>OX244269.1:14808416-19808416 GCA_945867215.1 Epinotia demarniana
ATGCTTCCTGTCCTGAATTTCTGCTTTGTAAAGCAAAATGCCTCTAGCTTTTGGATTTTCCTCTGCTAATTTTCTTAGATTTTTGGAACTACCCAAGTCTCCACCTGAAATGACAATTGATATCATTAACTATTTTCAAATATATATAAATACAAACTACATAAACCCATTCTTGTAGATACTCACTTTTTAATAGTTCACGGACAGGCAATATAAAAGGCATCTTGGGCCTGCCACATAGCTGAGGATGGAAAAAAGACCCCACAGTGATAACACCTGCTGGCAGTGCATCTATTAGGTCACGGAATTTGTTTATATTATTTAAAACCTTTCTATCCATGGACACGTTAATTAGTGGAGTAAGTTCTAAAATAAAACCAAAAAACAATCAATAATTATAAAATAGTAATCCATACTAATATTATAAATGGGAAAATGTATGTGTGTGTTTGTTAGTTTGTCCATCTTTCACGGCAAAATGGAGCGACGAATTAACGTGATTTTTTAAGTGGAGATAGTTGAAGGGATGTAGAGTGACATAGGAAAGTTTTTATCCTCGAAATCATCCCCTAAGGAGGTGAAATGGGGGGGCAAAAGTTTGTATGGAGCTGCGATATAAACGAGTACCACGCGGACGAAGTCGCGAGCAGAAGCTAGTAAATTATAAAAGTGTAATGTGTTATTAAATACATACTAGGATCTAAATAGTCCTCCAAGTAATCAAGAATTCTGGTTGAGTCTGGAATTATCTCATTGTTCACTTTAAGTACAGGGATTTCTCCACGAGGATTAATATCCAGGAACCAGGAAGAATATTGTTCTCCTTTGGTAATATCCACAAACAGTGGTTCGAACTCCACATTTTTTTCATATAATGCCATTAATACCTGAAAAAAAAAACAAATTCCCTGTAGACATCCATAATTTATTTACATATTCAGGGTCACTTCGAGGTCATGATAAGATACTATATTTACGTGTAAAACGAATACTTACCTTTTGAGAATAAAAACTGTAGTAGTTACAGTATAGGAAGATGTTGGTTCCATTATTAAGGGATTTGGTACTTCCTTTTGGTATTGGCAATTTCTCGATATACTTTTGGACATAATGCATGATTCGATATATTTATTGTTTAAAAACGCACTAGACAGTTCTAACTTATTTACCTACAAAAACACAATAAAAAGTTAAGAAACTCATGAGTATTCAGTTTTGTTAGGCGGCTTTTTCAGATCAAATAAGAAGTACCAACCTACAGAAACCAAAATCAGGTGACAGTCAACCACCATTGATCATCGACCATAAACATTTTTTTTATTAATTTTGATCAATACTTTTAAGGTCATTATACACCTAGCAATTTGTCACAACGACCTCGAGATGTAGCTATACGATGGAAAGAGACAGCAAACATTGAATTCATTCGCTTTATATCACGCTATACTTGTCATGATTTGTCAGCCCCAATTTATCAGCAGGTGACTAATTGCTATTGTCCGCACGTCTATCATAGGATGGCCGCAAAATACTTTTCTTTTTCTCGCAAATACCTCTCTGTGCGTTTGCAGGTTTAATTATCTTGGGCCATCCACATTAAGTGATTTTACCCCAATTTGTCAGTACAACATGTCGAAGTCAGAATTGGGTGTAACGTACAGACGTAACAACTGCAACTACAATTTCATTCAATGTGGCCAGTTAACATTAGGAAAGCGAAAATTGCCACATTCAAACGGCCCTGCGAAGCGGACTGCAAGATTGTTACTAACTGATGAGATAGGGCAAGACAGCACGTCTAAAATGGGACAGCCGCGACATACTCTCGATTTTCTCGCACTATACCTCTTGTTCTATGTGTTCTAATAAGAGAGAGACGGATCGTGCGAGAAAAATTGAGAGAGCTCGCGCGCCGTCACGTAATAGCCGTGTAGCAAACAACAATCGAGAGTATGTCACGGCCGCCTCATGATCTACGTGCTGTCTGGCCCTATCTCATCGGTTAGTAACAATCTTGCAGTCCGCTTCGCAGGACCGTTTGAATGCGGCAATTTTCGCTTTCTTACTGTTAACTGGCCACACTGAATGAAATTGTAGTTGCAAATCAGCGTTTAAAAAAAATACAAAATTACAGTGTAATATATTAATACAATATTTTTTAGTATATATTTTTTAATTTTCGTTTCATTTATTTGAATGAAATTTGTGAGAAAAAAACTTGGCAGATCATGCAAATTCCATGGTCCAAATTGTGATTTTCAATTTTCATGCAATTAGTCCGTACAACTCGTTTGACGGTTGGAACATGCATCTGCACTATAGCAATTAGTCAGATTCTGATGAATTGGGGCTGACAAATCACTTAATGTGGATTGCCTATATGTGTACAGCACGTACATGAAGTAGAATAATCTGGACAGACTATGGTAATAATAATACCACGTGCGAGCGAGCTGGTAGCATACAAATCTCGATAAGTGTGACAGAAAGGGACATATCATTCATTGTCCTTGTCATAGTTCCACTTTTTTTGTTCGGCACAACTGGTTTAGTATGAAGTTGTGCCCAACAAATCATTACCCGTCCAAATTTAGTAGGTTGTTTATGGCAAGTGATTAGCCATTTTAGGACCGGTTCTTAATTTAGCTGCATAAGAGCTTTTCCGGCCCTCACTGTGGCAACATGTGCAGCCCGTCCATAGTATTCTAGGTTCATGAGCACGTACTAACTTCTTAGTAGTGGTAGTGGTTATATTCTCTTTGGTTTGGTACTCTGTCAGTCTCTGTGTCTATCTATGTGTAATGTGTTTATGGTCATTGGTCAGCGAAACGAGCAAACGAGTTGGAGGGTGGTGTTTTTATGGATTAATTTCTTTTATAGACATAGTTATTGTGCATAAGTATCAAAAATTCAAAATATCACACCACTCTTACATTCCATTCAATTTATCTAGAGACGTTTTCGTCGGAATGTATTAAAATATGTCAATGCAAGCTTTCAATTCATAGTTACATGATTGGCTTGTGATACAGCTAATCGAAAATGGAGGCATCCAATAACACTGACGCCGTGAATCTCGGCGTTGGTGAAGTCGAAGCTGAAATAGGAGAGGAGTTGAAGCAGCTAGAGGAAGGAAAGGATTATGATACCCGAAGCGAGGTATCCAGTTCGTCTTCAAGTGAATCAAGCTCTCCCAGCATAAGTACCGCTAGTTCTAAGTCTAAAGAAAGACGCGCAAATCGTAAACGTACGAAATCAGAAAGCCATTCTCCAATACAAACTAAAAGAACCCGAATTACGGCTAGCAACAACAAAACGAAGACTTATGATTATATGACGAAACTGAACTACTTATTCAGAGATACAAGATTTTTTTTAATTAAATCAAATAATGCTGAAAATATTACCCTGTCCAAAGCTAAAGGTGTGTGGTCTACTTTGCCACAAAATGAAGCTAATTTGAATCAGGCTTATAGAGAGTCCAGAAATGTGCTATTGATATTTTCAGTGAAAGAAAGTGGTAAGTTTGCTGGATTTGCACGACTGAGCAGCGAGTCGAGACGAGACGTGCCACCCATTTCCTGGGTACTACCACCAGGGTTGTCTGCAAAAGTATTGGATGGTGTGTTCAAAGTAGATTGGATTTGCCGTAAAGAGTTGCCGTTCAGTAGCACTCTTCATTTGTATAATCCTTGGAACGAAGGTAAACCTGTTAAAATTGGTAGAGATGGGCAAGAAATAGAGCCCAAGGTTGCTGAAGAATTATGTAGATTGTTTCCAGAAGATGAAGGTATTGAGATGACACCCATTCTCCGCAAATCAAAAGAGGCATCTAAGAAAGCATACTTAAAGAGTGTTGGAAATTATAGAACATATAGAGCCCCACTGCTAACAAGAGGCTCTAATTTCAGAGCAAGACTAAACACGTCATCCAGGAGCAGGCGTAAAAATTTTATGCCTCCTAGGAGCCGACTATCATCTGCCCCATACAAGAGAAGGTCCCCATCGCCATATATGCGTGATAGACTGCCTCTGTGGTTCACACGTGGACGGGACAGCTACAGCAGCAGCAGTTCAGCAGCAGCGGAGGCCTATGTGGCAGAGTATATGAGATCCATGCATCATCAGCTCCCACCATTACCATATGTGCCCCCACCAGGATTCAGTGGTGCACTGGCATCTTACGATGGGTTGCCTCCCCCACCTCCGCCGCCGCCGCCGCGTTACTACGACGCACCGCTGGCGGACTACCCTCGATCAGTGCTTGTGTATGATAAGAGGTCCTATGAACGATCAGTGGACGAATTTCTGTGGCGTACTTCAGACCGTTCTCGTGGTCGAAGCCGCGAGCGTGATTCACACAGATCTTACCGTGACCGACGGTAAAACCTGTATCACCACCGATGTATTGAATAATTGATTATCACTAATAAATAGAAATTGTGTTCGAACTTTGAACTTTATTGGTTTGAAAAAAAATGGTGTGTGATAATGAACCTTATCATGGACAACTGTTGAAGTTTTGAACTATTTTGGTTTTTTTTAAGCCCGTGTTTTTAATGGGACATTGGAAGTTACAAGAAACAAACATGTTGAAGAGCTGTTTACCTTATTCAAGGGCAATAAGGGAAATGAATTATGTTTTGATTTAGTGGATAAGGATAGGTATAACTCCAACCTAAGGGCCGATTCAGACCGGAATGGCAGTGGCACGGCGAGCACTTTCAGTGTCAAATAATTTTAAACTATCTACGCACTAAAAGTCCAGTACTGCTTGAAAAGCTCGAAAAGGTCGCGCGGTGACGCGAGCAGCCTGCGGCCACGCGCGTCTTGTCGGAGGTTCTACGCGCGGCTGCCAGCAGCGCCGCGCGGCGCCGCGAGGCATCACGGGCAGCTGCGCGCTCCCCGCACTGCTCACCCCCGCTGGAGACTAGGCGAGGGGGGTCGGAAGGCGGCGAGCGGCCGCAAGCAGCGACGGCATGATGCAAGCCACAGCTGTTGACCACTGCCATTCCGATCTGAATAGGCCCTAAATCTCTTTTTAAAGTTTTGAATATAGTGCAATATTAATTTTTCAAGTACTTATGGGTCCATGCTTGTCTGCACCAAGCAATTTGTCTCGTCTGCAATCAAGCAGGGAATCATATCCAAACTGCATCTCAATCCTAATAGCCGGGTCGTCACTGGACGCATGCTTCCGCCTCACTCGAAGCATACCTTCTATATTATACTCAATTAGCCAGGTCCCCACTACCTGAGAATGCGGACCGTTCGCCGTTTTGCTTGCCGAAATATTCGCAGACGGCTCGGTCGCATTTTAGGTTGTAGCATCCAGCCGCGGCAAGCCTGATCAAGTTGGAATTTACCTACTCGCCTTTACAAGCCCGTAACCGCCATGAAGCCGCACGTTCGCACAGCTGTCGCCGCTACTACCTTAATTTTACTTCTTCTGCGTACACAGAAGAGCAAACCTGTACAAAAACCTAAACGCATGTGGATGAGAAAGATTTTTGATAGTAGATTACAAACCGACTACTTATTATTTCATGAGTTGTGCTTTAATCATAAATTCATAAGACTGATTGGGAACTGAGTTTGAGAATCTCTTCAAGCGTATAAAAGCAAAAATATTGATAAAAGACACTTCTCTTCTGAGCTGAGCGCGCACGCTTGGCCGAGGCATGCGTCCAGTGAGGACCCGGATATTGCTATTTTCAAGTCAAATGATATAGCCAGCCAGCATTGTTTATGATTTTCAGGATTAAAATCGTTATCTCACTCAAGGAGACTTCTAATGTACGATTCTCACCGACCGGGCCGGGCTTGAGCGCGCCTGCGCGTTTTTTGCAAGTTGCCAAAGGAATTTGAACCTTTAACATACACGTTAAATTTCATATTTGAAGGTTCTTGCGGCTGGTCGGCTCCTGGCGGACGTGGACGGCTGTGGTCGGCTGTCGTCACATGTGACCGCCTCCATCCGGCTCTTGCCTACTGCTCTCTATTAAAACACGGTCGGCTGCCGTCGTGTGCTCGCGCACCCGTTGCGACGCGGCGCCAGACGACCCGGCCCGGCCCGTTCGGTGGGAATCGTACATTATGCTTACCCTTCATACTCGTATAGGCACAGCACAAGGTACAACTAATGAGGCCTAACTTTATATACTTTCTTCACTAGTTAAATAAGACATCACTGTCTAAGAACTGCCTCATATAGGGATGAGTATATTGAATATTGCAGTCGATTCTCTTGAATCTGAAGCTTCGGTCTAGAGTGTCTGTTTAAAGTCTACATTACATTGTTCAAGAATTGTGCTGATTCACATCCAGGTTATGCAGTCCAAAAATTCAGTATCATCAGTATCAGTGTCATCAATTAGGAGTTTATTTTGATTAGATAAACTTTAACACAATTAAAGGCTTGGCCAGACACATAGCGTGGCGCAGCGCGACGTCCGGGCCGCGTGATGCCAGCGCGATGGCTGTTCAAACAGGCCCCCGCGCGCGGATGGCGCCGACCTCGCGCTCTCAACACGCTCTCATACAGCATGCACGCGCGTAGGGTCGCTCATTCCTTCTCAAGCCATAGATCAGTCATATATAACTTCACGACCTCTTTCGAGATTAATATATTATATTGATACGCTCGCACTACGCAGCGCGCCCTGCCTAACGTCCGACTGATGTGACCCAGTGCGGCGCAGCGTGCCGCCGCGCCCGCGCCGCACAGCGCTCGCGCCGGGTGGACGCTCGGGGCCGCGCGGCGCGGGGCGCGACAGAAGTGGGGCGCGATGCCGGCGGGACGCAGTCCGTTTGATGTCGCTAACCTGTTAGCATGTATTTAAAGCCGCCGCGGGCGCGCGGCGCAACCGCGGCGCTGCGTCGCGCCGTGCGTCTGGCCAGGCCTTAAAGCTTTATGCTACTGCTTTTTTGGATTTCCGAAATGTTAGGATATGCTTCCCTACAATTGCCCACCATACTATCTATCATTCTCTAAACCAGGCCAAATTTTGCATGCGCTTTCGTAGAATCTGGGATGTGAGAAAACAATATTCAATAGCCAGTTACATACTCAACTGGGCATTTGCCGCGTGAGGCAGCCTTGGTCAAGTTGGTCGTCTAGTGACATGAACCTAGAATACTCTGGACAGGCTGTACATGATGCCACAGTGAGGGGCGGAAAGGCTCTTATGCAGCTAAATTAAGAACTGGTCTTAAAATGGCCGATGACTTGCCATCAACAACCTACTCAATTTGGATGGGTAATGGTCTATGTGCCACAACTTCATACTAAATCACTTGTGGCAAATAAAGAAAAGTGGAACTGTGACAAGGACAATGAATGATATTTCCCTTTCTGTCACACTTATCGAGATTTGTACGCTACCAGCTCGCTCGCACGTGGTATTATTATTGCGATAGCCTGTCCAGAGTTTTCTAGGTTCATGTCTACCGAGGACAGGCCTCAGTTCGAGTGGTTCGGCCGAGGCACGTTCATACAGAGCGAGTGTCTCGCCGAGGCTGCCTCGCACGGCGAAGGCGGCGTCCAGTCTGTACCCGACTAAAAGAGTTGCGGGATTGTGACGTGCGCTTTGCACGTTAAGTTTCAGATCTGCGCTGCATGTTCATAATATTTATTCACGCGGCTGAAATCAGTACGAAAAGGCGTCCAAAGTATGGCCAGCCAAAAGGTTGGATGTTAGCATTCTTATCTGCAAAAGAGGGTAGTGATTCCACGCAGGATTGTTGTAAGACTGGTATTTATGCAACTTTTATGGTTGTGTGTTGATCTGTGATATATTTCCACCTATTTAACGACATAAATTATACACTACTAATTTTATTAAGAATTCTCTATAGAAATGAAACCCATGTAGGTTCATATACCTATTTCCTACTACCAGAAAAAATAAAAAGTACAAAATAATCATTAAATACATACCTAAATGGTTAACTTGACACTAGGCCGACGAGTAAACCTATTCGCAAATGGGCCTTGTACTAAAGGCTTGTCCATATTTTACGTCATCGTTTTTTGACGATTTTGGACCCCCGCCAGCCCCCCTAGCACACTAGGTTTTATGTCCGACGTAAAGCATTTGTCCCTCTTGCACTCGCATATTTGCCAGAATGGGACGAATGCTTTATGTACGACAAAACTTAGCGTACTACCGGTACTACTAGCCCGCCAGCGCCTAATAAAATGACTACTAATGTGTTTTCGTCGGCGAAAGAAATGGTGGAGGTGCTGGGATCCGGGTATGTAGTACCAAGCGTATGTATGTGGACAAGAAATAATATTTCACGGGATACAGTCTAAACAGGTTGATGGATATTACATACATGTAAGGTGTCGGATTCCTCATAATGGCGTTAGTGTCAGGCTATTTGAAAGAACCGGCCAAGTGCCTGTCGGGCCACGCGCAGTGAAGAGTTAGTTGCCTGTCGTTGTTACATCGACACGCGCGTGCCAACTAAACGGTTCGGCTGCGTCGGCCAAATTTGTAACGAATTGGCCTGTCCGAGTACATTTTAGACAGCTATGCCGAATTACAGCCTCGTGGTAGTAAGGGTCAATGAGCTAAGCCGCAGACGGACATGGTGAAACTATAATTGTTCCTTGTTGACTACGGAACCCTAAAAAGCAGTTGTGTTTTGGGAAAAAACATACACGATGCATACTTACCTTATTATAGTAGTCCCTCACCATGGCTCGCATATTACGATTGTGAGATAATACAAATGCTAGGTAAGTAGAGGTACTTGAAGGGAAAGACGGCAGAGGACCCGAATAGTGTCAACCTCAAAAATTGCTTTTGTGTTCAGCAGGAGCACAACGGGATTGGAAGAGGGATTGCTGCGTGGGACTGCAAATGGAACATCTGCTACAAGCTATTACAGACTGATGTGCGCGGACTGAAGCAGCTGCCTGATCGACTAAAATAATAATCACAGAACACAATTATAACTTGACGTCGGACTTATATTGGGCTTGTGACGAAATGGTGTGACTCCTTGTGTTGTAGTGCAGACTTGTGTAGATCGTTTTGATCTCTTCGTGCGCGTAGCTACTTCTGCTGAATTGCTGCACCCGAATATAATCTCATTATTACAGGTAGGTACAGTTTTCATTACTCTTAATGATCTCGTTCTCATAACAGTCGTAGCCGTAAGTTTTGTAGAGCATTCATAGCTAAATTACATTGACAGAACAGGCATTTTAAGATTAATGAACGAGGTTCATTCACGATATTCGCTACGGTGATAGAATTGTGCTGAAGTTTACCAACGAAGTGAAATTTTAATTGATAAAATATGAAGTAGCTAAAAAATAATCCTACTAATATTATAAATGCGAAAGTTTGGATGGTTAGATGTTTGTTACTCAATGACACTTAAACGGCTCTACCAATTAGGATGAAATTTTACAGGAAGATAGGTTTATTGCCTGGATTAAAATATAGGATGGCTAAATCCCGGGTCCACGCAAACGAAGTCGCGGGCGGAAGCTAGTTATTATATAAAGGCCGAAACGCACAGAGAGCGGTGGCGGAGCGGCGCGGAGGCACAGATTACAGAGAAAAGCAGATAGGCCCTAATAAATTGAACGTTTTCTATACATCCGATCTCTTCTCACTTACGTACTGAACGCCGAGTAAGAAAGGGCTAGAACCATGTTATCTGACAGGTCTTCATACGTCATTGTCTCCGCTTTCTCGCTCGCACGATGTACTTCGCTCTCTCGCTCGCTCGAGATTTAGTGCACAGAAAGATATTTTCTTACAAGTTATCGATATCGATATTTACTGTTAATAAATTCGTAATATGCGATACTCGTAAGTAAATTTTATACTATGCAAAAATTAATATGGTACTTACCAAATAGAAAACAAAAACCATTACACGACTACGAATATAATAAACTGCATTCATGTTTCATATGTTCGCTACAAATTAAATTATGCAAATACATAGGTAGTCAGACGAGTTACTTTTTAAGTCTCACTATTTTGTGGATCTTTAGTGGAACACATTTATTTCTAACCGACTTCTGAAACATCAATTCCGCTGGCTCTTTATTTTTTTATGTATGTTCCTCGATTACTCTTAGACGCCTGGACCGATAAGAATGGTGTTTTGTTAGAAAAGGTGGTCCTAGGCAGGTCAGGACCTGAAGATGGGATCCTGGAGAAATCCAGGGCAATCTTCAAATCTTATTTTGAAACGATTTGGGTACTTTGAAATCGTGCATTTGCTTTCAGAAAGCAGTTCATGCGGTAATATGGAATGTGGCTTCGTGAAGTATTGATTAGAAGTCGATTAAAACTTTGTTTTTAAAGTAAGCTAACACAAAATAACAACGCAATTATATTCCTGAAAATATCTCATTTTAATAAGAAAGTTACATCTAATGCTTTAAATAATAAATATCCAAATATATAAAACTTTTTGCAATCAGTAAACTTGCATCGCCTGAAGAGGCAATGCAGATGTCTTAGGTATTGTATCTGGTAGCCTTTCATTACTGCTCAGCATCATTTTGTCGTAGTTGCCTTCTAATTGTTGATCCTGGCGAGATCCCTGCATTAAATACAGTAACGAAAACATTATTATACAATCTCTATCAGTTGAGCTGCTTAAGTATGAACAGGTAAACAACAAACCGACACAGAGTTACTTTCGCATGTATAATACATATTATAGTAGTTATGGATATATAAATCAAATCAATGTACTAATGCAAATTCTTTGCATATACAAAACTTAAATGAAACGAACTCATCTGGAGGGACCTCAGAAATGTCAAGTAATAAAATAAATAAAACTCACTATACCAACTTACCTCAAGCGGCCTCTGAAAAACTGTAGGTATCGCATCTGGCAGCAAGTGTTTTATGTTTTTAATAATAACGAAACAGTTAGTTTCGAAATGTTTCGAACATATTCTATGGTGTTTTTTCGGCGTCCAATTATTGCGCCCTACTGCGTCAATCCATTTTTTTCGAAGATTGTTATTTACCGGAAATCTGAAGTTAACAGTTAAGACATGTAACATTAAAATATTTTGTCTAAACGCCTACATGAATAATTCATGTCGACGAAATATCGATATATACATGGTAACAACACTACCCATGTTTACGACAGTTGTATTTTTACTAAAAATCCCAAAAATATCATTACATGGATCTATTTGATCCATGTAAAAAGTACTTATCCGATAGTATCAAGCATCTGCTGTAATCCCAGACCATTATATTGCGTAATGTACATGAAATATTTGAAAAATAACCAAATGATTCTTACCGATGAAATCCGATTGTTTCTCCGGTCTTTTTTAACAATCTAGCGTAAATTAGGCAGTACGGAACTGCACAAGCCATTGTGCCACTTCATACAACTTAAATCATTAACTTATTACAGAAATATTTAGTTTTTCAACACAATATTCTTGAAATAACCAACTTTCCTCAAGATTCACAAGAGATTTGACGTTGATTTGACTTTGACAGATTGTTTAGCATTTAACACCGTGGTTAACAGTTTTTGGAGACAAGTCGTCAATAGACTCAAAATACCATACTATTCGTCTCATTCTAACTCACATCAGCTGACCATAAGCAGTGACAGAGACAACTATATGAAACATCGTCTTGCTTTATACTGCGCGTCTGTATTCTTATTAGTCTGTGCGCGGAGGCGGTACCGGTTGTAATGTTCGAGCTAATATGAAACGGTCCGCACAGAGCGGGCGGTTTTCTGTGCGGACCCTTTCGTATTAGTTCGAACATTAAAACCGGTACCGCCTCCGCACCTCGCCGCGCCGCCCCGCCACCGCTCTCTGTGCGTTTGCAGCTTAAGGGATAAACCTGGACAAGATCCAGTCGGACCAGCGTTGAAAATAACGCAATTTCAGATCTTTGTTTACAACGGATCGGAACGATAATATAAAATTCATAATTATGATATGAGATATGATATGAATCACAAATTCAATGAAAACGAAACATTATTAATGCTTGAATAATATAATCTAGCGAGCATAATTTTGATATAAATTTCTGTTTGATAGAGGTTACTGATGTTAGTTGTCGATTTGCGCCATCTAGCGAGCTTAATTTTAGTCCAATTTCAGCTCGATAGATGCCGCTTATATGCTTTTGATTTTATTTCGATTAATAAAAATAATATACAACAGTATTAAATGGGTTTTATTTGATACTAATATTATGAAAGGTACACTAACTGTAAAATGGATGTAAGTATATATTGTTCTTACAATTTGTTGGTGGCGGGCGACTGGTTGCGCCGCCGTGGTGGCCCGATAAGATATTGCCCCTAATGCTTAAGCTTTCTTTTTACCTGGGACCGAGTTTTTCTCGGCTTTAATACTACAAAAAATCGATTTCAATACAAAAAATTAAACCAAAAACCAATATTTGATAGTTTACAAAAAAACGAAATAAACTGATAAAAAGAACGAAAACCGGCCACGAGCGTGTCGGGCCACGCTCAGTGTAGGGTTCCGTAGTTTTCCGTCCGTCACAGTAAGTGTACCCACTTAAGCGTTAAACAAGCAACACTTAGCGAACAATTTTATTATTAGACAACGAACTACCAAAGACAACTAAGACAATTCGAGCACGACAAATTTTCGACCTAATGTATGGGCTATGGGCGCACCGCACCCCGCACCTGCTCCGACCCCAAGACAACTAAGGCAATTCGAGGCATTTGGAGCACGACAAATTTTCGACCTAATGTATGGGCTATGGGCGCACCGCACCTGCTCCGACCCCATTAAATCAGGAAAAATCTTAACAGCGCCATGTACAATGTGAGCGTTCCGCGTACAGCGACATCTATCGGCAAATTAAGTCAACTATTGCGCGCGAGCTTAAATTACGGAAGATGATTTTTATGGGATAATTCTTTATTGCGTGAACCGTTTTCACCGTTTTTACTTTATTTGAAAGCACGTCATTTCATTGTGATTTTGTAGAATTTACAGGTACAATAAACACCTGCTACGGTTAAACTACAAACTGAGTTCAGAAATTATTTTCTGTTTCTTTTCAAAAACTATTGAACCTATCAAGTTCAAAATAATTTTCCTAGAAAGTTTTTATAAAGTTATACTTTTGAGATTTTTTTCATATTTTTAAAACTTATGGTTCAAAAGTTAGAGGGGGGGGGGGGGGGACTCATTTTTTTTACTTCTGGAGCGATTATCTCCGAAAATATTAACATTATCAAAAAATGATTTTAGCAAACCCGTATTCATTCAAAAAATCACTCCCCACTTTACGTATAGGGGCGGTACCTTAAGAAACATTTTTTTCACTTTTTATTTTACTACTATCGGCGTGATTGATATACATAGGTTATAGGTGTACGCGGGCTGGGTTTCCGCAACTCGACGTCATATTAGCGCCTATTTTGCGTATGGGTTATTGGCACTACTGCTATTCGTGCCAACCCAGTTCCACCAGGAAGCCTAGCAGACCCTTTATGTTGCCGACGGCTTCCGGTAGTGACCCCGGTGTTCCGAGGTGTTTTGCCCGGTGTACTGCCACCCCAGGGCACGTCAGGATGACGTGGGCGGCTGTCTCTTCCTCTTCCATGCAGGCTCTGCAGAGAGGACTGTCTGTAATACCTAAGGTAAAAGGTGTTTGTTTAATAGTGCATGACCAGTTATGGCGCCTGTCAAGAGACGGAGTGCCGGCCTCTTTAGCTGTTTTAGCTTCCTTGACAATCCGGGATTGATTGTCGGGAGGGCCTCCCTGGTTTGCCTGCAGGTGCGGTGGGTGTTCTTGTGCGGTGGGTGCCTAGGGTGTTCCAAATTTTTTGGTGTTCTACCTTGCTGTTTTTTCGCAGTGTGCTCCGCAGCCATGCAGGGGGTAGAGGGATCGTGGGTTCCGGTCCTATGGCTTCCGATTCTGAGCCTTCTCTAGCCAGTGCATCCGCTGCGTCGTTACCGCGTGAATTGCTGTGCCCTTTGATCCATTGCAAGGTTATGTCGCAGTTGGTACTCGTACATACCTCTGATAGAATTTTGTGGCACTCGTGTATTAGCCCAGACGTTGTAGTGTGACTTTGCAGGGCTTATAGTACAGATCGACTGTCGGAAAGTATGCTATTGATATACATATTAGTACCAAATTTCAGCTTTCTAGTGCTAACCGTTACTGAGATTATCCGCGGACGCACGGACAGACAAAGCGAAATTATAAGGGTCCCTAGTCGACTACGGAACCCTAAAAACCTCATCGCTGGGGTTCCAAGTATTCCAAGTCGCAGCTATCAACAAAGAAAAGATAAACCATCGGTCGTCATCTAAGAGTAATCCTGCCTTTTGCGAGAAAATATGGAAAAAACGTTTTTTGACGAAAATAAGACCAAGCTATCTAGCTATGTAGGTAAGTACATCTAGTAACTATAGTTAATATATATATTTCATTTGGCATCGCTCATTTCTCGCTGTTTGTTAGTCTCCATACAAAGTTTCATACCCTTTTTCCTTAGAGCATTAAACCAACCGGAGCGGCCATTGACAGGCGTTCCCCTCTGCCAAAATTATATGACCAGTGGTCATACACATTGTATGGACTGACGTTAATCTGACGTAGCTATTTTCACGTTACGCATACATTTGACGTTCCCCTCCCCGCAAAAATCGGCAGACTTTTTATGTATAGAAAATGACTCATGGCCGCTCCTGTTGGTTTAATGATCTAAGCCTTTTTCGTCCCTAGAAGTAAAAGGGATAAAATTTGACATAAATTATAAGTCCTATTCTGATATATAAGGTCCAAACTTTCTCATTTATAATATCAGTTTGATTAGTACGATTAGTAGGATATTACTTAATCATAAAGAAAATGATATATTAATAACGTAAGAATTAAAACTGCTTATTAATATTATGTTTAAATTTTGTTTAAGCAGTTTTATTAGTACATTACGTAACTAGGGCGGTGAATTCGTGAATGCTGGGGGATTCTGCTTGGTGCGATCTGGGGATCGCAGGTGTTTGTGCTATAAATATGCGCTCTGGGGCTTTACGAATTACCGCCCGTGTTGAGTACAAAATTTTTCACCTCAGCAGCTCGAACAAGCATATTTTGCTGCGTGTAAACAGTGTGCAAAATGCGATTTTGCTCACTCCGTGAGACAAAATAACTTTTTAATTTTGGTGCGGAGCACTGACATTTCGTCGTATGGGGTCTATTACAAGTTCAGAATATTTTAACTTTATTAGCACTGTCCCTTTCATTCAATTACGAAAAAAGAAAATGGCAGATATAGGTCGATCCATAGTTCGACCATCGAATTTCAAAGTAGACCCCCAAAAAAGCGGATAACAACTAACACGTTCGAAAACTATCAAATTAACAAGTTTAAATTACCAAAATAATTATACAAAGGAATTTTAAATTGAAGAATATTTTAATAAAAGATCTCAGAATAAACCCCGTTTTTTATAACAAATAGAAATAAATATGAAATATAGTGAAGTCAGTGACGTGACGGAGGCAGTATTTTAACAACAGTAGGTACGGCTAGTTTTTGGTGTGCACGCGAGATACACGTAATATGCTTATGTGTGCACTTTGTGATAATGATAAATATTTCAAAAATATCTCGAAGATGTGAATTTTAACAATAACACGGTTCGTTTTTAGTGATGAGTTAGTGTCACGTGACACTCGTATACTTATACATATACTGAAATATCCTTTGGTTTCTCGCGCCTTTGTCTCGCCTTTCTAGTATTGAATAACGGCGCGGCCGGCGCTGAGTTAAAACAAGCAGTAACTAACGCCTAATATAAGTTTTCTTTCTGATTAATCTTGAGACGAATAGGTACGTGATACTATGATATATTTTTTGATGTGAATATGTTCTCACTGCTGAGGTGAAAAGTTGTAATACTTACTTAGCAAGTTTGTATCAGTCTTATTGAGGTAATAAATAAATAGCTTAAGTTACATTTCCAAAATTGGAATACGATTGAAGCTTCACCACGATAAATATAAGGCATATGTTTAACGGACCACCAGATATAGTAAAATATAACGCCAAAAAAATACTTTTTACTGCCAAAAATACTAAATGATCACCAAAATTTTATCTCCATTTTAATATGAAATAGTAACCCAAATTATAACATCTTACTACCCTATTAAAGAAAATGCTATCCAAATAAATCATTGCTAATCTAAAAATAGTTAAGTGATCACCAAATTTTTATCTCCTATTAATGTGAAATAATAACCCAAATTATAACATCTTACTATCCTATTTAAAAAAACGCTATCCTAATAAATCATTGCTAACCCAAAAACAGTAAGTGATCACCAAAATTGTATCTCCCATTAATATGAAAACATAACGCAAATTATATCATCTTACTATCCTATTAAAGATAATGATATCGTAATAAATCATTGCTAAATTAAAAATAGTAAAATAATTTCCTAAATTCGACGGATCCCCGCTTTCGTTTCTAGGACTCAGACCTACGCTTCGCTCTCTACTGATAATCTCCAGCGAGTAGACGCAACCCCGCTGCGCGGGGTGTCTATTTCTGGTCTGAGGGGCACAAGTGAACCCTAACCTAACCGACCTAAGGCAAAGTTCGCTCATGACAAGCCATTTTTGTCCGCCCTGATTATTGGCTCCCAATAAACACGGCCGCCATCGCATACGCAGCGCCACCAGTGGCCAAGAAAGAAACTATTTTACAATGTGCCCGGTATAGAGCTAGGAATATCGACAAATGCGTTGCTCTAATCGATCTGCCGTATTGTTTATCAGGCACATCGTGATAAGCCTGGCCAACTTTTAGGCATATCATGAAATGGCGGCGTTTCACGATATTCCTAGGAATTTCGTGATCTGGCGGATTTTACGATCGGCCGACGACATATACACTCTAGGGGTAGGACAGACAAGTCCACGTGGAAGTAGGGTGTGCTGATTCGGGTTTTGGTATCACTTGTTTTGGCATCATTATACTTTATTTGGTAATACTCATATATTTTATGGCAATCATAATGATGGGTTATTTAGGTAGAAGTATTGTATTAATTTTGGTCGCAAAGATTTGGTGATCATTTAGTAAAGGTGTTCGAATAAAATTTAATGTGCACTTTTTATTAAAACGGCTAGTACTATTGTAATGGTAGAATTATTATTTTTGGTGTTCAGTATATTTTTTTGGTAAAAGATCTTAGGGTATCAAAGCATTTTTTGGTGGTCATTATATTTGATGCCTAAATATAATGTTGGCAATATTAACTTACAACCGGATCTGAAGGACAAAGTTTCTTCAATTAGATTATTAGACATTTCTACAGACCCTAAACAAACAGCAAACCGTATGGCATTTTTTATGAATGGCCCCATACAGCATCTTGCCAAATGGGTTATTGCGCCGATTAGCGACCACGTACTTAACTTAGTGTGCCAGTTTTCGACCACTGAGTTGGTGGACTGAAAATATACGTTGTCATATTTTTTGTAGATTACAATTTTAACTCAAAAAAATGCATAAACTACATACGGCTTGTTATTTAGTGCCTGTAGGAACTAGGTACGTTATAATATTAGTTTTAATTGGAGAAACAGCACAATAACGACTCTAACTTGGGCATTAAATTGATATGCACTATTTGAATTCATATCTACTACTTGAATATGTCATATCAACTTGAAAATGGGTCTTGTTGCCTGACACAAATAAATAAATGTATCCGAATCACAATGAAAGTTCGCTATTTGGTCTGAATACACGATCAAATAGCGAAGCTTCTAAAAGCTCGAAATCGCAGATAAAACACCAGCATACCATGAGCCCTACGCGTGGTTATTGTCAGTGATCAGAGAGGCTTCGCCGTAGTTTATTCTTATTATGTAACAGGAGGCGTGGACCATTGGAGGTTGTAAGTTTGGTGACGCATGCGCGGTGTCCGGCGGCGCAAGGCAAGGGGTGAATCTGGAGAGGAGCGTCAGTCGGCGCTCGGCGTCTGGAGGTGCTACGCGCTTCGCGCCGCGCCCCATACCGCCGGAGCGTGGCTCGGGGCGTGGCGCTTACGTAAACACGCGCGGGACTTGGACCGCGGTGCTGGCGGCGCGGCGCTGCGGCCTCCGTCCCTCCGCCACAACCTCATGGCCCGCGCCGCCCCCTGAGTATATGCGGATAGTTAGCACGCCGCGCCGCCGCCACCACCACCGCCACCGCCGGATAACGCGCTTATAGGTTCGTACCTATACTCATATAAATATTCCAGACTTCAAATATATATGGAAATTTAGTGAATTGTGACTGTCAACAAACAGCTATCTCATAAAAGAAATAAGCGCTTGGAAATAATTGGATTGTTCAACTTAATATATCAGCAGTTTTGTATTTGAGATAGGTACGGTACGTCTACCTATATACTGTTGTATTGTTTGTAATTATAGGTACGAGTATGTTCATCAGATACCTGCAAACAATTTGCACTGTTTTTTATCTAAAATGTCTTCATCTCAAGATATATATATAATATTCGCGTGTTAATATAACATGTCGTGAGTATAGTTAGGTATCTACATCGCTCGCTCTTAACTAAGAAGATTCGGTTGATCTTGTGAATTGGGTGGAGCTCGAGGAAGGTCAGGTCACTGGTCAGCGCTATTATACTGTGACAAAAACCAAGAGACCGATTTAATCACGGAATATAAAAAACTTTTTCTGTTCTGTGGATTTAATAGTGCTACGCTATATTTTTATCAAATGGATTGACAAATGAGTCTTTAAAAAAATCAAACAAGTATTGTATTTACAAAATTGTATCGGTTGTAGTGCCTGTATTATGCTTTAGGGGCTCCACGCGCTTTTTGACGAGTTGATATGCCTCCGTCAAAACTATAGATGTAGGTACTTATGACACAAACCCTTATTATCGGTTCTGCAATCCTTTATCTACATTTGCACGAGTTTTTTTGGAAAAATATTTTTTTTAATGATTTATTTAAACATGGTCCAATAAAGCTCCGTTTTCGATACAGATACATTTTTACTTTTATCTCATTTTCACAAAAGTTATGTCCCAAAAACTCTTTTTTTGTGCTAAAATTGCCAAAGTTTCGTGCCATATATCCCGAAAACTGAGAGTTTCAAAGTAAATATAGGATACTATTTCAGTAAAACTCGTTGAATACAACGTGTCCCAAAACTCAACGATAAGCCGGCACCAGAGAATGGAGCTGCTTATGATTAGTCGAGAAAAAATAAGGAATAAAATATATCTCAATTATTTTAGAAATTACAGAAAAAAATGAAATTCATCGAAAATCGACATCCCTAATGGTATTTTTAACGACCATGTCTACAAATATTCAAATATTACTGTTTTTTTTTTTGTTTTTGGAAACTTAAGTAGCCCTGTGCTATCTAACACAGTTCTTAAAAATACCATAATACATGTAGTTTTTACACAAAAAATAATCAAAATTCATTATGTCCCTACAATTTTGAAAGATTTTTTTCTTACAGTCCACTTTCAATCATCATGGTGTAAATAAATAGTATTGACACCACTATGGCAATTATTTTCAAAAGATATTTTTTTTTTTTTGAGATATTTTTTTTTCCTTATTTTTTCTCGACTAATCATAAGCAGCTCCATTCTCTGTACGTCTAGCACAACTTGCTGACAAGCCGCTTGTCGCGCGACTGATCGTCCCCTGTCATACTCGCATCGTGCAAATTAGAACAAGGACCTTAGATCCTTCTCGACTCGCGTCGCGGCGCGGCGTCAGTTGTGCTAGCCTACCTGGTGCCGGCTTATCGTTGAGTTTTGGGACACGTTGTATAATAATAATGTCAGTAGCGTAGGGTACCTCATATTACAAATGAGGATAAGTCTGCGAGTAGGTATATCTACTTGAGACTATTTGAGTTGGCGGAATTGCATCAAAGTAGGGTCATTTCGCCGATTAGCGACCACCTAATTTTTGACCGATTTTTGACTTTCGAGCGCTCGACTCTTTCACTCGAAAACTGACAAAAATTATGAAATGCTATTTTGAAATAGCGATAGAAAATTGAAAAACGAGTGGTATTGACCACTCGTATTCAATTCTATTGGTAGAAAGTAAGTGCCTGCCATTTTGACACTAGAAACGTATTTACTTTTATTGGATTTTCGTGCGCTCGAAAATCAAAAATCGGTTGACTAAAATTATCACCGATGACTTTTATGTCACCATTTTCCTAAAGCCGTATTTTTGAAAGTCACACGCTGTTTACCAACATGCAGAAATTTTACAATGTCAGTGACAATCTTCCCGTTACGTTCCTTTTTACGCAGATGTTGTCCTTGATACCGGTTTATTATTTTCTCATACTATAACTTAAAACAGATTCAAACGTAAAACGTAGCGTATGTGTCAGTGTCACGTAACCGAAAATTAAAGTATTGAAAAATTCTTGGCAAATGTCACATACGGCAACTGTCAAAAACAATCGCATGATGATTTCAATTACGAATGGGTCCCCTACCCATTCGTAATTGAAATCATCACTCGTAAATCGATATCATAGGTATGACAAATGTAAGTCACCGATGAGTTTCAAAAATACGAACTTTCGGCAATCACTCACATCGGTGAGAATTAGTCACTTGGTGAGATTCAAAAATCGATCCCCCTGTTTATTTATTTAATTGTATAGCCGCGTATAAATAAATAGAGACAGTGGGATCGCACTCCGGAGAACTGGAACTTTTATGTCACCATTTTCCTAAAGCCGTATTTTTGAAAGTCACGCGCTGTTTACCAACATGCAGAATTTTTTGCAGCCATCAACAAAGAATATTAACCATTGGTCGTCGTCGAAGAGTAAGCCAGCCTTAAAAGAAAATACGGAAACAACTTATTTTCTCGAAAATAAAACCAAGCTAGATCGGTTCCTCGGCCCCGTAAACCCTATACTAAATTATACTGCAAATATAGCTCGTTTAATAGTATCGGATAAGACCGGTAGCGCCATCTATTATGGAGTTATTCACTCTGGATGTCTACAAACAAACTTTCAAGCATGTTTTAATCCCGTTAGAAGATGAATTTGTAAAAACACCGAAATTATTTTTCTTTTTTTTTGTATAGAACCATTTTACGAAGTTTCAAGTCCCTAGCTCGAAAAAATATATAACTTTCATACAAATTTGCAATCCACTTTTCACCCCCTTAAGGTATGAGTTTTCAAAAACCCTGAAATTACTTTTCTTGTGTTTTATTAAAGAACTTTTTTATGAAGATTCAAATCTCTATCTTAATAAATAAATTAATTCCCATACATATGTTCAAACCTTATATCACCCTCCGAAGAAATTATATCTAAAAAAGGCCGCGCTATGTCCTATTCTGATGTCTAAACTACAATATTAGAAAGTGCCATCAACATCGGTTCAGTAGTTTTTGCTAGAATTTTCCACCAAAATTATACAGGAGTGCGATTTTTGAATCTCACTGGTGATATCTGTTAGAGCAGAGCTGCACGGGTCAGGTAACTGAGTGGAAGAAAGTTAATCAAACAATTGTCCAGCCTTAGACACGGTTTATTCTTGTAGTAAGTAAAACAGCACAGCACACAGCTTACATGAACTTCAGTCTTGATCATTAAAAATACAGGAGATGCGTCTGCTCGGTGGCAAAGATTCGGCAAAAGAGGGCGAGTCATTAGACAGATAAAATATGGATGTATTACTAATAAAGTGGGCTACACACACAATGAAGTTAATGTTATAAGGGTGCACATACATAATCCTTAACACTTCCCCTCAAGCTTATAACATTAAAAGATTATCATTCCTACATGCTTACACATGAACACATAAAGGACTCTATATACAGAAAAAACAAACGTATTTGTAAAGAGCATCTCTATGCCTCTAGGAATCAACATAATATAACATTAATTATATTTGTTAACATTGATAACAATGTTTACCTAAATAGAGACTTCGACTCTATATATACAAATTTGTTCAACAGCATGCTATCACATTACACACACACATTGATCAGGCTAACGAATAAATGCATGTAACAAGGCTTTACTTTTACACCATTGCATGCCTAGAAGTTGTTTGACATTCATACTGTAAACAAACTTAGAATGTTTACTTAAGCTCAGTGGCTTGTAAGTATATCAGCTATCATCACTTCAGTTGGTAAGTACTTTACAGTTAACACATTATACACCAGATCTTTTATGTGATGATACCTGACGTCTATGTGCATGGTACGTTTATGACTGTAGGTATTCTTTACATAAAACAGCTTGCGTGCACTTTGATTGTTATAATACACAATACCACAGTGATGCTTGGTGTCACACATAAAATCTCTGACAAAAAGTTCTCGCTAAATACCTAAGGATTCTTTTAGCTGCAAGCTAATTAATTTTGCCAAACTGAATTTTGAATTATACTGATTTAAACGGCTACATGCGAAACTTATGTCGGGACGGTTACAAATGGCCACACACATTAAGCTACCCATAAGTTCTCTGTAATTGTAAGTTACATCACATAAAATAACATCATCATCGAGTTTACAACCCACAGTTATAGGTGTCGATAAAGGTTTACAATTTTCCATATTGAACCGCTTGAGCACTTTCAACAAAATATATTCTGGTTAAGTTTTAAAATATCTCCCTCTCTTGCGACACCCATGCCAAGGCAGTTCTTTAGATTACCAAGATTTTTACAATTAACTTCCTTTTCTAATATACTTAAATGCTTGTTTTTACATATGCCTGTTGTAATATAAAGGATGTAGAAATCGTATACACCGTGCTACTATTACCAAGCTATTATGAGCTTTATTTACATAAAAACAAGGTTCACATTGAAGTAATTTGTAAAAACCTATTTTCACACAGTATTTTATAAACATTCCCTTTTGTAATGAGCAGACTATCTATGTGACAGTTGTTGAAATTTGGTTGTAGTTCAAATCAAACTGTAATGCAAAAGGCATTCTCATTGTACTACCTATGTCTTACGACAGGTGAAAATGTGTCTTTATAGTCTATACCATGAACCTGTGTATAACCCATGGCGACAAGACGCGCTTTATATTTTTCGAAGTTACCAGCTGCATTCTATTTAATCTTATAGACCCATTTTAACTTTATAACATTAGTAATTGTGGCCTATCAACTAAAGTCCAAACTTTATTACTATTAGCTATAAGAGAGTCAAGCTCACACTGCATGGCAGCAGACAACTCTTTGCTAAGAGGACTATCAATAGCTTCCTTGTAGGATACCGGTACACTTTCATCGTCGACTGTTGAGACGATATGCGCGACCAGGGAATAATCAGATGTATAATCAATTAATCACCATACCTTTTTGGTGGTTGTGACCTAGTAGAATGTACAGGTCTACATTGACTCACAGCAGACGCACCATCGGCAGCCACGGCTTCCCCTCAAGACGACGGTCGCTGCGACAGCACTACAGGCTCGCACGACTAGTCACTCGGGCCCGAAGGAGGACAGAATGAGTCATCTTCCTCATTTTCGCTGCCGGTACAATACTGCTCTGCATCTGAAACATCCATGCGGAAAATCATTAATTCTATGACTAGACATTTGCACTTCATCATTTGGACCAGACTTAATAATTTTATTATTATGAATAGAATTATTATTCATATTATTATCATCAAATTTCACATCATATTCATAAAATAAATTATTCTCATTGTCAATTTCATTAAAATTCTTTCCATCCAAATGGTTGTAAAATTTGTTGTCCAAAATCCCACATTCCTAGACAAGATTACCTTGTTCGGATTCATTGGACATAACAATCTAAAACCTTTTGTTGTGTCGCTGTGGCCAACACAAATATATGGTTTACTCTTTGCATCAAGTTTACGCCATTTCTGTTTTGGTATAAGGGAGTAGGCAATGCATACAAAAACAAGAAGGTGACCAAGGTCCGGTTTCGAACCTGTCCAGAGCCCTTCTGGAGTATGTCCTGCTAAAGCACTGGTGGGACTTCTATTTTTCAAACAAATTGCATTTTTTACTGCTTCACCAGAAAAGCGCTTGCAAAGACCAGCTCCCAACAACATGCACCTCACCTTCATACAGATTGGCAAACCTAGTTGCTTCTCAACTTCAATTCTAAAATTAATAAAATGTTTCATTACCTTATATTTATTCTCCATCAGGTAAGCGTACATTATCCTGGTGTAGTCATCCGTCAGACAGAGCACGTACTTTGCCCCTCCAATGCTGTCCATTAGCATAGGACCTGCTACATTGCTATGCATAATATGAAATAATTTAGTAGCTCGTGTAGCCTCGCCTGCGGGGAACGGCAAGACAACTTGCTTCCCAAGTAGGCAGGTCTCACACTTCGCTTCAGAGCATACCTGAAATGCAAGTCCTGTTGCAAAATCGTCTCTCAAAGCACACATAGATTTTAATCTAAGGTGACCTAGACGCCTGTGCCACAGCTCGGCTGATTGCACAGAGACAGCTACATTAGCACTCTTTGTACCTTGTCTGTCATACAAGAACATGGAAGAGTGCACTTCTGGCACAGTACCCTGACTACACGCTTTCCATTCATAAAGCCCCATTTCTACCTATTGAATGCAGAGGTAATAGGATCGCCATGAATTTTACAACATTTATAATTTTACATTGCTCTTTGTCAAATACTATATTAGCAGAGACATTAGGAACAAACAATACCTTGTCAAATTTGTTGATAGCACCATCCATTGCTATTTCACCGATGCCTTCCGCTGTCATGGATTCGTCGATGGCCAGTGTAACCTTGCTGCCCGTGCTTGGAAGCTCCTTGCAGTTGCTGGAGCATCCCGAGTCCAAATACCACGAAGTTTTCTTTATGAAGAATGCGGTTGCTGTATCGATGTCATCTGTAGCCAACAACGAGCGATTCTTGGTCTTGTCCTTTCTGTATTTGAAACATTTGTTTTTAATGTGGCCAATTTTCCCACAGTAACGGCACACGGTAGGTTTCACAGCCTTCCTCGTTCTGAAGAACAGTGCTGCCTCTTCATTAGTTGTGACGTTTGCCTTCTCCGATTCTTCTTGCAGCAGTCTAGAGTGAACCATTTCTGGAGTGAGGTCCTGATTTGCTATATTAGCCGTCTCCAATTTGCTGACCAAGGCGTCGTATTCTTCAGGCAAACCACTCCGCACTAGTTCGACGATTTCCTTGTCTTCAATTGCTTTGCCAATGTCGGCTAACTGATGAACCAGCGACAATGTGTTCCAGATAGCGAGACATGCAGAATCAACTCAATGTAACTGCCGCAGTAGCAAGACATGCCTGTATAAACCTTTATCTTCAAATATTGTTTTGAGGTTATCCCAGCGATCTTGGCGGTATCGGCATTACGAATATGTTGAAGACACGATGACGACACGCTCAACGCGATGCGGGCAAGAGCGCGGTTAACATTCACTTGATCGGTATACGTTCCTTTTCGACGACATCCCATACGGACACTCCAAAGTCAGCACCATTTCATTTGAAACTTCCATGTCGGATAGTTTTCTACTCCACGCAGTTTTTCAATCGAATGGCTGGCAGCTGACACGTAGTTTTGCTGCTGTACTTGCTCTTGAGCTGAGCCATTGTGCCGTACCTTTATCGAAGAGTTGCGACGACCACACCACGTGTTCGATTGGATCACGGTGCAGCGCACGACCAACCACGGCGACAAACGGCAGGTGGCTCGGCGAGTTAATATGGATGCCCGTGATTTGCGGCACTTTCTGATTTCTTGGATCTAGACGTTCACTTAGGCTGGACAATGTAATCTGGGCCTGCCATAACCTGTTAGAGCAGAGCTGCACGGGTCAGGTAACTGAGTGGAAGAAAGTTAATCAAACAATTGTCCAGCCTTAGACACGGTTTATTCTTGTAGTAAGTAAAACAGCACAGCACACGACTTACATGAACTTCAGTCTTGATCATTAAAAATACAGGAGATGCGTCTGCTCGGTGGCAAAGATTCGGCCATTAGACAGATAAAATATGGATGTATTACTAATAAAGTGGGCTACACACACAATGAAGTTAATGTTATAAGGGTGCACATACATAATCCTTAACAATATCAAAGTCACCGGTGACTAAAATTATCACCGATGACTTTTATGTCACCATTTTCCTAAAGCCGTATTTTTGAAAGTCACACGCTGTTTACCAACATGCAGAAATTTTACAATGTCAGTCAGAGACAATCTCCCGTTACGTTCCTTTTTACGCAGATGTTGTCCTTGGTACCGGTTTTTATTTTCTCATACTATAACTTAAAACAGATTCAAAGTACGTAAAACGTAGCGTATGTGTCAGTGTCATGTAACCGAAAATTAAAGTTTTGAAAAATTCTTGGCAGATGTCACATACGTCAACTGTCAAAATCAATCGCATGGTGATTTCAATTACGAGTGGGTGGCTTTTTCACGGAGTTTAGACGCCGACAAAAAACTGGAGAATGACCTTCTAAGGCTATAATATGCTCAGAAATTGGTGATGTTCTGCATCGCGCTATTGAAGTTTTTAAATTATTTCTTATAAATACAGTTTTTCCTTCATATACTTCTTATTATGTCCCTCTGACAACATCAACGCATTGTCACATTTATAGTATCAGTGTGATTTTTCATTTTCCATGCATGTGGAATCCCAGAACTCCCATTAAAAACCATTCTAAATTTCAAATTGATAGCTTATGAAGTTCGTGAGATATTTCACTTTGTGACAGACAGACAGACAGACGGTCGGAGTCGCACCATAACTACCATAAGGGTTCCTTTTTTACCTTTTTGGCACGGAACCCTACAAAACCTTCTCCTTCAGGGTGGTCGCGTAACCAGCGTAATGACCCTAGTCCATTCAAAAAGCAACTCTACCGCCTGAGATAGAATATTCCAATTCCAATGACAGTTTTATAAAAGTCGATCACATAAAATAAATTGAACCATAGCCGTCCATAGCCTATGCCCTACAGTATCAATTGTGTTTAACAGCGTCCATGGTCTACGGTGATAATTGGATTTAACAACGGTAGTAGGTATTAACTAAACTAAATCACCACAACTGGTATCGAATGATAAACACCGTAAGCGTGACTCTCCTTTCGTAGCAAATTATGCAAGTAGGTACAGATCTACTTATGCTGGGTACACACCAAGCCAACGAACGGCTATGCATCTCACTCTAACAAATAGCTGTCACATAAATCTTCGCGTTCGTTGGTCGTTCGTTTGCTCAGTGTGTACCCACCATTACAGTGGATTGGACATTTGTTGCTTCGAAAGTACTTATTGAAAAAAATTCAATTTTTACTGTTTTATGAATGTCTTACCCAATCATTTTCAACTTTCTAGGTACTTAAGGCCTCCACACACCGAACGCAGGTCGTGCTCGGGTCGGGTCGGGCGGTATCTCTATCTCTTTCGCACAGTAGCGCGGGCCCGCGCACTTGTGTGACAGAGATAGTGAGAGAGGTGTTAAATGCTTTGGTAAGTGAGAGAGATATACCGACCCGCGCCGCGCACGACCCGCGTTCGGTGTGTGTAGTCCTTATTCAAGACCTATCAATATTGTGAAATCAGGGTCACGGGCAAGCTTGCCCAAGAGTATGTAGTATGCAGGTTCTTATAATTCTCACGCAATGGCAAAATTATAATAAAATCATTAAACCACGTAGACCAGAGGGGCTACCGCGAGACGAAAACGAACTTCGTTCGTGTATCTCTCTCTCTCTGTTGCTCGAACCAGCAAGTGCGACAGAGATGGAGATACGCAAGTTCCTTTCCATTTCGCGGTAGGTCCTCAGTTTCTCTCACATCTCTTAATAAGGCGCTTATCTGTACTACCTCCTGTTTCGCAAACTATGTTCAAATACATTGTAAATTTAAAATGTTTACTTATTATAATTTCTAGCATCAAGAGTGGCGATGCAGGCGCAAACATTTATAATCGCGCTTGCGGCGCTGGGTGGTCTCGCGACGGCGGCGGCGGCGGAACGCGGCGGCGGCATCAAGGTCGGCGGCGGCGCAGCGGGCGGCGGTGGCGGCCGCGACGGCGCGCGCGGCGGCGGCGTGCGCATCGGCGACGCCACCCGCCGCCCGCGCACCTCCCCCGCGCCGCCGCCGCCCCGCGCGCCCTCCTCCATCACCGCCGCGCTCGTCGTCCCGCACAAGGCCTTCGGCGCACGAGACTACACCAAGGCGGAGAAGGCTGCGCTCGCGAGTTTACGGCGCAGAAAAGTCTTCGCGCAAGTGCGGCTGAACGTTACGCTTTCTATGCAAGGACTTACGCCTAGTCCTATGTGTAAGTGTAGCAATCACAGACTTAATCTTTAGCTATCCTAGTAAAGTTGTATAGAGGGAAAAGGGACCTTAGCGCGACCGGCGGTTTCGCCGTTACGAGTACTAACCATGGTCCCAATAAAACTCCCTGCTGTGCGAGTCAAGTCTTTTCCGCACTACTAATAGTGCTAATGACTAGGTCCCTTTTCCCTGATAACAATACACAAGTACTTATAAATTAGTTAATAGATGAACGAATCTCATTTAACATGTTTCAATATTATATTTTGACATCTTTCAGCTATCCTGGACTCGCTATGTAAAGAATTCCTAGCAGTCAACGTGTCTGCTATCCTTTATCTTATGAATCATGAACAATACGGGCGTTCTACTGCCTCTGCACAGTATTTTCTACAACTCGCCGGATATCTTGGCATACCGGTAATGCTTTTTACTGTTCCGTTGCATATCTATCTTAGTAACTCTCACTGTATTAGATGAGCTTATAGAAAAAATACTTCTTATTGAAATGGGAATCAAATTAATTTGTTTTTGTTGGTTTTGAAAGGTAATTGCATGGAATGCAGATAATAGCGGCCTAGAGAAGAGGGCGTCCCACGCGGCCCTCCGTCTTCAGCTGGCCCCGTCCATAGAACATCAAACTGCCGCCATGCTGTCGATATTAGAGCGATACAAGTGGCACCAATTCAGCGTAGTCACTTCAGCTATTGCTGGACATGACGATTTTATTCAAGCCGTCCGCGAGAGAGTCACTGCATTACAAGTAAGTTTTTACTTTGCAAATCGACGGTCCCGATTAAGAGTCGGATCTGCAAAATTGAGATTTTTGCTTTTCAGCGGCTTAGGTCGTAAAAAACTCAAATATTTAAAACCACATTAATAGATTTTCGTTTTTCTCAATACTTTTCGTAAAAACAAAGATAAAAATGTCGTCGGTTGTGACAGTTCCGATATTTTTACGGGAAACACAGTGAGTACAAAGTGTCGGATATGAAACATTCTATTATTTTACATGGAAAAGTATAGCGTTTTTTTTTGTGTATTTTATGTAATTTACAGCCTGTTAATAGTGGTAGCCCTACGCTTAAAAAAACCGCAAATCGATGTACAGTTTAGCCGTTTGGCACACACATACTAGAGGTCAAAATTTTTTTTTTGACCAGCAGTTCCTAAAAAAAATTCCCTGCCGTGACATTTTTCTTTTTGTATGGAAAAAACATTTTTTTTCAGAAACCTATCGTGTGTGGTATCATATGAAAAAGCTTTTTGAGGCGATTCTAGAAATATACCACATCATTACATTTTAGCCATATTTTTAAAATTATAACAAGTAATTTTCGAAACATACCAAGTTTGGGCTCCTCCAGAGACAATATGGCTGATTTAAAAAAAAAACAATGTACCACAAATGATACGCGATATCCTCATATCTAAAATTCAAAAAAGCAATTTTGAAAATAATGGCATTCAGTATTTTTTTTTAATTTTTCAACTTTACCAAGTGTCACAGTTCTACTTCAATACCTATTTTTACGTGACTTATGGAACTGTACTGCAGATACGGTACATATTAATTATAAAATGATACGTAGTATCCATATATCCAACGGTAAATACCTCTTTAACCCTTTAACTGCGCCTTTTCATCAGTTGGTATAGTTTGTTTAGTTTTTGTTACAAAATATCAAGGTTTCAGATACGATATACCCAACTAATTAGGTTAGACATCAAGATATAACGTATTACAAATGATCCGTTATATCTTGATACGTATCATTTTATGATTGATATGTACCATATCTGCAGTACACAGTTCCATAAGTTTCGTAAAATAGGTATTGAAGTAGAACTGTGTCACTTGGTAAAATAGAAAAATTAAAAAAAAAAACTTGATGCCATTATTTTCAAAATTGCTTTTTTGAGGTTAGATACGAGGATATCACGTATCATTTGTGATATATTGTTTTTTTTTTTAAATCAGCCATATCGTGTCTGGAGGAGCCCAAACTTGGTATCATTCGAAAATTACTTTTGTTTTAATTAAAAAAACATGGCTAAAGTGTAATGATAAGGTATATTTTTAGGATCGCCTCAAAAAGCCCTTTCATATGATACTACACACGATAGGATTCTGAAAAAAAAGTTTTTTATCCATTATAAAATAAAAATAAAAATAAAAATAGCCTTTATTCGCCAAACTTAATAACATACTAACTAGGTTTAATTATTAATAACTATTTTCTGGTTTGGGGTGTCCCCTTGGACATAGGCCTCCTCTAATGAGCGCCAGAGATCTCGATCTCGTGCACTGCTACACCATCCTTTTGGCAGGTCATCTTCCCATCTTTTTAATGGTCTTCCTCGACTTCTTTTGCTGTATCTCGGGTACCAAAATGTTACTTGTTGTGACCATTTATTTTTGTTGGATCTTATTAGATGTCCAAGCCATCTCCATTTTAACCGCTTTGCTCTCGATATAACGTCTGTTACGCCTGTGGCTTTCCGGATCTTTCCAAGTCTCCATTTGTCGGTTCTTTTAATGTTGAGCATACTTCTCTCTATCCCATGTTGGCATACTTCCAATCTGTGGCTTAAAGACTTTGTCAGTCCCCAGGTTTGGCATCCGTAAGTAAGCACTGGTAGAATACATGTGTTAAATAGCTTGCTTTTTACTGCCATAGGGACGGAGTCGTTCTTCATAATTTCCTTGAAGGACCAGTAGCGCGCCCAGCTGTTGCAAATTCTTCTCTGGATTTCCTTTTCTGTTTGCATTTTCGGTGCAATGATTTGACCCAGGTATATATATTCCTGCACATATTCAATTGGTTGGTTGTTTACATTTAAAGTATGTTCTTGTCTGTTTGTCATAGCTTTTGTTTTTGAGAAGTTCATTGTCAATCCTGCTTTTTCGCTTTCAGTTGCTACCTGTTCTAACATTTCTTGTAGTTGGATTGGGTTTTCGGAAAACAGTACTAGGTCGTCCGCGAATCTTAGGTGGGAAAGGTTAGTGCCATTGATATGCAGTCCTTTGTTTTCAAATTCTAGATTGCGGAAAATTTCCTCTAGTACTGCTGAGAAGAGTTTTAGGGACAGTAGGTCTCCCTGCCTGACCCCTCTTTCTAATCTGAATTCTTCCCCTACTGTCTCAAGCTGGATTCTAGCCTTGCTGTGGTCATAGATCTTCTTTAATATTTTTATGTATTTGCTTTCAATTCCTTGCTTTTTGAGAGATCCATATATATATGAGTGGGACAGAGAGTCGAATGCCTTATTGTAGTCCACAAAGGACATGTACTATGGTTTCCCATATTCATTATATTTTTCGACTATCTGTTTCACAGATTTTTCCACCGTGGACCACATGCATGTATGTGGTCCACGGTGGAAAAATCTGTTCTGAAACCAGCCTGCTCTCTAGGTTGTTGCTCATCTAATTTTTTTGTCAGTCTATTTAATATGATTTTTGAAAATACTTTGTAAAGGTTGGTCATTAGACTTATTGGTCTATAGTTGTCTATTTTGCTCTTATCTCCTTTTTTGTGTATAAGTGTTATTGTTGTTTTTGTCCACTGTTCTGGGATAATCACTGTACTCAGTATTTCATTGAATAATGTGGTGAGCGAGCCGCCTATGATCTCTAATGTGCCTTTCAAAATTTCGTTAGTAATACGGTCCGGTCCTGGTGCTTTTCCGTTCTTTTGAGTTAGGATAGCTTTTCTTACCTCACTCTCCATTATGCAAGGCACAAGTTCTTCTTCTATTTCATTTATATATTCATCCTTGTCTTCCTTTTCATCAGACTTGTATAGTTTGCGATAGAACTCAGTAGCAATTTGGCTAATTAATGGTCTTTTGGAAGTGGAGATGTTGTTATTATTCTTCATATTTGGGATCCATGTCTTGTGGTCCCTCAAGGTTTTTAAGATTTTTTTAATTTCGCCTGTTTGTTCTATTTCGGCTTGTATCTTATTGAGTCTAGCATTTTTCCTATGTTCCTTAATGCTCTTGTTGATGGCTTTGCTGATTTCTTCAATCTGTTTAGTGTTTTCTTTTCTGTTTACAAGCATGTCCTTTCTTTGTGCGATTAATTCCCGTGCGTTTTGTCCTAAACTGTCTTTTTTGTGTTTCGTTGCATTAAGTTTCTTAGCTATATTGGTTAAGATATTTTCCAAAGTATTGTACTTTTTCTGTATTGGGTCAGACAAAGTACAAAAAAAAAAAAAGTTTTTTTCCATTACAAAAAGAAAAATGTCTCGGCACTCCCCCCTTAAGGGATTTTTTTATAGGAACTGCGGGTCAAAATAATTGTTTTGACCTCTAGTATTCGTGTGCCAAACGGCTAAACTGTACATCGATTTGCGGTTTTCTTATGAAATTGGGCTTGTGGGGCTTCCACTAATTATAAGTTATCAAGTAAATTTTCTCTGTATTAAGTTGTTACATAAGAGTTTCCATGCAACAATGTCAGTTCTGCCAGTTACGACATTTTTGGAGTACATTTTTTGTCGGATGTGGTACATCCGACATATTAACGTATACAATTTCCAGACAAAAATGTCGTATGTGGCACTTCTGACAAAGGATGCTTATTCCGGTTAAAAAAGTAATATAGGAGATTTTTGTACTTTTTTGGAAAAATGGCTGAATAAGTAGATACATGTATGCGCAACGGCTAGTAATAAACAACCTACTAAGTAACAAGCAAAACGTCATTCGAAGTTTGATAACGATATTTCTCCCATACAATTTTTTTTTAAACTTTGACGGCTTTCCTTAAAAGCAGCTGTTTTGCAGATCCGACTTTTTTAATTGGGACCGTCGAAATAAGAAGTGGTGTTGTACCAGGACGTCAAGGATAGGAGGAGGAGGCGCTCGATATTGCAATATCGATGTGTTTTTTTTTTGTATTACCCGATTTACTTAATTTACTTCCTGTCCCATCGAGAGACCCTAAAGGAGGTCCCACGGACAGTAAGGACATAGTAAATATATTGCTAAAGCAGGACCTCGACTAGTTTTAGGAAACCAGTTTTACGTGGCACATGTGACTGATGCATCGCATAGTCCGCCGAAGTCCGCTTAGGTTTAATGTTATGTGTCTGGGTGAGTGCATTGAAGCAGACGTTTATACGGATTTGTTTTACTGCTTTTAGCTGTGATTAAGAGCTACAGCCATTAGTCTCCAGGTTGCTGTTAAGAATCTGACTCGGTAAATGGACATAGAGAATTTAATCAGTTTGTTTTTAATAATTACATGATATATAGATTCGTATAAGTGTGTTTTTATTCAAAGACTGTAACTACTAGTAGTAATAGTACTTGCCTATTTACTCTGCTACAACAAGAAGTTAGTAAGTAAAATATAATTTTCTCAAACATGCAATGAAATATTGACGTTGTGTTCTTCATAATAGGCTTCGAATTGTCACGTTTCGGGCGCAGCGAGACGAGAGACAAAATTGGAGGCCTAATAGGCCGGCAAGATGGTCTTTTTTAATTTCCATTCCACAATTTGTGGCACAGGATCACAGCAGCGTTCAGCCTGGAGTTTTTTTAATTTATTTAATTGCATGTTTGAGAAAAGCACTATACATACCTCGGAGTGAAAAGCCAGCCTCATAACTATCCGACCTCGCTACGATCGCGCGTCTGTATGTACTCGGCCGGCAACTCCTTACTTCCCGGCCTCTGTAATAATGTACTAGTAATTAGGGTATACGTGTTTCCAGGACCGCTTCAAATTTACAATATTAAACGCGGTAGTGGTGAAAAAGCCAGCAGACCTGAACGAGCTGGTGACGAGCGAGGCGCGCGTGATGCTGCTGTACGCGACGCGCGAGGAGGCCGCCGACATCCTGTCCACTGCCGGCGACCTCCACCTCACCAGCGAGAACTTTGTGTGGATAGTCACGCAAAGTGTGCTCGGCTCAATGCAGCAACCGAATAAGTTTCCTGTAGGTATGCTAGGTAAGTCTCTTCAAAATACACTTGACTTGTTATTCAATTGAGCCGAGGCCACTTGCCCTTGCACATTAGTACCTACCAAATGGGGCGAATAGCTGGCGCTGACTCACTTAACTAAGTCAAAGATTACTTGATAAAGGCGAGAAAATAATTATTAGAACGAAGCCGAAGGTGTCAAATATTGGGATTTTTACTTTAACTATACCTTCAGTTGATTGATAGTTTGTATGGGACCCTTGGTGCGCGAGTCAGACTCGCACTTGACCGGTTTTTTTTTGGACAAGCTATCCAACGATACCCCACACAATGGGTTAAACGAGAAAAAAAATACATCCCCAATTTAGGTGTAGGGGAGGTACTCCAAAAAATAATATTTTTCTAGATTTTATTCTACTGTTTTGTCGGCGTGATTGATTTTTATACCCATGCCGATTTACTGTTTTCTAGTAGTACCTAATGGTTACTTCGTGATTACTTAACTTCTTGCGTTACTTTTTTCTCCACTTGACTATGTACTTTTTTTATCCTTTTTCGAGAAAATACGACCAATTTGATTATTTTATTTAGTGTCTACACCCCTATTAAAGATTTCACAAATTTGACTTCATGCAGTCTGCTGATTACGTTCGTCTGACGACTGCTAATAATAATTACTGTTTGCAATAACCAACGCACATACAAATTCAGGTATACACTTCGACACATCAAGCTCATCGCTGATTGCCGAAATAGCAACTGCGGTGAAAGTGTTCGCATACGGCGTGGAGTCGTACATTCAAGCGCCGGAGAACGTCCGGCACCCGCTGGGCACCAGACTGTCGTGTAGCGGCGCGGGCGCCGGCGAGGCGCGCTGGCCGACCGGGGAGCGGTTCTACCAACATCTCAGGAACGTCAGCGTGGAGGATGAGCCGGGCAGGCCTAACATAGAGTTCACGCCCGATGGGGAGTTGCGAGCGGCTGAACTTAAGATAATGAATCTTAGACCTGCTATGGGTGAACAGGTATGTACCTAGTTGTGTACCTATACTTTTTGTTAAACATAACTACCATTGAAACCGTCTTTCACACGTTTACTAGATATTTTTCTGTAAATGGCCGCTGGACAATTTCCCCAGGAATTATGTATTAACCTTTTTTAACCGACGAAAAAAACGAAGGAGGTTCTCAAGTCAACGCGTATATATATATTTTTTATGTACGTATAACTTTTTACAGAGTAGTCCGATTTTGATAATTCTTAAGTTGGTCCCACATAAATTTAAAATAAAAATTTCAACCCTAAGGGTAGGAAAACAGGGGATGATTGATTGTTCACTTACCGATTGAAATGTATGACCATATATTATGCAGAGAGTAATCAAAAATATTAACTCAAAAGTACTTAGGTACACTTAGATTAATTTAAGAACTTAGATATTAAGGTTAATAAAAAAGGTTCGATATTTATATGCTTGTTTGGCGCCGACTCAAAATTACTTAAGTACACTTAGATTAATTTAAGAACTTAGTATTAAACTAAATATAAAAGGTTTATTATTTTTTGCTTTTCAGCTTTTTTTCGGCGGTTTAATTTTTTTGTTAAAAAGTTTTTTTTCGTGAACACTCAATTAACATAAATGCGGTTGCTTTGAATAACCATTAAATGTACCTACTGAAATATTGTTTGATTGCAGACAAATTGATTTATTTTTGTTTAAGACGATTTAGCTTTTGTGGACCGCTAGATGGCGCTGTCATTAGTATAAAATAGATAACGGTTGTTCGTTTCGAATTATTTAGGGCAGAGCCGGCAACTAAAGTGAATGCATAGTAACGTAGTGAATCGTTTTTAATTCCAAGTACTTATGCTTTAACAGTTGGTATGGGAAGAAATTGGAACATGGAGTTCATATCCAAAGGAACGCCTTGACATCAAAGATATAGTGTGGCCTGGGGGCTTACACACTCCGCCACAAGGAGTGCCAGAGAAGTTTCACATGCGAATTACGTTCCTAGAAGAGCCCCCGTACATAAATCTCGCTCCACCAGACCCTATAAGTGGTCGCTGTAGTTTGGACCGCGGCGTTATCTGCAGAGTTGCTCCGGAGGCTGAAGTAGCAGGGTATGTCTTCTTTCCTTTAAGCTCTATTGATTCAAAGTATTAGGCGTCTACCATTTTATCGAAATTTCTTACACCGATTTTCATGTCGCCGATAACTATTCCTCGAATTTCACAGTCGATCCTTGTGTAAAGGATAATTCGAGCAAATTTATGAGTGATCTAACGAAGTTCGATGAATTCCTAAGTGATGATAAAATTCCGCGAAAAGGGTTACGATTTTCGGTAAAATTATGGATTCCCATTCAAAGTATTATTTCGCGACTATAATTAATATTTACTGAGGACCAAATTTTTTTTAGCTTGGAAGCTGGGACCGCACACAGAAACAGCTCTCTGTACCAATGCTGTAGTGGTTTCTGCATCGATCTACTTCAGCAGCTGGCGGAACAACTTGGCTTCACGTACGAGCTCTCGCGCGTCGAGGACGGCCGCTGGGGGACACTGCACCACGGAAAGTGGAACGGCCTCATTGCAGAACTCGTTAACAAGAGGACCGACATGGTAATCATTTAAGAATATCTCAGTTAAGTTAAGGATCGTCTACTGAATAGGTACTTAACTATAGAAGCTTTTCTTTACAGGTTCTAACATCTTTAATCATCAACTCCGACCGTGAAGCTGTGGTAGACTTCAGCGTACCTTTCATGGAGACAGGATTGGCAATATTAGTGGCGAAGAGAACTGGCATCATTTCTCCCACGGCCTTCCTGGAGCCGTTTGACACGGCATCCTGGATGCTCGTGGGGGCTGTTGCCATACAGGCAGCCACTTTCTCTATTTTCTTCTTTGAATGGTTGTCGCCCAGTGGATTTGATTGCTCCACGGGGCAAGATTCAAATCGAGCGCCTCAGAACCGCTTTTCGCTCTGCCGAACTTATTGGATTGTTTGGGCGGTACTTTTCCAGGCAAGTATATTCTAGCATTATTTACTGCTCGGTAAATATTTACCGGCATTATGTTACTTTTATGTAAAGGGAAGGAATCAGAAACACGCACCTTTTTAACCGACTTCAAAAAAAAGGAGGAGGTTCTCAATTCGGCTGTATATATTTTTTTATAATTATTTTTATTTTCTATGTTTGTTACCTCAGAATAGTGGAAGCCCAATTTCATGAGAAAACCGCAAATCGATGTACAGTTTAGCCGTTTGGCACACGCATACTAGAGGTCAAAACAATTTTTTTGACCCGCAGTTCCTAAAAAAAAAATCCCTTAGGGGGGGAGTGCCGAAACATTTTTCTTTTTGTATGGAAAAAAAATTTTTTTTTTCAGAAACCTATCGTGTGTAGTATCTTATGAAAGGGCTTTTTGAGGTGATTCTAAAATTATGCCATTACATTACATTTTAGCCATATTTTTTTAATTAAAACAAAAATAACTTTCGAAACATACCAAGTTTGGGCTCCTCCAGACACGATATGGCTGATTTTTTTTAAATTCAATATACCGCAAATGATACGTGATATCCTCATATCTAACCTCTAATGGAAATTTTTTTAGGAACTGCGGGTCAAAAAAATTGTTTTGCCCTATAGTATGTGTGTGCCAAACGGCTAAACTGTACATCGATTTGCGGTTTTTTTAAGCGTAGGGCTACCACTAGAACACCGTCATTGATGAGCCAATTCGAAAATTTTTTTTTTTTCGTTTTTACATACTTCCAGGTGGGTCCTATTTTATTCAAAATTCAGTTAGATGATGGGATCCATGAGGAATTGAGGGAACTCCTCAATTTTATTAGGCACGCGTGTAGTGATTTTGGTATTTTCTATTACTTAGTGCCAAGAATATTTAATTCACTCCCTGTAGAACTGTTTCAGGAGGAAATGACGAAAATCGGATTCAAAAAAGCTGTTAAAAGAATACTCTGTGAACAATATTCTGAGAATGTATCCCTTTAAGTTCATTTAAAATTTTAATCATTGTACCTACCTAATAGTTAACGTATTAGAGCTACATTTAAGTATTTAAAACACAATCTTGGCTTGTCCTCTGGGATGTGTGATCTCATGAATGAACGAGAGTGATAATACCGCCAACAAACTGTTATGCAGTTTGTCGGTGCCTTAAATTATTTAAAAAGAATTGTAAAAATTGTGGAACAATAAATAAATAAATAATATTATAACTCGCGTATTTACATCCGGAATCATAAATTCGGTGGCGAGGAATTGATGATGAAGACCACAGATGACTTATCGAATTCCTCAATTATGTACTTAAAAGTGCAAAAGTACGTCACATGTTCTGATAAGATTCCGTTGAAATAGGAATTAATGAAGTGCCATTGGTGATGATCTTGGGGAATCGATGGAAGTCCTCAAATATTATCGGCTCACATACAGCGACTCTGTTTTTTTCTATAGTAATCAACGCATTTGCTATCGGATATCAGTTCATGTGGTAAATTGTAAAAAAAATAGGAAATGTTCTCGTGGCTTGGCGAAGTTACTAAATTGAAATCGGTTAAAACTTTGTTTTTAAAGTAAATTATTATGGCTTAATGTCATTGTGACAAGAGCAAAAAATGTACGTGTTTCAATTTCCTTCACTGTTCGTACACATGATGATATTGATGGTATTGTATTTAAAGTTAATCTTCCCTGTAATATTTTTTTCCAACAGGCTTCTGTGCATGTTGATTCTCCGCGCGGATTCACCGCCCGTTTCATGACAAATATGTGGGCCATGTTTGCGGTGGTATTCCTAGCTATATACACTGCTAACTTGGCAGCGTTCATGATAACTCGCGAAGAGTTTCATGAACTAAGTGGGCTGGACGACCCCCGAATATCGAGGCCTTTAACAATACGACCGCCGCTGAAGTTTGGGACTGTGCCATGGTCTCATACGGATGCTACACTAGCGAAATATTTTCAAGAGCCACATGCTTATATGGCGCAGTAAGTAGCATTTCATAAGAGTCGTGTATAATAAAGTGGAAAGAGACAACAGCACGGGTTTCATTTAATACAAATACGTGTACACAGGTTTAACCGCAGTACAGTGAGTTCGGGCGTAACTGGCGTCCTCACTGGAGAACTTGATGCTTTCATTTACGATGGCACAGTGCTCGACTACTTAGTATCTCAAGTGAGTTTTTTTAAACACTTTAACTTAGCTAATTAGGAAATATACTATATTTGCTACCGTACCCATAGGTGTAGATACTAAAATATCAATTGCTATATTTCAGGATGAGGACTGTCGGCTATTGACGGTGGGTGCATGGTACGCCATGTCTGGCTACGGACTAGCATTTGCACGAAACTCAAAATATCTCAGTATGTTCAACAAGAGATTACTTGATTTGCGTGCTAATGGAGACCTCGAAAGATTAAGAAGGTAATTGAATCATGCGCTCGAAGAATACAGTGTTAATAGTAGTTTATGCAACTGATCCATAATGAGGGGCCTTAAAATACGAGTGTGGTTTTATGAAACGAGCGTCAGCGAGTTTCATAACAGGATCACACGAGTGTATTAAGGCCTAATTATGTGCAGTTGCATACACTTCTTTATCTACACACACATCATAAGTACTCTAAGATGGGTTCAGAAGCCGTAGGGAGATGACCTGCATTGCTACTAGTGAGTGCTACCTGTAAATTATCTATAGACTTTAGATATTAAAATAATGCAATAAATAATAAATTTGAACACATACAGAAACAAATTATTTATTTTAATAGTTGTAATTGCCATTTACATTGGTACAATGGGTAATATTCAATGGTCCTGGTTGTATAGTAGTGGGAGGGTCCTGGTTTGTAGACGAAGAGCTTGATGGCATGTTTATATTTATAATTTCTTTATTTTGAATAGAATTAAGTATTTGGTTTGACACATTAACCTTGTTTTGAATTGAGTCGTCAATATACCCTTCGGCAACTGCTGTGGACCTCCAGCCCCCGTGGCGTGTTAAACTTGTTATGTCACCGCCTGCATCTACCAGCAAAGTGGCCGATGTCCTGCGGAAGCAGTGCCCTGTGTACATCTCCGGATTTGGAATATGCAAATAATTTGCTATGGTTTTGCCTAATGCTCCAAACTTATTAATGCCAATCTTTTGGTTAGTGCATTTCCCAGCCGAGTAGTTTACACAAAAATTGGATGCTGAGCAAGCTTTCGGACGCAATTCCATGTATCTTTTACACAAGTCACAGTAACTTCCAGTTACTGTGAAAGTACGGTCCATTTTTGTTTTTGTATTGCGGACAGTTACTAATATGGTTTTATCAAAAATTTGTACATCACTAAACTGTAAATTGCAAAGTTCTTGTCGGCGGCAAGCACCCATAACTCCAAATACTAGGGCCACCTGAAACAATATCAAAGTAACATTAAATCTCAAAGTGCTAATAGGAAACTTCGTGCATACATAGAATCAAATTCCATTAAATTCTATTCAACACTTTAAATAAATTTAGTAAGATACCTTTGACTGCAGATATAATTGATCTGGTGCCTCATTTAAAAACTTATTTATTTCTTCAGGTGAAAATGTTTTAGCTTTTTTCGCTTTATAACCCTGCGATTTCCGCTTAAGAAAAGTAGTCAATTTAAAATATTTGGAAATATCCACTTGGTGCGTGATGTTTGACCATTGAATAAATGGTCCAGATGCTGGCAGAACTGAATTTCTTTGACAAATCTTCAAAGTACGCTAATAATACATTCTCGGACATCGAAGTCGTGCGTTTGTTCATTCTCCAATCTAAAAAAATCGTTGTATGCCTTCTCGTATTTGGCTCTGGATTTTTCTGGCAACAAGTTATTCGATGCAATCGTAGCTGCATTTACAATATCCGGCGGAGTGTTCATATCGTTCTCGGAGTCACTACTACACATATTTTCAACTAAAATGTTAATATATCAAACAACTTTTCTCAATTCTACTAGTTTTCTTAACAGCAAAAAAGTAACAAGCAAAGCAAATGACAACAGTAATGGCGGCAATTCGAATCTCCGTCAACGAAAGTTTTTTTTAAATCATTGACAAACGAATGAAGTGTCCCTATTTTCATGTCACTCGAGATCAAATGTCGTGCGGTTTATATTAAAAACATACTGAATTGACGTTTCGTAGCGATAAATGTTTTAATATCTATGGATACTAGAATAGAGACCCACTTGAGTTTTGACAGCTGTTCCAAATTTAAAACTCATAACGATACAAATTTATCAAAAATCTGTACTGTAATGACATTACAGTACAGATTTTACCTACTACCACAGACAAGAAAGTTCTCATAGTAAAATCGGTTGTCATAATGCTGGTCATTTCCTACGGTTTCTGAACGCATTTTAGAGCACTTATGATATGTGCGTAGATAAAATAATATTTTTTTACTCGTCGACTTTAATGTTCGTGTTAAGACTTCATACACCAAACTAAAATTACATACTTTTTACTACTCGCTGACGCTCGTTTCATAAAACCACACTCGTATTTTAGGGCCTCTCATTATGGATCAGTCGCATAAACTACTATTAAACAACACCAAACATACCTTCTACCGTTGTATCAAACCACAAACCTGTCCAATCAGATACTGGATGACGGGCACGTGCAAGCCCAACAAGCAGGAGCACAAGTCGTCGGACCCGCTCGCGCTGGAGCAGTTCCTGTCGGCGTTCCTGCTGCTGATGGCCGGCATCCTGCTCGCGGCGCTGCTGCTGCTGCTCGAGCACGTCTACTTCCGCTACATGCGCGGCCACCTCGCCGCCTCCACCGTGGGCCCTTGTTGCGCACTTGTCTCCTTGTCTATGGGTGAGGCGCTTACGCCCAGGCACAGGCAGGCGCGGGACACTCCGCGATTTACGTTCATCGCTACAAGCGACGACCTCAGAGGGTCATAAATCTTAATGTTTTGGCTGAGAAAAAAGCGCCTTTTGTAAAGATCAAAGGAGTGTCCCTTCTATACTTGTACTATTATCTATCTAGAGTTAATAACCATATGTTACCTATACAACGTGTTAAAGAAAAACGTAAGAGTTTTGTTTTGCCTCGATTTTTTTTTACTTTTGTATGGAGCATGTGGCCCCAGTCGGCCAACGGTCCATACTAATCTAAAAAAATCTCTTTCCTTTTTCCTTATCAGGACGGTTTTACGTTATTGTTGCAACAAGTTGTATATTAAATATTATAGTGTTGTGTAGTGCTCATAACACAGGCCTAATCGAACTTATTATGGGGCAAGTACTAATATTTATTTATTTATGTGTATGTTTTTGCACAGGACAATCCCTATCGTTTCACGGGGCCGTGGTGGAGGCGGCAGCGCGGGGTTTTGGAGCGGGAGGACGTGGCCACTGTCGCTCTGCTGTCTGTGCAGCACAGGTCTGTACCTATCCGGCTCGATGGACCATTTCTAAGACTTTATAACCCCTGTACCTATCCGCCTCAATGGACCATTTCTAAGACTTTATAACCCCTGTACCTATCCGGCTCGATCGACCGTTTCGAAGACTATAACCCCTGTACCTGTCCGGCTCGATGGACCATTTCTAAGACTTTATAACCCCGCCTCTTACGCAATCTAACCCTCTGTGAGGGTTATATTAAAACAACACATTCCTTCAAGATATTTATTGTGTTTATTGTTTATGTCATTGTAGTGTATATTTGCTATCTCAAGCGGCGGCGGTCACCGCGCTGTAAACTACACGCCGCCGCCGAGTTTAAAATGCACGGCTGACCGAACTCAATTATATCTAACTCAACGTATTAAAGTGGCCTGTTGAGCAGCCAGTTACCGATACCGGTTCGCGCTACCTTGGCCTCCTGAACTCCTAACCAGAGGGGCTACCGCGAAGTGAAAACGAACTTCGTTCGGGTGTCTCCATCTCTGTCGCTCGAACTAGCAAGTGCAACAGAGAGGGAGATACACGAATAAATTTCGATTTCGTTTCGCGGTAGGGCCTCAGAAGCTAGATATTCAGTATGACTTGAAGCGGTTTGGGATTTCCGGGTGTAAATATAAGAGTTATTATTATAGAACTATAATACAATATATGTCTACTATATTTGAGGAGTTCCCTCAATTTCCTCATGGTTCTTATCATCACACTGTAGTTTTGATAACAATGGGACCTACCTGAAAGCATAACTTTAAAGTAAATAAAGAATTAACGGAATTCTAAGGTAACACATTTAAAATAATAATTATAGAAAAATATATACGTAACTGAATTGAGAACCTTCTTTGTTTTTTTGAAGTTGGTTAATAAAACAGTAGAGCAAAAAGCACGAAAGCTGTGTTGATGTAATATGCACATAGAAAAGCTCTAGAATCGAGAAAGAGAGCCTTTTTGAAAAACTTAGCGTAGTTATTATTAATAAGGTGGTCGACTCAATATTTATCATTACTCCAAAAGAAATAAAAGGAAAAACTATGTCCGATAGCAAAAATCCCATTCAAACAATGACAAAAACTTACGAAGCTACAACCAATGCTACAACCGTTTTTAACCCCCGACGCAAACAGAGGGCTGTTATGTATAACGTGTCTGTCTATGTATCTGTGTATCTGTCTGTGGTAGCGTAGCTCCCTAACGGATGGACCGATTTGAATGCGGTTTTTTCTGTGTCATAGACAATTTTAACCCGAGTGTTCTTAGCCGTGTTTCACGAAAATATGTTCAGCCGTTTTTGAGGTATTGGACTTTGAAATGAAAGTGGGGGGTTTTTCAACTTTGCTGAGCTGTAGTTATACCTAACCCTTTAATTCGCAATAATTTACTTTAAAAACAAAGTTTTAACCGACTTCAATTTAGTAACTCCGCCAAGCCACGAGAACATTTCCTATTTTTTTTTTACAAATTACCACATGAACTGATATCCGATAGCAAATGCGTTGATTACTATTGAAAAAAACCGAGTCGCTGTATGTGGGCCGATAATATTTCAGGACTTCCATCGATTCCCCAAGATCATCACCAATGACACTTCATTAGTTCCTATTTCAACGGAATCTTATCAGAACATGTGACGTATTTTTGCACTTTTTTAGTACATAATTGAGGAATTCGATGTCATTGATGATGAAATCAATTCCTCACCACCAAATTTATGATTCCGGATGTAAATACACGAGTTATAACAGAAAATACCAAAATCACTACACGCGTGCCTAATAAAATTGAGGAGTCCCCTCAATTCCTCATGGATCCCATCATCTAACTGAATTTTGAAAAAAATGGGACCCACCTGGAAGAAACATACGAACAAAAAAAAAATTCGAATCGGCACATCAATGACGGAGTTCTGAGGTAGATAACAAACATTGAAATAATAATAATAATAATTTTTAAAAAATACAGCCGAATTTAGAACCGCCTCCTTTTTTTTGAAGTCTGTTAAAAAATAGCTAAGGTCCATAGTTCAAGTCCTGGTGTCGCTAAATAGCACAAACGATATTGGTCAGCAAAAAAAATAAAAAACCGGCCAAGTGCGAGTCGGACTCGCGCACGAAGGGTTCCGTAACATTATCTGTAAAAACAGTAAAAAAAAAAGTTTGTTGTATGGTAGCCCCCTTAAATATTTATTTTATTTTGTTTTTATTATTTGTTGTTATAGCGGCAACAGAAATACATAATCTGTGAAAATTTCAACTGTCTAGCTATCACGGTTCTTGAGTTACAGCCTGGTGACAGACAGACAGACGGACAGCGAAGTCTTGTAATAGGGTCCCGTGTTTACCCTTTGGGTACGGAACCCTAAAAAAGACGGTCAACGGATATGTCTAGCAGGATGGACAATGCCAACTAAAGGGTTGTTGCTTGTTAGAGAAAGAAAACGTTATAGTAATTGACGATCGATTCATATGAAGGTGCGATTGGCAGAAAAGGAACAGAATAAACCCGCACTTAAAACTTGACACTTGTTTTGTCGGTGATTGTTTTTCATTTCTATTCATTTCCTTCTTTTTTATTATATATATTCGTTTATTGCTCACCATGGTACATTTTACAAATAAGTAATAGTATGTCATGGACCCTGAACAGGGTATTGCAAAAATGGTTCCTAAAAACTATCTTCTTCCACTCCTATTGTGATAACATATGACGCAAAGCACGTCAGCAGCAGAAGTAGCTACACAAAATAACACGCTCAAAATTATCTAAACAGTCCTTATTCTCTAGTCGTTAGAGTCGCGTGTATTAAGGTCATTTTGAGCACTTGACCCGCGTAGCTACTTTTGCTGCTGACTGTACTTAGGGTTGCCAGGTGGAAAAATACAAAAGCCGGACTCAGCACTTAACTAAGCCGGACATTTTACCCTAAAGGCCGAACGGACCTTTTTTGCGTTAATTATAGCTTTTTCAAAGCCGGACATTACGTTCTAAAAGCCGGAACATTCATAATAATCATAATATAGCACTATAAATGCAAAACTAACCCTGTCTGTCTATCTATTCACTTTTCACGCCGAAACAATCGTACCGTTTTGAATCAATTTTAGTATGGAGTAGAGTAGATGATAAGTTAGATTTTATTCCGAAAATCATGTCTCAGCAAGGCAAGCGGGGAGCGGGAAGTGCGGGCCGCACCCTGGCAACCCTAACTGTACTGCCTACCTAAGTAAACTCATAAAAGTATTGATTTTCAATTAAATCTGGCGCACATGCCGCGCCGAATGCAATTTTATAGTCGGCGCCCATATCCATATAATTCACATTTTTGAAAATTTTAATTTGTGCAATTTTTTCTACTAATCACTTAGCACAATCTCAATTTTCTAAGATTACGAGTATTAGGGTTCCGTACCAAAAAATGGTAACAAAGGAACCCTTATGGTGCGACTCCGTCCGTCTGTCACAAAGTGAAATAATATCTCACGAACTACTCAAGCTATAAACTTGAAACTTGGAATGGTTATAAATGAGAGTTATCCGCGTGCATGGAAAATGAAAAATTTAAATATACATTTAATTCTCTATAAAAACTTACGAATATGAGGGGGCAAAAAAAAATCAACTATAGGATCAAATGGGGTATCATTCGAAAAGGCTTGAGTTGCACTTTTTGAAGCAGTTTTTCTTTTTTTTTCTACACTCGGAAAATTTTGATCTATGAAGGAAAATGTAAAAAAATACCATCCCCCCCCCTTATCACCGAAGTTTTTCAAGCGAAACATTTGAAATAATTACTTGTGATTAGGATAAACATATATATTAGGGGAAAAGTTTTTTTTTCTGTATCTAGCATATTTTTTATTTTATTTACAAAAATCATTTCCTAGTTAGATTTTCAATTTAATCAACTTTTTTTTTTTGTTATGAAATTCCTATAAAACTATAAATAGAAGTACTCTCTATCGAATAAAACAATAATAATCGAGATCAGGGGATCGATTTTTGAATCTCACCAAGTGACTAATTCTCACCGATGTGAGTGATTTCCGAAAATTCGTATTTTTGAAACTCATCGGTGACTTACATTTCTCATACCTATGATATCGATTTACGAGTGCTCCTACCCACTCGTAATTGAAATCACCATGCGATTGTTTTTGATAGTTGACGTATGTGACATCTGCCAAGAATTTTTAAAACTTTAATTTTCGGTTAGAAAAAAAGCGCGGGAAACGTCTACCGGTTCGGTTGTGTTTTTTTTGGCTTTTATTATAATAATTTATATTTTGCTGATAACTTGTTGTATAGGATCAGTTTTGTATATATTTGAATGTAGTTAGTAAATTTGTATATATTTATTGTTCTTTTAACAGTGTATATAGTAAATTTGTACAGGTAAGTCCATTTCTATTTCTTGCCGCCTATAATGGCGGACGAGCCCCCTGATCCGGGGGGTTCTGGAAAAGATCCTCCTGACGTTGCCCAGGAAGTAACTATTTCTTTAAATGAAGAGTCAATGGACACGGATGTGTCTGTGCTATCCCAGCAGAGTAAACGAATTAAAAGGAAAATAACCAGACGTATCTGCAAACATTGTAATAAGAAAAAGAGACATCGTAAGGATACAGAGGTGAAAGCACAGGATTGTTTATGTGGTTTGGAAGATGAGTCGGCAGAAGCTTATAAAAATAACTTGTCACAAGATAATAAGATGGTATTAACTGACAATGTTCCTTCATCAATGCTTCCCCCAAATTCTCCATCACAGTTGACTTCGCAAAACAGTTCTCCACAATCTGTCTCCACACCAAATACTTCCTCTCAGATGAAAGCGCCTATTGGTAGGGTTTTATATCAACCATCTGATGCTGCTCCATACACGGTTCATGTGCAAAGAGTGCAGGCCTCGCCAAATGAAGGCATCACTCTTCACCCAATATCTCTTGGCCGGACACTTAAAACAACAACATAAAAGGAATTGTTAATGGTAGCTTAAAGCGAATAGCTAGGAACAAGGTGTCTCTTTCGTTTCAAAAATATGAAGAAGCCAACATTTTTCTGGAAAATTCTGTCCTGAAAAATCTCCAATATAAAATGTTCATTCCAACTTTTTCAGTGACACGCATGGGAATTGCTCGTGGTGTTCCCTCAGAATGGTCGGAGGAGGACATTCTTGAGAATGTTTCTGTTCCTATGGGTTGTGGCCCAATTCTAAAAGTTAGAAGGTTAAATCGGAAAATAATTACAGATGGAGGTCCTCAATTAAAACCAACTGAATCTGTGGTTCTTACTTTTGATGGTCAGGTACTTCCTAAACGTATCTTCCTATGCTATTCAGCTTTGCCTGTTGAAACTTATATTTTTCCCACAATTCAGTGCTATAAATGTTGCCGCTTCGGTCATGTTAAAATGAATTGCAGGGCCAATAGTCCTAGATGTTACAAATGTGGTCAGTCTGGCCACTCAGGTGATACTTGTTCTGTAGAAGAAGAGAATACTACTTGTTGTCTGTGCCAAGGAGCCCATTTCGCTATTAGCAAATCTTGTCCCGAATTCAGCCGTCAGAAAGCCATAAAAGATTCAATGGCAAAAAGCTGTGTCTCATATGCAGAAGCTTCTAAGCTTCACCCAGCTGTTCTCAAAATTTCATATGCTGATGCATTATTGACTTCTAATAGCAATAGTATTTCTTCTCCTTCAGCCCCTCCCAAACCTATGCACCCTGGGGTCTCTTCACACAAGAAAACAATTTATATAAAGTCAAAACCTCCTCCAATACTTGACAAAGGGTATGACCGTGCTGCCCATAACTCCATTATAAGAGATTTTAATATGCCAGAACCTTGTAATGGCTGTATGTTTAAAAATAATAGCAATCAACCCAATGAAGCCTCTGTTGCAGATCTTATAGCTGCACTTATAAAGTTATTGACCCAATCAAATTTTTTCACACCGTCCAACGCTGCCCCAATAATTGATGCTATATCTAAATTACCTTTAAACAATGGACAAGTTAACTCTAATTCAGTGGAACTGTCGGAGTGTAATCCCTAAAAAAAGTGAATTAATTCATTTAATTAATAAGTATAAACCATTTATTGTTGCTTTACAAGAGACATGGTTAAAGCCAGGCTATTCTTTTAGGATTCCTGGCTTTGCCTTTATTAGAGAAGACAGGTCTGATGGGTATGGTGGTACTGCCCTACTCATTAACCATTCTTGCTCCTTTACCTATTTTGCGACTCCTCATGTCAACAAAGATTTTTCAATAATAGCTGTCATAGTTAAGAATATATGTTTTGTTTCTGTATATATTCCACACCCGTCCTCAATTATTTTTAATGAAGTTGACTGCATCATTTCCACACTTCCTAAACCATTTATTATCCTTGGTGATTTTAACTCTCAACATCATTCATGGGGTTCTTCTTCAAATCACTATGGTCCCGTTTTACTAGACATATTGGATAGTCATAATATTTGCGTGCTGAATAATGGTAATGCAACCCGTCGCACTGGTCCTAATGAGGGATTCAGTGTGCCCGATCTTTCGCTTAGCACTCCTGGTCTGGCATCTACACTTACTTGGGATACTTTACCATCAACATACGGAAGTGACCATTTTCCTATATTGATCACTTTTCCTTCTACTGGTGGTCGTTTGCATAAGCGCCCTCCCCGTTTGAAATACAATTTAAGGAATGCAGATTGGGCATCATTTAGTGCGTGCATTGAGGCTAAGCTTTCCTCTTTTCCTAATGTCAGTTGTGGAACTGAGCCTGTCTGTGCGTCAACTTTAGCCAAGGCGTTTATGGAGGCTGCTGACGAAGTTTTTCCTGAAAAAAAAAATGCTTGAATTTTATTCCTTCCCCCCCGTGGTGGGATAATGAATGTAGTGAAGCGGTTAAGAATAGGAAATATTTAGAATTAAAGTATAATGAGTGTGGCTCTGACGAAAATTTCGATTTATTATCGGCTGCTATTGCAAATACAAGTAAATTATTTAAAAAAAAAAAGTTTGAGAGCTGGAAAAACTTTTGTTTGACCTTATCCCCACAAGTCTCTCCTACAGAAGTCTGGCGTAACATTCGACGATTTCGTTGTGCATTCCGTGAATCGTCGTCACAACATTTTCCCCAGGCTTTAGCTGATAGCTTTTTAAATAAACTAGCTCCTTCGTCAGCTCCTGAGGATTTACTTTCGTCGTTCTCTATTCCATCTTTTATTGTAAATGATCCTGATGGGCTGAATGATCCATTTTCTATTTCTGAACTTAAAGGTGTGTTATCTAATGTCAAAAATAGTGCCCCTGGATTGGATGGCATTCCATATTCTTTCGTTTCTCATCTCGGGCCTAACACTCTTTCATATTTCTTGGACCTTATCAATTCTATTTTTATATCCGGCATTATTCCTACCTCGTGGAGATCTCAAGAGGTTCTTCCAATATTAAAACCTAATAAAAGTTCGTCTGATCCGTCATCATACAGACCAATAGCTCTTTCTTCGGTTTTAATGAAAATTGCTGAACAACTAGTTAAAAATAGACTAGAATGGTTCATTGAAACAAATAACAGTTTAAGTAAAACCCAGTTTGGTTTTAGACGAGGTAAATGTACCCTAGATAGTATAAGTATTTTCATAACTGACATAAGAATAGCATTCTCTGATAATCAGTCTGTAGTCGCAGCTTTCCTTGATATAAATTCTGCGTATGATAATGTTGTGTTAAGTATACTGAAGGAAAAACTAAATACTTTGAACGTCCCGACTTTTTTGAGTAAATTCATAATTAACATCCTATCAGAAAGGCGTATTGACTTAATTTTAGACGTCGACAATGAGGAATCAAGATTAGTATGGAAAGGTCTTCCACAAGGATCTGTATTAAGCCCAATTTTATATAACTTGTACACCTATGATCTGGAAGCATCAGTTGGTAATGTTGGCGTTCTTCAATATGCTGACGATCTGTTGTTGTATTGTACTGACCGATCCATTGAAAATGCCAGTTCTTCTCTAACTTCCTCTTTAAGTCTTTTAAGGAAATGGTTGGGACAAAATGGTCTTGATTTGTCTCCATCTAAGAGCTCTGTTGTTTTATTTTCTAGAATGCGTTTGCCCCCGCCAGTCTCTGTATATTATAATAACTGTGAAATTCCTGTAGTCAACCAAACAAAATTTTTAGGTGTTGTTCTTGATTCTAAACTAACTGGTACCCCTCACTGTGAATATATTCTCGCTAAATGTGAACGTTTGTTAAATATGCTTAGATGTCTCTCCGGTGTTTGGTGGGGCGCTCACCCGTTTTGTATGAAACTAATATACAATGCTCTAATTCGTAGTATTTTAGATTATGGCACCTTCCTTTTACAGCCTGGAAGTTTAGTCGCTTTCAAAAAACTGGATAATATTCAGTCGAAAGCCTTAAGATTGATAGCAGGTGCTATGAAATCTAGCCCTCTTAATGCTTTACAGCTAGAACCTCCATTGCAGCTACGTCGTCAATACCTTGCTGATAGATTTCTGTTTCGAGCCCTACAAATTTCTGATCATCCGCTTCATTCTAAACTCAAGACACTTTCTGATCTTATTATTTCTTCCAGTTATTGGTCCCATAAACTTGTTCCATGTCTCATAAATAGCTATCAAAAGTTTACCTCTATCCAAGCTCCCACTCACTCTTCTATTTCATATCCCTTATTTTGTGCTCCGTATAAGTCTCTAACTGTCACTCCTGATGTAGCCTTAAATATAGGTATTCCAAAAAATGGTCACAATAACAATATCAGTTTTAACCATGTGAAGGACAACCTTTGGAAAAACTACCATACAATATACACCGATGCCTCTAAACATTCTTCGTCTAGTCATGTCGGAGTTGGGGTTTACCATTCTCAGTACAAAATTATCCAACAAATAAAACTCCCACCAGAATCATCTGTGTTTACTGGAGAATGTTTCGGTCTCCTTAAGGCAGTCGAATATATTCGAACGGCAGGACTTAGAAAATCAGTCATAGTATCTGATTCTATGAGTGCCTTACAGGCATTAGTCAAATATCCTTTTCAATGTAAAATCATTTTTCCAGTAATTATAGACACTCGAATTCTATTAAGTGATTGTATAACTCGTGGGCTTTCAGTGTCTTTCGCTTGGGTCCCAGGACACAGTGAAATAGAGGGTAATGTTAAAGCAGATCGCCTGGCCAACGAAGCTGTGACTTGTGGGGACAGATTTCCTTATAAAAATTTTAGTCATGACTTGATTGCTTTACCTTCTTCTTATCTCAGTGATGCCTGGAATCAGTTGTGGGCTGAAAGTGCTCAAACAAAGGGCAAATTTTACTACGCAATACAACCTAAAGTTCCTACTAAGCCCTGGTTTGCAAAGCTAAGGCTCGGTAAACGAGCCACTAGCATTATAATACGAATGAGGTTGGGTCATGTGTGCACGCCGGCTCATCTTGCCAGACTACATATTGTAGAGTCAAATTTGTGTGAATGTGGAGAAATTGGAGACTTGAATCATATTTTTCTTTCATGTCCTTTATTGAACCATGTCTCTTTTTACAATGATCTTTCCTCACTTAAAATCCCTTTTCCTACATCCATCCCTGTCTTGTTAGCCTCAAAAGATCCTTCTGTGTTTAATTCTATATCCTCTTTCATTTTACTTAATGATATCCGTATTTAATTATTTTACATATTTTATTATCTCTTATTTTGAACTGATCCTATCTTTCCAAATTACGTTATCCGTATTCCTACTTTCCTAACGTTTCCCTGCTTTGTCGGTGGCAATACGCAAACCGCGTTCAGCCAAACAAAAAAAAAAAAAAATCGGTTACATGACACTGACACATACGCTACGTTTTACGTTTGAATCTGTTTTAAGTTATAGTATGAGAAAATAAAAACCGGTATCAAGGACAACATCTGCGTAAAAAGGAACGTAACGGGAAGATTGTTTCTGACTGACATTGTAAAATTTCTGCATGTTGGTAAACAGCGTGTGACTTTCAAAAATACGGCTTTTGGAAAATGGTGACATTAAAGTCATCTGTGATCATTTTAGTCACCGGTGACTTTGATATCACCAGTGAGATTCAAAAATCGCATTCCAGTTCACGTGATAAACAATAATCGCTAAAAGACCAACATACATACTAAGCCGATTGCCCTTGCACGTTAGTACCAAATGGGGCCGATAGATGGCGCTGACCCCATTCGCGCTGTTAACTTAAATCTTGGAGAATAGAAAGGCGTGATTATTCTCTTTTGAACCTCAATAATTTCAGATCTTAAATTGCCTATCTTTTCTTGATGTTTATGAAGCCGTCGATCCCAACGAGGCGTATAATACATTCATTGATATTTTTCGCATTCTTTATGACCTATGTTTTCCAGTAAAGCTAGTGACAATGAGAACAAAAAATAATGTTAAATGGATATCTAAAGGCATACAACTATGTGGTAAAAAGCAGAGAGAATTGCTTTGGGAGTATAGATTATATCGTAATCTAGCTAATAAAATAAAACTGCGAAGATATTCTAGAACTTTTAAAAAAATCATAATACTGACACAAAGAGCCAAAAATAATCACAAGATAAAAATTTCGGAGAACAAACCAAAGGCTGTTTGGAATATTATAAAAAACTGTAAGACAATGGGTCCAAGAGAACCTATTCATACAATGAATGATCGGAAGGGTAAAACTTTAACGGATCCTATAGATATAGCTACGGCTTTTAATGATCATTTTATACATAAGGAAGTCATAGCGCACTGTAATACTTTTGAACCGAGTATTCAAAATAGCGAACAATCGATGTTTATGTCACTAACTACACCGGAAGAGATCAAAACAATAATAAGGTCCTTAAAAAATACGAAAAGCGTGGGATATGACTGCATAAGCACCCTAGTTGTTAAATTCGTTAGTGACATTCTGGGTAAACCTTTAAGCCATATGCTTAATCTTTGCATTAATGCAGGTATTTTCCCAGATGCACTTAAAACAACTGTCATTAAAACTCTATTTAAAAAAGGTGATAAAGAGAACCTCAATAATTATCATCCAATTGCTTTAATCCCTATCATTTCAAAAATATTTGAAAAGGCGATATACGCAGGATATATGCATATTTAAATAAATTTAATTTACTTTGCAAGCAACAAAAGGGGTTTAGAAAGAATATCACAATTAATATGGCAATTTATGATTTAATTAGTACAGTACTAGAAAATGTTAATAAAAGAAACCCAGTTTGCGCTTTGTTGACAGACATGACAAAAGCATTTGACTACGTAGACCACGGCAAACTTTTATATAAATTGAGTCGATATGGTATTAGAGGCGAGGCATTAAATCTTGTAAAATCATATTTAAACAATAGGCAACAATACACAGAAATATCCAGAATATGTCTGAAAAGGAAACAAGAACATAAATATGTATCCGAAAAGTGCCTCATTCAATCTGGAGTCCCACAGGGAAGTGTACTTGGTCCACTTTTATTCCTTGTGTATATAAACGACCTGCCCAATGAGATCTATCATCAAATGGTACTTTTCGCTGATGACAGTACTTCAATTATTCAATTTAATGATAATCATGACTATGAAAATGACATAAATACTGTAATAGATAATATAATTAGATGGCTTAGTCATAATAACTTACTGATTAATTTAAATAAAACAAACTTGATGCATTTTCGTCAGCGAATGCAACCAGTTGACATGAACATACATTACAATGGGACTAAAATAGACAATGTGGAAGTAACAAAATTCTTAGGATTAATGATTGACAGCCAGCTTAACTGGAAACATCACATTGAACATGTCTGTAAAAAAATATGTACATCTGCTTATGCACTGTTTAAGTTGTCCAAAATTGTAAACCGCGAAGCGGTATTAATGGCCTATCATGGACTTGTAGCCTCAGTCCTTAGATATGGTGTAATATTTTGGGGCAACTCAGTTCACAAAGAGATAGCGTTCAAAGCGCAAAAACGTTGTATAAGGGCAATGTGTGGGCTGAAAATAAAAGAAAGTTGTGTACCATTTTTTAAATCTCTTAAGATATTAACAATGCCTTCATTGTACATCCTGGAAGTAGGTATTTTTGTCAAGACCAATCCAAATTTTTACAACAACGTTTCTCAAGGTCGCAGGTTTCCGACACGTAAACAATATAGTCATACACTGAAAACTTTGCCGGGTAGTAAGACAGCGCTAATGAGAAGTGGAATCTTGGGAATGGCACCGAAGATCTTCAATAAAATTCCTGATCGAATTAAGTTATTGGACATTAATAAATTTAAATGGCAATTGACCTCATATCTGATTGAGAAATGCTATTATACCATTAAAGATTACCTAAATGACGCTACTACGTGACATGGTCCCTTAGCTACATCATAAAAAGAAGAAAAACATCATTTATACTTACCTAATTTAAGAGCGGGCGTACCGCCAGGGAAAAATCAGAAATCACCCGCGCGCCCCGCACCTGCCGCGCTGATGCGTCTATTGCTGCCCCGCTCCTTCTCGCATAGTATATGCCCCGACAGTCAGATGAAACATGATGAATACCTATGAATAATAGGCATGATGACTCATGTTCAAATTGATAACGTAGTGATGCCAAATGTATAGTAAACCATCAAATTACCGTAATATAGTATAAATAATAAAATATAATTAAAATCGTAAAAAGATATGAACTCTGAAAGTTAAGATTTTTTTTTATTTTTATTGTACTAGAGTAAATTTAAAGGTACCAATAGAATCCTTAGGCTTTTATAGAAACAAAATTGTACAACAATTATGTACTTAAACGCAGTATTCCGCGAATGAAACAACAATTTAAGAACCTGATTTTCCATACGACGATACATGTAGGTACTTTGTATTAACAAATGTCGGCTGTGACGTCACGCCTGTCTGTCTTTCAGTATTAAGCGTTTTGAGCTGCCGCCAGCGAGGTCAATCTTTGTCTCAAATTTTTGGGTATTTATGTTCTTTAATTGTAGTTCCTCCAATACAAACATTTGTTCCTGTCCAAAAACTGGTTAAAATGACATCATAAAAAAATTTAGTCATCATCCCTATTATAAAAAGTGGGAAGCAAGACAAAATCTGTACTTATATTTGAAGATATTATTTTCGCTATTAAGTCAAGAGTTTCGAGAGCTATAACTGAAATATGACCTTCCGTTTTTTAGGGTTCCGTACCCAAAAGGTAAAAACGGGACCCTATTACTAAGACTTCTCTGTCCGTCTGTCTGTCTGTCACCAGGCTGTAACTCAAGAACCGTGATAGCTAGATAGTTGAAATTTTCACAGATGATGTATTTCTGTTGCCGCTATAACAACAAATACTAAAAAACAAAATAAAATAAATATTTAAGGGGGCTCCCATACAATAAACTTTTTTTTACTGTTTTATAGATAATGCTACGGAACCCTTCGTGCGCGAGTCTGACTCGCACTTGGCCGGTTTTTTATTTACTAAATCACGTAAGGGTTACAATGGCTAGTAAAAGCCTAAAGCAAAAAAAAGCCATAATCGAATTAAAACTTTTGTGAGACATGTCTAAAATACTACTAATAAAACCACGGTTAAATTCACGTATTAAACGTCACGACAGGCGACATGTTTCGAACTCTTCGGGAGTTCTTCTTCAAAACAATTATCGAAAACACTCATCCTGAAGAAGAACTGAAGAGTTCGAAACATGTCGCCTGTCATGTCATTGAATACGTGAATTTAATTGTGAATTTATAAGTAGCATTAAAAAAACTGTTATATATTATGAAACCTTCGATCATGTCTATGAAAGTCAGATTTTCAGGCCACAGTGTTGCGGCCAAATTTTTCAATTCTGATCTCGGATTCCTGCTTGGAGACAATGGAGACGCTCTGGCCCTTTAGTTATCAATTTTGAACATACTGGTAGGTACTAAAGAAAAACTGCTTAATTGTGTTCACTTTTTTTAATATAAAAATGACCAAGTTCGCAGGCAATAATTGTTGGAATCTGCACCCTCGATAACCCTAAAAGCGACACCCGTGATGACTTTAAAGAAAAACAATGTCAATAATGTCACTACGGGCGACATGTTTCGAAATCTTCGGGAGTTCTTCTTCAGGATGAATGCTTTCGCGGCGGTGTCGCTTGAATCACGACAAGATTCAAGCGAAACCGCCGCGAAAACATTCATCCTGATGAACCCCCGCAGAGTTTGAAACATGTCGCCCGTAGTGACATTTAATACGTGAGTTGAACCTTGTATTAGTATTATTTCAACATGTCTCACGAAAGTTTAAATTCGAAAAACAATGTCCGCCATCTTGGAATTCAAAATGGACATCATTTCTCGAAAAGCCTGAAAACCTATGTTGTTCTTTAAAAAAAACGCGCATCGTAATTTACAACAAATATTTCAAAAATGAAAATAATGCGACCACTTTTTGAATTATTTCCGACTTCGAATTCGTATTTATTTAGAGACCGAGAGGACATCGATTTCGAAATTAACCAGATTTATTCTCAACTAGCGATCCGCCCTGGCTTCGCTCGGATACTATATTAAATTATATTATACAAATAAACCTTCCTCTTGAATCACTCTACCTGTTAAAAAAAACCGCATCTAAATGCGTTGCGTAGTTTTAAAGATCTATGCATTCATTGGGGCAGACGGCGGGAAGCGACTTTGTTTTATACGAGTACTATGTTGTAGTGATAGTGATAATCTTTCATAAAGTAAATACACGCTCGACAGAAAAAATGTTCGTGTAGTTTTGCATGTACTGCACAAATTATTCTAAGAAGCCGGTCGCCGGCCGATCGCTGCGTAATCTTATGGTTGTATTTTGAACTTTAAGGTCTACTTGTTAAAATTATTTCAAAACATACCAAAATATCTACTGGAATGTAATGATACATTCATTCACTGGACGAATATACTGGGTCACAATATTATTGAAATAATTATGTTCACCGTGCTGTCGTGAGAGCACAGAACGTAGTCCTCTCGTCTCAGCGGAGCGATTGCGATTGACTCCGCCCGCGAACGGCAACAGAAGATATACCAAACTGCACGAAACACGCGACGGGAGAAACAGTATCGCGCTAAATAAAAAAGACCTATACGCCAAATACGTTATTCCTCAATAAGTCTGAAAAGGGACTACATAAAAAACGCCGCTCGTCAAATCACTAGGCAATATCAAGAGCTTGTGTTGTATTATACACTAAATTTTTACGTAAATTATATGCACGGGAACGGCACACAATTGAAATTAAGTAAAAATAAGACATGTTTTGGCGATTGTTTTCTATCGAGGCAATTTTGGTTTTGTATGGTTTTTTTCAGACAAATAGATTGCAAATATGATGTAGTTTCTGTATGTTCATTTTCCTGGCATTCGCTTTAGTTTGTCATAGGTAAATATTCAATCTAAGAACTCGGATTTCGCGGAGCGCCCCCTCTTAATGTACCTACCTATAGCTTGTATTATGTTGACATTATATCATATTATAATTTAGTAATTATCAATTTGATGAACCTAAGTAGCTGACTGAATGAAAATTCATATTTTGTACACCTACGCTGTGGGTAAAACATGGAGGTCTTATATTATTATTGTACTTACCAACCTTGTAACCTGTGTTTAACAAAATAAATAACTTGAACTTGAACTTAAGATTTTTCTAGAATTAATGGGGTTGGGATTGGGACGCGTATATTTATTTTCAATAGCAGGTCAAAAAAAGATCGCGATTCAATTGTCTTGGTGTAAAAGTTACTCGTTGTTTGAAATTGAATTCTATTGTGTTGGGTTAAAATAAGTAATTTAACAAATATATTGGGACTTTTACGTTACCTTGAGTTAATTGTTAGTTTGCACGGAACCCTCGGTGCGCGAGTCAGACTCGCACTTGACCGGTTTTTTAAAATAAGTATTGGTATATCTGTAAAGTAAGACGCGGTAATATTTTTTGAAGTGAAATAGTACATTGTGATACAAGTGAGGTAGGTTGATAATTACATCAGAGGCGAAATTGTTCACGCGAACCGCAGGTGAGCGTGATAAGGAAGCCGAGGATGTAATTATCAAAGCTCACGCGTATCATGCGACGTTTTTCAACACATTTTGCGAGGAAAAAATCATTTTCATAAGATGAAAATGTTATAGGCCTGCCAAATTATTTACTTTACATTAACCAAATCATTAAGATGACAACAGGTTTTTACTCACAATTGCACATCGCCAAGAATTTCCAGTGGCGTCCATTCTATTTATCACTTTTCTAGTCACCACGAGTCAACATGTTTGATAATAACCAAACACGCATAAATAAATTTTACAAATATTTGTGAAATAAATAACCTATCCTATAAGGGCGCCCAACAGTGTTTTTTTTTTCGTGAAGTTTGCGCAGTGTGGGCACAGAAATCTCTAAACAGCCAATACAAAATGAAATTATATTTTCGTTTTAAAATGTTATCTGTATTTAATTCATGTAAAATGTTATGAAAAGTGAATAGTTTTACTAAATTAAACGTTTCCATATTATATACATAAAGAAATAGTCAATTAATTAACAAAAAGGATTTAATTTGATTAGTCGAGTAAGAATCCATTTGCAGAAAATTAAAAAAATAGCTGTACATTCTGTACAACCCGGTTAATTTAAGAATGCACCGTGTTCATGCATATATCTTCCTGCAAGGTGCCAACGTGACTTAATCGGGATATAACCATAACACACAAGTGTTGTAATGTTATAAAACACGCGTTTTTAATATCCAGGATTATGAGCCTAAAAGCGACACAATAAGAGGTACGTTACGAGCAATTGTGTTGAAAACTTCTTTAGCGGCGCTCTGTACTTCTTAGGATAGGGAAAATTGTTAAACTCGCCACAGGCACGTGACCGTAAGGGCCTCCCCATACTACCGGCGTCTTCTGACGCCGCGTCGACGCAACGCACAATTTTGTATGAGAACGTTCACAAGACGCCGGTAGTGTGGGGGGGGCCCTAAGTTAAGATTCGTAAAGGTGGGTGGTACTGACAAACGTTATGAGGTGTAATGTAACATGTTACACAGCGAGCATTCGTGCAGTCAGTACGTCGTGTTACGGGGAACCAGCGAGCAACGAGCCGCTCGTTGCTCGCTTTGAGTGCTCCACCCGGCAGTCGGTTTTTTGGCGAATCCTTTGACTGTTACCTACGTGGTTCAGTCAGTACGGTGTAACAAGTAGGGCGATCTTGACTGAGAGTGGCTGGCGAATATAGACCACGGAGTTTTGACGAGCATCACGAGCATGTTACGCCGATTTTTAGGACACAGGGAACATGCTCTGCTCGATGCGATCATGCGACTGTTACATTACACCTCGTAACGTTGGTCAGTTGGTACCCACCTTAATGCGTAAGGCTTGAAACAGTGCTCGACCGACAGTCAGCGCTGACCGCCGGTCGACGTAGCTATATCTATGCAAGTCTATGAACGCGCACACAACTACGCTGACGGTACGCGCGTGATTTGGTACGCGCGTACGGTCGGTCGAGCACTGTCGTAAGTTGAGTAAGTCGCCGGTCCGGCTCGTCGGTTGCGCGTGCGTCGGTCGACCGACGAGCTATGAGATTGTATAGATACGTTCAGTGCTTCGCTGACGGAGCGACCGACCGTACGCGCGTACGTACACTCAAAGCAAAAATGAATTTCGATACAGAGCGCCTTTTATTACTGAAGTGCGGCTTCGTCCGGCAATTTGGGATCTATCGTCTGTGTTTTATAAAGACCGTGATGGTAAAATAAGTGCATTTAATTAGAGCATTAAACTAGGGCAGTTACAGCAAAAGGATTCATTTTTCTTGTGAACTGTACACACGCGTCGCAGTTCGCCGTCAGCGTAGCACTGAACGCATTTTCACAACCGACGGTCAGCGCTGACGGTCAGGAACGAGCGTCAGCGCTGACCGTCGGTCGAGCACTGTTTCCAGCCTAAGATGTGAATGTGAGATTCGAGGCGGCGCTGTGCACTTTTCGTGATGGGGAATTTTCGAGAGAAGAGTAATACGGACGGGGCTTGGGTGCGGGGGCGGGGTTACGGAAGAATGCAACCCTTATTGTGTTGTCCTTAATCGCTGTCCAAGAAGGCCTTGGTTGGGATAGGGAATGGTAGATAAGCCCTACGTTATATGTCGACACATTCTAGGGGGATATCTGCTCTATCCTACATAACTGAATGTGAGTAGGTATGGCGAGCGCGGCACGAGCGCGACGCGGCGATGGCCCGCGCGCGGCAGCTGGCCGCCGCGCTGGCGGCGCACGGGCTGGCGCCGCCGCCGCGCCGGCTGGCGAGCGCGGCCGCGCTGCTCGGCGCCGCCACCGACGCCACGCGCCCGCGCACGCTGCGCCCGCCCGCCGACCTGCTGCCCGACCTCGACCGCCCGCTCTCCTGCGGCGACTTGCGCGCTAAGTATGTCTATAGGTACTTAACATACCACACTTCTTTGTCATATTATTTATTATTATTCAATCTTTATTTCGGATATAAGTATAGTTTCATCCATAGAGTGTTAGTACGACTTAAAGAAAACCTATATTAGTATAGCACACACAATCATTATTTATTCATAAGTATGTCTAAAAGAAGCAAATTTGACTAACCCAGTGTATTAAAAATGGGCAGTCATGTCAATAACGTTCAGCAATTAATTACACCCAGAATGCTGTTGGTACTACCCCTGAGCCTGTTCAGCATCGAGGCGATTTTTTTCCGCATTATTGCTTGGAAGCCATCCGTGCGGGCTTCAGCCAACATACGGATGCGCGACTCCAACGTGGCAGTCCCAACAGCATTCTAAATGCGTTATTATACGTCTTTTTGTGTACCTTACCCACAGGCTGTTCGAGTAAAATGACTGACTGTAGGCTTTGAACAGAGTGATTTTTACCTCAGTAGAATATCGTGCAAACCTGCGAGCAAGCATGTCATAGCTTAGCCTCATATAGCTATCCCTATACCTAGATGAGGTATATTGTTGAGTTGTTAGTTAACCGCCGCTCTCCTCTCATATTGATTCCGTCCTACCAATTTGTGCAGTCGACGTACAAGATATGTAATGTACCTATACCTAAAATTTTCGCCTTAACCACACTTTAACAGAATCTGTGTAATGGGCTGTTTACTCGATGATTAGAGATTAGTACATTTGCTACAAGTGCGAGTTAGCTCATAATCTCTAATCACTGATCAATGTGTAAACAGGTCCTAATGTAGGGTCATCTCGCCGGTTATCGATCACCTAATTTAGTGTGCCGGTTTTCGACCACTTCTGACACTGATTGGTTGGTGTGTTGGTGATCTGAAAGGATAGTTTCTTGTTCTTTTTAGTAGATTCCTGATAAAAAGTACCCATCTACTTACAAATTGCATACAGCTCACAGCTTTTTTTTGAGTAAGTTTAATTGAAAAATAAGTTTCTGACAAAAAAATTGATACTAGCTTTTATTGCCGACTGTACTTTTCTGTACCTATACCATCATCAACTACCCATTGAGACGATTCTAACGAGCCCAAACTCAACGGGGTTACGTTGGTTAAGTGCCTACTGAATTCCCAGGACCGCCTTCTGTCTCCATCATCAGATCAGCTCGATACCATAATAATGAATTGTCAGCCAAACTATACTTATACCCAAAATTTCAGCTCAATCGGTCACCGGGAAGTCGGTCAAATTTAACTTGCAAGATTTGTCCCATACTAACACGGAGTTCCTATGGCCACCTTCCAGCTCCATCATCTGATCAGCTCTACATCATCATAATATTGCATTGTCACGCGATTTAATTGCATATTCATGCAAAATTTCAATGCAATCGGAAACCGGGAACTGGATCAAATTTAACTTGCAAGATTTGTCCCATACCTACTAACACGGAGTTCCTATGGCCACCTTCCAGCTCCATCATCAGATCAGCTCCACGTCATCAGAATATTGCATTGTCACGCGATTTGCATATTCGTGCAAAATTTCAACTCAATCGGAAACCGGGAAGTGGATCAAATTTAACTTGCAAGATTTGTCCCATACGAGCAGGGCAAGTTAAATAAAAGCTTGTAAAAACCCTGCCCGTCACGTGGTCGCTAACCAAAGCTGGTCGCGTAACCGGCATAATATCCTTATTAAATAAACTAAAACTTTGTTTCAGAGAGCAGACGCGAGTCGAAATGGAAACAGTGCTGTGAGGCGCTTATTGCGCCACCCTATTTCAATTCCTGAAGGCTGTTCTTACACCAAGTTATACAAGACGAAGTTAGTTATACCTAATGTTAAAAATACGGACAGATAAAAAAAGCGTTGTAATTATTAAATAAATTATTCCAATTATTAAAACAGAGAGCTGGACGTAGATAGCGAAGCGTTGTTGTGGGACGCGCGCGCGGGGCGGGCTGGGCGCCGGGCGCGCGCCCTCGTGTTGTCTACTACAATAAAATATATTTTTTGGACAATATTATTTTGTTTTGCATTCCCTATCCCTAAGTTTCTTCCAATCCTCCTAATATATCGTCAACGAGGACTGCAGGCAGGCTGCCTTCTGATTTCGCTCGTGTAGCGTCTCCTTATAGAGTGAGGTCTTTGGCAGGACGCCGTGTTTCCGGCACTTATCGACATTCATGAGCCAAAATCACGCGACGTACTGCATGCAATCCAAAGAGTAAGGCCTGCAACACACTGGCGCGGCCTGCGGTGGCGGACAATAGAAAATTTATCAGCGGCGGACAAGTTACTATTGTCCGCCGCGGCCAGGCCGCGCCAATCTGTGGGAGGCCTAAAATAAGTTTATAGGTAATGCAATCCATGTGCATTCCTTCAGCCGGGTAGGCACCGTTCAATTTGTACTACCAACTTACTATGGTTAAAATTTGCTCTCTCATTCCAACTGCTGCAAGTTGTTATGACAAATTGCTATGTGTATAATACACTGCAGCCAGTGCAGCCTTGCCGGTTGTCAAGACTGTCATTGTCAAGCACAAACTATATAGATGTTGTCAAGTCATGAAGTCACACTCACAGGCGCTCCGATGATAATCAGTTTTGCAATTTATATTTAATTTACCATCTATCTAGTACATATTCAATTTTCGAATGTAAACTTGGAAAGATGTCTAAAGAACTTGTTGTCCTAGCCCCAAATGGTAGAAGACAGAAAGTCCATTGTACTCCAAACACAAGCTTTTTACAGGTTATTGTTTTGCCGAATTTTCAATGGGAAATTAGTAAAGTAAGTACTAAATAAATAAATTAATTATTATATGTGTCATACTTTAAGGTTCTAGAAGATGTTTGCGAGAAGCAAGGCTTTCAGCCCGACGAGTACGCATTAAAGCACTATAACCAGGTTCTTGACCTGACGAGTACAATTCGATGGTCCAACATACCAAACAAAGCTACTCTAGAGATGGTGGAAGCTGAATGTTCGCGGCAGGAAACCAATGTTACTATTGGATTACAGTTGGATGATGGTAATGTATTCTAAGTATTACTTCATTTATATCACATGTATGAATTTGATAAAGTTCGTAACTAACATTTTAATATCAATAGGTGAGAGAAGAACAGCAGAGTTTGCGCCTAATACATCATTATTCGACTTATTAACTTCTATGGCACCAAAAGAGTTGAATGCTTTGACCCATCCAACTATTTTGTACATGAGAAATGAAATCACTGGAGTATCTGCACTTAAAGAAAAGACTTTGCGTCAGTTGGGCCTACTAGGGGGGAGAGCCATTCTAAGGCTGATAAATAAAGTAGAGAATGCTACGTAAGTATGGTCATCTATATGACATGTTTTCTACAATACAAAAGTAATCTGCCTGATCATGAATGTATAGTGGTGGGTTGTAGACAGTTTAATCTTACGATACAAACTATTAAAACTGATTGAAAATTAAAATACAATAGGTACAATCCTCTTTATTGCACACCTCAATATATGAATCTGAGAAGTAGTTAATTTTATCACCAAGTTTTTTTGCACATCAGAGACATATTATGCTTGATTGTTTCTCACTTTAAATACAGAGACAAAATTCCTCTAAAACTCCACCAATTGATGGGATAAAATACTGTTTTGAATGAACCCTTTAGAATTTTAATACAATACATATCTTTATTTATTAAATGGGAATGATGTTTTATTTTAAGTTTAACACAAACAGTTGCAGTTAATTTATTTATATCAGCATCAGAAAGCAGATTTTTTTCAGCATCAATTGTTTGAATTGTTGTGGAACAAATTTGTCTATTACAAATTTGTTTGTAAATTGGAAAATTATGTTACAGGCAAGCAAATGTATCAAGTGTCTACCGAAAACCACTGCCTCCAAAAGAACAAAAGGATTCAACTACTCATGAGAAGAAGCAATCCGTTCCGGCAAGTGATGCTGGCCCATCTACTACACGGCCCTCCAGCGACCAAAAACCAACTTACACAAAGACTGTCAATCCTATAGATTTGATTAAAAAAGAAAAAGAGAAAGTACAAGTAGTTGAAGCTAAAGTGGACCCTGTAAAGCCATCTACTGAACCAGTTACAAAAGACAATGAGCCAATGGAGGTAGACAATATTGAAACTAATACCAGTAGTTCTACATCTATCTCTTCACAAGAGAATTTAGAAAGAAGACTGATGATAGAAGAAGAAGTTACATTTGTAAGTATATACAATAAATATAGTTTGTTCTAAATGTAGCATGTAAACATTTATAAAAGGCTTATACACCTTTGTTCTTTCTTAATATGAAAAGAAACGGACATTAAAAACTAGCCGCGGTGGCACACATGTACTCAATTAGCTCAACCAGTCTTAATCTTTAGAATAAATATTTTTTTACCATTGTTAGGGTTCCATAGTCAACAAGGAACCCCTATAGCTTCACCATGGCCTTCTGTCCGTTTGTGGCATAGCTCAGTATGTAAATCAATTACGCCGAGAAAACAGTAGAATAAAATTTTCATAACATTTTTCTAAGGTATCTCCCCTACACGTAAAGAGGGAATGTAATTTTATGAGTTTTTACAAACCATTATTTAACTCGGTGATTCGGTTGCGAGATTTTTGTTATAGCCCCTAATTTTTGTTTGAGTCATGTGTGTCCCCCTTTCTCCCCTGCCGGCTAAATGGTTACCACCCCCCGGTGTGAAAAAAAATCGTGGCAGGACTACATAATTATAATGAATTTAAAAGGAAACTATGTGCATTATTAAAAGCAACATAAAAGCTGAATAAATGCTGCACAAAACGCACCTTCATATGAAACGGTTCTCGTTTACTATGACGCTTGCAGATTGGACTATCTGTGAGCGTTTCCTCCCTCTAACAAGGGGGGGGGAGGGGTAATGGATGAGTGGTGGAGTGGGGGGGGGTTAATGTAGGGGGAGGGGGATGGTTGATGATTTTCACTTCTACCGGCACTCCCAGAGTGCAACCAGGTCTTTTTTTTGCCTTCTTTCTTTTGGAGTCTATACCCGGATTATGGGGTTCTTTCACAATTCCGATTTAATTACTAGTAGAAGGAATAGTAAATAAATAAATATTTGGGGACAATCTTACACAAATCGATCTCGTCCCAAACTAAGCAAAGCTTGTACTATGGGTACTAGACGACGATAAATATACTTATATAGATAAATAAATGCTTAAATATATAGAAAACATCCATGACTTAGGAACAAATATTCGTGCTCATCACACCAATAAATGCCCTTACCGGGATTCGAACCCAGGACCTCTTGCTTCGTAGGCAGGGTCTTATCTTATCTTATCTTATCTAGATGAGGGCCCTTTCGGATGCACTTCGACCCAGTGGGATCTTTTGTGCATTTGCCCTCTCCTTACGTCTACTCCCAACTTCGCTCCATCATTTCCACATAGCGGATGATGCAGCTCAGCGGAAGTGCCTTGAATTCCTTTGGTTGCGGATAGCCGTTACCAAAGTAATTCATTCTTTGTCTGGCAAGGGCATGACATTCACACAGTAAGTGTTCCATAGTCTCATCCTCCTCGCCACACATTCTACAGTCTAAGCTGTCTGATAGTCCCATCTTGGCCAAGAGATCCTTGACCCCGAAGTGACCTGTGAACACCCCAGATATGATTCTGAGCTGCTTCCTACTGGATTTCCAGAGTTTGTTAGTCCAGCCCGAGTCCACTCCTTCTATGAAGAGCTTTGAGTGCCTTAAGCCCGCCTCATTCCTCCACTCGTATTGGTGTTTGGTTTTGGCGTAGGCTTTAAAGGCCGAAATTATGGTTCCCTGCGAGAGTCCCACAAATGGTTCTGGACCTACAAAGTGGTTTGTAGACCCCCCTCTAGCAAGCTCATCCGCTCTTTCGTTGCCAATGAAGCCCTCGTGCCCTGGAATCCAAACCAGTTGCACCTTATTGTGCTTTCCAAGCTTGTTCAGTGCCTGGACGCCATTATAGACTAGTCTAGATTCCACTTTCGGCGCCGTAAGTGCCTTAAGCGCCGCTTGACTGTCACTGAGTATATAGATGGTCTGCCCTCTGGTTTGTCTGTCTATATTCTCCTGTGCACAGGCAATTATGGCGTATGTCTCCGCCTGGAAGACGGTTGCCAAGTTACCCATGCTTACACTACTACTGTAGTCATTCGCATAAATGCCTGCTCCCGTACCGGATCCCATTTTTGATCCGTCCGTGTACCATATACTGTCTTCGATACCAGACCTCGGTGGTTCTAGACCTTCGGCCCATTCAGCCCTGGATGGAACTTTTGTTGTGTAGTTCCTATGGAATACAAACTTGGGTAGCATTTTGTCGCTTCCCATGCTTGTTATTCTGTCTAAGAAACCATCAGTCTCCATGTTTGTGTGCTTAGTCTTTGGCTTACTGTCGCTCCACAGTTCAAGGGTTCTTAATCTGTGGAGCGATTTGCGTGCCTCTGACTTAATCACCAAGTGAAGTGGCGGTAGGTCCAGTAGGACTTCTAGCGCCGCTGTGGGCGTGGTGCGAAACGCCCCTGTTATAGCCATGCATGCCGATCTCTGTACCTTCATCAGAGCATCTCTGCATGTGCTCTTTAAAGTCCTTGGCCACCATACCAGGCTACCGTACAATAATATGGGCCTCACCATCATAGTGTAGATCCATCTAAGTACCTTTGGGTTCAAACCCCATGCTTTTCCATACGCTGATCTACACATTCCAAATACCCTCAGTGCCTTTGTAATGGTAAGATCTGTATGCTTCTTCCAATTCAGTTCTTTATCTAGTGTGACACCTAGATATTTCACATCATTAGACAGTTCTAGTACCCTCCCGTACAGTTTTAGCTGCTGTACGCCTCGAAGGGTCCTTTTCCTAGTAAAGGGTATTACTACAGTTTTGCCTGGATTAATGGATAATTGGTGTCGGTCGCACCATCTCTCCACTGTCTGCAGTGCCTTGTTCATGATTCCCGATACCGTGCCTGGAAACTTCCCATTAACCAGTATCACCAAATCATCAGCATATCCTACCGTGTGGATGGGACCTTTATTGAGTTCTACCAGGAGTGAGTTCACCACCAGACTCCAAAGAGTTGGTGAGAGAACCCCACCCTGTGGACATCCCTTTGTGGCCGTGGCCATTATCTCATCCCCCAAGAGTGATGACTTTATTAGTCTGCCATTTAGCATATTGCCTATCCATATACATATGGTGGGCTCTACACCATGATTAACAGCTGCTTCGCTGATAGCTTTATACGTGGTACGATCGAACGCTCCTTCCACGTCTAAGAAAGCTGCAAGACATAGTTCTTTATTCTCTATAGCCTGTTCAGCCCTGGTTGTCACCAGGTGAAGTGCGGTTTCCGTTGACTTCCCTGGCTGGTATGCACATTGTAGTTCGTGCAGCGGATGCCTTCTTAATGGGCCATCCCTTATGTGTCTATCTACCAGTTTCTCCAGTGTTTTGAGGAAAAACGACGATAAACTTATCGGCCTATACGATTTGGCTTCACTGTAATCCGCCTTACCCGGTTTGGGTAGATAGGTTACTTTTACCATCCTCCACACACGCGGTACGTGTGCGAAGGCCAGGCACGCCCTGTACAATCTGCTAAGATGTGGGATTAGTACATTAGCGCCTTCTTGTAGTAGAATGGGGTAGATGCCGTCTGGCCCCGGGGCTTTGTATGGTTGGAATGTTGAAAGTGCCCACTTTATCTTTTTATGATCTACTACCTTTTTGGACGTGTCCCAATTGTGTCTCGTTGTACTTGTGGTCTGTTCCAACGCACTAATTGCTCCATCGTCTGTTACGCTGTCGTGTATTACTGAGCCTGGGAAGTGCATTTTACACATTACCTTAAGGGTCTCCAGCCCCGTTTTCGTCATTCTACCGTCATTGTCCCTGATGGATGTGAGCGGGGCCGACTTTGTGGTTGCTAGTGCCTTTGTTAGTCTCATACCTTCTGGTATTGACTCAATCTGATCGCAGTGGTTCCTCCACGCTCTCCTCTTGGCTTTCCTCACAGCCTTGCTGAGTTCTGTGAGTTTTTGTGCATAGTACCCAAAGTCATTAGATGCCTTTGCGTCATTGAATATTGCCCTAGTTTCCCTCCTGAGCTTTACTATCTCTGGGGTCCACCATGGTAACTTTTTAGCCAGAGTTTTCTTCTCCGGGCAGTTATTAGTGAAGGCCGTAGGCAGGGTCACTACCAACTAAGCTAAAGCGGTTGTCTAAAGTTTTTGATCGTAGTGTCTGTAGTTATCTAACTGCTATATAGGAATCTCGAAAAAGCCCTCGAAAATTCGCAAAACCTGAGGGGTGATTCTGAAAACCTTTGAGCTGCTCTATCGCTAAATTTGGCTTTATCTTCACTTCTTCAGAAATAACAGAAAGTAGGTACATGTGTTAAAAATATTGTTCATTGCAATTATAATATCATTGTAATTCATGTGATGTCTATCACATGATTTCAGGTGGGGTCACAAAAGGCTATTGTTTTCACACCCAAGGAGGAACACCAAGAATTGGATGACCTTCCAGATGATTTTTATGAATTGTCTGTTGAAGAAGTGCGCAGACTGTTCAGAGATCTACAGCAAAGCCGATTGCAGTTAGAAAACACGCCCTTACTTACAACTACTAAAAAAGAAGAGATAGCGAAACAGGTTAGTAACTTTTAATATAATTTCCCAATTATTTGGAAAAGGGGATGCAGTACCACTGCAAGATTTTTATTCTTTATTTTTTATACCGGGAAACGCCAAATTTATTTCGTAAACAAACTACTACAACATCATTTTATGAATAACGATGTCGTAAAATAATGTATTGTTTGATTAGGCTGAGTAAAAAAAAAAAAGGAAAATAAAGACCCAACTTTGGATTTTTTTCCATCAAGGAAACTTTAGGCAATCATGTATCGATTAAATCAGATAAACAATCATGTCAAGATTTATACATCTGAAGTCAGAAAGGCATTTCAAAGCAAGCGATAATTTCCAATGCTTCCCTTGATTCGATTACTCTACCCGATTGTGATTCAGGATAATATACTCGTACATGGCGCTTTATTAAAAAAATGACATTTCAATACAAATAATACTCAGTACCGAAGAACCGGGATTTCCCTCGCCAGAACCGGTACTGGGTTTATTGAAAAACCCCGGAAATTCCCGGTACTTCTGGTACCGGGAAATCCCGGGAGCGTGCCCTAATTTATAAGCTAGAAAGCTGTCATTACAGTAAAAAATAATGTTTACAGAGTTCAGAGCAGACACTGGCCAAATATAAAAGTGCAGTTGTCCGAATACAATTCCCAGACCGTATCATACTTCAAGGTATCTTCTCACCTGACGACACAATAAGAGATATCTTTAAATTCATCAAAGAACACCTGGTAACTCCAGATAAACCTTTTATTACATGTAAGTTATAAAGTAGCACTGATGAAGCCCATAGGACTTACTATTTTCACAATGAGTCTCAACATTTTGAACTTGCTTTTGCACAAAAGGACAGAGGAAACTGAATTTGTCAACGTATAATGTTCAGTATCGCAATTATAATAGGATTTTAATTACAAAAATCAAACATGCTCCGGCCGCATATCGTAACCATTGAAAATTAAATCTTATGACAATGGTTTTAGTGTACAATATACATTCTGAAAATTGGGAATCCTCTGCACTGCGTGACCAGCCGTTAAAAGTGTGTTGATCATGATGAACCTTAGAGCATTAAACCAACCGGAGTGGCAATTGACAGGCGTTCCCCTCTGCCAAATAGGTATGACCAGTGGTCATACGTATTGTATGGACTGACGTTTATCTGACGTAGTTATTTTCACGTTCCGCATACATTTGACGTTCCCTCCCCCGCAAAAATCGGCAGACTTTTTATGTATAGAAAATGACACATGTGACCACTCCTGTTGGTTTAATGCTCTAAGTGATGAACAATAAAAATAAGAAGCTAAGTAACTAGATGCATTAAATGTTTCAGTTGTTACACCATTAAAAGAAACTTTGGATCCAAACATGACATTGCTTGAAGCAAAATTCGTGCCATGTGTGCACATGCATTTCAAGTGGCTGGAAGAGGAATCAAATCCAAAGTATCTCAAGCAAGAACTGTATCTAAAGACGACTGCCAGTGATGCTGCTAGCATATTAGCTTCTAAGTACCGGTAAAATTCATCCTATTATCTAAACTATTTGCACCTTAGATGCTTAAATCAATTAACACTTTCGCAACCGGACTAAAAATGGAACAATTCACCAGAAACCGACAGGATTCGCTAGGCGTGTAAGTTTATACTACTATTACGAGTGCCCGCTAGGCGGGTTCTTGGTTGCGAACGTGTTAAGGGCCCCACAGATTATCAGTTCGCCGGATGATATCAGCCTGTCAGTTAATCGCAATAGGTCACACACTAACAGTTCCATTTAAGGTTTCGGACTGACGACTATTACGAACCAAGAGTATGTGACCGCATCACGATTTCGGTCAGCGTCGACCGATATCGGCCGGACAGTCCGTGGCCTTGAATCCAAATAAACACACAGTCGGCCGGCAGCCTGTCGACCGCCATCTGGTGTCAGTCGAGCGCCTTCAGTTTTATGTTCAACAACTTGTTTAATTTTATCGCGCGTTGCTACGGCGGGATACTGCCGACTCTCAACTGCTATTGTGTAGTCGGCAGCAGGCCATTGCCGGCAGGCAATAATCGCGTCAGTGTGTAGACGTTATTGGCCTAAGACGGCAGGCCGCCCCATAGGACCAGAGACTGCAGGTGGACTGTTAATGAGTGGGCTGCTTTAAGGATCGGCAACGCGTTTATGACTCTTCTGGTGTTGCAAGCGCCCATAGAAGTAGTGGCTCCCCGATGCTAAATGTGGATTTACTCAAGCGTCGTGGGGACCTGGGGATGATGAACTCGCTCACGCTTATGCTCAGTGAGAGGGAGAGAAGACCATGAACCCGCGGCGCCTCAACGAAAAGTACCCTATAAATTTTGATTGATTGACACTCAAGGGTGTCGAAATACTTTTTTTACGCTAATATCTTCAAGGGACTGTAGACGAAGAAGAAAGAAGGGAGTGTATATGGTTGTAATTTGAACTCGATACCTCCACGCGTTTCTGAGATAAAAGGTCTCTTGACAGACAACAAGGTGATCCTATAACGGTTCCATTTTTTCCTTTTGAGGTATAGTACCATAAAAATACGAAAGTGAAACCATAAATAAAGTACAAGATACTATTTTCTCTACGACGAAACTGAGAATCTCCTTCCCTCTATTAATCTGTTTGTCCACAGAGCTCCCAATAGAAGAAAACAATCTACCTCCAACCCACGGATGTCTAACGCTGGAGCCTCGTCGTCCAAAAATAGCAAAGTGCCCAAGTGGTTCAAATAGTAATCAGCTGCACACCACAGCGAGCGCTTCTATTCTAGTTTAGGCGTTTTCACAAAACAGTTTACGTTCAACTTTTTCAGATCTGGAAATTATGTTTTTGGTTTTTATTCATAATCATGAGGAATATAGGAGGAAAGTGTATTTGTTGATAAAATATCGATTTTAAATAAACATAGGTATTATTACATTATTATGCATGTGTGATAAATGGGGGCAAAGCATTACCTGTTTTATATTAACAATAAATAAGATGCAATATGGTATTAAAGTTTAATTTAAAAAAAAAACTTTGTAAAATAGTCTACCCTGTTTCCACAGTACCTATTATTTTTAAGTAGGTATATTCATGTTGCTCATGGCAACAACTATCAAATCAACTTTAGCAGTCAAAGAAAAAATAATGCAATTAACATATCAATTATAAACAGCTTCAACGTTAGCATGGCTGGACCACAGGAGAAGCAAGTTTGAGCTAACCCTTAGTAGCTATTTCAGTACCTAGCATAAAATAATTTGTACATTGCAATAAATTGAGAAATGGGACAAACAAATAGGCCAGTCATTCTGACACCAGGATGGCTGGACACCTGGTTTTAAATACTTAGGCATTATACGTTGCGGAATTTTTCATCGAGATTAAGTACGTAATTTGTACCTCAACGTATATTATTTCAGTTTTTTTTTTATAACAGAGTCCAAAACATCTAAGCATCCAGTTGTCCAGCCATCCTGACGTTCACCAAACTGCGACGTCATAGTAAACCTGCACGGATATCATGAGACAGCCCGCGAGCTCTCACGATTTTTCTCGCACTATCCATCTCTCTCTTATTAGAACATCTTAGAAAAATCGAGAGTATGTCGCGGCAGTGTCATGAGTATTTTCATTTCTTTAGTTGTCGCCACACGCACGAAATCGGTGGACGGCCGAGGAAGACCAAAGTTAATGTAGTACATAGTGATCTTGGTTTGGCTGGATGCCGTGCTTCCGGCACTTAAGGCAAAAACGCACTGACAGCGATGGCGGAGCGGCGCGGATGCGGTACCGGTTGTAAGTATCTTCTTAGTAGTCTGTGGGTTGTAATGTTCAAGCTAAAATGAAAGGATCCACACAGACCGGCGCGGCGCGGGGCGGTATTCTGTGCGAACCCTTTCGTATTAGTTCAGCTCCTTGCCCGTGGTCCACCTAATCTGTTCACCTGGGTGGACCACGAGAAGTTTTTTCTACCCGTGGTCCACCTAGAAGGACTAAGGTAAAAACTTATTGGTGGTGGTTCACTTCGGTAAACTTTTCCAGTAGACTGTATAGATGAATGCCCCAAAATTACCAAATACGTGATTTACCAAAATGTTTTTACGCGTAATACCAAAATTACTACCTAAGTGAGGTCGGTGTAGGTACGACGACGAGCGAAGCGAGGAGGAGTGTTAGGTGTACTGCGACCTTATAGCGCGAGCCGAGCGAGCGAAGCGAGCGTGCCGCGGCAGCGGCCGGCGAAGCGCCAGAACCGAAAATGTCATATTTCACTTCCTCATATTAAAGGTCTTTTAGCAAAGTTTATGGAGCGACCACACCGCCGCTCAAAATACGCTAACGCACCGTAAACGCAGCAAAATATATGAAGAATACGTGACGCATACGACACGTCAACGCGTATACGCAGCGTAACGTACCGGTGTGGTCGCTCCTTAACATAGGTATACCACGGGTAAAAAAAAATGTCCGTGGTTCACCTTGTCCACCTAGGTGGACCACGGGTAGAAAAAACTTCCCGTGGTCCACCCAGGTGAACAGATTAGGTGGACCACGGGCAAGGAGGGATTAGTTCGAACATTACAACCGGTACCGCCTCCGCCACCGCTGTCAGTGCGTTTGGGCCTTTATCCACTCGGGCATTGGCTCCGCGGTTATCGTTCTTCTGGCGGCTCCTTTTGACATTAATAGTAGTAACAGACGGTTCAGTGTGCTGTTCGCACAGACTACTAAGAAGATACTACGTTTGCTCAGGCGCGCGGTTGTTTTATGCGTTAAACGCTGCGATCCCATAGATACCTGCGTTTACCGCATATAAGTTATCTATGGAATCGCAGCGTTTAACGCATAAAACAACCGCGCGCCTCAAAGCGTGCCTAGCCATAAAATTCGGCGCAATCAATTCCGATCGTCTCTTACTACTATACAATTCTTATTTGAAACTCAGTACCTACTCTCTAAATATTATAAACAGTGGCACTACGTCGCGTATTGTTCAAAAATACGGCCAGAAAAACTCATACACTGTTCTTCGATGAGAACAGGGTTATACAATACAAGGAACTTAATAAAATAACATAAGTAGATTTCAATTTTCATGATTTCGATTGTTATACAAACTGAGCGTACTAATACCTATTACGAGGGTCATACCAAAATGGAACACTCGGAAAATCTTAGTATTTTTTTCTGGTTGAATTTGGAGGGAATTTGCCGCAACAATGGAGCTCACTCGACGTGATTTGCGTGCTATAATTTATCATCCTACTAGCGTTATTCCCGGTAGTGCCCCGGGAAGGAGCCCGGGGTCCGCTTTGTGACCTAATTCCAAGATTTGTCATAAGCACTAGTTTTACGAAAGCGACTGCCATCTCGACCTTCCAACCCAGTCAAAGTCAAATTATTTATTTCGAGTTTAACCGTACGCGCAGCAGGTGTGACGTAAAATATATAACCGTAATAAAGAATAAACTCTGTAACTCTTGAGTATCTATAATTTCTTTTGGCATGACCCTCGTTTAACATGTTCGATAGAATTAGGTATGCTTCGCTTTGACCGCTATGCCAATCTTTCATACTCCAGTCAAAATGTTTATTTTAGTCTTGTGTAATTCAGATGACAATGCAATATGATGGTCCCATCAAGCTGGCCTGATGATCGAAATAGGTGGCAGTTCAATTTACCTCAGGGTAGCAATTCCCAAACTATACAAGATAAACCTGTCGTATTTAGACTCATTGGAATCATCACAGAGACAGTTGTGCAAAAAGTCAGCAAAAAATAATGTTGTATCAAAAATGAAATTACTGTCAAGAACTTTTTTTTTACATTACAGCAGGAGAGTAGGAACACGGCTAAACTAAAGAAACAGAAATCTAGTGAGATCATGCAAATGACATAGTGTATTATTGGATTGTAAATACACTTAGTGACAAAAGTTTTTATCTCATAATAATTTTGATTTTCGTTGGCCTGTGTAAAAGCTTTTTACAGTACATATGGTACACTAGTGCGGAAAAGAGCACTTTTCGTGCATATGCCGAAACTTTAAAGAGCCATATGTACAGTAAAACGTTGTACGATACACGTGCGAATAGGTAATTCGCAACTCGTGTCGATTTAAAACACTCCCGTCGGTCGTGTTTTAATTTATCACCACTCGTTGCGAATTTCCTATTTTCTGCACTTGTATCGTAAATAACTATTTCACTGCCTGCACCAGTAAGGAAGCAGTTAGTTTTTGCAGGGTTGTTGATTGCGAGGTTGAACATAGGTATCCATAATTGGAGTGGTGCTTACAATAGCTATTGACTGAGCTAGGTCTACGTTACACATTTATTATTATTACAATTGTATAAAAGATGGTAAAGTGCCCAATTTGCACCTCGATGGTTTGATCTCCAGGCTTTCACTAGAGGTGGATTCTTGTACTGACTCTTTGTAATATCTACTAGCAGAGTCCTTGTTCTCAGGTACAGGTTGCTGGTTCAATTGTATTTTACTCTTTCGTTTTTGCATGCCACTTGTATTACTTTTAATTTTATCCTTTTCAAGTCTATACTTCATTAACTTCTGCTGTGACAGATTTTTAGAACTGTGCCTTCGCTTTAGATCAGCATGTAAACTTTTAGCAACATGTTTATTCAAGCACTTATCACCTTTTTCACAGTAGCCTTTCATAAAATCTAAGCAAATTTTGGCTTTTTCATTTAATTTTACATGAAGATACGGACATCCTTCTTTGGTGCACATTCCTTTCAGATAGAAGTAGCAAGTAGGCATATTCTTATCAGAAAGTTCATGTGAGAGTAGGCACTTATCATTATGGCATACACCATTGAGAAACTTTCGACATATTGACACATGCTTTTTATCATGCAAGTACTCACAGTTCGAATATGATTTTCGTAAGCATTTTCCATATTTGCGGTATTGTGGACATGGAATATTGTTTTTCTTGTACATACCAACAGCTTTGATTCTAGTTCGATTGCTTACTACTTTTCTGGGAGTATTGGATGTCTGCCTCTTAAATTGAGGCTTGCCAACTGTGGGTTTAACAAATCTGTATCTATTGCTATGATTGGTGGGGATTTTGGAACTTTTGTGATTATTACTAGTACTTATAAAAGATTTATTACTGTTAGATGCTTTGAAAGGCACTGCTTTTTGGATGGCTTCCACAGAGTCAAGATTCTTTTTGATATCAGTAATTTTGATTGACTTGTACTTGCTTATTTTTATCGTATTTGTCACTGGTTTGACAATGTTACTTGATGGTTCCTCAGGTTTCTTTTGTCTCACCAAAGAATAGCGAGAGTTGGTCTGCAAGGGTTGGATTGGAACGGAGTTGGTGAGCAGAGAGCTCTGAACACCATGTCTAGTGGGAGAAACAGCAGCTATAGTCATTGTATTACTGTTATCCATAAGTGGGCTTGGCTTTACATAAGGTTGTGTAGTAGTAGAGTCATTTTGATATGGAAAATGGTTATTAACTCTATTTGGTCTCACAAAATTAGGATTTATATAAATTTTTGCCTTAGGCATTGGTTGTACATTTTGTGAGTGTTGACAAAAGTTTGGATTGACATGCATTACACTTGTTTGCCTCAGTGTGGTATCATAAACATTATTAATTATCTTTTTGTTAAAATTAGGGTTTATAAACACTCTGTTCCTTCCATGCTCCATCGTACTCTCTTCACTGTAATGCAAACTGGTAAAATTTATGGCCTATTTTGCAATTTACTTTGTCCACAGTAATAGTTTTAAGAGTGTTTTCAATTTGTTTATACAGAATATTATTAAAATTATCCAAGACACTCTTCAACTCTGACTTCTTATCACCATTAGTCCACAATATGCTCATATGAAGGGATGGATTCTGTAAATAAAAAGAAACAAATGTATAATATCCATAAATGCAAAAGTGTGTCTGTCTATTACCTATTTGTGCTTAAACCACTGAACCATTTACAGGTACAGAAATATTTAGAGTCCCAGGAAAGGACATAGGATCATTGTGGATTTGCTGGCAGAAGCTACTACTGCATAATCTAAATTACAGAACTTGTTCATGTTGATACTTACATGATAAAAAACAGGTAATTTGTAATCAGCAAGAATCTCATCAACCTTTTCCACAATTTTCAGTAAAAACTTGTTACTAAAGTGATCAACTGATAAAGATACAAATGTTCTGCTCTTATCCTCATTGCAATATATCTTAACACTTTCAAATCCCAAATCAAAACTGAAATACAAAATAATGAATTGTTTCAAAATATTGTAATCCTATTGTATACTATTAAACAAGCAATATTTGAGTATGTATATAATATCTCATTGAAATCGTTAGAGCCGTTTTCGGGAATGTAATTGCAATCTATATATATATATATATATATATATTGAATGTTGGGTAATTTGGTATGGTAGTAGTAATTTAATTTAACATTATAATATGATGTTAAATTAAATTACTGAATTGCATTTTCTTAAATATATTAAAAAGCATTTTTCTAAATGTATCAGGGAGGATGGACAAATGGACATTGTATGCGGAGGGATGATATGATAGTCATGTTATTAGAAGGGCATTAAGTATGAATGTAAGGGAAGAGGCAGACCAAGAAAAAGGTGGGTGATCAGAGTGAGAAACAATAAGAATGGGGAGGAAGTGTGTGATGAGTTGACAGGCGATAGAGAGATATGGAAGAAAAAAACATGCTGTGCCGACCCCAAGTAAATGGGATAAGGACAAGTGAATGATATCAGGGAGGATATTCAATATTTTGTTAGTACAGATGACTAATTACATTTTTTATGAGCCATATAGCTACACCAACAAGAGCTTAGCTAAGCAGAAGAATATAAACTAGTTATTATGTAATGAAACAATACCTGTCTATACCATCAACAGCATTCTGCAATGAATTAGTAAAAGGTGTTATCAAGTGATACCTCAGAGTAACAGTTTTTGATAAACTTATGTGGAAATCGTCACACACATCCAAACTAGTGTTGGGACATTCAGCTATAAATTGGCTTATTAACTTTGTCAGAATTTCTTCTTCAGGGTCTGAAAAATAAAAACAAAGAAAACATGTTTACATCTTGCAAAACAATAACGACCTATGAAAAATATATTCGACGATTTTGTGAGTAATTCAGCATAAATAAGGCATAAATCGAACCAAAAACTGCCAATTTTGATTATACACAAACAATTGAATAAAAGGTATTCATGTTACATACATCTTATGTATACATATGATGCCCAAATGCCCCTCTCATGCGGAAAGGACCGAGTGCGACCTTTATGTAGGTCGGGATCATCTACATGACCCTCAGTCCCGACTACTGGGACATTCCTCAAGTTTGGAACAGGTAACTTGACCCTGTAATGTAGAATTCAGTATTATGTTATATCGCTGAACATACAACCTTTCTAGAACGGATGCTTTTTTTACGTACTTCTTAAAGCTTACGATTTTATCCTCCAAATGTGCGTCACTATCTTCTGAACTGGATCCGTAGTCACCAATATAAGACAAACCAGACATGAGAGCTTTACAATTTACAAGTGGAAATATATTTCAAGCCAAGTCAAAATATACGGCAAAAATATTTTTAGAAAGTCTAGAAATAGGTAACCACAAACTAATAAGAGATACTAACGTATCACTATCAGACGCACAACTGTCATACAGCTGTTTTAGCCAATAGGACTCGTCTACAATCGACGAGACTTTTCTTTTTTTTTAATTTTGATGGATGTTATGGCATGAGAACTAAAACGAACAGCCAGTGTATGGCATAGTGGCATAGAGTACATACTGCTTATGTATTGTAAAAGAGATCTATCTCAGCGGGCAAAATGGGTATGAAGCGCCCTCCTACAGGAAGGTTTGGAACTACTACGATGTATATATATTTATGACCAGCAATGCCCCATGTAGGTACAGTAGGCACAGGTAGGCCGAAAAAACTACGGACCGGAGGCCCGTTTCATGAAGGAACAAGTTACAAGCGGAAGTCTCTTTTCAATACCTTTTGATAGAAAGAGACTTCCGCTTGTAATTTGTAACTTGTTGCTTCATGAAACGGGCCCCAGCCGTAGTTTTTTCTGCCGACCAGCGGGTCTAGCCTATCTTGCACCGCGACTCAGATCGCGACTCGAAACAAGTCTGTCGCTCCTGTCAAATTTGTCGCTTTCCATAGCCCAAATTGCCACCGCGACAGAGTCAGTCACGGCGAGAACTCAAAGTCACGGCGCGACTTACCGGTGTTGCCTATTGAATTCAAAGTATAAAAATAAAAATAGTTTCGTACGACAACACTGAATCGGTATTAGGGTTGGGCTATTCCATTCATTCTTTTAGGGTTAAAAAAGTTAAAATGTTGTCTATGCTTCAGTTTTGCTGTCACAACAACCCAACAACGTCAACGTTGAAAAAGGGCGGGAAACTTCGAGGCGAGCGCGCGCCTTTTTCTCGAATTCTTAAAATTTAATAATTATAGTGGTCAACGCAGGATAATTTATTTGTAAATATTATCAGTAGTTAGTTTTTATTACTCTGTGTATATAACTCCATCCTTTAGGTAAGTTTTTTGTATATATTTCGTCATGGATCCCCCTGATGACCCAGGGGGAGGCCTAGGAGTCCCCGAGGTATCGCATACGGTCACTATTTATAGTGACCACAATAATAAGTCGGATGGTATGGATACCGACGGTTCCTTGTCTTCCGGGTTAAGGAAACGTAAGTCGGTCACTAGAAAAATTTGCCGCCACTGCAACAAAAAGAAGCGTGGCAAAATGCAGAATCTAATAGAGATAGAGATTTGCTCCGGGATGATTGCAATTGTCAGGATTCTACTTTTAAGCCGGATAGCCATCAAGTTCAAGCCCCACCTCCTCCTCCATCGTCAGCTCCGGTTACAGTACAAGCTCCGGTCTCAGTTACTCACACCGTTTCTCAGCCCGCAGACATGTTTAGGAAGCAGTTCATTCAGTCAGATTGTTCTCCTTATGTAATTCATGTGCAGAAACAGCAGGAGTCGCCCAATGATGGCACTTCTATTCACTCCATGGCTTTTGGGAACCTTCTAAAAAAACTCAATTTTAAAAACATTGTTAATGGTAGTGTCAAACGCATTGGACGGAATAGAGTCACCCTTTCGTTTACAAAATACCAGGATGCAAACAATTTTCTCAATGACAAAAGGCTTACTGACAACAAATACAAATCATTTATTCCATCATTCCATGTAATAAGAATGGGAGTAATAAAGGGCGTACCAGCAGAGTGGTCTTAAGATGAGGTTAAAGAGAACATCAGTGTACCTGTTGGTTGCGGTGATGTTATAAAGCTGCGAAGACTTAATTACAAAGTTATGGTAGATGGTTCCCCAATGTGGAAGCCATCTCAATCTGTAGTTCTTACATTTGATGGACAGGTTCTGCCTAAACGTATATTTATGTGTTACAATTCTCTCCTTGTAGATTTATATGTCTTTCCCACCATCCAATGCTTCAATTGCTGCCGCTTTGGACACACACAGATGCAATGCAGATCAAAGCCGCGCTGTTACAAATGTGGGCAAGGGCACACTGGCTCTTCATGTAACATTGAGGAGGATTGTGCATCTTGTTGCTTGTGCTCTGGTCTTCATTTTGCGATAAATAAACGCTGTCCTGAGTTTGAACGCCAAAAGAATATTAAATTGACAATGGCACAAAGTGCAATATCTTATGCGGAAGCATCAAAATTACATCCTCCAGTAACTAAACCTTATGCCGATGTAGTCATGGCTGCTCCTCCATCCTTCCAGACTGCAATAAATAGTCCATCTCACTCACTCAACAACACAGCTTCACAGTCTTATAAGAAGACAGTTTTTCTCAAACCCAGAAATATACCTAAGCCTCAAAAGGGTTATGACTCTCAGTCACATCAAAATTTGACAAAAGACTACAATATGCAATACCCTTCAGGGAATGGTAGCGCACTATTAAGTCACCCAAAAGAGCAATCTACTAAGGATATTATTCTAGAAATCATTAAATTATTTTCCAATGCTAATAGTAATATGAATTCAGAACCGAACATCGCTGCTCAATTAATTAGTTTATTATCTAAAGTGTTCAATTTCAATAATGGCGAACAAATCCAAAGTTCTCCAGTGGAATTGCCATAGTATAAATAATAAGAAATCGGATTTACTTCATTTAATCAGGAAATATGATCCATTTGTTATCACACTTTCCGAAACATGGCTTCGGTCTGAGTCATGTTTCAGAATTCCTGGCTACTCATGTCTCCGTGAAGATAGATCAGACGGATATGGTGGTGTAGCTATTCTTGTTAAAAACTCATTTAGTTTTACATATCATTCATTATCACATTTTTTATTTATTTATTTATTTATAGCCTATTTTCAGAAAATTACAATTAAAATACTTATAACTACAGTAACCGAAAGAAAATTACATTTCTGTGTGCCTACTGGCAAAGGCCTCCCCCAGTCTTCTCCATTTCTCCCTGTCTGTGACCACTCTGGTCCATGTCTTTCCAGCCATTTCTAAATTAATTTCCTAATTTCGTCCTCCCATCTTTTAAATTGTCTGCCTCTTTTACGTTTACACCCTCTTGGGTACCATGTAGTTAAAATTTTACTCCATTTCTCAGGTCCTCTTATTGTATGTCCTGCCCACTTCCATTTAAGGTGTTTAACTTTATATGCTACATCCTCAAGTTTTGTCTTGTCTCTCAGTTCTGAATTCTTTATTTTATCTAATCTTCTCTTCTTGAGTATGCTTCTTTCCATGGCTCTCTGACTTACTTTCAATTTCTTACACTGTGCCTTGGTCAGTGCCCAAGTTTCGCAGCCATATGTGAATATTGGCAATATACATGTGTTGAATAGCTTCCTCTTTATACTAGTACTAAATTGGGTATTTTTCATAATCTCCTTCATTGACCAGTATCTTTTCCATGCATTTCCGATTCTTCTGTCAATTTCTTTTGCGGTCGACTCATGTGGCGAGATTATTTGGCCTAAGTATAAATATTCTGGGACATATTCAATTATATTGTTGTTAAGCCTAATTATTGTTTTGTTATTGGCATTGGACATAGCTTTAGTTTTTTGTACATTCATAGAAAGTCCCACCTCTTTGCTAGCTCTGTCTAGGTCTTCTAACATTTCTTGCAGGTCTTCTGCGCTTGTAGCGAATACCACTATGTCATCCGCAAATCTCAGATGGGTAAGTTGGACACCATTTATGCGCATACCATAGTTCATCCACTCCATCTTCTTGAAGACTTCTTCCAAGACCGCTGTCAATAGCTTGGGTGATAGGGGGTCACCCTGTCTCACCCCTCGTTGTATTTTTATGTCTTCTCCTTCTCTTTCTAATTTTATCCTTGCTGTGGTATTTGTGTAGATGTTTCTAATAAGCCTTATATATTTGTGCTCTACACCTTGCCTCTTTAGTGCTTCCCAAATCTTTATGTGAAATAATGAGTCAAATGCATTGCAGTAGTCCACAAAGCAGCAGTAAAAGGTGATGTTGTATTCTTTACATTTTTCGAATATTTGTCTGACTGCATGTATGTGGTCCACTGCCGAGTAGTTGCTTCTGAATCCCGCCTGTTCTACCGGTTGGTTCTCATCTAATGTTTTCGTGATGCGGTGTAGGATGATTTTTGAAAAAGTCTTGTATATGTTCGACATTAAACTTATAGGCCTGTAGTTGCTAATGTCGTTTTTGTCGCCTTTTTTGTGAAGAAGTTTAATGGTAGATACTATCCACTGCTTAGGTATCATTTCCTTTTTCAATATCATGTTAAAGACTTGCGTCAGGGTCGGCACTATGTGTTCTTTGGTCTCAATTAGTGTTTCATTGGAAATATTATCAGGCCCCGAAGCTTTGTTTATTTTCTGTGAGCTGATTGATTTTTCCACTTCTCGTTCCAATATTGGGGGTACTTCGCTTGTATCTGGTAGGTCTATATATTCACTTGCATCTGGATTTAAATAGAGATCTTTATAAAAGTCAGTGGCGGTGCTAATGATATCGATTCTTCTAGTTCTATCATTTCCAGTGCTGTCTTTTAGTTTAGGAATCCACTCTTCTTTTTCTTGCAATATTTTTATTGCTTTTTTAGTTCCTCCAGTAGTAGCTATTAGATCTTGTAGAGTTTTTCGTCTATGTTGTTGCCGGTCTTTTCTCATGTTTTGTCTTAATAGTTTACTTATCTGGGTTATTTCTTTTCTAAGTTCTGCCGTCTTGGGTGTTGATTGAATCATTTCTGCTCTATCTTGCATTAATTGCTTCGTTTCTTCAGATAATACGTCTTTACCCTTTATATTTATATCTCTGGTTCTCTTACATTTATTAATAACTTCAGTAAGCTTATTGTATGTGTCTGGGATGTTATCTTCGGATAAGTTTCCTTGTAAGTGGTTTAATTCTTGTTTAAGTTGATCAGCTGTTATTTGTGACTTTTGGTCAGTGGTCTCTTTATACTGACGGACAAATTTTCTTGTAGGTTTAGGTGTTATAGGTTTTAGTCGAGCTCGAACCATTCGGTGGTTGGTGTTAAAATTAAGGCTGGCTACTACGCTACAATCTTCAAATGATCTACTTCGATTGGTTAGAATATAGTCGATCACATTTTTATAGCGACCGTCTGGTGACAGCCAGGTCCAACAGCTTTTTTCTTTCTTTTTATAAAGTGTATTTAAGATCACTAGATTTTGTTCGTGGGCTAAGTTGATTAGCTTTTCACCATTCCTGGTCCTTTTCCCTCTGCAGAATTGACCAAGGATGCTTTCTTCTCCTTTTTTCCTTGTTCCTATTTGGGCATTGAAGTCTCCCATTAGGATAAGATTGCTCGAGTCTAAATTGATAATTGTGTTGGTAAGTTTATTATAAAAATCTTCGATTACATTTTTAGGTGATTGTTCTGTCGGTGAGTATACTTGAACTATTGTCCATTCAGTGTTATCTTGTGGAAGTGTGATTTTCAGTACTGCTATTCGTTCGGATATACCCTGGAGTTCAATAATATTATTTTTAAGACTTTTGTGAACTAAGAAACCAACTCCGTATTGGCCTGGTGTTTGTCCCTTATAGTACAGAACAAAATTGCCATAGTCTTCTATTTGGTCACCTGTGCGTCTAACTTCGCTTATTCCTATGATGCTCCAATTTATGTTTTCTAGTGCCATTGTTAGTTCCAGCAGACTATCATCTGTTCTAAGCGTACGTGTGTTCAATGTTGCTATGTAGATTTGGTTTGATCTATTTCTTGGAGTTTTTGGGGGGTTTTGGTCTAATTCCCCACGGTGACCAGCCGGATTGGGGAATGCTCTTTCAGTTTGATTGATTGCAGGGGTTGTACTATCATTAGTTCTTGTTTCATTATCACATAGTAAAGATTATTCCATTATTTCCGCTATTGTAAATAACATCTGCATAGTTTCAGTGTACATTCCTCATCCTTCATTAGTCATTCTTAGGGAAATTAGAACCATAATATCATCCCTTCCTTCCCCTTTCATTATTTTAGGTGATTTTAATTGCCATCACCCCGCCTGGGGATGCATCAATTCGAGTAATTTAGGAGAAGAAATAATTGATATGGTTCATTATTTTAATTTGTGTATATTAAACTCTGGAGCCCCGACGCGTCGCTCTGCTCCAAATGAGAATCCTAGTGCCATAGATTTGTCAATTTGTAGTTCATCAATTGCAGTGTCAGTATTTTGGGAGGTTCTTCCATTTTCTTATGGTAGCGATCATTTTCCGATTTTAATCTCATTCCCGTTCAAAAACAAACCGCTGATGAGAAGATCTCCACTTTTGGGTTATAAACTCCAGAATGACAAATGGCAACATTTTAGGGAGCATTTGGATTAGAAGTTGGCCCAATTGCCCGAGGTGTCCCATAACCAAGTTTTACAATCATCTGATGCTTTCGCTAAGCTTCTGATTGAAGTAGCAGATGAAGTATTTCCGTCCAAAAAGAAGGGTTCTCAGTTTGATATCCTCAGCCCGCCTTGGTGGGATTCCGAATGTACAGAAGCTGTTAAAAAGAGAAAACAGATGGAATTAGCATATAATGATAATATGAATGAGGAAAATTTTAATAGCTTATTAGGGGTTATGAAGGAGACAAAACAATTTTTAAAGAAAAAGAAGCTTGAGGGTTGGCGCTCCTTCTGTGCATCTATATGCCCTAGTACTCACCCATCTGAAGTTTGGAAAAAAATTCGGATGTTTAGGGGGGCCTTTGTTGAAACTAATGGCCAAATTGATCCTTCCATTGCTGGAAAATTCTTAAATAAGTTAGCTCCTCCTTTTGTCCCATTTCCTTTTCCAATTAGTGTTGAATTTTTAAGATCTTCTAATGTTCATAATGATACACAGCGATTTAATAGTCCGTTCTCAATGCCAGAATTGAAGAGTGTGCTCACTTATGTCGTAGATTCCGCCCCGGGCTGCGATGGTATTCCTTACTCTTTTTTGGTACATGCCAGTGATAATGTGTTAGGTTATTATCTGGACCTTATCAATGTTATCTTTCTGACAGGTAATATTCCTCCCAAATGGAAAATGCAATTAGTGTTGCCACTTCTCAAACCAAATAAACCCCGTTCTGATCCAAATTCTTATCGTCCTATTGCGTTGTCATCGGTTTTAATCAAGGTCATGGAACACTTGGTTAAAAATCGATTGGAGTGGTTTATTGAAAGTAAAAGATTACTACCAGATATTCAATATGGCTTTCGGAAGAGCAGAAGCACTTTAGACTGTGTTAGTTAGTTTCTGATGTACTTCTGGCATTCTCCGAAAACAAGTGTGTGGTGGCTTGTTTCGTAGATATCAATTCGGCTTATGATAATGTAAATATTTCAATTTTAGTTAATAAGCTGTTGTTGCTGGGTGTTCCAAGTCGTTTGTGTGTTATGATCTCCGCTATGTTCTCTGAACGATTTATAAGATTGAATTTAGTATCTGAAATTTTATATAGAACAGTATGGAAAGGACTACCACAAGGGTCTGTTCTTAGTCCTTTACTGTTTAACGTTTATACATACGATTTACTTCCTCATTTGACTGATTCTGTATCCGTTATTCAATATGCTGATGATATAGTATTGTATTGTAATAATAAATCTATTCATAATGCTTGTGAGATTATGAACTGTAATTTACAAAATTTGAAAATATATTTGGATAAGAATGGCCTAGATCTCTCAGTTTCAAAATCTGCAGCAATTTTATTTTCTCCTAGGAAAAGAACCGTAGATGTAAATTTGACTTACAATGGATCTATAATTTCGTTTTGCAAGGAATTTAAATATTTAGGAATTGTTTTAGACTACAAACTTTCAGCCAAAGATCATTGTAATTACGTGAGGAACAGATGCGAACGTTCACTAAATATATTGAGATGTTTGGCTGGTGTTTGGTGGGGAAGCCACCCATTCTATTTGAAACTCATTTATAATGCTGTTATAAGGAGCGTTTTAGATTATGGCACTTTTCTTCTAACTCCTGGTACTGCAGATACCCTTAACATGTTAAATGTTATCCAAAACAAGTCTCCAAGGACAGTCCTTGGTGCAATGAAGACAAGTCCTGCCAATGCAATGCAAGTGGAGGCGGTGGATCCGCCTATTCACTTAAGACGTCAATTTTTAGCCGATACATATATTTTTAGAACCATGCAATTCTCTAATCATCCTCTATTATGTAAATTATCTGTTCTTCACAATCACATTCAGACATCTTCGTATTGGCGTAATAGAAGTCCTCCTTGTATTATAAATAGTTATCTTAAGTTCCAGAGTTTAACTTCGCCTACTGTCAGATATCTCTCTCTTCCCATATATGAAAAAGACTTTGATTCACTGACCATTGCACCACAAGTTTTTCTGGATTCTGGCATCGTTAAAGATAGAGCAAGTGCAAAGCCAATATTTAACAATTTGGTTGGTGGAAATTGGGTTAATTGGCATCACATTTATTCAGATGCATCTAAAAGTTCGGCATTAAGCTGTGTTGGGGTTGGTGTATTCCACCAACAGTTTAGTACTGTAATAAAAATTAAACTCCCTCCAGAGTCATCAGTATTTTCTGGTGAACTATTTGGCATTTTCAAAGCGCTGGAATATGTTTGCATGTTAAATTTAAAAAACTCCGTATTTTTTTCTGATTCCAAAAGTAGCCTTCAAGTCTTAATTAAATCACCTTTTAAAATGTATAATTATCCGTTACTATATGAGATTCGAGCTATTTTATTAAAATGTCAATTAAAGGGGCTCACTGTGAATTTTGTCTGGGTGCCAAGCCATTGTGGTATTTCGGGTAACGAAAGGGCGGATAGTTTGGCAGTGGATGCTGTGGTTTCTGGGGATATCTCTTCTTATAAAAATTTCTACCATGATTTACTATCACTTCCAAAAACATATCTGCAATTGTCATGGGAGTTCTTTTGGTTTTGGAGTAGTCTGGAAACAGGGGCCTATTACCACAGGATCCAAAGTGATATTCCGATGAAGCCTTGGTTTTTTGGTAAAAAAACATTGAATAGACGCGAAATTTCATGCTTAACTCGTATGAGATTGGGCCATACGTGTGCTCCTTCTCATCTGGCAAAATTTAACATTATAAGTGAGCCTAAATGTGACTGCGGTGCTGAGGAAGCTAATGTTAACCACATAATCTTATCTTGCCCGTTGTACGATCGTACTGTGTTCCTTGATGCGCTCCTATCTGAAAATGTTCCTTTTCACACCGATATTTCCTCTTTACTTATTAATTCAAATGTTTATATTATTCTGGCTAAATTTATTTTTGATAATAACATCAAATTATAGTATTATCCATTCTTTATAGTTTATTTATACGTATTTCAATTCCATTCCTGCCTTGATTATTTTTTTCCAAATTCTGATATATCCTTTCCGCAATTACCCTATTTTATTTCCTTCCCTTTTTATCACTAACTTGACTATGGCTATGGGCAAACGCCCGCAAGTCCATTAAAAAAAAAAAAAAAAAAACGTCTACGTTCTAGGATCTTTCAAATTGTATTATCATTAAACTAAGACAAAATATGTAAGTATAGTGCTTATAATTTAATATTTGCATTGATTTTACAGGCTTGTTTCACTATTTTCATTCTTCCAACTAATTATGTCTCACATCGACGATGTAACATTTCGGTTATACCTACATATTATGACGAGAAGTCAAATCTTTCTTCCCACTTTGTTGTTTCAGATATTAAATTATATAATTGTACAATATAACAAATACAAATACAAATATTCTTTATTGCTCACCAGACATAGTAAAATAAAAAAGAGGCAAGTTAAACATAAACAATGGTAGACAACAGGCGGTCTTATCGCTAAAAAGCGATCTCTTCCAGACAACCTTTGGGTGGTGGAGACGATGCAAGAAAAGATAAGATTTGAGTAGGTGCAAATAAGAACAACTTAACTATAAGAAAGACTATACACTTACATAAATACATATATATATAAACCTACATACACATACAATAACTAAATGTCATAGAAACAGTATCACTTACAGCCGAAAACAAACAGCACACACCAAGTAGGAATGACTAGTTACGGAAGAGATAAATAGTAATCCTTAAGTCCAGTTTTAAAAATGGGAAGAGACTTAGCACATTTAATCTCACTAGGCAAAGAATTCCACAATCGAACAGCTCGAAAAGTAAAAGAATTGTTGTAAAATTTAGAGTTTGATTGAGGAACCCTCAGAAGCAACATCTGCACCTTGCAGAAGAAAGAAATTTAAAGCGTTCCTTTAGGTAACGTAGGTAGGTAACGGTAGGTTTATAACTATGTGGATTTAAATTATTTTTCAGACGATGGCCAGCCTTGTCTGAAAAGACGATGGCCAGCCTTGTCTGAAAAGACGATGCGAAAGTATTTCTTGTCCCTTACCATGGCAACAGAACACAAAAAGATAATGGTTAAAAATACTAGGTACTTCAATATTGGTTGGAAATGCTGGAATTGGAGTTTTGGAGTTCATACTGACCAAGTGACGCCGTCGCTGACCATTTTAAAACGTAGGTATCCAACTGCTTGCTAGATACCACACACTACTATAAAGGTACTTACTCATACTTGGGTAAAAATATATCCTGGCAGAGCACAACTATGCCTATTGTAACTCATTGAATACAACAACAAAAAACTGCAGATATTTCATATTGTTCCTGGTTACGATGAACTATTAATGTTAATGATTACAACATTCATAACTTATTCTGTTTGTTATGCTTATTATGTTTTTTCAGTATCATACTCATGACAGTCATGAGTGAAGCCACAAGCGAGTACTTTCTAGTGATCATAATTATAATACCTGCTAATAGCTTATTTTGTTTCAGGATATTGTGACGATGCACCACACCTCAAAGACTCATCTTCGAATTTAAAATATGATTTGTATTAAGTACCTATAGTAAATGAAAATAATGTGTCATTTCAATAATCTTTTATTTAACATACTATCTATTTATGACATGTGGGAAAATATTTCTGTATGTGTGTTCTTTATGATAATTCTATGCTATCCCATCTTGAAACTTGTACAAGTTAGGGAATTCTTCGTGTTCTTTCTTCCTGCATTTCTGTCATTTCGACCTGAAAACAAAGTAATAAGAAATATGTTTTAATAAAAATTTAAACGTAGGCAAGGAGAAAATGGTGTTAAATCTTAGTAGTTAATGTTAACGAGGCACTTGCAGTCACATAACATACGCGTGTTGGGTGCAACTATGATAATTTAGTAAGTCTAGTGCTCAAAATGGACAGATTACCCGCATCGTGTACTAGGTTTCAGTAACGAGCGCCATTCTTATAGATTGTTCAGTCCACGAAGTAAATCCTCCCTCCTAGGCTATGGGCAAAACATAAACAATGAGGAGTGCGAAGAAGATTCAACGTGCCTATGAATCAAGCAATAGGATTATAGTGAAATGATACTGCTACATTTGGTGATGTGAAATGGAAATTATTAATCCGTAGACGCTAGCCGCTTGATCGCACGTCGTATAAAATCTTCTTCAATAAAGTGCTGATATTGGAGTCACTAGCAGACAGGTCCATTCCGCTGCCAGCATCATCTGAAAATATATATCGAATGGAAGTACTTAACGCATAGTTATAACACACCAAAGAAGTTGCGCAGGGTCAGATAAGAATTGAGTTTTAATTTTGCTAAAAACGCACTCACTGAGAAATATTTATCAATTTTGATAGGTAAGTAAGTAATTAGAACGCAGAGCTGTAGAAAATTGGATACTTATTTATGAAACAATCTTTTAAGCTGAGATCGAAAAAAAATTGAAATATAGGAAGAATGATTTACAAATTGTACAATAATACAATTGCATTCGTTGTGTATAGCTCGAGGGTACATTAATATTTAATGCTTAGGTACTTACTATTAAATTTCCTTGTGATATTTGCATAAAATCAACAAAAAACGCGGAGTCGCGGGCTAATTGCTTGAAGACTCCATCTCGCCGTTCGACGTGAAGGCGAGAGATGATTTTGTCGCGAAATAGGCAGTTGGGCTACCAATTTCAGTTCAAAGTCGCGAGCCGATGTCAGTGTCTCGCAATGACATTTGACTGCGAGTCAGTGTCTTTTCTCGGGTATGTTATGCTACCGTTGAGCGACAAAGCTCCAAGTCGCGCCGATTTGTCTACTCGCGGTCAAGATGGGCTAGGCCCGCTAAGTTATGCTACCGTTGAGAGACAAAGCTCCAAGTCGCGCCGATTTGTCTACTCGCGGTCAAGATGGGCTAGGCCCGCTGTGCCTACTTTACCTACCTAACCTAAATGGGGCATGTTATGTATGGAACAAGGTTTGCAGATAGGTACTTTGGGCGGAACGTAAGTGTTTTTAGGGAAAGTCCCTAGGTAGATAAATATTCTACAGAGTCCACCTGTTTTCTAAATTGACAAATACATTTTCCAAGTTACAGAACAAATCCAATAAAAAACTCCAATTCAAATGTAAGGAAAGTATTTTTATTTTATAATCATGCAGTAAGGATACGATTTCATACAAAAGGAGATGGTACACGGGCCGGCCGGACGCGTGATTCGGCCGATGTGTCTAAGTGTGAGCCTAACTATAAAGCGTAGTACCTAGTAATAGCGTAGGATTTATCGTTCTCACTATCCTAGCTAACTCGTTCACATAAGTACTAAGGTACCTTAGGAAGGAGTCAACTTTTTGAGGACAAATATAATCTCTCACTTATAATAAATCTCTAATTTGAAAATGGAATCAGCCAGTATCAAACTAAGCATTTACGTGTCCCGAATGATTTCGGCTTCCCATGAACGGAAAAACATGTAGATTTTTTCATAAGTACATTATTACTCTAGCTTCCGTTTAGGATAGTTTTTATCCAACTGCGACAGTTAATTAATTTTCGGAAACATTTGACCTCATTAAATTATTCAGTTCTTTTGCTTGAAATCATAGCCGCCATATCCGTCAACTGTCAGTGACGTCAAAATGGCGGACTTGCCATATCTAATTAACAGTAATAATTTCGATCCGGTGTTGTGATAGACCTTCACAAAACGCATATTAAATTCTAAAGCATAAAAAAATAATCGATTCTGATATGGAAACTTATACGCGCTAAATTCGTATTGAGGCGTAATTTCAATAAATGTATAAACAAATTTCAACAAAATAACGTCAAAAGTCTGACTCTTTTTTTTTTAATAGCATGGCCTACGTTGTCTCGCGTTCAGCCAAAACGTCTAGGTTTATGACTAAATTTCTGCAAGATTACACGCTGAGTATTTGTCACTATACTTAACGGCTATCACAAGATGGCGCGGGAGCTCTCTCGATTTTTCTCGCACTATACGTCTCTTTCTAAGTTGTCTATTGCGAGAGAGACGGATAGTTCGAGAAAAATAGAGAGAGCTCGCGCGCCGTCTTATGATAGCCGTGCTGGTTTGTCAGTATTTATATTTATCAGCAATAAACAGTAAAACTATATTCAATCAGTATGGAACGGGCCCCTTTTTTTAAAAACATTAATTATCAAGCGCGTCAGTAGGTATTAAGGCGGTATTTTACTTCGTACTTCGCGCCTTCAAGTTGACATTCAGCCTATATAGAGACACAGGAATCGGCCAACATACAGATAAAACTTTTATCATAAAGCCTGCAATACACATTTCTTAAGATGACAATGGCGGGAACATACAGAAGATCGGCTGAATGTGATAGTGCGATCTGAAACATTGCAATATGAAAAAATAAACATATTACTTTAATATTTTTAATAATTACATTAATTACCTTTAATAGAAAGGGACTCGTACTCGCGTTATGGTTCTAGAACTTAGTTAGTGGTTAGGTATAGCTTGGAAAATATAAATTCAGACGTTAAAAAAGAGATCTTTTGTTCCGCGTAAACACTTACCGGTCAATGGGTACCTACTCCGGGTACTCGAAAGGATTATTAAATCTATTTATTAATTCTATACACATCTTTACCTGAGAGTCGGAGTGACTCAAGATGATTTCAGTCATCACGTTTGTATTTATTTAATATAAAACAGTGTTATATTATAAATATGTAGAGAAGAAGATATATAAACATTTAATGCTGCAGCCTGTGTCCTACCTGTTGGATCTATAGCCACAAACATCTACTAAACTATTACCCCATAAAACGAGTTTTGTCCCTTTCTTACTAATTTAAACATCAAAGAAAAGAGTTTTAACGGCATTTTAGCTAAAATAGGTTTGTTCAACGTTTTAGGTACTTGAAAGGTTAAATTAGAACTGCATGTGTCCTATGTCCAAAATAAGAAATTCGTTAACTCCCACCACATATTACTATGCAAACTAAGTCGCAGGTACAGCTAGTGTACCTATAAATTATCCCTATTATGGTTAGGCACTCTACTTAGGTATGTGGGGACATAAATAAATAACACAGCGATTGACACAGCGTGTTATCAAGAAACAGATTGATCGTCTGGTACTCTGCGGTTAAGCAGGGAAACACGTAATTTGCTCTGACAAGAGCAGTTTTACGTTGCCCTGAGATGACAGTTTGTATGTCCGGAGCCTGAAGCACTCTCGTCGGGTTCTTCGTATCTTCCAGCACCGAGCGCGGAGAGCGGAGCACGGCGATCGACGACGATGTTCACTCCACGGCGGCCGGCGAGCGAAAGGACTGGCGCCGGCGCAGAGCGTAGCTTTATTCACCCGACCTATGACCTCGCGCATGCGCCGTGGCAGGCGCACTTTCCCCGCGCGGGGGGGCTATCTCTGTCTCACTCGCGCGTATCCGTCCCGCTCTAATTTGTTGCGGATTAATGTAGTAACTAGTTGTAAGCTTTTTTGTTGTATATAGTTAGGCCTATTTGTAAATAAAATTATTCCAGTATTAGCAGTCTACAGTTAACAACAAGTGTTTCAATACAAGCCTCCAGCCTAATCATCCTGAACCAACATCAGTTAAAGTGGTGACCCCGACGTGATGATAAACTTTTACCGCGAAAACATCAAGAACGCCGCAATACTTCAAGCGCCACAACGTGTAAATACCTACACAACGCGCGGAAAAAGGACAAAACACCGATCAGCTGGGACGACGAAGCAACGCTCGCATTCGACGCGTGTAAGGACAGCATCAAAAACGCCGCCTTACTCGCTCATCCATGTCACCAGTCAGCGCTCGCGATATTCTCAGACGCTAGTGACAAAGCCGCAGGCGCATCGCTCAACCAGTTTGTCAACAACGCATGGAAACCACTCGGCTATTTTTCGAAGAAATTCTCCGACGCACAGACTCGCTACAGTACCTACGATCGAGAGCTATTCGCATTGTACATGAGTACAAAACACTTCCGCAAGATGTTCGAGGGACGAGAACTCATCTTATTCACCGATCACAAGCCCTTGACCTTCGCGTGCACCAAAACAAGCACCAACAACGAGTCGCCGCGCCGCACCCGTCAGCTGTTGTATATCAGTGAATTTACAACCGATATACGACACGTCAGTGGGTCACAAAACGCCGCCGCCGACGCGCTATCCCGCATAGAAACGATATCCTGCCCATCGCCGATTGACTACAAAGAACTAGCCGACGCGCAAGAACGAGACAGCAACACCATTCGAACACTCGCACAGCAAACCAACCTATCTATGAAGCAAGTCGCAATTCCCGGAACCGACGTCAAATTGTACTGCGAAACAACGACAGACAATTTACGCCCTTATGTACCCGAACAATACCGCCGTGCCGCATTCGACTCTGTACATAACATCAGTCATCCTGGAATTCGAACAACAAGAAAACCAGTCGCTCAACGCTACTTTTGGCCTTCGATAAATACCGACGTAGGTACATGGTCGAAAGTATGCGTACACTGTCAACGCGCGAAGATTCAACGCCACACCGCAAGTCCGATATCAAGTTTCCCGCCAACTCAACGATTCGAACACATCCACATCGACATAGTTGGACCTCTACCTACCGCCGCAAGTGGACATCGATACCTACTCACAATGATCGATAGAGCAACACGATGGCCCGAAGCAATCCCACTTACCGAGATCACCGCCGAAGAAGTCGCCAAGACTGTTTACGACGGTTGGATTTCCCGCTTCGGCTGCCCTGCTACTATCACTACGGACCAAGGACGGCAATTCGAGAGTCGAGTATTTGCGTCACTCACCCGCTTACTCGGGATCGAGAGGACCCGAACAACACCTTATCACCCGATCCCTAATGGGATTCTGGAGAGATGGCACCGTAGCCTCAAGGCCGCACTCAAGGCCAGACTACAAACCGAGTAGTCATGGATCGACGCAATACCTAGCGTTCTACTCGGACTACGCGCCGCACTACGCACAGACACCGGTGTAAGCCCAGCCCTACTTACCTACGGCTGCAGCGTGCGATTACCCGGCGAACTGTTATTACCTACACGCGATGACGTCACCATGGACTCCGATTTCGTCGAAAAACTACGTGTAATCATACAAAGCCTGACGCCGACAGAAATTACCCCGCATGGCAACAAGAAACACATCTTCGTCCACCGTGACCTTCAAACCTGCGAACAAGTATTCGTACGAGTCGACGCTGTAAAGAAGCCATTACAAGCACCTTACGACGGACCCTACCGAGCACTAAAACGCGACGACAAAATATTCACTCTGCGGCGAATATTTCGATCGACAGCTTAAAACCCGCATTTATCATCGCCGACACCGAGCAAGATATACCTACAACTTCGATCGCAACAAACATACCTACAGCTACGAGTTCAACGACCATACCTACAACTACGAGTTCAACGACTGTACCTACAGCTGCAACTACGAGTATAAAGACGCAACCGACCGCACCACCGAGTTTACCGACATCGAAACCAAACAACAATAACAAACAACAGAGAAAAGACATCCTGAAACGAAGAAATGAACCAGACACAACCACGACCATTCAAGGACCCACAAGAACATCCCGCCAAGGCCGCACCATTCGCCTGCCGGTACGCTTCGCTTGAGGGGGAACCCTGTGGGGACATAAATAAATAACACAGCGATTGACACAGCGTGTTATCAAGAAACAGATTGATCGTCTCGCGGTACTCTGCGGTTAAGCAGGGAAACACGTAATTTGCTCTGACAAGAGCAGTTTTACGTTGCCCTGAGAAGGACAGTTTGTATGTCCGGAGCCTGAAGCACTCTCGTCGGGTTCTTCGTATCTTCCAGCACCGAGCGCGGAGAGCGGAGCACGGCGATCGACGACGATGTTCACTCCACGGCGGCCGGCGAGCGAAAGGACTGGCCTGATGGTAGTCTCACGGGCCCTGTAGTGGGCTCGGAGAGGCCTGGCGCGGCTGTGCCGCTTTTGGCGGGGTCGGGCGCCGTCCGCTACTACGGACGGGGGGCTGGGGGGGGCGTAACGCCCGTCTGGTCCAGGGTGTTGCGGGATCATCTGTTTCGTCCGTCGGCGAGGTAAAGCCCTGCCGGGTGGGACTCCATTAGGAGAGGCCCGGCGAGCGACCTGCGAGCCGACGGCGCTGCAGGAACGTCCGCGGTCCGGTCCGGTGGGTCTCAGGGGGGGCTAGCCATACAGGTCAGCCAGTCGCCTGGATGATGGAGGTGGGGTTCGCTCCTTCCTGCAGGGCGCCGAGGCAGCTCTGCAAGATTTGCACGCACTGCTCTATCTCTCTCTCCCTAATGCCATCTTGGCTTGCCGGTAGGGGGAGGGGAGCAGTGTCGTGCGGTGGTCCGGGTGGTGCTGCTACAACGGGCGCTGGTGCGGCGTTGGTGCAGGCGGCGCGGTCTGGGTGGCGGCGGCGGAGGTCTGGTGTTTGGCTTCAGCGGGGTGCCCTTTGCCTCGTCGGCCCCTCCCTCGGCGGCGGCGGCGCGATGGCGCCGCATCGTTCGCTCTCGCCATGAGGGAGTTGGGGGCGTTCTCGGCGGCTTGGATGGTTTCGGGCTGGGGCACGGTTTGCCCTCGGCGGTTGGTGAAGGGGGCGGTGCCGATCTTCCTTGCGCGTGCCTCCCGCTGGAAAGCTGGGCACGCTAGGCTGTTCGCTGGATGGGGGCCGCCGCAGTTTGCGCAGGTCCCCTCGTGGTCGCGTGGCCGCTCGCACTGGCCCGCAAAGTGTGGCCCCGCGCAGCGGACACACCTTATCGGGCGGCGGCAGCCGTGCGAGGAGTGACGAAAGGCCTGGCAGCGGTGGCACTGCGCCGGCCCCTTCCTGCCGCGCCATGCTTCCACTGCCACTCCCGTCATCCCCAGTAGTTCCCGGACGCCGTAGATCGCCGAGATGAGGTCGCTGGTTTTGGTGAGCTGCGTATAGAATACGCAGCCTGGTCGTCCTGCACGCGCGTCCACGTGGCGCGTGTAGATTGGGGCGAAACCCTTCGCCACCAGGTCCTCCGTTATGTGCTCCGGGTTGGTGTTCCGAGGGCGGGTGGCGGACGCGACACGGGTTTAGGGGGCGCGGTCTGGCGTTGTGGCGCGGGCGCAGCCTTTTTATTGGCCGACGCGGTGGTGGCGGCCGCGTACGTGGGCGTCGCGGGGTCGGTGGTGCGGGGGACTGCGGCCTGCGCGGGCGGCGCGGCGGCGGTCGGCTTTTTGGCGGCCAAAAGGGGGCCACCTCGGGTGAGCGGGGCGAGCTGGCCGACGATCTCCCGGACGAAGTCTTTCGGCCGGGGGAACGGGGCCTCTCCAGCGCCCTCGCTGGTGGGCGTTCCTGGGGTGCTGGGGGTCGACGCGGCCTTGTAGGCCGCCGCGGACGCTATCAGGGCGCTCCTGAATGCCTGCTGGATGCGTGGGTCGCGGGCGGCTCTGGACGCGTCGGCTAGGCCGCGGGTGCGGCGGAAGGTCCGGGGGCGCGTTGGTATGCGCTCGGGTGCGGCTCCCGAGGGGAGCGGGGTCGGCGGGGGCATCTTGATTTTTCGTGTGGGTAGTTAGCCCACACGATTTTACACTCTACCCTCACCAGGTGAGGGGTAGAGGGCGGTTGGGGGGGCCCTGTCTAGGGCTCCCTAGGGCGCTTGGCGCGCGATCGCGGCAGCGCGGCTGCCCTTACCCGCCTCATTCGCGGCCAGACCCCGGTGAGACCCGCTTGTGGGAGGCCGGGGCTGGTCGGAACTTGACGAGCGGTACAGCGGCGCGGACAGTTGGTTGACGTCGGGTGTTGCTCCGGCGAAGCGCAGCCAATCCGAAAGGACTGGCGCCGGCGCAGAGCGTAGTTTTATTCACCCGACAAATATAATGTACCTATAAATTATCCCTATTATGGTTAGGCACTCTACTTAGGTATGTGGGGACATAAATAAATAACACAGCGATTGACACAGCGTGTTATCAAGAAACAGATTGATCGTCTGGTACTCTGCGGTTAAGCAGGGAAACACGTAATTTGCTCTGACAAGAGCAGTTTTACGTTGCCCTGAGATGGACAGTTTGTATGTCCGGAGCCTGAAGCACTCTCGTCGGGTTCTTCGTATCTTCCAGCACCGAGCGCGGAGAGCGGAGCACGGCGATCGACGACGATGTTCACTCCACGGCGGCCGGCGAGCGAAAGGACTGGCGCCGGCGCAGAGCGTAGCTTTATTCACCCGACCTATGACCTCGCGCATGCGCCGTGGCAGGCGCACTTTCCCCGCGCGGGGGGGCTATCTCTGTCTCACTCGCGCGTATCCGTCCCGCTCTAATTTGTTGCGGATTAATGTAGTAACTAGTTGTAAGCTTTTTTGTTGTATATAGTTAGGCCTATTTGCACATTTTTTTTTTTTTTAAATTATTGGATTGGCTACGCTTCGCTTCACTTGGTCTAGTCAAGACTAAGGCGGATGTCACACTGCGCCGCATCTCCGGAGGTGCGGAGCTCGTTGTATGCAAGTACCTCAGTTTGTATAAAATTCCGCATGATACGACACACTGCACCGCACCTCCGTCCGGCGAAATTTGTATGCAGCTCCGTCGTGATCGAGTAGTCGTTTCTTACATTTGGGTTCCAAATCATTTTCTGTCAGTCTCGTACTGTCGCCATTCACCTTTTTCCGCATACTCATCTGAAAAAAAAAACAAGAGCCATACAGATGTAAAGTTTTATTTTAGATTCTCGAGGTACATAGAACGCAAGCAAAGCTGTGGGATAAAATCTAGCATGTCCATTCCATGTATACCTACCGGCGCAAGAATCAGTAAATCGTATGAGTAGTTCCTGAGATTACCTGCTGCATACAGACTTCCAAAGCAACAAAAGTTACCTACCCCTTTGTAATATTAGTACATATATAACTATAGACTACCTGTCGTAGAAAAAACGCAAGCTAAGCCGCGGGAATATAGTTTATTAGCTCTCTGGATGTACATCCAGAGAGCGCAATCTATACTCTCGTGAAATAGTTTTTGAAATCGGGATAGTTGTGGCAGGGTTAACTCCCATATACAATCTCACAAACATTACCTCTTTATAATAGTTTAGTATAGAGTTAAGTAATAATAATAGGTAATATTGTCCTGTGTCTATTAATATTGATAATGGTATTTATAAGCGATGAATACAATATTAGTTTAAGTAGTAAAGACAACGCAGTGATATTCGTAAGACAGTTTTTGCTTCCATTGGTTATATTTTGCAACTGTTTGTAGACTCCCGCTATCAGGCCCGTACTGAAATTATCGGATCCTTATAATGTATCGTAGAATAAAGACCTGATTAAGTGACCATGTAATTCAAACGTAAAGATTTAAGAGAGGTCTACCTTCACATCTAAAACAGCGCAGTGTTATCTCGCTTATAATTAGACCAGCTCAACTAAGGAAGTACCTATCACCTTATAGAACAAAGCAGCCATATAATAACGCCACCACTTTCTCTGTAGGTATATGATACTCTGTTGCTGGCGGTGAATCCTGCCGCCAGAGCTCCCGAGGATGTGTTGAGTGAGGGAGCCGCGTTTGTCTTGTCTCCATCCATGAACACAATGAATCCTCAGATCAATAAAGGGTTGGCAATGCGTAAGAGTCTTCTAGAATCGTAGGCGGTGTCTGCTTAACCATCACTCTGACGGCATGCTTGTTTGCCACCGTCGAAGTCAAAAAAATTAAAAATACCTCAGATTAATAAAAGGTCGGCAATGCGTTTAAGGCTCTTCTGGAATCGTACGCGTCCATAGGCTACGGTGTCTGCTTACCATCACCCAGACGGTATGCTTGTTTGCCACCGTCAAAGTTTAAAATACCTCAGATCAATAAAGGGTCGGCAATGCGTTTAAGGCTCTTCTGTAATCGTACGCGCCCATAGGCTACGGTGTCTGCTTACCATCACTCTGACGGTATGCTTGTTTGCCACCGTCAAAGTTCAAAATACCTCAGATCAATAAAGGGTTGGCAATGCGTTTAAGGCTCTTCTGTAATCGTAGGCGTCCATAGGCTACGGTGTCTGCTTACCATCCGTCAGAAGGTATGCTTGTTTGCCACCGTCAAAGTTAAAAATATCTCAGATCAATAAAGGGTCGGCAATGCGTTTAAGACTCGTCTGGAATCGTAGGCGTCCATAGGCTATGGTGTCTGCTTACCATCACACAGACGGTATGCTTGTTTGCCACCGTCGAAGTTTAAAATGCCTCAGATCAATAAAGGGTTGGCAATACGTTTAAAATGCTCCAAAAAAAACCGGCCAAGCGCGAGTCGGACTCGCGCACCGAGAGTTCCGTACAAAAATTACGGTTTTCGCATTTTTTCTTTATCTGTGCTATAAGTCATTGTTTCGTACCAAATTTCAAGATTCTGAGTTCACGGGAGGTTTTGATTCCCTTGCGAGTTTCAAAAATTTGCGGCATAAACAGCTGTATCTTTTGATGGCGTGGCTTTTAGAAGTATGATTTTTTCACAGCTCCAAGGGACAGTAGACCTGAGTATTTGGTATAAATTTTAGCTTGATACCTACACACTCGTTCCTGAGAAAAAGGGTCTTGACTTGACAGACGGACGGGACGGACGGACAGACGGACAGTTAACATCTGAGGACAGGCACATATCCTTGCCTGGAATTCAAACTTACCTCTTTACCAAAATCAGTTATCCCACGAGATGTTTTGAACCAATATGTGGTTTTTAATCATGAGTGATTGAGGTGCCCACAAGGTGCCGGCGCATTGAGCACTGTGCTCCTGTGCTTGGCTCGGCCAGTCGGCTCTTCAGTGTGGACGGGAGATAATCTATCTACCCACATTTCACCACACAGCGATAAGATTGCTGTTGTTACATTATTTATTAATGCATTAATGGACACTATTGTAATTTCTATTGTGTCTGGAATAGTGTCCATCAGTGTTAGGCATTTTTTTCTGTAAGATGTTTCTCGCTTGTTGTAAAACGTGCCTACTTTGCTCCCCACTAGGTAAATGTGCTCCAATTTTGTATTTAGTTTCATGCCCTTATAAGTCGATGTCTATGGTTAATACAGCAACATTTCCAAGCGCATTTGTTACACTGGGCAATCAAGTGGCAACACTGAAAGTCAAAGTTTCGTTCCGCTATTTCCTCTTTCTGTCAGACGACGCACAGTGCCGCTACGAAAATTTGTTAAAAAAAAATACGGGAAAAAGCTACTTCCATCTCAGCAAGTTGTCATCGATTGGCGATAAATATGTTTTGAAGTGTTCTTGTATTTAATAGGCTACTCATTGTTTACAGTATTTCTAGTAGTTTCAAATTCTTTCGAGGCTTAACCTCAAATTATTTTTCAAGTACCTACTTTGCACCACGTGTTGGGGTGTACTCACCACTCTTCTGATCTGGCTTCACTGGGCGACTATAGATAATGAACCGGAAACTAGTACCTGGAATACTCTAACCAAAAAACCTCATAATCATCGTAAAAAAAATTGATTGTTTTATATATATCCTAGTTCTGTATTTTAGAAGACTGTTTTTGGTTCTTGTTGGTTTTTGTCTGAGTGAAACAATACCAATACTGAACAATTTCGTAATTATAATAAAAATAAAACACTTCAACTAAATGTCCGTTTTTCTTTGTTCCTAATATTTTTTAGTTTTTTGTTTTTCTTCATATTTACACAAAAATGGGCAGGTATGATTATAAATTGTGCATTGTTTGATTAACGACGGTGTAAAATGGCGCCAAACACTTAAAAGTATTAATTTTGGGACAAGATAAATTCAAAGGCAAAGTTACCCAAACACTGGATAACATTGCTCCTAAATGTATGTTTTCATGTATATATGTAACGTGATTGCGGCTTTATAAGAGCATTGTAATACGATAGTAGGGATGATCTACTTTTAAATGATGTACATAACGACATATCATTTAATAATATTTTTCCGAAAAAAACGAAATTTTCGAAATTTGGAGCAAATTTCGGTGCAAAGTAGGCACGTTTTACGTAAAACGTGCCTACGTGCACAATTTATAATCATACCTGCCCATTTTTGTGTAAATTTGAAGAAAAACAAAAAAACTAAAAAATATTAGGAACAAAGAAAAACGGACATTAAGTTGAAGTGTTTTATTTTTATTATAATTACGAAATTGTTCAGTATTGGTATTGTTTCACTCAGACAAAAACCAACAAGAACCAAAAACAGTCTTCTAAAATACAGAACTAGGATATATACAAAACAATAAAAAAACGATGATTATGAGGTTTTTTGGCTAGAGTATTCCAGGTACTAGTTTCCGGTTCATTATCTATAGTCGCCCAGTGAAGCCAGATCAGAAGAGGAGTGGTGAGTAGACATGTTAACACCTTCCGCATAGGAACTCTCTCACCTATCACTATATCAATTCTCCACGAACACGTTTTGAAGTGGCTGTGGAAAAAGAAATTCTACCATTTTCGTAAATTTTTATCATAAAAACTTTATGAGTCAACTGTAAATACAAAATATGATATTATTTTAATACTATTTAGTTAAAAATGCCACAACCTTTTACTATTTATAAACATAATTAACTTCATGAGGTAACTATGTCCAGGATCAAAGTTACCCCAACACGTGGTGCAAAGTAGGTACTTGAAAAATAATTTGAGGTTAAGCCTCGAAAGAATTTGAAACTACTAGAAATACTGTAAACAATGAGTAGCCTATTAAATACAAGAACACTTCAAAACATATTTATCGCCAATCGATGACAACTTGCTGAGATGGAAGTAGCTTTTTCCCGTATTTTTTTTTAACAAATTTTCGTAGGGGCACTGTGCGTCGTCTGACAGAAAGAGGAAATAGCGGAACGAAACTTTGACTTTCAGTGTTGCCACTTGATTGCCCAGTGTAACAAATGCGTTTGGAAATGTTGCTGTATTAACCATAGACATCGACTTATAAGGGCATGAAACTAAATACAAAATTGGAGCACATTTACCTAGTGGGGAGCAAAGTAGGCACGTTTTACGGTATATGTTATTATTAAATATCCATTCATACAAACATAAATAATAATAATATATTCTTTATTGCACCACAACATAAGAAAAACATGTTACAAGAGTACATAATGTAAAATAGAGGTAACAACAGGCGGTCTTATCGCTTTAGAGCGATCTCTTCCAGACAACCTTTGGGTAGCAGGAAATTTTCAAGAAGAGTTGTAAACCGGTAGTGCAGGAATAAATCAAAAAAAAACTTACTGTCGCATACATCTCATTAGGTATATGACAATTTCAGAAAATATAAAATCATAAATAAGTATTGTATAAATACATAGATACATACATACAAACTATAACACAATTATATAAATATATTACAGGACAACAAGGCAACTTAAGGCAGCGACAAGTAATATTGTTTCAAAAGATTTTTGAAAATTTGAAGAGATTTTGCACATCTTATATGCAACGGCAAAGCATTCCACAGCCGAACAGCCTGGAAGGTGAATGAGTTGTTATAGAACTTGGTGGATGAAGGCGGTGGAGCGAGAAGATGATTATGTGAAGATCTGATGGAAGTGAGGTGGTTAAAACGCTCTTTGAGATACGGAGGAGTTGAGGGAACAAAAAGTATACTGTAAAGCAAAGATAAAATGTGAGAATTCCGAAGGAGACGAATTGGAAGCCACTTGAGCTGAGAACGAAAGGAGGATACGTGGTCATATTTGCGCAAGCCAAATATGAACCAAATAGAAAGATTTTGGAGGCGCTCAAGCATATTCAGCTGGTCCTCAGTAAGGTCTAGATAGCAAATATCAGCATAGTCTAGAATGGGGAGAAGGAGAGATTGAGCTAGCGCAATTTTAGTGGCGAATGGCAAAAAGTTACGAAGTCGACGAAGGGAACCCATCGAAGCAAACATCCTCCTGCTGACCTCGCTTACCTGAGGTACCCAAGATAACGTGCGATCATTTATAACACCAAGGTTCCTGACCTGGTGTGAAAACGGAATCTGGACTCCATTAAAAATTACAGCCGGCAAGTTAGGAAAATCTACCCTAGGAATGAGCTTCGGACTGCCCACGAGTATGGCCTGCGTCTTAGCAGGGTTAACCTTCAGCCCAAAACGTTCACTCCAAATCGAAATACTGTTCAAGTCCTTATTTATGGTATTAATAACGAGGTAAACCAGCAACAGTCCCTTGAGAGTAAATTTGAAGATCATCGGCATAAAGGTGATAAGATGAGAAAATGTTACTTGCAATGGAATTAATGAAAATGGAAAAAAGAAGAGGAGACAACACGCCACCCTGCGGGACGCCAGCTAGCGTGTTGCACCACGAAGAACGAAAAGAATCCACCTTTATACGCTGCCGACGACCAAGTAAATAACTATGAAACCAATCAATCGCCGCAGGAGATATGTTAAGAGAACGCAATATACTCGTACTAATCAAAATTTGAAAGTCGACAGTGTTAAAAGCGTTGCTAAAATCTAACAACGATAACACAGTGACTTTCCTGTTGTCCATATCTGCACGGATATCATCGGTTATCTTCACGAGAGCGGTAACCGTACTATGACCAGATCGGAAGCCGGACTGGAAAGGATTCATAAGGTTAGATCTATTCAAAAAGGATGTGAGCTGCTGATGAACAAGGCGTTCCAGGACTTTAGACAAGAAAGGGAGAATTGAAATTGGTCTATAATCGGAGTAAGCGGAAGGATTGGCTTTTTTAGGGAGAGGAATAACATCGGCATCTTTCAACAGTGTGGGAAAGACACCAGATGATATAGAACAATTAAGGATATGCGTAATGACGGGAGCAAGGAGATCAAGGAGAGGATGGATCATCTTACGGCTAACGCTGTCGACACCAACGGCATTGGAGGAAATAGCTAATACGTTCTTCTTAACATCACTGACAGCGAATTGAGCAAGAGAGAAAGGAGGAAAGTCAGGAGTTGGGATACTCGAAAGAAAGTTAAGAGTATCAGTCTTAACTGACCCACTAAAAGCGGTAGAAGAAGAGAAATGCTGGTTAAGCTTGTCAAAGTCGACATCATTGGGAATCGAAGTTTGTGTAGATTTCCCAACTCCCAAAGACTTAAGAAACTTCCAAATTTTAGAGGGTTCTCCATTTTCCACAGCCGAGTGAATGTGACGTCTCTGAGCATCACGGCAAATTGTGCTGCAGCGATTACGCATCGCATGGTACCTAGCCTTATTCTTCTCGGAAGAATTCCCCTTGTATCGCGATTTTGCTAAGTTTTTCTTCAATAAGAGACCTAATTTCATCAGTAAGCCAGGGAGCAGGAAGATGCTTAACTTTAACTGGTCGAACAGGAGCGTGAACATCGTACAGATGAGTCAGAGCGGCATTAAAAAGAGATACTTTCTCATCTACAGCTTGCACTTTAAAAATTGCATCCCAGTCTACATTCATAGCATCCTCGCGAAGCTTATCTACATTCAATCGACTAAAATTGCGCTGAAGAAGAATTTTGGGCTTAGCCTTAGGGGGGCGAATTTTATAGGATAAGAACAATAGATGATGATAAGAAAAGTAAATAAAAAGTATTGATAATATTTAGCCACATGTTCAGTTGAAGAAACAAGGGTGAGATCAAGAAGCGATGGGGCGCAATTTGGGAAATAATGTGTGGGATCAGAGGGCAAAATTGATAAGTTGCAAGCTTCAGCAAGTGCTTTTAGGGAATTTTAGCGAAAGTCATTTTTAAGCAAGCAAGTGTTAAAATCACCCATGATAATATGGTGACTGTACGAGGGCATAAGATCTTCAAGAAGCTTTTCAAAAGAAGTGAAATAATTAACGTTCAGGGAGGGTGAATAAAAAACAGCAAGAAGAATTTTAGAGTGAGCTAAACTCAACTCAAGAAATAAATACTCTGCGGAGTCTGAAGAAGAAGATTGAGCTGACATATCTAAGATGGAGAACGGAATGTGAGAGCGGAGATATATCGCAACACCACCACCAATCCTAGGAGATCGGTCATTCCGAACAAGGCAGAAACCAGGCAAACAATATGAAGTGGACGGCAAGCAAGGTTTGAACCAGGACTCTGAAACCAGAATAGCATCGATTTTACTCTGCTCGAAAGTTAATAAAAAATCATTATAATGGGCGGGGATGCTTTGCGCGTTGATATGGACAATATTAAAATTTTTGGGTACATCAGAAAGTTGTTGGTCAAGTAAGTCATGAAGAGAGGGTGGGAGACTATGAAAACTATCATTACTGTCAGACGAAGCGGAAACAAAATCGCTAAGATCACTTAGATCAGTGTTAATAACCATTGCCTTTTATATAATATAAATATGGTATATATATATTTACTTATTTTAACTACTAATTTACTATTAATATCCGGCTACCCGCCAGCAGTACGTAAGCACATTTAAAAACGAAACGCAGACATTTTAAATATAGCAACACTGAAACCGGTCATGTTAGTGTCACTGTCACTCAATCTGATGTGACACTGACACGAGTGACAAGTACTGAGATTGACAGAAGCGCGCCGAGTGAGTCTGTTCTTTTTAGGTTATCCCTAATAAATAAAAATCCCTTTTTGTGTATCTGGTGGAAGAATATTTATATAATTTAGGTAAGTTTGTTTACAATTATATAAATACAGTATTAGATTAGGTCTAAGGTGGCCTAGTCCACTACAATGGAGGGGAATGAGAAGGAGAAGCCCCCAGACGAAGGCGGTGGTAACTGTAATGCTGTAAATATTGAAAATAATTCCCGTAAGCGAAATATAGAGACATTACAATCATCACCGTCTGCAACTACATTAGAGCCCTTCCCAAAAAAAAACACTACAGGCGAACACATGGGTACAACTGACGTACAGACAATGGTTGTTGAGCCCAACCTACCTAACGTGAACGATCCCAACCCACCTAGCGTGGACGACTCCACATCCAGAACCATTGCCGACACCTGCCAAGCTGATCCAACAAACTTCATCAAACCCAATCCTGTAATTGTAAGGGATCCCAGCCAAACTTTATCCGGCGAAGCGAACCCACATCTTTATACACACCCTGATTTGGACAAGGAATGCCGCGGGTACAGTACGGAGGACCCTGGCCCATTTGTGGTGCATATATCTAGGATAAACTCCAGCGAAACTAATACACCTTTGAAAGCAATTCACATTGGTAAAATTCTTACTCAGGCCAATATTAAAAATATCAGAAAAGATGGGGGAGTCAAGTCAGTGGGCCGGAACAGGGTTGCAGTGACTTTCAAAAATGCAGACGACGCCAACCTTTTGTTAAAAAGCCCCATTTTAACTCTGAATAAACTGTGTGCAGACATTCCGTCCTATCACATCTCAAGAATGGGTCTAGTCAGGGGTGTTCCAATTGATTGGAGCATGCATGAGTTTGTTGATGGAACTGAACTCAAGGAGGGGAAAGGGAAAATTCTGAAGGCACGCAGACTTCAACGCAAAGTTTCCAAGGATGATGGTTCTCCGGCTTGGGTTCCGACTCAGTCAGTTGTTATAACTCTTGAGGGACAGTCCCTGCCACCTAGAATCTATGCATATTACACCTCCTTGGTAGTCGAGATTTATCTGCTACCCACTATCCAGTGTCGAAAGTGCCTCAGATTTGGACACATCCAGACCCAATGCCGTTCAGATGCCCGATGCTTTAAATGCTCAGAAAAACACTCTGGTAGTGAATGTAATGTGGCCCCAGAACATGTTAGATGTATTTTTTGTGCAGGCAGTCACCATGCCACAGATCCACGTTGTCCGGAACACACCAGACAAAAATCCATCAAATTAGTTATGTCTGAAAATAATATCTCTTATGCTGAAGCAGCAGCACAATTTAAACCAGTTAAGAGGCCATACTCAGACATGGCCCAAGTTATGTTCTCTCCCGTGCAAGACTCTTCTAGCTCGTCTCAGTCGCCAATCCACCCAGCCGTTATTCAATTCGAATCTCCAACAACTACCTCGTATCGCAAAACTGTATACCGTGCGCCTCGGGCAAGGACTCCTCTGTCCCCGGGTTATGACCGGCTAGCCCATGAAGATATAACCCGTACCCCAACTTCTCAGTTGCCAAACGGACAGGCCTTTGCCTTGGACAGGGGCATTGCGCGGCCTACCGCGCAATGCCCCTACATTGCGCGAGACCCCGAATGAAGATCTTTTTGAACTGCTCTTTAAACTACTCACTAATATCGTCGCCAAATGGAGCGACTTCTTACCGAACAACGTTGCACCTCTCATGATTAAACTCGCTAAGGCTCTTTCTTTTTGTGATGGCCCCCCTGTCCACCTTTCTACAATGGAATTCTAGAAGTATTGTCCCAAAAAAACCTGATCTCATCCAGCTGATCAACGATCATTCTGTCTCCGTGGCGGCGATCTCGGAGACATGGCTAAGTCCCGGTGCTCTTTTTAGAATCCCGGGCTTCTCGTGTCTCCGGGATGATCGTGATGACGGACGTGCAGGGTGCGCGCTATTGATCAAACGCTGTTTCCCCTTCTCCCAGATTGCTCTTCCCCCGCATACACGGGAAATTAATGCAATAGCTGCCAAAGTTATGGACATTAGTTTTATTTCTATTTACATACCTCACCCTCATATAAACCTTATCCCCGATCTCTCAACCATCTTCTTTTCCGTACCACCTCCTCTAATGGTACTAGGAGACTTTAACTGCCACCATTCTTCCTGGGGATCATATCACTCGGATACGTTCTCGTCATTCCTCATTGACCTATTTGATGACATCAATGTCTGCGTGATCAATGACGGAACGCCCACACACCGAGTTTATCCAGGCCAGAATCCCCATTCCGTGCCGGACTTGTCGGCTTGCTCTCCTAGCCTTTCTTCTTTGTTAACTTGGGAGGTGTTGCGACAGTCTTTTGGAAGTGATCATTTCCCTATAGTCATCTCGAAGCCCTCATCTGTTACCCCCCTACCAAAACCAGAACCCCTCCTAAAACACAAATTGCACTCAGCTGATTGGCCTAGTTTTACGATATATGTTGATGATAAAATAAAAGAGCTAAGCTTAGACCTTGAAAGATACCCAGAAAAATTCGAAAAATTCAAAGGAATATTACTAGAGGCTGCTGACAAATCTATCCCTAGGAAAAAGACCGTTAAAGACCAAATTCCTTCCCCGCCCTGGTGGAACGCTGAGTGCACGGCTGCCGTAAAGGAGAGGGACGATGCTGAGGCAACTTTTAACGAATCCGGCAACTTGGAAGACTTTGTCTCGTTCAAGAAGATTTCGGCCCGCACCAAGCGATTTTTAGCAAAAGCCAAGAAGATGGGATGGAAAGGTTTCTGTGAGAGCTTATCTCCCAGGACCCCTCCTTCCGTAATATGGAGAAATATCAGGAAATTCAGAGGATCCTTCAAGCAAGACACTTCAGCCCCTGCCGACCCATCAGTCTGGCTGACGAACTTTATAGACAGACTGGCTCCACCTACTGCCCCTGAAGCGGCTTGCATTTCGGCTACCCCTTTCTCCTTGGCCTCCAGCCCCCTCGATGAGCCTTTCTCCTTTGCGGAACTCAGTCTGGTTCTGGATGGATTGAGAGATTCTACACCTGGTGAAGATGGCATTCCGTACTGTTTCCTATCCAAGTTGAATGGTTCCTCTCAGGAACATCTGCTCGACATCCTGAACCATGTCTTCGTCACTGGCGTGGTTCCCGAGGAGTGGAAGATGCAAATAATAATTCCAATCTTAAAACCATCGAAAGACCCTGAAGATGCAAGCTCATACCGCCCAATTGCTCTATCAGCCACTATGGGGAAAATCCTAGAACATCTGGTTAAAAATAGATTGGAATGGTTTGTTGAGAACAGAGGTATTCTGGCCGACTCCCAGTTTGGGTTCCGTAAGGGCAGGAGTACTATGGACAGTGCACAGATTACAGAGAAAAGCAGATAGGCCCTAATAAATTGAACGTTTTCTATACATCCGATCTCTTCTCACTTATGTACTGAACACCGAGTAAGAAAGGGGTAGAACCATGTTATCTGACAGGTCTTCAGACGTCATTGTCTCCGCTTTCTCGCTCGCACGATGTAATTCGCTCTCTCGCTCGCTCGAGATTTAGTGCACAGAAAGATATTTTCTTCCAAGTTATCGATATCGATATTTACTGTTAATAAATTCGTAATATGCGATACTCGTTAGTAAATTGTATCTATCCATACTATGCAAAAATTAATATGGTACTTACCAAATAGAAAACAAAAACCATTACACGACTACGAATATAATAAACTGCATTTGTTGAGGATTCTTCTAGGTCTTCTTCAATAAATTGACAACTTTTTCAAAGTCTATGGGCTTTAATTAAATGTATAAAAAGTAACAAAAATATAAGGTGTGCGCTTGAGCGCGATCGGATAGCGTCTGCTGCAGCGGGCGCGGGTGGCAATCCCGTTAGACACGGTATCGACACCGTGTCGAGGCGCGGTGTCGCGGGGTGTCTTGCGGTGTCTCCAACATGCTCCCGCGCCTTGAAAGCTCCTGCTTTCAAGAGCTTCTTTGTTCAGCACCTCCATCTTCATCCAGCAGGGGGCATATACAAGAGATGCCACGTCGTACGATGCCCTTATTGGTTCTGACGTCGACTACGCGGCAGAGCCCATCAGAGCCCTTGTGTAACTGCACGATGCGACCTAACGGCCATGACAACGGCGGGCCGTGGGCCTGCTTGACGAGGACGAGCTGTCCCGGCTGCAGGCTGGGCTGTTGCACGCGCCACTTGGCACGCTGCTGTAGCTGAGCCACATACTCGCGGCTCCATCTGGCCCAAAAGTGTTGTCGCACTTGCTCGATTCTTGCATATCTGTGCAATTGGTTCGAGCTGGCTTCCTCGAGGTTCGGCGCTGGCAGTGAGGTCAATGGTCGTCCGATGAGGAAGTGCCCTGGGGACAACGGGGATAGGTCGTGAGGATCGGACGATAGAGGACAGATAGGGCGCGAATTGAGAATAGCCTCAACTTGCGCGAATATCGTTATCAGTTCTTCATACGTAAAATGCATATTTCCAATTATCCTTTTAATATGATATTTTGCGGACTTCACCGCGGCTTCTATTAAGCCAGAAAAGTTAGGCGAATACGCGGGCGCGAATCTGAACTGTATATGTTCATTTGCAAACTCCTCTGACACAGAGTCACAAGAGTTATAAAGAAACTGACCTATTTCTTTACTGGCCCCAACGAAATTTCGGCCGTTATCCGAAAAAATCTCGCGTGGCCGCCCTCTTCTAGCAATGAATCGCCTAAGAGCTAAAATAAAACTTTGAGTACTAAGGTCACTTGCTATTTCGAGATGTACGGCTTTAGTTTTTAAACAACACATGATACACATAAAACACTTAATTAGTCTTGCGCCACGTCCCTTTTTATTTAGAATTAGGAATGGACCCGCATAATCTAAAGCCGTGACCTCAAATATGTAACCTGGCGTTACGCGCTGGGATGGCAAATTTCCCATAATCTGGGACGCAACTGCTCCGCGCACGCGTTTACAAGTTGTACACGATTGATATACTTTTCGCGCTAATAATCTTCCTCCGATAATCCAATACTGTTCGCGTACGCTTGAGTGCAGCAGTTGGGGCCCAGTGTGTTTTAATTGTTTATGAAAGTATTCATAAATAAGGGTGCTTAAATAATGTTTATTTTCTAAGATGATGGGATATTTTTTCTCGTAAGAGTAATCAGAGTTACATAATCTACCCCCCACGCGCATAACACTGTTGTTGTCAATGAACGGATTTAAAGACAACAACTTAGATTTTTTATTAATCGGAACATCATTTTTTAGGAGGTTAATCTCGTCAGAGAATGAATTTCTTTGAGCCATTTTTACAAGCTCCATTTCAGCCGCTTGCAGCTCTTGTACATTTAACGGGCCTTGAAATTTATTCTTTGGCAGTTTACAATTATTTATAAGTCGTAAAATGTATGCGACTGTCCTTCTCAGCCGATTAAAGCTGGAAAAGTTTTCCATGTTTATGAAATCAGTCGGTGGATTCACGGTTACGTTCATAACCTTAACAGTTGATTTAATTTCGGGAATATCTGAACTTAACCCAACTGATTCATAGTGAGATGGCCAGGCGGTCTCGCCGTGCTGAAGGAAACTCGGCCCTGTGTACCACATTCCGTCTGGCGTCAGCTGATCGGGCAACACTCCGCAGGATCCTAAATCCGCGGGATTCAGCGCAGATGGGATGTGATTCCAATCAGCACCGCAAGACAATTCCGTTATCTCAGATACTCGGTGTAATACAAATGTTTTTAATTGCATCTTATTGGACTTGTATATATTCAACCAAGCTAGAACTATTTTTGAATCAGTCCAAAAGTAAACCTTATCAACATTCCGGCGTAATGAGTTTTTTATTTTATCGTATAATCGACTCGCTAATAATCCGCCCAATAATTCTGCGCGCGGAATCGTCACAGCTGGCTTTAAAGGCATGACCTTGGCCTTCGCACAGAGCAGCCGAACCGTTATTCCCTTATCGCTTACCGAGCGAATGTATGCGCACGCTGCATAAGCTAACATCGAAGCATCAGAAAAAAAATGGAGTTCTATTGTATCCGCGTTCGATTGCAATACGTAACGATCAATTTGGAACGTACATAAAGTACCTAGTCCACGCACGATTTTATGCCACGTTTGTTTTATTTCGCAGGGTACCTCATCGTTCCAATCTAACTTCAAAACCTAACCTTTGTAGTAATATTTTAAACGTAATTGTACACACACATAAGAGACCTAACGGGTCAAAAATGCTGGCAATCGTGGATAAAATCGTTCGTTTTGTACATTTCTGATCGTAATTACCTACATTGTTAAAATCTTTAGCACAGCTGATTGATAATTTATCCGACGCCGGGGTCCACTTAATTCCAAGCGTTGAACACTCGCTATTAAAGTCGACATTTGTTTGTTCGTTGAAGTTATCCGTGTCATTAAACAGGTAAGTACAATTCGATTTTATTTTACGTAATTTCATTTGTGCATCTGCTAAGGTTTGTGACACAGAGTTTAAAATGTAGGTCAAATGTTCAGGGTTGTCTGTCCCTGTTACCAAGTCATCAACGTACATATCTTTTTCAATTATGGTTTTTATAAATGAGTCATCACAAGTCTTAGCAATTTCATGTAAACATCGTATGCTTAAGAATGGGGAGCAGGACATGCCGTAACAAACAGTATCGAGGCGCAAATATTTAATGGGTTCCGTACTATTTTCGCGCCACAATATGACTTGCAAATATCTATCTTTTTCGTTAACACGAATTTGGCGATACATTTTTTCAACATCTCCTATCAACACATATTTATGCTGACGGAAACGAGTGAGTATTGAAAAAATGTCGTCTTGTATTACAGGTCCAACCATCAGCAAATTGTTCAAAGAAAGACCAGACGACGTTTTACAACTCGCATCAAAAACCGCTCTGCAGCGGGTGGTGGTACTTTTTTCGCGCAAAATTGGAAAATGGGGTAAGTAGTTAGCTACGTCTGGTTTTTCTATTTGCGTAAGGTGCCCCAAATCTTGATACTCGTGAATGAACTCGCAATATTGTTGTTTTACGTGAGGTTCCCTTTCGAATCGGTTTTCTAAATAACTTAATCGTCTTTTGGCTATATGAAATGAGTCCCCTAATTTTTCGGGTGACTCTTTCAAAGGCAAACTCACGCAAAATCTACCATCGGGCAATTGGTATGTATTTTCGACAAAGTGAGCCTCGCAGGCTTCTTCTTCGGCTGTCCACTTCTCCTTCTGTGGGAGCTCTTCCAGCTCCCAAAACTTTCTAAGTTGTACGCTGATTTCGTGGCTAAAGTTACATTGTATTTTGTTGTTATGCGGTTTATTATAATTGTTATAGGCACAAGTGGTTGGACCTACAACCAGCCATCCGAAATGCGAGTTCTGTAAAATTGGTTTGTTTACTCCTAACTTGATTTGACCTTGTAGGATGAAATCCCAAAAAACATCAGCCCCTAGTAACAATTCTACTTGTGAGGGACTATTAAATGTCTCGTCAGCTAATTTAATATTCTTAGGTATTTCAAATGATGAAATATCGACCTCGTTAGCCGGGAGATTATTTGCTATTTGATCGATCACGAAACAATGCACGGATCTTTTGATAGATCCATCCCTGGCTTGCAAGTTTATCTTGCACCGTCGTATAGCTGTAAATGATATATTATTGATGCCTGTGACATCAGTGGGCTTGGTTTCCACAATGGGGAGATTCAATCTTTCTTGTAACGATTTCGTTATGAATGATGATTCGCTCGCGCAATCGAGCAATGAACGTACGCGATGGCATTGGTCTACCGCTTTGTCTACGACATCTACTATAGCTGTGGATAGCAATACTTGCGTAGCTACACATGAAGACAGTGAAACCGGGCATGCATTTTTAGTATGGCTCTCACCTTGCGGCGAGTTGTTAGCCTGTGAGGTATTAGGTACCTGTGTATTATTTGGCACGTACGTTCGATGTAATAATGAGTTATGTTTATATCCACATATTTTGCATGGATTTGCTCGGCATTGATATGCTCGATGACCACCTCGAAAACAAACTGCACATACCTTTAATTTATATATCTCATTACTTCGCATTTCAGGAGTCATTTCGAGAAATTTACTACAATTGTAAACACGGTGGTCACCCTTGCATATCAAGCAGCATACCTGAGGTAAGTTGGTCGTCGTTGGTTTAGAAACAGCGGCCACAAATGTTTTTTGAGCTTTATCTAATCTTTTTTGAAATATTTTTTCAGGTTTATCAACGTGACTGCCACCACTTCTAGCCAACGACTCCAGCACATCGGCTCTGCTACGAAGAAAGTCCGTAAACTCAGAGAGTTTCGGAGAGTCTTCGAAACTATTTCTTTTTTCCTCCCATTTTTTTAATGTGATCGGGTCAAGCTTGGAGGAACAAAGGAAAACAACTAGAGTGTCCCAGCAGTCTACTTTCTCGCCGAGGCTCTCCAGTGCTCGTAAATTTCTTGCTACGTGATCACTTAAGTTCCTCAAAGCTTTATCTGACTCTTTCGTCAATGCCTCCATTTGGAATAAAGACTGTAAATGGTTGTGAATCAACTGACGCTTATTATCATATCTATCACATATTAGTTTCCAAGCTACGGCATAGTTGGAGGCAGATATTTCTAATGATTTTATTACGAGGGCGGCGCTGCCCTCAAGCGAGGTGCGTAGGTAATGAAACTTGTTTACCTCATTCAGTGAACTATTATTATGCACGATAGAAGTATATGTATCCCTAAATTCAAGCCATTTGCTATAGTTACCATCGTACGAGGGCAATTGTATTTGAGGCAATCTAACATTAATCTGTTGGCTTGATTGGCTACAAATACTCCTATCGTCGGCATCAGCAAATTTCTGTTTATTTGTTTCGATAAATTCTTGTGCGCAATTAATCAGATCAAAGAAATCGTTTTCAATCTGGATGTTCTCTGACAGCTGGTCATTTTCATTCGTTATTGACTCAATTTTGTCCCGCACTGCATCAAAATCATTGAACACGATTTCAAATCTACCTAACCTCAAGGTTAACTCATTAATTTTGCTAGCCGTAATATCTATTTGGTTCACAAATTCCGCATACTTATTTCTAAACACAGTTACTTTTCCTTTAATTACACTACGCTTTTTTAATAACTCTTTTAACTCTGTTTCAGACATCGTAATCAATGAACAAGTAGTAATAAAATGTTATAAATACCGTTTAATTCGGCAAACCTTACAGTTCAGATTCAAACCCACGTGGTTGTCATAGGCTTAATGATGTGCTACCACGCCGATCGAGTGGCCGCTGCGCGTGATCTTTTGTTCTCCGCGTGGCAACAGCCTTTCGGCCGCTCGACTTGTTTACGCAAATCTGGAATAATCGGCGAGTGCAATAAATACCTATGCACCAATGCTGCAGTTTTATATTTCTGATTGCTAGCTGGTTATAAATGGAATAAAAGGGACTTGATTCTGATGTTATACATAGGGATATTTTCGATTAACTAAGTTCGTTAATAATTTAATTACTTTAAATTATTATGTGAGAACGCTATATTTATTAGAATTCAACTTTAATTTGTTGGACGCACACTATTTTGCAACGTTAATCTACTGGTGCCAATTGCCACGTGCACGTGCCATATGAAAACCCACCACGGTACTCGTTTAGCTAAGACTTTCTCTGGAAAGGAAGTTGGAACTAATGGAATTAAAGGAAGGGCACTCCCCTGATATTTGTTGATCTGCAGTCAGGAGTCCAGTTCTTCACGCCTTCCACGTCCTCGACTTTATGCTTGAAGAAGAATCCGAAGAATCAGAAGATTGCAGTCTGCTGTCCTGTCACGGTCGCCATACAATGTTGAGGATTCTTCTAGGTCTTCTTCAATAAATTGACAACTTTTTCAAAGTCTATGGGCTTTAATTAAATGTATAAAAAGTAACAAAAATATAAGGTGTGCGCTTGAGCGCGATCGGATAGCGTCTGCTGCAGCGGGCGCGGGTGGCAATCCCGTTAGACACGGTATCGACACCGTGTCGAGGCGCGGTGTCGCGGGGTGTCTTGCGGTGTCTCCAACAGCATTCATGTTTCATATGTTCGCTACAAATGAAATTATGCAAATACATAGGTAGTCAGATGAGATACTTTTTAAGTCTCACTATTTTGTGGATCTTTAGTGGAACACATTTATTTTTAACCGACTTCTGAAACTTATCAATTCCGCTGGCTCTTTATTTTTTTATGTATGTTCCTCGATAACTCTTAGACGCCTGGACCGATAAGAATGGTGTTTTGTTAGAAAAGGTGGTCCTAGGCAGGTCAGGATCTGAAGATGGGATCCTGGAGAAAACCAGGGCAATCTTCAAATCTTATTTTGAAACGATTTGGGTACTTTGAAATCGTGCATTTGCTTTCAGAAAGCAGTTCATGCGGTAACATGGAATGTGGCTTCGTGAAGTATTGATTTGAAGTCGATTAAAACTTTGTTTTTAAAGAAAGCTAACACAAAATAACAACGCAATTATATTCCTGAAAATATCTCATTTTAATAAGAAAGTTACATCTAATGCTTCAAATAATAAATATCAAATTATATAGAACCTTTTGCAATCAGTAAACTTGCATCACCTGAAGAGGCAATGCAGATGTCTTAGGTATTGTATCTGGTAGCCTTTCATTACTGCTCAGCATCATTTTGTTGTAGTTGCCTTCTAATTGTTGATCCTGGTGAGATCCCTGCATTAAATACAGTAACGAAAACATTATTATATAATCTCTATCAGTTGACCTGCTTAAATATGAACAGGTAAACAACAAACCGACACAGAGTTACTTTCGCATGTATAATATATATTATAGTAGTTATGGATATGTAAAGAAAATCAATGTACTAATACAAATTCTTCGCATATACAAAACTTAAATGAAACGAACTCATCTGGAGGGACCTCAGAAATGTCAAGTAATAAAATAAATAAAACTCACTATACCAACTTACCTCAAGCGGCCTCTGAAAAACTGTAGGTATCGCATCTGGCAGCAAGTGTTTTATGTTTTTAATAATAACGAAACAGTAAGTTTCGAAATGTTTCGAACATATTCTATGGTGTTTTTTCGGCGTCCAATTATTGCGCCCTACTGCGTCAATCCATTTTTTTCGAAGATTATTATTTACCGGAAACCTGAAGTTAACAGTTAAGACATGTAACATCAAAATATTTTGTCTAAACGCCTACATGAATAATTCATGTCGACGAAATATCGATATATACATGGTAACAACACTACCCATGTTTACGACAATTGTATTTTTACTAAAAATCCCAAAAATATCAAGTTTGATCCATGTAAAAAGTACTTATCGGATAGTATCAAGCATCTGCTGTAATCCCAGACCATTATATTGCGTAATGTACATGAAATATTTGAAAAATAACCAAATGATTCTTACCGATGAAATCCGATTGTTTCTCCGGTCTTTTTTAACAATCTAGCGTAACTTCGGCAGTACGGAACTGCACAAGCCATTGTGCCACTTCATACAACTTAAATCATTAACTTATTACAGAAATATTTAGTTTTTCAACACAATATTCTTGAAATAACCAACTTTCCTCAAGATTCACAAGAGATTTGACGTTGATTTGACTTTGACAGATTGTTTAGCATTTAACACCGTGGTTAACAGTTTTTGGAGACAAGTCGTCAATAGACTCAAAATACCATACTATTCGTCTCATTCTAACTCACATCAGCTGACCATAAGCAGTGACAGAGACAACTATATGAAACATCGTCTTGCTTTATACTGCGCGTCTGTATTCTTATTAGTCTGTGGGACAGTGTAAGCATCCTCACGTCGGACGTCCGATTAGCATTCTCCAAAAATGATCACTTACTGGGATGCTTTCTCGATATCTCGGCAGCATATGACAATGTCCTTCTTCCGGTGCTCAGAGCAAAAATGCTACACCTGAGCATTCCCGTGAAGATTGTGAACATTGTCTCCAGACTATTCATGGGTAGGTGTATCAAAGTCCGAGATGGCAGCACATATTCTAGCCCCCGTACTCTGTGGCAAGGACTACCGCAAGGATCTGTACTTAGTCCTCTCTTATATAATATATACACACATGACCTAGAACAATCCGTGTCATCGTTTTTCAGTGTATTACAGTATGCTGACGACCTTGTGTTGTACACTTCGGATAAATCCATTGATAAAGCCGCTGCCAATATCAATTCAGCCCTCAGCTACCTCAAAAACTGGCTTGATGAGCATGGACTAACTCTATCACCATCCAAGAGTTGCACAGTTACATTCACCCGCAAAAGGAGTATCCCCAGCTCAAATGTCCTATATGGTCGTGAAAGCATCCCCAGTAGGGAATCAGTCAAATTCCTGGGCGTAATTTTAGATGGTAGGATGTCTGGTGTACCGCACCTTAATTACATTATTGGAAAATGTGAAAAGGGTATTAACATCCTACGTGCTTTGTCAGGTGTATGGTGGGGTGCCCATCCTTATTGCCAAAAGCTGCTATACAATGATACCATACGCAGTCAAATGGACTATGGCTCTTTTATCTTGGAGCCCTGCAATAAGGGGGCCCTCAATAAATTGGATTTAATTCAAGCAAAGTGTTTACGGATCATACTAGGTGCCATGAAGTCCTCTCCAAAGAATGCTATGCAGATTGAGTGCGTCGAACCCCCTCTTTCTCTGCGTAGACAGTATTTGGCCGATAGATTTATAATTAGGGCAAGCGCTTGCTCCGGTCACCTGCTGCTTCCTCGACTGCGGTCCCTTGCTCTGGAAGTTGCCGAAAACAAATATTGGGACCATAAAGAGTTTCCAAAAATAATAATTAGTTATTCCAAATTAAATAATGTAAACACCATTCTGTACAGATCACAACATAATCCTTTATTTGAAACCAGCTTTGAAACTATAACTTACTCCCCGAAGGTAATTCCAGATTTTGGCATATTTAAAGATGACCCAGGAGCCAATAATAAATTCAATAAACTCTTGGAAAAGTGGCCAGAATATTTACCCATATTTACTGACTCCTCCAAGATGGATCCAGCAAGGTGTGTTGGAGCAGCAGTATGGATCCCAAAATATAACATTGTCCTATCTCTGAAATGTCCTCCACAATCTTCCATATTCACTGGAGAGTCGGTTGCAATCCTGGAAGCAGTAGCATATTTGAAATCACATCACATATCAAAAGCTATTATTTTCACTGACAGCAGGAGCTGTTTGCAAGCCTTAGCGAGCAATCAGTTTAAGGCTCAAAATAAATCCCCTCTAATTCTGGGTATTAAAGAAAAACTTCTCCAGTGTGAGACCCAGGGCCTTGAGATTGTTCTCGGGTGGATCCCTAGTCATTGTGGCATCTCCGGCAATGAATGGGCGGACACTTGGGCAAAACAGGCAATCGAGACAGGCACACAACTCCACAACAAAGTATATTGTTCTGACCTACTGACCTGTGCTCAAACCAGCTTGTCTGACTCGTGGCAAAACTTGTGGGATGCATCCAGACTTCATACAGGACGCTATTACGGTGGCATTCAACCCATGATTCGCTGCAAGCCATGGTTTTTTAATTTCCGGAAGGCCCCAAAGTGGGCTATTTCAACCATCTGCCGCCTTCGACTCGGTCATAACTGCACTCCGGTGTTCCTCGCCAAGATCAGGGTGCGGGATAACTCTTTGTGCGAGTGTGGGCTCGATGAAGGATAGTTGGATCACATATTTTTCAACTGTCCCAGGTTTAGTTATTCAATGTACGACGTATTACCAAAGAACACCCCACGTCCTATAAATTTCTACTCGCTTCTCTGTTCAATGGACTCTCCCATAACCGCTATTCTCTTGAAATATATCCAAGTACACAACATTAGACTTTAAAGCATGCACCTATTATATTACTATATGTTTTCCACTACATCCGTCATGTTGGCATGATTAACATTCTGTCATCCACTTTCCCGCTCTTTTTTCATAACGTTTGTAAACGTCATGTGACTGTCTGTGATGTCCATAATTTTTATTTGTTTTAGGTTTCCGGACTGATCCTTCCCCAAAAACCGTCAAAATTAAACCGAACATTCTCCTCGTGTGTAATGTCAACCTTATACTGATATTGGCAAATCCACCTTGCTAAAACAGCAAGGAGTAAAAGCCATAAAAAAAAAAAGTACTGAAATTAGTGAAATGACAATTTAACTATAAATCGATTCTGCTTGTCTCTGTGTTTGGTAACGCACGTGTACTGGTTTGAATCAAGCTAATTAGTGGTTTTATTAACCAATTTTCACTGAGATTTGATTATTTTTGTGGGGGAAGGTATAATAACCACGGTTTGGTAAGTGTTTTGTGTTTGTTTGTCTTGTGAGGATGGAGTTGAGTGATGCTGAGCCCCCTGATAAAGGGGGAAGTCAAAACACGGGTATAAAAAGGCCGATTGGGGTCCAAAATGATGGAATAGATTTGCACGGTAAGAAATCTAGCCCTCCGAATGCGTCCGTTCAACATACATACGTGAGGCCAGGGTTTGAAAGCAGTACAGATTTGAAATATTCCGACATTGACGTAGGTCCTTTTGTTGTACATGTATCGCGGGAAGATACCGCAGATCAGCCAAATACCCCAAGTCGTATGCGGGCCCTAAAAATGGCTCAGATAATATATAATGGCAAGGTAGCAGGTATAACAGAAATAAAAAGCATTGGCAAAAATAAAATGTCCATCTATTTTAAGTCATACATGGAAGCCAACTCGTTCCTTTCTGACCCTATCCTGACAACTAACAAGCTCTCAGCTATGATTCCAAAGTTCCAGGTTTCACGCATGGGTGTTGTTACTCAAGTCCCGCTTGAATGGACATTAGAAGAATTTACAAATGGTATTCAGTGCCCAACTGGGTCTGGGCAAGTTATAAAATGCCGTAGGCTTAACAAAAAAAAAGAAGTTGATGGCAGAAAAGTTTGGGAGCCAACAGGTACTGTAGTAGTAACATTCCTTGGGCAAACACTGCCTGATAAAATCTACTGCTTCAACATGTCAATTCCGGTGTCCTCTTATAGGCTGCCAATTATTCAATGTCACAAATGCTGCAGATTTGGCCATATCAAGGACCAATGCCGTTCTAATCCTAGGTGTGCCCGATGCGCACAAAATCACGAGGTCTCCGAATGTTCAGTCCCTGACAATGAAGTGTCTTGTCTATTCTGCTCTGGTCCCCATGCGACAACTGACCCGAAGTGCCCCGAATTCTCCAGACAGAAGTCCATCAAATTAGTGATGTCTGAGGAAAATATTGGTTATATTGAAGCGGCAAGAAGGTTCCGCCCTGTGCGTACTACGTATGCTGATATCTCAAAGAATGTTTATGCCAGCCAATCCAACACAGCAAATATGTCTTCACCTTCCCCTCCCCCTAGCCCAGCTCACTCTCGGTCTCTCCCTCAATCTCAATCATACCGGAAAACAATCTTTATTGAAAGGCGACCCAAGCCCCAGCCTGGGAAGTCATACGATGTTGAAGCTCACAGGCAGATAACATCAACTCCTAAATCAACTTTGCCAAATGGCAATGCATTAGGAGAGGCCTTCTCGGTTACACCGAATGACAACTTGGGAGACTGTGTCTACCAGGTTATAGTAAATTTGCTCTCGAAATTCGCCGACATTATACCGTACACTGTCCTAGAAAGCCTTAAGGGCAACATTTGTGAAGCTATTAATAAAGTAATTCAAGACGGCCAATTACAATCTAATACAATGGAATGCTAGAAATATTAAAAATAAAAAACAAGAAATTGTTCAATTGATAAATTCTTTCAGCCCGGTCATTCTTGCCATCTCGGAGACATGGCTGAGGCCCCAATCCCTATTTAGGGTGAAGGGCTACTCCTGTATCCGGGATGACAGGAATGATGGTTGGGCTGGATGTGCTATTCTTGTAAATAGAAAATTTACCTATTCACAACTCTCTATCCCTTCCCACTCTTCTGGTTTAAATGTTGTTGCAGTTAAGTGCCTCAACATTTCTTTTGTGTCTGTTTATATCCCACATCCAAATTGTGAACTAATACAGGAACTTAGCTCTATATTACGAACCATTCCAGCTCCCATCATTGTTCAAGGAGACTTCAATTGCCGCCATACGTTATGGGGCTCCCATTGCTGTGATGCGACGTCATTCTCTCTTTTAGAACTTATGGATGAGGTAAACTTATGTATTTTAAATGACGGAACACCCACGCGCAGAACATCACCCGTCCAGAACGCTAGTGTCCCTGATCTTACGTTGGCATCCCCAAATTTAGTTCGTTCTTTGTCATGGTCGGTTTCCCCTAACTCTCTTGGAAGTGATCATCTGCCGATCTTTACTACTCTGGTAGGGTGCCCCATTGCTCCATTACCCATACAAACTCCACTTCTCAAATATAGAACTTGCCAGGCGGACTGGAGCAAATTTAGATCTAATTTAGAACTATCTGTGGAAAATTTGCCCAGTATCACCCAAACGAACGTGTTAGAAGTGTATAACCAGTTTATTTCGGCCATTTACTCAGCGGCTGATAGCTCTATACCTTTGAAAAATTCGGCCCGCGATAAAATACCTTCTCCAGCATGGTGGGATGCTGAGTGTTCGGCAGTTATTAAGGAGCGTAACATGGCATAGTCTCTTTTTGCTGAGGATCTTTCATTAGAAAACTACCTAAATTTTCAACGTGTTAGTGCTCATAGTAAGAGGCTGCTGAGCAGAAAGAAATTTCAGGGCTGGCGTTCCTTCTGCGAATCTTTGTCCCCAAGAGCTCCTGCTGCATTAGTATGGAAAAAAATAAAGGCTTTTCGATGCTCCCAAGTCGACAACAATGTCCCCAGTAACGTAACTTCGTGGCTTGATGGATTTACTGCGAAGCTTGCCCCTCCATTTGCACCGCACTGGGAAGGCGTTGGTAATTATTGTTCACTTTCCGCCCCACTCGAGAGAATGAATGAAGCCTTTAGCTTTGACGAGTTGTGCTGCGCGCTTGACCATTTGCGGGACTCCACCCCGGGCTGTGATGGTATCCCGTATTCTTTTATTACTCAAAGCTCAAAAGCTACTAAACTCTTTTTCTTAAATATCTTAAATAATATATTTTTAACAGGAAACATTCCTGACTGTTGGAAAACCCAAATTATTGTACCGATTTTAAAACCTGGTAAGGATCCTGTTAGTCCTAATTCTTATAGGCCCATAGCATTATCGTCAGTTTTATGTAAGATTATGGAACATCTGGTAAAAAACAGACTGGAGTGGATTCTAGAAAATAGAAATATCATCTCGAGAACCCAGTTTGGGTTCAGAAAGGGTATGGGAACTATGGACAGTCTAAGCATCCTTACCTCCGATATCCGGCTGGCTCTCACTCGTGGCGAACACGTGGTGGGCGTCTTCCTGGATGTCACAGCGGCCTACGATAACGTGGATCTTCCTATACTCAGGCAGAAAATGCTCAATCTGAGTATCCCTGTGAGGATTACCAATATTGTATGCAATATGTACATGGGCCGTTCTATACTGGTCCGACTGAATGGAGATCTATCACCTCCTAGTCTTGCTTGGAAAGGCCTTCCTCAAGGTTCTGTGCTGAGCCCCCTTCTCTATAGCTTATATACCTCAGACCTCGACACTTCAGTTAACTGCTTCTGCAAGATCTTACAGTATGCTGATGACATCGCATTATATTCTTCATCGAAAGACTATTCCGAATCTTCTCATGCTTTAAACTCTGCTTTATATTACCTCAACACGTGGCTATCTGATCACGGTCTCTCCTTGTCTGCAGAAAAGAGTAATGCAGTCATCTTTTCTAGAAAAAGGCATGTTCCCGATCTTAACATCCACATCGACGACGAACCTGTGATGATTAAGGATGAGATTAAGTTTCTTGGTATTATTCTAGATTCTAGGCTATCTGGAGTCAGCCACTTGAATTATGTGTGCCAAAAAGCAGAAAAAAATATCAATGTTATGCGTGCTTTGTCTGGTGTTAGGTGGGGTTCGCACCCATATAGTCAGAAACTTCTATACAATGCCATTGTCAGAAGCCATTTTGACTATGGAAGTTTTGTCTTAGAACCATGTAGCAAACTCGCGTTGGCAAAACTGGATAGAATTCAGGCAAGGTGTCTAAGAATAATAACAGGAGCTATGAAGTCCTCCCCGACAAATGCTCTTCAAGTCGAGTGTATGGACCCACCTTATTCTTTACGGAGACAATTTCTGGCTGACCGGTTTTTCTTCAAATCGCTTCAAGTAGCTTCGCATCCGTTACTCCCAATCCTTGAATCTCTCCAACGACTTGTAGTCTCCTCTCCATTTTGGTCTCACAAAGTGTCTCCCCTCTTAGTTAACAGTTATAAAAAGTTCTTAGACCACCCTGTTAGAGTGTTCCAAAATTACAAAAACCCTCTGTTTGAAATAAGCTATGACAGTCTAATCTTTCAGCCAACGGTTGTATTTAATTTAGGTATTTCAAAGAATCAAATAGGTGCGGACAACATATTTAACAAAGTGATTGGCGAGAAGTGGTCTGACTATCTTACTATTTTTACTGATGCATCTAAATTAAGCGACGAGGGTCCTGTGGGATCTGCAGTGTGGATTCCCAGGTACAAAATCATCTTACATTTTAAACTTCCTCCCGGAAATTCTGTGTTTTCCGGAGAAGCCATTGCGATACTGGAAGCGGTCACTTATGTGCATTCACACCATCTTAATAAATCTCTTATTCTAACAGATTCTCTAAGTTGCTTGCAAGATTTAGTTAAGCGCCCATTCCATGCAAAGGAAAACTTCCCAGTAACGTTACAAATTAAGGAGCTCCTCCACAAGTGTCACATGGATAACATTGATGTTGTTCTGGCCTGGATCCCGGGCCACAGCGGGATAAAGGGTAATGAAACCGTCGATCTTTACGCAAAGGAAGCAACCACGCTTGGCAGCAATGTGTATGACCGATGTTTTCCTCGTGACCTCAAAGCACTTGCCCTCCCACACATGCGTGATGCCTGGATCACCCGTTGGCAAAGTTCCCGCCTAAATGTGGGCAAAAATTATGGCAACATACAACCAGATCTGCCCTCTAGGTCGTGGTTTTTTGCTCATAAATCTATTCCAAAAAATATTACGTCTGCCATTATTCGTTTACGACTCGGCCATATTTGTACCCCTGTGTTCCTAGCAAAGATACATGTTCGAGATCACTCTCTGTGTGAATGTGGTCTGGCGGAGGGTACTCTCGAACACCTATTTTTTTATTGTAACCGTATTGTCACTCCTTTGTATGATATTCTTCCCCCAGAAATCCCCAGTCCTGTTAATATTAAATTTCTCCTCACCTTAGTCTATTCACCCTTTGTGTATGTCCTTTGTAAATTTATTAAAATTAACAACTTGTTTTTATAGTAGTTAGTTTAACAATACATGTTTGTTTTGTCCTTTGTTCTAGATTCTAATCTCAGTGAACCTGCCAATTGGAAGTCACCGGTCAAATTTTTTTTATAATAAATACGTGCCTTTTTAAACCTGGACGTTGGCGGAATCATCGGCAATACTGATGGGGCCATAACACAAAGATTGATTGATTGAACTATAAATCGATAATAAAGCAAAAGAGGGTAAAAGTGGATTACAGAGTTATTACACGGCCAAAATTAGATGTTACTTACAATTAGAAACAATACAGGAAGAAACGAAAGCAATCAAGTACGGGACTTTACTGCGGCCTGCCTCCTCACTTTTTTGGCCGGCTGGCTAGCTGACTGTCCCGCCTCACCCACAGCACCATCCACGGGAACAGACGGCGGTGCGTCCTGGATCCGCTCGAGGTCGGCGCGAGAGGTCACATTGCGACGCTCACCGCCCTTGACCAGCACGTACACGCTGCCGTCCTTCGTGTAGCAGTTCCGGACTCCGAATCGCTCCCTGGCCGCCATGAAGATGTCGTGCCGCGGTCTCGTCAGAAACTCGGAGACAATGACGCCTGACCCCTTGAGCGCAGTTTTACCAAACCAGATGGCATTGCGATTCGAAGTGTCACGGAACTTACTAAAATGCATCTGATTTGATTACTGCGAGGGCGGCCCATACGATGACTCCGAGATATGTCATCTGTAGTCAGACTGCTCTTCAGATGAGCCTTCAGCAAATCTACAACCTGCGCAGTAGTGTCTTCGCCTCCAGACTCGGGCACACCATGAAAGAGCAGGATCTTGCGTCGAGACCTCATCTCCATGCTGTCTACCTGCTGTCCCAAGACCTCCACCTGCCGCTGCAAGCTATCCATAGCTTTCATTATAAATGTTCGTAAAGCATCGAACTCTGCTGCCACAGACGACACGGTGTTAGTACTTGAGGACGCCTTATCAATTCGGCCCTGGAACTCCGCCATCCTTGTGTTGAACACCTCAGCCATCTCCGCCATGGACATAAACATATTTGGAAAATTAAGGAAAAATACTTTCAAATTCTTATTACCATTTAGATTTTAGTCACTCGTTGTTGAGTGTTTGGAACACCCGTCAATCCTGACTATTTCTTTCCCATACCTAGTTACCATCTGGAAATAGCTCTCTCTGCTACGTATGTCTACTTATGTCATACGAATCGTCTATCCGATAACAACATCTTTAGATAACGAATAGGTATAGTTTACTAGCCATTCATAACACCGGATTTGACTTAGAATATTATCAGGCCACAAATAAGATACCCTGTATCCCCTTATAAACAATACATTGTGCGCCTTAGGTCATATGCGTTCCCGAGGAACGCATATTTGAATAGCCTACCCAAATATAATACCTGAATAGTGACTCTGGGTTGACCACCCTTATCAGGTCGTGCTTAGGCTTGCATAGCCTGCTGTGTAAGTCGGCACAAACCTAACCAGACCGCAATTTAGTTTTCACACAGATTGACCCACATTGTTTTTAACGTAGATTTATTTAACCTTGTTTTTGTAGTAGCTTCACGTCAATCTCTTTAGTAATTCTGTTTCAAAGGCACTGCGCCTACCCCTAGTTAAGTTGAAATGTCTGAAAGACATTTCGTCATATCGAAAACCGTTCGTTCATACTCATATTTGTACTAGTATTCGTAAAACTTACTTATGTAATCAGGTTCACACGTAAATAAATAACTAACAATTAACTGTAGCTAAAAGATTTTATTAAATTGTAATTCTGCATCACTATACATAACTATTAACATAGTTAAACCTAGTCTGTAAGCCCGCTGTTAGTCTCAGTATCAATATTAAGATCTTAATTGTTCATACTTTCTCCTAAATCAGACATTCACATAGTAATTTCTCGAAATAGAATTGAATTATATACATATAACTTATATCTTATCATTCCTCACGTAATTCTGTATTATAAAAATGCAACACAGCATTTTGAGATAATTAGATATAATTAGTGTTAAGACGTAAGCACTAAATCGATAATGAAAATGATGTAATGCATTACCTATTTTGGAAAATAAAAGTTGATCACTTCATGGTAAGCGAATTGGCTATATATATAAAAAATGGCTCCCGATATTAATTCCATTCATCACCTGCAACTCGAGCCGAAAACATCTAGCCATCTCCCTCACCATCAAGCCCTGAGAACCAGAAATTATTGTTTTCTCTTTCCGTCCTGCGGATTCCACTCCTAGAGAAAGTGCGACCGAATAGAAGAGGTCTCACTTTCTCCCTCACTCTCCAACTGCCTCGGTACGCCGTGGCTAGCGAAGGCGTGTCGCCGTGCCTGTGGTTTGGGTCGTCTATGCCGCGTGGTGGCGGACCCAAAGTTATCGAAGCCAGAACCCGTTCAACGCACGACCGCGCTGAATAATGGTCCTTCGAACCGGATCACTGAAGCAGAAAGCAGCTCAAGCAAGAATATTTCGTGCGAATTCATCGAGTTTCTCAATCGCCGTGCACCGTACTGAGAAGATTGACTTTTTAAGAAGTATCGTAATCCGATTGTCGTCGTGCTTCTTCAATCCACGGGCACCGCAGCAAGATTGACTTTCCGGAAACGTCGTGAAGCAGCCGCAACGAGTGTTCATACGTAGTGCGTCCTTTTATGAAGCTGTTAGGGAAGAAACAACAATATCAAGGCTGAAAAAAATTAAGAAAAATTCAAGAAAGAAAACAGTGTCGTCAAACTATATCCTCAAGCAAGTCCAAGCTCGAAAAAGAAAATCCTCGTTATAACCTCACACGAAACAAGAAAAAAGAATAAAGAAAAAACAGTGCCTATCACAATAAATCACTGTCACCGTCATCGAAGTTTCCAGCGATAAGAAAATTCAAGCCTCAAGTAAGAAGAGCCCTCAACAGGGATAAGGAAGCAAGAATTCTCAAAAAAGAAAAGCCTTCCAAAGGCCAAAGAAGCCTCAAGAAAGAAGAGCCCTCAACAGGGATAAGGAAGCAAGAATTCTCAAAAAAGAAAAGCCTTCCAAAGGCCAAAGAAACCTCAAGAAAGAAAAATCCCGAACGGGACTTAGTGCTGCGAAAACTTCGAAGTCGAAGAAACAAGCCGTCGTGTGAGTAATTTTAAATCCTGTTAAGTGCCGAATTTTGTCGATCTTCGATGCATACTGGCAGGTGGCGTGGCTCTGGCCTAACGGTGTCAACCAGAGCGTAAACACGTCTTAGTGCGGTATATCGAGTCGGTATCGCAGCGCACTTTTCAGAGCGTTTATAAGTACTCGGCCGTGGCTGGTATGTTGCTATGTGTTGTTAAGCCACAGGTTGGCAAGCTGAAGGGCGTGACTATCCCCCACGTCATAGAGCATTAACAGCGCATAGTATTCCTCTGCCAGACGGTACCTTTACCCATCCAATTTCCCTACATTCCTATTCTCAATCGGCATCACTACGGTAGTACGCCGAGCGAGCAGCTAGGGCCGTTAGTGTTAGGTAGGTAGGATGTCAGGAAAGGGGGTAGGGCCAGTCACGAGGTCGGGCAAGCAAAAGAAGATGGACTCAGAAGAGGAGCAGAGCACCAGCGGCGAAGGATCCGGAGGTACCGGCGACACGTCGTCGTACGGCACCACTACATCGCAAGAAACGAATACCTGGAGCCATGGAACCAACACCGCGGAGCAGACGACCAACACGGCATCGTTGAACACACCGGCGTGTTCAAGCGATACGGACCATAGTTTTCCGTTAGATAACGAGTTAGGCAACACGGGTGCAGACGCGCGCGGGATTCCCGTTTCATTAGTCAACGGTCAAAAGATAGGCGCGATCGAAGCAGTTAACGCGAGTTTAGGAGGCACGGCGCCCTCACGCGTGCAAGCCGTAGGCGCGAACGGATTAGGTGCGTATCCAGTAGGCGTTCCTAGGCATAATACGTTCGCGGCCGAACAAGTAGATGCGAATTTAGGGGGTCCGGCCGCCCCACGCAGCCAAGCCGCCGACGCGAATTTAGGAGGTTCGGACGCCTCACGCGACAAAGATACCGATGCGAATTTAGGGGGCCCGGCCGCCCCACGCAGCCAAGCCGCCGACGCGAATTTAGGAGGTACGAGCACCTCACGCGACAAAGCCGTAGGCGCAAACAACGCGGGCGCCGCATTTGAGGAATTTTTTCCGCGTAGTGTTTCCAGAGTCGGTCCAGTTGAGGAAGGGCACGATCGAATTTCATCCGGGTTAGGTATTAATATGGAGGAGCACTCTAGGGCCGAAGATGAGAGGTTAGTTAGGTTGCGCGCGGAGGCAGATTTCCGTGCGTCACAGTTGGATCAGGCTAGGGCCGCAGCGTCGTACGCCGCCGCTAGGTACGAGTTAGTGCTAGCGGAGAGCCATCGTTCGGCTAGGCATACGCCGTCACCCACTTTTAATAGTCAACCCAATGCGCCTAACGCCTTACCCGAAAGGGAAAAGCCCGCTCGTAATATCTCACCACGGAGAGAGCCCCATACGACCGATAGGAATCGCGAATCGAACACTTCAACGAGCGAAATAAGCGCTCTGCGCGACGCTATAGTGCAAGCTATCAGTATGAATAGGACTGACAGTCACTCTTCGCCCCAACCGACGCAAACGTCAAATAAGTACATAGGAGACTTACCTTTCTTTGACGGCAATCCCTCGGATTGGATATCTTTTAAAAAAGTATACTTAGACACCGAGAACGCTTTCTCGGACATAGCAAATATGGGTCGCCTTCGTAAGGCCGTGAAGGGCCAAGCACGCGACTCGATAAGAGCTATCTTACACACGTGTAGCAACCCGTACGAAGTAATAGATGCATTAGATAGATCCTACGGGAAGCCAGACGTAATAATATTAGCGGAAATTCAAAACGCAAAAAAAATGCCGCGTATGAGCGAAGACGGCCGCAATATTACGGAATTTAGCAACCGCGTGTGTAACGTAGTCTCGTCCATAACTGCGCTGAACAAACCGCAGTACTTATACGCACCCGAATTGGTCAGTCGTATAGTAGAAAAATTAAATAACATCGTCAAATTCGAATGGTATAGGTATAAATCTGGTCACGAAAACGTACCAGAACTACTCGCTCTGTCCCGGTTTTTAAAAGAATTAAGCGTTAATTTCAACTCTATGTTCGCGTACGAGCAGGCAAAACAGAAATCGCACGGGCGATCTCGCCAGGTTAATAATATTAACACTAAACGCAATTTTAGGACAAGAGAAAGCTCTACGTCGTCCCAGGACGCAGGGGATCAAAGCGACTTCTACGACGATAACTCCGTATCAAGCCGCGACCTCCGCGTATCCGAGTCACGTAGACATAGGAACGTAAGTTACGAAACCGAAAGCGAGTCTGAATCGGAACGACACTACATCGCGACAGCGAATAGGCGCGCGACTCGCGATAAGCACACCAAGGGCGGTAGTGATAGGAAACCTAGACCACAACCGGAAAAGAGTAGTAATTTTGTTAGGAAAAACGATGACAATCGGCAAAATAAATGCATAATATGCTCCGGCAGTCATTCGATAGTTAATTGCGCCGATTTTCTTAAACAAAACATCACCGACCGATGGGAAACGGTGAAACGATTTAAGTTATGTTTCAAATGTCTAGGCGATACGCATCGATCTAATTCGAGTAGGTGTCGCTACAAAGCCTGCGGCAAGGGTGGCTGTGAAGCAGCTCACCACAACGCACTACACGGCAGAAGTAACTTAAATCCGAAAGAGAACACTATCGCGGTTAGGGAACACGTTAGCTCAGTAAATCACACCAACCAATCACAAGCGTATTTAAAGATAATTCCGGTAGAATTAAGCGGTCCTAAAGGTTCGGTATCTACGTACGCATTGATGGACGAAGGCGCGACGCTTTCATTGATTCAAAAAGACGTGGCTAACGAAGTAACAAACCCCGGTAAGCGAGAAACTCTCTCTTTCGAAGGAGTAGGAGGGCACGAGGTCGTCGACCACGACTCCTCTCGTGTCAAACTTAGCATTCGCGGTACGTCCAGCAGTGAATTTCACGATCTCACGGCGCACACGGTCGATAGATTAAATTTAGCATCACAAAGCGTAGAAAGGACCGTCGTGAGCAAGTGCGATCACTTAAGACACTTACAAGACGAATTGTGCTACGAATCGGCACAACCCACCGTACTAATAGGACAGGACTCACCACACTTAATAGTATCCAGACAAATATGTGAGGGCGGTAAACAACAACCCTGCGCGTCTCTAACTCAACTAGGTTGGGTTATGCACGGCCTGAATGAAAAGCCTCGCAGAACAGACGATTCCGTCAATCACATTAACGATAACCAAGATCCAACTCTGACCTCGACGTGCGAGCATTTTAGTACGAAATCACTAGGTACCGAACCGCGCGAGCGAACAAACGACCCCGAGGACAGAGCCATACAGATACTAGAAAGAACGTGCGAACAATTACCCGGACAAGACCGATTTAAGGCAGAATTGTCATGGAAAACGGACAACGAAACGCTACCCGAAAACAAGACGCACGCGTTAAAGCGGTTATGCTCGTTAGAAAAAGGGTTAAATAGGGATTCTGCGCTTAAGAACGAATACGATAAACAGATGAATAACTTCTTGGACCAGGGCTTCGCCGAAAAGGTAGACACAAACCTCGACTCGTCACGCGTATACTTTCTACGACATTTCCCGGCAATTCACAAGAAAAAATGTAAAATGAGATTAGCTAACAACACCGCATGTCGAACGAATGAAACAACATCAAACGAAGCCATTCTATCGGTACCAGACATGATCCAACTTCTCGAGCCACTCAGCAATAAAAAGCCTTCAAAAAACACCTGGCAAATAGTTCAACAACTCGTCTGCAGGCTCTGGAAAAAACGATTGAAGAAATTTAAACCCGTTTTGCTACTATTACGCAAACGGGCCACAGATCAGCCAAACTTGAAGCCCGGCGACGTCGTCTTAATAGTAGACAGTACCCTGCCGAGAGGAACTTGGCCCCGCGGGCTCATAGAGAAAGTTTACCCCGGACCCGACGGCAAGGTACGCGTCACAGAGGTGAGAACAATTGCTGGACTCATACGTCGCCCGACCTCTAGACTCATCTTGATAGACTGATTAGACTTATCTCGATAGATTGACTAGTTTGGTTAGCATATGTTAGTACTTGCGTACGTGGGGGGGACTGTTTGGAACACCCGTCAATCCTGACTATTTCTTTCCCATACCTAGTTACCATCTGGAAATAGCTCTCTCTGCTACGTATGTCTACTTATGTCATACGAATCGTCTATCCGATAACAACATCTTTAGATAACGAATAGGTATAGTTTACTAGCCATTCATAACACCGGATTTGACTTAGAATATTATCAGGCCACAAATAAGATACCCTGTATCCCCTTATAAACAATATATTGTGCGCCTTAGGTCATATGCGTTCCCGAGGAACGCATATTTGAATAGCCTACCCAAATATAATACCTGAATAGTGACTCTGGGTTGACCACCCTTATCAGGTCGTGCTTAGGCTTGCATAGCCTGCTGTGTAAGTCGGCACAAACCTAACCAGACCGCAATTTAGTTTTCACACAGATTGACCCACATTGTTTTTAACGTAGATTTATTTAACCTTGTTTTTGTAGTAGCTTCACGTCAATCTCTTTAGTAATTCTGTTTCAAAGGCACTGCGCCTACCCCTAGTTAAGTTGAAATGTCTGAAAGACATTTCGTCATATCGAAAACCGTTCGTTCATACTCATATTTGTACTAGTATTCGTAAAACTTACTTATGTAATCAGGTTCACACGTAAATAAATAACTAACAATTAACTGTAGCTAAAAGATTTTATTAAATTGTAATTCTGCATCACTATACATAACTATTAACATAGTTAAACCTAGTCTGTAAGCCCGCTGTTAGTCTCAGTATCAATATTAAGATCTTAATTGTTCATACTTTCTCCTAAATCAGACATTCACATAGTAATTTCTCGAAATAGAATTGAATTATATACATATAACTTATATCTTATCATTCCTCACGTAATTCTGTATTATAAAAATGCAACACAGCATTTTGAGATAATTAGATATAATTAGTGTTAAGACGTAAGCACTAAATCGATAATGAAAATGATGTAATGCATTACCTATTTTGGAAAATAAAAGTTGATCACTTCATGGTAAGCGAATTGGCTATATATATAAAAAATGGCTCCCGATATTAATTCCATTCATCACCTGCAACTCGAGCCGAAAACATCTAGCCATCTCCCTCACCATCAAGCCCTGAGAACCAGAAATTATTGTTTTCTCTTTCCGTCCTGCGGATTCCACTCCTAGAGAAAGTGCGACCGAATAGAAGAGGTCTCACTTTCTCCCTCACTCTCCAACTGCCTCGGTACGCCGTGGCTAGCGAAGGCGTGTCGCCGTGCCTGTGGTTTGGGTCGTCTATGCCGCGTGGTGGCGGACCCAAAGTTATCGAAGCCAGAACCCGTTCAACGCACGACCGCGCTGAATATTGAGGCTCCACAGGAACAATCAAGTTTGCAGGACTGCAGGCGAAACTGAAATACATTGAGAGAATTAAATGAAATATTGAATGAATCATCTTTTTCGCGGATTCAACCATCACTCATCATTTGACAAGTAAATTGGCCTAGTGGATAGTGACCCTAGCCCAATCCATGAGTTTAACGAGAAATAAATAACTTCCACACTTTACGGGTACCATACATATATGTTTTTATATATGAAATGAAATGAAATGAAAACGTTTAATTCGAGTAACACAAGACTCATACATGATATAGTTAGTACAATTACTTATTTCTAATGTTAGTATATACTACCTACTTACTGCTATATATTATATTAAAAACTGACTGTGCGAGATATGCATCTCGCAACAATGTCTTATAAGCGGACAGTCAATATCGCAGACGGACTGACGAATAGATGGACAGACGGACATGGCGAAACTATTAAGGCTTCCATGTTGACTACAGAATCTTAAAAACGTCCACTAAGAAAAAAGTAACCTTAGGTTATGTTATACAATTTGACTTACCGGAAATCATCTTTGGGAAAACTGGCAAAGAATTCTCCCCTGAGGTTTTCGCAGACGGACACAACACAGGCATCACAGCGTCTCGTTTATACATACCATTTGAATCACTATTACTACGAGTCTCTATCTCATAAATAACGAGTCTCTGTCTCAAAAATATTACATCAATACGCGCGCGCGAGAACAAAGGAGTTCCAGAAAATCCAGAAAAAAATATTAAATTTTCACAAAAAACATGTATAAACAAAATGTCAAATGTCAATTTGATGTCAATTAGACGTTAGAATTTGAAATTTAAAGAAAAAGTGATAAAAAATATTGACAAGTTGACAACGTATGAGTGTTGCCATCCAATATATTTGTCTTGTAAGTTGGCTAAACGTCCCAACTTCCAATGACTGGAAACAGTAATGGCGGCAATTATTAATTTTAATTTTTCATGTCAAACATTGGCAAGAGTGACATCTAAGTAGGTAAGAGGTGGGGGGAGCGCGGTAAATTTTTAGTCAATGCTATTGCCAACCACGAGACCACGATACCATAGACACTAAAGCCAGGGTTGTTTATTCCAAGATTGCAGGCCGTGTAGGTAACCGTAGACTTCAACCAGGGCGTCCTTTTATCTAAGCAGATTATTCCACCTCCTTAGGCCGTCCAGCAGCTTGTCTGTAAGGAACAAACTACTGATCTATAAGGCGTGTATCAGGCCAGTTTTCTGCTACGCGAGTGTAGCGTTCGCGCATTGCGCTAAAACGCACTTGGGACGTTTGCCGACCCTGCAAAATAAGTTTTTGCGGCGGTCTGTAAACGCTTTATGTGCGTAACATAAGGTTACACGCGGACTTATTTATGCCTTCGGTGGCGGATCACATGAAGCGGATTTCCACTAAGTACTTTGAAAAGGCGGCACTTGGTGGAAATCCGCTCATCAAAAGGGCGATTGACTATGCGCCTGGGCTGGACCCCAAGCGCCGGGACCGCCGGCCCAGACACGTCCTCGGCGACCCGGACGATGCTATCACCCTAGAGCGGAAGGCTGAACTTGATTACGACATAGAATTCCGCGCCCGGGAACAGCAGCAGAGGCGCCGCGGGGCGGCGCGCGCGGACGGGCTCACGGGCTTATCCCTTGTCGACCTCAATATGGACGATGACGTGGTGGGTGAGTTCTCTCGCAGCTTCACCCACCCTGACGACGACACTCTCCCTCTTTCTCTTTCCCTATCTTCGACTGTCCCTTCTGTTCCTTACAGGCCTTCCTTGACGAGGCGCTACTTCCAATCACGTAGCGTCCGTCACTTTACTCGCCCTCCTTCCGGTTCTACTTCTACTTAATGTAACCTATTATGATAATTTCTATCCTCCTTTGTTCCTTTTTTGCAACTTTTTATGGCTGTATATACTTTGTAAATGATTATTTTGCATCGTAATTTTTGCATGTTTTCTCGTATATTTCTGTCTAATCTTGCATGTGTGCATGGCAAATTTTATGTTTGTATTAGTGATGTTTTGTAAGTTTTAAGGTAGTATCTTTAGTTGTATATAGTTTTTAGTTTTAAGTTTGTCCTTTTTATGGTTTTCTGTTTCTTGTACATATTGTTTTTATTTTTGGTGTGTATTTTATACTACTTGTGTCATCGGCAATTAGTTGAGGGCCCCTTCGGGGCCCAACTTAGGAAGTTATGAAAGGAAAAAAAAAAAAAAAAAAAACCGTAGACTTCAACTAACCTGACAAGAGTGCCTTGCCCACAGTTTACTAATATGTAGCTGCCTTGCCTACCTGACACTACCTGCGGAGTGCGGCCCTAGCACACTAACAAAATGAGTAAAATGACGTCTTTTATGCACATGTCTTATGCCCACAACCGACGTATAAAATTTTACCGTCCTGTGCCTACTGCTGCACACCAGTGTTGCCAGAATGACGTCTTATTTACCCTAAAATTACCGTATAATTTACCGTACGCATTTTATTAACAAAAAACTAATATCTTTGCAGTTTTTAGGTAAATGCGCTGTTATTTTAGAGATTAAAGATGGTTTCTAACAACTAAAGTATGCCAAGGTTTTTGTCGTTTTGCGTGACCTCCTAACCTGGTTATACACTGCCCTGCGGGCAGTCTGTTTGTTCTAACAAATCCACCAAAAACGATTATAAAAAACTAGATTCAGTTAATTTATATAAAAAAAAATCGTTTCCCACTAGACGGCTCTCAGAAAACCACTTAATTCACTCATTATGAAAAAGAGTACAATTTTACCTACCAAATGAGAAGGCAAAACCACGGTGTTTTAAATTACCGTATTTTTTGGAGGTTCTATTAATTTTGTCGTAAGGTAATTGACAACAGTACAAGGCATAAAATTACCGTATGAATACGGTAATTACCGTACGGTTGGCAACGCTGCTGAGGGGCTACCGCGAAGTGGAAACCACGTTTCGCAGTAGGGCCTCTGCAGACACACCACACAGAGATTTTGCATGTATAAGTCGGGCGGCTATATGCCGGCTCGCCTGCGGCTCGCGCTCGCTCGTTTTGCCTCGTCCTGCCGCAACGACGGGCGGCCGGGGCGGGACGAGAGTCGTGGCCTGCGCTGCGCACCGCAGGGCGCGTTATTGGTTTATCACCGCACGAACAGTGTGATGCCGATCGCGCGCCCGGCGGCATGTTTTGATTGTTAATTTTAAAGTAGTAGTTAGTTTTTGTGTATATTTTTGTAGTTTTAGGTTTTCTTTATGTTTGCTTGTTTGTATTACTTAGGTTCTTTGTTTTAATGTTTTTTTTATATTTTGTGTGTTTCATACCACAATATTGTTAGAGGCAATTAGTTGAGGGCCCAACTTGAGAAGAAATGCCGGAAAAAGAAAAAAACCACAGAGACATTACTGACATTTGAACATAGATAATAACACATTTGTTTTACAAAGTCATGCGTACAACATGTCGCATGCGGTGTACACATGTCATGATTTGTCAACCCCAATTTATCTGGAGCTGACTAATTGCTATCGTCTGGAGGCATGTTGCGCTGCTTAGCGAACTGTCAGGCTACGCTACGTTCACACGGCGACTATTCTATTCGATATTTTCTCGCATTCGGTTTTACCGTATACGAGACGGCCGTTCACATGGTGCGAGGTCCATTCGGTTTTTTCACGTATGCGATCTTCCCTTATACATGGCCGCCGTTCACACTGCGTCTATTCGATATTCGAAACGATTTGCCAGCCGCCACACCGCCAGTCGTTGAGTGCACGCCGACATGAATCCTCAATAGACAGCTTTGACAATTTATTATCAAGATTGGAGCAGACCACCTTGCCACGTACTAACACCAAATGTGCACCAAATTAAAATAACACCAAAATATTAATTTTCATATCAGAAAGCTTTCTTCTAAAAAAAAAAAGAAATTAAAGATAAAAAAATGTAAACAAAGACCTGTCAACGTCAAAGTGACGTCTCAGGGGCATTCAACCAGGTTTTGGTTTTAACTAATGAATATATCGTCACTACTTTTAAAACAATCCTATATTTTACTATGATCACTTTAATGTCGTAGGTTGGTATGAATAGGTACTTAGTAGGTGACGATAGTCCGGGTACGATATACAGCAAAAGCCTATTGCCTGCAGCCACTAGAAGTGGCCAAGCGATCGAAGCAAGACGTGCCATTATTATATGTCTTATTAGGACAGGAAACACAAAGGAAAATAACACTAGATTTTTAATTTTTAATTTGTTTACTTCCACTCTCGCTTTCTGAGGAAGACGTCGAATCCTCCTCAGTTACATTTATTATTAATGTCTCTGTTACATTGTCTATTAGGTGGTCGAGTTGGCACATTTTTGTTTTACACACTTCGGTCACGACAAACGTCAGAAAACGAATGCGATTCAGATTTCAGAAAATGGCAGCCTCAGCTCGGGGCAAAGATATTAAAGCGGTCTACGAACGATCAGACAAGTCGATTCAGTATAAATGGAACTTGAATTAATTATTCGGTTTTACTATAAAATTAAGAGTAAGGAATGGGAATATCCAAGTAGGTATATTAATTAAATTACGAACCAAAGGTTTACAATTCCTAACCATTGCCAGTGGCGTAAATATAAACTGCACATATTTATGAATATAAAATAATGACGTTTTCATTTTGCTTATTTAAATATTTACGAATATTTTCCCGGCATTTATATGTATTTACGTAACACGTATAAATTAGTCGCATTATTTTTTATCTCGCCTATTTAACGAATTTTAAGTTTCCACTTCTTGGGATTGATTTTATTGCAGTGGCAACACATTTGTTTACATTTTTTATCTTTAATTTCATTACACACCTTACACCCATTATTTTAAACTAAAATTATCAATTCTACAATCACAGTTAATCTCAATTCGCTAATGATTTGCTGCTTTTTAAAAACTAAAACAATTATGTATATCATCGCAAACACAACTGCCTGCGCCCGCGCTTGGCCCACGTGCGTCTCGTATACGAGAAACGTTTGTCCTTGTGAACGAAACAACGTAAACACAAGCGCCACGAGGGGCTACCGGGAAATGAAAACGAACTTCAAAGGCCTCCTACACGATCGGGACCAACCGCCAACCAACGTGTCCTTGGTCGGGTTGATATAAAAGGCCTTCTACACGATCGGGACCAACCGCCAACTACCGTGTCCTTGGTCGGATCAACGGTTGGCCGACAGCGTTCCAGACGGTTGAGACCAACCACCGACGCAGCCTGTCGCGAGGGATGCGCTCACGACCAAGGCCGTTGACATCAACCAAATATCGGTTGGTCAACCGCTTTCTACACGGTCCATTTTTATATCAACCCGACCAAGGACACGGTGGTTGGCGGTTGGTCCCGATCGTGTAGAAGGCCTTTTAAAATGGACCGTGTAGAATGCGGTTGACCCGACCGATATTTGGTTGATGTCAACGGCCTTGGTCTCGAGCGCATCCCTCGCGACAGGCTGCGTCCGTGGTTGGTCCCAACCGTCTGGAACGCTGTCGGCCGACAGGAGCGCATCAGTGTGTGCTTGTCAGTAGTCGCGAGCGCACGTTGTGCAATGGATTCGCAAAAAGAAAGCCGCGAACGAGAGGTTCTGACCGAATTTATGTCTTTATATTTTGATTTACCATGTCTTTGGGACATTGGATCCGATTTATACAAAAATAACAACTAAAAAACTCAAGCATGGGAGCTTATGAAAAAGAAATACCCCAGGAAAATTACGTTTTTTTCAAACATTAGGTAATTTATAACAGCGTTTTTTTTGTTTGTTTAATTTTCAAATGTTATTCTAAGATGCCTTATCCACGAATCCACCAAAATTTCCACAGGGAAGTAAATATATAAAAGTAAATGACACATCCATTTTTTTTGTGTGATTTATTTATTATTCTTGAAGAGCTTCTGGAAATTAACCAAAACAAAAATTAAAATATCTATTAATATTATTCCTCTTCTTTTAGGAATTGGTTAAATATCGATTTTTTTGATGACTAATATTTTGGTGGATTTTGAGTCTACGTAATTACTAAAATGATAATATATCAGTTGCACACAAAAAAAGCTGCTGTTATGAATTATTTCCAAATTTCCATTTTTTTCCATACTAATGAAAATAAAGTGCTTGGGCTAAAGCTCAAATACATTTTTCTTCTTCACTCAAACATAAAAAAGTTATAACCAAACCGATCTTGTGTTGCTTTGAAAGGCAAGTAGCCATCGCTACAGTTCTGTTCAAATACCGGAGAAGAACTGACAAGTTGAGTCAACCATCGATCGTGTAGAACGAATGCAAAAAATGGTTGATCCGACCAAGGACACGATGGTTGGCGGTTGGTCCCGATCGTGTAGAAGGCCTTTCATTTGTGTATCTCCGTCTCTGTCGCACTTGCTAGGTCGAGCGACATCGCATTCGATAAAATCGTTTCAAGAATCTCGCATCCCCGGTGGCAAGACCCTACGGTATACGGTAAAAAATATGTTTCTAATACAAGATTTTACCGTGTAGACGCCGTGTGAACGATTTTCAAAGTTGCCGTACAAATTTTGTTGTCGCTACGTTATTCGATAAAATCTCGTATAAGGTATGCGAGAAAAATGCGCCGTGTGAACGTAGCCTCAAACAAGTTGTACTGAGAAATTGCGTGCACATGTGCTCGGATTGTATCGCTACACCCAATTATGACTTCTACATGTTGTACCGACATATTGGGGTAGAATCACATAAACTGTATAGCCCACAATCATGAGACAGTGTGTATGGGCCATCCACATTTAGTGATTTGTCAGCCCCAATTCATAAGAATCTGACTAATTGCTATATTGTTCCAACCGTCAAACGAGTTGTACGGACTAATTGCATGAAAATCACAATTTGGACCATGGAATTTGCATGATCTGCCAAGTTCTTTTTTCTCACAAATTTCATACAAATAAATATTAATGATAATTAAAAAATATGTGCTGAAGAACATTGTATTAATATTTTACACTGTAATTTTGTATTTTTTTTAAATCGGTGTTTTGCAACTACAAATCCATTCAGTGTGGCCAGTTAACAGTAAGAAAGCGAAAATTGCCGCATTCAAACGTTCCTGCGAAGCGGACTGCAAGATTGTTACTAACCGATGAGATAGGGCGAGACAGCACGTCGATCATGAGGTGGCCGTGACATACTCTCGATTTTTGTGTGCTGCACGGCTATTACGCGACGGCGCGCGAGCTCTCGCACTATCTCATTTTTTCTCGCACTATCCGTCTCTCTCTTATTAGGACATGCGAGAGAAATCTAGAGTATGTCGCGGCTGTGTGGTAGACGTGCTGTCTTGCCCTATCTCATCGGTTAGTAACAATCTTGCAGTCCGCTTCGCAGGACCGTTTGAATGCGCTAATTTTTGCTTTCCTTCTGTTAACTGGCCACACTGAATGAAGAATCACCTATGTAGGTGTAGGTGTACACAAGTGTGATAAAGCAATTAAAGCATTTACTACACAAGTGCGATATCTCCTTAAACATTTTTTTATTACGGTTTTGTTTAACACATTATAGGTATAAAAATAGCAAAGCCCTTCTTGTATGTATGTAGTTGCGGGCTTAATATCGTTGCCATTTTATCACTTATCGAGCAAATATTTGTGTGAAGAGCATGAATAGGTATTGGTCCTGAGTCTTGGATGTTTTCTATGTACTTATAAACTATATCGTCATCTAGTACCCATAACACACAAGCCTCATTGAGCTTACTATGAGGCTAGTTCGTTTTGTGCAAGATTGTCCCCTAGATTTACATTGAATAATATTCAAATGCCTATTCGAACAGAGGCTCTAGTATGAGTTTTACCGAAACAAAACTTTACGATCGCGTCTGCGATTTGCCCTCAATTTGTATGGGATTTGACAGCTCAACGTGAACGCGGTCGTAACGTTTTGTTTTGGTAAAACTTATACTAGAGCCTCAGGTAACAAATAGATTCAAGAAGGGCTTTACTTAGGGCAGGCAGACGCCTGCTGCTACTAAAATAAGCTATTATAACTAGCCACCCGTACTCTCGCCGTTTGAGTGCCACGCCTTTTGGCGAGTTGTCCACCGCCCTGTCATGTAGGTCTCGTTGAGTTGGGCTCCCCATCCTACATCTGCTGAGTCTGTGGTCAAGAAGTGGCTCACCTCTGTTTTGACCATCGTTAATGAACCCTTTCCTACCGTCTTTAGCCACCAGTTTAATTCCGCCTGTACTGGAGGGGGGAGTGGAATTTTTGCTTTCGGGCTGCGGTGTGTGAATCCGCGCAGGAACCTTTGTGTTAGACGGCAGTGCAGTCGACCTAACGGAGTCGTCATGTTTGCGAAGTTTAAGAGTCCCAGTATGCTTTGTGTCTCCTTGAGAGTAGCTTGTGCTCTTCCTAGAACTTTCCTCAGTATGGTTCTTGTTTTCTCTGCCTTTTCTTGCGGTAAAGTCATGGTTCCTTTTTGAGTGTTCCAGGTTAAGCCAAGATATTCTATCTCTTGTGTGGGTATCAGCACTGACTTTTTCCAGTTTAGGTGCCACCCTAGACTTTTTAGTAATTGTAGAACCTCTGGTATTTGATCTAGTAAGAGAATTCTGTTCTGGTTGACTATGAGAAAGTCGTCCAGGTAGACCAGTAGTCTTATGCCTTTTTCTCGCAGAGTCTCTGCTAGCCAATTGGAGACTGCTGCGAAGGTCCGGGGGGCAGAACAAAGGCCAAACGGGAGTGCCGTTAGCTGTAGCACCTGCTGGTCGTAGCAGACTCTCAAAAAACGACGGTGACTTTGTGCAATTGGGAGATGAAAGTAAGCCTGCTGTAGGTCTATCTTTATCATCCAGTCGTTCTCTTGTAGGAATTTTGCTACATCCGGTTGTGAGACTAGTTGGAAGTGTTTGGTTTTTATATATTGATTGAGGCCCCGGAAGTCGAAAATAGGCCGCATACTTCCATCGGACTTCTTCCGCAAAAACATTTTCGCTAGGAATCCTGGGTTTCGCGTTCGGGGTTCTTCGAGAATACCTTTTTCTTTTAATTCTTGTATTATTGTTGTCATTTCTTGGGAGTGTCTCGTTGTGTATTTTTGTATAAGGCTCTTGGTAAGGTTTAACAGGGGGGCCTTCGGGTGAATGGTATTCGACCCCTCGTTACTGTGTTGAGAATGAATTGGTTTGCTCCTAGTTGTTCCCATACATGGGCTTTGAGTTGTAGGCAACCTCCCCTGAATACCTGTGTTTGCGCATACTGTGTATAGTCATTTACTTTTGGAGGTGTTGTTATCATTTCCAATTTTCTTATTGGAGCGAAATCTATTTCTTTTTTTAAAGTTATTCTGGTTCGACTTATTTTTCCCTTCTGGGGTGTTTCTGTTAGTATGGAGTGCGGTCTTTCTGTTTTGTTTAAAAGTTGAAGAGCGTTCACCTTTGTTATTCTTTTCTTTTAGATAGGTCGGGTTATTGAGCCATATTTGGAGTCCTCCCAGTGATTGAATTATCGGTTGCAAATCGTCTCGGCTAAACAAATGTTCTGTGCTTGGGGGAATATCTCTTAAGGTAGTCTTTAGATTGGTGTTATTTATTTCTTTCAGGATTCTTTCTCTTCTTATTTCAATACATTCAGCTCTTCTTCCACAGATAATTTGCATCTTTTTCTCTGAACACTTATGCACTGGTGAACTAGGCCCCAAGAAGGACATCACTTTGTCGAAAAGCGAGCATGGATTCAATTCGCTCGGGTTTCGCCCTGCCCAGTCTACTAGATTTTGTAAACCTTCTTGTAGTAGTTCTCGATGTTCCAGTTCAGCATTGGTTAACACCGCCAACATATTTTCTGCTTTAGCTAAATAATCCTTAGTGGCTCTGAAGTGCATCAGTTCGTCATTTACTTTTAATCCCACAAATCCAGGTGTAGCCGCAAAACCTTGTAACAAAGTTTTGTATCTCATGGTTTTCCAAGCCTGTGAATTGAAGTGTTGTAATTTTGCCAGTTCCTCAAGCCTTTCCTTTCTTGCTGGTGGTACAACTTTCTTCTCATCAAATTCTGTGCTAAGGTCACCTAGTTTAACCTGGTTAGAGTAGTTGCTAGGGTTCACTAAATATTGTGACGGGGTGCCACTAGTACCTGGCAGATTGGCACTAAAACTTGACGTGCTAGGTTGGTCCAAACTGGCACCAAGACTTACAATCCTAGCTGGATTGCCCTGATTAGCATTCGTCAAGGACGTTATATAATGCGGCAATTGCGTCAAGTAACCAGATATATAACCAATCTGTCGTTGTAAGGACTCTATGCGCGGGTCCGACTGACCTCGGCGATCGAGCCTACGACGTTTATTAGGGGGAAGCGATGCTGAGCTCTCCTCGTCTTCCGAAGACGAGGAGGAACCCTCACTCTGACCGCTGGACCCACTACCTGGGTCATGCCGGGTGGATCGTTCTTCATCCGAAGCAACGATAATGATCTCCTCGATCACCGGCGGGTCAGAAACATCGCTCTTACCTTGTTTTTGATGTGGTCCGTCCGCCATCCTCTGTTTTTATCACAATTACGGCACTTTTTAACCACTTTTAAACGTTTAATTTCACTTTTCAAAGTAGAGAAAAATTTTCACGTTGAGTTTGACAGAAACGAAAACAGCTATGAATAGACAACGAAATGTTGACAAATGGCGCCATTCAGAGACGTTTTTCGGAAGGCGCTCTCTGCTGGATACGGTGACAGGTAACATAAAGGAGAAATAAACCGCGGTAAGAGACGTTTTTTCACGACTTTATGGTAGAAACTTAAATAACATTCTTCAACATCAATGCCGTGTTTCGGAACACAAATAATAAATTAAGGAATAGACCCTATGCTTTTATCATAAGGTTTAGAATTATTGGTAGCAGTAATGTTATGAGGGTAACTTTTCTTTTGCTGTACCTACCCATAACTACGGGACTGGATTACAGGGCCAGTTAAACAAATCTTTTAAACAGTAGTTAATTATGATGAATGTGATTATAGTGATTATATCATTTTGTTAAAGATATAACTATTACAAGTATATTATTTCCTTTATACTTTTATGTTATTTTAATTATGTTAATGTATTTGACTAATTCGTTATAGCCCTCCGAATCGCTAAACTTAAGTGGCAGTTAAGTGAAAATGAAAATATTCCTCAAATGATGAAAAGCTCAGGTACTAAAAGTTCCGCCATGTCCGTATGTCTGTCTGTGTGTCACTGGCATTTCATTCAGACTCTACACCGAAGTCGGCGATATGTTTATCTTTTTAACCGACTTCAAAAAAAAGGAGGAGGTTCTCAATTCGGTTGTATTTTTTTTTTATTATTATTTTTTTTTTCAATGTTTGTTACCTCAGAACTCCGTCATTGATGAACCGATTCGGAAATTTTTTTTTATTTTTGGTATGTATATACTTCCAGGTGGGTCCCATTTTTTTCAAAATTCAGTTAGATGATGGGATCCATGAGGAATTGAGAGGACTCCTCAATTTTATAAGGCACGCGTGTAGTGATTTTGGTATTTTCTGTTATAACTCGTGTATTTACATCCGGAATCATAAATTTGGTGGCGAGGAATTGATGATGAAGACCACAGATGACTTATCGAATTCCTCAATTATGTACTTAAAAGTGCAAAAGTACGTCACAGGTTCTGATAAGATTCCGTTGAAATAGGAACTAATGAAGTGCCATTGGTGATGATCTTGGGGAATCGATGGAAGTCCTCAAATATTATCGGCCCACATACAGCGATTCGGTTTTTTTCTATAGTAATCAACGCATTTGCTATCGGAAATCAGTTCATGTGGTAAATTGTAAAAAATAGGAAATGCAGTGCTCGTGGCTTGGCGGAGTACTAAATTGAAGTCGGTTAAAACTTTGTTTTTAAAGTAAATTATTTTATACTACAACGGTGGCAAACAAGCGTTCGGTAAGCGAACGACGTAACCCATACACGTTTGAGACTCCAGAAGAATGACAAGCGCGTTGCCGATCCTTTATTTATTAAAGGATTAGTTGTGTTGACGGCTAGATAGCAAATGCACTCTACCATAAACCTATAGAGTAAGTAGTGTTGTTATTATGGCTGCGGTCTTCTGTAAAGTGGAGGTACTTCCCCAGTTGGACTGCTCCAAATAAGACCGAGATGACATCCCGCTGTGCCCTACCTCTTCACGAATATTGTTACGATTTTGAGTTGAATGTATTATCTCGTCTTGGAGGGAATATTCAAATCATAATCAAATATTCAGTAAAAGGTAACAAAGTCTCTACCTCCATGATTTCCGAAAACACTTTGTATAGAGTATAGGTATAGATAATTATAAAATTAGACCAAGAAATAAAGCGTAACCTAGACATAATTCGATAACTGTAATTTTTTTTTTCTATGTTATAAAGTATGGTTAGTTACAGTTAAAATAAAACGAATTAAACATTTTAAGGCTGCGCGTCATTATAAAAAAAACGAAATACTAGATTTTAAACATATTTTGATTTTATAAGTACATCATAATAAATAACTTTGTAAAGGTACCTGTATTATGATATGACGCTTGCATTCCAGTTAAAGAACACTAAATTAAACTAATTCATCAATTGGGACTATCATTAATAAAGAAGGTTCAGTAAGTGACACATTTTCTGGCAAATCTTACCAGAAATAATAGATAACTGTAATTCAACAACTTATTCTGAATAGAATATAATGTATGTTGATAAATTATCAAAAATTAAACTGATTCTCTTTGCGTATATGCAAAATCTCAAATATTGGTCATTTTTGGAAAACCAAAATACATAACTACTTCAAAAGTGTTTAGTTTATGCCATTAATATATTATTAGTACTATAAGAAACAACTTAAGCAAAAAAAAACCACGTTAAACTAATAAATTGATATTTTTTCTTACTTACGTTTCAATATGAACGTTATTTCTTGCACCATAAGGTCGTCATTTCTTTGTGCCTCAACTCCCGACCGTGCTGTCGCGAGTCGTTGCTCGCGAGCGATTCTAGTACCTATTCATCTCGGCAACCTATCAATTTCAAAATAATTTTCCTAGGAAGTTTTTTCATTCGAGATTTTTTTCATATTTTTAAAACTTATGGTTCAAAAGTTAGAGGGGGGAGGGGGGGACACATTTTTTTTAAATTCTGGAGCGATTATATTAGCGTGTATTTTCAATTTGTTAAGCGTGCCATTAACATGTTTAATTTTGATGAAAACATGATTATAGTACACAAAAAGCTATCATTAAACAAAAATTTCACGGTTACGATTTTTAACTACTGAGAAATATAGTATTATTGAAACCGTTAATTTAAATGTTTAATTTTAGACTTAAATATCTAAAAAGACGCAATATAGCCTAAACAGATACAAAAATCATGGTTATTATTTTGGCTTATCTAGATATTGAGGTCAGATGAAAACTCTGAAAAATAACGTAGACGCAAATGTTGTTTCAGTTTAATTTTGCTATTAAGTTATCGCATTCGAATGCACCACAAAATTATACTAACAAGGTATTTGGTTACCTATTTTCCTTTTAGGACAAAGTTAGGAAGTGTACGATATTCATGTTTTTTTTTAAATACAGTTACGACCGCGGATTTTTTACATAATATATCTAATTTATGTTTGGTACTTAATAATAATATCCAATAAAATAATAAAAACAACGAGTTATCGAATTATGTCTAGGTTACGCTTTATTTCTTGGTCTAAATATATACTTAAAAATGACAGAGGTATATTTATAAATTGTGTGTGTGTTCGTATGAGAATTTAAATAAATGCGTTAGGTATAAGAAAACTCAAAACAACGCCTACTGTTTAGCAAAATTGACCATTTTTTGTCTTGTCAAGCTCCATGGCCTGAATAATATCGTCAACCGAAGGTTAAGGGAAAAAATTACCAAAATTACTTTGTTAAGAATTTCGATTAGTGAATATTAAAAATGTCCTTTACACTACATATTTTTGAGGGCCTGAAGTTGACGAATATTTATATATGATATGTTTAATTATAGATTCAGCAGAGAATCAGCCTGGACCGTCACATGCTTTCGCGCAAATTGAGGACTCACCACTTGACTTGGTCAAAGGTAAATGAGGGGTCTAGTTAATGTGCAGCCGAATAATCCGCGTCTACTACATCTCTGTCTCTTTTTAACCTTTGTATAAATAGAGAGATAAAGATCTGTGGAGACAGATTATTGGGCCTTCCATTAATCAGACCCTAAACTAAATGAATGTGCCTCATAATATTTAATTTATTTGTATCAGACCATGACCATCAAAACCCGTAATAATGACAATAGTCTTGCCTAAAAATTAAATTTATGCAAGCCGGTAGGAATCGGCTTGTATAGGCGTCCCGCCACTGATATCTAGTTCATATTCATCGGCTCATGTCAAACTAAACTGAACGTAGACTCAGGTGATTTAAAGGTACCAACGTTTATTTTCAGAAACAAATATTGAACCGGAAGGCAGTGTCCCAGACGTGTCAACTCCTCGAAGGAAAAGACGAACTCGTCGGCGTTTAATTAAGAAACTTCAAAACCTTACGCCGAAGTGCAAATTAATGTACAAAGAATATGTTCGCTCGAAGAGACAAGTCAGTTTCCGAAAAAGAGCGAAAAGGGCCTTGAAAATGGTAAAAAGTGATTCATTTTCTAAATAAACCTCTAATATGAATCCGTTGGCGAAAACCATTTTTTGGATGCAGATAAAGCAGTGCATGAAAAAAGTAAGAGGGCGTAGATTTTCCATGGAGGAAAAGATAATCGCATTATCGATTATGAAGCAGAGCCCAAAATGCTATCGATTTTTGCAAAGGATTTTCATACTTCCTTCGAGGAATACGCTAACTAAAATGATCTCCAGCTTGAAGATAAATCCTGGAATTAATCACCAAATTTTCGAAACAATTAAACAAGAGGTAAGTAAGTCACCATTCACGCTTAGATAAATAAATAAATAAATATAAGGAGACAATCTTACACAAATCGACCTAGTGCCATAGTAAGCTCAGTAAGGCTTGTGTTATGGGTACTAGAAAACGATATATATAATAGATATAAGTACTTAAATACATAGAAATATCCATGACTCAGAAACAAATATTCATGCTCGTCACACAAATTTTTGTCCTTACCGGGATTCGAACCCAGGACCTCTTGCTTGCAGGGTCTCTACCAACTAGGCTAAAGCGGTCGTTAGATTTAACCATAAAGTAAATATTTAACATACTTAATTATTCTACTTGCGCCTATGTAATTATAATTATGTATTGTGTCATTTGTGTCTTACAATATTTTTATGATTTGTAGGTCAGCACATGGTCACAAAAAAATTTTCTTCAGTAATATTTGACGAAGTTTCATTAGAAACAGGACTATCGTATGACAAAGGGAGAGACTCTATAAATGGGTTTGTCGAACTAGATGCCAAGACAAACCAGTTCACTGATCATGCGCTGGCACTCATGATCAGAGGCGCAGTCCATAAATGGCAAGAGCCAATCGCATATTACTTCTGCGAAGGTGCTGTTGTATCTGTACTCTTAGTTGTAATGCATCTGTGGTAGAGTGTGTCACCACTGTAAAAGAAAATAAATGTGATGTTCGTTCAAGTGAATATTTGTTTCATTAAATATTTTAAAACAGGTGCCACAAAGACGCAGCAACTAAAAGTAATACTAAAGAGTATAGTCGCAGCTATAGTGGACACTGGACTACTGCCTGTTGCACTGATTTGCGACCAAGGGAGCTCTTTTAGATCAACTCTAAACTCCCTCTCTGAAGATACCAGACGCGAACAAATCAAAGCCGGCGAGAGTACGGGTGGCTAGTTATAATAGCTTATTTTAGTAGCAGCAGGCGTCTGCCTGCCCTAAGTAAAGCCCTTCTTGAATCTATTTGTTACCTGAGGCTCTAGTATAAGTTTTACCGAAATAAAAAGGTTACGACCGCGTTCACGTTGAGCTGTCAAATCCCATACAAATTGAGGGCAAATCGCAGACGCGATCGTAAAGTTTTGTTTCGGTAAAACTCATACTAGAGCCTCTGTTCGAATAGGCATTTGAATATTATTCAATGTAAATCTAGGGGACAATCTTGCACAAAACGAACTAGCCTCATAGTAAGCTCAATGAGGCTTGTGTGTTATGGGTACTAGATGACGATATCGTTTATAAGTACATAGAAAACATCCAAGACTCAGGACCAATACCTATTCATGCTCTTCACACAAATATTTGCTCGATAAGTGATAAAATGGCAACGATATTAAGCCCGCAACTACATACATACAAGAAGGGCTTTGCTATTTTTATACCTATAATGTGTTAAACAAAACCGTAATAAAAAAATGTTTAAGGAGATATCGCACTTGTGTAGTAAATGCTTTAATTGCTTTATCACACTTGTGTACACCTACACCTACATAGGTGATTCTTCATTCAGTGTGGCCAGTTAACAGAAGGAAAGCAAAAATTAGCGCATTCAAACGGTCCTGCGAAGCGGACTGCAAGATTGTTACTAACCGATGAGATAGGGCAAGACAGCACGTCTACCACACAGCCGCGACATACTCTAGATTTCTCTCGCATGTCCTAATAAGAGAGAGACGGATAGTGCGAGAAAAAATGAGATAGTGCGAGAGCTCGCGCGCCGTCGCGTAATAGCCGTGCAGCACACAAAAATCGAGAGTATGTCACGGCCACCTCATGATCGACGTGCTGTCTCGCCCTATCTCATCGGTTAGTAACAATCTTGCAGTCCGCTTCGCAGGAACGTTTGAATGCGGCAATTTTCGCTTTCTTACTGTTAACTGGCCACACTGAATGGATTTGTAGTTGCAAAACACCGATTTAAAAAAAATACAAAATTACAGTGTAAAATATTAATACAATGTTCTTCAGCACATATTTTTTAATTATCATTAATATTTATTTGTATGAAATTTGTGAGAAAAAAGAACTTGGCCGATCATGCAAATTACATGGTCCAAATTGTGATTTTCATGCAATTAGTCCGTACAACTCGTTTGACGGTTGGAACAATATAGCAATTAGTCAGATTCTTATAAATTGGGGCTGACAAATCACTAAATGTGGATGGCCCATACACACTGTCTCATGATTGTGGGCTATACAGTTTATGTGATTCTACCCCAATATGTCGGTACAACATGTAGAAGTCATAATTGGGTGTAGCGATACAATCCGAGCACATGTGCACGCAATTTCTCAGTACAACTTGTTTGAGGCTACGTTCACACGGCGCAATTTTTCTCGCATACCTTATACGAGATTTTATCGAATAACGTAGCGACAACAAAATTTGTACGGCAACTTTGAAAATCGTTCACACGGCGTCTACACGGTAAAATCTTGTATTAGAAACATATTTTTTACCGTATACCGTAGGGTCTTGCCACCGGGGATGCGAGATTCTTGAAACGATTTTATCGAATGCGATGTCGCTCGACCTAGCAAGTGCGACAGAGACGGAGATACACAAATGAAAGGCCTTCTACACGATCGGGACCAACCGCCAACCATCGTGTCCTTGGTCGGATCAACCATTTTTTGCTTTCGTTCTACACGATCGGTGGTTGACTCAACTTGTCAGTTCTTCTCCGGTATTTGAACAGAACTGTAGCGATGGCTACTTGCCTTTCAAAGCAACACAAGATCGGTTTGGTTATAACTTTTTTATGTTTGAGTGAAGAACAAAAATGTATTTGAGCTTTAGCCCAAGCACTTTATTTTCATTAGTATGGAAAAAAATGGAAATTTGGAAATAATTCATAACAGCAGCTTTTTTTGTGTGCAACTGATATATTATCATTTTAGTAATTACGTAGACTCAAAATCCACCAAAATATTAGTCATCAAAAAAATCGATATTTAACCAATTCCTAAAAGAAGAGGAATAATATTAATAGATATTTTAATTTTTGTTTTGGTTAATTTCCAGAAGCTCTTCAAGAATAATAAATAAATCACACAAAAAAAAATGGATGTGTCATTTACTTTTATATATTTACTTCCCTGTGGAAATTTTGGTGGATTCGTGGATAAGGCATCTTAGAATAACATTTGAAAATTAAACAAACAAAAAAAACGCTGTTATAAATTACCTAATGTTTGAAAAAAACGTAATTTTCCTGGGGTATTTCTTTTTCATAAGCTCCCATGCTTGAGTTTTTTAGTTGTTATTTTTGTATAAATCGGATCCAATGTCCCAAAGACATGGTAAATCAAAATATAAAGACATAAATTCGGTCAGAACCTCTCGTTCGCGGCTTTCTTTTTGCGAATCCATTGCACAACGTGCGCTCGCGACTTCTGACAAGCACACACTGATGCGCTCCTGTCGGCCGACAGCGTTCCAGACGGTTGGGACCAACCACGGACGCAGCCTGTCGCGAGGGATGCGCTCGAGACCAAGGCCGTTGACATCAACCAAATATCGGTCGGGTCAACCGCATTCTACACGGTACATTTTAAAAGGCCTTCTACACGATCGGGACCAACCGCCAACCACCGTGTCCTTGGTCGGGTTGATATAAAAATGGACCGTGTAGAAAGCGGTTGACCAACCGATATTTGGTTGATGTCAACGGCCTTGGTCGTGAGCGCATCCCTCGCGACAGGCTGCGTCGGTGGTTGGTCTCAACCGTCTGGAACGCTGTCGGCCAACCGTTGATCCGACCAAGGACACGGTAGTTGGCGGTTGGTCCCGATCGTGTAGAAGGCCTTTTATATCAACCCGACCAAGGACACGTTGGTTGGCGGTTGGTCCCGATCGTGTAGGAGGCCTTTGAAGTTCGTTTTCATTTCCCGGTAGCCCCTCGTGGCGCTTGTGTTTACGTTGTTTCGTTCACAAGGACAAACGTTTCTCGTATACGAGACGCACGTGGGCCAAGCGCGGGCGCAGGCAGTTGTGTTTGCGATGATATACATAATTGTTTTAGTTTTTAAAAAGCAGCAAATCATTAGCGAATTGAGATTAACTGTGATTGTAGAATTGATAATTTTAGTTTAAAATAATGGGTGTAAGGTGTGTAATGAAATTAAAGATAAAAAATGTAAACAAATGTGTTGCCACTGCAATAAAATCAATCCCAAGAAGTGGAAACTTAAAATTCGTTAAATAGGCGAGATAAAAAATAATGCGACTAATTTATACGTGTTACGTAAATACATATAAATGCCTGGAAAATATTCGTAAATATTTAAATAAACAAAATGAAAACGTCATTATTTTATATTCATAAATATGTGCAGTTTATATTTACGCCACTGGCAATGGTTAGGAATTGTAAACCTTTGGTTCGTAATTTAATTAATATACCTACCTGGATATTCCCATTCCTTACTCTTAATTTTATAGTAAAACCGAATAATTAATTCAAGTTCCATTTATACTGAATCGACTTGTCTGATCGTTCGTAGACCGCTTTAATATCTTTGCCCCGAGCTGAGGCTGCCATTTTCTGAAATCTGAATCGCATTCGTTTTCTGACGTTTGTCGTGACCGAAGTGTGTAAAACAAAAATGTGCCAACTCGACCACCTAATAGACAATGTAACAGAGACATTAATAATAAATGTAACTGAGGAGGATTCGACGTCTTCCTCAGAAAGCGAGAGTGAAAGTAAACAAATTAAAAATTAAAAATCTAGTGTTATTTTCCTTTGTGTTTCCTGTCCTAATAAGACATATAATAATGGCACGTCTTGCTTCGATCGCTTGGCCACTTCTAGTGGCTGCAGGCAATAGGCTTTTGCTGTATATCGTACCCGGACTATCGTCACCTACTAAGTACCTATTCATACCAACCTACGACATTAAAGTGATCATAGTAAAATATAGGATTGTTTTAAAAGTAGTGACGATATATTCATTAGTTAAAACCAAAACCTGGTTGAATGCCCCTGAGACGTCACTTTGACGTTGACAGGTCTTTGTTTACATTTTTTTATCTTTAATTTCTTTTTTTTTTTAGAAGAAAGCTTTCTGATATGAAAATTAATATTTTGGTGTTATTTTAATTTGGTGCACATTTGGTGTTAGTACGTGGCAAGGTGGTCTGCTCCAATCTTGATAATAAATTGTCAAAGCTGTCTATTGAGGATTCATGTCGGCGTGCACTCAACGACTGGCGGTGTGGCGGCTGGCAAATCGTTTCGAATATCGAATAGACGCAGTGTGAACGGCGGCCATGTATAAGGGAAGATCGCATACGTGAAAAAACCGAATGGACCTCGCACCATGTGAACGGCCGTCTCGTATACGGTAAAACCGAATGCGAGAAAATATCGAATAGAATAGTCGCCGTGTGAACGTAGCGTAGCCTGACAGTTCGCTAAGCAGCGCAACATGCCTCCAGACGATAGCAATTAGTCAGCTCCAGATAAATTGGGGTTGACAAATCATGACATGTGTACACCGCATGCGACATGTTGTACGCATGACTTTGTAAAACAAATGTGTTATTATCTATGTTCAAATGTCAGTAATGTCTCTGTGGTTTTTTTCTTTTTCCGGCATTTCTTCTCAAGTTGGGCCCTCAACTAATTGCCTCTAACAATATTGTGGTATGAAACACACAAAATATAAAAAAAACATTAAAACAAAGAACCTAAGTAATACAAACAAGCAAACATAAAGAAAACCTAAAACTACAAAAATATACACAAAAACTAACTACTACTTTAAAATTAACAATCAAAACATGCCGCCGGGCGCGCGATCGGCATCACACTGTTCGTGCGGTGATAAACCAATAACGCGCCCTGCGGTGCGCAGCGCAGGCCACGACTCTCGTCCCGCCCCGGCCGCCCGTCGTTGCGGCAGGACGAGGCAAAACGAGCGAGCGCGAGCCGCAGGCGAGCCGGCATATAGCCGCCCGACTTATACATGCAAAATCTCTGTGTGGTGTGTCTGCAGAGGCCCTACTGCGAAACGTGGTTTCCACTTCGCGGTAGCCCCTCAGCAGCGTTGCCAACCGTACGGTAATTACCGTATTCATACGGTAATTTTATGCCTTGTACTGTTGTCAATTACCTTACGACAAAATTAATAGAACCTCCAAAAAATACGGTAATTTAAAACACCGTGGTTTTGCCTTCTCATTTGGTAGGTAAAATTGTACTCTTTTTCATAATGAGTGAATTAAGTGGTTTTCTGAGAGCCGTCTAGTGGGAAACGATTTTTTTTTATATAAATTAACTGAATCTAGTTTTTTATAATCGTTTTTGGTGGATTTGTTAGAACAAACAGACTGCCCGCAGGGCAGTGTATAACCAGGTTAGGAGGTCACGCAAAACGACAAAAACCTTGGCATACTTTAGTTGTTAGAAACCATCTTTAATCTCTAAAATAACAGCGCATTTACCTAAAAACTGCAAAGATATTAGTTTTTTGTTAATAAAATGCGTACGGTAAATTATACGGTAATTTTAGGGTAAATAAGACGTCATTCTGGCAACACTGGTGTGCAGCAGTAGGCACAGGACGGTAAAATTTTATACGTCGGTTGTGGGCATAAGACAAGCCAAGCCAAGGAGCTCTTTGCGGTCTACGGGGCCATAAAACGACAACAAAATACCCTGCAAAATGCCCATGTACTTGTCCAGTCAGACAATCGGACCCTGGTGGCGTACATCAGGAACGAGGGCGGGACGAGGTCCCTGGCCCTGCTCGAATTGACAACGAACCTCGTAGTCCTGGCCGAGCAACTCAATATGACACTCTCTGCGGCGTACCTCCAGGGGAGGTACAACGGCATAGCCGATCGCCTGTCCAGAAACAAACCAGTGCCGGAATGGCACCTGTTGCCCCCGGCTGCGGAAGCCGTATTCGAGTTTTGGGGCGTTCCCGACATAGACTTGTTCGCATCCAGGGATGCCAAAGTCGTAGACCACTACGTAACGTGGGACTCAAAAGATGGGTCGGCAATTTTTTGCGACGCATTCAGTCGGAAATGGAACTTCGGATTGGCCTGGGTGTTCCCCCCCCCCAATCTGATTCCACGTGTCTTACAACATCTAAACTCGGCCAGGGGAACATACATAATAATAGCACCACGGTGGACCCAATGCTTCTGGCTAACGGACCTGCGAGCGCGAGCTCTAGCCGAACCTCGCCCTATAGGGAACCTATCCAGGGACTTAATCGATCTGACAACCGGCAGAGCTCCAGCCCAAGTGGACAAACTAGCACTCCAGGCGTGGAAAGTTGGGGGTGGGCTGAACAAGTCGCTCACTGGTCCTCACAGGAGAGACAACTGTTGAATAAAAGCTGGAGAGACTCAACATTGTCCACATACAAAGCTCCGATCAGGCGATGGACTGCATGGTGCAACTCAGCATGCATTGACCCCCGACAACCCAATGGAAATGACTTGGCTAGATTCTTAGCGAAACTTTATCTGGAAGACAAACTCGCCTACAGGACCATCTTGCTTCACAAGTCAGCAATTGTGACCTACTCGGCAGCTGAAGACTTAACAAGGAATTTCTTTGTGCAACAGGTCCTAAAAGCGATTTCTATAATAAAACCACAGGAAAAGAAGTCAAAAATCTGGGACACACATTTAATTTTTGACTGGCTAAAAAACACCCTCAACACAGGAACATTATTTGATATTTCAAGAAGAGCTGCTATCATCCTACTCCTGGCTTCAGGGCGGAGGGTACACGACTTGACCCTGCTAGACTTAGCCAATAACAATTTCATTGAGGATAACAATAATAAAAGCTTAGTTCTGTGGCCTAAATTTGGATCCAAAACTGATAATGCCAAGATAAGGCAATCTGGTTGGCTTCTAAAAGAACACCCTGACGAGCGCTTATGTCCAGTAAGACACATAAAGAAACTTATTGTGTTAGGGTGTGTTTTCTTTTTAGTTTATATCAATGACTTGCCCAAAACTATTGATTCAACCTGTATAATGTTCGCGGATGACGTATCTATAATGTTTAACTGCATTGATAGCACTGACTGTAACTCACGCCTAGAAACGACACTCAAAAGCGTAGATGACTGGCTAACAGATCATAGTCTAGAAATAAACTACAAAAAAACAAAAGTAATGCAATTTAAACCACATCAAAAAAACCCACTAAGTATAAGCCTTATGACTAAATACGGAAAAATGGAGGAGGTCCAAAGTTTCTTGTTACTAGGTATTACTATAGACACTAGCCTAAACTGGAAAACCCATATATCAAATACAAGAACGAAATTAACGAGATTCGTGTACGCGCTCAGCATTTTAAAGATGAACACCAATTATGAAACGGCTCTTTCAGCATACTACGCCTACGCATACGCCTGGCTCCGTTATGGAGTAATCTTGTGGGGAGCCAGCACGGACGTCCAAGACCTGTTCGTGATGCAGAAGAAGTGCCTGCGCATCCTCGTAAACATACGAAACACAGAAAGTTGCCGACCACACTTCATAAATAAAGACCTCCTCACTCTTCCTTCCATCTACATACTGGAAGTTTGTATGTTTGTGAGAGAGCACATGCACCTTTTCCGACAAATAAAAGATGCCCCAAATCGCAGAATGGCAACTCGCCATGAAAACAGGCTCGACTTGCCAATATCTAATTTGGTAATCCATAAAAATAGTCCATATGTGCGTTTTATAAATATATATAACAAGGCTTCTACAATCATTAAAGCAACAGATAAGAATCACATATTTAAACATAAATTGAAAAACTTCCTGACAAAAAAAGCGTACTATACAATCGACGAATTTCTAAAGGATAATTTAAATGAACAGTAAATTCAGTATAAATTGCTATAACTTAATGTACCTCATAATTCCTATGTCTATATCGAACCTATTTAATTTTCGCTTCAATTATTATCTACTTCTTCAACTTATTTCTTTGTAAATTGACGTTTAACAAAATTGTATTAAAATAATTCTTTATTATACATATATTATATACGACATGAAAATAGAATGGGTACACTAAATACTAGATAATAAGCAATTATTAATTACTAACTTAAAGCAATTCTATGTACCTCTTATTAATCTTTGTGAAATGTTATATGTATATTATCAATGAAATTGAATATGGCTTGCAACGAATGTAAATCGAATATCGCTTTTATATTATAATTTGATACCTACTTATTAAATTGCTACGCCCTAATAGGGCCCATATGGAATATATGTACCTATTACTAAGAACTGTACAACTATGGATGCAATAAACGATATGACTATGACTATGACTATGACTATTGAAGCCGCCCGGAACAGAAGATTACCCGAAGAAGGAGACCTTCTCACAAATCTATTTGTATCTATAACAGGAACAATAAAACCTGCTACTAGGACTATAATAGCAGGTTGGATAAAAACAATATTTAAAGAAATCGGAATTGACGCACCCCCAGGCAGTATAAGGGCAGCTGTGGCATCCCGAAGCTTCCTAGAGAGACAACCTGTAGAAGCAATACTAAAAAGGGCAAATTGGAGGAGTGCCCAAACATTTAGTCGGCACTATTGCCGGTCAATAGAAAGACAGGGGAGAGACCAGAATCTAAAGGACCATACAGATTTGCTTGTAGATAATTTTTTAGACATATCAGTCCAAAAATTAATTTATGGACCCAAGTCCTATAATGATAATTAGGATTAGCGTCAACTAACCCTCATGACTATACAGACATAATATGTATACTATACTAACATGACAGACAATTTAATATTGTCAAGGCTAAGCCTTTAGTGTATTCCAGAAGAATACTTAATTTATTTTTTAATTTTGGCTTAGTAACTTGATGCCTAAGCCTTTAGTGTATTCTAGAAGAATATTTTAAATTATTTTTCACACCTTTCATTCGGAAAAGTAAGTTTTGCTCCACGACGAGAGGGACCAAAACGCTACTTTTCTGTTCAAGCTACTTTTTTAATTTATACATTGGCATTGGAGCATTTGTACGCAATGTGCCAATTGAACACAGATGTTAATAAAATAAGCGATTGTAATTTCATCGTAGTCGATTCAAAACGAACATATTTCAAGTTTTAACTCTAACAATGTTGTATAAAAATTTGTAAATATTTCATAATATTTAAAAATAAGTAATAAAAATTAAGATAATTTAGATATATTTTAACAATTGCTTTTTTTAATTTTCCTCATAGTCGGTGTGAAAAATAGTATGTGTCACTCGCTAGCAAAATTATTTTCGTCTCGGGCGTAAACACTTGTATCCCTCACTACGCTCAGGATTCAATACACCGCCCTCGCCGTAAATATACTATTTTGCTCCCTTGTGACACAAATAACTATTTTAATTTTGGCTTGGTAAGTAGTTGATGCCTAAAGCATTCCAGAGGCTACATAATGTGTTTTGTATTTAAACATGTCTTTTGTAGATTTCCTATACTGTGTGTTTCCACCCCGAAACACCACAATGTTATATTAAGTAATGAATAATAATATTACCACAATGTTATATTAAGTAATGAATAATAATATTACTTTAAGCTAGGTATAATCATTGATCTCAGATTCTAAGTGATATTAAACAATAAAGCATTCATCTAAGTAATTCATAAATGAATAAAACTCAATTAAAAATAGTTTTATTAACGTATTGATGAACACAACAAAAATATAGGTGTGTTCGGCTCCTCAACGCATTAATATAATTCAACATAGCATGTTTTCTGTCACCAGCAGATATCAAACAGGTCTTCAACATCAATGCCGTGTTTCGGAACACAAATAATGAGGCTGTTTTGCACTCCAACAAAACAGCTATTATTGGTGTGAAGAAACACGGCATTGCAGCAAGGATCTTGCTGGTGATTGCTGTAGACTATGAATAGACAACGAAATGTTGACAAATGGCGCCATTCAGAGACGTTTTTCGGAAGGCGCTCTCTGCTGGATACGGTGACAGGTAACATAAAGGAGAAATAAACCGCGGTAAGAGACGTTTTTTCACGACTTTATGGTAGAAACTTAAATAGCATTCTTCAACATCAATGCCGTGTTTCTTCACACCAATAATAGCTGTTTTGTTGGAGTGCAAAACAGCCTCATTTTTCTCTCTTAACCCTATAAATATAACTTGTATTAGTGTCCTGTATGATAGCTGATCGTATAGAGGAGCCTAAATAGTGGCTATATTTAAAAAATAAATTAAAAATGCTATGCTGAATCCCTTTCCGAAGAAACAAATGGAGCAGGCTGCAGGAGTCCTTTACCGACTGGGAAACAGATATACAAACAAAATAATAATAATAAAAGAGTCGTTATTGTTGAGTGTAGAATGTGCTTTACAATCTATGCTGGCTGGTCAACCGTTTAAATATGGAAGCTGTCAATGTTGTTTGTATACAAACTAGACGTTGACAGCTTCACTCTCTTCAAATCCTCCCATCAAGAATGTTGTTGTAATTGAAAGTATAATAAATAACGTTAAAACTCTAGCGGTGTCTTCCCTGTAACCTGCCATAGACCTTTGTAGGAATCTCCTACAGGTTATGGGGCCCTAAAGAACTTTAAAGATCCGCGGAATTATTTGTTTCAGTAAAGCAAAATACTAACGCAGTAACCAGCTCAATTTTATCCATAGCAACGACCAGGCTATTTACATTATAAGCATAGCAACCGTAAGTAAAGTGACAACTTACAATGGAAAAGTGCATTCAATTGAATAAACTACATCAAGGCTCAAATTATCCGATCTGGAGGAAGCTGATAAAGCTACAATTGGCCTCGAAGGAAATCGGAACAGAATCTGACAACTCAGGTAAAACCGCAAGGGCTATTTTCTGTATTTTTAACAACATCGAAGAAAGTTTTCTGCATTATGTGATTAATTCCAAAACTCCGAAAGACATTTTTGAAAAATTGGATATCATCTTTAACTACAACGTTGAAAAAGAAAGTCAATTAAAAGTGATTGAATTCTTTAATTATAAATACACCGGAAATCTGTTACTAGACATTAGTAAATTACAGAATATGTCTTTTGACCTGGAATCAACTGAAAACAAAATTACCGAAGGAATGCTTATTCAGAAAATTTTAACTATTTTACCTTCGAACCTAAATTATTTTCAAACAGTCTGGGAAATTACTTCAAAATCAGATCAAACAGTTCTCAAATTAATAGAACGTCTACAAAAGGAAATAAAACTCTTAGGAAATGATGTTTTTAATGATAATTCCGATTTTAATATACAAGAAATAGCAATGAAATCGAATGAAAGAAAATGCTACAGCTGTAATTTACCAGGTCACATTGCAAGGTTCTGCAAAAATAACAAGTGCACAGTGTGTAATAGAAGCGGCCACAGATCTGAAGAGTGTTTTTCTACAAAGACTTGTAGAAAATGCAATAAGAAAGGCCATATCGAGAAATTTTGTCGCACTTTTAGCCTGGTAAGTGACCAGAACAATCATTTAATAAAAATAAATGCAATTCTGGATTCTGGAGCTTCTTCTCACATGTTTTATAATAGTAACATCATCAATTTTACAGAGAAAATAAATACGGATATCAAATGCGCCAATGCAGAGAATCTCGTCGCACAAGCCAGAGGTACAATTAACACAAACACCTTTAAACTCGAGGATGTTCTATACGTTCCGGCTATCTCAAGGAATCTGATCTCTGTAAGTGCTATTACTGATCATGGTGCTTCCATGCTCTTCACTGAAAACAAGGTAACAGTTAGCAAAAACAATTTAATTATTCTCACCGGTTACAAAACCCCGAATGGTTTATTTGAAACGGAGTTTAATGCAAAGGCTGTTAGTGAGGCAATGCTATCCGAGAATGCCCATATCTGGCATCGTAGGCTGGCTCACGTATCGGATGTACCGCGTCTAGCTAAAATGGTAAACGGTATCAAAATTGGGGGGGATCATAAGGAATCATTCTGCGAGACTTGCGTCCAAGCCAAAATGACCAGGAAACCTTTTAAAAACAATAGAACTAAAGCTAAATTCCCTTTGGAAATAATTCACACGGATGTTTGCGGCCCAATTGAAGTTCCTACTTGGGACAATAAAAAATATTTTGTAACCTTTTTAGATGATTTTACGCACTTTTGTGTTGTGTATCTAATCTCGTTCAAAAGTGAAGTGTTCGATAAAGTGAAGCAGTTTATATCTTTGGCGGAAAATCATTTTAACAAAAAGGTTAGGAAAATAAGATGCGACAATGGTCGGGAATACCTGAACAATAACCTGATGTCTTTGACCAAAACAAAAGGAATTGTACTAGATGTAACGGTACCCTACACATCTCAACTCAACGGAAAGGCGGAGAGACTGAATAGAACCTTGCTACAGAAAACAAGAGCGCTCATTTTTGATGGCCGTGTCCCAAATTATTTATGGGGTGAAGCTCTACTGACTGCAAGCTTCCTAACTAACCGAAGCCCCACTGAAGGGAAAGACAAAACTCCGGCTGAACTGTGGTTTGGTGTAAAACCAGATGTCTCGCATGTCAAAACCTTTGGATCTACAGCATACTACAAAATAAACTCTGGTCTGCGAAAGTTAGACGCTAGATGCACTAAAGGAATACTGATTGGATATGTCAGTAATAGTTATAAAATATGGGTAGATGAAACGAAAATGATTGTAAGAGCAAGGGATGTAAGAATTAATGAAAACGAACAAGGTATATATTTAAATGCACAAAATGATGAAGATATCAGAGGTCTATGGTATATAGATGAAAAGGATGAAGAAACGGTTAGGGAAGACACACCAAAAAAATAGAGAAGTCAACAGAAAGGAACAAAATAGGGGAGGAAGAGTCAACAATAATGAAGGTCGAGAAGGTGGAAGTTCAAGAAATAATGAAGGTAGAGAAGGTGGAAGTTTAAAAAATAATGATGGTCGAGAAGGCGAAACAAGAAGAATAAGAAGTAGAAGCATAGAGAGTACTCGAGTAGGCGATGTTCGTATGAAAAGATTGAATATTGAAACAAGTGAAGACGAAACAAATGAAGTTGAAACAAATGACGTTAGAACAAATGAAGTTGAAACAAATGACGTTAGAACAAACGAAGTTGAAACAAATGACGTTAGAAAAAATGAAGTTGAAACAAATGACGTTACAACAAATCATGTTGGAACAAATGAAGTAGTAATAAATGAAGAAGAAATAAATGATTGTGGAACAAATGAAATCGTTTATGAACAAGAAAGTAATGAAGAATATTTTGATGGAGATGAAGATTTACAACCAATTGATATTCAAATAAATGAAAATAGATCTGAAAGTCATGAACACAGAAATCATAATAATGAAAATAGAAGAATTTTACCAGTTAGAGAAAGAAGATTGCCAGATAGATACAAAGATTACTTAATGGACTATGATACAGAAGTTTCGATGCTAACATACGAAGAAGCTATAGAATCTTGGGAAAAAGACAAATGGAAACAAGCAATAGAAGAAGAAATTGTATCACTAGAAGAAAATAATACATGGTCGTTTGTAAATGAACAGGAAGCGAAAGGAAGAAAACTAGTCACAACAAAATGGATTTTTACAGTAAAGTCTGATGGAAGATATAAGGCCAGATTAGTAGCAAGAGGCTTTCAGCAAAAATATAAAATAGACTACGATGAAACTTATAGTCCGGTGGTAAACACAACTTCGTTAAGAGTTTTACTATCAATAGCTGCAGCAAAAGGTTTTAAAATGAAACAGTTTGACGTAAAAACAGCTTTCCTACATGGAGACCTAAAGGAGACAATTTACATGAAAGTGCCTAAGGGATACTTAAACAAAGAAGGAAAAGTCTGCAAACTATAAACAAAAGCTTATATGGTCTTAAACAAGCTCCATTAATGTGGAATATCAAATTCACAGAATTTCTATCGAAAATGGGTTTCAAACAGATGAAACTAGATCAATGCATTTTTGTAATGGAAGGAGAAAAGAAGATCATTCTGGCAATATATGTAGACGACGGATTATTGTTTGGCGAAAGAGAAAAAGATCTGATACATGTAATGGACACAATTAGGAAGACTTTTGAGATTAGAATTTTAGACGAAGTAACTAACTACATAGGTTTGGATATTGAACAAGATGACAAAGGAATAAAAGTCTTTCAAAAGAACTACAGTGAAAAGATCGTTAAGAAATTTAATCTCGAAAATGCGAGAGAGTGTAAAACTCCAAATATAACTATAGAAGAGCATCCATCTGTCAAGGTTGATATGAAGTCTCATGAGCTGTACCGCGAGATGATAGGGTCATTATTATATTTGGCAAATAAATCGCGACCAGACATCAGTTTTCAGGTGGGTTATTGTTCCAGGCATCAAAATTCTCCAAACTTGAACGATTTGAACAACGCAAAAACAATTTTTAGGTTTGTTAAAGGTACAACGGAAAAAGGTATTCATTTTGGTAAAGACGACAAGGTTCTCAGGGGTTACTGTGATTCAGATTTTGCGGGAGATCCAGACACTAGGCGCAGTACTTCTGGTTTTGTGATTTGGCTGAATGGTGGACCAGTGGCATGGAGCTCAAGAAAGCAATCAGTGGTGGCACTAAGCAGTACAGAAGCAGAATTTATAGCAGCTGCAGAATGCTGTAAGGAGCTACTATTCGTCAGAGATCTGATTTACGAAATTACAAAAGAAAGGCTTGAAGTCGAGATGAGAGTGGATAACCAATCTGCAATTTGGCTAATGAAGAAAGGAATTATGGGAAGAAGAAGCAAACATATTGATGTAAAATACTATTATTTGAAAGAGAAAATAGATGAAAATCAGATTTCAGTTAAATACTGTCCGACTGGATCACAACTAGCGGATATATTAACAAAAAGTTTACCGGCACTAAAGTTCGAGAAATGTCAGAAGAGATTAGTGTGTTAGTGATAATGTGAGTTATCAAGTGTAGTGTAAGTGTGGGCTAAAGTGAACATTATTATTTATTCGGATTAATGTCGGGGTCTTAATTTATAATGTATGGTAGTATGTAAGTTTTTATAGGGTGTGTAATCTTTTATACAGTAACATCGAATAAAAGCTTAAGGATTCTTAAACCGTGGAAACAAAATAATGATTAACTTAAGGGGGTGCTAAATAATGATTCACTTAAGGGGGTGAAAGGGTTGTTATATTGTAACTGAATCATTATTTCGTGCGATCATCACCAACTTCATCATCATCTGAAAGGAGAGTTTTTCATTTTAATATTAATTTTACACCTTTTTCGAACAACTATATCCTTGAGTTTTATTTTGAGTCTGTATTCCTTTTATAACTAATTTATAATTTGAATTGTGTATAATTTGATAGTGTATGTATTCAGGAAAAAGAAACGCTGTTATTGAAATAGTAACGATATTTAGAAGCAATTTAAGATAGATAGGTAGTATTTATAAAAGTTGAGGTATCGAGTGGTAGAAAGTGGGTGAGATTTACGTAGAGTTAGATATGTGATTAAAGATGATGTATCGAGCAGGAGAACTAAAGGTGATTAAAGATGATGTATCGAGCAGGAGAATTAAAGGTTAATAATTATAGATGTGATTAAAGATGATGTATCGAGCAGGAGAATTAAAGGTTTAATTATAGATGTATTTAAAGAAGATGTATCGAGCAGGAGATTTAAGGGTTTAATTATATTGTGACTATTAAAGTCAGGTGTCGAGTAGGAGTTTTAAAGAAAGGATGAGTTGAGTAGGAGTTTTAAAGAAAGGAACATGAATATTGCACGGGATAGTATTTAGTAAAAGGGGTTATGAAGTAAACAGGTTTATAATGGGTTGTTGTTGTTTTAAATAGAAAATATAAATTATAGATTAAAATCATTAGATTTTTATACAAGGTGTTATACAGGGTGGGATACGTTGTTAAACTTTTGGTGCTGTTTTTGGAAAAATGTTTTGTTAAGGTAAAAGGTTTTTGGTCTTGAATTGTTACTATAATGTGTGTAGTAATAGGGTTGCCAGCAGCATAGATTGAGGGGGTGTGTTGAGTGTAGAATGTGCTTTACAATCTATGCTGGCTGGTCAACCGTTTAAATATGGAAGCTGTCAATGTTGTTTGTATACAAACTAGACGTTGACAGCTTCACTCTCTTCAAATCCTCCCATCAAGAATGTTGTTGTAATTGAAAGTATAATAAATAACGTTAAAACTCTAGCGGTGTCTTCCCTGTAACCTGCCATAGACCTTTGTAGGAATCTCCTACAGTTATAACCAATACAGTGTATATCTGATAACAAAGGCTATAATAAAAAGTAAATTCTGAAACCGCATGTATGAGTATGTCTATATGTAAATGTAAGCATGTCCGGACAAGAATGCCATCGCAAAGCTTTATGATAAATTACATGTTCATGTTAAAGATATATGCATTATAAAAACATTGAGCATGATGTATCTTTGTGGGAACATAGTATTAAGCCAAATAAATGGCTTTAAAAACATGAGACACACAAACATTTTCTTACGAAGCACTTTACGACTAAGATTGCAAAGCTGGACACTCCCGATACGCTTTAGCCACTTTTTGAGTCCTTCATCCGAAGTGGGAAACGCGTGCATTTTTACGAACTTCCGTTTACTCGCGCAGTTTTCTAAACAGCACCTGTTGTACATTGTGATAAATATCACACAACCACTGCAATTACAGTTTTAGCTGAGAGGATAAGCACGGATTAACATCAACGGAACTTCACTCGATCAACGTAAAACGATAATGGAAATGGACGGTAGAGCGGTAATATTTTTTCAAATATATGTCAAATTAAGTACGACAGCAAAAAATTGGGGCCAAGGGGGTGAAGAGGGGGAAGTAAACGTCAGTCAAATGTCATTCTCCAAACTCGAGATCATAAATCTAATGACCATAAATTATGTTTGAAGATTACGTGCCGTGGCTACACCCAATTCTGACTGCGACATGTTGTCCTGACAAATTGGGGTAAAATCACTTAATGTGGATGGCCTATTAGAAATTGGATACGACAAATCAGAAGTGATAATTGTATGGTTTCTAGAGCCCCTAAGTACGTTCGGATTTTACCCTACGTCAATTGATTTGCGAAATTGAATGGCTGCCAGATCGTACATTTGGATACAAAATATGTATAATCGGACAGTGTCTTGTATCCATGATCATTCCGTATAATACTTAGAGCATTAAACCAACCGGAGTGGCAATTGACAGGCGTTCCCCTCTGCCAAATACGTATGACCAGAGGTCATACGTATTGTATGGACTGACGTTTATCTGACGTAGCTATTTTCACGTTCCGCATACATTTGACGTTCCCCTCCCCCGCAAAAATCGGCAGACTTTTTATGTATAGAAAATGACACATGTGACCACTCCTGTTGGTTTAATGCTCTAAGGTATAATACGATACAAAAGAATACGGCATGAAATGGAACGTGAGTTCGCCTCTTGCTTTTTTCGAAGTTCTCACACTGCCTTCACACTGCATTAAAAAGTACTTATACCGACCGATTTTAAAAGTGTAATCAAAAAAACGAAGCAGCATCAATGTACAGGAGAATATTAGTTTTATTAAATTATAAAGAAAAATCGATTTATAGAATGATTATGTATAATGCGATCAAATTTCGTATAATCGCAGATACTTAACCGTATAGCCGCGATTTATTTGCTGGCAGCCCTTTAATTCGACTGACAGTCCGAGTGTTTTCTGGCGGGAACTTGAAAAAAGGCGGTCGTGAAAAATTTCTCAATCTATTTTAATTTAGTTTTATTGTTAAAAGTGCACGAAATCTTCGAATAACTATTGACGAAAACTTAAAAAATGGACGGGAATGAGGGGGGCGGGGATAACCCGCCCAACTCCAAGCGTTTTCGGGACGATGGTGGAGACAGCGTCGGCGGAGGTAATGGTTACGGCGGCGGGGGTGAGCGAGAATTTTTACCATACTATAAACCTAACTACAAGAGACAATATCCGGAAAATTCCACAAGAACCGAATTTAAAGTGTTCGTAGAACATGTAAATCACAAGGACAGACTAGGGAACAAAAGTCCCATATATCTAAACCATATTTTTACGACGGATGTTAAAGGGGTAATATCGATCCAACGGCTGAACGCAAATAAAATTGCAGTAGTTTTTAAACAATATAATACGGCAAACAACTTTCTGAACAACTCTGCATTTCTAAACAAATATAATATGAAGGCTTACATACCGGCTACCCAAATTGAAAAAACTGGCATTATACGATTTGTACCTGGAAATATTTCAAATAAGGACTTATACTCTAAACTGAGCTCCGTGTATGAAATCATCGCTGTCAGGCGATTCACAAAAAAAGTAGGACCAGAGAGAGTTCCACTACAAACAGTCAGTATAACGTTTCTATCCAATGTGTTACCAGACAATGTACAATATGATCTATTCTCATACAGAGTATTTGAATACATACCTCCACTACAACAATGTTTTAAATGTTTCAAATTCAACCACTCCGCAAAGATATGCAACGGCAAACAAAGGTGTTCCATCTGTTCAGGTGAACATATTTATAAAGACTGCGACAAACCAAACGAGCTCTGCTGCACTAACTGCAGCGGCCCTCACCTAGCTATTTCTAGACTATGTCCAATTAAAATGAATAAATTACTAGAAAAGAAAAGTAAAATTACGTACGCAAGTGTAGCGCAAACTATACAGAAACCCGAGATTGAATACCCTTCATTGCCGTTGCCGAAACAGAACCAACTTGTAAATAACAAACCTGTAAATACACGTGTAAATACTCCTGTAAATAAATCTGTAAATAACAAGCCGGCGTCGCAAGCCACGCCCACTAATGTCCAGCCTAATATGGACTTCAAAACCCAGTTACTCTCCAATGATGATGTACTAACGGCCCTGGTACGAACACTGGTAGAGCTGGGCAATAAGAGTGATCCATCGCCGATCACTACAGCAACCATTAAAGAAGCATTAATTAAAAATTTATCTCCGTAATGGATTTAAGTCCCCCTACAGCATCTCAGTTACGAATTGCGCAGTTTAACATTCAAAGTGCTAATAGTAAAAAGCCCTTATTATTAAAGTTTATGCAAACACAAAATATAGATGTATGTTTACTTAATGAAACTTGGTTCACAGAACATCATAATTTTAGAATCCCAGGTTATAATCTTCACTCTAGAATATCCAAGAACCCTCACAATGGTGTAGCAATTTTAATTAAACCAGATATTAAGTATAATATTATAAACACAACCTTCTATGAGGACATTCAAACTATTGCTGTATCAATATCTACCGAGCATGGTACTGTGACTGTACTCTGTGTATACTGTCCTCCTTCCAGCGGGCACATAAGAATGAATAGATTGCGCAATATAATCCGAGACCTTCCTAAACCTATTTATATAAGTGGAGATTTTAATGCTCACCATATTGCTTTTGGTTGCCTATCTACTAAGGGTCGTGGTCAAGACTTATATGATGTTATAGATGAATGTGATTTATGTATATTAAATGATGGCAGTTTCACTACAGTGAATCGCCCTAGAACCAACCCTTCAGCCATCGACGTCAGCTTTGCAAGCGCATGCATAGCACCATTGTGTGAGTGGTCTGTACATGACGATTGTATGGGAAGTTACCACTATCCAACCATAACCGACATATCTCTATCCATAGTAAAATACCAAATTAACCCTCCTGTTGATAAATTTTTGTACAAACGAGCCGATTGGCGCCAATTCAATGAATTATCTGTAAATGCGTTTGGCGATTTACCGATTAATCATGAAGACCCACTCTCTTCCTATACAGAATTTTGTAGACGTCTGGATGCCCTTATGCAAATAGTTATTCCAAAGTTCACCAAGTCAGCCCACTTTATTAGCAGACCTCCAACACCTTGGTGGAATGAGGTTTGCGAACAAAGCGTAATAGCGTCTTACAACGCTTTGAAACAGTACAGAAGTGATTCTACAATAGAGAACTATATAAATTACAAGAAACTTGATGCATTGAAAAAGAGAACTATTTCTGAGCAGAAAAGTAATGGGTGGAACAATTTGTGCCATACATTTAATAGAACTACTCCTATAAGCAAAATTTGGAATATGATTAAGATGTTTAAGGGTGTTAAGTCCAGTATTAGATCTTGTAAAGACGAGTTCATACCTAGCTTCCTAGATAAACTGTCCGATAACATTGGTTTAAAAGAGTCTAGTAACTTAATTAATTATTTTAATAGGAACAATAATAATAGCAATTCAAACTTTTTATTGGCACCATTTACATGGAATGAATTCATGACAAGTCTACAATCCAGGCGAAATACAAGTCCAGGTCTAGATAACTTTCCATATATTGTAATTAAAGAACTCCATATATCTGCTCAACAATTTTTTCTTGACATTCTTAATGCATTATGGCAAAAACAAATTATCCCTGAATCATGGAAAACACAGTGTGTTATCCCAATACTCAAGCCAGATAAATCTCCAGAGGAAGCTAGTTCCTATCGTCCTATATCTGTCTTCATGTTTAGGTAAACTATTCGAAAATATGATTAAAATCCGCCTCGATTGGTTTGTAGAGGCTAATGGTATCATCCCATGTGTGCAGTATGGCTTCCGTCGAGGGCGTAGCTGCGCTGATAGCTTCATATCATTGATCTCAGATCTGAAAATTGCAAATAACTTAAAGTCACACACTGTTTGTGTATTCTTAGACGTACAGGGAGCTTTTGATAATGTTGACCCAGCTATCTTGGTGAACATTATGTCTGATGTGGGTATACCTGGCCGAATATGTCAGTGGATCTACAATTTCCTTAATGACAGAACCTTATATGTTAAATATAATAACATCTTACATGGGCCTAGAACCGCATCAAAGGGCACAATGCAAGGTGCAACTCTTTCACCATTGCTATATAATTTGTACACTTGTGAAATATGTAAATATGTTAATTCTAGTGATGTAAATATTTTGCAATTCGCAGATGACATTGTTTTGTACACTAGTAGTCGTAACTTACAAGTTGCTATAGATAATATGAATAGAGTGTTAAATCAGTTAAGTTTATACTATGGTGGTAGATTACACTTAAAATCAATGCTACCAAAAGTAGTTTAATGATTTTTGGTGATGATGATCCAACTAGTGATATTTTATACTGTGGAGACTCAATAAACAGAGTTAGTTCAAAGAAATTCTTAGGAGTCATCATAGACCAAAAACTGACTTTTGAAGAACATGTTCGTTATATTTCAAAAAATGCTTTAAGAGCTATAAATATCATAAGATGTCTAGCTGGAGTGTCATGGGGTGCTGACCCCAAAATATTATCCACCCTATATAAAGCTATTGTGAGAAGTCATTTTGATTATAGTGCTTTGGCATATATTAATAGCTACCATGCCAAAAAGTTAGATATCTTGCAGAATAAATCTCTTCGAATAATATCTGGTGCAATGTGCTCAACTCCCATAAGGGCCATGGAAGTTGAGACTAAAATTATGCCACTAATCTTGAGACGTCTACTACTAGCTGAACGATACTGCCTTAAACTATTGTACTCTGATAACACACAAATTATTAACAAGATTATACCTCATAGAATCAATGTATCTGGACCCTTGGCAACTGGTGAGGGCCTGCTGATTGGTAACTCTCCCATGCTTTTTCATATATTTCTGGAAATTGAAAACAACTGTAGTAGAATTAAAAAACAGTGCCCTTGGCCCTGTTATTCTTCCCAGTATAAAAGCATAATGCACCCAATTACAGTAATTGATTCAGTCACAAATAATTTAGACATGTTGCAATTTCTATCAGAAAATGATTACTACACTATATATACCGATGGAAGTAAAGGTGAAGATTATGTGCGCTGTGCTGTGTATGACCCTCAAACAAAATCCTCTCAGAGCTTTGTTTTGCAAGATGTTTGTACAATATTCACTGCAGAAGCATATGCAGTATATCAGGCTCTTCTGCGAATTGGCAATGTAGATAATTGTAAATATTTTCTAATTATTACAGATTCTTTAAGTTTGATAAAAGGATTGAGCTACATTAAAATTCACTTTAGAACTAATTTCATTTTGTACATAATTAAAGAATTACTATACAAATACCATCTTCTAGGAAAAACCATTTCATTTATGTGGGTGCCTTCTCATAGAGGAATCACTGGAAATGAAATGGCAGATAAAGCTGCTTATGGAGGTGTTAATGCACTTGATGTCTCAGATGCTATGTATGTACCTATGACTGATTATATGAGCAATATGAGGACAGGCATAAGAACTTTATGGGAGCAAATGTGGAAGAAAGACCAAGAGACCAAGGGACGGTGGTACGGTAGTATACAAGAAAACCTACCAGTAAAGCCGTGGTATGATAGCCTTAATTAAGCCAGTCGTGACTTTATTACCACCATCAATAGATTGAGATTCGGTCACAATTCTGCACCGGCGCATTTAGCGCGATTTTCAATAATACCAGATGCCAAATGCCTTCACTGTCAGGACGGCAGTGCTGGAGATGTTGAACACCTTCTATTTAAGTGCCATACTTTTACTTTTGATAGACTAATTCTAGCAAGTGAATTAAGTGAAGTATTCCAAAATGATGTCCCCCGCCGCCTAAATGTCATTCTCCAAAATTATGACAGTTTCGTTCCGTTGTACAAGTACATTAAAAACACAGTGTCCAAAATTTGAAGTGTATAAAGTGAAAGTGTTAAACAAAGTAACTATTGTATTTTGTGCCATTGTGCCAAATAACTCCTAAAATGAAGTATAAACAAAACCGAACAAAGACTTGGCTTAAAGGACTTGAATCCAGGCCATAAAAATTAAAAAAAAAAAAAAAAAAAAAAGACAGTCCGAGTCCGTTTAGACGTTTAAATTTAGAGGTTATGATGTTTGACGAAGCCGAGTTCAACGAATACTACAAATAACTCTATGCACTATATATAGAAAAGTACTCTGTGCTCTATGCGTAGACGATATCCACGATATATTTGAATAGATTTTAGTAAGCTAAAATAATGGCACAAACCAATGGAGCTAAACTCGTACCCGTACTTGAAGATTCCGTTGAGTGTTTAATCTTTTCTTCAAGGGCAACAGATATAGATTGGGATGATTTATGCGTGCAGTTGAACACAACCTTACAAAAGTTATCCGTCAATTACATTTGGCACAGGGATGAATTTAAAGTTCATAGACCGATTGTGCTAGACAGTCAAAATGGTAAATATTAAGTACTGAAAAACAATACGTATTTGCCTTTGATTAAATGCATGTGAAACTATCAACTCACTCCGACTTCCACGGATCCATAATATATAATGTCCTTAAAAAAAGCACGGAAGGTTCAAGTGATGATCTTTCTCACATGCATGCATTGAAGTCAAATATTGATTGATTGATATTTACTTATTCAGATAATTCCTTAATTTTTTTTCATATATGTTTCTCACAGATTTACCTAATCACCTCGCAAGTGTCACAAGTTTCGGTGACAATATTGAGGATGAGTGGTTCATTGTATACATAGCACTGGAACTCAGTAAACAATACATGGACCTAGTTCTACAAATCAGAGATGATGATGGAGATTTCTTGCTTATTGAAGCAGCAGATTATTTACCCTCATGGGCAAATCCAGAGAGTACAGATAACAGGGTAAGTTTTCTATTATTTATATTTTAAATACTTATTAGGCTCAAGGTGCCTTCTGTCCAAAGTCCTAGCCAGTCCTATGTAGACGGTGTCTCGATTGAGAGAGATTCAGATCTACTCTGAGTAATTTTTGCAATCATACAAGTTATATACTAAATCTGTATTTTTTTTTAATATTTCACCTACCGTAAGCCGCGCGCGCCACGTTTTCGTCATAGCCCTATAACAACATGCCGTGCAGGCGCGGACCGAGTTAATCGGTCTACCTATAGTGTTTGTCCTTTAAACTGGATATTTAAGTGAATGCATATATTTAACAGACTTCAAAAAAGGAGGAGGTTCTCAATTCAACTGTATTTTTTTCCAGGTATATATCCATCAAGGCCATGTTCACATAATACCACCAAACCTTCATAGAGATACTGAGTTAAAATTAGAAGATGCAATCAAAATCATTGCAAGTACACCAGAAAAAACAAAGGCTTCTAAAAATATTCAGCTTTCAATCTTGCAAAGACTTGGAAATTATCCTGGGAAAATACATGAGAGTTTCCACAGAACTGCAGTTAAGCTACCCATTGAGCTAGCTGCGTTACTAGTCCTTAAACCTGGTCTCATAGCACCACTGGTCAGTGCATATTGCAATCATGATGTCATAGATGCAAGAGCATGTAAAAACATTGCTTATGAAGACTGTGTTACTGTTGGAATTCAATTTACCAAGTGTTTGTATGCCATGCTAATGCATGCTAAGCCACTCAAAAATGTTAAATTTAAAGAAATCCATGACAAGAAAAGTATTATTGGACATAAATTGACTGCTGGATATCAAATTCTGATGGACAAATCAACTGTCAACATTTTCTCCTCAAAGCAATATAAAAATTTTATGTGTAAATTGAATGCTAGTGGATATTTCAAAAATAATATTGAAGGATCAAAAAATTACAAGGAGCTTTTAAAAAATGCAAAAGAATTTTATTCTACTATGGAATGTCCTATAAATGTGCAAGTATCAAATGACATTTGTAAACTGAAAATATCAACAGAGTTTGCACAAACTAAAGAAGCACTGCTGCAAAATGTTTCCACTGAAGAGGAATTGGTAGAAGACAATGAAGATTGGCTCAATATTAATCCTGATCAGTTGAATGAACTGCTCAATTCAAGATATGGTAAAAAAGCCAAATTTAATGATAATGATGTTCTGACTGCTAAAAATGTAACATCCAAATTGTCATCATTTCTAATGAGAACATCAGATTTTGAAGGTATTGAGACCGCTAAAGATGATTCAAGAGGGAATGTTGAATTTGATCCAGATGACTTTGTAAGTTCTGTTCAGAAATTGTTAGACATGGTTACTGTAGGTACAGAGGAGGCCCATGATAGTGATGACGACTATTTCGATAGCGGCGATGATGTGGAAGAGGATGAAGAATTGAATGGAATCAAACAAGAACAATTACATGATGACAAGACAATTTTTAAGAATATTATTCAAAGTATGAGAGAAGAAGGATTGTCTGGACCTTCCAGTAATCTAATGAAATCTGTTGGATTTCAGAAAACAGAGTTTTTGGACTCTGATGATGATGAGTAAACCCTTATTAGTAAGTCTATTTTATGTACCTGTATTCAATACAATGTAAGATACAAAAAAGCGGTTTGTTTTTATTACACCCATGATTTATTGCCACAGCCCAATATACATAATTAAATTATTTGTCTTCATATATTTTTCATCTTAAGTTAGGTTATTTACATAATGTACAGTCGAGTTCTCCAATATCTACACAGCTTTCAATATAGAGACTTTATTGTTACTGACATAAGACACATGTGTAGATAATTTTGAAATGTCTGTATAGATAGAACTCGACTGTACACAACAAACAATAATAATATTTTTTACAGTACATATGGTGCTACTTTCCCGCACTAGTGCGGAAAAGAGCACTTTCCGTGCATATGTCGAAACTTTAAAGAGCCATATGTACAGTAAAACGTTGTACGATACACGTGCAAATAGGTAATTCGCAACTCGTGTCGATTTAAAACACTCCCTTCGGTCGTGTTTTAATATATCACCACTCGTTGCGTATTTCCTATTTTCGGCACTTGTATCGTAAATAACTATTACGTCACACCTGGCCATAAGTTTTACCGCACGCTGCGCGTATGGGAAAACTCGCATTGTGGCCAGATGAAGACGTAAAATTTTGTACTCAACACGGGCGGTAATTCGTGAATGCGCCAGATAGCAGGTGTTTGTGGCCCGAACCGAAGGTGAGGGCCATAAATATGCGTTAGTTACGTAATGTACTATTAAAGCACCAAGGTTTCGTTTAAGAATGCAATAGTAACTAACAAAAGTACTAGTAAGAATTCAAACCCTAACAATTAAATGCAAAGGTACAATGTTGATATGAGTACTTTTCAAAGATGTCTTACTTTCCAAGTAATACCTTGCAAAACGTACATATACTAAGAACTGCCTTCAGCCGAATATTAACAATGTCTTTATATGTATTACAAGTGGGCGTAGGCCCCTCCCGCCACCACAACGGTCTCCCCGGTGACGTAACTGGCGTCGCTGGACGCTAGGAACGCCACGGCCGCAGCAATTTCTGATGGCTTCCCGAATCGTTGCATCGGCACGATCGATAAGCTTTCCGCCTTACCCGCTTCAGAACTGGTAATCTGTAATTTTTGACATAAGTACTTATAATTACCTACATTCTATTAAATATATCGTCGTCTATAAATCTAATAGAGCCTAATAGAATCTAATAGAGCCGTTAGCATCTAAGCGTTAGGGTTATAAAACTCAGCTATCGGCCTTCTCGCTCGCACTCGTGGGACTTAAGTGATGCTTTTAGCGGTGTTTGCTTGTTATCGATAATTTTATTTGTAAGTGAACAATAAATATTAACAATTGTTGCCAGTACATATATGTATTATTAAAACTACAGGATATGTTTACAACAAAATATATTATTACATTGCAAAATATTTTATAAATCTAAATTGATACTATATTATAAATATAAAATAATACAATAATTAAAAACCATATGAAATGAACAAACAAATAAAGCGAATAAAATTTAACCACGCCCATATACAAAAAATAACCAAACATAACAAAAAATACCTATCTCCTAATCTTCATCGGTGTCGCTGTCTTCTTGTAAATATATTATTACACGTTGCTGGTCTAGATGAATAAATTTGGCCAAATCATAATTGATTTTTTGCAGTTTTCGTCTTTCGTCGCCTTTTTTGTAGTTGAATCCTATTTTCTTGAAAATTGCCTTCATAGAAGTCTTGCCACACTTGAATTCCGGCACAAGGTCCTTGTATTTGTTCAACACTTTCTTTACTGTGGGATATTCACCGTTATCGTAATACGACTTGATAGTACGACTTAGTAAATCGACAAAAGCTGTCCAAATTAGTCACTGGTGTTGGCTTCTTAAACGTTTCTCTTGGTATCGAAGGGTGTTCCGCATCTGCAACTTCTTTTTTGATTCGACGAACACTTCCTACACTTACTCCACAAATAAACGCCGTAATATCGTGGGGTTTCTTTAAGTCGATAGAAGACAATATTTCTGGGTCATTTTTCAATTCGATAAAAAATTACATAATGTTATGGCTAACACTCCGAGTTTCAACGTTAATATCGCCCTTCAGCTTCTGTAATTTGACGTTAGCAAGTAATGTCTCCATCGTACGACAGATAGTTATTGATAAACTTTACGTATACGTGAACCCATCTAATATATATTATGATCTAATCACTTAAAAATTTGAACGAGGGAAAATAACACGACAATTAATTTACTTATGACTCAAATAGGTCATTACTAATGAGCATACAGTTGTAAACTAAGAAGCTAATACGCGATAATCAAATTACTAGTGACGCCTATCAATAATTATACTAAGAAAATTACCTCGCCAAACTATAGTTTGGGGATCGATAATCGATAGATAAGCACTTATAGTTAGGTACTGCCCATCCTTAGTTGCCGGCGGGTTTTACTACCCTAACGCTCAGATGCTAACGGCCTAGCCTTATTGAGCTTACTATGGGGCTAGTTCGATTTTTGTAAGATTGTCCCGTAATATTTATTTATTATTTCTAGAGATATAGTGTCAAGACCTAAGTCCCTCGGCACATCATCAGTTCATCACCAGTCTCACTCAAATTGTATTCATTACAAAAACTTACGCTTACTTACGCCTGAGGAGTGCATAGCATTAGCCTAGTGTGCTAAACCTGCTGCCATGGTACTATCTTCAGTCAGATTTCAGTAACGTGGGATAAGGGAGGATGTCACACTGCGCCGCATCTCCACGGAGCTCGTTGGATGCAGGTACCTCAGTTTGTATATAAATTCCGTATGATACGACACACTGCACTGCACCTCTGTCCGGCGAAATTTGTATGCAGCTCCGCACCTCCGTGCGGAGATGCGGCGCAGTGTGACATCCGCCAAAGACTGTTCTTGTACTCATCTCTTTTTATAATTTGTATTTGTAAAAAACAAGGGTGATGGCGTGTCGCGCGATTAGGCGGATCCAAACCGGACGAGCGGCTCCGCCGAACACGGCTGGCCCTAACGTGCGCGCTCAGTAAAGAAAGACGGGGTTCGGCGAGCCACTGCTCGCTTGAGCCGAGCGCCGCAGCCTATGTGGAGAGGACAGTTGTTTTGTTCGGCCTTTGGTTCGGCCGCATGCCGCAACCAGCGTTGTCGGCTTTTTGACAGAGATCAAAGGGCCGGAGATACGAAAGCATTTTGCCCTATAAAGATCGAACTCGCTCACAAAATTTCACGAGAATCTGTTGAGAGATGCGACGTTTAGATGGGACAGCCGGACATACGAAAGCATTTTTGCCCTATAAATAACGAACTCCCTCATAAAATTTCACGAGAAACTGTTGAGAGATGCCATCTATAGCGGAGTCGGACGTACGCAAGCATTTTTGCCTCTATAAATATCGACCTCGCTCACAAAATTTCACGAGAATCTCATCAGTCATAATCATCATACAAAATACCGATGAAACTAACAAAATACGGTAGGTAGATACATTTGGCCGAGCCAATATAGCTTGGACTTGCCGCGTGCGTTTGCCCAAGGCGTGTCCACACCACACTTACCAAATTCGATCGAGCGCCTGCGAGCATTCGGACGGCTCGCCCGAGCCGTTCAGGCGAGCGTTTGGGTTTGGACTGGCTCTGGCGAGCTGCGCGGCCGAGCCGCTTGTCCGGTGTGGATCCGCCTATTTGTTATATGGGTAAGGTAAATATAAAAGTTTACTTACAGCTGCCGCAAATTTTGTGGCCACAATGCCAGGTGCCACACAGTTCACTCTTATGTTATCAGACACAATTTCTTTTGCAATAGCCTTGGTCAGTCCCAACAACGTTGTCTTACTCACACTGTATGGTCCTAAAGGCTAAAATCGTAATAATATTTAATAAAGTAAATGGTCTTTAATTGAACTGCAATAAGATTGAAAATCGAATACCCACAGACATAGGTTGATATCCGGCTATAGATGAGACAAATACAATGCTGCCTCCACCTCGGTTTACAAGTTTGGGATATGCCTCCTTAGCTAACAACCAAGAGCTTTTCACGTTGGTTTCAAATATTTTGTCCCATACGTTTTCCTCTGTCTGAAATGTGTACACGTCATCATATTATTCACATTCTTGATATTCCGATTCATTAACTGATGGTGACAATGGTAAGTCCAATCACCTGCACATAATTATACTTATATTGTAAAGTTACAGCATAATGAGTTTGTGTAGGGTAATCTCTGGAACAACCTACTCATCTAATTTTATAAATTCATTTGACAGTACATACTATATTTTATAATTTACGGGAGGAGCAGTGTTGACAGCTAGTTTATACAAGCTTTTATTTAACCCCTAATGTAGTTACAACTCAACTACATATGTTTGTTCGGGTAGAATCTTGTAACTCTATTTTGAAGTAGATATCTTCAACCGATTGAGCTGTCATTTTGTGTAAAGGTATAGTTTGGATGACAATTCAATATTATGGTACCATCGAACTGATCTGATGATGGAGACAGAAGGTGGCCATGGGAATTCAGGACTTAACAGCTTTAACCGTTACCAAGAATTATATTTTTGAAAGAAACTCTATGTTTACCTCTAAAATTGGGGACACTGCTGGATTAACTGCAGCATTTGATATTAATATATCCAAACCCCCAAATTTGTCATTGGCCTGGAATAAAAAGGAAATAAATTGTTTTGAGATAGAGCTTATGGTAATTGTTAAGTATTATCTAAATTAATTCATTTAAGATAAGGTTCAACTTACAATATCAAATAATTTCTTCCTTTGTTCAGCATTCCCAACATGGCAAACAACACCCTCCACAGTAATTCCTTCTTGACGAAGCTCTTTAAGTGCTCTCTGGACATTAGCCTCTTTCCTACTACATATTACCACAGATGCACCTTCATCTCCAAGTCTCTTGGCTATAGCATACCCTATCCTACAATGCATAAAATTAACATCTATATAGTCTGGCCAACCATTTGTGGGTAAGGCCATCAAAATATATATATATATTTAAATGGAAGTCAGCTTTTGTGTTACGTTTCGTTTAGTGTTTGGTATTTTTGTGTTATCCCAAATTGGTGTTACAAGCAATACAAAATGTAACCAGAAAGCAAGTTATAACTTCAAAGAAAAACTTAATTTTGTCGGCCTTACCCTTGTACAGATGCCGTCAAACTTCTTGAACATGCGGGACGAAGTGGGGGGGCAGCTCGCAGGTACAATTCGCCTTTGCGCAGGCAAGGTCAAATGTTCAAGAAGTTTGACGGCATCTATATTTTTAAGTGTACTTAACCTTGTCTCTTTCTAAACCTTTACCCCAACAAAAGAAGTGAGTATCTAAATTAAACAGGAGGCTTATTGGCCCTAAAATATTAAAGTTTGTAAAAATAATTCTATGTATTCATAAAATATGTATGTATATGTATTCATTCTATGTATAAAATATTTTTATTCATGTGAATTCTCCAATCCACACTGGGCCAGAATTTGGATTACTGCCTGGAACTCTTATTCATGAGAAGAGGCCTGTGCCCAACATCAGAACGTATAATATAGGCTGATGATGATTATTTTCTATACTATCACAAAATAGGTGAGTATTAAATGTTAAAGACTTACCCTTCAGTAGACGCCGTGACTATAGCAACTTTACCCTTTAGCCGGTTGTTAATTTCAGCACTAACACTATACGGCTTTACTGAAATGAGACTTTTACTTCCCATTGTTAACATTCCCATGGCATGAAACATTAATGTAAATGTGCCTTAGAACAGGGTTTCAGTTTAATCAATAAAAGTATTTTTATAGCAGCCTTGTACGAGTATCGAATGTAAAAGAAGTTAATGTTAATAGCCGATGACAGATATTTACCTCCCCTGGCTTATTGATAATATGATAAGATAAGACTGACATAAAATGAATTTATCATTACTAGATAAAAATATTGTAAAAAAGAAAAAAGGATCTTAACTACACTAAATTGAGTTCAAAGTTCATCAAAACATAAACAATGTCAAACAAAAGTGGGGGCCAATGCACTGCGGACTTTCGACTTTCGAAGTTCGTGGTAGCTGCTGCACGGACCAATATAATGTACAGTGTACAGCCGATAATCCGCGTCTGATGCCGCGTTTATACGCTTGCGATGGCTTGGCGCGTGAGCAGGACGCAGCTATGTAAACGAATGAGATCGTATTATAGCCATCTCCCTCTAACGCATAGCTGCGTCCTGCTCACGCGCCAAGCCATCGCAAGCGTATAAACGCGGCATGATAATCATGTTCGGACACAGTTCGGATTTCTCTATCTCTCTCTCTCTTCGCACTTACTGAACTCGAGACAGGGATGCAGAGGGGCTACCGCGAAATGAAAAGGAACTTCGTTTTTGTTTCTCTGTCTCCGTCACACTTGCTAGTTCAAGCGACAGAGAGGGAGATGCACGAACGAAGTTCGTTTCGTGGTAGCCCCGGAGACTGTGTGGTGGAACTGGTGCTTTCCAAGTTTCTGATGAATGAATATAGGTTTTGTTTTCCATCACGAATTTGCATAAATTCCTAAACGTTAGCTGTATGTCACACACCTGTCAAATTTACTAGTAGTTTTACTACTACTGTCTACTAGGCTTTGACGACTGACGACGAACAATCGTCGAACCCAAAGGAAAATGTTTTATATATTAAAAGTATATATTTATCGAATCGTAACACAATAAAACTTATTACTAGTATTTTAAGAATTCCGCTCATAGTTAAGTTTAAAATGAAAGTGTATTACAGTGGCAATGGCTATTTTTTGTCGAAGATTTTATTACAAGTATGGAAAGTGCGTATTGATAACAATTTTGATAGCATTTTTTGCCCAGATTCTAGTCGCAATTAATTATTTTCCTTCTACAAATGATAACTTATTGTACAATGGTCACAAATCGTCAGCAAAGCAAGATCTGGGAGACGTTTCGGCACGAAAAATTGCTCCTGGTTTTGACGATGACGAAGATTTCCCGGCAAAACTCAAGAACCAAAATAAACCTGTCGCACACCTGCGGATAGAAGAGTTAGATTTTAAACCAATCTGTGACATAAGAAGCCGTGAAGCGATATCTGCTATTCACCGGGCCAAAACACAATCGTGTAAGGAACAAATAGTTAATAAAACTTGCTACATCCAAGGTGGAAATTTTTATCCTAGAATATTGCCTAATAATTGTCAAGGTAAAGGAATGACTTATGGGAAACACTTGGGATGTTACCAGGATGAGAAAAAGTTAAGAATTCTTTCAAGTTTTTATGGGAATTATGCAAACACAAATTCTAGGGTAACTTGTTTGGATATATGTGTTCAAGCTGGATTTCCCTATGCAGGCGTGCAATACGCGTAAGTTTTATACAATAATACTTCAATTATTATTTTATCATATCCTACCCTGTCTGTAGCCTGTAATGGGTTTAATCCTGTATTCTAATGTATTGTGCCCACATAATATACATTAAAAGGGTTAATAATGTTACTCCTTATCTTATAATATAATGTGTGTTTCTTTTGCAGTTCTGAGTGTTTTTGCGGAGAAAATGTACCTTCTGCATCAGTCGGAATTTCCGAAGCAGCATGTGACATGAAATGTCCAGCTGACCCTTCTACTACATGTGGAGGTTATTTTACAATGAATGTGTTTGAGACAGGACTTGCAAGTAAGTATAAAATGTTAATCTTGATTAATATTTGTAAGGATGATTTCACTTGATTAGATATAAATATTAAGTCTATAATGTATAATAATTTTTTGTACTTTATTAGTCTATGTTCAAAAAAGGTACTTTTCCACCCTCCACAGCAGTGCCTCTCATGAAGCTATAAGCACATAATAAAAAATATAAGTCCACAGGCCTATATACGTCCCACTGTTGGGCACAGGCCTAGCTCCTCTCATGGATGAGAGGGAACCGGCGGTAGTCCCCACGCGGGCCCAGTGCGGGTTGAGGACTTCACAAACCCCTTTGAATTTCTTCGCAGGTCTACCTGGGTTAATGCAATAATGGGGTAAATGCGTCTTTTGAAGATATCTTCGAAACGTAATATTTTAGAACGATTACAGCCCTCGACGCTCAAGATATATACCTCTTTAAATTTAAGTAGACGATTGTAATAGTGTGGTGTCGGGTTAGAATTTCACCACCCCCTTTCTTCCCGTGGGTGTCGTAAAAGTCGACTAAGGGACCAGGGTTGAAGTGTGTTGTGGGCGATGGGCTAGCAACCTATCACTGCAATATCACATTTCGTCGATCTTTTAAACCCACATTTCTGCTAAAAGTGGCGCTGGAACATACGTTTCATGTGCTCTGGTACCCCTTTTGGGAATAAAGGCGTGAATGTATGTATGCATGATTGTAATAGTTCTAAAATGTTTAGTTTCGGAGATATCATCAAGAGACGCATTTATCCCATCGACACATTTGCCATAGTTGACCTATTGCAGGATTCGTTTTTCCTTCACCGAAAGCTTATGGTTAATATCAAATGATATTCCGTACATAAATTCCGAAAAACTCATTGGTACGGTGTTGGTACGAGACGGAATTCGAATCCACGACCGCCGTTTGATAGCCGCATGCCCGAACCACTAGGCTACCGTAGCTTATGTATACATTCATGTACCTACCTACTAAAATATTTACAACTTATAAATGAAAGAGAAACTCAAGACTAATGGAATTAAACATATTGTGAGTCATGTTTCAAATTATAGTAATAATTTCAAACAGTGATCAGGACGACGCGGCCGCTATAGAGCACTTATCGCGAAGAGTTCGAAACATGTCACTCGTGAGTTTAACCGTATAATTATTAGCACAATACAAGATTTAATATTAACATAACAAATTACTCAACACTATACGAAATACGTGAATGTAACTTTGTAATTAAGTAACTAAATCCTAGTCTTGTAATTAGTTTGGTGACAGCGTGTAAAAGATGAATAGGCACCTACATTTCATAAGTAGGCTGTATCATAATAATAGACTTAGGTAGATAACTCATAAGTACCTAGGTATTACCGACCGCTTCAGCCTAGTTGATAGTGACCATGCCTACGAAGCAAGAGGTCCCGGGTTCGAATCCCGGTAAGGGCATTTATTTGTGTGATGAGCACGAATATTTGATCCTGAGTCATGGTTGTTTTCCAATAAAAAATGTAGGCCATAGGATTCAGGTCGGGGCTTCTTGCTGGCCAGTCATATAGTGCATAACCTTGATGCCAACTCGACGTAGGTAGTCCTTGACAATCAAGGCTGTGTTGCACCGGGCGTTGTCGTGCATGAACTCGAAGTTGGCGCCGACAAAACCAGCATATGGGACCACATGCTCCTCCAAAATCTCGGTGATGTACCGGTGAGCAGTCAGAGACCCCTGGCCGCGACCACCTCCAGCTCTGGAGACGCATACGAGGTCTGTCTTGCCGTCGATAGAGATGCCGCCCCAGAACATGCAGGATCCTCCTCCATAGCTGACGGTTTCCATGGTGCAGGCTGGTGTGAGTGGTGTGAAACGCTCCCCTGGTCGCCTGTAGACTCTCCTACGCCTGTCGTTGGTCTACAGGCACACTCTGGTCTCGTTAGACAACAGGACATTCCTCCACTGGTTGAATGACCACGGCTCTTGCGTTTCTGAAAATCGCTTCCTGGTCGTCCCGTGGATGGCAGTCAACTGTGGACCTGTAGCAGCTCTCCGGGGCAGCAAATTCTTCTCTCGCAGCCTTCTTCTGATAGTGGAGACGCTGACTGCTTTCCTTCGAGTAGCTCGAAGCTGCTGCTGCAGCTCCACAGCGTTGGAGAAGCGGTTCCGCAAAGACGTCGACACAATGTAGCGATCATCTCTGACGGTAGTGCAGCGCCGTCTCCCGGATCCATGTCTCCTGATGTAACCTCCAGTCTCTTGGAACCGTCGGTATACCCGTTCCACTCGAAATCGGCTGATGTTCAGTTGCCGAGCAACTTCAACCTGCCGTAGTCCGGTTTGCAATAGGGCCACCACTTGAGCTGCTTCTTCTGCCGTGGTATCCATTTTCACTGGGTTTTTTTCTTGTCGGAGCTTTCAGGTGTGACCTCTGTGACGTCTGGATAGCGAATGACCCATAATTCGTCGTCGTACCTTCAGCGCACTCTCCGTTGTGGTGGAGTGTGGTGGGGGACTTTTCAGTGTTTTGGCACTTTTAGTCAGACTTTTTCTCTCAGCCCATTAACAAATGGACCGGTGATCATTTGCCATCTTGGCTTTTGAAATTGATGTGGACGTTGGCCATCTTGGCTTTGAGGTCAAGTTGGCCTGTCTGCGGCGTTGTGGCGGGAGTCGGTGGCCTATCTGCGGCATGGTGGAGTCCTGGGGTCAGGACTGGGGTCTCGAGGGGGCGGCGGTACGAGCTCGCGTGGTTGGGCTCGCCGCCGTCTAGTGTCGGGGGGGCGCGCGTGGAGCGGCGCGATCCCCTGCAGCAGTGGGAAGCGGGAGGCATCGGCGCGGGCGAACATCTTCCGCGCTAGTTCGGCGATAAACTCGTCCAGGTTCTGATGCTGGAGGTCTCGCTGAATGTGCTTGTTCCGCACGTATCGGGGGGCTCGGACGATGGTCCTCAGGCTGAGCGACTCCTGTGCCCTGAGCTTCTTCCTGTTGGTTTCTGCCGTCAGGGCGTACCACGCAGGAGCCGCGTATGTTAGGCGGGACCTAACGTACGCCTTGTAGACCCCCAACTTCGTGCGGAGCGAGAGGCTGCTGGTAAACACTGGATGAAGTAATGTGCGCGCGCATTTCGCCCGTCGCACCACTTCTTCGGTGTGTTGCTTAAGGGTGAGACCCCTGTCGATGGTGACTCCCAGGTATTTGGCCGTGTGAGCCCACTCGATGTCCTCGTTGAGCAGCTTCAGTGGCGGTGGCGGCGGTTTCGACCCTGTGAGGAAGGCCTGTGTCTTGCCCACGTTCACCGTGAGCCTCCAGTCGGCCAGCCAGTTCGGTAGGACGTCAAGCTGGCGCTGGATCTTGGATGCGGCATGAGCGGGAGTTATCGACGACGCGTAGTAGGCCGCGTCGTCCGCAAATAGTCCCAGCTTGACGTCGCCGATCACCGGGATGTCATCGGTGAAGCAGGCATACAGGGCTGGCGACAGGCAGCTTCCTTGGGGAACGCCCGCGAGGATCGGGCGTTCGGTCGATGTGGCATCTTCCACGGCTACGTGGAACCGCCGCTCCAACAGGAAGGAGCGCAGGACTCTGATGAGTCGTCGGGGTGCGGAGGAGGTCGACAGTTTGGCCAGCAGGCCCTCGTGCCAGACTCTGTCGAAGGCCTTCTCCATGTCGAGGAAAACCGCGACGACGTGCTCCTTCTTGTTCATCTTCTCCGCCATGAAGCTGATGACACGAGTGAGCTGCAGCGTTGTGGAGTGCTCAGTGCGGAATCCGAACTGTTCGGGACGAGGCTCGATGTGAGGGAGGAGCTTTCCCAGCAACAGTCTCTCGAAGACTTTGGAGAGGGTACTGAGCAGCGTGATGGGCCTGTAGCTGTCCGGTCTTCTCCTGTCCTTCCCTGTCTTGGGTATCAGCATGACCCGGCCAAGTTTCCAGATCGTAGGGAAGTGGCCCGAGCGCATGATCCCATTGAACAGGCGTGTCACCGCCGCTATGGTGTGCTGCGGCAGGTGACGTAGTGCCTCGTTTGGGATCATGTCGGCGCCCGGGGCCTTCTTGGGGTTTACTTTCTGTGTTTCCCTTCGAAATTGGCCGGGCGAGAAGAAGACCGGGTCCTCCTCTGCTGTAGGCGCGCGCTCGAAGTACCTCTCCAAAAGCTCCTCCACCTCCCTCGAGTGGCTGGCGTTTGTAGATGGGTTGGGCTGGAATTGCCTTTCCAGTGATTCCGCGAACAGTTCGGCTCTCTCCTCTGCTTCTGCAGTGGACGGACAGCTTCGGGAGTCTGCCCCAGCTGCCTGCACAGACGGTGGATGGACGGCACGCTGCCGTCTATGCTGGCGATGTGGGCCTCCCACTGGTTCGAGTTGTGGAGAGCGAGCTCCCTCTTCACCTGCTCCACCAGGCGGTTGAGCTCGCTCTTCAACGTCGGGCATCTTGTGTGCTGCCACCTTCTGCGCACCTGGCGCTTTTCCGCCATAAGCGACTGTAGGGCCGCAGGGAGGGGAGTGTACCTCTCTTCTGCGGCGATGGGGCGGGTTGATGCTTCTAGCGCCAGCTGGATGTTTCGGGTGACGGCGGTGGCCACTGTCTCCACCTCCTCCGCTGTAGAGACTGGTCCGGGTTGCAGCCTGCCGAGAGAGGAAGTAAAAGTTGGTTTTCCTCCTTGGCTTCCTTCTCGGCGTGGTGTTGGGTGCCATGTCCAGGACCATGAGCACCGGTCGATGGTCTGATGGCAGGTGGGGCAGGACCTCTTGCACGACAGAGGCTGAGAGGTCCTTGTGGACCGCGAAGTCTATGATGTCGCACGTCGCATGTGAGTTGGAGTAGTGCGTGGGTTCTTCGGGGCCGGCGACATCATAGTTGCGGTCCAGGAGCTCCTGGTATAGGACCCTCCCTGCTGTATCTGTGCGTGAGGCGTTCCAGACTGGATGTTTGGCGTTCCAGTCCCCCGCCAGGATGGTCGGCCCTGGGGACTGGAGAAGCGCCCTTAGGTCCTCCCTCAGAGTTCCGAGAGCACTGGTGGGCGGCCGGTAGACGGAGAATAGCCGTAAGTCTCCTTGGTCGACTCTTATGTCGACTCCGAGCGCCGTGATGGAGGCGTAGGCGACGTAGTCGACGGGCTGGTGCATGATGGAGCGGCGTACTAGGACGGCTAGGCCGCGGTACGAGTGTCCCTGCTGGTTAGTCTCGTTCCGCTGGTACACCAGGTAGCCGCTCATCTTAAAGGTGGCATTTGCGTGCGTCTCGCTGACCAGCATGACGTCCACGTCCTGCTCTCGGAGGAAGTGGCGGAGTAGGGCCATCTTGCCAGTCAGCGTCTGGGCGTTCCAGTAGACTACCCTCAGCTTATGTTTGAGAGCGCTGGTTGCCGAGGGTAGTCTTCAGGGCCTCCTGGACCGCTTGGGGGCCTTGCTGGGCCGCCGCAGTGAGGAGCGCTGTGATCATGGCCGCTAGGTCTGTCTGCTGGGCCTCTTGGTGGCTCTTTCCTCCCTCGGGCAGGGGAGGGGCCACAGCTTGGGCCTGTGTGGCCTTTCTCTTTGCCTTCTTTGGCTTGGGTTTCTTCGTGGGCGGGGGCTTCGGTGCTGCTGCGCCCCTTTGTGTGGGGGCGTTGGCCGGCGCCATAAGTGAGGCAGGCGCCGACTCGTCCACCGTGGGTAAGGGCACCGAGGCCCTCGTCTCCGGGCCTGGTCTGGACGGGACAGTGTGGGCCGCTGTCCCCGCCTTCTTGTTCCGGGCCTCCCGCCGGGATACTGGGCACTTTGTGTCGTTTGCCGTGTGGGCGCCTGCGCAGTTGGCGCAGGTCGCTGGCTCCGTCCTCGGTCGTGGGCAGTCCTTGGCGGTGTGCGGGCCCGCACAGCGCACGCATTTGAGAGGGCGGTGGCACCCCTGCGAGTGGTGCCGGAAGCCCTGGCATCGGTGGCATTGGGCAGGGCCCTTCTTGCCTCGCCAGGCTTCGACCTTGACTCCCGGCACGTAGAGCATCTGGCTGATTCGGTAGATGGCTGTGTGATCCTTGGGGGGCCCGCGAGCTGCACGAAGTACGTGCAGCCTCCCCTGCCCTCTCTGGCATTAATCTGCTTGACATACTCGGTCGGGTGACCGAGTGCCAGGCAGGCGGCGGCGATATCCTCTGGTGGAGTGTCCGCTGGGAGGCCGCGGAGTGCCACCTTCATTTTCTTTTCGGAGTCCAGCTGGTATGAGTGCCACTCCACGGCCTGGCCCGCCTTCTCCAGGTCGCCGAGGTGTCGCTCCACTACGCGGTACTCCTTTTCCGATTTTGGGGTAAAGCGGAGCCCGCTGCCCAACGCCTTACAATTTGGGGCTTCGCCGAGTTCTTCCGCTATCCCCGCCACGAAGCGGACCCAGTTCGGGAGGACCGGGGCCACAATCGTGGGGTAGCGTGACTGGGGCGGCTTCTTGGTTGGCTGCTGTTGTTGGTTGGCCGCCTGAGTTGCCGTCGTTGGCGTTGTACTCGAGCGGGGGGCGGCCTTTGGGGCGGCCGCTAGAGCGGCAAAAGTTTTCGGCCCCGGCGGCGGCAGGGCGGGTGGCGGGGCGGCTGCATGAGGTGGGGCGCGACTGGGCCCGGCTACGGCCGCTGGCGTTGGTGGCGTCGCGGTTGCTGGGCGGCTGGGTTCCGAGGTGGCGGTCGCCGGGGCCTGGACGGGCTTGTCGGCGGTTGCTGTGGCGGCGGCGGGTGTTTGTGCGTCCTTGGCCTGTGCGGTAGCTTGGGCGGCAGGTTGCTGGGCGGGGACGTAGAAAACGTCCCGCGCAACAACCCTCTTGCCTCTGAACGAGGGCAAGGTGGTCGCCCAAGCGTACTCGCGGGCGTCAGGACGGGCCGTGGGCGTGGTCTCGGTGGTCTCTGTTTCCGCTGGCATCAGGGCGGTCGGCGATGCTAGGCGGCATGCCCGCTTCGCTGCGTCTTGCTCGGTGGAGGGCGGGGACTCCCTGTGGCGCTTCTCCGGTCTGAGTACCGCCGGGTTGTGCGCCAGGAAGGACTCGTCCCCCGGGTGTAGCTCTACCTCCAGGCCTAGCTGGTGGGTCGTTATGCGGACGTAGGCGGCCATCCACTCCTTCAGGTCCGTCGACGCTACGTCACTGTTCACGATATGTGCGACTACGATCGAGTCCGATTCGAGTCGCTCAATCGGGGTCTGACCGGGCGTGACGGGCGACACGGGCGAGAATGGTCGCGCTGTCGGTGGTGGCAGCATTGGTTCGGTGTCCAGTGGCTGCAGCATCAGGTTGTGCGGGCGGGAGGCGAGGGCGTCGCCGGCGGCTTCGTCGGCGCTCGCGAATTCGTCGCTCCCTGCTAGCGAGGCAGCGTCGGCGGCGATTCCGGGCGGAATTGTTATGTTCCGCCATTGTACGGGACGGCCGTCGGTATTTTCCATCAATTCGCCTGTTGTTATTTCCGTTGTGGCGGGTGGGCGTCGATGGGCAGATGTCGGTCTACCCACTGGTCCGGCAGATGACGCGCGCGGGTGCGCGGGGGCTCGATTTTTCGAGCGGCTTCCTGTGGGTAGATCGGAACCGATGTTTCTCGGTCGACCCTCCCTTTTCGGCTTCGAATGACCCATAATTGACTTTTGCCCCCCATTTTATACGCGTCCAGGGTGGTGCAATTAGTGAGCCTCCAAACGCGTACATCGTCACTTTTTAATCAAATTGCTGGCGATTTGTGGTTTTTTATTTTCCGTAAACAAATGGTTATTTTTTTGAAAGCTTATTAATTGAGCTTTTAAATGATACTAATAATGATAGGGTACAGGGAGGATCTTAGGAGTTATAATCGCTTGACACGAATTTTAGGAAAGGTGCGATTTTTTTGACGTCGAGTGTAAAAGACCTGATATAAGCACTGACAAAGCAGACAATGACCAATGATGAGTGGCCTTTTTGATCAAAATTATTAGTTTAGTAAAATTGTGGTAGCATACTGCAACTGCAGGTGAGCTTCTATGATTCAAAGAAAGCTATACTGACTGACTGGTCAAGCTTTGAATAATAATTTATAAGTGCTTATATCTTGGGAAAATTCACAGGATGTATATACATTTAAATGGAACAATATTTTTTATCCAGTTTCAGTATGTGACTCTCTGCAAAATTCAGTTTATATCTTTTGGAAATTCACAGGATATACATGTAGTTTAAATGAGCTGTATCTGAGCTGGTCATAATTTTTATGTAATATTTTTCAGAATTCAGTTCAGTTACACCAGCAACTTCAAGTAGCACCAATGAGTCAGTTAGAATTATATTTCTCTTGACTTTAAATGGACGCGCGTTACGACAAGTACATCGATTAATCAATGCTCTCTACAGAACAAAACATTATTTCTACATACATATTGATGCTGTAAGTATTTGTTACTTATTAACCTAATTTTATATGTTACTAGCGGCCGCCCGCGACTTCGTCCGCGTACATTTTTGATGATGACAAAGATATAAAATAGGTAAATGAATTTTAGTCTTAGTTAAAATGGTCTAAGTAGACATATTACATTTCAAACAGTGGCAGACACTTTTTAAAGATTTTCCAATCAGATTACGGGAATTGTTTGCAGAATGCTTAATACTTATTCCGTCAGTTACCTGATGCTTTAATCTAATTTTAATCTTTGGCAAAAATGACTCTGCTAGATATAGAGCGACGCATGATTTTGAGCTAGAAAATGGGGATCTTAGTTATTATGAGTGAGATTTAAAAAAAAAGTTAAATATCGTAAGGCTGTTAAAACAATCTTAAACTCAGCACTGGAAATCGAGAAATGGAGACAGGTTAATGAAGAGTACATCTCTTTAAAAAAAACCAGTGTTCCCCGTACAAAACCTTCAACCTTTTTAACCCCCAGTGGGATAGAATTTTCTTAACCGCTGAAATTACTTTTTTTGTATTTTAATAAGTTAACTTTCTACAAAGTTTCAAGTCTCTAGTTCAAAAAATAATGTTTCCCCCATACAAACATTGCACCCCCATTTAACCCCCTTAGGGGTAGAATTTTCTAAAACGCTGAAATTACTTTTTTGTATCTTATGAAATGAAATTTGTTTATTTGCTTAATATTATGTACGTATAAAGATGGTATGGTAAATGGTTAAGAATGTCCATATAATGTCAATACCTTATAAAAGTAGGCATGCAAATCTATTTATTATAATGTACATGCATGGCAAGGGGAGGATATTGAACCTTTTAAAAACAGGCTTACATGACTCTGTAGCTGAAATACCACTTAATGCCCCTATGCATTTTTTTCGAGCTTTGAATGCTCTTTCAATTTCTCGTAACCTTAAAAAGTAATCTTTCTACAAAGTTTCAAGTTTCTAGCTCAAAAGGAAAAGTTTCCCTCATACAAACTTTGCACCCCTATTTAACCCCCTTCGAGGTAGAATTTTCTAAAACGCAGCCTGCCGCTTTTAGTATGTATGTTTCTACAAAGTTTCAAGCTTCTAGCTCAAAAAATAAAGTTCCCTCTTTGCACCCCTATTTAACCCTCTTAAGGGTAGAATTTTCTTAAATGCAAAAATACTTTTTTTGTATTCTAATAAGTAATATTTCTACAGAGTTTCAAGTCTCAAGTTCAAAAAATAATGTTTCCCCCATACAAACATTGCACCCCCATTTAACCCCCTTAGGGGCGGAATTTTCTAAAAAGCTGAAATCACTTTTTTGTATCTTTATAAGTAATCTTTCTACAAAGTTTTAAGTCTCTAGTTTACAAAATAATGTTTCTCCCATACAAATATTGCACCATCATTTAATGCCCATAGGGGTAGAATTTTCTAAATCGCAGAAATTTCCTTTTTTTGTATTTGAATAAGTAATGTTTCTACAAAGTTTCAAGTTCATAGTTCAAAAATTAATGTTTCCGCCATACAAAAATTGCACCCCTATTTAACCTCCTTAGGGGTGGAATTTTCTAAAACGCTGAAATTGCATGTTTTCTAGCTCAAAAAATAAAGTTAACTCCATACAAACTTTGCACCCATATTTAACCCTCTTATTGGTGGAATTTTCTTAAACGCAGAAATTGCTTTTTTTGTATTCTAATTAGTAATCTTTCTACAAAGTTAGAAGTCTCTAGCTCAAAAAAAAAGGTTCCCCCGTACAAACTTTGCACCCCTATTTGACCCCCTTAGGGGAGGTATTTCCAAAAATCCCTTCTTGTCCCTAGCCCACGTTATAAAAATAACCTAAAGTTACAAAACTCTAGTTTAAAAAATAATGTTTCCCCCATACAAATATTGCACCCCTATTTAACCCCCTTAGGGGTGGAATTTTCTTAAACGCAGAAATCACTTTTTTTATTGTAATGAGTAATCTTTCTACAAAGTTTCAAGTTCATAGTTATAAAATGAATGTTTCCCCCATACAAAATTTGCACCCATATTTAACCTCCTTCGGGGTGGAATTTTCTAAAACGCTGAAATTACATTTTTTGTATCTTAAAAAGTAATCTTTCTACAAAGTTTCAAGTGTCTAGTTAAAAAAATAGAGATTCCCCTATACAAATTTTGCACCCCCATTTAACCTCCTTCGGGATGGAATTTCCAAAAATCTCGTCTTATCCGTTGCCTACGTCATAAAAGGAAGTCCTGGTGTAAATTTCAAGTTTCTAGTCCCAGTAGTTTGGGCTGTGCGTTGATGAGTGAGTCAGTCAGGACATAGGCATTTGTATGTATAGATAGATATCAAACTTATATGTTGTATTTTTTTCCTAAATATTAATGATTTGTTTCAGCGACAAGATTACCTGTTCAGGAAACTGTTGTTACTAGAAAATCAATTTCCAAATATTAAGCTGGCCAGAAAAAGATTTTCCACAATATGGGGTGGTGCATCTTTACTTACTATGCTGTTAACATCAATGAAAGACATCACAAAACTTGGTTGGAAATGGGATTTCGTAATCAATTTAAGTGAGAGTGATTTCCCAATCAAATCTTTGGAAAATATAGAAAGTTTCCTTGCTGCTAATAAAGGTCTCAACTTTGTCAAGTCTCATGGAAGAGAAGTTCAGAGATTTATCAAGAAACAAGGGTTGGACAAAACTTTCATTGAATGCGAAACTCACATGTGGCGAGTAGGCGACAGGAAGCTACCTAGGGGAATAATCATTGACGGTGGCAGTGATTGGATAGCATTATCACCAAAATTTGTCTCCTACATACTAAGAGAGCATGATGAACTACTAACTGGGTTGCACGTCGTCTTCGAACATACTCTCCTTCCAGCAGAATCATTCTTCCACACTGTTTTAAGGAATTCTCAGTTTTGCAATACTTACGTCGACAACAATTTGCATGTCACGAACTGGAAAAGGAAGTTAGGTTGCAAATGTCAATACAAACATGTTGTAGACTGGTGTGGATGCTCTCCAAATGACTTCAAAACTGAAGACTGGCCAAGAATTCAGAACACACAAGATAGACAGTTATTTTTTGCAAGGAAATTTGAGCCTATAATTAATCAGGAAATAATCACTAGAGTTGAAACTTTTATTGGACTTAATGACCATCACTTGATACCCAATCTGGAAGCTTACTGGCAAAGTATTTACAACACGGACGATTTAACTGCTAGTACGGACGACACCTTATTGACACACGCAGAAAGCATAATACGGCAGAATGCAAACATTTTACTTGACAAGGGGTGCTTGCTTAATACTGGTGAAGTAATTGAAATAAATACATACAATTATGCAGACATTTATAAAGGAAATATCATATTACATAAAGTTCTTGTAAATAACGGTGAAAGTTTATTAATGGAGACATGGTATAAGCCACAAAAGCATTTGGAACTGAATTTTGAAAGTCGTTACGTGGACAATGTTAAGATATTTAAAGTAAGCTCACATTATGACCAAAAAGAAATGATTTTCAGAAATGTAGGTTCTATTCTAGGACCCCTATCTGAACCAAATTTGCTGTATCGGTTTGCACCACACTTTGATAAGGAATTTGAGAATTTAACTATTCTCTGGATGGATCCCGCAGGCTTAATAGCGGACATTAATTATATTCACCTAGAAGAGAATAATCTAACCAACTTTATCAAACCCAACCTTAAGGTGCCACTATTGCCTGGAGTTTGGAAAGTGGGTCTATTTGATAGTAAGTCGAACCTAATCGCATTAACAAAATTCCTTATCACACCACTACAGTATTTCTCAGGGAAGGAACTGTCTCACCAAGAAGCAAATATAATCCACAGTGGATCACAAAGTGCATACAAAAACTTTTCCTACATTAAACCAATCAACTTCTTACCTAGGCCTGACGATGGTTTACTATTGCAAAAGATTTCTTATTCCAATACCAAGAGAATTCAGCAGGATTTGAGGGAGTGGATAGATGGATTAAGTGCAGAGTTTTATAATGTTTTAGGTTCATGTATAGCTTCTCCTAGTAGCAATACGGACAAGAAGTTCACTTGTGGCAAGCATTTATTTGAATACTGTAAACACACAGAATGGAGCTCCATGTCTCCAGATCCTAAAGGATCTATAGGTAAATTAAATACTAAGACTGGTCGCCTCGAAAGGGTATGACGATTACTCTATCAAAACTGATAGAATGTTGTGTATGACAAAAGTATTTTGTGAGTTGTGAACTAAATCATGAACATATATACCTAATCAATTCTATTATCTATTTAAAATATTTTCCCAGTTATGTGTATAACATATTTAAAGCAGTTAAGGTCGGGCGAATATGTGATGTGATTACTGCGATAAGGAATGATTTGGCATAATCCTTTTTATCAAATGTTAACCTCATTGAGTAGGTACTTTATAATTTACGAAATAATGTTTGTATACACATCAAGTTATTCTAGCATGTTAAAAATATAACTTCAGGCCCGATTTGAGCAAACTAGAATAAGGACTTAGGATATTTGGTATAAACTGGAATAAGGACTTAGGATATTTGGAATAAACTGAAATAAGGACTATAAACTGTTCACCCAAGTTAATTTTGCGGTTTTAGGTTCATGATTTGACACTTTTCTTTACAATAAGTATTCTTTATTTTTGAAGTATTTTCTCATTTCATTAAAATTTATGTAACTAGTTAATACTTATACAAAGAAATCGTTTTGAATTGTTATAGGTAAGATATTGTTTTTACCAGCTTATTGAGCCATATGTTCAACATAATGGATGATACTTAACTTTAGTTTTTCCTATGTATAATGTACATTGTAGATTCTGTTGGTAATTATAATAACCTGGCTATTCTGTTGATCTGCAAATAAAATGCAATAGCTTGCTAGTGAGGGACGAATGTCTAACATAAAAGTAATCATGCTAGCGAGGCTGATATAAATAATTACGTATAGTTTCAGCATGCTACCAGCGGCGACCGCACAGTGCAAAGACGACGGTAATCGCCTATGTACAGTCAACAGCAAAAGTAGCTAAGCGGGGTCAAGTGCTCAATTGATCTACACACGTCTATAATGTTAAGAGGATAAGGACTGTCAAGATCATTTTGGGCGTGTTATTTTGCGTAGGTACTTCTGCTGCTGACTGTATGTGACCGCAATAGGCGGACAGACTAAAGTCCAGTGCGTCTAGCACAACTTGCTGACAAGCCGCTTGTCGCGCGACTGAGCGTCCCGTGTCACACTCGCACCATGCAAATTAGAACGAGGACGGCAGATCCTTCTCGACTCGCGTCGCGGCGCGGCGTCAGTTGTGCTAGCCCCCCTGGTTATAGTCGTTGGCCGAAGTAGTCTGAAAAAGTTCGGCGATATCATTAGGCGACCAACAGCCTAAGTGCTTAATCACCGTGAGCTCTAATTTGCTCCTCAAATACCTACTCTCATTGAACAGAGCAGAAAATTGTAGTATAAACTGTAGAATACCTATATTTTGTACTAGTAGATTGTTAACCAAGGGCTGAAAGGCACCCATTTCTGACGAGATATTTTGGCGCTCGAACGAAGTGAGAGTGCCAATGGTTTGAGTCAGAAATGGGTGACATTCACCCGAGTTAAACACTACTTTTCATATCGAATACGAGGAAAGCGAAAAAAACACAGACGGAAAATAAAACAGCATGTTTATTCAAAGTATACAATTCAAAAAAGGCAGCCGCCATTATCGTGACGTCATCCGAGCCGAAAGAATAGTCCCATCTCACCTGTCCTAAAGAAAGAGGCAAATATCTGTCTCGCTCGCGCTTATGGTTATATGGTGTAATTCGGTCACGTGAGATACAGATAATACAACTACGATTTTAATTTTGAAAATAAAAATATTGCTCACGTTTTTATATTACCTATGTATTTCCTAAGTCAAAACTATATGAATACATTACTTTAATAATTTAATTGTGATTCAAATGTTTTCATACTATTTGTATTTATTATTATAGTATTAGTTGAAGAGTGCCTGTATGCGTTTCTGCCTTAGCTGACATGCACAACTTTGAGTTAAAAAAAAGCATTATGGGTGTATTCCGTTTGTCACCAACTCATAGACCCCAGTGGATATTTTAGCTAAAATAAAAGCAATGATTTTACAATAAACTTAAATTTTAAATTAAGTAAAATAAATTCTATGAATTAGTACCTAAGTATAATAGTACATTTTACAACTAGTGTGAAAAGAATGTCTTTTTACCACTAGTACCGAGGTATCTTGCCACGAGCATGCATTTGGGTTGCTCCTGGATATGAGCAAGGCATACGATCGAGTCCAACACGATATTCTTTTAAATAAGTTGTACGGGATAGGTGTCCGCGGCACCGCGCATGAATGGTTCCAATCATACCTCAAAAACCGCCAACACATAGTTGAAATAGATTTCTTTGATGACGATAATAAAACTTTAACAAAAGTCCGCTCATCCACGACAAACACAACATGCTCTATTCCGCAAGGAAGCGTGCTCGGATGCATTCTGTTTATTTTATACATTAACGACCTACCGAAACTATTAAATACTATTAATATCAAATCCTACCTATATGCAGATGACATTTCAATTATATTTCCTAGCATGAACACAGATGAAGTTACAAATAGCCTAAATACTATATTTAATAAAATTTTTCCTTGGCTTGAAGATCACAACCTGAACCTAAATTTGCAAAAAACTAACATAATACAGTTTAGACCCCATCAGAGAACATCATTAAGTATTAACTATTCATACCAAAATAGCAAATTAGAAACTGTCAACACCTGTCCACTACTTGGTTTAAACATCGACGAACATATAAGCTGGAAAGTCCACATTGACAAAATTTCGGTAAAATTATCTAGGTTTTGTTATGCCCTAAGACAAATATTGATAAATACCAACTTGAAAACGGCTGTATGTGCTTATCATGCTTTTGCCCAATCATGGCTGCAATATGGAATAATGTTGTGGGGCAGTAGTGTAGGTGCCAAAGATCTATTTTTATTACAGAAAAGATGCGTACGAGTTCTCAGCAACATAAGAAATGAAGAGAGTTGCAGACCACACTTCTATAGATTAAAAATACTTACCCTCACATCTTTGTATATATTAGAAACGTGTAAATTTGTTCATAAATATCCTAACCTGTATCCTAAACCTGAAAACTTCAACTCTCATGCACACAACTTACGTCATCGCAATAAAATAGTTCAAGCCATTCCCGCCAATCTAACAATGTTCAGTAAAGGCCCTTACGCAATGTCCATTAGAATATATAATAAAATCCCGCAGCTTATAAGAAACGAAGTTACTTATAGCACCTTTGTTAATAAACTTAAAACTTACCTCCTAACTGAATGCCCATACTCTCTGCAAGAGTTCATGGGTCATTAAGGCTGTTACACTACCCAAATGAAATCTAAAATCGAGCCCCTCCACACGCCACCCCTCCCGCCCCTCGATACAGTGACGATACAACAGCGCCACGTAAGAAGTGACGACTTAATGAACTAACAGGACACTGATTTGTAAAACGTAGTACTAAAGAGCGAAAAAAAGCATAGTGGTTGTTATAGATGGCGTTAAAGTTAAATTGGAATAATAAAATAAAACCAAGTGTATAAAATTAAAAATTATATAATTATATTATTTTATTGACCACAACTCTTATTTCAAGAACATTAAAGTTTTTAAAGGGTAAATAATAACAAAAATGAAACTTCTATAAGTTGGTACAGTTTTCATTTAAACAAATCGGCAAGTTTTATATAATATCATTATTAGGTACACCTAATAATGATATAAAAACTATAGGTAACCTCTGCAGGTATATCGACGATATTTATAAAAAGTTCATCAGTGGGCATCAATAAAATCTAGTATTTTTTACGGTTCCTAAGGATCGTAGGATCACTTTGTTGTCTGTCTATTTGTCGGTTCAAAATGGTTCAAATGACACAGTTAATTACATTCTACTTATTTAATGTGGCCCTTCCAACGAAGTGTAATATCAGGTAAATATTGAGTTTTGATATGTTGATATGTATGTTTTGATAAATATGAGTTCTTTATATCCCGTATTATTTAATTTAGTTTTGTTATAAAGGAGATTCTGTAAATAATTCAACATAATTTGTCAAAGGTATTAGCTTTTAAGCATAAATGCAAATTAATATCGATATCCCGGGATTGGCAATCAATATCGGAAATCAATCCCGGGATTGAGAAATGTCCTATCCTTGCTTGCCCTGCCCATGTTTTAACCTAACAACAAATAATAAATCCCGGGATTTGATGATGAGTGATTTTAATTTCTATTTATTTTTTTATATACCATGAAAAAATATCAAATATTGTTACAGCGAATGAAATTATAAGTACTATTTATTTTTCAAGTCAAGAAAGCGCAAGCCGCGAAAGACTCAGTGTGGTACAGCCACAGATATAGGAAATTTAGTATTTTATGTTCTGAGGGTACCTACAGCAGAGCCAGTTGGTTCTGGTCAGCGGGTTGCCACACCTAGTACTCTTCGCGCCTGCATTACTCCGCCACGGCTGATGACATGGTGGAGTATATTCACCAGAAGACTGGCTACTCGCTGGGGGTTTTCCAGCTGCATTTGCGCCACTACGTGCACTTCACCTCGTTTGTGGTGCGCGTGCCGCGGCCGCTGCAGGAGACCATCGTGTGTGCTGACTTCTGGCCGAAGGGTGTCGTGTTTCGGCGGTTCCGGGGTAACCTACCTAATTTTACTCCGGACTTGACGGAGCTACGCTGTGTCGTCGCCTAAATAGTTAGTTTTTACATGTTCCTATTGTATGTGTGACGCTTTAAGGCTGCTTCCACGTGCACACTAGCGCCACTGGATGTGTTAGAGTTAGAGCATGCAATATCGGAGCATTCTCAATCCCGGGATTGAAATCCGATATGAGATTTCCATCCCGGGATTTCAATATTGAAGATTTTTCATTAAAAAACCACTTTTCTCTGGAAAATATGACATTGATTTTTATTTATATCATAATTTACATTCGAATCCCGGCTCGTACCAATGAGTTTTTCGGAACGTATGTACGGAATATTTACCGTTAGCTTTTCGGTGAAGGAAAACATCGTCAGGAAACCGGTCTAATCCCAATAAGGTCTAGTTTTCCCTCCTGGTTGGAAGGTCAGATGGCAGTCGCTTGCGTAAAAACAAGTGCCTATGCCAAATCTTGGGATTAGGTGTCAAAGCGGACCCCGTGCTCCTACAGGGGCATTACCGGGAATAACGCTAAGAGGTAAATCTATAGGAATTATTACTATGATCGTCATAATTGATAATAAAAAATAAAATCATACAAATTAATAGCACTGCATGACTTCTCAGCCTTACGGCTTCATGAATTCGTCCATGCAATATATTGTTATGATGATACCTGCCGCACCATCACCGGATGCCTCAAGCCTACTCCACTCAACAAGCTGTACCCACTCGAGGGCATCCCCCCCCCCTGAAATCCGTAGAGAGTAGGCAAGTGCCGTGGAAAAAGGGAAACAGGAGACTGACAGGCGACCACTGTGCGGTTATAATCCGCCATCTGCCCGTCTCAAGAGCCGCAGGAGTTTCATGCCCCACACTCCCCACACTCCTGCTGGGAACACGACCTGAGAGACGCGACTGGCAGAGCTGTCCACAACGCTGGGCACTCTTATTTGAGGAACCTCGACACGAAGAAGAATATATTGTACTTTCCAAAAGTTTTTTTTGTTGGGACTGGAATTCCGAGACACAGGCCCCGTCTTTCAATCCCTTCAGTAGTTTTTCATATAGGGTAGGCGTAGGCCCCATCACATATGTTCAATAATCAACCGAATTTCCTTTCTAATTAAAGTAATGTCCCCATGACCCATCTTTTTCATTTTCATGGTGCTAGCCAACTGACAATATCTTCATAAAGAGAAATGCCGAATTTCTCCAGGTGATCCCTTAATACTGTTATAAGTAGTAGTAATATCCTTAAAATGACGAAAATGAACTAGAAGTACCTAAGGGATTATTGACACTGGGTTGTCTTTTCAGTTGGGATCAGTTTTATTTTATTGTTAAAATAGAAAACTAGTCAACACTCAAGAAAAGGAAATCCTTCACTTTTGTGTAGGGTATAATAATATATAAACTACCTATCAGTTTATAAAAAATGACGATAGTATGGATATAAGGTAAATCCCGGGATTTTATTTCCGGGACTTACACAGGCAACCCTATTGCATTTTATCAGTGTACATTTACCTCTTCAATAATCTTGGTCAATATGAAATGACTGATGAGGGGCCTTTATTCCTTATAATGTAGGTAGGTATCTCGTATGATATCATTGATGACATTTTATTTCGTTTCGGCAATCATTTACTAAGTAGGTGTACTTGTAGCAATTTAAGAAAATAAGTACAAAATATGCCCAAATATTTGAGAACATTAATTCGAAGTTCGAAACATACAGAAATAAGCATCCGCGCCGATGGAAAATCATTTAGGTATCTAACCAAGCTTCGTACGGCGCGCCGCCGCTATGGGTAGGGAGGTATATATATTTATCACAACGCACGAAGTTACGCGCGACATAGGTAGGAATTTTTATATTTATAAAGATAAATAAAGTCTATTTGAACTTATTCGTTACCTACTTTAAGTGTCAGCGGTTGATAAAATCGGAGATTCCATTTGCAGTCTGTACCCAAATAAAGATAAATTGTATTGTTTTACGTAGGTAGGGGTAAAAGAGCATATAAATCAAATAATTATACTCGATGTAGTCCGAAGAATAAAAAATACAAAAAGTATAAACTCGCTGAGATTCGAACTCTCGGCACAACTGAAGGTCGCCTTTATTCCTATCACTGAAACCAATGCGCTGCCAATGCTTACCTTAAGCGGGTGAAATTCACAAGTATATGCGTATTGAGGACTGTAATGTTTATGCTTAGTAATTATGAAGCTAACCAAATACTCTTTTCACTGTTTAGTAAACATAAATTTTTACTTACGTTAGAACCATTGCTTTTTGGAATCTAATAAATATCTTAAATTACATTTTTTTGGGAAAAAGTAGTACAGGTCCGTCTGGCACGACCGCTCAGCGATCACTGTCACATTTCGAAAGAGTGACGGAGAAAGACATTGGAGGCCGTAAGTCGATATCTTTATACGATTGAATTTTACGATGTTTGTGTATTATAAAAATATTGCCTCAAATTATTGAAATTCGGAAGCTGTCAAATTATTATTTTGATTATGACTGATTTTGTTCCTTGTTTTGTTTCATAGTGTCACGTAGTAAATAAACAAGTAAAGTTGAAGTAAACTTTCAAATTGGAGGTTACTTTGGGAAAGAATTGTATCGAGCGAAGTGTTACGAATCGAATATCGAAAGCTGTGCTATTGAAGATAATATAATCAAGAATGATATATATTTTTCACAGATCTAGAAACATCATCGTTTCGTAGAAAAATAGCATAATTCTTGGGGTATTTTCGCATATCTGGCTCTATGAGCGGCCTTAAGTTTTATTAATTTTGTACAAATTACAAATAAGTGTATGTCTATGTGAATATTTTATCTAATGTGAAGATTTTATAAAAATATAACATGTTGATTTCATGTATATGTACCTATGTTTAGGTTATTTTAGTATGTATGTTGCTACACCCTAGTAGGGTCCATGTCTGTACTGGTTAGACTTAAGAACACCCTGTAAATACCATGGTTGCAGCGAATAAATGAATATGAATATGAATATGAATATGAGCTGAAAGCGAGTGGCAAGACTCGGTACGAGTGGTAAAAGACATTTCACACGTGTTGTAAACGACGTTTTTTAATACAATTGCGAAAAATAATAAATTAATATATCATTGCGATAAAATATGCTTGCCTGCAAACCGCTAGCGCGGTCTAACAGGTCGCGCCCCGCCAGCAACCCGCCGCGCACAGGCCGCGCACCCGCGACGGTCGCGCCACGCGACCGCCACTTACTGCGTTTCGAAAGTATAGTTTGGAACTAAAAAGTAAAAAGCACTAGTTCGAGAAATTGAGCTTCTCGTACGCTACGCAGCCACAAAAAGTACCACTTTTTGAGCAACTGTATTAAAAAAAGTATTTCCCTTTGTCAGTGGCGGCGTAAGTATTGATATTTATTAGAATTAGTTTCCGGATAATTTTTATAAGGCGGGGACTAACGGGAATACACTACTTTTCTGCACTAGAGCAGAAACGTATCACTTTCAGCACACTTTTTAGAACAACAACGACCCACTTTCAGAGCATGAGATATGAAAAATATTTATTTGTTCATTTGACTGAATGCTCACACTTTCAAGGTACTATTCCACGCTCCCACGAAACTACAGGATTTGACTACAACCCGATCAAGTTAACTCCGTACCTGGGGCTCGTACATTTTAATGGGCGCCAAGTGCAGAGTTCCTTCGATCGGGATGTAAGTATTTGGCGTTTCTATCATTGACTTATATATTATATACTAGAAACCTCAACCCGATCGAATTAATTCTGCCCTAGAGCTCATTTATATACGAGCGCCAGGCACGCAGTTAACTCGACAGGGAAAGCAGTAATCTCGGGTGAGGAAGGACTACCCTTGACTATCTACCGTTTTTTATGCATATTAAACTAATTAAAACCTATTTTTATGTGAGTGAAAAGTGAGAAATGTTGTGTTTACAATGATCAAGTTGAACAATGCAATATTGATAGGTATTGTATCAAGGTGTGATCAAATAGTAGTTTGTTAAACAATGCATGTATTTGTATGCCCTTCTAGTCTAATGGTAAGAGATTCTACATCTACCTATCATATCACCGCGAACGTACGAACCAGGTTAACCAATGCTACTTCAATCTAACGAACGGAAGCCATAAGCTGCGTACGAATTAGAGCAGCCTCGGGTTGAGGCACGCACGGCTCACCTATTTCGCTCAAATTCGTACGCGCTCACGCGCTGTGTGCGAGCGGCGCGGCGAGCCGTCCGGAGGCGGTCTTTTGCCCGTGCTCAAAAGGCGCCTTAGTGCAAGGCCTGAGTGAGCGGGGCGTGCAGCGTCCATATAAAACAAACGCAATTTATGTGGACGCTCGACGCCCCGCTCTGAGCGGGGCGTCCACTCAGGCCTTACACTCAGTGTGCGTGCCTCGTGTAATTTGGACGTGTATCCGAGCTTACCGCGGGCAGAGCGACACGTTCTGACTTCTTTGTCGGCGAGGCGCGTATGAATTTGAGCAAGCATGTATGAGCAATGATGAGCCGTGCATATTTAATCGAGTATGTTTGTAAATTTATTTATGTAATTCGGTGAATTACGATAAAAGCAGCCGCGGCTGTCATCGTGTCCGACGCCATTTCGAACGACGCACAATGTCAGCTCGCCGCGATTACGCTGGCTCGCCCGCGCATGTTTATGTGCACCAAATTCGCTCGCGAACAGCTCGCCGCGTGGGGCGAACATGCCTCAGGCTGAGCCGCTCAATTCGTACGCAGCTATAGGTGTATCAGCTTCGCATTGAATGCTTGGTCATGCAGCTGCGGGACGTGTTGAGAGCGCGAGGAAAAATGAGCTTTTTGAGTGCGCGAGATGACCACTCAAAAAGCTCATTTTTCCGAACGCGCAACGCTGTCTTTTGTGTGTCCAGTGTGCGATGCATTTGAAGGTACAGTCAAGTGTAAAAATATGGTTGCATACAACTTACTCATAAATATGTCCCATAACTCTTATGGTGGCACTACACTTGGGAATGCGTGTTCGCGTAGAGTATTCGCCGTGTTTGTCTAAATATTAGTTGAAGTCCAAACATCAGAAACACGACATCCACACTTGGGACAGCATCAGAAAAAATATCAAATGTTTGCAGCAATATATCGAAATTGCTGATGCACATTTTGGGTCCCAAATACACCTATTCATTTGGAAAATCACATCACGACATCATTTGTCCCATCCATTTTGCTGACGACTTGACTTGTTGCCGTCGCTCACACAACTGAGCTGAGTGAGCCAAGTGTAGACTGTGAACGCAAATATTTGCAACATTTGCGTCCTTTGATGTGTGAGAAAAACCGACAGGCGGATACGAGTGTTTGGCTATTCGTACAAATATGGCAAATAAATCCTCCACACATGGTCACATTTGGCCAAATGAAGCAAATACGTGAACACGCATTCCCAAGTGTAGTGCGACCACTATGTCAGTGGGTTAACGTTTTGGTACTTATTTATGAGAGGATGTTATCGATACTTACATATTATTGCACTTGACTGTACGCGGTATCATACGGGGCAACTTGGAACGCGCTACCCAATGGTCCATATGATACCGAGTACAAGTACTATTAATATATTTTAAGGTTTTTTTCCTATTATTATTATTTTGTACTAATTATTTGGAGGATTATATCTTCTAAGCATTTTGTCTGGGGCATATAGTGATAGCATGTTCGTTGCCGACCCGTTAGTTATTGAAGATTTGCTGTGTTGACAGCAAGATACATTGTATTTTGCATTGGTTGAAGTTACAGTGAAACAATGTTCCAAACTAGAAAAGGATTTACAAAACAATAAGCCCTAACCTAAATGTAACTGAATGTTCAGTGGGTATGTTAACTGAATAAAACCAATATTATTTTATAAAATTGTTTATTATTTCGAATTGTCAAGCTTTAAATATCATTTCATTTGAATTAACTGCTGTGTAGCTAATCTGATGATCCCATAAAAATCCTCATGAATATGTGCTCTCCAAAATTTACACCTACCCCAAACAATAGCCGGAAAGTTAGGTGAGGATATCCCTTGAAATATTCTTGCTATACTGCGTCCATTAAAGCTACAATCTTTGTATGAGGCAATCAAAGCTCTTACGTCACTTATTACTCTTTCCGTATCTATCGGTCGTTCCTGGAATTGGATATCGCTGGAAAAGTGCTCCTCCCTTTGGAAATAGTTACGTATCGTAGACTTCAGTTCGTTAGATTTCGAGACAAGAATATCTTGATCTAAATCATTGTTTTCCAAAGAGTTACTTCCAAGTTTACTAAATGCTGCATGGCTTTCTTCTAACTGATATAACATAGCCTTTTCCTGGGTCATGACCAAGTTGTGAAGGTCATCTAACATGCAGTCGAGCTCAGCTGGCGCGAGGTCACCTGGAGCTTTAATCCTAAATCCGAGGGTGTTGAACTCGATCTTCAGTTGCGATCGTCGAGACGAAACCCCGTCCGTTATCCACTCTAAATTTTTCAAATGGTATTTTGTCATGCCACTCTCCCAGCCTATTGCGGCAGCTACCTCAATAACATCAAATTCCAACACATGCATTTTTGTTATATCCGTTTGCTTCTTTGATTCCATCAAAACAGCCATTGCTAGAGGAGGACAAGTTTTAGCAGCTTCAATAATTTTTTGTGGTCCTCCATAAGACGAAATTTTACAGATTGTATAGGCGTTATTGAGAACTTTTATATATTTCTTTGGATGTAACTCTATATAACATAGTAAAGTAGCAATATTCTCTGGAGGCAAGTCTAATTCTTCCACTGTGACATCAATGGGAATTCCAACTTCATGTCCTTTACATCTTGGCATGGAATGTGACGATTTTGATGTTGATTCTTCAGTGCGTTTGGTACAGCCGCAAGGAATAAACACCTTTTGTAGTAATTTCCTAACTGTTGATCTATCTATTGTGTTTGCATGGATGTGTTTTAGCAATTCATTCTTGTCACTGCTGCTACTGCTCATAAACACATGACAATAGGCAGTTTGTCCATCCCTACCGGCTCTGCCGACTTCCTGTACGTAAGATTCAAAACTGCTTGGCATATTATAGTGTATGATGCATCTGATGTCAGACTTGTTTATTCCCATACCAAAAGCAACTGTTGCCACTATTATTCTTAATGTGCCATCCATGAACTGCTTTTGGATTTTTTTTCTCTGAGCTCCAGACATGCCAGCATGATATGCTTCAGATATATAAGACATTCTCTTTCGTTTTTTGTTTTTGGCTTCCATACTAATTTTTCCTGGTTCTTGGAGGCATGATCTTAGTACTGCAGCCACTCTTTCACATTCATCTCGTCTAATACAATAAACTATAATTGAATTAAAAGAACTTATACGGTCTGAAGTCAGGTACGAAACCAAAGCCCTATCTTTATCTTTTTCAAATGATACAGTCAGATACAGATTGTCAGGAAGGGCAGGGTTCGTTATGACGCCAGTGAGTCCATCAGGAATGTCAATATGACTAATCACACTATGTATTGTTGATTGACTTGCTGTTGCAGTTAAGCCAAGGATACATTTAACATTTAGCTTTTCTCGTAGCACCCTACAAATCATTAGATAACTTGGCCTGAAGTTGTGGCTCCATTGTGAAACGCAATGTGCTTCGTCAATGCATGCAAATGCAATGGGTGGCAATGACTTGAACAACCCTGCAAAACCATTTGAAGAGTCCCCCGAATTTAATGCTTCTGGTGATATAAGGAGAATATTTATCTCGCCATCCTTCAAACATTGAACAATTTTTTGACGTTGAGTTGGTGGCTGATTAGTGTGCAAGCATCCTGCTTTGAGGAAATCTGGCATGCTCAACACTTGGTCTTCCATTAGAGAAACCAGTGGCGATATCACTAATGTGATGCATTTGTAATTTTGGCTGTAAATATATGCTGGGAGCTGATAGCAGAGTGATTTTCCTCCACCTGTTGATAATATTAGTAATGTGGACATACCAGCCAGTATTCGTTTTATTGCCTGTTCTTGTCCAGGTCGAAATGACTTATGACCAAACATGGCAAGTGCTTCATGTATATTACTCGAAGCTTCTTCATCAATATTGGAGTATATTGGCCTTATTTCTCCACTGTCATTTGAAGGTGTATTAGCAAGCAATTTCAAGAATGATTCTGGAACAGCACTAGCTTCAAATACTGATGTACTAAGTTGTTCAGGGAGTGATAGTTTATTTGTTTCTTTATTAACAACATTCTCTGTATCTTCTAATGAGGGAATATTATTTTCGTCATAGCTTTCCAATGGCAAAAGAGTTTCTCCTTTGTGAGCAGTGCAGTATCTCGCCATGTGGCCTGACTTACCACACTTAAAACATAACATTTTTCCAGCTTCCGGAAACTCCATGCCAGCATGTAGAGCTTTCCTATCTTTCCATTGCTGTTTCTTGTATTTTGAAAAATTAATACCCTTTTTACCTCTGACAAATACTTTTTTTTCTATATTAATTTTTACAAAGTTCTCATTCAGTGTGCCATTTCTTATTTTATTTTCTAATTTTCCTACAGCTCCAGGATCGGCTTCAATGTTCTCATGCCAAACAGAGTTTTCTACAGCTTTCAGCGTATCAGTGACATTAGAATGTCGAGGTTTCACATTTTCAATTGCAAAGGGAACATATTCTGCAATGTCTGGTGGTTGTTGTTCTTTAGTGTTGTTATCTATATTTTTGGGCACTTTTTTCACTACCCTCTTTTTTATTTTATTCTTTGCAGATTTATCAGGACTTTGACTTTTATCCAGGTCCATTTTGCTAGTTTTAGCGATATCATTTAGTGGTTGTTCTTTGGTCATATTAATTGCCATCTCTAGTTTCCTCTTTTTAAGGGCTGGCTTCAATTTAGAAAAAGATATATCTTCCCCTTCAGATTCACTATTTTCTACAAAGTCTTCACCTTTGTCTTCATCAGTCTCAGCCATTATCCTCTCTTCTGTTCTCTGCTTGTCAACTGGTGCAACAATAGGCACATTAATATTTCTTAAACCAAATGCTTTAGGATTTTCACCTGGTGTTGAAGTCGCCATATCATGTAATGACAGCCCTGTCGCCCTTTCTAGCCATCCCTGATTCAGTTTTCTAACACTTGAAGTTTTCATAATATTGGGAGTACAAAAAAATCCGGGTCGTTCATTTTTATCCATCATGTTGTTCTCAATGGTTGAAAAGGTCCCATTTGGATTGTCAACATATGCACGTGTAGTTGACAAACTTTCAGGCTTCTCTGCTGATTCATTGTCATTCTCAATTTTGTTTTCAATCATAGACTGTGACCTGTGCAATGATAATTTCCTAGGATTTCTTAAGGAAAATTGCTTATTCTGAAACAGTTTTTTCGATAGCTTGTCAGTGAATGGGCTTAGTGGTTGAACATCCTTCAAAGACTCTTTTTTAAATGATGGTACATTAGACAGCAACTTATTGAGTTGAGGCCCGGTTGGCAGGGTGGCAACTAGTTGCTCAGTTGGAGGGCTCAATGTTTCAAACGCACTTTCGAAGTGGGACTGATCAGGAGATCCAAGAGGCTCATCATCATCATCAATACATATAGACAAAGAATTTTCAAGTGCTGAGCTTTTCAATTGGAAATATTTCTTGTATGCATATTTTATTTTTGATGGGGCTTCTTTTATATCAAACTTGGAAGGTGTCCGAGCATGACTGGTTTTAAATCCGTTTTCCCAATTTTTAACAACCAATTTGTATTTAATATAGGCTTTGTTCTTTTTGATTGATTCAATAAGATCCATTCTTGACGTAACGATATAAACGTTACAATTATTGGCAGGATGAAACTATCGAGCACATTGGCGATTAATTCTTATACCAGATAACGTGCCCTTTCAATAACAAAATAAAGTTAATTTATAACCTGTTGTCCGGTGTCCATGATTACATTTCAGTCTTCTATAAATCCATCCTAGTTCATATCATATTAACATGTTTTGTTATGCACAATTTGCCGTTGCGTCACTATTTACTCCTAAATTGTAAAATGCAGTCTTGTAAAGTAATTATTTCACACTTTTTGGCGCGTAATGATATACAGTACAATACGAAGACTCAATTTGTCACTGTCAGTGTCATTGTCAACTGTCATCAAGAATACAAATGTGTAGTGTATGGTGGCAGCTCTGATATAAAGCGCCGCCACACGTACAAAATCGGCGGACTACATGCCGGGCCGGATGTCCTGCAAAATTCTAACACTATGGAAAGGATTATTTGGACATATCTTTTTTTTTCCTGTCTAGCTTCTCAACTAATTACCTATAACAAAGCACGGCTAAAAGCCAGTGCAAGCGCGGCAGAAGGCCAACGTTAAAACCAAACTAAACTACATATTCCTAACAAAGCCAAAGCTAAGAACTTTATTAAATAAAAATACACATGAAAGGCACAAACATAACAGTGCTAGAGTTTCTTTATTACTCTTCTTTCTTGACATACGTGGGGACCCGGAGGCACACCACCCCCCCGCCGCAGGGGGCGTGGCCTCACGGTGCAATTTACACTGCTCCCACAGCCATCCATAACTGGCTGCAGTGGTGATTCCCGGCGAGATGCACGAAGTACACGCAGGGCGCGGGGCTGGGTCCGTGCTCGCCGGTAACCTCCTGATGCACACCTTCAGGGGGATCTCGTGCTTGGGTTGAAGCGCCAGCACACATTGTGGAAGACCTGGCGGCGAAGGGGTTCGCGCCAATATACGCGCGCCATGTTGACGCGCGCGCAGGACGGCCCGGCTGCATATTTTACGTGCAGCTGCATAAAACGGAGGACCTCATCCCGGCGATCTACGGCGTCCGGGAGTTGCTGGGAATGACGGGAGTGGCGGTGGAGGCATGGCGCGGCAAGAAGGGGCCGGCGCAGTGCCACCGCTGCCAGGCCTTCCGGCACTCGTCTCACGGCTGCCGCCGCCCGATTAGGTGTGTCCGCTGCGCGGGGCCACACTTCGCGGGCCAGTGCGAGCGGCCGCGAGACCAGGAGGGGACCTGCGCAAACTGCGGCGGCCCCCACACAGCGAACAACCCCACGTGCCCCACCTACCAGCGAGAGGCACGCTCCAAGAGAACCGGTACAGCCCCCATAACAAACCGCCGTGGGATCACCGTGCCCCAGCCGCGCTCGGTGGAGGACGCCGAGAACGCCCCTAACACCCTCATGGCGAGGGCGAACGACGCGGAACCCCCGCGCCGCTGCCGCCGAGGGAGGGGCAGCCGCGGCAAAAGGCAGCCCGCCGCCACCACTACCGACCCCGTCACCCAGACAGCCACCGCCGCCGCCCAGCCCGCGGCCGCCAGCTCCAGCTCCGCCCAAGCGCTCGCTCCACCTGCAGCAGCGCCGCCCAGATTACCCCACGACACTGCCTCCCCCTCCCTACCAGCAAACCAAGATGGCGCCAGGGACAGGGTGATAGAGCAGTGCGTGGAGATTCTGCAGACCGTGCTCGGCGCTCTGCGGACAGGAGTCAACCCTGCCCCCATCATCCCTAGGGGACTGGCCGCCCTGTACCAGGATGGCTAGCCCCCTGAGACCCACCGGACCAGACCGCGGACGTTCCTGCAGCGCCGTCGGCTCGCAGGTCACTCGCCGGGCCTCTCCCAAGGGAGTCCCACCCGGCAGGGCTCGACCTCGCCGACGGACGAAACAGACGACCTCGCAACACCACCGGACTTGACGGGCGTTACGCCCAACACATCCACCCGTCCGTTGTAGCGGACGGCGCCCGATCCCGCTAAAAGCGGCACAGCCACGCCCGGCTTCTCCGAGCCCACATAAGGGCCCGTGAGAGTACCACTGGGTTGGGCGCGGGGCCACGCAGTGAAGCTCCCCATCTCTTGCGCGAAGTCCCGACGAACACGAAGATCAGCGCAGCACCCCCGCAGCGCAGCAATTTCCCAAGATTCCCAGACTGCCGAACATGACTGGCAGCGCAAGGTCCCCCGGTACTCAATACCGAGCCGCGGAGATACAGCCAAGCGACGAAAAACGTTGAAACTGCACCCGATTGACGAGGGCCAGTTTTATTGTCCAATCCGAGTAGAAAAACAGGATCATCCACCAAAATAGACATCGAGTCGGTGGGACCAAAGTCCAGCCATATACCCACAGCCCAGTACGTTCTACGGGTTTCCCAGACTGCTGAACATGAACGACAGCGCAAGGTCCCCCCCTACTAATACCGAGCCAAGAGAATATGGCCAAACGACAGCCCCAGCAGGCCCAGAATCCAACCGCATCCCCACAGCCCGGCACTTTCTTTGGGTTTCCCAGACTGCCGTACCTAACCGATAGCGCAAGGGCGCGTCCGCGCGGCGTGGCGGACGGGCGTCGAATTTGGACATATCATGCGCTCATCAAGGCATGATCTAGAGAAATACGAGGGTTGTTTGATAACTACCCGTTTATGAAAAAAAACAATCAGTCGTTTTTGTAAATATGCATTTACTTTTCTACGTAGTCTCCTTTTAACTCTACATTTATTCCATCTATACTCAAGCATCAATAAACCATGTAAAAAGTATGATTTCGGAAAGTCATTAAAATAGGCCTCTGTGGCGGCAATGACTTCGTCATTAGATCTAAATCGCTTAACACCGAGCCATTTTTTCAGGTTGGGAAACAAAAAGAAATCGCATGGGGCCAAATCTGGAGAATACGGGGGGTGATAGTTCGTGTATAGTTCGTATCGCAATTCTTTAATTTTGGCCATCACGACTCTGGACGAATGAGCTGGGGCGTTATCGTGATGAAACAGTACTTTTTTCTTCTTTAAATGGGGTCGTTTTTCCTTCAACACAGCTTCAAATTCATCCAATAAATTGGCATAGTACTGCCCTGTTATTGTTCTTCCCTTTTCTAAGTAGTCAATATGTATAATAGCCTGCGAATCCCAGAAAACGGTGGCCATGACCTTTCCAGCTGATGGGACGGTTTTTGCTTTCTTTGGAGCAGGTTCACCCGGTAAAATCCACTGCTTTGACTGCTCTGATAGTGGTGAACCCACGTTTCGTCTACGGTCACAAAACGACGCAGAAACTCCTTCGGGTTACGTTTGAACACTGCTCCGAAGTAGTCAGTCGGTTCCGTTTTTGCTCCTCCGTGAGTAAACGCGGCACCCACCTCGCCGATATTTTCTTCATACCCAATTTTTCTTCTAATATGTTTTGTACTCGCTCAAATCAACGATTTCTCGAAGTTTAATTCGGCGGTCGGCTAGAACGATATTTTCCATTTTATTAACCGTATCGTCTGTAGTCACCTCAATTGGGCGGCCTGGGCGATCCTCGTCAAAGACGGTTGTTCTCCCTCGCTTAAACTCGTTGTACCAGTATCTAACGGTTGTCATAGAAGGAGAATATTCATGGTAAACTGCCTGCATTCTTACTTTTATCTCATCACATGTTTTCCCTTCCAAAAACAAAAACCTGATTACAGACCGATACTGTTCTTTCTCCATTTTAACAATTTTACATTCATGCTTCCATTAGTATCTCTTATTAGTTTGTGCTTCCACTGAATCGTTGTTAAATGAGAAAAAAAACAAAAGACTGCGGTTTTTTTTTTAATTTTATGTTCACATTATGTGATTATAAATGTGATTATACCCCAATTTGTCAGTACAACATGTCGAAGTCAGAATTGGGTGTAGCGTACAGACGTAACAACTGCAACTACAATTTCATTCAGTGTGGCCAGTTAACAGAAGGAAAGCGAAAATTGTCGCATCCAAACGGTCCTGCAAAGCGGACTGCAAGATTGTTACTAACCGATGAGATAGGGCAAGACAGCACGGCTAACACACAGCCGCGACATACTCTCGATTTCTCTCGCATGTCCTAATAAGAGAGAGACGGATAGTGCGAGAAAAATTGAGAGAGCTCGCGCGCCGTCTCGTAATAGCCGTGCAGCACACAGAAATCGAGAGTATGTCACGGCCACCTCATGATCGACGTGCTGTCTCGCCCTATCTCATCGGTTAGTAACAATCTTGCAGTCCGCTTCGCAGGACCGTTTGAATGCGGCTATTTTCGCTTTCTTACTGTAACTGGCCACACTGAATGAAATTGTAGTTGCAAAACACCGGTTTAAAAAAAATTACAAAATTACAGTGTAAAATATTAATACAATGTTCTTTAGCATATATTTTTAAACTATCGTTTAAATTTATTTGTATGAAATTTGTGAGAAAAAAAACTTGGCAGATCATGCAAATTCCATGGTCCAAATTGTGATTTTCATGCAATTAGTCCGTACAACTCGTTTGACGGTTGGAACATGCATCCACACTATAGCAATTAGTCAGATTCTTATGAATTGGGGCTGACAAATCACTTAATGTGGATACATAAAGAATGGCTTAAAAAGGTGGTATACATATGTTCAGCCAGTGATATTAGTACATTTAGAAAACGGCTACATCTACATATCAAACAGCCCTCGTAAATAATAGGCATGATGACAGTAATTGAAAATCACTAAAATGTGGTATTTTCTTATTGAAATTTTAATCGTAGAATTCGAAAATTCCTCATATTTTTTTATTAAGTAAGAGATTATTATTTATTATGATAAAATTAAACTGAAAAACACGGACGCCCGCCATGATATGTTAAACACCAATCAGAGCGCATGACGTCACGTGTGTAGAAATACATACAGGTCGACACATGTAAAAAGAACCCTGGCGGCCATACTTTTTATATGGCCGCCAGGGCTCTTTTTACGTGTGTCGACCTGTACCCATAACGGCCATTACCACAGATTACAGAGAAAACTTACGCACTGAACGAATAGCAAGACAGAGAGAGAACCATGTTATCTGTCAGATCTTCATACGTCATTGTCCCGCTGTCTCGCTCGCACGGCCGCGCAAGACTTGTAAACTTTTTAATTTATGTTCATTCAATGAGCAATTGAGCGATCTAGTTAGCAAACAACAAAGGTCTGCGTTCTTTTTATACAATCGTGGCGTCACTCGGGACGCCATGACACTGACAAGCGTTTCAGCGCCAATTTGAAATTTAAAAACTAAAATGCATTTTTTTCCTACTTAACTGTTAAATTCTCTTGAAAAATCTTATTCGTTGTACATAATAAATGTTTCTGAACAAGTTCTAAACATTATAGAACAGTTTCGGCTCAGCTTTAGAATCGTTGTCATCGAGTTCATGGCTCATTTTTTAAATATAGATTCTACTCATTAAAAGATGATTCCTCACCAAATTTCAAGTTGTGAAAATCCATAGTTTTTGAGAAAAAAATTATTAAAGTTTCCATATAAATTTCAATTACTGTGTATTTCGAGGAGATTTTGACTGACAATGCCACTTGTGCGCGTTCCTTTTTACGTGTTGATATTGGTAGATGTTCTTTAGGTAAGTTTTTAATCAGTTACGGTCAATATTTAATATAATATCATAAATGTAGGTATCTGTTAGTTGTTTTAGTCCCGACGCATACGACCAAAAACGCAAAAGGCTAATTCGACATACTCTAAGGCAGGTCCGTGTAGGTACGACGACGAGCGAAGCGAGGAGGAGTGTTAGGTGTACCGCGACCCTAGCGCGCGAGCGTGCCGCGGCAGCGGCCGGCGAAGCGCCAGAACCGAAAATGTGTTATTTCACTTAGGTGTACCTACACCGACCTGCGGCGCTACCACGAACTTCGAAAGTCGAAGTTCGCAATACATGCATCCCTGTCACTCGAGTATGGGAGTGCGATAGAGATGGAAATACCTCGAAGTTCGTGCTAGCGCCGCTGTCTTAGGTATTACGCGTAATAAAGATTTGGTAATTCACGTATTTGGAAAAACGGAGTTAAAAAAAAGTGTCAAAAATGGATATTTAAATGGAAACTTTAATATTTTTTTTCTCAAAAACTATGGGTTTTCACAACTTGAAATTTGGTGAGGAATCATCTTTTAAAGAGTAGAATCTATATTAAAAAAATGAGCCATGAACTCGATGACAACGATTCTAAAGTCGTACCATAGTTTCTCAAAATGTGTCATCATGCCTATTATTGGTTCAGTGGAAGGCACAGAGGTGGAAGGCAAAGGCGCTAGAGGAAGGATTCCCAGTGCGCTGGACTGATGCAATGAAGAGGGCTGCAAAATCAAGTCATTCGTTAGTGGGCAACTTCTGTTAGAAGTTCTCAAGTCGCAAGAAGGCCTCTATCACGGCTTTACTACCGATACACAAGCGCGATCAAATTCACCCTTTTATCTTTGTCATAAAATCGACAGTCCTCTCGATAGGCGGCATCACGGCGGCATGCATCAACACGGGCAAAGGCGCGTGCACAAACAGGCTGTTCACACGCTCGTGCCCGTGCTTGTGCTCGTTAAATGTCGCTTTGAATTAAACAATACCCTGAGTTAAGTTTGCCGAAACTGACAGATAAAATGTTAGATGTTTAAAATCATCGAAAATATTGGCGCAGCGGACCCAGCTTTAGGATACTGCAATTGTTTGGAGCGGTCCGCTTAATGTGCGGCCCAAGAATCCGGGTCCACGTCTATCTCTCCCTTGATCCTGGGGTAAAAAAAGAGGCAGATATATAGTGGAAAGATTATTGGGCGGTATATTAACTGAGCCCGCTTGGAGCGCGAGTGGGCCGATTTGTGTAGAGCGTATGCTTTTGAATTTATTAAGAATAACAACAGTTTTTTATAGCTTTATTCGTTTAACAAAATACAGAATAAAACAACACTTATCATTCATTGTAATTGACTTACGATTACGATGAATACATTATTCAAGTATTACAATGTAAAACACACATAAGTCCAGGCAAATGTTACATAACTTCTTTTCTTCCATAATATAAGCATTAAAAACTTGGTTATTACATATTTTACAATGACTGGACAACACATAAACTTGGCATCAATTGAAATTATTACATTAGATAAGTACACATATTTTTAAAACGAAATATTTTGCTACGTTTTAAACATCATTAGGATATAAGGTACTTTAGGAAATAAATATATTATGGATAAACATTATCACCCCTCACTTATCTGTAGTGTTTTCTGTAAGTGTATAAAAAGTTTCACTCAAACCTATTACGGTTTCAGTCTAATATTACTATGTTATGGACTAATATTGAAGATCACTGAACACTTTACACGGACAGAGACACGAAACTATTGTACTGTGCGATGTTGCGCTTCAAGATGTCGGCACACAGCCCCAACACGCGCTCGAATCTGCAACAGAAATAACAACACTGCATGAAGCTCGGGACTATCTGGTATCTCATCATCATCATCATCATCATCATATCAGCCGAAAGACGTCCACTGCTGGACACAGGTCTCCCTCTAAGAGTGCCAAAGTGACCGGTCCTACGCCTCCCGCATCCAACGGTCTCCAAGGCGGGGGCGTTGTGCGGCGCGCACGGTGGCGGCGCGTGGCCGGTCGAGCAGCAGGGCGATCTCCCCGAAGTAGTCCGAGGGCCCGAGCCGCCCCACCTCCACCGCCGCGCCCTCCGCCTGCCCGCTGCGCGTGTGTGGTGTGTGGTGTGCGCGTGTACCTGGCGCGGTCGAGTTTGACGCACTTGAGCGGGCCGGCGGCGCGCACGGTGGCGGCGCGTGGCCGGTCGAGCAGCAGGGCGATCTCCCCGAAGTAGTCCGAGGGCCCGAGCCGCCCCACCTCCACCGCCGCGCCCTCCGCCTGCCCGCTGCGCGTGTGTGGTGTGTGGTGTGCGCGTGTACCTGGCGCGGTCGAGTTTGACGCACTTGAGCGGGCCGGCGGCGCGCACGGTGGCGGCGCGTGGCCGGTCGAGCAGCAGGGCGATCTCCCCGAAGTAGTCCGAGGGCCCGAGCCGCCCCACCTCCACCGCCGCGCCCTCCGCCTGCCCGCTGCGCGTGTGTGGTGTGTGGTGTGCGCGTGTACCTGGCGCGGTCGAGTTTGACGCACTTGAGCGGGCCGGCGGCGCGCACGGTGGCGGCGCGTGGCCGGTCGAGCAGCAGGGCGATCTCCCCGAAGTAGTCCGAGGGCCCGAGCCGCCCCACCTCCACCGCCGCGCCCTCCGCCTGCCCGCTGCGCGTGTGTGGTGTGTGGTGTGCGCGTGTACCTGGCGCGGTCGAGTTTGACGCACTTGAGCGGGCCGGCGGCGCGCACGGTGGCGGCGCGCGGCCGGTCGAGCAGCAGGGCGATCTCCCCGAAGTAGTCCGAGGGCCCGAGCCGCCCCACCTCCACCGCCGCGCCCTCCGCCTGCCCGCTGCGCGTGTGTGGTGTGTGGTGTGCGCGTGTACCTGGCGCGGTCGAGTTTGACGCACTTGAGCGGGCCGGCGGCGCGCACGGTGGCGGCGCGCGGCCGGTCGAGCAGCAGGGCGATCTCCCCGAAGTAGTCCGAGGGCCCGAGCCACCCCACTTCCACCGCCGCGCCCTCCGCGTGCCCGCTGCGCGTGTGTGGTGTGTGGTGTGCGCGTGTACCTGGCGCGGTCGAGTTTGACGCACTTGAGCGGGCCGGCGGCGCGCACGGTGGCGGCGCGTGGCCAGTCGAGCAACAGGGCGATCTCCCCGAAGTAGTCCGAGGGCCCGAGCCGCCCCACCTCCACCGCCGCGCCCTCCGCGTGCCCGCTGCGCGTGTGTGGTGTGTGGTGTGCGCGTGTACCTGGCGCGGTCGAGTTTGACGCACTTGAGCGGGCCGGCGGCGCGCACGGTGGCGGCGCGTGGCCGGTCGAGCAACAGGGCGATCTCCCCGAAGTAGTCCGAGGGCCCGAGCCGCCCCACCTCCACCGCCGCGCCCTCCGCCTGCCCGCTGCGCGTGTGTGGTGTGTGGTGTGCGCGTGTACCTGGCGCGGTCGAGTTTGACGCACTTGAGCGGGCCGGCGGCGCGCACGGTGGCGGCGCGCGGCCGGTCGAGCAGCAGGGCGATCTCCCCGAAGTAGTCCGAGGGCCCGAGCCGCCCCACCTCCACCGCCGCGCCCTCCGCCTGCCCGCTGCGCGTGTGTGGTGTGTGGTGTGCGCGTGTACCTGGCGCGGTCGAGTTTGACGCACTTGAGCGGGCCGGCGGCGCGCACGGTGGCGGCGCGCGGCCGGTCGAGCAGCAGGGCGATCTCCCCGAAGTAGTCCGAGGGCCCGAGCCACCCCACTTCCACCGCCGCGCCCTCCGCGTGCCCGCTGCGCGTGTGTGGTGTGTGGTGTGCGCGTGTACCTGGCGCGGTCGAGTTTGACGCACTTGAGCGGGCCGGCGGCGCGCACGGTGGCGGCGTGTGGCCGGTCGAGCAACAGGGCGATCTCCCCGAAGTAGTCCGAGGGCCCGAGCCGCCCCACCTCCACCGCCGCGCCCTCCGCGTGCCCGCTGCGCGTGTGTGGTGTGTGGTGTGCGCGTGTACCTGGCGCGGTCGAGTTTGACGCACTTGAGCGGGCCGGCGGCGCGCACGGTGGCGGCGCGTGGCCGGTCGAGCAACAGGGCGATCTCCCCGAAGTAGTCCGAGGGCCCGAGCCGCCCCACCTCCACCGCCGCGCCCTCCGCGTGCCCGCTGCGCGTGTGTGGTGTGTGGTGTGCGCGTGTACCTGGCGCGGTCGAGTTTGACGCACTTGAGCGGGCCGGCGGCGCGCACGGTGGCGGCGCGTGGCCGGTCGAGCAGCAGGGCGATCTCCCCGAAGTAGTCCGAGGGCCCGAGCCGCCCCACCTCCACCGCCGCGCCCTCCGCCTGCCCGCTGCGCGTGTGTGGTGTGTGGTGTGCGCGTGTACCTGGCGCGGTCGAGTTTGACGCACTTGAGCGGGCCGGCGGCGCGCACGGTGGCGGCGCGCGGCCGGTCGAGCAGCAGGGCGATCTCCCCGAAGTAGTCCGAGGGCCCGAGCCGCCCCACCTCCACCGCCGCGCCCTCCGCGTGCCCGCTGCGCGTGTGTGGTGTGTGGTGTGCGCGTGTACCTGGCGCGGTCGAGTTTGACGCACTTGAGCGGGCCGGCGGCGCGCACGGTGGCGGCGCGTGGCCGGTCGAGCAGCAGGGCGATCTCCCCGAAGTAGTCCGAGGGCCCGAGCCGCCCCACCTCCACCGCCGCGCCCTCCGCCTGCCCGCTGCGCGTGTGTGGTGTGTGGTGTGCGCGTGTACCTGGCGCGGTCGAGTTTGACGCACTTGAGCGGGCCGGCGGCGCGCACGGTGGCGGCGCGCGGCCGGTCGAGCAGCAGGGCGATCTCCCCGAAGTAGTCCGAGGGCCCGAGCCACCCCACTTCCACCGCCGCGCCCTCCGCGTGCCCGCTGCGCGTGTGTGGTGTGTGGTGTGCGCGTGTACCTGGCGCGGTCGAGTTTGACGCACTTGAGCGGGCCGGCGGCGCGCACGGTGGCGGCGCGTGGCCGGTCGAGCAACAGGGCGATCTCCCCGAAGTAGTCCGAGGGCCCGAGCCGCCCCACCTCCACCGCCGCGCCCTCCGCGTGCCCGCTGCGCGTGTGTGGTGTGTGGTGTGCGCGTGTACCTGGCGCGGTCGAGTTTGACGCACTTGAGCGGGCCGGCGGCGCGCACGGTGGCGGCGCGTGGCCGGTCGAGCAACAGGGCGATCTCCCCGAAGTAGTCCGAGGGCCCGAGCCGCCCCACCTCCACCGCCGCGCCCTCCGCGTGCCCGCTGCGCGTGTGTGGTGTGTGGTGTGCGCGTGTACCTGGCGCGGTCGAGTTTGACGCACTTGAGCGGGCCGGCGGCGCGCACGGTGGCGGCGCGTGGCCGGTCGAGCAGCAGGGCGATCTCCCCGAAGTAGTCCGAGGGCCCGAGCCGCCCCACCTCCACCGCCGCGCCCTCCGCCTGCCCGCTGCGCGTGTGTGGTGTGTGGTGTGCGCGTGTACCTGGCGCGGTCGAGTTTGACGCACTTGAGCGGGCCGGCGGCGCGCACGGTGGCGGCGCGTGGCCGGTCGAGCAACAGGGCGATCTCCCCGAAGTAGTCCGAGGGCCCGAGCCGCCCCACCTCCACCGCCGCGCCCTCCGCCTGCCCGCTGCGCTGCTGGAGCACCACTGCTGTCCCTGGGGACGATGGATTCACATTCTCATTGTTCCATGTTTAGGCGACCACGCCATGATGTGTATGACTGAAGTAAAGAATAGAATATGCTCTTTAAAACAGGTATAAATTTATTTCTATACTTGTTCAATTCACGCTGTTCTGCTATTTTGAAAATTCACCGTCATGTGCGCTAGTTTCGCACCGCGCGGTATTTTCCATTTCAAAAGAAAACCTTATACCTTTTTATAAAGAGCATATTCTATTCTTTACTTCAATCATACATATCATGGCGGTATTGCCGATAAAGTGTGAAGATTTTTAGAAAACTTAACTTACAGCTAAAAATTAAAATCAATTATTAAAAACTTTTGTATTTGGTGGTAGATTGCGCTAAAACTATAAGAGATATCGCTTTTGTATGTATGAATGGTTTATAGTAAATTAATTAAGGATTATTTCGTTCCTAGACACTTTTTATGTATCGTGTTTTCTTTTAAAATGTAAAATACCGCGCTCGGGGACACTTTCATGGACGCGGGGGGTTGAAGCTCGCCCCGGAGGTGAGGGAAGAGTACATAAAATTGAACTTTTCTCTATAACCTACATATCCTGATAGATAAGTCGTCCTTTATTTTTGCCAAATTTTGAGCTAATTTCACTGTATTTACCTCCTTGGACAACTGCCCTTAAAATATGTTCGTAAAGAATACAGAATGCGGTACAGTCAGCAGCAGAAGTTGCTAAGCAGTTCTATATGTAATTTTTTCTAGGTTGATTAGAATGACAGATGCCAAACTAACGTAACTAGAGGTGCTACCACTGTTGGGTCAATCAACTATTTCTTGTTGCTCGTTGCCATGGTTACGTCTCCTGGGTCACTCTTTAAAACTATGATTTTGGCGTTTAAATCTACTAAACACGTGTTTTGGATATATTGGTTAACCCATTCCATGTTGGGGCATCTCCTTAGCATGATAGAAGTCCAATTTATACTATGTTTTCTAAGAAACTCTGTCACAGTTGTCTCTTGGCTTACTGGGACAGAATAAAAACAAGAAAAAGTTGATTTACCCTGCAAACTATCGATACTATTCGAATGTAGTGTACCTAGAGTTAAAAGTATCGACGGTATACTTAATATTGTTGGGAACGTAACGTTATAACAGTATTGAAATAAAAGACAGTACGATTTACTAGAAAGTACCCAAGCAGTTCGGTAAATAATCTCTGCACTTCCCTGCGTGGCATATAATAAGCCTTTTGCCCTTTCCTTCAGGAACTTTTGTGAGCGACTGAGGTCTGTCCATATTTTTCCAACACTATGATTCGCATTTAACCATATTTCCTAGCATTCGGGCGTTTTCACTAAATCGTGCACCAGGATGAAAATTATGACTTTTAAAAAAAACGTGTTTTTATGGTGAATGTTCTAATCTATTATGAAGTTTATTTTCTAAAGTTACTAAAACTGTGATGAGTCCCACCTAAATTCGCTTAGTTTTTGAATTATTGATAAACGAACCTGACAGTGTAGTCCAGACCGGTCAGTTTTGTAACAATGTTAATTTCGTTAACTACAAAATTAATTAGCAATATTTTGCATTTGTTTTGCTGCAAATAACTTATATTTTCATATAAAGAGGTCGTTTAATAAAACAAACAGTTATTATTGCCTGAAAATATTTTTTAATGTCAGTTTTGTAACTATTGATACCATTATGTTATTTATTTTGTTTATTACGATCAATATTTTGAAAAAATCGTTCAGAGATGCATTTCTTTTAATGTATATTTTTAGGTAGTTCTCTATAAAAAAGAAACCTTGGGTTAAAAGCGTATATAAAACGAAACAGAGACCAAACAAAGCAACTGAGCAATTAGTGGGACAGTTACGAAACTGACAAACTCAAAATTCTTAGGCTGGGGTTACATGATGCGCTAAGGTAATGAGGAAACTGTATATATGTCGCAGTGAAATGGCCAAAACAGAGATTTGATCAAATCTCTAAGGGATTTGATCAAATCACGCAGGATGTTAAAATGGCCAATTCATTTTATCATTTACCTAATACAAATCAGTAATTTGATCAAATCTCTGAATCTGTTTAGTGAAATGACGAAATCGGACAAAAAATGCAACTCGTTTTTTCATTTCACTAGATTTGTTTAGTGATTTGATAAATCCCTGAAACGCGTCAGTGAATTGACGAAACTAACTCGCAGATATTGGCTCCTAAATCATTAGTAATTTAAACGGTTCTGGGACTTAGACTCGGATGGCGGATAGGTTAGAAGATGGTGGCGGGAGCTCTGCTCCCGCCACCGTCTTCGTGGTTATTTTTTTTATAAAAGAGCGGAAAAATCTTTATCGCGTTAGTTTCGTCAACTCACTGACGCGTTTCAGGGAATTTATCAAATCACTAAACAAGTCTAGTGAAATGAAAAAACGAGTTGCCTTTTTTGTCCGATTTCGTCATTTCACTAAACAGATTCAGAGATTTGATCAAATTACTGATTTGTATTAGGTAAATGATAAAATGAATTGGCCATTTTAACATCCTGCGTGATTTGATCAAATCCCTTAGAGATTTGATCAAATCTCTGTTTTGACCATTTCCCTGCAACATATATATTAATTAGTTTTATTATAATAGAACAATGCGGTAATTATTTAGGATAATAAATAATCAATAATCAGTCTTGTACGTACTTAATAGTTACAACTGAATACACTTGTTTAATAATCGTCAATACTTTGATAATATCTCGTATTCATGACCAAAAATCGAACTTTTACATAAAATTTAAAGTTAAAACGCCCTAAGTATGTATTCAACTCACGCGTTGTTAATACAGTTTCTTTATGTTTTTTTTTCAAATTACTGACGATATCAAGTTTTCGAATGGAACGCCCATGTAATACCACCCTATTGACGTCAGTTTTGTAACATTGTCGGTCAGCCTATACGTAACGGAGCGATTTGTTACAAACCTGACGTTACGTTTTTCTACTTAACTACAGTCAGAATTTAACACTGAACTCATCTTACATAAAAAAACTATTCTTTTTGTAAAAAACAGTTGCAGGCTTATCAATTTCCATCTATAATAAATTAACATTATGTAAAAGCTAATATTATTAAAGAAAATTGATCACAAACCTGACTGACGAAACGTGTACGGTCTGCAGTCCACTGACAAAACTTCCCTTCACAACTTCCTGTCGCGTATTGGCAGTTTAAAATTGTTTGCCGACCGATCACGTGTTATTAATGTTGCCATTCCCAAAGTTTAATGTGGATTGGTAGAAATTTCAATGCAGTTTTGATCGTTACAAACCTGACTTGTCAGGTGGCATCAGTTTCAAGCAATGTTATTTAAATTTAGTTTTGAATTCTAAAGCAGCAAGATTCAATTCAAAACTTTGTTCATGTCCCCCGTAAGACTCTTTATTAAGTATTCTAGTAACATCTTAAACTCGACAGCTATAGTAGAAAAAAATTGCACGCTGTGACTTGCAAAACCATAAAGTTAGGGTGGGACACGTGAAAAACCGGTCTCTTGGCTGTTTAAAAAATATATTATAATTACATTATGCTTATCTTAACTAAAACTATTGACGAAACCATTAGTTAAATATGTGTTCTATGGGTATAAATTATTAAACTCGGGATAAGATAATGCTTAACGGAATAAAAAAAAAATGAACACGCGGGACATCAAAAAACGGGGGGTGTCCCTAAAAGTGAAAATACCCATTCACAAAATGGCGGCACGGCACGGAGGTGTAAAGGTATCACGGTAGCGTCTAATACAATTTGTCAGGTATGTTATTTTATTACAGTTATGAAAAAGTGTTCAATTCCTTATTTTGTAACACAATATTTCATCGTTTTTTCTTAATCGATTACATTCACCTCTAGCAATCCGAGCGTATTGAGACAACATTGTAATGCCATTCACTTAAGAATATAAGTAAATATTACGTAGTGTTTTCACGGTATCTAGACCTTTTATTAACTGTTTTGAGATCAAGTCTATATAAAATCCGCCTATTAGACGTGAGTTGGGCGCTTGGCCGCTTACGAGAGGGTGAGGTGCGGGGCTTGAGGGGAGCAGGCGCGGGGCTACCCCTCTTGCAACCGCGCGTAATGTTTTGCCGATGCCGATTCCGAGATGCCACAGTATAGCGTCTATCAGTAGTACAAAACTAGTCAATACAACTGTATATTTTAAAACACGTGGCGAAGTTCTCGAAAGGCAAACACGGCTAAAAATTATGAACCTCTTGTATGACCCTTGAAGTCACAAAATTATATATAAGAAAAACGTGTACAATATGTCCATTGTTATTTACAACCACCTGCCAGAGGAAATAAAGATGTTAGCGGGAAACGCCTTTAAACGCAGTCTAACAAACTGGCTTCTGAAACGGTGTTTTTATAGCGTTAAGGCGTATTTCGAAAATCAATAGTATAAGAATTTGCAGTATTTCGTTGTAAAATTTTATTCTGCCTCTTTGAAGAATATTATGATTATGCCCATTATGTAAATAATTTATATTCAATTTGTCATTGTATGGTTATTTTAATTTTTGTTGTTCTTTTTGATAATTTCATTGACATTTACATATTTGCACGCTTGCATCCAAGCTAGATACACATGACCATAATATATTTAAACATCTCTGCACTGTGTCTATGCAAATAAATATTATAAAAGTACTTCGTAATAAAAGTGAATGGAAGTCGTGTATTGAAACAAAGAAGTTATTTTATTTTCTCTTATCCTTATATTATTTTATTGTGAAATTGAGTTTATTTACATTTATGTTTGTACGACTACTTGGCAAAAAAGCGAAGTAAATGTTCCTTGCGAATTATAATTCAATATTTCTACAATAGACCAATATAAAACGTGAACATTTCAATACTATATAGCAAGAAATTCTCCCGCCTTGCCTATCTGTCCGTACGCAATAAAACAAATACAACTGAACGAATTTTGATGCAGTTTACAGAACAAAAATATCGCAAAAGAATATCCCCGCGGACGTAGCAGCAGGGCGGGCCACTGGTAAAAACAAATTATTACATTGCATTATTGTCCTACTGGGATTCTTAAGCTTGCCCAATTGACTAAATGTAGTAAGGTACCTATTAGTACCTACATAGCTACTTTACGTTTGCAAACGGGAGGCAGAGGTACCGATATATACACAATATGGATTATCAAAAATCGTAGCGATCTTCAGTTGTTATACTGATATTTTTATACTATGGCACTATGAACGTATTTATACGCATAATACTTTTATAAATTACGTAGGTCAATAATGGAAATAAAATGAAATCAAACTTAACTTATTAATTTCAATATGTTGTAGTTGTAGACTCTAACTCGTCAACAACTGCGAATTTGGTGCACGATACTGTCGCGAATAAAACTGACACGGGTCCGTTCTCCGTAACCGCCAGCGCGCGACTCGGGGGCATTTCATTCAGTACTTGACAGCTCCCATACATTAAAACTTGCATGTTTTAGTGTGAAACTCACGCGACAGATGGAGCTATTTCTGTAATTTTAATTAGTATGTAATATAACTGTTTCTACATGCTCCGAGTAAATAATTTTATTGAATAAAGTATATTATTTACAACCTTAACCCTAATACCTAAACTAATAAATAAACAAACTACATTTCTACAAACAGAGTCTAAGGATTCCCGCCTAGTGTTATCTAATAAACTAACTAATCGACGCTCCAAATGAGATTCTTGCTATGCAAAAGCCGCAGGCGCATTACGCGCATCAACGAAAAAGCAAGTCATATGTAGACGTCACATACCTACTCGCGGAGTGCGTCGCTGCCACCGGGCACTTTGCTCGAGCGACCGTACCTAGTCATACGCGACCACTATTATGGGGCGCTAATTTATTCTATAATTTAATTTAATTTAATTCTCTTGTGCTGTGCATGGTAACAGCATTCAATGATGTATTTTTAATTAAGTATCAATTTTAATAAGTGAGTGTGTGTTCCCCAGTCGGGTGAGTGTTGCAAATATTATTACCTATAGTTTTAACCGTTACTAATGCAAATCAGTAGATTAATATTTCATGCTTAATGTTACTTAAAAACGCTTATGGTGTAGCTAGAATCATTCCATTAATTATATTGTGCACAATTAGGATGATGAAATTCCTTTGTCTACGTAGTCGAGTCTATACCTACCCGCTTGATAATAATATGTGTTAAATTAGTTTTAAGGCGAAATCGCATATAAAATAAATACTTAATATTGTCCCCAGCTGCTTTTATAGCTTCGTATTTCGTCACGTCTCTTATATCTTTTGACACATCGCGACACCCATATAATGTAAATTTGCACTGCTCATCGAAATTTTAGAACGTATAAAATAATAGTAATATTTTTTTACGGCTTATTAGAGCAGAAATTAGCATTGAAAACTCGGTATGTGAACAATTACGTCCTACGACTTTTTTTAATTTAGTGTTACACTGCTTCAATCAATTGGAGTCTGTCAATTTAGAAATAAATCGGTATGAATCAAATAATTGTGAATAGAAAAATAACAATGTAAGTATCATTTAATTACTGTCACGATAATACGAAATAAAATCACATCGATCGAAATCGACATATTTGATTGTGCAAAATGATCCGTTTGAAAATATGGCACTGATTTCTGCACGGCTGTCATGGAACGGACATCTCGATTTTTCTTGCACTATCCGTCTCTCTCTTATGAGAACACTTAGAACAAGATAAATCTAGAGTATGTCGCGGCCGTCTCATGATAGACGTTCGTTCATTCATTCGTTCTTTAACGCAATATTGACAAGAAAACAAGACAAATGTCACTTTGCAGCTTGTTTTTATTGAACAACTATTATTTTGGCAATTTTTGCTCGGACGGGTTAGAGAGGCACTTTTGATTTCACGTGTTCATGAATTTACTTAGGAATATATCAAATTGATTTTGCATGTAGATCCAAACACATATCCTAAAGAATCTAGAGGTCTTTGCATTCGTAACGACTTTACGGGACACTTTTATTGGCAGACGACTGTGTATAGGCTCTCTATTTGATTTCCTAAAAATGATTATTAAACAGTAATCAATCGATTCCCTTTATTAGTAACCATCAATCGTAATCCGATATTATGACAATCGATTTACTCTAGCTACATCACTCTACGTCATATTGGAACTGTCAAAAGACCAGTCCCAAATCTCATAGACTGTTGCATTTTTTTAACCACCGCGTATTTTTTTTTCATGACTGATTATGTTGTTACCTTCAACAATAATATAAAAGTCGTCGCCGGGCTCGCCCTGCCGCACGATGGTCTCACCGTCGGTGAACGACGCGGGCTCCAGCGCGTCTGCGACCGTCAGCCGCTCCCATTTCTCTAAACTTTCTGAAAATTACAATTAACTTATAAGAAGCTCCGCGAAAGAGATCAATAGGGATGTAGACACTAGATAAAATAATAAATAATGTCGAAATTTACGGGGTGCCGTAGATCAGCGTTAGTTCACCGAAGCTGCCGCCTTCGCTGATGCCCGTCACTGGCTCGCCGTTCACCAACACCTGTTACATGATCAAGTTACCTAGTATGGAGACGCGCGAGAGGAACTCGTCGTACATCCGGCGCTTGCGGATGGTGGAGCCCATGAGGATGCGGCGGTAGGAGTCGCGGTCGAGCCCCCACAGCTTGAGCGCGGTGCGCGCGCGCACCGTGGCGGCGCGCGGGGTGCCGTAGATCAGCGCTAGTTCGCCGAAGCTGCCGCCCTCACTGATGCCCGTCACTGGCTCGCCGTTCACCAACACCTGTTACAACCAACATCTTTACTAATGGCTATTATAAAGAAATCATCATTTTTTTATACAGAGTGTATTTGTAAAGCGGGTCACAAACGATAAGAAAGAATAAAGAATATACAATTTTACCTTCCAATAAAATTATTATTATTTTCCCTGTTGATGTCCGGGATCCATTATTGAGAGGGCGTCACTGCCCACGACCGGAAGAGCCGTTTGCGTCAAATGACCAAATGAGTCGCTCCACTCCATCGCTGTGACGTCACATCCGCACCTGGTAACCTGCGAACCCCAGAACCACCGCGCCCGCGCTCGCCGCCATGTTGGCTTTCTCATTGTTGCGGAGGAAATGCCGTTGGCAGCCCCCAGGAAGCCATTACAGGACATCTTCAGGAAAAATTATAATAATTTTATTGGAAGGTAAAATTTTATATTATCTGTTCCTTTCACTGTCCGGGATCCATTATCGCGATCTGTTTGTTATCTCCTCTCCTGGTGGCGAGGAAGCGGGCGCACACGCGCCAGTAGAAATTAGAATTTCCCTAAAGAAGGAAACTAGATTTCTTTAGTGGAGTTAGAGTTAAGTATTAACGTTACATCTAACGGGCACTAATAATTATACGTCAAATAGATTCGATATAAACGTCTAAAAGTAGATTCAAGTTGCCAAATAAAAGCGTAAGCAAAAAGGTGCTAGAATATCGTTAAATTTTCTTTTCATTCATGTAAGTTATTTATAGTAGTTTACGGCACACGTGGCCATAATGCGAGTTTTACTGCACGCTGTGCGTTCGGGAAAACTCGCATTGTGGCCAGGTGAAGACGTAAAATTTTGTACTCAACATGGGCGGTAATTCGTAAAGCCCCAGAGCGCATATTTATGGCCCTCGCCTTCGGTTCGGGCCACAAACACCTGCGATCTGGGGCATTCACGAATACACCGCCCTAGTTGCGTAATGTACTATTATGCGACTGATCCATAATGAGAGGCCTTAAAATACGAGTGTGGTCGAACGAGCGTCAGCGAGTTTCATAACAGGATCACACGAGTGTTTTAAGGCCTAATTATGAACAGTTGCATACACTACTTTTTCTACACACATATCATAAGCAGTAGTAAGTAACAGCAAAAAATCAACAGTAAAATGACAACAGCAATGGCGGCAATTCGATCATCCGTCATGACTAATGGTTTTTTTTAAATCATAGACAAACGAATGAAGTCCCTATACTCATATCACTCGAGATCAAATGTCGTACGGTTTGTATTAAAAAACGTACTGAATTGACGTTTCGTATCGATAACTGTTTTAATATCTATGGATACTAGAATAGAGACCGACTTGAGTTTTGACAGCTGTTCCAAATTTAAACTCATAACGATACAAATTTATGAAAAATCTGTACTGTAATGACATTACAGTACAGATTTTACCTACTACCCCAGACAAGATAGTTCTCTAAAGTTATTCTTATTCTTATTCTCATAGTAAAATCGGTTGTAGTAATGCTGGTCATTTCCTACGGTTTCTGAACGCAGTTTAAAGCACTAATGATATGTGCGTAGATAAAGTAAATTGTTGAGTTTAGGTCTTTAATTACCTAAAGTTAACACATTCTAACCTTATCAATGTTTTGGAAGAGAGCGGTCTTCCAGGATTGTTTTGAAGGTATTCTTGAACGAGGCGTTCGAAGATATCCCAGTGACCAATAGTAGCTCACACAATAATGGTCATCATTGTACATTTGTGAACAAGAATAATAATTAGTACTGAATGCAGTACGCGAATGTGCGCATGGGAGGGGGTACCTGGCCGTTCATCATGTACCTGGAGTGACTGACACAGTGGCAATTGGATCCATGCAGGCTGCAGGCGTGTATGTACCGATAATAGGCTTTCGCTTTAATTCCGCTCCAACTGGCGAACGTGTCACCTAGAAACTCCCGCACATTGTGAACCCTCATCGGATACGACTTGCCTCTTCAGCTCACTTGGAAGTCATTATGTTAACCAGACCCAACGTGGTGTCGACGTGATGTGGAGCGCGAGGCACAAGTTTGGAAGGTGGCTTAGGTTTAGGTCATGTGTTAACTCCAAAAGCTGTTGAACACGTCGTGACAGTCGGCGCTCGAGACTTGCGAGTCGATCGAGACGTATCGCCACAAAAGTGGGTGACGTCCGAGGTGAACTTAAAGTGGATGGGGTACCCCAGCGGACGAAGATTTCTTCCCCGTTGGCTTTTGGGCGTTACCGACCATGCAGGTAATATGGGACCAGTGTCTCTCGTAGACGGTTCTTTCCGGCCAGCGGTTTGCAGCAGGAATAGGCAGGCATACATGCTACCTCCCACCTGTTGTCCATTTGTAGCACAACATTCGTTACAATGAAGTTAGACTTTGTCACTTACGGTTAAATGCGGGTTCGTTATGCCGGTCTATTATGGTAGTCTCTTATACAGCAGACAGGAGACGAGTCAGACGAGAGGTGTAGTCAGAGAGACGACCCACGGCGCAAAGATTGCAAAGTTAAGACGATGCCTTCCAGTATGAGACTGTTCAAGGCGACAGAGGCATATAAAATCGCGCGGCAGAGTTTACCTTTTCCCTCGGCACCAGGAACTCGACCTCCACGACAAGTGGTAAGGGCTTACGTATACATTGTTTTTATTACATAAAATTATATAACAGGAGGCGTTTATACAGATTATTTATTTTATTTTATTTTATTATTCAAATATGAGTCCTACCAAGAAGTTGGACTTTATGGGCTTATCGGCCTTAATTTTTTGCAATGTCTACGGCAAATACATGAACTTATACGACTGATTTGTTTGTTTCATTAGTGATCACTTCAATTGGTTTGTAATAAGGATGTCGTCCATATAGACAATTAACAGAAAGCCCTGGGGGATTCCAACAAGAAATGTAAATAGTGTTAATTTCTTTTGAAATTGCCACGAATAATTTATAACTACAAGTTTTAGACTATGTAATTAGTAGAAGTACTTTAGCTTTGAAAAGCTTATTTCAAGAGGATTTTCTGTGTCGAGATTGTATCGGCAGAGGACACAGATATGGTAGTGTAAAAGCTTGTGCATTTGAGAAGTCGATAGATAACACAGTATAAAAGGGATTTTTGAATAATAGGAAACGTAATCTAAGATGATATTCGAATTTTGCAAGTATATGCAACTGTTTCGGTAAGACAGTTTGCTTAGAATTAATCTCATTCGGAATCTCGGGCTCGCTTAGGAGCGGCAAGTTGTTTTGTCCCAATTTTGCTTATTAGGCTTCTGGGTTGAGGTATAGCAAAGAGGGCGCGGGACTTTTGGTGGGGTTCGGTATCATTATGACACCTATTTTTTATGAAGCTATCGTATAGAAGACGCTAAAATAAGCATGTTTTGTATGGGCAACATTTCTCTAAATTTAATAATTATCGAGATATTGGCTCCTAAATCATTCATTTAAATGGTTCTGGGACTTAGAAATTTCGGTATCGTGAACCGACTTGGATGGCGGATAGGTTAGAAGGATATTTTTTTTAAAAAGAGCGGAAGAAATTAATCGCGCCCCCTTTGCTATACTCTGACCGGACAGTGCCCGCGTGGTGGATAGTACCAGCGTGGCGGATAGTACCAGCGTGGGCGGATAGCACCGCCATGGCAGACAGCGCCGCACATAGGTCGATTTTGGGAATTTAGCTGGCCAAAATTCGGGCATAATTCTGCCGATATAAGCGAAAATGCTTTTCAGCTTTTGTCGGAAGTTCAAACGTTCCACTTAACCATTCTTCATACTTTTTAAGGAAAGTCTCTTCTTTTCTGTGAGAGTTGGACCACCTTTCTTTAAAACAGTGCTTAAATTTTGAGAATCTTTCCTTTAAACTCTTTATATTGTCAGATGTGTCACCATACGAGTCCACAAGATAGTCTTCGAGAAAATTCAATTTATCATTAATGGTTGGTAAATTTTGCACTTGCATCTTCAAAAATATATATATTTATCAGTGTGGGGCAAAAAGTAATTGAATTACAAATTACAAATACAAAATGTAATTTCAATTATTGCATTACAAATTACAAAATGTAATTTGTAATTCAATTATAAAATTACAAATTACATTTTGTAATTTTAATTTGTAATGCATTACTTCGTAACATTACAAATTACTTTTATTTAATAAAATATTTTTCAGTATTGACCGAGTGAGTAAACCGTCTCCGTTTCAACTCGGGGAAAAATGCTTTCGTATGTGCGTTTGTCCAGATTTCCGGTTATTCTCGCCCACAGATCCGATACTAAAAGTTATCACTCGCGATTCCCTTTTCTTAGTTATTGTAATATATACAGGACTCCCTCGCGGTTAAAGTTATCTGGATTTAAAGAATCGAGGCTTAAAATTCCTCGTTGCACAATTTATAATAATAGCTACAGAACGTCCGATCTCTACGGCAGACGACGCAACAATGGGAAAGCCAACATGGTGGCGAGCGCGGGCGGTGGTTCTGGGGTTCGCAGGTTACCAGGGGCGGATGTGACGTCACAGCGATGGAGTGGACCGACTCATTTGACGCAAACGGCTACTTCCGGTCGTTGGCAGTGACGCCCTTTCAATAATGGATCCCGGACATTGAACGGAACAAATAATAAGAATAATTTATTGAAAAACCTTATTGCTAACGTTACATTGTGCTGGCCCTGTTACATGTTAGGGGAATTAATACAATACACTATGATATGAAACACTTTACCGTTCACGGTATTTTAAAATTTTATATTGATAAATTCCAAAATTATACTATTTTCGTTGCCTACGTTTTTTTACGTGTGCTGGCGATATAGTTTTATTTTATTTATATTTTTATCTTTAATCTATGCTTTAACTGAAGACTTTACTTTATTAAAAGAATAATAGAAAAAAGATGAGTTGGCCAAGTAAGTTTACCAAAAATTAAAATCGACAAGGTCAAATTCATGGCACATTTAAAAAAAACCGATCAGGTGCGAGTCCGACTCGCGCACCGAGGGTTCCGTACAAACTAGCAATTAACTCAAGGTAAAGGTAAAAGTCCCAATATTTGTTAAATTATTTACTTATTTTAACCCAACACAACAGAATTCAATTTCAAACAACTAGTAACTTTTACACCAACACCATCTAACTACCAAGACAATTGAATCGCGATTTTTTTTGACCTGCTATTGAAATATACCCGTCCCAACTCCATTCATTCTAGAAAAATCTTAACAACGCGAATGGGGTCAGCGCCGTCTATCGGCCCCATTTGGTACTAACGTGCAAGGGCAATCAGCTTAGTATGTATGTTGGTGTTTTAGCGATTATTGTTTATCACGTGTACCGATCTCGATTATTATTTTTTAATTTGAAATTAGGGTATTTCTATTAGTCTTATAGGAATTTCAAAACAAAAAAATACTTATAAAGTTGATTAAATTGCAAACTTAACTAGGAAATGATTTTTGTAAATAAAACAAAAAATATGCTAGATACAGAAAAAAAAAACATTTCCCGTAACATTTATGTTTATCTTAATCACAAGTAGTTATTTCAAATTTTTCGCTTGAATAACTTCGGAGATAAGGGGGTGGGGGGGGGGGGAATGGTATTTTTTTTAAACATTTTCCTTCATAGATCAAAGTTTTCCCAGTGTAGAAAAAAAAAGAAAAACTGTTTCAAAATGTGCAACTCAAGCCCTTTCAAATGATACCCCACTTGACCCAATAGTTGAATTTTTTTTGCCCCCTCCTCATATTCGTAAGATTTCATGGAAAATTAAAATATATATTAAAAATTTTCATTTTCCATGCACGTGGATGACTCTCATTTAAAACCATTCCAAATTTCAAATTGATACCTTAAGTAGTTCGTGAGATATTTCACTTTGTGACAGACAGACAGACGGACGGAGTCGCACCATAAGGGTTCCTTTAGTACCTTTTTTGGTACGGAACCCTAATAGTAGACGCGAGATATTTCAATTCCGAAACTTTCAGTTTGTCCCTCGTATTGTGGCGAGCAAAACTGCCTGAGACTTGGTACTACGAAATATCTCACAACTTTTTACGGTGGAAGAGTTTCGAGACTTGGCCTCTTTTTACAATGGAATGTTTTTTATGGGATAATAACATACTCAGATTGCTATTGAAATCATCTGTGTGCGCCGAGGCGACTGTCCACTCACCAAATATTGGGTAAAGGTAGCTATCGCAAGCCTAACCACCTATTATAGTAAATAAGTAGTAGAAACTTAACTGTCACTAACATAGCATATAAGTCTCCACTGTAACTAACAAAATATGGATCGATTAGGTCTGAAATAAAGATGTTTTATAATTTCTTCTTTTTATAACAATGCCTGACTTGGCTCTGCGAAATATCTCTCAACTTTTTACGGTGGAAGGGTTTTGAGACTTTATGAATAACATGGAATGTTTTTTATGGGATTTAATTTACATGCAAAGACCTCGATTTCCCCCGAGCGTATGATGTAGAAGTTGTCCCCCTCGTCCCCCTGCCGTATGACGGTCTCGCCGGGCAGGAACTGCACGGGGAACATGGCGTCGAACATGTCCACCCGCTTCGACTCGTCCAGGTGCGTAAACAACACGTTGGACGCGATGGCGCGGGACAGGGCACCCATTGTTTACAACGTAACTACATAGAATACCCACCTCGACTTCCCCCGAGTGTATGATGTAGAAGTTGTCCCCCTCGTCCCCCTGCCGTATGACGGTCTCGCCGGGCAGGAACTGCACGGGGAACATGGCGTCGAACATGTCCGCCCGCTCCGACTCGTCCAGGTGCGTAAACAACACGTTGGACGCGATGGCGCGGGACAGGGCACCCATTGTTTTGTAGTCTTTTGGCACTACCTGAATATAATAATTTAATTAATAACAGTTATGAAGCACTATATTCTGCACCGCACTATACACTCGATAGAAACTAGTTAATTATAAAGACTGCCGATATCTGTAGCCGCGTTCCTTTAAAACAATGAGTTTGCTGTAGCTAGTTTCGTTTTACATGTTTTTGTAAGTACCATTTATCGCATATTTTTTATTTTATTTTAAATTTACGACGGTGGTGAACAAGCATACGGTCTGCCTGACGGTAAGCAGCCATCAGCCGTCAGTGACAGCCGGCAACATGGGAGGTCCGCGCGTAAGAGGTTACTAAATCTAAAACTATTTAAGTAATCTCTAATGATTTCGTATTTATTTGTATATAATCTTCTTTTTTATTAGTTATTTGATAAAATAAAGTAATAGTTTTATTGCTTTTGTCCATATTTCGCAAAACACGTTGTGTTAAAGTATGTAGTACTACGAGTACGACCGTGGGCTTTAACTACAAGACATTTTATATGCAAAATGTTCATGGTCGCTAACATTGATGCATTTGTTATTGTATTTATCATAATGATAATAAATAACATAATAATAATAAATAACATACATTAAAATAATAATAAACAAGTTTTTGTACTTTCCAAGGTTTAAAAAACATAAAAATCATGTTTATAAAAGCCCACGGTCCTTCCTGCAGTACTTATTCAATTAAATCCAAATTGTCCAAAAAGGTATCGTATACCAATAATAAACATGCCCAAAAGTTATTGGTCCTGTATAAGTACAATAACATTTAAAAAAAGTATTCAAGTATTTGGGTCTGAATGAGCATAAAACAATAGTACTACTGGTAGGACTACGGGCTGTAGTGACTACATGCCGAATTTTTCGTTGGGCCTTAGGAGGCTATAGAAAAAAACCAAATCGCTGTATGTGGGCCGATAATATTTGAGGACTTCCGTCGATTCCCCAAGATCATACCCAATGGCACTTCATTAGTTCCTATTTTCAGATGTAAATACTCGATTTATAATAGAACATACCAAAATTACTACACGCGTGCCCAATGGCACTTCATTAGTTCCTATTTCAACGAAATCTTATCAGAGCCTGTGACGTAATTTTGCACTTTTAAGTACATAATTGAGGAATTTGATAAGTCATCTGTGGTCTTCATCATCAATTCCTCGCCACCAAATTTATGATTTCCGGATGTAAATATTCGATTTATAATAGAAAATACCAAAATTACTACACGCGTGCCTAATAAAATTGAGGCGTTCCCTCAATTCCTCATGGATCCCATCATCTAACTGAATTTTGAAAAAAATGGGACCCACCTGGAACCAGAGATGGGCAAAATTTATTCGAATGACGAATAACGATTGAGCATAACAGAATCATTCGCGAATGACGAATACATTTATCGAATGATTATTCTTATTCGAAATTAGGCAAATAAATTATTCGCGAATTAATTATTCCACGAATGATTTATTCGCGAATAAAATACTCCACGAATAATTTATTCGCGAATAATATTGCCGAATAATTAGCTAATAAAATAACTACCTTCGTGCCTCGTTACGTGTATTTACAAAAAAATATATATCCCAATCATTTCAAATCTGTCTTTATAGATACATATATTTGGTATCTCACAAAAGTTCGAAAAACTTAACTGACGTGTCGGCAGTGTGAGTTGCCACTACATTCAACAAAACATATTCAGCTTAAACAAATTGATGAAATAATTTTAAAAATTATGGAAACGATGAACTGAACATTTGTGTAATGGATCATTCGTGGTATTTATTCGAATAAAATAACGAATGAATCATTTATTATTTGAAAATGCTACCGAATGATTTATTCGCGAATAAATCATTCGCGAATATTTTTTTAACGAATGATTGTTTATTCGAATAATTATTTAAATAAAATATTATTCGAATAATGCCCAACTCTGCCTGGAACCATAAAAATTCAAACAAAAAAAAATTCGAATCGGCTCATTAATGACGGAGCACTGAGGTCAAAACATTGAAAAAAAAATACAACCAAATTGAGAACCACCTCCTTTTTTTGGAAGTCAGTTAAAAAGAGGACACAATGTGCCCAGGTCTGCGCAAAATTGTTCGAAGGATAACAACTTAAGTTTATAGTCAACAAGCATTGGACACTTTTTGTTTAGTTACGTATTTATTTATTTGATTAACTTATTTATTGTTAACCAATATTGTCTTATTTAATTTAAACGATGTCTACACATCAATCAATATTAAAAAGGAAGTTATATAAGTTTTATACAATGAAATTATTGTGTGCTGTTTGTAGGTACAGTCAAGCAAGGGTACCAATATGTGTACACCACAAAGTCTCAAAAATATTTAGACAGACCTTATTTCTGCAACAATAAGGTTGTAGTGAAGCTTTGAGTGAATACATATTTGGGCCCTTGACTGTACCTACCTATTAAGTACAATATCTTCTACCGCGTAGTTAGTAGGATTGAGAATCGAGAGAGTTAAAATTTGAGAGATACTATTTGGATGATTATAGGGTTAACAATGTACTTTAAAATGCAGTGTCGAATTAAACGGGATTTTGTATGTTAACAGCACCAATTTAGTGTGACACCATTTAAAGGCAGAAGGAAAATTAATGGATGTTACGTTACTGATCACATTCCATCAATACACAAACAAATAATTATATTACAAGGAAAAAAAACAATATTAATCCACCTAATACAAAACTCTGCGAGTTCAATTTTATCATTATAGAAGATATTAAAGAAGAATGAGTCTGTGTGTGTAGAGTCAATCACTATCCACCTTCACAGATGAATCTTACTTTAAAGGACATTGAAACAATTCAGTAACAATAAACTCTAACCTTTTTAACGTAACTAGTAGCATCTTCCTCTGTGACGGGTTCTGCGCTGATGCCTCCGCGGCGGCGCGGCGGCTGGCCCCCGGGGACGGGCAGTGGTGAGAGCTCGCCATCTGCCTCACCTTCAGACGCTGCCGCTGCGGCCGCTGCAGCTTTAACTTGTTCCTATAAAAAAGTAAATTTACATTTTTGTTATCTATTAAGAGTACAGGAAACTAGATTAACTAGATGACTAAGATAAGCTATGCCCAGGCTGATAGGTTGTTATGTTGCTACATAAAGTTTTATGGATAGAAATCAAATCACACTTTGGCCTAAACTGATTAGTGACACTAAGCAGTTTAGACCTCACCTTAAAAATCATAAGTAATTAAGCTCTATATTGAGTTAGATGGAGTACAGCTTTATCAAATCACTAGGAACACTATGAATTTAAAAGTATACTCAATGCAATGAATGTACTACATCATTTTTAATATAATGAACCAAATTTTATACATACAGCCATGGCACACAGGTTTGAACTAATTAATAATAATTCCAATTTAATATTTCAGATACATTTTCCTCAACTTCATCGACAATGTAGAGCACAGTATGTGATTCACATGTTTGGTTTGGCTTGTTGGTTTTCATGCAAGCCTCTAACTTAATTAACACATCTGCCCACCAATATCAATACCATATCTCCACTTAACTGTTAATTGATACATCAACAAATCCTACTAATATTATAAATGTGAAAATTTAAAAATCATAATTTTATAAATGTAAAAATTTTAATGTTTGGATGTTTTTTACTCAATCATGCATAAACAGTTGAATAAATTAAGATGAATATTGGTATAGATTATATTATAACCTGTTATATAATATAGGAAAATTTTATCAGAGACACACACATTATGGGTCAATTACATTGTATTTTTGTCTCTGTGTGTCTTTTGTTTGTGTTAGTGAATAAATGTCTTCTTTCTTTCTTAATCCCAAAAATCATCCCCTATAAAAATTCCATGAGGTTGATCAATTGATCAGGCAGACTCAGTCAGTCGTTAGCAAGATGTAATTAAGAATAAATTAAAATAGCACAGGTGCAGCCTCAGGTTTAGGTTATTAAAATCATGACTCATGTAGTTACTATGTCTTTGATATATTTTCGAACTAAAATATGTTGGATAAATGTCTTTACAGCATATTCTTATGCTGTAGGTACTTGTGTGCATAATTAAATTGCTAAGTTTCTTCTTGTAAGATTAAGTTAAGAGATGAGAGAGAACCTGTAATTGGCTCTGTAATTCTATTGCAGTGTATATTAATATTTCACGCTATTAGCTCTCCATGCATAAAAAATAAAAAAAATGACATTACAACATTATCATAACAGCCTCTTAAAACATGTAAGATCTACTTGATGTAGATTAGAATTTATCATAATTTTTCTCTTTTATCCTAATCTTGTCATTCTTGACTATCTGACATTCCCTGATAAGATAATCTAGATATAAACAAACCACAAATGTATACATGCAGAAAAGATAGATAGATACATTTACTTATTAATGTTATTTATAACAGTGATTCGATTGATAGTGACAAGGGAAATTAATCCATTCATAAAATGTATCGAATATAACCTCAGCAAGGTAAAATTTTAAAAAAGTTGCAAAAATTGGAATCTTCAAAAGTAAGTTTTCATAATTATGGTCTTGCTAAAAACAACATTAACTTACCCGTTCCAACCTTTGGAAATATTGCCTGAGAAATGTTACAGGATTTTCTGGCTTATTAACACAAAGCTGTACAATACAGTCTTTTAATAACAATTGGATATTATGGCTTTGGATGTAACTTTCACATTCGTGTAAACAGTGTTCTTCCTCCATTTCTGAAATGCTCTATCCATAAAATATTATTAATATAGTAAACAAAAATCATAACATAGTAAACAGGATTCTAATGTTTTAAACACAACAAGGGTTCTTCATTCTTCGATCGAAATTATGAAATTGATGAAAGTGAAAAGCAGAACTAGCAGAGCAGAAGTGTCATTTTGGCAGCAGGCAGCAGCGGGCTACCCACAGATTAAAGAAAAAGGCAGATAGGCTCTTCTAAATTAAACGTTTTCTATATATCTGATATCTTCTTACTTTTGTACTTAACAACCAGTAAGAAAGGGATAAAACTATGTTATCTGCCAGCGCGTCTATCATGGGACGGCCGCGACATACTCTCGATTTTTCTCGCAATATACCTCTTGTTATAAGTGTTCTTATAAGAGAGAGACGGATGGTGCGAGAAAAATCGAGAGAGTTCGCGCGCCGTCGCGTGCTGGCCGTACTACGACTACTAACTTCGAAAGTCGAAGTTCGGGTATTTCCATCTCTATCGCACTAATCTCACTCAAGTGAAAGGGATGCATGTATACGAACTTCGAGTTTCGATTTTCGTGGTAGCGCGGCAGTTGTGAATTATAAAACGATTTAATGTGCAATAATCGTTTTTAGTACTTTTACTGCTAGAGTACGATCAAAAAGTTTATGTTGTTTGTAGTTAATTAAAGTAAAATTCCAATTTTACTAAACAGTAAAAAATTTCATGATATATAAATAGTCTATAAAGTCTTATGCGCTATCCACATTATGTGATTAAACCCCAATTTGTCAGTACAACATGTCGAAGTCAGAATTGGGTGTAGCGTACACACCTAACAACTGCAACTACAATTTCATTCAGTGTGGCCAGTTAACAGTAGGAAAGCGAAAATTGATGAGATAGGGCAAGACAGCACGTCTAAAATAGAACGGCCGCGACATACTCTCGATTTTCTCGCACTATACCTCTTGTTCTAAGTGTTCTAATAAGGGAGAGACGGATCGTGTGAGAAAAATTGAGAGAGCTCGCGTGCCGTCGCGTAATAGCCGTGCAGCACACAAAAATCGAGAGTATGTCACGGCCGCCTCATGATCGACGTGCTGTCTCGCCCTATCTCATCAGTTAGTAACACTCTTGCAGTCCGCTTTGCAGGACCGTTTGAATGCGGCAATTTTCGCTTTCTTACTGTTAACTGGCCACACTGAATGAAATTAAAGTTGAAATTACCGTTTAAAAAAACAAAAACAAAATTACAGCGTAAATCATTAATACAATATTCTTTAGTATATATTTTTTAATTTTCGTTTCAATTTATTTGAATGAAATTTGTGAGAAAAAAAAACTTGGCAGATCATGCAAATTCCATGGTCCAAATTGTGATTTTCATGCATTGGGGATGACAAATCACTTAATGTAGATGGTCCATTATGGGTGGCTTTCGGGATTTGATTGCTCATTACTGTCCACACTGTCGCTCATCTTCTTAGTAGTCTGTGCTGTCGCTGCTGCATAGTTTATCTGTGGTTACATCAAAAATGGAAGCTGCGGGCGCTGACGCCGGCGCTAAAAATCACTTGCAAAATGCTTTATCAGAGACAGAAATCGCGAATTTGCCCGCAGTTGTCGCGGATAAAATCAACACATACATTGACCAAAAGTTTGAAGAATACTTAACTTCGAAGGCTCTTCACGAAACCAGTAAAACACAAATAGGTGAGTACCCGGTGTGTTTTGTGCCTTTTAGCCTTTTTACATGAACAACAATGACAAAATAACTTATAGAGTATCTGGTTTTACATCTATGTTACTGATTTATCTTCCAGAGCCGACGAGTTTTAAAATAATCCGTTCGGAATGATTTCTGTGTAGGGTAGGGTTAACTTTTCACTTTTCTCTTTATCTGGGCTTAGTTATACTTGTTTTAAAACAACGTATAATTCAGTCACGTACCTACTCGTTTAGTATTGTATACTCATATTAAAGTTTTATTTATTTACTTCAGAGCATTAACCCCAATACTGAGAAGTATTCTGTGTTGACCATCTTATAATATTAGTTTGCTTTTGGCTAGACTTATGTGATTTTTCTATCCGTCCATTATCCAATCCTTACTATCTTTTTATAATTTTACCTTAAAAATCATTACTGATTACTGTAAATCTACATTACATTTTACATTTTCTTTTTGCTATGATTAAATAATAACAGATCCTTTTAGAAACATACTTAGTCTCTATTCATTGTAAATGCTTTGATGAACCCATTATTTTGATACTCCATTATCAGTGATCGGATTAGGTTGTGCCATTTTGCGGGAATTCAATGTGTAAGCTTCACTATCACTACTTAGTATAAAACAGTCGCTTCCTGCTGTCTGTCCCTGTGTATGCTTAGATCTTTAAAACTACGCAACGGATTTTAATGCAATTTTTTAATAGATAAGATTGATTCAAGAAGAAAGTTTATATGTATAACATAGTACCCATTCAAAGCTGGGGCGGGTCATTAGTAGTATGGATATAGCTTTTAACCCCGAGATTTCATATAAAAAGTTTAAAGTTCATATTACATATTACAGCATTTTCATATTACATTTTGGTTTGCCGGACTTCACTTATCCTTGCTACTTAATATTTGTTACAGTGTATTGATAGTAAGCAAGTTAATAGTGTATTCAAAAATTGTAAAATATCTTCGCAAATAATGCTTAAGAGTAATATTTGTGAGTAACAAAGCTATCAATGCTATCATGTAGCGACAAACCTTTTTAAGACTTAATCATACTGGCCAGTTTTTTGCTTGATGATTGATTGATTACTTGTAACTGTTAAACAAAAGTAAATTTAAATGAATGATATATTTACAATGACAAAATCTTTTATTTTGCATTTTCTTATATTATCTAATTCAATTAATGACATGTCAGGAAAATTTTCTGTGAAAAAATAAGAGTCCTGGAATCCCGAGTCGTATCCATGTTATGTAAAATGTACTGTAATGTGGGTCATATATTCACCGATTCACGCAAAATAGGCACACTGGATGTCGACTTGCGGAAAACGCCCAGTAAAACTAACTAACTAACTAACTATGTGGGTCATACACCCACTGCAAAATTGCACTAAGTACCTAATCTGATCACTGTCCATTACTGATTTAATCTTTCCTAGTATCCATGTGGAATACACATTAAATAATTTATGTAGGACCATGATGCAAATGGCTAATACTATTTTTATGAGTCCGTAGCGGCCCGGCAAAAGTTCGATTGTAGGTATATTACACGTCTCCCGAGCGCGCCAGCGCAGGTGTCGTGGTGGGGGTCGAGCGAAGCTGCTAGGTGGCGTAGAAAAGTTTCGATACTTTAACCGTTTTATCTGAGTTTTTCGTTACTTAATATATATATTCATATAAATGCATAAATGTTGTATATATAAATACATATACAACACATGTGTTATATGTGTTGTGTTGAAATAAAATATCAGGCAGATAAAAAAAAATCACATATATTTTCTGTGTGAACATGATTCGGAGCATCAAAATTGTGCACAAATATTATTCGGACTATTGAAATTTAGCGTAATCGAACTATGCGAATGTCAATTCTGCCAAAACAGTTTATGCAAAATTGAATTCTTACTAAAAATAAGACCGGGTTGCACTCCGGGAGTGCCGGCAGAAGTGAAAACTTGAATAATTTTAATTTTGCAATAAAATCCCTTCTTCCCTTCTTCCTCCCCCTGCATGCCAATATATCTAATAACAGCCTTATTAGTAGTATGCTATAGTTCAACTTTACTCAGCAAAATTGATGAAGGACCTGATGAATAGACCCCGCTATTGGCGGTGCAAAATGGTAGCTGTCAATTTCGAGCCATCCTTAGGGATGGGTAAAAAAATATTTTGAAATATGCTACATGTCGATTATTATACCTATATGTCGAAATTTTTTCAGTACCATAATGATAGTCTAAGACTTTAATTAAACGTGTTTATTTTATAAAATATGACTATATAATTACAAAAAGAACATTTATTAAACATTTTATCATTTTTTTTATATAAAAATCTTCAATCTTTCATCATTACTAAGAAATTATTGTTTTCATAGCACAAACCATTCATAAATGAATTAAAAACAAAATGTAAATCTCTCTTTTATTTCCACCAAAGGGGATACCGTATTCTTAATGAATGATCAGGTTTTTTTTAGATTCTCTGCAGTAATCTAGTGCAGTCACAATAAATATATACAACAATTAACTTTACATGAACGCTCTTGAGATAAACCTTTTCAATAGAGGTTAATACTGGCCACTTATACTGATAGTAAATTATTTACGTCAATAGATAGTCAATGTCATCTTACATCATTATATTCGATTATTTAGCTGTGTTTACAAGCATATTTCATTCGTATAAAATATTTCATTCATAAGGTTAAGAATATTATTTCGAAATTGAAATCCTCTGAAGCTGCTGCCATAGCTAAAGCAAACCGATTGTTCTCTGATGCAAATCTGATAAATGAAATCAATTTTATCGACAGCAATTTTAGAATTTTATCTATTTCAATAACAAAACTAGAGGATCCAAAACTTTGTTTAAAAGAATCCTTAGATACTCCAGGTTACAAAAAAACTTTCATTATTACGTTTGCATCAAACAGGAAAACTAATTTGTTTAAAAATGCGGACTGTGTTACATAAAAATCCTGGGTTCACAACTATACAAATTTTACAAAGTTTGTTGGATGGCAAAAGTGTCGAAATTACAGATGATGCAAATAAGAATACAGTACAAAATTACGCCAAATGTAAATTTTTGCCCATTACTTCTGTCGAAGTAGAAAAGTCATTTTCCTTCTTAAAATGGATTTTCAGCTACAGAAGGAGTCTAACGCCCATTAAATTAGAAAAAAAATTAGGTATATATTACAAGACATATATTTGTAAAAAGGCTAAGATATTATATAAAGTTAATTGTTGTATATATTTATTGTGACTGCACTAGATTACTGCAGAGAATCTAAAAAAAACCTGATCATTCATTAAGAATACGGTATCCCCTTTGGTGGAAATAAAAGAGAGATTTACATTTTGTTTTTAATTCATTTATGAATGGTTTGTGCTATGAAAACAATAATTTCTTAGTAATGATGAAAGATTGAAGATTTATATAAAAAAAATGTAAAAATGTTTAATAAATGTTCTTTTTGTAATTACATAGTCATATTTTATAAAATAAACACGTTTAATTAAAGTCTTAGACTATCATTATGGTACTGAAAAAATTTCGACATATAGGTATAATAATCGACATGTAGCATATTTCAAAATATTTTTTTACCCATCCCTAAGGATGGCTCGAAATTGACAGCTACCATTTTGCACCGCCGATAGCGGGGTCTAATTATAATGTATTTATGTAATTGCTAGAAATTCAGAATTCATTTAAGTACTTACTTGTTTGACGACTGCTTTAGCCTAGTTGGTAGTGACCCTGCCTACGAAGCTGGAGGTCCTGGGTTCGAACCCCGGTATGGGCATTTATTTCTTCCTGAGTCATGGATATTGGTTTTCTATGTGTTTAAGTATTTATTTATCTATCTATATAAGTATGTATATCATCGTTTAATCATAATCATAACTGTATTTGTCGAAAAGCAGGTGATGATAAACACAGGTGTAGGTTTAGTACCCATAGTACAAGCTTCCCTTAGTTTGGGACTAGGTTTGAGTAAGATTGTCCCCAATATTTATTTATCTTAAAACTTAGTAACTTTGGCTTTGCTGGAAACGTATGGCCAACTGGTGCCTTTTTTTAGGTAGGCCTAACATATGAGCTTAATCACCTGATAAATAAGAATAATTCGTTAACCTTTCCAGATTCCAGTGTTGTGCTGATTTCGTTATAGTCTGGTTTAAATCTTTAGGACAACTAAATATTTTCTCTCTCTTTACTTTACCAATTGAATGGTGTGTCTTCCTAGGCGCCATACTTGAATCTAAAATAATAAAACCAATCAATTTATGAATATTGTTTTATAGTACACTACCACTTTAGCGACATGAATAGTAAGAATCTGAGCAAGGAAAAGATGGGCGATAAAAAGATATGGAGATAAAACATGTTGCACCGTACGTCCACAACTAAAGTTAAATATGAAACAACTTCAGCAAATATTATCACTATACGTAGGTCATAAATGACTTACAAGATGCAAAACGATAATACACTTTAAAAGCGCGAGTTCTATAAAAGTGGTGGAATGAGATTGTACAAATTACTATCAAAGCTGCAGAAGAAGAAGCAGAAATACCTTATTTTTTTTAGTGAGAAAAACCGATTTTAGCTTTAGCTTTTAAAACGAAAGCTGATACCTATAAAATCAGACTCCCGTTGGAGTAATTTTTCAAATATGAACAATCATTACTGAAACATGTGTGCTGGGACCTGTCATCGAAGCAGATGTTAGGTAAAATTGCATAAATATGGTTAAAACGTATACATAGGCTGATGATGATGAAAATTCGATGACGTACTTATAGAATTACCGCTTAATGTATATATAGATAAAAAATCAAGACTAATTAAGCACCTCCTTCTATGGTACATAGGTCAAAAATGTTAGTAGTACAATGAAGATATTTCCATTATAGTACAAGTGCATGATGCAATTTCATATAAAAATTAAGAAAACAGCGGTTGGACTGAGCCAATTTTTTTTTTTTTTTTTTTAATTTATTATTATAATATTTATTTACACAGCTTTACAGTTGTAACTTAACCAATGCACTGGTAAACATAGGTACATAAAGAAACTAAATTATATTGGAACACTGGATTGTCTGCTATCCATCATCTGGCAAAACTTTAAACATGCACAACAAACCGGTGCCCATCGCCATGCAAAAGAGTCGCACTCAGGTACTGACATCAGAAGCGCATTGAGAAGCTTCATCGCCCGAACAAGTGGCGAGTTCGTGTGCGACAATGTCCGGACCACTGGCACTGCCAATAAAGGACGCGCACGAGGTCTTAGGGTTATTCGAGGGACATCTGGTACAAACAGTCGCACCAGTTTCCCAACCAAGTCCAGACTATCCACTTCACCACGTAACGCCCTACAAGACAATGTAAGAAGATAGAAGTTGCGTCTCACTTCCAACGAATTGTATCCAAGGGTACCAAGTAAGAACTTGGTTGGATACAAGTAGGGGTACTGCCCATAGATATTTTTATACAGCATTCTTAAGAAAGTTTTTTGGACCTTCTCAAGAATCAAAGCGTATGTCGGCTCATAAGGATTCCATACAATCGCCGAAGCCTCTAATTTGCTCCTAACCAGAGCGTTATATAGAGTCCTTATAACAGCCGGGTCATGGAAATCCTTAGTGCTACGTATAACAATACCTAATCTACGATAGCAAGCAGTAGCAAGGTCTTTAATATGTTCGTGGAAGGTTAAGCGCAAGTCAAATGTAACCCCTAGATCTTTTACTGTATGGACTCTATTAATTGTTCCAGTTCCTAGAAGGTATTGGAAATGTACGGGAACGCAAGCTCGGCTAAAAGTACAGACACAGCACTTTGCGATATTAAAACAAAGCCTGTTGTCCATGCTCCACCGGTAAACCGAATCTATATCATCCTGCAACACAATTATGGTAAATTGAGAGCTAAATGTAAACAATTTTTCCACTTATTCAACTTGAATTGAAATGATCTTTCATAGGACACAATAAAATCTTTAGGAAAACCAATATTTAATGAGATATGACCTCAACAAGTTTAGCGAATTCAGCAAACGGCTGTATACGGACTCTTAACAAGTCCAGGACTACAACAAAATTTACTGAGAAAGGGGATCCAAATCTGCAAGAAGTTTGTGAATAATGCAAACTGGGCACTGATGGTGGTTGGAACACTTGTAGAATTAACCATATCATGCAACATTACTTATTCCATCAGGTGTTCTTCAGGGGTCAGAGGGCTATAGCTTGAGATGTAAGCTGAGGAGGAGTGGGGAGTTGTAGGTTGTAGCTTAGTAACAAACAGACACACAGAAACAGAGTAAGTATGCCCAAATTCAGCTGGTTACCGAAGATTTCCCATTGGTCTAGAAATCAATATAATCGAAAATCTTTCTCTATATAACACATGCAAAATGTCTTCAAATTTTCAAAATCTTTTGGACCAATATTATTATTTATTAATATACCTGTTGCTGGGCGGTTCCACGCAGAAAAGTTCTCCCCATACTAATATCGTGCCCCGCCCCCGCCGTCAACTTAGTGCCACAGCTGCGTTTTTAGACATAAAGAGTAGTGCTCGTTGAATATACCAATGTTATGAAGAAGGCATTACATATGAACCCATATTTTCGAAGATATTTGAAGTAACAAAAAAAAGGCTGTCGTCCACAATGACGATATGTGTTTAACAATGACGTTACGTGAAGATTACAATGACGGAGTGCGTACAACAATGACGAACCTATGTAACCTCTAACCAAGAAGGTCGTAAGTACCTGGTGAGCACCACTGTCCAACCGTCGTTTTAAAAAATACACTTAATGAAATTTAAGTTAAAGAAATATGCAATGTTTAACGTGTACGTAATAGTAATATGTTTAATTAAGTAACGGTACTAATGTAAAATGACATTTTCTAGCATAAATATATCAAATTTTGGCTCCTGATACAGGTGTATGAAAACCTACTAGGAGGCCTCAACCGCTACTGTAAAACTAATTTAAGTTATCCAAATAAATGATTTATATTTATTTATTGTATTTATATAATTAGTATCTTGGCTTTTTTAACGATCTGGATAAAATTTAGGTATTTAACACTGTCAGACTTCTATAGACAAATGAAAGTTCGGCCCCTTAGGTTGCCATAATTATGCTACAATGTACCTCATTTTAACGTTCTAGGGCCCTTGGGAGTTGTTAGGGTTTTTTGTACGCTACGCTACAATACAAATATAGCTTATTTTTTAAGTTTAAAAATAATACTTTACCTTATTCGGTAACCTTGACAACGGTTGTCCAATCTCATTTCGGAGGTCGATTTTGTAGCGGTTCTTACTATACGAAACTACTTTTAGGATATTTTAACGACTTACATCAATAGTATTTTTCACAATCGTGTTATAATAGAGAGCTTTTTAGTCAAGTACCGTGTTTAGGCCACGAAGCTTGCTGAGTGGCCTAAGTAAGGTACGAGATTAAAAAGCTTGATTATGACAGTATTGTGAACAATACTTTTTGTACGACCGCTTTAGCCTAATTGGTAGTGACGCTGCCTACGAAGCAAGAGGTCCTGGGTTCGAATCCCGGTAAGGGCATTTATTTGTGTGATGAGCACGAATATTTGTTCCTGAGTCATGGATGTTTTCTATGTATTTAAGTATTTATTTATCTATATAAGTATGTTTATCGTCGTCTAGCACCCATAGTACAAGCTTTGCTTAGTTTGGGGCTAGGTCGATTTGTGTAAGATTGTCCGCAAATATTTATTATTATTATTATTTATTGTACGAGTTCATTAAAATTAATAATTTAAGTCATTAATACGAAAACTAAATATCGCTTCGTAAGTACTATATCGTCTAGTTCTAATATCCGACTTCTTTTACACAAGATAATCCATAGATAATCACACCACCGGCGTCCGTAATGTTGCAGTACTGTGCTGTGATTGGCCAATCACAAGGCGTAGTTTATTTTTATTTTTTTCATGCCCTGGATACAGCAGCCAGTTTAAGTAGATTTTTGACAGACGACGCGACGCTGCATCGTACCGAAACGCCATAGATCGGCAATTTTGTATCGGATCAAGGACACATATTATTGAAATACGAAGTTCTATTTTCAAATTTTTTTCGATTGTCTAGAGCGTATCGAAATAGTATTTTTCACAATCGTGTTATAATAGAGAGCTTTTTAGTCCAGTACCGTGTTTAGGCCATGAAGCTTGCTGAGTGGCCTAAGTAAGGTACGAGATTAAAAAGCTTGATTATGACACTATTGTGAACAATACTTTTTCTACGAGTCAACTGAACTAATTAAACAAACTTGGTATCTATTGAAAACGAAGTGCAACCAACGACTTTTTCATTTTTGTGCGTTGATGTCTATTTACCTTTTGACTTTCTCGTGGCGGCGTCCTATTAGTCAAATCCATTATAGTTCAGTAAAGGCGCCACGTGATTGGTCAATTTCATTACAGTTGTCTCAACAGTTATGAAAAGTTGAGTTGGTAGCTCCATAGTAAAAAGTATGTGGTTTAAGTTTGGTGTACGAAGTCTTAATTCGAACATTAAGGTCGACGAGTATAAAAAAGTTATTTCGGTTGTTTCGGAACTAACATAGACTATTCAATGACGAAAAGAGTGACGTTGCAGTATTCTCTATGAAATCTTAATACACAGATTTTAATCGACGAGTAAAAAAAAATGTTAGTCATATTTAAGGCACTAATTTGACTGAACTTGTATGAATATGACGTGATTTAGCGCCTGAAATATGTTGAACATTTTTGATGGAAGTCGCTATAAGACAGAATCCTAAATACTACATCATCCTTTCAAACACCAAAATAAGAACTTCCCAAATGAACAATAAAACAACAGTTAACAAAAATAAATTATTCATTTTACATTGATTCTTTCATTTGTAAATGTACGAAATAGTTATTATTTACGATACATAAGTGCCGAAAATAGGAAATTCGCAACGAGTGGTGATAAATTAAAACACGACCGAAGGGAGTGTTTTAAATCGTCACGAGTTGCGAATTACCTATTCGCACGTGTATCGTACGTTTTACTGTACATATGGCTCTTTAAAGTTTCGACATATGCATGAAAAGTGCTCTTATCCGCACTAGTGCAGGAAAGTAGCACCATATGTACTGTAAAATATTTTTTATATTCGTCGACCTTAATGTTTGAATTAAGACTTTGTACACCAATCTTAAATCACATACTTTTTACTATGGAGCTCCCAACTCAACATTTCATAACTGTTGAGACAACTAAAATGAAATTGACCAATCACGTGGCGCCTTAACTGAACTATAATGTATTTGACCTATAGGACGCCGTCATGAGAAAGTCAAAAGGTAAATAGACATCAACGCACAAAAATGAAAAAGCGTTGGTTGCACTTCGTTTTCAATAGGTACCAAGTTTGTTTAATTTGTTCAGTTGATTCGTAGATAAAGTATTGTTCACAATCGTGTCATAAATGTCATAATCAAGCTTTTTAATCTCGTACCTTACTTAGGCCACTCAGCAAGCTTTGTGGCCTAAACACGGTACTCGACTAAAAAGCTCTCTATTATAACACGATTGTGAAAAGTACTATTTAAATATCTTCTTTCTTCATTTTAAAATAAGACTTTTATGTACAGTCGGCCTATGAAAATGTTGAGAATACCATTTCCCGTTCCGGCGAAGCGCCAGAACAGACTTTACGGTTTTTTTTTTTCGAATAAAGAGCCCCATACCCAACATGGGGCTTCGCCGGCCGCTGCCGTGGCACGCTCGCTTCGGCCGCGCGGCTCGCGCGCTGTAGGGTCGCAGTACACCTAACACTCCTCCTCGCTTCACTCTTCGTCGTACGTACAATCTGACCACGGATACAGAAGGGATAATGGGTAGTAGTAATAGGGGAAATAAAATATCTCCCGTCTTACTACCAAAGCAGTTAGTTGTAACACGGGCAAAACAGAAAAATCCGTGTTACGTCTGGTAGTAACACGGGTAACTAATAGTACATTTTACAACTAGTGTGAAAAGAATGTCTTTTTACCACTAGTACCGAGGTATCTTGCCACGAGCTGAAAGCGAGTGGCAAGACTCGGTACGAGTGGTAAAAGACATTTCACACGTGTTGTAAACGACGTTTTTTAATACAATTGCGAAAAAGAATAAATTAATATATCATTGCGATAAAATATGCTTGCTTCGAAGTTATTTTTGAACGAACCCATACTTTACAAATGACACTGACAGTGACAACATACTATTGGATGGAATCAGCGCCATCGGGTAAAAAATCTAATATAAAATTACTGCGTTTCGAAAGTATAGTTTGGAACTAAAAAGTAAAAAGCACTAGTTCGAGAAATTGAGCTTCTCGTACGCTACGCAGCCACAAAAAGTACCACTTTTTGAGCAACTGTATTAAAAAGGGTTTTTTCTACCCGTCGCTGAATAGACTGAAGCTTAATGTTAGCAATTTTGATATATTGACCGCAAATTCATAAAAACGCAATGTTTTATACACTAAGGGCGGGTTGCACCGACTTACGATTACAGACCGATCAACGTCGAATATGGCGCTGACAGCTGTCAGTCCATAAAAACTTGTCAAACGTTCCATACATTCAGATTTTAACGAACACCGCTTACGATTACAGACGGTTTGGTGCAACTCAGCCTGAAACTGGCATTTAGGTATATTAATTATTATAGAGACTGACACATGCAGGTTATAGGAATCAAATTTGACAAATAATAATATGTATTCGTCATTGGTGTATACAATCGTCATTGATGACTACGAGAGAAGTCATTGGTGCCTATACGCTTCATTGTTGAATCCTTCATTTTCGCCTCCGATGACGGCGTTTACAATGACGATTCACATGAAAACAGGTCAGGACAAATTTGTGATTGGCAAAAAATACATACGTAGACCTAATACAGCCATGATAGTCTTCTAATAAATTGAATAATAATTCATGAATCACGCATAATCATCAAGAAACATTTGAATATACCAATGACGCAAAAATTGACAATCCTGGAAGAACTTCTTTGGCTATTTATCTTGACAAAACGCGGCACGTGTTGCCGGTCCGGTGTTCGCTGGCTGGGCGATAGAGGGGGGCCGGGGCAGATACCAAGACTGCTACGCGTGGAGGGCATGCGTTTCATTTTTACACAAAACTAAAAACCATGTCGGGCGCGCACAATGACGATATTTCTTGACACACTTTTTGATTTAAAATTTCACAAACTTCTAGTTATTTTACAATAATATTGATTTAACTATAGGAAAGCCAATCTTGTGCCTTTTTATTGTTTGTTAATTTTATTCTGGAAAACCTAATAGTTTACGGTTTAATCAAATTACCAGGCGAGTAGATGGTATTTACCCCAGTAAAAAACAGGTGTGTGTGAACTTCGCAAATGGCCTATCAGCATCTCACCCTTCCTCGATTCCTAGACGTAAAATATGGATTGGGATGCAAAGTTCTACTGTTTCTAGACAGTATATCAATAGTTCTGGCCAAAAAACCAAAAAAAAATTTTTTTACATACTTGACTAAAAATTTGAAAATAATTTCAAAGTCTACCAGCATGCATATCACGTTTTAGAGAGACTTTAAATGCGGCATCTTATGTGTTATCGATCCTTACACATAAAACAAACATATATCTCAACATTTCTAGCCAGAATAATCCAAAGTGAAAATAATTTCAAAAGAAAACGTATCAATATGGGAGAAAAATCGATTTTGTACGATTACTATACACATGCGATGTCTTTGTGGCCTTCCAGGCCCAGCATCTCACGCGTTCTGGGTGGAAACACGTATAGCTATCATAGAGCTAGATAGTTCCTATAGCTGGACGCCAAACTGAAATAGTTCTAGAAGGAAACTTAGCATAATGTGAGAAAAATCGATTTTGTACGAATATTACTGATATACTATGTTTTTATGGGTTTCTAGGCCCAGCATCTAAGGCGTTCTGGGTGGCAACACGTATAGCTATCCTAGAACTAGACAGTTCCGGCAGCTGGAAGCCAAACGGAAAGAGTTCTAGAAGGAAACTTAGCATAAAGTGTGAAAAAACTGTTTTGTAAGAATACCACTGTTATACTAAACTTTTATGGGCTTCCAGGCCCAGCATCTCAGGAGTTCTGGATGGAAACACGTATAGCTATCATAGAACTAGACAGTTCCAGCCACTGGATGTCAAACTGAAAGAGTTCTAGAAGGAAACATAGCATAGTGTGAGGAAAATCGATTTTGTACGAATACCACTGATATACTATGATTTTATGGGCTTCTAGGCCCAGCATCTCAGGAGTTCTGGGTGGAAAAACGTAAAGCTATCATAGACCTAGAAAGTTTCAGCAGCTAGATGCCAAACTGAAAGAGTTCTAGAAGGAAACAAAGCATAATGTGAGGAAAATCGATTTTGTACGAATACCACTGATATGCTATGTTTTTATGGGCTTCTAGGCCCAGCATCTCAGGCTTTCTGGAAGGCAACACGTATAGCTATCGTAGAACTAGACAGTTCCGGCAGCTGCAAGCCAAACGGAAAGTGTTCTCGAAGGAAACTTAGCAGTATGTGTGAAAAATCGATTTTGTTGGACTACTACTTATATTCGATGTTTTTGTGGGCTTCCAGGCCCAGCATCTCAGGAGTTCTGGGTGGAAACACGTAAAGCTATCATAGACCTAGACAGTTCCAGTAGCTAGATGCCAAAGTGAAAGAGTTCTAGAAGGAAACTTAGCATAATGTGAGAAAAATCCGTTTTGTAAGAATACCACTGTTATACTAAACTTTTATGGGCTTCCAGGCCCAGCATCTCAGGAGTTCTGGATGGAAACACGTATAGCTATCATAGAACTAGACAGTTCCAGCCACTGGATGTCAAACTGAAAGAGTTCTAGAAGGAAACATAGCATAGTGTGAGGAAAATCGATTTTGTACGAATACCACTGATATACTATGATTTTATGGGCTTCTAGGCCCAGCATCTCAGGAGTTCTGGGTGGAAAAACGTAAAGCTATCATAGACCTAGAAAGTTTCAGCAGCTAGATGCCAAACTGAAAGAGTTCTAGAAGGAAACAAAGCATAATGTGAGGAAAATCGATTTTGTACGAATACCACTGATATGCTATGTTTTTATGGGCTTCTAGGCCCAGCATCTCAGGAGTTCTGGGTGGAAAAACGTAAAGCTATCATAGACCTAGAAAGTTTCAGCAGCTAGATGCCAAACTGAAAGAGTTCTAGAAGGAAACTTAGCATAATGTGAGAAAAAAAGATTTTGTTGGACTACTACTGATATACGACGGTTTTGTGGGCTTCCAGGCCCAGCATCTCAGGAGTTCTGGGTGGAAACACGTACAGCTATCACAGAACTAGACAGTTCCAGCCGCTGGATGTCAAACTGATAGAGTTCTAGAAGGAAACTTAGCATAATGTGAAAAAAATCGATTTTGTACGAATACCACTGATATACTATGTTTTTATGAGCTTCGAGGCCCAGCATCTCAGGCTTTCTGGAAGGCAACACGTATAGCTATCGTAGAACTAGACAGTTCCGGCAGCTGCAAGCCAAACGGAAAGTGTTCTCGAAGGAAACTTAGCAGTATGTGTGAAAAATCGATTTTGTTGGACTACTACTTATATTCGATGTTTTTGTGGGCTTCCAGGCCCAGCATCTCAGGAGTTCTGGGTGAAAACACGTAAAGCTTTCATAGACCTAGACAGTTTCAGCAGCTAGGTGCATAACTGAAAGAGTTCTAGAAGGAAACTTAGCATAATGAGAGAAAAAAACTATTTTGTTGGACTACTACTGATATACGACGTTTTTGTGGGCTTCCAGGCCCAGCATCTCAGGAGTTCTGGATGGAAGCACGTATAGCTATCATAGAACTAGACAGTTCCAGCCACTGGATGTCAAACTGAAAGAGTTCTAGAAGGAAACATAGCATAGTGTGAGGAAAATCGATTTTGTACGAATACCACTGATATACTATGATTTTATGGGCTTCTAGGCCCAGCATCTCAGGCGTTCCTGGTGGCAACACGTAACGCTATCCTAGAACTATACAGTTCCGGCAGCTGGAAGCAAAACGGAAAGAGTTCTCGAAAGAAATTTAGCATTATGTGAGAATGATCGATGTTCTACGATTACTACTGACATGCGATGTTTTTGTGAGCTTTCAGGCCCAGCATCTCAGGAGTTCTGGGTGAAAACACGCATAGCTATCATAGAACTAGACAGGTCCACCAGCTATATGTCAAACTGAAAGAGTTCTAGAAGTAAACTTAGCAATATGTGAGAAAAATCGATTTTGTTGGACTACTACTGATATGCGATTATTTTGTGGGCTTCCAGGCCAAGCATCTCAAGAGTTCTGGGTGGAAACACGTAAAGCTATCATAGACCTAGAAAGTTCCAGCCGCTGGATGTCAAACTGAAAGAGTTCTAGAAGGAAACAAAGCATAATGTGAGGAAAATAGATTTTGTACGAATACCACTGATATGCTATGTTTTTATGGGCTTCTAGGCCCAGCATCTCAGGAGTTCTGGGTGGAAAAACGTAAAGCTATCATAAACCTAGAAAGTTTCAGCAGCTAGATGCCAAACTGAAAGAGTTCTAGAAGGAAACTTAGCAGAATGTGAGAAAAAAAGATTTTGTTGGACTACTACTGATATACGACGGTTTTGTGGGCTTCCAGGCCCAGCATCTCAGGAGTTCTGGGTGGAAACACGTACAGCTATCACAGAACTAGACAGTTCCAGCCGCTGGATGTCAAAATGATAGAGTTCTAGAAGGAAACTTAGCATAATGTGAAAAAAATCGATTTTGTACGAATACCACTGATATACTATGTTTTTATGAGCTTCGAGGCCCAGCATCTCAGGCTTTCTGGAAGGCAACACGTATAGCTATCGTAGAACTAGACAGTTCCGGCAGCTGCAAGCCAAACGGAGAGTGTTTTCGAAGGAAACTTAGCATAATGTGAGAAAAATCGATTTTGTACGAATATTACTGATATACTATGTTTTTATGGGCTTTAGGCCCAGCATCTCAGGCGTTCTGGGTAGCAACACGTATAGCTATACTAGAACTAGACAGTTCCGGCAGCTGGAAGCCAAACGGAAAGAGTTTTCGAAGGAAACATAGCAGTATGTGAGAAAGATCGATTTTGTTGGAGTACTACTGATATGCCATGTTTTTATGGGCTTCCAGGCCCAGCATCTCAGGAGTTCTGGGTGGAAACACGTAAAGCTATCATAGACCTAGACAGTTCCAGTAGCTAGATGCCAAAGTGAAAGAGTTCTAGAAGGAAACTTAGCATAATGTGAGAAAAATCTGTTTTGTAAGAATACCACTGTTATACTAAACTTTTATGGGCTTCCAGGCCCAGCATCTCAGGAGTTCTGGATGGAAACACGTATAGCTATCATAGAACTAGACAGTTCCAGCCACTGGATGTCAAACTGAAAGAGTTCTAGAAGGAAACATAGCATAGTGTGAGGAAAATCGATTTTGTACGAATACCACTGATATACTATGATTTTATGGGCTTCTAGGCCCAGCATCTCAGGAGTTCTGGGTGGAAAAACGTAAAGCTATCATAGACCTAGAAAGTTTCAGCAGCTAGATGCCAAACTGAAAGAGTTCTAGAAGGAAACAAAGCATAATGTGAGGAAAATCGATTTTGTACGAATACCACTGATATGCTATGTTTTTATGGGCTTCTAGGCCCAGCATCTCAGGAGTTCTGGGTGGAAAAACGTAAAGCTATCATAGACCTAGAAAGTTTCAGCAGCTAGATGCCAAACTGAAAGAGTTCTAGAAGGAAACTTAGCATAATGTGAGAAAAAAAGATTTTGTTGGACTACTACTGATATACGACGGTTTTGTGGGCTTCCAGGCCCAGCATCTCAGGAGTTCTGGGTGGAAACACGTACAGCTATCACAGAACTAGACAGTTCCAGCCGCTGGATGTCAAACTGATAGAGTTCTAGAAGGAAACTTAGCATAATGTGAAAAAAATCGATTTTGTACGAATACCACTGATATACTATGTTTTTATGAGCTTCGAGGCCCAGCATCTCAGGCTTTCTGGAAGGCAACACGTATAGCTATCGTAGAACTAGACAGTTCCGGCAGCTGCAAGCCAAACGGAAAGTGTTCTCGAAGGAAACTTAGCAGTATGTGTGAAAAATCGATTTTGTTGGACTACTACTTATATTCGATGTTTTTGTGGGCTTCCAGGCCCAGCATCTCAGGAGTTCTGGGTGAAAACACGTAAAGCTTTCATAGACCTAGACAGTTTCAGCAGCTAGGTGCATAACTGAAAGAGTTCTAGAAGGAAACTTAGCATAATGTGAGAAAAAAACTATTTTGTTGGACTACTACTGATATACGACGTTTTTGTGGGCTTCCAGGCCCAGCATCTCAGGAGTTCTGGATGGAAGCACGTATAGCTATCATAGAACTAGACAGTTCCAGCCACTGGATGTCAAACTGAAAGAGTTCTAGAAGGAAACATAGCATAGTGTGAGGAAAATCGATTTTGTACGAATACCACTGATATACTATGATTTTATGGGCTTCTAGGCCCAGCATCTCAGGCGTTCCTGGTGGCAACACGTAACGCTATCCTAGAACTATACAGTTCCGGCAGCTGGAAGCAAAACGGAAAGAGTTCTCGAAAGAAATTTAGCATTATGTGAGAATGATCGATGTTCTACGATTACTACTGATATGCGATGTTTTTGTGAGCTTTCAGGCCCAGCATCTCAGGAGTTCTGGGTGAAAACACGCATAGCTATCATAGAACTAGACAGGTCCACCAGCTATATGTCAAACTGAAAGAGTTCTAGAAGTAAACTTAGCAATATGTGAGAAAAATCGATTTTGTTGGACTACTACTGATATGCGATTATTTTGTGGGCTTCCAGGCCAAGCATCTCAAGAGTTCTGGGTGGAAACACGTAAAGCTATCATAGACCTAGAAAGTTCCAGCCGCTGGATGTCAAACTGAAAGAGTTCTAGAAGGAAACAAAGCATAATGTGAGGAAAATAGATTTTGTACGAATACCACTGATATGCTATGTTTTTATGGGCTTCTAGGCCCAGCATCTCAGGAGTTCTGGGTGGAAAAACGTAAAGCTATCATAAACCTAGAAAGTTTCAGCAGCTAGATGCCAAACTGAAAGAGTTCTAGAAGGAAACTTAGCAGAATGTGAGAAAAAAAGATTTTGTTGGACTACTACTGATATACGACGGTTTTGTGGGCTTCCAGGCCCAGCATCTCAGGAGTTCTGGGTGGAAACACGTACAGCTATCACAGAACTAGACAGTTCCAGCCGCTGGATGTCAAAATGATAGAGTTCTAGAAGGAAACTTAGCATAATGTGAAAAAAATCGATTTTGTACGAATACCACTGATATACTATGTTTTTATGAGCTTCGAGGCCCAGCATCTCAGGCTTTCTGGAAGGCAACACGTATAGCTATCGTAGAACTAGACAGTTCCGGCAGCTGCAAGCCAAACGGAGAGTGTTTTCGAAGGAAACTTAGCATAATGTGAGAAAAATCGATTTTGTACGAATATTACTGATATACTATGTTTTTATGGGCTTTAGGCCCAGCATCTCAGGCGTTCTGGGTAGCAACACGTATAGCTATACTAGAACTAGACAGTTCCGGCAGCTGGAAGCCAAACGGAAAGAGTTTTCGAAGGAAACATAGCAGTATGTGAGAAAGATCGATTTTGTTGGAGTACTACTGATATGCCATGTTTTTATGGGCTTCCAGGCCCAGCATCTCAGGAGTTCTGGGTGGAAACACGTAAAGCTATCATAGACCTAGACAGTTCCAGTAGCTAGATGCCAAAGTGAAAGAGTTCTAGAAGGAAACTTAGCATAATGTGAGAAAAATCTGTTTTGTAAGAATACCACTGTTATACTAAACTTTTATGGGCTTCCAGGCCCAGCATCTCAGGAGTTCTGGATGGAAACACGTATAGCTATCATAGAACTAGACAGTTCCAGCCACTGGATGTCAAACTGAAAGAGTTCTAGAAGGAAACATAGCATAGTGTGAGGAAAATCGATTTTGTACGAATACCACTGATATACTATGATTTTATGGGCTTCTAGGCCCAGCATCTCAGGAGTTCTGGGTGGAAAAACGTAAAGCTATCATAGACCTAGAAAGTTTCAGCAGCTAGATGCCAAACTGAAAGAGTTCTAGAAGGAAACAAAGCATAATGTGAGGAAAATCGATTTTGTACGAATACCACTGATATGCTATGTTTTTATGGGCTTCTAGGCCCAGCATCTCAGGAGTTCTGGGTGGAAAAACGTAAAGCTATCATAGACCTAGAAAGTTTCAGCAGCTAGATGCCAAACTGAAAGAGTTCTAGAAGGAAACTTAGCATAATGTGAGAAAAAAAGATTTTGTTGGACTACTACTGATATACGACGGTTTTGTGGGCTTCCAGGCCCAGCATCTCAGGAGTTCTGGGTGGAAACACGTACAGCTATCACAGAACTAGACAGTTCCAGCCGCTGGATGTCAAACTGATAGAGTTCTAGAAGGAAACTTAGCATAATGTGAAAAAAATCGATTTTGTACGAATACCACTGATATACTATGTTTTTATGAGCTTCGAGGCCCAGCATCTCAGGCTTTCTGGAAGGCAACACGTATAGCTATCGTAGAACTAGACAGTTCCGGCAGCTGCAAGCCAAACGGAAAGTGTTCTCGAAGGAAACTTAGCAGTATGTGTGAAAAATCGATTTTGTTGGACTACTACTTATATTCGATGTTTTTGTGGGCTTCCAGGCCCAGCATCTCAGGAGTTCTGGGTGAAAACACGTAAAGCTTTCATAGACCTAGACAGTTTCAGCAGCTAGGTGCATAACTGAAAGAGTTCTAGAAGGAAACTTAGCATAATGTGAGAAAAAAACTATTTTGTTGGACTACTACTGATATACGACGTTTTTGTGGGCTTCCAGGCCCAGCATCTCAGGAGTTCTGGATGGAAGCACGTATAGCTATCATAGAACTAGACAGTTCCAGCCACTGGATGTCAAACTGAAAGAGTTCTAGAAGGAAACATAGCATAGTGTGAGGAAAATCGATTTTGTACGAATACCACTGATATACTATGATTTTATGGGCTTCTAGGCCCAGCATCTCAGGCGTTCCTGGTGGCAACACGTAACGCTATCCTAGAACTATACAGTTCCGGCAGCTGGAAGCAAAACGGAAAGAGTTCTCGAAAGAAATTTAGCATTATGTGAGAATGATCGATGTTCTACGATTACTACTGACATGCGATGTTTTTGTGAGCTTTCAGGCCCAGCATCTCAGGAGTTCTGGGTGAAAACACGCATAGCTATCATAGAACTAGACAGGTCCACCAGCTATATGTCAAACTGAAAGAGTTCTAGAAGTAAACTTAGCAATATGTGAGAAAAATCGATTTTGTTGGACTACTACTGATATGCGATTATTTTGTGGGCTTCCAGGCCAAGCATCTCAAGAGTTCTGGGTGGAAACACGTAAAGCTATCATAGACCTAGAAAGTTCCAGCCGCTGGATGTCAAACTGAAAGAGTTCTAGAAGGAAACAAAGCATAATGTGAGGAAAATAGATTTTGTACGAATACCACTGATATGCTATGTTTTTATGGGCTTCTAGGCCCAGCATCTCAGGAGTTCTGGGTGGAAAAACGTAAAGCTATCATAAACCTAGAAAGTTTCAGCAGCTAGATGCCAAACTGAAAGAGTTCTAGAAGGAAACTTAGCAGAATGTGAGAAAAAAAGATTTTGTTGGACTACTACTGATATACGACGGTTTTGTGGGCTTCCAGGCCCAGCATCTCAGGAGTTCTGGGTGGAAACACGTACAGCTATCACAGAACTAGACAGTTCCAGCCGCTGGATGTCAAAATGATAGAGTTCTAGAAGGAAACTTAGCATAATGTGAAAAAAATCGATTTTGTACGAATACCACTGATATACTATGTTTTTATGAGCTTCGAGGCCCAGCATCTCAGGCTTTCTGGAAGGCAACACGTATAGCTATCGTAGAACTAGACAGTTCCGGCAGCTGCAAGCCAAACGGAGAGTGTTTTCGAAGGAAACTTAGCAGTATGTGTGAAAAATCGATTTTGTTGGACTACTACTTATATTCGATGTTTTTGTGGGCTTCCAGGCCCAGCATCTCAGGAGTTCTGGGTGAAAACACGTAAAGCTTTCATAGACCTAGACAGTTTCAGCAGCTAGGTGCATAACTGAAAGAGTTCTAGAAGGAAACTTAGCATAATGTGAGAAAAAAACTATTTTGTTGGACTACTACTGATATACGACGTTTTTGTGGGCTTCCAGGCCCAGCATCTCAGGAGTTCTGGATGGAAGCACGTATAGCTATCATAGAACTAGACAGTTCCAGCCACTGGATGTCAAACTGAAAGAGTTCTAGAAGGAAACATAGCATAGTGTGAGGAAAATCGATTTTGTACGAATACCACTGATATACTATGATTTTATGGGCTTCTAGGCCCAGCATCTCAGGCGTTCCTGGTGGCAACACGTAACGCTATCCTAGAACTATACAGTTCCGGCAGCTGGAAGCAAAACGGAAAGAGTTCTCGAAAGAAATTTAGCATTATGTGAGAATGATCGATGTTCTACGATTACTACTGACATGCGATGTTTTTGTGAGCTTTCAGGCCCAGCATCTCAGGAGTTCTGGGTGAAAACACGCATAGCTATCATAGAACTAGACAGGTCCACCAGCTATATGTCAAACTGAAAGAGTTCTAGAAGTAAACTTAGCAATATGTGAGAAAAATCGATTTTGTTGGACTACTACTGATATGCGATTATTTTGTGGGCTTCCAGGCCAAGCATCTCAAGAGTTCTGGGTGGAAACACGTAAAGCTATCATAGACCTAGAAAGTTCCAGCCGCTGGATGTCAAACTGAAAGAGTTCTAGAAGGAAACAAAGCATAATGTGAGGAAAATAGATTTTGTACGAATACCACTGATATGCTATGTTTTTATGGGCTTCTAGGCCCAGCATCTCAGGAGTTCTGGGTGGAAAAACGTAAAGCTATCATAAACCTAGAAAGTTTCAGCAGCTAGATGCCAAACTGAAAGAGTTCTAGAAGGAAACTTAGCAGAATGTGAGAAAAAAAGATTTTGTTGGACTACTACTGATATACGACGGTTTTGTGGGCTTCCAGGCCCAGCATCTCAGGAGTTCTGGGTGGAAACACGTACAGCTATCACAGAACTAGACAGTTCCAGCCGCTGGATGTCAAAATGATAGAGTTCTAGAAGGAAACTTAGCATAATGTGAAAAAAATCGATTTTGTACGAATACCACTGATATACTATGTTTTTATGAGCTTCGAGGCCCAGCATCTCAGGCTTTCTGGAAGGCAACACGTATAGCTATCGTAGAACTAGACAGTTCCGGCAGCTGCAAGCCAAACGGAGAGTGTTTTCGAAGGAAACTTAGCAGTATGTGTGAAAAATCGATTTTGTTGGACTACTACTTATATTCGATGTTTTTGTGGGCTTCCAGGCCCAGCATCTCAGGAGTTCTGGGTGAAAACACGTAAAGCTTTCATAGACCTAGACAGTTTCAGCAGCTAGGTGCATAACTGAAAGAGTTCTAGAAGGAAACTTAGCATAATGTGAGAAAAAAACTATTTTGTTGGACTACTACTGATATACGACGTTTTTGTGGGCTTCCAGGCCAGCATCTCAGGAGTTCTGGGTGGAAACACGCACAGCTATCACAGAACTAGACAGTTCCGGCAGCTGAAAGTCAAATTGAAAGAGTTCTCGAAGAGAACTTAGCATTATCTGTGAAAAATCGATTTTGTTGAGTTACTACTGACATGAGACGATTTTGTGGGCTTCCAGGCCCAGCATCTCAGGAGTTCCGGGTGAAAACACATTTGACTATCATAGAACTAGACAGTTCCAGCCGCTAGATGTCAAACTGATAGAGTTCTAGAAGGAAACTTGGCATAATGTGAGAAAAAAAGATTTTGTTGGACTACTACTAATATACAACGGTTTTGTGGGCTTCCAGGCCCAGCATCTCAGGAGTTCTGGGTGGAAACACGTTAAGCTATCATAGAGCTAGATAGTTCCAGCCGCTGGATGTCAAACTGATAGAGTTCTAGAAGGAAACTTAGCATAATGTGAAAAAAATCGATTTTGTACGAATACCACTGATATACTATGTTTTTATGAGCTTCGAGGCCCAGCATCTCAGGCTTTCTGGAAGGCAACACGTATAGCTATCGTAGAACTAGACAGTTCCGTTAGCTGCAAGCAAAACGGAAAGAGTTCTCGAAAGAAATTTAGCATTATGTGAGAATGATCGATGTTCTACGATTACTACTGACATGCGATGTTTTTGTGAGCTTTCAGGCACAGCATCTCAGGAGTTCTGGGTGGAAACACGCATAACTATCATAGAACTAGACAGGTCCACCAGCTATATGTCAAAATGAAAGAGTTCTAGAAGTAAACTTAGCAGTATGTGAGAAAAATCGATTTTGTTGGACTACTACTGATATGCGATTATTTTGTGGGCTTCCAGGCCAAGCATCTCAAGAGTTCTGGGTGAAAACACGTAAAGCTATCCTAGAACTAGACAGTTCCGGCAGCTGGAAGCCAAACGGAAAGAGTTTTCGAAGGAAACTTAGCAGTATGTGAGAAAAATCGATTTTGTTGGACTACTACTGATATGCGATGTTTTTGTGGGCTTCCAGGCCCAGCATCTCAGGAGTTCTGGATGGAAACACGTAAAGCTATCATAGACCTAGACAGTTTCAGCAGCTAGGTGCATAACTGAAAGAGTTCTAGAAGGAAACTTAGCATAAAGAGTGAAAAAAACGATTTTGTTGGACTACTACTGATATGCGATGTTTTTGTGGGCTTCCAGGCCCAGCATCTCAGGAGTTCTGGGTGGAAACACGCACAGCTATCACAGAACTAGACAGTTCCGGCAGCTGAAAGTCAAATTGAAAGAGTTCTCGAAGGAAGCTTAGCATAAAGTGTGAAAAAACGATTTTATTGGACTACTACTGATATGCGATGTTTTTGTGGGCTTCCAGGCCCAGCATCTCAGGAGTTCTGGGTGGAAACACGTAAAGCTATCATAGACCTAGACAGTTTCAGCAGCTAGGTGCATAACTGAAAGAGTTCTAGAAGGAAACTTAGCATAAAGAGTGAAAAAACGATTTTGTTGGACTACTACTAATATGCGATGTTTTTGTGGGCTTCCAGGCCCAGCATCTCAGGAGTTCTGGGTGGAAACACGCACAGCTATCACAGAACTAGACAGTTCCGGCAGCTGAAAGTCAAATTGAAAGAGTTCTCGAAGGGAACTTGGCATAATGTGAAAAAAATCGATTTTGCACGAATACCACTGATCTACTATGTTTTTATGGGCTTCTAGGCTCAGCATCTCAGGCTTTCTGGAAGGCAACACGCATAGCTATCGTAGAACTAGACAGTTCCGGCAGCTGGAAGCCAAACGGAAAGTGTTCTCGAAGGAAACTTAGCAGTATGTGTTAAAAATCGATTTTGTTGGTTCTGGGTTGGGGCCGGTACCGGGGTTCCCGGTTCTCCCGGTTCTTTATGCTTAGCTGATTTATTTTAATAGTTTTTTTTATTTATGACATAAATTAACTGAAACCCCTGTAAGAAATCGTTGGAATAATTTGAAAAATGATACAGGGAAAAAAGTAAAAAAAAATGTCATAGTACACCGATCATTCTGCACCGTTAATTAATAAATAAGGTAACAGGAGTCATCGGCCATTATCGTATATATAACATCATAACGTGGGTAGTAAGTAATACTTACAAACACCGAATTCTAAACATTCTTATAATTTTCATGCAGCATCTTAAAATAATAATTTAAAAAATAATCAAGTTTTTCAATGTTATACAAGTTTTAATATCTAAATTCGACTAGTTATGTAAGTATGTCAAATTAAGTTGACGAGACGCTGATGATTACTTCAATTTTAAATGTGATTAACTTATATATGATAACTGTAACTTTGCTGCAATATAATAAGCGACTTAAAACAAATATCATTCTTTGTTAACAAAAATCGAATCATCGTACAAATAAATCAACATAAAGGACTAACCCAATACCTCATTTAATCATTGGCTTAAAAGCAGAAAACTGCAGATCAATAAGACACAAGAACAATGTGATTAAACAACAAGTCTTTTTTATAACATTTATTAAACTCCGTGAAGAAAATAATCAACATTACTGAAACTTTAACTTAAAAATAAGTAATTAATTATAACCAGGTATTCAGGTCATTGCCAAATATAATTAAAAAACGAGCGTAATTGCTAACATTTGAATCTTAAAAAATAATCAACTTTTGCAAAATTTTAATAACTAAATCTGACTAGCTATGTTAGTATGTCGAATTAACTTGACGAAACGCGAATTATTGACTTCAATTTTGAATGTGAATTTTTGTGGTCCAGTGACAACTATTTATTTTATATTTAGATGACGGTGATTTGGTGACATTTAAATCATGTGATATTTTTTTATGTCGTAATAAACATTTTGTTATTATTGAAATCAAATTATTATTTACTGATATACGACGGTTTAACCCCTCATTTGATTATGTGTACAGTAAAAAAGTAACACAAACCTTCGAATGTAAGTACACAATCAATCAATCAATTGTGTATTTACATTCGAAGGTTTGTGTTACTTTTTTACTGTATACATACTCAAATGAGGGGTTAAACCGTCGTATATCAGTAGTAGTCCAACAAAATCTTTTTTTCTCTCATTATGCTAAGTTTCCTTCTAGAACTCTTTCAGCTTGGCATCTAGCTGCTGGAATTGTCTAGTTCTATGATAGCTATATGTCTTTCCACCCAGAACTCCTGAGATGCTGGGCGTGGAAGCCCACAAAAACATCGCATGGCAGTAGTAATCGTACAACATCGATCATTCTCACATAATGCTAAATTTCTTTCGAGAACTCTTTCCGTTTTGCTTCCAGCTACCGGAACTGTATAGTTCTAGGATAGCGTTACGTGTTGCCACCAAGAACGCCTGAGATGCTGGGCCTAGAAGCCCATAAAAACATAGTATATCAGTGGTATTCGGACAAAATCGATTTTGCTCACATTATGCTATGTTTCCTTCTAGAACTCTTTCAGTTTGACATCCAGCGGCTGGAACTGTCTAGTTCTATGATAGCTATACGTGTTTCCATCCAGAACTCCTGAGATGCTGGGCCTGGAAACCCACAAAAACAAGGCATATCAGTAGTACTCCAACAAAATCGATTTTTCTCACATACTGCTAAGTTTCCTTCGAGAACTCTTTCCGTTAGGCTTGCAGCTGCCGGAACTGTCTAGTTCTAGGATAGCTATACGTGTTGCCACCCAGAAAGCCTGAGATGCTGGGCCTCCAAGCCCATAAAAACATAGTATATCCATAGATTTTCCTCACGTTTCCTTCTAGAACTCTTTCAGTTTGACATCTAGCGGCTGGAACTTTCTAGGTCTATCATAGCTTTACGTGTTTCCACCCAGAACTCTTGAGATGCTTGGCCTGGAAGCCCACAAAAAAATCGCATATCAGTAGTAGTCCAACAAAATCGATTTTTCTCACATACTGCTAAGTTTACTTCTAGAACTCTTTCAGTTTGACATACAGCTGGTGGAAATGTCTAGTTCTATGATAGCTATGCGTGTTTCCACCCAGAACTCCTGAGATGCTGGGCCTGAAAGCTCACAAAAACATCGCATCTCAGTAGTAATCGTACAACATCGGTCATTCTCACATAATGCTACATTTCTTTCGAGAACTCTTTCCGTTTTGTTTCCAGCTGCCGGAACTGTATAGTTCTAGGATAGCGTTACGTGTTGCTACCAAGAACGCCTGAGATGCTGGGCCTAGAGGCCCATAAAATCATAGTATATCAGTGGTATTCGTACAAAATCGATTTTCCTCACACTATGCTATGTTTCCTTCTAGAACTCTTTCAGTTTGATATCCAGTGGCTGGAACTGTCTAGTTCTATGATAGCTATACGTGTTTCCTTCCGGAACTTCTGAGATGCTGGGCCTGGAAGCCCACAAAAACATCGTATGTCAGTAGTAATCGTACAACATCGATAATTCTCACATAATGCTAAATTCCTTTCGAGAACTCTTTCCGTTAGGCTTGCAGCTGCCGGAACTGTCTAGTTCTAGGATAGCTATACGTGTTGCCACCCAGAAAGCCTGAGATGCTGGGCCTGGAAGCCCATAAAAGTTTAGTATAACAGTGGTATTCTTACAAAATAGAATTTTCTCACATTATGCTAAGTTTCCTTCTAGAACTCTTTCACTTTGGCATCTAGCTACTGGAACTGTCTAGGTCTATGATAGCTTTACGTGTTTCCACCCAGAACTCTTGAGATGCTGGGCCTGGAAGTCCATAAAAACATGGCATACCAGTAGTACTGCAACAAAATCGATTTTTCTCACATACTGCTAAGTTTCCTTCGAAAACTCTTTCCGTTTGGCTTCCAGCTGCCGGAACTGTCTAGTTCTAGGATAGCTATACGTGTTGCCACCCAGAACGCCTGAGATGCTGGGCCTAAAGCCCATAAAAACATAGTATATCAGTAATATTCGTACAAAATCGATTTTTCTCACATTATGCTAAGTTTCCTTCTAGAACTCTTTCGGTTTAGCGTCCAGCTACAGGAACTATCTAGCTCAATGATAGCTTAACGTGTTTTCTCCCAGAACTCCTGAGATGCTGGGCCTGGAAGCCCACAAAACCGTCGTATATCAGTAGTAGTCCAACAAAATTGATTTTTCTCACATACTGCTAAGTTTTCTTCGAAAACTCTTTCCGTTTGGCTTCCAGCTGCCGGAACTGTCTAGTTCTAGGATAGCTATACGTGTTGCCACCCAGAACGCCTGATATGCTGGGCCTAGAAGCCCATAAAAACATAGTATATCAGTAACATTCGTACAAAATTGATTTTTCTCACATTATGCTAAGTTTCCTTCTAGAACTCTTTCAGTTGGGCGTCCAGCTACAGGAACTATCTAGCACAATGATAGCTTAACGTGTTTTCTCCCAGAACTCCTGAGATGCTGGGCCTGGAAGCCCACAAAACCGTCGTATATCAGTAGTAGTCCAACAAAATCTTTTTTTCTGACATTATGCTAAGTTTCCTTCTAGAACTCTTTCGGTTTGGCATCTAGCTGCTGGAACTGTCTAGGTCTATGATAGCTTTACGTGTTTCCACCCAGAACTCCTGAGATGCTGGGCCTGGAAGCCCACAAAACCATCGCATATCAGTAGTAGTCCAACAAAATCGATTTTTCTCACATTATGCTAAGTTTTCTTCTAGAACTCTTTCAGTTTGACATACAGCTGGCGGACCTGTCTAGTTCTATGATAGCTTTGCGTGTGTCCACCCAGAACTCCTGAGATGCTGGGCCTGAAAGCTCACAAAAACATCGCATGTCAGTAGTAATCGTACAACATCTTCTCACATAATGCTAAATTTCTTTCGAGAACTCTTTCCGTTTTGCTTGCAGCTGCCGGAACTGTCTTGTTCTACGATAGCTATACGTGTTGCCACCCAGAAAGCCTGAGATGCTGGGCCTGGAAGGCCACAAAGACATCGCATGTGTATAGTAATCGTACAAAATCGATTTTTCTCACATTATGCTAAGTTTCCTTCTAGAACTCTTTCACTTTGGCATCTAGCTACTGGAACTGTCTAGGTCTATGATAGCTTTACGTGTTTCCACCCAGAACTCCTGAGATGCTGGGCCTGGAAACCCACAAAAACAAGGCATATCAGTAGTACTCCAACAAAATCGATTTTTCTCACATACTGCTAAGTTTCCTTCGAAAACTCTTTCCGTTTGGCTTCCAGCTGCCAGAACTGTCTAGTTCTAGGATAGCTATACGTGTTGCCACCCAGAACGCCTGAGATGCTGGGCCTAGAAGCCCATAAAAACATAGTATATCAATATAATATTCGTACAAAATCGATTTTTTTCACATTATGCTAAGTTTCCTTCTAGAACTCTTTCAGTTTGGCGTCCAGCTACAGGAACTATCTAGCTCTATGATAGCCTAACGTGTTTTCTCCCAGAACTCCTGAGATGCTGGGCCTGGAAGCCCTCAAAAACATGGCATATCAGTAGTACTCCAACAAAATTAATTTTTCTCACATACTGCTAAGTTTTCTTCGAAAACTCTTTCCGTTTGGCTTCCAGCTGCCGGAACTGTCTAGTTCTAGGATAGCTATACGTGTTGCCACTCAGAACGCCTGAGATGCTAGGCCTAGAAGCCCATAAAAACATAGTATATCAGTAATATTCGTACAATATCGATTTTTCTCACATTATGCTAAGTCTCCTTCCAGAACTCTTTCCGTTTGGCTTCCAGCTGCCGGAACTGTCTAGTTCTAGAATAGCTATACGTGTTGCCACCCAGAACGCCTGAGATGCTGGGCCTAGAAGCCCATAAAAACATAGTATATCAATATAATATTCGTACAAAACCGATTTTTTTCACATTATGCTAAGTTTCCTACTAGAACTCTTTCAGTTTGGCGTCCAGCTACAGGAACTATCTAGCTCTATGATAGCTTAACGTGTTTTCTCCCAGAACTCCTGAGATGCTGGGCCTGGAAGCCCTCAAAAACATGGCATATCAGTAGTACTCCAACAAAATTAATTTTTCTCACATACTGCTAAGTTTTCTTCGAAAACTCTTTCCGTTTGGCTTCCAGCTGCCGGAACTGTCTAGTTCTAGGATAGCTATACGTGTTGCCACCCAGAACGCCTGAGATGCTGGGCCTAGAAGCCCATAAAACATAGTATATTTGTAAAATTCGTACAAAATCGATTTTTCTCACATTATGTTAAGTTTCCTTCTAGAACTCTTTCAGTTGGGCGTCCAGCTACAGGAACTATCTAGCTCTATGATAGCTTAACGTGTTTTCACCCAGAACTCCTGAGATGCTGGGCCTGGATGCCCATAAAAACATGGCATATCAGTAGTACTCCAACAAAATCGATTTTTCTCACATACTGCTAAGCTTCCTTCGAAAACTCTTTCCGTTTGGCTTCCAGCTGCCGGAACTGTTTAGTTCTAGGATAGCTATACGTGTTGCCACCCAGAACGCCTGAGATGCTGGGCCTAGAAGCCCATAAAAACATAGTATATCAGTAATATTCGTACAAAATCGATTTTTCTCACATTATGCTAAGTTTCCTTCTAAAACTCTATGAGTTTGACATCCAGCGGCTGGAACAGTCTAGTTCTGTGATAGCTGTACGTGTTTCCACCCAGAACTCCTGAGATGCTGGGCCTGGAAGCCCACAAAACCGTCGTATATCAGTAGTAGTCCAACAAAATCTTTTTTTCTCACATACTAAGTTTCCTTCTAGAACTCTTTCAGTTTAGCATCTAGCTGCTGGAACTTTCTAGGTCTGTGATAGCTGTACGTGTTTCCACCTAGAACTCCTGAGATGCTGGGCCTGGAAGCCCACAAAACCGTCGTATATCAGTAGTAGTCCAACAAAATCTTTTTTTCTGACATTATGCTAAGTTTCCTTCTAGAACTCTTTCGGTTTGGCATCTAGCTGCTGGAACTGTCTAGGTCTATGATAGCTTTACGTGTTTCCACCCAGAACTCCTGAGATGCTGGGCCTGGAAGCCCACAAAACCATCGCATATCAGTAGTAGTCCAACAAAATCGATTTTTCTCACATTATGCTAAGTTTTCTTCTAGAACTCTTTCAGTTTGACATACAGCTGGCGGACCTATCTAGTTCTATGATAGCTTTGCGTGTGTCCACCCAGAACTCCTGAGATGCTGGGCCTGAAAGCTCACAAAAACATCGCATGTCAGTAGTAATCGTACAACATCTTCTCACATAATGCTAAATTTCTTTCGAGAACTCTTTCCGTTTTGCTTGCAGCTGCCGGAACTGTCTTGTTCTACGATAGCTATACGTGTTGCCACCCAGAAAGCCTGAGATGCTGGGCCTGGAAGGCCACAAAGACATCGCATGTGTATAGTAATCGTACAAAATCGATTTTTCTCACATTATGCTAAGTTTCCTTCTAGAACTCTTTCAGTTGGGCGTCCAGCTACAGGAACTATGTAGCTCTATGATAGCTTAACGTGTTTTCACCCAGAACTCCTGAGATGCTGGGCCTGGAAGCCCATAAAAACATGGCAAATCAGTAGTACTCCAAAAAATCGATTTTTCTCACATACTGCGAAGTTTCCTTCGAAAACTCTTTCCGTTTGGCTTCCAGCTGCCGGAACTGTCTAGTTCTAGGATAGCTATACGTGTTGCCACCCAGAACGCCTTAGATGCTGGGCCTAGAAGCCCATAAAAACATAGTATATCAGTAATATTCGTACAAAATCGATTTTTCTCTCATTTTGCTAAGTTTCCTTCTAGAACTATTTCAGTTTGGCGTCCAGCTACAGGAACTATCTAGCTCTATGATAGCTATACGTGTTTCCACCCAGAACGCCTGAGATGCTGGGCCTGTACGTCTAGCACAACTTGCTGACAAGCCGCTTGTCGCGCGACTGAGCGTCCCCTGTCACACTCGCACTGTGCAAATTAGAAAGAGGAGGGTAGATCCTACTCTACTCGCGTCGCGGCGCGGCGTCAGTTGTGCTAGCCCCCCTGGAAGGCCACAAAGACATCGCATGTGTATAGTAATCGTACAAAATCGATTTTTCTCCCATATTGATACGTTTTCTTTTGAAATTATTTTCACTTTGGATTATTCTGGCTAGAAATGTTGAGATATATGTTTGTTTTATGTGTAAGGATCGATAACACATAAGATGCCGCATTTAAAACCTTTCTAAAACGTGATATGCATGCTGGTAGACTTTGAAATTATTTTCAAATTTTTAGTCAAGTATGTAAAAAAAAATTTTTTGGTTTTTTGGTCAGAACTATTGATATACTGTCTAGAAACAGTAGAACTTTGCATCCCAATCCATATTTTACGTCTAGGAATCGAGGAAGGGTGAGATGCTGATAGGTCATTTGCGAAGTTAACATCTCATTTTTAAATTTTCATTTTTTTCCTGAAACTGGCTGAACTACTGAAAAAAACTATCTAGAACTGTAGAACTATTTGGGATGCTACAAGAACTATCATCATTTGTTGAGATGCTGAAAGTTGATATGCTAGGTTCACACACACAAAAAACAGCTCTTTTTGCATGATATTCGCCAATAACATTTTAAATCGTAGGTATAACATAAAAAAAGGCTAGTATAGTATTTGTGTTATTCAGTTTTGCACAAGAAATCGTACTTATGCGATTGAAAAATGTTGTCATTAAAAAGTTATCTCATGTCACCAAAAAAAAAGAGCGCTCCGTGGAATCGCCCTGCTGCCTTAAGTTACCTTGTTATCTTGTAATACATACATACATACATACATTTACGCCTTTATTCCCAAAAGGGGTAGGCAGAACACATGAAACTGTTATGTTTAGCATAAATGTCGGTATAAAAGATCGACAAAATGTGTTACTGCAGTGACAGGTTGCTAGCCCATCACTCACAACACACTTCGACCCTGCTCCCTTAGTCGACTTTTACGACACCCACGTATCGTCTTCTGGCTGATATGATGATGATGCACATAAAAAATTGCCAAGTGATGCAATTATTTTGCATTGCATATATTAAATTACGCGTTATAAACTCAAATGGAACAAATCGTCATATCTCGCATAACTTTATATTGATTTCAAATAAAATGATTAGAAGAAAACACGAAAAGCGACAAAAATATAAACGATACAAAAAAATCTTCATTTGACTTAAATCAAGTGCATTACCTAAGTGCACAAAATTTGCTCTTGTAGAATGTAGACTATAGTAACATAGGATAACATAGGATTAAGAAAACTACTAACAAACTGTGGATCTTGTTGTCTGAATAAATAAATAAATAATAATATAGTTTACTTGCTCAACAAATCATGCCTGGGTAATGATTAATATGATTAGCACACTCGACTATTCTTTAATTCTTCCGTGTTGATGGGGATTGGGAATGCTATAAACCTTCGGCTTCATTGGCCCAATCCAACGGTTACGATGTCTGGGTGACGAAGTGTCGTTTAAGAATCTTCTTACTTCAAGGGATATTGGAAGAGTAGTGATGACAGTAGGGAATGCAATAACCGGTCAAATTCCATAACCGGTTTCGGTTACGGTTATGACCGACAAATAACCGGTTTCGGTTATAACCGGTTATTTTTCATTACTGAATAAAACGGGTAAATTTTACTAAATAACGGTTTAACCCTTCGTCTGTGGTGGGTTAACAAAATAGTGGGTTCAAGCCTCGGTCGCGCCGCATTATAAATAATACATTATGTATAAAAATAATGCAAAAAGGTGACCAAAAATTTGGGTAGGATCCTGATCAAAACCAGATGAAGGGATAAACTAGGTATCGGGCACAGCAAATGAAATAAAAGCTTAATTTTGACTTGGTTTATCAATTTTAAAGAGATTTATGAATATTATTTAAAATTTAACAATCAACATTAGTAAAGTAACCATATAATATAATATAATATTAACAGTTCAAATCTATATGTTTCATATCACATATCGGTGTATGCACTTGGCTTTCTGGCCCGATGAAGAACGCAAGAAGTGGTTCCAAACCTCACTTTTACTGGTAAATTTTCTAAATTCTTCCATTCTTGAGGACCACCTCAAGCACTGTCAAGCAAAATAAGTTTAAATAAATAACTGCACTTAAATTTTTGTACATTCAACAATAGAAAAACATATCATTTCAGATTGCTCTAACTTGTGGCACTTATGGTCATATATTTATTTATTCGAGCCCAGGGGCTAAAAACTAGTAAAAACATTAGAAATACTATTAATACAATGTAAAATAGTTTTTGTGTTTGGTTAGCATTACATTATAAGTTGAATTTAAGCATAGACACATGATGATCATAAGTATCATGACATGATGTAAAATAGTAAGTATTGTTAAATAGGTACACAGATAGATTAAATTATAAATGACTAAAAATAGTTAATAAAACACTTTCTTACCTTAGAACATTTGTAACGGCAAATTATTTTATAGTTTATTATATTATAGTTCAATATTCACTCAACCAACACAGTTCAACCACAGATTATATAATAGTTCTACGAACAGATACTCAAGTCTGAATAAAAATGTCAATACCTAATGCTTTAAATGCCTACGAAATTTATCAATGGAGCGACCTTGAACGCGCGGGTCATTGCCCGCACGCGCCGGCCGTTCGACGCTAGGGTTGACACCGCTTAGAAATTATTTCATAATGAATCATAAGGAGTGAAGTCATAAGTCCCTATAACAACGACGATGTTTATGCCCTTTCTTAGGCTGCCGTGCGAATCTTACTGAGTAAACTATTATACTAAGTATTTGCTGTTAGACAGAGACAAAATTAAACAGTGATAGCGCGCGTAAGCAGCGTCCGGCCGTGAGCGCGTGTGCCAACCAACTGGCTGAATGAACCGACCTCGGTTTCCAAAGTGTAGGTATAGATCTTAGTTCCCATGGTGCAGTTAGGTAGCACTGGTTCAACACCTATACTATAATAATAACTTTTAAAAAATTCACTACGAATGCGTTAACATGTGCTATTTCCCGATAAACAAATTGGTGACTGACGTTCTAACTTAGCCGCTCAGGTAGATCCATTAGCTTAAACCACCCTTCCTTATCAGTGCGAAAGAGACATAAGATTCTTAAACAATAAGACGGTAATAAACAAAGGAAGAGAAAGCGGCACTGGGTCGGTTGCCGGGTGACGACCATCGTGGTATTTTCGGGATTAGCAGCTAGTATTAGCACTATTTATTATGACTGTTGTTAACCGGTAGACCCGCATATATTTAGTTTTGACTTGAAATATATTTGAAGTTATTTAATAATCATTGCGTATATGTTTATTACAAATTAACAAATTCAGGATTTATATGTCAATGGGTATTTGTTGTAGCAAATTATAGGCAAAAATGTCATACGGAAATAACCGATAATAACCGAAACCGGTTATTTTAAACTCTCAATAACCGATTATGAAAATTGGCCAAATAACCGGTTATAACCGATTATTTCGGTTACGGTTATAACCGGTTTGCATTCCCTAGATGACAGACAGTTCTTTCGGAAAAGTAAGCCAACCTAGGTGGCTTCTCTATGACAATGTAAGATGCCACAACACTGGTTCAAAGATTAAACATGGGTAAGCCAGTCAAAATCGGTGGTGTGCTATATTTTTTCTAAAGAAGCAGTTTGTTAATTGACCAAATGATCATTATCAATAAATATAGCCTGGTTAACAATGGTGTGTTCAGCAGAATTTTCATTTGGCAGTTAACTGTTTCTTACTGCTATCAATAAATATTGTCAAGTCCTAATTAGAGTAGGTGTGGTAATCCCAAAACGTTAACTGAAAAAAGCTAGTTACCAAATACTTTTTCTGCAAAATTGAATATTTATTCATTTGTTGTTACAGGTGACAAAATATCTGAATTGGAAGCTTCAATTTCTGAGTTGACTGTGAAGTACGAAGATGCTGCAAAGAAATTGCTGGTTGCCGATGAAGCTGTTGCAGAACTGGAGAAGCAAGTGGCAACTTTGAATGCAGAACAAGACAAAGCTCGAGATAAAATTGGCCGTTTAGAAAATGAAGCCATTTCACTTAAAAGTGCGCGAGATGCTGCTGTGGATGAAAGAAATGACCTAACTCGTATATTGGAAAGGCGAGACACTGAAATAGAACGATTAACAGCTAATGAAGCGGCACTTTCCCAACAACTGCGTGCAGCCATTGACTCAAAATGTGAAGCTCTGGCCCTAAATGATGAGATCCAGAGTAAAGAACTATCTCTCCAATATCGTGAAAAACGAATAGAACAGGAAAGAACTCTTTTAAACTCGCAAATTTCTGGATTGACTGAAGAAGTTAATAGACTCACTTCAGAACTACAGACCGTAAGACTGAATGGTACCAGCCGACTTGTAAACATTGAGACTCAATTAGCTGAAAAAACTGAGGAATTGAATGCCGCCAATGAAACTATTGCTCAGTTAAATGAAGTCAAAAAGAATTTGAATACCCGTGCTGAAAATCTTAGCCAGCGCCTTATGGAACAAAGAGAAATTGAAAATAAAATGACTGACAATTATAAAAAAGAATTGGATGCCAAAACAAAACTGGCCGATTTATTCAAAACTATGCATGACGATGCTGAGGCAAAAACTATGGAGTTAACTGAAGGTATTTCAGAATTACAAAAACTTTTAAATGAAGCCACCGAAAAATATGGTGAATTAGAAACAAAATATAAGCAAGCTGAATTAGATAATGAAGAGCTCATGGAGAAAAAGAATGAAATAATTTCCTCTCTAAAGAATGAGTTAGAACATGCCAATGACCTTTTAAAGGCTGCTAATGCACAAAATCTTGACATGGCTCTGAGTGATTTGGCTCCATCTGCAGCTACAGCTAGTAAACTTCTGAAATCAGGAATGTCCCTAACTCAAATTTACTCACAGCTTGTAAAAGCCACTGATGAGCTAGGACAAGAAAAAGAAGAAAATAGACGTCTTAACATAACCATCAATACTATTGTACAAGAACTAGAAGAAAAGGCACCTATGCTGCAGAAACAGAAAATAGAATACGAAGAAGCAATTGAGAGTAATACAGCATTGTCTCAACAAATAGATTCATTGATGATTGAATGCAATAGATTAAGAGATGACTACAATGAGTCATCTAAAATCGCTAACCACTATAGTCGCGAAAACACTAGACTCAAAGGAGAGCTCGCTGATTTAGGAAGACAGGTATGCTTCTTGTTGAAGGAAATTGAACACAGCCGGGGAGGCTTGCTTCCTAATGGTGATCATGATGCATCTAACACTGCCTCCAACGCAACTAATTCCTCTGATCTAAGCTCATCAAGGATAATATCAAAAACGCTAGTAACTTTTAGTGATATACAGGAGTTACAAGCAAACAATCAAAAGCTATTGCGCATGGTTCGTGATTTGACTGATAAGCAAGAAGAGTTCGAACGCCATAAGGAACAATTTGAGACAGGAGAAATGGAAAGTAAAATAGATTCGTTGAAGAACAGAGTCCTGGAACTTACTGAAGCTCAAGACAGACAGACGAAAATGGTGAATGGTCTAATTAGACAGCGTGACATGTTTAAGAAATTGTATCATGATTTAATGAAAGGCAAACGCCACGAAATGAGTTCTGTATTGGAAGATATAGACATGGAGAAAGGAGATTCATTCACTATGGAATCTGCAGAAAAGCCTCCGAAACCGGCAGCTGAATTCCCAGCACTGGAAATAAAGTTAAAGGAAACTGAAAAACATCTGGAGCTTTTGAAAGAGGAATATAAAACTTATAAAGAGGAAAAATTAACTAATGAGAAAATGTTATTTGAACAAATTGACAACATGCGGCAAGAAATTTCTAAACTAACCGCAGCGAATAGCAAATGCTCGTCGACTTCGGAGTACAACAGCGAGAGACTTAAAATCTTGCAAACAAATGTTACAACATACAAAAAGCAAATTTCTTCTCTGGAAGAAAAGAACAAAGCCTACAATACTACCATTGCAAAACATGAAGTTTCTCTGCAACACTTGCGCGATGAGACTTTGAATGCGCAAGGTAAACTTGCTGCTGCGGAAATACAAGTAGAAAACTTACGATTGGAATGCAAGTTACTGAAAGATACTGAATTACGGATTCAAACTGAAAAAGAAATATTGAATCGCGAACGCCAGGGTCAGTCTTTATTATTGAAAAACCTTGAATTAATTAAGGCTAGCTTAGAGCGCGTTGAAGTTGAAACTCGTTCAAAAATTGAGACGCGCCTGGACGAAGCAACGAGGGAATGCTCTGCTTTAAGAAGAAGGCTTCAGGAAGAACAAGATAGGTTTAGAGAGTTAGCATCTCATCTTGAACGTCAGACTGAAACCGCTAAAACGCGTATGCAAGAAGAAAAAGATGCAGCAGACCAACTAAGAAAGGAAATTACACAGCTTCGTCAAGATTTCTCTGAAAAAAATAAAGCTAATGAAGAACTCGCAAAGAAACTTAAGATTGCTTTAACACCTAATTCAGATGGTTCATTCGATTCCATTAAAAAGATAAAAGAGTTAGAAAACAAACTTTCAGATAGAGAGGGTGAAATGCAATCTCTACAAGAACAGCTGAATGTTGCAAAGGAACACATCAAACAGTACTGTGACATATCAGAGAGTGCTGAAAAAGAACTGAAAACACTTCATTCTGAGTATGAAACATATAAGTCTCAAACTCAGGCCAAACTTGCTGACTACACTCAAAAATTACAACATCTTGAAGAAAAATGTGGCGAGCTTGAGGCAGAACTTACTCTTCAGGCTAACGGCGAACAGTCTACTAGTAATAACGCTCTTAGGCGAGAGCTAGCAGAAGCTAAAGAAGAATTAAAGAATGCTTTAGCTAATTACGATAATGCCCAGTTAGATATTGGAGCAATGAGAGTAGAAATAGCTAAAATGTCGGATGCTGTAAATAAAGCTGAAGAAAAATACAATCATGAAATGATGCTTCATTCAACAGACATACAAGCTTTGTCTATTGTTAAAGAAGAGTTATCTAGAGCTCAAAATCAAATTAATGAATTGGTTGCATCGAAGAATAATGCTGTTGAGAACTTGGAAACAGAAAAGGCTGCCTGGTCTGAGAGAGAGAAGATGATTGCAGCAGAAAATGCTCAGTTGATGGAACGATTTAAAGATTTGAATGAGCAGAATTCATTGTTGCATAACCAGATTCAAGCATTAGGCACACAGTTGTCCGTTACGCATGCCTCAAGATCAATGTCTGAAAGCATGAATGAATCTGCTAACGATTCATCCATGAATATTTCTGTTTCTGAAGAAGATGGAAAATCGTCAGAGCAATTGTTCCAAATTGTCAAGTTCCTTAGAAAAGAAAAGGATATCGCTATGGCTAAGTCTGATATTCTTAACGCAGAGAACATGCGCATGAAGTCTCAGTTAGAAATTGCTGAGAAACAACTCGATAATGCCAAGCTGGCTTTAGCTGCCGAAAGAGAAACATCTGAAGTGAGTATGGTCACCGCGAACAAGCAATCAGATATCCTTAGGAAAGTTGAAACATTGAATGCTTTGACTGATAGCAATAGAATTCTAAGAGAAGAACGCGATACTTTATCAAATCGTGTGGAGGAACTGGCTGCATCAACCAAGCTGCTTGAAGAAAAATTAGCTCCATTACAAGAAAAAATTAATGACATGACTTCCAGGAATGAGACATTACAATCTGAAAATACATCACTAAAAGCCGACTCCGCCCGCTGGCGAACTCGTGTTAACGCTTTGGTCGAACGTGCGAACAAAACGAGTCCTGAAGATTGGAAGAGGCTTCAAAATGAAAGAGAGATGCTGGCTAAGATGCTGACCAACGAAAAAGAGAGTACCAGGAAAGCGAACGAGGAACTTGGAGCGCTAAAAGTTGAGAAGAGTAAGTTAGAAGAGCAATATACAGTATTATCACGACAGCAAAGTGCACTGGTTGAAGATAACAAAAGGTTAACAGAGGAAATAAATACTCTTAAGGATGATATGGCTAGAGTTACTGAAGAACTGACCAAAGTAAAGGCTGAGCTCGCTACTGCTCTTGAAACGAACTCTAAGCTAACTGAAGAAGTGGCCAGTAAAGATGCTTCTCTCAATGACATTAGGAATAAGGAAATGCAAATAAGAAAGATAGCCAAGAAGTATAAGGTGCAGTATGAAGAATTAGCTAAAACAGTTGAAGAAGAAAAGAAGAAAACTGAAGGAGAAGCGGCAGCCGCCGACGCTGCATCAGCCGAGAGCGCTAAGAAAATGGACGCACAAGTAGCTGACATACAAGCGCAACTAGAAGCCGAGAAAGCCAACAACGAGAAACTGAAACAGGAAATCGAAAGTCTCAGGACGGCAAATACCGACAAAGAAGAGAAGGCCAAAGTAGTATTAAAACAAGCCAAAAACAAAATTGTACAACTGACCGAGTTGAAGAACACGCTGAGTCGCGAATTAGACGAGTCGCGCACTAAAATAGGTGCTATCGAGCAAAGCACTCGCGACGAGCAAGACGTGAGGTTGACTCTGATCAAGTCGCAATATGAAGGCCGCCTATCGCGCCTCGAGAAGGAGCGAGGGGAAGCCCATGCGGAAAAGACTAGAGAGATCGAGGCGTTGCAGCAGAAGGTGACGATGTTGCAGCGGCAGCTGCAGAGCCAGGCGTCGGCGTCCAAGCAACAGGCCACCACCGAAAAGACCACCACAGACCCCCCTACGGCGAACATCAAACCGATGGCTGGTGAGCATCATCCGTTATTCACACACTTTTTATTGGTCACTAGCTGCCCGGCTCGGCTTCGCACGGATTACCCGTTTTCCCGTAGGAATGAAGCATTTTCCCACGGTAAAAAGTAGCCTATGTTTATCAGAAATAATGTCGGCTTCTAATGGTAAAAGAATTTTTCAAATCGGTCTAATAGTTTCGGAGCCTATTCAATACAAACACACAAACAAACAATCAAATCTTTCCTCTTTATAATATTAGTGTAGATGTAGATAAGTCATCCATCTTTTATCTATTAGGACTGGCGCGGCCTGCGGAGGCGGTCAATGATAACTTGAGTTAGTTTATTATTCCCCACTACCGCAATGCCAGTGTGATTCAGGCTTTACTAGTTCATCAACGGATTTGGGTTCTAATTTCTCTTTTAAGTGATAAAATGGCACCTGTGCTACGCCTTCTGGGGCGTTATTATATGCCGATATACTTATTTCAACGCCAAATCCTATGCTTTACTTTTTCGGGCTGCCTAAATAAAAGAAAATTCTGTGAACAGTTCTTAAATACGATTACTATTGATAATTGGAAATAGGTCGTGAATTACTATGGGTGCTGGGTGTCGAATGGACGGAAATGTAGTCAAGTTTGTATGGAATGATATCAGTGGATGATTCCCTCCAGGCGTCGCCCAGCAGAGCGCGCACGCGATGGCGCGCGGGCGCGGCGGCGAGACCCCGCTGGCCTCCATCCGGCCCATGGCGCAGGTGGGCCCCACGGCGCCGCACGACGCGCACACCACCGAGTACATGCCGGCCTCCTCCTCGCGCCCGCTGCCGCGCGCCGCGCTCGCCGCCTCCACCGCGCCCACCGCCTCCGCCTCCTCCGCCTCCTCCGCCTCCTCCGCCCCGCCCGAGTCTACTCAGGTTTCTATATTACTTTACTGTATCCCAGCGTATCCACTAGAGGCAGCCTCGGGCCGAGCCATATTTCGTCAGTCTTTTTGCCGTGCTCAAAGGAGCCTCAGTCTGAGGCGTGCATTTCATGAAGACGGGCGTGTTGCCTCGCGTGTTTTAAACTGGCTCGGAAGTCGTGTCGTGGATCACGATGAGGCGTGTTGCCTCAGCTTGATCCGCAACGTGCCTCGGGCCTATGCCTCAGGCCGACCAGCCTCGACTTGAGGCTGTTTGCCTCAAGTTGCGGCTGCTCGACATGAGGCTGCTCAAATGGATACGCGGCTTATCAGTGGTCAGTCGTGTGGCTCATCTGTCCGTCCGGTTATTAGTTTAGCGTGAAACAGTAAAAGACGCCGCACTCCAGTAGCCACCAGGAGAAAATAATAGTTATTTGTTATGCAAGGCTGCAAAGTTGTTGTTTGGCGCAAGTGCTTAGTTTGAAAGCCGAGCTAGCGAAGGATTGTAAAATTGAACCATGAGCGAAGCGAATGGTTCAAAAGTACAATCCTGAGCATAGCGAGGCTTTCAAGGCACGAGACGCCAAACAATTTTGCTGCCGAGCGAAACACACAATTTTTCACCTCACCACCGCGAGGAAAATTGTAGGTAAGTAAATGTAAGTAAGGTTGTCTGGAAGAGATCGCTTTAAAGCGATAAGACCGCCTGTTGTTACCATTATTTATTAAGCAAATTTTTTGTAACTTGTTTGTCTCTTGTTGTGGTACAATAAAGAGTATTTATTATTATTATTATTATGTAATGGAAGTAATTTGGACCTTATACTCATTTTCAATAAAGTTTTGTTTACATCTCATCGAGATCTAGCATTTTATAATTATTAAATGTAACATAAATATTTTTGCATCTTTAAATAACCTCACGCTTACCTACACTAAAAAAGTCAAAGTATTGTTGGGTACTGACGGTTTAAACTAAGGCTCAAATACGCTTATTTCACTTTTTCCGCTAACTTAGCAGGCATCAAAATTCATATATGCACTAACACATCTTCTGCACTAAAATCTATAAATAACCACCATTATTTTGGGTTTATACTGTCTGTGGCTTTAGAACAAAACAAAATTAAATGTATATGAGTTTTTTCTTAAATTAACTTTTCAAACGATGCGTTCCAAATTTGGAAGAAGCGAAATTTTTAGAAAAATAAAACGACATTTTAAAATTATTTATTCGTATTTTATCCTTATAAATCAGTCTAAATATTAATATTCCGTATGTACCTACTTAATTAAGAGAGAATAAGTATCATTAATTTTATTTTATAAAAATAATAACAATTTATTATTGGCATACCACCATCGGTTTCTGAACGCACCTCTCATTCTGTATAGAAAAAAGTTGGGTCTCGCGATCGACCGTCACGTTCCAAATTCAAAAACTCTTTCCACGCTAGTGGATAAAATGGACTTTTGGGCGCAGATTTTGAGCGATAAAGCAAGCCTTTTCGAGCCGGTGAGGTGAAATAGTACATTATTGTCGAAGCAAGGGAAGTAGGCAATTGCTGGCTGAGTATTAATTTTAAACGGACGACCTTGGGAGTCCGTTTAATTTAATACGAAGCCAGTAAATGCCCTTCCAGCTGAGACAAATATAGTGCTTTTCTCAAAAATTGTGCAAGAAAACAAAAATGTATTTTCTGAAAATGATAAGGCATGCATTTCTTCTCGCCGCTTCAAGAAATTGTCGTATACGCCTTCCGATATCTGTCTTTTGGCTTTGCAAATTACCAACAAATTACACTTAAACAAATAATCAATAACTGAGCTTGCAGCTTCTTTTAAATCTGGAATAATTTACACGTCAATTTTCTATATTTTCCGTAAAAAGAATTAGACACTGTAAAACAGAATATTTTTTGCATTGCCGCCTTTTAATTTTTTTAATAATAAGCAGGGAGTGTATTTTTCTTCCGAAAGCGCAATAAGTTATTTGAGACAACTAAAAAGTCGCGATGAGTCACAGCTACTGATCTTGCGTTTTGGCTGTTTAGGACCTATGCCTTTTATTTATATGGCGGTGTCAACTTTTTAAAAAGTTTGTACCACGACAAATAAGGGAATTTGTATGCAACATTGTAGTCGAGCAAAATCGAGCCGGCAAGGTTTTTTATTTTTAAATGTTGACTAACCATAAACTATGCACTTCACGTCCTGATTTTTTACCAATAAAGTCAACATTGCCGATGATTTTTGAGAAAAATATTTTGTTATATCTACCGCAGAATTGAGCTCCATAGTCTATTGTGAAAAAATTAAAGTAGTCTGTTCCGTCTAGTGAAATAAATATGTTTTTTGTTCAAACACGTATTTCGAAAAACCTTACCCAAAGAGTCTTCAAAACAAATGCAAATCTTTGAGAAAACCAAAACCCCATTATAAATACTGGTGAAAGAATTTTTGAAATCCGATAACTGGTTCGGGATAGGTACCTGGCATAGAAACTTACAATCTCACGGAAATTTCATCTTTATAATATTCTTATAGACTACACGTAGGCTCGTACTACAAACTGTACCGGAACTAAAATTATTCTCTTGCTTTTAGGATATGGATACCAGTGAAGCAGGCATGGGTAGTTCAGGTTCTAGTGACAGCTCTGCACAACCCTCTTCACATTCCCAAGCTCCTCAGCAGGTAAGCTATAAATAAATCATAGTTTTTTGGGCAAATAAATAAATGTAATTAACTAGTAGGTACGTATTCCACGCATGTACAACACATTCGGCTACCATAGACTAATATACATTCACACCATCGGATCAACACCCATACCTAACGGGCCGGCCACGACATTGCGCGGCGGCGGCAGCGGTTTTTGTAATTCATTGCGTGTGATCCGAACTAACCACAGTGCGTTGCGCGTCTCGACCGCGCGATGAACAGATAAGACGCTTGCCGCGCCGCAATTCGCGTAATGTCGTGGCCGGGCCGTAATGCTTCTTTTTACCTGGGAAGATACCGGGCACCACCACGTGGGATAATTTGACATCGTGTTTATTAGAGGGCGCAATGCCAACGCACCTTTCACGTTAGAGTTGGGTTTGTCTGAATAGTACTAGCTATAATCGTCTTGATAAGTAGTTAGCTAACAAATATGCAAATATAGTTACTCAAACGCTTGTTTTAAAATGAAAATTTGCAAATACATTTTTTCGTCACACCTGGCCATAATGCGAGTTTTACTGCACGTTGCGCGTACGGGAAAACTCGCATTGCGGCCAGGTGAAGACGTAAAATTTTGTACTCAACACGGGCGGTAATTCGTAAAGCCCCAGAGCGCATATTTATGGCCCTCACCTTCGGTTCGGGCCACAAACACCTGCGATCTGGAGCATTCACGAATTCACCGCCCTAGTTACGTAATGTACTACACTCGAGAGCAAAAGTTTCGGGTCACTAGCATTTACTTCAATATCTTGAAAACGAATAAAGCTATCGTATTGAAATAAATTGAATCTTATAAAAAAAAGAATGTTACTAAAATAAAATGCATTATATTTACTACTGACCATTTATTTTATTATGTTTAAAACGACAAATTAAAAATGGCGTAATTTTGCTTGCAAAACCAAAACTGAAAATATTGAACTTTTTATATTTACAAGTAGTTTTAACACAGTTTAGTACTTGGTATTACCCCCACGTGCTGTCTGGACTGCTGCAATGCGATTCGGCATGCTGTACACCAAGTTTCTGAAACACTGTTGGGGAATGTTCTCTCATTCTTCTACCAATGCATGTTTCAAGTCACGAAGCGTAATTAAAGGAGGATCTCGTTGTCTTACACGTCGTCCGAGCTCGTCCCAGGCGTGCTCGATCGGGTTGAGGTCGGGGCTACGTGCTGGCCACACCATGGGACGAATATTCACCTCATCAAGGTAGTCTTGCACTACATGAGCAGTGTGGGGACGGGCGTTATCGTGCATAAAGATGGCATTCTCACCAAGTCTTGCCATAAATGATTAGATTAGATTAGATTATTTATTTCATGATAAAAAATTACATTACAGATTTGCATACATGTCAAAAAAATAAGAATTTTTATCACGATCGTCAAAAACAGAGAAAAATAAAATATAATATTAAGACAATGTCAACAAATGTCAGAACACAATAACAAGGAAATAGAAAAAACAAATTAAAAGCAAAAGAACACAAATATATCAACCTCTAGGTATCGTCATTCTTTACAATATTTAGTGCACCAGAAAATACGTGACACAATACATTTAATGTCAAATCATATTCGTACAAATTTAAAAAGGTGATAATAATAATAATAATAATTTATTATGTCAAGTCAAGACTCATATATTCTTTGACTGAGTATAATGGATTTTCCAATAAAAGGTTTTTAAGGCGGCGTCTAAATGCTTCGTCAGATGGTTCCTGTCTAAAATCAGCGGGCAGTCGCTCGTAGTAGGTAGGCCCAATGACACGCGGGTTCTTGCATGCAAGTGCCATGCGACGGGGAACTGTTCTCAAACGCCCAGTGCGGCGGAGTGTTTTGCCAATCACATTAACAGTATCGAAAGAAGAAAGATTTTTCCTTACGAACATTATAATTTCGAATACATAGAGTGAGTGGACCGACATGCTCGTTGAGGATTTCATCCACGTATCTTACGCCATTAAGAGTACCGTTTTCGATCAGTACAAGCTCTGTTCGTCTTTCCGCAGAAATTCCAGCCCACACGAGTACCGAACCACCACCGTATGCCACCTTTTCTTCAATACAGGCTTGCATAAATCTTTCTCCTGGTCTTCTGTACACCTTTGCCCTTCTGTCGTGTGTATACAGCATAAATTTTGATTCGTCCAAGAACCCGACATTTGACCAATTTTCAATCGTCCAATGCGAGTGTTCGCGTGCATAAATTCGTCTTGCTATACGATGGTGCCTCTCGAGTTTCGGACCATTTGCGGGTCTAAATGGTTTCAAATTACCTTCAGCAAGTCGCCGTCTTACAGTCCAAGCAGAAGGGTTGCTTCTACCAAGCCCTAAAAAATGATGAGTCAGTGCTGTTCCCGTAAGAAACCGATTTCGCAGCATAGAGTTGACTAGATATCGATCTTCCCGTGCCGTCGTACACCTGGGTCTGCCTGTTGTTGGTCTGCGTAGGTTCGAACCAGTTTCTAGAAACCGCTGGCGAACACGCTGAACTGTAGACAACGATACACCGACTCTTGCTGTTTCTCGCTGACTGCTCCCATTTTCCAGGATCGTGAGGATTCTCGTACATTCCTCAGGTGTGAGTGACATGATTACTACTTTAATAATGACTATTGGATACCTGGAAGACTTCTTATAAATACATCAACATGATTATGACAGAACAAAAACAAAAGCAAAAACAGTTGCGAAAATTAGAAGTTCTGATTTGAAAAAAAGGGATCATTATGTTTATAACTTTTTCAATGCCATTACTTCACGCTAACCAATAAGTTTTCATACGTGTAACGAAGGATTATTAAATTGTCTGTAAGGTTCAATTTATTTCAATACGATAGCTTTATTCGTTTTCAAGATATTGAAGTAAATGCTAGTGACCCGAAACTTTTGCTCTCGAGTGTATTCTCAAACATGCAATGAAATGTCGTCGTTACGTGCGTCATAACCGGCTTCGAAGTATCACATTCCGGGCGGAACAATTCGAGAGAACTGTAAAGCAATTTCATACAAAATTGAAGGCCTTGGCCGGGAAGTATTTTTGTTTAATTTTTTTCTAGTGGTTGAATGGTTATTGGACCAAAAATATCCGCGGTAATGCCTAATACACACGAACTGATTTAATAATAGAAATCTGTATGATTCAATGTGTTGATGAATACATTTAAGATATTGTCTATTTGTAAGTCACTAGAGACCATAGACAATATTTAAAATCTTCTGCATTTATTTTATTTATATCCTCTGCATTTATTTTAATTATTATAGAAATTAAGATTCTCATTATCAGTTAGTGTATAGTGTATTATGGCCCTAATAGAGTCTATTCGAACACTACACAAGCGTAATACGGACGACTTCCGTAAAAAAAAACATTATGGAGGAATTGGAGGGAAAATGAAATCTTTTGTCGTATAGCTGGACTTTATATTTGTGGTTGATATTTATAAATAAAATTTCAAAATAAGTTCCGATGATAACAGCGACGAAAAAACTAATTGTACTCCGGAATCGAGGGCGGAGGCCGAATTAGCCATGAATAACTAGTTGCCGCCAAAATCGAAGGACAAGTACATAAATACAGGTTGGTTTTTTGAGTGGTGATATTTCTTATTTCATTGCATATGTTTGAGAAAAGCACTATACATGGTATCACTATCCGGCCTCCCTACGGTCGGCCGTCTATACCTACTCACCCGGCAAGCCCTTCTTTCCCGGCGGCTGCAGTAATGTACTATTGCTTGTCTCCAATCCCGGGATTGATGAGGACAGTTCCGGTATTGATACCGGCTTCGCGAAAGGTCCGGTATTTGGAAGCCCTAATGGCCCGGCCACGGTATTGCGCGAATTGCGGCGCAGCAAGCGTTTTATCTGTTTATTGCGCGGTTGAGACACGCAACGCACTTTGGCTAGTTGGGATCACACGTAATGAATTAGAAATACCGCTGCTGTCGTGGGCGGGCCTTAACGCTGACGTAGAGGTGTTGTTTCCTCGCAGGCGGTGGCGCTAGTGATGCCGCGCATCGAGCAGCCGAGCGGCGCGAGTTCCGGCGCCGCCGTGTCCGGGTCGGCCGCCGCCGTCACCAGCGTGGCCGCGCCCGCCGCACCCGCCTCGCTGCAAGGTAAGTTTTTTTTTGGACCTGGTTCTTTTGCAGCAGCCTGAAGGGCTGTGGCTGCGGGTCTTGGCTGGCCTGTGGGTGACTCCAGTACGGGGCTACCCGACTTCCGAAATAAGCAAGTAGGTGCGAGGCGCTATATAGTGATCACTTGAACCTCCCTCAGCTCTGGAAGGTGGATACTCAGCGTTACCTTAATTTAGTCTTAAGGTGGGTTGCACTAAACCGTCTGTAATCGTAAGCGGTGTTCGTTAAAATCTGAATGAGTGGAAAGTTGTACAAGTTTCTATGGGATGACAGCTGCCGGCGCCATATATAATTTAGTGTTTTATAGTATTTTGTGTCGTCTAAGGACTTCTAGTGCTCAGGGCAACCAATCATGAGTTGCGGAATATTATGAATAGTTACTAATATTATGAATAGTTAGTACCTAGACATAATAACACAAATAAGTATCAAGACCCAATAAATTTTCTCTTACCCATGAGAGGAACCTGTACCCAGATCTTGTAAATCAAGAGAGTGGACTATTTCTATCTCCGTTGGTTAGATATTAAGATATATAGATTTCCTCACTTCGTTCATTTACTCTGTCGTTGTGAGTGTTGGTTTTGAAGTACGCTTTCCCACTGATCCAGATTGACATAAAGAGCTAGCCAGACTATAGTTAGAATGTCATACAGGCCCTACGAGCGGCACTGCAACATCTGCGGCCAGCGCGCAGCCGTCAGGCGGCGTGAGCACATCACACGCGCCCGGCGTCAGCACGACGCACCCTCCCGGCGTCAGCACGTCGCACCCGCCAGGCGTCAGCACGACGCACCCGCCTGGTGTGAGCACGTCGCAGGCGCTGGCCGGAGTGAGCACATCGCAGGCGCCGGCCGGAGTGAGCACGTCGCAGGTGCCGGCCGGAGTAAGCACGTCGCAGGTGCCGGCGGGCGTGAGCACGTCGCAGGTGCCGGCGGGCGTGAGCACGTCTCACGCGCCTCCCGACGCGCGCCCGCCCAAGCGCCGACTCCAGTCGCGCCCCGTCACAGCCAAGCGGACTAGAGTACAGGTATAAATATATTCCTTTTGTTTGTTAGTACAAGAAAACTGTACACAAATAACTATTTTTTAAAGTGCTTTTATTTAATATGACACTAATGGAGTCGTTTTAAATATACCTAGTTAATCTAATTATAATTACCCACCCAATCCAACTAGATATCGGCGTCGGAGCTGAAACCAAGTCTTATGACATTCGATATTGTATCGGGTAATGTGTACCGGCCTTTACAGATAGAATCAATTCTGGGTCATTTTATAGCAGGGCTTCGAGCGGTCAGTCGAGGTGGAGTACCAGGTGCCGACCTCGTCACGCTGCGACCAGGACGACGAGGGCGTGATCGTAGTCGATTCGGAGGAGGACGACGAGCGCTGCTCTGGCACTATGTATAGGGTGAGATGATTTACTTGCGAGTATTGTGTCCGGTTTTCGATCGATGCGATCACGCAGAGTTACTCTGCGTGATCGCATCGTAATGCTGCGTAATACGCTCACAAAGGGAATCTGATTTCCACTCATATGCCTTCTTGTGCAGTTAACTGTTGTGCGAGTTGAATAATAATAATTTGTACTTTTTGGCTCGCCTTCTATGTTTGTTCGTTCGCTGCCTAATCAGCTACGCGCTGAAACCTCGGCGCCGATGATCAGGGCGACGCTAAAACCAGCCAGCAGCTGGTTTTAGCGTCGCGTTACAACCTTTCTAATCATTATGATGTTGTTACAACCATAATATGATTTTCTAAGCTGTACTTGCTTCAAACAAGTTCGAGTGTGTATCGTTTATTTATTTTTTATGTACAAGCAGGAAGGTGAAGAAGACGAAGAAGATATGGAAGAGGAGCAGGAGGTGGAGGGTGGGGAAGAGGAGGAAGATGGCGAGGAGGGTACCGACGGAGACGCTAGCGCCGCCCAACAGGTATCTACATAGCATATTTAATGAGCTCCTCAAACTATGCAATTACCACTTCTGATTTGTCAGATCCAATTTCTGACAAATTGTGGCAAATTAGTGATACCATTTAGTAAAAATAATATTGACATACCAAAGCACTGTCTCATGAATCTCATGATTGTGATATTATTTATTATTCCTTAGATATCGCTATTGACAGTAAGATGCGAAAAGATTTCAAAATTACCGGACCGAAAACTTGGCTGTTCATAAATATTTCCATGGTCCAAATTGTGTTGATTGTGATGTGCATACAATTAGCCAGGACAACTCGTTTGACAGTTGGATCAGCAGCGCAACATGCCTCCAGACGATAGAAATTAATCAGCTTCTGATGAATTAGGGCTGACAAAACATGACATGTATACATCCCATAAATTATAGGCATAGAGACGCACTACGGATTGAGATAAGTACGTGTAGTGTAATTCGTCTTTGTAGAAAGGACTATTTTCGAATGGTTATTTTCTAAGCTAAGCTCCTTACAAATGTCTACCCGAATTCATGCCTAAAACCCGGTACGCGCATTTTCAACTGCGCATATAATCAAAGCTACGAAAAATATCAAGCTGTGTTCCATCACAATTGGGTGCAATTGTGGTCAATCTACGAATGCATTAGTGTGATTAGCCGTCGTTCAACACGTCGGACGACAGCCATATCACAGTGACAACGAAAACGGATAATAGGCATGATGACAGTAATTGAAAATCACTAAAATATGGTATTTTCTTAGTGAAATTTTAATCATAGAATTCGAAAATTGCTCATATTTTTTTATTAAGTAAGAGATTATTATTTATTTTGACAAAAATTAAACTGAAAAATACGGACGCCCGCCATGATATGTTAAACACCAATCAGAGCGCATGACGTCAAGTTTGTATAAACAAATACCCATAACGGCCATTACCACAGATTACAGAGAAAACTTACGTACTGAACGAATAGTAAGACAGGGATAGAACCATGTTATCTGTCAGATCTGCATACGTCATTGTCCCGCTTTCTCGCTCGCACGGCCGCGCAAGACTTGTAAAATTTTTAATTTATGTTCATTCAATGAGCAATTGAGCGATCTAGGTAGCAAACGTCAATGTTTCTACAAACGTGACGTCACTCGGGACGCCATGATACGCGTTTTAGCGCCAATTTGGAATTTAAAAACCAAAATGCATTTTTTTCCTACTTAACTGTTATATTCTCTTGAAAAACCTTATTCGTTGTACATAAGAAATGTTTCTTAACATTATAGAACAGTTTTTCAAAATGTGTCATCATGCCTATTGTCAATTATTTTTCCCGGTGTCATTAGAACCAGTTTTCTGAGTGAATAAAATGTTTGTATAGGACTAGCTAAAATTAGAGAACGTATAAAGGGGACAAAGGCGGACCCGCGCCGGCGACTGCCATACAAGCCGACGCTACATAATGACGTCACATTATTACGAGTATCTTCATACTAAACCTTGTTTGGCAAATTACGTAAATTGCGGTTTTGGTCGTGAAATAGTACCCGTGCCCCTCAGCATAACCTCGTATGTCTTCTGTAAACCTTGTCCAGCCATCACGGCTGGCCTTTTCTCTTTGTCTCTTTGTCTTTGTACTCATTCCTTACCTCTCTGTATGCGTCTGAGCTTCCAGTGTCATCATTCTTTAAAGCGACCCTCATAGCTGGGCGCGTCCTCTTTCTTAACCTACATTGTTCGACCATGACTTCTCTTCCCTGTTTGTACCAGCCTTTCGGGACATGCCTTATGGATAGACTTGCATGATGTTTTATTTGAGTTTCTGTGCCCCTGTTTCCAGGTCCTCCATATGTCTCTTCTGAGTTAGCCAGTTTTGCTAATTCCTCCTAGTACTTCGTCCAGTTCGTTTTACTTGGATTTCTTACCTTCATGTTTTTCGTGCCACTTTTGATTCTGAAGAAAATTCTGCGGTTATCAGACATACTGTCCTCCACATCCACCCTCCATCCCGTTATAGTGTCACAGATTTCTCTGATCCTAAAGTTATGTCAAGCACTTCTTTATGATTTCCAGGTCATCTAGGTCGCTAGTTATGAATTATAATAACGATTCTCCCCTACTGTTGGTATCGGTGCTACCCTATAACACAAGCCTATTATTATTGAGGTTACTATGCCCCTTGTTCGATTTGTGTAAGATTGTCCCCTAATGTTGATTTGTTGTGGTACAGGAGTCGCCCGCGCAGTCTCCCATGGCGGGATCAGAAGGCGAGCTGAGCGGCGCCGGCGCCGGCGAGCCCGACAGCGAGCCCGCGCCGCAGGGGCCGCAGATCGAGGCCATCAGCAGCGGCACCGAGCGTACGTATACGTATACCAACAACAACAACAACATACACTTCCAGCACGTCCGTGTACACTTGTCACAGCCGCAAGGAGAGGGACGAGATATCGTTGCTTTGACAACTGACCGTCCAGTGAGGCGCGGCTCACAGCTTACGACACGTTGATGTGTTACGACGAGGTGTCACGAGGAGCCACCCGGCGCCCGACCCGCACCGCCTCGCCTCGTAAATGTACTTACTACAGAGTTGATGCAGTGAGCGCATGCCGGTACTAATCCATTTAAAGAATACTAACCAATGGCTCTAATGAGCTGTGACCTTAAGGACGAATCTATTCTGTTATGTGCTTGCGTATAGTTAACGCCGGATTAGCGACACGATATTGTTCCGATACTAAATCCGGACGTGTGCGTTAACTTTAAAAATATTTCTTAAAACCAGACTTAAGAACATTTCGAACCTAATTTTTTTTTTGTTAAACAGCCAGCGGAGCCCTGTCGCTAGGCGGCAGCGGCGGTGATGACGGCGACGACAGTATTGTCCCCTCCACTCCGACGCTCTACGTACCGAGACGCAACGATGGGTAGGTTGACGTTCACTGTCAATAGATACATTTGTGTTGATAGACAATATAAATTTAAACCAGGAATAGGCATCCTCGCGCAGGGGACTGAGTTTCGACTTTCGAGCGCTCGACTCTTTCACTCGAAAACGGTCAAAAAATATGAAATGCTATTTGAAATAGCGATAGAAAATTTAAAAACGAGTGGTATTGACCACTCGTAATCAATTCTATTGGTACAAACTAAGTACCTGTCATTTTGACACTACAAACGTATTTACTTTTATTTGATTTTCGAGCGCTCGAAATCGACCTTGTCCCAAACTAAGCAAAGCTTGTACTATGGGTACTAGACGACCATACACATACTTGTATAAATATATACTTAAATACATAGAAAACATACATGACTCAGGAACAAATATTCATGCTCATCACACAAACAAAAGCCCTTACCGGGATTCGAACCCGGTACCTCCGGCTTCGTAGCCAGGGTCACTACCAACTAGGCTACAAACTACAGAGGTCGTCATTTTAACATAAAACTAACCAAGGTTCGATATTAAGGAAAAATAAACAAAGCAAGAGTTCACAGAGAAATCAGCTTGTGTTCAAAAGAAAATTATAACTATACAGCAAAGGGTCAACTTCACCCACAAATCTAACACATGGTCAGGCAGAGTATCATTAAGACTAATGATTATGCTAGAATACAGATATTCACCAATCTAGATGGCCTAACGTTGTAGGCGAGGCGCAAACTGTTGGTGGATGAAACAAGAATTTGACATGGTGAGCAAAAGTACAGAATAACCTCAATTTCAAAGTTGAAAGATTTGTCAGCGTACCTGGTTTTTGGTTCTTACTGCAACTATTTGTTGTCTGGCCTACGACCGAAGTCTATCGCTGCTTCCCTTCACGTGCTCACGTCACGACGGAAAACTTTGAAAGAATGCTGCGAAACTCTAAATCTCGTTTCATCCTTCCCCCACTCGGTACGTGAGTCTGTGACGTCTCACACGCAGGTTTGAGCAGACACTAACCTTCCGACGAGTCACAGTGTTTTATGAACCCTGTTTTTGTCTCATCTAGTTTTTATTACAGAATTGAATAGCTTTTGTTATTTAAATCACTAGACTGAAAGTCCCACATTGATATCTCTTCTAGTTTATTTTAAAAAAAATCGCAAAGTTTGGCTTTATCCGGGTTACCCGAAACACAAAAACAATTTTAAAAAATAAACTATGTAATATAATTCAATTTTAATTTCATGGGTCGAATGCACATATAAAGGCATGTATTTGTACCAACTTTCGTACATCAACAATAAACAAATACTGAAATATTCTAATTTTTCACACTTTTCGTTTTTATTTTTTTATTCCCGAATTATCCCGTATTATATCGAAATTTTTTGTGTATAGGTAAATCAGACACTTTTCTATCATCAGTTAAAAAATTAGAGTCTAATACCGCGTTATTCAGAAAAAATAAGCAAGTAAATTTATATCCGGATTTCTTTGACCTAGGGTTGTCACTTATCTGAATATAATATTTTAAATCCGGCTATTATATTTTGTCTCTTGACAAGGTATGGTAATTTATACATAAAAACTGTAGATCTTTCCATTTATTGTATTTTGTATTTTGAGGTGAAAAGTCTTTAAATTCGGAATGATATGGAATGGGGCATACCGTCTTACGCTAATAAGTAAAAGATTTATCAGTACTAGAGACACATTTTTGGTGTCATTATTTAGCTTAAATAGTTAGCCTGCCGATAAAGAAAGTAAAATGCTTCGGTAAAGAAAGATTTGGCCAGAAAATCGATCATCGATCACGGGGCCAATTTAACAATTTGGAGATAGTTTTTTCCAAACCTATTAAAGAAGAAAGCTTGGTACACGGAATAAGCCCCTTACATCTTTGGATAAGGGCTTTAGAATTTGTTTTAAAACTTGGCTACAAGGTTGAGGTCAAACAATGGTGGATAAGAAAAAAAACGAAAGAGGGTATCTCTGTAGACGAAAGAAAAAAAGAATACAAGACGCAATTAGAGAAAGATTAGGTCTACAAGATGTGGTGCGCCCAACCGCAGGTACAACCAACGACTGAAATACTTCAAGAACGGCATTTTCTGACAAAAACCGTGGCACATTTGCCGAAATTTTGGGCTTAGAAAAATGGCTGCTTGACAAAATTTATATTTTACTGACGGTCATTTCTTCCAACTTTCCAATCGATCCGGAGAAATTTGGTACCTTTTGCAGAGATCTGGCAACTATGTACGTAAACAAGTACGGGTGGCATCCTATGACGGTGACGTTTCATAAAGTTTTAATTCACGGCGCTAAAATAATAGAATCATCACGGTTACCTATTGGAATGTTGTCGGAACAAGGGACAGAATCGCGAAATAAGTTCTGGCGGTCTGATAGAGAGCACCACTCCCGCAAAACTAGTCGCGAAGCTGCCATGTTTGACCTCTTCCATAGGGCATTAGCATCATCCGACCCCGTGATCTCAGACTTTGGGGTCCAAGAAAGAAATAAAAAAAAGAAAAAGCTACCATTACCAGCTGATGCTATTGACTTGCTTAAAACTATTGGCAATGAAAGTCATCATGTTTTCAGCATTTGGGACGAACATGAAGAAAATCTCGTTATTGCTAATGAAGATTAACTTTATGGTATATAATATGATCTAACTTTTATAACGCTGATACGACTAAGCTACAAGCGTTTCATTTTCGTTTAATTGTACTTAAGAAATCTTTACAACGTATATATGTAAGTTCAATTATTTTCTCAATCGCAATTTTTTATCTCCGGATTCTGAGTGACAACCCTGACTACGAACAAACATTTAATGATAACTTCTGAATAACGCGGTATTCGACTCTAATTTTTTAACTGATGATAGAAAAGTGTCTGATTTGCCTATACACAAAAAATTACGATCTAATACGGGATAATTCGGGAATAAAAAAATAAAAACGAAAAGTGTGAAAAATTAGAATATTTCAGTATTTGTTTATTGTTGATGTACGAAAATTGGTACAAATACATGTCTTTATATGTGCATTCGACCCATGAAATTAAAATTGAAATATATTTCATAGTTTATTTTTTAAAATTGTTTTTGTGTTTCGGGTAACCCGGATAAAGCCAAACTTTGCGTTTTTTTTTTTTAATAAACTAGAAGAGATATCAATGTGGGACTTTCAGTCTAGTGATTTAAATAACAAAAGCTATTCAATTCTGTAATAAAAACTAGATGAGACAAAAACAGGGTTCATAAAACACTGTGCGAGTCGACGATAGTCTTTATTTTTAAAACTGCGAGGAAACTACCAAGATTATCAATCTAGTAATAAAATACCGTAATAAATAAATTAACTATTTATAAAAGAGTACCTGTTGCCCGCGACTTCGTCCGCATAGAACTTATTACCGTCTTAGATAAATGATTGCTATTAAATTATTGTATGCGGAACCTTAACTATCGCCGACCCACACAAAGTTCTACCATCTTAGGGGATGATTTCCGACGTGATGCTCCCTGGCAGGACCACCTTAGTTTTCGTGAATTCCAATAAATGGAAAGAAATCTATACTATTTCTATATAATTCTATAACCAATAAAAAAAAACTATATCAACAGTTTCACTGTAAATCATATTTCTTTGTGGTCCTGCTGGGGAGTATCTTCCCAGCAGGACCACCATGATATTTTTATTACTATGCACAGTATAAGCACATAGTAGACATAAAATAATTCGATAACAATTCTATATTTACCTAGCTTACACAATCTCTCATTTTAATCTAAATATACAAAGTTACGACACCACAAATATTTAGTAAGAAATAATTTTCGCAGCGCCTGAACTAAATATCTGAGCAAACATGACTATGTCCCTTCATTTACTTTTATTCCAAGCTATAACACACAGTAGCGTTCACATAATATTCTAATTGTAAACAAACGCCTGAGGGTCATTCATTCCACACATTTTGTTGTTTGCCCATGTCCACCTTCTGTCTCCATCATCAGATCAGCTTGATGGTACCATAATATTGAATTGTCATCCAAACTATACTTATACCCAAAATTTCAGCTCAATCGGTCACTGGGAAGTGGGTCAAATTTAACTCGCCAAATTTGTCCCATACTAACATACATACTAACAGGGCAAGTTAAATAAAAGCTTGTAAAAAAGGATTAAGCGTAAAAGGTAACAGTGCGATGAGTTCATTAGTTTAATTGCTAAATTTCAATTGAAAACTCCGTTCTTACAAATATAAATATCTTAAGAATCATCGACAGATGTTTCTGCTTCAATTGTATATTTTTTTCCTAATATAATCTATTAAAAAAACCAACATTAATGGATTTTTTTGCCTAATTCCGTCCAGTAGTTTTACTCACGTTAGTCCGGGCTACATGTTTAGTTTCGAAACCAAATTTATCTAATGCTAAAAGACGTAGACTCCATCCACCGTCCCCATTTAACGGTGTTAGGGAATACATTATTTTGATTATATATAAACTTTTTAAATTAATAAAATAATCCGCAGGTTAAGGGGCTACCCGAGGTTTTCATCGATTTTTGACAAGTTTTGAATCGTATCTGTTACTTTTGCACTACAGATAGAATTATAACTATTCTAGTCAAACGGCTATCGGTTCTTCAATCTTTTATCTCCATTTTTGTCTACCGGATTTTGAAAGAAATGAATACTTAATTTTGTATGATTTTTTTAAACATTGTAAAAAAAACACTTATTTCGTATCTCGTGAAAGATCTAGTATATACGTAATCTACATATTTGGGTTCGTCTATAATGTCTCTAAAAACGTGTCTAGGGTTTTCATTTTAAACTAATTAACACAAAAGTTATGGTCAGATAACCAGTTTCTTGGCCGAATATTGTTCAACTTTGATGCCGAATATTTCGAAAACAATGAACTTTAAGGGGCTACCCGAGGTTTCCATCGATTTTTGACAAGTTTTGAATCGTATCTCCTACTTTTTCACTGCAGATAGAAGTATAAATCAAACGGTTATCGGTTCTTCAATTTTTTATCTCGATTTTGGTCTTAGGATTTTGAAACAAATGAATACTTAATTTTGTATGATCTTTTTAAACATGGTCTTAAATAACACTTATTTAGTATGTCTATTGACGTGAAAGATCTAACACATACGAAATCTACATAACGTCCCTAAAAACTGGTCTAGGGTTTTCATTTTAAACCAATTAACACAAAAGTTATGGCCAGAAACCGGTTTTTTGGCCTAAAATTGTTCAACTTTGATGCCAAATATCTCGAAAACAATGAACTTTGAAGTAAATATGGGATACTATATTGCTTAAAGTCGTTCTTGTTAACATAATAAGCTACAAAAAACCTAAGAAAACTAAGAGATTCAGATCGAAGGTACGATCCCATACGCCAATTATGGGAGCCCCTTAAAGTAAATATGGGATACTATATTGCTTAAAGCCGTTGTTGTTAATATAACAAGCTACAAAAAACATAAGAAAACTAAGGGATAAAGATCGAAGGTCATTGGCATATGGGAGTTGGGAGCCCCTTAAATTAAATATTACGTTCTTTTCGCCGAAAAGTTTTCGGTTCTAGGATCATCGCAGTTCTAACCTAACCTGACCTACATTTCTGGTAGCTGTTCGGTTCTGTAAGGGTCGTGGTTCTAACTGAACCTAACCTACTTTTCTGCTGGCAGTCGGATTATGTATTTTGACTAATAAATAGCTTACCATATAGTATACAGGGTGGAATTTCATAAAGTGTACATAATAAAAGGAAAAAAAATTCAGACAATTTTATCGGTGAAACGGAGTAAAAAAAATTTTCTGGTCATTCGTTTTTTTTTACAGAATTTTTAACATTTTAGTAAACACCCGGGTAGCACACCTAATTCAGACGGTATAACTTTTGATCCAATGGTCCTAAAATAAAAAAAAATGCAGAGTATTACCAAGGGGCAGGTTAATAATTATTAATAACAATTGAAAAACAACCAGAAGAAAAAACCCGCAAAATAAAATATTGTTTTTGAAAAAATGGCTAAAAAAATTACGAATTTTTAAAGAAAAACACTATTTACTGAAAAAAACGCAGATTTAGTTACCGTTTTTTTTTACTTAGTATTGATCCTCACTTAATGTCGATTCTAAAACCATGTTTAAACTGTCTTAGTCTTTGAAAAATACCACGCAAATGGGTACGTAAATCAAACCATAATTTTATTAATTTTAATCTTCTTAAAATACTTAATGACCACTTGTTCTCAGGTAGTTGAAGGGTGTTATCGGATTTTAGATGGAGATTACAAATTACGTGCTTAGTATTAATCCTCACTTAATTTCAATTCCAAAACCGTTATCAAACCGTCTCAAACTTTGAAAAATACCATGATTTTGTCAATTTTAATCCTCTTAAAATCCTTAATGACCGCTTGTTCACAGGTAGTTGACGGGTGTTTTTGGGTTGTAGGTGGAGATAACTAGAGGGGATTGAGGGGTATAAAGGCATTGGGCAATAGGTCAACTATTCAGTCGCTCGCAATTGCTTGTCTTTGCCCGCCACTTCTTTAATTGCTCAGTTTGAATCATCATGCCCCGCTTACTAGAGTTTTCGCCGTTACAAATAGCCAACATGCACTATTATTATGGATTGTGCCATGGATCTGCAAGAGCTGCGTGTATCGCCTATTTGGAGCAGTATCCTAATGATGTTCCAAGACCTGCTGCTCGCCACTTTCAAGAAGTTCATCGCCGGTTGTGCTATATTGGCCTGGGATACGGTGCCCGAGAACGCCGAGAGCCAGGAAACATAATTGATGTTGCCATAGAAGAAGCAGTTCTCAGAGACTTGTACGCGGACCCAACCACGAGTCTAAGACGCTTGGCATTGAGGCACGGAATCTCAAAATTCTCTGTGTGGAAAATTTTGAAAAAGGAAGGACTGCATCCATTTCATTATCAACGGGTACAAAATTTGCAAATTGGCGATGCCCGCCCTAGGTGTGTTATGTCGTCTTGGATACTTGGCAATATCAGAAGGGATCCTCCTCTCTCTCCTTTAGTTATCTCCACCTACAACCCAAAAACACCCGTCAACTACCTGTGAACAAGCGGTCATTAAGGATATTAAGAGGATTAAAATTGACAAAATCATGGTATTTTTCAGAGTTTGAGACGGTTTGATAACGGTTTTGGAATTGAAATTAAGTGAGGATTAATACTAAGCACGTAATTTGTAATCTCCACCTAAAATCCGATAACACCCTTCAACTACCTGAGAACAAGGGGTCATTAAGTATTTTAAGAGGATTAAAATTAATAAAATTATGGTTTGATTTGCGTGGTATTTTTCAAAGTCTGAGACAGTTTAAAAATGGTTTTAGAATCGACATTAAGTGAGGATTAATACTAAGTAAAAAAACGGTAACTAAATCTGCGTTTTTTGTTTTGTTTTGTGTTTTTCTTTTAAAATAGTAATTTTTGTAGCCATTTTCCAATGACAATATTTTTTTTGCGGTTCTTTTCTTCTGGTTGTTTTTCAATTGTTATTAATAATTATTAACCTGTCTCTTGGTAATACGCAGCATTTTTTATTTTTATTTTAGGAACATTGGATCAAAAGTTAAACCGTCTGAATTAGGTGTACTACCCGAGCGTTTACTAAAATGTTAAAAATTCTGTAAAAAAAAAACGAATGACTAGAAATTTTTTTTTACACCGTTTCACCGATAAAATTGGCTGATTTTTTTTCCTTTTATTATGTACACTTTATGAAATTCCACCCTGTATTATGTATGACCTAATTCTCCCTTACTTCAAAAATTACTTGTTCCTCATACATACTTCTAAACCTTTTTAACCTCCTTATAGGATGAATTATAAGAAACGCTGTAATTAGTTTCCTAGTCTTTAACCGAAGTTAAACCCTTCCCCTTCCCTTCCCTTACTTTAAAATTGTCTTGATCGCCGTACAAACATCCAACTCCTTTTAGCTTTTATTTACGAGATGAACGTTTTTAACCCCATTATGGAATTAATTTCAAACAATCTAAAACAGAAGTTTAATCTCTTACTTCAAAAATTTCTTGCTCTCTATATAAACTTTAAACCCCCTATAACTCCTATAGGGGATAAATTTCAAAAAAAAATCTGAAATCAATTTTGTAGTCTATTAACATACAGGCTAAGACCGAAGTTACACATTTCTTACTATCACTTTTTGTTTGGTCTTCATATAAACCTTGAATCCCGTTGTAATCTCCTTAGGGGTGGATTTTCATCCAAACCTTGCACACCTTTTCAACCCCCTTAGGGATAGAATTTTCTAGAACGCTGGTAGTACTTTTTTATGTTATAATAAGTAATCTTTCTACAACGTTTCCAGTATCTATAGTCCGTTTTTTTAGGATTAAAAATACGGTAAACAAAGAAGCAGTCGTCGTCAACCTTCTGCTTGGGACAAATATTATATGTTACCCGGAAATTCATCCTAGCTGCAAAGTTCACACTTCAACTTGTGAATGTTCACCACCATATGGACTCTGTTTCTGTCTCTTTGCTTGTGGTGAAGGCCAAACGTTCCGGGGAGTACGAGTCGGTCTTTTTTGTAAGCCACTTGGACCTGCCTCTGGTTGGTCCATCGCTGTCCGCACGCCACCACACAGCGAAAAATAAAACCTTCATATTTATTAACAAACAGATACTCGTATAATAATCTCGTTATCTTCAACAATTTGTTGATTACCAAGAAAACATGAAAAAGAACGTGAGATATGATTGTCAATTTTGACAATGTTGACAGCGACAAAAACGAACCGTTCGTTTCAAACCTCATCTACTTTAGGTTTTTTATTATGCAACCTTTCCAGAACTGAATAACAAAATTCAAAATAACAGTCAAAAAATAAATACTTAAAAATAAATATATTGTTGTAAGTATCATTTAGATATAAATAATGAAAACGCTTCTATCATTTTAGGGTAGACAACAATAACGTAAGTCTTTTTTAATGGCTGACTGAGATACTTTGACAGGTGTGTGTCTTATATAAAAAACCTCGTGCCTCGTGCTTAATCTTTCTTTCTAATGCTAAAAATAACGAACTATAGCTTAAAAAACAGTGTTTCTCATACAAACCTTGCACCTTTTTTAACCCCCTTAGGGATCGAATATTCTAAAACGCTGAAAGTACTTTATATGTATTATAATAAGTAATCTTTCTACAAAGCGTTACGTAACGTACGTAAGTCCAAAAAAGTTTCCCCCATACAACATTTTCACCCCTATTTAACCCCCTTAGGGGTTGAATTTCAAAAGATCTCGTCTTATCCCTTGTCTAAATACGTCATAAAAGGAAGTTCTGATGTAAATTTCAAGTTTCTAGTACCAGTCGTTTTGGCTGTGCGTTGACGATCTGTCGGGAAGTCTTCTTTTATATATTATATATATATGATAAAAATCAGCTACTGAAACGATTTATGTGTCCATAATTCCTGCATGCATCCACAACTGAAACGCTAAGCTAACTGTGATGAACTAAACGTGAAAATAATTTCCGCGTGAGCCCACAAGATGTCGCTATCTGTCCTAACTAAAGATAGAGAAATAATAAAACATACTGTAAGCAAAATTGAAACGTTCCAAGGTTTCCGCGCAGGTTCGGCGAAGCGGTAGTGTCCCCGTTGGGCGCGACGTTGGGTGCGGCCGCGGCTGGTGCGCGGTTCACGTTCGCGGAGGCGGGCGCGGCCTCGCACCACGACACGCACGCCGACCTCGCCGCCGCGCTGCCGCCCGTGTCCGCGCCGCACCAGGCCGTAGGAGACTCCAGTCAGTACACACTCTACCATGGACCTAGTATACGTGTCCCCGCTGGGCGCGCGGTTCACGTTCGCGGAGGCGGGCGCGGCCTCGCACCACGACACGCACGCCGACCTCGCCGCCGCGCTGCCGCCCGTGTCCGCGCCGCACCAGGCCGTAGGAGACTCCAGTCAGTACACACTCTACCATGGACCTAGTATACGTGTCCCCGCTGGGCGCGCGGTTCACGTTCGCGGAGGCGGGCGCGGCCTCGCACCACGACACGCACGCCGACCTCGCCGCCGCGCTGCCGCCCGTGTCCGCGCCGCACCAGGCCGTAGGAGACTCCAGTCAGTACACACTCTACCATGGACCTAGTATACGTGTCCCCGCTGGGCGCGCGGTTCACGTTCGCGGAGGCGGGCGCGGCCTCGCACCACGACACGCACGCCGACCTCGCCGCCGCGCTGCCGCCCGTGTCCGCGCCGCACCAGGCCGTAGGAGACTCCAGTCAGTACACACTCTACCATGGACCTAGTATACGTGTCCCCGCTGGGCGCGCGGTTCACGTTCGCGGAGGCGGGCGCGGCCTCGCACCACGACACGCACGCCGACCTCGCCGCCGCGCTGCCGCCCGTGTCCGCGCCGCACCAGGCCGTAGGAGACTCCAGTCAGTACACACTCTACCATGGACCTAGTATACGTGTCCCCGCTGGGCGCGCGGTTCACGTTCGCGGAGGCGGGCGCGGCCTCGCACCACGACACGCACGCCGACCTCGCCGCCGCGCTGCCGCCCGTGTCCGCGCCGCACCAGGCCGTAGGAGACTCCAGTCAGTACACACTCTACCATGGACCTAGTATACGTGTCCCCGCTGGGCGCGCGGTTCACGTTCGCGGAGGCGGGCGCGGCCTCGCACCACGACACGCACGCCGACCTCGCCGCCGCGCTGCCGCCCGTGTCCGCGCCGCACCAGGCCGTAGGAGACTCCAGTCAGTACACACTCTACCATGGACCTAGTATACGTGTCCCCGCTGGGCGCGCGGTTCACGTTCGCGGAGGCGGGCGCGGCCTCGCACCACGACACGCACGCCGACCTCGCCGCCGCGCTGCCGCCCGTGTCCGCGCCGCACCAGGCCGTAGGAGACTCCAGTCAGTACACACTCTACCATGGACCTAGTATACGTGTCCCCGCTGGGCGCGCGGTTCACGTTCGCGGAGGCGGGCGCGGCCTCGCACCACGACACGCACGCCGACCTCGCCGCCGCGCTGCCGCCCGTGTCCGCGCCGCACGAGGCCGTAGGAGACTCCAGTCAGTACACACTCTACCATGGACCTAGTATACGTGTCCCCGCTGGGCGAGCGGTTCACGTTCGCGGAGGCGAGGCGGCCTCGCACCACGACATTTCTTTATTTCTTTCTGACTCCACTCGTCTCTTATTATTTTTCTCGGCTATTGTAGCGCGAGATTTGTCGCGCTAATGTGACGCAGACTTAAGAGCTGTCTAAGTTACTGACTTCTGGCAGTCTAAACTTTCGCCGTGTCTAAATTTCTTTTTTCTGCCCCCTAGGATCGGAAGGCAATGAAAGTCGAGAGTGGGAAGAATCTCGTGTGGAAGAAGAAGCGGCAGCTGTCAGTTCTCAAGGCAGCGAACCATCGTCTCCACACCAGGTGAGAGTACCAGAACGAATAAGTGTACTGGTGTGCATGACCTATACGATACTTGCGTTGCCTTGGTATACTCTTGCTTGCCAGAATTTCATGTGCCCGAATTTTATCTGCCATAATATTCAACTGCCATAATGTTGTTTTCTATAATTTTGTATGCCATACTCATTGTTTACCATATTAATTATATGCCAGAATCTTTGTTTTCCATAATATCAATATCAATAATCTCATTTTCCATAATCTTTGTAATCCATAACTATCACATGCCATAATGTCATTTGCCATCCATCTCAACATCCATAATATTCATATGTAATCATGTGGGTACGTATTGCAGTGTCTAAAATGAAAAAAAAGTACCTTTAACCTATCTGCGATCCGGCTCGGTTTTGCCACTAAGTAAAATTAAACGTTTCTCTGAGATTACCCAATGCCAAGATAGTGGTGTATCATAGGCAGTAGGGAACAGGGGCTTAGTGGCAAAACCGACTCGGATCGCGGATAGGTTAGAAAGACGGAAGCGGGAGCATTTTTTTTATAAAATAGCGGAAAAACTAACAAATTAACAAAGATGAATCCGAATGCATGTTTAGTATGGCGTTTAAATATTCTATTAAATAATATTAATGCAAACAATAATCTGGAAAACAATACGTATGGCATTCATATCATTATGACATCCAATATTCGGGTAAACAAGAGTATGTCAATTAACTATTATGGTAAACGAAACATTCGGGCAAGCGAAGTTCGGGCAAATGATTATTATAGTATGTGAATGTCGGGCAAACAATAGACAACCCGTTGCCTTACAATACACGGTGTTTTATTAACCGTCTTAGAGCCGAAGCCTAGTTAATGTATACATTACCAAAAAAACTTAAAAAGAGGTTTTTTAATGTATTAATATTGTTTATTTTTTTATTAATATTAATTTTAATCATCCAGCCGAGTGACCGCAGTGACCACTAGCCGCCATCTTATGTACGTTACGAACTCTAACCGGGTGAATGAACTTCGTACCGCGCGCCGTACAGAATTTTTCATACCTACTTAAGACTGCGCCGAGCATAATCGGCAAAAACGGCAGTCACCGTTCAGACGGTGGAGTCCACAATTCTTTACAATAACATATAAATTATATTTAATTATAATCACAAAGAGTGTGCTTACAATAGAATGCTATAAATGTTCTCAAATTATCTCTACAGTTTAATAAATATTAATCCTTAAAATTGCACAAGAAATGAGAAGAACGTATGTCGGCGTTCAGGTAAAATTGAATAAAAAAATAAATACTATAGATTCAAAATCCTACTCAAGCAAATCTCCAATGTATTAACTACAAGAGAATGCAATCGTAACATTTCAAAGTGCTTTGGTTATTTATTTATGATTTTTTAAAAACGCCGTCCAAGTCCGCCATACAAAAGTACTATGGAACAAAATGATGAAATATAATACGCGAGCAACGCATGACATATTCAGTCACCCACGAGAACTCAGAGAGAGAGCACGTCTCAATGCGGCGCGGTGACACTTAGAAATACTTCGATGTCAATTGTGTACGAATACAGCAGTAATACGTTGCAAAACGGGACAAGTATTTTTTTTGATATTATAAGTTTCTAGGGCCCAAGAATAAAACATTAAACAGATACAATTCTTAGTTCAGGAGGTCGATCACGTAACGCATTGTACGCCCGTCAGTTAGATCTAAATGTATTTTTTTATATGGAAAAATGACTTTGTTATCTTCAGTACTTACCATTAAACATGATGGCGAGGGTCTCAATGGTCTCATGACGAAGCCGGAAGATGGCTGGTGGAACTCTATGATGGAAGGGGCTAAGATAGTCGAGCTTGGGCTCGTTTGCTTTGTTATCTTCAGTACTTCCTATTAAACATGATGGCGAGGGTCTCATGACGAAGGCAGAAGATGGCTGGTGGAACTCTATGATGGAAGGGGCTAAGATAGTCGAGTTTAGGCTCATTTGCTTTGTTATCTTCAGTATTACGTTTTTTCTCTTGTACAGTGGGGGTACGAAAACTTTCGTTAGTTATTAATTATTAAATTCATTCCTTTATAAAGTCATAGACTCTTAGTACCTTTTGAAAGCAAAGCATTAAGTAGACAAGTGCATATAAAATTATACTTACTTGATATCATAACAAGGATCAAAATAGTTTACACCTCTGATCTGACCTATATCTAGTTTCGTATCAACATAAAACCTTTTTAATGACCTAGTCAAATAAACAACTTCGTAAGAGTTCCAATCAAATATATTCTATTCAATTGTCAGTGTTTGTCAGTGTCAATATTTTCTCTTGTAATGTTTGCGATCACTAATAACATTAGTTTTGTTACACATTACACCAACTTAAAATACAAGTAAAAATGGGGAAACGCAAGGAAAAATATTATACACGTAAAAATGGCCCTAAGTATTTCAACAAACGGCTACTTGCTTCTATTGCACGAACAAAGAGACAAAATGATGCCTTAGGAATTTCCAATGTAAGCATTTTTTTTTTTACTTTTGTCATTATGAATGAAATTTATGATCAGATAATAATAAATAAATTATTTTCAATGTACTTATTACTCATTTTGTTTGAGACATCATCGAATAATCCGATTGGAGTATTGGGGGGGCACAAAAAATGTGAATGGAGAAAGTTCAGCGTCCGATGATTTGGCACCCAATGAATGTATGGTAAGTTTTTGTTTTCAAATAACAAAGAGATTACAATATATTTAACACAAAAGAAACTAGCTAATATCGACATTATCAACATAATAACCCAACTCACGCACAAAAATGCAGCGGATAGATCTCTAAATTTACAACTACAAATAGATATAGACAGATATAATGCAAAAGTTGACCAAAATCGCAATATTTTCAGGGACTCATTGATATTGTTGGTTTCTGGGGGAAAATATCTTATTATTTCTACCCCGTCCAAAAACTCTGTCCACGCCATTGCTGATAGCAAATTCAATTCCAACACTACTCCACCGGTAACACTGCGTTATTATTACTTTGCTTATTTTTTTTGCTTTCCTTAGTTAACAGAGAAATTTCAATAAAAATAATAATTTCATTTTGTATTTTATTCCTTATACCATCCATGGTTTTATACGCGGAGTTGAGATTTATTATTAGAGAATAATGAGATACTAACTTTTAGCTTGTGACCGACCGTACCAAATGAGCGAGCCGGCAGCGGCAGTAGTGTGGGTGATAACGCACACACAGGTGCAAATGCCAAATCGGTGCCCGCGTCAAAAGCTCGGTGGAGTCTTAAGAGGCCGCAGTAAGCTCGGCCGAATTTCACCTTCCCATACAAACGTAGTTACGCTCTCATTTTAAAACTACGTGTTGGATTGTGACGAAACTTTGCATATACAATGACATGAGGTATATCTATGTCTGTAATTAGTTTATATGGTTCCAATTTATAAAACAAACTAAATACAGCAAAAACTAGTTTTGTATGAAAAACTTAAATTCGCTGTATTTTTTTTATTATGGTATTTGAAGCTACATAAACTAATTTCAGACATAGATATACCTCATTTCATTGAACATGCAAAGTTTCGTTACAATCTAACACGTAGTTTTAAGATGAGAGCGTAACTACGTTTGTATGGAGAATCGAGCTTACTGCGGACTCTTAAATACCTTTTATTACTAAAAACTTGAGAAAAATTGTATTTTTCACGAATGATTAGTATGTTTTGGATACTTTAAGTGGGCTTTGGCTCTAAGACGGTTAAAAAAACACTTTGTATAAGCCATCGCAAATGCTCTTGCGGGTGCCACGCCGAGTAAAGCGCTGTACGTGTCGCGCCTGCATTTTAAATATTACATTGTATGTTTGTTAGTATATAAGGTATTTGTAACTATGCCTTAGTTGCCTGAATTAATGTTTATTATATAAACCACTTTGTGTCTCAAAGTATAGTAGAATAGAGCCTAGTAATATTGCGCCAATAAAATGTATTTCATAAGACGCAACGTAGCGCTTACTTTCAAATTCGCATTTCAGTTACATAGGCCGACACCGGTTGGCTTCACTATCGAAGGCGTCTAGCGCCTTGAAGAGCACATAATAGTAATTGTACACTGACCGTAACGACGCGATGCGAAAGCCGGTTAGCTGACGTCATTGCATCCATACTAATATTATTAAGGGCACGTTATCCGAAATCGAGCTATTTTACATTCAATAATAAACACTGAAATCTTGAGTTTAATGATGGGATATTGAGATATGTTATAGTTTAATAATCGCCCTTGTTACTTTTACGGACCAAAATACGAAATTTTAAACTTCGCTCGATCATATCATGCCTAGAAAAAAAGGGAATATTCTGATCTTATTTCTAGTCATACATAAAGTGGGCGCAAAATTGACTCAAGTGAATAATGACAAAAAATAGACAATGATGTAAAGAAGATCTTTTTACGGACACTTTCTTTAAAAATGGCTTTTAATTTTTCTATACACAATGTATCTGGGAAAGTGACCTGCGCGTGTCGTTTTAGTAGGCAGATGGCCGCGCGGCCTCAGGCTGGACGGACGTCTGTAGCGATTTTTTCATTTTGACAACCGTGATTTTCGAAAATTTAATACCAGCAACCAGATAATAATATGATTTTAGGGAAAAAATATGAGATGTGATTTGGTTGGATAAGCACTCAAACTAGATAATATGGTATTTTTACAAACGCACTAATATAAAAGTTCAAAAAACATGCCAGTACAACGCAATTTTCCATATTTTTCTTCTTCGAGCCCTTTCTTAATGTAAAAAGTTTCAATTAGTTTCTTTAGTATGAGGAGTATTTCTTTATTACACAGGCCACATTGTCTTTTACGCCGTATAGGAGTATGTGTGTGTAAGTATTTGTGATAGATTTATCGTGACATATTTTAGTACGTCTGACATTTGACATATATGTCATGTTGTCTTACGCAATTATTGATTTTGCAAAGCTAATATTCTAAATAAATATTATGAAGTACAAGGAGCACTGTATCTTGTACCTACGAGAAATGCAGATTTTGCCATTTATGACGCTGTAATTGTCATCCAGCCATTATGTTTACGCCACCCAGTGAAGTGCAGTGCTGCAGTGCCAACGACTTGGATCCTAATCGAGAAAGACAGTCAAAATAATTAGATCAACTCGTAATCCTCTACAGTTGGACGTTCCACTGGTCTCCCGCTAATACTGCTGCTGCAAAAACTATCGATAACATAGTAGGTATAGCACGCCCCGTCATGATGCTATTGAACAAATTGTGAACAACGCGACCACTATTGGATACCAATCTTCAAAATACTAATCTAGCTACAGCACACTTCAACCTCTGGGTGTTTTTTAAACTGAAAGTGAAATGAAGACCCCAACAATTACTTAAAACAGTATGGCGTATACATCTGTTTAATATGTATTTTGTTACCTATGATAACATTGATAACTCATAAACCAAAGAATAAAGCTATTTTATTCTCGAATTTAATTGTGTCATTATAAGGTGTAGTTTACTTGCAGGCAGTTACGTAGGTACCTATATACTGTATATACTTTTCGTATAAGTATAATATGATAAGGCAAGTAATTGTTTCATTTTATTTACTCTGAGGCTAAGGAATTCTCTTAATTCTAGAACATTATAACATTATAAAATATGCTGGTTATATACTGTGGATGAACTATTTTATGTATGTGTCGGAAGCACGGCGTGGTATCTTCGTATCACTGTTTGAATTTACACAGCTTCAAGATTGCCACATGATTTTGTATGTTTTAAGTGGTTAATGACTCTCCTTTAGGTACAGTCACCGGCATAAATATATGACTATGGGCAACGCTGCAAAAATATCTGATCATCAATCGAAGGTATAGTTATATGACGATACATCATCATCATCATCATCATCAGCCTATATACGTCCCACTGCTGGGCACAGGCCTCCTCTCATGTATGAGATGGAACGGGCAGTAGTCCCCACGCTGGCCCAGTGCGGATTGGGAACTTCACATACACCTTTGAATTTCTTCGCAGATGTATGCAGGTCTCCTCACGATGTTTTTCCTTCACCGAAAAGCTAACGGTGAATATGAAATCATATTCCGTACATAAGTTCCGAAAAACATGACGATACAAAGGCGGTAAAAATATGTGATGATTTACAGCCGGCATATAAATCATTTTCCTGTAACAGCATAAATATCAGATCAGACCACGTAAAAATATCTGATACTTCACGAAATCAAAATGATGTGACATATGACCAGCGTAATCATCTATCCGCTGTAGAAGCATAAACATCGGATCACGTAACGACAGCGATATCTGATACGATTGGCAGTAAAAAATATCTCTAAATTCTGCAAAAATGAACTTTTTCAGCTTTGACGGTCGTAATTTGAACAAAGCTATTTGACGCTTCTTGAAAAGAGTATTAACCTGTCATTGGATATCGCCGTCTCACGATTTAAAACGTGAATTTGACAGAATTGCTAATAAGTCAAAATTGTCAGATGGGCCTAATATTGCGTTTCTGAGCCTTATATTCATAAGGAGCCGTTGAATTGATTGACATCTAGTCCCTAATGTAATTTGACCCCTAGAATTGTAGCACATATGTGAGTATTCGGTGGTGCAACGTATACTAGTCCATCTATAAATGCAGCTAGTAGTCTGAGAGCTTTGTGGATTTTTCTAATAAAGGTAGCATACTGTGATATGGGGTCAGTTTTATGCACATGCGTCGTGGTGGTGGTGATGATGATGATGTGGTGTAGCAATTCATTTTGTAGGACCGTGGATAGTCGGGTTGTAAAAGACAGCGCACACTTGTGCAAGATAAATTCTAAAGTCATTAACATTTTTATTTGTGGACTGTGATTAATTGAAATCAGTTGCATTTTTCTTGGATTCTCTTGAAATTAAGTTATACGATAGGAAGACCCATATTTTCGGTAGAAGTTGGCAAAATCATAGGAAAATTTCATCAATGTTCTCCTGCTTATATTCATGCGATTTTGCACCTTAGTGGAAAACGCATAGAGTTACTATAACGTTGTCAATCTAACGTAAGTACTATTGCCTTTTTAATTGTATATCACCTACCGAAATAACCGAAATGTATCTAAGAAACATACTTGGAATAAAATACGAAATGTCAACAGGTCTCTGTCATTTTCCAGTAATATGTTTTGACAATTTCAGTTTCTCTAAGGAGGTTGGTGACTGGTTTTTATTATTAACCCTTTCAGGACGAACGCTGTCAGCGCTTTGCGCACCGCTATGGCGCAGAACTAACAAAAAGCTCGGTAAACCCGATGCGCCGAGCCGGCGTCATGCCGGCCTACGGGTGCGAATCGTGAAATGGATGGGTTGATGCGTTATTTCCACTAACCAAACACTTTAAATGATGCATTATTTTTTTAATTTTAATGATACGGTCCTCTGACATAGAAATTATGAAATACATTATAGTGTAGTTATTAACCTATCAGATATGTTTAAGAGTAAGAAAAAAAAACCACGTTGATTATTATGTTTTATTACAAAATTAACACAGTATTATAATAAAACTAAATACAACAAACATGTAAATAGAAAAATGGAAACCAAGTAAAAATATCACAAAAGTACTTATCCTAAAAATACAATAAAACAAACTCATATCAATAATTATTAAAAATAATTTCATGATTATTCATTTGTACTAGAGAAAGACGCGATTTATAAGCGCGACATGTGTCAAATTTATGAAATTTACAATAACTGAATTAAAATTGACTCTATAGATTTACCAAGTGGTATCGACGCAGTTATTCCTGGTGAGTTTTCATCAAAGTCCATTCTATTCGGTACCGTACAGCAATCAGGGTCAAACATGGAATGCAGAGACATCGGGTCCGGTGGGCAAGCAGGGTCATGTTGAGCGTGGTCATCGTTGAATCGTAAGGAGAGCCAAGTCGTATAAAATATCAACAAACAAAGAAAAACACAAAACCGAGAGCACGAGAGCACATTACCGAGGTCAAACCAAGACTGTGCAACTCTCTATCATAGTGCACATAGTGACCCCTAGTTGTCCAATTGTTAAGGGAAACAAGGAGAAGTGGCAAAACATAATAAAATGTATTTTGTTTTACCGCTGCTCTTTGTGACAAAAGGGTCACAGACGCCATAAATCACACAATGACGATACTACCTACTTATGTCCTTATCGGGTTTTTTCACTCCACGCAGGCCACCTGCGTGCTATCAGTAGCAGGATGATGATTGACGATTTATGCTAGTTCATAAAAATTGATAACACAAACCTTTGTTACGTTACGTAGCTGTTATGGTTAATACAACAGCGGCTTATCATCACAATAAGTCGTTAGAACTATCCAAAACCCACTCTAAAGACGTCAACCTGATATATTTTGGCCATAGAATAGTAATAAAATATGTATTTACCTATAAATATATTTATTTATCCACAAACATTGATATGCTTGGTTAAAACGGCCATAGCATGAAACCATTCTTCCCGACTAAAACGACGTGATTTATGAAAAGTAGCATTACCGCTATGAAAATAAAGCTCCTTATGATTTGGCAATGACAACACTTACGACTCTTTTGAAATGAGTCGTTATGCGTTGTCCACCCGCAAGCCTGAATGACGCCGACCTCGGCGCAAGAGGTTTTAAACCTATTAAACTTAGATATATTTTCTTCAAAATTACTTTTTTCTTACCTATATTATCTACTCTATGTTTTGTTAAATGACTTCAGATATGTTTTCAAGCTATTATATACAGAAAAACGGCAATGAAAGTTTGGGGTAAAATATTACCATATATACAGCTAATTTTGTGTTTTACTCGTATTGAATATTACAGCTCAGTCTGTTAATTATACAAAAAAAAAGAAAAAGCAACCGCACTCAATCAATTTTATGAGATAAATGCAAAAATGTTATGGCGCCGGGCCGGCGTCATCAGTACGGCGGGGTTGCAAATGGCATGGCGCCGACGCGGCGTCATGCGCACTGAAAGGGTTAATGTCACCAAAAAAATAATCAATCCTAGGTCAGTGACCTGTCTCATTAAAGTGAGATAGTTTGCGTGAAATGTAATGGTGTGCGTTACTGGGGAGAATTACGATAACGTTGCGCCGCCTAGCGGATATATTGTGTCGCGTAAGTAGCTGGGAAAGTCTATGTGTGTGTTTGTTTGTTTGTCTTTCTTTTACGGCAAAACGGAGCGACGACTTGACGTGTTTTTTTTAAGTGGAGATAGTTGAAGGGATGGAGACTGACATAGAATAGTTTTTATCACCGAAATCGTCCCCTAAGGGACTAAGGGGGTGAAATGGGGGGGGCTAAAAGTTTGTATGGAGCTGCTATATAAACGAGTTCCACGCGGACGGAGTCGCGGGCAGAAGCTAGTTTATAATAAAATAACCTCACGCATTACCCCGGATAAACCCGTTTCTAACAGGCTAATTAGATCGACGGATCTAATTGACGATCCGTCAGGTACAGTCAAGTGTAAAAATATGGGTGGATACAAATTACTCATAAATATGTCCCATAACTCTTATGTCAGCGGATTAAGGTTTTGTTACTTATATATGAGAGCCTGTTATCGATACATATTTATGCACTTGACTGCACCATGCAAACAGCTTGGCTGTACATAGAGGTTTCCACCAAAGTATGTATGCCAAAGTCACATTTACTGGATTTAATTTACTGCTTGAGTAGGTCGAACATTTATAAATAATAAGGTTTTATAGGGAAATACGGCGCGATGTGCGACCTGCGTTGGAATAGAACTATAGAGCGTTTCGTTTTTCATGCCACACAATACGTGGTAGTGACGATCCACGTCTTCATAAATGACTGACTGTGACCTTCCTTTAAGGCGAGACAAGTTGAATGAAGCTACATACGCGACACTAAAATAGCACTAGGCGGCGCAACATTATCGTAATTCTCCCCAGAAACACACACCACTACATTTCACGCACACTATCTCACTCTACTGTGATAGGTCACTTACCTCGGTTTTTTTTTCTTTCGTGACATTGTAATAATAATGTTAACATAATATTTATCAATGTTATGAAATTAACTATTATTATAATTATTATATTATGTTAATGAGTGTAATGAATGACGATCTTTTTCGGGAGGTAGAATAATATAATATTTTGTATTCGCAGTTAACTCATTAAGCTTTTATTATTAAAAATCACGAATATGTTAGAAATTCTCGAAATCTTGACATTTTATGCAAATTGATATTGTAATTTTTATTGTATACAAAATAAATACAAATAATCTTCTTTAGATTAGATTAGATCTAGTCTTATCTAATTTACATAAGCAATTTACGTATAGGTAGTCATAGGTTAGAAACTAAAAACATAATAAAAGTATTTTTTTCTTAGTAAAAGGAAGTCATCAGTACATTCACGATGATCATAAAAACTCTTTGGTGCTCCCCATTGCCACATCCAATGAACTTTGCTGATTTTGATACGATATCTACAAAATAATAATATCTGGTAAGCAACAATATATCGTCAACTCGTGAGGACTCGTGTAATCTGTGAGTTAATTCAAACTAACACTAAGAATCCTCACAATCTTTGAATCAATAAAAGGTTGGCAACACGCTGGCATCCTCTTTAGTAGCAACTAGTAAGCGTCCATATGCTTCGATATCTGCTTACCATCAGGCAAACCGTATGCTTGTTTGGAAACTACGTGGTACCAAAAAATATATAAAAGCTTTTAAAGACGTCAATTGCGCAGCTACTTTTGATGCTGACTGTACCTACATAAATTCTTTGGTTATTGTACTGACTGCCGTGCTTCCTGGATGGCCCCTTGATTGAGATTCATGCTTGTAAGTAATGTATTTTACACGTATTTCTTTTCTACGGATAAGATTACAAATTATATGCCATTTATATATACTACTAGCTTCTGCCCGCGACTCCGTCCGCGTGGAATTCGTTTATACGCAGCTCCATACAAACTTTTACCCCCTCATTTCAGCCCCTTAGGGGATGATTTCGGGAATAAAAAGTATTCTATGTCACTCTCCGTCCCTTCAACTATCTCCAATTAAAAAATCACGTCAATTCATAGCTCCGTTTTGCCGTGCAAGACGGACAAACAAACAAACAATCAAGCACACACACTTTCCCATTTATAATATTAGTATGGTTATGCATAAGTACCTAAATGACCGAGCTCTGCTCGGGTGAAAATAGAGAAAACTATAAGTATAACATTTATTTTTTCGCCTTATCACAAAGGAATACGGTGCCCAACTGTAAAAATAACTGTGAAGTCGATTTCAGCTAAGATCTAAATCAATGGAATTTGATAACTATGTAAACAAACAATGTATTGAAATTGACATTTAATGTCAATTTCAGTATGACGGTTTGTTTACATAGTTTTCCATTGATTTAGATCTTACATAATTGTATTCTCATTGGCAACCATAAAAACGGCCGTTGAGCTTGCGGGGTAGGCATCCCATCCCTAAATATATTGCGAGTATGGCACGGAACCCTCGTGAATGAGTCTGACTCACACTTGACTGAGGAGCAAGCAGAGTATAAAAGCAGCATAGTATAAATATGTCTGGTCTAGTGAATTCCTTAGCCCTGAGGGAGTAGGTAAAAAAAATGAAACAATTACTTCAATAGTAGGTGTATGTTTTTTACCACAATAATATAAAAGTATAACATACAATGAAATCATCCAACTTGAATTATTTTATTTTTCTGGTTATTAAATGAAGATAGGCAACCAAATTATGCACTACACACATATTATTATGTGCCATGGAATACTTCACTGTTTAGGCGCATTCATTTATTACAATTATTTGCTACTTCTTCTTGTTCACTCTCACTCAGGTCTGCCATGAACCCGCTTAGTGACTGTAGGCATTTTCCGCTACATACGGGGAAGACCACGGGATCGGCAACCAGCGTAGCTTGGCAATGAATGTGTTAAAAACTTGGCAGTTGAAGTGTAGTTAGGATGTATCTTGAAGAACAGTATTCAATCGGGTGACACTATTTCGTCTTGATTTGACCACAATAAACACAATTGCATAATTCTTGCAAATTCCGAGTAGAGTATCAATATTCTGACACTGTCTTTCCACATTCAATTTGTTAACACTGCAGGGGATTTTACTGGACGGCGTCATTATTATGGCGGGATCACAATATATTATCATAAACGTTATAGTTCGTACACGATTCGATGCTCATTGTAGTTATTTATCATTATTTTATTGATGAAAATTATAAATGTGCTGCCTAAGAAAACCTAAATGACAAATGTTGAATCCAAGTCAAATCTTCCTATATGATATGACAGATGATGGTATGATAAATACGCACACATACACCTTACTAGACGATGTGACCAGCGAATTAAAAAAATACTCCACGTACTAAAGAAACGTATTTGAACTCTTTTCATTAAGAATGGTCTGCAAGAGGTATCATCGGGTTGTAATGGTTGGGTTGTGAACGAAATTTTGAGTTTTATATCAGCACAAATTGTAAATGTGCCAAAAAACTATTTGGAACGTTTATCCAACCACACGACATCCTATTAATTCTCCCTAAAAATGTATTATTATCAAATGGCTGGTATTAAATTAGCGAATTATACAATTGTCAAAATGAAAAAATTGCGACAGACGTCCTTCCAGTCCAAGGCCGCACGGCCATCTGCCTACTAGAATGTCTAGAATTCAAGCGAGATGACTTACGCTCACCCGATGTCAGCGTGATTTTGTATTTATGTGCTTAATTTCACTAATTCACGATTATTAAAAATAAAATGAGCCCACTTGCTTGTCACATATATAATAAGGAATAAAAGGATACAAAAATAAATACTGAATTTGTACTAGGAAAAAAATTGTACAGGTTATTAGTCAACTCGACCTACCGCAAAACGCAAATTCAGACCTGACTTTGCGATCCTAATCCATCGTGTTTTGGGCCTCATGTGCAGTAGAAAATATCTTCAAATATCATTTAAAGAAGAAACTGTCACATTTTATGTAGTTTTCGCGTAATAAACTACGAAATTCGAAGCCCCATTCTACACCCTTCCTCAAGATGCCTCACCTTAATAAATTATGAATGTTCGTGCTGGTGAATAATAAAATGCTAGTTTAACTCTCCCTAACTCCAACAAGTACTGGGGATGCCTTGATTCGAGTCGAACATGCCCCCTAGACAGAGGCACGCTAATGCCTTCCGCGCACGACAAAAAGATATGTAACACTCTTCGGGAATGGCTTTTTTTGGACAAATTTCGATAAATACCTAACTTAATGATGTTTTGTCTAAATTTCATAAAGTGAAAGTTTAGATGAGATAAAATACTGTAGTAATGACTTGATTGTGGCTTACAATAATGTATCATTTGAGTAGGCTGAGTATAAAAAGGAAAATATAGACCCAACTTTGGATTTTTTTTCTATAGAGGAAATTTTAAACAATCGTGTATCGATAAAATCAGATAAACAATAATATAGTCAAGAATCATATATCTTAAATAAATCAGACCTTATTGTTTCCTAATCTAGTCAGAACGGCGTTTAAAAGAACGCGATAATTTCCAATGTACCGCCTTAATCATAAGTTTATAAAAGCAAAATGCAATCGCAAATGCTTGTCTAGTCCATTACAGCCAGCTACATGATTACATGCATATAGAAGCTACGGTAGCCTAGTGCCCTGGCTCGTACCAATAACTTTTTCTAGACTTATGTACAGAATGTAATTACCGTTAGCTTTTCGGTGAAGGAAAACATCGTCAGGAAACTGGTCTAATCCCAATAAGGTCTGTTTTCCTTCTGGGTTAGAAGGTCAGACGGCAGTCGTGTTCGTATAACTAGTGCCTATGCCAAATCTTGGGATTAGGTGTCAATTCGGGCTTGTTTAGGGCACAAAGATACTAGGGTGAGGTTGATGACATGATTACATGCATTTAAAATAAACACGCCTAATTATGTTTGTGACGTTATCCAAATTAAGGTGGGTTATTGAACTTTTAATTTATTCCACATTGACTTTGCGCTTACTTCATTTCATAGTTACGAAAAAGTAACAGTGATATGAACAAGGCTTTCTATACAATTAAAACTATTACTACGTTTTTAGAAAAATACGTATGTTTTTTCTTGTCGTGATTGAACCCCCGAATACCATCATTATACCCGGTATTATGATGTCACAGTACTCTACATACTGTTACATAATGTTAAGGGGCTCCCATGATTGGCGTATGGGATCGTACCTTCGATCTGAATCTCTTAGTTTTCTTAGGTTTTTTGTAGCTTATGATGTTAACAACAACGGCTTTAAGCAATATAGTATCCCATATTTACTTCAAAGTTCTAATTTGGTCCTTACACAAATATGATTCTGTAGTATAATACAATATACTACAGAATCATATTTGGGTAAGGACCAAATTCTTGGCCATTAGTTAGCGTTGTTAATTGATGGTAGTTAAAAAGTTCCGTTGTGACACGAAAATTAGCCATACTATTCTATGGCTAATTCTGCATACGTCTGCATACGGTTCATATTTGGGTTACCATGTCTCTTATTTTCGCTCTCAGCTTAAGTGGCTACCTATTCGTTATCGTCGTAACGCTCATGTCCTGATCCTTCTATATAATGTTCTGTTTCATCCCGCTACACCCCGCTACCTCAAAGAACGATTTAGTTTCGTCAAGTCGGCCAGGTCATCCCAAAATTTTCTTCTCACTGTTCCGTCATCCTCTTCAAAATTCTATAACTGCCCGTGGATTTGAAGCGAGCTAAATCAGTCGCTTCTTTCAAAGCTCACCTTAAGGAGCACTATCTGTCTCTGCCATGATTCCTCAGATACTATTTTTCTTATTATTATTATTTTTAAATCCGTCTTTATGGTTAACACTATATGTATTTATGTAGAAATTTATGTATGTTTATTGTATGCTTTATGTGTGTATGTTTATTATTGATGTAATTGTGTATGTTGGAAGTTCGTTTACTTCCAATTTTGCCACCTACCTATTATGTAATTTTTTGTTGCTATTTCTCCGCTACCTGAAGGAAGAGATCGCTCTTTAGCTATAAGACCGCCTGTTGTCAACATATATTTTTTAATAAGTTATTATGTTTATTTGATTCATGTTTTGAGGTGTGCAATAAAGAGTATTTGTATTGTACTGGCCAAGAATTTGGTCCTTACCCATTTAATATATGATTTTCTGTATTGTTTGCCGTTTTCAACTGGTGTCTTGAGTTACCCTTTCGATGCTAAGCTACGCTAGGTGTCCTACACCGTAGTACAAAGCAGAATGTATCCGATTTGTAGCGGAAATCGCTCTTTGAGGCATGACTATTATTGCCTTTCTGAATGGGTTAAGTATAAAGACGCAGTTTATGTTCGGCCGCTTCGTTCAGAATCTTATCAAGCACTGTTTGTACTTAGCTATACGATGTTTTTATAAAACTGAAACTACTACTGATTTCCGTTCAGTAACAATCTCACCTCGACCATTAATAATCGTATGCAATCACAATCTTGGCGTGGGCGCTCGCTTCAGTACATAATGGACGTTCATTACCGACTGATGGATGCGTTTTGAAATATTACGATTTAATTTGCTTATACTACCGTTTTACAAGCATTATATGCTAGTATTTTGTTTAATTTAGCAATCGCTTTATACTGGGATGCACGAGTATAATGCGTCGCCGGATGAAGATTTCACTAGCATGCATGTAGAATAAAACGAATGATTTCAAGATCTCACAACTACACAGTGTAATTATATTGAGTCATTCAATACATGTGTATGTAGGGTATGTAGGTACTTAATTGTTTACACAGTGTTCATATTCAGGGGGATTAGCTCAACTGGTGGCCAATTCGAAAGTCACGCGATTCTCAATGTTCCTTCTCACTCATAATCTACTAGTTAGCAAAAGGCGGTTAGATCTCGTGTCAGGCAGTCTGATCAGATATGATAATATTACGATAATATTCCATAATTACGCGGGATTATTGTATCCCCAACACCATTTTACAAGTCTGTCAAAAACCCTTTAGTGCGTAATACATATCTATCATATCTGCACTAGAATTCTTAATCGCAATCCATAAGGTTGCGTTATACTTGAGATTGTTTGAGTGGGCCGAATTACATCAACTCTGCCGTTCAATATAGAAGACTCCTATTCCAATAGCAGGTTTATAAAAAGTCGCCCACATTTAGTAATGTCAACCATAGGTTCGATAGAGCACGATTCTAATGTTTTATGAATGACTGTTATCCTCAAATGTCATTGAGGATGCTATATATACCTATAGGTACCTACCTATACTTATGCTGCAAGGCGACTATAGCATTCTCAATCATAATAATGATTTAACTACGTGTGTTTAAGAGGGGTGTCCCTTGTTTTGTCGACAAACTTTAATCGAATTTTATTTAATTGAAAACGTTTCAAGTAACATTTAGTTCATGAATTAAGTTTGGTGTAATTTTAATGAAATAAACCAGATCATTCCAATTTTTATCATTTCATGGAATAACTGTTCAGGGAATATTATTAGGAAATTTATTCATTTTGTATAAAATTTAAATGGTAGAATAACATAACAATGAATTTAATTAGTTCAAAATTTTATTACAATATTACAAAAACAAACAACAACTGATTACAGGGGTTTAACTAAAAAAGGGGTCCCAGAAAAAGGGGGCTCGGAGGCGAAGCCCCCCGCAGTAAAAAAACGTAACAATTGTATTATAAGTAGGTTAGGTTAGGGTTCACTTGTGCCCCTCAGAGCGAAAATAGGCACCCCGCGAAGCGGGGTGACGTCGACACGCTGGCGGTTTTGTGAGGTTTAGGTTAGGTTAAAATAATTGCCAGAGATAACTGTGTATGCCAACTATTTTAATTTTAAATAGTAATCCTTGTAATAATTTTTATGTTAATTAAAAATACTTGAAATAATGAATTATAAAACGTTTTCCATGACATAATTAATCTATTTAATGAATCATCCGACAAGTAAAAATACACGATTTAAAATTACTTGTAATGACCATTCCACGAACTGAATTGTCGACGAAATGAAAATACATGAAACATTGACTTTGAAGTGAAATTCGACGAAGTGAGTGTCGAAAATTTGATGATAAACCGTTTAAGAGTATTGGACGCTTTACTTCGGTGATAAACAGTATGTACAGTCAGCATCAGAAGTAACTGCACAAACGAAGACGACATCATCATCCTCCTAGCGTTATTTCCCGTAAGGCCCCTAAAGGACCTCGGGGTCCGCTTTGACACCTAATCCCAAGATTTGGCATGGGCACTAGTTTTGCGAAAGCGACTGCCATCTGACCTTCCAACCAAGAGGGAAAACTAGTCCTCATTGGGATTAGACCGGTTTCCTCACGATGTTGTCCTTCACCATAAAGCTAACCGTAAACATTCCGTACATAAGTTCCGAAAAACTCGTTGGTACGAGCCGGGATTCGAACCCACGACCGCCGCTTGACAGTCGCATGCCTGAACCACTAGGCTACCGTCGCTCTATCAAAAGTCTTTAAAAAGGGAATAAGAGCTTTTGACGTCTTCGATTGCGTAGCTTGCACTTTTGATACGAGCCTATGCAGTTACTAAGGATTTTTTATGTTAGGGGTAATCTCCAAAACTACTCGTGAACATACTAATAACATGACCCGAATATACCTAGAATGAATAGTCAAGGGTCGGCAACACCCATGCTACTCCTTTGTAGTTGCATGCGTCTATAGGCTGCGGTATCCGCTTACCATCAGGCGGGCTGTACGCTTGTTTGCCACCATCGTTATATAAAAAAATAAAAAAAACAAGCTAAATTTTATCCTGCGGCTCTCGCATTTTACAAACAACGCGGAGGAGCCGCAGGTATAATTTGTGCGAAACAAAATATGTATAAAATTATGACTTATGATGAAATAATAAAAATAACAATAAATAGGAGCAAAACATGATACTGGTAACCAGAGCTTGCAGAGTATTTTTCTAGTTATCGATTGAGTTTAATTAGCAATCGTGATTACTCTGCCCTTGTGGACCCCTATAGCAGCTGCACAAACGTCGCCGAGCGTACTTGGAATAAGATAACATACCTGTTTTAGTATGAAACTCGATACACAAAACACGATGTTCGTTCCGCATGGCCGGCTCTAATTGTACCCGAGTTGTTGTTGTACTGACACGACTGGCACTCTTCCTCTCACAGCACAATGGCATGAATGAATTGCATGAATGTTTGAGGACTTTTTTGGGGCTGTTCATATATTACATCACTAGCTTTTCTGCCCGCGACTTCGTCTGCGTGGACCCGGGATAAAAACTATTCTATATTTTAATCCAGGCTATAACCTATCATCGTGCAAAGTTTCATCCAAATCAGTTGAGCCGTTTAAGCGTGATTGAGTAACAAACATCTAAACATCCAAACATCTAAACTTTCGCATTTATAATATTATAGGATATCTAAAAGGGGGGGTCTGATCATTGGATGACCGTAGTCCTTTTATTAGGCGGGGGGGTAATTTTTGAACAGCCCCTTTGTTCGGTGGGATTATCATCAAACCTGGGTAATATTATGTGAGTACAATCAGCACGGTCAGCACAAGACGGCGCGCGAGCTGTCTCGCACTATCCGTCTTTTTCTAAAATTTCGAATAGAAATTTCGAGAGAGACGGATAGACGGACCGTACAGCAGAGGAGTGTGCTAGAAATTTCTATATTTTAGCTGGGAGTCAACTTTTCTATACTTTCTCGTTTGTCCACTCCAGGCCACGACTTTTAGCTAGAATTTGTGTTTGTTGTAGTGGACCCCCTTGTCCTAAGTGGCTATGAATTTGTCTTTTTAAAAACATAAGCTGCTGAGTGGCAGATAAAACAATAGACGTATAGGGAGTCGAAAAAGGGCTGCAAGGGTGTAGCTGAGGCTCTAGTATAAGTTTTACCGAAACAAAACGTTACGACCGCGTTCGCGTTTAGCTGTCAAATCCCATACAAATTTAGGGTAAAACGCAAACGCGATCGTAAAGTTTTGTTTCGGTAAAACTTGTATAGGTTTTGAAAAATGCCACCTAAACCCGCTGCAGGTCGGAACTGAATGCTTTATATTGTCCGAACATTGTAGTCTTCCCACAGATATAGATATACACTAGATAACTTAAACACCTAATTCCGGAAAAAAAACAACTGTGTCACTTTTTTTCCACCTACTGTGACGTTACAAGGGTGAATTAGTGATGTGAATTCCCCGTTGTCCGCGCGAAATCGATTTTGCAATAAGGCATTTAAATATATATATATTTATTTGCTTAATATTCGCGGACAACCGGCTACCACAACAGACGCGCGCGGAATATCAGTCGGACAGCCAACTCGGAGACCGAGTTCGGACACGCGATGAAGATGCATTTGCGTGATCTAGTGTATATCTACAGCCTACGTCCAAAAGTATTGAGCACTCGGTCCCTTTTAGGGTTCCGTACCAAAGAAGGTAAAAAAGTAACCCTTATGGTGTGACTCCGTCCGTTTTGTCTGTCTGTCTGTCACAAAGTGAAAAATCTCACGAACTACGTAAGCTATCAATTTGTACCTAATTTCGAATGGTTTTAAATGAAAGTTATCCACGTGCATGGAAAATGAAAAAATAAATATATATTTTATTGTCTATGAAAAATTACGAATGGAGGGGGCAAAAAAATGTTCAACTATTAGGTCAAGTGGGGTATCATATCATACGAAATTTGACCAATCTATGAAGGAAAATGTTTCCATTTCCCCCCCCCCCCCCCCTTATCTCCGAAGTTTTCAAGCGAAAAATCTGAAATAATTACTTGTGATTAAGACAAACGTAAGTAAATATTACGCGTGACGTCATTGCTACTGTTGAGTGAAAGATGTGGACAGAGGTGCCATAGAGAGGCATAATAATGACGTCATTATTTTACTTACGACCTATTGGAATTCACTACTTTTAATATTGATATTTTTGGATGAAAATAAACATTAAGGGAGAAATAAAAAAACACGTATACCTACCTTAAAGTTTCATTTTCTATCGAACTATAAAAACTATAAATCATAAAATGGCCCACCTAAAAAAATGAAATAGGCATGATGACACATTTTGAAAAACTGTTCTATAATCTGTTTAGAAACATTTATTATGTACAACGAATAAGATTTTTCGAGAGAATTTAACAGTTAAGTAGGAAAAAAATGAATTTTAGTTTTTAAATTTCAAATTGGCGCTAAAACGCTTGTCAGTGTCATGGCGTCCCGAGTGACGTCACGTTTGTATAAATAGAACGCAGGCCTTTGATGATTGCTACCTAGATCGCTCAATTGCTCATTGAATGAACATAAATTAAAAAGTTTACAAGTCTTGCGCGGCCGTGCGAGCGAGACAGCGGGACAATGACGTATGAAGATCTGACAGATAACATGGTTCTATCCCTGTCTTACTATTCGTTCAGTACGTAAGTTTTCTCTGTAATCTGTGGTAATGGCCGTTATGGGTATGTATTTCTACAAACTTGACGTCATGCGCTCTGATTGGTGTTTAACATATCATGGCGGGCGTCCGTATTTTTCAGTTTAATTTTATCAAAATAAATAATAATCTCTTACTTAATAAAAAAATATGAGCAATTTTAGAATTCTACGGTTAAAATTTCTCTAAGAAAATACCATATTTTAGTGATTTTCAATAACTGTCATCATGCCTATTGTCTTGGTAGTTCGATGGTCTTGGTGTAAAAATTATTCGTTGTTTGAAATTGAGTTCTTTTGTATTGGATAAGTAATTTAATAAGTATTGGGACATTTACTTTACCTTGAGTTAATTGTTCGTTTTTACGGAACCCTCGGTGCGCGAGTCAGACTCGCACTTGACTGGCTTTTTTTTTATCATAGCTCCAAAAAATATTTCTTTCTTAATGTAATCAAACAATTTTATTGAATTTCAATCTTTAATATACAATGTGTATTGCTTATACTTGATCAAACGAAATGTGCGGATACTAGACAAAAAAAATATCGATAAAAAAAATAAAAATAAAAATTATAGGCTAACTATTTAAAAAATTAAGGCGTTTTAATTTTTACAACACGAGGACATAAGTTAATAATATTTCAGTTACTTCCTAAAATAAGAAAAAAAAAATGCACCATTCGACCAAAAAACGAAATGACATATTGTAAGTTTTCTATGGAATCATATAATTTCTGGCAACGAAAAACACCTACCCTGTTTAAAATAACTGATAATATTTAATTAAAAAAGATGTACGTAGATGTAGGTATATATTTGACTAAAATTTCGACTTTTAATACGATAAGCATGGCTGCTCAATACTCTTGGACGTAGGCTGTATTAGCTGTATATCTGTGAGTCTCCTATTAATGAACTGCTTAATGTACACAAGTACCTGGTAGACGGTTTCTTAACCCCCGACGCAAAAAGAGGGGTGTTATAAGTGTGTCTGTCTGTGTATCCGTCTGTGGTAGCGTCGCTCCCTAACGCATGGACTGATTTGAATGCGGTTTTTTTTGTATCATAGATAATTTTATCCAGAGTGTTCTTAGCCATGTTTCATGAAAATCTGTTTAGCCGCAGTGGCGGCGCTTGGTACATCGGCACCCGGGGCGGTTTTGTATTGAACACCCTGGGCGGGTTTGTATTGAGCACCCCTGACCCCTACTCAAAATAGGCTTTATTTTAGATACTAATGATCTACCTAGTATACTACTACTAAGATAAGTAAAGTACCTACTTTACTGTGCCATACTAAAATTGACTTCCATGTCGTTCAGGTTGTTGGCACCCCTGGGTGCTCGGTACCCGGGGCGGACCGCCCCCCTCGCCCCCCCCCCTAGCGCCGCCACTGTTCAGCCGTGTTTGAGATTGACTTTGAAATGAAAAGGTCGGGGGTTTTTCAACTTTTCTAAGTTGTTTTATGTGTTTTCATCACACTTGCTCGTCAACGGCGTTTTTACTTGCGTGCGTACAGAGCAGTTATAGCCGTTTTACCTCCCACGGGATGTTAAGTTTAGTTTTAAAATATAGAACCCACTCATACTTCACTTCGGACTGAGGATGCTTCCAATCAGCCAAGGTATTTCATATCTTCAAAATTTTGCTACAACCAACTTTCAATATGTATAAAACATATCTTTATATTAAATTTGACTGCACTTTAATGTTTAATATGTAGTTAAGTGTCTATGTAAAACGTTTTAAGTGTTTTTAAACCGTGGCTGTATACCGAAGGGTCTTTGCCATACGCGCCTCACGTCAAATTCAACAAAATGGACGACTGACATGTTGCAGTTTTTATTACGATTTGCATTAATTTCTTCTAAAATGTATTTATTTCCTCGCAAATGTGATGAAAAACATTGTGTATAACACGGGGGCGTAAGAATATTGCAAACTCGAGTCATCAAAAGCCCAACGCCGAAAATATTCCACTTACGCCCCTCGTTAAACAATGTACTATAACGTCCGTGCGGTTGTCAGGTGGCCGAGGAGGGCCGCGAGGCGGAGGCGAGCGCGCCGCCGGGCCCGCCGCGCCGCGGGCCTCCGCCGCGCGCGCTGTCGCCGCACCAGCGCTGGATGCGAGCTGCCGGTATGTACCAACTTATCAACACATCCTCTCCTCCGGGGTTGCGTTTCACATGCTGCCTCTTGAACCGACCCCCTCAGGTTCCAAGAACACTTTTAACTTTTCACGCCACTGCTCGGAAATGTGGCAAAAGATGGTCAGAATTCAGGCTTCAAAGCAAGTTGGACATCGCACGAACAGGCCATCTATGAGTTGAAACTGTCCAACAATGTTTTTTCACACCTTTCATTCGGAAAAGTAAGTTTTGCTCCGCGACGAGAGGGACCAAAACGCTACTTTTCTGTTTAAGCTACTTTTTTAATTTATACATTGGCATTGGAGCATTTGTACGCAATGTGCCAATTGAACACAGATGTTAATAAAATAATCGATTGTAATTTCATCGTAGTCGTTTCAAAACGAACATATTTCAAGTTTTAACTCTAATAACGTTGTATAAAAATGTATAAATTTTTCGTAGTATTTAAAAATTTGTAATAAAAATTAAGATAATTTAGATATATTTTAACAATAGCTTTTTTTTTAATTTCCTCATAGTCGGTGTGAAAAATAGTATGTGTCACTCGGTAGCAAAATTATTTTCGTCTCGGGCGTAAACACTTTTATCCCTCACTACGCTCAGGATTCTATTGTAGGATCCCTCGCTACGTTCAGGATTCAATACACCGCCCTCGCCGTAAATATACTATTTTGCTCCCTTGTGACACAATAGGTAGTGTTGAATCCTGAAAAGATCGTGCAGGGCACGAAATTGATTTGAATGCATAAAATTAATGCATGCATTACGAAAATATTATTACACGTAAAACTGATGGTAAAACTAATGTCACAAAATTTAATTTCACGCCACTGATTTCGTAATGTAATTCCGGCTAGTGATGAACGCATCTGCAACACCAACATCGGCTTAAGGGAACAGATGACATTCGACTATATTACATATTCATCGCTACTGCCACGTTTGTCTAACTAGTCTTAGTGTTGTACCGTAATTTAAGGGCCGTCAGCCCAGCCGAAAATTTACTGTAACGTCACGTTTTACGTGACGATAAAACCTATCGTGCCTCTGTTCGGTCAATATTATTCGAAAAGTAAGTTAGCGTATTACAGCAGAAGTCAAGTTTATAGTTTACTAACTGCCCACCTTCATTAAGGCGCCGTAGGTTCATGGTCTTCTCTCCCTCTCATTGAGCATAAGCGTGAGCGGGATGGAAGTGCGTGCTCAGAAGCGCGGATATTATGTTTTCACCTCACCGGCTCGAAAAGGCTTGCTTTATCGCTCAAAATCTGCGCCCAAAAGTCCATTTTATCCGCTAGCGTGGAAAGAATTTTTGAATTTGGAACGTGACGGTCGATCGCGAGACGTAACTTTTTTTCTATACAGAATGAGAGGTGCGTTCAGAAACTGATGGTGTTATGCCAATAATAAATTGTTATTATTTAGATAAAATAAAATGAATAATACTTATTCTCTCTTAATTAAGTAGACATACGAAATATTAACATTTAGATTGACATAAGGATAAAATACGAATAAATAATTTTAGAATGTCGATTTATTTTTCTGAAAATTTCGCTTTTTCCAAATTTGGAACGCACCGTTTGAAAAGTTAATTTAAGAAAAAACTCATATACATTTAATTTTGTTTAGTTCTAAAGCTACAGACAGTAAAACCAAAATAATGGTGGTTATTTATAGATTTTAGTGCAGAAGATATATATAGATATATATATGAATTTTGATGCCTGCTAAGTTAGCGGAAAAAGTGAAATAAGCGTATTTGAGTCTTAGTTTAAACCTTGATTACCCAACAATAGGTACTTTGACTTTTTAGTGTAGGTAAGCGTGAGGTTATTTAAAGATGCAAAAATATTTATGTTACATTTAATAATTATAAAATGCTAGATCTTGATGAGATGTAAACAAACCTTTATTGGAAATTCGTATAAGGTCCAAATTACTTCCATTACATTTACTTACCTACAATTTTCCTCGCGGTGGTGAGGTGAAAAATTGTGTGTTTCGCTCGGCAGCAAAATTGTTTGGCGTCTCGTGCCTTGAAAGCCTCGCTATGCTCAGGATTGTACTTTTGAACCATTCGCTTCGCTCATGGTTCAATTTTACAATCCTTCGCTAGCTCGGCTTTCAATACTAAGCACTTGCGCCAAACAACAACTTTGCAGCCTTGCATAACAAATAACTATTTTTAATTTTAATTTTTTGGCCGTTCAAATAAATAAAAAAGTAATCACTGATTTCTCTCAAACATGATGTTGCCGATTTTTAGAAGCCATTTTAATATTTTTAGCTTTTGTGCATAATTTGTTACGAATGTTTTAAGTGTATTTTAGACCCTTGTAGACCAATGTTCATGTTTTTTTTCTATCAAGCAAAAATTGCTTAATCATGTTTCGAATCACTGATCTTCCTGCAGAAAAGCCTCAAAATTACTATTCGTATTTTTTTGAAAGTATATTATTATAAACAGACGCATTATATTGTTTCAAAAACTCTGTTCGCTTAACATCGCTGAACCTACGGCGCATTAAGGTTTGTTGACAACATCTGCATAAAGGTTCGAGTGAACATCTTCCATCGGAAATCATTGCTCAAAGCCTGCCATGTAAGAACTTATTTCTAACGCGATCTTGTTTGCAGATAGCGAAAGCGGACCACGAGGACGCGGCATGAGGCCCCGCGGAAGACCATCGCGGAGGGCACAGTATAGATACTAAGATAACAATGACATATTCATCTTTCTTCCCATGGTTTTCATAAGACATTTTCATAATTAAGTCTTTTTTTTTTCGCGGACTTTGTTGTGGATATAATAGGAATTATTGTTTTGCTATTACTGCAATCATTCTGATAATAGCCAGGATGAACAATAGTGAGTGTACGTGCGAATGAATGAGCAGCGTGTTGTTTTAGTGTCGTCTGTAAGGAAAGTGTGAAATTCCGGCCTTATTGAATGAGGCGTCATATCAATACATACTGGCTGCGTCAGGTATAGCCGGCAGCATAAGTGGATTATTCTGCTATTTATTTCTGATTAAGTTGAACAATTGGACTATTACGGTGGTATTACAGTAGTTGTTATGGAGTAATATTAACTTAAATTTCTCCAATTTGAACTTGGTGATGCTTAACCCATTCAGCGCCAGTGACTCAGCCTATGGGTCATGTACGAACGCTTCGGCCAGGCCAGTGACTCGCATGTGGGTCATGAATAAATCCATATTTAAAAATAATTGGGGTAATAGTATTAGTAATAATTTAAGCTAATAACCTTATTTACAAGATGTGTTAGGATAAAACATTATGAACATGATTTTTTTAACTAAAACTGGGCCTAGAACATTCCAGATTGGTTTACCATTAGTAAATAAAATATTTTTTTACTGAAAATCGAGATACATACACATTGCAAGCAAACAGGTAAATCCACTTATCAAATATATCATAAATATATTTATGTCAGGAGTTATTAGTATGGCTCAGGGAGTGGGTCACTGTGGCCTGGCGATGCTTGTAAAAAATCACGAATGTTTCCGTAGCAGGCCAAAAGAAACCTTATTCGCTGGTCTTAAGGCTTATTCCACGATAAAAGTTGTTTGATTTTGTACCATTTTACAATCAATTCCTGTTTGGATGGTGGTAAGCAAGATTTGTATGAACCAAGCCATATAATGTTTATTTTGGAATATCAATGTTGTCTAAATAAATAGTTACAATTACCGTTCCCAATAAATCTCGCATTGGATGATGATGATAAATAAAAGCTTATTATTATTACACAAGCGATTAAATTTCATGTGGAACGAAACCTGTGGCTTTGAATTTGACTAAGGGAGAATATAAACGTGCTCAATGCTCTGTGAGCGCATCCAAGACACACAGGGTGTTAATTGTCTGGCTAAATGACTAACAGTCGAGATAACACGGTACCGACCATGTATTTATTATTACCTGCTAACAATAGAGCGGCATAATGACGTTTACTCGAACAGAGATAACGGCCGACGTTGTGCAGCTGCAGGATAATCAGGCCCAATGTAGACAATAATCAAGATAGACAATAAACAATGGATGCATCCGAGCGGCGATACTTTGTATTTTTGTGGTATTATCTTGCATCTGTTATTTTGCACATACTGCCTATTAAGTAATTCATCCCATCCCCCTATTAGCAACTTATTTTTAAGTAATTTGGGAACCCCAATTTAGTCATTTATTCGTTGGCGAGTTTACACATCTCCAGTTCTGTGTAGTGATTTCGTGTTTGTGTGTCTTGTAAGATTAAAAAGATAAAGTTTCATGCCAACATATTGCAGTAAATAATAAAGCAATATTTAATTAAAACAAAAAAGATGGTTACTTAAAGTGTTGCATAAAATTGACCAGCTCTCAGGCTTCATACGCGGGCGTCTATTTAGCGTACGCGCCAGGCTCATGACCCATAAGCTGAGTCATTCGTTTTAGCCAGAAATGGTTTGTTTGGTGGCCGGGCGTATTGTGTACGATCGTCGGCGCCTGGCTGTGAATGGGTTAAAGGTTGATAATGTTATGAAATATTTTGATTGCTCTAGATTATTTAATGTGAAAAGAGTTATATTGGGTTCATTCATTATATGTCAAGCAATCCTAACACTTAAAGTATCAACGGTAAACCAGTACCTATCTTGTAAAAAATAGTATCTTTGCTTGTTTTTGTGATTGTGACTTGACGGAAAACAAACACAAGTTGTGAGAGTGACATTTAATTTCCTTATATTAGTAATTCATGAATGTATCCGATTATAAAATAAAAAACAATATGATAAATAAGTCATTATTTTATAGTAACTAAGTGAAGCAATTCCATTTGTAATAATTTCCTTATAATTTACCAATAAAAGACTAAAAGTTACAGGTGTTTTATTCGTTCTACCCCCAATTATGTACATGTCCACTTACAATCAACTGAAAGGTGTTGTTAAGTATTATGCCCAATGCCGACAGACGAAACCTCCTTCGTCACAGTCGGTTAAAATACTAGTAAGATCCTGTCGACCCCACCAAGTGAAAATGAATTGTTATCGCGGCGCGGCTAGCGCCTCGAGTTGTCCTTGAACACCTCGTTCATAAACGATAACATACGTCTGCGTCGAATGCCTTAGAAATTCTGATACGACCATTAATTCGTATCTAAACGGTTTATGTAAATTACTTTAAAAACAAAGTTTAAACCGACTTCAATTCAGTTCTTCGCCATGCCACATAGGATGCAGAAATGATTCTATTTGTGGCGTTCCATGCCTAAAGGGTCCTTATGGGCCACATTTGTTCTTCAGATTCAGTTTTGAACTGTATAATACCAGGGTGATGGGACAGTCGAGTGTAAAAATATGGGCGCATACAACTTACTCATAAATATATCCACCATGCATGTGCTCTTATGTCAGCAGACTATGGTTTCAGTACATATTTATGAGAGGTTTAAATTGATACATATTTTTGCACTTAACTGGCCCACATTAATTGTATCTTTCGTTTCCACTACATACTTATATTACATCTAAAACTGAGGGTAGATTTGGAAAATATATACCTACTTAAATTCTTACACATGCTTTCATTTACTACTAACCAAATTTATATGTAAAGTGTTCAGATCATTTCTGAGCTATGAACAAGGTAACTAGGTTTCAAGATGGAATTGTCATGAAAAGAAACAGATACTTACATAACTAATTGCAGGTAAATAGCACCTACCATTGAAAATTGAGTTACAGGAGTTACCAAAAAATCCTCAACAGTACAAAAGATAAAATTGAGGTGAATAAGCTATATTCAGTTTATTCCCAACTCCCATACACTTCTTGCTAACAGTTAATTAAATATTTATTTATGGTAAGTATCTAATTTACATCAAGTCAATAAGAGGTCAAAATATAGTTATTAAAACCATATGTATGAGGTTCCTATGAGGTTCAAGTGAGAAATCATACTAGTTTTTTTGGGTTTTTATTATTATCGAGAATTAATTACAAATTACTAAACCAAACAAAGAGATTGAAACAATGCTTCATTATTTTTTACCCATATTTTGTGTATAACAGTGTAAAACGCAAACTTGTGTCTGGAATTAGCAAATAAATCATTATTACCTTTAACACATAATACATGAATATTAAGCTAAGCCTTAAAACTAGGTTTCACCATATGGTCAAATAATTCTACACATAATATTGAAATAATTAGGTATACATTTAAGAATAGAATATAATATGAAAGTTAAGCATATTTGCCATATACATTTTCATCGGAGAATGCTATGTATAGGAAGAAGTCTTCATCGTGGTGCTCCTGGTAGAGCGAGCCCATGGTCGCGGAGGTGGGAGGGATAACGTTGTTGACAAAGAAAAACAGCGCGTCCTCCGGCCGAAGGTGAATGCGTTTCCTGATCAGGAAGTAGAACTGGCCAACGGTTAAATCGGAGGGTACCAAATACTTCTTCTTGTCGAGGTCTCCCAAACGAGCCTTCGGCGCTTTCTCGACGATCACAGGCACACGGTCCGGATATTTTCTGCGTATTTTCTCACCCTCAGTCTTCCTTTTCTCGAAAGAATGCTCTTCCTTATATTGGAATTTCATGTTGGAGTAATGACACTATAATTTCCAAAATAATCACAACAAAGCCAAATTCGATATTGCGACTTGTTTTTTGTTTTTTGTCTTTACAGGCAATGACGCAATCAGCTGATATGACAACGACGCGACTACGACGCTAGCTCGCTTCGATTCGATTCGATCTATTCATTAAGTTTGCCAGACTAAAGTGTCATATTTATTTCCCAAGAATAAGGAATCTTAATATTTATGGGACATATACATGTATCTCATGTACGATCTTTTATACCCATATTTATGCTAAAAGTGGCACTGGAACAAAAGTTTCATGTGCTCTGCCTAACCCTTTTAGGGATAAAGGCGTGATTATATGTATGTATGTATGTATACATGTCATGATTTGTCAGCCCCAATTTATCAGAAGCTGACTAAAGGTGCCATCACATTATTAACACGCGACGCGACCCGATACCACGCGACGCGTGTTGAGTCGAATCATGCGACGTGGCGTCGCGTCGTATGTTCATAGTGTGATTCTGGTCATAGAAAATACTACAATTTGATTCGACTGCGTGTTAATAATGTGTCTCCGCCATAAATGCTATCGTGAAGGCATGTTGCGCTGCTGATCCAACTGTCAAATGAGTTGTACTCATGTGGTCGGAGCGTTTGGACTGGCTCTTTCGGGCGAACCGCTCGTCCGGTGTGGACACACCCAATTATGACTTCGACATGTTGTAATGACAAATTGGGATAAAAACACAATCTATATATCCCATTAAATCAGCAATGAGAGAAAATTATATGGAAATTTATTTGAAGCCATTATTTTTATGGATATTTCTGTGTTTATAAATACTCAACAAATTAATTACAAAAACAGTTTATGATAGTTTCAGAGAAATAGTATGTCAAGCATGTTGGAAGTTGCCAATTTTGCAGTGAACTAGAATTGGGTGTAGCGTACAGACGTAACAACTGCAACCAAAGAGAATATAAACAGACTGCAACTACAATTTCATTCAGTGTGGCCAGTTAACAGTAAGAAAGCGAAAATTGCCGCATTCAAACGGTCCTGCGAAGCGGACTGCAAGATTGTTACTAAACGATGAGATAGGGCAAGACAGCACGTCGAACACACGGCCGCGACATACTCTCGATTTTTCTCGCACTATACCTCTTGTTCTAATAAGAGAGAGACGGATAGTGCGAGAAAAATCGAGAGAGCTCGCGCGCCGTCGCATGATAGCCGTGCAGCACACAAAAATCGAGAGTATGTCACGGCCGTCTCATGATAAACGGGCTGTCTCGCCCTATCTCATCGGTAAGTAATAATCTTGCAGTCCGCTTCGCAGGATTGTTTAAATGCGGCAATTTTCGCTTTCTTACTGTTAACTGGCCCCACTGAATGAAATTATAGATGCAAAACACCGGTTTAAAATAAATACAAAATTAGTGCAAAATATTAATACAATATTCTTCAGTATATTTTTTTAATTTTCGTTTAAATTTATTTGAATGAAATTTGTGAGAGAAAAAACACTTGGCAGATCATGCAAATCATGCAAATTCCACCACAACTCATTTCACGGTTGGAACATGCATCCACACGATAGCAATTAGTCAGATTCTGATGAATTGGGGCTGACAAATCACGTAATTTGGATTGCCCTTTATTTCAATCAAAAGCCAGTGTACACCTAGCAATTTGTCACAACAACTTAGAGACACAGAGGGCCTACCGCGAAACGAAAACGAACTTCGTTTGTGTATCTCCCGTCTCTTTTGCACTTGCTGGTTCGAGCGATAGAGTGGGAGCTACTCGAACGAAGTTCGTTTTCACTTCGCGGTAGCACCTCAGATATAAAATGAAGAGAGATAGCGAAAGGAAATTCATTCGCTTTGAAGGCGGTTGTTATGACAAATTAATAGGTGTATTAGAACCCTTATGCCGCGTTTATACGCTTGCGATGGCTTGGCGCGTGAGCAGGACGCAGCTATGCGTTAGAGGGAGAGGGCTATAATTCGATCTCATTCGTTTACATAGCTGCGTCCTGCTCACGCACCAAGCCATCGCAAGCGTATAAACGCGGCATTAAACTAAAAACTGCACTTCCTTTGGCACTTGTGCCACTACCTTAACCAGTGACAAAAATAACGTATTTTTGTCTATGGCACTTCAAGCAAGCACAAGCTAGCGGGCAAGCCTTGTCGATTGCTGGGAAAGCGTTGCTCTTGCTTGTCTGCCTTGATTTTAACACAAACGGCGTGGGTTGGGCTTTAAAGAGTATTTTAATCAAATATCTCATTCAAATAACTTTAAATATGCGCAAACGCAAATCTCTAAAAAAGGACGACGAATCTGAGGGTTCTGAGCCCGCGGGCGAGCCTGAAGAATTTCAAGACTCTGGAGAAGATTGGACGCCGGAAGCCGATCCCGTAAGTTGATGTGTAAAATGAATTATTTTAATCAATTAAAGACATGTACGCGTTTTTTTACAGTTATTAATGATTGTGTTATTGTGTGCATACTATTTGTAACGTTCATTGCGATGAAGAAATATCCGATTCCTGTACATACGTATATTACGCTTTTAGCTTAGGTTAGGTCTTATTCTTCATTTCTTTGCGATTGCAGTGCTCTTATTACTGGTGTTATAGCATTGTCTTGTGTAATTTCATAAATATAACCACACCATAAGCTTTACTTCTCATGTTTGATGATAATCATAGGTCCAAAAACCGCCAACGGCTTATGAAGTTGACATGGATAGTCTACCAAAGAATAATGATCGTAGCTGTAGAAGACTAAAGCCTACACCGAAAGCCCGCTCTGTTTTTGACTAGCAGGGTTGTCGCTAAAAGACGTAATATATTTTTTTGTCAAATATTACATTTTTGATACAAACTTTTATTGCTGGCTGTACTTTTCTGTATATCTTCATCAACTACTCATTGATACGATAACAACGAGCCTAAACTCAAAGGTAACCCCTTTCAGTCAGTTAAGTACTGAATTCCCATGGTTACCTTCAGTCTCCATGAGCAGATCAGGTTGATGGTACAATAATATTAAATTGTGATCCAAACTATACCTAAACCCAAAATTAAGCTCAATCGGTTGAAGATATCTGCTTCAAAATTCAGTTGCAAGATCCCACCCGGACTAACATACGTTGCAAGATAATTAAACATCTTAAAAAAGAACAGAGTGATAATAATATTTGCAAATACATATTAGTTTGTTTAGCAAGCATTTACAAAGAGTTCAACTGCCAACATTAAATCCCTGCACAATGATATTGTTAACTTGACTACCTGTAGATTCATTTGCTATGTTACATGTAAATGTACACTACTATCTGGTCTTATACATATTTTATTGGCCTGGCAGTGTAGACTAGTTTCATGGGTAGGCAATTAATGTGTCAAATCACTTTATTGTGTCCCATTACAGACTGAACAACAAGGCGGGCGTCCTGGACGCAAACGCACATCAAAAGGACCATCTCTGAACAATTCCAAAAAGAAACGCAAGGACGACTCTTCAGAAGAAAGTGAGGGAGAGGGAGAGGGTGAAGAGGATGAAGAGGGAGAGGGAGAGGAAGATGAGGGAGAACTGGATGAGGAGGAGGGCTCAGAAGATGAGAAGAATGGTTCTGATGGAAATAAGTCAGATTCCAGCCAATCTAAAGATGTACCAAAGCACTTCCATGTAAGATCACCATTTTCATATATATTTAAATTTTATGATGACTAGAGTTTAATGAAAGACTCGCTCATCAACATGTTATTTAGCTGATTGTTCTTTTTTCAGTCTGGAAACTTTGTGTTGTTGAAATCGGATGTAAAGTGGGATGGAGACACAGTAACATCTAAATTGGATGAATTGAATTTGTGGAAAATTGATGGAAAAGCGCTGCTACAGAAATTCATCCCTATGGAGTCTAGTGGAAAGATTTTGCACAAGTGTACTTGTGTTGTGAGTATTTTAATATGGTACTGGCTTTTGCTATATTTCTGAAAGTGGATTAGAAATAATTCAAATGTGTCTTTAACTTTTTCAGTATTCAGGATGGAATGTGGACAACCGTGAGAACTACTACCCTATTACCGAAATACTGGACAGAAATCCACGCACCGACTCTAAGGAAATATGTGTAGCATTAGATCTAAATGATCTTATCAAGGTCCGGGACAAGTAGATTCATGGTGTTTTTTTTTACTTAATTCAACTACCTAGATAAGAGGAAATAAATTTATAAGAGATAAGAATTCTTTGGCACTTCATTCCAGTTTACTTTTGTGTAATTCAGACATTTTATAAAAAATGGGAATTAAAATGAATGTTCAATAAAGTAAATCTTAAAATTAATGTTTTATTTTCATCATTTTATTATCCGCAGCCCTTATCCCAGTGATATTGTTCTGGTACAAGTGGAATAATGTTATTATTTAATTATATCCACTTGTTTACTGACATACACCTTGCAGCCTTCTGTCTAATGACTTTCCAGATTGATTTATGGTAAAAAAATATTTTACGTCACACCTGGCCATAATGCGAGTTTTACTGCACGCTGCGCGTACGGGAAAACTAGCATTGTGGCCAGGTGAAGACGTAAAATTTTGTACGCAACACGGGCGGTAATTCGTAAAGCCCCAGAGCGCATATTTATGGCCCTCACCTTCGGTTCGGGCCACAAACACCTGCGATCTGGGGTATTTACGAATTCACCGCCCTTAGTTACGTAATGTACTATTACAGTACAATGGTGCTACCTTCCCGTACTAGTGCGGAAAAGAGCACTTTCCGTGCATATGTCGAAACTTAAAGAGCCATATGTACAGTTAAACGTACGATACACGTGCGAATAGGTAAATCGCAACTCGTGCCGATTTAAAACACTCCCTTCGGTCGTGTTTTAATTTATGACCACTCGTTGCGAATTTCCTCTTTTCGGCACTTGTATCTTAATAGTAACTACGTAACTAGGGCGTGAATGCCCCAGATTGCAGATGTTTGTGCGATAAATATGCGCTTTGGGGCTTTACGAATTACCGCCCGTGTTGAGTAAAAAATTTTACGTGTTCATCTGGCCACAATGCGAGTTTTCCCGTACGCGCAGTGTGCAGTAAAACTCGCATTATGGCCAGGTGTGACGTAAATTACTATAAGTGCTGGAAGTCAAATCGACTTCCTCGGTATATTTAGCTCAAATAGGTGTCAAGATCTGGGCCGCTACCGCTAAACGAAAACAAAGTTCTTCGTGTATCTCCTTCTGTCGCTCTAATAAGCAAGTGCGACAGAGAGGGAGATACAAGAACGAACTTCGTTTGGCGGCAGGGCCTCAGTTTGTAATTGTATTTTCCAATTAAAAATGAGCAGGAAACAACCTGCAGGGCGTCAGTTGCTGTTTCAAGCTAATTCCGCCTTGAAAAAAACACCAGGACTTGGCAATGTTTACAAGCTTCGGATTTGTTGTTATGCCAGCGATAAGAATGGGTAAGTACGTCTAAAATAATGTAATTTGAAGAATTTAAATCGCCAGCACGGCTATCACAAGACGGCGCGTGAGCTCTCTCGATTGTTCTCGCACTATCCGTCTCTCTCTTATTAGAACAAGAGGTATAGTGCGAGAAAATCGAGAGAGCTGGCGCGCCGTCTTCTGATATCCGTGCTGGATCATCTATTCTATAAGATGGCCTTGTATAATTTGAATAAAAAAGACGCAGCATATCTACAAATCAACCTTCCGATTATTACAGAAAAACTTTTCCCTGCCAAAAAGCCTTTATAAAATTTAATTTCACACCCGCGGCGCGACCACAGAAATCGAAGTTCGTATACATGCATCCCTGTCACTCGATTACGTAAGTGCGATAGAGATGGAGATATCTGAAGTTCGTGGTTATAGCTCTGTCCGTGAAAAAGGTTTTTCATCATAATATGCCTAGCATCATTTTTTCCTCCCTCGCACTTGCTTGTACGGGTACGGTGCAACTTGTTAGTACGGGGCGAACGTGTTCGACATGAACGCGATCATGCTCCATTCAAAATCGATTGCACTACCACAGACTGGCCGGTGTGCACACAACCGAAGGTTTTCGAACGAACTGTACTGTACTGTGTGTCCACAGTGACATGACAGCCAGCCTTCATTTGACAGGATTAATTTAATATTGTTTGGTTTTTGACTTGACTTGTTGGTATTGGTAAAGCAGTACAGCACGGCCTAGACAAGATCAAACTTTCTATTATAAAAAATACCTAATTAGTATTTGAGAACAACTTAAAAATATACGTTTATAAAAAGAAGATTGGAATAGATGTTTCTATTTTTTCAATGTATCCTACATTACCACAATGAGTAACGATTCACAAGGTTGAACTACATGCTTTGCTTTAAACTCCTGTATCCAAACTAGATTTGTTGGAAAGTTTTTATAAACATTTCATCATTACAGAACAAGACTGCGCCGTTTGCTTACAAAAATGCCATCATCCTACCCAGCTGCCTTGTGGGCACATCTTTTGCTTTCTTTGTGTGAAGGTGAGCTGACCTAATATGAGATCTTTTCATACCTAATTCATTCGATGCAAGTCCCTAAGCGCTGTTACTATATGTAAACTGTTTTAAATAAATAAGAATTCTCATAAATACTTCATTTCGTGTTGTATAGGGAGTTGCAATTCAAAGCAAAAAGTGTGCTATGTGCAGAGCAGAAATCCCACCTGATTATTTGGACCATCCAGTGCTCTTAGAGGAAACTCAAGCTAGTGCTGAGGAAGTGAATCAAGCTTACCAATGGTATTATGAAGGAAGAAATGGTATGTTTGTAGTTCTTATCTTTACAGGTCTAAATCTCAATACAATTATAATATAAGCATAGTGTGATTGCATATTAGTAAGTAGTTATTTACATTTACTAGGATGGTGGAAATATGATGAGCGGAGTAATATTGAATTAGAAAATTCATATAACTCTGGGAGCCCGGAGTGCACATTGCTACTTGCGGGGGCCCTGTACCGCATCAACTTTCAAAACATGGTGCAGATGAGACAGAGTGACAGAACCAGGCGTCGCCGGGTTCAGAGAGACACCCCCACACTGCCAGCCAAAGGTATGACCTAAATGTTATATTGTAAGCAAATATTTCAACTTCCTAAAAATTAATAAAGGCTACCACAATGGTCCAGAACATAATTTTCTTCGTTTGACATGGGCAAGGGCTACCAGTGGTATTAGCCCAAAATTACACACATGCCATTTTACCATACTCTGACTGTGTTAAATATAAATAAATAGAGCCTTTATTACTGAATTTTTACATTTCACTTATTCTAATTTGTGGTTCTTTCGTTTGTGTCTTCAGTCTGCCTTTTGGCAAAGGCCTCCCCTAGAGTTTGCCATAATTTTCTATCCACAGCTTTTCTTCTCCATAATGGGCCAGCCATTTCTCTAATTTCATCCACCCATCTTTTTCTTTGCCTTCCCCTTCTCCTTTTTCCGTCACGGGGGTACCAAACAGTGATTTCCTTGGACCATTTCGCTTTTCGGCTACGAATTGTGTGCCCAATCCATTTCCATTTCAGTTTCTTTACTGTGTATGTGATATCAGTTACACCTGTCATTTTTCTGATTTGTGTTAGTTTCACTTTATCCTTCAATTTGATGTTTAGCATACTTCTCTCCATTCTATTTTGGCACACTTTCATAGCTTTCCTTTTCCACAGTCACAGGACAGTCATGAAAGCTATGACTGTGTTAAATACCTGGGCTTTAACCTTGATAGGCACATGGAAACATGATCGCAAGAAATGATGCAGTTCATCAGTGGCCGATTTACCAGCAGGCTGAGTAGGCTTGAGCCTAGGGCGGCGGATTTGGGGGGGTGGCAAATTAGTCCCAAAAAATTTTTTTTGTCTTACAGAAATAAAAATTAAATAAATACCTAAATGTTATTAGATTGCACCACTTAACTTAACCTGTCAAAGTGGAGAATTTGACGTTTGTCCATCTGCTAATACTTTTTTTATACTACGTATTTGTGTTGGTAGTCTTATTTGGAGTGCGGTGCGGGAACGTATGACGATCATTCGCTAAGAGTGTCTGGCCGAAATGAAAGAGCGGGGGGGCGGTCGGGTCGCCGAGGGAGCCGAACGTCACGTTACGTGTACAGATGCCGTCAAACTTCTTGAACATTTGACCTTGCCTGCGCAAAGGCGAATTGTACCTGCGAGCTGCCCCCCCACTTCGTCCCGCATGTTCAAGAAGTTTGACGGCATCCGGGAGCAAGAGAGAAAGATATAGAGCGACGTCAGCGGCGATACAAACTGGGAAGTCCCGTCCCGCCCGTATTTAATTTTTGTCAAAACAATAGTCACCTCGGATAATTGCGTCTTGCAATTTCTAATTAAAAGTGTTTAGTGGGTTGCATATATAATTTTTATAACATAACAACACCGGACACCGGTTAAGTGAAGACAACACAATACAAACTTAACGGATTGTTAACAGATAATTTAATAGGAATATTGTTCGTATTGTTTTTAAACTATAAGTCCAATAAAAATAAAAAATATTTAACAACATTTACCAAATGTAATAGTACATTACGTAACTAGGGCGGTGTATTCGTGAATGCCCCAGATCGCAGGTGATTGAGGGCCGAACCGAAGGTGAGGGCCATAAATATGCGCCCTGGGGTGGGGCTTTACGAATTACCGCCCGTGTTGAGTACAAAATTTACGTCACACCTGGCTATAATGCGAGTTTTACTGCACGCTGCGCGTACGGGAAAACTCGCATTGTGGCCAGGTGAAGACGTAAAGCTTCTAAATAATGTAATCCATGAAATCAATACATACTTACATAAAGCAGCATACGAATTTCTAGTAAGCAAGATACTGATATTTAACATCATTGGATTCCAAAAATAGTTATTTTGGTCATGGATTACATTATTTAGAAGCTCAGAAAATTTACTAAACTGGTTTAGAATAAATGTTATTAGTTTAGAAAATTTACTGGACAGGTTTAGAATGACTGTAATCAGTTCTTAATTTTTCATAATATATGATTTTTTTTAAAACAAAGAATCATTTTTTAGGGTTAGTTGCAGACCATAGAAACTTGTCAAATGTTCCATACATTCAGATTTTAACGAACACCGCTTATTATTACAAACGGTTTGGTGCAACCCACCCTTCGTCTTTTAATTCTAAAATATTTTCTTCCACCGTCTTTTGTCCGTGTAGGGTATCGAAATGCAGAGGTCAGAAGGGGCGGCAAAATTTGAATAGCCTACTGGCGGCAAATGTCTTAATCCGCCACTGCAGTTCATGAATATCTCAACATGCCGGCAGTTACCTCTGAAATTGAACGGTTTAAGAAACCATACAAGGATTGTCTATTCTTACATCAAAATCCACTCTTAGCAGATTTTTTGGACCGGTCGGTGGTTGGACGCCCTGGTGTTGGTGCATATAAAATAATTATAATATCATACATTTGGCCCCATCGCCCACCAGATTTCTGGTGCAATCAGTCAACGTAAGGCAGATTGTGGCGGGCTGTTAGGGAGTAGCGACCCTACGTACCTGAGTGCTCCTGGGGGTGTCCTGTGGTCAGGCTGAGCCGATCGGGTGGTTTGTTGGACAGGCCCTCCACCTCTGGCTTGCCTTTATTGGCCGTCCAGAGTGGAGTCGCAAGAGCTGTTGTTCGAGGGTAGATGTGGACACCTAAGTGGCGAGTTGGCTATATGTTTAAAGTCCAGTGCCACCTCTCTACCCCCCCAGCTCTCTGACCGGTGTTGCCCTTAGGCAATTTCGCTATTAATAGGGGCCCATCTAGCAGTTAGCGAGTCATCGTCTGCCAGAGATAAAGATTGAAACAGTTTTATTAGGCAGGCGTCCGATGTCTCACCCAATAGCCCAGCCACTAGTCCATCATTTCAACCCAATAACCCGTTTTATTTAGATTCCATCAACCATCAATAGTCCCTATACACCCCAGCGGGTGCTGTCTCTGTGTGCGTCCCAAGACACGGGCAGGGGCAGCATCCGCTCGGTGTACTCCTTGCATTTCATTAAATTGTCAAAAGGGCCTCTACGTGTTGGCTCAGTTGGTACTTTGTAGGTACCTAGCTCCACGCACGCCTCCCAAAGGTCCGGGACATCATTTTCCCTTGAACGGGAAAGACATACATTTATTCAACGTGTTTGCATACAATGACCGTTTAATAGAACAATTTAGATTAAACTTAAAATGGAGCAAGTTTTCAAAATCAAAAACCCCGCTCAGAAAAGAGCAAATTATCAATCTTTAATTATTTTTTAAGCAGATAGTGTGGAAAATCGGCCTTGTTTGAATTTTTGGTGGGTAACATTTAAAGTACTTACAGATTCGTATGTCTATAGTGAGATAAGTACACAAAGCAGTGATTTATTTTCCAGGTATTGCTGGAATCAAGAATGAAAGTCAAATTAATGAAACAAAGAATGAATCTGATGATTCTAACACTATTGATCTAACCAGTAATGATGCTGAGGACCCAGTGGAAATTCTGGATAGTGATGATGGAGACATCAGTGAGATCAACACTTCTCAGGATAATGAAGTCAATGAATTAGTTCATAGAACAAGGTAAATATGCAGGTGGGCTGATCAACAATTTTCCGTTGCTTGCTGCCATGGTTACTTCTCCTGCTACTATAAACCTATAATTTTATAGTATTTAAAAATACGAAACTCAGGTTATCGGTAAACCAATTCCATGGAGCGGCAGCACCATAGCATGCTACTCATACTTGGACTTCAATATATAGTATTTTTCTCAGTAACTCTGTCTCCTGGCTTACCAGCACACTTATTATGAGACGGCCGCGACATACTCTCGATTTTTTACGCACTATACCTCTTATTCTAAGTTTTCTAATAAGAGAGAGACGGATAGTGCGAAAAAAATCGAGAAAGCTCGCTCGCGCGATTGCCGTGCAGGACAGAATAACAAGAAAAAGTTGATTGACCCAGGAAATACTTGAAGTGTACTGGAAAGACGGAGTAAATTACTTAAAATATTCTGTTTCTAATTCTCCCTACAACCTCTGTAGCCGAGTTGGTAGTGACCCTGCCTATGAAGCAAGACGTACCGGGCTTGAATCCCAGTAAGAGGGTTTATTTGTGGGATGTGCATGAATATTTTTTCCTGAGTCATAGATGTTAAATACTTATTCAAGAATTTATTTATCTATGAATAAATAAATAGAAACTAAAAAAAGCCTTTTATTTCTGGTTTGACATGCTATGGATATTGAAACAAAATTAACTTAAATTGCACTAAATAATTTTATTTATCTATATAAGTATAGTATATTGTCGTCTTGTACCCATAGTACAAGCATTGCTTTGTTTGTGGCTAGGTCAATTTCTGTAAGATTGTCCCCAAATATTATATTATATTAATTAGAAGCCAGCCATTATCAATCTGCTTCTTATATTTTATGTGTTGTATATCCACTCAATGCAGTTTTTTTTCCAGTGCAATAAATTTGTTGGAGCCTACCAGACACAAATGAAGACACTTCACTGTAGAGATGGAGAACTTGTCTGTATGATTCTATAATTATGGAAAATATTTAACAATTAACCCTTCATAGGCCAAATTTCAACATATGAGAGGGGATAATTTTACTAGTAGAGCTATAAAATGAGCTATCACATTTTATTTCTATAAAAGGAATTTACTTCCACCAAACAAATACTAACATACTAACCAAGCAGACAACTGAGAAGTTTCATTTTGCCAATTTACTCATATACATGTAAATACATGTATATGTCGGCTGTAGGTGTAGATGTTGATGTGTGGATATTGCAGTTGTAAACGCAATCCGCTGAAGCCTGTGGTCAATTCCAGCCATATGAGCAAGTACAATCAATACAATGAGTTGTTCTGAACTTACATTTTTTAATTGTGCCATTAATGGCGAAGTCAATCGACTCGCAAATGCGGCATAAGTTTCACTCTCCATTGGTTTATTATTACTCAGGTTAATCAGTAGCAGCAGTTGTTTCGGTCGTTACAAATCTCTCAATAAATAATGCCTGGATATGTAACACGTGCAAACCATGCAGACGCCGATCCTTTTTAAGATTTGCTAAGGGCCATTATTAAATTGCTTCCTTCCAGCGGGTTGTCCGCAAAACACAAATCAGCTGTTGAACACCAAGATTTTCCATCCGTATCGTATTTTTCCGGGTTAAATTCAGGTAAAGGCACGTTGTTTACAGCTTGTGGCATTCGGAGTGTATTTATCAGGGCGCGCATTTGTTCATTTTGTAATTCGAACATTCTTTTCCACATGGTTTCATTTGCGTGATTTTCACAATTTTCCGAATTTTCCTGTTCAGATCCCACTTCTGATATCGGTACAGGAGGTCGAGCTTGATCTTGGTCACCCATAATTGTTATTATTTAATAAAACCACACATTCACCTTACATTATTTTAAAACAGTAGTCAATTATTATTCAAGATGAAATGTCTATTAAAGTTAAATGTCTTGATTATCTTAGTCTCAAATCACTAATTAGTGCCCACTACAATCATTACTTGATTTAATTATTCTAATACAAGGACACAACCGAACGTGAGACAGTCCCAAATTGTACGACCCGCATTCTTGCACTCGTTCATGTGTGCGTCCGCCCTTGCCTCGATGCAATCGGGAACTCACTTCATCCTGCAGGGACAATCTGATTCTGTCAAGCACCACACCCATACGTGATGCCCATTACGTTAAGTTGAACCTTGAATACTGCTACAGCTAACATATATAAAAAATATGGCTAACAAAACTCTTTTCTTTTAACTTGTCATATATTGAACTAAATTTGCATCAGTGGTAGACTACAAGTTCTGCAGTGTTTTGGTTGTGTAACCTACAGTTTAGACCTTATACTTTTTATTTTGTCCAGTTGTAATTAGGATATTCTAACCACAACTTTGTTAATTATTGTATATCTAAAAATGAATCTTTAAATAAATATAGATATGTAGATTTTCAGTATGACTTTTATTAAATAATATTTTATTTTACCACCTGAATTCCATAAGGACAGCATACACTAGTTATTCTACAAATATAAAATTTCTGATGACATCACCAAGGACGCACTGGGCTTTGAGTAGCATGTGTCAAGATCCATGTATTGTGAGGTTTGGCTTTCATTGCCATTTGCTTGTGACGAGGGAACTTATGGCATAAGACGTACGACCGCTGATCACGAACGACGACGAAACAATCTTTACAGCGCCTCCGAACGCGACCTTTTACTTTGAATGAACAAACTTGATTGAATACTGGGATGGTCACTGGTAGTAGTTTTTCTTGGAATACAGGGCTCCGAAATGTACTGAAGAATGAGGGTATTATGTTAAGCTTTCCGTTTGGTATATTTGATTTAACAGTTGATACCATTCTGACTAAAGAAAGCAGCCTCTGCATTTTACCTGCAACATAAATGAAACTTAAAAGCTATGTATTTGAAACAAACTTGTTACAGAAGTTTAACAACACTAAATAACTTACTTCAGTATCTAAAATACTAGCAATAAAGTAGAAACCAATTTTTGTTGAGGTTATGTTTCTTTGACTTCAAAATATTGGTCACGATATGTCAAATCATTTTTTTTAAATTCGTCCATTCGGACAGGCTAAGACCATGGGCCATACTGCCTAGTCTTCAGAATATGTCAAATCAAATATGATGGGCTCTACAGACCCTACAGACCATACAATTATCACTTCAGGATTTATCAGATCCAATTTCTGACAAATTGTGGCAGTTTAGGGATACCATTTAGTAAAAATAATATTGCCATACCAAAGCACTGTTTCATGTTTGAGATATTATTTATTTTTCCTAAGATATCGCTATTCGCAGTAAGATGCAAAAGTGATTTAAAAAATACAATGACGTCAAAGCGTGATTAAAATCGTCTATAAAACAGGTTTTTATAGCTCTTAAACACCTTTAATATACAAACTATTTAATAAATGAATGTTTAATTTGTGGAAAGGCTTATTACACATTATTATATAATATTTTCAATATCTTACTTCAAAAATTGTTTGACGAAATCTTGGCTGATCATACTATTTCCATGGTCCAAATTGTGTTGATTCTGCGGCCCTAGCATACTAACAAAATGACGTCTTTTATGCAGATGGAAATAAAGTTATTTCTCTAGAATGTAAGAAGTTTTAAAACAATTGCTTTACCTTCTTCTTATCTCAGTGATGCCTGGAATCAGTTGTGGCCGTTGTGGGCTGAAAGTGCTCAAACAAAGGGCAAATTTTACTATGCAATACAACCTAAAGTTCCTACGACGCCTGGGGTCTCGAGTGACCTACATAAAATTTCGTCCGTCAACGGTTCATATCGTCACGTTTTATGTGCCAAAATCAAGAGCATGTTAGGATTTAACGTAAAAAAATAGTTTTGTGTGCAAGACTTAAATGATCATATTTTACGTAGATCACGGTATACCATGTTAGCTCCTGACGGTAAAATTGTATACGTTGGTTGTGGGCATAAAACATGTGCATTAAAGACGTCATTTTGTTAGTGTGCTAGGGCCGCTGATAAATTTTAACACTGTGAAAACAATACAATTGGCCGCAGGATATCTGTAAAATTTCTGTCACAACACACGGTTTCAGTTTCAAAACTTATTAGTTCTTTTGCTATTTGGATGGATTACTTTTCTACGACTTTTTGCTTGACAATTGGATTTCGATATCGCATATTAACATTAACACGACCCGTGGTAATTTACTTTCATTTAACGGCCTACGAAAACGTATATAATATGCGCATATTCAAGAAACCTAATAAAATTATTATGAAGTAAATAATTAAAGAAAATAATTATACTTAAGTATATGCAAATTCTCCTTACCCATTGTCGAAATTATCTAGACTAATATTATAAGAGGACAAAGTCTGTGAGATTGAAGCTTTGCAAGTTTGCGTGTTTCAAAAAATCTTTGAATGCATTGGGGTTTCTGGGTGGTTGTAGTAGGCTATATTTTATCCCACGGGTTTCCCTACTTTCTCTGAATTATGCGGGAGAAGCAGCGCGGGCAGCATGTCGTCTAATAAATCAATTGTTAGCTTTAGCCTTGGTTAACATTTACTTTTCCTCAATTTCAACAAGCATGCTACGAAGAAAACAGTAACACTTGTACCGTAAAATGAATTACGATACCAACTTACAAATGTTATAGGAAAAACGGGGCGGGAGTAAAGTAAATAAATAAAAACGAAAAACGATTATAATACAACTTCATACAAGAGTACAACTTTTTAGTAGCAGGGCAGTGCTTACTAATACTCTTTAATTAAGTAGTATTACTAGCATACTAATCGGCCATATATTTACGTTCGGACGTATAACTTTACGATTGTGCCCATTTTTGCGTTACTTAGTTAACATGCTAATCTCGCAACATATATTTATGCCATAGCGTAAAATATATGTAGCAAAAAGAAGTGTAGTGTTGCCAATATATACAACTGAATTTCTACCAATTATTACATTCTTTTCATTCGTTGAATCGTAGTCTATGGTTAGAGACCCAATATAATAATACTTAATTAAAGAGTTATAATAAGCACTGCCCTGCTACTAAATAGTTGTACTCTTGTATTAAGTTGTATTATAATTGTTTTTCGTTTTTATTTATTTACTTTACTCCCACCCCGTTTTTCCCATAATATTTGTAAGTTTGTATCGTAATTCATTTTATGGTACAAGTGTTACTGTTTTCTCTGTAGCATGCTTGTTGAAATTGAGGAAAAGTAAATGTTAACCAAGGCTAAGCTAACAATTGATTTATTAGACGACAAGCTGCCCGCGCTGCTTCTCCCGCATAATTCGAAGAAAGTAGGCAAACCCGTGGGATAAAATATAGCCTACCACCACCCAGAAACCCCAATCTATACGCATTCAAAGATTTTTGAAACACGCAAACTTGCAAAGCTTCAATCTCACAGACTTTGTCCTCTTATAATATTAGGATAGATCATTTCAACAATGGATAAGGAGAATTTGTATAAACTTAAGTGTAATTATTTTCTTTAATTATTTACTCCATAATAATTTTATTAGGTTTCTTGAAGATGCGCATATTATATATGTTTTCGTACGCCTTTAAATGAAAGTAAATTACCACGGGTCGTGTTAATATGCGATATCGAAATCCAATTGTCAAGCAAAAAGTCGTAGAAAAGTAATCCATCCAAACAGCAAACGAACTAATAAGTTTTGAAACTGAAACCGTGTGTTGTGACAGAAATTTTACAGATATCCTGCGGCCAATTGTATTGTTTTCATAGTGTTAAAATTTATCAGGGGTCTCGAGGGACCTACATAAAATTTCGTCCGTCAACGGTTCATATCGTCACGTTTTATGTGCCAAAGTCAAGAGCATGTTAGAATGTGACGTAAAAAAAGTAGTTTTATGTGCAAGACATATAAATGGTCACATTTTACGTATATGACGGTATACCATGTTAGCTCATGACGGTAAAATTTTATACGTCGGTTGTGGGCATAAAACATGTGCATAAAAGACGTCATTTTGTTAGTGTGCTAGGGCCGCTGATAAGTTTTAACACTATGAAAACAATACAATTGGCCGCAGGATATCTGTAAAATATCTGTCAAAACACACAGTTTCAGTTTCAAAACTTATTAGTTCGTTTGCTGTTTGGATGGATTACTTTTCTACGACTTTTTGCTTGACAATTGGATTTCGATATAACATATTAACACGACCCGAGGTAATTTACTTTCATTTAAAGGCGTACGAAAACATATATAATATGCGCATCTTCAAGAAACCTAATAAAATTATTATGAAGGAAATAATTAAAGAAAATAATTATACTTAAATATTGTATACAAATTCTCCTTATCGATTGTTGAAATTGTTGAAACTATCTGTACTAATATTATAAGAGGACAAAGTCTGTGAGATTGAAGCTTTGCAAGTTTGTGTGTTTATGGGGTTTCTGGGTGGTGGTAGGCTATATTTATCCCACGGGTTTGCCTACTTTCTTTGAATTATGCGGGAGAAGCAGCGCGGGCAGCTTGTCGTCTAATAAATAAATTGTTAGCTTTAGCCTTGGTTAACATTTACTTTTCCTCAATTTCAACCAGCATGCTACAAAGAAAACAGTGACACTTGTACCATAAAATGAATTACGATACAAACTTACTAATATTATGGGAAAAATGGGGCGGGAAAAAGTAAATAAATAAAAACGAAAAACGATTACAATACAACTTAATACAAGAGTACGACTATTTAGTAGCAGTGCAGTGCTTATTATTACTCTTGAATTAAGTAGTATTATATTGGGTCTCTTATGGGCCATCCACATTAAGTGATTTTACCCCAATTTGTCACTACAACATGTCGAAGTCAGAATTGGGTGTAGCGTACAGACGTAACAACTGCAACTACAATTTCATTCAGTGTGGCCAGTTAACATTTGGAAAGCGAAAATTGCCGCATTCAAACGGTCCTGCGAAGCGGACTGCAAGATTGTTACTAACCGATGAGATAGTGCAAGACAGCACGTCTAAAATGGGACGGCCGCGACATACTTTCGATTTTCTCGCACTATACCTCTTGTTCTAAGTGTTCTAATAAGAGAGAGACGGATCGTGCGAGAAAAATTGAGAGAGCTCGCGCGCCGTCGCGTAATAGCCGTGCAGCACACAAAAATCGAGAGTATGTCACGGCCGCCTCATGATCGACGTGCTGTCTCGCCCTATCTCATCGGTTAGTAACAATCTTGCAGTCCGCTTCGCAGGACCGTTTGAATGCGGCAATTTTCGCTTTCTTACTGTTAACTGGCCACACTGAATGAAATTGTAGTTGCAAAACACCGGTTTAAAAAAAATACAAAATTAGAGTGTAAAATATTGATACAATATTCTTCAGTATAATTTTTTAATTTTCGATTAAATTTATTTAAATGAAATTTGTGAGAGAAAAAACACTTGGCAGATCATGCAAATTCCATGGTCCAAATTGTGATTTTCATGCAATTAGTCCGGACAACTCATTTGACGGTTGGAACATGCATCCACACTATAGCAATTAGTCAGATTCTGATGAATTGGGGCTGACAAATCACGTAATGTGGATTGCCCATTACCGTTGACTGCGATGATTGAACGAATGAAAAGAATGTAATAATTGGTAGAAATTCAGTTGTATATATTGGCAACACTACACTTCTTTTTGCTACATATATTTTACGCTATGGCATAAATCTATGTTTTGAGATTAGCATGTTAGCTAAGTAAGTAAGCAAGAGCAACGCTTTCCCAGCAATCGACAAGGCTTGCCCGCTAGCTTGTGCTTGCTTGAAGTGCCATAGACAAAAATACGTTATTTTTGTCACTGGTTAAGGTAGTGGCACAAGTGCCAAAGGAAGTGCAGTTTTTAGTTTAATGCCGCGTTTATACGCTTGCGATGGCTTGGTGCGTGAGCAGGACGCAGCTATGTAAACGAATGAGATCGAATTATAGCCCTCTCCCTCTAACGCATAGCTGCGTCCTGCTCACGCACCAAGCCATCGCAAGCGTATAAACGCGGCATAAGGGTTCTAATACACCTATTAATATGTCATAACAACCGCCTTCAAAGCGAATGAATTTCCTTTCGCTATCTCTCTTCATTTTATATCTGAGGTGCTACCGCGAAGTGAAAACGAACTTCGTTCGAGTATCTCCCACTCTATCGCTCGAACCAGCAAGTGCGAAAGAGACGGAGATACACAAACGAAGTTCGTTTTCGTTTCGCGGTAGGCCCTCTGTGTCTCTAAGTTGTTGTGACAAATTGCTAGGTGTACACTGGCTTTTGATTGAAATAAAGGGCAATCCACATTACGTGATTTGTCAGCCCCAATTCATCAGAATCTGACTAATTGCTATCGTGTGGATGCATGTTCCAACCGTGAAATGAGTTGTGGTGGAATTTGCATGATTTGCATGATCTGCCAAGTGTTTTTTCTCTCACAAATTTCATTCAAATAAATTTAAACGAAAATTAAAAAAATATACTGAAGAATATTGTATTAATATTTTGCACTAATTTTGTATTTATTTTAAACCGGTGTTTTGCATCTATAATTTCATTCAGTGGGGCCAGTTAACAGTAAGAAAGCGAAAATTGCCGCATTTAAACAATCCTGCGAAGCGGACTGCAAGATTATTACTTACCGATGAGATAGGGCGAGACAGCCCGTTTATCATGAGACGGCCGTGACATACTCTCGATTTTTGTGTGCTACACGGCTATCATGCGACGGCGCGCGAGCTCTCTCGATTTTTCTCGCACTATCCGTCTCTCTCTTATTAGAACAAGAGGTATAGTGCGAGAAAAATCGAGAGTATGTCGCGGCCGTGTGTTCGACGTGCTGTCTTGCCCTATCTCATCGTTTAGTAACAATCTTGCAGTCCGCTTCGCAGGACCGTTTGAATGCGGCAATTTTCGCTTTCTTACTGTTAACTGGCCACACTGAATGAAATTGTAGTTGCAAAACACCGGTTTAAAAAAAATACAAAATTAGAGTGTAAAATATTAATACAATATTCTTCAGTATAATTTTTTAATTTTCGATTAAATTTATTTAAATGAAATTTGTGAGAGAAAAAACACTTGGCAGATCATGCAAATTCCATGGTCCAAATTGTGATTTTCATGCAATTAGTCCGGACAACTCATTTGACGGTTGGAACATGCATCCACACTATAGCAATTAGTCAGATTCTGATGAATTGGGGCTGACAAATCACGTAATGTGGATTGCCCATTACCGTTGACTGCGATGATTGAACGAATGAAAAGAATGTAATAATTGGTAGAAATTCAGTTGTATATATTGGCAACACTACACTTCTTTTTGCTACATATATTTTACGCTATGGCATAAATCTATGTTTTGAGATTAGCATGTTAGCTAAGTAACGTAAAAATAGGCACAATCGTAAAGTTATACGTCCGAACGTAAATATATGGCGGATTAGTATGCTAGCCGGGTTGTTATGGTTTCGTCATGGGGTATCTACACTACATGATTTGTCAGCCCCAATTCTTGTACATATCTTGTGTACATGTATCCTTTATGACACTCGTTGAGTTGAGGTCTGCTTGAACTTATCACATAGTTATATTGCAACACTGAACGGGTTTCGTGTTCGAGCGCATTTTGTTCTACGACCGGCCGCCATACTCAAACAGAAAGATTGAGATGAAAAGATAAATTTTATATTTATCGGACGTTATTGAAAGTGTTTTAATTTACTAAATGAGTTCTAAATCAGATGTAAATAGAAGGGTACTCGCCATTCAGGCGAAAAAGAAGCGGCATAAATTGGGAAAAAAGAAAAATCGCGAGGAAGAACACGGTGGTGGAGGACAAGGAAACGGGCTGCGCAACCAGAATCAGAATCGACTAGAGCCCACGCACAGCTCATCCAACGAGACGATCGAGGAGGACGAAGACGAACAGTATGACAGCGACGATGAGGAGCAGGAGGACAGCGCCGATTACTGCAAGGGTGGATACCATCCTGTCAAAATCGGAGACTTGTTCCTTAACCGCTATCACGTTACGAGAAAGCTAGGCTGGGGCCACTTCTCCACGGTATGGCTGTGTTGGGACCTTATCGACAAGCGGTTTGCTGCGTTGAAAGTTGTCAAATCCGCACCCCATTTTACAGAAACTGCCCTAGACGAAATTAAAATACTGAAGTCTGTCCGCGACAGCGATCCCGCGGACCCCAAGCGGAACAAGACTGTGCAGCTGCTTAACGACTTCAAGATCACTGGTGTTAATGGCACCCATGTGTGTATGGTGTTTGAGGTTCTAGGGCACCACTTACTGAAGCTCATTTTGAAGTCAAACTACAGAGGCATACCTCGAGACAATGTGAAGACAATCATACGCCAAGTGCTCGAAGGCTTGGATTACCTACATACTAAGTGCAAGATAATTCACACTGATATAAAGCCAGAAAATGTGTTGGTTTGTGTGGATGAGACATACATTCGTAAGCTAGCTGCAGAGGCTACTGAGTTACATTCCTTGGGCTTGAGATTGCCCCACTCACTGATTAGCACTGCTCCAAAGGAATTCCAAGAGCAAGTAGTGACAGGTAAGATGAGTAGGAATAAAAAGAAGAAATTAAAAAAGAAAGCTAAGCGCCAATCTATGCTACTTAAAAAACAAATGGAACAAATAGAAGAGATGGAAGAGCAGAAAAAAGTTGAGGTGAGTGATTCAGCTCCCATGTCTCAAGACAATGATGACTCGCCGCAGACTCCCGAGGAAGCTAGTGTGATTGAGACTACTCGCTCTGAAAATGATAATAACCTAAACGGGTGTAATGACTTGCAAAGGGCAGATGATGAGGCGTTTGACACTGATGCTGATGCAGTGCAGGTGAGGAGTAAACCACATGGCTGTGGAGATGATGTATGCACACCCATGTCAGAAGGTGACATGACTGACACCCCTCCATCCTTTAACTCTGAGTCCACCAAGGGTAAGTCGATGGACAAAAACCCTGACCCTGCTTTCGAAATATGTGAATTGGAAGTAAAGATAGCTGATCTTGGAAATGCTTGTTGGGTTCACCGGCATTTCACAGAAGATATTCAAACTCGACAGTATCGCTCCCTCGAAGTACTGCTTAGTGCAGGTTACGGGACATCAGCAGACATATGGAGCACTGCCTGCATGGCTTTCGAACTTGCCACAGGAGACTATTTATTTGAGCCTCATTCCGGAGATGGCTACAGCAGAGATGAAGACCATCTGGCACACATCATAGAGCTTCTCGGAGACATTCCCAAGCGCATTGCTGCTTCTGGGAAGTATTCTAAAGTATTCTTTAACAAGAAGGGGGAGTTGAGGAACATTACAGGTCTCAAACCGTGGGGCCTGGTCTCTGTGCTCACGGAGAAGTATGAATGGAGTATTACTGATGCAGAGGAATTTGCTGACTTTTTAAAGCCCATGTTAGACTTTGATCCTAATCGCCGAGCCACTGCATATGAATGCCTTCAACATCAATGGTTGAAGATAACCAATTCGGAACTAAAAGAAAAGAAGGAAAGGAAAGATAAAGAGTTGCCATCGGTCACCACCACTCCAAACACAGAAGAAATGCCGCAGACTGACAAACCAGCAAAGAGGAGGGCCAAAAAAGTGTACACATAGCCCAGATCAGTATGCTAGTGTGCATACACATATAGTTTCTTTTGTATTCTGTTGTATAATGTCATGGTATACACTCATTTTGCTCACTCTCTGTGTTACTCAAATCAATCCCTGAGCATTCAAGAATTCAGTAGTGTTGACTTACAAGTATTCAGTGTTTTAAAATCAAAGTTTATTTATAGATTTGTTTGTGAATAATTTAATTTGTATCTACATTGTTTAATTACAATCCCTAATTTGTAAAACAAAATTGAATCCATCTATTGAGATAATGCTGAGACACGGGCCGCTCCTGCTTGTAAAGCTGAGTATAAGATACAGTGGCTGCTGGTACGAGGTGGCATGTTGAACAAAAGGAAGTTATTGGCATTATTGAATGAATATCTTAAATTACCCAAACTGTACAGATAGCTTTAGGAAAAATTGTGATGTATGACATGTAGACAATATAGGTTTTGTCACATAAATCTTAGGAATTTATTAGTTGACATAGTTCAGCACCTAAATCCACCTAGAAAGTGAGGAGTGTAATGTAAGTCATGCATGCATACTGTAGCCTGTCAGGTAGTATGTTCACGTAATAGTTTAAGTTTGTGTTTTATCACTATCACAATAGAAATCTCATAATATAAACTTTAGGGAATAAGACAGTATTTGTAATGCCACACCTCCGAGACTGCCTTTTTTATATTTTGATGAGTCATCTATTTAACATTGGCTGGAGTGCAGATGTTCGGGAGGAAGTATAACATGGTGTCCTCTGATCCAGCTTATAGTTATTATTTATCATAGATCCCAATTTACATGACCATTTGTATTAACTATATCTGCAAATTTACATAAATAAAACGTCAAAACGAGCTTGTTACTATGAGTTTTAATATAATGTAGTATTTCCTTCATTCAATCAAAACACCGCACTTTGCGTACTAGTGTGCGTTTTGTGCGTGGCCTAGGCAGGAGTGGGGCGCATCATCGCGGATGTAACTGTATTCAGGTCGTTTTATAAAACCTAGACACTTGTAATTTAATCAGCATTTTGTTCTGACACTCGACACGCTTGGCGTAGCCACAATGACAATGAATAAAAGAGTTGTACCTACACAGTACACAGATGACCCTACTACACATCTGACTACAAGCATCTGAACATTTTGGTGGAGCAGGAAACGATTGTGCTCCGACTCCTATTACGTACCAGTACCTCAGTCTGCTGTTGTTGTTACATTACATACAATGCGTCTGTCTATAGGTATATCTATTCAACATACCTACATTCCCACACTTCTTATGAAGGCTGTATGATTCCCATCGACCGGCCCGGTGCAGAGCGCGCCTTTGTTAATTTTACAAGTTGCCGAAGGAATTGGAAGTTTTAATATAGATGTTAAATTTCATATTGGAATGTACTTGCGGCCGGTCGGCTCCTCGCCGACGTGGACGGCTGTGGTCGGCTGTCGTCACATGTGACCGGCTCCGTCCGGCTTTTGCCTAATCCACTCTATTAAATCGCGGTCGGCTGCCGCCGGCCCTTTGTTCCTCACAGATAACCAAGTTGGATAACCAGTAGCCAAGAAAGAAAAAAAATCCCAGATAACTGGCTTTTTAACAGGAAGGATTTCTTCCTCTTAGCAAACCATCAGATATTCGGTAGTCTACGAGGATAAATATTTCTTCCCAGATTACTGGTTATTTAACAGGAAGGATTTCTTCCTCTTAGCAAACCATCAGATATTCGGTAGTCTACGAGGAATAAATATTTCTTCCCAGATAACTAGTTTTTTAACAAGAAGGATTTCTTCCTGCTAGCAAACCATCAGATATTCGGTAGTCTACGAGGAATAAATATTTCTTCCCAGATTACTGGTTTTTTAACAGGAAGGATTTCTTCCTCTTAGCAAACCAGCTCAGATCTGGTACTGATAATTGATGTAACATCAATTTTCAGTATATTGGAGACTCATAGTAAGTACCTTGTAACTAGACTAAAAATAAAAGGTTGCTAAATATTTTATATCGCATCTTTGTATTAGCAGAGTCAAAACTAAATTTAAGCAAATGGACAAATAATTTCCAAGCAGTGACTGGCCGTTATTTTCTTCAGCTTTAATTGACCAATAGCTCTGTTTATACGAGCATTGAGCTCGATGTCTTGTGACCTTTTTTTCTTCAAAGCGAAGTTACGGTTTTTTTCATAAAAACAAGATGCATAATACTTTGCGTCTTTTTCCAAAACTGATAGTAAATGTGGCAGTGTTGGCTTAGCACGACCAACGAACTTATTGAGACGCGAATTCCATCCCTCAAGGCAGTTTGTATTTCGAATCTGTTCGCCATCACACTTAGAGCATCACAGGACCAAATGTCTCGTGAGCGACGGGGTGTAAGCCATTGGTTGTAGAAGTATGTATTAAAATCGTGCATTTCATTTTTTTCTGGACTTTGGGCTAGAATATATTCCCAACCTTCATCAATATCTTCTTTCGGCAGCAGTGCGAGCCCAGCACAAAGGCTAACGTGACGTCGCGTCACTTTTGATTTTATCCCGAGAGATTTAGCTTTTTTATACAAACTCTTCGAAAAATGGTAATAACAACCCTTAACTACAATGTCGGGAAACATTTTTTTTATAGCGTTTCTTGGTGCAACTTCAAAGTCGAAGGTAAATTTTTGCGGGTTCCAGTCAGGAATTTGGCTTTTAATTATTCTGAATAAATCTTCATACGTTTTCAAGATTCATCAAACATATTTTTAGGGTTCCGTACCCAACTTGAATTCGGTACACATATGTAAATCGGTGACCCAAAGGACTTATTCCTCGTAGACTAATACCGAATATCTGAGCTGGTTTGCTAAGAGGAAGAAATCCTTCTTGTTAAAAAACCAGTAATCTGGGAAGTAATATTTATTCCTCGTATACCTACTACCGAATATCTGATGGTTTGCTAGCAGGAAGAAATCCTTCCTGCTAGCAAATTAATCCAACTAAATTTATCCAACTAGTGTAGTCGATTATAATAATTAAGAAGGTACCATTACTAATGATAAAAAATGTCAAATTCCGGTGTCGTGGTTTCGAATCGGGATTCGAGCCGGGACTCGGTACCAACGACTTTTTTGGGAACTCGTGTAGGTACGGAATATTTTTTTATTTGATTAACATTGGCTTCGGTAAAGGAGAACACCCTGAAGATATTGCAAAAAATACAAATCCCTGACCAGCGCGGGGCTAGCGTGGGAACTAGGTAGGGTGAGTGCTCCGGTCCCAAACCAGTTCAGGAGAAATTTTGACTTTAAAGTGTTGTTACGTTAAATAGTATCGACCTATATTACCAGTTTATTTTATCTGTTAGGTAGGTACATTATGTAATTAAAAGTAATGGTACAAAAGGAAATCACTTAATTCTTAATAGTTTATTTTTATTTATTTTTTAAGTATAATCACAGAGCTATACAGAAACTAAATGTAAAACTCCCAACGTGCTTTCTCATAAAAATCTTTATATTATGCACCAGAATATATCAGGTTTACTCGGAAAAAGCAATGAGCTATCCATACACCTTCAGGACTTCGAAACTCGGCAGAAGCCAGTAGATATAATCGGGATAACGGAACATAATATGACAGCAGACAATGAAATGCTTCTCTCCATCCCCAACTTCTCCCTAGCAACCAGTTTTCGTAAAGAAAAAAGAAGAGGAGGAGCTTGCATTTTGGTGTGGAATGGTCTTCAATATACAGCTCTGGAAAATATTAGAAGACTCTCCAGCTCTCTAAACCAGTTCACAACAGTGTTGAGTGCATCATTAATATCATCGAAGTTTTCCTCTTTCCTGTCTACCTTGAAGATAAGCGACGTGTCGTCTGCGAATAACACTATATCATGTTTATCTTGCAACACATTTGGTAGGTCATTGATGTAAATCAGAAACAGAAACGGACCCAGAATCGAGCCTTGAGGAACACCAAGAGCAACAGTTGTCCCTGCTGATTGGGTCCCATTGATGACTACTCGTTGTGTTCTCTCCGAGGGATACGATGTCACAAGATCAAGCGCACCGTTTTAAATTCCATAATGTTTCAACTTTCTGATTATGTTCTCGTGATCAACGCAATCAAATGCCTATATAAATCACAGAACACTCCAATAGCATCTTGAGCCTCTTCCCAGGCATCAAAAATATGTTTAATTAGTACCACACCGCCATCAGTGGTAGAGCGACCCTTAGTGAATCCGAACTGGTTGGTATTGAGCAGTTTATTGCAACTAAAGTGGGACATAAGCTGATGGAGAATAAGCTTCTCAAAAACTTTGCTTAGTGCCGGTAGTATTGATATTGGCCTGAAGTTGGTAGGGTCAGTTTTCGTTCCTGATTTAAACAACGGGATAATTTTACTGTGTTTCATGAGGTCAGGAAATACTCCAGTATCAATACATTTATTGAAAATATTAGCTAAGAAAGGTGCAATTGATTCTACAATGGAATATAATACTTTGACTGAAAGGCCCCAAAGATCTTCAGTCTTCTTTAAGTTCAAAAATTTAAACGCTTTTATAAGAATAAGTGGGGTCACGTGACTGAATCTAAAGATTTCTGTACATTTCGTTACATTTGCTTTCAATAACGATTCAGCGACATCTGGTGATGAGTTTAAAGACTTCGTGGTCTCAACGGGTACGTTAGAAAAGAACCGCTCAAAATGATCCGCTACTTCGTGGTCAGAACTTACTAAAGTATCATCAATTCGTAGGCTGTAGTGCGGATCTCTTATCTTGCGTTTCCCAGTTTCAGTGTTGATAACTTGCCATACAGTTTTAACCTTATCCTTGGAGTTCTTTTTGACAAGTAATCGGCTTTAGCGGCGACACACATTGACTTAAAAGATTTCGAGTAGTTCTTAACATACTCTAGAAATTCCGGCCTCTTATCAATAGTTCTCGAATCGTACAAGTTGTAGAGACGGCGTCTTTTCTCGTGAATATCCGGGGTAGCCCAGTCGCTAAATTTAGTCTTGACCTTGCTTTGAATTTTCCTTAAATTAAAACAGGCATCAAATTCCATTTTTATACAGTTAAACAAATGATCACACAAACGGTTAGGACTTTCCTGTGTAAATGGAAGATAACGTAATCGTTTCACAATATTACGATTGAATAAATTTAATCTCTTTTCGGAAATAGGTCTGCACATGGTGTCTCGTGGAACTTCGTCCGTTTTCCCGCTGAAGGAGACTTGTTGTCCGCAGTGGTCAGAACTTAATTTGTTTATAATACATTTATTAATTGCAACCTCATTACTGAAAACGTTATCTATACATGTTGCACTGGTTGCTGTAATTCGAGTAGGTTCACAAAACAGGTTCACTAAGTTAAACGATTTAAAAGTATTCACTAAACTCACACACAGGAGCGATTTCTCGAGTAAGTTAACATTGAAATCACCACACACAATAACACATTTAGTACTTAAGAAAATACTACTGAGCACTTCATCCATAACTGACTCGAATAGTCTGTAATCCGCTGATGGGGGTCTGTATACGCATACAATTATGAATTGATCCAACTCAACACAAGATAGTTCTATTTGGCGCTCGATGGATATGTCAACAATATCTTTACGTTCTTTACTTTTCAAATTTTGTTTTACCATTATCAACGAACCTCCACGCCTACATGACTTTCTAGAAAATGAACTTACTATGCTATGATTGCTAAAATTAAACATTAATTCATGACCCTTAAGCCAGTGCTCTATAATTTGAGACGTTGGTGCCGTTAAGAAGCCTAAGTCTTCTGGTAGATGTCACTACACGCCTCCCTAAGGCGTTGTATGAAGGAACTGATTGAATGATTTGGTGCCCGAACCAGATTGTTCCGATAGCTCAGTTGGTAGTAGCGACGGGCCATGAATGCCTGTGGTCGCCGGTTCGAATCCGGCTCGGAGCATTACATTTTTCAATTTTTCCTTTCATTTAAAATTTAAAAATGTTCAAGTTGCAAAATTTTTAGGAATTTATTTGGACAGTAATATGTCGTGAAAATCGCACTCTGCAGAAGTTTGCAAAAAAATGTATCGTTTTTCCTATGCGCTCTACAGACTAGCCCACACGAATGACCGCAAGACAGTGCTAACAGCATATCATGGATTTGTGTCATCGACCCTGCGGTACGGTATAATTTTTTGGGGGAACTCCTCTTTTCGCGTCACTCTATTTCGAGCCCAAAAGAGATGTATAAGAGCTATTTGTGGACTAAATCCTCAGTTAAGTTGCAAGCCTCATTTTCAGGAGTTAAGGTTATTAACGTTCCCTAGCTTATATATATTTGAATGTTGTATCTTTGTAAAAGCGAATCCAGGTTTCTTCGAACAGAAAAAACAAGCAGATAATTTTAATCTTCGCCCAAGACCAGCGGCTGTAGTAGTTAATAGGAGCAAGACGGCATTAACGAGAAAATGTGTAATAACAATGATGGCCCCAAAGCTGTATAATAAATTGCTAGAAACCTGGAAGTCTGAAATTTAAATATTTACTTTATAGATTCTTACTGCTCAAATCTTATTATAATCTAGAGGAGTATCTAAATGATACTACTATCCTAATTTAAATCTATTGTATAACCATAGCTTTCCTCGCAGCACAAAATGAAGAGCTCAAAAAGAAACTCGAGCTTTTGGAAGTCGCTAGTAAGAAAGACAGAGAGTACATTACTTTACTGGAGGAAAAACTTGAAAATTCGCAAAGGGAAAGCCGGAAGAAAAACATAGAAATAAAGAATGTGCCCAAAGTTGGAAAAGAAACTAAAGATGACCTATTGAAAATGGTTTCGCACCTCTCAGATACTGTAAACTGTAGTTTTACTCAAACAAACGTGACCGATATATACAGGATACCTGGTAAAAAGCAGGAAGATAACACATCGATTGTAGTAGAGATGTCGTCCACCATGGTTAAAGAAAATTTCTTGAAAAAATGTAAGGAGCACAATATTAAAAACCGTAATAATAAACTCAGCGCCAATCACCTCGGCCATCACCTGCCACATGCCATCACGGCCACACACCTGTATACGTCTCGGAGCAACTAACAGCGAAGGCAGCCCGCTTGCGGTTCCTGGCAAGCGACTTGACTAAATCCAAAGGCTATTCATTCTGCTGGACGAACCTTGGCAGAGTCTTTGTAAGAAAAAGTGAAACTTCTCCAGTTATTCTGATAAGTAACGAAGCTCAAGTAAACAGACTTATGCAGGAAGCATGACTACCTCAATGTTCGAAGTAATTCAGACATATGTAAATTTATATACACGTACTTACAACAAAATTATAGATCATGGATACTACACTTATAACATTAAACCAACTAGACAATTTCGATATCGCACAGTCAACTGAATGCCAAATCGAAGATGTGCACAAACATGTCAATATAAATAAATCAGATTTTACAATAATATCACAAAACATTCGAAGCATATACAGTAACATAGATGACCTGCAACTCACTTTATCACAGTTTAATTTTTATGTCGATATCTTAATACTGAGTGAGTGTAGACTAAATCTTACTTAACCCATACCCCCAATTAACAACTATACTAACCACCTCAATCAAAACGATGGTGTAGTTGTATATGTTAAAATAGTCATAAAGTTAAGGTGAAGGAAATTCAATTATCACAAGCCTCATGTTTAGAGATTTCTACGTCGAATACAAAAATACTCGGTATATATCGCTCACCTTCAAACCACAACGCAGATAATTTTATTTCATCCCTTAGTAATCACATAGAAACAATCAAAATGACCAAAAACATACTTATCACTGGTGATCTAAACATAAATATTATACACAAACTTAATGAACAATCGTATGAACACACAAACCGACTTAACTATTTAAATATGTTATCAATGCACGGTTTACTACCAGGGCACTTACTTCCTACAAGGGACAAAACTTGCCTTGATCACTTTATGCTGAAAATAGATAAATGTAAAACTACTGCGACTATTTTAGTATTACAAAAAACTATTACGGATCATGCGATGATATTACTAAAGTTATCCGAGATAAATACAATATATCATTTAAAGAGAACTAAGACAGTCATCGACTTCCAAAGTGCATTAAGTAGTTTATCCAATCAAAACCTTTGTAACTTCAGTACATACACAGATCCCAACATGTTAGCTGAACTTTTGATAAGTAAGTTAAGATATTGCCTTATGGAAAATACTATCATTACTCTAATTCCTAGAAAAAATCGTATAATCAAACCGTGGATAACTGTAGGAATTTTACGCTGTATTCGTAATAGGAATAGCATGCAAATGAAACTACGCACTGATCCCGACAACGTCGCATTAAAAATAACTTATAGACGGTACCGCAATTACTGTAATAACCCTATTAAAAAACTTAAACGAGCATACGATAAAGATAAATTAAACAAAGCCAGTAGAAACCCGAAATCTTTATGGAAATCTATAAATGATATTACAAACCGCAAACCGAACAAAACCGAAAATAATGAACTATTAGACATCAGAAGCTACACGAATCTGTTAATGCCGTCAATCACTATTTCGCCGAAATTGGAAAAACCTTAGCTGAAAACATTTTATTGAATAACACACACCAAGCTCACGGTGCCAACGAATCGTCTAATCCCGTATTATCTTCTTTTGTACTTTTCGAAACGGATCCTCAGGAAGTTCATGCGACTCTAATGAGCCTAAAATCAGATAGTGCCCCAGGCTGGGATAACATTTCTCCAAAGTTCCTAAAAATGGCAAGCGCAACTGTGGTTCCCATTATAACTCACCTAGTTAATATCTGTTTTAAAACAGGGATTTTTCCTAATACACTTAAGCAAGCCATCATCACTCCAGTATTCAAAAGTGGGAAAAGAGACGACGCATCCAATTATAAACCGATTTCCGTATTACCCGCTCTTTCTAAAATATTAAATAAAATACTCAATAAACGTATATTAAATTACATACACAAATTCAAATACTATAAGAGTCCCAGTATGGCTTCAGGAAAGGCCTATCTACAGAAGATAACACACACACAGTAACAGCCCTTTCATCTTTGATTGTTGATAACGTTGACAATAACAAAAAATGCTTAACAGTTTTCTTAGATTTAAAAAAAGCATTTGACACCGTTTATATACCTTCGTTGCTTAACACTTTAGAAAACAAAGGTATACGAGATGTCCCCTTACAGCTACTCAAAGATTACCTCAAAAATCGTAAACAAAAAGTAAAAATAGGATCCCACATTAGTGATGAATCAGACATTACCTTTGGAGTGCCCCAGGGCAGTGTACTTGGGCCAACTCTATTTTTAATATACATCAATCAACTCTGTAGCATGGATATCAATAAGGGGCAAGTATTTACTTACGCAGATGACACTGCAGTTGTTTTCTCTGGGGACACATGGGAAGACGTAAAAAAATCCGCAGAGCAAGGTCTTTGCAAAATTGCCTGTTGGCTAAACTCCCGCCTCTTGACATTAAACGCAGCTAAAACAAATTACATATGTTTTACAAACTACAATAGCTCACAACCAGGATACCCTCTAAATTTGAAAATTCACGTATGTAACAACGACTCAAAAAACTGTTTATGTTCTACAATTACCAAGGCAGATAGCATAAAGTATTTAGGTATTTCAGTTGACCAACGTTTGACATGGCATTTGCATACGGACATCCTCATGACCCGACTCAGAAAGCTGATATGGGTTTTTAAAAATCTGAGACACATTGCCTCTCCACAGCTTCTAAAACAAATACAGGGTGTCCCAGAATTTGACGTCAAGCCGTAAACGGATGATAGACCAAGTCATAACAGTTATCATAAAAATACAAAAAAAAATCCAACTCATGTTCTTTAAAAATTATGGTCATTTCAAATCATTTAGATATCCCAACATAGACCTTTATCAGCTTTCGGATGTTTTATCAGTCAGAAAATTATACATTTGCGGCTCTCAGACTGCACAAATCTACGCCATATACAGATATCACACGGAACCAAAGAAGAAAAGATAATATAATCCAAACAACATCAATAAACACAACTTTTGCAAGCAGGCAATACATTTATAAATCGGCTAAATTATATAATTTTCTTAATAAGTATATCAACATTCATCGCCTATCAAACTACGACTGTAAAAGGTTGATAGTAAACTGGCTGAAACCGAAAAGTTATCATGAAATAGAAGACCTATTTTAAAATTGTACTGTAAAATGCACACAAACGGAAATTCTCTCAAACATTAACACACGACTTATTTAATAATATTTAGTAATTATACCTAATTCGTACTTAGTTATTAGTTACTAGTTTTTCGTTAAATTGACACAGAAAACGACAAATAATAATAATATTGAGCTTTTCATTTATTTTCCTTGATTCTATGTCTAATTCTATTCTCTCAATTATTATTATTTACAATTGTATTGTACCAACTGATTAAGGAAGAGCGGTGCCTCTTAACACAGGTAAAAATTTACTTAAAAAGAGGCATCAACTGTTATTTTGAAATGTGAAACAATTGTGGATAAATAAATATTTTTGTATTGTATTTTTTTTTTGTATTTTGTAATGTCATTGCTTAGTTTTTTAACTCTTGTCTTGATATTAGCGATATCGATATGACACTTACATTTAAAAACTATGTATATTTTTTAATTTGACAGGTATAACTAGCAATTCGTTCGCCAAAAGGCACATCATGGTTTTTGTAACTACTGTCGCGCGAAGCACGAGATAAATCGGTAAGGACTTATCACCTGTGAGTTTTATATGATATGGCAACACCGAGGGGAGGCTGTCAGTTTTTGGGATGGCGAGAGCGGGGACGGGAGAAGGAGAAGATTGTCCTACGACGGCGCCGCCTGGCAGAGGTGAGAAATAAATAGGCAAGAATGCGAGAGACGGGGGAGCTCGCTGGTGATGGCAGCGTGCATCTCCGCGCGGCAACTGGATCAGCCGGGTAAGGCTGATCGAGGACCTGGCTTGGGTGAGTCAGTAATCTCTTTCTTGAGATTGTGTAGAATGTTATTTCATATGGTGTGGAAATATGATGAGTCTGTACTCATGCAATATTAAATTCCTATATTACTGGGTCCAATAAACGCTAGTACAATGTACTTTGAGGAGTGTCGTAGACATGGTGCGTAGAAATTGGACTGGAGCGACTCCGTTTCGCCCGCTATGACAGTCGACTTAATGTTGGAGAAACCGTGGCGGAACTATGGGGAAGGTGGAGGTTCCCGGGGGGCCATAGGCCCCCTGTCCAGCTGGGTGCCAGGTGATGATCAAGGTAGACTGTAGCTAACCGACAGGAACCATCAGATCTTGGGTGGACAGGGAGTGTGGAATCTCAGACGAGTCAGACCTCCTTGTACCATAAATGAGCAAGGCACCCGGGGCACCATTGTGCTTAGATTGGAGCGAGTCGACTGTAGTTGTCCGGCCTGGTTCCCCTCCGTTAGCCCTAATAATTTCATATCTAATTTTACTAGCCCTAATTTCATCAACCCTAAAATCACAAACCCGAATTTTCATTGTTCCTAATTATTCATTAGCCCTAATTTCAGTATCCCAAATTTTCATAATATCTAATTTCTCATAACCGAATTCTCACTAAGACTAATTTCATTTGACCGATTTCTTCCTAGGCCTAATATTTCAATGCCTAATAATGACTACACCTTATTATCAGTTTCTCTAAAATCACTAACCCGAATCTTCATTTTCCCTAAGTATTTTAGCCCTAATGTTATTATCCCGAATTGTCAGTAGTACTAATTTTATTTCACTGTTTTTTTTTCTTATAATGTCGGTTCTGGCGCTTCGCCGGCCGCTGCCGCGGCACGCTCGCTTCGCTCGCTCGCTGTAGGGTCGCAGTTCTACCTAACATTCCTCCTCGCTTCGCTCGTCGTCGTACCTACACTGTCCTGCCTTAGGGTAGAATAGGTGGGTAATCCGATGTCTATCTAACTCACTCTTATTAGACAGATAATTAAGTATCATGCGAGAAAAAATGAGAGAGCTCGTGCGCCGTCTTGTGATAGCCGTACAGCAAGTCAACGCCACCCCGCTGCGCGGGGTGTCTATTTCTGGTCTGAGGGACACAAGTGAACCCTAACCTAACCGACCTAAGATAGAGTTCGCTTATGACATGCCATTTTCGTCCGCCCTGATAATGCACGATCCAATAATCCACGTCCACGAAAACCGGACACGGATTATCGAGCCGTACATTATTTGGCCGTGCATTATTGGCTCCCATTTTGACGAGATTAGGACGTCTATCATGGGACGGCCTCGACATACTCCGCGGTAAAAAGTAGCCTTAATGATGCATTAATTAGTACTAGTCAAACATTAGAGCAAAAGTTAATAGGTCAAGTGATAGTTAGGTGTGACGAAATTAGGTGTAGTGAACATTAAACATAGTGATCATTAGGCACATTAATCATTAGGCTTAGTAGTCATTAGGAAAAATGATTATTAGTTTCCAATATATTAGCACACTTGATGTTTAGTATTAGGAATGATTAGGAGGTTAGAAATTAGGCGCAACAAATAATTATGCCATATAAAATTAGTTATCCGAATATTAGGGCTAATGAAAATTATATCGAACGTTGTTAGGTGTAATGAAATTAGCACTAACGATATTAGTTTAAGTGGGGGTGACCCGTCCGGCCTGACCGATGGCAGAGAACATAACAGTGGCTAAGCCGCATATTATCATACTCGTATAGTTATAAGAGAACAGTTGATTCATGTTTCCATACCCTATGATAGATTATATATCTAAATCGGATAGTAAAATATATGGATATATTTTATCATAATTCTGTGTGTAAATCCCAGGCATAATTGTCGCTATCCCATATTGGGCGACAAATTTGGTGGAGATTCTGGGGATCTGATGTAAGTTGTTCTCTGTCTGGTGGGCAAAGAATTTCCGAATAAACAAGAAAAAAAAAGGGCTTCCAGCATTGTGTCGGGCAGTGTGACGGCTCGTAATAAGTTTATAAAACTAATAAAAGGATTTTTTATTATTGTTGTAGTAGTTTTATTTTTACATTAAGATGGTATGAATTGATTATTGCATTTAAATGATAAGTATGATATCAATTTATAAGGAGCGGTTTCCCTCGCCAATGTCTAGTTGGACAGTGTGAAGCCGCTCTTAATTAAACTGGCTTACACGTTTAGAAGTTATCTGTGCGTGTGGGTCGGGCTTTATGGTTTTTAGGTTTGCGCTACTGCGTGAAACAACTTCCGGAATAGATTCTAGTCTGTAGAGGTTAAAATAAGTATCGTTAAAATCCTTTCATATTGTTCTTATAAGAAATAAATATCAATAGAGAAAAGGTTAATCGGCATATAACACCATTAACAATTAAGAATAAGCAGCAAGCGAAGGTGATATTATTTATTTGTACATGGTCACATTGGTGAGTTGAGCAAGTTGTCACCTTGGGTAATTTTTCTTTTCGTTGCCAACTTCCTTCGGATGAAACTTCACGGCGTACGATACGGTTTTTGTTATGAATGATATCGAAGAACCAAAAACTTTCTGTTTCGTGGATGTAACTGGAGTAATGCGTGAGAATTGGGTTTTTGTTCAGCGGATACAGGTAAAGGACAGCCCAGGATTGTTTGTGGCGTATTGTCGAGCTAGGTAAGCTTTTAAGACATTCCTTGATACGAAATAAGAGGTGGCACGGAGCGGCCATAACAGTGCTAAAAGTACTTGAGAAAGAAGTTAGTTGAGCGAATTATAATACATGGTGATGTTTATTTCAGTCGGCATAAATAACAGAAGGGAGCTCGTTGCGTTGATAAGAAAACCACTGATGATTCGAAAAAAGGGCGGCGCGGGCTCAGTTTTCTTTTACGCGTGAGTCCCTTTTCTTGACATTGTATCTTATAAGATACTCAATTTTTGGTGTTCTTTTTGTATTTTTATAACAGACAATTTTTTGGCTCTGCAAGGCGCAAACGAGGCTCGAACTCACATTTTTTTTGTTGTTGTTAATTGCCAAGAAAAGGGCTAACTGAACTTACTAAGTATCAACTCTAAAATTATAGTCTTATTATCGTTACTAGCTGGATGAAGTAATTTTATTTTTAGTCAGAGTAATCGCCCCTGATAAAATTAGTCGGTATTTACATTTGTCCATAATTCTTGTTGAATCCTGCTCATAGCAAACTTTGCAAGGCAGTACAAGGGTTTTTGTATAACAAATCAATATCTGCGATCTATAAGGATATGTTTGTGGTAGTGTCCAGTGATTTAACAAAAGAGATTTGAAAATAAGTATCCCCGTTGACTGTTGGGTGTTTACTATATATGTTCAACGAATATATTCGAATTTCATGTCTGTAGTAAAAATTTAACCCCAACAAATTTCAGAATCATTTACTACAAATGGAGAAAATCTTGATAAAACGGTTAGAGCTGCGGAAAACTGCTCTACAGGCGGCCCATGATGCGGCAAAAGAAATTTACAACACGGGTGCCATGGAAGTAGCGGAAGCGACTCAAACTCTTATGAATGTCAAGGGGCTTATTTCGAAGCTGGATTTAGAGACAAGGGACTACACCGAAAAAACATCGTTACACAATGTAGAGGTAGTAGAAGGTGCCTTGTCTCTCCAAATTGAAGCAGAGGAGCTCTGCTCTAATATAGAACACTCATTAAGCTTAATGCGTCCTGCTGTTCAGGATGTAGCTTCTGAGGTGGCAGGCACATCGCGGTTGCCAAAGCTGCAGCTACCAGGATTTTCGGGTGACAAGTTTAAGTGGACCGAGTTCTGGGATCGGTTCACGGCAAACATACATCAAAAAAATTTAGGAGATGCTGATAAGCTATCTTATTTAATAGGGTGTTTATCGGGGGAGGCTCTAGAAGCGGTTTCAGGTCTGGCTACCACAAACGATAATTACTCCATAGCGGTGGACACCCTGTTGAAGAGGTTCGGCTCTAAGGACACCATTGTTGATGCTCACTACACGGAGTTATGTAACCTGAAACGAGCCAATGACGAGAGCAAGAATTGTCGGGCTACATTAAATGAAGTGGAACGGCACTTACGGATTCTGGAAAACCTTGGAGAGCCTGTGAACGGTAACCATCTTCGAGCTATGATCCTACGTAAATTTCCAGACAGAGTGGTACACGAATTACACTTAATTGGCACATCCAACAACATGGTGGATATTAGGGCGGGTTTACACAGGATTGTTACGGCAATGGAGAAATCGGCAGTAATCCATACAGAATTTGATGTTTATAACCATCCCGGACCTTCTGGGACTACTACAGAGGCCCTGCACGTCACAACAAAAGAAAAGTTTGGAAGGAAGAGTAACCTGTTCATGAACCGACAAAACCTGAAAAGAAAGGGCCAGAAAATGGATGATGGACATCAAGCAAAGAAACCTAGACGGCCATGTCTGTTCTGCAATCTCACCAACCATGAAAGCGTTGATTGCAAACGTGTTGCTGATGTAGATGCTCGGAAGAAGAAGCTACAGGGACGCTGCTTAAAATGTCTGAAGCGAAACCACAAAACTGAGGATTGTAAACGTACAATATCCTGCTTCCGGTGTAAGGGACAACATTTCCAGTTGCTATGCCCGACTCCAAGAGGTATACAAGAGTCGTCTAACACTACTGCGACAGATACTTGGTGCCAATTGTCTAATAGGTTCACTTTCACTTTTTTGCAGACAGCAGTGGCAAAAATAGAAAACAATGATGGTTCAGGCAGGGTCAGCAGAATTCTTTTGGACAGCGGAAGTCAACGATCATATATAACGAAAAAACTGGCTGACTCAATAAAGTTATCTATCATAAAAACAGATCTTCTTTTAATATACACATTTGGAGCAGCAACACCCCAAGAAACATCGAGTCCGTCTGCAGAGGTAAATCTAGTGACAAAACGAGGTATCAAACACAGGGTAACCGTGAACATAGTATCACACATTACAGATCGAGTTCCGATAGGAAAAATCCATAACGATGAAGTAGATATATATGCTGATGATGACACGGTTGGTGAAGGCATAGACCTTCTTATCGGAAATGACTTTTATGGTTCATTCATACGGGATAAAAAAATCAAAGTGAATGAAAATTTATACCTGATTGATACTGATTTTGGTTTCATCCTGTCTGGAAATACTGTTGTAGATGAAGACGCTTGTACCTTGTCCGTGACTACCTACTGTCAATGTCACACACCCAATTATCGTCCGTATTTCACTGAACCTGACCTGCCATTAAGGAATATTGACATCAGATTCCTGTGGTCCCTTGAAAATTTAGGCATAACAGACTCTCCTAAGGCTACTCGCCACGAAGAAGCGGTGCATAATTTCAACGACACCGTACAATATGTAGACAATAGGTACCAAGTCACATGGCCTTGGATACAATATCCACCAGACCTGCCTTCGAACTACGGACTTGCCTTGGGGAGGTTGAAGAGTCTATTGAGAAGAATAGATGAGGATTCCTTGAAAGAGTATAACGACATTCTAAAGGAACAGATGGATTTGGGCATAATCGAGATTGTTCCAAGTAACAACATAGACACTGTAGATCATCCTGTTCATTTTCTACCGCATCACATTATAAAACAAAAGGGGAAGCGGGGGAGAATTGTTTATGATGCCTCGGCGAGTATATCTGGACACAAAAGCTTAAATGAGTGCATGTATAGTGGTCCATATATGCTAGAAGATTTGACTGCTCTTCTCCTCAAGTTTCGGACTAGAAGGTTTGGCATAACGGCAGATATAGAAAAGGCTTTCCTGCAAGTGGGTTTAAATGAAAGGGATCGAGACGTCACACGGTTCCTGTGGTTAAAAGATACAAGCAAGGAAGCAACAGATGATAACATAAAATGCTTCCGATTCTGCAGAGTAGCCTTTGGAATTTTAGCAAGTCCTTTCTTGCTCACAGCGACCATTAAACACCACATTATGCAATCTGACGATGTGGTCGTAAAGTCATTAGCAGATAAATGCTACGTGGACAATTTGGTGACTGGGGCTGAAACTGTTGGAGAAGCGCTCGAGATTTACGAGAAATCAAGAAACGCGTTTGGTCAGCTTTCAATGAATATTAGGGACTGGATCTCTAACAGTAAAAAGTTCTTAGCCGTTACCCCAACTCTGCATCAGTATGACCAGTCCAAAGAAGTGAAAGTTCTTGGACTATCGTGGGACATTCACAATGATAAGTTAAAATTAAGATGGATGGAAAATCAACTAATTCAAGACTCTCCAATTGACACTAAAAGAAAAGTTTTACGAGCGCTGGCACGCGTCTAGTATCCGTGCGGATTCGTATGTCCGAGGGTGCTACCGATGAAACTGCTTTTTCAAAGTATTTGTGAAAAAAAATGTACATGGGATAATAAATTACCTGATGACATTTTGCAGTCCATGAAACAAATTCTTATTAATTTGAAAGACGTTAGCAATATCGAACTCCCTAGACACCTCGGATGAGTGCCATCGGACACCTCGATGGAGTATGAATTACATGGATTTTCAGATGCCTCGAAAGACGCTTTTGCAGCTGTAGTGTATATAAAAGTCACAGGAGGTCAAGGAAGTACAGTATCCTTCGTAATGGCAAAATCTCATATAGCTCAGAGTAAAGACAAGAAGGTGAATGAACTAAACATACCGAGACAGGAGCTGCTTGGGTTCCTGATAACGAGCAGATTGTTAAAATATGTGAAGGCTAATTTAGACATTCATATACATAAGGAATTTTTGTGGACTGACAGTTTAGTCATCCTGGGCTGGATGCGTTCAAATAAACTGCTGCCACCGTTTGTGGCTAACAGAGTAGCGGAAGTGAAGAAGAATCTACCATTAGCGGCATGGTACTACATAAATACCAAGTCGAACCCAGCAGACCTTGCCACACGTCCGGAGAACTGGGAACAGAAAAAGGAATTGTGGTTCAACGGTCCAGATTTCCTGAAGTTGGACGAAGCCCATTGGCCTAAAGATCGAATTTATGATACCCATCACCACATTTCTTTCTCAGTTGGGGAGGCCCTGGATCAGAATCCAGGTGAACACGAAAAGCCAATGGAGGTAGTGGAAGTTTTATCCCCAGAACAGCCTAACGGTGTTTTGATGGAACTGGACGAACCAGTACGAGAAACAATGACTGATGATTCAAAGGAACTCGCTTCCAAGATTAAAAGGCTGCAAAAAGAGTGTTTTCCTGACGAACTAGGAGGAAAAAGAACACATTTAGCCAGGAATTTAGATGTGTTTTTGGATGTTGATGGTATACTGAGAACTAGGGGACGAATGGGAAATACAACATGGAGTTACGATATGAAACATCCCATACTCTTACCTAGAGATGCTGAGTTCACTACAGACATAATAAAAGAAACTCACGAGAGTAATTATCATGTGGGAGCCCCTCACACTCTCAGTATTATTAGAAGAAAATACTGGATACCGCAAGGAAAAGCTCAAGTGCAAAAAATCATTAGACAGTGTTCTAAGTGTATAAGACACGGAGGCGGACCGTACAAACTTCCATCAGCACCTGCACTGCCAGCAGAGAGAGTGACTTACAACACTGCGTTCACATTCACTGGCGTGGATTACTTTGGTCCGCTATATGTGGTGGATTCCTCGAACTACAAGGTAAAAAGATGGGTAGCCTTGTTTACCTGTCTGACAGTGCGAGCTATTCACTTAGAGGTGGTGCGGGACTTGACTGCAGAGGAATATCTTCTGGCCTTCAGGCGATTTGCGGCAGTGAAGAACACGCCAAAAAAGATATATTCTGATAACGCGACTTACTTCAGGCTAACCAGCGAAGTTATGAATCAACCCCTTTGCATCGATAAATGTATCGAGTGGAAATTCATTCCACAACTGGCGCCATGGCATGGAGGATTTTACGAGCGCCTGGTTGGAATAGTAAAACATTGCCTGAAGCGCACGTTAGAAAAGCATTTACTCAACGATAGTTGACTGTCGTTGAGTAAATGCTCACAGTAATTAAAGAAGTGGAGTCAGTAGTAAATTCGAGACCGCTAACAAAAGTTGGGCCTGAGTTAGACCATGTGTTAAGTCCAGCAGATTTCTTAAGTTTAGGAAAATGTGTGACTATGAACCCTTCTACGGTAGAGATACCGGTAGCTGGCACACAACTGAAAGTTGATCTAATCGCAAGCTGGAAAAGAGGCCTCATGATCCTTGACGAGTTCAAAAGAATGTTTGTCGGTCAATACCTCACGAGTCTGAGGGAGAGATTCCGTCATGAACCAAAGCAACCAAGGATCAGATCTCATCGAGCACCTCAAGATGGAGACCTGGTTCAAATAAAGGCGGATAGCAAAAATAGAGACAACTGGAAAGTCGGTAAAATTGTAGAATTAATCAAAGGCGCTGACGGAGAATGTAGAGTAGCTAAGGTGAAAGTGGATAACTCAATTTACACCCGATCTATTGGCCATCGGTACCCGCTGGAGGCAGATAGTGAGGAAGATGGAAGACCAAGCCCAAAATCAACTGTGGAGCCCGTACCTGGACGAGACGTGTCAGATCCAGACGGGATCGAGACTAAAGGTCAAGAGAATATCCCTACACATGAACCTGATGCTTCTGTAGATTTGATCCAAAGTAGCGATGACTACATTCCTCTTGTAATGGACACACATCCAAGCAGGGATTTAGGTAGGGAATCAAATGCGTCAAGGTTAACCGACCGAACAGGCTTGGATATTCCTGTTGATACGTTTCCGGAAGACGTCGATGCAAGACAGAAGAGAGGTGCTGCCATACGAGCCCGGGAGAAGATCCTGGAATGGACCAAGCACCTCTTCACACGACAGCAACGCGTTCACTGTAGAGTGAACGTCTCTTGCTGTCGGGAGTGTCGCGCGAAGCACGAGATAAATCGGTAAGGACTTATCACCTCCCTCAGAATTCAATTCACGAATTAAAGTTCATCCCTGTAGTTTGTGGTGCTACTTGACTTGTAGTCCCCTATTTAACTGAGCCTGTAAACTGAACACATGATATTGATATTATTAACCGATTTCAATAAAGGAGGAAGTTGTCAATTCGTCGGAAGCTTTTATTTTTTATGAATGTTCCTCAATTACTCGAAGAAGCTGGACCGATTTAGAAAAATATTTTTTTGATTTGAAAGTGTGCTATTTTTAAAGCTGGTACCTTTATTTCTATGTAGTTGTCCACAATTACCATAATTTTGAGTGGAAACTTCATATTTGTTTTGACTGTTGTTGAGCTTTTTTACTTGAATCAGCATTATCACTTTCTGATTTTTGAAAGTTACTATTCACAATTCTACATTGCTGTCTAATAAATAATTTTGCAATGGTATTGAACAGTATTTTTTTTATATGTTCTGAATGTTCTGAACAAACAAGCCATGTCATGTCACAGTGCACCACAAACTCGAGGACAGTTAAATTACAAATATTTTCCCTGTGTAAAGAATGTACAATATTAGTTTCAAAAATATTTTTTGCCTTGTTTATTGCGTCGCATAACTTTTTTGTAGGGTAGGTTAGGGAAGTTTTTTCTTTCCACCATTCTCTGAGCGAAATGTACTTGTACATTCCTTCATTGCCATCTGGGTTGTTATTCTTTATGCATGCCTCACACACGCTGCATGCACTTTTATGTAGCAGTTTTGAAGCTATATAGCCGCTTACATACACGACTGGTTGCTCTTCAAAGGATAATAAATCATCTTCAATTTCTTGAAGTTCTTCAGCTGCTTCGGGTATTGAAATAATTGGGTAATCAGTTTCCTCAACAAGCAGCCTAGATGTGGAACATGATGCAATTGCAGCATTTACGTTCTCGGTTGGGCTTTTACTGTCTGCCAGTAGATCACGGAAATTTAATAATAATTTATTCTCGTCTTCGTCACAATTTGAACCCCGATTGTGGGAAGCAGTGAGACCCGAAATCACTGATGATTTTAAGGCCGCGGTAAAGTGCGAGCACGTGGGATTTCTGTTAGTGGGACTGTGCTGCCTGATTGTCCCAAATAAATTTTCCAAAGAATCTTGATTTAATTGCCTTAAATTCAAATATTTGAACCCATGGGATTTTAAATTCCACCAAATATCTTTAAGCGATTTAAGGGTAATTAAATATCCCTTAATGCACCGCACATTTTGCAGAGGTAGCCCCGAATGCGATTTCAAAAATTTTATGGATGCGATTTTTTTAAGGTAGTAATCCCATGATTCTACATGTTTTGTTTTTCCCGAAATATTTTCACGTATTCCTTTTTTTTTATCCTTTAGGGACGATGGTCCGTTGGTGACGTCGAACAATCTGTCCAATTCCTCAATTACGTGTGCCGTATCATTTAAATGTTGTTTTTCTGGATCTTCCTTAGTCCACGCCAACATTTTAATTACAGCCGCCATTGTGTTGCTCAGAGCATGGGCAGCATATTTTACTTTCATTTTTATCCTGTAGGTCGGATTAACTACAGTCGAATTTAGTTTTTTAAAATTTAGGAAGTTTCTATTTCTTTCTTCAGCCTCAATTAAGTGACGCCACTGTCCGATTTTTCCATCGTAGGAGATTTGGCCCGCTTGATAGAAATTCTTCCTTATCGATTTGAACAAATGAGGAATATCATATAATACAAAAACCTTTTTGTTCTCTACAAAAAAGAAATTGTCATCAGGTCGTAAGTTAGACATTTTTTTCAACAAATTCAGTGCTCCTACATTGGTCGGTCCTTGGTCACATATCGTTGTCAAAATGGTGATGCCAATTTCATCAAGGGACCGTATCAATTTTTTTATAATAACCGCTAACTTCTCGCCTGACACGGTCCCTTTAACAAAATAATATGCGAGGGGCTGTTTAATTTTTTTTCCAATACCCTGCAGCATAAAAACCAGAGCATGATCAGCTATGAAGCCATTTCTTCCCATGTTCTCTCCTGGACCGTAGTCGACATACCCTTCAACCTTGTCGGTGCTTTCATTATATATTAGTCTTTTCTTGAGGGCAATTTCATCAAATAGCAGTGCACAATATCTGTCCTTCTCACTCATTTCTTTTGTTTTCTTGTCCAATATATCAATTATGCCTAAATTTATACCTGGTTCCATTGGTATGCTACGTAACAATCTATGCAATGTTTTTTCACTAGGCAGGGACATTTGTTTTTGAAGAAATCTATATGTTCTTGGCGAACGTTTAAAGATTGCCAGTGCGGATATTTTATTTCTCATGTCCCAGCGTTTGCCATGTGGCGCCTTCTTTTGATTTTTCACGAAATCCGATAAGAAGTTTTTTTAAAAAGTTGATTCTAATTCGTCGATATTAACTGAAGTCTTCGCTAACGCTCGCAAAGAAAGTTTTGCCTTTTTGAGACGTTCCAAAAGATTTTTTTCCTTTTGATTTTTTTCGCGAGTTTCTTCACATTTCCTTTTCCGTTTATAGCTTTGCACCAAGTTTTCCTCTGCTGCACTGCTTGTTGACGGTTGAGGTTCCCCTGATGAGACGCCCACATCAATGTCACCTGGAAACATAATTTAGATTGGAAATTAAATTCCTTGACTGTACCAGACATTGCAAGTTTATTAAAATGGTTGTAGTTAGTTAATGAATGTATCGTAACGACATTAAGTCGTTACGATACATTCATTACATAAACCAATCATTAATATAGGCATTCATATTATTAATAGAGTCAGTAACTTTATGTTTTAGACTAATTAATCGTGATTTATTTATTTATTTATTTATTTATTAACAATATATTTACACGGCATTACAGACAAGCCAATACACCGAGAAATTAGACATTGTAAAAATAACAGTATACAAAAACACATTCAGTACGGACAACATCTAGGTCACATCAAACAAAAGTACTGGACAGCCTATTGTCCATCGACTCACAAAACCTTAGACATTCATGGCACACAGTCGCCCATCTCCACGCAAACAAGTCACATTCAGGTGCCGATGTCAAGAGCGCATTGAGCAGAGTAAGCGCGCGAAGGAGCGGAGAATGTCTATGCGATACCGAGCGCCGCCGGCACTGCCAGCAGTGGGCGCGCTCGCGGTCTCAGACTTACTCTGGGCACATCCGGAACATACAGCAGCAGGACTCGAGCCACAAGCTCCGGGCAGTCGGACGAGCCACGCAGTATGCGACAAGCGGTGGTCAGCAATTTGTGGTTGCGCCTTACCTCTAGAGAATTGTATCTGAGGCATCCGAGTAAATATTTCGATGGATAGAGAAAGGGAGGGTGAATTTTAAACAGTAAACCTAGATGTATATCGCCACGCAGGTTTTTGAGACATCCATAATTGCACGTAAGGGCTATGCTACACTTCGTGCGTATATAGGTTATAGGTGTACGCGGGCTGGGTTTCCGCAACTCGACGTCATATTAGCGCCTATTTTGCGTGTGGGTTGTTGGCACTACTGCTATTCGTGCCAACCCAGTTCCACCAGGAAGCCTAGCAGACCCTTTATGTTGCCGACGGCTTCCGGTAGTGACCCCGGTGTTCCGAGGTGTTTTGCCCGGTGTACTGCCACCCCAGGGCACGTCAGGATGACGTGGGTGGCTGTCTCTTCCTCTTCCATGCAGGCTCTGCAGAGAGGACTGTCTGTAATACCTAAGGTGAAAAGGTGTTTGTTTAATAGTGCATGACCAGTTATGGCGCCTGTCAAGAGACGGAGTGCCGGCCTCTTCGTGCGTATTGCTGGACCCGCAATTTGTGCGCTAGCGCAACGTCGTCTTGTGTGGATTATGCGAGATAAACAAAATTCTCGGGATATGATGGAACGATTTACAAAACTCTTCAATCTCTCAATAGTGGACTTATCAATATTATCCCTTTGTCTGTCCCTATGTATGCTTAGATCTTTAAAACTACGAAACGGATTTTGATGCGGTTTTGTTTAATACGAGTAGGTAGAGTGATTCAAGAGGAAGGTTTATAATACAGTATCCGTGCGAAGCCGGGGCGGGTCGTTAGTTAAACATAATATTAAATTTCAAATGCATAAAAAACACAATACTCACCAAATTTTCGTTTGCCGTATTTTGGATCTATTGAAGTCCTCTCTAATCGTTCTTCTACTAATACATGGCCCGAAGAGGATGAGTAACATTCTGAAACTTTAATTAACAAATGCAATTAACGTATAGACATGTATTTTTAAGACAACAGTTACAAGAATATGTGTCATGTCATGTTTCTCAAGCCTGTATGAATTCCACTTGTAATTGATTATATACTGATTAGGCAAACTAGAAAAAGCTTAGAAGAGAATTTGTATTCCGATAAAAAAGAATTATCTAAATCAGACTACTCTGTAAAAAGTTATGCGTCATACGCGTCGACTTGAGAACCACTGTTTTTTTCGTCGGTTAATCATCATCATCATATGAGCCGAAAGACGTCCACTGCTAGACATAGGCCTCCCCCAAAGAGTGCCAAAGTGACCGGTCCTGCGCCACCCGCATCCAGCGGACTCCCGCAACCTTTAGGTACCAGGCTATCAGTCTACCTTGAGGGGGGGAATACCCGCGCCGCGCCTTCCGGTACGTGGTCGCCACTCGAGAACCTTTCCGACCCAACGGCCATAGGTTCTACGTGCTATGTGCCCCGCCCACTGCCACTTAAGTTTAGGGATTCGGAGGGCTATATAGGTTATCTTGGTTCTACTGCGTCGGTTAGTAAATAAATGACATACTAGCTTCTGCCCGCGACTCTGTCCGCGTGGAACTCGTTTATATCGGAGCTACATACAAACTTTTACCCCCCCCCCCCAATTTTATCCCTTAGGGGATGATTTCGGGGATAAAAACTATCCTCTGTCACTCTCTATCCCTTCAACTATCTCCACTTAAAAAAACACGTATTTTCGTCGCTCCGTTTTGCCGTGAAAGACGCAGACAAACAAACAAACACATACACTTTCGCATGTATAATATTAGTATGGATGACAAAACTGTCAAGCTTAAGTGGGTCCCAAGTTCGTGTCTGTACGAACGTGACACTGACACGCCAACTTGTTTTCCTTAAGAGTATGAATGTGAACCTTAGTAGGTGACGGCAACGCAATTGTGACTCCCCAGTGGCCCGGTGCACGGAGCTACAAGTTACAAATGAACATATTATGTAAACAAGCAACACTGGTCAAATGGCCGGTCGTTATTGGTCGAGCGCCTCAGCATTGCCAGTTTACACTTGTAACATTGTAACCTGTTGCTGCCTGAAATGGGGCCCTGGGGGCGTTCATATGCTGTGATATCTGCTTAGGCCGTTCATGGTATAAAAAAATATCGAAATCGCCCTACATTTATGTCAACCTTATATGTATGATGATGATGATGATGATGATGATGATGATGATGATGATGATGATGATGACACGTGATTTTGAATCCTGTTGATATATCTATTTTGTCTTCAAACAACAAAACAATTATCAAAATAACAAACAATGTGGTAAAGAATTACTGCTAAAAAAGGTGGCTAAACAAACCTACAACAAAAGATTTATGAAAATGATGAACTGTGAGAACCTTCTCTAAATCTGTTAAAAATAAGTTTGTACGGCTCTAAATGTGAATGGTCTAATAATGATTTATTTTGACATTACCTGCAGCGGTTAAATGTTCCTTGTGACAAGTCATTTGGTGTTGAGTAGTCTTCTTTATCAAATTAGTAGAATCTCTCAAGACCCCTGAAAACACAAAAAAGTACATAAGGTGCATCAGTAAATATTAGAAGACAATCTTACACAATCCGGACTACTCCCAAAACTAAGCAAAGCATGTACTACTTATGGGTACTAGATGACTATAAACATGATTATTCTGTTTGTATAGAGAGTAGAATTGATCAAAATATTATGATGAGAGGATCAAAGAAAGTAAAAAAATATTTGAGATTAAGTAGATTCATTAAGAAATCTAAGATTTTATTGAAACGCCACAAATCATGTTTCAAAGCAGTTTCATCTAGATATAATTATGCAGAATTGAATGAGCAGCTCTTAAACTGTCAAAGAGAACTAGACCGGGCAGTTATAGAATTAAGTAATCGCTCCGAAGAACTTACATCATTAGAAAAAAAGCTGGAGGACATTAGCGGCAAACATGAACACTCAAATAAAGCCTTACATGAGTACATACGCTTTATGAATTGTGTTCTAGAACCGGGGAGCGGCATACCAGTGCACTTCGAGTCTCCTCGGGCACCGGGCCGTCCTTCCGGGTCATACCACGCCACCGCACCTGTCACCCCCGGGTCTGCACCGCGTGCGGCGCGATGGCCGCCGCTGTCGGGCCGAACCGAGCCCACACCGCCGCCACCGCAGAGCCACGCCGAGCTGGAGCCGCCGACGACGAGCGACGCCGACCTGGAGCCGCCGTCGACGAGCCACGCCGAGCTGGAGCCGCCGACGACGAGCCACGCTGAGCTGGAGCCGCCGACGACGAGCCACACCGAACCGAAGACGCCAGCGACGAGCCATGAGGAGCAAGGGCCGCCCACGTCGAGCCCCACCGCACCGCCCTCTCCCGCCGCGGCCGCCCGGCCGCGCCGCACCGTGCTGTACACGGACCAGGTGGGCGCCGGCCTCGGTGCGCTGCTGGCGGGCCACTTGGCGCAGAAGGTGACCAACAACTGTCTTCCAGGGGCCTCGGTCGATCGTTTGGCATCATGTATTGCCGCTGACGACTTCGATTGCCTCTCTACATTGGTAGTGTTCATCGGAGATACCTTAGGATGCACCGAGCGGGACGTCACCAAACTATGCGAGACTTTAATTGAAATTGACCAACTAGGAGTAAGCAAAATTATTTTTTGCGCACTGCCCTTTTCAGGGACCATGTCGGAAAAGCAATGTAAAAAAGTAGATTATTTCAACTCCATATTCTTTAGACTATCCATTTACAGCCGTACGATTTCGTATTTTGACACGAATAAATTTATAAAACATTTCGTCCTGACTCGTAAACGTACCTATCTACCGAGGAGGTACTTGCGCGATTGTGCTAAGCTGTTAGCATACAATATTGTAGACTCCGTCGTGATTAGCACGATGACTGATAGTTGTAAGGCGGACCCCGTGTTACGTTTTAGTAGCGTGGGATCTGGAAGGGAGCCGGAGCCGGCGGGTAATTTAAACTGACCACTCCGACAACGCGTGCTTGTGCTTCCACCGGCTCCCAACCCCTTGATAGCTGTAACACTAGTATTCATAAAGACAGTAATGTTATTAATATGGTACACCAAAATATACAGGGATTCCCTAGTAAGGAACTTGAAATTGACTTGTTTATACAATGCTCAGATATCCATATTCTTTGTATAACCGAGCACTGGCTTAAGGGTCATGAATTAATGTTTAATTTTAGCAATCATAGCATAGTAAGTTCATTTTCTAGAAAGTCATGTAGGCGTGGAGGTTCGTTGATAATGGTAAAACACAATTTGAAAAGTAAAGAACGTAAAGATATTGTTGACAAATCCATCGAGCGCCAAATAGAACTATCTTGTGTTGAGTTGGATCAATTCATAATTGTATGCGTATACAGACCCCCATCAGCGGATTACAGACTATTCGAGTCAGTTATGGATGAAGTGCTCAGTAGTATTTTCTTAAGTACTAAATGTGTTATTGTGTGTGGTGATTTCAATGTTAACTTACTCGAGAAATCGCCCCTGTGTGTGAGTTTAGTGAATATTTTTAAATCGTTCAACTTAGTGAACCTGTTTTGTGAACCTACTCGAATTACAGCAACCAGTGCAACATGTATAGATAACGTTTTCAGTAATGAGGATGCAATTAATAAATGTATTATAAACAAATTAAGTTCTGACCACTGCGGACAACAAGTCTCCTTCAGCGGGAAAACGGACGAAGTTTCACGAGACACCATGTGCAGACCTATTTCCGAAAAGAGATTAGATTTATTCAATCGTAATATTGTGAAACGATTACGTTATCTTCCATTTACACAGGAAAGTCCTAACCGTTTGTGTGATCATTTGTTTAACTGTATCAAAATGGAATTTGATGCCTGTTTTAATTTAAGGAAAATTCAAAGCAAGGTCAAGACTAAATTTAGCGACTGGGCTACCCCGGATATTCACGAGAAAAGACGCCGTCTCTACGACTTGTACGATTCGAGAACTATTGATAAGAGGCCGGAATTTCTAGAGTATGTTAAGAACTACTCGAAATCTTTTAAGTTAATGTGTGTCGCCGCTAAAGCCGATTACTTGTCAAGAAAGATTCAGAACTCCAAGGATAAGGTTAAAACTGTATGGCAAGTTATCAACACTGAAACTGGGAAACGCAAGATAAGAGATCCGCACTACAGCCTACGAATTGATGATACTTTAGTAAGTTCTGATCACGAAGTAGCGGATCATTTTGAGCGGTTCTTTTCTAACGTACCCGTTGAGACCACGAAGTCTTTAAACTCATCACCAGATGTCGCTGAATCGTTATTGAAAGCAAATGTAACGGAATGTACAGAAATCTTTAGATTCAGTCACGTGACCCCACTTATTCTTATAAAAGCGTTTAAATTTTTGAACTTAAAGAAGACTGAAGATCTTTGGGGCCTTTCAGTCAAAGTATTACATTCCATTGTAGAATCAATTGCACCTTTCTTAGCTAATATTTTCAATAAATGTATTGATACTGGAGTATTTCCTGACCTCATGAAACACAGTAAAATTATCCCGTTGTTTAAATCAGGAACGAAAACTGACCCTACCAACTTCAGGCCAATATCAATACTACCGGCACTAAGCAAAGTTTTTGAGAAGCTTATTCTCCATCAGCTTATGTCCCACTTTAGTTGCAATAAACTGCTCAATACCAACCAGTTCGGATTCACTAAGGGTCGCTCTACCACTGATGCCGGTGTGGTACTAATTAAACATATTTTTGATGCCTGGGAAGAGGCTCAAGATGCTATTGGAGTGTTCTGTGATTTATCAAAGGCATTTGATTGCGTTGATCACGAGAACTTAATCAGAAAGTTGAAACATTATGGAATTAAAAACGGTGCTCTTGATCTTGTGACATCGTATCTCTCGGAGAGAACACAACGAGTAGTCATCAATGGGACCCAATCAGCAGGGACAACTGTTGCTCTTGGTGTTCCCCAAGGCTCGATTCTGGGTCCGTTTCTGTTTCTGATTTACATCAATGACCTACCAAATATGTTGCAAGATAAACATGATATAGTGTTATTCGCAGACGACACGTCGCTTATCTTCAAGGTAGACAGGAAAGAGGAAAACTTCGATGATATTAATGATGCACTCAACACTGTTGTGAAATGGTTTACAGCAAATAATTTACTGCTAAATTCCAAGAAAACAAAGTGTATCAGATTCACTTTACCTAATGTCAAGCAGGTAAACAATACCAAGATCAAATTAAAGGGTGATGAACTGGAAATTGAAGATAGAACAGTGTTTTTAGGTATCACCTTGGACTCAAAACTACAATGGCAGGCACATATCACCGCCCTAGCCGGAAAACTTAGTTCGGCAGCCTATGCAGTAAGACGCATAAGACAGTTAACAAACGTTAAGACCGCCAGGCTGGTGTACTACAGTTACTTCCACAGTGTTATGTCCTACGGAATCCTGTTGTGGGGGAAAGCAGCTGATATCCAGACCATATTCGTGCTACAGAAACGCGCTGTACGTTCCATATACGAACTAAAAGCTCGAGAATCTCTCAGGTACAAATTTAAGGAGGCAAACATTCTTACTGTAGCATGCCAATACATTCTTGAGAATATCATGTATGTGCGAAAAAACCTTCACGAGTTCAAACTCAACAGCGATATCCACGACTACAACACCAGAAGTAAAAACAAGATCGCAGTGAAGGCCAGTCGTCTCCGCAAGGTTAGCACGTCGTTCGTGGGGAACTGCATACGTTTTCATAATAAAATACACACCGAAATTGTTAATTTACCGTTCAGTCAATTTAAGTCTCATGTTAAAAGTAATTTGCTAAGCAAGGCGTATTATACTGTCAACGATTTCTTAAACGACAAAAATGCCTTTAAGCCAGTAGTAGGCTAATTCTATTAGGAATATACCTAAATACACATTATAAGTATCTACCTGAAATAATTGTTCCATTTTATGTAAGAAGAGAGCACGTAATGCTGTTTCTCGCCGAGCAAGTCGCTTATTAATCTTTGCTTTTTAACATTGTCCGGTGGCTTGAATATGTCATGCTCGCTTAAAGGGCTTTGCTTACGGTGGCGTCGTTGATCGGGTCGCCACCTTCCCTAACATATGGTTGAGGGAGGCGATGGCTGAGATATGCGTCATACTCGTGATCGGGTGCTGTTTGTGGAGTCCGGACTGTTCATGCTTGCAAGGGCATAGTACCCAACTTCTTAAATACTACTTAGTGTTATTTTATTATTATCGTATTGACGAGAGACATCATTCCGATCTTGACACGTTTTATTGTTATTGACCATGTACATCACTGACAATATTACATTAATATTCCTTTTTTTTATTGTTTTGTTTTGACGCTTAGAGACCGTATACATCTCTACGAACATTGAATAATTATTGATTGTATTTGGACGCTCAGAGACCTTATACATCTCTGGAATACTGAATTAATATCATTAACTTTCTGTTAATGCACAGACCTTATTCTAATCGAATGTGATGGTCGTATTTTGTTTTGTTTTCATTTACTTTGTGACATTTAGTGTGTTGTTATATCAGTCGTTAATGTGCAAATTTTAAATTATTATTGTGTTAGATTATAATCTTTTATTGTATGATTATTATTTTTATTGTAAACTACCGTTTGACATGTAAAAGTGCCCTAGTGGCCTATTTGCAGAATAAATAATTTGTATTTTTGTATTTTTTATTATATAGATAAATAAATACTGAAATACATATAAAACATCCATGACTCAGAAACAAATATTGGTGTTCATCACACAAATAAATGCCCTTACCGGGATTCGAACCCAGGCTCTCTTATCTTATCTTATCTTATCTTATCTAGATGAGGGCCCTTTCGGATGCACTTCGACCCAGTGGGATCTTTTGTGCATTTGCCCTCTCCTTATGTCTACTCCCAACTTCGCTCCATCATTTCCACATAGCGGATGATGCAGCTCAGCGGAAGTACCTTGAATTCCTTTGGTTGCGGATAACCGTTACCGAAGTAATTCATTCTTTGTCTGGCAAGGGCATGACATTCACACAATAAGTGTTCCATAGTCTCATCCTCCTCGCCACACATTCTACAGTCTAAACTGTCCGATAGTCCCATCTTGGCCAAGAGATCCTTGACCCCGAAGTGACCTGTGAACACCCCAGATATGATTCTGAGCTGCTTCCTACTGGATTTCCAGAGTTTGTTAGTCCAGCCCGAGTCCACTCCTTCTATGAAGAGCTTAGAGTGCCTTAAGCCCGCCTCATTCCTCCACTCGTGTTGGTGTTTGGTTTTGGCGTGGGTTTTAAAGGCCGAAGTTATGGTTCCCTGCGAGAGTCCCACACATGGTTCTGGACCTACAAAGTGATTTGTAGACCCCCCTCTTGCAAGCTCATCCGCTCTTTCGTTGCCGATGAAGCCCTCGTGCCCTGGTATCCAAACTAGTTGCACCTTATTATGCTTTCCAAGCTTGTTCAGTGCCTGGACGCCGTTATAGACTAGTCTAGATTCCACTTTCGGCGCCGTAAGTGCTTTAAGGGCCGCTTGACTGTCACTGAGTATATAGATGGTCTGCCCTCTGGTTTGCCTGTCTATATTCTCCTGTGCACAGGCAATTATAGCGTATGTCTCCGCCTGGAAGACGGTTGCCAAACTACCCATGCTTACACTACTACTGTAGTCATTCGCATAAATGCCTGCTCCCGTACCGGATCCCATTTTTGATCCGTCCGTGTACCATATACTGTCTTCGATACCAGACCTAGGCGGTTCTAGACCTTCGGCCCATTCAGCCCTGGATGGAACTTTTGTTGTGTAGTTCCTATGGAATACAAACTTGGGTAGCATTTTGTCACTTCCCATGCTTGTTATTCTGTCTAAGAAACCATCAGTCTCCATGTTTGTGTGTTTAGTCTTTGGTTTGTTGTCGCTCCACAGTCCAAAAGTTCTTAATCTGTAGAGCGATTTCCGCGCCTCTGACTTAATCACCAAGTGAAGTGGCGGTAGGTCCAGTAGGACTTCTAGCGCCGCTGTAGGCGTGGTACGAAACGCCCCTGTTATAGCCATGCAAGCCGATCTCTGCACCTTCATCAGAGCCTCTCTGCATGTGCTCATTAAAGTCCTTGGCCACCATACCAGGCTGCCGTACAATAATATGGGCCTCACCATCATAGTGTAGATCCACTTAAGTACCTTTGGGTTCAATCCCCATGTTTTGCCATACGCTGATCTACACATTCCAAATACCCTCAGTGCCTTTGTGATGGTAAGATCTGTATGCTTCTTCCAATTCAGTTCCTTATCCAGTGTAACACCTAGATATTTCACATCATCGGACAGTTCTAGTACCCTCCCGTACAGTTTTAACTGCTGTACGCCTGGAAGGGTCCTTTTCCTATTAAAGGGTATTACCACAGTTTTGCCTGGATTAATGGATAGTTGGTGCAGGTCGCACCATTTCTCCACTATCCGCAGTGCCTTGTTCATGATTTCTGATACCGTGCCTGGGAACTTCCCATTAACCAGTATCACTAGATCATCAGCATATCCCACCGTGTGGATGGGACCCTTATTGAGTTCTACCAGGAGTGAGTTCACCACCAGACTCCAGGGAGTTGGTGAGAGTACCCTGTGGACATCCCTTTGTGGCCGTGGCCATTATCTCATCCCCTAAGAGAGATGACTTTATTAGTCTGCCATTTAGCATATTGCCTATCCATTTACATAGGGTGGGCTCTACACCATGTTTTGCAGCTGCTTCGCTGATAGCTTTATACGTGGTACGATCGAACGCTCCCTCCACGTCCAAGAAAGCTGCCAGACATAGTTCCTTATTCTCTATAGCCTGTTCAGCCCTGGTTGTTACCAGGTGAAGTGCGGTTTCCGTTGACTTCCCTGGCTGGTATGCACATTGTAGTTCGTGCAGCGGATGTCTCCTTAATGGGCCATCCCTTATGTGTCTATCTACCAATTTCTCCAGTGTTTTTAGGAAAAACGACGATAAACTTATCGGCCTATACGATTTGGCTTCACTGTAATCCGCCTTACCCGGTTTGGGCAGATAGGTTACTTTTACCATCCTCCACACCCGTGGCACGTGTGCGAAGGCCAAGCACGCCCTGTACAATCTGCTAAGATGCGGGATTAGTACATTAGCGCCTTCTTGTAGTAGAATGGGGTAGATGCCATCTGGCCCCGGGGCTTTGTAAGGTTGAAATGTTGAAAGTGCCCACTTTATCTTGTTATGATCTACTACCTTTTTGGACGTGTCCCAATTGTGTCTCGTTGTACTTGTGGTCTGTTCCAACGCACTAATTGCACCATCGTCTGTTACGCTGTCGTGTATTACTGAGCCTGGGAAGTGCGTGTTACACATTACCTTAAGGGTTTCCAGCCCCGTTTTCGTCATTCTACCGTCATTGTCCCTAATGGATGTGAGCGGGGCCGACTTTGTGGTCGCTAGTGCCTTTGTTAGTCTCATTCCTTCTGGTATTGACTCAATTTGATCGCAGTGGTTCCTCCACGCTCTCCTTTTGGCTTTCCTCACAGCCTTGCTGAGTTCTGTGAGTTTTTGTGCATAGTACCCAAAGTCATTAGATGCCTTTGCGTCATTGAATATTGCCCTAGTTTCCCTCCTGAGTTTAACTATCTCTGGGGTCCACCATGGTAACTTTTTAGCCAGGGTTTTCTTCTCCGGGCAGTTATTAGTGAAGGCCGTGTATACGGCTTGTACTATTTTGTCCGCTTCGAATTCTATGTCTATAATAGAGTTGAGCTTGCCTTTTGGGTCTCCTAGGTCCACCTTTAGATCCCTTCTAAACGCCGACCAGTCCGTGTGCCTAGGATTCCGTTTTCGTACCGTGTTTATTTCTATTTTAGTTCGGTACCTAAAGCAGATGTATCTGTGGTCCGAAAGGGATATGTCGTCAGATACGTGCCATGAGTTGATTTTGTTACTAGTATTATTAGTAGCCAACGTTAAATCAATAACCTCCCCCCGCCTAGAGTTGACGAAGGTAGGTTCATTGCCTTTATTTAGTATTTGTAAAGAAGAGCTTACCAGGAAGTCCAGTACCTTCTCTCCTCTCCTGTTGACATCTGAGCTGCCCCAGATGACATGGTGAGCGTTTGCGTCGCAGCCGATTATCAGGTTGGTGTTCGCCCGGCTGCCGTATGCAACAAGATCCCGCAGTTGTTGTGTGATGGGATCCGTCGCCTCGTAGGGGAGGTAGGCTGATGATAGGATGAGCTCCTTACCCTCCCCCTTTTTTTGGATCATCACCGTGGTGAGATCCCTGCAACAGAAAGCATGTAAAGGCATAGCATTGATGCCATTTTTGACATATATACATGTCCTCATGTTATTGTTGTTATCTGGACACAGGTGAACAATTGTTCCCCCCGTTCCACCTAAACCTCTTATTTCACTTTTATATATATATGGTTCTTGAATAAGAGCAATATCGAACTTGTCGCATTTTAGCTGCCTTGCCAGAAGGGCAGTGGCAGCCTTATTGTGTTGTAGATTAATTTGTACACACCTTAAACCCGCCATTGGCGCTATTATAGTTTTGGCTTGCTGAGGTCAGCAGCCACTTCCTGGACAGTCTCGTCGCAGGACATGGGAGACATGGAGGCCTCCAGGTACAGCTCTGCCATTCCCTGCAGATCCTCCGAGCCAATCCCCGATAGCGGTGATGACTCTCGGGCCATGCGGGATTCAGCAGGTCTGTCACTGGAGCCCGCCATGTCCCCGGCCTCCGATTTCGACTGCCCCTCCTCCTTGACTGTCTCAGCCTCCTCAGCCTTTTCGCTAATAGCAATTGGCACCTTGCCATCTGGAGGTGTGCCCTCCTCGGCCTCCCCAGGCGGCGGACCCCCCGCGCCCTCCCCTGGCGTCGGTCCCCCCGCGCCCGTCCCCGCACAAGCGCCATCCTCAGCCCCCTCAAGCGCCCTCTCCTCCGCGTCCTCTAGGAGCTTGAAGGAGCTCAGGTCGACCCCCGTGTGTAGGTGGTAGCCCGCTGCCTTGATAACGTCGGCCGACACCCGGTCCATCAGTATGATGCGCCTGGTGTTCGCGTCCGACGTCAAGGTGTCTACCACCTTCCACTCCTCCGTGTGTAGCGCAGGATTGTACCTCTGCAGCACACGGAGAAGCAGCTTCACGTCATGGCCGCCAACTATCTTCGTTTTCCATGCCATTTTGACAGGTTTCGGAAGATCCTTGGCGTCCATGACCCTTAGGCGCAGGCCCTCAATCTCCTCACTTCCGATTGCTGACCTGAGCCATGCGACGGACTCTCTCCCTTGGCAATTGACGTGGAGAGCACCCGCCACTACGTTGCCGAGAGTGACTCGGGGTAGGGGATCCGGAGCATCAACCAGAAGCTCCAGAATGAGCCCCTGGATGGCGCCCAGATGCCCCAACCCGATCTTCTCGGCCGGAAAGGCCTCCGGGACGATGGCCATCCTCTCGCTTGCAGCCACTTCAGCGAACGAGCCTGTGACTTTCGTTCGCTTGGAGTCGCTGACAAGCAGAGAAGAGTCGCCACTGGCCCCCAGTTGCCTCTTCTTTTGCACCATCCGTGGCCCCGATGTGGGTTCATCCTCGGGGGTGCCCTCGCTCAGTGTATGAGCCCTTGCCTTGGCGTTGTCTCGCCTCTTCTGCCTCCTGCTTCCGACGACTCCTCCACCGGACCACGTATCCGCACCCTCGGGTACGGACACGCTATCGACGGCGCCCGGTTCGTCAGCAGGGTTCAGAAGAGGACCGGCCGGCCGGTTGCAGATGGCCACAGTTCCGCTGACCTCCCCTCCGGCCCCTGCGCCAGCCGGTCCCTTTGCGGGGGCCTGCTGGGCGTGTCCGCTTTTCAACCCGTGGGGAAAAGATCGGACGGTGCCTCCGGTTTGGACTGCTCCACCATGGCCTCTGCCTCTAAATGCGCTGCGCGCCTTCTGCGTCCTTGCGGACCCCCTTGCTCGGCTGTTACCCGCTCTCGCTCCACTGTCTGGGACAGAAGTGCGTACCGCCGGTACAGCATTTGCGCTATGCGCCTTTTTGGCCTCATCCCTTGCGGGTACGGCTTTCCCTCCTTCTTTCGTCATAGGTTTTATAGTATCCATGTGACCTTTTGTTCCCTTACTTCATCAGATTGGCTCCCCACCCACCACGGAGCCCACACCCTGGGGATGCGTTAACGCATCAGGGCTACCAATCTGATATAGCGCCCCAAGAGTATGTTGTCCATGAGTCCGCACGGTGCCGAGTTACTCGTCATCTCCTCAGACAACTCGTAACCCGTGCTCCACTGACTACAGACCCCATACCCGAGGACACTCGCCCGTGGCCATCAGACTGGACACGACAGCCGATTGATCATGGCTGGCTAGACCATGACCGCCCGTGTGAGGTGAATCCTGAGCCGAAGAAGAGTGTTGTCTCCCAGAAGTAACTATCCCGACCACTGGTCGACTCAGCCACCAGGACCTCCCTCTCCACCCGTACGGGTCCCCGCGCACGGCACAAACACGCGGATGGCATTTTACCGCTAACCATCCTTCTTTTTGGATAGAAAGCCCGCTGCGACATGCCATGTCATCGCTTACGGCTGATTAGACGGGATGAACGGGATAGGATGGGTTGGGATATGAAAGTATGGGCTCAACTGATTGTTTCCGTTCTGCCTGTTTCTAACGGTAGAACTAGGCAGTTAACAGGTGGTAACCTCGTGAAGGATCCCAATCAGTTTTGCCTCGAGGATCTTAGCAACTGTGAGCTCCCCCCGAGGCCATCTACCATGTTAACCGCCGGACAGGCCGCTACCATAGAGACAGACCCAACGCAAGTAGCGACCGGTCGCAAATTTTCCTTGCTCCTGGACCTGCCTCCACCCACCCAGGCTCTCTTGCTTTGTAGGCAGGGAAGTGACCCTGCCTACAAAGCAAGAGGGCCTGGGCCAACTATGATGAATGATTTGAATTTTTGGTAGTCCTGGAGATTTGCTAATCATAATCATAATGATTTATTCATTGCTAAGGACATTATTTGGAGTATAAACAAGGTCATAAGTAACAATCCATGTGTTTGCACCTCAAGTGATAATACAAAGAAATTTTATCAAACACCGTGAATGGAAGTATATTCAATATTAAAGAATGCTCACCACTTTGATGTTTTTCTTTCTCCCAACAAACATGTAGTGGAAAATCCACAAAAACTGCTTCTGGTAAAGGTGGGAGCGGCAGGCGATACATAGGCACAGCACTTGGCAGCAAACGGTTTCCTTGTTTATTGAAATCCTCACGGGCGAAGTGGATGTCACATACATATTTCAATGTATGCAATTTTTCTATGGGTAAGTGAACTAAATCTTCTTGCCCAATTGCCTGAACCCACAAACGACATCTGTAAGTGATTGACAAATGCAATTGTAACATTTTTCTTGACAATATAATAGCTATGGTCTATGGTTCAAGCATACACTGTCTAACAGCAGTTGTGGGTTGACTCCTGACTCGTACCAGTAAGTTATGTACTGTAACGCGCACTGGGCCAGCGTGGGGAATTCTGCCCATTTCCACTAATCAATGAGAGGAGCTAGGTCTGAGGTTCTCAGCAGTGGGATGTTTATGACTGTATCTATAATGTCACTTACGAGATTCTTGACTGGTTGCTTTCATGAACATAATACTCCTCTTTTTGGCTTTGTCAAAGCAGGGTTAAGAAATCGAGAATTTCTCGGGACCACGCTTATAAGAGCGAGGGATGGAAAATACCACCATCACGTAAACAATGATAAAAGTTTGTATTTATACCTTAAACTTAAGTTTAGTTCAAGCATAGTTCTTCGTCTCTCGACAAAGTTGTTTAATCTGTTAACTTTGTTCTGAATTTATTAAGATTCTACTATAATAATATTTATGAAAAGTTTTACTTACCGAGCAGGATCAATTGGTAATGCGGCCAAAAATACATCTGACCCAGGCACTCGTCGAGTGTTACAGACGGTACACTTTTTGTACATACGGCTAGCCATGATTACTAGCAAATATATACAAAATTTACACTAAAACTTATATCTAAAGAGTCTTTTCTCGAAAATAATGAGTCCTGTCTCGTATAAAAACACAAACACAAAGTACGTTCCCGTCGCTTCGGAGGAGCGTCGGCTCAACTCAACGAAGATAACGAAGAAAATACCACGATTGCAAGTTAAAAATCACCGATTACAAACAAAATTCACAACACAACCAGTCAAGAAGTGAGCGGAGTGTTTGAAAACGGAGCCATTTTAAATTTGCCGTTTGCGACTTTGTTGTGTTGACAGACCACAGATTCAACAGTTGTACCAACTTAACAATGTAAACTTTTCTTTTTTTATATGTTGGCACTCGTTGCAGCAGTGTCCAGTATAACTTGAACCCGTAAATTCAAGTGTTATAAGGACTACACGGGTCAGTAAAAGTGGCGATTTAACAATATATGGCAGTGTCCACCCACTGGATGGCGAGAGTGGGGACGGGAGAAGGAGAAGATTGTCCTACGACGGCGCCGCCTGGCAGAGGTGAGAAATAAATAGGCAAGAATGCGAGAGACGGGGGAGCTCGCTGGTGATGGCAGCGTGCATCTCCGCGCGGCAACTGGATCAGCCGGGTAAGGCTGATCGAGGACCTGGCTTGGGTGAGTCAGTAATCTCTTTCTTGAGATTGTGTAGAATGTTATTTCATATGGTGTGGAAATATGATGAGTCTGTACTCATGCAATATTAAATTCCTATATTACTGGGTCCAATAAACGCTAGTACAATGTACTTTGAGGAGTGTCGTAGACATGGTGCGTAGAAATTGGACTGGAGCGACTCCGTTTCGCCCGCTATGACAGTCGACTTAATGTTAGAGAAACCGTGGCGGAACTATGGGGAAGGTGGAGGTTCCCGGGGGGCCATAGGCCCCCTGTCCAGCTGGGTGCCAGGTGATGATCAAGGTAGACTGTAGCTAACCGACAGGAACCATCAGATCTTGGGTGGACAGGGAGTGTGGAATCTCAGACGAGTCAGACCTCCTTGTACCATAAATGAGCAAGGCACCCGGGGCACCATTGTGCTTAGATTGGAGCGAGTCGACTGTAGTTGTCCGGCCTGACCGATGGCAGTGAACATAACAGTGGCTAAGCCGCATATTATCATATAGTTATAAGAGAACAGTTGATTCATGTTTCCATACCCTATGATAGATTATATATCTAAATCGGATAGTAAAATATATGGATATATTTTATCATAATTCTGTGTGTAAATCCCAGGCATAATTGTCGCTATCCCATGCATATTGGGCGACAGCTACATTTAATTCTAAACTTAGACATCTAAGAATCATATTTTATTATAATTCCTAGCATATTTTCTGACATTGACTTTTTTGGCACATTATTTATTTGTATTAGAATGTTCGTTAATTAGATTTGAAACTTGACATTGTAACTACAAGTCGACACACGTAAAAGGAGCCCTGGCGGCCATATAAAAAGTATGGCCGCCAGGGTTCTTTTTACATGTGTCGACCTGTACCTTTATTTAAGACTGTAAAGAATTTATAATTTAATGCATGCCACTTCTACTACTGAGTGACTGCATGAAAAGTTGTATGCCTCCGGGTATGACATAGTGAAACAATACCGCTTTTACCACCATCTACAATATTATGTTATGTATATTGTATACCTATGATCGACGAATAAAGTATTTTGTATTTTTAGGGTTCCGTACCAAAAATGGTAACAAAGGAACCCTTATGGTGCGACTCCGTCCGTCTGTCTGTCTGTCACAAAGTGAAATATCTCACGAACTACTCAAGCTATCAACTTGAAACTTGGAATGGTTATAAATGAGAGTTATCCGCGTGCATGGAAATGAAAAATTTAAAACTACATTTAATTTTTCTATAAAAACTTACGAATATTAGGAGGGGGCAAAAAAAAAAATTCAACTATAGGGTCAAGTGGGGTATCATTCGAAAGGGCTTGAGTTGCACTTTTTGAAGCAGTTTTTCTTTTTTTCTCTACACACGGAAAATTTTGATCTATGAAGGAAAATGTAAAAAAAAAATACCTTCCCCCCCCTTATCTCCGAAGTTACAAGCGAAGAATTTGAAATAATTACTTGTGATTAAGATAAACATATATATTACGGGAAAAGTTTTTTTTTCTGTATCTAGCATATTTTTTGTTATTTTTTCAAAAATCATTTCCTAGTTAGATTTGCAATTTAATCAAATTTATAAGTTTTGTTTTGTAATTCCTAACTATAAATAGAAGTACTCTCTATCAAATAAAACAATAATAATCGAGATCAGTTCACGTGATAAACAATAATCCCTAAAAGACCAACATACATACTAAGCCGATTGCCCTTGCACGTTAGTACCAAATGGGGCCGATAGATGGCGCTGACCCCATTCGCGCTGTTAAGATTTTTCTAGAATTAATGGGGTTGGGATTGGGACGCGTATATTTATTTTCAATAGCAGGTCAAAAAAAGATCGCGATTCAATTGTCTTGGTGTAAAAGTTACTCGTTTGAAATTGAATTCTATTGTGTTGGGTTAAAATAAGTAATTTAACAAATATATTGGGACTTTTACTTTACCTTGAGTTAATTGTTAGTTTGCACGGAACCCTCGGTGCGCGAGTCAGACTCGTACTTGACCGGTTTTTTTTTGTATTTGTATTTATTTAAATTCTGAAATGTACCCTTGATCGACCAGCCGGCCCCCGTTGTTGTTAGGGTTTGTAGGTACCAAAAGTCGACCAATTTTCAAAACAACAGATAAAAATAAGAAATAAGACAATAAAAGGGTTTTTCTTTACATAATCATCTTTATTAAAAACTAAGAAAACTTCTAGACTAGAGTTCAATCAAAGTTTCATATCAGGCTTAATAATCACATCAAATCATTTTAATTTTATTAATAAACTAGCTGTTGCCCGCGACTTCGTCCGCGTAGAACTTGTATCTTAGAAAAAATATTGGTATTAAATTATTGTAGGTGGAACCTCAATTATCGCCGACCCAAACAAAGTTCTACCATCTTATGGGATTATTTCAGAGATAAAAACTATCCTATATCCTTCCAAGGGTGTCAAATTCAGCGTACGGAAAATTTCATCTAAATCTGTTCAGGGATTAAGCGTAAAAGGTAACAGTGAAATGAGTTCATTAGTTTAAATTGCTAAATTTAAATTGAAAACTCCGTTTTTAGAAATATAAATATCTGAATCATCAACAGACATTTCTGCTAAAATTGTATATTTTTTATAATGTATTAAAGAAAGCTAGATTACTGGAAATGTTTGCCTAAATCCGTTCAGTAGTTCACGTTAGTCCGAGCTACCTGTATAGTTATGAAAACCTATCTAATGCTAAAAGACGTAGAACTTTCCATCTCCATCTGCTGTCCCCATTTAACGGTGTTGTTAGAGCATACATGATTCTGATTATCTAAAATAAACTTTATAAATTAACAAAATAATCCGCAGTTTAAATGAAACATTACCTTCTTTTCGGTTATGGGAACTGGAAGCTGTTCGGTTCTGTAAGGGTCGTGGTTCTAATTTATCCTTGCCTACTTCTCTGCTACCAGTCGGATTATTTATTTTGGCTTACCATATAATTAGTATAAAAGACCTATGAATTCCCTTACTTCAAAAAATACTTATTCCTCATACATACTTCCAACCCTTTTTAACCTCCTTACAGGATGAATTTCAAGAAATGTTGTAATTAGTTACCTAGTCTTTTAGCGAAGTTCCAGATCCCTTAATTAAAAATTGTCTTGTTCCCTGTACAAACATCCAACTCCTTTTAGCTCATTTTGGGGATGAGTGTTTTAAACCCCCTTATGGAATCCATTTCAAGCAGTCTAAATTATGTTGCCCGAATAGGGGATGAATTTCAAAAAAATCAGTTTTGTGGTCTTTTAAGATAAAGGCTACCGAAGTTACTATAATATTTTCTTGGTCTCCATCCCTTGAAGCCGTTTTAAACCCTTTCTGATAATAATTGTTTATACAACGTTTTAAGTCTCCAGCTCAATAAAGAGTTTTGCTAATCCAAACCTTGCACCCCCTTTTAACCCCCTTAGGGATAGAATATTCTTTTTTTTTTTTTTTTTTATTTATTGATTAATACATAATAAGATATACAAAAGATCTTAACATAAAAACCCATTTTAGGCAAAACCTAGAGGAGGTTTGTATGCCAATGTCTTAAACGCTGGAAGTACTTTTTTATTTGATAAGTAATCTTTCTACAACGTTTCAAGTATCTTACTAAAAAAAAGCGTTTTCCATACAACCCTTGCCTTTTAACCCCCTTCGGGGGAATAGTCTAAAACGCAAAAAGTCCTTTTTTTGTAATCTAATAAGTAATATTTGTACCAAGTTTTAAGTCTCTAGCTCAAAAACTAAGTTTCCCCCATATTCACTCTATACCCCAATGTCACTCCCTTAGGGGTGGAGTTTTCTAAGTCACTGAAACGACTTTTTCTATATTTGAATAAGTAATTTTTCTACAAAATTTTTACTCTACCTAAAAAACAAAGTTTCCCCCATACAAACATGTCACCCTTTTTAAAACCCCTTAGGGGTGGATTTTTCCAAAACGCTTAAATTCTTTTTTTGTATACAAATCAGTAATCTGTCTACAAAGTTTAAAGTTTCTAGCCCAAAAGGAAAAGTTTCCATCATACAAACTTTACACCCCTATTTAACCCCATTTAGGGTGCAATGTACTAAAACGCTGGAAGTTCTTTTTTTGTATCTTAATAAGTAATCTTTCTAGAAAGTTTCAAGTCTCTAGTTCAAAAAATAATGTTTCCCCCATAAAAACTTCGCACCCCTATTTAACCCCCTTAGGGGTAGAATTTTCTAAAAATCCGAAAGCACTTTTTTTGTTTTATAATAAGTAATCTGTCTACAAAGTTTCAAGTTTCTCTTTCAAAAGGGAAAGTATCCGTCATACAAACTTTGCACCCTTATTTAACCCTGTTAGGTTTAAGATAGAGGGTAGCTTTGATAATCGAACGCCAGCCGGCTGCGCCCGGCGCCATGACAAGGTAGTCGGAATATAGCACCTCGATGTACGCCCGTGTCTCATTTCTCGGCCCCTTTTCCCTCCAAAATAACAGTGGCGACGGGTGGATTACGATCTTAACGCGTGTTTTAGTGATTTTTACGTGCAGTGTTAATGGCCAAAATGTCGGTTGGATTTTTGAGCGTGTTTAATCACGAAGAACAGGAGTGGTTATTGTATAAGGGTCGCCTTGAACAGTGGTTTTTAGCTAAGAACATCAATCAGGATACGGACAAATCGGGGGCTAAACGTCGGGCTATTTTGTTAAGTAGCTTAGCGGAGCCGACGTACCGACTCGTGTCAAATCTTGCGCTCCCCGCGGAGGTGGGATCGCTTGACTATGGCAAAGTAACGAACTTTCTCGACGGCCATTTTAAAACGAAAAAGTGCGGGTTTGCTGAACGTTTTAAGTTTTATAGTGCCGTACAGTTTTCGGGCGAGTCGTTAGCCGATTGGGCGGCACGCGTTCGTGGTCTATCAATGCACTGCAATTTCGTGGCGGCAAGCCTCGAGGAGTCGCTGCGAGATCGGTTCGTGCTGGGGATGGCCAGCGGTCCAGAGCGGGACCGCTTGTTCAATATTACTAAGCGGGGTTCAAAAGAAGGATCTAAAAAGTAAAATACACGAATTCCTTTTTCATTACCGAAATTCTAAACATTCGTCCACGAACCGTTCTCCTGCGGAGGTTTTATTCGGAAGGAACTTACGTTGTAGATTAGACTTAATGAACCCGTTAGCGAAGCCTTCACCCGACCCAACATTGTCTGAAACCGTGAGGAAACACCAGTGTTCGCAGATGCAGCATTACCGTGGGAATAGGAATGTAAATTTTAATACAAATGACATGGTGTTAGTTAAAGTGTACCAGGGACAGAAAGCGTTCTGGGCTAAAGCCAAAAACTGGGCTAAAACAAATACTAGGAAAATCAACATATTTACTACAAACTGAGCAATCGGGACGACTAATAAAAAGACATAAAAACCAAATGTATAAGTTTACGGGGGAGGAAGATGATGTGGTAACCAAAACCAAGCCCGAGCACATCGAGATTACCCGGCCGAGAGAAGGAGTCCCGTCTGGGGTGATTTCAGCGGTGGTGATAACGTCTGCCCTTCAAGAACCAGCGACGCCAGAGGAGCCGCCAGAGCCCGCGGTGCCGCTTCCTCCGGGTTTGACAGGGGAACCCAACACACCGCCTACTTCCCTGCTAGAGCCAGCGACGCCAGAGGAAACGCGAGAACCAGCGATGCTGTTTCCTCCGGATTTGCCAGAGGTACCCAACACACCTACTGCTGTGCCTGGGGTACCCGATAGACCAGCATCGATATCGGAGTCCACGGCGACGGCCACCGTAACGGCTCCCGAACCCGATGAATGGACCGATTGCCCAGAACCTGAGGAGCCGGTTAGTACAAGTGAACCAGAACCGCCAAGTGCGCTTTTACCGAGACCGCATCCTGCTGAGGCGGGAGAAGCCGGCACGCAAGCGGCAAAACCCAAACGCGCTCGGAACCTGGTCAATTATAGACAGTTCTTTTAAATTGAATGTTCTTCCTTAAGAGGGCAAGGTTAAAAACTATTGGTGGAGGGATGTTAGGTTTAAGATAGAGGGTAGCTTTGATAATCGAACGCCAGCCGGCTGCGCCCGGCGCCATGACAAGGTAGTCGGAATATAGCATCTCGATGTACGCCCGTGTCTCATTTCTCGGCCCCTTTTCCCTCCAAAATAACAAACCCCTTAGGGGTGGAATTTTATAAAACGCTGAAGCCACTTTTTTGTATCCTAATGAGCTATCTTCCTACACAGTTTCAAGTCTCTAGTTCAATAAATAATGTTTCCCCCATACAAACATTGCACCCCTGTTTAACCCCCTTAAGGTTAGAATTTCCAAAAATCCCGTCATATCCCTTGCCTACGTCATAAAAGGAAGTGCCGGTGTAAATTTCAAGTTTCTAGTCCCAGTAGTTTTAAGTACAAACTTTGCACCCCTATTTAACCCCCTTAAGAGTGGAGTTTTATAAAACGCTGAAAGTTTTTTTTTGTATCCTAATAAGTAATCTTCCTACAAAGTTTAAAGACTCTAGTTCAAAGAATAATGTTTAACCCATACAAACATTGCACCCCTATTTAACCCCCTTAGGGGTGGAATTTTCTTAAACGCTGAAATTACTTTTTTTGTATCTTAATAAGTAATCTTTCTACAAAGTTTTAAGTCTCTAGTTCATAATATAAAGTTTCCCCCATACAAACTTTGCACCCCCATTTAACCCCCTTAGGGATGGAATTTCCAAAAATCCCGTCTTATCGGTTGCCTACGTCATAAAAGGAAGTCCTGGTGTAAATTTCAAGTTTCTAGTCCCAGTAGTTCTGAATACAAAGTTTGCACCCCTATTTAACCCCCTTGTGGGTGGAATTTTCTTAAACGCAGAAATTACTTTTATTGTATTTTAATGAGTAATCTTTCTACAAAGTTTCAAGTTCATAGTTCAAAAATTAATGTTTCCCCCATACAAACATTGCACCCCTATTTAACCCCCTTAGGGGTGGAATTTTCTTAAACGCTGAAATTACTTTTTTTGTATCTTAATAAGTAATCTTTCTACAAAGTTTTAAGTCTCTAGTTCATAATATAAAGTTTCCCCCATACAAACTTTGCACCCCCATTTAACCCCCTTAGGGATGGAATTTCCAAAAATCCCGTCTTATCGGTTGCCTACGTCATAAAAGGAAGTCCTGTTGTAAATTTCAAGTTTCTAGTCCCAGTAGTTTCGGCTATGCGTTGATGGTAGATCAGGTATCCTTCTTTTATATATATAGATAGATAATTGTAGAATGTTGGATGTTGCATTTACGACGTTTCTCTAATTTTGCATCCTGACTGTAAGTATAACTAAATCAATGGAATCTGCGTAAGAATCTCTTATTAGTTTGTGGAATCTGCTAACTATGTAAACAAACAATGTATTGAAATCGACATTTAATGTCAATTTCAGTATGACGGTTTGTTTACATAGTTAGCAAATTCCATTGATTTAGATCTTATATCTATTTCATCAAGTGCTTTATATAGCTCTTCTTCTTTATATTTCAAAAATGGGTCTCTATTGATTCCCATAAAATTTAATATCCGATTTTAACAGTCCATAACGTTTTCCACCATATTTTTTTCTAGTCATACTGTCGAAAGTCATAAAATTTAACAATATATATTGGAGTTCCGATTTTTGCTGGTCATCATTATTGTTAGTCATAAAATTGGTTAGCCATAACGTTCAATGTCCCGGTGGTATGCAATTAAATAATGTTACAGGCAATAATCTATTTTGTAATAATTATTGTATTTTTTCGCAAGTCATAATGATTGGTAGTCATCTGATTAGTTAGTCATATCATTCAATTTCACGGTGGTGTCACTCTTCATAATGTTAAAGCCCATAAACACACTCCCAGAAAAATAATAAAACACATATTTTTTTTACTATCGAACGTTACTGAACGCGTTCTTCTAGACTGCTTTGTAACATACCCACATACCCATTCATTATAATTAATGTGGGCACTTGGGCAAAAATAAAGAGTTATGCGATTGAAAGATATTTATTCCGCTCACTGTTTTGTTTAGTGGTCGGAATACGTTAAAATAACTATGTTTAGTTTTGAAACTTTTTTCTCTAAAATCAAAAATGGCCGAAATATTTGACTCGAAAGTTAGGAAAAATATAAACTTGTCAACATTTCGATGGATGTTGTCATTATTGGTTCTGGCGCTTCGCCGGCCGCTGCCGCGGCACGCTCGCTTCGCTCGCTCGGCTCGCGCGCTTAGGGTTACGGTACAACTAACACTGCTCCTTGCTTCGCTCGTCGTCGTATCTACACCGACCTGCCTTAGAAGTCCCATATCTTGGCCATTTTTAATATCAGAGAAAAAGTTTCTAATAAAACATGCTTATTTAAATGTATTCTTTACGAAACAGTCATAAACCCACCACGCAGTAGTACCTCATAGACCCCTTTCAAATGTATGTCTAGAAATGTTTCTGAGTAATTATCTATATGACTTTGAATGTTATAGATTTGGTCTCTTAGACGTAGTTCACATTAGGCATGAAAGCGATATGAATAACAATCATTAGTACGTCGAAATATATGCCTTATAATATTTATGAATAATTATCGATAGACCTTTGATCGTTATGGACATCAGTTTCTGACTTTTGTGATTATAATACATATTATGGGTCATTAATGTTAGAACTACAAAACGTTATACTTAACAAAGATTATGACTATTGATGTTTATGTGTATAAATTATATGGATATCAATTTCTGACTATCGAAATTCGGAACAATGAGTTTATGGGAAACAAAGGGACCCCTTCAAAAATACTTTCTTTGGCGGCATAGTTAATCTGCAACAAGTGGAACAAACATTACTTTTAACTAACATTAAAACAAACAAATACAACAAAATTTATACAAAAAACACATAATGGAAAATTGAAAAAATTATTCGCCGAGCGGGTTTTTTTTAGTTTTTCAATTTTCCACTATGATTGAAATTTGGAATTTCGTTAGCGGACGTTTCTGCTTCATAAATATTGAATGTTAAAAATGGGGTAGCGCATTGTTACTAACGATCCTCAATGTAACTTGAGACGTTGGTGCCGTTTCAGAAGTTGTAATAACTTTGCGGTAGATGTCGCTACGAGCCTCCCTAAGGTGTAAATACAATAGTGGAAGGGATTGAAAGATTCGTCGCCATTAGCGGACGGGGGAGATACCAAGACTGCTACGCGTGGAGGGCATGCGTTTCATTTTTACACAAAACTAAAAACCATGTCGGGCGCGCACGACACGCACGATATTTCTTGACACACTTTTTGATTTAAAATTTCACAAACTTCTAGTTATTTTACAATAATATTGATTTAACTATAGGAAAGCCAATCTTGTGCCTTTTTATTGTGTGTTAATTTTACTCTGGAAAACCTAATAGTTTACGGTTTAATCAAATTACCACGCGAGTAGATGGTATTTACCCAAGTAAAAAACAGCTGTAACACTTGAGACCGCTCTTCCTCGCCGGCCGGCCCCAGTGCGTAAACAACTCACGCACACAGCGATCCGCTCGTCGCGACGGCACACACTCAAGCGCCCGGCCCTAATAAAACCGGGTTGCCGCGGCGCTCGGCATTCCAGTCCGCTTTCGTCCCGGTACCGCCGCATACCGGGTAGAGTCAGTCCGACGCAAGTCGGGCCTAGCTGAGTTTCTTGCTGGACTCTTCTCAGCTAGGCTAGGTTTTAGCGAACCAGCGATAAAACTCCCAGTAGTTCGATACCACTCACACCCCAGATTCGGTTGATACCGTTCAACCAATCTCACTGGAGCGCAAACTCTTAGAGTATTCCAGTGTACAAACTTCCCCGCGTGGTCGTGCCGGAGGCTTCCCCTGGATTTTCCCCAGGCCACCCTCCAACCACGCAGTTCGACCGCTATATTGGGTCCATCCTATTATAGCAACAGTCAGGTTAAAAAAAAAAAAAAAAATCGGCATTCGATTCCGGTTACGGCAGCGGTCGAGGGAGGTCGTGCTTTAGCGGTGCGCTCTTGCCCTATTGTTGTTGTAACCCGAATATCCTCTCCGACTACCTGCTCACTCTTATCGCTCCCCCGCGCGGTGGTTATCGCAATTACCACGTGGAAGCATCGGGTGTGTTAGTTAAGACTTTCATAAGTCTCCAGTCGACCCGCGTGTCCCTGCTCCTCTGGAAATCCACGCTCGTAGTGGTCGCAGTCTTTCGGGGCTGTGGGCTAGACACGTCAGTGGCTACCCGTTATTTAAGACTTTCTCAAGTCAGACCCGGGTCTCTGTCCCTTAGAAAGACCACGCTCGCAGTGGCTACACAGTGACGGATCCTAACGGTGCCAACTAAGTCACAGTGTGGGGTGGATACCACCACGAAGCCCAGTAATTCGTACAGTCCGACTCTTCCCTTCGTGTTAGGACACATAGCTGACACTGACACGGCGGACAAGTGGACAAGACTCGACACCGACATCAGGATAGCATTTCGGTTCATATTAGGCGTAGGAAAAGCTTAGCGGCGACCGACCAACCAAGTAGGATGGAGCTGCAAGAAAGGATCGCGAGGATGGAGGAAGTCATGCGGGCAATGCAGGCCGAAATCGATCGCCTCGCTGCTGAGAACCGACAGCTCAAGCTGGCTCTCAGCGGCGAGGTCTTTGATTCTGCCCAGGCGGCTCCCATACAACCTCCCCCCCCGACAAGTCTCGACTTGCAACTCCAGGCCCGTCCGGCCACTCCGACGGCCACTCTGGCCGCCCAAGCCCCTAAGGCCACCATGGGACCGCCGCCGCCACCGCCGTCGGCGGCAGCAGCGACCCCTTCGCCCCCGACCCAGGCCCCTAAGGCCAAAACGCCCATTAAGGGCAAAAGAAAACTCGCCAAGGCAGCCGCGTCTGCCCCAGCCAACCCTCCGGCCCTTCAGGCCCCCCCCGAAGCGGATTTAAGCGTGAGACAATCGCGTTCTCGCTCCCTCCAGGGGCGACCCTCCTTGCGAGAGGAACGCACTGTCCCACGCTCCAGCTCTCCCCCCGACCCCCTCCTTCGTTGTCTCTCCACAACCAGACTGACCGACGAACAGACTCGGGACCTCCTCTACTCGAACGAGGAAATGACCATGGACATGACAGTCTGGACCACAATAGGCAGCAGCCGCAAGGGCAAACGTGCGCTGCCGAAGTCTCCTAGGGCCGATTCGCCGGCGAAGAAAGCCCTTCGGACTCCCGCCGTCCAGGCGCCCTCTGCGCAGGCCCCTCAGGCCATTAGTGCCATTCTGGCAACGGACGGCGGGTCTTCGGCCCCCAGCAAGCCAACTCCGGTAGGCAACCCGGACAAGCCGGATTCATGTGTCCTGATCGACACACATAGATACCACACTGCCATGGCCATAGCCAGTCAGCGTGGCATCCGGGTGGTCGGTTCGGAGATTTTGAAACCGCCCTTGGAAGGGATGCGCATCACGGTCCAGGGACCCGAGGACTACCGTGCTCTGACCCGTCTCTTCGACGAGCTGTCGATGGCCTACAACCGGAGGCTGACCGTCGAGGAGAAAGGTGATAGGGCCGTCCTCCGGGGAATCCACAAGGATATCCCGGAGGACGAGGTAGCCGCGGACCTCAAATGCAAGGGGATCGCCGTCAGGGAGGTTCATCGCCTCTACAATAAGCAAGTAGGGAAGTACGATATCGTACTAATAGTCACCGACCCGAACCAGCGCAAAGCCGTCCACTCCCTTAAGGAGGTCCTTAAAATGGCGGTGAGAGTGGAGACTCCCAAAAAGAGGACCCACCCCTCACAGTGCCACAACTGCCAGCGGTTTGGCCACGGCGCCCGTGGCTGCCACTCTCCCCCCCGTTGCGTCAAGTGCGCTGGGGATCACGCGACTCGCGATTGCGAGCGCCCAAAAGGCTGCAAGGACCCGAACGGCATACGGTGCTGCAACTGTTTGGGTCGCAAGCTCCCCCATGGGCATACTGCCAATTATGAGGGATGCCCTTGCCGCCCAAAGAGTCGCGACACCGGGGCAAAGTCGAAGTCCTCGCCTCCCTCTGGGCGCAAGCAAAGCGCGGGCCGGGGTGCTCCCCATAGCACTCCGCAAAACTTCCCCGCCCTTCCGGCCGTAGGGTTAGGAGCCCCTAGGAACCCGCCGCCCTCAGCGGCCTCAGGTCCCCGCCCGGTGCCTTCTGCACCCCAATCCCAGGCGGGCCCCTCTGTATGGGGACCCGCCGCCAGTCAAGCGGGCCGGCCCGCTATGGACCCACTCTATGCGTTTATGCAGTTAGTACAGGTACTCCCACCGGAGGTGGCGAGCGGCCTGTCTACCCACATATTCGCATCATCTACTCGCTATATCGCCGCAACAAGCGGCAGCCAGGTTAACGGTGCCTATTAGTATGGATAGTACATCCCAGAAGCTTAAACCTGCTTCGATTACCATTGGCATTTATAATGCCAATGGTCTAAGGGGTATGAAGGACCAGGTGATGAACTTCCTTCGCGATCACTCAGTAGATTTACTTCTGGTCCAAGAGACCTTTTATCGTCCCGGCATTAGAGCCTTTCGCGTCCCTGGATACGTTCAGATTAGAGATGATAGGCAAGATGGTAGGCCATTCGGGGGCACGCTCATTTTCTACAAACGTAACTCAAGTCTCAATCCACCGCCCCTGACTAATATGGAAGTGTCGGTCTGTCGCATCTCGATGGAGGGGCACCCCCCGATATCGATTGCGTCAACCTACCTTTCACCTCAACGAGACTTACTTCTGACTGACCTCAACTCTTTAGCCTCCCTAGGTCCTTCGGTCATCGTGGCCGGGGACCTAAATAGTAAGCATATCAGCTGGGGATGCGTAGCATCCAATCCCAACGGCAATCGGCTTCATCACCTTTTGATCGATACCCTCCCTTTCGATCTCCTCGCTCCCTTAGAGCCGACTCACTTCCCTCATAACGTAGACCGCCGACCTGACATACTCGACATAGCACTACTAAAGAACGTAGCGTTAACTCTGCGTTCTATAGAAGTGCTACACGAACTAGACTCGGATCATAGGCCAGTCCTCTTGAGACTAGGCCCTCACCCCAATAGTACTCCTCGAACCAGGACACTCGTGGACTGGGACAAGGTACAATCAGGTCTCCTACAGACGGACTCCCCCCTGCTTAGAGATATCCCAGACAATATAACTACAACCGAACAGACAGACCAAGCGATCGATTCTTTCACCAACTACCTCAACGCTGTTCGAAGCGAAGCCTCAAGGGAGGTGTCGGCGGAGGACATCCAAAACCGACCTCTACCTACGGAACTGAGAGAGTTGGTGACAAGGAAAAATCGCGCCATACGTACCTATTCAAATCACCCTTCTGCCGAAAATCGGCAAATCCTGAGGGACTTGTCTAACGAGTCCAAACAGAGAATTGCCGAATTTCGGGAGAACTCGTTCAGGGATCTGATGGGGGAGATAACGCCTAGTCACCTGGCTTACTGGAAACTAGCGAGATCTCTCAAATCCGATGCCTGTTGGACCATCCCTCCCTTGGATCGACCGGATCACTCAACCCCCGCGTTCGAGGACAGTGAGAAAGCAGAATGCCTTGCGAGTAGTTTAGAGTCCCAATGTTCGCCCAACCTCCTCAACACCGACGAAGCCCACATTAGTAGGGTCGATTCCGAGGTGGACAGGAGATCGCGTCTCCCCGTAACTTCACCCATTTTACCGGTGTCGGTTAAGGAAGTCAGTGACCTTGTCAGGCGTCTCCGTATTAGGAAGGCTCCGGGTGCGGATGGTCTATCCAATCGCATCCTGAAACTTCTCCCCGAAACCCTCCTCCTCCTTTTGGTCGGCATCTTCAATGCCGCACTGACCAATGCTCACTTTCCAGCCGCGTGGAAATGTGCAACGGTCATAGGGATAGCGAAGCCCGGCAAACCCCGGACCTCGCCTGCCTCTTACAGGCCGATCAGCTTACTTAGCTCCCTTGGAAAGCTATATGAGCGGATCCTTCTCACGAGAATTCTCAGATTTACGGCTGAGAATAACCTCCTCATCGATGAGCAGTTCGGTTTTAGATCCGGACACTCATGCGTCCAACAGGTGCACCGCGTCACGGAGCACGTGTTGGATGGTTTCTCTCGATTCCAGGGGCTCAAGACCGGTGCGATCTTTCTCGACGTAGCGAAAGCCTTCGACAAGGTCTGGCATAACGGGCTTGTATACAAGTTATACCAGCTCGGAATGCCGGACAGACTCGTACTCACAATACGAGATTTTCTCAGTGACCGAAGCTTTCGATACCGACTGGAGGGAACGTATTCGGACCCACACCCCATCCGGGCCGGAGTCCCGCAAGGCTCCGTGCTCTCTCCCACTCTCTACTCGTTATTCACAAACGACATTCCCAGGCACCCTAAGGTGCAACTGGGGTTGTTTGCGGTTGACACCGCGCTCTTTACGACTCATTGTAAGTACGCTACTATCCGGCGATACCTCCAAGAGGCAATCTCCGACCTAGGTCGTTGGTTTAATCTTTGGCGTATCGAAGTCAACCCGGAGAAAAGCACTGCAATAGTCTTTCATCCGTCGGACTGCATTAGTACAGAAAGGCGGGTGGCTCCGATCCAGATGTTTGACCGACCCATCCCCTGGGTCAACGAGGCCAAATATCTTGGAGTGACCCTCGACAGGAGACTGACTTTCCGTAGCCACATCCGTAGGGTACGCAACCGCGCGTTGTTCGTGCTAGGAAGGCTAGGGCCGATGATCAACAAGTTTAGTAAAATGTCACTTAGGAATAAGCTGACACTCTACAAGACTTGTGTTCGTCCAATCATGACATATGCAAGTGTAGCATTCGCTCACGTGCCTATGTCATCGCTCAAGCCGCTTCAGGTCATTCAGAATCGTTTTCTCCGAAGGGCGACTGGTGCCCCGTGGTACCAATCGAACCTCAGCCTGCACCACGACATGGAGATTAGCACCATGTATGGTTTCTTTAAGCAGGCTGCCAGACGTTATTTTGATAACGCTCCCCACCATAGGAATCCGTTAGTTAGGAAGGCTGCTGACTACGTCCCCATCCCTCCCCCCTCTGTCGTTACTCGGCGCTCACTGATTAGGGGCCGCACGGTCCGGCGTCCTAGGCACACACTCACGGACCCGGACGACGAAATCACAGCGTCCATCGAAAGATGGAACGCTGCGCTTTCGGCGTCCAACACATCGCGTACACTTCAGCGTTCCCGCCGGCGGGGACGTCCACCGCGAGACAACACAGACACATACAGTCCGCTTTCGTCCCGGTACCGCCGCATACCGGGTAGAGTCAGTCCGACGCAAGTCGGGCCTAGCTGAGTTTCTTGCTGGACTCTTCTCAGCTAGGCTAGGTTTTAGCGAACCAGCGATAAAACTCCCAGTAGTTCGATACCACTCACACCCCAGATTCGGTTGATACCGTTCAACCAATCTCACTGGAGCGCAAACTCTTAGAGTATTCCAGTGTACAAACTTCCCCGCGTGGTCGTGCCGGAGGCTTCCCCTGGATTTTCCCCAGGCCACCCTCCAACCACGCAGTTCGACCGCTATATTGGGTCCGTCCTATTAAGTCGACAGTACTTCGTAAGCAATCCTACCACGGAAATCCGTGTGGATTAGTTTCTTTATTGCACCACTTGTAAAAGTTTATTAAATAAATAAAGTTATTATACACTGGCGACCAACGAGCGGCACGGTTCATCACAACCGAGATACATCACCAAGTCGGGACGCGTCACCTCAATTGTGAAGAAGACGAAGAAGGAGACCATGGCATCCTTTAGTGAAGATCAATTCAGTCGCCTAATGGCAACCTTATCTTCAACGACATCACGCCACGGCACAATGGCAAGTTGCATCCACCGCTATAATGGGGAAAAAGATGTCGGCGTAGTGACGAGGTTCTTGTCAGCAGTTGACACTTACATTATGGTGGAGAAGATCCCGGAGAAGGAGGCATTGATTGTTCTCCCTTAGTTCTGCTGCAAGATGCCGGCATTTGGTGGGAAGGCATCAAGCACGAGGTTGAGTCGTGGGCTGATTTTAAGAAGCGGCTTCACTATGCTTTTGCTCCCAAGAAGGAAGCCTATCAGTTGTTCCGCGAAATAAATTCCGGGGAACAACCAAAATCGGTTCTCACGGAAACATTTGTGGCCCAAAAGCGTATGCTGTTTGCCCAGATGCCACCACCACAGTTATCCGAGGTCCATCAGCTAGATATGCTGTAGGGGCTTCTTCGTCTGGAAATAAGATCAGCCGTACCTAGAAGAGCTCTTAGTTCTTTTGATACCCTGGTTCAGTTGGCGAGGGCTGCAGAAAGCATAATAAAAGAGCAATACGAGCGCCTGGACACCGGCGGTATAAGCGAATCGAGGCACCAAACATACAATCGCGTCAAAACACGATGTGAATTCTGCCGCGCCACCGGACACGACATTACCACATGTAGACGCAGACAAAAGGCACTGGGAACCGCGACTGCCGTACCGAAGCAAGAGGTCGTGACACAAGCCCCGTCACCCTCGCAACCACGGTTTTATTGTTATGGATGCGGAGCTCCAGGTGTTGTTCGATCGAACTGCTCGACGTGCCATAGGAAAAAACTCACCGAAACTGGAGCATGCTCCGTGGATGTTCAGCTGGATGTGAGAGCACGACCAACTTTTTTTGTCAAAATTGGTAACATGGGAGCGCCCAGCTTGATACATGTGCCAAATCCAGCATTATATCATATCAACTAGCCTGCAAGCTTAGGGAAAATGGGTACACGTTTCAGCAACAGAACATGAAAATAACTTTCGCTGACGGTATTGGGAAACGTCAGAACGTGGAAATCGTTAGAGCCCCGGTAGAACTGTACGGAAAGACCACAATTACTACTTTTGTAACCCTGCCCGGCTGTAAGGAAACCCGGACTTTACTCGGCGTAGGCTATATACAAGACGCAGGTATACTTATTAACTTGCCTCAATTCACGATGTCCTTCATAGACCAGCCAGAAGAGGATTACGATCTATATGATGAAGGGTTTGTCACTTTTAAACAGCAAACCTTGGTTCAAGAGTGTCAGTTGCCATCACCTGTATCCCTTCTGACTTGGGAATCATCACCTTCATTACCAGGACATGGTTCGATTTCCCCATCGCTACCATCATGCTCATCACCTTCACTGCCAGAACCCGCCGATAACGGAACAGTGATATCAGGCTTCACTAGACAAACTGGAGAGACAAAGACAAAGGTAAGAAAACACCTGCCTGGAAGTTGATTGCCATAGATAGTCCGTCACCCAAAAAGAACAGGTTCGCTGACGTCAGCTCATCCTATCTTGACTACATGATACGCGACGCACAGCTCAATATTCACTCTCAGACTGTTGACCTAACACCTCACGAGCAGGGTTTGTTCGACGGAGAACTCGACTGGGATGTCGGAATTAGCGCAATCGATGTCGAGATATCTGAAGACTTGTCCGAAGACCAGCAAAGGGTGTTCGGGGAACTTCTGCACGAATACCAAGATATCTTTACGCCAAATGGCGAAGCCGTAGTTGACGTAGAGCATCATATCGTCACCAGTAGCAATTCTCCTATAGCCTCACCGCAATACCGATTATCCCCGCCACGAAGAGACATTCTTAAGAAGGAGATAGATAAAATGCTCCAAGGTGGTATCATATAACCATGTTCATCACCATGGGCATCACCCGTCGTCATGGTACCGAAAAAGGACGGCGAAGTCAGAGTCTGCGTAGACTATCGGCGCCTAAATGCTATTACGGTGACCGATTCATATCCTATACCCCGCATTGACGACTTACTCCATGAAGCGAAGCCTACGTCGTTTATGACTGCCCTAGACCTGAAGGCTGGCTACTGGCAAGTTCGAGTGGCCGAACAAGACAGAGATAAGACTAGTTTCATAACTCCTTTTGGCATATTCAGATTTATCCGTATGCCTTTCGGGCTCCGTAATGCGCCAGCCACTTTCCAGAGGATGATTGACAGGTTCAGAGTGAGTCTAGAAGGAATTAAGATACTTGGGTACCTAGACGATTTGATCGTTTTCTCTACGACGTTCGAGACCCATCTGGCAGACCTAGGAAGAATATTTCAGCGAATGAGAGAATATAATGTCACCATCAACAAGAAGAAGTGTAGATTCTTCGCTTCCTCCATCAAATATTTAGGGCATGTGATTACACCCGGTAGACTGAAAGCCGACTCGGAGAAATATACAATATAATACAAATACAAAATTCTTTATTCATTAAAAAACACGTAAAGAATGATCATAGGGATGGAGCCTCCCTTTAAGCAAAAAATGCTTGTGTTGGGAGACACCGCTCTTCCTCTAACCACTAAAAGAAAATTTTACAGTCTATATAAACTATTCAACTAAACTAACTAACCACTCAAGTGCCCTGCGCAACTACGGTTGCGATTTGCCAAATCGCAAAGTGCTCTCGCAACACCAGTTGCGAGGTGGAGTTGAAACGGTTTTTAAATCATATGTATGTGGAACGTGTGAAGAGCGCTTTTCTGTTAACTTAGTTAGGTAGAGGATTAATGTGGCAACATTTTCTGAATACAAATTAAGTGCCCACTGCACTAAGAACAAAACATCTTAAAGATATTCTGTTAAGTATGTGTGTATGTGTGTGTGTGTGTGTGTGTGTGGTGTGTGTGCGTGTATGTGTGCGGGATTACCGAATTACATTCTCTGTCTCATCGTATGTTTTTGTTTTTAGCCAGTTTATTATGAGCTTTTTACACTCATGGTGTGATTTTGAATGAATATCAAGTAGTTTATTTATTTTACTATAGAGATGTGAGGCTTGTATCTGGTATTGTGAGCTAGCAAATTTGGTTCTAATAGTTTTAGGTAGCATAGCTATGTTCGGTATTAGTCTTCTTTTTATTTTATACTTCGGGTTATATGGCAGAAGCTTGTGTTTTTTTAAGGTTGTCTGTAGAATATATAGTTTCCGAACCGTCAAAAGTCCACTGATTTGGTACAGTAGATCGATCTGTAGGAAATGTAATCTTTTTAAAATACATTACTTTAATCAATGCCCTTTGTGCTCGTTCTAAGCCTATAAAATGGCTTTTAGCTGCACGACCCCAAACGGATATGCAGTACATCAAGACAGATTGCGCCAGAGATGTATATATTTCATTTAGTATTCAAAGTTGCTACGATTATGAATTTGCCATCTCCAACGAATCTGAAGCACCTGATTACATTTTTACAGACGTGCTCATGGTATAGGCGCTTTATAGAAAACTTCTCATCGGTTGCTGAACCACTTACGAGATTGACTAAAAAATCTGCTTCTTGGACCTGGACTGATGAGCAGGAAAAGGCCTTTTTGGAGCTGAAACGTCGACTACCTACGTCCCCATTCCCCAATATTGCGCCAGGCTGACCACACTAAGCCCTACATATTGAAAACTGATGCCAGTAATTATGCTCTCGGGGCAGTTTTGGTCCAGGGGGAGGGAAGCGAAGAATACGCAGTAGAGTATGCCAGTCGATTGCTAATTCCCGCGGAACGGAATTACTCGACCACTGAGAAGGAAGCGCTTGCTGTTGTATGGGCTTTACAGAAATACCGTGGTTACATAGAAGGATTACCTACCACAGTAGTAACCGACAATCAGGCCCTTCGCTGGTTGATGCAGTTGAAATCACCGACGGGCAGACTGGCTAGATGGGCACTACAGATACAGGCTTTCGACATTACCATTAAGTACACCCCTGGCAGGACCAATGTAGTAGCCGACACCTTATCAAGACCAACGTGTAACGAAGAAACCAGCGAAACATGTGGAATATGATCAATCGCAATAGACATGCCTACGCGAGATCCAAAGAACATCAGGGAAGAACAACTAAAAGACCCATTCATACAGAAAATTATCACTTCAATGGAAGACCCAAAACAACACGAAAATGCAGCATATTGGAGTAGCAAAGGGTATCTGATGAATAATGCCCTTCTGTATCGACACAACCCGAGTTCAGATGCCGAAAACGCCCAACTCGTAGTTCCCGAACACGAATGGGCTAATCTCTTGACTGTTTACCATGATGAACCAACCTCAGGGCACTATGGAGCGGAAAAAACCTTCCAAAGAATATCACTGCGCTACTACTGGAAGGGAGGATGGAAGATGCCAAGAATGCTTTTAAAATTGCTTGCCCGGGTAAAGATTTTCCAGACAACCCAAAATCTCAAAGGAGCTGGGACGATATTTATTGCGATTTAACGTTCAAATCGATTCTGAGCCGCAGTTCAGGTCCAGAACGCGCGAGGCTTTTGGCGGTTGGAGCCAGAGAGGCTGGTCACTGGCTGCATGCCCATCCTTCACCAAATACCGGTACCTTTCTGGATCCGACCTCTCTTTGTCTGGCGACTGTTTTACGGCTTGGGGTCACAGTATGCACTCCACACATATGCCCTTGTGGCACAGACGTGGACCGACTGGGTCACCACGGACTATGTTGTCAAAAAAGTGCAGGCCGCTTTGCAAGACATGCGACTCTTAATGACATAATCCGCCGGTCTCTTGCCACCATCAATGTGCCTGCTCTTCTTGAGCCGCTTGGCATTGTCAGAGATGGTGGCAAAAGACCTGATGGAGTGTCTCTGGTTCCGTGGAGTTTGGGACGGATGCTTGTGTGGGACGCTACCTGTGTAGACACACTGGCACCATCCCACCTCCAACGGACTACTTCTAAAGCGGGTGCAGCGGCGGAAAATGCCAAAATCTGAAACGCATTAAATATAGTGGCCTCGACAGAGAGTACAACTTTGTACCTTTTGGCATCGAGACCCTCGGTCCATGGGGTCCCAGTGCGCAAAAGTTATTTGCGGAAATCGCGAAACGTCTGGTTGACGTAACTGGTGACCGAAGAGCTGGCGGTTTTCTCGCACAACGCATCAGCATTGCAATTCAGCGAGGAAATGCCGCCAGCATCCTCGGTACAATGCCTCGAGGGCCTTTTTTAGATTTAACTTAGCTTTAATTTAATTTAGTTAATGTTATAGTTATCATCTTGTATATACTTTAGAAAATAAATGCGCAAGTATATTGAGAGTTATGTTCGAAATTGCATCCAATGTCAACGGTTCAAGCCGTCTAATATGAAACCGGCTGGATTGCTTCAAACTACTGCAACAGCAAAAAGGTTTGAAACTATCTCGTTTGACCTATTTGGGCCACTACCTCCTACACCTGCTGGAGAAACTTGGATATTTATAGTGGAAGACATAGCAAGCCGCTGGGTTGAGCTCTTTGCTCTACAAACGGCGACGGCAGAGGCGTGTGCAGTCACCCTGATCAATAAGATCTTCCTGAGATATGGCATGCCAAGGAGATTAATCAGCGACAATGGCCCGCAATTCGTGAGCTCCGTAATGCAGCAAGTCGCCTATTGTCTCGGAATAACACATAACTTGACCCCTGTATACCATCCGGAAGCTAACCCAGTCGAAAGGCGAAACCGTGATTTAAAAACCCAGCTAAGTATCCTGGTGCAAGATGACCACAGACAATGGGCCGACAAGCTCCCAATTATCCGTTTCGCTATGAATACGGCACAACAATCGTCTACAGGTTTCTCCCCAGCTTATTTAACTTTCGGCAGAGAACTCAGAACGACTGATGATACGTATAATGATCTAAGAGAAATTATCCTCAATGAAAATTTTATTGCTGAGATCACTCCAAAACTGATTCTTCTTTCGGAAACCCTAAAGCGAGTAAGAGAGGTGCAAGAGCAGAAAGAAGAAACCAGAAAGGGTTATGTAGATAAAACTCGGAGATCCGGGCTACTCTATAATGCGGGTACCTTGGTGCTAGTGAAAACACACCCCATCAGCCGAGCCGTCCAAGGAGTAAGTGCAAAGTTTGCACCCCGCCGAGATGGCCCATACATCATCACCAAACAACATGGCCCGTCATCTTATCAACTCGCCTTGGTCAACACCCCAGATACTAACATTAAATGTTTATGAAGCAGAAACGTCCGCTAACGAAATTCCAAATTTCGATCATAGTGGAAAATTGAAAAATTATTCGCCACGAGCGGGATTTGAACCCACAACCTCTGGAATCTGTCCATCGCTCTCCCAATTGAGCTACCGTGGGTCCGCTAATGGCGACGAATCCTTCAATCTCTTCCACTATTGTATTTACACCTTAGGGAGGCTCGTAGCGACATCTACCGCGAAGTTATTACAACTTCTGAAACGGCACCAACGTCTCAAGTTACATTGAGAATTGTTAGTAACAATGCGCTACCCCATTTTTAACATTAAATGTTTATGAAGCAGAAACGTCCGCTAACGAAATTCCAAATTTCGATCATAGTGGAAAATTGAAAAATTATTCGCCACGAGCGGGATTTGAACCCACAACCTCTGGAATCCGTCCATCGCTCTCCCAATTGAGCTACCGTGGGTCCGCTAATGGCGACGAATCCTTCAATCTCTTCCACTATTGTATTTACACCTTAGGGAGGCTCGTAGCGACATCTACCGCGAAGTTATTACAACTTCTGAAACGGCACCAACGTCTCAAGTTACATTGAGAATTGTTAGTAACAATGCGCTACCCCATTTTTAACATTAAATGTTTATGAAGCAGAAACGTCCGCTAACGAAATTCCAAATTTCGATCATAGTGGAAAATTGAAAAATTATTCGCCACGAGCGGGATTTGAACCCACAACCTCTGGAATCCGTCCATCGCTCTCCCAATTGAGCTACCGTGGGTCCGCTAATGGCGACGAATCCTTCAATCTCTTCCACTATTGTATTTACACCTTAGGGAGGCTCGTAGCGACATCTACCGCGAAGTTATTACAACTTCTGAAACGGCACCAACGTCTCAAGTTACATTGAGAATTGTTAGTAACAATGCGCTACCCCATTTTTAACATTAAATGTTTATGAAGCAGAAACGTCCGCTAACGAAATTCCAAATTTCGATCATAGTGGAAAATTGAAAAATTATTCGCCACGAGCGGGATTTGAACCCACAACCTCTGGAATCATGTTAAAAATGGGGTAGCGCATTGTTACTAACAATTCTCAATGTAACTTGAGACGTTGGTGCCGTTTCAGAAGTTGTAATAACTTCGCGGTAGATGTCGCTACGAGCCTCCCTAAGGTGTAAATACAATAGTGGAAGAGATTGAAGGATTCGTCGCCATTAGCGGACCCACGGTAGCTCAATTGGGAGAGCGATGGACGGATTCCAGAGGTTGTGGGTTCAAATTCCGCTCGTGGCGAATAATTTTTCAATTTTCCACTATGATCGAAATTTGGAATTTCGTTAGCGGACGTTTCTGCTTCATAAACATTTAATGTTAAAAATGGGGTAGCGCATTGTTACTAACAATTCTCAATGTAACTTGAGACGTTGGTGCCGTTTCAGAAGTTGTAATAACTTCGCGGTAGATGTCGCTACGAGCCTCCCTAAGGTGTAAATACAATAGTGGAAGAGATTGAAGGATTCGTCGCCATTAGCGGACCCACGGTAGCTCAATTGGGAGAGCGATGGACGGATTCCAGAGGTTGTGGGTTCAAATCCCGCTCGTGGCGAATAATTTTTCAATTTTCCACTATGATCGAAACCCCAGATACTGCTGTAGGAATCTACCATGCGTCAGCTCTGGAGCCATACCATGGTCCAAAGGATGAACTGCCGGTTCCTGTACAAGCGATACGCAAAAGAGGACGTCCCAAGAAGAATGCTGCCAGTCTGCCTATGGTCAGGAAGCAGAAAAACAGAAACTAACTGGCTTCTCGTCGGGCCGCCATCGGAGCCAGAGGGGGAGGATGTAACACTTGAGACCGCTATTCCTCGCCGGCCGGCCCCAGTGCGTAAACAACTCACGCACACAGCGATCCGCTCGTCGCGACGGCACACACTCAAGCGCCCGGCCCTAATAAAACCGGGTTGCCGCGGCGCTCGGCATTCAGTCCACCGCGGCGATCCGTGACGGACAGAGCTCTCCCCGAGTACTACCGCGGCACCCGCGACAGTAGTTCGTAAGCAATCCTACCACGGAACTCCGTGTGGATTAGTTTCTTTATTGCACCATTTGTAAAAGTTTATTAAATAAATAAAGTTATTCTACACAGCTTTTTTTGCATGATATTCGCCAATAACATTTTAAATCGTAGGTATAACATAAAAAGGCTAGGATAGCATTTGCGTTATTTAGTTTTGCACAAGAAATCGTACTTATGCGACTGAAAAATGTTGTCATTAAAAAGTTATCTCAAGTCACCAAAAAAATGAGCGCTCCGTGGAATCGCCCACCCACGGTAGCTCAATTGGGAGAGCGATGGACGGATTCCAGAGGTTGTGGGTTCAAATCCTGCTCGTGACGAATAATTTTTTAATTTTCCACTATGATCGAAATTTGGAATTTCGTTAGCGGACGTTTCTGCTTCATAAATATTTAATGTTAAAAAACACATAAATCAAATAAATATGGTCTTACCCGCCGAAGCACGTTCCTTACTGCAATGGCGGTTAAAGCACAACTGACGGCGACGAGTGAAAGTAAAACGAATTTATTGGCTAATCTGTGGTTATTTAATCTTAATAGCGGTGGATGTGATTGATTTTGATTCGATATAGTTGTCAAAACCTATAGCCAACATTAAAAATAACGGCTAACAGCGGTAAATCTTATTATTGAGAATCAAAGTCACAAGTGGTCAACAACCGGTGCATGGTCAACTATAGGGTCAACCATCCTACTGCGTCTCATCTATGTGAGGTAGTCTGTATTCAGCACTGAGACGTATACTTATAGGCTGATGGCGATGAAAACTGAGTAGAAAAAAAATGGGTTTTATAGCTAAACTTGCACACTTCCATTTAATTCAACTGTATTTAATCCTTTGAACGCCAAATTAAAAGTTGGGTGGTATAAAGGCGGGTGCCTGTCGTATCGCATAATGTTGATCGTCCTAAAATTTTTTGGCCGAGAATGTTTGGCATAATGTTGAGTGGCATACTACTTATTTTGCCTATTCATTTTTGCGCATACACATTTAAAAGTCCTAAAGTATGTTTATCCTAATATTGATTACTCGAACATTGAATTACCTAAAAAGTAATAGTCCTAATTTTCATTGTCATAGTAATTATTTTGCCTATTGTTAAACGTGCTAAAATTAAACCACCTATATATACTATTTTTTTCCTAAATTTTATACTATTTGTAAACTCTGAGCAGACCCGACCTACATCTAGATAAATAAAATAGGTTCGTTAGTTGCCTTTTGCCCCTCAGAGCAGAAATAGGGGCCCCGCGAAGCGGGGCTCCGTCGACACGAAGGCGGGTCATAGGTTATTCAAGTATTAGGCAATTCTTAGCTGAGGCAACCTTCATTTAGATCAATTAGATAGGTTCGTTAGTTGCCTTTTGTCCCTCAGAGCAGAAATAGGAGCCCCGCGAAGCGGGGCTCCGTCGACATGAGGGCGGGTCATAAGTTCTTAAAGTACGTACCTAAATAGGAAAGATTAGGTAACCACAAATAAAACATTTATTTTTACTATTTGTAAACTCTGAGCAGACCCGACCTACATCTCGATAAATAAAATAGGTTCGTTAGTTGCCTTTTGCCCCTCAGAGCAGAAAGAGGGGCCCCGCGAAGCGGGGCTCCGTCGACATGAGGGCTGGTCATAAGTAATTCAAGTATTAGGCAATTCTCAGCAGAGCCAACCTTCATTTAGATAAATTAGATAGGTTCGTTAGTTGCCTTTTGTCCCTCAGAGCAGAAATAGGGGCCCCGCGAAGCGGGGCTCTGTCGACATGAGGGCGGGTCATATGTTATTCAAGTAATAGGCAATTCTAATAGATATGTATGCGTAGCAAAATGTATGCACAACATTTTTAGTACATTAAATATTAGTAACATCAAAGTTATGCACATCAATAATTCTAAAAAAAAACCTTCTACACAATAAACATTCGGGCAATAAATATTTAGGACAATCGATATTAGGAACAACAATTTCGGCAAATAAAAAATATGCACAACAATGTTTATGCAATTCGATATTCGGCACAAAGTTGGTATGCGACAAAATATTAGGATCAACAATTTTATGCCACCCGATATAGACCCTATAAAGGCTCGCAAAAACCGGCGGAGCGCAGCGCAGATCACCTTGGAGGGTCTACTCCTCGCAGCGCACACATCAGACGAGGAAAAATCCCCCGCGATACCGCGTGTCGCTACGTTTAGCTATGCCTTTGATTCTATCTTGATTCTAGCGTGAGACAATTCTGCGTAAACCTTGGTTTCTGCCTGAGTACTAGCATATACATAACGACAAGACATCCTAACACAAATGTATGTCATAGACATGCATTTGTCTAAATACAAACGGGATAACGTGTTTCTAAGTATTCATTCTTACCAGGTTCTTACGAGTATATTCAAACTTTCATTCTCATATCCTTTCCGTTCTAATTTCTTGTTGATGGAGCTTCTTGCTCCGTACGATCCTCCAGCCACCCCGTAGATCGTTCCATACCACACCAATTCTTTCTTATACCCACGGCGTTTTCTATTCTATCATTTCTAATATATGTAAATATTTGAGACATTGTTCTGTGAGTAAGATTATAGGTTCATGTCACAAGACATGGACCCCACATCGCGCCCGAGTAAATACGTTTATACATAACGACAAGAGTTCTATCATGTACACTTTACATTGTGAAGTGTACCTGCAAAATATACGATACATGAGTGAGAGGTGAAGTGGTTTCTCTTGATTCTCATTCTAATCACGATACTGATTCTATTCTTGTTCTATTCTGATTTCTTTCTATTCTTACGTATTGGCGGGAATTCTGTTCCCGCCGCGGGCCTCCACAACTCCCCTTATAGCCCGCCCCCTGTCCTCTCATAACCATTTGGCATATTCTTGGCTATTTCTATTCTGTATCCCTTCATCACTCAACTCATCCTTCTAATAATACACATAAGACACTCACCGGGATCCCCAGCTGTCTTGTCTATCTATCTGTCTATATGTCTATCCTCGCGGGTACTTACTGTTCATGTTTCTATTTCTTACTTCTATGTTCAGCGTACCTAATATGATAAACATTAGCGTGATTGTAGTTCTCCCACAATCCATTCTTTCCTGCCTTGCTAAACATATCTCTCACTGTTCGACATTTTCCTGTCTTCACATAAATACTACGATTGATACAGTTGTCATTGACTACTGATCAATCCTTTCCATTCATATCTATTCTTAAACTCGTTCACAATAACTCTCACTCTTTATTTCTATTACGGTATAGCTTTTATTCGAGATACAAAAACTAATTCCTTTTGGTCTCCGTTACATCCATTTTTTCTGTCTGACAGTTCAATTCAAAATCCCGCCAGTGTTGACAGTTGAGTTCCATTGAGTCCGTTTCAGACATATTTTTACCGGCGTTGATCGATGATCGCGTTCGTCGCGACACTCCCGACCGCCGGGCGAATCTGGACTGCTGCCAGTTCTCCAGTCTATAGGGCAATCCTTACCTTACCCTTACTGCCTCCGTTCTTTCTAGTTTTTACACATTATTATCTAGGTTTTTTTTTTACAGGAGCAGAGTGAAACGAATCCCCCCCCCTTACAAATATTTCCTTTTTCCTCTTGCCCCAAGACTCACTACTTCACTTAAACCACCCCGGCAACCCCCTTTACACTATAATACTAATTTGACTACCCTGCTATTTTTGATCTATTTTTAATGGCCTTGTAGAATGGTTGTGATCGTCTAGAAGTTAAGGCTAGGAACCCTAATTTGTGAATAGTAACTCAGATCCTTTTACGATTATGGACTTTCACTGGAATTTATAAGGTTAAGAGGAAACTAGTACTAACTAACTAACTATTGGATGTAAAATATAAAATTTAGTATATATATATGTATAATATAAATTATAATATTTTTTTGTTGAGAAGGGCCCCGACCTATAGAACCAGTATAAGTATACTTCCGAATACTGGCTCTACTTGTTCATTCACCTCAAGAAGTATGTGCTATCTTTATTTACCATTCACAATATATATTACACAAGGGTGATTTTAGTTGTACTCATACACAAAAGGTAGTAATTATGCTTAGCACTATAAATTACTTATAGAATGGCATTCCTTTTATTACAAGGAATATTTTGTAGAGAGGCCTGCATTTAATCTTATTAAATGTAAAGCACCTCTTTGGGTTCTGCACATCCTTCCATTAGTCAGGATAGGGTAAGAACAGTCTAATTGTGTCTCAGCTAATGGGAAATGAGCCATTATAAAGCCATCTTTTATTTAATTTAGACCTTGTCAATGGTCATCTTGTAATAACAATCAATGATATTTCTATCTTGTCTTTACTCATCCTCAGATCTTTGCCTCTTCATCTATTCATCACTATTCATAAAGAGCCATTATATAGCTACTCTCTGTACCAGGGAATGCCACTTAAGCGTTCCAGTATATGCAATAATTCCATATTCCAAGTATAACAGAACCATTGCCCGGATTTGTGTTCCACTAGTCCGGTATACTCAACCCTTAAATTAACTATTTCATATCAGTACAGTTCTAGATATAACTAAAGAACTATTTACCTTTCGACTAGTCTCCGATGATAAGAACTCAACTCAAAAGATTCATTATTCTTTATAAATTTATATAGTAAAGCAAACCACTTCGCTGACCACAATCCTACGATTTAATGATCGCCTATGCACTTTAAACTACTTTCTAGTTCTTATAATAATTTTAACTCTGAAATCATATTATTAATTATTAAATCTGTAATTAATTAACACATACATTTTAGAAGGCTGTAATATAAAATACGCTTTCCATGCCAATAAATCTTGTTTAAAAACAAGAGAATATCACAAATCCCTCCCGCTTCAAGAGTCTCCTTTCATGAAATTAGTGTTCAAATTTCTTAACAAAGTGTGACTAATAATTAAGGTATAGCAATCAACACCATTGCCAAGGTTTCTTTATTTTATCAGCTTCCTTAACAAAGGTTTTCCCCTCACTATACCGCATTCTAAATATAATAATAATATATTCATAAGGGTAAAAATTTACGGATCATTTATATGACTTGCAAAACCAGATATATAGGTAATACAAAAGAAGTTCATTCTCTCGGGGTCACTAAATTAGTCAGATCTTTAGGAATTACATAAATACTTTATAATACCGAGAAAACTCTTTCCATAATGAATAGGCACGGTCAATTATTGGTTGATGAAAGTTATAAAAGGAAAATTGGGGTAGTTCAGTTCCTGTAATACACACGTACAAGATTACGTAAGGAAATTAAATACGCCTGGAAATAATCACTAATTAGTACACAAAGGGTAGTAATTAGCCTCACGTAAACTACGTTAGATGTATTCTAATTTAGTTGATAGTCTGCATCTGTAAGTCGTTACATAATGTTTTCAGGTCTCATTTTGGCGGGAAAATCGCATTAAATGCAATTTGTAAATTACCCTACATGAAAAACACATCGTAAATTCATAGTATACTGAAGAATCAATTGCCTATGTAACTACCGGCTTTCTCGTACAATATAACCCAAATAATATGCTGTTCTAGCTGAAATTAGTACACTAAAACTGCGCTCGATTTAGACTTACGTCTAGCCTCCTGTGCCATCTGACTGATTCACACTTCCAAACAACAATTCACTCCCGAAATACACACACACACACAAACAAAATAAACTTTCAGTTAAATTTAAGGTACTCACATGACCTCGACGTGTTTGCACCGTCGCTCAGGGATAGTAGTTATAGTGCTACCTTTTGCTCCACTTCTGCCTCCTTCCTTCAGCCAGCTTTAGACTCCAACTCCGTGGTCTGAGCTCCAACTCCTCCTCAACCTCCAATTATCGAGATCCCAAACCGGCAGCGATTCAACCTCACACTCCAAATTTCCAGTACTCACTGATCCCCAAACGGACAGCAATTCGACTAATTACTCTGAAATTCCAAAACGAACTGATCCACTCACCCTGGGTCCCATCCCTTTTATAGATAATCTCTCCCTCCATCTTGTTTTTGTTCCTTTTGTTAAAAAAGTGAGTTTTATGAGTGTTCTGTTTCTTATGTTACTAAATTATATTTGTCGCATCCTTTACATCTGTAACATTCTTTCGGCGTTTGACCCCACGCGCTCGGCCGCCGTCCGCGTACCCCTTACCACGAACTGCAGTAGCCGAAATTCACACATTCCCCCTCTCGCTTGCTCCAAGCTTGCGTGACAAGGAAAAAGATATGCAAACGTACGAGCGGTTGGTTTCATAATTAATACATATTTATATTAAGTTATTTATTTTACATAGAACTGAGGTTAATTGCATAGTTTTGTTTATATAACACAAGTGTATGTAGAGATGTTTTCTATGGTTTTACCTTAACCATTTATTTGTTTCAGATAACTTAGCACTAGTAAAATAGTTAGGTTTCCAGTAAATAAAACAGTCTTAGTTTGCATTAAAGCCTTGTTGTAGTAAAATATCTATTTGGTAACTCTTCAGGCCTCCAAGATATAGACTCTTCCTTGATTCCTAGCTCAAAGATCTTCTAGATTCACGACAATCGATTAATCCCTTGCCAATGAATTTTTATCTCTATAACCTAGACAATAAGACCTCTTCTTGTTTGTATTACTTAGATGTATCTCTCCCCATTCCTTCTGTAAATCAACCTGATATCTCGTAGTGATATCCTTAGTTTTAAACATGTAATCAACATAGTTTACTACTAAAATAATTAGAAGCGGAGACGAATAGTCGGATCTGTTTCAAGAGGCACCAGGTATATCTACCGTTTTAACACTATCTTGGACCACAACATTTCCATGCACCTGTGTAATGAGCTCTTTCGTCAGAGCCAGTGGTTCTATTTAAGGACTTCCATTTCTTTTGGGGGAAAGGTGTCGGTTCTTTTGAGTCTTGTAACATATACTGGTGTCCAGCATCTTCTACTTCTAAAGGATATAAATGTCATAAGCAATTCATGAAGTTATTTCCTCAGTCAGTCTTTATGCTCCATCAGTTCCTTTCTCCATAGTGGTGACCTTTCCCACTTTCTATTTTCTGTGTTCTTTGAGTCACTTTGATTTGGACTAGGTATGTTGGCTGGGCATTGTTTCGTTCTGACCCGCGGCATCTTGTGATAATGTTCCAGCATTCTCTTTCATTTCGGGCAAACTACACATGTATTGTTTTCATAAACATTTTGTTATAATTCTTCTAGAACCTATACACTAACCCTTCTTCCATATTTCTACGAGGTTTTCTTTTGCCACTGGATCATATTGCATCATATTGAAGGCAAGAATCGTATACCATAAGTCGGTGATTCTGCTAGCTTGAATAAAAAATCTATGTCGAAACTTGCACCGGTTAGAGGGTTTTAATTCATGTCATCTTCAATTTCTTTAATGACTGTCTGTATTCAGCGATTTATCTTTCTACCTAGCTGTTTTTCTTGGGTGAGTTTCATACAACGTTTACTGTGCCAACCATTCTCGTATAAGACCCTCCATACGACGGGCTTAGTCAGAGAATAATAATAAATTCCCACCTTATTGACGCCGTAGCTGAATAGTATCGCAATATTGGAAGCACTTAATTCTATATGCCTCTTGCTTACGTCATTTTCCTCGTAGTATGCGAACTTTCTACCTTTGTCATATCACCAACTACTTCTACATCAACAGTAGGTACATTTAGTTAGGCAGGTGTCTAAGCAACCTTATTTCTTCCTTACACTTGTATGTACTTTTAAGGGCATTCAAGTATCATTAACTGCCCTGCATCTTAATACATCCATATTCGTCAATAATTAAGTATTTCTGGATAGACTGGAATTTCCCGATAATTCTTTAGGTCCATGAAGTGTTTTGTGACCTAAAGTTTCTTCTGCATCGAACTACCATTCTTCTCTTCTGGGGCCATTCTTTTTATTTTGACCTGATATATCCATTCTTCATCTAATTTTCTTAATCTCGATTCTAATTCCATAAAATGAGCTGACTGGCCATATTTATTTTACGTTGGCCAGCCCTCCCTACTTAGTGAGAGGAAATGTGGTCCATTGAACCACAATTCTTCCTTTGAGTATCATAGGCAGATCGGGTTTCTTAGATTAGCTAAATTTTATTCTATGTTATTTCCCGTAATCATTCACTAGAGAACGGTATTGATAAAGAACCAATTCTTTCACTATTTTCACTAACCTCATAAAATTTACAAGAATCGAGATATGGACACGTTCTATTATATGTTATGTTATTTATTTATTTATACTTTATATTTCATTATATTTTCTGTATACGATGAAGCGTTTATTTTTTATTTTATTTTGCTCCATGTAAGATATCCTCGGCCTTCCGTTTTTCTTTTCCCTTCTATTTTCCTTCTTCTGACAATATCGTTCCCATCTCGATATTGATTTGATTCCGACTGGGTCGTCATTACCAAACAATAATAACTGTTCTTGATCCGGACTTAGCTCCAGTTTCTTCACAAGCTGTAGTATTGTGTAACCTACAAGGCTATACATTACTATTCTTTGTTCGGTTCTGGGGCCTTACCACGATCTGTTAACGCGATTCATTTTAGGACCTAAACTGAATCGAAAGCTGTCAGTTACATAGAAAAACTGTCACAAAATGACAGATCAAACCTAAATTGAATTGCAATGGGACGTTGTGGTAACCCCCCTGTTCTTTAGTCGCCTCACCTACCCTTGCCATTCTTTGCACAGTGTAGCCGGCCCGTTGTAGGATGCTTAGAGCTAGCATCGCCCCTCTCTCCACTTTTCTATATATGCACAACATTCTTTAAACGAGTATTCTTATACTTCAATTGGTTGAGACCTTCTACTAATTGGATTACTTCAACTTCAAACAACTAACTCTCAGGTATTCTATTTTGTCAACATCTGGTAAGCCGCTATTCATGGACTTAGCTTTGAACCAGGTTCCATTATACACTTTGGTAGTTTGGCTTTGCTAGTTACCAATATTGCCCTCTAAATATTTCCAAATTGTTGTTCTGTTTCGGAACAGGGACATATAAAACTTCATTTTCTCATGTGATGTTCTGCTGGCTTTGGTTAATAAAAGTATGTAAATTATATTTCTTCATAACGTTTGACACTTAGTTTATGGTTACATTCGTACTTCAATTCTATTTCTTTAAGCAATTTCCATTTATGTCCGCCTGAATTTGATCATTTTTTATTTTCTTAACGACATTGATTTAGCTTTCAATTAAATTACACTCAAACCAATCCAATTTTTAGTGAATCATATGTAAAACTAACGCATAACACAAACCAACTTCATCGAGGAAGCGTAAAGCTTAATTTCTTCCTTACTTGATTGTACTACTATCGACAGCACAACTAACCGACCATACGTGCACTTTATGTGCATTGTATTAAAGGTTCTATATAAATACAGGACGGTCAGTTATCTGCGTTGGCGTTTGTCCTTTGATGTATTGACAGTACAATTAATTCAAAGTGAATGGAAAAGATTTCCTGCCTCAGGACATTTAACAATATTTCAGGTATTTGAATGCTAGTATTACCCAATACAGATAGCAGATTAAGATACTTATTGTCATATAACTAAGGACACCGATGTACCTACTTATTCTAGGCTACTAACGATTCTAATCTATTCTATTCATATCGATGTTTCTTGTATGAATTATTGCTATGTAAACCCCAGCTAAGATAAAGAAAAGGAAAACATATTTTACACCTGAGTCCATACTAGGATTCCTAGGCTATGGACCTTCTTAAACATCATCCTAACTATAATTAATACTTTATTTATGAGCCCGAACTAGGATTCCTAGCATAGGGTCCAAAACAAAAATGTCGAGATAAAGAAGAGAGACTTTTAATTCTAACGAGACCACACTAGGATTCCTAGGCTAGACTCTTATCACGTTTTTCTACCCAGGCATGGGCACACATTTAACTTCTTAAATGTGTGTACTGTGTAGGTTTCTAGGTCTTCTCTACTCTACGAGTTTCATGGTCTCCACCGTTCTGTGAGTTTCTAGGTCTCCACCGCACTGTGAGTTTCTAGGTCTCCACCGAACTGTGAGTTTCTAGGTCTCCACCGCACTGTGAGTTTCTAGGTCTCCACCGAACTGTGAGTTTCTAGGTCTCCGCCAAACTGTGAGTTTCTAGGTCTCCACCGCACTGTGAGTTTCTAGGTCTCCACCGAACTGTGAGTTTCTAGGTCTCCACCGAACTGTGAGTTTCTAGGTATCCACCGCACTGTGAGTTTCTAGGTCTCCACCGAACTGTGAGTTTCTAGGTCTCCGCCAAACTGTGAGTTTCTAGGTCTCCACCAAACTGTGAGTTTCTAGGTCTCCATCGAACTGTGAGTTTCTTGGTCTCCACCAAACTGTTAGTTTCTAGGTCTCCACCAAACTGTGAGTTTCTAGGTCTCCACCGCACTGTGAGTTTCTAGGTCTCCACCGAACTGTGAGTTTCTAGGTCTCCACCAAACTGTGAGTTTCTAGATCTCCACCAAACTGTGAGTTTCTAGGTCTCCACCAAACTGTGAGTTTCTAGGTCTCCACCAAACTGTGAGTTTCTAGGTATCCACCAAACTGTGAGTATAATGGTCATCGCTTATCCTGCAACAGTGAATTTAATTAGTCAAAGTAGTATTATAACGACTTTCTTAAGATTTTCATAACCTATGGAGCGCAGCGCTGGCGTTATTATTATTTTACCAAAACATTGATTTGGATTATTATTCTGTTATATTCAAATAACATAGTAGTGCATTAATACAGGCACCTATAGTAATACAACCATGAGGTAAGGTCTGTATGTTTGCATGTTTATGAGTAGGGGTAATCCCCGGACCATCCATGCAATCTCATAATTTTTTCTCCAGTACAGGTATAATGGACCTTAGATATAGGCTGTAGCTTATCCATCATGCAGGCAGAGCTCCGCGAGCATATATTCTAATTTTAACCAATCTTTTTCATGTAACCAAGCTGAATTTACTCAGGTAATATAATCCAATATTTCTTAGTCGGAGACTGGTAACATTTTGTAAAAAATATTTCTACATGGGCCATTCATCTTCTTTAAATATGGTGGTCCATATACGTACCTACACATTCTGATGATACACAAACTTTCTTACTTTTCTACATCAGAAGCAATATTAAAATATCTGTGGTTTTGAAATGGATGAATTTAAACACCCATAGACCAACAAATATTTTAATCCTTTTATTTAATTTATATGCATATACAATATGACTTTTCTTTTAGTCCACATGTTTAATTGCACATCAATGTAATCAATCATAACATCAAATCAATATTAATAACCAAACAATAAATAGAGTTTTGAGATTTCTACATTATTCTAGGTCAGTGCGCTAAATTTTATTGAAAAATTCTTAACAGTTCTAAAACTTATGTTCATTGCAGATCCCAATGAGACAGGTTTGAATAAGTGTTTCCACTTAGACATTTGTACATATTTGGAACTGGCTACTCAGGAAATTCATACGGAACCTCCCGAGCCAAAGAAAGATGCTTTTTCTATTTTCTTTATGCTTCGCTCAATCTATATTTATAATATTTTCGCTCAGTATCTCCACCAATTTGTCGCTACGTTTAGCTATGCCTTTGATTCTATCTTGATTCTAGCGTGAGACAATTCTGCGTAAACCTTGGTTTCTGCCTGAGTACTAGCATATACATAACGACAAGACATCCTAACACAAATGTATGTCATTGACATGCATTTGCCTAAATACAAACGGGATAACGTGTTTCTAAGTATTCATTCTTACCAGGTTCTTACGAGTATATTCAAACTTTCAATCTCATATCCTTTCCGTTCTAATTTCTTGTTGATGGAGCTTCTTGCTCCGTACGATCCTCCAGCCACCCCGTAGATCGTTCGCATACCACACCAATTCTTTCTTATACCCACGGCGTTTTCTATTCTATCATTTCTAATATATGTAAATATTTGAGACATTGTTCTGTGAGTAAGATTATAGGTTCATGTCACAAGACATGGACCCCACATCGCGCCCGAGTAAATACGTTTATACATAACGACAAGAGTTCTATCATGTACACTTTACATTGTGAAGTGTACTTGCAAAATATACGATACATGAGTGAGAGGTGAAGTGATTTCTCTTGATTCTCATTCTAATCACGATACTGATTCTATTCTTGTTCTATTCTGATTTCTTTCTATTCTTACGTATTGGCGGGAATTCTGTTCCCGCCGCGGGCATCCACAACTCCCCTTATAGCCCGCCCCTGTCCTCTCATAACCATTTGGCATATTCTTGGCTATTTCTATTCTGTATCCCTTCATCTCTCAACTCATCCTTGTAATAATACACATAAGACACTAACCGGGATCCCCAGCTGTCTTGTCTATCTATCTGTCTATATGTCTATCCTCGCGGGTACTTACTGTTCATGTTTCTATTTCTTACTTCTATGTTCAGCGTACCTAATATGATGAACATTAGCGATGATTGTAGTTCTCCCACAAACCATTCTTTCCTGCCTTGCTAAACATATCTCTCACTGTTCGACATTTTCCTGTCTTCACATAAATACTACGATTGATACAGTTGTCATTGACTACTGATCAATCCTTTCCATTCATATCTATTCTTAAACTCGTTCACAATAACTCTCACTCTTTATTTCTATTACGGTATAGCTTTTATTCGAGATACAAAAACTAATTCCTTTTGGTCTCCGTTACATCCATTTTTTCTGTCTGACAGTTCAATTCAAAATACCGCCAGTGTTGACAGTTGAGTTCCATTGAGTCCGTTTCAGACATATTTTTACCGGCGTTGATCGATGATCGCGTTCGTCGCGACACCGCGAGCGCCCGCCAGCGCAGCGCGGCCGCCGCACCCACACCTCACCACAGGATGGCGGTATCCTCTCCCCGCGGCATCCCCCGGGCCTACGAAGGGAAGGTCGCGGGGTGAAGCGGGTAGTACAACTAGTACAAGCGGTGGCGCGCTTTGCATTCCATTCAGACCAGTCTAGCCACCGCATTTGGTGTTTGGTGAATATATTCGCGCGGCGTGTTATTTTTTCAATATGACCGAAGTCAACGAAGAAAAATTGATATTAAGGCGCCGTAGGTTCAGCGAAGTCAAGCGAACAGTGTTTTTGATACAATATAATGCGTCTGTTTATAATAATATGGTTTTAAAAAATTACGAATAGTAATCTTGAGTCTTTTTTTCGGGGAAATCAGTGTTTAGAAACATGATTAAGCAATTTTCGCTCGATAGAAAAAAATCACGAACATAGGTCTAAAAGTGTCTGAAATACACTTAAAATATTTGTAACAAATTATGCACAAAAGCTAAAAATATTAAAATGGCTTCTAAAAATCGGCAATATCATGTTTGAGAGAATTCAGTGTTTACTTTTTGATTTATTTAAACAGCCAAAAAAATAAAATAAAAAAACATGATTTCCGCGCTTCCGAGCACGCACTTCCATCTCGCTCACGCTTATGCTCAGTGAGAGGGAGAGAAGACCATGAACCTACGGCGCCTTATAAGTCCGTATCGGCCCGGCAAAAGTTCGATTGTAGGTATATTACCCGTCTCCCGAGCGCGCCAGCGGGGTCGAGCGAGGTTGCTAGGTCGGCGTAGAAAAGTTTTGATACTTTAATCGTTTTATCTGAGTTTTTCGTTACTTAATATTAATGTTAAATGTTGTATATATAAATATGTAGCTACTCGCTACATGCTTATTCAGCAAATCAATCCACGAGCCGGAGCGACCGGGACGGCTAGTCAGTCTGCCGCGGAATAGCGCAGCTCTCACATCACTCTCTCACTAAACAATCCGTACTAGTTTAACCTTAATTACAAATAACTAATGTGCGTGTAAACAAGTGAATAAACTCTTCACCTAACTTAACTACCTAGTTTATCTGAACTTTCCAATACACCATCCCAGGTAGTTAAAAATACATATACAACACATGTGTTGTATATGTGTTATACGTGTTGTGTTGAAATAAAATATCAGGCAATCAACAAAAAAAATCTCATGTATTTTCTGTGTGAACATGATACGGAGTATCAAAATTATGCACAAATATTATTCGGGCTATTGAAATTCAGCGTAATCGAACTATGCGAATCTCAATTCTGCCAAAACAGTTTATTATGCGAAAAGTCAATTATGGCTACATAGATTATGCGAAATTGAATTCTTACCAAAAAAAAAGACCGGGTTGCACTCCGGGAGTGCCGGCAGAAGTGAAAACTTGAATAATTTTAATTTTGCAAAAAAAAACCCTTCCTCCCCCCTCCCTCCCCCTGCGTGCCAATATATATAATAAACTATATACTAAACCCAGTCCGCCATCACGAAAACTTCGACACGAACGACTCGTACAAAAACAAGTTTTCGACTGTTGGTCGTTTAAAGCAAGAAATAAAGCGTAACCTAGACATAATTCGATAACTGTAACTTTATTTTTCTATGTTATAAAGTATTGTTAGTTATATCTCGACGCCGTATATACGGCGCCATTGAGTCCAGAATCTATATAGATTCCAAAAAAACTACCCATGGCCATTAAAATGAATTAGTTTTGAATTGGTAAGTTTTAACTTTTCTAAATTATGTACGTGTGTTATTTATTTATACATCATTGTAAAGTTAAAATTAAATGCAACCGCATAAATAACTAATCTTATCTAAATATTGATTAAAAAAAATAGATACTTTATTGAAACTATTTTGTAGAAGAAAAGTTCATATTACTGTGGTTCATATTACATAATACTTCAGGTTTTGACAACAATTGGTAACTATTAATATTCTCATAATGTGCGTAAATCTTTTTAATATGGACATAATAATATTGACATATCACAATGTTGTTGTTAGGGTTCCGTACCAAAAAAGGTACTAAAGGAACCCTTATGGTGCGACTCCGTCCGTCTGTCTGTCTGTCACAAAGTGAAATATCTCACGAACTACTTAAGGTATCAATTTGAAATTTGGAATGACTTTAAATGAGAGTCATCCACGTGCATGGAAAGTGAAAATTTTTAATATATATTTTAATTTTCCATAAAATCTTACGAATATGAGGGGGCAAAAAAAATGAACTATTGGGTCAAGTGGGGTATCATTTGAAAGGACTGGAGTTGCACATTTTGAAACAGTTTTTCTTTTTTTTTCTACACGGGGAAAATTTTGATCTATGAAGGAAAATGTAAAAAAAAATACCATTCCCTTATCTCCGAAGTTATTCAAGCGAAAAATTTGAAATAATTACTTGTGATTAAGATAAACATAAATATTACGGGAAATGTTTTTTTTTCCGTATCTAGCATATTTTTTGTTTTATTTACAAAAATCATTTCCTAGTTAAGTTTGCAATTTCATCAACTTTATAAGTATTTGTGGCGAATTTGCCACGTATCCAAATCAATAGCTCTGTGAAAAACAAAAGGAGATAGCTCTGAGAACCCCAGTAAGAGACAAGAGAGAATGATGTAAAGAGAGAGAATTGTTAAGTTAGTAATAAACAGGACTAGTTAAGTAAATTTCTATTGTACGCCCATTAGCGATAGCTTGGCGCAATAAATTAATAGTGCACGTTTCAAGAACTGCAGTTTTATTCACGTCGATTGTGCACCACCAAAATGGTGACCCCGACGTGATTATAGGAACAGTGCTTACAAGTTCTACAATCATGAGTGATTCAGAAGAGTATAATTCTGCTACAGTCCGCAATGATACGGATACAGAGTCCGACATGTTTAAAAAATTGGAAGAGCTCCAACAGCGAGTATTACTTATGGGAGAGCATTCCACACCACAAGTTAATGAAATAAAGGTAAAACTTCCTAACTTTTGGGTCCATAAACCGAGACTCTGGTTTGCACAAGCGGAATCGCAATTTGATGTTACAGGAATTAAATCAGATGGAACAAAGTATGGTTATGTGCTATCTATGCTTGACGCAGCAACTGCCTCATTGGTTGAAGACTGTATTCTAAACCCTCCCTCGGATAACAAATATGAGAAACTTAAAGTAGAGTTAATTAAAAAGCTTTCGGTGTCTAGGCCTCAGGAAATACGCCAACTGTTGAATGGAGAGGAACTTGGGGACCGGAAACCTACTGTGTATCTGCAACATCTCCGCTCGTTGGCTGGTTCAACAACAGATGAGGATATACTTCGGGAGTTATGGTTACGTCGCCTGCCATTTGAGGTACAGAGAATTCTTATTGCTCATAACGACCTAGACTTGGACAAGGTAGCTGAGATAGCTGATGCTATCTTAGAGGCTTCTCCCTCTGACTCAGCACCTGCTGCCTTTGCTGTTAATACCAGCTCTCCCTCTGCTCCAGAAACGAGTGCTCTCATTAAATGCATTGAGGATCTGTCAATGAGAGTAGAAGCCTCAGCCATCGAGACCCACAACCTGCTATCAGTCCGATACACAACCACTTCATAATTCTGGTGGTCGATGGTGCTGGTACCACAAACGTTATGGGAAAAGAGCTTCAAAATGCATTCCTCCTTGTTCATGGAAACCCCGTCAAGAGGGAAACTTTCCAAGCAATCAGTAGAGGCGGCATCTGATTGCTCCCACGCCGGCCGCCGGTTATTTGTGATGGACTCTAAGTCAGGTCAGAGATTCCTAATTGATACTGGCTCGGACCTCAGCTGTTTCCTCGCAATCTACTGAAGGGAAGATACAGTCCCTCGACTTTCGATGTTAGTGCCGCTAATGGAAGTGCGATTAGAACTTATGGAACTCTGCCTTTGCGGCTAGATTTAGGATTGGGTAGAGAAATTAAATGGCATTTTGTGATTGCAGACGTGAGTGCGTCCATCATCGGTTCAGATCTGTTGGCGGAATACCATCTGATGCCCGATTGCCGCAACCAGCTGTTACTAGATGGCAGCACGAAAGTCTCTGCACCAGCCACAATTGCCCTGGTCAACCAAGCTAGCATCAAGACTATTGTTGCTGAGTCGCCATTTGCAAAGACTCTCCTAGCCTTTCCGGACATTTTGCGACCGCCTGGCCTGCCACGAAAAGTGAAACATTCCACCGTGCACCACATCATTACCACAGATGGTCCACCCATCTCATGTCGCCCGCGAAGATTAGCACCACAGAAACTCCTGGCTGCTAAGAAAGAATTCGAAGAGATGTTAAATGGTGGAACTGCACGTCCTTCGAGCAGCCCCTGGTCTTCACCCCTACATATGGCACAAAAAGGTGAGCATGGATGGCGCCCATGTGGCGATTACCGCATACTAAATTCCAGAACAGTCCCAGATCGCTACCCAGTGCGTCACATAGGTGATTTCGCACAGAATCTAGTTGGCTCAACAATTTTTAGCACATTAGACCTTGTTAAAGCTTATCAACAGATACCAGTCCATGAAGCTGACATTTGTAAGAATGCGATTACTACGCCATTTGGACTGTACGAATTTCCCTTCATGACCTTCGGTTTGCGTAACGCTGGGCAGACGTTCCAGCGCTTTATGGATGAGGTCGTGAGGGGACTCGATTTTTGTTATCCGTACATTGACGATATCCTTGTATTTTCCAGCAATCCCGAGGAGCACGCACAACATCTTCGCGCCCTATTCAAGAGGCTGTCTGAATACGGAGTCGTCGTTAACCCGTCTAAGTGTGTGCTGGGCGCAAGTGAGGTAACATTTCTTGGCTACCGTGTTAATAAGAATGGTTCCTGCCCACCCCCAGAAAGAATCCAATCTCTACGGAGTTTCCCTCCACCTCCTTTATAATTTACAATTATAATGTCAATTGTTGTCTTTTAGAAATAAACACTTTAAATAAGTTTTACATGTATGAATGTTACATGTTAACTATGTTTTAAATTTATTTAATTTTTATTTTAGTGGCTTGTTTGTCTCCGTGGGGGGGTGGTGTGGCGAATTTGCCACGTATCCAAATCAATAGCTCTGTGAAAAACAAAAGGAGATAGCTCTGAGAACCCCAGTAAGAGACAAGAGAGAATGATGTAAAGAGAGAGAATTGTTAAGTTAGTAATAAACAGGACTAGTTAAGTAAATTTCTATTGTACGCCCATTAGCGATAGCTTGGCGCAATAAATTAATAGTGCACGTTTCAAGAACTGCAGTTTTATTCACGTCGATTGTGCACCACCAAATATTTTTTTGTTTTGAAATTCCTATAAGACTATAATAGAAATACCCTAATTTCAAATTAAAAAATAATAATCGAGATCGGTACACGTGATAAACAATAATCGCTTAAACACCGACATACATACTAAGCTGATTGCCCTTGCACGTTAGTACCAAATGGGGCCGATAGACGGCGCTGACCCCATTCGCGTTGTTAAGATTTTTCTAGAATGAATGGAGTTGGGACGGGTATATTTCAATAGCAGGTCAAAAAAAATCGCGATTTAATTATCTTGGTAGTTTGATGGTGTTGGTGTAAAAGTTACTCGTTGTTTGAAATTGAATTCTGTTGTGTTGGGTTAAAATAAGTAAATAATTTAACAAATATTGGGACATTTACCTTTACCTTGAGTTAATTGCTAGTTTGTACGGAACCCTCGATGCGCGAGTCGGACTCGCGCTTGACCGGTTTTTATTATTATTACTAATACATATTTCATAACTAGTAGCTCCTAAGTCCCAGTGTAAAAAAGTAGTGTGTATGAATGTCTGTATGTTTGTCAGTCAATCTCGTAGAAACGGCTCAATTGACTGTGATGAAATTTGGCACATGGAGAGTTTAAAGCCAAACCCTGAAACACAATGAGTAGAATACTTTTACATCTGAAGTCATTCCCAAAGGATTAACATAATGTCTCGTATTTAATAATGACATTGTTGTGATAACCTTAACGCGGAAGAATTCGCTGGAAAAAGCTAGTAGGTACGTAATTGAGTACTTGGGGGTAGTGTTTTGTACATAGACAGAGTGATGTACCAAGCCGATGTTAGCATTCTATTGCGCAACTCTATATTATCTGTAGCACTGACCTGTCAAGAGTGACAGTCTGACAGCTCTGTAGATATTTTCCCTCGCAATTGTACTCGTCTGTAATAAAGCTTCTTAAGAAATATAGCAAGTAATAAGATCATCAACATCAAGTGTGTTGCATTTCCACGCCCAACAATTGGTAGCAGAGCGTCGTTATACTAGTGATGATCATCTGCGCAAACTTAGAAATTGCCGAAAAATGGCGTCAACAACGTACCCACAGACTAATAAGAGATACTAAACGTACCGATGCATCGAAACTTTAAACAGGAGCAATTACGACACTTGGTGCCTTCAAGCTCAAGCTGTATTGATTAAAAATGACCTGTGGGACTACGTTAGTGAAGATAAGAAGCTGCTGGCTTCAGCAATCGCCGACGAAAGAAGCACATTCACAAAATTTGACATGCAAGCAAGGTCAGAGTTAATCTTATTAATCTCGCCATCCAAGTTAAAACAAATAAAAGGATGTGAAACTTCAAAGGAAGTTTGGGAAAAACTCAAATCCATACACCAGAGCACAGGCCCTGCGAGAAATGCTACTCTATTAAAACAACTTGTTCTCAAGAAAATGAGTTTGCAGGAGGACATCAGGGACCATTTAAACAACTTTATGGACGTTGTAGGAAAGCTGGAGGATATGGAGATGAAAATCCACCCTGAATTATTAAGCCTACCAGCTAATTATGACAGTTTTAGAATTTCCATTGAGTCCAGAGATGTTTTGCCCAGCCCGGAAGAACTGAAAGTAAAAATTATAGAGGAAACTGAGGCCAAAAGACAAACTGAACCGTCAAGGTCTGAAGCACTATACGTTAGACATAAAAAGAAGGTTACAATTTGTAAAAGCTGTAATAAGAAAGGCCATACAACTGAGGCCTGTTGGTTGAAGAAAAAAGATTCTAACTTGCAAAAGTACAAAAGTCATGAAAAAAATTTCAATATCTGCTTGACATCTGAAGCTAATCTTGGTGACAATATGTGGTGCCTAGACAGTGGGTGTACCTCACAGATGAGCAGCGATGAAAATAAATTTACAAATTTAACATCGGAAAGAAATACTTTAACATTAGCGTCGAAGAACCATACAACACAAATTCAAGATAAAGGAAAAATAAGTTTTACTACAACAAATAATGAAAAATATAACCTGAATAACACTTTGTATGTTCCAGAGATTTCAATAAATTTAATGTCCGTTGGGAAAATCACAGAAAATGGCTACAAAGTATTGTTTGAAAAGGAAAGAGCATGGCATCGAAAATTAGGCCACATAAATGAGAAAGATCTTAAAATGATGGTTACAAAGGAAATCATGAGAGGACTAAATTTAAAAAATGTGAAGGTAGACACATGTGAAACCTATAAAAGTATAAAAGGCAAGTTTTCATCGCTTCCATTTACCAGCCATGATCGGATTTCATCTGAAGTTCTAGAAATTGTACACAGTGACATCTATAGACCTTTCGAAGATTCCATAGCAGGATCAAAATATTACATAACGTTCATTGACGATTTCTCAAGATATTGTTGTGTATATTTTATAAAACACAAAAGCGAAGCAATAGAAAAAATTAAAGAATATACCATATAAGAATAAAACCAGAGTGGAATTGTTCACAAAGAAGAAGATTCAGAATTTGCAATCGGACAATGGCGGAGAGTATAGAAACAAAGAATTTGACGATCTGCTGAAACAATATGGTATCAAAAAGAGACTGACCGCACCATACACACCACAACAAAATGGGATAAGCGAAAGAAAAAATAGATCCCTGCTAGACAAGGCTAGGTGCTTAATGATGGAAGCAAATACACCTTCTTGCTTGTGGGCAGAGGCAGTAAACACTGCCAACTATTTCATAAACCGAAGCCCAGCAAAAGCATTAAATGGAGATACACCTTATGAAAAATGGGTAGGCAGAATTCCATCTGGAAACCATCTACACATTTTCGGCAGTAAGGCATTTATCCAAAATAAAGAACGAAGAGGCAAATTCTCACCAAAAGCCACAGAAGGTGTTTTTATGGGATATGCCAAGAATGCTAAAGGATTCAGGATCTACTTACCTGATAAAAATGATGTTGTGATCAGCCGAGACATCAAGACCATCGAGAAGATGTACTATGATAATACTCACACCAATGCCTCCAAAGCCCAAGATGTCTGCAACGAAGAACCTGGAAAAGTAAAGGAAAAATATAATCATAAAGTTTAACAATAAAAATAAACCTACCTAGCAGTTTCAGGATTCACCGCCGTTGACAGATGCATCATCCTCAGCTGCCACCAGACCTGAAGAAATGGATGACGACAACTTATTGCCAGCTGAGTATGGGAGGGCTGAGGGTGACGAATACCGAACTCCACCTGAAACAGAAACTGAAACATCTACATCACGAAGACCGCAAAGGAATAAAAAGAAGCCATTGTGGACAAATGATTACTGCTTACAAGATGATGTGGAAGACAATATGCTCGTGTCTGAAATGACCTTCTTATCTAAACAGAATGAAAATGATGAAGACTGGCACAATGCTATTCACGCAGAAATAAAAGCGGGGTCCTGCCTTTTCTCCGAATTTGTTATGTCCGAATTTCACTTGCCAACCAACTTTTCGCCGATGATTCACCTTGACAACTAACTAATGGCAAATTTTTGTGTGACAACGTTTCATTTTGTAGAATTTTCGTTAAGTCGATTATTATAATGAATTAAAAATTTTGGCATACCTATCATTTGGCCAATCTTTCGGTTGGACAAACAACTACTAACCGAATAACGTTTCATCAGTGCAACAGTTCCCTTTTCTTACATAAGCCAACTTTTTACTACAAAGAACAAGACAGCATAACATAGTCAGACTTTCATTCAACGTGTTCCTATATAAGTTACAAGGAGGGAAGTGGGGCTGGGGAGACGAAGCTAAGCACAATGGGGGTTCGGGGGCCCCCGTATTAAAAAACAACAAAAAATCGGAACAGTGATATTATTTGTAGGATAGGTTAGGGTTAGCTTGTGTCCCTTAGAGCGGAAATAGGCATCCCGCGTAGCTGGGTGACGTCGACACGCTGGCGGTTAGGTTAGGTTTAGGTGAGGTTAAAATAATTGGCAGGTGGTTGTTTAAAAAAAAACACATGTACACCTACATACATACATTCTGTTGATAATAAGATAGCAAGTAGTATTCATGTCTTCACAAACGTTACATATCTACTTAAACACATGTTGATCTGTAATTAACCTTTTTAATTGTCTATTGACATGTGTCACTCTCTTTCTCTTTGATACCGGCGCTCATCCGAGCAACATCGTTTTTTCCTGTTTCTATTCCGTAATCGTTAATTATAAACACAATCATAAGGATTGGGCTTGTTGTATTGTGGTCAATATAAACTACTCATTATCCGTATCTATCGTCGTATTTTATTTATCTCCAGCCATAACCTAACAACACCACTGACGCCAAGTTTCTAACAGGTTATGGGCCCAGATACGCAAGTTTAAATAAGCTAAAGAAAGCATTCAGAAATATGGCTGGAGAAGGTGATAAAGATAACGGACGAACAGATCAAATGGGACCGACGCCATTGCCTCAACCGTGTGCCGCCCCGTCTACACAATCAATTGGAGGTTATCACGTCGAGCGTTTAAGTGGACACCACAACTTTACTTCGTGGAAGTTCAACATGAAGAACTTATTGATAATAGACGGACTGTGGAAATGTGTCTTAGGAGAGGACACGGAGCCCGCGCGTGATGAGCGCGCTTTGGCCCGGATCTGCCTGGCAGTGAGTTCCTGTTGTCATCAATATGTTTTAAACGCTAACACAAGCAAGGACGCGTGGAATAACTTAACAAAAGTTTTTGAAGACTCTGGGTTAGCAAGGAAGGTTATGCTGCTGCGGAAGTTGCACCGCGTTGAACTAAGTTCGTTCAACTCAATGTCAGAGTACATTGAAAACACTATGATGCTTGTGCAACAGCTGGTGGACATAGGCAAAATGGTGGATGACTGTGAGGTCGCTGAAATCCTGTTGTCGGGGCTCCCACAGGAATATGAAACTTTAGTGAGCAACTTGGAGACTGTCTGCATGACAACTACTTTGACAAGCGAGGTAGTGCGAACACGCTTGCTGCAAGAAGAGTCGCGCAAGGCGAACACAATCAGCAAGAGTGCATATTTGTCAAAACCTGCTGCTATTGCTGCCGCGGCTACCACTAAACAGTGTTCATACTGTGGCAAAAATGGACACGTCAAGAGTCGCTGCTTTAAATTAAAACGTCAGAAGAAACAAGACAGAGGATCATCACAGGGAATGTTGGCCTCTGCTTTCCTGGCCACAAGCAGTGATTGGATTTTAGATAGTGGCTGCAGCCAGCACATGTCATGTCAGAAGGATGTTTTTGACTCTTTAACTTCTGTTACAAGTGATGTCGTTATAGCTAACAACGCAAAGCTGAAATGTGTTGGCACCGGAGCTGTCAAACTTAATATAAACAATTATATTCTAAGATTAGAGAATGTGTTGTATGTTCCAGATCTCTCTGCCAACCTTTTATCGGTAAGTTGTTTGGCTGCTCAGGGCTTCCAAGTTGTATTTACTAAAAACGAGTGTCAATTCACAGACAAATGTAAATTTTCTGGCAAACCAATTTTTAAAATCTCTTGCAAAAATGGTTTATATAGGTTTCCCCAAACAAAAAATGTGGTGCATTCCTCTGGTATCTTGCCCATGCAAGATGCACGGAGTGCTAAACCGGCTGAGATGCCAGCGTCGATCTGGCATAGGAAGTTGGGCCATCTAGGTACGTCCGGCATGATAGCTTTAAAAAATGGTATGGCATGCGGTGTTTGTTTTCAGGATTCAGAGGTGGATGACCTCAAGAACTGTGCAACTTGCCTTGAGGGAAAAATGGCTGCTAAACCATTTCCTTCGGCCAGTACACACCGTGCCAGTCAAGCGTTGGAGCTGATACACTCTGATGTGCTTGGACCCCTGCCTGTTGAAAGTTGGGGAGGATGTCGTTTCGTCGTGACATACACCGACGACTATTCAAGGATGACCTATGCCTATCCACTCAAGAGGAAAAATGAGGTAATTAAAACTTTTATTAATTTTAAAACTCATATTGAAAAACAGTTGGGTTTGCCAATAAAAGTCCTTCGCAGTGATTGTGGGGGGGAGTACTGCAGCCATGAATTTTCAAATTATCTTAGTAAACATGGGATTGTTCATCAGACTACTGTTCCATATTCTTCAAGTCAGAACGGTGCATCGGAACGATGCAATCGTACAATTATGGACAAAGTGAGATGCATGTTACTGCAATCTGGTTTAGATAAGCGTTATTGGGCTGAGGCTTTGATGACAGCGGTCTACCTAAAGAATAGATCACCTACATCAGCCTTGTCAGGCCATACACCAATAGAGAAATTGATGGGGTCAAAACCAGACCTTCGTCACTTACATACTTTTGGATGTATTGCATATGCCCTATTGCCTAAAGTAAAAAGGTCCAAATTGGATGCCAGAAGTAAAATGTATATCTTTGTAGGCTACAGTGAAACCTCAAAAGGATATAGGCTTGCAGACCCCTCAAATCCTAGCAGGGTAATTATTGCTCGTAATGTCGCATTCATTGAGAACAAATTTTATAACAAAGACATGAATTTAAGTTTTAACAATAATTTGAATGATGATTTTATTTATTTTGAATTTTTAGATAATGATATGAATTCAACTTCCAGTAATGAAGTTAACTCTAGTCAAATTAATTGTAATGATACTGATTCTAGTCAAAGTTTTCAGAGGCCAGAAAATACAAGTTTATCATCCGAACACAATGTAATTCCATCGCCTTTGTTTTCAGGAGATGAGCACTACTGCACTGGCAGTGAACACGACGACTCCGTGTCGTCACCCGTCGTCGAGTCGCCACTACCGCCATCTGTCGTCCAAACGACGCCAGAGCGTGTGACGTCACCGTCGTGGGGGGTGACACGTTCAGGGGAAGTTGCTGCTTCCGAGTCGCCGCTGACTTCACGCCGTCCTGCTCGTAGCACTCGTAATAAGTTGCCTAATAGGTATGAAGATTATGATCTTGATTATTCTCTACTGACACAAGATGGCGCTGGGTTGCATGCGGATCCTTTAACATATGAGGAAGCCACCTCTGGCTCTGATTGTTTGCATTGGCAGAAAGCTATGAAAAGTGAATATAATTCACTTCTAGCCAACAAAGTATGGAAGTTGGTTGACCGTCCTAAGGATGAAAATGTAGTAAAATGCAAATGGGTGTTCAAACGAAAGTTTGATGCATCTGGTAAATTCGATAAGTATAAAGCTAGATTGGTTGCCAGAGGCTTCACACAAGTCTTAGGAGTTGACTATAATGATACTTTTTCACCAGTTGTCAGACACTGTACTTTAAGAATTTTATTCTCGTTGGCAGCAGAGTTAAATATGTATCACATTGATATTGCTACTGCATTTTTACATGGAGAGCTGACAGAGACTATTTATATGGAGCAGCCTCCAGGTTTTTGTGATAATAGTCAAAGCAAAGTTTGTCTCTTATTAAAAGGAATTTATGGCCTTAAGCAGGCCAGTAGAATATGGAACTTAAAAGTACATGATTTGTTGTGTAAAAATGGTTTTAAGCAAAGTGACTGTGAACCATGTGTTTACACTAAAATAAATGGTAAAGAAATGACTATTTTAGCACTTTACGTTGATGATTTCTGTATTTTCAGTAATAATGATAATAAAGAACTTTTATCTTTGCTTTAAAGCCATTTTAATGTTAATGATCTCGGTACACTTACCAGCTGTTTAGGCTTAAATATCAGTAGAAACAGAACTGAGCATTGTATTAAGCTTGATCAGTCGGAATACATTAAAAGATTGTTAATTAAGTTTGGGATGCAAAATTGTAAACCGGCTTCTACGCCTATGGCTACTAATTGTAAGTTACATAAGGCTGATGTGTGTCTAGATGACAATACTTATAGGTATAGAGAGCTTTTAGGCAGTCTCTGTTACTTAAGTGTATGTAGTCGGCCTGATATTTCTTACGCATGTAGCCAGCTTAGCCAATTTAACCATGCTTGCAACAAGTCACATTGGCAAGCAGCTAAGCGTGTCCTGAGATATTTGGCGGGAACACTAAATTATTGTCTTTATTTTTATAAGTCTGGTAATTTAGATTTAACTGCATACTCGGACGCGGATTGGGCTAACGATATTGTCGATCGTAAGTCATACACAGGTTTCGTGGTTAAGCTTGGTAATAACATTATAAATTGGGAATCGCGTAAACAGCGATGCATAGCCCTTAGCACGGCCGAAGCCGAGTATCTTTCGATAGGAGATGTTTGTAAAGATCTTTGTTTTATAAAAAGCTTTCTGTCAGAGATTATAAATACTGACTTTGTCATCACTCTATATAATGATAACCAAAGTGCGCATAAAATTGTAGAGTCAAAAGAATTTTGCCATAAGCGCACAAAACATATAGATTTACGTTATCATTTCGTCAAAGATTTGGTACAGAAAGGCTTTTTAACTGTTAAGTACATGCCAACTGAACAGATGATTGCTGATGTACTCACCAAGTCTCTAAGTGCTGAAAAACACAAACATTTTATTGATAAATTATGTCTAAAATAAGTTGTTTGTTTGAATGTTTAATGTATTGAGCATGTAGAGACTGTTTTATTTCTTTAGACTGATAAAGCATGTAGAGGCATAGCATATGTAGAGATATAGAGCATGTAAAGTTTTATTATTTCTACCACTTGTTATCTTAAGGGTAAGTGTTGATAATAAGATAGCAAGTAGTATTCATGTCTTCACAAACGTTACATATCTACTTAAACACATGTTGATCTGTAATTAACCTTTTTAATTGTCTATTGACATGTGTCACTCTCTTTCTCTTTGATACCGGCGCTCATCCGAGCAACATCGTTTTTTCCTGTTTCTATTCCGTAATCGTTAATTATAAACACAATCATAAGGATTGGGCTTGTTGTATTGTGGTCAATATAAACTACTCATTATCCGTATCTATCGTCGTATTTTATTTATCTCCAGCCATAACCTAACAACACCACTGACGCCAAGTTTCTAACACATTCCACCAAGCAACAGTCCAAAAGTAAAGATGTAAACACTTATCTCCAATGATGCGATAATTCAGGTACTATCATTGTCAAAAAAACAGGTGAGCGGTTGCGCTTGTACTCACTTTATAAATACGTTACATAGTTACTAAATAAAACATCTGGTAAGTGTTATAACACGGAATGTATATAAGTCAAACTGACCCATTCTGCTACTCGAAAGGTGGAATTTGAAAAGTGACTTTATGAAAAAAGTCCAAAGCGTACAGTTGGTAATCGTGAGGTTGGGAAATAAAACTAAACCTTTTGATAAGTTGACACATGATCATTCGGCGAAATAACATTATGAGAAAAATTGGTTGCATGAAATTTATGCTGTCTGGTTCACAAAGTTCACCACAAAGGTTGCCGATGGAAGTTCCACTTTGGTAGTCAGCACACTGGAAAATAATGTTTGAATTTCTTATATCTGTATTTAAGAGAACCAAATTGCACAAACGATCCCATTGGGGCAAAGTGTATCCAAAAGGCTCATACTGAAAATTTAGATAAGAGAAAACCATATATGAGTGTATAGGTACTTTGCTAAAAAACAAATGACTTACAATATTTTTCACATACAGTTCTGTTTGAATAGTGGAACATGTAAATCGCCATTTAAGTAACATGAGCAGGGCAAGACTTATTGATGTTCCTAAACCAATAAGTACCAGTCTTCTTCTGACAAATCTATAGAAGTAGGCCAAAATCCAAATCCAAAGATGACCCATACTTTTCATTGTGAATTTTAGGAACTATGTAACTGCATTCTGCACAAATTTTTTTTTTTAATATTTCAATAATTAAGTCCTGAAAAAATAAAATTTTATGATAACTTTGTTGAGAACACAATGACTATGGGTGGAATTACGCTATGCAACGATTATCTATAGTTTATTATGTTGTTTGGATGCAGATTGTAGTGATTATCTATTAAGTTCGTGTCCCCTAAAACCTAAATAAGACATCTATGTGTTAAAAGCATATACGTGTTATAAACTTACTTGATTCAGGTTTTTGCATACATATTTAAATCAAAACCATTACGTAGGACTGCCCACCGCAATGCAGTGATTGATGCAGTGTTTGTTCTATCCATATACCATCTTTGATGTTTGGTGGAACGAATATTTATTGTTTACAAATCTGGTAACACAAACCAACAAGAATAAACCAAGCAGCAAGTGTATCAACAAATATTTAAATTAAAGTTAAGCTGTAAAGCTTATATCGGCAACATCTAAATTGTATATGTGTGACAGTGTGACATGACTGTGACTGCTGAAGTGCTGACTGCTGACTGTCACTGTCAAACATACATATGATATGTCAGAAATAAAGTGCGATCGAAATATTCAGATTTGTTCAAGATTTATTCAAATAATTAAGAAAATAATCACCAGGTCTATCATCATTATCTCATTATGTGGTTTATATTTATATGGAATGTTATAAATTTTACTATTCACATGACAGTAGAGTAGAGGTCCTATATAAAGCTACTGTAATGGCAGCTTTCGTGAAACGTTCAGATTCTACCAGATATTTAAGCTTTTTTTTTTCTCCTATCTTTCTAAGTTGGGCCCCGAAGGAGCCCTTAACTAATTACCTATAGCTTGCCTATAGCTATATACAAAAAATATGCAAAACATGCAGTCCTGGACCTAACAACATACAAAAACTAACGACTACCTTAAATCTAATAACTAGAAACACCGCAGGGCGCGCAATCGACACCACACCTTAAGTGCGGTGATAACGATAGCGCGCCCTGCGGCGCATAGGCCACGCCCTCCGCCCCGCCCCAGCCAGCCGCCATGCAGCAGCACAAGGCGAATCGAGAGAGTGCGAGCCGTAGGCGAGACAGCATATAGCCGCTCGACCCAGACATAATATACAAACTTAAATCTAACGTGCTAACCATACACTACAAAACTAACTAAGTAATGTACAAACCTTAGAATCTAACATATAAAAAAGAAGGGTACCTACACAAATCACTTTAAACTTATCAATGTATATTCATTCCATTTTAATTACTGCTAATACTAATGCCATAGTAGAAAGAGTGCAAAGTAAGTTATCTTCATACAAACGCACCGCGCGTGGCTTGTATGTGTGCGCCATTTTAGTATAGATCTACGCGTCGCCGCAAGCACACTCAAACAAAATCTCTACTGGCGCACTGAGTAACGGCGGGTCGAGATTTTGTTTGAGCGCACACATACAAACCGCACGCGGTGCGTTTGTAGAAGATAACCTACTTTACACTCCTTCTACTATGCCAATGCTCTGAGACTGACCTCGGAGCATCGCGGGATCACGGGGGATTTCTACTCTGCGGCATCGAGGAGCATGTTTAGAGGATACCACGGTCGTATGCGGCGGCATACCGCGGCATCGCCACCTTTTCGCCGAGGCCTCCCGAGTGCGCCGGGGTAGCGGGGTTGCGGGAGGGGAAGGCTTGGCGCAACTCCGCGGACGACGAGGGAGAACACGAATTTTGATACCGCAAGCACCTCCGTAATGCCGCGGCATCCCACGGCATGCCATGATCGGTGATTATGGACAATCCGTTCCAATAACTAGAGCAAGAAATAAAGCGTTACCTACCTAGACATAATTCGATAACTCGTTTTTATTATTTTATTGTATATTTTTATTAAGTACCAAATATAAATTAGATATGTTAAGTAAAAAATCCACGGTCGTAACTGTATTTTATAAAAATCATGAATATCGTACACATCCTAACTTTGTCCTAAAAGGAAAATAGGTAACCAAATACCTTGTTAGTATAATTTTGGTGCATTCGAATGCGATAACTTAATAGCAAAATTAAACTGAAACAAAATTTGCATCTACGTTATTTTTCATAGTTTTCATCTGACATCAATATCTAGATAACCATGAGTTTTGTATCTGTTTAGGCTATATTGCGTCTTGAAGTCTAAAATTAAACATTTAAATTAACGGTTTTAATAATAATATATTTCTCAGTAGTTACAAATCGTAACCGCGAAATTTTTGTTTATTGACAGGTTTTTGTGTACTATAAATCAGGTTAAACATGTTAATGGCACGCTTAACAAATTGGAAATACACGTGAACTTACGCCACTTTAAGATAATAGGGGCCAGTTTCTGGAACGATATCAGTCTAGTAATATGTTGGTTGTCATGGCAACCCTTACAAAATGTCAGTCCCAGGACTTAGTACCGTGCCAGAAATGGGCCACTGCAGAAATATCCGTTTTTATTTATTTCATGACATTGCATATTAATGGGATGTACTTAACAAGAGAAAATATTAAATAAATAAATGTTCAATTAATAACAAGTTTTATTTACTCTCATATCAAAATTATGTAGATAGGCATTTACAATAAATCTGAAAACAGTAAAATCAGGCGTAGGTCCGTGTGCACATGCGAATTTGCGCCTTCACAGCGACATCTGTCTTGTAAAAATCACCTTGTTAGGGTTCCGTACCCAAAGGGTAAAAACGGGACCCTATTACTAAGACTTTGCTGTCCGTCCGTCCGTCTGTCACCAGCCTGTATCTCATGAACCGTGATAGTTAGACAGTTAGAATTTTCACAAATAATGTATTTCTGTTGCTGCTATAACAACAAATAATAAAAAACATAAAAAATATATTTAAGGGGGCTCCCATACCACGTGATTTTTTTTGCCGTTTTTATCTATCAGGCTGTATCTCATGAACCGTGATAGTTAGACAGATGAAATTTTCCCAGATGATGTATTTCTGTTGCCTCTATAACAACAAATACTAAAAACAAGATATTAAATCCCCTATACGAAAAAGGTACGGAACCCTATCTTGTGCGAACCCGACTCGCACTTGGCCGGTTTTTATAGATAACTAGCGGTCCCGGCAAAGTGCAGACGTTGTCCTTCCCTTCTTTTTTTGTGAATCTAAACCATCCAAAGCGCCACCCAAACGCACACAAAAAAAACATCTAAATCGGTCCACCCGTTTAGGAGGAGTTCAGTGACCTGCACACGTACAGTAGAATTATATGTATATGTAACGATGATGCGGAACTATTCGTGCACGAGTCCGACTCGCACTTGGCCGCTTGTCTGCTTATCATAGTAGGTATGCGTATTATCACCCACCTAACATCTTTATTTTTAACCGACTTCAAAAAAAAGGAGGAGGTTCTCAATTCGGTTGTATTATTATTAATATTTTTTTTCAATGTTTGTTACCTCAGAACTCCGTCATCAATGAACCGATTCGGAAATTTTTTTTTTGTTTGTAAGTATATGCTTCCAGGTGGGTCCCATTTTTTCAAAAATTCAGTTGGATGATGGGATCCATGAGGAATTTAGGGAACTCCTCAATTTTATTAGGCACGCGTGTAGTGATTTTGGTATTTTCTGTTATAACTCGTGTATTTACATCCGGGATCATAAATTTGGTGGCGAGGAATTGATGATGAAGACCACAGATGACTTATCGAATTCCTCAATTATGTACTTAAAAGTGCAAAAGTACGTCACAGGTTCTGATAAGATTCCGTTGAAATAGGAACTAATGAAGTGCCACTGGTGAATGATCTTGGGGAATCGATGGAAGTCCTCAAATATTATCGGCCCACATACAGCGATTCGGTTTTTTTCTATAGTAATCAACGCATTTGCTATCGGAAATCAGTTCATGTGGTAAATTGTAAAAAAAAATAGGAAATGTTCTCGTGGCTTGCGGAGTACTAAATAGAAGTCGGTTAAAACTTTGTTTTTAAAGTAAATTATTATTAAAATAATTCTGTACAGAAAACTGTGAGCTTGTAATTATAGGTACCTAAACGTGATTCCACGATAACTAAACCATATCGTATCCTGAACAATTTAGTTATTATCGATCTAATGAATACAATATTTCAATAAATCTCCGCCCTAGCCGAACCACGTGCCACGTCCACGTGTTTATAAAAGTTTGACAATCATTTACCAATAAATGAATGCCTAGATGACTAGCTAGGTACTAGAATCACTCGCGACAGCTCGGTCGGGAGTTGAGGCACAAAGAAATGACGACCTTATTTTGCAAGAAATAACGTTCATATTGAAACGTAAGTATGAAAAAATATCAATTTAATAGTAAACGTGTTTTTTTTTGCTTAAGTTGTTTCTTTACTAATAATATATTAATGGCATAAACTAAACACTTTTGAAGTAGTTATGTATTTTGGTTTTCCAAAAATGACCAATATTTGAGATTTTGCAAATACGCAAAGAGAATCAGTTAAATTTTTGATAATTTATCAAAATCTAGTATTTCGTTTTTTTTATAATGACGCGCAGCCTTAAAATGTTTAATTCGTTTTATTTTAACTAAAACTCGACGCCCTATTTAGATTCTAAAAACTTACCAAAGATGGCCGTATGTCACTGTCACAAATGTCATTGTCATTGTGACGTTCCAGATGTAACCAACCCATACTTATTAAAATATATTATTTAGTTGTTACTTAGATGTGAATATTATCGTTGTTACTTAGATGTGAATATCGCCTAACACATCTCGGCTGTTGGGCGTGGAAATGCAAACACACTTGATGATCTCAATACTTGATATATTTCTTAAGAAGCTTTATTACAGACGAGTACAATTGCGAGGGAAAATATCTACAGAGCTGTCAGACTGTCACTCTTGACCGGTCAGTGCTACAGATAATATAGAGTTGCGCAATAGAATACTAACACTCCTCCTCGCGACTCCTATATTAATCCTAATTGGGTCATCAGTTCTTTAAGCCGCGGTCCTGCTAGGCCCTTTGTTAGCAAGTCAGCTGTCATCCTCTTTGTATCCAAGTAGCTTAAGCATATTTGCTTCTCCTGTACACAGTTTCTTATGTAATGTTTAAATCTTTAAATCAATATGCTTTGATTTTGATGTGACTATAGATGATACATTTTACAAATTTAGTACTCCGCAAGCCACGAGAACATTTCCTATTTTTTTTAACAATTTACCACATGAACTGATTTCCGATAGCAAATGCGTTGATTACTATAGAAAAAAACCGAATCGCTGTATGTGGGCCGATAATATTTGAGGACTTCCATCGATTCCCCAAGATCATTCACCAGTGGCACTTCATTAGTTCCTATTTCAACGGAATCTTATCAGAACCTGTGACGTACTTTTGCACTTTTAAGTACATAATTGAGGAATTCGATAAGTCATCTGTGGTCTTCATCATCAATTCCTCGCCACCAAATTTATGATCCCGGATGTAAATACACGAGTTATAACAGAAAATACCAAAATCACTACACGCGTGCCTAATAAAATTGAGGAGTTCCCTAAATTCCTCATGGATCCCATCATCCAACTGAATTTTTGAAAAAATGGGACCCACCTGGAAGCATATACTTACAAACAAAAAAAAAAAATTCCGAATCGGTTCATTGATGACGGAGTTCTGAGGTAACAAACATTGAAAAAAAATATTAATAATAATACAACCGAATTGAGAACCTCCTCCTTTTTTTTGAAGTCGGTTAAAAATAAAGATGTTAGGTGGGTGATAATACGCATACCTACTATGATAAGCAGACAAGCGGCCAAGTGCGAGTCGGACTCGTGCACGAATAGTTCCGCATCATCGTTACATATACATATAATTCTACTGTACGTGTGCAGGTCACTGAACTCCTCCTAAACGGGTGGACCGATTTAGATGTTTTTTTTGTGTGCGTTTGGGTGGCGCTTTGGATGGTTTAGATTCACAAAAAAAGAAGGGAAGGACAACGTCTGCACTTTGCCGGGACCGCTAGTTATCTATAAAAACCGGCCAAGTGCGAGTCGGGTTCGCACAAGATAGGGTTCCGTACCTTTTTCGTATAGGGGATTTAATATCTTGTTTTTAGTATTTGTTGTTATAGAGGCAACAGAAATACATCATCTGGGAAAATTTCATCTGTCTAACTATCACGGTTCATGAGATACAGCCTGATAGATAAAAACGGCAAAAAAAATCACGTGGTATGGGAGCCCCCTTAAATATATTTTTTATGTTTTTTATTATTTGTTGTTATAGCAGCAACAGAAATACATTATTTGTGAAAATTCTAACTGTCTAACTATCACGGTTCATGAGATACAGGCTGGTGACAGACGGACGGACGGACAGCAAAGTCTTAGTAATAGGGTCCCGTTTTTACCCTTTGGGTACGGAACCCTAACAAGGTGATTTTTACAAGACAGATGTCGCTGTGAAGGCGCAAATTCGCATGTGCACACGGACCTACGCCTGATTTTACTGTTTTCAGATTTATTGTAAATGCCTATCTACATAATTTTGATATGAGAGTAAATAAAACTTGTTATTAATTGAACATTTATTTATTTAATATTTTCTCTTGTTAAGTACATCCCATTAATATGCAATGTCATGAAATAAATAAAAACGGATATTTCTGCAGTGGCCCATTTCTGGCACGGTACTAAGTCCTGGGACTGACATTTTGTAAGGGTTGCCATGACAACCAACATATTACTAGACTGATATCGTTCCAGAAACTGGCCCCTATTATCTTAAAGTGGCGTAAGTTCACGTGTATTTCCAATTTGTTAAGCGTGCCATTAACATGTTTAACCTGATTTATAATACACAAAAACCTGTCAATAAACAAAAATTTCGCGGTTACGATTTGTAACTACTGAGAAATATATTATTATTAAAACCGTTAATTTAAATGTTTAATTTTAGACTTCAAGACGCAATATAGCCTAAACAGATACAAAACTCATGGTTATATTGATGTCAGATGAAAACTATGAAAAATAACGTAGATGCAAATTTTGTTTCAGTTTAATTTTGCTATTAAGTTATCGCATTCGAATGCACCAAAATTATACTAACAAGGTATTTGGTTACCTATTTTCCTTTTAGGACAAAGTTAGGATGTGTACGATATTCATGATTTTTATAAAATACAGTTACGACCGTGGATTTTTTACTTAACATATCTAATTTATATTTGGTACTTAATAAAAATATACAATAAAATAATAAAAACGAGTTATCGAATTATGTCTAGGTAGGTAACGCTTTATTTCTTGCTCTAGTTATTGGAACGGATTGTCCATAATCACCGATCATGCCGTGGGATGCCGCGGCATTACGGAGGTGCTTGCGGTATCAAAATTCGTGTTCTCCCTCGTCGTCCGCGGAGTTGCGCCAAGCCTTCCCCTCCCGCAACCCCGCTACCCCGGCGCACTCGGGAGGCCTCGGCGAAAAGGTGGCGATGCCGCGGTATGCCGCCGCATACGACCGTGGTATCCTCTAAACATGCTCCTCGATGCCGCAGAGTAGAAATCCCCCGTGATCCCGCGATGCTCCGAGGTCAGTCTCAGAGCATTGGCATAGTAGAAGGAGTGTAAAGTAGGTTATCTTCTACAAACGCACCGCGTGCGGTTTGTATGTGTGCGCTCAAACAAAATCTCGACCCGCCGTTACTCAGTGCGCCAGTAGAGATTTTGTTTGAGTGTGCTTGCGGCGACGCGTAGATCTATACTAAAATGGCGCACACATACAAGCCACGCGCGGTGCGTTTGTATGAAGATAACTTACTTTGCACTCTTTCTACTATGGCATTAGTATTAGCAGTAATTAAAATGTAATGAATATACATTGATAAGTTTAAAGTGATTTGTGTAGGTACCCTTCTTTTTTATATGTTAGATTCTAAGGTTTGTACATTACTTAGTTAGTTTTGTAGTGTATGGTTAGCACGTTAGATTTAAGTTTGTATATTATGTCTGGGTCGAGCGGCTATATGCTATCTCGCCTACGGCTCGCACTCTCTCGATTCGCCTTGTGCTGCTGCATGGCGGCTGGCTGGGGCGGGGCGGAGGGCGTGGCCTATGCGCCGCAGGGCGCGCTATCGTTATCACCGCACTTAAGGTGTGGTGTCGATTGCGCGCCCTGCGGTGTTTCTAGTTATTAGATTTAAGGTAGTCGTTAGTTTTTGTATGTTGTTAGGTCCAGGACTGCATGTTTTGCATATTTTTTGTATATAGCTATAGGCAAGCTATAGGTAATTAGTTAAGGGCTCCTTCGGGGCCCAACTTAGAAAGATAGGAGAAAAAAAAAAGCTTAAATATCTGGCAGAATCTGAACGTTTCACGAAAGCTGCCATTACAGTAGCTTTATATAGGACCTCTACTCTACTGTCATGTGAATAGTAAAATTTATAACATTCCATATAAATATAAACCACATAATGAGATAATGATGATAGACCTGGTGATTATTTTCTTAATTATTTGAATAAATCTTGAACAAATCTGAATATTTCGATCGCACTTTATTTCTGACATATCATATGTATGTTTGACAGTGACAGTCAGCAGTCAGCACTTCAGCAGTCACAGTCATGTCACACTGTCACACATATACAATTTAGATGTTGCCGATATAAGCTTTACAGCTTAACTTTAATTTAAATATTTGTTGATACACTTGCTGCTTGGTTTATTCTTGTTGGTTTGTGTTACCAGATTTGTAAACAATAAATATTCGTTCCACCAAACATCAAAGATGGTATATGGATAGAACAAACACTGCATCAATCACTGCATTGCGGTGGGCAGTCCTACGTAATGGTTTTGATTTAAATATGTATGCAAAAACCTGAATCAAGTAAGTTTATAACACGTATATGCTTTTAACACATAGATGTCTTATTTAGGTTTTAGGGGACACGAACTTAATAGATAATCACTACAATCTGCATCCAAACAACATAATAAACTATAGATAATCGTTGCATAGCGTAATTCCACCCATAGTCATTGTGTTCTCAACAAAGTTATCATAAAATTTTATTTTTTCAGGACTTAATTATTGAAATATTAAAAAAAAAAATTTGTGCAGAATGCAGTTACATAGTTCCTAAAATTCACAATGAAAAGTATGGGTCATCTTTGGATTTGGATTTTGGCCTACTTCTATAGATTTGTCAGAAGAAGACTGGTACTTATTGGTTTAGGAACATCAATAAGTCTTGCCCTGCTCATGTTACTTAAATGGCGATTTACATGTTCCACTATTCAAACAGAACTGTATGTGAAAAATATTGTAAGTCATTTGTTTTTTAGCAAAGTACCTATACACTCATATATGGTTTTCTCTTATCTAAATTTTCAGTATGAGCCTTTTGGATACACTTTGCCCCAATGGGATCGTTTGTGCAATTTGGTTCTCTTAAATACAGATATAAGAAATTCAAACATTATTTTCCAGTGTGCTGACTACCAAAGTGGAACTTCCATCGGCAACCTTTGTGGTGAACTTTGTGAACCAGACAGCATAAATTTCATTTCCTGTCACAATTCATATACAGCCAAGGAAACAGTGTTCTCAGGAATCCGAGGCAACCACAGTGTGGTGTTCAAGTTACCTAGAAGAAAATCAAATCATGAGGTGCTGCACTGGTTAGACAATTCTAATAAAAAGATTTATCCTTCTGAACTAGATTTTTCAAATATGATTGCCACAAATGTTAAACTTAAGTTTAATATTATGTTAAATCACATTGATGCTCAGAGAATGTCATATGTTAATTACGCACAGAGTCATGGTCTTAGGGAAATCGAAATGGAAAATGTTTGGCATTTATTGCAAGACAATGAGTATCTAGCCTTGTTGTTGTTTGCCAAATTTGATATTTTCCCTCACTTGGAAGGTACTTGTGGGTCACTGTATGCTGTCCAAAAATTGAAGACAATATCAAGGTATGGGCACCTGATAACACTTTACGATGGCAAGAGTGAATGGGTGAAGAGACTCAAGTTGTCCGTGATGATACTAGATTTCTTGTTACGTCTAGAACATGGTTTACCTGAACCGCTCCATATCTGTGATATCAAGATGGACCATTTTGGTGTAACAAATGATTTCAAGAAAATAAAATACCTAGATCTTGATGCTGTTCACCCTCTTAGTGTAACTAACAGGATTATAGCAGATGGTTCACGTTGCAAGCAGCACAGTGATTGTGATTTTATAGACTGTAGATCTTTCTGTAACTTGGTCACATTTAAATGTCAACATGGGGTGGCTAATAATAATCTGCAGGTTGTATGTGAGAAGATATTCTTGGGGTGGGTAATGTCGGGGCGGGTGATGGTGCCAGGGCTGTTGCTGGGGCCCCGGGCTCCGCGCGTCCTCATAGACCTGTTGGAACTCTGCGCCAACCCTGACACTGAGGCGGACACGCCGCGAGCACCTGCTTCTAAACAAATCAGGAACAGACTTCATAAACTGCTCTCTCATTTATCTATATCTTAATACCCGATTTACAATCGCGCCTCGTACCTCGTCTCGTGATTCGTCTCGGGTCTCGGCTCGCACCTCGCGTGATCGATGGTAAATAAGCTTCCTGTTTACACTCTCGCCGTGAGTTCAGTTGTCCTTGAGCTACCAACAATGAAATGCACTGTGATAATTAGCTTAGATAAGTAGGTAGACCATTTTCTAGTGACAATTTTTAAATATAGTTACCTAAGTAGTTAATTTTAATCTATTGTATTGTAACAACGAGTACCTGCAGTAATTGAAGTGACAGTAAAGTTACACCAAGTTGTGATAGTTTTAGAAACTTTTTAATAAGTAGAAAAACCGGCCAAGAGCGTGTCGGGCCACGCTCAGTGTAGGGTTCCGTAGTTTTCCGTCCGTCACAGTAAGTGTCCCCACTTAAGCGTTAAACAAGCAATACTTAGCGAACAATACAAGCAATACTTAGTGAGCAATTTTATTATTAGACAACAAACTACCAAAGACAACTAAGAAAATTCGAGCACGACAAATTTTCGACCTAATGTATGGGCGCACCTGCTCCGACCCCATTAAATCAGGAAAAATCTTAACACCGCCATGTACGATATATGAGCGTTCCACGTACAGCGACATCTATCTGCAAATTAAGTAAACTCGCGCGAGCTTAAAGTTATGGAAGATGATTTTTATGGGATAATTCTTTATTGCGTGAACCGATTTTCACCGTTTTTACTTTATTTGAAAGCACGTCATTTCATTGTGATTTTGTAGAAATTACAGGTACAACAAACACCTGCTTATACGGTTAAATTACAAACTTTGTTCAGAAAATATTTTGTTATTTTATTCAAAAACTATTCAACCTATCAAGTTCAAAATAATTTTCCTAGAAAGTTTTTGTATAGTTCTACTTTTGAGATTTTTTTCATATTTTTAAAACTTATAGTTCAAAAGTTTTTTTTTATTTAATAAGAAAACAAACAGTCATACATAAATCTTGAGTAAGATAATGAACAGAAAGATAGACCTATAGTTTCCTGAAAGTACTAGAATAAAGAATACGTGGCTAATATATTAAGTGTAATATGACAACATAGCAAACATAAACTATATTATAGTTATAGGTAATTTAACAAATAAAATAAGAGTTTAAGTATGCAGTAGCAGGTGTATGATAAAATTGGGAGAAAAACATATCTGTAAACAGAAACTAAATTATTCATTCCGAATACAATTATCCTTCATTCTATTTAAATCCTTTTTTAGAGAAGCACTTGTACAATTAAATATATCAAAGTTCGCAAGTTTTTCATTATTATTAAATAATTTGCAAACACGCTTAATAAATGTGTTCCCGGCGTATTTAGTTCGATTGCGAGGAATACAGAAAAGGTCTTTCTTACGACACTGTCACACAAAAGTTAGAGGGGGACACACACATTTTTTTTACTTCTGGAGCGATTATCTCCGAAAATATTAACATTATCAAAATATTATTTCACTAAACCCCTATTCATTTTTAAATACCTCTCCAACCATATATCACATGTTAGGGTTGAAGGTTGAAAGGAAAAAAAAATCACTTCCCACTTTACGTATTGGGGAGGTACCCTAATAAAACATTTTTTTCCACTTTTTATTTTACCACTTTGTCGGTGTGATTGATATACATATTAGTACCAAATTTCAGCTTTCTAGTGCTAACGGTTACTGAGATTATCCGCGGACAGATGGACAGACATGGCGAAACTATAAGGGTTCCTACTTCCTAGTCGACTACGGAACCCTAAAAATAGAGACTTGATTCTCATGTAACCCGTGTGGTGTCGGGTTATAATTTCACCACCCCCTTTCTTCCCGTGGGTGTCGTAAAAGTCGCCTAAGGGACCAGGGTTGAAGTGTGTTGTGGGCGATGGGCTAGCAACCTATATAGTCGTTATTTTATACCCACATTTATGCTAAAAGTGGCGCTGTAACATACGTTTCATGTGCTCTGCCTACCCCTTTTGGGAATAAAGGCGTGAATGTATGTATGTGTGTATGATTCTCATGTGCCTTTTGATGAGATCTGAGAAAGTTGTTCCATTTAGTCTAGTGTTTTAGATGGCTTTAAACTGTAACAAACAGATTGCCAATATGATCTTCCTTACATAAACCGCATTAAAATTAATGTAACTATCCTCTATATACACATCTTACACGTACCTAGTAATTCGTTACCTTTTAACTTTACAAATTATCACTCTTAAAATTCCAATTCTAAACTCGAAGTATTACTATAGTTGAGATTTTCTGTACTGGACTGATCTTCCTATATTCAGCAATACGACTGTGTGGTCGGACGCGTGCCATTTTTTGCAAGAAAAAGGTTGGCGCCACATAAAATGTTCATTATATAATGAACTCTATCGACTTATTTAAAAGATTCAAAATGGACTAAAATATAATAAAAACCCACTTCAAGAGAGCCTGGTACAAGGCGCTGTGTGTGGTATTTTATCTCGTAGCTAATTTGGAATTCATTGTAAAAGAAGATAGAGTTCATTATTCAATGAACATTTTACGTGGTGGTCAATTTTTTTTTGCAAAAATTGCACGCGCTGACCACATACAATGGCCATTCATGAGCTCAGATCAAATATTCTAAACTATACCTAGTATTATTACCTACATATTTCTGGTATTAATTAGAACACAGTTACAACTATAACGACTTCTTTATCACTTTACATAGACCCATATCATTCGGATAAAAATGTGTTTTTAGTTATGGATATTTTAAGCTTAGGTATATTCTAGTCACTGAATATGAATAGTATCCAAATAAACATCTCAATCTCACTGAACCCAATTTAAGTTATTTTTGTAGTTTGATTTTTCTCTCCAGCTACGAGTCATCAATGTATTAATTAAGTCTCCTTTATAGTACCCATGTATAAAATACAGGCGAACGAGACAAAAAACTTGGAGAGTTAATACCTACTCCCCAATTTTTTGTCTCGTTCGCCCGTTACTGTTAGTTAGCTCGCCGGCGCACGGACCAACTCGAGAAAATTTTATAAATAAATAAATATTAGGGGACAATTTTACACAAATCGACCTAGTCCCAAAATAAGCTAAGCTTCTACTATGGTACTAGCCGCCGATAAACATACATATATAGATAAATAAATACTTAAATACATAGAAAACATCACAAACAAATACACTCTCAAATGACTCGGGGACAAATATGCGTGCTCATCACACAAATTAATGCCCTTACCAGGATTCGAACTCAGGACCACTTGCTTCGTTTCGTAGGCAGGGTCACCACCAACTAGGCTAAAGCGCTCGTCTAAATAAAAAAAAAACTCATAGCATCAAAACGAATGATTATCGTTAATCATTTCAAACGTTGAGATTTTTGTTATTGTTACAACCTTTGTAATTCTTAAAAATAATCATTCGTTTTGATGCTAAGATATTTTTATAAAATTTTGTTACCTACCACCACTAGAGGTATTTTCAAGGTTTCAAAATTACCGTGAAAATAACTTCTTTAGAAGAAGTAGCAAAATTTAAGTTAAAATAATTTTTCTAGATTGTTTTTAACGACAAAAAAAACAGATTTTTTAAATACCTTTAGCGATGGTCACATGGCGTAGCTTTCCTCCTTAAAGCTCGCCAGGACGTAGGACTTTCCATAGAAACCTAGTTTGTAGGTATCTCGTTTCATAACGACATGATACCATAACACGAACCTTTTTATACGCAACGCTATCCGCCATATTTAATTCGGAATCTACTTCTGTTTCTGTTCAAAATGTTCAAATTCACGTTATTGCAGTGCTTAAGCTGTTTTAAAATGAAAAAAAAAAACAACGTTTGTATCTTGTATCGAGTCGAGAGTCGAATTGAGTCGACCGTATTCGGGACTCTATCAACTCGCGTAAGTAGAAAGGGCTTACCTACAACGCCATTCAAAATGCATACCTTACGGCCGGACTTATTAATCTTATTCAGGATCACCGAAGAAATGATTACCTAGAATCAATGCCACTTTAATTTTTAAACCGCAAAGTTTTCTTCAGAATTATATTGGCAGGCGAAAAACCTTGTCGAAATCGGTGTTCAATTTGAAGGGACATTACAATTACAATGCGCGCGCCGTACGTACAGCTGATTTGTGTCAGCGACAAGATACCTACTACATATATTATTATGTGATCATATCATCTACCTACGAATGATAGTTTAGTATGAGCGGACCACAACAAACCAATGTGACATGTGACTACCGAAAGTTTGCCAGAGGTTACAAATAATTTAGGTTGGCGGTATTATGGGCAACGCGACGCATGCGCGACGCTGCGGGCGACCTTTCCGCGTCCTTCCTTACTGGCAGTTGGCAGTCGACGGCGTACGCCGTAGCGCCGCACATGTTGATAAAGGAGACAGCCGACATAGAAAGTGGATTAACTTTCACTTTCGTCGCGTTTATAGACGTCCGAAAGGTTCGTCGGGAGTGTGTAGTGTTGTGATGTGCGTGTAGTTACGGTAGCCGGAGTACGGTATTCTGAAGATACAGGCGCGAGAAACGGGTTAGTTACATATAGCTTATATACACTGTAAACAAAAATGCATGGCGCAACTTACACTGTACGTGTCGTGTGCTCAATCAAAACGTTCGTAAAGCGCTGATCTGGCCTAAGTATAGTTAAAAAGGGTTAATTGTCACTTGTACAGGCTCTTCAGCCGGTTTATTTTGATAACGTAGACCTGTGACCTTGATTTTTGCCCCAAGTTCACCGCCCGCTAACTAACGTTACGTTATGTAAGATTAGGCATCTGTGGCACTTTACAAGATATCACTAATCAAATCGCGGCTATCACATGTCATATGTCATGTAGCTAGCTACCTACCCTACCTGCTTTAATTTAAAATAACTTCCTAATTTAGGATCTAGCGCCTACGTTTTCTTTATAACTTGTTACCTAGGTAACGACAGTATGACGAAAAACATCACTGTTGCTTTGCTAAGGTAGGTATAGGTAAGGTGTTTTGGCACCAAGATTTGGCGCTTATGTGACTTTAGATTAGAGCATTTCATTTATACCTACCTACTTGTCTTATCGGTATCAGAAACCGGCCATTTGTCTTTTTACGACATAAGGTATCTACACTATCTACTGACTCACATGAACATAACTGTCTTGTCTTAAAATACCCACTACATTCCCCTGCACTCATGCTTGGGCCTCCAGCTGGGCTATCACGCGACGGCGCGCGAGCTCTCTCGATTTTTCTCGCACTATCCGTCCGTCTCTCTTATTAGAATAGAACACTTAGAACAAGAGAGTGCGAGAGTATGTCGCGGCCGTCCCATGATAGACGTACTGAAAATCTGTAGGTGTAAACTTAAACGGACGCTATCACTTGGCTCGGGAACCTTCAAGAAACGTCTCTAGGTAGGTATGTACATATACACGCCATACATAAATATATTTATCATCTCTGGATATAGCGTAGGTAGCTATATAAGTAGGATCATTTCACTGGTTACGCGACCACAGACCTTCGGTTAGCGTGGTCGCTAACCACCTGAAGGAGGTGTTTTTAGGGTTCCGTAGCCAAATGGCAAAAAACGGAACCCTTATAGATTCGTCATGTCCGTCTGTCTGTCTGTCCGTCAGTATGTCACAGGCATTTTACTCTAAAACCATAAGGTGAATTTGAATAAAAAATTGAGGATAAGGTGTGTTTTGTTAACCGCTACATAGTTTTGTAATGAAATTACTAAAAAAGATTTTTTTTAGGGGTGCACCCCATACATAAAACTGAAAGTCAAAAATTATTTTTTCATTGCAAGCCCACGTGTGGTACATCAATCGACAGGCCTTTCAAAATAAATTTGGATTAAGTGAATAGAGTCGGAGATAATCGCCCCGAAAGTGACTAAAATTGTGTCGTCGTCCCCCCTCTAATTTTTGAACCGTGTATTTTAAAAATATGAAATAATCATGCTCATAGGGATTATAATATTCTACCAGCGAAATTTGTTTTCAACAAGATCGGTTCAAAGGTTTTCGAGATATTTATAAAAAACTGCGTTGCTTAAAGAAAAGGACGTAAGTGCCATAAGTTTTCAGTAACGATATGACCTTTTTCATGTCAGACCCATCATACCCCTAGCAATACCCCTGGGTGTAGGGTGGGACTGAACCATACCACCGTACTGCTGTGCACTATATTATGCTTTATAATATTTATCCCAAAAGTCCTATTGCCGTTATCAGTATTACGCAGTGTAGTTGAAAAAGTTAGACTACCGTTATCTGTACGAGTAGGTAACCTTTGATTTAGTATATAGAACTAGATGCACAATGTCAAACAAATATGCCAAGAAATGTGCCCCAGAACATGAACGAAGAATACTCTGGACAGGCTATGGTAATAATACCACGTGCGAGCGAGCTGGTAGCATACAAATCTCTATAAGTGTGACAGAAAGGGGAATATCATTCATTGTCACTGTCATAGTTCCACTTTTTTTTTATTTGCCACAACTGATTTAGTATGAAGTTGTGCCACACAAACCATTACCCGTCCCGTAGTAAGTTGTTTATGACAAGTCATAAGCCATTTTAGGACCGGTTCTTAATTTAGCTGCATAAGAGCTTTTCCGTCCCTCACCGTGGCAACACGTACAGCCCGTCCATAGTATTCTAGGTTCATGGCCCCAGAATGACAGCTCTAGCTACATTTCAGTAGTTGCTAATAGCGTTTACTTATAACCTGCATCAAGATATATGTTTCATAAAAAAAGAACTCAGTGTTTTAGACCTTAAGCACCATATTAGCAAACCAACATCAAAAGATTAAATACTTTTTAGTTTATTGTCACATATAATGTGACTTGACTGCTCACGTCAAAACTTTAGCGTTTAGCGTTTAGCGAATGAATGGTCGCGTTATAAATTTTATTTATTTCAACAGAAAGCACAAATACATCTGGTTTCTTTATTTTACAAGTGGGGAATAAGCAGTTTCAAATATTTGTACAAATATTATATACAAAACAATTGTTGAGATTTCCGTTAGTACATATAGTACAGCTGACAGAGTCAATAAAAAGAAATCATTTTAGTTTTCTTGAAATAGATTTAGTTTGTTAAATAATTGTATTTTCGACCTGCCTTTACTTTAAATACTTTCTTTTTTGCGATGTAATGTAAGCGTACAGTCAAGTAGCGATCAGCTGTCGATTTTATTAAAACGGTCCTGGGTTTTGAACGTCACTCTCATGATAACCCGACATCTATAAAACGAGTATTACGAGATATAAGGTCAAAAATGAATGATGATGAAAATTAGCAACAATTAGCGCATTTCCAAATGATGTGTTAGGATTGTATCATAGAATTTTATTATAGTTCACTAATGCTATTAATTACCTTTTGCAAGGTCATGTCTGTCTGTCTGTCTGTTTGTCTGTCCGTCCGTATGTCACAGGCATTTTACTCGAAAACTATAGGGTGTATTTGAATAAAATTTTGAGGATAGGTGTATTTTGTTAACCGCTACATAGTTATGTAATGAAATTACAAAAAAGTTTTTTTTTAGGCGTGCACTTCATACATAAAATTGAAACTCAAAAAAAAAAAAAAATTTTATGCCCACGTGTGGCACATCAATCGATAGGCCTTCCAAAATAAATGTAAGGTTTCTCAGCAAATTTTTTGATTAAGTGAATAGAGTCGGAGATAATCGCCCCGAAAGTCACTAAAATTGTGTCCCCCTCCCCTCTAACTATTGAACCGTGTATTTCAAAAATATGAAAAAAATCATGCAAATTGTTTTGAACAAGATCGGTTCAAAGGTTTTCGGGATATTTCTAAAAAACCGCCTTAATTAAAGAAAAGGATGTAAGTGCCATATGATTTCAGTAAGGATACGACCTTTTTAATAGGCACGGAACCCTTGTTGTGCGTGGTCCGACACGCACTTGGCCGCTTTTTTTCGATCGAAGATAACATCAAGTCTACAGGCCCTATTGAGACAGTTGTACATGCATTTTGTTGTTGTTTTAGAATAGAAATCTACTAAAAAACCGAAAAAATATCCTTTCAGTTCACCAATTTAGCTATGTGGTCGCTAACCGGCGAAATGACCCTAGGTAGACGGTAATTGGAAGATAAAATACCTTATTAGAAATGTATTTGACGATATAATAATATAATATTGGCATTTCAGATGTTTAGTCTGATCTTTCTGAGCTAGGCTGAGGAACATCTTCTACATACGATTAGTTGTTACCCACTGAGTGTGGGGCAATAAGTAATTGAATTACAAATTACAATTACAAAATGTAATTTCAATTATTGCATTACAAATTACAAAATGTAATTTGTAATTCAATTATAAAATTACAAATTATAAAATGTAATTCAATTACAAATTACATTTTGTAATTTTAATTTGTAATGCATTACTTCGTAACATTACAAATTACTTTTACTTAATATAATATTTTTCAGTATTGACCGAGTGAGTAAACCGTCTCCGTTTCAACTCGGGGAAAAATGCTTTCGTATGTGCGTTTGTCCAGATTTCCGGTTATTCTCGCCCACTGGTCGCCTTTCTCAACCAATTCTCGTAAAATTTAATTATATAAAAAAATATTTTATCGGTTTTCCGAAAAAAAAAACCGGAAATATGAGTTGAATTTTGAAAACTCACGAGGTCTACAGCTCACAGAGCTACTAATTTTTAGTTTTTATAAGATTTTATTTAGCTTAAAATTGCAATGTAATACAATTGCACGTGTAATGCATTAAATGTAATTCAATTTGCAATTCAATTACATTTTCCGAAGTAATTCAAATTACACGTAATTTATTTACAAGTGTAATGCATTACTCGTAATTGCAATGTAATTCAATTACACGTGTAATTGAATTACTCGTAATTGAATTAAATGTAATTCAAATTGTAATTTAATTACAAATGTAATGCATTACCTACGCCCAACATTGCACTGATTACTTTCAAAACAAAAATATTGATGCGATCGTAGTAAATGTGATAGTAGGTAAGTAGGTACTTAATTTAGTTACCAGGCGTGCAGAGCTAACTCAGTACCTAGTTAGGTTTTTTGGCTTTACCGAGATAACATTATTATCAACCATTCGACCACTCTGTGGGTCATACATACTTACATACCTACTAAAAGATTCACGCCTTTAGGTATTCCCAAAAGGGTTAGGCAGCGCACCTGAAAGTTAATGACACTACTTGCTCGTATGTGGGGGTTTCTGAATTCTGATGGTGTGGCAGACGTCTAAACTAACAAATAATAAATAAATAAATCAGGCAGACCGTATACTTGTTTGCCTCCGTCGTAGTATTATAGGTACTGAAGGAGGAAGATTATCTTGTTACATTTGAGACATCGTGTTTTTTTTGACGGATTGTATAATAATAAGTTCTTGGTAACTTTGGTAAGCTGAACCACAAGGAACGAGATAGCTATTCAGCCTATATCAGTTTACAGTAAGCGTCGTCTAATTACTAGGGTAAGTGCCCCAGTGAATGAACTCTTAAGGACTTTTTCGATTTCAAAAATTGTTCTATCTACGATGGTTTTACTTAATATCAGCCATGACTGTTTGTATAGCTCACACAAGTATTCTTGTTTGCTTAAATTACTTTGCCTTTTCAATAGTTTTCCATAATTTGAAGTTATATGACCTTTTAGGTACAAAAATGGGAAATCACCAGTGAATGAACACGGTTTGCTAGTAAATGAACAATTAAAACCAGTGAATGAACTACTGTTATATTTATTGTATATCGGTTTAAATCGTTGTTTAGCGATTTTGTTGGCGTTATATCGATATAGAAACACACGGAATAGTAGTTAATGATTTACATTTCCTTCAATAATTAAAAAACTGTAACAAATGTACGTTCATTAACTGGTTCCAAAAACCAATAAATTAACTAAGTAGGTAATTATCGGTCGATGTTCATTCACTGGATATCAATAAAACAGTGACTGAACTAACATGTTCGAAAATGAGGTTTGTTCGAACACCGGACCAACGATAGACAAGCCATTGGTGGTTAATAAAAAGTAAATCTTATTACAACCACTAGAACATATAAGATATTGCAAAAACATTAAAACAGGCATTGCCAGTGAATGAACACTCCAGTTCATTCACTGGATTCAGGTGGTTCTGAATTCTAGTTCTATAACTAGACCCTACTGGTGTTCTATAACACCGGCTAAAAAAAGAGAATCTAAACTTGAATAACTTAAAACGATATTTTAGTAGCACAATTTCACTCTTTTGATTTCCAAAAACCACACACCATAGGACTCAGGTTTATAAAACTAGTACAATGGCACATCAAATAAAAGGTGACATACTTGTCCCCTTTATTACCGGCTCATACAAAAAACCCACGCCCGTAGCCCGTCAACTTTAAACATCTTTTATTTAGTAACTATTGCGATTAAGTTGATATAAATTTTACAAAACCCTTACAGTAAATTCTTCTAATCGAGAAAAAAATACCAGGTATGCTAGGAATATACAGATCTCTTAATTTAAGCAAAAAAGGGGCGTTTCGTTCATTCACTGGGGCACTTACCCTATCAGCTAAAGTAGCCAAATATATTGTTACGCATCCTTACTCTTACAGTAACAATGACGTGTACGGAAATATTTGTCTACTTTAGCTTCTATTCTACTTACTATGTGACGCTGACTATACGTAGGGTATACGTAGGGTATAGACGTGACGCTGACTATACGCATGATCTGACAGGGATCCGACCAGATCGTGCAAAAACTTTCATGTGTATTTTATTCATCGTCGTCTTAATTTGTTGCGGAACAACCTTCTTGGACCTCGATCCTGTTCACACAAGGTTCACATATCCGTTACTGTCGGTGTTGGATCCGACAACGACCCTTTTTGTTTTTTACCGGACTGGGCGGTGTGAACAATAAGCAAGTTTTCCATACATTTAGTCGCCCTCCGATATCGTTCGTCCTTCATATCGACACCGACTGTTACTTACGTCAGGCTCTAGTTAAGATGGGCTTTCGTGTCGTAGGTATCTACTCTTGTCTGACGTAACTGTGAAAAAGAGTCGGGACTTCCGAGACTTTTGACTTCTATCCAACTAGCCTACAGACGACTATATCTGCACGGAGCATAGGCATTGTCTGCATCATGAAATCGGCGCCATCAGCATACCTATAAGGCCTGCAACACACTGGCGCGGCCTGCGGTGGCGGACAATCACGGACAATAGTAAATTTGACAGCTAATGACAAGTTTACTATGGTCCGCCACGGCCAGGCAGCGCCCGTGTGATGTGGGCTTTATGCAGTAAATTGCAATCAGTGGGCTCTGCATTTGCACTTCCAAACTCGTACACAAGACCTAATTACTTCAGAGTTCTAAAACCATAACTGAGTTGGTTGCCCTGTCCTTATCACTCTCCTTATACAATTGTAATGTGAAAAGGATAGAATGAATGAGTCTTCGCCGTCTTCGGCATAATGTGGTGGTTGTTAAACAAGACTCTCATCGACAACTCGTCTCAGGTGAACCAGTGGAAGCCTGACCCACGGATAATTGCATGGGTACCCTCAGGTTAAAATTTATAACGTAGTATTGCTATACGATAGGTATTAAACCATAGTAAAATGTGAATTGCAAAATATAATTCAAATCCTAAAAAGATCTGAATGACACTAGAAAGCATTGAAAATTAAATATATATATATCGACCAATAGCAAAATTAAAGGTTTCCAATATAAATCTACCACTTAATGATAAAAAAAAATGTAAATATAAAAACCGGCCAAGTGCATGTCGGGCCACGCGCAGTGTAGTTGTCTTCAAACAAAAATGAGGGCCTAACACGCAAACGGATTACCGAGTTGAAAAATGGTGTTAAAAAACTCATAATATTTTACAATATCCCACACCATGGGTTCAAAGAGAAAAATATTACATCGTTGTTTATGAATCAAGAGCTGGCCCTGCGTGGGCGCCTGGTGCCCGATGGGCAATTTAGTGCCAATAAAAATAAATTATTGTCCCTAGGGCAGACACGCACTTTACAACAATGTTGCGGAAGGGCAATAATGGGTCTATATCGGGTGGCATAAAATTGTTGATCCTAATATTTTGTCGCATACCAACTTTGTGCCGAATATCGAATTGCATAAACATTGTTGTGCATATTTTTTATTTGCCGAAATTGTTGTTCCTACTATCGATTGTCCTAAATATTTATTGTCCGAATGTTTTTTGTGTCGAAGGTTTTTTTTTAGAATGATTGATGTGCATAACTTTGATGTTACTAATATTTAATGTACTAAAAATGTTGTGTATACATTTTGTTACGCATACATTAGAATTGCCTATTACTTGAATTACTTATGACCAGCCCTCATGTCGACGGAGCCCCGCTTCGCGGGGCCCCTATTTCTGCTCTGAGGGACAAAAGGCAACTAACGAACCTATCTAATTGATCTAAATGAAGGTTGGCTCTGCTGAGAATTGCCTAATACTTGAATTACTTATGCCCAGCCCTCATGTCGACGGAGCCCCGCTTCGCGGGGCCCATATTTCTGCTCTGAAGGGCAAAAGGCAACTAACGAACCTATTTTATTTATCTAGATGTAGGTCGGGTCTGCTCAGAGTTTACAAATAGTATAAAATTTAGGAAAAAAATAGTATAGGTGGTTTAATTTTAGTACGTTTAACAATAGGCAAAATAATTACTATGACAATGAAAATTAGGACTATTACTTTTTAGGTAATTCGATGTTCGAGTAATCAATATTAGGATAACCATACTTTAGGACTTTTAAATGTGTATGCGCAAAAATGAATAGGCTAAATAAGTAGTATGCCACTCAACATTATGCCAAACATTCTCGGCCAAAAAATTTTAGGACGATCAACATTATGCGATACGACAGGCACCCGGCAATAATATTTTGCATGAGTATTACTTCTGAACGATTCACCCATAATTCTTAATTACCGAAAGGTATTCATTACGTAATACTTATCATAGTAAATAAATACAAAATAGCATAAAATATAAATAAATCATCATCCTCCTTGCCTTTTCGCGGTTGTAGGTACATAGGTATTACCTAATCCCAATATTTGGCGCAGGCACTAGTTTTCCGAAAGCCACTGCCATCTGACCTCCCAACCCAGAAGGAAAACTATAGACAATGTTGGGGTTAGATTTCCTCGCGATGTTTTCCTTCACCTAATGGTGGCACTTCACTTGCGTGTTCGCGTTGCGTGGTTACCTCTCTTTCATTTGCCGTAGGAAGGAAAAAGATGCCATACATTATCTGGCTTAATACCGCCAAGTGAAGTACCAGCATAAGAAATTTCAAATGATATGTTATATTTCGTAGGTGTGTGTAGTTTTTTTTAAGCCCTGTGTTTGTACCTAACTAGGAAATGCACCCTCGCGAGATTTCAGACCTAGGTTAGGTTAGGTTAGGTTAGGAGAGTTGTTACTTTGTGGTCTCGTGAGAGATCTCACGAGACCACAAAGCCAGTCAGCGTTTTACACTGAAAACGTATGCGAATGCTATGAATTCCATTGAATGATTAACACATGTGAAATAAAAATTAAATCTGCATGTAGTGGTTTATATATAACTCCACTAAGCATGTTTTGTTTATTATTTTTTTAACCATCAGGTCTGAATACCTCTAAAATTAATAACATTTTAATAGAATAAAAGTAAGCTTTAAATTGTCAGTCAAAACTTTTGTCATGTAATGTTCTATACTTATGGAAAGTTCAACCTCGCAATCTCGCGAGACCTCGTACGAAAATTGTACGAGACTCGCGACTCGGTCGTAAAATATGAAAGAGATTGCATTCCCTATACCTATACCTGACCTACGACCCGGGGTTCAAACCCAGGACATCCACATTCAAAGTCGCGTGCTTAACGCCTATGCGAAAGTTTGGATGTTTGGACGCTTAGATGTTTGGATGTTTTTTACTCATCACGCTTACACGGCTCAACCGATATGGATGATATTTTGCTGGATGATAGTTCAAGTTTAAGTTCATTTATTCAAGTACTTACAATATATTGTGTCTGAAAACATTACAATACTTCAATCTAAGATAACCTATAAATAATCAATGAATTTAAGATATTATGTTATGAAATAACACTCATTAATCATTATATTATGTAGAAACAAGTCCGAGGTAAAAATAATTATAGCAATGAATAATGTCAGGATATACCTAGAACAACTTTTAACAATAGTACTACGGAAATTTTGAATTGTTTACTCGTAATTAACATTCCATTATTATTTATATTACAGAATTCCTCTACCGAGTAGCACTTCTCAATCACGAAAGCATTTAAATTATTTCTAAATATTACAACAGCATTTGGCAGTGGCGGCGCTGGGTACATGGGCACCCTGGGCGGTTTTGTATTGAGCACCCTGGGCGGGTTTGAGCACCCCTGACCCCTACTCAAAATACAACACAAAACACTCATACCTACGAGGCTTTATTTTATTATTATTTATTTATTTTATTTATTTGGAGATCCAAAAGCTAAGACATAAACAATAACAAATTTTACTAAAATAATCTACCTACCTACTTATTATATTATATTATAGCCTGGATTAAAATAAATAATAGTTTCTATCCCAGGATTCCCAGGTCCACGAAGACGAAGTCGCGAGCGGAAGCTAGTCTTTAATAATATAAGGGGAAAATCTAGCTTGGTACAAATTACAATAAATTGTATTTCGTTGGCGTAGCCACAAGAAAATCGAGTGACAATTTGGATTCGCGGAAAATTTGCCATTCGATTTGGCTTGTAAGGCCGGCCGCACACACTGGTGCGGCCTGGCCGCGGCGGGCAATGGTAAACTTGTCCGCCGCTGTTAAATTTATTATTGTTCGCCACCGCAGGCCGGGCCAGTGTGGAGCCGGCCTTAGTACCTATGGTACCTAACTCAGAATATCAACCAAAGTCGGAAGGGTTTTTAGCCAAATTGGAGGAAAACGAGGTCGTAATAAAAAACTCCTTCAAAATAGTATTTAAGGGTAATAAACTGTCCATTTTCACAGGCATATGATAAGTTGATGATCTAAGTTTATAGGCTACTTACGGCCTATCAAATTTTCCGCCAAAACAAAAAACTTAACGTTAGTATAAGTACCTATACTTAACTTCAAGAAATCTAGAGGGTGACAAACATTCAGTGGACATTGGTGTGAACAATGGGTACACTACATAAATACGAAAAACTACATTCCGATAGTCGAAATCACGAATTTTATAATACCGATTTTCATAATTCCGAATGTTTTAAAACTCTTAATATAAGTATTCCGATTCTTTTTAAATCCGATTTTCATAAATCTGACATTTCAAAAGGTCTAACGGTTACAACTCCGATTATCAAAATTCCGAATTTCAATACCCCGAATAATAAGAAGTCAGACGGAATAATAACCCGAAATATCAAAAATCCGAATTCCGATTATTAAAATACCGATTTTCAAAAATCCGAATATCATAACACCGACCAATTATAAACACGAATAAACAAAAAGCCGAAAAAACAGAATTACGAATTTCTGTTACTAATAACTATCAAATTAATCATTAAAATACTCATCAACTTCTATGATCACCATCGCAGCTAACACACACGAATTAAGTACCTAAGATCCGCATTTTAAACGCCTGCAGTGGAGAAACTGAATAGCAAATCACATGAATACACACACAATTAATCGACATCATTCATAAGGAACAAGTTAAACTATTTATAGGAAGATGGGTAGATGGGAAACGAATTACAAGCAATTACTATACAGAATATTGTGAGCAAATTGTGTAAATACATAATAAAAAGAAGATTAAGAATAAGAAGATTATAAAAAAAATAGAATAGAAAACAGAATGTGGGCGTATATATATAGGCGCTTCGCGGGCTGCCTGTTTCCGCTCTATAAGGGATACAAGCTAACCCTAACCTAACCTACTAATAATACCAATGTTACGACTATTTGTTGTTTTATTTAACTGCGGGGGGCTTCGCAGAAAAGGCAGAACCCGGGACGGGAAATAATAATCGTAATTTTCGGATTTTTTATTCCCCGTGTAGTTTCAAAAATCCGAATTTCATAATTCCTAAGAAATAAAATTCCGATTATTGAAAACACGAAGTTCATTATCCCGAATATCAGATTTCCGAATTAGGAGGAATCGGAGTACTGTTTTTCGGGCCAATGACACTTCGCGCTTTTAATTGTTCGGAGTTATACAAATCGGAAAACAAACTATCGACATTATGAAATTCGGTAAAACGAAATTCGTGTTTTTTAGTAATCGTAATTATATGCCTTAGGAATTATGAAATTCGGAGTTTTGAAAATAGGAATTAGCAAATTCGGAATTAAATATTTCGGAGTATTTGGGTGTTCCCATTAACAATATCTTTAAGTTTAATTAAGTAAATAGTGATTTGATTGCATGAGACCTCATCCATTGAAATCCGTTTTAGCTGTTTATTTACAGTGTTCGAGATTTGGAACTGGTCTTTTGACACATAGCGACACCCATATAACGTAAATTGGCACGCTCATCGAAATAATAAAAAAAGTTTCAATCGCTTCCGAGTTACAAAACAAAGTTCAATCTCCATGCACGCTCTTTTTAGCACTTATAAAATTATTGTCATATTTTTTTACGGCTTATTTGTATAGAAATTAGCATTGAAAACTCGGTATGCAAACCATTACGTCCTACGACTTTTTATTTTTAAATTTAGTGATATACTGCTTTAATCGTTTGGAGTCTGTCAATTTAGAAAGAAATCGATATGAATCAAATAATTGTGAATAGGAAAATAACAATGTATTATTCAATTACTGTTACTATAATACGAAATAAAATCACATCGATCGAAACCGACATATTTGATTGTGCAAAATGTTGCCTTTGAAAATATGGCATTGATTTCTGCACGGCGCGCGAGCTCTCTCAATTTTTCTCGCACTATCAGTCTCTCTCTTTACTTACAGGACACTTGTGTTAGCAGACGACAGTGTATTGTATAGGCTCTCTATTTGATTTCCTAAAAATAATTATTACACAGTAATCAATCGATTCCTTTTATTAGCCATCATCAATCGTAATCGGATATTATGACAATCGATTTACTCTAGCCACATCACTCTTTACATCATATTGGAACTGTCCAAAGACCAGTCCCAAATCTCGTACACTGTATATTTCTCGACTACTAGTCGATCACGTAACGCATTGTACGCGCGTCAGTCAGGTCAGGTAGATCTAAATGTATAGTATGGGAAAATGAAAGTTTAACCACTCTGATCACGCATTAAAAATTACCACCCACGCCGCCCCTTCCGGTACGTGGTCGCCACTCGAGAACCTTTCCGCCCCAACGGCCATCGGTTCTACGCGCAATGGGCCCCGCCCACTGTCACTTAAATTTATCGATTCAGAGGGCTATATCGGTTACCTTGGTGCTGCCGCGGATAGCCTCATTTCGATCACGCAAAGAAATTCCCAACATAGCCCTCTCCATTGCCAAGTTAAAAGCTTACGTACATATAAATAATATTTTTATCGCATAATAATATACAAGAGGAGACGCCGTTTATGCGGATTAAGAGTTCAACCGAAAATTAGCGATTGTAGCCCTTTGACAATGTCCACATGAATGATGCGAACCTAAATCTATGTAGTGTGTATGACCCTGACCCCTAGCACACTAAGTTTTATGTCAGACATAAAGCATTCGTCCCATTCTGGCAAATGTGCGAGTGCAAGAAGGACAAATTGACAAATGCTTTATGTCCGACATAAAACTTAGTGTGCTAGGGGGTCTGGTATGATGTTATTCCGTAAATGTCGCGCAGGTTTCGAATAAACAAATTCTATCTTTGATTTGACTTGCCAGTTTGTCAATTTCCCAAGTTGGTACGTTGTAATTTTTCATTTAACTTTCATAACAGCAGTTGTTGTATTTGCGTTGCTCGTTCTTAGAGAACATTGAACTGTCTGGGTATTTTAGGAGTTCCTAAACTGCGTAGTTATGAGGCAGTTAGGTAGCTCTAGCTGTGCTCTAGCTACAGTGCTTTTATGCCTTCGGTTAAACTTTGCATTTAGTACGAGTACCTATCTCTTGGGAGGTTGTAACTTGTAACGCAGTTAATGCTTATATGTTGCAACCAATGTGTTAAGCCTTAATCAAATAGATCAATTGACGTCAACTTAACATGTTAATTTCTGTAACGATGTTATTTCTCACGAGCGTAAGTGGCATGATATTATATCTAAAGTTTCTAAAGAGTAGATATGGTAAAATTAACAGCACCTATTAGGTACCTAATTACTGTAGATAATTATTAAGGGTCCCTTTTCATTACAAAACCGTGATCGCGCAGCCGAGTAGGTGTACGGTGTACGGTATGCTACAAAACGAATTTTGTCTTCGGTAGGTAGTTACTGTAGAGGTTCTACGTTTTAGCGGGCTGAACACACAAAAATAATGGCTTCTATGTTTCAATTTAAATACCTTATTGAGAAAGCTGTCCGATAAACATTTTGTATTCGTTCTCTGTAACCCTTGCATGGTTACAGACGCTGTACTGGTATTGTGTTAATTATAATTATATGGAAAAGACACTGAGTATCAATGAAGAAGTTACCGACTCCCATACTTAATCTACCCTGAGTTACACTACATCCCCATACTAGAAGGAGCTGTATCATATCGTTTAAAATTTGATCGTGGTAACCCACGTTAAAGGTTCTAGCAGGCTAAGCTAAGGAGAGTGGCCCCCGACGAGGGATTTGGTGATTCTTTCTGGTGGTGTACTGGCAGGTCCTAAGAACACTCCATGCTTATTATCAGTCCTCGATCTTCTTTTGTTTTCGAGTAATTTAGGATAATATAAAAAATACAGGGTGCCATTTAAAGTGTCATATAAGGTAAACTGTTCAAGATAGAGTAACCAAACAAAATCATCATGAATAAAAATAGAATTGGCTACCAAATGCATTTATTCAACCAACATCATGTCCTTAAACTTCCTTAAAAAAAAACTACTTTTATTTTTGTTTTAATTTTTTATGACACTTTTCGCGGAGGTACACCTACAAAAAAATATCGTAACAAGCCACTCAATGCCCACTACATACGCATATAAAAATATCTTCAAAAATCTTCGTGCGTCATGTCAAAAAAAAACAATCGTCGGACAAGTAGATACTACCATATAATTAAAGTACCAGTGCAGTGTGTAGATAAGTCAGTATGTAGGTGTACAATCTCTTTTAATGAACCTATTTAGAATGCATCTACGATGACATGTCAATCTTGATAACATATGACACGTGTTCTGCATTTGTTTTTTCCATTTTGTGGTGATGATTGGAAAAACAGGAAAATGGAAGTCATGAAGTGTAAGTCCTGTGAAAAAGCATTAAAAAATATCGGTGGGAAGATAAAACACATAAAAACTGGGCATGAAGCTGAGTTATATAAGCTAAGTCACTAATAAATTAATTAACATCAATGATGTCTTGTGTGGTAAAGTGTCGACTTTTGGTGTATAAACATAAAGTAGTACCAACTACTTCTAGCAGCTCAGCACATGGCGAAGCTGAGATTTGGTCTGCAAGCTCTGATGCTTCCGATGATAATGTATCCGATGATGATGGTTTTGTGAGTAATAAATTCTTTTATTTTCATAAATATTTTTTAGGAAAAAAGGTTCATTAAAACACACCGTATACCATTATACCTACATACTGACTTATCTACACACTGCACTGGTACTTTAATTATATGCTAGTATCTACTTGTTCGACGATTGTTTTTTTTGACATGACGCACGAAGATTTTTGAAGATATTTTTATATGTGTATGTAGTGGGCATTGGGTGGCTTGTTACGATATTTTTTTTGTAGGTGTACCTCCGCGAAAAGTGTCATAAAAAAATAAAACAAAAAGAAAATTAGTTTTTTTTTAAGGAAGTTTAAGCACATGATGTTGGTTGAATAAATGCATTTGGTAGCCAATTCTATTTTTATTCATGATGATTTTGTTTGGTTACTCTATCTTGAACAGTTTACCTAATATGACACTTTAAATGGCACCCTGTATTTTTTATATTATCCTAAATTACTCGAAAACAAAAGAAGATCGAGGACTGATATTAAGCATGGAGTGTTCTTAGGACCTGCCAGTACACCACCAGAAAGAATCACCAAATCCCTCGTCGGGGGCCACTCTCGTTAGCTTAGCCTGCTAGACCCTTTACACGAAGCAAGAATATTTAATAAAATAATTTGTTTCGTTATGAGGTGATAAATAATTGAATAAATATTAGGGACAATTCAATGAGACTTGTGTCGAATTACTAAGGGTCAAGTCGAATTACTAAAGACGACGATATTCAGATTATTCAGCCTGTAAACTTCATAGGGGCGTATTTTTACCTAGCTATTGTTTTCGACCGTACAAAAGAAATGAGACAGCAATTTTATTAATTAGCTTATTTAATAAAGAGTTTAAATATTTTAAGTACGACCGTGTGAACATTGCTGCCCATTAAAAGTCCAAACCGTTCCTCAAGATCTAAATCAATGGAATTTGCCAACTATGTAAACAAACAATATATTGAAATTGACATCTAATGTCAATTTCAGTATGACGATTTGTTTACATAGTTAGCAAATTCCATTGATTTAGATCTTACGTCAAATGACATAACGAATGTTTTAACTTTTTATGGGTGTCGTAAATAAATTGCGTGCTCAATTATTTGTATGAAAAAAAATAAGGTAAGTCCCTATTAGTTAGTTAACGAAATGTATATAAGTCGGTAAATGATTTGTATAGGACCGACTCTAATTGTCATCAAAATATTCGCCCTTATCAAATTTACACACAGTATACCTACATAACTTTAAATAATGCAGAGTATATATCACGACACTCATCACCTCATACAAATATTTGTCCTCACCGGGATTTGAACCCGGTTTTGGCTCGATAAACGAACGTCATATTTAATTCAAAGTTTGTATTATCACGGCAGGTCCAGCCCGGGGCGCGGCGGGTGCCTTAGTGGTGCAAGGTGGGTCCAATTTCACGGCTATCGCTATCCCATAGAACTGCTCTAGCTTTGATTTAGCCCGATGCGTGGCTGTAAATACGCTCGCAAGTAGAGATGTACCGACTAGTCGGGACGGGAAAGCCGACTATCCGGCCTCATTTGTAGTCGGCGACTAGTCGGCAAAATATGCCGATTAGTCGGCACTTTATGGATCACAGGAAAACGAGAATTAAAATAAGTAAACTGCCATTTTTTACCATTCGTTTTATATTTTACTCAAAACCCGATTTAATATCACATTTAGTACCTACTTTGAACGCATGCAGACAGCGCGAAGGCAAAGCGAAACGAAGTTTCCCGATTGCACCCGAACTTAACCGTAGTTCACGATCGGCCTAGCCGACTAGTCGGCTAATCGGCCAAACCCATAGTCGCCCCATCTCTACTCGCAAGTCGTAGATGTACGATTTGAAACAGGACCTCATTTTATTGTGATAGTTTAGGTTGAGTTTGGCTTTAGCTTTTTCTGTCAGTATCTTACCTATTTAAGAATAATCTTGCTTCAATGCTTGGAAAATGCAGGTTATAACCATGTATAACTCTTCTTTAATTGTTTGAGGACATTCATGCCTATTCCAAGGTGTTTGTAATATGTAGTCTCAATCACGCTCTTATTCTGCTGTGAACGAATGAGTGAAAAGTGTGAAAACATTATATTTTAGAATCAGTTCCATATCGATTAGTAGCAGAGGTAAGTTCATGATTGGATTTGGTCTAGGACAAATGAGCCGAGTCTTTTGTATTTATAATCATACTAGCTTCTGCCCGCGACTTGGTCCGCGTGGAACTCTTTTATATCGTGGCTCCTTACAAACTTGCACCCCCTATTTCGCCCCCTTAGACGATGATTCCCGGAATAAAAAGTATCATGTACTCGTATGTTAATCCAGGTTACGTTATATGAATACCAAAATTCATTTTAATCCGTTTTTGCGTGATTGAGGTCCAAACTTTAGCATCATACCCTAGCGGCGGCTGCCAGTAATGTCAATGCCAATAATGCCAAACGATAACGCAGGTTAAGCAAAGATGGCAGCGGTCACTCTTTGGATGGGTGACCGCCTGATCCGAAAGTTTGGATGGTTGTATGTTTGGATGTTTAGATATTGTGATGTTTATTACTCAATGACGCTTAAACGGCTCAAACGATTTAGATGGATTTTTACACGAAGTTAGTTTAAAGCCTGGATTAAAATATAGGATAGCTTTATCCCGGGTCCACGCAAACGAAGTCGCGGGCGGAAGCTGGTATTCTATAAATGTACAATTTTCAATATGAATCCGCTTATTTATCATTTATTTTAATGCGTCTTATATTCAAACGGTTACGTTCGCTACAAAAATAACGCGGGAAATGTGAAACAGCTTACGTCATCTAGTGACCAGTAGCTAACTTTAATTTAAACTATTGCACACAGGCTTCAACTTAGGTACTTTGCTTAATTGTACCCAACTGTGTTTTGCATATGTGAAGCACAATAAAGAGTAAAGTATCGTAGGTAATTGTCTAATTGTCATGACATTTTTTTATCTTTATAAATAGTAGACTATCATCGTTTCACAAAACTTTAAGGGAAGTTATATAAAAATGCGCTAAGTAGTTTTTGTAACCGAAAAACTGAAGCAACATCAACAATTCTACTGTGATTTATTCCACAAAAACGTGTACAGCATTATGCCATCTAGTGACGGGTAGATAAAGTTGTGGTACTTAGGGTTTCTTAATACAAACTTTGAACCAAGTTTTAATCCCTTTAGAAGATGAATTTTCATAAACGCTAAAATTAATTAGTTTTTTTGTGTTTTAATATGGAATCATATTACGAAGTTTTAAGTCCCTAGCTCAAAAAATATTCATTCCTCAAACAAATTTTCGACCCATTTTTGAACCCCTTAGGGTGTAAACTGGCAAAAACGCTGAAAGTTGTTTTCTCGTATTTTATTATTAAAGAACCTTTTTACAAAGTTAAACTAATTCCCATACAAATTGTCGACCCATTTTTGACCCCCTTAGGGTATGAACTGGCAAAAATGATGAAATATGTTTTCTTGTATTTCATTAAAGAACCTTTTCACGAAGTTTCAAGTCTCTATCTTAAAAAAAAATGAATTCCCATACAATTTTTCGAACCTTATATCACCCTCTGAAGAAACATTATCTAAAAAAAGGCCGTGCTATGTCCTATTCTGAGGGCTACACTACAACATTAGAAAGTGGCATCAAAATCGGTTCAGTAGTTTTTGCTAGAATTTTCCCCTAAAATTATACTGAATCTTATCGCCGCCCCGCGACGTCCACTTGACAACAAAAGATTGCGCTGTTGCGTATACACGACTTTATCCAATCGGTTAGTCTCAAATTTGGTCTGCGGGTCACCTGAACTCCATCAAACTTTTTTATACGTTTCATATGGTTTGACGAAGTTAAGACGCCGACAGAAATCTGGAGAATGACCTACTAAGGCTAGAATATGCGTAAAAATTGGTGATGTTCGGCATCGCGCTATTGAAGTTTTTAATTTATGTTGCATAAATACAATTTCCTTCGAATGCTCCTTATTATGTCTCTCTGACAACATCAACGAATTTTCACATTTATAATATTACTGTGATTAAGTAGGCATACCTACCTAGTTTTTTCCAGCTCAATAAGTATTTGTCTGATTTTGTTTACTAGGTAGCTCATTTTTTAGGGTTCCGTACCAAAAATGGTAACAAAGGAACCCTTATGGTGCGACTCCGTCCGTCTGTCTGTCTGTCACAAAGTGAAATATCGCACGAACTACTTAAGCTATCAATTTGAAATTTGGAATGATTATAAATGAGAGTTGTCCACGTGCATGGAAAATTAAAGATTTAAATATAAATTTAAATTTACTATGAAAAATTACGAATTTGAGGAAGGGGCAAAAAAATACTCAACTAGTAGGTCAAGTGGGGTATCATTTGAAAGGGCTTGAGTTGCACTTTTCGAAGCAGTTTTTCTTTTTTTTCTACATTGGTAAAATTTCGATTTATGAAGGAAAATGTATAAAAAAATAACATCCCCCCCCCCCCCTTATCTCCGAAGTTGCCCAAGCGAAAAATTTGAAATTATTAATTATGATTAAGATATACGTAAATATCACTGGAAAAGTATAACTTTTTCTGTATCTAGCGTATTTTTTGTTTTGTTTCGATTTTAAGGAGGGGGCAAAAATATTAAAGTATTAGGTCAAGTGGGGTATCATATGAAAGGGCTTGAGTTGCACTTTTTGAAACACTTTTTTTTTTTACATTGGTAAAATTTTGATCTATGAAGGAAAATGTAAAAAAAATACCATCCCCCCCTTATCTCCGAAGGTACTATTTTTTCGTTTTGAAATTCCTATAAGACTATTATAGAAATACTCTCTTTCAAATAAAACAAAAATAATAGAGATCGGTTCACGTGATAAACAACAATCGCTAAAAGACCTGTTGGTACATACTAACACACATACTAACTAACATACATACTAAGCCGATTGCCCTATCACGTTAGTACCAAAGGGGGCCGATAGATGGCGCTGACCCCATTCGCGCTCTTAAGATTTTTCAAGAATTAATGGGGTTGGGATTGGGACGCGTATATATATTTTCATTAGCAGGTCAAAAAAAGATCGCGATTCAATTGTCTGGGTGTAAAAGTTACTCGTTGTTTGAAATTGAATTCTATTGTGTTGGGTTAAAATAAGTAGGGGAGATCGGGGGCAATGGTACCACTTTAGAAATAATGACCTGTAACTCAGAATCTAACGCTATCACGTAAAAATCGGGTAAGTAATACGAGGTATAACAACTTATCATATAACGGTCATAATATATACGCTCACTGTGTATAAGTTTGTATAGTATAACGTTCATTGCACATAACGAACGAAAGGTATAATGTCAAAATATATAATTTCGTAAAGTATAACGTACTTTAGATATAATATCAATTGATATATCGATTAAAGCGTATAATATGCATAACACCTAAGGTGTATAACATATATTATTCAATTTATCTAACATCAAAAAATATAATGCTCGTATAGTATAATCGCCTTCAGTTATTTTGGCATCATCGCTTGAATCAGAGCATTGATAAGGTGAAACCTGGTTTTTATCACTTTGCAATGGAGCTTCTACAGGAGAGTATTAAAATTATGGGGGATATAGAAAAATTAAAAAATGGTGAAATGGCTGCTAAGCGTAAAATAATGTATATAGAACAGGAGCGTAATATCGATATTATACTAAATAAAAAAGGAGCATATACTGAAAATGTGAATTTCTTAGAGCGATACCCTCAAATTTGAGTTTGAAAAAAAAAACATAAAACTTTTGTAAGATTGAAATTAAATTTATTTTCATATCACGCCAATTATTTTAACCTAACCTTACCTAACCGCCAGCGTGTCGACGCCACCCCGCTTCGCGGGGTGTCTATTTCCGCTCTAAGGGACAGAAGGCAACCCTAACCTAACCTGCAGGTCTAACCATTGTTAAGAGTATTTGTTGTTTTTTACTGCGTGGGGCTTCGCCCCCCGAGCCTCCTTTGTGGCAGGCTCCGCCCCCCCGTGCCCCCTTTTCCTGGCTACCCTAACCTAATTGTCTGTATTATAATCCTTATACGAAAATATGCTATGCGTTATGATCGTTATACGTTATGCATGTTATACGAAAAGATATTATATGTTATGATCGTTATATGTTATGTATGTTATACGAAATGAAATTAGTCAATTTGAGTGTTATAGAAAAAGATGTTATGTAATATGATTATTATGGCAGTTGACCGTTATTCCTTATAAAAGTATTGGTATTGTTATTATAGCTAACGTTCATTATATCTTGTGAACGTTATTAATATGAAATTAGTTGTTATATCTCGTGGGACGCACCCGTAAAAATCGCTTAGATTATCACATTCTCGTCTTATTGGCTATCAGAATCTAGAAAAATATTTTCATTTCATCGCATCAGAATGGTGTAAATTGAGTTTTGGTTCATGAAGTGCTTGTGTTACAATTGACCCCTAGTACGGGTCAATTGTACCAGATAATCAGAGGTAAATAAAACTCAAAAGAATGTTTTAATCAATTAGTAATTATTGTTATTTTTTTAAGACGAATCAGCCTGTTACGTTTATCAGTCTTTATTATAGAGACTCGTATTTACACTAGACAAAGGTAGCATTTCAGTTGAACTAAAAATAACAACATTTTACAAATTTTTGAAACATATTATGTCGACTTATTATAAAAAAATACTTAGAAGTGCTCATAGCACACATCTTTCAAGCAATATTAACATCTCAATACAATGAAATAATGAATTATTTAACAATTAGTAATCCCATACAGTTACAATTGACCCCTGGTACAATCAACCCTATCCTTCACCACAAATAAATATTAAATAATACCTCTGAAACGGATGGCATTGTAGGTATTATAATCTATATACATCCCGAAGTGTCGTATGTATCATAGGTATAACATAAAATACATACCCGAGATGTAACTTGTTACAAAAACCAATTAGTTTCAATTGTTTTATTTTAGCAGTCGTGTAAAGACTTTGGGTCAATTGTAGCACGGGGTCAATTGTAACGTTACAATTAACCCCGAGTGTTGTGGTACAATAGTCCTTTTTTACTCGCACTCACTAACCTTCACAAATCTCGATTTTTATATCTAACTGACCCCCGCACTGTGACACATTAAAAACTTTAATAACTAGAGAATCACAATTCAGTACAAGTTTCACACTACGACTATCTAATTATAAACACTAGTCCAAAACGTAAATTGCAAATATTTACTTTGGTCTGTCAATAATGCAAATGTTTGTATAGCACATGCTTTTCGCACGGCAGCCAGTGACCGACTAGTGAGCAGGTAGAGACACGCTCAAGGCACACTGGTGTATACACAAACATGCATATTTCTATGTGGTTGCAGAGTTATAGGCGATGGTACTTTTGACCCGTGGTACTATTGACCCCCGGTCTACCCTAATTTAACAAATATTGGGACATTTACTTTACCTTGAGTTAATTGTTAGTTTGTACGGAACCCTCGGTGCGCGAGTCAGACTCGCACTTGACCGGTTTTTGTATTACTATTTTGACTTTTGATGTCTGATCAGCAGATGTCTTCAATGTTAATGGGATCGGTAAAGACAAAAATCCCATCGAATCATGGCAATTATAATCATTAGTAACCCTTATTAGTAAGTAATTAAGAATGAAAATGTTCATAAGTACCAATCCATTAACATTTTACGAACTATGCATTTTATAGATATTGGTATATACAGAGTTGAGTATTTTTGTTTAAGTAAATGATTTTTTTGGATTTTAGTACCTACCGCGTTTTAGCGCACTTGAATGCTTTAAAAAAGAAAGTTTATTTGGTTGTCGCCCGCTGGTTTCATTTCGTTTATTTGCGTTAAGGAAAAGTATACGTCCGCAAATAACTTTAGACATTTTCTTCGTGTAACGAGTCAAAGGGGTTTTAAAATATTATTGCGCGATTTGGAAGGTCTCCAAGGCGGTTATTCTGTACGCGCTAATGCGGCTCACCTCACATGTCACGCCTAACGAAACTAGACCTCTGATTATGGTTAGTTACTACGAATCGTGGCGTCAAGATATATTTGTGGGTAGGGGTGAGGTGAGGCTCAAAACAAGTTACAGAATACTTACCGGGGCAGATCGTACATTTTTGCATGCGTGCGCGCAACTACATACATGCGCATCTGGCTGCGGTTTATAGACCGGATTTCACGTGTTTGTTTTACTTGGCTAAATATAAAAAGTCAACGGGTAAATAACTGCATTTTGAAGTCGTACGTCACCTCTGCTTCGGGAATGCCGTGGGAACGCAATAAATTCTAGTAGAAGCTAGAAACACGTTCCCGCACGTACCTACCTACTACTATAACCGAGACCGAGACTCGCATCCATTCGTTGTAAAACCTTTTATCGACCACAAAACGATGGATAACACAGCGCATTTGTTCACAAGTCGAGAATTTTTGCTTAAGATTTCCGGGCTAATCAGCCGGTATGAACTTCATGTCAAAAGTCATGGGAAAAGTGCGTTATACGCTCTTATATACCTATGGCGTTGTTCACACTCCACAGACGAATTCGCTTGACGACGTATCTTAGCAAGCGGAGAGGAAACGTAATGTTTGACAATCAAATAAAATAACCTGGAACGATGTTCCAAGTTAAAATGACAAGGTTCTAAGTATGCTCTATATTTTAATTTTGGCGACCGCTTTAGCCTAGTTGGTAGTGACCCTGCCTACGAAGCAAGAGGTCCTGGGTTCGAATCCCGGTAAGGGCAAACATTTATGTGATGAGCATGAATATTTGTTTTTGAGTCATGGATATTTTCTATGTATTTAAGTATTTATATCTATTATATATATCGTCGTCTAGTACCCATAACACAAGCCTTACTGAGCTTACTATGGGACTAGGTCGATTTGTGTAAGATTGTCCCCTTATATTTATTTATTTTATTTATTTATTTAATTGGTCTTCCGTCTGTACCAAAACACAAGCCAACGCAAACACGGCGGTCGACCTGCCAAGTATGTGATCTGGTTCTCAGTTTTCGTACCATCACCCCTGTGAAGTGCTTTCTGTTCCTTAAATCATTGATACTTAGACACAATTTATTGAACACTCAATGAGGCACTGCCAACTGTGAATGAACTTTATTCTCCTTTGACGAAGATGAGATGACGGATATGAATCGTCCGATTATATAAAAAAGGGCAATGCGCTCGCTAGGTACCTATAGGTAACATTTATAAATGCGGGTATCTAATTAGCTTGAGTTAGCCTAGTATATTAATTAAGTCAATATTAAATACATGCGTCGAGGTCACTTATTTTATTAGATAGTAATTATTGACTAAGGTTAGATAATGCGGTTATTTCGAGTAAACAGGGAGTGGAATATTTCCAGACTGCTTGACGAAGTGGCTTCGGATAGGTACGTGTGCGAGTTTATCAAAGTGTCACAATTGGTCACTCCGGCGATGCATGTCTCAGGCCCTACTTGTTTCATACTTATATATCCTCTCATCAATTACGGGCCAACTTAACTTACGTCAGGACCTACATAAGGACAGGAAATCGAACATTACTTAAAGTAGCATGATAAAAAGGGCGTACGTAGGTGCTACGCACGCGTCCTAGACGTGTGTGATAAAGTGACAAACAGTTATACTACTTATGTATATACCTACTTAGTAAAAAGTGAAGATGAAGTATTTCAAACCATACAAATAATAGATATTTTGTGAATGGCAATCATATATTAATGTAATAAAGTACAAATTCTATTTTGCATTAAAAATATTCAACGACAACATAAGGTAGGTACAGTCAGCGTCATATAGTTAGTAGCAGCCAAGGTAGCCACATATTTCGGTACACGTCTTTATTACTGTGGGAATAAGGGTGTTTCGAAATATTTGGCTACTCTGGATGCTACTAACTATATGACGCTGACTGTACATGCTTCTACCTACCAATTTATTTAATTGTGCGTTTCCCGATTAAATGGCGCTACTATTTGTGATTGTTGCCATCCTTTATTCCACTAGCGATGACATGGATGGATGCCTATGTCCTGACTGACTCACTCATCAACGCACAGCCGAAACTACTGGGACTAGAAACTTGAAATTTACACCAGGACTTCCTTTTATGACGTAGGCAACGGATAAGACGGGATTTTTGGAAATTCCATCCCTAAGGGGGTAAATAGGGGTGCAAAGTTTGTATGGGGGAATAATTATTTTTTTAACTAGAGACTTGAAACTTTGTAGAAAGATTACTTATTAAGATACAAAATAGTACATTACGTAACTAGGGCGGTGAATTCGTGAATGCCCCAGATCGCAGGTGTTTGTGGCCCGAACCGAAGGTGAGGGCCATAAATATGCGCTCTGGGGCTTTACGAATTACCGCCCGTGTTGCGTACAAAATTTTACGTCCTCACCTGGCCACAATGCGAGTTTTCCCGTACGCGCAGCGTGCAGTAAAACCCGCATTATGGCCAGGTGTGACGTAAAAGTAATTTCAGCGTTTTAGAAAATTCCAACCCAAAGAAGGTTAAATAGGGGTGCAATGTTTGTATGGGGGAGACATTAATTTTTGAACTATGAACTTGTAACTTTGTAGAAAGATTACAAAAAAAATGATTTCTGCGTTTAAGAAAATTCTACCCCTAAGGGGGTTAAATAGGGATGCAATATTTGTATGTGGGTAACATTATTTTTTAAACTAGAGTTTTGTAACTTTAGGTTATTTATATATATATATATATATATATATATATATAAATAACATATATATATATATATATATATATATATATATATATAGATATATATATATATAAATGCCTATGTTCTGACTGACTCACTCATCAACGCACTTCCTTTTATGACGTAGGCAACGGATAAGACGGGATTTTTGGAAATTCCATCCCTAAGGGGGTAAATGGGGGTGCAAAGTTTGTATGGGGAATAATATTTTTTTTAACTAGAGACTTGAAACTTTGTAGAAGGATTACTTATTAAGATACAAAAAAAAAATTCAGCGTTTTAGAAAATTCCACCCCTAAGAAGGTTAAATAGGGGTGCAATGTTTGTATGGGGGAAATATTAATTTTTGAACTATGAACTTGAAACTTTGTAGAAAGATTACTCATTAGAATACAAAAAAATTGATTGCTGCGTTTAAGAAAATTCCACCCCTAAGGGGGTTAAATAGGGGTGCAATATTTGTATGTGGGAAACATTATTTTTTAAACTAGAGTTTTGTAACTTTAGGTTATTTTTATAACGTGGGCTAGGGACAAGAAGGGATTTTTGGAAATACCTCCCCTATAGGGGTCAAATACCTAGGGGTGCAAAGTTTGTATGGGAGAATCTTTTTTTTTTGAGCTAGAGACTGAAACTTTGTAGAAAGATTACTAATTAGAAACCAAAAAAAAAGCAATTTCTGCATTTAAGAAAATTCCGCCCTCAAGAGTGTTAAACGGGGTTAAACATTATTTTTTGAACTAGAGACTTGAAACTCAGTAGAAATATTACTTATTAGAATACAAAAAAGTCATTTCAGCGTTTAAGAAAATTCTATCCCAATGGGGGTTAAAAAAGGTTGAAGGTTTTGTACAGGGAACACTGGATTTTTTAAAGAGATGTACTCTTCATTAACCTGTCTCCATTTCTCGATTTCCAGTGCTGAGTTTAAGATTGCTTTAACAGCCTTACGATATTTAACTTTTTTTTAAATCTCACTCATAATAACTAAGATCCCCATTTTCTAGCTCCAAATCCATGCGTCGCTCTATATCTTACTGAGTCATTTTTGCCAAATATTAAAATTAGATTAAAGCATCAGGTAACTGACGGAATAAGTACCTATTAAGCATTCTGCAAACAATTCCCGTAATCTGATTGGAAAATCTTTAAAAATTCTTTAACAATCGCATATCAGTGTCTGCCACTGTTTGAAATATAATATGTCTAGACCATTTTAACTAAGAATAAAATTCACTTACCTATTTTATATCTTTGTCATCATCAAAAATCTACGCGAAGTCGCGGGCGGCCGCTAGTACCTAATAATCATATTGAGGATATTACCGCTATTGCGAGTCCAGACTCTATCATGGTCGGCCTTTTCACGCGATAAGTGACAAGATAGAGCGTCCATCTCGTTCTTTTGAACGGTGTCAGCCAGTGACGGACGCTCTAGCTTGACACTTACGGTGTAATAAAGGCCGTCCATTGCTACGGGGTCAGACTCACAAGCGCGTTGCCGACCCTTGATAGACATTGTGTTGACAACTGGATACATTTGTGCCTCACTCTCAACACATGCGTCCTCGAGCTCTGGCAGTGGCAAGACATGCAACCTTACTCACTAAACACAACATATAGACCAAGTTATATGCTTATAATAAGTAATGCCTGATACGGTCAATATAAATATAGCGTAACGATTAATCTGTGACCGATTTGCCCAGTTTTATCGATCGTGTGTATATTACTTGTTATTAAATAATCTGCTACGATTTGTTATACACTGCTCAGTCAAATCGCTACGATAAATCGTTGTCGTGTGTAGCAGGCTATGGCTATGGTAATTATTATGGTCTTGTGTAAGGTTGATACCCATACTAGGTCAGGTCATTTGGTACCTACTTGCCCAGTTGGCCTGCCCCTAATAATGAGCGAGTTGACATTTCACTGTACCCTATTTCTTTATACACATAGACAATATATATACCTATACATTTTAAGCACACATGTCACTCACTATGGGACAGACATCTTCGGCATATAAACTTGGAAAAAAACTTTTCCAATTGTACGGTATTGGGCTTTAGAATGAATCTCCCTGTAGGCCTGCAACACACTGGCGCGGCCTGCGGTGGCCTTACAGCATTAAACCAACCGGAGTGGCCATTGACAGGCGTTCCCCTCTGCCAAAAGTATATGACCAGTGGTCATACACATTGTATGGACTGACGTTTATCTGACGTAGCTATTTTCACGTTACGCATACATTTGACGTTCCCCTCCCCCGCAAAAATCGGCAGACTTTTTATGTATAGAAAATGACTCATGGCCACTCCGGTTGGTTTAATGCTCTAAGGCGGTGGCGGACAATAGAAAATTTGACAGCGGCGGACAATTTTACTATTGTCCGCCGCGGCCAGGCCGCGCCAGTCTGTGAGAGGCCTTAAATGTGCGTTCAAATTGACGCACATAGAAAACTCCCACAACCTCTTTTGTGACGGAACTGCGTGAACGAATGTTCTATAGAGTATAGATGCACGTTCCAAAGGTTCCATGTCACTTGCGAGCGGCCATAGTCTACGAATAGGACTGCAAAGAGTAGGGTAGACCGGGGTCAATAGTACCATCGCCTATAACTCTGCAACCACATCAAAATATGAATGTGTGTGTATACACCAATGTGCCTTAAGCGTGTTTCTACCTGCTCACTAGTCGGCGACTCGCTGCCGTGCGAAAAGCATGTGCTACACGACGATTTGCATTTTTGACTGACCAAAGTAAGCATTTACGATTTACGTTTTGTACTAGTGTTTATAATTTAATAGTCGTAGTGTGAAAGTTGTACTGAATTGTGATTCCCTAGTTATTAAAGTTTTTAATGTGTCACAGTGTGGGGGTCAGTTAAATATAGAAATCGAGATTTGTGAAGGTTAGTGAGTGCGAGTAAAAAAGGACAATTGTACCACAACACTCGGGGTTAATTGTAACGTTACAATTGACCCCGTGCTACAATTGACCCAAAGTTTTTACACGAATGCTAAAATAAGACAGTTAATAATAATAATAATAAATATAAGGGGACAATCTTACACAAATCGACCTAGTCCCATAGTAAGCTCAATAAGGCTACACACAGACAGTTGAAACTAATTATTTTTATAACAAGTTACATCTCAGGTAGGTATTTTATTACCTGTGATTCATCCCGATGATTCATACTATACTTCGGGATGTATATACATTATAATACACGATAATACACGCAATGTCATCAATTTCAGTGGTATTATTGAAAATTTATTTTTGGTGAAGGATGGGGTTGGTTGTATCAGGGGTCAATTGTAACTGTATGGGATTATTAATAGTTAAGTGATTCGTTATTTCGTTGCATTGAGATGTTGTTATTGCTAGAAAGGTGTGTGCTGTGAGCACCCCTAAGTATTTTTTTATAATAAGTCGTAATATGTTTCAAAAACTTGGAAAATATTATATTACGTTTAGTTCCACTGCAATGCTACCTTTTGTCTAGTGTAAATACGAGTCTCTATAATTAATACTGATGTAACGTAACAGACTGATTCGTCTTAAGAAATTAACAATAATTACTGATTGATTAAAACATTATTTTAGGTTTTATTTACCTCTGATTATCTGGTACAATTGACCCGGACTAGGGGTCAATTGTAACACAAGGACTTCATGAACAAAAACTCAATTTACACCATTCTGGTGCGATTAAATGATTTTTTTTTTCTAGATTCTGATAGCCAATGAGACGAGAATGTTATATCCAAAGCGATTTTTACGTCGTAGCTCGTCGTATTCTGAGTTATAGGTCATTATTTCTAAAGTGGTACCTACCATTGCCCCCGGCCTCCCCTATAATAAGTATATTTATTAGGACTGAAAATGCCGGCCGGCTCGGTTCGCTGTCAAAAACTGAAATTGAAAATATGAAAGTGGTGCATGTATCTGGAATCGGAAAACCTATGGATAAATGAAAGTGAGACCCTTTTTCTTTCGCCCAATACGTAGCTTGTCGTAGTTCAAACACCAATGAAACCGTTCAAATTGAATTAACTTTTAAATGTTACTAAATTTGCTAAATGATAGGAAAACTGGTCTGGATATGTCTGCCGGATGCCCCTGGAGCGATGGGCCAAATTAGCCTCCGAATGGACCAAGATTACCAAGCCCGAGGCAGACCTAAAAGGAGACGGCGGGACGCTCTTTGACACGTTTTGTACGGAGTAGCGAAAACTAGCACAGCCCCCGTAATCTATAACTTGTTTTAAGCTCACCACAATGCTCACCCTTATATCTTGACAACGCCATGCGTAGAGGTCTAGTTTCGTGACGGGTGAGCGGCGGGGTGAGCCGCTTTAGCGCGCAGCGAATAACAGCCCAGGGACGAGACGAGTGGCGAATAAAAGTGGCACACAATGTAGGCTAGGAAATATAATAACAGGAAACGAAGAAGAATTGACGACGGATAATCATGTCTGTGAAGATTTTATTTATTTATTTATTTTATTCGGGAAACCAACAGCTACAGAAACACATTGATTGATTATATGGATAAATACAAAAAGCTAGTTTTATTATCTTTATCCGTTTCATCGTCCGGAAGTTTACAGCTGTAAAGCTGCAGAGTGCAAACGCACAGAGAGCGGTGGCGGGGCGGCACGGCGCGGTGCGGAGGCGGTACCGGTTGTAATGTTCGAGCTAATACGAAAGGGTCCGCACAGAAAACCGCACCGCGCCGCGCCGCTCTGTGCGGATCATCCATATTAGCTCGAACATTACGAGTACAACCGGTACCGCTTCCGCGCCGCACCCCGCCGCTCCGCCTCCGCTGTCAGTGCGTTTCGGCCTTAAAGACTGTCAGAGCTGTGAATGGCAGACACTAGCAAAAGCAACATAAGTATAAGTAGGTATCACTCATCATCATCATCATTTCAGCCTGTTAACGTCCACTGCTGAACATAGGCCTCTCCAATCGCACTCCAGCGTGACCGGTCCGTAGCCACTTGCATCCAATGAGATCCAGCGATCCTCACCAGGTCGTCGGTCCATCTCGTAGGTGGGCGACCCACACTGCGCTTGCCAGTACGTGGTCTCCATTCAAGGACCTTTTTGCCCCATCGGTGATCCGATCTTCGCGCTATGTGGCCTGCCCATTGCCACTTCAGCTTGCTTATCCTACGGGCTATGTCAGCAACTTTGGTTCTTCTACGGATCTCCTCATTTCTGACTCGATCTCGTAGCATAGACCTTTCCATAGCTCGCTGCGCGACATTGAGCCTCTGAAAAAGTCCTTTTGTGAAGCACCACGTCTCAGAGCCGTAAGTCATCACTGGCAACACAAACTGATTGTACACCTTAGTCTTCAGGCACTGAGGGATTTTGGACGAGAAGACGTTGCGTAATTTACCGAACGCTGCCCAACCTAGTTGGATCCGTCTGCTGACCTCTCTCTCAAAATTGGACTTACCTAATCGGACTGCCTGTCCCAGGTATATATATTCGTCAACAACTTCGAGAGTAGAGTTTCCAACAGTTAGTGCGGTGGGTGCAACATGGACGTTGAACATGACCTTCGTTTTGTCCATGTTCATTTTAAGACCCACTTGTTGAGAAACTCTATTGAGGTCATCGAGCATTTTTCCAAGATCTTCAAGCGACTCAGCCATGACTACTATATCGTCGGCAAATCGAAGGTGAGTGATGTATTCGCCGTAGATATTGATGCCTAGTCCTTGCCATTCCAGGAGCTTGAAGGAATCCTCCAGAGCAGCAGTAAACAGTTTCGGAGATATTACATCTCCCTGTCTTACTCCTCTCTTTAGGGGGATTTCCTTCGTGGAATGCTCCTGTACTCGAACTGACATGGTGGCGTTGTTATACAAGCACTTCAGCACTTCAACGTACCGATAGTCAATACGGCATCGCTTGAGAGATCTAAGAACAGCCCATGTTTCGACGGAATCGAAGGCTTTCTCATAGTCCACAAACGCCAAGCATAATGGGCGATTATACTCTTCAGTCTTTTGTATAATCTGCCGAAGCGTATGTATGTGGTCTATAGCCCTTTCGGAAACCGGCTTGTTCGGTAGGCTGGAAGTCATCGAGCCTGTGTTCGAGACGGTTCGTGATAACTCTCGAGAACAGCTTATAGACGTGGCTCAGCAGTGTTATGGGCCTGTAGTTCTTCAGTAAGGTTTTGTCACCTTTTTTGAAGAACAGTACCACAACACCCCTTTTTTTTTTTTTATTTATTTCTTACACAACAAAATTACGAAAAACTTAGTCTAAGTCTTCGCCAAACTGCATAACAGTTTGTTGGCGAATATACACTCTTTATGAATATGCTTATAACTAGGTGTGTAATTTTTATTTTATATTATATGTATACCTTAATGATGTAACTGTGTTATTTACAAAGTTACTTCACTAAGCTAACCTAACTGTTATTTATAAGGAAGGTATCCATCAAACAACTTTTCAATTTAGATTTAAATATATGTATACTTTTGCATTCGTCCTCCGCAATTATATTATTAAATATACGTGGAACGAGGTACTTTCTTGTTCTTTGACCATAATAATTATTTGATCTCGGTTCGACGTATATTTTGCGTGACTCTAATACTCTAAGACGACGATTATAGATTTTAGGTATTTTAAACACAGGGCATTTGTACTGATTTACAGCGAGTAAAAATTTAAACTTAGCATGGACGGGTAAAATTTTACTAGTTTGAAATAACATATGGTATTTTCCTTTACAGACTTGCTTTGTTTTCTTATCTACTATTGTTTTAATCATTCTGAGTTGCAAGTTGTAAATTCTATTAAGGTACGAGTATGTTTGGAATGTGCGGCCATATGCAACAAGCCCGTAGCTTATCACTGATTCCGCTAATGCATGGTACAATGTGTATAATGTTCCTTTATTGAGTACACGCTTAAGATTTTTAAGTTTACATAATATACCTCTGAGCTTATTGCATATGACATCAATATGAGATCTCCAATTGAAATTACGGTCTATCGTGAGTCCTAAGTACTTATAGCTATCAACGAACTCCAGAGGATTACATTTACATAGATTTGAATTATTATTATTATGTAGGCAATCATACGTGTGTCCAATGATCCTAAAGTCGTTTTCTGGCACTTTCATTTTCATTTGAGGAGAGTTGACTGTTGTTGAGTGTTTTTGAGGTCTATTTTTACGGAGAGTTTTAAAATACTTGGACGCCTCAGGCGTTTTGCCCTCGAGCAAGGTGGAATTAAATAGCTTCTGAAGGACTTTCAGTACCGGCGTCCCGCCCGCTTTCAGAAGCTCTGTGGTAATTCCATCCTCGCCCGGCGCCTTGTTGTTCTTAAGCTGTTTGAGAGCCATCCTAATCTCGTACAGGCTGATGTCCGGGATATCTTCGGTATAGTGTCGGGTTAGCTTGGCTCTGGGGTCCGTCGCAGAGCAAACAGGCTCAGAGGACACAGAGGTATATAACTGTCCATAGAACCTCTCTATCTCCCGTAACACCTCTGACTTGTTCGACGTTACGCTTCCATCCTCGATCTTCAGCTTTGTCAACTGGCTTTGCCCGATAGACATGTCCCTTGCGAACACTTTGGAGCCTTGGTTCCGCTCGATGGTCTCCTTAATACGCTGTGTATTGAAGGAGCGTATGTCGTGTCGCAGGGACTTCATAATCTGTCTATTGAGCTGCCTATAAGACTCAGCGTCATCGGAGGTTTGGAGCGTCATAGAACGTCTACTAGCCATGAGGTTTCGGGTGTGGTCTGATAGTTTTTGAGGTCTATTTTTACGGAGAGTTTTAAAATACTTGGACCCTACCGTGTGGACAGTTTCTACCAACTTGCTGTTAATATCGTCCACTGATGCACAGCTGTCTAGCAATTTGAAGCGATTTGTCAGTTCGAGTTGAAAGCTCTCGGGGTTTTGGATATGTGCATTTGACGGTCGGAGCGTGGACTTCATCATACGCAACCTTTCAAGTTTGACATTGATATTCAATATGCCCCTGACGATTCGGTGATCGCTACCGGTTTTGACCTTGTGGATCACCGTGACAATATTGAATATCTGCCTCTTGGTGCTCATAATGAAGTCGATCTCGTAGTGTCACTATGATACTTAAAATACACATATCGCTAACGATTCCGATACATAACGGATTGGGATTGTATTTTTTTATCTATGCAATGCAAAAACGTACTTATACTACTTACACGTAAAGGATTTGCTAAGTAAATACCCAGGATGCAGCGCTTACTCGTATTTAATAAGTAATCACTACACACATGTTATCAGACAGCTACGGCGATTTTCGCTACATAAAAAAAAAATGCTGCTACGGATTACGGCGTAGCGCTACTACGATCGTAGTTTAGCCGTGAATGTGAGTTAATATTATTAGATTGCTTGAGGCTGTATGAAATGTAAGAAATGTTGGAAGGAACCCTATTAGTTACTAAGATTTCGATGTCCGTTCGTCCGTCCGTCTGTCACCAGGCTATATCTCATGAACCGTGATAGTTAGACAGTTGAAATTTTCACAGATGATGTATTTCTGTTGCCGCTATAACTACAAATACTAAAAAACTTCGGAGTGGGGCTCCCATTCAAGAGACATGATTTTCTCGCCGTTTTTATAGATAATGCTACGGACCCCTCGAAAAATAAAATCAAAAAATATTATTATCGAACCTGCTCAGAAAATTTCACGAGAATCGTTTGAGAAATGCGTCCTGTAGATGAGAACATTCGGACAGCGGGACATCCGGACATGGCTGAAGCTGAAACGGAGAACTACGTTCGCTTCGCTCGCTCGTTCAACAAACATTCCATAAATAAAATCCGATGATTCCCTACAATTGTCCGAGGTCAAGGTACGCTTAAAATAAATACAAGCGAACACACAATTCAGATAAGTAGGGAATGATATCTAAAATGCTATCAATAATAGCTTGCTACGGCACTATTTAGCTGCAAGTGTGTATGTATACAATAGACAATTATAAGTCTGGGGGACGAGTCAATGGGCTACAATCGTCGCCAATTAAATATTAAATCCATTAGGGATTACATGCCTATCTATTAAGACCATAAAGATAAAACCGGCAATAATAAAGACGCTATCCACCAGGGGCCTGTATCACAAAACTTTGCAAGCGTACAATTTGACAAAATTGACAACTTTTTCTATGGAAAATTGTACAACTTTGTCGAATTGTAGACTTATAAAGTTTTGTGGTATAGTATAGGGGCCAGGGACCTGCGTAAATATGTTAAGTACCTACACAGATTTGACCGTCTAGCTGTCAAGCTTGCGAGAACGATAATGATGATGCTGATGATGATACGTAATTCATAAAACTTAAACCTCGGCTACAAACACAAATGTCATGTGACAGATGAAGACCATCAAGTTTTTAAAAAAAATTAAAATAGGTTTCGTAAACGTTTATGTATTAATCCTTATATATACATATGAAGGGTTCACGGAAAGAACATGTCTAGTCACTTTGACAACATTTCGAGATATTGCGGTTTTTAAGTTTCATTCAATTACTATACTACAATAATAATATACATAAAACCATACTATCTTCGCGATTAGATGCTTTTCAAGTGCAAAAAACTGGTTTTATATTAATGTTTACAATTATAGCAGAAGGTGTAGGTAATAGTTCGTTGAGAGCTCTACGTTTTGAGATTAAAATCTCATTTTTCGAAAAAAATGACTAGACATTTTTTCCGTGGACCCTTCATATGTAGGTACCCTTGTAGTTACATATGTATTTTTAGTGTCCACCTTAATGGCCCCGTAGGCCACGAATTAATTCGTTCCTGTGAATGTATAGGTACGTTGCGTGCGTTTCAAATTATTCTAGAATCTAGACTATCTAGTCTAGACCGTCTTTTTAACCGACTTCAAAAAAGAGGAGGTTCTCAATTCGTCGGAATCTTTTATTTTTGTATGTGCCCCGATTTTTGACGACCTCTGTAGCCTATATTACTTACCCTGCCTACAAAGCCGGAGCCCCAGGTTCGAATCTAGGTAAGGGCATTTATTTGTGTGATTGAGATGATGAGCATGATTATTTGCTCCTGAGTCATGGATGTTTTCTATGTATTTAAGTATTTATTTATCTATTTAAGTAGCCGAAGACGCCTGGATCGATTTGGAAAATTCTTTTTATGTTTGAAAGGGTATTCCTTCCAAGTTTAGTGGTCCCATGGTCACAAGGTCATGATTGGCGTCCTGGAAAATCAAGGGAATAAGGCTAAATACGGAATCGAACTCAGTTAAAACTCTGTTTTTAAAGTAAATTATTAAAATAACTGGATGTAAAATGTATGGTACATAAAGTAGAATGTCAAAGCAGGTTCACTGGCATAGCTACAAATAAAAACTAGTTTTTCAAATGATCGCATGTTGTAGAAGCGTTAATGCATCAACGAATATTGATCAATACATTTATGTACCTCACCTCCCAATTCACACATTTGTGGGGAAGGTGACTTTGACTTATTTGCCAGGATGAAAAAGTGTAAGCTTATTTACCTTGGTCTGGTTTTATCTCCGGCTAGACTTAAGAAAACACTTCTTTGAATTAGCTTTACGTATGTATGTATACTTAAGTGATACTCGGTTTAATTACCAAAGTATGCTAACACACTAAAGCTGCAAGCAAAACACTGGAGCTTACTTTTTGGAAGCAGGTACAACCGCCCCTGTTGTACTTTTAGCCAGAGGGGTGACCATGACCACATACAAGTTTTCGAACGTACGTTGGGTCAACTCAACTGTCATTTTCCCATACAAAAAGTGACATTTAGATATACTTAACGCACGTACAATGCGTTACGGGATCGGTACGGGAATCTCTATAAAACCCTGATAAAAAACCTTCACTCAAAATAAAAAGCGTTTGATATCAAAAATAGACACAGTACGATGTATCATCACAGCCATCGCATGCCGGTGTCGGGTGGCGGCGTGCGGACCGTGCGGTTGACCGCGGCGGGTTCGATTCCCGGCACCGCTCGCAACTTCATTACGGGTCGTCATGCTTAGGGCTCATTTTCATTGGACGAGTATGGACTCGTATCTTCAAATCTACATAATTAATAACTGAATAGAAGCAGATGATGTGGACGTGGACCGGGAGCGTAGGGCATTGTACACATTGGGCACATAACTATGTGCAATATGTTGGCCCGTAGGTTTGAAAAATGCTTTAAAAGCGTAAGTGCAGACTCCTTTCAAAGCCGTCAGTCAAAGTCAAAGTCAGTCATTTTACACATGCAGCCTGGGTCAACTACACCAAAAAACCTACAATGCGCTTCGGGCCCAGTATTAAACGAGGCAAACTATGTAATACTATACTGTTCTGTGCCCAAACCATCTAATTACACTTTGGAGGACATAAACGTCGTAAAGTTTGTATTTCATGTGTTACTTTAAAATAATTACTTCTGAGTGTAAAAACAACCTACTTACATAATTAAGGTTTCCGTCTTTGGCATATTATCTATATGCAAATTTTAATTAAATCTGATTATAGAATGCAGCGACAATATTTTAATTCACACGCCTTTAATCTTATCCATTGGGTATTTATATTAATACATTGTGCCACGAGTTTGGTAAGTATTTTTTTATTAACGACACGACAGTCTATTATTTATTATTTATAAATAAGTTTCCAAACGTCTAAAAACTCCTTGCTTTAAAACTGACGCATCAGTGGAAGATACAATTTAATAAAAGTACCATTACGCCCATGTGCGTAATAAAGGCTAAGGGCGGGTTGCACCGACCTACGATTACAGATCGATCAACGTTAAATATGGCGCTGACAGCTGTCAGTCCATAGAAACTTGTCAAACGTTCCATACATTCAGATTTTAACGAACACCGCTTACGATTACAAACGGTTTGGTGCAACTCACTCTAATTGTAGCTCTGTGTGCCTGCGGTTTATGATTATGAAGCTGTTTTCGAGCAAGTGGGATGAAAACATTCTTATGTTATTATCATTAACATACACCACTAATTTGCTTTGGATATTCTAAGAAGGTTTTTTTTACCATTTGCTCCCGTTTCCGTTAACTGTCTAAACTTTCTCCAAACAGTTTTTATTGATCTCTAAGTATGTAATATAAAAATAACGTTGTATCAGCATCTTTAATTTGCCGTTGTCAAACCCAGTCCCACATCTTGTTCATACATTATATCTAAATAATTGGCAATATTGTATGCTACACATCCATTTAAGCCTGTTTGCAGACCGGTCTGGTGTATAGTCTGTACAAGTGTACAGTGTACACAGTGCATTGCTGTTCATGGAAACAGTCCTGTGTACACAGAAACAGTGCATTGCTGTTCATGGAAACAGTCCTGTGTACACGAAATTTGCACGTCTCATCTCGTATGGTTGTGATAAGTAGGTAATATGTGCATTGCTTGAGCAATGAGCAGCAGAGCATTCTTCAATGTGCATAATTTGCAATTTATCCACATCTCTTAAGTTATTCTATGAACCTTCTTGAAGCCTTCTTGAGCTTACTATGGGACTAGGTCGGTTTGTGTAAGATTGTCCCCTTATATTTATTTATTTATTTATTTATTTATTCTATTTATAATGAGTGAGACACTAAGACATTGTTATACTCATCACAACACATTTTAATTGGAAAAGTCACAGAGACCACCCATTCAATTTACTCATGTAATAATTTACTCTTGCTGTACCTACCGTCTAGAAAGACGCGAACATACTCCAGATCTTTTACTGCGCGCGCTGTTAAATTGTGGAATGAGTTGCCTTTGTCGCTGAGACAGTCGCGCTCTGTTGCGTCACTTAAGATGAATTTGAAGAAGTTGTGGCTTTCCAATGACTTGTGAATTGGTTGAATATAGTATTTATTTATTTATTTATACTAAACGGGACTTAATCGCGTATTAACTTATTTATTTACCTCACTGAGGTCTCCCGACGTTTCGGATGTGTTGCAACATCCATGGTCACGGGACAACTGGCTTGTGCGGGTATCAACATCTTCTTGCTGCGCGGGTTTTCCGAACTACCCGCATTTGGTCTTTTTGAACCACTTGTACACTAGGGTTGTCACCCGGCCGACACACGACACTAACAATGTCCGGTGATATAACGGACGATGTTTTCTGACGCTGGCATTTACTTATGATAGGATTCCACGAAGATGAAATCTTAAAACCGTCATCCCGATTGAAATTACGATGTTTCCTGATTTCAACGGCTTCACGTATTTTTCTACTATAGAAATGACGTTCCGTAGACAGGACTTTCGGTTTATGGAGCTCAATCCAGTGGTGTGGTCCTGACTCCAGCAAATGCTCGGCTATCGCAGACTTATTCACCGTTTAGTATAAATAATGTGTGAGAATCGTGAAAGTTTAAATCAATATATTTATTTATTTATTGTATATTTGCGATATATATGTTACACATGTTAGTGTGTATTATATTTTATATTGTATATTTATATATGTATTGGCATGTTTTTATTTGTCTAGAATGAATACTTATTAGGATTTGCTTTCATTTTCTCTGTTTTTGTACACGGTATAAGTTTGCCTATCTCGTTCTACCTACCTTCCTCTCAATTGCTCAAAGGTTAGCTGGAAGAGATCCCTTATAGGGATAAGTTCGCCTTTGTACTTTGATCTATTGTGTAACATGTATATTCCTTAACCTGTTATTGTGTACAATAAAGTGCTTACATACATACATACAATTTATCACTCCATGATTGTGCCTGCTTTTATGGTCAAAAATTCGTGTCACGGAGTCTATTCTGGGTGTATTCGGAACTCCCAAAAGCTTGTGCCAAAATGCGCGCTGCGATTGTCGCATGCGCCCCGCCGCCCGCCCTGCACCGGCTGACCTACTATTTATAGATAATACGAGTATGACATTGTTCTCTTTGCCACACGTAATCGTGCAGTACTTTTCCATGCGAAAACGTTAACCCCTGAGATAAATAGGCGCCCGCGCCCGTGCCTTGCTTAGGAGGTCAATCTGGTTCGCATTTCGCGTTCCAAATTTATAACTAATATGTGTTGCGCGGATTCATTCTTATACGTTTGCATGAAGTGCGTACAAACGAGCGTGGCGTGAGCAACACATTGGTATTAATTAGAATGTGAAATGTCATGTTGAATTGGTTTCCCGACTGTCTTATTTAAATTGATTATTTTGAATAACCAAACAAAGATACGTCGTTTCAATTAAACATTGTTTTCAATTTAGAATGTTTTTTATGCTTTATTCCCCAGTGGACGCTCGTAGCTACCTTACAAAGTATGTCAGTCTGGTTTTTTATTGGTGAATGGATAGTTTCAGTACTGTGTGATTAAAGTAAAGAAACCTTTACCTACTACTTCACAGCGTGAATGGTGCGCGTGTAAAGAGCAAACACAAGGCTTTGTTTTGCTTCTTGCTGCAAAATTTTACAGCTTCATGGAATGAAAACAGCATACATTTTATTGCCGTACATAATTTTGAGACTAGCTGTACCATAATGACGAGTATTTTATGATTGGGTAGTAATGAAGCTGAGAAATGTCCAAATGGACATTTTCTAGAAGTTGTTGAGATAGCGGGGGTGTTTACCCTCGGGTTGGTGTTGGTTCAGGGGTGTGACGGAGAAAGCAGAGCTGTCGCGACGCTATCAGTGGGTCCTCGGCGTGCACAGTGCACAATCGTCACAATCTCTCGCGACGCGTTCAGCGTGCATTTGTTTAGGTACACACTCGCTGCATAATTGTTTTGTGATGCTAAGTGTTTGAGTGTATGTGTGCCATGACTGGTCAAGAGATGAATATGCGGGTAAGCGCAAACATTTACTAACAAAAACATGAACAATATTCAATTAGTTATTTTTAGATACGTTTTTATTAATCACATTCCCATATTCATTTGTTTGGTAATATTCACCGTTTCATATTAATTAACGATCGATACCATTCAAATTCATTACTTTAAGATTGAATTACTTATCTATAGTTACCTGAAAACATTAATCTTTAGCAATCTCGCTCCGCTAGGTGAACCAAATACCTACATTATCTACTAATGGCATAATTATAGTAGGTACGACAAATATAATTTAGTAGGTACTAACACAATATCGTAAACAAATTAATGTATTAAGCTAATTACGTTCATTATTACATTGTTATTGGGGTTATTGTTGTCTCGGTTACAGAAAAAAACAAGAAATGGTTTAATATTACAATATTTTTGGAACTTGGTATTTTTATCATCCATTATATCACAGAGCGTCCGATCAACCGGTCCATTTAATTCAATTAGAATAGAAATAGGTACTTACAATATGGTATGAAATACCTAGACATGACTATTTATTCACACTTATCACAATTAATAAAAACTAAGAATAGTCTTTATCTTTTATTTAATTAACGTACGACACAATTAAGAAAGAAATTAAACTCAGACTGAACGGGTCAATTCAAACATCAATTATGATATCTTAACTATAAGTGGTTTATGATATATTTATGGCCTAAATGGTACTGTAGTACATGGTACAATGCAATATGATAAAACGACATTTCTGCGAAGTGTTGAAATTTAAGCTAAAATTTCCGTAAAAGCTTCGCTACTAGCGCAACACTTTGTCCCGTAACCGTAGCAAGATAAATCGAGTAAATATTTAGCGACATTTTGGCATTTAGAGAATTTAGAGCGCATCATATATCAATCAATCATCCATGTGAAATAGGGGCCTCATGTTACGTCTCACTCTAACCCTACTGCCTCCCAGCTGCTTATCAGTTCGCACTTGTCTCTTTAGGTCTCTACTCTACACCTGTAGTACAGGTAATAACATAATAATGTTGATAGGTGTACAGGTCCTGTACCTATCAACATTATTATGTTATTACTTATTAATCATAGCACTATAAAATAAATACGTAGGTAACCTTTTTTTTATTTGATACCATTACGTATGTCTGCATAGACTTCGATGATAAATGACAATCGCAGTGACATTAAAATACGCTTAAACAAACCTTTAATAGTATAGTAGCCTACCTTTATGCGTCCTTTCGTGTTTTTCCGTCGAAAACCAGTTTTCCCGGGAGTCAGAGGCTCTACTATAAGTTTTACTGAAACAAAACGTTACGACCGCGTTCGCGTTCAGCTGTCATATCCAGTGATCGGAATAGGTAGAGTATAAATACCTAAACTTAGTAGAACAAAGTCATGAAGTGGAGACTTCCTTGTGCTAACATTTTTTTCCGGGACTTCCCGGATTAAAAATTAAAGTTATATAAAAGTAAATCCTATAATTGAATCTTGGTTGTATCAATAATTCAGTAGTAACAGCAACACTATTTTTTTTTACTTTACATGAAAATCACTGATGAGAAAATTGTTGTTACTTCTATATTTCTGTGGACTACAGAAGAAACAACAATTTTATTCTATTTTTAAAATTAATCTGTCTCCTTTATCCTCGTTCACATTTCGTGTTTAAGTGAAAGAGATAGACAAAATAGTAGTCTTATCTATTATATTTCTCGTGGGTCCTATTGTTATCGTGTAAAAGGGAACCAGGTGTCGTTATCACTTGTTGCTGCTACCTGCTATCCTTTTCATGCATTAATAATAAGTTGACAATACAGTTTCATACCATCCTTTATCGAGTACAGATGGGTTTATACTGTGTTTCTATGTGATTTGTATTACGACGTAATATCTATAAAGAATCCGTTTATATTATTGGTTGTTTTATTTTGTGCCTATTGATTCTATTGAACCCGAAAAACATTGATTTTTATCCTATTTATAAAATATTAGTTACTTTGTAAGTTCGCGGGATTTTAGTCACGCAAAAATATAGTCGTAAGGAAGTCTCCACTTTTTGTCTCTGTGCTACTAAGTTTAGGTATTTATACTCTGCCTATTCCGATCACTGGTCATATCCCATACAAATTGAGGGTAAAACGCTAGCGCGATCGTAAAGTTTTGTTTCGGTGAAGCTTATACATAAACCCCCATGTAACGTTGTATGTTTTCCGATACCCTAATAATAATCATGGCTCAGTTGGTACTTTGTAGGTACCTAGCTCCACGCACGCCTCCCAAAGGTCCGGGACATCATTGTCCCGTAAGCGGGAAAATCATACTATATCCTACTAATATTATAAACGCGAAAGTTTGGATGTTTGTTACTCAATCACGCTAAACATGCCTTGATTTGAGTCGAGCCCCCTAGACAGAGATACGCTTATGCCTTTCGCGCACGAGAAAAAGAGATATAACACTCTTCGAGAATGGCTTTTTTGGACAAATTTACTAACCTACCTAACCTAACCTAACTACCTAACCTAACCTAACCTAACCTAACCTAACTTAGTGAAGTTTTTATCAGATCTTTTCATCACACTTGCTCGTCAATGGCGTTATTACTTGCGAGCGTACAGAGCAGTTATAGCCGTTTTACCTCCCACGGGTTGTTAAGTTTAGTTTTAAAATATAGAACCTACTCATACTTCACTTCGGACTGAGGATATTTCCAATCAGCCAAGGTGTATTTCATATCTTCAAAAGTTTGCTACAAGTGCTACAACCAACTTTTAATAAATTTAAACTAAAAAAAAATACTTAAACATGTTTAACAGAATTATTTACAGATTTAATATGTAGTTATTTAGTGTCTATGTAAAATGTTTTTAAGCGTTTTCAAATCGTGGCTGTATACCGAAGGGTCTTTGCCATACGCCGCGACTCACGTCAAATTCAACAAAATGGACGACTGACATGTTGGAGATTTTATTACGGTTTGTATTAATTTCATCTAAAATGTATTTATTTCCTCGCAAATGTGATAAAAAACATTGTGTATAACACGGGCGTAAGTGGAATATTGCAAACTCGAGTCATCAAAAGCCCTCCGCCTTCGGCGTCGGGCTTCTGATAGACTCTTGTTCACAATATTCCGCTTACGCCCCTCGTTAAACAATGTACTATAATTTCATTAAGTGACATTTTAGATGACATAAAATACTGGAAGTATTGACTTGCTTGTGTCGTAAAATAATGTATCGTTTGAGTACAACGTTTCTATCGAGGAAATAAACAATCACGTAGCGATCAAATCAGATAAACAATCATATAGTCAATATAGTCAGAGAGAAAACTGGACCTTATTGGGATTAGACCGGTTTCCTCACGATGTTTTCCTTCACTGAAAAGCTAACGGTAAATATATTCCGTAGGTACACAAGTTCCGAAAAACTCTTCGGTACACGTCTATTCGTGCCCGCTGACCTGAGACACCTTGGAGGATGGTATAAGTTTTACCGAAACAAAACTTTACGATCGCGTTTGCGTTTTACCCTCAATTTGTATGGGATTTGACAGCTAAACGCGAACGCGGTCGTAACGTTTTGTTGCGGTAAAACTTATACTAGAGCCTCTGATCTGCATTCATTTCAATTCAACATTGTGTACAACGCGGATGTTGGAAATGTTTTGATTCAGGGCCTACGAGATTATGCCGGCTGTACACGTTGGGCCAACGTTGGCGCGTGAGCAGGATGCAGCTATGCAAACCAATGAGAACGAAATAAAGCCCTCTTCCTCTAACGCATAGCTGCATTCTGCTCACGCGCCAACGTTGGCCCAATGTGGACAGCCGGCTTTAGACGAATTAATTTAGTATCGACATTAGTTACAATAATTGTGTTGGTACTGGTAGTGTACGTGTTATCAAGTTATTAGCCGAGTGTCACCGAGATCAGGGTTCTAGTGTGGTTGTGCGCCATGCCCTGTCGCGTTACGGACACAGATTTCTTGTGTGTACCTACATGAGATAATGTCTTGTTATTGTCGGGGAAAACAGAAATGTGGCGACGATAATCTCGGAAAACTGCACTTCGGTACTGGGATGATATCTTTAATAATCTATCAAGCGCATGCTTTTGTCACGCATCTGTAACGCCCCTCTAGGACTGTGCTAAGTCTAAGCATTGTGCTATCATAATATTTATCTTTCTTATGATTAGAATAGTGTCTTGTATAGATACGTCACACTGTTTGCAATCGGTGCTAATAGCTATTTCTTAACCGTTTCTACGCATTTTACGAAAGTTGTTGCGTGAGTTATCGTTTACAAATATGGGCAACATAAAATTTTATGATGGGTGTGAATTAAAAGAACAAGATCGGTTATGTGGCATGAAGCATTAGTAGAGACTAATGCTACTAAGCCCTACTTGCTAGTAAGAGTACTAGCAAGTAGGGAGTGCGAGAAGGGCCGATGATTTATGTCCGTCATAAACACGATCATGCTAGCTAGGCTGGGACTAGATTTCTCATTAGTAATGTTGTAGGTATATTTTTAGCACCACCTAGGGGTCACGTGTAGGGTAGCGATGGGTAATTCCTACGGACGTGGTGCAACTTCGACCCCCAATCTTGTCACTTATCGTGTGATAAGGCCGACCATGATACGGGGCCTGTGTCACAAATGTCGCCCGAGCTCCCGAGAGTGCGTTATGTCTTGACAGCGTCGAACTTGAAATTGTCACAACTAATCCTCAAATCAATAATCAATATGGGTCGGCAGCGCGCTTGTGATTCTTCTGATGCGCCGACTGCTTACAGTACGTGCAGTCCATATGCTGGGCTGTCCGTCGTAGTAAAAAAGGATAGCATAGCTGTATTGGAGTCGACTAGGTAATTGTGTCGTGTGAAGTGACGCCGCGCCACTGTCACGGCGGGCGCGCCGTCACGCTGCGCCGGCGGCGCGCGCGTCCCCGCCCGCCGCGCCGCCGGCGTGTGCGCGTCTTGGTCTTGACACGTTGTGTGAATGGAAGCAAACGGTAGCGGTCACCTATTATAATCGAGATTATACAGGGTGTAACATAAATGGGATGTGAACCGATCAACGGCATAACAGGCATCGTGTTCTGATAAGAAAAAACTAAGAGATTTTTTTTTACATTTGTATGGAGCGTTGGCCGACTGGAGCGACCAGCTCCATACCATATATTATCAGGACAAGAAACATATTGTATTTTTTTCTCTTTATAACAGCTTTGTTTATGTGAGGTGTGCAATAAAGAGAATTTGCATTGTATTGTTATGCCCTTGATCGGTTCACAGCCATTTTTGTTACACCCTGTATAATGTGAGTGACTTTTTATGAAACTGTCGTTGGAATTTGAATCTTCTACTTAGAACGGTGAAACTGCTTTTTAATGGGCTTCTTGGATTCGTTCAACTCAAATAATCTAAAGTATACCTTATTGCGATATTTTTATCTGTAGTAAACTTTAAAAACAATGAATAGATTTTGTTAATTGTGGCGACCCTTGCAATTGGTTTTTACGTTACCTCTTAGGCTGAGGCCTCTACACATGGGCAAACCGAAATGTCCACCTATGGGCGAACCGAAATTAAGCGACTTACAGCTCGCAAAATTTCAGTTCATTGCACGTCGAACCTATGGCCGTTGGGGCGGAAAGGTTCTCGAGTGTCGACCACGTACCGGAAGGCGCGGCGTGGGCCTACCCACGCCGCGCCGCCCACAAGGTGGACTGATGACCTGGTAACGGTTGCTGGAGTCCGCTGGATGCGGATGGCGCAGGACCGGTCACTTTGGCACTCTTTGGGGGAGGCCTATGTCCAGCAGTGGATGTCTTTCAGCTGATATTATGATGATGACAGCTCGCAAATTACGCTCGGCACCCTTAATTATTATTACCTAAGGCCCTGGGTTTTCTGACCACCCGTCGCCGGCGGCCGGCGACCGACGCGTGTCCGCCGCCGACGACGTTCGGATGTTTTGTTCGGGAATGTTTGAGGGTGGTTTCTCTGAAATGCCTCGCCCTACCCGCCGCCAGCGGCTGTCAGAAAACCCAGGGCCTTACAATTCATTAAAAATCATACTCATGTCCTATTCTATTAAACGAGCGATATTTGTATGTATATAGTATATATCCGTAGAAATTATAGAATATGGGTACTCGTAGGTAATATAGTATAATAATTAGGGATGCAACGATATGTCTATTGCGATACCGATACGAATGACGAATGCATCGTAATAGCGAATACGATAACGAATGCGATAACGAATGCATTACGGTTTTTTTTATTTCCATCTAATTAAACAAGGGAATTGAGTAAAATCAACATTTATTAAATTTTAAACAGTTTATCACCCAAAATGTCATAATTGAAATCAATTTCTTTCAAACACTTATGAAGAAAACATTCAATTTTTAAATTATCAGGTTTTAAGTCTATTTCATATATCCGTATGGACTAAACCAGCGGTGGAAATCAATCTTTCTGAATCTACGGTAGCTAGTTTGATGGACAAATACTTATGGCTAATTTTTTCAACTAAGGAAATACATCAGTATTTTTTCTCCAATAATTTGAAATCGAACTAGAATTAAGAATCGTTATTAATGGTAATACTTTTTACGATACGCATGATCGTCAAAAATAACAATAACCTGCGGTTTACGATTATCGGCATCGGTATCGTTGCATCCCTACTTATAGGTATACCCGTACGTATATATATATCACATTTTGTCGATCCTTTACACCCTTATTTATGATAAAAGTGGCGCTGAAACATGCGTTTCATGTGCTCTGCCTTTTTGGGAATAAAGGCGTGAATGTATGTATGTATGTATGTATGTATCTATGTATGTATGTATGTATGTATATAAATATATGTTTGCAATCACGTTCTCTGAAACGCCTCTAACGATTTCTATGAAATGTGGTATATGGGTTTACGGTAGCTAGAAATCGATCTAGGCCACATGTCTGGAAAAAATAGTTTTCTCCGTATTTCACCCTGAGCTGAGCTAGGTCGCCCAGGGACTTTATGGAAAAAAAATACGGGCGCACATGTCATTCGATCGTATCTACTAATGATGTGGTATAATTTGGATTATGGTGCACGTATCATACACAAAAGTAATGATTTGTTTATTTTAAAACAGTATAAAAGTAGCCAAATGTATTAAAATTAAATAGCGATAAGAATGCAATTCAAATACAATAAGTCTAGTCAAATATACCTACTACTACTAATTAAAATGTTTGTCGCTCCTTTCATATGATACCCCACTCGAGTCGACGTAGTATATGTTTAGATTTTTCATTTTGAATGCATCTAACTGGGTTAGCCTTGTTAACTATTATTTCAAATCGATAGCGTAAGTATAGTTCCTAAGAAAAATATGGGGTCATTTTTTTACTACTTTGTACGGGACTCTATAATCCAATAAGACTTGAAAGACGTCTAACTGACACAAACAGAGCCAATGCATTATATTTTTTATATAAATTACTTTTCAAACGATATCAGATCTGCTGATTGGCCAATAAAAAGGGTATGCTGAACATTATTGCGGCGAGGTCATCAACCCGTAAACGGGCTTGTTTGTCAGTGGGCGGGCGGCGCGCGCGCGGCGACCTTCACAAGGAAAATAGAAATAGATCCACATTTTAAAACATACGCAGCAAAGACATTCGTGACGATTGTTTGAGAATGAGGAAAAGTTGATCACTGGAACACGACTCTGGGAAGTTGCTGGGTTACTATGTACCTAATCATTTGATAGGTGCTTTAGCTGTCAGGTGTTATTTATATTGATGTAAATTATGTACCTAATAGGTTGTTGTTTGAAGCCCCGCTATTCTGTAACTTGTTTTAAGTCGCATCACGCTCACTCACAAATATATCTTGACGCCGCGATTCGTACAAACTAAGCGTAGGCAGAGGTCTAGTTTCGGTGGGCGTGACGGGTGGGGTGAGGCGCACTATATAGGAACGTTATATTTTTTTAGTAGCTCATTGTTAATAATAGATTTCACGCTTCGTTCTTGTACTATTATCTATTCTGTGACTGTACCGACATCTTCTGAAAATAGCAATCACTGGGTGTCACTAATTTGAATTGATAAACTGTTGATTAATTCCAGATATTCCACTTGCAGTCGCTAGGTAATCACTGTAATCACCTTATTTTACTTAGTTAATATTTATTCCTCAAAAATAGTAATAACAATAGGTGAAGTTAGTCTATCTTAAGGGTTCCTAAACTTTGAAGCTAACAGAAAACCAAACAAATACCTTTTATTTTATGGAACCCTATACCTAATCATTAATCATTACAAATCGAAGAAACAATGTTTTACATAAAAAAACACATAGGTACTTTTATTAGAAATACATAGTTCAAAACTCGTTTTAATGTGAATAATGAAATAGACTCTATCTTATCACGAACGCACGCCAGCAACTTCGCAAACAAATATATGATAAGGTAGGTAGTAAAGAAATATCGATAGGTCAAGCCTTTTGCCACTGTTTACTCATAAATTATAATCGTCTTTTAGTGAGTTTTATCGGGAGGTGTATAAGTGGCAATTATCTCTTGGTATTGTGTGTTTAAAATTTTTTTTGGCAATTTGTACTTATAATTAGCAGTCTCTATAATATCAATAAAGATTTATTAAAACCGGCCATTCAAAGCTTTTCACCATCGTGTAGTTTAAAATTGATTCAGATAATAAGTGAGTCAATAATACATCATCAATCATCATCCTCCTAGCGTTATTCCCGGTTGTGCCCTATAGGAGCCCGGGGTCCGCTTTGACAATTAATCCCAAGATTTGGCATAGGCACTAGTTTTACGAAAGCGACTGCCACCTGACCTTGCAACCGAGAGGAAAAACTAGACCTTTCTGGGATTAGACCGGTTTTCTCAGGATGTTTTCTTTCACCGAAAAGCTAAGGGTAAATGTTCCGTACAAACGTTCCGAAAAACTCATTGGTACAAGCCGGGATTCGAACCCACGACCGCCGCTTGACAGCCGCATGCCTGACCACTAAGCTACTGAATTCTTACAAAATTATAATTTTATTTGATAGACTTTCCTCATCTTGAACTCATATTATATCCTAACTGATACAATGCACTAATCAAAAACTTTACTAACAATTTAAACAAACCTACTTGATATAATATCCTTGATGATAAATAAGAGTACACACACGGGTGTGGACTCGACTTTTTTTATTACTGTAAGGCGTCGTCCTCACGTCCTCCTAATTGCAGCGATCGTACGATTCGTTCTCGTCGTGCGATGAGTTCAAACATACTGATATCTTCAGAGTGTCCTATTTGAACCTCGCAAGTCATCGTGCGAGCACATGAAATGCTTAATAACAATCGTACGATGAGTTCGCTCGTGCGATCATGTAAACAAAGCAACAGATCTCTTTTGAGTGTCCTAATTGGTTGCACATGCAACACGTTACCGCGCGAACACGAATAACACGATGCACGATGGACATCGCGCGATCTATAAGGACACCCATTGCGTCATCGCACGACCATTTTGATCATTCGACGAAAAACGCATCGCGCCATCGTACGACCGATCGCTGCCAATTAGGACGACGCCTAAAAGAAAGAAGGCAAAAAATATGCCTAGTAGTAACGGAAATCCCATTCAGATATCTCAAAGAATTGCGAAGCTACAACCGTTTTAATATTGCTTGTTAGAGAGAGAAAACGCTCGCAGATAGTGACGTCATAAGCGTCATAGTAAATGTTGTTTGTGATTATTTCACCTCTTGCGTTCCTCTTTTCTTTATTTGACTACATTCATCCTTTTTCGAGAAAATACAACTTTATTGATTATTGTATTGTGTCGACACCCCTGTTAACAATAACGTGCACACATTGGTATCGACACCGTTAACAATATCTATTTTCTTCCCACAGACTAGACCGAACTACCGTTAACCAATCTTCCCCTTTTGCTGGTCAACCCGAAAATTTAGAATGAATCTATCATTATGATTTACAATGAATCTATCATTATGATTTACAATGAATCTATCATTATGATTTACAATGAATCTATCATTATGATTTACAATGAATCTATCATTATGATTTTTTTTTACAGTTTTGCAACGATTGATTTTTTAGTAGGTACCACACCTGGTTCAAATCCAGCAGCAAAAATGTTATGAATATTACTACTATTAATGTTAATGTTATAAGTAGCACTTTTCCTCCTCTGAGTATGTTCTTTCTTTTGGCGTCACGGGTTAACTGCCACATTTACCTCCTACTACCACAGAATAGATAATAGTACAAGTACAGAAGGGACACTCCTTTGATCTTTACAAAAGGCGCTTTTTTCTCAGCCAAAACATTATATTAATGAAAGATTTATGGCCCTCTGACGTCGTCGACGACGACGTCGACGTTCATCTCTACAAGTACATGCCGGTTCCCCAACATTCCCGGAGTGTCCCGCGCCTGCTACTACATTTGAAGCATCTTTTCCTCCGCAGTATCTGTTGGAACTGCAAACGATACGTTTATCAGCGCTCGGTCAGCTCTCATATATTACTGGGTCGTGCTCTATAAGTTATTCTCGTGGCGGGATGCTGCTGACATATGCCTAGAAACTACATGTTCCTGGGACTGCTGAGAGAGGCGAGAGAATCCGCATGTGAACACGCCCCTTATCTCATTAGTTTACCTGTAATGGTGTGGGAACTTGATTTAAATATTGATTTGATGCTCTACCTTGCTCTAATATTTATGTTCCTGTAAATAGTTAAAACATTATGATACTTACCTGACCAATTCTTACATACAACAATAACTTTATGGTGTAGATGTCCCGCAGATCTGGATGTGTACTCGAAACTAATTTATTTCTTATATGCAGTTAATATTATCAGTTTGTCTGTCTGTCTATCTGTCTGTCTGTTACCTCAGCACGCTTAAACCGCCGAACCGCGTTTTAAAATGTAAAAGGTTGCAAAACGTTTTAGAATAAACTTAACGTGTTTATTTTAATTTCAACACTAGTGTATGTTTATATCAAGGCGTTTATTGGATTTCGCAATAACGTTTATAAATTTGCGAATAGTCACCAAACACTGCTGGCGGACCGGGTTATTAATGTTTTCAATTTCAATGTCGTTGTAACCAACCTTAGTTACAGGTTATAGTTCAGTGAAACTAAGTAAGTACGACACACCAGCAGTTTGAGCAGGTTCAAAAATATACGAACACAGATGTCTAGTTCGCTTGGGTTCGATTAAATAACAATACTTAATGTAGACTGTAAAAAAAAACCAAAATGTATTATTATCTAAAACCAGAACCAAAATCTCTGAAGATATGACCACAGTTACTGTACTTAGTGAAATATGATCGTAATCAAATATATTTTTTAGCCCTGTTAAACACAATTAAAATTACGTCATAAACATAAATAATCCTCTTTCATTAATAAACACAATGGCGGGTTCAGAATGCAATAGTCATAAAACTGCAGTGGCGTTCTGAATATGTCCCGGCTGAGGTGGCGGCTAGCGCAACCGGTTCCCGCGCATTCCTCCTACTCCTTAACGGCTCGTAAACCTGGCACAGTACACGTCAAAAGTATGTACGCATTTTCCCCCTTATCTCGAAGGAATAAGGTTGACCGTAGTTGTTTACGAACAATTTGTTGTACAGGTATTCATAATACTAAACTATTTTGCATTGCTTTGAGTAAGCTCTGCGATAAATTTACATTAAGAATAGCGTAAAGTTACAAAATTCTTATAAAAACCTGATTTTCCGTAATTTTTGTCGTACCTATTCCGTAAACTTGTCTCGAGTTTTTTAAGAGTTTGTTTGCAAGGGTTAGTTTCTGTCACGATACTAATTCCAATAAGGTCTAGTTTTCCCTCTGGATTGGAAGATCAGATGGCAGTCGATTTCGTAAAACTAGTGCCTGTGCCATATCTTGGGATTAGTTTTCAAAGCGGACCCCGGGTTCGTTAAGGGCGCAACCGGGAATAACGCTAGGAGGATGATGAGTTTCGGTCACGATAAAAGTTGTAATATAAGAAATGCAAAGTATCTAGTATATATCTAGTAATAGTAGGAGTAATCTCATTGATGGAAGGGACTGTGGGTCCTAATACAACTAGATCCCTAGAGCTAGGTGCGGGTATGCGTAAGATATACCTACACTATAGGTAATTCTTGATACCGAGCCCTTCTATGCAACCATGCCTATTGTGTAGCTATACCTAATATACCTTTTCTCAAACATGTAATGAAATATCGACGTTGTGTTCTTTATAATGGGCTTCGAAGTGTCACGTTTCGGGCGCAGCGAGACGAGAGACCCGTAATGGCATTTCATACAAAATTGGAGGCCTAGGCCGGCAAGATGGTTTTTTTAATTTCCATTCCACAATTTGTGGCACAGGATCACGGCGTTCAGCCATCAAAATTAAAGTTTGATTTCTTTGAGGTTTTTTATTTATTACATTGCATGTTTGAGAAAGGCTCTATACATACCTCGGCATGAAAAGGGGTTGCCACTGTTACCAGCCTCTTAACTATCCGACCTCGCTACGCTCGCTCGGTTGTCTATATGCACTCTGCCGGCAACCCCTTTCTTCCCAGCCTCTGTAGTAATGTACTATTGTATAAAACGGTCACAGTAGTTCCATGCACCTCGATGGCAGGCAATGGTCACTATGAATGAGCAGTGGGCGGCATGAAAGTGCATTGGTATTCCAATACACCATTAATGTTAATTGTGCCCCTGTTTTGTTTAGCAACAAGAAAGTATTGCCGGGATATAATAGTGTCTTAAAGTTTAATGCGGCTCTCATGCAGTTTTCTATAAATGAGTTCTTAATCTTGATGAAAACTGATCTGTACGTTGCTCATAGTAATTTAATCGTATTACTATAGTATACATATACAGGGTGACATTTTAATCAGTGTCCAAATTCAGTTATAAGATTCTTCGGCAAAATTATAAAATACGTTTTTTTGTTTCATATCATTCAGTACAAAAAAAAATAGTAATTGCTGCTTAAAGTTATCCCAAAAAAACCTTACCGCGCGGGCACCTCAGCGGGTAGTACAAGGTTTGCGCACGGCACGCCTCCCCTCCCTCGACCCCGCCCCGCTCCGCGCGGTACTGAATGCCCAGTAACCACGCAGTCCGGATAATTCTTTAGGAATAGACAATTTATAATTTTAAAAATACCCAAGGTGCGTTGGGGTAAGATCAAACGAGTTTTAGGCGAGATAACCAATATTCTTTTAAAAGCTTCAATGTTTGAATGATATCAGGATCGGGTTCAAGAAACTATGCTTTTGGAAAAGCAGTGATAAGTAATTTTATGCTTGAATAAATATAATGCAGTTATAATTGCTATAAGTATTGAAAAAGTTGTAATAAAAATACACTTGTAACAAAAAAAAAACATGGGGCAAGATGAAATGGTAACGGGGTAAGATGGATATAGTTTTTAAAATTATGTACAGGCGTCGTAGGTATATTTGACACATATATTGAACGTTATAGTAACACCAGTAGTTTAAAACGTTACTTCACATTTAAATAAAACCGTTATTGTCGCCAAAAATGTTACCTGCTGCAAAATAATATTTCAATCTTACCCTAATTTGAGGCCTAGTAGACAAGGGTTCTCAAACTCTCTTTATAAAAAACGACTATAGCTGCGGGTAAAATTCAACATAAATTAAATATCGATTTTTTATAGTTCAATAGAAACGCATGGAGCCTTTATATTTAAGCTGTTGTTACCACTGTCCCATTTCCATTATACGCCCACAGTAATAAATAAATGAACCAATAGAATTGTTCTAACATTTTGTGTATTTCACGACAGAATCAATCAATTACAGCGGTTTTTTTAATAATTGCATAAAAGCTATTACGTAGTATCAATACAATTATTTATCAGACTAAGGTTCACGAAAAATGCCACATTCTGATACTTCCCAGTTTTCGATTAAAAAAAAACATAATATTTGAATGTTAATAGTGTTAAACATTTAACAACATAAAGTCAAATATTGTAATATATTAAATATAATATATAAAACTTTAAAAGTTTATACGAAGATAATAAAAAGACACTAAGATATGAATATATTTTTGGCCGGTATTGTATATCACTATGACGATAAATTAATATTCATTAAAACAGTTATTTCACTATCAATTTCCCCCAATGATTCCAGTTGCAACAATCCAACGAAGTTGGTATATATACGTAAAAAAGGCTGTTAATTAGTTTTTTTAATAACTTGCAAACGGTGACCCATACCAAAAAAAATATCTTAATAAGCATCATTCGCTACAACTACGCCAAAACCGCTTATAAAACAATTATTTCCCCTAATTTACATTTCGTTTGGTGAGTTAATAGCATTAAAGTAGTTATACCTCTCTCTACATTTTGAAAACCACTTTCTGTTACTATGAATTTTGAAAGTGGTGTAAGATGAAAACAAGAAAATTACCGTCTTACCCCAGTAAAATCAGTCGATGCGAGATTGAAAGGAATAAAATCTCGAAAAGTAAGTAAGATATTGGATGTCCACGTAAATTGGTAATCAAAATAACAATAACAAGCATATATATCTGCACAAAATGTTTCTAGCTTAATTCTTAAAGAAGTTACAAAGCATGGGGTAAGATTAAAAATGTAGATTTCATATCGAAAAATTCACGTTGTCGAAAAGTGCCAACCATACACGTTCGACGACCACTTTAGCCTAGTTGGTACGTTGGTAGTGACCCTGCCTACGAAGCAAGAGGTCCTGGGTTCGAATCCCGGTAAGGGCAAACATTTATGTGATGAGCATGAATATTTGATTCTGAGTCGTGGATATTTTCTATGTATTTAAGTATTTATATCTATTATATATGTTGCAGGGAAATGGTCGAAACAGAGATTTGATCAAATCTCTAAGGGATATGATCACATCACGCAGGATGTTAAAATGGCCAATCCATTTTATCATTTGCCTAAATCAGTAATTTTATCAAATCTCTGAATCTGTTTAGTGAAATGACGAAATCGGACAAAAAAGGCAACTCGTTTTTTCATTTCACTAGACTTGTTTAGTGATTTGATAAAATCCCTAAAACGCGTCAGTGAGTTGACGAAACTAACGCGATAAAGATTTTTACGCTCTTTTATAAAAAAAATAACCACAGCAGAGCTCCCGCCACCATTTTCTACCTATCCGCCATCCGAGTCTAAGTCCCAGAACCGTTTAAATGATTAATGATTTAGGAGCCAATATCTGCGAGTTAGTTTCGTCAATTCACTGACGCGTTTTAGGGATTTATCAAATCACTGAACAAATCTAGTGAAATGAAAAAACGACTTTCCTTTTTTGTCCGATTTCGTCATTTCACTAAACAGATTCAGATATTTGATCAAATGACTGATTTGTATTAGGCAAATGATAAAATGGATTGGCCATTTTAACATCCTGCGTGATTTGATCATATCCCTTAGAGATTTGATCAAATCTCTGTTTTGACCATTTCACTGCGACATATATATCGTCGTCTAGTACCCATAACACAAGCCTTACTAAGCTTACAATGGGACTAGGTCGATTTGTGTAAGATTGTCTCCTTCTATTTTTTTTTACACGTGCACACTCACTGAGCTAACGGCACTGACTGAGGGGCGAGGGACAATAAAATAGCGTCTTCGTGAAAGTTGCTAGGATAAAAAAATATGCAAAGGATAGGGAGTCACGGACGGTTTTTTATCTTACACCGTTTTTCAACTTAAAGCACCTTGCCAGTTTGTTTTTCAAAAATGGAGTCTATAAGTGATACCAAATGCCTACAAAAAATTTGGACACTGATTAAAACGTCACCCTGTATACTATATTACTATGTAAGTTAGTAGATAATTCCCAACCAGTGTCGTGTGCCGTTCTCTATTTACAAATTTTGAACTGTCATGTTAAGGTGCTTAAGCTTCCATGTCATTGTGTGTGGCTCCAACAGATTGAAACTTCAGGCCGTTCACTGAGCCAGATATGCAAATATACCCCAAGAATTATCCTATTTTTCTACGAAACGTTGCTATTTGTAGACCACCACTAGACGTAGGTATCGTAAATGCAATGAATATAAATGAGGTCCACGTCGAGTTCAACAGCACGGTATTAGAGAATTCCTGAGCGCTGCGGGGATATCTGCGTGTCTGGCGGACTTTATCTCGGATAATGCCGTGATATAAGTCAGCTCAGCCCGACCATAAGCTCACCACCGCGTAGGCTGGAGCTTTGGCGGCCTGACAACTAAATACATTATCTAGATCGTGTTTGCAAGTTGCTAGCTTGCTAGCTTTCAGCAAAACTCAAGGAAAGGCCATGGAATTTGTTACGTCCATAATTATTCGCTTGGAATTCGACAAACTGGACCGATAGATTCATTTGAATAACTTTAAATAGATGTCTTGATAAAAATCTTGCTATTTATTCAATTGATTTGAACCTTAATTCGCAACGTCCACCCGGCGTAACACAGTCGTAGACCGATTTTTTTATTTTTTTCCTTACCCGAGTCGTTTGGGCTATTCAGCATTACCGAGACATGAACCAAGGCTTAAGTTAAAATAATTACAGGTACGCTAAACGCTATTTTGATACTTGAAATTATCCTAAATAAAATTCCGTTTTAACGGGATCGAAACAGGTAACAGGTGCTGTAGAATTTTTAACTCTTGTGATTATGAAAGATCCATCAATTGTATTTCATATATTACGTAAATGAATACCATTGGACGTTGCATATCTATCTTGCCTCGCTATTAATTAATTGAAATTCAATCATCAAAATAAACCCGCATTCTCTAGGGTAATATTAAGTTGTCTGTGAACACTACCCTATTAATATCCGGTTTAATGCATGTAATAAATCAATACAGAAAGTTGTACGCTCAGTCATAGGTCAAAAATAACGTGTAAGCAGAATCAGCTATTTATATTTAGAAGACTATAAAGATTCATCTGTCTCTATGAAGCGTTTTACACTTGGCTGAATGAGCGTGGCGTGTATTTATAAATGGACCAAAAGTTAAAAAAAAACTGCTTCTCCGCCGACTAAGCCAAGCCATATACAAGTGACTTGACCATAGCCACCCATAGCTTCCCAGCTTAATAAATGGTGGAAAAATAACCGAACAGGACCCACAGAAAAAACTTTCCGTTATATTTTACATTAAGTTGTATCATCATTCTAATTTTACCGTTGATTACATTTAAAATGTATTTTATGATTAAAGTTTATCACCCCAACCATTTTGACAGGTATGTCGAATTTTTATAATTTCATTTATAATTTGCCGTCAGATCACATCAAATGGGAATTTGTAAATTTTATGTGTTTTGAATGTTTCTTTATAACCGGCTTCTACCCCCGATGCGGTTTGGGGTTATGTAGTTTTTTTATAATGCAGGTTTTTCCGCAGCAGTTTTGCACTGTGTGCGAGTACACATAATTGGCAAAAACAAATGTGAAAGCTTTGAGAGGGTAATTTATAATGGATGTTGTTCCGGTGCCGGCAAGCCACCTAAGCTTCAACGCAGGACGTTTAACCGATAGCCATAAATATACTTCCAGGCAAGTGCTGAACACGAGTTCCATGGGAATCGGATTCGTGGGACTGTAGCTTTGAACATTACACAATAGTTGGATAGTTCACGCAAATCATATGTAGTTAAATACCAAACTATTGTAACCACGACTCAGAAAAGTTTAAAAACCCCCGACATTTTCATTTCAAAGTCCAATATCTCAAAAACGGCTGAACAGATTTTCATGAAACATGGCTAAGAACACTCGGGATAAAATTATCTATGACACAAAAAAAACCGCATTAAAATCGGTCCTCCGTTTGGGAGCTACGATACCACAGACACATACACAGATACACAGGCAGACACGTTAAACTTATAAAACCCCTCTCTTTGCGTCGGGGGTTAAAAATAATGTTATTTAAGCATCAAGAAGATAAATTATATTTTATAATATTATTAAGGTAAGTAATGGATACAGTTTATCACAATTCCGCCGTGCAGTCTGGAATCAAATGCTGGTAGCCCAGTCTGGTTTAGTTCCGGACTTTAAACCAATTAGTTTAATGATATTCGTTAACACACAAATAAACTGCGGCCAAGATGCGCACACGCGGTGCGTTGCACTCAGCTTTATAAATACGCCTTCGCTTCGAGAGTCCAACGAAATTACCGACGCTTCTCAGGGGGAAAATACCAATATAGGTATAACATATTTTAATTTACTTGTGCTCGTTTTCACCAACTTTTTTCAACTGGAGGAAAGTTTGTGAGACTTTTAAAAAGAAAGCGGGTAAAGTATAGTTTACTGCTGATGCTGCCCAACATAATAAATATAGTTTTATCGACTACAAGCGATTTTTAAATGACCTTGCGCTTATCCTAAAAAATACTGACTTAGGTATGCTGCAGCTGATATAAATAACTCGGTGTCGCTGGCAGCCAACCATCTGAAAGGAAATCGCCAGCGGCGCCAGTGTTCGAAACCTTCGGGTATGAAGTGCTTCAATGTCGATGCCTTCCCGAAACGGTAACAGCATGTTTTGTCAACCTGTCGGTCCACATCTCGCTAGCGAGCGGCGCCAGCGCCAGCGCTGCCACTCAGTCGCCGTGTGCACATCACGCCCTGCCTGCGTGTAGAGTACTTATTATTCATAATCCTATTCCGAGTCTCGTTTATCTGGTCCTCGACCCCTGGATTATCTGCTAATGGGAAAACAATAATATTACTATGCAGTTGTGGTGGTTTTATGGGTCAGGTAAGTCTCTAGCTGTACCGGCGGGGGTGCGTGCGCGAGGGTGCGGGCGACGCGCTCTGCCAAACGGCGCGCGCGCAGCGCCGTCACGTCATTCGCAAGGAACGCTGGCGCCGGACAGCCGCGCGGCGTTACCTCACTTTCCAATTTTACCAAATCTACCCTCATCTATCAAACAATAATATACATCAAATTAAAATATAGTTTAAAATAAATTTAAATACTCACTATATATAGTTAACACGTGAAAAACACGCCCGCGCCGACCGACAGTTTATCTAATGTGTTAGTAAATATATTAATTAATGCAACATTGAAGTGAATTGGAACTGGTGTCTGTGATAACGGAACTGAACAGTGGAAGATTCATGAGTTCTTTTGAGATTATGCCATTGGATGGGCCAATTCCTGTCTTGATTGAAAAGGTAAAGTTTCGCTTGTTATCGTTTGCTTTCCAATTATAATAACATCAATAACTTTATCATGACTGATTGTAAGCATACATTCTTCACTTATATTTATCTTCTTAACTGATGACTGGGGTAATAAGTGCATGCTGATGAAATAGTACCTACCGAGCGGTAACTAATCCTAAGTACAGTCAGCAGCAATCATAGCTAAAGTAGCCAAGAGGATAAGAACAGTCTAGATCATTCATATCATTTTGAGCGTATTAATTTGCGTAGCTCCTTCTGCCACTGGCCGTACAAAGGTATTACAAACAAAAATTTATTTTCTCCATAATTAGGTATGTATCATGCATCGAGTGAATCGTAAACATAGCTACACTAATATTTTAAAGAGAAAAGATTTGATTGTTTGTATATACCTATTGAATAGGCGCCGAAAATACTGGACCGATTTGAAAAAATCTTTTACCAATAGAAGCCAACATTATCCCTGATGAACATAGGCTACTTTTTACCGCGGGAATATGCCTCATTTCTACGGGAAAACGGAAAACTTACCGTGCGAAGCCGGGCCAGGCAGCTAATAGTTTATTATATTTAAGGGTATACCTACATAAGAACATACTATTAGGCTTGTCACCTGTGTTCCTAGAACACATAATGACATTGAAAATTGCACATCGTTCTACGTCTTTTAGTAAATGATTAGGTGCCTAATATCTGGCTCTGCCACAAAGGCACATACTGGGTTTATCAGCTAAGGATGTATCCATCCAATATCTACAGATGATAAACCGTATCGTGCTAAGCCTTACGACAGGCGACATGCGTAGCAGACTCATTATCGCGTCATTAAAATAAGATGAAGCATTCCTCGCTTTCTGACACTAAAAACTATCTCTGGATCTATCCGCAATTAAGGCGCCGTAGGTTCATGGTCTTCTCTCCCTCTCACTGAGCATAAGCGTGAGCGAGATGGAAGTGCGTGCTCGGAAGCGCGGAAATCATGTTTTTTAATTTTAATTTTTTGGCCGTTTAAATAAATAAAAAAGTAAACACTGATTTCCCTCAAACATGATATTGCCGATTTTTAGAAGCCATTTTAATATTTTTATCTTTTGTTCGTAATTTGTAACAAATATTTTAAGTGTATTTTAGACCCTTTTAGACCTATGTTCGTGATTTTTTTTCTATCTAGCGAAAAATGCTTAATCATGTTTCGAAACACTGATTTCCCGGCAGAAAAGCCTCAAGATTACTATTCGTATTTTTTTTAAACCATATTATTATAAACAGACGCATTATATTGTTTCAAAAACACTGTTCGCTTAACTTCGCTGAACCTACGGCGCCTTAAACACGATATCGTTTATCGCTGAGATAAATATCCTTTTTCATACTGCTTCTTTTATGAACATGACTTAAGTACATCTGCTATAAACACTAGTAACCATGCTGAGGAGAGGAGTCAGAGTCAACTGTATCTCTTATAAAGTAATATACCTACATGTTTAATTATTTAAATGTTTTGCATCCAAATGGTGCAATTTACACACTGGTGTCATTAAAACGACCTGACGAGTAGAGGTTATCATAATAAAATCGATCGTGTGTGCTGGCTTTTTTTAGTTTCTTCTTCGTAACGTAATACAAGCGTGAAGGAAGCAGCTTATGTAGCGTTTTTGTAATAACTGTAATAAGTAATATAATTCCACGCAGTGTCCCCCTGAAATCAGGCTCTGAATATCGTGGGTACCTATACAGGTATAATTAGTAGTATTGTAGGTCTACACCGGATTCAATAGGAAACACTTGACCTCTCGTCTCGCATCATTGTAAAACTGAAAACAAAGCAGCTAACAAGCAGTTTTTTTAAGTAAGCACTGATAATACTGTAATAATAATAATGACTTCTAATAGCAATAGAAACTCGCGACAGTTTTAACGAACGTACTTATTTCTATTCACAAATCAATTTGCGGCTTACTGAGGAACAATAGGAATTCTTTACCTCGATAGCTTCGGTTTACTAACAAAGCGATAAGTTAACATTGACATTGTGATGTTCATTACATGGCCGCGAAAATATTAGTGCATCTTATAGGCAAAATTAATATAAATGTGTCATGTGCTTCGTAATTAATTATTTTACGCTATGTATTTTGTTAGGGATTAAATAGAACTTCTCAGAAACGGAAGAAGAGTCTCTCAATTTCCGAATGTGAATTACGAACTTAGTTATATCGGCGTATGTAAACGCATCCGTCGTAGTACTACAATTATGGGCAATCTCCTGGCATCAGGAATCAAGAAAAAATACTCTTATAGGTACGAAACGGAAAGAGAAACATTATTTTCCATACCTTCAATAGGACCAGCGTGTCAGTTTTCAGCGGTGTCTGTAAACTACCATATAAATCGATAGCTTGTTTCGTTACGTTACAGTAAGTAATTCGAATGACCGCCTGTTAATGTAGCTAGCGGGTGCGCCTGGGCCGGCGCATGCAATTTAAATCGTTAATAGACCGGGAACTAGCCGTTTTTCGCCCGGTGGCTTTGCTTATCTGAATGCAAACTATCTGCGCGGGAGGTGATGTGCCGGTTTCAGAACCACTTGTCCCTTTTAAGTTATTATTCTGCGGCTAACTTATGCCCGGTGATTATAGGTGGCTGGTGGGTAAGGCTACTTATTGGCTCCGGTAATCTCCTTGATGGATGTCTCCGTGCTGTCTTTCTACAAATTGGTTACGCGTGTGCACTAACAAAAGATTAATTGCTTTGTATGTGCAGTTTTTTTTAAAGAAGTACGTAGCATTATACATACATTAAATTACCCGCCAAACTGCCAGAACAGTTTGTTGGCGAGACGTTGCTTGAAGTTGGGGTCGTGGTTGAGAGTTGTTTTCGTAAAAGTGATTTGTGCATTTTCATGTTTCAGCGGATTGAGAGCGGACGGACTGATTAAGAGGAATGCCTACCTGCGATTTTCCTATACAAACGCTCTCGACTGTTTCCTCTCTGGTCTTTGAACATAGAGCAATGAAATAAGATCAATATCATCAATATCTATGCCGCTGTTTTACTTTTATGGATATTTTTATTTTAAAGAAACTTACAGCAACTTGAAAATCGCAAAAACGGCTTAGTTGAATTGGCTGCCAAAAAAGGCGCAGTATACACATATGACAACCAATATCAAAAAAAAAAATCATTGCAGCGTAGACTATTTCTTCTTCTTGCAGTTCCCAAAATTTTATAATGATTGGTTGCGTTTCGGAGGAGGAAACAGTCGAGAGCGAAACCTCGATTTTTGAGTTTCTTGCGTGTGATTTTTAGTCCGAGCTGCAGTTGTCCTTATCGCACTAATTGGCAGACCCGCCCACAGCAGCGCGACAGAAACATTGCGTCAAAAATTCGAGATTTGAAAAGTTGCTCAGCTAGTCAGCATTGCTCTTAAATTAATGGATAATAAGGACCAAATTATTGGCCAGTAGTTGGCCTGGTTAGCCGGTAGTTAGAAGTAAGTTGCCGGTTGAAATAAAGGAACTCGAGGGAAAGTTTGTAGAATAACTATAATTTCTATAATATATCTATTAGTGTTTGAACTTTAACTGTACCATCAACGTATTGCAAACACTGCCCTCATTATTTGACATATCCATGGACCATCACAGTGACAAGTATGTATAATAACTACTATTAGTTATGTACATCGATATGTACTTACATTGATAATATTATTAATTTGTATGAAATAATGTACCTAAATGTAAAAAGAACATATTCTTGAAAAGGTGTACATCAAAAGCAGTTCCGTTTTAGTAGCATAGTCGATATTTGCATTTAAAGCCCCAAGCTTAGAGGCACGCAGTATATATATGTTGCAGGGAAATGGTCAAAACAGAGATTTGATCAAATCTCTAAGGGATATGATCAAATCACGCAGGATGTTAAAATGGCCAATCCATTTTATCATTTACCTAATACAAATCAGTAAGGAGCAGAGCTCCCGCCACCATCTTCTAACCTATCCGCCATCCGAGTCTAAGTCCCAGAATCGTTTAAATTACTTATAATTTAGGAGCCAATATCTGCGAGTTAGTTTCGTCAATTCACTGACGCGTTTCAGGAATTTATCAAATCACTAAACAAATCTAGTGAAATGAAAAAACGAGTTGCCTTTTTTGTCCGATTTCGTCATTTCACTAAACAGATTCAGAGATTTGATCAAATGACTGATTTGTATTAGGTAAATGATAAAATGGATTCGCCATTTTAACATCCTGCGTGATTTGATCATATCCCTTAGGGAATATCCCTCAAATCTCTGTTTTGGCCATTTCACTGCGACATACACACTGTTTTTCTTCTAACAAAATAGTTCACTAATGACGATGACTTTACATTTCTTTTGTTTTTCAAATCGGACACAGACTTTAACAAAACTATAACAATGTAAAAGACATCATGCAGATATACTAGTACGTTGGTGAAAAAGCAGAACCAACCAATCCGTCTATGGTTGTAGCCGAAGGAAACTGGTATTACGGAGTATGGTAATTGCGTGATAAAGAGTATAATTTTAGCATGCCATGATGAACAGAAATATTGTGAATCTTTATCGTTACCTACCTATTTTGAGACTTATCGGTTTATATCGTGTTAGATACCGCTATATCACTGAAGAGTTAGGTTAACCGTGTTCTTATACATACATGCTAATAGATATAACGAGTATGTCACTACAAAAACAGAACAACACCGCATGTTCGGGACCTTATTCAGGAACTTTATCATTCATGTTGAATAGTATTTAATTTTGCAAACACGCCTTCTGAATGCATACAAATAACTTAGATAAATGAGCACTTATATTTTTACATTTGCAAGGACTAATCAGTAGGTAACCTAAACTCTAAAGCCTTCTATCGGTACTATCGGGACCCGTCTGCATCGTAAGATAACTTATGATTATCACCAAGTTGGCAATTCTATTTTATGTTCATAAGTATAAGTGTTGGGAAATTTCAGTTTTTAATGAATTAGGTACTCGCTAAATACGAGTAGGACCTTGTAAGCCCTGCTTACTATTAATAGTTATTTACCTAATAGATTTACCAATATTATTTTACACAAAATCCTAAGGATATCCTATTAATGGGAATAGTCACTTCATCGTATTACTCACACCTCGTGCCGAATTAGTTGATAAAGAATCTAATCATTAAGTTTATCACCGAGGTTAAGGGCGGCCAAAGGGCTAGAAAACATAGAGGCAACCTTGCTTCCTTGCGCCATTTACGCCGGACATCGGATGTGTAAAATTTAACGCTTAGGTGGTACCTGAAGAGTAATCTCTTGACTGGTTGTCATTATTTTTTAAATGTACCTACATAAATACCTGTAGGGGTCATTGACGTGAGTAAGGGCATGATTTACATTTCTCGGAAACAAAACTCCGCGATAGGTTCAACGGACCCGTAATACCCGATTTTTATAATTCAATTTGACTAAAGATTAGCAAACGAATGAGCCTGTTTGCGAACACATTAAATTAGTTATTTTACATTTTCTAATTATAAATTAGTTTAGAATCTATCGCCACAAACTAAAGGCATTACCTATATTAAGTTACGGCACGTATCATGAAATTATGGACATTTTAGACCTTATTTCACACATCATGAAAAAAAACAGTGGACGCAATGTCTGAAAGCCTGATGTACCTATACCTACGTGCAGCTCAATCATCGGGGCGAAACCGCTATGTAAACCTTGCTGCAGACATTTTTTATATACATTATTAATGTTTATAAAAGGCCCGTTCTATACTCATTTCATACATACTGTTTATTGCTGATAAATATAAATACTGACAAACCAGCGCGGCGGCTATCACAAAACGGGCGCGCGAGCTCTCTCAATTTTTCTCCAACTATCCGTCTCTCTCTTATCAGATAACTTAGAAAGAGACATATAGTGCGAGAAAAATCGAGAGAGCTCGCGCGCCGTCTTGTGATAGCCGTGCAGTATCGTGACAATTAAATTCTCAGCGTGTGATTCAATCTTGCAGAAACTCAAATAGATTTTGGCTGAACGCAAGAACAGCGCTATCGCCATGCCATTAAAAAAAAAGGAAGAGAGTCAGACTTTTGACGTTTGACGTTATTTTGTTGAAATTTGTTGATACATTTATTGAAATTACGCCTCATTACGAATTTATCGCATATAAGTTTCCATATCAGAATCGATTATTTTTTACGCTTTAGAATTTAACATGCGTTTTGTGAAGGTCTATCATCACAACACCGTATCGAACTCATTAATATTCGATAGTTATGGCAAGCCCGCCATTTTGACGTCACTGACAGTTGACAGATATGGCGGCTACGATTTCAAGCAGAAGAAATTAATAATTTTAATGAGGTCAAATGTTGTCGAAAATTAATTAATCGTCGCAGTCGGATAAAAACTATCCTAAACGGAAGCTAGAGTAATAATGTGCTTATGAAAAAAAGTTACATATTTTTCCGTTCATGGGAATCTGAAATCATCGGGGGACACAAAAATGGTTAGTTTGATACTGGCTGATTCTTTTTTTAATTTAGAGATTTATTATAAGTGAGAGATGATTATAATTAACCTCATGATGATTATAATGTGTACAACTAAAGATAATTTTTCATGAGCTGTTTTTTTGCATGTTGCACTTTCCTCGCTAGTCGCTTCAGTGAGGTGAAAAGTTTTGTGTTATTTTACTTCTCGTGTGTTGAAACACTCGCTACGCTAAGGATTCTATTATAGAGCTCACTTAGCTCGTGGTTCAACTATGGAGTCCTTTCGCTTGCTCGTGTTTCAATTCACACTCGCGGGTAAAATGCAACTTTACAACCATGTCACCTACATACAACAAATAACTATTTTTACATACTATTTATATTTATAAAGAATTCAAACGATGAAATGAATAGTTAAATACCAATGGTTAACTTTTAAATTTATTTTTAGAGCCCCAAAATTTGGCTTGTCTCCCAACCCCAACGTGACATACCTACCTACGCCTATTTAGTGTCCAATTTTCCAAACAATTTGGATATAACAGGCGTATGCGCCGTGGCACAGCATCGACTAAGTCCACACCACTCGAACTACATATATTTCGTTCCAAGGAAGCGTCAGCCGCCAAGCGCGCCGCCGCGCCGCTGGCCCTACGCCGTAACGCCGTAAGACGAGTTTATTACATCCATTACATCAGCACAAACAAATATAGCCGACAAGCCAACTCCCACTTGACGAAACTGGACTAGGAAGTCGACTATAAAATGTACAAAATATAAAATTAAAATTACCGCGTAAACTTGGTTTATGACGCCAATGGAGATACTCTAAGTATATGTTTGCGCAGTTTACGAAATTTCAAATTATGACTTTGTGATGTTTGTTATGATATAGACATAAAACGCGTAAGATACCTATTTTAATTCGTAGTTTCGAGGAAACGAAATGAAACCTAGTTGTGAAAAACATCACAACACCGTATCGAACTCATTAATATTCGATAGTTATGGCAAGCCCGCCATTTTGACGTCACTGACAGTTGACAGATATGGCGGCTACGATTTCAAGCAGAAGAAATTAATAATTTTAATGAGGTCAAATGTTGTCGAAAATTAATTAATCGTCGCAGTCGGATAAAAACTATCCTAAACGGAAGCTAGAGTAATAATGTGCTTATGAAAAAAAGTTACATATTTTTCCGTTCATGGGAATCTGAAATCATCGGGGGACACAAAAATGGTTAGTTTGATACTGGCTGATTCTTTTTTTAATTTAGAGATTTATTATAAGTGAGAGATGATTATAATTAACCTCATGATGATTATAATGTGTACAACTAAAGATAATTTTTCATGAGCTGTTTTTTTGCATGTTGCACTTTCCTCGCTAGTCGCTTCAGTGAGGTGAAAAGTTTTGTGTTATTTTACTTCTCGTGTGTTGAAACACTCGCTACGCTAAGGATTCTATTATAGAGCTCACTTAGCTCGTGGTTCAACTATGGAGTCCTTTCGCTTGCTCGTGTTTCAATTCACACTCGCGGGTAAAATGCAACTTTACAACCATGTCACCTACATACAACAAATAACTATTTTTACATACTATTTATATTTATAAAGAATTCAAACGATGAAATGAATAGTTAAATACCAATGGTTAACTTTTAAATTTATTTTTAGAGCCCCAAAATTTGGCTTTTCTCCCAACCCCAACGTGACATACCTACCTACGCCTATTTAGTGTCCAATTTTCCAAACAATTTGGATATAACAGGCGTATGCGCCGTGGCACAGCATCGACTAAGTCCACACCACTCGAACTACATATATTTCGTTCCAAGGAAGCGTCAGCCGCCAAGCGCGCCGCCGCGCCGCTGGCCCTACGCCGTAACGCCGTAAGACGAGTTTATTACATCCATTACATCAGCACAAACAAATATAGCCGACAAGCCAACTCCCACTTGACGAAACTGGACTAGGAAGTCGACTATAAAATGTACAAAATATAAAATTAAAATTACCGCGTAAACTTCGTTTATGACGCCAATGGAGATACTCTAAGTATATGTTTTTGCAGTTTACGAAATTTCAAATTATGACTTTGTGATGTTTGTTATGATATAGACATAAAACGCGTAAGATACCTATTTTAATTCGTAGTTTCGAGGAAACGAAATGAAACCTAGTTGTGAAAAAGTGTTTGTATTTCTTCATGCAAACTGTTTGGAAATACTTTAGCCATTGATGTTTACAAACAGAATAACAGTCGGTATACTTTATATGCGGTGAGCGCGTGCTACTTGGAGCCTAAAGTCAAATATTGATATTTATAATCATGATCGCCAAATCCGAGTATGATTTACGTGTCCCTAGAAACATGTTCGATACACGGCGCTATTTCGTACACATGGTGCGATAATCAGTTAGTAAGAAGATGTGCCGTCAACAGGAGATAGAACTATTAACCAACTGAGCTATCGGAACAATCTGTCTCGACTCGACCACTAAATCTTTCAATCAGACGGCTGTGTTTAATTAGATATGTTAAAGAGAAATGAGACTGTAATTATGATATGATTCCACAGTAAAACTGATCGTTTTAGTTTTGTGAAGATATGTATGTTATTCTCGTCTAATTTTAGTTTTTAATAAATAAATTGCTAACGAATAAAAAAAGTAATGCGTCTGTTTTTTCGGGATGAGCCTCCGCGCTATTTCGAACCACAAACTGAAAATCTCCAAATACTTCCTCGTCGATCACGCGCTAGCCTTTCTGTGTAGGTAAATATTTATTTTCTTCGAATGACTCTTGAATTGAGTAGCGTATTTCATTTAGTTTTTCACCAATGAATCATTCATGCAACTAGGTACTTATTCTCTCTCTACTATATGTAAATAAGAGTGTCATATATTTTCTTCTCGTTAGAACACAGACAGTCGCATTAAACAAATATATATAGTATCAACAGACATAATGCTAAAGAACTGGAGGTTCATTAATATTATGATAATTATGTGAACAAACAACTTAATCATACACACAGAAATTAAAGCTTAAAAGAAAAAAAAGAATACTGGTCTTCGACACAGTATCAGTGCATGACACAAGCACAAGTTAATGTAATAAGTTACATTAGGTACTTACTCATGGATGAACTAACAACTTTGATACTTAATAATGATTGATGAAAAGGATCAATATTGATCAGATACTTATCATACAGGGTGTGCCAAGAAGTAGTGATTTACTGAAACTGGGAGGTAGAGGACCTAGAGGGCTATCTGAATCACCCCCATGTACCTATGTTCCGCAATTTTTCGTATTTTCGTAGTTATGACTTTTTTATTTTTCATCTATCGCCGAGTACGATGAGATTTTTATTTATGGTGACGTGAATTATTGCGGTAGATGCTTGATTTTTTTTGTAGGCTAAGCTGACAGATAGGCCAATTCAGTATGGTAACATTTACTAACGTTAGATCTTTGAATGGAATAAAAAAAAATTAAATGCCAAGCAAGATAAAATTACCTTATTAAAATTAATATTTTATTTTTTTAAGGGCCCTTAAATTTGTGAACAGTCTGGGTAATTTTATCTTTCTTGGCATTTTTTTTATTGCATTCAAAGATTTAACAATAGTAAATGTTACCATACTGAATTGGCCTATCTAGCAGCTTAGCACAAAAAAATCAAGCATCTACCGCAATAATTCACGTCGCCATAAATTAAAATCTCATCGTACTCGGCGATAGGTGAAAAATTAAAAAAAAAAGTCATAACTCTGAAAATATGAAAAATCGCGGAACATACATGGGGGTGATTCAGATAGCCCTCTAGGTCCACTACCTCCCAGCTTCAGTATATCAATATGTAAAGCGAGGTATTATTGGGTAAAGTAAACAACGTGAATGATGACAAAAGACTGCGGTTTATTAAAAGAAACATAATTTATAATTACCATAATTAGCAAAGGTTAGCAAATATAATTAACTCCGTACATCTCCCACGGAACAGAAAGAAAAAAAAAACGTTTAATTGTTTTTTTTTCTTTGAACCTTACATCGGCGTAAAGTAAAACTTAGACCTATTCTTATGAATTAACATAGGTTTTCCATTGACATCTATTTCGACGTTTGGTGAAAGATCTTTCAACACTTTATATGGACCTAAATATACACTATCCAACTTATTACCTACTTCATTCTTAACTAAAACTAAATCATTTGGGTTGTAGGAAACAGGGTTTTTGGAACAATCATATTTTTCTTTTCTTTTTAATTTTGATTTTAATAAGTTATCCCTGGCCTCGTTTTGAGACACCTGTAATCTATATTTTAATTCTTTAGGGTAGCTTTCGTGATTGTACAATGGGTCAACAACATCACCTCTTAAGTTGCCTGCCTGTTGTCTGTTGTTTAATTTTCAAAATACGGAATGTATTCGCATCACCCTCTGACTGCGCGATCGTCAAATCCACAAACATATTAGATAACTGTTGACCAAAGTCGTCTATCGAAAAGTCACCCTTCTTAAGAGTCTGCATCTTAGTTTGAATAGCAGTGGCTGATTTCTTAGGCAACAATTGTTTTTTCATATCCTTTACCATGTCTTCGACACTGGTATAAGACTGGTTCAATTTTAATTTACCTATCTGCGAAAGCCTATTTTTCAAAACAAAGTTTATGAGCTCTGATTTCGCGTCACTTTTTAAGGTGGAGTCGTAATACTCTATAGAGTCAATTAATTGACTTATTACGGCCTGGTCATCAGTCATAAATGGTATCAAGGATAACGCGGTTTTTAAATTTAAGTCACCCATTTTGGACTTTTTTTTAGGTTCCAAATTTGCACCTATATTTGGACTTGTATATGTTTTATGACAAAACTCCTTTATTTGTTTATACAAACTTTTAATATGGTCACAGTAATTCTGAACGTCTAATAAACTGGCACCAGTAATTTCTTACTAGCAATTTGCTGTTATAAATCTACACTAACTTTAATATATTGAGAATATATCAATAATGCTTCTTCTAACTTAGCATTTAGTACCTCGGAAGTTCTCCGTTCATAATTAAGCTTAACTAAATATTCTTTAATATTTTTTAGCTCTTTAAATATGTCTTGCAATTCAACTGACATGTCAAAACCGCGTTATAGTCTTATTATTAAGATATCAGTCATATTTAATCAAAGATAAAAATTCACATGAAAAACAATAATAAAATAACCCTTCAAAAAAAATGGCACACTTATAACTAAACAAGTAAGCATTACCTTGAATCGGAACTTATCTTAATGTTCACTCAACAACACATACTTTGTACTTTACGCACTCACTTCACTTAATCACTTGATACCTAGGAAAGGCAGTGTACAGCAGCTGCATTCTCGTTCCGATATCCGCTGACGAAGAACGAACTCGACCCGCCGGTCCGCAGCTGTGGCAGTGGGCCTCGCGATGGTCACGTCGGAAAGAGCGGCGAAGATTGTATTGAACGATCAAATCGTTTGACCTCTTGTCATGATACTTCTTATAGAGTTTGTAGAATCCATATAATAATCCGAGAGCCAAAAATGAACAGATGACTATCATCACAACGCTTATCGCTGATAAATGGTACTTCATCTCGTCGAATGTTGCATCGTTACTTGATTTTCCCGCAGCATTTTGACTGATGATGACATTTTCCTTTTCCACTCTGGAGTTGCACATTTTGACTATATATTTTCAATTAATACGATAACTTTATGCGCGAGTGTCGGAAACTTCAATGAATGTACATTTTACGCGCCGGTGGCGGCGAACCCGACACCTTGCCTGGCACGCGTCGCCATGTAAAGCGAGGTATTATTGGGTAAAGTAAACAACGTGAATGCTGACAAAAGACTGCGGTTTATTAAAAGAAACATAATTTATAATTACAATAATTAGCAAAGGTTAGCAAATATAATTAACTCCGTACAAATACTTCTTGGGACACCCTGTATAATTTACTTTAAAAACAAAGTTTTAACCGACTTCAATTTAGTACTCCGCCAAGCCACGAGAACATTTCCTATTTTTTTTTACAATTGATACCACATAAACTGATTTCCGATAGCAAATGCGTTGATTACTATAGAAAAAAACCGAATCGCTGTATGTGGGCCGATAATATTTGAGGACTTCCATCGATTCCCCAAGATCATCACCAATGGCACTTCATTAGTTCCTGTTTCAACGGAATCTTATCAGAACCTTTGACGTACTTTTGCACTTTTAAGTACATAATTGAGGAATTCGATAAGTCATCTGTGGTCTTCATCATCAATTCCTCGCCACCAAATTTATGATTCCGGATGTAAATACACGAGTTATAATAGAAAATACCCAAATCACTACACGTGTGCCCAATAAAATTGAGGAGTTCCCTCAATTCCTCATGGATCCCATCATCTAACTGAATTTTGAAAAAATGGGACCCACCTGGTAGTATATACATACGAACAAAAAAAAAATTACGAATCGGCTCATCAATGACGGAGTTCTGAGGTAACAAACATTGAAAAAAAAAAATATAAGTACAACCGAATTTAGAACCTCCTCCTTTTTTTTGAAGTCGGTTAAAAAAACGAGGGACTATTGCGGGCAAAGCTGATATGGAATAGAGATCTACGACGCAACGGTTTATGCGGGTAAACCCATTCCAAGAGGTTTGGATTTGGACAGTGTATACTGTATCACACCTTTCCTTTAACAATTTAGACAAGAACATCACATCTAAATACTGTCTCCGGCTGGAAGGAACACAAAAATGCTTCGCAGCTGACGCGGAATGCTCGAAATTATTACCTGTTCTATATAACATAGTGGGGTAGATAATACAGGTAGAGATGTTTTTTCACAAATTATTTACCCTTGACCCTTTCACAAATTGAATCAATTATTTAAATTATGCCTCTGTGGCTCTTATTGAATGGTGAACTGTTTTTGTTTACGTAGCAGCACGGCTATCACAAGACGGCGAGCGAGCTCTCTCGATTTTTCTCGCACTATACCCAATGATGTAATATTTATATCACATCATTAACTATACCTCTCTAAGTTTTCTAATAAGACAGAGACGGATAGTGCGAGAAAAATCGAGAGAGCTCGCGCGCCGTCTTGTGATAGAGTGCTGGTAAACAAAATGATATTATATTTTGTAAGTATAGCACGACTTTACAGCACACGTGGTTTGCCGTTTGTCGGCTCTTAATCAATAAGTACACATTATTATAGTGGGTACTCGTACTTTAACAATAGATAATGGTTTAATAAAATGTAAAGGCAACCAAGACTGTTATCAATTACTTAATTACATTACAACTGCCTAAATTCAAACTTCATTTTGTAAGTAGTACGAGTTGAAATCTTTTGGTAATGTTTTATGTAAGTAATAGCATAATGCTGAGCCAGTGTCCGGTTCACTGCCGCAGAGACAGAGATACACTTGTTTCATGTTTTATCTGTTTTTTGTTTATTCTATTGTTTAATATGTATGTCCTTGTGAATAAATCACATGTATCTTTCTTTCTTTCTTCTTATTTCTTCTTTCTATATTGAATTTTTGTATTAAATAGGTACTTTGCTTAGTTGAACTCCAATAAATTTAATAATCGATTTATTATGAAACACAGGAAAAGTCACTGTTTATTCAGAGATTATCTCGTTTTATCTAGCCCAGGTCAATTGGTGATTGACGAACTTTATTGACAAGCATCATGCTATCATAACATGGTAGCAATTACGGATGCAAATCACACTATTGTGTAACAACGCCGTAAACGATGCACTCTGGTTATTTCCTCTGTACATTACGTATCATTAGAATACATTCGACTAACCAATTGGACCATAGAAGTAATTAAAATCTTTGAGTTGGTAGGTATGTATAAGTACAGTTGACATTCGTAATGGGTAGGGTATACTTATTGATATACTAGCTGTACCTGCGACTTCGTTTGCAAGAATTGCGGTAATGTGGTGGGAGTTAACGCATTTCTTTTTTTGGACATAGGACACATGCAGTTCTAATTTAGCCTATCAAGTAAAACGTTGAATAAAACTATTTTTCACTTCTCATGCTCAAAAAGTGCATCATCGGGGGTGCTAAAGTAGTACATTTAGCCCCTAGGGAAAATATGTATACATATTTATGATTTATAAAACATTTTAATTTGACCGCTCACAACAGTTCAATATTACATCCACCAATCATAACTCTTTAAAAAAACATTAGTATTTGCTATCTACTAACCAGAATACAGCTAGACATCAAAATCGACCAATCAGGAAACGGAATTCAATTCAAACATTGGGTGTTTTTCAAGCGTGGTTAACTGCATACATGAGTCATGTATGCAGTTAACCACGCTTGAACGTTTGGATGGAGCTATAGTCGGTATATCGGGTCGGTTTGGTATAGTTTTAGAATTTAATATGCGTTTTGTGAAGGTCTATCATCACAACACCGGATCGAAATTATTAATATTGGATAGTTATGGCAAACCCGCCATTTTGACGTCACTGACAGTTGACAGATACCTATGGCGGCTACGATTTCAAGCAGAAGAAATGAATAATTTAATCAGGTCAAATGTTTCCGAAAATTAATTATACGTCGCAGTCGGATAAAAACTCTAAACGGAAGCTAGAATAATAATGTACTTGTAAAAATAGTTTCACGTATTTCCGTTCATAGGAAGCTGAGATCATTCGTGACTCAAAATGCTTAGTTTGATACTGGCAGTTTTTTTTAATTTAGAGATTTATTATAAGTGAGAGATAAAGTATAACATGCAAAAGTTCTTATTTTTGAGAACACTTCCAAACGCTTTGACTATACGAGTAGATCAATGTTCAGATGAACACCTTATTCGCTCAGATTTATTTCATTCATGACGACTCGACTGTGGAAGATGACATAACGTTGATCAAAACATACGATCATTGATAGGTGAGTACCTATGACACTAAATTGGCTTGTGATTATGATTTAAGACATTGCCGGTTGGTTGTGTCGCGTGCGTGAGCTGTCATTGTATTAAGGCCAATATCCACACTTCGTACGTACCTATAACAACAGAACGACCGCTGCCTGCCCTCTACGGAGTCTACGGCGACATATACGTGTGATATTTCTTTCTCAATTGTTTAATTTCTTATTTAAACACCATTGATCGACTCGTTTTTATAACACCGTCCGGACGGACGTACGGCTATTGTTACATAGGTTAGTACAACACAATACATAGATTTGTTTTTATCTAGATTTACATTTAAATAGATATGTAGATTGTATTGCTATAATATTATCATATGATTTTGTTTTGCTCTTGTACATAAACAGTTTAATAAATGACAATTATTGGTGTGTGTCAGTGTGGTGATGTTCTTTTCAATTACGTAAAATGTTATGTTTGTGTCGTGTTAGCGATGGGTTTGTGATCAAATTACACTTGCACGAAGAGGAAAATGTAATAATAATTAATTAACATTGAAATTTATTTCAATATAAGTGAGTTACAATAGTGTAATCTGCAAGGTAGTTGACATTGAGCCAGACGAATGTTCTAAGGTCTCGGCCTCGTCCTGCAGCGCCGCGTCCAGCCGGCTCTCCAGCCCGTCCTGCAGCGCCACGCACCAGCCGCGCGCCCAGTCGGTGATGGCCAGCTCGACGCCTGCGCCTATACTACTTAGTATCGAGCTCAAGATCAACTAGTTATTTTCGTTGTTGTCGCGTATCTTCAACTTTTCTTATCTTCAACTATTCTCTGTAGAACAACAATATTTATGAGTTGAAATAAATCCGGTAAGGATCACAACACAATGAAGAAGCTTATTTTTTCAGATAGAAATGACCATTCAAAAACTATTAGTCAAATACAAATATAATTTTAGTGTTCCGTACCAAAATTGGTCCAACGGTACACTTATTTAAAAATGCTATCACGTAGCTGTGCCGATGTGATGAAGTAAACAAGCGTATCAATAAGAAATATTATTAATTTAATATCTATCGATAAGAATTAAATTCCGGTTCGAATCCGGCTCGGAGCATTAAATTTTTCAATTTTTCCTTTCATTTAAAAAATTTATAATTTTCTTTAGCAGCGTTACTGCTTAAAAACAAATATTAAGAATTAAATTCTTTTAGTAATTTTATCGGTATTATTCGTATCTGTGAAGTCCTTTTTCTTCACTCCACCTCGCAGAACAACAGGCATGCAATATGCATGAAGTAATAATAATATGCATTATAATATTGCAATATCGGTAACATTCGATTCTTTATCTGCGGGTTCGATGACCGCTCCTTATCAGGCTGTTCATTGAGCTCCTTAAGTTACTATATGACATGACAACCAAACTGTTCTAATGCCTGAGCAAACGTCACTGAGATATTCACAAGGTATAGAACCAAGAACATTTTATAGTGTTACCATATAGATAGGTACTTAGCGGTAAGAGTTGATAGTAGGCAGATAGTAATCTGTTCGAAAGGAGCATTCGAGTTTCGAAACATGTGGACGGACAAGTACCTAATCAAAAATATATGAACACGACTTTACAGCTCAGGCACAAGGTTGCTCTGAAAATTTTGAACCGTTGGGAACGTAGATACTAGGATACACAAATATATGAACTCTACTTGTGACAGCTTTACATTTAGTCATTTTAATTCATAGTTTCATAGCCATATTTGTAATCTGTACCTATAGTTTAATAATTTCGTAATAAAGATCCCTTCATCGATAGCTAGGCGCCGTTAGATCTGGGGGCATCTGGGGGCACGGCAGTGCCCCCGCCAAGTCGAGCGCGAAGCAAACACTGCCGTACCATCCTTTACTGGAACCATTTCGCCGCATTTTCTGGCCCCTATTTGAGAACCTCTGGATCGGACCAGAACGCAGAAATTTTCGTCATCCAGTAAGCTATAATCACATACTTAAAATCCAAAATTTCAAGTCTGTAGGTCATTTAGTTCCGAAGTTAAGCGAAAGCAAAGTTTCGCATTTATGACACTCACTCACTCATGATCATAAAAATAGAACTAGTACTTCCCATAAACTCAGAGAGCTGAAATTTGGTACAGATTTAGGGTTTAATGGCCACATAAAGGGAAAACTATAAAAACTAGGATAATCGAAAATCTGGAGAACCTGGTGACCCTGATTAGGAAACACAAGAGCCCAACCTAACCAAACAACTATTAGACAAAGTCGTGCCAAGTCTCAGGCATTCTTATTATTCTTTAATAAGCCCACGTTTCGACAAAAAGAAGTGAAATCCCATCAAAAACATTCTGTAAAAAACTAGCCAAGTCTCGATGGAGCTGCTTGTTTATCTCTAAAAAGTAATGAAATCTAGACAAAGTCGTACCAAGTCTCAGGCATTCTTATTATTCTTTATTTGCCAACTAAATAAAATTTTGTGACTTGGCAATTACACAATACTACATCATCATCATCATCATCATCAGCTTATATACGTCCCACTGCTGGGCACAGGCCTCCTCTCATGTATGAGAGGGAATGGGCAGTAGTCCCCACGCTGGCCCAGTGCGGATTGGGGACTTCACATACACCTTTGAATTTCTTCGCAGATGTATGCAGGTTTCCTCACGATGTTTTTCCTTCACCGAAAAGCTAACGGTAAATATATACTACATAGTTTTAGGTATCGATAAATGCAATAATAATTATAATTATTTTTATTAAATGCAGTAAAGTTGTGTGATTGCCAAGTTGCAGAATTTTATTTAGTTAGCAAATAAAAAAATATAAGAATGCCTGAGACTTGGCACGACTTTATTTATACAAAACGGGACTTAATGGCGTATTAACTTATTTATTTACCTCACTGAGTTTATTTAAGTCCCGTTTTGTATAAGTAATGTGTGAGAATTGTGAAAGTTTAAATCAATATATTGGTACGACTTTGTCTAGATTTCATTACTTTTTAGAGATAAACAAGCAGCTCCATCGAGACTTGGGTAGTTTTTTACAGAATGTTTTTGATGGGTCTGATCTCGACTAGTGTATTTGTCAAACTGTCAATGGTTTTTTGTTATGAACTCAAAAAGTAGGCAAACCAGTACACAGGTTCTCAACAGTGACCCCTGAACAATTGAAATGCTATACTTGCAGTACACGCCTTATATTCACGAGACACAATGGTTTTCTGGCATCATAGACGACGTACGTGTTGCTTCACCGTCCAGTAGGCACGTTTTACAAATTAACAAGGTAATTTTCTATCAACCAAGTAGGTAAAACTTTTACCTACTCTAAAAAGAGTAGGCGCGATTGAGTTATATAGATGTTTATTTATTTATTTATTATAAACACATACTTATAAGCTCACAGTATTACACCAAAACGCTTACACGGTAAAATATTATGTAACAATACACCAATTACAATATACAAATTAAAAATAAATATAAAAACATTCACATATCATGAACCAATATTGCAATTAATGACAATAACGATGGGTAACACAGTAGGTAAATAAATTATTTAGTTGCATTGGAGTTTAAGGCGGACAAAGTAGTATGCAAACTTGCTCAATCTGGATAAATGTCGGCATCCGGGACCCGGATCGGATCAGCACATTATTCATGAGTGAGATGGCCCGGGAGGTTGGCGCGTACGCGGCGTGTACCGTGTGTGATATGCCGAATTACAGCTTTCTAGTAGTACTTCCTATGTATGGGCGTGTAATTTCTATAATTTTCCTTTCCATATTAGGCCCAGACGCCAGATTGGCGCGTGCGATTTTTTATTTGCGGTGTCTGTTGCTTGCTATTATCATTTCAAACTTATTTGTTAATGACCCATTCTTACATATATCGTCGTCGTATCATGTTATCACTATATCACTCAAGCCTGTTATCTTTGCGATGATCCATTTAGATCTAGAAAGCACTTGAGTGCAAATATTTACAGATTACACTAATCCGTAAACATGCAGTTTGTGTTCACAATACGATACAGTTTGCTTTCCAACATTGGACATAGTAAGTTCTTCTTCAGATCCAGAAAGCTTAAAGCAATAAAATAGGCAGACTTTTTTTACAACACAGAGTAAACACTTACCTCACCTCGTGAAGTACTTGGCGATGTTTGTTCTTTCTTCAATGCAAGTAGATTGATGTACCTATGCATTTACTTTTCACTTATTTTTTATATAAAATAAAAGTGATTTCGTCCACGTTTGTTTACATTGAGGTTTGTTTGTAATCCAATGTGTGTTTGATAAACTAGTATCGATGCTTTGAATGGCTACTTTCACTCTTACTATCTGTCACCTTGGATATCAACAGTCCATGAAAGATGTTGTCGTCGGCGGATATTGTGAGTCCCGTTGTAAGCGTCTTTAAGCTACGGTAATCCCTTACCATCATCATCAGCCTGGCCGTTCCTTGAGTTATTAATCTTGCTAGAATAAGTTGAGCGCAATAGATAGATACAGGTGTGAGTATAGAAAACGGTTTAGTTCGGAAATACCTACCTGCACCGCGGGAACTTAGAATTCTACCTACACCGGGGATTCCGCCAGTCGGTTGGCAAACGCGCCCACGGCCTGAGGCTGCTTACGCGCAAAATAAAAGTTGTGACCAATTATTTCAATAATGACTTCGTCGTGAATTCTTTCCGTTCGAATACTTACTGAAATTATTCATCAGATTCAGATTTTTCACCACTCTACCGAAAATTATAGAAGGAAAAAAAACATTCAAATTACAAGGTACTTTAAGATATGAAGCAATTGTAGAGAAATCACAATAAAAATGATTTATTAATAATATTTCCATAAATTAACCGTTTTTTTATTACACTCAACTATTAATTATAAAATAAAATAAGCGGTGGTTACGCCGTCAAAGCAAAATCCCTTTAGGCCTCCTTTCTTAAAAAAGCTGTTGAGACTGCTTACACGCACCGCCTTCATAGTTCTGGCTGTCATAAAAAAAAAACATTCAGTTACATACGTCAACGCATAATTTTTTTCATATTTTCTCCGCTGCAAACTGCGCATACTGCTGCACTGCGCAGCATATACATGCTTTAGTGGTAGATTGTATAACAGATCAACTGCCCGCGCATTTCGTCGAAGCTAATAAATGTGACTTGGCATATCTTGCCGATATACCGCTTGCAGATTTAACCTGGAATATTCCAGGCTGCATTGATGTGGTGCTAGGTGTTCAACTCTTCCCGTATATATATTTGGGGAACAGAGTAGATTCTGGCACATGCGCACCCCCCGCTTTGCTAAGCACGTTTGGTTACGTGTTAATGGGTGACTATCCTTGTAAGTCTAACTCTAATGACACTTCTTTTACCGCATTTGTGCTCAATGACCTTGAATCGAGTCTCAATAAATTTTGGGAATTAGAAGAGATCCCATACAAACGTTTTCTTAGTCCGGAAGAGACTGAGTGTGAGAATTTGTACACTACTTCCGTGACTCGAAATGATGATGGCAGATATTCTGCAGCCTTGCCCTTCTGCAAAGATGCGTCTGAGCTAGGCAATTCTCGAGCTGTTGCTCATCGCCGCCTACTTTTTTTGGAAAAGAAGTTTAAACAAATACCTACACTTCGTGATGATTATAACCAAGTCATCAAAGAATATATGCAAAACGGTTATCTTACCGAAGTTCCTGAATCTGACGTCACTGATGACGGATATTACATTCCTCATCACGCAGTGGTTCGTCCTGATAAATCTACATCTCGCGTCAGAATAGTCCTAGACGCTAGTGCTAAAAGTAGCTCAGGCTTGTCACTCAATGACACTTTGCACACTGGTCCAAATTTGCAGGCAGATTTATTTATTCTGCTACTGAATTTTCGCCTGTTTCCCATAGCAATGACATCGGATATCCGCCAAATGTATATGCAAATCTGTTTGCCGCCAAAACATTATAAATATGTGAAAATTTTATTTCGCTTTGATGAAAAAGAGCAGGTTCGCACCTTTCAGTTTACGCGCGTTGCGTTTGGACTGAAATCAAGCCCGTATATGGCAATGCGCACTGTCAAGCAGCTTTGCCTTGATGAGGGACATCGGTTTCCCGATGCTGCAACAGTGGCTAGTTCCCAATTATACATGGACGATTTAGTTCATTCGTGTATAAATGAGGAAACTGCAATGCGTTTATCGCAAAACTTAATCGCGCTTTTTAAAACTGGTGCATTTGATTTAGTCAAATGGTCCAGCAACTCCCTGTCTCTGCTAGATAAGCTGCCTAATTCACACCGTGCTTGTGTTAATTTTGATGACAAGCAAAATATTGCCAAAGTGTTAGGCTTATCTTGGGAACCCTCCGATGACACATTCTCACTAACTACGTTCCCGCCCGCCGGAGGGAAGTGTACCAAGCGAATCATTTTATCCACCGTAGCTCGCTTGTTTGACGTCCTTGGTTTGGTAGCTCCTGTCGTCCTATACGCCAAGTTGTTAATAAAAGAACTTTGGCTCAGTAAAATAGATTGGGACGCTACCCCCCCGGAACACATAATTAAGTGTTACTCCACATTGGTTCAAGAATTTCCATTGTTATCAACGTTTAAGATCCCGCGCCATATTGGCGTATCATCCGATTGTATAGTCAATATTGTTGGATTCAGTGATGCCAGCCTTAGTGGTTATGGTTGTGTAATTTACTTGCATGTGACAAACTTGACTGGCGATATCAGTGTAAGGCTGTTATGCTCCAAGTCCAAGGTTTCTCCGGCTAAGATAACTACGCTTGCTCGTTTAGAGCTATGTGCCGCTGTTTTAATGGCCAAACTGATTAAAATTGTGCAAGACACTTATCTTGCTCGAATTCCGATTGCAGGCATATATGCTTTCTCCGATTCAATGATCGCTCTTTCATGGATCAAAGCATCGCCGCATAGGTGGTCAATTTTTGTAAGCAATCGTGTTGCTCAGTGTCAAGAAAATGTGTTACCAGAGAATTTCTATTATGTTGCTGGAATAAACAATCCCAGTGATTGCTTGTCCCGTGGTATGACACCATCACAATTGGTTTCTCATACCCTATGGTGCAACGGACCTTCCTGGCTGCATAATGCGCCAACGGAATGGCCTATCCAACCGTTTCAGGCCGCTGCTATTGAACAATTGCCGGAGTGTAAAACCACTACATTGACAACTCTTGTGCAACTTGAGCGACCTATATTATATGATTTAGCGCAACGCATATCCTCTTGGAATAAACTGCTGAAAACTGTAGTTTATGTGCTACGTTTTACAAAAAAGCTTAACGCTACTGAGATTATAAAAAATATCGAAATCGCTGAAACCGCTTTAATACTCGCGATACAGAGCGTTCACTTTCAGGAAGATATTGCTCGCATGAAAAATAATATATTACCCTCGCGAAAACTCGTCAAGTTATCAGTGTTTATTGATGAGAAAAATGTTCTGCGGAGGAGGTCGACTTTCAAACGCTGATTTACCATTTGAAGCTAAGCATCCTGCATTGCTCCCCAAACGCGATCATATAGTCAACATGATTATTGATCACTATCACGCTGTAAATTGTCATACAGGTGCAGGACTGTTGATGTCAATCATCCGCCAGCGCTTCTGGATATTGGATGCCAGAACCGTAATTAGGAATAGAGTACATAAATGTAATTCGTGTTTCCGCGTTAAACCGGACCATCCGATTCCAAAGATGGCTGACCTTCCTTCTTATCGCTTGCAAGAAGCTAAAGCCTTTGTGCATACGGGTGTTGACTATGCTGGTCCCCTTCGTATTACGCTTTGTCGCCGTCGTGGTCAACATGCGCAAAAGGCGTACATATGCTTGTTTGTATGTCTTGTCACCAAGGCTATACACATTGAGTTGGTTTCAGATTTAACATCTGACTCCTTTATAGCAGCTTTCAAGCGGTTTATATCTCGCCGTGGCCCCGTCTCATGTCTTTATTCAGACCATGGGACAAATTTTGTTGGAGCCAAATCTCAATTAGATGAGATGTATGCTTTGTTTCGCACATGCGATTTCAAATCTAAACTTAACCGCGAATGCTTTAATCACCGCATTGAATGGAAGATGATCCCACCGCGCGCTCCCCATTTCGGTGGTATTTGGGAGTCAAATATAAAAAGTTTAAAGACACATTTGTATCGTGTCATAGGGTCACAACTTCTAACATATGAAGAATTGCTAACTGTTTTGGTTCAAATAGAATGCATACTCAACTCACGCCCTCTCAGTGTGCTCTCTTCAGATCCGCACCCTGAAATAATAAGCCCCGCACATTTCTTAATGTCTACACCGCTTCAGTATTTACCAGCTTCAGACCTGTCAACTGAGTGCAAGAATCTAACGAATCGCAAAAAATTGCTAGAAAGTATTGTGCAATCATATTGGAGAAAATGGCGCTTAGAGTTTTTGCACACATTGCAAGTCCGAAATAAATGGTGTACTCCAGATCATCCTATTGTTCAAGGCACGGTAGTCTTGATGGGTGATGATGATGTTCCAACTTCCACCCCTTCGATGGCCGTTAGGTATAATCACGACCGTACATCCAGGACCTGATGGTGTGATTCGAGTAGCTACTGTTAAAACTAATAACGGCTTATTCAAACGACCTGTTGTGAAGCTATATCCTTTACCTACACAGTAATCAATAACCTATTTCCAGTTCTTATTGGGAGGTTCTTTTTCTTTCTTATTTATCATTCAACCGCATCATTTCATCTCATTTTTGAAATTCTTTGCATTTCAAGGCCGGGAGCATGGTTACGCCGTCAGAGCAAAATCCCTTTTGGCCTCCTTTCTTAAAAAAGCTGTTGAGACTGCTTACACGCACCGCCTTCATAGTTCTGGCTGTCATAAAAAAAAACATTCAGTTACATACGTCAACGCATAATTTTTTTCATATTTTCTCCGCTGCAAACTGAACTACGAATAATAAGATTGCTATTAATAAGTACCTATAGTGATTGTGCTAGTTACTCCTGCCGCTCCTCTCTGCTTACGCCCGCTCCAAGTCACTCGGACAACTAAGGTAAGCAGTTTCAGCTTCTCAAAATTTGCATATTTGGTTTGTCTTTTATCCTACGGCGTAACCTTGCCTTCGGCTCCGCTCATCACCGCATAGTCTAAATTGCCTATTTACACGGCCTAAGCAAGCGGTGTACCTAACCGTAGCGTCGATTGGCCGGCACGAGCGGGCAAAGAACCGCGCGTTCAAGGTCACTCCATTTTAAAATTTTGTAGGCACGCAAAACGGTAGGTATTTCCTTTTTTATTGAGACGTGAGTGCTTGTTAGTAGAATTATTATATAATCTGTGGTCATGATACAGCTACCTCGTAACGGTTCGCATCGTTTTAGAATAGAACGAACTCTTGAACGCTAAAATCGGTATGCGCAGGCAGTCTTCTTTGAAACGTAATAAATAAAGTAGATTTGTAATCAGCCGTACGTCATTGCACAGACAGTGACGTCAATATTCCCGAATATTTTTGGACATTCCACAGAAGCTCGTCAGGGTGCAGTAATTCATCATAACGTATAGCAACTCAGATATTCGAAGTTCTTTTCCCGACATGAACTAGTTAAGTATTCTGAATTAGAAAACCTTCCACGATATTTGAAGGTTTCGTTACTAAAATATCACTTTTCTAGCTACATGGAGTAGGTACCTCGGTATTTTAGTAAACATAACCCATCAAAAACATTCTGTAAAAAACTAGCCAAGTCTCGATGGAGCTGCTTGTTTATCTCTAAAAAGTAATGAAATCTAGACAAAGTCGTACCAAGTCTCAGGCAAGCTTATTATTATTTATTTACTAACTAAATAAAATTCTGCAACTTGGCAATCACACAATACTACATAGTTTTAGGTATCCATAAATGCAATAATAATAATAATAATAATAATAATAATGGCGAGTTGGCTATATGTTTAAAGTCCAGTACCACCTCTCTACCCCCCAACTCTCTGACCGGTGTTGCCCTTAGGCCATTTTTTTATGTCGCTATGAATAGGGCCCATCTAGCAGTTAGCGAGTCACCGTCTGCCAGAGATAAAGATTGAAACAGTTTTATTAGGCAGGCGTCCGATATTTCACCCAATAGCCCAGCCACTAGTCCATCATTTCAACCCAATAACCCGTTTTATTTAGATTCCATCAACCATCAATAGGCCCTATACACCCCAGCGGGTGCTGTCTCTGTGTGTCCCATGACACGGGCAGGGACAGCATCCGCTCGGTGTACTCCTTGCATTTCATTAAATTGTCAAAAGGGCCTCTATCTGTGTTGGCTCAGTTGGTACTTTGTAGGTTCCTAGCTCCACGCACGCCTCTCAAAGGTCCGGGACATCATTGTCTCGTGAACGGGAAAGACATAATAATAATTATTATTATTAAATGCAATAAAGTTGTGTGATTGCCAAGTTGCAGAATTTTATAATAATAAAAATGCCTGAGACTTGGTACGACTTTGTCTAGATTTCATTACTTTTTAGAGATAAACAAGCAGCTCCATCGAGACTTGGCTAGTTTTTACAGAATGTTATTGATGGGATTTCACTTCTTTTTGTAGAAATGTGGGCTTCACATCATCAGCCTATACACGTCCCACTGCTGGGCACAGGCTCATGTATGAGAGCAAACGTGGGCTTATTGAAGAATAATAAGAATGCCCGAGACTTGGCACGACTTTGTCTAGATTTCATTACTTTTTAGAGATAAACAAGCAGCTCCATCGAGACTTGGCTAGTTTTTTACAGAATGTTTTTGATGGGATTTCACTTCTTTTTGTAGAAACGTGGGCTTAATAAAGAATAATAAGAATGCCTGAGACTTGGCACGACTTTATCTAATAGTTGTTTGGTTTGGTTGGGCTCTTGTGTTTTCTAATCAGGGTCACCAGGTACTCCAGATCTTCGATTATCCTAGTTTTTATAGTTTTCCCTTTATGTGGCCATTAAACCCTAACTCTGAGTTTATGGGAAGTACTACCTAGTTCTATTTTTATGATCATGAGTCAGTGAGTGTCATAAATGCGAAACTTTGCTTTCGCTTAACTTCGGAACGAAATGACCTACGGACTTGAAATTTTGGATTTTAAGTATGTGATTATAGCTTACTGGATGACGAAAATTTCTGCGTTCTGGTCTCATCCAGAGGTTCTCAAATAGGGGCCTGAAAATGCGGCGAAATGGTTCCAGTAAAGGATGGTACGGCAGTGTTTGCTTCGCGCTCGACTTGGCGGGGGCACTGCCGTGCCCCCAGATACTTTCGATTAAACGTGGCGTCTCGTGTGTTGATAAACGGCTTCTGTCTTGACCGAGACCATCGTTTCGCCTCGACTCGGTAATAATAAATTAAAGACGCTCCTTTATTGTTTATTTTCGATAACGAGTGAAGGTTTGGAGCGGTGATCGCACTCTGATTGGATAATAGACCAGCACGGCTATCACGCGAACGCGCGCAGAGGGGGCACACTTAAAAAGGCCTACATTTTGACAGTTTGCAGCGCCTCTTCGCGGCCGGATGAAGAACTAGACATCAAAAAAAAGACTAGCTGTCAACGGTGACCATTGTCAACTCAGGCTCTTGACGTTTGATTGATCCATGGAACGTGGCGGATCGTGGTCCAGACATTTTTTTTATTTTCTGCATCCTGCTGTTTTATGTATAATTGGATAGCGTATTATTCAGTGAATAGTAAACGTGACGGCTACAGTTAATGAAGAATTTTCCTGGAAATGCGAATAACGAATTCTTGGGCATCATTCAGCGGTACGTGGTCGCGGCCGCCATTATGCTCTATACCTACTGCTCCAGCTATCACTCAGTGCATCGTGAAGGCCTTCCACCGTACATCATGCTAATAATACTGTGTATTGTGAAATGTTTTTCTTATTCTGTACTTGTCTTGGGGAAAGGCCTAGGCTGCCATTTCTCTAATAAATAAATAATAAACTCTGGCTTTCGTTCGCTCGGGTCGGATGTTGATACGCTCTTGGGTTTCTCTTGTTATTGTAAAAAAACTTTCAAAACTTTGAATTCAGTCAATGATGTAATATAAAAAATAGTACATCATTGCATTCAGTTCTTAAAATAGCCATACGTAATCTATACACACATGTCACAGGTATGCGTATATCTGCATAAATATTAGATATACACACGCACAGGTATCTATACAAGTATACTTCTATCTATATATCTATAGCTATGCGAGTAAATTGCGTTAGTTCATTTCCTTGTCACTGGCGGCAGCACCTTCCATACATGCTAGTTAAAAGTCAGAGTTGCCACTCGTTCTCCTTAATACTTACTTTACTCTTTGCGGCGCGCGATCTCTCTCGATTTTTCTCGCTAGTGCGAGAAGCTGAGCTAGTGCGACGGATAGTTCCGTCGCTCTCTTATTATTAGAACACTTAGTGAAACGTGTAACAATCCCGTTACATTTACAGTGAGAAATCCTGGTACACAAAGGCTCCGTTCGAAATATGGTTATGATATAATATGTCCAAATACCAAAACCGCACTTCTTACAAAAAGTGCTATTTGTATGACCAGAACAGTCTTTAATAAACTTCCAGTGGAACTAAAAAATATATATATCACCAAAGCCTTTTAAAAAACAGTTTATAGTAGGTATAAGAGATTTTTTACAAAGCTAGTACAGTGTATGATAAGATTGATAAGATATATACTTAATGTAAGTTAATGATTGACATTTGACATATTATAACGTAATTGTAAAATTTGCATAATAGACCTAAGATTATAATTGTACGCCTCTCCAGAGGCGTAATTAATAATTATTATATTAGAGCTCTGTGAGGCAGCATGTGGAGAACATAAATCATCTATATAACAGCTCTGTAACCATGCCATAAATTATTTTGATTTGATTTGATTTGATTTGCTTAAGACCAAGAGGTATAGTGCGAGAAAAATCGAGAGTATGTCGCGGCCGTCCCATGACGTGCAGTGCAGCGTATGACACGTGGCAGCATCACGGGACCAGCCCTGCCTTATTCATAGCGGCTATATACGCCTCCACAACTTACGTCGGCGTCGTTTCACATCTTTTTGGCACGGCTGCGTATACCCAAGGTGACTAATCTCGTAGGTTTGAAACTAATAGGCGCACATGCACTTGTGAGTTGTGACTTACATCAACGAGTATAGGTATATCATAAACAATGGGGCGCGTAGTGTTTATGACAATTACAGGACCATGTTTGCGTCGGACCAATATGTGATATTGAGTCCAATTTAATTTCGCTTGCTTAATTTAGTTCAATTTTGAAGAGGGCAAATTTATTCGACGTTATAAATCAATGAACGTCACTGCTTCACTAGATAGGAACAGGGTCCTAAACATACACTAACTACCTATATTGACTTCCAAAATTAACTTGTACAACACGGTAAACTATAGACTCCTCGAAAGTTTTGAGTCCTTCCATGTTTCATGTTTCACATGGAGTTTCATTCCATGTAAAAAAGAGGCCAAGTCTCGAAACTTGAAAAGTTGTGAGATTTTCGTATAGAGCCAAGTCTCAGGCATTCTTATTAATCTATATTTGCTTGCTAAATAAAATTCTGTAACTTGGCAATCACATAACTTTTCTGCATTTATGGATTTCTGGATACCTAAATCTTTAGCCGCCCAGAGGCCTTTTAAAATGCCGTGTCAGTGTCAGTTGTTAAAAAATACATTGCATTTAAATGAAACTGAAATTTCACCGTTAGTTTTTGCGTGCTGGGCGATATCGGTATCTTGACTCTTGCCAATTGTGGTATTTTGGGGTTTATTCCAATTAAAACACGCGGATAGCAACGTACTAGTTTAATGGCGAAAGCAAACTCCTGATGACATTTATTATATAGGCATTATATAGAACACCTACATTTACTACGTTTATACTACGTTTCCTCCACCAATATTTACACAAATACCTAAAAAATATTGAGACACTTTCATACCTAAGTAAGCAAAATTATAAATAATATATAAACTATAACTATAACATTACAAGTACGCGGGCGAGTTAAGTTTGCGTTATTTTGTAATTTGCATCCTTATTCCTGGTACTCCTCACAGGCCGCTGCCGCCGCAGGTCAAGTAGGTCGCTAGGGTCGTGACCGTCAGTTATGGGCACGTTTGCTTCGACTTCTGTCTGCAGAGCCTCCAACGGACGCTCTAGGTCGTCTAACGATGCTCTCATAGCTTCTTCGTCTTCCCCCGGCTGCTGACGCGGGGATATGTCTGGTGAGGCGGCACTCTCGAAGGAGGTGTCCGGCGATGCATCCTGATGATTTGGCACGCCCACTTGTCGAGCTTCATCATTAGGGGTGTAATCATTCCATGTCGGGGATGATACACCCGCCTCGACCAGGTCGATAACCGGACGGCTGTCCCTTCGCAATGTTGGAATATCGCCGTCGTAATACGAATCATTTATGACGTCACCACCCTTGTAATGTAACAATTGGTCAGCATGTTTTTTCACTTTTACTTTTGAATCGGTTACATTTACTATGAACATTCTCGATCCGACTTTCTTTTCGATGGTGCCCCTTTTCCAAATATTTTGTGTGCCATTAAAAAAAAACGATTTCACTAAAACATTGTCCCCCTTTTTAAAAATACATTTTCTCTGCCCGCCATATTGTTTACATTTTAAGATCTGTTTCGAGGTAACATTCTGATTAGCCGAGGAAGCCAACGACGCAGGCACACTGGGCAAGCGCACTTCGACGTCGGCGTCGGCGTCGGCGCCGGCGCCGGCGCCGCGCGACGCGCGCAGCAAGTCGTGTCGAGAGCGTAACGAACGTCCCACCAACATCTAAGCGGGCGAAAATCCAGTGGTACAGTGAACCGCATTTCTGTAGTCAAACAATAACTTACTTAACTTGATATTAAAGCTTGAACGAGATGGGTTTTGCGCAACTATTGCCATTATGCCTTTCTTTACAAATTTCACGCTATTTTTGGCCTGGCCGTTGGAGTTCGGGTGGTAAGGTGCGATTGTTACATGGTTTATTTGATTTGCATCACAAAACTCCGAAAACAAAGCAGAACAAAAATTCGATGCATTGTCTGTAACTAAGGTGCGTACAAGATACCGATATACTTAGACTAGTTATAAATTTATAATTCTTAAACAACTGGTTCAAATTGAACCATACATACCTACATACATACATTCACGCCTTTATTCCCAAAAGGGGTAGGCAGAGCACATGAAACGTATGTTCCAGCGCCACTTTTAGCATAAATGTGGGTATAAAATATCGACAAAATGTGATATTGCAGAAATTTGAAATATATCGTGATTCGTGATTATGCAATTCGTGCTTGGTTACTGAAAATTCAGGCTACTAGTTAAGGAAGTTAAAGGGGGGTCGAAAATGTCCTGAACCGCTTCGAGAAAAGGATGTTACGGCCATGCCGCTGTTTTGCTCGACTTGGCGGGTACGTGATTGCGTGAACCTAAAAATGGCTGACCTAGCAATGACTTTGTTTTCACTGTGACGTTATCTATCTATTACATAGATATATTCACGGACGAGCTCCGAAATACTTTGCCTCTGAAAATGTGAAAATTTGGGACAGTCTACTATATTGCAATAGCGATCGTGTAAAGTTAGGTCATGGCTGGACGACCTAGATTTGGCGGGTTCGACGCGCCATACACGGATTGGCCTTTAGCATTCAGTGTTCTGTAACTTGTTTTAAGCTCACCTCAACTCTCACCCACAAATATATCTTGACACCGCAATGCGTAGTAACCAAGCGTAAGTAGAGGTCTAGTTTCGTGACGGGTGACCGGCGGGGTGAGCGGCATTAGCGCGTAGCGAATAACAGCCCAGGACAAATCCGCAGGGTGCGTACGCACACAATCGGTGCCGTACCTAAAAGAAAGTGACTAGTCACTTGTTTCGAGATACGTGACCCCAGTCATGTTGAACACTTATCGAATACTTGTATAGTTGTAGGTACCTATTCGTATCACCGAATACACCAACAACGGCAATAACACAGTGTGGAATGTTATTTTTCTATTTTTATTTAATTATTTCACGTCTTTCTGAGCTATCTGCAGGTTGGTTATCACAATGTATATTTACCATGCTCGCCGGTTGCGTAACATTTCAGTGAATATAACTAGCAAACCCGTGTAATTTGTTATCTTATCGAGGTCGTTCACTCTTGACATTCAACTTTTGCGCCAAGTTAATCGAAGGTACAATATTCTCACTATATTTGTAGTATCTGATTCGCGGTTTGTCATCGATCTAGCTAGACTATCATTGAGGCACAGAATAAAGGTCGAGTCACACCGACTGCGGGTGCAGCACGTACACCACTGCGTTGTAATGTATGAATCCCCATACGACATGACACACCGGATGCGTGTGCGTCGGCGTGCACGCACACGCAACGCGTGCGCACGCAGCGCAGCTCCAGGCAGACAAACAGGCTGCGTGCATGCGTACACGGAGCGGAGCGGCAACGTCGCTTCGCTGCGTGCAGTGATGACGTTGTATTGGTCGACGTTCCCTATGAGATGACACACCGGACCGGCTCGGACACGCACAGCTCGGTGCTGCGCGTGTGTACGCGCAGCTCTCTTGTATTAAATTACAAATTCGCTGTTGCGCGTGATAGTTTCCATCATGAATATGGAGACCAAAGGAAAACTAATTGATGTTGTTCGACAATATCAGTGTATTTATAACATTAGCGGTAACGGTAGACACACACAAAAGTGGCATACAAAATATTTATATGGGAACAAATCGGTGCATCAATCATTACGAGTATCTATTTATCTATCATTACTGTGATCAATCGGGAGTCCAAGCTTGTATGTTAAAGTCTTGTCGTGTTTTCAAATAATTTTACTCTATATTAAAATACGAGACCAACTTCAAAAGAATCTCTTGACATGTGGAAATACCAAAACATCGAATATGTTTGTGTGATTCAAGTTCACGACATAAGTTGTGTTATTCACTGTGTTCTCCTCTTCTTCCGTCAATTTTATAAAGCCAAACCCTTTTGGATGTCGCAGGAGTATCTTTAAATAACAGTAAGAACAGTGCTTTTCCTTCGTCAGACTAACTGCTATCGAACAAGATGCTAATATTATAAGTAATGGAATGCAAATGGCGGCTGGTACGCCGCGGAGCTGCAACGTGCGCACGCGTTGCGTGTGCAACTGTGCAGCTCTCTGCAGCACGTACGCAGTAGACACGCGCGTAGACGCGCGCGTCACCCGGTGTGACAGGGGTGCTGTGCACGTCTACGCTGACGTCGACGCATACGTGCTGCACACGCAGCCGGTGTGGCTCGGCCTTAAATAATAGATTAAGGTTGATAAGAGCGTTGCGTAGCAGTAATCCGCTACGTGTGTAGCGGAGGTTGGCCACGCTACATCTAATACACAATAACTGAGAGATCTGCAGCGCTATACATGCATTGTGTGATCTGGGAACATACTAACCAACTCGCATCTCTTGTCGTCTTGACATTTATTTATGTTTTGGCACGGACATTCGCAAACTTACAAGTCGCTTCAGTTTACGAAGACAACTGAATAAATAAGGCTGACAAATATACAAAGATGTCTGTGAGACCGTTCGAAATAGGTACATACAGTCATATTTGTTCTGTTTTGAATGCCTCTTCCTACATACAAATATCTAAATAAGAATATTATATGTACTTAATAAGAATATTATATATAATAAGAATTAGAAGATTCAAAATAAGCCTAACATTAAATGTCGATTATTAAATTGAGACTGACCGCAGTTGCAGAAACGTTTGATATGGACTATGAAACGTTTCTGCAACTGCGCTCAGTCTCAATTTGATAATTTAATTTGTCAAAAAAATTACATTACCTGCCACTGGACGAAAGTGACCGATAAGGATAACTCTCACATAGTCCTAAGTACAAATTGCTACTAACATATATGGAAGTAGCTGTACCTTTTATTCCCAAGTACGATATAATTATTACCTACTTCATTTTATGTTGTTTCCAAAATCGAAAAAAAACAATGTTTTAGAAATAAATAAGTTTTAGATGTGCGACAGAACACATTAAATTAAACTTGCGATGTTTCTCATTTTCAGACTCAGATGAACGGTGAGCACGCAGGCTCGCAGTGCGGTCTGACGTCGCTGCTGCCGATGTCGTGCCGAGGCCGCGCCGCGGCGTTCGCGCGCGACCTGCACTCGCGCCTGCGCAACCTCGGCGCCCACGAGGCCGACGAGAGCAGTTGGCTCGCCCGGGAGAGCGGCGCGCCGCACCGGCACCCCGGCCCCGCCCCGCGCGACCTGGACACCTTCTACGACTTCGACCTAGAATGCGAGAGCCCCTCCAGCCCCGTCGACGTGTTCGCCGCCCCATTCAACGACCGGTCCCCCACCGACGAGGAGCCACCCTTCTACGATGTCGACGGCGATCCGGAACCCATGGAACAGACCAAATTGATGCTGCCAGATACGAAACGTAACGGATTCAAATTCTCCTCGGCTTTCTACACAGAAGGGTCTCCCGTCAAAGTGCAGCCAGTAGCGCGTGAAAATGGCATTGCCGATAAAAAACTGTATTCTCCGATCACCTTTGAGGATTGTGCCCGACATAACAGTTACGATGAACTGGACTGCATCGCCCGGCCCTCCACAGTCTTAGAAACAGACAGACTTAGTCTTCCAACTCTTAACAGTACGACCATAGACAGTGATTCGGAGTTCGAATCTGCGAAAAGCGATCCGTCCGAATGTGTCGATGAAGTATTCTCGAATGGAAAACGAACAGATAACGATATCTCGGAGGTCTTAGAAACTTCATCTCTAACGGAAGGCGAAATGCCTACTGAAGAAGTATCAATAGAACAAAATGAGGTAATTAATGAAAGTCACTTACATGTAGAAACAAACGAAAGCCTAGAAATTGTAACCAGTGAAGTTCCCGATGATAAAGAATTATCCCCTGCACCAGAAATTGAGCCGTCCCTTCTTAGCGATAGCGTAGAAACAAATGAAACAAACGATGAGGAGCACAGAGAAGCAGATGACAGACCCCAACGAGTACGTCGATGCTCGTCTCTCAAAACTGGAAAAACTCCACCAGGCACGCCGGGACGCAAGAAGATTGTTCGCTTCGCCGACGTTTTGGGTCTCGATTTAGCGGACGTGAAAACGTTTATGGACGAAATTCCTGTTATTCCAAAGTCGGCGTACGATGACCTGACGGGATGCGACGTAGCGAGCTCGCCGCCGGCGCGGCCGCCGCCGCGACTCGGCGCGCTGACTCTCGTGCCGCTCTTCGTGCTGCCGCGCGACTTCACAGTCAAGCTCGAAATACAAAACGTGTGTCTGGAAAGTGCTCGGGTATGTGACGGCGTCCACGTGACGATCTGCGGCTCCGTGCGGGTACGGAATCTGGACTTCAACAAGACAGTGCACGTTCGGTATACGATGAATCGATGGAAAACGTATACAGACTTGCAGGCGAATTACGTTCAGGGCTCATGTGACGGGTTCTCGGACCGCTTTCAGTTTGTGCTATACGCGCCGTGCATATCATCCGGGCAGCGGCTCGAATTAGCTGTTCGCTTCCAATGCAAAGGGCAGCAGTTCTGGGACAACAACTGCGGGGTGAACTATTGCTTCGACTGCCTGGCGCTGGGCGCGCTGGCGCCGGCGGTGCCCTCGTCGTCGCCGCAGAGCACGCCGCTGCACCCGCAGGTGGAGTGGCACCCGTCGTTCTACTGACGCCGCGGCGAGTGCGCGGGAGGTATAGTTTAAATTATTTAAACTGAGCTCATGAATGGCCATTGTACTGAGCTCATGAATAGCCTTTGTTTGCGTTCAGCACGTACCAATTTTGCAAGAAAAAGGTAAGCGCTACATAAAATGTTCATTTTATAATGACCTCCATCGTCTTATTCAATAGATTCAAAAGAGACTAAAATATAAAAAAAAACCCGCTCCCAGCGACGCAGGTACAAGGCGCTGAATGTGGTATTTTATCTCGTAGCTAACTTAAAATCTATAGTAAAAGAAGATAGAGTTCATTATTCAATGAACATTTTACGTGGCAGTAACATTTTTTGCCAAATTGGCTCGTGCTGAACACAAACAAAGGCTATTCATAAGCTTAGTACAATGGCCATTCATGAGCTCAGTTCAAATAATTTAAACTATAACGTCGGGGCCGGCGGCGCTCTGGCCGAGGCAGCTGGGGGAGCGAGACGGAAGGACGCTCCTCACTAGTCACATTCCTGTGCCTGTTCCAACAGCGGTCAGTTCCTGGGCGACGTCCTAAATTTTGAGGCTTCGAGCTGTAAAGCGTTATTGTGATACAATTTAGCGTAGGATGTAGATATTAATGCGACGAGTGCGCGACTTTTACCGAGTGCCATATGCAGTAACGACTTTTCGAGTATCGACTTTGTTTTATACTAGTAACAGTATACCAGTGTCCTTGGAGACAATAAATAGTAGCGGTATTGTGGCGGGACTGGAGAGCGGTTGGCGCGGGAGTGGCCTGTACGAGAGATCATTGTGAATGGAATCATATTTTAATACATTTATATTTATACAAAGTGTAAGCCTTATGTAATAGATCTACCTATGTCGAATTTTGAGCGAAAGCATCACCTAAGTAGTTAGAAAGATTTTATTATTAAATCTGTGGTCTTACTGAACTGTAGATATTCGGTAATACTGATTATTAATATAATTATATCTGTGGTGACTCAATAATCTCACCCTTGTTAGATCGGTCGTTGTAAAGTTTCTATTAATATTATTAGCGTTAAACAATATATGTCTGAGTACTAAGTAAGGCACGTATTACTGCGATCATCAAGCAATTTCTAGGTAACTAAATATGAGGATTATGTGAATTGTTTTATACTTGGTTTACATTGATGTTATGAACTGGATATTTTATATTTTTGTATAGCCACGCCTACATGACATTTTCCTATAAATAACTGATATTAGTCGTTAGTTCGGTTTTGAGATTTTAACCAACGAACGTTATAGGAATACGAAATTAAATTATTATTAATTGTAAGCAATATCATACTATTTATTAGACTTTTCTGTATATGTACCTGAATTCTTTTTTATGTGGCCATATGAATTTAACTAAATCTACAATAAAATGCCATCTAATGAATTATTATTATTTGACACCTGTTTTTTATAAATAACTATCAACATAATAAATGAATGTGCATAATTAATATATTATGGTGTTTATTTTACTCCTAACGCGAACGAAAAAAACATAGAAGTCGAACTAGCGTTGTAAAATGGGCCCACGGAAAGGGTGCCATGGTAGGCGGCGCGTCAGAACGATGCCAGGCAGCCGTTTCGTTCGGACATGGCAGTGTTGTCAAACTGTTGAATAAACAGTAAGGAGCTCGCCTTTTATGTTTTTTTCGTTCGCTGACTCCCAAATCGACGGGACTGAGTAGGTACAGATAAAGCAAACTACTGAACCTATTTGATTATAAATTTAATAAGTACATTTACATCAGAAATAAATAAAACATTATTTCATAACGAGTGTTATTTATAAATGACAGTAATATTAAGACTGTACAATTAGTTTGCAAAAGTATTAAACTTTTAATGTATCTGCTTAAATTGTTGCGCTAATTACATAGGTACTACTTATAATTAGATCCTAAGTAGAAATCTACACGTACATAAATAAAAACTATGCCCACTTAATTATATTTACATGAAGGCAAAATATATCACAATGCTTGGATGATAGTGAAATACAAAATATTATTTAGGTACTTATTGTCAACAAGACAATAATAGATTAACTTCATCCAATTAATTCTGTAAGTGCCTAAACAGTATTTTTTTACGACTTATTTAATTAATTATCTGGCTGCCTTACAAACAGTGTTATTTTTCTACAAAACAAGCTTGAAAACATTCATTTAGATATTGTTTATTTTCATACTTGTTTTCTTTTGTTCGTACCTACGTTTAAGAGTCCGCAGTAAGCTCGATTCTCCATACAATCGTAGTTACGCTCTCATTTTAAAACTACGTGTTGGATTGTATCGAAACTTTGCATGTTCAATGAAATGAGGTATATCTATGTCTGTAATTAGTTAATGTAGCTTCAGATACCATAATAAAAAAATACAGAGAATTTAAGTTTTTCATACAAAACTAATTTTTGCTGTATTTTGTTTGTTTTATAAACTGGAACCATATAAACTAATTACAGACATAGATATACCTCATGTGATTGTATATGCAAAGTTTCGTCACAATCCAACACGTAGTTATAAAATGAGAGCTTAACTACGTTTGTATGGGAAGGTGAAATTCGGCCGAGCTTACTGTGGCCTCTTAAGTACGGTGTTAATCAGTTGTCATATTATTATTATAAACTACGACGGTGGCCAACGAGCATTCGATTTGCCTACAACTAGCAGACACCTTAGTCTATGGACACATGTTAATGTTGCCGACCCTTTATTAATTTGAGGATTCGTTGTGTTTTCAACTAAAGGCAAATGCCTAGGAAAATGCTCTAGGACGGCTGTCCTAGAATGTCCTGTCCTGTAAACAGAAGAAGTGAAGAGTTTTTTCTTATTGCTAAAATTATATAATTCGAAGTACCTACCTAAGATATAGGAATCAACGCAACGCAGTCAGATCGAGTCAAGCAAAATGAGCCGCTCTAATATAAACAAACATGACACATTCAATCAATAGATCTTATCCAGTTAAATAAATATGAACACGATATGTCCAGGTGATTAGTGGAAATCCAAACTATTTCCACAATGAATAAACTCTTGAAATAAGCACGATAACCCTGGCCTGCATTATTGAAATAGGTTTACCTATTTACTTAGATACTTAATTAGTGATCATTCGAGACTCGAATCCCGACGAAATAAACATTCTCCGTTCCTAGAGGCCCATTTCACTAAACGTGCAATCGCTGAATGAAAAGTTTTGTCAATTTTGGACCTTAATAGTATTGAAATAAAGAACAAAAACTGAAGAATCTTTTCATTCGTCGACTATAATTCCGCGCGCGCCAAGCCTAATGTGTCTTTCCGAAAATGCGCTTGCGATAAATATTAAACCGATTCCAATGCAATACGTTAAGTAGAATAGAGCCCTCGGAATAACATACGAACTCAGTCGTCATTATATGATGCCATGCATGATCTTAACATGCATTGAATATTGAAAGAAGTAGCTGAAGATATAGGTACATTCGTCTTTCCATTTTACGTACCCCTGCTAAGTGTAATAAGTGCGATAAGTGACAAGATAGGAGCGTCGTCTCTTTCTATCGAACGGTGTCAGCCAGTGACGGACGCTCTATCCTGTCACTTATCGTGTAATACGGCCGACCATGATACGGGGTCAGAACTACTTTTTAGATCAAGCTTCGTTGGTCAGACTATAAGTGCACATGGTCTGAACAATCGTACATAAAACATTTTAAATTATTCCTTATGCTTCATAGGTTCCATACGCGTTTGCACGGCACTCAACAGTTTCACAAAATTAACAATTGTCTACCCGACAAAATCGTGCTATTCTACTCATCCCTCTGGACGTTTATATAGGCTATAGAAGGACGGCACTCATCACGAGAGTTCTGTCAGCCCTGGCTAAAGCTGTGGCTACACTCGCCTGAGCCGTTTCATTTTCATCGCTCGCCGCCTCACCCGCCGGGACACTGGCAGTGTGACTCCGGGTTCTCGTAACGCCTTTAGTTGCATATAGAGGCGCTGTTTGCAAAACTCGTAGAATTCGATTTCGCGAGTGAAGTTGGCCCGAACCATGTTCTTGACGGCTTCGGAGACCGGCGGTTTGAAGGCGTTGCGGTTGATGCGGTTGAACGTGTTCAGTTCCTCTGGAATATGATTCGTCATGTTAAGGTATGCTGGTGAGTATTAAATATCGTCAGTCAGTTATTCTTATTAGGATTTCAATAATATAGGATGCTCGAAAAACCAAACTTTCCTTTTAAAATGCGGCCACACGGTGCGAAAAGGAGTTCTCTAGCTAGGCTGTATGTAAATTAGTTAAGAACCATAGAATCAAACTCAATTGTTCCCAAGATGTACCTAAGCCTAAAAATAGGTAGGTAAGTAATTTTACATAAAATAAATTGTTTTAGAAATAGTTAGAACCAAATTCTAGGATATATTTAGGTACTTGAATTTAAATTAATATCATCATCATAATATTTATTTTAGTCGAAAGATGTCCAGGTCCAAATATAATATGAATGTACGTAACATACGAGTAGATGAGAGTTGTTTGGACTTTCTACTTCATCTCTCTATCTTTTTTGATATAAAACTATAAAAACTTACTATAAAAATGCCATGGTGATTGTGATTGTCGTTGCAGATTCAATAGATTTGAGTTAAAATAGCATTACTAACGAACCGATTGAATTGACAACATTTCAAAATATGTAATGATGCCTAAATCGAAAACCATTTCGGTAAGTACCTAATTATCTTACCAGAACGCAATAAAGTGGTTTTTCCATTTTTATTCTTGTACTCGTTTCGGAGAAAATCACTAAAATCTGTAAAACGCGGTATAGGTACCCCGTGCGTGACGACATTCCCACGTCTGTAAGTGAAAGATGTGGACAGGTGCCATAGAGAAACATAATAATGACGTCATATTTTACTTACGACCTATTGGAATTCACTACTTTTAATTTTGATATTTTTGAATGAAAATAAACATTTAGGAAAAATTAAAATTTCATTTTCTATTGAACTAAAACATATAGGGTAAGGGCCCCAGTGAATGAACGCTTAAGGACATTTTTGATCTCAAAAATTGTTTTATTTACGATGGTTTTACCTAATATCAGCCATGACTGTTTGTATAGCTCAAACAAGCATTCTAGTTTGCTTAAAATACTTTTCCTTTTCAATAGTTTTCCATAATTTTAAGTTATATGACCTTTTAGGTACAAAAATGGGAAATCACCAGTGAATGAACACGGTTTGCTTGTAAATGAACAACTAAAACCAGTGAATGAACTACTGTTATAGTTATTGTATATCGGTTTAAATCGTTGTTTAGCGATTTTGTTGGCTTTATATCGACATACCAACACACGGAATAGTAGTTAATGGTTTACTTTTCCTACAATAATTAAAAAAACTGTAAAAAATGTACGTTCATTAACTGATTAGTAAAACCAATAAATGAACTAGGTAATTATCGGTCGATGTTCATTCACTTCACATCAATAAACCAGTGAATGGATTAACACCATGTTCGAAAATGAGGTTTGTTCCAACACTGGGCCAACGATAGACAAGTCATTGGTGGTTATGTTAGTAAAAAGTAAATCTTATTACAACCACTAGAACATAAGATATTGCAAAAACATTTAAACAGGCGTTGCCAGTGAATGAACACCCAAGTTCATTCACTGGATTTAGGCGGTTTTGAATTCTAGTTATAGAACACCGGCTAAAAAAAGAGAATCTAAACTTGAATAACTTAAAACGATATTTTTGAAGCCGATTTCGCTCTTTTGATTTCCAAAAACCACACACCATAGGACTCAGGTTTATAAACCTAGTACAATGGCCCATCAAATGAAAGGTGACATACTTGTCCCCTTATTTCCGGCTCATACAAAAAACCCACGCCCGTAGCCCGTCAACTTTAAACATCTTTCATTTAGTAACTATTGCGACTCAGTTGATATAAATATTACAAAACCCTCACAGTAAATGCTTCTAATCGAAAAAAATACCAGATATGCTAGGAATATACAGAACTCTTAATTTAAGTAAATAAGCAGCGTTTCGTTCATTCACTGGATTCGTTCATTCACTGGGGCACTTAACCTAATGGACCACTTAAAAAAATGAAATGTTGTCAATTGAAAGGTTTCCAGTGGAATTGAAATTGCCATCTTGGTAAGCCAGGCGTTCTCGCGCTCTCCGCTTCGATTATTTGCATTTTGCTAAGTCATATCAGGTAGGCGTTCGACAGTAGGAAAATAGGAAATGTCAAAAATCATGATTTTTTAAATCCACCACCAGACGAGCATTAGGTAAGTCTGCGAGCAAAATGCGAATACATAACTGAATCGACTCTATTTATAGTGCTGTTAGGACATGTCAGCATGTCACAGGAACAAATCGTATGCGATTTTCATTACATTGCGTTGCGGGGCTGCGGGCTAGCGAAATAGGGTCGGTTCGCCGGTTAGCGACCACTTAGGCGAGTTGGTCACTTCAGATTAAGGTCACTGTGGGTAAGCCCGTCTACAAGGCAAGTCCGTCGACACGTTATAACTTTCGAATTTGAAAGCGTTTCCCGCTTTAGCGTCCAGTCGCTAAAGCAGTTTTTCGCGCTAGTTTCGTCACTCTAAAACAGATGGCGCTGTGACAACGAACGCCGAACATGTCTGTAATTAATTAGTTTATATGGTTCCAGTTTATAAATCAAACAAAATATAGTAAAAACAAGTTTTGTATAAAAAAATGTGTATTTTATTTACTAAGCCAGATACCAATTATAGACCTGGATGTATGGAGAATCGAGCTTACTGCGGAATCTGAAACGGCTTTGCTTATTTTTAGTGGATACTGGATGGGTTATCGTTATTACTAATCGTAACCGGTGTTCGTTTAAATCTGAATGTATGGAAAGTTTTTCAAGTTTCTATGGAATCCAACCTAAGTCTTACGCAAGTGGTTTAAACTTGACAGCTTCCGATATCAGTAGTTAGGAGTTTTGTTGGCCAATAAATGTAGAGGTTACGTCCAGACCCCGTATCATGGTCGGCCATATCAAGCGATAAGTGACAAGATAGGAGCGTCGTCTCTTTCTATCGAACGGTGTCAGCCAGTGACGGACGCTCTATCTTGACACTTACAGTGTGATAAGGCCGACCATTTTTTATTTTATTTTTTATGTTATATACGAGGCAAACGAACAGACGGATCACCTGATGGTAAGCGACACCAAAGGTGATGTGAGTGCGTTGCCGGCCTTTAAGATGGGAGTACGCTCTTTTCTTGAAGGTTTGACGGTCGTATCGGTCCGGAAATACCGCAGGCGACAATCCATTCCACAGATTAGATAGGAGTCAGTGGTATCGCACGTGAATACTGACCCCAATACAGCTTGGAGGCGCCGGCGAAGAAGCGCGGGATGTACCGCTCGAGCGCCAGCAGCGTGGAGTTGATGTCCTCCAGCACGCCGACCACGGCGTACTGCTCCTCGACCACGCGCTTGGCGCGCTGCAACGCTTCCATGCTGTTGAACGGCCTACATAATACAATGGTTAGAATACTGTTTTTAACACGCTTTTATTAGGTCTACCTGTATGTAACTAACTATGTAATGGAATCTAAGGTAACTGATTTAACCATCTTCCAAGGATCGTAGCATCATGAAAATTGGCAGCTGTATGTAGTTCTGATGACAATACAATAATATGATACTGTCGAACTGGTCTTGTTACTTATTCTGAATATTTAGGTTACCTGAATATTTCTCTCCGATGAAACCATGCTGGAGAGGACTGCAATAATTCTTAATTGCCGCATATATGTATACTTGAGCATAAACTAATTTTTCAAATACTTTAGCAAGTATGAAAAGTTTTGAAATTGGCCTGTAATTAGTTACTTCAGTTTTTTAGCCCTTTCTGGATGGGTGTAGGTAATGTAGGCCGATTTCCAAATCGAAGGTACATGACATTCAGCAAATGAGCGCTTAAACATTAGGGTACATTGGTACTAAAATAGTTTTTGCGCAATTCATCAAAAATTGAGCCGGCATGTCATCAGGTCCAGCTGATTTGGACGGATCTAGTTTTAACAGTAACTTTATGAGAGCATCCGAGTTAACTTCTATAGGGGGGGTTGACCGGCACCACTTGGTCAAGAAGCAGAAAAAGTTGTATAGATAGAAATAGTTAGAGAATAGGGGAAGGTTGCTATCATTGGACCGGCGCTTTGATTGGATCACTTAAATATTTTAAAATCTACACGTGACAGAGCCAAACAAGGTACGAAGTGTCCTTGGGTGGCCCGGCTCGCCCCCCCGCAACCTCAGTCGCGCTGCGCTTCCCGGTGACGGGTGATGTGAGCGAGTATGTTTCGAGCGCTGTTGATGTTAAATTACGCGGAGGAAAAAATCACGAAATTATCATTACATTTGCAAAATTATGTAAGTGTGCTGATGAATAATGGTTAGACATTTATTAATAATCAAATTTATAACAACTGTTTTTAATCATTTCTTTTCTTTATTTTTTAATATTTTTGTTTGTGATTTGATGCCTAGTTGCTATCAATGGACCACATGTGTATTCTATCATCGGACCGGTCCAATCATGGCAATTTTTTTTAGATTTTTAATTCTTCACCCATAGGCGTGGTACCCATATACATAGTACATATTGTAAATAAACTATAACAAAAATATTAAAATTGAATGCAAAATTTGATTAAGTAAATTTATTTCAAGAAAATGTTTTTTTTCTCGATTTCCACAAGTTTCCTTGATTGGACCATCGGTTTCAATTTCCTAAGTCCATTGATGGTGACTCAGTGGTCCAATCTAGGCGACTCTGGTCCAAAGAAGCGAACAGTCCGGGAAACTCTTATCACGATTTTTCTCTAAATTTATTATTCTTTTTCCATTGTGCATAAGGTAATACATAAATATATTTCAAGAGTTATAACTTATCAACCTTGTTTAATTTTCTGACGTAAGTAGATTATAGGGCAGCGAAGTTAAGTGGTCCAATCATAGCAACCTTCCCCTAATATATCAGAGGCTGTATTGACTTTCGTCATACGTCAGACAACTCGGTACACCGTGTGATACAGAATGTGACTTGATGTAGGACCAAAACTGCTTCAGGTCTTTAAAGATATTGTTTTCAAGGCTACGAATATATGTTTTAAAGCATGACTGTTCAAGTTTTTAGACCATCCCTTTGAATATTAATAGAGTATGAATATTGCCATATTGCTTTTTATAGAGACGGCGAGTACCACTAACTCTCCGTGTGAAATTTTACTAGGGATATATTGATGTCGCAATTTTTTTTATACACGAGAAAATGTCTACTAAAACCGTCTGGCATTCAGGTTATAAACGTAATCTATTACTTTTAGTAAGTATTTACCTATTTCTTGTCATGGAAGCCAATGCATATTTATTAAATTCTAACTGCAAGTTTGTATATTCCAGCTATAACTATTTTTAATCCATTCGAGGTCAGGCATCGCTACGTCTGCTACCTCGTAGCGCGTAGCAGCGTTTCCTCTGTAGGAAATCGCTTGCAGAGGCATGACTCATTTTCATATGTGAGTCATTGGCCTTGAATGGGTTAAGATTAAGATACACTTATGAGAGACTGACGGACACACATAGACAGCGGAACCATTGAAATTGCGTCCCGTTACCACCAATAGCACCCTTCGAGCACTGAACTCTAAAAACGCTAAGTAAAAAGCCCAAGCACACTGTCGGGTGCGGCGGTTTTTGTTGCGGCGCTAATGGAATGTCATGGAGCTTTTTGCACGGCGACGGTCGTTAACTCGTTAAGCGACGTGGTCCAGCGATTCTTCATACAATGTGTGCAGAAAAACGTCATTTTTAGGTTAAAAAGTGACTTCTTATTCATTTCGTTGCATTTGACTTTGGCACCTGGCGAATAGACGTCCGGCGGTATTACGTGCTAGCATGATTCTAAGTTTATCACTATACGACAGAATGTGTCTGATGTTTTATCGATACTCGTCACCACGCTTCTGATTCTGTAGGTACAAAGGTACACCCATCACCAAAGATTTGTCACATATAAGTAGGTATGTCAAAACTGGGCTGGTCACGCATGCCGTATGCACCCACAGAGGTGGACTAAAATAGCTACAGAGTAGTTGCCTCACGATTGAACAGAATTAGCAATAAATCGGGATACTTTGTTGAAAATCTTTGCCCAGCAGTGGGACACTACATAGGCTCAGAAAAAGAATTGTTCAGTTTTTTTGTGAAATAAATATTGACATTTACAGTCTCCGAGTGTTCTACTAAAGTAAACTCATTGAATTCGAATTGGTTTTGTATTACTTACGTGCGTTTAAGCTTTAAACTTGTAAGAAATATACCGATTCCTTATCAATATCATTCTTCCGTTACGTATACGTAGTGGAGAAGACCTAGCCATACTTATAATAAAATTCAAAAGCAATTAAAACGGGTATATAGTTAGTCAGCTCCGAATGTCTGTACAAATTGACCCACTTACATTGCTCTGAGAGTACTAGTGTTATAATATATCAGTTTCAACCAGAACCATTATTTCTAAAGATTTGCTTGAGAATAAGAAAAGGCTTTTTAGAAAGAAAAAAACAACTGACGTGCACTGCGGCTCGTGTCCGCAAAAGAAGAGCGTCTGCCGCCGGTGGTCGCCGATGCCTTCGTGCGTCTCTCCCTCCACGTAGCGGCACTCGCGGTCGCCGCTCAGCACACACGTCTCGAAGTCCTGGAAACATACAATATAATAGTTTATTGCGTGTCATATTACAGCTTACAGGAGATGGAAATAATGAAATAGGAATACGTGTGACGCAAGGCGCAACCCCTGCACATAACACAACACAAATACGAGATGATTAATGCCGTTCTAAACGTTCATCTAATACCTACATTTTAGTTATAATTCCGTAATAATTCGTTTGTTTTAACCCTTTCCCAGGGCGGTAGTTGAAAAATGTCAATAGACTGTCAGCCCAATTTATTTATTAACTTTAAGGTACATGTTTGAAAGGTAATATGTGGTCAATATAACGCCTCTGCCTGGAAAAGGGTTAACAGAGCTATGAACACGGAATTGAAATTCGAAGTTCGGCTATCTCCGTCTCTATTGCACTTATAACACTCGATTGACAGAGCCCATTACACGAATTTCGAAATATCGCTCGCCACTTCTTGATAAAAAAAATTGCTCGGAAGCTAAACTAGTGGCGTATTCGAACAAAGCCTTTATAGGCTGAATATTATAACGATGTTTATAGGTTAGTGTTTAGTAGGATTTCGTAAAAATCTAAAAAGATCTGTTACACGTATTAATAGATCCGGAATTTCAGTAGGTACTTGCCTACCCAGTGCCACGCCGACTGATATATCGCAACTTGGAACCGTTCCCCAAGGCGATTGGCTGCTATTAGTTAAAGATTCTTATCCCGCATAGTTAACGTACGTAAACCATTGTTGTAGCAACATAATTATGCAAATATGCCGTCCATATGGAGTTTTCTATTGGCAAACACCAAAAAACCACAACATCATTTAAATTTCTAATTAAAACGTTAGGCTTTTTGCCGATGGTAAACTAATTTATTTTTTGCAGGTCCTCAACAAGGCATCGTTATACTGTCTAAGCGATGGCTTGTAAAGCAGGCGTCTGAGTGGGTACACATACTCTATTGTGAGGCACGTTTAACAATAGGCGAATAATTAACGCAGAAAAATCTGCAGTGACGCGCAATTGCCGATACCATTAATTTCCATAACACGCTGGTGTGAGCTGTCAGCGGTCGCTGCGGGCGGACGATGCCGACGGGTTGTTAGTCCCAGTTCTCTGTACCGTTTTACAATTAGGGGCACGACCACACGTTACGCCGCAAGATAATTTGACTGACCAGACGCAAAGAATTCCAAATTATACATAAGTTAAAGTTTGCCCACGTGCCACGGTGGCCGGTGGGGCAACTCGCCCGAGTAGGTAATGAACGCATTCTCGCTCCAATATTAAATTAATTTCTTTTTTCATCCAACTGATCGAGAGTTCCTCATCTGATCGAGAGTATTCTTATAATGCTTGTCTACTTATCTATTTGTCCCCACTCATTGTGTTGCGCAACATGTGTTTAAATTGATTCACATGTACCGTTTTCATTATGGATAGCTGGAGAGTTTTCTTCGCCGACGTATTTTATTCATTGATAAAATTAAATTGATTAGATTAGAGAGCTAGCGTAGTCTAGTGGTTCAGGCATGCGGCTGTTAAGCTGCGGTCGTGGATTCGAATATTTACAGTTAGCTTTTCGGTGAAGGAAAACATCTTAAGAAAACCGTTTTAATCCCATTAAATTAAGGTCAAGTTTTCCCTCTGGGTTGGAAAGTCAGATGGCAGTAGCTTTCATAAAACTAGTGCCTATGCCAAATCTTGGGATTAGGTGTCAAAGCGGACCCCGGGCTCCTTAGCGGCACTACCGGGAATAACGCTAGGAGGATGGAGGATGATGATTAAATGAAATTGATTGCTGTGAAAAGCTTGAGTTATATAGGCCCGCTTTCGGAGCGTTGATAACAGTCAAATAATTTATTAAATGGTCTGAATAAACGTCGTGCCCAATTTATTGGCATTTAGATCAAAGCGCATCGATCAGATCGTGCTTATTGATTTTTCATGCAACATCAGTAAGTAGCGCATCACAATCGTGGATCGTGACAGATCACTTTTAATAATATAACGGGACACCGTGGAAGTTTACAAAAAGGGAGAATCAAATTGTCCGGATATTGATTTACAATGCATCTTCAATGAGATCGTGGAGTTCTAATGGACTAAACCTTGTATAATTATATTATACTTAAAAGGTAGCACAGCGGGATTTCATTTCGAAGTTCAGCCAACCGACAAACGGAATAAGCCCAACTGGGGAAGCACCTCCATCTTACAGAAGACCGCATCCATAATAACACCAATACTTGCTTTGTGGGATGTTGTATTCCTGGTGAGGACGCTCGAGCTGCCCGGGATGCACTGTGTTCAGAGGGTGGGACCTGCACGTCTCTAGCTAATGAATCCTCAAATCAATAAAGGGTCGCCTGCGCACTTGTGATTTTTATAGCAAGCGTCCATAGGTGACAGTGGCGCTGATAAGCAGCTGGTAAACCAAAGGTTTGTTTGCTACTGTCGGTGTACAAAAAGATATAGTCATTAAATTAAAAGTATATAGCCGTTTAGAGGAGCATGTTGTAGATAAAAACAAACTATCGGGTATCGGGTCGCTTCCTTGACGCCTGCAAATTACACGGTTTTTTGTGATGTGCGTTAGCGCAGGCAGTTAACTAGCGCGCACGTGACCGATTGTGGCGATTCATCGCGAATCGCCGATACATGGCTAATGAACACTTTGAACAGGTGAACGAGATCGTAACTTCGAGGGGTTTAATGACGTGGGCGGACGTCTTAACTCAGCCCTCACGATTCATAAAGTGCAACGGTTCATAATTCAATGACGTCTACATGTATAATTTCACGGGGTATGCGATTCTTTCCGGCTGGGATGATTGCTCACTTCAGGATTTCGTGGAAATCAGTTGTTTGCGCACTTTCTTAGAATACTGCTTAGAAATGAGGGCCATTGAGATGAGATGAGATGATAGTTTTGGTTCGCGGATTTTCGCGACAATACACACCTGTGTAAGGGAACTGTTAAAACTGACTGAAATAATAATATGTACACAACTACGTAGGTATAAGTATACTTACGTATAAATGTAAACTTTTTTTTTTTTTAACTGTTTTTAGCACAACTACAATTCAAGGAAACTGTAGGTCTTAAGTTAACATCAAGCATCTTTGTACACATTTATGTATATGACCGTTTGTTTTTATCAATAAATAAATAAAAAATTAAAATCAGCGCCCAAAATTCCATTAAATCCACTAGCGTGGAAAGAGTTTTTGAATTTGGAACGTTTTTTCTATACAGAATGAGAGGTTCATCCTGCGTTCAGAAACTTATGGTGTTATGCCTTACTTATTCTTTTTTAATTACATATGAAATATTAATAATAAGACTGACTTATAAAGGATGACAAATTAATAATTTTAAAATGTAGGTACCTAATGCGTAGATCGGAGACGGGTAATCGAATGAAAAAGACGGTCCAGATGAGAGTAATGTTACCTTCTTCAGCTAGGCAGGATCAGGCAGCCGAAGGTCAGAGTACGCTCGCTTCCTCTCGACGTAGTACCAGGGCGCCCGCAGGCGTAGTAGTAGGTACCACGAGATGACGCGCTCAACCGGGTCCCACCTCCGCTTAGATCGGAGACGGATAATTGAATGAAAAAGACGGTCCAGATGAGAGTAATGTTACCTTCTTCAGCCAGGCAGGATCGGGCAGCGGAAGGTCGGGGAACGCTCGCTTCCTCTCGACGTAGTACCAGGGCGCCCGCACGTAGTAGTACCAAGAGATGACGCGCTCCACCGGGTCCCGCACTACGTTCACGTAGATCGGAGATGGGTAACCGTATCTGGAACATTTACGAACAACATTTTTATTAAATTTGGACCATTTTGAAAAACGTAATTGTTTGTGGGTCATGGAATTTGGATGAATCTGATGCTGAATTTGTGAACGTTGTTGCTACCTACTAGTCAGTCTAGAAACAAGTTTTACCATGTTGACAAAAAGCAGATATACTTTTACTTAACCTGCTTTTTGACAAAATGTGCAAAATTATTGAAATCTGAGCAATAGTGGCGATACTTGCCGTAAATAATTAAAAAAACTCACAAATATGTAAAAGTTTCCTAATGCAGATTTGGAAAAGCCCTAGGAAAAACGTAAGTAGTAACACGTTCGTGAAACTCGGATGCTCAACTGTATAACTTTTAATTAGGTCCCTTCTAACGTGCGGTTTCTGGGCGGAAGCTTAAATAATAGCTACGGCATAACGGTGCAGTGTACACCGTAGTACCCATGAGACATTATATGAAGTCCATAAACGGGGCACTTCCCAGAAAGGACATCCCTGCGGTTTCGCCCGCTATGACTTCGTTATGGTCATATTATTGACAACAACAGGGATGTTGAGTGATAATTGAATAAAAAAAATATATATTGCCAAGTGAAGTCACGATATTCTAAGGTCCAGAAAATCCAAAAAATCCAGAGGGTCCAAAAACAAAAAAATAGAACATGATTACAATGCTCATAAAGTGCACGGATGGTCAGTTACCTGTGCTGTCGATAGTACAGTCGGCATCATATAGTTAGTAGCAGCCAAAGTAGTAAAATATACACATTACTTACTCTTAAAGTAGTAAAGACTTGTTGCGATATATTTGGCTACTTTGGTTGCTACCAACCATATGACGCTGACTGTACCAAAAGATCTTAAAAATTGGAAATGTAAGTTGAATTGGTTTTTTCGTGAGTTTTGTTTGTAAGAATAAATCATTTTTACTGTTGTCAACTATCGTCTACCTACCTAGGGGTAGTGCATAAATTACGTATTTTCAAAATGGTCATTGGATGACGATAGTCATTTTATTAGGCGAGGAGGGTCCATTTCAAGGAATAACAGGATGATGATAGGGGGGAGTAAAGTAAAGTAGGAGTGACGTTTGTCTACTCGAGATTAAGCTAAAATCATAGGCAGTTTCATAAAAATTGGCAGACTTGCCGACTCGGTTAACAATGGGGTCGGCTGCGTGATTCTTCCTAGCCTAATGTACCACGAAATTACACTATCGGAAGCAGAATTTTCACGCTTCTGGTATTTTCATTTCGCATCAAATTATCATCCCGTTAACTCTAGTAGGGGTTAAGCCGTAATTTAGTAAATTTGAAGTTAACGACTGCGAAGTTCGAGATATTATGATAAAGATTTAAATAAGCGTGTGGTTTACGCAAAGATCGCATTGAAAACGAGAAATTTCGAATACAAAATACCTAACGTAGGTACCTATACGCATACCAAAACCAATATGGATCGAGATCCGAGAGATGTAATTTTTCGACTTATTACGATAGAATAAGATGCTAGCTATGTCTTTGACGTCGACTGTATACTCGTACCATTATGAATAACATATTCATAAAAAAGTAGCTGTATATACATAGAAGATGATAATATACATAAAGTATTTTTTTCTTCATTATCTCATACTCGTAAGTATAGGTAAGTACTAGTAGTACTAAGTAACGGTGGTGACCGAAGAGCTGGCGGCTTCTTGCGCGACGCATCAGCATTGCCATTCAGCTAGGAATTGCCGCCAGCCTCCTGGGTAGAATGCCGCAAGGGCTTTTTTTAGATTTAACTTTGTTTTGATATAATTTACTTATTGCACCCGCCGGCGTTCATACGTACTTAGTGGCGTATACACCAACTTTTCTTTCGAGAATCGTTAGAGCAGTAAGTGATGAGTACTAAGATATGTGTAATTGATAGATAGTTTTCTTTCCCGCGCAGGCATTTTTATAAAATGTCGCATTATTGGTAAGAGTCGAGTGAGACAAAGTAGTTTTTTTAATTTTTAAGTCGTGCACTGTCATTTCATAGTAGAACACCACGGTCTATTACAAATTTAAAATATTTGAACTTCATCAGCTCTATTACTTTCATATCTATACGAAAAAAGAAAATGACCGGAATAGGTCGTTCAACATTTCAATTCCAAAGTAGACCACCAAAAAGCGCTAAACAAACCACGTTCGAAAACGTGTCAATAATTGGTTGGTAATTTATGGCGAAGTTGACAACCACGCATATTCTTAATATCGAACTTGGCTCCTATTTTCCCTCTCATGTTTTTGGTGAGATTCAAGTTACTCCATTGAATCAACAGGAAAATGCAATTACAATCTCCTGAAACCGCTACTCAATGTAAACAATAGCCGATGCAAGCTCCACGTGGCGATACGCCCGCCGTATAATTACGGCAACCAGCTCTAATCGCTGGCAACAATTAATGTCTGGCTGATACATTAATCAAAATAGAATAGGTATTAAAGACGATAGCCAGCACTACTAGATGAACAAAGGAGATGCACATGTACAAGCCGCGCCAATATAGAATAGATTCTAAAATGGCAACATTTGTGGGTGTATTTCAAGGTGTAGTAGCGAACGACATAACACCTATAGGGGTTCTTGGCGCTGCCGCTGCGGGCTCGCGACACCTTATGTTTTAGTGGCGATCAAACGGTTAAATAACATAAATACTCACGATATAATTACAATTATGAAGATATAAAAATATTAACTATTTTGATCGAAATAAAGAAATGATCGCTGGCGAAATTCTAATTTAAGTGCCCGCGAGTTTGCGTTATTACACTTACACAATTTATCACCGCTTGACTCTAATCTCCTCAAGTGCTTTTTAAACCATCCATGGTCCATACGTTTGAAATCGTTGGCAGTATTTGGTAATGATTGATGTGACTGGTGTTGCCTTTCTTCTGTATTTCGCCGTTTAATTCCGATAAATGGAACTGTAGGCCGAATACTCCGCCGTGTTTGACGGATGGATTGTTACAGATATAATGTAACTCTCGATCTATTTTATTGTTTCGAGTACGTTCTATATTCTATATTCCAATTATCAAGTAGCAGGAGAAGATAAAAGACCGGACAAGGGCGAGTCGGAATCGCCCACCGAGTGTTCCGTACTTAATTACAAATGTATTGTTTTCTAATTTATCCCTGCGTATTTGTAGTATAAGACAAAATTACTTGCCAAATTTCACAGTTCTAGGGTCAACGGAGTTTTTTGCGTACTTATATTTTTAACAGCCGTTTTTTTACGTAACTTTGAAGTTTGTTAGATCTTTTCACAGCTTCAAGGGACTGTATAGACCTTAATTTCATCTCGATACCACTACGCGTTCCCGAGATAAAGGGTATTGACGGACAGGCAGGCCAACAGCAAAAATATTAGTGCCAATCTTTAGAATCGGTACGTACCTACCTACCATACGGTGGAATGCCAGAGTGATAGATTGGTAATGGTAAGCCCATTTCCCGAAGAACCAAACAAGATCCTTCTTAGTCATTGCGGCTGCTGGTGATGTTGATTGGGCAAGAAGCTTGGCCCTCACATGCTTGTGACAACCAACGATGAGAGATGCCAATCTCGCACATCCCCAAATAGATTGTGGCAACTGTAGGATTCTGGCCACTTGCTAGTCGGATCGTGTCAACCTGCACCGGGTCCCGGTAGTACCCAGCCAAGTGCCTACACTCGCGGCAGCTCACCTGGTGAAGTTGGTGTAACAGACGTGTTTGATGTAGGAGGCGGGCGGCGCGTGCGCTGTCACGATGCTGGCCAGCATCTGCTGGTCGGCCGGCGCCAGGCGGATCGTCTCAACTCTCTGTACCGCGTCTCGGTGGAACCCTGAATACAAAAAAAAAGAAAATGGTTACAGATAAATCTTCATCAAAAATGGAAAATGCAGACAATCTTGCGGCCGACTGTCCGGAGCCTACATCAATAACATTTCATACTTAGCTAAGAAAAGCTCCTAAAACTAAACTTTGGTTATGGCATGCCATGCAAGTAATGTATCCTAAACAATCAGACCAATCTAAACACAATCACACAACCTACTTAGGCGGAGCGGATGTCACACTCACACTGCGCCGCATCTCCGGACGGAGGTGCAGAGCTGCATTCAAATTTCGCCGGATGGAGGTGCGGTGCAGTGTGTCGTATCATACGGAATTTATATACAAACTGAGGTACTTACTTGCATACAACGAGCTCCGCAACTCCGTCCGGAGATGCGGCGCAGTGTGACATCCGCCTTACTTTGCAACGGCGATGTAGAAGAGGAATTTGGGGAAAATTCTTACTTCGGCGAAATAATACTCATTTGTTTTATTGCCATTAGGCAACTTCAATTTAATTTATGTCTGTTCTCGCCGAAATGAGTGCAACAGCATAACACTTTTATGATTCGCGGGGTATGTTATTGCTAGAACCATTTTATTTGCATTAGCAACTTATTAACTTAGTGTATACTACTCCAGCCTAATCATAATCACTGAATAAACGCACACGAATTACTTTACAACATAAGATAATAGATTTTTTTCACCTAACTAGCTCAGAGCCTTTTTTATTCTTTAAAAACAGTTAGCAAAACCAAAACTGCATTTTATCCACAAGTGTGCAAAGAATACTTGAAATCAGAACTAGTAACGAATATAAGTACTTTTTAAACATAATAACCTGTCACTTTCTTCAAATGTTTTTCTTTATTTTTTTAATTGTTTTGGGTTTTTGTAGTGTCTTGTAAATCTTTTTTTTCTTATTTAATTTTCTTTTTTCTTGATGTGTTTTTGTGTAGTATTTTATTTCTTATGTAGTATTTTCCTCGCTTTAGTGAGGTGTTACACGCGGTGCAGTATTTTGACGTCTCGTCTGCTGCAACACTCGCTACCCTCAGGATTCTATTTTAGAACCATATAATCCATTCGCTAGCTCGTGGTTCAACCCTAGAACCCATTCACTAGCTCGTGTTTTAATTCCACGTTAAAATACAGCTTTGCACCCTTGTATCTATAACAAATAACTATTATACTGTGATCAAGCGTTTCAAAGTTTAAAAATAACCTAACCTAACCTAAGCTAACCTAAACGCACTATACACAATCCATAAAGTTCTAACAATAGTAGGACAATATAAGAACTGTTCCTCAGGCGATCCATAGTCTAGTATAAAAAGTATCATTCGCATAAATACACGCAACACAAAACTAAACCCTATTATCAGGCCTTTGCATTTAATTCCACTTTGATTTCGGATTTAACTGGAGGCTTCAAATTCAACAAAGGCTAATTATTAAGACAGTAAATACCACCCAAGTGTTTTAAGTGAATGTTGTTGGGCAGAACCCGTAATCATCAGATAGGACATGCAAAAGTAGTCAGCTTCGTGTGAGGCCTACAGCTTTTTATGTGGTTCCTGCAACTCGATCCGAGATGCCATTAAATCAATTTTGTTAGCACGAGAGTTTCAGACTTAGATTGGATTATATTCCAAGAAGAAGCATAAGTTAAATACTTACGTCTATATTAAAGGTAAACATGCTTTTAATATCGACGTAAGTTTGTACTTTAGTAAAGTACCGGCTTCAAATTGCATATTAAGGTGAGCATTACATTAGTTGCATTTGATACTCGTAGGCACCTATACCTACAATTGATTAGATTCTAATGAAGATTAGGTGCAGTTGTATTTTTAAAGCTAAGTGACCTAAGAATTTTATATTTATAAAATAATATATATAAGTTTAGAACATCGAAAGGTGGGGTCGTGAAATAATTTCCATACTAAAAAAAAAACCATACTCCATCCAAAAAAAAAGAAAAAAGGTTGAAATACACATCTAATCTAAGCTAAGATTATAAACATCGTGGCAATTTTCAAACTCCCTCTCTGTCGCTCGAACTAACAAGTGCAACAGAGAGGGAGATACACGAACTTCGTTTTCGTTTAGCGGTAGAGCCTCTGGTTCCTCACAACGAGCCATCGCAGCAGCTCCATGAAGGTCTGGCTGCCGACCTTGGGCACGCGGTTGAAGAACAGCAGGTCCATGCCGGCGCACGCCGTGTTGTTCAGCTGACATGCGTCAGGCACCAGCACCAAGGGTCAACAACGTTAGCTGTAGGAGCATGGTATTAGGACTAACCGAACTGGTTCCTCGCCGCGAGCCGCCGCAGCAGCTCCATGAAGGTCTGGCTGCCGACCTTGGGCACGCGGTTGAAGAACAGCAGGTCCATGCCGGCGCGCGCCGTGTTGTTCAGCTCCCATGGTTCAGGCACCAGCTCCTCCAAGTACTGTTCCACTTCTTCTTGCGTGTCGTCTGGCTCGGCCTCTAGTGTGCGCTGGGGTTTACTGCGCTCCTGATGATAGATCAAATCTTATGAAAAACCAAATCGCGACTGAAGCTAATATAGGGAAGTACTAGTTATCCTCGGGATTATAAAATAGAATCTTAACCGTAACGAGGAGGGTTGGGGCAAAAGCGGAATTAATTTTGCTACCCACCGAGTGGCACAAACGCTTTTCACACCTTCTATGAGAAAAAATGAAATTAAACAGGGAATAAATATCAAGGTAAATAAGTCTCTGCCAAAAAAAATAATTATTGCCGACTACATTTCTGTATGTAGATGTTTCTAACGAGCCCGAACTCAACGGGGTTGCGTCGGGTAAGTACGGAATTCCCAAGGCCACCTTCTTTCTCCATCATCAGATTTCAGCTCAATCGGATAACGACAAGTGACTGAAAACGGATTGCAAATTTTGACGGATAGCTTACTTAGGTACGTACAACGTACAATACATACTTACATAAATCTGAACAGTGCAAGTTAAATAAAAGCTTGTAAAATTACAACTTTGATTCCTTATTTGAGGGGGACTCTTTCCTGAATAGCAGCTGTGAAATAGTTAATTATGATACAAGATGACCAAAAACACGACCGTGAGGGAGTGTTTTTGATCGATACGAGTTGGGAATTACCAATCCGCACGTATATCATACAACATTTTACAATGCATCATGCGAGGAAATTTAAAATTATACCTACATAAAATGTAATAATACATCGAAAGTGAAATTTAATTGTCATGAAATCTCATTCTCGCACGGGTGTGGGAATATTGGCCCGAAATCCATTCCCGCACGGCCGCCCCCCGGCGCGCCGCGCCGTGCCGGCATGGAGGGCTTCCCGTGTTCATGTTGACCCATGTAAAGGCGCACTTTCAGAGCAAGTGCATTGCAAATAACTATTACAATTCACCTTTTTTGTATAATTTGCGCACTTGTATCATAAATAACTATTATGATACAAGTGCGGAAAGTTGGTAATTCCCAACGAGTGGTGATGACCAAAAATACGACCGTCAGGGAGTGTTTTTGTTCGACACGAGTTGGGAATTACCTATCCGCACGTGTATCATAATAGTACATTACGTAACTAGGGCTCTTCGTGAATGCCCCAGATCGCAGGTGTTTGTGGCCCGAACCGAAGGTGAGGGCCATAAATATGCGCTCTGGGGCTTTACGAATTACCGCCCGTGTTGAGTACAAAATTTTACGTCTTCACCTGGCCACAATGCGAGTTTTCCTTTACGCGCAGCGTGCAGTAAAACTCCATTATGGCCAGGTGTGACGTAATAGTAGTTTATGCGACTGATCCATAACGAGAGGCCTTAAAATACGAGTGTGGTTTTATGAAACGAGCGTCAGCGAGTTTCATAATAGGATCACACGAGTGTTTTAAGGCCTAATTATGTACAGTTGCATACACTACTTTATCTACACACATATCATAATGTGTGTAGAGCATATTTATGGCCCTCACCTTCGGTTCGGGCCACAAACACCTGCGCTCTGGGGCATTCACGAATTCACCGCCCGTGTTGAGTACAAAATTTTACGTCTTCATCTGGCCGCAATGCGAGTTTTCCTGTACGCGCAGCGTGCAGTAAAACTCGCATTATGGCCAGGTGTGACGTAAAAAATTATACAAAAAAGGTGTAATTTGAATTGTCATGAAATCTCATTCTCGCACGCGTGTGGGAATTTTGGCCCGAAATCCATTCCCGCACGGCCGCCCCCCGGCGCGCCGCGCCAGTGACCCGCCAATGACTCTCATTTGAGCGAGATGTTATTAAACGCGATTATTTTGCGAGTTCCTATAATTGGCTTTGTATTGCTATTCATAAAGCTTAGTGAATATTTCTTAGCTGTTGGAATTCCTTGTATAAATAAATAAAATAAAGTATAAAACATGAACTAACCGCACCGGTGTTCCTGCGGATGGCCTCAAGCGCCTCCTTGTACTCCTGCGCCGACGCATACGACTCCGCGCGGTCCGTGCCTATCCCTGCAACAAAACATCACGTGAGAATAATAAGGCTAAGCTGATGCTGAGACAGGTGATACCTGTCCGCCGGTACTGCGAAGGATACCAGCTAGGGTTTGCACCCGGGACGTCCCGGAACCGAATAACGTACGTATCGTAACATTCTAGCTTATAACTTCGTACTGCTCGTGCCTCCGTCACCTATCCTATTCCCTATCCCTTTCCTAGCCATGGCCACGGCTCGGCGGTCGTCCCCTGACTGCACTGACCCGCGCATCGACTTTTGTCGCTAATTTCACTGCGCAAGTATCCAGTCATTCTTCATCGCTTATCTGAGTGGCTTCATAAAGTATACCTAAGTATTTATGTGTTGTTATGTCGTGATTTTGGTGTCCAGGACCTGCAGTTGATCAATGTATATATAGCGATTATATGCTAAATTAGAAGTAAATCCGGTCAAGTGCGAGTCTGACTCGCGCACCGAGGGTTCCGTACAAACTCACAATAAAGTCAAGGTAAAGTAAATGTCCCAATATTTGTTAAATTACTTATTTTATCCCAACACAATAGAATTCAATTTCAAACAACGAGTAACTTTTACACCAAGACAATTGAATTGCGATCTTTTTAGACCTGTACGCTTACCACGAGATTGATATTTTTAGGGTTCCGTAGCCAAATGGCAAAAAACGGAACCCTTATAGATTCGTCATGTCTGTCTGTCTGTCTGTCTGTCTGTCCGTCAGTATGTCACAGGCATTTTACCCTAAAACCATAAGGTGTATTTGAATAAAAAATTCAGGATAGGGTGTATTTTGTTAACCGCTACATAGTTTAGTAATGAAATTTATTAAAAAATATTTAGGGATGCTCATAGCACACATCTTTCAAGCAATAAGAACATCTCAATACAACAAAATAACGAATTATTTAACAATTACTAATCCCATACAGTTACAATTGAGCCCTGGTACAATCAACCCCATCCTTCACCAAAAATAAATATTAAATAATACCACTAAAACGGATGGCATTGCGGGTATTATAATGTATATACATCCCGAAGTGTCGTATGAATCATAGGTTTAACATAAAATACCTACCAGAGATGTAACTTGTTACAAAAATAATAAGTTTTAATTGTCTTATTTTAGCAGTCGTGTAAAAACTTTGGGTCAATTGTAACGGGGTTAATTGTCCTTTTTTACTCGCACTCACTAACCTTCACAAATCTCGATTCCTTCATCTAACTGACCCCCACACTGTGGCATATCAAAAACTTTAATAACTAGAGAGTCACAATTCAGTACAAGTTTCACACTACGACTATCTAATTATAAACACTAGTACAAAACATAAATCGCAAATACTTACTTTGGTCAGTCAAAAATGCAAATCGTCGTATAGCACTTTCTTTTCGCACGGCAGCGAGTGGCCGACTAGTGAGCAGGTAGAGACACGCTCAAGGCATACTGGTGTATACACAAACATGCATATTTCGATGTGGTTGAAGAATTATAGGCGATGGTACTATTGACCCGTGGTACTATTGACCCCGGTCTACCCTATTGATAAGTATTGAAGGTTTGTCCCGAAAGTCCCGGAAAATTCCAGTTCTGAATTCGGCCAGTCCCGAAAATCCCGGTTCTTTGAAACAGTACGGGTTCTGCATTCCCTTTGCCAGCCATCTCGATTATAAATAAAACACCCAACATATCATGTACCAAGCTAAAAATATATAAAAACTATCCTATGTCACTCTCCATCCCTTCAACTATCTCCACTTAAAAAATCACGTCAATTTGTCTCTCCGTTTTGCCGTGAAAGACGGACAAACAAACACACACACATACACTTTCGCATTTATAATATTAGTATGGATTTAAGTCTTGACCAGACATATTGTAGGTATATGGTGCAGTGCAATGAACGTAAGCAGAAGGCGGACTCGGACTCCTTTGAAAGTCAACCCTGTTCGTCGGTTGCATAACGTTTTGCACGTACGGTAGGTTTTTTATATTTACAACGACCGTGGCAAACAAGCGTACCCGCCTGATGGTAAGCGGACACCGCAGCCTATAGACGCATGCAACTCCAAAGGAGTAACATGGGCGTGGCTGACCCTTGATAAAAAAGCAGAAAAATATAACTGACGGCGGTTGCCAGTGTGCTTACCAAAATTATGCGTCGGTATTATATATGCTTCGATATCCTCAATTTTCTGAATCAGGAGGGAGAGAGGGTGATTTTCAGCATGTACCTAATATACGAATTCTGATTATGTCAAATCTACACTAGCTAAATCACACCATATTTATAATTCTCATACAATAAATTCGTACATACAGTTATTCCGATCGACATAGCGATGCTGCAACGACGCCGCAAAGGCGATAAATTTCTCCACAGCTCGGCGCGGGCGTAGACCCGCCCGAGGTGACCTACGACTTGATGCAAAATTGTTCTTCACGAATCGGTAATGGCCAGTTTGTCGCTCACGTGACATAACTGTCCATTGTAATCGTCACGGAGATTGAGGCCGTGTTCAAGTAGATTTATGCATTGTCTTTTGATCGCAGTCTATAATCTCCCCGAGGTGAGAAAATAATGTATATTATTCGACGTAAACATGCAGATATTAAACTATTTATGTATTCAGCACATCCTGTTGCAGTCCTTGTTACACAATAGATCAAATAAATATGGATTAGAAATCGGCAGGTTGTATACAATTTAAATGCATACCTATAACATAACAGTCTAGACTTTGACACAACAAGGAAATAAATACAGCAATTAAAGTAATCACAATGCTTTTTAACCGACCGTGAAACGACATGAAGCGAATACAAACACGGCAACCGAAATAAAAGATTCGGACAATTACATTGGTTAAAATCTTAATTGAGGTGTCTCGGCCTCAAGTGAAACTGCAAGTGCGTGGAAACGGTAAGTAGCTCGGTTAGTTTAAAATGGACTGTCACCGTGGTCATGTGCCTTGGAAAGCGGCGATCTGTGAGATCCGTGCCTACTTTCGCCAGAACAAAGCTTTTGATGATCCCTATTGATACGCACTTGGGATGGGCTCTGTATTCCAGTTTTTGCCATTAAAACTAGTTCTTGGAGGTAAGTCGACCCACGGCTATGAGAATTTGCGTGGAGCAAGTTAAGATAAGCATCACATAGAATTTAATTAATTAGTCTGACATTTTTATTGCGGCGCCTCGAGATCGATGGCACTGGACTTAATTTGTATAATGGTGTTGTAAATTAGTTAAAGTTTTAAATTGTAATAGATACTGCATCAAACATTTAAACACCTATATTTTTGGGTTCTTGGGAGCATTAACGCATTAAAATTACTCCATTATGGGGCGAAAGGCCGCTTAATAGTAGCAAGAAACTGCACAAAAACCACCTGCTTCCCATTAGAGCGAGCGTCCACTAAACTACTGAGGTCTTCCCAACGCCACACAAAAACTCCATAGTCATTTCGCATGATAACGTCCGTTCAATAAAATAAATAAGACGGCATCTTTGATATATTCATAGGTGTAATAATTATATCGATGTGAAAAAAGTATGAAGAATCGAATGCAGCCTGTGTAGCGGGCCGTATCCGGCCCAGCAGAGCATTCTTATTGTCAAGCGAGCAGGATTCAACGAACTGGCCGCTCGCGCGATCTACTTTCGACAAAGTAAATAATTGATAGTTAAATGGCTCAATTATTAAGATGGTACCTAGTCGATATCTCAACGCCGATGATTTTAACCGATAATAACCGTTGAATATGGGCCTGCTCGCTGATTAACATCAATGATAAATGGTTATTATCGACAATGAGTATGACCCGGGTATATAACCCGACGATGATTATGTCTTAAATCATTCATTGAATTGTGACATTATCGCAATGTAGAAATGTTTAAATGACATGTTTACGGTTCATGGGTTAATTACACCGAATGGAGAAGGATAGAGATATTTGCAAACAAAATTATTTAAATTCCTAGAAAATTATGATGGACGTTGCGTGTTAATGGTACCTAATGAAATTCATTTGTTGCTTAATGATTACAATTAGGAGGCGCGTGTCGGGAATCTTTCCATTAGGTGGTAGCCTGAGGTGAGCTGTCTCATGACTCAAAGGTTGAGGCTCGAGCGGACGTGTGAAGTAATCACTCAGCACATTCGTGATTCAGATTTCTGAAGACAATATCTTCGTACCGTATAATTATAATTAGTTAGGTAAGCATCCCTATTTATTAGCTGAGAATAATAATCGTGTTTGTCGGTGCGTTTGTTAGGACTGGGAATTAAAATCATGGTTTGCGAAGTGACAGATTTAGTATTATGCATGTCCATATCAATATCAGTCAATTTATAAATTAAGCTTCACATGAACTTTTGAATTTCATCATTTGCTGGTTCAGATGACAGTTGCCTTTCTAAAACATAATCAGGTGCCAAATGGTAACCTAGCTTCTTTAGAGTGCAGTTTGCTGCAACCGGGAAAAGTCTAGGACAACGATGATACCATTTCAGCTTCCCCACGACTATCCTCTTTACGGAACGCCCAGTGGTTAAACATCCTATGGTTTTCCGTAAGTTATGAAGTACGCAATAATAGGACTTGCCAAGATTCTAATCCATGACCTCCGTTAGAAATTCTCACGAATGATCCACTAGACTACCAAGGCCATACCTTCTATAGGTAAACTTGTATAAGATTTAACGAACGTGTGCATTTTATGAGTAAGTAATACTTAAATCAAAAATGCATTGCACAATTCCTCTTAGATACTTAATCCCAAGTCTTATTACCAAAAAAACCATTTTTGGTACAAGCTTTTATTGCCGACTGTACTTTTCTGTATTAAACCATCATCAACACACCAGAATCAATACTAGAATCGTCTCAATTAGTACATTGAGACGATTCTAACGAACCCAAACTCAACGGGGTTACGTCGGTTAAGTACTGAATTCCAATGGCCACCTTCTGTCTCCATCATCAGATTAGCTCGATAATACCATAATATTTCGATCATTTTGTCGATCTTTTATACCCATATTTATGCTAAAAGTGGCACTGGAACAAAAGTTTCATGTGCTCTGCCTAACCCTTTTAGGGATAAAGGCGTGATTATATGTATGTATGTATGTATGTACCATAATATTGAATTATCATCCAAACTATACTTACCTATACCCAAAATTTCAGCTCAATCGGTCTCCGGGAAGTGGGACAAATTCAACTTGCAAGATTTGTCCCATACATACTAACAGGGCAAGTTAATATACTGAAAGCTTATAAAAACCGGAACTTCTTCCTGCACGTAATAAACAAAGTGAAGCAATTGAAACCCTTTGCACTATCCTTCAACATGCAATATGTGCGGCAACATGTCCAGAGAAAACTTATTACATTTTACTTTGAAACCTTTAATTGGGTCAGCATTGCTCTGCCTTCGGAACTATCCACTAACTCCTAGATGTACATAGGTAATACGCCTCCGTAGCAGACAGCAATACCAGTTCCCTGATGATATTAGTACATTACGTAACTAGGGCTCTTCGTGAATGCCCCAGATCGCAGGTGTTTGTGGCCCGAACCGAAGGTGAGGGCCATAAATATGCGCTCTGGGGCTTTACGAATTACCGCCCGTGTTGAGTACAAAATTTTACGTCTTCACCTGGCCACAATGCGAGTTTTCCTTTACGCGCAGCGTGCAGTAAAACTCCATTATGGCCAGGTGTGACGTAATAGTAGTTTATGCGACTGATCCATAACGAGAGGCCTTAAAATACGAGTGTGGTTTTATGAAACGAGCGTCAGCGAGTTTCATAATAGGATCACACGAGTGTTTTAAGGCCTAATTATGTACAGTTGCATACACTACTTTATCTACACACATATCATAAGTAGTAGTAAGTGACAGCAAAAACACAACAATAAAATGACAACAGCAATGGCGGCAATTCGATAATCCGTCATGACGAATGTTTTTTTTTTAAATCATAGACAAACGAATGAAGTCCCTATACTCATATCACTCGAGATCAAATGTCATACGGTATCGATAACTGTTTTAATATCTATGGATACTAGAATAGAGACCCACTTGAGTTTTGACAGCTGTTCCAAATTTAAACTCATAACGATACAAATTTATCAAAAATCTGTACTGTAATGACATTACAGTACAGATTTTACCTACTACCACAGACAAGAAAGTTCTCATAGTAAAATCGGTTCTAGTAATGCTGGTCATTTCCTACGGTTTCTGAACGCATTTTAGAGCACTAATGATATGTGCGTAGAAAAAATAAATTTAAACTGGCTCACTGGCGTAATTAGAGGTTTCAATCAACTGTGGTAAAAACAGTAGAACAACGGGCTAACGACTGCTGTCCGTGGGACAGAGTCTTTAATGGCATAGTGCATAATTAGCTGTTTACTTTAAAGATTACGTTTATGCATTATAGTAGTACTTAATATTTTACCGTTGCAGTAAATTTAACATCAAGTTCGTTTTCTCCGTGTTGTCCCGAAGCTATGAATGCCACAAAGCATATGGCTCAGTACAATTCAGATTGTATCGAAGTCAGAGATGTTATTTAAGTATGCTTTATGCTAGTGTCCGGCAGCCGGTGGGCGAATTCTATACTAAATAACATTAATAAAACAGACAAGATTCGTATAGTGGTATAGTTCATGTTCATCATTCATCAGTATGATGAATGACTCTATCTGAGTGTGGATCAAACAGTCTATCTTTTTATTTTAATAAGAAAGTCCAAAGGAGCGTCGATTTAAATAATTTGCACGTATTATAGTAATTAATTTATAATAATATCAGAAGATGTATGCCTAAGCTACATAACATACGTATTAACCTACCTACTTAAACTTAAAATCGCGGCAGTCTCGCTTGAATCACTGCCACTCACAATGTTATTCAAGCGACACTCACGCCGCGGAAACAGTCATCCTCAAAAAGAACTCCCGAAGAGTTCGAAATATGTCACCTGTACTGACATTTAATACGTGAGTTTAACCGTGTATTTATTTATTAAGTAGTATGATTTTCGAATACTTCTTATGGCCCGACAGCACCCTTAACATCGACTGCGTCGTTTAAAGTCAAAGCAGTTCTTTCTCTACGGCAGTAAAAAATTGTAGCACTTATCCTTCTTTGTGCACTCGTGTGAGCTCTTATTCCCAACGCTTACCGCCACCTCAATACAGGCGAACCAGAGTAAGTCACACCTCGAATTACACGTATAGTTATTACAAATCGCAACGTCAACATATGCTATGGTGTGCTGGGAGGAGAGGTGAAACCAGTTGTGAATAGCATAGCTGATGCATCAGTGCCCAATAAATTCCTCGTGGGAACCCATTAACCCATTATAACAGATAATCATCGCGCATGCATCCATCAGAGGCATCGCGAAAATAGAGCAATAGGCTATTGCTACCCATTGGTAGCAATCTACGCTGTTTTATGCACGCTTATTAAACTGTAAAATGCATTACTTATTCTTACTTATGTTTCCGATAATAATACGGGTCTTCGAGCGTAATCTACACAATATTACACGAGGACTTTTCAAAATTAACGATGTTTATTAGAGACGAAGATTTAAAGATCCACGTCGCGTCGGTTGGACGACGATGCACAGTTGACGTCAATGACATGATTACGCTTTTATACCTTATTACAAAGTGTAAACATGTCATGGACGTCGACTGTACACAGTCAAGTGTAAAGTAAGGAGTAAAAATATGGGTCACTACAATTTACTCATAAATATGCCCCCCATAACTCTTACGTCCGCGCGTATGTTTTATGTCCTCTTAATATGTCCGCCAAACATTAAGGTTTTCGCCTAAGTATTTAATATCAACATTTCTGGAGCAACAAAAATCAGAACTATCTACATAAAGATTATGCGATATATCCAGTACCTACGCCAAAAATGTTCAACCAAAAGATTTTAGGATAAACGATATTATGCCACACAAAGGGTACACCTCAGTGACTAACAAATATTCGTGTTCAGCCAGGGGCGGCTGACTCCCACACGTCGCGCCGCTTCAAGTAGGCACATGCCAGCCTACCGGCCCGGGGGTTATGTTAGCGCTGGTACGGCCCCGCACGCAGCGCAATAAAAACTCAAAAAAACTCAAACTCAAAATTGTATTTATTGAAGCAGGCAGTAACAAGCACTTTCAAATCGTCATGTAGAAACATAATCTGAAGCGAATTACTTAGAGTAAACATAATAAGTAAAATTTATATGAAGTATTTAAACGTTTTTATAAAAAAATACTAGTCTAGAATGTTTCTAGAAAGACAATCTGATGTCAAAATATAAATAATACGAGAATGATAAATCAAAAACACAATGTAATTTTTTTACAAAAGGTATAAATAAATTATCCAGTCAATATTAGTCCCAAGAAGTTTTATCATTCGTGTAGTCTTGTGTGCTATAATAAGCTTTCGAAATAAGTTTACGTTTCACATAGTTCTTGAATTTATTAATAGACAGTTACGTTTCCAGAAAGTTTGTTATACAATCTTACACAATTACCCATGAATGATTTTTTTTATCTTTTAGAGCCGACAGGTGGGCACTGCGAGCTTATGCTTATTTCTAGTATTAATAGTATATATGTCACAGTTTTTCCCAAAATTGACAATGTTTTATGTACATACACAATATTTTCATAGATATATTGACAATGCAATGTCATTATTTTAAACTTATCTCTAAGTGAGTCTCTATGTTTCATTCTATATATCGCCCGAATAGCTAGTTTCTGCAAAACAAAAATTGAATGAATGTCCGAGGCACTGCCCCACAATAAAATACCATATGACATAATGCTATGGAAGTAGCTAAAATATACTAATCGAGCTGTTTTCACGTCGTTAATTGACGGATCTTGCTCACTGCAATTGCTGCAGAACTCAGTCTATTCGAGAGATTAGCAATATGGGGACCCCATTGAAGCTTAGAATCTAACGTTAAACCAAGAAAAACTGTACTATCAACTAGTTCCAATTCCTCATCTTTCACAAAGACACTCGTAGTGCTCAACGTGATTCGTGACAAATTTAATACATTTAGTCTTCTTGTCATTTATCAATTTTCTTTTATATTTCTCATATAATAAAATAACATATAGCACACAATTAATAATACCTTTTTCATGCCACTGCTCGGAAATGTGGCAAAAGATGGTCAGAAAACAGGCTTCAACGCTGGGGTTAGTTGGACATCGCACGAATAGGCCAACTATGAGTTCAAACTGTCCAACAATGTTATTGTTGTCAAGTGTCATTTTATTTATACAGTATGTTGTAAACAGACATACTCGTAAATCCTAGGCCCTAGACTAGTCTCTTAAAGTGAATATCAACCAGAGATTTGCGAAACTGTGTCATAATATATTATTACAGTACATACGGTGCTACTTTCCCGCACTAGTGCGGAAAAGAGCACTTTCCGTGCATATGTCGAAATTTTAAAGAACCACATGTACACAAAAAACCACATGTAAAACATTGTAGTATACACGTGCGAATAGGTAATTCGCAACTCTTGTCGATTTAAAACAATCCCTTCGTTCGTGTTCTAATGTATCACCACTCGTTGCGAATTTCCTATATTCGGCACTTGTATCGTAAATAACTATTCACCATTACTCTGTTAATTATAAAATGTGTTTTTTTTATCTTTAACCGTACCTGCTGCAGCCTATTAAAGGTATTTCACCCGTAGATTTTTTGTTGATTTCTAGTAAAGGACTGGTTGTTTGCTACATACTTATAAACATCCACATAAAAATTCCCCAGCGGTCATGATGTAAGTATAATTACCGCTTATAATTGTAAAGAAAATATTTTCCAAATTCGTTCCAAACATGTAATGTTATGTCTATCCGCTTGATCACGTGCGTGCTGTGACGTAATGAAATGAAATGGGTTCTGGTTGACAACATGGTTTATAATATGCTCGCTATACCTATGCCTAATCAATATCGATCATGGCTCCAGAATTTACGTTTCTGGATACAGAAGGCAGCAATTTATGGTTGTTCACACAAATATGCCATTATGTAATGTGAGAACGCTATGAAATTACTACTATACACTATATATGTAAATGTACATACTTGTCGCGAAGCCACTTCTGGTCGATCTCATGGCCGCGAATGAGTACCTATAACACTATAGCTCAGTTATCTGTATTAGCATGTATGCAACTATGAACCTACACTTACAGCTTGAGGAATCCTTTATATATCTGACAGATGAGCTGCCGCCTTGTGCGTACCAGTTCCATATGAGCGGTGGGGACCTTCGTCCCCGAGAATGTCCTCCTCCTCCCCTTACAGACATCCCTTAACCACACAACTGATGCTCCACCTTTTCACACGCTATTGTTCCCGTTATAATTACTCGGGTGCACCCTTGACTGATAACGATACGGCCTGAGGCTGAAACTACCGAACCTGAGACCCTGTTGTTACACTGGTTACTAATCCTCTCACACTAAAGAACTCCACGACTAAGAACTGTGTTATCGCCTGTACCTGACATGTAGGAAACCTTATTCATATCCATGATATACCGTCACACCTCCCAAATAGAATAAGACCTGTGGACGCACATAAATACATCACATCATAAACAGTCATCGTGCGAGCTGTGTAAGCACATTAACAGTAAATGTACCAAATCGGTACCTGCAATGTCATAGGATGCACTGAAAGTGATTATGGAAAGAGCTCACCCTGGTTTTCCTCCAAATCTAACACTACAAATCTGCACTTAACTATTCATACGCAATACAGCCGTTAGGAACACTGAATCTCCGCCTACCCGTCAATATTGTAATAAAATGATTACTGGTCGGTGTTGCTACATAAAATAATCGGCTGTTTGAGACATGATTATTAACATCAATGTAAATACTATCGTGAATCATGACCATTCACGACACTCCCGGCCCCCAGAGAACTGGCGATCATATCTCCAGTAGAGCGTATTAATACAATTATTATTCAAAGCTTTATTTAACTCTTCCTCAGATCTTTGAATTTACCATTTTTTCCCCATTGTAAATTTCGACTAGCTCTGGATCCTCTCCTATGCCTTGATTGGCCAATGCATACTTTATAGGTGATTGCAACAGCTTATAAAATAAATTAGTTGGAAGGCATAAGTAATTTCTGATAGCTGTAAAGGCTGATAATAAGTTAATCTTGACGAACTTTCTAAATCAGTTCCAAACATTTCGTGAGACCCGAGGTATGCTAGTCAACTGTGAGGTCCTTTATCCTCGAGACCAACCAAGCTTCATCGTGTTTTGTTGTTATAAGCAATCAGTCGTATCGTATCCTATATATATCTTAAACCGTGTGTTGTATTTGCTAGCGTATTTTTGCTGTTAACGTGAATTATCTATCGATGGTGGCAAAAACATCATGATCATGACTATTTCGAATATACGTATAATCAACATTGAACTGAGATACATGCATACCGAGTACATAATGCATCAGCGTCTTTCACTCTCACGACACGGAGAGTTACGAAACGACAAAGAACTGAAAAAATACTTCTATACATTGTGCTGATTCATGTACATACTTTTAGGTTGCCGCAATAGGAGTTTCGTCAACTTGCTAGATTGAAACGAATGTCTGGACAGATTTTATTATCATCTTAATACTCGTTTCCTTTTTTCCATGGAATGGAATCCTCCCCCACGGGCAAATTGCTAACGATAATTTCAATAAACTCCGCCCAGTAAGAAACGGTGCTACTGGCCTGTTCCACAGAAACATTTGTTGCGGTTAATAGTAAATCATTAGCATACTGCAAAACCCTAACAATGCCATTTCGAGATGATTCTTAGTTAAATGTATAAATATTGTACAACAGAGGGCTTAAACAGACCCTTGTGGAAGTCCTCTCCACACTAAGCGAGTAATACTATTGTTATCATCTATGAGAAGACTAATGAACCTTTGAGACAATATATTAATTATAAAGTTGCTTAACATTATTGGTACACCTTATATGAAAAGCTTTTCTCTTAACACTGAAACTAAGACATTATCATATGCAGCGCTAATGTCCAAGAAGGCAGCTACCACAGATTCATCTCTGGAAAATGCCAATCGGATATCAGATGTAGCTTAACTATTATAAGTATCTTCTATCTTCCTTTACGGAATCGAAACTGACTATGAGCTAGTAACTTAATGCTTTCAATAAAAAATCTAGTCTTTTTTTTAATCAAGCGTTCTGTAATTTTAGCGAACACTAAAGATAAAGCAATAGGCTTATAAGAAGAAAAATCTGAAGCTGTGTGATTGAATTTTAATTTTTAAGGCTTTCTTTTGACTATACAACAAACACACTTCATTGCACACCTCAAGAAATAACACAGGAAGCTTTAAAGTGTAAAGAACGTGTCTTATCGCTTAACTTTTTATTTTAAGACCTGGTCATCACTATTTATTTTATAATACCGATAATAAAATGAATTATTACAATTTGACTGTATCAATAGGTCATCATTCTCCTAGCGTTATTCCCGGTTGTGCCCCTAAAGGAGCCCAGGGTCCGCTTTGACATCTAATCCCAAGATTTGGCATAGGCACTAGTTTTACGAAAGCGACTGCCATCTAACCTTCCAACCCAGAGGGAAAACTAGACCTTATTGGGGATTAGACCGGTTTCCTCACGATGTTTTCCTTCACCGAAAAGCTTGTAACAGTTTACCCCTCCCCCGCTAGAAACGCTTCCGAAGACCTACAGCCAACGAAGGAGCTCCCCGCTGAAGCTCGAGAACGCTAAATATTTTGCAATGAATTCTAACGTAATGTAAAACCCTATTCCTTCGTACTAGTCTACTGTAGCTTACTCTCTATTTACCTACTTATTAAACCTACTTTTGTTGCGTGCTTTTATTTGAGAATACCTGAAGATTTGGCCAAGATGTGATCGCTAGTGGTTGAACCCCGAAGTGTTGTGTACCGTAATAACCCTAGATCCTTTTATGAAAGCTTGACAGGTTTTTGGACTCTTCATTCATAATAAAATTAAATCTAGCTTATCTGTACATAAATCTACCTACTTAAATGCTACTTTTAACTGCTATTTTCCTAGTTATGAGCATAACAAAGTCCTAAATCTTGTAGGAATAATAAATTAATTATAAATCACTTTATGATTATAATTACACTGTAAGTTACTTTATGATTATAATTAAAATTTGTTTTTGGTAGAAAATCACCTATCCCCTATTACATGTCCGGTTGAACAAGGAGTAGCCTTCATAAAATCAAGATTATTTATTTAAACCTATTATTATCTAGAAGACTGCCCTAAATACTTGTATTTTGGACCAAAGTTCTATCGACGGGTCGTGTGGCAATCTTTTGCTCACACTGGCTACTCTCTTGTTGTAATGGAGTCTGGACATCCTATTCAAGTTACTTACCTAGCTATCCTACGAGTTTAGGACTCAGAGAATGAATCTACCAGTGTCTCAAACCTAGCGGTCAGTTCCGAGAAGATACACCGAGACAAACTCGACTGACATCTTTTAGTATTATTAATCGTTTATATGTATAACTAAGATGGCCTGGACCATTTTATACCGATGACCGTAGAGTAATGCCGAGGTAAACCGTTCATTATACGTGAGACGTTCTACCCAAACCATGCCTTAAATGAAGAGTTTCCACGCACGAAAATAAGATACTTTAAATGGAGAGTTCCCTCTCATGAAAATAAGATATTTTAAATGGATTTGATGAACTGCTCAGCCTGCCATCAAACCCAGAATTATTTCATCTTTCTGAAACAATCCTGATATCACAATTTCATGAATAATACTGTGACCTCTTTAATGATATTTAACAATTGTCTCATGTAATATTTCACGTGTAACCCACGGCAACCCAACACCCCTCCTTGCCTCACTATTCAAACTTCACACCGATTGCTCATATTAATAATTTTAGTCGTCATTAGATTTTATAAGAATAATAACTTCAATTTTATTAATCCTACCAACGCTTGTAATATCTTTAGTTACAGTAGATATAGTTTCAAGCCCTAATACCCCATAACGCGTGAATTTACTGACAAGAGTGTATCCCTATTGAAGCTGTAATTAGTTCAGTCGGCGAAACTGAGATGACAACCCTCTAACAGCCTGTGTAATTCATCTCCCCCCGCTGTGCCCGAAGGCTAAAGGGAAATCAGCGAGTAAGATGCACTAACTGGACATACGGTATGTTGATATATAAGTATATTTAACACTGAACGACCCCTCAAGCAACCGATCGGTTTCCACGAGCGGAGATATCCCCCTATGCTTTTCGTCACATAAATGCTCAAGCCACGTTTCCACCGTCAATTGTTTTGAGAGACGTGAGGGCCCCGGTTAAGGGGTTTCGTCTCCTATGTTGGTAAAGAGGTAGACGCCAGACCACACCTCAAGTCTGGTAACTACGCGGACACGGATTCACCCCCGTTGGCACCGTTAGGTGGGGCTGACTCCGCAGATAACTGATTCTTGACAGTGTTCCGGCTGATTGGACAGTAAGAATTAACCCCAACTAAATTTCGAAAGCAATCGTCAAACATACTCAATCCCAGGGAGTACCCTGGCATAATTAAATATATTTGACTAACTATATAAACCTCCGGATAACTCCGTTACGGTAAATACAGCTTTGACTGAGTTCCGAAAACACTTGTCAAACATGTCTAATTCTAGGGAGTGGCCGCTAGCAAATTAAACATATTTGATTTAACCATATAAACCTCCCGGAGTATCTCCGATAAAGTAAATATAGCTTAGGCCCTAATACCCCTTTAAATATACAATTAACTTGTAAAATTAAGAAAGTAAAAGACTCATAATTATGAAGAGAGATTCCTCACAATAACAAGCCATTCACCAAAACACAATAGAAGAAACACACCAATAATTTCACAGCCCACAACCAGAGACACTGCCAGTCCGAACGATGAGAAATGAATAATCCCACATACTACTCCGGCATTCCCTTTTATACCCTTGGCCGGCGACACGAGTGATAGCGTCGCGAGCGACGCGAGGGATGCGAGGGACGCGAGGGACGCGAGGGACGCGAGGGACGCGAGGGACACGAGTTACATGAAGCTAAGCGACGCAAGGGATGCGAGCGACATGGTGCTAGGGACGCGAGCGACATGGTGCTAGGGACGCGAGGGATACGAGTGACATAGTGCTAGGGGATACGAGGGACGCGAGTGACATGAAGCTAAGGAACGCGAGGGACGCGAGCGACATGGTGCTAGGGACGCGAGGGATACGAGCGACATGGTGCTAGGGGACACGAGGGACGCGAGTGACACGGTGCTAGGGACGTGAGGGATACGAGCGACATGAAGCTAAGGGACACGAGGGACAAGAGCGACACGGTGCCAGGGACGCGAGGGACGCGAGTGACATGGTGCTGGGGGATACGAGGGACGCGAGTGACATGACGCTAAAATGGACGCGAAGGACGCGAGCGACATGGTGCTAGGGACGCGAGGGATACGAGCGACATGGTGCTAGGGGATACGAGGGACGCGAGTGACACGGTGCTAGGGACGCGAGGGACTCGAGTGACATGACGCTAAAATGGACACGAGGGATACGAGGGACACGAGTGACATGAAGCTAAGGAACGCGAAGGACGCGAGCGACATGGTGCTAGGGACGCGAGGGATACGAGCGACATGGTGCTAGGGGATACGAGGGACGCGAGTGACACGGTGCTAGGGACGCGAGGGACTCGAGTGACATGACGCTAAAATGGACGCGAGGGATACGAGGGACACGAGTGACATGAAGCTAAGGAACGCGAAGGACGCGAGCGACATGGTGCTAGGGACGCGAGGGATACGAGCGACATGGTGCTAGGGGATACGAGGGACGCGAGTGACATGAACCTAACAGACGCGGGGACACGAGCGACATGATGCTAGAGGATACGAGGGACGCGAGTGACACGGTGCTAGGGACGTGAGGGATACGAGCGACATGAAGCTAAGGGACACGAGGGACGCGAGCGACACGGTGCTAGGGACGCGAGGGACGCGAGTGACATGGTGCTGGGGGATACGAGGGACGCGAGTGACATGACGCTAAAATGGACGCGAGGGATACGAGCGACACGAGTGACATGAAGCTAAGGAACGCGAAGGACGCGAGCGACATGGTGCTAGGGACGCGAGGGATACGAGTGACATGATGCTAGAGGATACGAGGGACGCGAGTGACACGGTGCTAGGGACGCGAGGGACTCGAGTGACATGACGCTAAAATGGACGCGAGGGATACGAGGGACACGAGTGACATGAAGCTAAGGAACGCGAAGGACGCGAGCGACATGGTGCTAGGGACGCGAGCGACATAGTTTTGGGGGATACGAGGGACGCGAGTGACACGGTGCTAGGGACGCGAGGGACTCGAGTGACATGACGCTAAAATGGACGCGAGGGATACGAGGGACACGAGTGACATGAAGCTAAGGAACGCGAAGGACGCGAGCGACATGGTGCTAGGGACGCGAGGGATACGAGCGACATGGTGCTAGGGGATACGAGGGACGCGAGTGACATGACATGAGCGACACGAGTGACACGACCTGGGGACACGGGCGACACGAGTGACATGACCTGGGGACATGGGGGACATGAGTGACATGACATGGGGACACGGGCGACATGAGTGACATGACGTGGGGACACGGGCGACATGAGTGACATGACATAGGGACACGGGCGACACGAGGGACATGACCTGGGGACACGGGCGACACGAGTGACATGACTTGGGGACACGGGCGACACGAGTGACATGACGTGGGGACACGGGCGACATGAGCGACATGACATAGGGACACGGGCGACACAAGGGACATGACTTGGGGACACGGGTGACATGACCTGGGGACACGGGTGACACGAGCGACATGAGATAGGGACACGGGCGACACGAGTGACATGATCTGGGGACACGGGTGACACGAGTGACATGACCTGGGGACATGGGGGACACGAGTGACATGACATGGAGACACGGGCGACACGAGTGACATGACTTGGGGACACGGGCGACACGAGTGACATGACTTGGGGACACGGGCGACACGAGTGACACGACTTGGGGACACGGGTGACACGAGTGACATGACTTGGGGACACGGGTGACACGAGCGACATGAGATAGGGACACGGGCGACATGAGCGACATGACATAGGGACACGGGCGACACGAGTGACATGACTTGGGGACACGGATGACATGACCTGGGGACACGGGTGACACGAGCGACATGAGATAGGGACACGGGCGACACGAGTGACATGATCTGGTGACACGGGTGACACGAGTGACATGACCTGGGGACATGGGGGACACGAGTGACATGACATGGAGACACGGGCGACACGAGTGACATGACTTGGGGACACGGGCGACACGCGTGACATGACTTGGGGACACGGGCTACACGAGTGACACGACTTGGGGACACGGGTGACACGAGTGACATGACTTGGGGACACGGGCGACACGAGTGACACGACTTGGGGAGACGGGCGACACGAGTGACATGACGTGCGGACACGGGTGACATGACCTGGGGACACGGGCGACACGAGTGACATGACCTGGGGACATGGGGACACGAGTGACATGACATGGGGACACAAGGGTCAGCAGGGTTACGAGGCTAGACGTTGGTGGTATCATCAATCACTTCTACCCATTAGCAACCTTAACTCTTTAGCAATAAGGTTTAAATTTGATTGTAGTATTAAAGCGCTAACGCATTGCCTGATGACGAAAGGTCGTATTGTTTCTTTTCATTTAGTTTTTAAGGTACTAGTTATTAAGGTTGACATTCGTATGTCGCCCTACGCTTCCAGCCATGCCGGATTGCAAAAGCAGGAATTTTATTTAGGTATCGATATATGAAATGATTCATACAATATCTGTAGATGAAATAAGTCACCGTTACAGACTGTTTATACGATTGCATGTTAACTTTATTGTCTTCCTTCTCCCCTTCATTTATCTAATCAATTTTCTAACTTTGGGTATGAAATAAAAGTATGTCATTCTCTCTCTCTCTTTATATAACAATACACACAGAAATCCGCCAGCGAGCATGCCCACTCTATTACAAGCTAACGGTAAATATTCCGTACATAAGTTCCGAAAAACTCATTGGTACGAGCCGGGATTCGAACCCACGACCGCCGCTTGACAGCCGCATGCCTGAACCACTAGGCTACCGTAGCTTCTGACAGAGACATGATGAATACCATTCACGACAATACTATTTCAACAAGGATACCTATATTGGAATAAGAATTGGTTAAATGAAATTGAAAAAAAATTCGAATGCTACTATTCTAGTGTATTGCATTGCATATTGGGACATTTTGTGTCCTTCAGAGGACTTTTTGTTCATTGAGATAAATTACCTATAATTATATGGTTTTCGTAATAAACGTGACTTTTGGTAAAGGCCCGTGTATTTAAATTTACTTACCTACTGACAAAATGTCGCATTTAAGTGGAAGTAATTGCGCAAAAACAAATATGTAATTGCATTTCATAGTGTGTAATGCGCGCGGAAATGTTTTTCTGACTAGCTTGTAAAAACTGTACTCAACAGGCGTTCAGCATAATGACATTTTAATGACCCAATATTTTATATGAAGACGGCAATGTGAACTAAGATTTAGTCGCATATTCAGTACAATTTTCACATTAGAATGACCTTGTTCATTGTCATCGACTATGATCAGATTTATTCTCAGCTTTATTTATTTATTCTCGCTTTTTTCAAAATTTACTCGCGAATGTGATGGCGATCTAGGTATATTAGACTTTTACAAGCTTTTATTTAGTTTCACCTGTCCCGTTTTCTGTCTGTCTGTCGGTCTGTAATCAAATTTTGCAAGTTAAATTTGACCCACTCCCGGTTTCCGACTGAGCTGAAATTTGGCATGCATGTAAAAATCGGATGACAATGCAATATTATTATGAGATAGAGCTGATCATGGAGCTGGAAGGTGGCCTTAGGAACCCGTAATTAAACGACGCAACCCCACTGAGTTTGTGCTCGTTAGAATCGTCTCAATGAGTTGTTGATGATGGTATACAGAAAAGCAGTACAGTCGGCAATAAAAGCTTGTACCAGAAATGAATTTTTTGACAGAAACTTGTTATAGGTTATTTTGAGTACCTACATAGTTCTCAGTTTAACTGATGGTCTTCCTTGAGGAGATACCATTCACAAGTTAAACACTCCTTTCTTGAGTTTTAAGTGCTGTTTTCGGGCAGTGACAGTTTTACTAGTACATTTTTACAATCCAGCGATATCCGTTCAATTACGTTGGAAAGAAAAAGGAATATGTTTTTTACTCTCATCCCTTAAAATACGTGTTCGTAGGTTTACTATGTACCTTTGTATGTTCATTATACAGTTCTAGTATGTACCTACCAATTCGGATTTCATTTAGTTCTCGTCCATTAACAGCTGCGAGCGAATGCGAACACTGCAAGTTCACCAGGTTAACTGATAACAAGGGACAGCTAACGAGCTACAAGTGGTACGCGAGACCAACTTGCCCTCGCCCGGCCTAAGCGATAGAACCCATTAGGATTGTCGGGATTCCGAAGTTGCGATGCGTGTTGTTATTGAAACTCCGTAGGTTGAAAAATCAAGGTATTATATTCGTTGTAAGGTGATATTTTGCGGTTTACAACAATTAAGGCTTAACAGAAAAAACACGGGATATGCACGAGATTGCCCTAATTAAGTTAATGGCGTAACAGGGCCTTGTGAAGAGAGAGATCGGTCTAGTGTGGCGTTCCGGAAGCTTCTTTCTAGTCATTTTTGGCAATCATTCGGTTCCGGCCAATCAGTGCGACCGCGCGTCGACTCGGGCGCATCCGGTGCGTCCTGATTGGCCGGCCGGGGGAAAGCCACACAGACAATACAATAATATATCCCTGAGGAAGGGATGTGGCTTCGGTTGTGACCGTGGCGCCACATCACCCCCCCAGGGAGAGAATTAATTAATTAAAATAATTAGTTACATAGCTATCATGGATTGCACCGAAAAGGAAAAACATAACATTTTTATTTAAAAAAAAAAAAAAAAAATGGTTAGTGGCGTACATAGGTGCACATACCCTAGGTAGGTATATTGAGATCAAACACATTGCGGCCTTACTATAAATACAAAACATGACTCCTATACTACTTAGGTACAAGTAATACAATTAAGTAAGGATATTGCACAAGTTATCCTACAATTAAATGTTATGTAACATTTTAGTTTAGAACTAACATGACATTCCAATTGTTCACTATTGGAAATAAGGTTAACATATTCATGATAACAGACAATTATGAAAGATTACTGCAAATAAAGAGTTACTTCAATAATGTTAATTGGAGTAGGTAATATGTAGGTATGCAAGATGTGCATATTGTGCATACATATTTATATTAATTATAGGAATATGTAGGTAAGCAAGTTTTACATATTGATATTAATTAAAGGATAATAATTAAAACTAAGAAACATTGAGGCTTGCTTGACTTCGCAATATGTATTTATATATACATTCATAAAGATATGTAATACCGAATTATTATGAATAAATATGATTATGATTATTATTATTATTATGATATTGAGGATGAAATGAGAAAAAATAATAATAATATGTATTCTAGAACTAGAAAACATTGAGCATTTAGAATTGCAGCTAATTATGAACCAAGAGTAATGAACTAGGAGGGGTCATAAGGTAATTTGAAACGAACCCTTCTGCCGGAACGTGTGGAGTACTCAGGCGGACCGTCCGACTGAGGCGGATCAGCTGACTGAGGTGAGTCAGCTGATGGAGCTAAGTCAGCTGATGGAGGTGAGCGTGTAGGTACAGGCGCGACTGGCTGCGGTGGTGTCGGTTTGCGTAAGGCGCTACGGCGCGGGGACACTGAGGGCAGGGCGGGCGGCACGTTTGGCCCGGAGGTGTCGGCCTGGGAGTGAGGGCTCGGAAGGCCCGTCTCGTCCACGACGTAGGCGGGCTTGACCCGGTCGATACTGACCTCGACTTCCTTTCCTTTATTGAGAAGTTTGATTGTTTTCTCCTTAAGCTGGATGACACGGTGCGGTCCTGTGTAGGGCGGCTGTAGCGAGTGACGCAGCGCATCTTCCCGCAGGAACGCGTGGGTCGCTGAGGGAAGGTCTTTAAAGGTGAAAATGCGGTCGCGTTGGTGATGAGAAGCTGGAGTTGGCCGAAATTGTGCCATCTTCGTACGAAGTTGGTTGACGTAGTCGGCAAGGTCGGTGGGTCGCTCTGATGTCATGGGAGGAGAGAGCAGCTCTCCAGGGAGACGTAGGGGCTCGCCGTACAGTAGTTCGGCTGGTGACGATTCCAGGTCTTCTTTTAAGGCGGCGCGCATGCCAAGTAGCACCATGGGGAGCGCTCTGATCCAGGTGTTGTTATGACACATCAGCGCGGCCTTGACCTGACGGTGTACACGTTCCAGGATCCCGTTGCTCTGCGGGTGATAGCTTGTAGTCCTGATTCTGGTGGTAGCGTGCATTTGCATGAGTCGTTGGAAGAGTGAAGACTCGAATTGTCTACCCTGATCAGTGGCGACTATGGTTGGGACACCAAACCGGGCTATCCATCCACTGGTGAATGTTTCTGCAACTTCTTCCGCTGTGATGGTGGTCATTGGCCATACCTCGGGCCAGCGCGTAGCGCGATCTATAGCGGTGAGGCAGTAATGGAAACCATTGCATGGTGGCAATGGGCCAATGATGTCCAGGTGGACGTGGCGCAATCTCGCAGAGGAGGAGAAATGTCCGAGTGGTGTAGAAGCATGCCTTGTTACTTTGCTACGCTGACAAGGAACGCAGTGTCGCGACCACTGGTGGCAGTCCTTTCTTACGCCTGGCCACACATAGCGGTCGCTGACCAATCTCGCTGTAACGCGCGCGCCAGGGTGACTCAACCCATGCAGCTTGTTAAAAATGGCGCGGCGATATGGAAGCGGTATGAAAGGCCGGGGCTTACCGGTAGAGGTGTCGCAGGTGAGTGTGATGTTAGTCCCCGGTACGCTGATCTGCTCTAACTGGAGTGACGAGTTGTTTGTTTGGAGGAGGCTGGCTAGCTCATCGTCAGTGTCCTGTGAGGCAGCGAGTGCGGCGTAGTCCTCCTCGAGTGATATCGCCTCTATCCTTGACATGGCGTTAGCCACTACGTTTTCTTCGCCGGCGATGTGTACGATGTCGGTCGTGAATTGGCTTATAAATGACAGTTGGTTAAGCTGTTGCGGCGGCAATTTTTCACGGCGCTGTTTGAATGCGTATATTAGCGGTTTGTGGTCCGTGTAAATCGTGGCATGTTGGGCCTCCAGGATGTGTCGGAAATGCTGCACACTCTCGTAAACTGCGAGCAGCTCGCGATAGTAGGCGGGCAACTAACACAGAGCGTGTGCTGGTGTTAGTTTTCTGCTGAAGAACGCGATGGGCTGCCAGTCGTTGTCAATTCGCTGCTGCAGGCACGCGCCGACCTGGCTGCTCGACGCGTCGGTGAAGAGCCCGAGCGTGGCCGAGCCGATTGGGTGCGCGAGGATTGTGGCTTCAGTGAGGCTCGCCTTGCATGCTTCAAATTGTTGTTCGAGTTCTGGTGTCCAAGGAAATGGTTTGTTGCCTCTCATTTTAGTGCCAGCCAGTGCGTCGATTAATGGTGCTTGTTGCTCGGCTGCCCTGGGTAAGAAACGTCGGTAGTAATTAATCATTCCGAGGAATCTCCTCACTCCTTGTACGGTTTTCGGTAATGAGTATTCTCGTAGCGCTTGTATGCGCTCTGGAGGAGGTTGGGTTCCATCCGGGCTGATGAGGTAACCCAGGAAAACTAGTTGTTTGACCCCGAGGTTACACTTTTCGGCATTGACGACTACACCATAGTCCTGGAGTCGCTGGAAAAGTGTGCGCAGGTGCTCAGCGTGCTGCGTGGCGTCGCGAGAAAAAACCAGGATATCATCTATGTATGCGTAAGTGAAATCCAGGCCCCTGGTGACTTCGTCGATGAAACGCTGGAATGTTTGTCCAGCATTCCGGAGACCGAAGCTCATATATGGGAATTCGTACATGCCAAATGTTGTCGTAATCGCAGTCTTTTCTATGTCAGTAGGGTGAACAGGTATCTGTTGGTAAGCCTTAACGAGATCTATGGAACTAAAAATGTGGTTACCGGCTATGGCTTGGTTCACATTCCCAATGTGTCGCACTGGGTATTGGTCCGGGATGGTGCGAGCATTTAAGGCCCTGTAGTCACCACAGGGTCGCCAAGAGGAGTCTTTCTTCTTAGCTAGGTGAAGTGGAGATGACCATGGAGACTTTGATGGTGTGGCTGTACCGCACTGCACCATGTCGGTGAACTCCTTCTTGGCGGCAGCCAGTTTCTCAGGACCGAGGCGTCGTGGTCTGCAGAAAACAGGTGGACCTGGCGTGGTGTTGATGAAGTGGACAGTGTTGTGCTTCTTCATTCGAGTGACTCCAGGTGGCTTTAATATCTCAGGAAATTCTGAAAGTATATTTGAGAAAGGTGAATTGTCAGCCCTTATGGCTTTAATGCTAGGTTGGTCCACGGATGCGATGGAGGCGGGGGTGGTGATTCCTGTGCTGCCATCCATTAGTTGCTTCCCCCGGCAATCTGGCAGCAAATTGTAGTACGCCAGGAAGTCAACACCTATTATTGGCATATCCACATCGGCCACAACAAAATTCCACTTTAGATTTTTCTTTAGGCCAATGTCAAGTGAAATAGTGACAGTTCCGTATGTTTGTATACGGGTGCCGTTCGCTGCGCTGAGATTATAATCAGTGGCTGGTCTGACTGTTTTAAGTAGGTTCTTTGGAAAACAGCACAAATCTGAACCCGTGTCAAGCAAAAATCTGACTTTTGATGATTTGTCTGTCACAAATAAGCGGCCGCCTATATTGTAGCAGTCAGTGGCCGCAATCACTGGCTGCTGTTGGGGTTTGACTGGCTTAGTGAACCATCCACCCAGGTGCAAGGAGTGGTGCAACGCTGGGCATTGGCCTGGTACCGCTTGTGGTACCAGCACAGAGTGGGTGTGGTGCCTCGTGAGTGTGACCGTTCTCTTGCGTGTCTGGGTCTGGACCTAGAGCGAGTCCTGCTTGAGTGTGGTCCGACAGCAGATACCGAGAGGTGTTGGCACAACATGTCAACCTTGGACGCTAGGCTAAGCATCCAGTCTGAGGGCTCTGGCTGGGTAGGTTTAGCTGCTGCATGGAGCATGGCCGGGGACACTTCCATGATGCTGTCAGCTAGATCAGCCAGTTTTTCCAATCCTAACTCAGCGTGGCTGGTTAGGATAGCTTGTACATGGGTTGGGAGTCGCGTCAGCCACAATTGTTTTAACATTGTCAAATCAGGGGTCTCACCTGCGAGTGACTTAAGGTGTCTTAGGAACTGGGACGGACGCCGGTCGCCGAGTTCTTCATTCCGGATGAGTTGACGCACCCGCTCGCCGTCCGAGCGTGACAATCTGCGAGTCAGCTCCGCCCTTAACGCCAAGTAAGCGCCGTCCTTCGGTGGATTGGTAATTATATCTTCCACCTCCGCAGCCAATCGCGTGTCCAGTTGCGCTACAACGTGATTATATTTCGTCGAATCAGAGCTTATACCGGCCAGGGTGAACTGGGCCTCCGCCTGAGCAAACCACACGTTCGGTTTATCGAACCAAAAGGGAGGGAGGCGGACTGCCACCTTGTTAATATGATTACTGTGCTCTGAAGGAGCGGGATTGTCCCTATTAACATTATTAACAAGCTCCTGAAGAGCAGCGTTTTGTTCTAGCACGGCTTTCAGCCGGGATTCTAATTCCTCTAAGGACATGTTGATAAACAAACTACTTATTTCTAATTAATATATCTTAAATTTAAAAAAGGATAATACTCGTAATCGCCGTGGGCTCGCAGTCGCGTCGAGTAGCACGTGGTCTCGGACGCGGAGAGTAGGCGCGGCGGTGCGCCGGCGTGAGCGCGCGCACGGCAGGGGCGCGGCGAGGGGCCGCGGGAGTGTACCGGCGCGGCGTGAGCACGGGACGCGCTTACGCGCGCACGGTAGGGGCGCGGTGAGGGGCCACGCGGTTGCGCCGGCGTGGGCACGTGGCGTACTTGAGCGTGCACGGCGGGGGCGCGGTGGCGCGCGGCGTGAGCGCGTGCTTGCTCGCGCACAACGAAAGGGCCGCGGGGGCGCGCTGGCGTGGGCACGTGGCGAGCTTGGGCGCGCACGGCAGGAGCGCGGTGGCGTAGCGCGCAGGCGTGAGCGCGTGCTTGCACGCGCACGGTGAAAAGGGCCTCGGAGGGCGCGCTGGTGTAGGCACGTGGTTGCGCCGCTAAAAGCGCGCGCGGGTGGGGCACTCAGGCCGCGCCGATGCAGAAACGTGCGCGCGTGCCGGCAGGGAAAAACGCGCTGACACGGGCGTGGAAGTGCACCGCCTAGCGTGCGCGGGGCGCCGACTCGGGCAATGGAGCGCGCCGGCGAGGGCGCGGGGGCACGCGGGCGGAATCTTGGCACCGGCGTGGGGCGCGTCGGCGAAACCCGGGGAACGCCGTCGTAGTTGTGAAACTGGTCGTCGTCGTCGCGTAAACACGGCGCTTCGTGGGGCTCTCGTGGCGGCGTGCAGAGGCGGCGAAGAAAACTCCGTCGTGGTCACCAATGTCGAGATTCCGAAGTTGCGATGCGTGTTGTTATTGAAACTCCGTAGGTTGAAAAATCAAGGTATTATATTCGTTGTAAGGTGATATTTTGCGGTTTACAACAATTAAGGCTTAACAGAAAAAACACGGGATATGCACGAGATTGCCCTAATTAAGTTAATGGCGTAACAGGGCCTTGTGAAGAGAGAGATCGGTCTAGTGTGGCGTTCCGGAAGCTTCTTTCTAGTCATTTTTGGCAATCATTCGGTTCCGGCCAATCAGTGCGACCGCGCGTCGACTCGGGCGCATCCGGTGCGTCCTGATTGGCCGGCCGGGGGAAAGCCACACAGACAATACAATAATATATCCCTGAGGAAGGGATGTGGCTTCGGTTGTGACCGTGGCGCCACAGGATTATAAAGTACCTACTTACCGCAAACATCGCCTACCATATCTCAGCCCAACATAGGTAGATACAGTACCGGGCCATAATTTATCGCTAAAATGTCGTTTAGAGACCGTATACATCTCAACGAACACTAGAATATTTTTTAATTGTATTTGGACGCTCAGAGACCATATTAAACATCTCTGGAATAATGAATTAATTTCTTGTTAATGAACAGACCTTATATCGAATGCCTGTAATGTTCATATTCGGTCATATTTAGCAATTTTGATTTGTTTTTATTAACTTCGTGGCATTTAGTTTGTTAACCGATTATATCAGTCCTTAATCTGCAAATTTTAAAATGATTTATGTTATTGTAAGTTTTTTATTTATTGTAAATTACCGTTTGACATAAGTGCTCTTATGGCCTTTTTGCACAATAAATAATTGATTTTGATTTTTTGAACTTTTTTAATAAGTACTTATTGTCATATTATAACATCCGCCTATACATTTGGAGCCCTAATTAGACTGACTGGATGATCTGGTAGAAAAACAAGTACAAGTATCATGACATTTTTATTTTGGGGATATTTCATGATTTTTCAGAGAATTAGGGTTAAGTATAGATATTATTGGCCGGTACTGTACGAGTAGGTACTTATATATTAGAGACAAATCTCGAAATATCTTGGGTAACAATATCATTATATAATTACTGTTACATGTCAATCAGGTATTAAAACTTGTTGGAATTTCCAGGAAGACATGAGAAGCGAAACGACAGACATTTTATTAAGGAAGACATAATTCAGGCTTAATACATTTCGCTGGTTGCAAGACGACATATTATTACATAATAATAGACAGTTAACATTCTCAACAATTTCTATGAACGTGTTGAGAAACCCAGCGTGCAATATCTGATGTGTCGCACTAGATGACACGAACATTTCTAGAATAAAACCAGCTAAGCGTCGCCTTGTCCAGCAAAAAAGTAAATTTCCAAGAATTATCCACGAGTCAGCACGTAGGTACTCAGTGAAACAGCGCAGCGTTGCGGCGAGAGATTTCAAGGGAGTGCTCTATGCCATGGTAATGACATTTAGAGGCGTGACTTGGTCGCTGCCGAGTACCGTACAACGGCCACTGGCTGCACGGCGGTAATGCTCATTCTAATATCCGATACACGTTTTTATCTGGAATAATTTTGTTACAGGTTCATGCTGTGACTGTAAGCCTCGACTCTAGTCCGCAATCGATGAATAACCTGCTGCTCCGAAGCGTATGGTTAAACTTTCTTGTAGCGAGAATAAATATAAGCATTATAGAATAACTTCTCTTACAAATGTACCTTAGTATACAAACAAAAAATACTAATCAACGAATTTACACTAATCGACCTAGTCCCAAAATAAGCAAGGTTTTACCTACTATGGGCACATAAAATGGTGCCAACTATAAAGGTACGATACAATACAATGCACATACACGGGTATATCTAATAAATAATGCTTATCAGGCCACCATATTAAGCTCAATACCGCTTGTGTTATGGGTAATAATACTAAGCGACGATATATTATTATTATTACTAATCGTACAGGCGGTCGCATCGCTAAAAAGCGATATCTTTTTAGCGACCATAGTTTTCATAATAAGTATCTGGTCGTTATTGAACCTTTCACAAATCTTTGTTAGGTATCAAAATGTTGGTAAAATGTTAGATATTATTATTCATACATCCATGAAAATAATAATTACCTAAGGTAAATGTTACTTTTCAGATCTCCTTAAATTCTAATTGGAAATTGACTACTTTAATTAGTTTTTTCCGAAGTATGTAGGTATGTACAGGGGAAGTGTGTGTGCCAGTCTTGAATCTTTTACCTCCGATGATCGCCTCGCATGTTTTTAATCCATGTAGGTACTTATTACATAAAACTTAAGAGTCCTTCCGTCAAATATTTTTCTTTTAAGCTTTTTATGTCTCATGATTAGGTTGTTTTGTTAACATATCGCATATTAATAAACCTCCAGCCCCCCTAGCACACTAAGTTTTATGTCGGACATAAAGCATTTGTCCCATTCTGGCAAATATGCGAGTGCAAGAGTGACAAATGCTTTATACGTCGGACATAAAACCTAGTGTGCTGGGGGCACAGGTCTTAATGCTTTATGTCTGTTGGTGCTCTATTTGTATGATTATTAATGCGACTGTTTATGTTCTAAATAAACTTTACGTTAAGTGTCCACTGCTAGGCAAAGACCATAAACTTTAAATAAAGAAATATGTACAATAATTAAATTAATAATATAGGTATAGGTACACATATTATTGTAATCCTAGTTTATAATTAAGTGTTTAGTTTTTTATTTTATTAAGGTATATTACATTTTTCTTGTTTTTCCTCCCTTGTTACTGAATTAAATCATTGGCATCATATGTATATAAAAAAATATATATCAAAAAATCTCTTCCAGGCAACCTTCGGACACACATGTTGAAATCTCACAGACGCATTGTCTATACCAGCAACCAGATTAGAAATCAATCGTTGCTGTATTCAGATACGCATACTCGTACGGAGCCGTCTTGTCGAGATGTCATCGCCGTCGCAGACGGAGATAACAGGGCAGTCACGAGCTTTCCGGGTTCCGGGGGACGCCGGGCCGTATACCGCCGACGGGCAACGACCGCTCTCTGAATATACAATGGGGAGGACTACGAGTACATCCGTGTAACATGTTCAACAAGTCCCGGTTGACGTTACATTTCCAACTAAACTGGGATAGCATTCCAGTAAGACTAGATTTGTAGGCATTATTATATCCTACTTATAGGTATAAGTAGGTAACAAGATTATGCAAACGCTGAACATTTTCATGAGCTATTCAATGTATGATTCAAAGCACAGTGATGTCATCTTAACTTGTCAGATTAGACTTTCACCACCTCACTAAATTAAGTAATTCATAAAGATTTGCATCGCTCACGTATCACTCACCGTGACAATTACATAAGCTCCATCATAGGTACTGTAAATATTATTAAGATGATGCTTTCTGATCTTACATGAAATATGTGCTATTTCTCCACAATAACAGATCAGGTCCGTTCACTTAGAAAGTAATTGCTCTATTTCTAAACTTTCCATCGGTGGAGTTTTATTTATTTTCCAGGCGAGATTAGACACTCAATTACAGCAACCGCGAAAGTCGAGCCTTGTTCCCCGTCGCAGCCGTAATAGCCCTTCGCAACAACACTAAGTATCGTACCGGATACGGCATGTGAAAAAAAACACAGTATCCTCGTTCGTTCGGATAAGAAACTCGTGTGATCTCAGCAACAATAACACTGACAAAAACAAAAACCAACGTGGCCTTAATTAAGGATTTGTACAATGGGCGACAAGGTACCGAACATGAATGATTTGATTCGTTAGATATTAGGGATTATTTTGACAATGAAGATTTACTCGTCCCTCATTATGTCTTTTAGTTGTGACCTTAACATCGTGACAATGTTACGTAGTTAGATCGTGTACTCGGAGATCCATGATCTTGCGCGCGGTTCAATGCCGGCCGCGGGCGCTAGCGCAGAATAAACCAATACAATATGGCCATTTTCCGCCCCATTGTTTGTTTCTCCTTTTGTAATATTCCTTAGAATAATGCGGATACAGGGGAAGACATAGTTTATGGCCGAGTCGAACACGAGGTCAACGCTTTGCAGTTTTGCTTCCTGTACAAGATAAAAATGTTCGCAGCTGACATAGGAAATGCTCATATGTAGCATGCCAAACGTATTAATACGGAATTGCTAACATTTTGCAAATATATGTGAACATACATACCTATTGGTAAGTATGTAACTAGTACTAATTGCAGGACAATGTAAAAGGTATTTTTATTCCACCGCTTGCAGTATAAACTAGACATCAAATTAGCCAAGCTAACGAAAGATTTAAAGGTATTCAAAGTATTTTGATTTGGACCGATGTGAAGCGGAGATTATTCACGGCGAGACAGTGTGGTTTGCTCCATAATGCACCGGGACAATAAATCCTAATCTCACGCGCATGGCATGGACACTGCGGTATGGTAACGGGACTGGCGTGGGCACGCACGGACAGTCAGGCTCGCTCCCCCTGCCACTGACACTATTGCCTCACTTCCGGCAAAATATACTTGTAAATATAACTACTTGAGTGATATGGCACATAAATTGCTCTATCTACAAGTACGCACACCTTGATATAGTTATAATTATATTAATTATGTATTATATTTAAACATATTTTTTTAAGACATGGCTGTTTTACGTTGTAATGTACGATATGTACTCGTAAAATTCAACATCATTGTGATACCGTATTCATTAAACAAGAACCTAATGATCCAAGCAGTAGATAGTTCTTAACTGGATAATTTCGTGAATTCCTTTATCCTTCTATTTCTGTTTTGCCTATTGTTTAGCTTCTTTAGGTGATTAATAATTAATTTGTTAGCAAGACTCGACCATATCCTGCGCGTACCTTATCATAGGTAGGCACGGACTTATTTCTGCATCGTGTATTGTTTGAACTTGTTTTTATGTACGCTTTAAAATAAATACGTAGTATCATCCAGATACAAGAGGAGTCATCTTTTTGCTCAACGTCAACATCTATCCGCGAGCGCATTTGTTACGTTCAACGTCCAACCATAAATAAATTCCCAGCAATGCCCAGCACAGTTTTCGAGGACATGCATGACTATCTAAGTTTTGTTTTATTTATAAAACACGGATTGAATTCTTTAGAAGGCACCTCAAATATTTTGCCCGGTGCGCTTTTTAATGGTACATTTTACAACTAGTGTGAAAAGAATGTCTTTTTACCACTAGTACCGAGGTATCTTGCCACGAGCTGAAAGCGAGTGGCAAGACTCGGTACGAGTGGTAAAAGACATTTCACACGTGTTGTAAACGACGTTTTTTAATACAATTGCGAAAAATAATAAATTAATATATCATTGCGATAAAATATGCTTGCTTCGAAGTTATTTTTGAACGAACCCATACTTTACAAATGACACGGACAGTGACAACATACTATTGGAATCAGCGCCATCGGGTAAAAAATCTCATATAAAATTACTGCGTTTCGAAAGTACAGTTTGGAACTAAAAAGTAAAAAGCACTAGTTCGAGAAATTGAGCTTCTCGCACGCTACGCAGCCACAAAAAGTACCACTTTTTGAGCAAGTGTATTAAAAATTATATTTTCATTTAAAAAGTCGGTGCTGAAGAATTCGCGCCCAACATGCCAGGGTTATGAATGAACTTGACCGAAGTAAAAGCAGGGCTGTTATTCGCTACGTGCTAATGCGGCTCACCCCGCCGGTCACCCGTCACGAAACACGACCTATACCTACGCTTAATTACTACGCATTGCGGTGTCAAGATATTAGTGAGTGAGCGTTGAGGTGAGCTTAAAACAAGTTCCAGAATAGGGGGGCAGTTTGCTGGGATCGCAGCATTTGGGATGTACTCGTATCGGTAGTGCTAGTGCCCGACGTACGTATTCCCGGAATGTTGTTTTCTTACTGCCTCTATTCGGCAGGTGCGTATTTCTTAAAAAGTTATATATTTAATCCTATCATTTTTACACTTCCGTGTACGTGAACATAAACAAACTTAACGGCAGAATATTCATCATGATTGGATATAAAACAATTGATTAGGAAAGGATTTCAGTTCTAATCTCGCTAAAAATACTTAGGTTACAAATGTACCTAATTTCAAATTAATGTCTTTTTTGTATCGGTCGACGATTTTCAAACACATGCAATAGTTTGCAAGAAAGTAATTCACGACGCGGCGGCGCAAAGACGTGTACTTACCTATTATCCAAATGACCCGATAGTTATGCAATCGTAGTGGTAGATAATCATCACAAAAAGGGGTAATTTACCGGACTATATGGCATGTATCTCAAACCCGCAATCAGGCCAATAATTGCTGTTCTACCGCGATAAGTCTCGGCTATAAAATAATTCGTTAACTGTGTTACTATACCAATAATAACTTATATTTGTTAGAGGTACGCAAGACATCATTATGCTCTCCCAGATCAAAGCTCATAACTGTATCTTCACCGATTGCTTTACATTACCGCAATGTTGGGATCGATTTCCTTATGCTGCGTTGTATTTACGCACTTGTAGGAGAAATGGAGCGTTTTCCAATCAGTGGCAATCGAGATCGCTCAATGAGGAAGTGGGATTGGAACGTGCGGCAGCGGTGTCAGTCGCTGTGGTCGCTCCATTCGGGAACAGTGAAGCTTATTAGTACACCCGTATTTGCTGTGCGGATCGCATGGCAACGGTAATTAAACAGCCCCAACAATAATGATATACACGGGTTTTGTGGAGCAGTTTATTACATGGCTGCATTTTAAACGGGAAGGACTTTATGATACGAAGATTTTATTATCAGTAGGTACTTATCTATAATATCACAATGTCTCCCTTTCATCCTATAATTGATAGATAGAAGTGGCAGTAAATTTGTTATAGCATGTGTCCTGCCTATGCTTTTTGGCAATACAGGCAGGCTTGAATTTATATATGTAGGAACATACCTTTTGTAAACATAATATGCAATAATGTTGCAATATATAGCTATGGTCAGACGCTCTCAAACTGACGCTTTTGATTACTGAAAAGGGCAAAAGCCGAGTATAAACAGCCACATTCATTCACTTTCCATAGTTTTATGGATTCATTGACAAATGCAGTAAGTATTCAGGTCAACCCACTCGCCTCATAGGTCCACAAAACATTCCGATCAAACTAATTGCTTATGTATTATAGTCGATATTGTGAAACCATTTCCGGGAACAGACAAAAATTCTGAAGAATCATTTGTCCGTAATCATTATTAGGCATTCTGAAAGTTCTAAATTACGATCGCCATTTCCCAACGAAAATTTTAAAGCAGATGATTTATAGGAATTAAAAAATAATACTGACACTATTGGTGTCGATCGTAGGTATAGTAAGATCGCGTAAGTAGCAAGCAATTGTTTTCCTATAAAAACCGTCTGGCGGGAACTGCGATTCCCAGGGCTTGGGACAAAAAGCCAACAACAATAAAAGTCAGTGAACGGTATCCAAGTGTATCAGTGAACTCTTAGCGTCGTACAGTGAAAGTTTGGACAAGCTCCAGAAATCGATGCGCTCGGGCATATGAATGGCGAGAGCGTAGTGCCACTGGGATATGCACGTAAAACACTGGAATAAAACTAAGTGATCATTTTAATGCAATGGAGGTTTCCCATTAGTTTAGGCTAGGCAGTGCGAGAAATTCCATACAATCGACGATAAATTAATCATTTGTAAATATAATAGTTTTGGTTGGTGCAATTTCCGTTTGGGTATTGCAGTTTACGGTTTGTTTTTGTGTCCGTTGGTCGAGCTCTATCGTAATTTCATTTATATTAACGTTATTGTTAGGAAATGCAAATAGGAAATAGCTAAGTATTCAAATACCACTAAACCACGAATAGAGTTGAGGCAATTTACAATGGTCAGGCATTCGTGGCATTATTCTATGATCCCGAATATGACGAACATAAAGCATTCGTCCCTCTCGCTTCCTAAGGGGTAGCTAGATCTGATAATCGGACCTTCCCTTCTCTCCGAGTTAATAAGAGAAAATACCTATTGATACCAAGCCAGTTAGTCATATTATAGTTTTCGTGCGAAAGGCTGCAAGACAAGACACATAAAACAGTCTCAGTACGCAGGATTTCAAACACAATAACTTAATTTATAACTATCATGGCACTGAGGAATGCGATACTGAAATGCCTGAGTAAGTGAGTATCTAATTAATGTGCTTTGATTGGCCGCTGACTTTCATTACACGCGCTGTCAGCGAGATACTACGAAGTTCCATATACAGGGTGAAGTTATCAGGATAATTATAACTTTTACTTACAGTACTTTTAGGCAGATTAGTCAAAAAATGTGTAAAAATTCTTTTCATATTTTATAATTAAAGGGTTAAAATCCTGAGAAACATTTATGAAAACAAAACATAATATATCTTAGGTATGTACTACATACAGGTGCAGATCGACCCATTGTCCCTACGAAAACGTAGCGGAGAGCATCCAATTTTTTTTTTCTTACGCTACGTCTATCATAGCTCTCTATTGACACGCCTGGGTGGTTAGACTCTATATACGTGGTCACACCTATCGTACTTAATTGAATGTACTAAAAGTAGTAAAACTATATAATCCGCGCGTTGTCGATAGTAATAATAACCGCTGCGTTTCAAAACACTTATCTAATGGCAAATGTTTAACGGACCACCAGATATAGTAAAATATAACGCCAAAAAAATACTTTTTACTGCCAAAAATACTAAATGATCACCAAAATTTTATCACCATTTTAATGTGAAATAGTAACCCAAATTATAACATCTTACTACCCTATTAATGAAAATGCTATCCAAATAAATCATTGCTAATCCAAAAATAGTTAAGTGATCACCAAATTTTTATCTCCTATTAATGTGACATAATAACCAAAATTATAACATCTTACTATCCTATTTAAAAAAACGCTATCCTAATAAATCATTGCTAACCCAAAAATAGTAAGTGATCACCAAAATTGTATCTCCTATTAATATGAAAACATAACCCAAATTATAACATCTTACTATCCTATTAAAGAAAATGATATCGTAATAAATCATTGCTAAACGCCGGCATTTCATGATTTGGCTAAGCCAGTGACGTTTAGGCTGATCATGAAATTCCTAGGCATATCATGAAACGCCGCCATATCGTTCAACACTCACCGTTATTCTTAAGTAGGGTGTCCAAAATTGAAATAGATAAATGAAAAAAAAGGAGTGCGGACTGATAACCTCCAGCGAGTAGACGCCACCCCGCTGCGCGGGGTGTCTATTTCTGGTCTGAGGGGCAAAAGTGAACCCTAACCTAACCGACCTAAGACAAAGTTCGCTTATGACAAGCCATTTTTGTCCGCCCTGATTATTTTCTCCCTATAAACACGGCCGCCATCGCATACGCAGCGCCACCAGTGGCCAAGAAAGAAACTATTTTACAATGTGGCCGGTATAGAGCTAGGAATATCGACAAATGCGTTGCTCTAATCGATCTGCCGTATTGTTTATCAGGCACATCGTGATAAACCTGGCCAACTTTTAGGCATATCATGAAATGGCGGCGTTTCACGATATGCCTAGGAATTTCATGATCTGGCGGATTTTACGATCGGCCGACGACATATACAATCTAGGGGTAGGACAGACAAGTCCACGTGGAAGTAGGGTGTGCTGATACGGGTTTTGGTATCACTTGTTTTGGCATCATTATACTTTATTTGGTAATACTCATATATTTTATGGCAATCATAGTGGGTTATTTAGGTAGAAGTATTGTATTAATTTGGTCGCAAACATTTGGTGATCATTTAGTAAATTTGGTGTTCGAATAAAATTTAATGTGCACTTTTTATTAAAACAGCTAGTACTATTGTAATGGTAGAATTATTATTTTTGGTGTTCAGTATATTTTTTTGGTAAAAGATCTTAGGGTATCAAAGCATTTTTTGGTGGTCATTATATTTGATGCCTTATCTAATTGTTTTGAAAAAAAAAAAACAAAATATTTTAGGTCAGAGAGACAGCGATTTGTTTCATATCTTTGACATCCCATTCACATTTGACTTAAATCTTTATTGTTTTTTAATGGCATTGCTTGGAGCAAAGACAAAAATATAGACCTGTATTTATGTCCATTGCTGTACCACAAATACGCGGATATAAAATAGAGATACAAATACACTTGAAATCTGCAGTTCTTTCCTACCAGACCACATTTATTTAACCCTGTGTATGTATAAGCTAAGATGCCAGGTAACTCAATGACTCTACTGGAATTTGAATGTTTTTTGTTTGTTTAGTTTCACCTATCTATCTGAGTATCTCGACACGGTCAATGTAACATTGCTCGGCGGTTATTTACGAAATTCGCTCCGTGCTAATTGACTTCATTTAACTGCCAATTTATTGCGAACTGCGATCTGTATAAATAAGATTAGGAATGAGATAGAGCACGTCAAGGATGAATTTATGCCATTTTGTACTCGAGAGAACAGTCCAGTTTTTGTAACGTTTTTTGAACCCCCGACGGTGTTTGCAGTCCATATAAGTACTGAAACATGTTTGGTAAATGGGCGGTGTATGTTTGACTTCCATAAATAAATGTCGTAAAGTAATAACCGCATCGAATCCCTGCTTCAGGGTGTGAAAACAACAGGTGGGCTACGGAAGATGATATCTGATATTTTATGTACACAGATAGCTGGTACGGACAGCATATACCCACGCTCAAAGGAGGATATTAAAAGCTTCAACAATGAAAACCACATAATACTTAGGATTCTCTCTCTCTCTCTAGTCGTTCCCTCATGACTGAGGATCGTGGTCATCAGCAAGTGGTCCACACTTGGACTGAACTATTTGCTTCCATCGGCTTCTGTCCATCGCGGCCCTGACGACGGAGCTAAACCTCGGGAACCTGGAGTCTTTTATTTGGTCCGGTTGGTTGTGGTCGGGTTGGTTGTGGTTGGTAATACTTAGGATTAAGTGCTCGTAATTATGACAATCCATACTAATATTATAAATGGGGAAGTGTATGTGTGTGTGTGTGTTATTATTATAACAATATATTTATTTCGGAAATGATTTCTCGAATTGCTCCATTCATTGCCGTGTTGCTCCATATCGCCGACTACAATTGCCGAATATCCAGACGGTTGGAAAATTCGAGGCAATTTTTATTTCTATCCCGTACGCACATATATGCATGTCCCATTCTTTTTGTAGTAGGGCGAGCGCGGTCCGGGCGTTGGGGGAGGGGAAACGGTGCGATCGCCGGTCGGGCGCGGCGCGGGGTAGTATCTACATGTTTCGCAGGAAAGATGACGTCGGCTACGTGGAGCAACGAAAAGATAATTAAGTTCGATTGCCCGAAAAATCGCCCGTGTAAGAGGACCTTAAGAGCACCTTGAGGAGGATTGTGCTTACTGTCGGTGAGGTGATTGAAGGCGGTGACGTCGTCGTTAAGCCGCCCCTCCATGCGGCGCAGTTTGGTGCTCAGGTCTCGTGTGTGTAGGAACAGGAACAAAGTGCACGATACGGCTACTAGCGCCACGAGTTCGCTTGTGCTGAAACAAAAAAAAGTCCTTAAAACATGATTATTATATGTAGGTATCTATGTATTTGCACACCGCGTTTAGAATATGATTGAAGGTGACAGTTTTGACTAACAATAATGTCAGTATTTAATATGAACTGACGGTCATCCTAATCCCAAACTAATCGCGGTTGAATATTACATCGACTGAATGAAATCTTGCATTTTCATTTTCAGCCGCTTTCATTAGGCGCATGGTTTTGAAACTTTTTAAGTGTGTGTAATAAATGTAGATGACAATACAATAATTTAGTAGGTACCATCATATTCATCTAATGCCAGCCAGCAAAGCCAGTCGGTTTTAAACGTTTCATTTTTATATAGGTAGTAAAGTAGGCATGTGTCCAACTTGCCAACGGCAACTTCATTGAATTCATAATTTTGTATTCGCGTGTGTATTAGTTGTATGTGATCTGCCGGTTACATTATAAACAACGAAATATTTACTTACAGGTATTTCAGAACCAACAAACCTCTGTGCAAATTCAGACAACACTATCTCAAAAATAACTGGCAGACGACAATAATTTCTTCTCCATGCGGCGCGAAGCTGGCAAGTAATGTTGCTCTAATGGTGATAAATAGCTTATGGAAGCGAACACCATGCTGATAAAGATATATTGGAAGCTATGTTATTAATACCTACTCTCATTGTTAATCACGTATTGTGAATGTGAAAATATGAAGTAAGTATTAGGTAGCTTTATGTATTAAAAAAAATATATATGTCGCAGTGAAATGGCCAAAACAGAGATTTGAACAAATCCCTAAGGGATATGATCAAATCACGCAGGATGTTAAAATGGCGAATCCATTTTATCATTTACCTAATACAAATCAGTCATTTGATCAAATCTCTGAATCTGTTTAGTGAAATGACGAAATCGGACAAAATAGGCAACTCGTTTTTTCATTTCACTAGATTTGTTTAGTGATTTGATAAATCCCTGAAACGCGTCAGTGAATTGACGAAACTAACTCGCAGATATTGGCTCCTAAATCATTAGTAATTTAAACGGTTCTGGGACTTAGACACGTCTTCGTGGTTTTTTTTTTATAAAAGAGCGGAAAAATCTTTATCGCGTTAGTTTCGTCAACTCACTGACGCGTTTCAGGGATTTTATCAAATCACTAAACAAGTCTAGTGAAATGAAAAAACGAGTTGCCTTTTTTGTCCGATTTCGTCATTTCACTAAACAGATTCAGAGATTTCAAATTACTGATTTGTATTAGGTAAATGATAAAATGGATTGGCCATTTTAACATCCTGCGTGATTTGATCATATCCCTTAGAGATTTGATCAAATCTCTGTTTTGCAACATATACAACAAGTAATACTTTAAGTATCTAGAATCTTTCCCGATTTTCGTATTATAGGTTGGTATATTATCTACGTGCACATTTCTAAGTATACCTACTTTATATTAGGTATACAAAATGTATGCTACATGTACCGTAACTCAATTATGTATGGAACTAATGTAGCTTGCCTGTTAATGTACTATAATGTAATAACCTAATGACACTAATGTATCGTGTAATGTAAGCATATTGAATTAAGGATAGCCAGTAGTCCATGTTTTAGCGTCGGCAATCTGTGCGGCGTCACTTCCATGGGCAGTGAACGCATTAATACTAAGCACTTAATCATAATAAGCAATGTTACTCACGAGCGAGGGAAATACATTTGTCATCATTTCATGTCATTCGTCATAACATACGCGCATAGGTACCTAAGCATAACTCAGAAGCTCGTAAGTCTTTACCCGCGTTCGAGTTGAGACGTTCTCGAAGGCGTAGAGAAAGCTTTTCGCTTCTAAAGAAAAAAAATATAAAGATCTTAGAAGCAAATAATTATGTTAACCAAAGACACATTCCAATATCGAATATAAATAATCCTCTTAATATTATAAATGCTAATAGATGTTTGTTTGGATAAGTGTTATTCAATCACGCAAAATCGGCTAAATGGATTACGGTGAATTTTGGTATACATAAATATAGCCTGGTTTAACATGACTATTTTTTTAACCCGGGAATCATCCCCTAACGGGGGGAAATGAGGGGCGAAAGTTTGTATGGAGCTACGACAAACTATTTCCACGCGGACGAAGTCACGGGCAGAAGCTAGTGTTGAATATAATTCTACATGTCGAATTGTAGTATAATTCCTATTTCATTTTTATGATCCAACTTACCATATCATATGAACATACTCATAAAAAAATTACCCTTCGGAGCTTAATTTTGGTTGTTGGATTAGGTACAATACTTATATATGCACGTAGGCATATTATCTTACAAAATATGCACGCAAATATTCAAATGTAGATCATAATTATTTTAATTTACTTAGTTTAGATACCTTGTAATTTAGTCAGTTTTGTCTGGATTAGCAAATCAAATGCCTGTACCAAGCGTATTTTCGATAATAATGATGATGATAAAGTGTGGGAGAAAATCGGAAGCAAGTACCGGTTTGGGCCTACGGCAAATAAAAACTTGATTAATCGCGGGATGACTTAATACGCAGCTGTGACGAGTAACCAATAGTTTGGTACTCTACGTACTTATTACAGCGGTACGGGCAAGCCGAAATTACATGGTTACGCCATTGCATTTTTATAGCTGGACTGTTGTTCGCTACGCGTTAATGCGGCTCACCTCGCCGGTCACCCGTCTCGAAACTAGACCTCTACCGACGCTTAGTTACTACACATCGCGGTGTCAAGGTATATTTGTGGGTGAGCGTTGAGGTGAGCTTAAAACAAGTTACAGAATAGGGGGGCTGCTGTTAGCTGTCCAGTTTATTTATTTTTCAAGTTTCGCAACATTTACAGGGTTTTATGAGCATACATACATAGATTATCTTTTTCTACTTATAGGTCTTTGAACTACATAGGACTGCTTTAACGGATTAGGTAGAGTTATTATAATCATAGCATGGAAGATAATATCCGAAACTACACGACGAAAGTTACGCTTTAATTAACCATAAAGCAAGAACGCATAAACTAAAATAAGTAGACAGCACAAATTTTATGATTGTGACCTACGTAAATTTATAAATCTTATAATCTTTAATCTTATAAATCTTAATCTTATTGAGTAACCTAACCTAATCTTAACACATATGTTTATATACATTTTCCATGCTTAATCATTATTTAGCGAAAAGCAGAGGATTGTCGTGCTCGTGCAACACACATGGCTTTTGATTGTCTATCTCACCGTGTCATAATGATGGAATTGGTAGGTAATATATGACATATACAGGGGTGATATAAAAAGCGCTCCAAAAGTAGCACACTAAAACTGAGTCAATTACACCAACTTGCCTCAGTTTCGTGTCAATGAAAGTTGCCATTTTCAAACTCGGAATTTCGTAGGTATAGACAACGTGTCTACCTCTTTTTTTATTTTGCATCATTGGATGGACTCGTAAGCGTAACTTGATTTTATGATCGTTTTGCATAGGTACAGCATATAGACTTTGAAATTGAAAAGCTGGGTAGAAGCTGGGTAGCGTAGAAAAATTAAGTCGGATCTGTACTATGCAAATAACCAGAACGGTTAATATATCATGTTGACGCTTGTTTTTACTTCCACGAGAGAGATTGAAACGAATATTCATTGCCCGGACAATTTTCTCATAGTTTTATGTACCCAAGCGTGCCTATACACCGATGAGAAAGAACAAAGAAACAAATGGATTTGTCAGAAACAATGCAGATGCTAATGTAATAAACATTGAAGTTGCGCTTGAAGATTCTGATCAGATACAACGATAAGCTTTCGAGGGCTTCACGAATTGCGATCGTCTTTTTGTGAAGCCTTAACTGAACATTATTTCCTCTAAGTAGTAGAAAGTGAGTTGGTAGACCATGTCAAGCGTGTGGACGTGATGTTACGAATAAAGCACAATGGCCCTACGACGTTGCAAAACTTCTAACGTTCTTTCATTTTATATTTGAATGATACGTCCATTATTTATGAGTTATATGACATGCATTATGTATAAGATGTTTGCAGAACTAAATTCCTGCACAAATGACTTGCAAAATACACCATGCATTCGTTTTATGCTAGTGTACCTACGTTAGTATATCGAACCCATTGCGAATCCGCAGTAAACGTTTTCTAAAGTAGGGATGTTCAATTACTTATGTTAATTATAATGTTTGACCTGAAGAATTATATTTCACTTACAACTATATTTGATGAGTAATCGTTTCCTTGTTTTATTTACTTTAATATAATTGGGATTAAATTATATGTTTGCGTTACATTCACCGCACTGTATTTCTTTCTCATGGCGTGATCTCGTTATAGAACATTTCTGAAACCGTTTATTCGTCACGAACATTAATTCAATATTTGTGTGGAGTTTCACACTGCGATTGACCTTTAGGTACCCCAGGAAAGTTACGTTTTTTTCAAACATTAATTTATAACAACGTTTTTTTGTTTGTTTAATTTTCAAATGTTATTTAAGATGCCTTATCCAAGAATCCTAAAAACTTTCCATCGGGAAGTAAATACATAAAAATAAATGACACATCCATTATGTTTTTTGTGTGATCTATTTATTATTCTTGAAGAGCTCCTGTAAATTAACCAAAACAAAAATTAAAATATCTTTTCATATTTTTCCTCTTTTTTCAGGAATTTTAATATCGATTTTTTTGATGACTAATATTTTGGTGGATTTTGAGTCTACGTAATTACTAAAATGATAATATATCAGTTACACACAAAAAAAACTTCTGTTATGAATTATTTCCAAATTTCCACTAATGAAAATAAAATGCTTGGGCTACTTTGTCTGCTTTCAGAAAGGCCAACATTTTTAGATTGTTCGAACTAAACATTGTGAGTTAGTACTTCCAAAGTTTTGCATGTCAACAGAATTTACGATAATAAATATTTTCTTTAATGCACTTGACTAAGCAAATAGACCATTACAAAGTAAAGGTACATGGTTGGACTGCGCACCATTTATTTTCATTTACATGCAAGGTGGTCAACTCCTTTTATGACCTATTGTGTGGCAAGGTACCTATTGCTATAATTTTGAATAACAATCGCGAGCGGGTTAAGCAATATTCTTCAGCGTGATTTCCGCGCGATGTGTCTTTTTTTCATAATGTGTTAGGAAGTACACTTGATACAGACACCTTTATAACTCATCATCATCATCATATCACCCGAAAAACAGTGCCAAAGTGACCTCTTCTGCGCCACCCGCATCCGCCTCCAGCGAACTGTCGTCAGTCCACCTTGTTGAGGGTCTCCCGACGCTGCGTCCTCCGGTACGAGCTAGAGTGCGTGGGCATTACTAACTGTGTTATATTTATTTAATGAAAAACCTTCCCCGTAAAAAAAACTACTTTTAATTAATCATACCAGACACAATTCAGTAAACTTTAACACCGATAAAAAATACATAAGGGAAGTACTTCTTGTCATACCAAGTCTCTGTATAAAACAGGAACACATGTTTAGAGACGGAAACAAAATAAAATGCCCGTGATATTTTCTCGAGTTCCTGTATTTTATTTTTTGATCTAAAGATCTAAAAAAAGAAACAAAGGGTGTTTTTCAGACAATATAAATCTAAATAGAAAGGTAATTGTGTTTCTTGATTTTAGATATTTTTAGGCACAGTTTTTACTGGCCTACATTGTAAGCCAACGTGATTGCCGTTGGAATCACCGTATTATCCACACGGTGATTCCAACTAGATCTAGGTTTGTTTGAACACTTTGAACGGAGAATGCGCAGTCGCGTGCTGGCTGGGTGCGCATGCGACGCCGCCGGCGGCGGCCGTTCGTACTTCCAAATAAACCAACGCGGGCTTACCATAGACAATGATTTCATCTGGATACGAGCATACACGGAAGATGAGTAAATTAATAGGTACCTGAAAGTAATATGAAAATGCAGTCGCGGAGATATAGGTACTATTTCTTACTGGATTCGTTTTAACATTAGATAGCGATACGCTATGTGCCTATTTTATATTTCTCGCGTTATTGTTAATTTCGTTATTATGGCATTAATATTGAAATTATTTAAATATATTCGGCATTATGATCATACTTAGTCACCAAAACTGTTAAAGTGCAATTCTGCCATATCGAAACTGCTGTTTATGTTGTTGCGTAATCAAACGGTCACTAACAGATACAATATTTGGATCTTCCTTACATAACAGTAGGTATTTACGCTGGTTGACCACAAACCGTTGACTTGAGTGAAATCATCGTTGATAGAAAGGACACTGCAATTACAAGCGTTTTTTGTAACGGCTTTCTATTTGCGCATGCAGAAAATAATCAACGCGAGTGACGCTATCTTGACGCAGTTTATAATCATATCGTCATACCTATGCATACGTGAAGGAATATAGACATAAAATCTAAGAACAGCAATCTAGAACTCGCAGCTTCCATTATTTACATAAACCGATCCCTGGCTTTAATGCGAAAATTGCCGGCAAAGCCTCTATTATCCGTAATTTCTGAAGGAGAGAGAGTCTATAAAGTTTGATATTCCAGCCACTTTAATCACAAAATACTTAACACGTACGTATAGTTAATTGTGTCCACGAGATCGCTATTCGTGTTAATGCCAGTAAAATGAATTCGCATCTGCCCCACTTCCAGGTCACGAGGTGTAAATCCATTGAGTGAGAGTCGGATCTCGCGTGATAACACATCCACTTGCTTTCCCAGTGCCATTCACACTAATGCGATGAATTACTAATTAGACTTTTATTTGTATACGATAATCGTGATTTTTCTATTTCTGTGTCGAATGAAATACTATGTTGCGAAAATGGAAGCATGAACACGGACTCACACTCGTCGTTCACTCAAATTACTGGCCGAACCGGCATCGCAGCGTGGAAAAATCTGATAAAAAGCGTTTAAGATTATAGGAACGTTTCATATACAGCATGTACATGAATATACAATATAATAATGCTCATATTGCTCATGCTCATGGTTATAAGCGGTTATTGTGCTAATGCAAGCAACTCGTTTCTTGTGAATGTTAAAGCGTATTTATGACCTTACCTACTTAAATTGTCCTGTTTTTTATGGTAATTAAACAAAGTGGTAAATTAAAAGACCCCATTATATTCATAAGCGAAACGAGGACGAAACGTGCGTAAAATTAAATTAAACTTAAAGTCAGAACCTAAGTGACCGCACGTAGAGGTACAAGTTATTGTCGCGGTCAGACTGGATAAAGGCCGAAACGCACTGACAGCGGTGGCGGAGCGGCGCGGTGTGGCGCGGAGGCGGTACCGGTTGTAATGTTCGAGCTAATATGAAGCGATCCGCACAGAGCGGCGCGGTTTTCTTAGCGGACCCTTTCGTATTAGTTCGAACATTACAACCGGTACCGCCTCCGAGCCGCACCGCGCCTCTCCGCCACCGCTGTCAGTGCGTTTCGGCCTTTCGGCTTGGTGCGGTTATACACAGCTACTTTTTACAGCTATACAAATGCGATACAAACGCTATACAAAAACGATACAGTATCGATGCAGGTCATCTATGGCTATTGCGATAAAGTGCGCCTTCATGAAACACGCGTTTGTTTATCCCTGCAAAAAGTCGCGGTGCGTAAACGCTCTTCCTGCGCGCGTAATGATGTTTATGCACATATGCGTATATAAATTTATAAGATCAAGCTGGAAATTGTCCGTTGCATGGTCAGTTTCGGCATAAACAGATTCTGAAAAAAGATGAAATAGGCTTATTCTGTGCCCGAAAGGATAAGTACGAACTGGAGCTTAGTAAATTAATTTTGGTCCCAGTCTAATAAACGCTGATCTCTCCAAAATTCGGTGCTTAGAGTACAAGATTATTATATATGGAATCTATTTAGTTATATGGAAGTGATTATAGACGTTAGTAAGCACTGAATCCATATACTATCCATACTAATATTATAAATGTGAAAGTGTGTATGTCTGTCTTTCTGTCTGTTACCTCTTCACGCTTAAACCGCTGAACCGATTTAGGTAAAATTTGGTATAGAGATAGTTTGAGTCCCGGGGAAGGACATAGGATAGTTTTTATCCCCGAAATCATCCCCCAAGAGGGTGAAATGGGGGGGGGTGAATGTTTGTATGGAAATACGATATAAACGAGTTCCACGCGGACGGGGTCGCGGGCAGAAGCTAGTAAAATTATAAACCATTATGACATTTACATACTTAGAACAAATACTAGTCGTATTCTTATTATGATACACCTAAAAGGGCACATATAAGTATAGGTATGCGTATGACTATGTATCTAATGAAATTCCAGTGCATGCTCCATGTACGGTGATTTTATCAACATTGTATCTGGCTCCTTGTATGATCTGTGCCATGGTTCGCGGTGCTTGTCTTATCATTACTTATTACAGGCTATCCCTGAGGAATTCGTTCGACACGCCTTTGCGGAACTATCCGCAGCAACCGTGCACCATGTCAGAAATGGCTAAGAAATTTCATAAAGAATATTATTATTAATCCTAGTACCTAGTGCAGTTTTCCCAAGCAACTATATGTACCTTACCGTAACTACCGTACCTACCACACAAATGCTCCAACTAGACTGAATTCGTGTATTGATCAAATAGCAAGTAACTTTAAAAGAGTGGAGTCAGAGCTGCTTTATTTAGGTCTTTCAGATCATGAGTCGGCACAATTGATAGAGATAAAAACAAACAAGCAAAGGTTTGAATACAAAAGAGACTATAGTAAAGAAAATTTGTCTAAATTCCACGGCTATGTTTCAGCACTATCTTTCAGTGATGTATACGCCTCAAATAAGTTCTCAGACGCATTTGGGTATTTTTATGAGACCTACTGTTTATTTTATAGATTATGTTTTCTTTTAGTTAAAGTAAAAATCGTAAATCGCTCAAAAAAAATCAAATGGCTGTCTAAACGACTAAAAAAGTCGTGCAAGACAAAACGAGCTTTATATATACAATATAGAACGAACAGCTTGAATAAAAAAAAAATAAGAAAAAATGTAAACAATACAATGTCAGTTTCAAATCTTGCATGCAAAAAGCACACCGAATAAGCAACAATAATTACATTAAAAGTAATTGTAATAAATGTCGAGCCAGTTGGAACGTCATATCAAAAACTCTTTCAAACGAAAATATTAAGACTGAAATTGACAACTTTCAAATGAATGACATATTATACAGTGACCCTAATGACGTAACTATTTTAATAATAATCTTATAAATTTGACAAATAAAAATAAACCTAATCGGACTGGCATGAAATTACACTACTTGTTACACAATACGGCATCCATCTTTTTGACCTTCTGATGGCCGTGAAACCCACGGAATAATTATGTACCTTAAGAACACTACAGCCTCCGGTTTTGACGAGATTACAACGAAAACGTTGAAACTATGTGCAAAGTCTATCTGTGGTCCTTTATCACACATCATAAATCTATCTTTTACTGATGGCACCTTTCCTGAAGAATTAAAGATATCCATAGTCAAACGTTTATTTAAAAAAGGGGATAAATCGGATCCCAATAACTATAGACCCATAACGATAGTTCCAATCCTATCAAAAATCTTTGAGAAAGCCATAATTCATGAGTTCAACGAGTTTTTTACCAAATATGACATACTGACACCGAAACAATTTGGATTCCGTAAAGGAAAATCCACAACTTTAGCCTGTTTCAACCTAATAAAATCTATATGTGAGAGCATTAATCAGAAAACCCTTATTAAGGCACTTTTCTTAGATTTAAGCAAGGCTTTCAACTTCGTTGGCCACGAAATTGTTTTAAATAAATTGTACACTTATGGTATTCAAGGAAACGCTTACAACTGGATCGAGAGTTATCTTGGGAAAAGAACTCAGTGTGCCGAAATTGAGAAGCTTGTACAACTAGAAACTATAAAAATAAGTGTATGGTTAAGGAAAAATTTAGATCAAATTTTTAATAAACGGTACTGGTGTTCCACAAGGCAGTATTCTTGGACCACTACTTTTTCTTATAGCAATCAATGATCTACCAGTTTCCATAGATCAAGATTGTATTATTTTTGCTGACGATACGACTCAATACAAAGTGACATTAAAGATACATCTGCATTTTAACGAGATATTAATAAAACTTTATCCGACACGGTTAGCTGGCTGGAAAAAAACAACCTGCAAATTAATATAACCAAAACAAAAGCCATGCAATTTCATAATTATAAGGTGAACCATGTACCATAACAAATTAAATATGATAATTCCCATGTAGAGACAGTTGACATTGTAAAATTATTAGGTTTTAATATTGACAAGAATTTGAATTGGAAATCTCATGTGGATCACGTTTGCAAGAAACTAGACAGATTTGTCTTTGCCCTGAAGATAATAAGACAAACAATCTCTGTAGAAGCTGTGCTCACGGCGTATCATGGACACGTTTCCTCTGTTCTAGGCTACGGATTGCTATTATGGGGAAATTCTGTTGACATAGAAAGAGCTTTCAAACTGCAAAAAAAATGCGTTAGTGCCTTAGATAAAGCATGGTTTCTTGATAGCTGTAAGCCTTTATTTAATAAGTTTAATATATTTCCACTGCCATGTCAGTACATCAGGGCCGCGTGCTGTATGGTCAAGGAAAACCAGCAATATTTCACTCAACGCAGTGAAACCAGTAAAAGGCATGTAAGAGCTCAATATATAAACCTTTTAGATCAGCCTCCCTGCAGATCTGCCATATATGAAAATAATTGTTATAATATGTGTATACTTCTGTACAATAAGTTACCTGACATTATTAAATTAGACAACATGACTTCTTTCAAAACCAAATGGCTGCATGAAAAATGTTTTTATAGTGTTAAAGAGTATTTGACAAGAAAATAATTGGTATGTAATAAATAGCTGTAAGATTAGTATTTAAGCCTTGACATCATGGAAGTAAAAACTGAAAAATTCTATTTAATTCATAAAAATTTGCACACCTGTATCCAGGTTGATTATGTTGGTTTATTTATAATTTTAAGATCCTGTGACCATAATCTTGCAAATAAACTATTTCATTCAACTATTTCATTTCATTCATATTTCATTCATTCATTTCATTCATTCATTTCATTCATACCCATGTCAAGCGTCAATACGACTAAGTAAGAACAGAACGAAAGCAGCACAGAGTTTACCTATTCCAAGATTTGTTTAATGATGACCTAAGGTGCCTAAGGTAATAAGATAAATTAATTTGGCTAAATCAGTTGCGTCAGTTGTAACAACCCTCACAGGAAATGACTGACAGTTTTAAATATTTATATATTATTTACTTGTCAGGGTTCTTAGCTCTAGCAAATTTATGTAAGACAATATATTTTTCATATCTCATGCTCTGAAAGTGGGTCGTTGCTGTTCTAAAAAGTGTGCTGAAAGTGATACGTTTCTGCTCTAGTGCAGAAAAGTAGTGTACTGCAATTAGTACGAGTACGAGCCTTATAAGCATTATGCGGGAACTGATTCTAATAAATAGTTTTATTCTTACTAGTTCATGGAATTTATTTTATTAAATATAAAATATGTTTATCTTGTAAAATCATTAATTGTATTTTAGCTAAAATATTCACTAGGCTCTATGAGGTGGTGACAAATGGAATACACCCACAAACATTTTTATTAAACTTATAGTTGTGCATGTGAGCTAAGGCAGAAACGCATACAGCCACTCTTCAACTAATAATAAATACGAATAGTATGAATATATTTGAATTAGCTATTTTCGTCTATGACAATTAAATTATGAAGGTATGTTATTTATATAGTTTTGACTATAGGATATACGTATATTATACTATTTGCTTGTAAAAATGTGAGCAATATTTTAAATTTTAAAATTAAAATCGTTATAGTTGTACTATCTGTATGTCACGTGACCGAATTAAACCATATAACCATAAGTGCGAGCCAGACAGATATTTACCTCTTTCTTTAGGACAGGTGAGATGGGACTATTATTTCGGCTCGGATGATGTCACGATAATGGCGGCTGCCGTTTTTGAATTGTATACTTTGAATAAACATATTGTTTTATTTTCCGTCTGTTTTTTTTTCACTTTCCTCGTATTCGATATGAAAAGTAGAGCGTTTAACTCGGTTGAATGTCACCCATTTCTGACTCGAACCATTGGCGCTCTCACTTCGTTCGAGCGCCAAAATATCTCGTCAGAAATGGGTGCCTTTCAGCCCTTGGTTAACAATCTACTATTGAAATTACTCGATTATTGAAATGAAATTTATATTTTCTGGACGCTTATTGTCGAATCGATTGTATGTCTCGTTTCTCGTAAACTCTTTGGAAAACTGGCAGGTATTATGTAGCATCTTGCCTAAACAGTTTCATTGAGCGTGTGTCTCGCATGTCACTTTTGATTTTAAGTACTAACATGCAGCTAACAAACCTATTAGACTGACTGCAAAATATGCTACAATATTTTACATTCAGGTCGTGCTGTCATTTAAAGTGCATAGAAAGCTTTGACAAATGCATTCAAGTAAGCCTAAAGCCGGCTTGATTGGAAAGTTGGGTGCAGCTACACTAACAGGTTGCGAAGTGCACTTTCCACACCAGATGGGCTTTCCGATATCATACGCGACTGGTATAAACGTACCACGTCCTTAATGGCTCAGAGTGGTTTCTCTATCCAACGCTCGATTAAGCCCGCACTTTACTTAAACTAGCTGTCAAAGTACGACAAAACTGAAAGTGACAGTTGCTGCGGAGAAACAGATACAGGTTTTTCGTTTATACCTTGTTTAAGGATTCCATTTCCTATTGGAAGAACTTATTTAGTACTAATTTTAAAAATGCCCTATTTTTTTTTCTCTTCGTCATCGTAACCTTAGGTGATATGTGTCAAGGCTTTTCACCTATGTCATAATGATCGAAAAAGGAAAAAAAATGCGTATGGTCATCATTAGTCAATGTAGATAACGAGTTAAGTTGGCAATCACTAATTGACAGTGCGTCTTGTCCATGCTAATACCATTAAGAGACAAAAAACTGAAGGATCTATCGTTTTCGATTGCTTATTAATATGTTTTTTGTTTTATTTGTTGTGACATGTCATGTTCATGTTTGTCCGGTAGAAGTATCTACTAAAGATGTGCAAAAAATCATAATCTGGAATTTAGATCTGAATGACGAATGACCAAGCTACTGACTGTCTACGAATATTGAGACAAAAAAGCTACGCAAGTACCGTCAAAGACAAGACGTAATTTATACCATTCGTGTATAGACAAAACGTAATATATTGAGTACCATAGTACGAGATAATGAACCACGGAGACTCCGTGGTTCATTATCTCCGTGACGGAGCTAAACACTCGTCGCAAATTTTTAAACAAATAATTACCAATATGTGCCAATGCAACACTGCACCCAATCAACTATACGACAGGTCATTAAGGTTAACCATACATTGCATAGCAAGTACAATAGTAGACGTTGTGTCATCGTAAGTGCAGAATAACATCAGAGATCAGGCCAATAAAACACACCCATGCGCTGTCGCTAAGAGCCGCGCGCGGCATGGGTACCTATATCTACCTGCAGGCATAAATATGGAATAAGCCTTTATCACAGGTCAGGTGAAACTAAATCTTATCCAATCCTATGGTCACGGGTACAAAAATTACCCAATTTGAAAATTCACTGGGGTTCTAAATCAATGTCACAAACCCTAGCATGGCTAGTATGGCTTGTATTTTATCACATATCACGGCGTGATAAATGACAAGTCACGTGATTTGTCTACTTAATCACTCAAATTATCGATTCAAAACATGGCTGCACGTGTCAAAATGGAGTTATCCAACTTTGACAGCTGTACGTGACATATGATAGCCGGTACCGTTTTGCATAACATGGTACGTGGTTATGTGGTAATTTGACGTCTCAACTTAGTTTATTTTAATTATTTTATCTAAGTGCTTCCGAAGTATTAACGATAAGCTAAATACTTTGTTTTTACCAAAACTACGAGTGAATATTCGATTTTCTAGTGACAATAATATTATAGTTACTGTGATGAGTGTGCTATGGTGCTGGTGAAATATCTCCAGGGAGTCGTCAACAAACGCTGTTAGCCCGTTAGCCCTTGGACTTGGAGAACCAGAAATTTCGCTGCATACTTATCATTAGTAAAAGGATGACACTCTTATCGAAGCGGTACTTACGGTAAGTAATGCTATTTGGAACTCATTTATAACACATCTCTATTCAAACTATCTCTATACCAAATTACATTTAAATCGGTTCAGCGGCTTGAGCGTGAAAAGCATCTGTAATATCAAGATATTGTGAAAAATTGCAGTTACTTTTGCAAGATAGAATACCAGTGTGTCAATTGTGTATATGTAATTAAGTGGTCCTACTTAATACTTAACAGTCTGTTTTCATCCAACGTCCACATTGCAGTACCTATACTGTAAACAGAGTTACAACATACCATTGTTGTACCTAGTCCAGTTCCTACTTTGGTGACTAAGATAATGATCATTTTCTAAATGACTAAATAGATGTGCGCGCGGCTCCGCTCGCGTAGGTATTACTGTTAACCAAGACGGAGTCACGGGATTAAATGTAGGTACTGCATGTCTATTATGCGATTCATGCGACGGCTGCGACGTACTCTCTATTTTTCTCGCACTACATCTCTTGTTCTAATAAGAAAGAGACAGATAGTGCGAGAAAAATCGAGAGCGCTCGGTCGCCGTCTTATGAATGCCGTGCTGGTGAAGAGAGAAAAAGTAAATAGCTATGAGTAGCTTTGGAGAATGCCCATTATTTAATAAACTTACAAAGCCATCATCATACAAATTTCATCTCTTTATAATAATAGTATACAAGAATATAGACTAGCTGTCCCCGCGGCTCCACCCGAATTAACATGCACATGTCCCTATGTTATATACAAATAAAATATTCATTCATTCAGTATTTCAGCTTACTGATGACCTGTATTTTATCTTCTTTTCAGATCTACTAGCAAAGGAAGGAAAGAAGATTTCAACCGATGGTACTCAAAACATCACATATGTTCAGAAATCTAATGTAATGTAAAAAATATATATGAACAAGTTACTGTTTCCTTTGAATTGATTGATTCCTTTCCTTATTATGTCACCTATATGCCTATATGGAATGTTTGAAAGGTGAGGTTCAAGACGGAGGACAAGACAATTCATACTAACGCCCTCTACCTTCTCAACCTTATGGCATGACAACCATTTTTTTAAAGAAATCCTCAAGAATTTTAAGAATCAAACTTCATGACACAACACACAGTATTACAAAACACAAAAGAAATTTACTTTGTTGATTTCCTTTCTAGAATAAGTACATACATAGAAGAAGCATCGGCAACGCAATTGTCAAGCTTCCATAGGCTACGATGCCCGCTTACCATCAAGCGAGCCGTACGCTTGTTTGCCTACGATGTGGTATAAAAAAATACACAATATCATAATCACATTGAATTTATTACTTTTATTTTAATTGTACTCTATTGTACAAAATAAACTCAACAGGTACCTATACAATTTGCAAGAACAAACGCAGATTTATCCATTTCAAGTCAACCTTTGAGTAGATTTGAGTTAATTTTAATGTTTAGGTGTTGTAAAATTTAGGATTCATTTCCACCATTCGGCATTCTGAAACATAAAATTTTGTACGCAACACGGGCGGTAATTCGTAAAGCCCCAGAGCGCATATTTATGGCCCTCACCTTCGGTTCAGGCCACAAACACCTGCGATCTGGGGCATTCACGAATTCACCGCCCTAGTTATGTAATGCACTTTTACCACTTTATCTTTACAAGCTAGCTTTATTAACCAATTTTTTTTTAGATTTAATTTCTTCTGAAACTATTTTACGCCATTGTTTTTTTTTTTGAAAGTAGTTCTATTACGATAGCTACGAAAAAGCGGAATAGTTGCAATTTGTTGCAATTCGAAGAAAAGCTACGACTCTTCAAGACATCTTCAAGACAAATGCACCTACCTATATAATACCATAATTGAAATATATAGCGCTACATTGCAGGACATGCTTAACTAACACTGTATGATGACATTAATTAAGCATGCTCAATTATTATATATATGCAAATAGCATGCTACTTACTAGCAACTTTACATTTATACATGCTATTTGCTCGAAACAAGCATGCTTTCGTGCTACTAAAGAGCATGTGTAACAGTACCCATAGGTTATTTTATAATACATGTACTTTAATTAGATCAGAAACATATCTTGATATCCTTAGACTTTCAGATTATTTTACCATTTCAAAGTCAACATTAAGTTATAGTAATAATTCTAAAAATAGTATAAGAATATAAATATAAACTCACCAACCAACTCTAAAGAAATGAATTAATACAAAAAAACAACAATATCATTTCACTAAAATATTTTAATTAATATAATTTCACCCATTAAATTTAATGTAGCAGAGCGAGAAGGTATGTAGACAAAGCATATCGAGTCCCGCACATAAATCTGCTCGGCCTAAGATTTATTAGTACTTTCGACGGTAGGTGCATGATTCTACGTTTACTATTTATTCTTATATTATAGCTCTAAAATACTAACCCACTTTCAGGTATTTTAGCTTAAGCGTTTTATTTAGATGGCATGCCAGTATTTCACATTAAATATTACGATCGATCGGAAGTTGCCGACGCTATAGTTGGAGTAACATAAAAAACTCATAAACTTGCATTTGACGGATAGAAAAGTTATTATGACATTTATGACTTTGAATTCGCCGACTCTAAAGACTTCAGAGACTGCATTATTAACACGAGCTCCTCTTGTGTTCATTATTTGTGTATTGGTTGGTTGTTGCTTACCCTCAGGCGGGCCATATTATGCTCGTTTTCCATGGTAGACCCCCACAATGTGGAGTGATGACCTGGTAAAGGTCGCGGAAGTCCGCTGGATGCGGCTGATGCAGAACCGATTAGGTACTCTGGCACTCTTTGGGGGAGGCCTACGTCCAGCAATGGACGTCTTTCGGCTGATATGATGGTGATGAACTGATGACCATGGCACGGTACACAAAAACAAAAAGAGTCTGAAATACCAAAACAATACGACTTACGAAGATTCGATTGTATCCAGTAGTACAGTAACCGTTTCATTCCATTTCGTACAACCATCTGTTTTTATAACACGCGTGTTGGATGGACGAAGCCGTTTACCGTTTCATATTTCAATTACAAAACACAACAGTCCACATTTAATATTTAAATTGTCAGTTGGTACCCATTTTTCGCCCGCAATCGCCTACTAAGTACTTTAATTGCGCATAACCAAAACAAACATTGCAAGCGGTCGCATTTTAGCTATAAATGGCCAGGTAAAATGGGTGTAAGGTCGGCGATAAACCTAATAGCCCCCAGAAGTAGCTGAAAATGGAGTATAAAGAGTTCAATGTGAGACTTAGAAGGCTCACGAGAAATCGTGGCGCAGCGTCACGTGCGAGCTTCTTCGAATTCGTAGGAAATAAGTACTTCTCCGAAACAAATAGTATATTACTAATTGAATGTACCTACGAGAAAGCAGCAATGTAGGATATTGCTGCTTTCTCGTGAGTTTCTTAGAGTGCTTACTATTATATATATAGGTACGTGCCTAATTTGTAAACACCTAATACACCTTTATAAAACCAACAACTGTATGTACCTATACCTACCTATATATATATGTAAATCCATTTTATATGTACAATACTCACGAAAAAGATGTGTAGGTAGATACAAGGATGGATATTAATAAATTAACTTCATTAAAACTGAACATAAAAACCTACTCAGATTAAATTAAGCAAAAGAAAGCTAAGTGTGATATTGGCATGAAAACAAAACGATTCCTGAATGTGAAAATGCTAATAATTAATCCACATGGTATTAAATTAGGTACTTATAAGGAAGTGTAATAGGTCAAAATTCGTACTTGGGTCATAATTCGCACCCATTTACGGATTAGGTAAGTGCCCACACGTATTACTCGTGATAATAACATTTAACGGACGTGTGGTTAAACTCGTGTGAGCTGTCGTCAACCAACGCCGCTAGGCCTAGTACTAATAGTCTATACATCACGAACAGTATTATAATTTCCATAAAAACGTGTGCGGTAAATCGGGCTTTTGGGATACTTACCTATGCTGCTGATTTAGTTCGCCTTAGACAAGCAGGTTAATCATTTTGAATTTCGAAATATATGTATCTCTCTGTCATGTGGAAGAAATTGAATTCGTTTCAACAAATCATTGGTGGACGACAGCCGATGAATTTGTTTGAAGACCTCCGTTCATAAGTATAGTGTCTTGCTTTCATATATATATTTATATTTGAGGGCTTAAACTGTATAAATCGAAGTTCGAATACTGAGCAAATACTTAAACCGTTGTGTTGGTACGGCAGGTAATGACAGCTATTCGAAGCTGCATGCGGTCTGGTAATTAAGCCTGGGCATAAAGCACTCGTCCGCATGCTTGTACTTGGGAACCGCCAAGTAGGTGGAATACACGGCTCAGTGGGCAGGCGTTTTTTGAAAGAAACCTCACATAACGCGTAGTTTCTCATAGGAGTGTCAAGCATTTTGACTTGTGCAATAAAATTAGTGTAAGTACGAATACTCGTAAACACCTAATACACCTTTATAAAACCAACAACTGTATGTACCTATACCTACCTATAAATATATGTAAATCCATTTTACAATACTCACGAAAAAGATGTGTAAGTAGATACAAGGATGGATATTAATAAATTAACTTCATTAAAACTGAACATAAAAACCTACTCAGATTAAATTAAGCCAAAGAAAGCTAAGTGTGATATTGGCATGAAAACAAAACGATTCCTGAATGTGAAAATGCTAATAATTAATCCACATAGTATTAAATTAGGTACTTATAAGGAATAAAATTAGTGTAAGTACGAGTATGTGAGCGACGATAGCTCTCGTAAGGGTGCGTAACTACGCCTATTTTTAAAAAATATATTTTTCGCAAAAACCTTCATTTGATATAATTATTGAGTCATATTCATAATATAACAACAAATATATTTACATTAGTAATTTTTATTTTATATATTGATCATTTGATGTAACATTACACATAATAACATAATATTTAATATAACAACATACTTTACGTTTAATGCGTATTTCCTTCAAAGAACATATTAATATATGATATAATGTTAAGTTCTTCTAATGTAGAAGTTAGCATAATATTTAATGATAGAATAAGGCAGGTCGGTGTAGGTATGACGAATCCCACCAAAAACATAAATGTAAAAAAGGAGAGCCAAGTTCAATACAAAAATTATGCTTGGCTGTGGGCTTCGCCGCAAAAAGAATGGAGATCTAAATGAGTGCCAAGCTATATGCAAAATCCAAATATTCTTTGCGTTATTGGATACCTGTAACAATAGGGATGACGACTAAGATTTTTTTATGATGTCATTCGAACCAGTTTTTGGAGAGGAACAAATGTTTGTATGGGAGTAACTACAATTAAAATACATAAATACCCAAAAAAATGAGACAACGATTTACCTCGCTGGCGGTAGCGAAAAACGCTCCATACTAATAGACAGCTAATTGTGACGTCACAATATTGTTAGTGCAAAGTATCGTTGTATGGAAAATCAGGTAAATTGTTGTTTCGGTCGCGAAATACTGCGTTTAAGTACATAGTTGTCGTACAATGTTGTTTCTATAAAAGCGTAAGGATTCTATTGGTAACTTTAAATTGACGCTTGGACAATAAAAAAAAATGCATATTTTTCTTAACTTTCAAGGTTCATATCTTTTAACGATTTTAATTATATTTTATAATGTATACTTTATTACGATAATTTGATGGTTTATTATCCATTTAGCATCACTACGTTATCAATTTGAACATGACTCGTCTTGCCTATTGATGTCATTTAAAAATGTGAGATCTTAAAGTAGGTTAGATTTAACTTGGCCAGTTTTCATTAAATCAGTTATTTTATAAAGTTATTCAACATATATATGTATATTAATTCTGATAAAAACTGGCTAAGTCAAATCTAATCTAATTTAAGATCTCACATTTTAAAATGCCAGCAATTGTTATAGGTATCCAATAACGCAAACAATATTTAGATTTTGCATTTAACTTGGCACTCATTTAGATCTCCATTCTTTTTGCGGCGAAGCCCACCCCACAGCCAAGCATAATTTTTGTATTGAACTTGGGTCTTCTTTTTTACATTTATGTTTTTGGTGGGATATTATTACTTTTTGTAAAGAAAACTAGGCAGTGTATAATTAGTGGTGCTCCGCGCCGCCGACGACACACCGTTGGCCGGTTGTTTAGCGCGTATTACAAGTTTTTTGTATGGGGACACCACTTATTTTTTGACTCAACTTTATTTTTATAATTCTGTTATATAGCAAATATAATAATACTTATATTGGGATAGTTTCAAATATCTGCTTGTAACGGTTCCAACGCTACAAATAAATAAATAAATAAATTGTATGGGGACCCCCCTATTTTTAAACTTTTTTATTTTTAGATTTTTTTCTACGCTTACACACAATTACCGACCTGAATCCTAAATTTCATCCTTCTAGGTCATCTGGAAGTAGGTTAGGTTTTAGGTACTATATGTCAGTCAGTCACTCAGTGCTAAAATTTACGACTTTTTGACCTTCATCTTTATAACTGTTTGAGCTAGCTTTATGAATTTTGGGCTTCTAGATGTCCTTATGGATATAATTAAACACACGTAGTTTTATGTGTTTACGTTAAAGAGGTTTTGAGTTATAGAAGGGTCAAAAGTGGCACCAAGTGGTTCGTGTAATATTACACTCGGCGCTGGCTAACCAGTTCCTTTGCTTGACCTTGGCTTGACACGCTGCCGCGTGTCTAGATAGCGAAGCGAGGACTGTTGGGTATAACCGCGACCCAACAGCGCACGAGCCGGCGAAGCACCAGAACCGAACACTGTTTTACTACCTTGTGACAGACCTTCATAAAACGCATATTAAATTCTAAAGCATAAAAAAATAATCGATTCTGATATATTAACTTATATGCGCTAAATTCGTATTGAGTCGTAATTTCACTAAATGTATCAAGAAATTTCAACGAAATAGCGTCAAACATCAAAAGTCTGACAGTTCCTTTTTTTATAATGGTTTGGCATAGCGCTGTTCTCGCGTTCAGCCATGCTGAGTATTTGTCACGATACTGCACGGTTATCACAAAACGGCGCGTGAGCTCTCTAGATTTTTCACGCACTATGCGTCTCTTTCTAAGTTGTCTAATAAGAATTAGAGACGGATAGTTCGAGAAAAATCGACAAAGCTCGCTTGAAGGCGGGGAGGGTCCATTACAAGGACTAACAGGATGACGATAGGGGGGGGGGAGTCAAAAAAACGATGACATAGGTAATGTATGAATAGCCCCTTACGAGATTTGACTACAGACAGACAACTGGGACAGGGAAAGAAAATAAAATCTTATAATAAAGCACATGAGATGTAATATAGGCGGATGACGATGATGATATCTATATTATCTGTATACCTAGCATATGTACTCGTATAAATATATATCTTATAAAAGTCATCATGGTAATTCAATCAATACTCCTTAACTAACCAACAGAAATCATACAATAGGTACAACCTAAATGTTTTATATGAGAGTAACTAATTAACTATTAAATATCTCGACTGCTAAATATACGGGAACGAATCTGTATAACCCGGACATTGGAGCTAGGAATAACCCGCTTAACATCACAAACCAGAAAATAAACAGTGTTGCACAAATACACTGCAAACGATATTTTACAAATGAATACCAAACTCATAATAAATTATTATATTTTTAGTTAGAGTTACTTGTCAGACAAAAATTTCAATTCTGAAAAACGAGCTTCTTAATTTTATATAATACAATTAAACTCAAAATTTACAAGACCATCTGCATTTCAATTGCACTCTACAGATCCTCATATTACGCAATCGATGCAGACTTTCTATGTTTAGTCCACTGACATAAGAACTACTTAAAATATGTTCAATAAAATGCGAGATCGTATGTATCGGGTCATCCTCTCACTTTCTTTGAGCGTGGGATTACCGCTTTTATGGAGCTATTGTGGATCCGCTGCCCAATCCAACCACTTTTACTTTTCACCGCGCGTAAACGCTCGTATGACATCATAAACGGGTACAGTGTGGTACAGTGCACCGGATACTTTTACTTCAATTTTGTTTGGACTTTTGCGGAGTTAATCGTCGGGGCCATCCGTGGTAAAGTGGCTTATGGTGCTCATGATTGTTATTGATGTTCGTTACAGCTGGATGGGTAACTGGTACAATATTGTAAGTAAATCTCTATAATTCATATTTCTTGATAAAATGCTGCCACAGATATATTAAACCATATTTTTATGGGTCAAGGCTGCCTCGTGGTAAGCCAGTATTGTCTAGCTGATCTAAATAGACAGACATTCAGATGTACTCTTCGAGTAATTGATCCATGGATTTAAAAATAAAACCATATTTTTATAAATCGGCAAGCATTATCGGTAGTCATAAATAGCATAGGTAGGGGAGACCGGGGGCAATGGTACCACTTTAGAAATAATGACCTATAACTCAGAATCTAACGCTACCACGTAAAAATCGCTAAGGATATATCCTTAGCGATATGAATGTTATAACATTCTAGTCTCATTGGCTATCAGAATCTAGAAAAATATTTTCATTTAATGGCATCAGAATGGTGCAAATTGAGTTTTTGTTCATGAAGTCCTTGTGTTACAATTGACCCCTAGTACGGGTCAATTGTACCAGATAATCAGAGGTCAATAAAACCCAAAATAATGCTTTAATCAATCAGTAATTATTGTTAATTACTTGAGACGAATCAGTCTGTTACGTACATCAGTCTTAATTATAGAGACTCGTATTTACACTAGACATAGGTAGCATTTCAGTTGAACTAAAAGTAACAATATTTTCCAAGTTTTTGAAACATATTATGTCGACTTATTATAAAAAAATACTTGGGGGTGCTCATAGCACACATCCTTCAATCAATAAGAACATCTCAATACACCAAAATAACGAATTATTTAACAATTACTAATACCATACTGTTACAATTGAGCCCTGGTACAATCAACCCCATCCTTCACCACAAATAAATATTAACTAATACCACTAAAACGGATGACATTGCGGGTATTATAATGTATATACATCCCGAAGTGTCGTATGAATCATAGGTATAACATAAAATACCTACCAGAGATGTAACTTGTTACAAAAATAATTAGTTTCAATTGTCTTATTTTAGTAGTCGTGTAAAAACTTTGGGTCAATTGTAGCACGGGGTCAATAGTATCGTTACAATTAACCCCGAGTGTTGTGGTACATTTCTCCTTTTTTACTCGCACTCACTAACCTTCACAAATTTTATTTCTATATCTAACTGACCCCCACACTGTGACATATTAAAAACTTTAATAACTAGAGAGTCACAATTCAGTACAAGTTTGACACTACGACTATCTAATTATAAACACTAGTACAAAACGTAAATTGCAAATACTTACTTTGGTCAGTCAAAAATGCAAATCGTCGTATAGCACATTCTATTCGCACGGCAGCGAGTGGCCGACTAGTGAGCAGGTAGAGACACGCTCAAGGCACACTGGTGTATACACACACATGCATATTTCGATGTGGTTGAAGAATTATAGGCGACGGTACTATTGACCCGTGGTACTATTGACCCCGGTCTACCCTAAGTGAGCTATAAGGTAGTTTTCTTCATAAGCTTCAAGATTATAAGATAGGTACCTATACTCTTTCATCAAAGCTTGGTGCGTATGAACTCCAGTCATCTCAGTACTTCTTACTTAATTATAATACACCAAGGCCTTGTTTATGTACTAATGGTAAGAATACACGACGACACTGACACTCGACATAAATGTCGGCACTAGTGTCGACTACTAACTACTACTAACTAGAGTGTATTGGCTGTCTACACGAATCGCGACATGCTACACTGCAATTTAGTGTCGTACATTCCATCGCCATGAATCGACGTACTGCTGCTGAAGGCGAAGTTACCTGGCAGTATAGGTACATAAGTAGAAATTAATATAGAACTTATAAAATTTCCTTGTTGGTACGGCATTCGGCATTAAAAAATTAAACTTGTGATATATTTCCAGTTGCTTACATAATTTCCATCTGTGCCTTGCCCGCTCTTCTTTTCTTTAGTTTTCTTAATTCATTATTGTATTGCGTTCGTAAATTGTGCATTTTTTCATTTATTTCTAAGGCTATTAAACTGTTCCGCCAAACTATCTACCGCTGCCGCCTTCTTTACTCGATTTTTATAATCAGGGTTTGAAATTTGCAATAATTCTGGAAGCGCTCCATATTAATAAATCAAAGATTTTATTTCCTCTGCAGTCCACGTGCGTGAGGTCATATTGGTCTAGCTATAAATTTCGCACAGGTTCGAAATTCAAGACACTTGTGTCCGAAACCGAGCACGTCCTGTCTCCACGTCAGCCACACAGACCTGATGGTCTCACGGGCCCTGTAGTGGGCTCGGAGAGGCCTGGCGCGGCTGGGCCGCTTTTGGCGGGATCGGGCGCCGTCCGCTACAACGGACGGGTGGCTGTGGTGGGCATAAAGCCCGTCAAGTCCAGTGGGGTCGTCTGCGTCCGTCGGCGAGGTCAAGCCCTGCCGGGTGAGGCTCCCTTAGGAGAGGCCCGGCGAGCGACCTGCGAGCCGACGGCGCTGCAGGTACATCCAGTCAGGTCCGGTGTTGGCTCGTTAGGGAGCTAGCCATCCTGGTATAGGTCGGCCAGCCCCCTAAGGATGATGGGGGTGGGGTTCACTCCTGCCTGCAGGGCACCGAGCACGCTCTGCAGGATTTGCACGCACTGCTCTATCTCCCTCTCCCTAGTGCCATCTTGGCTTGCCGGTAGGGGGAGGGGGGCAGTGTTGTGCGGTCGTCCGAGAGTCGCTGCTGTGACGGGCGCAGGGGCATCGTTGGTGCAGGCGGCGGTGTTCTGGTTGGCGGCGGCAGAGGTCTGGTGTTCTGTGTTGGTTTCGGCGGGGGCGGCGGGTTGCCCTGTGCCTCGTCAGCCCCTCCCTCGGCGGCGGCGGCGCGATGGCGCCGCGTCGTTCGCCCTCGCCATGAGGGAGTTTGGGGCGTTCTCGGCGGCTCGCACGGTTTCAGGCTGGGGCACGATTTGCCCTCGGCGGTGAGTGAGGGGCGCTGTGCCGATTTTCTTGGCGCGTGCCTCCCGCTGGAAGGCTGGGCACGCTAGGCTGTTGGCTGGGTGGGGGCCGCCGTTTGCGCAGGTCCCCTCGTGGTCGCGTGGCCGCTCGCACTGGCCCGCGAAGTGTGGCCCCGCGCAGCGGACACACCTTATCGGGCGGCGGCAGCCGTGCGAGGAGTGACGAAAGGCCTGGCAGCGGTGGCACTGCGCCGGCCCCTTCCTGCCGCGCCACGCCTCCACCGCCACTCCCGTCATCCCCATTATCTCCCGGACGCCATAGATCGCCGGGATGAGGCCGCTGGTCTTGGTGAGCTGCGTATAAAATACGCAGCCGGGTCGTCCTGCACGCGCGTCCACGTGGCGCGTGTAGATTGGGGCGAAACCTTTCGCCACCAGGTCCTCCGTGATGTGCTCCGGGTTGGTGTTAGCGGGAAGCCCCCTGACGCACACCTTCAGGGGGATCTCGTCCTTCGGCTGCAATGCCGACCAGGAAACGGAGTCCCCGAGGGCCTCGAGGTAGGCCTGCACCACCCTGTACTCCTCGTGCCACACAGACACTGAGCGTCACCGCCATTACATCTGCAACTAGGTGTCGCAGCAGTGGGCACACGTAGACAGTCGATGTATACACTGAAGCGGCTGTGTCAGGTGTCGTCGTGGTCTTTAGCATAAAATCGCCTGACAGCACGCGTGACGCGTGAAGTATCGCAAAACTTGCCGCCGACCACTGAGCGTTTACACGTTATTGTTGACTAACGTTATATCATTATCAAAACGTAAGGGTTACTAGCAGTCTGCTGTCCCATTCCAATGTGTGTCAGCGAGCTGTTCACGTCACTCTCTTCACGCGCACATCTCAATCGGCTATTAAAGTCACTCCATAAACAAAGCTGCCACGCCATCACCCGTAGACAAGCCGACCGGCTGCTTTGCCCTGTCGTAATGATTACTTCTCCACAATGGCAGTAATATTGCACTTGTCGCACATCCGCCTCCGTTCTGCCTGTCTGCTCGTATTGTGCTCGGATGAAAAGAATTCGCGTTGAAACCGCGCGCGCTCATGTGGAATAAACCAAGTTGTGAACAAGAAACAATTGAAATGTGCTTAGAACAAGGCGAACACTGATTTCGGGTGCTGGCATTATTTACTTTAATCGAAAGTGTTTCCCAAGAGAAAAGAGCCGTGTGCTTGTGGTGGTGTTGCAGCTTACATTTGTTTATTGTGTCTAGTTGGGAGCCTAATGTAAATTTAGGCTGTCACACTTTAATCGAAAGTAGGTACTTCCCATGAAATAACGCGGACCGTACACGTGTGCATACGACAGTATACTTTTGAATTTGAAAGTAGATAGTAAGTTCATAGCAAATATAATACTTTTATCAACTGAATACAATTTCAATATTGCTTTTTACTCGATTGCCCCAGAAGCCGTGGTCCCTTAGTCGACTTTAACGACACCCACGGGAAGAAAAGGGTTGGTGAAATTCTAACCCGACACCACACGGGTTGAAGTGCGTTGTAGGTGATGGGCTAGCAACCTATCACTGCAATATCACATTTTGTCGATATTTTATACCCACATATTTATGCTAAAAGTGGCGCTGATGCTAATTAAACATACGTTTCATGTGCTCTGCCTATATCTTTTGGGAATACATAAAAGTAATCTTTTTATGTCGACTGCCACCAAATGTGCACCAGTACCAAATATGTAGGCTTAACAACACAGTAATTGACAGTACTCTCAGCGAAAGTGTTAAACATAATGAAATCATGAAATAACTTATTCATGCAAACACTTAGGGTATTAGCAATTTTAACGGCCTGTAAAGAACATGTATAATTCAAGAAAAATTCACGCCTATCTATCTCCATTTACCAATCCGCTTAACTGTTTCTTTTCTCGGTGGTTTCGTTAGAATAATTCGATTAGCCTGTCATAACTTCACATCAATCAACACTGAGTAAAAAAGTTTTGATAATGAAGTCAAACTGGAAGGAAAATAGCTTGTTAAAATGCGATTTCCGAACGATTATGCGCACGCTTTTCAACTGGAACAAGTAAGTAAAGTACCTATATAGTGTACATGCATGGCCGATTCTGCGCAGAACCTAACAGAGCTGCAATAAGTAACTACAACTTAGAAAAGTTGAAAAACCCCCGACATTTTAATTTCAAAGTTCAATATCTCAAACAGCTGAACAGATTTTCATGAAACATGTCTAAGAACACTCAGAATAAAATTATCTATAACACAAAAAAATTGCGTTCAAATCGGTCCATCCGTTTGAGAGCTATGATACCACAGACAGGTACACAGACACGTTCAACTTATTACTTATAACACCCCTCTCTTTGCGTCGGGGGTTAAAAATCACATTGGCCAGCAACTGTTCACAGCCAGAGAATCTTACACGCGATTTTTATGATGATAAATAGCACGTAAAACCGATTTATATATGTAATATATAGGCCAACTATTTCGTGTTAAATATTATACATACATATGTAATTTTCTTCACCATGGTTATGTTTCAATGCAACTCAAACATTTAGTCATACAACGTATCACCTACTAATGAATAACTCCATGATAAGTTAGTAAGTAACTAACTACGTACTGTTGAATTTTTGCTGCAGTTTAATCGGATGAATAGGAATTAAATTAACTTTAGTAATGGAACTTTACAGCAATAAAAAATATACGTTTATAACTGTTAATTGCCGCTAACATGACCGCCAATTAAGTAAATTAACATAAAATAGGTAATTGAGAGACCTTTCCTTTATGGGAATAATTCGTAGGTAAGGCTTGCAACAATCGATACAACATATTAATTTATCATTGTTAAAATAAATGAAAAGCACTGCATTAACTTTAACTAGTACAAACAATTAGATGGCTAAACGTTATACAAGCGTGAGTAAATAACCGTGGATTATTGAAGGCCAACAACGACTCGCATGTAATGATAAATTTCAAGTACAAAGCGGGAAAATACTGCTACACGCTAATACGGCGTACTACAGCGGCGTACTAGCTGGTTGCCCTCTAATGGGTTAAGCAAATCAGTAATAATTTCCTAGTGGTCCAACTAACACCTAAAAAGACACTGTTATAGAAAAACTACCTAAACCTAACCTACCTAAAATACGCGAGCGACTACCCGCTGATCTTAGACAGGAACCTTCTGACGAAGCATTTAGACGCAGCCTTAAATTAAATACCTTTTATTGGAAAATCGATTATACTCAGTTTTAAAGAGTATATGGGTCTAGACTTGACATGTTAAATTATTATTATTATTACTTATTTTTTGTATGATTATGATATGACGTTAAATGTATTGTGTCACGTATTTTATGATGCACTAAATATTGTAAATAATGACGATACCTAGAGGTTGATATATTTGTGTTCTTTTGATTTTGGATTGTTTTTCATATTTCCTTGTTATTGTGTTGTTGACATTGTCTTATTATTATATCTTAATTTTTCTCTGTTCTTGACGATTGTGATAAAAAGTCTTATATTTTTGACATGTATGCAAATCTGTAATGTATTTTTCACCTCACCAGCTCGAACAAGCATATTTTGCTGCGTGAAAACAGTGTGCAAGATGCGATTTTGCTCACTCCGTGAGACAAAGTAGTTTTTTAAATTTGGTGCAGAGCACTGACATTTCGTCGTATGGGGTCGCTATTACAAGTTCAGAATATTTGAACTTTATCAGCACTGTCCCTTTCATTCCATTACAAAAAAGAAAATGGCAGACATAGGACCATCGAATTTCAAAGTAGACCCCAAAAAAGCGGGTAACAAGTAACACGTTCGAAAATTATCAAATTAACAAGTTTAAATTACCAAAATAATTATAAAAAGTAATTTTAAATTTGAGAATATTTAAATAAAAGCCTGTATACACCCTACTTTAAACTCTTCTTCTAAAACTTGTTGCCAGTCAGAATACAATTACTTAAGAAAATACTAATTAAGAGGAATGCCTACCTGCGATTTTCCCAAACAAACGTTCTCGACTGTTTCCTCTCTGGTTTTTGAACATAGAGCAATGAACTTTTCAAATAAGATCATCATCAATATCTATGCCGCTATGTTTTGCTTTTTTGGATATTTTTGTTTTAAAGAAACTTACAACGCCTTGAAAATCGCAAAAACGGCTTAATTTAATTGGCTGCCAAAAAAGGCGCAGTATACAAATATGACAACAAATATCAAAAAAATCAAAACATAGCGGCGTAGATTATTTCTTCTTCTTGCATTTCCCAAAATTTTATAATTATTGGTTGCGTTTTGGAGGAGGTTTTATGCGTGAGATTTTTATCCGAGCGCGCCTTATCGCACGAATTGGAGCGTCCACAGCAGCGCGACAGAAACATTGCGTCAAAAATTCGAGATTTGAAAAGTGGCTCAGCTAGGCATTGTTCTTAAATACGAGCACACCGTTAGAGAGTAATTTGGCATGTTAGAAAGACAAATTCACAAGATATGGGCAACAGGGCAGCTAGCATGATAGGTTTAATGGTCATGTTTTACGTCACGTTTTGGGCCGTATGGGCTATAAGTAATACATATGTCGTATTCGGGGAAAAAGCCATATAGCACGTTTGGAGTTTTCGCTATTATCATACCTAACAGAGCGTCTATAAGAGGATCATTAATAAAGGTGTTTGAACGCCAACCTCACTAAGGTCCTTTTTGCCGAGAACAAATGATGTTTCTTTTATTTCGATTAAATTAATACTTAAACTTAATATATTCATTACACAGAAAAAAAACTGCTATTATTTCCTACTTTGTTTTTTTCTATAAAATTACTGAATTACAATAGTAGATTGTATAACAACTGGCTAAAATGAGCCATATTACAACGAGATTGTTATATTCTCGAGCGAAGTGAAGAGTGACCTATGAGATGTAAAAAATATTAAGTATAATATATTTATAATGAAATCGAACTTTCACATATTGTGCTATAAAAGACTTTCAAAACCGACAAAAGCTATATTAATATTAGATTACCGCATAATAAAAGCTCGGATGACTTTCATTTCACTTGTGACTAAGTTAAAAGCCATGAGAGTTCAAATATGTTACAACCTAAGTAAGGCCTCTCTTGCTAAATATATATGCATGTACGTAGGTAGTTATTCAGAGCAATGACGCGAAATTCAATGTCGGGGAGGCAACCGGATGGCTAGCGGTATTTGAGCTCCCGAAGTGATGTGGAACTGCCCTGTGCAACCCGAAATGAGCCAACTGTGACCGGTTCGAAAATAAGAGGGGGGTGGTAAAAAAAAAATATCGCGAGGCAACTGGATGAAACAGCGGTAGCCTGTAAGTGTGTACCCTGTTTATATAATAAAACTTTTATGCCATCCCTCCTAGTGTGACTGGAGCCCAGTAGGCGACCGAAAAAACAAAATTGTTAGGCAACCGCTTGAAAGTTGGCATGCTTGTTCTTCATCACATACAGACCCTGGAAAAAAATGCCATCCTTCCCGGCCGGGCGGTTATCGATCCGTCAGAGTTGGAAGCCGGAAAAAAATGGTGGTGGACGACGAGAACTTAGGAAAAATGCACTTAATATCATTGAAATCGGATGGCACTTGTTTTGTATGATGTGATAAATGATATGCACAAATGCCATCCCTCTCCCATGAAATTTCATCCCGCTGTGGCCACCCTTACAATCGCGAAATTCGTCCAGTTGGGGATATGCCCAATAAAAGGTATTGCAATCAATTGCCATGGACAATTTTCGCGTGAAGGCACGGTGCGGGGTCTTTGGTTGCTGTACAATTCACCGGTATTTACGCTTTCATACATATGTATACAGGTTGTCCCCAAACATGCCCCAAACTTTGCCACACAGAAGTACCTTAAATGTTGAAGATAAGAAATTTTACTGAAAGAAGACTTCTTTTGATTGTACAGCAACTAGAGGCCCCGCACCGTGCCTCCCACGCAAAATTGTCCATGGCAATTGTTTGCAAAACCTTTTATTGCGCGTATTCCCAATTGGATGAATTTCGCGATTGTAAGGGTGGCCACAGCGGGATGAAATTTCACGGGAGAGGGATGGCATTTGTGCGACATCATATAAGAGTCGAAAAACAAATTCCATCCGATTTGAATAATTTTAAGCCATCCGGTTGCCTTTCCAACATCGAATTACGCGTCATTGCTTTAACTAAGTCAATTGTAGCCGTAGACGACTTGAATAGGTATATTTCTTTTGTTTGCGTTATCGTTAAACATTTAAAATATGTCATGGGCGTTGCATTTGTTTTAACCTGATAAATATAAATAATTGCAAACGTGGTTTATTATCAGATAAGTATCTAAATGATTTTGTTTTATTTACGGACATGAGTTTAAGTAGTTATCTACTCAATTCCCACGACATCAGTCTACGTCAATTTAGTTTAGAGAAGTATTAATTTTAGTAAAAATACCTAAAGAATTTCTGGGTGCAGATTGGATGATAAACATGTTCAATAACACCTGCCTACAAAACGCTTTATGAGACTGAAAAAACTAAAAGTTGTATTCAAATCAAGTAAATTAAATTAAGATACGATTCCCAACGGGCCGGGGCGCGTGGTGCATGCCAACGGAGGTGCGAGCCGAGCATCCGACGGAAGCCGACCGCGTTTTAGAGCCAAAGCCAGAGCGTGGTAGCCAAAAGCCGGACGGAGCCGGTCAGATGCGACGACAGCCGAGCACAGCCTTCCACGTCCGCGAGGAGCCGACCGGCCGCTAACCCATTCAAATATGAAACGTGACGTCTGCATTAAAGCTTCAAATTCCTAAGGCAACTTGTAAAATGCGCTCAGGCGCGGTCCGGCCCGGTGACAAACTTGCTTATGTCATTCTATAATAGATTTGCATGAAGCATCATGAGTATCATGAGATGCTCCTCTGATTACGTTTCACGTAACCCGGTTTTGCCTGCGAGGTTTATTGCCATTTCTCGCAGTTCCGCTTATTCTTCCCGGCGGACGTGCCGAGAAGAGCACGCTAATTGCCAATCGGCATCCAATCACAACTAGATCGCGGCTGATAACTTCATATCTCAAGCTCAGAAGAATAATGTCGCATGTACCTATGGAGCCATAAAGAGTAATTCTGCCCCGATGAAGCGGTATCTCGCACTCCATTAGATTGGCAAGTGCTAAATTAATAGACTATTTTTGTTTGCACTTTGTTTTTTGCCGCCGTCACATCGCAATCAAGTTGTGTCAGTTTTAATTGATCTTTTAATGATATATATTAATTATAGGCATAGATTACTTTTAAACATAGCATTACAGTGTCAAGGACCTTTGAGATTGTGAGATTTTTTAGGTATTCATTAGAGTATTAAAGGAATGAATGTAAACAAAGGCCAGAATAATTAACAAAATTGCGTGTTGCGTTTCCACTGTTTTTAAAAGGCTTTAAGTTATGCAATTAGTGAATAGAATTTTGTACTCGTAACAAAAGTTAATGGACTGAAAAGTCTAAAAAGGTCGAAACCATTTTAATATCCACTAATTTAATAATCCTGTGTTGCTTCGTATAAATTTGCTATTTAGGTACTGTATCTAATATAATTAAATTAAGTTTAACTCGAAGCAACTTACATAAAATTGGTAGTTCTAGCACAACCCGTAATTTGCCGGTACAAGCACTTTAATTTCATCTCATTAACATTCTAATTGCTCGAACATCGAGTAATGGACACCTACTACAGCTATTTATAAGCAAAATATAGACAATACGTTGAACAGCATTGTTATTCCTGCCAGCAGGATCACAACTACAAACTTACACATTACGACTAGCTAGGTAGGTTACTTATGTATAGGTATCCTACCATATTGATCAACAGAAGAAACTTGTTTTTCTACTGGTTTATAAGTCGACGAAGGATAAATCAACTCTTTAATCCCCATCGATGAAACCGTTCTCTTTTCAGAACTTACAAAAATATCGAATAGAGTACAATAGGTTAGTTTTATAAGAATTGAGAAAAAATTACGGTTTAAGAAAAAAAAAGAATATTAGGCGAAATCAATACTTTGGAAGTTATGTTTTTGGCAAAAGTTAATAAACGCGTGCTCAAGATGGTACCACTGGTTGGTTCGAGCGCAACTATAAGCTGTCATTCGATTTCTTTTTTTTATCGATCTTCTAAATCTATCGATCACAAGGATTGTATGTACGACTGTACCTACATTAGCGTCAGGTAGCGTCTATATGTACACAACATTTATCAATAGGCTAATACGGCTCCAATGGAGTAGATCCATAGTTACGTCACAAAGGAGACTATACCATTAAACGACCGACTTTTATACTCATTTGACGTTTTCAGGAAAACGGTAGGTACCACTATACTGGTTGTCAATGACGGCATTGGCATAAGGATGCAATAAGATGAGCGGTATTACCTTTTTCCAGAGTGCAACACACGTTTGGTACCTATACTTACATAAATGGGATCGACGGATCGGAAATGGCTCTAATGATTTCTAAGATAGCACGTTAAAAGTAGAGTTACGGCGATTTTTGATACAATTTGTTTTGATTTGTCTCAAACTGTACTCAGCCGCTCAAATATACCTATTTATATACTTTTAAAGTAATTACTCGAGACAGAATAAATCCAAACATGTTTATTAATTAGCATCGGAAGCCGGCAATCTGATATCGAATATTCATTTAGTTTAATTATAATGCTAATTACTTCGACTGTAACTTAGTACCACGATTTATTTTTCGGCAATGAAAAATAACACAACGTTTACATTAGCATAATCTATTAAGATGCAAATTCATTGTTATTTAAGTGTCACAATGAGGTTTTGTACTTTCTCACACTATGTACACTCAGGCAACAACAATCTCAACGTTTTTACGTAAGCAATTTAACAAACTCGTCCCATTGCATTGAATGTGACTCAGGGGCGCAATTTGACTTAATGACTTCTAAAACGTCACATGTCTTCAGCATGTCATAGGTCCCACCTTCAAAATGAGAAGGGCAATATGAAAAAGGGTGGAAAAAGGGGACATGTCTCATTTCGATAGAAAAGACATTAAATGATTTTGTATCATTAAAAAATTACTACTCAAATGTATGTAGTATATATTTGGTAATGCACAAAATAAAGTACGTACAGGCAATCATTTCCTTCAATATTGCGTCTCTACAGTTTTCCAGTGTGATAGTTCGGCAAGTTTTTTGAAATGTCCATTACGCTTTTTGCGCGCCGGTGGTCTGACAGCGACAGCCTCGCCGGCGCGGCGCAGGCGCACGAATGTGCGAATATACACACTGTGCACAGGGCTCAATTTTGCACCTGTAAACCCCATATCAATTTGATACCAGTCCCAGCATAAGCAGTTCTTGCGTCCTGCTTATATACGCATGATTGTACCCTTTTGCAAAAGGAGCGTATTGATTCAAACCGATTTTGATTTTAATGTAATAATTTAGTAACGCATAGGGTCGTAGACCCTGAAATAAATAAATTTAATTGAATAATGTTAAAATCGCGTATCAAATTAACCCCAAGTTCACAGATGCGTGAAACATACTGACAAGCTTGCTAACTTGCCATCTCCCGTTATGTTTTGACACTAGCAATTAGGTATTTAATAACCTTCATTTATTATATTGTACATTTAACACTTATTCTGACAGTAGCTATTTGTAGCAAAACTTTTAAGCTTTATAGCTATTTTAATGAGCACAATCATTATGAACCTTCTAACAGATAGTGTTTCAAGTAGATACTCACATAAGTCGTTAAAAGGTAGGTATAGGTGTTTATGGGGTATACATTAACCGCGGAATATAAAGATTCCTCGTTTAAACTGAAATAAGAAATGTGACTATAGGATTCATTATTAACAAGTCTCTGTAAGATTTAAGTTTAGACCCGCCATGAGCATATGGTTAATTAAAAATACGGTTGGACTCGTGCATTAATAATTCTCATGTTATAATTTCATCACGTGTGACCTATATCAAGGAGCAACAGGAGCTCTTGTTCTATAACGACTGCCTATTGGCAAGTGCAGCCGGTAAAATTGTAACTTACAATGTTTGTGAAATTGGTCACAGGTAAGTTCTAACCTAACACCGCCGTGGCTCATTGTTTACCACCCGCCGAGCTATAGACAATACTGCGATTACTGTCTTTGTGAATTGATAAGTAATTAGAATAATTTCGTCGCAAAAATGCAATAAGGCGTGATCGCATTTATTAAATATGTTAAGCCGACAAATTATGAGATACCTTAGCGTAATAACTGGAAATCAAACCATATATAGTTCCATAACTACTCTATTTTATAGTCGGTTATTATCCCTCGCAGCTGACTAAGATACTGAGTGAGATTAATTTATTCTGGACTAGCTGTACCTGCGACTTCGTTTGCATGTTAATGTAGGAGTTAACGCATTTCTTCTCTTGGAAATAGGACACATGCAGTTCTAATTGTAACCTATCATGTAAAACTTTCAATAAACCTATATATTTTTGTTAAAATGACGTTAAAACCTGTCACTGATATTTAAATTATTAAGAAAGGGTCAAAACACGTGTTATTTATCAGAGGTATTTTAAGTTTTATGAATAATGGGGTAAAAGTTTAGAAGATGTCTGTGGCAATAGATCTAACAGGACACACGCTGCAGTAGTAAATGTTTATTGATCTTCTTTTCTACATATTTTTAACACTGTGTTATGTTATATTATAAAAACGTGATGGATGACTGAAATGATCTTGAGTTCTTGAGTCACTCCGACTCTCAGGTAAAGATGTGTTTAGGAATTAATAATAGAAGATAATCCTTTCGAGTACCCATTGACCGGTAAGTGTTTACGTGGAACAAAAGATCTCTTTTTAATTTGACAACAGACGGCCAATTTATATTTTCCAAACTATACCTAACCACTAGGTAAGTTCTACAACTATTACGCGAGTCCGAGTCCCTTTCTAATAAAAGAAATTATTAAAAATGTTAAAGCAAAATGTTTATTTTTTTCATATTGCAATGTTTCAGATTGCACTATCACATTCTGGCAAATCTTGTGTATGGTCCCGCCCTTGCCAACATAATAATGTTGCAGGCTTTATGATAAAAGTATTTTCCTGTATGTTGGCCAATTTCTGTGTCTCTATCGTGGTCTCTATATTGGTTGAATGTCAAATTGAAGCCGCCCTTGCGCTTGAAGAAGGCTTGAAGGCACAGCCACACTGGCGCGGCCTGCGGTGGCGGACAATATTAAATTTGACAGCGGCGGACAAGTTTGCTATTGTCCGCCGCGGCCAGGCCGCGCCAGTGTGATGCAGGCCTAATACTGACGCGCTTCATAATTAATGTTTATAAAAGGCCCGTTCTATACTGATTTCATACATACTGTTTATTGCTGATAAATATAAATACTGACAAACCAGCGCGGCTATCACAAAACGGCGCGCGAGCTCTCTCGATTTTTCTCCAACTATCCGTCTCTCTCTTATCATATAACTTAGAAAGAGACATATAGTGCGAGAAAAATCGAGAGAGCTCGCGCGCCGTCTTGTCATAGCCGTGCAGTATCGTGACAATTAAATACTCAGCGTGTGATTCAATCTTGCAGAAACTCAAATACTTAGACTTTGGCTGAACGCAAGAACAGCGCTATCGCCATGCCATTAAAAAAAAGGAAGAGAGTCAGACTTTTGACGTTTGGCGTTATTTTGTTGAAATATGTTGATACATTTATTGAAATTACGCCTCAATACGAATTTATCGCATATAAGTTTCCATATCAGAATCGATTATTTTTTTACGCTTTAGAATTTAATATGCGTTTTGTGAAGGTCTATCATCACAACACCGGATCGAAATTATTAATATTCGGTAGTTATGGCAAGCCCGCCATTTTGACGTCACTGACAGTTGACAGATATGGCGGCTACGATTTCAAGTAGAAGAAATTAATAATTTAATGAGGTCACATGTTTTCGAAAATTAATTATACGTCGCAGTCGGATAAAAACTATCCTAAACGGAAGCTAGAGTAATAATGTGCTTATGAAAAAAGTTATATATTTTTCCGTTCATGGGAATCTGAAATCATCGGGGGACACAAAAATGGTTAGTTTGATACTGGCTGATTCTTTTTTTAATTTAGAGATTTATTATAAGTGAGAGATAAGGTAAGAGCCGCGAGCTGTTTCAGAATGCTAGTGATCATTGCATGATTGCGTCTATTATTATATCGTAATTATATCCCTGGCGGGCGCCAAGTAGATACAATCGCACACAAATGTACAATCTATGTCAACGTCTGAATGTTAACTACGTACATTTTAGGCCTGTCCCACTGTCAATTAGGCGCGAAACGAAGTTTGTCTACGGTAACCTCCTGCACGGCTATCACGCGAAGGCGCGTTAACTCTCTTAATTTTTCTCGCACTATCCGTCTCTCTCTTATCAGAACACTCAGAGCAAGAGGTAAAGTGCGAGAAAAATCGAGGGTATGTCGCGGCCGTTCCATGATAGAGGTGCTGTGGGGATCTAGCAAGGGCTGTACAGCGTGTAGCACAAAATGACGTTTCGTATATATACGTTGTAAGATCAATTTCATTGATCGCACATCTTATACGAACTTCAATTTTACAACATCTTGCTAACATAACATGACAAAAGAAGCCAATGCAAAATATGAATTGTTCTGTAAAAACTTAACCTGTATTCAATTATATTTTTACTTAATCCTGACTTTCCGGCTATTGTATTATTATTTCGTCAACAAACATAGGAACTAAAACAGTTTTCATTTTGGATGTTAAGTTATGTGGTAGGTTAAAAACCTACGTTAAAAACCCTATCTCACTATATAATTGTCTATTGCAAAAAAACAGCTATCGTCATCCATCAGTTATTGGATTGTTGTATTGACAGCTAGAGCTCTCTCGATTTTTCTCGCACAATCCGTCTCTCTCATATTAGAACTATTAGAACAAGAGGTATAGTGCGGACAAAATCGAGAGTATGTCGCGGCCGTTTCATGACAGACGTGCCGGGTTACTCACAACACAGTGAGGCCTGGAGCTCTGGCATTTTTACTCGCCGCCAGACTAGCTTGTGTTGTGTGATCGCGTTTATATAATCAGTAGATCAAAGTCATCTGAATAAGCATATATAATTATTAAAAAAAGATCAAGTATCGCAAAAAAAATACAAAACCGAACAGAAAATAAAATAAATAGAAATAAATGTAGGTACTTAGCTTAGGGGACAGAGATGACAATGGGCTCGGGACTCAGCGTTTGCTGCAAGCCTGTCGGCTGTACGGCGCTATTTTTCAGCCCGCACCTACATCACGGGATACAAAAAATAGCTCGTTGCAAGGGGAACTTTCACATTACTCGTAATGAACTTAAATAATTAAAGTAAATTATTAAATACAATTTTCCAAAGCAGTGATTATATATTCCTCTATTAGTACGAACTTTCGCAACTGCTTAACGCATGGACACTGATGAGCACTTTATACCCGCCTTGGAGGCGTAATTTTATTATTTCGTTATACCAGCCACAGTATCCTTCAATATATTAACCGTTTCTATTAACTTTAAGATGACTCATACAATGTGATAAACGAAGCCGAAGAAAAGCTAGCACCCACCTAAAATCATTAACCTCTTGACTTCGTAGTCCATAACCTGACGTTAATTGATCGTGCTAATGCTAAAACGTGCCTATCGCTCGCTGTGGCTTGTGCAGAAGTGGCAAAAACCATCTTGGCAGTTTTTGTTAGTGAAGATCCCAACCGTATGGTATTTCCTACTGATTAGTAAACGCATAAGGCCACGGAGAAATTGTTGGCATTTCCGGTATGAATAGAGATCATTGTAGTTTTTTTTATTTTGTTTTCATTTCTTGGTAAGGTGGTTATTAGGTGGGTATTAATAAGATTGAATGTAGCTTTACGTATCCCCTTGCTTCGGTTGCATCATAGTTTGATTTTTGTAATAAGATTACCTTGCACTTTGCGGTGTCGGAGCGTCCATACAAGCTGATTCCCACCGGCTTGCCTAAGATTTCTTTTTAGGCCATCCTATAGTTAAACTCTTTCATAACTTGTTTTTGTTCCGGATTGCCCATCGAAAATTTTCAACCGCCGCCACTGTTACCTAGCTAAACTTAGTTTAAAAGAGAAAAATATATGCAAACTCAATGTTCTTATCAAAAGTTTCATAAAATGTATCACACATATGCTTTGCTCTATAAGGATGAGTGGTACAGACCATTTTATAGTATCAAAGTTACCTTTTAAAGTTCGTATTTCGTGCAAATTAAATGAGCCTTACTTAAGCCCATGTCTAGAAAACATATTTAGAGTATCCTGGGCATCGAGGGCAGATATCTGCGGGGTATCTGCACTCCTTCCATCGTTAGCACACAATGCGCCGCAACTCAATAACAAACCTATTTGAATTCAATGCAATCCACAGTTATCTGATATAGCTAACGACCTAAGTTTGTTTGGCTCTTGCACACGCTTCACAGAAAACACGGGAAAATATAATTTAATGAAAATGTACCTAATCCTCAATAAGTTATCTCGGTCGCTCGCTAATGTTGCCTTGATATGTTGTGTGAGTAGAGAAAGTAAAGTTGAACAGCATATATATTTTTTTGACTTACTTATTTATGACTTTATAAAAATTTCAGTCTAATCAATAATTAAATACCATTTTTTGACGTTTGGCCGACCCCAAAGTGAAATCCGTCTTAGTATTTTGCTAGCTTGTCTGCGCTCGCGCTCGTGTCAACTACGGTATCAAATGCCGACACTTTGGGAATTTTCTTGCTCATGTATAAAAACGACAGTCGTCGGAAATCACCTACTTTCCGCACTTTTAGAATAAACAACTATTGTCTGTATGTAAATTTTTATCCATTGGTATTTTTTTACGTGATAGAGTACCTAACACATAAAGTCGCCGTCAATGGAATTGCTAAACTATGTAAGTGCAACCCATATAAAATGTTAATGTAACCCATATAAAATGTATGGGTAATTGTCGTTACGAAAATGAGAAAAGTTAAAACGTATATTAGATTAAGGGCCTTAACTATGTACATTTTTTTTTTGATTTTCACTCGTAAACAAACAGCCATAGTGGAAAGACAATTTTAATATGGCGGTGTGTTTACATAGTTCGCAAATTCTATTGACGGCCACTTTATCCTAAAATACAAGCTTTTTCACTTTTATTAAATAGTATAATAAATAAATAAATAAATAAATATTAAGGGACAATCTTACACAAATCGAGCTAGCCCCATAGTAAGCTCAATAAGGCTTGTGTTACGGGTACTAGACGACGATATATATAATATATATAAATACTTAAATACATAGAAAATATCCAAGACTCAGAAACAAATATTCATGCTCATCACACAAATATTTGCCGTATATGTGTGCAGAAGAAACATTATTCTATTACTTTCGAGCGGTGTCTCATCTGGTTTTCCTGTTCACATAAAATAAAAGCAATTCATAAAATTATGGAAAGACTGTCGTAATAAATAATGAATCCAAGCAATTATGTTCTATATGACAAGTCCTGTCACTGCCTTACTACTTTTGCCATAAAGCTTTACAGTCATGGAGACAATTAAGTAAGTAATAGGAAAATGTCTGAGAATAAATATATGCTTAGAATTAGAAATGTAATTTTAAAAACATGGTGTCATTGCTACAGTTCATATTTTTTTATCAAATGTTTTTTTAAGTAAAGTTTTACTTTGTTTTCTAGTTGACGATATGTATACCTATCCAGATAAATAAATAATTATATGCATAGAAAACATCGCGTACATACGTGTTCATCACACAAATAATAAATGCCCATCACCGGGGTTTCTAACCCAGCTTCTTAGGCAGTCTGTCATTTAGGCTAAAGTGGTCGTGATTACCTAATTATTATATTAATCAATAGCGTTTTCTATCGCTGCATAATTGATAATGTATTACTGTGACCTCAATAATTTACGCTAATGATCGATGGAGGGCGGGCGTTAAAAATACCGCAGTCAGCAGCGTCCAAACGAAGGACATCAACGCGTTTGGATCAAGCTTTACTTTCTGTATATAAATTTATCATCACCTAACTATAATAAAATGTTTATAAATATGATCAATAAAAGACAATGTTGTTATTACATTTTCCAATACACGCATGAGAATTTTGAACGGTCCACTTGTCCTCATACTTTAGCAAATAAATTAGATAGGCATAGATACATGTATGTCATATTATACACCAAAGTTAAAATGAATGGATTTGCTCAATTCAATGCCATGCAAATTTCTTTCCATAGAAAGCCTTTTTGCTTTAAAACGGTAATGGATGTTTCTCAATTAATAGCTTTAATTAAGAAATATAAATAAAAATTACTTATGTGGGTCATTGACATGTTTACGAACGTATATTATAACTAAGTTATAAAACATCCTATTTTAGTCATCAAAGGCCTCGTTTCCACGACCTTAACACGCGAGCGCGTTTAACAAGTTTATTTACATTGAGATCGAATTTCTCCGCCATCGTGTCGTTCTGCTGCGGGCGCATTTGAGGGCGAATTTTATACCTACCTACTTGTTGAAACAATATATTATAATTATATATAGGAAATGAGGTTGAAAGAAGGACTTATGGACACGAATACTCGCGATAATTTTAGACGTCCTTGATTTTACCCATTTAATTCGGAAAAAACAGCGAAGGTCCTTCAGTTCGAGTCGCGGTGTCGCTGAAAAATAGTCCAAACGTATCTGGTCAAGAAAAAATACTATAAGACGGTCTACGAGTGTATTTAAGCCTGTTGAACGGTGCGAATGAAAGGGTTAAAAGGGTTTAATTAATAATGGTTAGATTTAAACGTGTTTGAAAAGCTTTCTGCGATAAGAATGCTAATGCTGCAAGTTTATTACAATAAAAAAAATATATTTTTAAAAGCCTCATATAACTCAAAATCTAGTGACAATCTTTTATGACACGATCAAGTTTATAATATGTATACCTGCGTCGGAAGAGTAAAAAATCGAAAGATTTTTCAAAAACCAACGGCGAAAACTTGTAATCGTTATTATATAATTAACGGTGACTTTAACTAAAAAATATTAAAGTATTGTTTTTGAAATACCTATTCAACAATACCCCTCAAGTTCGTCCACTTTATTTCTTTCTTTTATACAATATGGAGTATGGTGGCCGTCATTATGAACTTTGATTACTGTATTGTCTTAGATTTAAATGAATCGATTGACGATTGACCTATAATCCGTTTAAATCGACACACGCGTTTGATTTCTAGAGTACCACAAAGGAACAAACATACATACATACATAGTCTGGTAAACACATCACCCTCCTTTGCGTCGCACAATCGGGTATAAAGAGGTAATTGCGAAACTTTTCGAGCGAGCTTAATAGGAAACCACAACTGTCATTTTTAGAACAAAATATGAAAATTACTCGACGTACGACGTACAAAACATTACTCGAACGACCAACAGGTCGCAGAAGTTGGCTCTTCGGCACAGTGTTTTCTAATTGTAACGTAAAGTAAAAAAACTTGTAATGTACGCCAGTAAAAAACATGTCCCAGATTAGTCAGAAGCAATAAACATGAACTGCTGGCACACAACACAACAGTTACCTAATGCGAAGCCAACGGGACCCCACTTTTTGTCACATGATTGCTTAATAAGATGCTTAGTGTATTAAAGATATTCAATGCAACCTTCCGATGCACTACGCACGCACACCTCGCTCTGTTTCACACGATCACACACACAAATGTAAACCCTAACGCTATACAAATACGGCGCACATCAATCCAATTACAGTCATGTGAAACAACGCACTAATTAGCCGTTTAACATTGTTAAGAGTGCATCTAAAACTAGGACTTAAGGCAATGCTACAGGAAATCAGACCTTAATAACGCAATGATAGAACTGAAACCGCGACCGCGGATCAAACCGCAAGAGATTCCGCGAAACCGTTGAGCTCTTATGCGGATAATCAACTGCAAAATTAGGTCATTAAAGTTGTTTTTGCTTTGAAGGGTGGGCTGTAGTAGTAGTGCGACTTAGAAACTGTGATTTAATGAAACTTGTTTTTAAATCGGGTTTAAATGTTGATGATTAGGGTTGTTTTTGGTGTGCAGTGTCGGGAGGGCAACCGTCGGGCTCGAGCGCGCTGCGGTTTCCGCGGCGTGCCATTGTGTTGCACTGTTATCTCGGATATGTGTCAGTGTTATAAGATCGACGCCGTCACGGTGCCGGTGTCGTCAGGCAACTCCACGCCTTTACCGTAATCCGGTTTGATGCCGGCTCCAGATTAGAGACGAATTCGTTTACATAAAATGTACAAAATATCTAACAGGGCAGAAGATTGTGGAAATCTAAGCCTACATACAACAAAGTCTAAGGTCGTTTGGCTCGTACTCGGTTAGGAGTCCTTGTCGCGTGAGTGTCGAATAGTGACCTTTCTAAAGAGCATGCGGCCTATACAAATAACCGAGAGTGATTAGATCTCTTCCCCGAAATCGTTAATTCCGCGTAGGTAGCAAACTTTCCATTCGCATTTTTCCCCACTCTAACTTCTGCCCGCCACTTTTTTCCTCATTTGCTTGCTTCCTCATTATCAAATATGGCTAAACGATATTTATCACAATATTTCTAATTCTTAAACGATATTTTTTTTATAAAAAGTTTCCCAGTCGCTTCTTTTTGCAATAGTTTTGTTTCTTACGCGATAATTTTCTTAAACTCAAAGATTCTATGCAATTATTTTTCTTAACAGTTCTATTTCTTACGCGATATTGATCCTGTACAAAAAAAACCTAAGGCAGGTCTCCGTTAGGTACAACGACAAGCGAAGCGAGGAGGAGTGTTAGGTGTACCGCGACCCTACAGCGCGCGAGCCGAGCGAGCAAAGCCAGAACCGAACATTTAATATCAGGAAGTAAAATAACACATTTTCGGTTCTGGCGCTTCGCCGGCCGCTGCCGCGACACGCTCGCTTCGCTCGCTCGGCTCGCGCTGTAGGGTTGCAGTACACCTAACACTCCACCTCGCTTCGCTCGTCGTCGTACCTAACGGCGTTCTATATGACTGTGGTAATATATAAGAATAGTAAAAAAAGAGATAAGATAATTAATTACCCGATTAGGGAATAAAAGACAACGGTCATATTTGCGAATGGTAAAAAAAAGGATCAGATAAGTACGCTAATAGGAAATTATGACACTGGCATTATTTATGAATGATAAAAAGGTTTGGTTAGAAAAGTTTGCTACGCGGAATTAACGATTTCGGGGAAGAGATCACTCTCACAGAAATGAGTACGTACGTAATAAGCGAACGATGAAACTAACATTTATGGAAAGTTTTTAATGCAAAGAAATCATACGCCAATCGTCTTGGAGTAAGCGCATACAATTCAAACGGAATCATCAAGTACCTTTATTGTTAAATAGAGACTCCGAAGAAAAATACATTGAAATTAAATAATTAAATACCTACAAGGTCAATTGTAGCTAAAACGACTCAATTATATATTTTTTAAAGACCCTACAACATCGTCAATCTCTTTATTGCCCGGGTCATCCATCATTAGACTCATTTATAAAACTGTTCAGTGTTTTTTCTAAGCATCAAAGCGAGTAGCGGGACCTTTACTATAATAATGCTCTATAAAGAATCATTAATCGATACATCGAATCGAATCTATCATCCGCCATCAAGTAATAAAACGATTGAGCAGCACTTTCACGGAAAATCGACTATTTTCTAGCCCAGTTCGACCTCGACTAATGCGCTTTCTACGGACCTTTCATGGGATTTCATTATTTTGATCAGCGCTATTCAACCGTGACGACGAAGAAAGTAGGTACAGTCACCGGCATTAATATCGGACAAAGCGCGCATAAATATCTGATATGACTCTATTTGTAGGGACGTGCCGTAAGGACGCGTCCTTCAGATATTTATGCCGACTTTGTTATGGCAGATATTGGTGCTGGTAACTATACAGTGTTGTGATTTAAAGCCAATAGCTGCTAGCAAGAGTTCTATTTAAATATAACCGTGTTAAAACCCGGTAGCTCGCAAAACACATCAAAATTATATATGTAGGTAGTAGAAAATTTGAACGTACTTATTGAATATACTTGTACAAGCGATGATTATACTAGTAAACATAATCTAATTTCTGTGATAACTTCATAATACAGATATACCATCAAAATAGCATACTACTTAAGGCCCGATTTCACATAGATACGTTTGGCGAAATGTCCCAGTATACTCACTGACTAAGCAAATACTTTTTTATACTCGTCGACGTTAATATTTGAATTAAGACTTCGTACACCAAACTTAAATCACATACTTTTTACTATGGAGCTACCAACTCAACATTTCATAACTGTTGAGACAACTAAAATGAAATTGACCAATCACGTGGCGCCTTTACTGAACTATAATGGATTTGACCAATAGGACGCCGTCATGAGAAAGTCAAAAGGTAAATAGACATCAACGCACAAAAATGAAAAAGTCGTTGGTTGCACTTCGTTTTCAATAGATACCAAGTTTGTTTAATTAGTTCAGTTGACTCGTGGAAAAAGTATTATTCACAATAGTGTCATAATCAAGCTTTTTAATCTCGTACCTTACTTAGGCCACTCAGCAAGCTTCGTGGCCTAAACACGGTACTCGACTAAAGAGCTCTCTATTATAACACGATTGTGAAAAATACAATTTCACAATTGGGTTATAACCAATATATTGGACTCAAAATTCAAATGACATGCGCGTCTGCGCGAAGCTTTAATCGAGTGACGTGCGGGTCGAAAGTGGTGCGCGCACGCTGCCCCGCTGCCACACTTGCGCACGCGTCGCGCATCCAACCACTGCCATACAATACATACGAAGGTCATTCACTAAAATAACTATACACGTTTTTTTTCATGCCTAAAATTCGTTACGTATCGTGGTTACTGTGGCTTGGTGGTCAATAATGTGAGGTACTTTATTTATTTTGCATTTAAATAACTGTTTCAATTCTGGTCGAAATGTATTCAATACAATTTAAAACTTCTTTAAAGTATCTTTGTAGTTATTGCACATAAGGTTCACGCCACATTATTGGTTATTTCGGATACTTTTAGACATACTCGTGTATTAATAATCAGTACTATACTATATCCACCCAAGCGCTACTAAACTATACAACTTTGTAATGATAATAACTATAGCCTACCTGTACCTAGTTATAACAAAATGCAATTTGTTGTTTCTTAAGTATAATATAATAGCTCTGCATGTTTTCATCTGCTGTGTTAAGAAAACAAGATTTCTAAAAACATATTCAATGTAGGTAATTTGAGTTGAACTTTCATCTCAAATTACGATTTCGCCAAGTTATCACAATGACAAAAAAAAATGTGTTTATATTAAGCTTTCCGGTTGACCTGCATCCACGGCATGGAAACCGAATTATACCAGAGTGCATATTTATACCCGAGTAATTTGCTTTTAGATATTCCATACACGTCGGAAGTCCTTAAATTCATCGACCCAATAGCCGAGTTACACAAAGCCAAGACAATTACATTACAATTACCTGGTTAACAACAGAATCCAAAGACCGAACGGTAACTCGGGATTACAAAAAGTCAATTCACGCATCGGTCCGAGAAAGAAATTATTTAACTGTTCGCTACTCAATTTAGGAAGTCATCACACGTAATATCCGGCAACAAAGGCACCGGCCGCTCGTGGTTCAATAACGACCGAAACGAGATCGGAAATACTGGACTTTCTAAGTCAGATGCTCTAAAGTCTAAACTGACACATTTCACGGACAAAGGTCTATTGTTTGGATTGAATGCTTAATAGACAACATCTGGGTTGTCAACGACAACCACAAGAGTGAAAAGTTAAAAGCGTGCTCATTTGTTTACTGATAATCCAGCGCGACGCGCGACACTTGCTTATGTTATGATGACGATGATTTGCCGACGAATATTATCTCTTTCTAGTCTACTGACAATCAGCCACTTAGCATGGCATGTTATTTATATACAAGTAAGCGAGATTTCTAGCTGAATATGAAACGGGTCAATTTGCAAACCATACTGAATAGCATCAAGTTGTCACTGCGCTTGGCTGATGATTTTGTTTACTTTTCGACAAGTCAAAAGAGATTGCTCAAGTGCCGCGGGATGCTTGTTAAGCTAAAAGTGTAAAACGACAAAGAACATACTTAAGTTTTTTGTTCTCACATAAGTCGTTTGACTGGAAAATGTGTATTGTGAGTGGCTTTGCAGTTGTGAGAAACGCGAGTTAGCCTGAATGTGATTGCAAAAAAGTTGGTCAAACGACTCGTCGCTTCACGTTGTTAGGGCTGTTGCCCACGAGGGGATAGCTTTCCCATGACATCATTATCAAAAATTGACATAATAGAGAAAGAAAAGGATTTAGCTAGGTTGGCTAAACTTGGACGACGACGAAAATTGAAGCCATGTTTTTTGTGCTCTACGACTTGCGTCTTACGGACAACAAGAGTGACCATTTAGGTACGTTCTGAGGCACCTACTTAACCAGATTTTTTTTCTAAATCGGTTGAGACTCTACCAGCTCCAAGGCAGCCGTATCCAATGTGTTTTTTGTATTAAGAATACCCGCGGATTGTTTCAATATAAATGGAATTAGATCGACGGCTGGAGGCAGCCCTTTGTTAAACTTGGAGTTACTTATGCCTAACGGAGTTTTAGATCGGAGTATTTCTTCCCTACGGGCTATAATATCAACGCTATGGGTAGCTTCTAGCAGCAATTATAATTGTAACAGGAAAAGGATTCAACGAAGACATTGACGCTAATGGGCTCGAATCTATTTGAAAAACTATCTAACCTGTTATCATGTCGTCACGAGTTTTTCCCGCGATGCCAATTAAACTATGTATTCTGAAGGCGTGTTGCGCATTATCGTTCGATCATCGATCCGATAGCCCCATATCGACTGATATGCATGAATCGGTAAACTTATAACAGTTCCTAACATCCGCATTGCAGAGTAATTATGTTAAAATTGCCGAGTAGTCGATGAGGGTAGGAAGTGAAGCGTGGACCTATAACTGTCCAGCGGATATTACGCGAATCATCGACCTAGACCCTCTGTCGATGTCGCCTATGGGCGCCCATGGCTCCGCGCAGAGTCGCAAGCTTCGTAGCGTTTAAGCATGCTTGGACAATGTACCACAAGGAATTACCAACACATTAGGTTTATCATTTAACACATATCGTACCCGATAACGCGCGAAAACCGGGATGTAGAGAAAAGCGCCTACGAGCAGAGCGCCCACCCCTTACCGAGTCCGAGTTAAAGTCCCAAATTGTAGAACGAACTTGCATCCTATAATTTGTGGCAAGTTTAGGCAATAAATGTCACTTAAATATTTTCAAAACGTTCAGTGAAGTACAGTACCCAATACAGTCAAGTGCAAAAATATGTATCGATGTAATCCTCTCATAAATATGTACTCAAACCTTAATCCGCTGACATAAGAGCGTGGGTCAAGCTGCCTCGTGGGAAACCAGTCCTGTCAAGCTGGTCTAAATCGACAGACATCCAGACGTAGGTACAGTCAGCATCAAAAGTAACTGCGCAATTGACGTCTTCAAAAGCTCTTATTCCCTTTTAATAAAGACTTTTGGCATCTTCGTTTGACCAGTTAGTTACTCTTGGTGCTGACTGTACTCTATGAGTAACGATTCCAAGGATAGCACATACATATGAACCATGGGACATATTTATGAGTAAGTAAGTTGTATAAACTCATATTTTCAGTAAGTATACAACATTGTTTGTTAACCTACTTATTTTGTTAAAAATTTCATTCTGTATACCACGGAACCTTTTCACTGCAGCGTGAAATAAAATGAGTGATAGATGTCAACAGCGCGGAGAAATCTCTAATGTTCGCACAATTGAGCTAAGACAATGGAGCAATTAATTAATTAATCATACATATGGGAGGCGGAAGTGTGTCAAAAACATCCATTACCGTACAATTAAAGTCAATGGGTGGTTCGTTTGAGTTATGAAAACTATCTGCCGACGCAGGTCGAAGAAACTTAAACAGGTTATTGTGTGAATTAAAAACATTGTGACATTTACGGGGTGAAATATGAAGTTAATTTGATTATTTCTAGCATTTGAACAATCTTGGACTCACAGCGAATTTAAATGAAATATGTTATCTGTCCAGTTATTAGTAGTTTTTACCTAGAGCATGATTTGAGCCTGAATTAAGTAAATCCTACACCTTTACCATTTATATGTAGGAATACTCTATGGTTTCGCACAAAAATCATTTTTTTAACAAACATTTTATTAGCGGTTGTTTGTTTACAAAGAGTGTTTAGACGTCATGTGAATACACGATGAATCATACGTTCACAGTATAAAATAGGTACCTAAGTACTAACGCTCTCCGTAAACACGGTCTAACATTTGGTAATTTTGCATTCGGATTCCTCCGTATGATATAACGCCGGGGAAAGCGTTAACTATGGGCAAGTTTTCGTGTACAACCGCGTGTGAACAAACCTAGACACAACACAACTGTAATTTAACATGGCGACAAGAGCCAGAAGTCCTCCATGTAGAACCAACTCTCTCCGAAAATGCAAAGCATATTATATCGTGGACACTTTTGTTTTCGGCGGCTACTATAAACACGCTGTGTTTAGAATAAACTTGTTTTAAGCCCTTCAGTTACACTTAGCAGTATCTATTACTACATTTAATAGTAATAGCCCGATGAACGACTTATGCCTAAATTGGTAACAAGACTTATGAAGTAGCCCAGGCTACTTAAAACATGCTAAACCCAGGTTCATCAAATGTTAGCTGAAACCTGAAACTAAAGGAGACGTGGGGAATCAACGATTTACAATTCGATCTTGTTATATCACACGTTATGAAAAAAATCGCGGTACCTATTTAAAAACTGTAGAAACGAGATCTTATTTATAACACTTGTCTTACAAATTTATACCTAGCTACTAGGTATACTAAGGGTAGGGACAGTGTCCATTGTATTCTACTCTTAATAATGCAGTTTTATTGCAGAAGAAACTTGAGCCGTTGCAACTGGAGCATGACGGGACATTTTCTCGTACATTTACTATTATAGATAGTAGTTTAACAAGTATGCATTTCATTAGTTTAGTATACGTGGAATGACTGGAGGGAGTAGAGCTGGTAGAGCGTTAAACTTGTACCTACTTCCGTTGAGGACCAAGACATTTTTAGTTTTAAAGATTCGCCATCAGGTACTTCATACAAAATTTGGTCAACAGAAAATAATGGTAATAATTTTAATGCCAAATTGAGCTCTTATTGTCGGTCAACTTTGCGAAAACTTTACTAATAAAGGTTAAATGGTCTTATTTTTATATATGGCATGCTAATACTAATAATATAGCTTTTAGAATTTTTTCTTCTCGCACCTTCTATCAATGGAGGATACCCACAGTTATTTTAAGGCCGTTACTTTATTTATAAATTAATTCTTTATTATAATCACGTTGCATCCGGCTATATAGGTCATTTAATTGATGTGATTAGTGAGACTATATATTAAACCGGGGCCTAAGGCACAAGATAGTATTCTTTCTTCAGCAATCTAGATGAGATTCTAGAACATTATCTCTAAAACCCTTGACCGGCGCGCTCACAGCGTGTTCTCTCCACCGCAAACGCACTGATTTATGGATTTAAACTTCTACGATTTTCAAACATATTTTTTACTAAACGGGTCTTAATCACGTACTTATATTTAAATTGACCTCTTCGAGGTTGACCGAAGTCTCGGATCTGTCATACACAAAATTATTGGTCGCTAGGAGATACACTGATTGCTCTAATGTTCCTTAACCGCCCCCACCCCATTGCAATAACTGTATCATGAAATGAAAACTATAATTATCATGCGGAAGAATTATTTATAAGACGCAATTACCAGCTATACAAAGTGTACAATAAACTTCCGCCCTCTCGGAGACGGGAGCGTTTTTCTCAATTAGAAGCAATTACAGTAAACAAGGAATCTTCGTAGAAGAACGTAATCGAACGAGTAACGAATACAAGAAACCATTCCTAGAAAGTTACCGTTTATGCTAATGGGATTAATTGTTGCTCGTAAGCGGCACAAGCTTACAGACAGAGAGACTTCTCACATAAAACTGTTAGCATTAGTACCTGCTACGGCATTGAGGTTCTGATGTACGGTACGGTCAACATCAAATTTATGTAAACATTTATCGCCTATTTACCTAATTTAAGGGTTATATTTAATCAAAATAGTGTACTCTTATTGATACACCCATTTCATTACCTACGTATGTCATATCAGGTAATAGATTTGTTTCCTAAAAATATATGTACCGTGATTTTGGTTAAAAAAATGATTATTGATTTGACGCATCCGTCGAATGTTCGCGGTAAGAATTCAAGATAGAAGTTAATTTGTCTTACACAAACTAATTAACTGTGCATGAACAAAATATTGGAATATGATATATTATTATAGAGCTATTTATTATATTATGGCATGTAAACTAAAAGTATGTACAGTCACTATGGGTGCGTAACGATGGCGATAATTTCTTTTGATATAATATTAGTCGCAATATTTAACGCTCATTTCATTTGATATAAAATACAATTATTGAGTCATACATAAAACAGCACTTAATATATTTACACACGATATAATTATCATTTAACATAATGATAATTTGATTTAATAACATTGAATATAATATACCTTAAGTCTAATGCATATTTCGTATAATGAACATATGATATAATGTAATGTACAGTTAGCATAATATTGTTTGGTAGACACTAAGTCGGCAGGTCGGTGTAGCTACGACGACGAGCGAAGCGAGTAGGAGTGTTAGGTAGAACTGCGCCCCTACAGCGCATGAGCTAAGCGAGAGAAGCGAGCGTGCCGATGTAGCGGCCGGCGAAGCGCCAGAACCGAAAACTTTTTTGCTACCTATAATACTGATACTATATAAGTACAATTGGCAAAGCGTAATGTTTGCTATACTTTCTTTACTTCATGGACGTTACCAAGCTGTTGCACTTAATAAAAACAATATATTACACTAGGTAATTGATAGTTATATGTGTAATTGACAATTAATGCCATACTATGGTTATCTCTCACTTATCCTAAACCTATTACTTCCTATTTACTTTCTTAAATCTCTAATTTGAAAATGGAATCAGCCAGTATCAAACTAAGCATTTACGTGTCCCGAATGATCTCGGCTTCCCATGAACGGAAAAACATGTAGATTTTTTCATAAGTACATTATTACTCTAGCTTCCGTTTAGGATAGTTTTAATCCAACTGCGACAGTTAATAAATATTCGGAAACATTTGACCTCATTAAATTATTCAGTTCTTCTTCTTGAAATCATAGCCGCCATATCCGTCAACTGTCAGTGACGTCAAAATGGCGGACTTGCCATATCTAACTAACAGTAATAATTTCGATCCGGTGTTGTGATAGACCTTCACAAAACGCATATTAAATTCTAAAGCATAAAAAAATAATCGATTCTGATATGGAAACTTATACGCGCTAAATTCGTATTGAGGCGTAATTTCAATAAATGTATCAACAAATTTCAACAAAATAACGTCAAAAGTCTGACCCTTCCTTTTTTTTTAATGGCATGGCTTAGCGTTGTCTCGCGTTCAGCCAAAACGTCTAGGTTTATGAGTTTCTGCAAGATTACACGCTGAGTATTTGTCACGATACTTAACGGCTATCACAAGATGGCGCGGGAGCTCTCTCGATTTTTCTCGCACTGTACGTCTCTTTCTAAGTTGTATATTACGAGAAAGACGGATAGTTCGAGAAAAATAGAGAAAGCTCGCGCGCCGTCTTGTGATAGCCGTGCTGGTTTGTCAGTATTTATATTTATCAACAATAAACAGTAAAACTATATTAAATCAGTAAAGAACGGGCCCCTTTTTTTTAAAACATTAATTATCAAGCGCGTCAGTAGGTATTAAGGCGGTATTTTACTTCGTACTTCGCACCTTCAAGTTGACATTCAGCCTATATAGAGACACAGGAATCGGCCAACATACAGATAAAACTTTTATCATAAAGCCTGCAATACACATTCCTTAAGTTGACAATGGCGGGAACATACAGAAGATCGGCAGAATGTGATATTGCGATCTGAAACATTGCAATAGGAAAAAGTATACTTTAATATTTTTAATAATTACATTAATTACCTTTAATAGAAAGGGACTCGGACTCGCGTTATGGTTCTAGAACTTAGTTAGTGGTTAGGTATAGTTTGGAAAATATAAATTCAGACGTTAAAAAAGAGATCTTTTGTTCCGCGTAAACACTTACCGGTACTCCGGGTACTCGAAAGGATTATTAAATCTATTTATTAATTCTATACACATCTTTACCTGAGAGTCGGAGTGACTCAAGATGATTTCAGTCATCACGTTTGTATTTATTTAATATAAAACAGTGTTATATTATAAATATGTAGAGAAGAAGATATATAAAAATTTAATGCTGCAGCCTGTGTCCTACCTGTGGATCTATGGCCACAAACATCTACTAAACTAGTACCCCATAAAACGAGTTTTGTCCCTTTCTTACTAATTTAAACATCAAAGAAAAGAATTTTAACGGCATTTTAGCTAAAATAGGTTTGTTCAACGTTTTACTTGAAAGGTTAAATTAGAACTGCATGTGTCCTATGTCCAAAATAAGAAATTCGTTAACTCCCACCACATTACCATGCAAACGAAGTCGCAGGTACAGTTAGTAATAAATAAGTGTTATCAACCAGACGATAGTTATACCAAATAAGCATAGGTATATATTTTGAAATTATAGCAACTAACTAAATTAAGTTCAGGTTTAAATAAGCGGTACGTGCCAACACATTTCGCAGCGTCTGTACCTAGTCTTGCAGTAGGCCTGGTACCTAATGCAGCGTTACCGGCAACAATGCGCGGGATCGCGACAAAAACATTGCGACCGGTGTCATTCACCCGGTTGCCATCACTGTTTACCTATCTGATGCCTATCTGTGAGTATAATCGACACGAGAATCGAATCAAAACGGCTAAATCGATGTTTTATCCGAGATGTTTTGTTTTAATCTCTCCTCCCCGCGTCCGGGTGGAAAGCTGATTGCGCGTCTTCATTAAGAGAAAATGCGGGCGCTAAGTGAAGATTAAACGGAAAATAAACAAATCAATTTTACTCTTCTCCCATTTTACACCGTATGCATTATAGGAATAAGGCCAATATTCATTCAAAGAGTGGTCTCGAGTCCTTTTATACTTATCTGTACTCCAAGTTCAGTCAATGCGTTAAGTGTGCAGGATGTTGTACATAGGTACTGATTTAGTTTTCCGATTTGAATTCTCCAATAGTTATCCCTACTTAAAAACGTGTTAGCGCGCTTACGCAGAGCTTCCTCAAGTTTAAAACATTCACTATTAACTGACCCAGCATTTAGCCGCCTATGGAAAAACTTAACAACCAGTTACATTAGATAGAATCATAAGATTGCCAGCAGAAGTTAATCACTTTTTCCTATCTTTATAAACACTTACACAGCCTTCTATAATTGAATGAGCGAGCAAAGCGAAGGAAGTCCTCCGTTTCAGCTTGTGCGGAGATGTGTTCGTATGTCCGGCTGTCGGATTGTTCTTCTTTACGGGTCACATTTCTCAACCGATTGTCGCGAAATTTCGTGAGCAGGTTTGATGATTATACTTATGTGGACATTTATTCAGTCGATTCAGTTTTAGTTTTTTTTTAAGACAGACTTGCGAGGTCTACCCCGCCGCTTACAGATCCACTAGTTGTATATTTAGGTAGGTAGGTACCTCATTTACACATAGTCAATACTATGAAGCTGTCCATTCCATTGAATTTTAAATACAATAGTAGTTACTGGTTTCAGATAGAATATCACTAGAATATCTAAGTCACTAAAGGGGATAATATACAAATGATTAAGACTTAAGTAGGTACTTAGCTTTGTCTCTTTGTGATAATGAAATCCTACATTTTCGGCGAAACTTTCGAACGGGTCGACACACGTAAAAAGAGCCCTGGCGGCCATATAAAAAGTATGGCCGCCAGGGTTCTTTTTACATGTGTCGACCTGTACTTGCTACGATTGGTAAAAGGTTAATCTATGAAGGCCTCCACCCACCGGACGCGTGTCGTGCGCGGCGCGTGTGCTGCGCGGCACACGCGCAAGTTGTAAAGCATTGAAACTACAACTCAAAAACACATCGAACGCGTTTCGAAGGCGGGCCCGCGATGGCCAACGCGGGCCCGCGCGGCGCTAAAGATACAACTCGGCAGCGCGGCCGCGTGTCGTGCGCGTCGCGTGAGCTGCGCGGGCCCGCGCTGCTAAGTATGATAGAGATAGTAAGGTACATATTAAATGTGTTGGTAGTGAGAGAGATATGACGCGCGGGCCCGCGCAGCACACGCGCTTCACACGCGCAGCACCCGCGCAGCAGCCGCGCTGCACACGCGCGGCACACGCGCGGCACACGCGTCCGGTGGGTGGAGGCCTTTAGGTGTTAGTAACTCACCGCTTGGGCACGCTTATCCGCCGTTGCCGGAACAGGTGATCCATTGTTCGTTCCTCGCCCGTTCCTCGTTGTGGGAACAACGGAAATTACCGACTTTCACTTGATCTCCAACACGTCCATCCGACTCACTGGCTTTTGGATATTGGTATGTAACACTAATAGTATTGTCTAAGTTCTGTAAAACAAATATGTAACGTAAAAGGACTGACTAGATTAGGTTCGGTTTCATTTCTGTAATATTTTGAATTCCTTCTTACTTGCAGATTAAATAAATTCCCTAAGGGCGTATATAATACGGTGTTAATATGTGTTAATACGGTGCGTTGGCGCATAAATTAATAACAATTTGCATATCACGCATACTAAATATGTCGCCGAACAAGCAAGCTTATACATTCGACAGATGATATTCGGTAGTGCTCTTGCTAAAAACTTACTCAGGTCAGGCGAAGTTACATTTTATGTAAGTAAGTCACTAAGTTTTATCTACGCCTTATCTCATTTTAACAATAAGTAACTACTATAAAGATTAATAATAACACTGATTGTAAAAGACAACAGAGCTGATGCAGAGATGGTCCAATCGGTGTTAGGTACTACGCTGTATGTGAATGTATATATCATCTTATTCGTAAACTCACTTATGAGTTACATACTACAGGTCAAAGTTGAAACATTTAATTGTTCATGGGAAATTCGATAATAATTGCTTACATAAGGTTTCTGCATTAGCGCAACGCTTAATAACGGCTTACACCAAAACATTAATCCAACAAATTCCATACTCGTTTAAACGAACGTTTTAATAGTACCTATGCCGAATGATATAATATCTAAGAATGTTTTAGAGATTACAAGCGGAGAAAGTGAAGGCGAGTCGGTGCTCTGTTCTTGCCTGTACAAAGTTATAAATCCAAAGGAAACAAAATGTACGCGTTTTAGCCTCCTATAATACCTTATTCATCTAAAACAACGCTGCAGCATCGTGTATCATTTAGGTGCCATTATGTAGTGAATCACGTTAATGAGTCCCGCTAATGCAAAGTGAATTCGCACATTCATGCCGATCGTACATTCATAATCGGTAGAACAATGTGAAATATGGTTTGGAGTGATATAGCCGCATGTGACGTTAGTCTTCTGAATATGGTTGAATAATGATTTGCTCTTTCTAAAGTACGAAATTTTGTCTTTTTCTGAAAGCTAATAAGAACAAATATGCTTCCGTTCTTTTGATTCTACAATGAATGTACTTATAGAAACTTAAGAACATTGGCATTTTATTTTTAGACACTTTAATCTACGGAGATACATACATACAGGTCACGATAAAAATATTATTGATTTGACTCTATATTATAATATTTATAATGTCAAACAACTGTAAGCGATTGCCATATGGAGCCTAATGGAGGATTGCAACTCCCGGGACATTGCCGACCGTAAATACCGCGACTTATGATGAATATAATTATTCTTAAGTAGGTACCTACGTATATTTCCAAGCTTTCTATCTGATATTCGAGCCGATTCATGCCATTTGTTTAGCTAGAATGGCAAGCACACAATGTGTAAAAGCACATATTTATTCACGGGTACTGGCAAACTTTATATGTGGGTTGGTAAGCGGATTAGCCATGAGCGATCGTGGACGTGACATCTCATTTTGTATCGTATCTACGCATCCTACATCCGAGTTCACGTGTGTTCATTTTGTGTGGAGCAAGAGCGGATAAATGTAAAGTTATTTCACTATTTGAGTCAAATTGTTTACAAATTCGATCAATCAAGAATACAGTTTATTTCCACATTAGTTAATTCAATTTAACATTTATCACCTGTGTCCTGGGTAGGTATTTAAATTTGATCAACTCGGGCTTAGCCTGAATCGCATTGCTGATGAAAACCCTAATTACCTACCTACAATGTGCGTGTATTTACTGCTGTGGCACTTAGGTATATTTCAAATTAATGAGAAGGCATTTGACTGTTTACGCGTCGCTGCCTTTTTTCGACATTTTAGTTAAAAAAAAAAAAAACTATATTGTTACTTTCTTCGAAATAAAGTTACTGACCGATAGGTAAGCTAGCGCCAAAATGGTACAAACGGAATCCTTCTTAGTTTCGCCATGTCCGTCTGTCCGTCTGCGGATTAGCTCAGTGACCCTTTACTACTAGAAAGCCTTAATTCGGAATGGGTATATATGTATTTAAATCAATCACTCGACAAAATGGTAGAATCATTTTTCTCGTACCCATGGTGTGGGGTATCGTCGGAAAGCTTGCTCAAAATATTATTCTTTCTTTTAAGGAGAATCTACAGGTTTAAAACTTATTACTAACATAATTATTAACCAAAAAGACAATTACAGGATCTCACAGACAGCGCTAGTGAGTTTTGTGAACTCACTCATACCTACACAATTACAGGATTATTATACATACACACACGCACACATACATTATTACACATACACTCACGGATACATTATTATGAGTATGAGGTATGTCTTAGGTATTGTTAGTGTCAATTTTGGTACAATGATGGTCATTAGGTATGAATTATTGTTCTACCGGCTCAATTAATCAGGCAACTAATTTTGGGGGGAAATTACAAGTAGTTAATACTTTAATAAAATTGCAGTTCCCGTCTTACATATGGTTACATGTTTGTACCCTAATCCTTTGTAAATAAGGCAAAAAGTGTTTGTCTTTGACGCCACTTTACCTCCGTTTATATTTTTCTTACGAATTACTTTCCTTTTATAATAATTCGACTCTACTTACATCGATACATTACTAGGAAGTTATATAGGTACCTATCTAAAAGCCGTAAATAGTTTATTTAACTTTCGCATGATAGTTATTCAAAATGTCACGTAGTTCGATATTTTATGGACGATTCCCTAATTATTGCGAATACGAGGTAGGTAGGTAGATATATATATACCTATACAGCAAAAATGAGTCAACAAATTAATTCAGTCCTTTTAAGTACACAAAACAAAAAAAATAACTAACCATAAAAACAATCCAACTGTAAAAACACAATATTTTTATCACGAAGAACACATCAATTCGATCGACTTTCTACCGCGTGCGTTCGTCGGCCGTGTGACGCGCGAGCGGGTCCGTCCGCGGAGCCATTCAAAGCAACACTGAGTCTTCAGTGGTTGCCCTGTAGCCACAAGTGGCAGGTGGAGGGCGCGGAAAAATGACCCAAAAGTTCGCGCTGAAACTGACGGCAGAATCTTTCACAACGCGTATCGACCCACGACTCTTCAATTGTTTGGTTTTTAACATGCTGTGCAGTGCAGTGGATTTTTTTGTTCTAACAACCCTGAGGAAAATTAGTTTCAAAACTTTATCAGTTTTCGTGAACTCCTAGATTTTCTGGACATTGTATTCAGGAGCAAACAGTTAGCTATTTTTATTCACTCAAATATTTATCATACCTATCAAGGTTTCTGCTTTATGACTAAAACTAGTCTCACACGTATTTTTGACGCACAACAGAAATTTAGCTTTTTTCCATCTGACTTAGATGTGATATATCAATGCAGGAAGTAATCTTATTGTTAAATAATAATTGCTTGACCGACCAAAGCTTCTTGGACCTAATTTGACCCAACTGGAATAAATATTGACTGTGGGTTTAAACGATACTCTCTATCATCGAATTGATTATTTAACAACGATGACTATTTAAGTTATGATGTGCACACACTCCACGCGAATGCGACTAGCGTTGTTATCATCGTTGCTTATGTCTATTTTTACACGTCCATGAGCAATGTGTCAATTAATGCAGAGGAGCCTAGTTGTTCGCCTGTCGCCGTGTCGCGCGTGCACGCGATTCCGGCGTATTGTTACTGCAACCGATCTATAAATAAAAAACAATTGCGCAGGGTCACCACTTATATGTATGTCTACTATGTATGCCTAGTCGCGACGACCCAAGTCAATAATCACTTGAATCAAGAAAAGTTCAAAAAGATGAACCATCTTTAGATAATAGTTAATTAATTAACCATACATACAAATCAACATTTTCCATCTTGGGACGATAATCAACCATAAATTAATGCGTGGTTAATTTGTGTCGCACAGCGGAATACCTAAATTCCAAAAAAAAAACTTAAACTAAGCAACTCTTTAGCCTAACATAGATAACTTCAAACTTGATAGGTTTTCATGCCAAAGAAGAGCTCCTGAAATGATATATGTAATAGGTACTCAAATTCAACGTTAAAATAATTATGAAAAAGCGATAGCAACCTTATCCACAATGAGAATCGTCAATATATCCAAACAGCATCGGTCTTTTTCCGCCTTAGTTTACCGCCTTATGTTTTTTCTTAATCATAAATACTTGATTAACCTTTTTATTTTATTTTGCGTAATTACCGGAACATAACCGTCTCAACTAGCGAATTTAAATTCCTGCAGGAGTTGAGGCCCTCTTAATGATGATAACCCTTCTGGCGGTCACGAAGTTCGAGGTTGAGAATTCTATTAAAGAATCCGTTCTTAGAGCTCGTTTTTTTCTTTGGTTTCACGGATTTTTCGGGAAATTAATGCTCTTCGCTCTAATTAAAAGGCCAATCGTAAATTCATGATAACGGTACCTTAGTAGGTATGCAAATCACATTATGATTCAGTAACAGTACCTAATTGTAGAATGCTATGAGGTGCTTAAAGGTATACTATCGCATAAAAGTGGTTTGATAGGTAATCACTGGTTAGGTGGAAGACTTATTTAGTTATTATTTGCTCGTTAAGGATTTGCCTACAGCATGAATAGCATCTAGAATATGTTTGAGTTTAGAAGGCTCGGCCTGTGGCCGCCACGGCTAGTTAGGCAGAGGAACTAGAGATAGCTCATTAATTTGCGATTACAGCATGTCTATAAATATAGACTTTGAAGTTCAACTGCCTCAACAAGATTACAACCACTCGAAACAACAATACCTATCACTAGCAACCAATGTTGACATCAATCTGAACTAAATCAATTCGGATTGATCAATTAAATTGACGCGTCAATCCGAATTGATCAATTCGAATTGATTCAATTCTGATTGACACGTCAATCCGATTGAATCAATTGGAATTAACGCATCAATCCTCAATTCGGATTAAATCAATTCTCAATCTAGATTAATCATAGTCCCTAAGATTACTTTTCATTTTCAAAGGTGTCCTTTTGGGACTTACTTACTGGACTTAAAGTCGATATCAGAGGTTCCCAGAGGTTCGAAAACATGTTCCTGATGTCAATATTGACAAATGTCCCTTTTGGGATATTTATCGAAATTGGCCGATTACGTTCATATTCGTAATAATCGATGTCGACCATACGTCCCGAAAACTGTTTCCGACGTCAGTATTGAAAGATGTCCCTTCCATTTCGGGACACCGCTAGAACAATAAAAGGATTAGAACCGTGCTATCTCTTTCGCACTCGTACTTTCTTAGAACGCATCTTGTTATCAGCAGGGTGGCGTAATGCAGGTAGTAAAGTAAGTACGCGGCTAAAGTGTAGTTAGAATCTAAATATTGCCGTTGAAGTAGAAACCATGTTTTGCACCTCAGATATCGATTTTGAATGCAAGCAGTCACTTTCAAAGAATGTCACCAAAATGTCCCAAAACAGGACACCTTTCAATATTTCCCTCGGAAACAAGTTTCGAAACCTTTGGGCACCTCAGATATCGATTTTGAATGCTATCGGTTAATTTCAAGGAAAGTCCCGAAAATGTTCCAAAAAGGGCATCCTTCATATTGCCGTCGTAAACTCAGACACCGCTTTTGAACGCATTTGGTCGGTTTCGAAAAATGGCCTAAATAAAAAGGACATTAGGTAGGTACATACAAAGTAATCGTCAATCCGAATTGAGGATTGACCGATCAATTGGAATTAACGATTAGTAATCGTCAATCTTCAATCACTAGATTTAGAATTAGTTTCGTCAATCGTCAATTCGAATTGATCGGTCAATCCTCAATCGTCAATTCGAATAGATTTTTTGCCAACACTGCTAGCAACTTTCTGGTAGGTAAGTATCTAAAGATGCGCCGAAATATACGTTTTGGATATTACACAGCCGAAAAAAACTAGTTGTTATGATTAATAATTTGGCATTCGGATAGGACAGGTTGTATGACAGGTAGGTATAATTACGATACTTGCAGAGGATTTTTTATATGTGAGTATAGATCGGAAGGAAACTATGCTTCTAAGAGGCTTTGGTGGTATGCTGTGCCCCATACGAATGAACTCTGCAAAGATGTCAATTCACGCGCAATTTGCAGCTTTTATTAATGAGTAGTTCTGGTGGAAAAAAGAAAAGCCAAAAGTGTAAAAGCAGGCAAAATATGCAATTTAAGTAGGTAGGTTATATATTTGTTCATATTAACGCGCAACAGCACATTGGCTGCTCTTCACGTTGGTGTATTTAAGGGGATGCCTGGATTTGAGTCGAACACGCCCCCTAGACAGAGACACGCTTAATGCCTTCCGCGCACGAGTAAAAGAGATTTGACACTCTTCGGAAATGGTTTTTTTGGACAAATTTCGATAGTGTAGTTTTATTTACATTTCATCAAGTGAGATTTTAAATGAGATAAAATACTTATTAACTTGATTATCGTAATCGTATCGTAAAATAATGTATCGTTTGAGTAGGCCAAAAACTTGTAAATTGAAAAGTTATTAAAAATCGTGTGCGATATCAAATTACAGGAAATTACACGCTAAAAAAGCTTACGACGATGATTTTATAAAAAAAACAGCAAAATAGTGGCTGAAAACTGAAAGATTCTTCAATTAAGAAAATTAGTTTTCACACCCTTCATTCGGAAAAGTAAGTTTTGCTCCACGACGAGAGGGACCAAAACACTACTTTTCTGTTCAAGCTACTTTTTAATTTATACATTGGCATTGGAACATTTGTACGCAATGTGCCAATTGAACACAGATGTTAATAAAATAATCGATTGTAATTTCATCGTAGTCGATTCAAAACGAACATATTTCAAGTTTTAACTATAACAATGTTGTATAAAAATGTATAAATATTTCGTAATATTTAAAAATTAGTAATAAAAATTAAGATAATTTAGATATATTTTAACAATAGCTTTTTTTAAATTTCCTCATAGTCGGTGTGAAATTGTTATTTGTTATGCAAGGCTGCAAAGTTGTTGTTTGGCGCAAGTGCTTAGTATTGAAAGCCGAGCTAGCGAAGGATTGTAAAATTGAACCATGAGCGAAGCGAATGGTTCAAAAGTACAATCCTGAGCATAGCGAGGCTTTCAAGGCACGAGACGCCAAACAATTTTGCTGCCGAGCGAAACACACAATTTTTCACCTCACCACCGCGAGGAAAATTGTAGGTAAGTAAATGTAAAGAAATTTGGACCTTATACTCATTTTCAATAAAGGTTTGTTTACATCTCATCAAGATCTAGCATTTTATAATTATTAAATGTAACATAAATATTTTTGCATCTTTAAATAACCTCACGCTTACCTACACTAAAAAAGTCAAAGTATTGTTGGGTACTCACGGTTTAAACTAAGACTCAAATACGCTTATTTCACTTTTTCCGCTAACTTAGCAGGCATCAAAATTCACAGATGTATAGCTTCTGCACTAAAATCTATAAATAACCACAATTATTTTGGTTTTACTGTCTGTGGCTTTAGAACAAAACAAAATTAAATGTATATGAGTTTTTTCTTAAATAAACTTTTCAAACGGTGCGTTCCAAATTTGGAAGAAGCGAAATTTTTAGAAAAATAAAACGACATTTAAAATTATTTATTCGTATTTTATCCTTATAAGTCAGTCTAAATGTTAATATTTCGTATATACCTACTTAATTAAGAGAGAATAAGTATTATTAATTTTATTTTATCAAAATAATAACAATTTATTATTGCCATAACACCATCAGTTTCTGAACGCACCTCTCATTCTGTATAGAAAAAAGTTGGGTCTCGCGATCGACCGTCACGTTCCAAATTCAAAAACTCTTTCCACGCTAGCGGATAAAATGGACTTTTGGGCGCAGATTTTGAGCGATAAAGCAAGCCTTTTCGAGCCGGTGAGGTGAAAAATAGTATGTGTCACTCGGTAGCAAAATTATTTTCGTCTCGGGCGTAAACACTTGTATCCCTCACTACGCTCAGGATTCAATACACCGCCCTCGCCGTAAATATACTATTTTGCTCCCTTGTGACACAAATAACTATTCTACATTGAAAACGAAATTGTTATAATTTTATAGATCAACAATGTTTTATAAGAAAAGCGTATTTCATGCATGAATATTTTTATTTATCCATACTAATATTATAAATGGGAAAGTGTATGTGTGTGTTTGTTTGTTTGTCCGTCTTTCACGGCAAAACAGAGCGACGAATTGACGTGATTTTTTCAATGGAGATAGTTGAAGGGATGGAGAGTGACATATGATAGTTTTTATCCCCGAAATCATCAAGGGGGTGAAATGGGGGCTAAAAGTTTGTATGGAGCTGCGATTTAAACGAGTTCGCCGCGGACGGAGTCGCGGGCAGAAGCTAGTATTCATCGATACCATAGTTCACAATCGTACTAATTACGAGGAAGAAGTGATGTAATTAGATTAGTATGATAGTGCTCAGAAAATCATAAAGTTACAATTTCAGTGACAAAAAAGTAATTAGTACGACTGTGAACTAGGGTATATAATTTAAACATTATCGGCTGTATATTACATTAATTTAAAATATCATAATTTCATAATACTACAGTGTACGAGATTTGGGACTGGTCTTTGGACAGTTCCAATATGATGTAAAGAGTGATGTGGCTAGAGTAAATCGATTGTCATAATATCCGATTACGATTGATCATGGCTAATAAAAGGAATCGATTGATTACTGTGTAATAATTATTTTTAGGAAATCAAATAGAGAGCCTATACACTGTCGTCTGCTAACACAAGTGTCCTGTAAGTAAAGGGAGAGACTGATAGTGCGAGAAAAATTGAGAGAGCTCGCGCGCCGTGCAGAAATCAATGCCATGTTTTCAAAGGCAACATTTTGCACAATCAAATATGTCGGTTTCGATCGATGTGATTTTATTTCGTATTATCGTAACAGTAATTAAATAATACATTGTTATTTTACTATTCACAATTATTATATCGATTTATTTCTAAATTGACAGACTCCAAACGATTAAAGCAGTATATCACTAAATTTAAAAATAAAAAGTCGTAGGACGTAATGGTTTGCATACCGAGTTTTTAATGCTAATTTCTATACAAAAAAGCCGTAAAAAAAAATGAAAATAATTTTATAAGTGCTAAAAAGAGCGTGCATGGAGATTGAACTTTGTTTTGTAACTCTTAAGCGATTGAAACTTTTTTTATTATTTCGATGAGCAGTGCCAATTTACGTTATATGGGTGTCGCGATGTGTCAAAAGACCAGTTCCAAATCTCGAACACTGTAGGTGTAAACGGATGCAAAATGATTCTCTTTTCTCATGCTTTAGCTGGATGCGGTATCTACCACAAGCTCCTAATTTGGTAAAAGTAAATCAGCAGTATATCGTCATTTTTGTAAATGTGAAGAATATAGCCTTTGCGCTATTCTATTCCGATCAGACAATTCAAACAGAAAGGAACTCATAGATATTGGAACCAAAGCAAACGGCGGAAATCCAAAGACAGAGACTCTGAACCTATTGCGTTATAATCTCTTGTTGGAAAAAAATACTACGGCCAAAGCTGAATTTAATATTGCAAGATTGCCACCTACGGAAGATGCTGCTGTTCATCTTCTTCTCCGCGTACATTTACAGTGTCTTTGTTGGAAACCTATGGACACCAATATTGCCAATCCCGTAGAGTGCGGTTGGGAAAAAGTAAGAAACCAACTGCAGCCCATAACATGTTCATTGAGCCCTGCACCAGAACTTTTAGTAAATATGATCCGATGCACCTGCAAAACGGATACAAATGAGCCATGTGGTAGTGGCAGATGTACCTGTGGACGTTATGGTGTGAAATGTACCGAACTATGGTTTAACTGCTCTGGTACCGATTGCACCTATAGTGTCCAAAATGAAACTGTTTTAGAAGAAACCGAAGATAGTTATAACTTATAATTTAGCTGAAATGAATACAAATGAAATATACATTTCATTTGTAATACTGTGATGATTTTTAATAATTCGTTGTTATTTTTAATTATTCTGTAGGGTAGGTTTAACAATCTGTCGGCATAAACGATTTGAATGTAATGTTGATTTCGATTACTGTAAAGCTTGTTACACACCATTCGTTTCGACTGCACAGTTGCAGTCGTGTGGTTAGAGTTGAATGGTGTGTAGCCCGCTTAAAAATATCTGCCTGAAGAATGTTTGCTTACTTTAGTTAGGTAAGGATATTAAGTGGCAACATCGACTGCCTTCCAATCCAGTCTCCCCACTCTTCAGGGTAGGGAGACTGGATCAAAAACCTAGTGTCAGGACGGACGAGCTCATTCTAGAACTGGACGTAGAACGATAAGGTTGTTCTTGTGTTACCAAATGTTGTAATTAGTGCTTAACCAAGTCTTGGTGTAATAAAGTGATTATTGCAACTACGTAGTTTGTTGAATTTATCCTGGATTTATGAAAGGTCAGAAGTGGTAATGATCTGCGAGCCAAACAGGTATGATATTTTAGAAATGTTTTCTATGTACCTTTTGATTATCCCGTGAAATGTTATTGACCATTGCAATCGTGTTACAATTTCAATTCCGCAAATGTAAATGGATGGGTTCTTATCTAAAAAGTTAGTTTAGAGCGTTCAACGGGTAACGCATTTCCTTTGTCCTCAACTAAGTTTAAATTTCTAACCGTCGATCAGCAACGATAAAACGCTTGATTGCTAAAGAATTTACTCGCATACTTTTCTATTTGTGCACTTATTTAAGTGTACAAATACGGAAGGAACTCATTGAAACCGATGGTTAGTCAAAAAAAAATTTATATCAATTAATTAACGTAGTTATAAAAGTGGGTATATTTACCCGTGTACATATGTATCTTCATATTTGAAAAGATCACTGCAGCTGATGTTCGGCGTTCTAATGAATACCTGGAACTTTATGTTCATTTCATGTTATCAACCCATCCACTTACATAATCTTAAGTTTTATTATCGCGTACCATGTTACTGTCCACAATGGTTATAGATTTTCGGCCGTATTCATTTATAAACGTTATACAAGTCTATTTTAACCAAAATGGCGTTATATTCATTTGTCCTTATCGGTCACATTTACATTTGTGTCCTTAAAAAGGGACAAAGCACATTTTATTTAACAAAGGTATTTAAGGTTTGAGAATAAAGGGTTATGATTACTCCGTTCAAGTTTGAATGATTTTGGTGAGAGTTCAAGTTTATACAGTGTGTATATTTTATATTACCTCAAATTGTAACCAGAGGTACGTGTTAGGGCTATGAACCGATATTGCAAGAAAAAAATCAAGTTAGTCTTAACTACCAAAGAGTAATTAATTTTTGAAATTTTATCGAACGGCAATGTATTGCGTACACTGTGACCTGACAGTGATGACACATGAAAGAATCGGGTGACATGTGACGATTTATTGTGACGTCACGTCAGTAAGACAAAGTAGTGATCCACTGCGTGCTGAATTATTTTATATTAAAAAAAAAGTTCGCTTTTTTAAAATAATTTTACGATAAATATATTTATTAGTGCCTATACTAAGACCCCCTAAAGTTTGCGGTTATATCAAATATACACGCTGTAGACGAGGCACAATACTCGTGACCTCAAGTTTAAGTGATTTTGACTCAGAGTTTAAGTCTGAACACGAATTTGATGAGTTGACTTGAGTTTAAGTCCGAGGATAAGATTGATGATAATGATTTGAGTTTAAGTTTGAATAAAATAAGACCAGGAAGTCAGTTCGAGTTGGAGTTCGAGTTGGAGTTCGAGTTGGAGTTCGAGTTGGAGTTCGAGTTGGAGTTCGAGTTGAAGTTCGAGTTGGAGTTCGAGTTGGAGTTCGAGTTGGAGTTCGAGTTGGAGTTCGAGTTGGAGTTCGAGTTGGAGTTCGAGTTGGAGTTCGAGGTGGAGTTCGAGGTGGAGTTCGAGTTGGAGTTCGAGTTGGAGTTCGAGTTGGAGTTCGAGTTGGAGTTCGAGTTGGAGTTCGAGTTGGAGTTCGAGTTGGAGTTCGAGTTGGAGTTCGAGTTGGAGTTCGAGTTGGAGTTCGAGTTGGAGTTCGAGTTGGAGTTCGAGTTGGAGTTCGAGTTGGAGTTCGAGTTGGAGTTCGAGTTGGAGTTCGAGTTGGAGTTCGAGTTGGAGTTCGAGTTGGAGTTCGAGTTGGAGTTCGAGTTGGAGTTCGAGTTGGAGTTCGAGTTGGAGTTCGAGTTGGAGTTCGAGTTGGAGTTCGAGTTGGAGTTCGAGTTGGAGTTCGAGTTGGAGTACGAGTTGGAGTACGAGTTGGAGTTCGAGTTGGAGTTCGAGTTGGAGTTCGAGTTGGAGTTCGAGTTGGAGTTCGAGTTGGAGTTCGAGTTGGAGTTCGAGTTGGAGTTCGAGTTGGAGTTCGAGTTGGAGTTCGAGTTGGAGTTCGAGTTGGAGTTCGAGTTGGAGTTCGAGTTGGAGTTCGAGTTGGAGTTCGAGTTGGAGTTGGAGTTCGAGTTGGAGTTCGAGTTGGAGTTCGAGTTGGAGTTCGAGTTGGAGTTCGAGTTGGAGTTCGAGTTGGAGTTCGAGTTGGAGTTCGAGTTGGAGTTCGAGTTGGAGTTCGAGTTGGAGTTCGAGTTGGAGTTCGAGTTGGAGTTCGAGTTGGAGTTCGAGTTGGAGTTCGAGTTGGAGTTCGAGTTGGAGTTCGAGTTGGAGTTCGAGTTGGAGTTCGAGTTGGAGTTCGAGTTGGAGTTCGAGTTGGAGTTCGAGTTGGAGTTCGAGTTGGAGTTCGAGTTGGAGTTCGAGTTGGAGTTCGAGTTGGAGTTCGAGTTGGAGTTCGAGTTGGAGTTCGAGTTGGAGTTCGAGTTGGAGTTCGAGTTGGAGTTCGAGTTGGAGTTCGAGTTGGAGTTCGAGTTGGAGTTCGAGTTGGAGTTCGAGTTGGAGTTAGAGTTGGAGTTCGAGTTGGAGTTCGAGTTGGAGTTCGAGTTGGAGTTCGAGTTGGAGTTCGAGTTGGAGTTCGAGTTGGAGTTCGAGTTGGAGTTCGAGTTGGAGTTCGAGTTGGAGTTCGAGTTGGAGTTCGAGTTGGAGTTCGAGTTGGAGTTCGAGTTGGAGTTCGAGTTGGAGTTCGAGTTGGAGTTCGAGTTGGAGTTCGACTCGATGTGAAGTTAGAGTTCAGTTGGAGTTGAAACTGAGCGGGTATCAACTGAGCGGGTATCTAGTCAGAGTTGTTGAGTTGAAGATAATTTATATGGTAGTGATATGAAAACATTCGAATGTTGCGAATGTATCTTCTGTCTGGCCATGTGTGCCTTCGCGAGACTATGTATGTTTCACAGTAACAGCCGGCCATGTGTGCCTACGAGGGACTATGTACGTTCCAGAACAATCATAGGCCATGTGTGCCCACGGGAACTATGTGTGTTCCTCGACTAGGCTTAGGGACTATGTACGTTCCAGAACAATCATGGGCCATGTGTGCGTAGGGGGGAACTATGTGTGTTCCTCGAGTATGCTTAGACCATGTGAATCTCGGTGAGGTTACGAATTTGTGTTAATTCATTATTTTCGTCTTCGAGATAATGGAACATACTGGGAACAACACTGCACGACGGCAACGATGTCGCAAACGGAAGGAGCGCGATGGCAGCCAGACGAGGTTCGACTCGTCAAGGGACCGCAGGAGAAAACGCGGTCACAAAGCACCACGAGACACCAGTACACCGGCCTGGGTGATAGAAGACCTTCCGCAGAAGGAATCTGCGGCCGAGCTGCGGCCTGAGCAAGTGACATCGCAGCCTGAGCCAACGACATCGCAGCCTGAGCCGACGACATCGTATCCTGAGCCGACGACATCGCATCCTGAGCCGACGACATCGCATCCTGAGCCGACGACATCGCATCCTGAGCCGACGACATCGCATCCTGAGCCGACGACATCGCATCCTGAGCCGACGACGTCGCAACCCGGGCAGATGACATCGCGGCCTGAGCCGATGACATCACATCCTGAGGCGACGTCGCAGCCCAAGCAGGTGACTCCACAGCCTGCACCAGAACACCGGACTTCCGGCTTCACGATAGAAGAGGTACTTAAACTTGTATCGTCACTTCAAGAGAACGAAAAAGGCACACCCAATCGGTTAACCAATAATCACATGAATAATGTCGTACCAGAATTTGACCCGTCTAGCAAGGGACAGAATGTAGCGAGTTGGCTTAGAAAGGTTAATGAATGTTCATGTATTTATGGCTGGGATCAGAAGCAGACCATACATTTTGCTCTTCAAAAGTTGACTGGTCTTGCAAAGAAGTGGTTCGAGGCTTTGCCGTCAGTCGGTTATAACTGGGAAGAGTGGCAGGCAAAGCTTCGAAAAGCATTTCCCAATGAGCAGAATTATGGTCGGCTTCTTGAGGAGATGCTTGCGCGCACGACACGTTATAATGAGAACTTGCGGGATTACTTCTATGATAAACTAACATTGTTAAATCGATGTGAAATCAAAGGTGAAAAAGCAGTAGACTGCGTTGTTCATGGTATCTTAGACAAATCAATTAGAAATGGCGCGCAAGCATTGAATTGTAGGGAGCCAGAGGATCTTTTAAACTTCCTCATTTCTCAGCGTCCTAATGACTTGACTTACAATAGGAAGCGTAATGAGAGTTTCCCAAGTTTTCCAGCCAAACAAATGAGACCCAATCGATTCACAAATTTTGCTCCAACTTATGAGGTAGGCCTAACGTGTTTTAATTGCCGCTCAAGGGGACATGCCTTTAATAAATGCCCGAATCCCATAATAAAATGTCAAAAATGTTCAAGGGTAGGTCACGATTCAGCGACGTGTAGTCTCGTTCCACTGACTCCCCGACAGACAACTGTTAACAAAAGCGAAGACCGAAAGACTTTGACGATTTCTACTGTTAACGACACTAATGACAAATTCTATAAGAGAGTTGTCGCTAACGATCATGATTTTCTGGCTTACGTAGACTTTGGCAGTGAATGCACCCTGATGCGTGAATCCGAAGCAAAGGAGTTAAACTTGTCGAAATGCCTCAACGAGCTTCCTGCAATTAAAGGTTTTGGGAATTCCTCTGTTATGCCAATCTATAGGAGTTTCATTACGTTAAGACTTGACGAGGTCGAAGCTTGTGTCGAAGTTTTAGTAGTTCATGACGAATTCTTGCGCACTCCCCTTTTAATTGGCCAAGATTTTACTGAGTTACCATGTGTTACCGTCTTGAAGGATTCCAACAAGCTCATGTTTTACAAAAGCCCCGCTGTCGACCAGTTTCCCCGACACGACGGTAGCATAAGACTTAGAAATGTAGGCTGTACTGAAGTGCAACAGACTGGACTGGTTGAAGTATGTACTGAGGACCCCGCGTACTGTGGTGATATTTACATGGAGGGACATAATTGCGCTGAACCGGGCCGAGAATATCATTTGCACCAGGGCGTTTACCGGATTGAGCAAGGTAAAGGCCAGGTAGTCGTGACTAATTTTCAATCAGATAAGTTGGTGATTTCGCATAATGCGTTTTTGGCCAGAGCGATGCTTTTTATAGAGAGATCAATTTGCAGTGTTAGTCGGATTTCCAAAGACTTGTCTACGATGGAACCATTAGATCGAACACAGATTAAGGTAGGCAAGGACGTCAGTGATAAGGACTTGGACAGACTCTACAACTTACTACAGTCTTACCGTGACTGTTTCGCCATGAATCTTGGCGAAATAGGACTGGCAAAAGACGTGGAAATGACCATTGATTTAAATGACGATAGGCCTATAGTTTACCGACCGTATCGCCTGTCTTTTTCTGAACGAGAACAAGTACGTGACATAGTCGAGGATCTATTGCAAAACGATGTAATACAGGAATCCGAGTCCGAATTTGCAAGCCCAATTCTATTGGTAAGGAAAAAGACAGGTGAACAGCGTCTTTGTGTTGACTTCAGGGCGCTAAACAATAAGACTAGAAAGGACTGCTTTCCCCTTCCCCTGATAGACGATCAGTTGAGTAATCTCAGTGGTAATTGTTTCTTTACCTCGTTAGATCTCGCATCGGGATATTATCAAATCCCGGTGGCACAGGAGAGTCGTCGTTATACAGGATTTGTAACACCGGACGACCACTATGAGTTCAAGCGAATGCCGTTTGGTCTTGCCAATGCTCCAGCGGTCTTTCAAAGACTCGTAAATAAAATGCTTGGTGCCAAACGGTTTGATTCGGTGCTGGCGTACTTGGACGACATTCTTGTGCCATCGGAAAGTCTAGAACAGGGGTTTCGCAGACTCGAGGAAATCCTCAAAGTATTGCGCGAATACGGTTTGACCCTAAAACTATCGAAATGCAGATTCTTTGATAACGGTATAAAGTATTTGGGTTATGAAATTTCCGTGAATGGGATACGTCCCGATGAAAGTAAGATTTTGGCTGTCAAAGAGTTTCCGGTCCCAAAAACTGTTCATGAAGTCCGTCAGTTTTTGGGCTTAACAGGGTATTTTAGGAAATTTGTCAAGGATTTCGGTGAGATAGCGCGACCTCTTACCAATTTGCTAAAAAAGGATGTTCCCTTTCGATGGTTTGACATAGAATTTAGGGCGTTCTCAATGTTAAGAGACAAACTTATAGAGCGTCCAATTTTGTCTCTATATAATCCCAAGTTAGATACCGAACTTCATACAGACGCCAGTGCTTTAGGTATAGGTGGCATACTATTACAGTGGCAGGAAAATCCGCGGAGTCTCAAACCAGTAGCCTATTTTAGTAGGCAAACTACGCCCGAGGAACGACACCTACATTCCTACGAGTTAGAGACCTTGGCGATTGTCTGTTCCTTGAAAAAGTTTAGGGTGTATCTGTTAGGGACCGACTTCAAGGTAGTCACTGACTGTCATGCTATTATAACCACGCTCACCAAACGTGATCTTGTGCCACGCATTGCCCGATGGTGGCTTCAGATAAGCGAGTTCACATTTCATATCGAATATAGACCCGGTGCACAAATGGCCCACGTCGACGCTTTAAGTCGCAATACTAGATTAACAGACATTATCGATGACTTGACTGTAACGGTATATAATATCGGTACGGATGATTGGCTCTTAACAATACAAATGACTGACCCAGACATTGTTAGAATAGTCAAGATCTTGAAGCCTGACAACAGCGAGGAATCAAGAGACATAAAGAAAAACTTTGTTGTGAAAGATCATAGGCTCTATAGAAAAGTAGACGACAAGTTATGTCTTGTGATACCTCGCAGTGCACGGTTTCAGATCTGTCGATCAAATCATGACGACATCGGGCACTTAGGTGAGACGAAAGCTATCGAGAAGATTCAGGCACAGTACTGGTTCCCTAAGTTACGTAAATTTGTTAAAAAGTACATCCGTTCCTGTATTCAATGCGCTTGTAATAAGGACAGCGCTAAGAATCAGAAGGCTGGCCATTTGTATCCCATTCAAAAGGTGAGCGTTCCATTCCACACCGTTCACATCGACCACCTGGGTCCGTTCACGAAAAGTAAGAAAGGCAACTCTTACATTCTTACTGTGATCGATGGCTTTACCAAATATGTATTTGTAAAATCGGTGAAGGACACAAAAACGAAAAGCACCCTTAAAGTTCTGGAAAGCATATTTTACGACTTTTGCTTACCGTCTCGTATCATATCTGATCGAGGAACCTCCTTTACTTCGGGCGATTTTAAGAAGTTTTGTGACCTTCACGGGATTAAACACGTATTAAACGCAGTCGCGTGTCCCAGAGCAAACGGTCAGGCTGAACGTTTCAACCAGACAATATTAAATGCCGTAAAAAAGCAAAATACTGGTAAAGATGAGCGTGACTGGGACACGTGCTTGGGAAAAATACAGTGGGGTATAAATAATACAATTAATGCTTCAACTGGAAAAACGGCATCGGAAGCTCTGTTTGGTTGTAGGTTTCCAGACGACTTAACCAATAAACTCGGCATTAATACTAGTAACACATCAGAGGACATAGAGTCCATTAGAAATGACATCAGTTCTTGCATAGAGGCCGCTCAGCGGAAGGATAAGCTGCGACATGATTGTCAGCGAGCTCCCGCTGCCGTTTACAGGGAGGGAGACTTAGTTAAGATTACTAGAACGAATTTTTATAATAAGGGCAGTAGTAGCAAACTTTTATCCAAATTTATTGGACCCTACAAAGTAATTAAAGTTCTCGGTAACGATAGGTATAAGATAAGTAATGTTCCTGGGTTTGACAAAAAAAGTAAATCGTTTGAAACCGTCGTTGCCGCGGACCGCATGAGACCCTGGATAAATACTTACCCCTTGCAGCCTACGAGTGAAAATATCTATAAAGAGTCGGAGGACTCATCTGATTATGACAGTGATGATAACCTTCCGTTGTCTGAACTTCAACGACAGCGTCAAACGATTGTCAAAAACTAGAATGCCCGAGTGTGATGATTTTTAATAATATTACCAATAAAATAACTTACTAGGGATTGTTCAGTCGTTAAAAGAGTATGTACGTAGACATTAGTGTATTATAACTACGTAATTAATAATAGAGCCACCAAACCTAACGTTCGTAGTCCTAATTTCAGAGTGTAGGTATAATCAATTTGTGAGCCTTCTGTACGAGTTCTGGGTAATGCACCAGGAGTTGCACTCTTACGGATGGCCGAGTGTGATGATTTTTAATAATTCGTTGTTATTTTTAATTATTCTGTAGGGTAGGTTTAACAATCTGTCGGCATAAACGATTTGAATGTAATGTTGATTTCGATTACTGTAAAGCTTGTTACACACCATTCGTTTCGACTGCACAGTTGCAGTCGTGTGGTTAGAGTTGAATGGTGTGTAGCCCGCTTAAAAATATCTGCCTGAAGAATGTTTGCTTACTTTAGTTAGGTAAGGATATTAAGTGGCAACATCGACTGCCTTCCAATCCAGTCTCCCCACTCTTCAGGGTAGGGAGACTGGATCAAAAACCTAGTGTCAGGACGGACGAGCTCATTCTAGAACTGGACGTAGAACGATAAGGTTGTTCTTGTGTTACCAAATGTTGTAATTAGTGCTTAACCAAGTCTTGGTGTAATAAAGTGATTATTGCAACTACGTAGTTTGTTGAATTTATCCTGGATTTATGAAAATACTAAAACGCAAATCGCTTGGGTAAAAATATTATTTTGAATTCTTGTGAAGCTTTATTTTTTTCGTCCACCATCTTGTTAATTATTTTTACTTTCAAAAATTAACTTCATAAGCTTTTCACCATGTAATTTCCTGTAATTTGATACCACACACGATTTTTAAACAGTTTAAAGAAATTTCGAAGTTAACATTTTTGGCGGTCAAAAAAAACGCGTTTTGCACACTTAGATTTTTCTATATTTTTAGTATGTCAAAAAGATACAAACAATGAGCCAAAAAAAATAAACCCCGTCTCTGTGGTAATTAGTATGGACTATCACCTACAAATTTTCCTACAACTCCTGTACTATATCTGCAAATTTGTAAATAAGACCTTATTGTTTCTTAATCTAGTCAGAACAGCGTTTCAAAGCAGGCGATAATTTCCAATGCACCGCCTTAACGAAATATTTATTCACTACCGTGATTTCGTACAGTGACCACTAAAAAAAAAACCGCCGAAAAAAAACTGAAAAGCCAAAAATAATAAACCGTTTTTCTTTAGTTTAATAACTAAGTTCTTAAATTAATCTAAGTGTAGGTACCTAAGTAATTTTGAGTCGGCGCCAAACAAGCATATAAATAATAAACCTTTTTTATTAACCTTAATAACTAAGTTCTTGAATTAATCTAAGTGTACCTAAGTAATTTTGAGTTGGCGCCGATTCAAAATTACTTAGGTACCTACACTTAAATTAATTTAAGAACTTAGTTATGACTAAATAAAAAGGTTTATTAATTTTTGCTTTTCAGTTTTTTTTCGGCAGTTTATTTTTTTTATTAAAAAGTTTTTTTTTCCATTTTCTGTGTCTTACTTTAGTTAATTACTAGTCACATGCAATATTTTTGATTACTCTCTGCATACATTTCGATCAGCAAGTGAACTTAATCATCCCCTGTTTTCCTACCCTTAGATAAAATAAAGTTAAAAGTATGGAGGCTTAAAAACACAAATCAGACATAACAGATCAGAAAAACACTAAATTTCAGTCAGATCACGTTCTAGAAAACTGTACCTACCAGTTCCTGGCAAATTATGACTGCCTAGCCCTTCAAGTGGCAGTCGCCATATTGCTATAATCCCTTAGGCACAGAATAAGTAATAGTACAAGTACAGAAATTGCACTTCCTAGCAAAAACGACGTTTAGGCATAAGAAACGTGCCTACTCTGTGCATCTCTGTCTATCGTATAACTTGTATTCATTCACACACAGCACGTGTAGCGCTAGGGCTGTCACGCCAAGAATACATCAATGAAGGCAAAAAATGCTCGCCAGATGTCGCTTGAGTAAAGTGAACCGATATTAATTTAGTACATGCTTACTTCACATACAATGTATGTCAGCGTCATTATGAATAACACCACACATAAATTAAATGGATCTGCCACTTCTCTATTCTCTATTAACTAATTCAATTTAACTTTTGAAGTTTTAAGGACAGCATGGAGGGCTTTCTGTGTTCATGTTGACCCATGAAAAGGCGCACTTTCAGAGCAAGTGCATTGTAAAATATATATTCAAACCAGTCTTTCATTTCGAAGTAAATTGCAGGAGGTATCCCGTTAAAAGTATAGGTAATAATAAGTAACATGCATTTGTATTGTTTTTGTACATTGTACTGTACCTAACATCTTCATAATGTAAAGTAGGTACCCTAAAGTAGGTACCTAATAAAATAAAAAAAACTTATCGTTCACAATTTGCGGGCAGATTAAAAAAAGATAATCCAACGTCCTTTTGGGCATTTTTTAAACAGCCATAAACTGAGCAGCTGTGACGGTTTGTTGATTTTTACATGTTTTAAAAAATTATGTTACTTATACATACATACATACATTCACGCCTTTATTCCCAAAAAATATCTTATAATTATAAAATAGCACGTTGTTACGTTCGTTCGTCGCGTTCAAGTCGGCGGCGGCGGCATGTCTCAACACGTACGTGTGCTCGCTCGCGCGGTGCCGGCCCTCGACTGACTTGGAACCTGAGGTTCCGCGACCGCTAGGTTATTAACGCGCCGCGCCCCACCCACTGCAAGCCCCCTGCCTTAGGTGGCAGTCGCCGGGGAGCCGGCGCGGCGATGTCAAAAAACCGTCTAGTGGCAAGCGCCGGCGAGCCGGCGATAGCATAGTTTCGTATTTATTCCGCAAAATGAGCTGCTAAATTTACACCTGTCTTGTTCTTTCTTGCAAGACGCGTTCTAATAACGGTCGCGACAACGCTTTCATAGACATTTCATTAGAAATTCCTCAGAGAAATTTTTGACCGCGCGTGTGTCAGTTTTTGAAACCCTCGTAGTGTAAAAATATTCTAAGGCGAGAGATAATAAAACTATATAAACGTGTAAATAAATATATATACTTGTAGATAAACTTGTTGTTTCTACAATTAACTGTTTTATTCCATAGTTATAGTTAATTTATACAAGAAATTGGAAAAATTTGGATATCCAAAAATTGATCAAAGCTAGCCAAATTCACATACATGGAACGGCTCCGTTATTATATAAAGGTTATAGGCTATTTTATGCTGAATCCAAGGATATAAGCTTATAATAAACCACTCATAATGTTTTTTGAATAATGGTAATTTTTCTAACGTGCACCGATTTCGCGATGACCACCCATATGGCCCCTGCCACTTGACGGTAGTTCGCCAAAAATGGCCGCGCCACTAGACAGATAATGACAACCGCCGGCTAGCCGGCGACTGTCACTTGAAGGGCTAGTCATGAATGACGAAACGTACGTCAAAGCCGATTTTAACCAGTTACCCGACCCCCTAGCACACTAGGTTTTAACCTTTTCACCGCTAGATGGTAAAGCAACTTGCCGTGCCACCTCACGCCACAAGGGTAAAAAAATAATGGATAAAGAAATAATGCCAACATGAAATTGGGCTATTTCAGAGTAGGTTTTCATAAATAAAAAAAATAAACAAAATGTCGGCAAATGCCGTCTTTCGCGTCGGTGTCATGAATCGTCGATGACGTGATTTCACGTGTTTGGCGGTGAAAAGGTTAAAGTATTTCCGACGTAAAGCATTTCTCCCTCTTGCACTCGCATATTTGCCAGAATAATGGGACGAATGCTTAATGTCCGACTTAAAACTTAGTGTGCTAAGGGCTCTAGACAAGAATTTAACGTGGCAAAAAATAAGAAGAGTATTCCGTAAAAATAAAATTCTCGAAATTTCCAAAACGTCACATGATGTGGCAAGCAATATGCTCGTGCGGTAAGAGGAGCAAAGCTTTCGTCGCTCCGGGGACAATCATTAGAGAAGTATACAAGGAGTGTTTGCAAAAGCGATTGCTGCCTTTCATCCGACAGCATTGGCCTGATTTACAGTGCCACAGAGGAGTGGGACAAAAACAATAAGGTCACTGTGCTGCCAAAATTGGCAAATCCTCCTAACTACCCAGAACTCAAACCCATTGAGAAATATTGGGCCTCGTTGAAAAAAGATCTTAAAACATTTAAAACAGGTAGTAAAGACGTAATAACTTTTAAAGCGAAATGGCAAAAAGCTATAATAATCAGATACCTAAAGAAGTAGGTATCTGATTACGTTGTTCAGCGAATAATGTGAAAGATGTTTTTGAAAGTAGCCGTCACGATATATACCTATAATGATCATATATATAATGTATGATTTCCCTTTGCTCTCCACGTGATAATTGCTAATAACATTCAACAATTAGACGCAATTAAGAGATTACTCAGTGCTATTCCTGCCCACAGAAGCCGCCCGCCTTAATTACCAGAATTATGTTTTCTTTCCTCCCTTTCTGTATTCAGAGCTATGACGCGTAATTTAATGTCGGAGAGGCAACCGGATGGCTCGCGGTATTTGAGCTCCCGAAGTGTTGTAGAACCGCCCTGTGCAACCCGAACTGGCCTAACTGTGACTGATTCGAAAATAGGAGGAAAAAACATCGTCGCGAGGGAACCGACTGAAACGCGCTAGCCTGTGTGTACGCTGTTTATATAATAGTAGATTATACACTAAGGGGATAAAGCACTGTTTTATGTCACGGGAGCGAATTGAATCCCGAACGTAACGAAGGACTCATAATTTAACTCCTGAGCGTAGCGAGGGAGTTATAAGTTAATTCCTGAGCGAAGCGAGGGAATTAAGACTGAGTCCTGAGTGCAGTGAGGGGTTCAACCGCCCAAGACTAAAACAGTCTTATCCCCGAGGTGTATACTCTACTTTTCACACCTTATGCGAGACAAAAAAACAGGCTCAGTAGATAAATAATGTTTGATTTCTTTGCTCGATGTCCATCCGATTTCCTTTTTAAAAAGGCCAATAACTTGGCATATGTATTAATTTGTATGTCATGTTTGACACTTATTGTTGCCCTCAGCATCGAATATATACACCACAGGCTACTTGGCTTCTTTGTAGCTGACAAATATTCAAAATAGACCAGAAGCACTGATACAGACACAGACTTTACGCCTTTTACAGCTTTCCATTTGTCAAAATCGTTGTAGGCTTTTAGGTATTTTTCCTTTGACTTCTCTGGCAGCAGATTGTTGACAATGCCTATGGCATCTAATTTGATAAACTCAGAAGTCAAAACACTTTCATCACTCGACATTTTCAATATTATTTTTGAAATTAAATCTTCTATAGGCACCTACAAGAACTCGATTTGTTCGTCACGCGTGAACAAATGAAGGCGCGCGACGTTCCAAATTCGAAAGCATAAGCCGTGGTCCTAGATTCGAAATTCGAATTTCGAACACCGCGCTCCTCCGGACCGGGGTTCACACGGAGGCAAACATCATTTATTTTGTCAAATCAAGTAGGCCTTGGCCTAGGACAAATTGTGTTTAGCAAAATTAAACTTTATGCATATAGTAATAAGAATTATGAAAAGTGAAATCATATTATTAACCAGCGGGTTATAATGAAATTCAGTACAACATTATAACCCGGCTAATACCAAGGGATTAAATGTCTTGCTTTCGGTAGGGTTTACATGACCTATAATTCGGCATTGTCGAGCATGTGGTTTGAAAAGATTTTTTATGCCATCCCTCCTAGATCCCTCAAAACAAACATTTAAAAGGAAATTGAGTAATTTTCTACTAAATCGAATAAAGTGTCAAATACAACCTAATAAGACATATGTAAGTAACATTTTTATATTGTATGCTCAGATTATAAAGTTAAATAATAGTAGATTATACACCAAGGGGATAAAGCACTGTTTTATGTCACGGGAGCGAATTGAATCCCGAACGTAACGAAGGACTCATAATTTAACTCCTGAGCGTAGCGAGGGAGTTATAAGTTAATTCCTGAGCGAAGCGAGGGAATTAAGACTGAGTCCTGAGTGCAGTGAGGGGTTCAACCGCCCAAGACTAAAACAGTCTTATCCCCGAGGTGTATACTCTACTTTTCACACCTTATGCGAGACAAAAAAACAGGCTCAGTAGATAAATATTCAAAATAGACCAGAAGCACTGATTCAGACACAGACTTTACGCCTTTTACAGCTTTCCATTTGTCAAAATCGTTGTAGGCTTTTAGGTATTTTTCCTTTGACTTCTCTGGCAGCAGATTGTTGACAATGCCTATGGCATCTAATTTGATAAACTCAGGAGTCAAAACACTTTCATCACTCGACATTTTCAATATTATTTTTTAAATTAAATCTTCTATAGGCACCTACAAGAACTCGATTTGTTCGTCACGCGTGAGCAAATGAAGGCGCGCGACGTTCCAAATTCGAAAGCACAAGCCGTGGTCCTAGATTCGAAATTCGAATTTCGAACACCGCGCTCCTCCGGACCGGGGTTCACACGGAGGCAAACTTCATTTATTTTGTCAAATCAAGTAGGCCATGGCCTAGGACAAATTGTGTTTAGCAAAATTAAACTTTATGCATATGGTAATAAGAATTATGAAAAGTGAAATCATATTATTAACCAGCGGGTTATAATGAAATTCAGTAAGTACAACATTATAACCCGGCTAATACCAAGGGATTTAATGTCTTGCTTTCGGTAGGGTTTACATGACCTATAATTCGGCATTGTCGAGCACGTGGTTTGAAAAGTTAGTTAAGTTAACTCCATGTCATCGTCATAAATAAAATAAAAAAACTACTTGTTAATACAACAACTACATACCTACTTAAGTACCTACCTAGCTTACATACATAAATGTTAAGGAGCCTCGTCTGCCAACAAACCACTCTGTGGTTTGGCAGAAGAATTAATGTATTTTGTAAGAAAGTTCTTTGAATAAACGTTTTTCTTTATTATTATTATTTTAGTGCGACCGGAGTCGAGTAAGCGAGCGAAGAAAAAAAATAAAAAAATAGGCAGGCTACCGCTTGAAAATTGGCATGCTTGTTTTTCATCACATACAGACACTAAAAAAACTGCCATCCGTCCCGGCCGGTCGGTTATCGAGCCGTCAGAGTTATTAAGAGAACTTATGAAAATGCACTTAAAATCATTGAAATCGGATGGCATTTGTTTTTCGAGTATTGTATGATGACAATGATATACCCAAATGCGATCCCTCTCCCATGAAATTTCATCCCGCTGTGGCCACCCTTAAAATTCGTCAAATTTCAATACGCGCAATAAAAGGTTTTGCAATCAATTGCCATGGACAATTTTCGCGTGGGAGGCACGGTGCGGGGTCTCTGTTGCTGTAAAATTCACCGGTATTTACGACTTCAAGTATGTAGATTATTTTGAGCATTACCACTGCTTAGCAACTTCTGCTGCTGACTGTACTTGGCAATTTTGAAAGAAAATCGTATGTAGGCAGGTGTACTGTCTATTCTGCGCGGGAGTCCGACACACCCATCCGGTCCCTCCCTGACCGGGAGGACGGCCCGTCGTAGCATTCCCTCAACGCAAAAAACAAGACCTGATTGGTTAGTTGAGCCGAGACCTATTTTACAGCAGTGACCCATTTTCATGTTACGTTACAATTAAACAGGCAACGTAAGTCACATGGCCAGTCGTTATTGGTCAAGCACGGTCGTTGTTGCCAATTTGGAGATGTACCTAGGTGAAATTGTAACTTCGTGAGACGAGCCACAGAGTTGGACGCCCTGCCCCCCTATTCTGTAACTTGTTTTAAGCTCACCTCTACGCTCACCCACAAATATATCTTAACCTTGACACCCGGATGCGTAGTAACTAAGCGTAGGTAAAGGTCTAGTTTCGTGACGGGCGACGGGCGGGGTGAGCCCCATTTGCGGCGAGATGAGCTCGAAACAAGTTACAGAACAGGGGGCTGTTGTACATCCCACGTATTGATGAAGCGTCATGGTTGAGGCGGATCTGCGCGTACCTATTTCAAATTAGCAAGTGGCAAGAGTTAGTAGTAGGTACTAACTAGTATTTTAGATACCTACTCGTACCTACAGAATCAAGACAAGTGGCGCACTCTCGTTTCGGAGGCCAACTCATTTTGTGGTCACCTAAACAAAGCGGGAAGTATTTGCCAGGCTATATATCTCTGATGCTATTGTATTGCCATATGCTTAGAAAATATGAATCTCACAGCACAGATCAACGGACCAGACCGGGCCAACAAAAACTGGCACGTTGTTCCGGGAAACCAGAGGTATATTTGTGAGTTGATCTTTGCAGCAATGCTTGGTTCAATTCCACATGAAATTTATGATAATACCTATAATGTTTCAGACATTGTAAATCGACAAAAATGCAACAGTAATTTAATTTACGCCATCACAGCAATTCCCACTTCCTGGTCAGGGAGAGACGTATAATGTTGTGCCTCATTGTGCCTACTCACCACGGGCGGTAATGATGTACCATTTCATGTCAGATTTTGACCTTTGACAACATGATTGTACTAGAGGTAGGTATCAATAAATAGTTGTAATAGAATCCTTGAGAAGAGCGTGGGGGAATCGGAGCACTGGCACTGGCCCAGTTAACCACAGCTAAAGCCACCTGAGGTACGACACTTTTCATGGACACTTTTGGTGGCAAACAAACATACAGCCTGCCTGATCGTAGGCAGTCACCGTAGCCAAGGAGTCACCAACTCGTTGCCGAATCTTTACTTACCTATCGATTTTAGCTTTCGTTGTGTTGTGTTGACAGTTAGAAACAAGCTCACAAACAGGCTATCCAACGTTGCCACACACCATGGGATTATACATATAGACGGTGGAAATTTCAAATGTCGTAAAGGACATTTTGTCGTAAGTACACTAAATATACCATTGGAATCAGTATATTTTTTTCTATCCGTCTGTAGTATCGGTCTCTCGATACGACTCCTAATAAAAAAGTTATGAGATGGTTAAGTTTGTCGTAACTGCTTCGTTTTTAAAATACTGTGTTGTATCGGTCAAATATACTTTCTTGTCGTCTCGTGGTCTTAAGCGCAAGGTCGTATGTCTCAATAATTTTGAAATTCCTATGTTGTAAGGCACTAAAAAGAAATGACATTCCCATTGATCTCAATCTTAAAATACAAAAGAATTCACTTGTGATACTCGTGTAGAAAGTTCCTTTTAGTTATAAAGGTCATACAGATTTCAAATAAACGTCATTCCTGTGAGCAATGCAAAGCAAAATACAAATCATTAATATATATTAAAATCTGTATGATGCACATAATTATAATGTTATTTAGATGTGTGTATTTTTTACTTGTTACCAATAATGTACATGTAACAAAGAAATACACCTGTTTCTGACTTGATGCAGAACACTAGCCCCTTCCTTATTCATAAAACTTAAAATGCCTCTGCTAAATAAAATGTGCTTTGTCCCTTTCTTACGAACGCAAATGTCAAAGTAACTGATAGGGACAAACGAATTTTAACGCCATTTTAGTTAAAAGCCTGTTTTAAGTTTTGTAGGACGTTTATGAATACGGCCGTAAATGTTTAGTTAAGCATTTGATTATCTTGATTGTGATTTTGAATAGCTTATAATAGCACTGCAGCTGCTGCTTGAAACCCACTCTCGAGACAACTGTTTGAGGCGCTCTAAGATTCAATAAGGTCAATAAATACGTCCTGTGGAATTTCTTATGGAAAATCTCGAACGCCTCGTGAATACTACTTTTGTAGTGCTGTTATATAAATGTAAGATGTAGCTTATAGCACAAATTTGTTTCATTACGTTTCGTTATGTTTGTTTCCACACATTTATTTGGAAAAATAAAACATTAATCAGACTTATAACATTTTTATACTTTCCCGCATCCGAAAAGCTTAGAAATCAATAAATTTAGTAGTAAAATCTTTATTTTCATACAGTTAACTACGTACTTACTTTACTTACCTCGAAACTTTAATGACTTTACAACAAGAAATTCGTAGTAGACGTTAGTATTAACGCAGTTACGACGTAAAATTATAATTTAATTGAAAGGCGTAAGAGATTTTGTCACATAAATATTGTTTTTTTAGACGCGTAACACACCTTTTCTTCATATTTTTTGTCGTAAGTGACACTATTTTCTAAACTACTGCATTTATTGTTATGCAACTAATAGATTAGTGTAGATGACGTTATTTGAAAACTACACATCTAAGATTCATCTTTATAGGATGAGTAGTTTCAAAGTTATATATTTTTTAAAAATGGGGTTTTGTTTTTTGGCTCCCCTAAAAAGTAGGCATTTGTCCCTTACGACATTTGAAATTTCCACCGTCGATATAATCTGTGCCATGGGTTTAAAAAGAAAAAAATCACAAAGTGTAGGGGAGGTTAAAAAAATAGTGTTTTATTATAAGTATTATTTTGTCAGCGTGGTTGATTTATATACCCATGCCGATTTCCAGTTTTCTAGTAGTTTCTAGTAGTACCTATAAGGGTTACTGAGCTGAGCCGCAGACAGACAATGGCGAAACTATAAGGGTTCCTTGTTAACTAAGGAAACCTAAAAATGGCAGGATAAGGGTTAACTAAAGTTATGTGCAACACGCCTCACTTACCACCTACAGATCAATAACTTCGAAAACTCATTACAATTCGGATTCAAAGCCCAACAAAACACTACAAAAGCCCTAAGTGAGGCCATGAAGCAGATGAAAGAAGCCAAAAACCAGAATAAAATGGCAGCTGCCATTTCCCTGGACATCAAGGGAGCATTTGATCATGCCTTGTGGCCCGCCTTACTCAACAGACTGCAAAATGTTGAATGCCCTAAAAACATATACACAATTATCAAAAATTACATTGAAGATAGGATTGTGCATCTCAATTACTGCGATGCTACTACCACGAAAACATTATCGAGAGGATGCGTCCAGGGCTCGGTCCTCGGTCCACTGATATGGAATTTAATTATGGACGATTTGTTATTCATGAATCTACCTGAAGGTTGTCACATTCAGGCATATGCAGACGATGTTTTGCTGATCGCCAGTGGAAAGTCTATGCAAGATTTAGAATATAATACAAATGAGGCTCTAACAATAATAACACAGTGGGGAGCTAATAATAAATTGACATTTGGTCCCGAAAAAACTCAAATGATAACGAACACACCTAAAGCTGCAAATGCTCACATCGTAATGAATAATATACAGCTCGTATTTCAAGACACCATTAAATTACTAGGACTTCGTATTGACAAACGTTTTAGATTTATTTACCATACCCAAGAAATAGTAAAGAAAGCCATGAATGTTTACAAAAAACTCTGCAAGATAATCAGACCTACCTGGGGAGTTCACTCGGCAAATGTGGAAACTATTTATAAACATGTAATAGAGCCCATAGTGACATATGCTGCGGAAATATGGGGCGAAGCGGCCAGCAAATATAAAATCGTCCAAAAAACCTTACGATCACTACAAAGAGGGTTTGCAATTAAAACCATTAGAGGGTTCCGCACTGTCTCCACTACAGCTGCAATAGCTCTTGCGGACTTCGTCCCTCTAGACTTGAAGGTTATCGAGGTAATGGAGATCGAAAGAACAAAGTCTAGAGGGACATCCTCATACCTTCCAGATGACCTCAGACTAGAGCAAAGAGTTCCACCTGATAGAATGATTCACCCTGCTGAGCGTCCAACAGTCGACTACGTAAAAATCTCAAACAGCGAAGAAATGGAGCCTTATTATAACGCCAATACCGTTCGAGTTTTCACCGACGGTAGTAAACACAACGAAATGGTCGGAGCTGCTTACGTCATGTTATACCCGGATGGTAGACAGTATACCAAGAGGTTAAAATTACATAACAACTGTACGGTTTACCAGGCAGAATGTCTAGCTATCGAGATGGTCTGCAAGAAATGCATTCAAGACCGGCTTGAAGACGTAGCTATCTTCTCTGACTCAATGTCTGCCCTTCAAGAGCTTGCCAACCGAAATTCCACCCAACAAATTATACATAACATCAATAAGCACATTAAAAAGATCAAAGAAACGGGAACTATAACATTTGGATGGGTAAAAGCACACAATATGATCCATGGTAACGAAATTGCGGACACGGAGGCGAAAAAGGCAGCGACTCTACACAAAACTCCTGACTATGACAGATTCCCTATATCTTATGACAAACGGCATCGCAAAATGGACACCGAGAAAGCACTAGCACGGGTTTATCGAGAATCAGCAACTGGAGCACACATGAAGAAAGAGTTGCCGTCTATAACCGACATACGAAATCTAAGAACCTCAATTGCAATCACCTTTCAACTGACTCAGGTGCTGACCGGGCACGGGTATCACAAAGCATATCTCCATAGATTCAAAATTACAGCGGATGACCTGTGCCCGTGTGACAACACTACCACTCAAACAATAGATCACTTACTTAAGCAATGTCCCAAATACAATAACCAAAGACTGGATCATGAAATAACATGCAATAATCTGAATATTGACCCATACAACATAATTAAGATAGTTACAAAAGAATCATCGATTAAATCATACACAAAGTTAATTAACAAAATAATAAATAGTCTCAAAAAGTTCAATAACACATAAAGTTCAATGGAGCAAAGTTTGCCCGTATCACTCGCGGGATCTTTACTCTCAAAAATCAAAGTTGTTATGTTTAGTCACTTCTAACCTGTCGGTTTTTTGTCACCATCAGAAACTATCCGTTTAAAGGGACACAAATTAATGAATATGCCCAGTTAATGAACAGTACCTACATTTTTATCGCTATTTATCGATAGTAGCTCTCTATTTACCTATGAACAAAGACATTCTTTTGTGCCCCCTTCGTGTCCGTGTCTTTCGAATGAAGAAATATAAAAAAGAGATAAGTAGGCACCTTCTCTATACGAAATTCCGAGTTTAATAATGGCCACCAAATCTGGTACAATTGACTCAGTTTTAGTGTGCCACTTTTGGAGCGCTTATAATATAACCTATCTACCTAACTTTTTTTTGTTATTACATTAATGTCTCTTTCTACCAGATTCATGTGAAAATACGAAAGCGACGAGTGCTTTATCTAAACTACACAGACAACTAAGCGTACATTAGTAAGTACCTACAACATAATACTAAAGTGAAACCATTTTTTTCCTTAATTTGATTTATTACTATACAATTACACAATGCATCATACACTTTCCACTACGCCCTCTAAAATCGTCAAACACCTCCAAAAATCCGCCTTAATTTTAAACATCCAATATTATATATACCATATAGTCAAATACATTTAATCACTTACCTTTTTTGCCCTTGCCACGACAGTAAGGAATAAAAAGATACAGTATGATTCAGTTTCCTTAAACGTATCTTGTAACATGCCCTATGATTTTACTATGAGAGTGGCAAAATTCAAACGAAGCTACGGTGTTGGGCGTAGTTGATTTATGTTATACCTAATATAAATATAATAAGTACTAGTCATCGGTAAGTATAGTGTAAACTACCCACATAGGATGGTTGACCCTATAGTTGACCATGCACCGGTTGTTGACCACTTGTGACTTTGATTCTCAATAATAAGATTTAGCCAATCGCCGTTAGCCGTTATTTTTAATGTTGGCTATAGGTTTTGACAACTATATCGAATCAACCAATCACATCAACCGCTAGAAAAATATCCACAGATTAGCCAATAAATTCGTTATACTTTCACTCGTCGCTGTCAGTTGTGCTTTAACCGCCATTGCAGTAAGGAACGTGCTTCGGCAGGTAAGACCATATTTATTTAATTTGTGTTTTTTGTATAAATTTTGTTGTAATTGTTTGTTTTCAAAGTTATGTAATTTCAAGTGTATATTATTATTATTATTTTTTTAAGGCTGGTTAACTAAAGGTACATTATTTGTATAGATTTCCTTAGATTGACCAGTTAGTCAACTATTGGCTCCTTGTACAACTTTATTTTCTATTTGTATATATGTTTTTTTTTCATAGAGCTATGGCATGTTTAAATACCCCACTCACTAGTTTATGGCTGATATTGCCTAGTTTTCAGTAGTTGACCAGTGGTTTGACATTGGTCCTGCATATACAAAAAAGATTTTCCTAAGATTGACCAAACCCGTTAAAAATAATGTCTGTTCCACTTGTTGCAGATTAACTATGCCGCCAAAGAAAGTATTTTTGGAATATAAAGAAGAGGTATATAAAGCACTTGATGTCAGTATAAATATAGTTTTCCTAATATTATTTTATGTGATTATTAAGACTGATATGAAACTTTGATTAAACTCCGTTAGTATAGAAGTTTTCGTCGTTTTTAATAACGATGATTATATAAAGAAAAACCCGTTTATTGTCTTATTTCTTATTTTTATCTGTTGTTTTGAAAATTGGTCAACTTTGATACAAACCCTAACAACAACTGGGGCCGGCTGGTCAATCTAGGGTACATTTCAGAATTTAAACTTAAAAAATAAACTATTAAGAATTAAGTGATTTCCTTTTGTACCATTACTTTTAATTACATAATGTAACAGATTAAAAATAAACTGGTAATATAGGTCGATCCTATTTTGCGTAACAACACTTTAGAGTCAAAATTTCTCCTTAACTGGTTTGGGACCGGAGCACTCACCCTACATTAAATAAATCTGATTCATAAGGAGTCTTAAGGTCGACAGCACGGTTGTGTATTACGACTTACACTACACTATTGAACATACGACAGTTAATATAGTCAAATCGTAATACATTTCGATATACTAATATTCGACACTCAAATAAGCAGCCGTTTGAAATTTAATTCGACGTTATCTACCTATTCTTACGACACTAAATATATCTACGATCTTAAATAATTCATCATCATCATCATCATATCAGCCGAAAGATGTCCACTGCTGGACATAGGCCACCCCCAAAGAGTGCCAAAGTGACCGGTCCTGCGCCACCCGCATCCAGTGGACTCTCCCAACCTTTACCAGGTCATCAGTCCACCTTGTCGGGGGCCTACCTACGCCGCGCCTTCCGGTACGATGTCGCCACTCGAGAACCTTTCCGCCCCAACGGCCATCGGTTCTACGTGCTATGTGCCCTGCCCACTGCTACTTAAGTTTAGCGATTCGGAGGGCTATATCGGTTACCTTGGTTCTGCTGCGGATAGCCTCATTTCTGACGCGATCACGCAGAGAAACTCCAACATGGCCCTCTCCATTGCCCTTTGGGTTGACTTTGAGCCTTTTTATGAGGCCCATAGTAAGCGACCACGTTTCAGTGCCATATGTCATCACTGGCAACACACACTGGTCAAAGACTCTCGTCTTGAGACACTGCGGAATATTGTACGAAAAGATGTGCCGTAGCTTCCCGAACGCTGCCCAGCCGCGTCGGATTCGACGATTGACCTCTTTCTCGAAGTTAGACCTACCTAACTGGATAGTCTGTCCTAGGTATACATAATCGTCTACAACTTCGAGCGTAAAGTGTCCGATTGTAATGGGAGTTGGTACGACATGGGCATTTGACATGATCTTCGTCTTATCCATGTTCATTCTTAGACCAACTCGCTCGGAAGCTTTACTGAGGTCATCGAGCATAGTACTTAAGCACAGAACTAAAAGGCTCTCTAGCTCCACTCAGCTCATGAAGGAAAGGAGTGAAGTGATTCTACGCGACCTTATACCGGCAGCTCAATAAACAGATCTCCAAGTCCCTTACCCGCGATCTGCGCCAATTAAATACAAATCGTATTGAAGAGGCCATCCAGCGCAATAAGGGCTCTAAAGTATTCTCGAGGGATCTGTCTATAGGGCAGAGCCAGCTCGCGAAGTTAAAACCTGAAGATAGTAGAATCGTTTCTTGTAAACCTGAGATTCTGGGTGAGATAGAGCGCTTTTACGGACAGCTATACACGGCAACGCGCAGACCCGAAGTTCGTCAGGCGGAAGACCCTAGAGCTAGACTAACCCGACACTATACCGACGACATCCCGGACATCAGCCTGTACGAGATTATAATGGCTCTTAAACAGCTCAAAAACAACAAGGCACCCGGTGAAGACGGAATAACAGCCGAACTTCTAAAGGCGGGTGGAAAACCGGTCCTTACGGCCCTTCAGAAGTTGTTCGATTCCGTCTTACTGGAAGGGAGAACTCCGAAGGCATGGAACGGAGGGTTGGTGGTGCTTTTCTTCAAAAAGGGTGATAACACTCTGCTGAAGAACTACAGACCCATCTCACTTCTGAGCCATGTCTATAAGCTGTTTTCGAGGGTCATTACAAATCGTCTCGTACGCAAGCTAGATGACTTCCAGCCTCCCGAAAAAAGCCGGTTTCCGAAGAGGCTTTAGTACCGTAGACCACATCCACACGCTTCGTCAGGTTATACAGAAGACCGAGGAGTATAACCTGCCTCTCTGCTTAGCGTTCGTGGAATACGAGAAAGCCTTCGATTCGATTGAAACCTGGGCTGTACTACAATCTCTCCAGCGGTGCCAAGTTGACTATCGCTATATCGAAGTGCTAAAGTGTTTGTACGAAAACGCCACTATGTCAGTCCGACTCCAGGACCAGAGCTCGAAACCTATTCCGATGCAGCGAGGAGTCAGGCAAGGAGATGTTATTTCTCCAAAACTGTTCACCGCTGCACTGTAGGACGTTTTCAAGACTCTTGACTGGAGAAGGCTAGGCATCAACATCAACGGCGAGTACATCACTCACCTTCGGTTTGCTGACGATATAGTAGTCTTGGCTGAGACCATTGAGGACTTAAATAATTACACCATTGAAAATACTTTCAAATCCCACTTTTTCATGAAACAAGCTTTGTATGGTAACCCTATTTAGAGACACGTTAGATAATTTCACTATTTATATCGAAGCTTGTTGCAATAGGATGATTTTAGTGGGTAGGTCCTGGTTTTCATGAGGTTTTCTAGGCGGATAAAGAAAGAATGGAGACGGTTCCTATACATTGGACCCGATTCTAGGTGCACATGGCTTAAATAGCCTAAAACTAAATTGTCTAATTTTAAGACATAATTTAGGCGGCAGATTAAAAACGACATGTTTAGAATAGCATTTTGGCAACTAAGGTAAGTTGAGTAGACCGCCTAAAATAAGAAACGTCAGATTCAAAGAATAGCAAAGTGTTATAGCGACACCTAAATAAAATTAGGAAGTTTAGAGGCCTCTGTAGAATCGGGTCCATTTTATTACTATAACAAAGACAACTCCTCTATAGGCTCGTCTCCAGTTTCCCCTTTTTTTTAAGAAAAAAGGGTAAACATTGTCATCTCAGTCTCATTTTAAAATAATTCGTAAAAAAGTTCGATGAAAATAGAGTAAAAGTATTTTAATTACCTCAATTAAACCTTCGGCGGTTCCTTAGAGGGAAAGTTAAAGTCGTCGTATTTTGCCGTCGGTATCCAAATTCATAGTAAAATAGTTTATACTGTCTGATACTGTTAAGACAGCCAATACTGTCAAGTCAAGGAATCCGTACATAAATGCAAATTAAAGCAAATGATTCTGATACTTTCTTCTGGAATCAAACAATCAAAGTCAATCGAGAAAGAAATCTTTAGGACTCTTGGAAGCTTGGCTCTTGTCGGTGGAGTAATCCATTACTCCTTTTTTGAGGAAGCATAGTGTGGTGGTTTCCCCCTTGCCTTCCACACCGCAGTACACGAACCGAGGTTCACCGGCTCCGTGATGTCCAAACAAGAGCCCTTCCAGATTCCTATCTTCGTTCTCCAGTCGGTACTAGTGCTACTGCTGCCTGACACTAGAGGATTGCTTATTTAATGGCGGCAACTACTCGCCATGTCACAGAATCGTCGTCGGATATTGTAGCTTTTTATAGAGTAGCCCCTCCTACAAGCCTACCCACTACATCCTGATAACCCTGCCGCTGCGTGGTCGGGGACTGCTTATTCAGTATATTCGCAGCTAGCAGCAGGACTGTCATATATTACTTATTTCTTAATGAGTGGATAAATACAGTCAGCAGCAGAAGTAGCTACGCAAAATAACACGTGCAAAATGATCTAGACAGACCGTATCCTCTTAACATTAGAGTCGTGTGTAGGTTATTTTGATCACTTGACCCGCGTAGCAATTTTTGCTACTGACTGTATATGTTATATTACTGAAAGCAATGTCTAAGAGTCTAAATAGTATATTAGCTGTTGACACTGTCCCATTTGACCTGAATAAATATACTATTTAGTTAGACTTGATACAACATGAAATCGAAAAGTGAAGGAATCACACCGGAAGCAAATCTAATTCGTTCGGAACCTCGCTTGCACCTTGCCGCGAGTCTTTTGCGCGCTCGGAGACGCTTCCACAGGAGCAGAGCTCTTCCCCCAACCAATGTACATGAACACGGTGGAATAGGAGTACATGATACCGAAATGCGGGCCCGAGTCCTGTCGGAAACGTTTGACAGGGTTGGGCGGGTCGGACGGCGGACGCGGGGGATGGTTGATGCCGAGCTCCCCGTTGCCATAGCAACCGGCGATGCGAGTCTGCGGGAACGACGCTCGGAAGTAGTCCTGCTCGACCTCGTGCTTCTGGTCTCGACCGAGACAGGAAAGTTTGATAGCAATGCTGTGCTCGAATCTTGGCACTTGGCCTGCAAACTGTAACAAATGATTGATAATAAAATACAAGAATTATGTTTGTGGCGCCATGGGGCCATTTTTAACTAAAAGGACGGCCCTAAACGATATATTCAATTGCACAAAATTAAGAATAGTGCAATGTTTTGACCGTTTAGGGTTATTATTGAAGATTGCGCAAATGATTGAACAACAGTTTGAACAAGTTTAATTTTTATGGCACCATCTTTTTTATTGTACCGTCTAGGACCAGTATTGCACAAAAAAAATTAGTCTATGTTTAGCCGCCACGTGTACGCATCAAACTTATTGCGCAATTTTTGCGTGTTAATATTGATTGTTTGATCTCAAGGGGTAGTTCAATTATATTGCGCCATAAAAATATTGTGTTTTGTAGGTCTAGCTAGGGCCGGCCCTAGGCCTACAATAACTAGATAGAGGTGCCCTAGCTGCCAGTTTAGTCCATGATCTGAATTGAACTAAGAGACCTCATCAGTCACGAAACTTGGTCTCTAGCCAGAAGTGAAATAGCAACGGCATGGGAATATGGGCAATATAAACCGGAAATGAGCATTTTAAAATTTCATGATTGTACATAACATAACTATACTACGTTTTTAAGAGTAATTATCTATTTTGATCTGTTCTTACTGTACCGGTCGACACACGTAAAAAGAGCCCTGGCGGCCATATAAAATGTATGGCCGCCAGGGTTCTTTTTACATGTGTCGACCTGTACTCTTGTTAATTGCAAGGGTCTTTTATCTATAATTATTATGTATTGAGATATTTCTACTCATTTCTAAATAACTTATTAGTAATTTTTATTGATTGTTTTTTTACTGTACATTGTAATTTTTTCAGAAGGCAATTTTTTTCAATTATTATTAACCTAGCAATATAATTACTTACCTCAGTGATAGCACGGCTTATTCTGGACTTAGCCCAGTCCGAAGTGTCAATAATGAGAGAGTACACCTCAAAATTGTACCTATCAGCCTGCTCTTTATTATCTTCACTCTTTGGTACCGAAAATATCCCAATTGAGATAAGATTTTCTGTGATGAAGTCTTTACCCTCATTGACTTTATCTACAATATGATTTAGATCACTCTGTTCAAACATTGTATCCTCTACTATGCAGCCTCCCAAAGCATATGGAATGTCAGGTTGACTGAAACACAACATCAAAATATATCAATTGATAACTATATCAATGTCAACAAATAAATGTCTATTAATAGAGCCTCTATTAAAAATGATCTAATATAATTCAAAATGTAACAGCTAGTTAGGGCGAGTTGCACCAGCTGACGATTACAGACGGATCAACGTTAAATATGGTGGCAGCGCTGTCATTAGGTACATAGAAACTTGACCACTTTCCCATTCATTCAGATATTAAGGCGCCGTAGGTTCATGGTCTTCTCTCCCTCTCACTGAGCATAAGCGTGAGCGAGATGGAAGTGCGTGCTCGGAAGCGCGGAAATCATGTTTTTTAATTTTAATTATTTGGCCTTTTAAAAAAATAAAAAAGTAAACACTGACTTCTCTCAAATATGATATTGCCAATTTTTAGGAGCCATTTTAATATTTGTAGCTTTTGTGCATAATTTGTAGCAAATATTTTAAGTGTATTTTAGACCCTTTTAGACCTATGTTCGTGATTTTTTTCTATCGAGCAAAAATAGCTTAATCATGTTTCTAAACACTGATTTCCCTGCTGAAAAGCCTCAAGATTTCTACTTGTATTTTTTTGAAACCATATTATTATAAACAGGCGCATTATATTGTTTCAAAAACTCTGTTCGCTTCACTTCGCTGAACCTACGGAGCCTTACAAACATCGCTTTTGATTATAGATGGTTTGGTGCAACGGTGCAACCCACCCTTATTGTTGGGTAGGGGTGGTTACCTTTATTTGTTTTAAAAGATTACAGGTTACATAAACTAACTAAAATGAGAATCTACTTGAGAGCCTTTTCATCAAGTAATTCAAGATAACACAGGCAAGCTACTTAATTTTCTTGTAAGAGTTAAATTAGAATAAATCAAGTAAGATTAAATGCTACTTACATTTCCTTCAGGTAATTCAAAAAGACAATATCTTGAACTGAGTGCAAAAGATATTTCTCTGTAACATAAACCATGACCCCCTTGAAGATTCTAGTTTGTGACAGCCTATCAATTTCTCTGTAGAAATCATGTTTCAAATCCCCTTTAGACTTGATGTTTATAACATGGAATTCCACATCTGGTATCTTGGGGATGTACACGCCTCCAATGAAGGGGTTGGATCGAACAAACATGTGGCGTGTGATGGCATGTTCATAAGTTATTGACTGTGGAAGTGGCATATATGAAAGATATTGGGCACGCATTGTCAACATGCACTCTTTCGGAGCACTTACATATCTCTGCACCAGATCCAGCACTGTAAATACAAAATGGAGAAGAGTATAGTTTCAAATAAGTTTGTAATAAATACTTTAAGTAAAATATGGATAGTTTCACTTACAACAATGTTCCTTCTCACAAGGCGGCATACATGGAATAGGACAAATAACTTTACATTTACAGGTTATATTAAATCCTGCTGTGTTCGCAAATGTGAGCACTGCTAAGGGCTCTATAGCAAAGTTGGCAGACTTCTTATACTCTATCCCCACTCTCGAGGAACAGCAAGAATGCAAATCAATTACAAAGTCAGCAGGACTTAGCTGCTCCCGCTGCAATGTGTGCACCGCAGAAAGCCAGGTGCTGCAGACTAGCTTGGCTAGCATCTTCTCCTGCCAGCACAGGTTGCTAATAATCTCTTTGGCTATGATATAGTTAGAAGTAACTTTTTCTGCCAGACTATGACAAGATGTGACTTGGTCATCTCTGAACAATTCCCGTTTCTCTAGATAAGCTAAAATGTTTTCAGGTAGTGGTAATTTGTGACATTTTACAACCCCATGAGGATACGCTGCCTGAGGTGCCTCGCCTGCCTCGCCTCCGCCTTTGCCGCCAGAGTCTGCCATTGGTGCTATAGTTCGGTTACAATCTCGTCATCGGCGCCGCGGTTCAGAGGGTCGCCTTTCAATATTGCTATTATGAAGCAGTACAGATAAATGAAGAAAAATATCAAGTAATACCCGACATAGATCATCACATCGCGCAAGTGCTTCTTCAGTTGCCCACGATTGTGGATCTCAGCTGGATCGTAGGCTCCGAGATTACCTTGTGGTATAGTAAAATATTCGTAAGTTAACCATATAAACATAGGCAGATTTAGCAAGAACAGTACTGGCTGCCCGTGTAACAGTAACAACAAAGTCATAAACGAGTGCCCTATGTATTTTGGTAGCAGCCAATAGTTAAGTTTGTCACAACATTCTTGAGCGTTCAGGTAGTCACATTCTAAGTCAGATAGAGTAATAATAAAATATACTAAGAGAAATAATATCGCACCACAATCGATCAAGGTCAGAGAAAACAACAAAGTTTCTCCAAAGATCATAACTTGTTTGGAAAACTACACTTTGGGACTAAAACTAAATACGGAATTCAGTGTAAAAAAATACTTAAATTACTTTAGAGTAAGCCACAAACTGAAGGTCTGAAACTGTCCCATCGATCTGACGGTAAAACACTCCGAAAATAAGTTGTAATACTGACACTATGCCGATATCACATCACAATAGTATTAGCCGACAATATTGTAGCAAACTGCCATTTTCATTTTCACGATTTCACGAGTCAAGCAAGAGAATCTGTGAGCAAGAGTCAAGTCAAAATACCACCACAGATAAGATAAACATAATTACATGATATGGTTATGCAAATCCAGATTTTTATTGAAAACAGTGCCACCTAGTCATTCGCCCTGAAGCTGTAGAGAACTTAAATATCAGTTTTGTCTGATTATACGCCGTTGTGCGTCTAGATCACTCTAGATAACTTATCTAAAGCCGGCTGTACACATTGGGCCAACGTTGGCGCGCGGGCAGGATTCAGCTATAATGCAGCTTGATGGCTATAATGCGATCTCATTCGTTTACGTAGCTGCATCCCGCTCACGCGCCAACGTTGGCCCAATGTGTACAGCCGACATAAGATTATTATGTTATAAGTGAAATATATAAGCAGAAAGCCCAAAGCCCGCAAATGGCGCTGCCGTTGCTGCCATTTACCGAGTCTGCTCTGAACAACTTGTTTAATTTTTTTAAGGTCATTCCATTTTGCCATGTCCGTCCGACCGTCCTCGGCTTAGCTCAGTAAATATTAATGGACTACCTATCACTATAACAAGGCGTAGATAGTCATTGAGTTTTCCCCTCTCTGCCTCGGAAAGCAGTCCTCCTCTCCTCCTCTCCTTTAAAACCAGTGGGCAAAAACGCATGTTATATAGTAATCCGCGGGCAATTTTAGTTTATATCAGGGGTTCCCAAAGTGGTCCAGGTGGACCCCCAGGGGTCCACAGGAGACTCGACGAGGGTCTACATTGGTGTGACAAAAAAATGGGGGTGCACAATTCGTAAGTGGGGGTCCACGAAAATGTATCTGGTTTCGATAGTAAAGAACCAAAACAGATATTATTTTTGTGTTATTTTTATAGCCTGGATGACTGATGAATACATGACAGTTTTATTACGCTGCTCCCCAATTAAAATTATTTTTTTATGTTTTTCTTTGGTGCATGATAAACATTTATTGTTATTTTTAATAAATTATGATTCTTTTTAGGGATATAATACAATGAAATAATTAGATTAATAATAAATAAATAATAATAATAAATAAATAATAAATAAATAAATATAAGGGGACAATCTTACACAAATCGACCTAGTCCCATAGTAAGCTCAGTAAGGCTTGTGTTATGGGTACTAGACGACGATATATATAATAGATATAAATACTTAAATACATAGAAAACATCCATGACTCAGAAACAAATATTCATGCTCATCACACAAATATTTGCCCTTACCGGGATTCGAACCCAGGACCTCTTGCTTCGTAGGCAGGGTCACTACCAACTAGGCTAAAGCGGTCGTCAAAAATATGAATTGCTACGCCCTATCCGGGCCCATATGAAACTTATGTACCTATTATAAGATCTGTACATCTATGGATGCAATAAATGATATGATATGATATGATATGATAAAATTTCGGTAAATTAAAATGACATTTTATGAAAATTACACCATTCGCCTCCAAAACTTGTCGACTGCAAGTCTGCAACAGATCGCGAGCGTCTCCAGACTTAGGTAATCTTCACATTTTTTGCCGAGTTTTGAGAATATGGTAGAAATGTGGTGTAGAGGGGGTCTACCAGAACCAGTTAACTTTTGAAAGTGGTCTATGAGAAAATAAAGTTTGGGAACCCCTGGTTTATATAATACCTAGCATAAGTTGTAGTTTTAGTTCTAGTTTTAAGTATATAACTTTTGCAGTTTTGGCCCTATGGCCATCTCATGCCTTGTCCAGTCCAAGCCGAGTAAAAGGTGTCCTGCGAGGCCCGGCTCGAAGGAAATCCAACCAAAAAACAAAGCATGTTAAAGGCCTTCTACACGATCGGGACCAACCGCCAACCACCGTGTCCTTGGTCGGGTTGATATAAAAATGGACCGTGTAGAAAGCGGTTGACCAACCGATATTTGGTTGATGTCAACGGCCTTGGTCGTGAGCGCATCCCTCGCGACAGGCTGCGTCGGTGGTTGGTCCCAACCGTCTGGAACGCTGTCGGCCAACCGTTGATCCGACCAAGGACACGGTGGTTGGCGGTTTATGTGTTATAACGATCGTGTAGAAGGCCTTTTATACACTAGTGGGGAAAGTAATTTGACCTTGGAGCGTGTTTAAGTATATTTTGACAGATAACAAAACGTAAAACACCCATAATCCATAATTCAAAATTATCCATAATGCAGAATAAATTTATATTAAAGAACTTTAAAAAATTGCTTGTTGATTCAGGCTCTGGGTCTCAAAATGTATGGAAAAACTAAAATTAAACTCGCACTTGACGAAAATTCTACTTTAATATTACTTACGTCATCATTTCATCATTCTCCTAGCGTTATTCCCGGTTATGCCCCTAACCCTAAAGGAGCCCAGGGTCCGCTTTGACACCTAATCCCAAGATTTGGCATAGGCACTAGTTTTACGAAAGCGACTGCCATCTGACCTTCCACCCAGAGGGAACACTAGACCTTATTCGGATTAGACCGGTTTCCTCGGGATATTTTCCTTCACCGAAAAGCTAACGGTAAATATTCCGTACATAAGTTCCGAAAAACTCATCGGTACGAGCCGGGATTCGAACCCAGGACCGTCGCTTGACAGCCGCATGCCTGAACCACTAGGCTACCGTAGCTTGAATATTACTTACGTTATATTACTAATATTATTATTAAAATTAGGTAACTAAAGTTGTTTTGCATGTTGCACTTTCCTCGCTAGTGAGGTGAAAAGTTTTGTGTTACACACGGGTGCAAATGTATTTTACTTCTCGTGTATTGAGACACTCGCTACGCTCAGGATTCTAATTTAGAACCACGAGCGAAGCGAGTGGTTCAACTATAGGATCCTTTCGTTTGTTTCAATTCCACACTCGTGGGTAAAATACAACTTTACACCCTTGTATAACAAATAACTATTATTTTTGCAGTGTTAATTATTAGGGCTCAGGATGAATATCATACGATTTCAATTAGTTACATGCCGCCATTGTAACATGTCAACCGACTGCGGTCGCCGAAAACCGACGCTATGGACGAGTTAGGATAATGTAGACGAATCATCCTGAGCCATCGATTAACTAATTGAGCTACTCGATCGAATAAGTATACTTACTTACTTTTTCATCCTTTCATATGTAAACATTATACATTGTTACGGATAACTTTGCCAAAAAAACAAAAGTAGATTGGTATAATTGGAACTATTCTTCTTAGTTTGCTTTATTATTTAATTACTTTAAATTAGGATATATACGTCTATTTGGAAAACGTTGCAACTTGCAGCCAGGATATCTATTTTCCCTATACAGCATTCAGCATTGTTACATCGCGATCGAAATATCTGCAGATATTCGTTTTTTACGAAATTTTAGACGTTTTTCGTGAAAAAATATTGCGTAACTTGCCAAGTCTATAGATTTATTTAACCTTTTCACCGCCAGATGGTAAAGCAACTTGCCGTGCCACCTCACGCCACAAGGGTAAAAAAATAATGGATAAAGAAATAATGCCAACATGAAATTGGGCTATTTCAGAGTAGGTTTTCATAAATAAAAAAAATCGGTTATGTAATATGGCGTCGGTGTCACGAATCGTCGATGACGTGATTTCACGTGTTTGGCGGTGAAAAGGTTAAATATCTTCAGTGGCCGCGGTTCACCATTTCTTAGGGAATACAATGCTGTGGTTGACAAATTAATATTACGTATAAAGGTAAGAAAAAGGAGAGGAGAGTTCGGTTATAGGTACCTGATGTGGCAAAATCTACGACCAGATCCAAAATATCGTCGATTGGGCATTTTCCCGACAATTGATTCCCACATACATTACAGAATACATAATAATTACATACATGCGGCGGGTTAATACAATTAATAAAACAGTTATTTATTTGTGTCAAAACGCCGTTTATTCTTTCCTTAAGCTAGTAAAGGCTTGATGAATATTTACAAAAGGCTTCAATACGGGGCAAGGTATACAACTTTAGATCCGTCTATTACATATCAGTATCACAACATATTTATTGGGTTTTCTATGTTTTATTATCTTATTTATGACTTTAGGCTTTAAGCTCAGTCATAATACCCTATATTTGATAAATATTATATATACTATAGATAATAAAATTGATATCTAAGTTATTGAACTACTAATTAGTGGTAGGAACTTTTTTCGCAATTACAATAAACAGGTCTAGCTACTCAGTGTTTTTAAGGGTTCCGTACCCAAAGGGTAAAACGGGGGGTATTACTGCTATTACTAAGACCGCTGTCCGTCCGTCAGTCTGTGCGTCTGTCACCAGGCTGCATCTCATGAACCGTGATAGTTAGGTAGTTGAAATTTTCACAGATGATGTATTTCTGTGGCCGCTATAACAACAAAAACTAAATATTTATAGAATAAAATAAATATTTAAGGGGGCTCCCATACAACGAGATTTTTTGCAGTTTTTATAGATAATGGTACTACGGAACCCTTCGTACGCGAGTCCGCCTCGCACTTGGCCGGTTTACGTTTCATTGATAAATACAGAATCATCATCCACCTAGCGTTTTTCCCTAACCGAGCCCGAGGTCCGTTTAGTACAGAATATTTGCGAAAAAAGTTGAAAACCAATTTTGTTAAATGTGTTTAAATATCGGTTATGAAGCCAATGTATAATTCTTATTTCTTAAATACTCGCAATACAGAGAGCTAAATACGCATGTTAAATTCAGCACGATTGATTTATCACTTCGGAATATAATCTAGTTAAAACAAATATTAAAAACTCTCCTAAAATAATTACAACAATAACAAATATGCTGATAATACATAAATACTATTTATCAAAACATTAATCTCACTTAGTATCGTTAAATACATTTAAACTAACTCTTAAGAGAGTGAGTATGAAAGCCATGAAACACACAAGCTTGTTAATGTGGAAGATGATACACAACAATGGAAAATATACGTCCACTACGCGTTGACTCGAATAATTGGCTAAACAGTGTAGGTACATTTTAGATAATGAGCAAATAGATTTTTATAAATATTTATATCTAAAGGGTATTTTTAAAATTTACTTAGATAATGGAATATGACTTAAGTTTACAGATTACTTAAAACCAAACAGCAACTAGATAATATTTGTACCTGCTGCAATGCAAGTGTAGCATAGAGTTGCTAATTGGTTTGACAGGCAAAATAACTTGATTCGGCGCCGTAGCTGTTTTAGTACATATAGATATTTATAGAGCACACAAGTATATTTATATACACATGGGTTTGTATACGTAGTCTACAAATGGGTCAATATATATATATATATATATATATATATATATATATATATATATATATATATATATATATATATCTCAATGTTACCTTACATTCTATTAGCACCAACCTTTACATGACTGCACTTCAAAAAAAAAAAATCTTCAAGTACGGTCACATGATTATATCCATCAGCTTTATATATTTGGACCGCTTTCTACACTTATGACATTATTTGTACATTTATACGTGCAGAAAAAGCCCCAATTAGATTATATGATTTGTTTATAAATAGTAATTATATGCAGGTTATATGTATCACAAAGCGGAAGATAAATTTAACATTATTTAAACAGATTGGCACGTGGGCAGTGACGCCACATTCGTTGTCGCTACAGGTATTTTGATAAAATATACATAAATGCAATTAATGGCAATTTACTTTCGTAAAACTATATTTTCCTTACGCTCTTGTTCATGTTACACTAGGGTTAAGACAATTACGTAACTAAATTGTTAATATAACACAAGTAAATTAGTAAAGACTCGCACATCGCAAATAACACACCCGACCAAAACAAACGGTACACCTTCCAGAAGTGAAATAAATAATTATAAATAATGCAACCAAACAATTACACAGTCAGGCATGGGATGTTGAAGAAACAATGTACAATATACCGCCTTCGCGGCTCTTTCAATCAAACAACAACTTACTCATAATGGTTCATCTATCCTACACTTTAGACAATAATAAATTGGAATGATATATTTTCAAGAATGTAATGTTTACGTAAGAATCCTTCTAGTTAAAATAAAATTAGGACCATGGTAATTACACTCCCCAATAAGTAATTGTAATAATTATTCGATTATGTGTAACTTAAAAAGGATCATATTCATTACCCGAAGATCTCAAGGAAGAAAGTGATGTTTAATACCGAGTGCCTCGGCCTGTTGCGTAATTGTTTGATGGCCCGGAGCCGGCTCCGCACTTTAACTAAATGATTCGTATCTAACTTTGTTCCCGAGCTGGTCCCACCCATGACGATGGCTTATCAATGTGCAATTCTCAAACTCTCTCTTAATTACCTACTGTCAGAAGTACCCTCTATCGGCTGATCCTTCACTTTATTATATCAATTCTGCTGTTTATATTCGTGAACAGAGGCGTTTTTGCGAGAGCTCTGCGGGTTGCACTTCAACAAGACTGGAATGTCATACAATGAATTGGGAAATTAGCTTTACATACGACAGAGACAGCATACAGCATTTTTGTTTACTGACACAACATCAATGTAAATTTGTATTATAAATAAATATTAACTAATACGATGTGTACGTAGCAGGTGTTTCGAAGTTCTACTGCTAGTGTCTCAACAGAAACATCTTTCCTAATGATAAATTTCCCTTATGTTTTAAGTCATCGGGCGGAATGCAGAAATCCACAACTATGTTGAGTATTATTACATTATACTTCCAATATATACATAAGTAGACAATGCCTATACACAATAGTAATTGTACAAAGAATGGATTCAATATGCATGAGCGTCGGGCGACGAGGCGCGAGACGCTCCGATAACGACACAATGAGAAATTAGGCTACATTATCAACTAGCGGTACAAACGAGTCGCCTCAACTGTTAAGTACAAAACACCAAAGTATATCATAAATCCTATCGATGCTAACACTATGTGTTCAAACATCACCGAACTCCGATTCGTCTAATATATTGAATACTAAGCGTAACTCACGATCCCGGAGGAGCGAGTCACTGCCGACGCGCGTCGCCCTTGGCTCCGCGGCGGTCTCTTTGAAAACTCTCCATACTGCCACAACACTCCAAACTACTGGAGATCCGTTTTAAACAACACCGAACGCACTCGCCTTTGCTATTTGAATTTAACTACCGAATAAGGCGAATTTGTTGTTATGGCGCTCGGGCGCATTTATAATGAGATGTGGAGCGCGAACGGCACTGGCAGTGGCAGTGGCAGTGGCAGTGGCACTGGCAGAGTCGCTAGTGCAGCGGGCGCTTGGACAGTGGCGCGGCGTTAGTCAGGTGGCGTCGTACTCGATGCGGTCCCACGAGTAGTGCTTGCGCGCCGGACGGGGCGCCGGCCGCGACAGCACCGCGCCCAGCAGCGGGTCCCGCTGCGGCACGTGCCCGCGCCCGAACAGGTTCGGGATCAGCTCCGTGTCCATGTAGTCGTACGCGTCCCCGTCCACCGTCATGTTCGAGCCGAGATCGATCCCGAACTCCTTCAGGTCGAAGTCGCCCCGCTCCTGGATCGTGTCCTCCTGGAACGACGGCAGCGACAGGTCGTCCATGTCCTCGAAACCGGTCCGCGTGTGGTCGAGGATGTCGCCGTTCGTGAGCGGCGTCATCGCCATGCGCTCGGGCGGGTCCTCGCCGATGTCCATCGCCGTCTGCGAGGTGTCATCCGTGTGGTGGTCGCTCTCCCCCGAGAGGAGTCCGAAGAAGTCGTCGTGGTCGCCCGACCTCGGGTCGGAGCTGAAGTCGGGGTGGAAATCGCTATTCGAGAGCAGATCGACGCTGAGCTCGGGGTCGATGTCGGGAGCGGCCGAGGCTATATCGCAGTGGTTGCCGTTGACCGCGTGCAGGTCGGCGTGGTTCATGATCTCGTTCTGGATGTCGTCGAGCTCGCGCTGCAGCTCGTCCGCGGCGATCGAGTCCCGCGTGCGGCTCTCACCGAGCACCTCGGCTGGCGAGAACGCGTCCGCGCCGTCCGCCATAAACTCCGTCTGTATCGGCCGGCTCCGCGCCGGGCCCACGCCCACCACCGACGGAGGCAGCTCGCCGTTCTCCACCAGCAGCTCGATGACGTCATCCATGTCCTCGTTGCGGTCGTGCAGGACGGGCATCGGCGGCGGAGGCGGCGGCGGCGGCGGCGGCGGCGGCGCGGCGCGCTCCGGCTCGTAGTGTGGCGAGGGCAGGATCGCGATGGGCACCACCTTGACGCCGTTGAGGATGTAGTTGGCCGTCTTGGCGGCGGCGTCCACCTCGGCGGCGGCGGGCTGCGCCACGGTGAAGAGGCGCACGAGGCGGTCGGGCGCGGCGTCGGCGGTGGCCAGCACGTAGCGCGGCGGCGGCGCGGCGGGCGGCGGCGCCGGCGCGGGCGGCTGCTGCAGCGCGTCCAGCTGCGCGCGCAGCTGCGTCACGCACAGGTGGGCCTGCAGCAGGCGCCGGCTCTGGTCGCTGGCGGCGGCGCCGGCCGCCTCGCGCCGCACCGCCTCTAGCTGCTGCCGCGACGCCTCCAGCTTGCGCTCGAGCTCCTCGATCTGCCGGCGCTGCGACTGGACGATGTCCTCCGCCGGCTCCGGCTCCGAGCGGGACTCGGGCGAGGCGACGGAGGCGACGGACGCGACCGACGCCGGCGAGCGCGGGGGCTCCTCCTTCTCCAGTAGAAACGGGCGCAGGCGGCTGATGAGCTGCGGCTTCGGGCCCGACACGCGCAAGTTGCGGCGCTTGCACTCCGCGCGCAGGTCCGATACTTTCATGTCCTCGTAGCGCGTCGGCACGTGTTGTAACGTCACGTGGAGCGGCACGGGCAGCGGCGGCGGCGGAGGCGGGGCCGAGTAAGCGTCAGACGAGTCCGACGCGATGGACGCGGAGGACGGCGCCGGCGACGCGGGCATCAGCTGCAGCAGCAGCTGCTGTTGTTGCAGGAGCAGCTCGTAAGGCGTCTCCGTGGAGTCCGGCGGGGACGGCGCCTTGTGTGCGTTCGGGGGCCCCTTGTACTCGTGGAACTTGAAGCGCGCCTTGGGCTGCTGCTGCTTGTGCTTGGTCTTCTTGCGGTTCTTGTCGGCCTTTCCGGGCGCGGGATGCTGGACGGGCGCGGGCGCGGGCTTGGGCGAGGGCGAGGGCGAGGGCGAGGGGGCGGGGGAGAGCAGGCAGGGCGGCGAGGGGGAGGGGGAGAGCTCCTCGGGGGGCCCGCAGTAGGAGGAGGGGTGCTCGGGGCGGCCGGAGGCGCCCTCGCTGGTGGCGCGGAAGGCGAGCGTGCCGCTCTTGATGGCGGTCTCAATGTCCTCCTCGGTGTGGAGGATGTTCTTCTTGATGAGCTCGAGGGGCCCGGGCCGGTGAGACAGCTGGTCGTTGAGCGCGTCCGCCAGCCGCGCCTTCTTGAGCATGCGCTGCTTCTCGGCGAGACTCGGGTCTACATGACTCTCCTGTAAGCAGAATACAATTATTATATATTTACTAAAACTATTATCGGAGGTCTTATACGTGGCAACCTTAAGCCCTCGTATGCAATAAACAGTGGGTTGTAGTAGGTTGGGTAAAGGTTGCATAATTGAGTAGCTATGCCAAAGGCGCCTTACAATATACCAGGTATAACACAAGTATTTAATTCTTTCAAATACAAAAAACGATCACTAACCTGTTCTAAAATATGTCTTCGTTCAAGTTCTTGACGATCCGGTCGTCGTTGAATTTTTGCTTTAAGCAGATCTCCAGTTTTTGCTCTCTCTAGTTGCTTCGACTGCTCGAAGTAAGCAGGTGGCGTCTTGAGGGCTGCAAATTAAACATAAAAATATAAATCTAAAACGATAAAAAAGTGTAAAATAACCGAAAAATTTCATCCCATAAAACAATTTCATAAATGGTATCTTAATTTCACCGTTTTATGTAAAGGTTAGCAAACCCAACCTACTCGTAGATTTTAATCTAGGAATTAATAAGCAAAGCATTCAACTCCGTGTTATCATGTTGTTAACGTTCATAAGCTCATAACAGATACTTTATATATTTAGTGTAGTGAAAAATTACTCACGAGGCATAATCCCTTGCGCCACCAGTTGGTTGATGGGTCGCCTCATCATCAGTTTCACCTTCAACGCTGAAATTAAAAGCCATATGTTAAAAATGCTCCAGAAAATTACGGGTGAGATTATTTATTGTGGCTTTTTATAAAGCTGTGTGTAGACGGACTTGGTTGATAGAGGTGCTTTTTTAAATGAAATACTTTGTTACAACGCGCCAAAATCAAATAATCTTAAGTATACTAACATACACAGTGACATGAACACTGCAATGCACATTGATGTAGCGCTAACGGCGAACTCAATCTGGAAACAATTATTTCCTTAATAAGTATTTTTAAATAATCTACCAACGACTATTTTCCGCCTCAATTTCCTATCAACATTAAGAACGAATGTTTCATTTATGCCGGCGGTGGTATCATTATGATTAGAATGCAGACAGTGGACGGTTACCTTTTGCATACAACCATTGTGTGTTGCCAACCATTCATATTTTGATATGAATTATGGGTCATAGTTTGTGACGCCAGGTAGTTCAACGTAGGTAAGTAAGACGTGATCGATACGTCGTCCGATATATTACGATTACGATTCATCGATGAATTCCGTTCGGGTGTAGGCGAGTCCGTTGTTTGCGTGTATAGACAAGCGGAGCGACGGGCGGACAACGCTGGCGCGGCGCCAACGTAAACACTGCACAAGGAAACTAGTGTTATGCCGCGACCGTATTACAGACGAAACATTCACTACCACTGGGCCGAATATTGTGGGTTACTGGGCGTCGCCATACCCAGAATCATCGCAACAGGGATTTATACTTTGATCGTGCCGAAAACATGTCTACGACCTATCGTAGACATCGACTTCGATATATATTTGCCACAGCCTAATGTGGCAAATGTCTACATTTAGTGTTTGTCTGTAACACTTTGGTTTACTGTGACATAACAGCATTGGCTTGGTCAGGACAACCTAACATTTATAATAAATAGGTACCATGTATTAAATTAATTAACTTCGGCACCATTATAATGTATATCTATTGTGCTCCATCCACCAAACCTTCTAATAGTATTGGAAGGATATCTTCCTTTAACTGACTTTAGATTAATACCGATGCACAGAGATTCATTCAGCTGACTAACCTTGAGTCACTTGCTGTTAAAAAGTGTCGCAGGGTTTTCATAATTACTTAAGAGGCCGCAGTAAGCTCGGCCGAATTACACCTTCCCATACAAACGTAGTTACGCTCTCATTTTTAAACTACGTGTTGGATTGTGACGAAACTTTGCATATACAATGACATGAGGTATATCTATGTCTGTAATTAGTTTATATGGTTCCAATTTATAAAACAAAGTAAATACAGCAAAAACTAGTTTTGTATGAAAAACTTAAATTCGCTGTATCTTTTTTATTATGGTATCTGAAGCTACGTAAACTAATTTCAGACATAGCTATACCTCATTTCATTGAACATGCAAAGTTTCGTTACAATCCAACACGTAGTTTTAAAATGAGAGCGTAACTACGTTTGTATGGAGAAACGAGCTTACTGCGGACTCTTAATTACACTCCTCTACGTTTTGCATAGAGTGCGAGTATCTCGACAGCAAAAAAATCTACATATATTGCAATAAAATATGAATGTTAGGCATCACAAAATTTCGTTCTTTGATCCTCGCTTGACAGATCAATGCTAAATTTCGTTATTACGGTGATTTTTAGCTGCCGATCGTAAAAACGTTAATTTATTTTATGAAGACTGTGGTACATGTTGGCTCAAGTTCTTTTATGTTGACAATGGCTGGCGCTTGTTTCGCACGGCGCAGACGGTCGGACAACAACCGGATGTGTTGACACTGGCGGCATTCTAAGGCGGCCGTGGACTCAAGCCATCGATCGCAGTTAACAACGTTATAGTGGACTTTGTGGTTTATCTAAATTCGTCCTTGCTGCGAGCTTCGAGTCGAGCTGCTGTATCTCAAATTCTCAATCTTTGAAGTCGTACAAATAGTTGCCGCTTGCCGTATGCAGCAGTAAGTACTTCGCCCAGCGAGCGCAGTCGACAAAACGATGGTCTGACAGTCGATATTATCGTAACGGGAATATGCACTCTGTTGAACAATTTTCCTGTCCGTTTGCCGTTGACGATCCTATATTTATCCTAGCCTTTACTATTAAACGAGCAATATTTGTATATATATTTGAAATCACGTTCTCGAAAACGGCTCTGACGATTTCATTGAAATTTGGAGTGTAGGGAGACGAAAAATTGATCTAGCCCATCTCATGTCTGGGAAATTCGGTTTCTCCATATTTTCTCTATGTTCACCCGAGCTCGCCCAGGGACTAATTAATTAATTACCAAAAAAGAATCCGAAATACTCTCGCTGCTCGCTGAAAGATCAGCGCTGAACGGCGGAGCTGACCGCCTGTGATGTTAGCTACCGCTACTAGTAGCGACGCAGAGGAGTTGCTTACGGGTGTGCTTCCCGCACGCCCGTCGGGTGTGCGGGAAGCAACTTGAGGCTAACTTGAGAGACGTAAACTTATGTGGCGCCTACTGTAATAAGACTGCTTTTCTACCAAGGGTACGCTATGCCACATAGCTAAGAATATGTATCATATCCACAAGTTAGCATCGTTTCTTTTCATAGTTTAGCACAAGTGAAAATACTAGCATAGACTGCTAAAAACATATCCTTCCTTAGTCAGTAAAAAAGTTAAGTTTAACTCCAGCGATGCCTCAGCTCTGAGTGAGGTCAGAGAGATCTATATAGAAAAGAAGCCCATAGCTAGAAACAGCTGTACTCACTACTCACATTCCTTGTGCTTGCCCAAAGGCTGCGAGCTCAGATTAAGGTCAGAGAGATAGAAACAGGTGTACTTACATTCCTTGTGCTTGCCCATGGCTGGCTGCAGCGGACTGTCGTCCACGACCACCTTCGGCGGCGACACGCGCGGCGGCGAGCTGGCCGGCTCGCCGCCGCCCGCCTGGCGGCCGGCCATCTCCTCCGCGCCCGAACTGGGGAGCAACACGTATTTTGTTAGCCAAAATCCGTAACACAATCATAAGTATAAAGGGGAAGGGTTAGGCTCGTAAAACACACTTTCCCGAAATGTGCAGTTTCTGTACAGGTGTAATTTTTAGAATTATCAGTGTCCCGGAAAGTACACTGTCTCTAAAAGTGCACTTCCCGATATGTTTGCACTTTGTTATTAGGTGCACTTTCCCAGAATGTGCACTTTCGCAGAAGGTATATTTTCCCGGAAAGTAGGTACACTTTAGGGGTAAGGGGTGTTCCTGTTTATAGTACTAAGGGTTTCTGTGAAATAGTGCAAATGCAAACACACGGAAGGGCGGACGCACAGAAAGACCGAAACTATAAGCGTATCGTGTACGTTTTGAGAAAGTGCCCTAAATGGGAAAGTGTACATTTTTGAGAAAGCGTGTCTTGGAAAATTTACTGTTTGAAAAAGTGCACATTTCGGGAAATTTGCCAAATTGGGAAAGTGTATATTTTGGGAGTGTACATTTTACGGAAAGTGCACTTTTGCAGAAAGTGGACATTTCGGGAAAGTGTATTTTACGAGCCTAACCCAAGGGGAACACTTAAAGAGTGAGTATTCACCAGAGCTGTGCGACGCTGCCAGGAAAATAAGCACTGATACGCGAGCAAAGCCAGCCTCACAACCTCGCACCCTTATCAACCCGGCACTGGGAACGGCAAAGACTATGGTGGCCTGGGCCGGTGCGTTAGCGCAAGACCTTCACTTTAGGACATAATGCAGGCATTCTCTAAGATTATTTTCTCAAACATGCAATGAAGTATTGACATTGTGTTCTTCATAATAGGCTTCGAAGTGTCACGTTTCGGGCGCAGTGAGGCAAGAGACACGTAATGGCATTTCATACAAAATTGGAGGCCCGCAAGGTGGTCTTTTTTAATTTCCATTCCACAATTTGAGGCACAGGATCACGGCGTTCAGCCATGAAAATTTAAGTTTAATTTCTTAGATATTTTTTAATTTATTTCATTGCATGTGAGAAAAGCACTATACCTACCTCGCCGCGAAAACGGGTTGCCAGCCTCGTAACTCGTATTATAATAATACACTGATTATCGATAGTATTGATTCGCACTGCACTGGTCGTTGGACCCATTAGATTTAGTTTTAAAGGTTCTGGCGGAAGATCAGCGCTGCGGACTCCGCAGCAGTAACGCTGAGTCAGCACCTATTCTACACCACAACAGACAACCCTCGACTAAATTTACTTTTCTGAATGCCTTAGGTTATAAAAGTGTTTGATAATATGTTTTTTCTAAATGTTTGTACCACTATACTACATAGTTTGTTGTGGCTGAATAAAGTTATTATCTATCTATCTAACTATCCGACCTCGCTACGCTCGGCCGTCTATATGTACCTATAGACGGCTCGGCCAGCAACCCCTTACTTCCCGGCCTAGGTAATGTACTATAATAATAATCGGCCCATTCCAGTCCCATTTCTTTATGTAGATTAATCGCAAAGAACTTCAATATTCGCTTTTAAACCAAATTTTATCCACGCAGACCATTATAATAGAGCATTGAAATAAAACCATGCGTATCTAACCTATCCACTTAACATTATGCTACGCCGTAGGTTCGAAAGAAAAAATAGGGGATGTAAGCAATTTTGATGCAACTGATTCTGATTTAGAAACAGCGCATGAAAAACACGAATAATTTGACGTTTGGGTTTCCCGATCACTAGTTCCTGTGAATCATACCAATAAATAACTCGATATGTTATCCCTAAGCGGCCGAGATGCCTTATTTATTTGCAGAGTGGACGCTTATGATACGCGTTAAATAATTGTGTTATGATATGGCTTTAACTTCTTGATGGTTGGCAATCAGAATGTTTCTGCAAACATGTAAAGTTTTTTAGTTTCAGGAGGGGCATAGACTGGAAATCTTCATAAGCTATCGACCTATGTTGAAGTGATGCGGCAGAACCATTAGGTACGTGCCTCATACTCATATCGCGTCAACTTACGGGATAAATTTAGTCTTGTGCATTTTTTGGTCCAACCAATTCGCGATATTCATCAGGTATATACTTGTGTTCTAGCGTACACATACCTATAACATGGAAAGCATACATACATACATAGATTCACGCCTTTATTCCCAAAAGGTGTAGGCAGAGCACATGAATCTTATGTTCCAGTGCCACTTTTAGGTGAAATGTCGACATATTGTGATATCCCAATGTTAGGTTGCTAGCCCATCGCCCATACGCAACACACTACACATGGATGGCAGTTATTGTGAAAGAAATGGTACATTCTGGTCGAGGTGGGGAAACTTAGGGGTTGCCTGACGAGGTTGGTGACGAGTCAGGCACTCCCGGTTTCCGCAAGGGTATATAAATGTAGCGTTTGTTCTACGAATATTATACTTCTACTAAAGGGAAGTATTTCAACTTATTATGAACTTATTCAAATAGGTAACACAAAAATGAGGCACTACGCGTATGTGCTGTTCTGAAACTAAATGCGACTTAGACTTAAGTATATCCGAGCATGTTTGAGAGAATTCATTTTCAGTTAAAGTGTCTCCGATCGTAGTACGTACCCCGTGGCCCAACCAGTTTGCCATAGTCAGATTGGCTACATGAGAATAAGGTTGTATTAATGTATGCACCTGAATGTGTCGTCGGAGGGCGATGTGGCCGGCGTTTCCGGCGAGGTGGGGGTGGAGGGCGAGGCGGGCGAGGCGGCGCGGCTGCGCTCGCGTCTGTGCTGCGGCTTGAACCACTCCGGGTAGATGGCGCTCAGCGTCTCTACGAGGTCGTGGTCCAGCGTGACGCGCCAGGACGCGCGCCCCTCCGGGCCTGAGGAGCCGCCGCCTCCGCCGCACGACGATCGGCTCTCTGAACAGAAAACGCATTATTATTAACATCACTTTTTTCACCTTAAGCGCGGGCTTAAGCACCAACTTACGGTTACAGATGGCGCCAGCAGCTATCATTCTCTATGGAAACTTGGCAAACTTTCCATACGTTCACATTTTATCGAACACCGCTTACGAATACAGACGGTTTGGTCCAACCCACCCTAGTCATAAATCTTATTCGGGTTGTGACTGATGCCAGATTGATGGAAAATGGACACGGTTACACGATCAGTCCAGACTGACAACAGACTGATAAGGATAATGCTCTTACTTGTCTAAAAAAAAATTAATCAAATGTCCAAGTTTTTGGACGGTACAACTGTACTGTAGAGATCGGGATGTGGCGCTGATGAACTCATCAGCGCCACATCCCGATCTCTTTCGGCTTGTCCATAAATTACGTCTTCGTGTGCTGTCGATTTTTGGACGGTGAATGACGCGCTGACACAAACAGGTTACACGATCAGTTTTCTGTCATTCAAAATGGACTGACGAATATTATCCATAATATTTAATTTTCATCAGTCCAGACCATCAGTCTGAGTGGTACACGATCATTCTGTCGTCATTCTGACCAGAATGATGGACTGAACTGACGCCAGAATTAGCGTGTAACCGATGTCTTAGGCACCATCACACATACGGTACTCTACAAGGCAAGAGAGCGACCTAGAGAAATGTGAATGCTCCCCCGACTTGCGGGCCCCAGCACAAGAACCACAAGCGCATCCCACCTCATATGTCACACTCCTGCTCTGTCGAGTACCTTACAGTATACCAAAAAAGTGGTCTAGCACTTTTCGATTTCATTATTGGCATATTTAAGTTCAAAAGTCACAGACCACAGTCTTTGCTTTTTGTGCATATCGGGTCGGAGCGAGCAGGGTGCTCATCACTAGTACGCTCTTTACATTAGTTGGGCGTTACAGCGATTGGTTGTTTTAAACCACCTGCAATTAGTCACGTGCGTTAAATACAATTCATACTAATGTTTGGAAAATTCACCACTTGAATAGAAATAAGAGAATCATTTTGACGTTTAGTCAATTACTAAATAAAACATCAACACAGATAAGTTTCTCTATAAACACGAAGCAAATGAAATATATCGTTCATTAAAGAACATCCGCGTCACACTTTATGTTATAAATATTCAGCAGCCGTGTAGTTTACTTGCAAGCAAGAGGAAATTTTGTCCCGAGAAAAAAAATGGAAAATACTAAACAAGTCCACAACTAAAACGTGTATGGTAGGGACATCGGAAGTGCGTACGGTTCAATACAGTGGGTGCGGTAGGGCGAGGTAGCCTCACGGCCACATCGGCGACCGAATGACTTGATCTATTTATTAGTTCCGTAAAAACTATTCATGCGCGTATACAAACAGCTCCTAACGAAAATAGAGAGTCATTATTCGTTTGTGGTTTATATTATCCACTGTATCTAAGGACACGATTAAAGTCTGTTGACGTCGTTGTAGTTTATTTTCGAATAGGTATCTATCTCGCTAACGACGTAACAATGAAAGAAATACTACAAGGGCTCTCAACGGCTTACGTGACGCACAAAACGTTCTTCCAATGTGGAAAACTGTAACATCATTCATCAGTTTCTTATAGTACCTTAATAGCGCAGACAGTTTTAAATATATAACTAAAGCCGGGAAGATATGGCAGTATTACGCAATGTTTAAACTCGCAATAAAGCTGGAAATACGACGCGGAATAAATAAAACATCTGTCGGCATACGTGATGTATAAAAGTATAAGTTACGTAAACAGGTGCAGACTTCAAAAATGTAACGTGAAATATTTGCCTTGTTTGTTTCATGGATATTCCTGCGTTGCTGATTAACTCGGCCAGTTGAATAAAGTCGCTAGTTAAACGACGTCATCAGGATTTAAACATTTTTAGGATTCCGTACCTCAAAAGGAAAAAACGGAACCCTTATAGGATCACTTTGTTAGCCGTCCATACGTCCGTCTGTCCCCTTTTTCTCAGGAACGCGTGAAGGTATCAAGCTAAAATTTATACCAAATACTCAAGTCTACCGTACCTTGGAACTGTGAAAAAATCAAACTTTAGAAGAAAGATAGAATAGATTAATGCCTGCCGAGATTCATATCGATAAATAAACTCGTATCCCATTCATTTGTTAATTATGAGGTTCCACATAATTAACAAATGAATACAGTCATGTTGGTTCCCTTTTCCTACGATAGCAACATCGAATAGTGTATACAGATATAGAATATGCAGTAGAAATAAAACCTAAACCTTCAATTAGCTAATATGATGTAATTGCCTGTTTTATATGTATCTGTGTATATCAAAATATCATGTTGTAAACAAACCAGCGCACGTGCGTGGGGCTGACTCATTACAAACTTTGCAACGAATTATGGTGGCGTACGCACATAACATTGACGATTTAGTGAAAGAGAAGCGCCAACAGCAAATAACATCAACAACAATCGTGACTAGTTGTACCTAAACTTGACAATGCTGAGAATCTACACAAACTACTTTTTCAAAACATTTTTTTTTATTCTTACCTAGGTACAGATAAATATTTTTTTATTTATTAATCTTTAATAAGACTAAATCATGAAAATTCTGTTATGCTTAAAAAATATATCTTTATTTAAAAATAGATGATATTATATAGATATAGTTTATATAGTTTGCGTGCGCAAACTAAATCAGTCTCTGCTTAGTTTGCGTGCGTCATCTATTATTAACCGACTTAAAAAAATGAGGTTCTCAATTGGGTTGTATTTGTTTTTAAAGTATTTTTAATTTTCGTTACCTCAGAACTCCTTCATTTATGAACCGATTCGTACAATTTTTTTGTTTGTAAGTAGATGCTTTCAGATTTGTTCCATTATTTTCAAAATTCGTGAGGAATTGAAAGAACTCCTCAAATATATTAGGCACACATTTAGTATTTTTTCAATTATATACATATATCTAATTCGTTTCCCACGGAAATCACAAATGTGTGGTGAAGTGGAATTGATGATGAAGCCCACAGATGTCTCCTGGAACTCCCTAATGATGTACTGAAACCTAAGTACGTCACAAATTCTGATATGATTCCGTTGAAATAGCAACTAATGAAGTGCCAAAGGTCTCAGAATCACCTTTCTTGATGAATCGACGGAACTCCACAAATATTCTTTTCCGTAATAATTAATGTTCATGTGGTAAATGGAAAGGAAATGTGGAAATGTTCATGCTGCTCCTTGGCGGAGTACTGTATTGAAAACTGTTAAAACGTAAACTATTACCACTGCTACTGCAATGTAGTGTCAACAAGGCGATGATTTGTGTCATTTCTACGATACCTACGCGATTCGTATTGTTATGTATTGAAGTCGTATAAAGATATAATTTAGTTCTCAGTACTTCGTTGCTCCGGGTTGCCCATCGAATAAAATTACGCGCCTCCACTGCTACCTAAATGACTAAGACTTCAATAAATACAAAAAAGCTTGATATATGTTTGATTTGATATGACTATCGCATCTTTTGTGACCAAATGTCTCTCAATAAATTAGGCCACTACTAATGTCCAATAAAATGTCCCCGGACAAACATCATACAACACAAAATCATAACTCAAAACATCACTTTTGCATTAGCTAACCTTATATTTAGTTTATAATGTAGATCAAGGTTTACATTTCGTGTGAAGTCGCAGCAGTTACGCATAAGTAGCGGGCTACCGGGGAATCACTGAGAGGATAAAATAAAGTTGGTAACTTGGTCGCATTCGCCGCACGTCAATCAACGTGTCGGCGCCGACGCAAGCGCCGCTATTTGTTTTTTAACGATTTCTTTAGTTTCACCACATCCATGTGCTAATGTAGGTTGTAGGTATCTTGTGTTGCACTAAAACAATCTAATCCACGACGCTTTCTGAAATAATGACTATTAATTAAAAGGAAAACTATCCGGACTGAAATAGATGTCTTGGAATTGCAAGTATAATTGCCTCCGTCGATAATCACCTGCCCAGTAACCATTTTACACTTTAATTAGGTATCTGCCCGTGACTTTTACTGCCCCCGTTAACTTGATCTGTTTATCGCATAATTTATTATGACGGCTGATGTAAGAGGCTCGAAGGTCCGCGTGACAGAGGCTGCGAGGGTGACGTCACTTATTTTGTGCACACGGTACTACCAGCACTGGCGTGGGCGCAGGCACCTGCTCAACCCACGTTCGGTTTGATCCTGGACAGTCATGATCTTACTCAGTGATTGTGTGATAACAACGAGTTATACTATAATGTTGACTTGCGGAAATTCTCCGTGATCGTGCCGAGATGCCTGCCTGCCGTCGTAAATTTTCACGGAGGTTAAAGAGAACAAAATAGCTTCGTTGGCGAATGCATACGACACGCGATGACGTTAGTTTAGACAGCGCAGCGACACAAAATAAGTTTGAGTAGTCAAACAATAATTTACTTTAAGAACATAATGTAGTTTTAACCTACTTCAATTGAGGATTCCGCCAAGCCACTACTACATGCGTGCCTAATATATTTGAGGAGTTCCCTCAATTCCTCATGGTTTCCATCATTCAATTGGAGTTTTGATAAAAATGGGACCACAACCTGGAAGAATACACTTTCAAATAAAAAAAGAACTGTACGAATAGGTTGATATATAACGGAGTACTTGCATAAAAAAAACCGGATTGAGTACCTCCCCATTTTTTTGAAGTCGTTTAAAAATAGGACAAATCAGTTCTTCACAAGTGATAATTTAATGCAAGCTTCTTAGAATTTAGGTCGTGCCCAGTTGTGCCATGTATCAGATGCCTGGTTTCATTAAGGCGTCTATTCCAAGACAAACAGCATTTCTCCATAGTACTAAGCTAAATATGATTTGTGGGACAAATCTCGGAAACAGTCGGCGACAGAGAGTAACGGTGACCCCGATTTGTCTCCACGCCTGCTGTAGCGAGGGGCGCACGCGCTCCCGATGTAACGTTCTAGACTGCTCGCCTTCTGACTAGATTACTCCTGTCAAAACAATGCCTACGTACGTATACCTAAATACGATACCGATCGTGATAATGATACGATTGTATGGAAGGTATTTTGTATTGTATGCTGTTTATGAAAAACAACACGGTAGCAGATTCGGGGCTAACTGTTGAGAGATTGGAAGACAACACACAAACTCATGAAGGATACCGATGTAAACTAAGTTTAGAAAACGCCCTTGTCTGGGCCCTAGCGAGGTTATCGGATTAGGCGAGCGCCCGTCACTGACTCATTGTTTGACTGATATTGAACTGAAACACATTTCAGCAAAAATCAACAGTCTCTGTTATGTTTATATCCAAATGGACCATAAAACGATGTTTGATTAATCGCAAACTTTAAATTGTGGCATCATCTTTCGAAAACGAATGGATTTTAAGAACGGTTAAATAAATAATTATACATAGGTATAATGTGATGTAAACAAGGTCAGGTTTATTGAAATCTGAAAACTCTTAAGTGGATTGCGAACAACGCCAGCTTTCGCATGCAACTAGGAGCGCCTACGCGTATCAAAACACTGTAGTAATTCTATTTGGATTGGACAAGAATTACTTACGTAAACAAACATAGTACCCAATCATAATTAGGACTGGATCACAGTAAAATATCAAAACAGATAAAATAGTAGAATGTCACGTATTATCCCAAAGATGTCTCTGACCACCTGGAGCTTCTTTGGGATAAATTCTTGGAAATACATAGTAGACTACGTACACTAAATTACGAACAGACTAATGTCTAACTTATAAGTGATAACCTAGACAACATCCGAAAGCTATGAAAAGTTAACTATGTATGTATTTATATCATTGTGTTATAGTTTGTATGTATGTATCTATGTATTTATACAATACTTATTTATGATATAATGATTTCTGAAATTGTCATATAATGAGATGTATGCGATAGTAAGTTTTTTTGATTTATTCCTGCACTACCGGTTTACAATTCTTCTTGAAAATTTCCTGCTACCCAAAGGTTGTCTGGAAGAGATCGCTCTAAAGCGATAAGACCGCCTGTTGTTACCTTTATTTAACATTATGTACTCTTGTAACATGTTTTTCTTATGTTGTGGTGCAATAAAGAATATATTATTATTATTATTATGTAGTACCAAAACTACCAACAGTAACACAACAATAACCTGCACTATACGACGTCGTAGTCGTATCGTAATTCGTATGGTATCATGATCTCATGATGCGACGGCGTATCGTTGAAATTCACGCAGTGACAGGACAAATTGTGTTTGAATTGTAGGGTGGCAATACGAGTATCGGGTGTTCCAGAAAGTATAAGCACGAGTTCTATATATAACTAGCTTTTGCCCGCGACTTCGCCCGCGTAGTAAAAGTAATTTTCCAATAATTATTGAATTGCTACGCCGCCTACTAACCTACTACTACTAACTTCCCCTACTAATAACCCTTCGTCATAACCCATGATGGTAAATTAATTTTTATTTACTATTATTTTTATGCCCGTGTGGAGGCGGGTTAGAATTTCACGACCCTCTTTCTTCCCGTGTGTGTCGTAAAAGTCGATTAAGAGAGCAGGTTTGAAGTGTGTTGTGAGTGATGGGCTAACAACCTAAGCAATATCACTTTTTGTCGATCTTTTATACCCACATTTATGCTAAAAGTGGCGCTGGAACATAAAGTTCATGTGCTCTGCCTGCCCCTTTTGGGAATAAAGGCGTGAATGTATGTATGTATGTACGTATTTCTGTTATTAAATTTACAGTCATGATTAATGAGAATCTGTCCTCTGGAATAAAAGCTACTTTATGTTCATGATAATGTTGAACTACCAAAATATCTCCACGAATGTCAAGTCAAATTTGTGGCCTGGACATTGCTATAGGCTAGTTTCCTAAGATTTTTTTTCCATGCTTTTCGAACCAGTATTTAACATAAATACCCAAAAATTTGTTTTAATTTAACGACTGCCAAAATGCTTAACTTATAAAAAGTAAGCAGATCTTCGTGCAGCACCTTGAATGTACTTATTACGGATGCAGGCACTTTCCCAATGTCTCCCTCCCGTCCCGCCGCGCCGCCCGCACTCGCCTAGGTACCGATTGCTGACGATCGAGATGGCACCAAATACAAACTTTAAAACCTATAACCCTATATAACGCGGGTCTCGTTCCATACCTCAAAAGCAAAAATAGAACCCTTATTTATAGGATCACGTGTAGCTGTCTATCAGTCCGTCTGTTACAACCGATTTGCTACGAAAAAAACTGGACCGATTGAATTGCAATTTGGCACAAATATTTTCATGAATTTTCATGTCCACAACATTACATTTCAAAATCTATGTGATTTTCGTTATTAACGTCCCAAAAAACCGTAATAACAACGCTCATATTGATATTTAGACGCCACGTTGGAATGTAAAATCGTTGTTGTTTTCCTAATCAGCGACCCGATAAACCATAGAAACAATAGATGCCAATGTTGATTTTCAGATTTTGTCACCACATGTCTCCTTTTAGGGGTTGAATTCTTAAAAAACCGGAAACACTTGTTTACTCATTTATCGTTAGGAATTATCCTGTGAATTCTGGAATAAAATTGTCTAACTAATCTTTTTTCTCCATACAAACTTTGGACCTCCTTTTTAACCCCTTTAGGTGTAATTATTTCCAAAACGATGAAAGCACTTTATTTGTAAATGAATAAGTAATCTGTCCACAAAGTATTAAGTACGTCGTAGCTAAAAATAAGTTTCCCTTATACAAAATTTGGACCCCCATTTAACCCCCTTAGGGGTGGAATTTTATAAAACGCTGAAATTACTTTTGTTGTATCCTAATAAGTTATCTTCCTACAAAGTCTCAAGTCTCTAGTTCAATAAATAATGTTTCCCCCCACAAACATTGCATACCTATTTAACCCCCTTAGGGGAAGAATTTTATAAAACGCTGAAAGTACTTTTTCGTATCTTAATAATAATATTCCTACAAAGATTCAAGTCTCTAGTACAAAAAATAATGTTTCACCCATACAAACTTTGCACCCCTATTTAACACCCTTAGGGATAGAATTTCCAAAAATCCCGTCTTATCCCTTGCCTACGTCATAAAAGGAAGTTCTGGTGTAAATTTCAAGTTTGTAGTCCCAGTAGTTTTTAATTCAAACTTTGCACCCCTATTTAACCCCCTTAGGGGTAGAATTTTATAAAACGCCGAAAGTACTTTTTTGGTATCAATAAGTAATCTTCCTACAAAGTTTTAAGTCTCCAGTTCAATAAATAATGTTCCCCCATACAAACTTTGGACCCCCATTTCACCCCCTTAGGGATAGCATTTCCAAAAATCCTGTTCTATCCCCTGCCTACGTCATAAAAAGAAGTTCTGGTGTAATTTTCAAGTTCCTAGTCCCAGTAGTTTTGAATACAAAATTTGCACCCCTATTTAATCCCCTTAGGGGTGGAATTTTATAAAACGCTGAAGATGTTTTTTTTGTATCCTGATAAGTAATCTTCCTACAAAGTTTCAATTCTCTAGTTCAATAAATAATGTTTACCCCATACAAACATTGCACCCCTATTTGACCCACTTTAGGGGTGGAATTTTCTAAAACGCTGAAAGAACTTTTTTTGTATCTTAATAAGTAATATCCCTACAAAGTTTCAAGTCTCTAGTACAAAAAATAATGTTTCACCCATACAAACTTTGCATCCCTATTTAACACCCTTAGGGACAGAATTTCCAAAAATCCCGTCTTATCCCTTACCTACGTCATAAAAGGAAGGTCTGGTGTAAATTTCAAGTTTGTAGTCCCAGTAGTTTTGAATACAAACTTTGCACCCCTATTTAACCCCCTTAGGGGTGGAATTTTGTAAAACGCTGAAATTGCTTTTTTTGTATCTTAATAAGTAATCTTCCTACAAAGTTTTAAGTCTCTAGTTCAAAAAATAATGCTTACCCCATACAAACTTTGGACCCCCGTTTTACCCCCTTAGGGGGTGAGTTTTCAAAAATCCTTTCTTAGCGGATGCCTACATCATAGTGGCTATCAGCATGCTAAATTTCAGCCCGATCGGTCCTGTAGTTTGGGCTGTGCGTTGATAGATCAGTCAGTCAATCAGTCAATCAGTCAGTCACCTTTGCGTTTTATATATATAGATAGAAGATAGATTAAACAAAGTAATGTTTATTTTGTATGATGAATACATACAACTAATTATCTAGATAATCAATTACTGTACAATTTCTTCCAACGTCATTAATTGTAAGCCAATGACCGGACCTTGGACCTGACACTAGACATAAGCTTCAGCACAGACTTGTTCGCGATAACTTTGGAGGCTTTCAACCAGTTTCTTTTAAAAGCCTCAATGGAACCCGCGGCCTTAGTGTTTTTCCGAAGATATGCCTTATTGGTTAGTGACCAAAAAGTCTCAATAGGCCTGGCTTCTGGGCAGTTTGGAGGATTCATGTGCTTAGGCACGTATTCGAATTTGTTTTCTTTATACCAAGCTAACGTGGTCTTGGAGTAATGCACGGATGCCAAATCCGGCCAAAATAGAACAGGTCTATTATGCTCGCGCATAGGCAGTAGACTCGGTGATGTAAGTATCGGACTTCATCGTTTGCGTAGAGACAAATGGCTTGGATAATTTGCCGCACTCACAAATAGCTTTCCAAACCATTGCTTTTTTACTGAATTTTTCAGTGAAGATAGATTTGTTGGCATCATTGATATCTTGGCCCTCGCGTACGGTATAAAATTGGTCACCCGGGAGCATTTTATAATCAAATTTTATGTACGTCTCGTCGTCCATAATAATGCATGCTGATTTTCGGCACAAGAGAGTATCATAAAACTTGCGAGCTCTTGGCTTCACACTTGCGGCCTGCTTGTCACTCCGTTTTGGTTTTTTCTGTTTATATGTTTTAAGACCAATCCTTGCTTTGGCTCGATGTAATTGCTTGCCGATATTCGTAGTTTTTTGGCCACATCCCTAACAGATAGATCGGGTTTTCTACTGAACGCTTGAGCGATTTTCCGGTCCCGATTTCGGTCTGCAGGTCCCAGTTTTCGGCCGCTTTTCGGTGCATCGCAAAAGGAGTATTCTTCGCCGTACTTTCTTATTGCTGTACGTACTGCTCCGATGCTGACTCCCACCGCTTTTGCCAACTTTTAACGTTATGTTGGGGATGGTACACCATTTGTGCACGATTATTTTACGCTTTGCTGGAGATATACCTCGCATTTTGTGTATTTTACAGAAATGCACTTCAAATAATAACCGTTTTTGTTGGTAACCATGGAAACAGAAAACCTACATTCATTCTTATCATTATTAGTAAAGACATGGGAGCACTCCAAGTACGTGCTTATACTTTTTGGAACACCCGATAGAAGTGTTCTTTTTCAGCTGCTATTATGAGGTCACAAACTTACAAAATAGGCATGACATAGAAAATACCCAGTCAACATATTCCGTTCCGTCGTAATTGATGGTAAGAGGTAATGCTTCTTCAATTTCAACAATGCACGTTCGTAAATATTCATCGCTCAATGTCGCATCGGTCTCAAATACAAGATGTCTCATTGTGCATTACAGTCGTGTCGTGTTAGTCGTGTACCGTGTTAAGTTAAGTGGTAATAATAATATAATGGCTTATCCATTTCGCCGATCCAATAGTAAGTATCCCAATGGTTTTGATCAGGAGCGCAATCAGTATCGCTGAGTAGTTCGCTTGCACAACGTGTATATGTTTGGCATACCGGACTAGGCTAAATTCGGATCTCAATTGACTTTCGTAAGTCGATGAATGAAACGCCGGCAACGGTAAAGTTCTAGCCCGTTCTCTTGCCATAACAACGATGAACCTGGCGCATTAATTTCGGCTACATTTTATATTTCATCGTTCATATAGCATATCACACAAAAAGGAAAATAATAACAGAAACATATGTAACGAGACAAACAGTAACATTGTCCGCCTCTCACACAACACTTACACGCTACATTGTACCTAAGAAGTGGGTTTATGGACGATATCAACTATTAACAACACGCGATGCTCATAATATTTACATTGTCAATAAATGCTAAAACTGTTTTATAGGAAAGTCCAGACTAGGGAAAATGACCCACGAATGTGTTATAATTGTGCCAGACAGTTCTTGGTTTGCACATGCAAATAAATGTTGCATGCCAAGAATGTATTAAATACATTGGATTATGAATAAGTCTAGGCTGGAATGGAACCATAACCGGCTGATGACGTAAAAGGATGTTTTCAGCGAGTCGGAGGCCGTCTGTGTATCGTCGGAGAACAGTTAGAGCTACTCTCAATCCGCTCCTATGCGGTGCACCTGTAAAAACACTCAAAATTACCCTAGTTCTAGAATCGCAATCAATGTACAATTGTATGCGAGAAGCTGTCAAGAAACGCCTACGAAATTGTAAGAACTGATGAAATGTAAGAACGAAAAGCGAAAAATAAATCTAGCTGTCAGCGAAACATGCAAGAGCCAAAATATGACATTTATAAAAAATATGCACTGCAAATGTAGAAACATTGAGGGTTTTTTAAATATTACGTTGCTGCATATTTCGTGTAGGTAGGTACTCTTACATTTAGAAAAACAGCTAGAAACAACAGTTCTTACCGATTTAGCAAATGGGTCAATTAACTATTTCTTTCGTTGTTATTCTGTCCCGTTGTCCAAAAGACAATATGACCACATGGTCATCTATCAAGCTAAAAAGATAGCTCTTAAAAAAGGGGTCCGAAAATGACGAGAAAACCCCACATTTGGTAGATTTTACACACAAAATCACAATTTTTCAAAGCGCTACTAACTAGTGACAGAAAAAGTTGATTCACCCAAAGTTATAACTTTTTTTTATTATTTCACAAGAGATAAAATTACAAATACATTAATTATTTTCGCCAAACTGCAAAGCAGTTTGTTGGCGAAGACGGCACTCTTTTTTACATTTATATTTATTTTTTTATATTTAACCGATAGCCTATACATATTAGGTAGGTAAAACTATTTTCACACTTTGATCAGAAATAAAATGTGTGATACGCAAGTCGCCAAGCTCATAACTCCTAAATCATTTAAAAATACGTCCACGACAGAGCCGTCGACTACCAATAAGTCACATAATAAGATGTAGGTAGTAAAATAAAAATACGGACCACCGAATCCAAGGCCAAGGAATTGTATAAGCTATTCATTCTGTATATTACTTCCTATATGAAATTATACGTAAATAGTACCTTACCTACTTATCTTAATATGGTTTTAGAAAAACTTTTGGTTATAATAAAGGTACAGAGAAACGGAATTGTTGCAAACTCTCATATTTTGAATTATAGCGAGACATCAGAGACGGCATTTGTAAAGGTACAATTTCAGGGCATGTGGATTTGAGAATGCTGTCTAATCCCAACTACACCAAGTTTTCCCTCTGGGTTGGAAGGTCAGATGGCAGGTGCCACGCAAAACTAGGCCTACGCCAAATCTTGAGATTAGGTGCCAACGCGGACCACGGAAAAACGCTAGGAAGATGATACTGACATTGTTTGGCCATCAGTCGATACTCCCACTAATAACAGACCAAATGAAGGATTAATTTGAACCCTTTGTAGAAAACCTTTTCTAAAATAACATCGCTCCTGTTTCTGGTAAGCTTACTACTAAAAAGACCGGGTTGCACTCCGGGAGTGCCGGCAGAAGTGAAAACTGAATATTAACGTTGTGCATTTTTGATATTAAAAGTCTTATGGTCGGCCTGTCTACGTCATGCGTAAGACGAATCACACCTTACGGTCACGTGACCTAAAGTGCACAGCGCCGCTAAAGAAGTTTTCACTTCAAAAAAGTACGACACTTGAATAGCAGCGCAATCAAAGAATTAAGATTAGGTACAGTGTAGCGAACCGTCGGCAAGTCGGCAATAAATATCGCCAGCGCGACGCTCGCATGGGTAGGCTAAAGCAGTTTGGTATTTTCATTGGCCGCCGGGCTCGGACATGGAACATTATTTTAGAGATTGGACGGCTACCACTTTTTTATTAACAGGGAATAAAATTTAAATAGCCTAGTAGTTTTTGTAAGTCTCCTGGAGTTCAATTGCTAACAGATTAATTTTACTCCCAGCGTGATGTGCACGTGTACGAGTAACACAGTGATAGTTAGCCAAACAGAATAAAATTTGAATAACAGTTTATATCATTCAGTTTAGTTTATTGCAGTAAACTACGGTATACCGCGACACACTATATAGTGTGGGGTGTGGGAATAGGTATTACGCAGTACTAGACTAGTTCAAGCAGCAGTTCTGCAGTGTGATGTCGCTAAGCAAAGAAACTTAGGTCCGTCTAGTAAAATCTGCTGCGGTGAAAAGGGACCTCACTGCATACAAAGTTCTGACTCTTACCGATTGAACTTCTCCGCCAACTGTACTATAATGACTTGCGGTTGAGGAAGGCTGGTGGGTACAACCAGGAGTCAAGCACTTCGTCTAATTGTTTCTATACGTAAACGATGGTATTTTTTTTATTTATTTTATACGGGACACCAACAGAGTACATAAGAATAGTGAGTTACATTTTAATAGTTGTGGTATTTAGGCACTTACGTACCCCAATTATAAATAAATAAATAAATATAAGGGGACAATCTTACACAAATTAATTATAGGTGAACACATCATTCACATTTTAACATGTTTTTTTTTCGTATTAGGTCTTTCCTTATCGCTAAAGTGTAACAAATTTTGATGAAGTACATAAATTATATGGTATGGTATGACTATTCGTTCCACAGGCCGTCTAAGAACAGTGGGACTCGCACGGCACTTGCAGGGAAAAACCCGCGCATCATAAGTCCCACTTACTACGAACGTCTACCCGCCGAAATAAGAATGGAAACATAAGAAACCATATTCGACACCATATTCAAGCTTCGATTAAGAAACTTTCTATAGAAAATCCACTGTATTGTATAAGTGATTTTTTTGACATAACCGCATAATTTTTATTTATTGTTTTTGATATCATTGAATTATTGTAATATTATGTACCTAACTACCTACTGACGATCCTTTTAGGTGAACTTTGATAGCTAAGACATAAATTATAAATTAAGCGGAAATAGTTATATTTCAATTGTTAGTCATTATTCTTGTAATTATTTTTAATGAATGTTATTGTATGTTATTGACGTACACAATAGGCCTAGGGATTCTTTTAAATGGGGTTTGCTACTGTCAAATGTTTGACTAGATGGCGCCATCATAGGTTTTACCGGTAGGACTGACGGTAAAACCTATGCTGGCGCCATCTGCAAATACCGTCGCCCGGCCAACCCCATTGACATGAAATTTATAATGTAATCTTATATTGCGTGTAAATAAATGAATATGAATATGATTGTCCAGTGCTGTTGAGATGCACGCGTATCTAATGCCCTGTGCAAGTGCAAGTCTGGCTTAAGTAGTAGAGTAGCAATTTATTTATCCCATGAACACGAGAAAAGATTCTCCAATAAATGGGTTGTGTGGCTCTACATAAAAAAAACAATCAAACCAAGAATCGAATTAGGGATATGTATCTATGAGGAGATTCCAAACAGTGCCAACATTCAAATGTATCACGAAATACCTCTGTCTTCTTAACGAGCTTTTAGATCTATTCTCATGCCGAGGCTCTGTGTTTCATTCTCCGAGGTAAATAAAACCGAAATAAAAAAAATTAAGTACAATTCAAGCTCGAGTAACCTTGGCAAGGCGAGAAGACAATTATGTGAGCACGATAATACCGGCGACTGATTAATCTGAATTTATAGTCATTGGCAACCGAGCAGAACTCACACTAGACAATTAACTGAAACACTTGTAATGTGTCTCACGGAGACAGTTTGAAATAACTTTCCCAGCGATACGGCCACGACCATTTCCTTGGCAACAGTGACCAGCCGGCTACAAAACAATATGACAGAATAAATACCATTCAAAGACCCAGAGCTACGATAGCCTATAGTGGTTCAGGCAGGCGGCTGGCAAGCGGCGGTCGTGGGTTCGAATCCCGCGGCTCGTACCAATGATGTTTTCGGAACTTATGTATGGAATATTTACCGTTAGCTTTTCGGTGAAGGAAAACATCGTGAGGAAACCGGTCTAATCCCAATAAGGTCTAGTTTTTCCTCTGGGTTGGAAGGTCAGATGGCAGTCGCTTTCATAAAACTAGTGCCTATGCCAAATCTTGGGATTAGGTGTCAAAGCGGATCCCGGGCTCCTTTAGGGGCACCACCGGGAATAACGCTGGGAGGATGATGAAATACCATTCAAAGACCGTAAAGCAAATACCCACATCTGCGGGTCAGCTTCTTCTAATACTCGACAAAAAAACACATAATGAAGACTCTAACAATAGACTAAATATTTGACTCAAATATACTAATCAAACAAGCAATTTTAGGAGAACATGCTATTAAACTTTCAAAATTTACGGGCAATCAATCAGTATAGACAGGGTAATTTAAGAGGCAATAAGGTTGTGTTATGGCTAAACAGTTCCATCGGGACAGCCGCCGGGGCTCGCACGTGAGTCCCATTCATCCGTCATGTTCCACGTGCCGGGGTCCGCGCGCTGGCACCGCGCCGCGTGACGATTTCACGATAATTTCGACCGGACTTTTCTAAATAATGTTAACACTTGGGCATTAAGAGCGTACTAAAATAAAATAAACTTCATAAGAAGTCCAGCCGCGATACTGTAGGTATTGTAAGATTCACCAAGGAAGCTAAACATAAATAGGTGAAAGAGGTTGCCTGAAAAACTAGCTGTTGGCCGGCGCTGCGCTGGCCGAACTAGTCGGCCAAGCGAATAACACGAGCAAAACGAGCTCTGTTTTAGGTCAACGTTGAACAAATACCAAACGGGTCGTTCGGACGCTTCCGTGGTCTATTTCTGATCTGCATTAAACGACGGCTGGCGAGGACTGCGGTGCGACTTTCGCGACGTGTGCGCCGAGTCGATCCCTGCCGGTCTTTCTTGTTTTATTGCATTTTCGTTCTACATACCCACTTTGAAAACAACAATCAAACATTGCACCTCCAATATAAGAAAACGTAAGAATCATCTCCAAGACGCCGTCCGTGAATTATGAAATCAAAAATCAATCATGAAAGTTTTATGAATAGTAAAATTTAATGTAAACTGAAAGAAAGCTATAATACAGCGGGATGAAAGATTGGATCTTTGATTAGCAGTATATTGCGGAAGCAATCTCCACATTTTGCGGAGCAGCGCTGAGTACGATCGGTCGTCGTCTCCACTCTATAATCTAAATAAGGAGCAAAAGTTCAACGGCCGCCTCAGCCGACTAGGAAGAAATTTTCTAGAGATGTCTCCACTGATTTACATGTCCACTTTAAATAGATTACTGTCCCCAAAAATGGAAGGATTAAGGGATTTCCTTTGAGCACGGGCCTAGACTTTGCGCCAGCCATTATCCATTGATTGGGACAATAAATGATGTTATTTTATGTTACGGAAACGCAACTTTTCATGTGTTTGTCTGATACTCTGTCACTTCCCTTTATTTCATGTCTGACAATAAATATAAATAAAGCCAAAAACAAGATCAACATCCTGGAAACGATAGCCCCGTTTTAATTAAGTGGATATTGTAGGTCGCATAATATTTCAAGGGTTTTGTGCAGGTTCTTCTTGCAGGCAAAATATGCCATGGAGCGCACCATAAATTATCACAGTTCATTTATTACTGTCGAAACAATGGTCAGTCCCATGGACCATTAGTAGTTAACTAGGTCACCATATCTGCCGTCACCTGGTCTTCATAGTAATAAGGTCGTAAGAGGACTACACCTATGACAGAAAAAAGATCTGAATGTAGAATGCAAACAAGAACAGTTTCCTCCGACGGGAGAATGCCGACGCGGCGCATGACGTAGCTGTTGGCAACCTCTGGGGTGTGAGACAGGAATTGCGTAAAGGTGTCGTGAACACTTCATTCGAGACTCACTGAGAACTTTTCACGAGACGAAAGTACAGAAATACCATTAGCGTCCGTCAACAATGTCAGAAATAACTCGCAATAGTCACAGGTTACTAATTCACTGGGCGGAGTCCGCTTGTTTATCGACGAGGATGACGAGTTAGTAACCTCCTTAAAACGATCATAAACGAACTACATGAAATGTCACTCAAATTTTGTAATAAAATTCTAGATGCCGGCAGTACAAGAAAAAGCATATTTACGACTTACAGCAGTGTACAAAGAGTGCAGCTAATGACGCATGCGCATTATGCGGCGACATGAGGAGAGCTTCAAGAAAGAGTTAGCCAAATAATTGAAAAAACTACGAAAACTAAACGTGGAAAAATCTTGGACTCGCTCCAAGCAGCTGATTGATGAGGATGGTCATTTCGTACACGGCCAATCCCGAGTTTTTTCTTATTATTTAGAGGAGTAGTGGACGAGTCTATTTCTGTGACGCGAAAAACATGCCACCACAAAATACGCCAAAATATCTCACACTAAATTGTATCGTAGGTGTTTTGCACACCACGTGTAAAAATATGACCGGTGAAAATAGAAGTATTTTATCCAAATATAGAAAATCCAGGCCCTAAAATGTATAAATGAAGTAACCTCGAAAAAGCAATTAGTGAGACGACCCGCTCTGCGTACAGGTACCTTTTAGAAACGACTACCAGCACCACGGAGCGTCTCCTGGCCTCCTGTAGATAGGAGCGCCTTGGAGCGGCATGTGTTGCCCCACATAAGTGCCACTGTGGTGCCCATGTTATCGAAACTAGTCTCCACGGCATTACGTATAGCAGGAGTGTTTGCAGGCCGTATCGCACAACAGGCCTTCATCAACGCTATCCTGCGCCGAGCCCTTGCCAGTGCTGGTACACCGCCGGACGCGGCAACTGGCCTGGCTCACGACGACGATGGCAAGAGACCGGATCGCATGAACCTGGTTTGGCTTGGACGCCACTTGTGTGGATACCCTATTAGCGCCGTCCCATCATCTCTCACGGACCTCGATCAGGGCTAAGGCTGCCGCCGAGGCGGCTGAGCTCCTCAAACGGCGCTAATTTGCAGCCATAGACTCTGGTTACATGTTTGAAGCGTTGGGGGTGGAAATACTAGGGCCGTGGGGACCAGATGCTCTTACCTGGCATAGCGTCCTGTCGACGCGACCAGGAGGCTGGTGCGTATTACCTTGCACAGTGCGTTAGTATCGCCCTCCAGAGCGGCAATGCTGCCAGCCTTCTGGGCACCCTGCCCCGGGTTCTGAGCTTGGGTTTCATTTTTGTATGTGTAAATATGTATATATTATTTCGTTCTTAGTTTAGTTTATTCTTAGTTTGGTATACATATTTGTTCTTTGTTTTTATTACTATTTCAGGAAAGAACACTAACTTTACGATTTTGTCTGTCTCTGACGTATTGTTCATTTATAATTAATATAGCTGAACAATCTGAAGTTCCATTATACGAAATAAATAGATTAAAGAAAGTTATAAAATACTTTCTTTAATAAAAATAATTATTAAAGAAAGTATTTTATTTAGGTATCGTCCATTCCAAAGACAAATATATTTTAAGAATAACGCATGGCGTTATTGACACGCGAGTTAAACCTGAGAAACCACGTTGAATTGATACCGTTAGGCAAACCGCAGGCTACACTCATTTGTGTAAATCCCTCGTTTTATACTAACAATGTGTGCGTTAGTAATCCGAAGATATGGAGGAGAAATTGCCGTACGTAGTTTTTAATTTTTTGGTGATACGACTAGTTACCAGGATTTTCATTTTTGGTACAAGCTTTTGTTGTCAGCTGTAGGTAAGGTTTGCATCATTCGTCCGTTTTTAGTATTCAAATAAATAAAAAAAATGTAAATTTCAATAATTAATAAATGAATACTAAAATGGTCATTAAGTATCCGAATATTTCGAATAATATGAATATTTGAGAACATGAAACCAAAATTGCGATTTGAAGTCATGTAATACAGGTCAAATACAGTCATGTAATGACAGGAGACATATTCAAGAACAAATTGACCAAATGGCTACAAGAGAAATGCTTCTACAGTGTTAAGGACTACTTAGATTATAAAATTTGACTCACGCATGTACCTAAATTGTATTATATGTTCCGTTCGATGTCCGGGATCCCTTCTTGAGAGGGCGTCAGTGCCTACGACCGGAAGTAGCCGTTTGCGTCAAATGAGTCGCTCCACTCCATCGCTGTGACGTCACATCCGCCCCTGCTACCTGCGAACCCCAGAACCACCGCCCGCGCTCGCCGCCATGCTGGCTTTCTCATTGTTGCGTCGTCTGCCGTAGAGATCGGACGTTCCGTAGCTATTTTATAAATTGCGTAACGGGGAATTCTAAGCCTCGATTCTTTATATCCAGATAACTTTAAACTCGAGGGAGTCCTGAATAACTAAGAAAAGGGAATCGCGAGTGATAACTTTTATTATCGGACTACCCTCTTTTGTAAATTTTTTATTTTTTACTTCGTTGTTCGCGAGTGTTGTGGTTCGCATTATGAACAACGAGAGTCGCTCCGCGTCGGAGGAGGAACAACGCGCTTCGTGATCATCTTTCTGCAGCCGACGGGCGCCGCGCGGGGGGAGACAGCCCGCGCCCGCGCAGGCAGTCCCGGCGCCCCGCGGCCGCGAGTCGAGCCTGCGTGGGCTCGCGCGGGACTCGAGCCACATTGTCGGGCCCAGAATGGAGGTTTGAATATCTTTCGAACCGTTCGGAAGGGTCAGTTACATAACAATATCCTAAGTGCCCCGCGTGCCGCCACGCCGGCGCCGGCCGCTGCGGTGGAGCAATCGTTATGATGTAAATTCGCCTCAATGGCGCCACCCCCGTATCTGGTGTCGTCCGCCTCAATGGCGCCACCCCCGTATCTGGTGTCGTCCGCCTCAATGGCGCCACCCCTCGTCTGGTGCCGTCCTCCACTGTGGAGCCACCTCCTACCATGGGCCGTCCGCCACGACGGCGACGCCGATCGCGATGGCGCTGCCCGCCGCTGGCTCTGTCCGCCACGGTGGACCAAAGGGTCCGCAGTAAGGGAGGCGCGGGACTTTTGGGAAAAATTTGATGTGGCTGGTGTTATGATGGTCATGATTTTTACATAAAGAATACTTCATAATAAGCATCTCTTACTTGAAAACTTTTAAGTTTAATTTAAAGTTTTTCCGCCGTTTTACAAAAACAAGAGCCACAGAAGTCTTCTAACCTATCCGCCATCCTAGTCAGTTCTACCTATCTACCATCAGAGTCGGTTCTTGATACCGAAAGTCCCAGAACCGTTTAAACATGTCTAAATGACTAGCCTATGACCTTCTAAGTCCTGCGTACCCTTTACTACACCCCAACCCGGACCTGTCCGCCTCGTTGGTGCTGGCCGCCTCGCTGGGGCTGGTCGCCTCGTTGGTGCTGGCCGCCTCGGTGGCGTCGCCCGCCATGCTGGGACTTTGCACCTGGCTGGTGCTGGTCGCCTCGTTGGTGCTGGCCGCCTTGGTGGCGTCGCCCGCCATGCTGAGACTTTCCACCTCGCTGGTGCTGGTCGCCTCGTTGGTGCTGGCCGCCTTGGTGGCGTCGCCCGCCATGCTGAGACTTTCCACCTCGCTGGTGCTGGTCGCCTCGTTGGTGCTGGCCGCCTTGGTGGCGTCGCCCGCCATGCTGGGACTGCCCACCTCGCTGGAGCGGTCCACTAGAGCGGCGCTGTCAGCCACGCCGGCGTTGATCGCCAGGGTAACACTCTCCGCCACGGTGACGTTGCCTGCCATGCTGACGCTGTCGGCCTCGCTGGCGCTGGCAACCACGGCGACGTTGCCCCACATGCTGGCGTTGTCTACCTCGCTGGCGATGACTACCATGCCGGCGCTATCTGCCATGCTGGCGCTGTCCGCCATGGCGGTGCTATCCACCCACGCTGATACTATCTGCCACGCTGGTGCTGTCCGCCACGCTGGCGCTGTCCGCTATGCTGGAGCTGGAAGCCATGCTGGCGCAATCCGCCAAGCAGGTGCTGGCTCCCATGCTGGCGCCGGCCGTCATGCTGGCGCTTTCCGCCATGCTGGCGCTGGCCGCTATGCTGGCGCTGTCCACCATGCTGGTGCTGTCTGCCACGCTGGCGCTGTCCACCATGCCGGCGCTGTCTGCCATAGCGGTGCTATTCACCCACGCTGGTACTATCCGCCACGCTGACGCTGTCTGCCACGCTGGCGCTGTCCACCATGCCGGCGCTGTCTGCCATGGCGGTGCTATTCGCCCACGCTGGTACTATCCGCCACGCTGACGCTGTCTGCCACGCTGGCACTGTCCGCCACACTGGCGCTGTCCGCCACGCTGGCGCTGTCTGCCACGCTGGCACTGTCCGCCACATTGGCGCTGTGCACCTCGCTGGCGCTGTCCACCACTCTGGTGCTATCTGTCACGGCGATGCTGTGCGCTATGTCCGCGCTGTCCGCTACTCAGGCGCTGCCCGCCATGGCAGTCCTGTTCGCCATGATGGTAACGCCCGCCATCCGGAGTGGAAGACGGCCACGCTACAGCGGTACGGTAGAACTACTTACGTCTCCGGGCTTCACAGAGGTAATAATCGACGAGCAGCTACGCTTACCCGGCGTTCTGGCGGGAGCGAGCGACCCAGCAGTCGCAGAGTGCCGCGGTGCAACCTAACGTTTGTAATGAAGCCCGAAGTCCTCAATAATACCCGATTGGTCCAGTACGCCGCATGCTGGGACCCCCTGCGCTCCCTGACCTATTTGAATCAATCAAATCACACTGTTCGTTTTGTACGTTCGTCGCGTCACGGCACAACGTACCTTGCAGTCGGGTCACGCGAAACGATCACGGTCGTTAAAAAGTAAGTGGTAGGGGGTATCGGATGGGTCTCCGACCTATGAATATATATTTCTCAACCCCGTCAAACTGCCCTTGTGCCTGCGGAGAATGAGGGTATCGACAAGGTGGGCAAACGGATTTCACATCGTCTCTTAGCTCGCTTTCGCTCTCCCACTCAGGTTCTGCTCTATAAGGACAAACCTTTCGCAGAGGTCTAATAAACAAAATTGGGATAAAACAACTTGCCGCTCCTAAGCGAGCCCGAGATTCCGCTCTTAAGGCGAACTCTTGAATCGGGTGAATGCCACTATTGAAACTGACTTCCGTGAATTCTAAGCGAACTGTCTTACCGAAACAGTTGCATATACTTGGAAACTTCGAATATCATCTTGGATTACGTTTCCTATTGTTCAAAAACCCCTTTTATACTGTACTGTCTATCGACTTCTCCAATGCACAAGCTTTTACACTACCATATCCGTGTCCTTTGCCGATACAATCTCGACACAGAAAATCCTCTTCAAATAAGAGTTTCAAAGCTAACGTACTTCTACTAACTAGCCTAAAACTTGAAGTTATTAATTATAAGTGGAACTTTCAAAAGAAATTAACACTATTTACATTTCTTGTTGGAATCCCAGGGCTTTCTGTTAATTGTCTATATGGACGACATCCTTATTGCAAACCAATTGAAGTGATCTCTAATGAAACAAAGAAATCATTCGTAGAAGTTCATGTATTTGCCGTAGACATTGCAAAAAAATTAAGGCCCATAAGTCCATAAAGTCCAACTTCTTGATAGGACTCATAATCTGTATAAACGCCTCCCGTTATATAATTTTATGTAATAAAAACGTTGTATACGTAAGCCCTTACCACTTGTCATGGAGGTCGAGTTCCTGGTGCCGAGGGAAAAGGTAAACTCTACGGCGCGATTTTATATGCCTGTGTCGCCTTGAACAGTCTCATACTGGATGGCATCGTCTCAACTTTGCAAACTTTGCGCCGTGGGTCGTCTCTCTGACTACACCTGCGAGACTACGAAGAGCACTATGCACTCTCTCTCGTCTCCTGTCTGCTGTATAAGAGACTCTACCATAGTAGACCGGCATAACGAACCCGCATTTAACCGTAAGTGAGAAAGTCTTAACTTTATTGTAACGAATGTTGTGCTAGAAATGGACGGAGGTAGCAGCATGTACGCCTATTCCTGCTGCAAACTGCTGGCCGGGAAGAACCGTCTACGGGAAACACTGGTCCCATATTACCTGCATGGTCGGTAACGCCCAGAAGCCAAAGGGGAAGAAATCTTCGTCCGCTGATTATCGGTATATACGGTGTATACTGTATCCCGGCCATCGACTTTAAAGTTCAACTCGGACGGCACCCACTTTTGTGGCGATACATCTCGATCGACTCGCAAGTCTCGAGCGCCTACTGTCACGACGTGTTCAACAGCTTTTGGAGTTAAGACATGACCTAAGCCACCTTCCAAACTTGTGCCTCGCGCTCCACATCACCTCTGCACCATGTTGGGTCTGTTTAACATTATGGCTTCCAAGTGGCGCAGTCTCTTCTACTGGCCAGACCTGAAGAGGCAAGTCGTAGCCGATGAAGGTTCACAATGTGCGGGAGTTCCTAGGTGACACGTCCGCCAGTCGGAGCGGAATATACTCCTCCGGGCGTCACGCTGCGCTGGCGCTCGACTATTATCGGTGCATATATACGCCTGCAGCCTGCATGGATCCAATTGCCACTGTGTCACTCCAGGTACATGATTAACAGCCAGGTACCTCCTCCCATGCGCACTTATTTCTGTCAAATATGTTCGCGTACTGCAGTCAGTACTAAGTATTATTCTTGTTCATAAATCTGCAATGACCATTATTGTGTGAGCTACTGTTGATCACTAGGATATCTTCGAACGCCTCGTTCAAGAATACCTTCAAATCAATGTTCCTGGAAGACTGCTCCCTTCCAAAACATTGATTAGGTTAGAATGTGTTAACTTTAGGTAATTAAAGACCTAAACTCAACAATTTACTTCAATAACTTACATGACTGAAAAGAAAAATTAACGACATTCTAGCACCTTTTTGCCTACGCTTTTATTTGGCAACTTGAATCTTCTTTTGGACGTTTATATCGAATCTATTTAACCTATAATTATTAGTGCCCGTTAGAATCTACCTCCACTAAAGCAATCTAGTTTCCTTCTTTAGGGAAATTCCAATTTCTACTGGCGCGTGTGCGCCCGCTTACTCGCCACCAGGAGATAACAAACAGATCTCAAGAAGGGATCCCGGACATCGAACGGAACATATAATATAAAATTTTACCTTCCAATAAAATTATTATTATATTTCCTGAAGATGTCCGGGATCCCAGTAATGGCTTCCTGGGGGCTACCAACGGCATTTCCTCCGCAACAATGAGAAAGCCAGCATGGCGGCGAGCGCGGGCGGTGGTTCTGGGGTTCGCAGGTAGCAGGGGCGGATGTGACGTCACAGCGATGGAGTGGAGCGACTCATTTGACGCAAACGGCTACTTCCGGTCGTAGGCACTGACGCCCTCTCAAGAAGGGATCCCGGACATCTTCAGGAAATATAATAATAATTTTATTGGAAGGTAAAATTTTATATTATGTTTAGTATTTTAATTGTTTTATTTAGCACACATACCTAGATTATTTTCATTGAAATATTTGTACGCCTGCTTGCAGGCTGAATACATGAACTATGTACACTATAGCTTAAAACCATCTATGTATACTGTATTCTTACAAATAATTTTATTTGAATTTGAATTAATATCAATTATAAAATTAGATTACAAAAAAGTAGTCTATTTAAGACCATTATACAAATTAACATTCTTGAAATTGTACTATTAGGTATCAAATTTCAATAGTCACAAAGATTTTTTCTTAATAGAAGTTTTTTTATATTCGGTGAAATCAATATTGTCCTCCATTTTAAGCCTTTCTTGCTCAACATGAGAAAACGAACTCGATCAGCCAAAGAAAAAAACCGGTCAAGTGCGAGTCCGACTCGCGCACCGAGGGTTCCGTACAAACTAGCAATTAACTCAAGGTAAAGGTAAATGTCCCAATATTTGTTAAATTATTTACTTATTTTAACCCAACACAACAGAATTCGATTTCAACCAACGAGTAACTTTTACACCAACACCATCGAACTACCAAGACAATTGAATCGCGATTTTTTTTGACCTGCTATCGAAATATACCCGTCCCAACTCCACTCATTCTAGAAAAATCTTAACAACGCGAATGGGGTCAGCGCCTTCTATCGGCCCCATTTGGTACTAACGTGCAAGGGCAATCAGCTTAGTATGTATGTTGGTGTTTTAGTGATTTTTGTTTATCACGTGTACCGATCTCGATTATTATTTTTTAATTTGAAATTAGGGTATTTCTATTATAGTCTTATAGGAATTTCAAAACAAAAAAATACTTATAAAGTTCATTAAATTGCAAACTTAACTAGGAAATGATTTTTGTAAATAAAACAAAAAATATGCTAGATACAGAAAAAAAAGACATTTCCCGTAATATTTCTGTTTATCTTAATCACAAGTAATTATTTCAAATTTTTCGCTTGAATAACTTCGGAGATAAGGGGGGGGGGGGATGGTTTTTTTTTACATTTTCCTTCATAGATCCAAAATTTTCCCCGTGTAGAAAAAAAAAGAAAAACTGTTTCAAAATGTGTAACTCAAGCCCTTTCAAATGATACCCCACTTGACCCAATAGTTGAATTTTTTTTTGCCCCCTCATATTCGTAAGATTTAATGGAAAATTTAAATATATATTAAAAATTTTCATTTTCCATGCACGTGGATGACTCTCATTTAAAACCATTCAAAATTTCAAATCTATACCTTAAGTATTTCGTGAGATATTTCACTTTGTGACAGACAGACAGACGGTCGGAGTCGCACCATAAGGGTTCCTTTAGTACCTTTTTTGGTACGGAACCCTAAAAACGAATGAGTAACAATATTTTTCACTGAATAACTTTGAATTTGTGGAAAATCAATAGGATTATTTTGATCATGATATTTTGATATGCAATAAAAGTATAAATAAAGTTTTCAGACGTGATACCTTTTATCGCATATTACTGCCCTAGCTAGCTAGAATACAAATTGAAAATTTAGTAATGTAAAATCATACTAGATCATAATTTGCACGTAAAATAGGTATCAGTTTAATGTCTAATTATTTTCACCAGAGTAATGCATACAAGAAAACAATATACTTACATCATCCAGGCCAGCAGTAGCGTGTCAAATTAAACACATACACTTTAACCGTTAAAAACACAATGTTAATAGGTCCGGTCCACTCTACGCACGGCACAATAAAAACAATAACAACTAACTCCCAGAACTGCTAAGTAGGTACTGCTTATATGACCGGGATGGGATTAGCAGAGCCATTACCTTAAAGTAATACTAATTATTTAGCAGCTAGAAAAAGGGTCCCGGGATTCTCGCATAATATGCATTTCAATTTTAACACGTCGAGTTGCCGACTTTTCTAATGTCATTACGACTACTTCCAGATAAGGAGAAAATTTATTAAGTTTTGGGTCTTTTATATTTGTGTTTTATATCAATTCCTTATAAATATAGTGTAACATCCACCTGAAAAAACAGATTCCTAAGGTTTTATTAAGTGTAACAGTAATTATATGTTTTTTGAATAGTGTACATAATATTCGAAGAATTTGAATATTCGAATTGCAAACCCTAGCTGTAGGTACTTTTTTGCACAGATGTTAAGTAGGTAACCTACTCGTTGGGAAGGTTCCAATTGTAATGAATAATGAACCCAATAACGACTGGTTAATCTTGTGTAATTGAGGAGTTCCTATGACCACCTTCCGTCTCCATCATCAGACCACATGTCCATCATCAGGCACATATTGCATTGTCACCTGACTCACATAATGTACATAAATTCACCTCGATTGGACTTCGGGAAGTTGGTCAAACTTAACTCGCAAAAATTGACCCACTAACGAACGAACGAACGAACGAACTAACAAGGAAAATTAATATGTAGCTTGTAAAAATAAGTATTTTAAATAACACGCACTACATTAAGTTACGTGCACAGGTAAAAACCAATCCAGAAGGTATATATATATACCTACTACTAAAAATATGAAAGGAAGTAATGGATCATTTAATTGTACGCTTGCAATGTAGACGTGGGCGCGCTCCCAATGCGCTTAGTGACTAGATACATCTAAATGCTCCACATTTCGGGAATGCGTGCTGCTGCAAAATTGCGCTGAATCAAAAAAGCTACCTGCTGTTTTTGTGAATTCGTTTCGTATTATAATTAATTTTCACAATGATTGTATTGTAGTTGACTGGTATAAATTATTACCGTATCCGTATGTGACCCGACTTACGACACTCTTTTGGGTCGTGTTGCAGCAAACCTTCTGTAATCGTAAGGTGTTCGTTATTATTATTATTATTTTATTAAGAGCCTCAAGTGTCCCACTGCTGGGAAAAGGCCTCCCTCTTTTTCTTCCACTCATCCCTGTCCTGGGCAGACTCCCACCAGTCTTGGTCAAAGACGTCAAGCTCGTCTCGCCATCTCCTACGTGGTCTACCGAGACGCCGTATTCGGTTCTGTGGGACCCACTTGGTGGTAATTGTAGCTCACAACGCGTCTGGCATGCGGCAGACGTGCCCGGTCCAGTCCCATTTGAGTTTTGCGGCTGTATGGGCTACGTCAGCTATCTGAGTTTTGGAACGCAGTATTGTATTTTTAATGCGATCCGTTAATTTCACGCCCAACATACTGCGTTCCATGGCTCTTTGGCAAACCTTGAGAGCAGATGTCTGAACTTTTGTCAAAGACCAAGTCTGTGCTCCGTATGTTAGAATTGGAAGAATGCACATGTCTACGAGTTCGTTAATATCTGAATATACCTATGGAAAGTTTGACAAGTTTATATGGAATGACAGCTGCGGCTGGCATTTTTAACGTTGATCGGTCTGTAATCGTACGTTTCTGCAATCCGTCCTTAGATAACTGAAGGGCACTTTAATGAATTAGTTAACCAGGTGTAACAAATAAGGTTTGACAGTGCATTACAACTCCTCAAGAAAATTTTAGGACTATTACATATTTTGCTATGCTATTATGAGTATGAAAGCGCCAATAGGCTTCGCCAACACGATCGGCTACGTAAGCCACTAGCGAGCACACCAGCGAAGACTACGGGGTTGAGAACAGTCGCCTTGGCCGACATCGATCGTGGAGCTTATTCAAATTATTATTAAAAACGCCTTAATAGCATGGCATCATTTGTGAGATGGAGATGATACTAATATGTTGTTTGTATAGGATGTATTGTTGTGCGAGCGTTGTCTTATTTCGAGCGTAACTAATTAGTGTTTGTCCCAGACTTACCGGAATTATTGCGGATTTGCCAAACATTTAGCCAGTCAGAAAAAAAACGTGAAGGTTAATTACCTGCAAATATAAAACAGAAAATTAATGCTATGTTCACACAAAAACCACATATATCCCTAATAATTCCATAATGGACACGGTTTTGGTGTGAAAAAGTATTATAATGTTATAAGAGTTAAATAGAATTTACATGTTAGGTACATATACGTGAATATGTATCATGAACAAGTTTTTTTCAGTTCTGAACGACGATTATTTTTCCCCAAGATATAATTTATAGACAGCATTCATGTAAGATGCTTTGAGTACTTTTAATCCGGCGGCATCAAGACAAGAAGAAAGTTTTCAATTCGGTTGTATTTAGGGTTCCGTACCAAAAAGGTAAAACAGGAACCCTTGTTTGTTACCTCCGTCATTTATGAACCGATTCATAGATTCTTTTTTTATCCCTAAATCTATGCTACCACATTAGTCTTATTGTTACCAAAAATCCAGTTTGATCTGATGGGATCCACGAGGAATCGACGGAACTCCTTGAAAATTATTGACCCACATTATCAACTTGTTTTTTTTTCTGTAATCATCTACGCATTCGCACTGCGGCCTCTAAAGTGGTAAGGTAATGTGAAAATGTTCTTGTATGTGGTTTGGCGAAGTACTGAATTGAAGTCGGTTAAAACTTCTTTTTAAAATAAATTATACATATATATAAAATAATCGCTTTGTTTATGACAGCATAATTGATCATCGATTTCCGGTGGTCTGTGTCTAACCACGTCGCCAATACAATTGTCAACTGACAGTAGTTGTACGCAAATAGACGATACGTGGTAAACAAGCAGAACTAGCGCCGGCAACGCCTGCCCACGCGCATCGCGTTTGTCTGCGTAAATGAGCCCTAAAGATATTTTAACGCGCTTACTAAACCGAAAAGCATCCCGGTCATTATGAATAAACATTAAAAACGAGACGTTGAAGATTTGGTCTTGATTTTATTTTAATGCTAAAGGGAATGGAAAATCTGCATCAAAATGCCACATGGTTACTTTAAGCTATTTATTTTAATTAGAAACCGTCCACCCATAATAATGTGTTCTAAATACATTTATTTCAAATGTTGAATGTCTGAATGTAGTTAGCCATAAAAATCAGTTGCCACCTACGATTTACCTGTATGATCGCTTTATAGGTCAGGCGGCTGAAGTTCGTTAATCTCTGAACTGACAATTATTTTCGACGAGGCGACAGCGCACCGCAATCAGCGTATCGACAAGCCAAAAGGATCGGCCATTCTGGCGGTGTACCAAGGAACGCAATAGTCAGCCTAACTAATGTACATTTCGCGACCCAAGTTGGCATTTTGGCCGATGAGTCCAACATCCGACTAATCTACTAGACCTGACTGAACTGGCCAATGAACATTATATAAAATTCATTGTAGGTACTTGTAATTGAAATATTCATCTCTAATAAAGCTAATTATATTTTAAGACCACCGAGTATTTGATAAGTTAATTAGTGATGTTTCATATTTAATCACTCGATTTGTTTGTTGTGAGCCGGCTAACCCAAACCGCATAAATACGAGGAGCAAGTAGCTATTAATCCAAAATACGTCACAGGTTACACGTATGTCGCACATTAAACTATTTTATTACAGTGTAGCCGAAGCGTTATACCTTGTTGATTTTGGACGTGCTCGCGAGACAGGTGTGTGCATTACTGTTATTTAAACGAGTCGTTTTCATGTAGCTACGAAATAAGAAGCGCTTTAACTGAATGTATTTACTGTAGGTATTATACCCGTTGGGTACCGTCAACAACTGTGTGTATTCTCCATCCATTTTTGCCGTATTTTAAGTGAAAGAATAATGACATTAATCATAGAATGAGTCGCAATAATTGTGTTTGCAATTAGTGCGGCTCTAGTCATGACATTTTGACTTCTGCCATGACTAAACATTGCTGCAGATAACGCAAAGACGTTGTACTTGTTTGTTTTACATAATTTGTTAATAGATCGCTACTAATCGCTTTGTAGGTCAAACGAATAATTTATCCGAATTATCTATAACTACAACGTGGAGACTAATTGTAGATAAAATCAATCGTAACAAATAAGAGGGGTGATAATTTGTAAAAATTGTCAGATAGATTTTTTTATTGCCGAAGAGCCGTTGTATACATATTTCTAAGAGTGTTAGTAGCTAGGATATTCAGCTTACTAAACAGTCACCAGCATTAATATCTGCCACGAAAAAGCGCGCATAAATATCTAAACCGACTCTATTTGTAAGGCTGTTAGGGTTAGGTCGTGTCAGATATTGTTGCCCTGCGGTTCTTGATGTTATGGCGGATTTTAATGCTGGTGACTTTACAATGTGGACATCGGCATGCTGACAAAGTAACGAACCGGTTTCGCAAACCCCCGTGGCCCGTATTTCCATCGGCGTCGGGCATCGGACGAGCGTTGCGAAATTGTCTGCAAGCGCCAAGCGCACCCGACGGCATCGGGGAGGCAGAGGATGACGCCCTCAGATGACACCGCCCAGACAGAAATAAATGTGCAAGCTAAACAAACCCGGCATTTCCGGCGGCACGTGGACTGACACAATGATGTATATATATCCGCGATTAATTCACAGGGTGTCCAGTCCACGCCGTAAGGAACCCCCAATGAATCGACCAACTCCAAAAAGTTACAGCAGATAATAATAAGTTCCTTTATTTAGCAATAAATAAATAACTTGAAAATTAATATATTAAAATGTGTGGTTTTTTTCCAGCGGGACATCAAACCACAGCTAATAGTTTCGCACAATTATAGCGAGTCATAGTTTTGACATGTAAAATGTTTCCCTTTCTTCAGCAGGCGATCAAACCATAGCTAATAGTTTAGCACGAGGATTAATAGCGAGTCATATTAGCCCAAGTAGGAAAACAAGCGGAATCATCTGAGACCTCCAAAATATATGCATTCAGAAAGTGGGCACCCTGCACGCTTTGCGCATTGGCGGGGTGCTTGGCACGGCGAATATTCACGTTTTGGCGACGCTACACCATGAATGGGCGTAATATTACGTAAGTTGGCCTTTTCGCTCCTGACTCACTCGTACAGAATTAACTTGTCTAGAGCTCGAGTACCCTGCAGCTGTATTGCATATTTCATAAAATATAATTTATGCGTTCTGTAACATAGTAATTTCAATTAATTGCGTTTGACGCTATTTACCTGGCAGCCTGGCACTGAACGCGTTCAATCGAGCTGTATTGATATGTGGAATCGCCATTCATCTTAACTGTTATCATACATAACCTCACACACATTACCGCTCGTCTATCGTATAACTTAATACCGAAATCCGTGGAACTATGCGTAATCGGAGATCAGAAGTGTGCAGTACGCTTACCATGAGTTTGACAATGACGGCTTACGCTAACGAGTATCGAGTTTTCTATCTGTGCATCCCGCTCGTACTGTCAAAGTGCAATAGAGATGCATAGATAGAAAACTCGATACTCGTTAGCGTAAGCCGTCATTGTCAAACTCATGGTAAGCGTACTGGTTTGCCCGAGACAATGTTATCGGCAAGCAAGCAGCAACCCATGTGCAAATTTTTCAAAGGGATCAAAGAAATTGAAGTGCGTTCTTTAATACAGATTTAATTAAGTGACACATTTGTTTTTCTAAGGTGGGTTTCAGATGTAATAATATAATTAAATACACAATTAGGTAGACTAATAAACTGATATCAATTATGCTCTTGAGTCTTGGGTACCCACAGTTGGCACAGTTTTCTACCGAGACTTATAGCTGTATTGACAGTTCGTGTCAAATTATGCTCTTCGAAACTTTGAGTGTTAGAAGAGGACGAGATAACATGGAGGTTAACATAGGCATAGCCGTGATTATGACGAGTTGTTTTCGTTTCTTCAACATCCCATTCCTTTATCGATTCAGTATTTTCACTATCTAGAAAATCAATATTGTCGTTTGTAATGTCTCAGAAAGCACACTGAAAATACATTTGCACAGTCAAAATGTTTAAAATAAGCGGATATTTTTAAAACGATAGTAGGTACGAATCCCGGACAGAGTTTATCTCGTCGAAACATATCCTGACTTGCGAAATAAGCTACTGAAATAACCATGAAATTATATTTCCTAACTTATGAAATAGGAAGTTTTACGCATAAAATGTAAGGTATCTTTCAGGAGTGAAAGTTGACAGTGTTCCAGACAAAATGCAAACCATTGTTCAGAGGCGTCCGGACGGTCTAGCGAGTCTCTTTTTAGGTTTCGTAGTCGACTAGGAACCCTTATAGTTTCGGCATGTCTGTCCGTCCGTCCGCGGATAATCTCAGTAACCGTTAGCACTAGAAAGCTGAAATTTGGTAATAATATGTATATCAATCACGCCGACAAAGTGGTAAAATAAAAAGTGGAAAAAAAATGTTTTATTAGGGGTACCTCCCCTATACGTAAAGAGGGGTGATTTTTTTTTTCATTTCAACCCTAACGTGTGATATATTGTTGGATAGGTATTTAAAAATGAATAGGGGTTTATTAAAATCATTTTTTGATAATGTTAATATTTTCGGAGATAATCGCTCCAGAAGTAAAAAAAATGTGTCCCTCCCCTAATGAACCATAACTTTTAAAAATATGAAAAAAATTCAAAAGTAGAACTTTATAAAAACTTTCTAGGAAAATTATTTTAACTTGATAGGTTGAATAGTTTTCGAAAAAAAAATACAGAATAATTTCTGAACTAAGTTTGTAATTTAACCGTATAAGCAGGTGTTTATTGTACCTGTAATTTCTACAAAATCACAATGAAATGACGTGCTTTCAAATAAGGTAAAAACGGTGAAAATCGGTTCAAGCAATAAAGAATTATCCCATAAAAATCATCTTCCATACTTTAAGCTCGCGCGCAATAGTTTACTTAATTTCATCATCATAATCATAATATTTTATTGCAACCATGGTATTAAAGATCTTACATAAGAGAATACAGTTCCACATGGGCCCTGTTAGGGCATGGCAAAGACAGTAATACTTATATTAAATTAAATTAATGTGATTCAATTAAGTTAAGTTATTATGTTTACCACTAAACTAACACATGCAGTCATTTGTGTGCAAAAATATAAAAAAAATATCACGAGAGTGTAGGGTACAGTCGAATACATTTTCATAGTAATTATTTTTCTCTAATATTATGTTAGTATACATTTTATATTTAATTATTATCAAGTGAATTATCAATCACATCACATCATCAGCCTATATACGTCCCACTGCTGGGCACAGGCCTCCTCTCATGTATGAGAGGGAACGGGCAGTAGTCCCCACGCTGGCCCAGTGCGGATTGGGGACTTCACATACACCTTTGAATTTCTTCGCAGATGTATGCAGGTTTCCTCACGATGTTTTTCCTTCACCGAAAAGCTAACGGTAAATATGAAATCATATTCCGTACATAAGTTCCGAAAAACTCATTGGTACGAGCCGGGATTCGAACCCACGACCGCCGTTTGACAGCCGCATGCCTAAACCACTGGGCTACCGTAGCTTATCAATGTTATCTACTTATTAAAATATAATGCTTAGTTTAATTAATATTGAATATCAGTTATTTATAAATATATGATTTACAATTTTATTAATTTTATTAAACCAGAAAAGCGAAGTTATAAAATTTTAGGTATTCAGATCATATGTCATAAATTCTTGGTGTGAATAAAATGTGTTGTCTATGAGCCAGTGTTTAAGTTTGCTTCGGAATATATTATACTTGTCCTCTTTTTTTATAGATTCCGGGTTTTATTATAAATTTTTATACATTGGTAATACGGTCCGTTTCTATATATATTTAATTTATGTCCAGGGATAGCCAATTTGTTATTACGACGCTCGCTTTTGCAAAATTGAAACTGTGATATATGCTTCCTTACAAATAGACCTACTTCCAGTATATAAATGGATGGTAAGGTTAGTAACTTTAGTTTAGCAAAGTAGGGCCGGCAACTTTCCGGTTGGCGTATATTTGCTAGTATGCGTACACATTTTTTTTGTGCTACAAATAGATCGTGGGCGTCTGTGCTATTTCCCCATAGGATGACACGATAACGGAACCAAGCATATGCGTACGCGAAGTATGCCGAAAGTGCACATTCAACGTGTGTATTCAGCGCGGTCGTGCGTTGAACGGGTTCTGGCTTCGATAACTTTGGGTCCGCCACCACGCGGCATAGACGACCCAAACCACAGGCACGGCGACACGCCTTCGCTAGCCACGGCGTACCGAGGCAGTTGGAGAGTGAGGGAGAAAGTGAGACCTCTTCTATTCGGTCGCACTTTCTCTAGGAGTGGAATCCGCAGGACGGAAAGAGAAAACAACAATCTCTGGTTCTCAGGGCTTGATGGTGAGGGAGATGGCTAGATGTTTTCGGCTCGAGTTGCAGGTGATGAATGGAATTAATATCGGGAGCCATTTTTTTATATATATAGCCAATTCGCTCACCATGAAGTGATCAACTTTTATTTTCCAAAATAGGTAATGCATTACATCATTTTCATTATCGATTTAGTGCTTACGTCTTAACACTAATTATATCTAATTATCTCAAAATGCTGTGTTGCATTTTTATAATACAGAATTACGTGAGGAATGATAAGATATAAGTTATATGTATATAATTCAATTCTATTTTGAGAAATTACTATGTGAATGTCTGATTTAGGAGAAAGTATGAACAATTAAGATCTTAATATTGATACTGAGACTAACAGCGGGCTTACAGACTAGGTTTAACTATGTTAATAGTTATGTATAGTGATGCAGAATTACAATTTAATAAAATCTTTTAGCTACAGTTAATTGTTAGTTATTTATTTACGTGTGAACCTGATTACATAAGTAAGTTTTACGAATACTAGTACAAATATGGGTATGAACGAACGGTTTTCGATATGACGAAATGTCTTTCAGACATTTCAACTTAACTAGGGGTAGGCGCAGTGCCTTTGAAACAGAATTACTAAAGAGATTGACGTGAAGCTACTACAAAAACAAGGTTAAATAAATCTACGTTAAAAACAATGTGGGTCAATCTGTGTGAAAACTAAATTGCGGTCTGGTTAGGTTTGTGCCGACTTACACAGCAGGCTATGCAAGCCTAAGCACGACCTGATAAGGGTGGTCAACCCAGAGTCACTATTCAGGTATTATCTTTAGGTAGGTTATTCAAATGTGCGTTCCTCGGGAACGCACATGACCTAAGGCGTGCAATGTTACATTTATTTGGATACAGGGTATCTCGTTTGCAGCCTGATAACGTGTTAACGTTATGATGTCAAATCCGGTGTTGTGAATGGCTAGTAAACTATACCTATTCGTTATCTAAAGATGTTGTTATCGGATAGACGATTCGTATGACATAAGTAGACATACGTAGCAGAGAGAGCTATTTCCAGGTGGTAACTAAGTATGGGAAAGAAATAGTCAGGATTGACGGGTGTTCCAAACAGTCCCCCCCACGTACGCAAGTACTAACATATGCTAACCAAACTAGTCAATCTATCGAGATAAGTCTAATCAGTCTATCAAGATGAGTCTAGAGGTCGGGCGACGTATGAGTCCAGCAATTGTTCTCACCTCTGTCACGCGTACCTTGCCGTCGGGTCCGGGGTAAACTTTCTCTATGAGCCCGCGGGGCCAAGTTCCTCTCGGCAGGGTACTGTCTACTATTAAGACGACGTCGTCGGGTTTCTAGTTCGGTTGATCTGTGGCCCGTTTGCGTAGTAGCAAAACGGGTTTTAAATATCTTCAGTCGTTTTTTCCAAAGCCTGCAGACGAGTTGTTGAACTATTTGCCAAGTGTTTTTTGAAGGCTTTTTATTGCTGAGGGGCTTGAGAAGTTGAATTGTGTCTGGCTCCAATAGAATGTCTTCGTTTGATGCTTTTTCATTCATTCGACATGTGGTGTTCTTAGCTAATCTCATTTTACACTTTTTCTTGTGAATTGCCGGGAAATGTCGTAGAAAGTATACGCGTGACGAGTCGAGGTTCGTGTCTATCTTTTCGGCGGAGTTTTGGTCCAAGAAGTCTTTCATTTGTTTATTGTATTCGTCCTTAAGTGCAGAATCGCTATTTAACCCTTTTTCTAACGAGCGTAGCCGTTTTGACGCGAGAGTCCTGTTTTCGGGTAGCGCTTCGTTGTCCGTTTTCCATAACAATCCTGCCTTAATTTGTTCTTGTCCGGGTAATTGTTCGCACGTTCTTTCTAGTATCTGTATGGCTCTGTCCTCGGGGTCGTTTGTTCGCTCGCGCGGTTCGGTACCTAGTGATTTCGTACTAAAATGCTCGCACGTCGAGGTCAGAGTAGGATCTTGGTTATCGTTAATGTGATTGACGGAATCGTCTGTTCTGCGAGGCTTTTCATTCAGGCCGTGCATAACCCAACCTAGTTGAGTTAGAGACGCGCAGGGTTGTTGTTTACCGCCCTCACATATTTGTCTGGATACTATTAAGTGTGGTGAGTCCTGTCCTATTAGTACGGTGGGTTGTGCCGATTCGTAGCACAATTCGTCTTGTAAGTGTCTTAAGTGATCGCACTTGCTCACGACGGTCCTTTCTACGCTTTGTGATGCTAAATTTAATCTATCGACCGTGTGTGCCGTGAGATCGTGAAATTCACTGCTGGACGTACCGCGAATGCTAAGTTTGACACGAGAGGAGTCGTGGTCGACGACCTCGTGCCCTCCTACTCCTTCGAAAGAGAGGGTTTCTCGCTTACCGGGGTTTGTTACTTCGTTAGCCACGTCTTTTTGAATCAATGAAAGCGTCGCGCCTTCGTCCATCAATGCGTACGTAGATACCGAACCTTTAGGACCGCTTAATTCTACCGGAATTATCTTTAAATACGCTTGTGATTGGTTGGTGTAATTTACTGAGCTAACGTGTTCCCTAACCGCGATAGTGTTCTCTTTCGGATTTAAGTTACTTCTGCCGTGTAGTGCGTTGTGGTGAGCTGCTTCACAGCCACCCTTGCCGCAGGCTTTGTAGCGACACCTACTCGAATTAGATCGATGCGTATCGCCTAGACATTTGAAACATAACTTAAATCGTTTCACCGTTTCCCATCGGTCGGTGATGTTTTGTTTAAGAAAATCGGCGCAATTAACTATCGAATGACTGCCGGAGCATATTATGCATTTATTTTGCCGATTGTCATCGTTTTTTCTAACGAAATTACTACTCTTTTCCGGTTGTGGTTTAGGTTTCCTATCACTACCGCCCTTGGTGCGCTTATCGCGAGTCGCGCGCCTATTCGCTGTCGCGATGTAGTGTCGTTCCGATTCAGACTCGCTTTCGGTTTCGTAACTTACGTTCCTATGTCTACGTGACTCGGATGCGCGGAGGTCGCGGCTTGATACGGAGTTATCGTCGTAGAAGTCGCTTTGATCCCCTGCGTCCTGGGACGACGTAGAGCTTTCTCTTGTCCTAAAATTGCGTTTAGTGTTAATATTATTAACCTGGCGAGATCGCCCGTGCGATTTCTGTTTTGCCTGCTCGTACGCGAACATAGAGTTGAAATTAACACTTAATTCTTTTAAAAACCGGGACAGAGCGAGTAGTTCTGGTACGTTTTCGTGACCAGATTTATACCTATACCATTCGAATTTGACGATGTTATTTAATTTTTCTACTATACGACTGACCAATTCGGGTGCGTATAAGTACTGCGGTTTGTTCAGCGCAGTTATGGACGAGACTACGTTACACACGCGGTTGCTAAATTCCGTAATATTGCGGCCGTCTTCGCTCATACGCGGCATTTTTTTCACGTTTTGAATTTCCGCTAATATTATTACGTCTGGCTTCCCGTAGGATCTATCTAACGCATCTATTACTTCGTACGGGTTGCTACACGTGTGTAAGATAGCTCTTATCGAGTCGCGTGCTTGGCCCTTCACGGCCTTACGAAGGCGACCCATATTTGCTATGTCCGAGAAAGCGTTCTCGGTGTCTAAGTATACTTTTTTAAAAGATATCCAATCCGAGGGATTGCCGTCAAAGAAAGGTAAGTCTCCTATGTACTTATTTGACGTTTGCGTCGGTTGGGGCGAAGAGTGACTGTCAGTCCTATTCATACTGATAGCTTGCACTATAGCGTCGCGCAGAGCGCTTATTTCGCTCGTCGAAGTGTTCGATTCGCGATTCCTATCGGTCGTATGGGGCTCTCTCCGCGGTGAGATATTACGAGCGGGCTTTTCCCTTTCGGGTAAGGCGTTAGGCGCATTGGGTTGACTATTAAAAGTGGGTGACGGCGTATGCCTAGCCGAACGATGGCTCTCCGCTAGCACTAACTCGTACCTAGCGGCGGCGTACGACGCTGCGGCCCTAGCCTGATCCAACTGTGACGCACGGAAATCTGCCTCCGCGCGCAACCTAACTAACCTCTCATCTTCGGCCCTAGAGTGCTCCTCCAAATTAATACCTAACCCGGATGAAATTCGATCGTGCCCTTCCTCAACTGGACCGACTCTGGAAACACTACGCGGAAAAAATTCCTCAAATGCGGCGCCCGCGTTGTTTGCGCCTACGGCTTTGTCGCGTGAGGTGCTCGTACCTCCTAAATTCGCGTCGGCGGCTTGGCTGCGTGGGGCGGCCGGGCCCCCTAAATTCGCATCGGTATCTTTGTCGCGTGAGGCGTCCGAACCTCCTAAATTCGCGTCGGCGGCTTGGCTGCGTGGGGCGGCCGGACCCCCTAAATTCGCATCTACTTGTTCGGCCGCGAACGTATTATGCCTAGGAACGCCTACTGGATACGCACCTAATCCGTTCGCGCCTACGGCTTGCACGCGTGAGGGCGCCGTGCCTCCTAAACTCGCGTTAACTGCTTTGATCGCGCCTATCTTTTGACCGTTGACTAATGAAACGGGAATCCCGCGCGCGTCTGCACCCGTGTTGCCTAACTCGTTATCTAACGGAAAACTATGGTCCGTATCGCTTGAACACGCCGGTGTGTTCAACGATGCCGTGTTGGTCGTCTGCTCCGCGGTGTTGGTTCCATGGCTCCAGGTATTCGTTTCTTGCGATGTAGTGGTGCCGTACGACGACGTGTCGCCGGTACCTCCGGATCCTTCGCCGCTGGTGCTCTGCTCCTCTTCTGAGTCCATCTTCTTTTGCTTGCCCGACCTCGTGACTGGCCCTACCCCCTTTCCTGACATCCTACCTACCTAACACTAACGGCCCTAGCTGCTCGCTCGGCGTACTACCGTAGTGATGCCGATTGAGAATAGGAATGTAGGGAAATTGGATGGGTAAGGTACCGTCTGGCAGAGGAATACTATGCGCTGTTAATGCTCTATGACGTGGGGGATAGTCACGCCCTTCAGCTTGCCAACCTGTGGCTTAACAACACATAGCAACATACCAGCCACGGCCGAGTACTTATAAACGCTCTGAAAAGTGCGCTGCGATACCGACTCGATATACCGCACTAAGACGTGTTTACGCTCTGGTTGACACCGTTAGGCCAGAGCCACGCCACCTGCCAGTATGCATCGAAGATCGACAAAATTCGGCACTTAACAGGATTTAAAATTACTCACACGACGGCTTGTTTCTTCGACTTCGAAGTTTTCGCAGCACTAAGTCCCGTTCGGGATTTTTCTTTCTTGAGGTTTCTTTGGCCTTTGGAAGGCTTTTCTTTTTTGAGAATTCTTGCTTCCTTATCCCTGTTGAGGGCTCTTCTTTCTTGAGGCTTCTTTGGCCTTTGGAAGGCTTTTCTTTTTTGAGAATTCTTGCTTCCTTATCCCTGTTGAGGGCTCTTCTTACTTGAGGCTTGAATTTTCTTATCGCTGGAAACTTCGATGACGGTGACAGTGATTTATTGTGATAGGCACTGTTTTTTCTTTATTCTTTTTTCTTGTTTCGTGTGAGGTTATAACGAGGATTTTCTTTTTTCGAGCTTGGACTTGCTTGAGGATATAGTTTGACGACACTGTTTTCTTTCTTGAATTTTTCTTAATTTTTTCAGCCTTGATATTGTTGTTTCTTCCCTAACAGCTTCATAAAAGGACGCACTACGTATGAACATTCGTTGCGGCTGCTTCACGACGTTTCCGGAAAGTCAATCTTGCTGCGGTGCCCGTGGATTGAAGAAGCACGACGACAATCGGATTACGATACTTCTTAAAAAGTCAATCTTCTCAGTACGGTGCACGGCGATTGAGAAACTCGATGAATTCGCACGAAATATTCTTGCTTGAGCTGCTTTCTGCTTCAGTGATTCGGCCTCCGAAGGACCATTATTCAGCGCGGTCGTGCGTTGAACGGGTTCTGGCTTCGATAACTTTGGGTCCGCCACCACGCGGCATAGACGACCCAAACCACAGGCACGGCGACACGCCTTCGCTAGCCACGGCGTACCGAGGCAGTTGGAGAGTGAGGGAGAAAGTGAGACCTCTTCTATTCGGTCGCACTTTCTCTAGGAGTGGAATCCGCAGGACGGAAAGAGAAAACAACAATCTCTGGTTCTCAGGGCTTGATGGTGAGGGAGATGGCTAGATGTTTTCGGCTCGAGTTGCAGGTGATGAATGGAATTAATATCGGGAGCCATTTTTTTATATATATAGCCAATTCGCTCACCATGAAGTGATCAACTTTTATTTTCCAAAATAGGTAATGCATTACATCATTTTCATTATCGATTTAGTGCTTACGTCTTAACACTAATTATATCTAATTATCTCAAAATGCTGTGTTGCATTTTTATAATACAGAATTACGTGAGGAATGATAAGATATAAGTTATATGTATATAATTCAATTCTATTTTGAGAAATTACTATGTGAATGTCTGATTTAGGAGAAAGTATGAACAATTAAGATCTTAATATTGATACTGAGACTAACAGCGGGCTTACAGACTAGGTTTAACTATGTTAATAGTTATGTATAGTGATGCAGAATTACAATTTAATAAAATCTTTTAGCTACAGTTAATTGTTAGTTATTTATTTACGTGTGAACCTGATTACATAAGTAAGTTTTACGAATACTAGTACAAATATGGGTATGAACGAACGGTTTTCGATATGACGAAATGTCTTTCAGACATTTCAACTTAACTAGGGGTAGGCGCAGTGCCTTTGAAACAGAATTACTAAAGAGATTGACGTGAAGCTACTACAAAAACAAGGTTAAATAAATCTACGTTAAAAACAATGTGGGTCAATCTGTGTGAAAACTAAATTGCGGTCTGGTTAGGTTTGTGCCGACTTACACAGCAGGCTATGCAAGCCTAAGCACGACCTGATAAGGGTGGTCAACCCAGAGTCACTATTCAGGTATTATCTTTAGGTAGGTTATTCAAATGTGCGTTCCTCGGGAACGCACATGACCTAAGGCGTGCAATGTTACATTTATTTGGATACAGGGTATCTCGTTTGCAGCCTGATAACGTGTTAACGTTATGATGTCAAATCCGGTGTTGTGAATGGCTAGTAAACTATACCTATTCGTTATCTAAAGATGTTGTTATCGGATAGACGATTCGTATGACATAAGTAGACATACGTAGCAGAGAGAGCTATTTCCAGGTGGTAACTAAGTATGGGAAAGAAATAGTCAGGATTGACGGGTGTTCCAAACAGTGTGTATTTCGTTTTAGGACTCCTAACGCGAATATGAATCGTGACAGTTTATTTCTTATGTCCTCAATATGTTTTTTCCAGTTCAAATTCGTGTCGATATTTAGTCCTAATAAGCTAAATGTGTTAACTTCCTCTAGGCAAAGTTCGTTTGATACTGAAGTTAGGTCTAAAGGGGATTTCTGGTAAGGCCTGAACTGCATCAATTTGGTTTTTTTCATGTTAAGTGAGACAATGTTCACGCAGCCAGTTATCTAACTCTGTTACAGTTTCTTTTATATCGCTGTGAACATTATAGTGCTTAGGGCATTTGAATAGCAGGGAGACATCGTCGGCAAACAATATACAAGGATGATTTGTGATTTTAGGCAAGTCATTAATGTATGTTAAAAACAGGATACATCCCAAAACTGATCCCTGTGGTATAGAGCAATTCGTTATAAGGGTGTCAGATTGCACATTTGTGAGTTGACCTGTAACTTTATCAAGATGCTGGATTTGTACGCATTGCATTCTGTCTTGTAAATATGATTTTATCCATTTATGCGCTCCGCCGCGAATACCTAATCCATAAAGTTTGTCCAAAAGTATGGGATGCGAAACTTTGTCGTATGCTTTCGTCATATCTAGCAGCAAGCCGACAGCGTATTGTTTATCGCTGAGATAATTAAGGATTTGATTGACATATTTATATACCGCGAGGGTAGTGCAATGGTTCTTACGGAAACCATTTTGATTGGAATCCAGTAGGTTATACTTTTCTAGAAAATAATAACTACGGTTTGCCATAGTTTTTTCATATAGTTTTGATATTATAGGTAGAAGGGCTATTGGTCTGTATTGGGTAGGATTTAGCGGATCGCATTTCTTTTTCAGAATAGGCTTAATGATTGCAAATTTTAATTTATCAGGAAATGTGTTAATGATAGATTTATTAATTTGGTTATTATTGGTGTTAGTTCGGAGATACAATGTTTAATGAGGCGGGTAGGAATATCATCAATACCAGCACTGTTTTTATTAGGGAGTTTACTTATAATCGAATGCAGTTCGTTATCAGTTACGGGGCTAAGATTTTGCCGATAGATGTCGCTGTACGCGGAACGCTAATATCGTAGCACTTAGTAGGTATGTCAACTCAATGTAACAAATAGCCCATTTTTTAACGCTTAAGTGGGGACACTTACTGTGACGGACGGAAAACTACGGAACCCTACACTGAGCGTGGCCCCACACGCTCTTGGCCGGTATTTTTAATTTACAGAACGGCTTCTATATGGTTACCCTGCCTCATCTGAATGAAATAACCCGTTCCAGGTTATAAAATTAATCGGTGCATATAATACGTCCACGAACATAACTCCACTCGCAACATGGACGGCTGAGCCGATTGGCAACAATTCGGCGTCTATCTATTTCTAAGCAAATTATCCTCTAGCATGAGTTATGGACTCGACGTGACGACCGGCGCGGGAGTTTGCCAAAACGAGGATTATTACTGACCTGACATCAGCTGCTCGACAAACATTATCAAAGTTTAAAAATTTTGTGAAATCTAAGATACTTACAGGCTATATACCGCCCGACCACCGCCCAACCCTGTCCTTTTTAGGGTTCCGTAGCCAAAAACGGAACCCTTATGGTTTCGTCATGTCCGCGTCAGTCCATATGTCACAGGCATTTTACTCAAAAACTATAAGATGTGTTTGAATGAAATTTGGATTATATGTAGGTGACATTTTGTCAGCAGCCGATTGCATTGCTTCGTAAACCAAAACAAAAAAAAATAGGGGGACCCCCTACATAGGTACATGTGGCTAGAAGTCTAAAAAGATATTATCACTGTAGGTCGCGACATGCGGTACAGTCAAGTGTAAAAATATGGGTGCATACAACTTACTCATAAATATGTCCTATAGCTCTTATGTCAGCGGATTAAGGTTTTGGTACTTATTTATGAGAGGATGTTATCGAAACATATTTTTGCACTTGACTGTACATTACTCGATAGATAATCGAAAAATAAATAAATATAAGATCTTCTCATCTTTTTTTTTATTAAAATGATCTTTTTTGGATGAGATAATCACTCCGAAAGGCACTAAAATTGAGAACTCGAATCGTATAATGGAAAAAAATAAATTCATGTACAATAGTGCTTTATAAATACTTTCAAGGTAAGTGATTTTGACCAAGGTTTTGAGTTATTGCTGAAAAACTGCCTTCCTTAACGAAAGTCCTTTTTGTTAAGGAAGGCAGTTTTTCGTAAGTTGGCGTAAGTTTCTTATGAAGATAAGGTCTTTTTAACTTATTAATTCATTTCTATTGTGGACTAGCTAGTAGAAGGTACGGAACCCTTAATTGTGCGTCTGCGTGGTCCTACATGCACTTGGCCGGTTTTTTTGGAAAAGGAAAATATTTCTCAAAGGAAGATATTTTCATTCCGTAGAAAATATAGAAAACAAAAGATATAAAGAAATATAGAAAGAAGAAATAGGTAATTGCAGCAAATAATTATTTTGTTATGCAGCAAATAATATGAACCCCCCCCCCCCCCATCCGGAAATAGCATTTTCTTGCCAAAATAAGCAAAAATCTTTTAATATTCAGGTATGGGACACTTAAATTATTCCTAAACGCGCCTCGAAAGTAATAAAATGTAAAAATATAATACGAAACGCGGATCATAAGAGTTGTGTCTACAATTTTATTAGATTAGAAGCAGGTCAGACCAGCAGCATTTTACGTAGTGCTTGTCGTGTAAATCAAGGAATGTTTTGTCTGTTCTAACTGCTGGAATGGCTTGATGTTTGAGCAAATAGACGAATACTAATAGAACGCAAAAGGCGATACGCCTGGAGACGCCCCAGCTACATGTCCATCGCAGCTTTCCGATGCCTGACCGTTTCTAAGAACTATCCATCATCTCTCGCGGTGATTATCTATGCAATCGAAGAATCGGAGTGTCGAAGGTCGGTCGCAGTACTCGATATTCGGGTCGGTCTGTCATGCTCCATGATAATAATGCCAGTAACGCTGCTGCCGCGATGACCGGCTCGAATCACTCGGAACTGCCTCGCAGCACGCTCCACCTCGGCTATATAACGGCTCGCCAGCGAATATTGTATAAGAAAGGTTATTTTTGCCGTCGTCCAGGGTCGCAGCGCGTAAACACTGACGATACATGGCAGAAATGCCTCGAAACTGCATGCTGTGCGCAAGCACGTATTGTGCGGATGTTTACAATTATGATTATCTGCTTCGCGGGTGTTGCTAACCGGGACTTAATAATTTATTGCTGGTTTGAATACCTATGTAAGAATACCTCTATATTTAGGAGAAACTTTCCGATGACGGTGAACGATTCATATGCCGTATGATTGATATAAGAGTTTCCGGGTAAAAGCTTCGAAACATTCTGAAGTTCATTTAAAGTTTGTTTGCACAGTTGCTGTCTTTAAGCCTAAGCAGGTCAGGATCATTTCTATGAATCGGATGATAACTAGACAGCCTTCTTTTGTGATTGAAACTCGTTAAAAAGTTCAAAAGACTGGCATAAAGTTTGCAAGTCATGAAAAAATCTATAAATTAGCTGGAACTAGTGCAGTAAATCATGCACGGAACGCGCGCGCACCCTACTCTTGCATTTAAAACATTGACGTCAAAAACTTAAAGCGTACGCCAAGGATAAACTCTACACTCCCTATTTGAGTTATGTAAATATTCTAAATTATACATCATATTAAAATTAGCAAGTCTGTTCGTATGAACAAGGATACTAACTTCAAAAAGTAGTAACAACATTAAACAAGTAAATATTGTTTCTAAGTTAATAAGGATTCCGCCGTGCCGGAAAGTTAACAGTAGCTTCTAATTTTGTACGACGAGAGAACTCTATATTTTAGAATGTGTTTGGGGATGTTTAACGTTGAATGTCGTGCTAGTGGCATCACATTAATTTAACGGACTTATGAAATCCCAAACGCGACGCCCTCGTTCGGATGACTCGTGCTGTTAAAATAAACGTCAACAATAAACGAAAACGTTTTAAGAATCCGATTGTTTTTCTCGCGTCACCAGTTGCATAGATCTCTAAGTTGGTAAATCACGGCAAATCTAGAGCTGTTTTTCCGCAATAAAATTATATTTATAGCCAATTTCGTTTGGTATACGTTCGTTTGTCACTCTCCTGACAGCTCAGTGAATCGACTACACCACTTAATGATGGCACTAATTCAAGAGACGGGTGCACAAGAACCACGAGAACCGCAGAAAAGATGCGAGCAATCGAGAGACAAAGTTGACACACGGACACACGGACACATAAAAAAACTCACATCAAACTCAAAAGTAACATTGAAACTATGAATTTATTTGATTCAATATTTCGAAAGCGTAAAAGAACGCATCTATTATGACCGATGACGAAATGAAGGCTGCGGTTACTGACTTTTTTAACGACAAACCGAAAGATTTTCTTTTAATGGCTTAAATTCAATATTTGAAAAATGTAATAAGTGTATTTTATTAGCAGGGGACTATATAGAAAAATAAATAAAAATTAGCCAAGACAGTCTTTTGTTTCATTGTTAGGTAGATTACTTTTCAGCCGCCCCTCGTATGTATATAGTGCTTTTATCAAACATGCAATGAAATAAATAAATAAACTCCGAGAAATCAAACTTTAATTCTCATAGCTGAACGCCATGATGCCACAAATTGTGTAATGGAAATTAAAAAGTACCACCTTGCATGCCTGCCTCAAATTTTGCATGAAATGACATTACGAATCTCTCGTCTCGCTTGGCCCGAAACGTGACACTTCGAGACCCATTATCAAGAACATAACGTCAATATTTCATTGCATGTTTGAGAAAAATACTTTTCTGACGTCATAATGGAGTGAATCATTTATTTCATGTTAAAATTACAGCACGATTTCACCGAACTATTTTGAAAAGCGGCCGAAATATATCTAAATGCCACTTAGTTGATAGCTGTCACAGAGTCTGCCCTAAATGCAAAACTATCTTTGGTATAAAGCATGTTGTGAAGCCAGCGAACTCTTCCAAGATTAATATTCTTAGGCCGCGCCAGAAATTTAATGAATTAACGGTGTATGCGTTAATTCGGTACATAGTATAGCGGGATTAGAAACCGAAAGTGGTTTGTCAGAGGCGTGTTGACACGGGTCCAAGATGCTGTCGTTAGATATCGGTAATATGGTTCGCATGGCCGGCGGCGCGGACGTACCTTGCGCTAATCGCATGCGACGACACCCCAACGTTTATCATAATACCTAATACATTTTCAGAAGCCAACATGCTCGTGTTATGCTCACAAATTTCTGACATTATTGGTAATGCATTTGGCAGTAAACCACGGTCGCCACTGACTCGACCGCACGTCATGTTTCATTTCAGCTTTGGGAAAGTTTCAACGGACTTTTAAGGCGCCGTAGGTTCAGCGAAGTTAAGCGAACAGTGTTTTTGAAACAATATAATGCGTCTGTTTATAATAATATGGTTTTTAAAAAATACGAATAGTAATCTTGAGGCTTTTCTGCAGGGAAATCAGTGTTTAGAAACATGATTAAGCATTTTTCGCTCGGAAAAAAATCACGAACATAGGTCTAAAAGGGTCTAAAATACACTTAAATTTGTTACAAATTAGGAACAAAAGCTAAAAATATTAAAATGGCTTCTAAAAATCGGCAATATCATATTTGAGGGAAATCAGTGTTTACTTTTTTATTTATTTTAACGGCCAAAAAATTAAAATTAAAAAACATGATTTCCGCGCTTCCGAGCACGCACTTCCATCTCGCTCACGCTTATGCTCAGTGAGAGGGAGAGAAGACCATGAACCTACGGCGCCTTAAGCGAGATAATATAAATGGGTTGTTGTTTTTACTTCCGATGCCGACGTATTGTTGCGCGTGCTAATTTACGGCATGGAAGTTAAATCTATATTTTACGAGTCAGTTCAAAAAAACAGTATAAAACCGGATAATAAGACATAGAAACATCATAAAGACCAACGAGGTCAAGGTGCAAGTAAAAATGAGGACGAGTAGACTAATTATAATTACCCTCCCACGTTGTCGATAAACTCTAAATAGTGTCTATTTTATGTAAAAATGATTTCATGTACCTACCTATCATCATCATCTATTTAAGAGCTAGGCTCTTGTCGGTGGAGTAACCGCCACATACCTACGTTGTACTACGTACCATAAACATCGACGAAAAGAAGTTATTAGTTATACATGTTTGACCACGTTCCTGCACAATTTCTAAATTATTGCCTTCATTCCCAAAATCTCCAGCGTTATTAAATTGTCAGCCAGAGGTGATGATGTCAGCATCATCACCTCTCAGTACTCAGGTACTACTTGTATTAAAAGTTATAGTAACGATATGTAGATAGTTCAAATTCAACAAGTGGTTTATACGTGAATTACACAACCACGGACAGTGAGTGCCAAAATTCTATTTGTGACGACAAACCGAGACGGGTATATTTAACTGCCACCCATAAACTGTCGAATACTGTCTCTGACAACATCGGATGATCTTATAATATCATTAACGCAACAAGGTAAGGGCGCCATTATCAAAATAACATCACGTATGCAAGACAACGCATCATATAATTTATATTGGCTTGTTTCGACGGAATGGCTTGAGTTTAACTGGCACGCAACATAAATTTAAACCTTAAAGTTAAATGTAAAAATACACTTTACATTCAAAGCACAATTGAAGAAAAATCATTAACTGATTACTATTTTTTTCAAAGAAATAACGGAGTGTAAGCGTTGTGTTGTTGTGTACCCGGTTTGCAGGCAGGTTTACCCGGAATAATGCACTTGTTTGTATCATCTACGCAAACATTACATTCTTATGCGCGACAGAATTCGCATAACCCGACCTTTCAGCTCGTTGCATAAATAGATCTCACTCCCTCTTGGGCGGAAAATTACAAATTCCATACTCGTGATCGCAAGTAGGTGCTTACCTACTTCTCGAAAAACTGAACATTTCATAGATTTCCGTGGAAGTGAAAAGAGTGGGCGCTTGTTCGTAAAGGATTGGTGGTGTTTTAAAATTGAATTGCCTTTCCTGTACTTTTATAACGAAGATCTCGTGACTGGGAACTGCGAATGCGCCGGAGTCGCAAGTGTGGGCGGGCAATTAAACCGCCCCGGCTAACGAAAACAACGCCTCCGTTACGACATTCTTCACAGGAACCAAAATTAAGGGAAAACAAGGTCTCGCCGTCGTCAGTGAATCGTAAACAAGAGCGGTTACTACTAATAGGACTAACTGTGTCAAAATAACCAACAACTCTTAACACGCTATATGATTTTTCTCAAAAATAGCCCGCAAAGTGAACATAACTCGCCACATATTGGAAGGTAAAGTGTATAGTTTAAGGTCAGATCTAAATTAAAAAATAAAAAACATTGCAGGCCGCCTGGAATGTTATATATAAATTTCTTTATTTGTCGAGTACCAAATTTTTTTTAAAGTAGAAACTGGCATAGAAAAGACGGCACAGCTCGTAATCAGCCAATACAACTCGTATTTTTCTGTTGCAAACACGACATTTTTGTATGAGTCTCAAATAGTTTGCGTTTTTTTGGTGGAAAAATGCACTTGCGATTCTGTTTAAGAAAAACAACGGCGGGAAATCGTAAATATTTTCACTTTGAGCAACGATATTTAAAGTTTACTTATATAAATTTAGTATTTTACAAGCTTTTATTTAACTTGCCCAGTTGATAACTACCCATTAACTGGGCAAGTTAAATAAAAGCTTGTAAAATACTAAATTTATATAAGTAAAGTTTAAATATCTCATCATGTATGTATGTTAGTAATTTGACCCACTTCCTGGTGACCGTTTGAGCTGAAATTTTGGGTATAAGTATAGTTTGGATGACAATTCCATATTATAGTACCATCGAGCTGATCTGATGATGGAGACAGAAGGTGGCCATGGGAATTCAGTACTTAACCGACGTAATCCCGTTGAGTTTGGGCTCGTTAGATCGTCTCAATGAGTAGTTGATGATCGTATACAGAAAAGTACAGTCGGCAATAAAAGCTTGTACCAAAAATCAATTTTTTGACGGAAACTTATTTATTCCCCCATTTTTGAGAAAAGCACTATATTAGCCTCAACCGGAATGGCAATTGCAGGCTTCGTATCATAATTAAACGGACTCGCAAGCTCGTCCGTTTAAACAAATACTCAGCCTGCAATTGCCTCCTTTTCGGCCACGGCAATAATGTACTATACTACTGTATGATGACATTCAGTCGGCTTTATTATTTGTGGGCGATTGTACTAAAATAATCTGTCGCTGTTTAATATTACCTACGGATTCAAATTTGTTTTTATAAAAATGTTACAACTCTGGTATGGCTCAATGGCACTGTGCTTAGAACAATAGCTGGATTTAAGGCAAAGTGTGGGCAAGGTTTTGTTTTGAAGACTCTGTGGCCAGGATTTTCATTTTATTTGTCACCCCTGGCTGGACTGTCGTTGTACCTTAAAACATTGACCAACATGCAACAAGTTGGTGAATTCAAAATGACGTCTACTCACCTCAATATCTCCCGTTCCTCTATGTCTATTATAATCACTCCCTTATAAGACATATTTTTACGATTGCAGCGTCGCAACATCGAGTGCAGGCAGTGATAGCGGATGATTTCATATCGTGTGCCCGGCGGCTGTGGCTGTCTCGCGTCTCGACGAGCTATCCTAATTAATCGGCGTCTGCGCCGGCGCGCCGGTTAACGGTAAGCACCTGTCACTACGCACTAGTATACTTACTCTCACGAGTATACTTGCTCTCACGTGGTTTTTCGAAAGTAAATTATAACTACCAATTGTCCTGAACTGTAGTCATTATAATAATCAATATTATACGGTAAATTTTAAATGGAGAACGAGTTTCGCAAGTGCAGAAACTGGTTGCTGATAAGAGGGCACGCTTTTTATTCCAAGTTAAAACTTCACTTACTTTGCTTTCGAATGCGGTTTAATGTTTTGTTCCATTATTTATAAACAATCCAGTATGTAAAGTTGTCTAATAATCAAAATGGCTATTACGTCGAACAATATTTATAATACAATTTACTGGAACCTATTCCGCTGCAGTTCCAGAATTCACGTTAATGATTGCGATAGTAAAACCACTGGTTAACAGTAAACATATGGGGTTGAATGTGTATATTATTACTTGACGAGACGCGTGCGCCGACCGACACGCCCCAATTATGCAAGTGAGACAAGCAGCTACCGAAAAACAAAAGTATCAAATCTGAATCTAAACTTCCATTATGATCTCAAGTAAGGTGTATTAGGATTAAAATTGCGGCCGCTTCGGTGTTGGAGTTAATGCATTTCAGCAGTAAAGTTAGGTAGTGTAACTCGAAGTATGGCAAACGCATGTTACGATGCGAAGCTCCGAGACCAAATTATCACCTTACTCACACTGCGATTACATCTACGCGTGTGAATGGAATTCGCGTAATGCAAAAAAGGCGCACGGTGTAGACGACATTCTTTTGACACCAATATGGATAACATACGTATTATACATATGTATAATACGGGACCGCTAATGCTGTTTACTTCTAATTGAAGGTAACGGTAGTACATTACTAATTGAATAGTCGTATAATAATCGTTGAATAGTATATAGGTGTAGTGCAAAAACCTTTTTTCCTAGGCCAGGTGCAGAAATTCAATGTATTTTTGACGACCAAGTCTAATAGGTCAGTAGTGACCAATGCCTGCAAACCTGAAGATCTTTGATTCAAATCCCGTTAAGAGCCAATGTTTGTGTGATGATTATGAATATTTGTTTCTCAATAGGGCATTTTCAACATCCTGCAATTTGACCGAATTTTCAGTAACATATAGGGCATAATGTAGTTTAAGAACAATTGCCCGTCAATGTGTCTTAGTTTAGTCACTGACACACTGACTTACCTACCTACTGACTGATCACTTAATTCTAAGGTACTTCTAGCAGACCCACAAACTCCAAATACATAATAAAGTCATTAATTTTTAGCCTATCAGTTCACAAAAAACCTAAAAATATTGCTATTCCACAGATTCACATTCAGTCACGTTTCACAGATATACAAACAGCATCAGTAAGTTTGTAATTTTATACAAAGACTAGCTGCCCGGCCCGGCTTCGCACGGATTACCCGTTTTCCCGTAGGAGGGCATTTTCGCGAGAAGAGATGCATCGTTAGTGACGTCACTGAGTATAAGTTAAAAATGTTCCATTTTGTAACCAAAATTAACTATACAATTTGTATGACAAATAAAAGTTACAAAATGGGACACTTTTAACTTATACTCGGTGACGTCACTAACGATGCATCTCTTCTCGCGAAAATGCCCGGAATGAAGCATTTTCCAGCGGTAAGAAGTAGCCTATGTTCATCACCATCAGGGATAATGTCGGCTTCTAATGGTAAAAGGATTTTTCAAATCGGTCCAGTAATTTCGGAGCCTATTCAATACAAACACACACAAACAAACAAACAATCAAATCTTTCCTCTTTATAATATTAGTGTAAACATGCGATTACACTGACTGCAGAGTTTGTTTCAGCGGTTCTTCTTAACAGTGGTCTTCTTTTTCAGAGACGCTGGTAGAATTTTGACTTGTAAAGTGCCATTACGGCCTACTTGCAGAATAAAAATCATATATGTCATTTATTACAAGTTCCTGCATATAGTAAGTCTCTGTTTGGCCCTATGGTTGCCTGGTAGAGAATGCCTTGAGGCATTAAGTCCGCCTTTTGTAAGTACTTCTTTTTTTTGTTTTGTGCATTAAAGTTTAAATAAATAGAAAATAATAACAAGGTAGATACAGTGCACCTACATGCGATTAGTGTTACATGTACAATGCACTAGAAAACTATTCAAACTTTACGAGTATTTGCTGTTTGTAAAATAACATTTTCGTAATGCAAAAATATTATACCCAGCTGCATTCCTAATCTGTATGTATTGATTGTAACACAGTTATCTACAAAAAAAGTGACATCCGATCAGAGGGATAAACAAAATATTTTCATGAAAGTAAACATTAGATACATAAAGCCAATAAAAATGCAACTTTCTTTTATTGGGACTCGGTAACCGTGAATAAATATATGTATACTTCGATCAAAGTGTATCACTTTGTCGGTAAAAAAGAAGAACGACCCTAATATCTTCACAATGCGGAAAACTCTCGTGAAACAGCTTTCTTTTCAGTCGTGTGTGACCTGTCAGTTGAACCGCGTGGCACTCGATAAGAATTCTTAAACAAAACCGAGATAAAATCGGCTGTTTAATTATATTGGGCTGTTAACATAACAAAGGTTTGTAAAGCCAACCTTAAAACCACAACTAAGAAGGTGCGGAGACAATTTGGACGTAGCGAACATGTTTACGAGCTCTCGGTTACATAAGGCGGCCCACTCCGGAGCGTTCTGGCCACTATTTATATGCACTTTCCATTCCCGGCCGCCGTGACACATATTACTTACTCCAGTGAGTAAGGGTGTCTAAAGATAATTCCTAGCGTACTAATAAACAGTACACAAGATCATGGAGCTTTGTTTATCCATTACAGTTGTTTTTTTGGGTTCATATTTTCACAACAAGTGGCTTGAATAAGTGGAGGTATCTTAAGACAGACACATTTTGAGTAACGCGGATAATGATGCCGGTGCACTGTATAAATGTACAGTCACCGGCATCAATATCTGCCGAACAAAGCCGGCAAAAATATCTGACACGTCCTTATGGCATTAGACATAAGAGTCCTGTCAGATATTTATGCGTGCTATGTTGTGGCAGATCTTATTGCTGTTGACTGTACAATGGGTTCAAATGTTCCATAGTGACGATTAATACGAAATGGTCAAAATATTATCTTGCCGGAAATTTTCTGCTAGACATTTGTTGTTTTGTAAGATTTTTCGATAGAATGTTTTTCATGACAGAATATGATTAGATTTGAACGTACAGAATTATGTGATGAGGCAAACCTAATTCCTTGATGACTACGTTAGCTTACTTTTAACCGTGAATTGTGTGTCCAAAATTATACTATTCAAGTGTAGACAATGAAAATCCTTGATCAGGACACTAAAATTAAAAAAACGCTTGTGGTAATGATTCATTTTCACGTTTATATGTCACAATACAAAATGAATAGACCTCGTCATCAAATGAGGTAAATATGATAATGGCAAGGCTAGTTTTGTTTTGTCTTCGACTAATATTATCTTCAAACTCATCGGTAGGTAGGCTACACAACTCGCAACAAGAAATAACACTGCTCACTGTTCTTCTGTTAATATCCATAGTTATAATAGAAAACTAACCTATTTTCGTAAGAAAAGCAAAGAGAACAAATTCGAACTAACACTAAAGGGGTAAATAGCAAAAAGAACTAATTACCGGTCAGTGGAGGGCTGACTGACACCATTTCCACAAAAAAAGCTATTTCACTTTACGCAAAATCATTCATGCCAATATGACATTTATGTTTAAGATAATAAAGGTGATAATACTGAGGTAAACCTTGTGAACGAAATGAATGCTGGTGTTAATATAGGTGGGGGTACAGATGTCAATCAGCGACGCACGTGGCGGAGTGCGCGGGCGTCGATTAGCACGCACAGTAATTACACGGTTCAAACGTTCCAACAACCAATTAAACGATGTCTTCATAAACAATCGCCTGTTTGATATCAAGGTGCGGGAAAGTGATATGGATTAGCAAACTGACTCAATAGACCGTAGAAAATAAAAGTTTAAGGTCGGTTTAATATCAAATGCTCTACTATTCGACGGGGCTATGATTCCTATTTATCGCGTAATAAACGACACGATAAAGCATCTATTATTTTCTAAGAACTCTTGATATGTGACGGATCCTGTATCGTTTAGAAAGCGATGACTATGACTAAAAATACAATCTCGTAGCGATTATTCTAATATAATACAACTATTCTAACGTCACCTAATAAATAACTTGATAACAATAGCGATATTGATACAGATAGCAATATTTAGGGATTACATGACTCGATTATACCAGATGAACAGGCCAACTTGCAAATCATATCAAATATTTAAATGTCTTGATGTTTGTTGGTTTTCAATTCAGTACATTTTGACTTTAAGTAATTAAGTAGTTAATGAACATTGACAAGTTTACATTACTTTAGAAGCGGTCACCAGATCATAGCATCGTTTCAATTAAGTGGTAAATACAATTGAACTCGCCTTACAAGTGATAAAAATTTGCGTGAGAACACAAATTGTACCTTATGCCTAGTTTAAAGATACAAGCGTAGGACGAACTAGGTATAATTTAATGGGTAACAGAAAAGATAAGTAAGATATTCTAATTACCTAATACTGAGAACTGTAGAAAAATACATCATTTTGCGTTATATATCTGCAGTTTCCAAACAGAAGGTACCGCGATGATGGATGACGGTTGTCAATAAAGCGTTATTGGCATGTCGATGCATATTACAATCGTCCTTATCGACACCTGACAAAGCTATACCTTTGCCGGGGTATGACTAGGACACTAATTAGGCACATTTCGATAACCTAAAGGCCAGTTTAAGTGATGAACTGCGTGCGTTAAAAGAAAACATGAATTATAGGCATCGGTTAAGTTATAAACGTTTGGTACGGTACCGTCGCAGTGTCTGCAGCGTTTGGTCTCCGGGACAGCGATCTCGTCGCCGAGGTCGCGGTGTCGTACCGGCATGGCCGCGCATCCCGCGCCGGCGCCGCCACCCGTGCTTGCGCGCGTTCGGGACCGCTCCTCTAGCGGTGGCGGCGATGCAGCCACTAAACCGATCTACACCGCCCGCCCGAGCCGGTAGGCGGCGCCCATTCCACGGTTTATTTTGGGCGGCTGTGACTCATGGCTCGAACTGCCAGTGCGCGGCGCCCGCGCATCGCAGGTTGCGAACTACCCTGGTTAAGCCTACGCTGCTCTCGCAGCCTCCGCCCGAAGGCTTTCATTCTCACTTTCGATGATTGCAATATATGTTGGTTGCGATAGTTAGAGGACTGATATAGGAATTATTGCAAAGCAAATTGCATATGCTTCATATCACTACGACGTCTGGAAAAGATAGTAAATAAGCACGTCTGTTCTCCGCTATTATATATTAAGTTAGTTTTCCTGGCATTGTTTCATACATACCTTTGCAATAGGCTATAATATAACTGCTATAAGGATCATTTCTGATTTTTGCCGATTATTAATTAAATAAGAAGTACAACAGTTTTAGGAGTTGTTTATGATTTATTATTAATTTGGGATCAGAAATCCTAAAAAATATTTGAGTGACCTTAACTATAGCCTGGATTCCATTCATAAGAACATAAGAGATTCATAATGTTGATTATTTCTAGTTATGTTGCAATTGGGCTGCTGTGAAAGTAAAGTTCCACTGCATATAAATAACAAATCAAGTAGGCCAGAGACAACTAAATAGGATAAGTTTTGGAAATAACAAATTCTATCCCACATACCACAGCATAATGTTGGCTAATCCGGTGTATGTTTTGTTATGTTAGGTTGCACCATGTAAGAAAAACTTTACTTGCTAACTCAAAAAATACTAAACATCTTGTTTTAAAAATGGGTTATTATTTGGAGTCCTGTCTTTGTCTTATATGTACATGTTGTATTGCAGGGTCAACATTCATCAACATGCAACAGAACAATTGGTCGTATATATTCATTTAATGACTTTCTGTCAAAAACACATTTTTGTTACAGGTGAACACAATTAATATGGCGTCAAGGCGCTTTTAAGTAATTGACCGAGAGACTATTATTGTTTAACTCACGCGCCCTATTACTTCGGTCTTGCTGTACATAAGCTTTTATTGCCGACTGTACTTTTCGGTATACATCATAACTACTGATTGAGAGGATTCCAACAAGCCCAAATTCAATGGGGTTACGTCGGTTAAATACTGAATTCCCAATCCCATGGCCACCTTCTGTCTCCATCAGCAGATCAGCTTGATGGTACCATAATATCGAATTATCATCCAAACTATACAAATACCCAAAATTTCAGCTCAATCAGATAATGGTGATGACTGAAAAATTGATTGCAAATTTTGACAGACAACTTACATTCTTCAAGTTAATATAAAGCTTGTAAAAAAATTGTGAAAATGCAATTACTACAATTAAGCTACCATCCCATTTTATATTTCCATTAATATGATTCCTTGATTCCTTTACTTATCTTGTGAGTTTTCACCATAGATTTCATTCGACTAAGCTGGTTCCAATATTTGAGGATTTCAATCAATTGATTTATCCTTTATTTATTTGTTGCATTATCTCCAGGCCGAGATGACCTGTTGTTTACATGTACTATAAGTTTTATGTTTTGTATCAAGTAATTTTATTGAGATGTGCCATGAGAGTTCTCAATTTAAACTCTATTCAAATCCCAGTTTTTGACATACCCCAGTGAAATACATACATATTCCTGACAAAACTGTCTTCTCCCTTTCATATAAATAAAAATCTTAAGTAAAGTGTCAACTGTCAACAACACTGGTAAAATGTCTGCAGGAAATAACGTTGTGAATGTGAACAACTTTCTACATGTGCAATTGTAATAATTTGCATTACATGCTTGACAAATCCTTTGGCAACATTTTAATATTGCTATGACTGCCATGAGAGTTGAAATAAACAATAAAATCATTAATATTACAGTATGACTTTCAGACTAAAAATACTCTTGTAGTATAAAAGAAAAGTTGGAGTGATCTCAACACAGATAGATTTATAACCAATTGTTAACTAAAGCCAAACTAAAGCAAAACTGTTTCATAGCCATTATCCTATTATATTTTCTGTACAAATTACATTTAAATACATTCAAATTAGTTTATTCATTTGGGAGCTATGCTGCCACAGGCAGATATACATGTTACACATATAAAAGTGTTAACACAGAACTGAGAAACATGGCACACTCTTGGGTCAGAGGCGAAGATTCATTTTGACACACTGCGGCAAGTGTAAGTAAGTAGTGCCGTTTGACTGACTTGAAACTCAGGATATGTATGAAGATGTAACTAACTAGCACTAGCATGCTAGTAAGTCACAATATGTGTTATGTAGGGAAAGGTCTAAGGGAGAACATGTAAATAGAGGACAAGAATCTTTATATAAACATAACCCAGTCTTAGTATGAATGATATAGGAAATATATAGGACAATCCCCTATTGTGGAAGTGGACAAATACAGTAACAATATATGATGTTGATAAACACTATAATGTAAATGTATTTTGCTTTATAAGAAGCTTACCATGATCTTCAACTTTAGCATCTTTAGTATGACAGATGCTCAATGAGTCCAATGCGTATAAACTTGTTAATATGCATAAGTGTAGTTGGCAATCAACAAGCAAAGTATAATCATTATGGTGAACGAAATAATGTGCAGTTATATTATTTCATTTTCTCCGTTTAAATTACAGAAAGTTTATAATAATTTAACACAGGTGTCTGATTACAGACACCGATACAATCAATAGAATGACAGCTGATTTACATGATGTCATATTCGAATTTTATCTCAAGAATAGGCTCCTAAATAGATTAAACTCATTCAGAGTATTTATTACCAAGAATGTGATCCAAAACAAACGCGCTCGGCTATAAATACCCTTTGCACGAAAATCTTATCAATAAAAAAGTTACAGCTTGAAAAGCTGTGGGCGGCGTAAAAACACTAACCTTTGTAATAAATAATTTTCTTTGTGTTGAACTCTTCTCCGTCACTTGCTGAACTTATAACGGCCAAAGTCACTAAATCCTGTTACACCACGCCACTAAACTTAAACATAGCACAAATGTAAAAATAGTTTCTCTCACTGGGTACATTGTTCAGCCATTTTCAATACAACTACAACATTATAATAGTATTATAGTATATACAGAATACAGATAGGATAGTACAGACTGCAGAAAACGGTACTGGCAACCGTGCTGGCAACTGAGTGTTCTTGTCGTTAAAAGAACGCTACATTTCGCCACGAAACGTTTAGTAGCGTCGCGTTCCCACCACGTTCACACCACTTTTTACCACGATTTTACCACAGATAGTATAGTCGTAATCGTCGTTGGCGACTTGTGCTGTCCCCACATATTATTCTTATGCGTTAGAGGGAGAGGGCTATAATTCAATCTCATTCGTTTACATAGCTGCGTCCTGCTCACGCGCCAAGCCATCGCAAGCGTATAAACGCGGCATAATATTTTGCGTCGGACTCGTAGTCACACTAATGGGCAATCCACATTAAGGGACTCCCATAATTGGCGTATGGGATCGTACCTTCGATCTGAATCTCTTAGTTTTCTTAGGTTTTTTGTAGCTTATTATGTTAACAACACCGGCTTTAAGCAATATAGTATCCCATATTTACTTCAATGTTCATTGTTTTCGAGATATTTGGCATCAAAGTTGAACAATTTTAGGCCAAAAAACCGGTTTCTGGCCATAACTTTTGTGTTAATTGGTTTAAAATGAAAACCCTTGACCAATTTTTAGGGACGTCACAGACGAACACAAATATGTAGATTTCGTATGTGTTAGAACTTTCACGTCAATAGAGATACAAAATAAGTGTTATTTTAGACAATGTTTAAAAAGATCATACCAAATGAAGTATTCATTTGTTTCAAAATCCGGTAGACCAAAATGGAAATAAAAGATTGAAGAACCGATAACCGTTTGATTTATACTTCTATCTGTAGTGCAAAAGTAGGAGATACGATTCAAAACTTGTCAAAAATCGATGGAAACCTCGGGTAGCCCCTTAAGTGATTTGTCAGCCCCAATTCATCAGAATCTGACTAATTGGGGTTGGCCGGGCGAAGGTATTTGCAGATGGCGCCACCATAGGTTTTACCTGTCAGTCCTACCAAAACTGTCAAATTCTTGTTTTTTTTTCGGAATTTCCTTGTTTAGAATCAAGCCGTTTAAGCCAAATCCCATAGAAAAAGTTAGTGATTAGGTAAAACCTATGATGGCGCCATCTAGGCAAACATTTGACAGTTGCCAACCCCATTGCTATAGTGTGGATGCATGTTCCAACCGTCAAACGAGTTGTACGGACTAATTGCATGAAAATCACAATTTGGACCATGGAATTTGCATGATCTGCCAAGTTTTTTTTTCTCACAAATTTCATTCAAATAAATTGAAACGAAAATTAAAAAATATATACTAAAGAATATTGTATTAATATTTTACACTGTAATTTTGTATTTTTTTTTAAAACGGTGTGTTGCAACTACAATTTCTTTCAGTGTGGCCAGTTAACAGTAAGAAAGCGAAAATTGCCGCATTCAAACGGTCCTGCGAAGCGGACTGCAAGATTGTTAGTAACCGATGAGATAGGGCGAGACAGCACGTCGATCATGAGGTGGCCGTGACATACTCTCTATTTTTGTGTGCTGCACGGCTTAACGCGACGGCGCGCGAGCTCTCTCAATTTTTCTCGCACGATCCGTCTCTCTCTTATTATAACACTTAGAACAAGAGGTATAGTGCAAGAAAATCGAGAGTATGTCGCGGCCGTCCCATTTTAGACGTGCTGTCTTGCCCTATCTCATCGGTTAGTAACAATCTTGTAGTCCGCTTCGCAGGACCGTTTGACTGCGGCAATGTTCGCTTTCCTAATGTTAACTGGCCACACTGAATGAAATTGTAGTTGCAGTTGTTATGCCGCGTTTATACGCTTGCGATGGCTTGGCGCGTGAGCAGGACGCAGCTATGCGTTAGAGGGAGAGGGCTATAATTCGATCTCATTCGTTTACATAGCTGCGTCCTCCTCACGCGCCAAGCCATCGCAAGCGTATAAACGCGGCATTACGTCTGTACGCTACACCCAATTCTGACTTCGACATGTTGTACTGACAAATTGGGGTAAAATCACTTAATGTGGATGGCCCATAATTGTCACACTGGTGTGACCACGAGGAATTTATTTTCCTCGTAGCCACACTGTTTGGTTCTGGCGCTTCGCCGGCCGCTGCCACGGCACGCTCGCTTCGCTCGCTCGGCTCGCGCGCTTAGGCTCACCGTACAACTAACACTCCTCTTCGCTTCGCTCGTCGTCGTACCTACGCGGGCCTGTTAAAGTGTTATATTTTTTTTAAAGTGGTGTGACCACGAGTAAAAGTAATTACTCGTCGTCACACACTCACACTGGTGTGACAAAATGGCGTGACCACGCTGCCGTCCTCAAACTAAAAGGCGGCTAAAGGATCATACGACCTTTTTGAGTTATCTATACAGCGTGACTCAGCTGCTTGTTAGCTATCGATCTATCTAGGTTTGGTTTCAATATCTTCAAAAACAGCCGAGATACAGACTTGACGTTAGCGGTTAAATGCAGAATTTTTGGGCTATTAGGTACTATCAACTAGGCGGCTATTTAACACTTACTTAACTTGAAGGCGATTAAGCGTCAATAGCTGCCAATTTTTAAACATAAAACGTATTATTGTACTAGACTTAAAAGCGGCTATTTTACTTTCAACAACTTAAAAGCGACTATTGGAGTTTTGTCACCTTAAAGCTTACAAACATAATATTCACCTGCATGGGGGTTATAGATAAAAAGGCGGTCTTTCTATGTTTACTAGAGAAATAAGCGGTTAAAATCCAAAAGCCGCCTTATTATTTGTTAGTATTATTTAATAATACCAAAATACATACCTTAAATGCCGTCATGGCTTTATAAGCTAGCAATAATAGTCATAATAATACATCCTTCTTTAATTTAATCGCGGCTACATGACATTGCCTAACTAAAAGGCGGCAAGTCGACTCCCGCGCAGGGGAGCCCCTCGGCACTGTCAGTCGCCGGAGCGTTTCCCTAGAGTGTGGTCGTTTTGCACGCGGTACGGGCGACGATTCTCGCCAATTCCACCATGTCGCTGCCACCAAGAAAAACGTCTACTAGGTCAGTAAAGTTAGATTTTCTCATTAGGCGGCTAGGTGCAGTATCTATTAAGTAAACTTTCATTATAGAAGCTTGTTGCCCGCTATACGTGTAGTTTATAAAATAAACCAGATTTGGGCGGGTAGCATACATACACGCCAAAGTGTGCTATATTTTACTTACTTAAAAATAAATTCATTGATTGCATAGGTTTTATGTTATCATAAGGGTAAGTTTACCAAAAGTGAATGTCATACCTACCTACTGACACGTACATCTAAATCAATTTACTATTTATTTCATCATCATCATCATCATATCAGCCGAAAAACGTCCACTGCTGGACATAGGCCTCCCCCAAAGAGTGCCAATGTGACCGGTCCTGCGTCACCCGCATCCAGCGGACTCCCGCAACCTTTACCAGGTCATCAGTCCACCTTGTCGGAGGCCTACCTACGCCGCGTCTTCCAGTACATGGTCGCCATTCGAGAACCTTTCCGCCCCAACGGCCATCGGTTCTACGTGCTATGTCCACTGCCACTTAAGTTTAGCGATCCGGAGGGCTATATGGGTTACCTTGGTTCTGCTGCGGATAGCCTCATTTCTGATGCGATCACGCAGAGAAACTCCCAACATGGCCCTCTCCATTGCCCTTTGGGTGACTTTGAGCCTTCTTATGAGGCCCATAGTAAGTGACCACGTTTCAGTGCCATAATGTCATCACTGGCAACACACACTGGTCAAAGACTTTCGTCTTGAGACACTGCGGTATATTGGACGAAAAGATTTGCCGTAGCTTCCCGAACGCTGCCCAGCCGAGTCGGATTCGACGATTGACTTTCTCGAAGTTGGACCTACCTAACTGGATCGTCTGTCCTAGGTATACATTATCGTCTACAACTTCGAGCGTAAAGTGTCCGACTGTAATGGGAGTTGGTACGACATGGGCATTTGACATGATCTTCGTCTTATCCATGTTCTTTGTTAGACCAACTTGCTCGGAAGCTTTACTGAGGTCATCGAGCATCGTACTTAAGTCCTCCATGATCTCAGCCAAAACTCTTATATCGTCAGCAAATCGAAGGTGAGTGATGTGCTCGCCGTTGATGTTGATGCCTAGCCTTCTCCAGTCCAGAGTCTTGAAAACGTCCTCCAGTGCAGCGGTGAACAGTTTTGGAGAAATAACATCTCCTTGCCTGACTCCCCGCTGCAGCGGAATAGGTTTCGAGTTCTGGTCCTGGAGTCGGACTGACGTAGTGGCGATCTCGTACAAACACTTCAGCACTTCGATATAGCGATAGTCAACTTGACACCGCTGGAGAGACTGTAGTACAGCCCAGGTTTCAATCGAATCGAAGGCTTTCTCGAAGTCCACGAACGCTAAGCAGAGAGGCAGGTTATACTCCTCGGTCTTCTGTATAACCTGACGAAGCGTGTGGATGTGGTCTACGGTGCTAAAGCCTCTTCGGAAACCGGCTTGTTCGGGAGGCTGGAAGTCATCTAGCCTGCGTACGAGACGATTTGTAATGACCCTCGAAAACAGCTTATAGGCTCAGAAGTGAGATGGGTCTGTAGTTCTTCAGCAGAGTGTTGTCACCCTTTTTGAAGAACAGCACTACCACCCCTCTGTTCCATGCCTTTGGAATTCTCCCTTCCAGTAAGACAGAATTGAACAACTTCTGAAGGGCCGTAAGGACCGGTTTTCCACCCGCCTTCAGAAGTTCGGCTGTTATTCCGTCTTCACCGGGTGCTTTGTTGTTCTTGAGCTGTTTAAGAGCCATTACAATCTCGTATAGGCTGATGTCCGGGATGTCGTCGGTATAGTGTCGGGTTAATCTAGCTCTAGCGTCTTCCGCCTGACTAACTTCGGGTCTGCGCGTTGACGTTTATAGGTGTCTGTAAAAGCGCTCTATCTCACCCAGAATCTCAGGTTTAGAGGAAACGATTCTGCCATCTTCAGTTTTTAGCTTCGCGAGCTGGCTATGCCCTATAGACAGATCTCTCGAAAATACTTTAGAGCCCTTATTACGCTGGATGGCCTCGATACGATTTGTAAATTTGTATTGAATTGGCGCATATCGCGGGTAAGGGACTTGGAGATCTGTTCGTTGAGCTGCCGGTATAAGGTCGCATCGGGTGAAGACTGTAGAATCATTTCACTCCTTTCCTTTATGAGCTTCTAAGTGGCGCTAGAGAACTTTTTAGTTCTGTTGGTGCCTTGGGCCTTGAAGAACTTAGACCCAGTGACACGGACAGCTTCCACAAACCCGTCGTTCAATTCGGCCACATCGCCGCCTAGGCAATCAAAACGGTTTTGGAGTTCCAGCTGGAAGCGGGAGAGACGGACCAGACGGAGCGTAGACTTCATCAATCGAGAGCGCTCTTGCTTGACGCATATATTCAATGTGCCTCTTACCAGACGATGATCGCTCCCGGTTTTGACCGTATTGGTCCCAGAGCCATCATTGAATATATGCTGACTTGATGAAGTCAATCTCGTTTTTAGTTGCACCGTCGAGACTCATCCAGGTCCACTTTCAGTGCTCGCGTTTCTTGAAGAAGGAATTCATCATATAGAGTCCGTCCTTCTCCAAGAAACCAGCCAGTAGTTGGCCCCGGTGGTTCCGACTTCCAACTCACTACACACACTACACTATTCACTTCTCACCATCCTCTCTTGCCCAGTTTAGCGTTGAAGTCCCCCATGACAACGGTGAAGTAGGTTTTGGAGCTATGCATGGCCTTCACTACGCAACATTTATTTGCAACGATAAAAAAAAATACACGTAGGTAGTTCATTCATTATATAATTCTGTAAAAATGTGATTCGTTTTCTTTAAATGTTTTACCCGCAGAAAATTTTGGTTTTGGTCTTGAGTTCTTTTTTTGTTTTTATTTTGTATGATTAAAGTTGATTTTAACATACCTAAGTGGTTTTTTATTAAATTTAATTTCTCAGTGTTTTTAGTTATTCCCCAAGTCATTGGTAAGTATTGGTAACATATCGATTGCAATCCATAACAAAAAAGCAGTTACTTTTATTTGTTCTGCAATTAACTGCCTTTTTCTCTAGCATTGATAATTCAAAATGTACATTATATTCCAACACATTCATCTATTTTAAACTAGAAGGCCATTAAAGTAGTATGGCCGTTTTCTAGTCATGTTTGTTTGCACAGGATTGACTAACATACATAACTAATAAGCGGCTATATCATGTAACTGCCTTATAGTTATGTTTTATATTTAACTTTTTTGTATTTGTACAATCTATCACGGATAACCTAAATTACTCAGCTATAAGGCCGCTAAACATACTTTATCCGCCTTTAAGCTATGTACTTTATTAAATAAAATTTTACGGATGCATAGCTAAAAAGGAAAATTGAAGATTTCAGCTAGTAAAACAAGTAAAAACATATCAGATTTGTATGAAAAAAATAGAGCAAGCCTCGAATATTAGTATTACAAAGAAAGCACATGGATACCGCACAAGATTCTTTAGAGACATGGTTTTGCGCGTTTTTTGGCCATAACTCAAAATGACCTTCTTACATTTAACCGCCTTTTAGTTTGAGGACGGCAGCACGAGTCTGTCGCTAATATTCTCAATGACGATATCTTCGATTTTCGCGATTCTTAATCACGACTTTAATCAATAAATAAAAAAAAGATTGAGGCGGATGTAGCCTATATATAAGTCCGTTTTTTTTAGTATTAGAAATACGGTAAACAAAGAAGCAGTCGTCGTCAACCTTTTCTGCTTGGGACAAATATTAGACGTTACGAAGTCCTTAACCGAACGAGAATTAGACAGAGGCTATATTAGTTATTTTGTATTTTCCTACGTAAGAAATAAAAAGTGCGTTGGTATTTCCACAGTTTTTACTTAATCTACCTACCCAGAAATTCATCCTTGCTGCAAACTTCACACACCAACTTGTAAATGTTGACCACCATACGTTTCTCATTTGTTGTTAATGGACTCAGTTTCTGTCTCTTTGCTTTTGGTGAAGGCAAAACGTTCAGGGGAGAACGAGTCGGTCATTTTTGCAAGCCACTTGGGCCTGCCTCTGCACGTCTATCATGGAACGGCCGCGATATACTCCCGATTTTTCTCGCACTATACATCTTGTTCTAATAATAAAGAGACGGATAGTGCGAGAAAAATAGAGAGAGCTCGCGTGTCGTCGCGTGATAGCCGTGCAGGTTGGTCCATCACAATCCGCACGCCACCACACACAGTGAAAAATAAAATCTTAATGTAAATCTCAATAAAGAAATAGATACTCGTATAATAATCTCGTAATCTGCGGATTACCAAAAAAAATAAATAACGTGATACGATTGACAATTTTGACAATGTCGACAGCGAAGAAAACGTACCGATCGTTTCAAACCTCTTCTTCTTTAGGTTTTTTAATTTGCAACCTTTCCAGAACTGAATAACGAAATTTAAAATAGTCAAAGAATAAATACTTTCAAAATAAACATATTGTTGTAAGTATTATTTAGATATAAATACAACAACAATATCTTTTTTAATGGCGGTTTGAGATACTTTGACAGTTGTGTGGCATAAAGTGTCTTATATAAAAGACCTCGTTCTTCGTGCTTTATCCTTCTTACTAATGCTAAAAAAACACACCACACGCACGGTGGCTATTATGTCGGATACACGCCGGATATAAAGAGTTTGTCCCGCTCGCACTTGCATTTTTTCCAGTTACTATTTTTAAAACAGGTTTTCTTGCTAACTGTACCTTTGACGAGTCACAATTATAGCACCATTGTATGTTTTGAATGGCCCCTTCACAACGCTCATGTGCAATTCAGGAGTTCTTATGGCCATTTACAGTAATCAGACCAGATTGATGGTACTATTTATAACAGGGGTTCCCAAACTTTTTTTAGGCACGCCCCCCTGCTGCCTAAAATGAAGTTCCCACGCCCCCCTTCGCTTCGATACAAGGAATCGGAAGCGAATACGTTAGCTAGCCAAATCATTATCATCTTCCTAGCGTTGCCGTTAGCGCCACGGCTCTTAGGAGTCTAGGGTCAGCCGAGAATATCATATTAATTTATCGTGTACTATATTATGAACATTACTTTCAGTTTGTAACATTTATTATAAATTAGATAAAAGGTAAAATACATTGAAGGCGTCTAGCGTCAAAAACTATCAGTATATAACAAAAAACATTAAATAATTACACTGAAAAATGCACATAGTTGTATTTTAAAATAGAGTAAAGTGCTAATTACTAAAAGTCCATAAATTGTAATTAAGATATAGTATAAACAAGACAAAAATAGAACAAAGAGCCCTTATACAGACCTCCAACGAAACACTGTTGACTGATGCTATACTTCATATTCATACAACCAAATAACAACTAGTAAATTCACATAGTAAATCGAAATATTACACACGATTTAAAAATTAGGCAAATCTGGGCAATAATTACAATCTATAAATAAATAGTTAGGCGGGCAAACACTGGAATTGAAATTAGTAATATTATGTCTTAATAAATATTGCATGTTTATAATTTACAAGTCTTATAGTGATTCGAGTAAACAGGAATAAAGATTCAACTTCATTTGAGGCTAACCATTAAAATTGATGGCCATATCATGAAAATACCCTATTCTTGTTTGATCGAATTGACACTATGGAGTCTCATTTCGTATTTATCAATTTATATACATTTTTTTATCAACGTTTGGTGTAACGTAATATTGTTAATTACAATAAATTGCAACAAACGCGAAGCGTTATATTGCTTCATGTTATTCCATACATATTTACATCCTTATAATAACATTCATTCAGGCGAAAAATTATTCTCGTGTGCGAGTGGCTTTTAATGAGATAACGTGACGTGATATGCGCATGTGCACCCGTGTGGTGTCGGGTTAGAATTTCACCACCCCCTTTCTTCCCGTGGGTGTCGTAAAAGTCGACTAAGGGGCCAGGGTTGAAGTGTGTTGTGGGCGATGGGCTAGCAACCTATCACTGCAATATCACATTTTGTCGATATTTTATACCCACATTTATGCTAAAAGTGGCGCTGGAACATACGTTTCATGTGCTCTGCCTACCCCTTTTGTGAATAAAGGCGTGAATGTATTATAACACTCAACAGGAGCAATAGAAAGGGGTTATTATTACCAGTTTTCTTAAACCCATTTCTATTGATCTTGAGTACCTACTCTTGACTTTATTTGGAAATATAGTTGGATATACACAAATCATAATATTATACAAAACGACACAAATTGACAGATGCATGCATGTATGTATGTATGTATGTATGTATCGATATGAGTATTTGTTGTTTTTCAGTTAGAATGAGAGATGTGTATCTACCGGCACATTTGCAGTTGAACAATATGCGATATTACAATCACGGATGTTCCCGTAAAAGAGACTTCAATAGCCGGAAATAAAAGTCATACACTGTGTTTAATGTATAAGAGGAGACACCGTGTATGCGGATTCCGACCAAAAATTAGGCTTTTCACACCTTTTATTCGGAAAAGTTAGTTTTCACACCTTTCATTCGGAAAAGTAAGTTTTGCTCCACGACGAGAGGGACCAAAACGCTACTTTTCTGTTCAAGCTACTTTTTTAATTTATACAGTGGCATTGGAACATTTGTATGCAATGTGCCAATTGAACACAGATGTTAATAAAATAATCGATTGTAATTTCATCGTAGTCGATTCAAAACGAACATATTTCAAGTTTTAACTATAACAATGTTGTATAAAAATTTATAAATATTTCGTAATATTTAAAAATTAGTAATAAAAATTAAGATAATTTAAATATATTTTAACAATAGCTTTTTTTTAAATTTCCTCATAGTCGGTGTGAAAAATAGTATGTGTCACTCGGTAGCAAAATTATTTTCGTCTCGGGCGTAAACACTTGTATCCCTCACTACGTTCAGGATTCAATACACCGCCCTCGCCGTAAATATACTATTTTGCTCCCTTGTGACACAAATAACTATTTGCTCGACTACGAGAGGGATCAAAATGCAACTTTTCTGTTCAAGCTACTTTTTTAATTTATTCACTGGCATGTAGCATATATACGCAATATGCCAATTGAACACAGATCTTAATAATCGATTATAATTTCATCCTAATCGATTAAAATCGAGCATATTTCAAGTTTTAAGTGTTCTTTAATAATACAAATTAAGAAAATTTGTAAAAGTTGTTAAGTAATTTTAACAGCATCTTTTTTTTAATTTCTTCATAGTTGGTGTGAAAAATAGTATGTGTCACTCGGTAGCAAAATTATCTTCGTCTCGGGCGTTAACACTTATATCCCTCACTACGCCCAGTATCCTACTTTAGAATCCCTCGCTACGCTCAGGAGTCTATTGTAGGATCCTTCGCTATATTCGGATTCAATACACTGCCCTCGCCGTGAATATACAATTTTGCTCCCTTGTGACCCAAATAACGAGTGTAGCCCTTAACTTTGACAATGTCCCCAGGGAAGGCGTGAACCTAGATCTGTGTATGACCCGCTCTCTCTTATAATCACACTCGTTATTTGCTAAACGATAATCAATACACTCCATGCATTCAAACACACTAACAGAGTTTTACCAGAGTTTACATATTTTATGTTTATCTAGATTAACTACACAGCAAATAAACTTTTCGAAAGCTTATTAACACAGATTCTACCACTTTGGTTTGCCTATTGCGGTTTAATTTTACATAGAATTCGCAGTTAAGTAAATATGTATATTGATTTTTCTACATAGCATTTATTTTTGGTAACGAGTACTACTGTGCATATCACTTTAACTCTCGTGTTCTAAACACGTGCCATTTTGCTTGAGGTGTGTGTTTTGTAACACCTTCGTGACTGCAATTTCTTTGTGTTCCTTGCGAGTATTTCTCATCTCGAATTCGAGCCGGTGACTTATTATTCGTTGCACGATATCTTCCGTTGTCATGGAGTTGCCGGAATCTATAATCTGGAATGGAATATTTTATTATTATGATAAGAGTTTCTTTATTTTGTCAATGACTGAATATGACCATTCAAAATACGCAACAATCGGTTACAGGAGAAACATGCAATTTTTGGGGCGCTCCACGAGTGGTTGAATGCATTTTGACATGGTAACGTTTCGCATAACATTTGACACGAGATATATTACAGCACTAAAATAGTATGTCAATATCTTTTTCTGGGGCATAGGTTAGGCTAGGTTTAGTGTATAACATCATAAAACATTTTGAAGAATCTGATTATAAAATTATCGTTTTTTTCATAGATATTATTTCGTACGTAATTTATTCATTTCTATAGCAACTTCCAAATTATTTTTAAATTTCAATGGTAGACTATGTAACAAAGGTTTTTAATACAAATAATAGCTTTTAATATTTAATATTTAACACTAAATAGTGTTTCAAATAAAACCCTTTTCATGTGCTGCCGGTTCAAGTGTTTCAATTACGTATAGGCGAACGTTTCTTAAGTAATTAAGATATATGTAACATAGGTTAAAAGTTTTTTATATTCCTAGCAAAATACAGGGTTTGAGTTTGACATTGCTGAATAATCTGCAAGTTTTCATAAAATTATCCATACAACACGCCAATTCCATAGGTAAGGACCTAATATCTGCGAAGAACCGGTACTGATCCAACGTGGAGACTTAGTCATAGCTATAGTCCAATCCATCAAGTTCATGAAAGGAGGCTTGTGTCCAGTAGTAAAATGTACCTTGAAGCATCCGCGCAGCTTGGGCACCGCGTATGGGTCGGAGCCGTCCGCGTCGCGCGAGATGGCGGTCTCGCCGTGGCAGACCACTTCCACCTTGAAGTGGTCCATGAGCTCCGCGGTCACCGCGTACGGCGCGCCGATCACTACCTCGTGGACGTACTGGAATAAAAACGGGTACTGTTAATATATGTAGACAGACCGTACGTTTTGAGATGGACGCTCGGGAGCGCTGTCACTGCATAAGGCCGAGACACACGGGAGGGCGAATATTCAGCGTTTTTAAGGCGTTTTTTTCGTCATTGTCAGAAAAGCAAACTATTAAAAGGTACGAGTATCAGAGTCTACTTTTGATGAATAGCCAATACCAGTACTGAATCTTTTTTGATTAAAGGTTCTGCGATACGTTTTACCTCTAATGACATAATCTTGAGACAACAATGACGTTAAAACCGAGCGGTTCAAACGCTCGGAGAATCGCCCGGGTGCGACCTGCGACGGGCGGATGACGCACAACATTTCGGGTCGGCCGGTGTCCACAGTAGGCTGCGTTTAACTTTTATTGTACTTGGGATTGAGATAAATAGACGCACATATTTTAGAAATGAAGTGAATATCGGACCGTTTGGGAATTATTATAATTTATTTATTTATTTATTTATTCAGAAAACCAACAGCGATACAAGGTATGTAACTTATACTATAATACACAGTAGTATGGCCAATTACAGGTTTACCTAGATAACTTGATATGTAAAGTTGACAGTTGAACGGACCATCATAACATGTGTGAAAGAGAGATGTTTAAAAAAAATAAAATAAGTTTAAATAATTGATTTTTTTTTGGAGATGAAAGCATAACCAAGGATGTCAATCTATATAGGTTACCGCAAATGAGAATATATTGCTATATTTTACTAAAACATTTTTAAACATGATAAGAGGTGAGTTACCTATATCTAAAACTATTTATGCTGCTTATTCTTAACACTATTAATTACTTGCATTTTAAAAGATGCCTTTGAATATCTAAATATATCTACGCTACTGAAATCCGCATTATAAGTTCGAGCAATTCGTGTGAGCACGTTATTCTTAGCGTAATTGGTGCCATGCATTGGCACGTGTAACATTGGGGTATGACGAGTGCGACGAAGACGAGCATTAAACATTATTTGAGAGACCAATTCGGGACAGTCCAAGCGATAGTTCAGTATGTCATATAACAAACACATGTCCATGACTTTGCGCCTATCGACAAGCGGCAGCAGATTATGTTTGCGACAGTTGTTCTCATAGGATGACGGAGGTAGGTGTAGACGAAAGTTAAGGTGGTTAATAATTTTTTTTTGAATACGCTCAAGTTGATGAATGTATTTAGAATAATTCGGAGACCAAATAGGGCAGGCATATTCGAGAGTACTGCGTACATACGCAAAATATAGCAGTTTGATTACTTCTATGTTTTTGAAGACTTTACAAGACCGTAGGATAAAACCTAGATTTCTAAAACCCTTATTACTAATATAATCAACGTGTTCTGAAAACATTAATTTACTGTCGAACGTGACACCTAAATCGCGGATTACATCTACTTTACTAATTGTGGTACCTTCAAAATTGTATGAAAAACAGACAGGACGTTTTTTACGTGTATAACTTATACATTGACATTTTTTGACATTAACAGTAATTTTATTTTTAGTATAGTAGTTTTGTAATTGATTAAGGTCTGCCTGTAATGCCATACAATCGTCAGGACTTTTGATAACGTAAAATATTTTTTTGTCATCGGCATACAATAAATGTTTAGCATTTGTAAAGGAGTCAGTGATGTCATACAAGTAAGCGCAATAAAAGAGAGGCCCTAAATGAGATCCCTGTGGTACGCCACTAGGAATCTCACAGAAGTTTGAACGGTAACCTCCAAGAACTACCGCCTGTGATCTTTTGGTCAGATAAGATTTTATCCAGCGAAGAAGGTCTCCTCGTATTCCCAGTCTGAATAATTTCTCTAGTAGGATGACGTGATCCACACGATCGAAGGCTTTTTCAAAATCGGTGTAGATCACGTCAACCTGTCCACCTTTATCCATATTTTTAAGAACGTAATTAGAGAAACATGCCAGATTAGAGATGGTAGAACGTTTTCTCAGGAACCCATGCTGTTTATCAGATATACCTGCTAGGATGCACGGATAAATCGCGTTATATACAATTTTCTCAAATATCTTACCAACCGTATTAAGCACAGAAATACCCCTATAGTTCTCAATATTTGTTCGTGAGCCCTTCTTATGTATGGGAACAATGTTTGCCTTTTTCCATATGAGAGGGAAAATGCCTAAGCTAAGAGAACGATTAAATATTATGCTGATAGGAAGAGCCAGTGATTTCGCACAGTTTTTCCAAAATATAGGAGGGATGCCGTCAGAACCAGGTCCTTTGTCAACAGATAGTATACTTAACGATCTAACTACAGTGGATACGCTGACCTGTAGGTTTGAAATTGAGGCAGCACCGTTATCTAAAAACTCGGGTCTAAAAGTGTGTTTATCGGGAACAGAGCCATCGATAAATACAGAATGGAAAAAATCATTGAAGGCCTCACATATGTTAAAACCGTCCGAATAGTTTTTATTATTGTAGGTTAACATTTGTGGATAATTTGAGCCTCCGCGAAGGGTTTTAATATAAGTCCAAAAGTGTTTCTGATTTGATTTCAAAGAACTTTCAGTTAAACGTAGATAATTATTGTAACATGTTTCTTGTACTAGACGTTGTCTAGACCGTAAAAGCGAGAACGCGTTATAATCCATTAAGTTCCCATATTGCTTCCAACGTTTATGAGCTTTCATTTTTTCATTTATTATCTTTATCAAGGATAAGCTGTACCACGTTGGGTATTTACGCGAGCTTGTTTTACGGCTCATGGGGACAAATTTGTTAATACCTATTTGAATTTGTTCGTAAAAATAGTGAACAGCTTCATCAATTGAATCTAATTTATTTATCGGTTGCCAGTCGATTTCGCTGTAATTTTCATTTAAAGAATCGTAGCTGGCTTTACGGAAGTTAAATTTGGGGTTGTGAAGTTCTTTAAGTGGGGATACTTTTAAATCGTAAATTTCTGCAACAAACGCGGGATGGAAAGAATCGACTTTAGTTAGGGCGTGATCTGGTACTGGAGTTACTTGAACTGGTAGATTAGAGAAAAATAGATCCAAAGTATTGCCCTTCTGGTTCAAAATAGTATTATGTTGCGTTAAACCAAAAAAGTACAGTTCATTTACTAAGCGTATTCCAGAGTTTTGTATTTCGACTGGGCCCTTTTTGTGAAACACGGGGCTACCGGTCTCCCAGGATATAAACGGCAGGTTAAAATCTCCCAATAAGATATGATTAAGTATGTCGACCTCATTCGAGAATACAGATTTAACACTTTTTAGTAAGTAGTCAATATCTGTAGGTATTTTGTGCTCATCAGGAGGAAAGTACACTACACTAACATAAAGGTCAGCGGTCGCGGACAGCGACCGCGCAGGTATCACAATGGTTAACATTTCTGTTGAGCAATTAGTATCACACTGAATACTCCAAGCTCCTAGTTCATGACGAGAAAGTATCATAACACCTCCACCCGTTTTTTTACCCGAAGAGACTAAGTCACGATCGTTGCGGAACACGTCATATCTGTCGTCACACAGTTCTCCATCAAAAATACCAGAATATAGCCATGTTTCGGTAATTACAATTAAATCGTATTGATTTTCCAGTATTTTTTGACGAAACCGTGATAATTTTGTTCTTAAACCGCGACAGTTCTGGTAATATAAGTTAAGATTATGCTGAGTCATTATGAGCACCAGGTAACACTACAAATCGTATAACAGCAACGATGTATAACAAAGGCTAACCATAACAAACGACAACGCAACCTAGGCATGGCGTGAACGCAACTTTTATTTGTTTTAAATATTAAACTGAGCTCGATATGCTCAAGAGTTTGTAATAATTGACAAGTTTCGGCAAATTTATTAGTTTTATACGTATATGTAGAACATAATTGAGGTGTAATGTATATCAGAGAAACCAATAACAAACATTGGTCCGAGAAGGTACTAATACTATAAATGTTATGCATAGTTACTAAGCGGATAAATAAGAATTTGCTCGAAATGTACCCGCGCCACGGATAGCTAAAACGTAAACAACCTAATGAGCATACGCTATGTAAGGTTGCACCTTTATGTTCGTCCGTAAGCGATCTATTTGTAACCATACGCACGAGACTATTTAAATGAGAATATGCAAAGACATTATTAGTTGTGAGGTTTATGATGCACGCCTGTTCTTTTAAGGTAATTGAGTGGCAATTACTGTCTATAATATGAGAAATCATCGTTTTATATATGTATAAGAAATCGTTCACATAATTATATGTAGTTATATAACGCGGCACTATGTAGAATAGTAGCTTAGAAATGTTAAAAAGTATTACGTGTATCATGAGTTCCAATACACCCAGCAGGCGTCGCACCCTCTTCAGTCGCGTGTTTATTACACTCGTAACACACAATACTCGAACAACTGCGAAGATCGTAGCGCATAGAACCAGTAGGCAGTCAGAAATGACATGCAGAAATACAAAGTGAGCTAAGTAACCAGCATCGAATAAAAATGCAAGCAAGACAAAAATTATACAGTAGTAGCAATGGCTAAAAATACGTAACTCTGGGAAGTAAAGCATTTCAGAATAATTTTTGAAGTTCAAGACCTCACCACAGTAATAATAACACTTTAAGTAATCTTCTTGAGATCTTCTTCTTCTGTGACCAGTATTGCCGGCATAGTTGGCGCTTTTCTGACGTATATTCTTCCGTTTTTTACCCACGCGTACTGGTATTCTTTGTTAACAGCTACCTCCTTTACTTTCCTCAGAAGATCTTTGTTGAATAAAGTTAGGTGCTCATTGACGTAGACTGGTTTTATATTGCCCTGAATATCCAGATCTTTGGTGGTCACACGCGATTTACGTGCTTGGGAGATGACGTTGTCCTTGAGCAGACGCGTACGCAACTTAGCAACGATATTCCTCGGTCTGCCTTGAACTTTAGACTTGGACGAGACTCTGTTTACCTGGATAATATCCGTAACCGTTAAGTTAATTCCTGAGTGTTCTCCCAGTTTCAGAATAACTTTAGTGAGGTCCTCGTTGCCATTTTCCGGTACACCAACCAACTCGATGTTAAGCAGTCTGTCTCTTTGCTCGTTTGCGTTAAAATCGGATATGAGTTTCTTGTTCTGCTTTCTTAGTTCAGAGATCTCCGCGTTCATCATAGGAATGGACTTAATTTCTTTTGACTGGTCGTCTAACTTTTTTAGGACGTCGTCGTACTGCTTGCTGTTGAATTGTACCGAGTCCTTTACAGAGCTGAATTCGTGTTGTATGTCGTTGATTGTCCCTTGAAGGCCGCACACAGAATTTTTGATTTGCAGGTAATCCCTTTTGATGCTGCTGAGTTCCGACTTCACATCCTGGGAAGCGTCATTTAATTTATTGAGTTTGTCGTTAATTTGTGAAGTTTCGTGTGTCACCTCGACCTTCCATTTGTTTATCATTGCCGTAATTTTATCCGTGAAGTGATCGAAGGCTTCCGTGAATTCGTCATTATGGCCGCGTTTGCGGCGATTAGCGAGTATTCTTTCTTCTTGATGTGTTTTTTCTGAAGAAAGATCCGGAGCCGAACCACTTAATTCATCTTTATTCATCTCGCCTGTCTGTTCGTAGTTAGGTCTCTGGTGAAGCGATAAGGGCGGCATGCAGGCCGCCGTTTGCACAAGAAATTAAACCGCACAATAACTTTGAACTGTAACCACTTAAATGTAAGGATCGTTTTTGAATGAAGGTTAATTTAAAAATATGGATGCGTCCGTTCGCGTCGGGTCTGAGAGCGGTAGTGAAAAATAATACTTAGTAACGTAAGGTATTTTATGACTTTCCGCTGCTCGCTTCAACTTGATCGCAAGACTTAATTTCATTCACACAAAGGTGGATCATCATTAAACCGACTACGCGGGGGAACTCCGATGCCCAGTTCGTATGGGATCGGGACGTCTCGCTGGCCTTTTACATCTACTACGTCACACCACAGAATAAATAATTAGTACCTACTTATGCAGGTCCTCTACCTAAAACCGATGTTCGACAGCTAGATAACTCAAATCACGCCCGCTAGACTATACCCATGGTCTTTCGTCTGGTTAAGGTTCTCGTGTCTTGTCGGTGGACAATGGCAACGCCCCAGCCGCGCAACTATGTGCGAACAATAGTGTTACTCTTTGGCAGTGCAAGTGTGCACGAGCGTTTAGCAGTTTGGTGCGGTAGGGCACAGCGAAATGTCATCATGCTCGAATGTGGAGCAGCCCAACTGGGGAAGTACCTTGCAGAAGACCACAGCCATAATACACTACTATTTGCTCTGTTGTAGTGTTGTGTTCCTGGAGGTGAGCAAGGACGCCAGAGCTCCCGAGAATGCGATGTGACAGCGAGAGAATTTGTTCCTTCAGCTGTCAACACGGCGAATTCTCAAACATATCAATGCTCGGCAACGCTCATGTTACTCCTTTGGAGTTGCATGCTTCTGTAGGCTGCGGTGTCCGTTTACCATCAGCCGTACGCTTGTATGCCACCGTCGTTGTATAAAAAAAAGACCGGGTTGCACTCCGGGAGTTCCGGCAGAAGTGAAAACTTGAATATTATCTTATAAAAAAAATCTACCTTCCTTCTACCCCCCTCCCCCGCACTAATCTCTCACCTTACGAATCTTCTTCTTATAGAAATCTGTGGCGAATTTAACAATTTTTCCCCATCCCAATAAGTGCACAGCGCCGCTAAAGAAGTTTTCACTTCAAAAATAAAAATAGCAAGGGCGACAGGCCTGGTCACACATCACAAAGGTACCTTGCATGCAAGTACGGAGAGCACTCTCTCGTGCAGGTTCATGATGGGGTAGTTGGAGCCCTTGTAGCGGTTGACCTCGAGGTCGGTGTGGAGCCCCACGATGAGGAAGTCGCCGTGCGCGTGCGCCGCCTCCAGGAACTCCAGGTGCCCCACGTGGAACAAGTCGAAGGCGCCCGCCACGTACACCACCTGAACAATAGCAATAGGGGTGTACAAACTCAGTTAAATAAACAATTAAGCACTATTTCAATATGCACTTTCTGTAAACGTGCATTTTTTTAGAGTTATCATTTTCCCGGAAAGTACACTGTCTCTAATAGTGCACTTCCCGATATGTACACTTTGTCAATAGGTGCACTTTCCCAGAATGTGCACTTTCGCAGATGGTATATTTTCCCGGAAAGGACGCTTTGGGAGTAGGGGTGTACTAAGGGTTTCTTTGAAATAGTGCAAATGCAAACAGAGGGACAGGCGGACGGACGGACAGAAAGACCGACACTATAAATATTAAATGGTAAACATTTATTGAGCTTTGAGAAAGTGCTCTAAATGAGAAAGTGTACATTTTGGGAAAGCGTGCGTTTTGGAAAAGTGCACATTTCGGGAAAGTTTCCAAATTGGGAAAGTGTGTGTGTAGTGTATTTTGACATATAATATTTTTAAGTATTATAAATAAATGAGTATGAGTACATTTTGCGGAAAGGGCACCTTTGCAGAAAGTGCACATTACGGGATGCGTGTTTTACTAGCCTAACCCCCTGCGCCAAATCTTGGGACTAGGTGCCAAAGCGGGCCGCTGCCTACACGCTAGGAGGATGATGTCGATGACTAACCTTGTCGGTAGGCTTCGGAGACAGGCCGCTACTAAACTGTATAATCTTCTGCGTAGTCGGCAGGAACTGTGAGCAGCCGGTGTACGGTGACCGCGCCGTGCGGTCCGTGCCGAGGTTGGAAGAGTGTTCTAGCGCCACAGAATACTCTTTGTCACCTCTCCTGGAATGCAGACCAGCCTTAAGTGCAACATTTTACATACTAATGAGGATAATACGTGATGTTTAAATTGCACTGGAGACGCAGATCGTAGTTCATATATCTCCATCTATAGCGCACTTATATACAGGGTAAATTTTTAATGAGTGTCCAAATTCAAGTATAAAATTCTTTAACAAAAATTATAAAGTACGTTTTTTTTTGTTTCATATCATTCAGCACTAAAATTTTTAGTAATTGCTGCTTAAAGTTATCCCAAAAAGCCTTACCGCGCGGGCACCTCAGCGGGTAGTAAGGTTTGCGCACGGCACGCCTCCCCTCCCCCGGCCCCGCCCCGCTCCGAGCGGCACTGAATGCCGAGTAACCACGCTGTACGGATAATTCTTTTGGGATAGACAATTTATAATTTAAAAAATACCTACTAGTTTTTTTTCAAAAATGGAGTCTATTAGTGATACCAAATGCCTACAAAAAATGTGGCCTCATTAAAAATTCACCCTGTATAGTGCGATTGAGACGGATTTATACGAACGTGACAGACAGCGGCAGTGGCGCAGTGAGCAATACAGGTGGGGTACACTATATTATGACCTTGTCGCGTACACGTCTCTAAAGTCAAAAGAAATGGACTGTGAAATGTGAATGTGGTTGTACTTGTGTAGATCATGTTGAGCGCGATATTTTACGTAGCTACTTCTCCTGCTGTCTGTACTGCTGTGTGCTCGTTTCCAGCTTTGTCGAGTGGAGTGTATAAAGTGCATCAATTAATATAAGATGACTGTGAGGCATTGCACTCCGTGCAATACTGCAAGTGTCCAAATGTATGAGAATGCGAAAACGCTTCTACATAAAATAAACGCTATTAAACACAAATCGGTGGTGGTTATTCTATTTTTCCATTAATTTATAAGTTTAGTCTTATATTGACGAAGTACGGAAAAGTCAGGATAAGACTATGAAGGGCTCAAAATCACGGGCGACCTGCTCATAAGATCTTCAAAGCAACATCCAAGCCAACTTGATACTTTTGTCTATCTACACAGCAACTAATTAAATAAGACTTCACTAATCCAATCAGAACGGATCTATGCAATCAAAATTGGTCACAATTGACGAAAATATCGGTGAACATACATATCAACCGGCATCTGAGGGTGTTCTGCCCGCTCGCATAATACTGGGTGGAAGTGGCTATGGTTATTAGCAGGGCCAAGTAGAAAATGTCGCGTGCTCTTCTTGCTCCTGCAAATATCGTTCAATAGGCATGATTCCTACGGTTTTTTTTCGATGCCATTCGAACCAGTTTTTTGAGAGGAACCAATGTTTGTTTTTATGGGAGGAACTACAATTAAACTACGTAAATAGACAATGAATTGAGTCAAAGACGGACGTCGCTGGCAGCATTAGAAACGCTTCATACTGATTGACAAAGAATTATGACGTAACCGCTGTCAATTTCTACAAATCTTTGTATGGAAAATTAAGTACCTAAATTAATATTTTGGCTGTGAAATACTGCGTTTAATGGTCATACAATTAAAAAAATGTAAAGATTGTATTGGCAGAATTAAATTACTATTGGACATTAAAAAAACACATATTTTCTCTAAACTTTCAAGGTCCATATCTATTTATCATATACTGTTTATACTTTATTACGATAATTATACTATACACTACTATTGTTAATTTTAACATGAGTCTACTGGTGAAAGCGACCAGGTGCCAAGGTGTTCAGCTTAGAGTTCGGTTGTACTCCGCTACGAACCTACTAGTAAACGCAATGAGTGATGAGGCGATTCGTCGTGCATACAGTAGAATCCGGTTATAACGACGGCCAAGGGACCGGTGATATTACGTCGTACTAACCGGAAGGCGTACTAAACGAACAGACCATTTTTTGTGTTTGATTAATCACATATTTATTTATTAATATTTAGGTGGCCAGCAGATAAAAAAAAAACATTTAAATCAAACTATTATATTTAGTACATATTTATTTACCACCTCTTTTACCAACCATTGTAAAAGTGCCACTTCAACTAGTTCTTGAGGCGACATCCACACGCGATTAGGTTTTAAAACATTCGCAATGAACAAAGTTCTATCTTGTGTTTATATTTTTTATTTGAAGATATTGTCGAATGATTTACACCAAATTCCTTCGCAATCATTACATTCGACTTGCCAGCTTCTAACCGTTGTATTATAACACTTTTCTTCAATAGATAAACTTTTTCGTTTTGTGAAGCTATTTTTGTACGCGTACTCACTCATTACCCGCAAATTGTGTAGGTACTGCCATAAAATAAAAAGTCGCATTCCAAACAGCGCAGCGGTGTGTCGGCAAGGGGGTTGCACGGGCGGAGATAGCTTCTTATCTAAGATTTAATTTGTAAACACGTCAACGCTCGTAGTTGTAACCGGACAATTATTTGTGGAATCCCGTCGTTAAAAGCGATCGGTCGTTGTAAGCGGAGTCGTAATAAACGAATGTCCTTTCATATAAGCTCATTCTAAAACCAAACAGACGCCTATACTTACGTCGCTAAAAACGGTTGGTTGCTATATGCGAAGTCGTACAAAACGGACTAGACTCTATATATTGAACGATCCATGGGTAACTTGACGCTGTGATTGTTTTTCTTGTATTTACTATCTTCTTATTACCATGTTTCGCGCTGCTATTATAATATTACCTACCAGAATCAAACTGAAAGTCTCGGGAGTAGATTGTTATTGTCCTTCAAAGTATTCCTCCTTTATATTTAATGCACTTTTCCATGCTTTCAAACGAGTCGTTAAAACACTTATTGAACGTTGAAATAGGGGTCGAGAAAATGGCCATTTTAAAAGCCTCCACTGCTTCTGCCGGCGTCTGAAACCGCTGACCATGCAACTTATCCTTGATTTTGGGGAATGGGAAAAAGTCGTTGGGACTTAGGTCGGGGCTGTTTGGAGGATGGTCCAGTAGTTCGACCTTTTCACCTTCCAGATACTCATTTAATTTTTATTTTTAAGCAGTAACGCTGCTAACGAAAATTATAAATTTTAAATCAAAGGAAAAATTGAAAAACTTAATGCTCCGAGCCGGATTCGAACCGGCGACCACAGGCATTCATGGCCCGTCGCTCTAACCAACTGAGCTATCGGAACAATCCGGTTCGGGCACCAAATCCTTCAATCAGTTCCTTCATACAAGACGCCTTGGGGAGGCGTGTAGCGACATCTACCAGAAGACTTAGGCTCCTTAATGGCACCAACGTCTCAAATCATATTGAGAAATCGTCAGTAACGATGCGCCACCCCATTCTAAATTAATTTTTATTTTTAAGCAGTAACGCTGCTAACGAAAATTATAAATTTTAAATCAAAGGAAAAATTGAAAAACTTAATGCTCCGAGCCGGATTCGAACCGGCGACCACAGGCATTCATGGCCCGTCGCTCTAACCAACTGAGCTATCGGAACAATCCGGTTCGGGCACCAAATCCTTCAATCAGTTCCTTCATACAAGACGCCTTGGGGAGGCGTGTAGCGACATCTACCAGAAGACTTAGGCTCCTTAATGGCACCAACGTCTCAAATCATATTGAGAAATCGTCAGTAACGATGCGCCACCCCATTCTAAATTAATTTTTATTTTTAAGCAGTAACGCTGCTAACGAAAATTATAAATTTTAAATCAAAGGAAAAATTGAAAAACTTAATGCTCCGAGCCGGATTCGAACCGGCGACCACAGGCATTCATGGCCCGTCGCTCTAACCAACTGAGCTATCGGAACAATCCGGTTCGGGCACCAAATCCTTCAATTAGTTCCTTCATACAAGACGCCTTGGGGAGGCGTGTAGCGACATCTACCAGAAGACTTAGGCTCCTTAATGGCACCAACGTCTCAAATCATATTGAGAAATCGTCAGTAACGATGCGCCACCCCATTCTAAATTAATTTTTATTTTTAAGCAGTAACGCTGCTAACGAAAATTATAAATTTTAAATCAAAGGAAAAATTGAAAAACTTAATGCTCCGAGCCGGATTCGAACCGGCGACCACAGGCATTCATGGCCCGTCGCTCTAACCAACTGAGCTATCGGAACAATCCGGTTGGGGCACCAAATCCTTCAATCAGTTCCTTCATACAAGACGCCTTGGGGAGGCGTGTAGCGACATCTACCAGAAGACTTAGGCTCCTTAATGGCACCAACGTCTCAAATCATATTGAGAAATCGTCAGTAACGATGCGCCACCCCATTCTAAATTAATTTTTATTTTTAAGCAGTAACGCTGCTAACGAAAATAATTTTCCGAACCGGATTGTTCCGATAGCTCAGTTGGTTAGAGCGACGGGCCATGAATGCCTGTGGTCGCCGGTTCGAATCCGGCTCGGAGCATTAAGTTTTTCAATTTTTCCTTTGATTTAAAATTTAGATACTCATTTGTTTTCCGAGCGGTGTGAGGGCTGGCATTTTCGTGGTGAAGGATGATGCGGCGACTACTATTTTTTTCTAAGTTCACCAAGTCTTTGCTCTCTCGGCGAACAAATACTTTCATACCAATCGGCATTGACCGTTCTACGATCTTCAAGCAGAATAGTAGCCACGTGACCCGATTAGGAGACAAACGTAGCCACCATCTTCTTGGCCGCGCTGCGAGAGCGAATAACTTTTGACGGTTTGAGCTAGTCTTCGTAAACCCATACTCGAGATTGGTTTTTAGTTTCAGGCTCATATGTCCACGACTCATCACCTGATACGACACTAAAATCTGCATTTGAGCTTCCTCCGTTCAATTTATTCAATGTTTTGCGGCACCAATTGACACGAGTCATTTTCTGCATGTCGGACAATAAGTGAGGGATCCAACGGGAAAACAACTTTCGCACACCTAATTCTTCTTGTAAGATAATTTGTATCTGACTCATTCCAATCCCCAAAGACTCCTGAATTTCCCGAATTATCACATGCCGGTCTTTTTTTATCAGCTGACGCACAAGGTGGACGTTTTCTTGCGTAACTACCGATTTTGGTCGACCTTCACGCGCGTCGTCCGTGAGGGATACTTTGGGACAAGTTGAAATTCTGAATACCACCTGTTACTGTCTTTGAATAGGTGCTACATTACAATCATCCGGTCTCCAAATTGTTTTTGTGTCAATCCACTTTTAAAGTCGTAATACATCATAGCTCTTAAATTTTCACGAGACAATTCCATCTTCAGCAGCGACTCAACAAACCACCACCACTGTTTTTTTCTATGTGGCCAGTGTGTAAATATGATGTTGATGAAACTTCATTGATTATAAAAAGTTATAATACTTATGTGTCAAAAATAAGTTCGTGAGTATTAGATTTCCCAACACTGTCAGTGCAGCCCTCGTACACTACTACTGTCACAACTACCTAAGATGTAATACGGATCACTATGTTATGAAATAAATGATCAGACGAACAATGAAGTCATAAAAAATACACAGTACGAAATGTGCTAAAATTGGTATCGATATAAAACAAAAAATATTACTTGAAGTGTTCCCTGGTGAGTAGCAACATTCGCCCCACGAGGTCTGTTGTTGAGACTCCGGCAGTTCGTTGCACCTCTCTGAAACAAAATAACATGTTATTATTTAATATGCTAACCCCGCGGATCTTCCCTGAAGGTTCATTGCACACGTTGGTGAAATGATTTTTCAAATAGGATAAATTTCACTCGATTATAATATTACTAGCTGTTGCCCGCGATTTCGTCCGCGTAGAGCTTGAAAAAAAATGTTGCTACTAAATTATTTTAGGCGTACCCCTTATAGGCATGATGACACATTTTGAAAAACTGTTCTATTATGTTTAGAAACATTTATTATGTACAACGAATAAGATTTTTCAAGAGAATATAACAGTTAAGTAGGAAAAATTTACATTTTAGTTTTTAAATTTCAAATTGGCGCTAAAACGCTTGTCAGTGTCATGGCGTCCCTAGTGACGTTTGTATAAACAGAACGCAGGCCTTTGACGTTTGCTACCTAGATCGCTCAATTGCTCATTGAATGAACATAAATTAAAAAGTTTACAACTCTTGCGCGGCCGTGCGAGCGAGTAAGCGGGACAATGACGTATGAAGATCTGACAGATAACATGGTTCTATCCCTGTCTTACTATTCGTTCAGTACGTAAGTTTTCTCTGTAATCTGTGGTTATAGGTATTTGTTTATACAAACGTGACGTCATGCGCTCTGATTGGTACCTATTTAACATATCATGGCGGGCGTCCGTATTTTTCAGTTTAATTTTATCAAAATAAATAATAATCTCTTACTTAATAAAAAAAATATAGGCATTTTTCGAATTCTATGATTAAAATTTCACTAAGAAAATACCATATTTTGGTGATTTTCAATTAGTGTCATCATGCCTATTATATATAATGATCGACGTCCCAGACAAACTTCTACCGTCTTAAGGGATGATTTTCGAGATTTATAAAAACTATCCTAAGTCCTTCCATGGGTCTCAAATTATCGCTATGCCAATGTTCATGTAATTCCGTTCTGGGTTTATGCGTAAAAGGTTTAAATTGCTAAACCTAAATTGAAATGTCCGTTTTTACCTGCTGTTTTTTTGCCTAAATTCGTTTAGTAGTTTTATTTGACGACCGCCTTAGCCTAGTTGGTAGTGACCCTGCCTACGAAGCAAGAGGTCCTGGGTTCGAATCCCGGTAAGGGCAAAAATTTGTGTGATGAGCATGAATATTTGTTTCTGAGTCATGGATATTTTCTATGTATTTAAGTATTTACGTCTATTATGTATATCGTCGTCTAGTACCCATAACACAAGCCTTACAGCTTACTATGGGACTAGGTCGATTTGTGTAAGATTGTCCCCTTATATTTATTTATTTATTTAATTATGTTAGTCCGGACTGCCTGTATGTTAGTTTTGTAAGTAAAATTATCATATGCCAAAAGTCGTCGAACTTTCATCTCCATCTCCATCCCCGGTCCCCATTTAAGGTTAAACATCACTGGTTCCTGTCGAGCTGTTGCTAACAGATGTCGCGATATATAATTTCGATGGTTGCTCATCATTTTACGCAAAACCGTGACCAGTACCAACATGTGTTTCAAACTGCGGAAGCCGAAGAGCGTGCTACGTATGAATCGCAATCAATCTGCACTAATCAGTGCTTCTTTTTAAAATGTAGTCCGAAAATATGCATAAAAGTAGAGATGCAACGGATATCCGGTTGCTATCCGGTATCCGGCCTATCCGGCCATTATTTTACTATCCGGTCGAATACCGGATAGTTGCGCACTATCCGGCCGGATACCGAATAGTGATTCTGTTTGGTATTTAACTTTGAAAAATGGTTAGTAATACTAAAATGTATCTATTCAGCAAAATAGACGGGCGCACGTGTACTGCATACGAAATAGTTCCGTACACTGACCTAATAAAACTCTTTTCTTGCCTAGAAAACGGTCCGCGCGAACCTACAATACGTAACAGGTTGAAACCTTCTCGACGCTCCTGCCGCCAAACATTATATAATCTGTGGCCAAACTAAAATGTAGGTATCGTTTGGCCGGCCGAATATTCGGCGGCCGGATACCGGATATTCGGCCGTTGATCAGGCCGAATATCCGGTATCCGGTATCCGGCCAAACAACTATCCGTTGCATCTCTACATAAAAGTGCTTTTTCGTGAATTTACGCAGACTAACGTAACTAAATGTCACTTCAAAGTCAGTAATTGTCAAACCTTTTTCATAAATCAAACTAGAGGGCGCAAAACTAAATACATAGTAGCGCCTCTATTAGGAAATAGTGAAACTAAATGTTCTTGTGGCTGGCACTCTAGAATGCAATATGAACCCACCTGACTTTTTCACTCGTCACCTAATGTCATACGGTAGCGCAGTAAATCTCTCTTTTGCTTAAATCTGTCTGTAACGCCATCATTGAACCGGGTTCAAATCCCGACGAAAGTACTTCCTTTTTTGTTTTTCTTTTTGGATTTTCTAACGAATATGACCGTCTCAACTAAATAGATTGACTTGTAACGTGTAAAATTTTTTTTTCAATATGTTTAATTTTTTTTGATAAGCATGTTTGTATCTCTCCGATCAAATTGGAGAAATCTTAACAAAAGGCCAGGTCAAAAGTACCCTAAACCGACGAGCATGTATGAGAAATATTATGAAAGTGAGTGAAGCGAAAGTGGTTTGCCAGGATCGTAGCAAATGGAGATCCGTGATCTGGGCAAGAGGCGTGATTATATGTATGTATGTATGTATGTATGTTTTAGAGATGCAACGGATATCCGGTTGCTATCCGGTATCCGGCCTATCCGGCCATTATTTTACTATCCGGTCGAATACCGGATAGTTGCGCACTATCCGGCCGGATACCGAATAGTGATTCTGTTTGGTATTTAACTTTGAAAAATGGTTAGTAATACTAAAATGTATCTATTCAGCAAAATAGACGGGCGCACGTGTACTGCATACGAAATAGTTCCGTACACTGACCTAATAAAACTCTTTTCTTGCCTAGAAAACGGTCCGCGCGAACCTACAATACGTAACAGGTTGAAACCTTCTCGACGCTCCTGCCGCCAAACATTATATAATCTGTGGCCAAACTAAAATGTAGGTATCGTTTGGCCGGCCGAATATTCGGCGGCCGGATACCGGATATTCGGCCGTTGATCAGGCCGAATATCCGGTATCCGGTATCCGGCCAAACAACTATCCGTTGCATCTCTAGTATGTTTGTATCTAGATTATCCACAAATATCCCCTATATTTTTGGCGGACATATTCTTACATGTTACATACCTACTACATGTATACTATTTTGGATAGGCATATCCTTTACAAAGATGTTACGCCTTTGATTTAATTGGAAAGTCATGACTATCCATAGGTTTACAATTGACAAATCAAAGCCCAACCTTTATCTATTAAACCCAATTCCATTGACATTAGACGAATCAAGAAAGAAAGAAAACATTTATTTGTCTGTTATATTTAATGCTACATTAATTAACATTCACTCAATCGAAACTAATCAATCCAAGTTGCAAATTCATTTGATCAAATCCTATATACATATGTATACGGCCGGTGGCACAGATTACTTTTCCATATTGTATCTTACTCCTTTCTAATAAGACGCAAAATGTATGCATAATTATCGTTGCGTGGACTTTAGGTTATTGTTCATGGCAATCTCAATAAATAATCACGAATAAAGGCAAACCATTGAACTTCATACATTGTTCTTAGAAATTCGTTCTATCAATAAACAAATGACATAGCTCTTACGTCATTACCAAAATGAGTAGCGTAGCAATATAAAATGAATGCCGTCTCTTTCACCAGAAAAAAACGGGATTGTACGATGGTGTCGCCGTCTGGTGAATATAATTACTACTATTGACCCCGCTGTCTAACTAATTTTGATTTGATATCAAAGACATCTAGTGAAGGTTTTCGGCCACGTGCTGTCATGTGACGCGGCCATGTCATTTACACGGACAGTGTCTAACTCACGCACACATACAAGGCTCGGAGTAAAATTTTATGAATTTCAAATGGCTATATTTTGAATATTACTGGTTTGTACGTGTATTTATTCAAACTGCGGGAGAAGAGGGTCATATATTATCTAAATATTACAATTTCAAGTTCTTGACATCGATAGATTAGACGTCTAGTCCGAACGAAAATTGTATGGAATTCGTCAGTGATGTTGCACCTTAACGGTGTTAAACAATAAATTATTTTTATTACCCAAAATTAATTCTTAAATTAACAAAATGATCCGCAGTTCTAATCTAACTACCTTCTTTCCGGTTCGTGAGTATAGCAGTTCTAACCTACAGTGTTCGAGACTTGGAACTGGTCTTTTGACACATCGCGACACCCATATAACGTAAATTGGCACTGCTCATCGAAATAATAAAAAAAGTTTCAATAGCTTCAGAGTTACAAAACAAAGTTTAATCTCCATGCACGCTCTTTTTAGCACTTATAAAATTATTGACATATTTTTTTACGGCTTATTTGTATAGAAATTAGCATTGAAAACTCGGTATGCAAACCATTACGTCCTACGACTTTTTATTTTTAAATTTAGTGATATACTGCTTTAATCGTTTGGAGTCTGTCAATTTAGAAATAAATCGATATGAATCAAATAATTGTGAATAGGAAAATAACAATGTATTATTTAATTACTGTTACGATAATACGAAATAAAATCACATCGATCGAAACCGACATATTTGATTGTGCAAAATGTTGCCTTTGAAAATATGGCATTGAATTCTGCACGGCGCGCGAGCTCTCTCAATTTTTCTCGCACTATCAGTCTCTCTCTTTACTTACAGGACACTTGTATTAGCAGACGACAGTGTATAGGCTCTCTATTTGATTTCCTAAAAATAATTATTACACAGTTATCAATCGATTCCTTTTATTAGCCATGATCAATCGTAAGCGGATATTATGACAATCGATTTACTCTAGCCACATCACTGTTTACATCATATTGGAACTGTCCAAAGACCAGTCCTAAATCTCGTACACTACAGTGTACGAGATTTGGGACTGGTCTGACTGGGACCTACTTTTCTGTCAGTTCTGCAAGGATCGCAGTTCTAGCTTAACCTAACCTACTTTTCTGCGAGCAGTAATGCATGCATTCTGAATTAATTGCTTACCAAATAGTATATATGTCAGACCGAAGAATTCCCTTACTCCAAAAGTACCTGTTCCCCATACTTTCAACCCGTTTTAACCTCCAACCTTAGAGGAAGAATATAAAAAAACGCAGTAATTTGATGCTAGTCCTTGACCGAAGTTACAGTTCCCTTATTTTAAAATAGTCTTGTTCCTTTTAGCCCATTTAGGGTTGAATTTCGTTTAACACCTAATATTTTTTCTAGTCTCCAAAGAAACAGTCTAAAACCGAAGATCTCTTACTTTAAAAATGACTTGCTCAACATACAGACTTATAACCCTTAAGGGATTAATTTAAAAAACCGACTGAAATCAGTTTTCTAGTTTTTGAACAAAGTTAAACAAACAGTCTAAAACCGATGTTACAAATCGTTTACTTTAAAAATGTCTTGCTCTCGATACAAACATCGAACCTGTGCGTTGATGAGTGAGTGAGTGAGCCATCCAGAAAGTCTACTAATTCTACATGCAAGTGGATGATTTTTAGAAATCTGATAAGCCGTACCGGAGTTAACCCAATACAAAGTTATAAAGCTGCAATCTCACAGACTTTTCCTCTTTATAATATTAGTATAGACTAGCTGCACGGGCCGCTCTGCCTGCGTATTACGTAGAACGCATGGATAATATATGACATAGGCAATTTTTCATCAGCGGCTTCGCCTGAGCTTGTCGTTTTGTATAATGTCTTGTGTCGGTGTCAGTGCCGCGCGGGCAGATAGTAAGTTTTCAAAATTTGACAGAGCATGAGCAGTTTCGCAGATTTATCTGCTATAGCATACTATAATATAATTTGCAAAACCTGACCCATTTCGCGGTTTAGGTATTTAAAATCATACAAACCTGTATCTCCCTGCATTTTTGACCAAATGATATGTATCAATTCCATCTGCAGTCACTGTGATGTCATCTGCAAAAATCAAATTATAGGCAATTAAAACGAGGTAGTTGGGTCAATTAACTATATACATATGTAGTTTCTTAGAAAAAAATATTACAATACGGACTTTCATACTAAAAGGGGTCGTACTTGACAAGAAAACCCAACATTTCGTGATTTAAAATCCATAAATCGCAGTTTTAAAAAGTGACTCAGGCAGGATACATAATTATGGCAACTAGGGACAGTAAATAGGTAATTGATCCACCCAGATACCTACACTTAATCCTTTCATTGCGTGTGGTGTGACCTGCACTCGCATAGGGACCAACACGCAAACAACACCCAACCGGCAACAGGTATTAACACGAAAAAAAGACCAAAACGCAATAAGGTCACTACTCGAAAGGATCCACCAATGAGGTCTGTATCTATATGGCGTTTCGGTTCAATATCACCTACAGTAGGTACAACCACAAAAGCAAAACGACCACTACGACAAAACATAAGTTACATTAGTATATAGTTTTTTTCGTAGTAGTCGTTTTGCGTTAAGACCGTAAAGTGGATATTATGTAGGTACTTGCGGTTTAGTCGTATTGAGCATTGTTGTTCCTTGAACAAGTAGGAAATGGAAATTTCAAAGGACAAGTCCAAAAAAACTGGCTATATATGCAATGAAAAACTTCGTGACATCTTTCTCAATTCAATCATCCAATAAAGTTAGAAGTCTCAAAATGAGGTCCAAGGAAACACTGCGCTTGAAGCATTATCATTCTCCTAGCGTTATTCCCGGTTGTGCCCCTAAAGGAACCCAGGGTCCAATTTGACACCTAAAGCCGTAAGCATTTGTTTGGTAGTACCGAGTATCTACCTAATTGCGACAGGTACGAATGTAATTGCGATCAGAGTACCACTGCAGAACAGTTCCATTGTACAGCAAAGCCTGCCACAGAGATGCCACAAAACAGATACGTACAGAAATCAATCTGCATACAAGTGCGCTCGAGCAACGCACACATAGACACTGCTCACGTACACTATATCTCGGACCGGCTCGGACCAGTGCGAGCGCGAGTGCCATCCGCTTGAGACGCGTCTGTGAACTTTTTTGTGTAACCAAAAAAAAATAACTGTTCAGTGGACGGTTGTTTAAATTCAACATTAAACGGTGAATTGTCGTTTTTTAAGCTAATTTGTAATATAAAAATGACATTGATAATAAAATAATTTAGTCCTTATTAATTTATATTTCCATTTTTCCCTTTTCATTCTCAACGATAAACCAAACAACAGGATACGAGTACCAGGATAGTTGTTTGTGCATATAAGCCATAGTTGACGACCCTAGAGCGACCGCCGTAGGTATGTGGCGAGCCTAAGCCTAGAACGTGGTCTATCAATTTTGGACCTCATTGTACAAGGAATAGGGTCGGAAAGTCATAGACCTCTTTCTTGCCTGCTTGTACATGTCAAGTGTCAACCAGTGTAGTCAGTTACCATTTTCATGATAATCTGGTCCATAATTTCATGGCTTTAAACTGCAATGTAACCATTGCAATTGTCCAAATTGCACTTATCATACACGTGACCATAATATAGTCCACGTGTGCGTAAATAGGCTGGCGGTAATTGTATATGCGTCATCCATTTACGAGCACTTACTGGATGACTTAGAATCAGATAAAGAGTTTTTATCAATGCTAAACTGGCGAGCAGCTATATATTATTGATCAAAGACGCAAGATTAGGGTAATTGTGGCAACAGTGGATCACCCTTTTTTAACCGACTTCAAACAAAAGGGAGAGGTTCTCAATTCGGTTGTATTTTTATTTTATTATGTTTTTTCAGGGTTACTTAGCTCTGACACTATACAAGCTATTGATGTCAAACTCTGATAATATTTCAATATATTTGATAAATGGGCATATACTACTTTATCGGATACTACGGATCGTTACGGATAGTAACAAAACCGACAGTCAACATCAATTGCATATCTGACTTAAGCATCACTTTAGTTAACCTTAACCCTTTCAGTGCGCATGACGCCGCGTAGGCGCCATGCCATTTGCAAGTCCGCCGTAGTGATGACGCCGGCTCGGCGCCATAACATTTTTCCGTTTATATCATAAAATTGATTAAGTGGGGTTACTTTTTCTTTTCTTTTTGTATAATTGACAGACTGAACTGTAATATTCAATATGACTAAAACACAAAATGATATGTATATATTGTAATATTTAACTCTAAACTTTCATTTCACTTTTTCTGTATATAATGGCTTAAAAACATTTCCGAAGTCCTTTAACAAAACAGAGTAGATAATATAGGTAAAAAAAAGTAATTTTGAAGAAAATATCTCTAAGTTTAATAGGTTTAAAACCTCTTGCGCCGAGGTCGGCGTCATTCAGGCTTGCGGGTGGACAACGGATAACGACTCATTTCAAAAGAGTCAAGTGTTGTCATTGCCAAATCATAAGGAGCTTTATTTACATAGCGGTAATGCTACTTTTCATAAATCACGTCGTTTTAGTCGGGAAGAATGGTTTCATGCTATAGCCGTTTTAACCAAGCATATCAATGTTTGTGGATAAATAAATATATTTTAGGTAAATACATATTTTATTACTATTCTATGGCCAAAATACGTAAAATATGTGGTAGGTTGACGTCTTTATAGTGGGTTTTGGGTAGTTCCAACGATTTATTGCGATGATAAGCCGCTGCTGTTTTAACCATAACAGCTACGTAACGTAACAAAGATTTGTGTCATAAATTTTTATGAACTAGCATAAATCATCAATCATCATCCTGCTACTGATAGCACGCAGGTGGCCTGCGTGGAATGAAAACCGATAAGGACATAAGTAGGTAGTATCTTCATTGTGTGATTTATGGCATCTGTGACCCTTTTCGCGCAAAGAGCAGCGGTAAAACAAAAGACATTATTAGGTTTTACCACTTCTCCATGTTTCCCTGAACAAAAGGACCACTAGGGGTGTTGAAAAATTTGCACTATGCAAGAGCACTATGATAGAGAGATGCACAGTCTAGGTTTGACGTTGGTACTATGCTGTCGGTTTTGTGTTTTTTTTTGTTTGGTGATTTTAATCACCAAACACAAAAACAGTGACAGCGCAGAGGTACACCAACTTTTTGTCCTACAGAAAAAATGTATACGTATCCTTACTAACACGCGAATACCTAATAGCTGCCGTCCTCACTTTATAAGGCATAAAATTCTGACGCTGACGTGTATGTATATTATGGAAGCGGCGCGGTTTGTCAGAAATAACGCAAACTTATTCCCCTTACAAAAAATCACCTCAAATAGACGGAACAAAATGCAGTACCATTTACCAATTTCAGAAACGGCCCCTATTGTAGATGCGTTAAAATAGCAAACAAAACAGGCTACCACAACAACTTCCACTTGAAACAAACAACAAAGTATTTGAAAGTAACTTAAATAAACTACTTCAAGTTAAATGTTACTATACCATTGAAGAATATTTAAATGACGATGCTTTGCCAAATTGGAATCAATAGGACATCCGTCCCAACCATTTAAATTATATTATTTCATTTTATTATTGACTGTTGTTGACATTTTATTTTAAAACATTATTATTGACGTTTGTTGACATTTTATAGCTTTTATAATGATGAAATAACAATTTGTATAATTTTTATAAAATAACTAATGCCGCATTAATCCCATTTCATTAAGATCTATATTATTTATTATAATGAATTTTGTAGGGGTATTCTCAAATTGTGTCAGTTTAAAAGTAAGGTAAATTTATTTATTACGAATGTTTGGTTATAATTAAATGAATGCATGTTAGCTATTAGATTATATTGCTGTGCCCTAGGAGGGTTCATGTATTGGACTCGAGTGTATTGATAAGACCTTTGTTAACAACATGATGCAATGAATAAATAAATAAAAATAAATAAATAATAACGACTTGGCTCTCCTTATCACTCAATGATAACCACAGCCACACTCAACATGAATGGCCCTGCTTGCCCACCGGACCCCGATATCTCTGCATTCCATGTTTGACCCTGATACCTAACTAACCCACTATAGTGTATTTAATAATAAATACTAGTAAATTCCATGTTCGAGGACCGTATCATTAAAATTAAAAAAATAATGCATCATTTCAAGTGTTTGGTTAGTGGAAATAGTGCATCAACCCATCCATTTCACGATTCGCACCCGTAGGCCGGCATGACGCCGGCTCGGCGCATCGGGTTTACCGAGCTTTTTGCTAGTTCTGCGCCATAGCGGTGCGCAAAGCGCTGACAGCGTTCGCCCTGAAAGGGTCTGGCATTTTTTTTAAACTCCCCAAATATCGAAGTATTCTTTTTTTGTAAGAAATGTATAATGATCTACCTAACACATTCACCAATTAATTAATTTATTTATGCATAAGCTCATCTTACCTCCTAATGCTATGGACAAAATGCAAACTTAGGTGGAGTGAAAATAAATTCTCTTCATGGTATGAATGATCTAGTATAGGGCCTGCACGAACTTACTACGTACTATTTCAATGACAAGGCAATATATTATAATCAAGGATGGCACAACTGAACGGCATTGAAATTGAAACTTTACGTGATGACCTGATGACCCTAAGTTTCATTATTGTTTGACCACAAAAAAATCTTAGACATGCCATGAGCAGCCGGTCCACTTGCCCATAGTTAATCATAACGATTCATTGGTCAACTCGGCCCGCATCTGACTCGGCCCGCGGGCCGAGATGCCCAATATGAGATTTATTTATATTTTTGCATGGTCGGCTTAGCCCGCGGGCTATAATGACACTTTTAAAATGTTTTTGTCCGTCTTTAGTCAACTCAGCCCAGACCTCTTTCAGCCCGCGGGCCGAAATGTCAACTATGAAATATGTTTCTATTTTCATAGTTAACTCAGCCCACGGCCCTAAATCAGAAATAGAGGAAAAGCCTTCCGACGCCCATGACCAAAAACGCAAAAGACCAATTCAAAATTTTTGGTGATCATGTAAGTATATTTTAATTCATTTACTTTTATCATGTTGACTCATCTCAATTGCTACTTTAAAACAATGCACTTTAAAAATACTGGCCACTTAAAATGGAATAGATATGATTTTAATGAATTATCTATCACTGTCATGTCACTGTAAAGTCCATAATTTTTTTATGATATCAAATTTCTGGGAGCATATTGTAAGAGCAGTGTCTGAAGGCCTATAATAACTCACGTGTAATATGGTTTTAAGAAGAACACCAGAGCATGACAATGCGTGCATTTTTGGTGGATGCTGGTACGAGCCACAGGCTATTTCTAGCCTCCTCAAAGGTAAAATTCTGCTCAAATACCATTTATACCTTTCGCCGGGCACCAAAGCTTGTCTGTACCATCAACGAGTAGAGCAAGATTGGTCGGAGATAGCTGAAGCAGATGACAATATCAACGATTTCAATATCAACCATATACAGGATATGTTAATTATAATTCATAATGTAATTCAAATTATTAATTGCATAAATGTATTGCTAAATTAAATCTTTTTTCTTTTAATACCCAGAAAATCCAAACCTTTTTTTAAGCCGTCGTATTCCAGTTCTTTGTTCTTTCACTTGCGATTATGGCTTATTGCTTATTTAGGTTTTGGTCATTTGCGTTTATGGCCTATTGCTTATTAAGATAAGGACATTTACGTTTTAGGTATTATGCGTAATACACATTTGGTAATTTACGTATTTGGTATGTTGCGTATTTGGAACTACGCGAGTAAGGTCTTTAGCGTTTATTGGCCATTTGCGTTTTTGGTCATGGGCGTCAGAAGGAGGAAAAGAACAGAGTCGATAATAATGAAAATGCTGCTTTTCAGTAAAGGGTTTTCTGTAATTATTTTAATAAGCTATAGAATAATACTATCTACATTAGCCTTCTAAAACCTAAGTTTTTCTAAACATACCTAACTCTAAACTTATTAAATTATTTTCATATTTGGTCACTAAGTTGGAAATTTTGTCGTTTTTTTCAATTACATCGTTATTTCGTTTCACACGAAAGCCGTTCTGTAACCTTTTAAGGTCGTTTTTTATGATTTTTTCAATTACTACTAAGAATTGTACTATGTTAGGTTTTGGTTTCGTAATCTTGTTTAATTTTGAATTAAAACCTTCCACAACATTGTTTGTACGATTAACTTGTCGATAACAAGTCCAAGTATCAAAAAACATAGAAGTAGGGCTCATCCATGTGTCAAAAAAATATGTATTAAAGTCCTTTACATTTCTTCGTAATGAAGTCACTGGAGATTCCTGTAAGGCGTACTGCCAAGCTTCTGGTAACACTTGAAATGGTAAATGTGCCATTGCACACAAACGCTTTACATGGTCTTTACCCAATGCTGATTTATCTAAACCATATTCCTTCGCTTTTTTCCACAAACATTTTGTGAAATGATAGAAACAACCGTCTATTTCCACATCTGGACACACATTTATTACAGCTAACATCATAGCCTTTTCAAAGTCCATTTTAATGTTAGTGGGGTTCCAAGCTGGTACTCTTCTTTTTATTATGCGAAACAGAATTTCATAGGTTGTCTGTTTTTTGTTAGGGAGCAACGCGTATAAGATCGGCAGAACTCTGACATGTTCTCTGTCACTCCCACAATCGGCATGCATCGTAAAAAGTTGGTAAAAATTCTTCTGGCAACTTTTAAAAGTCCCATCAATGTAAAACGTGTAAAATTGTGATAGTAGACTCGATAATTCGTCGTTAGCAAATATTAATATTCGATTGCCTTTCACATCATAATCAGCAACATATGTTGAAATTTCTTGGGAACTATTATATCATCCGAAGATGCAAATATAATACATTTTAAGCCTAACGACTTATTGCGTTTCCTGTATAACTTTTTCTTGATATTTTCAAATTTTGGCATTGCGGTCACTATTGGCAAATCTGTATCATCTAAATTATTTATACATTCGTTATATATGTGTGAAACTGGAGTGCTTAAGTCCTCGGTTATTTTTTTTTCCATACTGTCGAAACATTTCTTAAGATGTTAGTTTTCACAGTAGCATAGCAAGAATCACTCTTTACACATCTCCACAATATTGACCCATCTCGGTTATTATTTCTTTTAAAGCGATAATGATACCCTGACCTTTGGAGAATGCGGCTGCCTCGTTGCGATGTTACTAATTCAAAATCTGTAGGTAATGTTAAAATTCTATTTTCATTCATTTTTAACAAGCACAGCCTTGTTATTACTTAATAATATTATATTTAATTATATAATTTCTAATACTTTTCTAAGTTGACTATAAAAAATACAAATCAATTTCATAGTGGGCACTTCGGCCTGCGGGCTGAATGTAGTCCGGGCCGAGTTTAGATTTTTTAAGGGGTCGTTTTGGCCCGCGGGCCAAGTTGACCATGCAAACATGCAAATAAATTTCATAGTGGGCATTTCGGCCCGCGGGCTGAATCAGATGCGGGCCGAGTTGACCAATGAATCATCATAACATACGAACAGGATTTTAACCATAAATAATTCAGCAAAGAATCAAAAAAGGTCAAAAAAGTACATGAGGATTAGCTGTGGCAGTAGCACATTGTTTTGATGAAGTCATAGCTGACCTAAAATACTAACTACCAAACACTTTTACATTCAGCTATTTAAAACCGAATGGAACTATTTTAGAGTGTATGTTTATCACATAATTTAATAATATATTGTAAAATATGGTGGAACATAAGAAATTTGTGTTACCTGTAATTTGCTGTAACTGTAGGTCAGTTACTTTTTTCGTCAACTTTCTCATTCTGCAATTATATTTTAAGCACATGCAATCTTACACTGATGTGATGTTTATGATTTCATTGACAGACAAAATTTTATCAGCCAGGCCTATGCTTACATTTTATGAATTTGTAATAAAGATTTTATTGCTGCAGATTCCCTAAAGTGTGCTTTCAATTTAAATAAATGAATGTCTAAGCCACAGGTCTAAGCTAAGTATGATAATATTAGGTAGAGAAAATGTTGTTTTGTTGGGCAGTTGAGTTAAAAAGAAAATAATTATTTACCTCCATGTACACAGAAGTCACACTGGTATTTGTCTAGTGTCTCGAGGGTTGTGACATAAGGAGCACCCTCAACAACCTGGTCCACCCATTTTATAGCCTTCACCATCTTGTAGCGCTCCTCCTGTGTGAACACCGGGGGGCCTTTGTGCTTCGCTATTTCCTCGTCTGTGTGCACTCCCACTATCAACACATCGCCGAGGGCTTTCGCTTGTCTTAACGAATTTGCATGGCCAAAATGAACCATGTCGTAACTGAAAAACGATAAACATTGTCGCTAATTTAGTTTTACAATAAAGTACTAAACCGGCTACGATTTACGAACATTCATTGCCTTGATTAGCAGCGGATGTAATGTTTTGTAACTATTTGTAGTAACCTGAAAAATAGGCGAAATATCGAGCACTAACACCAAACAGTCGCAATAACTGAATACTTAAAATACTGAATACCTTTTCACTGACTAATATCCATTCTAAAGGCTATTATTTAAACGGCAATGGAAATGACAAATATTAGGCAAAAAATATATATTTATAATCATTTAACTCACCACCCATCACACCACACACGAATCTGTTTCTTTTCTTCATTAGAACCATTCATTTTCAAATAAAATTAACAAAACAGTCGTTAAACTCTTAATTATTTGATAATAAACTTGCACTATTAATTAAATTATTAAAATCGAAACATTTATTCGACCGCGAGTTTCGCACCTCCCCATACACAGCTCCGCAAACCGACTGTCATTTTTTCTGCATTGCATGCTGTCAAATGAAACGATGACGTCAAAGCAAAACGCTGGTTTTACTTGCCAGTTAGCAGCACAAATTGGTTTGTTTAAGTTTCATTCCTTATGTTGGCTAACACGTAATTAAGCATGTTTTTTTTAGCAAAATGCATTTAAAACAAAACTAACTTATTATCATCCTAATTTTTTGACACAGTTTATCGAAGCTGTAATGTAAGAATCATTGTCCTGCGTTGGAATACATATTTATTATTATTTATTTATTTAATAAGTACAATTTTTTGATACAAAAGATTAAAACATAGCCCCATTGGCCCCATATATCTGGGAATCTGTGGTACTGGTATTGCATAATGAATTTAATGAATATACAGGATGATTGGGAGCAGAGTGCAGAAATTGATAGTATAAGTTATTCTGGACATCAACTACATAGTTTTAGGTTTCCCAGTCTTGTAGTTTTAGAAAATGGGATAAAACGAAATTTCCTTTGAGAATAGGTTCTTTATAAACTTTTTCGGTTCCAAAATAGTTTTCAATTACCAGGAACTGCTTATCTCATTGAAAGATTAATACTTTCTGAGTATTTTTTAGATGTTTATCGGTTGCAAATGAAAAAACAAAAAATACCCTATTCCAAAAACTAATGAATTCAATTGAAATCGCATTGAATAATCCGTTTGAACGTAGGTAACTAGCGCAAAACCTCCGTGAGCGAGTCTGACTCGCACTTGTCCGGTTATTTTAATTCCGTGTGAGAATATTTTCCTATGATTTTAATTTACGAACTAAGTACTTCATTTCTATCTATGTATTTCAAATATTGTTCACATTAATTACGTGATTAGTTTCGTGGGTTTTTAAAGGAATTTGTTTACACCTAAGTTTATTAACAACTATTATTATACTTAAGTTATCTAGAGTTCACATACATAATACCTACTTCATAAAACTTATATGTGAAGGGCCAACCAACTCATTTCTTAGAAAGTAGGTATAAATATGAACTACTTTCATTCAGTATCTAGTTATTTAATTTACATATTACTGTCGAGGTCCCTGCACAATTAATTTACAAAAAGCGAAATTATCTAATCGTAACAAATTCCGCCGGCCTATTGGCGATTGGTTCAGTCAAATCACGCCACTGCAGACGACGAATGCGAGACGTGTTACATATGGACTTTGTTGTCTCTACGTTTTGTTGGGGTTACTAAAGTTATCTTCCAATCCTGCGTTTTGTGGGTCAACAGCTTGTGCTAAGTGGGAACAAGTACTAATAATAAATACTACATTAAGTAAAATTTAATATTTTTTATTCAGTCTTTCGCATCTGCCACACCTCCAGCCGTTATAGAAAACGTGGCTTCGCTTTCAGGCAAGTCAGGAGAATCGTAAATTTTTGCAATTCTGTTTTCTCCCCTGCCTTTTCTCAGGGAAATTCTGGTGGTAGACGCGTGTGCGAGGATATTTCCACCAATTGGTTTTTTCGGATCTACTTGAAAAGAGAGTGTGGCCCCAGGATCGGATGTCATCTGGTTTGTAATGAATACTGCTACGTTGTATTCTTCAGATATCTGCAAAAAATAATTTTACTTACTTGAATTTTACTTCGATACATAGTAGAGTAGAGTAGAGAGAGGTGCTATTTAGTTATCTACCACACTACACAGTCAAACAGGAGGAAATATAGTAGTAGACAAAAACCTGTATCGAATAAATGAGAACAAAGTCGTATTAGGTCAAAGCTCAAAAGCGGATAACTAGCATGTAATTTCCTCCCTGTCATCACTACCTACCAAATATTGGCTGTTGTTGTCTACTTGAAACAGTACGCTTACCATGAGTTTGAGAATGACGGCTTACGCTAACGAATATCGAGTTTTCTATCTGTGCATCTCTATTGCACTTTGACAGTACGAGCGGGAGTCACAGATAGAAAACTCGATACTCGTTAGCGTAAGCCGGCATTGTCAAACTCATGGTAAGCGTACAGGTGTCGAGTTCTACATTTATCTATCTGAGTCTCACTAAAGTCAAAGACCTCGGTCCAGCCGGATGCAGTTTTATCTGTTCACCTTATGATCTTGAACTCGTTGAGAAATATTTCGGATACAAGTTGGAGATTCATAAACTTTTGATAGTTACTATCGGTGTCGCTGTTAATGCTATTTTAAAAATAGAGACCTACTCGTACCTAAGCGTAAAATTCATAGATCATTTTTTTAAGTCTTCGTTTAAAAATATGACATTTTGTGAACTGATCATCGATAATCGTCATCATCGTAGTCTATATTATGAAGACGTACCTAATTCTTTTTGAGTTTGTAGCGGTATTCGTTTGTATTGAGGTTGTATGTAGGGGTAAAGCGGATCCCGGGCTCCTTTAGGTCACAACGGGGAAAAAGGCTATGTGGATTATTGTATGTAATGGATTATTGTGGGTAATCTTCGGAACTAAATACTAATCCAATACCTAACAAAAAAATATTTCAACTGTATTTACCTAGAACCGTCTAGAACGGACTTTCTTTATATTTTATGCCGCGAACTTTGTAATACGCGATTACGGCAATGCGGGTAGTTAGTAAGTAGTTATGTAAATTTGAAAGTAATCATGTAACTTTTTATTTTATTTTTTACCCTCACATGGTTAGACTATTTGAGAGATTTTGGCGTGGAAATAGTGTTCTTCAGACTTTTATTTACTTACCTATAAATACGGGAAAAAGGCGTCGACCCCCCGCTCCGGGTCATTCTTATTGCAAAGGTTGTCCATCGCAATCCAACGCGGCAATGCGGCGAGCGTGATGGGCACCTTTGCACCGGGAGTGACGCGGAGGGGGTTCTTTGAGTAGTTATAATTTAATTTAATTTCTTTTTCTGCCTTGTAATACCTATATTTAATTTACTAATTAGATATTTATGAATAAGCCTTATCGCTGGAAATGTACTTACCATGTTTTTTGTAAGTATTATTTTAAACTTGATAATATGATTAATTTTTACATAGTAGGTAATATATGGATTTTTAACAATAAAAATAAAAGTATAGGTACAGACCGAATTAACATGATGGAAGGGCTAAAGCGTCTCGTCACACAATAGCACAGTGTGTAAGATATCGATTCATCTTACTGATTTGTTATCAAGAAATGTCTAGGTATTGTTCTGCTCCAATTCAACAGACATTACACGCACAGCATTGTAGATTAAGCCCCGATAATCACATTAGGCGTCGACATTGATAATTGTTAACAGATTTATCGGTGACTATGTATGTAGAATATCTACTTTGAATAATTTGATTTGTGCATAGAAATAGACGGGTACTCTCCATTTCAAGACATGCCTAGAGTTACGATCCGAATAGGTACATAATATAATCTAAAATATAATATAGAGTATACCCATACCTAACCTTTTGCAGGCGAGACGAACCTGTGCTGACGATGACCAGAGAAGGTCCCATATATAACCGAGTTATGGTAGAGTCGGCCATCAGCAGTTTAACAATATAACATACCTTTTACAGACCCGAGCCAGTTTCTGTTAGGTTCACGCGGAGAGAACCGTACCTACTACCTACCGTGGTGTAGTTCAATGTCAGCAGTTGGTATGTATTCTTAAGATGGTGACACACCTTTTGCAGTCGAGACAGTATCTGAGCTAGATTTTGTTAGATATTTTTTAATTATCGTTTAAATACATTAGCATTGATGGAATAAAAGTATCTTTAATTAGTTTAAAATAACAATATGGACATTATCATAATATGAATTACAAATCAAGTCGGAATACAATGGTGTAAAGAATGATAAAATTAAAATACGTAAAAATAAATAAAAGTAATACTACGAGTACATCCCGCTCTGCTTCAAGCCCGAACCAAAGGTCCCCAAAATGCTAGCGGCATTGCCTCGCTGAACAGCAATGGAGACCTGTTGGACGAGCCATGACCCAGAGCGGGGGTCAAGGCCCCTGTCCCTTAATCGTCTGCCTAACTCCTTGCACAGCCCGAGAGCCTCACTGCCCCAGGGCCCAGCTGTCTCCACAGCAACCGGAACGAAATTATAAGTCGGTTCCAAGGCAGAGTACTTTGCGTGTTTGAGCTTGGCGGCATTTTCGGCCGCCGAACCAGCTGACTTAATTGTGTGCTTTAGATGGGACGCTGCAAAAGTGCTAACACAAGTTGCATCCCATAGGAGGCACCGCCCTCTCTGCCAGGGAAGTGGAACAGATAGGTGGCAGTTTCAGATCAGCAGTTAGGGCATTCTTAAGAATGGTAGGTAACAGTAACACACCTTTTGCAGTCGAGACAGTATCTGCTGAGCTAGCTTTTGTTAGATCCATGCGGAACAGAAAGGTGGCAGTTTCAGTTTTTTTTTAATTTATCCAATGTACTTTAAAACTATTATATATGTGGTTTCGAACAGCGAGCGAAAACCGCTTACGGTTTATCTGTCGCTATTGTGCACCGCTCTGGCGCGCATCGGTACTTGACAAGTATATATTTTGATGCAAGTGATGGTAATACGTATTTAGGTAAGGTAATTATGTTTCTCAATTTCTGTGACCTACATCGATTTTGAAGGTTGGGTAAATTTGAAATTTCATCACAGATTATCATCATCTTAAATTTATCGTATACCTACATTTATAATTTTGCAGTATCGAAATAGATAATTATCGTCGTCTTTATGATTATTTCTAATAGAGATGGGTAGCTACTAAGGCTGTAGCGAACAATGGATTCCGCTAATGTCATATACAAAGCATGTCATGTATAGCATTCTGAGGGTATTAAAAGGTAATTTATATTTTAAAAGGGATAGTTTATAAGATGGATCGTAATTTGTTACAAATATGGCTCACATCGGGACCCCAATTGAATGTATTATCTATGACCAAACCGAGGTATGTATGCGAGGTATCCACTATTTCCAGATGTTCGCAATCACATGTATACGCGTATTGTTTTGGTGCATACACTCGTGGCTATGCGTGTCGCGAATCATGACAGTTGATGATATCGCGATGTCTTTAGCTCATGGATGGAGCGTGTATGAGCGCCTTAAGAGAATATTTACTCTGGCTGGTAAGGTTGTGTTATATTTGTCACTGAGGGTAAGCTAAGAATTGTAGTCTTTTGCGTATTTAAACGTATAACGCCTTTACAGATACCTCTTTTATTGTCTTTGATAAGAACTTGCTACCCGTAGCCTGAGCTTGAGCAGTAGTGTAGACCCAGCGTGGTGACACTAAGACGTAATATGTGCCTAGCAATATACCCCTAGGATAATACGAGATTTTAAAGGACGATAAGCGTTGACACGAGACATAACGACTGACCGATGCTAGTATGACATAGATGAGACTTTCCCTTGTAAATATAAAGTTGACAAGAGACAGCATAGAAGGCAAGTGGACTTCTATGGTTGCTCGGCCGATAGGCGAGAACCTTGATAGTAATATGTATATTACATACACCTTATGTGACTAATATATGAGTAGTACAATGAACTGGCAGTATGTAATTGAGAGATACGAGACGATTAGTATATCTACATGAATTATAACTATTCCAGTAGTTTGATAGTTAGAACTTATATATACTAAGAGCTAAGGCCTATAGTGAAAGTGTAATCATTTTACACATCAACCCTACAGGAGTGGCAGGCAAGTCTAGCAAGCAGAGCGAAGCAGATGTATCTAATATGGACTGCGTTGGATGATTTAAGGTAGGATTCAAATTTCCTATCCTTAGATCATATTTAAACCTATCGTGAGCCCTCAAGCTTAACGCAGCCATTTGGGCGTCGCGACAATGCGCTCTAATTTTAGGTGTTAGGAGGCTTTTTTTATATGTAGAGTGGATATGCATGACCTTGGTTTTGTCATAGTTAATGACTAGGCCTACGTCGTGGGTGGGCCCATGCACACAGCTGGTTAAAGTTGGCTTGTAGGATGGTTTCAGCAACCGTGATATCGGCATGGGCGGCCACGAGGCAGGTATCGTCCGCAAATTGGTTGATCAGCAGTTAGGGCATTCATAAGAATAGTAGGTAACAGTAACACACCTTTTGCAGTCGAGACAGTATCTGCTGAGATAGCTTTTGTTAGATCCACGCGGAACAGAATGGTGGCAGTTTCAGATCAGCAGTAAGGACATTCTTAAGAATAGTAGGTAACAGTAAAGGCCGAAACGCACTGACAGCGGTGGCGGAGCGGCGCGGTGCGGTGCGGAGGCGGTACTGGTTGTAATGTTCGAGCTTATACGAAAGGGTCGTTAGGGTCGCGCCGCGCCGCACCGCTCTGTGCGGATCGTTTCATATTAGCTCGAACATTACAACCGGTGCCGCCTCCGCGCCACACCCCGCCGCTCCGCCACCTCTGTCAGTGCGTTTCGGCCTTAACAATACTCAAATTTAGGTTCGCGTCTTTCCTGTGGACACTATAAAAGTTAAGGGCTACGAAGCCTAATTTTGGACTCTTAATCCGCATAAACAGCGTCTCCTCTTATGTATGACCATTCGATAAAAACCTGATTTATATGCAGGTGAGCTTTTAATTATTGACCACAGGAGGGACGAATTTTGCTTATACAGTGTGTTCGGGTGAACCCAGTTTATAAACGAAATTCGTCTCTCCTGTGGTCAAAAATTAAGAGCTCACGTGCATATAAATAAGGTTTTTATCGAATAGTAATGTAGAAGAGGAGACGCTGTTTATGCGGATTAAGAGTCCAAACCAAAATTAGGCTATTACAGACCCACCTTTTCCAGTCGAGACAGTATTTGCTGAGCTGGCTTTTGTTTGATCCATGCGGAACAGAAAGGTGGCAGTTTCAGATCAGCAGTTAGGGCATTCTTAAGAATAGTAGGTAACAGTAACACACCTTTTGCAGTCGAGACAGTATCTGAGCTGGCTTTCGTTCGATCCATGCGGAACACAAAAGTTGGCAGTTTCAGATCAGCAGTTAGGGCATTCTTTTCTTAAGAATAGTAGGTAACAGTAACACACATTTTGCAGTCGAGACAGTGTCTTAGCTTTCGTTAGGTCCATGCGGAACATAAAGGTGGCAGTTTCAGATCAGCAGTTAGGGTATTCTTAAGAATAGTAGGTAACAGTAACACATCTTTAGCAGTCGATACAGTATCTGAGCTAGCTTTCGTTAGATCCATGCGGAACAGAAAGGTGGCAGTTTCAGATCAGCAGTTAGGGCATTCTTAAGAATAGTAGGTAACAGTAACACACCTTTAGCAGTCGAGACAGTACCTATCTGAGCTAGCTTTCGTTTGATCCATGCGGAACAGAAAGGTGGCAGTTTCAGTTCAGCAGTTAAGTCATTCTTAAGAATAGTAGGTAACAGTAACACATCTTTAGCAGTCGATACAGTATCTGAGCTAGCTTTCGTTAGATCCATGCGGAACAGAAAGGTGGCAGTTTCAGATCAACAGTTAGGGAATAGTAGGTAACATAACAGTAACACACTTTTTGCAGTCGAGACAGTATCTGATCTAGCTTTCGTTAGATCCATGCAGAACAGAAACGTGGCAGTTTCAGATCAGCAGTTAGAGCATTCTTAAGAATAGTAGTTAACAGTAACACACCTTTTGCAGTCGAGACAACACCTGGGCTAGCTTCTGTTGGCGGTCTGCGAGTTCGCCGCGACCTGAGAAGTCCACGCGGAACAACGCCATGATCGAGTCAATGATGAGCAGTTTGAAAACACCGCCTTCCTCGTGAAACTTCGCTGCCACGTAGTCAAGAAGCTCCGCCTAGTGTAAGGAAATAAAATGCTCATCCACGATCTAAACATAAATATTGCTTGTTTTATTTAAGTGCGCTAAGTTGATTGCCTGACATGAGAAATTAGTAAAACTATCTTAAAACATTACATAAATATTATTCATATATACTAAGTCAAGAGTATTGAAATAGTAGGAAAAAGACGTAAAGAAACGTAAGTGTTGTAATGTGCATATTTACTTATGTACTTTGTTATCGTAGGTACCTACCTCTATGATCCCTGATCCGTCTGTTTCTGAGAATTTTTTCAGTAACAAGATGCTACTTATTGTGGATTACATTAATTTTCCTTTTAAAGTAGGTAATGTTTAAAACTTCTAAATACGTACCTGATGCTCCGATGTGTAAGCTCTAGCATATAGGACGTTATCTAGAACAGCATTTTGGTCCAAATTGAACCTGTCAGCGATGGGCCGAAGTCGATCAGGGCGACTGAAATACCTGCTAGTCAAGGAAACCCAAATAGGTATGTCTGTTTGGAATTATGAATACCGTTTCAGGGCATTCGTAATAAATACTATACTACATAAATACCTAAGCGTCTAGGTTTCTACAGACCGAAACGTTATTAACCAATTATTTCAGCATGATAAAAGGTTATCACGCTAAAATAATTGGGTAATAACATTGTTTATCCAAGTAAAACAGAATTTAGGTACGCAAACGTTTTATTTGGTATTTTCATAAAAACATGATTACTAGACCATTTTATTATGTTAATAGACTATTATATATTACCACAAGAGTAACACAATTAATCATCTACACCTACACAATTATACCTCAATGTCACTCGGCCATCTAAGTCGTCCCGCCATCCCTTATTATGGATGTATTCATTATGTATTGAACTATTAAAACGGCGACGCATTTATGCCCAATTGCGCATCTAACGAAGACTCGACACACACCTACGACACGACTGTACGACACGTGTTTAATTTGAACAATAATGGAACTAAAATATGTTTGTAAGTACGTACCTAATTATAAATGTGATTCCTTCTGTGGATACAAATGAATATTACGTATTTAAATAAACTTCTACTAATGGTAAATAAACATCTTGAATACTTGAGGGCCAAGGCCAAGTTGTTTGATACACGAATGGCCATTTAAAGATTTGCCGATTCGGTTCGGTGCGAAGGACGATGAACTGCATTGTTTATTTTTCTTAACTATTCGTTTTTTTTATTATATAGCACGAGAGTAGGTACGTCTTATTTATTTGCTGCCTTTACCTGTCGTTATTTTTCTCTGAAATCGAATTTACATTTACAAACCATATTAGTAAAAAATCTTTTTCAGCGCTTCAGACCCCCTAGCACACTAAGTTTTATGTCGGATATAATTAAAGCATTCGTCCCATTCTGGCAAAATGCGAGTGCAAGAGGGACAAATGCTTTATGTCCGACGTAAAACTTTTTTTAAAAATCTTTATTTAAAGAGCTTAGTCACTTATGTGACTATGTCACTCTACATAAAACTTAGGGTGTTAGGGGGTCAGGTAAATAGAACAGCTCCGCAAGTTACATAAAATAAATTTCTTATATTTTCATATTCCCAAGTTCCCATATCTACCCACTTATAATGCTCACCCTGTATATCATCTAAGTATAATCATTTCATCACGAAGCCAACAGTGGGAAATGACTGTAGACATTGTAGTGTATATGACTCAGGTTCGGTACTAGTTGTTTATGTTGATAATGTTGATATCATCCATAGTTAATCAATCACATCACCTAATTAACGCAAAATTAAAAACGTTTGCATGAAATATTGGCAGTGTCGTTCAACCAATCCGAAAAAAAAGAGGCATATAATATAAGTAGGTTCTCACTCATCATTTATATCCACGGAAATCTGCTACCATGATAAAAGTAATTTATCAGTTAGAGAAAATAAACTGATGAATATAGCTTGTCACTAATCCATGAGTTTATTTTCTCTAACGGATAAATTAGTTTTATCAATACATAGTAGCATACCTAGTTGTGATGTAGGATTTTCTAAATGTAGGTACGATTCCCACCGCGACGCGCGACCGCGTTTTAATAGAGTGCAGCACGCAGAAGGCGGACGGAGCCGGTCAGATGCGACGACAGCCGAGCACAGCCGTCCACGTCCGCGAGGAGCCGACCGGCCGCAGATCCAATTAAATAGGAAATGTAACCTCTGTATTACAGCTTCAAATTCCTTTGGCAACTCATAAAATGTGCTCAGGCGCGCTCCGATCCGGCCCGTTCGGTGGGAATCGTACGTAATCCTACAATTTCTTAATGCGGAAGACAGCGAGTAGGATCCAAGCGCCACCTATTTTAAAGGATACAAAGTATGCTCAGTATCCATGAACATAACTTTTCCACCGTGGTAGCCGCTCGGCGTGGGTATCTGCGTGGTGACACACAGAGTGTGAGACAGCTGGGTCTTCCCTGTACGAAACTCTCCGAATACTTCTGTTATTGCCATAGACTCTATGCCACCAGCCAACAGTTTACTGCCAACAAAATTCAATTTAAAATTGGTATGCTCGTTTTGAAGATAAATGACTTAAAAAATAATGATTACTCACTCTAACTCGCTACTTCCCGTGCTGATTTTAAAAACTTGCTTCCGTTTGTCGCTTACTTCTAAAGCAGTCATGAAACCAAGAGTAACAATCTTTTGGCATGCTTCTTTAATTTTGTCAACTTTCGCATCCGAAAAACCTTTTATGTTGCACAGTTTTTTCTTTGTAGACATCTGAATACCCTTGATTGTACAAATGCCTGCTGTTTTTAGTTTTTTGATGTCTGCTACATTTATACCATGCTTCTGTAATATATCAACATCTTGAAAAAATGTTTCTTCTTCTATGTCTGAGACATTATCGTCTAGAGCTTGTTCAAGCATTGTTATTAGCAAAAATATTTATATTTATTGAATAATTTACTGTGATAAACTTTGGCGCCAAAATGTTTTTTTTTTAAACTGTCGTGTCGATCACTGATTTGACATTTCCGTTTCCATTTCGAATTGTTTCCGCAAACGATTTTTTTAAAAAGCGGTCAACAAATAAACAAATATAGGCAAATTATACATTATTATACAGTACGATGAATTTTAGATAAATATTACAAAGAGCCAGTTCGATATTTATCGAAGGATACTTGAATGCTCTTACTTGGCTCTTACTTACGTTGTTTAATGGGCCATCCACATTAAGTGATTTGTCAGCCCCAATTCATCAGAATCTGACTAATTGCTATAGTGTGGATTTGGTGTGGATGCATGTTCCAACCGTCAAACGAGTTGTACGGACTAATTGCATGAAAATCACAATTTGGACCATGGAATTTGCATGATCTGCCAAGTTTTTTTTCTCACAAATTTCATACAAATAAATTTTAAAGATAATTAAAAAATACATATATGCTAAAGAACATTGTATTAATATTTTACACTGTAATTTTGTATTTTTTTTAAACCGGTGTTTTGCAACTACAATTTCATTCAGTGTGGTCAGTTAACAGTAAGAAAATTGCCGCATTCAAACGGTTCTGCGAAGCGGACTGCAAGATTGTTACTAACCGATGAGATAGGGCGAGACAGCACGTCGATCATGAGGTCGCCGTGACATACTCTCGATTTTTGTGTGCTGCACGGCTATTACGCGACGGCGCGCGAGCTCTCTCAATTTTCTCGCACTATCCGTCTCTCTCTTATTAGGACATGCGAGAGAAATCGAGAGTATGTCGTGGCTGTGTGTTAGACGTGCTGTCTTGCCCTATCTTATCGGTTAGTAACAATCTTGCAGTCCGCTTCGCAGGACCGTTTGAATCCGCCAATTTTCGCTTTCCTTCTATTAACTGGCCACACTGAATGAAATTGTAGTTGCAGTTGTTACGTCTGTACGCTACACCCAATTCTGACTTTGACATGTTGTACTGACAAATTGGGGTATAATCACATAATGTGGATGGCCCATAAAACTAAAAAGCTCGTTGTCTATGGCTAAAACTATAGTACTTTCCAGATAAACTTTATCACAAGTGGAATATATGGCTTCCTGTTAATCAGTTTGAATAATTTTGATATTTCGAACTAGATATTATTAAAACAGTTTTGTTCTTTTTAGTGTATGTTAATCTATTTATATTTTACAGAATACATGTTATACATGGTAACATTAAAAAAAACAAAAACTTCTAGTCTTTGGTTTGACTTCGTTGAAAGAGCTTGTTGCGGCGCATTTTAAAGGATTTTTTAATTATAATATTATAATTACATCAAGAAATTTACCGTCTATCCCATCTCAGTTAAGGTAAGGGGGTAAGTTGACCCTACGGAAGTACTGAAAAGTGATTATTTATATTATGTTCATATATTTCCTCCTATATCACAGCCATGTTGAAGTAGTGTTGATTTTACTAAGTTTTCATCAGTTTATCGTCTCAAAAAGTTAAAGTTGTTCACAAGTATATGTGAAAGACCCAAGTTGAGTTTGTGTTGTGAAAATAAAAGTTAAAAAGTCTTGCAATATGAAAAGTGTTATAAAGTGCCACCGAATCTGGCGTCGAGGCGTCATCTTTAAGGTAAGGCTGGATGTGTCTTCAATATACATCAGAACGTAGCATTATAACGGTTGTGACATCAGCCAACAACAAATCATTTACAAATAATTACTCAATATTGTATAAATTCTCCGGTTGGTTTGTATAGAAGTGCAAACAATAGATGTCTGTCGAGAATTAACGGTCTATCATTCAGTACAACCCTAATATTTGAGCACAGCTCATTATCATAGGCCTATGAGTAATATATTTTTATATTTTTTCACATAAACATGTTTGGTTTACACATCACTTGCTTGCTATAATTATAATAAAATATGAACTAACACTCTAAACTTTGGTCTGAAATGCAAATTTTAAGTAGTAACCATGAACTCAATGAATGCTTTTGGGTTGGGTAATTTGAGTTATTGTTGCAATCTTCATGTAAAGTAGCACTCTGTTCTCAGGGATGGATTCAGAAGATTCCCGTGATGGTCAGGGAGATGCTCAATCATCCTCAAGTAGCAGCAGCTCAAGCTCCAGAAGTCGACGGAGCTCATCGTCAAGTGTGTCATCAAAGAAAGATATCAAGTCACCTCCACATTCTTCAGCTCGGTCTCCCCCTCGGTCTCCACCACTGTCTCCTCCACAGTCACCTCCACAGTCACCACCTAAATCACCACCAAGGTCACCTCCATCTCCAAGTTCTGAAGGCCCAAGGTCTCCATCACCAGAGAGCCGCTCACAATCCCCATCACTGCGGTCTCAATCGCCTAGTAAACCATGCTCCCCCAGTAACTTGAGTGGAGCTCATTCAGACATAAATTCACCAGAAAATTCTATGCCAACCTCCCCTGCGGGCCCAAAATCACCAGATGCTCCCAAGTCCCCTAGTGAGTCTGGTTCTCATGACAACCGTGAGCAGTATGCAGGGCGACATTCAGGTGGTGAGGGTCCCAAAACTCCTCAAAGTCCAAGCAGTTCAGTTCGGTCAGGTGCTGGTTCACCCGACAATAGGTCTCGACCTGCTTCGCCTGATTCAGCTTCGCAGGCTACATCTCCTTCACGAAACCCTGACCGAAGTTCCCGTCCCTCAAGTCCCTCGCCAGATAGGAATTCGTCTAGATCATCTGTAGTCATGTCGCCTAAAAAGCGTGAATGGAGTCCTAACGGAAACTGGAGAAGGCATACTAAAGCCGAACAAAAAATGGTGCCTGTGTCACGTAGCAGATCAGAGTCTAGTCAGTCAAGTAGGAGCTCTACTTATAATAAGAGAACTAGCGCTAAGGATCCTGCTACAGAAGAGATTTCTGAAGGTAAATTGTGTTTCTACTTGTTAACTTTGTTGGTACTATCTATTCCGGTATTCTTAGTAACTAAATTAATTTGTAGGTGAAATGGAATCTGACCAGGAAGAAGATAAAAAATCTAGGGGTAAGTCAACAACATGTGACAAGCCAGATGGGAAAAATTTGAATATCAGCCATGAGGACCTGTCCGACGTATCAGACTTAGACTCAATGGGACCTGAGGACAATGTTAAGGAATCAAAAAAGGTATTACTAAAAACTGATAACGATATTCAAGTCCTGTATAAAAAATCTATATGAACCTTTCTATAATATTTAAAAATTGCAGGCTAATTCAACACCGGCATCCCCAGAAAAACCAGAGATTAATGTAAATGGTGATAATGGCATCAGCTCACAGTTATCACCAAAATCGGACAGTGGAAAAGTAGATGCACCTAAACTTGATAAGGTAAGTGTTCAATTAGTTATGTCTAAAATAATCTAAAATAATTAGTAATGAAACTGATCAGTCAATCTTCTAGCATGGTTATTTTTATGTCTGACAACAGCTTTCATCCTTGGTTTCTAGTAAAGGTTACTCAGCAAAGATTATTATAATTCTGCCCAAGAGACTTGAATGAGCAATAAGTTTGTGTGATTCTGCTTTTTAGAGTTCCATAGTTAACAAGGAGGTTATAGTTTCGCCATGTCCGTCTGCGTCTTAGCTATGTGACCCTTACTATTTGTAAGCTTTGGGTATATAAATCAATCATGCTGACATGATTCCATATCCATATCCATGGGATATAGTGGTAGCCCTACGCTTAAAAAAACCGCAAATCGATGTACAGTTTAGCCGTTTGGTACACACATACTATAGGGCAAAACAATTTTTTTGACCCGCAGTTCCTAAAAAAAATTCCCTTAGGGGGGGTGCCGAAACATTTTTCTTTTTGTATGGGAAAAAATTTTTTTTTTTTAGAAACCTATCGTGTGTGGTATCATATGAAAGGACTTTTCGAGGCGATTCTAGAAATATACCACATCATTACATTTTAGCCATATTTTTTTAATTGAAACAAAAATAATTTTCGAAACATACCAAGTTTGGGCTCCTCCAGACACGATATGGCTGATTTTTTAAAAATTCTATATACCACAAATGATACGTGATATCCTCTTATCTAACCTCAAAAAAGCAATTTTGAAAATAATTGCATCAAGTATTTTTTTTTAATTTTTCAATGTTACCAAGTGACACAGTTCTACTTCAATACCTATTTTACGTGACTTATGGAACTGTACTGCAGATACGTTACTTATTAATGATAAAATGATACGTAGTATCCATATATCCAACGGGAAATACCTCTTTAACCCTTTAACTGCGCTTTTTCATCAGTTGGTATAGTTTGGTTAGTTTTTGTCACAAAATATCAAGGTAATATATAAGGATAAGAATATCAAGATATAATGTATCACAAATGATCCATTATATCTTTATATCTAACCCCATGAAAGCAATTTAGAAATAATATCATATAGTTTTTTTTTTGATTTTTTTTATTTGATTGTTTCACTTGGTAATATTGAAAATTTAAAAAAAAATACTTAATGCAATTATTTTCAAAATTGCTTTTTTGAGGTTAGATATGAGGATATCACGTATCATTTGTGGTATATTGAATTTTTAAAAAATCAGCCATATCGTGTCTGGAGGAGCCCAAACTTGGTATGTTTCGAAAATTATTTTTGTTTTAATTTAAAAAATATGGCTAAAATGTAATGATGTGGCATATTTTTAGGATCGCCTCAAAAAGCCCTTTCATATGATACTACACACGATTGGTTTCTCAAAAGATTTTTTTTTTTCCATACAAAAAGAAAAATGTTTCGGCACTCCCCCCCTAAGGGAATTTTTTTTAGGAACTGCGGGTCAAAAAAATTGTTTTGACCTCTAGTATGCGTGTGCCAAACGGCTAAACTGTACATCGATTTGCGGTTTTCTTATGAAATTGGGCTTGTGGGGCTTCCACTAATATTGTTGGATAGCTTGTTCAAAAATATTATGTGTTCATACAAACCATTTCTCAACTTATTGTTTTTTTGTTCGAGTCACTTTGTTTTAAAAGTAAAGTATATTTGACATGTGTGCCACACTGTATCCATACTTCCATACTTATACTTATATAATATTATTAATGGGAAAATATATGTGTGTGTTTGTTTGTTTGTCCGTCTTTCACGGCAAAACGGAGCGACGAATTAATGTGATTTTTTAAGTGGAGATAGTTGAAGGGATGGAGAGTGACATAGAATAGTTTTTATCCCCGAAATCATCCCCTAAGGGGGGTTATAGGTTTGTATGGAGCTGGGATATAAACGAGTTCCGAGTATACAGGATGCCTAAAAATACTGCTATATGTGATTTAATGCTAGAAAACCGTCGCAGCATACGTCTAAAGGTGCATACTTACTGTTCTGCATGACAGTCCTTCAAGCTATAACAAGAGAGAGAAAACAAGGTCATTCATCTCCGTATATCTTACAGCTTACATCACACGGCGGACTGCCATGCTTGGCAGTACAAATGTGGGTTTGATTTGGTCTCAAATCAATATGACCTACCCGTATCATAATCATCGCCTACAGCAATATGACATGTTTAATGCTTCATGCGAAATGAAGAATGTATTGTTCCCACGTGACTTGCGTGCGTGCCCAGCGTGTGCAGGCGGACATTTGTTTAATATTTATCAAAATGTAATGTCATCTAAATGCTCTCTATTTATTTGTATAATCAGGTTCCACAGGAAAAGACAAGTAATACGGAAGATGGTGAAGAGCAACTAGACTTCGAGGCTGAAGAAGGTGAATGTGTGGAGCCTAAAGATGCGGAACAGGCTAATGGAGATGGAGAAGTTGTCGAGAAACGTAAGTGTTTATATTTTCTGAAGGGAGGTTTGGATCTGGCTCATGTAATTTTTGTATTATACTCGCATCAGATATAATGACACCTATAGCATTAAGATCACGTCTCTGAAAGAAACAGTATATACTACAGAATGTCATCAAGGTGATTCAATAAGTATTCTGTTGTTACCAATTTTGATGTGAAACACTAACAATTAGTTTCACAGACAGACAGCAGCAGCCGTTTAGCTGTCGAATTTCACCAAGGTTAAGACTATTTTATTCTAAATTGATGCGTTATCCTCTTGTTAGTGGACTATTATCCTTTATTTTTCAATTTTTTCACATGGACTGACTGGAACTGAGCCTTGGTCTTCCCATACCTCTCCTTCCTTCTTTCTTCCCTTCCATGAAATGCAAAGCACGCGAGACTATTATCACTGCTTATTTTGTAGCAGACGAAGTGAAGCCCCGTCGTGTGTCGCGCGGTTCGTCGCTGGAGGAGGGCGAGGTGTCGGACGAGGCGGAGCGGCGGCCCGAGGAGAGCGAGCCGCGGCCCGTGTGCCGGTTCTTCTCGCGCGGCGCCTGCACCTGGGGCGTGAGCTGCAGGTGACACGTCCTACATTACAGCACGAGTGGAGCGGCGAGACGCAAGGTTCGTCGCTGGAGGAGGGCAAGGTGTCGGACGAGGCGGAGCGGCGGCCCGAGGAGAGCGAGCCGAGCCCGTATGCCGGTTCTTCTCGCGCGGCGCCTGCACCTGGAGCGTGAGCTGCAGGTGACACGTCCTACACTACAGCACGAGCGGAGCGGCGAGACGTAAGGCTCGTCGCTGGAGGAGGGCAAGGTGTCGGACGAGGCGGAGCGGCGGCCCGAGGAGAGCGAGCCGAGCCCGTATGCCGGTTCTTCTCGCGCGGCGCCTGCACCTGGAGCGTGAGCTGCAGGTGACACACGTCCTATATTCGACATTATTGCTGATACTGTTATTCAAAAGCAGATTTTGGTACGTGTCTTACTTCAACATATAACCGCGTCCCCATTTGTTGTACTTAAACTGAAATGTTTTGTTGACGATTTTGTCGACAGTTGCATGATTATTATTCTGTCACTCTCATCACAACATACCCTTGTGACATCTGGCGACCTTTTGGGCATGTTGCATATCCTACAGCCCTAATTAACCAATGAATTGTGTGACAGGTTCCTGCACCCGGGCGTAACGGACAAGGGCAACTACAACATGTTCGACGTGGTGCGCGGCGTGCCCGCGGCCGGCTTCCCCGCGCCGCCGCGCGACGCCGCGCCGCCCGAGTCGGCGTGGGAGCGCGGCCTTAGGACTGCCAAGGAGGTACTATCTAGGATCAAAACCTAATACTGAGAGAGTGCGATCAGACGTGTCGTAAGTTCATCTACGACAGTTACACAACATTACGCATTCTAACAAATTAACTTTATGAACGCCATGTGAGCACTCTGAGAGTCTTAACAGACAGTCGCACCAAGTCACAGCGACCTCCATAGCAAATATTTCTATCACTTTGTCTAGGGACACACACCACTTGATGGAAACTCTTGGCCTCTCACCAATTTGACAATAGTCAGCTGTATACCGGTGCATACCATTCGCTGGCGCTACTGGCGAATTTAACTAAATCGATACAATTTCAGATGCTACGGATAGCGAACAAGCGCAAAGAACAAGACATGGACTTTGAAGAGAAGAAGCTACACCTGTCCGTGGGCGGAGTGGTGCACGACCCGGACGCGGAGCTGGCGTACGCGGCCGCGGCCGTGGGCGCCTCGCCGCCGCGGCACGAGCCGCGCGACGCCGACGCCTTCCGACCAGGGTAACTTATGTCTTATAGCATGGGCCGGCCGGCGTCTCGCTGCCCGCGGTCTCTCAGGCTAGCTACAATATATCACTATTTTAAGGACTGCCCACTAAAGGCTTCCGCGATGTCTGTCGCGGATCGCGCCGGCCTCGCGCTCTCAACACGCCCTCATCGCGCGCGCGAACGCGGCACGATGCGCCATGACTCGCGCCCGGACACAGCATGCGCGCCCGGAGGGTCGCTCATTCCTTCCGAAGCCATTGATCAGAGTCCTATATACCTTTATGATCTATTACGAACGCTCGCACTACGCACCGCGCGCTGCCTAACCTCCGACTGATGTGACCCAGCGCGTGCCGCCGCGTCCGCGCCGCGCAGCGCTGACAGAAGCGGGGCGCGATGCCGGCGCGACGCAGTCTGTTTGACGTCGCTAACCAGTTAGCATATGTATCTAAAGCTGCCGTGGTCGCGCCGTGTGTCTGGCCAAGCCTTTAGTCTTTGTCTTTACGAACAAGTGTGATTACTTCATTATCACAGTATGCCTCATGGCAACTTCTACAAAAGGGACGATTGACATATAGATCTTTTTATTGCGATAAAAAAAATGGAAATGTATTTGTGTCTTCGCAAATGTGATGAAAAACATAACTGAGGTGTGACACGGATAGTAGGATTTTTAACAAACTCGAGTCAGCAAAGCCTTCAGCCGTTGGGCTTCTGATAGACTCTCGTACTTATCAACCTCGTGGCGCAACCTACAATACAATTTTTCTCAAAAATCATCGGCAATGTTGACTTTATTGGTAAAAAATCAGGACGTGAAGTGCATAGTTTATGGTTAGTCAACATTTAAAAAATAAAAAACCTTGCCGGCTCGATTTTGCTCGACTACAATGTTGCATACAAATTCCCTTATTTGTTGTGGTACAAACTTTTTAAAAAGTTGAAATCGCCATATAAATAAAAGGCATAGGTCCTAAACAGCCAAAACGGAAGATCAGTAGCTATGACTCATCGCGACTTTTTAGTTGTCTCAAATAACTTATGGCGCTTTCAGAAGAAAAATACACTTCCAACTTATTATTAAAAAAATTAAAAGGCGGCAATGCAAAAAATATTCTGTTTTAACATACAGTGGCTAATTCTTTTTACGGAAAATATAGAAAATTGACGTGTAAATGATTCCAGATTTAAAAGAAGCTGCAAGCTCAGTTACTGATTATTTTTTTAAGTGTAATTTGTTGGTAATTTGCAAAGCCAAAAGACATATCGGAAGGCGTACGACAATTTCTTGAAGCGGCGAGAAGAAATCCATGCCTTTTCATTTTCAGAAAATACATTTTTGTTTTCTTGCACAATTTTTGAGAAAAGCACTATATTTGTCTCAGCTGGAAGGGCATTTGCTGGCTTCGTATTAAATTAATTTGGTTGAATATAGTATTTATTTATTTATTGTATATTTGCGATATATATGTAACATATGTTAGTGTGTATTATATTTTATATTGTATATTTATATATGTATTGGCATGTTTTTATTTGTCTAGAATTAATACTAATTAGGATTTGCTTTATTTTCTCTGTTTTTGTACACGGTATAAGTTTGCCTATCTCGTTCTACCTACCTTCCTCTCAATTGCTCAAAGGTTAGCTGGAAGAGATCCCTTATAGGGATAAGTTCGCCTTTGTACTTTGATCTATTGTGTGACATGTATATTCCTTGACCTGTTATTGTGTACAATAAAGTGCTTACATACATACATTAAACGGACTCCCAAGGTCGTCCGTTTAAAATTAATACTCAGCCAGCAATTGCCTACTTCCCTTGCTTCGACAATAATGTACTATTATAACATTGTACACAGACCATACGGGCCGATGTACCGCGGTCGCTTCCCGCGGCCGGTGCTCGACGAGCGGGAGCGTTTTTACGAGCGTGAGCGGGCGTACGAGCGGGAGCGGGTCTACGATCGCCCGCCGATCTACGACGAACGTTCCGCAATGCCTGAAGAACCGGCGTATCATAAGGTACATAATTTTGTAATTCTTGTGTGTGGTACTGTCATCACGCAATCATTTGGTCTTTGAGAGTCGATACCGAGCTCGGTGCTTGACGGCGTGCGAGCTCGTTCGTTTCACTAAAAGTAAGCCCGGGTTATATTAGAGCCACGCCGCGTGTTGCAACGCTTACTTTGTATTGAACATGGCGACACGCGGGACTGAGCTAATGTAATCACGTTCATACTAAATGTATGTAACCGTTTTTTTTAAATGGTCCGTTTTGTTGGTGTTAAAACCACGTAGTGTATATCGATGTATTAGTTTAAAGATGCAAAGTATAAAGATCGCGAATAATAGAGAAGTGATTTATTATAGTTGATCAATCGTACACTGATTATTGCTAAATTAATGTCACACGTCATTGATGCGTGTGCGAGGTTAATATGACATAATTTTTGGTTAATGCAAAGTACACACGCATCATTTCAGAAGACAATGTATGTCTTTGTCTTACTACTTCACTTTCACTTCGAACGAAAAATAGATACTTGCTATATCCACTAACAAAATTTCTGATCGCATTTTGATATTTGTCTATGTTCCGAAACGAGCTTCCAACGGCCCTCTTTCAGGCCGCGGTGTGGACGTCTCCCCGTTGCCGGCTGGCGCCCAGACGGCACGTCTTAGTGCACATAAACTAATGTCGAGCGCTTTTGTTGTAGCGGCGCGTGCGATCGTCCCGCGAGGTGATCGTCCAACGCGCGGAAGTGGAGCGGCGCGAGGCGCGTGAAGCGCGCGAGGGCCGCGCGCGGGACGGGCGCGACGTGCGCGAGACGCGCGACCCGCGCGAGGGCCGCGACCCGCGCGACGGGCGCGAGCCGCGCGCGCGGGAGACGCGCGAGCCGCGGGACGCGCGCGAGGGCCGCGACCCGCGCGGCGACGACTGGGCCGACCCCTGGATGCGCGCCGAGCCGGCCGCGCGCCGCCGCCGCCCGCCCTCCTCCGACGACTCCTACTCCTCCTCCAGGTGCGTACACGTAGCTTGTGGTGTACACGGTCACACTTCTAATGGGAACGGAAGTCACCGTTTCTCCGTGTATGCCATATATGGATTGCCGGCTCTCCCCTTCCCGAACCGATGGCGGTTAAATAATCGTAGGCTATCGCGGATGAATGACTGCGAGCAAAGGTACCTCTCTTTTAATACTTTTGCCGGTGCTCTAGCGTGGTGACTGTCGGTGTGCCCTCGTAATGGGGATGCGGCACCTTCAATGAGTACGTCTGTGCACCCTGCACGTTGAGATAAATATGAATATGCGATGTTTGCACATTTGTGACGGCCTATTAGGAGCACTTGTAGCTCACCTGTGTCCGTAGAGCGACATCGAACAGTGTGGTGACGACCGCTTTAAATTGTTATATTGTAACCGAGCACTTCAGTGCCTTTAGCTATCTCATTAATATCAATTATTGTATTCGACACCGACAGCAATTATTAAGCTGAGTAAAAAATATTTGCGCGAAATAAAAACTTTCTAAATATTTAGTCCCTGCTCAAACTCTATTATTACCGAGTAGATCAAGTTCTGAACAAAGTCACAAGTCCAATAACTGCTCGAGCATTTGCCGTGCGACGCAGCTTCAGCAAGGCGACTCGCTCAGTGTGGGCTTTCGGTACCACGAAACACTAACATCGTTGTTTCGTATATCTTCCTCTGTCGCTGGAATTAGCGAGTGCGATAGAGATACACGAAAGAACATCGCGGTACCAGCGCAGATATGTGCTTCCGCTAAAAATAATGCTAGTTACTATTTGCCTGGATGATTAAAAGTCGAGCTCGTATCGAATACAACCAAGATACCACCGAATTGGTGTCCCTTCCAATTTCCTTTAGTGCTGCATTCCTAGGTACGAGAACTAAACAACTTCCAGATGTTTTGGAGACACAGAACGACTGTCACCTAATTTAGAAGTACCCGTGTAGTACAGCAGTCAGATGGTAAACAAATGTGAATTCTGGAATTCGATATTACGAGGCCCCTCGAGCACATATTTGTCTTAAGTTGATCGTATTTATTTTCAATATTACATGCCATTTTGATTTGTTGAAATGATTTTTTTAAAGATCCGTCTATTTTCAATCGTGCTGTCGATTAATTTTATCGCTGTGATGTCTTTATTATTAATTTGAACCTCCCCTCCGCTTGTCCTCTTCCCCTGGCTGATGGGTTTCATTTTCATAACTCTGCCGGTTTGGTGTGACGCACCTGATTTATAAATTTATTTGTTCAACTCACCTCCATTAACATGTAACGATTGCATGCATCTGTTACTATCGGATCTCGCTTTGTTGTGAATGTGTGCGTGTGTGCGCATGTGTGCCGGCGTGGAGTGTGTGTGTCCCCTCCCGTCCCGTTGACTCCGCAGCTCTTCAAATTCCAGTTCTCGAAGCTCACGGTCGCCGGGCGCGCACCGCAAGAGACGGGCCTCATCGTCTTCTCGCCAACGGTTAGTATCGCGATCGTTGCTGTGCGACCACTCCTATAAGTTACAACGACGTTAATCGTCCACTCCAAAACGCGCTCCAGGCCTCTAACCTCTTGACCGGACTGGAAGTGTATCTTTTGGGGTTGAGCCTGACAATGTTCAGAGGCTGTGGTGTGCAATTCACAGTCACAATTCGGGCGTCTTGTTTTATATTAGATTTGTCCCCGCGATTTACGACTGTTGATTTTCATTCTCTGAGCAAGACTTACATGTCCACTATTGTTTGTTGCGCACGTTGTTTGTGTCTTCTTGTCGATGTAACTTATATTTGTGGATATACTTTCCGAAGCTGAAGAACTAAATGTCGCGTAGCCGCAATGATAATTTGTGCTAACACCCACATTGCACCTGGTCAGATTAATTGCATGCCTTATCTGTGTACGCGTTTAGTTCTCAGTTTCGTTGAGTATAATAATTTTAGTAATGGATAGAATTATGTTTATTTGAAGTAACAACATTATTTTATTTCATCATCATCACGCTAGGAGCCTAGCGTTATTCACGGAAATGCCCCTAAAGGAGCCCGGGGTTCGGTTTGACACCTAATTTTATTTGTCCACTTATGTAACATAACGCAAACGCAATCTAAACGTTGTCGTTGTGAATTTCGTTTACCACCAACCTGTCTTTTCGTTAAATTTATAATTGTAAAGTAAGGCACCTTTATAGTATGGCGACCGGTTAGCCTAGTGGGTTATGACGCTGCCTATGAAACTGAAGATTCTGGGTTCGAATCCCAGTAAGTACAATATTTGTTTCCGAGTCTTGATTTTTTTTCTATATTTTTAAGTATTTATATATATGTAGATCTATAAAATGTAACGTCGTCTAGGTACTCATAACACAAGCCCACAGATTAAAGAAAAAGGCAGTTAGCCCCTTATTAATTGAACGTATTCTATATACCCGATCTCTTCTTATTTTGTACTTAACAACGAGTAAAAAAGGAATAGTACTATGTTACTTGCTGCTTGCTTGCTTACTGCCAGGTCTCCATACGTCATTGTCTCCGCTTTCTCGCTCGCACGATGGAACTCGCTCTCTCGCTCGCTCGAGATTTAGTGCAGCGAAACATATTTTTTTACAAGGTATTGATATCGATATTTACTGTTCATATATTCGTAATCTGCGGCATTCGTAAATACATTGTATCTCCATACTATACAAAATGTTATTTCGGGTATTTACCACATTAAAAACCAAAACCATTTATCTTTAACTTAGCAACCTAAGTCCTGTTTCTGGGACATAACTATCTACGTGAGGTTTAGATAGCTACGTGATTCTGACTTTAAAACAATATTAAAATGTAATTAACTAGTATTTAACAGCTATAAATAGTAGGTACATTACGTACGAATTACCGCCCGTGGTGCGTACACAATTTTACGTCACAGTGAGCTGCAAACGTGCACCCGTGGGTGGTAAATCTCATTTACCGCCCCGAGCGACGTAATTAGTAGATTGTTAACCAAGGGCTGAAAGGCACTCATTTCTGACGAGATATTTTAGCGTTCGAACGAAGTGAGAGCGCCAAAATGGTTCCGCAGAAATGGGTGATTTTCACCCGAGTTAAACAATTACATTTCATATCCAATACGAGGAAAGTAAAAAAAAACAGACGGAAAATTATACAGTATGTTTATTTAAAGTATACAATTCAAAAACGGCAGCCGTCATTATAGTGAGCAGAGAGAATACTTAGGCCGGGCCCGCACTGGTAAGGCGACGGCGATGCGACAGCGATGCGACGGTGACGCAAATTATTGGTGTCCGCATTAACAGCGACGACGAACAAGCGAATCGCCAATACATCGCGAATTGGCTGGCCGCATTGACTAGGCGACGCGATTAATAGTCGCGACAGATAACAAAATAGTGTCCGCACCTAAGCAGCGAAGCGACGCGAAGACGGTATCTCGGTAAACAGCGAAGTAGTCTCTACCCGCCAGCGAAGTTTTGATGTACCTATTTTACGAGCAAAATGGTTTCCGGAAAAACATGTCAACGTCGTTAGCTGTATTCAAACTTATAAAAACGGTGACAAATTGCGTCGATACGGGTGAAATGGTTGTGGTTCTTTTCTTTGACATGACTAAAGCTTTCGACTTTGTACATCATGATAGGCTAATAAATAAGTTAAATAAATATGGCGTTCGAGGAATTGCCGAAAAATGGATACATAGTTATTTAAGAGACCGTGTTCAATATACCGAAATAACCCAACTTCAAGCTGATAAGCACCTTAGGTGTTTTAAATCACAGTTGAAATTCAATAGATATGGGGTTCCGCAAGGTAGTGTATTAGGACCCCTTCTTTTCCTCACATATATTAACGATCTCCCAGATATCATACCACATGATTGTATTTTATTTGCGGATGATACGACAATCGTTATCAAAGGAAAGGACCGAGATAAACTGCAAAGCGATGTTAACTTAACCATAAATATAGTAATTGACTGGCTGGAGAAAAATAACCTAAAGGCAAATCTCTCCAAAACTAAGTTTATGAGTTTTCATACTCATCGAGCCTCTCCTATTGAATTTAATATTCATTATAAAGACGAACCGATATCAGAAGCCACTCATACCAACTTTCTTGGAATAATACTTGATAGTCACTGTGACTGGAAATTACACATAGACAGCGTTTGCAAAAAGGTTAGTAGTTTCGTATTTGCACTACGGCACTTAAGACAAGTGGCATCTGATGAAACGAGTGTAACCGCATATCACGGTTACATTTCGTCCGTTCTTCAATACGGTTTGCTATTGTGGGGAAATTCAACACATGTAAATAAGCTGTTTATTCTTCAAAAAAAATGTGTTAGAGCTATTTGTGGTGCATATATAACAGATTCATGCAAACCACTATTTCTAAAATTAAAGCTGCTTACTCTGCCATGTCTGTATATCAAACAACTAGCAATATTTGTGAAAGCAAATCCAGAACTATTTACTAAAATTAGAGATAATAGGACGCAACGAACAGTTAACGAAGGTAAATTAGTGTTACCAAAAACTAAACTGTATTACTGCAGAAGAAATGCTTATGTTATGGCCATCAAAGTTTTTAATAAACTGCCCACAAATCTGCGTAACTTGCCCTTAAAAATATTTAAAACTGAACTCCATAAATGGCTCACTCAAAGAGTATTTTACTCGGTGAATGAATTCTTTACTTATAAAGAAGATATTGTGTAACATAGACGTTAGTTAGGATAGTAGCATGATATATTTAATGTGATCATGAATTTTAGACATTAAGCATTTATTAATATTCGCACGCCAGGAAAGGTGTAATATGTAGATCCTATAATGTAATTGAAGAACTCTGTAACCATATTACTGCGAATAAACGATTTGTATTTGTATTTAGTTGCATTTTGCTCTTTAAACAGCCGAAAAAAGTGATTGTCATGGACTTTTCTGATCCGATGAAAATGTTTCTGCTCGAAAATTCTTCGTTAAAACTGAAAAGAGAGTGGGAACATTTGAATAATTGAGCGACAAAATCAATATTTTGTCGCCTGTCGCTTAATCAATGCGGCCGCTTACATATGCTGCTGTCGCATCGCCATCGCGTTACCAGTGCGGCCCCGACCTTAGTCCCGTCTCAGTAGTACGTCTAGCACAACCTGCTGCTTGGTCGCTTCGCGCGCGACTGAGCGCCTCCTGTCTCACTCGCGCCGTGCAAATTAGACTGAGGAGAGTAGATCTTTCTTGACTTGCTTTGTTGACAAATTGCAAGGTTTTTAAACGTACGAGCACTTGGCTGTTTGCATATAGTTTAAAGGTAAAAAAGTATTAGTAGTAGTTTCATACATTTTCCTGGCCGAGAAAACTGAACAGTAATGGCTTTTAACTTTTTAAATCTGCGCTCTACAGTAACGAGGAACTTCACGTACTATTTTTGCTACAGTGAGGCAAACATCCGATTTGAAACATTCCGAGCATATTGGAGAAATAGTACATTACTGCAGCCACCGGGAAAGAAGGGCTTGCCGGGTGAGTAGGTATAGATAGTGATATGAAGCCGACAAGCCCTTTTCACGGCTAGGCATGTATAGTGCTTTTCTCAAACATATGCAATGAAATTAAAAATATCACTACTCAAAAACCAACCTGTATTTATGTATTATTAGTCCTTCGATTTTGGCGACGCTCAATTGACAATATTTCAAAATATGTAATGACGCCTAAATCGAAAAGCATTTCGGTAATTATGTTATCTGAACGTAATCAAGTAGTTTTCTGTGTTTTTTTCCTGCTCGCTTTTAAGAAAATCGCGAAAACGTATAAAAGTGGTTTTCACCGTGTGTGACGTCAGTATTATGGCTGCCATATGAAAGGTGTCCAAACTGCCATAAAAGTCGTATTATTGACGTCATAATTTACTTACAACCTTCTGGAATTCGCTACTTTTCAATTTGATAGTTTTGAATGAAAATTACAATTAAGGGAGAAATAAAAAAACACGTGTCGCTTAAAAAAACATTTTCTAGCGAACTAAATCATAAAATGGCCTACATGAAAATATGAAATGTTGTCAATTCCGGCAGAGTACCTACAGTTAGTTTCTTCGTCGCTGTTATCATCGGAACTCATTTTGAAATTTTATTTATAAATTTTAACCACAAATATAAAATCCAGCTACACGACAAAAGACTTAATGTTCCCTCCAATCCCTCCATAATATTTTTTTTACGGAAGTCGACCGTATTACGCGTGTGTATTGTTCGAATATACCATATTAGGGCCATTATACACAAACTGATAATGAGAATCTTAATTTCTATAATAATTAAAATAAATGCAGAAGAAATAAATAAAATAAATGCAGAGGATTTTAAATATTGTCTATGGTCTCTGGTGACATACGAATAGACAATATTTTTAATTTATTCAACACATTGAATCATACTTAGACCATTCAACCAACCAGAGCCGTCATTGACAGGCGTTCCCCTCTGCCGAAAATATATGACCAGTGGTCATACACATTGTATGGACTCATGGACTGACGTTTCACTTCACTTCGCTCTGTTGTTAATGGCTACCGTGCAACTTAAGCACAATTCTGCCTACATCAAGTATCCAGCTTTGCACGGTACAAATGAAAGAGGGTAGCCATATATCAGGATATTAGAAATCACAAATGCGGGTGATTCCTGAGAACAGATGGTAAACACATACAAATAACATTAACACATTGGACACCGCGTACCCGACTCTCGGGCACTCGTAAACTTTACTCAGATGCCGGCATACCCGAGAGTCGAGCACGAGCTATAAACTCTCACGCGACGCCAAAGTACCCGACAGTCGAGCAAGCTTTGCATCTTCGCTACCTCAGGGCTGCCACTGCCTGTCTTCTGATTATTATGTACTTATGTGGTCTAAAAGTTGGTACAGTTGATTATATTTTATTACTTCACTTTGTATTTTTATTTACTTTACCTAAGCAGCAGCAGATTTAATTTTATGCACGTATACGTTACTTGTAAAGTTACTTGGCACAGCCCTGAGCGTCCGCCGCATGCCCGACTAGCGGGTTCGCGGCGTCCGGCATTGAGTTGCACGTCGTTGCTCGACTAGCGAGTTCTGTCGGTTTCTGGGGTATTGTTCGGAATTTTGCCTGGTTGCGAAAGTGTTAACCGTAACCAGATTAGAAGTATTAGAACAAGTAAATACGATATTCGAAGCACAGGAATGGATATTAGGTTAATTAATCACTACAAGCTACAATTTTATGTTATTTTTTGCTATGAACTTGCCCAACGCACTAATATTTTTTTTATTGTTTTCAATAAGACATAAAAGGGAAGCCATATTCATAGGTAATGGGAGTCTGAGATTAGAGATTAGGGTATATAGGTCACGGGACTTATTGTTAAATCGGCAGACTTTTTATGTATAGAAAATGACACATGGCCGCTCCTGTTGGTTGAATGCTCTAAGAATCATACAGATTTGTATTCTTAATATCAGTTCCTGTGTAATAGGCATTAACGCGGATATTTTTGGTCCGATAACCATTGAGCCACTAGAAAAAAAAAAAAAAATCAGCTGTTTAGCCTGTTCATGAACACAGACGCCATATTTAGATTAAAATAATAAAAAAAAATACTTCCCGGCCTAGGCCTTCAATTTTGTATGAAATTCCTTTACAGTTCTCTCGAATTGTTTCGCCCGAAATGTGATACTTCGAAGCCTGTTATGATTATGACGCACGTAACGACGACATTTCATTGCATGTTTGAGAAAATTATGTTCCTCAGCTTCAGCGCGCTGTTGTTGTTGATAATCTATAAATATGTTGGTTTGTACAGAAAGCGTATGCCAGTCGCGAGTGTTAGAAAGACAAACGTCCTTTCAAGTTGTGTTAAGAAGGAGTCTACCACGCAGTGAAGTCCGCAGCTAAAATGAATGCAAAACTATTTTGGCGCGATGCTTATTACGTCCGCGATGAGAGCGAAAATATGACGGACGTCATACTGTATGTTCATGGTGTCGGTAAAAGGGCTTTGCACTTAGGCTGGATGTCTTTCAGAGATGTGCTGTGTGTGTTTTCGTATGACACCTAGGTGTCACGCATGTGAGGTGTCACATATATGAAAACACATTTCTGGTGAATGAAATGAAACCCTTTAGGTGTATATATTCCTCGCACTCGCTTTTTTGGGTCGCGGTTTGGACGCCAGCGGGCGTTCATAGATTGAACTTGATCTAATATATGAGTTGCCGTGCCGCTCGTCGGCCCACAGTCCGCTGGCGCCCAGCCCGTGGCCTCAGGGTACATCGTACTCGCTCTATTGAGCAGTGTGATTGTTGACACTCTCCCCCCGCGCAGACTGTCGCCGTCGGTGATCGTGCGCGAGCGGCGCATGGCCACGGCGCGCGCCACGGCCATGAACCCGCCCGCGCCGCGCCGCCGCGCGCCCTCGCCCGCCGCCGCGCGCCAGCTCGCCGTCAACCCGCCGCCGCCCGCCGCCCGGCACAAGGTACGCCTGCACCCGCCACCGGCTGTGTACCACTACTCCACATGGCGGCCACTAGTAGCGAGCGGCGCATGGCCACGGCGCGCGCCACGGCCATGAACCCGCCCGCGCCGCGCCGCCGCGCGCCCTCGCCCGCCGCCGCGCGCCAGCTCGCCGCCAACCCGCCGCCGCCCGCCGCCCGGCACAAGGTACGCCTGCACCCGCCACCGGCTGTGTACTACTACTCCACATGGCGGCCACTAGTAGCGAGCGGCGCATGGCCACGGCGCGCGCCACGGCCATGAACCCGCCCGCGCCGCGCCGCCGCGCGCCCTCGCCCGCCGCCGCGCGCCAGCTCGCCGTCAACCCGCCGCCGCCCGCCGCCCGGCACAAGGTACGCCTGCACCCGCCACCGGCTGTGTACTACTACTCCACATGGCGGCCACTAGTAGCGAGCGGCGCATGGCCACGGCGCGCGCCACGGCCATGAACCCGCCCGCGCCGCGCCGCCGCGCGCCCTCGCCCGCCGCCGCGCGCCAGCTCGCCGCCAACCCGCCGCCGCCCGCCGCCCGGCACAAGGTACGCCTGCACCCGCCACCGGCTGTGTACCACTACTCCACATGGCGGCCACTAGTAGCGAGCGGCGCATGGCCACGGCGCGCGCCACGGCCATGAACCCGCCCGCGCCGCGCCGCCGCGCGCCCTCGCCCGCCGCCGCGCGCCAGCTCGCCGCCAACCCGCCGCCGCCCGCCGCCCGGCACAAGGTACGCCTGCACCCGCCACCGGCTGTGTACCACTACTCCACATGGCGGCCACTAGTAGCGAGCGGCGCATGGCCACGGCGCGCGCCACGGCCATGAACCCGCCCGCGCCGCGCCGCCGCGCGCCCTCGCCCGCCGCCGCGCGCCAGCTCGCCGCCAACCCGCCGCCGCCCGCCGCCCGGCACAAGGTACGCCTGCACCCGCCACCGACTGTGTACTACTACTCCACATGGCGGCCACTAGTAGCGAGCGGCGCATGGCCACGGCGCGCGCCACGGCCATGAACCCGCCCGCGCCGCGCCGCCGCGCGCCCTCGCCCGCCGCCGCGCGCCAGCTCGCCGTCAACCCGCCGCCGCCCGCCGCCCGGCACAAGGTACGCCTGCACCCGCCACCGGCTGTGTACTACTACTCCACATGGCGGCCACTAGTAGCGAGCGGCGCATGGCCACGGCGCGCGCCACGGCCATGAACCCGCCCGCGCCGCGCCGCCGCGCGCCCTCGCCCGCCGCCGCGCGCCAGCTCGCCGCCAACCCGCCGCCGCCCGCCGCCCGGCACAAGGTACGCCTGCACCCGCCACCGGCTGTGTACCACTACTCCACATGGCGGCCACTAGTAGCGAGCGGCGCATGGCCACGGCGCGCGCCACGGCCATGAACCCGCCCGCGCCGCGCCGCCGCGCGCCCTCGCCCGCCGCCGCGCGCCAGCTCGCCGCCAACCCGCCGCCGCCCGCCGCCCGGCACAAGGTACGCCTGCACCCGCCACCGGCTGTGTACTACTACTCCACATGGCGGCCACTAGTAGCGAGCGGCGCATGGCCACGGCGCGCGCCACGGCCATGAACCCGCCCGCGCCGCGCCGCCGCGCGCCCTCGCCCGCCGCCGCGCGCCAGCTCGCCGCCAACCCGCCGCCGCCCGCCGCCCGGCACAAGGTACGCCTGCACCCGCCACCGGCTGTGTACCACTACTCCACATGGCGGCCACTAGTAGCGAGCGGCGCATGGCCACGGCGCGCGCCACGGCCATGAACCCGCCCGCGCCGCGCCGCCGCGCGCCCTCGCCCGCCGCCGCGCGCCAGCTCGCCGCCAACCCGCCGCCGCCCGCCGCCCGGCACAAGGTACGCCTGCACCCGCCACCGGCTGTGTACTACTACTCCACATGGCGGCCACTAGTAGCGAGCGGCGCATGGCCACGGCGCGCGCCACGGCCATGAACCCGCCCGCGCCGCGCCGCCGCGCGCCCTCGCCCGCCGCCGCGCGCCCTCGCCCGCCGCCGCGCGCCAGCTCGCCGCCAACCCGCCGCCGCCCGCCGCCCGGCACAAGGTACGCCTGCACCCGCCACCGGCTGTGTACTACTACTCCACATGGCGGCCACTAGTAGCGAGCGGCGCATGGCCACGGCGCGCGCCACGGCCATGAACCCGCCCGCGCCGCGCCGCCGCGCGCCCTCGCCCGCCGCCGCGCGCCAGCTCGCCGCCAACCCGCCGCCGCCCGCCGCCCGGCACAAGGTACGCCTGCACCCGCCACCGGCTGTGTACTACTACTCCACATGGCGGCCACTAGTAGCGAGCGGCGCATGGCCACGGCGCGCGCCACGGCTATGAACCCGCCCGCGCCGCGCCGCCGCGCGCCCTCGCCCGCCGCCGCGCGCCAGCTCGCCGCCAACCCGCCGCCGCCCGCCGCCCGGCACAAGGTACGCCTGCACCCGCCACCGGCTGTGTACTACTACTCCACATGGCGGCCACTAGTAGCGAGCGGCGCATGGCCACGGCGCGCGCCACGGCCATGAACCCGCCCGCGCCGCGCCGCCGCGCGCCCTCGCCCGCCGCCGCGCGCCAGCTCGCCGCCAACCCGCCGCCGCCCGCCGCCCGGCACAAGGTACGCCTGCACCCGCCACCGGCTGTGTACCACTACTCCACATGGCGGCCACTAGTAGCGAGCGGCGCATGGCCACGGCGCGCGCCACGGCCATGAACCCGCCCGCGCCGCGCCGCCGCGCGCCCTCGCCCGCCGCCGCGCGCCAGCTCGCCGCCAACCCGCCGCCGCCCGCCGCCCGGCACAAGGTACGCCTGCACCCGCCACCGGCTGTGTACCACTACTCCACATGGCGGCCACTAGTAGCGAGCGGCGCATGGCCACGGCGCGCGCCACGGCCATGAACCCGCCCGCGCCGCGCCGCCGCGCGCCCTCGCCCGCCGCCGCGCGCCAGCTCGCCGCCAACCCGCCGCCGCCCGCCGCCCGGCACAAGGTACGCCTGCACCCGCCACCGGCTGTGTACTACTACTCCACATGGCGGCCACTAGTAGCGAGCGGCGCATGGCCACGGCGCGCGCCACGGCCATGAACCCGCCCGCGCCGCGCCGCCGCGCGCCCTCGCCCGCCGCCGCGCGCCCTCGCCCGCCGCCGCGCGCCAGCTCGCCGCCAACCCGCCGCCGCCCGCCGCCCGGCACAAGGTACGCCTGCACCCGCCACCGGCTGTGTACTACTACTCCACATGGCGGCCACTAGTAGCGAGCGGCGCATGGCCACGGCGCGCGCCACGGCCATGAACCCGCCCGCGCCGCGCCGCCGCGCGCCCTCGCCCGCCGCCGCGCGCCAGCTCGCCGCCAACCCGCCGCCGCCCGCCGCCCGGCACAAGGTACGCCTGCACCCGCCACCGGCTGTGTACTACTACTCCACATGGCGGCCACTAGTAGCGAGCGGCGCATGGCCACGGCGCGCGCCACGGCCATGAACCCGCCCGCGCCGCGCCGCCGCGCGCCCTCGCCCGCCGCCGCGCGCCAACTCGCCGCCAACCCGCCGCCGCCCGCCGCCCGGCACAAGGTACGCCTGCACCCGCCACCGGCTGTGTACTACTACTCCACATGGCGGCCACTAGTAGCGAGCGGCGCATGGCCACGGCGCGCGCCACGGCCATGAACCCGCCCGCGCCGCGCCGCCGCGCGCCCTCGCCCGCCGCCGCGCGCCAGCTCGCCGCCAACCCGCCGCCGCCCGCCGCCCGGCACAAGGTACGCCTGCACCCGCCACCGGCTGTGTACTACTACTCCACATGGCGGCCACTAGTAGCGAGCGGCGCATGGCCACGGCGCGCGCCACGGCCATGAACCCGCCCGCGCCGCGCCGCCGCGCGCCCTCGCCCGCCGCCGCGCGCCAACTCGCCGCCAACCCGCCGCCGCCCGCCGCCCGGCACAAGGTACGCCTGCACCCGCCACCGGCTGTGTACTACTACTCCACATGGCGGCCACTAGTAGCGAGCGGCGCATGGCCACGGCGCGCGCCACGGCCATGAACCCGCCCGCGCCGCGCCGCCGCGCGCCCTCGCCCGCCGCCGCGCGCCAGCTCGCCGCCAACCCGCCGCCGCCCGCCGCCCGGCACAAGGTACGCCTGCACCCGCCACCGGCTGTGTACTACTACTCCACATGGCGGCCACTAGTAGCGAGCGGCGCATGGCCACGGCGCGCGCCACGGCCATGAACCCGCCCGCGCCGCGCCGCCGCGCGCCCTCGCCCGCCGCCGCGCGCCAGCTCGCCGCCAACCCGCCGCCGCCCGCCGCCCGGCACAAGGTGCGCCTGCACCCGCCACCGGCTGTGTACTACTACTCCACATGGCGGCCACTAGTAGCGAGCGGCGCATGGCCACGGCGCGCGCCACGGCCATGAACCCGCCCGCGCCGCGCCGCCGCGCGCCCTCGCCCGCCGCCGCGCGCCAGCTCGCCGCCAACCCGCCGCCGCCCGCCGCCCGGCACAAGGTACGCCTGCACCCGCCACCGGCTGTGTACTACTACTCCACATGGCGGCCACTAGTAGCGAGCGGCGCATGGCCACGGCGCGCGCCACGGCCATGAACCCGCCCGCGCCGCGCCGCCGCGCGCCCTCGCCCGCCGCCGCGCGCCAGCTCGCCGCCAACCCGCCGCCGCCCGCCGCCCGGCACAAGGTGCGCCTGCACCCGCCACCGGCTGTGTACTACTACTCCACATGGCGGCCACTAGTAGCGAGCGGCGCATGGCCACGGCGCGCGCCACGGCCATGAACCCGCCCGCGCCGCGCCGCCGCGCGCCCTCGCCCGCCGCCGCGCGCCAGCTCGCCGCCAACCCGCCGCCGCCCGCCGCCCGGCACAAGGTACGCCTGCACCCGCCACCGGCTGTGTACTACTACTCCACATGGCGGCCACTAGTAGCGAGCGGCGCATGGCCACGGCGCGCGCCACGGCCATGAACCCGCCCGCGCCGCGCCGCCGCGCGCCCTCGCCCGCCGCCGCGCGCCCTCGCCCGCCGCCGCGCGCCAGCTCGCCGCCAACCCGCCGCCGCCCGCCGCCCGGCACAAGGTACGCCTGCACCCGCCACCGGCTGTGTACTACTACTCCACATGGCGGCCACTAGTAGCGAGCGGCGCATGGCCACGGCGCGCGCCACGGCCATGAACCCGCCCGCGCCGCGCCGCCGCGCGCCCTCGCCCGCCGCCGCGCGCCAGCTCGCCGCCAACCCGCCGCCGCCCGCCGCCCGGCACAAGGTACGCCTGCACCCGCCACCGGCTGTGTACTACTACTCCACATGGCGGCCACTAGTAGCGAGCGGCGCATGGCCACGGCGCGCGCCACGGCCATGAACCCGCCCGCGCCGCGCCGCCGCGCGCCCTCGCCCGCCGCCGCGCGCCAGCTCGCCGCCAACCCGCCGCCGCCCGCCGCCCGGCACAAGGTACGCCTGCACCCGCCACCGGCTGTGTACTACTACTCCACATGGCGGCCACTAGTAGCGAGCGGCGCATGGCCACGGCGCGCGCCACGGCCATGAACCCGCCCGCGCCGCGCCGCCGCGCGCCCTCGCCCGCCGCCGCGCGCCAGCTCGCCGCCAACCCGCCGCCGCCCGCCGCCCGGCACAAGGTACGCCTGCACCCGCCACCGGCTGTGTACCACTACTCCACATGGCGGCCACTAGTAGCGAGCGGCGCATGGCCACGGCGCGCGCCACGGCCATGAACCCGCCCGCGCCGCGCCGCCGCGCGCCCTCGCCCGCCGCCGCGCGCCAGCTCGCCGCCAACCCGCCGCCGCCCGCCGCCCGGCACAAGGTACGCCTGCACCCGCCACCGGCTGTGTACTACTACTCCACATGGCGGCCACTAGTAGCGAGCGGCGCATGGCCACGGCGCGCGCCACGGCCATGAACCCGCCCGCGCCGCGCCGCCGCGCGCCCTCGCCCGCCGCCGCGCGCCAGCTCGCCGCCAACCCGCCGCCGCCCGCCGCCCGGCACAAGGTACGCCTGCACCCGCCACCGGCTGTGTACCACTACTCCACATGGCGGCCACTAGTAGCGAGCGGCGCATGGCCACGGCGCGCGCCACGGCCATGAACGCAGCTAGTGGCTCGGAAAGGGCAAAATGTATGAAAAAACTCGTCCGGCTAGTGGTTCAATGTGCGGCGGCTCTTAGGGTTGCTTACCAACTTACTATTACAGCACGGTTAGCATAAAACGGCGCGCGATCTCTCCCGAGCTCTCTCACACTATCGTTCTCTTTCTAAATTTTGTAATAAAAGTGAGACGCGGATAGTGCGAGAGTGCTCGCGCACCGTCTTGTGCTTACCGTGCAGGCCAATCGGCGTTCTATAATGGCGCCGGCAGCTGTCATTGAACATGACCAACAGAGCCCAGGAAGCTGTGGCTGGTAATATGTGTCCTGTTCCATAATAATCTTATATAATAATACCTGCAGATAGTTTTAAAACTAAAACATTGAACCTATACAGTGTTCATAGAAATCACATACTGCATTCTCTTGCCCGCTATACATCATGTACGAACATGAAAAACGGATTCAATTAATAATTTGTCATTCGATTTTAGGATGAAATGGACCCGTATGGCCGCAACAAAGCATCTAGTCGCAACAGAGACCGAAAACGGTACTCCAGGTCATCTTCGTCTGGATCAGGTATGCCGCATTGCTTCATCATAGTTTCTTATGAGTTAGAAGATAAAAATAAATTAATTGCAATTTGCAGTACTACAGTTTACCTGAGGGAATCTACCAGAGATGTGCTAGGCAGTGTTTTCATATATTTGAAACCTCGCGCGATTGTCAGCTAGGTGTCACTGAACTTTTTAGAAACACAGCTTACAGTGGTAGCCGTACAAGCCCACTTTCATAGAAAAACTGCAAATCGATGTACAGTTTAGCCATTTGGTACACGCATACTGGAGGTCAAAACAAAAATTTTGACCCACAGTTCCTAAAAATATTTCCCTTAGGGGGGGAATGCTGAGACATTTTATTTTTTGTATGAAAAAAAAAATCTGTTATACGAGGGTAGTTTGGTAACTACCCGTTTATGAAAAAAACATTATAAAAAACGGGCCAAGTGCGAGTCAGACTTACGCACGAAGGGTTCCGTACCGATATCAAAAAATCACGTTCGTTGTATGGGAGCCCCCTTAAATATTTATTTCATTCTGTTTTTAGTACCTATTTGTTGTTATAGCGGCAACATAAATACATCATCTGTGAAAATTTCAAGTGTCTCATTATCACGGTTCTGAGATACAGCCTGGTGACAGACGGACAGACAGTCGAACGGACAGCGGAGTCTTAGTGATAGGGTCCCGTTTTATCCTTTGGGTACGGAACCCTAAAAAAGGATTTTGTATAAAATAGCTACCCTTGTAGCCAAATATTGTTGATCCGGGGCTTCATTAATAAACTTTTCAATATTGTCTGCTGTCAAGATTTTATATATTTTGGTTTGTCGCAGCAAAACGCAGTCAATTTCGTGTAATTTTTTTATATGAATGTCGCTTTTTGTTTTGATCATAGTCTTTAATATCGAGTATTTTGACCATATAGTAGATGCTTGATATTTCTTAGACAGCTCAAAAAAATAGGCCATAAGTACTTACATTTCAGAGAATGAAACCGCTTGGTGTTCTAGTTTCCAGTTGATGAATTGTTCATAGACGGCCATGTATTTCTCCTTTGACTTCTCCGGTAAAATACTGCTACTTGCAATACAAGCTTTTTCCCGTATATCTGGCGGCGTTTGATCAATTCCACAATCGTCTGAATCGCTCATTTTGTCACAAAAATACTAACAAATACCACTCCATATTAACAAATACAAACAGTATTGAATTTTGAATGAAAAAGGCGGGAAAGAAAAAAAAGTTTTACGTTTTCAACATGGCATCGGTTGTTATCATTCAGCCAAAATCAAAACCACAAATTTTTCAAACAGGATTTTGATTACATTTTTGAACATAAATAACAAAAAATCTTATTTATATATCTGCGTAATAAATATAGGTAAGTATTTGAATACTTTAGGAAAATTTATAAAAACTAAAACGCTTTATGTCTAAATAAACTTCATGCTTGCAGTTAGCAAAAACGCCTCTGTTTACTAAGGCGTTTTTGGTAGCTTAAATTAGCTTGTGGTCAAATCAACCACTATTTTGGGAAGCGATTCAATGTCACATGGTAACTCATATTGATTCAAATTAAAAAATCAATAGATATTGTTTAATTATTTATATTTGATTTATTTTCAAATATTTGTTTATTTTTGGTGTAAAACGCAAGTGGTCACACATCTCGCGCCGCGGTCTCGCTTCATACTCTTTCAACCGACGGTCTCGAATAATTCTCATATCCTGTCATTGGCAATACTCAATCAACCAACTTTATCAAATCCGTCGGATTCTTTTTATATGACAATCCCTTTTTTTTGTCAAATATGCAAATTTTTATATTTTAAATTTATTAGAGGTCATTTACAACGCTAAATGACGTAATCTTAAAAACATATAAAGTAATTGAACATAAAACTGTTTGGTGGGATGTCTGGCTTGGAACAACACAAAATTTTTAAAAAAATGGAAAAGTAAAAAGCACTAGTGCGAGAATTACAACTTTACGCACGATATGCAGCTACAAAAAGTACCACTTTTTGAGCAACTGTATTAAAATAGTTATTTACGATACAAGTGCCGAAAATAGGAAATTCGCAACGAATGGTGATAAATTAAAACACGACCGAAAATCGACACGAGTTGCGAATTACCTATTTGCACGTGTATCATCCTCCTAGCGTTATTCCCGGTAATGCCCCTAAAGGAGCCCGGGGTCCGCTTTGACATCTTACTGTACATATGGCTCTTTAAAGTTTTGACATATGCACGGAAAGTGCTCTTTTCCGCAGTGCGGGAAAGTAGCACCATATGCACTGTAAAGAATATCAGTATAATATTGTAATTTGTTTCAGAGTCTTCATCGTCGTCCAGCGACTCGGAGAGCGAGTCGCACTCGTCGTCGTCGACGGGCAGCTCGGGCGCGCGGCGCGCGCGGCACGCGCGGCTGCTCAACGCGGCCGCCAGGCCTAGGTACGACCACCTTAATACATCATTTAGGCGATTCTCCCCCTACACCGCTAGTCGCCGCGTTGCGCGGAGCGGCAGATTTTACCATCGTATGCAAGAATCTCAATTTATATACAAAACACGCCTAGTACTCGCGTTAATGCGCGTGTAAAAAATCTGCCGCTTCGCGCACCGCGGCGGGACGCGGTGTAGTGGGAGAATCGGCTTAAGCCGTATTCATAATTGAGCATTTCTTTAAAGTTTGTACATGGTTAGTGCGTCAATTTGTTATTTCATTCTTCTTTTATTAATCTTTTATTCTATAAGGTGGGTAAATTTGATGCTTGCCAATTTTAATGACGATTAGTGTCGGTCCTAAACAACGCATTTACGTATTTTTTGTTAACTAACTGCCTAATTTTTTTCATCCTTCTAATATTATAAATGAGAAATTTGGATGTTTAAATATTTGTTACTCAATCACAACACTGTGCCATTTGTTTACGACGCCCATAAAAGACGAAACGTTTTTTAAGGCGCCGTAGGTTCAGCGAACTTAAGCGAACAGAGTTTTTGAAACAATATAATGCGTCTGTTTATAATATGGTTTAAAAAAAATACGAATAGTAATCTTGAGGCTTTTCTGCAGGGATATCAGTGTTTAGAAACATGATTAAGCAATTTTCGCTCTATAGAAAAAAATCACGAACATAGGTCTAAAAGGGTCTAAAATACACTTAAAATATTCCTTACAAATTATGCACAAAAGCTAAAAATATTAAAATGTCTTCTAAAAATCGGCAATATCATGTTTGAGAGAAATCAGTGTTTACTTTTTTATTTATTTATACTGCAAAAAAAATAAAATTAAGAAACATGATTTCCGCGCGACCGAGCACGCACTTCCATCTCGCTCACGCTTACGCTCAGTGAGAGGGAGAGAAGACCATGAACCTACGGCGCCTTAAGTCAAATCTGTTTGGACGTAGTACAGTCAGCATCAGAAGTCATCATCATTCTCCTAGCGTTATTCCCGGTTGTGCCCCTAAAGGAACCCAGGGTCCGCTTTGACACTTAATCCCAAGATTTGGCATAGTTACTAGTTTTACGAAAGCGGCTGCCATCTGACCTTCAACCCAGAGGGAAAACTAGACAGCATCAGAAGTAACTAAGCAAAATAACACGCTCAAATTGACCTACACCTTATTCCGTATTCCCTTGACATTAGAGTTGGTGTGTAGGTCGTTTTGAGCACTAGGACCGCTTAGCAACTTCTGCTGCTGACTGTAAATTGCTGTTCGAACACACTTAAAAAAATATGAACTCTTTATTAATCAAGCTATTTTACTAAATTGCTTTCTCATATCATTTTTACGGTCGAAAACTATCGTCGGTCAAAATATGCGCCCGTATGAAATCTACAGACTGTATAAAAAAGTTTGCCAAATGAGTCTGTTTAAAACTGACCTGCCAAATAGCCTAATGCGGCCTAGTTAAACAGATATAATCTTTGCATTTTTTTTTTCTAAGAATTCGGATCTTTTTCATTTCCATATTAATATTTCTACTCGGTATGCCGCCGTATATCCAAGCACGTCAGATAAGTATGCATCCGGTGTTAGTTGTTCAAGAAATATTAAAATTTTCAAGAATTAAAAAAAAAAACATGTTGGGCGCCAAGTGAGTTAGCCTCCATACATTCCTATATGATTCCTAGAGGCACGGCACTCATAGTCATGTATATTTAACGTGTATGCATGGTCGTTGTGATTTTTAAACTGACTTCATCAATCTTGTAATTTCAGATTAAATGCTAAATCCAGTGCTGGTTTAGCAGCTGCAGTGTCAACAACAGTTGCAAGTAAAAAGGAATCCACAAGTGATAAAGGTGAGAGTCGATATAAATGCTGTAACATGACGTAAATGAAGTAACAGTGAATTATTGTGGTTTACTACTCTTTGGCCGTATTTGAGCAAACATTCGCGCTGCCTACATCCGACACAAACCGCCAATGTTTTAAAGTCTATCAATCTTACTATCCAAGTGTATGAATGAATCTTTACTATTTGTAGTATTATCCCTTTTCAGAGTCTGGTGGCAAAAAGCGGCCGGCAGGCTCACCGCCCAACGCGGGACCGGCGAAGAAACCAGTCTCACGGAGAGAGGAGCTCCTCAAACAACTGAAGGCGGTTGAGGACGCCATCGCCAGGAAGAGATCCAAGATCTAAGCCCGATGACGCGCAACGATGACTCCCGCCCGCCGCCGACCCCGGCCACCAGTACAAAACACGACCACAGCGGTCACAGCACTCAACCAACACTCAATTATTGTTCAAATCAGACTACGACCAGAGACGATTGTCGTGTTATAATAATTATTAAGCATTTAAGAATTTGTGATGTTCATTGACTTAACCAAAATGATATATCAATTATAGGTCTTATCGTGTAGTAGTAAACAGATTATTTTAATATGTATACGAAGGTCTCCAATCTGATTATGTAAAAAATATCAATATTAAAAAGTGGTAATTTGGTGTTGTTTGTTCGTCACAACGTGAGAATTGAGAGGAACCTAGTTTGTAGGTTAAATGCTGATTGAATACGTAAGGACATTACGAGCTGAAGAATAAATTCATTATTTTATATTACAATGGTTTAATTTCACCTAAAATTCCACATAGACTTATTCACGGCACAATAACTTGTAATGACGACAATCTATATTTCCTCGATGATATGTTCCGAACTAGAACATAGTCTTGGCCAGCACCGAGGAGCGCGCTGAGCGCGTTATAAGCGACGAAGCCGACGCCGCAACTGTGGGCTTCTGAGAAACTGAATCCTCCCTGAGATATAAATCCCAAGATCTCCCTGCTCGCTGAACTTCGTACGTTATTTATGCTTGACGGCACCCACAGCTCTCGCATAGTTTTTACATATTCAGATGGTTCTTTCTTTTGTGTGTTCGTCTTTCGTGCTACAATTCCATTCTGGAAAAAAAAATACTTCACGTATAATTGGCGAAAAACAATATATGTAATTTCTTGTACTTTATATAATTCCGAGTGCATGCTGCGGGCAGACAACTCGCGACACATTCTGTGCTCACGGCATTCAAGTCAGAGGTGTAAAGCGAACTTTTAACATATTCAGGGGGGGTTCACTACATAAATACGAAAAACTAAATTCCGATAGTCGAAATCACGAATTTCATAATACCGATTTTCATAATTCCGGATGTTTTAAAACTGCTAATGTAAGTATTCCGATTCTTCATAAATCCGAAATTTCAAAAGGTCTAACGGTTACAATTCCGATTATCAAAATTTCGAATTTCAATACCCCGAATAATAAGAAGTCCGACGGAATAATAATCCGAAATATCAAAAATCCGAATTCCGATTATTAAAATACCGATTTTCAAAAATCCGAATATCGTTACACCGACCAATTATAAACCCGAATAAACACATCCGAAAAATCTGAATTAAGAATTCCTGTTACTAATAATTATCAAATTAATCATTAAAACAACGCCCAACGTCTAAGATCACTCCCGCAGCTAACACACACGAATTAAGTACCTAAGATCCGCATTTTAAACGGCTGGAGTGGAGAAACTGAATAGCAAATCACATGAATATACAATTAATCGACATCATTCATAAGGAACAAGTTAACTATTTATAGGAAGATGGGTAGAGGAAAACGAATTACAAGCATTTCCTATACAGAATATTGTGAGCAAATTGTGTACAACATCATGTGTATTATCCTCGTAAATATATAATAAAAAGAAGAAGAATAAGAAGATTATAAAAAATATAGAATGTTCGGCGTATAAAGGCAGACTTACACGCCAATTATTTTAACCTACCCACCAGCGGGTCGACGTCACCCCGCTTCGCGGGGTGCCTATTTCCGCTCTAAGGGACACAAGCTAACCCTAACCTAACCTACTAATAATACCATTGTTACGACTATTTCTTGTTTTTTTTACTGCGAGGGGCTTCGGAGAAAAGGCAGAACACTATTCTCTACGGGAAATAAAATCATGTTTTCGGATTTTTTAATTTCCCGTGTAGTTACACACGATAAGACCGCCTGTTGTCTACCATTGTTTATGTTTAATTTACCTCTATTTTTCTATTTTATTTTTACTATGTCTGGTGAACAATAAAGAATATTTGTATTGTAGTTTCAAAAATCAGAATTTCATAATTCTTAAGAAATAAAATTCCGAATATTGAAAACACGAAGTTCATTATCCCGAATATCAGATTTCCGAATTAGTAATGAAATTTCGGAAATTTGATAATCGGAGTACTGTTTTTCGGGCTAATGACACTTCGCGCTTCTGATTGTTCGGAGTTATAAAAATCGGAAAAACAAACTATCGAGATTATGAAATTCGGTAAAATGAAATTCGTGTTTTTTAGTAATCGTAATTATAAGTCTTAGGAATTATGAATTTCGGAGTTTTGAATTAAATATTTCGGAGTATTTGGGTGTTCCCGTTCAGGGGTAGTACTACAATATTTACAATATATAATATATATATTTCCAATCAGAATATAGTTGGTGAGACAAGACAGACCACAACTACAACATACAACTGTGATAGAATCAACTTACTGCTGTCGTTTCATGCTTCCTAAGTCTTATTTTCCTTCTCCTCCAGCTTTTAATGTCAACTATGTGTGCTAACCGTGTCTCTTTCCTCAGTTTTTCGTTAGGGTCTTCATGGTGGTGTTCAAACAGCGATTTAATTATTTTTTCGTCACCACGCTTTGGTATACATAACTGAGCGTATCTTTTGAGGGTCCCTTTACCCTTTATTTTAATGTACACTGCCACCAAACAGGAGTCTGATTTATCCATTTGAGGAAGATGTTTTTTATTCACCACACAATTCTGGAATAGAAAATGAGTTAAAACAGTGTCACAAGTCATTTCATTATTTTTGATTAGTTTTGATAATGTGTAGATAAAGTCACAGCTTACCTGTATTTGATCCAAAAGTTTCTTATCCCGCAAGATAAAAAAATCATCTACTGAATGTGTTGTCCAGTCTGCTAACAAAATCTTCCATGGGCAAATGAAAGGACAGTTGATACCCAATTTAGCGTAATTAACTCTCTTACTAGGGGGAAGCCTGAAATATTTGTCTTTTAACTCAATTTCTATTCTCTTTTCTTCAGTTCTGCCCGCTTCGGAGTCAGGGGGTATGTGGTGTTGCCCCATTTCAAAATTTAAGCTGTCTGTTTCTCGGAGGCCTCCTGATCTAGCCCCAAACATTATGAATGTTTGCCAGAATTGCAGACCATAGCCGGAGGGAATAATTATATCCCATCCACACCCATATCCTGAAATTAAGTATTTATTAGGATATAAAGTCTTCCTTTCTTTGTCTTTATTTATGGTGTGGTAAAATTATGTGTAGGCAGGGAATGAAGTGTAGGTATTTATTAAAAAAAACTATCTGAAAAAAATGCATAATACAGTCAGTATCATAATATGGTTAGTAGCAGCCAAAGTAGACAAATATATCGTAACAAATCCTTTCTCCTGCAGTAAAAAAGAGGTGTTGCGATATTTTGGCTGCTCCCAACTATATGATGCTGACTGTACATAGTTACTAAATTGTTTTTAAAGCAGTATTCATATCTTTTTGATTTGTGGAACTAACCAAGTTTTTTGATACTTGGATTTTGTGAGCCTGGCCTCTGTATTAGAACCGTGGGAACACTTTGTAGTTTGGGATCATTCTCATTGACCTCTCCCGGCACCAGCTGAGTATTGGTAACATGTGCTATGTACTGTCCGTTGGTCAGTCTGTTTTCTTTTATAATGTCATGTATATTTGTATCCCATAATGGTGAGATCGCTGCTTCACTTGGCAAATCAAGAAGTGATTGTGTTGGGATTGGCTCTGGATTGTCACTTTTTGCTTTTGTGCGGTGAGTAGGTCGGCTTAGGCGTGGATCTTTGACAACCAAGCCTAATATCATTCTCGGTGGCAACTGTGATGGTGAGTTTGCCTTACTGATATTTTGCCAGTAGTCCTGTTTTTCTTTCAAGAACAAATTGTCTTTTACTTTTAACTGCCATGCTGACATATCACACTCATTAAGACATTTGAGGCTGCGAGTTAAGATTGCATGGCTGTTGGGTCCTGTCAATTGGAATCTGTTAAATAAGCCTGGCAAAACTTGAAATTTGATCTTTTCTGAAAATGTATTCATTGTTTTTCTTTTCTTTATTGCATTATCATGGGCATTAGTGCTCGAGGCACTACACAAATTTGCTAGAGCTGATTCTAATTGTTTTGTCTGTGATGGATGGACAAATAACCATAGTATGTTGTGTCCGCTGTCACTGGGGACCCAAATAAAATTCACCTTTCCAATATAGCCATATGGAAAAGAGTTCACTCCATACAGATGTATAGAGCCTTGTCTCTTGCCCGTTATGTAAGCTTGAGCACAAAGGCCAAGTCCACAAGCAGAACTTGTCATTGAAGAAAACATTTCTCTTATTAACTCTACAGGTCCTGTTACTTGCACTGGTGTGAGGTATGAAATGTCTTGCAGTAAACAGTGAGCAGAGGTGGCCCTGTAGCACATTCTAAATGCTTTATCACAGGGCGCGTGAGCCAGTCGGTGTCCCCAACGCTCCACCATGTGGAATCTTTTAGCATGCCAAATATGAGTCTCCAACCAAACATTCCGCTTCTGTCGCCTATTGTACTCTTCTAAAAGATTTCCCGGTCGCCTTCGATATTTTCTAGATGGTCGTTTCTGTTTAGGTGGTAGACCACTCTTTTTTAACTGCTCTAGATGTCCCTCGCGTAACTTTCTTGGTAACCTTTTACAGTTGTGGCTCATTACACGGCGCCTCATGTGTACAGGCAAAGTTTGAAAAATAAGCTTCGTTTTGCTTGGACGGAGGATGCTTTCAGTCATAGCAGCTATTTCTATACTTCTAGAAGAAGCGAATTTCAAACTATTTGCTGAAAACGGCAGCACCTCCGTGCCGCCTAAGGCAGCATCAAATTCTGGGGCAGCCATCGTAGCTTGTGATCGTGAGAGTCGAACTATGTTTTAAACATTGAAAAATATAAGTATTAATTGCCTCTTATATAACATTAAATTACCAATAATTAAGAGGGTATGGGTATAAGACCCAGCAATATAACCTACAACACAACACAACACAACTCAGTATGAAACAGCTGTCACTGTCAGCGTGAACATCATACATGACTTAACAGACATACGGTCCAAATTTTACTATTGAGTTACAAACTGCAACTCCTATTTAGAACACATTGTTTTTTTATTAAAATGTACCATGATTATTTTTAAAGAATTAAGGGTATACACAGACGTCCGTGCGCGGACTACCGAGGAAGGGAACCTATACTTAACGCCGTATATATGTCGGCGACCGATCGTAAAATCCGCCAGTTGGGCTACCGCGAAGTGAAAACGAACTTCGTTCGAATATCTCCGTCTCTGTCGCTCAAACTAGCAAGTGCGACAGAGACGGAAATACACAAACGAAGTTCGTTTTTATTTCCCGGTAGCCCCTCAGATCACGAAATTCCTAGGCATGTCGTGAAACGCAGCCATTTCATGATATGCCTAAAAGTTGGCCAGGCTTATCACGATGTGCCTGATAAACAATAAGGCAGATCGATTACACTATTTGCGCTGTAGCATGGTGCGGGTGACAGTTGCCTGTATGACGTTGACATCTGTCAGTACCACATGACTAGGGATGCACGTTGTGCAATAAATTAATTTTTTTTTCGATAAAATAATTTAAATCGGGTTTTTGCTTTTTATTCCTGATAACATTTTTGTTCTATAATCTTCTATATTTTTGGCATTGACCTCCATTTGTGATTTTTGATGTGGACAAGTGTTGAGTGAAGGATAAAAAGTGACAGAATTTTGTACTTTTCATCGACCGGCTCAAAGGTCATAGCAGCCAGAGCCGTAAAACTTCAAAAAAAAATGACGCATCGGCGCGGCGGCCATTTTGTTTACCCGTGCGATGCTGTCAGTCAGTAAGAGTGCTAGCGCCTTGTATGTGACACGTATTTCGTTCTATTTCATTTATTGTTCTCATTTTTGTTAAATTGTTATAATTGTTGACTTTGTTGTTTTATTTGTTAAAGTTTGTTGAGTTTGTGTAGTTATTACCATGCCTAAACACACAAAAAAAACTGTTTTGGGTAGTCAGGCCAGGGAGCTTGTTGTTCGCCTCCGAGACTACTTTGAAAGAGAACAACAAAATAATGGACCGTTGTTACCATTGAATAAAATAGTAGAACGAGTAGCTGAAGCTCTTGATATTGGCCGCAATACTGTTTCGCGTATAACGCGTGAGAAATATGGCCCAGATTGAACATCTGAAAATAAATTATCGACACCTAACAAAAAGCGGACCAAGGTGAAGCCAATCACAGATATAGATGATTTTGCTAAGGACGCTATAAGAAATCATATTTATGATTATTATACAAGAATGGAGCTACCCACATTATGAAAGACACAAATAATGAAAGACTTCTTAACAATAAAAATATAATTACGCACAATATACGTTTTTTATTATAAAAACATCGACTATCGATAGTAGCACTGCATCCCATCACTAAATACATGTATGGTGTTACGTTATACGCAAAACACTTTGTTTAATTTTTCTTTCCATTACATTTTATTTGTAGATTAGAACATTCAGGTTGAGTTTAATTTAATTTACTACAGTTATTTAATGATTTAATATATTACGAATGTGGTACAACTGAAAAACTAAGTCATAATTTGTAAATCATGGCTACTTTCAAGAGTGAAACGAAACGTTACAGAAACTGTCACCCGCACCATGCTACAGCGCAAATAGTGTAGAGCAACGCATTCGTCGATATTCCTAGCTCTGTAGGTACCGGGCACATTCTCGCTGGTGGCGCTGCGTATGCGATGGCGGCCGTGTTTGTTGGGAGTTGCTTGGGAGCCAATAATCAGGGCGGACAAAATGTATTGTCATAAGCGAACTCTTTCTTAGGTCGGTTAGGTTAGGGTTCACTTGGGCCCCTGAGACCCGAAATAGTCACCCCGCGCAGCGGGTGTGGCGTCGACTCGCTGGAGATGTTTTTTTTCTCTCACTCCTTTTTTTTTACATTTACCTACTTCAATTTTGGACACCCTACTTACGTATAACGGTGAGTATTGCGGATTTTACGATCATCCGCCGAAATATGTATTCCAAAAAAATAACCTTAAAATTGGCATTTTAATTGCACGTTTGGATCGATGCAGAAGCGATGCTGATTTAAAACAGCGCGACTGTATCGCTGTGTGTATCGCTTCTGGCGCACGTTGCAAAGGCGACAAGGGACCATTAGGCAGTAGTCCCACCGCCGGCGAGAAGCGAGTACTCTCATAGTAATGCTTACTCGCTAGAGCGAGTAGCACGTAGTAACACTCGCTTACTCGCCGGCGGTGGGACTACGGACTACTGCCTATGCCGCAACGCAACGCGGCTATCACAAGACGGCGCGCGAGCACTCTCGACTTTTCTCGCACATACGTCTCTTTCTAAGTTTTCTAATAAGAGACGGAAAAAGCGAGAATAATTGAGAGAGCTCGCGCGCCGTCTTTTGATAGCCACAAAAAGTTGCCGTGTGCTCTCCCTAATATGCAAACCAACAAAAGGCAATAAGTACCTACAACTCGCTACGTCCTCCCCCTGTATCATGTGCTCAATAAAGGCAGCCAATGGTAAGATAATCACCTTGTATCTTATCGGAGGTCCCATCTATCCTAGTCGGAGGTGCATCTCATTGAACGTAGAAACATACAGACAGCAGGCTGGTTATGTTCATGCATATTGCCGACATTTGAGTCTCTTGCCAATAGGCCCTAGAAAGGGGCGAATAGCGATTGTTGTAGTTGTAGCCTAGCCCTACAAATTCTCTCTTCTTCTTCTTCAATTTAAGAGCTCTGCTCCTGTCGGTGGACAAATTCTCTAGCCCCGCTAATAGTTAAAGCATGACGCGTAGTTTCAGTGTCCGAGAGGCAACCGGATGGCTCGCGGTATTTGAGCTCCCGAAGCGTGGAACCGCCCTGTGCAACCCAAACTGAGCCAACTTGGACTCGGGCGGAAATTGGAGGGGCGGTGAAAAAAAAAATGTCGCCTGATGGTACGGTACTTATTCGATTGAAACCGCATTTCAAGATTTCAACCGCTGTTTTAACAGGCTGCATTGCGACAAAAAATATTTTTCATATTTTTTCTCTATTTCCGCCCCAGTCCAAGTAGGCTCAGTTCGGGTTGGACAGGGCGGCTCCACAACACTTCGGGAGCTCAAATACCGCGACTCATCCTATTGCCTCTTGGACACAGCAATCACGCGTCATTGCTCTGAAAAGTATACTTACATTTTCTCGTGTGTGGCGAAGCCATTGAACACTTTTTAGTTTTTTAAGCAGAATAATTGTTTTTAGCAATTTTCTCTCACTCACAGTCTCGCATCCTCGGACAGCTCTGGTGGGGTGGATACTGGTATTCGCCTGCCGGGCCTGCGACAGCCGTACATACAGGCCGAACGGTTGCCTGTATGTACGGCTGTCGAAGCGCCGCGTGAAGCGAGGCGGCATATACCTACGTTTTGCATGAGTTTATAACTAGTACAACTTCGAAAAGTTGAAAAACCCCCGACATTTTCATTACACACTGGCGCGGCCTGCGGTGGCGGACAATAGTAAATTTTACAGCGGCGGACAAGTTTACTATTGTCCGCCGCGGCCAGGCCGCGCCAGTCTGTGAGAGGCCTAAAGAGTTAAATTAGTACCAGTATACCTACTTACGTACCTACCAAAAAGGAACCCAACGTTTCGATTAATGTCGATGTGTATTGTGCATGGACTGATGATACTCAGGACAGGCTATGGTAATAATAATACCACGAGCGAGCGAGCTGGTAGCATACAAATCTCTATAAGTGTGACAGAAAGGGTAATATCATTCGTTATCCTTCTCATAATTCCATTTTTTTTATTTGCCACAACTGATTTAGTATGAAGTTTTGGCACATAAACCATTACCCGTCCAAATTGCGTAGGTTGTTTATGGCAAGTCATCAGCCATTTTAAGACCAGTTTTTAATTTAGCTGCATAGAAGCTTCTCCGTCCCTCTTTGTGGCATCACGTATAGCCTGTCCTGAGTATCAATAGGTCCATAGTATTGTGTTTATGGTGAAATATTATGGGCCATCCACATTAAGTGATTTGTCAGCCCCAATTCATCAGAATCTGACTAATTGCTATAGTGTGGATGCATGTTCCAACCGTCAAACGAGTTGTACGGACTAATTGCATGAAAATCACAATTTGGACCATGGAATTTCTTTTTTTTCTCACAAATTTCATGCAAATAAATTTAAACGATAATTAAAAAATATATGCTAAAGAACATTGTATTAATATTTTACACTGTAATTTTGTAATTTATTTTAAACCGGTGTTTTGCAACTACAATTTCATTCAGTGTGGCCAGTTACAGTAAGAAAGCGAAAATTGCCGCATTCAAACGGTCCTGCGAAGCGGACTGCAAGATTGTTACTAACCGATGAGATAGGGTCGATCATGAGGTGGCCGTGACATACTCTCGATTTTTGTGTGCTGCACGGCTATTACACGACGGCGCGCGAACTCTCTCAATTTTTCTCGCACTATCCGTCTCTCTCTTATTAGGACATGCGAGAGAAATCGAGAGTATGTCGCGGCTGTGTGTTAGACGTGCTGTCTTGCCCTATCTCATCGGTTAGTAACAATCTTGCAGTCCGTTTCGCAGGACCGTTTGAATGCGGCAATTTTCGTTTTCTAACTGTTAACTGGCCACACTGAATGAAATTGTAGTTGCAGTTGTTAGGTGTGTACGCTACACCCAATTCTGACTTCGACATGTTGTACTGACAAATTGGGGTTTAATCACATAATGTGGATAGCGCATTATGATTGGTCAAATTCAAATGTTTCGTAAATGTAGGTACTGCTTTAACCCCGCTTGACCAGCCTAATATGGCACACTTTGCGAGCATGAGCATGTTGACGACCTCTATAGCCTAGTTGGTAGTGACCCTGCCTACGAAGCCGGAGGTCCCGGGTTTGAATCCCTGTAGGGGCATTTATTTGTGTGATGAGCATGAATATTTGTTCCTGAGTCATGGACGTTTTCTTTGTATTTAAGTATTTATTTATCTATTTAAGTATGTATATCGTCGTCTAGTACCTACCCATAGTACAAGCTTTGCTTAGTTTGGGACAATCATTTTTTTTTATAGATCGATTTTTGTAAGATTGTTCCCAAATATTTATTACTTTTTATTTTTTTCGTCGCCTAATAAATAGTATTATTTGTTGCTTTGGTTTCGTGACGCATTGGTTGTTACTGTAATGTCACGTAAATGTATTTATCAATAAATAAGTAAATAAATAAATAAATTATGAGACGTGAAAACAACATTTTTAAGTTGGTTGTAAATAACTGGCAAATTATTTTGTACTTAGGTACTACTTTTTCAGGCGGATGAATACACCAATAACTATCAGCAAAATCATCTCAAAAAACCCCTTTATCAGTCGGTAGGTGGGTCGCTAGCGTTAGTTATCTATATCTATTGTATGTCTATTAGTAGGTATCTACGTTCGCGAATTCAGTAGGAGGTAGGTATTTTGTAGATTATCACATAATATACCTACTTCAGATCCTAATGTCGTGGGCAATCGAATAGGTTAGTGTACCTAAATAACTCTTTTGTTTGGTCCATCACAGATAGACGTAGGTAGGTATGTACCTACTACCTGGACTTTTAGACGCCGTTTTAATTAAATCGGACTTGATCATGTAGCTATCGTATGTAGACATCGTTTTTTAGCGATTAGACCGCTTGTTGTCTACCCCTACCTACTTGTTATTGATTAGTTTAGTTTTGTAACTGCTGCGATTGTGCCAGGTCTGCACTAGGTAATGAAATCTCGCAAAATTTCAGACTTTGACGAGATCTCGCGAGACCACAAAGCCAGCCACGCGAGATTTACGAGATCTCGCGAGATTGAGCGTTATTCACTGAAAACCTATGCAAATGCTATGAATTCCATTCAATGATCATCGACATGTTTGTTTTTGATTATTATTCATTTAACCACCCGGTTTTAATTTAGGTAATTAAAAGTTCTTCTTCTTCTTATTTAAGAGCTAAGCTCTTGTCGGTGTAGCTCAAAATAGGCCCTCCATCTACTCCGATCCCATGCAACCTCTTTGACATGTCGATATACGAACTAACATCAACCCTCTTTTTGAGTTGCTCTATACATAGAGGCACACCTGAAAGAGAAAGACTCCTGTAGAGGAAGACCTACAAAAAACTTCAGTTTATTGTAGGTCTTCTTCTTTCTCGCTTCCCCTCTATATTTCCTTCAATTATATAGTTGTCATGTCGTATGAGGTGCCCTGTATCATCTTCCCTCTTCTGTTTTCTAAGTCTCTCACTAACTGGTTTGCCCCACTCTATTCAATACTTCTTCATTGGTCTCTCTCTCTCCAGCTAATTTTCTCTATTCGCAATTAAAAGCTGCGAACGAAAAATCCGTGAAATGCGAGCCCCTTAGACATTTCTAAGGTGGCTCGGTCGGAGGGGCTAATTGACGACCGTCTAGGGACGTTTTAGGCCCAGTGCCCGGTTTCAACTGCAGAGAGACAAGAAGTGGCCGCCCGAATGAGGCAAGGCAGACCTTGCCCAGCAAGCGACAGCGCTGCCAGTCGTAGTGCCCGCACTCCAGCAGACACCATGGCCCGCCATGGTGTCTGCTGGAGGAGTCGTGGTAGTGTGCGCTAGCGTTTTCGTGGCTTTATCTTAAACCAGCGCGTAGAACACCGAGAGGTTTTAGACGGTAGTCCGGGCGGCTCCCGGGAGTCCCAAATACCCGACCTGGTTCCCCAGCCAGTCCCGCTATTCTGTAACTTGTTTTAACCTCGCCTCACCGCTCACCCTCAAATATATCTTGACCCCGCGATCAGAGTCTAGTTTCGTTGGGCTAGGCGTGACGGGTGAGGTGAGGCGCATTTATCGCGTTCCGAAAGGTCCCGCCTTGCGTAAATGCATGTATTAACACCTGCGGATAAAAAAAATACTTGTTTTGCTTGTACTTCGTTCAATGCAACTTCTTAAGGGGCGCCCATAATTGGCGTATGGGATCGTACCTTCGATCTGAATCTCTAAGTTTTCTTAGGTTTTTTGTAGCTTATTATGTTAACAACAACGGTTTTAAGCAATATAGTATGCCATATTTACTTCAAAGTTCATTGTTTTCGAGATATTTGGCATCAAAGTTGAACAATTTTAGGCCAAAAAACCGGTTTCTGGCCATAACTTTCGTGTTAATTAGTTTAAAATGAAAACCCTGGAATATATACATAAATATACACTACATGCATACTTACAAGCGAAATTTTCAAACTTGAAACCTACTACTACTCGGATCTGCCAGCAAAAAAATTACGCACAGATTTCTAGAGTATGTTTATTACTAAATGATACATGAAAATGGAATCCGTAACATTACAACGTGGAAAGCTGGGGGAGCATAAATTTAAACAGGGTCACTTTATCAATTTAGTAATCATTCTTTAGGCTTTGATTTCCTTGCGAGTAGAACTACTCGCAAGGAAATCAAAGTTGCGAACGGCAAAATAAGCGGATTACTTAAATTGCTGTTTCTTTTGAAAGCTGAGTTCACGGGAACGTAACTTCAGGTTTTGATACCCTTGAGATTGCCTATAATATATAATAATATAAACCAGCCTATATACGTCCCACTGCTGGGCACAGGCATCCTCCCATGGATGAGAGGGAACGGGCAGTAGTCCCCACGCTGGCCGAGTGCGGGTTGGGGACTTCACATACACCTTTTTCAGTTTTAAATTATGCGACTTATATTGCTATTTCTTATGATTGCGTGGACATAAAACTTTCGTTTTGCTACAGCTGAAAGGTATTATAGACATGAGTATTTGACATGAATTTCAATTTAATACCTCTACACATTTACGAGAAAAAAGGTAGCAAGTTGAAAATTAAAAAAAAAATGATTTTTGTATGATTTTACTAAAACTTTATACTTTTTGTAATTTTTCCTTTGTCTGTGCTATATGAAGATTCTTCGTGCCAAGTTTCAAGTTTCTGTGTTAACGGGAAGTACCCTTTAGGTTTTGAGTTTGTTGCGAGTACTCAATTTCAAAATGTGTTCAAAATATGCGACTTAAATTGCCATTTCTTTTGATTGCGTTGACATAAAAGTTTGGTTTTGCTACATCTGTCGGGTCATATAGCCCTAAGTATTTGACATTAATTTCAATTTAATACCACCACACGTTTACGAGGTAAAAGATATTAAGTTTAAAATTTAAAACGTATTTTTTTGTATGATTTAACTAAAAATGTCTACTTTTCGTAATTTTTCCTTTGTCTGTGCTATATGAAGTTTCTTCGTGCCAAGTTTCAAGTTTCTGTGTTAACGGGAAGTACCCTTTAGGTTTTGAGTTTGTTGCGAGTACTCAATTTCAAAATATGCGACTTAAATTGCCATTTCTTTTCATTGCGTTGACATAAAAGTTTGGTTTTGCTACATCTGATGGGTGATATAGCCCTAAGTATTTGACATGAATTTCAATTGAATACCACCTCACTTTTGCGAGGAAAAAGGTATTAAGTTTAAAATTTAAAAACTGTTTTTTTGTATGATTTAACTAAAAATGTCTACTTTTCGTAATTTTTCCTCTGTCTGTGCTATATGACAATGCTTCGTGCCAAATTTCAAGTTTCTGAGTTCACGGGAAGTACCCCGTAGGTTTTGCGAGTGTCGAAAACTCTAAAATTTGCAGCATAAACGACTGTATCTTTTGATTGCGTTGGCTTTTAAGCTTGATTTTTTTACAGCTCCAAGAGACAATAGACCTGAGTATTAGATATAAATTTCAGCTTGATACCTCCACGCGTTCCTGAGAAAAATGGTCTTGACAGACAGACAGACGGACAACAAAGTGATCCTATAAGGGTTCCGTTTTTTCCTTTTGAGGTACGGAACCCTAAAAACTAGAGTAAAGTTTAAATTTTCTAAATTTCATCAAAACTACAGTCTACATTCTCCTTTTCCTTTCCGAAACTTTCGGCGTTCCACTTAATACGAAACCGCCATATTAGTTTCGGAATGGAAGTCACGGATGGTACCACTTTAGGTTAATAATAAAAGAACTCGTCAGAAACTCCGACTTAATTGAAATAATCAATAAATAGATATGCATATATGAATAGTACCACTGTACAATGTAATAAAAATTAATCCTACCTGCAATTTACGGTTTCGGCAACTGAAGCACAAAATAGTATCGCCACGTGCGCGTGCATCTAGTGCAGATATTATTGCGGAACTGAGCTGTATTTTACAAAATGGCGAGTTCTTTCCTAATGTAGTCTTGTAGCCCAGTGGTTCAGGCATGCTGCTGTCAAACGGCGGTCGTGGGTTCGAATCCCGGCTCGTACCAATGAGTTTTTCGGAACTTATGTACGGAATATGATTTCATATTTATCGTTAGCTTTTCGGTGAAGGAAAAACATCGTGAGGAAACCTGCATACATCTGCGAAGTAATTCAAAAGGTGTATGTGAAGTCCCCAATCCGCACTGGGCCAGCGTCGGGACTACTGCCCATTCCCTCTCATACATGAGAGGAGGCCTGTGCCCAGCAGTGAGACGTATATAGGCTGATGATGTAGTGTTGTAGGCTAAATATTTTTACAGCTGTAGAGAATCTTAGATTCAGAAATAGTATTAGGAAAAAGCGGTTTCGGTTTAGGGAATTCCGAAAAGTTCAAATTTGGTGATGTTAAAATAAATTCGTATAAAATTACTGCCGCCAAATATTATAGGAAAAAGGTAAAAAAGATATTGACCAGTAATTTACTAATAAAGTAATAGCGCAAAAAATTTTACTTCCTCACAGTTTTTTTGTAACACTCATTGTAACTTCAGTAACAGTGATAGGACAATATTTTGGCAGAAAAATATTTAGAAAAAAAATGATAATTTATGTATTACTATAAATTAAGAAAGCAGACAAAAAAAAGCGGCCAAGTGCGTGTCGGGCCACGCGCAAGGTAGGGTTCCGTAGTTGCCCGTCTGTCACAGAATGCGGACTTAAAAGAGGCTTTTGGGGTTTTTATTATAGCTTCCCCTCGTAAATAATCGTAAATTTGATTATTTTTAAAACACACCAATGTATAGGGTCGATTAAGTGCATTTCTTACCAGTTAACTAGTTATGTTATGTCTGCTACTCGTTAACTAGGTATGTCGACTTAAATGTGATAGTTTTCCTAGCCCCGGCAGGGGGGGGGGACGACACATGACAAGAACAAAAATAAGGGCTTTAAATCCCATTATCTCGCAAACGCAGAACCGAGTTGAAAAATAGTTTTAAAAAACCAATAATATTTTTGAAACTATAGGTTTAACGAGAAAAAAAAAATACATCACCAATTTACATGTAGGGGAGGTACACTAAAAAAAAAAATTTTTTTCAGGATTTTATTCTACTGTGTTGTCGGCGTGATTGGTTTATATACCCTCGCCGAATTGCAGTTTTCTAGTTGTAAGGGTTACTGAGCTAAGCCGAAGACGGACAGACAGACAGACAGACGGACGGACATGGCGAAACTATAAGGGTTCCTTGTTGACTACGGAACCCTAAAAATGGTTGAAGTAGAATTATCTAAAGTATGGGACAAGCAAAAAACGCTGGGTACGGTTTTTTTGGAATGGCCCATTATCATCTACATATGTTATCTGTGATGGTGAAAATAAAGATATTTGTATTTGGTACGGTGGTTGGTAGGTACGAAAGTGTGAACAGGGGACCGATTTTTGACTTTTGAGCGCTCGAGACTCTTTCACTCGAAAACTGTCAAAAATTATGAAATACTATTTTGAAATAGCGGCCAAGTGCGTGTCGGGCCACGCCCAGGGTAGGGTTCCGTAGTTGCCCGTCTGTCACAGAATGCGGACTTAAAAGGGGCTTTTAGGGTTTTTATTATAGCTTACCCTCGTAAATAACCGTAAATATGATTATCTTTGAACGGAACATGACTCGAACAAAAATTAAGGCTTTAAATCCCATTATCTCGCAAACGCATAACCGAGTTGAAAAATAGTTTTAGAAAACCCATAATATTTTTGAACAAGCTATCCAACGATACCCCACACTAAAGCACTTAGAAATCTCTACTAACATAGTATGTAAGTAAGTACCTTTATATATTTTTTTCAGGATTTTATTCTACTGTGTTGTCGGCGTGATTGGTTTATATACCCACGCCGAATTGCAGTTTTCTAGTTGTAAGGTTTACTGAGCTAAGCCGAAGACGGACAGACGGACGGACGGACAGAACCACTCGTATTCAATTCTATTGGTAGAAAGTAAGTGCCGGTCATTCACAGTCACACTATAAACGTATTTACTTTTATTTGATTTTCGAGCGCTCGAAGGTCAAAAATCGGTCCCCTGATCTAAAATTTCAGCAAAACAGAAATGTAAGTACTAAGTCAAAGAGGTTATTCTACAAATATAGAACCTCAAAATGTTTTTTTTTCATGCGTGTACTTAATTTTGGAGGAGGTACGAAGGGAACGCTTTCTTGGTTTCCTCTTAAAACTAACATTAAAGGTGTAACAAATCCTGGATTCAATACACAACATCGGGAAAATAACATGAGAATAATGGCAAAACACAATAATGTGGAGTTTTTCTTCTTCCCTTCTAATTATGTATTTCCCATCTATACTTCAGATCCATTTAACGTAGTCGCAGTCGGTCGTAGATCCACAGGAGCTCGGCGAACCGTCGACATAGGAACAAAATCAGCTTTCACAATGATCTCAGAATAAGGAACAATCTGTCAAATCATTATGAAAACCAGTTTCGTCTTTCCTTTTCTTCTGATCTTCCTTCTTCTGCTGGTCGATAAAGCATCGGAGTTATGAACATAAATAGGTTGGCATTCGTGGAATGTAATGTTAAACAACAGTTAGACACAATATGAATGGATTTGTCATCGCTCGATTGGGTGAAGTATGGTCGGGAATGGGAAGTGACGCGCGGGACGCTCCCATTAGCGGCGCGAGCGCAGCCGCATGCTCGAGAATGACATCATGCTGACTCACCACCAACAATGCTTCTTTCCTTCTGCTAATTGTCCGTTGATATCTGTAACACAAATAACGGCTTGTTTCAATTTTTGACCATGTTCAGACAACGGATGCTTCATTTACACTCCAAGCTGGGAAAATGGGCCAGTACCGCGAAGTTCAATATCCCCATTACCTCTCGCTCCTCACTTTTGATTGAACTTTAACCTCACTTTTGATTTACCTTGTAGTATTGAAATTGGAAATCTGGAGGAGGTGTTATTTTCTTGGGAATGCACTCAGAATTAGAATTCAGGCAGATTTCGTGCATTAATTTTTTTATTTTTCCATGCGCACAGCCTACCATTTTTGGAAAGACAGGCGTGAGTTTGTATAAGTACATATACCTACATACGTATTACTTAAAGCTCGAGTCGCTATTGACAGTAAGGGGCCAGCAAATTAGTGTCTAATCAATGTTTGTTATATTCAGTTGATTGTCTTAGAGTGGGAGTGGACGTTGGAAGTCAGACTAAGGTCGAACGCTTACCCATTCATTACAACTCATTTAGACATATTGCATTTACTTAACTGTATTGAGCGACTAAAATAGTAATAAACGAAGGCGGTGGTGCGGTGGTGGTATGATTGGTAAAGCAATGCGGGCTCACCCACACCGTGTGTCAGCATTAATTAGGCGCGACGAAGAGTGCCACAAATGGCGCGCCGGCCATGTTAGGCGTGCGCGGGAGTCGCGGCGCCAGCACTAGCCGCTTACTTGCTACTCGGATGTGGCATTGAACAATTGCCCAATTGACTAAAACGCGTACCACCTTTTACACGTAAATTACTCAGCTTTGTCCTCTATGTTTTGCCGAGGGAAGTAGTACTAACTGGCGGGGTGCAGGTGCGAAGTGCTGACGTCACATCCGGGCGGCGCCGGCGCTGGCTCAATGGGCGCACTATGTGGGCCACACGTGTCACCCTACCCCGCTCCCCTCGGCCCTCACGCACCCGCACCCACCGACATTGCTCTAATTGCTGACAACTATGGGAAATAGCGCGCGAATGTACCACTTTTTATCGCAGTCTATTTAAACTTTTGATAGTAGCAGAACGCTCCGTCTTGAGCTACCCACTTTATTTCTTTATGTCATCGCCGACTCGTCAAAATACGTCAATCGATGCCTCCTACAGATAGATATGTAATGGTGCCCCATTAAGTATGAGAAGCGCGGCGATACTAACTCCTTCTTGACAGAATTGGATCGTGTGAATAACAAATATAAATATGTCGAGGAACTGATGCAGAGGCGTGTGAGCCAGACAGAGCGTTGATAACCACGCGAGTATCGGGTCGGATGAGCGTGAGACTGTCGGGAAGGAGTGGCGACCCTCCCGGCAGGTGTTCGAGCCGAGGAGCGCCGAGAACTATTGTTCTCGGCGCTCCGGGTTCTCTGCGGGTTCTCTGTAGGCCGGGTGATGACGGTGCGACTATTGATAGTGCGACCGACCGCTAGACCACTGTCAAGACCTTAATATAAACGGTGCATTATCCCACTGTCCCACGCCTGCGTAATTCAACGCCTATCCGCCGGCGATATAAGGTCGGCCACTTGACAAAGCAGTATAGCCTATTTGAAATGACTCATTTGTCCATAGTCAGGCGCATCGCATCCAATAAAAATGTTGTTCTTAACTTAGAACCTCTCTTATATGGTTCGAAGACAATCACAAATCGACTCTGAAATCATACCAAAATGGAATTGCCTGCGATAGGGTGCTTAAGAAAGATGTTTTAGATGCACTTAATATTAAATGTTTTATGCAATAGTAAAGAAGAATCTGTTCATTCGTGGGAAGGAGCAAATCGGGCTAATGATGTTTAGTAATCATTTGTGCTAAAAACTAGAACAGAGGAGGCTGTACACGAGCAATGATATCTAGCTCAATTAGGTTAAAGTAACTACATAAGGCGGCCCAATGTTTGATACCGTAATACCTAATCATGTTATGAATAGGAACTCAAAGAGTGGAAGAAGTTTTAGATTTGGAATCTATTTGGATTCAGTTTGTGGGCATCATGTGGTCGATCTGTTCGAAATAATTATATAGAATTATGCTAGTTGAAGCAAATATCGCTTTGATTTAGGTACGAGCGAGGTCCTTGCAGCGGAGCGGTCAGTGCTCGGCGACGCGCCGACGACCGCTCTCCGCAGTCATTATTCGTCTAACAATCGACTGCTCTAGAATGCAACGCGCGGTGCCTGCAAATGCGAATTCGTATAAGTAATTATTTATTATGCACATCGTTCACTGCACCGTTAATGTGTTATTGTTACCCGGCTTAAACACAGCTATTGTAGCGAGCTAGACTCTCGCTTCGCTGTAGTCTTAACTTAAGTATAATTAATGTGGCACCACACAACATATTCGCGTTACGTATGTTAAACAGTTAAGCAACTTTGTTAGCAAAATGGTTATTGCTTATTGGGAACGCTTCGAGTATTTTGCATTGTAGGTCCGCGGCATTGTCAGCTTTCTATGCCGTGTTTACGTGAGGGGCGATTTCAACAATTTTTGTTTAACTTAAGAATTCCTCCTGCTCACAAACGTTAAACTGTTAATACATTAATAAATGCCCGCTGCATCTTATTTAAAGACCCACATTCCTTAAATTGTTATCATCAGCAATAAACACATAAGCAAGAGATAGTTAAGTAGTCTCGGATTGAGATCTCGTTCGTTATCAAGGTATCTCGCTTTCCGGTATCACCGGCGAGCGGGGGTAAGGTGCGGGGGGTGGGAGAGGGACGCGGGCGCAGGTAAGTATAGAGATAGAGCGAGCATTCCGCGGCTCTAACGGTGAGTTATTTCGCCGACCACACAGCGGCAGCGGCGGCGCGGGCACGGCGTGAATGGCCGCGTGCAGCGCGGAGGCTGCAGCGAGCCCCCCGGGCCCCGCGAGTGCCCCGGCCCCTGCCCGTGCGCATTCCGTCGAGCGCCGCAGTGCTAGGCGCTTGCGCAACCTCCGCCGCCGCATTCCATTCATAGCGACCGAAGCGCGAATCAATAAAAGGAGGGCTTTGTACCTCAACGGCGCGCGCGAGCACCGCGGCGTCTCGCCGAGCGCCTCTCGCCTTCCCGGAATGGGAAAACGAGCGCGGTTTTTGACATTTTAGAGCGTTACGCCACATTTCTTCGTAATCGTCACGGCGGTCGGTCGGTGTGAATTCCGTCGGACATTGACCCGACGCCGTCACTGCTTTCTCCGACTCGATGTTTGCTATTGGAACGAATCTATTAATTGGAGTAACTTAGTTCACACATACACGTGGAAAGTAGACTGATGAGATTTACTTGCCATACAGATAGTTAGGCTGCATTCCGAAATGTCGATAACTTCTAACTTTTATTTAGACAAGACTTCTCCCTACCTTATAGTCAACTTTAGACGTAAGTATATTGAGCGATTATTTTACTCCGAAATGTTATTTTATGCAGGAGTTAGATGTTATTGTTCCGTTGTGTGAAATTTCATCAAAAGGGGCCGCGACGTCAGCGTGTCCGCGACTTGCAATTACACGCACAATGGCTACGATTCGCTGATGCGATGAGCTTACGTCAGTAGGTACGACTAGCCTTAACTGCAGTGCATATTGGAACGTATGCTAGTATGATGCAAGTGCAAATGGCCTTATTCTGGAAATGAAAAAATCCCTCGGCTATACATACGAAACGAAGTGACCGTGCCAAGCATGGCGTGTTCGACGCATCTGCTCATGATGAGGGTCGAGGGAAGTGCAGCCGCAGCTCCGCTGACAGAATCAGGCCGCGGCCGTTCACGCAGCGCACTCTAGTGCCTCGTGTCGACTGCAGGCTGCATTCCCTCGCCGCCCGCGCCGGTGAAATGTCACCAAACAGCATTCCGAAATATTTGAAACGACCTTTATGGCGCGAAAGAAAGTGGTCGGGGCAGGGGGCGCGGGGTGAGCGGCGGGTGCGCGGGGCGCGGAGTGGGGGCCCGCGACCGTGGGACAGCGCCGCGCGCGCCAGTCGCACGGCGCCCCCCGCCCGCGCCGCTTGCCTCCCGCATTCCAGCGCGCCTCCCTCCGAATTTATTCACCGCGACCTGTGGAGCCGCTCGAGATGCAATTGCAATCGCCGCACACTAAGCCTCGTTGCGAGGCTCTCGCTCGAATGACACCTTTCCCTGATATACTTGCTATGTTTATATTACACTACTTGACTAGATGTATCTACGACACGAGCAATACGTACGACACGAGTAGTACGTCAACTCTAAGTCAGGGTGGGTTACATAGTCATAGTAAAGACAGCTGTATCAAAAGCATGGAGATGTACCTACACTGTAACAGCCGGAAACAAGTTAGCCGAAGTCTCTTATAAAAGATTTAAACGCTTCCACTTCAATTGAGCGGAAACCTGGCAGACAGGAAGACTCTCGCTTAGCCTTGATCCACTTTTTGACAGATTAGTGAATATTAGAAACGCAGCTATTGGATGCGGGAGTGCGGGTCAGGCGCGTGTGCGGGCGGCTCGTGCCAGCGGCGGCGGCGGCCGTGGGGCGGTGGGCAGTTGCGACGTCGCAACGCAAATAGCCCGTGACGCGGCGGGCGCTGCACTTTCGCGCGGTCACGAGCCGGGCGCCGAAGCCAGACGCTCGTAATCGTTCCTCTATTTAAAAACGTCGTCGACGCCGCTAGCGGCGGGGAATGCGCGGCGACAATGCACGCGGCTATTCGCGGCGGCTGACAGCGTCAACGACCGCTCGCAGCGGAAACGACACACTTCCAGCCCGGAAATATGCGCCCGCGCCTTAAGGGACCGCCGGGCTATTTATAGCGGACGGGGCGCGATGCACCAGCGGCGCGCCGCGCGCCTTCAGCCCCTGATGTAATGCATTTATTTCCGAATCTAGACATCGAGACGAGCTTTGCTCCCTTGAACGAATCGTCTCCGTTTTTCGGTTGCATTCGCACAGTAGGTACTCACATATTTGGGACCGAAAAGAGCTGAGGCGCGACCGCTCGAGTTGAGGCGTTTAAAATTTTGGCACTAGCGTTCAGCCGGTCCTATTTCGAGATCAGAACAATGTACTTACATTATTGAGAAGTTTTATTTTTAAACGGTGACTCTTCTCTCTATTCGCAGCGCTGAAACTAACGTTACTGACAGTCGGAACGGATCACGCACTCGTGATAGGTTCTGTCTGGTCCCGCATATTAATAAAGTTAATCAAGATTGTCTCCAATAGTCTTCTTCCGTTCCGGACTTTTTAAGGATCTGATTTTATAGTTCCTTTCATGTTTTTATAACAGTACATTATTTAGTCCCTCATTAAGTCACAAGCTACTTTGGCTCCACCATAGTCCAGTGTAGGTTGGGGATTATTAATAAGGATATTCTAAGAATTAATACGGACGTGCTAACTTTCTGCTTTGCGGAAAAATATAACGATGCCTTTGGAATTATGACAGAAACCCTAAAAAAGTCTTCAAAACCGACCCGTAAAGACATTTAAGAACAGTTGGATTTTATGATTGAAGTACCGAATCCGATGTTTCGAGTAGTTACGTAGGAAGGTAATGACTCAATCGCATCGCCCCTCGCTAGGGTTACCATCGATTGCTATCATCAAAACATAATACTCGTTTAGTTTTAAAATTTAAATGGTCATTGACTCTTAACTAGGTTGTATTAACCGTTAAAGGAGGTTAAGATGTGCAATTAAATATCTTTAAACCATTTAGTAAGTTTAATTACATGTTATTTAAAATGATATTGATTCTTCCGTCTCCACTGTGACAGCTTGTCGTGTCACTAGGACTGCCTTGTATCCACGATTGTACGTGCACGTGATAATAATGGACTTCACTGGATTTGTAGAGGTAGGTACTATTTTGTTAATATATTTTTCAATAGACCACCTGTACTTACTAATTATTTATAGGTCTGCAATGAGAAGTTCCTAAAGAGACTGAATTCAAGGCAGTACGAATAGACTATACTGAACTCAATTGAAATGTCGCACTTTAGACTGAATTTGAGTATTAAACTGGTCGTACGTAACGAAGGTCGTACATATACGAGCATGATCGATTTACACGCTAACTAAAAGAGCCCTGGGTTCCCTAATTCTAAATAAATTCTGTCTATTATACGAGCAAAGAAGTTCGCGAAAACTTTTAAGAACATAACCTAAGAAATTGACTGGAAATGAATATAGGTATGCGCAGTGACAGCCCTAGTCGCAGGGCTGTTCCCGCGTCCGTTCCGGTGCGCGCACGCGGCTCATTAACGGACACCAAAGAAAGCGTAAGCGCAGGGCTACTTCACAACGATTCCCAACTATTTCTTAGACCAACCAGTATAAGCCGGACCTCCGCTTCAATTTATACCTACTGGCGGCGAGTGAGGCGATACAGGTTGTGAACCACGGCAGGGCTAACCGGAGATAAGGTCAATAAATGTTATCAATAAGTGCAGACAATATCTAAGGGTAGGTAATTACATCAAAGTTCGTAACTAGTGTAAGGGTTATCTGTGGCTATTAGAAAACCTTTACAGTACATATGGTGCTACTTTCCCGCACTAGTGCGGAAAAGAGAACTTTTCGTGCATATGTCGAAACTTTAAAGAGCCATATGTACAGTAAAACGTTGTACGATTCACGTGCGAATAGGTAATTCGCATTTCGTGTCGATTTAAAACACTCCCTTCGGTCGTGTTTTAATTTATCACCACTCGTTGCGAATTTCCTATTTTCGGCACTTGTATCGTAAATAACTATTTCGATCCTACACAGATGTATTATAATATTTGTAATTACATGAAATTACCTACGTCGTCTTAAAAATATTCAATTCATGAAGTTATTAAGATTTTCTTATTGTTTGATAATGGGATAAACATTGTATTTATAGTTTGGTATTGGGATAAACATTGTATGTTAACGATGACACACTATATTATGCTATGTAACTGTCGTCCTGGACATGGGTACATTTATTTAAGTATGTATTTACAAGAATGTTTGAGAAGGAAATACCAATACAACGAGTAACTAGTTAAGTATACCGGTATAAATAGTAACTCCTAGTTAACGATGAGTGATAATGATAATGATAGACGACCGCTTTAGCCTAGTTGGTAGTGACCCTGCGAGAGGCGAGAGGTCCTGAGTTCGAATCCCGGTAAGGTTTTCCTATCTGTGGAAACCTGTAATTGGCTTCTCTGATATATATTGTGTATAACTTAGTCTTATTTACTTAAGCTGTTGGTTTTCTGAATAAAATAAAATAAATAAAATATAAGGGCAAAAATTTGTGTGATGAGCATGAATATTTGTTTCCGAGTCTTGGATATTTTCTATGTATTTAAGTATTTATATCTACTATATATTATACGTATCGTCGTCTAGTACCCATAACACAAGCCTTGCTGAGCTTACTATGGGACTAGGTCGATTTGTGTAAGATTGTCCCCTTATATTTATTAATTATTTATAGCCGTTCATTTATTCATTTCATAGTTTTTTTTACAGAGAGTATTGCCATCCAAATGTAATAGTTTTTAGTATTCGGCGCAGCGTTCGGAAGGATTTCCATACGCCTGCAGTGGTACAGTCAGCACCAAAAGTAACTGGTCAAACGAAGACGTCAAGTCTTTATTAAAAGGGAAGAAGAGCATTTGAAGACGTCAATTGCGCAGTTACTTTTGATGCTGAATGTACCGATGTCCCCCCCGACATTCCCTAATGGCCAGTACGTGCCGCGCGCCTCCTGAATATTAACTCCACGTAATTAACCGACATTTAACCACTTTAAACTACTAATCACGACCGTGAATACGTAAATATGACATGACTTTGAATAGGGCATGCTTTTCTTTTGAAACGTTCCCCCTTAGACGCGCCCCTTGTCATGGATCTTTGGTTTAGAACAGGGAACTAGCAATCATCAAGGCATTATTTAGGTAGGCTAGCTTATCATCTAATCAGCTCGGAGACAAAATAGCGTCAGAATCAAAAATTAAAATTATTGGTTTTAAGCAGTGACTGGAATGTAGATCAAAAGTGGGGTCGACTTTCACCGCACAAGCGCTACGCGGCGCTACGCGGCGCGCCGCTACGCGGTGCTACGGTGGTCTACGCTGCACAACGGAAGATTGCTCTCTCGTCTAGTCTGGACCCGACATCTAATTGTCTATTCCTAATGAATCCTTCAACATTTAAGGCACGGGGCTGGGCGGTGATTGCATGAATGATACTCAAGTACCCATTGTCTTAATCGTAAGGAATGTTATCAAAACTTGTGAAACAACCGCGAACGACACTCCTTAAGATATAGTTAAATGAACTAACCGTCTAGACGCCCTAAAGTGTTGTATGTCAACACTTGGCATAATTGCTGACAATGTAACCAATTAAGATAAGAACTGCTATAGGCATAGGTACTTGACATAGAGATACTCTCGAAGTATTTTCAGGTAACTGTCAATCGAGTTTAGGTGTAGTTATCTAGTCATTGCAATCGAATATCCAAATTGATTCCAGGAACATTGAAACATTAATTACACATCCACTCGTAAGTTTTGGTTTTCGCTGCACAACACTTTATGTATGTAACAATTGGTAAACACCGCGCGTAATGCTTTCACAAGACAAATGTTGCCGACGCTTTGCATTCCTGACGATTGCGTACCCCCTTATTGAATTATTTACTAAGAAGACAAATTCCAGCGGCAGATCATGTGACGGCGCGAGGCGGCCGCTATCGCTTTCAAAGACACCGGTTCTAATACATTACACGATTGCTTTAAAACATGAAAAAATATTCTTTATTATTAATACGGCATACCTACAGCCAGTAATTAATGTTAATTATTGTTTAATGCTAGGCGCGGGGCGCGCAGCGATGTCGCGTTTTCAAGGCGAGTACTGTGTACCCACATTTCATTTTCAGGGCGACATCTTGCGAGAGGTCAGCGTGTGTCTAGAACCTAGATTCCGTGTATTGTTTCTGCGGCGGCGGCGCCAGGGCGCGGCGCGGCATGTATTATTCAACGCCGGAGCGGCGCGCGCGCAGGCCACGACCCGCGCCGAATTCTGTTAGCTCCGTTTTGTCCCCCTCGTCGCCTCTAATTACATACTAACATGACCGACATTACCGTGTCACGATTATTTCGATTATCGTTTAAGTCAACACGGCTCGTCCGTTCACAATGGGAGGACCAATTTATGTATCTGGGGAGGTAAACGGCTGTTACGCGTCAATGCCCATTGCTTATAATGACGTGCGAAATGTTCTCAAATATGTCAAAAGCTTAGCGTGCTTTCGGGCGTTGCTCTATAATTATTTAATCGTGATGAGGTACATGTATGTTACAGTATGTTAAAGAGTGTGCGTGGTGTCGAGAGGCGCTCGCGAAATGGGGGGCGGTGCTCATATGTCGGGGTCGGGTGTCGCGGAATAGTCCATTGTCGCGACAGCGCGGCGGTGAAGAGGTCAAGGCCTCGCCGGCGCCTGCCTCACCTCTGCTGACACACTTTAAATAGAATACTCATCAACCGGGCAGCGCAGGATTAAGGAGGAGCCTGACATGGCCAAGTCTGGATTTAAATTGAGACGTTTACTAAATATCAAAATAGTTTCTAATTTGTTTGCTTCCTATTTAGGTGGTTACCAAAAGGCCACATTTAGTCATTGTACTACGTATAAGTATTATCATTACGTATCCAGTCGATATCCTTCGCCTTACTCTAACGGAGTCCGACAGAATGCAAATATTGTATTTGTTACATTTGTTTATTACAAGAAGCAAATGGAACAATCACTCCGTCCTCTCGTGTTACCGAAGGCCTTCTATCGTCGAACTAACATTGTCCTCTTTGCTCGGTTTAACCTTAGGTACTTACTGCTGAAGTACCAATAACCTACTTGGGCGTTGTGGAGATCCGATGAATTATTTATTTAAGTGTACTTATATGTATTCGGCTATGCTACCATATATATGGATGGAGGTTTTAAAAATATCAGCGGTTATATTTTAAATTTACAAAAACCACATCCTAAGTGACATCGTCACAGTTACATTTATTCAGTTTCATGTTGATGGATTGGATTAACTGTAACCGTGTTGGGGATCCATTTTTGAACTAGAATTTCCATTTTACTTATTGAAACAGATAGTTTATTGTCGCTCTTACACATAGTTGGCTATCCGTTTTCGCAAGAGAGAGCGCACGAACTAAGATATTTTATATACGATATGAGTAAATGAAAAGTGTCCGTCCCTTGGAGTGAATAATTTTGTAAAGTGAGTAAGTATCGCCGGCGTCCGCAGTGTGCGCGTGCGCGTTGCAGCGGGCGAGATGTGAGGCTCCGTTTAGGTGTGAAGGTCAATGACCGATAAGGTTTGCGCCACGCCAAGCTCCTTCTCACCTCGCAGCAGGCGTCGTGCCTATCAGTAACGTATTGCCAAAAATACCTAACAGTATTTAGTCGCTAAGCGCAATTTGCTGGCGAGCTGCTATGTACAATTTGTAATACCTAACCTTTGATTTGGACTATTACTTCTATTTAATTCTATAGGTATACAATATTGAGCTCTGTAATAAAGGAAATACTTTTATAATAATTTTAGTAAAATCGCATTAGTTCTTTAAAGCACCGTTTTCTACTCTTAGTATACATATGTACCTATCTTTTACCGAGCAATAAACGTCATAGGTATGCTTTAATTATCACAACATTTGACAGGGCGCCATATTTGCTGCTGAAGTTCTAATTTTTAAATTGTATGCTCATGGTAACACATTATAGCCATTTTTTTGCTTTTGTCTTGTGCCTATTAGGAGTTATGTATATTGTATAGTATACTAGCTAAATAATCATAATTCAATGAAAGCAAGTTAGTTATAACTTAGCACAACAAAATTGTGGTAACTTTTATTTTAGGTGCATCTTCATCTTATATTAAGTATACGAGATGGCGGGAAACACAATAAAAACTGACTATATAGCTGTCAAAAACAAGAAGATTGCAAAAGGACTCGCCCAGTGTCACTAGCATGTAAAATTACACTACATAAGATCATTGAAAAGCCGTTCAGAGATATAATATGTAACAACTAAATGTCCTATTTATGGGTCCCCGTAACTGTATCTCGTTGGCTACGGCGTAGCAGTCGTAGCAAGGTGCTACCACTTTAGACGACTCGTAGCACTGATAGGATCTTTAATTTGGACCGTTATTATACTAGGCCTGTTTCACAATCTCCAGTTAAAACATATCCGTCAGATAAATGTTGGCTGTCACTTTTGTTTTATATGACGGGAGAAAAGGATAGCAATAATTTTAACTGGCAGATAACTTTATCCGGCGATTATGAAACAGGCCCTTAGACAACCAAAGAGGCCCAAGCAATTCTACTTCAATTCTCAAGCATTCGCTTCCAAATAACTTATATAACTTATATAATAACTGTTTATACTTGTTAAATTGAAAATTCAGATGTCTTTTTTAACATTTGCCTTGGTACCTTCGAATTGTCGTGCGCTTTACACAAAAGCGTTTTTTCCTTAAGTATTCGCTATCCTTCAAATGCCATTCTTGCTGTACTTAAATATGTTACAATAATCTTTATGGAAGACCGACTGTACTGAAATAAATAAATAAATATTAGGGGACAATCTTACACAAATCGTAGTCCCAAACTAAGCAAAGCTTGTACTAGACGACGATAAACATACTTACATAGATGAGTAAATACTTAAATACATAGAAGACATCCATGACTCAGGAACAAATATTCGTGCTCATCACACAAATAAATGCCCTTACCGGTATTCGAACCCAGGACCTCTTGCTTCGTAGGCAGGGTCACTACCAACTAGGCTAAGCGGTCGTCAATGTCTTAAAGTATTCTGTACTGAATAACGAATGTGGTGAATTATTGTTGGGAAAATTCGCTTTTGTTTAAGATTTATTTACTTAGGTAATTAATGCCTGTTACAACTTCAAGAATGGTAGCTTACTAGTTCATGCAGCCGGGTACCTGCTAATGAATTTGAAGGGCTTAGTATTCAGCAATGCCATTTTGGATGGAAAGGTGAGGCGGGTGGGTGAGGCGGGGCGCGCGGGGGAGGGGGCGCTATCGGCGCAGGCGCAAGGTGCACGTTATCGCGCCATTGTTCGCGCCGACAGATTTATTACTTCCCTTTGCCCTCAATAAGGGCCTCTGACCTGCAAGTGCTTCCCAATGTGCAACCGAGAACGTTGCATAATTGTACCAACGCCAATCGGGACCTATTCCATCCCTTACCACCTCGCCAACTTGCCAATTAGAAGTTGACATTAACCATTCATCCTGGCTGGACGAGAAATCACGTGATATAAGTAGGAAACTTGATTCAATTTCGTCAACAAATTCGAGCAAAAAATCTACCTTATAACCACCCATAAAATAGATTTTACTTGAGTGTTTTCGACAATTTCGCTGTCTAATTTATCAACTTAATAATTGACACTGACTCATTGGTAATTTCTGACATCACATACTAAGCGACTCGTTATATAGATAGGACGAATTTGATATTTGTCACCTGGCAGTCAGAAGTTCGTCGTACATAGATCGACAAGTAAATATCGGCCCAGTAGTAAGTTACCTAAACGTCCCAGTGTTTGACACTGACACCTTGACACTTTCAACCATAACTCATAGAGGTGAACGATTGGTGTCAACTATTATGCGACAATAGTTAACTTGTCCGCCGCTGTTAAATTACTATTGTCCGCCACCGCAGGCCGCGCCAGCCTTAGGCACGAAGGTGTCACATAAGGGGAAGTTTTCTATAATGAGAATTGTCAATGTCCGGTGACAATCTTCATGTTAGTAAGGCTATCCTGTTCCTGTTCCTCCTTTTTGTTATAGAAGTATGGACTAACTCATGAGTAGGGTAATTGATAATACAACACACTAGCCCTCCAGTTCCGTAAATATTGTTCCAATAGGTACCTATTTACTATTAGGGTCAAAATGAATGTTATCCAGTGAGTTACAATCAGGAATCGAACCCGGACCTCACGCTCAATAGGTTATCTGACCCGTGGCAATCATTCGACAATATTGCACAACGTTTAACAACATTAATTAAAACTTTCATCCATTAAACGTACCTATTTAACTGTTCCATGCGTGAAGCTCATTCCTCTCTTGTTTTTGCTTGATTAAGGCCTCCTCACATTGGACGTTGGTAACGCCATTCTCCACTCCCTGAAAAACCCAACGAAAAGTAGATATAGAAAATATATTTCAAAATTTCAACCTATACGTAAAGAAGTCTTCCAGTATAGATTAATATTATATGAATCTATTAAAGAAAAACTAGGAATAGAGTATGTGACAGCAGGACAAGGGTGTTACAATAAATTAGTTGTCTGTAATTATACATTATGGAGTATAATTATTAGTCTAAAATAAGTGTTTAAGTACTTATAACTAATATTTAAATATTTCAAGTAAGTATCCAGTATTGCAATATCATAAAGTAAAAACCAACAAATAATGTTAACATTTTATAAAAATATATTTGCAAGGCAATATTGCTACTCGGTATTATTTTACATAAAATTAAACAAAACGGCCAACAAGCCCTTATCAAATTGATACATGTGTTGTGTCTACATCAAGCCTAAACTTTTGATCAAAATCAATATAACATATATGACACACTTCTACTTTTCAATTTGCAGTTTGCAACCCGGTTGCAGAATGCATCAAACAACTAAATTCACTGTTACCACTTTACAGTTTGGCAAACCTGACAGTAAAATGCGTCATAATGTCATAATGCTCTTGAACATTAGTGCTAATCAAAGACTCTGCAGCAGAGTGAAAGTTGTGATGCGAATTATTTGGCAAGAGACTAGGGCCAGTGAGCGTGGCTAGCGGGCGCAGCAGCCGTTCCCAGGCGCTGCGATCGACGCCCCGAGATAACCGCTCCTAAGCGAAACCCAATAAGCCATTTCCTTGAATTTCTCAAGCGGGTGGCTACCGTGAAAAAAAAAACCACCAAAAAACCCTTGAATAAGGCGGCGCGAATAAGAATGGCCCCGTTTCTGGGAAGGTTCGGCGCCGGAGCAGTCTTTACATCCTTTTGTAATGATCGCTTTTTTTGAACACTCTTAATGGCTTATCGTGGGGCTGGGAATGTCAGAATGGCACACAATGTGTGACGCGACGCGGACCCGTCCAATATCTGCCGGTTATCGAGCTCGACTCTTGGGCCGGAAATGGGGTGCTAACGACACATTTACTGCGGTCAGCATTTTACAAAAACAGCTTAATTGAGTTCGTTTGACGCGGAAGATTGTACGTTAGAATTAGGGCGAGGGAATGTCCCACGTTCGGAAGAAGCAAGAGGAAGTGGTTATGAAACATGTGCCCACGCAGGCTCCGCCGGAAACGGTCCACGCACCGTGCCTACACCGTTCGCAGTAGGCGGCGACCGAAATATTTGAGCTGCGAGTGCGGAATACGGTACTGGGAGTAACAGGGCAAAGGGCAGCCGCGTCACGCCACGTGACGTCGTGCCTGACTCATCTCATCTCACTCTCGATCTAACATCTAGGCAATACGTAATCATAGCTAAAATAATCGCGCAGACTGACGTCACGAGATATACAGCTTGCCCAATGTTCCGATGGGATTTCTCATCCCGTCAGATAACTAGGGCAATAAATTTGAATCGAGGAAGAAACAGAAAACATTATTATCTACCCTCATTTAATCGAATCTGTCTTTTATTAAAATTATATTTTACCCACCTGCTTTTTTGAAATAACGGGAATTAAATAAAATAATAATAAAAAGGAGGCGTATCGGGTGATATCAATGCGATTACCGGTGAGGCAAAAAAATCTCAAGTACCTAATATTTTTAAACGGTTGTTATATCTTACTAAGTAAGGAAAACAATTTGGTAAATATGTAAGATAACTGTCGCAAAATGAATAATGGCAAAAAATTAAAAGAAAGTGATGGGGTAAATGATCCAGATAAGCACGATGCATGAGGGTATGTCGAGGGGGCAATGAACAGGGGTTAGATCGGCGCGGGAGCGGGACGGCGCGCTACGCTCGGCTGCTCGGGTTGCCAGTCATCCTTACCTTACTAACCGTCGTTATCAAACAAATACCCGCAACTACACAACAACTGTTTAAATTCATCAAAAATGTTTCTCAAAAATGTTACAATCAGTGTCGGTGCGTTACCCACCGAAAATATTTTTTGACACTTAATTGCGACGGGCTGGCTTTGACAGTGGGGGACTGGCGTAACATTCAAATAAAGATAATCAAATTACTGTTATAACGTTATAAGGCAAAAAAATTGAAAATGTAAAAGCCAGTGTAAAAGTATCAGTGTGAAAATAAAAAAAATTGTTATAAAATTATTTCATCTAGTCTTACGATACCGGTCGCAACATTCCATTGTAACAGACGGACGATCACCATTAAATTCACTATGCACTAAGTTTTCACAGTAAAACGGGAATCATAAATGATTGAACTACACTTTGTTTGCAGCACATCGCACGAAATCCGGCCCCGACTAGCGGCGCTCACTAAAAACGTGATAATACAAAAAGAAGTCAGGGGTTACGATGTTATCGATGAAGACATGAATATTCGAAGACGCGAGGGTCGCGAGTGAACGGCCGGCGTAGCATCGCGCCGCGGCGTGAATGGAATCGACATTTTATGAATCGCGAGCCGTCGCTCATTGACCTGAGCGAGGCGCCGACGCTGCGCGGTGCCGCGGGCAGCAGCGCGGGCGCAGCCGTCGCCGTCGCCGCGCAGGTTCCGGTCCTCGACGGAAGTGACGTTCCGACCGATCATGGCGGCGAGCGCGCAGGAAGTGCGCAGCTTACCTATCGGGATGTCTTCGTCGCCGGCGACGGCCCGCGCCCGACCGTCGCCGCCGCGCAGTTCCGTGCTTCATACGCGCCCGCAATCGCAGATCCCGATATCCGCAAAAATGTGCGCGATCACTGACTCGCGAATAAATTATTCGAGCTGTTATCTAAAAATATTCGTGTGCGGCGCAGGGTGCGCGCAGCGCGAGCGATGCGGAGTCGCACACGCGAACCACTTCCCCGCTGCGGGGAGACTGATGAGGGCAGGCCGCGCCGGCGCCGGCGGAGGCTCCGGCGTACGCGCACACCGCCACCCGTCTCTTTCCGCGAGTTCCAACCACCCGCGGAGCGAACGGGACGACGACACCTCATTATCACAGCGCAGACTCGTGAACGCCAATAAACCGCGGAGTAGGGACAAAATATTCGACCTTCACTTTACGTGTACGTGTACGCGCACACCATGGCAAGAAATGGTCGCGACAAGAACCCACACATGCGCAAGGAGCTGCGCAAATTGCTCGCGCCGCCGCCGCCACGCCGCTCCGATGTGCTACTTTTGACAATTTTTCCAGAAAACTGACATGCAGAGTCGCCGTGAGCGCGGCGCGCCCGCCAGCCACGTGGCGGCCCATCTCCCTCGCCGACACTGGCCCGCACAGCGATGCCCGTGCACTAACACTTCTACAATAACTCGACCAATCTTACTAAATAAAAAACATCGCGAATCGAGCTATCAAAATCGGCAATACACAACGAAATAAAAGATTAACCATTCAAATGAAACTATTTATGACTTACCTAATTATAATTACCCAGATTTATTCTGTAGATATTTGCATTAGTAGGTGAAACTGATTAACACTAATAATTGCTTAAGTAATGATAATGAATGATACACTTGACTACGTTCAGTACGGCAAAGTTTCAAATTTTAATGGGTGGCTCATAAGTAGGTAGATATCATTTAAAACAATTTTGATACCTCACATATAATAACATGCTTCACGAGCACCCTCCATATACATACTTACTTACTTGAACTTCAATTAATTCACTCAAACTCGAACCACTTCTATTCACAAGTTTCATAACACGCTTTGGTCAAAGAAGAAAATGGCGTAGAAAAATTGAATTCTACCTACCCACAGATTGGGATAAATTGCAACACAAATGATACCACAGCAGAAAATTGTGAAATCTATTAGTTTAACTTATTTAATCTCCTAATATTTAATACAAAACAATTCTGATGATAGTTTAACTTTATGTCCTTTTATATTGGTATTTTTTTTTACCCAATTGAATCTGATTATTATGCCTTCTAGAAGAATAATTAGGTAGGTATGTTGGTTTTGTAATATAGAAGGTAGCTTAGGATAGAATACAAAAGCATTTAAAACATGGTAACATCTAACAATTATATACTTAAATTGTGGTGTTTGTTAAGTATCGTTTTTCGTACCCGAATTTATTTGAACACAAGTTACCTACAGGAGGTAAATCGTGTAATATTATTTTGTGACTCGTGTTCATTTAATGTGGAAGTTACCACGTATTTATTTGATCTCTGTATTAAATGACAATTGTGACATCCAGACTTTTTTTGAACTTGTGAAACACGTAGCGAAACGGCATAGAATTTACACCATTTTAGCTAAATAAAAGACAATATATATAAGCTACTGAAATAACCATTGTTTTTATTTGACATTTCCCCCGTGTGGTGTCGGGTTAGAATTTCACCACCCCCTTTCTTCCCGTGGGTGTCGTAAAAGTCGACTAAGGGACCAGGGTTGAAGTGTGTTGTGGGCGATGGGCTAGCAACTTATCACTGCAATATCACATTTAGTCGATCTTTTATACCCACATTTATGCTAAAAGTGGCGCTGGAACATACGTTTCATGTGCTCTGCCTACCCCTTTTGGGAATAAAGGCGTGAAAGTATGTATGTATGTATGTATTTATTTGACATGGGCAAAGTGATTAACCTATCTCCTACCTACCGATATTTAATAATTTTATCATGAAAAAAAAAATCTGGAACATAACGTGCAAATTATTAGTTGGATGTTTATAAATTAAAATAAAAAAACATATGTAAGTAGATATTAGTTAGTTAATCGAAGATTATCCTTGTACAAACGTTCGTATATTTATTAAATTGTTATAATAGATTGATTGATTTTGTTTCAATCAGATATGTTAACCATTTTTTAATCTACATCCAATATAATTCTATAATACTACTGATTAAGTACCTAGTTTATATAAACACATAACTTTTTGTGTCTGTCTTTGTTTTTAAAGCTAGGTATACGCAATTAGGCAATCTGTAGAGATACACTGGCAAGAAAGTACCACAGATACAACCTATGAAGCCGGAGGTCCCGGCGAGTTCAAATCCCGGTGAGGGCACTTATTTACCTTGTACCCCTTACATAACCAACCTACATAACTAGCCCTCGCAAATTCGCGAATCACTAAGTAGGTTAGGTTTGTCAGGTAGCTTCAAATGCCCGAAGGGCAAACCGCCCACAAATAGGAGTCCCGCTGTGCGGGGCTCCGTCGAATCTTACTACGAACAAAATGGCGAAATGAACGTGCCGGTAATCTAACTTAGTTATGTATGGAGAACAAGTGATTTATTTGTGTGATGAACATGAATATTTGTTCCTGAGTCATGGATGTAATCTATGTATTAATTATCTATATAAGTATGTACATATATCGTCGTCTAGTGCCCCTAGTACAGGCTTTGCTTAGTTTGCGACTAGGTCGATTTCTGTTAGATTGTCCCCAAATACTAAGGTTCCTATAATAATATATATAAAAATAATTAGCCGTCTTTAAATAATTAATTTAAATGAAAATACTGTACTTGCAACTTTTCTATTACTTTGTATAATACAATCGGAAATATTAATTCAATTTATTATTAAATTAGTTTTATCATCATGAGCAATATTGAGTTTTCGGTTTAAACTTCGTAAAATTTTATATGGCGGCTAAATCGTTTTAATTTATTATTTATTTTAATATTTTCCAAAAACATATATTGCAATCTATTTATAACTGATATAAAAAGTCATAATATATATATATCTTCTGGGTATATTAACTTTCTAAGCACTAGTGTTGCGTCCCTCGCAAAGGAAAAAAAAGTCTATTTAAATAAAAAATAACTTTTTTTCCAATTTTTATATTCATTCTACATTAACAGTATATTATTCTTGCTATTTGCACATCGATTATATTTTAAAAGTCATTAATACAGTTTAAATAATGCTTAAAACTGAATAAATGACGCTTCGATCGCTCAGTTTCGCAGTGTTCCTAAGAAACGTTAAGAAAACCAATGAAATTATTAAAATAGTCATTTTTTTTGGTGATTACGAGTAGGCGCAGAGTTGTAGGGGCAGTAGGTGCCAAGAAAGTGCGCCGGAGTCTCGTGGTGCGGGGTCCGGGAGCGCCGGGGGTGCGCGCCCGGGCGCTCGCGCCGCGCGCCACACAGCCACACTCTTAGGTACTAAATGTTACCCATAAAAAGCAACAACCAGATTTTAAAGACATCGCAACTTTTTCGTTCACTAAATATAAATTTAAAAAATATTTGTTTCCTATTGTTTTCAAGATCATATTATGAATACAGGATTTTCTTTTGTATCTAAATATTGTGCAAGTAAAATTTACTCTGATTGCAATATAAATAAAATGAGGGTAGGTAGCTTATGAAACAAGTCATAGCATGCCCTCAATGTGTTAAAACAAGACAATAATTAAAATAACGAATTTACAGGTACTTCCCCAAAGAATATTTACATATAAGTATAATAGGTAGCTGTCCATAAAAAAATATACAAGTCATTAGAATAATACGATACAAGTACATGTTATAAGTATCCTAACGAAATAGTTTTTTTCATATTAAATAATTATTTTTTGTCCTTTTAGAAAGACAAAAAAATGAGTAGTTTATTAACTGCTAACTAATATTTTATAAAATCAGTCATTTCATTAATAAATACGAGTCTCAGATGACGCTGAGTAGGCTTTGCCTGTCATTTCAAAAACACCAACATGTGGCCCATTTGAAAATCCACACTTTCATATTTTATAGTCGAAACCGGCAACATTGGAATTCTTGACCAATGGCGAGCGGCCTTTTCGACGAATGTTGTCAGACGTATAATTTGAAACTTCCCAAGACTAGCACATGAAGTAGAAAGGAAGCTGTATAGGTAAGTACTTATAGATAAAATTTAAAAGGAGTTATTTGAGTTTTTGCCAATTGTCACATGTATTTATAAATACCTAAATCAGGAAGGACCGACCCCCGTTTGGATTGATATATTTTATTTCAGGATTTATTTTGACAAAGACGGACTCCAATATGATAAAAAGAATAACATAAGGAACTGGTACCGAAACTGCAATGAGCATATACGAGTAATAGATATTATCAATAATTGGGCATCTTCAAACAGCAACAAGGAAGGATAATTATTTATATATGCCTAGATGTTACTTGACTGTCTATAGAAAAAATGTCTATTGTATGTGCATCACATTATTTAATAAACTGCCGAAAAGGTTCTATAGCATGAGCATTAACATGTTTAAGAAACACTTACATAAATGGTTACTGGAGAAATGTTTTTATTCAATTAACGATTACATAAGCCTAAATGAATGTACTTAATATTTATCTATAAATAAATAATAATAAAATAAATAAATATAAGGGAACAATCTTACACAAATCGACCGAGTCTCATAGTAAGCTCAGTAAGGCTTGTGTTATGGGTACTAGACGACGATATATATAATAGATATAAATACTTAAATACATAGAAAATATCCATGACTCAGAAACAAATATTCATGCTCATCACATAAATGTTTGCCCTTACCGGGATTCGAACCCAGGACCTCTTGCTTCGTAGGCAGGGTCACTACCAACTAGGCTAAAGCGGTCGTCAAAATCACGATGGATCTATATCACGATGTTTTTAAATTAGAATATTTTTTAAGACCGAATGGTTGCACGCCTAAGACGGCAGAGCATGTGGAACTGGCAGATATTAGCTTGTGACCAATCCACCTGTATATAATTTACCCATGTTCAGCAATAAACAATTTCATTTCATTTCAGCACCTATAGCCTACCTATACTAGACTTTACCTAAGCCAAGGTAAAATTAATGTCTTCTCGTTATTGGAAGAAACAATGCTAAAAGGGAACTTATAGATCGGCGTGTAATTCAAATATTACATCGGTGTCCCGAAACAATGAAATGAGCATTCGTTTTCTGGTCATTATAGAATAAGTAAACAAACCAAAAATACCACAGGTTACTGGTAAACAACATGAATTTATCAAAATGTAATAGTTTATCAGCTGCGCATGCGCAAAGGTTGTGCTGTCTTGACACGATGAAAGGCTCTACACTATTGCTTGATCTGATTTCACTACTGTACAACCCTTTATTTATAAATTGGAGAAAGTGTGTGGGGTGTGTGTCGCTTTGGAATCTGGTACTTATTATCGTGTAGGTACGTCTGTGATGTCTACCTAATCTTGCTCTCCCACCAAATTCCTTGATAAAATATAGTTTCTCAAGCAAGTTTCCTCTCATGCTCACTTCTGATATACGATACTGATTTCTGATCTTAGTAGTATATTGTCATTGACATTTAAATTCGCGCCAGTGTCTTGCAGGCCTAATTTGTACGAGTATATGGCATCCATCATATTGTTTTTTTTTCTCCCATACAGTTGTAGTCACTCGGAGCATGGGTAATTACGAACAGATTGACACCTCATTCGTCAAAATCGGTTCAGTAATACACGTAATAATATATTATATTTATTAAGAGACAATCTTACCCAAATCGAACTAGTATTATAATAAGCTCATCAAGGCTTGTATTATGGGTAGTTACTAGGTTATAGGCAGCGTCCTACCCACTAGGCCTAGGCTAACAGGTCGCCAGTAATAAATCCTTTTCTTTACTCAAAAACTAATCGCGAAAAAAAATCTTTTAGTTTTTTCTTGTCAGAACACTATACCCAACTAGCACACTAGCGATATAATAACCCTTATATCATTCTTATATCGGTTGCAGCCAAGTGTTAAGGTGTTAAAAATGCCTGTTAAATTAGAGCATGCTCTAACACCTTTACAACCACGAAAGAGGCCCACGTCTTACAGGTAAAGGTGTTAGAAAGCCTGTAGAGCGGTGTTATCTGACACCCATAGTGTTGACCAACGCTCTACAAACACCGTAGTAACGCTTAAGGTGTTAGCTGAGAGTGTTATAACACTCTTGCGCTCACCCAGTTCCAAGTCAGCACCATACTCTTTTCTTTACTATAAAATTATGAGACATATATAGTCTACCGACAAAATGGCAAAGATTATTAGTATATGTGACAGGAGTCGTACTAATTGAAATTGTATTAAATTGGATGTGTATGTGAAATTAAGTGAAAACAATCTGCCCTTGTTTATAAAAAACGGGATTTAATCGCGTATTAACTTATTTATTTACCTCACTGAGGTCTCCCGACGTTTCGGATGTGTTGCAACATCCATGGTCACGGGACAACAGTCACAGTGAGGTAAATAAATAAGTTAATACGCGATTAAGTTCCGTTTTTTTTATAAATAAAGTGTGAGAATCGTGAAAGTTTAAATCAATACAATCTGCCCTTGTGATTTTACGGTAAGTGTATACCATGTTTCCCATCTCAATTTAAACGCGCCCAGGATTTATTAAAGATTTCTAATAAAACTTATGAAGAATAAAATAGACACCTAAAGTTTTTGTCATTTTCTATTCTTGTTTCTTGGCCAGTGGCATGTTAAGTTAAGTGGCATCCATAGAATGGCAAGAGTAACATAAATATTGAAGTATTTTGATGTCAAATAAATAACCTAATCAATTTGTAGGTTAGAGTACACCAAAACAATGGCGAACTTACATTAAAGATTTAGGCGTCAGTTAAGTCATCTATAACGCTTATTGAGTTACAACACCTGTAGTCATGAATATTGTGCAGGCTTTGCCTTCATAACGGTGTTATAACCCTTCCACTGTGGCGGCCATTTTGCGCGAATCTGCGCATCTGTGTCGCTACTTCTGTGTGGTCCTGTGCGATATCGGCACGTGTGATAAAAATGACGATAACTCTAAAGTTTTGTATGAGAGCTGTATAAAAAACTGACGTCGTTGGAATTGTTATGAAGCAAGGAAGCATGTAAAACGTTGATTTGTATGCCAGTTTACTTTACAATAGTCGGTATAATTTTACAAGTTTGTGTCACTTGTTGTGATTCCAGGTTATCTTGACTTTAAAATAGCAAAATTGCTTGTTTTACAGATTAATTTCAATAATAAAGCAAAAATGATACATACCTTTGCGATATTAAACAGCTATTAACCTTCATTTGACACCAAAAACACCAGAAAAAGTATTTTTTTGCGAGGGCACTCGTACAGGCGACTAAATTTCTTACGAATATGTCGGATATTGTGGAGTTAGCCGGTAGTTTTTAATCTAGTGGATTTGACTGTTATACTCATCATGCGATTTAGCTAATTTGCTATATTATCTGGTCCTAACTGTTTTTCTTAGGCTGTGTATCTTTTATTTTACTTGATTTTGGTGGATAAAATGAAAAATGGTATGAAATGGATTTAGCAGGTTTACACTCTTAGCCGACGAATTTACCAATGTTTTAAAAAAGTTATTATTTCATTTTCATTTTGTAATTGTTCTTCTTCTGCAATTAGGCACAAAGTAACAATTTAAACTCACCAGTACGCGCACGAAAACAAGACTTTTTAAACTTCAAGAAATTGCCTTACATGTATTTTAGAGACTGGACTTGTGACTATAGGCCATCTTTGTTCTTTCCTCTATGCTTTTTGTAAGTTAGAGCAGGATCGATACAGTTTATAAAAGGTAGTATTTTATAAAATGTATCGATCCTGCTCTAAAATAAAATTCGATGACACATCGAACTCCAGGAGCGGGGCACAGATATGCGAGGTTTTTGCCGTCACGCTCCTTGAACAGTTGAGGGGATAATACACTCAAATAATTACACTTACATTACTCTTGACCAACTCTAGTTATAAAGTCACTGCCTGTACCTTATAGTAGATATAACACCTATAGCTTTATAAGACACTCCATGGCAACAACTAAAAAGCAATAAGAGTTAATGAGCGTCAGCGAGCACTCTTGTAAAGATTTAAGTGTTACAAACAGGTTTAAGCTTTAACATCTTAAGTATAATTGCTTTGAGTAACACTCTTAAATCTCTAAAACCTTTTTAGCAGCGTTCAATAAAGCTCTAGTAATACTTTTGGAGTTTTTTTTTTTTAATTCCTCCATGACACTATTAGTTCCAACTGAGATAATTATAACTCACTTATAAAGTTTAAGGTTATAATAAAACCCTTAGCTGACACCAAAATATTAGTTGGGTACCTACCCTTGATCGGTTCACATCCCATTTTGGTACACTCTGTATAAATAAACATGCATATGCTTAGTGAATAAAATTGAATTGATTGAATATACTTAATATGTACCTACTTACATATTTTATTGTGAGGCTAATGCTGATTTCTGAAATAAGCTATAGCCTAATTCAGAAATCAGCTTAATTGATTATTCTACTTATATTGTACTAGTAGGTACCCTATCTAAAAAAGAATATTAAATTCTAATACATAATAGGTAGCTTTCTGTATTCTAATCTCATGCCAACCCTAAGCTTGCACGTTTTAGACAATATCACGTGTAGTCATTCGATTTGGAACTGTATTTTAATAGCATCTTGTACGTAATTCGCTTGCGCTTGGGTTTTATGTAGGTATTAGGTATTCGAATAGGAGGTAAAATGAAAGTAGTAGAATTTATAAATACCAGAAATAGTTCGCAGTAGGTAGATAACCATTAATTTCAGTTCAATTAAATTATGATATATTTATCATGATGTGATAGTTAAATACCTACTCTTGAAACCCTTTTTAGCTCCAGAGGGATACTATTTGTATAAATAAAATAAATAAAAGGCACCGACTATAATTCAAGTCAATATTTCAAATGAATATCCCAATTCACCAATGTAGGTAGGTACTTAACTAAGAACTTAATTAAGTACCTATTAGTTGTAGACACAGCGAATTGAGACACATATTTAAGTACCTATTCATAGGAAGGATTATGTTATGATGTTATAAAACAACAAGTGTAATGAAGAATTACAAGTTACTTTTACTGAAAGTTAATGTGGAATGATACAAAACTAGAAAACGCACGACCTTATCTTACAATGTCTCCTCATGTAAACAGAAGGCACGATTGTGTAACACCGGTCATTGTCCCATCTGCTTATTGCCCGATTTATATTAAGATTTATTAGAATGTGATTTGGGTTTGTGAGTTGCAGAGAGCGGGATCAGTGCCGTGACAGGGGCCGCGAAGAGCGCGGGCGAGCTGCACTCGTCTTCTCTCAGCCGTGACGTCCGGCCGGGGTCAGCGGCCGCAGGGCCGGCTTCCTTGTGCCGCCACCGACCCTCCGAGATGTCATTCACGTGCTCTCCCGTCCCTTCCCGGATTTCGACTTCTAAACAACCTAACCCATTGTCGTTTCGACGCGCGCCGGAAGCTTCCGCACCAAGTGATCCCAAATTAGGAGCGAGGTGTGCAAACGACCGACGAGCAAATCTGAAAATAATCACAGAGTTGGACCTGCTCGGGCACTCTTCACTTGTTTTCTGTCGATTGTTTTAATAAATGATAGAGCGATATGGGCACGTGGTCTTATTGTGTTGTGCTGAGGCACCAGCGCTAACAGATTAATCGCGGCAATGCGTGACACGTGCAGTCCACGCTTGCGGCCCTTCTATTTGTAAACCGGCGCCGAGGGCCGTGCATTCCGAGCGCGCCTCCGTGCTCACTGCACCACCCCGCCAACACTGCCGTGCCACTCTAAAAAGGAACATGTGTTGTTAAGATTTAGGACCTTCAACAGCAAACATGAACGTCGGTAGGTACGTTCTTTGAAAACACTCAACTAAGTTCTCCGCTAGAGGGAACTGAAATGTCAACGGCGATGTAAGTTTCTCACCTGTGGGATATCATCGCTGATTCCCGTTACGGGGTCTGAACTTGATTCATAATGCTACTATTGAAACGATCTTATTCATACCGTCCATATAGGTACCTACATTATTATTAAGAGATAGGGAAAAGTGACAGATGTAGAAAAACCAAGTAGGTGGTAAGGTGAGGCTTTCTCTATCCATATCTCTTTCTGTTTCGATTGTACCGCAAAGTCGAATTATTTTGTTTAAGAATGCCATAGCTCACGAACGTGCCTCCCATGGTTGAAAAACCGGCCAATTGCGTGTCGGGCCACGTGAACGTATGAACGCTTGCAGCGTTGTTACATGCGCGTTGTCGACTATTTAAGAATTTATACTTACACTCCTTTTTTGAAGAACTCCATACTGAAACTCCCTCGGGAAAACCTCGACAGGGAGCTCATTCGACAACCGGAGCATCCGAGGGAGGAAATTTCTCTGTAACCACACCAAAAAGTAGGGCTTGAAAGCCCACGCAAATGGAGCATTGATTTGAAAAATGGTTTTCAGAGACCTAGTAGAGAGATAATATTTTTTAACAAGCTATCCAACGACATATGGGTTTAAAGAGAGACAAAAAGAAATCATCACTTAACGTATAGGTACTTGGGGGTTCATTTTACCATTTTATCGGCGTCATTCATTTAGGTATATATATACCCATACCGAATATTACAGCTTTCTAGTAGTAAGGGTCACTGAACTAAGCCGCAGACGGACAGACGGACGTGGCGATATTATAATTATAAGTCAATACGGAACCCTAAAAAGGGCCATAAGAATGAAGGGCCGTGCAATTTTTTCAGAGCCCCGCCAATATTCGATTCTGCAGTCGCAAGTCAGTGTAATCCTAGAGATCACGAATAGGCGAAAATGCGACTTAAGTTAGTGCTCAACTTAGATGGTTGTTTGTGTTTGAAGCTAAGTATGTACAGTTTTCTAAGATAGGATCTTAAACTTACTTATCTTTATTTTCTTCCAAATTTTTCACGGTATCGTGCGCCATTAAATTCCACACACTCGGAATTTAAGAATTACCCCAAGATGGGCATAAAGTAAAGTATCTAAGTCAATAGCGGGTATTGATAATGAGGTGTACAGTCGAAGTACGCTGCTGCATTCCGATGAATGGCAGGGGGGTCCGCGGGGCGGGCGCGGGGCGCGGTGGCGCGGGGGCACATGCCAGCGCGTGCGCCGCGCTGCGTTACTAACAACCGCTAGCACTTACACTAACAGGTGGCTACTTTACTAACATTTTGGGTTAAGTTAACATTTTGTCCATGTGGATTCTGTCCTGCTTGTTGAATTACTTACCTAAGTACTTGTTGTGTTTTATTGTACTTTAGCTTTAGCACAGCTAGTGATAATCATGGGATGTCCGTATTCTATCTAATATTCTAATTAAAATGGCATGAATTGCTATTAGGTAGAACATTAAATAACTTATACAAATATAATATAGGTAGAGACAGATACCTTTTGATCGAATACCTCAATTATAAAACAATTGGCACATCGTATAATTAAATGACACCAAGTGGTTTATAAATAGGTAACAATTATTATAATCAGGTATAACGGTAAATTTATTGAACCAAAAAAAATAAAAAGGCATTTTATATCGTTAGCCGTTTAAAAAGAAATTACTAATGTAATTAATTTATAAAATTAAGAAACCGGAACTGTCATGTGAAACCTTCCTACGGTAAGCCGTATAGTAGTTAATAAGCACAGAATAAGTTCTGTGCTTATTAACTACTATACATCTATCGCTAGGCCAGGCCTACTTATAATATATCTTTGTATCCCGTGTTTCCGCCGACGACCTTTGTAAAACGCGTGAAGCTAGTCTATAGTATTATTATAAAGTGAAAAAGTCTTTAGTAATAAAAGTCTCCCAAGTGATCTCCAGCAACCGGATCCGATTTCAAAAATCTTTGAAGCAGTAAGGTTAGGTACCTATATAAAATGGAACTTCGGGGTGGACTCTGCCTAGGCCTCGAGGAGCCTGGCCTGGGTTTCCTGTATACGGTAAAGCCGCGCGGGCAGCTTGTACCTATATGATAAAATAATTATTATTACAAGAAATCTACCAGACGTATAGAGTATCTGGTATTCCTTCATTTGCCCGAAATTCATTTGCCATCCTATTCACCGGCTATAATTTTGTTTACCATAGGTAATTGAATGTGCCATAACTGTTATTCACCATAATATCATATGCCATAATATAATTTGCGAGAAACTTTATAATCCATATTATTCATATGCAATAAAATCATTTGCCATACCCAAATGGGTGATATTATGAAAAATAGCTACCAAAACCCGAATCAGCGCACCCCACTTCCACATGGTTTTATCTGTCCTGTCCCCAGAGTACATATAAAAGCTCGCGGAGGCGAAGCGAGTTTCTGGCGGGAGCCCGGGCGGGAGACAGAGTCCTAAAAACTAAAGCGGATATACCATCACCAACGCACAATTACACTCAACTCCGACAGCGAAACTATAGGCCCCATTTATAGACAATGATCATTATAACTCTAAGGCAGGTCGGTGTAGGTACGACGACGAGCGAGCGAGGAGTGTTAGGTAGAACTGCGACCCTACAGCTCACTCGGCCGGCGAAGTAGAAAAGTAGTTTGGTAAATGAATATTCTAACAAGTAAAATTATAGAAAATAAAATTTATGGCATATGAATGATTCGGGCATAGACCTACCACTTTATGGAAAGTAATAAAATGTCAAATGAATATTATAGAAAATAAAACTTTATGGAATATAAAATTCGGGCAAATAAAAATCGGGCAAAGGAAATTCGGGGAAACGATAGATAACCAGAGTATCTATGTAATGTATGTGGTAGCCCACATGTAGGTACTGAGTATTAGCGCCAGTAACGTATCGTAAATAAATATTGAATTCTATAGTGAAGAGGCATATCTACATCACCATAGATGGGCCTGCCCGAAAAACTAAAATTCTGCAAAATTATCGTACCTACAATGGTCGGATGTCTGGACATACTCGTACATATAAATTATCTAATAATATTTAACTATCCTAATGTTGAACACGTTGTCATTTTAATAACAGCTCACTCAAGCTCTGTCTCACTAAGCGGTATACTGATTTCGGATTGTGTGCATAATTATGTAGTTATACGATTCGTAGTAACTAAGCGTAGGTAGAGAGAGATCTAGTTTCGGTATAGGCGTGACGGGTGGGGTGAGGCGCTTGGGCGCGTAAATAATAACAGCCCAGGCGATCAGTGGGACTAAGGCTGTACTGCCAGTGGGGTCGACAGGTGGAGGGTGGTGAAATGGCCCTCAGATATGATGGCAAGCTCAAAACATGTTGAATTAAGAGAACCAAGCAGCGACGAGGTTACCTGGGTTTTTCCAGAGAAACTTCCAAAGACGACCCTGTGACATGGCGAATAAATGCCGCTAGTAAATAAATAAATATTCCTTTGATGCAGCATAGATGAGCGTATCACTAGTATATATTGATCGGATACCTCAATTATAAAACAATTGACACTTCGTGGCTGGTGTTGATCTGACTAGCAAGGTAGAGGGGAAAATACCGAGAGGACGCAATCCAATTCGATGGACCGACCCGACCGACCAAATCCGCACCACACTCGATACGCTCCACGAAGCAGAGCATTTCGCCGAAAACAAGACAGATTTTGCGAAAAATCATTAGAGAGAAGAATATGACATGGGGGGTAACGACCCTAGGCATTTAGGACGCAATACGCAGCAACGACGCATGGAGTAGGAGCGGTTTACCATTGAATTGCCGACAAACATTTCATCGAATATTATTTCAAAGACAACGTTTCAAGTATTTTCATTTCATCGACAGGTCATCCCGTCGAAAACTCGATACTAGGTATTTTGAACCGAGGTCTGTTAATTGGTAGTTGACTTATTTCAATCAAATTCATGTCATGGCTTTTCATTTCGAGTTTTTTTTATACAATTTTATTTACTTGTTCTTGTTGTTTTACTATTTATTCCGCATAAAATTATGTCAATTGGTAATATTCGTAATCGAAACTAAACGCAATCACGTCAGTCGGCTCACTCTGCGAGATTATAGATATGTGGGTAGTTTAAGTCTTATATTATCTGTACAGAATTATGTCTTGTTGATTTTTGCTTCTTATTTATTATTTTAATCAATAAATAGATCCTGCTCCTGCATAAGGGTGTGTTTTTTTGTAATAAACGATTTACACCAATTTTTCTTAGTTTTATTATACATACCTACATATTATACATTTCATCATTTGTCATGATGATCAGAGCTCGCGTGCCGTCTTGTTATAGCCGTGCAGCGAGTCGACGCCACCCCGCTGCGCGGGGTGTCTATTTCTGGTCTGAGGGACACAAGTGAACCCTAACCTAACCGACCTAAAACAGATTTCGCTTATGACAAGCCATTTTTGTCCGCCCTGATATTTTTTTGTTATAAACGATTTACACCAATGATTCTTAGTTTTATAATACATACATACATATTATACATATTTGTATGTCACACAATTAACTAGGTACTTACATAATTTGAATAATGTATAAATGTGCAGTAGGACATATAAAATTGTATTAAAGTAATACGTCGAAGAAATGAATTGCAATGTTATGTAGTTGTGCCAATTAAGATAATTTGAAACAAATCAGCGATTAAGTAATATTCGTTGAATAGTATTTCTGCGTAGTAAGATTAATTTAAATGAATAGTAGTTGAAATAAAATAACGGCAAACAATATTACTAGTACTAAAGTTTCGATGAATCGTTGTCGATGAAATAATATTCGATGAAAAGATTGTCGACAAAACAAGGGTACACCAGTAGGAGCACTAAGTACCTAGTATCAGTATTGTTAAAAGGTCGAGGAAGAATCTATGCCTATGACTAGACATTGAAGAGCAGGCCACTCACTCTCAAACTGCGGTGCAGAAAGTAATGGGAACCTACTGCACCATCCTCCCTATCTTTTCCCTGATAGGAGAGCTAAACCGACAAGAGTTTCGCTCTTTCACGGCAGCTGACTGAAACTATCGAATGTGAGTCTTATTCATTCAAATTAGGACACATAATTGCCAGCACAGTATGTGTGTGTTTGGTGTGGTGTGGTGGTGGGGTGTGGTGGTGTGGTGGTTTCCAGGGTTGAAGTGTGTTGTGGGCTAGCAACCTTTCACTGCAATATCACATTTTGTCGATATTCTAAACCCACATTTATGATAAAAGTGGCGCTGGAACTTACGTTTCATGTGCTCTGCCTACCCCTTTTGAAAATAAAGGCGTGAATGTATGTGTATGTGTGGTATGTGGTTGATATAAAGTCCTCTGCCTGAAAAAGGGTTAGCTCTTCAATTTATGACGATGTCCTAATTGCAAAGGAAAAAGACGTCAATCCTGATAAGATGATACTTAAAATTATGTTTTTAACTAACTGGCAGGTTTTCCACATGTCCAATAAACATAAAAAAAACATTAAAATGTGTAAACACTTACACGTGTTGTAAATGTCTTACTTAGGTACTATTTAATTTCCCAATGCAATGGACACCTTGTTTATTGGCTTACCCAGGTTCATTGACACGGAATAACTTTCGTGTTCAATTTCATTGTTTGTAAGTACTGCAGTTCAAATACGCAGAGGCACGCTTTTAAACTCTTTTGTTATTCAACATATTTTCTTATATGCATGTTACTTCCCGTCTTTTTTTGCAATCTTTAGTAGGTACCTAATTGCAAAAGATCTGGAAAGGATGAAGAATACAAAGCCTTTACACCCAGCATAATATATTATTGATTAATACCATACAATTGATAATTCATTATAGTTAATATATATCATTTGACGTTGAGGGATCACAATTGTGGATCGACCATAAAAATACTTAATTTAATGTAAAGTGCACTTAAGCACGGTGTGATCGGCGATCGCTAATCGCTTCGCTCTCGCGGCCTTAGGTCGTTTAGGCAGGTAGGTACTTCTTGTAGTCAAACCGTATATCACTGAGATTGTATAGCACAGATAAAAAAAAGATTTACTTGTTATACTATTTATTTATTTCAACTTTATTACACAGTAACAAGTAAAAAATGGCGAACTTTACGCCATAAGGCATTCTCTACCAGTCAACCTTTAGGCCAAAGATAAAGTAATAATATCTACTGCGGGATATGATATGACATGACAACAAATCAGAAATAAAGAAAACGGGCCACTTACTAGTGTGTTATATACGTATATTGATTATAATAATATATTTCCTATGGATCAGCTCACTTTCTTCGTGCTTTCCTACTTGGTTGTATTAGGTATATAATACAAAATTACAGTAAAAATAGTTCAGTAATACTTACTCATTTGAAATAAGTCTAATTCGTGTGTAACCGTGTTTACCTAGTGAAACCGCCGCCCTTAACTTCCTGGAACAAAGTGTCCATCTTCATTTTCGCGTATTTAATTGGATCTTGCGCGTACGCATCATGAAATTCAAATGATTGAACATCAACAACATTTAGTGTTGTAACTGGTAGTGTAGGAATATTTTGAAAACATCAACCAGTTTGTAGAAGCTCGAACGCCGTGAACCGCGCGCGCGGGTGCAATCTATCTATTCACAAAATTTTACCCGTGAACTTTCAAGTATCGCTAGCATAACTTGATCTCAAAATTCGTATAAACTACGCGTAATCAGAGGTCAGAGTTACGGTGGTTCACCAGCGATGTGCTAGTAAAGCATTGGCAACATGAGGCAGCTCGCGGCATCGATTGACAAGGTGTTTACTGGAATGTTAATCGTCGGTGCACTGTCGCAAATGACTCATAACGATGCCTCGAACAGCCTCCTGTGCTAGATATTAAGAGCGCCTTGCCGCGGAATGCGGATGCTTCTGAGTAGGTAGGCAATCAATATATTTGCCACTTATGTGTAACTCGTAAAATACAAGTAGCATAATAGTTCCTCTGATTTGGATGATTCATACCCACTGTACCTGTATTAATTAAAAACGATCTCTGACATTTAGATTTAGATTTAGATTTAGATTTATTTATTTCATAATATACAATTTACAATATAAATTAAAGCTAGCTTAATCTATATGAATTTATATTATGATCGTCAAAGAGAATTAAGTATTGTAATAAAATGTCAATAAAATTCAAATTATAGTCACAGTAAATAAATTACGAAGATATCACATAAGGATCGTCAGATAACAGAATATACATTAATAAACGAAAAATAAAAATACAAATAACGATATAATTTGCGATGTCAAAAACAGTGATAATATTAATGTTTAATGTCCATAAATTCCTTTACCGAATATAATGCGTTTTTCAATAAAAAGTTTCTCAGTTTGCGTTCAAATGTTTCGTCAGATGACTCTGTTCGCAATTCGGCGGGTAGTCGTTCGTAATAGGTTGGGCCTATCACTCGAGGATTCCTACGTGAAATTAAACTGATATCAAACGCGAGGCGGTTTAACGCAGCTGGACGCGTTAAACCGCCCGAGTTAATAAGATGGGGAATTGGCAATAATCCTAATTGGACAAGAAATAATGGATAGTAGTAAATTAAATACTGGTAGGTAATGATACAGTATCAGTTATCATATCAAATATGGGCGCCGTTTAAGGCATGTAGGAACTAGGTATGCACAATCGACTACCTAGGAGCTCAAAATATCTGGGACAACCCTGGGAGACATTTTTAAGCGCTAATGTGGTAACAAGTGACTATAAATATTGTGCCCACACTTGGATTAACGCGGGTATCTATAGAACCTTGACCGAACAAATGTTTAACATCATACTCGATCTAAGGTGTTATCTTTCCTAAGGTAATTTGATTCGGAATGTCTGGAAATGCGACTAAAGTAGCTTTAATTACATTGAATTGTTACTTTAGTATTTATAAAACCACTTTAGTTAACACCCGTAAGCCCCGTATTTTTTCATAGGTCTTTTATACCTACTCCTGTAGAGTCAAGTGCAAACATATAGGTTATATTGGTGGAATCCTCTCATAGACATGTACTTTTGGTACCAAAACCTTAATCCCTGACATATGACATAAGCGTGATGGGACATATTTATGAGTAAGTTGTATGCGCCCACATTTTTACACTTGACTGTATCTTCTGATAAATTAGACAGGTACCAAGTATATGTAACATACACACTAAACAAAAACACTAAACATCAGAATACTCCCCACAAATCAGGAATAGCCCGCAGGGCAACAAGCATTAATACGGTTTAGCATTCAATTAAAAAAAGGATGTTAAATGCATTCGGGAGGTGCAGCTTGCGAGCGCGTGCGCCGCGGCCCGCGCAGGTGCGCGCGCAGCCGGCTCGTTACCCGCGAGAATTCCCCACCCGGACAATTACGTCTTAGGGCTTCTTCGGCTCTAACGTCCGGTTCAGTTTTCACCCCTGTTCATGATTCTGTCATTCGCAGACCACGAGACCTGTAGGTAGGTATAGATACATTTGTGATAATTGTAAGCGCACGATTACACGTGAGCTCGTGCTGATATTGTATTAGTGGGTAGTGGGGTAATTCTAAACCTAACTTACACTTAACAAATTAGTTGTTTCATTAAATATTGTTTTACAAATAGTGCATTAGACAAATTATATATATGTACATGAAAAACCATCATAGTGTAAATCATTGTTTGACAAATTACTTTTACGTCACACCTGGCCTCACCTTCGGTTCGGGCCACAAGTTTAATAAAATGCATTGTTTGGTAAATATTTACCTTATTTAATAAATCATTTGTCGTGTTGATAAAGTTTTAAATAATTGTATTATATAATAGTTATTTACGATACAAGTGCCGAAAATAGGAAATTCGCAACGAGTGGTGCTAAATTAAAACACGACCAAAGGGAGACCAAATCGACACGAGTTGCGAATTACCTATTCGCACGTGTATTGTACAACGTTTTACTGTACATATGGCTCTTTAAAGTTTCGACATATGCACTGAAAGGTGCTCTTTCCGCACTAGTGCGGGAAAGTTGCACCATATATGTATTTTTCACTTCTCATGCTCAAAAAGTGCGTCATATTAGACTTAGCAAGCGAGGCTAAAGTGGTACATTTAGCCCCTAGGGAAAATATGTATACATATTTATGATTTATAATACATTTCAATTTGACCAATCACAACAGTTCAATATTACATCGACCAATCACAACTCTTTAAAAAAACATTAGTATTTGCTGTCTACTAACCAGAATACAGCTAGACATTAAAATCGACCAATCAGGAAACAGAATTCAATTCAAAAAGTAGGTGTTATTTATTCCCTAATTCACAATAATAATAAAAAATAAACGCCTCTGACCGACTATAGCTCCGTCCAAACGTTCAAGCGTGGTTGACTGCATACATGACATAAGCTATGAAGATTGAGCGGGATAGACTGCTGTCTATCTCGCCTTATCGTACGCCCCGCGTATGCTGTCCGCCGCGCTCGGCCGTTTAGACGCCGCTATTAGACGGTCGGAGGCGTTTATTCGTGGTGTGAATATTTTGTATCTGTGTCAAAGCAGTTTATTAAAAAGAATGGCGCCAAATTTAACAATCTTTTCGCCTTGGTATAATTGTTGATTGTGGATGGATATTCTTTGTTTTTACTGTTTCCTCGCAGTCGAAGTGAAAAGTAGAGTGTATAACTCTGGTCTAAAAGCCATATTACCCCTCGAACTATTTCCCCTCACTTCGTTCGGGAAAATATCCATCTCGTGGTAATATGGCTTACTTTAGACCCCTGTCATACAATCTACTATTATAATCAGAATGAGTACCTACACGGATAAGTCTAAAAGTGTTTAGCAAGTAAATAGAAAGCCAAACATCTTAACATTATTATCATTCAGGTCTGATCAAAATTGATGAAGGAGACGATGAAATAAAATACCAATTTGATTTTGCCATTGTCAAATATTTTTCAAAGCTTTATCTCTTAAGGGATAACGTCCAAATTCGAAGTATTCGAATTTTTCTCAATAGCAAAACGGTAAAGGACGCGTGAACAAAATTACTTTATTTGCAGAATATGCAATTGCAAAAAGTGTTTAACGGATTTATACTCTTACGAATAGTGTTCAGTTTTGAATGAAGTCGAATCGGCTAACAGCAAAATATGAAAGTTTGATAAAACAAGCGTAGCGTAGCGTTCTGGGACCGTTACTTTTCGTACTCTATGTAAATGACATTCCTCAAGTGACATCGAATCAAATTATTATGTATGCTGATGACTTATCAATTATTGTAGCCGATAATAGGGACATTTTGACATTAGAAAAAAAAGGTAAATAATGCAGTTAATGACATCGAAAAATGGTAAGATAATAATAAACTAGTATTGAGTATAGATAAAACACATTGGGTTCAATTTTCTAATTATAGGACTAATCAAGCATCTCTAGCTGTGAATTGTAAAACCCATAAATAGTTGTGATGACGTATGTTTCTTGGGTCTCACACTTGACAGGTGTCTTAACTGGAAGCAACAAATTACGAATATCTGTAACAAGTTAAACAAATTTGTTTTTGCCTTAAAAAGACTGAGGAGTGTAACAGATTGAGTCAACCGCTCTTACGGCGTATCATGGCTACGTTGCATGTGTTCTCCGCTACGGAGTTATCATTTGGGGGAACTCAACAAATGTTAACCAAGTGTTTGTGACTCAAAAGCGCTGTATTCGTGCTATCTGTGGAGTTGGATCTCAAATATCTTGTGGACCGCTTTTTAAAAAGCTTAATGTCCTTACATTGACTGGAATTTATATATATGAGCATGCAAAGTTTGTAAGAAACAACCCTGACCTATTTGAGAAACCAACCCAACATCCACGTTTACGCAATAGGAATTTGTCAAGGTTTAAGCAACCCGTTTTTAAGACAGCCTTGCACAACAAAAACTGTTATATGATGTCTGTCAGAGTTTACAACAATATTCCCTCAGACTTAATTAATATGAGGAGGGGGCAAAAAAAACATTCAACTATTAGGTCAAGTTGGGTATCATTTGAAAGGGCTTGAGTTGCACTTTTTGAAACAGTTTTTTTTTTCTACATAGGTAAAATTTCGATCTATGACGAACGAAAATGTAAAAAACATATCATTCCCTACCCTTATCTCCGAAGTTATACAAGCGAAAAATTTGAAATAATTACTTGCGATTAAAATAAATATAAATATTACCGGAAAAGTAAAACTTTTTCTGTATCTTGCGTATTTTTTGTTTTATTTTCAAAAATCATTTCCTAGTTAAAATTGAATTTACTCAACTTTGTAAGCATTTTTTTGTTTTGAAATTCCTATAAGACTATAATAGAAGTACTCTTTCAAACAAAAAAATATTAATCGAGATCGGTTCACGTGATCAACAATAATCGCTAAAACTCCAACATACATACTAAGCTGATTGCCCGCGCACGTTAGTACCAAATGGGGCCGATAGATGGCGCTGACCCCATTCCTACTTCGCGCTGTTATGATTTTTCTAAAACTAATGGGGTTGGGACGGGTATATTTCAATAGCAAGTCAAAAAAAAGTTCGCGATTCATTTGTCTTGGTAGTTCGATGGTCTTGGTGTAAAAGTTATTCGTTGTTTGATATTGAATTCTGTTGTGTTTGGTTAAAATAAGTCATTTAACAAATATTGGAACATTTAATTTACTTTGAGTTTATTGATAGTTTGTACGGAACCCTCGGTGCGCGAGTCAAACTCGCACTTGACCGGTTTTTTTTTGCTATTTCTCCGCTACTTTAAGGTACCTCCGCTGTCTGGAAGAGATCGCTCTTTAGCGATAAGACGGCCTGTTGTTAACATCTATTTTTTATAAGTTGTTATGTTTATTTGATTCATGTTTTAACGCGTGCAATAAAGAGTATTTGTAGTGTATTGTATGCGTTTATGTAGCAGTAAACTATTGTGTTAAAGGCTTGGTTAGACACATGGCGTGGCGCAACGCGACGTCCGCGCCGCGTGATGCCAGCGCGACGTCCGCGCCGCGTGATGTCTGTTCAAACAGGGCGCGCGCGTATCGCGCCGGCCTCGCGCTCTCATCACGCTGCGCTGCTACGCTCTTACTACGCACCGCGCGCTGCCTAACGTCCGACTGATGTGACCCAGCAGCGCTGCGCTCGCGCCGCGAGGTCGCGAGAAGCCGCGCGGCGCAGGGCGCGACCGATGCCGGCGGGACGCAATCTGTTTGACGTCGCTAACCTGTTAGCATGTATTTAAAGCCGCCTCGGTCGCATTACGTCGCGCCGTGTGTCTGGCCAAGCCTTTACTGCTATACACTAAATGTGGCCAGTTGCCATACTACAATTTCTACACTATAGACGCAGAAAATAAGCTTGCTGTTAAGAATACCTACCTGATTCTAAAGTCATAGATTGCCATCGTGGACATCTCTTTCTTTTTCTTCGTCGATTCACTCTCGACGGAGTGGTCGCGGTCATCATTTCAGGTGCTGGTAGCAAGCTTTTACAACACGCCGCCCTTCCTCTCTCACAGTCGCATGTGTGTGTTAGCAGAAAGAAGTAGAAACTTGGGTGCCACTGTGGACCCAAAATCCTATGGCTGCTCAAGCGTGCCTTGAATTAATAATAAGATGTCGGTGCGTGAAATCTTGCAGTTCCAGGTGCAACTGTTTCAAACGTCAGCTCAAATGTACTGAGTTATGTAATTGTGGAGGTGTTTGTGAATAAACTTAATACACAATCGTTCTATTATTATTTGTCTTTATTTTTAACAATGTTCCCTGACTTTCTTCGTTTATAAATTGAAGATGATTAAAAATCACACTAATATTATAAAGGCGAAAGTATGTGATGTGAGTGTTACCTTAACCAGGCCTTAATGGGATAAGTAAGTAGGAAACGTTCAATGCGCGAGTCTGACTCGCACTTGGGTGGTTTTTTGTTTGTTAGTAGTGCTTGTTTTTCGGGTCTTTTTGCCGTTCCCTACACTGCTGCTGCGCTGACGAACTTTGCTGTACTTTCATTAATTTATTTTACATTAAAAATAGTCAGATGTATATTTACTGTTCATGTTTTTATAATATGAATTAAATTGGCTTTCGGACAGTATTTTTTTATAAACCAAGTTTACTATGAAAATATAAAACCCGTTTAGGGTTTGTTTGGATTGCGTCACTACTAAAAGTTTATTAAGTATTTTAAGGACTGTGTCATATTTTGTTACGGAACCCAAAAAACTGATATGGAGAATGAATTAGGTATCATTTCCGCCAGATTGTTATTTTCTGAGCGCCGGGAGTCTGTACTTCGACCCTCCCTCCCTTTCAATAATTTATTTTACATTAAAAATTGTTAAATGTACAATTATTGTTAATGTTTTTAAAATCTGCATTAAATGGGGTTTCGGTTTTTTTATAAACCGAATTTAATACAAAAATATGAAAATATGAGCGTTTGTTTGGATTTCGTTAAATCAAAAGTTTATTATTTTAAGTATTGCGTCATAGTTTACTACCGAACCCTAAAAAACTGGAATGGGGAATGAATTGGGCATCACCTAGTTACCTGATAACGACACCAAACTTGATTCAAAGGTCCAAACTAATCCGTCAGAAAAAAAAACTGAGCGCCGGGTCTGTACTTTGACCCCCCCTTCCCCCCAGCTGTCGCGGAGTTATCACTGGCTACCGGGCGATTTGGGCTCAAGTGGATGTATATATCATTCGTATCAAATGGCATTGCTTTACTCCAAAATGTATACCCCTCCATACAAGCAGTCCTATAACAAAACGGACTACTAGGTACTACTTATTTGTTAAATGTGAAATATTTGACTTGTAAAATCTACCTGTATACTTTTACCAATAAAATTATCTTAAAATGATCTGATCGAGCAATCGCCATACGTCTCTTCACCTCGTCGATGCACCCGTCACTATTCGTGATTAAGGCGCGCAGTTGTTTTATGCGTTAAACGCAGCGATTCCATAGATACCTTCTATGCGGTAATCGCAGGTGTCTATGGAATCGCAGCGTTTAACGCATAAAACAACCGCGCGCCTAAGGCTCCCAGATAAAGGTAGGATTGGACTACATCGCAATCCGCAGCGTGGGTAGGCCCCCGACATGGTGGACTGATGATCTGGTAAAGGTTGCGGGAGTCCGCTGGATGCAAGCGGCGAGGGATCGGTCACTTTGGCACTCTATGGGGGTGGCCTATGTCCAGCAGTGGACGTCTTTCGGCTGATATGATGATGATGACAATTTGTAATATTTCTGGTGAATTGCTATTCATGCCATCATTTTCGTCTTATTCCGGTTAAGTCGAGGCTAACGCTTTCCATCTTTCCGAGAAGTGCTTCCATGTGGCGTGGGCTGGTAGCGAACAAAGTGGTATCGTCCGCATATCTCAGATTCGAAATCTTCAAACCACCAATAGAGAAGGCGTAAGTCCAATCTTCAAGCGTGATTCTCATTATGAGTTCTGTATACACATTGAACAGAAACTGGGAAATAATACATACCTGACGGACTCCTGCGCTGGGGTGCAGGTGGTTTGAAAGCATGTCATCTGCATGAACTTAGGCCGTAGCGGCCATACCGTCCTCATACAGTCTTCGGATGAGATGCACTAAGAGTTTAGGCCATTTTATTGTATCGTATCGAACACCTTAGCAAAGTCCATAAAGCATATGTATGCAGGCTTGTTAAACTCCGGCGCTCTCTTTATATTCTGGCGCACTGATTTGCTCTCGGGATCCTTTCCCTTTAACAAAGCCAGCTTATTCAAGAGCAATTTCTTTGCTCAAGTAGGTTTTCAGGGGTTCGTTTAGTACGTGGACGCAAGGATATATTAGAAATCGTTGTTAATGCCAAGCATAATCAGAGCAGCCCTTTCGCCCTCGCGTGACAAAGCACGATCGCCCGTGCTGCGCTCCGTAGCTTCGGCTTGCTGGTGGCCTTAGACTACCAGCCCCAGCCGCTCTGCTTTGCACGCAAAGCGCGGGTTTGTCACAGCGGGCGAGGGCTGCTCCCCCTCTGCACCTCCGGCTTTCTATATACCTCTACACTCTAGGGGTAGGGCAGACAAGGCCACGTGGATATTGGGGTGCTCCGATTTGATTTTGTTACCTGTGTCTCCAATGCATATAAAATACAATATCTCGGACCGAAATTAGGCAAAAAGTTAGTAAGTATACCTAACAATGGTAAACCGTCTTTTGTACTTTTTTTAAAGTAAATATTATATTCATAATTCGTTTATTACTAACTAGCTTCTGCCCGCGACTTCGTATGCGCATAAATTATGGTTTACATGGTATTCTTATGTTAAACCATACTACATACCTACTGAAAATAAAGATTTCATTTCCATAGATTGTGATGCGTGTAACAGTTCAAATTCTCTTTGAATCTAAATAAACATCATCATAAACTTGGTCGTCAATAATATTATATAGATGCCCAAAGTATCCTTTTAGAGAGCGAAGACCCTAGGGCGAGCCCGAGGGACACTCACTATCCTAAGGTGTCTTGCAAAAGTGAGACCTGAGGCCATCCTTTATGCTACGAGGCTAGGCTAAAGTGCATTCGTATAAGCACAAAAAAAACTTTGAAATTAGTGACCTTCGGAAAACTTTGAATTTAGAATGAGAGTAGCACCCACAAGAGTTTGTTTATTTACATGTGAACGTTTCATCTGCGTTGTTATTTTCTATAAAAACCAACATGCAACTAAAACACTACGCGCTCGGCGGTGAACACGTACAACAGTTTTTTTGACTGTTTACTGATAAATTTGAAACGGATCTTAGTAACGTCAGAATAATTAAATAACTAAAGAGGACGCAAAGCGAAAGTAGAACAGGGTTTGTCAACATGGAGCGTCAGCTGGCCCCGACGATAGCGCTTATCGCCCCGGGACATAGTCCGCTCATTCACAAGCTAGCCCATTCATGCGCCCGCTCCCACTGATTCTTTCAATCCAATTTAGTCTTTAAGTAGTTTCATAGAAAGTTACAATTGCTTCTTGGATTGACGAGGGCGGCGGGGCGAGGGGTAATGTAGATCGAGGATATCGCGGGGTCAGCGCGGATTGCAGGCGTTCGATAAACGATGCGGCCGAACGACGCAGTGCCGAACAGCTATCGAATGAAGTGCACAAAGGCATGGAAATTCATTCACTTACTTGCACACGTGTATCTCCAATCAGCGGTCAAGTCGGTAGCGTCGGTGTCATCAGCCCTATTTAGCTATTGCGTGTTACCATTAAACTTGATAAGGAATCGAGCGGTTACTATAGTATGTCGAAAGTGATCGAAGTATTTGTTTATCCTTTCCTTCAATGCAATTGGATGCAGATTTAGTTTTTTTTTTCTAAGAAGCGCGCGCGGGCTTTAAGTTATTTGCATATAACTACAATGCTATACGAGAATTGTCTATGATCTCTACACTGAAACTAAAATTGTGTCACTTTATCAATTAGTACCTACGTACCTGTGTAGTAATAAGTATCCACTAGACAAGGTATGACTACTTCCGTTGAAATTTTTCTTACTTAAGGTTATTTCTGACTCACGCAGACACAATGTATGATTGGCGCCAGCTACTCACATATCTGGACCATTGATATACATCATTGATTCATCAGCTCTGTTAGTTATGCAAAATCATGTCATGACACATGAATGGAAATTATTTCCGGTATTAAAGTCTACTTTATGTGTCAATAATACACACACGTAAGTTTTAAAGCTTCAGGATTCAGTTCTTGTGACTTTCGACATCGCGATGCAGTGACTCATAGGTATAACTAATACGAGTAGATACATCATATGAATGCTTTACAAATATCCGTTATTCTGCGAAGTTTATCATTCATAGGTTCATGTGTCATCATTCGTCAGTTGCGCGATGTCTTGCTACACTTTATTTAGGTATACAAACTGCCAAATTTTGTCTTTGGACTTATTTGAGCGAGTTCTAGGTATTGTTTATTTGAACGAGTTCAAATTGTTTATCGGGAAGACTCCATCAGGTGTAAAGGTAATTATGGGTGTCTTCTTGTTCTCTTAACTCAACGTGTTTTCGCTGATATCAAAAATACTACGCTAACTCAATTTTTTCCACTAGTCTTTCTCTTAACGTATTTTATTTATTTAACTGCCTTCATTTGTTTTATCTCTTGGTACATTAATGAAGTATTCAATTAAGTCAACAAGTAAATACACATTCCATTGTTGATAGAAGCATACACATGAGAGGGTTGCGATATTCACGACTGACCTTTTGCCTTGCACTTTAGCATGTGCCTTGATTGACAAATGTGGCGCAGTAATTGCTTGAACTGATTTGCTACGCACTGCGCGGTATCTTATCGAGAGGGAACGTGTTATGCTGGTGAGAGCCCTTTGGACCAGTATGTGTATACATGTAGGTACAAACATGTATACGCAATCGTAATGCCTGCGATTGTCGCCGGGACATTTACAGAGCTCTATTCTTCCTCAACTAGAGGTTTAGTCATGGTGTGCGTGTATTTTGCGCAAGTTTAGAAAAAAACTTGAGTAATCATCAAATATGAATATGATTTATATAATATGTCCACAATTTAATGTTGTTTTTTATTGTCACGAATAATTTTTTCCTTTCTTTTTTCCTAAATAGGAAAGGAGAAATGAGGAATTATAGGGATAGATAGGTAATTCACATATTCGAGTTTTTTTGTTATCTTATTCTTACGAGTACAATGTCGTCTAAAGTCTGAAGGAATTCGTTTCCTTAGTTTTACCGTCTAGAAATTTTGGGTTTAGATGCAGAAGCAAAATAACCAGAGCCAGATGTAACTAAACAATAAAATTAAAACGCCGATCTCCGAGCACGTGGAGTTGTTAACGATTCAAGGATTTATATTAATCAAGATATACTCAGGTAAATCGAGAGCTGAGTCCAGACAGGTTCACAACAGGTTGTACATATTTATTTATATACTTAATCTTTATTTGCAGAAAAGATAACTAATCGTAGAAAAGGCGGACTTAATGCCACATTGCATTCGTAGGTATATATTACCATAGCTATAGACCGAAATCCAGCTCCCGACATCCGAAATCATGTGATATATAATGGTCGTCATATTAAAATATCTGTTTTACAACTTAATGCATTTCAAGCAGTCCTCTGACCCCGGTGAGATCTGCAACTTTGGCCGCGTGGTCGTGGTGCCCCAGCCTGTCACAAATCTAATTTGGCCCCTGAAGTGAAGTGTTTTTTCGTGTTTTTGTAATCGAGCTGCTTCCGAGCCCGGGTGGAGTGAGCTTATCTGCCATAAATAGATAGTTGGCAGGGCTCGGCCGGATTAAATTATGAATGATCAGCGATTGTCACATATCGAAGGAGAGCTTATCAATCGGCTTCATATTGTTGGACGTCATAGGCGCCGTCGCAGAAACTAACGATTTATCAATGTAAACGGTTTGTTTACACAGTTAACCGTAATCTTATCCGGTGACCTCCTTACATTCTCCCGTTTCGAAATTGTACCGTCGGTATCGCGCGGTGTCCTTAATATGAGGCGACGGAAGTGCGCGCTCGACTTCGAGCAAACGTTCATTCATGTTGTGTGTTTATTTAGTGGCCGATCGTACCTACCGCGCGCTCTCGGACCAGATAATGCCCAGCCCTAAATGGGCTTTGTAGATAGCCCCGGTCGTGGGCTTCTACTACATGCACCACTGTGTAGCAGTCTACTTGGCCCTGTCTAATAAATATTGGGGATCATTTTCCATATTTACACTATTAGACAATTTCCTTATGTTAATATGTATTACATGATGCCACTAGATAACCATCAAATTCTCACAATAAATTATGTATAAAACACAAAAAAATATCAAAATCAAAAGAAGTTATGCGACGTCGTTTTTTCGGTCGCTAGCGATATCTGATTTTGACTTTCTGTTTTGCTTTAATTGTAGTTGGTCCCATACAGACAGAAACTGGCATCATGATAAAAATAGAAAAGTAGCCTTTTCGACTTAGTCCCAGCAAATTGTCTTAGGCTCCTGTAGGTAGACAACGGAATACCTTATCTTATCTTATCTAGATGAGGGCCCTTTCGGATGCACTTCGACCCAGTGGGATCTTTTGTGCATTTGCCCTCTCCTTATGTCTACTCCCAACTTCGCTCCATCATTTCCACATAGCGGATGATGCAGCTCAGCGGAAGTACCTTGAATTCCTTTGGTTGCGGATAACCGTTACCGAAGTAATTCATTCTTTGTCTGGCAAGGGCATGACATTCACACAATAAGTGTTCCATAGTCTTATCCTCCTCGCCACACATTCTACAGTCTAAACTGTCCGATAGTCCCATCTTGGCCAAGAGATCCTTGACCCCGAAGTGACCTGTGAACACCCCAGATATGATTCTGAGCTGCTTCCTACTGGATTTCCAGAGTTTGTTAGTCCAGCCCGAGTCCACTCCTTCTATGAAGAGCTTAGAGTGCCTTAAGACAACGGAATACACAAATAATACAAATATATACTTATTAAGTACCAGGAAGTTTGAAAGAACCACTCGAGCGCATCACGTAGGTACTATTTGACCTTACCACAGAATAGATAATAGTACAAGTACAGAAGGGACACTCCTTTGATCTTTACAAAAGGCGCTTTTTTCTCAGCCAAAACATTAAGATTTATGGCCCTCTGACGTCGTCGACGACGACGTCGATTTTCATCGCTACAAGTACATGCCGCTTCCCCAACGTTGGGGTACCGGCATGTACTTGTAGCGGTGAACGTAAATCGCGGAGTGTCCGCGCCTTGACCTTACCGGGATTGGACTTGTTTTAGTATCGTCAAGACCCCTAAGGTTACTAAAACAGTAGGTACTTTCGACCCAAGCAGGTGATTGAGTAAGCGACTTTACTAACATTAAATATAGCTAAGTACCTACCTATACGTGTCAAATGTTTGTATGTTGTAAGTATTATGCGCGTGGAATTTATACCGATATTTTATTTTTTTCTTGTGCACGTTCTTAATTATGGGGAATTGTCAGTAATTCATTAGGTTCTCATCATTTACGTAATATATGATATTTCGGGAAAACTCACGTCTTTCGAATCGACTCGCTTTTAATGTTTGTTATGTAGGTAAGTTTTATTTGAAAAACTTTAATTTTTAATATATTTTTTTCAGTGTTATGTTAATAATGAAGCTATTAAGCTGCTAGGTAAGCTGGAGAAGTAAAAATAAAATCCAGAAAAATTGGTAGAGGTCATAGTATCAAAATTATAAACCTATAAAGCATAATACATCTTTAACTCTTTTAAAAGTCACACAAGTGCAATTTTCAGTAAGACGCATATAATATAGTTTCAATCCATTCAATTTTCTACCTTAATTATGATGAAATAAAGTACCTAATTATTTTAACTACGCCGCTCATAAATACAATGCTTATAATCAATACCTACTTTATAACATTGCGTTAAGGTATACCATCAAATGAATTAAATTAAAACAAATGCTAGGCGGCAAAGTCAACGAAAAGGTACTTCTGTATCTAACAAAAAGTCAGTTACAGTTTATGTGTCTTATATACTGATTGAAAAGCTTTTGGAAAGCTCTATCGACATATGCTTTTATTCCAGCTTTCCAGTATTACATATATGTTCAAGCATAAACGCTAATAGGTACCTACTATGCTCATATAGTATCTATGTTAAAAATATATACTGGTAAGACTTAATATCCAATCTCCTATTTCCCATCCAAGGTCCATATAAGGATCCGGATAGACCTTAACTATTTATAAATCCCGACAAATAGGGTAAATTATTTATCAATCACGCTTCTTATTATGGTACGGAAATCCCAATGTAAAATACAAGGAAACTCTGCATACAAATTTTAGCCCTGATTTAATAATTACAAAACATGAACATGGTTTATTATTTTTCTGCTGACATTTTGTGACAGTGCCTTATTCAAGCGAGAATCAAAACGATTGTCAATTGTTATCTAAGGATCAAAATCTGTGCGGTTTTTAATAGTTGGTAATGATAACGATGCGATATCCGCGTGGGTGCGGTAGGTATTCTAGCAGTTCTAGGAAGCTCATGTGCGCAAAGGCAGCCGTAGCTTATCGCGGTTGTTTGCGCGACGCGACGCGACGCGCTGGCGGAAGCCGCGAGAGCGCCAGGCCGCAGCCTAATTGCCGGGACTTTTCGGAAATTTGTCGGGAATTTTCGGAGGTCGCCCCGGGTTATCGCCTGCACAGGATGTCGATACCGCTTTGATGCGAAGCGATGGCGCCCCTATAACACCACGATGTGTATGTAGGTTGCTACTTAACATTATAACTGTAGTCGATTCACTTATCTGAAACGGACGACATTTCGCACGTCTACCGCCTTGGTTACACGTATGCACGCTTCCGGATTTGCTGTTGAAAGTGCTCTACGAAAATATTGATTGTGTAATAATTTCCGGACGCGAAATGTAAAGACCCATTTACACGATCGATGCAAGTTTCTTGCACATCCCATGCAAACATTGATGGGCAACAAAAAGATTGCTTAGTCTAAACCTAATGTGATATTGTAGCATACAAGCTGCAACTTGAATTGAACACTGGTGTCAGGTGTAAATGGATCCCAACATCCTAATTGAATACAAGAATTGGTGCTCCATACTATTCAAAAGTTACTTACATTTTAAAGATGGATTCTGTACGTGAAGGTCTATCAAATCATACCAGGCAAGTTTTGTTTTTAAATATCGGCAGTTGAATGCTGCTCCAGGACCCAGGACCCATAAAAAAAACTCATCTTCTTTTCGGCACGATACTGCGCTGTAAATTCTTATGCTTTACATAATTTATTTAGGACCCTCCTCTAACCCGAAATCTTTAGGAAATTCTTTTAGTGCAGCATCACGAGCAACCTGGTTTCAATTATTAATATTTTCAGTATCCCACAGAATCATGGTTTCTATAATCTATAAATTGCATTAAATCCGAGTAACCAAATTTCTTCACGGTTTTGTAAATTTTTGACCACCTACATTGACCGTTCAGTCAAGTGTAAAAATATGGGTGCATACAACTTACTTATAAATATGTCCCATAACTCTTATGTCAGAGGATTAAGCGGGTTTTGGTACTTATTTATACGAGGATGTTATCGATACATATTTTTGCACTGGACTGTTCAATATTTAATGAAAATCTGCGGCTGCGAATACGTGCAATAATTGTAGCAACGCGTAATTTATCGTACAACTTAAAGGTTTAGACTTGTAATACAATGATTGCAATAATGTCCTACGTGTACACAAAGTACCTAAGGTGACAATTATTTCATATCAATAATACCTATTCAATAATTGCATACAATTTTTTGATTGCTCGTATGTAAACAAAACACTTTGGTGCAATAATTGAATACAATAACTTATTGCAATTAAATATGCTATACATGTATTTCTAAAATACATAAATATTTATATATTTATAAATAAAAATATTTCCAAATATTTACACATTTTTAACTCGCAAACAATTTATCCCATATTTTTATTCAGGCGAATTTTTATTTCCCAACTCAACATTGCGCACTGATATCATGTCCCATGTAATGATTTGATAAATTATTGTTAGGTAAATTATTACCTGGGCTTTTTTTAAATGATATGAGCAAAATTTTAAATAGTATATGATTATGTAAGTCAGGTAAAAAAGTGTTCGGTTGCTGCCGCGGCACACTCGCTCGGCTCGCGCGCTGTAGGTTCGCGTTTCTCCCTAACACTCCTCCTCGCTTCGCTCGTCTTACCTACACTGACCTGCCTTAGAGTCTACCATGAAATAATAAGGTATGCCCGGTTCGCTCGTCGTCGTACCTACACCGACCTGCCTCAGAGTCTACCAAAAAATACTATGCTAACTGTAGTCGTAGTGTCACAGAATAGATAATAGTACAAGTACAGAAAGGACACTCCTTTGATCTTTACAAAAGGCGCTTTTTTCTCAGCCAAAACATTAAGATTTATGGCCCTCTGACGTCGACGTCGTTGTAGCGATGAATGTAAATCGCGGAGTGTCCCGCGCCTGGTAGTGTACGTTAATAATAATAGTAATTATCATAATTCCAAAGCAAAATTTATATTTTTCCAAATGACATATTTTGACGATTCGTTTTTTGCCTAAGCAAATCATTTGCTTCATCATTATTTGCCACATAAAAGTTTTTTGCAGAGTAATTTTTCATTATGAAAATGTTGCCAAAAACATAACTAAAGTTATGCCAAAGAAAATTCTTACTAAGGTTACCCAAATGAAAACTCTGCGAAAAGTTGGTTGCGAAGTGAAATTTAGCGATTCATATTTCGCCGAAAAGGCAGTAGATATACTGAAATAATTGCAAGAGTGAAACTTGCATCATGTAAATGGGCCTTTAAATATGGAATTTATGGGCCGAGCCGAAACTAGAAAAGTAGGCTCGCGAAATAGGGTTTATATTACGGAGAAATTATTGTAGTTTTTGTGGGAGCAACTTGAAAATGCATGCATTTTCAGATTCCCAAAAAAGTTGCTAATAACGGGAGCGAAAGAAGACTTAATACCTCTAGAAGTCTGTTGTCACAAACTTATGGTTGTCAAATCTCTATGAAACTTAGAGCATTAAACCAACCGGAGTGGCAATTGACAGGCGGTCCCCTCTGCCAAATATGACCAGTGGTCATACGTATTGTATGGACTGACGTTTATCTGACGTAGCTATTTTCACGTTCCGCATACATTTGACGTTCCCCTCCCCCGCAAAAATCGGCAGACTTTTTATGTATAGAAAATGACACATGTGACCACTTCTGTTGGTTTAATGCTCTAAGCTATGAAACGCTTAGGAGTATCGAAACGTTGTCTATCATGTTCATCATCATCATATATTTAACCTTTCGGATGCTTTGCCACTGACAAAGCCGAAGGATTATTCATTTTTCGTTTCTGTCACAGAGTAAATTTTCAACAGCACTCATCAGTATCATACTCATACTCACTTATTCGTACTATTATATGTCACATATTATTAATCAGAATTGCATAACAAATATCATGTAAGTAAATATTTAAATATATTTATATGTCAGGTATTTAATTGTTTTATTATTATTATTATATAAGTATTTCAAATTACAAAAAGTATGTCCAATAAACCACTCATATATATTTTTTTAAGGTGCTTGTGCATTTTCATCGTAATTTCTTCGGGTAGTTTGTTATACACCTTGGGACTTATGACATGCATTGTCTTGGAGGGGGCACGTAATTCAAGATCGAAAATTGATACATCGACCATCGAAGTACAATATCGAAAATCTAAATATCGAACGGTTGAATGGTCGAAATTCAAAATATCGATATTTTAATTTAACAACCGATTAAAATATCGAAATAACCATTTCGAATTTAAAACATCGAAAGTTTATAATGCCATAGTTTAAAAAGTCGAAAGTATTACACGGTAGCTAATAATTTTATTTAAGATCGACTTAATTGTCGAAATTTTATTATCTAGGTACATAAGAAATATCGGAAGTCAATAAGAATGTCGATTGCGCAATCTCTTAAATACCCTCTACTTATGATGTAAAATTACGTGTCCCATTATAATGGGACACGGTACTGTAGTATAAGTTATACCTCATGTTCTGAACGTAATTTACACATGTGTTAGCTCCGGCGCTGCGGGCTGTGTAGGGGAGACCGGGGATGGTTGACCAAATTTCAGCTTGAGCATTTGTATTTTTATTTCTTTAGAGTATATTAACTTGATATCGATTTCAGTTTATAGATATACTATTAAGCTTTAGAAAAAAGTGGCAAAAAGCACGATATTCATTACGATATAGTGTACCTACAGGATCTCGTAGCATAGGAAAAACTAGTCAACCTACCCCATGTATGGGGTAGGTTGACTTGTCAGCAGGGGTAAGTTGACCTATGAAGTTGTTAGAGCAATGTCTACGAAGACATAGGATAAAAGATACAAAAAACAGGCAAACATTTTTTTTTTTATTGAATCTAAAAAAGGATCTTCCGCCACTCTAATTAAACATAATAGACTTCCAATAACAATAAACAATCAGACAATTAAACATTAGGCAATTTGATTACCTAAAATGTTAACCTGGTACACGTTGTACTTTCTTATTAAGTATTTAAAACATAACTAAACAACTTTAATCATTTGGTCACAAATCGTACCTAACAAATTTAATTATTTTTAATATTTGGTAACATTCTTGATAGGTCGACCAGCCCCGTTATAAATTAGTCTACTAACCCCGAACTACGTTTTAATTTATAATCACGTGCCATAACCATTTAACTGCGACGAAATCAATAAGAATGATAATGTATAGAAAGACCATGAGTCAAACTTTCGTTAAAAATGCTTTGATAATCAATAACAACAAATAATTAGGCGCCATTACAAATAATATTACGACAAAAATAATTACTTAGGTGCGTTGTTTTTCAATATTACGCTCCTTCTCTCCAAAGACATGCGTGCACGACGTCGCGTTCCCGGTGACGGAGCGGGGGGAGGTGACGGACTCTCGTGGCTTATTGGTTGGCTCAAGGCCTTTGCGTCAGACGAGTTTTTGATAGTTAGTCTACCTACCCCTATAGTCAACTATCCCCGGTCTCCCCTAGCCTACCCCTATCCAGAACCGATTTTTTAGTAATATTTAAAGTCCAGGGGATTATCTAATATGAGGAATCTCAAACTACTATGAACTAGTATATATAAAGTAACCGGATATTATTAGTATACCATTTGAATAATATTTAAAATGTCATATATCACAGTCAATGCATAATGGACTATATTAGCTTTATATAATGTAGTAAATTGCTTGTGGTTTTTTTTGACAGTTAAGTACTCCAGTTTCGTTCCTGCTAAAAATACCTACTGATGCAAGGTGGAACAAAAATTATATTAATCATTTTACCAGGGGTATGGAACTAGAACATATATATAATATTAGTTATTTTGATGGTTCGACGTTTTACTTTTCGATTATTTGGGCGTCTGCATTTCAATGGTCGATATGTTGCAGGGAAATGGTCAAAACAGAGATTTTATCAAATCTCTAAGGGATATCTCTGAATCTGTTTAGTGAAATGACGAAATCGGACAAAAAAGGCAACTCGTTTTTTCATTTCACTAGACTTGTTTAGTGATTTGATAAAATCCCTGAAACGCGTCAGTGAGTTGACGAAACTAACGCGATAAAGATTTTTCCGCTCTTTTATTAAAAAAATAACTACGAAGACGGTGGCGGGAGCAGAGTTTTAGCAGATTTCTTATTTCAATTAACTGTTTCCAGATGCTCCTCAATAGTGATCTTTTCAGCCCAACTGATCCTTCCTAACCTCCTCAAACACCACATTTCACACGCTAGCAGTCTCTCTGTCTCGTTGCGTCATGGTCACCTCTCGCAGTCGTACCTATATATGCTCCAGATGTACCTACACTTCTTCCTAGAGTACGACTTGCTATTCTGATTGTGAGCAGATGTCTTTTAGAATTAAAAGCTTTATTTGCTATAGCTATCCTGGAACTAAAATCAGACCCCGTATCATGGTCGGCCTTATCACACGATAAGTGACAGGATAGAGCGTCCGTCACTAGCTGACACCGTTCGATAGAACGAGACGACGCTCCTATCTTGTCACTTATCGCGTGATAAGGCCGACCATGATACGGGGTCAGGTGTGCCTACATCTAGAGTCATCCATAATAATACTGCCTAAATGACGGAATGACTTGACTTGTTCCATTAATTAATTTTGCCCAAGAAAATAGAAGAAACAACTTTTCTTTTTGATACCTCTAAAGTTTTTGTTAAATTTGCGTTTATTTTGAGACCAGATTCCAAACAAAATAAGTATATTGATATGATTCAGCATTGATTGAAGCTCTATTCTATTTTATGTGTGGAAAATTAATTATTGGTGAACATATAGTAACGACGATTATGGCACATACCCCCCAAATGGACTGAAACTGAAACGCTTACTATGGGCCTCATAAGAAGGCTCAAAGTCACCCAAATGGCAATGGAGAGGGCCATGTTGGGAGTTTCTCTGCGTGACCGCATCAGAAATGAGGCTATCCGCAGCAGAACCAAGGTAACCGATATAGCCCTCCGTATAGCTAAACTTAAGTGGCAGTGGGCGGGGCACATAGCACGTAGAACCGATGGCCGTTGGGGTGGTAAGGTTCTCGAGTGGCGACCACGTACCGGAAGGCGCAGCGTGGGTAGGCCCCCGACACACACTTTGGCACTCTTTGGGGGAGGCCTATGTCCAGCAGTGGACGTCTTTCGGCTGATATGATGATGATGATGATGATATATTAACGAATATTGGCGACTGAGCTAATCCCTGAAATGTCTCTATTCACATATAAGTAAATTCGGACTCTATCAGAATACTCATCAACAAGTGTTAAAACTACAGAATAAAAAGTAAAAGTGAGGCATGTTTTCGGTAGTATACTTTGGCTGATTTGGATAAACACAGAGCTAGCTTATAGGGAATCCACATTATAAAAGTATCAATTTGTCACAGCAACCGCCTTTAAAGTGAATTAAATGAACGTGTGCTGTCTCTTTCTTTCTTATAGCTGCGTCTCTAGGTTGCTGTGACTTATTGCTTGGTGCATATACCCCATTAGCTGCAGTTAAAAAGCCAGCGTACCTATACTCTAGCAATTTATATAGAAATACGAGACAAGGTTCTCATTGCTCTCGACTGTTGCCAGTATCTGAGTGTAGAAGGCCTTAGGACAAGACAGAAGCAAAGTTCGTAAGGTCGATGGCCAGAAATAGGAGCCCAGTTCTAGTGAGCAATGATAGTATCAGTAAGTTTTAATAGCGCTCTAATGACCGGAAATAATATTGAGATAACCAAAATATAAATGAAGCTTGCGTAGTCCATAACCTGATATCAAAGACACAGCATATTATATAACAAACTTGCGTATGACACCATGAGAATGCTGAAGCAATGTTTTCAGATCTTATTACAATCGATTAAAGTTCAGGTTGGCGTGTCACAAACTGTTAACCAACGCTTGAGCCCTGGCCGTCAGAAAAATTAAGTTGGCACCGCTTTGGGACATCTTCATCGAGTTGATGTTAATGTGACAGATAAGGCGTTGCGATGTTGAGATACAGTAAGACAAAACTTGCGTCATTACGTGACATATGCTTGTTGATAGTTAATAAATCAATTGATGTCAATGAGACTTATCTATTTAACCATTTTTAGGTTCCGGTCTTAAATGAACTTCGTTTTGATGCTGGCAATCATTACTACTGCTATGGTTACTTGGAATAATCAGCTCCTTAAAATAGGTAATGTCAGCAAAACAACAAATATGTTTGCACTGTTAAACCAGTTGATTAGTTATTAAAAGTCATTCAGTTAATAGGTATCACCTAGTAAAAACGATGGATTTCATTGACATGGCCGTCGTGATGCTGCGAAGTGATTGCATGTGCAAGCATAATACATATTGATGCCACATGGTTGCCATGCCCCGATCTGTCATTGATATATCACGAATACCGAAAGTCCGTGTTAACACCAGAAAAGAGCATAGTGTGGTTGCTTCTTCATTTAGTTTTATAGAGGTCGGGAGGTGTTAGGATGAGGTCGTTAGCGTCACACAGAACCCTACCCAAACTTGAGAATTTAAAAATTTAATGCTCCGAGCCGGATTCGAACTACACTGGATATCTTTCCATTAGATACCTACGAGTACTGTTATAATTTGCGTTGAAATAAATAATTCATTAGCATACTTCGATTACGTAAATTTTGTAGTCAGTGGTAAATATAATTGATATGCGATTACTTTCTAAATGTAATAGGTATATGCTTAGGCACTACGACTAATATGCAGAGATAATTTAATTTTCAGAATATTTTATATAAAAAACCATATCCTTAAGACGTACAATATCGACACAGTTCAATTTGTTAGGTGGCATTGGTAGAGGCGTGGTGGTGATCCGACAACAATGGGTCTCGCCATGCGGCGCATGAACACGCATCGTTCTTATCACGACCTATTTTGGGAGCGCATAATTAGTGAAACGAACACTCGCGCCGGCGCTCGCGCAGCGCTCCGGACATGAGCCCCCACTAACATGATAAACACTATATTTATATCATTACTATTCCGATTATCCTTCCCCATCATCTGAATCCGTTTAAAATATACAATGCTAATTTACAATAGTGAACTCACCCTAAACAATTGGAGGACATTAAAACGGCAGACACATCTGAAACAAATACAAAATAATTAATATTTATTTTATGCGTTATTGACATATATACGGAATAACGAACTACGTCACGACGGTACGACGCAAAAGTTTGCAACCATCTAAGTAACCAAAACCTTGGGCATGCAGACATGCATAAATAAATGAGGTGGTTCAAACTGGCTCGAGCAAAGGTGGTCAAGGATCGCCTCGCGGCCGATCGATCCGCGGCCGTCTGCTGCCGACGTTTCTGTTGCTGCGGTCGGCGCTCCAGAAACCGCGCAAGCGGGGCGCCAGGCAGACAGTTTGCCAATAATCGATTATAATAATTGAATTACGTGATGACGTAGTGACAGCTGCGCAAGCGACGGACGGCGAGAGGCGCCGCAGCGTGCCTTGTGTGCGCAGCTGGCGTGACGTACTGTTTGAGAAAATCAAAGGAAAACCCACGCGAGCGCGTCTCGCACTCTCGCGCCTCCGCGCCCGCGCCGCTTTCGACACGTTTTCATTTGCAAAATATAAATATAAATATGATTTAAGTACTAGCACCTTTAATCCGGTTATACATAACGAGCGATGTTTTCACTGTGGGCTACGGCGGCTGTCGAACCGTCGAGAACCGTCGACCCCGCGAGGGCGCTCTGCCTCGAATTGGGGTCATGACGTTAGTTTTCTTAACACGATTGCATACTTCATTGTTTGACGCCTAATATTCACTAATAAAGGAGTTACGGAGATCTTGTTTTCACGTAAATATATTGATAGTTTTTTTTTAAATTAAGTATTTAAGAGTGTACCAAATTGAATGAATTATTTCTTAAGCATAATATTTCTTCGGAAGAAGAACCGGGCCAATAGATGGTGGTTGAACACCACATTAATCTAAAGGTTATCAAAATTCACGCAACGTAGAACGAAGGAGCAGTCAACTAATGTAAATCCAGGATGTATAAATTTTAACAACGCAATAACTCTTCAGTCACGTGACAAAGCGGGCTTGTACAAAAATATGGTTGATAAGTATTGGTTCCGCTAACCCATTGGCGACAACGCTCAAGAAAGCGGTCCAAAGCGCAACTACAAATAATTTAAAGTACCTAACTATAGTAATATATTTTCATCGTTATCATCATCATATATTTTATAGAACGAAAATTAATTATACCTATTATGAATACACATATAAGTGATATATTATATGCACTTATATACATTTAAAAACTTGTGTAAAGTATTTAACCCTTATAACTCGGGTTTCTTTTTACCAATTTATCTTATGCTGGTTAAATAAAAACTCACTCAGTCCATCAATTCAATAGTTTATAATCCTTACGTGCCTTCGATGTGGTCGTGTAATGCAGATCAAAATTGTCTACAGCAATCACATGAGGGTCAGAGGCGTATCTAGCCCATGTAGCGCCCGCGTGATGTGCAATATTACCCTAGGCGCCTCAAGCACCGGGAGCAGTGCACCCTAGGACCGTGAGCCCGTGTGCAACACACACCCTGCACTTTATCAAGTCGTCCCCGATGAGGGCACAAGAGCCGGTGGACCAGCTTAGTTACCGTAGGCATAGTTGATATAGTAGTCAATGTTGCCGAAATCGGCTATAAGGAAGAGAGAGAGAGAGGTCGAGCAGAGGCAGAGCATTTTAATATGAGTGAGAGTCACAGGATCGAAAATGCCGACCGAACCAGATTAGTTTTTACTTCAGCTCGTTCTGAATGAATGTTCTTACTCTAGACTGGACAACGAGTCGTGATTTTTTTTTCATATACTTTACATGGCAACAATCTTCCCTATGATAATATAATATGCATAACATGTTATCAGCATGCGTATTTTTCAAATTTGCAGCCTTTTTCTGGTGACATGACATGAGTCACCAGAAAAAGATTCGGGACGCTATAAAGACGCATCACATTTTTGAGTTATTGGTAAAATCTACCTTTAGGTATAGAAAGATCAGTGAATGCTAGAGGTGGGACTATAGGTTTTTTAAGCTACAAATAGAAGAGCTAAACTCGCACTATACACTTGGGGATTGTTGTTTGCATTCCTTGATATCGCCAATTTTATGGTATTGCCATAATATCACTGGCTAGAGTTTCGCAAGGCGCAGACGCAAGTTGAACAGATTCAAAGAAATGCATTGAATAAATCATGCAAGTGCGGTAAATATCCTCAGTATGTCCCAAAATCGGTCAGATGCATCACATACTACTTGTATTTCGGAGATATCATGAGATAACGAAAAACCCTACTTAATTTGTTAAGTGCAACTTCAGTTTTTTATTGCGCAGTTTTTGATTTCATTAAGATCTCTAAGATGAGGATGACCTGTATATGTTTCGGGAACGATCTTGATTGGGTGTGGGCATTTTCAGTCGCAAAGTGGAAGTGAGATACAAAGGTATACTCCAATGCAACCACAGACTGTTTTGCTTGGTTTTAGGGTTCTAATTCGTGTAACAAGGTTTTAGGGCATGATTTTGAATAGCATTTAACAGTTAGGTAATAAAAGGCTGTTAGGCTGCCTAATCAAATTAATATCTTTGGATAGGTAAGGAAACTAGAAATTTCTTTATGGTGTATCAGCGTTAAAAGGTTTCATTTAATTATCATGTAGGTATTACTCGGAGTAGACAAGCAGGTGACACCGAAGGGATGATATTGGAATAGTAGATTGTATGGCGAGGGTCTAAAACAAGCCATATCTCCACGATGTTTATATTCCCGAGCGAAGTCAGGGAAAATTGTCCGCGTGGTAATATGGCTTTTAGACCAGATATACACTCTATTTTTCACTTTGAACTGCGAGAAAATAGTAAAAACAAGGGTTATTCATCCACAATCCATAATAAATTCTTATCCACCGACATGGTTCTTATCTCCTTTTAAAAAATGGCTTCCATCTGAGTTTAGATTATTTCACCAATGTCAAGTTTGCTTATAAAGCGACGTTGTTCGGTAGTTTGGTCAGTCGTCAATAAGCTCCGCTTAAGAAGCAAGGAGTCCACCGCTGACCGCATCCACGACGAAACACCGGCGTCAAGGTTGTTAAAATCAAAATATTGACATCACGAATAAACGCCATTGACCGTCTAGACCTAGTATAAAATGTAACAAGTAAATAGATAATGACGATATGAATTTAATAATGCATAATGCACCAACTAATTAAATATGCGTATGCAAAAAAAAAAACCAAAACCTGACATGTAACGTGGTCAATAAAGTATTTGTATTTGTCTATATGCGCGCCCTAACAGCCGAGCGCGGCGGACAGCATACGGAGCATAGATAAAGCGAGATACACTGCAGTCTCTCCCGCTCAATCTCATAGCGTATGCCATGTATATACAGTCAATCACGTATACATGACAAGAACGTTTGGACGCGGCTACATAGGCTAGGCTCCGTCAACAGCTCCGTCCAAACGTTCAAGCGTGTTTGACTGCATACATGACATAAGCTATGAAGATTGAGCGGGATAGACTGCTGTCTATCTCGCCTTATCGTATGCCCCGCGTATGCTGTCCGCCGCGCTCGGCCGTTTAGACGCCGCTATTAGACGGTCAGAGGCGTTTATTCGTGGTGTGAATATTTTGTATCTGTGTCAAAGCAGTTTATTTAAAAGAATGGCGCCAAATTTAATAATCTTTTCGCCTTGGTCAACAATTAGTTGTGTGGTATCAACTATTAGTTGATTGTGGATGAATAATCTTTGTTTTTACTATTTTCTCGCAGTCGAAGTGAAAAGTAGAGTGTATTAGGCCTGCCACACACTGGCGCGGCCTGCGGTGGCGGACAATAGTAAAGGGCATTGGGTAACCTTGTATGATAAAAAAAAGACATTTTTTTTTGTAGCGGCCAAGGATGTTTATGTAAAAATCTTTTAGAGGACCTCTTAATACGCACATGTATATAAAATTAAACGCGTTAAACAATATCGGAGCCGAGATGTTTTAGTTTGGTTTATAAGTTTTCAATGACCTGCGGAAATATATATTGCTAATATCTCGGCTCCGATGCATTTTAGAGTATTACATTGCATAACAGAATATGTTTGTTTTAAAGTTGATATATTATTATTATACCACTTTAACGAGTGGCCGCTCATTTAAAAAATATGAAAACAAATTTATCCAAACCCCTTTGACAGCCGCGGACAAGTTTACTATTGTCCGCCGCGGCCAGGCCGCGCCAGTGTGTGGCAGGTCTAACTCTGGTCTAAAAGTCATATTACCCCTCGAATTATTTCCCATCACTTCGTTCGGGAAAATATCCATCTCGTGATGATATGGCTTACTTTAGACGCTTGTCATACAATCTACTATATAGAGTTAAAGGACACCAAGAAAAAAAAGTGGATTCCTGAAGGTACTTTGCTGTCTGCATGAAAAGGAAGGATAGCGAATGCAGTCATTCGCAGTAGCTTCAGGCTTAATGTTGGTTAAACCTATCAATTGCAGTAATACCAATAGTAGTTGAAAAATGTATCCCTTATATGGATGGGGGATGCTTTCGACTGTCTACTTTGATCCTATGAAAGAAGACATATCGTTTTAAACCTGTTGTCGTGTAAGTAGATGTAATATATTATACACCTTACCTTACTTGTAATATATTTACATACCGATAAAAGCTCTGCTTTGTGCAAATTTTTGCAAAGTACCAGTTTTTGGGTGATGGTCAGCAATAACAAACTTTATCTGACTATAGTTAAGAATGTAGGTACATACATTATTATAGTGTACATGGTTGAGATTATTTAATGTTGGCAGACTTTTTATAAAACTGTCATTGAAATTTGAATCTTCTATCCTGCGAGGTAGAGTTGCTTTTTGAATGGACTCGATGCAATCCGGCCAACTCAAATAATCTCAAGTAGGTACCTATATGCGAAAATGACCTATGAGTCATTTACACCATTACGCAGTTAAGTACCAATGAATACCTACATCAATCCTCCTGTCCCGTTGCAGAGGGCGTTACTCTGGCGCCTAGTGCAACAAGGCAGGGAGGTAGATACCTACATATACAATTCAGGTAAATTAGTAAACTAAATACCAAGTAAAGAGGTACGTAGCCATATTACATACCTTCTTAAAGATTTATTGAGATTGGGATTAATTAAAATGCTACATGAAGTCAGAATCTATTTTTTTTAATAAGCATAATAATGTATTGTCTGGTGGTGTGGTTGACTGGTAGAAAATGCCTTATGGCATTAAGTTCGCCTTTTGTACTTGTATCTTGTAACTGTGCTATAAAGTTAAAATAAATAAATGTATATTATCATTATTAAAATCAAACTAGACTTATTTCCTTTATTATAAGTTAGGCACCTACCTATATGTTTGCATACATACCTATGTAGTTCAAAACTTCAAAGTAGTCCAACCATATTGTAGCTCTACCAAAAAAAGCATAGTAGATTGTATGACAAGGGTGTAAAATAAGCCATACCACGAGATGATTATTTTACCGTGGGAAGTGATGGAAAATTCCTCGAGGGGTAGTATGGCTTTTAGAACAGTGTCATAGGTAGACTCTTCTTTTTACTTCGACTACGAGAAAATAGTAAAACAAAGATTATTCCTCCAAAATCAATAAAAAGTTATGAAAGTAATTTCCAATTTGGCCTTTGGCGGCATGATATTTTTTTAATAAGCTGCTTTGACACAGATACAAAATATTGATACAACGAATTAAACGCCACTCCACTCCACTGACCATCAACAAGCGCGTCCAAACGGCCGAGCGCGGCGGACAGCATACGGGGCATATGATAAAGCGAGATAGACTAGACATCACTGACTGTCTATCCCGCTCAATCTCAAGCTTATCAGCCGTGTATGCAGCCGTGTACGCTTGAACGTTTGTACGCCGGTACTATATAATTACGCTCAGAGGAGTTTTTAATGATTGTGAATTCAAGAATAAAAATCGCCTGATATTTGAAATTTAATCTGTTTCCTTATTGGTCAATATTAATCAATCAATCTAGATCAATGTATTCTGATTAGTTGATAGCAAATACAAATGGTTTTCAAATTGTTGTGATTGGTGGATTTAATTCGGTGAACTATTTTGATAGTTCAAATTAAAATGTTTTAAAAATCATAAATATGTGTACATATTTTCCCTCCAAGGGGTAAATACGACTTTAGCCCCGCTATCTAAGCTTAATATTTTTTGGAGCAGTTTTTAGAGCATGAGAAGTGAATAATATTTTTTTTTAATAACAAGTCTATCTTCGAAATTATTTGACTTACGTAATATTTTAAATTTTTCACAAAATATGTTTTTCTTTATGCTTACGGAAAAAATATACATATAAGTATATTTTTTGTAATTATGTCAGTTTGAGTTGCTCATAACCAATAGACATACCTAATACAAATTAATTATATTAAAATAATTCAAAATAAGTTGATTGATAAGGATAAATGCAAAAAAATGTCGCAGGCTTCTGATGTCGATGTGTGGGTGCGGCGCGCGTGTCGGCGCGGTAGGTACGACGGCGAGAGGCCGAGCGGGGGCGCGCGCACACAGCCGCGCGACCCAATGGCCGCGCGCCGCGCACCCACACAAGCGCGCCGACGCCGAGCCAAAAACCGACTTTTCTCACCAAAAACATGCACATTTTGTGCACGTTTAGGGTCTAACTCCCCTCGCGCACACCACCTTCCCCCATTACAAAGATCCTCATTGTCACCACCGACAAGGAACCCTATGAAAAAAATTCATAAATATTCGCACTCTATCCGATCCCCCGGTCACTGTAAATATTTTTTTCTTTTTTTTCATAGGCTTTATACCGGGAATATGTACATCATTAAAAAGCTAATGAAGAGCGCAATCTAACTAGCGAATGGAAAATAACGTGGCGTATTCAGTTTGGGCAACAGATAGGTTTGAAACCGGCGATGCTGCTAAGGGCTCGGAATCGGGAAGCAGAAAAAAATAATGATCTTTTATATATTATTTAGTTAGAGGACACCCTGACGGTGAATAATATGCATTGAAGTTAATGATTGTCTGTATAGTTTGTCCAGTTAGAGAGGATCGCGGGGGCCCGCCCAGCGCCGCGCGGGCGCGGGCGGCGCGGCCTCGCTGCGCCCCTACGTGGACATACTACTAGGAAAAATATCTATTCCCACCTCACCTCTTTTTCTGCCAGGACACAGGCGCAGACCCTACAATCAATATTGTTCACTAAAATCCAACTTATATCACATCATATTCTGGGGAAAATTGTTGGAACTTTTCCGACCTCACTGTAACTTAAGCGACGACATCACAGTGCAGTTTCCAAGTGAGATACACAAAAATATTATGAAATGGTTCAAATAATTCATATTATGGAACAGATGCAGAAATATTCACAATTTGTTACACATTGGGCACAGGAAAAGATATTAGACGATGTATTTAAAATTAATTGATCGAGCGCGCATGAATATGGCGTTACTTTCGGCACTTCTGTTGAAATGCGATTGAAATTACAGACATATTTCACGATTTTAGATTCTAAGGAACATCATAATAATGTAGGGATGATAATAATGTTTTAAAGAGCATTGAATTAGGCATGAAGCGATAGTCGCGCAGCGTAGCGACTCTACGAGGGCTGATGCATGCCGTACAAGTATAAAAAACACACAATTGAAGACACGCATTGTTTAATGACTTGTTTTGATTGAAATAAGCGTTATGTACCAGACTTTGGAAGACATTAAGGTTAAGTACTTCAATTCATGAAATGTAAAAATAAGCAAACTATGATACCTACCTATAGGTGAGACAGAGGCAGAGATTAGGTTACCAAAGATTAGTTAGACTTAAATCAAGGAAATATAGAAGGAATGAGAGGCAGGGGAGGACCAAGGCGCAATTATATTAGGTACCTATGGATCAAATAAAAGAAGAAGCTGGTGGTGTGTCATACCTACCTACGAGAGAGAGAAAATGGAAAATGCTCCACCGACAAGACAATAGGTAACTCTTAAATTTGTGATGATGTGAAATAAAATTGGTGAAAGTTCACATTTTAACAATAGCATGATCATATTCATATTCATTTATTTACCTACTCACAATATAAGATTAGGTACATTATAAATTACGTGTCAATTTAAAAGAATCCTTATTGTGATCGTCAATAAAATACAATAACATTCAATAAAAATAATTACAAGAATAATGACTAACAATTGAAATATAAGAATATAACTATGTCCACTTAATTTAAATTTATGTCATAGTTCACCTTAAAGGATCGTCAGTAGGTTCATAATAATACAATATCCCTCGCTTTACATTATATTTTTTTAAAGGGCCTCTGCGCTCTTGGCTTCGGCCCCACGCATGCCTTCCAAAAGTCCAGGACCCCATGGTCCTGAGATATGGAAAAAACATACATAATAATATTAATACAATATATACTTACTCTTAGTACATTCTTGGGTACCAATTAGATGGAAAGCATTCATATGGCAATTTTAAGGTGTCTAATAAGTGCCTAGATTTGTAGGTAGGTACCTAATTAATAATACCTAATAAGTGAAGGTAGGTATAGATGTTTCACTAAGCAACCACTCGATTGTTGGTATTTTTAAATAGTAAGTCGTGAACTCGTTAACAAAAACAAACGTTTAAACGAAATTTCCCAAAATGCGAGTTAATAAGTATTTTTTTAAATATCCTTCCTTTGCGAAAGTTCACAGAGTCAACATTGCATCGGGTCTAGTGATATTATTAAAATGGGCGACATAAATAAAACGTTAATGATGGAGTTAAGTGAAACTTTACGACGGGGGAAGCGAGGGGCGGAAGTGCGTGGAGCCACGTGCGTTGCAGCCGATAACGAACTTTCCACTATCTGCTTACGAAATGCTTGCCCAACGACCCATTTTGTAAAGCTACAACCATTGACAAATACACTATAGAGTAAACATATCAACACCTACTTCGCCTAGCATAAGTTACCGTATGTCACCTACTCTAGTAGGAGTACCTCATCTGCATGGTCTCCGGCAGGGGCTAGAACCTACTGTCCCTACTTAGTACTGACTTTTCAAGATAGCGGACTGATGAAAGACGTCAAGAATAAATGTTCTATTCTAGGTGGTTGTTCAGTCTATAGATACCTACGTAGTAGTAGGAAAAGTAATAGGGTAGTAAAAGCCATTGATTTGCTATTTTACCTTACGAGTACAACTTACAATTTTACAAATATTAACTGGCAACCCTGTGGCGCTGGCGACCAATGACGGAGTCCTTTTTGACCAGTGCTGCTGTTTTACAGCTTTAAAATTGTAACTTGCTGCCTTATATATAAGCTTATAACATTTGCATTTCCTCAACCTCAAATCTTGGATATTCGGGCATTGATAAAATCGATATAAAATTGACAAGTTTTAATTCTCATTTCGCATTTTTAAACAAACATAGCTTGCATTTCATTAGGTGGCATTTGTATGATAGTCATCATTCTCCTAGCGTTATTCCCGGTTGTGCCCCTAAAGGAGCCCAGGCATTTGTATGATAGTGAAGCGCGTAAAGGTGGACTGATGACCTGGTAAAGGTCGCGGGAGTCCGCAGGATGCGGGTGGCGCGGGACCGGTCATTGTGGCACTCTTTGGGGGAGGCCTATGTCCAGCAGCGGACGTCTTTCGGCTGATATGATGATGATGATAAAAATGGAGCATTGATCATCACATCAAGTAATTGACTGACTATAGCAATGATACATCAGGAGTTTGCTATAGCTGATGCTTTTATAAAATTCAAGGTAATAATGGATTATTTCTCAGTTAATTAAGTAACAAGCTGTCTAGGTATAGGTACTAATTATATTGTCAAAGCGTTAAAAGCGAAGAAAAAACATTTTTGTGCCTCTACTAAGTGAACGGCTAATCGCATCTTATACCTACTAAACGACAAATGCCCACTTATTATGTACCCAATTATCTATACATCAATTTCAGGTAAAGATCTCAGTCTACGTATTCAGATCTAATCTGGTATATTTGCAAACCCAGAGGGGTATTAATCACGTAACGTTTTAAACGCGCGTTAGGTAGATCCAACTGTCATTTTCCATATAAAAATTGGAATTTAGATCTGCCTAACGTACATAAACTGCGTTACGTGATCGACCTGCAGGGTTAAAGTATCATTGAGTTTGTGCTATATTTCTACCCTCCTACTCCTTTGCACCCTTCCCATAAATAGGAACTCGTGAGATTTAGAAAAAAAATATTGTAGGATTAACCTCATTGGCGGACTTAGTCAGTGTGGATTCAGGATGTTTAGCTCGTTTAGCACGGCACAAAGGAAAACGACACCGCGTCTACTTCTACACGTGGAAGGCAGTTCCTGGTAGCGCCCGCGCAGGTAAACAACTAGATATTACGCGCAGTTGCAGCGCTGACGCCGCGCGCAGGGCTGCCTGCTCTATCTATGCAAAGGGACCTATGAACTCGAAAATTATAGTTACTGAAAAAGCGAGCGAAGCGAACGAACTTCTCTGTATCAGCTTGGGCCGAAATTCGTTCCTACTTTTTATCCGGATGTCCAGATGTCCGGCTGTTCTCTACAGGTCACCGTTCTCAACCGATTCTCGACAATTTTTGTGAACAGGTTCAATAATTTCATATAATTTGTCAATTGGGGTTTTTTTTTGCTAAAAAGTCAGGCTCGTTCTACAGCTCTCACATACATCTATCTAGTAATGCCCCCTAGCCTAAGTTTTTTATCTATAAGTATACTAAAATCTTAACAATTTTTGCGCTAAAAACGTTAGCTTTCACTCTGTAATCTAAATTATACATGTTAAAATTTGTTTTAATTGCCGGGAGCATCCAACTGTCATAATGGCGCTAGTGGGTCGGTTGGCGCGGTTATAAATGTTGCGTTCATAAAAAAGTTTATTATTTGTCTTTACGGTTTGTTTTGTTTTATATTACTATTATTATAAATATTTTGTACGAGTGTAAAATATGTGTTACGCAGTGGAATCACCGGATGGTTCCATCGGAAGACCAGCGCTGGCCACCAGGCCAACACAACGCTGAGATGGAACCATTTCGTGGCAATTTGTCTACCATTCTGTTTTTTGATTTATGTACATTATGTGCTGTTGCCATGAATAAATATGATTCTATTCTATTCTATTCTATTCAAATCAGAATCTTTTGAGTATTTTGCAGTGTAGGTACTTACACAGAGCAGCCAATTGTATGAACTTTTAGCACATCAAAGCACCTCACTCCGTATTATAAAAGGTAGAGAGCGGGCGGCATGCATTTATTTACGCCATAATATTATGTCTCATACATACTCGAATGGTACCTACCTTTTATTTATTACCGACTATATTGTTAGCACCCTTCGTATGCATTTAATGAGGTTTTGTAAATAGAAAATTCAGAGCTCTCTTGTCACTTCCGTCGTAGACAATCTACACTAATAAAGAGGAAAGAATTGATTGTTTGTTTGATTGTATTGAATAGGCTGCGAAATTACTGAACTGATTTGAAAAAATCTTTTACCATTAGAAGCCGACATTATCCCTGATGAACATAGGCTACTTTTTACCGCGGGAAAATGCTTCCTTCCTACGGGAAAACGGAAAACTAACCGTACGAAGCCGGGCCGGGTAGCCAGTAATTTATATGTTTGAATATACCCAAAATTCAATAAAAACATACGATAGATATGCATGTAGGCAGAAGATATAGCGATTATTTGATCAACCTTAAATGGTTGAGATTATTTAATGTGAACATATTTTAATAACACTGTCGATGGAATTGGAATCTTACACCGTGGAGGATAGAGTTGCTTTTTGAATGCTCTACTTTGATGCCATTCGGCCAACTCAAATGTAAGTATACTTAAGTTAGACGATTGATAACACTGTGATAGAAAAATGTGTAAAAATGCTTAATTAAAGCGCAAATATAATACTAATAGTAGAATAAACGGATACAAAAATCCTTTTCCACATTAAACTCATAAAATATTACAGCTGCATTATGCGCGACGATGGCTGACACCCCTGGCGCCCCGCCCGTAGCTATGCAAAGTACCTACCTTTTATAATCTATGCACCTTCACGGCTCTGACAGACATAAATCAATATTTTTCCTTATTCTGTAGGTTTTGAAAAACGAATAATAGGGCTTAATTGATTTCTATAAAGTACTACTTAATTGATTAGCTTCATTATACATAACTATTATTTTTAAATAAACAAACAAGTTAATATTTAATTAAGTGTATTGAGAAATAAATGATTGGTTGATTGATAGCATCAGGTAACGTTTTAAAATTTCCCTTAGTTTTAACCGTGATATTTGATTACGTGCAGCATTTATATGAACAACTAGCTTTTGCCCGCGACTCCGTCCGCGTGGAACTCGTTTATATCGCAGTTCAATACAAAATTTCACCCCCCCTCCATTTCCCCCCTTAGGGGATGATTTCGGGGACAAAAACTATCCTATGTCCTTCCCCGGGACTTAAACTATCTATATATACCAAATTTGACCTAAATCGGTTCAGTGGTTTAAGCGTGAAGAGGTAACAGACAGACAGACAGACAGACACACTTTCGCATTTATAATATTAGTATGGATTTTACTGCCGGTTCTACCACTTGTGAACTGTTAACGCGGCTATAACTTTATTTGCAAAGAAGTGCCCGCGCGGCGCCGCCCACGTAGGTATGGCAACGAACCCAGGCGGAGCCACGGTATAAAATATAGTCTACGACTATCCCAAAGGTCTACTATAAGAGATTATACTTCATACAAAAAAAATTAACAAAGCTGCAAACTAATTCGCTTTACCTTACTTAAAGAAACTCTTATTTATGATTTTGTAGGTACACCGAAAGTAATAGTTTTCGAGTGACAGATAAATAAGTAGCACTTAAGTAAGGTAGACAGAGAATATAACAACTATAGGAGCATCCACACAAAGGACCCCTACTTTTAAAGTTAAAAGTTTTATCCATTCTATTTCAGTAACTGAAAGAACCTCCTACCTTTAAGTAAGTATTTATTTATTTTTAGCCGTGTCCCCTTCTCAGTTATGTGTGAGATTGATTCCTATACAAAATGTCATACTTAATCAAATGCTTTGAAACATTTTAACTCCTGACAATTTGAGTGGGAGCTAAATTTTACAAGTTTTTTGCTGATGATGAGTAGAAATAGTTTAAGAGATTTGAATATGAATGGCATTATCCATAAACGTTCGTCAAACTTAAACAAATTGTAGCTAACAGAGGTTTAATAAGTTTTATGAATAAGAGGGTAAATGTTTACTACAGACATATAACAACATAATATAAATCATATACTAGCGGCTGACCAATTAATTTGCTCAAATATCTTCAGATGTTACTTGTTTAGGGTAAGATAGAGGTAGCATTAAAATGAAATTGGAGAAAAGTTTTCTCAACTAGGCTTTATCCTCAGAAACATAAGGGTGTCATTTGTCAGACGACCAAACTATACAATCAGCATCACATATGGTTATTTAATAACAACCAAAGTAGCCAAACAATTTGGTACTTGACTTTATTACTGTAAGAGTAAGGATTTAACTTTGGCTGATACGACGCTGACTGTTCCTTTCTTTTACAGTCTATAACTATCTATAGGTATGATATATTATCCAATAAAGCGTCAGCTGACTTTTATACGTTAAATCCTACCTATAATATCTGAATACCAAGTAGGTACTTGTATAGGTATTACTGCGAATATCTCGTAGATAACAGTATCGATGATAGCCGAGGTTTGAGAACCAGGAATCGTATTATATTCACGCCTACCGTTAATAGATACGGCGTACATACCTACCTATTCCTTTATCTTAAATAAAATATGAATTGGTGTGGTAGGCAAACATATATATCTACGCACCCATTTCAAGTATAACAATATTGTTTTTATTATACATTTATTGTATTAGATACAATGAATAATTATCTATTAACTCTGAAATCGGAACTGAAATGTTGTAGTGAGTAGGTATCCAAATAAATGACGGTATTAATTGCTGGTTATTTTAATATTAACTGCAAAAGTGCAAATGTAAGATCATAATCAATATCTGAACTTAGTAAACGTTACATGCCATGTGCAATTATTGTTATTAATTACCTAAGTACATATATTCGTGGAAGTATTAAAAAGCTTGTGCAGAAATAGTATTTAATGACAGTGCTTAATGTTAACCTATCTATTTCTAAAACATTTCAATATTTAAGTAGACCGATTGGCAAAAGTGCGATTTTTGTCATTACCAAAATATTTTCATCAGTGAAATACTTCGCTACAGCTACCTACAAATGGCGATAACATTTACAAAGCGCCTCTAATTAGGTACATTATGCTATACCTACTGCGCGTGCTCGATTTCCCTAATCGTGTGGAGCGGCGCGGGCGCCGGTCCTGGGGCCGCGAGGGTGCCATTGCAGACATCCACGCCTTCCGGACCACCTACCCGCCACTGTCGTCGCCGAAACTATAACACTTAACTCTTCCGTCACTTTCGCACGTCCACCGGATGATAAGGACAGCGCGAGTCGAGTCGACTCGAATGCCACCGCAACCGAATCTGAATTTACCCTTTGACGCACGTCGCAGTCTTATATATCCAAACGTATCAGTTTCTACAAATAAGCAATAATAGTAAGTTACTAAATAATAGGTAGGTAGAGATACAGTAAATAATTCTAATTCAGTTAAAAGATTGTAGGTAGGACTTTTTGTACAATCACACGTGCATCGACTGAAAATTTTCTTTTGAAAGCTCGAATGGCAGCGTTTTCTACACGTAGATATTGCTTGTTTGCATGTGTGAAGTAAGGTCGTGCGTCGGTGTGCGTACATGTATAGAAGTAATTTGTCGGTATTGCTCAGTGCGTATGTGTGCTGTACTATTCGTGACCGTTCTCTGAGTACGAAGCTAATGGAAATTGAAAGAACAATTGCTTTTCAAGTAACAATACATTCGTTATAATATGTGTAAATTATTAACTTGTAATAATTTATGGAAAATCTGCTCTCAACATAGAGACATGACGCTTGATGAATGGACCATAGTAGCAAATTCCTATTAATTCCCTTCTTACTTATCCAATACTTTGACCGAGATCAATATGGTGCGATAAATTCCAAATGCAGATTTAACAGAATGGTTCTCGTAAACGTTCGCAACGCAAAGCGAAACATTCGCGTGCAACGCTGCGCAGGCGCGCGATTAGAGGTGGTTGCATCGGGCGGCATGCGCGCGGGCAGCGGTGACCGCCCGAGGAATGCAACAGGTAACCGATTCCAAGAAGGCCGCGGCCCGTTACCGCGCCGAATATCTCCCAGTCAAAAGCGCCGACAAGTGCAGGCGAGCACTTGCGACAACAGGCCAATGCCGATGCGCCCGGCCAGCTGCATTCCAAGCGACATTGAGTTGAGTTAGAAACCAGTCGGAGATCGACGCATTCTCGCTGCTCTGCACGTTCCCGAATATCGATACTTTCAAGGTCCAGAGGCACGAATATTTCTACTTTTATTCCTTGCCACGGACACGGGTTGAACTGAGGGGATTCTGAGGGCTGCGAGCCAACTTGGAAATCGTAGTTTAAACCAACATATCGTACAATTAATCCAAGTAGAGTGGGGCACGTCTCCGTGGATTGAACGATATTGACTGGGTATATAAAACTATGTTTATTTACCTACTTATGGAATATTCTGCCAACTATAGACTAGACCCAGGAAGACGCAAACGACCAAGTCAAAGTTAGGTCGCATTGAATATTCTAGGTGACGCAGCAGTATCAATAAAAAGGTCTTACAGTTTCAGAATGACCCATACCTAACGCTATTTTCATGGTATTAAGTTTTTTTTCTTTTAGTTTTATATATCCCTTGTTTATTAAGAGATGTTCTTCCTCCTTAACACTCCCAATAACAGTCATTTAAATGTATTACTGAAAGTTGTGTTCCTACTATTTGGAAACATGCTTGGATTACTCCTGTCCCCAAAGGCCCTATCTCTCGTAATATTGAGAAATACCGTCCTATATCAAAATTATGTCAATTTGGTAAACTACTTGAAAAGACTAGATCAATTGTCTAGTGTTGTAAGACATCACATTGTACCCAACCAGCATGGCTTCTACAAAGGTCGATCAGTTGATACGAATTTGTTGACATTTACCCCTTTGAGCGCCAATGTCGGCTGTAGCCGACATCGGAAAGTCCTGCCATGGACGCCAACGACGGCCACGCACGTCAGTTTTGTTAATGCAATAGGGACCTATGAGGGATTCCGTTCGAGTTCAATTTCGCTCGTTAAAGTTCAATTTCGCTCAACAAAATGCGACAGCGTGGCGTCAGTGACAGGTCATTTTTGTTCAACGCTTGGCTGTGAAAAGGTTACCAACGTTATACTGAAAGCTATGGATGACGGATTTTCGGTAGACGCCGTGTACCTATACCGATTTTGCCAAAGCCTTCGATAAAATTTGTCATCAGACCTTACTAAATAAGCTCTGGGAACTCGGTATACACGGTGATTTGTTTCGCTGGGTTAAATCGTATGTTGTAAATCGGACACAGTCAGTAGTAGTCTCAGGGTTTACTTCGGACAGTAAAAATATAAGTTCAGGCGTCCCTCAAGGGTCTCATTTTATATAAGATAAGATAAGATAAGATAACGTTTATTATAGTAATAAATGGTAAGTACAAGTTATGCTTACATTGTTTTTGTAATATTCTACAAGATAAACGAAAGTATGAGTATAAATATATACCTTTTCTGTAACAATGCTTACGAGTTACAGTTTAGAGTTTTGTTTTTGCTCAAAATGGAATCCATTTCCCCTGAAACTGCCCAAGAACTAACGCTTTTATACCTAAGTCTTGGTCAACATCCACTTCTCATATCGGCAAATAAAACTGTAATAAACTGTAACAAAACAAGGGGAACAAGGACAGTGTTTATTTTATTGAGCCAGATAATCATACACTTTTTAATGATATGGCATCCGTATCAGAATGCCACTGTTTAGCATATATTTGCTTGAAATAATCATAATCACATGGATGAGACAACACACCCGATAATGCACCCAAGATCCCAAAATCAATTCATATGAATACTTGACAGGCTTCTCATACCAGAGGTGACTGTAAACTTGCCTGGATTCCAGAAGGAGTATATTATGGTCGCATTGACACATAAATGAAATATTTCAGTTCGATTGTTTTATTTTGTCTTCATCAGGCGTTAAAGGTGCCTTTTCATTTCTATTAAGCCAGCATAAAGCACATTTTTAACAGACTTCAAAAAAAGGAGGAGGTTCTCAATTCGGCTGTTTTTTTTTCAATGTTTGGTACCTCAGAATTCCGTCATTGATGAGCCGATTCGAAAAGTTTTGTTTTTGTTCGTATGTGTTTCCAGGTGGGTCCCATTTTTTTCAAAATTCAGTTAGATGATGGGATCCATGAGGAATTGAGTGGACTCCTCAATTTTATTAGGCACGCGTGTAGTGATTTTGGTATTTTCTGTTATAACTCGTGTATTTACATCCGGAATCATAAATTTGGTGGCGAGGAATTGATGATGAAGACCACAGATGACTTATCGAATTCCTCAATTATGTACTTAAAAGTGCAAAAGTACGTCACAGGTTCTGATAAGATTCCGTTGAAATAGGAACAAATGAAGTGCCATTGGTGATGATCTTGGGGAATCGTTGGAAGTCCTCAAATATTATCAGCCCACATACAACGATTCGGTTTTTATCTATAAGTAGTAAAAAACGCATTTGCTATCGGAAATCAGTTCATGTGGTAAATTGTAAAAAAAAAATAGGAAATGTTCTCGTGGCTTGGCGGAGTACTAAATTGAAGTCGGTTAAAACTTTGTTTTTAAAGTAAATTGCAAAACCAACTTTCTTCTCGCGTTTCCTTATTCCGACAACCCACCCTCTACGTACAACGATAGAGCATTTATGTATGTGGTGAAGTTTAAAATTAGACAACTTTATTTAGAAAGGTGTTATAATATGCATCTATGAAAAGAAAGCAAGCGTTACTTAACACGAGGGTGCGTCTATAAATACGTGACAGAAATAGGTAGTCATAACCGAGCACTGGTAAAATAAACTATTCATTGTTTAAGTATTTTTGTAAACCTGATTTTTTTTTGCGTATGTTCATGTACCATTGATGGCACAGCTAACTAAGGATTGGCCGTGCGTTGCACATGCCCAATCCACCGCAAACGCTCCTGGTTTAGCATTATATCCAATTTTCCAGCTCTCTCACAATGAGGAACCCAGCCGTTCCATATGATGTTAAGGATACATCACCGACAGCTCCATTTTAGCAAGTCACCACCAAATTACATAATTAACGTTTCGGAATAAGAACTGCAAGGTAATCGCATAACTTTTCCAACGCGCATTAAGTACGACACAACGGTATTTTTTTTGAAGGTGAATATAACTGACTAATTCAAAAAGTTACTCGTTAGGCAACTGTGCTCACAAACTTCAGGGATAGGTATAATTTCCGCTATTGCTGAATGAACTGTTATAAAAACGTACTAGATGTACTTAGTGCGTAGTTGAAAAAACGGACATGTCAAATGTGTTTGGGCGCTAATTGTTTCGGGGGTCGCTGAAGGCAGTTCCGTGCAGATGTTGCTGCTGCGCCGCACATGCGCGGAAACGCGGGCCTTCCGGGTTACCTAATACTTACTATTATCAAGTACTGATAGGGTACAATTAATACTATTGACAACCAGTTTTTTAGCATAGTGGATAGACAATGGCTAGAAACCCCAGTAAGGGCAAAATTTTGTTTGCTGGGCATGAATATTTGTTTCTGAGTGTTGCATGTTTTCTATGTATCTATACCTAGTCATATTATCTATTAAATATATTATCGTCGTCTAGTAGCTTATGATACAAGCTTTACTGAGCTTACTATGGGAATAGCTCAAATCACGCAGGATGTTAAAATGGCGAATCCATTTTATCATTTACCTAATACTAATCAGTCATTTGATCAAATCTCTGAATCTGTTTAGTGAAATGACGAAATCGGACAAAAAAGGCAACTCGTTTTTTCATTTCACTAGATTTGTTTAGTGATTTGATAAATCCCTGAAACGCGTTAGTGAATTGACGAAACCAACTCGCAGATATTGGCTCCTAAATCATTAGTCATTTAAACGGTTCTGGGACTTAGACTCGGATGGCGGATAGGTTAGAAGATGGTGGCGGGAGCTCCGCTCCCGCCACCGTCTTCGTGGTTATTTTTTTTATAAAAGAGCGGAAAAATCTTTATCGCGTTAGTTTCGTCAACTCGTCACTGACGCGTTTCAGGGATTTTATCAAATGACTAAACAAGTCTAGTGAAATGAAAAAACGGAAGAAAGCGTGAAAAATATCTATTTTTGTACAACCCTTGATCTTAAAGAAACTCAATGATAAATGCGTGAGCAATATGTCTATGCCATGTGATCCACACGGCGCCCCACCGGAAATATCAACGCAATATATTTTGAGACGAGCGCCCCCTGCGACGCATCTCAATCATCAACTAATAAGCAGACGGAAGGAAAGTAATCTAGACAAAAGTTTAAAAATAATGTGTCCAGGAATAGATCGAAAGGTGAGCTTGAGCGCCGCGGCCCCACGAGTTAAAAATACAAGCAACTTGCGACGCCGCGCCGGGCGCCCTACGCTGCGCCGAGTCGAACGCCTAATATCGAACGACAAACGTCGAACGCTGCCTGCCTTATTAACAAACATTTTGGACTCATCCGTAAGCACCGCCTAGTAGGGGAGAGTAGGGGAAACGCGAACGGCGGGTAATCCCGACCGCGACAGTTCTACTATGTTAGAAACATATGACAATATATTGTCCACCGCCATCTTGATGTTTATGTAGCCGGCAGTGCCGGTCAACAACACACAACACGAGTGAGGCGGACACGCGCTCGTGTCAAGGTATGAACATTTCAATATTTTGTGTTTTTTGATGTAGTTTTTGCGTAAATGTAACTTGTTGTAGCTTTATTTCCATCGACTATCGTAATTTAACATTTACTTGGTGGAATACTCATGTATTAACAATTTTATTGGCAATGACGCCAACCGCCACAGTAAAAATAACCTTGAGTATTTTTGGCCACTTTTATTATTCTGGTCCCGCGGGCAATGACAATGGCGAACCGGTAATCTCGAACGTTCGGCATTACCCGCACATGGTGAACCATTTAACTCATTTTTTTTATTTTGATTTAGATGCCCCGTAATTACAATTACTTGTTTATTTGTGATGAACCTACTCTCGGCAGGTTTTAAATGCGATCTTTGTAGTAATTAAGGCTGATTAAAAGAGTAAAATCGTTATTCGTAATTACCTCACCGTGTGTTCGTAATTACCCGACTAGAGTTGGGTAAATCCGAACACTAAGGGTTTTGTTTTTTGTCAGTATGGTAAGTATTTTCATTGTGGATTATTTAATTAGTTAGCCAGATAGTTAAACTTAACTATAAATGAATAAACGAAATTCTGAGTCTTGATGTCCCTGATTTATTTACGTTTTCCCTTAAGTGTTCGCGTTTCCCCCACTTTCCCCAACTATTTGACCCCTCGATTCGTAACAACTATGCGCTGCGCGATCGGATGCCCGACTTATAGGTAGGTACTAAGTTCGTTTTTTTTCCTATAATAATTCTGGAGTGCCTCCTCCAATTACTATTCATGGACGCCGGCGGGGGACACAAAAAGGGACAAAATTGTTTGCCCACGTCCTTAGTGGGGGAGGGTCTTTTCTTTTACGGGGTAAGTTATAGGTCAGTCTGTGAGTTTGAGTTGGTCTTAGGTAAGCTGTTTTGTTATCAAGACTGTCTGTATGTCGCTGTGATTTTATTAGCTGGGTTGTGGGGTGAGGGGGGCCGGATCGCCTTCCCTCTGCTGAGGCTGTGTGGGGCCCGAAGCCTCGCTCCTGTTCCTCGCCCTGCTTCTCCTTGTCCTATAGAGTGGGTTAGGCTGGGGTCTGCGCGACAGTAGGCGTTAGTAGCAGCCTGAGGGGTAAACACGTAACGTTCTGAACGCGCGTTAGGTAGAGCCTACTGTATTTTTTCCGTATTAAAGTTGACATTTAGATCTACCTAAGTACGGACAATGCGTTACGCGTTTGACCTGCAGGTCTCTGCATCATGTGATTGACTGTTGTCAACACAATAAATAATAAATTAATAAATATTTGCGGACAATCATACACAAATCGACCTAGTCCCAAACAAAGCAAAGCTTGTACTATGGGTACTTAGATGACGATAAACATACTTACATATATAAATAAACACTTAAATACATAGATTTCATCCATGACTTGGGAACAAATATTCGTGTTCATCACACAAATAAATGCCCTTACCGGGATTTGAACCCAGGACCTCTTGCTTCGTAGGCAGGGTCACTACCAACTACGCTAAAGCGGTGCAAGTGGCTCAGCGACTATACTACTCATACTGCGGCAACTGGCTGGGGATTACATATAACAGAACAATACATGTCAAAAACTTTCATATAGAAAGAGATAAACATTCTCTTATAATCGATCATCTTCAATGTTTTTAATGTTACTGTTCCTTGTGGTTGTCAACAAATTTAAAGTGAAACAGCAAATCTACGGAAAGGCGAAAGCGCTTGTGAGTTCACCTGAAGGACTGAATCCGTGATGAGGTGACCCGACACTATTGGTATAAGTACCTACGTATAAAAAGAACTGGAATCATTGATCATTAGTAGGTACCTAACCTGAAGTAGCGGTGAAATACCTAAGCCGACTACGAGTATATTAACCGTGGAGGTCGTTTACCGAAATTAATCCAAGTAAATAAAAACCGGCCAAGTGCGTGTCGGACCAGTTAGAACCCCAGACTTTTGGACAAGCTATCCTACGATACCATGGGTTTAAAAAGAAAAAAAAACATCCCCACTTTACCATAAAAACATTTTTTCAAATGTTATTCTATCGTTTTGTCGGCGTGATTGATTTATATACTTAGTACCCATGCCGAATTCGATAGGTACAGTTTTCTAGTAGTAAAGGCCACTGAGCTAAGCTGCAAACGGACAAACGGACATGGCGAACCTATAAGAGTTTCTTGTTGACTACGGAATCCTAAAAAGGTGGCTGCGGTTGGCGCAGGACCAGTCACTTTGGCACTCTATGGGGGAGGCATATGTCCAGCGGTGGACGTCTTTTGGCTGATTGATGATCATGATGAAATAAAGATATGTTGAAATACACGATTTTTCTTTTAGACAGAAGGTTTCAGACGGAACGCTAAATCGTTCAGTTGGCTCGGTGCAGTATCGGATGACGTCGCTTGTGCAGTTCGGCGAACGGGGGGTGTCGTCTTCCGAGCTGCGATTTTACAAGCGTTACACTCCATCGGTTAGCGATATATTGGCATGTGCTCGGCGACAACCAATCCAAAACATCTTTATCCATAACATTTTCTGTGCCTTTCAGATTCGGCTTCAGACTAGCGATCAAGCACGAGCTATCAATAGATATGTCTACGTTAGTACCTAGCACTTACAAGCGCCTCGCTAGGGCCTGGCCGGTCAACCGTCTAGGTTCGCATTAGAATAGAAGGCGACTGCGATCGGGGTCGCTAATATTCTATGTGGCCAGGGCACTCGCCTAAAATCCCAGGGAAGGCGAAGAACACCTTTTTCGCTTTAGTGAAGAACCAAATGTGGCAAGGTGCGAGGGGGCTCCAGTGCGGTCAGTATGAGATGCCGGAGACCTCCGCATGAGAGTTCAGAATAGCTGGTTTGCAGGTTTTTTCAATGTAAAAACATAGGTCTGGGCTGTCAATCCTAAATACTTGAAAGTACGGAGATAGAGACAAAACATGTCCTAGAACCGTTTCTCGTAAAACAGCGCGAGTCAACGTTGTTTTTCAACCGCTCGTGACAATCAATTTGGTGTCCACATTGTCCAGACAACTTTTTATGAATGAATCTATAATTCAAATAGAAGATATTCTTATTTATTATTAATGAATAAGCATTTTAATCAAAGCTCATTCGGATCAACGACGAAAGCCTTTTTAAAATCTACTTAAAGTTTGGGGTCAAAACTGTTAAGAAGTGGCAAAAATCTTAAAGATGTTGTTATAGGCAGAACAAATCTAAATCACATAAGTCGAGTTCAAAAGCCGAGAAACATTTTCATGGTTGACCGGTTTTTTTTGAGTAGTCAAAGAAGTGAACCGTCGACTGTCGAGCAACCGCGCAGGCGCCGCCCGCGCCCGCGCCGACAAACGCGAGGGACGGAGTACCTTTTGTTCATGACACAATATTAATCGCTCCCAGCTAAGACACAGCTACAAATATTCCGTTCTCACGGAAACGGGCCCGCGCACAAAAGGAAACATTTCCAAAATGTAAGCCAAGGATGAGTATTGAGTAGCTGTGCGATCCGCGTAGGCGAGTTGCGCGCCTCAACGTGACTAATGCATCGCTGAAAACTTAGAATAATGGCGGATAATTAACAAAACAATCGTTTTTAAAATATTGTCATTTTGTGAAACCGGCATTTGGCCGGGGTTAAAGTGGCAGACGAAAGGAAAGTTTGTGACGCATCTAGTACTCATTAGCACAGTCGTGTAGTGTGGCTGCACATCCGTCAGGCGACGGGTACGTAACGTACCTACCTAGTCACCGAGAATGAGTAACTTAGACGTACATTTCATTCATTCAATCTAGTAATTGCGTCTGAGTTACCAAGCACACAGCCGGGGCATAACTTATGAACTACAGACTAACGTTTTTTACCATTTTAACATATTAAGTGTAGAAACGGACTAAATTCCTTCAAATTAAACGTTATTAGGTACCACAAATACCGAGATAATACACTATTCATTCATCTCGTTTCCATAATAATGATATTCGTCGACTCTTTGTTTGTGTGCGATATGATCATTAAGTTTTTACTAATTCTTGTGAATGTCTGCGTACTACGGAACGGCATATATTATATTCTCATTCAGGTTTTTAGCATTAAGATAGGAGAGGTGATACGGGTTGGCATTAAAGACAAATAACGCCAGCTATTTGCAACCTTGCCAGTTTTCTTAGGTCTATTTAGGTATAGGTACGTTAAGGAATTAGTAAATGCTTGCTAGCCTGCTAGGTATGCCTGTTACTAAATTTGTATGTAAAATAAATGTAGGTATATGTATTTTGATTTAATTTCGATTAGGCAGAACTAGTGATCGATGAATATAGAGCAATAGTTCCTTTTTAATTGACTGTTTACTCTAATCTACTAAATGAACAGCCACTTAAATATATTTGTCTTGACAAATTCTATTAAAATAAATTTGGTTCTGAATACAAAAAATATTCATTCCAATGAGGTTAATATTTTGATTAATATGAATAAATATCCGGTAGTGAAAAAATATAAGTAGATAAGTGCCGAACCGTCGTGGCAGTATACATACCTAGTGAGGTTCATTCAATTAGTGTCCGGATCTTGAGCGGGAGTCAGGGGACGGCATTGAAGGGCCGACGCGCAGGGCTGCCGCTGCCCATTTCATATGTCCTAAGATGGTGTCGCCAATGGGCTAATAGGTACCAAGAAAAAGTTCTGGTTAGAATAGTTATAAGGATTTTATTTTATTTATTTTTATTTATTTAGGAAACAAACGGTTGTTAACAGAATCATGTTAGCTTATGAGATATACGATTGAACCTATAGTTCCATTAAGTATAGGTACAGACAAAAAGTATTACAAGTGTCGAAAAAGACTGGGTAAGACCATGCAAGTCTATTTCGCAGAATGATGTAAGTTGTTTCATATTGTAATATAATGAAATGCTACATTTACCTTGGTTTACAAATGAAAAAGAAAACAGTTACTAATTTACTAACTAAATTAAGCGTTTCCAACTCATGCATACAATCCGGAGTTATCATTATTCAATTATTCGGTGTAGATCAGGCTACGCAGAGCGCTGCGATATTGAACAAATGAGAGAGAAAAAATATCTAAACTAATAAAGTTGGCGTTATAATTTTGACATGCTCGTCTGAAGAATGTGTTTTTGGCAAACTTGGTACGGCAAAGTCTGACGAGGAATGTTAAGGGGTGGCGACAAGGAATATGTCACCAATGGGCTAATATCGCGAAAAGGTTCTGGTTAGAAGAGTTATAAGGAGATGTCACCAATGGTCTAATACCGCGAAAAAGTTCTGGTCAGAAAAGTTATAAGGATATGTCACCAATGGGCTAATATCGCGAAAAGGTTCTGCGGGCGTAGCACGGTTGCCATTTTATTACTTATAGATAAGGCATCCGTCACTCACGCACTCGCATACTTGATGTCAGAGCGTGATGGACGTCTTTACCACAACGATAAGTGATAAAATGGCAACCGTGCTACGGGTTCTGGTTAGAAGAGTTATAAGGAGGTATCACCAATGGGCTAATACCGTGAAAAAGTTCTGCTTAGAAAAGTTATAAGAAGGTGTCCCCAATGGGCTAATATCGCGAAAAGGTTCTGGTTAGAAGAGTTATAAGGAGGTGTCACCAATGGGCTAATATCGCGAAAAGGTTCTGGTTAGAAGAGTTATAAGGAGGTGTCACCAATGGGCTAATATCGCGAAAAGGTTCTGGTTAGAAGAGTTATAAGGAGGTGTCACCAATGGGCTAATATCGCGAAAAGGTTCTGGTTAGAAGAGTTATAAGGAGGTGTCACCAATGGGCTAATATCGCGAAAAGGTTCTGGTTAGAAGAGTTATAAGGAGGTGTCACCAATGGGCTAATATCGCGAAAAGGTTCTGGTTAGAAGAGTTATAAGGAGGTGTCACCAATGGGCTAATATCGCGAAAAGGTTCTGGTTAGAAGAGTTATAAGGAGGTGTCACCAATGGGCTAATATCGCGAAAAGGTTCTGGTTAGAAGAGTTATAAGGAGGTGTCACCAATGGGCTAATATCGCGAAAAGGTTCTGGTTAGAAGAGTTATAAGGAGGTGTCACCAATGGGCTAATATCGCGAAAAGGTTCTGGTTAGAAGAGTTATAAGGAGGTGTCACCAATGGGCTAATATCGCGAAAAGGTTCTGGTTAGAAGAGTTATAAGGAGGTGTCACCAATGGGCTAATATCGCGAAAAGGTTCTGGTTAGAAGAGTTATAAGGAGGTGTCACCAATGGGCTAATATCGCGAAAAGGTTCTGGTTAGAAGAGTTATAAGGAGGTGTCACCAATGGGCTACAATACCAAAAGTTATAGATTGAGTACTTACTTAGAGTAGGTACTTATTAAATGGATGGATATTCGCACTCAGAATTTGGATCTTTGCGATTGCGTCCTATGGGCTAGAGTGATAATATACCTACTCATTGAAAGGCTTTTTTATAGGAGGCAACTGGTACCTAACCTATGTATTTTTAGATGTAACTACTATGAAACTTTCTTATTAGCATTTTAGTGTATATACACCACATACCTACTTGAAAATATGTTACTTGAAGGTGCGCGTAATTGTTGAAATATAATCAACTTAGTAAAAACTCAACAAGTGCTTACGAAAAATACTCGCGCCTCGTCGAACCTAGAGGTAGGTACTTACGTCTTGCGTTAATTCTAAATGCTTATTAGTATTCATTGAACAATATTTTCATATGAATTAAGCCGCCTGGCATGAAATAAAAGAGCTTCTGTCCTTTACCGCAATAAGGCATAGTGACTTCTATTATTCTGGGTGCTACATTTTGGTTCGAATAGAACAAAAAATAGTAATTTTTGAACAGCTGGCCCAAAGACCACATGAACCGTCGCCGAACACCACGTTGAAGGCGTCCTGGTTCCATCTTTTGACAACCCTGAGTGGTGGTGCGGGGCCCAGCTGAGGGGCGAGGGACGTCAATGCGGGGGGAGGGGAAGCCGGGAGCAGGAATATTCAAAGCGTGAGAACGCCGCGCGACCCGCATGCCGCGGCTCCACATATCTCACGCGCAACCTCGACTCACACGTGCCACCCGAACATCGACCTTACCACCACGTGCTAAAGTCCCAATGAGTCGCCATTCGAAATGTGGTTATCGCTTGGAACATCGAGGACAATACTTTTCTAGTTTATGGCTGGCATTGGCCCGGATACTGCCGATGAGCGCGCACGTCCACTCACTGCTTCTACGACACCCGATAGTATTGCCAAACCACACTTCATCATGTAGGTACAATCTTCAGGAATGAGTCGAAACACTTGCTATATAAGATATTACAACTCTTAATATGGGTTCAATAAGTCGAAAATCATATCAAAAAAAAACTAACTTTTCGACACAAATGTCTAAATCATTGCAATCCCACTAAAAGCAAGAGGTAACGGACTAGACAACAATAAAACCACTAACTACACTGTCCGAGTTGCGCAAAAAATCCGCGCTGTGGAATATAAACGTAGCGAATTCCTATCAATCCTAATTACAACTTCTAACTAATGATAATCGTGACAGTCATATTTTACCATCCTGCCTTGATATTTTTGGCAAAGATTTAACACGTCCCCAATGCCTGATCTACCGCAAGTTTCACATTACAAATTCACATGATTGCGTTGGCATACTGACGTTAATGGTCCTTTTATTAGCGGCTTCGGTTCATGTGACCGCGTGCTGGTGGGCGTGTCGTAAAGCATTTTCTTTAGGTCTGATTCACTGGAAGCCGATCTAATTTTTGCGGTGAACTCAACGTTCTAAGAAACACCGGGAAAGGTTACACTAGCCTCACATTAGGTTGTCAGGTTGTCTAAGTCGGCAACCGGAGCAGGGCGGCTAGAGGTCGTGCAACTATAGTTAGACCTATATCTATAGATATTGTGCCCAATATAGATCAAATAGTTACATCGCCCATTATAGGTACGAGTATTGTTTTAATTGGTAGGGCGGCTCTACATCAAGTCTGATCTCCCAATCTGGCAATTCATCCACGATACAATCAGGGATCGGTTGGCAGATTGGATTGACCGATCAACTCCTGATAGTTACGATAGTCGTGAGGCTGGCAGACGACCTCCCGCCTGCTAGTCGGCGGCTCGCCGGATGCATTTACACCTCACACCACGGTTTTACAATCACCTTGAGACATCGACGAATGTCTCCTAAATATAGACCTTGGATTACGTATTACTTGACGCGACAATGCGATATTGCTAACAATGCATATACTCATATAGGTACATTAGGTACTTAATGTATTTATTTGTGATATAGCCTTTTATACACGCTTGCGTGGTAGAAGGTAGGTCTTATTAGTTACTTTTCACATCCCCTAATGGCATCGACGAGACTAGATTTCAACTGAAATTTAAGGTGGGTATTGGAAAAGAGACAATTGTCAGTAGATTGGAACCACTTGTTGGTTCAAGTCCTGCATAAAAGGCTACACATAAATATATGATTCACCTTAGTGAGCAATAAATTTACCTTGAATTGTTACTGAAATTCTCAGAAATTGATTACGAACACTAACGAGCGTTTTTTCAGTGCTGCTGGGGTCAAGTAATAGACATCTGAATAATTTGCATTTTTTGGAAACGCGTGTGACGTAGAGTGAGAGAGCTAGTCGGCAAATTTCCTAGGGGGTCAGGGGTATGGGGGGCGCGCGGGGGACGGCTCGTTTCGGCGGGGCCCCGAGTGCGATGACCTCGTGAAAGCCGCGCAGATCTGAACACCGATTCTGCTAACCGAACTGTTAGCAAACTCCGGTAACGAACCTCGCGAAACCCCGTAGAGATCGGCCATACGCCCACGACAGCTCTACCAAACAAAATCCGATACCGACATGCTGTAACTGAAACGATACATTGAGAGCATAATTTACGAGCGACGCGACTGAATCAGAATAACTCAAAGAACGTCTGGGACAAAGATTGTTAAACTTTGCGAGAACTGCAATGGAACGTTATTTTTGGCTTGGTAGAGCGGTCGGAGCGAGGTTGCGAAGATTTTCGCTGCGGTTGGTGTGTTGGAATCGGCGCGTTGCGCGCGCGCCGTCCGCTCGCCTTTTTACGCGCTCTTTCCCGCCGCCAACCCCGCGGGCCCCCGGCGCGGCGCGGTCGCCGCCCGCCAGATAGCGCCCGCCGCCGCCAGCCGCTACCAACCTCACCACCGTCTGCACCGCTACTATATATTTATGTACCGTTTTTCATGACAGTATAAATTTCGCGAGCACGAATAATTCTTCAAACGCTTTTGTTCCGTTTTACGTCTAATAAGAATACCTTTTAGGTATTCATATCAATCCTATGATATTCTGCTTTCTCATAAGGCCATGCTTTCCTATTATGGCATAAGTAGTTTTACGAAAATACATGAAAATCCTAAATATATTGCTTTTAAGTAACTTTTATTTTATGAAATGGCACGCAGAAAAAATCGAAAGGGCATTAAAAATAAGTAACATACATAGGTTACTTTATCTTGTAATGTACCTAATGGCTGAAATGAGAATATGTTACGTACCTACATAACCACCAGCTGATAACAGCGAGCGGGCGGCGAGTGAACGTGCCCTGGCCGCCGCTCCGCCGCCGTTTCGCCCTAATTAAACAATAATCGAAAAACTACAATGAACGGGCGCGCGGCTCCGTCCTCGATGTCGTCCCCCCCCCCCCTCCCCACCGTCCGCGGCATGACGTCATTGTTGCACTCTGCGCTCCCCGGCATCGCCTCTCAGTCTCGAGCCTCGAGCCAGAGCCTCAGCCCCTCAGGCCTCCGATACCACGATACAAAAACTATTCGCCGCACCAAATTAGCGAGCGTCTAACATAAACGCGACGGCCTGTAACTCAATAAAGCATTTGACACATCGCAACTCCTACCCATTGTCTCTGTTTTTATATAAATGTAAATGTTTAGCATAAGTAAGCCCGGCAACATCATGTTTGATTCTTGTTAGTTAACTGAAATCATCCGTGTTAGGTCGTCATAAGTATTGTCGTACTTTAAAGGGGACAGTTGGGGGCAGCTGTTGTTGTTGTGATGCGCGCGGCGCGCGGAGAAATGGCGTGTTTACAAAGAGATGGACGGGCGGGCACTCCGCGGCGTCATCGCGCATCGGTGACGTGCGTGACGTCACGCATGCCACCACTTCGCTCTGCGTTCTGCATGCCCGTCGATAAATCCAACCAACCGGTACCTATTGCGTACAGGGGAAAATTATATCGACTTGACTTAGTCACCAAAATTAATCAGGGATTCGGGTGGTTACTTATCGCTGTGGTTATTCCCGGTAGTAGGATCAGAATATATATACATAAAACAGGTCACAGGATCAGAATATTATATTTTGATAATATAATTTCATTTTCTACATTTATGAAGTGTAACAAAAAGACTTATGTGCTTCTGATTAGCGCTAATAGAGTAGAGAGACGTGCGAATAAATCTGTAAATAGCACAATCGTGACGCCACTGGGGCGTCATCGTTACCGCGGCGTCACACATGTGCCCAACGAACCTAACCTAATGATTAATAATTCTTGTAATATAATATAATTGATTAGCTCTAATGATTTTCGGACCACTTCCTTCTGGTATGCAATGAAAAAGTATGTGTATTTTTGAGCGAGCATAAAAATATATTAGCAACGAGAATCAAGACATAGGTAGGTACCTATTAAAAACTAACACAGATGCAACGCAGGAAATGAAACTTTACAGCAACTATTTATTTGCCGACCGGTTCAGCCTGGTTAGTAATGACCCTGCCTACGAAGCCAGAGGTCCTGGGTTCGAATCCCGGTATGGGCATTTACTTGAATGATGAGCACGAATATTTGTTCCTGAGTCATTTCATGGATGTTTTCTATGTATTTAAATATTTATTTATCTATGTATAAGTATGTTTATCGTCATCTAGTAGGTACACACAAGCGTTTTAGGACTAGGTCGATTCGTGTAAGATTGTCCGCAAATATTGATTATTTCGTTCGCTTCACTCTCTTGTTCAATTATATCTTTAGTAGCACACTAACGAATTCGTGACATAAACCTATTTGCTTCGTTTGTAAAGTACGTAGGAGTAATGTGTTTGCTCAATTTGAATAAAGCATCCAGCTAATAAGTTGAGCACTAGATTGATAAAGTAAATTAGTAAAAATACAAAATAATAATTTCTTCTAAGACGCCAATATACTATTTAGTTACGTACATACATAGTCTATACCAATTGAAGATTAGTTTCAAATCGAATCGCAAAATACATTAAAAAAATCGGCTCAGAAACCGACTTTATCTTGTAAACAATAAGGCTACGTATGCGTATGACGCACGTGCGGGCTATATTCTACGTCATTGTCATCAATGTTACTTCTGGATAACACAACGTCAATCGCGATTCCAATTTTTTATAATATAAAGTATCGACATTTTTATGTTTTTCTTAATAATGCGTTTATTTACCTACAGGCCCTGAATGTTTCGGTTCAGAACTTAGTTTGCGAGATATTAAGGGTGATTACCAGATGGGACATGAAAATAGCAACAGAGTGGAGGAATGGGTGGACTCGTGTGGAGTTTCACCGACCCACGACCCCAAACTGCCATCATCGTTTAACAGCGGCAGATGGAAGAGAGTCTACCCGGAAATGATTTTTGCCAGTGAAATTGTCAAATCAGTATATGAAGCTATACATAAAACTCAACATCACCCCATTGTCGGTAAAGTGCACGCAGCAGTTCCACGTCGTACCATCCCATGACGGAGAACTTTTATGATGAGTTTGTTACATTGATGAAATTGGCGTCGAGACGACACATACCACGTTGCTTTAAAACCCAATTTTGGGAATGACAGATGACCATACGCTGCTGACCCTTTCCCACAAGAAACCATCCGCCGAGGGAATATCCTCATGGATGAAATATCCAAGGAGCGGGGAAAAAAGGAACAAGCCAAACTCAAGTCGGTCAAGAAGGGACCGTCGGATAAGAAGGGACAGCAGTCTATGGACAAGTTAGTTAAGAAGACAGATAAAAAAGATTGCGTGGACATTTATCAATAAGCTTGACAGTGGCATCACTGACCATAATTATCACTCAAATATAACTGCCGACCAGATAGCACACCAACTTTTACTCAACAGTAAAACAACCAATCGACACAAACCACTGAAACTAGTTCACCACCCTCCTGCTGACGAAAATAATCACCTTGTCTCCCCTTTTCAATGTCAGAATTAGACGTGGGGATTCGGAAACTTAGTAGCCTGATTAGTGATTAGTAGAATTGCGCAAACGCAATAAAAACAATTTACGCCCCCGACACCCAATGCATGCGCACGTTCCTGTGTATCAAGTAAGTAGACTAGAGTCCCGTAAAAGTTTCGATAATAACTCAACCATCCAACACCAGACGCCCCAAGGCTCGGCTTAAGGCATGGAAGTCGCAACTCAACTATTAGGCTTCTCTATAAATCACACCTGAAGAACGCCTGCCCTCTGGTGAAAAAAATGGGTCACGTGGAAGGCTCTAAATAGAGTGGACAAGCCGCCGGCGGTTGTGTCGCACATGTCAGCTCATTGGGCATACTCCGCCATACATTTACCGTCCGCTGTCCACCGAGAAATTTCAGTTTTTTGCCAATAATTATTTGCAAACATCGCAGTGATTTGATTAATTTTCACACCAATGGATCGCTTTTCAGAGGTAAATACTGTAAATACTATTTATTTCAAATAAAAACACGAATTCAAGAAGTTTCGACTTGCGACAGGCTTATTCAATACAAATCGCGCGGCATGTCCGATCTCCTTATTTCCTATATCTGTGAAATAGCCTAATGACGGGAGTTGGTTGCTCTAAAGATAAACTATTGAAATAGGGAATCAGATCCGAGGAGAGCGTACCATTCTGCGGGTGATGGCAGCATCCAAACTACGCAACACATGATGCAGTGCTCATCGCATCCAGCTATACGTGCACTACGGAAAACCTCCTAAAGGTTACACTCCGAGGGATAGAGGTGGCTAAATATTGGCAACATAAAATACACGATGATTCTTAATCCGTGATCAGAAGTCGAAAAACAGCCACAACAGATTTCAATAGATGAGGTCTCATGCAATTAAATCACTGTTATTTTCTAAAGTTTATACAAGATGATAACTATAACATTAACTAAATTAAATTAAAGCTAAGTTAAATCTAAAAAAGGTCCTCGAGGCATTGTACCGAGGATGCTGGCGGCATTTCCTCGCTGAATTGCAATGCTGATGCGAAATCAAATCACTGTTTAGTTAATTAAATTTAATGGTAAAGTTTACATTAATATCCACTGAATGTTTGGTCACCCTACATTTCTTGAAGTTAAGTAGATACGTCAAACACACATACGTCAAATTTTTGCAAACTACCGTTAGGGTGACAATGATTTTGAATTATAAAGTGATTCCTTATTCAGTTTTGTTCAGAAAAAATATAACGTCTGTTTTAGGTAACTTCGAGTTAATCGTATTTGTTATTAATTACAGAATTAGAAATATTTACTCCTGATCACGAATTAAGAATCATCGTGTATAGTTTAAATTATTTGATCCCTTTACACAAAGAAGAAGAAGTGTGATATCCTAAACATCACTATAACGCATACAAGCCTAAGCCAATTTACAATCGGCTTTCCTAAAATTTATTTTTAGGCAAGCCTGTACCCCTACTTATATAGTGTAAACTCTTTCATAACTTTTTTTATTCTGGGTAGCCCATCGAAAAGTTTCACGCGCCGCCATTGTAACACATTTAGGGTAAATATCCACCATAGATATGCGAAGCGGTGCTTTCATGTATTTGACACCTTGCCGTCAAGCATGCGAGTGATGCGAGGTGTCCAATATAATTATGCAAACACGCCTTGGCGCTGCACAGTGAATATTTAATTCGCCCTTAGGCCTGAATCACACCATCGCAGCCTGCGGTGGCGGTAGTAAATTTGTCAAGTTTACTATTGACCGCCGCGGCCAGACCGCCCCCGTCTATGAGAGGCTTTATGAGGGTGCGAAACTACGTCGCCAATCATTTGTTTAGAACTTTAGATTCGTCAAAATTGTGCAAAACATGCGCAACTACCCTTAACAGGTAAGTATTATTACGAACCCGGTACAAATATCATTAAAAATCCAATCATCTCAAATACAACGCTCAAATGATTACATAATAAGTATGTATATGGCAGAACTAACCTTTGCATGTTTGTGCTCAATAAGATAGGACCCTACTGATACTGAACTAATATTTACAGGTCACGGTATAGAAATGGAAGCTACATGGTTCATTATCATTAGGTACTCTTGTTTCTTGTCTCCTCAAAGTTTGATCCTCGGAAATATGTCATAAATATAAAAGACTAGCAGCCCGCGCGGGTTCCCCTGCGTCTTGAAAATATCTTAGGCAAACCCGCGGGATAAAATATAGCCCATATCCATCCACAAAGTCCATTCTGCACGCAGGTGAACGAACTTTTGATATTGGATAAGCGGTTCCGGAGATTACCCAATACATACAAACTTACACTTTACAAAGCTACAATCTCACATACTTGTCCTCTTTGTATTATCTATTAGTATACATAGGTAATTAATAATCACATAACAAATTTGAAAATTAAACGATTGCTTTTGAAAGCGAGAATGTTTTAAAACCTACTCAAATGTTCACTAGTTTACAAAGAATTTGTTCAGTTCAGTAGTGCGAGCACGTGGCAAGATGATCAGTAAATATTGCGCTAGTATTTAAACAAATTAATACGGTTAACATCCACGTGGTGTGGTGTAGAAGGCGTTAGTAAGTTGAAAAATTGATTATGAAGACAGTTCCCGGCAGCATATATACGAGTACGTGTCTTGTCTGGATACAGGAATTAATGGGAAACGCATAATTATTTATTACTAGCTTCTGCCCGCGACTCCGTCCGCGTGGAACTCGGTTATATCGCAGCTCCATACAAACGTTTACCCCCCATTTCACCCCCTTAGGGGATGATTTCGGGGATAAAGACTATCCTTTGTCACTCTCCATCCCTTGAACTATCTCCACTTAAAAATCACGTCAATTCGTCGCTCCGTTTTGCCGTGAAAAAAGAACAAACAAACAAACACATACACTTTCCCATTTATAATATCAGTATGGATAGTACTTAAACGCTGTACAACTAGTAAGGCCCTTCGCCGAATCGGGCGGGTGCACTGAGCACCTATCATAACCCACATTTATCTTAACATTTCATATCGTAACCATTCAGAACCACTAAACTAAAACAAAAAAATATGGTTTTTTTATAGGCGCTCCACATTCGCACGCGATTCGCAGGCGTGAATCGCGGTGAGAATCGCGCGTGAACTCTTTCTTAGCTCCATATTCTCAGTGTTCACAATTGTCACAATGTTCGCGTTAGCAGTCCCTTTGACGCGGGCAAAAAACCGAAAAAGTGGTTAACAAGGCGCGAAGCCGCGAAAAATAGGTGAACCGGTTCCACATTCACGTCTTCACGCGATCGCGAGTAGTTTTGGCGCGTTAGCGCGCGCTTTATGTCATTAATGCAAATTTACGCAATTAATGTCATTGATAAGAGAGGTAGTTGCACAGCGGAACGTCATCTTACTCATATTTGGAGCAGCCCAACTGGGGAAGTACCTTAGACCTTTCAGAAGAGCGCAGCCATATTACCGCTACTTTGTATGTGGTGTTGTGTTCCTAGTGGTAAGTAATAGGTATAGGTCGCCAGAACTCCTGAGGATGTGTTCCGTTGAGAGTGGGGGCCTCGCGTTCGTCTCTAGCTATCAACACTACGAATCATCAAATCAATAAAGGGACGGCAACTTCACCTGGAATCGCAAGAAGTAGAATAGCATAGGCTACGGTCGGTCTTTGGTCAGCGTCAAAGAGCTTGCGAATGCGAACAATTGTGAACACTGCGAATGTGGAGCCAAGGAAGAGTTCACGCGCGATTCTCATCGCGATACGCGCCGCGAAATGCGCTCGAATGTGTAGGGGCCTTTAAGACGCGTTATAGAGATGTATTGAAGAAAAGATAACTACTAACATAATACTATTCGATAAAAACCTTATTTATATGCACGTGAGTTAATTATTGACCAGAGGAGAGACGAATTTTGCTTATACAGTGTGTTCGGGTGAACCCAGTGTATAAACGAAATTCGTCTTTCCTGTGGTCATATAAATAAGGTTTTTATCAAATAGTAATACATAAGAGGAGACGCTGTTTATGCGGATTTAGAGTTCAAACCAAAATTAGGCTTCGTAGCCCTTAACATTTTTTTTATTTTTATTTTTATTTATTTCACAAGAGCTATAGTTACAAATACACGAATTATTTTCGCCAAACTGCAAAGCAGTTTGTTGGCGAAGACAGCACTCTTTTTATATTTTTTAAACTAACTATACTATTACTAAGAACTAAAATTGTAATCTATACTTACGTTAAACGTCCCCGTGCCTTTCACCGCACCTACAGATTGCACTACAGTCTTAACTCCCAATAACAACATAAATGACAGACACTTTAGTGTCCACTGTTAGGGCAACGCCAGGCGCTGGGACATATACCTTAATTACATGAAGCAAAGATAAACATAAACATTAGGTATTTGTGCGACTTACTACTTTCATTTTATTTAATGAAGGTATCCATCAAACACGCCTTTACTTTAGATTTAAATATATTTTTCGTTTCACACTCGTTCTCTGATATGATTCTATTATAAATGCGCGGAATCAGGTACCCTCTTGTTCTTTGTCCGTAATAGTTATTAAGTGATCTCGGTTCAACAAACATTTTACGTGACGTTGTTTTTCTAAAATTATGATTATAGGTTTTACCTATCTTGTATGTTGGGCATTTATATTGGTCTATAGCTGATAAATATTTAAGTTTAACATGTACAGGTAATACATTACATTTTTTAAACAAGACGTGGTACTTTCCTTTGCAGTTTTGCCTTGTTTTTTTATCTACAATATTTTTAATTAATCTAAGTTGTAGGTTATATATTCTGTTTAAATATGTTTGGAAAGTGCGCCCGTATGCAACAAGTCCGTAACTTATGACTGACTGCCAAAGCATGATACAAAGTATGTAATGTCGCCTTATTAATTATATGTTTTAAATTATTAAATTTACATAGTATGCTCTTACTTTACCACACAAAACATCGATATGAAGTTTCCAGTTAAAGTTACGGTCCACAGTACCTAAGTCCTATAGCTATTTACGAATTCTAGCGGATTACATTGACGTAATACTAAATCGTTATGCAGGCATTCATATGTATGTCCAATTATTGTAACACTTTCTCTTGGAGTTGTCATATGTGGAGAAACATTGAGAAGAATGCCATTATCGTGAGCCCATTTTAGTAAATTATTAAAATCTGTCTGTAGTTTGTGTTGTAAGGTAACGGCGCCTATTACCGGGGGTATCAAATTCGGCTACCATTACCGCGGCATTTTCAAATACGCATTTTAAAAGCAAACCGTTCGATTTACAATAAAACATACTTTACACAAATTAAGCCTAATTTAGTTGACTAACGGTCCTATTTACGCAAATGTGTGTGAATGAAATAACAAGCACGCAATCCGTCAGTTTCTGCGACGGCGGCGTAGGAAGAGGTTGTGTCATACAAACGCATGGCGTCACTGGTAAGTATACCCGAATCTTATTTATTATTTCATGCAATACCTATGACAATTGAACAAATGCTATGGATTTTAAATGGTTATCTATAATTTTCTGCACAACTTTCGCGTACTCGTTATATATTTTTTGGCCTGGAAATTCATTTAAAATGGAATATAAAATACAGCGGTGATAGACGCCATTTTTAGTAGGGTAAACTAATACCGTGGCATAACACGGTAATAGTTAAGTCGGCGATTTGCTTCTTTGTGCTTTATCATTTTTATATGTCATCGATTATAAAATCTCTTACAGCTATTCGAATCTTGATCAATTGACGCTATTAAAGAACTATTTCCGTGGTATGGAAAGTATGCAACAAACCCTTAATTTTTAACCAAAACTTTAGTACTGAATCTGCAGTTTCTATGGAAACCCTTATTTTGTCATGTCGTTTAAATATTGTAATAATTAACTATATTTACTTACCAGTTATGTGATTTTAGTTTTATATCAAGCTTATGTATGTTTGATTTGTAATGAAAATACAATTGTATCCTAAAGCTTTCATGGATCGGAATTAGATTTTACAAAATTCCAAATTAAGTCTATTACCGATGGTAAGATCCCACAACAATCGGTAATAGTAACTATGGGATTTTTTTACCGACCCATTCAATATTTGTTTGGGTCGGTAATAGGTTAAAAAGAAGTATCTATTACCGAGTGACATTTTAGTTTTCTCTTAAAATAAATCACATCTAGGGTTCCGTTCGTACAATTTCATTTGATAAAATTGATTTCTCTGGTTCGTATTATTAAGATGTGTGGTGAACGGAGATAATAACATATCCCAGCAAAATTTGTAAATTAAATAAAGTCCTAAAATATTCAAACAACCCGGAAACGACACATAAGTATAGATAAAGGTGTTACTTACCTACACAAAACGTAAAATTTATTATATAATATTGTTTTCGAGTCATTTAGCCTGTTAGTATGCTCAGTATAGTACTTATTAGGTTTTTTATAATACCCCGTATTTTATTTATTTAATCTTTGAATACAAAATACTGAATCCATAGTATAATGTAATGTAACTGTGATTTAATAAAAGGTAGTCTTTACCTGCTATATATGCAAGTAGTAGTTTTTCTTATAACCAGTGGACATCATTTTGTTGATTTAAGTATGTTTTATGTTTTCTTTATTTTTATATAGTACGGAACCAAAGTCATGAATATTATTTTAACCCTCGATATTGGGTGCCGAATTGTGTATCAGGTTACTATTACCGATGGTAGAAAATTGCTGCTTTTTGTACCCTCGGTAATAAAAGCTAATTTCGCGGTAATAGAATCACATCCCATCCATTACCACGGTAATAGAAGATTCTCCTTTCGTGGTTTCAATAATTATTTTATCAAATATAATAAACTAAAATTGGTTCAAAAAGTTACGACTCTGAAAGTTAAATAAACACTCTTCAATAAAAAAATAATCTAGGACGTTAAGGAGCTTTTATACCCATCATTTTTTATAATCATTTGAAAACTATCTCGCGTACCACGGTAATAGGCGCCGTTACCTTATAACGGTGAGGTCCCTGTCGGCGCACACCAGGCACGTGTCGTCCACGTACATGTACGTGGAGCTGTGCTCCACCACGTTACTGATGCTGTTCACGTGCGTGATGTACCCGAGAAGTCCATACACCGACCCGGTCGGCACTCCATACACCACAGCCGCTTCCACTCCCGTCTCCCCATTTACTAAAGTATACAACGTTCTATTTTGTAAGTAGCTCTGAAACCATTGATTCAGTGGACCACGGACCCCACACTCTTGCATAGCAAGAAGTAGCACTTCGTGGTCCAGTGTATCGAAAGCCTTTTTGAAGTCTATAAATAAAACTACTATATGCATTCGGTTATCTAGCTTATCGTTTATATCGTCAGCGAACTCCACTAGTGCAGTCGACGTACTCCGCATTTTCCTAAAGCCATGCTGGGATTGAGATATAATGTCGTGCTTCTCCAAGAACGCATGGATTCTTTTAATTATGAGTTTGATTTTATAATGCCCACAGGAAAGACGCGAACCTAAATTTAAGTATGACCCTTTGCGGAAAGGATCGTCGAGCCTTTCCACCCGGTATACCAACCGTCAGCACAGACTTTCATACATAATACTATTAAGACTAATAAGTATTGATTTATTATATTATAGTGTTATTTCCCCAAGTGGTGTCTACGATCCTAGATATTATTGCCTCAATATTAAGCAATTCTCATAGCCAGGGAGGCCCATGCGGGCAAGGGACAGCTTAAACTAGCAATGTAATTGTTATTTACGCCACAACTAACTCTGGCTTTAAGAATAATCTATAAGTCAACGAGTTAAGATGCAAATTAGAATGGTGTAACGTGAGCACCCTAGACAGTTAGCTCCTTAAGTCAGTAGAAACTTTATGTCTGCTTGGGAGTCGAAGCGATAGGTTTACGCTAAGCATTTATTGTTTACGTATTAATTACTTCTCGTGGTATAGGAGCGTGTTATTAACTCATTCGTTTTTATAATACTACTTAGCCGAGCGGAAAATGTGCATCCACTTTAGAGAGTACTTTTTGGCATGGATTTATACCTCATTTATTCCATCACCCTGGAAGATCCAACGACTGTACCAGGTTCACTAGGTAAGCTTTGATCTTGAGGAAAAGGAGATTTTCAGGTTATCATTAGAAACTCCTCAGACTTATGCTACAGGTAAGTTGAAACAAAATCACCGAAGATGCTCTAAGTAATTCAATTCAATTTCAATGCAAATAATTTATTTCCGTACATGTCCATAGTTGTTATTAAAAAAAAAACATACGAAAAACTTAATTCTAGTGTTAGTGGGTACATAACCTATACACATTATAACATTACTATTAAAACAGACAATGAATGTCGTTCCAGTACTTCCGGATACGGCCTTCAAATCTGTCAACAATGGTACTCAGAAGAGCGAATAATAATTAATGAAGTGTAAATAGGTGAAATGTACAGAGGAAGTATAAAATGAAGAAGTGCTGCATGGAATTAAGGATCTAAAAAAGTCATTAATACATAACTTACATAATTACGGTCCTTTTTTAAAAGTGGCTATGATAATTCATGGCCTCTATTAAAACACGACCTCTAACCACTGCACAAGTTTCACTATTGAAGAAATGAGAGGAAGGGGAGAGAAGAAAGAAGAAGATTATACAAATAAAGGATAAGGTTAAGCTTGTGCTATAGCAAAAAGTAAATGGCAGAGGACTTGCGATTGCTAAGCCGACAGCAGCCAGAGCTTTGGCAACATTATACGTTTACTTCTGACTAATCCCCAGGGAATGTACCCAGTCACAAGTAAACGACATTAAGTATGTTTATCATGTCCAGTCAAGCATGACTCAACCAATGTTGGGACAAGTACGGCCAAAGTCTAGCAATCGTTAGTCACTAATGAGTGAACCATACGAGTATGTGTACATAAACGATAGCCCAGGGCAAAGTCAAGATTAAGATCCCCCTAAGATCAGCTAGTATTGAATTATTGTCTGCTCCGATAATAGCCTGTTAACTAGTAAGTTCATAAAATCATAAATTACGTCTTCTAAGGCAGTTCGCTGTAAACGCACTTTTCATCAACTCGTGTTATGAGATCGCAATTGTTATGGTTCAAGCTGTCTTTTGCTTGTGCTATGAAAATTGGTACCTAATAATAGCAAAATCATGTTGGGATTTTTTTCAATTCATTCAATTAATCATGTGATAGACTGATGCAGCATTCGGCGTTTGTAATAATAATAATGGTGTACTCCTTGCATTTCATTAAATTGTCAAAAGGGCCTCTACGTGTTGGCTCAGTTGGTACTTTGTAGGTACCTAGCTCCACGCACGCCTCCCAAAGGTCCGGGACATCATTGTCCCGTGAACGGGAAAGACATACATAATCAATCAAAGAAATGCTAAGCTGTGTTTTCATGTGTAGAGTCAAAAGCAAAAATACGTATATCGATAACATCCTCTCATTAATGAGTACCAAAACCTTAATCCGCTGACATAGGAGCGGTGGGACATATTTATGAGTAAGTTGTATGCGCCCATATTTTTAGACTTGAAGTATTAGTAGGAAACGATCGACACAAGAAGAAGAAGCAGTTGACACATCGCATGCTTGCTCGGATGATGATGCTTGGAGAGCGACCCGCCCTTGAGTGTCGTGTACCTATATATAGAAAGTTAGAAACACTGTTTAGTTGATCTCTTGGGCTATATTCACCCATAATCTATGGTGCCTTTGCCAGGTAAAGACACTGGAGCTAGACTAGTACCTGAGCCAAAAGTAGGAACCTAATTAGCTCTCAATGCTTTTTTATGAGTTATGGCTACCGTAATACCTGCTACGCGTTGATGTCTATTCTTCATGATGTCTATTCATATGTTGTCTATGAGCGAACTCCATTTACGACAAATTAGAGCATAAAAATTGCAAAGTTCATTCATGAAATTGGCATTGAACAGAAAACAAAGCCAGTCACAGGGAAACGGGTAGAGCTGCTATTAAAAGCGATAGTGGGCATATAAATAAAGAGCACTTCATTATAAAAAAAGGAAATTTATTAAACTAACCTGGGACTAATAAATCTGCCTATATTATAAACGTCCCACTGCTTTTTTATATATATTTTAATCTCAGATAAATATACATTTTTTTTGATCATTATTACTGACAATTATGTGTAGAAAAGCGTTATTGAAATTATTGTCGTACAATTTGTTTTCGGGGAGCAGGATCAGGAGTACCTATCAATCAACCAGCGAGCCTTATTCCAACATATTTAATGCAAATCGGATGTGTATTTGACGCTTCCACAAGCATCAAGCTTAGCGCTACTCCGAGCGTGTGCGACAAATAGATGATCAATTCCATTTCAATAGCTACGTTTAGCGTTGATAATAGACCCCTACTGTTTACCTCTACTTATTTACGTTAAGACGTATTTCATTAACATTATAATTAAAATATTTTATTATGTACTTACTACGGAGCTTACGATTTAAAAACTTTTAATTTCATTTTAAATAAGCATGTGGGGGCCGCAAATACAGCGTGACCGGCAGGTGTGTGGATGGTGCGCTCTTGCGACTCAATCCAACTCCAACACAACCAAAAACCCACCTTAAATATGATACTTCAGGGTATATTCTCGTTTCAAAGCGAACGCCATGTGCAGTCTTGCATTAATGATGCGAGATTTTGTTACGTATAGTAAATTTTATCGGTACTAATCAGAAAGATGCTGAATGTAAATCTTGTTCGTAACTATGACACTATACATTGGAGTATAAGTAAGTCTAACAGGAAACTAGTCCACTTATTCATAAAAGTTAATGTGTCTATTAAACAGGTTTTTGTCTCTTTCTTACTTAAGTATATCTGAAAGAATAGACATTAAACTAAATATGTTGTACTATGTAGTATCCACTGACGCTAAATAATAATAATTATTATTATATACATGTAGGTACCTATTTGATGCTGGTGTGTGTAGTTATTGACTATGAACATAATATAAACAGAAAGCGAAATAAACATTTAGGAAAAAACACAAAGACATGCATTCACACAATATAATGCATTTTTCTCATACATGACACCTACCTACTGATGCATTCAAATCACGGATCACATGTCAGTTTTACCAACCTTTATATGTAAATATTGTAAAAGAGCGAGAACTTTTCAATCGTAACATTTCTCAGTTGATGAAATGATGCAGCCATTTACGTTCGGTAAGTACTTTCTTTTTAATAAAGTGCACGAGAGTGAAATGTATCAAGTAAAAGATCTTATTTAAATCGTCGCATGTGCCTGTAAAATCTAAATTACGATACGTACCTAATGAACGTTTAGTGACCTTACTTGTTGATCGCTTGCTCTTTTGTTTTCAGATGACAGTACGCAGCTACTTTATTATGAAAGTGCATTAAGTCACACGTTGTAAAGTGCACCGTCACTCGTGCGAATAGAGTTTAGATTGGTATGATCGTTGGTAGGGTTTGTTGTTGTGCGAGCGCGTTTCGCGGGTTTTTCGATGCGCGTGCAGCGGTGCAGCGTGCGCGGGGCGCGGGCGCCGGTCGCCGACTGCAGCCGGGGGGCGACGTCACCCCACCGCAGGGTTACCATTTTTTGGGTATCGATTTCGGGAATATGGCTGCAGTTTATAGGTCAATTTAAAATCTTTATTTTTTAATGTACCTGCAGCTGTTTACAGGTTAACTGCCTAGGGGTGGTCTTTGGCTGAAAATCCATTAAAGCACATTTAACATCGTCATTGGCCATATAATTATTTGAGCCCGGAATACACAGTTCTGCATGCATATTTGTACACTAGCTGCTTGTTATATACTAATCTTCTAGGTAAACCGCGTGACTGAATTTAATAGAAGGTACATAGAATTAAAAGTTAGTGAAGGAAGTGTTCAAATATCGTTAAATTATTATTTTTAGTCGTACACCGTTCACAGAGTGGTCGTGGTTATGGTTGTGGTGTACCCGGTGAGTCTACGATGTTGTTTTGCCTAATGTAAAATGTTGAGCGGACATCAATTTAAGCGCCACCTAAAGCGATGGTTGACACACAATGTATTTTATGATTTAAAAGAATACTTTCAGTATAGATAATGTCATAGCCCTTGATCAGACTACTTAGGTATCATTGTAACTCTAATATTGTAATAAATATTTAATATTATATGCCCGAAATGGGTTGCCATTGTTACTCACATACTTTTGTTCTATTAAGACCTAAATGTACATGGTTAACAATATTTTTTTTCTTTCTTTCTTTCTTTCTTTCTTGGTATAATGGTCGCAGCTTTAGCTATGAAGCGCCCAACGCGCCACTTTAGGCGGTTTGGGCTGGTCTTCCAGCCTTTTTACGAGTATTATGTCCGTCCAGATTGTTGGCGATGGGCCCCGTGCTCTATTCATTATATGGGTTTATTATATTAAACTCTTACTAACTATGGTTAGACCTACTGGCACCAGAACCAGTTTTCCCGTTCGATTTTTACCTAAAGGCACCAGAACGCACTACTGATGTACCTATCTATTAGGATTTGATACGAGTTGATGTACGAGAACTGGTCTAACCGAAGTCAATCAGCAAACGAGGGAATGTTAATTAATAGAATTCCAATGGAATCACAATATATAATCGTACTTAGGTACGTAAAGTATTATTACCAATTTAACTACGAGTAGGTACGAGTATCTACTGACAACGAATGCTTTCATAAGGCACCGAGAAAATAAAACTAAAACATACTACTATCTAAATATTTTGATTGTAAAAAAAGTATTTACGTATAAATTAATTGGGCATGGTAACCCTACACACTTCGCGCCCTCTGACCACCACAGACTATCAACACGAATTAATGGAAATGGGATCGCGCGATGAAAAGTAAATCGACATAATTCGAACCCACACAAATAATAGACGAGAGACTTTTTCAAAAGACGTGCCAGGCGACGCGGAATTGTTTAGTATTGGCAATATTTAACGATAGCTCTAAATGCCGGGACTCTATTCTATTCGGCGACATATGTTATTTTATAGTGCCTATACGATCCACTTGTGCGAGTGTTTCGGCTCTTGTAAATAAGTTACGTAGGTACTAAGGCTCGCGGTCGTGTCCGGGTTTCGTGTACACGTGTCGGGTACCCGTGTTCGTGTAACCCGCCCGCGGGTCTAAGCGACCGGTCCGAACGGATCCGTGTAATTAGCGCACGGGTACCCGTGTACACGTGTACACGTGTACACGGGTACCCGTGTCCTGTTTACACGCGGGTAGTACTACCCGTCCTTGAGTTGTGGTGTGAAGCTAGGAACTATCCCGTTGTTCTAAGAATGTACATACAAGTACTAAATGAGTGTTCGTAGCATTGCAATTATAATATGTTATTTGTGAATAAAAATAGCATAGGAATAAATGTAACAAATTATAACAAAGTACGTAAAGTTCGCCTCCTCAAATTCATATTTTAAAAAAGTAAGTACGAATCCATGCTAATGTTATAAATATGAAAGTGGGTCTGTCTGCCTGTGCCTTTCTGTTACCCCTTCACGCTTTAACAGCTGAGTTGATTTAGATAAAATTTGGTATAGAGATTTGAGTCTGGGGGAAGGACATAGGATATAAACGAGTTCCACGCGGACGAAGTCGCGGGCAGAAGCTAGTAAGTTTTATCCCATAAAAAAAACATTCCATGTAAAAAAGAGGCCAAGTCTCGAAACTCTTCCACCTTGAAAAGCTGTGAGATATTTCGTAGTACCAAGTCTCAGGCATTCTCATTATTCCTTATTTGCCAGCTAAATAGAATTCTTGGCTTGGCAATCACACCAATTTACTGCTTTTATGGATTTTTGCACACCTTAAACTATGAAGTATTGTGTAATTGCCAAGTCGCAAAATTATATTTAGCTAGCAAATATTGAATAATAAGAATGCCTGAGGCTTGGTACTACGAAATATCTCACAACTTTTTACGGTGGAAGAGTTTCGAGACTTGGCCTCTTTTTTACATGGAATGTTTTTTTATGGGATCTTACTTTTTTTGTAGGTTATTGTGTCATCAATACATACAAATTACGAATGCAGTCTCATTCTTGCTTTTGAATTTTTTCTCCCATTCGCTGCAAATGTAACTTTGTAATCCTATATATTTATATGGGATTACAAATTATTTATGCGTATAACATCTGGACCGAAATTTGCAAAATATTTTATTTTCATCTTGATTTTAACACTAAACACTAATTATGTTCTAAATTAGTGTTTTTGTTGATCGTTCAGTGAATATGTGAGTGACAAAATTAAGAAACTTTGACTAGTTATAATTCTTAAACTACTGCTTCAAATTGAATGAAATTTGAAATACACCATGTTTAAACAATGCCTGCTTGGTTACTGAAAATTCAGGCTTCCATTTTTATTCACAACGAAGTTATTGGGGGGTCAAAAACGGCCTGAACTGCTTCGAAAAAAGATGGTACGGCAGTGCCGCTTTTTTGCTCGACTTGGCGGGGGCACCGCCGTGCCCCCAGATTTTTATTTCAGCTTAAAATGTGAAAAATAATGTAGTAACATTAATCTAGTTTTGGTTTTGAACCATAATAGTAACGAAGCTGGTGGTCTAAAATTGGCCGGTCCCAATTTAGAAATAATGATGAGACTTTACTGCATTTATGAAATTTTGCATACCTAAAACTATGTAGTATTGTGCGATTACCAAGTCACAATAGTACATTACGTAACTAGAGCGATGAATTCGTGAATGCCCCAGATCGCAGGTGTTTGTGCGCAGCGTGCAGTAAAACTCGTATTATGGCCAGGTGTGACATAAAATTTTATTTAGCAAGTAAATAAAGCCCCCCACAAGGTGAACTGAGGACCTGGTAAAGGTTGCAGGAGTCCGCTGGATGCGGGTGGCGCAGGACCGGTCACTTTGGCACTCTTTGGGGGAGGCCTATGTCCAGCAGTGGACGTCTTTCGGCTGATATGATGATGATGACGATGATTAAATAAAGATTAATGAATGCCTGAGACTTTGCTCTACGAAATGTCTGACAACTTTTTAAGTTTAAGAAGAGTTTTGAGACAGCCTCTTTTTTCCATGAAATGTTTTTTATGGGATGAGACTTACTAGCTTCTGCCCACGACTCCGTCCACGTGGAACTCGTTTATATCCTATGTCCCTTAAGACCCCTTCCACCTGCCCCTTCCACTTCCCTAATATAGCCCTTCAGCGGTAAAATACCACAGCTCGGGTCGGCGAAGATAACAGATAAAAGTACATTATTGTCGAAGCAAGGGAAGTAGGCAATTGCTGGCTGAGTATTAATTTTAAATGGACGACCTTGGGAGACCCGTTTCGCCGGCAGGTGACGAACAAAACAAACAAAGTAAGCTTAAGACGTAAGTAGTTAGCTTCCATTTTTTTGTTGAAATTTCGACTTTATCGCAAAGGCATAAAACTTAATATTGCTTTGGAATTCAACCACTTCTTTATCTATAGTTTAGTCGCCAAGACTTTTGGGTTTATCCAAAAAAAATTGCAAGACACTGATAACGCCTATACAAATGATGATCTCGTTACTGCAAATTATTTTTACCTCGTTAAACTACATCAACGATGTTTAGTACGTCCGAAATTGTAATTGAAATCCTGTCAAAAACGCAAGCAGAAAACGACTTTTTCATGAGAGCATAAGATCGTACCGTTATCCGATATCGAAATAATTATGGTATACTTTGAATCGGTAACGTAAAATCGTTTTGTTTGAGTAGGTACCTTTATTTAAAAATGATAACGGTATACATTGAAGCAGTAGCAAAATAGTCGTAATATCGTTTTGTTCGAGTACCTTTCTTTTAAAATGATTACTGTATCCTTTAGATAGGTAGGCAGAGTAATGAATCGTTTTGATTCAGTGCCTTTATTCGGTGCTCATATTCAACCTCGTGAGTAAAGGTACGGTTTAAAAAGGTATACCACATTCAGTCCCTTATTTAGAACCACACTGACGGTGGAGGATAATGAAGACTTAGCAAATTTCAACTCTATTTGAATGACGTTAAGGATTAAAAGTGCTAAACATTAAATTTCCTCGACTGTACAATACAATAAGCGCTCGGTTAATATTAAAAAGTTCTCATGTACAGTCAGCCATGACAATGGGCTACCACTTTTGGACCTTATTTTGCATGCAATAAAGTACAAAAGTGGTGGACCATTTTGTGCTTGACTGTACTTACCTACTGTTTTTGTTTAGCTATCATATCTATAAGCGGCTATTAATAAAAGTTAAACAGTTTGCGTGCCCTTTGTCGGTCAATCATTAAATAAAATACTGGGTTTATACAATATTATGACGCAATAGAGCAAGCATAGGCTTCCTGCGATATTTCCTTTTGCCACATACCTGATATAAAACAACATCATACACACCAAACCCATAGACTTGCTAATGCAAATAGAGTAAAATTAAATAAATAAATTATATTTGCCTCAACTCAAACGGCCGCGGACGGTCCGAACCCGCGTGTAATTAGAACCCGCGGGTACGTGTGTACGGGTACACGGGTACCCGGGTACCCGCCCGCGGACCGGGCGGGTTCGGGCGTGTCCGTGTGGAACGGGCGCTTAGCACCGCGGGCTTAAGAACACGGGTATTCGGGCGGGCGGGTTTACACGTGTAGCGGGAGCCCTAGCAGGTACCTACTTGCTGTAAGGGGTTCTGTAGCCTGTCTGCCTTTGCTACATCGACCCGTGCGCGCCAACTAAATGGTGCGGTTGCGTCGGCCGAATTAGTACGAAAGTTGGCCTATCCATAAGTACACATTAAGTTGGTCGACTATTACTCGGTAACTAGTTATGCCATTCCTACTTAGCCGTGATAGTTTTCCTTTAAAATTATTTATAATGTAGGTACTAGGTATTACCTGTAACGCCGATTCTGCGTCGATAGAATACCCTTAGGGGGAGGGGACACTTGACTCGAACAAAGATTACGGTTTTAAAGGGTAATAACCGATCACTGAGTAAAAAAATCATAATATTTTTAAACAAGCTAGGTATCCAACGTTACCCCCCACTATGGGTTTATCGAGAAATAAAAATGACAACCCAACTTTAGGTGTAGTGGAGGTAGGTAGGTAGGTAGGAGGTAGGTATAAAATTTTAAGGCCATGCCAAATTACAGTTTTTTAGTAGTAAGAGTTACTGAGCCAAGCCGCAGTCAGACAGACGGACATGGCGAAACTATATAGGTTCCTTGTTGACTAAGGAACCCTAAAAAAAACTTTTCAGGACGTCAAACTGTTCACAGTGTCTGCTGAAAGTAGGTACCTAATCCGCCAATGAAAATAATTTTAATTAAGAGTGTAATCAGAATATTAAGGCGAACGCACGCTAACGGCGTCATACATTTTTCGACAGTTTTTCTCTCGTTAAGAGGCGGTTTATGATTAGGTGGCGCCATGCACAGCGGGACGCGACCCCGGGCCCCGGCAGGAGACCTATATGCGGTCGGCCACTTATTTGAATACGAATACCAAGAAGCCGCCAGCCGGGCATATTCGATGGCATGCCGTGATATGGTCAGAACCAATAAGTAGCATCTAGTAGGCAATTGACGGCGTGGCGTTTTGTACGCGATGGTGCATGGCAATGAGGCCGTCACTGTGACCTGTGGGTGTCTATAAATTCTTTCAACAAAAAAGGGTGTTATGTGTTTGAGTTTCTTTAGGGGGCTTATCACACTTGCGATTTGTGGGCGAGTTGAAAGTGAAGCGAGCGCGCAGCGATTTCGCCGCGAGTGCGCAACGAATTCGCTAGGTACTCGCTGGGAAACTCGCGGCGAGTGATATGCGACTTGGACAGTCAGTTACAAAATGGATTCCGACGAGGGAACACTTCTGTTAGCTCTATTGCTTCGGAGACGTGCAACAGTGTTTGAATCTTCCGATGAGTCCATTGTTATTACTAAGTCCGCTCACACTCGTAGATAATAAACTACTCCATATGATATATAGATATTAAACAAGAGTGGGTAGAAATGAATTTTCCTGACGATTGTACAGCATGGCGTCCCAACTCTAGACGCGGCGAACTCGCTGCGCGCTCGCGGCGAACTCGCTGCGCACTCGCGGCGAAATCGCTGCGCACTCGCGGCGAACTCGCTGCGAACTCGCGGCGAATTCACTTCGCTTTCAACTCGCTCACAATTCGCAAGTGCGATAAGGCTCTTACCTATTCGCCGCCACCTTCTTGAACTCAAGTTTGCCACCATTGACCACTTAACACTTGCGTGGCGTGGGGGTGCCACCTAGCATTTTTCTCAGCGGTGGCGAAAGGATTGAAGTTGTATAAGATTTGCCATGAAAGTTCAAGGTGTTTATTTTTCACTGGCGTTGTTTGCTGTTCGAAGCGTATCAAACTCAAACTCAAAATTATATTTATTCAAGTAGGCCCAGTAACAAGCACTTTCAAATCGTCAGGTAGAAACTTAATCTTAAGCTAATTACTTAAAGTAATTTATTAAACATAAAAAGTAAAATTTATATGAAATATTGAAAATTTTATATAAAAAAATACTAGTCTAGAATGTTTCTAGAAAGACAATCTAATGTCAAAAAATAAATAAATAAATAAATAACGGTTAAATACGGTTAACAACAACGGCAACAGCATTAGTTATTTTTTTAGGGAAATGCTTTTACGCATCCCGCCTGGCTGGGGAACCTGGACGGGTATGTCGACTCCCGGGAACCACCCGGACTACCGTCTAAAACTAAAACCCCACGGTGTTTTATGCGCTGCGTTTTGGCGGGGCCACGGGAACTTCCGCGGCTCCCCCGGCAGCTGTCCCTATGAGAGGAGCCCATCACGGAGGAGCTTACCGTAGCAGCGGGTAACCGGCGCCTTGAAACCGAATAGGTACCTAGGTGTAGGTGCATACCACTTTTTAATAAGTATAGCATGTGTTTTGTTTGTTTTAAAATCAAAGGTACGGTGGTTTGTAATATAAATTGAATAACTTAGGTACAGATGCCGTCAAACTTCTTGAACATTTGACCTTGCCTGCGCAAAGGCGAATTGTACCTGCGAGCTGCCCCCCCACTTCGTCCCGCATGTTCAAGAAGTTTGACGGCATCTGTATTATTACTTACGCGTACCTACAATATAATATGATAGGGTAAAAAATATAATTTATACGAAAGCTTACCTTTAGGATGCGTTATTTATCTGGACACTGCGAGCACTATTACCTGTATTATTTCTCCAAGTCTCTGTCTGTCTTCATAATTCTGAAATTATCCTACCAAGGCTTTTTAACACTAGCAGTATTTAGTCTTCTTTGCATTTTTTATACACCGCTTATGACACACTCGCGATATTGTAATAAAATAAAATACTATACCTACGGGGAATTGACAGCGCACTATGCCAACTGATATGATTTGACAGTTATGTTTCTTCTTTCTTAGCGCCAGTAACTGAACTCCTAATATGCTGACAAAACAGTTTCTATCAAAAAAACATTAGATTATCGGTATACAGTCTATAGCCTGACCAGTTCATTTAGCCCTGATATAGTGTCGCTACAAACAGCTTACATATGGCAATAATACGTGTACGTCATGAACAGTCGGGACAGTGTGTATTGGCATCGTGCAAGAACGAGTGAGATATACAATTATGTACTTGTAGCTTGTGAAATATGTTTTCAGGTAAACGGAAGAGCATGTATAGTTGATAATTAAATATGAATACCTATACGTCAAAATCCGATTCTAAAATTCGATATCCATATATTTATCAGATTCTGGCTCCGATGTATCTTCACTTGTATATATTTTTGATTGTAGCACTACAGAAGCCTCGAATGAGAAAAAATATATTAATTTAATAATTAATATATTATACATATATAGTACCAAGCTAACCAGTTCATTACAACCGCACTATGAATATCAGTACCCGTCATGTCAACAACTAATTTCAAAACATTGTTTATTGTCCTTTTTCTGCCGCAACCATTTGAATGTATTTAATTTTTTTTGCATCGTGGTGAACTTATTTAGGCATTTTGAGTGCGAAATCGTTTATTATTCTGAATTATGAAGAATTATTTTCGTTTTGTTTACATTGGTGACATTCAATGACTTCCAACTTCTGTTGTGTCATAAAAAACATTGCCATTAAAATAAATTAGTTCCACTGAAAATCCGCAACATAGCGAGGGCTAAATAGGAACTTGTCAGGCTTTAAACCGCATAATATATGGCAATAATGTACATATGACACGTATGGTCGGGACAGTGTGTATATTGGCATTGTGTTGCTCGTCGAATGTCAAAATTATATGCTTTATAATTTATAATAAATAACCTATTCAACCATATCTGTTTCCAAGTAAGTACGTATTCGATATTCAAGTATTTTACAGATTATGACTCCGAAGACTCGGACTCTGATGTGTCGCTTTCAAGACCGCCGGCAACAATTATAGAATGTTCGGTGTGGGATTCGATAAAAGGAACTTTTTCTATATTCGTCTTCAATCCGTATTACAATATTTTAATAGGAAAAGAAATTACTTAACCAGTTCAATCAATACCTACGACCGCACTATAAAATGTCAGTACCGGTCATGTCAACAACCAATTTCAAGACATTGGTTATAGAAATACAATACAATACAATGCAAATGTTCTATATTGTTAACCAGACAGTAAAAATAAAATAGAAAAATAGAGGTACCTACCTAAATTAAACATAAACAATGGTAGACAACCCGGCATCCTTTTTTGTTAGCTGTACCTAAATATTCAAAATAAGCTTTCTGAACATCGCCATCGAATGGCTTTCGGCATATTTATTCTATTTTATTTTACAATGGCGAAGTATTTCGTCTTCCTCGCTGTTTGTTTACATCGGTGACATTCGATGACTTCTAACTTCTAACGTCATTTAAAATCCGCTACATGGCTAGGGTCAAAAAGAAACTTGTCAGGTTATATATTAAAAAAAATACACCTTATCTGTTATCTGAAGCTACGGTAGCCTAGTGGTTCAGGCATGCGGCTGTCAAACGGCGGTCGTGGGTTCAAATCCCGGCTCGTACCAATGAGTTTTTTGGAACTTATGTACCTACGGAATATAATTTGATATTTACCGTTAGCTTTTCGGTGAAGGAAAAACATCGTGAGGAAACCTGCATACATCCACGAAGAAATTCAAACCCGCACTGGGCCAGAGTGGGGACTACTGCCCGTTCTCTCTCATCCACGAGAGGAGGCCGGTGCCCAGCAGTGGGACGTATATAGGCTAATTTATTTATTATTATTATTATTATCTGTTATCAGAGGGCCTACCGCGCAATAAAAACGAACTTCGTTCGTGTATCCTCCTCTCTGCCGCACTTGCCAGTTCAAATGACGAGATTTAAAAACATGGTGTACCTAAACACGGGGTAAATTTCAGCAGCAGGGTAATTGCGTATCTTTTCCATTGCGCGTTAGCGCATGTCAACTGTCATTTTCATTACCGGAAAATACCAGTTTGAGAAATTACGTGAAAGTCTAGGTACTCTGCTTGTGTTTATTTTCACACATGAAAGTGCATGGGTAGTTGGAACTGAACGATGTCTTTTGCCGGCTGCACACATTAGGCCAACGTGGGCACGTGAGCAGGATGCAGCTATGTAAACGAATGAGATCGCATTATAGCCCTCTACGTCTAACGCATAGCTGCATCCTGCTCACGGCCAACGTTGGCCCAATGTGTACAGCCGGCATTTGCTTCGTGCCAGGCGTCATGGCAATACAGACCAATGACCACAGCCTATTCTGTAACATGTTTTGAGCTCACCTCAACGCTCATCTACAAATATATCTTGACACTACGATGCGTAATAATTAGAATAGAATAGAATAGAATAGTATAGAAAAACTTTATTCAACATCACACAATTCAAATAACATGAGAACCTTAGAAATCTTAGAATGAAGACTTAACATATAAATTTAAATATAATCTTACAGTTACCATTAAGCGATGTTGAAAAGGGGCTTGCCTCAGCATAATGTTACAGTAGTAAGGCCACTGCAACGCTGGTTTTCAGGCAGACCCTAGTAACTATATTAATCCATTTTACATTGCTCGCTGTTTGTCGGGAACGAAATGTCTCAGTTTGTGTGTACGCGTGTGTGAGTGTGAGAGTGTGCGTATGTGTATAAGTGTATGTGTGTGTGTGTTAGAGTTGACGGAATACGGAGTGTGTGATATTGTGTTTTAGGAATAAAATTGCAGTAGTAGGTAATAATATCTATGTTTGGATATGCACTGTAAACATTTTTTTGGCCAATGAAATAATTAAAAGCTAATATTATTATTATTAAATTACTTTAATTTGCTAGGTACTCTAATGTTAATTCATATATGAATTTAAATCTTAGGGTCATTAGGTCATTACATATATGAAGGCATAGCTCGAGTGCCAGGAGGAAGTGCTTGCTGTAATTGACCGTTGGTAGATGTCTTATTGTTTCGTAACGGGTGACCGGCGGAGTGAGCCTCATTAGCGGGTAGCGAATAACAGCCCAGGACGGCCCGCGAGCTTGTGCCGCGGCGAGATAGACTATCCGTCTCTTTCGAAGCTTTCTATATAATTAGAAAGAGATACTCTATCTCGCTGCGACACAGCTCGCGGGCGGTCCTGCGATAGCCTTGCGGTCTTTTCCTATACCCTCTTCGGCTAAACTTGGCTCTCGCACACCTCCGAGGTGGCTATATGTACCGACCGCGCTAAAAGCGAGACAGCACCTGCTATGCGGTTAGTGCGTGCGAGCGGGAGGAATTGATTAAAATTTTCTTATTTGTCAAACTGAGGACCTTTTATATGGAAGACCGAGCGAGGTAGGTAGAGCACAGCAAAATGTTATCACGCTCGAATGTGGAGCAGCCCAACTGGGGAAGTACCTCCGCCTTGCAGAAGACTACAGCCATATAACACTAGATACCTACTACTTGATGCTCTGTAGTAGGTAGTATTCTGTGTTCCTGGAGGTGAGCAAGGTCGCCAGAGCTCCCGAGGATGCGTAGTGTTGAGAGCGAGGGAACTTGTTCCTTCAGCTTTTCAACACGGCGAATCCTCAAACATGTCAAGGGTCGGCAACGCCCATGTTACTCTTTTGGAGTTGCATGCGTCCACTTACCATCAGGCGGGCCGTACGCTTGTTTTCCACCGTCCGTGAATAAAATAAAATAAAGTTCTCCTTTTCAGCCTGGGACAAAACTCATTCGTAAGTCCGACTGTCCACCTATTCTCCTCTACAGCTCGCATTTTACAACCGATTCTCGTGAAATTTTGAGCAGGTGCAATAGGTTAATTAAAAAGGTTTTTTTGTCGATTCAATTTTTGTTTTCGTTAATTAAAAAAAAATACAACCGAATAGAGAACCTCCTTCTTTTAGAAGTCGGTTAAAAAATAAACAGGCTCGTTATTTCTATGGTTCACAGACGCTAATACGAGTACGTATGTAGTTTATTCGGTACCATTGTCGCGACTTTCATCCCGCCGGTGTAATTCGTTAATGATAGCTCTTAGGTAAGTATTCTAATCCGCTGTTAACTTCTTTACCTATCGAATTATGAATATATCTAAGTAGGTATATGAGCTTTGGTTAAGCGAACTATGATATCGGGATGAAAGTCGTTACAGTGATCGCTGTTGCCAAGACTCCTGGACGGAGTGCCTGATTAGGTTTAATTATATTTTACGTCACACCTGGCCATAATGCGAGTTTTACTGCACGCTGCGCGTACGGGAAAACTCGCACTGTGGCCAGGTGAAGACGTAAAATTTTGTACGCAACACGGGCGGTAATTCGTAAAGCCCCAGAGCGCATATTTATGGCCCTCACAAACACCTGCGATCTGGGGCATTTACGAATTCACCGCCCTAGTTACGTAATGTACTATTTCACTTCTCATGCTCAAAAAGTGCGTCATATTAGGCTTAGCAAGCGGGGCTAAAGTAGTACATTTAGCCCCTAGGGAAAATATGTAATATTTATGATTAATAAAACATTTTAATTTGACCAATCACAACAGTTCAGTATTACGTCCACCAATCACAACTCTTTAAAAAAGCATTAGTATTTGCTATCTACTAACCAGAATTCAGCTAGACATTCAAATCGACCAATCAGGAAACCGAATTCAATTCAAACATGAGGTGATTTTTATTCCCTAATTCACAATAATTAAAAAATAAACGTTCTGACCGACTATAGCTCCGTCCAAACGTTCAAGCGTGGGTGACTGCATACATGACATAAGCTATGAAGATTGAGCGGGATAGACTGCTGTCTATCTCGCCTTATCATTTGCCCCGCGTATGCTGTCCGCCGCGCTCGGCCGTTTAGACGCCGCTATTAGACGGTCAGAGGCGTTTATTCGCAGTGTGAATATTTTGTATCTGTGTCAAAGCAGTTTATTAAAAAGAATGGCGCCAGATTGAACAACCTCTTCGCCTTGGTGTAATTGTTGATTGAGGATGGATAATCTTTGTTTTTACTATTTTCTCGCAGTCGAAGTGAAAAGTAGAGTGTATAACTCTGGTCTAAAAGCCATATTACCCCTCGAACTATTTCCTCTCACTTCGTTCGGGTAAATATCCATCTCGTGGTAATATATATGGCTTACTTTAGACCCTTGTCATACAATCTACTATTGTAGCTCAATCTCCTCTTAATCGTAGAATAACATTAAGATAAACGCAAATGATCACCCAGCCGGTATATTTAACGGTTAACAGTTCCATTCAACACTGTTATAGGCACGCATTGAGGAAAAGCAACTAGAGCGATCAGTTCTTGGTCTACGACTTCTACGAGACGGGTTATCTCTGGAATAATTCGATTTCCTTCCTTACAAATTTATTGTATTTGCGTGCGTGGATTAAATGGGCCAGTACGACTATGGAGAGGTTTGACACCAAACGGGATAGATAAATTTGTTACAGAAATAAATAAAAAATTACCTACTAAAAGTTGATAATAACCGGGAAACAAATCCGGTAAATAGGATGCCTTTTTGGGAAATCAACGTTGATAGTTTCAGATTTATCCAAACTGACCTATTTCGATTGCTCATCTCGCCTAGCATGATCGCCTTTACGTCGGACATAAAGCTTCCTTCTGTCTGTCCGTCCGTCTTCGGCTTAGCTCAGTAACCATTTCTTCTAGAAAATTGTAATTCGGCATGGGTACCTGTAAATCAATCACGCCGACAAAACAGAAGAATAAAATCTTGAAAATAATAATAATTGCGGGTAAAAAAGTGGGGATGGGTTTTTTTTCTCGTTAAACCCATATTATAGTGTGGGGTATCGTGGGATAGCTTGTTCATAAATATTATAGGTTTCTTAATATCTTCTTATCTTTTCAAATTCGAGTCATGCGCCCCCTGCCGGCTAAATGGCTGCTACTGGGAATGTGAAAAAAATCGTAGCAGTAGTACATGAGCATAATGAATTTAAAAGGAAAACTATCACGGCTAATAGTCGACCAACTTGAAATGTACTTAGAAAGGCCAACTTTTGTACAAATTTGGCCGTCGCAACCATTTACTTGGCGCGCGCGAGACAGGCAACTGCGGAACCCTAGATGTGGCCCGACACGAACTTGGCCGATTTTTTGATGTTATATTTGATGAATGAATGAATGAATGAATGAATGAATGAATGAATGAAATGTTTATTTGTGTAAAAAGGGTATAAATTGGTGTTAAATTCTAATGTTATATCCAGCCTTATTTTGCCATGATACAAGGCGTACAAATATTCTTAAATTAAATTAGCTAAAATAAATATGTAAATAGTCCTCTCAAATATACCTAGTGTTTAGTGTTAAATTACCGCCAGCAGACTTGCAACCTGAAGCATAATCTGAGCGGAAAGCGTTAATCATGGTGGTTTCCCATAGCTCAAGAATTATTACGGTTTCCTGTTGTAGATAACCCGATTCACGGAAAACGAGTTGATTAAAAATATTGACTAATGAGGAGTTCAACAATAGTTGTAATAAATATTTTACGTTATCCTATTATAGATTGGTTTTATTCGAGAGTGCGTAAGGAGGTGTTAAAATAAGTTTGTAACCATTGGAACGCCAGGAAAACCCATGTGTCGCGTGTTCTCGTGGCCTGAGCCCACGACACTAAACCTAGTATATAGAGTGTAGTGTAGAGTATATAGAGCTAGTATATACACATATATATACCTAGTATATATATATATATATGTATATACTAGCTCCGCGTGGACCTCGTTTATATCGCAGCTCCATACAAACTTTTACCCCCCCATTTCACCCCCTTAGGGGATGATTTCGGGGATAAAAACTATCCTATGTCACTCTCCATCCCTTCAATTATTCGTCGCTCCGTTTTGCCGTGAAAGACGGACAAACAAACAAACAAACACACACACACATACACTTTCCCATTTATAATATTAGTATGGATAACTAGTCACTTCATTAATGGATGAACACGAAATGGCGATGCTGCATTGCAAAAAACCTGCCAAGGCTATAATAAAAATAAAAAATAAAAATCCGATATCAACTTAGTATGATATGATAAGACTCCCAAGTTTGGTTGTTCCTCGAAACAGGGGAGGGTTAGGACTATACGGTAATGCAGTGTTGCAAGCCTCCCTGATTGGCCGTATCAGTGGCAGCAGCATGATAAGCTACGCCACGTACTTACTACTTAGGTATGATAAATCTCTCCAAAAAACCAAAGCTCATCTGAAAGATCATCAAGTTCATTATTATTATTATTATTGTGAGCCTGTAGTGTCCCACTGCTGGGCAAAGGCCTCCCCCCACTTTTTCCAGTGCTCCCGATTCTGAGCAGTCTCTGGCCATTCTTTTAAAAAGGAGTCTAGCTCGTCTCTCCATCGTCGACGAGGTCTGCCACGTCTCCGTTTGGAGCTGTCGGGCTGCCATTCAGTGGTGATCTTGGCCCACAGTTCACTTGGCATGCGACAGACATGACCAGCCCAGTCCCACTTCAACTTGGCCGACTTTCGAGCTACATCGACTATTTGAGTTTTGGCGTGTAGTTAGTTAGTTAGTGCTCGGTCAGACTATGTCCTCCCTACTTTAGTACCTTAAATATACCATCCAGACCTGGTGATTTGTAGTTGTCAAAACTGTTTATCGCCTAGGGCGTTTTGTTTTTCTCTGTTATTCGTTCTGCTATCTTCCACTCGTTATCTGTTGATAGTTCTCCTGTTCTGCCCAGGTTTGTACGTCAACTACTTTGCACCCCGGGAAGTGGGTTTCCACCAATACACTTTCAGTCCCAGATGGATTGCTGGTGGTGGTATTGTCTGGTATTCTCCGTGTGCCCAGTAGTTAATGGGGTTGGCTGGCTGGTATCTTCCTTGTTATGTTGACTTGTTTGCTTGTAGGCGTGTCAGGAATGGGGTTAAGTGTTTAGTTAGGGTGCGTAACGATCGATATAAAAACTTTTGATATATTTTCACTGGAAATAACGATTAAAGGATATAATGCACTTTTGATATAACAACATTTGATATATTCTCATGTAATATAATTATCAACAGATATAATGAACTTGTAAGATAACAACTATTAATCTAACAATCATAACGTATAACATACAAGGGGTATAACTTTGTTCGGTATAAAACTCAGTTGGTATAATGTAAGTACTATTGGCATAATCTGGAATACTTACTACTATTATTTCTTACCTATTTTACTCTAAGGCAGGTGGGTGTAGGTACGAAAACGAGTAACCACTGACAAACAACAGTATAATAGTCACTGATAATTGTAACAATGGTATTATTTGTAGGTTAGGTTAAGGTTAGCTTGTGTCCCCTAGAGCGGAAAGACGCGCTAGCGGTTAGGTTAGGTTTAGGTCAGGCTAAAATAATTAATGTGTGTGTGAAAAAAAAAATATATACATCTTACAAAACATTATACCACTAATACTTATATCCAATATTCATTATATCCATTGAACCTTATATCAAATATGTATTATACTATTTGAACATTATACGCCATGAAATTATACTGATTGTTGTTATACCAAAAGTTTATTATGTCCCTTGAGTGACTATATCTAAAGAAATTATATTAAATGTTGTTCTATCCAGTGATATCAAAAGTTGTTATACCAATCATTATACACCCGTTTAGTTAGCATGAATAAAACTATCTTAATCGAACAATTCTTACGTTAAGTTCGCTTTGATGATTTAGCAGAGGTACCATGACCGATGATTTTGGACAAGACGTAGTCGTTCTTCAAGATAGTAAATAAGTACATATACCTATAGACGATACGCGTAAGGTTTTAGTTTTGGTTTTACTTTTTGTATCGGTCTATTATGTCCTTTGATCCCACTTTTAAAACCTTATTTTGAATAATTGATACGACACATAAAATTATTCAGTATTATAGGTACAATTCAAAATATTATGGGTAGGTACTTAGGCATATAATTCTTTACTATATTATAGTACGTCTGAAACGGTTAAGAGTAAATACGCTGCGCCAAGGAAAACCCCACTATATATCTTGAGACCACAAAGTCGTTTTTTGCCTCAATTCGTTTGACAGAATTTACTTGCACTGTCTGGGATAGAGTAGGTAGGTATAGGTACAGTCATGTCATATTATTATAGTTAGTAGCAGCTAGAGTAGCCAAATATTTCGTAACTCACCCTTATTCTTACAGAAATAAAGACGAGTACCGAAATGTTCAGCTACCTCGGCTGCTACTAACTATATGACGCTGACTGTACTAGTTAGTGTTTTGTCTAAATAACGTAGGTACGTATGAGTGCAGTGCGTCTTCGTGGATATGGCTCATTCTAACTATTATTTGAACGCTCGAAAAACTACCTAATCAATAGTACACTAGGTACTTACCGGTGTCACTCATTGACGCTGTTAGCGAGGGCGGCCCGCACTTGCCCTTAGCGGCTTATGGGTGACACCCATTAGTGTCACCATCGACGCAAATCTCTGCGATACCTACAACATTTCGGCACCGGGTGCATCCATCCCTTCACTCGTGTAGCTACCTCGATCTCGTTGTCTATAACTGACCCCGTATCATGGTCGGCCTTATCACGCGATAAGTGACAGGATAGAGCGTCCGTCACTGGCTGACACCGTTCGATAGAACGAGACTGACGTTCTATCTTGTCACTTATCGCTTGATAAAGCCGACCATGATACGGGGTCTGATCTAATTAGATGCCATTGAGTATTGCCTTATGGGGAATGACTATGTAGAACTATAGTAGTAGAAAAGCTACGGAAGCCCAGTGTCGCGCACGTAAGCTAGAAGTGGTGACAAAATAAAATGACATAACATGCTTCATAATTTATTTAAAATTAAAATAACAAAAAGGTAGGTCATAAGGTAGCCACCTACATTTGTAATTACTAATTACATTCCTCGTAAATTCGTTTTCCTGAATTGTGCTATCATTTGTTTCAGTACCAAGACCCATGCATGATATTCGCATGACTCGCTGCATATCAGCCACATATACCATGAGATAAACATGAGTAACTATATTTACTATTTTTGTAAGTTTGTGCGCATCACTCTGATAAGGCGAAGCGAAGACCACTGATCAACACACACCTATTGACAATAAGTAAGTGTATTTGATACATATGTTGCAGTATGCAGGCCTCGAAAAACGCCAGATTTTGAGAGGTTTGATGTCACGGAAAAGTGTCTAGTTATACACAACAACTCTTTATTCGGTTGCCATGGACTCGGGCAGATGTTTTGTAAAAAATATACGTATTTATCGGATGTAACAGAGGTAGATTTAAACTAAATGCTTCCTCTGGCTTAATACAGTTGGAATGGCGGCAAGAAGTTTCCCTATCGATATAATTAAAACTTATTCTTAACTTTAACTGAGCACCCATTAGCCTCACGCGTTGGCTAGTCAAATGCAACACCATCGACTATTGTCTAATAATTTTAATCATACATTTAACAGTTAACAATATTGTCTTTCATAATTTATCCTTTGGGCCCATTGTGCACACAAAAAAACGAAGATTTTTCCATTTTGTATAAAACACTGATTTAATGTTTTTTTGTCACATCTGCTATTCAGAAAAGTCACTTTTGCCCTCAAATGACGGATCAAAGCTTTACATAGGTACTTTTTTTTCCTGCTATTTCCTGATTCAATTCATTTTTCCCCATCGAAGGTGTGAAAAGCATGTGCCCATCGGCAGCCCAATTATTTACATCTCGGGCGTTAACACTTGGATCCCATTTTACGGCCAATGTTGTACATTAGTAGAGCCATTCGCTAAGTTCACGATTTAATGTAGAATCTTTCGCTTCAGTCAGGATTCAATATACCACCCTCGCCCTAAATATACAATTTTGCACCCTTGAGAAACAATCCACTATTATAACTGGTACCTTCAGCCTTTATAGTCAAAACACAATGCTTTTCAAAATCTACCTATCCTCCCATGACTCACCAAAATCCTACAGCAACCGTATTTATACGTGGAAAAAATATTCGAATTTGAAGTCGCGCGCACAAAGAGCATTTTTATCTCTAATTATGTTAAAAATACCAAATATAAGTCGTACTTTAAATTAACAACCTAGCGTTACAGGAGTTTAACTAGAATAACCGTTTCAGCTAGCAAAACAAAAAAGTGTAGGTACCTGCGTGAAAATATGAAACAAATATATAAACATTACTGACAATATTTTAATTTATCGACACACCACTGCACAACGCCACTAAAACAAATATGAGAAAAAAAATGGACATAAAATACGAGTAATATGTCGAAAGTATAATGTACCTATACATACACTGTTATCTTGGCATATAGATTCCTTTTATAACGAGGAACTTATGAATTAATTAAGTAGTTGATTTGATAATAATTCGAATAGGTCGATAGCACAGAAATCACCAATAATACTTAATTGAATAAAAGCTTAACAATTTGTGACATACATTGAGTAGGTATTAGAATATATTACAGTAAATTGCACAAGTGCACAAAACAAGCCATTTTATAGACATTGAGTGAAACGCCTAAATTTTTAGTAAATTAAACATTAAGTTGATTATAATCAAGATGATGTTGATGATTTAAACTCGTGCTACTCCATTTCGTAAGGTGCTATGTGTGTCGGATTTTACTTTACACACTAGGTAGATTATTTAAAAAAAAACTATTTATGCAGCCTACACACAACACAAAGACGAACATTTGTACCTCTTTCTTCTTTACTTTCAGGTGTTATAGGTACAGACTCAGCAGTAAAAAACGAGAAGTTTGAAACTGTAACAATGAAGTAAATACTAAGGTCGGTTTTAGGGATTAGTTAATAAGGGTTGATTAGTTAAAAGAAGAAAAACTGTACTCACATAGTTTCGGAAAATGTCGTAGGTAATTATTTTAACAAAACTATAGCATTTCAAATGTCAATGCGGGGCCATCTTCATCAATATTTCTTAGCGATGATTCATTATATATATATATATTCATTATAGATACATTATTCATTATACGTACTAATTTCCATAAGAAAACGACTTTCGGTGTTTTCAACAGTAGGGTTCGATTGGTGGCTTTTTGTAAAGTTCAGAATGCTGTATTTCCTAACATGCCGATGCACCGATGTCCACGCATTGATCCACATACGAAGAAAAGAGACATTGCAGCGGGTTCCATTACATAATGTCGGTCCGAATTGCGATGTCAATACGGCACCGATTTCGAAGCGCAGCGCAGAGCAGTCACCACACTCTTAATAATTTACCACCTCCCCTTACCGACACTCCAACTATTTGGCTTGATCATCCTGTATTAACTATCTATGCACATGGATATTATTGTCTTATACCTATAGTATTGTAAGCAAGTGGTTTACACTTTGGTAATTCTACCAAGCGGGGTTTTCTATCGGCGGATATTTTAGGTCGAATTACAGTGGGAATCACCTATTTAGATTACTCGGAAATAAAGTCAGCTTCAGATTAAGCGGAATGCTTCATATTTCATACACTAGAAACACAAATGACATACTAGTAAAGGCATTCTTATTTTATTTTTTAATTGATATCAGTTGTTGGCAGTACATACCTTAATTAGTTAACATTATTTATTGTACAATGTACATATTTATTGCATAAAGTATATCTATATTTAGTTGAACATTAGATCTACGTACATAAAAAGGTTTGGGTAAAAATGTTGTAATTGTTTTAGAAGAGCAGCTATGTTTAAAAGTGGTAGATTATGAATTATGATAGATCTAACTCAAAACAAACATATTTTGTTATGAAATGTAATACACTAAAATGCATCGGAGCCTAGATATTTGCAATATATATTTTCACAGAATATATTGAAAAGTTATAAACAAAACTCAAACTTAAATATCTCGGCTCCGATATTGTTTAACGCTTTTAATTTTAAATATCTCTACTCTAGAAACGATTATTACAAAAACATCCTTGGCCGCTGCAAAAAATAAAAACGACAATTTTCTCATACAAGGTTACCTTTATGCCCTTCAGGCAATAATCACCAGCAATTCCTAACTGTATTTCACGTATGAAATTTAAAGAACTGCTGCGTTGTGAGCTATAATACCTAGTTAAAATGTACAACTGCAATACAAAAACGTAGAACAGAATTTGGGGAAATGATGATGATGATAAAGATGTATTCCTGTTATATCTCATTACCTGATATAGGGCTCGCAGAAGGAATTTTGGGAAATATCATTAAATAACGTTTTTCCAAAAGGAAATAAATGTTTCCTGTTTATACATGTTCAGTTTCTTAATTTCACCATGAAAATTGCACAATTCCTGTGCAGAACATATTCGGTAGGAACGTACCTAACCTAATTCAAGTTCAGGAAAATTAAAAAAGTCATTTACACATTATAATATCATAGAAAATCTATAAAACATATTAACTAACATTTGAACTAATCTTTCAACTGCCCGGCAATACCAACTCGAGGAGCTGATTTTCGGTGTCAATAGTTACACCAAGTATTGGATCCTAGAGCGGTTGCCAGCGTACGGTTGAATAATGGTTGTTAGCTGAAAGCCGAGGTCGCAGGTGTGATCGCACGCGCAGAGTCGCCCGGGCCCTTAGCCGAGCCCGACGTCCAGGCACATCATCACCATGAAGCCTGCGATGCACCCCCACGTCGCCAACTTGCCATTGCCACTGTTCACACAAAATATCAGTCGACACATTTCCTTTACGAAGAATTCACTGATAAAAAAACATTTCAAGACACGCATACAATTATGCTTTAAGATTTATGGTTAAAAGGCTCATCATAGTATGTACGCAAAATATACAATGAGGACCGTTATAAAATGCTATCGTCATACAGTACCAGCCATTGAGAAATAAACGAGCGGACCATATTTGAATACCAACGAGGCAGCAAAATTACGATACGGGAAGGACGCGAATGGGGCTTACGACTCACGCACTGGGATTTAGAGAAACAATGCTCATTGATGACCGACCGGGACCCGATCACTGGAATTATGGCCGATTAAAATAATTCCTCGTATTCATTTCGAGGTGCAAAGTCTGTAGTTTAACGGCTGTTCGACTGAATCATAATCATTTTAACATGTTTTTTATGAATATTGAACGAAATTGGCTATTATATTAAGTTCTTATAATTTACAGCTACAATATCATTAAGGGCCGATTTTTCAATTCCCAGATAAAACTGTCAGATAATGTATGTATGTAAATACTTTATTGTACACAGGACACAGGTAAAAATATAGACAAAAGAAGTTTAATCTAATTTAAATCTAAGCTAAGATAAATGTTAGCTCTGTCCTTTTCTTTCATATGACTTTCTTTTTTTTAAATCTTTATTTAAAGTTTTGTCAAATTGACAACGTCACTCTATAATGCAACTTACTAACTATTACAAATCAAATCTTAACACTATGTACCATAGCAGCCGGCAATCATTTCATATGAGTTAAAAAGATGCTGATAATTTTAACTGACGGATAACATTATCTGGAGATTGAAAAATTGGCCCTAAATGGGTAAACGATGAAGAAATAAACTAAAATACAATATTTATGGCATAGGGTACCGGTACACCGGTACTCCACCGAGTTATTTCGTTTCATTTCATTTATTCAATATTGCATTGTCATGTACCATGTCCTACATAATAAGGTGTTACAATCATTAGCCAGTTCATGACACCGTGTATTCTATTAATGCTAGTCTAAGTATGTAAGACAATATAATAAATTGACGTATCAGTATTTACCTAACGAATGACAGACAACCTATGACATCGTGATGTCAACATCCACTTTATAATAGTTAAAGTTGAAATGCGAAAATTCCAAAGAGTCATCTTTTTAATTATTTCTACCTGTTACAGGCCCCGGTAGAATAACAGAACTGGGGTCAACCTGACACTAACATTTCACATTCCAATGAGATAACAAAGTTCTGTCCTGTTGATATCATATTTGAATGCGAAATTAAGTGTCAGATTGACTTCTTACCGAATTCATCTGTTTTGATATCGACTTTATCTATACCTGCATTAGCTACTACTATTATAAAGAGGAAAAGTTTTAGAGAATGTAGCTTTGTGAGGGTTAAAGTTTGCATGTAGGGTAGAATTTCCTACACTTATCCGATTAAAAAAAAATCAGGAGTACTTATACAGAATGGACCTTCTTCGAGATGGATGTAAGCTGTATTTTATCACGCGGCATTGCTCGAGTTCATTGTAATAGGCGGGTGGAGCCTCGCGAGCAGCTTGTTTATAGGTATACTAACATTATAAAGAGGAAAAGTATATGAGGTTGTAAGTATGCATGTACCGGGTAATCTCCGGAACTCCTCATTCGATTACAGAATTTATAACTGTTAACATATAGAATGCATCTTCGGGGTGGTCGTAGATTATATTTTAGCCCGCAGCTTCGCCTGCATTCCAAATACACGGGTGGAGCCGGGCAGGCAGCTAGTGCTATTAAAACCTATAAAAACCTCAAATTCTTCATCTCTCTCTTCATTCTCGAGGTTGAAAATAAATAAATAAATTCCGGACAACGTTATAAAATTTATTTCTAAATTTAAGAGTTGTCTAAAACGTTCGTAAACCAGTTTAGCGGGCATTAAAGTACGGACAAGAGGACAAATAATTCAGGCAAGTACGTAGGTACATAAAGCAAACGACGCCGCGTCCCATTAAGTAACGCATAACGCTTGCAGAAATTGTTTCTCCGTAGCTTTGTTTATTGGACTATACTCTGATCAACGAGGTTTTTCTTTGGATAGTCACCTAATCCACAATCATGAGCATTATCAAACACACAGACACTTATGTCTAAAGTCATAAAAAAATACTATTATATTTGTGAAAATAAGTAGGTATTTTTTGTCCTTTTGCCTTAAGACTAAATCTGTCCTAAATAAATAACAGAAGCTAATTAAGTCTAACAAATAAGGACATTAATGGTGTAAGTAGAATGTACCTCAAATTCGATATATCAATTATGATCCGATCTTTATAGAGGAGCTAGGGTGCTTATAGTAAAACAGGAAAGCTGGATGTCAAGTACTGTAAAATAGGAAAGCTGGATGTCAAGTACTGTAAAATGCCCTGTATAACTAATTATTATTATTATTAAATCATTTATTCAGGGAGGAAACAATTACATTAACTTAACAATAATTGCGCCAAACTGTAGTAAGCAGTTTGATGGCGCTGCAAACATATAATTATATAGAACTGAACATAATGTAATGTAAACGTTGTGTGTTAGTTGTTAATACATAAGTTACCAAAGAAAACAAATCTTAGTAAGTTAATGTTAGTAGTATGGTTGATTAGCTTGATATAATCGTAAAAGAAAAAAAAAACTGAATTTTCATCTGAGGTTGGCAGTTGGGTAGAATTCATGGTGCATTTAGCCAATAGCAATTTCTTTAATCTTTTTACAAGCTTTTATTCAGTTTCACCTGTCCCGTTGTCTGTCTGTCTGTAATCAAATCTTGCAAGTTAAATTTGAGACCCACTTCCCGGTGACCGATTGAGCTGAAATTTTGGGTGTTAGTATAGTTTGGATGACAATTCAATATTATGGTACCACGAGCTGATCTGATGATGGAGACAGGTGGCCATGGGAATTCAGTACTTAACCGACGTAACCCCGTTGAGTTTGGGCTCGTTAGAACCGTTTCATTGGGTAGTTGATGATGGTATACAGAAAAAGTACATTCGGCAATTTCGGCAATAAAAGCTTGTATGAAAAATGAAATTTTTGACAGAAACTTATTTATTATTTTCAGCCCGTTATCGCCAGCTGCTCAGCAAATAGGCCTTTCATCGAGTACGCCACCCGCCCCCATGCTAGTCCCCTAGCTACCTGAGGTCGTCTTATAGAAGTGACCCGCGATCTTTCTAATATCGTCCACTAATCGAGCTGGCGGACAGCCGACGCTCCTTTTAACTAGAAGTGGCCACCAATCTGACACCATTTTGGTCTACCTGCCATCTGCCTGTCACACCTTAGTGCGACGTCGGATCTCAATATTCCGCACTCAGTCTTGTAGTTTAATGCAGAGCAAGGCGCGCTCCATGGCTCTCTGTGCTACCACATAATAGATAAAAGTACTACGTACAGAATAATAGTACTAATAAGAAATCCCCTGTTTAGGTATGCCGAACGAGCCTAACATGCAACCCGCTGCGATAGAACGCTTGCGTGCCGTAGCAGCACACCCCCTGGGGCCGGTGGGGCATGTTCTTGTAGCGGCGCGACCAAATCACGGAATTAGCCGCCGCTGGTGTAACTCTTATTTTGTGCACACCCTCACTTATTAATACATTTCCTGTCAACGATTTCGTAGCCCTACTATAGCACGCGAAGCCGTATGTAGAGGAAAGCACCTACGAGCCGAGCGCCCATTTTGTAGCTCAACTTTGATTTCGTTCGCGCCCTTTCGCTCATCGTTCACTGATTGCCCACAACTGAACTAAAGGATCGAAGACCGATCGAAATCGTATGTGAGGAACTAGTTCATTTCGGGCCGTGACGAGACTTCATTCCACGTGATTGAACGAGCGAACGAACCAAACGAAGTGCGTTTCAGCGTGGTCAAAAATTATTTCGTATGTCCAGAGGTCCGGCTGTTCGGCTGGTCCGCATGTTTCAACCGATTCTCGTAAATTCTTTGTGAACAGGTATAAACATAAAAAAACTGGTTGCACTCCGGGAGTGCCGGCAGAAGAGAAAACTTGAATAATTTTAATTTTGCAAAACCAATTTCCCTCCTGCCTCCGCCCCCAAGACCCGTACCTACGTCTTACATATAAAAAAAAACTTCATAATTTTAATTTTGGAAACCCCAAAAAATCCGCGTTTTGAAGCGCAACGAATCCTACACCCGTCGCGAGTTTTAAAAAATATCCCCATCCCACAAAGTGCACAGCGCCGCTAAAGAGTACTACAGAGCCACCAGTGTTGAGTGGTTTGCAACAGTTTACTTGGTCAACCTCGTTGATTGGACTAAGTTTAGTTTTTATATCCGCCTTGTAACGAGGCACGGGGCGACACAGCCGGATTCCAATCACGTCCCGCGGGAAACCCCGCCGCAACATGTTTCGCACCTAAATATATCTGACATCATGAAAACGCACGGAGGAATTTCGACGCACAATTGGAGCTGACGTGAAATTTAATTGGGTGTTAAGTAAGCTTTATAAGCGGTGACGGAGACGCATGAATATAGATGTGAATACCCAACTTCCTAATATTTTTTTATACTTATACTTTATTTTTTTAATCGAGTTCGTAGACAATTCTTTTTCTATATTCGCTTTCGGGTATCAAAGGCGTATTTAGTTTTTCTCACATGAGGATGCCCGAAATGTTGTTTTGTTGGGTAAATCCGGCACAAGCCTTCTTGTAGCTATAAAATCATTAAATAAAATAAATTAAAGAATAAAAATCATTTATAAATTTAAATTATAACACATAGACTGAGTTGGAGCCTCTTTTTACGCATTTAAACATGCTTGTGCTAAGAGTCACGGCTCTTCCACAAGTATTTAACGGTGTTATTTTAGGTGTACAGGTATTTTTATAACATAGGTATTATGCAGTACGAGTATTTAGAAACGTAAGTTACCATATAAGTGACACCTGACTTCGTATAACTGACCGATTTTTTTGAAAACACACACCTATCTTGTCTTTGGAGGACCTTTCGTCAACAGTTTCAGGGGATTTCTATAAATTTTGCCTGCTTTCTTTATGGATCAGTTGGACATTTCTTTGTACTTTCATCTGTGTTTAAATCAACTAAAAACTTTCTAAAATCTGAGCACGTCTCAAAAGATACAGAGAAATGAAAGGAAAATTTCGCGTCACTAATTACAATCCATTGATCAGGGATTAATAAATGTCACAGTTCCTGTGGAGTCGGAGTTAACCCTTTCATTGCGCGTGCGGGACGAACGCATAGCGCTGGATGAATGTTCTCCATACGAGATTTACTAGCTACGAGCTACGGCGTAGCACTTGGCCGGCCTAGTAAGGGTTAATTATATTTTCTCAAAATTGTTCGGCATATAGTTGACTTTATAGGTAAAAAATCAGGATGTGAAGTGCAGTTCATGGTTAATTAAAAATTAAAAAAACGATTTTGCTCCACATCAATGTTGCATACATTCCATTATTTGTCGAGGTACAAACTTTAAAAAAGTTAAAACGGCATCGGACCAAAATAGGCAAAACGGAAGACCAGGGGCCCGTTAATCAAAAGCTTGTAATACCAGCGGAATTCCTAAAAAGTGTTGAAAAGAGGCATCCGCTTACATTATTATATTACAAGTTACAAGCTTTTGATAAACGGGCCCATGTAGCTGTGACTTATCGCGACTTTATAGTTGTCTCAAACAACTTATGCCGTGTCGGAAGAACACAAACAATTATTATTAAAAAAAAAAAAAAGGAAGCAATGCAAAAAATATTCCGCTTTTACATATCGTGGCTAGTTGTTTTAGGGAAAATATTGAAAACTGACGTGAAAATGATTTCAGATTTAAAAGAAGATGCAAGCTCAGTTATTGATAATCTGTTCCCTGCAAAGCCAAAACACAAATAAATACCTAAAGGCGTACGACAGTTTCATGAAGTGGCGAGAAGAAAAGCATGCCTCATCATTTTCAGAAAGTATATTTTTGTTTTCTTGCACATTTTTTGAGAAAAGCACTATATTTGTCTCAGCCGGAAGGGCAATTGGCTACTTCCGTTGCTTCGACAACAATGTGTTATTACGTGTATGTAATTTACATAATTCGAAATGATGATGATGATGTTGATTGAGAGCTGTATTCAATAATTTTAATTTCCTTATCCTTAAAATTAAACATGTAAGGCAATGTACAGGAGCCAGAGTAAGAGGGTAAGTATTACACTAATTTATCTACTTATAGTAAACAAATACATCAAACGTACATAGCAAGATTTTAAGCGCAACTCATTACCATACTTACGCAAACGACGAGTTATTGTTTGGAACAGACCCCCTAGCACACTAAGTTTTATGTCGGACATAAAGCAATCGTCCCATTCTGGCAAATATGCGAGTGAAAGAGGGACAAATGCTTTATGTCCGACATAAAACTTAGTGTGCTAGGGGTTCAGGTTAGAGTTATTAAGACGGAAAAATGATAAAAAATAAGTTAACGAACGGCACTCTACATATGTGTACGAGCACGAATATAATATTGTTCCTGGTAACAACTTCGTTATTGGTGGGAGCGGATATAACAATATTAAATCGCGCGTATTGGAATGATAACCGTTGCCACTAATTCCATGAAAAGTGGCAAGGCATGGTACGAAATAAAAGCTAAAACATATTTTTGGATTTGAGCAAGTCTGGTATGGTTGCTCATATAGACTGTCTGAACAACCCCATGGTAAGGGTATTCAGCAGGGGTGACAGAAGCGCTCAGGACGTAGGTCAGGGACCGCGGCCGGCGCGCCGGATTCCCAGACGGTGACGTCAGCGCATAGACAAACTAGAGCGGCGTCACCGGCCCCATCCCGCCGACAAACGCGTAATTTCATATATTTATTATTGACAGTGGCGAGACGGTGACAAGCCCACGCAGAATTCGGTGTAAGCGAGGTTGCAGCCGCCGCCCGCCCTGCGCGCCACTGCAAATAGACGCGACGCCACGCGCAGCCGCGCCGCAGACGCACTTATTATATTAGGACTATGGGTGGCATATTTTGATATACTTTCTCAACGAAACAAATTATTTATTTAAATATTTTTTGTTTCGTGTTATTTTTAACGAGGAAGTTACCTCGATCATATTAAGAGCGAGCGAGCGCGTAGCTCGCCCATTAGAGTGGTCCTAAGGACTGTCAGTCCTTCAAGAGTATACAGAGAGGTCACTATTCGTAGCAGGAATATGGTTGAAAAATACGCGATAAAAATACTGTCCTCGTAGTTTAGTGGTTAAAGCACTCTACCGGCAATAGAGGGATCGCAGGTTCGAGTCTTGTCGGGGCCTACAGACGAAGATGGTTTATTTTTCCATTATATTCTTTCTTCACATTTGTCGATCTTTTATATCCACATTTATGCTCAAAGTGGCGCTGGAACATACGTTTCATGTGCTCTGCCTGTCCCTTTTGGGAATAAAGGCGTGAACGTATGTATGTATGTATGTATGTATATTCTTTCTCTATGTATCATATCGTTTATATTTTGGTATTCCGCTAAAGCATAGAATCGATGTGTTGATGTTAAGGTTAAGCGTCTAAATATGTGGATATGTTAAATTTCTTAAACCAGATAGGGCACATAGTTTTATGCTGGATAAATCGTTTGTTGTATAATAAATGGTTTTTATCGTCAGTAAATGTCGAGTCATCAGCAGATGTTGACATAGGCAAACAAATAAGATCAAGAGCGTAAGTGCTTATTGTAGCTTTTTCGGGTTCTTCGTTCTTCTTGTCTCCCGCATACGCACATACAATACAAAGTTTCGAAGGCATTTCCGATCAAAGCTTCAAAACATTTGACCTGGTTTACACTAGCGTATAACACGTGATCATGTTTCGGGCACATTGTCCGCTGAGACGTTGTCGTTGAATGTACTAAGTACGCGCTCCACAATGTAGCGGCAAGCGCCATTGCATTCCAAGCCGTGATAAGAATGAGAGATAACGGTTTTGTGCTCAAACATTTCGAGTGTTTTATCAAATCGTGTGCAGTCGCCGAGAGCTGACACGCATGGGAACGGATGCAAGGATCCTCTTGCGTTCAAATAAGACAATCCACACTAACATTACTTATAAGACTTCCAGTGCGTTTTGTTCATTACTTTCAAAGCTCAAAATCGCTTAACTGTTTATTATTTTATTTGAGATAGTCACGGAGCATACACATTATGATATCTACTTAGGTTTTATCCCAGAAGTAGATATTTATTGCGATTTATGACTAATGCCCATGTTTCGTTCATGATTCATCCTGTGCCCTGCAGTGGGACGTGTGCTCGTGATGATGATGATGATAGTATTGTTACGTACTTAAGTATGTTGTACGTGCAGGTTATTTATACATTAATACCGTCAGCTACCATAGATTGAGCCTCCGAATATTTGGCAGGTGAGGTTAGCTATCTGTAACACTATTTTTTTGTCTTTTTTTCATTTCGGCATTAAATATTCGACAAACTTCGTTTCACTTTTTTTTCGTTTGTCCGACACTCCCTTCGAAAGTTTTTTTTTGGACCACGGTTCTTGGCAGCAGCCTGAAGGGCTGTAGCTGCGGGTCTTGACTGGCCCGTGGGTAGCACTTCGAACGTTGACAACAGGTCCTTTTATGGTTTGTAATTGTTTGACAAATCAATGACTCTCAATTATTGGTATAACCTTAATTTCATTATTTTGACGTAACGATTCCGTGGATAATCTGTTCGTGTTTTATCAAATCAGCTTTACTGTAGGTATTTGACATATTATTGTTTATACGGAGCAAACAATGTTACTAATTCACAATCCTTCCAATGCTGTTTTCTCATCTCTATTGATATGAATTAGTTATCACGCTTTGCAAATAATACCTATATAATAGATATGTAAGTATTAGTGTCCGGTTCTGGCGCTTCGTCGGCCGCTGCCGCGGCACGCTCGCTTCGCTCGCTCGACTCGCGCTGTAGGGTAACGGTTGCGGAGCTACCTAACACTCCTCCTCGCTTCGCTCGCCGTCGTACCTACACCGACCTGCCTTACTCTCTATGAAACTAATTTGAACTTCTCCTATCGTAGAAAAGTAATGATATATAAGGGGAGGGATCGATAATTCGAAACTGAGAGTAGGAAAAAAAAATCTTTAAGGGGATGCCTTGATTTGACTCGAGCACGCCCCCTAGACAAAGACGTGCTTATGCCTTCCGCGCGCGAGAAAAATAGATGTAATGTAACACTCTTCGGGAATGGCTTTTTTGGACAAATTTCGATAAATAAATACCTAACTTGGTGAAGTTTTATTAAAATCTCATCAAGTGAGATTTTAGATGAAATAAAATACTAGTAAATAGTATTAACTAGATTGTATCGTAAAATTATGTATCGTTTGAGTAGGATGAGTAAAATAGGAAAATACAGACCCAACTTTGGATTTTTTTTCAAATCAAATCATATCAACAATCCTGTAAATCAGACCTTATTGCTTTTTAATCTAGTCAGAACGGCGTTTCAAAGCACGCGATAATTTTCAATGCACCGTTTTAATGAGAGAGAGTTTCCCCGAACAACACTTAAGGAGCTCCCATACGCCAATGACCTTCGATCTGAATCCCTTAGTTTCCTAATGTTTTTCGTAGCTTATTATATTAACAACAACGGCTTGAAGCAATACGAGTATAGTATCCCATATTTACTTCAAAGTTCATTGTTTTCGAGATATTTGGCATCAAAGTGGAACAATTTTAGGCAAAAAAAACTGATTTTCTGACCATAACTTTTGTGTTAATTAGTTTAAAATGAAACCCTAGACACGTTTTCACAGACATCTTAGACGAACCCAAATATGTAGATTGAAAAAGATCATACAAAATTAAGTACTTATTCTTTCTTTCAAAATCTTGTAGACAAAAATGGAGATAAAAGATTGAGGAACCGATAGCCGTTACACTTATAATTGTATCTGTACCTAGTGCAAAAGTATTCAGAACGAGTCAAACTTCGATCGATGTAAACCTCGGGTAAGCCGCTTAAGGGATATTGGAGGTCTGGTCGTCTCGCTTCGGCCCGCCGCGCCAGTGGCCACAGCCTTGCCAAGCGTCGCCCGGCGTCGTCGCTCAGGGTGTGCGCCGGCGCCGCTATTTCTGGCGAGGTATTTGCGTGCCATTCCGTCGCCACTACACCACTACTGCACTATTGTCTCAATTTTTTTTAATAGGTAAATTGCTGTTTAACAAGCTCTGTTACGCTGAATTAATGCTCAAAGAATTTGTTAGTTGACACACAAAACCTGACAAGAAGCATGATTAACGAGTAGCTTTTCAATATGTGTAAGATGTACTGTAGCTACTGTTTAATAAGCTTCCCGTGCGGCTGCCTGCAGGAGTACCTTTGTGTTTATTTGTGATAAACAATCATCAGTTTTATAACAATGTTAATCGGGCTAAGTGATGCGAGCGCGTGCTTCGCGTAGGCGTGTCAGGTGGTCGCACACGCATCTACTCTCCCTTTAATTAATTTTAGTTTAGACGCGGTACACTTTAACCATAATTGATAAAGACAAACAAGGTGTTCCTTGCACATTGCTATGTTTATATGATAATCAGTCGGCTTAGCGAAGACATCTGTCGTTCGGCGCCGCGTCAAGTCAAGATAACAAACTATAGGTAAGTACGTTGGGCGCTGGAAGCGTTTATGACAATGCGAATCCTGAGCTGCTTTTGAGGATATGTCAACAATTAGTCAATCAGGGAAGACTGGTATTGAGGGGCCGCGACCGGTTGTGGACAATGCGCGAGATGGACAATGAGAACTGTCGGCAAGGGGAAGTACTGCCAAGACGCAGTACCCACGGTGTTCCTTCACACGCTAACGAACTGTCGGTTGTCGGCTCCCGTCCAATCCCAATATGTCCAATATGGAACAATCACTTTCTTGATTGTTCGCGACCCTCGTCAATCAAATTTGACAACAGTCTAAGTCAGCCAATCACAGTATTCGGTAACAAACACCGCGCATTGTCACTCATACATATACAAGTTAAAGATATACGGTCTTGTCTTTACACATGCCTAACTTCCAGTTTCACGGGGAGTTGAAATTACAAGGACGAAGTCACGAGCATATATGCAGTATACACATACACTTACTTATGCAGTTACATAGACAGGTACCAGTATGGAAATGTACAGATAACATTTAGATACGTAATGACTAATCGAAACGAAATAATGCCAAAGGAAACTCATGTCCGACCGTAGCTTCGATTGAATAAGATGCGTATCTCGAACACATTCATTGGGTGAATCGGATCGGAGTGTTTGGAGACGATGAGTACATCGCGTTAAGAGTAATAAAGGGTAACGTTATCGCCACCGGAACAGGGATTTAAGGGCCGAGGCCGTCTGCGAGGGGCACACAAAGGCAGCTCGTCCTCACAAGCTTTGTGGGTCAATCTCAAGGACACCGCTATTAGTTCACCGTCTAGTCTTGTTGGGGGAATAAACGGGTACTCAAGAATCCTGCTTTTATAATTGCGATCTATCTATGGAAGAGATTAATCAAGTAAAATAGTGTACTTTTAGGTACTCGCTCTGCACAAGTTGGCAAAATATGTCAGCAATTATAAAACAGTATGTTTGCGCACATACTATAAGTTCTACAAACTGTGATGGAAATTGGTTAGTAGTAATTATAAGATTGCAGTTGATGTTATCATGACCTGATAATGGTGTACCCTTGTTTTGTCGACAACCTTTTCATCGAATATTATTTCATCGACAACGATTCATCGAAACTTTAGTACTAGTAATATTGTTTGGCGTTATTTTATTTCAACTACTGTTTATTTAAATTTATCTTACTACGTAGAAATACTATTCAACGAATACGAATACTTGATCACTGATTTGTTTCAAATTATCATAATTGGCACAACTACAAAACATTGCAATTCTTTTTTTCGACGTATTACTTTAATACAATTTTATATATCCTACTGCACATTTATACATTATTCAAATTATGTTAGTTAATTGTGTGAAATACATATATGCATAATATGTATGTATAATAAAACTTAGAATCATTGGTGTAAATCGTTAATTACAAAAAAATATCAGGGACAAAAATGGCTTCTCATAAGCGAACTATGTTTTAGGTCGGTTAGGTTAGGGTTCACTTGTGCCCCTCAGACCGGAAATAGACACCCCGCGCAGCGGGGTGGCGTCGACTCGCTGCACGGCAAAAATAGGTTAAAAAACGTTAGGGATTTAGATATATATTCGAAATAATTTTATGCGGGATAAAATATTATTACATGTAAAAAAAATTGAATTAAAAAAACCCGAAATGAAAAGCCATGACATGAATTTTATTGAAATAAGTCAACTACCAAATAAAAGACCTCGGTTCAAATTACCTAGTATCGAGTCCTCGACGCAATGACATGTCGATGAAATAAAAATACTTCAAACGTTGTCTTTGAAATAATATTCGATTAAATGTTTGTCGGCAATTCAATGGTAAACCCCTGATAATACGTATGGAAAGGATGAGGAAGGAGGGTTCCGAATGCGACTCCTACAGTACTGTCCATTCAAGATTCACGACCAAGACCAGTCCAGTATAAGACACTAACTGAACCGTGCATCGTTCTTTGATTTTGCAGCATAAAACTTGGCTCTTGACCTAGTCACTATAAATATAATGTAACCTGATGATGACGATCGTCCTTGCTCCTCAAATGGAACTTATATATCTTATAAAATGACTATAGTTTGAAGGTACATATTCTAATACATCATGTACCTAACAAAAAAAGGCTCCAAGTAGAATGTTGCATTGCACATCAGTGTTGTGGCGGCAACCGTAATCATAGGCAGGCTGAAACTATTTTGGCTCGCATTTTTATAAAATAAATCATAATTAGGACCTCAAACTCTAATACGCAAACCGCTATTAGGAATTCGCTTTATGACGCCTCGATCGCTACTCACTGCTGCACGATGCTTTTGTTTAATGCCTTTATACAATTCTGTTTTGCTTCATTTGCATCCAAGCTATGCATGTCCGATATACTGATATTAACACTTCTCACTTACATTTCACACTCAGCTCAGTACAAATAAAATGTGAAGCTTTTCACAATTTTCAATACGTTCGTTACAATACTTCTGTACTTACTTACTGTCTGGCTCGCAGTTTTGATTGGTTTAAATGGAATAAAGTGAGTTTTATGTCAGTATGTATTTGTATTACCCAATCGATAAGTTTCGCAAGGGCGTCGCTAACATCCTTGCTCTAATTGTTTGAATCAATTATTATCACCAGGAAACATTTAAACAGTAATGATTGACGCGTTGCGGCAAAATATGAACGAGCGATTAACACACAGCCTGTCACGCTATAAGTAAAACATACTTTAAAATACATACATTCACGCCTTTATTCCCAAAAGGGGTAGGCAGAGCACATGAAAACGTATGTTCCAGCGCCACTTTTAGCATAAATGTGGGTATAAAATATCGACAAAAAGTGATATTGCAGTGATAGTTTGCTAGCCTATCGCCCACAACACACTTCAACCCTGGTCCCTTAGTCAACTTTTACGACACCCACGGGAAGAAAGGGGGTGGTGAAATTCTAACCCAACACCACACGGGTATTTAAAATACATTGCTTAAAAATTGCATTAAAATAATTAATATGTATCAAACATTTTAGTAACATCGTAAAATAAATGCTTCCTCATTTAAGGAGTAGAATCAGAGCAAACATGTAAAGCCCCATAGACATATGCACGTTGAAAGTTCGAACACATTTTTTTTGTATTGTGGTACCTTTTTATTATGTTATGTTTCAAATCTGCCATACGAAATTGTCAAACGAGTGAAGGCGAGCATGCATCTTATTGCAACACGATAAGGTCTATTAAATTAATGGATACTCCAACGTGTCTTCGTTTGTACCAAAATGTTCAGTTACCTACTTACTGCATTCGACTGTACATATATTATACAAGAGACTGTACTTACATAGACTGACGGAAGGCGTATTTCAGGATCATATATCAGTTTAATATGAAACATTACTCACGAGTGTTGGCTTCGGGGATTATCACTATTGATCAGTGCCGAGAGCGAATGCGCTGCGCACGATAGTGACGATCTTCAGAAACTGTTACTTAGTAGGTACTGGCAAATATAAATATAAAACACTAATACTCACGAGATGTTTGCTTCTGGGACCTTTGCCATGCCCATGTCGCAAATCGGTATACCTATCAGCCTATATATACGGATGAAAGCACGGTATAACTATATGGAACACTACTCACGAGGCATGGGGTTCAGCGATAATGTCTCAGGCGCCGACATATATCATGGCGCCTCGCCTGCCGTGAATCCGAGCGCGTAGGGTAGCGCGGGTTCCGCCGCGGCCACTGCCACGGTGCTAACATGCTGATCACTGGCTGTACCATGCCAGAAGGCTGGCCATACCTGTCATACATCACCATATTCGGTATATATGGAACGCTACTCACTAGGCATGGGGTTCAGGGATACTGTCTCAGGCGACGACATATATCATGGCGCCTCGCGTGCCGTGAAGCCGAGCGCGTAGGGTAGCGCGGGTTCCGCCGCGGCCACTGCCACGGTGCTAACATGCTGATCACTGGCTGTAACATGCCAGAAGGCTGGCCATACCTGTCATCCATCACCATATTCGGTATATATGGAACACTACTCACGAGGCATGGGGTTCAGGGATAATGTCTCAGGCGACGACATATATCATGGCGCCTTGCCTGCCGTGAAGCCGAGCGCGTAGGGTAGCGCGGGTTCCGCCGCGGCCACTGCCCCGGTGCTAACATGCTCATCACTGGCTGTACCATGCCGGAAGGCTGGCCATACCTGTCATCACCATGCACGTATATACGGAACACTACTCACGAGGCATTGGCTTCAGGGATGATGTCGTCGGTGACGACGTATATCATGGCGCCTGCCGCGAAGGCGAGCGCGTAGGGTAGCGCGGGTTCCGCCGCGGCCACTGCCACCGCGCCTAACACGCCAAACACTGGCTCAACCATGCCAGATAGCTGGCCATACCTGTGTGACAAATAAATGGAAATACGATTCAATAAGTCATAATTTAGGAAACACAAACTAAAGAGAAAATTACCAAGGCCTAAATGAAGCATTCGGGATTACCATCGCTCAAATCACGACATTTACACTCATATTATATGTATGGGTGAGGGCCAAATTCGTGGCCAGTAGTTAGCCTAGTTAATCGGTAGTAGTTAAAAAAATCCGTTGTGACACGAAAATTAAGCATAGAATTGTATGGGTATTTTTTGTGTCACAACGGAACTTTTTAACTATACGTACTACTGATTTACCAGGCTAACTACTGGCCAAGGATTTGGTCCTCACCCATATATGGGTATAAAAGTAAAATCTTTTTATCGACGGTATTAGGTACCCACAAATGGACTATTTACACGACATACAATGTTTTTAGTTAATAGTGTGCGCGTAGATATAAGAAAAAGGACCAAGAGGAGGAAGGAAATACTTATATTTTTGTATACATGCTTTACGAAGTTCACGTGGGCGTTGCCTGTCTGGTAAATATGGGAGGAGGCATATAATGGTTTCAGGCCAAAGCTTGAATAGCGTGGCCGCCTGAAAATACAATCTCATTGCGACTGTAATAATTTAATTCAGGTAGTTAAGGTTTTAGAAAGTACCTTTGCCCGAACAAAGTGACAAGATTATCGATGTTTTGAATGTTTGAAACAGGTATGTTATGTTTGCTCGCGCGTTATCGGCGTGGTACATTAAAAGGGCCTCGTATCCAAAATACTGATCGCGGAGTCAAGTATCAGTGTGTTGTTAATTTTCACGTATGCGGGGAGGAGGGGTGGCGGGTGCGGTGCGGTGCGATGCCGAAAGAGGCCGCTAACGAATTGTTTTGGTGAAAGTGCGGGCCGGTGCCGCGACCACATTCCGACGGACTGGTCGCGGAGCCGCCTCTGTGGGAAACGCCGCCAGGGCCACCCCACACGACGATGCAGCCCATACCTAATCTCCACTCGAACCCGCAATCCTGACTTTCCTTTTAGGAAGCGCGGCGGCGACGCCATTCTAACTTATGGAACTCGATGCTAGAAACTTCAGACCGCCTTTCAGGCTGCCCGATGAATCGAAAGAAGCGGAAACGATATGTTTACTACAAGTCGTACAGGAAGCAGATAAGGTTACCGATTGTTGTTATTGATAAGGATACTCTACTATCGTTACATTATCAACCGAAATTAGTGTCAACATCTTATAAAGGAAATAAACCTCGTATTTATATTATGACATTACCGCTGCAAGCCGATACAAAAGGAGAGAATGCCCATGTGAAAGTTTGGAAAGTAGTTGTGTAAGGATATGATAACTAGCGTATGGACAAATTTAATAAGCGTTAGGTAACTTTCAGTTCGCGTATATCTACTAAAGTGCCCGTTCGTAGTTGGTACAAACGGTTTTGCCTAATAATTGCGATCCTAGTTTCCCACGCTTTTCGTCGAACGTCAATAAATTGATTTATAATTCGTCTTTCGTAGACGCGCATGCGTGTTGACAACGATTTATAGAATAGTGTATAATTACATAGTTTTTAGTGAATCTATACATATTGAATTACTGACTAGAGCCAAAGCACGCAAACTCAACCACATCACTGAAAAAACCACCAATCCTTTTCGATTACCCAGGAATTGCATTGTGTACAGTCTGGACAATCATTCGGTTGGTTTTCCGCTAAAAGCGGAAGCGTAAGTTGCGCTATGTATACAAATCGCCAAGTTAACGAAGCCTGTCCATGTCTGACGTAAAGCATTCCTTCCTCAGCTTCCTCTAGCACTTACAAAATTGCTAGTAAAAGAAGATTGTTTTATGTCGGAATAACCGCAATCGTGCTGGCTAGTCTGTTAGGAAAGTAGCATAGGGCTGCCCTATGCATGTCTAGACACACTTCTTCAATATTAAGAGGGCCTGTCCTGTCGTTGCAGCATTCTCCATTCCAATCTATATTTACTTCTACAGCACCATTCCTTCATCTGTGTCACAAATCAAAAAATCAGGACACTTTCGACCCCCCCAACAAGATTAAATGGTCAAAGGCAATGTCAATGAAGTATTAAATCGGGGGTGGAAATTCGCGTTTCGTACACAGTTTTGAAGCGGGGCCACAGACGCACGCGGGTTGGCGACCGCCGCACTGAGACGTGACGCTATGCTCTTATGTTATCGCATGTATTATTCAGCAGTGGCGAAAGCAGCAATTTGCGGCAATATCCACCGATTCGCAGAACCGTTTGACAGTGGAGCCGCCGCACCGTACAGCAGGATGCTCGTGACACGCACGGATTTGAATAAAAGCTAATGTTCCAAGTAAGTACTACTGTTAAACGTAAATATATTTGAGATTAATCAAATGCATTTCGGCTTTTTATTAATAGGCGAACAATTATTTAGTAAAATGGGGCATCGAAGACGGGGAGTATATATGTTAAAACAATATGTAAAAAAATATACCCATCTATGGGAACTTACTATAGATAGTAGGAATACGTAAAGTCAGCCTCATAAAGTAAGTAGCAGCTAGAGTAGCCAAATATTTCATAACACTCCCTTATTCTTACAGTAATAAAGACGTGTACCAAAATATTTGGCTACCTTGGTTGCTACTAACGTTGACTGTACTTATCACGACAACACAACTGACCAATTGTAAACTTTATTGCAACGAGCTAAGGCTTACTAATTAGTACAGATCATTTTCAGAGTAGCGTGTTGTTTGTACACGAGATTGGACTGGAGAAAATCAACCCTTTCTTTCTGATTACACCGCACCGTGCAAGATGGGAGTTGGAGAGTCGCGGGACTCGCCACTTGGCAGCCAGTTAGGTAGCCAGCTAGCTTCACCGTTGTGATTTAAAGTCATATCACATAATGTAAATTGCGTTGTGCCTAATCTGCCATATATGTTTTTTAACCGACTTCAAAAAAAGGAGGAGGTTCTCAATTCGGCTGTTTTTTTTAAATGTTTGTTACCTCAGAACTCCGTCATTGATGAGCCGATTCGAAATTTTTTTTTGGTTCGTATGCTTCCAGGTGGGTTTTATTCAAAATTCAGTTAGATGATGGGATCCATGAGGAATTGAGGGGACTCCTCAATTTTATAAGCACGTGTGTAGTGATTTTGGTATTTTCTGTTAAAACTCGTGTATTTACATCCGGAATCATAAATCTGGTGGCGAGGAATTGATGATGAAGACCACAGATGACTTATCGAATTCCTCAATTATGTACCTACCTAAAAGTGCAAAAGTACGTCACAGGTTCTGATAAGATTCCGTTGAAATAGGAACTAATGAAGTGCCATTGGTGATGATCTTGGGGAATCGATGGAAATTCTCAAATATTATCGGCCCACATAGAGCGATTCGGTTTTTTTCTATAGTAATCAACGCATTTTTGCTATCGGAAATTAGTTCATGTGGTAAATTGTAAAAAAAATAGGAAATGTGCTCGTGGCTTGGCGGAGTACTAAATGGAAGTCGGTTAAAACTTTGTTTTTAAAGTAAATTTGGGTCTCAATGATAAGGCAACCAAGGAAAGACACTGTGAAAAATCTTTGCACAAGCCAGGTGAAATTCAATCTTATGTAAATGTCATTAATGCTCAAATCAGAAATGGGTCAACGAATCTTCAAATGCAAACGCACACGTGATTCTTTTGGAATCGCGCGCGTCCATATGCTACGGTATCTGCTTACAATCAGGCAGGTGGTTGTTTGGTTTCGTCATAGTATAAAAATGAAACTTTCGAAGTGATAATATACTGGTGATACGCAAGTATTTGATATTTGATTGTCTTAACTTATTGAACACGCACAGCCAACAGAAAACAACCCTAATGATTACGATGAATCAATGAATAGAGACATTAGCTTCGGCAATGTTTTAAGGTATCTGTATTTACACGCGATCCTGCTTCGACACAGATGATGGCTCTATTACTTCATTCGTTTAAACGTCACTTGAATAAGAAATTATCGCATTATGTGTTGTACTGTGATTTCGAAAACTACATGGTTTGGGAAAATTGTGATGATTTGGATTCTGTTTCATGAAATATTAGATGTATATAGATTTGTTTTTTAGAGTTACGTGTATTTCATATACTTAACGAGCCTAGATGAAAATATAATTTTACCTGAAAAGTCGATATCTATGTTAAGGTCTTAGATAATTAGTTTATGAAACACTTGAAGTACGAGTATGTACGTGTTTAGTCATCTTTTAAGTCACACCTGGCCATAATGCGAGTTTTGCTGCACGCTGCGCGTACGGGAAAACTCGCATTGTGGCCAGATGAAGACGTAAAATTTTGTACGCAACACGGGCTGCAATTCGTAAAGCCCCAGAAGCGCATATTTATGACAAACAACTGCGATCTGGGGCATTCACGAATTCACCGCCCTAGTTACGTAATGTACTAATACGTTCGAATGATCAAGGCTCAATTTCAGCACCTAAACTTTTATAAGGACTTAATCTGAGATGGAAAGTCATAATTGATGGGTGAATAAGAATTATATACTTTCGAAAGTTACAGGCGAAATTCAGTGAACTTCAATAAGGACTTCATCTGAGAAGGTATGGTAATTGAATGGACTAATCTTACATTAAGTGTAATTATAAACATGTTCGGTCGAATAGATACTAACAGATGACCACATTTAAAAACAAAGAACCTAACAATCGCCTCGGATTGTGACGTTGGTATATACGACTTTAAGACTTCACGAAATTCTTGATTGTAAGACGACATCGTACAAAATTTCAAATCGATCAAATAGTCTACGATGCCGTTTGAGGGGCAAGCGGGGCTACGCTACGGCGCAATTTACACCGCAAACCGGCCGCGATTGCGCATCAAGGCTGGCAGCTCCTTCCGCGACCGCTTCTTCGGGGTCCGGCGGGCGGCCGCGCCGACGGCGGCGGCTGCGCTGGCGTCGTTCTCTCGATTTAATTATGCGGCTCCGAAGGCCGATCGCCTGCGGCAGGCAGCGGGCGGTGCGCTGCGACTGGTCGGACGGGTGCGCCGTGCTCTGCGCCCGGAAGAGCGCGCAGACAGCGCGCCGCCGGTCGACCGCCGCAACGCGCACCAGACTCCACGGCACCGCAGCGACACCGCATATCGAACTCACGCAACACACAATTTCGAAATAGACGACTTTCTCAGGTCCAGTTAGCACTGCATACTTGACCACACAGAGTTAACAGTGGCGGGAGGGCCGCGCGGGTGCCGCTAGACCGCTTTAGCCGCCGGCGCGCCCGCCGCCGCACAGTCTTGAAAGATGCATTGCAACACGATATATATTTAAACACGTCGTAGACGTCGTTTATTATGTAGCGAAGCGACCTAAAATTTAAACGACCGTTTTAGATTTGATAATATATAATATATCTACATGAATTGACTCGACTATGTATCAAGCGAACGAACCTTATATTAGAGCTTGCGTGATGCTATGCTCTATATGAGTCATATGCGGCCACGGTGAGAAACGTTTGCTAGACGCATTGTCTACAACAATGGATCACCACACACTTGATCTCATTAAGTCATATAACGAAACAAAAAACGAATTTGCACTCTACGCCCCAACAAATACCTACTGTGAATCTTATTACTGGCCGTATTTCTATCAATATTTTCAATATACGCAGTTACAGTAACGACGAATAAAGTTAGATATGTATAGTTAGGTTCGAGTTCGTTATAACTGAATATATGTGATTTTGTTGTGCAATAGAAGGGATAAATGCAATACAAATTTCAATTCTCGCCTCGCCTCGTCCGGTGGAAAATCAGCTTCACGTTTGTCTATGTCTAGGCCGCGATTATGCGATTGAGTCGGTTCTCCTGCCCTAGCAATCTGCCAGGACCTTCGCTGGGCGCTTTCGCGACTCTACATATAGGTATACATATATTATAAGGGTACCTATTTAAATACACAGCTACGGTAGCCTAGTGGTACAGGCACGCGGCTGTTAAGCGGCGGTCGTGGGTTCGGATCCCGGCTCGTACCAATGAGTTTTTCGGAAATTATGTACGGAATATTTACAGTTAGCTTTTCGGTGAAGGAAAACATCGTGAGGAAACCGGTCTTATCCAAATAAGGTCTAGTTTTCGCTCTGGGTTGGAAGGTCAAATGGCAGTCGCTTTCGTAAAACTAGTGCCTATGCCAAATCTTGGGATTAGGTGTCAAAGCGGACCCCGGGCTACCGGGAATAACGCTAGGAGGATGATGACCTCCTTAAATACACACAAGGTTGGTTTATTTTCTTATTAAAGGTTTCAAGGGTATTTTGAGGAGAATTAATTTTAACACGCCGATTTTTGAACTGTATATATATCTAACTGCATGTATTTGTATCACGTCCTACACTATATATTTACTATTAGTTAGTATTTAAATGAGCACAATTGAAATATTTAACACTCAGTAATATTTTTTTTTCTAAAAGGGTTCTGCAAAACGGCTATAGGTAACGACTACGATGGGTTTACGGTGGCAGAAAAACGATCTAGCTAGGTTTCACTCCGGTAAAATAAGTATCTATACTAGAGCTTTGCTATAGGTAGTATAACTGTGCTTTTAAAGCAAAGGAGACTTCGTTGGCTTGGTCACGTACATCGCATGGACCCCGAGAGACTACCTCGTCAGGTCATGCAGGGGCAGATGGCGGACGTAAAGAGACCGGTTGGGCGTCCAGTCTTGAGATTCAGGGACTGTTGCAAGCGAGATATAATCAGTTTTGGGATTCAAACAGAAGGCTGGGAAAATGGCGCCATGATATTAAAGTCGGGACAACAAAACACGACGAAGATTGGCTCGTGAATCTCAAGCAAAGATTTTGCCCTGTTTTATCACCTCCTACAGATTCACAATTCATCTGCAATTGTGTTAACCGCACTACCTGGGCAAAATAGGCAAATTCAGTTTTATCTATTACAGATATGTTCCTAATAGGTAAATGAATCATTAAATTCGTGTACCTAACTGAGACTGATGATAAATAACTCGCTATTTCCATTGCAGAAAAGACGCTGCCCAAATGTTGTTTTCGTAAATAACAGAATTAAAGGTGGGTTTAGACCAAACAAAGATATAGAACCAGAGTTGAGCATTCATTCTTGATCTTTTAGTGTAAACAAAATTTTCAGCGTTTACACCACGCGAATATCAATGAGCAAGAATACTGTTGAACTGGCCATCAGAGAATGATTTATGTTTGACATGCATTTGAATTATTACTCACTTGACGTATATAAACTGTGAATAAGGGAGTATTGTTTTATTAGGTTATGGGAAAATTTTACTATTGACCCTTTTATAACGAGTATTTTTCATTTTTGGGATCAGTTTTACAGTTTAATTTGTGTTTCGCAAATATGAGAGCCCAAAAATTGGAGCTCTTTAATATTGAGAAGCTACGCGGACTTGACAATTGGCTGGTATGGAAATTCGATATAAACCTGCAACTTACTATGCACAAGCTGCAAGATATGGTGAAAGGCGTCGAGACTCTCCCTGTACCACCTAGAAAAGAAGCGCCGGCTGACGAAATAGCAAGTTATCCAAGGAAACTTACCCAATATGAAGATCGTGACGCATTACTCCAATGTATCATCGGCTGTAGCGTCTCCACGGAACCTAAACGTCATATACTCACTGCTAAATCCGGTAAGGAGATGTGGGATATACTTCACTCAGTTTACGAGCAGAAGAATGACAGACGACTAGATTTGTTGTACTGTCAGTTGTTCACTTACACGAAAGATGAAGCTGACGACATAGCCACGCACGTTTCTAAGCTGCAGGCATTATGGCAACAACTCAACGACGAATTAAAGGAAGAAGGATCTCTCCCTCAATCATTGTTAATGAACAGGATACTGAAAACGTTACCGTCAACATATCTAGAGTTCAAGAATGCTTGGGAGTCCGTGCCTAAGGAGAATAGGTGTATTTCTATTCTTATGGAGCGTCTGCGTCTTCATGAACAGCGCCTCGAAGACCTGGGTACTAACCCTTCCACTTCCTCGTCAACGTCTGACAACGCTCTTTTGTTGAACAAAAATAAAGTCAAATGTTCACATTGCAACAAGATTGGACATACTAACAAACAATGCTTCGTCCTCAAGAAATTGAAGAAACGAAATAAGAGTAACGAAACCGTTCAAGATGATGGTGACGCATTCCTATCTCGAATTGATGTCTCAAATTCAGAATTTATTGTCGATTCTGGTGCGTCTCACCACATCACGTCTAACGCCAATTGGTTCAGGAGCTACTCACCTTTCGATAAACCAAGAGCTTTGCGACTTGGAGATGATCGGGCTATGTATGCATACGGCCAAGGAATTATAGATGTTGAAATGTCTGTACAAGGCAAATGGAAACGTGCTCATCTAAACAATGTTTGGTATGTACCTCAAGCTGGACAAAATCTATTCTCAGCGGGTTCAGCCTTGGACCATGGTTATATAGAGGTAGCTGACAAGGACAAGCGTATCTTCAAAGATAAAAGTATCAGAGATGGTAATCTGTATAGACTTTTGATGAGAGTAACAACTGTCAATGCTTGTGTTGTCAAGGAAGGAACAAGCCTGCAAATTTGGCATGAACGACTTTGTCACCAAAACAAAAGACATGTTAAGGAAATCCTTAGACGCAACGGTATTAAGTTTTCACCTGATCAATCTGACTGTGATGGCTGTGTATACGGAAAAATGACCAGATTGTCATTCGGTACTAGGCAACATCGTGGCACAAAACCCGGCGATCAAATTAACGCGGATGTCTGTGGCCCTATGTCAGAACTATCAATTGGCGGAAGAAGATACTTCGTTGTATTTAAAGATGACTTCACAAGATTCAGAAAAGTTTACTTCTTAAAGCAAAAATCTGAAGTAGCCAGTGTACTACCTAAATTTCTTGCTGAAATTAAAACTGCTGGTCACGTTGTTAAGGAATTACTTACAGATGGCGGAAAAGAGTTCAATAATGCCGAAGTACATCGTATGACAGAAGCAGTTGGCTTATACCACCGTCTGAGTATGCCGTACACTCCAGAACAGAACGGCGCGGCTGAAAGAGAGAGCAGGATTCTGGTTGAGGCAGCGAGAAGCATGCTATACAATAAAGGCCTGCCTAAGAAGCTGTGGGCCGAAGCTATTAATACTGCGAGCTATGTACTTAACAGAACTGGACCGACACAGATCGAAGGGAAGACACCATACGAGCTTTGGTACAATAAGCAACCTCATATTGACCACTTACGTATTTTTGGCACAGAATGCTTTGTACATATTCCAAGCCAGAAACGTAAGAAGCTCGACAAAAAGGCTATGAAAGGATTTTTGGTTGGATATTGCGGAGATAAGGACGGCTATCGTATCTGGATACCTGAAAAGAATGACGTAATCATCTCAAGAGATGTACTGTTTAGATCTGAAACAGTTTCTTCTGACTTCTGTAAGCTTCCGTATATATCTGGTGAGCGTGAAGATCACGAAACAACCGAGGTCATTATTACAGAAAACGATTCTTCTCTTCAGGACGATCAAGATGAAGCTGGACCATCCGACACAGCTGAAGATGAAACTCCTCCTGATCTTCATGAAGAAGCAACACATCATTATAATCTAAGAGATAGACTATTGCTTCAAAGCTCCAGATCGAACTGTTGCATCTGTCTCTCTGAAGATGAACCTCAGACTTACAAACAAGCGATGAAGTCAGAGAACCATGAAGAATGGATTACTGCCATGGAAGAAGAGTTGAATTCTCTCAAAGAAAACAAAACGTGGATTTTGGTAAATTTACCTGATAATAGAGAAGCCCTTAGCAACAAATGGGTTTACAAGATCAAAAAGAAGGTTGATGGTTCTATCGACCGTTTTAAAGCTCGACTCGTCATTAGAGGTTTCAGTCAAGAGCACGGTATTGATTACCACGAAACTTTCAGCCCTGTTGTTCGCTGGGATACAATCCGCGCTATGTTAAGCGAAGCAGCTATTAGAAAAATGCATATGACCCAATTCGATGTGAAGACTGCCTTTTTATACGGTGACATCGACGAGGTTATTTATATGAAGCAACCTGTGGGATATGATGACGGATCAGGCCGAGTATGCAAGCTCATCAAAAGTCTGTACGGCTTGAAACAGGCGCCTCGGTGCTGGAACAAGAAGTTCAGTTCCTTTTTGCTGAAATATAGATTGAAGCAAAGTGACTCAGATCCATGCTTGTTCATAAGTCAAGACCGGCAGCTGATCGTCATGATCTATGTTGATGACGGACTGATCTTATCACCAAATAAGACACTTGTGGAAGAATTCCTTAGTGCTCTGACCACAGTATTTCAAGTTCGCACTTCAGAAGTTGGTTGTTATCTTGGTTTGCAGATAAATCAACAAAACGATTGGTCGATATTTATTAACCAAGAAGCATACATAAAAACTATTTTAAAAAGTTATGATATGTGTGATGCAAACTCTGTACTTACCCCGATAGACAAAAGGCAGTTGACAGACAACTGCAATTTCGACACTGACAAGAATGTCAATAATTTTCATTACAGAGAATTAGTCGGAAAATTACTTTATTTATCTATTGTAAGTAGACCCGACATATGTTTTGCTGTAAATGTTTTGTCAAAACATGTTGAGAAACCCGACAAACGCCATTATGCGATTGCGAAGCGAGTATTGCGATATTTGAAGGGCACTCAAAGCCTTGGTATTTTCTACAAGGGTTTATCATGTGAAGAAAATACCTTCGTTGCGTACAGCGACGCAGATTACGCCGGAGATATTGAGACGAGAAGGTCGACTTCTGGCTATGTGTGTCTCGCCGCAGGGGGAGCAGTGTCATGGTCTTCCAAAACTCAAAGATGTGTGAGTCTCTCGAATTTGTGGCGGCAAGCCTTGCAGCCACAAATTATAAGTTATAAGGTTATATGGCTCAGTCGTCTCTACAAGAAAATCCGAGGATACGACGTTATACCGACGGTTTACGTATATAACCAAAGTGCTATCAAGCTTGTCAAGAATCCAGTGTTTCATTTCAAGACAAAGCATATAGACAAGCGGTATAAGTTCTTGCAAGAATTGCATCAGGAGAAGAAGGTCAATATCCTCTACGTACCTTCGCAAGACCAGGTAGCGGATACCTTTACGAAAGCCTTGCCAAAGGAAAGCTTTCTAAGAACGCGAACCTCACTAGGATTGGTGAGTAAGCCTGATCTGATGTAGGGGGAGTGTTGAACTGGCCATCAGAGAATGATTTATGTTTGACATGCATTTGAATTATTACTCACTTGACGTATATAAACTGTGAATAAGGGACTATTGTTTTATTAAATACAACCCAAAAGCTCTTTTTCTAGGGCGTATGCTCTAGAGATGTTTAGAACAGACCCCGTATCATGGTCGGCCTTATCACACGATAAGTGACAAGATAGAGCGTCCGTCACAGGCCGACACCGTTCGATAGAACGGGACGACGCTCCTATCTTGTCAATTATCGCGGCCGACCATGATACGGGGTCTGGAGAACGAGTGCCCGTTGCTCATTTGTACGGCGTCTGTGGACTGCGTGCACTATGTCTGACTCTGATGGCTCCTCTACTCTACACTATAGCAGTCCATCATACAATAGAAATTGGCAATGCAATTTGCATCACCTGTAATAGGAAATCGAGTAGAGTTTATTGTGTTTTAAAATCGAATGAAACAAAACAAATGCAATAATCAAATGATATAAATTCCATTGAAGAGAAGGATGCCTTTTAATAGGCCTTTGGGCGGATAGAAGAAAATTACATACTTAAGTATATTAAATTATTTTTTAGTTTACTCAGTTTTTCAAAATTTAGAATACACTATATTAATATATTTTTTAAAGGCTCAAGCTCTACAGCTGACGCCTTTAGGTATTTGTGTTTTGGCTTTGCAGTGAACAAATTATCAATAACTGAGCTTGCATCTTCTTTTAAATCTAAAACATTTTCACGTCAGTTTTCAATATTTTCCCTAAAAACAACTAGCCACGATATGTAAAAGCGGAATATTTTTTGCATTGCTTCCTTTTAATTTTTTTAATAATAAGGTGTAAGTGTATTGTTTTTGTTTTTCCGAAAACGGCATAAGTTGTTTGAGACAACTATAAAGTCGCGATAAGTCACAGCTACAGGGGCCCGTTTATCGAAAGCTTGTAACTTGTAATTCAAGCGGATGCCTCTTTTCAACTCTTTTTAAGTATAAGAACACCACTTCCGCTGGTATTACAAGTTACAAGCTTTTGATAAACGGGCCCCTGGTCTTCCGTTTTGCCTATTTTGGTCCTATGCCGTTTTAACTTTTTTTAGAGTTTGTACCTCGACAAATAATGGAATGTATGCAACATTGTTGTCGAGCAAAATCGATCGATCGACAGAACCACTAGTATTAAATAGTACAGTTAAACTCATTTCAAAAATGTACGAGGATTAGGTGGGGTGGTGATATTTTATATTAGGCAAGTTCCAGGTTACAAGCCGAAGAACGTCACACTTGCACCGTAAATCTATTAAGGCATAGAGATAAAATAGCCCTCCCAGTAAGTAACTTACAGATGAGTACCTAATACCAGCCCCCATATACGCCCCAAAAATGTGTGCCCCCTAGCCATTTCTTCAAATTCGGGAACAAAATGGAAGTCACATGGGGCCAAGTCAGGAAAATAGGGCGGGTGGGATAGTATTTCGAGGCTTAACTCTGAATTTTTGACATTGCAACTCTTACCGTATGAACCGGTGCATTATCGTGGTGGAACAAGATTTTTTTCCTAACTAAGTGGAGTATTTCTTGTTTTACTACTTCGGTCAGCTTTTGCAACAAATTTGCATAATATTGGCCGTTTATAGTCCTTGCCTTTTCAAGGTTTTCCACGTAAATTACACCTCTAGCATCCCAAAATACGGTGATGGCCACCGGACACTTTACCAGAGGACAAGGTCATCTTTGCCATCTTTGGTTCGAGTTCATCACTTCTTATCAGTGGATAAGCATAGACTGCTTCTTAGTTTCCGGCGTGTAGTGGTGGATCCACGTCTCATCGACCGTTATGAAACGACGAAGAAATTCCTTGGGATTCCGTCTAAAGACCTGCAAACACTCCTCTGAAATATACACTCGGTGTTTCATTTGCTGGTCATTCAAAAGCCGCGGCCCTCATCTGGCACATAGCTATTTTATACAAAAATGCTCATGCAAGATATTAAAAAGTTGAGAAACCCCCGATATTTTCATTTCAAAGTCCAATATCTCAAAAACGGCAAAACAGATTTTGATGAAACATAGCTAAGAACACTCGGGATAAAATTATCTATGACACAAAAAAAACCGCATTCGAATCGGTCCATCCGTTTGGGAGCTACGATACACAGACAGACACGTTAAACTCAAAACACGTTCCGACGAAATATTTTCCATCTGCTATCTCCCGAAGATTTAATCGACGGTCCCCCTAAACAATATACTACCCCCCTCTCTTTATTCCCTTTGCCCCATGTAAGTATAGGCAGAACAGTTTTCTAAAAAGTTTTCTAATTCGTGGCTGTGAAAAAAAAAATAAGCTGACAAAAGACATTGATATTGACATATTCAACAGTAATATTCCTGCTGTTAGGCGTAAATTGACGAAGAGTTATTTTGAGCGTATCTTCAGACTTTTAGTTAAATCATACTGTGTCCCTACCCTCGTGATGTTGGTATATGTAGGTAACAATAGTGATCTCACAAATGTTTACTTCGATGCTATCGGCGGGAACCTGTAATTGGCTTTTTGTAATTTATCTACATAATCATTGTGTTTCTTTAGCTGTTGGTTCTCCAAATATATAAATATTATTTTATTTATCATTTCTGGGGTAGTTAGTTACCTACATCATGTGGTCTTCCAGGGAGCGAATTTGCAGCTCTGACGTCCTCGTTTGAAATCGACCACCCAAGTGTGGACAGTGCTCAACGATGGCGAAGAACCCCCTAACACACTATCCATTTTGTTTTAATTTGAGTTACCGTTTCTCCTTTTAAAAAATAGAACTTTATGACCGCTTTACTCCGGTTTCCTCCATTTTCATGAAAATTAACGACTATTCACTTCAAATCGGTACAGTTTTTAGTGTTCCGTACCAAAATTGGTCCAACGGAACACTTATATGCGATCATTCGGAGGATGTCCGTCTGTCACAGGCAGTTTTCTCGAGGACCGTTTGACAAGAAGCTGAAATTAGGTACAATGGTATAAGGAAATTTATGGCCTGTTTACATAAAGTCAAAATGGTGTAAACCCCAATAAAAGGGGCAGTTTGAGGGGTAAGATATGGGGACGTGTGGGGTATGTTGCGGGATCTCGGATAAACAGCACGGCTTTTTAAACGGACGTTCTACAGTTTCGAACCTAGCTTGCTTCACGAATCATGTCTTAACAGAAATGGAGGGTGGCGGTCAGGTTGAAGTCATATATACCGACTTTGAAAAAGCATTTGATCGTGTCAACCACGCTATACTTCTCGTGAAGCTTGAAGCACTAGGAATCCATGGAGACTTACTCAGATGGGTCAAATCATACCTCACTAATCGTTCCCAAGCTGTAGTTCTGGGCGGCTTCAGGTCAGATTACATCGATATTCCCTCCGGCGTACCACAAGGCTCCCATCTCGGTCCGCTCTTTTATAATGCTTACATATACGATATAAGTACGTGCTTTGTCACCGCACGCCATTTGTTATATGCAGATGATAAAAAAGTCTTCATGCGTGTTAAATCTTTAGCAGACTGTGAACTCCTGCAGAACGATCTTAATAACCTAGTCGAGTATTACTCCCTTAATAAGATAACAATAAGTATTACTAAGTGTCAATGTATAAGTTTTACTCGAAGTCCCAGGCCAATCAATTACTCATACCACTTCAATGGCGTTGCGGTGAACAGAGTCGTCGCTGTGCGTGACCTTGGTGTAATTCTAGATTCCAAACTGACAATGAGGAATCACGTTGACTCCATTGTTAACAGAGCATATCGCAGTTTGGGCTTCGTCATGAGGACCTGTAAACCTTTCCAAAGCTTGGCATGTCTAAAAGTCGTATATTACGCATATGTGAGATCCATCCTTGAATATGCATCAACTATCTGGTCAGTGTGTTACGCCGTTCACAAAGACCGCATCGAAAGAATCCAAAAAAAATTTGTAGCTCATTTAAATTATAAATTTAAGAAAACATCTTTTGGGTATAAAGGTAATTGCCGGGAATATAATCTCCTTTCACTTGAGGATAGGCGCAAATTGGCTGATATGAGTCTACTTTTCGATATAACTAGAAATCGTTTGGACTGCCCTGAACTATTATCTGGCCTATCGTTTCGAGTCCCAAGACGCCGAACTCGGCAGACAGATCTGTTTCATGTTCCCTTCCACTCCACTAACTATGGTTCTAACGCCGTGTTATCACGGATCCCTCACTTGTATAACACTGAATTCAGCACTGCAGATCCTTTTGTAGGGTCTAAATTAAAATTTAAAAAAGATATATATTCCGTTTTGTTGAGTGAAATCTAAACTACTAATACAAATCAGTTTCTGTTTTTACTTTTATTCTTGTAATTTACATTTACATTTACATTTACTGACGACCTCTGTAGCCTAGTTGGTAGTGACCCTGCCTACGAAGCTGGAGGTCCCGGGTTCGAATCCCGGTAAGGGCATTTATTTGTGTGATGAGCGCGAATATTTGTTCCTGAGTCATGGATGTTTCCTATGTATTTAAGTATATATTTATCTATATAAGTATGTTTATCGTCGTCTAGTTCCCATAGTACAAGCTTTGCTTAGTTTGGGACTAGGTCGATTGGTGTAAGATTGTCCCCAAAATAATATTATAAAATATATAAATATTAAATATATTTACATTTGACATTGGTACTGGTAATAACTCATTCGTCATATAAGTACACATGTATATCTCATTAGTCTTATTACAATTTATCTAAGTATTTATATCATAACTTGTTCAAGCTACGTGTTCCTGGGTGCCAGGGAAACGCAATTAGTTGTGGGTACTCCTACACATAGTTTATTTTATGGATTTGGGCTGGTGTCTGATCTACAATCTACAACTTTTGTTGGTTTTGTAACTGAGGTAAATTTAAATTAAAACAAAATACAAAATACGTTTAAGTTGTAAATTAAATTAATTAAACTAGATTACATAACTTTTTACAACCGGTATGTATTTAGAACTTTCAGCGTATCGAGCATTTGTGTGTATTGTACATTCTCATTGGTTTCTTATTTTTGATATTTCTTAATCGTTATATAATGTAACTTAATGGATGACTGTTATAGGCCTTATTTTATGTAAGCATGAATATGTCTTAGTTATATCTACGGCTGTTGTTATCCTCAATACCAATAAATAAATAAATAAATCATTCGAAAGCTCGTAAAATTTTGAGTTATTTTTACGCTAGCTCTTACTAGTGTAAGATACCCGATGTCAAGTAATTAGACAACGTAGGTCTGGTGTTTTCAACAATTACCCACGATCTAGTTAAAGTCTGACCTTCGATTCGGTGTAGTTGTTGCGGATCTGGGAGTCAATATATACTAGAGGGTTTTTGGTAGTTTAGAGATATTTCTGAATAGTTTATATTTCGACGAATGATTTGCATCTATGTAGTAAAATTTTTTTGTTGTCATAATCTATACCAATTCAAATAAAGAACTCCGTACTTTATGAATGTTTGTTTTTAGTGTTCCATATTTAAAGCTGATACATGGACCAAATGTTAAGGGGCTCCCATAATTGGCGTATGGGATCGTACCTTCGATCTCAATCTCTTAGTTTTCTTAGGTTTTTTGTAGCTTATTATGTTAACAACAACGGCTTTAAGCAATACAGTATCCCATATTTACTTCAAAGTTCATTGTATTTGAGATATTCGGCATCAAAGTCGAACAATTTTAGGCCAAAAAACCGGTTTCTGGCCATAACTTTTGTGTTAATTGGTTTAAAATGAAAACCCTGGACCAGTTTTTAGGGACGTCACAGACGAACCCAAATATGTAGATTTCGTACGTGTTAGATTTTTCACGTCAATAGAGGTTAAATAAGTGTTATTTTAGACAATGTTTACAAAGATCATACAAAATTAAGTATTCATTTGTTTCAAAATCCGGTAGACCAAAATGGAGATAAAAGATTGAAGAACCGATAACCTTATATTATTATTATTAGATATTTATACTTCTATCTGTAGTGCAAAAGTAGGGGATACGATTCAAAACTTGTCAAAAATCGATGGAAACCTCGGGTAGCCCCTTAGTAAACCAAATAAAAGCGTCATAGTTATCACATTATGTATAGTGTTCCCATATTCAGTGTTGTGCAATATTTTGTTGTATAAGTGCGCGTGAGCGTGTGCTAAACTTATTTGGCTGGGTTGAAAACCGGCTTCACTAGGTTTTTCGTAATGCTCTGTCTATCTTTTTTCTTGGTCTGAGGTTATCGCTCGCGGATTCGACAAATTTAAAGTTATTAACACAACACAGTAAAGTAAAGTAAGTAACTAGCCCTTACACAACACAACAATAAGTGGCAGTGGGCGGGGCACATTGCTCGTAGAACCGATGATGGCCATTGGGGCGGAAAGGTTCTCGAGTGGCAACCACGTACCGGAAGGCGCAGCGTGGGTAGACCCCCTACAAGGTGTACCGATGACCTGTGGCCCCGTATCATGGCCTTATCACGCAAAAAGTGACAAGATAAGAGCGTCGTCTCGTTCTATCGAACGGTGTCAGTCAGTGACGGACGCTCTATCTTGTCACTTATCGCGTGATAAAGATACGGGGCCTGGTAAAGGTCGCAGGAGTCCGATGGATGCGGGTGGCGCAGAACTGGTCATGGTGGCACTCTTTGGTTTGCAATGGACGTCTTTCGGCTGATATAATGTTGACACATCAATATCGATGAATATTTTGGATTTTGTAATTAAACGATTCAGATGAGAACTAAAAAAAAAATTTTTATCTTCTTATATGCAGTTTTGTTTGGGTTACTAAAACACACCACTAATACTATGCTTATGAATGGCTTCAGATTTCAACTTTTGGTGTTCTACTTTTTAACAGTTCTACATATTGTTGTAAATTAATAGAGATTTGGTTAAAAGCTAGAAACAAAATAGCATCAAAGTATGAGGTTCTTTATTTGATTTAAAATTGGAATACCGAGCTGTAGTGGTGAATTGTATTGTTGCCTTATACCGTTCAAGTTTAAGAGCTTGCTGCGAAAATTTTGAACCCGACACCTACAAAAAAGGCGACGTATGTACTGGGAAATGAATAATCAGGAGATACAGTATGAATCATTTAAAATAACTGAATGTACGGAACACTAATTGCTGAGTTCCGACTCACACTTGACCAATTTTATTTAAATAGACAACTATAATATCGTGAAATTTCATTTATTGAAATCGTAAGAGATTGCAAATGACGTTTCTAGCAAGTTTTTTTTTCAAATTATGGTTTCGGATAGTTTTCAACCAGCCCTCGTAGATATGCTTAGCAAATGATATCCTAGATGTAAACTTGTAAATCTGAGTTTAATTTCCTAATGTGTACCTACGTTTAACACGAAGAATTTGCAATACCCTTACAGGGTGACAAGTTGTAGACTGTAAGATATTTAAGACCTGATGTAATGTCTACATGAGAGCAATAAAATAAAGTATTATTATTATAATTATCTAACATTTAACGTTGACATCAACATCCTCGTAACGAGAACCTTTGTGGAAGGCGGATAAGGGCAACCAGCTTCTGACATGTTAAGTCGACGGATCGCGACGATTCGCTAGTTGTGCCCGCGAAAAGTAGTCTCGCTCGGTCTGGTCTAGTTTCGTAACGACTCCAGTATGAGTACCTACAGTTTTGTTTATCTTTGAAAACATTATCGAAATGTACAGGCGGAGGACCCTTCGTAGTGTCCACAAATTACCCCTTATAACATACAGGAATGTTACCAATCATAGTCTTAAAATATCAAGTAAAATGTCTCAATTTAGTGCGGAAGCACCTTCACTAGTTTAAGTCAAATTATACTCTTTCTTTTTTCATTATAACTATCACAAGGGATCAAAGTTAGAAATTGCTCCCGGGTGAAGTCGGCGTGGTCGCAACGTTTCAGCCGTTGCCGCGCCGAGCGCTCCGTTGTTGCGAATGTTTTCCAGCGGCGCTCGCGCCGACCTGGCGAGGGCATTTCTTGCCTGGGCCACATTCCTCGCTCCACGCATTCCTTGCCGCGCACTCGCTAACAGTCGTTTTATGATCTCTGCTGCTATCGCGTGATTTAACTCTTTATACGATAATTAGAAACCACGAAAAGGAACCAAATTTTAAGGAGATGCGTTTGAAATATGTATTATTAAAGCTCTTATGTGCTTTATTCATATATTTATTTTATTTACGCAAATCTGGGCAAATACTAAGATTAGGTACCTATATACGTTCCCAAAGTAATACTTCAATACAATAATTCCTATTTTTGTTTCATACCCTTGCATTCATACCAATATAGGTAACTAATGTACAATAATCGACGGTATTGGAGCTTGTCCACCCTCATTTTTCTCAACATAATGCTTCAGCACATAATTATGTATATACACTACACACAGGTTCTTGGAGTACAGGGGTCCACTTATAATAGTTCACTCTCGGCTCAGCGTCGAAATTACAGTAAATACTCCAATTTTGTAGCCCTTAGATTAAAGCACATGTACCTACTAAATGAATTAATATGATACGAGTTTAGTAGAAATGTGAAAGACATTAAAGCTCTAAATTTGTTCCGGATATTTTACTTAATTGGCACAAATGTCTCTTAAGAATTTTCCTAACATATTGTGCGAAAATTGTCAGGAACGTAAGTATGCAGTAAATTTATTCCGTATAGGGTACGCGCGTGGACACTAGGGTGGACGGGGTCGTCGCACGCGCCGGCAGGATCCTACTCGTGCGCATTCTTCCCGCCAACACACCAAGTTAGGAAGGAAATGGCTTTGGAGGCGCTACCGAATACCAACTTTCATTCGATATCTTATAGGAGAAATGTTCCTTTTTACGCCGGCGCGCCGCGTGGGAATAGTTATTTGTGTCACAAGGGAGCAAAATCGTATATTTACGGCGAGGGCGGTGTATTGAATCCTGAACGTAGCGAGGGATCCTACAATAGAATCTTGAGCGTAGCGAGGGATTCTAACGTAGGATCCTGAGCGTAGTGAGGGATACAAGTGTTTACGCCCGAGACGAAAATAATTTTGCTACCAAGTGACACATACTATTTTTCACACCGACTATGAGGAAATTTAAAAAAAGCTATTGTTAAAATATATCTAAATTATCTCAATTTTTATTAATAATTTTTAGATATTACGAAATATTTATAAATTTATATACAACATTGTTATAGTTAAAACTTGAAATATGTTCGTTTTGAATCGACTACGATGAAATTACAATCGATTATTTTATTAACATCTGTGTTCAATTGGCACATTGCGTACAAATGTTCCAATGCCAATGTATAAGTTAAAAAAGTGGCTTGAACAGAAAAGTAGCGTTTTGGTCCCTCTCGTCGTGGAGCAAAACTTACTTTTCCGAATGAAAGGTGTGAAAAGTAATTTCTAAATGAGGGTAAGTCTTTACGTCACGTTAGGGACTTTGATTTTGTATGTACGAGCGAATTAAGCTGGTAGTCAAACGGTATGGAAGCCACGGAACTGTTAGCGTATCTACAGAAGGGCGTTTTCTTAGCGCCGTGGCGGGCGCAGCGCGGCGGGCGGCGGCGCCCGCGGTTCCCGGAACACGCCGGAATGTGACTATTTACAACTTTTACCTATTTGGTAACGTTTACAATACGGGCACGTATTACAATGCTACGCGGCTACGCCATAATGATGCAAACGTCATGCGCGAGTAACGGTATAAGGAAAAACTTGCGAACTTTGCGCTTGTTAAACGCCTATGTGGTCAACTTATTGTCCTCAATTAAAGAAACTACGCTACGGTGTAGGTACTTCCCTTGCGGAACTTACCCATGTACTGCCCAGATATACGACGTATCAACGAGGAATAAACACTACGATTATGTAAGTACCTATGTGATTTCTTACTTAAAAGCTGGATCTGGACAGGAAAAAATGGGTAGATACCTATTAAGAAATTAAGTGATACTTAGTGATGGCAGGGTATTAATGATTCTACAAGCAATGAGTCTTCATCCTCCTACAACTACATAGTGCAACATTAAAAGAAAAAAGCACTAAGCTAATTAAACGATATCAACCGTTTGTTAATTTGCATCAGAATATAGAGAAACAGCAAAGGAAGCGCAAGCTAATGCTTAATTCAACATAACTTTCGTTATGTCTAATTATAACCCAATATAAGAGGGAGGAGGAGCACGAGGCGAGTCGGGTAGCTGAGGCCGGCTGCAGTTGCTAAATGAATTAGCCACACAGGAATGGGGTCGGGCAGTCTGGCTGCCTTGGCATCCGGCCTAACGGCGCAGTCGCGCGGGCGCATTCTCTAGCTCGCCACATCCAGCTAGCGGGAGGCGACCACAGCTAACACTCCTTTAACCAATGCCGAGCTCACATAACCCGAAATTCCCTGCCTTTTCTTTAAAACATTTGAACATGCTACTCGTATTATCTCACAGCTCTTGAAGAAAATTCTGGAAGGTTTGGTTAAGCCTGATCTATTTGACGATTTTGGCACGCGTCACACACTTAAACACTTCCCGTGTAGATCCATGTGAACAAATGCCGTTGCAAACACCAACAAGGTTCTAGAAGCTAAGCCAAAAGCGCAAAATGTATGGAGAATAGAAATATGTCTGGATGTTCATAATGTGTATACTTAAATTAAACTTATCAGAGCTATGTATGATAAATACGCCCTTTCAAACCAAACTTCAGGTGAAAAAGTTGTCTATCGCTTAGCTATTTTCAATATAAAAAGAAACACCATAGTTTATTGTTTCATTTGGAACGAGACGTGTAAAAGCAGCATATGAACCCACAATGCAAATGTACATAATAATTTTCTCTGTCTCAGTCTCCTTTCCCGTGACTGACTTGTCCACATTTTTATATCAAAAAACCCTTCAGTTGCGATGACGGACTATTCCGGAGCACAAAACAACATAACACAGTTATATAAATACAATCTTCAGAGTTTCAGGGCTGATGACAAACTCTTTTATTCTGATTTTTATCGTAACAATGAAATAAAATATAAATAAGCTTTTAAAATTTCATATATTGTCTGAAACTGTGAAAAAGCGGGTGATAAATAATTCGGTATTTTTCATCAGTAAATGAACATCGAGTTTAATGTCGTAACTATTATGGGTGAATGTGAAGAAGTATTTTCCCACGGAATACTTAAATTTTCCGGTGGTCGATATCAAATAATTTAAAGCGTCTGGTAGTGACGTGTTGTGTCTGCGCACACTGAGGTTATCAAAGCTCCCACTGCCAACTAATTTATTTTATAGTTTAACGACAAATTGTTGACACAAATGATACACTAGTGAGTTAGAGGCGGAGAAAAACATTAAAACCAGTAGTTTACTAACATAAACAGGTCTGGCGAGGGGATTAACGACTTTGGGATAATTTCAGTAAAGCTCCATACTTCAGCCGCTATTAGAGAAGTGGTACGGTTAAGCGATGGGCTAACATTCATTCTACCGTGGCTCGTTCGGCTTGTTCCAAGCTAACCGAAATGAATACTACTTGAATTATTTCCAAGCTCAACAGCTAAACATTACAATGGATAGATAAGTTCAGACACCTCATACGTCAAAATCCATCAAGCCGCTTGCCGTATGGAGCGTAGCCCGTGAAAAAAAGTTATTCCTATTTACATAGATAGGTACACGAGCGTATATAGGTACATATGTTCGAAAAAGATAACCCTCCTTCTGAGACAATCGGGTAAAAACGCAAAGAACTTACCAGAATGCTCTCCACGTGGAGAAACCCGCGGCTTGCAGCGGCAAACTGACCGCTAGGCCCTCGGGGAAATTCTGGATGCCAATGCCCAGGGCTAGCGTCCTGTTGACAAAAGAGAAGTTAGATGAATAAAATACACAGCCCACTGCTGGGCACATGAAACACAGAAAACAGGGCTTCAGTCCTGGAGTCCTGGAGGTGCTTATCTGCTGGCTGGGGACAAGGTGCACTTTCGAACTTCTTTGCAGATTTATGAAGGTTTTCACCCATGCTGTACAATCGGTTCTATAGAATTATATTTATTTTATACATGAGTTGCTAGGTAAGCTTATTGTTTCGGAGCCATTGCACTACTCTACTTATAGATTCTCTTTGCTATAAATACACTGTCTAGTTTCATTAAAATACGCAGTCAAGGGTCCTTAGGAACTAGCCACACCTCAGGATAAACGGCGAAGTACCACCTTTCATCTGACTTATCCAGGCGATTATGAAATATATATATAGGTATAGAAACGTAAAAGGCCTGCCTGACTGACTTCACTTGAAATCAACGCCCAGCCCAAACCGTTGAACCTAGAAAGTTGTTCTTTTCACTATAGCTACCTAGTTAATATAACGCAAGTACCCACTATGAAGGGATTTCCGAAAATTCCACCCCGAAGGGGGTAATATGGGGGTTGAAAGTTTGTATGGGGACGGAGTAAAATTTTAAGTAAGACTTGATACTTTGTGTATGGATTCCTTATTACAATACAAGAAAAGTAATTTTAGGGTTTTGCCACCCCTAAGCGGGTTAAATAGGAAAGCAAAGTTTGTATTCCCCTATACTAACTGTTTTTTTTGAGCTACAATATTAAAACTTAATTAATATACCTTTAAGGGGTTAAATATACCTACGTATAATATTATAAATGTGAAAGTGTGTCTGTCTGTCTAATAGATTTAGATAACATTTGGTATAGAGATAGATTGAGTGCCCGGGAAGGACGTAGGATAGTTTTATCCCAGAAATCATCCCTAAGGGCGTGTAATGGGGGATGACAGTTTGTGAGGAGCTACGATATAAACGAGTTCCACGCGGACTGCGCGGGCTGAAGATTAATTGTATATTCGTTAAGATAATCCCCACAAAAAATCTAGTAAGTACGTATGCAGAGTTTAAAGAATATAGCAGGAAATATCTATACAAGAAACAAGTCAGTCTTTAAAATGGAAAGGTATCAAGTAATACGAGTTCCTACATTCTTGAAGCCTTTATACCGCCGACGAAAGAATGCATTCCAAGCGAGGACGCCTCGCCTCTCGCGTCGCTCTAGAAATGCGATTAACTGTACAACCTGCGATGCAAGGTACCTACTACTGTTTCTCAGAAACTGTAAATAAGCGACATTTTTAGCATAGACATATAGTTTTTTTGATTATCAAGATTCCGGATTACATGAAGTGAATATTGTCTAAAACTTACATTAGTACAGTCGATAACGTCTAACCTCGAAAACCCGGGGAGTTAGATGAAATTTGGTACGAATGTTCGTTGGAAGCCCTGTTTTCGATTTCCAAAAGTCCCCGGGTCAGTACCTCGTAGAACGGCCGCTATCTTGGAAAATGTAGGTACTCCATTCGTGAGAACATCAGGTTTTGTTCTATAACTGCGTGAATAAAAACATGGTCCCGACCAACATTAAAACTGAATAAATTCTGCACAAGTCTGTAGTACACAACCTTGATGATAAAACTTAAAAATAAGGACATTTAAGGTTTCGAGGCTGGACACTATCGACTGTACTATATGTTATCCAAAAACACATATGAGTGATTCCATGGCTGCGAAATGTTTACGAAAACGTGTACGGCCACAATTCGGTTATCCTTTCGCATCGCAACTGCGCTCGTTCTGACATGATAGAGACAACGCAACGAAGCGTAAAGAAGCGAGTGCGCGAAATACATTGAAATGCGATTCGAATCGGAAGCGTAGAACAAAAGTAGACCTCCGGTTAACAAAAGGTGTCTACTGAAAGTTAAACCCAGTAAACAGCCATACTGCGGAAGAACATGTCATTATGTGTTGGCCTAGTATAATTACCTTGATGCTTGTTAATTTACAATTTAGCAGTGAACAGGCGGTTGAGAAATAAAAATAATTGAAACAAATAAAATTTAATTGATTAGTTAAACTTGTATCCCTTTATTTAGTGGACATATTTTTTGCCGAGTCGCGTTTCACAGAAAATTGATCACAGGTTACTCAATAGGCATGATGACAGTAATTGAAAATCACTAAAATATGGTATTTTCTTAGTGAAATTTTAATCATAGCATTCGAAAAATGCTCATATTTTTTTACTAAGTAAGAGATTATTATTTATTTCGATAAATACAAACTGAAAAATACGGACGTCCGCCATGATATGTTAAACACCAATCAGAGCGCATGACGTCACGTTTGTATAGACAAATACCCATAACGGCCATTACCACAGATTACAGAGAAAACTTACGTACTGAACGAATAGTAAGACAGGGATACAACCATGTTATCTGTCAGATCTTCATACGTCATTGTCCCGCTTTCTCGCTCGCACGGCCGCGCAAGACTTGTAAACTTTTTAATTTATGTTCATTCAATGAGCAATTGAGCGATCTAGGTAGCAAACGTCAAAGGTCTGCGTTCTGTTTATACAAACGTGACCTCACTCGGGGCGCCATGACACTGACAAGCGTTTTAGCGCCAATTTCAAATTTAAAAACTAAAATGCAATTTTTTTCCTACTTAACTATTATATTATCTTGAATAACTGATTCGTTGTACATAATAAATGTTTCTAAACATTATAGAACAGTTTTTCAAAATGTGTCATCATGCCTATTGTCATAATTGTCTTTGATATTGTTCAATTCTATCGATTATTCATTTAATCGAATATTACTTGGTAATAATATGTTTCATATAATAATAAGTCAAAATTTTTGTACAAATAAAAGACAAATGGCAGAATTATTACTGCAGAATATTGTTTCTTCGACAACAAATAACGGAATACCTACTTAATTTTCATATCTCTTTACTTATGTATTTATAAACCTATTATTCAGTGTAACATAAAATACTCCGTAAACTGTAAAAACCTTCAGTATCAATACGTCTATAATTAATAAAAACCGGCCAAGAGCGTGTCGGGCCACGCTCAGTGTAGGGTTCCGTAGTTGTCCGTCCGTCACAGTCAGTGTCCCCACTTAAGCGTTAAACAAGCAATACTTAGCGAATAATACAAGCAATACTTAGCGAACAATTTTATTATTTTAAACAACGAACGACCAAAGACAACTAAGACAATTCGAGCACGACAAATTTTCGATCTAATGTATGGGCACCTGCACCGACCCCATTAAGGCGCCGCAGGTTCAGCGAAAAATATCGTCTCAGGGGGTGCGGCCCCCGCGCGCGCGGGGATGCTCCGCCCGCACGTCTCCCGCCGTCGCGCATAGTGGAAACACACAGTACAGAGTAAACAGTACCGCAACGAAGCGGCTAATTCATATTCTAGTTTAGACGCGCACCACCGTTGTGGGGATAATTACCTATTAGAAGTTATTTTCTTCGAAGACTGGTTTCAGTGTAGTTTTGGCTACATAAGAATTGCACCGAGTTCGAGGACACGTGCTTAAGTATAAAAAAAAACGAAAAACATACTAACTGAGAGAGTTAAGTTATGGCCATCTTTCCTGTAAAGGTATGGTCATCACACCTTGGGAGAGATGGCCAATCGTGTCTTTTTTTTAAAGGGTTTTTTCGATGTAATTTATATAGATATTATACTTTTTTTGTTTAATAATAAATATTTGGGGGGACAATCTTACACAAATCGATCTAGTCCCAAACTAAGCAAAGCTTGTACTATGGGTACTAGACGACGATATACATACTTAAATAGATAAATTAATACTTAAATACATAGAAAACATCCATGACTCAGGAACAAATACTCATGCTCATCACACAAATAAAAAGCCTGTAGGTATAATAAAATAGCGATGGGCGCTGACGGTATTACACCCGGTAAATTCGCCAAACTAACCAAACGAACCGGTGGGTTTAAAAAAGGAGAGAAAAAAGAGAGAAGTCGAGTAGAGTGGTGAGGAAAGGAGTTAAGTGAAGAGGAGAGGAGAGGAGTAGAGTGGAGTTGAGAAAAGAGGACGAATTTCAACTGGGATACTCACAATTTATTGGAAAGTAAAGTTTTATAAGTACTTTGCTAGGGTAGGTACCTACACACAATGAATTTTAGCGAAGAACATTGAGTATAAATAAATAAAATAGTTATTTGTTATGCAAGGCTGCAAAGTTGTTGTTTGGCGCAAGTGCTTGTATTGAAAGCCGAGCTAGCGAAGGATTGTAAAATTGAACCATGAGCGAAGCGAATGGTTCAAAAGTACAATCCTGAGCATAGCGAGGCTTTCAAGGCACGAGACGCCAAACAATTTTGCTGCCGAGCGCAACACACAACTTTTCACCTCACCACCGCGAGGAAAATTGTAGGTAAATGTAATGGAAGTAATTTGGGTCTTATACTCATTTTCAATAAAGGTTTGTTTACATCTCATCAAGATCTAGCATTTTATAATTATTAAAAATGTAACATATATATTTAATTTGCATCTTTAAATAAACCCCACGCTTACCTACACTAAAAAGTCAAAATATTGTTGGGTACTCACGGGTAAACTAAGGCTCAAATTCGCTTATGCTTTTAGCTATTAGCTAATAGCTGTATATCTTCTAAACTAAAATCTATAAATAACCACCATTATTTTGGTTTTACTGTCTGTGGCTTTAGTACAAAACAAAATTAAATGTAGGTTGAGTTTTTTCTTAAAGTAAGTAACTATTCAAACGGTGCGTTCCAAATTTGGAAGAAGCGAAATTTTTTGAAACATAAAACTACATTTTAAAATTATTTTTTCGTATTTTATCCTTATAAATCAGTCTAAATATTAATATTTCGTATGTACCTACTTAATTAAGAAAGAATAAGTATTATTCATTTTGTTTTATCAAAATAATAACAATTAATTATTGGTATAACACCATCAGTTTCTGAACGCACCTCTCATTCTGTATAGAAAAAAGTTGGATCTCGAGATTGACCGTCACGTTCCAAATTCAAAAACTTTCCACGCTAGCGGATAAAATGGACTTTTGGGCGCAGATTTTGAGCGAGAAAGCAAGCCTTTTCGAGCCGGTGAGGTGAAAACTTGTTTGTCATACCTTCTTCATCGATAAATGTTTAAGAAGCATGAATAACAGTCAGTAAGAACAGCAGCTGGTATTACCCAGTACAGGATATTATCTGTTGTGTGCTCGTGCGTGAGTTTGTGTGCGTGCGTGCGTGTGTGCGTGTGTGCGTATGTGTGTGTGTATGTGTATGTGTGTGTGAGAAAGAGTGTGTGTGTGTGTGTGTGTAAGTGTCTACTATTTTGTTTTATAAAATAAATTATTTTTATGTCGATCGATTAGGAGACGCTCCTCTAATTGGCATTCCTCGCGCTTGCCGCGAGTCAACTTATTCTGGCAATAAATGACCAATATAAAATTCCACAAGTTTTTTCTCCATTTTTTCACTCCAAAACGCATCATCTCGCTTAATATAAATTACTTCCATGGGTTGATTTCCCCCTTCGTCTTCAATGTAACTTGAGACGTTGGTGCCGTTTCAGAAGTTGTAATAACATCGCGGTATATGTCGCTACGAGCCTCCCTAACCCTAAAGGTGTAAATACAATAGTGGAAGGGATTGAAAGATTCGTCACCATTAGCGGACCCACGGTAGCTCAATTGGGAGAGCGATGGACGGATTCCAGAGGTTGTGGGTTCAAATCCCGCTCGTGGCGAATAATTTTTCAATTTTCCACTATGATCGAAATTTGGAATTTCGATAGCGGACGTTTCTGCTTCATAAACATTTAAGATTTCGTTACACACTACTCTCTCTCTTTTCCTCTCTCGCCATATAAGATAGACAAATACCATCTCTCTCTCTCTTCGTCTCCCTCGATCAAACCATCCCCTGAACCCACTAAAATATACAGTGTTGTCACATGTTCAGCAAATCCGGTTTTTCAAGATATCGCGATCACAGCGCCATCTACCGGGTCCAACTGTTTGTTTTTCAAACCATCCAGGGACCCACTTAAATACCTAAACACATAGTTTCATAAAAATCGGTCCAACCATTCGTCATTTCAATTGTGATCACGACGCCATCTATCGGGCCTATTGTCTTTATAAACCACCCATGGACCCACTCAAATATGTAAACAAAATTTCATCCAAATCGGACAAGCCGTTCCTCCCCATGTAGCACTCCATTATTCTCCTCTCTTTCCCACACCAGTCCTCTCCAATCTACTCCCCTTCACTCCATTTTCCCCGCCTCTCTCCTCTTCGCTTAACTAATTCCTCTCATCTCCACTCCTCTCTACTTCACTCCACTCCTCTCCTCTCTGTTGAGAGTGTGACTGTCACACGAGTTTCGGTTGCGCCATGCTCACGTACTGAGGGCCTACCGCGAAACGAAAACGAACTTCGTTCGTGTATCCCCGTCTCTGTCGCACTTGCTAGTTCGAGCGACAGAGAGGGAGATACTTGAACGAAGTTCGTTTTCGCTTTGCGGTAGTCTCTCTGATTAGACTTAAATAATTATCACGTACTCATTCGATGGGAACACGGTTTAGTTATTTTCTTTGTTGCGGTCCAACAACCTAAAAATTTTTTTAAAGAGAATGATTACATTCAGAAATGAATAATTTGATATGATATTTACAGTGCCTACTTATTGAACAAGAAAAAACACTATTCATATAAGCGTCAGCCACTAAGTAAGTAGCCTACACTACTGCGTTTATTATTTATCTGTGATTGCAGTGCTACCGTTTCGCATTTGTTCTTCGGGCAATCGCTCTGCAATTCATAACATGACTCCTCCTTTTTTTAGTTTTATTCTTTTTATTCCCTATTATAGGGAGCACGCAGGGTATATTTTTTGCAAGAAATGCACTTGGCCGTACGGATTCGGGAGCACGAGTCGCGCGACACAGGTCCATCCCCGAACGCAGCTCGCTGAGCACTGAGCGGGCGGCGGCCGGTGCCCGAGCATGAGTAGGATCACGGTTATCGATGTTTTCGAATTATTATTTTTCATTGGAATTATTTAAAAAAAATGTATTCACTGATTACCATCTAAAATACAAATACGCAATTTTTGATGCAAGTTTCATGTAAGTAGCAAGTTTAAAAAAAATGTAATTTCGTTTTAAAGAGTGTAATTAGAGGTATGTTGGCGATTTTTTTTTATCGAGCGAAAATTGTTTAATCATGTTTCTAAACACTGATCTCCCTGCAGAAAAGCCTCGAGATTAGTAAACGTATTTTTTCTTAACCAAATTATTATAAACAGACGCATTATATTGTTTCAAAAACTCTGTTCGCTTGACTTCGCTGAACCCACGGCGCCTTAAATCAGGAAAAATCTTAACACCGCCATGTACGATATGAGCGTTCCGCGTACAGTGACATCTATCGGCAAATTAAGTAAACTATTGCGCTCGAGCTTAAAGTATGGAAGATGATTTTTATGGGATAATTCTTTATTGCATGAACTGATTTTCACCGTTTTAACTTTATTTGAAAGCAAGTCATTTCATTGTGATTTTGTAGAAATTACAGGTACAATAAACACCTGCTTATATGGTTAAATCACAAACTTAGTTCAGAAACTATTTTGTATTTTTTTTTGAAAACTATTCAACCTGTCAAGTTCAAAATAATTTTCCTAGAAAGTTTTTATAAAGTTCTACTTCTGAGATTTTTTTCATATTTTTAAAACTTATGGTTCAAAAGTTAGAGGGGGGGGGGGACATTTTTTTTTACTTCTGGAGCGATTATCTCTGAAAATTTTAACATTATCAAAAAATGATAGTACTAAACCCCTATTCATTTTTAAATACCTATCCAACAATTGTATATCACAAGTTAGGGTTGAAATGAAAAAAAAAACACTCCCCATTTTACGTATAGGGGAGGTACCCTAATAAAACATTTTTTACCACTTTTTATTTTACCACTTTGTCGGCGTAATTGATATACATATTAGTGTATACATATTATGTCTACACTGTGTGACGCTGTGCTTCACGAACTATAATTATGTAGGTACAGACCATTCTGTTTGTTTATTGTTTTTATTTTATGTCATTCGTTTGTTTTTTTTTTGATTGGTCTTTGTTAAAAATGTGTGTGAGCCGTGGTCACCTGTAACTGGCTAAGCATCTTACAGTGATTTTTGTATTAGGTTAGTTTTTTAGCATATCTTGATGTATTAACTGTTCGTGATCCTTAAATAAATAAATAAATAAATAGTACCAAATTTCAGCTTTCTAGTGCTAACGGTTACTGAGATTATCCGCGGACGGACGGACAGACATGGCGAAACTATAAGGGTTCCTAGTCGACTACGGAACCCTAAAAAAGGCGAGTTTTACTGCACGCTGCGCGTACGGGAAAACTCCCAGTGTGGCCAGGTGAACACGTAAAATTTTGTACGCAACACGGGCGGTAATTCGTAAAGCCCCAGAGCGCATATTTATGGCCCTCACCTTCGGTTCGGACCACAAACACCTGCGATCTGGGGCATTCACGAATTCACCGCCCTAGTTACGTAATGTACTATTATTAAAAGTCTACACCCCTATTGAAACCACTTTTAATCTGTGGCCACCGTTCCATAAGCAAAGATTACTGTACTCGTCAACAGCCCAAGCGCGAGCTATAGCCGTATACGCTTTACATTTACATGCATACATATTTATTTCCTCTTTTTATCTGCATGCACAATGCACTTTGATTGCGTTTACTTAACGCAAAATTCAAATTGAAGACACTCACTGCTTAATTTATCAAGGGAAAATAATAAATTTAATTTTGAATTATAACATCTTGTATCTCACGGACAATTAATAATAAGAATAAATATTATTAATAATAAAAACCCTTATTATTTCCTTATCAACTAATTACAATTAAATTATTTTTACTAATGTAGTAGTTTACTACTATTTTATTTTATATTTGTTTTTGTTAGAATAATATTTATTTATAGGTTGATAGGAACTCCATCATTTTAACCCAACAACCCATTTCATTTAGATTCCATCGACAATCAATAAGGCTTTATACACCCCAGTGGGTGCTGTCTCTGTGTGCGTCCCATGACACAGGCAGGGACAGCATCCGCTCGGTGTGCTCTTTGCATATCATTAAATTGTCCAAAGGGCCTCTACTACCTAGCTCCATGCACGCCTCCCAAAGGTCCGGGACATCATTGTCCCATGAGTGGGAAAGACATACATAAATAATAGTAATATCAAAAGCCTATTTATTTGAAAAAAAAATCGCTGAAGAATAGCAATACAAAGTTTTATAATTTTCAGCACTTCAAAGCGGTGTCATTATAACACCTATTTTAAATTATTGTAACGAATAGAACATAGAAATAAGCATATTTTACTTGAAATACTTTTCTCTAAAGAAGTTATTTTCTGCCCTTTTGTAAAAAAAATAACCATGAAGACACCGGCGGGAGCGGAGCTCGTGCCGGTGTCTTCTAACCTACCTGCCACCCGAGTCAGATTTGCCACAATAAGTTTTTTTTAACCAACTTCAAAAAAGCTCTATAGAATACAGTCCCTGAGACGGCCACTAATATCCACACTTTTCAACTCTCATCATAACAATTAACACTTTTCAATCTCACTCATAACTTCATAATAAGTCCCTGGGACGACCATATATCCCAACCGTCGTTTGCCTTATTTGGCAAGCGCGTACGTGGCCACCCTGACTTTCTTTTTATGTCGGGGCCTTTCCATACCTCTTCTTCTTCTCTGGATTTTCCTTATGTTCAACAAACTCCTTTCCATCTCGCGTTGTCCTTATTTTGGTTTTGGTCTTTACCGTGTGACTCCAGGTTTGGCAGCCATATCCCATATGAAAGTTCGGGTAGAATGTTGATTTCCATCACATTATTTTCATGTGCAGTGAGTCGCCTTTGAATATATCTTTTAATGACCAGTATTTTTTCCAACTTATGGCTGTGCGTCGTTCTATCTCGTCCTGTGCATCATTGCTAATAGATACTTCCTAAGTATATGTTGCGTTCTACATACTCTAATGTGGTTTTGTCATTACCTTGGTTTAAGCCTCGTTCATCTTCGAGACTACTTTTTCGCTTTCTTCTCTGAGCGAGTTGATCATACCTACCGATGTCGTAAATAACCAAATCAAGGTCCAGATGAGAAAACACCGGGTCCAATCGATCTGAGAGCACTTTTTGCAAACACAAACAATAACAAACGATGCAAATTATATGAAACAATGTCAAACTTCAATCAATCTTACATAGTATTGTAATTTCGTCAAAGTAAAGTAACAGTCACAGTGACATGTGACAGTTTGACAGCTGGTGGTCGCCGTTCCATTTCATTTAAAATTCTCTAACCGGAATTTCAAAGTTCAGTTTTAATCATTATTGTTTATAAACAGTATGTTTTTTTAGCCGAATCAAACAATTATGCTAACGTGTAAATGTAGTCTCAGATATAATCAAATTACGTAAAATGGAGACACCATGAATACCATGATGGCGACGCTTCAAATTGTCAATTTTATCGAGATTTCATTACGTGATTGTAGAATAAATACGCAACAGAACCGGAAGCCTTTATGCTCTTGTTCTAAGTTAATATCCAGAGAATTGATTCGTACATTTATATCTCGTGTTACTTGCGTTGTTTTTAAGAAACGTGACGCCAAACATCGTGTTTTTTTGAAAGGCGCTATCTCGCTCGTTCCTTCGTGTTTTATCCCGTTCTGATTTTCCGATTTTATATATTAGATTTATAGTGAGAATCTTAATTTCTGTAATAATTAAAATAAATGCAGAGGATATAAATAAAATAAATGGAGAGGATTTTAAATATTGCCTAGGTCTCTGGTGACTTACGAATAGACAATATTTTAAATTTATTCATCAACACATTGAATCATACAGATTTGTATTCTTAAATCAGTTCGTGTCTAATAGGCATTAACGCGGATATTTTTGGTCCGATTTCGAATTCAGCTGTTTAGCCTGTTCATGAACACAGACGCCATATTTAGTTTAGAATTTTAAAAAAATTACTTCCCGGCCTAGGCCTTCAATTTTGTATGAAACTGCTTTACAGTTCTCTCGAATTTCTCCGCCCGAAATGTGATACTTCGAAGCCTGATATGACGCACGTAACGACGACATTTCATTGCATGTTTGAGAAAATGTAATTATAACATGTATTGCCGCCGCACCGAAAATTACTTACAATATTATTATTGACGAACTAAGTAACGTCAGATGTTCCCACTCGCGAGTGAGCCTGTCCAAATTAACGCGTTAACCCCCAAGTCATAAAAACGCTAGTGAAAAGAATACGAATTTTCGTTTTGTTATCATACGTTACCTCCGTTTTGCATCTCTCTGAGATGCATCTCAGAAAATCTCTACATAACAAAGTTTTAACCCTTACTTACTGGTTTCTACGAAATGAGTATTTTACTAAATCACATTTCTGTGTCTTAAATGTTTATGACATTATTTGTCTACTAAATGATTATTCTGTGAAATACTATTACGTGAAATCAACGTATTTTATTATAGTATGAAACGACTATAAATCAATCCAACATTATTTGATATTAATTTCTGCATGCAGATATTTCTGCGTAATAAAACCATGGGAAACATTCTCTGCCAAACAAAATTCTATACAAAATATGTTGACAAAACAATGGTAAGCTAACCCAAACTCTTTGTAGTATGTTTTTTCCCAAATCAAAGCGCTCAAGTTTTTTTAATGAACAATATAGAGTGGTTTTGCAGGTTTTACGTTTCATAAAGAACTCGGTTCTAGGTCTTAATGATAATTTCGGTACTTATACAAGCTCTTAATGGCGTTGTTGTTTTTTTCACATTTCTAGAACATTGGCTGGCTCGCATTTCCATGTGGGGAATAACCACGGGAAAACGAGTAGGTATTAGGGGCGGCTCAGCGAAGCATTCGTAATTATCTTTTTCCCGTGTAAGGCAAAATGAAAGGAACTACCTCTTTAGAAAATGCTTGTATTGGTTTCATCTGATTACAAATACGTAGGTAAGTTCGTGGAATTCTAGTTGGAACTACGCTCTATTTATATTTTATGAAATATAATGCTCACTCGTCGTATTCAGTGTAAAGTTGTTTAATATGTCTTTCAATCATCGCATAACAAGATTTTTTTTTATTCTCTACTTAATAGTAACTTTTATTGAATTCCGTCACAGAGTTAAACGAGGTCCGGCAACTTAATATACATCGATAAGTTAGTACAATAAGTATGAGATATATCGGAGTGCTGTGAAATGCCTAAACACGATCTTAAGCCCTAGACATTAGAGGCGTTCATGTGAGCACGTTCGCATGGCATGTTGCCATCTGTACCTATAACGACAGTGGCGGAAGGCGCAAGAATTCCTGCTGAGATGGTTAACTCAATAAACATGCACGAGGCGGCAGAGCCTTTGAGTAGGAGAAAGCTGCCGCGGAGCTACTGCTGAATTGGAGGAATTTACTGAACCACGTGCTGTTTGTTCAATACATTGAGCACCCACTTCTCGGGTCCCGGTATTTGCTTTGATCGCTCATTTCACCGTTATATGACGATCAATTGAATTGATTTACGAATCGAATGCTTTTAGGCAGTCTTTAAATGATTTTAGGCGGTGCAACCGGTGACTGAAGTCCTTTAGACTACATATTATACTTCCCATGCCATCTTTAACCTCTGAGTTAACGTAGACGTTTTGATATTTGTATCTAAATGTGTGTGGCATAACATAATATTATAGCTGCTAAAGTGATGCATTGATTGCGATATATTTTAAATCGAAAGTCTTGTCTGGCGAGATGGTGCTTAGCTATGTGTACAGTGTCGAGGGTATCTTATTTTTAATTGATTTAGTTATATAAAGACGTATCAGATGTATACACCGATCAGATAAAATGTGCCGTCGTCGGCAAAACATTATGTGAGTGTACCATAAACACCACGAATCAGAAACCGCGAGAAAAATGATGACGAGTTGTCTCCGCATATTAATCATATACCTAATTACGTAGGGGGAAAGGTAAAGATAGGCTACACGCGAGACGATATGAATAGTTGTGATTGATGAGGATGTGAGTAGAGAGGTATAGAATAAAGTCATGCTACGCCGACTCCAAGCAAGTGGGATAAGGGGCAACCGCGTGATGAGTAGGTGAGATAATTAATGTAAAATTTTACCTATCGTTCAAGATTTTTTTGATAGTTCATTGTCTGCCCTAAGATTTTTGGACGTTGATAATTAATTGTCACTACAGCACTAATGATATAATTTTAGTTACAGAAACATGAGTCTATTCATATCAATGGCCGACTAAACTAAGTAATAAACGCGCATAGCAATGCATTAGACGCGATCACGTAGTCAATGAGCTGAAGTTTTGCAAATTTAAATAAGCTCTATTGCATTGGCGATGCTCTAGGTTATTCAGCTATGTGGCAATAAAGTTATCCGACGCAATTGACAAAAGAATATCTTACGCGCCATCACCGCTTTAACAGTTTTCTGTGTCACGGAAACAACTCAGGTCCGCAGCCTATTATGTCAACCGATACAGACATTTTGGTGAACTGAATGCCTCTGACTCCGGACATATCCGAATTCCAATTACATCACAGACGAGTCCATTTCACTTTCCGACCTACCCGGAAGTGAATTCCTAAGCACGAGCATACGGCGCGGCCGAATTTTCAGCTGACCACGCCAAATAAGACCCAGTGTCTAGGTCCACAGAGTTCCAGCAAAGACCACCAGTCGAATGTGTAGAAGGCACGCACGAAACGCCGAAGCGGATGTGAACGTTCGTAGGCGCCGTACGAAATCTGACTCAGTTTCAGCGGGTTAAGAGTGTAAATGGTTTTGATGGTTTGAGCGATGGTCGCGAAAGTACTGACAACTTTCACGACCCGATGGGGGAGCAAGAGGCGGCGGTGGCGCGAGGGCCTGCCGACGGGCCATTGACGACACCGTGACCTACATACCGAAGCTCCATTCATACCGCGGCCCCGCGCCGCGCGCACGCAGGTCCTGCCGCACACTTGCCGCCAGTTGCTGCCTCTGCGACACCGGAATTTCCATCGACCACTTGCACAATCCAATGTCGCAATAGGACCCGTGTGTTACTAGCTACACGCCGGAGTCGCAGCCGAGGCCGCGCCACCAGCTAGCACTTGTTCAAACTGCCCCAATGTTACGAGCAGTCTACATAAAATACAACACATCGCTTAGTGTTAAGCGTCACTCGTAACGTCACGTAAAATATAGCACATAATGAAATAGTCGAATGATTGACGAGCTTCATGAAACTAAAACGCCGAGGAAGCTATAGCCAGTGATGTCATCTGAGCCAGCATCACGCACGTCGGCAGATTACTGGGGATTAAACGTGAGAAACACATGTGAACTCACACGTTCGTATTTGTAAATTCTTCTCATAAGGCTCACGCAATTCAGAACGGTTTATGTTAACGAACATTCATAAAACGACTATTTGGAAACCTGCTAATTGCCATCAAACAAATTAACGAAAACGTATTATGTGTTTGTTTTTAAATTTGTATATAGATATATAACTCATGGTCAAATCGTACATTAGGTAGCCTCTATTGATCTTCTCGAAGCAACAATGTCAAAATTTGTGACGCTGATATAATTCAGATTCAGAGTTAAAATAAAGATGTAAATATAGCTATGATTGAGTTATATCTTCGTGATCTGTTTTAAACGTTGTTGTATGAATAAACAAACGAGTCTAAATTAATAGCCGCTAGTTAACTTAAAAACATACAGCCAAGGTTTTGATGTCATTTCATCAGATTTAAAAACAATCAACATCCGCGTTTTAATTCGATTTGACGTATCAATCTGAATGTGCAATGGCCTAAATTTAGTTTGATAGCATTCAGTTTCTTTGTCTCTAAAATATTAGACTTCATTCATTGACGGACGGAAGATGGCAGCTAGTTGGCGTTGCCACTTTGTCTCGGTGCCGAGTTAGGAACAAAGCGATAGATAAGCATAGAATGTTCAATTGGTATTATGTGGTGGTTGTGATAGGTGTCGCAGGCGCGGGTGCAGACGGCGTCGGTGCGGGGAGGGGAGATGAGGTGAGGAGGCCGAGGGGGAGGGCGGGCGGGGGAGGGGGGCGCCGGCTGCCAGACAGCGGGGCTCCGCATGGGAGGCTAACAGCAACCTCTTGCATCGCTCACTGCTCACCGTCGAGACGGATACGCGGGGAGTATGCTCTACTGTATGTTTTGCATATCGCGCAGTTTTTTTAATTTAGAATAAGTAGTTTGCGTTCAAAGTTACCACGTTTATCTTTATTTCCAACAACACAATAGCAAAACACTCATTCGATGTTAAGTTTGGCGTGGGTCTACATAATGTAGGTACCTATGGGCATGTGATTGTTATTTAAAAAACAAAGCAGCAGTTACACAGGAAGAAATCGGAGAAAATATAAACGAAAATCGAAGGCTATCGTAATCGTAGGACACTTCGAGCTAACTATATTTCAGAGCGATATATGAAATTCGGACGTTCGGACTTTAAATTTCATATGGCTAATTATGCGATATCTCTAAACGCCATATCACGAAATGTACTATAAATAGAGACTGTGTCAATTTCATCGATCTGTTTTATTCAACATTTGACAGTTCGCTGGTGAAGTGGCATCATGACATCACCGCCATGTCATATCTTGTGTGCGGTGAATGTCTGGGCTTCTGTGAGGAGATGGATGACAGGCAATCAAGTGTACCAATGTAATTGTGTTTTTTTTTTTATAATTATTTTCATGAGCCATTGGTTTTACTGTAATGTTATGTTTACATGTTTTTAATATTAAATATTTTGAAGAGTAGTCAAAAGTGCGAAATACGGTCAGAGAACTTGAAAATGAATGGGACTCGTATTGAAAATTACTGAAGAATGTATTGTCAAATGTACAACAGTCTTCACAAATTATCACTACGCTAGATAAAACCAAGTAGAGCATACACCACGATGCCGGCAATCTTGGGGCCGTTGGCGACCGTTACTTGTGAAAATTATGTTTAAGTCGACGCGGGCGCAGCTCGATCACAGTATAAATAATTAATACTAACATTTAGTACAAACTTGAGGCAGGGGCGACGCAAAAAACGTACGCCCAGACCGGCCAGACTGCCCGCTCCATATTACATGCGATCTGTAGCACATACTTCTAAGCACTTTATGCCAGCACGCATTATGGTCTTTTATATTGTTTGGGATAAAACGTTTGTTAAGTACGGACAGGTATGTTAGTGCGAGGTGATAAACGGCTTAAATGCAACCAAAGTACCTACTTTGGTGTAACTACGAGAACCTTCTCGTTTGATTATATCTGTACTGTAATACTAACAAGATATATTTTAAACTGATATAGTTTTGTATTTCGAGATTTTGAACAATGAGGCGAAAGATCATGTTATTTGACGACATTGTATAAAAACCTCTATACGTTTATTAAACATACACTATGATAATGCGATATTCTATTAATTAGATGTTTTTACTCATAATTTCTAATTGTATATTTAAAATTAAGTGTGCTAAGGCTTATTACTTATCACAAAATGATTGAATTGATTTATTGAACAAACAATGTCGATTTGAGCAAACGCCGTCGACTCGACACTCGAAATAAATCAACGCCTCTCGAGAATATCTAAAATCGGACATAAAATATGAATCGGATGATTGGAATGTAAAACGTGGTCATTGGACGAACGAGCAATTAATAAATCAACAATCGAAAGCGTAGAAGATTAGCGAGATGAGAGCAGACCGCCGAATTCCACCGTCGCGGCCGCGGCGGCCAGGACCGCGGCAGGTGAGCGGCATCAATAACGACAGTCCGATTGCCAAACAAAATTTACACCGCATTCAGATCACTAACTGTAAAAAGGCATCGTTAAAATGACTAATCAAACGATCAACATTCAAGAATCCAGCAAATGTTAATTATATGTTGGAATTTATTGAAATTATTCGAAATAAATTAATTCTTGTAGTGTTATTAAGTAGAAGCTTGGCTCTGGTCGTGTATGGAGCATCGGCAGGCTCCCGGGGACCGGTTGTGGCACGCGGTCCGACCGCCTCGCGGCCCTGCCAGCCCCGTTCCCACCGGCCTGGACTCCTGCCGACCCCACCAGACCTGCATATTACCCCTATTTCTTGTTCTTAGCGCGCCCTTGTCTACTATTTCTTATATCAATCTATTACGAACATGGTCCCACGTTTCGATCTTGGGCAACAGGCTTAACGGACGTTTATTTAATTAGAATACTGGGAATAGAGCCCGAGCGTTTTTCCGATCAACAGTTAAGTAGCTGTGTTTTTTACAATATTTTCACACGCTTTTTCCACCGCCTGGCTTAATTGACTTTGATGTAGGTTCAATTAAATCGTAATTCCAATAACTAAACTGAAAACTGAAACGAATGCAAAATTCTTAAGGATAAACATAGCCATATAATTCGCTATGTAGGTACGTGTGAATGTAACATGCGTTCACTTAGTTGAGCAACGATTGGAATTGGAAGCCCGAGGTAGGTACAATGGTAGAACTAGCCCTATGGTGAAGTGCACCGAGATTGGCGTCGGCGCCGTCACGTCACGCGACCGCATTCCATGGCGCCTCCATTCATGAAGCGCGAGCGAGACCTCACCGAACAAGTTAAGCGGGAATGAGACAGGCGAGCGTGCGCCGTTACCCTGTATGGGAATGCAATTCGTAAGCGCACGCGCATGGATTTGATGCCGGACTTACTGCGTCTCGCTCCACGCGAGTGCAGGCTCTAGCGGCGTCCCCTTCGCGCCCCAACATGTCTTTAGTGCAGCAAATCTACCGATGCGTCTGTTTGCATACTGGCGGTGTGATTTGATCGATCGCTAGTTTCCTGTGAGAAATACAGGTTGTTTGTCGAGTCAGGTGGCGAGGTGCGTTACCGTTAATTCTTTGTGTGTGTCCGTCCGGACCGCACGCAATGCTCGTTTTTTATTGTCTTAGCTATTTAAGTCACATGATTAAACATCGATTCCGAAAACAGTTGAAAACAATTTGGTAAACAAACGAAGTACCCAAGGTAGAAAAGTCAAACAAGACGACAGCATTCTTATAAAACATATGCGCTTAACTAATATGCGCGGCTCCTTTATTGTGTTCGAGCTACCTAAGTGGAATGTGGTTAGGGCACGATACATGACCCATGGGTAGCTTAAACAGGTTAATATTATTCAACCTCGTGCTTAAGTACGGAGTAAAATTACATGAGCGTTGTTCAAATAGCGCGTGGAAATAATCGTCTCCATCGAGGAGTGAAGATCTAAGCGGCAGCGCCTCCGAACGAGTCGTTTCTAGAGCTATACAAGAATAGAGCATTGTCGCCCCGATTCTGTAACGCTTAGTCACGTCCGCCTATAAACATACAATACAATAGCGAGAATCCTAAATATAGAGCAAACACAATATTTTGGACGCTTTCTTTTGAAGACACAAAGTGTGTACCGAATGATGTTGAATCAAAAATAGATTAAGAAGAATGTTAAGATCACCCCACCCCATACTGCTTTGATCGAGTAATTGGAATTCTACCCTTCAATTAAATAAGACTTTGTAACTTTGACATTGCACTTAAGAGGAAACAAAAAGGTCGAGACAGTTGAGAAATAGGTATTTGTAAAATGTATTGCTGTCGCGCCAACCTCAAGCATCCCCCGCAGAGCGCGATAGCTGCAGCTTGGACCGAAAATACCTATTAAAGAACATAATATCAACGTTTCGTAGTCCCCTGATTTCTGCTCCAAAACTTGACCTATTTAACTTTTTTTTTTATTTAAAATCAAAGAAAGGCTTTGGCAGTGTTCCTATGTCTTCCTTTTTTTAAATCACACATCACACATCATCAGCCTATATACGTCCCACTGCTAGGCACAGGCCTCCTCTCATGTATGAGAGGGAACGGGCAGTAGTTTTTGAAATAATCTAGTCAAAATTGTTTTCTGGGTGTTTGAACACAGAGGAAAATCTGTCACGTTTTTTAGGTTTTTGAAGGTTAATATCTCTTTTAATAATAAATTTATGAAAAAAAGGAAAACATAGAAATACGTCAATAGTAGCAATAGATTTATGGAAAAAAAATTGCTCTACTCCCATTATCCAGGGAGAAAACAGGGGACTACGTTTCTATGGAAAAACGGCCGTTCTGTTTCCTCTTAAGACATTCAACTGCAGGAGTAACGGTATGTACATAGTGTATATTCCGGAACCTGCTTGGTCTCACAGATTCAATCACTCACTCGTTTGAGACTAATATATCTATGAATATATATGAAATTACTACATAACACCAAAATAAACGAACCGAATGGAAGCCCATAGTCAATAATCTTATTGTACCATGTGGCAAAACCTCTTAAAACGGACGGACGACCATCCAAAACCGACTAAGAGGAGGCATATTAACGTAAGACATTATTTAGGAAAAGAGCTTTTAGAATTGAAGGAATTACAAACTCAGCTTGATTTTATAAGTAGCTACTGGACCCGATTCTACAGCAGCCTTAAAAATTCCTAATTTCACTAAGGTGTCGCTAAAAACTTTGCTATTCTATGAGCAGCTGTCATAATCATTTGATTATTACAGCGCTGTTCTTTGACAGCGCTAATTTTAATCTGACGTTTCATATTTTAGGCGGTCTATTCAACTTACTTAGCTGCCAAAATGCTATTCTAAACATTTTTTAATCTGCCGCTTAAATTATGTCAAAAAATTAGACAATTTAGTTTTAGCCTATTTAAGCCATGTGCACGTAGAATGGGGTCCACTGCCTATTATATAAGATAGCAAGTAGGACTGATCCCTACAACATGCAGCGTTTCATTTAACACATAACAGCAATATACAGTCCTGAGCGTGATTATGTAGATACAGGAGCTTCTTGAATATTCCGCTGCGCTACTCTTCAGTTTTAATAGCTTGCTGGCGCTTTCTCTAACGTGACTTGTGAGTTAAAATTTAACTATTACTCACTTTTTACTATTCGAGGCCAATTGAAGCATGTTTACTGCACCGGCTAGTGAGTAGCTGACATCAATTGACCTCGATTAAAATAGTTAGATATTGCTGCAAGTTGCATTTTTAGACATATACAGGATTATTTTTGGACCCCTGGCCATATTCAGCCACATAATTCTAGAACACCAGTAGGTACAATAGATTTTGAAGAAATAAAGACCATTATTTTTTTGACAATTTCGAAATAAAATGTTCATCGGAAATAACAAACTTGGTCAATCTACTTGTTTGTTACGGACTCCTTCCTGTCTCCTTTTTATTGCAATTTTACTTTTTTACTTTTGATAAGTATCGGTGGTCTTGGCAACCAAATAAATAAACATGTCAAAAACACGTTTTTCACTACCCATTCACGCTAAGTTTGCCGCTGGTGATATGACGTAACTCGAAGGGTAGCGTTAGAAAAACGGTTTTTCTTCTCATTTTCGAAATAAGTCATATCCTTTTACACCATATTTCGTAAATCACATCTTAAAGTTTTGCCATTACTCATAGTTAAACCTCAGATTTAAACAAAGCGAAAAACGGACCGGCAAACTTAGCGCGAACGGGTAGTAATAAATTCTGCGAAAGTAAATAAAAATGGCACAATCGCGTGCATACGAATATTCAAACCGCGAGTATTATGAAATGGTACGGTGCTATTTTTTAAGTGGCGAAAGTGCTAGTCTCTGCTGCCGTGTCTCTGTACAGAGAACAAAATGTCCCGCGGTTGCAGAGACAGGGACTAAGAAACTTAAGAGTTCCCCATCGGGTTACCATCGTTACTGCAAACCAACGTTCACTAGACTACGGCCAGTTCACAGTGCCAAGACATTTAATCGGAGGGGGAGGAACGCCGCTGAGCCAAGGCATAGAAGATGCTATTCTCGAATATTTCGAGCGAAGGCCTCGCCACAGTACAAATGACGCAGCTCGGCGTTTTGGTACTAGCCAGTTTTACGTCTGGAAGGTTCTTAATAATGCTGGATTACATCCTTATCACTTCCAACCCGTGCAAAGCCTGCGCGACGTTGACGGTGTGCCGCGCGAGAACTTCTGCGAGTGGCTTTTACAAAACCTGGACATAAACATTTTGTGGATAGATGAGGCCTTGTTCACTCGTGTCGGTCTGTACAATGTACATTATTATAGGTATATAGTTCAGTATTATACAGCTCTTAGCAATGAATAGTACTGTCAGCAGCAAATAAGTATTTTTGTGTACTTAAACTAAGCTATATTCTGAGTTGAAGGCCAAAAGTGAACCCTTATCACGCCTGCATTTTAAGAAAGAACATGTGAACTACTATAATGCAATAAGTTATTCTGTGACTTCAATTAACAATGATATAATGCGTCTTGCGCACTTATAAAGGCCACATGCTCACTATGAGTGAATATATATGATGCTAAATTACAGCAAACTGCTATAAATTAGGTCACGTGTTACCCATGATCCCGGTTAGAGCTTAATACTTGTACTAGCGTCGGCAATTAATCTACTAATAGATTTTAATAAGATCTAGAAGCCTAATTTTTTCAGCGCCTCTTAGGGACTATCAGCAGTTATAATCGTCGTCGGCATTGCGATATTAATGTGTCATGTGGAAAAATAAACAGCGAACTGGCGGAATACGTTGAAAAATTACTTTAGGTTCACTGATTAAAATTGCGTACATGTTACCCGCTATTAAGCCTAAAATTAATCTTTGGCTGACTTGTTTCACACAAAAACTACTCGTGTCAGCTCGTTACTGGTTAATGTATCACAAGTGGATTCTTTAACAGCCCATAGCATTTAATTGTGATTAATACAGTGCACATTGAACTTCGGCCATTTTGTTGGGGTCTAATTTAACCGTTATATAATATTAACAATTTATAATTGTTTAGTCAATGAAACTAGCAACTGGATTTGAATAGAAAATCGAATGATTTTAAAAGTAAACAGCTTACTGACAAATTACAACTGCAAAATAAAAATATTCATATTTTTCATCATATCATCAACCTATTTTGTACTATATTTTTTAAGTAAACAGTAATATTTTGAGAGCGCGTGCGCGCTTCGTCTATATTCATATAGTATTTGACAATAAACTTCCTTTCCCATTCAAATTGTACATACATGGAGAAAAAATCAAGTAGTTCTACTTCAATATTTTTGACCTATTCCATAACACAAACACTGTCACGAAATGAGGTTCACGCCAACGTTTACGATGAAAGAAAATAATGTATTGCAGGAGTGAAAAATATTCACAATGTTGCTTGCTGTCACTTGTGATTCTTCAACACTATAGAAGCGTTAAAAAGATCCTGCCCGGTAGTTTGTGCTAAAAATGGGTAACACAGCCTCTGTTAATCGGCCATTGTGCTGTATATTGGGTAACACATACTCTAATAATCAGTCAATGTTCAGCTCTTGGGGTGACTGTGACCTTTAATAATGCTCAAATAATGCTGATATAATGCTATGAGTTACAGGTACTCAGGTAACAGCTGTGCTGTTTAATTTGTGCCCAAACCAGAGTTATATCAGCATTAGAGGCGCCTCTAACGCTCTTATTCAGCAGGCTTGTGCAGCTTACGATTCTATTGTGGTCAGTTATTCAGATAATATACAGCGCTTTTGTGTTACTTGGGCCGCGATCACCGGACATCACGCCTATGGATTTTTTTTGTGGGGTGAAGTGAAACGACTTGTGTACGTTGAAGAGGCACGTAGTCACGAAGACCTCAAAAATTAAAATACGTGAAGCCTTCAATGAGGTGAAAAGGAGTGAGGCTTTAGATTTGGTGGAAGACAGCCTTCGAAAACGTGCACGTTTGTGCATCGAAAGGGATAGACTGCACTTCGAGCAATTTCTAAAGTATGTGTAACTAAATAAATAACTGTTGTACATAAGATGATTATTTTATTTTACCTTTCGATACCCGGTGGCTCCCGAATTTTGACAGAAGTAATAAAACCCGCCGCCTAAAATCCATGGGGTTCGAAGGGTACGCCTAAGAAACTATTTTCGTTACGAAAATCTTAAGCCCGTCAACAGGGTTTTAAAACCGTCGTGCAGCGGAGTTAAGAGAAAATTTGAATAAGGCGGGATACACATGATACGTCGTGTCTTAGTGCAACTCTAATCAGCGCCGTGTGTTCAGCGCCTTACGTTACGTGCTCTAAACACTTGTAGGGTGACCAAATGCGTTTACAATGTTAGGATTTTGAGAAATGGCTATCATATCCTGAATATCGAATAATAATTGATTATTGATTCACAAATAATTATTACTAGACTTCTCGTAGCACAGAGTAAAATTTGGCAAGGGTCGAAAAATAACCATGTATATTGGATTCTTACGCTGATGATTCGTAAATTGTCTGCTATTGTAACCGAGTTTAAACAAGAAGCTGTTCTCAGAAAATCGACTTTGGTTATATCAGTCAGCTTATTTCCAAGAAGCACGGTAAAGCTCAATACCATATACGGTCCCTTTGTGACAAACATCTTATGCAAAATACATGATGTCATTGCTGAGCAATATGTAGAACGTGCACAAGGCGCTGTGCATGCGGATTTCCTTCGGCTAGTGCAGCATTCCTTGCAAGCCTTTCCTCTTACTCAGCAGCGTACTGTTATGCTATTCACGACCTGTCCCGACCTTATCGCGCACTTCTAGTATATCTCGACGCAGAGTTTCACAACAAGTATCTACTCGGAGACCAGACGTACACTGGTTCGTCTAACGCGTTTCGTAAGCGCTATGAATACCGGGGCTGGTGATCGTGTCGATGGTAAACAGGTGAATTATGAATGGCCACGTCATTACGCCCACGCAGCGACACGCACCGCGGCGGCATCGACGACAATTATAATAAGTGGGCACTTCTCCTATTTACATTCAATAGTTCAGACAAATCGATTGTCGATCAAGTCATCTCAACTTAAGCAACTGACCAAATAAGTTACAATGGGTAAGTTTTTGCATAATCTAGGCCGATAATATAAACAGCACTTGTCAGTTAATGATATAAGTTTATGCAGTTTTAACATTTACATAAGTAGTCATTAGCCTGAAGCTTACACAATGCAGAACCAACGTCAACCCTTAGCTGAATAATGGGTGACGTTAACTAAACGTTTAATAGGCAATTAGATCGGTGACGCGCGTGCGTTGCATGACGCAGATGTGCACGCGACACGTGTAGCTTGAGGTGTGACCAGCAAATAATAGACCTTTCAACTAACTAACACTAAAAAGGTAAAAGGTATCGTTAAAGTAGATAGGTCGCGCCCCTTTGTTTAACACGGCAGGTACGCGCTGTGAATAAAATTTTAACACGTCGCAAAATATTGCGCTACAAAGTTTTCAAGCATGAAAGGCCGTTAAGAGTTTTAAGATATAATCGATGTTCAGACAGCAGAGCTGCAGTATCAATAGATCAATCAACATTTCGCACACCTGCATAAATGAGGATTACTAGCAAACGCTAATACCTAGAGGAGCGGTTGTGGCCAGTTTTAGGTCGCGGGCGAGCGGCCGACGCCGGCGCCCGGTAAGACGCACAGGAAATCGTAAAAGCGCACCGAGAGCGCCATCGATGCGTCTTCCGGAAACGCGTTTTCCGGCGCGGCCACTTCCGTCTAATATCCTTCACTTTATGAGCGCCGCGAGCCAAACTCCGCTATTTCGGGCGAGAGCTGCAATATCCTCCTAATCTAGCGCCAGGAATGCAAGCTGTAAATAGTGTCCGTCAGAAATAACGCCAATTCATACATCAAAGGGAGCCTAATTAGATAGATTTTTCATTGGAAACGAAAACACATTAATAGTTTTATGAATAGATAACATCTGTTGCCAAGTAATTCAATATGGCTAATACTAATTGCTCCGCAATAACGCTCGACATATAGGTAAAATGTCAATTCTAAACGCTGTAACAGTGGCAGCACTAGTGAAGAATTCGTTGTGAAATGGCATGGAAGGTATTGTTTGTGGTGGAGTAAGAAAAAAATGTAAAAGCAAACAGTTGCGCATTCCATTCGGCTATGCACGTGGTACATTCCAGCGGGGTCATGCGCCACGCGGCACAAGTGCGGCGATCTACCGCACAGTACAGAAACCTGAATTCTTTGACCCGCCAGCCAATGTCTACATTATTCAAAGACGCACTGAGAACATCTTTACATGTGGCCAAATGATCTATTTTTAAGCGGTTTCCTGTAATCTATTGTGCAAGAAAGTGATATAGTTATGTTATATACAATGAATGCTCCACTAGCTGTACCTACGCATCAGAAGTGTCCAGTATTCTGTGAATCTGATCAGTATACGTGTTCAACAAATATCCATACTATATCATATCGTCGAATTATCTAAGTTAGGTCCAGTGAAAAGCTAATGAATAGTATGTTTAGATAGTTTTCCATCGTTTAGGAAGAGCGGACGAGCCGCGGGGCGGGGAGGCTGCGCAGGAATGCGGCCCCCGGCGCAGGCGCCGACCTCAGCTCTTTTTTTAAGGATAGCACAAATATTGCAATAAAATTTCGGACATTTACTAGGATGTACTCATAAACTGAAACTAAGGTCTGCGAAGGCTAATGGCCGCTCCACACGATGGGCCATCCTGACCCATCATACGCGGACGCGGCTATGCGGTAGAACGAGACATAAAATATGTCTTACTCCCTTTAACGCATAGTTGCGTCCTGTATGATGGGTCAGGATGGCCCATCGTGTGGAGCGGCCATAAGATTGTCGAGATGTAGCCATTCGTAGTTGCATGCGGGAAAACCAAAAGAAAGCTTTTTTATACATACATATTCTACAATATCTGCCCTATGTAAATCTGAGGAACAGTAAAATAATTAAGTTGTCTATAAAGCTCAAATACTGTGTTAAAAAGTCCAATCTGTGATACAAACGATGCGCGATAATAAAAACCCGATCATTATCAACACCAATCGTCCCGCGCGAAACCTTTACCGACACTAACTGACCCAAAAGGAAAAAGTTCGGAGAATCTAACGCATTCCCGGGCCCTCGTAAATTAGGGGCGCATCGGCGCCTCGAGGAACGCTTGTTACGATATATTTCGAACAAATCCCCGACGGTGTTAATCTGCATAATAACAGCGTCGGCACAAAGCAGTCGCCGACTCCCATTACGCGCGGGCGCCACTCGCGGCCCGAGATCTCTCGCGCGGGCTGCGGCCAAACTTCAAGCGGACGGATACCCGATAAAAGACGATATACCCGCAGTGACAGCCAGCCTTTGTCTAACCTGGTATCAAGTACCTAACTCAATATAACTAGTTGTGCCGCTATAACGCTCGCTGCTATGAGTTTTTATTATAAAATGGTAAATATTTGCATGTGTACTTGTAAAATGTGAACCGTCTGTCACATATATAATGTGGTATGACAAATTGTGTAAGACTAGCTGCCCGGCCCGGCTCCGCACGGATTACCCGTTTTCCCGTAGGAATGAAGCATTTTCCGCGGTAAGAAGTAGCCTATGTCACTCAGGGTGAATGTAGCTTTCCAATGGTGAAAGAATTTTTGAAATTTTTTAGTTTATTCATTACAAACATACACACACAGGAAAATACAAATATTTCCTCTTTATTATAGTAGTATAGATGTGCCCTGTCATCCAATTAGGTACTGTAGGAAACTTGTTGAATTGTATTAGACTCAGTCATCATCATTCTCCTAAACCCTGATTTTTAATTCCGCGGAATTCTGACGGCTGTCAAAATTTGACGTTTCAGGAGTCGGCAACATTTTTACTAACGTAATAATAGTACATTTATTTTTTTAGCCGAGTAATCTGATCTCTAACTGTGTGAAACGAACTTTTGTAAACACTGGGTAGCGATACTCCTGTCAGTTCAGTAGTTTTTTGGCACACTCTGTTGAACTCCAGCCTTCGGATTTTGGCCAAGTTTCCACAATACGTTTATACACATTTACAATGATGTTCTTTTCGTTACGAGAAAAAGCTCCACGTGGTGTTTTCTGTTTAGGAGACAGGAAATCGGATTCCTGCTCCTGCGAAGAGCTTGGTTGTGGATCCATATGGTTTGTTAGAATAACACACAAAGTATCAAAACAGGCAATAAAAACTCAAAAAACGTAACAGAAAACAAAAATCAACGAACTAGGATCAACAGCTACAAAAATAACAGGAAACAAGAAAAGCAAGCACTTTCGAGCGATCAATTTGAAAGGCGAATGATATAACGACAGTTCGAGCCAGTTTGGGGGCAAATGTCAGTTCAGTTGACAGATAACGTTTTACTTAACGTAAGACTCGGTTATGGCAGAATTATTCCACTGGAACTTAGCTATTCCATAAAAATATTTGTAAAATATGTAGAACAATTTAGTGCAAAAACTATAATTTTGAACCGATGGTTTGCAATATATGATAATTATAAAAATTATACCAGCCTTAAATTTCTTTTACCTGGCAAAAATATTCTATAACTTATTTTACTTAAATGACGCAATCAAAAATTTTAAAAAATATGTTTTGTTAAATAAAAAAAAGGTTATCATTGAAAATTATAACACAAGGACTGTAGTTTACGTCCCTTGATTTTTTTTTTCTTTCCTTTTCCCACCCCAAGTCAAAGGAGATCTATTTTGCCTGGCAAGACCATTAAACGTCAGAATTCCGCGGAATTAAAAATCAGGGTTAAGCGTTATTCCCGGTAGTGCCCCTAAAGGAGCCCGGGGTCCGCTTTGACACCTACTCCCAAGATTTGGCATAGAGACTAGTTTTACGAAAGCGACTGCCATCTGACCTTACAACCCAGAGGCAAAACTAAACCTTATTGGGATAAGATGAAGATTCCTCACGATGTTTTCCTTCACCGAAAAGCTAACGGTAAATATTCCGTACATAAATTCCGAAAAACTCATTGGTACGAGCCGGGATTCGAACCCATGACCGCCGCTTGACAGCCGCATGCCTGAACCACTAGGTTACCGTAGCTATGGGACTACGTAGCTACGCTACCGTAGCTAGCGTAGGTATTGGACTCATTACTGGACTAAGGTTGCCGAGGAACTAAGTTCTTGAAGAGTTTCATTCATAAGTATTGAAGAATGAACAGAATGAACTAATTCTTTAGATTGAGTATCGTGATCGCATTCGGTCGGCTATGCACTACAGAAAGAACGAAAACGAGTAGCTTAATCGCCTAGTGGTCATTATTCACCCGAAAATAAATGACACATAAGTGACGTCGATGTCTTACCGGACTCACAAACTCCCTTAAACTCAATACTAACCTAAATACATCAAACTTGACCTGTACCAACGGAACCAGAGAGAAGACAGCTTCAGAGATAAATAATTGTTAATAAATATGCGTGTGTGGCAGGGCATAAATATTGAACTAGACGTTCAATGAAATAAATGAAGTCCGCGCCCGCCCTCTGACGGCAAGGCGTGCCCCTGGGGCGCAGTGCGATATAACGCGTCTTCCCGGCACCGGCTAACTACCATGTTAAATCGACCGCCTTATCGCTTACCATTCAAACGACCGCCCGCTACCACTTCTCATTCTGAAAATCATATGTATAGGTACTACGTATAACGCACCTATTACACATTCCATTCTTAATCAATGCGTTATGGAGCCGGGGTATAATCACCGATGCGATAATTGTAATGTAATTCAAATAATGCACTTTGTTAATAAAGCTTGTTTTATTCTGATATAGTTTTGGCTTTATTGAAGAATTGCGTTCAAATGCTGAGAAATGCGTTCTTGATTTAAAAGGACATTAAACTAATTGAAAAACAACTAGCTAAGAGAAACTGAAAAACACTAATGACATAATTCGTCTGATCTAAAGACATTGTTTTATGCAATCGTTACATAGATTAGATCACCATAAACATGCAATGCTAATCGCACTACGCGATATCATCTGTAGAATCGCTCCAATGTAATTAAACCGAAAGCAACCTCGTCAAGGAAGGTGCAATTATTCTTATAATAATAAGGGCGATGCATAACCGGCGGCAACAAAGGAGTTATTAGCTATAGTCTGGGTAAAGATCGCCGTTTCTGGCTTCGGGAAGCTTAGAGACACATCGTACCTCTTCCACACGCTACCACTATCACCGAAAAGAAAGGGATAAGAGTATGTTTGGAGCTTCTCTGTTACTGACACGATTGGACGGACTATATCTCTTTGTCTTGTTACCCGCCATTACTTGCGGCCGGCGTCAGGAATGGCGCCCAAAGATATAATATTTCGCGATCTTTTATTTTTGCGCTGCAAATTCAATCAGGACAGGAGGTTTGTGTAGAAATTGGAAAACGCCGCCAAATATGGTCTGAGATATTTTTTTGGACGATTTTCGATTTTGGTATCATTATGAAAATTTAAGACGGAAAAGTGAATGGCTGTTGGTTGCTTTTTTTATGTCATGAAATTCAATTTAATATGTCTACAGATACATGACAAAATCGATAGTCAGAGTGAGTTTCTATATTAAAAAGCTGATTAAATATGTGAGGCTTGGCATCGGTTTTCTGCATAAGCTATAACTACATATAATTTCAACTAATCCACACTTCCAAAGACAATTTTAAGATGATGGCTACTGTAGCTGCAGTAGTGTATTAACTAATTTTTCTTGTCTATGCAGATGGTGTAGGTACGGACATGCATGGACTGAAGAAGAAAACCACTATTATAATTATTATAACCTCTACATTTAAAACGTTAAACCGTCTTATGTAGAGGCGCTAATCGCGAGGCGAAATGACTTTGAAGTCACTGAAGAGGCGGCCAGACGGCCAAATAAAAGACTCGAGTTGGTTCAAAAATGTCAATGTACATTATTGAGAGTGAAGTGGCAATATTCGTGTATTTTGAATATTTATGCCTGGGAGTCACCCACGCGTGCACAGTATAGACGACGCGACAATACGTCAAGGTTGATTTCAATGACACGGCGCGACGGCGAATTTTTCAGTAAAATAGTTTACCGAGCAGCCAGTGACGGCAGGCGTCTGGGGTCGACGACCGCGCCGTGCGATTTGGCTCTTGCGGCTACAAATGATCCGATATACTCTCATGTGGACATTTGCTCGGATGCCTTCACCGCCAATGTGCACTTTTCAACATCTTATCAACCAAAAATAAGTTTTCTATGAACACAAAATATTCGGGATGAAACGAAAACAAATAGTTTTTTCTTCGATTTCTTTGTAATAAAACTTAGCGAAATTCATACAACCGAACGGAATTTTACGAAGATTGAAAAGCTATACCTAGTTAGCTTTTTGAAATGTTTCATAATACCTAAACCTAGCAAAATTCTCTGGACGAAATTGAGATCGTCAAGCCAAAGCAAGTAGGCGTGTACCTAACGATTTATGAACATTCGTTTAAAAATCTGGGATAGATATTTATAGGTAGTTTGCGAAATGTCAATACATGAACTGTGTAAAAGTCACTGTTTTACTTTATGAACAAAGTCGGCTGTGATGTAGCGCGGTCCGATAGTGCTTTATTTATAATAATGTAGTGTAACTGTAACAATAATGTGATAGTGCGATGGTGCTAGCGGGCCCTATGCACGTATGCGCTAGCGATAGCTGCATCCTACTCGCGCCCACAACTTATCAATGAAATTCCTGCGCCACCGCCGCCACTCCAACGGTGCCTCGCGTTCCTTCCCTGACGTAACAAGATGGCGGACCGCACACATGTGCTCGCCCAACCGACCAAGCATTCCGAAGCGCATCCTTCTAAACGTAATTTACGAGAGGGATTTCATATCTAATGAACACTAATCCAATTACTATTTTAGTTAGTATAACTGTAGATACATCTATAAGTATACAAATAAATCCTCGTTTTTCAGAAATAAAATGAGTTACTTGCTGTTATATTAGTGATTGTATATATAACAAAATTGCACATTTAATATGTTTTCAGCAAATTAACTATCTACCACTTATTAATAACTTAGAGTTAGAAAATGTAACTTGAAACGACATCTGTGAACTACAACACAAAGTTCCAACATGCGTCTGCGCAGCATTAATTAGAACCAGAATAAGAAGATTGTCGATAGATGGCAGCACTTGCTCATATAAACTAACCAGAGTTTCGACAACATGCCTTCTACTTTCCAAGAACTGCCACAAGATGGCGTGGTTTCTAATATTGAGATGATGTGGACATTTTATCTACGTTAAAGATTGTTGTGATAATTATATTACATGTTGTATGGAACATTCATTACAGATAATCGACCTACGCTTTGCTTACATTAAAGCATTGTTATTTAAGGTTCAACGTCACTGGTTCCTGTCGAGCTGTTGCTAACAGATGTCGCGATATATAATTTCGATGGTTGCTCATCGTTTTACGCAAAACCGTGACGAGTACCAACATGTGTTTCAAACTGCGGAAGCCGAAGAGCTTGCTACGTATGAATCGCAATCAATCTGCACCAAACAGTGTTTATTTTTAAAATGTAGTCCGAAAATATGCATAAAAGTGCTTTTCCGTGAATTTACGCAGACTAACGTAGCTAAATGTCACTTCGGAGTCAGTCATTGTCAAACACCTTGCATAAATCAAACTAGAGGGCGCAAAACTAAATCTATAGTATCGCCTCTATTAGGAAATAGTGAAACTAAATGTACTTGTGGCAGGCACTCTAGACTACAATATGAATGCAGCTGACTTTTTTACTCATTACTTAATGTCATGCGGTAGCGCAGTGCGCGTCTCTTTTGCTTAAATCTGTCTGTAACGCCATCCTTGAACCGGGTTCAAATCCCGACGGACATACTTCTTTTTTGTTTTTCTATTTGGATTTCTAAACCAATATGGCCGTCTCAACTAACTAAGATTGACTTATAATGTGCAAAAATATATTTTATAACTTAAACATGTTTATAATTTCTTGATAAGCATGATTGTATCTAGATGATCCACAAAAAAAACCCTACTATATTTATGGCAGACCTATTCTTACATGTTACATACTACATAAATACTATTTTGGATAGGTATATCATTTAAAAGATGTTACGCCTTTCATTTAATTAGAAAATCATGATTCATGACTAGGTTTACTGTTGAAAAATCAAAGTACGACCTTTATCTATTCTACATATACCCCCATATGAGATTAGACAAATCGTGCGTAAATCTTCAAGTCATTCGCGTCATGAAAACCATAATGATAAACAAAAACATTTACATTGTTCTATTTGAAACACATTAAATAATCGAAATAACACTAGTAAGTACAATATTTATAAAGGAAGATAAAAGAGGTATTTTTCCTTACAAAAATCTAACATTGTAAGGAATAAGGTACCTATACTTAGTAAGTATATTAGTACTTTGATTTGTTATATCCATATTCACCTGCAGTTGCGGTACTACATAATTACAATCAGAGAGGCTACGTATTATTCACAAAATGTTTTGTATTCGCCCGTGACTCACGTCTAAAATAATGAAATAATGACCTCAAAGTTGGTAACAATTTTGCGTTACCGGACAGACGAATTTAGTAAGCTTTGTGAATAACAGGCGAGTTTGTATATCAAAACTCTTAGTGGCCAGTCTCTCGAATCTGGACGTAGACCGCGTCAGAAAGAGAGAAATATATCATTTGACAATATGGTACTGTTTTCGATGAACGTCAAAATTCAAAAATCGAATTCAACTTTATCACGCGTTTACGTTTCTATACGTTTATGATGCTTTCACTCATTCATTACTAATCTTCAATGGTTGGGTTATGGGCATTTGCTTACAAAATTATTGAATGTCTTGTTTAGGTAAATATGAGATAAAACTTATCTGTAGAACCCACGACCGCCGTTTGACAGTCGCATGCCTGAAGCACTATGCTACCGGAACGATTATTGCAAAGTGTTATTTTTTTGTATGTTTGTATGTACGGTATAACCTCCGAAACCACTTATCCGATTATAAAAAATAATTCACTGGTGATGGATGACTGAACTTACTGGGGGGACATAGCCATGCTTAGGCATAGTAAGTATACTTTGGTACATTTTATACGCAAAAAAACGAACTTGGATTTTTAGACAGATTTGACTGTGCACTAAGTTAAATGCAGTTTTTATTCTTTCTAAAATAGGTCTGGGTGACTCCTTAGAGCAAATTTCCGTGTCAGTTTCGGATTGAATGTCACTCTGCATAATCTTCAAATCAGCTCACAAAATTTCCGGAGAATCGGTTGAGAAATAGCTACCTACGACATATAGAGAAGTCTAGACAGCCGGACATACGAAAGAATATTTATTTATTTATTTAATCTTTATTGAACATAAGAACAACTTATCGTACAAAAGGTGGACTTAAAGCCGTAAGCATTCTCTACCAGTCAACATTTGGGCAAAGCAGACAAATTGTGGGCGGTGCAACTACAGATTTATATCTGTAGTTGCACCGCCCACAATTTGGTTGTGTGTTTATACACACAGTGGTTATACATACATAGTAAATAACGACAATAGACAATAAATAAATAAAATACATATAAATACTTTCATTCAATATATATATATATATATATATATATATTTTCTCTAGTTGTATATATATTTATATATATATATATATATATATATATATATATATATATATACAGGCGAAAATAGAGAACAGAAACACTAAGAATTTACGGCTCTGCTAGCAAACAACTTGCGTAAAGATCTTTTAAACGCGAATCTGGAAATCTGGAATAATATTGCCTAGCTGAAATGAAAATCTTCGTTCGACTCGATCGCTCGTTCCAATTAAGTATATGGATATTTTTATCGATTCAGTTTTTAACAATTGGCCAACAATTTTGTTTTTAAAGGCTTACTTACGAGCATAGACTGATTTCGGTTACGGTTATACCGGTATGGAATCGGTATTCCATTACAATAGCGTTATATTGTAAAGGTTAGCCGCGCCGCCAACGTAACGGTACGGGATCCAGAACCGTGTAGAAATACATATCGGTTACCGGTATTTATTTTTAATTGTACTGAAACTTGTATAATTCCTTTTTCAAACCGGTATCATTATGATACCGTTATTTTTTTCATTTTATTCTCGTCCATGAGATGAGGTCTGTGCCCAGCAGCGGAACGTAATATAAACTGATATATTATTTATTATGCCAATATACATGAAGTCATTATTATAATCGTCAGAAACGAAATAGATGTATACCTTCAATATCAGATGATCCTCAATGCTGGTAGTATTGAATTGTGATATTGGACCTCAATACCGGTATTACCGGGGCCTCGATAATAATACCTATGAACATTTGGTTGCACATTATAGTGCGTTTTTTTAGGATTAGAAATACGCTAAACGAAGAAGAAGTCGTCGTCAACCTTTTCTGCTTGGGATAAATATTGAACAGACATGGTTTGTTACACGATAATTCATTCTTGCTGCAAAGTTCACACACAAACTTGAAAATGTTGAACACCAACGTTTCTCGTTTGTTGTTAATGTACTTTGTTTCTGTCTCTTTGCTTTTGTTGAAGGCCATACGTTCGGGAGAGAACGAGTCGGTCTTTTTTGCAAGCCACTTGGGCCTGCCTCTGGTAGCTCCATGGCAGTCCGCGATGATACACAGCGAAAAATAAAATCTTAATATTAATTAAAAAATAGATACTCGTTTAATAATCTCGTGATCTGAATTCAATAATTTGTTGATTAGCAAGAAAACAAGAAAAAGAACGTGATTCGATTGTCAATTTTGCCTTGTCAACCTCTTCTTCTTTAGGTTTTTTATTTAAGCAACCTTTCGAGAACTGAATAACGAAATTTTAAATTACAAAGAAAAATAATTAATACATTCAAAATAAATATATTGTTGTAAGTATTATTTAGATATAAATAATAAAAACACTTGTATCATTTTAGGGTCGACAACAATGATCTTAGTCTTTTTTAATGGCGGTTTGAGATACTTTGACAGCTGTATGTGTCTTATATAAAAGACCTCGTGCTTTGTGCTTTATCCTTCTTTCTAATGCTAAAAAAACGCACTATAAAGTTCACTTTTTCTTGTAAAATAAGCCTGAAATTAAAAGTGTAAACAATACATTTGTGTTTTCACCAAATACATAACACTAAATTGTAACAATTTAATTTACAATTATAATAAGTTTTTTAATAAGTATTCCCAAAATTTTGTTTCATCTCCTGCATTACTTGGATTTACATTATTGGATGTTTTACAGCTTATTTTTTTGTCAAAAAATACATAACTATTGGTATATTACCTAATATAAAATTAAACACTCATCTCTCCACTGCTCCACCACCACCACCACTGCTTTTATCTGTTCAGGGAGTCATTGTGAATTTGGAAACTGTCTATACAATAGAATTAGTGCCCTCCCTGAACCAATAGTAGTAAGAGTAAATGCATAATATTTTTTTAACATTCATGTTTACAACCAAAGGTTTAGTAAAGTTTTATGTCAGGTAACGTTTATGTTATCAGTTAACAACCCTAAAAACTATGTTTTTTTGAGAAAAAAAGAACGCACTTACCAGAAAAAAAATCAATAAATCATTTTTTTTTCTACATTCCCCATTTACGGTGTTCTACGTTCATTCATAGAAGTTACTCATTCTATTTTACCTTCTAAGAGTTCAAATAGTGCTCCTACCACCAGCATCAATAGAGTGGAAAAGCGATTATTCTTCAGTAGAAAAATTACGTAGGACAGACAATAACTAACAAATAAATTGAACTACACTAGATTATGCGTTCCTTTTTTTTACAAATGCATGACAATTTCATTTTTTTTTATTAAAAACTAGATTCCACTCACGGTTTCGTCTGCATGAACCCGGGATAAAAAAATTGTCCTATATTTTAATCTAAGCTCCTCCTAAGGCTCAGCATATATTACAAAATGGCACTGGAATTGCCATCGCGTTGGGTTGGAAATAGAGTTGACTTTCGTTTATTTTGAAAAGTGCCCGAAACAAAACAAATTCAGCTCTATTCCAGTTGAATATAATTTAAATGCCTTCGACACAATAAGTCCTATGAGTAGGCCTATGGGCCTTAAGAGGTTAGGCAGGCAAATAGGTAGGTTGCCCAGTTTAGGCGTGATTGAGTTACGAACATCCAAACATCTAAACATTCAAACATTTATACATATAAGCATCTAAACTTTCACATTTACAATACTAGCAGGATAAAAATAATAATAATACCGGTAATGTAGTACTTATTTCGACATTGGTCCTTTTAAATTCTGGTATTAGAATATTGGGAAAATCGGTAGGGGATTCCGGTATTTCGGGATTCCATGATGGTGGTTTGCATTCCCTATATGTAGTATGTTAATAATAACAAAATTAATGAAATATATGGGTTTTCTTCGGGACATAGCTGGCTGCAGCTTTATATTTAATGTCATTTTTTTCGGTACCGTAAATACGGTTTCATAAAAGTTACAAAAGTAACCGATACTTTGACTTCGGCGTGGAGGGCAAGGTCGACCCGCTTCAGAACAAAAAAATATCTAAGTAAATATCGAAATAATACCGGTTTGAAACTGGTATTAAAAAGTTATCACTAGGCTTTAAAAAATACCGGTAATGGATATATTATTTCTAACTGGTTGCGGCACTGTTATGTTGTCGCCTAACCACTTTGCCTAACCACCGGTCGTAACTGGCATCAGTTCCTGCACCGAAGAATGCCTACGAGTGTATAATTCTACCCTCACAACATTGTGAAGAAGAAAAATTGTGACTTAGTTAATTTACATGTTGGGGGTAATCTAATATTCTATTTGAGCAGTCGATTCCTAAATAGGTTGCAGTAGATATTTTAATGTCAATCGATGTGCAGCCGACAAAAGCGAATGTTTAAATTTATCAGGTACTTACACTCCTAATAATTGTCTGTTATATTTAATGCTATATTACGTAACATTCACTCAATCGAAACTTGCTTATAATCTGCAAGTTGGAAATTCAAACGGTTCATTTGATCAACAACACCCTTTTCTTCCCGTGGGTGTCGTAAAAGTCGACTAAGGGAGCAGGGTTGAAGTGTGATGTGGGCGATGGGCTAGCAACCTATCACTACAATATCACATTTTGTCGATATTTTATACCCACATTAATGCTAAAATTGAGGCTGAAACATACGTTTCAGGTGCTCTGCCTACCCCTTTTGGGAATAAAGGCGTGAATGTATTTATGTATGTATGTATGTATGTCATTTAATCAAAACCTATATATGTATACGTTCGGTAGCACAGATTACGTTTCAATATTGGATCTTACTCCTTTCTAATAAGACGCAAAATGTACAGACCCATGCATAATTATCGTTCCGTGGACTTTAGGTAGGTCTACCACGGCTAAAGAGCAAAGCATTGAAATTCATACATTGTTGCTTGAAATTCAGTGTATCAAAAACAAACGACATTGCTCTTACGTCATTACCGAAATGAGCAGCGTAGCAAGATAAAATGAATGCTATCTCATTTACCAAAAACTAAAATGTGTTTGTACGATGGTGTCACCGTCTGGTGAGTATAATTACTACTATTCACTCCGCTATCTAACTAATCTTGTTTGATATTAAAGACATCTAGTGAAGGTTTTGGGCAACGTGCTGTCATGTGACGCGGCCATGTCATTTACACGGACAGTGTCTAACTCACGCACACATACAAGGCTCGGAGTAAAATTTTATGAATTTCAAATGGCTATATTTTGAATATTACTGGTTTTTGCGTGTATTTATTCAAACTGCGGGATAAGAGGGTCATATATTATCTAAATATCACAAATTCAAGTTCCTGACATCGATAGATTAGACGTCTAGTCCGAACGAAAATTGTATGGAATTCGTCAGTGACGTTGCACCTTAAACTAACTAAAATGACAATGTACATTTTGCAGCGTACTTGGCGATATAAAATCTTGATAACTGACTGGAGTAAAATCAGACCAAGATTTAAGTAGTAGTAGTAATCAATAAATGAAATACCTGCCTACTGGTACCAGTTGCCAACATCATTGCTGGTCGCCGCCGCGCCGAAAGACAAGCACCCTGGAGGATGTTGTGGATTGTGATCCAACTACGACCAGCGCACTATCAGCGATTATCTCGCTTTCACCAATCGCGTAAAGACGACCTTTTGTTCTGTTCCAAAGAGTTCAAAATAGAATGACGAAAGCTTACCTGGCGACATGGAAAGAGGCGCCACCGTCGTCGCTGGCCGCCGCCGCGCCGAAGGATACGCCGACCGCCAGCCCCTCGGGGATGTTGTGCACCGTGATAGCGACTACCAGCAGCATGATGCGTTTCCACTGCGATTGTCGCGCCTCCAGCGACCGCTGCAGGCTGTCGCGGCGGTCTCCTTCGCCGTTGTCGCCGGCTTTCTGGAATGTTTATAACAATAGTACTTAAATATTTGAACAAATGTTTGCGGACGCCCTGACAAAAATCGATCTAGTACCAAAAAGTAAAGCTTGTAGGTACTATGTGAGTACTAAACGACGATATGCATAAATATATTAGAAAAACATTAGATACACTTTTTTTAAATGTGGAGTAGAAAGTCTAGAATTATCCAAGACTCGGAAACAAAAAAATATTTCATCATCAAATATTCCCATATCGGGATTTGAACCCACTCTCTTTAACTTTGAACACAAACTAGACACTTGTAGCGGTTATTTTCTCTTATCGGTGACGTCAATTAAGTGTACAGTCAAGGGCACCGATATGTATACACCACAAAGTCTCAAAAATATGTAGGCACACCTTATTTCTGCAACAATAAAGTATACATATTTATGCAACTTTGAGTGAATACATATTGGTGCTCTTGATCGTACCTTGAATATATGTAATAACTTTATAACATTATCTTAACTACCTACTTATATTTTTTATTATATTTGTATAATAACAAATGAGATAAAAGTAAGTAAATTAAGTCAGGTTGATCTACAAAAGACCAGAATTACAGAATCCATGTAATTTTACAGGAAAACTACAGCATTTAACTTATTGACGTTATATTGATCATAGTTTGTTGAATGTGGGAAAGAAAGCTGTGTTAATTCAAAGATAAGAGATGACATAAATAACTCAGCAACACATAAGTATATAAACAATGAACACGAAATGACAATTCTATTACCGTTGAAGTAACACGGGTGTCACGATAATCGATACTGAAACTGTCACTTCAAGCCCGTTAATTATACAAATTACGTCTACTTCGTAATTTCCCTCGTGCAACATTTAAAGTAATTTAAACTAAAAGGCCGAAAAATATCACAATAGTTGCTGATATTAGCAATTCCATTTATTCATATTCTGCGCGAATTACTCCGTGTATTAATTCTTTCATTAGCTGACTAGGAATGAATGCTCCATGACATGAAGAGTCGATTCAGATTACCCATTACGATGTTTAAGGTGTAGGTACTGTTACACATGCTCTCTAGTAGCATGCTCGTTTGAGCATGCTCAACTATTCTATGTGCATGTGCAAATAGCATGCTACTTACTAGCAACTTTAGATTTACACACGCTATTTGCTCTAAACTAGCATGCTTTCGTGCTACTAGAGAGCATGTGTAACAGTACCTTTACGCTCGTTGGCACCGACCCCGGTCGAGTGCCATTTTTTGCAAGTATACTGCATAAATAATGTTTCATCACACATTTGCTCGTAAAGGGCTTCGTAACGCGCAGGCATTTAGAACTGGTGTTATTCTTAAATTGTATGTGTCAGTCATGCGTCAGTTGTATAGCAAAAGATAGGTATTTTGACTCATACCTATACGATGTTTCGAAAACGTATTTATGGATAAACCCAATCGTGAATTTCGACTAAAACATGTTTACCTAAGTTACTTTAAGATTTTATAATGTCTCATGTAGTGCCTGTGTAAAATATTCTGACATTGATTTTATATCGTGGTTGTATACCGAAGGGTGTTTGCCTTGCGCGCCTCACGGCAAATTCAATAAGAAAGATAATTCACATTTTGTATTTTTATTGCGTTTTTTTTTTCAGTTGTATTTCTTATTTTATTTCTTGTGATGAGCAAGATTGTGTGCGTTACGGAGCAAATGCTGGCAGCGAAGTCAATCGCCTACAACAAGTCCCGCACGACTACGCTGAGCAGCCGAGCAAAACCGTCGGGTTGCAAATACAGTAAAACCTGGATAATTGACATCTCAAGGGGCCAGCAATTTTGTGTGAATTAAGGGGATGCCTTGATTTGAGTCGAACACACCCCCTAGACAGAGACGCGCTTATGCCTTCTGCGCACGAGAAAAAGAGATGTAGGTACTTATCACTCTTCGGGAATTGCTTTTTTGGACAAATTTCGATAAAGGAATAGGCGAAATAAAATACCTAAATCAGTGAAGTTTTATTTAAATTTCATCCAGTGAAATTTTAGAGATGAGATAAAATACTATAGTATTAACTTGATTAGTGTCGTAAAATAATGTATCTTTCGAGTAGCCCGAGTAAAAAAAGGAAAATACCAACTTCGGTTTTCTTTTTTATATCGAGGAAATTTTAATTACGTATCGTTCAAATCAGATAAACAATCATCATCATCATCATTTTCAGCCCGTAATCGCCCACTGCTGAGCATAGGCCTCTCTTCGAGTACGCCACCCGTCGCTATCCTAATAATCAACCATAATAATCAAGAATCATATATCTGAAAATCAGACCTTGTTTCCTAATCTAGTCAGAACGGCGTTTCAAAGCATAATTGATGGCTGTTTTACTTACCGAGAGCGAATGCTGTGAGTGATGGTGCCCCCGCCGCCGCTGCGCCGAGTGCTGGTTGTTTATGCAGTCAGCGAAGTCAGTCGGCTACAACGGGTCGGTGTGACGACGCTGATCAGTCAAACACAACCGTCTGATTGCAAATATAATTTACGGCTGTTGTACTTACCGAGAGCGAATGCTGTGAGTGATGGTGCCCCCGCCGCCGCTGCGCCGAGTGCTGTTTGTTTATGCAGTCAGCGAAGTCAGTCGGCTACAACGGGTCGGTGTGACGACGCTGATCAGTCAAACACAACCGTCTGATTGCAAATATAATTTATGGCTGTTGTACTTACCGAGAGCGAATGCTGTGAGTGATGGTGCCCCCGCCGCCGCTGCGCCGAGTGCTGGTTGTTTATGCAGTCAGCGAAGTCAGTCGGCTACAACGGGTCGGTGTGACGACGCTGATCAGTCAAACACAACCGTCTGATTGCAAATATAATTTATGGCTGTTGTACTTACCGAGAGCGAATGCTGTGAGTGATGGTGCCCCCGCCGCCGCTGCGCCGAGTGCTGGTTGTTTATGCAGTCAGCGAAGTCAGTCGGCTACAACGGGTCGGTGTGACGACGCTGATCAGTCAAACACAACCGTCTGATTGCAAATATAATTTATGGCTGTTGTACTTACCGAGAGCGAATGCTGTGAGTGATGGTGCCCCCGCCGCCGCTGCGCCGAGTGCTGGTTGTTTATGCAGTCAGCGAAGTCAGTCGGCTACAACGGGTCGGTGTGACGACGCTGATCAGTCAAACACAACCGTCTGATTGCAAATATAATTTATGGCTGTTGTACTTACCGAGAGCGAATGCTGTGAGTGATGGTGCCCCCGCCGCCGCTGCGCCGAGTGCTGTTTGTTTATGCAGTCAGCGAAGTCAGTCGGCTACAACGGGTCGGTGTGACGACGCTGATCAGTCAAACACAACCGTCTGATTGCAAATATAATTTATGGCTGTTGTACTTACCGAGAGCGAATGCTGTGAGTGATGGTGCCCCCGCCGCCGCTGCGCCGAGTGCTGTTTGTTTATGCAGTCAGCGAAGTCAGTCGGCTACAACGGGTCGGTGTGACGACGCTGATCAGTCAAACACAACCGTCTGATTGCAAATATAATTTATGGCTGTTGTACTTACCGAGAGCGAATGCTGTGAGTGATGGTGCCCCCGCCGCCGCTGCGCCGAGTGCTGGTTGTTTATGCAGTCAGCGAAGTCAGTCGGCTACAACGGGTTGGTGTGACGACGCTGATCAGTCAAACACAACCGTCTGATTGCAAATATAATTTATGGCTGTTGTACTTACCGAGAGCGAATGCTGTGAGTGATGTTGCCCCCGCAGCCGCTGCGCCGAGTGCTGGTTGTTTATGCAGTCAGCGAAGTCAGTCGGCTACAACGGGTCGGTGTGACGACGCTGATCAGTCAAACACAACCGTCTGATTGCAAATATAATTTATGGCTGTTGTACTTACCTGAGTAAGTACGTACCTTGAGTGCTGGTTGTTTATGCAGTCAAACACAACCGTCTGATTGCAAATATAATTTATGGCTGTTGTACTTACCTGAGTAAGTACGTACCTTGAGTGCTGGTTGTTTATGCAGTCAGCGAAGTCAGTCGGCTACAACGGGTCGGTGTGACGACGCTGATCAGTCAAACACAACCGTCTGATTGCAAATATAATTTATGGCTGTTGTACTTACCGAGAGCGAATGCTGTGAGTGATGTTGCCCCCGCAGCCGCTGCGCCGAGTGCTGGTTGTTTATGCAGTCAGCGAAGTCAGTCGGCTACAACGGGTCGGTGTGACGACGCTGATCAGTCATACACAACCGTCTGATTGCAAATATAATTTATGGCTGTTGTACTTACCGAGAGCGAATGCTGTGAGTGATGGTGCTCCCGCCGCCGCCGCGCCGTTTGCTGGTTGTTTATGCAGTCAGGGAAGTCAGTCAGCTACAACGGGTTGCCGAGCACAAGCCAAACAAACATCTATACAAGTCGTCTCTGTAAATTGCAATTCTACTTGATACCTGTTGTACTTACCGAGAGCGAATGCTGTGAGTGATGGTGCCCCCGCCGCCGCTGCGCCGAGTGCTGGTTGTTTATGCAGTCAGCGAAGTCAGTCGGCTACAACGGGTCGGTGTGACGACGCTGATCAGTCATACACAACCGTCTGATTGCAAATATAATTTATGGCTGTTGTACTTACCGAGAGCGAATGCTGTGAGTGATGGTGCTCCCGCCGCCGCCGCGCCGTTTGCTGGTTGTTTATGCAGTCAGGGAAGTCAGTCAGCTACAACGGGTTGCCGAGCACAAGCCAAACACAAACATCTATACAAGTCGTCTCTGTAAATTGCAATTCTACTTGATACCTGTTGTACTTACCGAGAGCGAATGCTGTGAGTGATGGTGCCCCCGCCGCCGCTGCGCCGAGTGCTGGTTGTTTATGCAGTCAGCGAAGTCGGTTGGCTGCGGTGGGTCCAACGTGACTACGCTTGTGGGTACCGACGGCCGGTTAAGGGCAGTCAGCATTTCTACGTCTTCCATCTTCTCTTTGCCTTCTTTGCTTTTTGTTATGGCTGAGGAGTAAATTAAAACATTATACTTTAAAATTATTGATAAGATATACACACATAAACTAAAAATGTAAAGACCACACACTCATACAAAAACTATGAATGCACATCTACAAAAAACTGATAAGTATGCTGCCGGGCCAAGATGCAAACATTATTATTTAAATAAAAATAAATAAGTTAATATAAATAAATAATATAAATATGATTGAAAAGTCTTTTCGCATTAGTATTTAGCATCCTCAGTGTCTAAAATTGAACTTTTTATACATGTTTCATTCAAATATATTGTATGTACTACGGCTTAATACGCAAACACATTGTTAACAATAGCAATAAGGTTTATGAATAACATTTATTATTATTATTATTATTTATTAACTAGCTAATTGTAATTTTATTACATTTTATAATATTAAAAAATAAAAATAAAATACTACATGTATTATATTAAGTATAAGTATAATATTTTATAATATTTTATTATACCGTAGACGAATTTTTTGAGGACCAATCTTTAGCTAACATGACATAATATACTGAATTATAATGAATTTATTATTAATGAATTGACATCAAGTAACTCTATGTTGACATGTACAAACAACCTTTTCATTTTTCAATTGCTCTTGTGATTAACTTTAGTTAAACGGTAAAACCTAGTGCTGCATGAGTGTTCATTGTAATTTTTATTTAGTTATTAAGTAGTATAAGATGTCCGATATTGTATGCCCTAGCAGGGTATCATGTACCTACCAAGACTAAAATGTGACCTTTATGTGCTGATGAACATGATAACAATGGATTAAATGAATATGAATATGAATATGAATATTTTCAAAATTGCTTTCTTGGGTTAGATATGAGGCTATTACAAATCATTTTAGGTATATTTTACAAATAATTATTCAACCGTATCATATAATATGGAGGAACCCAATCTTGGTATGTTTTGAAAATGTTTTTTATTTTAATTTAAACCAGGGACTGAAATATAATGGTGTGATATATTATTATTCGTATGGCCTAAATATCAATCGTTCCGCCTTTCATGCTTTTAACACCATTTGTAGCTTTTTACTGAGCACTATTCGTCAATGCTATGTAGGTATTTAATGTATATATCAGTAGTAAATACCTTTTAAGAGTAATTTAAATAAATGATGTAATATGTGATGTGGATTGTGGATGTACTTATGTAAATAAATAAATATGTATATTCATGAAGTTTCGGATCAAATATCGTTTACCTATATATACAATAATACCTAAAATTATCAACGAAGCATAAAACATCATACACCAACTGCATAATACCCACTACCAAGGCTACATCACGTGCATAGGGTAACCTATCGAAGTTTCGAAAAACACTTGCCCGATTTTCACTTGTCCGAAAACGGTAAACCGAATTCTCATAATCCATATACTTCGTTCACCATACTTATGAAATGTCGCTGGTTTGTTTTCCCACATTATCGTTTTCCCAAAACTCAATAACCAGAAGAACGATTGCCAACTTTATTATTTTACAACCGAATTGATAACCACCTTTTTATATTTCCGATGCTACCTAAAATCGAAATATCATTTTCCCTAATTTCATTTTACTGCAACGATTAAAAAACATTTAGATATGCTAAAAACCGTACAGATGCGCCCTTTAATATTGCGATGCGAAAATAAACTTTCGCTAATAAGTTGGGTTAGGTTAGATTTAAAACTGTGACCTTACAAAATAAACAATTGATAGAAAAGGGGATTAGATTAGGTCAAAACATTTAAGCAACTCGAGTGCTGCACAAGTTCTTAAAAAGCCCATAAAGGGCTCGGGGCTAGCCCCCACACTAAAAAAAACAACAAATGATCGTCAATGGTATTATTTGTAGGTTAGGTTAGGGTTCACTTGTGTCCCTTAGAGCGAAAGTAGGCACCCCGCGAAGCGGGGTGACGTCGACACGCTGGCGGTTAGGTTTTACATGCTACAATTTTGATTTTTTGATATAGCGGGATATTAACATTTCGGACTTAATACTTTTCGGTACTAAAAACTTGTAGGCAAAGGATCCTTCGGAATTTTATTAAGTGTCTATTCGAATCTCAAGCGAAACAAAATTGCAACGACCTGAGAATTGGGAAAATAATAAATAGGAAATGTGCTTTAGGGCAAACAAAAATTCGGCCAACTAATAAAAAGGGAAACGTTTTCAGGATTTTAATATTCAGAGTAACGATTTTCGAGCTTATGATAGGTAACCCGTGCATAGTCATTATCCAAAAGAAAAAGGGCCCAAGTGTCATTTCATACATTCATAACATTTCATAGTGAACCATTGATGCATTTCTGAAAGATCATGACTGACTAAGAATGGCTCGATCGAAATGACTGTTTCTTGAAGTGAAAACTTCTTTAGCGGCGCTGTGTACTTTTTGTGATGGGGAAAAAATGTTTAACTCGCGTCAGGTCACATGAGCCAGTGATCGGAATTAGGTGAGCTAAAATACCTATTCTTCGCGAGAGGACATAATATAGAGTGGACACAACCGGATAGAAATATTATTATTTTTTGGATTCCGGGTATTCGATGTTTATCCGGGCACTGCGAATACTAGCCGTAATGTTGAACATCCATTCTTTTCCTTATAGAAATTTTGTAAAGTTTGTAGTAAAAATGGTTACCATGAAGTTAAAATTATAAGAAATCCGAAAATGTGAAATATATTATAAATTAAGTATTCTGTGTATTCCTATTCATTGTCAGTGCTAGTCAGATTGGCGAAAATATCGAAAATAATATATCGGATACCCGGAATCCAAAAAATAATAATATTTTTATCCGGTTGTATCCACTCTATTATGTCCTCTCGCGAAGTATAGGTATTTTTGCTCACCTAATTCCGATCACTGCACATGACCGTCAGATTGAAAATTCGTAAGACTGACACGTGACCTGATATTGTCATGTTTGTGTACGATAGCGCAATAAATGAATATTACAATGCACTTGCTATGAAAGTGCGAAGACGAAAGCTTTCGTCTTCTAACCTATCCGCGAGCTATGTCTAGTCGCTCACTTAGTAATGTAGTCGCTCACTTAGTAATGTAGTCGCACGGATAGAATTATAATATCTGAAATGGATTAATCACAACCCACTTTTTGTAAGCTCGTTCTAAATTTTATTATAAATCAATATTCATCGTCAGTTTAGATAATTTTTCGCTTACTCAAATTCATACCGCTCAAGTAATTAAAACAGTATGTATGTCCATCATCAGTCGCTAAGTTTTTTTTTATTCGATCGTTTTATAATTCCCCTTTTTATAATTTCGATTGCCATTACCACTTTACGCTTAAAGTTGTTCCTCATAAAAGTATTTTGTCAATAATGATTCTGCGCATAATAATTTCATTGTCATAAATTATTGTAGTATGTCATATTTTTTTAAACCAAATGTTGAATATTATACAAGTTTTAGATTATATTAAAGAACATAATTCTTTTTAGTCAATGGACTGTTATTATGATTGATTTGCAAAAAAAAACAAGCTATTAAATTAGTTGAACAGCGTTTTATTACATTTAGGCAGCTAGAAAGGGGGCCGGAGGGGCGAAGCCCCCCAGGCTCGGGGGCAAGGCCCACGCAGTAAAAAATAAACAATCGCAACAATTGCATTTTTGTTGGGTTAGGTTATGGTTATCTTTTTTATAATACAAACTTATAATATCAATGTGATATTATGTGATTTGATTAGTAGGATTTTGAGCCCGTACCTACCAGATCTCCCCGCATGCACATAAACAGACATTTGTGTACGTATGTATGTATTTCATATCGCTGAAGAATTGCATAATTGCATAATGAGCGATGCCAATCGCAACAGAGCTGATAAGAGTGATAAGGCCGCGATAACTTATTTAAATACAGGACATTTTGAATTCCTGTCTCACATTTCATATAAATCGGCGTAGTTTTACGTCGAAACTGTCTTTGTCCTTGTTATGCCTGCCGATGACGACATATATTACTATAAGTAAGTAATATAATGTCGTTCATTGCCAGCGGTGATAAGCATTGCCTTATGATAGTCCGCCACGGCAGTAGCCATTGTAAGCCTCTGAGATAAGATACAAATCTCTGAATACAAACATTTTATTTCCTCAGCCAGTAGCATAACAAAAGGGTTTGTATTTGATCTCTAGTCAGCTATGGTTGTAGAGTGAAACTATACATTAACTTGATTTCTTGTCTGATATCAAATACTTAATGTGATAAAATTTGTTAAACCTGCACTTTTATATAAGTCTTTATATAGCAAGTTAGTCTTGTTTGAAGGTCTCTAAATCCAATAATGATTTTACAAAGTTTTATTTAAATCCGCCTGCCACTATGTCAAAATTTACCCGTCAAAATACATATAGCGTTCACTTGAACTGTAACTTTACAAACATATCTAAAAAATGACGACCGATTTAGCGGCCTATGAAGCTAGAGGTATAATCTGTGGTCCGGGGTTCCAATCCCGGTAAGGGCAATTACTTGTGTGATGAGCACAAATACTTGTTCCTGAGCCACAGATGGTTTCTATGTATCTACATAAGTACTAGCTACTTCGTCTGCGTCGACCCTGGATAAAAACTATCCTATATTTTAATCCAGGCTATAAACTATCATCGTCCAAAACTTCATCCAAATCGGTTGAGCCTTTTAAGCGTGTTTGTGTAACAAACATCTAAATATCCAAAATTGCGCATTAATAATATTAAATTAGTAGGACAGTATGATCTATATATTTATATATGTACAAGCTATGCATAGTTTGGGATCAGCTAGATTTATGTAAGATGCCCGTAAATATATAATTTATTTTCTATATATTTATATTAAATAATGTAAAGTAAATAGCTAGGATGGGTGTCACCTTATTTCACAGACAGAAATTTCATAGAATTTCGTTTCTCAGAAACCATATTCATAAATTATTTGGTTCATATACTTTCAGTTCCAATATTATTGTTTCATAGACTATTTCACTTGGTTGAAACATATTTCACAGAAATTCAGTTCAATCTTCTCAAATCTATCTCTCAAATCTAACTCAATACTATCAAACTTTTTTACTTCAGAAACTTATCAAACTGTAGAATTATGTTTCGTGTATTCTTGTTTCGTATACACAAATTTCATAGATTATTGTTTCATAGGAACCGTTTCATATAATATTTAATTCCAGTTTTTTTGTTTTCAAAAATTCTTACGAACTTCAATTAAATTACAAGTACACAAGGATCAAGGAACAGGACTTAGTGGCAAAACCGACTGGGATCGCGGATAGGTTAGAAGACGGAAGCGGGAGCTTTGCTCCCACTTTCGTCTTCGTGGTTATTTTTTTTATAAAAGAGCGGAAAAACTTGTTATTAAAACTCCCATTTCCTTCTTTAACCTAAGCTTCTATGAAACGAAAATATTAAGCTTAATAAGATGACAAACAAAATTCTATGAATATACAGCCTTAGAAAAAACTATTCTATAAACTAAATATTATAAGGAACAATAATATATGACCTAAAAATCGATGACATGAATTTCGAAACATTAATAATCTCAAAAATAAAAAATCTATGAAATAAGCTTCTACAAAGTAAGTGCATTAGAAAATGATCATTCTATGAAATGATAATATGGGAAACATTTTATATGAAGCAAAATTCTACGAAAATGTAGTAGATGAAACAACGTACAACCAGCTAGGATGACATGCATTACCTACAAAGATGTCGTAGAGCTGAAAGCATCTGCCATTTCATCTTCAGAGAATGATGAGAAGGAAGATGCCATAGGAATGTGAACTTTTTGATGATGTATCCCTTGCTATATATTATTTATCGATCAAATAATATCTAGGTATTTCGTGTTTAAAGAAAAAAGAAGAAGCAATAAAAAGACTGGCAGTGTTATCAATTGCAATAAACGGTTAGAGACCATTTACTTTTGAATAATAAGGATTACTTGTTCTCGGGTCAGTATTTCAAAGATGCGATAGCCTTAAAGTAAGCACCAGTTGAAAACGAAAAAAATGTAAATATACAATGTATTGAATTTAATTCAATACATTGTTTGTTTACATTTTTTACTGCTGGCACTTACTATAGTGACATTGCCAGCGTGCGTATTTTCTATGTACTTATTCCAAGTAGGTATTGGTATGACGTAGGTCTTGGGGAAAAAAATAAGGGAGAAAATTAGTTGTAGGATTCAATCACATATCATACAACAAATATTTAAAGGAATAGACCAAACCAAAGGGTCAATCATCTATGTATAGATGATTAATAAAAAAAAAGCTTCGTCGCATTTCAACCTTATTTCAAATCTGTTAAGGTCCAAAAGTGACAAACATTTCATTCCGCGACTGTACTATTCAAATCATGTTATTTTGTTATCAGATTCTGCTTCTTTAAAAATAAATATGTAATCATGTTTTTTTCCACAAATTATGGTAACATTGATTTCGTTTCTGTTGTATGTACAAGATATATCACCAATTCACAGTTAAGTACCCTTGACTCCCTTGAGTGACCTGTCAGTGACAATGTCGATAAAAGTATACAAGGGTGTGACATGTTTCTGCAATAATAAGGTACTGAGCATAAATAGCTTATCTGCAGTTAAACATGCCAATCTATCAGTTCTCACTGAACCACTGACTGCACCCAGACAGTAAGCAAACATTTCTTATTTGCGCAGTCCCTGTAATCATGCTAAAACTTTATCCCAATGATTTGCATACACTCACATACCCATACCCAATATATATACCTAAATGAGTTACATGTATATTTATTATTACTATTCATATTGTGAGCCTGTAGTGTCCCACTGCCGGGAAGAGGCCTCCCCCAACTTTTTCCAGTGCTCCCGAAACTGAGCAGTCTCTGACCATTCTTTTAAAAAAGAGTCTAGTTCGTATTTCCATCGCCGACGAGGTCTGTCACGTCTCCGTTTCGAGCTGTCGGGCTGCCATTCAGTGGCGACCTTGGCCCACAGTTCACTCGGCATGCGGCAGACATGACCAGTCCAGTCCCACTTCAACTTGGGTGACTTCCGAGCTACATCGACTATTTGGGATTTGGAGCGCAGCGTGGATTTCCGGATGCGATCCACTAATTTGATACCTAATATGCTGCGCTCCATGGCCCGTTGGCAAAACCTGAGTTTTAATTTTGAGATGACGTGAGAGACCAAGTTTGGGCGCCGTAGGTGAGAATTGAAAGAATGCACATGAGTCCGCTTAAGTGATAATGGAAGGTGACTTTTCATCAGATGTTTCATGGACCAATAGCTCCTCCAGGCGTTTTCAGTAGGTACACATGGACATATGCAATTGATTCTCTGTTTATCTCAATCCTATGTGCAGTCCTATTTAGTCAGAAGCTAAGTCTTTGTCATGTTCATCTCCAGTCTGTTGACGAGAACAGAACTATGAACATGAACTATACGTACAATATTTTCTATCCATTACCCCAGTAAGACATCTTACAATTGAATTCCTATCACATAGATATATAAAGTTCAAAATCATGGTGAAAATATATTTCCATTTGCCTATTCAAGGATAACACGGATGTGAAAAGTAACTAGTAAATAATAAACAATGCATAACCTAAGCTGTTGAAGATCAGCATTGCTATAGTTGTGGATATCTAATATTTATCTAAGTATTTGAGATGACAGTTGACACCTTAAATTTATAAATCATACTTTTAAATTATTGTAGAACCAAAACAAATTAGACAAAGCCATATTTAATATAATAGCCATATGTAATACACGTATTGAAAATGCCTGTAACAAATTCAATAAAATTGCAATATTGTGAGCGGAACATCAATCTTACTAGGTTCTTGGAAAAATTGTTCCGTTAAAGTCATGCTTGCCTGATCTTTTTGTTGATATTAGTAAAAACAGGTAGGTGGGCATATAACAAACTGAAATTGGCCATAATTGCTTAAAGTGCAATGTTGCGAAAATATTAATTGCAACTTGATTTGCTTAGTTAGATGTTTAGATAAAGAAACTAATTGGAACCAATCATGCAAATACAAGCATAGCTTTTATATCATCAAATGGAAAAATAAATAGAAGTATGCCATAACAATGCATAACAATGCATTTAAAAATTTAGAACAAATTATGAAACTTATTATGTTTTATGCCGGCCTAACATCATGAATGATTAATTGATTATGTAAACTATGGTGGCAAACTAATATTATAAACAGGATTAGTTTATGAGATTGTAGCTTTGTAAGTTTGTATGTAGTAGGTAATTTCCGAAACCATCCAATTTCAAAAATTGTTTCACAGGTGTATATGATGGACTTTCTGGATGGACATAGACTTTATTTTATCCAGCGTGTTGGCATACATTATTTTTAAGCAGCAGCCAGGCAGCTAGTCTATTGCTATGAAATTATATAAATACAATTAAGTCTTATTTCCTGGACATTAGTTCTGGAAATGGTTATGAATAGTAAACTCAACATTATTTTTTCTCTGATGTAGTTACCTAAATATATATATGATATTAAGATAATTGAATAATTGTCATATTTAGACATGTTATATTTATGTATTATTAATAAATGACTATGAGTATGTTTCCAAAAAGTCATGCCCTATTTTGAATTAAAAATAATTAGTGAAATGAACTTGGTGCTTGACCTAGGCATTGACTAGAACAGTTTAGGAATGCCTTGTTTTGGTAGTACCCGTACTCCACCTTATATTAGCAACCCTGGAAGAGGTCGCTCTTTGGAAGTGGAAGTGTGTATTAATCTTTAAATAATAGAAATAGGCTAAATAGCCATCAGAGCTAAGAATAACTTTGTTACCATTCAAATGGGCTAATGTGCTTAAATAAGTGTGAATGTAGTATTTGTATGGTAATACAGCTTAACTTTAGTAGAGAAAGAGCCTTAGGGTATTACAAGTTAAAAATAATAAACTAACAAGAAACTGTAAGAATCAATGATCCATAAATTAATAAAAAATTGTACTCACACATCATCATGTTTGTAGAATTTAGTCCCAAATAGTCTAGGAAAATATCTGTTCCAAATACAAATACTGCGCCGAGAAGGAATCCCACAGCAACAGGAAGAAAAGCGAACTTCCCATATATTCCTTGTTTCTCACAAAGTTTTATTGCCGGGTCCAACAGGGACCAGTATGATGCTGCCGTCATGACACCAGCGGCAAACCCCAGTGAAACATCGAGAAGTTTTCTCTGAAAAAATTTTCGAATCCTTAACCTTAACTATATAGATACAACAAGCTACATTTGTATATCATGGGTCTATCGGTCGGACAAACACGAAATACGCCGGCAAAGGTCCGTCTCCTAGGTACAAGGTATAACAAGACCAATAATAACTTGACAAAATCTAAAATAATATCAAAGTATCATAATCAATGGCACTGCATCTCTGTTAGATGATTGTATCAACGTGTTCGGTCATGCTGGATGCTAGGAATTTACTGCATGCATCATCAGTCCCATTTGAAACTAAAGCAAAAACTTAAAACCAATATGCCAACCACAAAGAAATATGATTGTATCGTATAATTCATATCTGTAGCGACTTTCATCTATAAAATTGTTAACTTTGTACCTGTTTTCCTCTTACGAAAAATACTACAGCGGCACCGGCGGCAGTAAGGCCCCACGTCAATAGGGTACCCAGAAGGGCCTGTGTCACTGCCCCGTACCCCTCAATCATCTTGTTATATGTTTAAGTAACTATTTGCTTCTTAAGTACTGTCGGTTGTTCATCTCTTACACACGAGATGTTTTTAAATTAATTGCTGCTAAACATGTCCTATTTATATACCTCGCAGGTCTGTGTCTACGTGCGTATGTCAACTGTCAATGTCATTCAGGTGACAGATACTTATGACAATTTTTTTAGGTCCAAACTGTAAAACGTTATCACATACGGGTTGTTATTATTGTGTGATCTAAATACATGTTCATCTCATCATTTCTTAGAAACGCTGTCGTCCCCATTTACCTCTGCTATGTTACTTTACTTCCTTTTAAAAACTAGTATACCTACTACTACTCTCATGCACTCTGCAGACGTAGTGATTTTACTACAATTTATAATTGCGTTTAATTGTAGACAAATGGAGGCACATCAAACTATAAAAAAAGCCCGGGTTGCACTCAAGGAGTGCAGGCAGAAATGAAAACTTAAATATTAACGTTGTGCAAAAAAAACTCCGTCCACCTATTTCCCCGAAGTATTTATTTTTCAAAAACTACATGTCGTATCGACGGGGGAGTTTTAGTCTAGTGCTTAGAATGATATAAAGTAAGATTTTTACAATAAAAAAGACCGGGTTGCACTCCGGGAGCGCCGGCAGAAGTGAAAACTTGAATAATTTTAATATTTTTCAACGCTTTATCTCTTTAGGAGTAACGTCCAAATTCGAACTATTCAAATTTGCTCAATAGCAAAACGGTAAAGGATGCGTGGACAAAATTACAAATTTATTTGCAGAATATGCAGTTGCAAAAAGTGTTTAACGGCTTTAAATTCTTACGACTAGTGTTCAGTTTTGAATGAAGTCGAATCGGCTAACAGCAAAATATAAAAGTTTGATAAAACAAAACGGAATTTGCATTTGCGGAAAATGTGTTACGACCTTATACTGTTAGGTAACAATAAAATACAAATTAGAACTATATTCCCCCTAGTCAAACCCCCGTTGAAAAAATGAATAACTACAATATGCAGTATCTATCTGTCAAGTCGCCAAGTCGAGCGTGAAGCAAACACTGCCGTACCATCCTTTACTGGAACCATTTCGCCGCATTATCAGGCCCCTATTTGAGAACCTCTGGATAAGACCAGAACGCAGACATTTTCGTCATCCAGTAAGCTATAATCACATACTTAAAATCCAAAATTTCAAGTCTGTAGGTCATTTAGTTCCGAAGTTAAGCGAAAGCAAAGTTTCGCATTAATGACACTCACTCACTCATGATCATAAAAATAGAACTAGTACTTCCCATAAACTCAGAGAGCTGTAATTTGGTACAGAGTTAGGGTTTAATGGCCACATAAAGGGAAAACTATAAAAACTAGGATAATCGAAGATCTGGAGTACCTGGTGACCCTGATTAGGAAAACACAAGAGCCCAACCAAACTATTAGACCAAGTCGTGCCAAGTCTCAGGCATTCTTATTATTCTTTAATAAGCCCACGTTTCTACAAAAAGAAGTGAAATCCCATCAAAAACATTCTGTAAAAAACTAGCCAAGTCTCGATGGAGCTGCCTGTTTATCTCTAAAAAGTTATGAAATCTAGACAAAGTCGTGCCAAGTCTAAGGTTCCTTACTGCGATTTCTTTATTATGTGAGTTAATGTGTGTGACTTGGCCGTTGACTTTTACCCACTAACGTATAAATACATTATGACTAATACATTGTTAATTGTTATTAAACCTTAGGCCATTCTTTATAGGCTACGTTAGTGGGTCACACAGCATTAACTGTACACAGCTCCCAGCTCCATATATCGTGACTTGGCTAGTTTTTCACAGAATGTTTTTGATGGGATTAGATTTACTTACCCCATGAGCTGCTCCTTAGCTGCGTCTCTGATGGTATAGAGCCCACGTGCTTTAAACAAAACCGGCCAAGTGCGAGTCGGACTCGCGCACCGAGGGTTCCGTACAAACCTGTAGGTATTAAAGGTATTATATACCTGAGTATATTTGATATGAATTTCAATTTAATGCCTCTACGCGTTCATGAGGAAAGAAGTAGTAGGTAACTTTAAAATTATTAAAAATATTTTCACCTCATAGTTTTTGTACATTGTGTACAACATATATTAACATGTATATTATGACTGTTTGTGTTCTAAATAAATAAATAAAACAAAGACCGGGTTGCATTCCGGGAGTGCCGGCAGTAGTGAAAACTGGGAAACACCTTAAAAAGCTCAATATCACTAGTTATAGGAGTCTTACATGCAAATTTGCAGTCCATTCTTAATGTTAATGTTTGCACACGAAATAGTTCAAACAATGTTTTGACCTAGCGCACTACAATTAAGGTTTAGTTCCGAGCAACGACTGTCTTAACGTGCACAGCGCCACGTTGAGCAGGCGGTCGGACTTCAGAGTACGGAGAAACGGTTTATTTGATTGACGATGAAATCTGGGGTTGATTCTTCATATATTGGGCGATCCAAGGAGGTGATGTGAGTTTTTGAAGTGAAAACATCTTTAGCGGTGCTGAGCACTTTTTGGGATGGGCAAAAATTGTTAAATTCGGAACAGATTTTGTGAGATCTCAGGAGGTCACGTGACCGTAGAATTGGGAGAGATTCGGGACAAGGCTTGGGGGCGGGGGGAAAACGGGGGTTTGGCTAGGGGCATATAGTACTAATTTGTACTTTATTGTTAACACTATGAGATCGTGACACATTTTCCGTAAATGCAAATTCCATTTTGTTTTATCAAACTTGTATTATATTTTGCTGTTAGCCGATTCGACTTCATTCAAAACTGAACACTATTCGTAAGAGTATAGAGCCGTTAAACACTTTTTGCAATTGCATATTCTGCAAATAAATTTGTAATTTTGTCCACGCGTCTTTTACCGTTTTGCTATTGAGTAAATTCGAATAGTTCGAATTTGGACGTTATTCCTAAAGATATAAAGCTTTGAAAAATATTTGGCAATGGCAAAAACAAATTGGTATTTTATTTCATCGTCTTCTTCATCAATTTTGCTGAGTTAAGTAAATTCGAATAGTTCGAATGTGGGCGTTATTCCTAAAGAGATAAAGCTTTGAAAAATACTTATTTGGCAATGGCAAAAACAAATTGGTATTTTATTTCATCGTCTCCTTCATCAATTTAGCTGAGTTATATTGAACTATAGCGTTCTACTAATAATGTTATTAGATATATTGGCACGCAGGGGGAGGGAGGGGGGAGGAAGGGATTTTTTTTGCAAAATTAAAATTATTCGTTTTCACTTCTGCCGGCACTCCCGGAGTACCGGCACTGCCGGCACGCCGGCCGCCGTGGAGTCAACATCGTCGTCGATCGCCGTGCTCCGCTCTCCGCGCTCGCTGCTGGAAGACACGAAGAATCCGACGAGGGTACTGCAGGCTCCGGACATATAAACTGTCCTTCTCAGGGCAACGTAAAACTGCTCTTGTCAGAGCAAATTACGTGTTTCCCTGCTTAACCGCAGAGTACCAGACGATCAATCTGTTTCTTGATAACACGCTGTGTCAATCGCTGTGTTATTTATTTATGTCCCCACACTTTGATACCGCAAATGCTTTGGATGCCGTCGATAATTTTGGTGCTGTTTGAGTTTTCCTGGCTCACATATAGCTCGTATTTGCTCACGTTTAGGTCCAAACAGATGTCATGGAATTTTGTTATTATTGGGAAAGACAGGTCGTCCAGTACGCAGCTCGCTTCACCTTTGAGGCTGCCACCGTCCAGGTACCAGATGTAAAATTTTGACTTGAGGGCCCATATTATTGGGTGAATAGCAAGGCTAAACATGGCTGTACCCAGGGGGGTCACCTCGCTGACAGACAACTGCCGAAAGTAAGTATGCTACGGATGTTACCATTAAATTTGATGGCGAGCTGCACTACCCGAGATAAATAAATACTTAAATACATAGAAAACATCCATGACTCAGGAACAAATATTCGTGCTCATCGCACAAATAAATGCCTTTTCACCTCACCGGCTCGAAAAGGCTTGCTTTATCGCTCAAAATCTGCGCCCAAAAGTCCATTTTATCCGCTAGCGTGGAAAGAGTTTTTGAATTTGGAACGTAACGGTCTTGTGACGGTCGATCGCGAGACCCAACTTTTTTCTATACGGAATGAGAGGTGCATTCAGAAACTGATGGTGTTATGCCAGTAATAAATTGTTATTATTTTGATAAAATAAAATTAATAATACTTATTCTCTCTTAATTAAGTAGGTACATACGAAATATTAACATTTAGACTGACTTATAAGGATAAAATACGAATAAGTAAATAATTTTAAAATGTCGTTTTTTTTCTAAAAATTTCGCTTTTTCCAAATTTGGAACGCACCGTTTGAAAAGTTAATTTAAGAAAAAACTCATATACATTTAATCTTGTTTTGTTCTAAAGGCACAGACAGAAAAAAAAGCGCGGGAAACGTGGAACGCGGCGGTTTAGGTTTTCGTTTCTCTTACTTTTATTTATAAATTTGCTGTAAATAATAGATCAGAAAAGTGTTTATTTGTATATAGTTTATTTGTATTGTTTGTAAATATTATTTTTTTCTAGTTTGTGTACATATTCCATATTCACATTGGATTAGGTAAGTTTTCTTTAAGTACTGTATAATATGGAAACGGAGAAGGAACCTCCTGACCCTGGGGGGGGAGGTCTTCAGGTTGCTTACAATGTTATAGTTGATAATGAATCCGGTATGGACACAGATGCATCTATTGCTTTTGCTAGTGGCAGGAGTGTTTTAAAGCGTAAATTAAGTAAGAGGTGCAAAAATTGCAATAAAAAGGTTCGTAAGAGTAAGGATGGCATGAACGTTATTATTTGCGCTTGTGAGTCTTCTGATATGCTCCAAGAATCCTCTTCAAATCATACTAATGATAATGACCAAGTGACTAAGTCTTCTGTAGCTTTAGACTTGAATACCAAAGAAAAATACACAAAAGTTGGCAGAGAGTTATTCTCACCCACTGATGCAGCTCCTTTTACAGTGCATGTCCAACTCAAAAAAACCGAGCGAACCTCTTCCTTGCATCCGGTGTCATTTGGAAAGTTCTTAATGAGAAATAAATTTAGTAGCATATAATAAATGGCAGTGTCAAACGTATCGGAAGGACCCGTATCTCTATGGCATTCACAAAATTTGACGACGCCAATGCTTTTTTAAATGATTCTCGGCTTGAAGCTGAGAATTTGTCGGCATTCATCCCATCATTCTCAGTTACCCGCATGGGCCTAATTCGCGGTATTCCGGCACAGTGGTCGGAAGAGGAAATAATATAAAATGTTTCAGTACCTGCTGGGTGTGGAAAGGTGCTCAAGGTGAGGCGCTTAAACCACAGAGTTCCGGTTAACGGGTCTGTTTCATGGCAACCCTCAGAAACCATAGTTGTAACGTTTGATGGCCAAATCCTACCAAAAAGAGTATTTTCTTGCTACAATTCCCTTCCGGTTGAACTGTATATATTCCCAACCATTCAGTGCTTTAACTACTGTAAATTTGGTCACACAAAAACTAATTGTAGATCAAAGCCTAAATGTTTCAAGTGTGGGCAGATGCATGCTGGACACACTTGTACAGAGGAGGAAGACTGTGCCAGTTGCTGTTTATGCAACGGTTTTCATTTTGCTACTAACAGGTCTTGCCCGAAGCACAAGCGACAAAAAGACAGTAAGTTACTATGGCTAATAACTGTATCTCTTATGGAGAAGCAGTTAAGCTTCACCCATCAGTTTCCAAGTCATTTGCGGATGTCCTTCAGACTCAACCCCAGCCACAAGTCAACTCATTTTCATCACAAAATGTCCCTGCTCTAGCCTCAAATTCAACCACTCAGCCTAGTAGCACCAGTTACAGAAAAACGATTTTCCTGAAACCCCGTATTGTTCAAAGAAAATCCACTAAGGGTTATGATGTTGCTGCTCATAACGCCTTGATCAGTGGTTATTCTATGCCACCTCCCCAAAATGGTTGTGCACTGCAAAGGAACCCGGACAAAGAAGAATGTCATTCGGGATCTGAAGATATCCAAGCCCTAATTAATCTGTTATCGAATCCGAATATTAGCTTACCGTCCAACGTTGCCCCTCTTGCTCAGATACTTTTAGTAGCCATCCAAAATTATGGACAAAATAATTCAATGGAATTGCAGAAGTATAATTAATAAAAAACATGATATAACTCATTTATTAAACAAATATGAACCTTTTGTTTTCACTCTCTCTGAAACATGGCTCAAACCTAGAGCTCTTCTTAGAGTTACTGGTTATTCATGTCTCAGAGAGGACCGCCCTGATGGGTATAGTGGAGTAGCCTTACTCATCAGGGATTCCATTTCATTTTCACCAGTTCATCTCCCATCTCACACTGACGATTTGTCAATCGTTGCTGCCGTTGTAAATAACATGTGTATTATATCTGTATATATTCCTCATCCATCTTCATCTATTTTGCACTAGTTTGAACAGTTAATAAGTTCTCTTCCAAGGCCCATGTTGATTTTAGGGGATTTTAATTCGCAACATCAGCTATGGGGTAATTCAATTTCTAGTTACCATGGGGAGCGTATAATAGAAATTCTCGATAACCATAATCTTTGTGTGTTAAATACTGGCCTCCCTACCCGACGAACAGCACCTTCTGAATTAACAAGTGCTATTGACTTGTGTATTTGTTCAGCTCAAATTTCAAGATTGACAAGATTTGGTAGTGATCATTTCCAATCCAATCCAGTTTCCTCATCCCCTAAGCCTAGTCCAAGGCTAAAGTACAATTTATGCAATGCGGATTGGAAAGTTTTTAAAAGGCGTATTGAAGATAAATTGTTGCAGTTGCCTAGTGTGGCTGACAGTGACATAGTGAGTTGTTCAGTCGCATTAGCCCAAGTCATCATTGAAGCGGCTGATGAAACTTTCCCTGTAAAAAAAAGTGCATCAGGTAAAGTTCCATCTCCTCCCTGGTGGGACATGGAGTGCACTCAGGCAATTCGAAGGCGAAAGGATGCTGAAAGACAGTACCGACACTTGATGACAAATGAAAACTTTGAGCTGTACTTGCAGGTAGCTCGTGAGACTAAGAAGTTATTACGGAAGAAAAAAATTGAAGGATGGAGACAATTCTGCGCTTCTCTTAATCCTAATGTTAAACCTGCCATAGTGTGGAATAATATTAAAAGGTTCCGTCACGCTTTTAATGAGCCTTCTACACAGATTCTTCCTTCTAGTTTAGCTCAGCAATTTATGGACAGATTAGCACCTGCTTCAGTTCCAGAAGAATATGTCTTTCAGCCTTCTTCCTTCTCATATGATCCCGAATACAGTTGTAATTTTAATGCTCCTTTTAAAATTGAGGAGTTGAAAGGTGTATTAAGTAACGTAAAAGATACTGCACCTGGCCATGATGGAGTCCCTTATTCTTTTCTGGCCAATGCTGGTGATTGCATTCTTATTTATTATTTAGACATTATTAATTCTGTTACACAGTCAGATGTAGTCCCAGATTCATGGAGATCTCAAATAGTCATTCCTATTTTAAAACCTAATAAACCAGCTTCAGATGTTTCTTCTTACAGCCCTATTGCTTTATCTTCAGTATTTGCTAAAATTACAGAACACTTGATTAAAAACAGATTAGAATTTTTTATTGAAAGCAATAAGTTACTGGCTCATGGTCAGTTTGGATTCCGTAAAGGTATATGTACTTATGATAGTTTAGCTATTAGGGGCATTTCACGCCAAGTGGGCAGCGAAAATGATGCAATGTTGTAGAATTTGCTGATATTTGGAATAGTTATACTGCTTGACGTCCTGAACTGCAGTACAGCTTTTTTTTTTTTTTATTCGTCACCACTTCCGGTTTAGATGCATTTCAATATTTGGTGAATTTGGAGGACTGCAGTTTTCAAAAGCTGTTGCTGCTATTATAATACAACATAAAAAATAAGGTAAGTAATGGTTTTTTGAGAACTTTAATTGGTCTTTATTGTAGTAAACATAATTTTTAAATCTATATTTTTTTTCATAAAAAAAACCGGAAGTAAAAATTTCAAAACCGATTTGCATTAAGTTCGGTATTTTTTTTATTTTTTATTCTTAATTAAAAATGTAACTTGTAGTTCACAAAAAATGCACGAAAAGTTTGAGAATGAGATCTGCATTAGTTTTGGAGTTACATGAACTAAAGTGCAGGGGGGTCGCTCTGAGCGCTGCACCTGGTGATTTCTAAGGTTGACCGTTTTACAAGTTTGTTCGTTCAATCCTCTAATTTTCGTCATAAAAACATAATATATAATCATCATATCAGCCGAAAGACGTCCACTGCTGGACATAGGCCTCCCCCAACGAGTGCCAAAGTGACCGATCCCGCGCCACCCGCATCCAGCGGACTCCCGCAACCTTTACCAGGTCATCAGTCCACCTTGTCGGGGGCCTACCCACGCTGCGCCTTCCGGTACGTGGTCGCCACTCGAGAACCTTACCGCCCCAACGGCCATCGGTTCTACGTGCTATGTGCCCCGCCCACTGCCACTTAAGTTTAGCGATCCGGAGGGCTATATCGGTTACCTTGGTTCTGCAGCGGATAGCCTCATTTCTGATGCGGTCACGCAGAGAAACTCCCAACATGGCCCTCTCCATTGCCCTTTGGGTGACTTTGAGCCTTCTTATGAGGCCCATAGTAAGCGACCACGTTTCAGTGCCATATGTCATCACTGGCAACACACACTGGTCAAAGACTTTCGTCTTGAGACACTGCGGAATATTGGACGAAAAGATTTGCCGTAGCTTCCCGAACGCTGCCCAGCCGAGTCGGATTCGACGATTGACCTCTTTCTCGAAGTATGATAATATATAATATACATTTGAATAAATAATATACATATATATTTAAGTGCAATATTTTAAAACTAAATATATTTAATGACTTATTTATCTGTACAGTCATTAACACCAAACGTGAATATTGGCGCCATCTCTTCTATTGCAAACATTACTTAGTTCTTCGTAAGATTCGACGTTAAATGCAAAAGCGAGACAGAGAATAACGATCTTTTCCATTTATTATACTTTTCCGTTATTTTTTTTAGTGATGCTTATGCCGGCCGGTTCGCAAACAGTTACGTTTTTGTGATTACGATTATCAAAAGTAAATATTTCGTGTTATTGTAATAATTTGTGTACATACGAGCATACCAAGTGTTTGTGTTATACAATGAATTACTACGGTAATCAATGTTCCATTCCATTTGCCTATTCATCGAAAGGCAAAAAAACTTAGGAAAATCTCAATGAGTTTAGCTACAAAGTGGAGAGTTTCATCTACTGCTTATGTTTGTGAGAGCTGCACGAAACGCCTGTTATGCGAAACACCTCCACAATTCGGTACAGATCCTGTGCTATCGCAGAGTAGGTCGTCACATCAAGTGAATGTTCGCAGAACGTCAATGACGAATTGTTTATCCCAGAGGATAAATGCAAAGACAAATCGTCACAAACGGATAACACACATGATCAAGAAATTTTAAAACAGTTAAAGGAAAAGTTCAATGATCCATCCACATCAACTTCAACAAAAACTTTAATACTCACAATTGCACCGAAATCATGGAGTATAACCAAACTATCGGAAGAATTTAGCACATTAAGACGTCAAGCCAAGAAGGCAAAACATTTGGTCGATGAATTTGGTATTTTATCACCACCTAACCCTCGAAGTGGACATAATAAGCTACCCGTTGAAATAGAGAATCTGGTAAGAAGTTTTTACCTTCGAGAAGATGTTAGTCGGATTCTGTCTGGTAAAAAAGATTTTGTATCAGATTTTGTGTAAGATCAAGCGACGGCACTAGGTCTCACATACAAAAACAACTTATTATGTGTAATATTGAAGAACTGTACCAAACATTTAAAACCGAATATCCTGATGTCATAATAGACTTAACCAAGTTGTATACATTGCGACCTAAACAATGTATTCTTGCCAGAGATTCTGGGACTCATCTTGTTTGCGTGTGTACATACCATCAGAACGCCAAATTGATGTTGCTTGGAGGAGATATTAATCCTTTAACTGCAGAAACCAACATGCATCTTGCATCTTATAAAGAGTGCCTGCAAAAGATGATGTGTTCAAATCCCACACCAATTTGTCACTTAACAACTACAAAATCAGCTGCTAATGAACGCTGTGCTTCATGCCCTGGATTAAATCCGATTCGTGACCATTTCAAAACGGTTTTTGACAATAATGAAATAACTAGTGTGCAGTTTGAGCAATGAGTAGGTCGGTCATTCTCCAGATTGGTGTTCTCAGTCTCATTAACGCGTCGCTTTTTTTCCACTTGCTTTTTGATAAAATTTATATCAAATGTAGTGATAAATCAACCATTCAAACTTAAATGTTCATGTGGCACTTAATTATTATTAGCGGATAATTAACTATAAAGGTTTTAAAATTTGTGTGCCGCGTTAATGAGAAAGTCGACGCGTTAATGAGAATTTCAGCCGCGTGAATGAGAGAGTCGACGCGTTAATGAGAATTTCTGGCTTTCTAGGGTGAATATTTGAGCGTCTTAAACGCCTCCTTCCTATCATCATCACTTGCATACACTACTATTATATATCAAAAACCTTTTTAAACTGAATATTTTCTAGATATTCTCATTAACGCGTTCACTTTTTACGCGTGAATGAGACGTGTGAATGAGGATATAGTGGTAAAAAAAATATAACTCATTGTAGGTAGAGGTAATAAACTGGAAGATCTAGTAGCTGGTAAATACTGAGTTTCTTAATGTATACAATAATTCACAGAGCTTTAGAGTTATTGGTTGATTTTTAAAACTTGAACGTGTTAATGAGAATTATCGAATACCAAAATGCGTGAATGAGATACTTACGTTCGTTGTCTGTGGTCCGCACAACACTCACCCGTCTCTCCACCACGGGGGTCTGGGCACGACTGACGGCTTACGCGAAATGTGTTAGCGACGTAGGTATCTTACTTCAATGGACTCGTATGAACAAGAATTAACGCGCCGCGCGCATGAGGACGGGTCTCGAGACACAGTTCTAGATTTTCATATCTTAATTATATATTATTAAATATATGTAATACTTTTTTTATAAAGAGGATATCTAATCTATTATTTAATAAAAATACTTTCGTTCAACTTTGCTATGGTATATCATCAGGGAAAATAAGTATGTAAGTGATTTCGGAAGTGGGACACCACGTGTTAATGAGGAGAAGGGGGTATTGGTATTTTTTTTGTCCAAGAAGGTTATTGAATATGTACTTGAAAATTCATGTACACTTCAATACAAGTACCTTCTACCATCCAAAAATGTAAAATCTGCTAAATTCAATACATTTATATTTTTTAAGTGCGTGGACATACAAAAATGCCTGTCTGGAGAATGACCGAGGTACAGATCGCTTTACGATCACCACTCAAGTTGTATATTATTGCTCTAAAGAAGATCTTCAACTACAAAGAGACTTTCTGCAAGAACGTTTTGAATTTGAATCTGCCGTGACTATTCCTGGTATACAAAAAAAAACACGCTTTTTTACCAATAACCAATGGCCTTATTGTGAGACGAACAAGTTACAGTGTGAATCACAAAATTGTAAAAGTAACAAAATAAAAAACGTACTTTGATGCCTACGTTACCAACAAAAATGTTTATGAACATGTTTTATTAACCATTAAAAGTTAAAACAACTAATTCATTTTTCACTATAGTATAAAATATTACCCAATTCAAACTTACTGTGGGACGCACACGCACTACTATAGACATGGTAGCGGATTTATAAACTGTTGGCCTGTATAATTATACGCTAATGGACCTCAAGAAATCACCAACATGGCGCTCAGAACGGCACCTTTGCACTTTAGTGCATGTATCTCCAAAAGGAATGCAGATCTCATTCTCAAATTTTTCATGTATTTTTTGTGAACTACAAGTTACATTTTTAAATAAAATAAAAAAAATTAAAAATACCGAACTTAATCAAAATCAGTTTTGAAATTTTTACTTCCGGTTTTTTTTATGAAAAAAAATATAAATTTGAAAATTATGTTTACTACAATAAAGACCAATTAAAGTTCTCAAAAAACCATTACTTACCTTATTTTTTATTTTGTATTATAATAGCAGCAACAGCTTTTGAAAACTGCAGTCCTCCAAATTCACCAAATTTTGAAATGCATCTAAACCGGAAGGGGTGACGAATAAAAAAAAAACAAGCTGTACTGCAGTTCAGGACATCAAGCAGTATAACTATTCCAAATATCAGCAAATTCTACAACATGGCATCATTTTCGCTGCCCGCTTGGCGTGAAATTAACATCAGATATTCGATTAGCATTTTCCAGGGATGAATCGGTGGTAGCTGCTTTCCTGGACATTAGCGCTGCATATGATAATGTCTTTGTTTCAGTGTTAAAAGAAAAACTTTTCATATTAGGAGTTAATCTATTGTCTCAAAGGTCCATTAGTCTTCTCATAGATGATAATAATAGCATTACTCGATTAGTGTGGAGAGGACTTCCACAAGGGTCAGTTTTAAACCCTCTGTTGTATAATATTTATACATTTGACTTAGAATCATCTTTAAATGGCAGTGTTAGAGTTTTACAGTATGCTGATGATTTACTATTATACACACCAATGTTTCTGTGGAACAGGCCAGTAAAAACGTTTCTTACTCATTGAGTTTATTGAAATTATGGCTAGACTCTAATGGTTTAGAACTTTCCATTCCTAAAAGTGTAGTAGTTTTATTTACAAGAAAACTATTTCCTCCTCCGGTCACCATAGAATATGGTAACAATCCCATCTCTGTAAAAAGTCAAACAAAATTTTTAGGTGTCATTTTAGACAAAAAAATATCAGGTCTTCCTCATTGTGACTATGTAGTTTCTAAATGTGAAAAGAATATTAATATACTTAGGTGTGTATCTGGAGTTTGGTGGGGTGCACATCCTTTTTGCCAAAAACTGATGTATAATGCCCTAATAAGGAGTGTTTTAGACTATGGGACATTTCTGCTAGAACCAGGAAGTGTAGTAGTGTGCCGAACCGTGGACTGTATTTGAGCTCGGCACTTCGATAGCTAGTGGTTGGTGGGAAAAAGGATGAACGCAGATAGTTTCACTGAATTTACTTTAACTTCTTTAAAATGAAAAATAAAATAATACTTCTTGAAATAAACAAACATAAAAATAACTTCTTCTTAAATACTAAACATAGCCGCTTGTGGCTAGTAAGTGGAGAGTGCGTTCGTACCGGAGCGTTGAGTTAGACTGAATTTGGGGCCCCTAGAAGGGGGTATTTATTTGGCTTGATAGCCCGCTATCTAATGGCGGTATAAATGAGCTCGCGCTCTGATTGGCTGAAACGGTCGGTACGATCGCATACTTTACATTTTTCTAGCTTATAATATGGATACATTGTTGGCTTTTTTAGCCTATCCTAGGTCATTACTTATATTCCTAGGTATCCTAAATTATGACTCATTGTTATACTTGCCATATGGGCAGTGTACGAGTGTTTGCCTTAAGGGCCTAAATAAATAACAACTATAGCTGGTTTAGGGCTTATGTTGTTAACCTAAGTTGCACTTAGGTTTTGTGTAGGTCTAGATTAGTTCTAGCCTTTGCCTGAGGGGCTGACCTACCTATTGTTATGTTCTAGACTTGAGTCTAGATGGCTTGCCTTAGAGGCTGACCTGCCTATTAGACTTGGACTGTTAATAAGTGTCTAAGTCTAGCCCTATTTGGGTAATGATTGTACACCATGTTATAATGTTTATTTCGTACAAACTTAACTAGTTAGGTATTTAGCTATAATATAGGTATTTACAAATATCATTATAAATCTTTGTCCGTTACAACTGGGTGTCATTGGAGCGAGTTACGATTCCCTATGGTGGTCGTCCGGCACATTTCTCCCGCTGCTTGCGCCATTAGTCGCAAGTCTTGGAACTCGGGTACTGGACGTGGTGCTCGATGCTCGGGTTTGCTGTGCAGGTTCGATGCTCGGGCTCAGCCTCGGAGATGTTGCGCGCTGAGTGCTGGGTTGCAGGCTCGGCTTGGGCGCGCGTGGTGAGTGCGTGTGCGCTTTGTGACTGCGCGGGTGCACTCTGTGGTCTGGAGGCTGCGGCACCGGCCGAGGGCGCGGATGCGCTGAGAGGGCCGGGCGCGGGAAGGCCGGGCTTGGGGGTGCCGGCGGGCGGCGTGGGTGCGCCGGGAGGGCCAGGCGTATGAGGGCCTGGCGTGGAGGCGCCGGCAGGCGGAGCGGATGCGCCGGGAGGGCCAGGCGTGTGAGGGCCTGGCGTGGAGGCGCCGGCAGGCGGCGCGGATGCGCCGGGAGGGCCAGGCGCGTGAGGGCCTGGCGTGGCGGCGCCGGCGGGCGGCGCGGGTGCGTCGCGATGTGAGTCTGGCTTTGTCTGGAGGATGACGAGCTTCTTTGTGGGGCGGCGTAGGGTGCCGCCCTTTGTTCTGATATCGACGACTCTTGTTACTCCGTCTTCACCGGGGTAGAGTGCTGTGACGACTCCCATTGGCCACACGTTGCGCGGCAGGGTGTTGTCCATCACTAGAACGACGTCGTTTATGGCGATCATGGGGCCCTTATGGGTGGGGTCCCGCCTGAACTGTAGCTGGGGTAGGTACTCCCGCAGCCATCTTGCCCAGAACATGTCGGCGAGTCGCTGTGCTGTCCGCCACGTTGCTCTGCCGACTGTGTCTCGCTCGTCGAAAGTACCCGGGGCTGGGTTCCATGCTGCCGGCCCGATTGTGAAGTGGTTTGGAGTGATGGCCGTTGGCTCGTTGGGGTCCACCGCGACGTTTGCTTTGGTACGCTTGTAGTTTACGGAGTCTTTTTTCTTGCAGAGCTCTATGAATTGTAGGACGCGCGCCGTAGTTCGCAGGTATCGTTCCCATTTTGAGAACCTGCTTGCTTCCGGTAATGCCTGAGTTATGTCGCATTTTCTGACTGCTACGGCTACACACGTTCGCTCCTCCCCTGTGGGCATGGCTTCGTCCTCATCGGGTATGTACTGCGGCCACTCCTTCTCTGGTTTTCTTAGGAAATGTGGGCCTGTGTACCACCTGTGTCTGGAAGCGAAGTCTCGGGGCGTCTCTCTTGTGGCGTCGTCGGCGACATTCTGTTTAGTGGGTATATAGCGCCATTCACTTACTTTTGAGTGTTCCTGTATGGCGGCTATTCTGTGTGCTACGAACGGTTTGTATGACCGCGAGCCGTTGCGCACCCACTGCAGCACTGTTTTGCTGTCCGTCCAAAACGTAGTAGAGTCTGGCTGTCTCTCGTGCTCTTCTTTGACGACTTGGGCCATTCGTGCTCCCATTACGGCTCCTAAAATTTCGAGTCTCGGAACGGAGTGTAGTTTTAACGGGCATACGCGCGCCTTGGTCATTATGAGTGACACGTGTATTTCACCTCTGCTTGAAGCGGTGCGCCAGTAGAGAGCTGCAGCATACGCCTCCTGCGAGGCGTCCGTGAAAACGTGTAGTTGAGTATTTACTGCATGTGTGAAGCCGGCGTAGCACCTCGGGATTGCTACGTTGCGTAGAGCCAGTAGGCTTTTCATCCAATCCGCCCAGACTGCAGCGAGGTCGTCGGGAAAGCGCTGATCCCAAGTGAGGCCGCGCCTCCATGCCTCCTGCAGTATAGATTTCGCTCTTACCGTAACAGGCGCCGCGTATCCGAGCGGGTCGTAGAGTGACATCACAATTTTCAGTGCTTCTCTTTTCGTAGGGCGGTTGTTGTGTAGCACGTCGACTGGTAAGCGGGCGAGATCTAGGTTGAAGGTGAGTTCGTCCGTGGATGGCCTCCAGATAAGGCCGAGGACGCGTTCAGTCGCGCCGGGGCCCTCGTCCAGATTGACTGGAGTATCTGTGGGCGGGGCGTTTTCTCCTAGGGCGGTCATCAGGACGGGTGAATTTGATTTCCACCCTCGCAGCTCGAAGTTGCCTTCTGCCTGTATGTCCCGCACCTTCACTGTAGTCTCGATCGCCTGGGCTGGATCTGGGAATGAGTCTAGGTAGTCGTCTACGTAATGCTTTTTTATTATCGCATTTACCGCTGTAGGCTCCGTGTTCTCGTACCTCTTGGCGTTCTCGTTCTTGACGTAGATAGCGCAGGCAGGGCTATTTGTCGCACCGAATATGAGCCTTGTCATTCTGTATTCGGTTGGTGTAACGTCCCCTCGTTGCCCGCCCCGCCACAGATACCTTAACACGTCGCGATCCTCCGGTCTGACTTGTACTCGCATGAACATCTCCTTTATGTCCGCAGAGATAGCTATAGTATGTTGTCTGAACTTACATAGTACTCCGGGAAGAGATTGCAGCAATCCAGGGCCCGCTAGCAGCTTGTCATTCAGACTAGTGCCCTGTGCTCTTGCCGCTGCGTCATGGACAATCCTGAGCTTTCCAGGTTTCATCGGGTTCAGTACTGGAAAATGTGGGAGAAAAAAGGTTTTGTGTGGAGGACCCGTTGACTGGACTATCTCTGCATAGCCCTTTTCTACTAAGGCGTTCATTTCCGCCTCGTATTTAGCCCGCAGCTCTGGATCTTTGTCGAGTCGTTTTTCTACACTGTGCAGCCGTTTCAACACTGTATTGTAGTTGTAGGGTAAATGTACCTTGTCTTGGGCCCATAGTAGGCCGACTTCGTATTCCCTTTCTGACACACGTTGCGTAGTTTGTTGTAAGATGCGGGCGGCTCTTTCCTCAGGGTCACTTGTAGGGCGGGCTGGTACGATGGCTAGAGAGTCTACGTTGAAAAAATGTTCGAGTTTTTCTTCGACTGTAGATATGAAATTTACCCTGTGTCCCAGGCTTCTAGTTTGTGCTCCATGCAGCACCCAGCCGAGTGGAGAGCGGGAAGCGACCGGCTGGTCGCATTGTCCTCTTCTGACGGACTCGGCTAGCAGCAACTGATAATTGTCTTGTCCTATTAGAATGTTAGGGCGGGCAGACTTATATATCAAATGTTGCTTTATGTCGCGTAGGTGCTCGCATTTGTCTATGACTGCTTCGGAGACTTCCTGTGGTGACAGCGATAATTTACTCACGGTTCTCGCTTCAATCTTGTGGGCGGAGTCCGCCCCAACGAGGTCTATGCGTACTCGTCGTGATGTGCTGGAATCCAGTGTCCCTGAGGTAAGTGCTTCAATGTGGAGGGGTTCGATCGGTCCCGGAGCTCCCACAGCGTCGGCGAGTTCCTGTGATATGAGACTAACCGTCGAGCCGTCGTCGAGCAATGCCCATGCTGGGCGGCGCCCTAGTGGTCCCGACACCTCCACCGGCAATATTTTCAGGTAGGACTGCGCTGTCGCAGCCCATGCACACGTCACCTTCTCGGTAGTGGTTGTGTGATCTGAAATATTGTTATCTCTGTGCACTAATACATTATGATTCTTACCGCAGTTAACAGCTGAGCACACTACACGTTTGCACGTGTGTTTCTTCGGCCTGTAAGAAAGACATTTAAAACACATATTGTTATGCTTCGCTACCTCTCGCCGCTTTTCTATGCACATGTCTATAAATTTAGCACATTCTCCGCCACTTACGTGTGTATCACTTTCACATACCGGGCACTTTTCTCGGGTTCCCACTGCCGTGTTCGTTTTCTGATATTTCGGCTGGTGGGCGGGGCCTGCTACGGTGCGCGCGACCGGCGTGTAGATGGCCGCTCGCGCCTGGGCGTAAGCGGGCTTGGGTGCGTTGTATTGCTGTTTCGGCGGCTGTGAATAATGCTGGCGAGAGGTTTGCATATTAGGTTTATAATAATTATCATTCATGATGGTGTAGGGCTCGCGTAGTCTTGCTTCTTCCTGCATAAAATTGACCATTAACATTACATCGTTCTCGCGGCGTGGTTTGTCCGCTGAGAATGAGTACCACTTGCTCTGTAAATTAATGGTTAGTTTGTCATGTAAAGACCGTAATATTTCACTGTTGTACCTTGAGGTGTCGGGGTCCACTAATTGTAGTGTTGACATTATGGTTCCTAGTTTAATTGAAAAGGAACATATATCTTGCGCGTTGTCCGTCAGTCTTGGAAGGTCGCGAAGATTTCTGTACTCCAGTGCTGCGAGCGTAGCTTTGTTGCCGTAAGATTCCTCCAATTTTTCCATAATTAACTCGGGCGCCGCCCCAGCTAATATGAACTCACCGAGGGCTGTGTTTCTTAACGACTGCGTTGCTGCTTGAAGACGCGCCGTATTTTCTCCTGCTGTGAAGAAGGGCGCCGTGTCCGTGAATACCTTTTTGAACGATATCCATTGCCGCCTTGAGCCTTGGAAGTTCGGGAGATCCGCCGGCCTGCGTGTAGGCGAGTCCTTGCCGGCCAGTATGGCGTTTCGAATAGCCTCGGTTAGGAGGGCTATATCTGTTGTTGGCGTATAGGGCTGAATGGCGAATTCGTCTCCCGCCGGTGGGCGTGGCGTGAAGACTGGCGCTGCGTGGTTGAGCGGAGCGGCGGAGGCAAGCCTGGGTGCCGGGGGGTGTTTGTCCCCTGCTGCTTGCGGGCGAGGCGGAGGCTGCGGTGCTCCCGCCGGTATAAATGGTACATCACCTTGTGGTGGTGATGGGTTGTGCGCGTGGAAATCGATGGCCGCCAGGTACTTGCTGCGATCGATCCATTTCTCGACCCGTTGAGTGACTTCGCTGTTGCTAGAAATGGAGTCCTCCTCATCGTCGGAGGGCCCCTCGGCTTCGATGGTGGCGAGTTTGGCGGCGGCGAGCTCTTCGCGCGCCTTGGCGAGCCGGTAGGCTCGTTTCTGTGATGCTGTGCTGGAGCCTGCTCGCGACCGGGGCCTTCTGTAGGATGTGGAGGTCGCGTTGGCTTCTGGTTGCTGACCCTGGGGTGCTGAAGGCGCTGCTGGGGTGCCCTGGGGCTGGCCATTCGGCAGTGCGACGTCTTCAGGTGCAACTGGCACGTTGTTGGCGGGCGATGAGGGCTCCGCCGCAGCCGGTGTATGCTCGTGAGAGAGGGCGCCGGCTGACTCCAGGGGTGTGCGCCCTGCCTGGGCGTGCGGCGCGCACTGTTGTTGGAGGGCGTGCGCTGGGTTGTGCACTACCTTGCTCCTGGTGGGGCCACCAGGAGGAGCCTGACTAAGGTTTAGGTTAGTTCGGCTTTCGTCATACCTTTGGCGCCGGGCGAGAGTCCTATTGCTATCTTGTCCGGATTCCGCTGATGTGGAGCGCTCGATGGATGACTTCGTGATGTTGGCTGGCGTGGAGGTGGTGTGCGTTGCTTGGCTTGCACTCTCCGACTGCCCGCTCCGTGAACGCGTGACGGCGCCTTGCGGCGCGCTGCTGAGCTTTTTCCCCTGGGTGGGCCTACCTCGGCCGCTCATGGTGGAGTCGAGGGTCCAATCCCCCGTACTACCTGATGGTACGAAGGTCCAATCCTTCGTACTGACGGTTGACCGATGCGGAGTGGAGGGTCCAATCCCTCGTACTGCCTGGTGTGCACGGCCAATCCTTCGTAGAGACGGTTCGAAGGTCCAATGTGCCGAACCGTGGACTGTATTTGAGCTCGGCACTTCGATAGCTAGTGGTTGGTGGGAAAAAGGATGAACGCAGATAGTTTCACTGAATTTACTTTAACTTCTTTAAAATGAAAAATAAAATAATACTTCTTGAAATAAACAAACATAAAAATAACTTCTTCTTAAATACTAAACATAGCCGCTTGTGGCTAGTAAGTGGAGAGTGCGTTCGTACCGGAGCGTTGAGTTAGACTGAATTTGGGGCTTTTTTTTTTTTTTTTTTTTTTTTTTTTTGAACCTGACTGTTGCTATAATAGGACGGACCCAATATAGCGGTCGAACTGCGTGGTTGGAGGGTGGCCTGGGGAAAATCCAGGGGAAGCCTCCGGCACGACCACGCGGGGAAGTTTGTACACTGGAATACTCTAAGAGTTTGCGCTCCAGTGAGATTGGTTGAACGGTATCAACCGAATCTGGGGTGTGAGTGGTATCGAACTACTGGGAGTTTTATCGCTGGTTCGCTAAAACCTAGCCTAGCTGAGAAGAGTCCAGCAAGAAACTCAGCTAGGCCCGACTTGCGTCGGACTGACTCTACCCGGTATGCGGCGGTACCGGGACGAAAGCGGACTGTATGTGTCTGTGTTGTCTCGCGGTGGACGTCCCCGCCGGCGGGAACGCTGAAGTGTACGCGATGTGTTGGACGCCGAAAGCGCAGCGTTCCATCTTTCGATGGACGCTGTGATTTCGTCGTCCGGGTCCGTGAGTGTGTGCCTAGGACGCCGGACCGTGCGGCCCCTAATCAGTGAGCGCCGAGTAACGACAGAGGGGGGAGGGATGGGGACGTAGTCAGCAGCCTTCCTAACTAACGGATTCCTATGGTGGGGAGCGTTATCAAAATAACGTCTGGCAGCCTGCTTAAAGAAACCATACATGGTGCTAATCTCCATGTCGTGGTGCAGGCTGAGGTTCGATTGGTACCACGGGGCACCAGTCGCCCTTCGGAGAAAACGATTCTGAATGACCTGAAGCGGCTTGAGCGATGACATAGGCACGTGAGCGAATGCTACACTTGCATATGTCATGATTGGACGAACACAAGTCTTGTAGAGTGTCAGCTTATTCCTAAGTGACATTTTACTAAACTTGTTGATCATCGGCCCTAGCCTTCCTAGCACGAACAACGCGCGGTTGCGTACCCTACGGATGTGGCTACGGAAAGTCAGTCTCCTGTCGAGGGTCACTCCAAGATATTTGGCCTCGTTGACCCAGGGGATGGGTCGGTCAAACATCTGGATCGGAGCCACCCGCCTTTCTGTACTAATGCAGTCCGACGGATGAAAGACTATTGCAGTGCTTTTCTCCGGGTTGACTTCGATACGCCAAAGATTAAACCAACGACCTAGGTCGGAGATTGCCTCTTGGAGGTATCGCCGGATAGTAGCGTACTTACAATGAGTCGTAAAGAGCGCGGTGTCATCCGCAAACAACCCCAGTTGCACCTTAGGGTGCCTGGGAATGTCGTTTGTGAATAACGAGTAGAGAGTGGGAGAGAGCACGGAGCCTTGCGGGACTCCGGCCCGGATGGGGTGTGGGTCCGAATACGTTCCCTCCAGTCGGTATCGAAAGCTTCGGTCACTGAGAAAATCTCGTATTGTGAGTACGAGTCTGTCCGGCATTCCGAGCTGGTATAACTTGTATACAAGCCCGTTATGCCAGACCTTGTCGAAGGCTTTCGCTACGTCGAGAAAGATCGCACCGGTCTTGAGCCCCTGGAATCGAGAGAAACCATCCAACACGTGCTCCGTGACGCGGTGCACCTGTTGGACGCATGAGTGTCCGGATCTAAAACCGAACTGCTCATCGATGAGGAGGTTATTCTCAGCCGTAAATCTGAGAATTCTCGTGAGAAGGATCCGCTCATATAGCTTTCCAAGGGAGCTAAGTAAGCTGATCGGCCTGTAAGAGGCAGGCGAGGTCCGGGGTTTGCCGGGCTTCGCTATCCCTATGACCGTTGCACATTTCCACGCGGCTGGAAAGTGAGCATTGGTCAGTGCGGCATTGAAGATGCCGACCAAAAGGAGGAGGAGGGTTTCGGGGAGAAGTTTCAGGATGCGATTGGATAGACCATCCGCACCCGGAGCCTTCCTAATACGGAGACGCCTGACAAGGTCACTGACTTCCTTAACCGACACCGGTAAAATGGGTGAAGTTACGGGGAGACGCGATCTCCTGTCCACCTCGGAATCGACCCTACTAATGTGGGCTTCGTCGGTGTTGAGGAGGTTGGGCGAACATTGGGACTCTAAACTACTCGCAAGGCATTCGGCTTTCTCACTGTCCTCGAACGCGGGGGTTGAGTGATCCGGTCGATCCAAGGGAGGGATGGTCCAACAGGCATCGGATTTGAGAGATCTCGCTAGTTTCCAGTAAGCCAGGTGACTAGGCGTTATCTCCCCCATCAGATCCCTGAACGAGTTCTCCCGAAAATCGGCAATTCTCTGTTTGGACTCGTTAGACAAGTCCCTCAGGATTTGCCGATTTTCGGCAGAAGGGTGATTTGAATAGGTACGTATGGCGCGATTTTTCCTTGTCACCAATTCTCTCAGTTCCGTAGGTAGAGGTCGGTTTTGGATGTCCTCCGCCGACACCTCCCTTGAGGCTTCGCTTCGAACAGCGTTGAGGTAGTTGGTGAAAGAATTGATCGCTTGGTCTGTCTGTTCGGTTGTAGTTATATTGTCTGGGATATCTCTAAGCAGGGGGGAGTCCGTCTGTAGGAGACCTGATTGTACCTTGTCCCAGTCCACGAGTGTCCTGGTTCGAGGAGTACTATTGGGGTGAGGGCCTAGTCTCAAGAGGACTGGCCTATGATCCGAGTCTAGTTCGTGTAGCACTTCTATAGAACGCAGAGTTAACGCTACGTTCTTTAGTAGTGCTATGTCGAGTATGTCAGGTCGGTGGTCTACGTTATGAGGGAAGTGAGTCGGCTCTAAGGGAGCGAGGAGATCGAAAGGGAGGCTATCGATCAAAAGGTGATGAAGCCGATTGCCGTTGGGATTGGATGCTACGCATCCCCAGCTGGTATGCTTACTATTTAGGTCCCCGGCCACGATGACCGAAGGACCTAGGGAGGCTAAAGAGTTGAGGTCAGTCAGAAGTAAGTCTCGTTGAGGTGAAAGGTAGGTTGACGCAATCGATATCGGGGGGTGCCCCTCCATCGAGATGCGACAGACCGACACTTCCATATTAGTCAGGGGCGGTGGATTGAGACTTATGCAATGTAAGTTACGTTTGTAGAAAATGAGCGTGCCCCCGAATGGCCTACCATCTTGCCTATCATCTCTAATCTGAACGTATCCAGGGACGCGAAAGGCTCTAATGCCGGGACGATAAAAGGTCTCTTGGACCAGAAGTAAATCTACTGAGTGATCGCGAAGGAAGTTCATCACCTGGTCCTTCATACCCCTTAGACCATTGGCATTATAAATGCCAATGGTAATCGAAGCAGGTTTAAGCTTCTGGGATGTACTATCCATACTAATAGGCACCGTTAACCTGGCTGCCGCTTGGTGCGGCGAGATAGCGAGTAGCTGATGCGAATATGTGGGTAGACAGGCCGCTCGCCACCTCCGGTGGGAGTACCTGTACTAACTGCATAAACGCATAGAGTGGGTCCATAGCGGGCCGGCCCGCTTGACTGGCGGCGGGTCCCCATACAGAGGGGCCCGCCTGGGATTGGGGTGCAGAAGGCACCGGGCGGGGACCTACGGCCGCTGAAGGCGGCGGGTTCCTAGGGGCTCCTAACCCTACGGCCGGAAGGGCGGGGAAGTTTTGCGGAGTGCTATGGGGAGCACCCCGGCCCGCGCTTTGCTTGCGCCCAGAGGGAGGCGAGGACTTCGACTTTGCCCCGGTGTCGCGACTCTTTGGGCGGCAAGGGCATCCCCCATAATTGGCAGTATGCCCATGGGGGAGCTTGCGACCCAAACAGTTGCAGCACCGTATGCCGTTCGGGTCCTTGCAGCCTTTTGGGCGCTCGCAATCGCGAGTCGCGTGATCCCCAGCGCACTTGACGCAACGGGGGGGAGAGTGGCAGCCACGGGCGCCGTGGCCAAACCGCTGGCAGTTGTGGCACTGTGAGAGGTGGGTCCTCTTTTTGGGAGTCTCCACTCTCACCGCCATTTTAAGGACCTCCTTAAGGGAGTGGACGGCTTTGCGCTGGTTCGGGTCGGTGACTATTAGTACGATATCGTACTTCCCTACTTGCTTATTGTAGAGGCGATGAACCTCCCTGACGGCGATCCCCTTGCGTTTGAGGTCCGCGGCTACCTCGTCCTCCGGGATATCCTTGTGGATTCCCCGGAGGACGGCCCTGTAGCCTTTCTCCTCGACGGTCAGCCTCCGGTTGTAGGCCATCGACAGCTCGTCGAAGAGACGGGTCAGAGCACGGTAGTCCTCGGGTCCCTGGACCGTGATGCGCATCCCTTCCAAGGGCGGTTTCAAAATCTCCGAACCGACCACCCGGATGCCACGCTGACTGGCTATGGCCATGGCAGTGTGGTATCTATGTGTGTCGATCAGGACACATGAATCCGGCTTGTCCGGGTTGCCTACCGGAGTTGGCTTGCTGGGGGCCGAAGACCCGCCGTCCGCTGCCAGAGTGGCACTACTGGCCTGAGGGGCCTGCGCAGAGGGCGCCTGGACGGCGGGAGTCCGAAGGGCTTTCTTCGCCGGCGAATCGGCCCTAGGAGACTTCGGCAGCGCACGTTTGCCCTTGCGGCTGCTGCCTACTGTGGTCCAGACTGTCGTGTCCATGGTCATTTCCTCGTTCGAGTAGAGGAGGTCGCGAGTCTGTTCGTCGGTCAGTCTGGTCGTGGAGAGACACCGAAGGAGGGGGTGGGGGGGAGAGCTGGAGCGTGGGACAGTGCGTTCCTCTCGCAAGGAGGGTCGCCTCTGGAGGGAGCGAGAACGCGATTGTCTCACGCTTAAATCCGCTTCGGGGGGGGCCTGAGGGGCCGGAGGGTTGGCTGAGGCAGACGCGGCTGCCTTGGCGAGTTTACTTTTGCCCTTACTGGGCGTTTTGGCCTTAGGGGCCTGGGGAGGGGGCGAAGGGGTCGCTGCTGCCGCCGACGGCGGTGGCGGCGGCGGTCCCATGGTGGCCTTTGGGGCTTGGGCGGCCAGAGTGGCCGTCGGAGTGGCCGGACGGGCCTGGAGTTGCAAGTCGAGACTTGTCGGGGGGGGAGGTTGTATGGGAGCCGCCTGGGCAGAGTCAAAGACCTCGCCGCTGAGAGCCAGCTTGAGCTGTCGGTTCTCAGCAGCGAGGCGATCGATTTCGGCCTGCATAGCCCGCATGACTTCCTCCATCCTCGTGATCCTTTCTTGCAGCTCCATCCTACTTGGTTGGTCGGTCGCCGCTAAGCTTTTCCTACGCCTAATATGAACCGAAATGCTATCCTGATGTCGGTGTCGAGTCTTGTCCACTTGTCCGCCGTGTCAGTGTCAGCTATGTGTCCTAACACGAAGGGAAGAGTCGGACTGTACGAATTACTGGGCTTCGTGGTGGTATCCACCCCACACTGTGACTTAGTTGGCACCGTTAGGATCCGTCACTGTGTAGCCACTGCGAGCGTGGTCTTTCTAAGGGACAGAGACCCGGGTCTGACTTGAGAAAGTCTTAACTAACGGGTAGTCACTGACGTGTCTAGCCCACAGCCCCGAAAGACTGCGACCACTACGAGCGTGGATTTCCAGAGGGGCAGGGACACGCGGGTCGACTGGAGACTTATGAAAGTCTTAACTAACACACCCGATGCTTCCACGTGGTAATTGCGATAATCACCGCGCGGGGGAGCGATAAGAGTGAGCAGGTAGTCGGAGAGGATATTCGGGTTACAACAACAATAGGGCAAGAGCGCACCGCTAAAGCACGACCTCACTCGACCGCTGCCGTAACCGGAATGAATTTGGGGCCCCTAGAAGGGGGTATTTATTTGGCTTGATAGCCCGCTATCTAATGGCGGTATAAATGAGCTCGCGCTCTGATTGGCTGAAACGGTCGGTACGATCGCATACTTTACATTTTTCTAGCTTATAATATGGATACATTGTTGGCTTTTTTAGCCTATCCTAGGTCATTACTTATATTCCTAGGTATCCTAAATTATGACTCATTGTTATACTTGCCATATGGGCAGTGTACGAGTGTTTGCCTTAAGGGCCTAAATAAATAACAACTATAGCTGGTTTAGGGCTTATGTTGTTAACCTAAGTTGCACTTAGGTTTTGTGTAGGTCTAGATTAGTTCTAGCCTTTGCCTGAGGGGCTGACCTACCTATTGTTATGTTCTAGACTTGAGTCTAGATGGCTTGCCTTAGAGGCTGACCTGCCTATTAGACTTGGACTGTTAATAAGTGTCTAAGTCTAGCCCTATTTGGGTAATGATTGTACACCATGTTATAATGTTTATTTCGTACAAACTTAACTAGTTAGGTATTTAGCTATAATATAGGTATTTACAAATATCATTATAAATCTTTGTCCGTTACAACTGGGTGTCATTGGAGCGAGTTACGATTCCCTATGGTGGTCGTCCGGCACAAGTAGGTTTCAAGAAACTATCTAGTATACAGTCTAAAGCTCTCAGAATTATCTGTGGTGCTATGAAATCTAGTCCCATTAATGCAATGCAGGTTGAGTGTTGCGAACCACCTCTTCATTTACGGCGACAATTTCTGTCTGATAGGTATCTCTTCCGATGCTCTCAATTTTCAAATCACCAAATTTGGCCTATCTTATTAAACCTCTCTTTTCAAATAATCTCTTCTAAATATTGGAGACATAAGAGTCCCCCTTGCTTAATTAAAAGTTATGAAAAAGTTAAATCTTGCCCCCACTGTTAGTGCTTCTACATTGCCCATCTTCCAGCATGACTATGATTCTCTCACACTTGTTCCTTCAGTGCTCTTAAATATTGGCATCTCAAAGAATGATGTGGAACAAAATAAACAGTTCCTGGGTTTCATTGGAACTGAGGGCCTGGGTGCTCATCATATTTACACAGATGCTTCTAAAATATCAGTCAATGGTTGTGTTGGAATTGGAGTTCTACATGTTCAATCGAATATATATCAAAAAGTAAAGTTGCCTCCAGAGTCATCCGTGTATAGTGGTGAGTGCTTTGGAATCCTGAAGGCAGTAGAGATGATCATTATTATGCGTCTTAAAAAGACGATAATATTTACGGACTCATTAAGTTCTCTACAATCAATTGTTAAATTTCCTTTCAGATCCAAATTGAATAACCCAATTATTTATAAAATACGTAGCCTCTTGTTAAAATGTTCTTTTAATGATTATTCTGTTTCCTTTGCTTGGATCCCTGGGCATAGAGGAATAAAAGGAAATGAAAGGGTGGACGTGCTGGCCCGTGATGCCATTGATTGTGGACATTGTGGTGATATGTTTCCGTATGAAACTATACCTGAAGACCTTTTAGCTTTGCCCAAAGTATACTTACGAGATGAATGGATGAAACTTTGGACATCACCTGATGCAAGGACGGGTTTACGCTACCGGGACATACAACCGTTAATTCCTGCCAAACCATGGTTTTCTAAAATATCACTTTCAAAACCAGCAACCAGCATGGTAATCCGCATGAGACTGGGTCACTTGTGTACACCGGAGCATCTTTCAAGATTAGGCATTGTGGCCAGTTCTGCATGTATTTGTGGAGCTGATCCCGGTGACCTAAACCACATTTTTTTTGAATGTCAACAATACGATCGCTCAATACTACTAAACCAGCTGTCATTGATTAAAGTTCCTTTTCCTGCATCCATTCCTTCACTCCTGTATATTAATGACTCATCCTTGTATATATTTAAGGCCTTATATTCATTTTTATCTTGAAATAATATTAAACTTTAACATATATTATTGTACCCTTTCCTGATCTTTTTCTTGTTATCCAAATTTCCGATCTATCCGTATTTTCCTGAAATCCCGTTTCCTCGTTTTTTGGCTGAATGCGCCAAGAGCGCGATGCCATATTAAAAAAAAAAGCCACAGACAGTAAAACCAAAAAAATGGTGGTTATTTATAGATTTTAGTGCAGAATATATACATATATGAATTTTGATGCCTGCTAAGTTAGCGGAAAAAGTGAAATAAGCGTATTTGAGTCTTAGTTTAAACCGTGAGTACCCCTACAATACTTTGACTTTTTTAATGTAGGTAAGCGTGAGGTTATTTAAAGATGCAAAAATATTTATGTTACATTTGATAATTATAAAATGCTAGATCTTGATGAGATGTAAACAAACCTTTATTGAAAATGAGTATAAGGTCCAAATTACTTCCATTACATTTACTTACCTACAATTTTCCTCGCGGTGGTGAGGTGAAAAATTGTGTGTTTCGCTCGGCAGCAAAATTGTTTGGCGTCTCGTGCCTTGAAAGCCTCGCTATGCTCAGGATTGTAGTTTTGAACCATTCGCTTCGCTCATGGTTCAATTTTACAATCCTTCGCTAGCTCGGCTTTCAATACTAAGCACTTGCGCCAAACAACAACTTTGCAGCCTTGCATAACAAATAACTATTACCGCGATTCGAATCCGGGAATTCCGGCTTCATAGGCAGGGTCACGAGTCAATACCAATACCAAGTAGTCTACATGGGTAGTATGCCATTTCATTACTCGTATGCCATGGTACCTTAATCGTGTTGTTGTTTGACCCAAAAGTTTAAATAGTTATTTGTGCAACAAGAGAGCAAAGTTTGTGTTTGCCGCGAGTGCTAATTTTGAGTCCAGAGACTCCAGAGGAAGCGAAAGATTCTAAAATTTCTCGCTACGCTCGTGATTCAAAGTTTGAATCTTGTGCGCAGCGAAGGACTCAAAAGCACGAGATGCAAATACTTTGCTCTCGAGTAACACATACCTACAACTTTTCACCTCAGCAGTGAGAACATATTCACATCAAAAAATATATCATAGTATCATACGTACCTATTCGTCTCAAGAGTATTCAGGAAGAAAACTTAATTAGGCGTTAGTTACTCCTTGTTTTAACTCCTGGGCGCCGGCCGCGCCGTTATTCAATACTAGAATGGCGAGACAAGGCGCGAGAAACCAAAGGATATTTCAGTATCTAAGTATACGAGTGTCGCGTGACACTAACACATCACTAAAAACTAACCGTGTTATTGTTAAAATTCACAGATTTTACTAATATCTTCGAGATATTTTTGAAATATTTATCATTATCACAAAGGGCACACATTAGCATATTACGTGTAGGTATCTCGCGTGCATACCAATAACTAGCCGTACCTACTGTTGAATACTGCCTCCGTCACGTCACTGACTTCACTATATTTCCTAGTTAGATAGAGAATTGATTTATCCTTGTAGTTTTTATATTTAAAACCAATATCAATAACTCAAGAATGACGAATAAATTCTACATAATAAAATCTCAAACAAATTAACAGCGCCCAACTTTTTAAAAGGGGCGGGGCCCCGCGCTTGCGTTCGGAAACTGCATCTGTGGTATACGTTCATAGAATTTAAATTGTTTAAACTAGAATTTTGTAATTAGCTAGCATAATAAATATCATGTTTACCTATTTGTTATGAAAAATGGAGTTTATTCTGAGATCTTTTATTTATATATTCTTCAATTTAAAATTCCTTTGTATAATTATTTTGGCAATTTAAACTTGTTGATGTGATAGTTTTCGAACGTGTTAGTTGTATCCGCTTTTTTGGGGTCTACCTTGAAATTCTATGGTCGAACTATGTATGCATCGACCTATGTCTGCCATTTTCTTTTTTCGTAAAGGAATGAAAGGGACAGTGCTAATAAAGTTCAAATATTCTGAACTTGTAACAGACCCCATACGACGAAATGTCAGTGCTCTGCACCAAAATTAAAAAGTTACTTTGTCTCACGGAGTGAGCAAAATCGCATTTTGCACACTGTTTTCACGCAGCAAAATATGCTTGTTCGAGCTGCTGAGGTGAAAAAAGTATTTTCATCGTGTTCTTCCATACCACGCGACGCTACGCACTTTTATTCATTTCTATTGCGACCTCCATACAGTTAGTACCTACTTAACATGACTCACGGTGTGGCATTACCGTTATAAATAGTAGTAATTGTAACATATTCTACATTATAATTAAAGACAAGTAGGTAGTTTACATCTCATTAAATCCTTCAGCATACAGCTATTTTATGACTTCTGTATAAAACATTGCCACAGAGGAGTCACGTCGGCAGCTCACTTGCTAAAAACTTAATTTAGTAAATACTGCTTTTATGACTCGACAAATCGAGTTAAGTGTTATTTAAATACGTGGGAATTGGAACAAAACCTGCGTGTTGTTCTTATTCAGACGCGGCGATAGTCACATAGCAGATAATAAATAGGAAGCAAAGTGTGCTTAACGAGATACAGGAGTTAGATAATTCTTCCGCCACGTAAAGGACTGGAATGCCTTTCATTCGATAGATATGATATCGAAGAAAGCCATGTAAAAGTTAAAGCAGTGCTAGCACAGTTAAATACTTACTTTAAAAAATATAGGTAACCAACCATATGCCCATGGTTGGCCACTGGTTGGTACTCTGGACAGGTTACAGGTTACACAACGAGGAACAGAAAGGCTCCTATGCCTTACTTAAGATCTGGTCTTATAATGGCTGATCGTAAAATAAACAACCTACTTAATTTGGACGGGTAAAGGTTTATTTGCCGCAACTTCATACTAAATCAGTTGTGGCAAATAAAAAGGTGGAACTATGACAAGGACCACGAATGATTTAATCTTTCTGTAACACTTATCGAGATTTGTAGGTAGATAAGCTACTGTCTCGCTCGCACGTGCGTGGTATTATTATCACCATATCTTGTCCTGGGTATTAGAGGTTCATGTAATCAACTAATTTAATTTCCTTACGTAACCACAAGGGAAGTAAGGTACCTACAACACTACCCATTGTAAAAAGCAGTCTAGACCTAGACTCAAAACATCCCAAAATACTTTAAAAGACTACGTTACCTAACATCTTAGTTGTGCTTTATTTATGCTCGTTTCAGTTCTTTCATTAGACTACCTTTAGACTTTTGGGGCCCTATGACTCGAATAACAATGAAATTAGGTAGGTACCTACGTCTACTATTAATATTTATAACTGTGCAAAATTTCAGTTCCATCAAACTTTTAGTTTCGATATTTTAATACAGCCGGATATCTGATGTCAATGCGGGAGTTACAGTCCGTTTCCCCTCCGGCCACGTGTAGGTACCTACTCACTCTCATGCATTTAAACCAGGGGTTCCCAAACTTTATTTTCTCATAGACCACTTTCAAAAGTTAACTGGTTCTGGTAAACCCCTTACACCACATTTCTACCATATTCCCAAAACTCTGCAAAAAAATGTGAAGATTACCTAAGTCTGGAGACGCTCGCGATCTGTTGCAGACTTGCAGTCGACAAGTTTTGGAGGCGAATGGTGTAATTTTAATAAAATGTCAGTTTAATTTACCGAAATTTTAATCGGGGAGCAGCGTAATAAAGCTGTCATGTATTTATCAGTCATCCAGGCTATAAAAATAACACAAAAAATAATCTGTTTTCGTTCTGTACTATCGAAACCAGATACATTTTCGTGGACCCCCACTTACGAATTGTGCACCCCCATTTTTTTTGTCACGCTAACGTAGACCCCCGTCGAGTCTCCTGTGGACCCCTGGGGGTCCACCTGGACCACTTTGGGAATCCCTGATTTAAACCGTGCATATACCGACGAATGCGTCAGAACAAGTGCACGAAACATATTAAAGTGGGCAACGTAACTAAGATCAGATTGCCCCTCCAAATAGGTGAAACTAAATAAAAGCTGTTAAAAAAACTGCCTTTATAATTTCCATTGTTAGCGATAAATAAGCGTCTAATTGCAATGACTCGTTTGTGTCTGTCTTGTTCAATTCGGACGTCGTAATTATTACTGTACCGTTATTTTCTTTCTCATTATAAATGGGTCCAATTGAATAAACTGCACATTTTACCGTAATATTGAAACGGGGACTTATATTATCACCACGGATGTTGACACTTTTTTTGAAGCCATTACCGAGTCAATAACTTCTTTTGTTAAATAAGGTACCTACGATCGACTGGGTGGACAAGAACGACGGAAAATTTGGATGTTTTTTCTGACAACGGTTGGTCTGACACAACATGCAAGCTCACTCACTTTACGGAACACAGCCTTATTTGCTCCAACGCTCGTGTTGTGTCCGTGGAAGTGCAGCATATTCCCCATATTCAGGACCTATAGTAGTGAGGCAGAGTGCTCGTAAATGTGGACACGCTGGACAAAAAAACCATTTTTTTTGTGCAATATTAGGTCCATAGCTTTAAGTTTTTAAAGCTATGGAACGAACCTAACCTAATTTAACGTAACCTAACAACTTAACAAGTACCTGAAAGTAGACTTATTACGTCATGTGGGGTATCATATGCTGAAAGGGCTGGAATTGCACTTTTTGAAACAGTTGTTCTTCGATCTATGAAGGAAAATGTAAAAAAAATACCATTCCCCCTTATCTCCGAAGTTATCCAAGCAAAAAATTTAAAATTATACTTGTGATTAAGATAAACATAATTATTACTGGAAAAGTATATCTTTTTAGAAGACTTGGAACAGCAACTCGTACAAAGAAGTCGAGCAATTATCTTTGGTGACTTTAACCTAAATCTAATAGCACCTGACGGAAAGACAAATAAGTACATTTCCATGTTGCAAGAAGCCGGATACAATACTCTAAACAAAATAGACGACAAGTACTCCACTCGCACAACGTCTACAACAAAAAGTATCCTAGACCACATTCACACCAACGTCAGTAATATAAATTTCAACTTGGCTTTACTGGATTCTTCTCTCTCAGATCATGCACAGATGTTCCTCGAAATTCAAAAACAGGAGCCCAGTGGGCTTCAGCGTATACAATATGAAAGTATGGATTATGAAAAACTAAGAGAATCAGCTGGTAAGTATGACTTTCACTCCTCTACGCGGGATTACTCGGAACTAAAGACGATAATTGAAACATTAATTAGAGAAAATACAATCACGAAGATCAAAATTTTAAACAGTCCCCGCACTGACTGGATCAACAAGAACATTATTGACAACATCAATAAAAGGAACATCATATGGCAACTAGCAAAGAAGAACCCAAGAAATGACGACCTGCAGGACAGATTTAAGTACAAAAGAAACGAAGTAACACAGCTCATAACCAAAACAAAAGATAAATACTACTATGAACTATTCACTAAATGTAAGAGTAATCCCAAAAAAAACCTGGAATTTAATAAATGACCTATCTCAAAATAAAATAAAGTGTAACCGTGCTCCTCCAAAGATCTTAACACAACTTGGTCCAATCACTGATGGTTATGAGGTTTGTCAACATTTTAACTTTTTCTTCTCCTCAGTAGGTGAACAATTAGCAAATCAAATACCAGCTCAATACCACAAAAATAAAACATACACACTTAGCCACGGTCCTAAACAAAATAAAAAATTACCAATTTTTTCACTGTGCAATGAGAAAGAAATTTCCGGTATCATTGATGAATTAGATTCGAATTCCAGTGCTGGTATTGACTGTATAAGCACAAAAGCAATCAAATGTTTAAAAGACCATATTGTTACATCTCTAACTAGCTGTATTAATAATCATTTATCCAACGGAACTTTCCCGGATGATCTCAAAATCGCAAAAGTGTGTCCAATCTATAAATCAGGCATAAAAACGGATCCCAGTAACTACCGACCAATCTCAGTTCTGCCTGTTATTTCAAAGATCTTCGAGAGGGTCATATATACTCGAATTAATGATTACCTCACAGAAATAGATTTCTTGTTTGCACGTCAATACGGTTTCCGTAAGCAATCCAACACTCTTTCAGCTACGATTGACCTAGTTACCAAGATAAAATCCAATATTGACTGTAAAAACATTGGCCTTGGAATATTTATAGACCTAAAAAAGGCATTCGACACCGTAAGCCATTCTATCCTATTAAGCAAGTTGGAAGGTATAGGCATAACTGATAAGGCTCATTCTATGATTAAATCGTACTTGACTAATCGTCACCAAATAGTCAAGATAGGAAACTACAAAAGTACATCACAACCATTAAATTACGGTGTGCCGCAAGGATCCATACTCGGTCCTTTACTATTTCTAATATATGTAAACACTATCAGTGAACTCACACTCCACGGAGAAATATCGTTATACGCTGACGATACAAGTATTTTTTACTTTGGTCATTCACTAGAAAAAATCTTCGAGTTTGCTCAAAAAGACCTAGATAATATACATAGATGGTTCCAGTGCAATTTACTTACCGTTAATATATCAAAAACTTCATATGTAATTTTCAAATCAAAAAACAAACTAATTTTTCCGAACGTAACTTTAAACATAAATAATATAAAACTAAAACAGTCATCTGAAGAGAAATATTTAGGATTAATATTAGACAGCACCCTTACATGGAAACCTCACGTTGCTAAAATTCGATCAAAATTGTCATCCGTTTTGGGATCGCTTCGTGGCATTGTCAAATGTCTTCCTCGTCAGATTAGGTACAATATTTATAACTCACTTGTAAAATCTCATCTAAACTATTTAATCGAAATATGGGGACATGCCCCAAAAACTACTTTGAGAGATATACAAGTTCTACAAAATAAGATTATCAAAGTACTTTTCCATTATGACTTTCTTACACCAACTAAAAAAATATACTCAGAAACTAAAATTCTATCCGTCAACCAACTTTATTACTTTAATACATGTATCTTAATTCGAAAGATAATTAATAAACAGATACATTGCGAGACGACCTTTTTTACCAATAGAGAAAAAGGGCGGTGTAGACTTCGAAACGCTGACCACTTAGTCGTACCCTTCCCACGCACTAAAAATTATGGCACCAAAAATATTAAATTTGAAGGGGCACGGATGTACAATTTCATACCAAAGCATATTAAAGAAGTTCACTCTATGAAAAGTTTCAAAATTAAGCTCAAAACTTATATCATGAACAACATTCCTTTGACTCGAACCTGAGTGCGGCCCTGGCGAGCTACCGCTAGCCGTTGTACCTAATTGTAAGCGTAGCTTTGTGTAAGTAAGCAGTGCGCGTCTATGTTTTTGTAATTATTTCTACCCGCATGTCACATCTTATATGATTATATTATTTGTAGTCTTTATACACATTAGTAACTCATGTTAATTCTAATATAATAAATCGTAATAATAATGTCCTACTCCTACCTAGTGTTAATTAGTATCGCTCACGGGCGAAATATACATAATTTAATCTTAATGCATGCTTTATTCTCATTAAGTGAAATGTAACATTTCTTTTGAGAAAATAAAGTTCTTTAACCACAAAAGTATAACTTTTTCTGTACCTAGCCTATTTTTAGTTTTAATTTCAAAAATCGTTTTCTAGTTAAGTTTGCAATTTAATCAAATTTACATATAAGTAAGTATTTTTATGTTTTGAAATTCCTATTAGACTATAATAGAAGTCATCATCATATCAGCCGAAAGACGTCCACTGCTGGACATAGGCCTCCCCCAAAGAGTGCCAAAGTGACCGATCCCGCGCCACCCGCATCCAGCGGACTCCCGCAACCTTTACCTTTATAATAGAAGTACTATCTTACAAGTAAAAAAAAATCGAAATCGGTTGAAGTGATAAACAATAACCACTAAAACACCAACATACATACTAAGCTCATTGTCCTTGCACGTTAGTAGGTACCAAATGGGGCCTTCGCGCTGTTAAGATTTTTCTATAATTAATGGGGTTGGGACGGGTATATTATATTTCAATAGCAGGTCAAAAAAAAATCGTGATTCAATCATATTCGTTGGTTGAAATTGAATTCGGTTGTGTCGGGTTACAAGTAATTTAGCAGGTTAATTGATAGTTTGTACGGAACCCTCGGTGCGCGAGTCAGACTCGTACTTGACCGGTTTTTTTTACCCACCTCTTCGAAATCGTCAAAATATTCTCTTTCGGCTTGAATGAAATTAATTAATATGAGTCATAAACGACCAGAACATCAGAAATGACCTCCAAGTCCGAGTCAACCCCCTGAAGAATTTTTAAATCTAAGTATTTAATATCCTTCAAAATAGCTCCCCTAAATTCTGGCGACATGGCCGTTTCCCATGGAATTTAACTGTTTAAAAACCCTGCAGCTTCATTTCTGACCAAAGAGGTTTGGTTGCCAGAGTCACCTTTTATGGCTTCAAGGGCCGCTATTACTTGATTCCAGTCTTCCACTTCCAGACTGGAACAAGCATCGTTCCTAGCTGAACATCTCGTCTGGGATGAACTTTCCAAAGCTACATTTTCGAGCGCCGTCAAGAAATCTTGCAGTATGTGCCTAGTTCTGCGCGCTCCGTTCCGACTCCGCTCCGAGAAATACGCACAGATTCTACAGCAACCCGAAATACTTTGTAGCTTCTAGGCAACATTCAACAGCCGACGAGGTTTAACGAATGTGCCGCGCAAGGCACGTATGTCGCTTATTTGCCTTTTTCTTTTATCTTGGCCTTGAGATCATTATTATATACCTACTTTGGTTAAATTTTTGATTTAAATGACAATTAAATAAAATTGTCAGTAGATAAACTTGACAATAAAAGGAGCCCAGAGAAAGCCGGGAGGGGCAGCTTCGCCGCCCCTCTCAGCCTGCCGCCCCGGGCCATGGTCCCCTGTGATAATAGCCTCCTTGCGTCTTCATAAGAAGACTTGTACATATCTTAGTGTCTACGGTGTCTGACATTGCCTGTCGCTATGTCATTCTATCAACAACTACGTTTCTTTACCATGTCCTATTTTATTATTGAATAAAGCCAATATTCTATTTGGTCTTGTCTGAACTTGTAACAATAATATTTTTACGTCACACCTGGCCATAATGCGAGTTTTACTGCACGCTGCGGGTGCGGGGAAACTCGCATTGTGGCCAGGTGAAGACGTAAAATTTTGTACTAAACACGGGCGGTAATTCGTAAAGCCCCAGAGCGCATATTTATGGCCCTCACCTTCGGTTCGGGCCACAAACACCTGCGATCTGGGGCATTCACGAATTCACCGCCCTAGTTACGTAATGTACTATTACAGTACATATGGTGCTACTTTCCCGCACTAGTGCGGAAAAGAACAGTTTTCATGCATGTGTCGAAACTTTAAAGAGCCATATGTACAGTAAAACGTGGTACGATACACGTGCGAATAGTTAATTCGCGACTGGTGTCGATTTAAAGCACTCCCTTCGGTCGTTTTTTAATTTATCACCACTCGTTGCGAATTTCCTATTTTCGCCACTTGTATCGTAAATAACTATTTTTACACCTTTCATTCGGAAAAGTAAGTTTTGCTCCACGACGAGAGGGACCAAAACGCTTTTCTGGTCAAGCTACTTTTTTAATTTATACATTGGCATTGGAACATTTGTACGCAATGTGCCAATGATTGTGATGGTGATGAAACAATCAACAGATTTACTGACCTAGACGCTTACCCTCTCCCAAGCATTGATTCTATCATAAGAAAAGTGGCTAAATACAACGTTTATAGTCAAATTGATCTAAAAAGTGCTTACCATCAAGTCCCAATCATACCGAAAGAAAAAGTTTACACTGCATTCAAAGCTTGTAGTAATCTCTACCAGTTTACAAGAATAACGTTTGGCGTAACCAATGGAGTGGCGGCCTTTCAAAGAACCTTACAATACATAATTGACACTGAAAAACTTAAAGGTACCTTCGCATACCTTGAGGACCTACCTGTGACAAAAATCTTGAAATGTTCATGAAGGCCGCTGAAAAATACAAACTAACTTTAAACATGGACAAATGCACATTTGAATCAGAATCAATCAACTTGCTGGGATATACTATCGCGCACAACGTTATAAAGCCTGACAAGTCTCGATTGGAACCTCTAACGAATCTTCCAATCCCCACTGATACTGCTACACTGAAGAGAGCGCTCGCGCGGTCTCTTTGCCCACTATTCAAAGTGGATCGACAACTTTTCTACTAAAATCAGACCCTTAATCGTAGTTACTTTTCCATTATCTCAAGAAGCTACTACTGCCTTTCAAAATCTTAATCCGATATATCGAAATCAGCATTAGTAGGAATCGACGACAATGAAATATTTTCAGTTGAGACAGACGCCTCCGATTTCGTCATCGCAGCGATCCTATCACAAAAAGGTCGTCCTGTTGCATTCTTCTCTCGTTCTCTCAACGACTCCGAGAAATAGATGATCGTGACATAGATGAGTTTTCTTTTCCTTTTGCTTCAGCCATTTTGACACACACAAAATAGTTATTTGTGTCACAAGGGAGCAAAATAGTATATTTACGGCGAGGGCGGTGTTCAAGACAGTCATTAATTTGTAAATTTCGTAGTCTTATTCCCATCTACTATTATAAAACACATGTAGTTGGTAAATGTGAATGGAAACATTTCGATCCGCCCACATAAGAAAAAAGCGTATTGAGCAAGCAGGCGCTCGATATTATGCATCTCGTTTTAATCATAAAACATGTGGTGGGTAGATGTGAATGGGACTGTTTCAATCCACCTACATTTAAAAAGAGCACTGAGCGAGCAGGCGCTTGTTATCTTGCGTCTCGTTCTAATCATAAAATGTATGGTGGGTAGATTTGAATGGGAGTATTTCGATCCACCTACAACACGAAAAATAAGTAGTAAGCGCGGCGCGCGATATTTTATTTCGTTTTTAATCGATACGTAAATATGACTCCAGCGCGCGCTTCAGTAGTACCTGAAAGTTGATGTACACGCATGTATTGTAAAGGTGAGAACGAAATTTGGATTGACAAATTTATACTCATATTTGTTCGATTAAGCTACCTTGGTTAGCATATTTCTTGTGCTTACGTATTAGGGGGAGACTGTTCAAGGCAGCCGTCTGTAAGACAAATACATAGCTTTGACTCTTTATTTTACCATCTCAACAGCTCTCTTTGGTTCATAGGTTTCAGACTTATGTCAAGATACTTTCTCCTACAGTTAACATCTTATATGAGCGGATTGGTTTAGTTTACTAACCATCCAAATATACCCGGACTTGACAATAACGTGTAGGTAAGAGCCTCCGTTAAGAGCTTTAAGCTCCAAATAAATAGGTAAACCAAGTTGTACCATTTATAGAGGTCACACCTTTGGTAGGTGTGCCTCATGATTCAAATATTCCTCATTGATTGTGACTTTGGCCTGGCCGCCTGAAAAGCCGGTGGCTGCAAAGCTTTCAGAGTGCGCTTTGCAAAGCTTTCAGTCACATAACCAAAGCTGGGTTCATTTAGTTTTCATACAAGGTTGTTTCCATATTTTCTAAATTTACTTAATTTACATTCGACAGTAGAATCACAAAACAACCTTTGCTTATTCCTCATTAGTTCTGCTTAAAACGGCAATGCGCCGAACGTAGTTAAGGATTTAGCATAAGTTTTAACCGTAAGAGCTTTCACTAGCTTCTAGCAAGCTTTTCTTTATATTCAGTAGAATCTGCATATAATCGCATTAATTTTGTAACCATAATTATATTTTAGATACATGAGTTGTTTACATACAAGCTTGATAGTAAAGTTAATAACTTGCCTCCTTTTTCTGTAGTAAATTTGCATAAGCGGCACTATGCCACGGTAGGTAAAGCTCTTCAAGCTAATTAGAAACATGTATTATAGTCATTTCTTTTGCACAGCTCATATTATGGTAGTTTTCGCTTGCACTATGCTCATAATTCATAAATATTAGACAAGCCTTAAGCTTAATACAGTAAACTTTACTACATCAATAATCTACAGTGTGATATTAATCTAATGAAATAACTGAGAATAGTGCTTACGACCTCTGTTAGATATAACAAAGGAATCAAAAGTATTAATTTATATAAAACTACAAAAGTTTAGCGTTTAGATATGTACTCGTATTTCGCACAAACTATTAGCAATGTATTCATTTAGCCTATTAACAATTATGCACTAAGTAATTCTGTACAAGATTAACATAATTTAAGACCTAGGTTTACCTAGATTAAGACGGTACTGGAATGCGAACGCTAAAACCTAAGATGAATTTGTGTAAAGAAATGATTGTTTATTTGAAATAAAGATGTTTCACTTTATGGTAATGCTGGAAGGTTTATATATAAGGTGGAGTAAAAGCAAAACGTTCTCATAACAAGCTCGACTATCACTAGAGCAACATATACCCATCTCGCTCCAACCAACCAGCCGTGCCATCAAGCTTTCTCAAGAGTATCGGAGTTTTATTTCCGCCTGTGGATCCCGCTTGTGTGTGAGCGCGACGACAACTGAGCTCCCGTCACGCTCGCACCGTGCCTCCGCTGCTGCAGTAAACAGTCGACGGCCACACATGCTAATTTGTGGGCGCGTCGACCCACTTCCGCGGTTCGGACTAGCGACCTCACTAGGTCAGCCCACTTAGTCCGAGGCTATTGAAGCCAGGCACCAGACGTCGCAACCCGGATTGGCTACGCTTCGCGGATGAACACCTCCCCCCCGCGCCCGGATCGCACCCGACGTCAACCGCCTCTACCCGCGCCGCTGTACCGCCCGCCCAGTTCTAGCCAGCCCCGGCCTCCCACAAGCGGGTCTCACCGGGGTCTGGTGGTGAATGAAGCGGGTAAGGGCAGCCGCGTCGCAGCGATCGCGCCCGAAGCGCCCTAGGAAGCCCTAACCAGGGCCCCCCACCGCTCTCCGCCCCTCACCTTTGTCCAGCAAAGGTGAGGGTAGAGCGAAAAATCGTGTGGGCTAACTACCCACACGAATCACCAAGATGTCCCAGCCGCCCCCGCCCCCCTCGGGAGCCCCCAAGGAACCGACCAGCCGCCCCCGGACTTTCCGCCGCACCCGCGGCCATCCACGGCTTGCTGACGCGGCCGGAATCGCCCGCGACCCGCGCGTCCAGCGGGCGTTTAAAACCGCCCTGCTGGCGTCCGCGGCAGCTCACAAGGCCGCATCAACCCCGAGCACCCCGGGAACGCCCACCAGCGAGGATGCGCAGGAGCTCCAGTTTCCCAGGCCGCCCATCACGGTCAAGGAGATAGTGAGCCACCTCGCCCCGCTCGTCATAGGGATACCCAGCTCCATGAAAAAGCTGACCGCCGCCGCGCCACCCGCGCAGGCCGCAGTCCCTCGCGCCGTCGCCTCCACAAGCAGAGCGCCCGCGACACCCACCTACGCAGCCGCCACCACCGCGTCCGCGAATAAGCAGGCCCCCAAACCCGCGCCGCGACCGCCGCCCGCCCTCGGAGCGGGCAAGGCGAGCCTCGCGCCCCGCACAGCGCCCGCGTCGCGACCGCCGCCCGCCCTCGGAGCGGGCCAGGCGAAGAACGCCGCGCCCCGCGCGGCGCGGCAGATCCCGACGCCGACCCCAGCTCCAGCCACGCAGCAGCCGACCCTTCCGGTGCTGAAAACGCCGCCGCACGGTGGACTCACAGTCCGCCGAACGCCCGCCACCATCTCGCCGCCGCTGGTGCAGACGCCGGCGCAGGCGCCACTCGCGACGCCACGAAGCCTCCCCCGCCTGGACACGTCCCCGATGGACGTCCAGGACGAGAGCGCAGAGGACAGTGGCGACGACGAGCGTCGGGAAGAGGCCGCAACCGCGCCGGCCGCTAACCAGACGCCCCATACCGCACCGAGAGCAGCCACGACCCAGCCGCCTCTGAAGAAGCCGCGCCCAATCACGGTCGACAACCTCCCGGACTGGAGCGCGCACTTCAAGCGGATACGGGAGCAACTGGGCCGTTTCCCCAACGCCCGCTGTAGGAGCCAGTTAGCCCTTACACTTTCTTGTTGTGGTGTTGGAGTATGTTGAAAGGACGAAGTTGTAGAGTTGAATTTAAACCCGTTTATTGCACGTAAATATACAAAAGTTGAGTTAGTTAGCAGTTCCTTCTGTTGATGTTAATCACCCGCGAGCTAAGTAAAAACTCGTTTTATAATCGTATGTGTCGCATTTAATAATGTAATTCACGCGGCAATAAGTAGGCCGCAGCGTAAGCAAAACGATGTACAGTTGAGACTGTACATATTGGCAACCCCAAAAGAAGGGGAAAACTAAGTTAAGAAGTTATCAACTCAAAAGAAGGAAAAGCTTTTACATTAAATAATGAAAACATAACATAATAAATCTAATCAAAGTTAAACGCGACGTTGTCGTTGATCGCGCTGAGCTGCGACGGGCGCTGCGCGCGGCTGCCGGCCGGCTGCGGTGGTTCCCGACGCTGACTTCTTTCCTTTGGTATCGGTTGAAGTTCGACGTCCTCGTAGTGTTTCTTGACTGATTGCAGCGAACATTGGCTTCGTTTCTTCAACTCACAACAGAGTTGAGGATAACGTCTTCCCACTCCCCACAGGATAACAGCAAGGACTGCTGCAGTTAAGAGAGAATAGCTGATAACGTATTGGTGTATGTCGTGGGTGGAGAGTGTCGCGGGAAGGCTTTCTTCATGATTCCTTTGGTAGGCCAACTCCTTGTCGATCTTCTCTGTGTCCAAGTGTTGAGAGTTATAATGATAAAGTTGAGGTATGTTGTGATAAGTTATATTCGCAATTCGGTTGATTGATGACGTCAGAGTCGGCACGTTGACGGTGTTGTAATCCAATTCCACCTTGCTGTTGTATTGACTGAGTGAGTGAATTGTTAGGTATTTGGACTGTAACATACAGCCCTGGCCCAGCGTAACTATTCCCGATGACGTCATAGTGTGTGACGTAATGTCGTCCTCACATATGGCTCGTAGTGTGCACGTATCGCAGCATATAGCTAGCCAAGCGTTCGGCGAATGCAACTCTATCCAGCTGTCTTTGCATGACGTATTTGTGGCGTCACACGGAGTTGTCGTACGATGCCCTATAAGTTTTGCTTCGCACGGGATATTATCATTATGTAAGTTGAACACTGGTAGGTTTTTGTTGCATATGAAAGTGTCGAGCTTGAGTTGAATGCAATGTCTCAGGTCCTCTTCCTTTAATGAGATGTAAGTGTTTTTCTGAAAGTTCACGGCTATGTATTTCGAACTGGTTTGCACGGTGATGGTTCCGGCGTTAGTTTTGACTGGTATTGGGATCGCACGATGTAGAGTAAAATCTTCGTCCGAGATTAGTGGTATATGTATCTCGAACAAGAAAAAGCTCTCTGTGACGCGAGCTTTGACATAAAGTAGTTTGTACAGATCCTTGATATCTTCTCGTATGTTATCCACCGGCAGAGATAATGATCGAGGTAGTTTTCCAGCGATGACGTTCATTTGATTGATCAGGTTCACTGGCGTCACGAGATGTACATCCATGCGACCTTTATATACATCAGTTAGAGTATTAAAGAGCATTTCTTGTACATTCTTCAAGTTGTTCATGAGTAGGTATGCCGATAAAGCTGCTGAATTGAAGTAACTCGTGGCCATTGCAGTTTCTAATGCGCTTTCGATTTTTGCGAAGTTCATGTTAGTTTGGTTTATAAAGTTTTCTATGACGTCAAATTGGCGCTTGATATTTTCTTCGTTTTTCTTCAAAATCTTGTTTTCCAACTCTACAATCGATGTTTGCTTTCTTATTAGTTCAAGTAGGTAGTTTTCGTTGTCATGTACGGCTTCAATATCGTGGTTGTATTTTTCGGCAAATTGTTGATCCAAAATCCCAAATAAGCTGTTGGCCAGGTTTCCAACTCCATCGATTAGCCCTCGTTTTTTCCTGTCGGACAAGTGCTTCTGCGGCGCAAGTAAAATAGTGTTGTAGTACTGCAGTAGTTCCAACTCATGATAAAGTTGATCGAGCGTAGTTTTGCAGTACCTCGGGTCTGTCTTCTGGCACCAGTCGGTTACTACGTTCAAGTAAGTTTCCATACGAGTATTTCCTTCCCAATAGTTAGTTAAGTTATAATACATGAGTAAGGTCCACTCGTTATGTATAAGTTGTATTCTTCCCATAGTATCGTAGTAGATCGGCCGCTCGGGTTCCAGACTTGTAATCCGAGCCGACGTTGACGCGCCGACGGCGTGTGATCCAGTTATCAGCGCGCACATTGTTATTAAAGTTGTATACAATGATAAGAGGCTTTGTTTACAAACGTTAGTTTTTCTTGCCGTTTTTGGTGGTTTTGTTAAGGTGCTTCGACCTTCCTGCTTGTTTTGTTGTGGTTTGTCTTCTTCATATGTTTCGAGTGGCAGTGGCGAGAGTTTGACGACCGGCCGTTTGTAGGTTCCCGATTTAGTTTTTATAGTAGTTACACGAACATAACCGTCAGATCCGGGATGAACCTCCGTGACACGACCCAACGCCCATTTTGCTGGTGGCAAGTTGTCTTCTTTCACGAGTACAACGTCGTCAACTTTTATGTTTTTTGTAGGTTTATTCCACTTAGTTCGGCGTTGAAGTTGAGATAAATAGTCAGTTGACCAGTTTTTCCAGAAGCGTTGTGACATATGTTCAGTTAGTTGCCACCGCCGTCTTAAGTCGATGTTTCGGAGATCCGTGTGGTCAGAGTGTGGCACGGACAGGATAGGTGTTCCAGCTAGGAAGTGCCCAGGAGTTAGGCAGTTGTAAAAATCATCAGGATCTTCCGTTAGAGGGCAAAGTGGTCTTGAGTTAAGACACGCTTCAATTTTTGCTAGCAAAGTTATGAATTCTTCAAAAGTTAGTTTTTGGTCTCCAAGGACTCGTTTTAAATGGTATTTCAGGGACTTCACAGCTGCTTCCCAGATACCGCCCCCTGTTGGCCACGAGGGTGCATTAAAATGCCACTCTATCTCCTTCTGTCCCATCTCGTCAAAAAAGTTCGGGTTGTTCAAAGTTTTCTTGAATTCTTCGTGTAAGACTTTCGAGGCCCCCAAAAAGTTGCTCCCGCAATCCGAAAAGACGTGCTTTGGTGCGCCGCGCCTCCCACACAAACGCTCAAAAGCTGCGAGAAAAGTTTCAGTACTCATATCTGAAGTGAGTTCAATATGTACTGCTTTCGTCACGAGGCATATGAAAACAACTATATATCCTTTAGATGTCTTGACCCCTCTGCCTTTGTTGATCTTGACTTCTACGCTCCCCGTGAAGTCCACGCCGGTGTACGTGAATGCCCTTGAAGGGACAGTTCTCTGCGGCGGCAGGTCCGCCATAAGTTGATAGTTATTTGAAGGCTTGTAACGATGGCAACGCACACAGTGCTGCAATTGATCTTTGACAGCCCTGTTCCCGCCGATGATCCAGTAGCGTTGTCTTATATAGTTGAGAGCTAGTCGCGCTCCGCCATGTAGAGTTGAAAGATGCCCGTGATGAATAACAAGATGAGTCATTCGTCCTTTTCTTGGAAGTATAGTAGGATGCTTCATTCCTGCAGGCAAGTTAGAGTTGCTTAGTCGCCCTCCAACTCGTATTATTCCCTTTTCGTCCATAAAGGGATTCAGTTTGTACATTGGGCTATTTTTAGCCACAGGTTTGTTTTTAGTTAATAATTTATATTCATTCCGGAATGCAGTTGTTTGCGCGCATCGGGTTACAAATTCATTCGCCGCTAGCAACTCGCTTGTAGTTAGGTAGTCGGTGTCACGTGTCGATTTGCGGCGTAGTTTTGCTGTGAAGCGCACAATCCATGCGGTGACCCTTATAACGCGTGTTAGCGAACTGCATTTTTCTAATAAGTTATGAATGAAGTTATCATTTTGTTTTGTTATCAGGGTTGCCTCTTCCTTTTGTAGAGTTCCGATGTTTGTTGTAAAATGGCAATTTAAATTAGCCTGTTCCAGGTTTTCCTTTGTTTCAAGGAGCGAAGGTCCGTTCCACCAGAGGTCGAAGTTCGTTAGTTTGCTGGGGTACATTCCTCGTGATGCACAATCGGCTGGATTTTGTTCGGATTTGATGTAATGCCATTTTTCAGCTGGTATAGTTTGCTTGATTTTCACAACTCGATTCGCGACGTATTTTTCCCATCGCGACACATCTCCTTGTATCCAAGCCAAGGCCACCTGGGAGTCGCACCATGCTTGTATAGTTAGTTCATAGTCTTGAAACGTGTCGATGACTTTCTTCATTAGTTGAGATAAAAGTAGTGCTCCGCATAATTCCAGTTTTGGTAGTGTTGTTTTTTGCGATAAGGGGGCAACCCTAGTTTTAGCGGCTAGTAGCGTAGTTATAAGTTTGCCGTTGTCATCCTTGACGCGGGTGTAAATGACACAGGAAAATGCTTTTTCACTTGCGTCACAGTAGCCCAAAAGTTTCATTTTCTTCGATGCGCTACCGATCCATCGATTAAGTTTCATGTTGTTTACTAAGGGCAGTTCTTTTTTCAGTTTAAGCCATTCTGCTTGGATGTCGCTAGGCAGTGCTTCATCCCATTCAAGTTTACTGGTCCAGACTTTCTGGAATATCAGTTTAGCAGTTACAGTTACTGGACTGAACCAGCCCAGTGGGTCGTAAAGGCGAGATATCTGGGACAGTAGAGTTCGTTTAGTTAGCGGCAAAGTTAGTTTTTCATCGAGATTCCAGTTAAAGATAAATGTATCCGTGTTAGGGTTCCAGCCAAGTCCCAAAGTTTTCGTTGAGTCTTCATGTTTGAAATCAAATATTTTTCTCGTGGAAATTTGCTCTTCAGTTAAATCATCGAGTAAAGCCGGGTGATTTGCCGACCATTTCCTTAAGTTCATGCCGCCGCCTTGAAGTAGTTTTATTAAGGATTGTTGTAGTTGTTTCGCTTCTTCGATTGAGTTATGGCCGCTGACGAGATCATCGACGTAAAATTCGTTCTTCAGTATTTCGGCAGCTTCAGGGTACCTGTGTCCGTCATCAATAGCAAGTTGCTTCAGAGTTCTCATAGCTAACCACGGTGCGCTCTTCATTCCGTAAGTTAAAGTGCAAAGGGTGTATTCCTGGAGTTTTTCGGATGCTGAGTCCCGCCAAATAATTTTTTGGAGGTGTTGTTGATCTTCAGACAGCCATATGCAGCGATACATCTTTTCGACGTCACTAACAAATGCGTATTTGTAAGATCTCCATTTTAGGATTAATGCTTGTATGTCCTTTTGTAGGTTAGGACCTTTTTGTTGTAAGCTGTTCAAGCTGTGCCCGGTAGTAGTTTTTTGAGATGCGTTATAGACGACCCGTAGTTTAGTTGTGGTTGCATCCTCCCTCAGGACCCCATGATGGGGGAGGAAGCTGTCTTGAGTTGAAGTTGTAGTTGAAAGTTTCATATGTTTCAGGTCTGAGTATTCTTTTATAAAGTCTCTGTACATTTTTGCGAGACTGGCTTGTCGCTGTAGTTTCCTTTCAAGTTGTAGAAATTGCGAGATGGCAATTTGTTTAGAATGACCCAGTTTTTCTTCATAGTTCGAACATAAGGGCATTTTAACGATGTATTTCCCGCTGGAATCTCGTTGAACTGTTTTTCTGTAGTATTCTTCGCACTGGTCGTCGTTTGGGATGTCGTCGCTGTTTTGGGTAATATCTTCATTTTCCCAAAATTTAGTTAGTTCGTTCATATTAATTAACGAAACGTGACAGTTGAAAGTTATCAGTTTTCCACATAGGATCCATCCTAAGTGAGTTTGTTGAGCAATCGGAGCCTGTTGATCGCCCTTCAGTACGCCGTCCATTATGACGTCAGCGTATACGTCCGCTCCGAGGAGTAAATCCACGGGGCGCGACAAGTTAAAATCGGCGTCCGCTAGTACCAAGTTTTCTAGATGAGGCCAGTTTGTTTTCTTGAATGTTGCATTGGGCAGGTTGTTGGTAATTTTGTTAAGAATTAACGCTTCAGTTGTGAAGGTGTAATCCGAATGTAAGGATTTGCACGTTAGTTGGGCTTTTCCTTTACAATTTGCAGATAAGGCTCCTATCCCAGATACCGTCGCATTCAGTCTAGTCCTGGGTAGTTTAAGTAGTTGTGCGGCATTTTCTGTGATCAAATTGACTTGCGATCCTTGATCGAGCAATCCGCGGAGTGTGATGAAAGTTCCGTCGGAGGCTTGTAGTTTAAGTTGCACCGTAGTAAGCAGGACTTCCATATCCTTTGTAGCTAGGTGATGATTGGAAGCTTGATGAGATTGTTGAGTTGAAGTTGATGGCCGAGGTTCGGAGTTATTTTTATTAGCAGTTGAAGTCGAAGTAGGTTTCCTGAAGTTATTATTGTGCAATAATGAATGATGTTTTAAATTACATTCCTTGCACGTTTTGTTAGATTTGCATTGTTTGTCGCCGTGACTGAACAAGCAATTTTTGCACACTTGCAGTTTCGCAACAGTGTAATTCCGCTGCGGTATATCTAGGTCGATGAACTTCTGACATTGCATCAACACGTGCGATCCGTTGCAAAGTGGACATTGTCCGTATGTAGTATGATATGTTTTCGAGAATGTCTTGTTATAGTTATTGAAGTTGTTATAGTTAGTTTTCTTGGCTGGATATTCTTTGTTGAATGTTTTCCCAAATACAGGTTTTTGCTGCACGTTGATCTCCTTTTTTCCACGTTTCATCGCTTCGAAAGCCATGAATTTGCTCTCGAGAAAGTATAGAAAATCATGTAAAACTGGAACCTCCCTGTGGTCTTGAAGATCCCTCATGTAATCGTTGTGTGTAGCGGCGTCAAGTTTCAGCGTCATTAGGTGCACTATCATCGGGTCCCAAGTTGATATTTCTAAGCCAATATTAGTTAGGCCGCTCATACATTCAGTTATGACGTCATGCATTTTCTTTAAGTTGTAGGCATCCGGTTGTTGAATAGTAGGTAGATTTAACATGGTGTTCATGAATGAAATGAATTGGAGGTGGCGATTGTCATATCGTTGGTTCAGGATGTCCCAGCAGGATTGGTAGTTATCGGCGTTGATAGTTAGATGCTGGACCAATCTCTCCGCTTCACCTCGCAGTTTTGTTTTGAGATGTTGCATTTTTTGCGCCTTGTTAATAGTTGGATTGTTGTGCACGGTTTCGAGGAAAAGATCTTTGAAAGAAATCCACTGGTTATAATTTCCAGAGAATTCCGGTATCTCAATTCTGGGTGTTGACTGCTGGTAGTGTACGGTGGACCAAATCTTCTTGTTGAGTTCTTTTCGCAAGTTGTCGTAACTGCACTCGATGTCGTCGAATGTAGCATAGTATAACTCGTTAGACCCTTTGAGTAAACCATCAATCTCCCAGTGTAGTTTATCAATATCCGACCATTTCGCCTTCAAGATGTTGAGATTATCTTCGAGTTCCCATTTTTCGATGTTAGTTGCATGTTCAATTTTTCTCATCGCCCGGTGAATAGCTTTAAAGTTGCACTCTTGTTTGTTAAGAAGCTGGATGACGTCATTTCCCGCTTCTTTCTCTAATAGCCCGGTCAAATCAAAGTTGACGGAATGTTTTTGTTCAGGTTGTTTCAGGGATCCCTTCTTTTCCGATAGTTTATTAATTCGCGACACCATGTCGGACTTCGTAGTTTCATACATTGTCTTTGTGCAACCATGTATGTCCTCCAAGAAGTAGTTGATGTTTTTGTCTTCTATTTCTTCTTCCAATGCACCATGAAGATTTTCGAAGTCTCCCCATAAAGCATCGAGGTTTGTTAAACGCTCGTTCAGGTAGTCGAGAGATTTTCTAGAGCTGCCGTCCTTTTTGTAGTTGACACATAAAGTTTTTATGTTTTCAAAGCAGGTTTGTTGTTGCTGAAGCTCATCTTGAGTAGGTTAGTTAAGAGTTGAGTTAAAGTTCCGCTGGTTTGTAATTATCTGGTCACGAAGTTATAGTTGACGTTAAGTTGAGTTCACAGCACGAAGTTGTAGTTAGTTGAGGTTGAGTTGAGTTCACAGCACGAAGTTGTAGTTAGTTGAGGTTGAGTTGAGTTCCCAGTACGAAGTTTATACAGTTGAAGTTAAGTTCACAGGACGTAGTTGAAGTTGCTGGTGGAGGTAATCAGTGCGGTTGCACTCTGATTACGATATTTGCACCTTCTCAATCCACTGGTGGAACCCGCTTGTGGGAAGCCAATGAACCGATTTGCTACCGTAACCGAAATACAAAGACACTTAATTACCTCACTATCCGGTTCGAAGGACCATTAAATGTAGGAGCCAGTTAGCCCTTACACTTTCTTGTTGTGGTGTTGGAGTATGTTGAAAGGACGAAGTTGTAGAGTTGAATTTAAACCCGTTTATTGCACGTAAATATACAAAAGTTGAGTTAGTTAGCAGTTCCTTCTGTTGATGTTAATCACCCGCGAGCTAAGTAAAAACTCGTTTTATAATCGTATGTGTCGCATTTAATAATGTAATTCACGCGGCAATAAGTAGGCCGCAGCGTAAGCAAAACGATGTACAGTTGAGACTGTACACCCGCCCCTACGGAAATGGAGTCCGCTTCCGCCCCGACGACCACGAGGAATACAAGGTGGTGCAGGCCTACCTCGAGGCCCTCGGGGACTCCATTTCCTGGTCGGCGCTTCAACCCAAGCACGAGATCCCCCTGAAGGTGTGCATCAGGGGGTTACCGGCGAGCACAGACCCAGCACACATCGTGGAAGACCTGGCGGCGAAGGGGTTCGCGCCAATATACGCGCGCCATGTTGACGCGCGCGCAGGACGGCCCGGCTGCATATTCTATGTGCAGCTGCACAAAACGGAGGACCTCATCCCGGCGATCTACGGCGTCCGGGAGTTGCTGGGAATGACGGGAGTGGTGGTGGAGGCATGGCGCGGCAAGAAGGGGCCGGCGCAGTGCCACCGCTGCCAGGCCTTCCGGCACTCCTCTCACGGCTGCCGCCGCCCGATTAGGTGTGTCCGCTGCGCGGGGCCACACTTCGCGGGCCAGTGCGAGCGGCCGCGAGACCAGGAGGGGACCTGCGCAAACTGCGGCGGCACCCACACAGCGAACAACCCCACGTGCCCCACCTACCAGCGTGAGGCACGCACCAAGAAGACCGGCACTGCTCCCATCACAAGCCGCCGCGGGAAGATCGTGCCCCAGCCGCGCTCGGTGGAGGACGTCGAGAACGCCCCTAACACCCTCATGGCGAGGGCGAACGACGCGGTACCCCCGCGCCGCCGCCGCCGAGGGAGGGGCGGACGCGGCAAAAGGCAGCCCGCCGCTACCACTACCGACCCCATCACCCAGACCGCCACCGCCGCCGCCGCCCAGCCCGCGGCCGCCAGCTCCAGCTCCGCCCAAGCGCTCGCTCCTCCTGCAGCAGCGCCGCCCGGATTACCCCACGTCACTGCCTCCCCCTCCCTGCCAGCAAGCCAAGATGGCGCCAGGGATAGGGTGATAGAGCAGTGCGTGGAAATTCTGCAGACCGTGCTCGGCGCTCTGCGGACAGGAGAAAACCCTGCCCCCATCATCCTCAGGGGACTGGCTGCCCTGTACCAGGATGGCTAGCCCCCCCTGAGACCCACCGGACCGGACCGCGGACGTTCCTGCAGCGCCGTCGGCTCGCAGATCGCTCGCCGGGCCTCTCCTAATGGAGTCCCACCCGGCAGGGCTCGATCGCGCCGACGGACGAAACAGATGATCCCGCAACACCTCGGACCAGACGGGCGTTACGCCCCCCCCAGCTCCCCGTCCGTAGTAGCGGACGGCGCCCGATCCCGCCAAAAGCGGCACTGCCGCGCCCGGCTTCTCCGAGCCCACACAAGGGCCCGTGAGACTACCATCAGGATTGACGTCGCAACCCTCTTCCCGTGATGTAACTACGGGGCACCGCGGCGTTCAGGCGGTGTATTGAATCCTGAGCGTAGTGAGGGATACAAGTGTTTACGCCCGAGACGAAAATAATTTTGCTACCGAGTGACACATACGATTTTTCACACCGACTATGAGGAAAATTAAAAAAGCTATTGTTAAAATATATCTAAATTATCTTAATTTTTATTACTAATTTTTAAATATTACGAAATATTTATAATTTTTTTATACAACATTGTCATACTTAGTTAAAACTTGAAATATGTTCGTTTTGAATCGACTACGATGAAATTACAATCGATTATTTTATAAACATCTGTGTTCAATTGGCACATTGCGTACAAATGTTCCAATGCCAATGAATAAATTAAAAAAGTAGCTTGACCAGAAAAGCGTTTTGGTCCCTCTCGTCGTGGAGCAAAACTTACTTTTCCGAATGAAAGGTGTGAAAATAGTTATTTACGATACAAGTGGCGAAAATAGGAAATTCGCAAAGAGTGGTGATAAATTAAAACACGACCGAAGGGAGTGTTTTAAATCGACACGAGTCGCGAATTAACTATTCGCACGTGTATCGTACAACGTTTTACTGTACATATGGCTCTTTAAAGTTTCGGCACATGCATGAAAACTGTTCTTTTCCGCACTAGTGCGGGAAAGTAGCACCATATGTACTGTAATAGTACATTACGTAACTAGGGCGGTGAATTCGTGAATGCCCCAGATCGCAGGTGTTTGTGGCCCGAACCGAAGGTGAGATAGCTACGCTCAGGATTCTAACGTAGGATCCTGAGCGTAGTGAGGGATACAAGTGTTTACGCCCGAGACGAAAATAATTTTGCTACCGAGTGACACATACTATTTTTCACACCGACTATGAGGAAATTTAAAAAAAGCTATAGTTAAAATATATCTAAATTATCTTAATTTTTATTACTAATTTTTATACAACATTGTTATACTTTGTTAAAACTTGAAATATGTTCGTTTTGAATCGACTACGATGAAATTACAATCGATTATTTTATTAACATCTGTGTTCAATTGGCACATTGCGTACAAATGTTCCAATGCCAATGTATAAATTAAAAAAGTAGCTTGAACAGAAAAGCTTTTTGGTCCCTCTCGTCGTGGAGCAAAACTTACTTTTCCGAATGAAAGGTGTGAAAAAAATATTATTGTATAAATTGATCCAAGTTCAGACAAGATCAAATAGAATATTGGCTTTATTCAATAATAAAATAGGGCATGGTAAAGAAACGTAGTTGTTGATAGAATGACATAGCGACAGGCAATGTCAGACACCGTAGACAATAAGATATGTACAAGTCTTCTTTGAAGACGCAAGGAGGCTATTATCACAGGGGGCCATGGCCCGGGGCGGCAGGCTGCGAGGGGCGGCGAAGCTGCCCCTCTCGGCTTTCTCTGGGCTCCTTTTATTGTCAAGTTTATCTACTGACAATTTTATTTAATTGTCATTTAAATCAAAAATTTAACCAAAGTAGGTATACAGGGTGTCCCAGAATTTGACGTCAAGCCGTAAACGGATGATAGACCAAGTCATTAACAGTTATCATAAAAACACAAAAAAAATCCAACTCATGTTCTTTAAAAATTATGGTCACTTTAAAAATTCACTAAAAAATCCACATTACAGGGTGTGGATTTTTAAAGTGATAATGGTCTCAAGGCCAAGATAAAAGAAAAAGGCAAATAAGCGACTTACGTGCCTTGCGCAGCACATTCGTTAAACCTCGTCGGCTGTTGAATGTTGGCTAGAAGCTACAAAGTATTTCGGGTTGCTGTAGAATCTGTGCGTATTTCTTACAGCGTCAACGGAGCGCGCAAAACTAGGTACATACTGCAAGATTTCTTGACGGTGCTCGAAAATGTAGCTTTGGAAAGTTTATTCCAGACGAGATGTTCAGCTAGGAACGATGCTTGTTCCAGTCTGGAAGTGGAAGAATATACAAAGAATATACACCAGAATTGACAAGAACATCAGCCCAACGCAGTTTGGTTTCCGTAGCGGTCTCGGCACTAGAGAAGCGTTAGTATCAATACAATACAAATATTCTTTATTGCTCACCAGACATAGTAAAAAATAAAAAAGAGGTAAGTTAAACATAAACAATGGTAGACAATAGGCGGTCTTATCGCTAAAAAGCGATCTCTTCCAGACAACCTTTGGGTGGTGGAGACGATGCAAGAAAAGATAAGATTTGAGTAGGTGAAAACAGAATATAAGAACAACTTAACTATAAGAAAGACTATACACTTACATAAATACATATATACATAAACCTACATACACATACAATAACTAAATGTCATAGAAACAGTATCACTAACAGCCGAAAACAAACAGCACACACCAAGTAGGAATGACTAGTTACGGAAGAGATAAATAGTAATCCTTAAGTCAAGTTTTAAAAATGGGAAGAGACTTAGCACGTTTAATCTCAATAGGCAAAGAATTCCACAATCGAACAGCTCGAAAAGTAAAAGAATTGTTGTAAAATATAGAGTTTGATTGAGGAACCCTCAGAAGCAACATCTGAGCACACCTTGCAGAAGAAAGAAATTTAAAGCGTTCCTTTTGGTAGCGGGGGGTTGCAGGGTTAAAAAGAATTCCATAAAGGTGGGCGAGAATGTGAGAGTTACGTCTGAATCGGATAGGAAGCCACTTGAGTTGAGAACGGAAACTGGATACGTGGTCATATTTGCGTAACCCAAATATGAACCTGATACATAAGTTTTGAATACGCTCAAGCTTGTTAAGTTGCTCCTCAGAGAGATCAATATAGGACACGTCAGCATAATCCAAAATAGGGAGCTCATTTGACATTTTCGACCTACTTTATGGGCTCCCACTACTCGTGTTACACGCCCACCCGAATACCCGTGTCCTTAAACCCGCAGTGCCGCGGTGCTAAGCGTCCGTTCTACCCGGACATGCCCGAACCCGCCCGGTCCGCGAGCGTGACCGGATTCGTGTCCGGGTACCCGTGTACCCGTGCGGGCGGGTTCTGATTACACGCGGGTTCGGACCGCCCGTGACCGTTTTAGTTGAGGCAAATATAATAAAATTATATTATTTTACTCTATTTGCATTGCGAACTTAATGTGCTTGGTTATAAATTTTATAATTTATTACATTTATCAATCTGCTATTATTCACAAAAAAAGTTGGACCGCAAAGCTACGAACACACACACAAAAGGACGGGTAGTATCCGCGTGTAAATAGGACGGGGGTAGCCGTGTACACAGGTACCCGTGCGCTAATTACACGGATCCGTTTGGACCGGTCGCTTAAAACCGCGTTCGTGTTACACGGACACGGCGGATACCCGACACGAAACCCGGACGCGACCGCGAGCCCTATGTCAAACATCCATATCTATACTAATATCCCTATAATATAAATGCGAAAGTGTATGTCTGTCTGTCTGTCTGTTAACCTCTTCAGGCTTAAACCGCAGAACCGATTTGGATGAAATTTGGTATAGAGATAGCTTGAGTCCCAGGGAAGGCCATAGGATAGTTTTTAAGGCTCGAAATTATTACAAACCTCCTCTTTGCATGGATTCAGAGCCAATAACACCTCGTTATCAATCTTTCTTGGCGAGCACGTAAGCGTTGGCTTTTGAACTATCGCGGTTTTCGCTCTGTTTAATGATATAGTTGAACTACTAACAACTCTTCGAACACACCTCCATCGGCTTGTTCCATTTTTTTACACGCACTTAATTTATATCTGTAGGTACTCATCCTGTAATAATGTTTCTTTGCCTCTTTTATTTTTTGTAAATTGGAATTGTATGGAATCCATGATCAAATGGATTAATTAATCACTAGTTTTGAGAATTTCAAGGAAAATGCAACCATTCAATGACGAATGACAAACAGCAATCTGATCAATAATTCATAGATAAAAATAACTTTTTTATAAGTGGCCAGTACTTCAAAGAAGTATCAATACTCAGGTATTTGTTACTTTCAATAACATTATCCTGCGATTCTTATATTCGACAAGTTTATTATTAAAACCTGTGTTAACGTGGGAGGGAATGTTTTTGCGTCTTAAATGTTGGAAGGTTAACGCAGACGATTTTTTTGTTTGCATACTTACTGTATACATATATAAAAGATGGTCAAATGCAGAAGTGGTCCGATTCAGAAGTGGTCAAATCCAGAAGTGGTCAAATCCAGAAGTGGTCAAATGCCGCGGTCGTCAAATCTAGAAGTGGTCAAATGCAGAAGTGGTCAAAAGCCGCGGTGGTCAAATCTAGAAGTGGTCAAATACCGTTATGGTCAAATGCAGCAGTGGTCAAATCCAGAAGTGGTTACCGACCGTCAAAAGGATCAAAACAATGGCGAACTTACATTAAAGCTTTAGGCGTCAGTTAACTCATCGATAACGCTTATTGAGTCACAACACCCTTAGTCAAGAATATTGTCCAGGCTTTGCCTTTATAACGGTGTTGTTCAACACTTCTAGTGTCTTGTGTTACAACACTCTTGACCAACTCTGTTATAAAGTCTCTATACCACCTTAAGGGGCTACCCGAGGTTTCCATCGATTTTAGTCAAGTTTTGAATCGTATCTCCTTCTTTTGCACTACAGATAGAAGTATGAATCAAACGGTTATCGGTTCTTCAATCTTTTATCTCCATTTTGGTATACCGGATTTTGAAACAAATGAATACTTAACGTTGTATGATTTTTTTTAAAGATTGTCTAAAAAAACACTAATTTCGTATCTCTATTGACGTGGAAGATCTAACATATACGAAATCTACATATTTGGGTTCGTCTGTGACGTCTCGAAAAACTGGTCTAGGGTTTTCATTATAAACCAATTAACACAAAAGTTATGGCCAGAAAACGGGTTTTTTGACCTAAAATGGTTCAACTTTGATGCCAAATATCTCGAAAACGATGAACTTTGAAGTAAATATGGGATACTATATTGCTTAAAGCCGTTGTTGTTAATATAGTAAGCTAAAAAAAACATAAAAAAACTAAGGGATTCAGATCGAAGGTCATTGGCGTATGGGAGCCCCTTAAGCTTTATATATAGTGGAGTGCCACTGCAACAACTAAAAAGCAATAAGAGTTAATGAGCGTCAGCGAGCACTCTTGTAAGGGTTTAAGCGTTACAAACAGGTTAAAGCTTTAACATCTCAAGTATAATTGCTTTGAGTAACACTCTCAATAAAGCTCTAGTAACACTTTAGGAGTTAATTTTTTTTCTTAACACCTCTATAACACTATTAGTTCCAACTGGGATAAATATGACTCACTTATAAAGGTTGAGGTTATAAAAACCCTTAGCTGACAGCAAAATATTAGTTGGCTTACCACCTATGTAGGTCCCACCCAGCCGAATGGGACGTTAACATGATTATCCATGTCAACACAAGTGTAACCGTCAATAAACAGACCGTATGTAGTGCATGTAGGTTAGCCTAAGTGGCAGTTCAAGGTAAGGCTTCAGTCGTAAGTGCGGGCTGGGTATTACAGTAACCACTGGGTGCAGGTAGCAATCGGAGGCGCTACCGGCGTACTCCGGAATTATGTCCCGCTGTGTGTGGAATACTTACGCAGTCAAACGAGTCTTAAAGAGGGAAGGTCGTTCGCGATTGGTAAATGGAAGCTTAAAAGTGAAGGTTACAATGAATAATTTTGAGTGACATCAATATTATTGTTGCTAGGGTAGGTATAGGCGGAGTAGAGATTATAGTAGGTACAGCGATTAACTTTAAAGATACACTTTAGGTACCTACTTAATGCTCTCCGCATGATGTAGGTATGACAATGAAAAGTTCAATCACCATTTCAATTCGTTGTGATGTATATGTATTTATTTATTTTTATTCGTTGTTAGTCCTCGACCATCAACTTTGCACTGAGTGATCAACGCCGGTGTACGTAATAACAGTAGTACACTGTAGGTACCCAATTAATTGCAATGGGACGCTTCCCCATGCGCGAGCGAGCGCCTGCCACGCGTCAGTAGACAGATCATTGCCTCGCGCTGCCGTAAGTAAACTGATTAATTCATTGACTAACCACCCAAGTATGAATAGCGAATACAAAACGACTCGATATACCCCGCTGATTACGAGTTGAACCGAAAGACGCCCGCGCAGCCACCGTAGCGCTCGAAACATCCCGCTAGAGCGTCATTATTCAAATTTTCGCTGTGCCAGTTGCCCGCTTGTTCCGGTCTAGCTTTCTGCCCTATTTCCTAGCGGTCTGAAATTACGATTAGTCCGGTCGAAATGAGCGGCGGTCATCCGTGGTGAATGACCGTGTGAACGGCCCGTTATGCAAATAGTTTACGCGTTACGCGGATAATATAATAACTCAACATCACTAAGTCGGATGTTCTATACATTTGCCCAGTACACAAGACCAACGGACGGAGATACAAAGAAATTGGAGTTCAAATTAAACGGAAGCTCGCCATTACATGTTAGCATTTTGTTAAAAATATTTTTTTAGCATAACTGCATCGTCCAAGAGCACAAAGGTTCTTTGCATTTGTTCTTTATCATGATGGGTCCACAAATTTAGGTTTGCGGTAATTTAATCACCTACTACGTAAAAATATGAACAACCCATAATTTACGATGCGTTGGTACTATATTGCCCTGATGGTCACTGGACCGCCGTGCAAACTCAACTTTGGTAGTCCGAAGTAGTTCTGTACATCAACATATAGTACATACGTATATGTTCAGGCCATTGAAAAATGGCCTGTACTAAAAAAGTGGTGGGTATTCAAAAGTCTTTATGACTCATTACCAGTGATCGTAACTTTTGTAGCTTTTTTTGGTGCAGCGTAGTGTTGTCTAACACAATTGGTACAGACAATATCAATCAAAATTGTTGATTAAGGTTAATATTAACGTTATTTACGCTAATAAATAAATATGTATAATATAATAAGTATAATGTATAATAATATATTATTAATTACGTAATTTGTAGTTAAGTGGAAACATTTATAAATACTTATATTAACTTAATGAATGAATAAATAAAATGAAATTGAATTAATCTAATCAGCAGTCTTGCAGGTATTAACAAAAAAAAAAATAACAATAACTTCAATAGCATAATAAAATGCTAAATAAGCTTCTAATCTCATGCCCCGAACATTTAATTGTGTGTAATAGGAGCTTTAATTCTTCTAGTAGTAACTTTAATTTTAAAAATTACTTGCTGTGCCCTAACAGGGTTCATGCGACCGTCCCAATTAAAAGAGTCGGATCTGCAAAACAGCTACTTTTCAGGAAAAGCCGTCAAAGTTTTTGAAAAAAAAAAATATATGTGAGAAATTGTTTTTTAATGGAATAGTGTTATCAAACGTCGAATGTTTGTTTATTACTAGCCGGCGTTGAGCATACATGTACTTTTTCAGCCATTGTTCCAAAAAAATACAAAAACCTCCTATACTACTTTTTAACCGGAATAACTTACGCATCTTTTGTCAGAAGTGCCACATACGACATTTTTGTCTGGAAATTGTATACATTAATATGTCGGATGTACCACATCCGACAAAAAATGTACTCCAAAACTGTCGTAACTGGCAGAACTGACATTGTTGCACGGAAACTCTTATGTAACAATTTAATACAGAGAAAATTTGCTTGATAACATATAACAGGCTGTAAATTACATAAATTAATAAAATACGCTATACTTTTCCGTGTAATATAGTAGGATGTGTCATAGGTATCCGACACTTTGTACTCACTGTGTGTCCCGTAAAAGAGTCGGAACTGTCACATCCGACGTTTTTAAATGTCATCTTTTCTTAGATACGACCTTTTTATATTGGTTTTACGAAAAGTATTGAGAAAAACGAAAATCTGTAAATTTGGTTTTAAAGTTTTGAGTTTTTTAAAACCTAAGCCGCTGAAAAGCAAAAATCTCAATTTTGCAGATCCGACTCTTTTAATTGGGACCGTCGATGTGTGAACCTACCTATTTGTACCACATGATAAATATACAATAAATGAATTATGAATTAATTATTAATTAGGATTGAAATTCTTTACCTATAGGTACCTAATCTGTTAACAACACTACGCCGCACCAAAAATTCTACAAATTTAACTTAATTTCCAAGTTAGGTACATGGTGTTAACATTTTTGTGCATGGCTGTGTCACGGTGTCACTCTCGATTTAACGTTTCTCTGGCATAAGAACTGTAATAAAATTATATTCGCGTTATCATTAAGCGAATGTTAAGGTGTGAGTGCAATTTGCAACCGATGAGATGAGGAAATTGTTTGGAACAATACTAATATTGAAAGTAACTCAGCGTGTCTATCAAGTTATGTAAGTGCGAGACGTACGAACGCTTTGTTAGTCGTAAATGTATTCGTACAAACTGTCAACCTCTCAACTCCTTAGCGATGTAACCGGATAACACCATATCTCGGTTACATCGTGAAGGAGCCCGGCATCCGGAAATCATTCTAACAAGGAGTAAAATAGGTAACGGATTGCTTTCTACGAGATATATTCTAAAGCAGATGAAGTCGCGGACAAAAACTTGTACCTATAGCTATAGAAAAAAAAGAGTAACATATATACATATAGGCTCACATGTCTATTCACTTACTTGACATTATGTTTTTAATAATACATGAATTATAAAATGAATTATTATTTTCATCGCTTTCATAAAGATAAACGATTTTGAAGAATGTTAATCGCAACCTTATGGTGTTATAAACATGCAGTGTTTTCGTATATTCTTCGACCTCAGAAGTTAGTCCACATAAGGTAAACGATGGCTATTGCCACGAAGCGTCGAGCTGTCGATGTAACTTGCTCGCCGTGCACATTACCGCACCGATTACGTAGCGGTGCGGTGTGTTTACTGTTGCTATTGATTTCGGTGCGTGGACGGGGGATACGCTTGCTATGCGCGACGGTCACATGAGGCGTCCTAAGGCCACGTTTCTTAAAATGCTGTCGTTTTATTACAAGCTTTCAATTAACTTGCAACTTGTGTTTGTCCGGGTGGACTCTTGCAACGGAATTTTGAACCAGATATCTTCAACCGAACCAAACCTGAAATTTTGGGTAAATCTGATCTGATGATGGAGACAGAAGGTGGCCATGGGAATTCAGTACTTAAACGACGTAACCCCGTTGAGTTTGGGCTCGTTAGAATCGTCTCAATGAGTAGTCGATGACTTTATACAGAAAAGTATACAGTCGGCAATAACAGCTTGTATTAAAAAGGGGTGCGTCCCACGAGATATAACAACAGTTTAAATAATTTCATATTAACAACGTTCACAAGATATAATGAACGTTAGCTATAACAACAATACCAATACTTTTATAAGGAATAACGGTCAATAGCCATAATAATCATATTATATAATGTTTTTTTCTATAACACTCAAATTGAATAATTTCATTTCGTATAAGGATCATAACATATAATATATTTTCGTATAACATACATAACGTGTAACGATCATAACGCATAGTATATTTTCGTATGAGGATTACAATACAGAAAATTAGGTTAGGGGTGTAAGCAAAAGGGGGGCTCGGGGGGCGAAGCCCCCCGCAGTAAAAAACAACAAGTACTCTTACCAATGGTATTACTTGTAGGTTAGGTTAGGGTTACCTTGTGTCCCTTAGAGCGGAAATAGACACCCCGCGAAGCGGATTGGCGTCGACACGCTGGTGTTTAGGTAAGGTTAGGTTAAAATAATTGGCGTGTTTGATATAAAAATAAATTTAATTTCAATCTTAAAAACGTTTAATGTTTTTTTTATTCAAATTCATATATATTCCTTCATACGGCATTGCTATTAACATAACTGAAGGCGATTATAATATACGAGCAATATACTTTTTGATGTTAGATAAATTGAATAATATATGTTATAAACCTTAGGTGTTATGAATATTATCCGCTTTAATCGATATATCAATTAATATTATGTCTAAAGTACGTTATACTTTACGAAATTATATATTTTGTCATTATACCTTTCGTTCGTTATGTGCAATGAACGTTATACTAAACAAACTTATACACAGTGAGCGTATATATATTATGACCGTTATATGATTAGTTGTTATACCTCGTATTACTTACCCATTAAAAAGAAATACTTGGGTAATACGGAATGCCGCCACGGAAAAATCTATAATTGATCCTATACATAACTACCTACATTGTAGATGTCAGATGGACAGACAATGAAGTGGTTCTATGATTGTTCCATTACAACTTTTCAGGAACAGAACCTCAAATGTTAGAAACAGCAAGAGAAAAGCTAGTTCGGAAATGAATCCGCCCTACAGTATAAGAACTGCCGTTGAAGTAATTTTTACTGGCATTTTTTCATTATTATTACTCTCGAGAGCACTAAGGCCGTCTCCTTTCACACCTTTAGTGACAGAGTAGGGCTGGTATTCACAACGCTTACCATCGCTAGCTTCTGATAAACCTATATAAATCTGTTCGCTGATTACGCATGGTTTGTTACGAATCTCGGTTCGAACTATAATAGTGCGAATGGTGGGACGAGTCGACCGGCCGAGAACTGTTCGTGAGTAGCATAGCTTTAGCGACAGCAGCCGACGTGTCGGTCATCAATCATGAGACGCATTCACTCGCTGATGGTGACAAAAACGTTGGCACGCGCATGCCCAGTTGCAGCGGCTTCCCTTGATGCACTTGCAACTGGAGTATTTCACTATTACACTTTTTTCTCGATAAATGTAATCTATTAAACCAGGGCCTGTCATAATAAAATTGGAATATTAGTTTGAAATAGGTACATAATTTAGGTACGGTATATTTCTTGTCTGAACTACTAGCTTTTTATGCACCTATATAGGTTAGGTACCTACTAACAGACACTGAACCTTCAAATCGAGTATTGAGCTGTTGAGATATAGGGAAATACTTCAGTCACATTCACAAAATGCGTGCTTTTTATACTCCTGTGCCCTTGCTTTATTCTATCTAGTAGCTTCTGCTCGCGACTCCGTCCGCGGGGAACTCGTTTATATCGCAGCTCCATACAAACTTTTACCCCCCCCCCACCCCATTTCACCCCCTTAGGGGATGATTTCGGGGATAAAAACTATCCTATGTCACTCTCCATCCCTTGAACTATCTCCACTTAAAAAATCACGTCAATTCGTCGCTCCGTTTTGCCGTGTAAGAGGGACAAACAAACAAACACATACACTTTCCCATTTATAATATTAGTATGGATACACTTAAATTATGATTTGAAATAATGCATTGTCAATTTTAACAAAAACAATATTTCATTTCTTTGTAGCCTGAACGTCTTGGTGAACTAATACGAAATACGAAATATGCAGTTGTACCACTTCTTGTGTATACATTGAATTTGTGCCTAATGTTCGTTTAATCGGGAAATGATGAAGCGCTAGAATGCCGCGGAGCGGAAAAAGGTCTGTCGGTGAGCCGCGTTGCCGTTAATTATTTCCACGCCGACTATCTAGATCATATTCTGTCTCGAGAATACACGGTTCAGTGGTTAGCAGCGTTTGTCGGAAGAATACTAATTTGTAAACATTCACCTTATTATTTATTATTATCTACGGCATGGCTATTGGCTACATAGTTCTGACTATATTAACTCTTTTGGCATCAGTATCTACTCTGCAAAGACGCATTTAACACACACACCCACACACAACAATGCACGCACGCTCGTACACTCACACATATACGCACACAAGCACACGCAACAACGCACGCACGCTCGCATACTCACACACACACACGCTCTTACTTAATTTTTGTTTTTTTTCTCCGTACGCATTGGAAAGCACAGCGTCCAACTCCGACGCTTAGGTTCTGCTACCGACCGAGCCCTAAGAAGGCCCAGGCTGAAAACCAGCGCTGAACTCTCGCTGTTCAGCACATGCTGAGTCTGGGACCTATTGCCCCAAAAGAATTGAGCTCTTTATTTTTATTTTAGCATCTTATTACTGTTTTGTCACTGTTTGTATATGTCTGTAACTAGTTTGTTTTTTTGGCAATAAATTATTATTCTATTTCTATTTCTATTTCTTTCTATTTCTTAACCAAAGAGCTATAATAAAATTTGTACTTACATGTCTATCCAAGTCTATTCTATACACAGATGAAATAATTTACTTAAGTACTTTTTAAACTACAATATCACAGAGTCTTCTGTCTCTAATATTAGTATATACATCATACCATATGGCGACGACCTCCGTAGCCGTAGTGACTCTGCCTACGAAGCTGGAGGTCCCGGCGGCTTCGAATCCCGGGAAGGGCATGTGTGATGAGCACGAATATTTGTTCCCGAGTCCCATGACAACATCCATATTCCATATGTGTTCTATGTATTTTGAGAAATACCGTTTAAATAAATAAATAAATACACGAACTAAACATGTTATATTGTCTTTGTTTGTCAATATAACCAGGGAGTCTGGTTATCGTTCAACGCTTTTCATTTAATCATATTTCAACGTGTTTCACGCACTTGATTCGATGCATGTTGAGCTATTGCGTCGCTGTCGGTATACGAGCTTACGAAATATTTTGAAATGCGATTAGGTTGTAAAAGCGATGCACCGAATAGGGGGTCCCTTTGTTTTCCATAAACTTATTGTTCCGAATTTCGATAGTCAGAAATTGATATCCATATAATTTACAGACATAAACATCAATAGTCATAATCTTTGTTAAGCATAATGTTTTGTAGTTCTAACATTAATGACCCATAATATTAAGCATTATAATCATAAAAGTCAGAAATTGATGTCCATAACGATCAAAGGTCTATCGATAATTATTCATAAATATTCTAATGCATATATTTCAACGTACTAATGATTGCTATTCATATCGTTTTAATGCCTAAAGTGAATTACGTCTAAGAGACCAAATCTATAACATCCAAAGTCATATAGATAATTACTCAGAAACATTTCTAGACATACATTTGAAAGGGGTACTAGGTACTACTGCGCGAAGGGTTTATAACTGTTTCGTAAAGAATACGCTTAAATAAGCATATGTTTTATTAGAAACTTTTAATCTGAAATTAAAAATGGATAAGATATTGGACATCTAAGGCGGGTCGCTGTAGGTACGACGACGAGCGAAGCGAGGATGAGTGTTAGTTGTACTGTGACCCTAAGCGCGCGAGCAGCGGCCGGCGAAGCGCCAGAACCAATAATGACACAACATCCATCGAAATGTTGACAAGTACATATTTTTCCTAACTTTCGGGTCAAATACTCGTATTTGGGAAATTTTTGATTTTAAAGAAAAAAGTTTCAAAACAAAACATACATATTTTAACGTATTCTGACCACTAAACAAAACAGTGAGCGGCATGGATATCTTTCAATCGCATCACTCTTTATTTTTGCCCAAGTACCCACATTAATTATAATTAATGGGTATATGTGGGTATGTTATAAAGCAGTCTGGAAGAACGCGTTCAGTAACGTTCGGTACTAAAAAAAAATATTTTATTATTTTTCTGGTAGTGTGTTTATGGGCTTTAACATTATGAAAAGTGACACCACCGTGAAATTGAATGATATGTGTAACTAATCAGATGACTACCAATCATTATGACTTGCGAAAAAATACCTTATAACAATTATTACAAACTAGATTATTGCCTGTAACATTATGTAATTGCATACCACCGGGACATTGAACGTTATGGCTAACCAATTTTATGACTAAGAATAATGATGACCTGCAAAAATCGGAACTCCAATGTATATTGTTAAATTTTATGACTTTCGACAATATGACTAGAAAAAAATATGGTGGAAAACGTTATGGACTGAAAAAATCGGATCTTAAATTTTATGGGAAACAATAGAGACCCACCGAATAGGCATGATGACACACATTTTGAAAAACTGTTCTATAATGTTTAGAAACATTTATTGTTTATTTTTCAAGAGAATTTAACAGTTAAGTAGGAAAAAAATGCATTTTAGTTTTTAAATTTGAAATTGGCGCTAAAACGCTTGTCAGTGTCATAGCGTCCCGAGTGACGTCACGTTTGTATAAAAAGAACGCAGACATTTGATGTTTGCTACCTAGATCGCTCAATTGCTCATTGAATGAACATAAATTAAAAAGTTTACAAGTCTTGCGCGGCCGTGCGAGCGAGACAGCGGGACAATGACGTATGAAGATCTGACAGATAACATGGTTCTATCATCACTGTCTTACTATTCCTTCACTACGTAAGTTTTCTCTGTAATCTGTGGTAATGGCCGTTATGGGTATGTATTTCTACAAACGTGACGTCATGCGCTCTGATTGGTGTTTACATATCATGGCGGGCGTCCGTATTTTTCAGTTTAATTTTATCAAAATAAATAATAATCTCTTACTTAATAAAAAAATACGAGCAATTTTCGAATTCTACGATTAAAATTTTACTAAGAAAATACCATATTTTAGTGATTTTCAATTACTGTCATCATGTCTATTGCGCTCAACATTTGTAATATTCTTACTTTAAAAAACCATGGACTACGTACGTCGTACTTTTAGTAGCACAATTTGCCCCCCAGGTAGGAAACTACTATTTGCCATCAGCGATCAAACATATAGGTACTTATTTACTGGTCTTTCTATAAAGAATTGCCCAGTACATATAACTGTTGCGAACAGTACCTATCCCTTTAAAAATAGCCAGCAACTATGTAACTTTGAATACACACAGTCATGCTTTCTTGCGTCCAAGCCTACATCTCAAAGCACACAATCGGCGACATGGTGACGCGTGTCAAGCGCAGGCGCATCCAGTGCGTTGACTGTTAAATTGACCTGACTGACTGACTGACAGTCACTGTCACCGGCACTGCATGGCGCTTCCGAGACAGCATCCTGGAGGTCTGTCTGTTTCATATTGGACTGACAAACGAAGTTTGTGCACGGATATGTAAAGTCTTGTGTGTCTGATCTGCAACTTAGTTTGTTTAGAAAATGTCTGATTTGCGTGTATACAATGCCTTACGCTTTTCAATACAGAATCTTTGTTATATAAATAGTCATTACAATAAAATTACATATTAAGTATTTTCGAGAATTTAAAAGCTGTACTCTTGTCCGTTGAGCTATATTTCCTTGTATTGACAGCCTTAAACGATACGACGTATCTTCGTGCTTTACTTTTTCCTTGATTGGTCCATTCTTCTTGGTCTTCCTCTTCTTTGATAATTTCCCTCCTACAGTGTAAGTAACACGTAATGGCTCCTCTACACTATCGGCATCGGCGCGGGACAGGGACACCGTTATACGTTAAAATGCGATGGAGGTACATGTTTCTCCGTCTAATGCATAACGGTGTCCCTGTACCGCGCCGATCATCGCCGATAGTGTAGATCGGCCATAACACAAATAATTATTACTTACCCTTTATTGAACAACACAAGTAAAAAAAACAAAAAACATTAATCGGTACCTAGGAGCGAACATCTGTGGGTTTAAAGAACGATCTGTTTCAGGCTACCAAAAGGAAAAGAAAAGATCACACCAGATTCCGTCTAGTTACTAGTATGATATGACTGAGTTTAACCTTCGTACGCTTACCATGAGTTTGACAATGACGGCTTACGCTAACGAGTATCGAGTTTTCTATCTGTGCATCCCGCTCGTACTGACAAAGTGCAATAGAGATGCACAGATAGAAAACTCGATACTCGTTAGCGTAAGCCGTCATTGTCAAACTCATGGTAAGCGTACTGGTTGAGTGGTATTAAATAGGTACTTGGCAATCGTAGCGCGCTTTCTCAGGCATAGAGTACGAGTAGGTACCTACGGTCATAGAAATAGCTCGTCCCTTTCAGCACGGCTATCATGCGACGGCGCACGAGCTCTCTCTATTTTTGTCGCACTATCCGTCTCTTTCTTATTATAACACTTAGAACAAGACGATAGAAAAATCGAGAGTATCACACAAAAGAGTATCGACAAAAAACGATAGTGCGAGAAAAATAGCCGTGCTGATTTACACACTTGAAAGAATTAGTGGAATTCTATTATTTTCAGCTTTGTTCATCCCAATTTAAAGTAGTTTGTTAGGAAGTGCTGATTAAAACAGTGTCAAATGAAATGGCCTCACTTACCGCGCGTATCGTTCCTGCAGACTAATTACGAGCAACTTTGTTACTGAGCTTTCATACGGGCATTAATCAATAGCCTAGATAGCAGTTTTTAGGTTTCCGTAGTCAACAAGGATTTTTTTAAGGTAGGTATGTATTTATAGAGTAGGCCATAATACGTAAAGTGGGGATGTATTTTCTTTTTCTCTTTAAACCTGGGATATTGGGCTTTAAAGCCGTAATTTTTGTTCGAGTCAACTGTCGTCCCGAGATTTGCATTTGTAAGTACCTACAGTATAACTAACGTGTATACCTACCCTAAACCTACAATAAAAGTACTACGGAGTACCACCGTATTCTTTTTACTGGTACTTACCTAACCTACTGAAGGTTTAATGATGAAAACACGCTTTCTGTCTTGCTAAGTCTGCAGCTCAAGTCGGCGCTTTATACGAGTTTTATTACCGACCATCGCATTCCAAAATAACTGCATAGTTACAGGCACTTGAATAGTTCATTAGTTACTAGTATTATTACAGATATGCATCGACTTCAGATTCCAGTTCCCATTTGGTTGGGTCGACGTTAAACGACAACTTGTATCGTTTTGCGCTGTCCATAAAACGAAGCATTGGTCGTTCTATAGGTACTGATCGTTTCGCGTGGGCTATTTCGCTCAGGCCCCGTATCATGGTCGGCCTTATCACATCACGCGATAAGTGACAAGATAGAGCGTCAGTCTCGTTCTGTCGAACGGTGTCAGCCAGTGACGGACGCTCTATCGTGGAGAGTTATACGCGGCAAACGAGAGGTCTCAATCCTTTTTTTTATGTTATAGGAGGCAAACGAGCAGACGGATCACCTGATGGTATAAGCGATTACCGCCGCCCATGGACATCTGCAACACCAGAGGTGTTTTGAGTGCGTTGCCGGCCTTTAAGGTGGGTGTACGCTCTTTTCTTGAAGCTCGTATCGGTCTGGAAATACCGCAGGCGACAATCCATTCCACAGATTTGCTTTGCGAGGCAGGAAGTTTCTGGAGAAGCGCACAGTTGAGGACTGCCAACCATCTAAGTGGTGAGGATGGTAATGTTGTCGCGTTGGACGATGGCGAAAAGAGGCGGTAGGGAATAATCCGAACAATTCCTCGGAGCACTCCCCGTTATACATGCGATAGAAAATGCAGAGCGAGGCCACATCTCTACGCAGCGCCAAGGAGTCAAGCCGATCCGAAATATGCTGGCAGTCGACAATTCGAGTTGCTCGCCGTTGGATGCGATCCAGAGGGAGAAGCTGGTTTGGGGTGCCCCTGCCCATAGATGAGAACAGTATTCCAAGTGTGGGCGGACCTGCGACTTATAAAGCTGCAGGCGGTGGGCCGGAGTGAAATACTGTCTCGATCTTTTGAGCACACCGAGCTTTTTTTGAGGCTTGGCCTTACCCTCTAAATGCCCGCGGAAAGAACGCCAAGGATTCCGATACTGGCTGCGGCAGTCAGGGGAGTGCTCTCAAAACGAGCTGACACGACAAACTAACTTTTTCGCGGCGGTGTTCCTTTGCACGTGCCCCAGCCAGCGAAGACGTCGTTGCTTCAAGATAGCAAAGATGCTGGATAACCGCGAGATGCTTACCACCCTCTCGTTTGTTACTCGATCCTTCCATAAGATCCCTAGAATACGCCGAAGACATCGCATATGGAAGTTGCTTATTTTCCTCTCCTGTTTAGCATACGATGTCCAAGTTTCAGCACCGTACTTACAAGAGTATGGACAAGATGCATGTCTGGTACACGATCATCTTCGTATTTACAGGCAGGTGTTGGTCCCCCTGGACTGAACTTCCCGAACGGTTGTCTATTGTTTGCCCGACATTCACATACTATAATAATCATTTGCCCGAACTTAGCTTGCCCGAATTTCATTTGCCCGAATGTTTCGTTTGCCATAATAGTTAATTGACATACTCTTGTTTACCCGAATATTGGATGTCATAATGATACGAATGCCATACGTATTGTTTTCCAGATTATTGTTTGCAATAATATTATTTAATAGAATATTTGAACGCCATACTAAACATGATTTCGGATTCATCTTTGTTAATTTGTTAGTTTTTCCGCTATTTTATAAAAAAAATAACCTCGAAATTGAAAGCGGGAGCGAAGCTCCCGCTTCCGTCTTCTAACCTATCCGCGATCCGAGTCGGTTTTGCCACTAAGCCCCTGTTCCCTACTGCCTATGATACACCACTATCTTGGCATTGGGTAATCTCAGAGAAAAGTTTATTTTTACTTAGTGGCAAAACCGACCCGGATCGCAGATAGATTCGAGGTATTTTTTTTTCATTTTAGACACTGCAATACATATGAATATTATGGATGTTGAGATGGATGACTAATGACATTATGGCATGTGATAGTTATGGATTACAATGATTATGGAAAATGAGATTATTGATATTGATATTATGGAAAACAAAGATTCTGGCATATAATTAATATGGTAAACAATGAGTATGGCATACAAAATTATAGAAAACAACTTTATGGCAGTTGAATATTATGGCAGATAAAATTCGGGCAAATGAAATTCTGGCAAGCAAGAGTATACCCTTCCCGAACATCGTGTCGTGTCTAGTGCCTACCTATTGCACGGAAATCGCTATTGTTACAGCATCGCTAAAAGACTCTGATGAGTGTTAAATTATCTCTATCTCAGTAAATCTAGCATGTGCCCAATAAAACAAAAGTACCGCTGTAGATGAGGCAATCGTATTAGTAGTACTTCAATTAAATTCCAGTTTTCACTCCAGTAAAAATGGATTTATAAACCTGGCGAGTTCACGAGCCGGTCGGTCACAGTCGCGCTCCGTCGGCCACAGCTGCTGAAGGCACCTGCTGCATGAAATATTGCCCACAGTCTTGAACCAATCGAACGAAATTTATGAAGCTTCTCTTTAATTTTCAGTAACAATTACGGAATGACAAGAACAAATCAGTCGACCGGAAAGAGACAGGGTAATTTCAACAAATAATAAATCTTAACCATTACTAATATTACTATACGCATTCTCAACTTGTCCAGATTCGTATCTCATCCTTATCCCTTATCCAATTCCAGTAAAGTCTAGTTTTCCCTCTGGAAGGGATGTTCAGAAGGCAGTCACCTTCGTAATACGAGTGTCTATATATGGCAAATCTTAGGATTAGGTGTCCAAGCGGACCTCGGGCTCGTTTCGGGCACAACCCGGAATATAGGTATATGACAAGTATTTTCAGAACAAGTTCCATATCGGTTAGTAACATTTTAATCATAATAACCATGAATTTTATTTCAGACAATTAAGGCCCATAGATACAAATACCTTACCGACTAACATACATACAATATATTATTAATACGTACCAATGAGTTTTTCGGAACTTATGTACGGAATATTTACCGTTAGCTTTTCGGTGAAGGAAAACATCGTGAGGAAACCGGTCTAATCCCAATAAGGCCTAGTTTTCCCTCTGGGTTGGAAGGTCAGATGGCAGTCGCTTTCGTAAAACTAGTGCCCATGCCAAATCTTGGGAATAGGTGTCAAAGCGGACCCTGGGCTCCGTTAGGGGCACAACCGGGAATAACGCTAGGAGGATTTTTAGGCAAAATGAAAGGGTGCATACCATTTTAAATATTAAAAGGATTAAATTGGGCAAAGTTCATATGGTAATAAAATAAAATTAAAAACTTACAATTTATACAAACATTGAGCTTGTTGCTCAACACACTTACAAATACATAACATTTCTGTTATAAAATGATACGGGGTCTGAACGCATTGTTATATTGAACACGTAAGGCGTTGGGGGTCCGTTGTGTATAGTTCACCCACAGGCTGCAGGTGTAGAATGGTTGGAAGATCTGATGTACGACATGCAAACCTGCGCGCCAACATGTTATGATGATGAATGACATCATACATACTAAAGTGCTAGTCAGGATGATGATGGTAGTGAATGTGGACGAATTGGGAATAAGGAAGAGATAGGACTCTGGACGAAGTGGGAATGCGGACGAAGTGAACCTAAAGGAGCATATCGTATCGGTTTAACTAGGTAATTCATAATAGAGTTAGGAATCAAAATGACGATTACAGCTCTTATCCTATCCACTAATGATTGATAAATGAAATACTAACTTGTATCTACGCGTTTTTCTTACCCACTTCTCGTGTGACGATACATAGACATGAAATTTATTTATTTAATCCTATGGCAAACAGGATGAAACAGTCATAAATATACATAATCACAATTAATCTACGGAGGGCTCCAGAAGACCTGATAGTCCTTAGCGACGAAGCCATCAAGTGGCTGATTAGACTCAATATTAATTAAATGAAAGTAATCTATAAACGAATTTTGTGTAAGTATAGTATATCATTTACAGTTTCTTTCTTCGATCTATTGATCGGGCCGTGCATCGCAGAGCCAGGAATCAGCGCACGCACATTCACCTATCCGCAAAAACATTTAGTTCTAACTACCATACATATCCAAACACCGATTATAATTGAATTTGACCCTTTAATTTGTAATAGGTAGGTCGGTAATAAATATAAAATAAGTGCAACCGAAGGTGAGATTTTAACTAGTCTACGCAACATTCAGTGGGTATTAGGTACCTAAACTTTGTGATTTTCCTTTGCGAGTTATATCTGTATCACATCTGATTGACTTTCTATTAAGTAGGTAGGTATCTAATGTTGGACTGATTCGATAAACTGAATGAGCCCATAGAATAAAGCTATTTAGTTTATCTTATCGTGCGATCACTCCCTGCATTGCGGGTTATCGATGAAGAGATTGCAACCCAAACATATAACATCAATGACCCGATCGCGCCCGACCGGCCCAGCTTCAAACTGCCACTCATCTTAAATATTCCGCGATTTCTCCACGCGAATGTCACGGTCCCGAACGCGTCTACGGACGATAGAGCCCAATTCCCCTAATCCGATGCCAATCAACTATGCAGATCACGAGATTGCCGAATTGCGAGGCGGATCGGTGATCGTGTCGTGAGAACGATGGGTAAGGTACTGAACAGGTGCTCTCCCCGGCTGGGTAACTGTTCCACCATCATCAAGCGGGCAAGCCGAGCGCGCACAGCGCAGTCCCGTCTTGATACCTCGCTGTGCACCACGCGAGCTGCGTCTAGCTACCGTCCAAACGCACGCGGACAATCGCCGCACGCGCGAACTGGCAGTGATCGAGATACTCGAGATTTAAACATAGTGTCACAGTGATAAAATCAGGAAGTTGTTTTAACAATTAAAGTGACCGTTACTGGGCTCCGATAGTAGACTGGTATTGAAGGTTTTTTCGCAGTAGCACCAGGGTAATCGGGGCAGATAATATTAACGGTTGGCTCCGCGCTCGACTGTGGCCGACCGCAAGCATGACGAGCGCCGGCGACTGCGCTCTCGTGCTGCTCTTGCTGGTACATATTGTTTTTGTTATCATTCTTACAAATAAGGTAAACGTACCAATGCTTGACTCCTCAATGACAATACTATGAGGGAGTAGTATATTGAAAGTGACATGTATTAGGCCGGTGTCGGGCATTGGGACATTTACCTTTTATATATGCTTTGCTGTAGTTATTTGTTAAGGGTTTTGGATTACTTTACTTAATACTTAATTACTTACTTAGAAACTTATTATACTTAAATTAGACTAGACTAGGCAGCTACATACTCGTACTTCCTTGCATTTTATAATTTGGGTGTGAAATGCTTTTCCTTGTCAGATTCTTGACGGACAGGAGATTGATTCAACCAGCCTGTGGAAACATTTTTTTCACCAAACTGTAAGGTGAACGTTCTAGTTCTCAACGTTGCATTAGTGTATGACATGTACCTACACTGTATGTCAACGTGCCAAGCCATGTTGATGTAGAGTGCCCGTGTCATACACTATTGCAATGTCAAGGTCTAGGACGTTACCTTACGCGTTATATACATATACAAAGATATGAAAATCCATATAGAAATGGCTTACACTGCCAATACGACTGTCAATGGTAAAGTGTAATACGATTATTGTTCTTACTTAAGTAGGACAGCTTGGACCATTCCATAAGAAATACTTAGGTAACTTGAGTACCTGTACTTTACGCTTTTCGATCGATGAAATTAGTATAGGTACAATTGAAATCTTTTCTATACCTAGGTACCCATTAGAATTATGCCTATAATGCTAGGTATAATAGGGAGAGGATTGGTTCAGAAATATTTATCAAGCTTTTACAAATCCTATGTACTATAGGTACCTATGTATTTAAAGATCGGTATTTTATTGAAATCGGTAATAGGGTGGATATCTAATCTTCATTCTGATGACATTAGGTACCTTACTACTTAAAACTAAGAAAAAAAAATCAATGAAAAAATTGAATATAATAATATTTTAAAGAGGGTAAGTTTGTAGCTTTATGAATTTCTAAGTTTGTGTGTGGGTGATGTGATGTCTACTTATTCTATTTCAAAAGTGATTTCGCCAGTATCCAGAATGTAGAATGGACCGTCAAGGGACGAGTTACTTATATGTTATCCTGCGTGCGGCTCCTTTGTAATACGCGGAAAGAGCTGCGCAGGCGGTTTAGAAATTGTGTAATTTTTAACACGTTCGCGGTCCCGATTTTGAGAGCACACCCACATTTTTTTTCTAAGTTTGTTTTAAGCAGTAACGATGCTAACGAAAATTATAACTTTTAAATCAAAGCATAAATTTATAAATTTAATGCTTCGAGCCGGGTTAGCGACGGGCCATGAATGCCTGAGGTCGCCGGTTCGAACATTCAATGGTACTTTCATAAAACACCATCGCAAAAGTAAAGTTTCAATAGATGGGCATTTTCAGATATAAATCGATACATTTCCGCCTAAATAAAGTTGTACCAACAATTTATTTGCTTTGCCCTAAGGTAGACAATGTTTTGACCTTCGATCAGTAACTGTTCGTTTTTTAGAACAGTTATAAGTATGTAGATTTTATATATAAAAGTGCATAAACAACATACTAATATCGAAAACAGACCTTTTTTGGACCATGTTTAAATAAGTCATAAAATAGTACTACAGTTTTGACGTCAAGCTTAAATAATTAATTAAAATAGTAGTATTAAGTAGTATAAATAAGTAAATAATTAAGTAATAAATAAGTAGTAGTAATATTGTAATTTAGGGTTTTCCTACTGTAGTTTGTTGCTACTGTGGTCAAAAAAGTTACAGTAGGCTGTATGACACGCACCATACAATATTAAGATATACTTTATGGGATAACACTCAGCGAGTATATAGTATACTAGGTAAAGCCAGTAAAGTTCTTATAAATAAGTATAACATCTGCCTCTATACTATACTAATAGACTGTAGCCCTTACGCTGGCCCCGTGTGGGTTGGGAACTTCGGACACACCATTGAATTAATTCGCATATTGAGAGATAGGTTTCTTCGCGATGTACTTATTCCTTCACAGAAAAGTTAATCCAGTGACTACTACTACACTACTGCTATCAATATTCTACAGAAGTAGGGAAGAAGACAGAACAGAAGGACATGACTTTTTGAATGCAATTTTGCGGAACTTCCGCTAAGTACGTAACACCTGATTCAATGAATACCTTCATAATGATTTAATTCCAATGAGTCCCTATTTACATATTGAGAAACACACACGCATCATCAATTGCAGTGTTTTTAAAGAAATAGCCGCTCGCCCATTAAATGTATTACTAATTAGTAATTTTATGTTAAAGAAGGAAGTGGAGAAAGGTGATTAGTAGGGCTGTGTCCTCCATTTACAAAGAACCAAATCTTTGGCCGATTTTCCCACCGCTCGTTAAGGGCTTAAACTGCGGTTTTATGACGACTATTAAAGTAAGAGCAGGCAGTATGCACACCGTAAAATCCGTCATGACCCGTCTAAGCATTAAAGATACGTGATTGAAGCCATTATAAATTAAATTTCACGCTTGGCGGATTTGTGTTAAACGCAGGCAAAAAGTAACAAAAAGATTCGCTTTATGATATCAGCTCTCGGGAAAGCGTAGATGTCCAATTTGTTAATGTTACCGAAATTGCACACGAGTGGTTTCACCATTCAAGGAACTTATTGCTTTTATAGAAAAACAGAAACAGGTTTTTTAAGAAATAACCTTAGGTATCCAAAAAGCGCGAGTCTGACTCGCGTACCAGGGGTGCGGTACGAACTTTCATTCACTCCCATAATTATGTAACATTTTACAAGCTTTTATTTAACTTGCAATGTAACTACCTAACTACATATGTTTGTTCGGGTGGAATCTTGCAACTCAATATTTTGAAGCAGACATCTGCAACCGATTGAACTGAAATTTTGGGTTTAAGTAATATTTTAGATGGCAATTCAATATTATGGTACCATCGAGCTGATATATTGATGGATACAGAAGGTGGCCACGGGAATGATAGAATACAGGAGGCAAGGCAAATTATATAAGCGCTGTACCTTGTTACACATAAAATAAATAATAATAAATCAGCCTATATACGTCCCACTGCTGGGCACAGGCCTCCTCTCATGGATGAGAGGGAACGGGCAGTAGTCCCCACGCTGGCCCAGTGCGGGTTGGGGACTTCAAAGATTCAAAGATTCAAAAATTTATTTGTCCAACATAGGTAGTTATTAGGTATTACATTTTTCCAGTATCACTATGTGGCGCCTTGCGGCATACAAATATAGTTATATTTTTGTAACATGCTTCTGCATGCAGCATGCTTCACAAATAATTTACATTAGGTAGTCAACATATCACAATATATATATATAAATACAAATTTAAGTTAAAAGTCCGTTAAAATGAAATATAAAATATGATGTAGTCAGCATTATTAAAAATATAAAGAATAGAGTAATTGGAATTAAGTACATATGTCAGCTAAAAATTGATTAATTGAGTAATAAGCTTTTTTTAATAGAAATTCTTTTAATAGTTTCATATCAACATCATTTTCACCAGTTCCAACAATAGTCTGTGGTAGTTTATTAAAAATCTTGTGGGCCATTCCAATTATGCTTTTTTGCAATAACGCTGTACTACTTGAAATTGCTTTTAATTTATTCTGAAGGCGGGCACTTTTGTATTTACCAAATTGGTTTCGATTTTGGATCACAAAATTTACTATTTCATATATGTACAAACAAGGTAATGTGAGTATTTTTAACCTAATAAAGTGTGGTTTGCATGAGTCACGCTGTTTGATTCCACAGATTGAACGCAGACATTTTTTTTGGGCTTTAAATGCATTTTCCCGATTTGTGGAATTACCCCAAAAAAGGATACCATATCTCAATGTGGATGTAACATATGCGTGGTACGCCGTTAGTAAAGATGCCTGATTGGACACTTTTTTAAGATTGTATAAGGCATATGAAAATGAACTAAGTTTTTTACATATAATGTCAATGTGGTTTTTCCACGTCAACTTATTATCTACGCTAAGCCCTAAAAAACGACTAACATTAGTTTCATTTATTCTATGTCCTTTATAAGCTATATTTAAACTAGTTGGCTGCAATTTTTGTCTAAATGTCATTATATTCGTCTTATCCAGATTAATTTTCAAATTATTCGTTGTCAACCATTGTATAATAATGTCTAATGTTTTATTTATGTCTGCTTCATATGTTTCTAAATTTTTTGCTGCGAATACCACTGTACTATCGTCAGCGAAGAGAACCATGGGATGTTCGATAGCTCTTGGTAAATCATTTATGTAAATCAAAAACAATAAAGGCCCTAATACACTTCCCTGTGGCACTCCGTAGAGAACGTCTCTGCGACTAGATGTGTAGATTAATTCTGTTTTTGTTTCTAAAGACAATCTTTTTATTTGTGTCATTTGTTGTCGATTACTTAAGTAGGATTTTATTAAACTATAAACATTGCCACGTATTCCATAAGTATACAGTTTGTCTACAAGAATATTATGATCAACAAAGTCAAATGCTTTAGACATGTCCATGTATAAAGCACACACAGGGACTTTTTTATCCATATTTATTATTACACTTTGCAGCAAATCAAATATAGCCATGTTGATGGTTTTTTTCTTACGAAATCCTTTTTGTTCAACACAAAACAAATTTTGACACTCGAAGTATGTATATAAACGATTGTATATAACTTTTTCAATGATTTTAGAAAATATAGATAACAACGCAATGGGCCTATAATTAGCAATGTTATTTTTGTCATCTTTTTTGTGAAGGGGTCTTATAACAGAAATCTTAAGATATGCAGGAAATGTGCCATGTTCTATACATAGGTTAATAATATAGCTGAGTACAGGAGAAAGAACTTGACATGCTCTTTTTATGATTTTTGTATGGATCCCATCATAACCGACACTATTCGTACTTTTAAGGCCCTGTATTATTAATTGTATGTCATCCGGAGTAGTGGGTTGCATAAACATTGAATTGCTATTGGATGTCATTGTATTCATTCTATTGTAATTTTGGTTGTCACTAGACTGATTAAATCGATATACTTGGTCAATGTAATAATTATTAAAAGCTTCTGCAATGCGTTTTGGGTGTGTTATAACATTACCATTAAATGTTATTTGTTCAATGTTTTCTACAGGCTGCTTAGCTTTAGAATTATTAATAATTTTCCAAGTTGCTTTTGTCTTATTATTGGATGTATTTATATAATGGTCATTCTGTGCCCTTTGGGTCAAATTAATTATTTTTGCCAGTCGCTTGGAATAACATTTAAATAACATCTTACTATCAGGATCTGATGACAGTCTATATTTCCACAACATTTGTCTTTTTCGTCTACAGCAGAGTCTGATCCCTTTTGTAATCCATTTAGGCTTACAGGTATTAGTAATTTTTACTTTCTTAATTGGAAAACACAGCCTGTAGAATAATGTAAATGATGTGATAAAACTATTAAACGCTTCATTTGGGTCATTTGTAGCAAAAACATCATAAAAATTTAGATTGTCGATACAATTTATAAATTTCTTAATATTTTCATCACACATATCTACTTTTTTTATATACCAATGAGTGAGAGAACAAGTTTTCTTTACCGGACATTTAAGTAATTGTGCTGTGTGGTCCGAGAGAGCAAGTTCCAATACTTCTGTCTTGCTTCCTCTGATATTGTGGATAATATTATCAATACATGTTCCACTATACAGTCGGGTCGGTTGAGATATACCTAATTTCAAGTTACAGCTAAGTAAGAGATTTTCAAAATCCTTACAGTGCGTATTTCTTTTGAGGGTATCAATGTTGAAATCGCCACATACTATTATCTTTTTCCTGGTATAACAAATTTTATTTAATATATATTCTAGTTTATTTAGAAAAAGATTGATTGCCCTTGAACAGTTATTAGGGATTCTATAGATACAGAGTAAAATAATACCATGATCAGTCAATTCAATGCATGTGCACTCCATAACATTTGAGATTGAGGTTTTGTTGACTTCGTTTAAAATATTGAATTTTAGGCCATTTCGTATTAATATGCAAGATCCCCCATTCCTATTTTCTCTAGTGAAGCAAGATGCTAATCTATATTTTGGAATGGTCAAATGTACCTCGTCACCCGACTTCATATTATGCTCTGTTATACAGATAGCGTCGATTTGTTTTCCAGTTTCCATGAACTCTTGTAAATGAACACACAATATGTTTGCTTTGTTTATAATTCCATTTATATTTTGATGAAGAACATATATATTACTGTAGGTAACGAGTTCATTTTTTGACGGTAACGAGTAACGAGTTCACTTCACATACACCTTTGAATTTCTTCGTGGATGTATGCAGCTTTCCTCACGATGTTTTTCATTCACCGAAAAGCTAACGGTAAATATCAAATGATATTCCGTACATAAGTTCCGAAAAACTCATTGGTAGGTACGAGCCGGGATTCGAACCCACGACCGCCGTTTGACAGCCGCATGCCTGAACCGCTAGGCTACCGTAGCTTGTAACAGCATAATTATTTAGATGTTTTCCGATATGCCTCTTAAATTCACCATCAACAAGTTTCTCTCTACGTATGTGACCGAATCTACCGACGTTTGCCTTATATTTTAACAATCATCCCGTTGTTATCACAAAACATCATAAATTATCATTATGTGGGGTAACGATGATTAATCAAACAGACGAGTAAGGCTCGGCTAGACCGACCTGCCAGTGAAGGCTTCAATGAACAGACCACGGCCGCTAATTACTGCAAGAATGCTCCATAATACTCCATTCGCGGATAGGGTTGTCCCTAATCTATGTAGTTAAATATACATAAAATCGTTAAATATATAGCATGCCCCATCGGAATCATCGTGAGGAAACCGGTCTAATCCCCATAAGGTCTAGTTTTCCCTCTGGATTGGAAGGTCAGATGGCAGTCGCTTTCGTAAAGCCAGTATGCCAAATCTTGGGATTAGGGGTCAAGTAAAGTGGAAATTCTTCGATATATTGGTACCTACCGCAACCTATGATGACCAATCTTTAGTTTTTGTGATCAGCCGTAACATCAAGCAGTAATATTTTGGCTGGGAGCACCTTTTGCTCGTCCTGCACCGCCGGTTGGCGAAGGCTTGAAAGTCACTCAGTGTCACAGGTATGGGTAAGTATCTACCCATGGATCTACCACACCCTTCCAAACATTTCATTAACACCGCACAGTTGAGGGTGTATTTGCCAACAAACTCAAAAACTGTTAATTTAACCAGCATGTAACAGCATAAATAAATTTATGTTGAGGAAGACACATGAGGATAAAATATTACGTTCATATCATAAGAACTAAAGCAAATAGAAAAATAATGAACAAGAGTGGTAAATTTAAATTAAAAGACTAACTTAGATTGATGTGTACATCTAACTAATTGTAACAAACCTACTATAACCGTATGCCATAATGACATATAAATTATTAGTACTTTTATCAATAAGTCTTTCATTATTAAGCCAATAAAACCGAACCATGATAATGTATCAAACTCTGATGAAAGTCATCATTTTGGCAACCCTAGCTTCATGATTGAATGCAGCAGTAAGAACAAAAACTATAAAGCACACGCGCGCCTAAAAATCACGCGTCATAAAGCTCATAAACACCGCTCCAGCTAGGTAGGTAGTTATTCATTATTTGGCCACATATTCATTATTTTCTCATACATCATTTTATCATACAATAACCGGATACTTAAAGAAACTTCTTAGTTTACGGGGCACCAACATTTTTATATACCTGGTAATAGTGGTAATACCCGCCGAAGTACTACTCGTATTAAAGTTTAATACCTAAGTGTATGATGATTGATGAGGAGACACGTTATTTTTAAGAGACATATTATATACTAAGTATATACCAGTGAGATTGGAAATTATGTGTAAATTAAAATCATAACTCGTTTCTCATAGTGCTTCACTGAACCAATCGATGATAAATATATGAGATTTATTGTAGCCGTAAACGCGAGTTAAGAGCAATAAAAATATTCGTAGTAGGCACCCGTTATATTCACAGTTCTCAGTGATTAAACGATTTGTAAATGACACAACTACTTCATTCCCAGCGCTATCTAAATGTCCCATCTGCAAAATAATGCAATTAAGGATTGAAATGGAACTGTAGTTACATTTTAAAGAGATACCTTAAGAGTTAACTTTGTTAGCCGGTGTCTCCTTAGGGAGACACAATGGCGTGCAGTCGCGGTTGCGGGCAACCAGCGACTAATAGGTGCGACAACTTCCGCGGTGGAGCACGATAATTAGCCGCACAATTATCCCAAATGGCCTGGGAATGCGATAACGTGCCGTGGGACTGCGAATTAAGATCTGTAACATTTTACTCGGAATTAAGTGAGCTTTTAATAGTTTTATTTTTATAGACCCATGACATGAAGAACAAAATTAGTTCTAATATATTGTAATGCCACATTAAACGGCCTAATAGAATAGCGTTTATGTCGAGGTATTGGGTGTTGGATTCATACAAGGGCTACCTAAACGAATTAATCAATATTAAACTTTAGTGGTCGGAACAAAGATGCACTTAAACGACATAGTTAGGTAATTTAACAATAATAATTTAGCATCCGCGCCGTGACTTGTGACAGCAACTCCGTCACCTCGGAACGTAGCAGGGGGTGGCAGGGGGTCAGAGGGGCTACCGCGAATCGAAAACGAACTTCGTTCGTGTATCTCCCTCTCTGTCGCTCGAATGAGCAAGTGAGGCAGAGACGGATATACACAAACGAAGTTCGTTTTCATTTCGTGGTAGCCCCTCAGTGCAGTGCAGTGGTACAGTAAGTACCTGCGACATTAATAAGTGCTCAAACGCAGTGGCGTACTAGTGCGCAGTGGCGGTAGGTACTTACCGCAAGTGGAAGTGTCCACTTGCGGTAAGTACCTACCGTGTGATTGCTGGAGGAAATTGCGCTGCGTCGATCCGTATGGCATGTACTATTGATAAAAACTTTTTAACAAAAATATGAAACCGCCGAAAAAAAACTGAAAAGCAAAAAATAATAAATCTTTTTTATTTAGTTTAATAACTAAGTTCTTAAATTAATCTAAGTTTTGATTACTCGCTGCATATGTGGTCATACATTTCAATCATCCCCTGTTTTCCTACCCTTAGGGTTGAATTTTTTTATTCAAAATTTATGTGGGACGAACTTCGTGGTTATACCCTTTCTAATAAAAAAAATATCAAAATCGGACTACTCTGTAAAAAGTTATACGTGGTCAAAAAATATATAATATATTTATGCGTTGACTTGAGAACCTCCTCCGTTTTTTTCGCCGGTTAAAAAAAGTGGATCAATGTGCAAATAAATACTCATTTATGAGAATACCAGAGCAATATGTTCAAAACATTTTGTACCAACGGATTATTAATTAATACACAGCATATATGAAAATAAGTTCTTATAAGTAGCGATAGCGACGATACGACCGCAGAACAACCGTTGTTGAACTTGACGCACGATCAATTCATTCAGCGGCTTCACGCACAATAATCAGAGTAACCCCGTTTAAGAAACCGTTTACTCGTCTGAACACGAATTTGCATACAAGCATTTGTAACAGATTATCAGCATCCTATGTTGTTTCCGCACGATGCGACGCGGTCAAGAGGTGAACACGGGAAAAACTCGACGACTGCGTCCATTCTTTGTATTAGTGTAATGACTCTATTTTAGAACCTCGAGCAATTTGAAAAAGATCTCCTGATGAGCTACCTTTAATGGAATATGAATGCATAGACAAAAATGTTATTACCTATTCTAATTCGACACTTTTCTCATTTACAAAAATATAAAGGGCATTTTCGCGAGAAGAGAGAAGAGATGCATTGTTAGTGACGTCACCGGGTTAAAGTGTTCCATTTTGTAACTTTTATTTGTCGTACAAATTGTATAGTTAATTTTGGTTACAAAATGGAACATTATTATCTCTTCTCGCGAAAAAGTTTAAAAACCGACCCATAATTAATATAGGTACTTACAGGTACTATTGGATTAAGTTAAGATATATATGAGTAAGCCTTACTATAGGCATAGGCTTACCTAATAGTTTGATGATTTAGGCGCGTATCGTTTCGTCAGTAGGTTTAGTAGTCCTACCTGTAGATGGTTATAAGGATAAGTTTTTTTTTTGACATGTCTTTTCCAAATACATGCATTTTTTCCAAATTCTACATGGAAAGCGAAAATGTACACACTGTTTAAAAAACACCGCGCTCTATTGTTTTGTTCGAAGCAAGCTGTTCGCGTGAAACGCACTGTTTATCTGCTCCAGTTTTTGTTTCATTGTGGTCAAAGTCAAACCAAGTACAGTTATTTTCTTTTAGTACTGAGGTAAACGTCCCAACGTTTGACACCTTAGTTTAAATAATTGAGCCTGATGCACCCTTTATTATCTTAAAATAGATTCATCACCATCATCTTCATTATATTACCTAGCTGAAAAACGTCCACTGCTCGAGATAGAACTCCCCCAAAGAGCGCTATAACAACCTCTGCTGCTAGGTACACTCGGATCTAGCGGACTCCCGTGACCATTACGTGGTCATCAGACCACCTTGCTGCATCTCCCGGTACTTACGTGGTCGGTATCCGAGAATCTCTCCGTCCCAATGGCCAACGGTTGTACGTGAGTTGTATTCCCACTGCCACTTAAGAAATAAGATTGAAGGTCCCAAAATCTAAAGTATCCAGGCAGTGTCGACTACTGGGACTTGTACCTTACTTAGTAAGTCATCAATCTATTGATAAGTTGTATCAAAGGTCGCTCCGACGTGCGTGCGAACTGGACGCTTGAGACCCGCTATTCTCGAACTTTTTTTAATTTCACCTCACCGTTCACCCACAAATATAATCTAGACGCCGCGATTCGTAGCAACTAAATGCAGGTAGATGTCTAGTTTCGTTCGCGTTCCGAATAACAACCGAGGAGCGCGGATTGACTGACTTTCAAAGAGCATATATCTGACCTCACGTCCGTGAACGAATTTAAAACGGCCTCGGTACAAATCGCAAAATCATTTCCGACCAAATTAAGATGAAACAAAGATTATAGGTAGCTGATAAGATTGAATTATAAAAGAAAGTTTGCAACTCGCATTTTTGTTTTGGCCTTTAGCCGAGATTCGGTTTTAAGGGGGCTTTTGATACGCTGTCAAACTGTCCATATGACCAACATATCGGATTTGGAGAATCGTAAGTATTTACTATATAGTTATCTACTATTAGTAGTACTATTAGTAGTATCTACTATTCGACTTCGTTCACATAAGATAATCCATAGATAATCACACCACCGGCTTCCGTAATGTTGTAGTACTGTGCTGTGATTGGCTAAATACTAGCCAATCACAAAGCGTAATTTTTTTGTTTTTTTATGCCCATTTTAAATTAGATTTTTGACAGATGACGCGACGCTGCTACGTTCCAAAACGCCATAGATAGGCAATTTTGTATCTGATCGAGTCTCCTTAAACAAGGACACATATTATTGAAATACGAAGTTCTATTTTCAAATTATTTTCGGTTGCGTCGCTCTACGCAATCGAAACAGTAATTTCAGTTGTTTCGGAAGTAGCATAGACTATTCAATGATGAAAAGAGTGACGTGTCAGTATTCTCTATGAAATCTTTATACAAGTACAAAAAATACTTTTTGTACGAGTTCATTAAAATTAATAATTGAAGTCATTCATACGAAAACGAAATATCGTAAGTACTATATTCTCTAGTTCTACTATCCGACTTATTTTACACAAGATAATCCATAGATAATCACACCACCGGCGTCCGTAATGTTGCAGTACTGTGCTGTGATTGGCCAATCACAAAGACAGAGATTTTTGACAGACGACGCGACGCTGCTACGTACCGAAACGCGATAGATTGGCAATTTTGTATCGGATCGAGTCTCCTTAACAACGACACATATTATTGAAATACGAAGTTCTATTTTCAATTTTTTTTCGGTTGTCTAGAGCGTATCGAAACAGTTATTTCGGTTGTTTCGGAACTAACATAGACTATTTAATGATGAAAAGAGTGACGTTGCAGTATTCTCTATGAAATCTTAATACACAGATTTTAATGGACGAGTACAAATACTACTATTATAGGTTTCCTTCTCATGTTAATACCGTTTTTTACTGATAACTGAAACCAAACTATATTATAATTACTAGTACCTAACTCTGTGAGCTGTAGAATTCCCGAACCGTCATTTTTTTTCAATTTCGAAAATATGTTTCGACGATCTAATATTGATAACCTGCAAATAAATTTTCATGAAAATGAGTTGAGAAATGCGCTTTGTAGAGGAGAACAGCCGGATAGGTACCGGTACCGGTACATACGAAAGAACTTTTGCCCGAGCTGAATCGGAGAACTTCGTTCGCTTCGCTCGCTAACTCGTTCCATCCAAAGAGATTTCTGCTGTTCTGATACCGCATACACCTTTAAGGGGCTACCCGAGGTTTTCATCGAGGTTTTCATCGATTTTTGACAAGTTTTGAATCGTATCTCCTACTTTTGCACCACAGATAGAAATTATACCTACGTCAAATGGCTATCGGTTCTTCAATCTTTTCGAAAGAAATGAATACTTAATTTTGTGTTTTTTTTTAAACATTGTCTAAAAAAAGGCAGAAGCCAGTTTTTGGCCTAAAATTGGTCAACTATGATGCCAAATATCTCGAAAACAATGAACTTTGAAATAAATATGGGATATTATATTGTTTAAAGCCGTTGTTGTAAATATAATAAGCTACAAAAAAATTAGAAAACTAAGGTATTCATTTATTACAAAAGAGTAGACTGATACTGTATCGTACGTACTACCTACTGAGTTTACTACCGAGCACAAATCTTGGTTAGAGAGCGTAGGTACTCTCGTAAGTAAAAGCTGCGGCTGCGGGTAATGTAAGTTTAATTACACTGCTAAGTACTGAGCATAAACTACTGTCGGCATTCTACTTAATGTTTTGATTATCAAAACGAAAAGTTCGCACCATAATATTTAGTTTGCGGTTGGGAGGCGACACTCAGCGGTCAACCAGATTACCTAGCAGATTTTTTTTTACGTTTTAAGTTAGAGAACTTTCCCCCAATCTTCACTTTCTATTCACTAGCTCTGAAGGACACTGAAAGTGGCCAGGGCTTCATTGTTTTTGGAACTAAATTACGCTTGTAACCTACTTTAGCGTAAATAATAAGAGTAGGCCAATATTACGACCCAATGATATCTAAAAATAAAAATTATTCGTATTGGAGGCTTTCTCCGACATTTATATTATTAAACTAACTAGTAAAAGTGTTTACATCGTACCGCTCTATTAAGTGACATTGGGATGGATTTTCAAGTTTAGTATTTTGTTTTTGTAAGATGTATCTAAGAGGCTAATAAATTACTTTGGATTTGTTACCGTTACTTTCATTTACAATACGCACTTGACGTCAAGATCCTTCATAAATTATTTTAAGAGGAAGTAAACGTATGTGATTTTATTTTGTTATTTTTAGGTAGGTACAAACCGTTTTCTAAAATCTAAATGTTTACATTTTTTAACGCCTCTTGTAGGCTGTTATATAGCCGAGCCATTTAGGGAAAGGTTGTTTCATAACAATTCCAATAACAGCCAAGTTCGTGTTTCGCGCAGTCTAGATTTCGGTATAGTAAGCACGTCTTTGTTACACCGACTCGCATGCCAACGACCGCCCACAAAAAGTTGCGTCGTTTTTAAGAATTAAGAAATTATTATTATTAGGATGTGCGAACGTATTTTTTTAATTAATTGATTTTACATTTGACATGGTGCACAAACTTGTGTTTACTACCCGATCGACACCACTTAGTAACTTCTTCATATAAGTAATTTTCAACAGAATTTGTACGAAATTTACGTAAAGTTACCATCAACTATATTTTTGAATGGTCTACTCTCGCTCGTTAACTGGATAAAGCCGCGGATGCGTTTCAACCGCCTCACTTTTATGTAACGATTTGTAGAGGGCCTAGCGTGACAAAATCACCAAGTTAGAACGAACAAAAATAAGCTTGCTTTTCTACTTGCAATATATATTAGGTAAAACCAAATGCCACCGTAAGGTTTTTTTCATCTCCTCACTCACACACAGTCTTATTATATGTATAAGTACACCTACACATTAGAGCTTAAGCGTAGCGTAAAAGGGTTCTCTATTGTATGGGCAAAAATCATTTCCCAAAGTGTCACTTCCCAAAAAATGTTTCCCAAATGATCATTTGGCAAAAAAACACTAGTCAAATTATTGTTTCGCATTATATCACTTGGCAATATCTCCTATGGCATAATATTACTTCGCAAATTATTGTTTGGCAAAGTTTTACATGGTCAAGTTTCATTTGGTCAAAAGTATTATTTAGCATAACATTCTTTTTCCAAATTATTGCATGGCATATGATTTAGATCCTAATTGTGTAGTGCATACGAAATCTATTTGAGTGAGATTACATAATTTTGCTAAGCGGGTAGTTTGTAAAAAACAAAAGTAAATAATTTACAGGTAAGTTTATGTTCTTTTGTACTATAGGTACTTAGGTAACAATATATTATAATCCAAATAAGCAGCATGCATGCAAGCAAGCCGTCGGTTTCGCCCTTTTCATCGAGAGTCTCCAGCGAATCGACGCCACCCCGCTGCGCGGGGTGTCTATTTCTGGTCTGAGGGACACAAGTGAATCCTAACCTAACCGACCAAAAACAGAGTTCGCTTATGACAAGCCATTTTTTCCACCCTGGTACCTAATGTGCGAAATGAAAATTTGAACAAATGTTTTGTTTGGAAAACAATATTAGCCCGAACAAAGTGTTTGCTTAATAAACTTTTGTCTTAATAACATTTGACAAAGCAAAATTATGCCAAATGATATTTTGACCAAATGAACAAAATGCGAAACAAAAATGTGCTATTTGTTCGTTTGGGAAATGAAACTACTGCCATAAGTTTTGTGGGAAGTGAAATTTGGCGAAAAATATTTTGCCGAAACAGCAGGATACCGCGTAAAAGAGTATTTTTTTTTCTTTTGTTTTGTTTTTTATGTTTAGTTAGACTTTGTGTTTCTTTTAGTAGTATCGACTATTCTCTCAGTGCCATGCCATCTAGTCCAAATGCTGGCTTCACTGAAAATAGCGTCACGGAATGTGTCCTCTGGCTTACTCCGTGACATTAAGCTGAGTGCTAGCCCTTTAGAGCAAATTACTTAGAATAATTTGATCAAAATAACTTTTGTAACACTTTTATTTATGTTTTTTTTGCACTAATAAACTATTTTCTTTCTTTCTTTTATTCGGTAAAAACTGTGTGGCGGCTAAAACTCTCCACGGCCTTACCCAATTAACGCATAGGTACTTAGCTAGGTTAGCTTTCCTTATAAAATCATACTTGTATATATAGTACGCCAATTTTTTTTTTACATATGTAGCATTACAAATCCAGCTAAATGTGGAAGGCGAGATAGGTATTTTGTAGTTACTACTTACCTATTGAGCTAAGCCACAGCGCTTTCTGCGAAATAAAACATATTCTACGGTACGAAATTAGACAACCTATTAAGTACCTACTCACCTACTTTACGCTTAGGGGCTAACCGTTGGTACACCAAATAGTATAGTAACTAATTATATAGTACGATAGTACACCACATTTAGTAATGTAATAAAACAATGCTTTATCTGAGATAATCCAAGACTTAATTGTTTACCCTTCCCTTTGGTCAATTTGAATGCTCATTGTTACATTTGTTACAGGTTAGCGCAGTGTTCACGCAGGACTACGATGGTAAGACTATATCGTAAGGTTAAACTGAGTACCATTTTAATTACACAGACAAACCGAAGCTTAGTGCCATATAGTAGGTACTACACGCTTATGGGCATAAAGCATTTTTAGGACTCTTCCCTAGAAACATATCCGAAGTTTTAAGGCCGTTTAAGGCCTAATTTTGTTGCTGGACTAATAAAGGTGTGTTTAGGTGTGCCTCAATGACTTATTTTTTATTATTTATTAATACTATACAATGTGATAGAAAACTTAATCTATTACATATCCCTGCAAAACTGTTTTATAATAGTTTGTCTACAGGTACGCGTCTCTATAAAATCTATGTATCTATCTATCACAACTTACTAGCTTTCCTGTAATTAATTTTAAGTTTCTCAGCAAACACCAATGGCGACGCATCCAAAATACATTAGTAGTAGGCCACATAAGTTTTAATGTCCCACAGAGTTGTAAAAGGAGAGTTAAAGCTTCATATCACCCCAATGCTTTTAGAAAAAAACATTATGTATTGCATAGAATTCTGTAGTTAGCCAGACTGTCAAGTTCTATACCTACCGACTTGAATATAAATTCTAGTGTATCAGATAAACCTAATCACCAACTTATTCTTGATCAACGTATATTTGAAGGTATAAATCAGATGAGTAATGAGCATTTGTGTGATTAACCGCTCTTGAAAGTGCTAGACAAAAGTAGCGATCCACTTTTGTCTGACACGTCAGGTAATAACTAATAACGTGGGCAGTAGTAACGGCCTAGGAACGATTATCTCCCTGCCTAGCTCCTATTTCGAACGTATCTAATATCTCTATGAAATAGGCCTAGCAAGATACGGTAATATTTATTGCCAATAAAACATATCAAAGCTTGAAAGAAATTCCTATCTACTCGTATCTCCATTGAAATAAGACGGGCATTTCTGCGGAGATCTTCACTTATTTTCTTTGAAGTGAGTATAATTTAGATTATTCAATTTAAACCTGTAATACGAAGAAATAACGACTATACCGAACAAACTAAACGATGAAAATGGGAAGGGTAAATAAATCATAATTCCTTCACTTTGGTAGGTAACATAACCGACGTGAAATGGTGGGTACACACTGAGCAAACGAACGACCAACGAACGCGAAGCATTTACGTGACAGCTATTTATTAGAGTGAGATACATAGCCGTTCGTTGGCTTGGTGTGTACCCACCATAAGGCGACCCACAGGCCAGTCAGAACACGCAGCTACAGCCCTTCAGGCTGCTGCAAGTGAACCAATGTCCAACAAAAAAAATAAGGCGAAGGCAGGCGTAATCGGCAATAGGATACCTACAACTTCAATTTTTTTAGCAATACCCAGGAAGGTAGAAAGTGGCATTTCATACAATTTTATACTAGGTACTTACAACTTTTAGGTTTAGGATAGCGAGGGACTGTCGACCAGAGTACATATATATGGTTTTAATTTCAACTCGATACCTCCACGCATTTTCGAGATAAAGGGTCTTGACAGACAGACAGACGGAAAACAAAGGGTTACACCTATCTGAATCACAAAAATTTTTTTGTCCTATTTTCATTTCGGCATTTACTATTCGACAAACTTCGTTTGCCTTTTTTTTAGTTTGTCCGACACCAAGTTCGCGACGTTTACGCCGGCTGGTCATTTTATGGTTTAGCTTTTGTAATTGTTTGACAAATCTATGATTCCCAATAATTGGTATACCCGCAATATCGTTATACCGACGTAACGATTCGGTTGATAATCTGTTCGTAATATTTTATCAAATCGGCTTTATTATATTTGAAATAATATTATTGTATACGGAGCACACATATGTTACTAATTCATATGTTTGTTTATGAAAATGGTTGTTACCTTATGCATTTTCAATATTAAAATCATTAGCAAAAAGTTTAAAATTAAACTAAGGTTATCCCCCTAAAGCTGTATTTATGGTAAATAATGAAGGTATATGTCGGCGGGCGATTGTAAAATTCGCCAGATCACGAAATTGGCTTATGACAAGCCATTAATGTCCGCCCTGATTATTGGCTCCCAACAAACACGGCCGCCATCGCATACGCAGCGCTACCAGTAGCCAAGAAAGAAACTACTTTTCGATGTGCCTGGTATAGAGCTAGGAATATCGACGAATGCGTTGTTCTCATCGATCTGCCGTATTGTTTATCAGGCACATCGTGATAAGCCTGGCCAACTTTTAGGCATATCATGAAATGGCGGCGTTTCAAGTTATTTCTTCCGACCTGACCCATACTTATACAGTACATATGTAGGCATTAGATAGTAAAAAAGTGTTCGGTTCTGGCGCTTGGGTGGCCGCTGCCGCGGCACGCTCGCTACGCTCGGTCGGCTCGCGCGCTGTATAGGGTCGCAGTTCACCTGACACTCCTCCTCACTTCGCTCATCGTCGTACCTACACCGACCTGCCTTAGAGTCTCAGTAAAACTACTTTTGAATTTCCCTCAAAATGAACATTTGGCTAAACGTATGAAATGCGGAAAATAATGATGGATAAGTAAAAAATTGGCTGTGAAACAAAAGTTGTAACAAGCCAAAGCCCAAATGACTGTAGCGGTAAAAGTTTTTCGGACAACTGAAACATGTGGATAACATGAAATGGTAAATGAAAAAAGTAATAAATTGTATATTCGGAGAATTCATAAATCATAATAATACGAAAAGTTTTCGGACTAACGATATTCAACCAATAAATTTTAGTGATTGCGATAGGTTACCAAAACAAAGTAATCCTATAGGAGTGTTCTGTTTATTCCTTTTGAGGTAGGTAGGTACGGAACCCTAAAAATTACAAATGTCAGGATTGACTAGACTACAGGTGTTTCCTAAAATGTCAGTAGCATTAGGCAGTATATAGGCAGGTACTACTCGTAGATACTACCTAATGCTACTGACATTTTAACGACTAAAACATAGCTATTAGTGAAGAAATTAACTGAGTAAAATTAATTTGAAGAGCTAACTAATTACTTTCTAGGTTGAAATTAGTAATAAGGTACCTAAAGCTATATGCATTTATTTCCACTGTGCCCTAGATCATACAAGCCACAGCGACCGCCATTTAGATCTCAACTAATTGATTGCAGTAACGGACATACAATGCACATTCTCAAGCGGCGGTACCGGGCTGCGGGACTCAGTGGCCGCACTCCTGCGCAAGCCCGAGGGCTTTCGCGGCGCGCCGCTGTTCGCCGACGACCGCGCGACGGACCCCATCACTGACGCCGTCTGTCAGATCAGACCCGAGCCAGATGATCCTACAGGCCTGCTGTATAGGCTGAGGATATCGGACTTCACGAGATGCGGAGTGCTGAAGCGGAATGTAAGTAAATTTAAATCCGTAGGTAGGTCCTATGCTGAAAGAATCGTTAACGTAAATTTATAAGACATTGTAGCTTTCAGAAGCGTCTAAGTACCAGTAAATTTAGCAAGCAAAGGGGGCCAGCCAGCAATTACATCCAGCATATCCCCAAAAACCCGTTTTTAGCCATTGATGTCTGAAATTATATATCTATTATAAGGAGTAAGCTACGACACATGAGTACTTGAGTACATACAATCGTTTATAACAATTAGAAAAGTTGAAAACGCGCCGACCTTTTCATTTCAAAGTTCAATATGCCAAAACCAGCTGAACCGATTTTATTGAAACGTAGCTAAGAACCACGTCCGCTTTCGGACAAAACAACCGCATTACAATCGGTCCATTTGTTTAGGAGCTACGATGCCACAGACAGACACACTGACACGTCAAATTTATAACATCCCTCTTTTTCGCCGGGGGTTAAAAAACACAAAAAATTCTGGAAAAATTTACCGGGTCGAATATCTTTGTATGAAATCTTGGGCTCAAATAGGTATACAATTTAAGCCTTTTGGGTTAATGGGCCGACGGTATATATTTATGCATTTTTATAGCCCTTCAAATGAACGTTTTATATGTACTAAGTAAAAAGCTCTCTATCAGACGCCGCCTCATCTAAGAAGCGGCGATAAAATGCATCAAAACAATAGGTGCAAATCGTTAACACATTTTCGTGAACACGTGCCATAACTCGTTATAAATAAGTGTCACCTCCACATAATAACATATTCCGTTAGTAACAGTATAGATGTGAGCGGTACCAATATCCAGTGCCTAAGTATTGTTGGTACCTATAGATTAACTAGGCCTAGTGCAGGCTAAAGCTATTGAGGTGAAGAGAAAACGAAGTGCTTCTGTGTCGATGGGCCGATTATATGGAAATGCAGTTTACTTTTAACCGAGTACAGTCTAAGAACATGTCCCCTAGAGCTGTTAACCTTTCTTTGAACCCGTTTGCAAGATATCGAGCAATTAGATATTTGAAATAGGTGTGTGATTATTATTAAAGAGCTCTCTTAGATTGATTTAAATTAAAGTTTGTACTGATATTCTAATAGAACATTAGGAACGTTATTCAAACTGAAATATTTATTGTTTCATAGGGAAAGTAATAGGTACTGTGTTAGATTGAAACATTAACTCAAATGATTTTTGTAGGTACTGTCATGAAATATTTACATCACGTTTAATCATAAAATCCGTTGTTTGATCGAGCCAGATATAAGATAATACATAATTAAAGACTTATAACTTTAGTGGATGGCTTACACATGTCCCGCAATTATTCGCTAAAAGGAATGTACGCTATTGTCGAAAAAATACTGAACTCACGAGCTATATGTTACAATTTGATTACAATTATGGACTAGGATATATTTAATTGTGTATAGGTACAGTCAGCTGCAAAAGTAGCTACGCGGGCCAAGTGCTCAAAATGACTTCACACGACTCTAATGTCAAGAGTATAAGAACTGTCTAGATGTCATTTTGAGCGTGTTATTTTGCGTAGCTATCTTCTGCTGCTGACTGTACACCTGCTTAATTGAAATAGATTACCTACGTACCACTTTGGTACCTATCTAAGTAAAGAGTTATTCATCTCATGTTATTCCTCTATTAATAAGCAATTTACATTTCAAGTCTTGTTTCTTCATTGATCATAAGTCGTAACATAACCAATACAGAAGTACCAATAGTGATGAAATTGAAAGATAAGAACTCTTTCACGCGGAAGCGTATTTCTCTCTTAAGGTCGAGTATCTAATTGTATGTACTTGTTACACCTTATTAATTTAACAAAACGTTGATATCCAGTGTATCCGTAATAAAAGCATTGTGTTGCGTGCTACTTTTTATTTAAACGTGATATACAGTTATGACGAGACTCGCAACGCGGGGCTAACGAATCGAAACAAGGTGGTAAAATTGGATGACATAAATATACCAGTAAGTATCATAAGATCCGTTAAGATCGTAATTAGCAATACGTGGATGAGTTGATTTTGTCGGATCAAGCGAAGCTGAATCCGATAGTAGATACTAATCCACGAATTGCCATTCTCGCTGAGGCAGATAATATAGTGCCTTTCTCCAAAAATGCGAAGAAATCAAAGAATATTTTCACTCATCATAAAACAGGAAGTAGGATAAATCGCCAGCAACTGCCGACCGTTAAATAACTGGCCACCTCATACTAAAATTTTACTCTATTCATCTATAAGTCCTATAGTATCTAGAATTCATTTTTAGTATGAGGTGTTAACTGACCACCCTTCAAAAAAACTGGCCACGTTATACTAAATTCAATTCTGTTTGTGGGGAAGAATATTTACGTATAGAGGAGGTACCTACCTACCCTAAATATTCATAGAAATCAAGATATATCGGATATCATCGATCGAATAGGTATTTCAGATAAAAAGCGTTTGTATATCAAGGTGCTAAACTCGTGTGCCTCGCGTAGTTTATCCCTCATTGTCTATCAGTTCCCATATTCCTATGTAAGTAGGGGGGCATTGTTTATAGGCTTACTCGTACAGTACCGTATCTTGTAGTTGCAGTAGCTATAGCATGACCAGAGTATTTGTATGGAAACTATGAGATCGCATAATGCGTCTGAAAATAGGTCAATTAATTTCTAAGAAAAAGTACGTGAAGTTGATTGAATTCATATCGATTAATTATAATTACACAGTACGACTTTTAAATTACGGGACACCATAATTAAGAAAAGTGTACCTAACATTTTACTTTTTGTACCTGCGATCGATGACAGTCCATGCTCTACTAGCCGCATTAAAACTTATAGTTCACGACGAGTAGGTGTATTGTTCTTGGACGTGATCAGCAACCGAACAATATAATATTATCTAATCTATTTATAATTAAGTCCGCCTCGCTCGTACACATTGTGAACGAAATGGAAAATCAATTTTATCCATCACTCAATCAATAGCGGTGCGGCGTAGAGTCCATTGGCTTTCATTTTCGTTATTATTTCTTCGATTTCGATACGATCTTTTAAGTAGCAGCCATATAAAATGTAATGTCCAATGAAAATGACGATAGTATCGTTTCGTTTCGATCCTAGCTAGATAATAGTGGCGATAGTGACCCTGCGTGGGTAACTACGAAACGAAGCTGTATAATAGCGGTCTTAGGTGCAAATCCCGAGAAGAGCTTTATATGGATATAATCTGAAATAAAAATTTATTTAATTTTTTTTTTAATTTAATTTTTAATTTTTTTATTTGAATAATGAGCACAGACATATTTCCCGAGTCTTGGTTTTATTATGAGTTTAAGCATTTATTTATTTATATGAATCGTTGCCTAGTGAGTACCCATCGAACTAAGCTTTGCTTAGTTTGGGATTAGGTCAATTTGTGTATCCTCAGGCGCCGCAAATATGCCGTCCTAGGAAACCGCTACATGTTTGCCGGCGTTTGGCGTTGAAACCTTGGGGCCATGGGGGCCAAGTGCGCGTCGGCTATATAAAGATTTGGCAACGCGCTTAAAAGCCTCGGGCGACCAGAGGGCTGGCCACTATTTTGCACAGCGTATTAGTATCGCTATACAGCGAGGAAATACGGCAAACCTTCCGGACACCTTGCCCGTATTTATGACAATACTTTTGCCTGTCTGCATAAGATTGTCCTTCAATATTTATATTGGAATCTGAAATGTAACTTACACTCACAGGGCTTCGTGCACGTCCGCGTGTGGTTCCCGCAGTTCCCGGGGGTAGTGATGCAGTCGGACCAGGAGCTCATCATCATGTGCAAGCCGCCGGAGCCCACCATCATCGAGAACAAGGCCGCCGGCTTCGCCGGCAGCTTGTGAGTGACTGACATTGTTTTCTTCTGCCATTCAGCAAGGTGCATTTTTAGTGTGCCGTACCAAAATAGGTCAACGGTACACTTTTTATTTGAGCCAAGGCCAGTCATATTTGACCAGAAAAATCGCAAAAATTGCAAGGAAACGGGTAGTTGTGATTGTTTTATATATTGTTAGGACCACTACCAGTACCGTACCTAGGTATATCAAAGTTTGCAGATGCGCAAGACCTGTGCTAAATAAGCAGCACTCGAAAAACTACGAAGTTTTCGCGCTTTTTTGGTATGGTCAATATAAATACTAAACTATGCGGTATTTTTATTAAAAATCCAGACATTTGTTGCAGAAGACTAAAATTGCTACAATTTGAGACCAGAACGCTCCGTAGGTTCAATAAGTAGGTAGTTACTTACCGAGATAGAGCTCTCCAAAACTTTATGTTGTTTAGCCAACTCTGAATCGTTATAAATCCTAAACTTTTATTTTAACAAAAAAATATTATTATTTTGAATTAGCTATTTAACGATACCCAACATGACAGTTCATCGGCTTATTTTTTTTATTTTTTACAATACGTAGGTGTATGGCGTGTGATGGTGACCGCAATTTTGATTACCTTATCATGGTTGAGATTATTTAATGTGACCGGTTTATCATAAAACTGTCATTGGAATTAGAATATTTCACTTTCGGCGGTTGAGTTGCTTTTTGAATGGTTTGACGCAACGCAATACGGCTAACTCTAATAATCTCAAGTATACCTAGGGACATTACGCTGATTACGCGACCACCTTCGGTTAGCTACTACCTGAAGGAGAAGGTTTTTTCTATTGAAGATAACATCAATTCGACTGACCCTATTAAGACAATTAGTTGTACATGCATTTTTTTGTTGTTTTAGAATAGAAATCTACTAAAAACCGAGAAAATATTCTTTCAGTTCATCAACTCAGCTAGGTGGTCGCCAACCGACACATGAAATTAGGTGGTCGCTAACCGAAACCGAAATTAGGTGGTCGCGAAATGACGCTACGTGTATTTGATAACTTATTGATAAACGCCTGCAGGTGAAACATCCAGAACGTGTTACAGAAGTTTGAGATGAGACAAGAAATGATTGTAATATCTTGCGTTATTTATGTTCGAAGGCCTATTTTATAAGTATTTGTATGTACCAGCCCCCATGGCGCGCGTGTGTCCGGCGTGGTGGAAGAGACGCCAGGCCGTCTGGAGTACGAAGTGGCGCTGTATAAGGAGGCACCCCCTGTCTCGCGGCACACCAACCACTCCGTCGACCTGCCCGTCGATCAGGTAACTGCTGTACGTTCGTTTATCACCTTTATTTTACAGTAACACTTTCTGTGACAGTAATATTAATAAACATTCAAGCACTGACTTTTAATTTTAGAAAAAAAGGCCTTGATGTTTCGGTTACAAAAATATCCACAACAAACGTGTGGGTTAGCGAGGGTAAATTTACTAAAAAGAAAATTAGAAAAAAGAAAGTGTTAACAATACGTTTATTTGACACGTGTCAAAGTAAACGCAGCCTAAGCGTGAGATGTACCTAAATAAGCAATATCACGCGCATAGGACTTAGAACGAGGTCATAACATGACTGTCCAAAAGAGTATAATAAGATCTCCTTAATTTACCAAATAAAAATTATAGCAGGAAAAAGAGATGCTGGTTCTCACTCAGGCCCAAAGCTCTTAAAATTGTAATAATGATGAGCCGCTTTGCCTACCTACATAGTATATTGAATGTTTCAGGCGGTCCCAATCGGCACGAAGCTGCAGCTGCGCGCGCGCATCAACCCCGAGTCGGCGTGGCGGCACATCAAGCTGCTGGAGGTGGCCGTGTCGCCGGACCCCGACCGGCCGCACGCGCCCGGCGCCGTGCTGCTCGTCAAAGAGGGGTAACTCAATTATATATTGCACACCTAAGATACGAGTAGGTACCTACTGTGGGCCCTTGACAGACGCATACAAGGAGAGGTACGGGCAGCGGCAGCGGGGGGCCCCTAGAAGAGGCAGATGTCCAATAGCTCATGCATGCAGCATTTGGCTTAGATATATTCCTGGTTTGTCCACGTCTGCTCCCCCCCCCCCCCCCCTAACAAAATCCTAGTTACGCCCTTGGACGTGTTTATTACATCTTCTTAGCCTTTCTAAAATGTCTTTGACCCTTTCTAACAACTGCCAAAGTGATAGATAAAGCGCCATTGTGAGGATCCGTCGCTTCGAAATGGACGTGAAATTATCTGGAAACTTCAACTCCAAACCGTTAATTGTAACAATCTACGAGGTAGTTATATGTAACTATTGACGAAGTAGATAGAAATAGAAGTCAGTTTTTTTATGTCAATTAACTAAGTACTACCTGTAGTATTTTAAGATAGTTGCATCTATTAAACTTACAGGTACCTGCCTTATACGTCCTATTTTACTCGTATAAAAACTTCATAATCTGGATAAAATGAAAGTTTAGCATCACGAGAACTGCGATGTTATCAAGTCAGTAGAGCATGCACAACTCCCCAAACACCAGTTTTGGATGCACTCGCTTTCACACTTTATTGCATCTGACCGGTTTGATAACACCATTTGCACTTTACCTAACTGCATCAGCATACAGGTGATCCCAAAAATTCGGACTCTTTACGTTAAGTGTAGAGCGGTCACATTTACAGCACAGTTATACCGTTCGCGTATCGGTAAAATTAAATATACATTCCTTTTCACGCGGAAATACACATTAAAATGCATACGGACAAAAATAACTTCAGTTTCGTTCTGACCCATTGAGATAACGGTACACAATTCTAAGTTCTGTTCTAGAATTGCAACGTGGATGTACGTGTGTACCGTCACGAGGGTAAACTGGGTAGGTACGTAGAGTCAGCGCTAGAATATACGATTATCGCAGCGAACGAAGTGCTCATATATATCTGAACAATTGTCAAAGCGATAGAGTCTCAGAGTAGAGTGCATGTTCAAATATTTTGGAGCACATTGAAGAGAAAAGAGGTAGATATATTAGTATATTCGAAGGCGACTGTAACTACAACTGTTTCTAAATATTATACATTACGCCTATATATAGGTCCTACCAAAGTATACCTACGCTATTTACGTCGGGTTGGGCAATGTTTTCGACAATCATCCCCGCAAATATTACAAACGTATCAAAAGTAAAGTGACGAGGTAGGCCAAGGAAGGAAAATAGAATAGTGAAACCACAAGCCAATGGCCAAAGAACATGAGATACCAATCGAAGACAAAAAACATGCTGCGTGGAGACCCGCGGGATGCAAAATGGGATCTAAAAGTTAGCGAATGCCGATAGAAACGAGAATATTTATCCAATGCATCAGATAACTGAACTAGTTTGTTATTAAACTTTACAATGCACTTGCTCTGAAAGTGCACCTTTATATGGGTCAATATCCATGCCAGCACGGCGGGGCAGGCCGGTGGGCGGCCGTGCGGGAATGTATTTCGGGACAATATTCCCACACACGTGCGAGAATGAGATTTAATGCCCATTGAAATTTCACCTTTTATGTACAATTTTTAATTTCCTCTCAGGATGCCCTGTAAAATGTTGTACAATGCACGTGCGGATAGGTAATTCCCTTCTTTCCGCACTTATGTCATAATAGTACATTACGTAACTAAGGCGGTGAATTCGTGAATGCCCCAGATGGCAGGTGTTTGTGGCCCGAACCGAAGGTGAGGGCCATAAATATGCGCTCTGGGGCTTTACGAATTACCATCCGTGTTGAGTACAAAATTTTACGTCTTTACCTGGCCACAATGCGAGTTTTCCCGTACGCGCAGCGTGCAGTAGGTAAAATTCGCATTATGGCAAGGTGTGACGTAAATAACTATTTACAGTACATATGCTTTTCATCCATATGTCGAAACTTTAAAGAGCCATATGAACAGTAAAACGTTGTACGATACACGTGCGATAGGTAATTCGCAACTCGTGTCGATTTAAAACACTCCCTTCGTCGGTCGTGTTTTATATGTTCCTATTTTTTTTTCTATTTTCGGCAATTGTATCATAAATAACTATAACGAACCTGCTACCACCAGATGCCGCAACCGCGAGTTCGCGTCAATAATCCCGCACCAGCCGGCGCGCTACCGGGAGCGCCACAACGAGGTGTTCCTCGACTTCGAGGCGTTCCTGCTGGCCTCCATGAAGGAGCGCTCCACGCTCTGGATCCACTCGCAGATCAAGGCCTGCATGGACGCCGCGGACTGCCAGCCGGATTACTGCCTCGATCTGTTTGAACCATCTGGTAGTATGCATTGTTGTAATTATAATTTTAGTTGCTGCCCGCCGGCTCCGCGCGCTAATTTCCAACGCTGAAGAGACATCATATGTCTATCCCGGAGCCTATAGTAGTGATGAAAGAAACAAACTTACATTCACCTTACTAAACTTGACCTACTTACTACCTCTATATAAAATTACTAAATATAAATTGAGCTTCTCTGCGTCGACAGGATCAATAGATTTTTAGGGTTCCTATTACTAAACCTGCGCTGCCTGTCCGTCCGTCTGTCTGTCTGTCGGTCTGTCCGGCTCTCACCAGAGTGTATCTCATGAGCCATGATAGTTAGACATGTATTTTCTGTTGCCGCTATAACAACATATAACTAAAAAACAGAATAAAATAAATAATTAAGGGGGCTCATGGGAGCCCCTTTAATACCTACGATTGTTGTATGGACAACAATCGTGATTTTTTGCCGTTTTATAGATAATGGGACGGAACCATCCATGCGCGAACCAATTCGCACTTGGCCGATTTTTTTAATAATATTAGTCACAAACCAAGAAGTTTACATATCTATTACTAACACTGAACTGGCCGAAATTATCAAATAAAATTCCCGACATCGCCATTTAGCGAGATTAAAGCGCCGTAGGTTCATAGTCTTCTCTCCCTCTCATTGAGCATAAGCGAGACAGAAGGGCGTGCTCGGAAGCGCGGATATCATGTTCTTTTAATTTAATTTAATTTGGCCGTTCAAATAAATAAAAAGTAATCACTGATTTCTCTCAAACATCATATGGCCGATTTTTAATAGAAGCCATTTTAATATTATACACGGGTTTTTTCTTTATAGGATTTGTACGAATGGCTGCATACGCCAGCCAGTTAAACCGGAATTCAGGAAGGACGCATAAGGCCTAACGCCCTCCTTTTCCGATTCCGTATTTAAGTCGAAATAAATATAAAAATACAAGCAGGAAATTATAGTTGTGATTTCTTTTAGTAAACTATTATAACAAACGCTATCAGGCGCGTCCAGAATTCAGGTGTCCGAGAGCGCAGCGGACTGCTGTATACCTACGGGACATAAGCTATAAGAAAAAGAGAGACAGGAAACATTCTGTTTTCTATCTCGTTTTATATTACAGCTTATATCTCTTAGGGATGCAGTCCATCGCGTTCGGACATCTGGATTTTGGACGCGCCTGATAGCCAGTCAAGGGCACCGTTACTAAAAGAAATGAAATCACAACTATAATTTCCTTCCTATATTTTAATATTTATTTCGACAGGTTGGAAGTGCGAGTGCCTTTGCACTTGAGTAGGAATGCGTCAAGGACACCAAATAATTGTTATTACCATTTTCCAGGTCACGGTCGCCGCCGCAGATCCCTCCCCGACGCGTCACACGCGCACAACGTCACCAGCTCCGCCATGGTCGCGGACAACGGGACCACGCCGTTCACGAGGTTCAAGGAGAACCTGGAGTACACCGTGGTGATGCCAGGGGAGCTGTTCCACCGGACACCGCTGGACGGCACTTGTGCGACGTCCATGATGGTTGCTGCGGCGCTGGGGGCCTTGCTGTTCATGTCAGCTTTGCTGGTAAGAATCCTCACATGCAGAGAGATTTCAGAGGAAGCGGTGTGTTGAGAGTGAGGGACCTACATTCGTATGTAGCTGTTGTTGTTGTGTTGGTCACTTAGCTGTGTTGTCGATTTTACCCACGGTGTATGGTATGCTTACCACCAGGTAGGTCGTGCCATGCGTGTGTGCTTGTTTTCCTTCTGACAAAAAAAATACTTTTGGTACTTAAGCTTTTAATGGCGACTGTATTTTTTGCACTCATTACGATAGTTGCTAATCAGCCCAAACACGATTGGTTTATGTTGTGTAGTTTAGTAGTCCCTTTGGCTACCATCACCAGTACAGGTTTATGGTACCCACCATAATATTCCATGGTCATCTGTCTTACACGAGTGTACAAAATTTCAACTGGATTGGACTACGGGACGCTGAGCTTTGACTTGCAAGATTAAACGAAAAGACACTGCAAGTAAAATAAAAGCATGTTAATAGTTATTTGTGTCACAAGGGAGCAAAATAGTATATTTACGGCGAGGGCGGTGTATTGAATCCTGAACTTAGCGAGGGATCCTACAATAGAATCCTGAGCGTAGCGCGGGATTCTAACGTAGGATCCTGAGCGTAGTGAGGGATACAAGTGTTTACGCCCGAGACGAAAATAATTTTGCTACCGAGTGACACATACTATTTTTCACACCGACTATGAGGAAATTAAAAAAAAGCTATTGCTAAAATATATCTAAATTATCTAAATTTTTATTACTAATTTTTAAATATTACGAAATATTTATACATTATTATACAACGTCGTTTGAGTTAAAACTTGAAATATGTTCGTTTTGAATCGACTACGATGAAATTACAATCGATTATTTTATTAACATCTGTGTTCAATTGGCACATTGCGTACAAATGCTCCAATGCCAATGTATAAATTAAAAAAGTAGCTTGAACAGAAAAGTATCGTTTTGGTCCCTCTCGTCGTGGAGCAAAACTTACTTTTCCGAATGAAAGGTGTGAAAAATATATTTGGAAGATAGATGTACATTTCTACAGGCAGCGATCATGCCAGTTACTTAAGTATACTCCTAGAGGTACTCCTCCTTCATAGGAACTTAAGGTTACACCGTTTTGTTTACTAGCCAAATGTAAATGAAATAAGCTAATACTTAAGTAATATAAAAGATATTTATATTCGTTTATTGCTCACCATGGTACATTTTACAAATAAGTAATAGTATGTCATGGACCCTGAACAGGGTATTGCAAAAATGGTTCCTAAAAGCTAATTCTTAATTCTAACACAAATCAAATTGTCATATGAACAAAGTATCTACTAAGTACCAGCGCTATGACTTTATATGACTACTGACTAGATAAGATAAGATAGATAAGATAAGATAATTATTTATTAACGCCACAGTAAACTTTTACACAGAACATATCAATATAAAATAACAAGCAACGCTAAAAGGAGTAAGCAATACATAAACTTCATACTGATAAAAAAGTTCAAAACTAAAGAGCCCGAAAATACGTCATCGTCTTCACAACAGGACATTTCTGCCAGCATCACGTCAGAAAAATGAACTAGAGGAAGGGGAGACAAGAAAACGATTTGACCAGATTTTGTTGATGGATACGAATAGGTACATAGTACATACTAAGATAAATAATTTTATAGCCTGGTAGGAAGAGTTAAAGTTTCAATTTATTGAGAGAGAGGAAATTTGAAATCAGCCGAAAAACAGCAGGATTCGGAAACAGAAGGGACACTACGTGGGTAGGCAAGGGGATTTTCTGATAAATGAGGCCAGCGTATAGGCCAGAATGGTCCAGACGGGGGCAACTCAAAATCAAGTGATTTAAGCTGCCCTCGTCTAGACCACACTCACAAAGGGAAGAGTCCCGAATACGGAGCCACCTCAAATGAACATGGGTACAGCAATGGTTCAGCCTCATGCGAATAATTGTCGAAGTTGCTTGTTTACTAAGAAGAATTTTTGAAAACCAGACTTTCAGGGGTAAAACAGGTTGAACTTTAGCATAGGTTGCGCCCGTCCGTCTGCTGCTAGAGTTGCTAGACCGCCATCGGGCGTTCCACTTTTTCCTTAAAAACTGCTGAGGGAGGGAAAGAAGGTCATGGCAGCAGATTCTAAAAGGGACTTTATCACCGCAAGCGACTGCTTGTTTGGCAATGAAGTCCGCCTTTTCGTTTCCATCAATACCCGAGTGGCTCGGTATCCAGGCCAAGACGACCTCAGAGCCTCTGGAACTGCATTGATTAACCGCTTCTTTAATCTTCAGGGTTAAGGGATTATGGAGTTTAGAAGTAAACGGGTTAGCTAAAATAGCTTCTAGAGCACTGCGAGAGTCAGAAAAGACAATGGAACGACGTAAACCGGCCAAAATAATGTATTCCAAGCTTTTTAGGATACCAAGGCACTCTCCAGAGAAAACCAAAGATTCCGGAGGGCACTTTGCTTTTTGGACGATCCGATACTGCGAGTGAAAGGTACCTACCCCTACACAGCCCATGGGGGATAACTTCGAGGCATCAGAGTAAAGAGTGTGCCACCCAGCCCAGTCCTTTGCCAGAAGACCGCGAGAATATTCCCTTGCAGAGATATCGCCTTTCATAACATCAAAATCTAGAATAACACGGGGTTGGGGAATAGTTACAAAGTAGGGGAATTCAAACATAGGAAGATTCGGGGAGTGAAAAGTTGGGTCTTTAATACCTTTGAACCTGCGGAAACTAGTTACTAGACAGGGAGGAGACTTATTAGTCCAATAAGGAGACTTGTTAAAATAATCGTCCAAGAGCACGATTTTAGGGGAGATGGGATGGGTAGAATATTGGAAAGTACGAAACAGATAGAGGTCAGACAGATACTGACGGCGAAGGTCAAGCGGAGGATCCATACATTCCACCTGAAGGGCGTTAATAGGGCTAGTTTTCATTGCTCCAGCTATAATACGCAACGCTTTAGATTGTACTCGATCAAGACGCTGCAAACCTTCTGCAGAGGCAGGCTCCAACAAAAAGGTTCCGTAATCCAGGACGCTTCTAACGATGGCATTGTAGACAATTTTTAGGGCAAAAGGGTGAGCACCCCACCACACTCCAGCCAAACACCTGAGGATGTTAAGGTTCTTTTCACACTTATCTCTAACGTATTCGCAGTGCGCGAGACCAGATAGTTTAGAATCCAACACTAAGCCTAGGAATTTAAAAGGCTGCTTTAAGGGGATTACTTGGTCTTTTAACGTAACAGAGACATTTGGGATAGATTGTTTCCTAGAAAAGATTACAATGTTACTTTTAGAGGGAGACAGCTCAAAACCATGATGCCCTAGCCAGCCCTCTAATGAGATCAAAGATCGGGAAACTTGGTCCGCAGCCTTCAAAATATTAGTATCGGAAGAGTACAACAAAATATCATCAGCATACTGGAGGATGCTTGAGTGACCTTTAGCAGACTCTAAATCAGCAGAATAGATATTGAAGAGCAGGGGACTAAGAACAGACCCTTGCGGCAGCCCTTTCCAAATTCGCCTAGACGGAGATATTGTCTTATCATTACCCCGGAATGTGATGTGTCGTTCAGAAAGTAACTTAAGTGTGAGGCACGACAGTCTGGAAGGTATCTTAAGTCGACAAAGCTTTTCCCAGAGAATTGGAAGCTGGACATTGTCGTAGGCAGCTTTAACGTCCAGGAAAGCAGCAACAACAGATTTCTTCAGGGAGAAGGCTATGCGGATATCCGAGGTAAATATTCCAAGACTGTCCATCGTACTTTTCCCTTTACGGAAGCCAAATTGAGAGTCAGACAATAAATTGCGGCTTTCAACAAACCATTCAATCCTGTTTTTTAAAAGATGTTCTAAAATTTTTAGGAGAGTGGAAGAGAGGGCGATCGGACGGTAAGAACAAGGATCTGAAGGGTTTTTATTAGGCTTAAGGATTGGGATAATTAATTGAGCTTTCCAGACTTGCGGGACAGTACCAGAGATGAAAATGTTATTGAGGAGAGCCAAGAAGTAAGAAAGAAAGGAATCATTAGCGTTAGAGATGAAAGAATAGGGGATACCGTCAATGCCCGGGGCAGAGTCCGTGACAGAGCCAAGGACCAGTTTAAGTTCCACCATCGTGAACGGAGAATCGAGGGGATCAGAAGAAGAAGAACAATAACCAGTATCAACTTCTAACCTACTAGGGGCATACTGCGGAGCGAGAGAATCCATGAACGAATCGGCCCAGTCTCCACCCAAAGGATGCACCCTCCACCCTAGCAAAACCCTGTTTGCTACCTCTAAATCTCCTTATACTCCTCCAGAGAAAACGAGCAGGAGTAGAAGGAGACAAAGAGGAGCAAAAGGACTTCCAGCCATCCCATTTCTTTGATTGGAGAAGGCGTTTGGTTTCCGCTATTGATTTACTTAAATTAATAAATTTTGCTTGGCAAATGTCAAAGCGGTACTCGTTTTCTGCCCACTTCCTATTTTTAACGGCCAGAGTACATTGTGAGTCCCACCAGGGAGGGGAAGGAATTTTCCCGGAAACGGCATTTTTAACAGGGAACACCTTCTCAGCACAAAGATTTACTGCTCTTGAGAACTCCTTCGCACAATTATCAATATCACTCGGTGTTAAAGGAGGTAACAGAGAGACCGACTCGCTCATTACCTTCCTGAACTCCGCCCAGTCGGCATTAAGTAAATTAAATTTTAGGAGAGGAGGATTAGGAGTGGATTTTACTTGGGAGAGGAGAGGGAATTCAATCAATATAGGGAAGTGATCGCTGCCAAAAGAAGAGTCAAGTGTACTCCAGGTGACCTGAGATGCCAGGCAAGGGGAGCATAGCGAGAGGTCAACCACACTAGACACCTCGTTAGGCCTCGAGCGCCTAGTAGGGGAGCCCGTGTTGAGTATGCAAAGGTTAAGGGGATGCATTAGCTCCAGCCACACTTCACCTAAAGGATCCGTTTTCCCAGAGCCCCATACACGGTGATGGCAATTAAAATCGCCCAGGATGAAAATAGGGAGGGGCAGAGATTCCAAAATAGAGGAGAGCTGAAAAAGAATGGGTTTAGTTGCATTAGCAATATAAAGGGAGACAAAGGTGTAGCTATTCACACGGGCAGCTACGATGTGAAAGTTCTCAGATGATGGAACCGTAATTTTACTAAAAGAGAGACCTTCTTTAACAAGCAACGCACAACCAGCATACTCTGACATCCTGTAAACAGGTAAAACCTGGAAAACGGAGGTTATAATCTGGTTTAAGCCAGATTTCTGAGAGGGCAATGATAAAAGGGCTGAATTTGTTAGTTAAGTAAATTAAATCAGATTTTTTATTTAGGATGCTCCTACAGTTCCATTGCAGAATTGACTGCGCCATTATTAAGGGAATTGAAAAGAGAGGAAAGAAGAGGGGCAACGAGGGACAACAGATCATTATTGGGGCCAGAGAACACTTTAGACAGTACTGAGAAAAGTCTGATAAGAATCGCCATCACATCTTCGGATGCAGCAGATGCATGCGGATTATTCAGCGCGGTTCCGTTGGCAAACTGAGGAGAAAGCTCATTGGTAAGGCCCATATGAGCCCTTCTGTCGTAGCCAGCACGTGGAGGGGGAGGAGAACGGACTTTAGAGAAAACTGTCTTTCTGAAGGAACTGCCTTTACTTCCCGGAGACGCAGAAGCTACTACATTCGCGAATGACTTCCCAAAGATTGGTTGGAGCTTATCAGCTTCCGCATATGAGATATTGTTTTCCGCCATCGCCTTTTTAATGTTACATTGGCGGATAAATTCCGGACAGGACTTGCTTTTAGCCGAGTGACCCTCCTCGCCTTTGCAGTTAATACACTTGAGAATGTCCACATTACACGTGTCACCAAAATGCTCTCCAGCACAACGAAAGCAGCGGGGAGTCGAACGGCATTTGTCCTTGGTGTGTCCGAACCTGCAGCACTGGAAACATTGCACAGTGGGGAAAGTGTACACTTCAACTTTTAGGGCATTATAGCAGGCAAACACTCTCGGAGGGAGCACTTGCCCATCGAAAGTTAACACAACAACAGTCTCGGAAGGAATCCACTTGTACGAGCCATCTGTCAAGTTGGTTTTTTTGAAATTCAGCCGTCTGGCCTTGGTTACCCGGCCACACCCTTCTGGAACTTTCACATAAGATATAATATCCTCCAGGGTCCAGCTGGCTGGGATGCCCCTGACCAGACCCATCCTGGTAACGTTAAAGGAGGGAATAGAAGCCTTTAGCTTCATATTAACCACGGTGGGAGAAAGTAGGAACTCATTAGCGTCCGTGAAAGAGTGGAAGCTTACCGATACTCTGTTCCGGCCTAAGCCTTTAACCGAACCGTCAATCACGTTAGGGAATTCTCGGTGATGGAGGTGGAGGAATTGCCCAAAGGAGACCGGATGCAAAGTGGCACCTAGAGCCTGACTGTCGTATTGAACATGGACTATGTAAGGGCCGGGATCACCGCGTTCATAACTGGTTCGTTCCGTCGACTGCAGTGATGATGATAGCCGAGGAGTAGAAGCTGGCAGGGAAGGCATCGAAGCCTGTAAATGAGCCGGAGGAGTATTCTGATCCGTATGTGTAAGAGAGGCAGCCTGAGATGAATGGACTCCTGGGGCTGACGCCTGGCCCAACTCCAACACAGAGTCCTGAGAGTCTGGTTTCGAGTCAGGTAAAATTGAAAAAGAATTACTTAGCCTGATATCGCTGGCAACCACCATTGACTTGTCCGTAGTGTCCGTTGAGGAAGAGCAAGACCGTAACGAGCGCGAGCGGGAGCTCGACCGGGACCGAGAATTAATATTTAAATCCGAACCCTTGCGTTCCATCTTGTCCGTTCTGCAACGTCGAGCAACGAGATCGCGGTCTCCAGACTGCTTGAGAGTTATATAAGCGCTGGGAGATGGAGGAACCGGAGAAGTCCAATTTGACCCCCCCGGGTCCCCAGGGGAGTGATCCCCCATAAATAAACCTAATGGGTGACTATAAACAAGTCACCCAGACCTAAACCTATAAATCAATATATATATATATAACGAAAACTTAGGCCAATTCTGGTCAAATCCACGTAATTCCAAGCAAATAAACCGATAATTAGAAACAATTTGGAAAAAACCGTTCTTGACGTTCCGCTGACGGATTCGAAGTCCAAACACTCAGCATATTGCCACGACAAGTCGTGGCGCTGATTTTCAGCGGGGCCCTGGCGAAAAACTACTATAATATAATTAAAACTAAAACTAAACGAATGACGTATCAATTAAAGGATTAACCAACCTTTTTACATGCACCGTCAGTTGCCAATTTTCGACCGCTACCCAACCAATTACACGGGAAGAAAAGAATAAAAAAAAATACCTACAAAGGAAAAGGAGATTATATGTACCTATTGAATATTAGTCAATAGATAAGATCTAATTTAATGCCAGTCCTAAAATAAATATGAAACTGAGAGCGTATTAGATGTATATTTTCACAAATGTAAAGATATTTATTTAGCTTCGCCTAATTGAATGTTTAAAAAATGAAGTCTACATTTAAATTTGAACCCGTTTATTGTTTTAAACCCACGGATTGGCGGAGGCAGGTCGTTCCAGCACTTGGTGGCAGCATATCGGAAGCATCACTAAAACACATTCTATTTGTTTTTCAGATGTGTTACCTGGCCACGCGCCTCAACTCCACGATGCTCAAAAACAACAGCCTACAAGGGCCTTCAGGCAAAAGCTTTGAACAAATTCTTAGAGAGCTTGCACACCACTCACTTCCCGACTCTGGCTACACAGGGCGTCCCACCTTACAGTGAAAACAGTATTAATTTATACCTAATTTAAATTATATTTAATTTATGCATACTGCCTAAGCTCTTCTGTAATTCTTTTTCGTTATACGAATTGATACAATAGATATATAATATTATGACTAGGTTACCTTGTAGCTCTTATTTATTCAAATAAATTATTTATAATTAAATGTGAACTTATGACTGAAAAACCACAAGTTATGTAAAATAACTACAAAATTTTTTAGTCATGACTGTCGCTTATGGAATAAAATATGATTAATTTAGATTTATGTAGATAGGTAGTAATGTGATTAATTTAAGCTTTAAAATAAAATGAACTAGAACTTAAGTTGTTTCATTCCATTACCATGGTTCGGCTTTTCAAAAAAGCCGGAAAAACAAGGCCTTGCTAATGTAAAATGAAAGACATTGACATAAGTATGTTTTTATTTGGCAATTAAATGTTATCAACCTGAACAGTCGTATTGGCCCACTATTGGCCTCCGAAAGGGGCAGGTTTCCTTCGACCATATGTCTGTATGTAACTCGGGAACTATTCACGAAACTCGATTAAACATTTCATGAATAGGTATTATGAAATGAAATGATTTATTTTGCGAGAAAATACACAGGTTTTAAAAGTCGTCAGTGTAGTGTAGACAATAGTAAACTTGTCCGCCGCTGTCAAATTTACTATTGTCCGCCACCGCAGGCCGCGCCAGTTTGTGGCAGGCCTAAGTAAAGTCATAGCGCTGGTACTACGTCCTGTCCTGCGGTCATGATGGCCCATTGTGTAAAGGAGCCTTTAGACTAAGTTTTTTTAACAACGAAACGAACACCCGAACGCACCCTTTCTAATGTCAGTTTGACGATGGTTTGACGTTAGGACTGACACTAGCACAGGTACGTGATCTTTGAAATTAAAAACAAAAAACTATGAATCGATTTCAGAGTTAAGCTAATTGTTCCAAGTTATTGAGTTAAAGGATTGGAAATTGTAGTGTAACGTTAATTACCACTTCATATTACGCTTGAAAATGAGTAAAAGGAGCGCGAGTATGTTAGGAGACGCGTGCAAAACCACTAAACAACCACGACACTGGTCGCTGGGACTAGTGGGATCCATGAAGGACCCAGAATTAATTGTTAAACAGTCTGATCGCGTCGTGATCATTCGAGATAAATACCCAAAAGCCAAAGTCCATTACCTTATACTACCACAGGAGGACATAAACAGTATTTATAAGCTCAATAAGAGTCACATTAGTCTCTTGGAAGAATTCGGTGATTTCTATGAGGAGCTTAAAGAAGACCATGAAGGAATCATGCTCAAAGCCGGTTTTCATGCGGCACCAAGCATGCAGCGACTGCACATGCATGTCATAAGTACAGATATGGTTTCACCCTGCCTGAAAACCAAAGTTCATTGGAACAGTTTCACTACAAAATTCTTTATTCCGTACCAAGGCAAGTATACATAAGCTTACTTCTGTTCTTTTGTTATCTTGTGAAGTAAACTTTTAAAAGTCTTTTTTGTTTACAGATGTGTTAAGTGAACTTAAAGAGAATGGAAGTGTTCAGAAAATATCAAATGAGGCCCAGAAGAGTTTAATGGCTACAGATTTACAATGCAACCAATGTAATTTTAAACCTAAAAATATGCCACAACTTAAAGAGCATTTGTTTTCTCATGCTAAATAAACACTGACTTCTATTAGAGTTTAGTTTTATTATTTTGTAAGGTGTGGGGTAAAAACAACACTATTATTATTGTTATTACATATCCCATTAAGCCAGTTAAACATACAGCTCCTGAAAATTGTAGCCTACCAGTGGGTAGAATAATAATTGAATTAGCAAACCGAGATTTACCCTCAATTTAAAAAACTCTCTTCACATTTTAGGTACTGAGCAAGATTGTTGTAAAACTAACCAAACATGGGGTTTCATGTAATATTTAAAAAAAATGCCTACTTCAGGGAAAATAAAGTCAAATTTAACTTTTCTTTATATCAAAATGCTTTCTAGTCCAATAAGGGACTGGCATCAGTACCTTATAGCAAACCCTAAGGTACCTTTTTTTCTTACTAGAATCATATTGGACCTATACATTGAGTATAATTACTGCTTATGTGGAATAGGTAGATTAAGGCATTATCTAGTCTAAATACATAACTTGTATATAAACATAAACTTTAGTAATTTTTCTAAGAGGCAGCAGGCTAAAAGGAAACTGAATCAAACTTTTTCTACTCAGAATTGCACTTTATTCATTGCCAAATATACATACATGTTTTCCATATACACTATTATAGTAATTTTGTCATTTTACAATATGTAGATTTTTTTCACTTTGCATACTTTATAGACAATTGGCTACTGTACAATAGAATCACACTTAATGTTAGCTACAAGCATTGTTCTCCTTAAGAACTACTTTGCTAGAGCGAGGGCTTTCATCCAGCAGCGATGTGGAACTGTCAGCAGTATCCTCTAAGTCAGGGGTATATAAGGACTGATTTCTTCTCTTAAACGTCTTTTTCCCTACTGACACAGGTGTAGAAAATTCATTAGTACTGTTTACCCGTGAAGGACTCTCTGGAGAAAACAGGGAGTTAGTATGAGACAGTTCACTGTCACAATTACTGGGTGTCATTGGTGCTGGTAATGACAGTTTTGATTTCATTGGTGTTGAAATGGGATTAGCCACCGTTTTCGGACTAGTGAGGACCACTGGCTCTGGACTAGCTAGGATGCAGCTTGGAGTGATTACATTTGGTTGTCTCAATGTTCTACCAGTTCTTGCTGTTAGTACTTGTAGTGGATCATCAATACAAAGTTTTTCACACAGGTTGATAGTCTGCGGGTTGGCTACTGGCTCACCAGGCACACCGCGTCGAGAGTTTGGGTCATACACTGGAGCAGTCATTACGAAATTTTCCTCTTGTATCTTCAATTCTGCAATTAAGTTAACCACAGCATCTTTTTCACCGGCTGTTGGTGTGAATTCATACCTAAAATGTTTTCATTGTTAGTTTACATGTAGTATTATATCATTGGCAGTCTTTATAATCTACTACCCGTTCGCGCTAAGTTTGCCGGTCCGTTTTTCGCTTTGTTTTAATCTCAAATCAAAGGTTTAACTATGGGTAATGGCAAAACTTTAACAAGTGATTTACTAAATATGGTGTTAAAGGATATGACTTATTTCGAAAATGAGAAGAAAAACCGTTTTGCTAGCGCTACCCTTCGAGTTGCGTCATATCGCTAGCGGTAAACGTAGCGCGAACGGGTAGTACTAAGGTAATCTATAATGAACAATTTAGTGTAAATAAAATTGAACTTTAGCACTAAGTAATATAAACTTGTATACCTTTCATTTCCTCCAGGACCAGGCATGTGACTGTCCACATTCTTAACTGACATTAAATGGTTTGTATTTTTCAACACAGCCAACCACTCAACATCATACTTCAGCTGCTTGTCACCATCATACTCAGCAGGCAAATCCAGTATTTGCAGATGTCTGCGCTTTGGCAAACATTTATCAAGTGCCAGGAACTTGGTTTCACCCTCTTCATGCTTCACTAGGGCTGCAAATTTGCAGTGCAAATGTGCAGCAAACCAGTAGTCTGGCTTCAACTCATGCAGCAGCTTGGTAGCAGGGGGACTTCCTAATTGCTTAGATTCAATATCCTCCCTAAAAAGAGACAAACATGTGAAGGCATTCATTTTCATATCATATCATTTCATAGAAATTTGTGAAATAGAGCATTTTGTGGTACTTTAATTCAAAAACTCCAATAAGAGCAAGATTTTAGTTATCAATGTTAACAATAATTATGTCAGACCTAAAAAAAGGCTTCCTTCTTAACAATTCCTCCTTATCTCCATAGTCAGTGATGCCTTCGGGCCAGTCGTGGGACAACATGACATGCACACTCTCCTTGAGCTGGCTCAGGCGGAACACATCAAGTGCCCGGATGTGGTACACAGACCGCAAGGAGTTTTGATTGTATGGAGGACACTCCCATAGGCCCTGAAGATAGTCCCGGCCTTTAAAGATTCCGGATAAACCTGAAATAATGGGAACAACTACTTTAAACTTATCTGTGTAGCATTATGCTTGCACAAATATACAATATAATTATGAAATAAACTTAATTCTGTAAGGCCCTCCAAACAAAAAACAGTATAATCATAATTGAAATCCATGAGTATAAGAGAGAACTTGTTTTTAATTTGAAAACAAAACATGAAGATATTTAGCTGTTTAGATTGATGTTTCTTAGTCTTCAATAAAGAGGACCTAAATTGTATTGTATTATCAATACTAATGCAAACAGAATTAACAGTGTTTTTTACCTCCAATCCTTAAGTTGCCAAATTGTATCACCCCAGCCCTGCCCAAGTAATAAATGTTTGGGGCTACCCATCCCCCATAGGGCAGCTCCTGTAAGTAGTTGGATGCTTCATGGTTCCCGCCAATGAATATTGTCAACACTGGGGCCTTCTTCTCGCCACTATAATATCTAGAAAAATCAAAAATAAACGATTGTGAAAAATAACATATTGCGCTTATTTGCCATGAAAGACAAAGTGAATTTGATAATAACCGTACTTATAAAATGAGCAGATGTGTTGATATTTTTCGGGCACTGCCATGGCCCGTAGATCATCTTTATTCCGCACTGATTGGAAATCACCGCAACAGATCAACAAATCGATGCTAATTTGTTCCCGCTCTTGTAATGTTTCAATGCATTCGTATATTTTTTCTAATTCGCCGTGAGCACAACCTTCCACGGCTATTTTCATACTGAGTAATTTTATTAACAGGTGGTGTCTAGGATATTTATACTCTTATATTTATATTCATTCAATAACAATCAACTTAAATAGAATAAAAATCCTGAGGACGACGAGGCGAAGAAAGCATCAAGCCTCTTCTTTTCTCTAATTTTATTTATGAATTTATGATCAAGCAAGCCATTAGCCAAGCCACCGTTTGACAGTGACAATGACATTGACATAAGTCAACCACAGATATAAAACTGTAGCGTTGCACGCAGGTAACTTAAAATGTTGCTTAAAACCTAAATAAACGCAAAATACCAACTTACTAATAAAAACCAATTTATAATGCGTACACACCAAAAAAAGCAACTTTCCTCAAGATTCACGTGAGATTTGACGTTGATTTGACTTTGACAGATTGTTTACTATTTTAACACCGTGGTTAACAGTTTTTGGAGACAGACAAGTCGTCAATAGACCCAAAATACCGTACTATTCGTCTCATTCTAACTCACGTCAGCTGACCATAAGCAGTGACAGAAACAACTATATGAAACATCGTCTTGCTTTATACTGCGCGTCTGTATTAGTCTGTGCACCAAACAAAAGAACGAACATATTTGTTTTATCGGTAGCTGCGAGATAAGTAGGCATCACAGACTAATAAGAATACAGACGCGCAGTATAAAGCAAGACGATGTTTCATATAGTTGTCTCTGTCACTGCTTATGGTCAGCTGATGTGAGTTAGAATGAGACGAATAGTATGGTATTTTGAGTCTATTGACGACTTGTCTCCAAAAACTGTTAACCACGGTGTTAAATGCTAAACAATCTGTCAAAGTCAAATCAACGTCAAATCTCTTGTGAATCTTGAGGAAAGTTGGTTATTTCAAGAATATTGTGTTGAAAAACTAAATATTTCTGTAATAAGTTAATGATTTAAGTTGTATGAAGTGGCACAATGGCTTGTGCAGTTCCGTACTGCCGAAGTTACGCTAGATTGTTAAAAAAGACCGGAGAAACAATCGGATTTCATCGGTAAGAATCATTTGGTTGTTTTTCAAATATTTCATGTACATTACGCAATATAATGGTCTGGGATTACAGCAGATGCTTGATACTATCGGATAAGTACTTTTTACATGGATCAAACTTGATATTTTTGGGATTTTTAGTAAAAATACAATTGTCGTAAACATGGGTAGTGTTACAAATTTTTAAATGAAAGGAAAAATTGAAAAATTTAATGCTCCGAGCCGCCCCCTAAGGCGTTATATGAAGGAACTGATTGAAGGATTTGGTGCCCGAACCAGATTGTTCCGATAGCTCAGTTGGTAGTAGCGACGGGCCATGCATGCCTGTGGTCGCCGGTTCGAATCCGGCTCGGAGCATTAAATTTTTCAATTTTTCCTTTCATTTAAAAATTTGTAATTTTCTTTAGCAGCGTTACTGCTTCAAAAACAAATATTAATGGGTAGTGTTGTTACCATGTATATATCGATATTTCGTCGACATGAATTATTCATGTAGGCGTTTAGACAAAATATTTTAATGTTACATGTCTTAACTTAACTGTTAACTTCAGGTTTCCGGTAAATAATAACCTTCGAAAAAAATGGATTGACGCAGTAGGGCGCAATAATTGGACGCCGAAAAAACACCATAGAATATGTTCGAAACATTTCGAAACTAACTGTTTCGTTATTATTAAAAACATAAAACACTTGCTGCCAGATGCGATACCTACAGTTTTTCAGAGGCCGCTTGAGGTAAGTTGGTATAATGAGTTTTATTTATTTTATTACTTGACATTTCTGAGGTCCCTCCAGATGAGTTCGTTTCATTTAAGTTTTGTATATGCAACGAATTTGTATTAGTACATTGGTTTTCTTTATATATCCATAACTACTATAATATATATTATACATGCGAAAGTAACTCTGTGTCGGTTTGTTGTTTACCTGTTCATACTTAAGCAGCTCAACTGATAGAGATTGTATAATAATGTTTACAGTACATATGGTGCTACTTTCCCGCACTAGTGCGGAAAAGAGCACTTTTCGTGCATATGTCGAAACTTTAAAGAGCCATATGTACAGTAAAACGTTGTACGATACACGTGCGAATAGGTAATTCGCAACTCGTGTCGATTTAAAACACTCCCTTCGGTCGTGTTTTAATTTATCACCACTCGTTGCGAATTTCCTATTTTCGGCACTTGTATCGTAAATAACTATTTCTTTACTGTATTTAATGCAGGGATCTCACCAGGATCAACAATTAGAAGGCTACTACAACAAAATGATGCTGAGCAGTAATGAAAGGCTACCAGATACAATACCTAAGACATCTGCATTGCCTCTTCAGGTGATGCAAGTTTACTGATTGCAAAAAGTTCTATATAATTGGATATTTATTATTTAAAGCATTCTTATTAAAATGAGATATTTTCAGGAATATAATTGCGTTGTTATTTTGTGTTAGCTTATTTTAAAAACAAAGTTTTAATCGACTTAAAATCAATACTTCACGAAGCCACATTCCATATTACCGCATTAACTGTTTTCTGAAAGCAAATGCACGATTTCAAAGTACACAAATCGTTTCAAAATAAGATTTGAAGATTGCCCTGGTTTTCTCCAGGATCCCATCTTCAGATCCTGACCTGCCTGGGACCACCTTTTCTAACAAAACACCATTCTTATCGGTCCAGGCTTCTAAGAGTAATCGAGGAACATACATAAAAAAATAAAGAGCCAGCGGAATTGATAAGTGTCAGAAGTCGGTTAAAAATAAATGTGTTCCACTAAAGATCCACAAAATAGTGAGACTTAAAAAGTAACTCGTATGAAACATGAATGCAGTTTATTATATTCGTAGTCGTGTATTGGTTTTTGTTTTCTATTTGGTAAGTACCATATTAATTTTGGCATAGTATGGATAGAGATACAATTTACTTACGAGTATCGCATATTACGAATTTATTAACAGTTAATATCGATATCGATAACTTGTAAGAAAATATCTTTCTGTGCACTAAATCTCGAGCGAGCGAGAGAGCGAATTACATCGTGCGAGCGAGAAAGCGGAGACAATGACGTCTGAAGACCTGTCAGATAACATGGTTCTATCCCTTTCTTACTCGGCGTTCAGTACGTAAGTGAGAAGAGATCGGATGTATAGAAAACGTTCAATTTATTAGGGCCTATCTGCTTTTCTCTGTAATCTGTGGTAGGCATTAATCTGCTCGGCGTACCTGAGCTACAACTAGACCGCGAGCTAGGAGCTTTATTTGTCAATATACAGTATGCAGAATATTTTTTGTCGAGGCAGTTTTTCGAAATTTTGAAAAATGCCGGAGATATGGGTTGAAAACGTAAAAAATTACAAGAAACGGGTCAGCGTTGGCTACTGACTTAATACAAATTTTATGTTCCGTCCACTGTATCTTGAACTCCGATTTCGATGCCTTAGAGCACACTCGTACTAACTTTTCGGAAAAAGTCGATGCAATTAGGTAGTACCTAAGTGCATACAATCTGAGGTTGAAATTTCAGCGGCAAAAAATTGTAATTAGTATGAGTGTGAACTAAGGCATCGAAATGATGACGGTTTCCTATTTTAGAATTTCAAATAAATAATCTCTAAAACAACCATTGAGTTAAAATATTACTAGAGTAGACATCACCTAGCATAAGTTTGCGCACGTCAACATACCTACACCTAGCCCCCTAGCACACTAAATTTTATGTCGGACATAAAGCATTCGTCCCATTCTGGCAAATATGCGAGTGCAAGAGGGACAAATGCTTTATGTCCGACATAAAACTTAGTGTGCTAGGGGGTCTACTCTCATAAGAGTAGGTTGGTTAGTCTGTGGCGGCCAGTGTGGCGGGCGTTTCGAGTGCAATTTTGACTCAAAACTTTAAAAAATGCCTTCTTTTGCACAAACAACAAACCCAACAATAATAAAAGTACGAGAATCACTTTACATCGGCAAATTCACAGATACCTATTTTAAATAACATGTTTTTTTCTGTAATTTATAAGATATGCGCCGATGGCGGCAATTATTTCAAAGATTAAAAATGTAGAAGTGACAATTTCCCAAGACTATTTTGCCTACTTACTAGACTTACTAATTAGAAGCTTTAAAGGTCTTCATTTTTGCACCAAAATAGCAGCAACCATTTGTTTTTTTTTTATTTAATCGGTTTTATGAATATAACATATTGGCAACGTTTAGTTGCCATTTAGATCTAAAGATCTACTTATTTAAATCCTAGGTCAATTCTCCTATACAAATAATGTACGCGACGCGAGTATGGTCACATAATGGATAATGTGTATAAATGATTTTGGCTTTTCTAGAAGGACTTTGGTGCTTACTTAAAATATTCAGGGAACAGAGGTAATAGGTGATTTGGTTAATTATAGGTCATGTCTAGGTACTAAAGATGCAGGGATGCATGAACAGCTATGTTCCGACAATTTATTATCTCCCATGGATATCTTAGGCAAGGTATTCAATGTAGAAAAATGTGATTTAGCGGATGAAATTACCAAATCCTATGGAGATGGTACATTACAGGATGAGGCTTTGATGGCCTTACGAGAGGCCTTTACCTACCGACGCAGATGGAGGTGGTTACTTTTACCACTCAAGGGATGACGGTGGGCGTCTGGAAACGGGACGGAGAGTATTTTCTCTTCAATTCCCATTCTGTGGATGCCACGTGGATGCAAAGCAACGGCTAATAGATTACCAGTCAGGGGCCGCATATATATTTGTATAAAACCGCGTTGACAACTACAATGGCCCAACCATAATGGGGGCAGTGCCTGTCACCGCTGTCACGAGAACTTGGCGTTCCAAGGAGCTCACATGTTGTAGAACTCAGTTTCCGCTTATATTAGCATGGGCAGTCACCATTCATAAGTCGCAGGGCTTGATACCAAGGGTAGTGGTTGACCTTGGGTCTAGGGAAATTGCTGTGGATTGCTCATATGTTGCACTTTCACGGGTTCAAAAACTGACAGACTTAATTCTGGAACCCTTTAATTTTGATCGTTTAACCAGAATCAGGGCCATGAAACTTCTTTTTCTACGAATTGAAGAGGAAAAGAGACTAAGCAGATTGGCGGAACAAAACAATCGAGACTATTGACCGAAGCCAGTCCGTTTCAGCTTAGTCCAAAATCCATCTTTCGTATGTTTGGATGACCGAATGTCCCGCAGTTCTCGTCTACAGGCTGCAGTTCTCCACCGATTTTCGCGATTTTTTTTTCTTTTTTGACACATCAATTTTCGTTTTTTTTTCAAATGGCCACGATTTTCACACATTATTATAACAAAATCGGATTTAAATAATTGCGTTCAAAAAGGTGTTTAAATTTCCTCGACATTTCGACGTTTTTTTATATTGGCCACGATTTCAATTCAAGGGTTAAAAAGGTATATAAAATGACCTACTAAAATTCAACCGTTTTGAGACAAAGCCGCGAGGTCTACAGCTCACAGAGCCACTAGTTAGCTCTGGGTAGGATAGGTTAGGTTAGGCCTCGACAATAGAGACGTGCTCAGATATTTACAAGAAATACAAATATATTTTTCACACCTTTCATTCGGAAAAGTAAGTTTTGCTCCACGACGAGAGGGACCAAAACGCTACTTTTCTGTTCAAGCTACTTTTTTAATTTATACATTGGCATTGGAGCATTTGTACGCAATGTGCCAATTGAACACAGATGTTAATAAAATAATCGATTGTAATTTCATCGTAGTCGATTCAAAACGACCATATTTCAAGTTTTAACTCTAACAACGTTCTATAAAAATTTATAAATATTTCGTAATATTTTAAAATTAGTAATAAAAATTAAGATAATATAGATATATTTTAACAATAGCTTTTTTAAAATTTCCTCATAGTCGGTGTGAAAAATAGTATGTGTCACTCGGTAGCAAAATTATTTTCGTCTCGGGCGTAAACACTTGTATCCCTCACTACGCTCAGGATCCTACGTTAGAATCCCTCGCTACGCTCAGGATTCTATTGTAGGATCCCTCGCTACGTTCAGGATTCAATACACCACCCTCGCCGTAAATATACTATTTTGCTCCCTTGTAACACAAATAACTATATCTTCCAAATTGACATTACATGAAACCTTAGTAATTAAATTAAAATTAACTATGGAAAGTATACAATTCAACAGCTTCTTAGAGCAAACAACATCCCTCACACTGTGTCGTGAGGACTTTGGGGCACTAAACAATAGATTTACCAACAAAATGCGGAGGATACAGATTGATAATTTATTATAGAGGTATGAAGTAATATAATATATCTGCTACCTATAACACAAAGAACTATACTTTATCTTATTTGTACAGATATGCTCCGGGTTTGTGTATGGGTGTAAGTGTATTTTTGTGTGTGTGTATGAGTGTGTGTGTGAGTGTGTGTGTGTGTGTGAGAGAGAGAGAGTGGATCCTGTGTATGAGGTGCGTTATTGCAAGGGTTTTAGTATGTCTTCGGTGGCCTTGTAGGAAAGAGAGATTAACCATTTCTTAAGGGTGTACAGCAGTTCTTTCAGAGACGAGGTTTGAATGTTGAAAGTTTTAATATTTGGTTGTAAATGTATGGATGTAGAAATTGTGGGAAGCGTCGCGAGTAAGATGTTTTTGTCAAAGGTTGTGGAACACAAAAAACCCTTTTACATTGCAATGCTGCGTATGTGGGGGAGTTGAAAGTGAGTTTATGCATCATCACGGCGACCCTACAGACAAATAGTTGTCGAACTAAGAGTAATTGGGTTTCGGCGAATAGTTGGTCTGTAGGATATTGGTAGGGGTTCTTGTACATAACCTTAAGAACAGCTCTCTGCGCCCTTTCTAACCCGACCATCGTGGTGGTACCAGCTCCGCCCCATTCTGATATACAGTAGGGGAAGGCGGGGCTTCAATTAACAGAGGTAAGTATTAACAAGCGAATATCTAAAAAACGGTAAACTGCACATCACTAGTGATCGCTTGAATCCATCCCCGCGACAGTGCTGCACAGGTTGAGACTCGTCAGATCCACCCAGGACGCCGTGGGAGCGAGCTGTAACATGTGCCTCCGTTTTTGGCAGGTAACGAACTTTTTTCACTTTACGATTTTTTGATTTACGCCTCGAATGTTTGATTTATCTGGGATATTTTTTTTCCGGGAAGCTTATTTTATTGCTTATATACTACATGACTTTTGTAACGCTAATGTAAACTATTTCTTCGTTGTGATTTTTTTCATCGAAAAAGTACCCATGGGGCAAATATTAACAAAACAGACGGGGTAACTGTTAACCTGTTAATTCTTACCCCATATTCGGGTAATATGTTGATTTTATATAAAAATACGCTTTAACGAGGCTGTGTTAGAGTAAACATATAGGGATTATATCTTTAATTATCAAGACTGTTATGTTTAAATATTTAAGAAGATAAAATATCTTTAAATAAAGACTGCCTGTTAGGAAATTCTTTGTGATATTGTTTGGAACTGATTATTCGTATGTTAATGAAACATATATCTCGTTCTAGCTAGATATATTGACTAATATGTTAGTTTCAAGACTGTTAAGTAAGTTTGACACTGAAAGTTGTTAATAATTAATAGTGGTCTTAACATAATTCCATATTTTGTTTCTGTGAAACAAGGTATTGTTTTGAGTTTTTTTGTTTCTTACAATTTGGTATGATTAGACATTGTTGTTTAACAAATTCTTTCGAGTTTTCTAGCCTTAGTAAATAAATAAAAAATAAATAAATATATTATTGTTTTCTTTAATAATAATAAGAAAAAACGAAGATGTTAATTCTCGCCCCTTTTGTTAATACTTACCTCAGACACGTTAATTCTAGCCCCGTTCACGGGGTAAGTATTAATTTCTCACTTTTCTCAGAAAAACTGTTTTGTTGAAAAAAGTATCTACTTCTTGTCAAATTTATACCAATTAAACGATAGCTGAATAGTTTAAGCATCATTTAAAAAAAAAAGTGAAAATGTTAAGTAATTTTGAAGTTACAGACGAAAATATAAATTTTGTTAATTGTTTCCCCGTCCTCCCCTACCCCAGTATAGACTGACATAAGGCAATGTAGACTTGACGCAGGACTCGGTTATCAGCAGAGCCTCGAAGTAGGCGCATAACATAATAGTACATTTTACAACTAGTGTGAAAATAATGTCTTTTTACCACTAGTACCGAGGTACGAGTGGTAAAAGACATTTCACACGTGTTGTAAACGACGTTTTTTAATACAATTGCGAAAAATAATAAATTAATATATCATTGCGATAAAATATGCTTGCCTACAAACCGCTAGCGCGGTCAAACAGGTCGCGCCCCGCCAGCAACCCGCCGCGCACAGGCCGCGCACCCGCGACGGTCGCGCCGCGCGACCGCCACTTACTGCGTTTCGAAAGTATAGTTTGGAACTAAAAAGTAAAAAGCACTAGTTCGAGAAATTGAGCTTCTCGTACGCTACGCAGCCACAAAAAGTACCACTTTTTAAGCAACTGTATTAAAAAACATTTTTCTTACTCGCTGTGAAAGTGAGCCTATGTGTTGCTTAAATGAGGAGTGCTGATCACCGTCAACACCCAAATACCGAATGCAGTCCGTTCGACTGATCGAATCGCAGGGGTCGTTCGATGATATATCAGCAGCACACTTGACATGAAGCGCAGTAACTTGCCTTGGCTCAGAGGCTTTGGTTTTATGAAAACAAATGTATTTGGTTTTTTTTTCAACTTCAGAGAGAGAAGGATATTTTCTAACCAGCGTTTCATATTAGACATACCCACTTCCGCTTTTTGCAGAGTATCTATCCAGGATTTCCCGTAGAAAATAGCTACTGTATTATCTGCATAGCATATGAGGTCGCCCTGAGCCGGCGTGACGGAGAAGATATCATTTATATAAAGGATAAACAGTGTAGGTCCTAGAACACTCCCTTGCGGTACAGCGAAAACAGTTGGCTTTTCTTCGCTCAAGTACTCATCCACCCGCAATCTCTGATACCTGCCAGTAAGGTAACTCTGAAACCATTGATGCGGAAGTCCCCTAATTCCATAATGCTCTAGCTTTCGCAGTAGTATGGGCCTGTGCCCATACACCCGTGCGTGTCTGTACACGGCGTCGAATGCTTTTGCTAGATCCAGGAACACTCCCACACACTTCTGGCCGCAGTCTAATGCAGAAGTGACTTTCCTGGTCAAGCTTCCGACTGCATCTTCATATTACTTACTTAGGCTTAATATTACGTCTACATCGTATAGGAGCGTATTTGAGTCAATGTGGACCCATTTTATCGATTAGGTATTATATACTAATAATATACTAATAATAGTCAGTTGTGTATAGTATTAGTTTATGGAAACACGGTTCAATGTTGGTACGTTCCATATATTTTTGTTGCCACGATCATTATTTCATTTTTCTACCAAGCTGTTTACTTATAGGTCATTTCGTCTAAGGCCGCTATTAGACTATCATAGAAATATGATCATAGACATAGGACTCATATTAATTTGATAAACCTATGACGGTGTAATAACAACCTATGATCATAGGTGAATCATAGGTTGTTATTACACCGTCATAGGTGAATCAAATTAATATGAGTCCTATGTCTATGATCATATTTCTATGATAGTCTAATAGCGGCCTTAGACGAAATGACCTATAAGTAAACAGCTTGGTAGAAAAATGAAATAATGATCGTGGCAACAAAAATATATGGAACGTACCAACATTGAACCGTGTTTCCATAAACTAATACTATACACAACTGACTATTCTATGAAAAGTAAATTTGATGAATCGTTACGCTACGATTTGAGACAAATTCGAAACGATTAACGATGAAAAGTGGTTCGATGAAATAAAAAACTATGAATTGATGATTATTTGAACAAGAAATACAACGAAATGAAATTCGTGGAATAATTTTCGGCGAAGTGTAAATCGACGTAATGCGTTTCGATAAAATGATAGACACCCATCCATAAAATCAGATGAACAATCATCTCCTGATGGTGTTACGGTTACTGATATAATGCTCAGCAGGTAATACTTTAGGTACCTAAGTACTTAGGATATTAATAATTGAACTATATAGGATAAATAAATATACTTGGTGACCCGGCGCTTTTGTGTTTAGCTAAGATGTTTAACTACGTTTGTCTCTTCAACCATAAAATAAAATAAACAGTAAAGTTATTTCAGGAAAATATTACTTAATAAATCGCCAAGTACGTACTTGTAGTCAAGAATCATATATCTGAAAATCAGACTTTATTGTTTCTTAATCTAGTCAGAACGTCGTTTCAAAGCACGCGATAATTTCCAATGCACCGCCTTAACAGCCCATGTTGAGAGTGCAGAATGTAAGACTAACATAATTATATAGTATTACTTTGGTTACTTTACCTACTTACTTCAACATCCGTAGAGTTCCTATGTCGAGGCTATATACAACACTCGTCTGGTGTGCAAAGTCCGACCATTTGGCATCGCACACTTGTCGGCCTTGTCTTATGCAACCCTACCTATACAGTCCAGCTCCAGCGATTCCTCCTTGACAACTCCATTAGCACTTAGCAGTTGGGTTGGGCAAAGTACTTAGGTATTAAAATTAGATCGTACCAATTTGCACTGGTTATCAAAAAAATGCTAATTGTTGCGGCCGGTCGGGGAAATCACACATTACCTGGCAGCTAGGTATCATCAGTTATCATACACTATCCTCATATAGGTACTTATAGACGACCGCTTTAGCCTAGTTGGTAGTGACCCTGCCTACGAAGCAAGAGGTCCTGGGTTCTTGTCCCGGTAAGGGCATTTATTTGTGTGATGAGCACGAATATTTGTTCCTGATTCATGGATGTTTTCTATGTATTTGAGTATTTATTTATCTATATAAGTATGTTTATCGTCGTCTAGTACCCATAGTACAGTCACCATCAAAAGTAACTGCGTAATCGAAGACGTCGAAAGCTCTTATTCCCTTCTAATAAAGACTTTTGACGTCTTCGTTTGCCCAGTTACTATTGATGGTGACTGTACAAGCTTTGCTTAGTTTGGGACCAGGTCGATTTGTGTAAGATTGTCCCCTAAATATTTATTTATTTATTTATAGGTTATGCACTTTACCTACAAACTTTTTGTGTTTGGTCCTTTTCCTATTGTTTTTTTTTAATAAACAACCTTATTCATAACTACAACTTAGAAAAGTTGAAAACCCCCCGAAATTTTCATTTCAAAGTCCAATATCTCAAAAACGGCTGAACAGCTTTTGATGAAACTTGGCTAAGAACTCTCGGGATAAAATTATCAATGATACTTACAAAAAAATCCGCATTCAAATCGGTCCATCCGTTTGGGAGCTACGACATAGACAGACACGTTAAACTTAACTCCCCTCTTAAAATAGGTGCATTCTTACCTATATAAATAGGATACCTACCTATCTTCGTTGTTATATTGTTAAATGTTTTATCATAGGTATCAGCCGAAAGACGTCCATTGCTGGAAATCGGACTCCCCAAGAGTGTCAAAGTGACCGTTCGGTCCTGCGACACCTTAGCGCGACGCGCTTATCAAAGGCTCCAAGGTGCGCCGCGGTGCCACCACCCATGATATGGGCCTTCCTAATCATGTCCCTCGGCCCTTTTATGTGAATGCACGCCTCACAAAAACAAATCGCGTTCTGTTCGGTAAAGCCAAAGATCTCTGTAAAAAATTCAAATTGAATTTTTCATGGTCTAACGAAGGACGGGTCCTCATTCGAGAAAACGATAAATCTAAGGTGCACCATATCCGAACAGAACGCGATCTGAATGGAATTTTTAACGTGGCCGCAAGTCAGCAGATTTCTTAGTGACGGCAAATTATTTGGGCAGCTTAACTTAACTGTGTTTAGATCTTTAGTGTTATTTTCAAAACTATGTGTAAACTTGATTAATATATACTATTTTTATCGAAATGTAAATGAAAACAATTTAATTACAGTCAATTTGGTCGAGGGCTCTGTGCTGTATATGTTGAATTATTCGCGGCCATGATGCACACTGTGTTAATTTTATATTAATGTACTTATTTATTGTTATGCTATATACTAATACAGCCATATGTGTTAACTGCATGATGTATTTATTTTCTCCATTATGTACAGAGTTATTATATATATTTCATAATAAACAATTATATTACATGCAAAATGTTTCAATCCACACAAAACACATTAAAATTTGAAACGGACATTACAAAAGTTTTTCCTGCACAGTTAATATTCAATAGTATTTATAATATATACATGAAATGAAAAATCTGGCTGCGCTGCGCCACGTCCCGCGCACGCTCGGCACTCGTAAGGCTGGTGGTGGTGTGGGATTTTACATAAAAAGCAGCTTGAGTGCTCAAATTTGTGACCACGTGTCTTATCCTGATATTGAGCAAATGTGGTTTAAAACAAAAATAAATTCCGTTTGTTTTCTCGTTGGGACAGCATATCGCCCGCCCTGGCTTGACACTGATTTATTTTTGGACGCTATAAGTGAATCTATTACCTCGTTCTCAAAATATGACAAAATTATTCTTGCTGGTGACTTCAACATAAATTTATTTTTTGTACTCGTCGATTAAAATCTGTGTATTAAGATTTCATAGAGAATACTGCAACGTCACTCTTTTCGTCATCGAATAGTCTATGTTAGTTCCGAAACAACCGAAATAACTTTTTCGATACGCTCTAGACAATCGAAAAAAAATTGAAAATAGAACTTCGTATTTCAATAATATGTGTCCTTGATCCGATACAAAATTGCCAATCTATGATGTTTCGGTACGATGCAGCGTCGCGTCGTCTGTCAAAAATCTACTTAAACTGGCTGCTGTATCCAGGGCATGAAAAAAATAAAAATAAACTACGCCTTGTGATTGGCCAATCACAGCACAGTACTGCAACATTACGGACGCCGGTGGTTTGATTATCTATGGATTATCTTGTGTAAAAGAAGTCGGATATTAGAACTAGACAATATAGTACTTACGAAGCGATATTTAGTTTTCGTATTAATGACTTAAATTATTAATTTTAATGAACTCGTACAAAAAGTATTGTTCACAATACTGTCATAATCAAGCTTTTTAATCTCGTACCTTACTTAGGCCACTCAGCAAGCTTCGTGGCCTTATCACGGTACTTGACTAAAAAGCTCTCTATTATAACACGATTGTGAAAAATACTATTTTGTACTCGTCGATTAAAATCTGTGTATTAAGATTTCATAGAGAATACTGCAACGTCACTCTTTTCGTCATCGAATAGTCTATGTTAGTTCCGAAACAACCGAAATAACTTTTTCGATACGCTCTAGACAATCGAAAAAAAATTGAAAATAGAACTTCGTATTTCAATAATATGTGTCCTTGATCCGATACAAAATTGCCAATCTATGGTGTTTCGGTACGATGCAGCGTCGCGTCGTCTGTCAAAAATCTACTTAAACTGGCTGCTGTATCCAGGGCATGAAAAAAATAAAAATAAACTACGCCTTGTGATTGGCCAATCACAGCACAGTACTGCAACATTACGGACGCCGGTGGTTTGATTATCTATGGATTATCTTGTGTAAAAGAAGTCGGATATTAGAACTAGACAATATAGTACTTACGAAGCGATATTTAGTTTTCGTATTAATGACTTAAATTATTAATTTTAATGAACTCGTACAAAAAGTATTGTTCACAATACTGTCATAATCAAGCTTTTTAATCTCGTACCTTACTTAGGCCACTCAGCAAGCTTCGTGGCCTTATCACGGTACTTGACTAAAAAGCTCTCTATTATAACACGATTGTGAAAAATACTATAATGTAAATAGTGGTCAAACTAACCGTCTAACGCAGTTTTTGTCCATGCATAAAATACAGAACCATGTAAAGAGCGCCACTCATTTTACCGCAAACTGTTCCACTCTTATTGACCTTATTTGTACTGACGCTAGCGTGCACAATACCGAGATTGACCATGTAGTGGAATTAGGAGCCCATGCGTTAGTGTTTGGCGAGTTATCTGTGAAATGTTTAATACAAAAACCTAAAACGACAACGAACCGAACATTGGGAAAAATTGACAACGTAAATTTCAATAAAGACGTGCACCTTATAAACTGGGAGATTATACATTTACTGGCCAATATCGAAGACAAAGTTGCCTTATTTAATGCTAATATATTACAATTATTTGATGCTCATGCTCCTATACGCAAACACATCATAAGAGAATCGTCTAAACACTGGATAACTCCTAATGTTCGGTACAGGATGGTTCTCCGCAATGATGCTCAAAGAAAATATAAATGCACTAAATCTGATTCGGATAAAGAAAATTATAAATCTATGAAAAATCTGGTTAGTATTAGTACTAGTTTATACTTTGAACAAAAGGCATATTTTAATCAAAACATTAATAATGACCTCAACCGTCCTAAACTTCTTTGGAAAAAGCTCAAAAACAACTTACCTACTACCAAATTTTAAAAACGAAGCTGATATACCAAAACAATTTAATGATCCTACTGCAATGAATATTACATTTTTAGATGTTCCAGGTCCTAATATAACAAATATTAATTATGCAGCGTTATTTCAAGATAACTTATTTGGCATTACCTCTTTTCAACTTTCCATCGTCGATGAAATTTGTATAAGTAGAATACCCCTTCGTACAAAGTCCAACGCGTTAGGTTATGATGGTATAACTTTTGAGATGATCTTAATGACGCTTCCACACACCCTGAGAGTTATCACAGATCTAATCAACTGTTCTATTTCTACCTGCACCGTTGTCATGGAAGAAAGCTGTTGTCCGTCCGATTCCAAAAACAAACGATCCAGTCGAATTAAAAGATTTTCGTCCCATAAGTATATTACCTTACCTGTCCAAGATCTTAGAGAAAGTGGTCTATGACCAAGTATCTAAGTACTTGGAAAGTAACAATATTCTACCAGAAATGCAATCAGGCTTTAGACGGGGTCGAAGTGTGGATTGATGTGGTTGTGAAGAAATGTGGTTGATGAAGTTCTTGCTGCTCACGACCAGGGCCTGGGAGTTTTGGTGTTGCTTGACTTTTCCAGAGCTTTCGATTGCATTAATGTTCCACTCCTTCTATCAGAATTGCAGTTTTATGGTTGCCAGGACAATACAATAAGGTGGTTCGAAAGTTATTTTTGTATCAGGAAACGGCTAGTTCGGATTGTCCGAAGTGATGGTAGTTCTGTTTCCTCTGACCTTATTGCCGTGACAAGAGGAGTACCTACCACAAGGCTCAATTTTTTTTTTTTTTTTTTTTTAATTACGTTCATGCAAATAGGCCACAAGGGCACTTTTACATGTCAAACGGTAGTTTACAATAAAAATAATAATCATACAATAAAAGATTATAATCTAACACAATAATAATTTAAAATTTGCACATTAACGACTGATATAACAACACACTAAATGTCACAAAGTAAATGAAAACAAAACAAAATACGACCATTACATTCGATTAGAATAAGGTCTGTGCATTAACAGAAAGTTAATGATATTAATTCAGTATTCCAGAGATGTATAAGGTCTCTGAGCGTCCAAATACAATCAATAATTATTCAATGTTCGTAGAGATGTATACGGTCTCTAAGCGTCAAAACAAAACAATAAAAAAAAGGAATATTAATGTAATATTGTCAGTGATGTACATGGTCAATAACAATAAAACGTGTCAAGATCGGAATGATGTCTCTCGTCAATACGATAATAATAAAATAACACTAAGTAGTATTTAAGAAGTTGGGTACTATGCCCTTGCAAGCATGAACAGTCCGGACTCCACAAACAGCACCCGATCACGAGTATGACGCATATCTCAGCCATCGCCTCCCTCAACCATATGTTAGGGAAGGTGGCGACCCGATCAACGACGCCACCGTAAGCAAAGCCCTTTAAGCGAGCATGACATATTCAAGCCACCGGACAATGTTAAAAAGCAAAGATTAATAAGCGACTTGCTCGGCGAGAAACAGCATTACGTGCTCATTTATTTTGTATAGTGCTGATATCGTTCAATGCATCAGACATTGCAAATACCATCTGTACGCTGATGATCTGCAAATATATTTATCTTTTGATCCCAATGACTCGGATTCAGCTGTTTCTAAAATAAATTCTGATCTAAAGCGTATATCAGAATGGGCCACTATAAACTGTTTGGTACTAAACCCAATAAAGTCAAAGTACATGGTACATACTAGGCTCACAACGTTTAACAAATGCTATAGAAGCCCACAATCCTGTAATCGAAATGAATGGCGTAAATGTGACTCAAGTAAGTGAAGCAAGGAATCTGCTGCTTTTAGAGGGAGTTTTAGGTACCAAGCTACTAAGTGCTGGAACATTATACCTCCACCAATTCGAGCATTAAAAAATAAAACTCAATTTAAATTAAAATTACGACAGTACTTCCTAAACACGCAAAAGCAAAGTACCTAAACTCTGCCCCTACTATTTTAGTTACCACTTTAAAAAAAAAAATTGCCATGTAAATTTACTCTGTTTATACTGTACATAAACTCGCTTTTTATAAAATATACCGTCTTAGTTTGCACCTGCCCACAACTAATATTACCAATAATTGCTACATTCCAACACCTACATTTACACATTATACCTACTTTACACTTTAACACAAAACACTTCTTCTCACTTCTTTATATTACTTACACTCGTTAATATTTAAATATGAATTACCTATTGTCAATTATAATAATACACTGATTATCGATAGTACCTATTGATTCGCGCTGCACTGGTCGTTGGATCCATTAGTGCATTAGATTTAGTTTTAAAGGTTCTGGCAGAAGATCAGCGCTGCGGACTCCGCAGCAGTAACGCTGAGTCAGCACCTATTCTACACCACAACAGACAACCGTCGACTAAATTTACTTTTCTGAATGCCTTAGTTTACAAAAGTGTTTGATAATATAGTTTTTTCCAAATGTTTGTACCGTATAGTGGTACAAACATTTGGATAAAACAAGTTTAGTCTTAGTTTAGTTTGTTGTGGCTGAATAAAGTTATTATCTATCTATCTATCTACCAGCATCTAGCGGACTCCCGCGAGTTTTACCAGGTCATCACCGTCATCATCCTTGTGACCTACTCACGGTACTACTTCCGATACGTGGTCGCCACTCGACAAACTTTTCGCCCAACGGTCATCGCATCGGTTCTACATGCAATGTTTACTTACTGCCACAAATCAAAAATCGAATGTTTACTCTCATATGTGTTTAATTCATATAATAACTCCGTCGCACCAACTCTACGCCTGTTCAGCGTGCCGACGAGCGTATTTAGGATTATTATTTGCAAATTGCAACTATTGCAAGGAAGACCGTAGGTCCGTTAGTAGGCACGTATAGCGTGACGTCAGAGCGGCCAGTGCGGCCAATGGCGGGCGAGGCGGTGCCAGCGCGCGCGCGCAACGCCCACCGCGCGATCGATGGAAAACGAGGAAAACTGCCAATGATTTATAGCGCTGCGTAAACAAACATTTTGAAGAGTAGGTAATAGCTACCTACCTATATTGTTATAAAGTAGGCATATTCTGATACATATAGCTAATGTATATATCTTTACCTAAATGTAAGCACTTTCGCTTAGTCTAATACGAAAAACGTGGGCTATATTTAATGGACTACGATGGTTATATAAATTATATTAGGAAAAGAAGTCAGCAGGTAGGTAGGTATAATATAGAAAGTAAGACTATAATTAAATTTAAAATAACATATGATTGAAAAGGAAAAGCATTCGGTAGGTAGGTACCTATATAGGTACCTACATGCTTTAAGAGGTAGTAGACTCTATATGTGGTACCTATACTAGAAATACTTAGACCGTGCTTGCTGTGTATTGTGACTCCTGTATTTATTAACAATATTTTGTAAGCTATATTTTGTACCTATAATAACACTTTTATGGGCTTTGTCTGAATTAAATGATGCTGTTATTATTATTATTATTCCTGAAAGCAATTTCTCTTAGCATTGTAGTGTCCTATATTGACATATTCTGACGTAAATATTTTCCAAACAAACATAAAAAAATCCAAAAGCTGATAACGGATCAACAAAAATACATTAGAAAAATCATATCGCAGCCATGCGCGCGCGCCCCTTTTCTGTCGAGCGTTTATAGTTATGCGTTGAGCATAAGGAACTCTTTATAGTCCGTGCGCGCGAGTGGATCGCACGCATCTCGCGCCTCTATTCAAACCCCTTCAGTGTTGTCAAATACCTAGTACAAAAAACATTAAAAAAAGTGTATGCAATGAGTTGGCCTCCGGAACACGGACGATCATGCGATAAGCTGGAAATCAACGAAGCGGTGGGAAAGCTGCTTCAGACCTTCAACTATGACCCGATACTGCCACAGCCTTCAAGGTAAGTGTTGTTTTTTTACACGTGATAAGTCGTAGCGCCTCTACGAATTGCGGCGAAACGTATTTCAGTAGCAGGAAACTTTTAAATAATGAAGCTTTATCGACGTGCCCCGTTTGTTCTTAGATCAATCCGGAATCAATCATGCAAATTTCAATAGAATAATTTTTTCAATAACAGTTAAACTTACTTAATTTTTGGGCGCTTTACTCAAAGGTAAAAGGGGTTCACATTAGCGCTTGATATGAAATTGCAATACATACCTAAGGTTAGATAGGTACAAACGCCAACACAGTTAACTGACCATTCGTGACCTTTATTATTATTACTTACATAGTGTTTTCCGATATAATATTTATAGGTACCTATATTATTAACATTTCCTATAACCGAAAATTACTGGAAAGCTTCAAAATCACGATTATGATTATTGGACATGATTTTAGACTAGGAATTACCAGCCATCAAATCCATATGGACTAAATCAATTCTGAGATGAATTAGGCAGATACTTAAGTACCTACTTTCGATTCCTAGGTAGGTAAGAATGTAGAAATATGCATAGTAAAGTCCGGTGGTACCTATTGTACATCGGATGGATGACAGGTAATCCTCCGTGTATGCATAATATATATAAATCCAGTGTTTTGTATGTGCAATGTTCTCCTAAAGGTGATACCATTTGTTAGTTGTAAGTTGTTTTACTATATGGAATTAAGTATTCTGGTTTCTCGGCGTATTGGTTCGCTGTAAGGCCGGGCCGTGTAAACTAATTAAATAAATAAATAAATCGGCAAACAGTTAAACATTAAAAGTTAAAGCAAATCCTACATATAAAAAAATCTGGCAAGTGCGTGTCTGGCCACGCGCACTGCAGTGTTCCGTAGTTGCTGTCTTTGTTACATCGATACGCGCGCGGCCATTGGCTGAATTTGTACGAAAGTTGGCTTTTCCCAGTACAAATTAAGTTGTAATATCTACACAGACAACCTTACAAAAATATCTATTCAGAGGCTTTATTGATACTGGCATAAGACACATGTGTAAATTTTTTTGAAAAAATGTTGTCTGTATATACAGTCCACTACACACACACAAACACACACACACACACACATGTTCTTACAGTCCACTTTCCATCATCATGGTGTAAAAAAATAGTATTGACACCACTATGGCAATTATTTTCAAAAGTTATTTTTTTATTTTTTTTTGAGATATATTTTTTTCCTTATTTTTTCTCGACTAATCATAAGCAGCTCCATCCTCTGGTGCTGGCTTATCGTTGAGTTTTGGGACACGTTGTATATATTGGAGAACTCGACATTTAACTGGCAGGGAAGGAGACGCTTGACTCGAACAAAAATTAGGGTTTTAAAGCCTAATATCACGCAAACGAATCACTGAGTTGAAAAAATATTATAAGACACCCATGTTTTTGAAAAACACTATGACACTAACCCATAGGTTTAAAGAAATAAAAAACTACATCCCCTTTTACGTGTATGTAGAGGAGGTAGGTAGGTACCCTAACAATATTCTTTAGTTCAAGTTTTTTTCTACCGTTTTGTCAGCGTGATTGATTTATAATTTATATACCCATGCCGAACTACATCTTTCTAGTATTAAGGGTCACTGAGCTAAGCCGCATACGGACAGACAAGACAACTTACAAGTCTTAGGTATGTACATGGCGAAACTATAAGGGTTCCTTGTTCACTACGGGACCCTAAAAATGGAGCCGATTGTCCATACGAAGTTTGAAAAAAAAACATTTAAACTCCAGAGGAGTCACATGCTTGTTGCCGACCCTTTATTGATGATTCGTTGTGTTAACAGCTCAGTAGAAACAAATGTATTAGATCCTCCTCGTGGATCGTAATGTCCTCGGCAGCTCTGGCGGCCGTACTAACCAACTGGATCAACACCGCGAAAGATTGCTGTTGTCCACTAGAATCCCCTAGCCTGATCCCCCAGGGGAAAAATACGGTTAGGTTGGGTTAGGTGCGAGCCGAGCGAACGAAGAGAGCGTGACGCGGTAGCGTCCGGCGAAGCGCCATAACCGAACCTAACCGTATGTCGACGACCGCTTTAGCCTAGTTGGTAGTGAGTGACCCTGCCTACGAAGCAAGAGGTCCTGGGTTCGAATCCCGTAAGAATCGAGTAAGGGCATTTATTTGTGTGATGAGCACGAATATTTGTTCCTGAGTCATGGATGTTTTCTATGTATTTAAGTCGTCTAGTACCCATAGTACAAGCTTTGCTTAGTTTGGGACTAGGTCGATTTGTGTAAGATTGTCCCCTAATATTTATTTATTTATTTATCATGTTCTCCTAGTTGAATATAAAATAAATGACGCTAGGTTCCCCTGGGTGATTGGGGTCAGGTGAATCACGTGAATAACGTGGAAAGATTCTATCCCCCGAGCAAAGCATGTACCTACTTAACACTGATTAAAGACAAGAACCATAAGTCCCTGCGCAACCTAGCGTTATGATCACCCGAGATGCTGGAAGATATCCACGCGAAGACGTGGAGATACCTACGTACCAATTTGGAGGTGTTTGCCATTTCGTGCAGTTTTTCTTGGGTGCTGAGTAGATAAACTCATGAAGGATAACTAATTTGTTAACTAATCACGTGCTGGGGTATTACCTACCAACAAATCAACATTGTAAATTGCAGCTGTAGGAAATCCTATTTGTATAAAAAAATGTTTATTGCGTCGAACTTGAAACAAACTAGCGGGATGAAGTTCCAATTACCTCCGACGGAGTGTGCTAGTATTGCTCGTGTGAAGTCGCGAATGCGACCCACCTCTTTGAAACCAGAGCTTTTCCTCTTCATCCATGCCTTTAGTGGTTGTGATTGTGACTCGACATGCTGCTTCTTCGGTTTAGGGAAGAAGCATATGATATCCATAGTCGAAAAAAAACCGGACGTTGAAAAGCAAGCTGCGATTTTTCTCGACACCAACTCCACACCTGACGAGATAGCAACAGCAGGTGAGCGAGTCATAATTTATCTATACGGAGGCAACCCCTACACCCATAACCTTGAGGAGCTGTGGTATCCACTATTCGCCAAGGTTGCAACGAAAACCAGCTTCAATCTAGCCAGGTTACCTCCTACACGAGACTCGAAGTTCGAAAAAAATTATAAACTTTGAAAGACTTAATCTCGGAAACTATTGGGTCCACAGAGACAATAGTATCATACTGTAGCAAATTTAGTCTTCTTTAAAAACGTTCTAAAAAAGTTTTTTCTTAAACTAATTCATTAGGGTTATAATCGCCAAAATTTGAAAGAAATCGTTTTGTTTCGCGGTTATTTCGATTTTTGACAAAGTTACGTTCGGCGCTCGAGGTGACAAACTTGGATTATTCATTAGGCCAACATCATAAACAAGTCTGCAAAAAGTATACATAACTAAATCTGGGAAAAACTGTGTGGGCCACCCTAGTATATACAATACAAACATACTTCATAGTAACAACTTTAAAATGAATGAATACAAATCTATAAAAAGGAATGTATAGCACGCCGAACCCAAACATCGGCAGCGAGATTAAGGCATGCCGAAACACGATATTTTCAATGAGGTTTTAATTTCGTAAGCTCGCTCGTGCAGGGCCGATAGCGGAAACGAAGCTCTCGAGTGCTTCCACATAGTAAAGGACAAACATATGCGAACTAACGCAGGCCTGAATGAGACCGCTGCATTTCCCTTAAGTGGTGTTAATAATTCAAATTTATTTATGGGCGGGTCTTACAGAACTACAAATTAAGATAAACAAATGAACTGCTAGCGGCACATGAAAGAGATGTCCACCCGGTTATTATGTTTGGGTGATAAGGAGGGGCATAATAACACAATCGTTTCGCTTAATTTATTATCATGTGTACATAGAATTAATTTATGAATGCCCTATGTAATGAGGTCACACCGACGATACTGAGAACGCGTAAATAACTTAAATAGGTATTAAGACACTGGAAAAGTGTTATAACTTTTTGCTGCAATATAGGTAGGTATCTCGATAAAAGAGTTAGACACCACATCAGCCATAGAATGGAAATTGGGAGTTGATGAAGTTTATCAACGCTATGAGCGGATGCATTTAAGGAAGTCAGCTGAAAGTGATATTTAGGTTTGCGTCTATATACTTGTGTAGTAGACCAGGTACCTACCTATTCGGTTTACCGAAACCGAGCAGCTTAGAAGGCATAAGAACGAAACGCAGAGCAACTAATTCATGTGGTCTTGACTTGTCGCTTAATTAGAATGGGTTGAAATTGTATGTCCCAAACCTAATTGAAACCTATCATTTGGAAAAGTTACTACATATAATATGGAACAGGTAGATTGTATGCTATCTAGTTATTCTCTGAATTAAAGAAAGTACCTACCAAGAGTCGGTACCTATCCTACCTGTAGTCGGTACCTACCTCTATAATTATAGAGACGTCTAATATTAATACTTATTGGTTCCAAAATTGTTCATAATTGGTGTTCATAGCTGGAATGTTCGGTGTCAATGGAAACGTTCCTCATCGGGCATTTGCCAACGCAATTCTACAAGTCTTAAAATCATTTTGCTGTTCGATAACTAATTAGCTACTGCTGTGACCACATAGAGTACCTATAGGTACATAGATCACTCATCGAGATGGAATGATTCCGTAATTAGCCATCCGCAGAAGATACGAAGCCCCGGGTCAGGCGGCTTCATGGAAACTTGACCTCGCTCTAATTGAATATCCATAATTTATCTCTTTATCTTCTGCCTACATGTCCTATCTGTTGGCGCTCCACGTCGCTGTTAGAGTTATTACTATTTCAAGTGATGCCGCTTTGACATGTGTCAGAATAAACCATGTTCCTTTAACCTCATCTGACCTAATAAATACTTTAGGTATAATGCCGACGTCTCGCTTCGCCGTGTCGAAAACACAATTTGCTTCAAACTACAAACAAAATACTTATGTTAATCGCCTTTTTTGAAGTGAAAACTGCTTTAGCGGCGCTGTGCACCTTTTGTGATGGGGAAAAAATGTTAAACTCGCGACAGGTCAGATGACCGACAGATTCGTCAGATTGAAAATTCGTAAGACGGATACGTGACCTGATCGAAAGACTGTACAATGTCATTGAAGTTGTCATGTTTGTGTAGGTATTACGATAGCGCAATAAATGAATATTGTATTAAAACCACATTAAATGATGGTACTTTTATACTGATAATTAAAGCAATTCGTGTAAAATTATCAAATCAAATACTTTTATTGCATACATGTTGTTACAAATACGGGTGACAAATGTTAAAACAGAATCAAACATGCACCCAGTAAGGGCATCACAATATTTATAAAATAACTTAAAACTAAAGGATTTTATTTGACATTTTAATTTAATATAACATAGTGGCTAATAACTTAATAAGGCTTTCTGAGCCAATATCTATATAAAAGAGATCAATTCGATTTAATTACTTTTCATTAAAAAAAACCTGTATATTATTCCCTAATTATTCCAAAATATCAAAAATGCACAAAGTTAATATTCAAGTTTTCACTTCTGCCGGCACTCCCAGAGTGCAACCCGTTGTTTTTTTTTATAATTCAACACATGTTGACGTCGGACTCGTAGTCACACTATTTTGTCACACTGGTGTGACCACGAGGAATTTATTTTCCTCGTAACCACAATGTTTGGTTCTGGCGCTTCGCCGGCCGCTGCCGCGGAAAACTCGCTTCGCTCGCTCGGCTCGCGCGCTTAGGCTCACCGTACAACTAAAACTCCTCCTCGCTTCGCTCGTCGTCGTACATACACGGGCCTGTTAAAGTGTTATCTTTTTTTTAGTGGTGTGACCACGAGTAAAAAAGTACCTAATTACTCGTCGTCACGCTGGTGTGACAAAATGGTGTTACCACGAGTCTGTCGCTCACATGTTTTGTGAACTTTGTAATAACAAAATAAATCCATTTCAAATAAAAGTTCGTGGATGTTTGTTTAGTGCTCGCTATAGTCCATGCACGTTTTTTGCACATTTAGGTATACGTAGGAATAGCTGATAAGCGCAATAACGGCTGTTGATAAAAGCACAAAAAGAGTCAAATAAAAGTGAATTCCCTGATAGCTTATCTCTTGCGAAGAATTTGTGCAACTTCAAAATATTTAAGTAAGATGCTTAGGTACAGACAGAACCGAAAGTCTTTGGGCATTTTGATAAATTGTTGATTCTCTTCTTCTCAGCCGTAAACTCTGTCAAAGTGGTCGTGGTTGTGGGTTGTCTTCTTCCTTATCGGTTGCAGCTTTTGCGAGATTCCTCCATCCTTACGACTCGACGATTCGGCGACTTTTGAATAAATCAATTGTATCTATTTATTAGTAAAAGTACTAACGGGCCAAACGCATTCAAGTCAAGAAACTGAGTGTCTGTTCGACAATTTCGCTCGAAAATCAAATGTCTAAATGGCCGGCACTTATTTTCTACCAATAGATCTGATTACGAGTGGTCAATACCACTCGTTTTTAAATTTTCTATCGGTATTTCATAATATCATCTCATAATTTTTGTCAGTTTTCGAGTGAAAGAGTCGAGCGCTCGAAAGTCAAAAATCGGTCCCCAGTATTTATTATGATGATGATGTTACATTTCACATTAATTTTAATTGTACAATAGTTATATTAATATAGGGTTACGTAGTCAACAAGGAACCCTTCACTATAGTTTCGCCACGTGTGTCTGTCCGTCAGTCTGCGGCTTAGTACAAAGCTGTAATTCGGCGTGGGTATATAAATCAATCACGCCGACAAAATAGTAGATTAAATGTAGTGAATAAAGAGTGGGGAAGTATTGTTTTTCTCTTTTACCCCATGTTGTGTGGTACCTACCTATCGTAGGATAGCTTAGATATTTAAAAATATTTTGGGTTTCATAAAATTTAGTTTTCAACTTAGTGGTCCTTTTGCGTAATATTGGGCTTTGAAGCAAAATTTTTTGGTAGTGTCATGTGTCCCCTCCCCACCGGGTTTATATCGGGTGGCATAAAATTGTTGGTCCTACTATTTTGTCGCATACCAACTTTATGCCGAATAACGTATGGCATAAACATTGTTGTGCATATTTTTAATTTGCCGAAATTGTTGTTCCTTATATCGATTGTCCTAAATATTTATTGTCCCAATGTTTATTGTGTCGAAGTTTTTTTTAGATAGATTGATGTGCATAACTTTGATGTTACTAATATTTAATGTTTTAAAAATGTTGCATAATCTAAATACAGGTTGGATCTGGTCAGAATTGCCTATTACTTGAATTACTTATGACCCGCCCTCATGTCGACGGAGCCCCGCTTCGCGGGGCCCCTATTTCTGCTCTGAGGGATAAAAGGCAACTAACGAACCTATCTTATTTATCTAGATGTAGGTCGGGTCTACTCAGAGTTAAAAAATAGTATAAAATTTAGGAAAAAAATAGTATAAGTTTAGCTAATTTAATAATAATTACTATGAAAATAAGTACAATTACTTTTTAGGTAATTCGATGTTCGAGTAATCAATATTAGGATAAACATACTTTAGAACTTTTAAATGTGTATGCGCAAAAATGAATAGGCTAAATAAGTAGTATGCCACTCAACATTATGCCAAACATTCTCGGCCAATTTTTTTTGCGACGATCAACATTTTCCGATACGACAGGCACCCGTCCCCACCCCCTGCCGGTTAAATGGCTGCTACTGGGAATGTGAAAAAAATCGTGGCAGTAAGTAGTACAAGTAATGAATTTACCTAAAAGGAAAACTATCACGGCTAAGTAGACATTAAGTTGTTACCGAGTTATAGCCAACCAACTTCAAATGTACCTACTTGAAAACGCCAACTTTCGTACAAAGTTAATGACGATGTTTAGTTTAATGTGTAAAATATGGATGCAAATCTGAAATAAATGACTATTTTTTTTTTTTTTTTAAGTACAAATAATTATGGCCGACGCAAACGCACCATTTACTTGGCACATGTCGATGTAACAAATACAGACAGGCAACTAGGGAACCCTACACTGCTCGGGACCCGACACGCACTTGGCCGTTTTTATTACAGAATACCTATCGCTCGCTATTTAATTAAAATAAAATGATATTGGTGCATATAATACATGTCTGATTGATTTTAAGATCTAAGTACGAGCTATCATCATTCTCCTAAGCGTTATGCCCGGTAGTGCTCCTAAAGGACCCCGGGGTCCACTTTGACGCCTCATCCCAAGATTTGGCAAGGCACTAGTTTTACGAAAGCGACTGCCATATGACCTTCCAACCCAGAGGGAAAACCAGACCTTATTGAAATTAGACCGGTTTCCTCACGATGTTTTCCTTCACCGAAAAGCTAACGGTAAAAATTCCGTACACAAGTTCCGAAAAACTCATAGTTACGACCCGGGCTTCGAACCCACGACCGCCGCTTGACAGCCGCATGCCTGTACCACTAGGCTACCGTAGCGTACTAAGAGTACCTACTAAGTTTACGAGCTATATATCCAGTGCGAATAATGTATTTCTTTATTTATTGAATTGTATAAGTCATGTACATTTCAATAAAGATGTTACAAAGTAATAATAGTCAGGTCATGACAGCCTGTGTAAGGGCACACAATGATAAACTTAAAATAAGGTTATGAAATTTTTAAGATTTATAATTCATTAAAACAGAATTAAAATTTAAAATTGACATTATAAACATTAAAAGCATTAAATTTACAATTTATCGTCTCATGTATCTAGATATGGTTTCATTAATGACAATAATGACACCGTTCTGCAAGTTTTGTTTTAGATCTTTAGATGTTTTTTGTTCCAATTTAATCCGTAATTTCGTGTAAGGTAGGGCGCGGCGTGTGACGATTTTTATCGTCTTCCTGCCTACCCGATTTATTTCCGCATGGTGCGATAGCGCTGCGCAAACATTCCCATTGTGGGGCGCTTATCTTCCCCAGAAGCCCTGGAGCCCTGCTCATCAGGGTCTCTACCTTGTCGAAGCGTTCAAAAGACGTATCATTATCTAGGTCATCATTGGGTAGGTGCTTTATACTAAGATAGGTATGCATTTGTATCTAGGTATGAGAACTGAGAACCGAGTGCCTACCTAGCACTAAACACACTTTTAAGCGCGGTATGAATTGTTTTAGATAATTATGATGTTGTCTTCCTAGGTTACCTGAAAATTCAACATTGCTACATCAAGTCATCTCCGCAGAAGATGCCACAATTAAACGCAATAACAGTAGTGCTGCAGCTAAATTAATTAACAAGTGGAAACATTCCTATAGGTATTATGTTTACTGCGCGATTAACACCGACATGCGGTACGGCTCGCGGCAACACTAAACTTGTGCTTCAAAAATACAAGTGTGTAGGTACCTATTAAATAGTAACACAGAATAATAAACATATTTTGAGTGTTCATCGTTCACGCCGAACAACAGAAGAATAAAATTATGAAAACAAAATGTTTTTGGGTTAAGTATCTCCCCTACACGTAAAGTGGGGATATAAACTTTTTTACTCGATAAACCTGTATATAGTGTGGGGTATCGTTCAATAGTTTGTTCAAAAATATTATGGGTTTCTTACAACTATTTTTCAACTATGTGTTCTGTTCTTGTTTAAGTCATGTGTCCCCCCCTGTCGGCTAAATGTCTACTTCTGGGGATGTGAAAATAATCGTACATTTAATGAATTTAAAAGGAAAACTATCAAGGGAAATTAGGCATAATAGTCAACCAACTTAGAATATACTTACAAAGGCCTACTCTTTCAGTACAAATTCGGTCGACGCAACGCAACTGCACCATTTAGTTGGAGCGCGCGTGTCGATGTAACTAAGGCAGGCAGGCAACTGGGCCGATTTTTTTCTATGCAAATTTCTAGCAACAAAAACTATAGTTTCCGACCTAGATTATTCCAGTACACGCCCTTTTTAAAATGAGAACCAAACTAAGTTCGTAATATCTCCATATTTCCGACCTAGATTATTCCAGTACACGCCCTTTTTAAAATGAGAACCAAACTAAGTTCGTAATATGGAGAGCCGACCTGAGTCGACCATGCTGGCGAGCCTTAATATTTTAACTCACCGAGCTGGTGTACGGCCCTTTACCGAATATTTTTATATTATTTATTTAGTAAATAAATAAAAAAGTCAATATTTAAGTATACCTAAAATTAACCGTAAAATCTGCTCTGTCTATCATATCGGGCTGTGGGATTAATCTCGGGCGCGGCGTCGCCGCGTGTGCGCACCGATTGTAGCCTCCCTTGTAAGTGGGGGCGCAAACACCGGCGCCGGCGCGCTCACAGGTGCCGCCCGGAAGCACCCTGTGTGCGCAGCGGCTACTTCGCACACTATTACTGTAGCAGCCAACTTGGGATTATTCCTGTGATTCTTACTCAGAAGTGTAAAGAATTATGTCGTCGGAATTTGTTTTTATTGTCTCTATAAATTCATTTTAACTCAAAAAGATATTTAATATTATGTACATGTTTAATAATATGACAAATCTTGGGAGTAGGTGTCAAAGCGGATCCCGGGCTCCTTTAGGGGCATTACCGGGAATAACGCTAGGAGGATGATGATGATTACTCTTTTTGTATGTGTTCCTGTTATTTTACTTTGGAACTAAAGTTGTAGGTGTTGTGCATGACAAGTTAATTGCTCAAAACTGTTCGACGAGCTAGTTTATCTTGGCCAAGGCAGAGTAGTCTGCAAAGAAAGAGTATCCAACTAAGAAGAATTAACTCTTTAAAATCACCAATAGGTAGTAGGTCATAGGTAGTAGAGATGTATCATGCGTTAGATATTTGAAGGGATCAAATTTTGGATTTATCTCCTAATTAGTAGGATCTAGAGAATAAAAGTACTTACAATAATTTTAAAGTTTTAACGTGATCGAGTAACGGACGTGAAATCGTGTTAGTAGCGAATTGACAGTTACAAGTCCAAACTACGCTTAAGGAAGCGGGCAGCTTAAAAGCTCCTTTCCGCAACTTTGTATTTGCCGAGATTTTACCGTCATTACGTAAGGCATTGTACAAACAAAGACACGCTGGAGTATCCACTAATGGATCTTATCCCGGTGCAGTAAGGTAGCTCCATGATCAGTGCAGCATTGTGGATGGTAGACAATTTGTAGGCTAGGCGTGTGGGCACGGGCAAGTGTTCCGGGCCCCAAATATTGACAAAGTGTAATCTGGGCGGAGCGGCGGCGCGGTTAGCGGGCGCGCGGTAATGTGCACGGGCAACATTAACACCAGCCGAGGCTCTTCATTACCGGAGCCCTACTTATTTGACCACCGGAGCCCGCTAAACGGTATTCGCGATGCGGCGATGTTTAGTGTTGGTTTACATATGGTGTAGTACCTACTGGACTGGTAAAGTACCAATGTATCCTATGTAGGTACCTAATTATTTCCTATAGGTGCGCTAGTATCTACCTACTTGTTTACTGTGCCCCGTTTCGCTTCAAAACTCAAAAGTTCGTAATACTATTGAGAAAAAACTGTATTGTATTTCACCTGTTCGGTTAGGAAGTTTGCGATGGGAATTTTTCATGAATGTATCAAGTATACTTTTAATGAAAACTCCGCATCTCCGGACGGAGGTGCGGAGTTCGTTGTATGCAAGCACCTCAGTTTGTATATAAATTCCGTATGGTACGATACACTGCAACGCACCTCCGTCCGGCGAAATTTGTACGCTGCTCCGCACCTCCGTCCGGAGATGCGGTGCAGTGTGACATCCGCCTTTCATCGAAAATCGCTCGACATGTTTCGAACCGATTCGCGATTTCGATGTACCTACCCTATCATTAATTACATCTCTAAATTAGTATTCTTCAGGCAGATCATTAAAATAGCTGATATGATGGATGGATTCGTGTGCATTCAAGGAGTTCTTAACATGTTTTCAGTGAAAAAAAACGCAACTTAGAAAACTTTTCCGGAGTTTTATAACGATTTACATCCTATAGTCTACTAGTAAGGTAGTAAGTAAAACAGTTGAAAATTTAGAGAAGTAGGGCTCAGAGGAATGCCATCCCGCTCATATTTGGACCAGAGCCCAACTTTGGATGTACCGCCACCATGCAGAGCGCCATAGCCATAATAACGCCACTACTTGCTTTGTAGGTGTTATGTTGCTGGTAGAGAGGTAGGTAGGGAACGAGATGACAGTGAGCGAAGTAACGAAATGTCATCTCGCTCATATTTCGAGCAGCCCTGCCCCCTTATTCTATAACTTGGTTTAAGCTCACCTCAACGCTCACCCACAAATATATCGTGACACCGCGATGCATAGTAACTAAGCGTCAGTAGAGATCTAGTTTCGTAACGGGTTACCGAGCTCCAGAGCCCCGAGGATGTGTTGTGTTGAGAGTGAGGGACCCATGTTCGTCCATAATTCATTAAATTATTAAAGGGTGGGCAACGCGCTAGTGATTCTTCTACAGTCGCAAGCATCTATATGCTTACCATCAGACAGACCCTAAGCTAGTTTGCAACCGTCACATAAAAAATCAGGCATGTTGGTCGCGCACTTCGTTGTCAACTCAAACTAAAAATATCCCTGCCTACAATTTGCCTGTTGAACCCGCGCTATGTTCGCATTTTCTATAATGGTTATGGTTCCAAGATAGACGTTCGGTAGGCAATCGAGGCCGAGTGGACGTTATCAGCGTGTGTGGACACAGATGTGTTCCCATGCGTCTTCACCCTCCACCACTAATTGAACGTCATATTATCACGCGACGCTACTCAAGGATAACTCATGCATGCACTGTTAAGTATGAACATGACAAAAGGCACTTAAGAATATATTAGAGAAATATAAATTACTTTTCTCAGAACTATATGGTCAAGATTTTTCCGAAACCCGCTAATTATAGTCCTCAACGAAGGAGTTTAATTAGTTATCTGTGTCTTCATCAACAGTGAAATTTCGCTAAATTTGTGCATCCTGAGAATAAAGGCATCGGTAATAATACTAATATTCCATGCTTACCTACGTACTTTACGCTTAATACCTTCAGTTTAAGAAGACGCATTTGGTCTCTAATAATACCTTAAGCTCTACTTAGACTGTAAAAACACGGCGGTTTGTGATTAAAGAAATGGATTAAAGGGTTGCTCCGTCTCTTTCGCATAAATGTATATGAAAATATATAGCTACTCATTTTTATTTCCATATCGTTACGTTGCTAATCAGGGCTCATGAACATAATACAATTGTGACAAATACATTCATATAATTAATTTTTTGAGGTCGTAATTAACTTTAAACAGAGCTTACGTAGTTATACCTAGTACATGATAATACAAGTAGTTGTAGGTATGTAAAGGCGATTGCATCCGGCATGCATCCACCAATCATGTGTCATGCGCAGAAATTCATCTCGCTTATCAAACGGGTCGCTCAGAGGTTGACCAATGTCCGTGCTGGGCGGTGGGGCTTAGATCAACCATCTATTAATTATTAATGTTATTATTGCTTCCTATCTATATTGCATATAAAAAACATGTTATTGATATGTTTCATACTTATTTGAATAATGCGTACCTTTACCTACCAGAAGAGAATAAGAATAATACATTTACCAAATCTGAAATCAACAATATTCTTACTTTTTTCATAAGTTTGTCTGGACACGACTGCACGAATGAATCATGCATATATATAGTAACTATATTCATTCATGTTTATTTAGCTTTACATTTGATTCAGTGATTCCCTAAACATTCCCTTACTTCCAATACGTAGGTACCTACCTAACCAAATAAACCACCAACTTAAAGTTCAAATAACGACCTGTGAGAACGTCATCCCCTTTTATTTTCACTGATAAATCATAATATTTTACAACGCATTACTATAAAGGTATAGACAGTTGTAAACATAAAATTCCTGAACACGATAATTGATAACAGTCCCTAGGCAGCACCCCATATGTACGAGTAGATTACAATTATTCCCAGGACCGAGAGTCCAGCCAGGTGATATTTGTATATCTATAAATCATTACAGGCTACGGCACCATTTAGAGACAACTTAATGCATGTTAAAAGAGTTCCCAGCGGGGTGCCTGTCGTATCGCATAATGTTGATCGTCCTAAAATTTTTTGGCCGAGAATGTTTGGCATAATGTTGAGTGGCATACTACTTATTTAGCCTATTCATTTTTGCGCATACACATTTAAAAGTCCTAAAGTATGTTTATCCTAATATTGATTACTCGAACATCGAATTAGGTACCTAAAAAGTAATATTCCTAATTTTCATTGTCATAGTAATTATTTTGCCTATTGTTAAACGTGCTAAAATTAAACCACCTATACTATTTTTTTCCTAAATTGTATACTATTTGTAAACTCTGAGCAGACCCGACCTACATCTAGATGAATATAATTTACTTTAAAAACAAAGTTCTAACCGACTTCAATTTAGTACTCCGCCAAGCCACGAGCACTGCATTTCCTATTTTTTACAATTTACCACATGAACTGATTTCCGATAGCAAATGCGTTGATTACTATAGAAAAAAACCGAATCGCTGTATGTGGGCCGATAATATTTGAGGACTTCCATCGATTCCCCAAGATCATCACCAATGGCACTTCATTAGTTCCTATTTCAACGGAATCTTATCAGAACCTGTGACGTACTTTTGCACTTTTAAGTACATAATTGAGGAATTCGATAAGTCATCTGTGGTCTTCATCATCAATTCCTCGCCACCAAATTTATGATTCCGGATGTAAATACACGAGTTATAACAGAAAATACCAAAATCACTACACTCGTGCCTTATAAAATTGAGGAGTCCCCTCAATTCCTCATGGATCCCATCATCTAACTGAATTTTGAAAAAAATGGGACCCACCTGGAAGTATATACATACGAACAAAAAAAAAAATTTCCGAATCGGTTCATCAATGACGGAGTTCTGAGGTAACAAACATTGAAAAAAAAAATACAACCGAATTGAGAACCTCCTCCTTTTTTTTGAAGTCGGTTAAAAATAGGTTCGTTAGTTGCCTTTTGCCCCTCAGAGCAGAAATAGGGGCCCCGCGAAGCGGGGCTCCGTCGACACGAAGGCGGGTCACAGGTTATTCAAGTATTAGGCAATTCTTAGCTGAGGCAACCTTCATTTAGGTCAATTAGATAGGTTCGTTAGTTGCCTTTTGTCCCTCAGAGCAGAAATAGCTTCGCGGGGCCCCGTCGACATGAAGGCGGGTCATAAGTTCTTAAAGTACGTAGGTACCTAAATAGGAAAGATTAGGTAACCACAAATAAAACATTTATTTTTACTATTTATAAACTCTGAGCTGACCCGACCTACATCTAGATAAATAAAATAGGTTCGTTAGTTGCCTTTTACCCCTCAGAGCAGAAATAGGGGCCCCGCGAAGCGGGGCTCCGTCGACATGAGGGCGGGTTACATGACACGAGGGCGGGGACATGAGGGCGGGATGTTATTCAAGTAATAGGCAATTCTAATAGATATGTATGCGTAACAAAATGTATGCACAACATTTTTAGTACATTAAATATTAGTAACATCAAAGTTATGCACATCAATCATTCTAAAAAAAAACCTTCGGCACAATAAACATTCGGACAATAAATATTTAGGACAATCGATATTAGGAACAACAATTTCGGCAAATAAAAAATATGCACAACAATGTTTATGCAATTCGATATTCGGCACAAAGTTGGTATGCGACAAAATATTAGGATCAACAATTTTATGCCACCCGATATAGACCCTTCCCAGCGCCATACAAAATGTACGGCGGCCGCGGTTCTTTTTACTAGAGTTGTTTTATAATTACATCGTTCGGGTGTTTCGATAAAATGTTCGAGTGCCAGGATAATGATTACGAACTCGCCCCCGGCTGCCGGACGGTTTTACAGCGCTATTAATTGTTTAATGGTCGTTGTTACATCGGCAGTAAAGATAACTGCGGTTGAGAGGGATGTTTAGAAGACTTCAGGACTTGGCGACGGAAGGGGCGAGAATATTTAGTACCATCTGTTTAGTACGTCGTGTAGTAAACCGGGTCTAAAATATTTATATTATGTATCGTTATACTTAAAAAAAGTGCATTGAAAAACACTTTATTGTAAAATTCATATTAAGAGGTTGATTCATACATATGACTACATAGTCTCGAGACCACATATGAAGCAACGAATTAATCTTCACTTATTCTCTGAACTCTTATTGTCACCTTAAAAGCCGAAAGCGTTGAATCCCCCAGAGCGTTTACTTTAAGTGCTGTTTACTCGTAAGCTTGTAACATTAAAACCAGTGCACCGCGCTTCTGAAACTGCCTAACGTTCTGACGCTTACAGATTTATGTAGCTATAAGATGGGCAAAGCGCCGGCATCACTGAGCGCAGAAATAGCGTGGGCGGGCAAGTCACAGATGACAGCTATCTACGTTACTCACGTTTATGACTTCCTCGCTTCCTCGGCCATTCAGCCAATAGCTCAAAGCGCATCTAGTCTTGTCAACCAGCATCCAGATACTGAAAGTCAAACGCTATTTTAAAACATGGTGTTTTACTTTCCTACTTATTATCAACGGCATCAGGAGGTTGGAAGAAAAAAATGCATACTTAAGGCGTTCATTTAATCTAAGTTCGCTTTATGGTTTTCCCTGCATTGTGTAACGAAAGTCACCCATGAAAAAAAAACTATTTAAAGCGCAGATTAACTATTTACGTACAGTCGCCATCAGATATATCAGAGCGGTCAAAGTGCTCACAAATACCTGAACACGTGTCTACTGTCGATGCATTACAGACGTGTTCAGAAATTTGTGAGTGCTTTGGCCGCTCCGATATATCGGATGGCAACTGTACCTACTAGTTTTTTTTTCAAATTACTCTTTATTCATAATCTTAAACCACGCCTAGTTTACATGAAATACTTATGGCTTCTAATAACAATATCCGAACACTATCGACTAGTTCAAATAATATTTCGGTAATATAAATCTTTGTTTGTAACAATTAATCAGTTTGGACTAGGTGGCGACGTGTCACAGGCGAGCTTAGCTTTTCAAAACAAAGCATCGAATTGTGCGAGCTATAGAAGTAGCGTACCAAAACATCACATTACATGCATAATTAAGTAGGAGCCAGCACGGGTCAAGTGCTTAATATTTCTAACATGACATGAGTAATGTTACGATACTTCTGACGTGTACGGTTTTTTTAGCTACTTACTAGAAGTTGGAAGTAAAAAACATGCGTAGCTACTTACCTACATATCACAAGTTATAGTACCTAATTATTTATACTCGTTTCAGTACTCACAGATTGCTTTGTAAAATAAACAGGCAAGGCAGTTTCGGTGTTTAACTTTTTTTCTTTTTCTTAGGTAGGTACTGAAGAAATTGCAAACTACGGATTCTGAAGTTTTATGATACTAAACATGTTGTTGTCTAAACAAATAAAGTCTCAGTTGATAATGGTGGCATCCAAGGCTATATTCAATATGGTTGCAAATATTCCTATAGATACCTCTATAGGTTCAGTGTTTGAAAAGTTCTGATACCGTTTGATCTGAAAGCCACGATGAAAATAGGTATCAACGGCTTTAAATTAATGATCAATGTCACAATAAACACTTCGGTAATTTAAATAAGCGAATTGTCAGTTCAGCATATGCCATGCCTAAAAAAGGTATTAAAGTATATCAAAACCACTTGAAACTAAATCGTGACCTTATTTTTGGTATAACACGTGTCCCTCCAATGCCAGTGCTTAGTGCTCAAATCATAACCATCACATGCGAAGTATCCGTCTAAGCCTCTAAATAAAAAACTAGTATTCACATTAAAAAATAACCTATTACCAAACCATGCTACAGATGTATAGTCGAGACGGCTGTGAAATATGGTTGTAAATCATTACGTTTGACTATAAAACTTTTTGTCATGCTGTCGTTCAATTATGAATTTTATGAGCTTTTGAAATTAGAGTATCATCAAAATTAAGTAAGGTTTAATAATATGTGTGTTTTAAAATGAACTGAGGTTTAAAAAAACGTAACACTTGTGTATGAATTTACCTACATAATATAAGTACTGCTTCGTTGCATAACGTCGATCATAAAGTTATGTCAATAAAATGTAACACAGATGAAAATAGCGTCATAATACATTATGTATCCAATGATATAAAGTAGTATACATTCATTGCATGGCGAGTATCATATTGTGCACTTAAGTGATTGGAGTAGATATCTGTGATTGTCAGTCGTGGAGATGTTACTAACCAGATGGCGCAGCGCGGTAGGTCTACTCTCTCGCTGTTTTACAAGTTCATGATGGTTTCGTAGGTTTCGCTTCGATTCCATTCTCATAATCATTACCAGATTGAGCTCTAGAAACCAAACATGTTACAAGACCGATAACGTAGTATTTTATTTTACACGCAATAAAATAAAATTCCCCTAATATTGCTGCGTTGCTTTGCTAGAACCCGTTCTCACTAATAAACAAGGAAACCGCCGTGGTTCGCCGAAGCGGTAGGTAATTATTTCTACTCATATTGCTTCCCGAGTAATCCGTTAGAAATCGATCGACTTTTAGTGGCGTGTCAGTGTTTGAAAAAAGCATAATTTATTGTCAGCATTCAGATCGCAAGGAAACCCGAACGGCACTAGAAAATAAAAATGTAATAAAACGAGAGCAGTTTATGAGCGTAAAATGACGGGAGGCAGCCGCGTGGTTTTAACAGGATCACTAATACTTTAATAATAAATTTACAGTAACCGGGCGAGTACCACCTACATATCGTGCTGTAGATGCATACCATCCTCATAGAGTTCTGCTTACTTTTCGGCAACAATGTAAGTATAATGATTCGCCAAATAAATACACGAGTTTCTTCACAAGTTTATTCCTTGTTTACTTACCCATCATTATCAAGTCTTTGGTACCTAGGTAGGTACTTTTAATATTTTTCACACCTTTCATTCGGAAAAGTAAGTTTTGCTCCACGACGAGAGGGACCAAAACGCTACTTTTCTGTTCAAGCTACTTTTTTAATTTATACATTGGCATTGGAACATTTGTACGCAATGTGCCAATTGAACACAGATGTTAATAAAATAATCGATTGTAATCTCATCGTAGTCGATTCAAAACGAACATATTTCAAGTTTTAACTATAACAATGTTGTATAAAAAAATTATAAATATTTCGTAATATTTAAAAATTAGTAATAAAAATTAGGATAATTTAGATATATTTTAACAATAGCTTTTTTTTAAATTTCCTCATAGTCGGTGTGAAAAATAGTAGGTATGTGTAACTCGGTAGCAAAATTATTTTCGTCTCGGACGTAAACACTTGTATCCCTCACTACGCTCAGGATCCTACGTTAGAATTCTATTGTAGGATCCCTCGCTACGTTCCGGATTCAATTCACCGCCCTCGCCGTAAATATACTATTTTGCTCCCTTGTGACACAAATAACTATTTTCTACTCCTGTACCGTTATCTGTCATTTATATAGGCTTTAGCTCAAATACAATGACACCGATAATAAGTCGTCGAAAAACTCTATGCTCTATGGCCCATAATCGCACACTTTAGTGTACTTTTTTGGTTCATACATTTTCCATAAAAGCACTGTTTACCACGACGTCAAATCATCTACAGTGTACGAGATTTGGGACTGATCTTTTGACAGTTCCAATATGATGTAAAGAGTGATGTGGCTAGAGTAAATCGATTGTCATAATATCCGATTACGATTGATTGTGGCTAATAAAAGGAATCGATTGATTACTGAGTAATTATTATTTTTGGGAAATCAAATAGAGAGCCTATACACTGTCGTCTGCTAACACAAGTGTCCTGTACCTAAGTAAAGAGAGAAACTGATAGAGCGAGAAAAATCGAGAGAGCTCGCGCGCCGTGCAGAAATCAATGCCATATTTTCAAACGCAACATTTTGCACAATCAAATATGTCGGTTTCGATCGATTTGTGGATCGATGTTATTTATTTCGTATTATCGTGACAGTAATTAAATAATGCACTGTTATTTTCCTATTCACAATTATTTGATTCATACCGATTTATTTCTAAATTGACAGACTCCAATCGATTAAAGCGGTGTATCACTAAATTTAAAACATAAAAGTCGTAGGACGTAATTGTTTGCATACCGAGTTTTCAATGCTAATTTCTGCACAAATAAGCCGTAAAAAAATGTTACAATCATTTTATAAGTGCAAAAAAGAGCGTGCATGGAGATTGAACTTTGTTTTGTAACTCGGAAGCTATTGAAACTTTTTTTATTATTTCGATGAGCAGTGCCAATTTACGTTATATGGGTGTCGCGATGTGTCATAAGATCAGTCCCAAATCTCGTACACTGTAACTTTTTTTTAATCAGCCACTATATTGCAGTGGTGCCAACTTCATAAGCAAATTTTTCGAAAAAAAGAGTTTTTATTTACTATCAAATATTTGTAAAACATAAATTATTTATTAAAATAAAAATAAATTGTCATTTATTGTGTGTTAATATACCTACATATTTTACCAATTATTGGTATTATTTATAAATATAAACCGATCCGATTCGGTTCGTATCCGGATTCAGTTTGGTTCGGATGGCAAGTGCAAGGAAATTAAAAACAAAACAGACCATAAACAAGAGGTGTCAATGTATCATATTTCTAATTTCCCACCAAAGTTCCAGTTCAAAATTAAAAGACGAAATATGATAACTATTCGTTATTAATAACTTCTTAAGATTTGATTCGCGTTTGTGAAGTGAAGAAAAATGTGTAAATTTTAAAATGGACGAAGAAGAGAATAACTGCACCGCTGAAGAAATTGCGTGAGTAGTAATAGAATTAACGGAAAACTTACTGCCCGAAAAGCTATTTATTTAAAATTAATCGTAGAAAAAGTATTGTATGCAACGGTGTATAACTTGGTCTAAAAACGCTCGATGCTCGCCAAGGCTCGCATCGCAACTTACGACGCTCGCGTTTTAAGACCCTACTTACACAACAGTTGCATAAAATACTAATTGGTCAATCGTGGAACGTATAATTTACCTTATATTAAACTGATAGGTATTACATAAATTTTACATTGCTATGAGGATTTTCTATTGAGAACATCGCAGTCAGAACCATACTTGGATGTTATCCTTCAAACATCGTGCGATAATCGTCATTCACACAGAAAACCATTTTAAAATAAGTTAAACCAGTAGGTAGCTACATTTTTTTCTTTGATATACCTAAACGGAGAAAAGTAGATAAAGTCCGTTAAAAATTTAATGTTATGTTGAATGAGGTAGGTATTGGTTACAGTGAGTATGGCACTACCTATGTATGGCATTATGTATAGTTAAAGTAGCCTTCCTACCTAAAGACCTTAAGAACGTGTAAATCTAAATCCAATGTTAAGAGTAAGTCGTAACTTATTTTTTACGTCGGCACTTGATCCGTTCGGTTACCTCATCATTATCGCGCGCGCCCAAAGCCGACCAATTTGACTTCGAGCGCGCGCCGCCGTCAAGTGCGCATTTCGTATTGTTTATGTCAACTTTAACTTTTTGTGAGGTTTAGAGTCTATACTCGAACTATTTATAGTGTAAAGCTTAAAGAAACGTTACACTTCGGAAGGTCTACAGTCACGAAATTATCAGGAGGCTACGAATTGTAGGTAGTAGATATAAAATAGGGTAAGTACCTATTGATTATTGTACAGTGACGAGGATTAATATCTGCCATGTCTGCCACACATTTAAATATCTGACCGACCTTTTTTCTAGGGCCGCGTGTCAGATATTTTTGCCCACTGTGTTATTTCAGATAGCTATTAGGTAAAGTTGATCTACAAACACATTTCTTAAATCTAACACGAAAATATTCCGCCCCATCCTCCTAAGACTAGTTTAGATTTATTGCCTTGCATCCCTCTTTTAGATTACCTTCATATACAAGACTGTGTAGTGTAGTGAAGGTACCTGTCATCTTCGATTTGATCAATTGAGTACGCTTCAGCATATATATATCTATCTATGCGCATAAGGCACAGCGCGTGCGAGAGATAGTACTTAATAGGCATTTGGCGAAAAGTAGAGAAATAATTAAAGGGGAGTTACTTACAATGGTTTAATTAACTTGAAATATTGGTATGCGAAGATTTATAAGACTTTCAAAACTATTAATCATAACGTTTTCATCACAACAATAATAAATGCCAGAATTCGTGACACTTGAGAGTTTTAAAATTACATATTTTTTAAACATACCTACTTCAAAAAAACCGGCCAAGTGCGAGTCCGACTCGCGCACCGAGGGTTCCGTACAAACAAGCAAAAGTTGTAGTATGTTTATTACTGAATGATAAATGAAAATGGAATCCGTAACATTACAATGTGGAAAGCTGGCATAAAAGCATACAATTAAACAGGGTCACTTTATCAATTTAGTGATCATCCTTTAGGCTTTGATTTCCTTGCGAGTAGTTGCGAACGCCAAAATAAGTGGATTACTTAAAAAAATAGCTGTTTCTTTTTATTGTGTTGATATAAAACTGAGTTCACGAGAAAGTACCTTTAGGTTTTGATACCCTTGAGATTATCTACTCGTATAATACTTATATATTAATATAAATCAGCCTATATACGTCCCCTTGCTGGGCACAGGCCTTCTCCAATGGATGAGAGGGAACGGGTAGTAGTCCCCACGCTGACCTAGTGCGGGTTGGGGACTTCACATACAACTTTTTCAGTTTTAAATTATGCAACTTATATTGCTATTTCTTATGATTGTGTAGACATAAAACTTTCATTTTGCTACAGCTGAAAGGTATTTGATATGAATTTCAATTTAATACCTCTACGCGTTTTCAAGGAAAAAGGTAGTAAGTTTAAAATTTCCAAAAATGTTTTTAGGATGATTTTACAAAAATGTCTACATTATCGTAATTTTTCCTTTGTCTGTGCTATAGGAAGTTTCTTCGTGCCGAGTTTCAAGTTTCAGGTTTTGAGTTTGTTGCGAGTACTCAATTTCAAAATATGCGACTTATTGCTATTTCTTTTGATTGCGTTGACATAAAAGTTTGGTTTTACTACATCTGAAAGGTCCTATAGCCCTGAGTATTTGACACGAATTTCAATTTAATACCTCTACACGTTTACGAGGAAAAAGGTATCAACGTGAAAAAAATTAAAAACTCTTTTTTGTATGATTTTACTAAATATGTCTACTTTTCGTAATTTTTCTTTTGTCTGTGCTATATGACGTTGCTTCGTGCCAAATTTCAAGTTTCTGAGTTTACGGGAAGTACCCCGTAGGTTTTGCGAGTGTCGAAAAACTCTAAAATTTGCAGCATAAACGACTGTATCTTTTGATTGGGTTGACTTTTAAGTTTGATTTTTTCACAGGTCAAAGGGACAATAGACCTGAGTATTTGACATAAATTTCAGCTTGATACCTCCACGCGTTCCTGAGAGAAATGAACTTGACAGACAGACAGACAGACAGACAGACAGACAGACAGACAGACGGACAGACAACAAAGTGATCCTATAAGGGTTCCGTTTTTTCATCTTCCATACCAGTATCTATAAAGACGACCAAAAACACGTTTGTTGTATGGGAGCCCCCCTTAAATATTTATTTTATTTTGTTTTTAGTACCTATTTGTTTTTATAGCGGCAACAGAAATACAACATCTGTGAAAATTTCAACTGTCTAAGTTATCGCGGTTCTTGAGATACAGCCTGGTGACAGACAGAGACGGACGGACAGCGAAGTCTTAGTAATAGGGTCCCGTTTTTACCCTTTGGGTACGGAACCCTAAAAAGATTAACCCTGTGGATATTCCAATTTATTCGCATTTTTTTTCCAGTCTTTCACACGCTTTCGAATTAGAACGAGCACCCAAAACCCAAAACACAATGCAACACGCAGGGCAAAGCGTTTTCTATCTTCGTTCTTTTGTGTAGGTACAGTCGCCATCAGATACATCGGAGCGGCCAAAGTGCTCACAAATACCTGAACACGTATCTAAATGCCTCGACAATAGAGACGTATTCAGATATTTGTGAGCTCTTTGGCCGCGCCGATACATCTGATTGCGACTACTACACTACTACACATTAACTGACCATCTTGTATTTATATAAATTACAATGCACATGAAGTGCACGGGTGGTCAGTTAGCTGGGTTGTCGATTGTACCTAACATTGCCATATTGTTGATTATCGAATATAGGTAGAGAGGGGTGTTATAAGTTTAACGTGTCTGTCTGTGTATCTTTGTATCTGTCTGTGGTATCGTAGCTCCCAAACGAATGGACCGATTTGAAAAAAAAACCGATTTTTTGGGTCATAGATTATTTTATCCCGAGTGTTCTAAGTCATGTATCAAGAAAATTTGTTCAGCCGTTTTTAAGATATTGCACTTTGAAATGAAAATGTCGGGGGTTTTTCAACTTCTCTAAGTTCATCATCATCATCATATCAGCCGAAAGACGTCCACTGCTGGACATAGGCCTCCCCCAAAGAGTACCAAAGTGACCGGTCCTGCGTCACATGCATCCAGCGGACTCCAGAGCAACCTTTTCCAGGTCATCAGTCCACCTTGTGGGGGGCCTACCCACGCCGCGCCTTCCCGTACGTGGTCGCCACTCGAGAACCTTTCCGCCCCAACGGCCATCGGTTCTAGGTGCTGTTTCGAAGTTATAGTTATTGACTAAGCAATATTTGTTACAGAGGCGGCGGTTGCATGCGGCGGCAGCACGTGAAGCGACCGATGAACGCTTTCATGGTGTTCGCGCAGGCGATGCGCCGGCGGCTGTCCGAGCAGCGGCCGTCGCTGCACAACGCGGAGCTCAGCAAGTCGCTGGGCTCCATGTGGAAGTGAGTATTAAAAACCAGCCAAGTCGCACTTTAAAGCGGCAATTGACAACATATTTTTTTTTTAAGTGGTCCATGTTATGATTTAGTTCGACAGAAAATGAAATTTTAAGGAAGGTATACGTGTTTTTTATTTCTCCGTAAATGTTTATTTTCATTCAAAAATATCAAAATTAAAAGTAGTGGGTAATTAGTAGTAGTCTAATAGGTCGTAAGTAAAATATGACGTCATTATTATGTCTCTGTATGGCACCTGTCCACATCTTTCACGTCACGCACGGGGTAATATACCGCGTTTTACAGATTTTAGTGATTTTCTCCGAAACGAGTAAGAATAAAAATGGGAAAACCACTTTATTACGTTCAGATAAGATAATCACCGAAATAGTTTTCGATTTAGGCATCATTACATATTTTGAAATGTTGTCAATTACACTTCGTCGTTCGCCGCATGCTGCATGCCGCGACCGCAAAAGTGTAAAGAACACGTTAGTCGGCCGCAATCGGCGATCGACAGCTGCCAACGATTAGTAGAAGGCGGTCAGACTAATGTGAAGACGACGTTTATTGGCCTAAGTAGTGTAGTGCATGAATTCGGCGACCGCATAAGGTGAACGACGCAGTGTAATTGCCGCTTCAGACTCGCGATATAGACATCTGTAAAAACGGCAAAAAAACACGTTTTTTGTATAGGAACCTTTAAATATTTATTTTATTTTGTTTTTAGTATTTCTTGTTATAACGGCAACAGTAATACATAATTTGTGAAAATTTCAACTGTCTAGCTATCGCTGTTCTTGAGACACAGCCTGAAAAGAAAAAAAAACGTTTGTTGTATGGGAGCCCCCCTTAAATATTTATTTTATTTTGTTTTTAGTATTTGTTGTTATAGCGGCAACAGAAATACATCATCTGTGAAAATTTAAAGTGTCTAGCTATCGCGGTTCTTTAGATACAGCAGCCTGGTGACAGACAGAGACGGACGGACAGCGAAGTCTTAGTAATAGGGTCCCGTTTTTACCCTTTGGATACGGAACCCTAAAAATTGACGTCTGACGGACCACGCCGAGCTCCATAACAATATTAGGTCGTATCTTCATAGGAAAACCTTATAATGTGTCATACGGACTAACAGAGACACATACAGACAAAAATGACCGAACTAAACTTAATGGTTTCGTGTTTGCAATTTTGGCTATAGAACTCGAAAAGCAGTGTTGAAAATCCGTTCGCAACATTAAACTCATTATCTTAACTTGCAAGTTGCCAACGAATTATCGACCCCACTGATTTAAATATGTTGAAATACTTACTTATTTAACGTAAATATCGAACTAAAAGTTTACGTTCAATGGTTATTTTATGTGTTTATAAGTCGGCATTTAAAAACAACAATGGCGACAAACTTTACGTCAAAAGCGGGGCATTGGCGTGTTGACAGACGTAGCAAGGACTTGAGAGCCGTCGGCTTGTCGCAAACAACTGGGGCTCAATTGAAAGCGTTAAAGATGTAGTACCTACCTAAGATTATATTGGAACATTTGTAACCTCTCACTTGCGCTAAAACATAGGCCAATGTGAAAGAGCGACAACACCAATCATATAATTTCAATGCAGTCTGATCTAAATACCAAGTATACCGACTTCAGTACACGCAAAACAAAGTTTACGTAAGAAAAGTTCCTCTTTCACGTAACGGAAATATGCCGTTTCATAGACCATAGTATCCTAGGACATTCCTGCACTTAATAATAAAATCGCGAGTAAAATTGAATTTTATCCACCCACTAGAGCCCGGATTTGTATCAATTCTAGCTCTAAGCTGGATGTTTAGTATAGTATAAAATTTGGCGATTAGTAAAATGCGTATCAAAATCAGTAACCGGATTGACCGAGAAACGAATGAAGGGGACCGCCGCGTGCGCGTGCGGCGCCCAGCGGCGCGCGTGCATCGATTGTTTACTCATTAAAATACTATCGCTGCCCAGTGCCCACCAGATACCATCTCTAACTGTCGGGGACCCGGGGAGGTCCGGATTAATAGAAAACTGTATCGAAAGTTCGAAACCATTCGGAAATAGTCAATTTGCAATCGCGATGACATCGTTGCACAAATCTTACCGTTACCTGCCGTTCCTCAAAGTTCAAACTTTACCCGGGCCGGAAGTTAGTTTTGTAAATAAAAAGTTAAACTCAAAAAATTCGTAAGTTTGTTCAAAGGTGAGCGGTTTCGTGGTAATATTATTTGATCCCCTTTTTATTTGTAATTTCGTTACACCTGTTTTTCACCATCATTAGCTAAACAATTATACCAGCCAGTGCAGCCACGCGCATAAAGTGCATAGAATTGACCACCCGCGTTTTATGCTGCGCATAATACGCAAGGCACAATATACACATTAATCTAACCAACCCCGGCTACACTTATGTCTTTTATAGTTTTGTTGCGCGCCCACGATGATTCGGCCAGTATTTTGACATAAGACGCGTAAGGGCAAACTCTCCATCATCAAAGAAAATAGTCGGTGAAAAGAGTCTGATTGCTCTGTTGTGATTGGTCGGCTCTCGACTGTCATCGCGCGATGCTGGATCGCGGTCGAGATTAGCAAGGTCAGAGGTTCCCGCGAACCATGATCTCGAGTTTCTGAAGTAATCGACTGTTTGTTTCTAGACTGGAATGTGTAGGTATTTAGATAATTCCTCAATTATTCCCATTGATGACTTATTATCTTATCAAAACTTAAAGTAAGGAGTAATCATTGCTTCATAAAAGATTGCGACCTACGGTACGGTACGGTCGTGGGTTCGAATCCCGGCTCGTACCAATGAGTTTTTCGGAACTTATGTACGGAATGTTTACCGTTAGCTTTTCGGTGAAGGAAATCGTCGTGAGGAAACCGGTCTAATCTCAATAAGGTCCAGTTTTCCCTCTGAGTTGGAAGGGCAGATGGCAGTCGCTTTCTTAAAACTAGTGCCTATGCCAAATCTTGGAATTAGGTGTCAAACCGGACCCCGGGCTCCTTTAGGGGCACTACCGAGAATAACGCTGGGAGGATGATGAAATGATTACGACCGCTCTAGTTAAGCTCAGGTACTCAAACCCTTTAATACTTTTAACGAAGATCCGAGAAGCTTGGTGGGCCTAAAAAAAGTTAGATACCTATATTATAAACACATATATGTCTAGGTCGGAATCGCATGCCGCATATTTATGACTTAGGCCAAATAAATTAATGTCTATTTGTCAAATCTTGGCTGCCATAACTGCTGTGAGAACGTTGCAGACATTCGCCCAGACGGCTCTAACACGGTCACCGCATAAACTCCTAAATATTTTCTATTTTTCGAAGAATGTAGATAAACGATAAGCGATAAGACTTATTTTAGTTTGTGCCATCTAGCGATTATTCTCGCAGCTTCCTTATTAATTTTTATATTGGTACCTAATGGTAAAAGTGGTTACACACTGAGTACCTAAGCTACGCGGAATCAATATTTTAATTCTCTAGTATATGGTTATACCCAAATCCCAATGCTATATCTGCACTAATTATTGCTTAATTAACTTACCTATACACCAACTTGCCTGAACATTCACTTTATTTCATATCATAAGTTACTAAATCAGTAGCAATCGCCCCGGACGGACTGTGTCCTCTCTATTTACCAGCTACCTAGTTACAAGTAATTGCAATATTGTTACGTACCTATACTCCCTGTTACTCAATAAGCTTCGACGCGATTACCTAGTGCTCATAAAACTTTAAAATTGTGTGTTATATAACACCTACGCTTATTCTACATCAAGATCGTACCTAATGTACTTACCTATTGAAAATATTAAAGTTATCCTCATACATAACGAGGAGGAGAAGACGACAAGAGCTAGAAATTAGCGAAATATTAGCCCCTAGCCGGCCGCCCCTAAGCTGAATTTCAAATGACGTTTTGCTCGGTCGATCACGATCATACACTTGTCTTCAGAAAAAGTTAATACGTAAGTTAGAGTACCTAAGCGTATGCTAGCTAGACTAAATTACCTACTGCATTGTCGGCGGCGCGGCTGCGCGGGCGCCGGCGCGGCCTCACGGCACATTTAGCAGCGGCCGGCGCATCTGGAAATAGTCGCGACGCGCCGATACCATCGCTGCCTCGCGCAGTCTACATGACTCAGCATTCTTCAGCATTCTCGCAATCCGTATTGACCCATTATAAAACGTTACTTTAATTACCGAAGTTTTTTGATTCACTTTTATTTGTTACAGGAGGTTAAGTGAAGAAGAAAAGTTACCTTTCGTAAAGGAAGCTGACAAGCTGCGAACTCAACACAAGATCGAGTACCCCGACTACAAATATCAGCCGCGGCGTCGGAAGCCGCCACCAGCGCCGCCTACTAGGCTGAAGCGGGAGCCATCACTGGAAAGGTCTCAAATAGACTTCTCCAGGATAGAGGTGGACGGCGGACTCTTGGAGGACGGGCCGCCAGATGGCGCGGAGCTAGATCAGTACCTGAAGCCCGCGCACGGCGCGCACGCTGCGCACGTTGCGCAGGCGTTGGACTACCACGAGCTGCAGCCGCGCTACACCGCCCACGCGCACCTCGCCCCCGCACTCTACTCCACACCCTCGAGTCTCTACCCACCCTGCGCAGACTGGCCACATTACCCGCAACCATAAGTTAGTCCAAATCCAAACATGTATTTATGTTAAAAGTATAAGGACGCATAGATTTTTTTCTACTTTATGATGTAGGTCACTTGACACAGTTGCGCCGCCACGTGGGATACTTGGAAGCGCACGTGCGTTTACTTATCAAAGCGCAACAAATTATTTAAACAAACAAATCGATTTCGGCATCAAGATCTCTTGTACCTATAGTACGTTATTTTAATTCAAGACGATTTTATAATTGTTCTGGTATCTCGTATTACCTATTAAGGTCCGCAGCCGCAGTAAGCTCGATTCTCCATACAAACGTAGTTACGTAGACTAGCTAGTTTGCTCTGAAACTTTGTAGGTACTTAGAATAAGTAAATTTATGTCCGGGTGAATCAACTTTTAAAGTACTCATTTCGTGGGGACGCGAAATGAAAGAAAATTTGATATCTTAAAATGCAAGTCAAATTGAATTATATTTTTATATAATAAACAATATCAGACTAAAAAGTGTTATGTCGAAACATTTAAAGTTCCAACTTGATTAGAAATAAGCATTTTTTTAGAGTAACATAGTAAAAACTCGGCCTAAATACAAAACTAGCCAGTCCCCAACCATAGGCACTAGCATAACCGTAACTATTTCTTAATTTATTCATATGGTGACTTATTTATAAAATTGCATCAAAATGATTAGTGGTATCAAAACGATAGCACCACGAAATTGTCCACAAAACCCGCCCTACACCGTGACAATTTTCATTAAAACGATTTATCTAGAATTTTTGAAAACCTTGTCCCCGAAATTGAATGAAAATGTATGTCCCCTTCGTTACTATAGAAAATTGTTAAATGTTTTGGAGAGATGGCGTTGCTAGCAGCTCACGAACAAGCAAAATATACCTGAGTTTATAAAAGCGAACCCCATCTACGTGAAATCCTCGTCGGGGGTATGTGATACAGCGACACACGGCTGAAGTAGGTGCGTGGCGTAATTGTTGGTCTACTACGTTACTATTCAAATTTAGTTATTTTTGTGGTAAATGTAATCGAATGTTATGATTTCGTATGTATTTATTGTCTAATACTAAAGTGATATATTAACATTTATAACTTTCCTAAGAATAGACTCGGTATTTAACATTATACATTAAATTGTCTCTCTAGTTACCAGCAACACGAAATACATTGTCTCTTGCGTTATCAGTAACACCAGAGACAGTATGGCTCAGTCGCGAACCATCTTGTTTAAAAAGTAGATTGTATTTCACTTTAACATTTGTTTAACATTTCCCTTGAAATTCTTTATTGAACAGTTTGCATTGGCTTCTGTACGTTTTTTTCTTTATGTTTCTCCATTCAATGGGCTTATTTAATTTTCTACCATAATTATGATCACAGAATGTAAAAACTACAAACGGCAAAACACTTACATATCTGTTCCTAAAAGTTTGTAGCGGTTAGCATATCACAAATTATGAAAATAAATGAATATTATTTTAATGGTATTTCCATACATTCTCTAGTGTTACTATTGGTAATGCCAGATAATGTAAGGAGTTTTTCTCTTGCGTTAATGAGTGTCCCCTAACAATTCTGCTTTATTTTTATTTTTTTATGTCATTAGCATCGTTGTTGTTTCATATTATTGGTAGAGACATATTTTTCTGTAATTTGCCTTTCTTTAGATGTATAATTTATTGTAGTGTTTATAACGTAGCGGGAACTATTTAGAAAATAAAGCTTCTAAAAATGGTATGGTAACGCAAGATACTTATAAAGTCGAATTGCTAACACAATTATATGATTTGTATTAATAATATTAAATTTAAATGTACCTCTTCGATGTTACAAATCGATAAACTAGCTTGTTTTGATTTCACACTCATATTCCATTGTATGCGATATCATTTATGTGACGTAACGCAAGGGATTTTCATTTTTCAGGATCAGGGTCAGAACAATTTGGTTAAATCTCACGTTATATCTGTGCAGCATCGTGGCCGCTTTAAATTTAAAAAATAATTAAGGTTTACTAATGAAATAAAATTTGTATATTTTTACAAAAAATAATTTCTGATTTAATTTTTGTAACGCTCTGAAATGAGTACTTTAAAAGTTGATTCACCAATCCAGGTCTGTAATTAGTTTATGTAGCTTCAGATACCATAGTAAAAAAAATCAGCGAATTTACGTTTTTCATACAAAACTGGTTTTTGCTGTACCTATTTCGTTTGTTTTAGAAACTGGAGCCATATAAACTGATTACATATTTATTTGATTGATTATGTATTTGTGTAAATATGTTGTATGTATATAATAATACCGTAATATAACTTTTTTTGTTCTTACTTGCACTGCCCACAATCTTTTTCCGCTTTACCTTAAGGTTTGACTGGTAGAGAATGCCATATGGCATTAAGTCCGCCTTTTGTACGATAAGTTTTCTTTTGTGCAATAAAGTTTAAATAAATAAATTATAGACCTAGATATACCTCATGTCATTGTATTTTAGTTATGCAAAGTTTCGTCACAATTCAACACGTTTTTTTAAAATGAGAACGAAACTCCGTTTGTATGGGAAGGTGACATTCGGCCGAGCTTACTGCGGACTCTTAATACTTCTAGTTTGCTTACGTGTTTGTTGTTATTGATGCTATGTTTAAATCAAGATATTCCTTTGATTCCAAAGTTAATTAAACTCCTGATAGGTTCCTAGTCTAAGTTAATTTGTAATTAAGGCTTTTATAATTATTAAAAGATAATTAAGATATAATATGTGATTAAATAGTTTAAAGCTGAAAGATGTATGATTATAGGTTATTCTTGTTAATACCTTAGATATATGATAAGCCACTTCTGAGGAGACATGATCCCGGTTTGGTTCTGTAAAACAATCATTCGATAGATACCTACCTCGCGATGGTTAAATTCTGGGAAGTAATTGTAATCTATATGTTCTTATTAAGTCACTTGCCATATCCATTTTAGGGTTCCGTAGTCAACAAAGAACCCTTATAGTTTCGCCATGTCAGTCTGTCCATCTGTCTGTCCGTAACGCAACCGCACCATTTACTTAGTGCGTGCGTGTCAATTGAATAAATTTAATACAGACAGGCAACTACGGAACCCTACACTGCGCGAGGCCCAACACACACTTGGCCGGTTTTTGTGGAAAAATTATCTACGACCGTGAAAACTTTATTTGTTATTTCAGTGTCAATGTGTGTACCACCTATTTTGGTTATTTAAAATAGATAGTTTTAAAACGACATTATTATTGTTAAATTTCAAATGAAACAAATAAACAAATGTTTACTTCACAATTTCTATTTTTGGGTCAATTTTCAAACGAGCTGTTTTTGCTGTCCCACGGCCATAATTTCAAGTCAGATTAACATGGAGTATTGATTCATATATATTTGTATTCCGTGTGTTATAAAGTATTTAAAATATATATAACAATACCTTAAATATTCATTGATTCTGAAAAAAAATGTATTTGGAATCGTAAAACAGCGAAATCTACCGCTTTTTTGCGTGTCCCACTTGCGGTTTTGCTCAAACAAAAATTCATAACTATGGACTACGGCAACGTATATATAAACAACTTGTACTGTTATAAAGAAGATTTATTAGCGTATTCATTAATATATCTTGCAAATTTAATGCGTGAATAATTAAAACCTGTGAAGTATTTTTGTAGTTGTCCCACGCGCGACCCATTTATTAGGACTCAAGCTCAAAACCCTTAAAATCTGTTTTTTTATTATCTCACCGTTACATTTACTTTACGATACGATAGACAGGTTAGTTGGGCTTAAACCAGCAACGGGAGTGGACGCAGAGCCGGTATTTTCGAAGGAGGAAACAGGTTTTCTTGATACGATGTATTTTGGTACGGCTATCACGACATTTGTATGGGCGTTAATTTATTAATATACGATTGAAATAAAAATGTGTCTTTCATAACAAAGGTTAGCAATATGGGGTAAGAGTTTCGTGTTTAACTAATTAGTGAATTCAATTAATAGTGTACGAAGGATCGCCAAAAAACATTAATGTTGACATTTGTATGGCGACATTTGTACGGCTTTTTTGGCCATACAAATGTCGATCGTGGCATACACATGTCGATTCAAAACAAAATCTAAGTGATTTTTAATATTTAGGAATATAATCACAGAATAAGTAATAGTACAATATAACTACCATCATAAACCATAAACCGGAGATACTATATCGAAATAGTGAGTTTTTTATTGTACAAATATTTTAAGCTGTTTCAACAATTGTATGGCAAGATCGACATTTTGATGGCACTCGTTGACATTTTTATGCCGCTATCGACATTTATATGGCAGAATCGACATTTGTATGGCATTATATCGACTTTTGTATAGCGCTGTCGACATTTGTATGGCGCTGACGACATTGGTATGGCACGGTGATTTTAAAGCATCAATATCTAGCTAACCATTAGAAGCACAGTGGTGCATCATGCACCATATTTTTTCTTTTTAAAAACCCTACCTCCCGCTGTCGGTACGAATCTAATATTCCAAAAAATAAAAAAAACCATACAAATGTCGAAAAAACGTCTTGTTCAAAAATTGACCCTTTTACGTAGTCCTCTAAAAAAAATCCTTTCGTAGCATTCGGGTAAACTTTTAAATGATATCGCATTCCAGTTTAATACTAGTTTGCTTCGCGCATGATCGAAATAGAAGATATCTTTACATTTTCGCCTTACTTATTACAAAATAAATATGGTGCAAAAGTGTAAACATGTCTCAGCCGTGAACAGTACCTACCTACTAACGTGGGAGAATCCCTCAGCACGTCTATCATGCGACGGCCGCGACATACCCTCGATTTTTCTCACACTATACCTCTTGTTCTAAGTGTTCTAATAAGAAAGAGACGTATAATCCGAGAAAAATCAAGAGAGCTCGCACGCCGTTGCATGATAGCCGTGCAGGTGCAAAACACTGTGAAATGCGAAATTCAGATCGGCCCACGCGCCGGCTTGATCACGTGTATGCCCGACAAAAGGCGTTCGTACCACTCGCACGTGTACGATTGCTTTGTCATGATATGACATGTTAGCTAGTCCTGTGATAGTGACGCAATGTGTTGTCAGCGGACTTTTCAACTGCCATATTCAGTGGATACATATGTACGAAAGTGCATAGATATATCAGTGGAATTCTTGGAAGCATATCCAGTAGCCGCCCGACCCGACGCTTCCGCCCTCGCACAGAGCCTCCTTGTGCTCTCCCCTATCTTATCACTCTCATTTTTCGTGACCGCCTAATGAGGGCAGGCTATCGCAAATTGATGCAGTCTTCGGGTTCAGTCTGGATGATTTATCTGCTTGATATACCGCCGGTGATGGATGCCCGCTTTGTTTTGCTGCTGGAAAATTACACGTGGAGCCACGGTGCACAAACGTTTACTTCTATAGGGGACCTATAGTGGCACTAAACTTAGTGACTTAAACTTAAAAGTCTCTCACAGACTGGCGTGGCCTGCTAAATTTGACACCGAATGACAACTTTACTATTGACCGCCGCGGCCAGGCCGCGCCGCGCCAGTGTGATGCGCGCTTTAGTTCTGGAATAACGAATAATATGGCGAGGTATAATAGAGGCAGGATATATGTAATATTGTCTTGGGTTCCATTCTCGGGCCCTGCCCATCAGATTTAATCAATTGTTTCTTTTTTATTTAACAATTGTTTCCATGACAGGCAACGTTGGCATTTACTGATCTAATGTATTTTTAAAAAAAAATATTACCTATATACACTCGGCATCGGGTATAAAGCACAAAGAAATAGGTACTTGACACGAAACTATTCCTGTCCCCATTAGGCCTGTTCAAAAAATGTTTTTTTCCTGTCCAATGAGTTTCTGCTAGGTATTGTCGCTCATAGCTGTACCGTTTCATTAGTAAGTAAGTAGCTTATTCTACGAACCCTAAATGAATACCGAGAACATCTAACTAAAAACCAAATTTCAGCAAATCATCTGAAAGTAAATGATCCAACGAGATGATAAATTTCCCAGATTTGGCGCTTCAACAAAAACAGGCGTCAAAAAAAGAGGTTGTTATGAATTGGTAATGGTGCATCGAGGACTGCAGAATGAAGATTGAGTGCAAATGAGCCGCGAGGCGCGTGCGCGTGCGCAAGGGGCTCGCGTTACACAACTGACACCGATGCGCTATTCGACACGCGTAAAGTGATATGGATGCGTGGTAAAAGGGGAGTTTAAATCAAGACATGTTTATGTATTCCTCACAGACCTACTTATTGGAATTAATAAACACGAAAAAACTGTGCGTGGCTCTGTGAGCTGTCGAACGTCAAGCCTTGATGTCTTTTTAACAGACTTCAAAAAAAAGGAGGAGGTTCTCAATTCGGTTGTATTTTTTTTTTTTTTTCAATGTTTGTTACCTCAGAACTCCGTCATTGATGAACCGATTCGGAAAATTTTTTTTTTGTTCGTATGTATATACTTCCAGGTGGGTCCCATTTTTTTCAAAATTCAGTTAGATGATGGGATCCATGAGGAATTGAGGGGACTCCTCAATTTTATAAGGCACGCGTGTAGTGATTTTGGTATTTTCTCTTATAACTCGTGTATTTACATCCGGAATCATAAATTTGGTGGCGAGGAATTGATGATGAAGACCACAGATGACTTATCGAATTCCTCAATTATGTACTTAAAAGTGCAAAAGTACGTCACAGGTTCTGATAAGATTCCGTTGAAATAGGAACTAATGAAGTGCCATTGGTGATGATCTTGGGGAATCGATGGAAGTCCTCAAATATTATCGGCCCACATACAGCGATTCGGTTTTTTTCTATAGTAATCAACGCATTTGCTATCGGAAATCAGTTCATGTGGTAAATTGTATAAAATAGGAAATGTGCTCGTGGCTTGGCGGAGTACTAAATTGAAGTCGGTTAAAACTTTGTTTTTAAAGTAAATTATATTTTTAAATGTCGATAATCTACGGACAAAAAAGTCTATAAAATAATTGTACACACAAATTTCACCAGAATAGATATTGGACCTTGAAATGAAAATGTCGGGGTTTTTTCAACTTTTGTAAGTTGTAGTTATTTCTTTTGAGAGGTTTTGAATTTGCTTTTCTTGTTAAAGTCTGATGGTAGAATCCAGGAGAAGTCGAGGAATCTACTATTTGCACGCAAAAAGCATTATACAATCTGTGTCTCGGTGTCGGATCAGGTTATTGAAAGTAAATTTTCATTGTTAGTTACCGAATATATAATAGTATTAGGTACCTACCAACCAATTCTTTTTTAACAAATTTTTCTTTACTAAAATATATTTGTGATAATTTTTTACAACGTTCTATAACATTCTTGAGCATAATTAAACACAGATTACTGAAGGATGCTAGATCTTGGCCATACACTTTGCATATTCGTATCGCCCGGCTCTGTCGGGCTTTTTGTGCCCTCGCATGAGGTACTACGTATTAATTACTTGGGCGGCCGGCAGCATGCTCAATTTTACGCTTTAATCTGTCCCTATTTTTTGTCTTTGAGTCACCCGACGACCCACCCAATGGAATTGTAGCTGTCATTGCCAATACACTATTTTCTTATATAAAAATTGGTACAAGAAATCACGTTACGGTTGAACATCCTATTTTTTAATTGATTAGGTAATATAATTAAAGTTACACCTGACCATAAAATTGACGTAAAAAATTGTAGGTCTCACATTGGGCGGTAAAACAAAGAATGTCTCAGATCTCTCGTATTTGACACCCGAGATAAAGGCAAGGGCAATAAACATGCGTTCTGAGGCTTCCTCTATTACCGCCCTTGATGAGATATACTAATAAAGTCTCATTTGACCTTGGCAGTGATTTCTCTGGGTATTTTTCATACCTACGTGTTTTGGATTATGAAACTGTAGGTAACCGTCAGATGCAGCAGAGATGCATTTCGATATGAAAGTGATTTAATCACTTTCCATTTTGCCATAAAGCTAAAACAAAATTTCACAAACCTAAGCCGTACTTTAATATAAATTAAAATAACTGAGATAAAATACCCTGACCATAAGTTTTATGATATCGAAAAAATATATCCTAATCCGGTTCGAAGGACCATATGATTTGCCACAGTTATCATACCGTAGGTACTTAGGTTGCTTTAATTAATTGACATTTTGATAATTTGACAGCCTTGAGAATTTAATATCACTGAAATACTCGTATAAGAACGCCCGTCCAAAAATTACGCAGCAGTATTGAGGCTGTGCATACGAGTATGGTACCTATACTTACGTAATGCCATAGCATTTTCTAAAATGACACGACCGATTTGTGAGCACCAATACCTACGCTTATAATTCTCTCAAATACCTAGGTAGTATATGTAAAAACGAATGTAGAGAATAGATTGAATAGGCATCGATTTATTAATGGATTTAATCTCTATAGTTAGGTACCTATATAAATTGATACGATACTGTGAAATATTCAAATTATCTGATTTGCCTTAAGGTTGACTGGTAGAGTATGCTTTGTAGCATTAAGTTATTTTTTGTGCTAAATAAATAAATAAGTACCTATAAATAACAAACCCACATATATATTTAGGTATGTACAGTTAGCAAATTATTGTTAAATATAGCCAATAAGCTCAACGCCCGCGCTGTGTTAAGACTTTAGGAATCTGTATTTTCCTCTTGCTACTCGGTAGGAACGAATCCTTAAATCAAAAAAGGTTCGTCAACCCCATGGCTCTCTGAAGGTACAAGCATCCATAGGTTATGGTGTTTGCTAACCAACGGATAGGTCGTGCACTTGCTTGTCACCGTCGTGGTTCAAACAAAGTTTTTAAGCGTGAGCTTCTAACTAGGTACTCTGCTGGCTGTACAAACATAGATACTGCTAGAGAGAACATGATACAAAACGATCACTACTAAGGATGAGCGAGGATCAAACGCTCGGGCAGCTCAAGCAGCTCAAGTGGCTTCAACGCCAGCGACAGTTCGTGTGAAACTTCAGATTTACGAATCACTATCTGCCTCGCCTCGTCCCACCGCACCGCGCGCGCACCCCTAGAATATCTTGTCGCTAAGACTCATAACTACTACGCGTAATCAGAGGTCCGACTTACACTGGTTCGTATGAGGCGAGTTGTCGGTTTGTAAGCGTTGTGTCAGCCCAGCTCTCAGCAGATACTGGTAAGACGACACCGACGCGTCTGGTACGCATCGGCGAATCAAAACGTACGATCGCACAACATGTGTGGAGCAACCCGGCCGGAACCCTAGCCGCGTTACATCACGCGTTCACGCAGTTCAGATTTGTTTTGCTTAATGCGAATGTCTTGTCGTGTTTATCATACTTACTGGTATTCCATTTAATTTTTGGACGGGAATATACCTAGACCAGAGATGTCACAGAGTGGTATCTATGGCCCACGGAACAATGAAAGGAGCTAGAGGTGGACCAAACAAAAGATGGGAAGACAACTTCCCAAATAACTGGAGAAGACTCTCGAACAAAATAGGAGAGTGGGGCGGAAACATGAAACAATTAACAAATCTACAATGGTAAAGCATGTAACAGTCGAAGTCAAGAGTATACTATATATTTTTATTTATGTACTAGCTGTACCTGCGACTTCGTTTGCATGGTGATGTGGTGGGCGTTAACGAATTTCTTATTTTGGACATAGGACACAAATGCACTTATGCATTATGATAAAAGTTTTATCTGTATGTTGGCCGATTCCTGTGTCTCTATATAGGCTGAATGTCAACTTGAAGGCGCGAAGCACGAAGTAAAATACCGCCTTAATACCTACTGACGCGCTTGATAATTAATGTTTTTAAAAAAAGGGGCCTTTTCTTTACTGATTTAATATAGTTTTACTGTTTATTGCTGATAAAAATAAATACTGACAAACCAGCACGGCTATCACAAGACGGCGCGCGAGCTCTCTCTATTTTTCTCGAACTATCCGTCTCTCTCGTAATATACAACTTAGAAAGAGACGTATAGTGCGAGAAAAATCGAGAGAGCTCCCGCGCCATCTTGTGATAGCCGTTAAGTATCGTGACAAATACTCAGCGTGTAATCTTGCAGAAACTCATAAACCTAGACGTTTTGGCTGAACGCGAGACAACGCTAGGCCATGCCATTAAAAAAAAAGGAAGAGTCAGACTTTTGAAGTTATTTTGTTGAAATTTGTTGATACATTTATTGAAATTACGCGTCAATACGAATTTAGCGCGTATAAGTTTCCATATCAGTATCACTTATTTTTTTATGCTTTAGAATTTAATATGCGTTTTGTGAAGGTCTATCAATCACATCACCGGATCGAAATTATTACTGTTAATTAGATATGGCAAGTCCGCCATTTTAACGTCACTGACAGTTGCCGGATATGGCGGCTATGATTTCAAGAAGAAGAACTGAATAATTTAATGAGGTCAAATGTTTCCGAAAATTAATTAACTGTCGCAGTTGGATAAAAACTATCCTAAACGGAAGCTAGAGTAATAATGTACTTATGAAAAAATCTACATGTTTTTTCGTTCATGGGAAGCCGAGATCATTCGGGACACGTAAATGCTTAGTTTGATACTGGCTGATTCCATTTTCAAATGAGAGATTTATTATAAGTGAGAGATGAGAGATGAGAGATGAGAGATGAGAGATAAGTTCTACTAAAATGACTTGAGCTTACACGAATGAAAAAGAAAAGCAGGTAAGCTACGGCACTGGAATTTTGAGAAATACATCGTTAAAGTCCTTTCCAAGTGAAGTAAGAGGGATGAATGCACGAAGAACAATGTTCTTTGAGCAATAAATGGGTTATGTTATCATTATCAAGCAATAATGGATCTGGATCTGGGTGTGATTAGAAAGTAACTCATTAACATCAAGTTATAGGTACTCGTATAGTACCTATAGAGCAGACATCCCCCCCAGCATTCGTTTGTGCATGCTGCATAAAAGAGAAATGGCAGCCTCGAGGGTCTTTGCCAGAGTCAGTACGCGTATAAATTAACTATACGAAATAACGAATTAGTAAAAACAAATTACAAAGTCTACCTTTGCATAGCCGGGAGCTGGCGGGCGTTCGCTAAATAGTCTGTTGTAAGATGTGAAGTTTTTTATTTCAAGATCGCCAGTCTGTCTTCTTATTAAAAAAAATGGCTTCCATGATCTAAGTTATAGCCCGATAAATCCCTATTTGACCCTGAGGTAGTGTCGTTGTAAACTGCAATATTCTACATACGTCATGTATAGTCGGTACAGTGTGTATTGGGATTGTGTTGTTTGTTGAATGTAATAATGATATGCTTTATAATAAATACCGTTCGCCGGCACGCTCAGTAGGTACACCACTTTTATTAATTTAAGTTTTTAGATGTAGGTAAGTAGCTAGTTTTTAAGTGGTAACATATGACCCACGTCCCGTGAGACATTAAAGATCCCCTAAGGGCGTTTTGAACGATACCTATTCATCCATATCAGGTCCCAAGTAGGTACGTAAGAATTCCATTCGAAGGCTTTGTCAGATTGACTCCGAAGACTCAGACTCCGATGTGTTACCTACTTTCAAGACCGCCAATCATAATTATAACCTGTTCGGTCTGGGATTCGAGTAAAGGACCTTTTTCTGTATTCTTCTTTAATTTACATTACAATATGTATGTATTAATAAGAAAATAAATTACTTTTTAAATGCAATCAAACTAACCACTTCCACGATGTACTAAGTTCCGTCTCTTCTTAACGTGGTGTTATATTCTCTTTAACCAGTTCAATACGACCGCACTACTTATAAAATGTCAGTTACTTACCGTGTCAGACCGGTCATATCATATGTCATCAACGAATTTCAAGACATTGTTTATAGAAATACTAGATTATCCGGTATACTTTTTTGGTCTAGCTATATAAGCTTTCTGACATCGCTATGGATTGCTTTCGGTATAGGTATTTATTTTATTTTATTTTACAATCGCGAAGTATTTCGTCTTCCTTTTACATCGGTGACATGACCTCTAACGCAGTCTTTGCTCTAACGTTAGTTGTCAATAAAAGAGTACTTAATTGCCAGTAAAATAAATTAGTTCCATTAAAGCTGATTTTCCACCGGAGGGGCGAGGCGAGAATTGAAATTCGTATGGCAAATCAATTCTCTCCTCGCGCATCTTCGGTGGAAATAGTAAGTGCGATACTTTCAGTTCTCGCTTCGCCTCGTCTCGTCTCGCTCCTCTGGTGGAATCATCATCATCAGCCTATATATGTCCCACTGCTGGGCACAGGACTCCTCTCATGTATGAGAGGGAATGGGCAGTAGTCCCCACGCTGGCCCAGTGCGGATTGGGAACTTCACATACACCATTGAATTTCTTCGCAGATGTATGCAGTTTTTCCTCACGATGTTTTTCCTTCACCGAAAAGCTAACGGTAAATATGAAATCATATTCCGTACATAAGTTCCGAAAAACTCATTGGTACGAGCCGGGATTCGAACCCACGACCGCCGTTTGACAGCCGCATGCCTGAACCACTGGGCTACCGTAGCTTCTCATCAGCTTGAAAATCAAGGGTCAAAAATAAAATTAGCACGGCTATCAAAAGACGGCACACGAGCTCTCTCGATTTTTCTTGCACTATAAGTTTTTTCTAAGTTTCCCGTAAGAGAGATGAGGATAGTGCGAGAAAACTCGAGAGAGCTCGCACGCCGTCTTGTGATTGCCGTGCATAGATAGACCCCTACCGCGACACAAAAACGAATGTCGTTCTTGTATCTCCCTCTCTGTTGCACATGCTAGTTCGAGCGACAGAGAGGAAGATACGTTTTCACTTCGAGGTAGCCCCTCAGGCTATAAGATTATTGCCAAGCAATGTCAAGTTTGCTCATTATATAATATAAAGCCGCGTTGTTCAGTAGCGTGGTCAGTCTTCAATAATGCAATCAGCGTCAGGAGCTCCGCTTAAGAAGCAAGGCGTCCACCGGTGACCGCATCTTCGACATAAGTCAATGCTCAGACAATTTCAATTTGCCGCCTTTTTTCTTCGCCCGCCACTCATGGTGCGTACACACGATGCAAAATGGACGACTAACAAACAGTAAGGATTTACGTCGCTGCTATCTGCTTCAGAGAGAGAGAGAGAAACTTAAAGTAGGTCCGTTTACCTCGTTTAGGTTAAGCAAGCATTGTCCTTAATAATGTTGTCTAAATACCTACTCTAAAAATCACGAAAATGTTTAACCGTCATATTGCTATCCCTTGTATTAATTCGACTGAATAAGTTGCCGTAAACAAAAACCATTTTTTTTTATTATGGTAACACTGCTAATGTGATGTGATGTCAAGTAAAGTATCTGACAATTGTCAAAAGAAGATAGAGGACTCGTTGTAGTTCGTAGTGATGATTCGCTTTTCATTGTAACTGATGGGGTAAATATTCTCCAGGAATGATAACAAGTAGCCAAAGATAAGTTCTCCAATAAAGTATTAATGGCCAAACTACCGAATGGCTGGCTTCAGCTGGTAAGTGGCTGTGTTGTCGAGTTATAATTTTATTTAGTTTGACGAGGAGTTAGTAATTGTTTATATGCATGTATTGTCTTCCCTGGCACCAGTAATTGGGTGAAATTGATCAATTGACTGCCCATTGTGCTCAATATCTACAGCGTGGTAGCTTCGCATGGTAGTTTATTTTGCTGTGGTACAATATTCCATTGCTGTGTATGTTTAGAATATTGCGAAATCCTACCGACTCTCAATTCGGTCACCGGGTTTATGAACCATAATATATACTTAACAATGACACATACCTGTATAAAGCTTACTCATGACTCTTGAATGTTATTTTAAATAACAATCTTCACCATTCTTAATAATATAAAATTAAGTATTGAACATGTATAATCTTCATTATATTTTGCATTTCATCTCCTATAATGTTTTAGGTACCTTTCTGAAGGCTTCCAAGTTATAATCGAGAAATCAAAAGAAGCAAAATGCTCTTTACAAGATGTACAGTTGCGTTTCTTGTGCCCTGATGACCTCGAAGAAGTAAGTACCATTGTGTTTTCATTCTCACTAGAACTATTCAAAGTTTTAGTACCTTATTATCTGATAAGTTGATAACATTCGTGTTTAGATATTTGACAAAAAGTTCTGCCAGCATTATTCAATTATTACTCAATAGTTCTAAACACACAAAATTATTTACAGGTAAGGAGTTTGTGCAGAGAATGGTTCCCAATAGAGTACCCCCAGTCATGGTACGAAGACATCACCTCATCAGAGAGATTCTTTGCTCTGGCAGCCGTCTACAAGACACAAATTATTGGCCTGATTGTGGCTGAGATCAAACCTTACTTGAAACTTAACGCTGAAGACAGAGGCATTTTATCAAGATGGTTTGCCTCTAAAGACACTCTTGTTGCATATATATTGTCATTAGGTAAGTATTAATGTGTATTTTAGACAGCCTCCTACAATGCCTTTTTTTTCAATCAATTTTTGACTATGTGAATGTACTTGTACTTAGCACACAATTTTAATTTCCGAAAGCAATTTACTCAACATAATGGGTTTATGTCACAGTAATCATAATGTACTTTTATGCTACTGTTGGAATAATAACAATCATATTTTTCCTTACCTTATTTCATTGTATTGACAAATTAGACTTCATAATAAGCAGATGTAATGCTTTTTATTCAGTAATTTATACAAATTTATTACTGATCGACATGGTAAAACACCTTTTAATTGCCACCCAATGTTACAGAAAAAAAAACATTTCTCAGTTTTCATTGAATTTGTCATATAGAGCAGTGGTTCTTAACCTTTTACTGATGAGGGACCATTTGAATTTTATTTTGTTTTGCCACGGACCACTTCCTGTTCAGGGGTTGTTGTGTTGACTCGTTGGCCCTTTTTAATATTTTTCCGATGGCTTCCGGCAATTACATTTAATATTTGAATGCATCGTGCAGCCACTGCGAGGCGGTAGCTACCGACGCGGTCGGTGAGGATTGTAATCAAATATGAATTGCATCTGCTGTATAGATGGTTCCAATTCCTTTGCATGTAATAGAATGCGCTCCGGCCCGCCCGTTCGGTGAGAATCATACATTTTTTTAAAAATTATTGAAGAACCCTTACTGTAGCCCTAGGGGCCTATATGGCCATTGCCACCTACGCCTTTGTCTTGGTCTACATCTTTATGTGTGATCTGTGATAGGGGTAGTCCGCTCGTACCGGCGCTCGGGCGTGGCGACACTCCTGCTGGACGTGCTGCTGAGCCACCTGGCGGGCGCGGCGCCGCTGCCTCCGCACAACCACCGCGTCAAGGCCATATTCCTGCACGTGCTCACCACTAACTCTGAGGCTATACACTTCTATGAACAAAAAAGGTATGTGGAGATTTAGCTTGAGGATTAGAGTGATCCCGAGTCATCATTCACATGTTGTCTCAATGGTTTACTTTTTTTTTCTAGGTATGGCTTTTATTCCTTGCTGTTTATAGCAAGGTGGATTTGCCAATATCAGTTTATGTTTTTTTGAAGTGAAAACTTCTTTAGCGGCGCCGAGCACTTTTTGGGATGGGCAAAAATTGTTAAAGTCGCGACAGATTTTGTGAGATCTCAGGAGGTCACGTGACCGTAGAATTGGGAGAGATTCGGGACGAGGCTTGGGGGGGGGGGAATGGGGGTTTGACTAGGGGCACATAGTTCTAATTTGTACTTTATTGTTAACAGTATAAGGTCGTAATACATTTTCCGTAAATGCCATTCCATTTTGTTTCATCAAACTTTTATATTTTGCTGTTAGCCGATTCGACTTCATTCAAAACTGAACACTATTCGTTAGAGCATAAAGCCGTTAAACACTTTTTGCAATTGCATATTCTGCAAATAAATATGTAATTTTGTCCACACGTCCTTTACCGTTTTTGCTATTGAGAAAATTCGAATAGTTCGAATTTGGACGTTATTCCTAAAGAGATATGAAAAAAGAGCGGGGGTTTACTAATACAAATACAAATTATTTATTCTGCAAATAGGCCACAAGGGCACTTTTACATGTCAAACGGTAATTTACAATAAAAATAATAATCTTACAATAAAATAATAATAATCTAACACAATAATAATTTAAAATTTGCACATTAAGGACTGATATAACAACACACTAAATGTCACAAAGATAAGGAAAACAAAACAAAATATGACCATTACATTCGATTAGAATAAGGTCTGTGCATTAACAGAAAGTTAATGATATTAATTCAGTATTCCAGAGATGTGTAAGGTCTCTGAGCGTCCAAATACAATTAATAATTATTCAATGTTCATAGAGATGTATACGGTCTCTAAGCGTCAAAACAAAACAATAAAAAAAAGGAATATTAATGTAATATTGTCAGTGATATACATGGTCAATGACAATAAAACGTGTCAAGATCGGAATGATGTCTCTCGTCAATACGATAATAATAAAATAACACTAGTATTTAAGAAGTTAGGTACTATGCCCTTGCAAGCATGAACAGTCCGGACTCCACAAACAGCACCCGATCACGAGTATGACGCATATCTCAGCCATCGCCTCCCTCAACCATATGTTAGGGAAGGTAGCGACCCGATCAACGACGCCACCGTAAGCAAAGCCCTTTAAGCGAGCGTGACATATTCAAGCCACCGGACAGTGTTAAAAACAAAGATTAATAAGCCACTTGCTCGGCGGAAACAGCATTACGTGCTCTCTTCTTACATAAAATGGAACAATTATTTCAGGTAGGTACTTATAATGTGTATTTTGGTATATTCCTAATAGAATTAGCCTACTACTGGCTAAAAGGCATTTTTGTCGTTTAAGAAATCGTTGACAGTATAATACGCCTTGCTTAGCAAATTACTTTTAACATGAGACTTAAATTGACTGAACGGTAAATTAACAATTTCGGTGGGTATTTTATTATAAAAACGTATGCAGTTCCCCACGAACGACGTGCTAACCATGCGGAGACGACTAGCCTTCACTGCGATCTTGTTTTTACTTCTGGTGTTGAAGTCGTGGATATCGCTGTTGAGTTTGAAGTCGTGAAGGTTTTTCCGCACATACATGATATTCTCAAGAATGTATTGGCATGCTACAGTAAGAATGTTTGCCTCCTTAAATTTGTCCCTGAGAGATTCTCGAGCTTTTAGTTCGTATATGGATCGTACAGCGCGTTTCTGTAGCACGAATATGGATATCAGCTGCTTTCCCCCACAACAGGATTCCGTAGGACATAACACTGTGGAAGTAACTGTAGTACACCAGCCTGGCGGTCTCAACGTTTGTTAACTGTCTTATGCGTCTTACTGCATAGGCTGCCGAACTAAGTTTTCCGGCTAGGGCGGTGATATGTGCATGCCATTGTAGTTTTGAGTCCAAGGTGATACCTAAAAACACTGTTCTATCTTCAATTTCCAGTTCATCACCCTTTAATTTGATCTTGGTATTGTTTACCTGCTTGACATTAGGTAAAGTGAATCTGATACAGTTTGTTCTCTTGGAATTTAGCAGTAAATTATTTGCTGTAAGCCATTTCACAACAGTGCTTGACGCCTAACATCGCAGTTGGCTCTTGACAATTGCCATGCATTGAAAGAAAGAAAGAAAGAAATATATGTGTTTGGTGTGATGTCATGTTGCATCTACTAAGAGACTTACGATTGAAATTCACCAAAATGAATGCTACTCAGCATATGCCACCAACAATACATGCTCATGGCGCTGGTTTTCAGGGCACCCAGAGAGAGAGATACAGATAAAGATCTTAAAATATAACTTATAACACGGTATACTAATGATAACAGATGATATTAGTTAATGCTAATTCTGGAGAAAAGACATGCATGACGAAAGACTACGTTTTATGGGCCACTGTTACCTGCCAGATACCTGGTTGGCTTTGATTTCTAACCGACTTCAAAAAAACGAGGAGGTTCTCAATTCGGCTGTATTTTTTTTTTCAATGTTTGTTACCTCAGAACTCCGTCATTGATGAGCCGATTCGAAAAATTTTTTTTTGGTTCGTATGTATATACTTCCAGGTGGGTCCCATTTTTTTCAAAATTCATTTAGATGATGGGATCCATGAGGAATTGAGGGGACTCCTCAATTTTATTACGCACGCGTGTAGTGATTTTGGTATTTTCTGTTATAACTCGTGTATTTACACCCGGAATCATAAATTTGGTGGCGAGGAATTGATGATGAAGGCCACAGATGACTTCTCGAATTCCTCAATTATTTACTTAAAAGTGCAAAAGTATGTCACAGGTTCTGATAAGATTCCGTTGAAATAGGAACTAATGAAGTGTCATTGGTGATGATCTTGGGGAATTGATGGAAGTCCTCTAATATTATCGGCCCACATACAGCGATTCGGTTTTTTTCTATAGTAATCAACGCATTTGCTATCGGAAATCAGTTCATGTAGTAAATTGTAAAAAAAAAATAGGAAATGTTCTCGTGGCTTGGCGGAGTACTAAATTAAAGTCGGTTAAAACTTTGTTTTTAAAGTAAATTATAGAATGTGGCCTTCTGTACGTTTGTCGTACGTAAACATGTGTTAAGAATATAGTATTATAATGCTAATTACATCTGCGGATCGTGAATGTTCACAAGTGCAGGGTCTATGACTTGACTTATTTTCTGTTTAATTCTTTACTATCTAGTGCATTATTAACAAACCCTGTTTTTAAAGAAAAAGCCTAGCACAAAAAAAAAAGATTTTTATGTTTCTAGCTTTTGGTGAATTTCTACCTATACTTTTACGTTAGCCAACCTCAATGTGAAATAATATGTTCACTCAGCTTTTTGCAACTTGCGTGTGCTTAGGTTTCCAGATTATTTAGTATCGAATGGCACACTTTCGTGGCTTCACAGTGCCACGCCCTGTAACGAGATATGAATCATGCGCGGCGTTGAAAAGGTAGATAATTAATGAGGTTATCCAAGTTCAAATCAATTCCCTAATCATATTTCTTTGACCTGATAATTTACTCTGTGTATATTGTACACAAATTAAAACCTACAACAGCATTCCCCAATTATTGTACTAGATGAGGAAAGTAGATTATTCTGTTATCTTAAGGACTAATGCTGTACCTTTTTAAGTAGTCATAATCATTTTTGTCAGTCTTTGATCTTATCAAACAAATTATAATGATAAAAACTGATAAAGCATTCGTGGGCCGATTATAAAGAAAACTACGCTCTTGCTCAGCAAAAGTTAACTGTCTCCGATTTTCCGCACACGTCTTAACTACTCAAACGCAATACGAGAGAAATATACTTTAGTAAATCCTCGACCAAATATATACATAAAAGGAAAAAGCAAGAAAGGTGTTGATGAGTGCATCAACTGTTAAAGTCAACTGTTCTGTCCCTTGTTGCCATGGTTACGTCACTTTTTAAAACTGCGATTTACGGGTTTTAAGTTTTAAATCACGAAATGTGGGATTTTCTTGTGAAATTCGACCCCTTTTTGTATGGACCATGTTTAAGCACGTTAGAAGTCCGTATTGTAACAATTTCTCTAAGAAACTCTGTTACTTTGTCTCCTGGCTAACGGGACATAATAACAAGAAGAAATAGTTGGTTAACCCTGATATAATAGCCATCGTACCTATTTAGTAAGTATTTCAAGTCGCTGTCGTTACTTACTTTGTACAAATGAGTCGTAAATAGCCTAAAATGGGTCCGTAAAGCTACGGTAGCCTAGTGGTTCAGGCATGCCGATATCAAGTTGCGGTAGTGGGTTCGAATCCTGGCTCGTACCAATGAGTTTTTCGAAGGTATGGAACGTACGGAATATTTACCGTTAGCTTTTCGTTGAAGGAAAGCATCGTGACGAAACCGGTAAACCAATAAGGTCTAGTTTTCCCTTTGGGTTGGAAGGTCAGACTGCAGTCTTGATGTCCTATGCCAAATCTTGGGATTAGGTGGCAAAGCGGACATCGGGCCCTTTTAGGGCACGACCGGGAATAACGCTATTAGGAGGATAATGATGGGTCGTCGATAGCATATTCTTCAAGCACTGAATGGGTTTTATGAAAAAGCGAAAGGAATGATAAGAAAAGTAGCTAAGAATAAGTGGAAGCAGAAAAGAAGAACCACTCATTTTGCTGGTAGCCTTTTTATGCACTTGTTTCATTAACTTCATTATAAATGTGAGATATTGAACAGTACCCGTGCTTGTAAGTTTCATTCAGGTACCTTGGTACCCTCTATTTTAATTTCTTTTACGTCACACCTGGCCATAATGCGAGTTTTACTGCAGTGGTTAGAGCTCCCGTTGCACGAAACCCTACCTCACAAGGTGGCAGAACAGAAATGCAATATAGTGATAGATACTACTTAGGAACACTGGATTTTAGTTGGTTGCCATAGCATATCCTGGAAGAACTATAATTTTTTTTCGTCGTCGAATCGCTTTTTTGATCGAAAATTACATCATAAGGTGGCAGATCGAAACGTTTACTCATCGAAAGAGACACATTTGGAGATAAAAACCCGCATTGGTTGTCAGCCCAAATCCTGGCAGGTTTCAAGATCAGCCACGTTTTATGAGCCCCAAAAATGGGGTCAATTACCTCATCAGGTGGCAAGATGAAAATTATGCATATCGATTGCCTGATATTTTGTGGTATGAAGGAGATCCCCCTCCACTACACGTCAACGACATTATTAGTATGGATGATAATGAATCAGATGAATTAAATATTAGTTGTGTTTCTTCTTCTGACGAAGAATAACTTTTTAAGTTTTTAAGTGTCCCTAGAATAAAAAACTTATATATAAGTTTGTATTGTTTTATTTTTGTACACTTTGTACGTGTACCTAAAAAAAATTTGCAAGTGATTATGCAATTATATGCATCTTCTTCTAAAGGCTAAATATATATCAAAAATTCTTACTTGTGTATGTTATGTTGTACTGTTCTAGTGTAGAGGTAACTTTGAATACTAACCTTGAATTAAGATAACTGCATGACGTTTCCCACATTTGAAATAAAATTGATTCATTATTTCATATAATTTCTACAAAATAAATATTGTTTGTAGCACATAAATGCTATATCAGGTTGAACGTAACAGGCAACATCACTTCTTTCAATATTTCAAGAAATATTAATGAGAAATGACCAAAACTGGTACATTTACCCTATTATTTCAACACCATAAGACGCGAGTACGTTGACTTTAATTTAATATCCTGATTTTTATTAAATCATAGCATCGATCGAAGGGCAATCGATCTGCATCTGTCATCTTGCCACCTGATGAGGATTGCTATATCACGTTGAACGTAAAAGGCAACATCACTTCTTTCAATATTTCAAGTAATATTAATGAGAAATGACCAAAACTGGTACATTTTCCCTATTATTTTAACACCATAAGACGACTTATGAGACTTTAATTTAATATCCTGTTTTTTTTTAATTATACGCTGAATCGTAGCATAAATACACGAATTTCTCGTTGTTCCAATATTTTGACATGTATTGTTCGAGGTGGCTGACCAGAAAAACTGCCAAGCTGAAGGCAGGCAACCCTGTATATTCGTGAACGACACATCTAGGGCAATCGATTTGCATCAGTGTCATCTTGCCACCTGATGAGGATTGCTATATCACGTTGAACGTAAAAGGCAACATCACTTCTTTCAATATTTCAAGAAATATTAATGAGTAATGACCAAAACTGGTACATTTACCCTATTATTTGAACACCATAAGACGCAAGTACGTTGACTTTAATTTAATATCCTGATTTTTATTAAATCATAGCATAAATACGCGAATTTCTCGTTATTCCAAGATTTTCACATACATTGTTTGAGGTGGCTGACCAGAAAAACTGCCAAGCTGAAGGCAGGCAACCCTATATATTCGTGAACGGCACAGTCTAGGGCAATCGATCTGCATAATTTTCATTTTGCCACCTGATGAGGTAATTGACCCCATTTTTGGGGCTCATAAAACGTGGCTGATCTTGAAACCTGCCAGGATTTGGGCTGGCAACCAATGCGGGTTTTTATCTCCAAATGTGTCTCTTTCGATGAGTAAACGTTTCGATCTGCCACCTTATGATGTAATTTTCGATCAAAAAAGCGATACGACGACAAAAAAAAATTATAGTTCTTCCAGGATATGCTATGGCAACCAACTAAAATCCAGTGTTCTTAAGTAGTATCTATCACTATATTGCATTTCTGTTCTGCCACCTTGTGAGGTAGGGTTTCGTGCAACGGGAGCTCTAACCACAGGTTGCGCGTACGGGAAAACTCGCATTGTGGCCAGGTGAGGACGTAAAATTTTGTACTCAACACGGGCGGTAGTTCGTAAAGCCCCAGAGCGCATATTTATGGCCCTCACTTTCGGTTCGGGCCACAAACACCTGCGATCTGGGGCATTCACGAATTCACCGCCCTAGTTACGTAATGTACTATTAAATTAATCAAAATATTCAGATGATGACTGAAGTGCATCTTTATTTTATTACCCGACTGACGGCAGGAGGGATATTTGTGTTAGGATTTTTAGTGGTCCCGACATGACCTTGCACTTTTGTCTCAGGAGACGCTACTTGGCAAGATTGTTCACAGGGTGGTTTTAACCTGTCCTCTCCCGCAAAACTCCGGTAAAATATGACACATGCTGTACCTTCCTCGAATTTTAACTTTCGTGGGCCATGTCTAAAATAAATACCGTTCTAAATGTCACCACGGGCGACATGTATCGAACTCTTCGAGAGTTCTTCTTCGGGACGAGTGTTTCCGCGGCAATGTCGCTTGTCGACCGCGGACTTACTAGAAGTATTCTGTACCTTCCTGTAAAAGATTACCTTTCGCGTTAAAGTCTTTGCCCTTCTGTCCGCATGTAACTACTAAACTAAACTAAATAGGTTTAAATAACCCAGGGAGACATCATGCCAAGTGGCGTCTCCTGAGACAAAAGTGCAAGTAGTCCCATTCAAACCTGTCACTAAAACCCCTATAAATATCATGATTTGTCATCACCTGATGCATTAGTATGTAAATCAAAATTTTGTGCAAACTTATCATAAGTATGACATTTGCTTTAGTTTTTCCCCTGAACTGATATATCAATAGTTAAAGTGCTTAGAATTTGATATGAATCGCTACGATTAAAACGACCACTATTCTACACATCAAATTACATCCTTCCAGATTTCGTCTGCACTCCTTCCTCCCCTACTACTACTCGATCCAGGGCCGCAACAAGGATGGCTTCACGTACGTGTACTACGTGAACGGGGGTCACGCGCCGTGGGGCATTTACGACTACGTGAAGTACGTGGCGCGGGCGGCGTGGCGCGGCGGCGGACTGTACCCCTGGCTGTGGGGGAAACTGCAAGCGGCGCTCACCATCGCGTGGCACAGGTAGACACTAACTGCCATCATGTATAGCAGATGTAGTTGATGTTCCCCATAGTCAGGATACATTACGTGTATCTTAGAGGACATTCGATCGGGTTGTATTGTGTATTGTCCGATCAGTAACATCTTAATGATTTCCCGTTATTGGTGAAGTGAGTATTACTATCTGTCCAATGTCGGAATTCAGTTTCGGTAAAGAGACTTTTTAATCGACCATTTTTGCTTAACACATTCACTGCCAAGAATCACTACGCGCTACACTCGTAGCCGATCCCGAGGTTTTCCTCGTATGTAGCGGAAAGGGACTATGGCGTAGGCGCCCGCGAGGCGGGTTCCTGGCGGTGAAACTGTTAACGAAAACTATGATGATAATAAGAATGTCTTGGGTGTAATGGTCTGAGCAATATATTTGTAAAGGTTCTGATTATTGAACAGCATTCTTAACAAGTCAAATATAGTTAGTACGTACTAAGATGCCGCGTTTCGTCGTCCTCAATGTGTTGAATGGATATAGCGTAGTACCGACTCTCATAGCATATAGACTCAAATCGTGTGATGCCAATCACACGATTTGAGTCGTCACCTTCACAAGCGAGCATCTCGCGTATCAGTCAACGACTACATATGTGTCGTTCTCAGCGACAAGGGGTCCTATTGCGGCTGGCACTGATGACACGAACCATCGCATTTGGCACTACAAGCGACCCCCATTTCGCATTACTGACGAGGCCCATAGACATAAGCACTTACTCCCTACCGTTTCCTTGCAGACAAGCCGCGAAAAACTCGCCCGTAGTGATAACGCCATTGAGTTGCCTTTCGTGTTAACTTGTAACATAATGTTAATACCGTACGATGAGCTGAGTAATTTTCTAACGTCGATGTCTTTTTATATGTAAATAGATATTAACTGTTACTCTTCCAATGTAAATGCAATAATGTTTAATCTGCAGACTTTAGTTTTTGAAATTAAATGTGTGTTTGCACTAAAATAGTTTTGACTTACAATGCGCTTTTACTACGGCACTACTAGGTATATAGGTATTCATATATATTTATGGAGTTTATTATATGAGTAGGTACTCGACATTTGGGCATGAATTACGGTTTTACGGACATTTTATACAATGTTGATTTAAGTTAGTCATCGAATAAGGATAAAGTTACATGGTTGTGTGGTACACCACCTATGTATACATAGTTATACAAAATCGCATTTGACTCATTCGCATGCTAACCGGTTTAAAGGATTAAGACTAATCATCGATAAATATGAATATAATAAGTAGGGTTAGGATTCTGGTGGCAGTTTAGCACAAGTAATGCAGTGGAGTCGCTATTGTATATTTTGTTATTTGAATAAATGAATAACTGAACAATAAATCTATATTACAGTACCGGCCAATTATAGCTAATTAGGTATATCACCTTCGCGTTTTATTGTATGAACGTGTATACAGTAAACAATTATTTAGGTTTGTTGATACATCGCATCTTCGCATATTGACGTAGTAAGAGAGGGTATTTCGAATGAATATTATATGTTTCAGTATCGGTAGTATACCGAAACGTATTCCAATGAAAAATTGTTCAAGACCTTGAATAGGTAAATTTCATAAATATATGTTTTTATTGAATTTTTATGAATCAATTTACGTGTAGGAAATCAATAATTTTAATTATACATTAATGGTTTATCAATAATTTATTCGTTCATTAATTCAATCAAAAATATATAACAACGACTCTACCGCTCTTTGTTCACCCCAATGCCACCTAAAATCCCATAACCTCTTGATATACTTAATCGCACTAAGATTCGTGCGTAAATGACTCTATTTCGGCAGTCGGGTAGCCCCGTAGTGGAGTCTACCCATCCTACAGGCCAACCAAGACCCGCAGCTACAGCCCTTCAGGCTGCTGCCAAAGATCCGAGGTCCAAAAAAAAGTGTGTAAATGACTCAATACGTACTCAGAATTTAACGCAGATCATTTTTGAGACCGCCAGAACCAGCCAATAATAATAATATCCGCGAAAAATCTCCGAAGTAACGAATCTTCCCGTCGAACACAAGGTTCACAGTTCACACTACCTATGGCTTATAGGTTCTATAGGGAAATGTTTTAGGGAAAGTTCATTAAAGTTGTTGTTTACCTATTATTGGCCGGTAGGTACGGGCATATACCTCTTTCTTCGTGTTACTTATAATTTTACCGATAACTATGGCGAATTATTAATTCGTTTTAAAGCGCGCGTAACATCGTTGCCATTTTGTCACAGAGCCGCCGTGAGCCACTGGTAGCGGCCACGTCTTCGCCACAAGCTGACGACAAGTTCCTTCCTGCAATTTGTATAGCAGCTTAATGACCGGCAGAGTGGTCGCCTTTCATGGCAGCTACCTAATGGAAAAGACATCCGTCATTCTCGCACCTATACCTACTCGTCAAAACGGATGTTTTAACTCCAGCAATAAGTGACGAAATGGCAACCATTTTACGCCCAGTGTTCAAACTATTTATTACGTATCGTGTTCGCAAGAAATTTGACAATTGATTGAAATATTTATCAAAAACACCGAATTCGTAATTTCAAGTTAGGCACTCGTCCCACCGGCACCGCCCACTTACTATGAGAGTACTCGCTACTCGCCGGCGGTGGGACACTTGCCTAAGTCCGAGCTTTGTAGGAAATATGGTGCCAATAATACCATGTTAATATACATTGTAGAGATTTCCCTAATCAAGATATTATACATGTATACCGGTCTGTTGTAATTTCGGTTATTTATACTTCTAGTGAAACGTAAATATAAATCCTCGCTCGCTGTTCGCGATTGTGTTGGGCAGATGAAGATTTATGTCCTTAAAACACAAGCCAGTAATTACAAATTTTAATCCATGTAATATTCAAGCAAACCCTTCCTCCACTTAGCAGCTTAGTGCTTCCGAGCTGTGTGTTTTCGAGTGTTTTAGAACAAATTAAAACGGGAATATGTGTTACGTTTTCAGGAATGCCTACAGAATATAAAGACGAGGCGCTTGTCCAGTAGCCCAGGGCGAGGTTTTATTTAAGGACTGACAGACGTTTTGAATTTGATTTGATTTGACAGTTGTAAATTTATATTTTGAAAGTATTTATGGATGTATTATTATTTTATATAGTTTGACTTGTATTTAAATCATGTCTGCGGAGAAATCGACAAAGATATATGTGATAAATTTTAGTTTTTACACTGATATAAGAAATTGCAATTTTTTTTCTCGTATTCGGCTTACATTTGGCGCGCTTTTGTACGAGCTTTATGTAGTCCGAGAACAGGGACAAGACGAAGAAGGCATTGGAACGTTGCTGGAATGTAAAGTTGTATAGTGTGCCATGGATAATTGCCAAGACATTTAAAGTAAGGTGCCTGCATGTGTGTTCAGTATAGGAATTGTGAATAAACATTAAGAGATAATCAATTACGTTCAGTAACCAGATTCGGGATAAGGGTATTTGGCAATAAAATATACTCATATTTACAATTTATCTATCACGAAGGAGACTACTTCAATCTACTTTCGAGTTCAGGTTTGTGTGTTTCAAAGTCTGTTTAATTATTACGTATGAAATTGATATTGTGACTTTTTTGTTCTATGCCTTGCCTTACATGCAGCTGGATAATATGTATGTTATTTCTTGAAAAACTACATTTTATCTCTTGTTCCAAATCCTAGACCCATGTTTAGTGAACTTATTCAAATACCTGTTCACCAGCCAACCACAATCTTCGTGATGGATGAAGCTTGTACAATGCGTTCTTCATGACGAATCAAAGTAGGATAAGTAGCCTAAGTTTATAATAATATTTACACATCCTCGCTGCGCGCGAGGCAGTAAAGAGTTGGAGTAGGACACCCCTGTAGCGCTCTCTGTCGCACCAATCATAGCAGGTAAGTCCAACAGAGAGCGCAACATACGTTTCCCGTTCCCACTTTCGATTGCCTCGCGGGCTGCCAAGATTTGGAATTAGTATAGAAGGGTAAACCCATTGATTGGCATTCTAAAACTGCCACCTATTTAGTTTTTACAGGTCTCAACACTATTGCCTCTTAATTAAAAAATATGAATAATTGTAGGAATGCCACAATGAGTTCGTTTACCCATTTTTTATTCACCATGATCCGCATTATGATATAGAATTAATTTATTAAACACGAGTTTACTTACTTTAGAGTCCTTACTCCTGCAGACGAGCGTATTTTGCAATATGCTTCCTTTTTCATTCAAGATAACGACGTAACTGTTAGTATTTATTCAAAAGCTGATAACGTACATAATAATTTCTTAAACTAGGGGCTAAAAAGTTCAAACTTCATTTTCTCTTTCTAAAATTAATATAAATGGGTTTTCCTGGGAGGTTTTTTCAAATTTTATAGCTTCGCAATGTCGTTTCGGTAATCAAATTTGCAGTAAAAAGATCCATTTGGTACATGAATGATTACAATTAAATTCGCCATATCTAGTAAGAGGGGCTGACGTGATTGAAAATCAAATGAAATTTTAAAAAATATATCCCAATTTATTTGGTGAAAACAGGATTAAGTACATTATATTTTTTGCCGCAAATTGTACTTTAATTGTAACCTTATGTTAACCCAAAAAAAACAACTATACCTACGTTGCCGTAATTTTTTATATTTTTAAAAGACGTATAAATCAACGCTTAGTCTCCGCCGAAATTTTGATTTAAGAAATGATAATTTTTTAAATATCAGTTTTTGAATAAATACTAATAGTTGGTAAGTAGTAGGTACGTGGTAATCTTGATTGAAAAAAAAAACCGGTCAAGTGCGAGTCTGACTCGCGCACCGAGGGTTTCGTACAAGTACAAACTAACAATTAACTCAAGGTAAAGTAAATGTCCCAAATATTTGTTAAATTACTTATTTTAACCCAACACAACAGAATTCAATTTCAAACAACGAATAACTTTTACACCAAGACCATCGAACTACCAAGACAATTGAGTCGCGATCTTTTTTCGACCAGCTATTGAAATATACCCGTCCCAACCCCATTAATTCTAGAAAAATCTTAACAGCGCGAAGTAGGAATGGGGTCAGCGCCATCTATCGGCCCCATTTGGTACTAAAGTGCAAGGGCAATCAGCTTAGTATGTATGTTGGTGTTTTAGCGATTATTGTTGATCACGTGAACCGATCTCGATTATTATTTTTTTATTTGAAAGAAAGTACTTCTATTATAGTGTTACAGAAATTTCTAAACAAAAAAATACCTATAAAGTTGATTTATAATGGTTGCAAACTTAACTAAAAAAATTTTTAAATTATTTATTTATAGGTTCTTTGTTTTGAACTCAATTACAAAAGTATACAATATAATATAAAACTTAACTAGGAAATGATTTTTTTTTAATAAAACAAAAAATACGCTATAGACAGAAAAAAAAACTTTTCCAGTAATATTTAAATGTTTATCTTAATCACAACTAATTATTTTAAATTTTTTTTTGTACATTTTCCTTCATAGATCGAAATTTTACCAATGTAGAAAAAAAAGAAAAAACTGTTCCAAAAAGTGCAACTCAAGCCCTTTCAAATGATACTCCACTTGACCTAATAGTTGAATGTTTTTTTTTACCCCCTCCTCATATTCGTAATTTTTCATAGAAAATTAAAATATATATATTTTTTCATTTTCCCTGCACGTGGATAGCTATCATTTAAAACCATTCCAAATTTCAAATTGATAGCTTAAGTAGTTCGTGAGATATTTCACTTTGTGACAGACAGACAGACGGACGGACGGAGTCTCACCATAAGGGGTTCTTTTTTACCTTTTTTGGTACGGAACCCTAAAAGGAAGCATATTGCAAAATACTCTCGTCTGTAGGAATGGTGACTCTTTAAGTCGGCAAAATTTTCTCGGACTACTTAAATTATAATTGTTCTAATATTTAAAGGACCTTCGTTATTCGGTGATCCTTGTACCGCAGAACACTATGGGAGTATCATATCAGGAACGAATTATTATTTATTTGTACACTATCGTAACCAAGGTAGGCTTAAGTTTGTTACTCATTGTGAACCAAAGTATCTTTAATTTACATGATTTTGTTACTTGCTGTCGACGTGTTTTTCGATTTATTATTATTAATTAAATTATTGTTAAGTGTTTATTAATAAAAAAAAAAACATTTGGACCACAATTCGATTAGTTAATTATTAACTCGCACGAATATACATAAATTATGCATTATTTATTAAGCAAATTTTTTGTAACATGTTTGTCTCTTGTTGTGGTGCAATAAAGAGTATTTATTATTATTATTATGTATTGATGTCATTTGAGCCTGAGAGAACAAGAAGAGATGAAAATGTAGGTAAATACTTAGATATCTAAGTATCACTACGTAGAGACTAGATCTTTACTTTGAGAAATATAGTCAGCGAGGTGTTTTATCTGGCTTACCTTGCCGAAGTCTCTTAATTTAAACACTGGAATCTGTATTCCACGGAACAGGTAATAAGCCGAACCAAATGAATGCTTTGTTGCAACCAGATTTGATTGAAAGTCAATATAATCTTAATTTAATTGTCAATTCGTCTCAGTAATGATATCTAGCGGTGAGTTGTGATATGTAATGATTGAAATTGAAAAATCCGAGCCTTGCTTATATTTACTTACATTATTTATCTCAGTTCCTTGGTTTTTGATGGTCATCGTGTCACATGGGCAATCGGAAGTTGACGAATGTTAGAGAGGAATTAACTAGAACAGCTCAAGACGGCGCGCGAGCTCTCTCAAGCTCTCTCGCGCTATCCGTCTCTCTCTTATTAACTAAGAAACCGACGGATATTGCAACAGAGTGAGAGAGAGAGAGCTCGAGAGCCGTCTTGTGCTAACCGCGCCGCAGGTTGGCCAACTTCAGAAAATCTTTATAAGGCCTTAATTTTATTGCCCTCTCCTGCAAACGGCCACTTCCTTGCTGCTCGGTAAAAATATTCTACTTTGCCGTAGGCAACTATTGCACGTCTACTCTAGGGAATCTAAATTAATTCTATTTTCATTGTCAAACAAATGACAAGGCTTGTAATTTCTTGTTTTAACCCTGACACTACTTCACTGTCACACATGTTATAGTTGATAAATTTTATGATTAAAAATATTTGTACCCTTACTATGGAGAACATAGCTTCCAAATAAATATCATTGTTGACTACAGAACTGTTTTTCAATACCCAGGATGGTAAAAGAAAGCCACCGTAACAATTTCAGAAAATCTTTAATTTTAATAATTGCTTCTTTTTTCATCAACTATGCTGTACAAACTATATCGCTTAAATTAGAATTAGCAATTAATAATTGCACGTAAAAAACTTAACAAATAGTTACCTTCAACTTTTCGATTGGAATGAACGACTATTACATTAAGTAATATTATTTTACAATATTTATAATCCTACGAAATGATAATATTCAACAAGCAGTCACAATCGCCCAATGATATGTTAAAATTATTTGAATATTTTCATTATTGTTATTGCGGTGTAGTTATTAGGTAGTAATTGTGACTAGGATGGCAGCGGCGCGGGCGAGCTACGTGACTAGGTTCTCTCTTTCCATGGCGCCCGCCTTATGGTTCTGCCCCTTGAAATCCTTGAGCCGTATCGGCGACGACTCATTGCCCGAATCACACTGGAAAAAAAAGCTCCTATGAATAAAAAAAAACAATATAATTTCGTATCGTAAATAAGTATTGCAGGATAGTTATATGCAGTTTTCTCCATCTCTTGTACTTAGTATTGAAGATTAGGTACCTCCAAAAACTTAACTAATTTAAATGGAATTCGAGACTTTTTCGATATTGTTTATCAAAGGTTTTGCTCGCAACAGTGGGACCAGCCACCTCGCCGTTCGAGTCGCCCTTATTACTGCCACTGGGTCGTCTATAGTACGATGCTAATGATACAAGTTACGTACGTTAGGTCCGAGGGAGCCTGAGTCTTGCAGCAGCAGCTCGCTGTCCGTGCCACGCTCCTTGTTCTTGAGGATGAAGCGTGCGCGCGAGTCGCCCTCGTGCGACCGCCCTGCGCCTTCTTAGTGCCACTGCGTCGTATATAGCACGATGCTAATGATACAAGTGACGTACGTTAGGTCCGAGGGAGCCGGAGTCTTGCAGCAGCAGCTCGCTGTCCGTGCCACGCTCCTTGTTCTTGAGGATGGAGCGTGCGCGCGAGTCGCCCTCGTGCGACCGCCTCGCGCCTTCTTATCGCCACTGCGTCGTATATAGTACGATGCTAATGATACAAGTGACGTACGTTAGGTCCGAGGGAGCCGGAGTCTTGCAGCAGCAGCTCGCTGTCCGTGCCACGCTCCTTGTTCTTGAGGATGGAGCGTGCGCGCGAGTCGCCCTCGTGCGACCGCCTCGCGCCTTCTTATCGCCACTGCGTCGTATATAGTACGATGCTAATGATACAAGTGACGTACGTTAGGTCCGAGGGAGCCGGAGTCTTGCAGCAGCAGCTCGCTGTCCGTGCCACGCTCCTTGTTCTTGAGGATGGAGCGTGCGCGCGAGTCGCCCTCGTGCGACCGCCTCGCGCCTTCTTATCGCCACTGCGTCGTATATAGTACGATGCTAATGATACAAGTGACGTACGTTAGGTCCGAGGGAGCCGGAGTCTTGCAGCAGCAGCTCGCTGTCCGTGCCACGCTCCTTGTTCTTGAGGATGGAGCGTGCGCGCGAGTCGCCCTCGTGCGACCGCCTCGCGCCTTCTTATCGCCACTGCGTCGTATATAGTACGATGCTAATGATACAAGTGACGTACGTTAGGTCCGAGGGAGCCGGAGTCTTGCAGCAGCAGCTCGCTGTCCGTGCCACGCTCCTTGTTCTTGAGGATGGAGCGTGCGCGCGAGTCGCCCTCGTGCGGCCAGCCGCCGCCGCCGCCGCGCGATTTGCCATTTTTACCTATCAAAATATTATTTTTATCAAGCAGGTATTTTATAAAGGGTGTTTTTTTAGAGGTATAGAACTTTAAGTTGGCAACACTTTTTTAACTGGCGGGCATTTTGTCAGCTGTCAAGTGATTTATGTTTAGTTTGGTTTGGCATTTCAACATGAATAAACTGACGCCTGAACAATGCTTCCAAATTGTGCAAATTTATTTTGAAAATCATGGATCTGTTTGAAAGACGTATCGCTTTACTTCGTCCATTTTACGGTCAACATAATCGTCTATCAGAGCAATGCCACACAGCTCGTGCCACAATTAATTTATTGATCAAGATCGTACGATTTAACGCAAATTGATTATTTTCTGCGGGGTTATGTGGAATCGCTAGTCTACGCCGATAAGCCCGAAACCATTGACCACTTGGAGGACAACATTCGCCGCGTTCTTGCCGATATACGGCCACAAATGTTGGAAAAAGTAATCGAAAATTGGACCTGCAGATTAGACTACGTCTGAGCCAACCGTGCCGGTCATATGCCAGAACTCATATTTAAATTATAATGCCTGAAAATTGTCTGTCGAATAAAGTTAATTTCATGTCAATTTAAAAAGAACATCTTTGTTTTATTCCATTTCAAAGTTCTATACCTCTAAAAAAACAGCCTTTACTTGATACTCGTGTATTATAATGAACCAAAAGAACACGTTCTGATTATCTTCGGATCGATTAACTTTCTATGCCAATATACACCCTTTAACTAGCTTTCTACTTAGAAATTCATTTTCACATTGGTCAATTCGTGGTTGTAAAATTACAATACTTACACATCTCTACACAATGTGGTGATGGTACAGATCGCGATTCTTTTTCCTTTTGTAAATAACATGAAATCGTCTTTCGAGTTGAATAAGTACGACTTAGAAAACACATTCATACTTTTAGATCCCATAAGAAACCAGTAGGTATGTACTTACATTGGTATTTATGATAAATTCGGTTCGGACCGACGTCGTTAACCAACGTAAAGCTAATAATTGCTATTCTGGGTATGAATAAGTATTCAGTCATAAAGTTAATAAAAGTTTGAATCTGTTACCAAATAGGATATGATGATTGATTATCCTCGTGGCTATCCCTCTCGGTGCAGGTTTCTTCTCTTCCTCCGCCCACTCCTGTAACAGATGCATCACTCGTATAACATCGCGACGCGTTTTCAACTTATCCGAAAACCTACCTACTTTAAAACTTCTGTAACGAAAGTTTCCCCTACACCCTCTATACTAATCCTAACCCTGTCTGGTGAAGGACACAGGCTGTACCTACATATAAACACGACGGATATACATGCACCGTTGATACGACACAAAGACATAATACATAGTATTTAGACTACTTCGAGCATCAGGGCAGTGGTGAGACCTCGTCTTGTTCCTTACCCTGGATAACTGACACAATTCATATTATGATAGACAAACGTAACGAGGCGCACATTAGGTATCGCCATTCCAAATCCGAAGTTCACAGAAAATCATATACCGACCTTAAAAAATAAGTTAAGAATAGTATTTATTTTGAGAAACGGGCATATTATAATTACTTATCACATAAACTCACATAGTGATGACTCAAAAACACTGTGGAAAAACTTTAAAAAAAACGGTCCTGTTTGATCCAAAAAAGCGTGACCATCTTCCGGATCGTTTTAATGACCCAAATGCGGAATGATAGTTTTTTAAATGTACCTGGCGGTGATGAGTTTTCATTGTCATCGTTGACGTTTTTCGAGTTCCACAGATTTTGTGATGCGTCTTTTACATTAAAACCGGTGAATGAGCTCGTTGTGGGTAAAATCATACTGTCTATCTCAACCAATGCCGTTGGTATCGACGGGATTGGGAGAGATATGATATTGTTTACGCTTCCATTGACCTTGTCAGTAATAACTGCTATCATTAATAAATCTATATTGACCGGGGAGGTGCCCGAGGAGTGGAAGTCTGCTCTAGTTACGCCTTTGCCCAAAGTAGAAAGCCCGCTTCAGTTTAAGGATCTCAGACCCATTAGCATACTGCCTTTTCTGTCCAAGGTACTTGAAAAAGCAGTCTGCACACAGCTTACTCACTACGTTGAGGCCAACGGCATTTTGCCGGCAATGCAGTCTGGCTTTCGCAAGGGCGTGGGAACGGTGACCGCACTCTTGGACGTCGTTGACAATATTCTGTCAGACCTAGACTCGGGCAAGGGCACTAGTGTCTGGTACTATTGGATTTCTCCCGAGCTTTTGACAGTATTAATATTCCTCTGCTTCTTTCTAAATTGACATTCTATGGTATCGATGCAAAGTCACTTTTTTGGTTTAATAATTACCTAAGTAATCGAACACAATCGGTTAAAATAGCAAAAGTAGATGGCACCATGTTGGAATCAGCGGCAAAACCCTTACTCCGTAGCGTTCCTCAGGGCTCTATACTCGGACCGTTACTTTTTATTATATATAGTGCTGATATAGTCAACGCCATTAGGCACTGTAAATTTCATTTATACGCAGATGATGTTCAATTGTACCTGTCAGCTGCTCCACGAGATTTTCCAGAGACTGTCTCCAAAGTAAATGATGATTTGAACAGTAAGTATTGCTGCGTGGGCTGATAAAAACGGGTTACTGCTGAATCCACAGAAATCTAAATTTATGATCCTTGGTTCCAAAACTCAAATTTCAAGAATCTTAAACGGTAACCCAGCAGTAACTATTGGTGGTACGCAAATTGAACGAGTAGAGGAGGCTAGGAATCTGGGGATCATAATGGACAGCCAGTTGCGCTTTGAGAGCCACGTAAAAAATCTAGTGAAATCTTGTTTTTTTCGGCTCAAGGTCTTGTACCAAATCCGAAATCTTTTGAGCGAACAGGTACGAGTAGCTTTGTGTGAATCTCTAATTCTATCCAGATTAAACTACGGAGACATCATTTATGGACCACGTTTACTGGCTAAAACGCGTCGTCTCGTTCAGCGTGTACAAAACGCATGTTGTCGTTTTTGCTATAGTATCCCACCCAGAAGTCATATTATATACCATACCTTAATAAAGGTTCTATTTTAAATATGTCATCACGTCGACACTTACACCTCGCGTGCCTGTTGTTTGATGTACTTAAATACCAACAACCTGACTATCTGTTCAGAAAAATAAGGGTCTCGTCTTTTCACTCACAGTATGGCACTAGGTCAACACGGAGATGTATCTTAGAAGTACACCCCTACAGGACGGTTGCCTTTACTGGCAGTTTTCGTTATCTTGCAACCAAATGCTGGAATAACATTCCCCCGCCACTTCGACAATTACCATCCAAGAAATCTTTTAAATTAAAGTTTAAAAGATTTCTCTATGACAAGCAAGTGGCAGGGATTCCTCATGGCTATTTGGTTGCAGATTTTGTTACATAGGCGAGCTTCTAAGGGACATCACACATCTCACCACACTTTTTTTTTTTTTTTTTCTTCATATATACACTCCATGTCGACACATAGTTACACTTTATATTTTGTAATTTTTATTACTCACCTATCACACAGATCTATTTTATTTATTTGATATTATTTGCAAGCTTTATTTATTTATTATTATTTTTCTTCAAATATTTCACCTGCATCGTGATCCGAGGTACTGGCAGAATATCAGTGCTTGCTCACACGAGCAAAGCAAAACAGAGTCAGTACCTTTTTGGCATTATTGCAACGCACAAGTATGTCTTAGCCTTAATTTATAATTCTTTCTCCATACCACAATTGTTTTACATGTTCTTTTATCGTTGTTTTTCTTTTAATTTCTGTATTTTTTGTTTTTTATTTTGTTGCAAAGTGCCAAATAAATAAGTTATCTATCTATCTATCTATCTTGGGATATCGTTGTCTTAGTAGATAAGAACAGAGGCGTCTTTACCTATGGTGCAGGGTGTGCGGCACACGGGCGCAGCGGTACTAGGGGGCGCCGAGCGCCGCCCGCTACCATTCCATTTTGACCGCGCGCTTACTAGGGGGCGCTAGAGTAAAGTTTGCACACGGGCGCCAGATGGGCTAGAGACTCCTCTGGATGAGAAAGCCCCAGTAAGCCGCGTGGACTTACCTGTTGGAAACGTGCCTTTCTGTGCTTGGGCTTGGAGTCGTCGAACGGCAGGCCGGGGGCGGTGGGGGGCTCCTCGAGGGGCTGCGGCAGGCTGGAGCGCGACGAGTCCAGGCGCAGCGGCCCCGGGGCGCCCGCGCCCGCGCCCGCGCTCACTCCGCTCGGCGACAGGCTGCCTCGCGAGCCGCGCGGAGACCCATCCCCCTGCGAACTCTTCGCACACAACACGCTTCCGTCCCCGGACGCACTCTTGCGCACCCCCTTAAACTCTGGCGGCACTCCTCCCCCGCCCGCGCTGCCCCCGCCGCTACCGTCCAGGGGATTCACATACAAGTTTGATGAGTCGTTGTCGCCCGCGATGTCGCCCTCTGAAGGAAAAGGGTGCGTAAGGCATGATGCAAATGTATCTGCAACGTAAGACATAAGACGCACATAGAGCTGGGCACTACCACACGGACGCGGAGTCGTACGGTGTGTGCAGCTCGTAAATGAAGCAATGAGGTGAAGTAAAATAATGTGCTGAATACATACATATGTACACATACTCGTATACCTAGAACATTTTTGGTCAGAGGATCACTGATACACGTCAACACTCGACAAATCTATAGGTATATATGGAGACATACTTTGCTGATATTTCTAAATGATATGGTTACCTCTAGGTGCTACCTATAAAGGGTTCATAGCTTTACACAAAAAAACGATACGAGTATCTAACAGTTTTGCACTTCAAAATCTAAATTGACGTATGCGGGTTCATGAAATGCACAGATGCATATAAAATAAATAAATAAATATAAGGGGACAATCTTACACAAATCGAGCTAGTCCCATAGTAAGCACAATAAGGCTTGTGTTATGGGTACTAGACGACGATATATACACCGTGGACGTGAATAACCCGAAAGATTTTAACCACGCATTCCTGAGGTCATTAGGAGTAAGAAATATTATATGAACCCCAACAAAAATTCAGCAAAAAAATATTTTTTTTTTGCTTGTTTTGTCGGTTTTTGTAAATAAAACTTGGATAACTATCGCTTTTCTATGGAAATTATCCCTTTTAATAAAACGGTAACGATTATTTTTTCAAAAAAGCTTAAATTTAGTGAGTGGTTGCTGGCACTTTGATATCTGTCAATAGCGACGCAAAACTGGCCAACATCGGTAGCAACGTCGCAATCAAAAGAGCTAAATGCACGTTAGTAATCAAAATAAAAAGTTTTCATGAAAATTGATAATATCTTCAAAACTAAGCCGGCAGTGACTGGGGTTCACATAACATTTTTTGCTCCTAATGACCTAAGGAATGCGTGGTTAAAATCTTTCGGGTTATTCACGTCGACGGTGAATAATAGATATAAATACTTAAATACGTAGAAAACATCCATGACACAGAAACAAATATTCATGCTCATCACACAAATATTTGCCCTTACCGGGATTCGAACCCAGGGCCTTCAGCTTCGTAGGCAGCGTCACTACCCACTAGGCTAACCGGTCGTCAAAATATGATATGATGTAGGTATCTGCAGATCTAATATCAGTCTCATTTATAACAATATTTCTACAGTAATACCTAAGCGTGACAAGCATTCCTAAAATTTCTTCTACACTGGTCTACGCATCTAAAAATGTCTACCTAGTTATCTAAAGCGAATGAGTGTCCACTAACCAGGGTGTATGTATACCTGTTCGATGTTATGTGTAGGTTTGTTTGGTCGGTGGTTTTGTGGCAGGAAAGGAGGTAGCTACATACCAGGGCTGTCAAGGCTGTTAGGGGTGGCCTCGGGGAGCGCGTGCGGCGCGGGGTGGCGGTGCAGGCAGGCCAGCTCCACGCACACCGGCTGTCGCAGGTCCGACGTCGGCATCGGCATCAACTGCTCCGCGTCTATGAACTCCTTGTAACCCTATATTAAAGCGTGACATTCTTATATGCATCTTTCAATTCAACTAACTGGGCAAAATCGAGATTCATACCCGGATGGATTCATGAATTTAAAATACATAAATATATTGTTTTTACAACTGATCGCTCATAGTGTAACCATGGTATACTTACTGCTACCGCCCGTCAAACGATTGTTAGTTAGTAGAAACATATATAAGGTAGGTACATGATTTTATAGGGTTAATCAACTGTAATATCAACTGCTGTTATGTAGAATTGGGTTATTGTCTTAGTACCTTGTACGTGCAAAAACAACACTCAAACTCAGAAGGCAGCTGATCCAAGTCTAACTGTTTGTCAGCCATCTTCTTTTCCTAGAAACAGATAAATCATTAGTAGTTACCCTCAAAGGGATTCTACGTGAAAATTAAAAAGCAGTAATAAAACATTGATGAGCAAATTAATCTTAATCTCTAGTTTAAAAAGGAATTATATTTATTTAGTAGAATAGGCTAGAGTACTGTCGCTTTAGTGAGTAAGTATAATATATTTGAAAATGAACGTGTGGTTAACCATGATCTAAATAAGCTCAAGGTTTGGTCGCGAGGCCTTCAGGGAGTTTTGCAACGCCCGTCACAAGGGGCTCGCAGAGCTCGCATGACTCGCATCTCATCATCCCAAATTATATAAATCTCTAAATACCTATATTGAATGCTTAGTAGCGATTTAGATTCGTAGTGGCATAGATCTAAATTCAACTAATGTTAGCGTAAAACATCGCTGAGTTCTTACTGGCGTCGGATCGGGGTTTATGAGCAAGCATTTTTCCGGTGTGTCTGGCCCCTCGGTCGAGTAGCGTCGGTCTTGCTCAGGGCTGCTCTGAAACTGTGACTTTGTGTGTTAACAGCAAGCCAAGTGCACGTAACCTGCCCTAATATGGGTGCGTCCCAAACTCATGCGTGAAGGTTAAACGTGGTGTGCTACATCAGGAAGAAGCTAGTCAGTAATTCTTTCACGGTTTTATAAGTGATTCTCAAATAGAGATCTTAATAAATATAAGACATATCTATGTTTCATAAGAAAGTCCTAGTAACACTTTGTCTAAAAATTAATTTAAAGCAAACTCGTGAGCTTTAAAATTAAAGATATGTATCTGTAATAATTTTTGAATAGATGTATTTATTGGGGTCCCTTTGTTTCCCATAAACTTATTGTTCCGAATTTCGATAGTCAGCAATTGATATCCATATTATTTATAGACATAAACATCAGTAGTCATAATCTTTGTTAAGTATAACGTTTTGTAGTTCTAACATTAATGACCCATAATATTAAGTATTATAATCACAAAAGTCAGAAATTGATGTCCATAACGATCAAAGGTCTATCGATAATTATTCATAAATATTCTAAGGCATATATTTCAACGTACTAATGATTGCTATTCATATCGTTTTAATGCCTAAAGTGAATTACGTCTAAGATACCAAATCTATAACATCCAAAGTCATATAGATAATTACTCAGAAACATTTCTAGACATACATTTAAAGGGGTACTAGGTACTACTGCGCTAAGGGTTTATGACTGTTTCGTAAAGAATACGTTTTTTTAAATAAGCATTTTTTATTAAAAAACATTTTCTCTGAAATAAAAATGGCCAAGATATTGGACTTCTAAGGCAGGTCGGTGTAGGTACGACGACGAGCGAAGCGAGGAGGACTGTTAGTTGTACCGTGTGACCCTAAGCGCGCGAGCCGAGCGAGCGAAGCGAGCGTGCCGCGGCAGCGGCCGGCGAAGCGCCAGAACCAATAATGACACAACATTCATCGAAATGTTGACAAGTACATATTTTTCCTAACTTTCGGGTCAAATATTTCGGCCATATTTGATTTTAGAGAAAAAAGTTTCAAAACAAAACATACTTATTTTAACGTATTCTGACCACTAAACAAGACAGTGAGCGGCATAAATATCCTTCAATCGCATCACTCTTTATTTTTGCCAAAGTACCCACATTCATTATAATTAATGGGTATGTGGGTATGTTATAAAGCAGTCTCGAAGAACGCGTTCAGTAACGTTCGGTAGTAAAAAAACATGTATTTTATTATTTTTCTGGGAGTGTGTTTATGGGCTTTAACATTATGAAGAGTGACACCACCGTGAAATTGAATGATATGACTAACTAATCAGATGACTACCAATCATTATGACTTGCGAAAAAATACCTTATAACAATTATTACAAACTAGATTATTGCCTGTAATATTATGTAATTGCATACCACCGGTACATTCAACGTTATGGCTAACCAATTTTATGACTAACAATAATAATGACCTGCAAAAATCGGAAATCCAATGTAATATGTTATGTTGTTGTTATGTTATGTTATGTTATGTTTGTTGTTGTCTAGAAATATGTTGCGCTGTTGGTTTTCCATGTATCAATAAATAAATAAATAAATAAATAAATCAATATACATTGGATTTCCGAATGTAATTAAATTTTATGACTTTCGACACTATGACTAGAAAAAATTATGGTGGAAAACGTTATGGACTGAAAAAATCGGATCTTAAATTTTATGGGAAACAATAGAGACCCGTATTTATTACCTTGGGGGAATGGGCATAGGTCTACAAAGGACGCACCCAGCCAGTTCCCAGGGGTCTTACCTGATTGGGGTCAGTACTCTGCTGGAGCTTATTAGTGATGGCATGTTCGTACTGCTTATAGCAGCCGGTTGACGGCGGGCCATCGCCCTCCAGGCTATTGGCGTCCCCCTGCGACAAGTTGTGTCCTGGAGACACACACCATCTAAGTAGTATCACTTTCCATTTTCTCACTCCTACTCCGTTTTTTATTCGTAGTATAGATACTATATGTAGGCAGGTAGTTACATGTAAGTATAGTTTAGATTAATTAACTGAACGAAGTAAATAACATTTAGAAGAAATGGCAAGAGGTAAATAGCAGCAGCGTGAACTACACAGCACACAGTCACACGAACAGTCTAAATATCCAGTGTCCTCCGGATACACACATCGGACAGTCCGTAGCAGAGAAGTAAGTTAGTTCTAGAAAGCGTTAGCCTTACGCTGACTATGTAATCGACCTTAGATATAGTGTCTTCTTCGCACATCGCTAGCTACACGCGACGCGATCCCGACCCCGTTTACGATTTATTACTAAGAGGCCGAACATGACGACTGTGCAAGTAGCTCATCTGGCGTCGTCTCTCGCCTCAATGAGGACGCACTTGTCACCTGAAGACAAGGAATAAAACACTGAGTGCACCTCAAGGGAACGAGCGCGTGAAGTGAGCTGTAGCTGCGACGTTACGTGAACTGTTTTAAGGATGTCTGCGAGTCCGGAGTCGAACGATGCATCGTGCACTCAATCGACGTTCATGCAATCACTGACATTTACCAATACAATGTAGGTAATATGAGCATAGACAACATGCATGAGTAAGGAAGAAATTACATTCACAAGCGGAGGACACCATGACATGAAAAGCGGCGAAAGCGAGCGATACGGGCGGCACTGACCTGTGTCCACGATGACGTCGATGAGGTCCATGCTCTTGGCGAAGGCGTCGCGCAGGTTGATGTGGTGGAAGGACACGATGGAACCCTCGCGCTTGGCGCGCTCCAGCGCCTCGCGCCGTTTGAGCGCCTTCTCGCGCCGCATCTGGTTCTTGTAAAACTCGGCGAAATTGTTGACGATAATGGGGATGGGTAACGCAATTACCAACACGCCGCATATACAGCATACTGAGCCGATGACCTTGCCCAACGGAGTCGTGGGGTAAATGTCACCGTATCCGACTGTGGTCATAGTGATGCCGGCCCACCAGAACGTTTCCGGGATGGATATAAATTTAGTCCCTGGCTCTTCCTTCTCGGCGAAGTACGCCAGCGAAGAAAATATGAGCACTCCCATCGCGAGGAACAACATGAGCAATCCGAGCTCTTTGTATGAATTTCTGAGTGTGAAGCCGAGCGACTGGAGCCCGGTCGAGTGTCGAGCGAGTTTGAGGATTCGCAAGATTCGCATAATACGGAAGATTTGTACGACGCGACGGACATCTTGGAATTGATCCGTCGCGTTTTTGTTCGTTTCAAGTAAGAAGAGAGATACGAAATAAGGCAAGATTGCCAGTAAATCTATCACATTGAGTCCGCCCTTGAAGAACTTCCACTTATCCGGTGACGCACTGAACCGCAACACGTACTCGAGCGTGAACCACGTGATGCACACCGCCTCGACCATGGCTAGCTGCGGGTTGTCCATGGGCGCGCCCTTCTCGTCGTACACTTGCATCTGGGGTATCGTGTTGAGAGTGAGCCCTATCGTGGACAGCACGATGAAGAGAATCGATATCACCGCGATCACCTGCAAGCACGCACGGCCGGTCAGCGGCGGTCGGGAGCTCCGCCGCCGCTGCCTTCGCATCGACTCTACCTTGGTTATATAGTGTACCCCTACAGTGTATCACATGTGTCTGATAGGTATATATTTCATCGCCAGTAGTTATGCCAGTGTCTAAACAGAGTAATATGTCCTACACATTTTTACAAGTTAATCTAGGATGATAGGTAAATTAAGTATAGTTAGGTATATGTAGGTATATAGGTATATTTACAGATAGATATTAGATAGACGATTAAAGCCAATATCTTAGTAAATATATAAATAGTCTTAAAGTTAATGCTTAAATTTTGGTGTAAAAATAACATCTATTCGTGTATATGTTAGTAGTGTTGTGTGGTCGAGGTGTAGGAGGTATATTAAGCTACTTCAGCTCCGGGGCGGACGGACGGGCGGGAGTCGAGCACGCGCGTCCGTCCGTCGCCCGTGTCGCTCGGTTAGTATAGTGTTAGTCGGAGATACCACGAAGCGTTTCTAAGCACTGATGGGATTCAGTATAACGGGGCCGGAGAGGGTCGTGTGGGTGAGGCGGGAGGGAGCGGGAGCGGGAGCGGGAGCGGGCGCGGGTGGGACGCGGAGCGGCCGGCACGCGGCGCTCAGCCGTGGTGGGAGGCGGCGCGGGCTCGGACGCGCACTGCGCACGCGGCGCCCACGCGGCGCGCATGCGCAGGGCGCGCGCCGTCCCGTGCCACCCCGCACGCGGGCCGACGAGCGCCGCGGCTGCGGCGGCTGGTCACATCGCGTAAGCCCATCCCATCTTTGCAATTTTGCGACAACAATTAAGCTTTGTTTTTTTGGGTTACCCCCGTCGGTGAACGATCGACGCGGCTGTGAACATTTCGTAAAAATTAACTGTAACGAAAGGTGATTAAAACATCGCAGATGGCTCGTCGCGTACCGGACATCTTGTTTGTGAAACAGAATGCGCATAAAATATTATACACCCAGGAGCAATATTAGCGTATTTTCATTAATGGTTTCTACTACTCTTACAAATTTATCAAAAGTTACAAGTTCACATTAACTCGTTTGATACCTACAAGTATAATAGCAGGCACGAATATTGGCCCCTAGCTGGCTAGACTTGCATAATTAGCACACTTGTTAGCAATGTTACAGTCGATCCAGCTGCTAATTGAACAATATGGTGAAATTACAATACATAAGGTTTGAATAAAATATGCATGGTGCAGTTTTGTATGAAGCAATAAGTACATTTGAATAACTATTGAAACAAGATAAAGAAATGGCAATAAATAGACAATACGTCAGCTGACTTACATTAAAAATACTTATTCTTAAGAACAAAATAAATATTGTGATACGTATAAATTTACCAAATACGTAATAAATACAGTCGGTTCAAATACCAATAAATATTATTGTTCATACTTACACAGTTTGTACCGCCGTTGTCGAAATACGGTGTGCCAAGCAAGACAATTGTTATACAACCAACGAATAAATTTTATCTACGACATTAAGCACGGTTTCGACAAAAGCGATCGCGGTGCGAGCACGACATCGACACGACATGGACACAACACCACAGTTCATACCACAAGTCGACGCCAACAGACACACTACGTACAGGGGAAGGCAGTGATAGATGTTATTCATGCACCACAAACACGACGAAAACAAGAAAGCTTTTCACGTGCCTAATAAAATAATATCGCCCACAAAAGCCTGCGTCGTAAGTAGATACTGTTTTGTTTTTTTAGTAAGAAATGTACATGTAAATGAACATACATTTGACAGTGTTAACGAAGCAAACTTTTGGAAAGTGTAGAAATGTGTAAAATATCTTAAATTCGTAGTGGGTAAAGTAAATACGTATAATGTACTTAATAATAATGTGCAATATAAACTTATGTGGTTTATATGTAGGTGGATAGTGGATACATACTCGTTAGTGTAAATTGTGTAGGAATTACAATGTGTAAATAGAGTCATTAGTGTATTTGACCTAAGTAATACAATAACCCTAATCATTTGTATCAGCAAAATGTGCTTTTAAACTTGACTTTATTCTAACTACGGTTTGCAAACTAACAACTGTGCTGTCATTCAATTTAAGTAGATACAAGTACATATTTAAATGATACAGTACGGACTAGCTCACAGGTTGACAAAAGCATCTACTTAAACTGTCTGGTCACCTTTGATTCATAAAAACTTATATCCTAGTCCTTGGCAGCTTTGCTAAAGGTTAAGAAGATGTAGGTACTTTATTTGTTAGTTACAAGGAGGCTTAATACATTACCCTAGCAGCGATACTCGTGGTGGGTTTCTCGAGGAGGTCCCAGAGCCATTTTTGGTACTGCGCACAGGTGCCCTGGCCAAACTCTTCCTCCTCGCGCTGTCGCAAACTCTCCGCCTCTTTCCTCATCTCCTCGTGGACATGTTCCTTGCGCTGGTGGTACTTGTGTTGGCAGCACGACTCGAGATACAGCTCGTCCACACCCCAGTACTCTAGGTCGTCGCTAAAGGCCAGGACGCACATCTCGTCCACGAGGTGAAGCTTGCCGGTCCGGTAGAAGTTCAGGATCGAGCTGAAGCTCTTTGGATGTCTGGAAAACCACGAGGAAACCAATTCAGTTTGTTAAGTAAGCAAACAATCATCATTTAAAGTTTTCTGCATTAATACATTAGCTCAAGCATTACCCGTCAAATATACTCGTATAGCCAGACATCGCTACACGTCCCAGTGCCGTGCCGTTCTCCGCCTGTGTCATCTGGCTCTACAAATATTTCCAGCAAATCGGCCGTCGATCAGAAAAGTAGTCGTCGTATAGCTCAGGCGGGCTAACCACTCGTTAGGTAGCCCAACAGCTTCAACGTACACCTGAGCGTGTTGTGAGTATTGTTACACACGACCACTTCATTTATTTATTTAAACTTGCATTGCAGAAAAAATACTTATGAATAAAGCAGTCTCTACCAGTGAACCATAAGGCAAAACACATAAATTGTGGGTGCAACTTTAATGAGACAAACAGCTTCATCTAACCAACAACCGCACCTGTCGAAGAAGTATTCGTTGTCCTGCAGTGAATAGTCATCGCAGAGTTCTGTGATGGCCTCGTGCGTGTTGCAGTCCCGCAGCCGGCCGAGCCGCGTATGCGGCAGCCGCTCCAGCGTGCGCCAGAGCACCTCGTGCCGCACGCCGCCCACGTTGATGATGACGCGTTTGCTCAGCGCCTTGGCGCGGAGCATCATGAACGGCTCCGGCGGCAGCGACGACATCGACCTGGAACGTACCGAAGGGATTATGGTGCATCGTAGGAAAGTCGGGAGTAATGTTCATATATAGTAGTAATTATAAGTAGATGCTATGTGCATGTATAAATTCGATTCTGCTCTCGACAATTTCCTTGTTCCAAACTTTCCAAAGTTAATAAAGAGAACATGATAGTACCGAAAGGAAAGTCTCCTAAAGTTGTCGTTAGTTGTCTCAGGTATTTGCGATAGATCACCTCGACGGTGCCCGCCTTGTCGGGCGGGGGGGACTTGCAAGCGTGGACTAGTAACCCACGGCGAAACTAAGAGGTACCCGGGGCCCTGTTAGTAGTCGTAGGCTGCCGCTCCGCAAGGAGGGCGCTCCTATCGGACTTGGCTAAGCCTGCTTAGGATGCGTAGGGGAAGGACCGCAGACAAAGAGAATAAGTACCTGTATTGCGGTTCGCCGTTCTCCCTATCATCTGCGACCGAGGCGGAATCGCAGGGAGAGAGGCTTCGTAGTATAACAGTGCGCCACTCTCCCTACCCCCCCCCCCCCCCGCGAACTTGGTGGGACCTTTCCGCTGAAACGGCATTGTTGGGACTGCAGAGGAAGAGGAATGGCTGTATCACAGTGCGCCACTTTCCCTATCCTCCGCGGCCAAGACGTGGTCGGTGGCGAAACCATAGACCGCAATCCGCCACCGCGGGTGATAGATTTACCGGACCTCCTCGATCTCCTCGTAGCGGACTCAGGGGGGTTAGCTAGGGGGGGGCTCAGCTGGAGATTGAGGAGGCAGGCGCGCCAAAACATTTGGTGAGCCACCAGTGGAGGGCTTCTGGGTATCCGCGCTAGAACCACTCGGCTCGGGTCACCCCCTGCGCCTGGATAGCAAGCGTAACGCATTTTCCCACCAAAAAAAAGGTATTTGGGCTAGATAAAATTTGACCAATTATCTGTGTTGGGGCAGTCTCTCTGAAATATTTCTTACCTGATTTTCAATCAAGTAAACTTTACCGAATAAATAAGACTAGATAGGTACTATCAGTTTTAAGGGGCTTACCTACTAGTTCTGTACCAAGTCTATTTTGATACAAGTCGTATTTAAATACTGCCTTAAGGCGCCGTAGGTTCAGCGAAGTTAAGCGAACAAAGTTTTTGAAACAATATAATGCGTATGTTTATAATAATATGGTTTCAAAAAAAATACTTATAGTAATCTTGAGGCTTATCTGCAGGGAGATCAGTCTTTCGAAACATGATTATGCAATTTTCGCTCGACAGAAAAAAAGGCTCTAACTAAAAGGGTCTAAAATACACTTAAAATATTCGTAACAAATTATGCACAAAAGCTAAAAATATTTAAGTGGCTTCTAAAAATCGGCAATATCATGTTTGTGGGAACTCGGTGATTACTTTTTTATTTATTTAAACGGCCATAAAAATAAAATTAAAAAACATGATATCCGCGCTTCCGAGCACGCACTTCCATCTCGCTCACGCTTATGCTATGTGAGGGGGAGAGAAGACCATGAACCTACGGTGCCTCAAGATGCAAGGAAATCATCAAGAGCCAGAACTCGAATCCAAAGTTTTTAATATCACGCTGGTGATACTTTTTATAAGCTTGTTGCAGAAAAGCATGGCAAAATAGCGGCGGAAAACACTCACTTTATCTTAGGTGTTGAATCATACTAGGTTTGCTTTCTACGAACTATTGGCTTCTGTCGACTTCCCGTAAAGTTGCCTTGTTACATGTACGCTCATTACATTTAGTTAAAGCAATACTTACTGGTTTAGGCACCAGCTAAGTATTCTTATGCAACTATTATTTTTTTCTCACATTATAGTAGCTTTGCTTACGTGCTTGCCAAAAATTACTTTGCAATAAAATCGTGACTATCGTAATATATCACCTCGAATACTGGAGTTCCATTGTGGGTCTGTGGGTCAATGATCAGTTTTAGGTTTGTTCGGGTTGATGTTGAATGTTACAAAATTGATTGCAATGTACTTAATGTAAATATATCCTGTAAACATGGGTTAAGTTACGTTTCGCTTTTTGAAGTAACGTTTTTCGGGCATAAAAGGGATGTATTTCTATAAATGTTTGTTTTAAAAGTGAACCATTATATTTAAGTTCTTAAATTAAGAAAGAACATGTTGCCTTAATGTCTCATGTTAGCTAAAAATTTTCATTTTCACGATGATACTAAATCTTGACTTTATTAGTACTTGTACTGTGTGGAGACAGCCGTATGCATGACATAAAGTCCTTATGTAATCATCACTTCAAAAGGTCCTTGATTGGCGACCATGTATCGGAAGGTGCAGCGTGGGTAAACCACCCACAAAGGTGAACTGATGACCTGGTAAATGTGGCGGGAGTCTGCTGGATGCGGGATTGATAGGATGATGGTAATGAAATAAGTTAAGTAGTTTAGCTTATAAATGAGGGGAGTGACCTGGAGTGGGTCCGCTGTAGCTGCGCATGGCCGGGCGGCGGCGCGGGCGCAGGCGCCAGCCCTCGGTCGAGCGGCGCATCCTGCGCGGGCGCCGCGAAGCCCATGGGCGCGCGCGGGGGCGAGTCGCCCACCTGCACAGATAACACATTATGTGAGTCTACCCGCTGAACAAATTATAAAGGCTACCCGAACGGCACCGCCCACAAATTGCAGATAACCTATTCTATATGTTGGAAGAAGATCGTTTGGAAACGGGTGAGTATCTAGTTTTGAAGATTTAATGGGAATAGATATACAGAGTTATTTTTATTTCCCGTTATATTTGAATTGCATGCATAGGTTTATTACCGTTTAAGGTAGGTACGTATGTTCCTTAAATGTAACAAGGTTCTATGATGGGTCATGATTCAGTTGATTCGATAGTTCTACCTGGAACTAGATTTATTATTAGGTACTTACTAATTAGTTTGGTAGACACTAGAAAATTAGGTACCTAGGTAGGTACTTCGCTTAAAGTTAATTGACGTTGACGTCCAACAGAAACTATTATGTTTACAGAAATTTTCAACATAATGCGTGGAACAGAATTTAATATCTTTTCACGGACACTTCATCAAATTTTGGAATACTTAGGTTAATTAATTCCATGGAATTGATTGCTTGTGGTATTTTATAATCATCATATGTGGACCGACGAGATATACTTATTTTTAAGCTGGATGCAGGTAAGGCTAGGATGGCGGAGATTTAATGGTTTTACATGACGAGGTTTAGCTAGTGAGAAAAAACATGAAATGTGTTTTGTCTTGACAAAGATCCAGTCAAGTCATTCTAACAGAGCGATTTGACATTTCATAAAAAGATGACGATTTGACCATCTTACCTAGGTACTTATATTCTGGTATAACGCGCGTAGATAAAGAATGGATCTGAAAATGGCCGTCCGCTCGCATGCTATCTCGCTCACACCCTATCGTAGCGATAGGGGTGTGAGCGATATAGCAGCGGTAGGGTGTGAGCGAGATAGCATGCGAGCGGACGGCCATTTTCAGATCCATTCTTTATCTGCGCGCGTTATATGTACCTGCCAGCGCGCAGCGCCGCGGCCCGCGCCCTCGCCCCCCATGCCGGCTAGCTCATGATCCCCGGCGCCGCCTCATCGGCGAGCGGGGACTGCCACCGCGCAACACCACTGGTCCTGTCAACAACAAGGTACAGTTCAGTAAACTGAGTAAATTGAGAGTATGGGACTTCTGTGCTCCAACGGCCGGGCATATCGTATGAACTCAGATCAGACCAAGAAAATATACAGACGGAGCGTTACGAACAGTCTAGTGAAGCCAACCGGTTTTCAACTAAGCCCCATAACCCAAGCACAGGCTAAACAAATTAAATCGCACATAACTCGAAATAAATGATCTTGACAGCATTGCGACACGTGCTGAAGAGTTTTGTACAATTTTGTTTGTATATTTGTGTGCGTGAGCGTGCTGTGCTAAACTTGATGTAGCGTGTGCTAAACTTGATGGTAAGTACTTAATTTAAGAGCGAAACAGGTATGAATTACAATCAACGTAACCAAGGCCTTAATTGACTATACAAAAAAAAAATAAAGAGTCGAGTAGGTACCTAAATTAAGTCCAAAAAGGTCGAGGAAAAAGTCCCGGGCGAAGGCGGGACTTTTTCTTCGAGCAAGCTGAATCTTGTATGCGTAATATAGTGATTGTTTATGTGATTAATTAAATACAACAACAATATCATTAAACTACTTTATAGATACGCGAAACCCAAATACATTTCTAAGTATGAAGAGGGACCCAAAATGTACCTAAAAACTTAAGCCCATAAGTAACACTAAACTGCAAAATAAAAGTAAACACGAATCCGCCTCATAAAACTTATAGCCTCCGTATATTTATAACAATTTCCTTTTAGTACTGCTGACATAATACCGTACAAGTATAAAACGTAATCCAGAAGGCGTAACCCTAGGAGATATCTATAGTATACAAGACTATAATACACTAGTTACAAGTTGCCTTCACATCGTGTCGTCACAGACCTTTGAATGTAATTACGATACTATAAACAGTCTAACCAACGTGACACCCGTTTTGCAAATCTATTCCATTTCCGTACATTTATAGAAGAAAAGTTGATTCGTCGACAAAGCGACCCATTTCCCTGTCATAAATATTCAGCCCTCCAGGAAAGTGATTAATGGAGCATTACACGAGATAAATGTTGAGACGCCAAACTACTTCACATAATCCTGAACCCGTGCAATTTTAATAGGTCACGGAATCCATTATTACTATAGACAGTTCTGCCTCTGTCTGTCGGTCAGGAGGTTAATCTGGCTTTCCATATCACATAACTAATTTAATATCAATATGTTGCGCGCGTGAGGAAACCGGTCTAATCCCAACAACGTGGTCTAATTTGCCTGGGTTAGAAGGGTCAGATGGAAATTACTGCCAACCATGTGCCAACGTCAAATCTTGGGATAAAGTGCCAAAGCGGAAACCAGGCTCCTTTGGGACACCATAGCGAAAATCGTTAGGAGGATGATGATGTTGCGCTCGTTCGCTTCCTGCGCACACGCCGAGGTCACGTGTGCTCACAAACCATCCATATCATTTTGATATGCAATATGTCAATTCAAATTGACCTGCTAGAGGGATCCATTGGATTGGTAGAAAGGCAACATCCCCACCCGCCCTTGACCTTTCCATCCCTTAAATCTGTCACACACCTACCCGCGGAATGTAAGTTCATTAACAGCTAAAATTACCTACCTAATACCTATGTAATTTAACCCGAGTCAAAGGTTAAAACATTTGGGACAGTTTAAATTAGCAGAATTTAATAATGCTACCTACTAATTGGTTGAACCGCATTTTCAAGAGATACAATAATAAACAGCGGTCAAGTGCGTGTCGGACCACGCGCAATGTAGAGTTCCGTAGTTGCTTGTCCGTCATTGACCTTTGTTACATTGACACGCACGCGTCAACTAAGCGTTGCGGTTGCATCGCCCGAATTTGTACGCAAGTTGGCCTTTTCAAGTACATTCATTAAGTTGGTCGACTATTACTCGTTAACTAGTTATGCGTGCTTTAACACTGCCATGATTTTTGAATATAGCATATAGTAGTAACCATTTAGCAGGTAGAGGGCCGGACGCATATGACTAATAAAAATTAGGGCTTTAAAGTCCAACACATCCCTAAATTAAAACCATTGTTTTTAAAGACCCATCTTACTTTTAAACAATCTATTTATTCCCAAACACCGCTTACTGAAAAAATATTACATCCCCATTGTATATGAAAGGAGAGAGGTTAAAAAAATATATATATACGTTAGCATACAAACTTTTAACACTAACAGGGTAGATGTCTCTTTTTAAGTATTCAGAGATACTTACTTGTGATAAGAGACACCGCTCTTCCGTAGTAAAATATCTTAACTTACAAAGACAGACTCACTTAAAGTACAGAAAATGCCATAACCTAAATCATTACCACACGATGAGTACTAGAGTTACGTTACCCTAAAAAAATGTTTATTGAGAAATTTTTATTCTACCGTCTTGTCAGCGTGATTGATTTATATACCTACTCATGCCAACTTACAGCTTTCTAGCAGTAAGGGTTACTGAGCTAAGACGTAGACGGACGGACAGGCAGACATTGCGACACCATAAGGGTTCCTTGTTGATTTAAGGTTAGCTGGAAGAGATCCCTTATAGGGATAAGTTCGCCTTTGTACTTTGATCTATTGTGTGACATGTATATTCCTTAACCTGTTATTTTGTACAATAAAGTGCTTACATACATACATTAAGGAACCAAAAAAATTTTTGAGAGTTTAATCAATTCAAACAGGTAGGTACGGTAAGAGGCATACATATTGCAAATAATTTCATCCATGAATCTAGAAATGATAATAGTACATTATTGCAGCGGCCGGCAAGTAGCAATTCGTGGATGAGTTGATTTTGTGGGATGAAGCGAAGCTGAATCCGACAATAGAGATGAATCCACGAATTGCCGTTCCCGCCAAGGCAGATATAGTGCTTTTCTCCAAAAATGTGAGGAAATCAAATAATATTTTCAATAATCGTTAAATAGCGAGTATGTCAATAACCTAACCTATCAAGTTCCCGCCCAACAATTTATTTTAAAGTTTGTATACGGCACAACTCATAGTTCCAGTTTCAATTGGCATACATTTTTTTTTACACCATGAGTAACGGTCGCAATTTTAAATGTTGTATACAATTAAAATTATTTAAGATTAAACGAGATTGCAATCTAAATGCATTTCAGTTCGTTGTGAGTTTTATATCGATAAATATCTTTATTTCTTCATTAAAAACTAATTAAGAAATATTTAAAATCACTTGGATCACTTTCAAAAGTACGTGTCTTGTCTATGACCATTAAAAAAAAGAAAACTTAAAGCAGGCTACAAACGGGTGTGATTTGTCACAGCAACTTGCAATAGTTGGAAAGAGACAGCCATACACTACTAACTCTAACTATAGCAAGTTGTTGTAACAAATTGCAAGGTACTTAAACGTACGAGCACTTGGCTATTTGTAGTGATTTGTCTTAGTCAAAGCATATAGTTAAAAGGCAAAAAAGTATACAGTTCCTGTCACTGCAATATTCACATTTTGACAATCTTTTTTATACCCACATTTATGCTAAAAGTGGCGCTGGAACATAAGTTTCATGTGCTCTGCCTACCCCTTTTAGGGATAAAAGCGTGAGTGTATGTATGTAGTATACAGTAAAGGAATTTCATACATTTTCCTGGCCGCTAAAACTGTACAGTAATGACTTTTAACTTTTTAAATTTGCGTTCTACAGTAACGAGGAACTTCGCGTGCTATTTTTTGCTACAGTAAGGCGAACATTTCCGACCATATTATAGAAAACTATTTCAAATCAATTTTGTGATATTTAAGTACAGCGAGGGTGGGGGGCGGGGGAGCGTACTTACAAGTATAAGAAAACTGAAGAAGTTACCAAACATACTCGGATGATTGGTAAATTATTTTTAGGCCTGGCCAGGTGGGTGGGGACAACTACAAAAATACCTCACTGGTTTTAATTATTCACGCATTAAATTTGCAAGATATATTAATGAATACGCTAATAAATCTTCTTTATAACAGTACAAGTTGTTTATTCATGCGTTGCCGTAGTCTGTAGTTATGAATTTTTGTTTGAGCAAAACCGCAAGTGGGACACGCAAAAAAGCGGTAGATTTCGCTGTTTTACGATTTCAAATACATTTTTTTTCAGAATCAATGAATATTTAAGGTATTAATATATTTTAAGTACTTTATAACACACGGAATACAAGTATATACGAATCAATACTCCATGTTAATCTGACTTGAAATTATGGCCGTGGGACAGCAAAAACAGCTCGTTTGAAAATTGACCCACTTATAAATATTACAAAACCCATAAATGCAATAAATTAATATAAATATGCACAGGCGCGAGCGTTTCCATAATCGGCTGATAGCCAGCGTTTCGCGCCATGACACGCGTCGCCTTATCCAGCAAGGTCTTGTGCGCAGTCGCAGCACGCCGTAGCGCGTAGAAATCTTAACACAAAATCCCGTAGCAATTTGACCACGAGGGCCACGAGTTAGAGTCATGGTTTACCTTGATTTGCATTAGTGGTTTTTCTCTTAGCCCGTTGTCTCTTCACCCCGTCTGACCCTATATCGAATAACCGACCGTCCAATTGAATTGATCTAGTTCATTCAACCACGCGGCCGTCTACGTCATTCATATTTGATGTCGTTTGACAGTTTACACAAACTTTTCTATGACTCCTCGCCTCGCCTACATTGCGTGTATTGCTGCACGCTTTGAAATTTGAATATCCATTAACTTTATATGAATGATTGATTGCCCCCATCAAACTATACTCAGCTATTAAAAAGCTATAACATGTTCGGACGGGAGGCAGATCGATACAAATGTCCCGAATGTGTCCGATAGTGCCACTGTTATGCTTTAGTTAGGAAAACCCAAGTTTGCTAAACAGAAGTTCAGGGTGAATAGCGAACGTCTCAATGGTCATCAACCGAGCTCATAAATCACAATATTCACGAGAAATATTACGACTAATTCCATCCTCAATGGTCGGTGTACGGTATATGTTGAATGGCAGGGTCGCAAGTGTACACGTCCCCTACATAAGCCGACTACAATGGACATACTTACTACTTACACATAACACCATGTATTTTAAAGCAAAAACACCGTAAAATTAAAATTGTAGGAACATAAAAATTCAATATGTCCCTACTCGTACTTAATAAAATGTAAACGTTAAATGTAACAGTAAACGTTTATGTATTTATTTCAACTCTATTGTACAATACAAAGAAGTACAATTAACGGGATTAAAGTCATGAGACATTCTCTACCAGTCAACCAATAGGCTAAACAGAAAAAATTCACACGCGTTTGATTTATCGATAAAAATGCTCTTAATTTTTTTGTTTGTTTAAAAATTCTATAACTTCAATATTAGAGTAACAGATAAAACCTTTCGTAACGCCAACGGAATTGCCATCTACGCACTTACATCACCCTGGCGACCCTAACTCTCGCCGGCTCCATGACATGCCCTCAGTAAACATATGCACGTACTTCCGTCTAAGTATACCCTGCCCCCCTACTCTGTAACTTGTTTTAAGCTCACCTCAACGCTCACCCACAGATATATCTTGACACCGCGACGCGTAGTAACTAAGCGTAGGTAGAGGTCTAGTTTCGTGACGGGTGACCGGCGGGGTGAGCCACATAAGCGCGTAGCGAATAACAGCCCTGTACAGGTATGAAGGCAACTAGCTGTTTGTTTGGAGAACATCAAGAGCGCCACGGGCGGGGGCGCAATCGATTACCGGCTCGCGTGGCGCTCCCCGGCATCGAGACTGATCGACCCTAATCTTTAAATAGACTACTTTCATTGCACTGACGATTGAAATGTAGAATGGAATACAATTTATTGCATGTCACATTTCAGACATAGGTGGTGAGTCAGGTTATTAGAGCTGCCGAGGATGCGCTGTGCAAAACCTGACCCCGTATCATGGCATTATCACGAGATAAGTGACAAGATAGGAGCATCGTCTCGTTCTATCGAACGGCGTCAATAGTGACGTACGCTCTGTCTTGTCACTTATCGTGTGATAATGCCGTGATACGGGGTGTGCGGGCCTAAGATGGTTGCCATTTTATCACTTATCGTTATGCATGAGTCATTCGTCACTCTCGCACTCGCATACTTGTCAAAACGAGGCAGATGTCTTATCCACAGCGATAATTGATAAAAATGACAACCATGCTAAGCCCGCCGCATTTTTCGCTAGCTGTCAAGGCAGCGTATTCTTAAATCAATAAAGGTATACAACGCACTTTTTGTGACTCTGAAGAGTCTGAAGTCACAAGCGTTCATAGGTTATCATCAGGTAGGCCATATGTTTAATGGCCACCGTCGGTATAAAAAAATATCCATCGTGCACGGTTGCGCGTATGCATGATTTTCACTTAACACTTTCGCTGCGAAGTCAGCGTTCCGCGTTCGCGCCACCACACGCGTTATCCAGCAAGGTCTTGTGTCGCAGTCGCAGCACGCAGTAGCGCGTAGAAATCTTAACACATTCACTGCCAAGAATCGCTCCGCTCGTAGCCGATCCGATCCCGTGGTTTTCCTCGTATGAAGCGGAATGCAACTACGGCGCAGGCACGCGCTAGGCGGGTTCCTGGCAGCGAAAGTGCTAGTAGCCGGAAACACCTGCTACGGTCTACGGCGTAGCACACGCAACGCTTAACACTTTCGCTACCAAGAATCGCTACGCGGTACGCTCGTAGCCGATCCTGTGGTTTTCCTCGTATGTAGCGGAAAGCGACTACGGCGTAAGGCACCCGCTACGCGGGTTCCTGGCAGTGAAAGTGTTAAAGAAACGAGTATAAAATGTTAACTATGTAGTGGTAAACTACATACTTCGGTGTACCGGTCTTATGATATTTTCCAAGCCACTCTAACCGTTCTTATTTGAAAGAGACGGATAGTCCATCTCGCCGCGACACAGCCAGCTGGCTGTCGTCGAAACGAAACGTTCGAAACAGGATTAACTGCACCAACAGTCACATTCTCATATTACCCACTAGTGACCCTGCCTACGGAGCAAGAGGTCCTGGGTTTGAATCCCGGTAAGAGCATTTATTTGTGTGATGAGCACGAATATTTGTTCCAAAGTCATGGGTGTATTTAAGTATTTAAGTATCTTTATAAGTATGTTTATCGTCGTCTAGTACCTACCCTTAATATAAGCGTTGCTTAGTTTGGGACTAGGTCGATCTGTGTAAGATTGACCCGTAATATTTATTTATTTATTTATTGGGAGGGTTACGATAACCATGGCGGGTTTATGTTGCGTAGTTTAGGGGTTGGCCACCTTCTGACTCCATCATCAGATCAGCTCGGTGATACCATAATATTACGTTGTAACCACAAATCAACATAACATAAGTTAATACTACCATGCCAAATGTCAGAACAATAGGATACCGGCAAGCAGCTGTTAAATGTTTTGGAAGTACTGAAAACAACCGAAATACATACTTAAGTATTTATCTACATATGAACAGTTCAAGTTGCATAAATGCTTGTAAATAATGTGAACTGGCTATAAAAGAAGAACGCTTTGTCTAACTAGACTACTAACTATATAACAGTACTAACTACCTACTACCTACATCCATAGCTATTAGCTAACAGCAATTACACACCACCTTTACATGCACGTATATATATATGTAATGGGGACCTAGATACAGCGCCTCGCAATTATGTTCTAATCGACCCTAATCTAATAATAGAAGTTACCTGCACCGTACATGAAGTAGAAACCTAGTAGAGATTAAACTTGCCTGTATTTAGCATGATAGCTAATCTAACCGAGCTACTTCGACACAATTGCCGTTTATATGTTAAGTTTCCTCAGTAATTGATTACTGCCACGTTCCTTGGCATTTCAACAATAGAGTTTAGGTTATATGGCTCAACCGACTTGGATGAAAATTTGCAAGAAGATAGTTAAAGCCTGCCTACCTGCTGCTGGTGTCTGGATTAAAATATAGGATAGTTTCTATCCCAGCCCCACGCAGACGAAGTCGCGGGCGGAAGCTAGAATAATATAATTTCGTATATTCTGTATTTTATATTTAGCGTTAAACTTTAGCTGGAGTCCAGCCCTGTCTAGATTCCATACAGGGTGCACTGAGAGGATTCCAAATAATTAAAAAAATTACATTCAAAGTAAGCTGAGTTCGGCTCACTTTTTTTTTATACATTACTAGTCAAACGTAATCTCCCGGGCACCGTGTATAGGTATAAATGTATAAAATTCAGCGGATCAGCGGGTCTAATTAAGTAGGTAGGTAGTTATAAATATAATAATAAATCAGCCTATATAAGTCGCACTACTGGGCACATGCCTCCTCTCATGGATGAGAGGGAACGGGCAGTAGTCCCCACGTTGGCCCAGTGCGGGTTGGGGATTTCACATGCAGTACCTTTGAATTTCTTCGTGGATGTATGCAGGTTTCCTCACGATGTTTTTCCTTCACCGTTAGCTTATCGGTGCTTATGTACGCATAAGTTCCGAAAAACTCATTGGCACGAGCCGGGATTCGAACCCACGACCGCCGTTTGACAGCCGCATACCTGAACCGCTAGGCTACCGTAGCTTCTGTTAGCTTATGTTAGTAATAAATAAACTAACATAATACATGTCCGAGTCATGCGCAGTGAAAAAGCTAATACGCTGTATAAAGCGCGTTTCCACGCCTGCCCCTCTAGCACACTAGGTTTTATGTCTGGCGTAAAGCATTTCTCCCTCTTTCACTCGCATATTTGGCAGAATGGGACGAATGCTTTATGCCCGACATAAAACTTAACGTACTAGCGATTGTCGCGCTACACTTGCCATGCATACATAGGTACATAGATTATTTGTAAAAATCACATCACGCACGTCTATCATGGGACGGCCGCGACATACTCTGGATTTTTCTCGCACTATACCTCTTGTTCTAAGTGTTCTAATTCAGAGAGAGACGGATAGCTCGCGCGCCGTCGCGTGATAGCCGTGCCGTATCGCTCAAAGTCACGGAGTACCTACAGACGGAAACCAAAATACGAGTAAAAAATATTAATTAGGTCTACAATGCAAGTCAATACCTTTTTCTATGTTTCGTGTATTATGACTTACGAATGCAGGTAAGTGTAAGATTAAAAAAATAGTTGAAGAAGGTTCAATAAATTAAAAAGGTAATAAGTAAGACTAGATTGCCGTCCAGATCAAACATTGTTAATGGCATTTTCATGTTTCTTCCTACGATGAACTGCTAATGCATACATTTTCAGCAGAGTAAGCATGATTACTTCCACAAATTTACAAAGGTATTCAATTCACTAGAGCGTAAGTAATTCTTAAAACAAGCACACAGAAAACAAAACACTATAGGTATGTAGGGGATACCCTCTGCACTTGACCTAAAACGTTTGCCCAATGTTAAAATAGTGGATTCAATATGTTACTAAACCTTATGCCCACGTTATTTAAAACCATTTTACTAATTGCTGCTTTTAAAAGTACCTATACTTTTTTAAATGGTACAGTAGTTCTTTATCAGTCTAACTTCGGAATGTATCACAACAGTCCTAAAAAAATATTGTTAATTGTAAAAGTTTATTTGATGAAATGCAAAAGCTGTCTCAATGCAAAAGATCAAATTCCAATTGTATGCTACAAGTAAGCATTAAGGGCTCTTTTTAACCGACTTCAAAAAAAAGGAGGAGGTTCTTAATTCGGTTGTATATTTTACCATGTTTTTTTTAATGTTTGTTACCTCAGAACTCCGTCATTTATGAGTACACTCACATATTTTTTTTGTAAGTATGTGCTTCCACATTGGTCCCATTTTTTTTCAAGATCCAGTTGGATGATGGGATCCGTGAGGAATTGAGGAAACTCCTCAATTATACTAGGTATAATTTCGGTATTTTCTATTATAAGTCGTGTTTTCTATTATATTCGTCGGTATTTTCTGTTATAATTTATGATTTCCGGTGTAAATAACCGGAAATCATAAATTTGGTGGAGTGGGATTGATGATGAAGGCCACAGATGAATTATGGAATTCCTCAATTATGTATACCTACTTAAAACTACTAAAATAAGACACAGATTCTGATATAATTCCGTTGAAATAGCAACTAATGAAGTGCCAAAGGTGATACTTGTGGAATCGACGGAAGTCTTCAAATAGTATCGGCCCACATACAGCGATTAAATTGAAGTCGGTGAAAACTTTGTTTTTCAAGTAAATCATAAGATTTCAGAATTTACCGATACCTACATAAAAAGGTTACCTATTTTGCCATATAATATGTAAGTAAGAAGTGTGTAACAAAATTTAACTCGATCACCAAGTTCTCATAACCTTTCAGCAACCTTTGCAATATTAACCTTTTCACTCTCTAAGCCATAATCTAGCCTTTTCTGTCGATAAGTAACAGGCGCGGTTCTTTTGTCTGGATCAGACAGCTGACATGGAATTTCAAAAGTCATCGAAATCGAGTATCTAATAGCAAATTGGGGTTCTTTTCATGGACGTTATTTTCGTTTTTAGTGCTTTATTAGTTATTTAGATGTTAAATTGGTTTCGTGTCAGTCAAATCAATTGAAGCAAATTAGACTGTTGTTGTTTACCTTTTTTTAGGTTAATTACAGTATCAGATGCATTTTAAAGGACGGTCGTATGTCGGTCAGTTTGACTTTTCCAGTGGACAAGTACCTAGTTTATCATCTAGGTTAAGAGTATCTTTGACTTGAAACTATTTACACTACTAATATAGTTCTCAAGTTTCGTGGACGGTCCATCTTAGACAAATATTACTTTGTCTTACGAACCTAGCCAAAAATAGGTATTACTCCTTTTGTATTCTGCATCTGTTTTAAATGGTTTATTTGAAAAAAAAATCTTTCAGGTCAAAGAAATGTCTACATCTAGCGTCAAGTACGCGTAGGTACATTTAGCATTTAAAATACCTAATTGTACTTTTGCCAGCAGCCATATGTAAGTAGACATACGATCCTGACCATTATCTCGGAGTGGCGCGCGGGGAGCCCCGGCTAACAGCCCTCGGTGCAATGAGCTAGCTCGTTACCGCGGCGCCACTCGGTCTCGTCATCGCGACGTGTGACGAAATGCTTTCATCCGCGAAATTGGGTCAAACGAAGAAAATTAGGTGAATCGAATAGTGCGCGCCATATAAGATGTTATTGCTGATGTGTATATCTGGCTCGCATAAAAGCTTTTACGATATTTTTGTTTGTAAGGTCTTATACTCAGCTAGAAAATAATCGCAGCAATCTTTTGATTTTCTGTCTTTTTTGGGAATCTTATGTCTATGTCCTGCAACCTCAATGCAAATTCAGCTACAATAGGTAGGTACTTAATACATAGTGACCAAAATAAAGGTCTGTAGTATTTAGACATAATGTTTAAACCAGTAGCTAATAGGTTTGTTTATAAGATAGTTTCAGTACAAGTCGAGTTCATAAATATATGTACGTTCCCAATGGTTATAAAATATCTGAGCAACCATGGGCATGAGCCCTTAACAATACTGTTAGTTTCATATCAAGCAGCGCCATCTGGTGACACTTCTGTCAACAGTTAGGGTAGACCGGGGTCAATAGTACCACGGGTCAATAGTACCATCGCCTATAATTCTTCAACCACATCGAAATATGCATGTTTGTGTATACACCAGTGTGCATTGAGCGTTTCTCTACCTGCTCACTAGTCGGCCACTCGCTGCCGTGCGAAGAGAATGTGCTATACGACGATTTGCAGTTTTGACTGACCAAAGTAAGTATTTGCGATTTACGTTTTGTACTAGTGTTTATAATTAGATAGTCGTAGTGTGAAACTTGTTCTGAATTGTGACTCTCTAGTTATTAAAGTTTTTAATATGCCACAGTGTGGGGGTCAGTTAGATAAAGGAATCGAGATTTGTGAAGGTTAGTGAGTGCGAGTAAAAAAGGACAAATGTACCACAACACTCGGGGTTAATTGTAACGTTACAATTGACCCCGTGCTACAATTGACCCAAAGTTTTTACACGACTGCTAAAATAAGACAATTGAAACTAATTATTTTTGTAACAAGTTACATCTCCGGTAGGTATTTTATGTTATACCTATGATTCATACGACACTTCGGGATGTATATACATTATAATACCCGCAATGCCATCCGTTTTAGTGGTATTATTTAATATTTATTTGTGGTGAAGGATGGGGTTGATTGTACCAGGGCTCAATTGTAACTGTATGGGATTAGTAATTGTTAAATAATTCGTTATTTTGTTGTATTGAGATGTTCTTATTGCTTGAAAGATGTGTGCTATGAGCACCCCTAAGTATTTTTTTATAATAAGTCCACATAATATGTTTCAAAAACTTGGAAAACATTGTTACTTTTAGTTCAACTGAAATGCTACCTTTGTCTAGTGTAAATACGAGTCTCTATAATTAAGACTGATGTACGTAACAGAATCATTCGTCTCAAGAAATAAACAACAATTACTGATTGATTAAAACATTATTTTGGGTTTTATTGACCTCTGATTATCTGGTACAATTGACCCGTACTAGGGGTCAATTGTAACACAAGGACTTCATGAACAAAAACTCAATTTGCACCATTCTGATGCCATTAAATGAAAATATCTTTCTAGATTCTGATAGCCAATGAGACTAGAATGTTACATCCTAAGCGATTTTTAAATGGTAGCGTTAGATTCTGAGTTATAGGTCATTATTTCTAAAGTGGTACCATTGCCCCCGGTCTCCCCTACTTTTGAATATTGGAATGCTTTGTTTTGTTGTTGTCATGTAAACGGTCCTGTATACAGTTTATTTTGTCTTTTCGGATAGCTACAATCTGGTGGTTTTATTATAGGTTATGGGCCATACTCGTATTGTCCCAGAAAAATGTAGGCTAGTCAAGAATTAGATTACTAGTTTCAGTGAAAGTATTTTGCGCAATATTCACGAGTGATCTGTGACAGAAATCCGAAGATGTCGGCCAATTATGTAGCTAATGTTCCCGAGCTGTTTGGACGAGAAAATTATAGCGAGTGGGTTTTCGCGGCAGAGAATTTTCTGATCTTAGAGGGCACCCAAAAGTTTATCAGGCGAAAGCCAGAAACTACGGATGCGAAAAGTACAGAAGCTGCAGATGACGAAAAAACCCGTGCGAAATTGATTTTGACAATCGACCCTTCCCTGTACGTCCATGTAAAAGGTGTCAAAACCACATTTGAATTGTGGGAGAATCTCAAAAGCTTATTTGATGACTCTGGTTTCACTAGAAGAATTGCGTTGTTACGTAATTTAATTTCAATGAGATTGAACAATTGTAAATCGATGACAGAATACGTAACAAAGATGGTCGAAAATGGTCAAAAATTAAGTGGTACGGGATTTGACATCAATGATGAGTGGATAGGCTCGCTTTTATTAGCAGGATTGCCAGAGAAATATTCACCAATGATCATGGCAATAGAGCATTCCGGAATCCGCATCACCACGGACGCCATTAAATCTAAGCTTTTAGACATGGAAGAAAAAAATATGAATTTGACCGGAAATGGGAATGGGAATGACATTGAGAGCGCATTCGCGAGTTCGTCAGGCTACCAACATTACAAGAAAAATAAGCCTCGGCATGTCTCTGGTAGACAAGATGTCAGTGAAACGTCAACGTCAAAAGAGAAAATTAAATGTTTTCGATGCAAACAACCCGGCCATTAACGCAATCAGTGCCCGAATAGTGAAAATAACCAGAGTTTTTCGAAGAATAACGCACGAAAGCAATCAAATGCGTTCAGTGCGGTTTTTTTGAGCGGCGAGTTCAAGAAAAATGACTACTATATCGATAGTGGATGCAGTATTCATCTGACCGCGAACGAGAGTTGGGTTATGAATCCATGTTATGAGCCGGTTATTAGTGAAATTGTCGTGGCCAACAAGGAATGGGTCCTGTATTGTGCAGCGGTAGCGTTCAGATTGCGACTGTAACGCCAAACGACGAATATGACATAACAGTCGAGGACGTTTTATGCGTACCGAGTTTAACGACAAACCTATTATCAGTAAGCCAACTGATAAAGAAAGGAAACAAAGTAGACTTCACTAACAAGGATTGTAAGATTTACAACAGAAGTGGACAGCTAGTTGCTACGGCTACTTTGACAAAAGGAGTGTATAAATTGATTATGCCAGATACGACAGCTGCCATGGCTGTGTCTGCCGATGTTTGGCATCGTCGCTTAGGACATGTGAATGGTTCTTACATGACCAAAATGAAACATGCAGCAAAAGGTTTCACTGTTGGCGACAGGATTGACACAAGAAACTGCAAGGTATGTTGTGAGGGCAAGCAGTGCAGATTACCATTCCAAAGTAATGGAAATAGAAGTAAATCACTTCTTGATGTCATACACATGGATATAGCTGGTCCAATGGAAGTTGCATCTATTGGAGGATCGAGATATTACCTGCTTATGGTGGATGATTATAGTCGTATGGCATACATATATTTCTTGAAACAAAAGAGTCAAGCCCTGGATTGTTTCAAAGAGTTTAAAGCTAAAGTTGAGAATGAACTTGACAAGAAGATTAAGACCATCCGCAGTGATAATGGACTTGAATTTTGCAACAAAGACTTTGATAATTTTCTGAAAGTAAATGGGATAGTTCATCAGAGAACCAATCCTTACACACCAGAAGAGAACGGATTGTGTGAACGCCAGAATCGCACAGTAGTCGAAAAAGCAAGATGCTTGCTGTATGATAGTGGTCTTGGCACAGAGTTCTGGGCTGAAGCCTGCAACTGTGCAGTTTACCTAAGGAATCGAACTGTAGCATCAGGATTGGATGGCAAAACCCCATTTGAGATGTGGACAGGCACCCAGCCAGATCTGAGCCATTTAAGGATATTTGGCAGCACCGTGATGGTCCATATTCCCAAACAAAAACGACTTAAGTGGGAGAAAAAATCTCAAGAATGTGTCTTATTGGGTTATCCAGAAAATGTAAAAGGATACAGAGTATTCAATCCTGTAACAAAAGCTATATTTACAAGTAGAGATGTCACTGTCATTGAGAAGGAGAATAAGAAAATTTTTTGCCAGATAGAGGTAGAACAGAGGAAGAAAATAGAACCTCATACAGAGACAAAGATGGTCGAGGTAGGATGTCAAAGTTCAGTGGGGGATGTGAGTACCAGAACTTTGACATACTCTTCAGATGAGTATGAAGATGCAGATATCACACCTGAGAATGTTCCTACTCCTGAGAGGATCGGACCAATCCTAAGAGCACCAGAGCAGAGAAAAGTACCTGACAGATATGGTTACTCAAGCCTGTGTACAGATGTTGACAGGATGGATGATGCCAGTGGTCTTTCACTACCAGAAGCTTTGCATGGACCAGAGAAAGAACAATGGAGACAAGCTGTGGCTGAAGAGTTGAATAGCTTTGAAGAGAATGAAGCGTGGAAGCTTGTCAGTGCTCCAAAAGACTGTAGTGTGGTAAAGTGCAAATGGGTACTTAAGAAAAAGTATGATAGCGAAAACAAAGTGCGTTTCCGAGCCAGGTTAGTAGCTAAAGGCTATACACAGAAGTATGGAGTGAGGAGAGATTTGCACCGGTGGTAAGGCATACAACTCTCAGACTTTTATTTGCTTTATCTGTGCAATTAGGTTTAAATATTTCACATCTGGACGTGACAACTGCTTTCCTGAACGGATATCTTGAGGAAGATATTTACATGGAGAAGCCAGAAGGTTTTCCTTCACCCATAGATAAGGGACAAGTGCTTAAGTTAAAGCGTGCCATATATGGTCTCAAACAATCCTCAAGGGCCTGGTACAGGAGAGTAGACGACTGCTTAACTGAGTTTGGTTATACTAGATCTTGTAAGTATAGGTGTAGATAAGATAGACACCAGAACTACAATATAAAAAGTTTATTACGTTTTTAACAAAACTTAAATCACGTGAACATATAGGTATGTTTTCGAGGGACCTGCGCGCAGCCTCTCGGCGTCGTATCGGAGTTTCGACTGATCGTGCTGGCAAAACCGAGCGCGCACGAATTCGCCCGAGTTGATAATCCCGTTATCTGATAACGCGGACGGCGGCCGAGCAGCGACGCGTAGGCATACATATATTTATTTAAAAACTAACAAGTTAACAAGTAAAAACCAAATATGTTATTGCTACATCAGCCCCTTCGGAGACCTTTAGGTCGATTACAAGTAACTAGGAAAATGTACAACACGACCAGAACGAGTCTTGCGTTCGACCTTCGCCGGTTCCGGCCTCGTAAGAGATTGATTAGACGTCGAAGTCGAAGGAAGGTTGCAATCTTCTAAAATATACGCGGGTTTAAGGCGATCGATGGAGACATTATTTTCCTTACCCTTGATGACGACCCTAAAAAACTTGTCACTTCTCTCGACCACCGGATATGGTCCTGTGTAAGTGGGCTGTAGGGGTTTTCGAACGGCATCATTGCGTAAAAAGACATGAGACGACGTTGCCAAGTCTCTGTGAACGAAAACGTTTCGCGTTCCGTGGCGAACAGCAGGTGTGGGCTGCAACTTGCGCATCTTAAGCTGCAGGCGAGCAAGGAAGTCTGTGTAGTCGGCTGTGGTGTCTTGACCTGGGGATTCGAAGAAATCTCCAGGCAAGCGTAATTGCTCACCATACACGTATTCCGCGGTGGAAGCGGTCAAATCGTCTTTCCATGCCGTTCTGATTCCCAAGAGAACAAGAGGCAGGACTTCGACCCAATCCTCACTCGCGTGGCACTTTATGGCAGCCTTCATCTGTCGGTGGAAGCGCTCCACCATGCCATTCGCCGCCGGATGGTAGGCAGTCGTCTGAATGTGCTCCGCACCAATCATCCTAGACAGCCGTCGAAAAGTCTCGGAGATGAACTGACGTCCCCTATCGGTAGTTATTCTCTTGGGGCATCCAAATCGTGACACCCATCCAGAGAAAAATGCGTGAGTGACGGTTTCTGCTCTAATATCAGTAATTGGCATCACTTCAGGCCATCGCGTAAAACGGTCCACTGCAGTCAGGCAATACTGAAAACCATGTGAAATAGGCAGTGGGCCAACTAAATCAATATGGACGTGTGCAAAACGCTGTGTTTCGGTAGCAAAAGACATCACTGGCGAGTGCACATGCCGCGATACCTTACATCGCTGACAGCTCTGGCAAGCTCTGGACCATTGACGACAGTCTCTCTTAACACCAGGCCAAACATACCGCAGGGTAAGAAGCTTCATGGTAGCTTTAGCACTGGGATGACTTAGTCCGTGAATCGAGTCGAAAGCTTGCCGGCGGAAATCAGAAGTTAGATATGGACGAGCTGTTGATCCGGATGTGTCACAATAAACAGCTACATTACCCGACGGTCCAGGAACGACTAACCTCTTAAGCTGCAAGGATGACCCTGACTTTAACATCTGCTGCAACTCAGTGTCTGATTCTTGAGAAGAAGCTAGGGCATTGTAATCGATTGTCTTGCTACTGATTGCATCAACCGGACGAGAAAGAGCGTCAGCGACCACATTTTCTTCGCCAGCTATATGCCGAATATCTGTAGTGAATTGTCCTATAAAATCCAAGTACCGAAATTGGCGAGGAGAACACTTATCTAAGGGCTTGCTGAATGCGTACACAATCGGTTTGTGGTCGGTATACACTATGAATGGCTTCAGCTCCAGCATATGGCGAAAGTATCTAACACCCTCGTATATTGCAAGCAGCTCACGGTCGTAAGGGCTGTACTTGCGCTGAGCTGGGTTTAACTTACGCGAGAAAAAGCCTAATGGTTCCCACGTGTTACCGGCTCGCTGTTGTACTACCGCCCCGATTGCTGTATCCGAAGCGTCCGTAACCAGAGCAACATCGGCATTTAAACGAGGATGAACAAGGAGTGTGGCTTCACCCAGGCTTGCCTTAGTATGTTCGAAGACAGCATTGTGATCGGCAGTCCATTCGATTTTTGCGGAGCTCTTGCAATGGTGTCCGGTTAACAAACCATTCAGCGGTGCTTGTTTCTGGGCGGCGTGCGGCAGGAAACGCCGATAAAAATTTAACATGCCCAAGAAACGTCTGAGCTCCTTAATGTTGGTGGGGCGAGGGAAATCCATGATGGCTTTCACCTTCTCAGGTAGTGGTTTCGTACCTGTGCTGGAAATGTTGTGCCTCAAGAACGTCACCTCGGGCACACCGAACACACATTTTCCGGTATTAATCAGGACCATGCTCACGCAGCCGCTCGAATACCTGCCTGAGATGACTCTCGTGCTCGCTCGCAGAAGCAGATGCCACGAGAATATCATCTAAGTATGGGAAACAGAATTCCAGGTCACCTAAGATCTCGTCGATGAAATGCTGGAATGTCTGCGCCGCATTTCGAAGACCGAATCCCATGAAGCCAAATTCAAACAGGCCGAAGGGCGTTGTGATGGCTGCCTTAGGGATGTCATCCTTAAATATCGGAATTTGGTTGTAAGCACGAACTAGGTCAAGTGTGCTAAAAACCTGACAACCGTGTAGGTTATGAGAGAAATCTGCGAGATGCCTAACAGGGTACCTATCTGCTATGGTGCGGGCATTCAACGCGCGGTAGTCGCCACATGGTCGCCATCCGTTATTTTTCTTGGGGACCATGTGCAGGGGCGAAGACCACGGGCTATCAGATCGACGAGCTATACCTGAACGCACCATGTCGTCAAACTCCTGTTTGGCTATCCTCAACCGCTCTGCGTCCAACCGCCTAGGGCGACAGTACACCGGAGGGCCAGGGGTGGTGCGGATATAGTGAAGAGTGTTATGCTTCACCTCACGCTCCGTCGGGTCACCAGCTGGCCTCGTGATTTCGGGAAACTGTTGTAACAATCCATGGTAAGGTGATGTACCTATAATAGACTTAATATGGCATAAAGAGCATGAAGAGGCTGAATAAGCAGGAGCGGTAAGCGTGGTACAATTATCTATAAGGCGCTTATTTCTTACATCTATCAGCAGATTGTAAAATGCTAGAAAATCTGCTCCGATTATGGGCTTTGTAACATCAGCTACCACAAAACGCCAATTACAAGCGCGGCGCAAGCCAAAATCAAGCGTTAAACTTAAAGAGCCAAAAGTAGCAATAGGAGTTCCGTTAGCGGCAAATAATTGATATTTATCTTTATTTCGCCGCTGCTGGCGCACTGAATTTAAAGGGTAAACACAAAGGTCCGAACCGCGGTCAACTAAAAATGTCACTCGTGTGCTTTTATCCGTCACAAAAAGGCGACCCGGAGACTCCTGACAATCACTCGCCGCCATCAGTGACCGCCGCTGGCATTTCCCTCTGTCCAGTTGCACGGTGCGCGACACTTGCTAGCGCGCGGGCCGAATCTATCGTGATACCAGCACCGGCCGCTGTTGTGGGAGCGGCTTCTCGAACGAGAGCCGTGACGTGCCCTGGAGTGCGAGCGTGACCTTGGTCGACCACGAAAAGTGCCGGTCGATAAGGCGGCTACTTGTCGCGCAAGCTCCTCTATACGACGGCTGAGCCTCTCCTCCATCGTGCTTGATGCAGAAGATGATGACGAAATAGGTGGACCCGTTCCAGAAGCCTCTGCGACGTGCGGCGTGTGTACAACAATATCGTTGACCTTGTCAGCTAACGCAGCAACCTTGTCTAAACTAGCGTCTGACATTGTAGCGATGACAGCTTGTACATGTGTCCGATAAATCGGTACCGGCCAGGTCACGAAGATGTCGTAAAAACTGCGAGGGCTTACGATCACCGAGTTCAGCTTGCGACACTAACTCTTCTACGCGCCTATCTTTGGACACTGACAAACGAAAAATCAGTTCTGTTTTCAGCTTCTCATACTTGTCTATTGCCGGCGGCTTGGTAATAATGTCCTTGACCTCGGCTGCATATCGGTGTTCAAGGTTACTAACGACATGATAAAACTTGGTCGAGTCAGTAACAATATTCGCCAAATTAAACTGTCCTTCTAACTGAGCGAACCACAAAGCCGGTTCTTCTGCCCAAAATGGCGGAATTTTCACACCCACTGCACTAATAGCCGATTGTGACGTGCCCGGTGACGTACTGGTACTAGGCGTGGCACCACCGATCGTAACAATAGGATCCGGCGACATAGTCCTTTAATCCGCACTTAAATTAGCGATCAAAGTTCACGCGCTCGCTATAACACTGCACTGCACTCAGTTCATATGTCGGAAAGTCACCAATTTGTAAGTATAGGTGTAGATAAGATAGACACCAGAACTACAATATAAAAAGTTTATTACGTTTTTAACAAAACTTAAATCACGTGAACATAGGTATGTTTTCGAGGGACCTGCGCGCAGCCTCTCGGCGTCGTATCGGAGTTTCGACTGATCGTGCTGGCAAAACCGAGCGCGCACGAATTCGCCCGAGTTGATAATCCCGTTATCTGATAACGCGGACGGCGGCCGAGCAGCGACGCGTAGGCATACATATATTTATTTAAAAACTAACAAGTTAACAAGTAAAAACCAAATATGTTATTGCTACAATCTAAACTGGAACCGTGTTTGTATGTTAAAAATGACAATGGTTTGACTGTAGTTGCTCTATATGTCGATGATTTCTTTGTGTTTTCTAATAATGAAAAAGAAACCAAAAGTTTGAAACAGTTACTGTCTTCAAAATTTAAACTGAAGGATCTTGGTCAGGTAAAACAATGCTTAGGCATGACTGTATGCATTGATAAAGAAAATGGTGTTACTTTAGATCAGAAAGATTATATAGACAAGCTGTTGCATAAGTTTAATATGGAGGACTGTAAGCCTGCTCAGACTCCCATGGAGGAGAGGCTTGTCCTGGAGAAAGGAGAAAGTTGTGACACTGAGTTACCGTATCAGCAGCTTGTCGGTAGCCTCATGTATCTAGCTGTTTTGACCCGACCTGATATAGCTTTTAGCGTAGGGTATCTTAGTCAGTTTAACAAATGTTATGGTCGAGAACATTGGGCTCACGCCAAGCGTGTTTTGCGGTATCTTAAGAGGACAAAACATTACTCCCTCAGATACAGTCATGAGCACAATTCGAAACTGACTGGTTTTGTGGATGCTGACTGGGGCAGCAATGTTCTAGACAGGAGGTCCTATACAGGTTTCTGTTTCTGTTTGTCAGGATGTGTGGTTTCATGGTGCAGTAAGAAGCAAAGTAGTGTTTCTTTGTCGAGTACTGAATCGGAGTACATTGGTATTTCTGAATGTGTAAAAGAAGCCATGTATTTGAGAACATTGCAGCAGGAAATTACTAATGACACACATTGTATCACAATATTTAACGATAACCAGAGTGCTTTGAAATTGGTATCAAATCCTGTGTTTCATAATAAGTCAAAGCATGTGGATATCCGATATCACTTTTGCAGGGAGATAGCAGCTAAGGGTTTGGTAGAAACCAGGTACTTGCCAACAGCTGAAATGCCAGCAGACCTGTTGACTAAAAGCCTTGGTTCTATCAAGCATTGTAGGTTTGTTGATAAGATGGGCATTTTACCTAAATGAGCAAATTGTTTAGTTATTGTTGTTTTAGTTGTTATGGCTTAAGATGCTTTGATATAGTGGGAGTGTTAGTTTCATATCAAGCAGCGCCATCTGATGACACTTCTGTCAACAGTTACTTTTGAATATTGGAATGCTTTGTTTTGTTGTTGTCATGTAAACGGTCCTGAATACAGTTTATTTTGCCTTTTCGGATAGCTACAATCTGGTGGTTTTATTATAAATACAGTCATGTTCACATATTTTTGATCACGTTGTTCGTGCATATATTTTCGAACTCGACTGTACCTGTTCGTTTACAAATTATTTTTCACCTCACCGGCTCGAATAGGCTTGCTTTATCGCTCAAAATCTGCGCCCAAAAGTCCATTTTATCCGCTAGCGTGGAAAGAGTTTTTGAATTTGGAACGTGACGGTCGATCGCGAGACCCAACTTTTTTCTATACAGAATGAGAGGTGCGTTCAGAAACAGATGGTGTTATGCCAATAATAAATTGTTATTATTTTGATAAAATTAAATTAATAATACTTATTCTTTCGAAATTAAGTAGGTACATACGAAATATTAACATTTAGACTGACTTATAAGGATAAAATACGAAAAAATAATTTTAAAAAGTTGTTTTATTTTTCTAAAAATTTCGCTTTTTCCAAATTTGGAACGCACCGTTTGAAAAGTTAATATAAGAAAAAACTCATATACATTTAATTTTGTTTTGTTCTAAAGCCACAGACAGTAAAACCAAAATAATGGTAGTTATATATAGATTTTAGTGCAGAATATATACATATATATGAATTTTGATGCCTGCTAAGTTAGCGGAAAAAGTGAAATAAGCGTATTCTTCTTCTCTTAGTTTAAACCGTGAGTACCCAACAATACTTTGACTTTTTTAATGTAGGTAAGCGTAAGGTTATTTAATGATGCAAAAATATTTATGTTACATTTGATAATTATAAAATGCTAGATCTTGATGAGATGTAAACAAACCTTTATTGAAAATGAGTATAAGGTCCAAATTACTTCCATTACATTTACTCACCTACAATTTTCCTCGCGGTGGTGAGGTGAAAAATTGTGTGTTTCGCTCGGCAGCAAAATTGTTTGGCGTCTCGTGCCTTGAAAGCCTCGCTATGCTCAGGATTGTACTTTTGAACCATTCGCTTCGCTCATGGTTCAATTTTACAATCCTTCGCTAGCTCGGCTTTCCAATACTAAGCACTTGCGCCAAACAACAACTTTGCAGCCTTGCATAACAAATAACTATTGTCGTGTTTTCTTGTCAATATGAACGCAATATTGACAAGAAAACACGACAAATGTCGAGCCCCAGTATCATGTTCGGCCTTATAACGCGACAAGTGACAAGATAGGAGCGTCGTCTCGTTCTATCGAACGGTGACGGACGCTCTATCCTGTCACTTATCGTGTGATAAAAGGCCGACCATGATACGGGGTCAGAAATCAATGCCATATTTTCGAACGGGACATTTTGCACAATCAAATATGTCGGTTACGATCGATTCGTGGATCGACGTGATTCTATTTCGTTTTATCATGAAAGTAATTAAATAATACCCTTCAAGAAAAGAGCGTACACCCATCTTAAAGGCCGGCAACGCACTCACAACACCTCTGGTGTTGCAGGTGTCCATGGGCGGCGGTAATCGCTTACCATCAGGTGATCCGTCTGCTTGTTTGCCTCCTATCACATAAAAAAATACATTGTTATTTTCCTATTCGCAAATATTTGATTCATACCGATTTATTTCTAAATTGACAGACTCCTATCGATTGACCCAGTGTAACACTAAATTAAAATAAAAAAGTTGTACTTAGAACGTAATTGTTCGCAAACCGACTTTTCAATGCTAATTCCTGCACAAATAAGCCGTAATAAAATAATAAAATAATTGAATAAGTGCTAAATAGAGCGTGCATGGAGATTGAACTTGGTTTCGTAACTCGTAAGCTACTGAAACTTCACATCATCACATCACATCATCAGCCTATATACGACCCACTGCTGGGCACAGGCCTCCTCTCATGTAAGAGAGGGAATTGAAACTTATTTTTATTATATCGATGAGCAGTGCCAATTTACGTAATATTATATATTTTTTTTATTATTAGCAAAAATATACAAATCACTTACAGACTAGTCCAACTCATGATATGTACAACGAAAAGAAATTAGGATTAAAACAAAAAAATGGGTTTCGCGATTTGTCAAAAGACCAGTCGCATTTCTCGTGAACTGTACTGTCTGTTCAATATAGCTTGGTGCGGGCATAGATTAAATAAAAAGGCAGATAGACTGTAATAAATTGAACGTATTCTATATACTCAATCTCTTCTTACTTTTATACTTAACAAAGAGTAAGAAAGGGATAGAACTATGTTATCTGCCAGGTATGCATACATCATTGTCTCCGCTTTCTCGCTCGCGCGATGAAACTCACTCTCCCGCTCGCTCGAGATTTAGTGCAGCGAAAGAAATTTTATTTACAAGTTATCGACATCGATATTAACTGTTAATACATTCGTCATCTGCGCCATTTCTAAATAAATTGTATCTCCATACTATCAAATCGGAGTTGACATTTGTTTTGCAACTAATAAGTGTAACAAAGTGATGCGTTCGACGTCGTCATAAAGATAAACCTTTCGTTTAAGGGACGTTACAGATAGGTTGCAGTTCTATTGCAGTTTTTTTTTATTATTATTACGTATAGGTATGCAGTTGTACCAACTGCACTACAACTCAGCTCCAAAATAACTACATTTGCAACCTGCACTTTTGTAGCCAGAAATCAACTAAATTACAACCACTTACAGACGTAAAGGCCCTATTTATTATGATATTATAAAAAAAAACCTTTAGATAATGTTTAGATTTAGTTTTGTTTCAAACTTAACGGAAAATATCGGCTGTTTGTCGTGGTACTTATTTTCCATATTTATCATATACATACCTATACCTAATCATCACGTCTTTTCGCAATGGAGTAGACAGAGTTCACGGGCTTCCATTTGCTGCAACCCTGAAGAACTTTCGCATCCTGTTCTGCTCAAATGTTTTAATACACTTCAAAATAAGTAACAAAAACCGGCCAAATGCGTGTCGGGCCACGCGCAGTGTAGGGTTCCGTAGTTGCCGGTCTGTCTTAGTTACATCGACGTGCGTGCGGTGCGGTGCGGTTGCGTCGGCCGAATTTGTACGAAAATTGGCATTTCCAAGTACACATTAAGTAGGTCGAATATTACTCGGTAGCTACTTATGCCTACTTGTTCGTGATAGTTATCCTTTTAAATTCATTATATGTACTACTACCACGAATGTTTTCGCATCCCCAGTAGCAGCCATTTAGCCGGCATGGGGTGTGGGATGATGTGTCCCCCACATGACTCGAACAAAAATGAGGGCTTTAAAGCCCAATATCTAAATAAACAAATATAAATATAACGAATTACTGATTTGAAAAATGGTTTTAGAAATTCCATAATAGTCTTGAACGAGCTATCCAACGATACCCCACACTATGGGTTTAACGAGAAAAAAAAATACATCTCCACTTTAGGTAGGGTATCGTACTGTAATGTCGGCGTGATTGATTTATATACCCATGCCGAATCCCAGTTTTCTAGTAGTAATGGTAACTGAGCGAAGCCGAAGACGGACGGACGGACGGACGGACAGATGGACAGACGGACATGGCGAAACTATAAGGGTTCCTTGTTGACTACGGAACCCTAAAAAGGCATTCTTAGAGTTATTTTTAGACGGGCACAAAACAGCCGGGAGCAGAAAAACAAGCAACTACGTACTTGAAGTTACAAAAGACGCATTGTTTTCGCCAAAAAACCAGCAGTCTGCGAGTGAGACAGAGCGATCAGAGTATAATGCTTAATAGGCTCACCGGCAAGGCAGGGTGGAGACAGCCTCCGTATTGATCTGAGAGGCGCCACCGGTAAACATTGCCCAAACTTTGTCTTATCGCAATAAGCTGCCTGCTGCGTTACTACATATTAGTTTCACGTACTAGTTTCGTGGGTACCGCAAGTTTACCCATAAAGGCTTCTGCTGCAAACGTGAGAACGCCCGTGAGTTTAGAGAGCGTAACCTTACTAGCGGTTATTAGGTTACGGGGCATCCCCGCCAAATGCCCAAAGTTGTGATGATAAGAATATGTTATTCGAAAGGCAAAGTCAACGATGTTCAAATGAATTTATGGCAAAGATCGTGATTTGGCGCTGATAACGTATGGTTATGATGTCCCGTGCTGTCATTGAGATGTTTTTTGACCACTCTTGACGATTCATCTAAGACATCATTTCGCATTTCAATTTGATTTCAATGTGTTTGGCGCATTTGCTTCCGGGCTGTCAGAAGAAGTGGCGGCGTCCGAGGAAAAAAAACAAGAAAGAAAGAAGACGGGTGAGCAAGGCTATTCGTTTTATTCAGCGCTTCGCTGACTCGCACAGCTCTGGTGGATAATCATCTTTAAGTCCGACATAAACGTTTTATTCAAACTTAAATAACGTAGGTACTTATACAACTTCGGTATTGTTAATGGATTTAGTACATGTGAAAGCAGCAGTTGTGAAGGGACGCGCCGTGCCGAGTGTTTCGTCGAGAACAAAACAAGCATAAACAAAGTTTTAAATTATTCAGGATTGTTGGTGTGCGGGATCATATTATTTGAATAACACCACTATACTGGGTCGACTTCGTGATTCGTAACTATCTACGCAGGTATATCTGAGTAGCAAATGATTTTTGGCTTAGAATATTTTTCTGTGAGAAATTCACTTTTTGGTAAAAGGTATTATTTCCAACTGTGGGTGTGTGTCTCCATTTATTTATTTATTTCTGAGACATTACATTTATGGGCTTACAACAAAGTACTAAGGCGCCTACAATGTTAGGACTTAATTTAAAACTTTATCATGAAATTAGCTTGGTGGTGCCATAATGTTACATTGTCACCGAATTTACATAAATATGCTGGTGCTTTATTCCCTCTAAATCGGCTCAAACAGTGGCAAAACATGGTTTGCTAATATTGCATACGAATACTGAAAGTTAAATAAATGTTCGTAAAAAAATGTTATATTATAATATTTGAGTTATAAAAATACTAATCTCATGTTTCAATCATGTTTCATCATTGACGTTTATTGTACCGGGATGCAGGCTGTTAAAAAAATCTAATTATACATCGTTATAGTCACACAAAATTGAATTGTAACACGGCAGACCCGATTCGAGAGTTATAGTTAATGCTGGGGAGCATTGCATAGTGATATCCCCATTCAGAATCGGAATAAAAGATAGGTCATTTGAAGAAAATCGATATACTACGTAATTATCCCCTTTTATCATCAAGACAAAACTAATAGAGGCAACTAACTGAGGGTGTTGCAGTAATGTATCAAATTACCTAACAGTTTCATTTTGCAGCTTTGACATAGTAAAATATTCGAACTCGTCATCTACTCTTATATCGTGACTATGCGATCGAGTGCCTAGATGCCTAGAGTATGCGCTCATTACTCGAGTCGTACGCTTTTGTATAGTTCTGGAGGTAAAAAAGTGAATTAATACTGCCGAGTAGCCACAAAAAATTACAAAGCTGGCAACACGCCATAAAGTCGTTTATTCTAATTTGTATTATTATTACATCAAAAGTTTCACTTTTTATCAACAATATAAATCCGGCTTTAGGAATGGACTATTAACATTATTTCCACCATTATCGCGTTCTAGTTAATTCACACGGGATCAAAAATAAACAGAATGACAATCGTAAACCCAGATGACGTGGGTTGTCGACATGTCCGGGATTTCCATCTAATCGTTCTATTTAAAATTGTGTTGAAAAACAATGGAAAAGTTGCTTATAGAGTTACCAACAACTTGGAACCACTTTGCGTAACCTAAATAAAAAGTTTACCAATTCCAGCTCACGCCATACATTACGTTACATACAGCTACGGCTACGTGCTACGATCCATAAAGCGCTGCAGCCTGCTACGGATCGTAGCAGCCTCTACGCCTCACCTCTGACCTTTCGAAACAAAGGCGTTCCGCTTAGAGAGTCCTGTGGCTCTAATTGAGTATCGTTGTGAATAGAAATCGGTTACAACATACTTGCCATATCACGAACTGTCAATATAAAGTGTTGAATGAAGCCCTTTTGTTGAAACTAAAATAACTAGTTCATTTGATTAATCCGGAAACATGGCAGACATTTAAGTACGATGGGAATAAACGTAACTGAGGGTGACGACCTTGTGCATTGCTCAACGGTTTGTACGAGAATGAACGTGTGTTAGGCATAGCAATAAAAATATGACTACGCAGGCACTAGACAATTCAATGTGGTTCGGAAAGTGTTTTACTCGTCACAGCGTCATCATCAGCACAATAATATGATTTGTTAATAGACAGAACCAGCAAGGTATTAAGCGACCTATTTCTCGACGCTGCACTTAGGTATAAAATTGGACACTTTATATCAAAGCAATATGGGTTAAATACGAACTAAGAGCATTTTTCTTCATTCGAATTTAAGCCTTGTTACTTTGACGAAATGTGCCAATGTCATCCACTGGTGCAGCGTCGAGGACTAGGACATTTACCTTATTAGGTAAGCGCAGTTTCATCGCACGGATGCGGGTGGGCCATGATTGTATGTGGACATACGTGTAACGTTGACGCTGTGTGTGTGTGAGCTCGGAAAAGTACTGAACTGGCACGTGTCTCAGAGACATCATCATCATGATCAATGACCTTGTACATCTATGAAAAGATGATTTAACCCGTTCACCGCCACGCTACGCTCGTAGAACTACGCCATAGTCTGTAGCAGCTTAGTGTTTTTTTTACAAGCTTTTATTTAGTTTCTCCTGTCCCGTTGTCTGTCTGTCTGTAATCAAATCTTGCAAGTTAAATTTGACACACGTCCCGGTGACCGATTGAGCTGAAATTTAGAGTGTAAGTATAGTTTGGATGACAATTTAATATTATTGTACCATCGAGCTGATCTGATGATGACGACAGAAGGTGGCCATGGGAATTCAGTACTTAACCGACGTAACCCCATTGAGTTTGGGCTCGTTAGAATCGTCTCAATGAGTAGTTTATGATGGTATACAGACAAGTACAGTCCGCAATCAAAGCTTGTACCAAAAATGAAGAATGAATTTTTGCCAGAAACTTGTTTTATATATATCTTACACAAATCGACCTAGTCTCATTATAAGCTCAGTAATGCTTGTGTTATGGGTATACATAGAAAACATCCATGACTCAGAAATAAATATTATTGCCAATCACACAAATATTTGCCCTTACCGGGATTCGGACCCAGGACCTTCAGCTTCTTAGGCAGCGTCAGTACCCACTAAGCTAACCGGTCGTCAAATGTTTATATGTAACGAAAGCATCCGCAGTGCTATAACGAACGAAGTGTCGTGTTAGTATCCGCAGTGCTAGTGCCATAACGCACGAGTGTCGTGATTTTTGTTGAATGGGTTAAGCACACCGTCGCCATAGAACCAGTTAAGTCTAAAGTCGCATTTACCATAGTTGTAACTAACCTCGGGGTTAGTTAGCGGAGAGACGAGTCAAAACAGGTTGTGGTGAATTGTATAACAAGGTTTGTTTTCAGTTCATGTGTTTCGCGTGCTCGTATGACACGTTAGTTCGACGCGCGCGCTGACACGACCGAAAAAAACAGATTGTAACAGATATGAAAAACAGATTGTAATACGAAACAAATGTGACGCGACAACAAAATCACTTAAGTGGCAGTGGGCGGGGCACATATATCACGTAGAACCTATGGCCGTTGGGGTGGAAAGGTTCTCGAGTGGCGACCACGTACTACGAGTAATGCCCTGGTAAAGGTCGTGGGAGTCCGCTGGATGCAGGTAGCGTAGAGACCAGTCCCTTTGGCAATTCGTCTTTCGGCTAAAAAAAACAAACATACACGTAGGTTTACAAGGTTCAATTACGAGCATCCTACGTCCGTACATACTTTATATCTATCCTTTCTATAACGTCTACTATTGTTTCGCTTTCTAAGGCATCTATTTATAATGGAATTGAATGGCACTTCCCGGGTTACTTTTCGTTTGACAAGGGTTTTTGACACGCAGATTTAACTTCAGTAGGGTGTGAGCGGTCATAGCCGCTGGGGTCAGTCAGGCGTGTTACTTTTGAATAGAGGGCCGTAAATCCGAATCTATGGTGAATGTGAAAGCCCTATATAGGGCTGGCGTGGGAACCAAGGAATAATGTGAACTTGTGAAGACTAAGTACTTATATTCCTCCATGAGAGTAGGGGAGGCTTACACCCAGTAGCGGGATTTGAGTTAAGGTATAGACGAAATACATTTTTTGTGATTGGCATGAAAATATATAATACTGCATAGATAGGGGGCGTTGCTAACGGAACTGTCTACAATACCTTTGTATTGGAGCAAAAAAAAATTCTGATACATCTCATACTCATAATAAAACCCAATTAAAGAAGTAGGTATCTACCTCATATAAATTTGTGTTTTGCAGACTAGCGTTATCTTCGGACCTTTAGCATTAGAAAGAAGGATAAAGCACTAAGCACGAGGTCTTTTATAAACACACTTTATGCCACACAACTGTCAAATTATCTCAAACAGCCATTAAAAAAGACTTGCATTATTGTTGTCGACCTTAAAATGATAGAAGTGTTTTCATTATTTATATTTAAATAATAATTACAGGAATATATTCATTTAAGTGTATTTATTTTTTGACTCTTACATTTTAAATTTCGTTATTCCGTTCTAGAAAGGCTGCGTAATAAACAACCAAAAAAAAGAAGGAGAGGTTTGAAACGATCGGTTCGTTTTTTTCGCTGTCGACATTGTCAAAATTGTCAATAGTATCGCGTTCTTTTTCTTGTTTTCTTGGTAATCAACAAATTGCTGAAGTCAGATTACGAGATGATTATACGAGTGTCTATTTGTTAATTAATATTAAGATTTTATTTTTCGCTGTGTCTGGGGGCGTGCGGACTGCGACGGACCAACCAGAGGCAGGCAAAAGTGGCTTGCAAAAAAGACCGACTCGTTCTCCCCGAACGTTTTGCCTTCACCAAAAGCACCAAAAGCGCGTAATCACCATATTTCTTACTTAAAAGCATAGATCTGTGATAAGTTGGCTCATTAAGGCAATCAAAATAAAAACATGTTTTATTTTATAGTACTGACATCGTTTTATTTACTTACATTATAAATTGATGTGGAAATACGCACCTTTTATTTATTACCTACATAGGAAAAATACAAAGTAACTAATATAGGCCTGTTAAGTTCTCGTTCTGTTAAGGACTTCATAAAATCTAATATTTGTCCCAAGTAGAAAAGGTTGACGACGACTGCTTCTTTGTTTACTGTATGTCTAGTCCTTTAAAAAACGGACTATATACTAATGTGTCCATTCTTGTAAATACTGTCGCAATCGATGACCTCTTTGTTTAGTTAGTTCAATATTTAAAGCATGGCTTAGCACTTTGTTGCAATATATTATTTATGATAAATGAAAGGGTAGGTGTATCGCCTATTTAGACGCGAAGGATGACAAATTTAAGATTTCTTTATTTCTGTGTGTATGATTCGAGATTATTAAACTAGTTTGTTAAATACGTACCTATATAGAAATACAGCACATCTGACAAAAACTTCCACCGCGCAAACTTTACAATTAACTTAGCGCGCAGTTGTTGAACAACTCGCAAAAGAATGTTATCGGGCGTCGCTGTTCGCGGTTCCTCTCGTTTCACCTAACTTAGGGATTAGGATCATTGACATGACGACTTACGCAAAATTACGTCCGTAATATGTACCTATCTACTTACCCTCGAATCATCTTCCATCCAGTTTCCAGAACATTATTTTACATGTACCTATTGGTTATCTGCATCATCATCATGGATATAATGTTTTTGAGGTTAAAATTATCAAATAAGTAGATGAGGAAATAAAATGAAACGAAATGAAATTTGTTTATTTGCTAAACATTATGTACGTATAAAGATGGTGTGGTAAATGGTAAATAATTTCCATATATAATGTCAATACTTTATAAAAGTAGGCATGCAATAGTACATTGTTTAACGAGGGGCGTAAGCGGAATATTGCGAACAATCTAGAGTCTATCAGAAGCCCGACGCCGAAGGCGGAGGGCTTTTGATGACTCGAGTTTGTAATATTCCACTTACGCCCGTGTTATACACAATGTTTTTCATCACATTTGCGAGGAAATAAATACATTTTAGATGAAATTAATACAAATCGTAATAAAATCTGCAACATGTCAGTCGTCCATTTTGTTGAATTTGCCGTGACGCGCGTATGGCAAAGACCCTTCGGTATACAGCCACGATTTAAAACACTTAAAAACTTTTTACATAGACACTAAATAACTACATATTAAATCTGTAAATAATTCTGTTAAACATGTTTAAGTAGTTTTTTATGTTTAAATGTATTAAAAGTTGGTTGTAGCAAACTTTTGAAGATATGAAATACACCTTGGCTGATTGGAAACATCTTCAGTCCGAAGTGAAGTATGAGTGGGTTCTATATTTTAAAACTAAACTTAACAACCCGTGGGAGGTAAAACGGCTATAACTGCTCTGTACGCTCGCAAGTAATAACGCCATTGACGAGCAAGTGTGATGAAAATCTATTTATTATAATTGTTTTTGTGTGAGGATTGATTTAAGGAAATAGAGCGACATACGACCGACTAAGATGTAGAAACGTGGATGTTTTATTTCGGTTATTACTATATTTACGGTACGAAGGACTAAATATTATATACGAAAAAGTTGAGCGAGCGTTCCTAATCCCCGGAAGAATCTGCATGAGCAATCGCCCTATTAAACTCATCAGTTTTTGTTATATCAGGAATTCTGAACGTGAATATCTATCTACTTACCATAGTTTTAGATTTCGTTTGTTAACCGTATCTACTCTATAAACTATGTCACTCCGGTTTGCCTAACTAAATATTACCGAAACATCGACAGTTGTGTTTTCCCAGGGGGTGGACATGCTAGTGCAATCGTCCCACGTAACGACTTCAGTGGAGGCCTATCACAGGGCATCATAGTAACATGAAAGAGGGGCACAATTTAATTGGAATTTAATGAGCGGTGATCGCACGCCAATTACGGCGTCATAATTTATGAGACTTATTAAATTTTCTACCCAGCATTATACATACAGTCATTGGACGTTATTGTACCGCAGTTTGTATAGCTATTTGGTGTTAGCATTATCGGGATTATGAACGGATCTTATCTTACTTGCCTAAATCACGTAATTAGATTTTAAGTTAAGTTGGACCTGATGAACTACCTATGTTTACAATAAGCGCAGTCTTATGCCAAAATATAAGTTATGATGTGAATTTTAAATAGTTAAGTATATTAAATAGTAGTAACTATACCTAGTACATACATAAGAAGCGCTGTAGTATCGTCAATGTCACAAAATCTATAATCTGTTATAAAACAACCCTTATCCGCCAAGAAACAACTTGTAATCACTCATGTAGGTAACATCTAACTACGCCGTCGAGGAGAGTCTTTCAACACTTTCAACGTTTCATCGATCTCATAAATCCAATGAAGCAACGACACTCTTGCTTTTAATCGGATAAATTCGCTGGCATTGAACCTTTGATGTTTATTTACGAGAAAAACGATAGGTGTAACGTTTATAACTTGACGGCAATGAACTTGGCTGCAGCCGCCCGCACCGCATCGTTTAGTTGCGGTTGTGGTGCGAATCGGTATTGACAGTTTCAAAACAAAATTAGCACGTAGCATGTGTTATAGTTAGGTTATGCGCAGCTTTAGGGTACCAATTTGTCTTTTCTATGGCTGATATTTAGGAGTCACAAGGCCAAATCAATTCCGGGACAATTTTTTGCGCTTACAAGTTACATCTATATGGTACCTATTTGGGTGAGGACCAAATTCTTGGCCAGTAGTTAGCGTCTTTAATTGAAATTTAACCATAGAAATTGTATGGCTAATTTTCGTGTCAGAACGGAAATTTTTAACTACTATCAATTAATTAGGCTAACTACTGGCCAAGAATTTGGTCCTCACCCATTTCAAAAAACAAAAATATGGTCCGGCGTGCTAAGTTTGAGGAACAGGAAGGATCATTTGATACTGAAAACAAATTCAAAGGAAAAAATAAACCGCGATCCGGCAGAAAGTATTTATACCTATTATATATATCGTCGTCTAGTAGGTACCCATAGCCTTACTGAGCTTTCTATGGGACTAGATCGGTTTGTGTAAGATGGTCTACTTACACATTTATCTAACTAAAAAAATAATAAGGCGACCAACTCGAGATTAAGTATATCCAGCTAATTCAATTACGCGGCTGAGATATGATCCCGCCGGCCCAAAACGCGTAAAGCAATAGAATACATTTTCGAGCCCATCAAACTGAGCCGAATTAGAGCGAGTGTCGGCAGCTAATGACAGCAATTATGGCGTTGTTTATTCCTCCGGCGACGCAGACTGAGCTTCCTTGAGACAACATGTCGCCGTGACGCTATTACTAGCGACGAAGCAGCTATGCTATCGGCATGCACGGGTTAGTTGAGATAACGCGGAGAAGAATAACTGGAGTACTGTACTTATGGACAATATCTGCTTAATACCTGTTGTATATTGTCTTTTATGGATTAAAAAGGATATTCAATCCTATATAGTCAACTTTAAACACCCAGAGCTTGCAATCGCTTGAAATCCAAGTTTGTGACCTCGAGTGCCGAACGCAGCTTTGTCAAAAATCGAAAATACCGCCAAAGTTTTTGTTTTTGATAGTACCTTCTTAGACTATATTAAAGTAGACTAAATTTTCTATGATATGAAACTAGATAGTTCTCTTTAAACCCACTAGTTTCCGAGATAAAGCTTTTCAATGTTTAAAATTTTCCGAACTTCGCAACACTAGCACACTCTGCAGGGGGGCATTGTGACGTGACGTCTAAAATATTGAAAAAAATAATGTAGATAAAATTATGAATTCTGAAAAGCTTTATCTCGGAGACAATTCTATTCTCATATTGTAGCAAATTTAGTCGTCCTGAGACGGAAACGGTTCGATCAAAAACTAGTCCTTTAGGGTCTTAGCGGTATTTTCGATTTTACACAAATTTATATTCGGCGCTCAAGGTTTGGATTGGAAACTTGGATTATTGATTGGATCATCAAGTACCCCGTACTTTAAGGCGATAAGGTTACTGGAGTGAAAGATGACTTGGGGCAAATGACCGAAGACATTTTTTTCTGAAACCATCAATTCTTTCAAACTTTTGAAAATAGCATCTTATAGGACATACTGAAAAATAGCTTGTAAAGGATAACATTTCGGACAATGCTGGAAACTGTTTACCATATAATAAATATTGCACTAACCTTCGCTAATCAGCATTCAGCTAATCTCAATGTTATTCCAAGTTAACACAAATCGATTTTAATAATTACAACTATGCCCATGTCAACAATCAGCGTCAACGTCCTATAAATAAACACATTACTAATTAACAAATGAACTGCAGATGCGAGGGACAGTTCGCGGGTGACGTGTGGGTACGCATTTAGCAAGCGTGCTCCTGACAGTTGGCACGCCACCACCCGGCTCGCCGCCCGACGCGGCTTCCCTACAGGCTCTCAGTCTTTTTACTAAAGTTGAGCAAATAAATGTTTACAAGTTCACTAGGCACTATCTAGGTATGTAACACCCTCGACCTCATCATCACTTACCATCAGGTGAGATAGTGGTCAAATGCGTACCTATACATAATAAAAAACCGACTAGCTAAGGGACCCGGTTCAGTAGATATAAGGATGGAGGTTGTTAATTGTTAGTATTGTACCTATGGAATAATCATGGAATAAGCCTACTTATACCTGTTTGGTCCGATCCCGTTTAAAACTATTTAGAAAAGCCGTAACTTAAGCATTCGATTGCGTGATAAGTTCTCTGGTCGAAAGCTTAAATTTCGTCGTGAATATACATTTCTATGTTATATTTTACCAAAAGCGCCTCAAACCTTGAATTTCATCAATCAATAAAGTCACTTAAATACTTGGCATCTATCGAACAGCGTACATTTTATAACATCTAAACTGAACACAATAGCTTTATGTTCACAATTTACATTCAGATAATGTCGCTTAACGATCGGGCCACGAACGTGGCCGTTCCGGGTAGAAAAATACGGTTGCGTAATGTTGAAGCCTGTCCTAGTTTTAGGAAAATCGACGGACTCGGTCACAGAATTCTCATTAGCTGCCCTCTTCACTGCGCAACATAGAGGAAATTTTCTGCGCAATAACACTCCACAATGTTGTCCATGTCCTGCAAATTACGATATTATCTCATCACCTCATTACCCTATTACTGGCACCATTTTGATTGCAGATTCAACAATTGTTTGACTTTAGTAGCGTAGTATAGTGCCTCCGTTGATGTCTTGCCACGAGTATTACATAGTAAACATACCTATCATCTTCGTGTAACTTCTAAATATTCAAGTTGTTCAGCAGTTTCGTATCCTCAAATCGTGTAGATAAGAAAGTTTAACGATCGAGCCGCTTTCGTGGGTCCGGGTGGAATAACGACTGCATAAACTGGTCGCGTGCTCGCTTCGAGTAGGGAAGTGGTTTTTATTCGAAGCGCACAGGCGCGTCGGCCATTTGTCTGTCACCGCCGACCGCGACCTCAACAGGTACATTCGAACTCACACGTCAATGACTGTTTTAATAACGGTACTAACTGTTGATTCGTATGTTTAAATTAAATAATATGTAACTGCAATGTCGCTGTCATTATTGTTATGTGATTATTAGAGGAAAAAACCCAATCGTTGTATGGGCCCTATGTGGCCCGATAATACTTGAGTACTTCCATCGATTCCACAAGGACCACCTTTGGCACTTCATTAGTTGACTTTTGTGAATGTTACGGATTGACGATTACAAATTCCTTTTAATAGTGTATCGGGTTTGAATTTCCATCACACCTAATAAGGTTTATAAGGTTGGTTACGGGTGCTCATTCATTTATTTTATTTCATCACACTGATCTGATATTATAAATGTGAAAGTTCGTATATGTGGTTACAGAGACATAAAAGTTCGTATATGTGGTTACAGAGACATAAACAGGCAACATTGAAGAAAGCTGTATTTTCTCAAACATGCTCGGAAAATGCAGTAATGAAGAGTAATAATGAAGAAGACATGAATTTTCTTGTTTAAGCCTCCCTAGTAGGTTCGTCAAGAATTGAACTGAAATTGGACTAAAATTAAGCTCGCTACTATATGGCGCAAATCGACAACTAACATCAGCGACCTCTATCAAACTGAAATAGTACCAAAACTATGATCGCTAGATGGGCGCTATCATTATGTAATTCAAGCATTGATAATGTTTATTTTGCATTGAATTTGTGACTCATAGTCATAAATATTATATTAGCTATTGTTAATATCCGTTGTAAAAAAGATCTGAAATTGCGTAAGTATTAACACGGTCAAAGGCACGCGGCCCGCTAGCCTACAAAACGAGAAAAAAAATTAAACTCCTATAAAAAAACTGGGTTACAATTGTGTCTCCGAGGCCGAATGGAGAGAAATACGAAAATCTTTCAGCGAGGGCCATGGGGTCGCCGTCTAACCACCCAACCCACCTGGCGCGTTTCACCGCTGCGTAAGTCCGACTCGATCTTGGCCAGTTTCATCCCTTATTTAATAACTAGCTTCCGCCCTCGACTTCATTTGCGTGGACCTGGGATAAAGCTATTCTCTATTTTAATCCAGGCTCTAAACTAGCTTCGTGCAAAATTTCATTCACTTTAATTTTCACTTTGTTGGTAAACATTAGCACAATTCTACCACCGTAACGAAAATCGTGAATAAACCTTATTCATTAAAATGCCTGCTAGAGTGTCAAGCGAGTCGTGTCACTGGAAATTTTGCAAATCCCACTTATATTACGATACGAATGCGAAAGTTTGGACCTCAATCATGCAAAAACGGCGTAACAGATTAAAAGTATTCTACTCTAAAATGCATCGGAATCGAGATATTTGCAATATATATTTCCACAGATTATATAATAGGGATGACGACTAAGATTTTTTTATGATGTCATTCGAACCGGTTTTTGGAGAGGAACAAATGTTTGTGTGGGAGTAAATACAATTAAAGAACATAAATACCAAAAAAAATGAAACAAAGATAGACCTCGCTGGCGGCAGCGCAAAACGCTCCATACTGATAGACAGTTAATTATGACGTCACAATAATGTTTGTTATTACATTGGTACAAAGTACAGTATCGTTGTATGGAAAATCAGGTAAATTTTTGTTTCGGTCGCGAAATACTGCGTTTAAGTAGGTACATAGTTGTCATACAATTTTGTTTATATAAAAGCGTAAGGATTCTATTGGTAACTTTAAATTTAATCTTGGACCTAAGTCTTGGACAATAAAAAAATGCATATTTTTTCTTAACTTTCATGGTTCATACTTATCTTTTTACGATTTATTTATATTTTATACTTTATTACGATAATTTGATGGTTTACTATCCATTTAGCATCACTACGTTATCAATTTGAACATGAGTCGTCATGCCTATAATAATATTTAAAGTGTCCAGGCAGAGCACAATACAATTAGGTAGGTACATAACAACTAAATTATTCTCGGTTAATTAATTATACAAAATTATAACCTGGATAAACATATGTAATACTTTTTATTCCGGCATCGTCTAAGGGGGCGAAATACAGGACAAAAGTTCGTAAAGAGTTACCATATAAACGAGTTGCACGCGGATCAAGTCACGATCAAGCTAATAAGGTAACGGCGCCTATTACCTTGGTACGTGAGGTAGTTTTCAAATTATTATAAAAAATTAAGGGTATGAAAGCTCCTTAACGTCCTAGTTTTTTTTTTATTGAAGAGCGTTTATAGAACTTTCAGAGTCTTAACTTTTTGAACCAATTTTAATATATAATATTTGATAAAATAATTATTGAAACCACGAAAGGAGAATCTTCTATTACCGTGGTAATGGATGGTATGTGATTCTATTACCGCAAATGAAGCTTTTATTACCGAGGGTATAAAAAGCAGCAATTTTCTACCATCGGTAAAAGTAACCTGATACACAATTCGGCACCCAATATCGAGGGTTAAAATAATATTCGTGACTTTGGTTCCGTACTATATAAAAAAAAATGAAACATAAATCAAAAAAATTACGTCCACTGGTTATAATAACTACTAGGTACTTGCATACATACCAGGTAAGCCTACCTTTTATTAAATCACTGTTACGTTACATGAAGTATGGATTCGGTATTTTGTAGGTATTCAAAGAATAAATAAATAAAGAACTCGAAAATACACTATACAGGGTATTATAAAAAACCTAGTAAGTACAATACTAAGCATTCTAATAGGCTAAACGTTTCCGGGTTCCAAATGTTTTAAGACTTTATTTAATTTACAAATTTTGCTCGGCTATTTCCGTCCACCACACATCATTAAATTTTATCAAATGAAACTATACGAAAGGAACCCTAGATGTGATTTATTTTAAGAGAAGACTAAAATGTCACTCGGTAATAGATTCTTCTTTGTAACCTATTACCGACCCAAAACAAATAAAGAATGGGTCGATAAAAGATTCCCATAGTTACTATTACCGAGTGTTATGGGATCTTACCATCGGTAATAGACTTAATTTTGAATTTTGTAAAATCGAATTCCGATCCATAAAAACTTTAGGATACATTTGTATTTTCATTACAAATCAAACATACACATTACAAGCTTGGTATAAAACCATAATCACATAACTGGTACGTAAATATAGTTAATTATTACAATATTTGAACGACATGACAAAATAAGGGTTTCCATCCAACTGCAGATTCAGTACTAAAGTTTTGGTTAAAAATTAAGGGTTTGTACTTTCCATACCACGGAAATGGTTCTCTAATAGCGTCAATAGGTCAAGATTCGAATAACTGTAAGAGATTTTATAATCGATGACATATAAAAAAGATAAAGCACAAAGAAGCAAATCGCCGACTAAACTATTACCTTGGTATGCCACGGTATTAGTTTACCCTACTAAAAATGGCGTCTATCACCGCGGTATTTTATATTTCATTTTAAATGCATTTCCAGGCCAAAAAATATATTATGAGTACCCAAAAGTCGTGCAGAAAACTATACATAACCTTTAAAATCCATAGCATTAGTTTAATTGTCATACATATTACGTGAAATAGTAAATAAGATTCGGATATACTTACCAGTGACGCCACGCGTTTGTATGACACAACCTCTTCCTACGCCGCCGTCGCGGAAACTGACGAATTGCGAGCTTGTTATTTAATTCACACATATTTGCGTAAACAGGACCGTTAGTCAACTAAATTAGGCTTCATTTGTGTAAAGAATGTTTTATTGTAATACGAACCTTTAAAATGCGTATTTTGAAATGCCGCGGTAATGGTAGCCGAAATTGATACCCCCGGTAATAGGCGCCGTTACCTTAGTTAGTCGTTACAGGTGTCCCACTGCTGATAAGAAAAGGCCACCAAACAAAATTAACAAATCTTTACATGTTGCCAATTTCAGCAGCAATATACCTAGCTTACGTGCATGAAATAGGGCGTCGACACTTGGCGCTTGGTGACACTAGTGCGCAGGAAACAAGATGTTCCTCGTCGCCGAAATAACGCGAGTCGCTGTGTGGCGCCGCCGTAGGTCAAGACGGGTATTTTCGTACTCGCCTTGATACTTACAGGGCTACCGCATATCATACGCGTCAGTTTAATATTAACTCTTTCGTCAGTCACCGCACTCGCGAGTCCCATTAGATTGGAACGCTGATCCCGTGACGAACTCTAGGCGATATAGATGGCCTAATATTTTATACGTCACATTAAAACTTAAGTAGTTCGCTTCCCAAGAGCACGTTTTATCTACATAATCATGGTGTTTTCCTAGTCAACGTCATCTCAGAAAAGAAACATTTGAATGTAAAAGTTAATTTACATAATAATGTAATTAAATTAAACCAGGCTATGGAACACATTCGGCATTCATCAAATACATAGATATTAATGTACTAGTTATGAGTTAGATACATTACATAGTGTTGTTTTCCATATTGACTCGTATTATTTACTACCACCGTGTCTGCCAACTCAAATACATTTCATTGCGGAATTGCTTAGGACAACACGAATACCTAAGGAGCTCTACAAATCTACTACAGTGTACGAGATTTGGGACTGGTCTTTGGGATTAGTGTACGTCCATGGTCTTTGGACAGTTCCAATATGATGTAAAGAGTGATGTGGCTAGAGTAAATCGATTGTCATAATATCCGATTACGATTGATGATGGCTAATAAAAGGAATCGATTGATTACTGCGTAATAATTATTTTTAGGAAATCAAATAGAGAGCCTATACACTGTCGTCTGCTAACACAAGTGTCCTGTAAGTAAAGAGAGAGACGGATAGTGCGAGAAAAATTGAGAGAGCTCGCGCGCCGTGCAGAAATCAATGCCTTATTTTCAAAGGCAACATTTTGCACAATCAAATATGTCGGTTTCGATCGATGTGATTTTATTTCGTATTATCGTAACAGTAATTAAATAATACATTGTTATTTTCCGATTCACAATTATTTGATTCATATCGATTTATTTCTAAATTGACAGACTCCAAACGATTAAAGCAGTATATCACTAAATTTAAAAATAAAAAGTCGTAGGACGTAATGGTTTACATGCCGAGTTTTCAATGCTAATTTCTATACAAATAAGCCGTAAAAAAATATGACAATAATTTTATAAGTGCTAAAAAGAGCGTGCATGGAGATTAAACTTTGTTTTGTAACTCGGTAGCTATTGAAACTTTTTTTATTATTTCGATGAGCAGTGCCTATTTACGTTATATGGGTGTCGCGATGTGTCAAAAGACCAGTTCCAAATCTCGAAAACTGTAGTACCTACTTGATATTTTTTCTGGATATTAAACAACTAACAGCAAACTATTAACTACCTATGTATTTAGGAAGATTATGTAGGCAGGTAAGCAAATAAAAGTAGGTAACTCTTATCTGATTGAACTCAAGACATTGACCCAACTATTTGTAGTACCTATCGGAATTAGCCCCGTATGTTCGGCGACGGTACGCCGAGTTCTATTACGAATATATGCCGAGTACGAGATATTTATGCCGGCGCAGCTGTCAGATGCGACCGCGACTCATTTGGCACGCAGATCTACGCAATCGCTTCTGCAGTCATTTCTGTTCCCTTCCCTCCTACTGGTAAAACTACTGTCCATTTACATTCGTATACGAAAGCGAAGGTAAATATGAATTCTGAATATCGTTGTTTCCTTGTATATGTATAGAGACTTAAAGTTTGTCATAATCTTTTACGATTAGAGTTTGTTTATTTTATTACATTACGTGGCCGTCGGATCTCCAAGTTGCGCAATCAATAGCAGGTGCCAAAAGCATTAACGTTCTATTTAACATAGACTTTGACATTAGAACAGCTTAGGGAAACACGTGCTTACAGTTTAAGTAGGCAATTAAATTAAACAACATATATGGTCAATAACGCGGTGCTAAGGATGTATTTCCTCATAGGTAGTTGTTTAATCTCACCAATGCGGTTTGGTCCTATTTGTGGGACAAGATGTATGTCCATGCATATTGTGTGTGACACGTTGGCAAATGAGTACTTTCCCACCTAATTTTAAGCGACCCTATAGAAGGGATATGATATCATGAGATAAAAACAACGTATGGATATGTACTACAACAAAACTTCACACAATTATTACACAAAACACAGATATATATCTGTTCCTTTATGATTGTTGTTTTTTACGAGTGAGTGAGTCAAGATTGAGTTTAGTTTACGTTTGAAGAATTCAAGCGTATCACTTTGCTCCGTGAAATGAAACTATCGCTGCATTTATCTAGATTGGTATGCCTTCCTCCCCAAATTATTAGTTACAGAGGATGTTTATGTCCGATTTGTACTTTTAAAAATAATCTAATGCTAGCAAGATGTAGTTACCTACTTGTCAAAAACAAAATTATGAGCTAACAGCTGCCCGCGCGGCTTCAAACACAAAAGCAGGCAAACCCCCCGTGGGTTTGCCTGCTTTTTTGCATAAAATATAGACAAAAACCATCAACTTCATTCTATGCGCAGATGAAAGAATTATTGTAATCGGATATTATTATAATTATTGTTGTGTTGTGGGCCTTTGTATACCGCTTCGACCAGCAAGTGATCTATTGTGCCAGCCCTTTGTTTAGATTTCACCATTAATTAAGTCCCGTTGCCTCTAAGAAATACCAGATTATTTGGGCGGTGATATGTTGTACCTCTTCTGGGTGCACGATGTGCCGACCTAGGTAGATACTTCTTTTGTGTGTGAGTGTTCCGCAGGAGCAGAGAATATGCATTGCTGTTTCCTCTGTCTCCTGGCAGAACCTGCAAGTTGCGTCCTGTTTCATACCCATTTGAAACAGGTGCTTGTTCAATTTGCAATGTCCTGTCAGAATTCTCGTCACTGCGCAGGTTTTGTGTCTTCTCAGTTGTAATAGCTCTTTGGACATTTTATTATTGTACCCTTTGATTAAAGCTTTAGCATGTTTTTGTCCTTTGGCGAACTTCCACAGCTTTATTGCCTCAAATTTTTCTGTGTTATTTAGTAGGGAATATGCTTTCCGTTGTGATACCACAGAACGGTTCTGGGCCGACCAGGATTATGTCTGCGCCCTTTCTTGCAAGTTCATCTGTTTTTTCATTTCCTACTACGTCGGAATGTCCTGGTACCCATCTAAGTATAACTTTGTTGGTATTAGCCAGGGCGTTTAAATTGCTTTTTTAATACAGTTGCTCAAAAAGTGGTACTTTTTGTGGCTGCGTAGCGTACGAGAAGCTCAATTTCTCGAACTAGTGCTTTTTACTTTTTAGTTCCAAACTATACTTTCGAAACGCAGTAATTTTATATTAGATTTTTTACCCGATGGCGCTGATTCCAATAGTATGTTGTCACTGTCAGTGTCATTTGTAAAGTATGGGTTCGTTCAAAAATAACTTCGAAGCAAGCATATTTTATCGCAATGATATATTAATTTATTATTTTTCGCAATTGTATTAAAAAACGTCGTTTACAACACGTGTGAAATGTCTTTTACCACTCGTACCGAGTCTTGCCACTCGCTTTCAGCTCGTGGCAAGATACCTCGGTACTAGTGGTAAAAAGACATTCTTTTCACACTAGTTGTAAAATGTACTATTACAGTTCTGGACTAGTTTGGAGTAGGACTCTAGGGATTCTAGTGCCAGCAGATCAGCTTGGCTGTCTGAGTTGATGTAGATGTCTTGGTTACTTAGGTTTCTTTCGAGATTGATCTCCACGCATTTGTTTATTGCGAAGATTTCAGCCTGATAGATTGAGGCCTCTTTTCCAATGCTGACGCTAGCTTTGAGCTTTGGTCTCTGACCGTAAATACCGCATCCAACATCATCACCTTTTCTGATCCATCTGTACCTATACCAAATGTGGCTTCCCTCCTTGAAGTCCATTTGGTCATTTAACCATTTGTCTCTCGGAGGTATTTCCACTGTATACAGTTTTGTGGAATCGGATAAGTGGTTCCGGAGATAACCCATTCCGCTTTATAATATAAGTAGTTAAAGCCCACTGAAAAGAAGAGTTTACTTAGGGTGGTATGACTGTAAAACATCTACTTTACATACCCTGGAAATATATTTAATGCTCTTTCGGACACGTCATAAAGCAACGTTACTTTAATGCCTTCCGCTCATTGTTGGTGTTTATATGACGCCGCGGCATTTAAATCCATAGTAGCAAATCCGTTGTCTGGTTTTTGTTTACTATTTGCATCTAATTGAGACGTTTTTACGATCCAACTGAAATCATTCTAATTGACAGAACTGGCTTAGGGAACTGGAGATCTTACCCAGAAAAAAGTGTTTTTGTTCGATAGTTCGCAGTGTTGTTGAAGGGTTGCCGATGCTAAATTAAACGACTTTTAATTCTCAGATGAAATGCGTCATTCTCTAGTAAATATTTTATTAAGTATCAATAAAGCTTCTCACCCAGGCCTAAGACGCTACTTGCATAGATTCAGGTGCTTTTCTGACGTGTCCGATAAGGATCATGTAATTCATGTAGATCAAAAGTTCCCTACTAGACAATACCCAATACACACCCTGAATTAATTAGTTCATTCACTTGTGTATGATTCTGTCAGAGGCGGCACATCCGACAAGCGTAGGTAGTTACAGACGACAATCCTTGGTTTGTTTTTCTTTGACAGCTGAAATAGTGGTAAAGTAAACTGAATCAATTACTTACCTATGCATGTTCTTAAAAGAAAAATTTACTAAGTCGAAGTCGCTCCTCGGCGGCCGGGGCGTCACCGCGCGGCCCATAAAGTGCCCAATTTAATGGCTATCAATAATGATCGACTTTACGAGCATACCTACCACCCATTTACGATGCATTGGCAACCAGCCGATCCGTTAACTGTGCCCAGTGTACGTATAACAATGGGTACAATACAACATAGGGAAAAACTAGATGTCATCACTATAAAATGGAGTTGAGACTGGTAAAAGATCGTGAGGATTTCACGACTTAACTGATACAATTGTGGCCAAGGTCATAACATAAACATAATAAATAGGTAACCTACACGTCGAGTAAACCAATATGAAAGTAAACCTACACTTATATATGTGATCATAACTGCCCTTACCCACTAAATAAGTATGTTTTTACTAGGAGACTTCGACAGCTTGTAACTTTACACATGTTGTTCAAAAAGAGTACTTTAATTATATTTCATACACGTGCCTAACTGATTGGGTTTATTTATATCAGAAATGCTAAAAAACTAGAACTACGTAAACTGAATTGAAGTATTTTCATGTGATCCTCTGCATTGCTATTTATGACTAGGATTTAAAAAAGATCTATTCAGGCATCGTCAGAAGACATTTGTTTTTTGATTCTCGTATACCCACTTATACCCGACGCCGGTCAGACTATGCGATTGGATCCGTCGGGTCCCGTGCCAAATGTCTAAAAGTCGATCTGGCCGCAGCCACCTAACCTAATCCCAAACAAATACACATTTTTCTAACAAATATTTAAGAAACTAAGTTTGGTGAAGGAAATTTAAACACAACATACAACATCTAAGTTAAAAGTAGTGCATGTCCTTGACGGTACTGAAATTAAGTATTTTAGAACACAGGGAATGTTGACAGATACCCCAGGAAAATTACGTTTTTTTCAAACATTAATTTATAACAGCGTTTTTTTTGTTTGTTTAGTTATCAAATGTATTCTAAGATGCCTTATCCAAGAATCCACCAAAATTTCCATCGGGAAGTAATTATATAAAAATAAATGACACATCCATTATGTTTTTTGTGTGATTTATTTATTATTCTTGAAGAGCTCCTGTAAATTAACCAAAACAAAAAATAAAATATCTATTAATATTTTTCCTCTTTTTTCAGGAATTGGTTAAATATCGATTTTTTTGATGACTAATATTTTGGTGGATTTTGAATCTACGTAATTACTAAAATGATAATATATCAGTTACACACAAAAAAGCTGCTGTTATGAATTATTTCCAAATTTCTATTTTTTTCCATACTAATGAAAATAAAGTGCTTGGGCTAAGACGAGAAACTCAATACTGCAGTTTAGGTGACGTTTTGATGACATTTTTGGTAGTGGCTGCATTCCACATACATAATACTTACCGATAGATCTTATCTAGGTAATATTAGTATTGGACCATGATTAGATTAGGTAGGGACATTCATTAGTTTTATGTATGTTTATTGAATATGCAACGTCTATCATGTTTTTATCTACCGACAAGGCTATATTTTATTCGTTTGGAACACGCACGGAACAAATGCCTGTTACAATTAACTACCTATAGTCTATTTTTTTTATTCCGTAGACTAAAATGACATATCATGTATTGCTAGTTTTTTACGTCATAAAAATAGTGATGTGCTACAATTTTCCTTCACCGAAAAGCTAACGGTAAATATGAAATCATATTCCGTACATAAGTTCCGACAAACTCATTGGTACGAGCCGGGATTCGAACCCACGACCGCCGTTTGACAGCCGCATGCCTGAACCACTGGGCTACCGTAGCTTCTACCAAAATCAAATACGTAAACCAAAATGGCGTCGCGTCAGGTCGGCGATACGTCACGTCAATGGCATTTTAAATGTTTTGAGTACATTAGTAGTGAGTTAATTTTATTTACTGTTTATTTCGTATCATTTTGTGAGTAGATTTTATTTATTGTTTATTTGCAATCTAAATTTAATTCAAGATTTTATTGGTTACTCACAAACCGATATCAAAGATCAGCACTGTTTGTATACCTATAGCTGGTCACATTATTTCTACGTTTGACATTTGTGGTTGTCATTTTAGTCTACGGAATAAAAAAAATAGACTTTACGGAGAATCAATCCAAATCTTCCAATAGAAAAGGAAGCACTTGCAGATAAGTAGGTATAGCAAACCTTTCGGTAGAATCTTGACTGAGTATGTTTGCCTGTGTGCGATAAACTTTATCCTGACGCTGATCACTCAGCGGCCAGGTTTGGTGTTCCTCAGCTTTCTGTAAAAGAGAAAACTATGTCAACAAGATAAATCGATACGCCGACGAGCTAAGAGCGGGTATATTTAGCGGCTAGCCCTAAATTTAGATTGATAGTGACGTAAGAGTCTCGTAATATCCTCGCTCGGTTTATTTATGTCAATGAATTAATTTAAAGTTCATGCGTGCAAATTATGCATCTGGTAAATCCTTGTGTAAACCACCATGATTATGACCGCGCCTCCACATAAAATGTTTTTTTTTATGCTGATGAAAAGTGCAATGTCGCGTATCCTTCTGAGATCCGCTAAGTTCTGAAGAAAAATATAATTATAATATTAGTTATAAAATATAATATTAGTCAGGCTCATATTTTCTTGATTTCATTCGAGTGGCCGAGTAGGTACGCTTGCATTCTGACTGACCCTATTGTATACTTTAACATGGGCTATTTATTTTGAATCTCAGTTCGTAGACTCCTGATGAGTGAAAAAAGCTAATTATGTTTTTCCAGAGGTTTACAACGTGGCAGTCATTATTAATAACCATTTCGGTTTGAAATATTCGTACTTGCTTCGTACTGCTACTTCCTACCTTTCTGAATCATATTAAACGGTTCATCGAATTGAAATTTTAGGGAACGTTTCTTCCCAAAAAATTTGAGGGGAATCTCTTAATGTTGCTAAGCTAACGATTTAAGCTGTACCCGGGCGGTACATTTTCTATGAAACGGCTGTAAAGGCATCGAAAGCCCTCGACGAGTTGTTGAGCCGGTCACTTCTCGCGGATCCTCGAGACGAGGACAATCGAGCCGTGAGCCGCTCTGTAAACACCGGGGCCCCCAGACGGATGAATATGGATCGTGGTTAAGCCAAGCAGCCCTGAACGCAGCCTTATATTAATAATATCGTGCCGTTCAAAGCGAAACAAAGCCAGTTCATGTAGCTAAAAATACAAATTCACATAAATTAAATAACAGCTGATATCTTCATGCTCGAGACTCGTATTAGAACAAGCATTAACGATCTCCTTGTAAACACGACACGACTCCCCGCGCCGCTCTGACGGCGGCTGATGATCTACATATAAGCTACTTCGATAATTTAAGCGGTTCCGTCAAATTTATCCGTTACTATTACTACTAGGGTAATTCGAGCGCTAATAGCAATGACCTTGGCAGTCGTAAATATTTATAACATCTTTACGACGACGGTCAGTGTGAATGTCTTCTAAATTTGAACTATTCCGTTTAATAAATACTTACGCTCGCGTTTGTTAAAATAATAGAGTATAGGTGAGTACTCATACAGAGATTACTAATTATACACGAGTGCTAAAATCATGTCCTAATTGAGATGGCCCACCTGTTAGAAGAGGTTTCTAGCATTCTAATCGATGGGTTTTACCTAAATATAATAATGGGTAGGTAATATACAAGTAATATGTAAGCACTGTACTAGATAAATAGGTAGAGGTAGGTACTTAATTTTGGTGTCGGAACTGATTCTCCGTTTCGGATTGCTTTCTGTAAGTAATTGTAAGTATTGTATTTTTTTATCCCTCTCTGGAAAACCAGTATTAATATTGACGAAGTTGTGGAGGTTCACCAAGATACGACCCTGATTAGGATTACCTACCTTGTTATGTCACGAAAGATCTCATTCTTTAACCGACTTCAAACAAAAGGAGGAGGTTCTCAATTCGGTTGTTTTTTTTTTGTTTCTTTTTCTATGTTTGTTACGTAAGAACTCCGTCATTGATGAGCCGATTCGAAAAACTTTTTTTTTGTTTGTATGTATATGCTTCCAGGTGGGTCCCATTTTTTTAAATAATAATAATAAATACTCTTTATTGCACCACAACAAGAGACAAACATGTTACAAAAAATTTGCTTAATAAATAATGGTAACAACAGGCGGTATTCAGGCAGGCATCAGGTATTCAGTTTGATGATGGGATCCATGAGGAATTGAGGGAACTCCTCAATTTTATTAGGCACGCGTGTAAACATTTTGGTAATTTCTATTATAACTCGTGTATTGACATCCGAAAATCATAAATTTGGTGGCGAGGAATTGATGATGAAGACCACAGATGACTTCTCGAATTCCTCAATTATGTACTTAAAAGTGCAAAAGTACGTCACAGGTTCTGATAAGATTCCTTTGTAATAGGAACTAATGAAGTGCCATTGGTGATGATCTTGGGGAATCGACGGAAGTCCTCAAATATTATCGGCCCACATACAGCGATTCGGTTTTTTTCTGTAGTAATCAACGCATTTGCTATCGGAAATCAGTTCATGTGGTAAATTGTAAAAACAACATGGAAATATTCTCGTGGCTTGACGGAGTAATCAATTGAACTCGGTTAAAACTTTGGTTTTAAAGTAAATTATATAGGTAGAATTATCATTCAGCTTTCGCTGAGGATAGTTTTTATACGACTGTGACGATATTTTTTGTTTAACCTCCTTGATTTTTTTTTGTTTATGGCCTGGTTAATTTCTTCTCCTTCAGGGAAATCGCCGTTATGTATTTATTTAATATTTTATGCAGTAATACCAAAGCGCCTACAATGTTAGGATATAAAAATAAATATACCTATGGCAGTTATACCACATTACACAAACATATTATATTTGACGACCGCTTTAGCCTAGTTGGAGTGACCCTGCCTACGAAGCAAGAGGTCCTGGGTTCGAATCCCGGTAAGGGCATTTATTTGTGTGATGAGCACGAATATTTATTCCTAAGTCATGGATGTTTTCTATGTATTTAAGTATTTATTTATCTATATAAGTATGTTTATCGTCGTCTAGTACCCATAGTACAAGCTTTGCTTAGTTTGGGACTAGGTCGATTTGTGTAAGATTGTCCCCTAATATTTATTATTTATTTATTATTATTTATTTATATGGAAAGTAGCACTAACTAAATAACGGCTAAAGGTAGGTACCTACGTTATGATGGTCGTTTCGGAAATATTGAACGCTTTGTAAAAGTCGGTAAAAGATACGATTTTTGTAATCGCTATTTCGGACACTGTGAGATGTGACCTTACGGCCGTGTGATAAGGAAATATTCAAAATAATACTGAAAAAAACGAATCTATTGTGGTGGGGTTGGTCACAGAAACCCAAGTTTGCGGCGGGGTGTATATTTGTAAAAAAAGGCATTCAGGCAATCTATAAAATCGTGTACCTCAGCCATAAGGAAAGGACCCTTTTTGTTTTATACAATCCATACTAATATTATAATGCGAGAGTAACTCTGTCTATCTGTTACCTTTCATGCTTAAACCGCTGAACCGATTGAGATAAAATTTGGTATAGAGATATTTACTTTGAATTCCGGGGAAGGGCAAAGGATAGTTATTATGAGTTTATAAGGGGCTGAAAAGGGGAACAAAGTTTGTGTCGAGTTCGTTTGAGTTCCGCGCGGACAAAGTCGCGGGCAAAAGCTAGTTAAGGCGCCGTAGGTTCAGCGAAGTTAAGCGAACAGTGTTTTTGAAACAATATAATGCGTCTGTTTATAATAATATGGTTTTAAAAAAATACGAATAGTAATCTTGAGGCTTTTCTGCAGGGAAATCAGTGTTTAGAAACATTATTAAGCATTTTTCGCTCGATAGAAAAAAATCACGAACATAGGTCTAAAAGGGTCTAAACTACACTTAAAATATTTGTTACAAATTACGAACAAAAGCTAAAAATATTAAAATGGCTTCTAAAAATCGGCAATATCATGTTTGAGGGAAATCAGTGTTTACTTTTTTATTTATTTAATCGGCTAAAAAATTAAAATTAAAAAACATGATTTCCGCGCTTCCGAGCACGCACTTCCATCTCGCTCACGCTTATGCTCAGTGAGAGGGAGAGAAGACCATGAACCTACGGCGCCTTAATATTAATATTTTACAACAAGTAGGTACGCAGTACAAGTACCTATTGCGAATTAAATATTTATTTTTCCAAAGACTAAAACTATGACAAATATTAAAAATCAAATTAAAAACTAAAAAATATTAAAAAAATTGGGCCCTCTTGGCATTGTCCCCAAGATGCTGGCAGCGTTTCCTCGCTGGATAGCAATACTAATGCGCTGGGGGAGGAAGCTGCCAGATTTTCGGTCCCCTGTGGACTCAATTAATTTTTTAGAGATGTCCTTAAAAAGTTGGCGCGCACTGGGACCCCACGGGCCAAGAGTCTCGACACCGAATGGAGTAAAAGTATATTGGGTGCCGAGACCCCTATATTTATATTTTTTCAGCTTTTCGGCCGCCTCGGCCGCCGCACTGGGCTGAATACTGGTCCCGTGGAGGTGGGAAGGAGCCAAAGAGTCTACACAAGTAGCGTCCCACACAAGTACCCAAACTCCACGGGATCAGGGTCATCCCGTCCGGTCTTTTGCCATCGTCCCTGGCTATGCCGGAAGGCTCCAGGACAGACGGCACATTGGCTGTTGCAAGCGACCGGCGGATGATGTCGTTCAGGGCGGCGTGCCTGGAAAAGCGGCCAGCGCTTTTCTGGCAAGAAAGCCCGTGATGTCCCAGTGAGTCAACAGTACTGCCGCAGGGACATTTGTGTGGAGTGCATATATCAATCCCGAGCCTTAGACATGTTGAGATCCGAAGCGTTTCAGGCTCCAAGAAAGTGCCAGTGTTTGGCGACGGGTAAGCGTGGAGCCATTCACCGGATTCTCTGGTACCCGACGCCAAAAGTCTAGCCCGCTCCGCACCTGTACTGAGGCTCAGAAGAGAATCATACAAAATTTTACAGCATACGTCGTCCCAGCTCCTTTGGCAACGAGGATGGTCCGGGAAATCCTTTCCCGGGCAAGCGGATGACCAGGCGTTTTTGGCCTCCACCAAGCCAGCAGTCTCATAGTGTGAAGGGGGACACCCTAGGATTTTGCCTATGAGACTAGCTGAACTGTGGATGGAAGATAGGAACGCTGGCAGAGAAACACTTGAATTTTTCTTATCCCTAGCCCACCAAGTCTAATGGGGAGGGATGCCTGGGTCCAAGACTGGTCGCTGAGCTGTATGTTCAAAATGGATTCTAAATTTGATTTTATAAGGTCGTCCAGTGGTGCCAAAATACTTTGAAATTTATAAAATGGGCTGCAGCGAAGTACGTACGTTAATTTGGGTACGAAAAGGCAGAATTTTAGCAATGTTAAGGCGAAATGGGAGCTTATTTCGAGAAGACGGTTGGCATAGATTTGGAATTTGGAAATTGAACTTTGTATATAATCTTGAAAAGAGTCTTCGAAAATGGGAGACCCTAGGAGGGAAAGTGTTTTTGTATCTACAATTTTTATGTTAGGCGTCAGTGTGTTAAATTTTTGTTGAATATCGAATACATTTAATCTGGGATTTTGGACATATAGTTCGCATTTGGTATAATTCAAATCTAAGCCAATATTTTTAAATTTCGACTTGATCGTTGCTAGGTCAGAAGCAACGGTACCCACATCGCCTCCTAAGGTTCCATCGTCCAGATACCAGACGTTAAATTTAGATTTGAGATTTTTTATAATTGGGTTTATCGCCAAACTAAATATTGCAGGCCCGAGAGGGTCACCCTGCTGACATCCGACTTCAGACGATAGTAAATGTTCCCGGTACAAAAGATTAGTCGGGTCTGCGTATGAAAGCAGTAAATAGTTGTAAATTTCGGGAATGTTTTGTTTTACTTCTGTCAGCAGAGTATCTCTATTGACTGAATTAAAAGCATTTTTCACATCAATTTTAACCAACACTTCGGCCGATGCGTCTGAGAGGTATGTGCGCAAGGAATGTACGGCCGCCTCACACCCGCCTTTGGTGCCAAAGCCTAATTGTACGGGTTCAAAAATGGGTTGTAATTTAGATAAGATATGCCGAACTGCAATTTTGGACGCAAGACGCCGAAGTGTAGTACCAACGGCTATGGGTCTCACACCTCCGTCTTTTTTAGACAGCGCGATGAGGTTTGCACCGAACAAAATGGGGACTATGTCGGAGTGAATATTACCAGAGAACATTTTATTTACCAATTTAGTGTTTGAAGTGAGAAGTTTTTTGCCTTTTGCGAATAGTTCTAATTTAAATAAGACAGTTTTGACAGCTTTGACCTTACTTAGTTTACCTGAAAACAAGGTAAAAAAAACATTTATTTTCCCGACAGTACTTATATGTAGTTTTGTATTAGGGAGTAGTACAACTATCGATATGTTGGTTAAGTTAACCAATATTGCTAAGTGTTTATCTATAGGTAGCGTACTTCACAACCAATCACACTTCTAAGCACCGAACAGTGCGCTTATTAACTAATCTCGCCCACTGCATGACCACATGTAAACCAATACAAGTCTGACCTGCGATTATGCATGGTCGTTACGAATTTCACGGTCAAGTTCGACTGAGCTCAACAGACGCGACAAATGTGAATAGACACATTGATGGCCGTGTCGCGCGCAGCAGGGGCCTGATCAAAACACAGCGAAGCCAATGACAAGCCTCAGCGGCCGGCCCACCGCCGCGCCACCACCCGTCCTTAATGAAGTGTCACAGCAAACGATTTCCCTTAAACACCTGATACTTAACTTACAACTTCTACTGGAGCCGGTGTTTTCAATTTGATAAAAGCTACGAGATAAATACTTAATGTAAAAAAAACTTAGGTCTCTATGGGCAGGTGGCAGGTGACGCTTGGCGCTGGCTGTCAGGCGTGTATTGAAATGCTCACGCCTGTAAGCACATTTAATCACTCCTGGAACACCACATTCTTGTATGTAAGTAGAGCGTATTCAGTTTCAAACGTGTGGGCCGGGCCGAATTGGCTATAAACGCGATCTAATCTACAATACGTAAATACTCAAAAATTCGTGTCAGTTTCATGGGACAGTTTTTCCGCTATGTATCTAAAGGAAACGCACCTACAAGAAGAGAACGAATTCCCGGCAAGTGCTATCGCAACCAACGAGCCTGTATGAGGAGATGTATAGATGTGATCGAAGCGAAAGAAGTATGTAAGGACCGTAGTATTTGGCGTTCCTTAGTCTCTGCCTTTTTTTTTAACGTAGGGGAAATGCTTTTACGCATCCCGCCCGCCACGGGGAGAAGTCAGGGCGGGTATGACGGACTAACCGCGGCAGAAGCATTGGACTACCGTCTAAAAGCCTACCCCAATGGGATACGAGCGTGAGTATATATATGTATGCTATAGATTAGCCCGCACGTTAAAGACGAGATCCTAATATACAGTAGGTACAGCGTCTATATACAGCGTTCTAATTAAAATACATAAATTCGCAGCAACGTACCTACTTAAATGTAGAATGTACACTTACTTCTATATAGTAGAAATAAGATTTTCGTAATTATTATGATTATGAGGAGTGTAAATCTGTACTTCTCATTTAACATTAAAATGCAATCAGCAACCTTGATTGGACACGCGCGATGGTTCAACCTATTCGAATCGAATGAGGTACCTATATCCTATTGATCGGGTGCTTTATTATATTTAATTACTTTCGTGTCCCATGCGATTAAAAAATCTGAGAATTGAGTTAGTCAGAGAATAAATAATAGTACTACGTACAAGACTACGTACAGATGCGAGTGGCGCAGGACGGGTGCACAATATGGCACTCTTTGGGGGAGGCCTATGTACAGCAGTGGACCCCTTTGGGCTGATATGACGATGACTATGTACAGAAGGTTCTCTGTTAACAAATTCCCTGTTTAGGTAAGTCGAACGAGCCGTAACAGCGCTAACATCCCAGCGGGAGCCGGTAGGCTAGTTAAAACGGAATGTTCTTGTAGCGGTGCGCGACAAATCACGGAGTGCGCCGCCCGTTCTGGTAGTGTATTACTTGTGTGTGTATCACTTGGCTTTGAAATTTGACAATCGCCGTGGTCCTTTGAGGTCATGTGATAAAAACAGCTTTTTAGTTCAACTACTTCTAGATGCATTTATTGTGCAAATGAACACTAGTAGGAGTTCATTGATTGAGTCTACGTTTACTAACACCAAATAACACTCACGGCTACTTTACGCTAGCACCTCGCTTTTCACTACTTTTTAACTGACTTCAAAAAAAGGAGGAGGTACTCAATTCGGCTGTTTTTTTTTTCAATGTTTGTTACCTCAGAACACCGTCATTGATGAGCCGATTCGAAAACATTTTTTTTGTTGTATATACTTCCAGGTGGGTCCCATTTTTTTCGAAATTCAGTTAGATGATGGGATCCATGAGGAATTGAAGGAACTCCTCAATTGTATTAGGCACGCGTGTAGTGATTTTGGTATTTTCTATTATAACTCGAGTATTTACATCCGGAATCATAAATTTGGTGGCGAGGAATTGATGATGAAGACCACAGATTACGTATCGAATTCCTCAATTATGTAATTAAAAGTGCAAAAGTACGTCACAGGTTCTGATAAGATTCCGTTGAAATAGGAACTAATGAAGTGCCATTAGTAATGATCTTGGGGAATCGATGGAAGTCCTCAAATATTATCGGCCCACATACTCGTACAGCGATTCGGTTTTTTTCTATAGTAATCAACGCATTTGCTATCGGAAATCAGTTCATGTGGTAAATTGTAAAAAAATAGGAAATGTTCTCGTGGCTTGGCGGAGTACTAAATTGAAGTCGGTTAAAACTTTTTTTAAAGTAAATTATTTCTTCATTCACTACTTTTCATCTTTGACTTAGTTATAAGGCCAAATGTATTTAACATTAGTAGGTACCTCTATACTATAGTAACTAGAATTGTTATTTATACCGTTGCAACAAAATTACCATCAGTAATATAAAAAAAATATATTATGAGACAATCTTATACAAATCGACCTAGTCCCAAACTAAGCAAAGCTTGTACTATGGGTACTAGACGACGATGAATATACTTATATAGATAAATAAATACTTAAATACATAGAAAACATCCATGACTCAGGAACAAATATTAGAGTTCATCACACAAATAAATGCCCTTACCGGGATTCGAACCCAGGACCTCTTGCTTCGTAGGCAGGGTCACTATCAACTAGGCTAAAGCGGTCGTCGTCGTAGGTAAGGAATATAATTGCATGACTTGCATGTAATGATAATCGATAGATAATACCTACCTTTTTTTTGATAAATACTTCATTTGTCTTTATAAAATGTACCATGTATCATCAAGTGTTTACTAACTCCTCCTAAATATTAAAAAGACGTGTCACACCATCCCATTTAAATTTGCTAATAATATCTGTTGAAATTGTGTGAGTCGTGCTACCTAAATAGAATGAAGATGACTGTTGCTTTTCCGTGTCGTCATACTAGGCATTCTAAGACTGTAGAAAACAAGAAAATTCTTGTAGTTATGAACATTATATTTAGAAGATAAGTAGATGCACTACACAACATTGAAATCAGCAACACCATTTTCACGTTATCCACGTTAATCACCGCGGCAATTAGTTTATAATCAACTCGAAAAAAATGATAATGTTAGGTTATGACGCTCCACCGGACGCTACCGAGTCACGCTCGCTTCGCTCGCTCGGCTCGCGCGCTGTAAGTTCGCAGTTCGCCTAACAACCTACCCGCTTTTTTCCCCTGGGGGATCAGGCTAGGTGATAACGTGGACAACAGCAAAATTCCCGATCACGATCAATGTATGACTAATGTTTACTATCTTACAAAGAGGATAAGTCTGTGACGAGTCTTTTTCGACAGTATGTATTTTTAAATTTGTATATAGGCCCGAAACGACATGTTCGATTTTAAAGATTCTTTCACTAGTCGGTATATAGAATGGACTTTCAGGATCCGCTATATTTTATCACCGTTTTCTGCCTGGGTTCTCTATTATATGTGGATGAAGCCGTCGTGAGCAGCTATAGTACAGGTATCGTACCTAGTTATATCGCTTTATGGCTTTTTAGAGCCTCTTTGTTCACAACGGAGCCAGAATGCGGGCTGGATTTTCGACAGACTTATATGGTCGCACTACACTTGGCGGTATTTGCCCAAATATTCGTGTTGCATCTTTTTTCTTCTTACGTGAAATGAAAGAGAGGTAACGACGCAACGCGAACACAAACTCATGATTGTCATGTTGAGTGTCTTGTCTTATGTTTGTTGTACCTACTCTAACCCAAGATATATGATTGCCGGTTTGAGTCTACTCAATGCGAGGATTCAATACAAAGCCGCAGGTCAATTAACTAAGTATGTGCTTAACTTCTAACTAGAGACATCCGTTTCCGAGAAACAATTTCATCATAAGTATGTAAAAATGAGAATCAAACAGATACTTAGACAAATATTAACAAACAAGTGAATCGCATCGCATGTGGTTTTGGTTTAACAAAATAACAACACACACTTAAGCCAAGTTAATTAAATTTTATTGCAGCTTTAAGGTAGGTAACTATCAAAACAGAATCCCGCGTTCTGTTTTCGTGGCAACGACTTTATATAACTATTTAGCGGTGAAGACGATTGGATCATTAAACGAGAATTTATCACCTCGACCAAAGACTGGAATTAGCACTTTTATTATTAACACATCATAATTATACTGTGTTCTGTACAAACATTGTTACGGCCGTTTTAGAATGAGCATTGTTTGTGTACAAAAGCGATTTTCGTGTCTTCAAACCCGGCAGAGACGCATTTTCTTCGTTTAGCTGTTACAAATTGTAGTAACATGCATACATAGGATGAAAATTAACTTAAGAATACTTATAGCGATATCAATCACGTACGGAGTCGTTGGTAGATATAAACAAACATCAAATTGTCAATCATTACATTTTAGAAAGTATGTTTGTAATACATAAAGCGAAGCAAATATTAGGGAGCTTTATTATTATGAGCGACATATTGCTAATTAAATTCAGAAAGCACCCACCTACACAGGAGAGTGTATTCAGATAGCGCTTTGTCGCAGATATGGGCTCTTAAAAGCATCGGAAATAGATCCTTTGTATTCCGTACTCGCCTCGAACAGGATATTCAAAGTAAATACTGACAGAATTTAATATACTCAAACATAAACAATATTCCATTTTCAAATCTAAAATTAATTCTCATCTCCAATGACTCATATTTTCGATCGATAAATCTCGAGGCAAACATCGATAAAATAATAAAAGCATGGAAATGAATGAGTCTATAAAAATAATTAGTGTATTTCGAGCATCAGATTTTTATTGATCGTCTCGGCGGTATCCTTTCGTTCTTAATCTATCTACTTATCTTATCTTAGATGACTTCATAATAAAGCAACCCTCAGAAGTAAATATGATGGGTACCTATACCCATTGAACATGAACATAAAGTTAAAATGTGGCGTATTTTCTACTTTTTCCCGGATAAGTTCACCTTTCAACTCAGACTGGTATATCGTCCTCATATTCATAACTATAGCTACCTACTCAAAAAGTTATTTCTGGCACAAAGAATATACTACGAAATATAATTTGTTATAGTTTGAAGTCGTTAAATTAAAATACAGAATCATGGAAGAACCAGGTGCAGTGGCTTAAAGTAAGCAAAGGGTTACTAAATAGTTGTTTACTTTGAAATAGTTATTTACTTTGAAAGAAATACGGAAAAGTATCATCGGAAGTGAGTGAGCCACAGTAGTTAGTAAAGTCTGGCGTCGCGCCAGCGCGGTCGCGCGCTGCGATGGCCAGAAGAAACATTCAATAATACCTTTATACATATCATATTTTTCATACATCACCCATCTCTCATCCTGATCATAAGTTTATGGATGTTTTACAAATAAGTACTTCAAATTCGACGGCCCGATAATTTGTCATATCCACGTCAGAAGAATAGTTTATTTTATTTTATTTAAGTCAAGCAGCAAGGCCCATATTTACAAATACCTTACAGACTAACATATATAACAATATACAAAACTTATAACATAAGACGAAATCACGGCCTTACGTTAAGAGACGGCGACTCGCGGCTCAAGTTCTGGGTGTCAAATAGCCGGCCTCGAAATCGCCAGAAAACTATACCCTTCGGCCAGATTACCTCCTTTATGAAGGTCGCAGCTTGTCAGTTGGTACTCTCACCACAAATGAATTGAAACTCGCTTTGTGGCAGGACTCCAACCTCTCAACCCTCAGGATGAGCTACTTGAATGTGTAAGTAAGTAATACATTTTAATTTATTTAATGCAAAGTGTACCTACCTACCTATTATCTCAAGATGAAAAACGGCAACCAATTTTTTACTTTTTAAAACAGAAAAAGAACGCTCACGAAGCACGCACATAAAAGAAGTCCTTTCAGTTAGAAAATGGCACAGCCTACTTGTGAAGAAAAAAGAGACAATTTGCTTTGTTCCGCGCTGCATGTGCTTGTGCGGGGACTCCGCCGCAGTCTCCGGAATAAAGCCTTTCAATCTCAGCCGTATTTCAAAGTAAAATGAGCTGTGGCCACTTTGTCTTGTCACACAATTGTGACTGCAGATTTATAACTGTTTATAAGTACCAAACCTGATTGCGTCAACGCTCACGCCAGGCCTGGAAATGTTTATTTACCAAAGCAGTCTGAAATGCACTTCATATGGTAAACTAACTAAACGTCTTCTTCAACTTGTTTATACGAATTCGTAGATGCATCTCATCTGCTGAAGTGCAGTCACTAAATAATGACGCAATCAACGCATAGATGATTCTCCTAGGTACTGCCAAGTGCGCGTAACAGAACGCATCTGCCCTGATGACGCGACGCCCAGAAATATACTAGAAACAGTGACATTAGGCCCTGGGCACAGCTGGTTAGATAGCTGGTTATTTCTGCAATTCGCTTTGTAACGTGTATACTATATTGGTCCTGCTTACACTCGGGGGTTACTAGAAGCTCTAGGCTGCTCTGGTGGTCCGCCAGGTCCGGTGCCAACTGGGTGAACTCTAGGCGAGTGCTCGTACGTGCAGTCGACGTGGACGGCGCGTCGGCCTGTCTACGCTACGGCCCACACTATCGATTTATAGCCACTAGCTATCTTAGCTTTCTAGGTATATGCGAGTCTAAATACATTGATTACAGTTAACCATTAAGCATGTTTCATATAAATTGAACTATATAGTGAGTAAGGCCAGTTATAAAAACGTTTTAACTCATTTTATTGTAACCTAAACTTAGTCACTGCCTCGCGGGTCTTCCTATGGTTTTCAAAATATGAGATAATTATTCTTCCACGGAGTACGGGCTGTGTTACCCCTACGAACGTATCTTAGCAGTGAAATATTTGGGCTACGAGTAAATACTTAGAAGGAACTTAAAAACAGACGTAGGTGGATAGGTAATATTATAACAATTTTAGCACGACCGAAGACTAAAATAAGTACATAATGTGAGAATACGATATTAAATACTGTGATGAAACCTCATTCACATCCTATCCTAAGCTATTAAGGCCGGTTCTCAATAATCAATCCACCGATAGTTTTCCTTACCAACAGTTACATCTTGACACATTTTCTACGGATAATCTGTCAAAATGTGACTGCTGGTAAAGAAAACTATCCGTGGATTTTGAGAATCGGCATAAACGAGCAATGTTTGTATATATATTTGTAATCACGTTCTCGAAAGTGACGCTAATGATTTGCAATATGGGGAGGGTTTATACGACGACGGTACATCGATCTAGCTAGGTCTCACAGATACCTATCTGGGAAAATTCGTTTTCACCTCACCGGCTCGAAAAGGCTTGCTTTATCGCTCAAAATCTGCGCCCAAAAGTCCATGTTATCCGCTAGCGTGGAAAGAGTTTTTGAATTTGGAACGTGACGGTCGATCGCGAGACCCAACTTTTTTCTATACAGAATGAGAGGTGCGTTCAGAAACTGATGGTGTTATGCCAATAATAAATTGTTATTATTTTGATAAAATAAAATTAATAATACTTATTCTCTCTTAATTAAGTAGATACGAAATATTAACATTTAGACTGACTTATAAGGATAAAATACGACAAATCATTTTAAAATGTCGTTTTATTTTTCTAAAAAATTCGCTTTTTCCAAATTTGGAACGCACCGTTTGAAAAGTTAATTTAAGAAAAAACTCATATACATTTAATTTTGTTTTGTTCTAAAGCCACAGACAGTAAAACCAAAATGATGGTGGTTATTTATAAATTTTAGTGCAGAATATATACATATATGAATTTTGATGCCTGCTAAGTTAGCGGAAAAAGTGAAATAAGCGTATTTGAGTCTTAGTTTAAACCGTGAGTACCCAACAATACTTTGACTTTTTTAATGTAGGTAAGCGTGAGGTTATTTAAAGATGCAAAAATATTTATGTTACATTTCATAAATAAAATGCTAGATCTTGATGAGATGTAAACAAACCTTTATTGAAAATGAGTATAAGGTCCAAATTACTTCCATTACATTTACTTACCCACAATTTTCCTCGCGGTGGTGAGGTGAAAAATTGTGTGTTTCGCTCGGCAGCAAAATTGTTTGGCGTCTCGTGCCTTGAAACCCTCGCTATGCACTGCGCCAAACAACAACTTTGCAGCCTTGTATAACAAATAACTATTTCTCTATTTACAAATATCATTTCGTACAGATACAAGTTACACCTAAGGAAAGTTAACCGGGCACCAGCCATAAGACACGCAGCGCGCTCGGCAGCAAATTCAGTCAAATATCGATGAAAAAAACCGATTCCACGTGAATTTTCTTCTGACATGCACTACAGCGGCTGCGGAGTGCGCAGTGCTTGAGGTCTAAAATACACGTGTTCAGGCATTTGTGTGCACTTTGCGACTGTGCCTACATATATTGGTCTGATGTGAAATTTACGTTTAACACGCGAACAAAACGAACATAAAATTCATACGAATATCGAACCCATATGTTGAGTCACAGACCTTAGTTCACTAACTTCAAAATGGCTTGTCGTACTTTGCCGGTCGATAAGTAATAATGTAATGTACCCCGTCCGGCGACTACCATGAAGCCTGCATCACACTGGCGAGGCCTAGCCGTCAAATTTACTATTATCCGCCACCGCAGGCCGCGCCAGTGTGTTGTTACTTGTCATTCCAATAATGTACTTCGAATTGTCAGTTGACAATTGTCAAGTAGGTGACATGGGGGTCTTATCGTGCGTGAAGTCCAACGCGCAGATACATACACATGATGGCGATGTGGCAATTTAGCAAATGAAAACTAGAAAGTTTTCATTTGCTAAATAGGTGTGTGTAGCTCGTGTTGGTCCATTTGGCGGTAATTTACATTCTAACATACCTCCGTGTACTTAAGCCACGTGGTTCTGCTCTAATTAGGTAGACGCTGCTAGCATGCAAAAACATTCATTAGACGAACGTCTTTAACCCCAGTTTTACGCCACAAGCTATTTTTAAGAAATTTTAATGAGATCCGTTATGCATTTCGAATATGCATAACTGCTTCACAGTACACCTGTAAAAGTGTGATTAACTAGAGTGGAACGTTGTACTTACTCGTATTGGTTGATGGACCCACGCTTGCACTATTGTGTAGATAAATATCTGAGAGCGTGATGAACTCTTAAACAGATTGAATTTAAATAGAATTCTAGTTCGTTTCGATATCTCTCTACAAGACTGCGCAGGCCCTGAGCAATAAACGTTCTTCCTTAAGTTGCCAAAATTCTTAATGAGCTGCGATCCTATTCTAATCAGGATTGTCCTTTTCGGAATATTGCTTACCCAAAGTATCTGTTTTTAAAAGTAGGTAAAAATGGTGCTATTGCATAATGCACCCATAGCTTCCCTGAAATATTTAAACGTCTATGTAAAATATTCACTTTTTTACAAAATGTTTCTCTATATCTACACGCCACTTTCGATCCAATGGAGCTTGCAAAGCTCTCGGTTCTAGTTCAGGTAGGAAACGGGTAATAAATTGCTACGGTCATATCAGAAGCGAACATCAGAGGGCCTTCGCAAATAGGTCACGGTTGCCGACAAAATAACAAATGCAAGGGAATAAAGAATAAAACATCCTTGGAAACAACTTACTTCATATACTTACATATAAGTTCTGTGTAACTTCGCTGTTGCCTTATATAAAATGTACGCGATAGATGAAATTTAAGCTCGGATGCCCGGGAGCAAAGTAGAAGAGGGTCTGAAAGGTTCATATACACACACTATCAGGGTCTGGTCTTTGCTTGGCAAAAGTTTCTTTAATAATTGGCAGGTATCTAAGTATGTGTGTAAAATGTCACTGATTCGTGCCTAGAGACACATTTATAAGTTCAACCATTCATGTGTCCAATGGATTGAAATATATCTCAGGGTTGGCTATGGAACTGTAGTTCATGTACATTGGCTGTGTTATCAGCCGATAGGTAAAGTAGGTATGTACCTACCTACACTTTTAAATATGTTTTTGCTTGTGTCCTTTCTGTCTTTTAGCTTTTGTGCCTTCGTTAGATATCATAAGACTAAGGTCGCAGTAATTATGTAAATAAGGAAATTAAATAAATCAGTCACAGTTCAGCTGTAGGTACCTACCTACTTTGAAAAGATTGGTGACCATTTTACCACCCTCAATCTGCCTAATGATCCAAAAAGGAACCGATCTATTCGATGTTTTTAATTTTTCTAGGAGCTCTATTGCTCTATATATTCTGATAAATATACATCAATTATTAATTAGGCTAATGTTTGCCATCACCACATAATACGACCGACTTATTTATTCTGTGATTAGCCGCACGTATCTCCGCTAATCGGCCGGTATCGAGTTGTAGGTACTCAACAACTAGCAATCCTCGTTATCTATGGACTGACTGTATGCGCTTAATATGTTATATATTGCCTTCGCGTCATCACGATAAGCTCTGGATATGTTTAATAAGTCGGAAATGAAAAAAGCAATCTAATTGTCCTTTGAAATCGTTAACTAGGTATTGAGCCCTATATTTTTTTAGGTTTAATTGCTTTGTGACAGTGTTGTGGGAAAGGAAACCCGATGAGCGATGAGGATCAAATAGACCCGAAAGAACAAAAGTTGGTTTTTGTATTCCCAAAAGTCATGAACTTCGACGTGGCTCAGACCTGTACCAAACTGTGGGTATTTAAAGTTGTCAAGAATATGACAAGTTTAAATACCCACACAGATTTATATATGATAATTTGTTTTTCCTGGGAAACACTCTTGGCTCTCTTGATTGTCGTGAAATCATGAAGCATAAGAGGCAGAACTACAATAAAGTAGTGATTATTCAAAAGTATGTATTCTTAATAAAGTATTACATACATAAGATAAGGTAAGATAATCTAAATATAAATATTTACCTATTATATATACTTAACCCGTGATGCGTCCAATTCAATATACTTTTTAGTTGACATAATAACGAAAGAAACAGGACTTGAGTCCCTCGTCGTATAATAGCCACCGGCATCGACCTCCTCAATAGAATGCGATTATCAGGCAGCCTTGATAATCGCGGCGGGAGTTGGCAACCGCCGCCATGCCATGTGCAGCTAACGAACCAGCCCATTACGCGCCGACGACAGGACTGCGAACTTTTATCAATATGGCTTTCACTAATTGAAACACATGGCAAAAACCTCTATGAATATTGAACTGTCTGTTGCGTATGACAGTCGCAATCAGGTCTTTGCATGGCTATCTCATCAGGTCATGCCGCAGTTACGTAGACGGACGGAGATATCTCGATTTAACTGACAAGGTAGTTTTAAGCACCGTTGTACTCCTGTCCCGCCAGTGGCACACATTCATCTTATTTGCACTTAATGGAAAATATGTTAAGAGTTAGGAATGGGTTACGTCGGGCTGGTAGTACAGTGCAATTTATATGTAAGTATTCTTACATAGAAATTGCACTTACGTATACTTTTGTCATAGAACGAGCGAGCTTATCGCCAACAAACTGCTCCGCAGTTTGGCGAAATGATGTAATTACGGTAGACGTGTTTTATATTTTCATGTTAAAACAATAGAAAATATATTTCACGATTTTCACACATATTTTTACGGGACCCCAGTCAGGCATTCAGGGCCAATGACGACACCTATGCATCAGACCGCCGTAGTCGCTTTCCGCTACATACGAGGAAAACCACGGGATCGGCTACGAGCGTAGCGCGTAGCGATTCTTGGCCCTGAATGGGTAATTGCGACTAACTTAATTTATTTATATACTCTTTGAGGTTAGCCGACGTTTATAACATCCTTGGTCGCTAGCACTTAGGTTACCTTCGCAATTCAGTCCCGTTTAGTAAAAAAGAAAGCAAGATGCCTAAAATGACATGTCTGTGTCAATCTGATTTTTAAAGATATACGAGTACACCTACATTGTTTGAAATATTATAATATTAAGTAACCATAAATCGTATTAGATGACAAACTTCTACCTACTATTTACTTAAATTAGAAAACATTTAAGACTCAGGAAGAAACATTCGTGCTCATCACAAAAATAAATGCCTTTAACGGGATTCGCACCTGCGACCACCGGCCTCATAGGAGTCATAGGTAGTCACTGCTAACCAGGCCAAAATAGGGACATCCCTATGACGCTATGAAAGTCGAATCAAGCCGAATCAAGTCGAATTTAGAAGCGTAATTTCGCAATTCCTATGCCTACCTCTTCTAGTTCACTTAAAATCACAACTTAGGTAGGTAAAATACAAACCTAGGTATTTTCATCATTTAAATAAATTATCATAGTAAACGGAGGCAAATCCTATGTTATAAGAAATTTATCTAGCATGAAGATCCGTCTTCTGCGCAAAAGTCCCTTGTCATTCCTGAAAAGGTGCTGCTGTGCCGAAAACAGATTTAGAATATAGCCAGAAGCTAATAAATACCTAAACACTGAGCTCTCGGCATCGAATCCAAACAAAAGAAGTCCATAACAAATCGCTCTACGAGCGACGCTCATTACTACTGCCTTAGTCAATACACGAGTCCGTATTTACCCGAATGAAACCATTCACGTTACATATAAAATTACACAGTCATATTCGTATACTGTATACAGCATACTATATGGATCTGAACTAAAGGTATCCGCGTTTGATGTGGCTATTAGCGCCCGCTCCGTTCCTGCCCTCGATAGGACACCGATGGGTTCAGTAATGGGCTTGTGGCCTTTGAACTAGGGCATGCGGTTTAACTCACTTGTACGGCAATCAACCATTTTCTTCTTCTGACCTTGAATTATAGTGCTATAGAGTTAGAAACGTTTTAAGTGCTGTTGACCTTTAAGAAACGCGTGGGCCGGAATTAATGTTTTTTTTTTCAGATATAAATATGACTACAAAGACATTACCTACCTGACTAGAGTATTATTGAACTTTACCTTCTCTTAATATGCATTGCATAACTATTTTGTACGAGTTCCGATCCAATGATTTGACTTGTCATAAATAGATTAAGAAAAGATAAGCATTTAAAGAATGTGGAGCCGTCATTATAAATGGAATTCCTACAACATGACATGACAGACGCCTATTAGACTCTTTTATTTGCGTCGCGATCAATGTGCTCTCCGATCCAATGCCACTTTTAAATGATTAAACATTCAGATGTTCGATAGGTGTATTGACTTATTAGATATACAGAATCATTTAACATTTTGAATTAAGTATAAGGCTAATTACTTATCGGAGTTCTCTGCGACACACTCGGGGGTAAGTACTTAGACAAGAAGAACAAATTAATATAATTCTCTGCGCAGTTTGGATTCTTAGCGAGGAAACCTGTTCATTTCCCCCAATGTCATAAATTTATCTTAACTTTCTGACAAACAACGAGCGGAGAAGATGCCTACATAAATTACTTTCACAGGAAACTAACACATAAAATATGAAAGCAAACAATTCCAAAATCATTATCGCAAAGTTTACGTTAGCACTGCTCAGCTCTCATTTGCGACAACGAAAATCCAAGTAGCTATAAGATTATTCATAGTTGCCGAACTTGGGTTAATGTTATGCTAAAAATCCCTATTATCTGAATCTTGTACTTTTATGCCGGGCCTTCATTCTGCGTAATCCATACAAATATTATTGAAGAGGAAAATTATGTAAGCTTTGTAAGTGTATAAGTATAAAGGTAATCTCCGGAACTATTCATAAGATTACAACAATTTCAACTGCGTATAGAATGTACTTGCCGGGTGGTTATGGGCTATGTTTTATCCGACGAGTTTGCCTGCGTTCTTTGCAATACTCGGGCGAAGTTGAGCGGGCATTTAATATTTGTGTTCAATAATATATTTGTATTCTTTCACGGACGGTTTCCTAGCGGTGATGCGAAAGAAAATCGCGTCGCTGATGGGTCGCGTCAGGGAAACTCAGAACGGCATTTGAAGGCGATTGCTGAAACATTTGACTCCCCGATTACGAGGCATTGGATTCAGATGGTCAGCACTACAATCAGTCGTGTACGTACTAACTTATTTTTTTTTACTAACAATATATGAACCAAGGTCTGAAATAAATCATTTTTATTTATTTTATTTAATAGCCTGGTCTTAGCCATTTGATTACCTAAGCTTGCAATATAACACTTTAAACTCTCACACTTTATACACATATTTACATAATTATTTCATACGATGTTTATTTGCCTTTATTTGTGATGTTTCGATTCGGGTTTCATCGGTCATGGTCGCAGATGACGTCGTGCCAGCAAGTTGTCAACGGAGATACGGGTGCACAATATTTCACTACCCTACAAAAGTTTATAAAAATGTGGAGGGTAGAGCCAAAAAAGTCCACTTATTTTACTAATTGTCATTGTTATTACGTCAGAAATAAAGGTACCTAAATCAATAGCGCGTTAGACCCATGTAAAATAATAATATAAATGGGTCCTTACCCATTGTAAAGTGATTAAAAATTAGACGATTTAAACTGCTTAATCAGGAACAAGAAATAACAGCCTTACCCAAATATGTACCTTAAGCTTGATTGAGAAGGGAATGCCCTGATACAGGGTACAATCTGAGACATACATTTCATTTTTTATGTGTTTCGCACGCTTGTTTGTACTCGATAGCTTTCCGCGTGGATGGAAGCGAACGTGCGAAATACATTGAAATTAAATCGAAATTTCAAATGAGGGTATGTCTCAGGTTGACCCCCACACCACCGCTGCATATTGTAGGTAGGCAATGCAGGTCGTAGAATACAGGTCCAGCCACTCCAGCCTAATAGCTAGCATAATCGCGTGTATCTCGGACATAAAGCGTTCGTCCCGCTTGCACTTTTATTCTTGCTAATACTTAGGCATGAATGCTTTGTATCCTACCTAAATAAACGAGATCATGTTACCCAGGCAGGTGACGCTATAGCTAAGAGAGAACCGCTTCTTCGGATGTCGTGTGGTCTCTCAAAATTAGATAAAACCATATACTTAACATTTTATGAATATGTAGCCTATTCCACTAATATGATGGAATTGGAATCGGTTGTGTGTTTGTCGCATGTGCTCATGTCTTCCACACTCCCTCCCGTGTTAGAACACGTTGGGCATGGGGAGTGTGGAAGACTAAATAATATAAGCTTCACGGATATTTATTTCCTATGAGACGTTGATGGATGCATGAGAAAAATATTGCATACCTATATTTTGCGTAATAACACTGTTTTTTCCTCAGAGTAAGATTATCAATCACGAACTTTTGCATATATCACATGGATATTCGCCTATTCTACAGATCGCCATATCCATACTAATATTATAAATGCGAAAGTGTGTCTGTCTGTCTGTCTGTTATCTCTTCACGCTTAAACCGCTGAACCGAGTTAGGTGACATTTGGTATAGAGATAGTTTGAGTCCCGGGGAAGGACATAGGATAGTTTTTATCCCCGAAATCATCCCTTAAGGGGGTGAAAGTTGGTATAGAACTGCGATATAAACGAGTTCCACGCGGACGGAGTCGCGGGCAGAAGCTAGTGATTAAATAAAAATGAACTTTTGCTCTAAAAACCAAAATAGGATGCAGTGATGCGATATTTCAAGTATAATTTGAATTCCACGACACGTTGTAAGTGACAATATGAGGGGTTATGAATTTATGATGGCGTTGTCAAGAATATTCATTAGTAAACTACACTACAACTATTGATCCTTGAATGTTATATTATTCACGACAACATTGGTTCAAAATTGTGCTACTATAGTTAGATCTATGAATGTCATTTCGATAAGTCCCTACAGTATACTAGAATACTGTAGGGACTTCTAACGATAGTAAATGTTACCATACTGAATTGGCCTATCTATCAGCTTAGCACACAAAAAAAATCAAGCATCTACCGCAATAATTCACGTCGCCATAAATAAAAATCTCATCGTACTCGGCGATCGGTGAAAAATAAAAAATAAAGTCATAACTCCGCAAATACGAAAAATCGCGGAACATACATGGCTGGGGGTGATTCAGAAAGCCCTCTAGGTCCTCTACCTCCCAGCTTCAGTATATCACTACTTCTTGGGACACCCTTTATAGATAGATAAGTTATTTATTTGGCATTGTGCAACAAAAATAAAAAATACAGAAAAAAGAAACAGATAAACAACGATAAAAAACAAGTTGTGGTACAGAAATAGAAATATAAATTAAATTTAAGACATACTTGTGCGATGCAATAATGCCAAAAAGGTACTAGCTCAGTTTTGCTTTGCTCGTGTGAGCAAGCACTGATATTCTGCCAGGTACCTCGGGTCACGAGTCACGATGCAATACTTGTTCCTAATTAATTTTACTATCTGCGTTAGTAACGACTGTTAGGCATGATTATGCCACCGCAGGGCGCTGCAAGGACCGCCCTTTGTTCTCGCCGCCCGCCCGCCGCACGATCAATATCCGTACCACATTCCTCACGTCAAAAAACAGGTGGCCATGCCTTCCTGTGTGCGATCTACCGGCGTTAGGAATTTTAATTAGATGCTACCATTATTTATCAAATTTCGAGGTTAAGTCAAAAGTAGGAAGTAGTCTTTGATGTGCTAATGACTCATACAAACCAAACCTCCCAAACATTTCTCCCTATTTCCTGTACCTACAATCTACTTACGGCATTCATTATTGAAATGGATTACATTATACATTTAGTTTAAATTATATAAACAAGAGAGGGCCGTCTGATAATAGTTAGCGGTCACATTTATGTGTTATTGCAACTCCAATTAAAGGTAGGTTTGGTTAGGTTCCCCCTCGACGGTGCCCTTTAGTAACCGTGGATGGTCACCCACGGCGAAGCTAAGATGCACCCAGGGCCGGCCTGTTTGGGCTGCCACTGCCAGCTGGCCTGAGGAGGGCGCTCCTAATAGCGGGCTTGGCGAAGCCGGCTGAGGATGCGTTGGGGAGGGACCGCAGAAGAAGAACTCTCCTCGGTTTTCCCTATCTTCAGCGGCCCTGGAGTCGAAGGGGGACAGGCCTGTTGATGTAACGGTGCACCACTCTCCCTAACCCTGCGAACTTGGCGGGTACGTTCCACTGAAAATATGCGGAATAATTACGTTTATACGACCGATTCGGGCTCACTTTACTCAGAGTGAATAAAAGTTGAGTAAGTGCAATATAAGCAGTTGTTTATTGGGCACATCATTACCAAACACATGCTAGTCTGTGTGAGCCATGTATTTCCGGTGCTAGCTGCCTCAGCCGCTGCAATTGTCATGAAATATATATTGCAAGTACCAAGTAGGTTTTATGTAAACTTAATCTCTAAAATGCAATATTTCAACTATTTAGACGAAAATTATCAATTTACTGTTAATACTAGCGTCAGGAATGAATACAATTAATATAACCATTCATAATCACTTATTAGTAGTCTACGATCATTAAAAACCTGTCATTCCAGCAGTTTATCTATAAACGTTGTCGCATTCCGACAAAATGATTCCGCTTGTATACATTATCCTTATGTTACCAGTGACTAGTTTTTTTTTACTATCAGCACGCCTATCACAAGACGGCGCGCGAGCTCTTTCGATTTTTCTCGCACTTTTCGTCTCTCTCTTATTAGAACACTTAGATAGAGAGGTATATATAAACTTTGAACTGGTAACATAAGGCATTATGTATAGTAAGAAAAGGAGAGGGCCCAAAATACTCCCTTGTGGAACACCATTGTTATTTCCAGCTCTATTTCTATTTCTGCACCTGTGCGGGAAGATGCGAACATGTAATATCATTCAACACCAAAATTGTTATTATATTATTATAGTCGATCGGTCAATCTACTTAAAGGAACAAAGCCTTCGTTGACTGAAACCGCAAAACACCAAAATTACCATATTGAAAAAAGTAGTTACAGCCACCTAGAAAGTTCAATTGAATATCGACTCTATGTCGCTAAGTAATAGGTTACGAATCCACTAATAGGAAAATGGCGGCCCAGGAGCCTTTGTACAGTCACCGGCATCAATATCTGCCGAAACAAAGCCGGCAAAAATATCTGACACGTCCTTATGGCATTAGACATAGAGTCGTGTCAGATATTTATGCGTGCTATGTTGTGGCCGATCTTATTGCTGGTGACTGTACTAGTTCTCTTTTGTACTGATTCTCAGAGCTCAGGTAAACGCCAGGGATGTATTGAAATATTATAATTCTATTTAAAGCAATTTAAACTTTTGGCAAAGGCCCTAAAGTTGAAAATCCAGTAAAATGTTAATGCATGCAGTTTTTATCTACGAAGTGTTCTTACCTTTTATGACGGACCATAATGAGGTAGCAAACCCGCGCAATGAGACAATGGATTGGACACAACACAAACCGAACGACTATACCATATATTCTGAAATAATTCATTTTACCTTGACTTTGAAATTTTGAAACCTGAATGTTAATCCGGAGAGAGAGAAAAAATGCCTTTTGTACTTTGTGCAAAAGACGGATGTAAGATTTTTCATGTTGGGTTCCAAATTATTGAGGGTAGGTACCCGCTTATTCATGCATGCCTATTTCTTTGGTAGTTCACCCTCAGCACAAAAACGCCTTTTTCCGCTTCAGTGTAAAGCCAAATTACCTTGGCTTATACCTGGTATTTTTCTAATAGCTATTCACACTTAAGCCTTAATTAGTAAAAGCTTCGCCAATTAACGAAGACGATTCCATTCATCAATGAACAGTGAACACAGAAAAACGCGGCGGAGTGGCGGAAGAGGATAGAAAAGCAAATTCGAGATAATTCGATAAATGTGTTGTAAGTATGATTTACTTAGTAGATGGACGGTTTTAAAATACTTGAACCTGAAAGGTTAATTGGCGTAAGTTTTAGAAATTGTAGGTATCCGCGTTTTAATCCATTACGTTCATTTTGTTATAGATTAGACATACGATTGGCTAGTTAAGACTTTATTACCAGATCTCAGAAAGGGTGAGCTACATTTATGTCATTCAAATGTCATGTGTAAATCTGGAGGCACGGTAGTGCACCCGCCAAGTCGAACAAAACAGCGGCACGGCCGTACCATCCTTTTCTCGAAGCAGTTATATGTATCACATCCGCTAGTCTGGGATGCTAACTTGTGTGGATACCCTAGGTCCTTAGCGACGTCCCATCTCTCAGGGACCTCGATCAGGGCCAGGGCCGGCGCCGACGCCGTTTAGCACCCTAAAGGGCGCAAATATGCAACCTATACTTTGGGTACGTGGTTGAGCCGTTTGGGATGGAAACGATAGGGCCGTGGCGACCAGGTGCTCTTAGCACTTTTTAAGAGCTGTCAAAAAGTATTGTCGATGCGACCCGTGACCAAAAGGCTGGTGTGTGTTGGTACTTTGCACAGCGCGGCAATGCTGCGAGCCTTCTAGGCACCTGCCCCCGTATTCCGAGCTTGAGGCATTCTTTTTATTTTAAGTATATTTAATTTCGTTTTTAGGGTTGCGTACCCAAGAGGCAAAAACGGGACCCCATTACTAAGACTTCGCTGTCCGTCTGTCTGTCACCAGGCTGCAACTCAAGAACCGTGATAGCTAGACACTCGAAATTTTCACAAATTATGTATTTCTATTGCCGCTATAACAAAAAATAATAAAAACAAAATAAAATAAATATTTAAGGGGGGCTCCCATACAACAAACTTTTTTTTTACTGTTTTTATAGATAATGGTACGGAACCCTTCGTGCGCGAGTCCGACTCGCACTTGGCTGGTTTTTAATTTATTATGCATGATTGTTCTTTTGTTTGTATTACGAGGGTAGATCAATAAGTTTTGAGAATCAGCATGATTTCGTCTCGTGTTGATAATTTGTGATTGTCATTCCTATTGTGCCGTTATTCAATAATACACTAAAAGATTTTAAAAAAGATTACATTCATTTGTTTTTATTCAATAGCTAAATAAATATGATGGTTTGGAATATATTCTGACGTCAGTAAAATGGGAGGATATTTTGTTACATGTTTGGGGCAGTGTTGGCAAAATTCTGGTGTGGTAATAAAAAAAATATATAAGTAATCAAGTTTAAAGTTTATTTATTTTGATGCTACGAAATTAATAAACTAAACACATCTCATCATTTTTTTAAGCACAGCTCACACCGTAACAAAGTTCAAGGTGGCTTATATCAATATATACATATATTTTTTTTAAACAGGGTGAACTTAGTTGACAAATATATGAATATAAATACGAAGCGAGAGGGATACATCATAATTCTATAGCAATTAAGTGAGGCCCTCTCAGAAAAACCCAAAGAAAAAAAACTAATTGTATGAGTTTTTTTCTTGGCCGAGCTTGCCTATTACCGGGGCTGTTTTTCAGGCTTGTGAATTCTATAAAACTTAGTTACCTACAGTGTAATCTAGACCAACTCTTTTACTATTACTTCTTATTCTAAGATAGTGAAAACTCCTCAATAAAATCTGTGCAATTGCGTCTATGTGAAAACTAGTCTTCATTTCGTCTATCCAAAGTTTTTTTTTTATATGAAGCAAAATGAAAACATTTTTAACATATTTTTGAGGTAAGTTAACTAAAAAAGACTGTATTTAATAATTAAAAATGATAAATAACGGATAACTTCTGTTTTTTTATGCCGATTCTCAAAACTTATTGATCTACCCTCGTACTGTATATAATATACTGTGTAGATGTTGATATGGATATCTGCAACCTGAAAATAAATATATAGTAAAACAAAATTAAACTTTATTCGTTACTAGTTTCTGCCCGCGACTCCGTCCGCGTGGAACTCATTTGTACCTATCGTAGCTCGATACAAACTTTTATCCCCCATTTCACCACAGGGGATGATTACCGGGATAAAAACTATCCTTTGTCCTTCCCCGGGATTCAAACTATCTCCATACCATATATCATCGCAATCGCAATGGATTATTAAACTATAATGCCAATGCATTACAAAAAGAGTACTGAATAAGCTTATCTTTATTCTAAAGTTTATGTGTAAGTAATTGTAAGAACTATCACATTTCGTAGATTCTAATTCACTTTGGTTCGTTTTAACGGCGACACCGACGTAACGCTCGTAGCAGAGCGACAGCATAAACAAAACCGTTTCATTAGTAATTAAGTTCACATTAGATAATTAATGTCTATATTATTATTATTATAGCTCGAAACAGCTCATCCTTTCCGATTTCTGGTTATTTTACCTAGCTAGTCTTACGCACATAGGTATAAGCAAATGTGAAAGAGTGAGTGTGGATTCCATTCTACGAATTGGACTTAATTTATTACAGTTTTGCTTTATGTTTTCCTGTTAAATGTAATGTTCAAAGTAGCACACCAATTCAACACCGTTAACCGAGGGAATGATCTGAGAAATGTATTTTACACTCCAATTAGATTTCAATTTATTTCGTGCTCGAGCGTTAGCACGGAAGTGAACGCGCCAAACACATTAAAATAAAATTAGGATGCAAAATGTATGTCTGGATTGGCCCCCAGTCGTGCTACTCTGTGGCATTATCCCCATCAGTAAACTTTATTGCACCGCCCAAATATAACTTAACCGCTGCTAATGAAGTGCTTTTATGCAGTAGACACGCACACAGACAAGCACATTTGCCAAAACCGCTATGTGAATAAATTTGTACATTAAGTATATGGTAATTTTGTTTAGCTTACGTGTTTGTTAGACATGTCCGCGTGGTAAAAAGGATACGTCACTAATTTACGTTCAGAGTGTAGAGGGATAAAAATCATAACTTACAAACCTTGGTGGAGTAATTATGTCGAAGTAATAACTTATGAAGCTACACGGTAGCCTAGTGGTTCCGTCGTCCGTCGTTCATCGACGCTGTAATGAATGTAATGATGCGATAGATTAGGGCACACGCGTCGTAAGTACCCCAGTTTGTTACAAACTTTGCACACATATCGTCGTCTAGTACCCATAACACGAGCCTTATTGAGCTTACTATGGGACTAGCTCGATTGGTGCAAGATTGTCCCCTTATATTTATTTATTATTTATTTATTTATTTATATCTCGTGAATTGGCACGTCGACACATCATGCACATCATTCCGCACGCCCGACACTTTGAATATCGTCGTGTTTGTTGTCCCGTGGAAAACGTGCCATTGGCGCTGCCGCCGTTCCCGCCGACGCCGGGCCGAGCCGACCGCCATGCCCGGCGCGCGCCCGCCAGCTGATGAGCGCGCGCCGCCGGGCCTGCGCTGCCGGAAGCCGCGCCTGCGCCGCCGCCAGCAGCGCCAGCTGCGCCAGCCCTCATCACCTGGCACTCCGCCTCCACACTATTGTTCTCATAGACGTCAACTCGGTCTCCAATGACCGCCGTCGCGTCTTTCTCCGCCGCCTCCAAAACGACCGCGAGTTGAAACGCTCGTTGAAAACTAAGATTGTCCTCCGAAAACAGTCTTTGGCGAATTATTTCACTCGAAATACACGCGAGCTGGTCCCTCAGGTTATCTTGCAATGTTACTCCAAAGTCACACGCGACCGATTTTTTTTAACGCCGCCACATAATCTTTTATTAATTCTCCCGCTTTTTGTTTTCTATTGCGAAATTTATACCGCTCGGCTAGAATGCTAGGTCTAGGTTGCAAATGTTCTGCGAGTATAGAAGTTAATAATTGGCTAAACGTTTTAGTTTTCGGCTTATCTGGTGTACACAAATTCACTAATAACTCATAGCATTCCGCCCCGATCACCGATATGAACGTAGACACTTGCAAGTTAGTATCGACACTTTCGCTTCAAAATAATGTTCAATTCTCTCGACATACAGGTTCGAATTGTCCGAGTGAATATTAAATTCGCCGATTTTCCCTATACGTAGACATTTTTAACACTTAATTTAATTCCGTTTAATATAGTCCAAAACACACGTGAATTACGTTATTCGTCGCCACTGAAAGATTTATACCACAATTGCAGGAGATATAATAAAACGCGTCGTTCCGTTGAGGCTATTTTATTCGACATAGATTTCTCGGCCTACCGACATTTATACAATGAATTAACTACCCTTCATTACAGGTTCGATGTCGCTTGTGAGTTTGGAATCATCCACGATTCGCACAGCGCGTCTTTGAAGCGAGTCGAAAGGCCCAAGGTGGTATCCAGGTGTTCCTGCCCAGAGATGACAGCAATACTCCATTTGGGGACGGACTCGAGACTTATATAGTAAAAGTCTCTGTCCCGGGGAGAAGTAACGCTTTTGCGACTGACGCTCCTGAGTCCTGACTGACAGCTCCGCCGCCCGCACACATCATACCACTCCGGCTGTCCTTCGTCCCCTGTCGCCCGCAAGCCATGGGAGTGTCACGAACGAATTTGCCAAGCTATATAGTACTTAGATCATTATTTAATTATTGATTTCATCGACACTATGACCCTCATCTCTACTTTTGAGTCTCGGGACACTGATGTGTCATGACGTATCCAAAAATAATTGTAAATCAATTACACAATCGTTTAATTTGACGTGTTATTTAAAGTATTGTATTGTAAAATATTTTCATACAAATAATATTATAACTTGTAACAATACTAAAATTACTTAGAAAGGGAATGCTATACCATTTTTTCTAAGCTTGAAGTGGTTGAACGTTTATAATGTGCTTACAATGAGATGACGTTAGAAGAGAGTTTTATTTGAAAAGGTAAGGAATATGAATCTAATGTAATTTCTGATGTGGAAAACAGTTTACTGTGATTATATAAATTCTGTCCACGGCCGGCTGCGTTCAGTAACGTTGGCAGCGTTCCACCCTGTGCACTGACCCGGCGCTGCCGGCGCCCGCATTCTCTCTGTAATTGGAATACAAGTCTCCCCGTGAAAAAAAACCGATTTCATGCATCTGCTTGCGACCGGCAAATCGTGCTGTGTCACAAGTCTTAACTTCCAAGAGTTGTGACGATGGAGATTATTGCAAGAGTGATGGGAATATTGGCGTGATGGAACGCTGGCGAGTGACTGAGTAAGTTACATATTTAGTAAGAGATACATATAAACATATATCGTGGTAGTTATATATGGTACCTATCTAGTCATATTAGTACTAGCTGTTGCCCGCGAATTCATCCGCGTAGAACTTGTTGTGTCGCCTTAGAAAATTGATTGCTTTTAAATTATGTCAGGCGCAAGCTTAATTATCGCTGTCTAAACACACTTAAGGGGCCTTAAGGGATGATTTCCGAGATAAAAACTATCCTATATCCTTCCAAGGGTCCCAAATTATCTGTACGGAAAATTTATCTCAATCTGTTCAGGAATTAAGCGTGAAAGGGTAACAGTGCGATGAGATCGTTAGTTTAAATTGCTAAACATAAATTGAAAACTCAGTTTTTGCAAATATAATTAAGAATCTTAAGAATCATCAACAGACGTTTCTGCTTACTTTTTTATAGTGGGTTAAGGATTTTTTGTCTAATATCTTATGGCAAAAAATTCCAGTACGTAAAAAACTACATTACTGGCACCTTTTGCCTAAATCCGTCCAGTAGTTTTACTCACGTTTTAGGCTGGACTACCTGTATAGTTTTGAAAGCAAAATTATCTTCTGCTAAAAGACGTAGAACTTTCCATCTCCATCCCCAGTCCTCATGTAACGGTGTTAAAGAATAAATTAAGTTAATGAGCCATAATAAACTTTTTAAACTAACAAAACAATCCGCAAGCTTACTCAATCATTACCTTCTTTCGGTTCTGGGAGCATCGCAGTTCTAACCTAACATAACCAAATTTCTGGTAGCTGTTCGGTTCTGTAAAGGTCGTGGTTCTAAAATATATAAAGGGTCTAATGTAATAAGCGATATCCCCACCAGATGGTTATTCTCCCGAACAAAGTGAGTGAATGATTAGTAAAAATAATCTCCAATGATCAGTTTGTTACCGCCGTCTAAATGTAATTACAAGTTATATAGTCGCGGCCCCTGCCATTGCCGCACGAATAATAGACTGGCGTGTCCTGGGAGACGTAGAGACCCTCTCCGACCATATGTATATCAGGTTCGGGTTGAGGGTCTCCGAAGCGGGGCGTGTTCAGCCGCCCGGTGCCGGAAGGAGGGGAGCCTTCCCAAACTGGGCTTTGGGCAGCCTAGACCGGGAGGCGGCCAAGGAGGCTGCCCTGATCGAGGCGAGGTGGGGGCGGGCACCAGAACGGGCTACAGGCGTGAAGGAGGGCGCTTCAGTTCCGCGGCTCGGTGGCGACAGTCTGCGACGTGAGCATGAGGAGGGCAGGGAAACCAACCGCCAAAAAGCAAGTTTATTGGTGGTCGGAGGTGGTGGCTGCCCTCCGATATGCTTGCAACAGAGCGCGTCGCCATTACGGCCACTGCCGGCGACGAAGGCACACCCCGGAGGAGAAGGAGCTCCTGCACAGGGCCTTAAAAGAGGCAAAGGAGGCCCTGTGCACTGCGATAGCGAAGGCCAAGGACGCAGCTCACGATGCGTTCTTGGCCACATTGAACAGGTATCCATGGGGGCGGCCGTACGAGGTGGTACGCGGCAAAATGAAGAACGGTCCCTCCATGGATTCCCTGGAACCGGAGCTCCTCTCGTGGGTGGTGGAAGGCCTGTTCCCGCCCGCTCCCGACTTCGCCCCGCCTGTAATGACGCTGCCCCAAGTGGAAGAGGGACCCGTAGAGGTGGTGCCAATCTCCGAGAGGGAGTTGGCCTGGGCAGTGCACCGCCTAAGGACCTGTAAAAAGGCCCCAGGGCCCGACGGGGTGCACGGGAGGGTTTTGCCGCTGGCAATGGAGGAACTGGGGGACCGCCTCAAAGACCTCTTTGACGATTGTCTTGAGGCGGGGCGGTTTCCGAAATGTTGGAAAGAGGGGCGACTCTGCCTCCTCAGGAAAGAGAGCCGGCCAGCGGACTCCCCCTCTTGGTGGAGGCCAATCGTCTTGCTTGACGACACCGGGAAGATGTTGGAACGAATACTTTCCTCCCGGATCGTCAAGCACCTTGACAATACAGGCCCCATCATGTCGGACCGCCAATTCGGGTTCAGGGCGGGATGGTCCTGCATGGACGCGCTGAGGACCCTAAGGGGGTTGCACGAGGAGGCTGCAGAGAGGGGGCAGGGAGTGGTGGCGGTGTCGCTCGACATCGCCAACGCGTTTGGCTCTCTCCCGTACACGGTGATAGGGGAGGCACTCCGGTATCACGGTGTTCCTCTCTAACAGCGGCGCATCGTGGAGCACTACCTCACGCAGCGGGTGGTGCTCTACGAAGAACGAGGAGGGCAGAGGAGGGACAGGCCCATGGCATGTGGCGTGCCCCAGGGGCCCGTTTTTGGACCCCTTCTGTGGAACCTGGGGTATGACTGAGCCATAAGGGGCTCTCTCCTCCCCCGGACAGCAGTGATCTGCTATGCGGATGATACCATGGTAGCGGTTCGGGGGGCAGAAATGAGGGAGGCTTTGCGGCGGGCGGAGGTGGCCGCGGAGTTAATGGTGACCCGCATAAGGTTGCTGGGGTTGCAGGTCTCTCTCCCCAAAACGGATGCCATAATCTTTGGTAGTAGGGGATGGCGTCCGCCTGCGGGTGCAGCCCTAAGAGTGAGCGGGGAGATGGTCCAGATGAGGCCCCACATTAAGTATCTGGGCCTCATCCTGGACCGGAGGTGGAATTTCGGGGAGCATTTCCGCCAACTTGCTCCCCGAATAGTGGGCGCGGCTTTGGCGCTGGGGCGGCTGCTGCCCAACGTAGGGGGGCCATCTGTCGCGTGCCGCCGCCTCTATGCCGGTGTCGCCTGAAGCATGGCCCTGTACGGGGCCCCGATTTGGGCGGATCGGCTCAGCGCGGCAAACAAGGCCCTGCCTCGTAGGCCACAGAGGGTAGTGGCAATACGGATCTGCAGGGCCTACGTGACGCTGGCGTGGGCGGCGGCGTGCGCCTTGGCTGGCACACCTCCGTGGGAGCTAGATGCGAAGGCGCTGGCTGAGGCGCACAGGGAGCAGGTGCGGTGGAGAGTCACCGGGAAGTATCCCGCGCGCGAGGAGGTGAGGGAGGCCAGGAGGCAGACGCAGAGGAGGTTGAGGGAGAGATGGAAAGGCGACCTCGAGGACTCCCCCTATGGAGTCCGCACCATAGGGGCACTCCTCGGGTCGATGGACAGCTGGTTGGATAGGGCCCATGGCAAGGTGGGGTTCAGGCTTGCACAGGTGATGACCGGACATGGCTGTTTCGGTCATTACCTGTGCAGGATTAGAAGAGAGGATAGCCCCACCTGCCATGAGTGCGGCGCGGAGGACGACACGGCCCAGCACACCTTGGAGTGGTGCACTCGCTGGGCCGAAGAGCGCCGCACGATGGTGTTGGCCCTCGGAGTGGATGACCTCTCACTGCACAACGTGGTGGCGGCCATGTTAGGCAGCGAGAGAGCTTGTTGGGCTTCCCGGTGGCCTCCTTCTGCGAAGTCGTCATATTGCAGAAGCAGGCCGCGGAGCGAGAGCGCGAAGACAGTGCGGGCGCGCTCCCGCTCCGGCGCAGACAGAGAGGGTGGGGACGCGCACGGTTTGCAGCCGCGGACTGCGTTGGGGAACCACATTGCACATGGCCCTACACGTCTGGGGGGAAGGTCAAGCGTCTCTGACCTTCCCCTCCCTTGGCGCGGGTGCCCTGGCTTAGCAGCCAGTAATGCTGCATCCCACGACACATATCCCCTTAACGGCAGTTGAGGGTGATGCCGCTGGAGTATTAGGGGGTAGGCTCCTCCCCTCCCAAAAAAAAAGGCTCACCACGGTAGGCCTAAAACGACGACTTCTTTTGAACAAAAATTGTCGTCGAACGTCATATGAAAGCACTATCATATCGCATTATTAATCATCTACTTTTTACATGTATTTATAGGAAAGTTTACTACAATCGAATTTATTGCAAAAAACTTTATTTCTTGGTATAATATTTGAGCATCTACGTATAGGCATATGTACATGATATGAAGCAGTTTGTTTTTCCAGCGGAAGTTTACCTTCAGCGCGTACTTACATCTTTAGCAAAACTTGTAATGCGTAAATACGGGTATAGCCGAGCATTTTATCGATACGAATATTAGTAACGAAATAACATAGCAATAGGTAAATAAGATTAAGATAGAAGGCTTTCAATATATACGAGTATGTATGTCTCGGGGTGGGAGCGCAAAACGGTAGAATAAAATCCTGTAAAAAAAATTTTTTAGGGTGCCTCCCCTACATGTAAATTGGTGATGTATTTTTTTTCTCGTTAAACCTGTAGTGTGGGATATCGTTGGATAGCTTGTTCAAAAATATTATGGATTTCCTAAAACTATTTTTCAACTCAGTTATGCGTTTGCGAGATAATGGGATTTAAAGCCCTAATTTTTGTTCGAGTCATGTAACTAGTTAACTGGTAAGAAATGCACTTAATTTCGGGTGCATATACATTGTCATTGGAATTTGAACCTTCTACCGTGGACTGTAGAGTTGCTTTTTCACGGCACGGTGCTTCTTGCCCGCGGCCAAAAGACCTGCCCTGCAACATGACAGACGGGCAACTACGGAACCCAACCCTGCGCGTGGCCCGACACGCACTTGACCACTTTTAGCGTTAAAAACGCGGTACTGTAACTTGTTTCCCTTTTAAACGAACCGGCAGAGGCCGTGTTCTTTTCAAACGTTGACGAGTTCCGTTTGTGCTCCTTAACCTTACCTGGTTTAAGTTTCCGTCCTGGACATCCTGTCAGGATCACGGGATCGGTTTTATTCTTCGTTACAAAAGGTTCAGATAATTTATTTAATAAATTACTATCGTGTTCCTGTGAGTGAAACTTTTATTTATTTTCGCTACTACACTTTAATAAATTTTTGATTTTCCGGAGTAAATAAACAGATGTTGCTTGTTTATTAGTAAAAAGATAAGATAATTATACCTAGCAGACGACGCCATAGCCATCGCATATTCATTAATATTTCCAACAAATTCTCTTGAATGCTACAATCACCTACTTCATACCAGGTACTTAAATAAAGGCAATCAATAATAGATAGCAGCCGCGGCACCCCGTAAGACGGTCATAGACGTTGGATCAATATGCCTGTAATACGTAATTTGCTTCACCGATCGATGTAGGTTGAGGTAGGGTAGTGCTTTTGACACAGATAAGCTACATATTTAGATGCATTCACAGTATTGTATTCGTAAAGTAAAGATTAACCATGAGGTCTTCTTTGTCAGTTTAACGCCTATTAATCCTATATGTATTTTGTTTGTTGGGTTTTCGAAAACAGAAGACAGAACGAAGATTTCGTTCTCTCTTTGGCAACATCTTAATTCCCGGGAAAAAATAATCTCCGAGTTTTCATTCACGACGCTGATCAAAGCTGGATCTCCCATTTACTAATATTAAGAAGCCAGGCGTTTTTCGTGAAGAACCATTAATTGTCGTTTTTGTCGATAAACAGATGATTTGAGTTAAAGTGTTCTTATCTACCTTACGCACTCTTAAAACTTTCTTGCATATTTGTGGGTATTCAAAGTAAAGAATGTAAAGTACTTAGTACATAACTACAGAGCTGCAGAGCCCGATAATTGCGAGGCTGGCAACCCCTTGTCATGCCGAGGTATATATACTTAGTGCTTTTCTCAAACATGCAATGAATTCGGGCGGTGGCCCCAAGCTCTGCCTTCATCACCGATCGGAACGCTTCTGGACAATTCCACGATCCGCTTTTCTGTCGCTCTTCGCCTGGGAGTGACCTGCGTTGGCCCTCACCGTTGTCGCTGCGGGGAACCGGTCAACCAGCTGGGTCACCACGGATTGTCCTGCAGCAGAAGCGCAGGGCGTGCCTCCCCATCATGCGAACGTCGTCGTCCGTCGGGCCCTAGCCAGTGTGGGAACGCCGGCTGTTTTAGAACCAACCGGCCTTGCCCGTGATGACAGGAAGGGACGGCGTGGACCTCGTGCCATGGAAGCTCTAGCGCTGTCTCATCACCACGACACCGCCGTAAAGGATGGCTCTGCGGCAAATTCGGCGGGACTCCTCAAGCGGCGCAAGCACATAAATAAATAAATAAATAATAAATAAATAAATATAAGGGGACAATCTTACACAAATCGACCTAGTCCCATAGTAAGCTCAGTAAGGCTTGTGTTATGGGTACTAGACGACGATATATATAATAGATATAAATACTTAAATACATAGAAAACATCCATGACTCAGAAACAAATATTCATGCTCATCACACAAATATTTGCCCTTACCGGGATTCGAACCCAGGACCTCTTGCTTCGTAGGCAGGGTCACTACCAACTAGGCTAAAGCGGTCGTCATGTCGCACATACATACAGACTTTAATGGTGGCTACCTTTTTGCGCCGTTTGGGGTTGAGACTCTGGGAGCGTAGAGGTAAAGCGCCCATGAACTTTTTAAGAAGATTTCCAAACGCCAGGTAGAGGTGCCGCGTGACCGGAAGGCTACATCATATCTGGCAGAGCGGATCATTGCCATACAACGTGGCTAAAGGACCATGGGCAACTTTGTATGGAGCCTGGTCCTGAATCCAACAAAGCTGAAACTTAGGTCATTAAATAGGTCTTTAAATCTACTTCAATTCGTTCTATGGGCACTAAGTTGAATTCCATTGCAGAACTGAGATATTCATTTATTTAAGTTAAAGTGAGTAGGATCTATGAGAAAACGGGTTCTCTCCGTGAATACATATTCAGAATTATTAAGGTAAGGTTAGTGTGTAAAATAAACATGTTTTTTGTAGCTAATAAATTGTTTTATTAATAAAATATGAATATATGCCACGCTCGATGTTTCTTCATCATTAGTACATTTTGTCATATCTACCCTCCAGAATACTAAACATGAATATTCTCCGAATGCGTTTTTTCATAGCTCGTACTACTGACTGTGGCTAAAATACGAATATCTTCGTTCTGCAATGGAATTAGACTTTGTGCCTATAGAATGAAATAAAGTAGATTTAAAGACCTATTTAATGACATAACTCTCAGTGCTGTTGGTTTCAGGACCATTTTGACGCATGGTCCTTTCCTGAAAATCGTCTTTTATGAAGTTAACATTGGACTTTTGAAACAATATGGTATTCAAATAGCATAATCTACATGTGGTATACCACGACATTTCCTTATCTAATAAGTATTCGAATGCCTCTAAAATGAACAACGTTATCTCAAAAAATGGGGTTTGAAAGCTAGTTTCCTTTTGCGTTCCCTCATATTTTATAGAAAGAAGAAATGCGACTTATGTTGATTTTTGCTCACCTATTAGACCCCTATCATGGCCGGCCTTATCACGCAATAAGTGACACGGTTGAGCGTCAATCTCGTTCTATCGAACGGTGTCAGCCAGTGATGGACGCTCTATCTTGTTACTTATCACGTGAAAAATCCGACCATGATACGGGGCCTACTCTACAAAAGTTCTGGTGAGAAACGTCAAAAGCCGTTAATAATATTTTTTTATTTGCCAATTTAGTAACTATTACTATACGTAAGCCTGAAATGTCACCTTATCAGGGACTGATCGAGGTTTGAACTTTGTAATGCGGTCGAAAAGCACGAAAATTTGCCATCATTTCAGTGTCGACCTCAGCCTTGAGTCATCGACATAATAAAATATTTTATGGTTTGCAAAACCGCTCATATCAACATAATGTATACTTGAAAATCTAAAAACACCATAATTAAGTTACATCTTCGGTCGGTTTTTTCTATTCGCGATCATTTCAGTGTGCCCCTCGTATTATTATCCTATCGGGCTGTGATAGAGATGAACCGAATTGAGGCTCTGATTATGCCCATCGAAAAACGTGTTTGTACTTATACAATATATTGCACTTGTTTACATCAAATAAACATGGCACATATATGACATATACGTCACGATCGTTAGGGGCATCGTTTTAAAATTAGGTCAAACGTCGGAGGGGTTTGAATTTTTTATTAGGTGACTCAACGCAATAGGACTGGCACAAAAAGTGCTACGTGTAGAAAGCACCAATCAATTCAAATAAAATACAAACCTAATAAAGCAAGTATAAAAAAAAAATATACGCGTTAACTTGAGAACCTCCTCCGTTTTTTTCGTCGGTTAATAAAATTGACATGGAATTTATAATGTAAATCTTATATTGTGAACAATAAGACATAGTCCAAACATAGTCACATACATGCATTCGCTCGAAAAACATAACCCTCCTCTCCTTCGGCAGTTGGGTAAAAAAGAGCAAGTCATAATTTTACTCTATTCATGAAAAGATGAATGTTACTAGTAATTACTATTTATGGCTAAGAAGATGTAGCTACACGAGTAGGTAGTCAACCTGGCCTTACTAATTCCCTAAAGTGACAATATTTGGCTATCATTTCTAAAATGTTTAGTACGCATTAATCACGAAACTAAAAGTCTTCGATAATAATAATGTTGATAGTTCTTCGCACTAGTGTACAGTACATACCGCTATAGCCTAGAAGTGCCGACAATACAAAGAAAACGAGAGTGCAATTTGAATCACCGTTTACGAATGCTACAAAACAAATGCGACCTTACTCCTTTCTCAAAGGTTTCAAAATACTTCGAACTCAATAAGTAAATAACTCGCGAACATGAAAGGATAGGCTAAGTTAAGTCGTGTCGCGGCAGCACATCAGTGTCACCTGTGGCATGTGAAGTGACGAGTTGGCAGTAATGGCGTGAATGCGCCCGGCACCCACGCGTTCACTGAAAACTATTCGGTTCCACTTTACGGAGTTAGGAATGATAATGCCGAATTTTTAATCGAAATTGTCGTCATGCATGGCTTTAAAGTTTGCCATTGCTAATGCAGTATTTACATTTGAACAACACCAGCAGTCCATATAATGAGCTAACCAACGATTCAATTAAATGAGTATAAAACACAACAGATACAAGAAACATAAAATGTGGAAGAAACGTAATTGACGTGAGCATTTCACAGACAAGTCAAGGTGACGGACATTGTCATTTCTCGGATTGAAGATCCATAGATATTACTATTAGTACAACATATCTCTACCCACAGCCATACTAGCATAGCACATATACTCGTAGCGATGTAAACATTCTCCGCCAAGGATCCGACGAGCTTTCGACAAATATGAGGTGTGTTTCCCGATCGTGTAAAAAGCCTGTCACAGTCTGGCGCGGCCTGCGGAGGCGGTCCATAGTAATTTTGTCATCGACTGTCAAATTTCCTATTGAGTAAGCTGCGCCAGTCTGTGAGAGGCTTAGGCCTGCCACACACTGGCGCGGCCTGCGGTGGCGGACAATAGTAAATTTGACAGCGGCGGACAAGTTTACTATTGACCGCCGCGGCCAGGCCGCGCCAGTGTGTGGCAGGCCTTAAGTGTGTTTCTGGCCTAAGAGTCACCTCCGTTACAGTCATGGACAATATGATTCGTTTTTTTTTAATCAAGGTAAGGCACCATCGTGGCACCATCCTTGCCAGGCCGGCCGTCAGTAAGGTGTTCTGATGTATCCGTATACGACTCATTACGTTTGCCATACAAAGATAACGAGTACTAAATAATATCAAGGCAGACTTAATAGACTCCTTTTGGATTAACATTAAACATTACAAATATTACAGGAAAGTGACCAGCAGTTTATTCAAGTACGAACATTAGCCGCGGAATACAGCTATGTATTGTACTTGAAGCAATCCAGCGTAATATAATCCGTCGAGCTCATTACTATTTTCCTATCAAACAATATAAAATTACAATATTTAAGTAGATATTGTCGCAAATAAACCAATTTACATAAAATATAAGGCCGGAAATCTTAGCTTGTTATTACCAAGAAAAGATAACCTCCCAATACATTCATAATTAATTTATCGTAGCAGGTCTACGAAGGACCGGCTGCTACGCCGCTACGGCTACGAAGCCCCACTTCAAGTTAAGAGGCCGCAGTAAGCTCGGCCGAATTTCACCATCCCATACAAACGTAGTTACGCTGTCATTTTAAAACTACGTGTTGGATTGTGAAGAAACTTTGCATATACAATGACATGAGGTATATCTATGTCTGTAATTAGTTTATATGGTTCCAATTTATAAAACAAGGTAAATGGTATATCTATGTCTGTAATTAGTTTATATGGTTCCAATTTATAAAACAAAGTAAATACAGCACTTTCTGCTACATATGAGGAAAACCACGGCATCAGCTACGAGCGTAGCGCGTAGCGATTCTTGGCAGTGAATGTGTTAACATTGCGATCTACGCTACGGTCAAATTATATTTTGTATTGTCATCACGTTGATTGACTTGATGCTGAAGGACTCATTATTCGGCCTATGCAATATCACATAGAAACAAACATCATGGCTTTTGAATGATCCTTGGAACATGGCGGATCGTGCTCCAGACATTTTTTTTCATTTTCTGCATCCTGCTGTTTAATGTATAGTTTTGATAGCGTATTATGCAATAAATGGCAAACATGACGGCTACAGTTTATGAAGAATTTTCCTGGAAATGCGAATAACCAATTCTTGGGCATCATTCAGCGGTTCGTGGTCGCGGCCGCCATTGTGCTTTGTACTGCTCCAGCTATCACTCAGTGCATCGTGAAGGCCTTACACCGTACATCATGCATATGAAATGTTTTTTTTGTTTTTAATTTCTGTACACTGTCTTTGGCAAAGGCCCTAGAGGCTGCCATTTCTCTAATAAATAATAAATAACAAACATCATAAACAAACGTCATATAGAACATTCGAAAGAAAGTTTGTATAATTGCTTTTCTTAGGCTTGATTTGAACAACTGGAAACCCAAGATTAATGTTACATACGATAAAAAAAAGATTAATGCTAAAAAAAATGTTTGAAATAATCTTGGAATAAACTATCCTGTGGTTTTTGATCGAATTGATACTTTGTAGGAACGTCCCGCGGCAGTTAACATAATACACAAATAAATACGAGTAACTCAAAACAACGTTCTAAAAATCGAATGTTTTTCGAACTAGGTATGCATACACATTATAAACAAACTAACCATCTCAAAGTGTATACGCAACTAAAGAAAAGATGCAGATGCAGATGATGATATTTACAATTATTTTGTGACCAAAATGTTGAAAACAAAGTAATAGCTACTGAAACCTTTTTACTTTAGTTTATACTAACTTCAAACAATAATTAGGTACGATTTGAAGTAATGTGATACGGAACGTGTTCTAATCGAACAATCAGCGTCTGGTGACGTTACTCCTGTCAAAAGTCAAAACTTACGCAACTCCTATGACATCTAGGGACAAACCACGGAAAACAAATATATAGGATTTTTGAATGATCCTTGGAACATGGCGGATCGTGCTCCAGACATTTTTTTTCATTTTCTGCATTCTGCTGTTTAATGTATAGTTTTGATAGCGTATTATGCAATAAATGGCAAACATGACGGCTACAGTTTATGAAGAATTTTCCTGGAAATGCGAATAACCAATTCTTGGGCATCATTCAGCGGTTCGTGGTCGCGGCCGCCATTATACTTTGTACTGCTCCAGCTATCACTCAGTGCATCGTGAAGGCCTTACACCGTACATCATGCACGTGAAATGTTTTTTTTATTTCTGATTTCTATACACTGTTTTTGGCAAAGGCCCTAGAGGCTGCCATTTCTCTAATAAATAAATAACAAATATATAACAGGATTTTTTTACTATAAATTATAGTATTTTAATTTTTAAATGCTTTCGTGGTCATGCGATTCTTTGAAATGAAAGCATAATTGAAAATGTTGCATCTTTTCTATTGCCAATGTCAAGGACTAGAATTGTCAAGCAGTGGGCAAACAGTCGGTAGCCGGGTGCGGGCGCGGGGCCGGTGTTTGCGGGCCAGTATTTGCAGATAGGTTTGCAACTACCTACTCTGGCAGCGGGTTGAATGGATAAGTACGAGTATTTACTTCCAAATATAGAGGTAGTATTTTTTTTTGTCCGACTATATCAATATTCGTGTAATATTGAACTTGTGTGGCAGAAACTAAAGCTCAAGTTTGTTCATCACGACCGGCTTCGCCTAGTGAACAGAGGCCCTGCCTACGAAGCTGACGGCCCTGCGTTCGAATCCCGATAGGGGTGTTACGTGTTACCACACCAATCGATCGATGGTAGTCGACGTAGATCGACAGTTTCGACTATTATGTGGCAAACAATGACGTATTTATTTATATCTATGAAATATTATGTAGTCGTCTAGTACATGTAGCTCAAGCCTTAACGCCGTCGCTAAATTCGAATGCTTTCATCGTAATCTTTGTTTTGCGTGCCAGTCTTTTAATGATTTCTAATGGAATATCGAATGCCAGCTGAATAAAATCTCACAATGGAAATAGCTAGTTTATCAATTCATTGCATGACCAAGTACCTAATTATACTTTGAAAACAATATTTTCTTTGTATAGAGTTGACGCTAAATAGTATGATATCTACTAATGTTGTGAACACATATATTAGGTAATGTATGATTCATATTCCAATAGCTGCATAGAATACGAATTTTACGATCAATACCTCTAATGTATTGAAAACTTTAAAGCGATTGTCGGAGACATGCGAAGCTACCGAATATTCTTAAAATATCATCTTCAAAGAAAGCGTGAACAACGGTGAAGTGCCTCGCTCGGTATTATTGCCAAACGTTCAGTTGTCGAATGTCGATGTTGCGAAAATGGGTCACTGAGTGTCATGCACCCACATACCATTCGCTGAAACAAAAGTTTATACTCGCGAGTGTCTTTACAAGTGTTGATTTAAGACGATTTATTGCTGGACGTGTAAATTACTCAGACGTTTTTATCGCCGTAGGTGTGTACGAATAAAACTACATAAAATCAAAATGTAAACAGCTTATTCAAGCACTTGTGATAATTACTTGGTATAGGGCATAACGATTACTATCTTGATAAAATGTAGCTATTTTTCAACCATACATTTTGAAAGGATATGCATTCCTTACTTTTTTTTGTTGATAACCATTTTTGCTCTTAACCTCGCAAACAAGTTAACGATGAATATCTTGATTAAACGTAGGTACCTACTTATTTCTCAATAATACATACATTTGGGAATGTAGGTATATTTTTGATACACATTCCTAGATACTATTTTTGCGCATACCTAATCAGTTTTCCTTTATAGAGCTCGCAAACGAGTCTTGAACTCACGTTTTTTTAATTTTTCAAGTGTTCACAAAAGTACATGACATTTCTCGAATCGATGTTGTTTTAAATTCATAAACCGTTATTAATTGGCATCGAATTATGAATGAAAGCCTTGTTTACCTTCCTTGCACGGTTGAGGTCGGTTGAGGCGAGCGCGCCTGGAGCACTGGGCTCGATAGGTCACAGTCACTGACACAGCACTACTCGGTAAGGTCTAGGGTGCGCGCGGGGCGGAGCGCGCGGCTGTCTCGCCTCGGGCCGGAGTGTGACTGCGCCGTGCCGGTTGCGCCCGCCCGCTCGCCCGCCCCGCGCCGCCCGCCCAGAGCTTTCTCTGCGCAAAGCACATATTACTTTCTTTTGTTCCACATAAGTTTTTCACCATTCACCTGGTAAATAAGTGGCGTTCGGTAATGATGTATGATTAATTTGATATAAAATAATAGCATTTCATTATTGAAATTTAACAAAATCGAGTTGGATTCCTTGATAACACAGTTTCACATTAAATTATAATAGAACTTTTTTGTATTGGACAATTTACATACTTAGTTTTTATTTACAGTTTTGAATGTAGACCACCCTGTTTTTAACCGACTTAAAAAAGGAGAAGATTCTCAATTCAGTGGTTTTATTTTCTATGTTTGTTACTCCGTCATTTATGAGCCGATTCGTATTTCATTTGGTTGTAAGTATATGCTTCCAGATAGGTCCCTTTCTATCAAACATTCAGTTGGATGGGGAGATCCACGAGGAATTGAGGGAACTCCTCAATTAAATTAAGCACGCGATAGTGATCTTGGTATATTCTATTATAACTCGTGTTTTACACCCGGAAATCATAAATTTGGTGGAGTGGAATTGATGATGAAGAACACAGATGACTTATGGAATTCCTCAATTATGTGCTTAAAAGTACAAAAGTACGTCACAAATTCTGATAAGTTTCCTTTGAAATAGCAACTAATAAAGTGCCAAAGCTGATCCTTGTGGAATCGACGGAATCGGAAGTCCTCAAATATTATCGGCCCACATACAGCGATTGGGATATTAGGGTTCCGTAGTCGACTAGGAACCCTTTTAGTTTTGCCATGTCTGTCCGTACGTCCGCGGATAATCTCAGTAACCTTTAGCACTAGAAAGCTGAAATTTGGTACTAATATGTGTTTTAATCACGCCGACAAAGTGCTAAAATAAAAGTGGGAAAAAATGTTTTATTAGGGTACCTCCCCTATACGTAAAGTGGGGAGTGTTTTTTTTTCATTTCAACCCTAACGTGTGATATATTTTTGGATAGGTATTTAAAATTGAATACGGGTTTAGTCAAATCATTTTTTGATAATGTTAATATTTTCAGAGATAATCGCTCCAGAAGTAAAAAAATATATGTCCCCCCTCTAACTTTTGAACCATAAGTTTTAAAATATGACAAAAATCTCAAAAGTAGGACTTTATAAAAACTTTCTAGGAAAATTCCGATATTCCGATGGCCGTTGGGGCGGAAAGGTTCTCGAGTGGCGACCACGTACCGGAAGGCGCAGCGTGGGTAGGCCCCCGACAAGGTGGACTGATGACCTGATAAAGGTTGCGGGAGTCCGCTGGATGCGGGTGGCGCGGGATCGGTCACTTTGGCACTCTTTGGGGGAGGCCTATGTCCAGCAGTGGACGTCTTTCGGCTGATATGATGATGATGATGATGATGAGGAAACACATCACCGTATAAGCAGGTGTTTATTGTACCTGTAATTTCTACAAAATCACAATGAAATGGCGTGCTTTCAAATATAGTAAAAACGGTGAAAATCGGTTGACGCAATAAAGAATTATCCCATAAAAATAATCTTCCATACTTTAAGCTCGCGCGCAATAGTTTAGGTACTTAATTTGCCGATAGATGTCGTTGTACGCGGAACGCTCATATCGTACATGGCGGTGTTAAGATTTTTCCTGATTTAATGGGGTCGGAGCAGGTGCGCCCATACATTAGGTCGAAAATTTATCGTGCTCGAATTGTCTTAGTTGTCTTTGGTCGTTCGTTGTCTAATAATAAAATTGTTCGCTAAGTATTGCTTGTATTGTGCGCTAAGTATTGCTTGTTTAACGCTTAAGTGGGGACACTTACTGTGACGGACGGAAAACTACGGAACCCTACACTGAGCGTGGCCGCCCCGACACGCTCTTGGCCGGTTTTTTTTTGTCTCTATTAATCAACGCATTTGCTCTCGGAAATCAGTTCATGTGGTAAATTGGAAAATAAATGTGGAAATGTTCTCGTGGCTTGGTGGAGTACTAAATTGATGTCGGTTAAAACTTTGTTTTCTAAGTAAAGTATGTACCTATTGCTTAAAAGTATTTTTTTTTCTCTGTTATACTTTAATAAGTAAGTATTATAAAGAGGAAAAGTTTCTGAGCTTGCAGCTTTGTATACAAACCCCACCTCACATAAATACATACATGTTTGTATGTCGGGTGTAATGCCCAGAACCACTTATCAGATTACAGAAAAATATCTTTCGCTTTTTTATAGAATGAACTTTCTTGATGGACATAGGCTATATTTTATACAACGCGGGTTTTACTTGCATTTTTGCAATAGGTACGTCAGGAATAACAATAAGAAGGAAAAGTCTGTAAGATTATAGCTTTATAAGTTTGGTTGTAAGTATTATATTTTATCGCGCGGCATTGCTTGATTCTTTGTAATTGGCGGGCAGCTAGTCTGCAGTCAAATTCGATAAGCACTTAGGTATACATATATAAAATAATTGCTTTCATTTCTAAAACATTTGTACTTACGTGATTTCTAAAATCGGACAATCGCTTAAGGTCACACCAATTGAGAACAACCTCTTTTTTATTGAATTCGTTTCCTTCACCCACAGACACCTGTTATTAGAGTTCTCTTTTAGTAGCTTGTTTCCTCGACAAAGGGGAAAACCACGAAATCAGTTACTATCGGCTACCTACGCTGCGCGTGTAGTTCTACGGAAACATTGGCAGTGAATGTCACCCATTCAAGGCCAATAACTCACATTGGAGTCATGCCTGTACTTGGGATTTCCGCTACGAAGCGGAAAAATGTTCCTACGCGCTACGGCGTACCGCACGTAGCGTTCCCTGGCCTCAGATGGGTTAAAGGCGCGTAGCTATTATCGTTTTCGAATGAGCCTGTGAATAAATTTATTTTTAGGGTTCCTTAGTTAACATCTACGTCCGTCCGTCCGTCTGCGGCTTAGCCCAGTGACTCTTAGTCCTAAAAAGCCGTAATTCGGCACGAGTATATAATTCAATCACGCCGACTAAACAGATTGTAACTTTAACCTAATGTTACCGGATAGGCCCACAGCTAAAATAGTACATTGTATGACAAGGGTCTAAAATAAGCCACATCACCACGAGAAAATTAATAATAATTAACGTCATGAGACTCATGAGATAATAGGGCAAACCGTCGGCTACGTAAAAATGTAACCATTCATACGTCATGTGCTAATGCTAAGAGATTTAGACATATAAAATTGCCGGTATAAACCGATGATAGGCGTAGTGTAGGTGGATCGAGACCTCCGGTAAATTTTAACACTATGAATAGAATAGCAGTCGCCGTAAAAATTACTGTCAAAACAAATATTCCTCTGCACTTTTAAGAGCTCGGATTGATTGTTTTACCTTTTACGACATTTCGCCTCGCTCCGAGGCTTGGAGCCGGCCGAAGCCACAGAATAGATAATAGTACAAGTACAGAAAGGAACACTCCTGTTTTTTTACAAAAGGCGCTTTCTTCTCAGTTAATACATTAAGATTCATAGCCCTCTGACGTCGACGACGACGACGTCGGCGTTCATCGCTACAAGAACATGCCGGTGCCCCAACGTTGGGGAACCGGCATGTTCTTGTGTAGGTACTTGTAGCGATGAACGTAAATCGCGGAGTGTCCCGCGCCTGCCGAAGCCCGATTTTCTCATAGAAAACATGTGTCTTGCATGTATCACAAAATATTTTGCAATTTTTATTTGCAGGCTTCTCTGCACAATGGGCCATCATCGCCCATCATACAGGACGCAATTATGTAGTGTTAGGGGGAGAAAGACATAGTTCCATCGCATTCCAAAGACCTGCAGTCGCCGTATTTTGAGTAAATATTACTTTCAAAACAAATATTCGTCCTCTTCAGGAAATTTCGCCTGCTCCAGAGACTTGCCGCCGGTGACAAATTAGAAATGCTTATAACCCTTTCGAGTGGCTGGCCTAGTAAACATGTATATCATAATAAAGGTACTATTACAATTATTACTTGCAGGCTTCTCTGCACAATGGGCCATCACGGCCCATCATTTGTATAGTCAGGAGAATAACCGGTTCTATTCTGTGGCAATGATGGCGGCTGTTACGCGCGTAAGTAATAGAAGCAATTAAAACTTAATTTGGGAAGTACCATTATTTATTAGACTAGTACAGTGATAATTGTCACTCTTGAGACGATTAGTACGGTATTTTGAGTCTATTAACGACTTGTCTCCATCTACTCCTCACCACAGTGTTAAAATAGTAAAATATTGCCGAGACGTCAGCGGCGGGTGCGTAACGATGGCTATAAATATTTATGATATAATATTACTCGCAATAACGCTCATCCGATATAATTCTCAAGTTCTATAACAACACTTATTATATTTTCATAGGACATAATTATCATTTTATATAACGGTCATTTGATATAAAAATATTTGTTATAACATACATTAAGTATAATGCATATTTGCTATATTGAACATTGGATATAATGCTAATTTCTTCTAATGCACAATTAGCATAATATTTTTTGGTAGACTCTAAGGCAGGTCAGTGTAGGTACGACGACGAGCGAAGCGAGGAGTGTTAGGTTGAGCTCCGACCCTACAGCGCGCGAGCCGAGCGAGCGAAGCGAGCGTGCCGCGGTAGCGGCCGGCGAAGCGCCAGAACCGAACACTTTTTACTACCTAATATATACTTACATAGTACAATTTGCGAACCGTTACGTCAGCTACATTTTGTTTAATAATAAAATATTATTTTACTTTATAGTTATGAAATATAACTTGTATGTAACATGAGCATTATACCATATAATGATTATACAAAACAAGTGTTATATCCGATGATCGTTATACAAAATAAACATATATATTTTGATATTATAACAAACGTTTATTATATACAATGAGTGATTATATACCTTGAAATTATGTCAAATGTTGTTATAGCGAATGAAATTATATTATTTATTTTTATACCCATCATTACACACCCGTCAGCGGCAAGTTAACACTTATAGTGTTGTAACTATTTAAAAGTTTATATTCATTGACATTTTATCGGCGTGTATTATTTATGTAGGCGAGGCGTTTGGTAAGTTTGAGATTGAGAGACAGACATAATACACATGTGAGTGAGCTGGAAGTTTATTTTGCTACCTCCGTATAGTATACCTACAACATTGACTTTTGTATTGTTTATTTTAGTAGATAACTAAAACTATACAGATTATTATTATTATAGTTGTTAAATACGGCTTAATTACGTTTTAATAATTATTGAATCTCAGAAACAGGACTTAAGTAGTTAAGTTAAGGTACCCATGATTTTTGTTTTTAATGTGGTAAATGCTGTAAATGTCGTTTTGTATACATGTATTTTTATGGAGATACAATTTATACGAATAATACGAATATATGAAAATGAAAAATAATGAAAAGTAAATATCGATGTCGATAACTTGTAACAAAATATTTTTCACTGCACTAAATCTCGAGCGAGCATTAGTGCAGTACATCGTGCGAGCGAAAAAGCAGAGACAATAACGTATGAAGACCTGGCAGATAACATGGTTGTATCCCTTTTGTTGTAAAAAAGTAAGAAGAGACCGCGTATAAAGAACATGTTCAATTTATTAGAGCCTATATATGCCTTTTTCTGTAATCTGTGAATGCATGAAACTTGTTTACAAATTAATTTCTTAACAAAGTGTCACATATCCTTTCGTAGTAAGCTCGCCACAATACGAATTGGCTTAGCTGGAATGTTGTACTGCGCTATTGTCTCGAAATTTATTACGCAAATTTAGCTCGGGTGTCAACTAGTAATTGATAATTTTACTGTAAGTCGGTCTTTTGACCACTGGGTCATTCTTGAGAATTGCATTACCTATTCATCTCATTAGCTTGGCGTTTTTTTATTTTAGTAAAGGGCATTGTAACCTTGTATGAGAAATATTGTCATTTTATTTTTGCAGCGGCCACGGATGTTTGTGTAAAAATCTTTTAGAGGACCTCTTAATACGCATATATATATAAAAATAAACGCGTTAAACAATATCGGAGCCGAGATGTTTTAGTTTGGTTTATAACTTTTCAATATGACCTGCGGAAATATGTATTGCAAATATCTCGGCTCCAATGCATTTTAGAGTATTACATTTCATAACAAAATATGTTTGTTTAAAAAAGATCTATCATAATATACCAATTTAACGAGTGGCCGCTCATTTAAAAAATATGACAAAACATTTACCCAAACCCCTTTCTACCTAGTTACGAGTACAATAAAATCCAATTAAATATTTAATACTAAACATATTTATCGGATAGGCATCACTTTGGGTCACTTGGGTATTTTGGGTAGTTAAATAAATAAATTGTTGAATAAATGAGTCGATCGTTATGTTATGCGAAATATGATAAAATGTCATAATTTTCAAAAAAAAACTAGAATAGTATCATTAGCATCATTACCCTGTTTAGAAAATCGGGAGAATGAGAGCCAAAGGAAAAATATGTTTCTTGTCGATTATGCCGAAACGAGTCAATTTTAAATCAACGCATGCACTCCTTCATGTGTTATTCTCTACACTAAACATTGTATGTCAATTGCAGAAAATAGATTTTATAAGAAAATACAGGGTAGGTAATGATAGTCATAGTGAACCAAAGTCAGGGGAATGATATATCTTGTTAGAAATTTGATAGTGTGTGTTACCACCCTTACAGCACCAACCTGCCTGTATTGAATCGTGTGCATGATACTTAATGTTAATGTAAGTTTGGTGACAATGCAATACTTTGTGACCATTTAGCTGATCTGATGCTGGAGCCGGAAGATAGCCACTGGAACTCTATGATGGAACGTGCTATGATAGTCGAGTTTCGGGTTATATGTTTTGTTATCTTCAGTAGGTACTTACCATTGTACATGATGTAACAAACTATCATGACATGATGTATAAATGAAGAGAATGCGAAATGTTACTGGAAACTAATTTAGTAATGTCGTAAAAATAATATGAAGAAAGTGTATATAATGATGTAAATAAATGAATATAGTGTAAATAAAGTTAATGGTGTAAATATTTTTTATATTCTATGTAGGTATGTCAATGGTATTATAAATGCCAACAATATAATGTAATAAATAGTGAATATTATGGCAAAGGCGTATATAAATGTATGGAGAAAATATTGTAATTGGCGTACATTAAAATAAAAAAGTGTAATGCATAAGCATATGGTATAATCTTATAGGGAACAGTGTAAATAGTGTAAATTATTAATTACATTTAATAATTAAAAAAAATACAGTGTAAAATATTAATACAATGTTCTTTAGCATATATTTTTTAATTATCGTTTAAATTTATTTGTATGAAATTTGTGAGAGAAAAAACGCTTAGCAGATCATGAAAATTCCATGGTTCAAATTGTGATTTTCATGCAATGGGGTTGGCAACTGTCAAATGTTTGACTAGATGGCGCCTTCATAGGTTTTACCTAATCACTAGCCTTTTTCTATAAGATTTGGCTTAAACGGCTTGATTCTAAACAAGGAAATTCCGAAAAAAAAACAAGAATTTGACAGTTTTGGTAGGACTGACGGTAAAACCTATGCTGGCGCCATCTGCAAATACCTTCGCCCGGCCAACCCCATTAGTCCGGGAAACCCGTTTGACGTTTGGAACATGCATCCAGACGATAGCAATTAGTCAGATTCTGATGAATTGGGGCTGACAAATCACGTAATGTGGATTGCCCATGATTTCTGTGCGTGGAGCTGTTAAGCACGCTACAAATGAAACAATTTGTCACACCAACCGGTCCTGACAAAGACACCAATACAATACTACTTAATTAAAGAGTAATAATAAGCACTGCCCTGCTACTAAAAAGTTGTACTCTTGTATTAAGTTGTATTATAATCGTTTTTCGTTTTTATTTATTTACTTTACTCCCGCCTCGTTTTTCCTATAATATTTGTAAGTTTGTATCGTAATTCATTTTATGGTACAAGTGTTACTGTTTTGTTCGTAGCATGCTTGTTGAAATTGAGGAAAAGTAAATGTTAACCAAGGCTAAAGCTAACAATTGATTTATTAGACGACAAGCTGCCCGCGCTGCTTCTCTCGCATAATTCAAAGAAAGTAGGCAAACCTGTGGGATAAAATATAACCTACCACCACCCAGAAACCCCAATCTGTACACATTCAAATATTTTTTGAAACTCACTAACTTGCAAAGCTTCAATCTCACAGACTTTGTCCTCTTATAATATTAGGATAAATAATTTCAACAATTTCAACAATGGATAAGGAGAATTGGTATATACTTAAGTATAATTATTTACTCCATAATAATTTTGTTAGGTTTCTTGAAGATGCGCATATTATATATGTTTCCGTACGCCTTTAAATGAAAGTAAGTTACCACGGGTCGTGTTAATATGCGATATCGAAATCCAATTGTCAAGTAAAAAGTCGTAGAAAAGTAATCCATCCAAATAGCAATCGAACTAATAAGTTTTGAAACTGAAACCGTGTGTTGTGACAGAAATTTTACAGATATCTAACAACACACTTGTACCATAAAATGAATTACGATACAAACTTACAAATATTATAGGAAAAACGGGGCGGGAGTAAAGTAAATAAATAAAAACGAAAAACGATTATAATACAACTTAATACAGGAGTACAACTTTTTAGTATCAGGGCAGTGCTTATTATTACTCTTTAATTAAGTAGTATTATATTGGTGTCTTTGTCAGGACCGGTTGGTGTGACAAATTGTTTCATTTGTAGGGTGCTTAACAGCTCCACGCACAGAAATCATGGGCAATCCACATTACGTGATTTGTCAGCCCCAATTCATCAGAATCTGACTAATTGCTATCGTCTGGATGCATGTTCCAAACGTCAAACGGGTTTCCCGGACTAATTGCATGAAAATCACAATTTGAACCATGGAATTTTCATGATCTGCTAAGCGTTTTTTCTCTCACAAATTCATTCAAATAAATTTAAACGAAAATTACAAAATCATACTGAAGAATATTGTATTAATATTTTACGGGGTTCTGCCTTTTCTCCGAATTTATTATGTCCGAGTTTCACTTGCCAACCAACTTTTCGCCATTTTTCGCCGATGATTCACCTTGACAACTAACTAATGGCAAATTTTTGTATGACAACAGATTCATTTGGTATAATTATTGTCAAGTCGATTACTGTAATGAATTAAAAAAATTGGCCTACCTATCATTTGGCAAATCTTTCAGTTGGACAAACAACTACTAACCAAATAACGTTTCGTCAGTGCAATAGTTCCCTTTTCTTACATATTAAGACAACTTTTTACTACAAAGAACAAGACAGCATAACATAGTCAGACATTTATTCAACGTGTTCTTATATAAGTTACAAGGAGGGAAGTGGGGATGGGGAGACGAAGTTAGCCAAAGAGGGGTTTCGGGGGCGAAGCCCCCGTATTAAAAACAAAACAATCGTAACAGTGATATTATTTGTAGGTTAGGTTAGGGTTAGCTTGTGTCCCTTAGAGCGGAAATAGGCACCCCGCGAAGCGGGGTGACGTCGACACGCTGGCGGTTAGGTAAGGTTTAGGTAAGGTTAAAATGGCAGGTGTTTAATTTAAAAAAAACACATGTACACCTACATACATACATTCCACCAAGCAACAGTCCAAAAGTAATGATGTAAACACTTATCTTCAATGATGCAATAATTCAGGTACCGTCATTGTCAAAAAAACAAGTGAGCGGTTGCGCTTACTCACTTTGTAAATACGTTACATACCTTAGTTACTAAATAAAACATCTGGTAAGTGTTTTTAAGTGTTATACCACGAAATGTATTATAAGTCAAACTGACCCATTCTGATACTCGAAAGGTGGCATTTTGAAAAGTGACTTTATGAAAAAAAGTCCAAGCATACAGTTGGTAACCGTGAGGTAGGGAAATAAAACTAAACCTTTTGATAAGTTGACAGTTAATCATTCGGCGAAATGACATTATGCGAAGAATTGGTTGCGATGTGATATTCGTACATAACATTTTCGGAGATGATTTAGAGAACCATATTTTACACTGTAATTTTGTATTTTTTTAAACCGGTGTTTTGCAACTATAATTTCATTCAGTGTGGCCAGTTAACAGTAAGAAAGCGAAAATTACCGCATTTAAACGATCCTGCGAAGCGGACTGCAAGATTATTACTAACCAATGAGATAGGGTGACACAGCACGTCTATCATGAGACGGCCGTGATATACTCTCGATTTTTGTGTGCTGCACGGCTATCATGCGACGGCGCGCGAGCTCTCTCGATTTTCTCGCACTATTTTGTCTCTCTCTTTTTAGAACAAGCGGTATAGTGCGAGAGAAATCGAGAGTATGTCGCGGCCGTGTGTTAGACGTGCTGTCTTGCCCTATCTCATCGGTTATTAACAATTTTGCAGTCCGCTTCGCAGGATCGTTTGGATGTGGCAATTTTCGCTTTCTTACTATTAACTGGCCACACTGAATGAAATTGTAGTTGCAAAACACTGGTTTAAAAAAAATTACAAAATTACAGTGTAAAATATTAATACAATGTTCTTTAGCATATATTACAAAAGTCTCGCCCTATCTCATCGGTTAGTAACAATCTTGCAGTCCGCTTGGCAGGACCGTTTGAATGCGCCAATTTTCGCTTTCCTTCTGTTAACTGGCCACACTGAATGAAATTGTAGTTGCAGTTGTTACGTCTGTACGCTACGCCCAATTCTGACTTCGACATGTTGTACTGACAAATTGGGGTATAATCACATAACATAATGTGGATAGCGCATAAAATCACTTAATGTGGATAGCCGGGATAGCCTATCAAGTTGACGTCTGCTGGCGCGCAAACCAATCTTGCTTTTTTTTTTTAAAAAACGCAAACCAATCTTGCATTGCAGCTGTCAGACAACAGACTAGTACAGTCAAAAGTAACAGCTTTTCGTCCTTTTATCGGTTTTTGCGATTTATGTTACGGCGGTTGATTTCTTTCTTTGTAGTATTTACCAAGAAAAGTTTTTCAATTTATTTGTGAACCTAAATCATGCCCTAATTGCGTGTGTGCTCCGATAAAAACAGTCGAGATTAAGATGGAAGTTTAAAATGGAATAAATGTAAGAACCTCAAAATGCTGAAGAAGCGTTAGTACTTAACGATATAGGTAAACAGAAAAAAACATATTATACAATAACATGGCGAAGTGGAAATTATTCCGTCAAGTTCCGACCGAGTTCGGAAACGAAGTAATTACGCTGGACGGTCGTGAAGAATTTACTTTCGGGAGAGGCGTTGATAATGATATAACTTTGTCTAGCATAGTGGTATCCAGAAATCACTGTGTTGTAAAAATTCAAAAAGACAACATTTTGATCACAGATTTAAAAGTAAGTATTATGGTTTTGCTTTCATTATATTAACTTTGACAATGCTGTGTTTAACTTTAGCAGCTTCTAGGTCTTGTTATCAACATACAACTTTTATTTTTCACCTTGACCTCATTTTTACATGTATCTTTTCATTTAAAAAGTACCTGTTGAGGAGGTAAAATTAATAAACATCACATATTGTATAGAAATACTTCTAGTTACAGATGTTTTTCAGTAATAATAATTCTATAATACTAGAGATGCGCTGAATACTCGGTTATTTTTCGATATTCGGTATGTTCTTTACTTCTTGGTATTGGGCCGAATTATTCAGTTCAGGTGCCGTATATTTACTGAAGGTTTTAAGAGGTTATTTTTACAAATTACAAGAATGGAAAATACTTTCTTCGTGAAATGAATACTCCTAACCCATTGTTATTGTTACTAAACTTCCTTTATTGTCAACATTTCGCTTAGATAATTAACAAAAATAAAATTGAATTAGTTTGTTTTAGCACAACAGATGAAGGTATTATGTTGAACCAAATAATTCGGCCAAATTTTCCGTTCGGCACCAGCTGGACGAGTGTGAATATTTGTTTCGGAGTCTTGGATGTTTTCTCTGTATTTAAGTATATTTATCTATTCAATATTTATTAATCAAGTACCCATGACTCTAACCTTGTTGAGTTAACTATGATTGATTTGAGTAAACTTGTCCCCTAACATTTATTTATTTATTTAACTTACACTTTGCCCGCGGACAAATTAAGAATCAATTAAATAAGTACCTTATTGATGTTCTGTAGAAATATTCTTAGTAATAGTAAAATAATATAGAGTACCTAAACCTTCTGGATATTTAAGATACTACTATATTATGTTATACAAAAATGAGACTGTAATTTTGACTCCACAGTCAAACTAATGTGGCACTGTTAGTGTAAAAAAAAAAGCTGCCAGTACTTCTTGTATGGTGCAGTAAGTTTGTTACATGTAAGTGTGCGTACACTCACATCCCACTCACATGTCTTTTTTACTGCCCGATGATGAGTCACCACAGCCTATGAATGCTTGTGGCTCGAGGAGTCACAGGTGAGTCGACCCTTTATTGATTTGAAGACTTGTTGTGTTGACGGCTAGAGATGTCTGCCACACTCTTTATCTGTTGCTTTCTGTTCTCGATTTTCTGCTTTGATCTTCTGTTCAGAGTTTGTGTTAAACTTTCTTATGTTACTATTATTTCAGAGCTCAAATGGCACATATATTGGAGGTAAAAAAATACTTGTTGGGTCGTCATTCACTGCCAGGCATAATGATTTAATAGGTTTTGGATGGACCACTGTGATTAACTCACTTCCAGCTATTACTGATAATGACAAACATGTTTATAAATTGGTCAATGAAAATTACAATGAATCAGCATCAGCAACTCACAGAGAACCTACATCCAACAGGATACAGTATCTTAGTGACAGTGATGATATCTTGGAGTCTAAACTTGCTGCCATTGAAACTGAACCACTATTGAATAGTGATAACGTGAAATCAGAGACAAAGTCCCTGAAAAGAAAGTCACATGATTCTGTAGAGTCTCATAGTATTAAAGTTAAAAAAGAAGATAATAGTAATGATAATACTATACTTAAAAAGGATATAAGAATAAAAACAGATGACGACCGAATAAAAAATACACATGTCATCAACCTTTTATCAGATAGTGATAGTGAAGCAACAGTAAAAGATTCCAAGAAGAGTTTACTAGAAAATAAAAAAACTAGGATGGATCCAATCTTAGAGGAACAACCAAAATCAACTGTCAAAGAAGAAATTATCAAAACTGAGAATGAAATGCCAGAATATGAAGTGTTTGATGTAAAGCAAGAATACTTGGGATTTGACGATAATGAAGCCATTCTGATAGATAGTGATTCAGACAGTGAATCTGAACAATGGCTCATGAGACTTTCCCAAAGCTCACCTGGAAAGCCATTTATTAGACGCAGTGGCAGTCCAATCCTTCCTCAGCAAGAAAACACTTCCTACAGTCAGATAGAAGGGCCTATAATTGATTTAGATGATGATATTCATATTGAAGAAGAGTTTTACGATGATATAATAAGTATTCCACCACTACCACAAGCTAAAGACTCTGATGATAAGATAAGTCCTAATAAAATGAAAGATGATATTAGAAATAAGGAGTTACCAGCTGAATTAACAGATGATGAAGACTTTTTGAGTGATATGATAAGCCTCAGTTTTCCAAAGGCCGCAAACAAAACTGAGGGCGCGGAAAGTAAAGGTGTAGACAGTGTAGATGGCTCTGCTCCACCCAAACTTGCCCTAGATAATCAAATTGAGTCTGGAAAGAAAGCACAGATGATTGAGCCTCTTGTACAGTTACCAAAAAGAATATCACACTATGTTAGTCCTGAAGGTACATCGTATTTATTTACGTTTTTAATGCTCATTCTTGTATCATTTATGTTGATAGATTTGCTTACATTTTACTCTATCCAATATTTTTTTTATTTTTTTAGCCAAAACGAAACATGCTTCGTCAAAAACTGCTTCAGTAAAACCATCTTCCTCATTATCAAAACGGAGCAGGGCATCAAAACATTCCTCTTCCAAAAAACAAATCAGTGATGCACAAAAAGAAGAGAGAAGGAGAAAATTAAAGGAAATCGCCACCAAGGACAAACAAACAGATCTAAATTCTAGTAAAACTGATCAATCAAGCAAAGGCAAAGTTAATGCTAAGCTAACATCTTCAAACCGGGGGGCGTTCTTGGCCAAGGAACAAGTTGCGCAAGCTGTTGTTCAACCTATTCCCGTAAAGAAAAGTAGTCCAGAAAAAACTAATCTGAAAACTAAAAAGACGGAAAGCTCTAGGAAGCCCGTGAGAACTTACAGACGGGAGGAGCGGTCGGAGGACATTGAAAACTCGACGACGGAAAGGAACGAATGGAAAGAGACAGAAAAAGTGGAAAGTAAGGCCACTAAAAAAACGTCTGACCCCCGGATACCACTAAAGAGCCTAAAGCCATTATCAGAGAGTGATGAAACTAAGAAACCGATGTCAAAAGTAGACCCTATGCCACCTAAAAAAGCTAAGAAATCAGTTCGCTTTTCTGATGCACCTCCTCAAGTATTCGTATTCGAAATAGAACCGGGGAACAGACTCAATAAGACTAGCTCTATAAAGAATACACTGGTAGACGCTCGGCAAATGCCGGCGTTCTCTTTAGAAAAAATAACATTAATGAAAATTATTAGATGGAATCCGCATTGGCTAGATGAACAGACTAACATTAATGACCCTCCTCCAATATTAGGACATAATAATCCTCCATTAGGTATTTTCCAATGCTTTGAAAATCATCGTCAATATGTGGGGTAAGTGCAAGAAAGTGTGAAACTTATTAGTAAAATATGTTGTCTTGGGCCTGCCCAACAGGTTCTGTGGACCGCTGTTGGCGCAGCTGCTGTTCTGCTTGAGGCAAACCATTTTTAAACTTTCATTTGTTTTAAAACTAAAATCTTTTCCTACACCTATGGCTCAGTTCATGTTATACTTACAGGCAAGTCGGCGATCTACTCCTAATGGAAGTGTGGGAATGCATCACACAAGGCTACATGAGGGTAAAGCAACAGAATACGGGAATACCTATGAAAATTATATCTCTTCCACCACCACCGCCTCCGGAACGGTGCTATGATTTATTTCAGATCACTGTAGAAAGTAAGTACTCATGTTACATAATGATTTCGTGGCCAATTTTTGCCTTCACAGTCGATATTCTTAAGGTTAAAGCTTTACCTAGTAAAATACGAAATGTGAAAGAACCCTAGATCAGTATAAAAAAAAAACATGCTTACTACGCAGTGAAGTACACGCCAGCCAAGACAAGGGAAATTAATGATTATCGTACATGAGAATTGTCTACTTAGAGAGGCAATCCGTTATATAAATAAAAATAAAATCATTGATTCCGATCAACTAGGATCATATTGCATATTATATTAATAAGTATTTATTTAACTCCACCACAAAGTATACAATTTACACAATTATATAATAAAACCACCAGATTGTAGCTATCCGAAAGACAAAATAATCTATTCAGCACCATTTACATGACATGACAACAATAAAACAAAGTATTCCAATTTCCAAAAGTTCCTGTTAACAGAAGTGTCACCAAATGGCGCTGCTTGATATTAAACTAACAATCCCACTATATCAAAGCAACTTAAGCCATAACAACTAAAGAAAAAACAATAACTAAACAATCTGCTCATTTAGGCACAGAAGAAGGTATGCCTATGTTCTCAACAAATCTGTGATGCTTGTCAGCTGTTGGCATTTCAGCTGTTGGCAAGTACTTGGTTTCTACCAAACCCTTAGCTGCTATCTCCCTGCAAAAGTTATAGCGGATATCCACGTGCTTTTGACTTGTTAGGAAACACAGGATTTGATACCAATTTTAAAGCACGCTGGTTATCGTTAAATATTGTAATACAGTATAGTATGTGTCATTAGTATGGTCCAATGTTCTCAAATACTTGGCTTCTTTTACAAATTCTGAAATCCTAATGTACTCCGATTCAGTACTCGACAAAGAAATACTACTTCACTCCTTACTGCATCATGAAACCACACATCCTGACAAACAGAAACCTGTATAGGACGTCCTAAGCAGACCCCAAGTTCCTTTAAGATGCACTGTTATCCCAAATAATAAGGAAGACTAGTTTGTCTGGTCACAATTTAAAGTCTAATGTTTAATTCCAGTTGCCCTTCCGAGGTCCGAGTTGAAAAAGGTACCAAGGATGGGAGAGATAATGATCGCCTATTTCGGGCCAGACAACGCCAAACATTCAAGGTTTCTCTATGTAACTAACGTCCAACAACCAAGTAAGTAGTATTCTCGGGCAGCCTTAGTTGCCTACATTTTTATTTACTTATTTATCATAGTAATTAGCACTGACAGATATATGTTAAACATTATACGGAAATAAGATTTCATGAACCAAGCATATATGTCTCTGTCTTTTTAGTATATCAAAAGAGATGATAGATTTCTCCAGTTTGTTCACTTACTATGTCATTGTTACGACCCGTTAATATGTACTTTTTTTTTCCTTTCAGATATTAGACGGCCGTGCTTTACTGTCAGTCTACACGCAACTTTCACTGAGAAAATGAGATCATTGCATCATGGCGAAATTATGATTGGGAAAAGTTTAGCATATATACATAAGGAGTTGACTTTGTTCGAAGCCATCGAGTATCTCGCAGGGTCGCCTCTCAGTGAAGCCATTTTGAGTCCGGGCCCACACCATTTCCCGGAAGTTATACACCACCCTGAATGCAATATGAATTCTCGGGTATGATATTTTTAGTCTATGTTTATGTAAAGACTCTTTGTTCCTTTGGAAATACCATGCGTTCATCTGGGCATGATCTAGAGCAGCGGTTGGCAACAGGCGACCCGCGAGCCTCCCTGGAATTCAGAATTTATGAGCTGCCTCATAAAGTCACAAATAATGAAGAAGTGCGTCATTTTTGTTAGCTCCTATGTGGCCCTTGGTTGCTAAAAGGTTGCCGACTGCTGATCTAGGAAGCAGCTCTTCTGAGCCATATCTGGGGTGTTCACAGGTCACTTCGGGGTCAAGGATCTCTTGGCCAAGATGGGACTATCGGACAGCTTAGACTGTAGAATGTGTGGCGAGGAGGATGAGACTATGGAACACTTATTGTGTGAATGTCATGCCCTTGCCAGACAAAGAATGAATTACTTTGGTAACGGCTATCCGCAACCAAAGGAATTCAAGGTACTCCCGCTCAGCTGCATCATCCGCTTTGTGGAAATGATGGAGCGAAGTTGGGAGTAGACATAAGGAGAGGGCAAATGCACAAAAGATCCCACTGGGTCGAAGTGCATCCGAAGGGGCCCTCATCTAGATAAGATAAGATAAGATAAGATGCTGATCTAGAGAAACAAATCATTCTTGGTTCTGTGGAATGCAAACGCGCTAGAGGAAGGACTGATACAATTAAGATTGCTTGACTGAGACAGGGTCAGGAAAAAATCACGACAAATATCTACCACACGAGTAGATTTCTTAATTAGATGCATTAAAGCCAAAAGTATATCGTTGGATGACAACTAAAACTAAGTAACAGCAGTTTTTTTTATATTAACTGTTAAAGTAGTAATAAGGTTAAGTTTTCCCTTGCCTAGCCGGGTTTTTGTTGTTACTGGGCATTTCATAATGTCGATCAGGTGCGACATACATGTTGGAAGCGACACGATATGTGCAGTTGAACTCTGCCATGAGTTCCCTGTAGCTTTTTCTCTCTCAAAAATACTGGATACGATCTGTTCAAGGCCATATGGTCCCCCTTGCAATTAACACACTTAAATATCGGGATGTCACAGTTTTCATTAAATCCGCTGCATTTAGGGCATACTACGTTACGCGATGAACACCTGGTCTTGGTATGTCCGAATTTCCAGCACTTCGAGCATTGAGTAGCAGGAAAGACAAAAGGTTCCTTGATGCGTATATACGCTATCTTTATTTAGGTATGCTGGCAGTTGTGAGCCGGCAAATACTACTCGAGCTACCTCGCTGGGTACCCATTTATTATTTTCATCTCGTTTTTGTACTCCTTTTGCAGACACAATCTGAATATCGCTAGGGTTTGAAATATCTTTCAGTATGTCGTCGTCTGATAGGTCAGGGTCAACACCTCTTATAATGCCATAAAACATGACAATGTCTGTCACTCGCTGAACTTTCCACTCATGTTTCTTTGACTCCTCACACTCTATTACTTTTTTTGCATATTCTTCGTTAGGTACCTCTAGGTTGTAGTGGTTTAAATATTTTATTTTATTGATGCCGATGCCGTGTAAACCTGCACTTGTAAATAACTTCGCGATGGCAAATAGTTTGGGTAATTTTCCATTACTCGTAATAAACAGCTCGGTTTTCTCCAATTTATGTTTCTTGGATTTCCAGGTCCAGTCCCAGTCCAGGTTCCCTAGTGTTCCTCCTCTCTTTGTCGTTTTTGCGTTCGATCCGTCTTATCTTCTTTCTGCTCTTCATCGTTTCTCCTTCTTTAATGTCTTACTTCTCTTCTGTGGGCGTTACCGAACCATGTGATACTCTCTCCAACTCTATCTCTGCCTCCGGGTCCGGTAATTCCATCTCCATACGGTTGATGTTATTACCTACCAAGCGATAACCTGCAGGTACCATGCGTCTATATTCACTTTTATTGACTTGGATGCGTAGGCCACGCATCCAAGTCAATAAAAGTAATACTATTATAAGAAAATTGTTAAAATGTTAAAATAAAGAGGCTTTATTATTAGTATTATTTATTATTCCCTTTATTTTTGTTTTGTCTTAGGCTAGGTTTTTATTATCTTTATTATATGTGCAGTGGGTGTCGGGTCTCAACGAAAGTCAGAAGGCAGCGGTGAGCGCGTCGGTGTCGGCCGCGCTCGGCGACCAGCCGCGCATACAGATGGTGCAGGGGCCTCCGGGCACAGGTACTTCATGCACAACATTCTTATTCTATCTTACTTCACTTAAATATTACTAGAGACAAGCAAAAACCTGAACCTCTCACTCTCCCCTCGCGAGTGCACAGCCACCTACATAAGTTTTTTTTAATCCCCGACAAAAAACGGGTGTTAGTGTCCGTCTCTGTATCTGTGTATCGTAGCTGCCAAATAAATGGATCGATTTGAATGCGGTTTTTTTTGTGTCATAGATAATTTTACCCCGAGTGTTCTTAGCCATGTTTCATCAAAATCTATTCAGCCGTTTTAGAAATATTGGACTTTGAAATGAAAATGTCGGGGGTTATTCAACTTTTCTAAGTTGTAGTTATATCACATCTAACTTAATGCAAACATTTCGAATGAACTAAGAACCATGATAAAAATCCAAGATGTTGCCAGACCTAACGTTGATAAATGTGGAATTGTACTGAATTCTTGCAAAATTAAGTCGCAAACATTTTTTCGTGCTACTCCATTTTCTTAGATAGAAAACAAATGAACGTTTTATGCTAATCGAATATTTCACGAACATTTTGCACGCATCTTTCATAAATTGGCTTTTTAATTGCGCTTCTTCATTTACTACAATAATTCGAGAATAATCATTTTCCCAAAGTATCACGTGACAAACAAATTTCGCATATTATTCTAGTTTTACCAGTTTATTGATATTATAAAATTTCGCGCAAATGAAAAGCCAATTTATGAAAGATTGTTACATAAGTTTCTTAACATATCACGCCGTTAGCCTGCGAATGTCAAAAAACGTTTTGTATGGTCGTCGAACCACCTTAAGTCCTTTTGTTAACCACATTTATTACGATAACGAGCTTACTAGGCAGGTTTAGACAGGGTCAGTGACTGACTTCGAATTCGAGACAAGTCAGCACTGCCCCGAGAAAAACCCAATGTAAATTGATTTGAAGTCAGTACAGCTGTGGGAGGTCAGTGCTGATTTGTATGTCAATTTTTTGAGGTCAGTTGATACTGACTTGTGCACTGACCCTGTCTAAACCTGCCTTAAGATTTAGTCTTTAAAATTTATTCACTGTATTTTTTTAAATATGGTATCTGAAGCTACATAAACTAATTACAGGCATATATATACCTCATGTCATTGTATAATATATGCAAAGTTTCGTTACAATCCAACACGTAGTTTTAAAATGAAAGCGTAACTACGTTTGTATGGAGAATCGAGCTTACTGCGGCCTCTTAAAGTTACTTTATTTAAAATGTGTGTGCAGGCAAGTCGGCCGTGATCACCGCAATGGTGATGGCGTACCTGTACGACTCGGCGGAGCAGCGGCTGCAGAACCGCGGCAAGATCCTCATCTGCGCGACCAGCAACGCCGCCGTGGACGAGCTCGTCTGCAGGCTGCTCAACATCAGGCAGCAGCTCCCGCAGAGTGAGTGCTGCTCTAACTATCGTTTTCTAATCTAATCTACTAGCTGCCTGGCCCGACTTCGCACGGAGAACCCGTTTTTCCGTAGGAATGAAGCATTTTCCCGGTTAAGAGTAGCCTATGATCATCGGGAATAATGTCGGTTTCCGATGGTAAAAGAACTTTACAGTACATATGGTGCTACTTTTCCGCACTAGTGCGGAAAAGAACACTTTTCGTGCATATGTCGAAACTTTAAAGAGCCATATGTACAGTAAAACGTACGATACACGTGCGAATAGGTAATTCGCAACTCGTGTCGATTTAAAACACTCCCTTCGGTCGTGTTTTAATTTATCATCACTCGTTGCGATTTTCCTGTTTTCGGCACTTGTATCGTAATAGTACATTACGTAACTAGGGCGGTGAATTCGTGAATGCCCCAGATCGCAGTTGTTTATTATATAGGATAAATATGCGCTCTGGGGCTTTACGAATTACCGCCCGTGTTGAGTACAACATTTTACGTCTTCATCTGGCCATAATGCGAGTTTTCCTGTACGCGCAGCGTGCAGTAAAACTCGCATTATGGCAAGGTGTGACGTAAATAACTATTTCAAATCTGTCCAGTAGTTTTGGAGCATATTCAATACAAATAGTGTAGATTAAGGGGCTACCCGAGGTTTTCATCGATTTTTGACCAGTTGTGAATCGTATCTTCTGCTTTTACAGATAGAATTATACGAGTAAGTTAAACGGCTATCGGTCTTCAATCTATTATCTCCGTTTTTGTCTACCGGATTTTTAAAGAAATGTATACTTAATTTTGTATGATTTTTTTAAACATTGTCTAAAAAAACACTTATTTCGTATCTCTATTGACGTGAAAGATCTAATATATGTGTCTATGACGTGTTTAAAAACGTGTCTAGTGTTTTCGTTTTATACTAATTAACACAAAAGTTATTGCCAGAAAACCAGTTTTTTTTACCCTAAAATTGTTCAACTTTGATTCCAAATATCTCGAAAACAATGAACTTTGAATTAAATATGGGCTATTATATGTTCCGTTCGATGTCCGGGATCCCTTCTTGAGAGGGCGTCAGTGCCTACGACCGGAAGTAGCCGTTTGCGTCAAATGAGTCGCTCCACTCCATCGCTGTGACGTCACATCCGCCCCTGCTACCTGCGAACCCCAGAACCACCGCCCGCGCTCGCCGCCATGTTGGCTTTCTCATTGTTGCGTCGTCTGCCGTAGAGATCGGACGTTCCGTAGCTATTTTATAAATTGTGTAACGAGGAATTCTTAGCCCCGATTCTTTATATCCAGATAACTTTAAACTCGAGGGAGTCCTGAATAACTAAGAAAAGAGAATCGCGAGTGATAACTTTTATTATAGGACTACCCTCTTTTGTAATTTTTTTATTTTTTACTTCGTTATTCGCGAGTGTTGTGGTTCGCATTATGAACAACGAGAGTCGCTCCGCGTCGGAGGAGGAACAACGCGCTTCGCGATCATCTTTCTGCAGCCGACGGGCGCCGCGCGGGGGGAGACAGCCCGCGCCCGCGCAGGCAGTCCCGGCGCCCCGCGGCCGCGAGTCGAGCCTGCGTGGGCGAGCGCGGGACTCGAGCCACATTGTCGGCCCGGAATGGAGGTTTGAATATCTTTCGAACCGTTCGGTGAGTCAGTTACATAACAATATCCTAAGTGCCCCGCGTGCCGCCGCGCCGGCGCCGGCCGCTGCGGTGGAGCAATCGTTATGATGTTAATTCGCTCAATGGCGCCACCCCCGTATCTGGTGTCGTCCGCCTCAATGGCGCCACCCCTCGTCTGGTGCCGTCCTCCACTGTGGAGCCACCTCCTACCATGGGCCGTCCGCCACGACGGCGACGCCGATCGCGATGGCGCTGCCCGCCGCTGGCTCTGTCCGCCACGGCGGAGCTGGGTCCAGGTGTACCAAGGGGTCCGCGGTAAGGGAGGCGCGGGACATTTGGGAAAAAAAAAAATTGATGTGGGTGGTGTTATTATGGTCATGATTTTTACATAAAGAATACTTCATAATAAGCATCTCTTACTTGAAAACTTTTAAGTTTAATTTAAAGTTTTTCCGCCGTTTTACAAAAACAAGAGCCACAGAAGTCTTCTAACCTATCCGCCATCCGAGTCGGTTCTACCTATCCGCCATCAGAGTCGGTTATTGATACCGAAAATCCCAGAACCGTTTAAACATGTTTAAATGACTAGCCTATGACCTTCTAAGTCCTGCGTACCCTTTACTACACCCCAACCCGGACCTGTCCGCCTCGTTGGTGCTGGTCGCCTCGTTGGTGCCGGCCGCCTCGGTGATGTTGCCCGCCGTGCAGGGACTTTCCGCCTCGCTGGGGCTGGTCGCCTCGTTGTTGCTGGCCGCCTCGGTAACGTTGCCCGCCACGCTGGGACTGTTCGCCACGCTGGTAAGGGTCGCCTCGTTGGTGCTGGCCGCCTCGGTGGCGTCGCCCGCCATGCTGGGACTTTCCACCTGGCTGGTGCTGGTCGCCTCGTTGGTGCTGGCCGCCTTGGTGGCGTCGCCCGCCATGCTGAGACTTTCCACCTCGCTGGTGCTGGTCGCCTCGTTGGTGCTGGCCGCCTTGGTGGCGTCGCCTGCCATGCTGGGACTGCCCATCTCGCTGGTGCGGTCCACTAGAGCGGCGCTGTCAGCCACGCCGGCGTTGATCGCCAGGGTGACACTCTCCGACACGGTGACGTTGCCCGCCATGCTGACGCTGTCGGCCTCGCTGGCGCTGGCAACCACGGCGACGTTGCCCCACATGCTGGCGTTGTCTACCTCGCTGGCGATGACTACCATGCCGGCGCTGTCTGCCATGCTGGCGCTGTCCGCCATGGCGGTGCTATCCACCCACGCTGGGACCATCCGCCAAGCAGGTGCTGGCGCCGGCCGTCATGCTGGCGCTTTCCGCCATGCTGGCGCTGGTCGCTATGCTGGCGCTGTCCACCATGCTGGTGCTGTCGCCACGCTGGCGCTGTCCACCATGCCGGCGCTGTCTGCCATGGCGGTGCTATTGGCCCACGCTGGTACTATCCGCCACGCTGACGCTGTCTGCCACGCTGGCGCTGTCCACCATGCCGGCGCTGTCTGCCATGGCGTTGCTATTCGCCCACGCTGGTACTATCCGCCACGCTGACGCTGTCTGCCACGCTGGCGCTGTCCACCATGCCGGCGCTGTCTGCCATGGCGTTGCTATTCGCCCACGCTGGTACTATCCGCCACGCTGACGCTGTCTGCCACGCTGGCACTGTCCGCCACACTGGCGCTGTCCGCCTCGCCGGCGCTGTCCGCCACACTGGCCCTGTCCGCCACATTGGCGCTGTGCACCTCGCTGGCGCTGTCCACCACTCTGGTGCTATCTGTCACGGCGGTGCTGTGCGCTATGTCCGCGCTGTCCGCTACTCAGGCGCTGCCCGCCATGGCAGTCCTGTTCGCCATGATGGTAACGCCCGCCATCCGGAGTGGAAGACGGCCACGCTACAGCGGTACGGTAGAACTACTTACGTCTCCGGGCTTCACAGAGGTAATAATCGACGAGCAGCTACGCTTACCCGGCGTTCTGGCGCGAGCGAGCGACCCAGCAGTCGCAGAGTGCCGCGGTGCAACCTAACGTTTAGAATGAAGCCCGAAGTCCTCAATAATACCCGATTGGTCCAGTACGCCGCATGCTGGGACCCCCTGCGCTCCCTGGCCTATTTGAATCAATCAAATCACACGGTTCGTTTTGTACGTTCGTCGCGTCACGGCACAACGTACCTTGCAGTCGGGTCACGCGAAACGATCACGGTCGTTAAAAAGTAAATGGTAGGGGGTATCGGATGGGTCTCCGACCTATGAATATATTTTTCTCAACCCCGTCAAACTGCCCTTGTGCCTGCGGAGAATGAGGGCATCGACAAGGTGGGCAAACGGATTTCACATCGTCTCTTAGCTCGCTTTCGCTCTCCCACTCAGGTTCTGCTCAATAAGGACAAACCTTTCGCAGAGGTCTAATAAACAAAATTGGGATAAAACAACTTGCCGCTCCTAAGCGAGCCCGAGATTCCGCTCTTAAGGCGAACTCTTGAATCGGGTAAATGCCACTATTGAAACTGACTTCCGTGAATTCTAAGCGAACTGTCTTACCGAAACAGTTGCATATACTTGGAAACTTCGAATATCATCTTGGATTACGTTTCCTATTGTTCAAAAACCCCTTTTATACTGTACTGTCTATCGACTTCTCCAATGCACAAGCTTTTACACTACCATATCCGTGTCCTCTGCCGATACAATCTCGACACAGAAAATCCTCTTCAAATAAGAGTTTCAAAGCTAACGTACTTCTACTAACTAGCCTAAAACTTGTAGTTATTAATTATTCGTGGCACTTTCAAAAGAAATTAACACTGTTTACATTTCTTGTTGGAATCCCAGGGCTTTCTGTTAATTGTCTATATGGACGACATCCTTATTGCAAACCATTTGAAGTGATCTCTAATGAAACAAAGAAATCATTCGTAGAAGTTCATGTATTTGCCGTAGACATTGCAAAAAATTAAGGCCCATAAGTCCATAAAGTCCAACTTCTTGATAGGACTCATAATCTGTATAAACGCCTCCCGTTATATAATTTTATGTAATAAAAACGTTGTATACGTAAGCCCTTACCACTTGTCATGGAGGTCGAGTTCCTGATGCCGAGGGAAAAGGTAAACTCTACGGCACGATTTTATATGTCTGTGTCGCCTTGAACAGTCTCATACTGGATGGCATCGTCTCAACTTTGCAAACTTTCCGCCGTGGGTCGTCTCTCTGACTACACCTGCGAGACTACGAAGAGCACTATGCACTCTCTCTCGTCTCCTGTCTGCTGTATAAGAGACTCTACCATAGTAGACCGGCATAACGAACCCGCATTTAACCGTAAGTGAGAAAGTCTTAACTTTATTGTAACGAATGTTGTGCTACAAATGGACGGAGGTATAGTTTAAATTATTTAAACTAAGCTCATGAATGGCCATTGTCCTGAGCTCATGAATAGCCTTTGTTTGCGGTCGACACTTGCAAATACAATGAACATTTTATGTGGCGCTAACCTTTTTCTTGCAAAAAATGGCACGCGTCCGACCACAGTAGTATTGTTAGACTTGAATGCTATTGTTCTGAACTATACACAAGTGTTGAAAATGCTATTGTCCTCTTAAATCATTTTAAACCTATTCAACAAGGAATAAGGTTGAAAATTCAATAATCACGCAATGTACTTCTAACCTTTTTTTGCAAGTGATTGGTTGGCGGTTACGAGAACAAAAGCAGATAATAGTATTGTACTAGACATAATGCCATTGTGAATGCAGATAAGTAGATGAGCTTAGTTTAGAAAATTACCACTATAGCAGCATGTACGCCTATTCCTGCTGCAAACTGCTGGCCGGAAAGAACCGTCTACGGGAAACACTGGTCCCATATTACCTGCATGGTCGGCAACGCCCAGAAGCCAACGGGGAAGAAATCTTCGTCCGCTGATTATCGGTATATACGGTGTATACGGTATCCCGGCCATCGACTTTAAAGTTCACCTCGGACGGCACCCACTTTTATGGCGATACATCTCGATCGACTCGCAAGTCTCGAGCGCCTACTGTCACGACGTGTTCAACAGCTTTTGGAGTTAAGACATGACCTAAGCCACCTTCCAAACTTTGTGCCTCGCGCTCCACATCACCTCGGCACCATGTTGGGTCTGTTTAACATTATGGCTTCCAAGTGGCGCAGTCTCTTCTACTGGCCAGACCTGAAGAGGCAAGTCGTAGCCGATGAAGGTTCACAATGTGCGGGAGTTCCTAGGTGACACGTCCGCCAGTCGGGAGCGGAATATACTCCTCCGGGCGTCACGCTGCGCTGGCGCTCGCCTATTATCGGTGCATATACGCCTGCAGCCTGCATGGATCCAATTGCCACTGTGTCACTCCAGTTACATGATTAACAGCCAGGTACCTCCTCCCATACTGGTGGTACCTCCTCGCGTACTGCATATAGTACTAATTATTATTCTTGTCCATAAATCTGCAATGACCATTATTGTGTGAGCTACTGTTGATCACTAGGATATCTTCGAACGCCTCGTTCAAGAATACCTTCAAATCAATGTTCCTGGAAGACCGCTCCCTTCCAAAACATTGATTAGGTTAGAATGTGTTAACTTTATGTAATTAAAGACCTAAACTCAACAATTTACTTCAATAACTTACACGACTGAAAAGAAAAATTAACGACATTCTAGCACCTTTTTGCCTACGCTTTTATTTGGCAACTTGAATCTTCTTTTAGACGTTTATATCGAATCTATTTAACCTATAATTATTAGTGCCCGTTAGAATCTAACTCCACTAAAGGAATCTAGTTTCCATCTTTAGGGAAATTCCAATTTCTACTGGCGCGTGTGCTTACTCGACACCAGGAGATAACAAACAGATCTCAAGAAGGGATCCCGGACATCGAACGGAACATATAAAATTTTACCTTCCAATAAAATTATTATTATATTTCCTGAAGATGTCCGGGATCCCAGTAATGGCTTCCTGGGGGCTACCAACGGCAATTCCTCCGCAACAATGAGAAACCCAACATGGCGGCGAGCGCGGGCGGTGGTTCTGGGGTTCACAGGTAGCAGAGGCGGATGTGACGTCACAGCGATGGAGTGGAGCAACTCATTTGACGCAAACGGCTACTTCCGGTCGTAGGCACTGACGCCCTCTCAAGAAGGGATCCCGGACATCTTCAGGAAATATAATAATAATTTTATTGGAAGGTAAAATTTTATATTATATTGCTTAAAGCCGTTGCCGTGTAGCCGTGTTAATATAATAAGCTACAAAAAAAACATTAGAAAACTAAGGGATTCAGATCGAAGATCATTGGCGTATGGGAGCACTTTCAGATATACATCTCAATTGTCAAATTTCATGACATTTTGATTTACGAAACTCTGCAATACATTGAACATTAATGTATTAGCAATTACCATAAGCGCTATATGTATATATTGTTTGTGTGACAGAGGCCCGGTTCCGAATGGTGCGCGTGGGCCGCGCGGAAGCGATGCACGCGCGCGCGCGCGACGTGAGCTCGCAGGAGCTCGCGCAGCGCGACGTGCGCCCGCGCCACGACAAGCCCGCGCCCGCGAGAGCCACGCTCGAGGAGGTATTGCTTTGTTATGGCATTAATTATCGCGATAATGGAAGTTAACCGTACGGCCACACGATTATCGCGATAATGAATGGCATTTCTCGTTAGTGTGGCCCCAGCTTTAAGAGCCTGACAACACCTCATTATGTTGAAATTGATGTTATTTAAGCAGTTTTTTAAGAAAAGCTATTTGTTCTAGCACATAAAAAAAAGTTAATATCCATCCATAGCTATATCGATAGTTTTCATCCCGGAAATCATCCCCTGAGGGGGTGAAATGGGGGATGAAAGTTTGTATCGAGCTACGATATTAACGAGTTCCACGCGGATTGAGTCGCGGGCAGAAGCTAGTTCACCATATTTTAAAGACCGTGGACGGACTTGATACGTAGTTGGAGGAAATCGACTCGATAGAAAATAATTGCAAAGATTGGTCTTAAAATGATCATTAAAGGGTTCTATGTCTTTATTTTTTTGACGAATGGGCCTGCAATTAAAAACATGAAGGTAACATATTTATACCTAAACCGCTAAGGAGTCATATTTCACAAATAATCCACACTATTTTTTATTTCAATATTTATTTACTATTCTTCTAAGATCTGGCCGCCCAGTAACACTCGCTCTCGTTCTCCGATACAAATAGACAGTGTGCGCCGTATCTCGAATCCTCAAGGGCATTTTGGTGTTGACAGCGTGTTAACATGTCTATTGTTTATGCTACAACGGTGAGCATAAGTATAAGCAGGAAGCAGGCTGTTATAGGAGGATTCCTTGTGTTTCCAGCTATAGAGACAAATGCAGTACCCTCACTCTGAGGAAAAATGAGAGAGTAAAAACTTTCGCACATTCTGCGAGTGTCATAGTAAACGACAATCGTTTCATATGAAGGTGCGGTTTGCGCAAAAGGGACATACCCCCTCTTAAAACTTATATCTTTGTGATTATTTAACCTCTTGTTGTTTATTTGTCCATTTGACTACATTTTTACTCCTTACTCGAAAAAATACAGCACTGTTGATTATTTTATTTTATTAATGTCTACACCCCTATTATCCCTTCTAATTGCTTGTCTCAGTCGAGAACTTATGTTTTCCGTTCTTTTCCTGTTGCGATAAGCAATTGTTTCAAGTAGGAACTGTGTCTAGATCTCCCGGCTGACGGCGAAGATCAACATGTGGGAGGGCACGAAACGAGACGCCAAGGACCCGTCTCGCATAGCTTATTGCAAGGAACGAATCCGACTGTTAAACGAGAAGAGGTCACAGGTAAAGTACCGATTTACACTTTTCGTTTCGCTTCTACGGTTTTGAGGATGCAGGTGATTTTAGATTCGTTCGGACTATCAGATATCAGTTTACAATCGGTCCAGTATCTAAGAAGTTTAAAATGGCGGACGGTTTCACAAAAATAATGTAGGGTTGCACTCAGGGAGTGCCGGCAGAAGTGAAAACTCAGACACCTTAAAAGCTCAATATCACTAGTTATAGGACTTACATGCTATGCAATCCATTCTGTATGTATTTTAACGACGAATTCAACGTTAATGTTGCCACACGAAAAAATAAAGTTTTGACCTAGCGCAATACAATTAAGGTTCAGTTTCTTAACTCTGTTGATGTCCGGCGCAGCTCGCGCACAGTAAATGGCCGTGAAAAAAAGGTCATAAGCGCCATGCAGATTTACACTTATGCGTCTCGAGCAACGACTGTCTTGACGTGCACAGCACCGCACAGCAACGAATCTTACGGTCACGTGACATCTGTCGCGAGTTTAACAATTTTTTCCCCATCCCAAAAGTGTTTAAGCGGCGCTTAAAGAAGTTGGCACCTCAAAAATACTCTTTCGGCTCTACATATAAATTTGGATCGCTATCATTTCACTGCCCTAAATAAATCATAAATCATGTTTATAAAATGGATCATTCCGGTACAGTTAGCAGGAGGGGCGGTGAACAACGAGGAACCGCGGGCCGAGGATATCGCGCGCGCCGAGCGCCGCATCATCGAGTACGCGGACATCGTGCTCACCACGCTCGCCTCCGCCATCAACCAGAAGATGCGCGGGTAAAAACCTGTGTAGTATAGGAAGAAAATAAGTTTCTGTCAAAAAAAATATTTTTGGTACAAGTTTTTATTGCTGACTGTACTTTTCTGTATAACATCATCAACTACTCATTGAGACGATTCTAACGAGCTCAAACTCAACGGGTTTACGTGTCGGTTAAGTACTGAATTCCCATGGCCACCTTCTGCCTCCATCATCTGATCAGCTCGGTGGTACCATAATATTGAATTGTCATCCAAACTATACTTATACCCACAATTCCAGCTCAATCGGTCACCGGGAAGTGGGTCAAATTTAACTCGCAAGATTTGTCCCATACTAACATATGTACATCTCACCTTACGGTCACGTGACCTGTGGCGAGTTTAACAATTTTTCCCCATCCCAAAAAGTGCACAGCTAAAGAAGTTTTCACTTCAAAAATACAAAATAAACTTTAGTTTTCAGCCTGCTCAGTCACCGACATGATACGCTGGTAGTAGCAATCTATACTTGTGGTACGGCTGTGTGGCGGAGTGTTAACATATGCGAGAACGCAGTACACTAATAAATTGCTGTTTTTTTTATAAAATGAATAAATTAAATTCCATATAAGTTAGTTCCCTATCTGACTGCGGACTAATATTACGCTGACGCAGTAACTGCATCGTGTATTCACTAAATTGTAAATCTTTGTATTCCGAGCAGGTTAAAGCGGCGTATAGCGTTATGCATCGTGGACGAGGCGGGACAGGCGATAGAGCCTGAAGCCCTAATCCCGCTCACGCTCGACGTGACGCGGCTCACGCTCATCGGTGATCCGCAGCAGCTGCCTGGCTACATCTGCTCTCAGGTGATGTCAAAATCAAAATTACTTATTTGCTGCAAATAGGCCACAATGGCACTTTTACATGTCAAACGGTAGGAGTTACGGACCGATATTAATTGTTAACAAACTAAATGTCACGAAGTAAATCAAAACAAAATTGCAAAATATGACCATTACATTAGATATAAGGTCTGTGCAATTAACAAGAAGTTACTGATATTAATTCAGCATTCCAGAGATGTATAAAGTCTGAGCGTCCAAATACAATCAATAATTATTCTAATGTTCGTGGAGATGTAGACAGTCTCTAAGCGTCAAAACATAACAAATAAAGGAACATTAATGTAATAGGGTCATTTCGCCGGTTAGCGACCACCTAATTTCATGTGCCAGTTGGCGACCACAGCTGAGTTGATGAACTGAAAAGATATTTTCTCGGTTTTTTAGTAGATTTCTATTCTAAAACAACAACAAAATGCACGTACAACTAACTGTCTCAATAGGGCCTGTAGATTTGATGTTATCTTCGATAGAAAAAACCACCTCCTGCAGGTGGTCGCTAACCGAAGGTGGTCGCGTAACCAGCGAAATGACCCTATTGTCAGTGATGTACAGGGCCAATAACAATAAAACGTCTCAATATCGGACTGATGTCTCTCGTCAATACGATAATAATAAGATAACATTAGTATTTAAGTAGTTAGATACTATGCCCTTGCAACCATGAACAGTCCGGACTCCACAAACAGCACCCGATCACGAGTATGCTACTGACCATGGAACTTTAGACCTAACAACATAATAACATTTAGAGAGTATCCTTCCGTAGAACCCATCAAAAACACCGCGGTGTTTGGTAGACCAACTCCCTTGCCTTATTACAACATGATGGCGCAGATAGTAAGCGGACTAGGGCATAATGCATGATTGTAGCCATACAATGGACCCGATTCTACAGTGGCCTCTAAACTTCCTAATTTTATTTAGGTGTCGCTAAAACACTTTGCTTCTATGAGCGGCTGTCATAATCAAATGACAGCGCTAATTGGAATCTGACGTTTCTTAGTTTAGGCGGTCTATCTAGACACGCGGTAGCGTGTCAAGCCAAGTTCAAGCAAAGGAACTGGCTACCCAGCGCCGAGTGTAATATACTCTTCAACGTAAACACATAAAACTACGTGTGTTTAATTATATCCATAAGGACATCTAGAAGCCCAAATTTCATGAAGCTAGCTCAAACGGTTATAAAGATATGAAGGTCAAAAAGTCGTAAATTTTAGCACTGACATATAGTACCTAAAACCTAACCTACTTCCAGATGACCTAGAAGGATGAAATTTGGAATCAAGCTGGGTAATTGTGTGTAAGCGTAGGAAAAAATCTAAAAATAAAAAAATATTAAAAATAGGGGGTCCCCATACAAAAAAAAATATTTTTCATTGTAGCGTTGCAACCGTTACAAGCAGATATTTGAAACTATCCTAATATATGTATTATTATATTTGCTATATAACAGAAATATAAAAATGAAGTTAAGTCTAAAAATAAGTGGTGTCCCCATACAAAAAACTTGTAATACGCACTAAACAACCGGCCAACGGTGTGTCGTCGGCGGCGCGCGGCACCACTAATTATATACAGAACAGAAGTAAATCAACATAAACATTAAATCTCAATACCTGCCTAGTTTTCTTTACAAAAAGTAATGATATCCCACCAAAAACATAAATGTAAAAAAGGAGAGCCAAGTTCAATACAAAAATTATGCTTGGTTGTGGGCTTCGCCGCAAAAAGAATGGAGATCTAAATGAGTGCCAAGTTATATGCAAAATCCAAATATTCTTTGCGTTATTGGATACCTATAACAATTGCTGTCATTAAAAAATGTGAGATCTTAAAGTAGATTAGATTTAACTTGGCCAGTTTTTATCAGAATTAAAATATATATATATTGAATAACTTTATAAAATGACTGATGTAATGTAGTCAGTTCTTAATCTGTAGAGCGATTTGTGCGCCTCTGACTTAATGACCATGTGAAGTAGCGTTAGGTCCAGTAGGACTTCTAGCGCCGCTGTAAGCGTGGTTCGAAACGCCCCTGTTATAGCCATGCATGCCGATCTCTGCACCTTCATTAGGGCATCTTTGCATGTGCTCATTAAAGTCCTTGACCACCATACCAGGCTACCGTACCGTACTTCAGTACCTTTGGATTCAGCCCCCATGTTTTGCCATACGCTGATCTACACATTCCAAATACCCACAGTGCCTTTGTAATGATGAGAACTGTATGCTTCTTCCAATTCAGTTCCTTATCCAGTGTGACACCTAGATATTTCACATCATCAGACAGTTCTAGTACCCTCCCGTACAGTTTTAACTGCTGTACGCCGCGAAGGGTCCTTTTCCTAGTAAAGGGTATTACTACAGTTTTGCCTGGATTAATGGATAATTGGTGCCAGTTGCACAGTCTCTCCACTGTCTGCAGTGCCTTGTTCATGATTTCTAATACCGTGCCTGGGAACTTCCCATTAACCAGTATCACTAAATCATCAGCATATCCTACCGTGTGGATGGGACCTTTATTGAGTTCTACCAGGAGCGAGTTCACCACCAAACTCCAGAGAGTTGGTGAGAGTACCCCACCTTGTGAACATCCCTTTGTGGCCGTGGCCATTATCTGATCCCCCAGGAGAGATTTATTAATCTGCCATTTAGCATGTTGCCTATCCATTTACATATGGTCGGCTACACCATGTTGTGCAGCTCCTTCGCTGATAGCTTTACACGTGGTACGATCGAACGCTACCTGCACGTCTAAAAAAGCTGCCAGACATAGTTCTTTATTCTCTGTAGCCTGTTCAGCCCTGGTTGTTACCAGGCTGTGTGGCAAGTGCTGTTTCCGTTCACTTCCCTGGCTGGTATGCACATTGTATTTCGTGCAGGATGTCTCCTTAAAGGGGCCCTTATGTGTCTATCTACCAATTTCTCCAGTGTTTTGAGGAAAAATTCCATCACAACCCATCGTAAAAGATTGAGTAAAGTTGTGGAAAGGGGCTAGAGGACGCCCGTAGTCGTTACATTATTGTAAGCAAACGTTGAAGTAACAGTATCTCCCCTACAGCGCGCGAAACGCCACGGGCTGGGCGACAGCTTGTTCTCGCGGCTGGCGGGCGGCGCGGAAACCTGGCCGCGCTCGCCCGTGGTCCTGCTGGACACGCAGTACCGCATGCAGCGCGCCATCGCCGAGTACCCGGTGCGCGCGTTCTACGCGGGCCGCGTGGCCTGCGCCGCCGCGCCGCGCCCGCCGCTGCCGCTGCTGCCGTACGCCATCCTCGCCATCTCCAGCGGAGACAAGGGACAGGGTAACTCCACTCACCACCTGTCCTCCATATGTTATGCTCGCCCGTGGTCCTGCTGGACACGCAGTACCGCATGCAGCGCGCCATCGCCGAGTACCCGGTGCGCGCGTTCTACGCGGGCCGCGTGGCCTGCGCCGCCGCGCCGCGCCCGCCGCTGCCGCTGCTGCCGTACGCCATCCTCGCCATCTCCAGCGGAGACAAGGGACAGGGTAACTCCACTCACCACCTGTCCTCCATATGTTATGCTCGCCCGTGGTCCTGCTGGACACGCAGTACCGCATGCAGCGCGCCATCGCCGAGTACCCGGTGCGCGCGTTCTACGCGGGCCGCGTGGCCTGCGCCGCCGCGCCGCGCCCGCCGCTGCCGCTGCTGCCGTACGCCATCCTCGCCATCTCCAGCGGAGACAAGGGACAGGGTAACTCCACTCACCACCTGTCCTCCATATGTTATGCTCGCCCGTGGTCCTGCTGGACACGCAGTACCGCATGCAGCGCGCCATCGCCGAGTACCCGGTGCGCGCGTTCTACGCGGGCCGCGTGGCCTGCGCCGCCGCGCCGCGCCCGCCGCTGCCGCTGCTGCCGTACGCCATCCTCGCCATCTCCAGCGGAGACAAGGGACAGGGTAACTCCACTCACCACCTGTCCTCCATATGTTATGCTCGCCCGTGGTCCTGCTGGACACGCAGTACCGCATGCAGCGCGCCATCGCCGAGTACCCGGTGCGCGCGTTCTACGCGGGCCGCGTGGCCTGCGCCGCCGCGCCGCGCCCGCCGCTGCCGCTGCTGCCGTACGCCATCCTCGCCATCTCCAGCGGAGACAAGGGACAGGGTAACTCCACTCACCACCTGTCCTCCATATGTTATGCTCGCCCGTGGTCCTGCTGGACACGCAGTACCGCATGCAGCGCGCCATCGCCGAGTACCCGGTGCGCGCGTTCTACGCGGGCCGCGTGGCCTGCGCCGCCGCGCCGCGCCCGCCGCTGCCGCTGCTGCCGTACGCCATCCTCGCCATCTCCAGCGGAGACAAGGGACAGGGTAACTCCACTCACCACCTGTCCTCCATATGTTATGCTCGCCCGTGGTCCTGCTGGACACGCAGTACCGCATGCAGCGCGCCATCGCCGAGTACCCGGTGCGCGCGTTCTACGCGGGCCGCGTGGCCTGCGCCGCCGCGCCGCGCCCGCCGCTGCCGCTGCTGCCGTACGCCATCCTCGCCATCTCCAGCGAAGACAAGGGACAGGGTAACTCCACTCACCACCTGTCCTCCATATGTTATGCTCGCCCGTGGTCCTGCTGGACACGCAGTACCGCATGCAGCGCGCCATCGCCGAGTACCCGGTGCGCGCGTTCTACGCGGGCCGCGTGGCCTGCGCCGCCGCGCCGCGCCCGCCGCTGCCGCTGCTGCCGTACGCCATCCTCGCCATCTCCAGCGGAGACAAGGGACAGGGTAACTCCACTCACCACCTGTCCTCCATATGTTATGCTCGCCCGTGGTCCTGCTGGACACGCAGTACCGCATGCAGCGCGCCATCGCCGAGTACCCGGTGCGCGCGTTCTACGCGGGCCGCGTGGCCTGCGCCGCCGCGCCGCGCCCGCCGCTGCCGCTGCTGCCGTACGCCATCCTCGCCATCTCCAGCGGAGACAAGGGACAGGGTAACTCCACTCACCACCTGTCCTCCATATGTTATGCTCGCCCGTGGTCCTGCTGGACACGCAGTACCGCATGCAGCGCGCCATCGCCGAGTACCCGGTGCGCGCGTTCTACGCGGGCCGCGTGGCCTGCGCCGCCGCGCCGCGCCCGCCGCTGCCGCTGCTGCCGTACGCCATCCTCGCCATCTCCAGCGGAGACAAGGGACAGGGTAACTCCACTCACCACCTGTCCTCCATATGTTATGCTCGCCCGTGGTCCTGCTGGACACGCAGTACCGCATGCAGCGCGCCATCGCCGAGTACCCGGTGCGCGCGTTCTACGCGGGCCGCGTGGCCTGCGCCGCCGCGCCGCGCCCGCCGCTGCCGCTGCTGCCGTACGCCATCCTCGCCATCTCCAGCGGAGACAAGGGACAGGGTAACTCCACTCACCACCTGTCCTCCATATGTTATGCTCGCCCGTGGTCCTGCTGGACACGCAGTACCGCATGCAGCGCGCCATCGCCGAGTACCCGGTGCGCGCGTTCTACGCGGGCCGCGTGGCCTGCGCCGCCGCGCCGCGCCCGCCGCTGCCGCTGCTGCCGTACGCCATCCTCGCCATCTCCAGCGGAGACAAGGGACAGGGTAACTCCACTCACCACCTGTCCTCCATATGTTATGCTCGCCCGTGGTCCTGCTGGACACGCAGTACCGCATGCAGCGCGCCATCGCCGAGTACCCGGTGCGCGCGTTCTACGCGGGCCGCGTGGCCTGCGCCGCCGCGCCGCGCCCGCCGCTGCCGCTGCTGCCGTACGCCATCCTCGCCATCTCCAGCGGAGACAAGGGACAGGGTAACTCCACTCACCACCTGTCCTCCATATGTTATGCTCGCCCGTGGTCCTGCTGGACACGCAGTACCGCATGCAGCGCGCCATCGCCGAGTACCCGGTGCGCGCGTTCTACGCGGGCCGCGTGGCCTGCGCCGCCGCGCCGCGCCCGCCGCTGCCGCTGCTGCCGTACGCCATCCTCGCCATCTCCAGCGGAGACAAGGGACAGGGTAACTCCACTCACCACCTGTCCTCCATATGTTATGCTCGCCCGTGGTCCTGCTGGACACGCAGTACCGCATGCAGCGCGCCATCGCCGAGTACCCGGTGCGCGCGTTCTACGCGGGCCGCGTGGCCTGCGCCGCCGCGCCGCGCCCGCCGCTGCCGCTGCTGCCGTACGCCATCCTCGCCATCTCCAGCGGAGACAAGGGACAGGGTAACTCCACTCACCACCTGTCCTCCATATGTTATGCTCGCCCGTGGTCCTGCTGGACACGCAGTACCGCATGCAGCGCGCCATCGCCGAGTACCCGGTGCGCGCGTTCTACGCGGGCCGCGTGGCCTGCGCCGCCGCGCCGCGCCCGCCGCTGCCGCTGCTGCCGTACGCCATCCTCGCCATCTCCAGCGGAGACAAGGGACAGGGTAACTCCACTCACCACCTGTCCTCCATATGTTATGCTCGCCCGTGGTCCTGCTGGACACGCAGTACCGCATGCAGCGCGCCATCGCCGAGTACCCGGTGCGCGCGTTCTACGCGGGCCGCGTGGCCTGCGCCGCCGCGCCGCGCCCGCCGCTGCCGCTGCTGCCGTACGCCATCCTCGCCATCTCCAGCGGAGACAAGGGACAGGGTAACTCCACTCACCACCTGTCCTCCATATGTTATGCTCGCCCGTGGTCCTGCTGGACACGCAGTACCGCATGCAGCGCGCCATCGCCGAGTACCCGGTGCGCGCGTTCTACGCGGGCCGCGTGGCCTGCGCCGCCGCGCCGCGCCCGCCGCTGCCGCTGCTGCCGTACGCCATCCTCGCCATCTCCAGCGGAGACAAGGGACAGGGTAACTCCACTCACCACCTGTCCTCCATATGTTATGCTCGCCCGTGGTCCTGCTGGACACGCAGTACCGCATGCAGCGCGCCATCGCCGAGTACCCGGTGCGCGCGTTCTACGCGGGCCGCGTGGCCTGCGCCGCCGCGCCGCGCCCGCCGCTGCCGCTGCTGCCGTACGCCATCCTCGCCATCTCCAGCGGAGACAAGGGACAGGGTAACTCCACTCACCACCTGTCCTCCATATGTTATGCTCGCCCGTGGTCCTGCTGGACACGCAGTACCGCATGCAGCGCGCCATCGCCGAGTACCCGGTGCGCGCGTTCTACGCGGGCCGCGTGGCCTGCGCCGCCGCGCCGCGCCCGCCGCTGCCGCTGCTGCCGTACGCCATCCTCGCCATCTCCAGCGGAGACAAGGGACAGGGTAACTCCACTCACCACCTGTCCTCCATATGTTATGCTCGCCCGTGGTCCTGCTGGACACGCAGTACCGCATGCAGCGCGCCATCGCCGAGTACCCGGTGCGCGCGTTCTACGCGGGCCGCGTGGCCTGCGCCGCCGCGCCGCGCCCGCCGCTGCCGCTGCTGCCGTACGCCATCCTCGCCATCTCCAGCGGAGACAAGGGACAGGGTAACTCCACTCACCACCTGTCCTCCATATGTTATGCTCGCCCGTGGTCCTGCTGGACACGCAGTACCGCATGCAGCGCGCCATCGCCGAGTACCCGGTGCGCGCGTTCTACGCGGGCCGCGTGGCCTGCGCCGCCGCGCCGCGCCCGCCGCTGCCGCTGCTGCCGTACGCCATCCTCGCCATCTCCAGCGGAGACAAGGGACAGGGTAACTCCACTCACCACCTGTCCTCCATATGTTATGCTCGCCCGTGGTCCTGCTGGACACGCAGTACCGCATGCAGCGCGCCATCGCCGAGTACCCGGTGCGCGCGTTCTACGCGGGCCGCGTGGCCTGCGCCGCCGCGCCGCGCCCGCCGCTGCCGCTGCTGCCGTACGCCATCCTCGCCATCTCCAGCGGAGACAAGGGACAGGGTAACTCCACTCACCACCTGTCCTCCATATGTTATGCTCGCCCGTGGTCCTGCTGGACACGCAGTACCGCATGCAGCGCGCCATCGCCGAGTACCCGGTGCGCGCGTTCTACGCGGGCCGCGTGGCCTGCGCCGCCGCGCCGCGCCCGCCGCTGCCGCTGCTGCCGTACGCCATCCTCGCCATCTCCAGCGGAGACAAGGGACAGGGTAACTCCACTCACCACCTGTCCTCCATATGTTATGCTCGCCCGTGGTCCTGCTGGACACGCAGTACCGCATGCAGCGCGCCATCGCCGAGTACCCGGTGCGCGCGTTCTACGCGGGCCGCGTGGCCTGCGCCGCCGCGCCGCGCCCGCCGCTGCCGCTGCTGCCGTACGCCATCCTCGCCATCTCCAGCGGAGACAAGGGACAGGGTAACTCCACTCACCACCTGTCCTCCATATGTTATGCTCGCCCGTGGTCCTGCTGGACACGCAGTACCGCATGCAGCGCGCCATCGCCGAGTACCCGGTGCGCGCGTTCTACGCGGGCCGCGTGGCCTGCGCCGCCGCGCCGCGCCCGCCGCTGCCGCTGCTGCCGTACGCCATCCTCGCCATCTCCAGCGGAGACAAGGGACAGGGTAACTCCACTCACCACCTGTCCTCCATATGTTATGCTCGCCCGTGGTCCTGCTGGACACGCAGTACCGCATGCAGCGCGCCATCGCCGAGTACCCGGTGCGCGCGTTCTACGCGGGCCGCGTGGCCTGCGCCGCCGCGCCGCGCCCGCCGCTGCCGCTGCTGCCGTACGCCATCCTCGCCATCTCCAGCGGAGACAAGGGACAGGGTAACTCCACTCACCACCTGTCCTCCATATGTTATGCTCGCCCGTGGTCCTGCTGGACACGCAGTACCGCATGCAGCGCGCCATCGCCGAGTACCCGGTGCGCGCGTTCTACGCGGGCCGCGTGGCCTGCGCCGCCGCGCCGCGCCCGCCGCTGCCGCTGCTGCCGTACGCCATCCTCGCCATCTCCAGCGGAGACAAGGGACAGGGTAACTCCACTCACCACCTGTCCTCCATATGTTATGCTCGCCCGTGGTCCTGCTGGACACGCAGTACCGCATGCAGCGCGCCATCGCCGAGTACCCGGTGCGCGCGTTCTACGCGGGCCGCGTGGCCTGCGCCGCCGCGCCGCGCCCGCCGCTGCCGCTGCTGCCGTACGCCATCCTCGCCATCTCCAGCGGAGACAAGGGACAGGGTAACTCCACTCACCACCTGTCCTCCATATGTTATGCTCGCCCGTGGTCCTGCTGGACACGCAGTACCGCATGCAGCGCGCCATCGCCGAGTACCCGGTGCGCGCGTTCTACGCGGGCCGCGTGGCCTGCGCCGCCGCGCCGCGCCCGCCGCTGCCGCTGCTGCCGTACGCCATCCTCGCCATCTCCAGCGGAGACAAGGGACAGGGTAACTCCACTCACCACCTGTCCTCCATATGTTATGCTCGCCCGTGGTCCTGCTGGACACGCAGTACCGCATGCAGCGCGCCATCGCCGAGTACCCGGTGCGCGCGTTCTACGCGGGCCGCGTGGCCTGCGCCGCCGCGCCGCGCCCGCCGCTGCCGCTGCTGCCGTACGCCATCCTCGCCATCTCCAGCGGAGACAAGGGACAGGGTAACTCCACTCACCACCTGTCCTCCATATGTTATGCTCGCCCGTGGTCCTGCTGGACACGCAGTACCGCATGCAGCGCGCCATCGCCGAGTACCCGGTGCGCGCGTTCTACGCGGGCCGCGTGGCCTGTGCCGCCGCGCCGCGCCCGCCGCTGCCGCTGCTGCCGTACGCCATCCTCGCCATCTCCAGCGGAGACAAGGGACAGGGTAACTCCACTCACCACCTGTCCTCCATATGTTATGCTCGCCCGTGGTCCTGCTGGACACGCAGTACCGCATGCAGCGCGCCATCGCCGAGTACCCGGTGCGCGCGTTCTACGCGGGCCGCGTGGCCTGCGCCGCCGCGCCGCGCCCGCCGCTGCCGCTGCTGCCGTACGCCATCCTCGCCATCTCCAGCGGAGACAAGGGACAGGGTAACTCCACTCACCACCTGTCCTCCATATGTTATGCTCGCCCGTGGTCCTGCTGGACACGCAGTACCGCATGCAGCGCGCCATCGCCGAGTACCCGGTGCGCGCGTTCTACGCGGGCCGCGTGGCCTGCGCCGCCGCGCCGCGCCCGCCGCTGCCGCTGCTGCCGTACGCCATCCTCGCCATCTCCAGCGGAGACAAGGGACAGGGTAACTCCACTCACCACCTGTCCTCCATATGTTATGCTCGCCCGTGGTCCTGCTGGACACGCAGTACCGCATGCAGCGCGCCATCGCCGAGTACCCGGTGCGCGCGTTCTACGCGGGCCGCGTGGCCTGCGCCGCCGCGCCGCGCCCGCCGCTGCCGCTGCTGCCGTACGCCATCCTCGCCATCTCCAGCGGAGACAAGGGACAGGGTAACTCCACTCACCACCTGTCCTCCATATGTTATGCTCGCCCGTGGTCCTGCTGGACACGCAGTACCGCATGCAGCGCGCCATCGCCGAGTACCCGGTGCGCGCGTTCTACGCGGGCCGCGTGGCCTGCGCCGCCGCGCCGCGCCCGCCGCTGCCGCTGCTGCCGTACGCCATCCTCGCCATCTCCAGCGGAGACAAGGGACAGGGTAACTCCACTCACCACCTGTCCTCCATATGTTATGCTCGCCCGTGGTCCTGCTGGACACGCAGTACCGCATGCAGCGCGCCATCGCCGAGTACCCGGTGCGCGCGTTCTACGCGGGCCGCGTGGCCTGCGCCGCCGCGCCGCGCCCGCCGCTGCCGCTGCTGCCGTACGCCATCCTCGCCATCTCCAGCGGAGACAAGGGACAGGGTAACTCCACTCACCACCTGTCCTCCATATGTTATGCTCGCCCGTGGTCCTGCTGGACACGCAGTACCGCATGCAGCGCGCCATCGCCGAGTACCCGGTGCGCGCGTTCTACGCGGGCCGCGTGGCCTGCGCCGCCGCGCCGCGCCCGCCGCTGCCGCTGCTGCCGTACGCCATCCTCGCCATCTCCAGCGGAGACAAGGGACAGGGTAACTCCACTCACCACCTGTCCTCCATGTTATCTGTAATGTAATCTTATGGTTGTATTTTGAACTTTAAGGTCTACATGTTAGGTCAACTTTTAAATATATTATTTCAAAATATACCAAAATATCTACTGGAATGTAATGATACATTCATTCACTGGACGAATATACTGGGTCACAATATTATTGAAATAATTACGAATATGTTCACCGTGCTGTCGTGAGAGCACAGAACGTAGTCCTCTCGTCTCAGCGGAGCGATTGCGACTGGCTCCGGCTGACGTTTTGTATGGTTTTTTTCAGACAAATAGATTTATTTATTTCAGGAGATAACACAGAAACATACATGACTTTAAAACAGACAAATACAAAAAAAGTGATATAAATGCAGATGCTTCCATACACGTATCTCACAAAGAACACAATAACAAACCTTAAATATATATAGCTTTACTAGTTTGTGCACAAGTTACTTGGAATACACAGGTGGTACAGATTATATAAAACTAGATTCTAACATTACTAACAGGCAAAACGTGACAGTTTTTATTTACTTCTTGATCAAGAGATTTGAAAGGTTTTAGTTTTAGGGAGATTGAATAGGTGTTTGGACCTTGTTGATTTACTACGAGCGCGTAAATAGAGTTTCGGCAAGAGTTGTGGGCAATCAATCTCACTCTGACAGATGTCACGTAACATGATGGCGTCGGCAACTGACCGTCTGTCCTTAAGCGATAGGACATTAAATTTTATTAGGAGTTGATCGTAGCTGGTACGTGGAGAGCGCAATTTAATGTTGAGACGTCGAAGATTTTTTTTTGTACCATTTCTAATTTATCAATGTATACATTATAAAAGGGATTCCAAACAGTCGAAGCATACTCGACATTTGAACGAACTAGTGATTGATACAAGCATATCAGGCTTGACTTTAGTTTGAACGATTTTTTGAGTATGTTGTCAATGTGTGTGTCTAATGTTAGTTTTACGTCTAGAAGAATACCTAAGTCTCTTATACATGAAGCAGTCTCGAGTGGATGATCAATTGATCATTCAATTTATATACGTTATTTAGTATGTTACGCTTCCTAGTAAATATGACATGTTTACATTTGTTGTATGCCAATAACAGTTTATTATCTTTACAGTATTGATTAAATATGTTCAGGTCTTCTTGAATTAGCTGAGCATCTTTGTCTCCATTAACTTTTTTAACTTAACTTTTTTAAGATTGCAAATATGATGTAATTTCTGTATGTTCTTTTTCCTGGCATTCGCTTTAGTTTGTCATAGGTAAATATTAAATCTAAGAACTCCGATTTCGCGGAGCGCCCCCTCTTAAACTTTGTTTTTAAAGTTTTTTTTTATCCAGGTGCTTCAGGGTCTAATGACATGGAGGCCTGGGGCGTGACGCGGCTGGCCTTGGCGTTGCGAGAGGTGGCGCGGCGCCTCAAACTCAACATGGCGGTTATTACGCCCTACAACGCGCACAAGGAGCTTATCAAGAGGAATTTGAAAATGTTGCAGCAAGATCAGTAAGTATCCCTATTGTTAGAACCGTTAATACTATTTGGTCCGAGAGCTATAGAAATCGCGAGGCCATCTTTTTTAATAAAAAAGTTTTTTTATTACGAAAGTGTCTCGACATTTTTTTTTATACAATTAACGCACCTGCTAATAAAATTTCACGAGAATCGGTTGAGAAATGCAACGAAATGTAGAGAACAACGGGAAAGAGGGACATCCGGACATCTGGACATACGAAGGAAATAGGTTTGCAGTCTACGAGGGACCGAAAGGTTGCGCTCCGATCTCTCGCTCTCACGTATGGTACACTGCTGCCGTTCCAAATCTTGACCTAGTCGTAAGAGTTTTGTTATCTAAGGCTTATATTAACACTTTCACTGCCAGGAACCCGCCTAGCGGGCGCCTACGCCGTAGTAGTATTTTTATTATTATTATGTATGTCTTTCCCGTTCACGGGACAATGATGTCCCGGACCTTTGGGAGGCGTGCGTGGAGCTAGGTACCTACAAAGTACCAACTGAGCCAACACGTAGAGGCCCTTTTGACAATTTAATGAAATGCAAGGAGTACACCGAGCGGATGCTGTCCCTGCCCGTGTCATGGGACGCACACAGAGACAGCACCCGCTGGGGTGTATAGGGACTATTGATGGTTGATGGAATCTAAATAAAACGGGTTATTGGGTTGAAATGATGGACTAGTGGCTGGGCTATTGGGTGAAACATCGGACGCCTGCCTAATAAAACTGTTTCAATCTTTATCTCTGGCAGACGGTGACTCGCTAACTGCTAAATGGGCCCCTATTAATAGCGACATTAAAAAATGGCCTAAGGGCAACACCGGTCAGAGAGCTGGGGGGTAGAGAGGTGGCACTGGACTTTAAACATATAGCCAACTCGCCACTTAGGTGTCCACATCTACCCTCGAGCAACAGCTCTTGCGACTCCACTCTGGACGGCCAATAAAGGCAAGCCAGAGGCGGAGGGCCTGTCCAACCAACCACCCGATCGGCTCAGCCTGACCACAGGACACCCCCAGGAGCACTCAGGTACGTAGGGTCGCTACTCCCTAACAGCCCGCCACAAGCTGCCTTACGTTGACTGATTGCACCAGAAATCTGGTGGGCGATGGGGCCGTCACATCCCTACGCCATTTTATTATTATTATTATTATGGCCATCAGGTCCGAACCGGTGGAGGTGAACACAGTGGACAGCTTCCAAGGGCAGGAGCGAGACATCATCGTGGTGTCGCTGGCTCGCTCGCACGGCGTAGGCTTCCTCACGGACGCCGGCCGCCTCAACGTCATGCTGACGCGCGCCAAGCACGCGCTCATCATCGCGCTCAACCCTAACGCGGTTATGGTGAGTTACACATGTCAATATCATCCAGCGGTCTCCTACACTCGAAAGAGGCCTTGTATTCTGCTCATAGCTTGGTGCCACTCACATATTGCACGGGTAACGCAACGACAGTCGAGGGCCCCGCTTACTAACTGAAAATTTCGGGGTTTTGTCTGTGAAAGCAGCCGTGGAATAGAGTTAAAGATGCCTTCTGTTGAGTTTTTCTTCACTTGAGCTCGAGAGAGCAACTTGACTGTTAAAAGTTGCATTCAAAGACTATTTGTCAGTGAGGTTAAGGTTACCTTCTGAATTGGAACGTTTAAGAAACGCTGCAACAGTAATGTTTTCATGGTGAATTTTGTGGACGGAAGAAATATATGTATAGGGCCACCTCATCTGATTCTGAGGTTTTCCTGTCGGCTATTTCGTATTTTAGGTTTAGATAGACATTTCACATTATCATTGTATGTGCCATAAAAAAGTTTCTGAGTTTTAGATATCGCTCAAAACCATCATAGGTTAGCGCTAAGTACCCTTAAGTAAGTAGGACTTTTAGCTTATAGATTTATTTCACTTATATTTTAGTTCTACAGAGTTGCTACTGCGGGGATTCAATATAAAGCAGCGGTTGCTCCATGAAACCTTAGATGATTTGGTTTTTCCTGATTCATTATTACCATAATTTCCATTGCAGAGGAACGATCAGTGGCGTACTTTGGTCGAAGACGCGCAGAGGAGACGACTACTTCGACAGCTCCCGAACAAGATGTGCCAACCACTCACTCCGGGGCAGCCCGTAGACGACATCCTGCAGTACCTCAACTAATGGACATTGTGTACCCACTAACTCTCCTAAGACTCGAGCCTATTCGGTATGACTGGCCCTTGGTTATACAAATTTCGGCCATATTGCGTACGGTGTTGTTAATGCATTAAGATTTGATATCGTGTACACTCTAATGGTCTAATTCGCCGTTGGTGACCGGTATTGCGCATAATACCCGTTCCGTGATTGGCCTTAAAGGTAACCACTGCGGAGGAGATAGCAATATACGTCTCCAATTACCACAAGTAATATGACATATGCGTGAATAACAGAATCTGAATGCAGTAAGTATTCTATGAAATACTCGTCTGGCTTGAACTTCAACAATTAGTAGGAAATCATTATTAATTTCTTTACTTTCTGTAGGGAGGAGTCTACAGAAAAAAATATTTACATAACCTATCTATTAAGTCAATCATAATTTTGACAAGTCAAATCCTGCATTCTTGCTAGCCCTAAAAAATCGTCAGGGGCAAAAATGTAAAATATGTGGCTAAAAATTGTGCCAAAAGATACACTATGTTGAATATAAGCTTGTTGTATTAAGACGTTCAATGCCGGCGACGCACATATGCGTCCACGTTTATACTAATTTACTCAGTAAATGTGTTGAAAAAAAACTGTTTGGGTAGACACTTTTTTACCCAACTGCCACGTAAAGGGCGAATGCGTTTTTTTTGTATTAATTATTATAAGTTACTTTATCTTTCGCATGTATATAATGTGCAATCAGCTCTACTATTAGTGTAACTTTGCCATACACATATAAAGCAGTCTTATCAATTTAGTGATCCACACCTAAGCCTCTTTTTCTAAAAAGACTTCAACTTGTAATACAAATTACACGTAGTTATGAAATGGGTTTCTGTTACCTATTTGACAAGCCTCTTTCAAACTCCTTATTTAGGGTGATATTCTACTTGTCCCATTATTGATCCAATCTTTGATCAAATTTCTTCGCCATAGTAGTTGTTGTCAAAATATTTGATCAAATCATCAATTTTATTAAATTACATGAACATTGGACGAGTAGACTTCCGCTTGTATTACAAGTTGAAAGCCGTTGCGTAATGGGCACCAGGACTAGTAGAGGAATGTGGAGTATATTGGTAAGGCAATTAAGGAATACGACTTATGACCAGTGAAAGGAAAAGACTGAAGATTTGGGATGTTGTTAGTGTTGTGAAACCCCACGCTGTGAAGCTTAGGTAGCTCTGCACTATTGTCTAAGTCATGTGGCAGATTTAAATACACTGTACAATATAGAACTAAGGTGGTAAAAACTATGAATGATCTTGAAGAGAATGAAAGTAAGTTGGTTTGTAATTTCCAGAGATTTAAATGACCGGCCGAAATGATAAATTTGTTCGTTAAAATTCTAATGTTATATGGGACGAGGTATAAACCCTGTGACTTCAAATTCTACCATAACTGCTTCTAGAACACGTTGTAAGTCAACAATTTACCACTGTTTCGTCGAAGCGAAAGAATCTAGTGTTTATATAAGTATACAATATTAGTTATACCTAAAGTGACCCAGGAAACCTAACCGACACAAACCTATGCACATTTAATTTTGCGGATGAGAAAAAGAAAAACAACATACAACTGGTGAAACGTAATTTTAGTCTCTGGAAGTTAGCAAAACACAGAGTTATAGGGTTTATGAAGCTATAAGTTAATAATATACTCGTACTTACTAGTGTGTATATGGTGCCAGAGGCTCTAGTATAAGTTTTACCGAAACAAAACGTTACGATCGCGTTCGCGTTTAGCTGTCAAATCCCATACAAATTGAGGGTAAAACGCAAACGCGATCGTAAAGTTTTGTTTCGTTAAAACTTATACCAGAGCCTTGTCTGTAAACCGAGAGTGGTTACACGTCGCAATAACGGCGCGGCAAGCGTTTTATCTTATTCATTGCGCGGTTAGTTATAAATTGAATTGCAAAAACCGCTGCCGCCGCGCAATGTCGTGGGCTAGCCGTAACAGTGGTTGCTGTTAGGAGTAAATGCTTTACGCTGTATGGTGGTGATGTGATAATATTCTTAAGTGGGGTGGTTTGTTATTTTGGTTATAATTATTTTATCATGAACTGCCCTTCGAATAAGTCATTATATTATGTACTTTATCATGCAACTAAATAAACGGAAGCAATAGGTAGGCACTATTTTAGTTGAGTTATATAAATGAGGCCCCATTTATTCGGAATGTTTTTAACAATTAAATCAACGTGGAGTGCAAACGGAATCCTAAAACTTACACAGATTTTTAACAAGACAGTAAAAAACAAGAAGAGATTTTATCGGAAACCCGCTCGCAGTGAAGTGTGCGTCGGTCGCGATAGTTCCTTGAACACAACTCGGGAGAAAGGCGCAAAGATGTATGTTGTCATTCATTTTCTATACATAACTTTTACGGAAATGTCGTACCGACTCGCACTTGACAGATTAGGAATAGGTTACTCCTCAAGGGTGTTTCTTCATGGCACACGTTTAAATCAGTTTGCCTACATATTGTTGTGTGTAAAAAAAAAAGAAATAAAATGAATGAATGTAAGTAACGAAAGAAAGTGGGTAACTGATTGTTACTTGATCACACACAAACTGTTATTTTTAGTGATTTAAACCATACTTACTGAACAACTCTTATAACCGGATAACATGTTAGCAGAGAGGACCTTTGGCTCAAGAGCCGCGCAGATCTTTAAATGGTGGGGATCTTTGCTGACAATTAAACAAGATACTAAAGTTTATACCCTATATTGTATAGCCAAGAATCCTCGCGAACATGACGGTCTCGGTTAATTTAGCAACTATTGTGCAAAGCTTCCAATTGAGTGTAAAATTTTCATGTTACTTAACCATTCGAATATTGGCGTTATATTTTGAAAACCTATATATTTATAATGCCAGTCAATTTAATTATCAGGATATCAATATTGTCTGTTAAATCTTATCTAAATACAACTTCAATCGAATGCAGTTCCACTACAAATGAATAATAATTAATTAATAACTGTAAATAAAGTAATGGTGATAATTTGCATAGTAAAAAGGCTTGGTTTCTCTCAGGTCCATGTCCAATCGCGCACGTATCTTTCAATGTATCGTTGTAATTATAAGTTTATATTGTTAAGACGTTTATCCGCATTTATTGTATTGTTTCTATTTGTAGCCAATAAAATAAAAATGACATTGGATTTTTATTTATTACATTCGCTATTAGGCTAATTTTCAATAGAATACATTTCAGAATCATGTAACATCTGTCGCGACACTTCCGCGAAATGTAAATATTGTATATAGCAACATTGAATCTTTATGGTAGGTAAGCAACTTCCATTTTTCTGACTGTCACTAGCATACGTCAAGCCACTTCGCGCCGCTCTCGAATGTTACTTCAATACTGTCTACTAAAGTTTAATTATCACTTTACATACAGCTAGTGTAATATTAGTAGAGTCAGTGTCAAATACTGTGCAGCTATTGCATTAGTATACTTATCTCGAGAGGAGCCTGGATTGGAAAGCTAAGTGTCTTAAGTTTACTTTATTTCACTTTCAATACTAACTATCCGTAGTGATTTGATATAATGAGTCCTTCGGGGACTACATGGACCTTATGAAGTTACCATAGTAACTGATTTATAGGGCTCTTAATACTCATCAGTGCTCTGGCTCTGGCCACTGCACCATGTAAGGGTGGTTCGCTGCCAAGGAAAGAGCCCAAGTTTACTCCCATGCCATAGCGGGGACCTACCGGTAGAACAGGTGAGCTCTGGCTTGTATTTATGATACGAGTGAGCGCGGTGAGGGACGTCCGGGGCCCTCTCCGTAGTGCCATAGCACTAAGCCTGGTCACCATAGTGACATTATATGATGGTCAAGTTAATGTATAGTAATACCAATATGTAGGTGGATCTAGGACACTTATGTGATTCCATGAAGGAAGGAATCATGATATCATTAAAGCCCCAGGTGGTGAAAACAGACAGGCGAGACTGGCAGAAGGTTCGCCTGAACTGCAGAACTGGACATGGATGGCAGGCGAGGCACCACACACTCAAGGTATGAGTCACAACATACTATACTTGCACTCAGTTATATTGGTTAGAAACAAATCAATGATGAAAATCAAAGTAATGCATTATTAGAGTAATTATTTCGCTGGTCATAAGAATAGGTGTACATGTTCAGTATATACCATGATATGGACTTGGCGACAACATCTGTTTTGACTGCAGCATATAAATTGCACCAGAATAATGAACCTCATTTAAATGTACAGAGGTCGTAATTTTACTGTCCACACTCCATAGTAATTTTGTCGGCTGGTTCTTATCGCCGTCTTCTCTGGAGTCGTACGCGGACGTAGGCTACGACGTCTACTTACGACCAAGCATGTCCTATGCTTGTTTGCCAGTCATGTTATATAAAAAACCGGCCAAGTGCGTGTCGGGCCACGCGCAGTGTAGGGTTCCGTAGTTCAAATCTTTGTTAAATATATTTATCATTCGTAAAGAAAGTACAATAGTCTCTTTTTGCAAACTCGCCACCTCCATAGTTAATAACCTGAAAAAGTTCAATGGCACATAGTTCATTCTTCATTTCATCCATCATCCTTTACAACCATACTCATCATTCATACACAGAATCACTTATTCATTCAGTAATCACTTATTACCATACAGTAATCGCGGATTCAGTCGCCCGTATCCTTCGCGGGGACTGTTTCTGGTGTAATCAAAGTGACAAAAAAAACATATTTATATTATTTATTAATACTAACATAGGTATTTATTATAATTTAAAAAATAAATATTAACTTCATTTTTCTGAGATGGTAAATAATAAAAATTGCTAATAATGAGCTAAATAAAAATTGCAATCACCATGTGTAATGCTTTCTCTTTAAATATTTAGTTGATGGATATTTTTTTATTTAAAAATATAGTATTTTATGCAATTGTTATATAATGTGTGTGGTATGTTTTTTCAGTCGAGTACCCACGTCTAGGCCACGAAGACTTTCGCAACCAGGCAAAATTTCGAACAATACCCCAGAAACCGACAGTACTCGCTAGTCGGGCAACGACGTGCAACTCGATGCCGCACGCCGCGAACCCGCTAGTCGGGCAAGCGGCGGACGCTCAGGGCTGTGCCAAGTAACTTTCGTATACGTGGATAAAATTAAATCTACTGTCTCATCTGTTTAGGCTCCCCGTTTTATCAATTATCACAATGCATCCAGTGTATGCAATTTAACATAACCAACTTATAAGAATTTTAATTTTGTAATCGCATTCTGGTAAAGTAAATGAAAATACAAAGTGAAGTAATAACATATAATAATCAACTGTACCAACTTTTCGACCACATAAGTACATAATAATCAGAAGACTTACAATTTTTTCTGTTAGTGGCAGTGGCAGCCCTGAGGTAGCGAAGATGCAATGCTTGCCCGCCTGTCGGGCACTTTGGCGTCGCGTGTAGGTTTATAGCTCTTGCCCGACTACCGGGTACGCCGGCATCTGAGTAAAGTTTACGAGTGCCCGAGTGTCGGGTACGCGGTGTCGAATGTGTTAAAAAACTATTGTATACTATGCTTTTTTCTACGAGTCAACTGAACTAATTCTAACATGCCCGGTACATACGGGGCACATTGGACAACACTTCTATTGCTATGAAAAGAATATCATTATATACTCCACTATATTCAGTCTTTTTCAGGGTGGTGGATACATATGAGCCGCATCCTCACACTATGAGAGCGAAATAGGGAATGAATGACCTCGGTTTCATGTCCCATATCTCATAGCTCAAGAGCGCTGCCACGCTGGAGCGTCGATTGGGTGGCGTCCAAAAAAGTGTTTGCACCCATAATACCATTATTGTTTATGGCAGCATTTCCTAAACTATGGGTCGCGAAGGAATCAATATATTTGGAAAAGAATAAGAATTAAAACACTGGTTGTAAGGTATTCTATTTACTCATTTACGCGTTTCAATGAATATTACAAAATGTGTAACTCTAGCCCACATCAAATCTTACAAAGCCTAGATTTTTTTCCTAATTTTGAGGTCAAATTAAATCTACCTAGCTAAATCAATAAAACCTACATTTCTAACAAGACTGCAAATAATTCAACCAAGTGGTGTTAGGGGTGTTCGTTTATACAATGTTAATTATAGTTATAATTATAAAGGCATAATAACTGTTTCACCCAAAGACAGTCCGATGTAATAGCATCCATTGACATAAAACGCGTGACTTGACATGATCGAACGCAATGTAAAGTCGCCGCCAATAGACTTTGCTAACTATGCAAACAAACCGCCATATTGAAATTGTCTTTCACTATGGCGGTTTGTTTTTACATAGTTAGCAAATTCTAGTGACGGCCACTTTTCACCAGATACGCCTATGAATTACAATATGAAACAATGGAAGTTGGAAGAATAAAGTCAAATAATGCTGTCGCATCCAATTCGTTTATTTTGTTTGACACGCTGCACAATCATTGCGTTTACTATCACACCATGGCTACGTCAATATAATTATTACCAAATACGTCAAATAGCATTAAAGCTCAGATTAAAAAATACGCACAAAAGAAACATCTCTATCGCGAGTGACAATAAGTACAGTTTAAGGAAAATAAATGTACCCCGCCGTACCATATCGCGGTGCGAGCTATCGATGCGATGTACTGGTGGGGTGATACATTGTTGTTATATAAATGCAAACCTACAACTCTTATAAGGTACTGGAGGGATGACGCATTTGGCTGTTATCTTTGCCACATTCCGAATAAACATTCTTTCACCATCGACGCTAACTCCGAAAAAGCTCAGTTCTTCAATAATTTACAAAAGGTCGAGGCAACGCAAAGGTTGCATTCATTTGTCTAAGCTTTCCTATTTACCATTACTAACTCGACATCGAAGTGCTCACAAACGACTTCGAATACGATCAGAAGACAATAACAAAGTTCGAATATTTAAACCAAAAACTGATGTATGAACAATGGACAAACTATTTAACCATCAAATGTTCCATCAATCTCAATCAATATGAGCGCGTATTAGTTATATTTCAAAAGAAAAACATGAATAGTCAATCAATAATTGAAAATATAGTATGACTATTGTATTGGTATACACATGCTTAATTTACATCATTATTTTTCCTTAACTTTTGTTACAATAACTCCGTGTAAATAATAATTGTTTACAAATTGCAACATACGCTGTCTGTCTTTTACAATAAAAATACTCTTCAGTTCTGCGAGTCTCGGAGACCAACTAGTCTGACACTGGCGTATATCAACATGTTTTTTATCTCATAAATGTGAACTATTTATCCCGAAAGGTAACAATTAATTTAGTGATTTAACAAGTAATTATTGCATGGTATATACTGATAGAAAATAGGTACTTCCATTTAAATAGTAATCGCTAGTAATCACTGCCGAGGCAAAATCATTATATTCATTAGAGAATAAATGATAAATAATAAATTGACTACAACTATAACAGGTATGTCTTATTGTTTACGATGAAAACTTGCAAGTTTATGGTTATAAGGCTGACTCTGGCAGTTGACTTTTGTATATTTTTTATTGCTTTCTAGTTTTTGGAATCTAGAGGCAGCGCAACGACTTTATGTTTAAAGGTAGTGTTACACTTTAAACGGCAGTATTTATATAGGTATCACTAAATGTAAATAAACAATATTAAATTAAATAATTTTATAAGTTAGCGTTTTCCTATGACGCATGAGGAATTACTTTTTTATTTCGATATATGGATTGTTTACATTTAGTCAGACACCTATAGAAACACATAGAACTTATACTAGGAATTTAATCTTATATGCTATATATACATAGTAAAGCAGGCGCTAACCAGCCGGGGTCAATGGTGCCGCGGGTAGTGATGTGAGTTGTATCTGCAACAAATGGCACAAATTGAATAATTTTAGTCGCCTATTTTCGTTTTAAACTGCCATTATTACAAGCTTGTTAGAGATGTTATGCTGTAGTGTAGCATATGCGACCCTACTCGTGAACTGATCCCAGCAGCTGTTTGGCCTATTATTAGAAAAGTAGAAATTGTATTGAGCTATGACGTATTTTCAGTCAGTACACTGAAACTACCTTATCAGTATCACACACAACAACAGTAACAGTATTTTTGGTGCGGGGGACAGAAGTTGGGTCCGTTTCAAATGCACTCATTCAGAATGTTTTACTTCCTCAAAGATTTTTGTACATATTTTTTTTTCTGCTACGTCGAATGAAGATGGGGAAAAAAGCTCAATTTGCCAAGTCAAGATTACCCAATATAATAATAATACCCAACAGTAGAAGAACGTAATTTATTAGGTATCGTTATAATTATCAATAGTGATATTTACCTATTGAATCGCTTGTACTTGTTATTATTATTATGGTGTTTGTTGAAGTGGTGCGGCGGCCGGCGCTCGCCGCGGTACTTAAAGTTCCCGCCCCAGTGAGGCTTGTTCTGTTTCTCCTGTAACCAAACATAACCATTTCATCTATAAAACTTGTGACCAATTCAAGGCCCAAAAGATGCGCACGAATTTGAGAAGCTCAGCCTGAGGCATGCTCACATCAAACATGCGCGGGTGAGGCAGCGACACGACATTGCGAATCGTTCAAAATGGCGTCGACACGATTACAGCTGTTTCATTTCGGGTCCCACGACTATTATTGGTGAAAACACTCTGAAGCTGATTTTACACCGGAGGGGCGAGACGAGGCGAGGCGAGAATTGAATTGACTTACTATTTCCAACCAAGATGCGAGAGGAGAGAATTGAAAATTTGCCATACGCTGCTACAGTTCTACACATGTTTTTAAATAAAAATATCCCGGATTACATGATACTGCGACTTATCGTAAATACAGGTGTGTAAATAATTTAGCGTTGCTCGGCTAGGCGGCTGTTCGCAATAACATTAGGCGATAGGAACGCGACCCGCATAGGATTTCACGACCGCTTTAGCCTAGTTGGTAGTGACCCTGCATACGAAGAAAATTTAAGATAGACATAGTGTTACGACCAACCCTGTCGAAGGGACTCGTCTGAAAACCAGCGCAAGGCCTCAAGCCTTGCATATGCTGAGACGAGCACTCATTGCCCAACCTAACGCAATATAGTAATTTTAGTTTTAATTCTAAGTTATTTCTTTGTGCTTACTGTTAAAAGTTTATTTTATATTTTTTTGGCAATAAATTAATTTTATTTGATTTGAAGTAAGAGGTCCTGGGTTCGAATCCCGGTAAGGGCATTTATTTGTGTGATGAGCATGTATAATTGTTCCTGAGTCATGGACGTTTTTTATGTATTTAAGTATTTATTTATCTATACACGTATGTATATCGTCGTCTAGTACATAGTACAAGCTTTGCTTAGTTTGGGGCTAGGTCTATCTGTGTAAGATTGTATTTATAAATTTTATAGGATGTTGTAAATGCTGGTGACCTGGAAGGGGTTGTATCCGTTCCGGTTGTTGAACCGGTTGTAGTGGTGGAAGGGCTTGACCTTCTTGGCGCGGCCGCGGTCCATCTCGTCCACGCCTTCGTGCGCGCGCTTGCGTTCCTCACGCCGCTCCTCGAATACCTGCAACCAGTGGGTGCTTCTATACTTCCTACTGTCTCTTGTAATCCATACTGATATTAATTATAAATAGGAATAGTTTGTGACGCTACGAGTATGTAGGAAACGATTTCAAAGAAAAACTTTTATTTATAGAATAGACATCCGCTCTATTTGATCTCGCGCGTATGTATGGTGTCTTAGAAATACGCGGGCGAAGTCAGCTATAGTCCTCGCGATTCACTCAGTCCTCGCCTGCTTACGCCGGGCGGTATAAGCGGTCGGACTATATATTATTTAACCGAAAAGGTTTGATATGCAAGAAATGTCGTGGCAATTGATTTGCTATAAAGAAGCAAAGTTTATGCAGCCAGCTCTTTGAAATTGAAATTGTTTATTTCGGACATCATCCATAGTTGGTTAGTAATTACATTCAGTCTGACTTAGCACTGCCTGCTGAGATAGCTAAGCTACTGCCCAGATTTGATCGGAATAAGTTATCTATTATTATTACAACTTATTTTTCTGATTAACAACAATGCATGCATTTCGCTGTAATTTATTTTTCATCGAAGTTGTGATATTTTTCTTTTGAGAAATAAAGTTCTTGAATCCGATAAGTAATCGAATGTACGAACCTGTCGCGACATGGCGCTGTGCGTGCCGTTCCACGTGTTGACGGGCGCGCCGTACCCGCGGTGAGACAGCGTTGTGAGGTGGCGCACGGTCTCCGCCGCAGCCAGGGGCGTCGGAGCGGGAGCGGGCGCGGGCGCGGAGGCGGGGGCGGGGGCGGGCGCGGGCGCGGGGGCGGGCGCGGACGCGGGCGAGCTGCGGTCGCTGAGCGGCGACATGCTGCTCACGCTCGTGTTCGGACTCGGCTCCTTCTCCGTCCGGCGCTCCTCCGCTTCTTTCACTCTGCGAAACGAAAGGAACCATTAATTCAAAGGTCATTTTACACTTTTAATACATTGTGTGATGAATTAAGTCTAATTTTTACATTAGTCAGCCCTTTAAAGGAACACGAGCAAAGAAGCGAGGAAGGAAGGAAGGATGTGGAGTGTGCCGCCTTTCATTCTAACATTAGCCCTTAATTTGGCAGCATCTATCAGGCTGGGAAAACTAATTTTTTCGTTGGGACTTTACTCGCAAAAACGCGCAGTTAACATTTGAACAATAGGATAACCCTGTCGAATGTAATAATAGTACATTACGTAACTAGGGCGGTGAATTCGTGAATGCCCCAGATCGCAGGTGTTTGTGGCTCGAACCGAAGGTGAGGGCCATAAATATGCGCTCTGGGGCTTTACGAATTACCGCCCGTGTTGAGTACAAAATTTTACGTCTTCGCCTGGCCACATGGCCAGGTGTGACGTAAAGTATCTAATAGACTTACTTTTTATTAGTAACTCCATTGAGACTAGGACTGAGCAGGGGGCCGCCTTTTTCGCTGGACACCGTCCAGACGTGATGCGTCGCTTTGGTGGCGCCGGCTTCGGCCTTCTCGTCGGCCCGCTCGTCCCCGCTCGACTCCGAGTCGTACGGAACGAGCTTCGAATTACCGTTTCCGTTTCTCGGAATCTGATTGGAGTAGTCGTTGTTATTCATCTGCTCCTCCAACTTCTCTAGCGGCGACTTCGCCGACTTAACTAGTTTACTGGTAGACGCGAGGGATTTCTCGGGAGACTTAACACTAATACTAGGGACGGACCTGGGGTCCGGATCGTTCTTCGACAGTTTGTGTCGCCGCGGCGCCCCGTCGTCGCCGTTTTGACTCTTCACGACGAAGCTTATTCGGTTGGCGCCCGTCTTGTCAATGATGATTTTGGGGGGCAGCACTTTTTCCACGTCTCCGTTCTGCTTGAGCACCCACGGCTCGGTGTTCGAGTGGGAGGCCTCGGAGGCCTTGCCGAGGGTGCTGTTGAGGATGACGGGCCGCTCCGGCTTGGGCGGCTCGGTGGAGGTGCTGTTGGGTTTGCGGTCGTCGCGGTAGAAGGTAAGCTTGAGCGGGCTCTTGTCGCGCGCGTCGGGCACGGGGTAGAGCTCCTCGTCCTTCTCGAAGAACATGATGTAGGCGTTGGTGGCGAGCACGGCGGACAGCGGCAGCGCGCGCACGGAGCTGTCGTCGAACTGCCAGTACTGGCCGCCCGGCGCCTGCCCGAGCGCCGTGTAGTGCCCGCAGTTCTGCCCGGGGCCCAGGTGGGTCACCAGGCTCACCAGCTTGTATGACTGCAACGTGACAACCACTATTATCACCATATTTGGGATCAATTATATGCGAACTATTGTCTACCTTTATTGTTCACCTTTGTTAAGTGACATTGCAAGCATGCAAGCTTTTTGCTTTAAATAAGTTTGTATCCATCAAAGTTTCATATTGCGCTAGTATTTTTAACAGAAATAATACATAGATATATATTTACCAATTGTTGGTGACTATTTTTGTTGAACATGTATTTGTTAAGCGAAATCTTCTTCCTGAATTGAACATGTTTTGATAATTTGCCCCCAACCAAGGAGAATCTCTTTAACGCGATGCAGAGTACCGTTGGTGCGCGCTCTACGAAAAATTGTTTTGTTGCCGACACCTGCAATATAAAAACAATAGAGTACAAAGATTTAAAAAGTCTGCAGGTGAGAGCTTTTCTTTGAGGGTTGATCTTTGTATTGTAGATTTGTAATGTTACATTAGAGTTATAATATAATATGTATGGAACATTGTAAAGCTTTAATAAAATTTTATTGTGATTATAAAGAGACCATAATGAAATAATTCAAACAATATTTTACCTTTTTATTACATGCTTCACATTTATATCCTAAGTCTTCTAGCCTTTCTCTTGAGAAAAATGAATCTAATGCCTCATCTAATGTAGAATGCTTCCTTATATCTAATAATAGGTCCTGAAATAAAAACATTAAATAAAAATTAACCAATGTATTCAAAATTAACAATTTTTTTTCATTGTGTTGTAAGCTCAGAGCAAAATATAATGGTGATACTGGCTATATATTCAAAATTCACCCTTTCCTTTAACCCGTCAAGCGTCCCAGCCACCGCATTGGTGCGTAAAATTTTTTGGTCGGTAGCGTCCCAGCCACCGCGTTGGTGCATAAGAGCGATCGTTGTCTTTGGTATTTTTTTTCTGTGGTCCGTTTGTAATTGGTCGACCAGAAAAATACGTGAGCCAATCACAGATCTTCACTGGCTCTAATTTGATTTTTTTAACCAATAAGAATAAAAAACTTCAAGTAAACAAATGAAAATCGTCATAGTGCACCGACCGCACGTCACGGCACCGCCATGTTGTGTTATTCTAGCCGGTGAAATGTGTGTGACATTGGGATAAATATGTCCAAATCTTTTAAACGGTAACTGAATATTCCATGTTTTATACACCAAATTAATGAGAATTGAGTACGTAATCCATTTCAGTTGTTTGTTTTAGCCGCACACCAAAACTTTATAGTAAAAAAACGTTGTAACTTTTACATCACGCAATAAATCATAATGGCGGTCACCGAATTCTGCTAAATTGAAAGCATTTATTATTTCAAATCATTGTGAGAAATTAGATAACTTTGTTCAAAATTTAATCAGGAATCGATTTTTACTATTGGTTTTACCTAAAGCCCTTCGAATTTGTAAACATTCAATAATTTGATCAACAAGTGCTACGTCACAACCGTCAGTGTCAGTCGCCGCGCCGGCCGTTATGGCGGCCGAACACGTGGTTTTTCGAAAAAACAATTATTTAGAAAGTAATTACGTGTTTTGTGATGGTAAAAATATGTAAAATCAATGCAGAAACGCACTAGTTACAATTGAGTTTATGTGAAAAGTTGTGGGTGGCTATATATTTAGTGCAATTTGTGTGTGAGATGTGAGTAGTGAACGACAAAAACAAAAATTTTGGAAAGATAATTTTATAATCTTCATGATATGTAAGTAAAGTTATTATGTTATACAAAATCAAACGTATAATTTATCTACGTATTTAATGGTATATAACTCATGGCATATAATTACGCTTTAGGTAGGTACAATTCCGATTTTCTGTCAGAAACCGGGTTTTTTTCGTTTGTATGGGGACACTACAGGCCTTTTCACCGATGAGAGGCTGGACTAGTGATGTGCCGCCGAGAAATTACCCACTTACGGTAATTCTCGCCGTTGAAATTTACGGTAAATTACCCTAACTTCTCGGTAAAATTCTGTGCCACCGAGAAATTACCCACTTACGGTAATTCTCGCCGTTGAAATTTACGGTAAGTTACCGTAACTTCTCGTTGAAGTTCTCCGCGAGTATATTTTGTTTGGATAATGTTTGGGTGATACTGATAATACGTTTGTTTTAAGGATATTTATTACATTGAGTGTTAATTTTTAGCTAATACCTTATTTTGCAAACAGGTTTTTCATTATCTTTTAATATATTTGAATGTTTATATACCACATACCTATTCTTTTCTCTTTATCAATTACATTTTTAATATTACATAACTTAAAAAAAAATGGAATGTAATAGATATTATTATTTAAATTATAATTTATTTTATTTCATTGCTGTGCCCTTACAGGGTTCATGTTGAACTGTAATGTGTAATCAAAGACCTGTATACTAACATGAATGCAATAAATGATTTGATTTGATTTGATTAGGTATATGCTTATCACTTACGGTCGTATTGTATTATAGCAGGTGAAAAAAACCCATTAGGGGTATATAGTGTTTACGAATAAGCTAATTAGCGGTTCCTGATTGGTCGTCAGCCCTTAGGTAGTTGTGGCGGGGGGTGGACCAAGTATGCTTACGGCAATCGGAATCGCAATTTGTTTTTATTACAATATTAATGATTCATTCAATCTAAATATAGTAATATCTGGATTATATTTAAAATATGTTTAGTCTTCAATCTAAGATTCTCATGTAACTTGAATTGTGTGTTGTTGAATAAAGTTTTGCTGTTCTATTCTATATAACGAAATATTTAATGAAAAAAGATCTCTATTTATTATAAATTTAATTTAATGGTTTGCACTGTATTAAAACAAATAGATAAAAAAAAACAGTAGGTAATATTACTTGAGAACGTTTCCGGAGAATATTCTTGGTAATTTACGGCGGTAATTTACGGTAATTTTGGTAATTTACTAGTTCCTCTATTCCGATCGTTGTGATTTCTTTTGTGTAGATTATTATCCCTAATTGAAATGGGATAACGTTAAAAAAAGTTGAAAAAATTTAGGTTTTAGACTACTTTCTCGATAATTACCGTTACGGAGAACGTTACCGAGAACGTTACCCCAAAATTCTCTCTCTTACCGTAATTTACGGTAACGGCACATCACTAGGCTGGACGCGTGACGGGTTAATAAGTATGTTCTTGCTCGGAGCTAAATATCAATTAATTATTATTATTATTGTCTTATTTTAGACAGGCAGCTGACGCTGACACATTCAAATCACAGCTCACTTTGCACTGGTTCATACTTGGTTAGTCGAATCTGTTTTTAAACTGGTTCACACTTTTAGAGTTCTACTACTCATCACTAATTCTGAGGGTATATTATAGTGATGCTTGCTTATCGTGATAGATGTTATCAGTATTTTGATGCAAGAAATATTATTATATCTGATATTGTCCAACAAAGAATGATAGTAACATGTAAAACCCTTTCTTTAGTAACCCAAAGAAAGGGTTTTACATGATACTATTATTCTATCCGCAACCAAAGGAATTCAGGGTACTTCCGCTGAGCTGCATCATCCGCTATGTGGAAATGATGGAGTGAGGTTGGGAGTAGACATAACAAGAGGGCAAATGCACATAAGATCCCACTGGGTCGAAGTGCAACCAAAAGGGCCCTCATCTAGATAAGATAAGATAAGATAAGATAACATGCAAAACCCACCTGAAAGTGCTGGTATGTTGTGGAAAGGTGATGGCATGCTAGACATCGTACTGTTGAACGCAAGTAGCCACCGAGGATCTGATTCAGGGGAGTTGTTTCTTTACTGTACTGGTCTAGTTTGTCAGAGTTTACGAACCGTGACAGGTAACATTTCTCCATAGCTTCAACAAGATACCTGGAATTGAGTAAATACAATTATATAGTTTGTAGATAGCCACAAAAGCACACCATGTCAATAGAATTCATAGTATGTTCATCTGAATGCTGGGAGCGGGTGAAGTAGACTAGAGCATTGGATACTTAACTAATTCTAAATAAAAAAGATAATGACTGACACAAGTAGAACAATAAAAATTGAATGAGTCTACACTCATTTAATTTTTATTTAGATAAATGTCAACATTTCTGTATTTTCCTCTTTTCTTGGATCATTTTATTTTAATTATAGAGGCCTTCTTTATAACATACCTCAGAAACTCATGAGCATCTTCTTGCCGGCCAGGTGTAAGGTGCCGGCAGATTATCCTGAGTTTGGAATACACCTGCCATGGCTTGATGGGGGCTCCTCCACTCTTCTGAGTGGCTATGAGGGTTGCGCGCATGCCACAAATGACACAGGCCTCTGTAATATTAACATTTTTATACCACATTAAGAACACTTGGATCCAGAACATCAATGAGAAAGTTTGCTATAGAAATAGCAATTTAATTTATAAATATCACAAAATATCTCGTACACTTGTATGACACATAATAATATGCATAAGATCACATAAGAATCATGTTTATGAAAGCAACAAAACTGCTATCTTACCTTGTTGATTGCATTTCTCTGCATGCACAGCTTCAGAAACCACCCAGTTAGCAAATGCAGGAACATGAAAGAGTGCTTGTAGCGTGGAGTTAAGATAACAGGTGTTGCCAACATTCTGCATGCCGGCGCCTGCTGACCATGATCCTTGCCATCCCAACTGAAGTTTCTCAACAGGAAACAACACTCGCTTGGGCTTTGGTAAACCGTCTTCACTTTTGTTCCCTTCTAAAAACAGCCAATATTAAAACATAACCTTAGCACAGAATATCATTTGAAACTACATTTAAAATATCAAAATTTACTTTAAGTAACAAAATAATCACCAGTAGGCGCCACTGGCTGTCCAAATAATAGTAAATATACAGTTTGACACCAATCACAAAATATAACCTCTACGTCGTTCTTATCATTATCACACATGCAGATTATAAACATTCCTATTGACGAATTTTGTATAAAATCGTTTGATAAGCAATTACCTGATGTCTGGTTTCCTGAATTTCCGTCTTTTTTAAGTAGTTTACTGTCCAACACTGGTTTTTTAGGTCGGATGACCACGTATTTGGATTTCAGTCCATCGAGAACGTTGCTTTGATAATCACCTGACTCTTCGAATTCTATCTTTGAGAGAAGCACACTTTTCGCAGAAGAATAAAGTCTACTGTCCAGTAAAGAGGAACCTTGGGATTCATCTGCGGCAAGAGATAAACGCAATGCGCTTGATACTGGGTCGCAAATGGAAGCGGGCATTTTACCTCCAAAATTGCACTATCACTTCACATAAATACAACACAGCATATTAAATTTTAGCCATGTTCGCAAACAGTTTCTGACATAGAATGTAGTTGTACACTTTTAGATCGAATATAAACATATGTATTTCAAAATAAAAAGTAGTACTGAATCCGGAAAGGCAAATGAACAACCCAACGTCATTTCTCACACGCGCACGAAAGAAAGCATAGGCCGAGAGCAGCGCAATCGCGAGCGATGAAACCAACCAATCGCGTGCCCGCTTCACCCCGCCGGCTGAGAATTCGATTTCCATGCTGTCAACAGCGTCGAAATAAAATGTCTCTTTAAAAATTATTAATTTACAGAAACATAACAAAATGCCACAAATATACACTGAAAGATGAAATAATATAATGTATAAATTACGTCGTAGGTCTACTATTTTGGAATTGTTTTTTGTTGAAGTTGTGTGGGTCCTTTAGAACCCATTTTTTAAGGTAATTATTCACCTATAAGCTATTTTTCACAACAACGTAGAGACGCAGCTAAAAAAGATTTAAAGAGACGGCAATCATTCAATTCATTGTACTTTGTCACGAATCAAACTATTTTCTAAAATGTTTTTTGATTCGTATTAATTTAACGTGAAAGTTTAAGGGGTGGGTCCAATCTTAAGGAGACGCTACACGAGCGAAATCGGGAGGACTGCAAAGCAAGGTCACAGAAAATGTAGTATGGAGTGACTTTGATTTGGCTGGGCGCCGTGCTTCCGATATATATCGGCCCGCGTAGCGTCTCCTATTAGCTACATGCAATCACGGTAAATGGTTTACTTAAAAATGATCTGACTGAAAAGTTGGCTGATCATAAATATTTCCATGGTCCAAATTGTGTTGATTGTGATGTGCATGCTATTTCTCAGTACAACTCGTTTGACAGTTTGATTAGCAGCGCAAGATGCCTCCAGACGATAGCAATTAGTCAGCTTCTGATAAATTGGGGCTCACAAATCATGATATTGCATGTGAAATTGTATCGTTTGTAGTGTGCTTAATTTACAACTCGCATCCCACGGAAGACTGCAGGACAGATTGCCAGGCAGGACCGTCTAAAAGTGCCTTAAAAGGAGACGCTACACTGGCCGATATTGGCCGGGCTGCATGCCGGCTAATGCGTGATTCGGCGCTGTCGGAAGCACGGCGACCTCAAGCCTCAATTTATCTGAAGCTGACTAATTGCTTTTGTCTGGAGGTATGTTGTGCTGGCTGCTGATCCAAGTGTCAAACGAGTTGTACTGAGAAATTGCGTGCATGTGGTCGGATTGTTACATTGTACGACACACTCAATAATGAGTTCGACATGTTGTACTCACAAATTGGGGTCAAATCACATAATCTGTATACCCCATGAAGCGTCTCCGAAAACCTATTAACCGGAAGCTATTTTTTTAATACTGGCCAATCCTCTTCTGGTGATCCATAGACTGTAGAGTACTCTGTAGTGACATTTGTCAAAGTCAGCAAAAATTGCTTCCCGTCACCCTGTTCTTTTCTTTGATTGGGAAATTATTGGGCTATGAATGGAATTATTTTTAACTGCTAAAACATCATAAATTACCTAAGTATTCAAAAAAATAAGACTGTATTCAGTATAGTAAATGCTTAGGTATTAAATTTGCAACCAAAGTAGCTGTTTCAGTAGTGCGCGCCGGTGAAATTTGTGATCATGGCGAATCCGTCATCAGGCGTTGGTATGAATTTAGTTTATTTTTACTACTACTATCCTGAAGCACCTCGTCCATTAAAATTGTATGTTCATATTTTCTTCTAGAAATACTTTGTAATCGCGCACTTATTTAAAAAAACATTTTTTTTCGAACAGTGGTACCACGGAACTTTCGTCTTCTAGAAGAACTTGAGCAAGGTCAGAAGGGAGTGGGCGACGGAACAATTTCTTGGGGCCTCGAAAGCGATGATGATATGACTCTTACCCATTGGACTGGCATGATAATTGGACCCCCTAGGGTAATTGTTCAAGCTATTTAAATTAATAAAAATCAAATATTATTGTTGAAAAAGAATGCATGTAAGATTGTTATTCAGTGTTTACCAATGTACATTTACTAACCCAAATAAATCTATGCTGTTGCTAAGCAGCTTATAATTTGTTTGAGGTTATGGTCTAGTGAATAATAAGGATTGTGTTAGACCTTGATATAAGTATTGATTACTATGACGGCTCGTGTTTATTTTTTAGATTTGAATTTAACATCGTTATAATTATATAGCTTGAGAAGATAAACAAAATCTATCATTTAAGTAACATGTTGTATTAGCTCAGTTACACCTGTATACAAACCTATTTTTGTTTACAGACCCCTTATGAAAATAGGATGTATTCACTTAAAGTTGAATGTGGCACTCGGTACCCAGATGACCCTCCAACTGCTAGATTTATCTCTAGGATCAACATGAACTGTGTGAATAGCCAGACCGGACTTGTGAGTATTCTTTACCATTCCAGCAGTATACTACAGGTGTAGCAGGTTTGTATATGCATCGCGGGCACATGCATGTTTCCTTATTCTAGGCAAACTAGTTTCCATCCCCAAATAAATTGAAACAATTGATCAACAATACAGTTTAATCCAAGATTATTCAACCTCTTCTATATTCTTTTACTACTTCAACTTTGATGGTTTATATAAGAAGCTATTCTAGGTATAAAATAGGCTTTAGTATAGACATACAATGATGGTTGGGTTGCTTGTATAATCAGCAACATCTTTTCATATTTATGTTCTATTTGATGTGTGTTTGTATTAATAATCACACAGTACATGACAGTTTTTTATAGATAGAGAATCATACTTTATGGTAGATAGCCCTGTATCTAGATATAATGAATGTTTATGTCCCAGTAATTGTCATCATTGATTGTACTTGAAACCCTACCTAATTGTATATATTTGTGCAGGTGGATAATAGACAAGTTCCTATCCTTGCGCGGTGGCAGCGAGACTACACCATCAAGACGGTGCTGCAGGAGCTACGGCGTCTCATGACTCTGAAGGAGAACATGAAACTCTCTCAGCCTCCCGAGGGCAGCACCTTCTAGTAAGCACCATGTCTCAACATACCCAATCTACTCTGAGCCACTGTTTACATTTCATAGGTTAACATAAGCATCCTCACCAATGTGGTTATTTTAATAATTATGTTGTGTCTGAAGTTAAGTCAGGTTATGCTAAGAGATATGTGTTTAGATTCAATGTTTTGTGCATTTATTTAACATGCGATCTTGTTTACCTTCATATATCAAGGTAGATTGGGTGAATAGAACTTTTAAAGATCATTTTTAAGAACCTCTTGGCTCTTAATAACCCATGTAAAGGGTGACACCCATTTATTTATCATATTACCTAAATTATTGTGGCCTTTAAAAAGTTAAACTTGCTTTGGTATTGTTAAGGCTAGTTGTACCATCTATCTGTACTTTAGGTATGTGATTTATATTCCTTTATTTATGAACAGAGGTTAGTCAAAGCATAATACAATCACTTTAATTATCACTTTGTTCATAGAAGGAAGGAATACTAGACTTCCTTTTTTATTATTTCATGTCATATTTAAAATTAAATAGTATAATTTTCCCTTATTTCGGAAAATAATAACGTGTAGCAGAAGTGCTGCAAGAAAAAAATGCTTATTTTTTCTTGTAATTTTAACATGATCAAGTGTAAAATATTTAAGAAAATGATTTATTTCTTAGGCACATAAGATAAAGTACTACTGGTTAATTATAAAGCTTTGCATATTATAAATGTTTCTTTTAAATATACACGAGCATTATTGCAATAGGTACTGGCTACTAGATGGCAGGGCCCCAGTTTGCTGTCTGCTTGTGAACTTAAACCCACTACTTGTGACAACCAAATGCTAAGTCAAATTGTTTCATAGCATTAATGTTTTTACCAATGTATAACTAGCAAAGGTAAATAAATCAAAACTATCATATTTATAGACTATTATTTTAATACTTCTGTACAAAACCATTTATGTATTCTCATCCATCACTTATTCTTGACATATAAACCTTGCAGGCGCTATCCGGTCTGGTTCACGTCTGATATTATCAAAGACGTCGCGCACAAGACTGCTCTCCATAGAGATTGGAAGCGTACTGGAGATAGGGATGTGTATACCGCTTTTTCCAAACTTAGGGCAGACCTCAAAGCTCGTATAACGTGTGCCTATGACCACTATATCAGTCTGATGCAAACTAAACTCACAAGCAATCCTCGCGCTTTCTGGCAGCATGTTGGAAGCCTGAAAGCCAAAGGCGGTTTTGAGTCTCAAGTTACCTACGAGGGAAAGGAATTCGAGGGTAGCGAGATGGCTCAGGCTTTTGCTGATTTCTTCTCGTCCGTCTTCTTGCCGAATGAGCCACATCTTGACGCTAGTAAGATCATTCGTGACGACCTGACTCGTAGTGCCAACTATGTGTATGTTGACCGGCTATCTGAAATTGAGTTGGAAGGGTCTTTAAAACGTCTGAAACCTAGTAGTTCCCCTGGCCCTGACAATATTCCGGCATACATTTTAAAGGGCTGCAAAGAATGCCTAGTACCGCCTCTTCTTCACCTATTCAACTTAGCTTTACGCTCTGGGGAATATCCAACTCAGTGGAAAATATCCCAAGTTGAATAATTCGTCTCGTGTAGAGGATTTTAGACCAATTGCGATCCTCTCTTCAATAGGCAACACATCCGAAACGTCGGGAGACCTCAGTGAGGTAAATAAATAAGTTAATACGCGATTAAGTCCCGTTTAGTATAAATAATGTGCTGTACTTTGATTTCACGAAAGCCTTCGACCACGTAGACAACGACGTGCTACTAACAAAGTTGTGTAATATAGGATTTTCGCCACAACTCTTACGGTTCTTTGCTTGTTATTTACGTGGCAGGCATCAGTTTGTGCAGCACGGATACTTTATCTCGAAGCCCTACCATACTCGTTCGGGAATCAGCCAAGGTTCGATACTAGGTCCGTTACTTTTCGGAATCATGATCAATGATCTTGCGGCGGTTCTTAGATCTGCCAGGTGCTTACTTTATGCCGATGACCTGAAACTGATTTACGGTGTGCAGCAGCTTTCCGATTGTGAATCACTCCAGAAGGACATCGACAGGGTTCACCAGTGGGCTTTCTGTAACAGACTTTCTTTCAATGTTGCGAAATGCGCTGTCATAACCTTTAGTAGGGCCCGAAGTCCACTGCACTACAACTATGTACTGGGCTCGGAATCAATAGTCCGCGTCAACACCATTAAAGATTTAGGTGTCATCCTGGACGCACACCTGACCTTCCATGAACACACATATGCGTTGGCTCGGGATTGCTACAAAAGATTGGGATTCGTTTTAAGGTATGCTAGAGATTTTAATGATCCTAGAACTATAAAACTTCTATATACGGCCCTTGTCAGAAGCAAGCTCGAGTCGGCGTCTGTTGTTTGGAACCCCTACAAAGCAACTTACGTTTTGCTACTGGAGAGTGTTCAAAAAGTGTTTTTACGTTTCTTGTACAAGAAAATGTACGGATATTACCCATTTTTATACCCGACCAAATTCTTGCTGGGCGTCTTGGGGTTTAACTCCCTGGAGGTCAGGCGTAGCCTTGCTCTTATTACTACAGCGATTGGTGTTTTACGTGGCGAGTTTGGCAGTATGGAGTTGGTGTCCCAATTGGTACGACTATACGTTCCTTCCCTGACCAAAATCGACTTCCGGCCTCGTGAACGCCATCTATTGGCGGTCCCGACGTCACGAACAGTGTTTCGAAAGGAATCGCCTTTGCTTCGTGCAATGCAGTTACTGAATTTTCTCCTCGCATCAGCTCCTGCGTGTGATGTGTTTGCAAGCAGATGGGGTGTGTTGCGAGATGAATGTTTGAGGTTTTGTGAGAGAATGGATGTGCGTCTTTCTTCTGTTTCTGTGTAAGTTTTATTAATGTGAAATCAGTAGTTTTATTAATTGTTAGATCATGTATACCTAGGTATGCCTTAAGTTAATTTGAATTTCACAGTGCCTTAGTTAATACTGTTATACTGTGTAATAGATTTTAATAAATAAATAAATAAATAAATAAAAACCTTGGTTGTATGGATATACTAATATTATAAATGGGAAAGTGTATGTTTGTGGGTGAGTGTTTGTTTGTCCGTCTTTCACGGCAAAACGGAGGGACGAATTGACGTGATTTATGTGGAGATAGTTGAAGGGATGGAGAGTGATATAGGATAGTTTTAATCCCCGAAACCGTCACCTATGGTGGGGTAAAAGTTTGTATGGAGCTGCGATATAAACGAGTTCCACGCGGACGGAGTCGCGGGCAGAAGCTAGTAAAGTGTAGCCGAAATGGCAAGAAACTTAGGCTTACATTTTATTAATCTGAAAATGTTCCTTACTAAATTGGCCCTGCACGCACGGCTATCACAAGACGGCGCGCGAGCTCTCGATTTTTTTCGCACTAAGTTTTGTTAAAAAGAAAGAGACTGATAGTGGGAGAAAATAGAGAGCTCGCGCACCGTCTTGTGATAGCCGTGCAGGAAGACTTAAGGTCATAGCTCACTAGAGCCACCCGTCAACCGATCCTCACCGCCTCGCCTCGTAAATGTACTAACTACAGAGTTGATGTAGTGAGCGCATGCCTGTACAAATCCATATAAACAATACCTAACCGCTCGAGGCGAGGCGGCGCGAGTCGGGCAACGGGTGGCTCTAGTGAGCTATGACCTTTACGCCCCGGCCACGACATTGCGCGAATTGCGGCGCGGCAAGCGTTTTATTTGTTCACTGCGCGGTCGAAACGCGCAACACACTGTGGTTTGTTGGGATCACACGCAATAATGGATTAGAAAACCCGCTGCCGCTGCCGCCGCCGCTCGAAGTCGTGGCCGGGCCGTTAGATCACGTTTAGCTACACCTTTTTTTTCACGTAGAGGTAATGCGTTTTCGCATCCCCCCGTGGGAGGTATGTGGAGCTCGCCCTTCCGTAAGGGAAGGGAATACCCACTAATCTAAACCCTCTGCGGCGTTAACCCTCGCGGCCGTGTAGGGGAGCACCATGGGATCGCATGCATTCTACCACGATGCTCCCCCGAACGTTTAGCTACACCTAGGCGACTGACGTTTCCCGCCTCTTCTGCGCGTAAACGCAGCCTTATGCGAGGGTGAAGAAATTCACATTCGTAAACTCTTCTTCCTTGCTCTATCCCACTTTAGATACTTAAGGTCTCCTACCTACCACCTCCACTCTCCTACATTCTGTCTAGGGTTGTCGGGTGGGGTAAATCATGCATAGTCTAGAGCTTGGTGATGCTACTCCACCATATGACGACTGGCGTCCTCTGCTTCTTTCTATCTCTGGCAGGTCTCATCATCCCTTCACATTACGTGGCCGTACCGTACCACCTTGGACGGTGTTCTGAGCTCGGATAAGTATATGGGCAGGGTACTACCAGGAATGTACTTGTTACTGATTTTGTATAGCCTTGTAACCCCTCCCGACCCACGAAGCATCTTCATTTCGGCCGTGTGGACTATTTGCATTTTGTTTCTTTGACAGGCCAACACTCGGATCCGTAGAGCACTTGTAGAGCAGCGCTGGTCTAACCCATTCAGTAATCTATATAGATTATAGGTATTATAGGTATATACCTACCTTTACGTCACACCTGGCAATAATGCGAGTTTTCCCGTACGCGCAGCGCACCTAAAACTAGCCTAGTTTTAGGTGCGCTGCGCGTACGGGAAAACTCGCATTGTGGCCAGATGAAGACGTAAAATTTTGTACTCGACACGGGCGGTAATCCGTAAAGCCCCAGAGCGCATATAACACCTGCGATCTGGGGCATTCACGAATTCACCGCCCTAGTTACGTAATGTACTATTGGTGCGCACAGGCCACCAGAACTCCAGTCAACGAACGCCACTTTTGCCGGCCTACTTTTCCGTCTTCTGTGATGCCTGATCCCGAGTACTTAAAACGTGTGACTAATGACAGGATTCGAGTCAGGGTAGGAAATAGTTGATTTGAGGGCTAGCTGTTCTTGCTAAAGCTACACTAAGTACATTGCAGATATTCTGTTCAGGTTCTACTATAAGTTTCAGACCTTATATTCAAGAGCGTTGAAATATATATATCCATATAAACATAGATCCATAAGTGTAGACTGCAATTCACTCGGCGTGTTAGCGGCAAGCACTAACTATATCCTCCGCAGTAGGAGGTTTATTTAGAGAGGAGTGGTGCTAAGGATTTCTTTAGTGATAACTGATACGTTCTATTACTAGGTTAAATAGTAGCACAATAAAGCTGCAAACGCACAAAGAGCGGTGGCGGGGCGGCGCGGCGCGGTGCGGTGCGGAGGCGGTACCGGTTGTACCTAATGTTCGAGCTAATACGAAAGGGTCCGCACAGAAAACCGCGCCGCGCCGCGCCGCGCCGCTCTGTGCGGATCATTTCATATTAGCTGACGTTTGCAGCTTAAGAGCAGAGCCTTGGTGAACCCCTCCCTACTTCCACTTCAAACGTTTCGCTGAGGCCTGCTTTTAACATTCGTAAACCGGATATAGGAAATTGATGTCAAATTCAACCGACCAAGGATGCTTGTAAGGATGTTTGTGAAGGCCTGAAGCATTACTCAATACGGAATGGAGGATCCCTGTAACTCACGACAGTAACGGTCAGGTTTACGGGTTCGTAGTTCACGCACAGTTATTGGAGACGATCATTTTTAATTATGTTAAATACTTAAACGGTATTTTCGCTTTTAACGATCTGTCAAAGTGTGCAAGATAAAATGCTTCTTCAAGCATGTGTGTAAGTTTCAAATTCAGATGGAACGATACGATGTGACACTTATACTTAACTGTTATTTTTTTGACCTAGTGCTCAAAAGGTTAGGAGGTATTTACTAGTTTTGTGGCTTAAATAGATTTATGTCTTTGAAGGTTATTATTATAAATATAAAGCCCGCTCGAATATATTCCATAAAACAAGTTCTCCGACACAAATACATTTAATAAATAATATTACACACAATACTGCAAATTAATTTCTCCTAGAAAGGGGTCTCTGGCAAGACAACTATAGATCGAGGGCGGGTCGTTTTATACCCCTCCAAGACGAGGTACCTACTTAAATTAAACATAATTTCACAATTTAAAGCTACGTTTATATTATGGAAGTTGTTTATATTCACTGTGGAGGGAAGTAATCCATTATTAGAAGTCAACAAAATTGAGATCCGCTAGGCGGAGGGTTACACACGATAGCTAGCGCCCTTGAGCGAAATCAAATATGTTCCGAAAATAAACGAATCTACAAATAAAACTTAATCGTATTATGATAAATTTACTGATACATAAATACATACAAGACCTATTCACTACAAGTCGTGGACAATTTGCAAAAGCTTAATTAACGCCAAATACAGATGGCTACCAGGTACACAGTTATTAGAATATCAGTTTAAAACGCCTTATTATAAACAGGTGTACTTCACTCGTATAAATTTAATATAAATGTATAAATTCAAAGCTCGGACAATATCTGTATTATTGCACTGAAAACTCCATTGTTTTAATTATTACTTCGGCCATAGAGAAAATTCAATACGTATACATTTTATAATCAATAATTAGGAGATAATAATTAGTAACACGTGAAACCTCTTGCTACATTAATGAATGACAAATACTGTAGCTCATAATTTAGTATTCAACGTTACTATCATAAATAATTTAGAAATACATAATCTATAGAAATAGTTATAGATGCAGAAATAAGAAATAACAATAAAAATACACATGTTATACAAGCCTTTAGCGTTTTTCATCTGCCTCTTATATAGATACCGCGGCATAAGCGCGCGAGGGAGCCGTGCGGCGGGCCTACGATATCCACGACACGATACCAGAGTGCAATCAAAATCATATAGTATAGTATAGATTATATAGTATAGAAGTACTATATTGGATGAAACAGCAAATAAATTACACAATCGCACATTGATAATGAAATAGTCATAACATAAGGCATTCAGAACTTCACAGCAAACCACAGAGTTAATGAATAATGAGTATGTTAATGATTTTGTTCATCGCGCTAGTGACTATCTTACGAATATAGTAGATATAGGTACGTATAATTCGATTAAATACAGTTCACTGCATGTTCTATAAATAGAATTTACTTTATTTTACATTAAAAATCATCTCAAAACCGTCCTGTATAAAGTTAAAATAACAAGCACCAATAAAAAAATCCAATCACAAAGTACATTACCCATGAAAGATTTAAAAACAAATAGTAAATTGTATAGACGTTGGCACCAAACAGGACAAAATGTTGTCAATTAACAGACAATTTATTAATCTTTGGTCTTGTTATTCTATTGCAGCATCGAAGCACCCCAAGGTGTGGGCTACGCAGAAGTCAAACATCTACTCCCAAGTCCAACCTAGCAAGCCGCAAAATCGCAGATAAATTAGGTAAATTAATCGACAGTTACGTTAGCACACACGATGATCTTATTCGAATACTAAAAGCGAATTACCAAAACTGTATAATTATAAATAGTTTTCACTAATACATTCAGCTCGCAAGTCATAAAACATTATCATGGAAGTCGAAGCATTACGTGAATTTTGTCAAAGTAAGCATCATCACGATGACAGTAATGTACAAACCTGTTTCGAAGGCGACTCTTAGGTGTCGCTGGTCCATGGAACCTGACAAGCGTCTCGCAGTACTGCGAGCTGAATATATCTGCGACCAAGTTAGTAGAGGCTCACGAGCCGTGACCGTGAGCACTGCCCAGGTCGCACCCGGACTCTAATGAAACCATACTAGTCCAACCAACTGAACAAAAATAAACTGTTCTTACTTTAACATTATAATTGAGATAAACTATTTATTTACAACAATTTAATATTATGTACACAGATACATTAAACATTTTTCATAGTTAACATTCCCATTTTAAGACACATACTTACAATTTGCAAAACCCAATCAACCTAACAGAAAACATATCTAATTAACTAACGTAGGAAATGCACAGTTTCATTGTAAACAAACGACCGGAGGTTAATGATATTCTAAGCTATCGAAACGGCTGTAAATAATCAACGCAAGTTCAACCATTGATCATTGGTCTATGGCCATCATTTGTTTGTGTGGGATGACGGTGTGAGATGTTCAACATCCGTGAATTGAAATGGAGCAACCCTGTTTACCTATGAACCATCTTTGTTGAAATAGGAAAATATTTATTTTAATTGGGGTTACCGCAATATAAAACAATGCAAGTGTCACTGTCGTACCGGTCGATAAGGTACCGGTCAAACATACGAATGCTAAACATCGAGTGTTAGTCAACTTTGATATTATATTATTTAGCTAACACATTGACATATGACATGACGATAATCATTATTTTTAAAATAACGTACCGACATAGTTACCCTAGCAGAAATGTAACATACTCGATATGTTTAACAATGACACCGAGTCGATAACGCTCCAGGGATGCCAAATTATAAAATACATATTAAGTTTTATTTATTGCTTTGTTCAAGACGGCAGTTCCGTTTAAACTAAGAGCTATCTTTTGGCGGGACGCGGAGCGAGTCGCGGATGATACGACCGACCCAATAATTAGGGTATCGTTCAGCGGCGGGACCCCCGGCCGGCGCGGTGCGACACCGGGGCCCGGCGGCGGGAGGGGCCGTCCGTTGATCCATCGTCAACGTCGCGAGCTGACGACTCGGGCACGTGTCGTCGGCCGTCGTCAGGGCGGGGTCGGAACACGGCCCGTCGGGCGGGGGCGGGGGCGGGCGCGGGGGCGGGGGCGCCGGGGCCTGGGGGCGGGCGGGCTCCCGGCGGCGGCGGCGGCGCTAGCACAGCCCGTGCAGGCGGCGCTGCGCGGGCTGCGGGCGCGCGGCCGCCAGCAGGCGCAGCAGCGGCCGCCCGCACAGCGCCACCAGCCCGCCCGCGCCCGCCCAGCGCGCCGCCGCCGCCTCCTCCACCTCGGCGATGCGGTTGAGCGAGCGCGACTCGCGCAGCCGCGACTCCTTGCGCGCCGCGCGCCGCCGGCGGCCCGTGTTGCCGCCGCCCTGCTGGCGCGCGTCGCCGGCCGCGCCGGCCTGCGCGCCCGCGCCCGCGCCCGCTCCCGCGCCCGCGCCCGCGCCCGGCGCGCCCGCGAGCGCCGCGCGGCCGGACTCGCGCGCGCCGCGGCCGCCCGCGCCGGCGCCGCGCTCCTGGCTGTCGCTGGAGTCGTCGTGCGAGTCGCGACGCGCGCGCTCCGGCGGCGCGTCGCTCTGCTCGGCGGCGCGCTTCTTCTTCTCCGAGTCGTCGTCGGAGAGGTCGGAGGAGGAGCAGGAGCCGGCGCGCGGGCGGCGGCGGCGCACGTCGAGGCGCTGGCGGCGCGCGGGCGGCGGCGCGGGCGGCACGCGCGGCGGGGCCTCGCCCGGCGCCGCGCCCGCGCCCGCGCCCGCCTCGGCCGCCACCGCCGGGGCCAAGGGCGGCTCCGCCGGGTTGTCATCGAGGTTCACCTGGGGTGATCACTTTAATTAGCTATCTAAAAACTACTTTTAAAAAGTAAAAATATATAATAGTATAACGAATTCATAAAGAATCTGAAAAAACCCCTTTCATAGAACTTAAAGAAAATCAAACTTCAAACGAAGGTTCCTGTAGTGTGTGACCATTGAAGTACAAATACAAATACAAAATTATTTATTTACCAAAACAGCAAAACAATAGATACATTATTAGTGGCCCTCACACTAGGTCTAGCCTGTGTCGTGAGGACCGAAAGAAAACAGTTATGGATTATACAACCAGAAGATGCGTGTACAGATAACATAATGGGTTAAGTTGTTTACCTCTGAACAAAAAGTAAAAATAATAATATTATAAAAATTAAAAAATTAAAAACAGTTTAGAACAGCTACTGGCATTCATCTACTTTTAACCTTGTACAAAGTATGTGTGTGTGCGTGTGTGTGGGTGTATGTGTGTGTGTGTGTGTGATTGTGTGCGTGTACGTGGCTGCGTGTGTGTGGGTGTCTATGTGACTGCTTAAACGTGTGTATGTGTCCGGAAAACGCTATTATTTTATTACCAGTTAACGCAAGGGTATTAAAATATCTTCTGTGGCTTTATATGAGAGCGTGAGTAGCCATTTCTTTACTTTAGTCTGCAACTCTCGAACACTCATGTCTTTAACATCCAAAGCTTTTGCTATTCGATTGTATATGAATGGTTGCGAAAATTGAGGGAAGCGTCGGGCAAAAGGCGTTCTTGCCGTGCCTTGAGGAACACGGAAGATTCTCTTGCTTTGCAGAGCTGCAAGGTTTGAGGAATTTAAAATGAGGCGGTGCTTTTTTACAGCTGTTCTGTGAATATATAACTGGCGAACAGAAAGTGTCTGGGTTTCAGACAAAAGTTGAGCTGTCGGATATCGAAAGGGTTTCCGTGTCATTGTTTTTAGTACCGATCTTTGTGCTCTTTCTAACTCAAGCATCGTCGTTATGCCAGCTCCACCCCAAACCAAAATGCAGTATTCCAAAATAGACTTGCACAGTGCGTTGTAGACTAGCTGAAGGACCCGTCTGTCAGCAGAGTTGCGTAGCAGACGCATAACAAAGATAAGTTTCCTTACGCGATGTGATAGGGAAGTGATGTGCGGTTTAAAAGAAAAGTTTTGGTCGATTTCTACTCCCAGGTATCGTATAGACTCTGTACGGTCAATCAGAGTCCATAAGTCTGATGGGTGCGCATTTGTGTTACATTTGATACCTAGTCTAGTGGCTATATCCGGAGCAGAAGCCTTTGTTTTATGGAAGCAAATGTATTTTGTTTTCTTTAGGTTGAGGGAGAGAAGATTGCTATCTAGCCATTGCTTGATTTTATTCATGCCTGTTTCAGCTTTTTCCATAGCATCAGACGTGTCAGTGAGACGAACCAGTCTGTAGTTCAGCTTGCGAATCTCAGTCATAAGTCAGAATTTGTACCTTGCGGAGATGGTTGAATGAAATTCTGACTCCAAATTTATAAAAGTGTATTCTGAGGTTCTTCAATGAAAGCCGGGGCCGGAATAATTGTATAAAATAAATGAGTGGCGCAGACGTGCGCGCTTGACGGCGGTCGCGAGCCGCTGTCCTCGTCGTAATGTGCGGCCGCTCTTGCAGCTCGCTTGCACACGTTACATACGGACCCGGGTGAGCGTGACGGCGAGCGTGGCGGGCGGGCGCGCGAGGCGCAGGCGGCCCTCGGAGCGCGAGCCGCTGTCCTCGTCGTAATGTGCGGCCGCTCTTGCAGCTCGCTTGCACACGTTATACATACGGACCCGGGTGAGCGTGACGGCGAGCGTGGCGGGCGGGCGCGCGAGGCGCAGGCGGCCCTCGGAGCGCGAGCCGCTGTCCTCGTCGTAATGTGCGGCCGCTCTTGCAGCTCGCTTGCACACGTTACATACGGACCCGGGTGAGCGTGACGGCGAGCGTGGCGGGCGGGCGCGCGAGGCGCAGGCGGCCCTCGGAGCGCGAGCCGCTGTCCTCGTCGTAATGTGCGGCCGCTCTTGCAGCTCGCTTGCACACGTTACATACGGACCCGGGTGAGCGTGACGGCGAGCGTGGCGGGCGGGCGCGCGAGGCGCAGGCGGCCCTCGGAGCGCGAGCCGCTGTCCTCGTCGTAATGTGCGGCCGCTCTTGCAGCTCGCTTGCACACGTTACATACGGACCCGGGTGAGCGTGACGGCGAGCGTGGCGGGCGGGCGCGCGAGGCGCAGGCGGCCCTCGGAGCGCGAGCCGCTGTCCTCGTCGTAATGTGCGGCCGCTCTTGCAGCTCGCTTGCACACGTTACATACGGACCCGGGTGAGCGTGACGGCGAGCGTGGCGGGCGGGCGCGCGAGGCGCAGGCGGCCCTCGGAGCGCGAGCCGCTGTCCTCGTCGTAATGTGCGGCCGCTCTTGCAGCTCGCTTGCACACGTTACATACGGACCCGGGTGAGCGTGACGGCGAGCGTGGCGGGCGGGCGCGCGAGGCGCAGGCGGCCCTCGGAGCGCGAGCCGCTGTCCTCGTCGTAATGTGCGGCCGCTCTTGCAGCTCGCTTGCACACGTTACATACGGACCCGGGTGAGCGTGACGGCGAGCGTGGCGGGCGGGCGCGCGAGGCGCAGGCGGCCCTCGGAGCGCGAGCCGCTGTCCTCGTCGTAATGTGCGGCCGCTCTTGCAGCTCGCTTGCACACGTTACATACGGACCCGGGTGAGCGTGACGGCGAGCGTGGCGGGCGGGCGCGCGAGGCGCAGGCGGCCCTCGGAGCGCGAGCCGCTGTCCTCGTCGTAATGTGCGGCCGCTCTTGCAGCTCGCTTGCACACGTTACATACGGACCCGGGTGAGCGTGACGGCGAGCGTGGCGGGCGGGCGCGCGAGGCGCAGGCGGCCCTCGGAGCGCGAGCCGCTGTCCTCGTCGTAATGTGCGGCCGCTCTTGCAGCTCGCTTGCACACGTTACATACGGACCCGGGTGAGCGTGACGGCGAGCGTGGCGGGCGGGCGCGCGAGGCGCAGGCGGCCCTCGGAGCGCGAGCCGCGGCGCGCGTCGACGACGCGCGCGCCGCTGCCGCTGTCCTCGTCATCTTCTTCCTCCCGGACTATGCTGCATTTGCGTGACCTCTGAAATATATGGGATGGTAAGCGCTTGTTCATGAGTTCATGACCCCTCAAATAACTCGCAGACGAGGTCGTGATCTCCTTTATAGTTAGGGTCGGCGCCGAAGAATGGCTCTAGCTCTCATTTTCGAGAAAACACCGGGCAAAGCTTGTTTACCCTGGACCTGCTGAACTAAAGGCCGAAACGCACTGACAGCGGTGGCAGAGCGGCGCGGAGGCGGTACCGGTTGTAATGTTCGAGCTAACATGAAAGGATCCGCACAGATAGGAGCGGCGCGGCGCGGTATTCTTTTTTTTTATTATTCTTTCTTCTTTTATTCTGTGCGGACCCTTTCGTATTAGTTCGAACATTACAAACGGTACCGCCTCCGCGCCGCGCCGCGACGCTCCGCTACCGCTGTCTGTGCGTTTCGGCCTTAATGCATTGTTCTGTTATTTTTGTTGTTTTTGTTATTGTGAAGTGTTCCTGTACGAAATCTACATATTTAGGTTCGTCTATGACGTCTCTAAAAACGTGTCTAGCTAGTTCACGGGTTTTCATTTTAAACTAATTAACACAAAAGTTATGGCCAGAAAACCAGTTTTCTGCTGGCCTAAAATTGTTCAACTTTGATGCCAAAGGTCTCGAAAAAAAATAACTTTGAAGTATCTATGGGATACTATTAGCTACAAAAAGCATTAGACAACTAAGGGATGCCGATCGTAGGTCATTGGCGTATGGGAGCCCCTTAAGCGTTTGTGTTGTGGTACGTACCGGCGGCGCGTCCTGCGGCGTGCGCGGCGCGGCGTGCAGCGGCGGCGGCGCCAGCAGGCCGCCACCGCCACCGCCACCGCCGCCGCCACCACCACCGCGCGAGCCCGCGCGCGGCACACTCAGCACCTCGGGCCGACGCGCTAGGAGCGCCTCTTGCCTGATCAGACAAAACATGCTCATATTGTAGTCTCTCAATAAAACCCGCCAATTAATTAATCTGATCACCTTAGCACACAAATAACGTATATATTTAAAAAAAGATGGCGCTTTGGAGAGAGCGAAACATAGCATCACTAGTGCGTTTGTGGTCTGGGTTACATACACCACACTCTCCACCACCTGAACAAAATCAGCTCCCTGTAAATGTATTGTCTCCCTCGTTAAAAATTATTACAAACGGTAGCAGTATCCCTAGAAAATTGAACATAAAAAATAAAATTGAAATGTAACCAACCTTAGCCTGTCTTTCTAAAATGTCTAAAGATTTCGTCAGCTATAGGTTGTGGTCTTAATAAAGAAAATCTCGACCTAATTTCCCTTTGATACAAAAGTTTGGCTGGGCTACATACACCACACATATCAGCAAACTGAAGTTTTGCCAGAAAACCATGGAGCGCAGCAGAGATCCGAAACAGTACAGGTCGATTCACGAAAGCTGGCACAAATGAATGGGGTTGGCCGGGCGAAGGTATTTGCAGATGGCGCCAGCATAGGTTTTACCTGTCATTCCTACCAAAATTGTCAAATTCTTGTTTTTTTTTCGTAATTTCCTTGTTTAGAATCAAGCCGTCTAAGCTGAATCCCAGAGGAAAAGGCTAGTGATTAGGTAAAACCTATGATGGCGCCATCTAGTCAAACATTTGACAGTTGCCAACCCCATTGAACGAGTGAATGATAATGTCTATGTGTGCATCACATAATTATGAAATACAGGTTGATGCAAAAAGTGACAATGATAATTGTTTTAGAGAATGCTGCTATGCTCTTTTTTCAGATTTTTTACAATTCGAAGAAGCCAGCACCTTTTGATTCTTGACATTAAAAATAAGTTTTATTTACAAAGGACTAGTAAAATATTAGGAGCCCCTGTATAAGAACGGCACTCACAGTGACAAGTGTCATTACTTTCGGTTAATTCATTCATGCCAGCTCTCGTGAATCGACCTGTACCCTGCGTTCAAAAACAGGCATTGTCCACGTTGGAGTTCAGACTGCTAGGCTCAAATGGTACTGGGCTGGTCGCGTTTGCTGTATGCATCCACAGAGGTGGGCTAATAGCTACAGAGTGGGTGCCACACGATGGGAAACAGCGCCGTGGTCGGTCGAAGAGAAGATGGCGGGATGGACTGGACGTCTTTCAAAGTGACTGGCCAGAATTGGCAATGAGTCGGGATAGTTTTAAGTCTAGGGCGGACGCCTTGGCCCAGCAGTGGGACACAACATAGGATTATAAAAGAAAAACTGAAGCGACCACATCGAGACATAGCTGCGAACCGGAAATACGTCGTTGCATCTGTATGGCGAAATCGAAATCGAGGGACAGAAACATTTCGAGACGCACAAAGATTGCCAAGCGGCACACGAGCCCATGGCGTTGGTATAGTCCTCGTTCTCTATTGCTACATTTTTTATATTTTTTATATTTGGGGACAATGTTACACAAATCGATCTAGTCCCAAACTAAGCAAAGCTTGTATATTAGACCAGCGGCTGAACAAAAATGGGTTTTTACATCATTAAAGTTTTTTCTTTTTTGATATGTTCTTGTAGGCATGTTAAATAATACTTATGCAAAAAGTTAGAAAATTTCAGCTGGAGCGTTCGGCTATATTGAAATATTTTAGTTTTTGCCAATAACTATGTCAATATTGAATTAGAGTTACAAAAAACTGTAACATATCCAATAACACTTTAATTTACATACAATATTGTGTTTTTAGAAATCTGGAACTTCTGCATTTAGGTGTACATAAAAATGCTAATTATTTTGTAAATAAAGTATTAAAGTAGCTGATACTGCAAAATTACGATATTGTCGATCCACTTAACATATTGGAAAAAAGTAAGAAATGTAGACAATCGGCTTGTCTAGATATTGATTTCCGGTTAAGAAGTATAGCCAATATTGAATTAAAGTTTGTAAAGTTAATAGTAAACGATCATGACAATGACCTCAGTTACCAAACAAAAGTTAAGAAAAATAAACTTACGGCGACACTAAATATTGATACTTAAGTATTCCGCTCGTAAATTAATACATTTAAAAAGCGCGGCAAGTAGGCGCGCGCCGCGCTGTGCGCTGTCAGAGCAGGAAGCGATCAACGCAACGGTAGAGGAGTGTCCTTGATTGCGTCCACGATCCATTAAAATATCCGCAAAACATGTTTTAAATAAATATCAATGGAAAAATGTTATTTTGTTATACGTATTTCGTTATACATGTCACATAATTAAGAAATATTTCAGGGAATGCCCTTTATACAAATGACCATTCTCCCATGTTTTCTTACACCTTTAAGTCAGCTGCAGCTGCATAAATACCTACTAACAAATTACCCACATGTATTTTTTTTGCGACGTGGGCAACAGTAAGCTATTGTTTTACACAATTTACCTTAAATGAAATTGTTTCTTGTATATCCAGGATGTAGGGTAATTTCGCCGGTTAGCGACCACCTAATTTAGTGTGCCGGTTTGCGACCACTCGGGTGTATAGGTGAACCGAGAGGATATTTTCTCGTTTTTTAAATAGATTCCTGCTTAATAACTGATTTACAAAATGCGTACGGATCGAGGTTTTTTAGAGCCTATTTAAATGTTGTCCTTAAGGTGGTCGTTAACCGAAGTTGGTCGCGTAACCGGCGTAATGACCCTATAATATGGCGAGGTGAGTCTATCATACATGACGGCGAGTAGGAACCAGGATAAACAGAAATAATAAAAATATTTGTGAACAGAACACATACATAACAATAACAGTAAAAATTGTAACTTGTTTTAACTTTATAACTAACAGCGAACTCTTATTATTCGAAATGTCAAAGAATAAGATTTTCAATTTAAATATTATACATTTTCGACGTTAAGTCCATTATAAAGGAGAAGAAGGAAGGAGAAGGTCCTTTATAGGTACTTATTGTTTAATGTTAAAGTCAATATGGAAGGCTAACACTATAGTAAAAAATAACAAAAAGTGCAATAAGAACTTGCTATAATATGTTTGTTTAAACCTAATGACAATTTTAAGTGGGCTTCTGCTACTTAAGATTATTCTGTGCAGCTTTTTTCACAAAAAAATTAAAATAATGAACTTTTTTTTTCGTTATTACTAACACAGAACTCTTATTTTTAAAGTGTAATCTCGATTATTCGAAATGCAATAGAATAAAGTCTTCAATTCTATTCTTACAGGTTTCTAGTTGTAAGGGTGACTGAGCTAAAGCCGCAGACGGACATACGGACATGTCGAAAATATAGGGGTACCTTGTTGCCTACGCAAACCTGAAAAGGCTCGTGGCGAATAACTTTTATTTTTTTACTCAAATCGAAAAACACCGCAAACCTAATATAAAAAAAATATGAATATTATGAATTAAAAAAGAACTAGTTTGTGTATTTAAGTATGTTTAAAAATAATGAAGGTACAAAAACTTTTAAAAAGGATTACTTTTTGAATAAAGTATGTTTTCTGAAAACTGTTAACTGACCCAGACTCGAGGTTCATAGTAAAATGTAAGAGAGAAAAAATAAAAGTGGTTAAATTCTGCCTACTTTGACTAATAAGATTTCTTTTAAAGTTGTTTTAGAAACGATTTTTATGACATATATTATTTTCATTTCAATCTGACCACTTTTTTCCCAGACATTTTACTATACAACTCAGTTCTGGGTCAGCTTTCACATATTTTTTCCTCAAAATCTAAAGATAATATCTGTTTGAAATATACACATTAATACGCAAACTAGTTTTTTCAACAAAATTTTGAGTTTTTTTTATCCTAGGTGTGCGTTGTCCTTTAAAACTTCGTTATCAGACGTTTCTTTCTGCTTAGTAAACAAATTCTCTCGAATTTTCCAAATAGTACGGCGGAAATAGGCCAATATAGTTGTCACGTGGCCACGTCTTCTTTATACCTAAAACTGGTATGGATGTGTTCCTTGTTGTCTTGAGAGTACGAATTTATTGGTTTTAGTTCACTGAGAGGGTGACAGACATAGCTGTCACGTCACAAAGATGGCGGCTGACGGTCATTGATTTTTGTTCAAATCTCGGGTTCTATTTTTCTGATCGGTTCGTGTGAGGTGTCATTTGAAATCATATTAAATGTTTTATAATTCATTCATAATCATAATAATTTATTTATAAAACCAATTTACACGTCAATCGTCTTCACGCCCGCGTATACTTCATTTCATTCGAGTGCCAGTTATGGTTGAATTTGGAATCATTCGCACGTGGTGATTCGTTACATTACTTTTCTAGCAATAGCGATGTGTAAACATATTTTTCTCTAGAGTCTATATGCATATATACACGATAATCACCATATATATTTTCAGTTACCCGAGAATAGAACAAAAATCGATGACCGTAGGCCGCCATCTTTGTGACGTCAAAGCCTATGTCCGTCACCCTCTCCCTTAACTAAAACCTGCTCAACAACTCAATTCTCCCTCTATGACCTTCTAATAAAACTTAAAGTTCAACTCCCCACTAATGTTAAATCCCTCTTGGCCAGTTTTGAGCCCAAAGTAGCCAAGGCTCTGGCTTATTTTATTGTCAAAAATAAAATAAAATTATAACTATATATGAATAACAAGTATCTTATTAATCACTATTATTATTGCTTTTAATATATAGTATTTCTGTATATTTATTTATGTTTATGTTTAGTCCCCAGGGCAAAAATTTTAGGTGCACTCCACAGATCCGTAAATTCAAATCTCCCCACTTGATATTGGCAAAATGCCTAAGTAGCAAAAAGCCATAGTATACGGAAAAAAAACTAAAACCTGTAGATTCGTACTCTGGAGACAACAAGGAACACATCCATACCAGTTTTAGGTATATAGAGAGAGAGAGAGAGGGTAAGAGAGAGATACACGAAAATCGTGAAGGAGACGTATTTTTGTGATTTTGCCACCGTACTATAGTAAGTATGGGAAATCGTCAATAACTGGCTACCTCATACTATCTAAATAATATAAATACACACATATGTATATCACGCATATTTTCCGGAGGAGTAGGCAAAGATCACGGATTTCTAATTGTTACGATCTTGACAAACTTTTCTTGCTTCATTTACTTTCATTACATTCTGCTTACAAATAATATTTGTAATCAAAGAAGATATTTCTCACTGTTTTGGTATAAATTATGCTTCCCACAAACAATCTAGATAATTTTGTCTTATCACATACTTTCTAAGTTTTCTTTAATAAGCAGAAACGGCCAATTTTAAGTGTTAACGTAAATTGGAATGTTTAATTTAATAGCGTTAGGTCAAGTCAATACGCCGATTATCCGACCAGCACGGCTATCACGCATCGGCACTTATTTTAAAGTCTATAATAAATTAAATGCACATAATGGGTAAACATGAGAGGAGGCCTGTGCCCAGCAGTGGGACGTATATAGGCTGATCATGAATGGGTAAACAGACAAATGCATTATTTGAAAGGCAAAAGCAGCGCTTGCGCGGCAGTGCGGGTAGGGCGGGGCGAGGTATCGCTCTTTAGGTCGGCTACGATCGGCTCCCGCGCGCCGCCGCCGGCGCGTTGTAGGGCCAGCGCGGCGTGGTTATGAAGTTCGCGCCATTTTAAATAGATTATACTACTATAATGCAAGCAATTCACAGAAATTTCTAACTTTTTATAATATGGCTGCATATATTTTTTTATAGTATTAGGCTTATCTTTACAGACTCTAATTCAATATTCGATCTTACAGGACAAAAAACGCATATTACTTTTATAGCATGTATCCTATTCTTCTACATTTTTAACTATGTCTATTAACTTAAGAAATAAAAGATATTGTTGAGGATTTTTAAACTTTAATTCATTATCGACAAAGTAATACCCTAATGCTGGATTGAAAAAGAAGCTGCTTAAAAAAATTCTACAAACTTAACAACATATAGCGTCATACATATTATAAATGATGAAGCTAAAACTTTTCACTTAAATTCAATATTCACAAACTATAAATAAAAATACATAAATAACTAATTTATACCTAACGCTCGCTCTAACTTTTCATCATATTTAGCAAATATGCTTAAAAATATGTGCCATGTCATATAAGCATCACTTTTCCCTCTTTAGAATTATAAAAACTTATAGGGCAAAAATCCGGTCCAACTTCTCGTCTATATGGGTGCTAGACGACCGTAAACATACTTGTATAGATAAATAAATACTCAAATACATAGAAAGCATCCATGACTCAGGAACAAATCAACGTGCTCATCACACAAATAAATGCCCTTACCGGGATTCGAACCCAGGACCTCTTGCTTCGTAGGCAGGGTTACTACTAGGGCTCGCGGTCGTGTCCGGGTTTCGTGTACACGTGTCGGGTACCCGTGTTCGTGTAACCCGCCCGCGGGTCTAAGCGACCGGTCTGAACGGATCCGTGTAATTAGCGCACGGGTACCCGTGTACACGTTTACACGGGTACCCGCGTCCTGTTTACACGCGGGTAGTACTACCCGTCCTTGAGTTGTGGTGTGAAGCTAGGAACTATCCCGTTGTTCTAAGAATGTACATAAAAGTACTAAATGAGTGTTCGTAGCATTGCAATTATAACATATTATTTGTGAATAAAAATAGCATAGGAATAAATGTAACAAATTATAACAAAGTACGTAATTCGCCTCCTCAAATTCATATTTTAAAAAAGTAAGTACGAATCCATGCTAATGTTATAAATATGAAAGTGGGTCTGTCTGCCTGTGTCTTTCTGTTACCCCTTCACGCTTTAACAGCTGAGTTGATTTAGATAAAATTTGGTATAGAGATTTGAGTCTGGGGGAGGGACATAGGATATAAACGAGTTCCACGCGGATGAAGTCGCGGGCAGAAGCTAGTAAGTTTTATCCCATAAAAAAACATTCCATGTAAAAAAGAGGCCAAGTCTCGAAACTCTTCCACCTTAAAAAGCTGTGAGATATTTCGTAGTACCAAGTCTCAGGCATTCTTATTATTCTTTATTTGCTAGCTAAATATAATTTTGCGACTTGGCAATTACATACTTCATAGTTTAAGGTGTGCAAAAATCCATAAAAGCAGTAAAGTGGTGTGATTGCCAAGTGGCAGATTTCTATTTAGCTGGCAAATAAAGAATAATAAGAATGCCTGAGACTTGGTACTACGAAATATCTCACAACTTTTTACGGTGGAAGAGTTTCGAGACTTTGCCTCTTTTTTAAATGGAATGTTTTTTTAATAAATAAATAAATAAATAAAATAAAATAAAATGCGTTTATTTCGGACAATTAAAAAATCCATATCTTGTTAGTAACAATTTGGTACTTAAATAAATATATTAGTTCTATGCCTACAACTTAAATGATGAGAGGACCAGTGCTTAACTAAATTGCTGTCCCATCTATCGGCTACGACTGTCAGGAGACTGTGGCGGCTGCCGCGAACCCTACAGAGCGTCGCGGCGCAGCGCTTGCGCAGCGTCGCATGAAACCCGTCTACATGCGCGTCCGCAAACATGCCCGACGCGCTGCAGTACCGCGGCAGTGGCAACAGCACCCTGAACGCGTCATTATATTGTACACACAAGGCATTCATGGCACGTTGCGTGTACTTCGACCACAAACTGCCGGTGTACAGCGATGTACAGTACGCACGAAACAGGGTTATTTTGACTTGCGCTGTACATCGACCGAACCTGCGAGCTATCATGTTGGCTCTAACGGCCAACGCCCTTCGCTCCCTCTCTATATCGGCGTCGTCCCGTAGGTCGTCAGTTACAATGTGACCAAGATATTTGGAAATGTGAACCCTATTTAGCTCTTCGCCGTTTAAACGAATGGGTGGTACGTGTGAAGGGCACTTATTACCAGAGAGCGGATTTGCTCATGGCAAAAATCAAACGTCAATAGAGTTGGAACGTTGAATTTTATCGACTGTCGAATTAACTGAAATTATATTTACGTAGCGTATCTTTATTTATTTATTAACAAAACTAAACCTCAAATCCATAAGCAAACAATAATAGACTTCATATAAACATTACGGAATAACATTTAAATAAAAGATAATATACCTAAAACGATAATTTTAAAAACTACTTAGTACTGCATTATCAAAACTAAGTACCTAAGTTTCTATAATACAACCTAAGGATTCAAATCACCTGTGAACTAATTTTCATCGTATAAAACAGTATCGTAATCTAAGTCTGTGCTAATGACGTTTCCCTCGTCTTCTCTGTAATAATACATGATAGTCATAATTTTTTCCATATTATCAGCCTGCATACTGGTTCTTTTTTCATCGTAAATCCATTTATACGTACTGACAATGCCGTGTACATGTTGAAGGCTGGTAAAATTTTAAAAGGTGTATTTCCAAATTTACTGCACGTTAGGTACATGCCTTGCCCATGGTTTACATCGAGTCACAGAGCATTTGAGATCTCAACATAAAAACGTAGATTCGTTAATTGCCAATGTAAAAAAAAATATTTTTAAAATCACCACAGAGAGTAAGGCTATTCAAACAAATATGTCCGTCAATAGCACTGCCCCCGAGACCCGTTATAACAAGATGGGGTACATGGCTGAATGCAGTTCTATATTATGCACAACATTTCGACCATATTGCTGAAGTGATTTCACAGTTAAACCCAAGCGAGTCAGCGGCAATTAGAGAAGCAAAAAAAATACTTAAGGACAAACATTTGAAAAATGATTTAATTTATATTAATGACAAGTACAGCTGTTTATGTGACGCAATAGTAAAGTTACAAACATCTTATTTATCTTTGGTAGAATCATTTGACATTCTAGACCATGTGCGAACTATTATAGATTGGAGTGGATCCAACACAGTCAAACTAAAACTGGAAAAAGTACTGGACAGGATTCCTGATTATGACATCCTTCGTGACTACGCCGATTTAATAAAAACAAATAAATACGAAGATAGCGTAATTGAGTTCTATAAATATGCACCTGTTACATCATCTGAAGTAGAACGCTCCTTTTCTACGTATAAATGGATTTACGATGAAAAAAGAACCAGTATGCAGGCTGATAATATGGAAAAAATTATGACTATCATGTATTATTACAGAGAAGACGAGGGAAACGTCATTAGCACAGACTTAGATTACGATACTGTTTTATACGATGAAAATTAGTTCACAGGTGATTTGAATCCTTAGGTTGTATTATAGAAACTTAGGTACTTAGTTTTGATAATGCAGTACTAAGTAGTTCTTAAAATTATCGTCTTAGGTATATTGTCTTTTATTTAAATGTTATTCCGTAATATTTATATGAAGTCTATTATTGTTTGCTTATGGATTTGAGGTTTAGTTTTGTTAATAAATAAATAAAGATACGCTACGTAAATATAATTTCAGTTAATTCGTCAGTCGATAAAATTCAACGTTCCAACTCTATTGACGTTTGATTTTTGCCATGAGCAAATCCGCTCTCTGCTTATTACCAGCCTTAAAAACCATGTATTCGCTCTTCCGCACATTGTATTTTAAGTTATGGCTTAGAGCATAGGATTCACATTTATCAATAAGGATTCTCAGCCCCCCCACTGATGGGCTCAATAGCACCATGTCATCCGCATAACTTATATTATTGTGACATACTCTGTTAATGTGGCATCCGACATGTGTACTGCTGAGCCCACCGATGAGTTCGTTTACATAAAGATTGAACAATTTGGGGGATGTAAGCCCCCCCTGCCTTACACCACAATCCAACCCGTACTCGTCTGATAAGATGTTCCCCCATCGGACGCTATTTCTTTGGCTCGCGTACCAGTACCTAAATATGCGTGTTACTTCCCTGGGAAATTTGGCATCATCAAGCTTTTTCCATAGTAAGTTATAATTTACAAGGTCAAATGCCTTTGAAAGGTCCAAAAAACACGCATAAATAGGTGTTCTACGCCTGGTATAGTACTCGACAGTGTTTTTTAGGCAAATGATCGCACTCTCGGTGGACAGGCCGGCTCGGAAGCCGAACTGGCCATCATGCAGCTGCAAGCATTTGTCCAACTGCTTACTAAGGAGACTATCCAGAACCCTGGCCACGATTGTTGCCAAAGAGATTGGTCTGTAATTCGTTATGTCAGATATATCTCCTGTTTTATTTTTAATTATAGGAACAACTACCGTTTTCGTCATATGGCTGGGCAGGTATGAGTGTCCAATACATAGAATAAAAAACATAGATAAGAGTCTGGGCAAATGAGGACCAGCGAACTGCAGGTGTTCGATGCTCAAATAATCATGACCAAGGCATTTGCCCCTTTTCATATCCCGTATTATCTTGTTGATATCCTTCGAGCTAAAACGTAAGTGAGGGTCATTCCTTACCCCACCGTCGAACACCGGCAGCCCGTCCGAACCTCCTACCGATGACTTGCAATTAAAATGGTCCTTAAACAAATTAGCAATGCCCTTGGCATCAAAAGTGCCGTTGATATTAACTGAGAGACTAGTTTTTGTTTCCATTTTCTTTGTACATTTCCAAAAATTTCGAAAATCATTTTTCCTATGATGTGAAGCGAGTATGTCCATTTTGACTTGGTCTTGATGATTTTGTACCCATCGCAATCTGGATTTAAAAACTTTTCTGCTGTGACACATCAAATTAAAAATTAATAATTAAAAAATTTAATGGGATCTTACTTCTTTTTGTAGGTTATTGTGTCATCAATACATACAAATTATCTGCCATTCGCTGCAAATGTAACTTTGTAATCCTATATATTTATATGGGATTACAAAGTTATTTATGCGTATCTAGACATCTGGACCGAAAATTTGCAAAATATTTTATTTTCATCTTGATTTTAACACTAAACACTAATTATGTTCTAAATTAGTGTTTTTGTTGATCGTTCAGTGAATATGTGAGTGACAAAATTAAGAAACTTTGACTAGTTATAATTCTTAAACTACTGCTTCAAATTGAATGAAATTTGAAATACACCATGTTTAAACAATGCCTGCTTGGTTACTGAAAATTCAGGCTTCCAGTTTTATTTACAACGAAGTTATTGGGGGGTCAAAAACGGCCTGAACTGCTTCGAAAAAAGATGGTACGGAAGTGCCGCTTTTTTGCTCGACTTGGCGGGGGCACCGCCGTGCCCCCAGATTTTTATTTGAGCTTAAAATGTGAAAAATAATGTAGTAACATTAATCTAGTTTTGGTTTTGAACCATAATAGTAACGAAGCTGGTGGTCTAAAATTGGCCGGTCCCAATTTAGAAATAATGATGAGACTTTACTGCATTTATGAAATTTTGCATACCTAAAACTATGTAGTATTGTGCGATTACCAAGTCACAATAGTACATTACGTAACTAGAGCGGTGAATTCGTGAATGCCCCAGATCGCAGGTGTTTGTGCGCAGCGTGCAGTAAAACTCGTATTATGGCCAGGTGTGACGTAAAATTTTATTTAGCAAGTAAATAAAGCCCCCCACAAGGTGGACTGAGGACCTGGTAAAGATTGCGGGAGTCCGCTGGATGCGGGTGGCGCAGGACCGGTCACTTTGGCACTCTTTGGGGGAGGCCTATGTCCAGCAGTGGACGTCTTTCGGCTGATATGATAATGATGACGATGATTAAATAAAGATTAATGAATGCCTGAGACTTGGCTCTACGAAATGTCTAACAACTTTTTAAGTTTAAGAAGAGTTTTGAGACCCTCTTTTTTCCATGAAATGTTTTTTATGGGATGAGACTTACTAGCTTCTGCCCACGACTCCGTCCACGTGGAACTCGTTTATATCCTATGTCCCTTAAGACCCCTTCCACCTGCCCCTTCCACTTCCCTAATATATAATCCAAGTCAAATTCATACCCAGTTTTTTCTGGAATAGGGCAAGGTAGTAATCTTGGTCCTCTCTTATTTCTCATTCTTATTAACGAGCTGCCGGCATCCATAAAACACTCCACGTGCTTATTGTTAGCTGATGATTTAAAATTAGTTAAGCCGATCAGTGATCATCAAGACTGTTTTAAATTACAAGTGGATATCAACATTGTTTGTGCTTGGAGTACTCATAATAAATTGTTCCTTAATGAAGATAAGTGCTCAGTAATGTCTTACACTCGTGCTTATCATCGCCTTCATTACAATTACTCAACTGAAAACAAGCCCCTCCAACAAGTCACAAATGCTCGTGACCTTGGCACCTGGTTCGACCCGCATCTCACTTTTAATGACCACATTGTTACTACTTGTAATGCCGCTAGAAAATCGTTGGGCTTTGTAATCCGCCAATGTAAATTTCTAGACTCGCAAAGTGCCCTTAGTATATTATACAACGCATACGTTCGTAGCCGACTTGAATCTAACGCGATAATTTGGAGCCCCCACGAACAGCAGTACACCCTTATGTTGGAGAGGGTGCAAAAATCATTCGTACGCTTCCTTTTTCGTAAACTGTATGGTTATTATCCTTATCGCTATCCCACCCTCTTTATACTAGGAATGGTCAACTATACTTCTCTAGAGTGCAGAAGGAATTTGTCCCTCATAAAATACTTCTTTCGTTTAATACGCGGCCAAATTAGTAGCCCTGCTTTGCTATCTGTAATTTCGCTCCAAGTGCGTCCCATCCCCAGTATTCAACTCCGACCCCGTCGCCGCATTCTATTCGCTGTCCCGGCGGCACGAACTCGTGCCCTATCACACTCATCACTGCACCATGCCCTGACTCTTCTCAATGATATACTGGACAGCGACAGCAAACTGGATATGTTTCACAGCACGGAATCTCAATTTCTCTCATCTAGCAGCCGATACTTGGAGTCTATTACGGCTTCAAGTTCCATACTTTAATGATATCTACTGTATTGTATAGACCTAAGCACCTTATTGTATAATATCCTCCTGTATAATTAACATGCATAGCCTGTCTGTTAGTGTTAATTAAGGAATAAATAAATAAATCAATATAGCCGTTCAGCGGTAAAATACCACAGCTCGGGTCGGCGAAGATAACAGATAAAAGTACATTATTGTCGAAGCAGGGAAGTAGGCAATTGCTGGCTGAGTATTCATTTTAAATGGACGACCCTGGGAGACCCGTTTCACCGGCAGGTGACGAACAAAACAAACAAAGTAAACTTAAGTAGTTAGCTTTCATTTTTTTGTTGAAATTTCGACTTTATCGCAAAGGCATAAAACTTAATATTGCTTTGGAATTCAACCACTTCTTTACCTATAGTTTAGTCGCTAAGACTTTTGGGTTTATCCAAAAAAAATTGCAAGACACTGATAACGCATATACAAATGATGATCTCGTTACTGGAAATTATTTTTACCTTGTTAAACTACATCAACGATGTTTAGTACGTCCGAAATTGTAAGATAAAATCCTGTCAAAAACGCAAGCAGAAAACGACTTTTTCATGAGAGCATAAAATCGTACCGTTATCCGATATCGAAATAATTATTGTATACTTTGAATCGGTAACGTAAAATCGTTTTGTTTGAGTAGGTACCTTTATTTAAAAATGATAACGGTAGACATTGAAGCAGTAGCAAAATAGTCGTAATATCGTTTTGTTCGAGTACCTTTCTTTTAAAATGATTACTGTATCCTTCCTTTAGATAGGTAGGCAGAGTAATGATGCAAGTATCGTTTTGATTCAGTGCCTTTATTCGGTGCTCATATTCAACCTCGTGAGTAAAGGTACGGTTTAAAAAGGTATACCACATTCAGTCCCTTATTTAGAACCATACTGGCATGTACGGTGGAGGAAAATGAAGACTTAGCAAATGTCAACTCTATTTGAATGATGTTAAGGATCAAAAGTGCTAAACATTAAATTTCCTCGACTGTACAATACAATAAGCGCTCGGTTAATATTAAAAAGTTCTCATGTACAGTCAGCCATGACAGTGGGCTACCACTTTTGGACCTTATTTCGCATGCAATAAAGTACAAAAGTGGTGGACCACTTTTGTGCTTGACTGTACTTACCTACAAGCACAAAAGTGGTGGACCACTTTTGTGCTTGACTGTACTTACCTACTGTTTTTGTTTAGCTATCATATCTATAAGCGGCTATTAATAAAAGTTAAACAGTTTGCTTGCCCTTTGTCGGTCAATCATTAAATAAAATACTGGGTTTATACAATATTATGACGCAATAGAGCAAACATAGGCTTCCTGCGATATTTCCTTTTGCCACATACCTAATATAAAACAACATCATACACACCAAACCCATAGAGTTGCTAATGCAAATAGAGTAAAATGAAATAAATAAATTATATTTGCCTCAACTCAAACGGCCGCGGACGGTCCGAACCCGCGTGTAATTAGAACCCGCGGGTACGTGTGTACGGGTACACGGGTACCCGGGTACCCGCCCGCGGACCGGGCGGGTTCGGGCGTGTCCGTGTGGAACGGACGCTTAGCACCGCGGGCTTAAGAACACGGGTATTCGGGCGGGCGGGTTTACACGTGTAGCGGGAGCCCTAGTTACTACTAACTAGACTTGGCTAAAGCGGTCGTCGAATTTGTACCGACTTTCTGCTCATCATCTGTTAACCTACCTTTTAACTCTAAGCTTCCATTCGGCCAGCAGATAGTAAGTAGTGGTGATGTGATTATACTCATTCTTCTCCAACGCCTCCAGTATCTGATCCTTGGTGGCCACGGTGACCATGCGCTGTATGATATGAGCGCTGTCCTCCTCCGACAGTTGTTCCCGCGCGACCAGAGGCGTGTCGCAATCGTGCGTGGCCGGCGCCTCGCCGCCCATAACCCACGGGTCTGCGGAGATCTCCGCTAGTGTGGCGCGCCATTTGTAACGACTTCATGCTCATCTGTTAACTCTTACCTTTTAGCTCTAAGCTTCCGTTCAGCCAGCAAATAGTATGTAGCAGTGATGTGATTATATTCATTCTTCTCCAACGCCTCCAGTATCTGTTCCTTGGTGGCCACGGTGACCATGCGCTGCATGATATTCGCGCTGTCCTCCTCCGACAGTTGCTCCCGCGCGACCAGAGGCGTGTCACACTCGTGCGTGGCCGGCGCCTCGCCGTCCGTCACCCACGGGTCTGCGGAGATCTCCGCTAGTGTGGCGCGCTTCTCCGGCTCGCGGACTAGCATTCGTCCGATAAGTCTATGGACAAACAACAGCGGGTTAGAATACGCGAAATAGCTTTTCAAACGGTTTTGTATGAGGGCAGGAAAGACTATTGATGACTTCATAAAAGTCACCTTGTTTTTTTTGTGAAAGTGTAAAAGTGGCCTTTGCTTGATTTTACAGAAGTTGAAAAATAAGTTTACTTGTCTGTCAGATTTGATTCATCGCTTAGTGTTGGGATTTGGATTTGATTTGAAATAAGAGATGTTTATAAATATTAAACTCAACGATTTTATCAAAACAGTTCTGCAATCACTTTAGCAAAGAGGTTATTCGGAGAAAGTTTCCAGAAGTGCTATACTTATACTTAGTGATGAGAAATAGATTGAGTTCTCATTTTCCATCTATGACTTAAGAAAATTAAAATAGTGAATTAACCCATTTTGATATGATTTTACTTACTTTTTACACCCTGTTGATATATGTGGAGGTGTTGTGTATTTACAATCCATAATCATAGTAAGTGTTTCACTATCATTGGCTTCTTGAAACGGAGCTTGCCCACAGACAAGCATGTACAGGATGACTCCGAGCGACCACACGTCCACGGCAGGCGCGTCATACGAGTCCCCTAACAGAATTTCAGGAGCCGAATATGCTAAGGAACCACATGAAGTCTCTAATTTTTGTCCCGGACAAAATTTATTGCTAAAACCAAAGTCAGTCAATTTCACTACACCTAATCTTTCAAAGAAAACTACATTTTCAGGCTTCAGGTCTCGATGCACGACATGTAACCTGCAATAAAGACAACATTGTAAACAACAATTATTCACACAACATAAACATTTTAATGACCTGTAATCATTCATACATAAGCATTTGTACTTGGCTTCCCATTAAACCAACAATCATCCTCATAATTATAACAAAATGGCAAAAAACGTGACTGAAACCAGAAAAGTTGATTAACCCATGACGCAGGAGACGGTCAAAGAGAGGTGTTATAAGTTTCATGTGTGTGTGTGTCTGTCTGTGGCATCGTAAACGAATGGATCGATTTTATTTGCGGTTTTATTTTCGAATGCTGACGTGAACGAGATGGATCTTAGCTACGTTTTAACAAAATTGGTTCACCCGTTTTGAGATATTGAACTATGAAATGAAAATGTTGGGGTTTTTCAACTTTCAAAGTTGTTCATTATATGTTAAAATTGCAACATATTCACCTGTGGCAGTATGAGATTGCACGAACTATTTGGCGAAAATAATTGCGGGCCAGAGATTCCGACAGCCCGGACTCATGCCTCATGATGTAGTCATACAGGTCCCCGCCGTCTCCCAGCTCCAGGATCAAGTATAATTTTGTTTGTGTATTTATTACTTCATATAATCTTACTACATTGGGATGTTGCACTAATTTCATGCAGTGAACCTGAAATAAATCACATTTTTTTATGGTGCAATGTACAGTTTGACGCTTAATGCATTTTGATCACAATAAGAGAGCATTGAAAAGAGGCATTGTGCCCAGCAGTGGGAGTATATAGGCCGATTTATTATCATTATTATAAGAGGCCATCCCAATTTTTCAAACTTTAGTGAGACAATCCACTTGACAGGATAACATTACATAATGTAATGACATTTACACCTCTGATCAGATAGATGAAGACTGATCAAGTTCTAATACGCAATTGTATAGGCGAATGTCTTTTTAAACAATAAATAATTATGATGTTTTAGCCATGTCCACACCCGCATGGCTCCCGGCCGAGCACGCCTCGCCCTTTGTTCAGCGCGTTTTGAGATGTGGATGTGACTTATAGCTTTGTTCAGCGCCTGCCCAGAGTTGTCGGCTTTTTGACGAGATCAAAAAGCCGACAACGCTGGGCCGGAACAGCCAGACAGCTGTTGCTCACAAAATTTCTCGAGAATGTGTTTTGAGATGTGACCTATAGAGGGGACAGCTGGACATTCAAAAGCATTTTAGGATATTTCTCAACATTCAGTGATCGAGGAATTAAGATTATATGGAGACAGTGGAGAATATTATTTTTTTGAACTTGTCACAGTTAAGTTACTAGGAAGTAATAGTAGTCTAGAAAAATAGGCAATTATAAATAGTCACCTACACCTACACCTATTAACATTATAAAACATATGCAATAATTATTATTATTGCATATTATGCAATGTCCTTACACCTAAGTTTAAAAGGAAAAAATACAATCAAATATAAAAGGAATATCCTAGCAATATTGACAACTGCTTTATTATATTTATATACAAATAAATAAATAAAATAAATAAATATCAGGGGACAATCTTACACAAATCGACCTAGTCCCAAACTAAGCAAAGCTTGTACTATGGGTACTAGATGACAATAAACATACTTATATAGATAAATAAATACTTAAATACATAGAAAACATCCGTGACTCAGGAACAAATATTCGTGCTCATCACACAAATAAATGCCCTTACCGGGATTCGAACCCAGGACCTCTTGCTTCGTAGGCAGGGTCACTACCAACTAGGCTAAAGCGGTCGTCAAAGGCATAAGGCATATATATAAGGGCATTTATTTCTGTGACGAGTGTGAATATTTGTTTCTTACTCACGGATGTTTTTTAGTACCCTTAGCTGGTGCTTGCTTAGAGTGGGACTAGGTAGATTTGTGTAAGATTGTCCCCAATTATGAATTTATTTATAAGTGGGAAAAGTCTGAAATTGTAGCTGTTAAGTTTGTATGCAGAAGGTAATCTTGTAGGAAGTACTTATTCAATTTCAAAATTCTTTTACCTGTGTCTAGAATAAACTTTCTGGATGGACATTGCCTTCATAGAGGCAATGAGAAAAAAAAAGACCATTTAGAGACCCTTTATCATTTTTATGGTGGCAAAAGTATTAAATGAATAAATAATTATTTTGACATCAAAAATTAGACCATCCAGATGCTACAAATGTTATATACAACACAAATAAATACTTGCCTCTTGGAATAAATGAGAAGTGGAGACATCATCCAATTTGCTCTTGTCTATAACTTTAACAGCAACCTTTTCACCAGTGAATACATGCCGCGCCAGTTTGACCACAGCAAAGTGTCCAGAGCCCAGCGTGTCGAGGAGGTCATACAGACCGGCTATCTTAGTGTCATAAGGACCACCAGCCACGCCCATTCCACCCACGGCACCTCCGTTATTATTCATTTTAATTCTAGAACAAGTAAATTTGTCATAGTATTATGTTTGGTAATAAATTTCTGAAGCATGTCCAATAATATTGACAATAGACCGGCTAGGAAATACTAATAAATTTGTTATATCAATTGTGAATGTTCAAAAACAAGAATGTAAATAAAGTCTAATTTGTAGTATCTACATTTAAAAAGGTAAGTGTAAGTATGGTATTTGTGAACTCTGTCTACAATCAAATCATATACAAATACAGTTTACCTCAATTGAATATTGTTTACTTTCTTATTTTAATAAAATAACGGAAAGTATCTAGGTGGTAAACTGTTTGTTGATGAGTGAAGACCATGTTTATCAAAAAAAAATATGGGGGAGGGCAGGCCTTCGCTTCATGACCTAGTTTATATTAGTATTGATGTATGTACACAAATCGACTTATATTTTACGATGAAGTAAACATACAGGAATCTATAAATGAAAATACTTGCTTACCTACGTGGAAAAATTTATTACTTATTTTTAAATAACCAGACAAAACCAACACTGGGGTAGGATTGCCATCAACTTCCTTCACGAGTCATATTTGATGATATCAGATCAACACTAACATAATTTCTAACAACAATTAGTATTTGAACCAATAAAATTGCATTATTTAGTTATAAAATTGTAATATCGAACGTAAGTAAAAATTGATTGAAGTCACAATTTCGCCATTTCACAACACAATTTTCACAAAACGAGTTCAGAAACTCTAGTATTACGCTTGGCTTCGTCTCGGATTCTAGTAGGCAGGCAGTAGGCATTCCGACCATTCCGTAGACAGATTTTGAACGTTTAAAGCTTATTATACACGACTTGTAGAAAAATTAAGGTCTTAAGCGGTCTACGGACGACAGCGCTTGCAGGGCGAGCTTGGGGCGAGCAGCGAGTAGATCAAGATCACGCTATGCTACCATTGCTATCCATGCCGAAGCTTAATGGGATTTATACATGTCATGAATTGTCAGCTCCAATTTATCAGGAGCTGACTAATTGCTATCGTCTGGAGGCATGTTGCCACATGTGCATGCAATTTCTCAGTACAACTCGTTCGACAGTTGGATTAGCAGCGCACACAGCGGAGCTACCACGAACTTTGAAAGTATTTCCATCTCTATCGCACTCCCTTACTCGAGTGACGGCCGCGGCGGACAATAATAGTAAACTTGTCAGCCGCTGTCATGCCGCGTTTATACGCTTGCGATGGCTTGGCGCGTGAGCAGGACGCAGCTATATAAACGAATGAGATCGAATTATAGCCCTCTCCCTCTAACGCATAGCACGCCATCGCAAGCGTATAAACACGGCATCAAATTTTCTAATGTCCGCCACCGCAGGCCGCGCCAGTGTGTGGCAGGCCTAAAGTAGGCAGCATAACCCATAATTTTAAGTGTGGCAATATTTTACCTTTGTCATTTTGACATTCTGTCAAGTACGTTCAGAATATAAAGTTTATTTAGCCGAATTTAAATTTTCGCCTAAATAAAATATATTTTCCTAAATAGAATAGTTTCCCAAAAAGACTACAGAAAATATCATTAGTTTTACGATCTTTCACATTTGGACATATTGGAACAATTTACCTTTTATTTTTGCTACTTTTCACTAACATATGATTTACTATGTCATGGTTTTTTACTGAAAACAAGCAAAGAAAAACGTCAAGTTGACACTTGATGGACTGTGGTTCGGTCCGGCACCGGCAGCAGCGGCACTTCGAAATTTGGTTTAACTAGATTTTTTAAAATAAAAACCATCAAAAGTTATAGTCCTATTATTCACGATGGTGCTAGGTCACACCGTAGATCGTGGGAGAAGAACGCAAGATGTAAAAGTAGCCCAAGACATAACATTCGAAACAATGCTTTTGAGTGACACTACTTTGCAAGGTTTAAAAAAATCCGGGTTCTACAAGCCGTCTCCAATTCAGCTACACGGCATACCTTTAGGAAAGTGTGGATTTGGTAAGGACTCATAATAACTATTATGTATTGTAATTGTTATGAATTTATTTCCAAGTCTAACCTTTTTTTTCAGATTTACTTCTGGAAGCTAAATCAGGAACTGGTAAAACGGCAGTATTTACTGTAATAGCTCTGGAAAAAATAAATGTGAATAATGGTTTGCAAGTAGTCATTCTGGCACCAACTAGAGAAATAGCGGCACAAATTTGCGATGTAATTAAGCAAATTGGGGAGATATATTCAGGTATGTGTAACTAAACTTGGAGTACATTTGTCTAAATCTTTTTCAGCAGTATTAGGAAGACTATTGGTAAAGGTGTCCTGTGTGGGTGGCCCTAAACCTACAATATTTTAAGTTTTATAGGAATAAACAACCATAAATTTATATTAATCACCATTATAATTCATATATCGAACAGAAAAAGGGTCAAATATATGTAATATGCACTCTTCACATATTTACCCAATGATCAAACACTAATTATAGAATCTAAGATGCTTGATCATATTAACAATATGGGCTTCATTTTGTTACAATAATGTTTGAAATTTATATTCTACATTAATGTTTTTTAGGACTCACAACTGAAGTAGTCATGGGTGGCCTACCAGTTAAGGATGATATTCAGAAACTAAAAAAAAAGGTCCACATAATTGTTGGCAGCCCTGGAAGGCTTCACCACCTGATAAGAGACAACCATATTGATGTGTCCGCTGTCAGGCTTTTGGTTTTGGATGAAGCTGACAAACTAATGGAAAGAAGTTTCAGGACAGACATAGAATTTATCTTCTCCACTTTACCACTCCAAAAGCAAATTATCTTCAGCAGTGCAACATTTCCAGAAGAGTCAAAAGCTTTCATCAACAAATATGTGCAGGTTTCTCAGCATGTTTGCCCAGACAGTAACAGTGTCTTATTGGGAATTGCTCAAAAGGTGACTATTGTGCCACATCATACCAATATTGTGAGACAAACACAACATAGGTTTGAAGAGCTCCTTAATGTACTGTCCAAAAGAGAGTTTAAGCAATGTCTGATCTTCTGCAACTACCAGGCTAGAGTAACAGATTTATACAAAATGCTAACTAAAGCTAAGTGGCCCGCTGAGAAGTTGTATGGCCAACAAGAACAACTAGATCGGTTGGAAGCACTGAAAACTTTACAGGAATATAAATGCAGAATATTGATTGCTACAGATCTAGCAGCTAGAGGCCTGGATTCATCACATGTGGACTTGGTTGTTAACTTTGAGCCACCTTATGACTGGCAGACCTATTTACATAGGATAGGCAGAGCTGGCAGGTTTGGGTCATATGGCCTAGCTGTTACTATTCTCAGTCACCATGAAGAAACAAAATTCAAAGATGTGCTAAATGCTCTACATTTCCAATTAGACATAAGGAATTTTTGGAATGATGAACAATTTCAATATAATGAAGACAATGAAAAGACACCTATTCCTTTAGAAGATGTAATGAGTATCTTAAATTTAGATGATGAAACATCTAATGAGGAGAGTTATAGTGAATTATGGAACACATTAATATGTGAACCAACACACAATCGTAATCCCACAGAAACATTTGACATGTTATGCTCATCATTCATGGAAACAAAAGATCAGATTGAAACATTCACAAATTTGTTAGAATCATTTCAAAAGAATGAAGAAGATATTGACAGCAACAGCAAGTATCAATGTTTTAATCAAACAATATCAATCTCAAAATATATACAACCTACCAAACAAAATAAATCTTCTACAGATAATGAAATTAAGAGAGAATTGGATGTTGAAGCATCTCAAGACAAGGTGGCACCACAATCCGAACTTAACAGAAGAACATCTCAAACTGAACCAAACCAAAAGAATGCACAAAATAAAGTGCATAAAAATAACAATGATATATATCGTCAAAAGAAATCAAAAGTAACAGATGTAAAGAAGAATAATGGGAAATTAGGAAGGTCACAGAAAAATCCTACCTTCAAAGTCAAAAAATGTAACTCATCAGAAGACAGTGATTACACTGATGACAATGGATACAATACAGCATCATATGATTTTAAGAAATCTCAATGTTGTTTAGGAAATAATGAAAGTTACACACAAAGACATAGTTCTAAAAGTAACCAATATTATTCACAAAGGCAAAACATTCATAATGAACAAGTGCACCAGTATAGCAGTAATTATATTAATTGGTACAATTATTTAAAATTCAGAACACAACAGATTCAAATGGCTGTATATATAAATGAACTGTCACAATATAAATAAAATAAACCCTTATGAAATCTAACATAATTCGAAATATTTGTTACTAAAACAACCCATTTTGTAAAGATTTCTTTATTAATTACAATTTGAATAAAGTTTTTGTTTGAATACAAATAAATACATTAAGACACATTTCACCTACAATAAATACAAATGAGGCCTAGAGATTTCTAACGGCCATTTTATATTTACACACGTTACGGACTTGAAAAACCAAGTATAGTTTTATGTAAAAAAGTGTTAGCGCCATATGTTGGATCAGTAAGATTAAAAAGAGTAAAAAGTTGACCAATTTAAATTAATGAGCAACCCAACTGCAGTGAAATAATTATGTAACTTGCTAAATATTATATACAAATCATGAACCTTTCAATTTTATGGCACTTCATAATTGTTAAGAGGTATTTAGCTTGAAATTAAAATAAATATAGAGGCTGAATTTCCACTTCACTTTTCAATCACAAACTTTTGTATAATAAAAAAATTCAAAATCTTACTATATACCTACACATGATGAAATCTTAACAATATGTCGTAATCATCATTTAAACACAAATTTATTAAAGAAAATGCATAAAATGGTTGTGTGGAATGTAAAGTGAAGTATAAAAATTGGCCTGATAACTGGATCAATAGTGTATAATTTATTACCTAACATCTTTATTTTTAATTATTTTTATAAATATAGCCAGCATGTAAAACAATACAAACACTGATATTGCTATAATAACATTATTTTATCATTTTAATTGATTTCAATACTGGGTTATTATTTTCAAAAATGGGCAACAGGATTCTGTACGGATATCTACATAGCCAAATCTTAATGAAAACATAACTTAACCCATTCAGGGCCCGTGACTGGGTCATGTTAAAACAGTCGCGCAGGGCCCGTGACTCACATGTGAGTCGTGAATAAATTCTGATTTAAACATAAACAAAACGTAATATGACGAAATAATATAAGTATAATTTGAGCTAACAACCATCTTTATAAGGCATGTTGAAAAACATAATTGTAAACATGTTTTTTTTTAGTGAAACAGGATCTAGAATATTCAAGTTTGGTTTACTGGAAGTGTAATATAGTAAATATTCTGAAATTCGAGATACATACGTGTCCCAAGCAAATGGATAAATCTACATTTCAAAAGTATCAAAAATATATGTATGCCTGAAGTTATTGACATGACTCAAGGTATGGGTCACCGTGGCCTGGCGCTAATTGTAAAAACTACACATATCTTCATAGCACGCAAAAATAAACTTTATAACTTGGTTTTAAAGCTTATTTCATGACGAAACTCGTTGCAAATTGTACCTTTTTACAATGGATTACTGTTTGGATGGTAGCAAGCAACATTTCTAAGGACCAAACTTATTACCATGCCATTTTTTTTGTTTCATTGTAAAAACAGGGTGGCTTAAACTGTCACCAACTAAATGGTATATTGTATTATCACAACAGTGTGTGAGAAATATTTACAAGAAAAGATTTTTTCTGAACCCTATAATTATATGAAAATAACAGCGCCCTCTTGACAATGATCATCTATTTCTGATCAGGCTTTAAAATGTTCATTCTTAGTTTCTTAAAAATATCAACAAATTAGTAAATATATATATTTTAATATGAACAGTAAACAGTTGGTTACTAAAAATGTTGCATAATATTGTGCAACGGACCGAATTCATAAGCGGCAATTTCTTTGACGTTCGCGCCAGGCCCCGAGACCCATAAGCTGAGTCACACGATTTAGCTGAAAAAGGTTTGTATGGTGGCCCGGCGTGTTGTGTACGCTTCGTGGTTCGTGGCCATGAATGGGTTAATAACACATTATTTTTCATCCTTGCCTACATACAAGAAAAATCCGTATATAAACACATTTACCCAAACATGATTGTATTGAAGCAGCTACACTAAACTAATACACTTACACGTCAAAATAAACCTATTTTGAAACAAAAACATAGCCACAAAATAAAGAAATATCCATGTATCTGATTCTGGCTTAATAATACTTTGAATACTTTGGTAAAATATCAAATTAGTAAGTTTTATGCTCCAACACTACTTTAGTTCATAATAATACTGTATTCAGGAGAAAATTGGGTTATTTATTGTTATTATGTTGTGACAGATAGTAGATAATGATAATCGAGATCTTTATGGGAGGTACCCTCAATAAATGTTACCTTGATTGCATAAAACACAACAAACCTAAATTCGAAGTGGCAACTACTAAACAATCATATAAATCAGTAAGAACTCTTTCTTAGTCCTTCTTTTCATGAGTTTCTGAAACAATAAAATAATGGTAACTCAATTGGTGCAATATAAAATGTAATATTACTCTATGCTACGATATATGTTAAGGTTACTATGTGTAGAACACGAATAAATAAAATTCTTCTCATGAAATTAAGTTTTTGATTACTGTCTTAGACTTTTCATGTACATGTCCTTTTAGAGCATTCCTGGTCAAAAGGATATAAATGATCGCGATTACAGAAAAACCACGCGATTACGAATCCTCAAATCAATAAAGGGTCGGTAACGCGATGTCATAATTCTGTAATCGCAAAAAAAAAATTCGTGATGCCTCGAATACCCACGATACATTACAACTGGCACGCTATAAAGCGATGGGTGTGGGTGTGTATATATATAAGAGAGACGAGAGCGTACAGTAGTACCACAAATATAAGTTACATCGGCAATCATCATCCACGCCGACGAGTGCTGACAAGTTTCAATAAAGACCTTGGGGCACTATACGTAAGGTACAATATGCAATGACAGGTGCTCACTATGCAGACAGGTGGTCCCGCTCACGGCGCTAAACAAGATGGCGGGCGCCGGGCCAGCAGGCGTGGCACGCAAAATTTTGGCCAATGGGCGTTGAAGATTTTATTCGCGCAAACGCGCAAAAAATACTTTCTGGGCAGGTACATTGTTGTAATTGTAGCTTATATTTGTGGTACTAATGTACCGTGGTTGATCAGGTCACCTACCTTCGATTTCCTCCTCCTCGGCGTCGAGTATGTCGGCGCAGCACACCGAGTAGCAGATGAGGGAGAGGAACCCGAGCGGCAGCCCGAACACCAACGCGGTGAGCACGGGGTTTCCGCGCCACATGCTCGTGAGCGTAGTGCGTGCTTCGAAGAACCCGCGGTAGACGCGCACGGGCCAGCTGTTCCCCCCGTAAGTCTGTAAATAACGGTACACTTAATGCTGGGGCCACACTAACGAGAAATGCCATTAATTATCGCGATAATCGTAGCGTATCGTGTATCATGTGGCCGTTTACAGCCTCTTTCGGTGCCCTGTGACATCTGTTGATGTCGCAATATTTCTGAAGTGCATATGCCTGGGTCCCGACAAAGATATAACAACCACAGCTGCGTTTTCGAATCAAAGATCATCAGTATCGCGATTTACAATCCAAGACGCTGAAATTTTCTCACGTGGCTACCTTTACGAAAAAACATGGTGGCCAGCCCGACTAAATCCGTCGCCATTATTGGCACCTACAAATATGTCCCAAATACTCGTACCCTTCTCCCATGACAACACAAAATGGTTATCTTTTTACGGACATTTATTTATCTGCCTCTTGCCGGTATCCGATTGAGCTGAAATTTATCGCCACCGAGCTTATCTGATAGAGACTGGACACAGAAGGTGGCTATAGCAACTGTGAAACCCGTTGTGTTTGGGCTCATTAGTATGCCAGTGAATAGTTGACGATTGCGAAAAAAAGACACGGTTGGCAAAAAAAGATTGTACCAAAAAATATTTTTGAAGTGAAAACGTCTTTAGCGGCGCTGTGCGCTTTTTGGGATAGGGAAAAGTTATTAAACTCTCAACAGGTGCAGGAGCGTAGGAGGTCACGTGACGGTAAGATTTTCGATAGTATGATGCGTAAGGTGAGATTCGAGACAGGCCAACCATAAGACGGGGGCGGCTGGGGGGCTTGTATTAATTAAGCAATTCGCAAATTTTCGCATCTGCCAGCACTCGGTCTTTTTTTTTACGAAACTACTTTAGTTTTTTCTTCTGTGAGACATTTACCGGCGCCAACTGGTTATGTATCTGGTCGAGGAAAATGAGCACCGCCTCGGGGGTCATTAGCACAGGGTCGTCGTCGGGCATGTGGTGGTGGCTGGTGGTGGAGTTGAGCACCAGCAACTGCGGCGCCGCCAGCTCCGACATGGCGATAGAGTTGGCTAGCTCCAGGGAGCCCGTCCAGCCAAATTGGAAGCGGGAGTGCAGCGTCTTTTTGTTTTTACTGTAAAGGCAATAACGATGTTCAGAATGTTTACCTATTGACGTGTACAACCGCAACAACACAGAACAACCGTGGGCGCCAAAAGTTGCGGAGTATTTTAATACATTTTGTATAGCATCGGCGTATACCGAGCTTTTTAGTGACCGCACCCGCGCCGGCTGGTGAAGGCGTGTAGTTGCTTTACTGGATCACTGGTGGTCGCGTTTAGTTTAGAGTAACCTAATTAGATATTTTCAACTATTGATGAGACGAAGGCTTTATAATAAGTAATACAATAAATTGTAGCTGAGAATGCCATCCTAAATATATTTAGGATGGCATTCTCAGCTACAATTAATGGATAATTCGCACCCTTAGAATGAAACCGACCGAACTCAAAAAAATCGTCAAAATGAGTTAGCAACACATATCGACTCAAAATTACATATTTCAAAACTTTATACCCGTTTTCCCAAAAAGTTGCGTTTTTGATTTAGGTCGGTTTCATTCTAAGGGTGCGAATTGTCCATTATCCATTAGGTATTTATCCATTAGCCAGATATTCACTAAGAAAAATGTTGTTTGTAATCAATGTTTCTCCTTGATTGCTATTCTTTGAGAAATGTTTGTGGATTAAGTGAGTGAAAAGAAAATAAACATATGCATACTTACTTTATAATCTCTTCAATCATGTCTTTAAAATCCCTCTCAGTTTGCGTTATCTCACTGAGCTTATTCTCAGAAACAACAGCAATGACTACGTATTTCTCGGTATCCATAAGGTTATGGATGTTGGATCTGGTGATTTTAGGGTAAAAGCCAAATCTTTCAGAGTTGATCCACCTGTCTAAAGTTGTATTTAGGGCATCGGTGTCCTCTATCGCACGAGTGTCTGTAAAGTTTTAATAAAAAAACGAAAGTTTCAAAGCTTTATCGTTAATGATGATCTGGCACCTTGGCAAAAGAACGAGTTCATATCCTGGACTCCTGGTCGAGGAAAACAGATTTTACTATTCAATCTACAGTAGGTACAACTATACATACCTATCAGTGTAGAAGTTCATCCCTAGCATGGAATGTAGGTGTAAGATATATTATTGTAATACATATAAGGAGAGTCATGCAATATGACTCCTCCATATTAGGTAAGGAATGTACTCCATATACGGAGAGTAATGTGAGAGGACTCTCCTTTATTTAAGGAATGGAATTGGTCAAGCCAATGGGCACCGTCCACGTTTAAGCCTACCCACCTGTAACCTAAATTCCTAAGTTCTATATATCCTAGGTTTTATTGAATAAATGTTCAGTCTTTAAGCGTGTGTTTCACTACAGTCCTGGGTCCCATCCTTACAAGCATATATATAGCATTCAATCTTCGCTATATACAACACTCATTAATTAAGCCCAGGGCAGTTTTATGCTACTCCGGATATGCTTACCATCAAAGAAATATGCTTCATCTTCTTTGTAACAGAACACTGCAGAGTCATTTGGTGGATTGATATCGTCTTTCACTACTTCGTGAGACATGGCGTAAAACCAACTGTGTGGTTGATACTTGTCAGCATGGTTAAGAAACATATCCTACAAAAAATAGCAACATCTTCATTAATATGGAAATAGCTCGAAAGATTATTAAGTTAAAGGTAGTGTTCGGAGTTTCGGTCGGCAAATTTCACAGAGGTAAATGGAGTCGCCTAACTAGTTTTCTGACTAAAGGAATAACGATTAAATGTAATTGTGTAACTCTTTATAAATTATCTTGCGAGCATTACCTACTTATGCCACGATAACACAGGACTACTAAGAACACAAGTACGTAGGTAAACATTGTTTAATAAATTTATTTATTTTTACTTATTACCAGAGGTCGGAAACTTCGTGGCACTTTTGAGCTGTCAACGGGACTTCTCGTTTATCGACTTCCGATTATACATATGTATATCGATAAATACAGAATACAATATATCTAAAATATGATTACGAGTGATGGGTAAACAACATGCAGTCTTATCGCGATTGGGCGAAATTATGACTATCTATTTATTTTATAGAGAAACTAATGACGAAACACTTATTAGCACTAAAACAGACTTTGAACATGAAATTAATAAATGTTAAAACATGCTACTGAACTGATTCAATTTAAAATTGTTAACATTTAACTTGTCATTGTTTTCATTGCAAATCTCTATTTAACAATTTCAGCCACTCAAAAGTTATCTAAAAGAGATCGCTCTTTAGCGGTAAGACTGCCTGCTGTTTACCTCTATTTTTAATCTTGTTTCATATGTTGTGTTCTATAATTAATCGATATAATTATGAATATCGGTAGTCGATAAACAAGAAGTCCCTATGACAGCTCCAAAGTTCCACGAAAATTCCGACCTCTGCTTATTACATCCGTAAAAACATGTCACCTAAACAGTCGGGACAGTAAAATGTTTGTACCTGCCGCCAATTATACAATTCGGTAAATGAATAATTTATTTATTCAAATCTTAAAAAGTTAATCATAAAAACGACTCCATTATCCACTGTGTGAAATTTGCCACCAAAACTCCGAACACTAGCGTATAGGCTCAATTAATCAATTATTCCTTTCATTTAAAAAAATATAATTTTCTTTAGCAGCGTTACTGCTTAAAAAACAAATATTAAACTAGCGTATAGGCATTACATTTTGCTGGTTAGAGAAAGAACACTGTGTTATAGTGAGTACGAATATTTGTTCCTGTGTAAAGTAAAGTAAAGTTAAGTCTTGATTTATTGTAAACTGTGTGCAAAGGTGTTACATAAATTGACAGAAACAAAATTTGCCCATTCCGAGCATACAATTTTTACCTTAACACTAAAATTACAACTAGTTCATTCTATCCAATTTCATAAGGTTGACACCTTATGAAATTGGATAGAATGTTTGATGGATGTTTCGATGTATTTAAGTATTAATTTATCTATATATAAGTATGTACATCGTCATCTAGTACCAACAGTTCAAGCTTTGCTTAGTATGGGACTAAGTTGATTTGTGTAAGATAGCCCGGATTGGACACTGGCGAGTTTGATAATAACATTGGATTTGTTCAAATTACCCATAATGGTCCTTGCTGTTTCCCGACAAACCCAAAGAACACTGGATGTGTCTCTTTAAGATATCCCAAGCTGTCGGCTTGAGTCAACCTCTGAACTGCAGGTTGGGACATGCGCACCGCATAGTTGACCATGTCGTCTTTCATCCGTTCACCATTGTATTCATGATGCTGGGAGCCTTTGATGCTGAAATTTAAATAAGTTTCTTTAAAAAAATGTGAAAAGACTTAATTGCTGACCATGCTTTTTTACACATTTATTTATTTAAAGTTTATTGCAGAGTAACAAGTTACAGATACAAAAGGCGAACCTAATGCCATAGGCATTCTCTACCAGTCAATCATTTTATTATGGTTGATATGTATACTCACTCAAATATTTACTTTAAGGTTAAAATGGCCACCCAAGGCCAAGTTTCATTATCAGATTAGTACCATGAAATCATAATATTGCATTTGAAAGCTCTAAAAGTATACTAAATTTCAGCTGGTTTAGGTGAGGTGGTTTAAAGTTCAGTCCCAAGAATGGATCCATACTAATTATGATTTACTAGTTTCCGCCCGCGACTTGGTCTGCATGGGCCCAGGATAAAAACTATCCTATATTTTAATCCGGGCTTTAAACTATCTTAGTGCAAAATTCCATCCAAATTGGTTAAGTCGTTCAAGTGTGATTGAGTAATACAAATCCAAACTTTTGCATTTATAATATTAGTAGGATGTCATTAATGTAAAATAAGGTATGAATAAAATATTGTAATATACTCAATCTACACTCATGTCCATGTCATTTAGGTACAGTGTGTACTGTACTTTTTCCTTGTATGTAGCTTTTTTTTTCACAAAAAAGCTACTTAAACTTATTGTTACTTGTTATGAAAACCGAACCCTCATGTGAATTAATGAGATTATTAGATGATTATTAGATAATGCTAATGGTACTTACAACAATATGGTAGGATAAGCGCGAACTTTAAAATGAGTGGCCACTGCAGGAAACCTTGTACAATCAACTTTGGCCACTCTGATCTGGCTGTTATAGAGGGACTGGGCGACGTGCGCCCAGATTGGCTCGATGCGGCGGCAGTGTGCGCACCATGGTGCATAGAACTTCACAAACCACATGCCATCACTGCTGATGTCTATGAATCTGTCGCTCAGCTCTAACACCCTGGAGCATGAAACTCCACACACCGCTGAAATATACAGTATTTGACACGTGTTATATGTGCTAAGGTATTTTTATCACCTCTTATGTGTACATAATTTGATTAAATTTCCGGCATCCCCCAGACATATGTAATTGACACCGGTGCACTAGATATCGTAAGAGTAAATAATAGTAACAAAACCATTGGCATCGTTTTCATAAAAATTAGCGGAATGCACCGGCAACGCTACGTATTGTGATTCGCAAACAATCACGCGACTATCTAGAAAAAACTGTATTAAGCACACTAAAGCGTAGCGTTTGGATTATGTAACGTCTAATAAGTGTTAAGAGTTAATAACATTAAAATGAAATGAAATCGTACTTGAATATTTGTTAAATTGCATACATACTAACCCGTGAAAACTAAAAACCAAATTCTATTTAAATTACGCATTTCAATATTTTACTCTTTGTTGAATATGTATGTATATTATAATAGTAAATTTAATTTCACGAAGAATGAGTTATTTAGAATACTAGTACTATTATTTAATCCTAGTTTACTTAGCATAAAATCAATACATAGTCTACATAGAAGGAATACAGCTTTTGTTACTTTTAAACCCTTGAGCAGTTGTAATAAGAACTAAAATCGCAAATAAAATGGAAAAATGGTACTTGGTTGCCTAATCTAATGTACTGTCACAGCTGTCAATTCAACATGAGGAGCGTTTCAGTTACTGATAAAAACGTAGAAGAATCAGAGGGGTGCACCGTTCTTCAAATCAATTAATTAATTTCAACCATCAATGAATATTCGATAAGATAACGTTATTTAGTTACATTCAACATAGTGGTTATCGATCAACATAAAACTTTTCATTCTTTGTCTATACTGTCATATTCATATTACGATACGTCAAAGAGCGAAAGAATTTCATTCACTAATATTCCAACCTCTAAGAAATATTTCTTAAATTCTATATACTACATACATGTAGTCTATCTATCTATTCTATTGAGTTGAGTGAGTGAGTAACTTTCACTTTCATTTCAACGTCACTCCGATAACCACTTTCCATGACGCTACAGTTACTACGCTTCATACGTAATTCATTTGCATTTCGTTCAGAAAATTGCATTAATTTGAATCGCCATTGCAAGTTGTTACGTACGAGCGAATACCGTTATACGGAGTGGTGGCAGAGGCAAGGAGTAGGACGCGCGCGGGGGGCACGTATCGGAGGCGCGGGAGCGCGGCGAGTTCACTCTGTCACTCGGTCATTACGGTATTTTTCTGTAGCGCGTCCCACATTTACGATCGTGAAAGAAAAAGTGACGATGCCCGAAAACAAACCGTTTCAACGACTCCCGAAGAATGTTGTACCTAAACATTACGATCTAGAACTGGTGCCAGATCTCGAGAAATTAACATTTACGGGAAAGACGGCAGTGAAAGTATCGGTAAGAGGGAATTTCATCATTGGTCTGGCCGCCGCAAATTATCTCGTTTCAACGTGACGTATTCACTTTCAGATCGTCAATCCTACCAAAGAGATAGTGCTCAACTGTTTGGATTTGGATTTGAAGAGCGTGAAGTTGCAGTACGAGAATGAAGAGTGTATGTCGCCGGTGGAAGTGCGGCTCAGCGCGGCCGAGGAGACTGCCACGGTCGTGTTCGCGGAGACGCTGCCGGCCGGCGAGGCCGCGCTGCAGTGCGAGTTCACCGGCGAGATCAACGACAAGATGAAAGGGCTGTACCGCAGCAAGTACCTGACGCCGTGCGGCGAGGAGCGCCACGCGGCTGTCACGCAGTTCGAGGCGACGGACGCGCGCCGCTGTTTCCCGTGCTGGGACGAGCCCGCCATCAAGGCCACCTTTGACATCTCGCTTCGCGTGCCCGCCGACCGCGTCGCGCTCTCCAACATGCCCGTCAAGGAGGAGCAGACCACTGGCGCCACGCGCTTCGTCAGGTTCGACACCACTCCCATCATGTCCACATACCTGGTGGCAGTCGTGGTGGGCGAGTACGACTATGTGGAGAAGACGTCGCGCGATGGCGTGTTGGTGCGCGTGTACACGCCAGTAGGCAAGAGCAAGCAGGGCATGTTTGCACTGGAGGTAGCGGCCCGGGTACTGCCTTACTACAAAGAGTACTTTGACATAGCCTACCCATTGCCCAAGATTGATCTGATTGCTATAGCAGACTTTTCAGCTGGTGCTATGGAAAACTGGGGCTTGGTGACATACAGAGAGACTTGTCTGTTGGTTGATGAAGAGCACACATCGGCCGTGAGGCGGCAGTGGATAGCCCTCGTGGTGGGCCATGAGCTGGCCCATCAGTGGTTTGGCAATCTTGTCACTATGGAGTGGTGGACTCATCTTTGGTTGAATGAAGGCTATGCTTCTTTTGTGGAATTCCTGTGTGTCAACCATTTGTTCCCTGAATATGATATTTGGACACAGTTTGTTACTGAGACTTATATCAGGTATGTATTCAAATATTTATACCAGGTATATAAGATTTTTGTAATGCTTTAACTCCGTTTTTACATAATGAATGTGCATTTTCTGGCATGACTTACAAAATTTCTTTGTGTAATGAAACTAATGAAAGTGCTAAGTTGGCATGTGGCCAATGCATATGAGGCCTGCACAAATAATGCCTAGTCATCGACTTTTATTGTTCCTATGCACACAGTCTTATGATATGTTCCCTACTAATACAAGTGTACATTTTCAGGGCTTTAGAGTTAGATTGTTTGAAAAATTCACATCCCATTGAAGTGCCCGTTGGCCACCCTTCGGAGATTGATGAAATATTTGATGACATCTCATACAACAAGGGTGCCTCAGTCATTCGCATGTTGCACAGATACATTGGTGATGATGATTTCCGGAAGGGAATGAACATTTACCTTACAAGACACCAGGTGAACTGTCCAGATTATTTTCTCATGTAGATTATGTGTAAAGCTTTATGTGTGCTAAATACTCTATTATGCCGTTTTCCATGAAAGCTCATAGACATATACAGGTAATCTTTATAATATATGTAAGATACTTAGATGTATGCTCTAAGGTAAGATACAATATGAGATATGATTGTCATATTGTATTCTCAGTAGTTGTAAATTCTTCGGAATACAGGAGATTATCAAGTGGCTCATTTTATCAGTCATTAAACAGGAATATACGAGTAATAATGTATTTTGCTTTTCCACAAACATGAATTACTTGATTACTTACTGCAAGATATTTTTAACACTGTATGAAGAGTAATAATGTCTGGATTGGTTTGGAAACGAAATACGATTATTGAAAGTTGATAAAGCTCTGCTTATCTTGGCTATTTTAATTTACTAATGTGACCATCAGTTATTAATGATAATTTTAAATTTCAGTACAAAAACACTTTTACGGAAGATCTCTGGGCTGCTTTAGAGGAAGCATCTAACAAGCCCGTTGGGGCTGTCATGTCCACATGGACTAAACAGATGGGTTTCCCCGTTGTTCAGGTATATTAAACTACTTACTACACCAACCTGATCTAGCCACTAATGAGAGGGACATGGGTTGATTAATATGTTGGCTTGACACCAGAGTTGAACATCTCAGTTAGTATTGCTGTTTCCCTGTAGCCAGTAAGTAAATTAGGAATGTGCAATTCACTTTCTATTTCTTATTCCCGTTTCATACACATCCTTGCCCTGTTTAAGTTGTATCAAAATTATAATAGCAAATGGCACCACATATTTGAAGACGCTATTTTCACAACAATGGGTCTTAATCATACATAATAAAACCTTCAACTCGATTGTCTTCTGTTAAACGAGGAAGTTATATTCATGGCCTATTGTGAGGCCAGACAATAGTCTTAATATCAATATATACATGGTAATGACAGTGTTTCTACTCATAGGTACACTCGAAACAAAGGGGCAATGATCGGGTGCTGACGCTGACTCAGCAGAAATTCTGCGCGGATGGTAGCCAGGACCCCCTAGACATCCTATGGATGGTGCCCATAACTATTTCTACAGAGGAGTTTCCTGCTAAGGTGAGCTGATCTCTTCACTAGCACTCCACATATAATATCTTGAATATCTAATCAACAACCTTGCAAGTGAAGAGTTTCACATTGACCCACATATTCATCTTGATTTCCTTATAGATAGCCCGCCCTCACTTCCTTATACAATAAAAGTATCAGTGCTAAATGATTTGCAGCTTCAACAATGTACGCATTGTGCGTTATCAGATAACCAGCGTTCAGATGAAGATTGTGGCAGTAGCCGGCATTGTAAAATAAATAATGAAGTTCAAGTAATAATATTTATAATACGTATGGTTGCGATTGTATTGTTAGTTTAACGCACGGTACGGCACGGTTTCAATATAACGACATGTTGCAGATTTGAAGTAAGGCGCTGAATGAGTTATATGCATATGTGAGACTGGTACGGTACTAGTTGTTGACACCCTTCATATAATTTTTATATTGTGTAGGCGACAATTTGTCGAATTTTTTCTTCATATGCACCCTTCGGTCGTAGGGCTACGATAAAAAATTAAGAAAAATCCCAGTAATTTCCACCTTTATCACGGTTATTGCAACTGAGCGGAAGTATTTAATTAACACTGTACTGGACACAATAGATCGTATAACAGCTATAAACGGGAAGTGTCCCATTTATATGAATTCAATAGATATACTTCAGGCAAAATACGGTTTTGTGAAACATTAATTCATAAATACTTAGCGTTTTTTTTGTTTATTTCATTTAAAAATGTTGTTCTGAGATGCTTTAAAAATCCAACAAAATTTCTACACTTTCCATTGTCTTTTTTTCCATGATTTGTTTCGAATATTGTAGAGCAAATGTTGTTGAACCAAAATAAGGATAAAAACATTCATTAATATTCTTTTTGGATTTTTCAGAAGCTAGTTAAGTTATAATTTTTTTGATGTCTGAAATTTTGTTTGATTCTGTGGTTGTTTGATTTTGAGCAGGTATATTAGCAATTAAATAGTTACCTAGCTATTTAATTGATATATTATATATGATATAGTATATTAGCAATTAAATAGTTACCTGGCTATTTAATTGATAATATACCCGCTACTTAGAAAACAACCAGCTAATATAAATATTTTTTTTTCCATACAAGTTTTCAGTTCATTAACTGGACTAATAGGTAAGTTTAGAATATACAGGGTGTATAAAAAATGGGGTGTGATCCGAGCAAGGGCATATTCGGTAGCGCATTGCGACTCCAAGTATGCATTGGTTAATGTTTTTTTTATTATTTTTGTTTACATTTGATATTTTTGTTTCTGTTTACATTACAGTCTTTGTTTTTGTTGAATTGTAATTGCTTGTGTATGTATCACAACATTCCCCCACGAGGGTGAAGGGTTTATTTTATTTCACTTTCAACCGCTGCGCGCACAGCTGTGTTATGAAAACAAATGTTTATTGTATGTTTTATTGACACGCAGGTGACAACTTTTAAGTTTTTGATGTCATACACAAGCAATGTCAACAAAGACTGTAATGTAAACAAAAACAAATAAAAATAAATAAACAAATGTATTTTTGGAGTCGCAATACGCTACCGATCATGCCCTTGATCGGTTAACACCCCATTTTTGACACACCTGTAGTTAAGAAAATGTAAGGCACATATCTTGATGTTCATGTCCATATCATGTTGTTCTCAGGTGGCATTGTCTACAGTTTTAGAAAAGCGAACCCAAGAAGTTGTCCTAGAAAATGTCTCGGAGTCGTCATGGGTCAAACTTAACCCTGGCACGGTAAAATTTTTAACTTATTAATTAATTTATTATTAATACCCAAGGATCACCACAATAATCAAACTAATCTATGTACTCTTAATTTTCGATCCACATTATTTTTAACCCCCGACGAAAAAAGGGGTGTTATAAGTTTAACGTGTCTGTCTATGTATCTATATGTGGTATCATAACTCCCAAATGGATGGACCGATTTGAATGCGGTTTTTTTTGTGTCATAGATAATTTTATCCGGAATGTTCTTTCATCAAAATCTGTTCAGATATTGGACTTTGACATGAAAATGACGGGGGTTTTTCAAGCTTTTCCAAGTTGTAGTTATTCATACTCACCATTCCAAAACCGCGGACCCATCGACCACCTGATTGTAGCAATTCGGAGATAACGTTGGACATGTTTCTGCTTCCGATACGAACATTATACAACGTGTTTTTTTAACCGTCTTAGAGCCGAAGTCCACTTAAACTATCAAACGTACTAATCATTCATGAAAAAAAATATCTATTAGTTAAGCTTTTGGGCTTTAGGTAATTAAGTTTAAACAATCCTGTATGGCGCGCGGTGCGAAGTTCATTCTCCCGGTTAGAGTTAGTACCTATCTACAAGAGATGGCGGCTAACGGTCACTCGTCTGGATGGTTAAAAATAATAAAACAAAAAAAATCTTTTTGTAAGTTCTTTGTAATTATACATCAACTGGGTTTCGGCTCTAAGACGGTTAAAAAACAACCTGTATACTGCTCAAAACAAAATATGGGAAACTTACATTTTTCTATTTTCTTGTTAATTATTGAACATAAACTAATTCATAAGTGGCTAATTAATGATGTCCCGCATCCTTCAGAATCCAACCTCTTTCATGCTGGTGTTTAAGACTAATTGCTGGAAAAATATATATTATCTGTTTAATATAATTATCACGTAACGATCATCAAACTTGGGTCCGCTATTTTCTTTTGAGTAGTATCACATCTTAAACCTATAATACCTTTAACCCTTTCGCCTTCACAGAAAAAAAGACCGGGTTGCACTCCGGGAGTGCTGGCAGAAGTCAAAACTCAATGACATTGTAACAGTTTTTCGATCAGGTCACGTAATTGCTTTAATTATCAATATAAAAGTACTATCATTTATGTGGTATAAAACAATATTCGTTTATTGCGCTATGGTACCTACACAAACATGTCAATTTACATTACATTAAAAATTTTACACTTCAGAACTATTCCAATTATTTAACATTAAAAAGTTTATCTTTCCAAAAAATCAATCAAGCGCCTCTCAATCCCTAAAAACTGCACAGCGCCGCTAAAGAAGTTTTCACTCATAATCCAGTAACTTTGTCGCCTGAAAGTATGGGGCAGTATTTTTGCAGACTTGTTTATGATGTTGGCCTAATGAATAAAAAAAGTTTGTGACCTCGAGCGCCGAACGCAATTATGTCAAAAATCGAAATAACCGCGAAAAAATCGTTTATTTTTCAAAATTCGGCGATTATAACCCTAAAGGACTAGTTTTTGAAAAAACTTTCTGAACGTTTATAAAGAAGACTAAATTTGCTACAATATGACACTAGAATTTTCTCTGTGGACCCAATAGTTTCCGAGATTAAGTCTTTCATTTTAGAAAATTTAGTCTTCTTTAAGAACGTTCTAAAAAAGTTTTTCCAAAAAATAGTCCTTTAGGGTTATAATTTATAATCAGAGGTCGGCGGCGGTGAGCCGTTTTTACGTCATTAATGTCATTTAGTTGTGTCTTGTAGATATTAATATGGATAAGGTTGGGTACACATTAATATTAAAAAAAGACAAAACTAAATTGAAAATGGATTACAAAAAGAGTATTACGCTTATTTATATTTATAAATATAAATAAGCGTAATACTTACATACATAAATGGCATCCTTAAACAGATTAATTGCCTATCTAAGGAGGTTTGATATCATATGATATATCACTTGATTAACCTTCTTTGTAAAATTAGGATATATACCTGGGTGGTTCTCTGAAATTTGGTTAACTTTTGGCCTAATTATGATAAAGGTGTTTTTAGATGGAAACAGTAAAAAAAAATATTCCATACTGTGGCTATTACATCTGCTTTGTTGTATCCAAAAGGGCCAGTCACTTTACTTAGTATTTCAAGAGAAATTCACGTATTTTTAAAATCAGTGTTCTAGGGACTGACGAGACATGCTAGGGACTGACGCCAAACACGTTTATTATGTTTAATCACATATTTATTGCAAAATCAACTTAACATAATCAAATACCTCTCATATTATAACTAATTATTATCATATTCCACAGTTTTCAAATGTATTACTTAAAAATTAACTAAATTATAAGTATTTCTCTATGGTAAGTAATATCAAGTCTTTCAAAAATCGTTTAGTGTTACGTATAGTCACAGTCTTAAAAATATCCAAAAAACTGGATTATATTGAGGTAGTAAATCAGTTTTAGATAGGTACAGTTACCTTGATAAGTTACCTTATAAATATCAGTACAAGAAACTATTTCTTCAGTACACAAATCGTATTGTACATAAAATGAAGTAGAAAGTTGCAGTCACAGCCTCTTTTTAATTCACTAGCAACATAAAAATTGGTTCAGTATCAACCTTTCTTAACTATTAAATTTTACTTTAAGTACAAACTTATAGTCTTCAAGTAATTAACAATTAACATAAAAAAATCTGCTTTCTAAATAACAAAATTGTAATTTGAGTACAATATTCAGTCTTTCATTAATTATTATAAAATCACAAAGACTACAGACCTATAATACCTAGTACCTATATTTATTTTTAGCAGCATTTATTTTACTTTTCGAAAACATTTATTGGGTTTTTAAATTTGTAGAATACTGTATTCCTCTTGACGATTATATTAGGAACTGACAGTTTTCCTACAACATCTTCGTAAGGCACATCAGCGATATCATTCTCATTTATTTTGAATTCCGTGCCATCTTCATTGCAAACTTTAAGGAATGTAACTGTCATCTCTCCATCTTCATCATCATACTTAGAGCAAATCGCGGCGTATCGGTATTCTTTTCTTCTCATAATTAACTTGACTAGAACATAATCTCCACTGTTATAGCTCGTTTTAGACTTTTCTTGCCGATCCTGGGTTATGCTTGCTAACGGCATATCATCTTAAGAATCCGTGAAAATATTTGAAACTTGAAGCCGGTTCGTATTGCTTTGGTACGTTATAGCCCCTAAGTTGTAATGATTACAATCAAAATCTTCACAGAAGCAACTTAGTGACTTTAAGACAAGTTTATTCGGATTATAAATGTTACCCAAGACTTGGTGCACTAAGAGTGTTCCTTTAAACGGTTTCTGCTTCTTCTCATTCTCCTTGATCATTGTGTTAACTTTTTGTATGTCGAGATCTTCGATAACAGAAATCTGTATTCCTGGACATCTTTCACGAAGCACAGCAACAAAGTCATTAAAGCTTGTTATGTCACCTCTCTGAGCTATAAGTTGGTCTGCACTCCGTTTGCATGTCGCTCCAACTCCATCTAGTGCTCCTTTTCCATGTCCTGCTTCATGGAAATTCCACGTGTAGGTACTTCGCAGCGAGTGGATAGAAGTCCTGAATTCTACACCCCAAAATATAAAACATTGTTTTGTTTCGATATTGGGTCACAGGACCATCACTCAAAAAATGCAGGTTTTCCACTGTGGATGGCAACGCTAGGAGCACAGGTTGTAAATGTGCCCAAATGGCTCCAGCATTGTGAGATAAATTTAACAACACAGTGCAGTGACAAGTTGTTTTATCCTTTGTGTAAACTACCACGGTATGCAACGAAATTTGCCTACGGGAACCACCAAAATGGTACGACTGAATTTCTTGGTTGCATTTCGTTGCATAATTCTCCGAGAAGTCCATGTGGATTATCGCATCCTTTTCTGTAAGTGACTCTTTCAGAGCTTTAATAGTTTTATATTGGTGGACAATATTCTGTTCATGTTGAAACAATTTCGGAAGAGAACTCTCTTCAAGTTGCGTAATTAAATCACGAGGTTTTAAGTTGTAGGTCTCTTTCATGTATTTTGTGACATATCGTTCCTGTTTACTTTTCTTGTCTTTGATCAATTCCTTGCCATGCTTCCATTGTTTGACTACAATTTCATTACCATTATCAAACTCCATGTATGGTAAAATCTTATTTGAGCAGCCATTGCACGTTCTTGCTAAGCAGTTTTCTGAGTAACGATCACAGCAAAGTGTCTGTAGTGCAGTTTGATAGGTTGCAAAGTTAAGAACGTTTGCATTTTTTAAGGCATCTAATTTCAAATTTATGTTTTCATGAGTTACACAAGCACAGGTGTCACGGTCTGTAAGTTGAGGCACAACAACCCAAAATGGACGCAATTTGCAGAATGAAGAATACCCAATTGTCATGGAATTCGTTTTGAGAAACTTTTGGTGCAAGTTTTTTAAAGAATCCAGTAAATACCGTTTTTGTTTTTTTATTTTATTGCGAGTAATGCATTCTTTTTTTCCTGCCGCACAACGACTAGTGTTGTCATCTTCATAAAACCTGTGAATAATTAGTTCAACTCCTTTTTTGTTGCGCTTAGATTCATATTTTGTACGATTAAATCCCATCCTTTTGTATGTGATACCTTTCTTTCCATATCTCCATATCTTATATTTATGTGCCATTGGACTGGACAAAATCGTCTTTAAACTGGTTTTTTTTTGGGGTGCATCAATCTTTTTTTCTAAAATTTGCGTCTGAATAATCTCGCCAAATAATGCTTTTTTTACCAATTCTGCTTTCTGATTAGGATCTTTTGCCATTTCTTCAATTTTACTCTTTGGTGTGAGTGCTTTCTTTACTTTTATCATCCTACGTTTCAGTCTTCTGTTTCTTTGTTGTTGTCTGGCAAGCTTTTTCTTTAAATCATCAATGACCAAGCCCATGTTCTTCAGCATTCTATTTCTTTTCTTCCGTTGAACAATACTCCTTCTTTTAGCTTCAGCTCTTCTTTCATTATTTATTACACGAACTTCAGGAATATTCTCCCCGTCCGATGACGGGGGCGTATTTTGGTCCATGTATTCATCAGCATTTCTACGAGTTATTTGCCTTTTTCTATAATCTGATGAGCTGACTTTCCATTTTTTTCGTATTTTTCTGTGCTCCCGCGGAGTCATGTCCTTTACACATTTCCTTTGACCTTTTTCTTTCTTTTTTAGATATTTCAGTCGTTCTTTTTCTTTATAGTCTGCCAGTAAAACAGGATCGTTTTTAATTTTTTCCAACCGTCTCTTAGCCTGTTCGGACTTTCTTTTGGCTATTTCTTCTTTGGAGAATATTTGTTTCTTTGTAGGTGCCATATTCTACAACAAATAGACAGGTTTTAAGTTTAAAACCATGCATCATAGTTTGACCGTCAGTCCCTAGCTGTTGCGTCAGGCCCTAGTCACTCTTACGACGAGGGCCTGACGGTCTAGGGACTGACGAAACTGAGCAAAATCAAACGTAACTTATTATTTAAAATAAACATCTAAACCAACAGGTGATCAAGACAACAAGGCAGAAAAAGCTCAAATATACAATAAGTAATAAGGCTACTTATTAATTAAATATTTTTAAAACAACTTACCTAGGGCCTGATAGTTTGACTGGCACAGCACGTGTTCCCGCAGCAAAATCGGTGACCGCACTAACAACAAGATGGCCGACACGGCATAGCTCGTGTTTGCGGCTAACTTCACATCGTTGCTTTTGCACGAGTAGGTTATGAAAAACGCCTCATGTTCGGATGCCGCGTATTTTTGAATTTCGTTAGTGGCTAGGGCCTGATTTTATTTATCGCTTACACTTTTTGACTTGAAATAACGTTATAAAATTTATTTTCATTTAAAATTAAATCGTAATAATACAATTAGTAATTTAATAATAAATGTGTTTAAGTTGAATTGAATCAAACAATTAGCATAGAATAAGAATTACAATGAAACTTTAACTGAATTTGGGAGATCTTACATGGCTAGGGACTGATATTTGGGGTACAAAACGGCGATTTTTAAAAATAAAAAATGTCGTGATGTACACCAAAGTGAGTGACCAAATTAAATGGACTTTATAGTATCGCTTAGTAATTGCAGAATATTGAATAAGATTAATATATTATCTGAAAATTGCTGCTACCACCAAGTTAACCAAATTTCAGAGAACCACCACCTTTATATTATCTAAACGGAAGTTTGCTTTAAAACTAGTTAATAGTATTTTATGCAATCGTTATATAATGTATGCTTTTTCAGTCGAGTACCACGTTTAGGCCACGAAGCTTGCTGAGTGGCCTAATTAAAGTACGAGACTTAAAAAGCTAATTATATAACTATTATATACAATACTTTTTCTACGAGTCAACTGAACTAATTAAACAAACTTGGTATCTATTGAAAACGAAGTGCAACCAACGGCTTTTTCTTTTTTGTGCGTTGATGTCTATTTACCTTTTGACTTTCTCATGACGGCGTCCTAATAGGTCAAATACATTATAGTTCAGTAAAGGCGCCACGTGATTGGTCAATTTCATTTTAGTTGTCTCAACAGTTATGAAATGTTGAGTTAGGAGCTCCATAGTAAAAAGTATGTGATTTAAGTTTGGTGTACGAAGTCTTAATTCAAACATTAAGGTCGACGAGTATAAAATAGTATTTTTCACAATGGTGTTATAATAGAGAGCTTTTTAGTCGAGTACCGTGTTTAGGCCACGAAGCTTGCTGAGTGGCCTAAGTAAGGTACGAGATTAAAAAGCTTGATTATGACACGATTGTGAACAATACTTTTTCTACGAGTCAACTGAACAAATTAAACAAACCTGGACTTAATTGAAAACGAAGTGCAACCAACGCTTTTTCATTTTTGTGCGTTGATGTCTATTTACCTTTTGACTTTCTCGTGACGGCGTCCTATTGGTCAAACACATTATAGTACAGTAAAGGCGCCACGTGATTGGTCAATTTCATTTTAGTTGTCTCAACAGTTATGAAATGTTGAGTTGGGAGCTCCATAGTAAAAAGTATGTGATTTAAGTTTGGTGTACAAAGTCTTAATTCAAACATTAAGGTCGACGAGTATAAAAAAATATTTTCGCTCTTAAGCGGAAAGCTGCAAGATAGATAAATTACATTCCGTAGATTCTTCTAATAAAATTCATTTGTTTTGAATGCGAAAAGCTAGCAGAAAGGCAGCCTAAATATAATAATTTCATTAATTTAAAATAAAATGACACATGGGGCATTTACCCTTTAGTGTCAAGGTATGTCCATGTTAATGCAAAATCTGAATACGGCTCACCCCCGCCGACCTTTGGTTATAATCGCCTAAATTTGAAAAAAAAACCGAATTTTTTCGCGGTTATTATTTTTTTGACAAACTTGCGTTCGGCGCTCGAGGTCAGAAACTTGAATTATTCATTAGGCCAACTACCGGATTTGACGCATACTACCGATGTATAAAGATACTGGATTATTAAAAAATTCGAGGTGGCACCCCCACGTTGTTTTTGGACTCCTTATGAAGTAGGTGGCAGGTGAGTGGCAACAATGACCAACTAGAGTTCAAGTCAGTGGCGGCGAAAGGGTTAAACATAACTACTTTCAAGTTTCTTCAAAGTCCATGCAGAAGGGTTGCTTCTACCAAGCCCTAAAAAATGATGAGTCAGTGCTGTTCCCGTAAGAAACCGATTTCGCAGCATAGAGTTGACTAGATATCGATCTTCCCGTGCCGTCGTACACCTGGGTCTGCCTGTTGTTGGTCTGCGTAGGTTCGAACCAGTTTCTAGGAACCGCTGGCGAACACGCTGAACTGTAGACAACGATACACCGACTATTCTTGCTGTTTCTCGCTGACCGCTCCCATTTTCCAGGATCGTGAGGATTCTCGTACATTCCTCAGGTGTGAGTGACGTAATTACTTCTTTAATAATGACTATTGGATACCTGGAAGACTTCTTATAAATACATTTTATGACAGAACAAAAACCAAAGCAAAAACAGTTGCGAAAATGAAGTTCTGATTTGAAAAAAAGGGATCATTAAGTTTATAACTTTTTTAATGCCATTACTTCACGCCAATCAATAAGTTTTTATACGTGTAACGAAGGATTATTAAATTGTCTATAAGCTTCAATTTATTTCAATACTATAGCTTTATTCGTTTTCAAGATATTGAAGTAAATGCTAGTGACCCGAAACTTTTGCTCTCGAGTGTAGTTAAACCGCACATTCACATCACGATAAATAAGAACATAGTTTGGAACCAATTATGGTTTACTAGCTTCCGCCCTGCCCGCGACTTCGTCTACGTGGACCCGGGATATAAACTATCCTATATTTTATAGAATAGAATAGAATAGAATAGAATTTAGAATAGAATAGAATTTATTTGCATATAATAAGTAGGTACATCCGTGTCATTAGGCGGTAGGTGACAAAAAGTAGCTTATTCTGCTATTTGTACTAAATACTAGCATGCAAATATCTTTCGGAATCTTATTGTTCAATCTTTTGAGAGAGGTAATCCTTTATACTATAATAGTTTCTTTCAGTTAGGAGCTTACATAATTTATTTTTAAATCTATTTAGAGGTAGCTCTTGTATACATTTTGGTAACTTGTTGAAAACTTTCATGCACATTAGAAAGCAGTGTTTTGAGTACAATTTTGTCCTTGGAACGTAATTATGAACCAACCGTCCAGGATTACGTTGAATTCTAGTAGAATTGGCTGCAGCTGTTGTAAATAGATACATATGTCTCTTTACAAACATGCAGATTTCTAGAATATATAAGCAAGGTAGAGGTAGTATATTAAGTTTTTTGAAAAGTGGTTTACATGATATATAAGGGGCTTTGCCGCAAATAGCACGTATACATTTTTTCTGTGCTATGAATGCAGTGCTAAAATGTGTACAGTTTCCCCATAAAATAAGCCCGTATCTTAAAATTGAGCCTACATATCCATGATATGCAGCTAAAGTGGCTGGCAAACCTGAAGTACGCCTTAGCTTACGTAAAACATATACAAATTTATTGAGTTTACATCGGATCTTTTGTATTTGTGCTTGCCAGTCCAAATGATTATCTAAAGTAAGTCCCAAAAAAAGAACACTTTGCATTTCTTGTATTTTGTTATTCCTATATTGTAAATTTAGTCTTACATTTTTACCTCTTTTTGTGTTGAACTGTACATAGTTGGTTTTATTAATATTAATCTGTAAGTTATGTCTCTCTAACCATTTAATAACACTGTCAAGTACGTTATTTACTTTACATTCATGTTCCTCGATATTTTTATTCTTATTTGATTATATAATAAAGGATATATCATCTGCAAACATAATTGATTTACATGGAATTATATCGGGTAGTTCATTTATATAGACAATAAATAACAAAGGCCCAAGCACGCTACCTTGAGGTACACCGAAGTAATTATATTTTAGTTCGGATCTATAGCCAGTTTCTACATTCAATTCATTGAGTTTGACAATTTCCACACACTGTTTTCTATCTTTTAAGTAGCTTTTTAACCAGTTGTGGGCAAGACCTCTTATTCCATATTTTTCAAGCTTATCTAAGAGTAACGAGTGGTCAACAAAGTCAAAGGCTTTTGACATATCTAAAAATATCGCTGTAGTGTGTTGTTTTTCGTCTATGCTTTTAACAATGTGGTGAATAAGATTAAAGGTAGCTAGAGTCGTCGATTTATTTTTTTGGAAGCCGTTTTGCTCTTGCTTTATTATTTTAAACTTATCTAAGAAATTCATAATAATTTAATCTATATACAACGTGTCCCAAAACTCAACGATAAGCCGGCACCAGAGGATGGAGCTGCTTATGATTAGTCGAGAAAAAATAAGGAAAAAAATATATCTCAAAAAAGAAATATATATATATCTTTTGAAAATAATTGCCATAGTGGTGTCAATACTATTTTTTTACACCATGATGATTGAAAGTGGACTGTAAGAAAAAAATCTTTCAAAATTGTAGGGACAAAATGAATTTTGATTATTTTTTGTGTAAAAACTACATGTATTATGGTATTTTTAAGAACTGTGTTAGATAGCATGGCTACTTAAGTTTCCAAAAACAAAAAAAAACAGTAATATTTGAATATTTGTAGACATGGTCGTTAAAAATACCATTAGGGATGTCGATTTTCGATGAATTTCATTTTTTTTCTGTAATTTCTAAAATAATTGAGATATATTTTTTTCCTTATTTTTTCTCGACAAATCATAAGCAGCTCCATCCTCTGGTGCCGGCTTATCGTTGAGTTTTGGGACACGTTGTATATAAATGCCTATGTTCTGACTGACTCTCTCATCAACGCACAGCCGAAACTACTTGGACTAGAAACTTGAAATTTACACCAGGACTTCCTTTTATGACGTAGGCAACAGATAAGACGGGATTTTTGGAAATTCCATCCCTAAGGGGGTTAAATGGGGGTGAAAGTTTGTATGGGGGGAAATTATTTTTTTAACTAGAAACTTGAATCTTTGTAGAAACATTACTTATTAAAATACAAAAAAAGTAATTTCTGCGTTTTAGAAAATTATACCCCTAGGGGGGTAAAATGGGGGTGCAATGTTTGTATGGGGGAAACATTATTATTTTAAGTAGAGACTTGAAACTTTGTAGAAAGTTAACTTATTAAAATACAAAAACAAAGTAATTTCAGCGTTTAAGAAAATTCTATCCCAATGGGGGCTAGAAAGGTTGAATGTTTTGTACGGGGAACACTGGATTTTTTAAAGAAATACTCTTCATTGACCTGTCTCCATTTCTCGATTTCCAGTGCTGAGTTTAAGATTGTTTTAACAGCCTTCCGATAATTACCTATTTTTAAAATCACACTCATTATAACTAAAATCCCCATTTTCTAGCTCCAAATCCATGCGTCGCTCTATATATTGCAGAGTTATTTTTTCCAAAGATTAAAATCAGATTAAAGCACCAGGTAACTGACGGAATAAGTATTAAGCTTTCTGCAAACAATTCCCGTAATCTGATTGTAAAATCTTTAAAAATTCTTTAACAATCGCATATCAGTGTCTGCCACTGTTTGAAATGTAATATGTCTAGACCATTTTAACTAAGAATAAAATTCACTTACCTATTTAAAATCTTTGTCATCATCAAAAATCTACGCGGACGAAGTCGCGGGCGGCCGCTATTAAGTCTATAAAGTATCTTCGTGCAAAATTTCTTACAAATCGATTGAGCCGTTTAAGCATGATTGAGTAACAAACATCCAAACTTACGCATTTATAATATTAGTAAGATTATTGCACCAAGGAGATATAATCAAGGAGACGAATTGTTTTATCCTGCCTTTAAAAAGCGATGCATGTTCAGAGACATATTTTTCACTTCTCTTGCAAGGCTTCTTTGCAAGGTTTGTGCTGAATGTAAGCTGCACAAAATGCCACTTTTATGCGCTAGTGCACAAAGCATGTTATTTTTAAAAAAGACCAAGATAGCCGGGTCTAACAGCCACACGACAATAAAACTTATTTATTTTATTTGATTTGCTTTTATCTATTTATTCCGTGTTTTCAATAACTAAATGAATCAAACCAAATAAGCAATGTTTCTATACGCAGGGTAAATCGCGAATAAATACCCCCCCTTCAACAGCTGGCCTCCTCATAGCAAAAATGGACTCTGTTTCCCTACAAACAGAATTTGGCGATTTACCATCTTGACGATAATGAAGTACCCAAGTCTAATATAACAAGTCGTAAATTTAACATATACGGCCGTATATTCATGAACGTTCTACAAGCCTATTTGAACTAAAATGGCGTTAAAATTCGTTTGTCCTTATCTGTAACTATGTCATTTGAGTTTTTCAAGAAAGGGGAAAGCAAACTTTTTTTAACAGAGGCATTTTAAGATTAAAGGTAAATCTATGATCGAAAATGGCTCCTTTTACGCACTAGTTGTATAATCTACTATTTTTTGTCGACGACGAAGAAATATTGAAGAGATTACACTCACAACGTTTCTCTTGTATTCAGCCCATACAGTGTGACGTAACGTAACATTTTTTACGTCACACCTGGCCATAATGCGAGTTTTACTGCACGCTGCGCGTACGAGAAAACTTGCATAGTGGCCAGGTGAAGACGTAAAATTTTGTACTCAACACGGGCGGTAATTCGTGAAGCCCCAGAGCGCATATTTTTATGGCCCTCACCTTCGGTTCGGCCCACAAACACCTGCGATCTAGGGAATTCATCGCCCTAGTTACGTAATGTACTATTGTTTGGACACCCTCTTCATAATAATTGTACTTTATTGTGTCAGGTGGGTTACTACCGCACGCGGTACGAGCCCGGAATGCTGGTGCAGCTGGTGGGCGCGGTGCGCGACGGCTCGCTGCCGCCGCTCGACCGGCTCGGGCTGCTCGACGACTGCTTCGCGCTCGTGCAGGCCGGGCACACGCACACGCACGAGGTACTGTTGGGTGTCAGGCGGGGTACTACACGCGGTGCGAGCCCGGAATGCTGGTGCAGCTGGTGGGCGCGGCGAAATGTCAGTGCTCTGCTCCAAAATTAAAAAGCTACTTTGTCTCACGGAGTGAGAAAAATCGCATTTTGCACACTGTTTTCACGCAGCAAAATATGCTTGCTCGAGCTGCTGAGGTGAAAATATTGTTTGTTAGAGAGAAAAAACGCTCGGGGATCGTGGGACACTCGAGTTTCATAGTAAATGACAACCGTTTCATATGAAGGTGCGTTTTGCGGAAAAGGAACAGAATATACACTCTCTCCAAATTTTGGACACTTGTTTGGAACGGGATTATTTCATCCCCCGCTTTACTTCTTTCTCCATTTGACAAAATGTTTAATCTTTTTTGTGTTTGTGATGTTTAAAATTCGACATTATTGGTTGTTTTATTTGATGTCAACATCCCTATTGTTACAGTCCCTGAAACTAATTGAGGCGTTCGGCAACGAGTCCAACTTCACCGTCTGGTCGTCTGTCTCAAACTGCCTCTCCAAGCTCAGCGCACTGTTCTCGCACACGGCTCTGGACAAGCCTCTCAAGAACTACGGGAGGCAGTTGTTCGGGCCCGTGACAAGGCGCCTCGGATGGGACGCGGAGGACAAGGAAAGCCATCTGGACACGCTGCTGCGTAGTCTAGTGCTCAACAAGATGATCAGCTTTGAGGATCCGGAGACCATCAAGGAGGCTAAGAATCGGTGAGTGCATTGACATAATTTTATTACTGTGGAATCAGTAAGCAGTTGATCCCGGCTGCTGTCTTTGACAGTAGTCGTAAAGCCGAGTTAGAGGCCTTCGGGCGGCTTAAGAACTCCAAAGGTCGCAGCTCATTAGAGCTACCTGGCGCCCGACCCGCACCGCCTCGCCTCAACCGGTTAGTATTCTTTATATGGATTTGAACGGGCATGCGCTCACTACATCAACTAGTTGTTAGTACATTAATGAGGCGAGGCGGTGCGGGTCGGGCGCCAGGTGGCTCTAATGAGCTGTGACCTCTAACAGTCGAGTTGCCCACTCACTTGACAAAGGGGGGGGACAACGGTTACTCGCGTCTGCAGGAGCTACCTACCACAACCCCGCACGTGTCCCCTGGGTGGTACCTAAGAGTGACAAACTTTAAAGGCGAAAAATAATGTATGCCATACGATAAAAAAAACTAATTTATTTAGGAATTACGAGCTGGGGGTACCACCTGCTCAGGCTAGCGACGTAGTCCCGGCTGATTTCGGCCAAAGTGACCGCGTTCAAGTATACTGTCTACGTGACTTATGTAGCCAATCTTCTTCGTGAAAGTCCTCGCACATTGCGGGCATGTGAGCACACCGTATTATCTCGCAGCTCCATACAAACCTACACCATTCTCACTTTGGCATTAATGTTAAGTTTAACTCGAGACTTGAAGTTTAACTAACTTTTTGTTTGTTACAGTTTCGAGAAGCACGTATCGGGCGTGGCCACACTGCCCGCGGACCTGCGCTCCGCGTGCTACCGCGCTGTGCTCGCTGACGCAGACGCGCCCATGTTCCAGCGGTTCCTAGAACTGTACCGCTCAGCCGACCTACATGAAGAAAAAGACCGCATCAGCCGCGCGTTAGGAGCCGTGAAAGACCCGGAGCTGTTGAAACGCGTCCTAGACTTTGCTATCTCGGTGAGTCACTTGTATGTAGTGGACGGGCCCTCGTTGGAGCTGTTCCGTTTCACCAACCTCCATAAGGAGAAGGACCGCATCAGCCGCGCGTTAGGAGCCTTTAAAGTTCCGGGGCTGTTCAAAGGCCTACTGGATAGTGTGACTATCAACAATGTTTTTTTAGTAACTGTAAAAGTATCGAAGATAGACCGTTGTTTCACTCGCAAATAATTTGGTACAAATTGCGTAACAGTTCACATGGCAGTAGCATCTCGTCGCGTGGTCCAGCATTTAAAAAACTGCCTACTACACCCGCCTAGCCTTTTGTTTTCTATCTACAGACTAGAGTATACAAGCCCTTCATTACAATTGTGGTTTTGTTTTCAAACTTTGCCAGCTCACACAAAATATTTGTCTACATATCACACGAAATACGAGTCCTTGTAAATTATGATTTATTTTTACATGACAGGATGAAGTGCGAGCCCAGGACACTGTGTTCGTGATTGTGTCGGTGGCGGTGAGCAGGAACGGGCGCGACTTGGCGTGGCAATTCTTCAAGGAGCACTGGCAAGATTTCATGGATCGCTATCAGGTATCGCTACCTATAGCTATTGTTTAATCTCTTTTTGTTACACTAGTATTTCGGATTCAATCAATCAAGACATCTAAAACAGACATTGACACGCTAACATTTTAGTTACAAGAAAGCAAATACAAACTTTGTATGAAAGACTGAAGGTTGACGCCATAAGCCATAACACCTATATTCGTTATTGGCGGTGCGGGCACGTCAACACACCACACCTTGGTGATTTTGGCGTTCAAAGGATGAATAAGGAGACTGACGTCGTGTCGGAGCCTACAGAGTTTACGTGAATACATACAATCATACAATATACTGAATTATTATTAAACATCATGAAATCATCATCATCATCATCATATCAGCCGAAAGACGTCCACTGCTGGACATAGGCCTCCCCCAAAGAGTGCCAAAGTGACCGGTCCTGCGCATCCTGCATCCAGCGGACTCCAGGAACCTTTACCAAGTCATCAGTCCACCTAGTGGGGGGCCCACCCACGCCGCGCCTTCCGGTACGTGGTCGCAACTCGAGAACCTTTCCGCCCCATCGGCCACCGGTTCTACCCCAACATGGCCCTCTCCATTGCCGGTTGGATGACTTTTAAGCCTTCATACATACTTCAAACCTACTTACATTGAATTTGAGTAAGAAAGTCTATGATTTCCTATTTTAGCATTTTTTTATGTTTACAGGGCGGTTTCCTTCTGGCGCGGCTAGTGAAGTCCACCACCGAAAACTTCGCCTCGGAGTCCGCCGCTCAAGAAATCGAAGAATTCTTCCGCACACACCATTCGCCGGGCACCGAGCGCTCCGTGCAGCAAGCGTTGGAGACGGTTCGCCTCAACGCGGCCTGGCTGCGTCGCGACCTCGCCTCCACCACCACCTATCTGCAGTCCTACCACTGACGCCCGCCGGTACTACTATAAAAACAAGTTTCTGGCAAAAAAATAATTTGTATTACAAGCTTTTATTGCCGACTGTACTTTTCTGTATACCATCATAAACTACTCATTGAGACGATTCTAACGAGGCCAAACTCAACGGGGTTACGTCGGTTAAGTACTGAATTCCCATGGCCACCTTCTTTCTGTCTCCATCATCAGATCAGCTTGATGGTACCATAATATTGAATTGTCATCCAAACTATACTTACACCCAATTTCAGCTCAATCGGTCACCGGGAAGTGGGTCAAATTTAACTTGCAAGATTTGATTACAGACAGACAGGTGAAAGTAAATAAAAGCTTGTAATAATTGAATAACCTCTAGCGGAAAACGAACGAATCAAAACAAGTGCAACTCTGTTCCAATTTAAAGTGATAACAATTCCGTTGAAGAGTTTTTTTTATACAACGACGGTGGCAAAGAAGCGTACGGCCCGCCTGGTAAGCAGACACCGCAGCCTATAGACGCATGCCACTACATGGGCGTTGCCGAACCTTGATATGTTTGAGGATTCGCCGTGTCCTTTTAATAGGCCTTTAAGCGGCTAGAGGATAATAGTCCGACGTTTAAAAAATCCTGTGTCGACACAGTGCCTAGTCGTTTACCCATAACCCAAGGCTTCTTGAGCTTACTATGGGAATTGTGTAAGATTGTAAGATTGTCCCCTAATATTTATTTATTTATTTATCTCTTCAGTTGCCCGGTTTTATTGACCCACTCTCGAGTTTTATTGCTTCAGTCGTTACTTTTATTGAGCGTAAGTTATAGAGATCCACTCGCACTGCACCAAGGTCACCCGTGTACCATATTTAGGATTCCTGTCCTTTGTGATTTTTCGCAAATACGAATCAACTAACCAGAAAAACAGTAGTGTAGATTATGATCTGAACTGAAATCCTTACCTAGCTTCGCATAAACTACAATGTGTGTGTGTACCATACAGATGTGTGAACAATGTTTTTGTTTGTTTTAGGACCAAATGACACAAGACTGAAACTACAACGAAGTCCAGTTAACGTTTCAATAGATCTTTATCAAATGAGCTGAGCTGCTAGCATTTTGAGTTATTTATTTCCCAGTGACATTGTTATATGTTAACCGTGACATTGAGAAAGAGTATTTTTAAATGTTGTTGATTATCATATTTTAAACTTACTATAGCAATAATCCCATGCATTATTACCTACAAAATAACCGTTTCAAATTATTGTGGTTTATTTTACCTACATCATGCCTGTTAATTACATTCAATTCTAGAACAACACGAGCACTTTCAATCGTTTTGTAGACATAGCGACTGTCTCTTGTCTACTTACTAAAATTTAGGGTTCAAGCGCATACGGTTCGCAAAATGCCCCCCTACCATATTACGTCCCATTCGCAAAACGTCTCCTTTGCAAACGGTCCCTTGTGCAATATACCCCATTCGCATAACGTACCTTCAAAAAGTCCCATCCTTTTCGCAAAATGTCCTTTCTGTTAAGTCCCTTTCGCTGGACGTCCCTTCTGCATAACGAAGAATTCGCAAAACGTCCCGTCTGCGAAGTGAAGGGACGTTTTGCAGAAGGGCCATTTTGGTAACGGGACGTTTTGCGTAAGGGACAAAGGGACATTTTGCGAGTGGGACCGTATGCGCCTACACCAAATTTAGCATGTCTAATGATAAAATAAAAGCCGAGGAGCTAGTATAATCGCGAATCGAATGGGTGACGGCCTTTACCTTCTGTCCATTCCATCATGAATATAATACCCAAAACCAAATGCAAACATTAGCATTTTACTCCGAAAATAAGGAGTCTTCAATAAGACGACATTTCAGTTCATTTCAAAATACCATGACTGCGTGCATGAAGATTGCAGTAGGTACATAGTGGGGTGAGGACCAAATGCTTGGCCAGTAGTTAGCGTCGTTATTTGTAGTAGTTAAAAAGTTCCGTTGTGACACGAAAATTAACCATAGAAAATGTATGGCTAATTTTCGTGTCAACGGAACTTTTTAACTTCTATCAATTAATTAGGCTAACTACTGGCCAAGAATTTGGTCCTCACCCAGTGGACCAGTTATGTTATTTACAAATGCTGTAATCGAAAACGTTATAAATAACCAGCGGATTGCATTTGATTGATTGTGCTCGACAAAATTCACATTCGTTTAGAACAACAATGCTAAGTCGCGTGAGTCTAACTAGATTTCCACAGCGGCAAGAGTTAAGACAAGTTTATCATTAGTTTTAACTCTTAATACTCGACGGAGTTTGAATGGGCTACTGTTAGAGAAGCTATAGTTAGAGGATTTAACATGTATTATAATGTGTAAAATATTATTTTAATTTATGTTTAGATAATGTTACGAGTTTTGTAATATTGGTGCTGAGAGCATTATTTTTGTTTTACTTCTTTATTCTGGGAAAGTACAATTGTTTCTAACATTAGTGTATACAATGTCCATCCTGACACAACAAACTGTAGTAGCATATTTAATGTAATTTACGAGTATGCAACGGTTTCTTACGCCTACCACACGGCAAGTACCCGGCAACTTGCACACACATAATTTAATTAAGTCTATTAGCAAGTTAATCGTTTAGGGGCGTGCAAGTTCAGTCAAAATTTTTGTGATCTTAAAATAATGAAATGAAGTTACCATCGTTTATTAGTGTCTTATCGCTGTCTTTGCTAAATTGTTTTGTAAGACTGTGTTATTGCAATAAATGGTACAAGAACGCAAGGGTTATTTGTCCTACTTTAACCTCTAGAGACCCGACACCGACAAACGCCACACGGGAATGTGGCCTGTATCGACGTCGAGTCCGTTAAATTACCCTTTTTAACCCCTGATGCAAAGAGGGGTGATTTTCGTGAATTAAGGCACATCCTATGAGCCCACGATTGAACTTAAGAGACATTCGTATAGCCTCGTAAGGCCCATCGGCCTAATTTTAGGACAGAATTTCAGGCTTAACAGCCCAACTCATCAGCTTTTGGTTATACAATTTACACTCTATTTAGGGGCTCGAAATTTCAAAATTAAAGTATTTTTATGACCTATTTTCAGGACACTGGGCCGTTATTACATAAGTCCTAAAAATAGCTTGGGCCTTACAAGGATAGAGACGGTCCCAATCTTGCCATCTTCCTGCAACCAATACGAGAAGTTTTTTGTTAGCCGAAGAATCGACTCCAATGTTGACTGATTTCGGTCGGAACGTAATGGCAGAAAAAGGGATTATGGGCATCTTAGGGAATTTAGTTAAGGGATACTCAATGCTATTCAATCTGGTTAGGCTAATCAAAACATTTAGAATCGGTTTTACTTTAGGAAAAATGGGGTGATGCTCTAGTGGAGCGCTCCTGAACAAGCCTTGTTAAATTCCCAGTCGTTATTGGTCAATAGCCTCCCGAAATGTCAGTCTTTAGCTTACTCTTACCACTATAACTTTTTTGATTGAAGATAGGAGTACAATGGCAAAAAATAGAAAATACAATAGTATTTTATGCAATCGTTATAAGTATAATGTATGCTTTTTCAGTCGAGTACTAATTGAGGTACGAGACTTAAAAAGCTAATTATATAACTATTGTATACAATACTTTTTCTACGAGTCAACTGAACTAATTAAACAAACTTGGTATCTATTGAAAACGAAGTGCAACCAACGGCTTTATCTTTTTTGTGCGTTGATGTCTATTTACTCGTACCTTTTGACTTCCTCATGACGGCGTCCTATTGTTCAAATACATTATAGTACAGTAAAGGCGCCACGTGATTGGTCAATTTCATTTTAGTTGTCTCAACAGTTATGAAATGTTGAGTTGGGAGCTCCATAGTAAAAAGTATGTGATTAAAGTTTGGTGTACGAAGTCTTAATTCAAACATTGAGGTCGACGAGTATAAAAAATGGAAGTTCCTAAGTCCCCTGCATGGGGCAGAGTGTGTCCACAATGTGTCGCCAACCCGATCAGCCTTGAGCTTCAAGTTTCATTTCGCCCCAGGTCTTTTTATGGTTTTCGATTCTGCAATGACCGTCTGCCACCAGGTCTGCTTAAGACTGGCACGTTTGCGCTTGCCTTGGGGAGTCCAGGCCAAGGCGTGCCTCGGTATATGATCATGGACCCTTTGGAGTGTGTGACCAATCCAGGTCCATTTACAGCGTTTGATCTTGCTGATCGATCGGACTTTCATTGCAGCGTTCCCAGAGATTGGCGTTGGATATCTTCTCGGGCCAGTAAATACCGAGCATCCGACGGAGCCACCGGTGATGTAGACCTGCAGTTGGCGTGAGATGTCTTTTGTGATTTTCCACGTCTAGCATCCGTATTGCTGTACGCTACACGGTTTTAACGTTGGACCGGAGTTTCCGACTACCATAGGCGAAGCCGTGCAAAGGTTGCGCGACACAACCTTGTGTAAACGCTCTAAGGCCGCAGAATGGACGCCAGCAAGAATCTTATATACATACTGGATGTTGCCATTCAAACAATATTATGAAACAAGAAAAATGACCTTGAATGACGTCACGTCTTCCTGTCATCTCTTTCTTTTAGGGTGTCCATGAGTCTGCATACGTTAGGAATAACTGAGGAATTTTAAGATACTTGATACTCCTATAAAATGCAAATTATTCTCATTAAATCATCCTACTGCCTAAGATGAGTTAGGCATCTTATTATCTTCAAATACATTTTTCTCAACGACAACGACATGACTTACTTAAAATTAGGTCCGGAACTACTATACGTATCCGGTGCGATGAGAGAAGATGATAAGTAAAGAAATTTCATACAGCTTAACACACCTATTAGGCCTGTAAAGCAACTTCTTTAGTTTTGCGGCTGAGGGCGCGGGCACGGAGCTGGCGGCGCGGCGGCGGCGGTGCTGGCGGTGCAGAGTCAGAAACGTATTATTTAGTTGTTAACCTACGAATAAAATAAATTGCCTACTATTTAGTTTTATATCATTGTACGTTTGAAAAAGCACTATACAAATCTCCGCGAGAAACGAGCGTGCCGGCCGCGTATACCTAGTAGCGTAGCCCGGCCTCTTAGTAATGAAGATACTATTTCAATGTTCAATGTTTGAATCATGACTAAGCGGTTGCTCAATTTTGAAGTCTTATACGTACTGACCGATCTTACAAAAAGCTACGGGTTGTTATTCGGCATCTCGAGGGCGGCGCAGCTTGCTACATACAAGTGATCAGTGTCTGTTTTAAGATACTAAATTAAGTACTGATACTGATACCGACTGAATGGTAGGGACGGGACACTTATCTACCACCAAATGGATAACAATATACAGAGTTACTCGATAGAATAAACTTCTTAGACAATTAACGACCATCTTATACAGGTACTGAGTATTACCACATACATAGTATCATCCAGTCAACATCTATGGGACCCGATACTGACTAAGTCTTCACAGTCAGTATTTAGAGGGTAAGGGTTTAACAATAGAAATAAAAGGAAAATATGTTATTTATCTTTTTATCGTAATCTTCAGTTTTAAAATGCAAGCTGCAAATTCTTGTGCTTTCCCTAAAATCTCCCTTTATAGGCACTATTGACAACCAATGTCCCCGCCTTTCTACATCCTTTGGAAATCTGAAATTATCAGAATAAATTAAGATGAATGGTAATCATACAAGTTAAAACTATATTATTACAGACTATTCATTCAATAATGAAGACAGAAACTGTACAATATTGAAGATTTTGCTCCTTGCAATACGAATAAAAATACCTCGCAAGAGAACAGAATGGTCACCCTAGTTGTCCCTTTACACATATTTCAATTAGTCTATAAAGTTAGCTTTTAACTTTAAATAAACAACAAGTACACTAACAAAGGTTAAAATTGAATTCTTTGCGCGTTTGTTGCATAGAAAAATAACAAAATTCACTGATATAAGCCCAAAATGTACTGCCGTAAAATTTACCGATGTTTTCGTAAAATTCCCTCTTACCTGTGTAGTTTAATATCCGATTTCGGTATCCATATACTTCTACAGTGCTTCACTATACAATTCATGATTAATACGTCCAGTAAACCGTAACATTGCGTTTATTTCACTGAAATTACTTTTGAATTGATGAAAGTTACTCGACATTAACCGCCATACTTTGTTCATTAGTATTGCCAGATCAAGCACTACGAGCATACCGGCAAAGTCAGGATTTTGGTTGCGTTGGTATTTTTGGAGTGATATATAGAAAAGTCAATACATTTTAAGTCAATAAATTTCAGTATAATTAACTTTCTTTTGCATTTAATTTTGTAAAATTATAACGAAATGAAATATAACATTAATAGCGTAGAGCATGTCTTTATAAAAATGTCGCAGTGTTTGTGTTTCAAGTTATAGCAACTCATCACAAAGCTAGAAAGAGATGACATGAAGCCGTGACGTCATAAAAGGTATTTTTTTCTTGTTTCAAACCATTTTTGTACTGCAAGATCCATAGTATATAATATTCTTGGACGCCAGCGGCGCGTCATACATCCATACATGGCTTACAGACCGCCTAAAGGGTTGTGGTATGTTTTGACCGAGGAGTGACTGCGACAACCGAGGTAAATAAAAAAGTGTTTTGGTAAAACAATACATCTATATTGCACTATAACATCTCACTTGGGTATTGTACAAATCGGGTGTTTTCAAATTTACACAATATTTTAATGGAAAAAATACACTGATGCCAATCAAATTCTAGCAGGTGCACATAAGGAAATTAGTTGCCCATACACAAAAGTAGAAATAAATTCAGTATACGGGGAACATTATTCGAGCAAAACACATCTTATGACTAATTGAAGACTTTAAGCTGTACAAAAATATCTCCGGCATTTATAATATACAATCCTTAGAGCTTAGCGGTGCTTACAGACAAAGAAGGTAAGGTTCCAGGCACAGAACTTTAAACCGAGAGTAATTAGCTAGATAACGATAAACACTGTATTGCTTTTCAAGATTTCATTACAACCGTTATAAAGCGATGGAGAAGGAATCTCGTATCGTCAACAATGTGAGATTTATATACGTAACACACTATATTATTTTACTAATTTAATTGTTTATATACAAAACGCCGTATTTATATCATCCATGGTCCTGTGTTCCATAAAACTGACCAACCCACTTTAGGGCAAGTGGTTTTGTTTTTGTCGTGTTACAAGAATTACAATAATCGTTTTAAAGACGATAACAGGAGTTATTCAAATGAAATTTGAACTAGAAGATAGTGTAAGACTTTATGTATATCGAAGGTATTCTGGCACGTTTAGGTATACTAGGTATAATAGAGTTCAAATTACAATTGACATTGCTGTTCCACCACAGATGATACGACATCCTAAAAGGCAACTTGAAATCAATATTCTATTTCAATTACGTACCTACTATAAATTGTGTACCGTAAAACGGGGTTAATTGTTTTTTTGGATGGATGCAGACTTTTCTAGGTTTTTTCTTTTTATTAAATTATCATGTATGGTCAGTTTGGTCATTTATAATCAGACAAACTCAAGCACTTTCGTGCTACACGATCATTCATCATCGTCACTTAATCTTCCAGCTCAGCTAACATGGCATGCTTGTACTTTACACATATCAACATATATCAGAGATCCATAAGAACAATCGACAAGCGAAAATTAGACCAGAAAATCGTTTAGTTTCAGTTAACCCCGTTTTATAGTATGTCATACTATGCATTACTTTATGTGTCTATTTTTATTTTACTCACGCGTCACAAGTCACTGCAAAAATTTTGCCAATGTCGTCATGTAATTAAATAACTGCCGATCGGCCCTACCTATACTAGAGATTATTTGACTTTGCCGAAGTGCGTCATAGTAGTCCATTCAAAAAGCAACTCTCCGTCCTAGGTGGAAGATTCCTATTCCAATTACAGTTCTATAAAAAGTCGGCCACATTTAATAATCTCGAGCATAACTACAACATTAACTTTGTTTGCCTTGACTTGAGGCCGCGGTACAGTAGTAAGTGTATAAATCTATTAACAGTCTGCCTACTTGAATCTCCAGTCTATATTGTTATTGCATATCTTTCTTTATGTAACACTCTACACACGTTAAGAATACTCTTCTTGTTTTCATTACACACTATTTTAAAACTGTCACATGATTACCGAATAGGAAATGCTAAGAAGTATAAATAATTCCATGACTAGAAAAATCCAACCGATACGATTAATATGTTGGAGTGTTTCTTCAGGCAATACCTCAGACATAACGTCAATTGTAGTTACTTCTAATATTGCCGTGACACTCGATAATTTTATCACAAGAAAACTATCATTGGTAAACTACCTTGCTTTAGTAAGTAACTTCTATAAAATTGTATGCCTGTAATATCGCCCGAGTAAAACTCCGCGAAATACGCCTTTACCATTTTGTAAAGCATACAGTACTAGTTGCCGTCGAAATAAATATGCTTAAGATTAAATGCATCGTTTGTTTTAGAGAAACGTGCCATCCATAAATATTATGCTTGGTGTTTAGTTTATTGTGCAGAGTACCGCGACTTACGTAACTAATAATCTAGGGCCGAATACACACGAACGTTAGAAACGGTTCCTTGGCGAAATAGGATCTCTAATATATACAAGGTGTCGGACATTTCTCTGTCGTATGGATACGACCTTAGGGTTCACACAAACACACACACACTCACAACTTCGGACGGTATAGCGACAAATTAAACATATTGTACGCCCATTTGTTTCTAAATAAAATAGCCAAAGAGATGTAAATACTGAATGTATGTAAAAAGCTTATCTCACAAAAACAACGTGCAGAGTATACATATGCTGGCTTAATACTGTTACAAAATAAATGCAAGGAGCATGACCACGTACAATATGGTGAACAATATGGAAATACTTCTGTACCAAAATAAAGTGATAGAAAACTTGTTAACGTATGTTAACAGTTACTTTAAAAACCAATAATTCTTCTTAAAATTATAAATAAATATAAAGCAAAGTCAACAAGACTAGATAACCAATGTCACAATCTTTTACTGTCTTGCGGGTCGCACTGACTCACACCAGCGGCGATACCACGAAATTCGAAACTAGCAATACGCAAGTACGAAAGAGATAGAGATACACGAACTACCGAACGAAGTGTTTCATAGTAGCCGCTCGATAAACGTTATGCCGGCTGTACACGTTGGGCCAACGTTGGCGCGTGAGCAGGATGCAGCTATGCAAACCAATGAGAACGAAATAAAGCCCTCTTCCACTAACGCATAGCTGCATTCTGCTCACGCGCAACGTTGGCCCAATGTGGACAGCTGGCTTTAAATATGGCATTGGCAGCCTGAAATCTCGAAGATCACACTTTCCATAAACATCGAGCGTTATTTTAATCGTTATCCTTTCTAGTTAGCCAAGGTTTGTGTATTGAACTCCTCAAAATGTTGACTAGATTTTAAATACGGAAGTAACTATAAATAATCGCTTTTATAATATGTAAGAAACTGTTGCCTTTTGCATAATGCCCTCCGTTATCAAGTACATTAATAAAGTGCTAGGATAAAGTGATGAATGAGAAATGGGAAATTCCGGTAGTAAATACAGATAATATGTATGTTTCGTAACTAGAGCTCTTCCAAAACAGTAACTTTATTTGTTTCCTCAGAATACTGGTTTGCACTGCGGCTATAATTTGTAAATAAGACAATCTTATTATTACAGTGTTATTCGGTAATATATACTACGGAGGCCTTTTTCCTGGAGTCTCATGGCCCTATAGACATAATAATGACCATCAATAAATCAGATCTTATTTACAAAGATGTTATATATACTACGTATATATTTTTTTGAAATACCAGAGACTAATGAGTTATAAAGAGTGCCAAAATCAATAAAAAACTTGTGCCAAAAAAGAACTGACATCGGCACTCTGTACCTCACCTCAGTAGTATTTGAAAAGACTAAACAAATTGACTAGGAATTCAATGAGAAGGATATACACCAATAATCTGTTGTATCATCACTGTGATAAGGTTCTACAGTGGCATGTTTGTTTATTACGGGTAACTATACCTACTTAGCTCTTGTAGTCATAAATACAATTCTCTATAATTGCAGTCATTAAAAATATCTCAGAAAAATATGTAAATGATAATTCATTGGTCAAACACGCTATTACATGATTAAGTTTAGGCTCTTTCTGACAGTGAGAAATAAACATCCAGTACATCATCAATTTGCTTATATCTGCAACAAACCACACAAATAATATGTATACCTATTAAAATGATTAACAATCATATTTTGATTTAAATATGTACAAGCCGATTAGCAATAATTACATAATTACTTTCTTTTGAGACGCAGTTCCCAACATATAAAAAAATTGAGCAAATAGTTAGAGCTTTTTATATTGTATGTCTTGCATTTTTTTATAATTCTAGATTGCTATTGCAAAACTCTCAATACAAACAGCTCCAGAGGAAATATCTAACCACTGATATCAATATAATATATCTTAAATAAATGACGAACTAAATAATTGACTTATTGTTATTGTGTAAATTCACCAGCATTTGCCGTAACAAAGCGGTCAAATATATCTGACATGTTCTAACGGCCCTAGAAACAGAGTCGTGCCACTTGTGTCAGATATGATGACACGAGTAATTCCACTTGTGTCAGATACGATGACACGAGTAATTCCACTTGTGTCAGATACGATGACACGAGTAATTCCACTTGTGTCAGATATTTAAAACGTGCTTGATGTGGCAGATATGAATGGTAGTGACTGTACATAAAAAAGTACATAAAATCAAGTATGTACCTTGAATATAATTGTTCATAAGTAACATTAAATCAAATACATATCAGATCAGATAATAAAACTATTATTATTATTGGTTTTATTATTAAAAATTATAAAACCAAAAATACTACATTAGAAAATTAATACGTGCGCATAATGATATACATAGGTACTTTCTATTTACCCCCTTGTATTGCTCGGTGTGATTATATCTTTTTACATGTCACCATCTTGATGACATATACATATAAGTATAGTTTCTCCAAAACAAATACACTAAACCCCCTCTCGATAGTCAATCGCTCGAACGCCAAGCATGTCTCTATTCTCTGTATCATTACTGTAATGTATTACTTTAAAGGTTTATTTTAAGAAATCAGTTTGGGTACTAAGCTGTTATGACGTACATGCACATGGCCATCAACCAATATCTTTCATACCAATCCAAATTTATGGATACCACTGAGACGGGGACTATAAAATAATTAATGAGTCAAAATTACCTTCGTTGCATCCTTGTTATGTGTCCTTTGAGACTGTATTGTTTTAGAAGTACAATGGACCCGATTCTACAGTGGCCTCTAAACTAATTTTATGTATGTGTCACTAAAACACTTTGCTATTCTATGAACAGCTATCATAATCAAATGACAGCGCTAATTTGAATCTGACGTTTCTTATTCAACTTAATTAAGCAGCCAAAATGCTATTCTAAATATGTCGTTTTCAATCTGCCGCCTAAATTATGTCTAAAAGTTAGACAATTTAGTTTTAGGCTATTTAAGCCATGTGCACGTAGAATCGGGTCCATTGTTCATATATTTCCTTAATCTGTTATTAAATATTTACTTGGAATGCAACGAAAACCATTTCACCTCAAATACCTGTTGGTGAATTGATGTGAAGCTACTCTATGATGGTGCAGCGCGGCAGATGCTCGTGCAGGTAGTCGAAGAGCTCGGGGGAGGCTCCGGGGCAGTTCGTCAGCTCCAGCTCCCGCAGCTGCCTCAGCTGGATCAGGCTAGAGAGCCCACCCGATGTCAGTAACGGACAACCTATAAACAGGATGAACTTACAACGAGTTCACACTTATACAACAACTACAACTTAGTAAAGTTGAAACACCCCCGGCATTTTCATTTCAAAGTCCAATATCTCAAAAACGGCCAGACAGATTTTCATGAAACATAGCTAAGAACACTCGGGATAAAATTATCTATGACAAAAAAACCGCATTCTAATCGGTCCATCCGTTAGGAAGCTACGATACCACAGGCCGATACACAGACACGTTAAACTTATAACGCCCCTCTTTTTGCGTCGGGGGTTAAGAACAGAAACAGTTTATTCAATGCGATACACTAAACCGTGTTGGTATAAGTACGTGCATTTCATTCTAAATTTACATGGACATTTTATGCGTTTGGCTAGGCTTTGGTCTCTGATTTTATTGGTTGACCGCAATAGAAAGATCACGAAGTAAAATATGAATATAACTCCATTCATCCTACTAACTGCGCCATCTATATTCAATAATATTTATTGATATTCTAATGCCGTTCCTTTAAACTTTGCGTATTAACAATGAAACATTTATACTTCTAATTTTCTGTACTAATCTAGAAGTATAGCCGTCTTATGATGACCGCTTTAGCCTGGTTGGTAGTGACCCTGCATACGAAGCAATAGGTCCTGGGTTCGAATACCGGTAAGGGCATTTATTTGTCTGTTGAGTACAAATATTCGTTCTTGAGTCACGGATGTTGTCTATGTATTTAAGTATTTATTTATCTATACTAGGCCGATTTGTGTAAGATTATCCGCAAATATTTATTTATATACAGTATAACGTCTCTACAGAGACCGATGAGGTTCTCAAGTCACAGATGCTAAACATATAGTTTCATTCCATATTTCAAACAACTAAAAAACTTGACACTTTTTTAGAGGTAGTTATTTTTGTAAAATGTAATCTCAACTTTTATAATAAAGTTGCCGTTACACGAAGGCTCCCTGCAAGACCACAGTATGTAAGTTTGTTGCGCCATAATGCATGTAAAACTGCTACCGTGAGGAAGAGTGAACTGGGAATATGGCACCTCAAATATGTAATAAAATACCAAACATAATAAAAGATTTAGAAATAGGACCATTTAAGAAAAAGTTAACACTATTATTAAAACAAAAATGTATACTCAAGAAATTTTAAACGATCTTGATATATAATTATAATATTGACTTTAATGTTGAAATTGTATTACTTTTAATTTGAGATAAATACTATAATTATATGTAAACTTATTCTTGATCTTGACATTATTTTGTGCTGTAATTTCAATTTCTAATTTCCATTTTTTGCTTTTGATATCATAGATAATAGGGCAATTGCATGAAGAAACAAAACATTACAAAATATAAAATATTTGTACGCCAACCGGCAAAACATAGTGTTTCGCTACATGCTTTATTTTTAAAATCTCATGTAACGCATGTTATACAAATAAATATTAGTTAATTAATTCATTCATTTATAACGAAAAGGTAAATTCATACCAGCCAGCGACAACAGCTGAAGCGACCTCATCCCGCAAAGATGCTGCACGCCGAAGTCACGGAGCTGCGAGCACCAGCGCAGGAACAGGGCGACCAGCGACTGCATCGTGCTGATGTAGCCCACCCCTATGTCCGTTATGTGCACGCAACTGGAATTACATAATAACTACAACTTAGAAAAGTTGAAAAACCCCCGACATTTTCATTTCAAAGTCCAATGTCTCAAAACCGGCCGAACAGATTTTCATAAAACATGGCTAAGAACACTTGGGATAAAATTAACTATGACAAAAAAAACCGCATTCAAATCGGTCCATCCGTTTGGGAGCTACGATACCACAGATAGATACCCGTATCTGTACGGGTGAGGACCAAATTCTTGGCCAGTAGTTAGCCTATGTGGTTAATTGGTAGTAGTTAAAAAGTTCCTTTGTGACACAAAAATTAACCATAGAGTTGTAACTATGGCTAATTTTTGTGACACTATGGAACTTTTTAACTACTACCGATTAACTAGGCTAACTACTGGCCAAGAATTTGGTCCTCAACTCCTCACCGATACACAGACACACACGTTAAACTTATAACACCCCTCTTTTTGCGTCGGGGGTTAAAAACAATGCGTTACACAGAAAGAGCTTCAGTCTCTATTTCCAAACAAGACAGTACAATTGCCGGCCTGCAAGTTGCCACCTTCATTTTGATTTATTCAGTTAAGTACTTTTCACCTACCTCTTTGCAAGGAAACTAGACTCAACCTATCCAAAAAAAATAAGTAAAAGCAATATAAATAGGCAAGTAAAACCTTGTAAAACATAACATGAAAGCGCTTGTGCCCCTCGCGCCAAATACAAAATACTGTAAATATTAATAAGGAGGTTTTTGTACCCCTCTAACTAGCATAAATAAAAAAAACTGTAAACCAACTACAAAAATCGAATAGAAAAATAATACAAAAGGTAGCCTATCGCACGTCGTCACCTGAAGCATAATTTCGACTCCATTGATAGCTCATTATCAAAACCGATTCAGTATCTTAAACGCTACGGTGGAACACACAAATACAAATATAAAGTCGACAAACACTCGGGCAAAACGTCCTTCTACAAGTTATACTCGTACGTTCGTATACACGTACTTTTACGCGAACATATCCATCATTTTACTGCACCCGTTCAATGTTAGGTGAGGTTGGGAACAGTGAAATACCGGTCAAAGTCAGCTCCTCCAGCTGGTTGAGGTTGCAGGCGATGTACTCCAGCGCGTTGTCGAGCGTACTTTTACACGACCGTCACTTAACTGCACCCGTTCAACGACATTACGGTAAGGTTGGGAACAGTGGCATACCGGTCTAGAGTCAGCTCCTCCAGGTGGTTGAGGTCGCAGGCGATGTACTCCAGCGCGTTGTCGAGCGTACTTTTACACGACCGTCACTTAACTGCACCCGTTCAACGACATTACGGTGAGGTTGGGAACAGTGGCATACCGGTCTAGAGTCAGCTCCTCCAGGTGGTTGAGGTCGCAGGCGATGTACTCCAGCGCGTTGTCGAGCGTACTTTTACACGACCGTCACTTAACTGCACCCGTTCAACGACATTACGGTGTGGTTGGGAACAGTGGCATACCGGTCTAAAGTCAGCTCCTCCAGGTGGTTGAGGTCGCAGGCGATGTACTCCAGCGCGTTGTCGAGCGTACTTTTACACGACCGTCACTTAACTGCACCCGTTCAACGACATTACGGTGTGGTTGGGAACAGTGGCATACCGGTCTAAAGTCAGCTCCTCCAGGTGGTTGAGGTCGCAGGCGATGTACTCCAGCGCGTTGTCGGTGACGCGCGGACACCAGCTCAGATCCAGGCTGCGGAGCCGCGGCAAGTTCTCCGCCAGGAGTTCAACGCCTTCGTCCGTCACTTTACTGCACCCGCTCAACGACAGTACGGTCAGGTTGGGAAGTGAGTGCACTGTTGAAGAAAGAAATTAAAGTGATAAAAACAATCAATTTTATATTTTGCTTGATGTTGGAATGAAAGCTTTGTCTTTGTATAACTAGTGGCTCTGCGAGAACCTGAATAAAAAAACAAAACACGAAAATGTGACTCGAAATAAAAAAATTAGGTATAATTAATTAACATGCTGAACGATATTTATTAAAGTAAAAGTACAAATGGCGAACTTAAGAATCCCCAGGAAGCTCGACACAAGTCGGCTCCCCATACTAACGAGAGCCAAAGCTCTAACTGTAAAACAGCATGCTGAAATAACTTTAAACTTTGTATACACAACGGGATCCCCCTTATCTTCATGGGGACTCTTAAATTCTCTACCAGTGAACCATTGGGCTCTTATCTTATCTAGATGAGGGCCCTTTCGGATGCACTTCGACCCACTGGGCTCAAAACAGAAACAAAATTTTGGGGGCTACAGGGGCCTTAAGGGGCTCCACGCGCTATTTGGCTAGTTTTAACGAGTTTTGAGTTGATATTCCTCCGTAAAAACTACAGATGAATTTATGGCATAAACACTTTATCTACATATGCACGAGAGGTTTTGTTTATTCATACATGGTCCAAAAAAAGCTCTATTTTCGATATTAGTATGTTGTTTATGCACTTGTATACATGAAATTATACATATAACTGTTCCTTATTGACTTCTCTAACAACCCACGAGAGATTTTTATTTTGAACTCATTTTTACAAAAGTTACGTCGAAAAAACTGGTTTATTGGCCCGAAATTGCCAAAGTTTGGTGCCATATATCCCGAAAACTTTGAGTTTTGAAGTAAATATGAAATACTATTTCGGTAAACCTCGTTGTTGTTAATAAGATAAGCCATAAAAAACACGAAAAAACCGACAGTCACAGGTCGAAGGCCATTGGGAGCTAGGAGCCCCTTAATTTTCAATGCCATCTGCCCCGGTTATTTTTCAATGCCATCCCCGGTAAGGCAATAGGATTATATTTGGGTTTCTTCATTGTGTAAACCTTTTTTGAATATATGTAACGTTTTTTTAAATCTCTTCCACGTTCACTTGACGAAGGGCCTACGCAGACTGTACCTACTACTGATGGTAATAGGGAACCTGGCGGACTGCATAGTCCCTATTAATACGACTGGAATAAAACAAAAAAAAAACATGTATTTTGGAAGAGCGCAAGTTTGCGCGTTACTTGTGAATTTTAACCTTATCAAATACTAGAATTCTATTTAAACAGTAGATATTGCTACTAAACGATGTATCGCTGGGCATGATTTCGTCAAGCCATAAGTATAGCCGAAGAATGAAAATGTTCGCCACTTTCCGATTTAATTTTAAGCCACAAAAGTGACGAACCTTTTCATTCCACGACTGTACTTACATTACATGAAGCGTATTTTATTTAATTTATTTATAAAACCAAAGCTTGCTTATATGTATATATCCGAGAAACTGATGGAACATCACAACCAATAAAAATGGCGACTAAGTAAAATTGGATATGTTTGGTAATTTTAACTTATCGTACAAGTTATCAAAGTTCCCAAATTATGTAGTTGAAACGGCAAACGCCCAAGGCACAACTGTGGAGTAAATAAGCCGCTGCTTATTTACTCCGGAAAATGTTTTTCGCATTCAGCGTAGGCGGAACATATTGATTGTTGGATCATGCGGTAACGAGTGATTACGTCACGAAGTCCATTATTTGAATAGCAATGTCGCAAGACTCGCAAGAGTTTCGATGAATGGACGTATTTCAGGGCAACGATCTTCAGTTCAGCGACTGTCGTGGTTATGGAGCCGCAGTAATATTTACGATGTTTGGCGGTTCGACTATTCAATTCACACGTCGGTAAGTCGTCGGGACGAAATCAAAGTGGTTTCGCTTGAGCAACTTATTTATGCGATTGTTTAAAGGACTTTCATATTAAATAAAGAAGGAAGGAAAATACATTTATTTAACGTCACAAATTACACACTTAAAAAATCGGCCAAGTTCGTGTGGGGCCACGCGCAGTGCAGGGTTCCGTTACCTGTCTTCTGGCTTAGTTACATCGAAACGCGCGCGCCAACTAAATGGTGCGGTTGCGGCGGCCGAATTTGTACGAAAGTTAGCCTTTCCAAGAATAATGAATGTTTTAAGTTGGTCGACTATTACTCGGTAACTACTCGTAGTTTATATGCCTACTTAGCCGTGATAGTTTTCCTTTTAAGTTCATTATATGTTCTACTGCCTTATATGGGTACATAATAAATATTTTAGGGGACAATAAATAAACATTAGGGGACAATCCTACACAAATCGACCTCGTCCCAAAGTAAGCAAAGCTTGTACTATGGGTACTAGACGACGATAAACATACTTATATAGTTAAATAAATATTTAAATACATAGAAAACATCCATGACTCAGGAACAAATATTCGTGCTCATCACACAAATAAATGCCCTCACCGGGAGTAGGCTAAAGCGGTCGTCTGATACCTTATAGTACGGTGGCAAAATCACAAAAAGTCGTCTCCTTCACGATTTTCGTGGACATCTCTTCTATATACCTAAAACTGGTATGGATGTGTTCCTTGTTGTCTCCAGGGTACGAATCTGCCGGTTTTAGTTAAGGGAGAGGGGGACGGACATAGCTGTGACGTCACAAAGATGGCCGCCTACGGTCATTGATTTTTGTTCAAATCTCGGGTTCTATTTTACTGATTGCTTCGTGTGAGGTGCCATTTGAAAGCATATTAAACGTACTATAATTGATTTCTGGAACGCTATGACGTACAATAATCACTTTTTAATTATTAGATAAAAAGGTTTTTTTTACCCCGCGCGTTTGAACGAGTACTGATAAAGCATGCTTGTAACTCAATAAATAATAACTTTAGCGTAATTAAAGTTATTATGAAAAAGATAGGTAATTTTATAAGCTTTCCAAAAATGAAAATTTTGTTGGTGTACACTAATAAATAACCAAGTAATAATAAATTTTGTGAATTACGCACCGATTAACTACCACCACGCTCGACTCGGCTAGCGATCGCTGGCGTCACATTGCGCCTTTAGAAACTCTTTTTCTGTTTTCTGAGTAATTATACGAGTCAGACGGTCACGATACGCACCTAAAGCAGTAAAATAAAGGCCACCTCAGGAACTTTGTAGCCCGAGCCGAAGGCGAGGCGAGTGCTCTGAAGCGTACTTTTTCACCCCCTCACACACACAATTTTATGTCTTCTTTTGGCTGACAAGTGAGATTGTTATTGCCAATTTACGCCTGGTTGATGTAAAATTAGTCGTTCCTTGTATTAAGTTGAAAATAATAGTACATTACGTAACTAGGGCGGTGAATTCGTGAATGCCTCAGATTGCAGGTGTTTGTGGCCCGAACCGAAAATGAGGGCCATAAATATTCGCTCTGGGGCTTAACGAATTACCGCCCGTGTTGCGTACAAAAATTTACGGCTTCACCTGGCTGCAATGCGAATTTTCCCGTACGCGCAGCGTGCAGTAAAACTCGCATTATGGCCTGGTGCAGAGTTGGGCATTATTCGAATAATACTTTATTTAAATAATTATTCGAATAAACAATTATTCGTTAAAAAAATATTCGCGAAAGATTTATTCGCGAATAAATCATTCGGTAGCATTTTCAAATAATAAATGATTCATTCGTTATTCGAATGAATACCACGAATGATCCATTACACAAATGTTCAGTTCATCGTTTCTATAATTTTTAAAATTATTTCATCAATTTGTTTAAGCTGAATATGTTTTGTTGAATGTAATGGTAACACACACCGCCGACACGTCAGTTAAGTTTTTCGAACTTTTCTGAGATACCAAATATATGTATCTGTAAAGACAGATTTGAAATGATTGGGATATATTTTTTTTTGTAAATACATGTAACGATGCACGAAGGTAGTTATTTTATTAGCTAATTATTCGACAATATTATTCGCGAATAAATTATTCGTGGAGTATTTTATTTGCGAATAAATCATTCGTGGAATAATTAATTCGCGAATAATTTATTTGCCTTATTTCGAATAAGAATAATCATTCGATAAATGTATTCGTCATTCGCGAATGATTCTGTTATTCTCAATCGTTATTCGTCATTCGAATAAATTTTGCCCATCTCTGGCCTGGTGTGGGCGTGACGTACTTAAATAATAAAACAATGGTCGCCAGCAGCTTTGTTAGACAACTAGCTTCCACCCGCGACTTGTTCTGCGTTGACCCGGGATAAAACTAACCTATATTTTAATCCAGGCTATAAATTATCTTCCTGCAAAATTACATCCAAATTAGTTGAGCCGTTTAAGCGTGGTTGAGTAACAAACATCTAAACATTAAACATCCACACTTTCGCATTTATAATATTAGTAGGACTAGTTTTGGCCCGAGGTTACCCGTGTTGTACTTTGACTTGTACTTTCCAAATCTGACTTGTTTTGGTTATGTATTTCCTCGCAAAAGAGACTTGAAAAACTGCTATAGGAAAAGCGGGAGAGAGATTTGTAACTGATACGTTGCAGGCACCAACTGTGTGTCCGCTTGGTGAGTGTTTGAGTCTTGTATGTGATAGAGTAAGGGGAGTGAGTGGCCGCGTTGGCTTGCCGTACGGGCCTATTGCCCTCAGGTTCACTTGGCGGGTATGGTGTCCAAGAGTGTGCCCTGAAGGGATGCTACAGACCTTCGTCCCTATACGCAGAGCTTGGCCTGCCGCCTCGCTTACTATGCCGCTCTCTTTCGGGTCTTCGGCCCTCAAGCAGGCTCGCGTGGAGAGCGAGCTCTGAAGGGACGCTTAAGACCTGCAGCCCTACGCAGAGCTCGGCCTGCCTCCTCGAGTGCATGCCTTCGGCCCTCAGGTTCGCTTGTAACACATTCAGGAGTAGAGTATTCGAGAGCGCACTCTACAGGGTCGCTTCCAGCCTTTGGCCCTCGGACTTACGTGGAGAGCGCGCTCTGAAGGGACGGTTCGGGCCTTCGGCCCTTAGATTCACTTGTAAGACACTTAAGAGTAACAAAGTGTCCGCGTGGGCCCCACCTTTCAGGCCTTTGGCCCTCTGGCTTCCGTGGAGAGCCCGCTCTGAAGGAACGCTTCGGGCCTTCGACCCTACGCAGAGCTCGGCCTGCCACCTCTCGTGCCATGCTGCTCTTTTTCAGACCTTCGGCACTCAGGTTTGCTTGTAAGACACATAGGAGTAGTAAAGTGTTCACGTGGGCCCGCCCTTCGGGCCTTTGGCCCTCTGGCTTGTGTGGACAGCCCGCTTTGAAGGTATACTTCGGTCCTTCGGCCCTCAGGTTTGTTTGTAATGCACTTAGGAGTAGTAAAATGTCCGCGTGAGCTCGCCCTTCGGGGTCTTTGGCCTTAGTACTCGCGTGAAGAGCACGCTCTGGAGGGACGCTCCGGGCCTTGGGCCCCGCGAGCCTCACCGCTCGCCTTCGGACCGTGTTGGTCTGTTCGTTGTTGCCTGCAAAACTGCAACGACTTGCAGCTGCTGAACTATGGAGCTCCATAGTTCACAAGAAATATCAGTCGACAAACTAAGTATAAAAATATCTATACGCATCTCAAAAAATATGTTTTTAATACAGTTGCTCAAAAAGTGGTACTTTTTGTGGCTGCGTAGCGTACGAGAAGCTCAATTTCTCGCACTAGTGCTTTTTACTTTTTAGTTGCGACCGCGGCGCGACCGTCGCGGGTGCGCGGCCTGTGCGCGGCGGGTTGCTGGCGGGGCGCGACCTGTTTGACCGCGCTAGCGGTTTGTAGGCAAGCATATTTTATAGCAATGATATATTAATTTATTATTTTTCGCAATTGTATTAAAAAAACGTCGTTTACAACACGTGTGAAATGTCCTTTACGGTTCACCCCCACTTAAACTAATATCGTTAGTGCTAATTTCATTACACCTAACAACGTTCGATATAATTTTCATTAGCCCTAATATTCGGATAACTAATTTTATATGGCATAATTATTTGCTGCGCCTAATTTCAAACCTCCTAATCATTCCTAATACTAAACATCAAGTGTGCTAATATATTGGAAACTAATAATCATTTTTCCTAATGACTACTAAACCTAATGATTAATATGCCTAATGATCACTATGTTTAATGTTCACTACACCTAATTTCGTCACACCTAACTATCACTTGACCTATTAACTTTTGCTCTAATGTTTGATTAGTACTAATTAATGCATCCCTTATGAACAGGCTACTTTTTACCGCGGAGTATGTCGCGGTCGGCCCATGATAGACGTCCTAATCTCGTCAAAATGGGAGCCAATAATGCACATCCAAATAATGTACGGCCCGATAATCCGTGTCCAGTTTTCGTGGACGTGGATTATTGGATCGTGCATTATCAGGGCGGACGAAAATGGCATGTCATAAGCGAACTCTATCTTAGGTCGGTTAGGTTAGGGTTCACTTGTATCCCTCAGACCAGAAATAGACACCCCGCGCAGCGGGGTGGCGTCGATTTGCTGTACGGCTATCACAAGACGGCGCACGAGCTCTCTCATTTTTTCTCGCATGATAATTCTCTGTCTAATAAGAGTGAGCTAGATAGACATCGGACTACCCACCTATTCTACCCTAAGGCAGGTAAGTGTAGGTACGACGACGAGCGAAGCGAGGAGGAGTGTTAGGTAGAACTGCGACCCTACAGCGAGCGAGCGAAGCGAGCGTGCCGCGGCAGCGGCCGGTGAAGCGCCAGAACCGACATTATAAGAAAAAAAAAGTGAAATAAAATTAGTACTACTGACAATTCGGGATAATGACATTAGGGCTAAAATACTTAGGCAAAATGAAGATTCGGGTTAGTGATTTTAGAGACATTGATTATAAGGTGTAGTCATTATTAGGCATTGCAATATTAGGCCTAGGAAGAAATCGGTCAAATAAAATTAGTCTTAGTGAGAATTCGGTCATGAGAAATTAGATATTATGAAAATTCGGGATACTGAAATTAGGGCTAATGAATAATTAGGAACAATGAAAATTCGGGTTTGTGATTTTAGGGTTAATGAAATTAGGGCTTGTAAAATTAGGTATGAAATTATTAGGGCTAACGGAGGGGAACCGTCTTTTACCACTCGTACCGAGTCTTGCCACTCGCTTTCAGCTCGTGGCAAGATACCTCGGTACTAGTGGTAAAAAGACATTCTTTTCACACTAGTTGTAAAATGTACTCTTACATATAGCTGTTGCTAGAAAGGTAATGTAACGAATCACCACGTGCAAATGTTTCCAAATTCAACCGCAACTTGCACTCGAATGAAATGAAGTAAGCGCGGGCGTGGGGTGAGTGTGCCCTTGTTGCCAGTTTGGGTCCTGGTCCTCGGGCTGGATTTTGGTGAAAGCTTGCGGCCTACACTCAAAGAAGTTATGAATTTAAAATGCCTTTTTATTGAGACATATTTATCTGTCTAGGGGGAGTGTACAACACAAATCAAGGCATTCCCTGAAACATAATATTTATTAATTCGACTACAGGAACACACAGGAAGGCGTGGCAAGAGCTTACGAAGGCCTTAAGGGGATGCCTTGATTTGAGTCGTACACGCCCCCTAGACAGAGACGCTGATGCCTTCCGCCCACGAGAAAAAGAGATGTAACACTCTTCGGGAATCGCTGTTGTGGACTCGATAAATGCCTAACTTGGCGAAGTTTTATTAAATTTTCATAAAGTGAGATTTTAGACAAGATAAAATACTATAGTATTAACTTGATTGTGTCGTAAAATAATGTATCGTTTGAGTAGGCTGAGTAAAAAAAGGAAAATACAGACCAAACTCTGTTTTTTTTTCCTATCGAGGAAATTTTAAGCAATCATGTATCGATAAAATCAGATGAACAATCGTATAGTCAAGAATCATATATCTGAAAATCAGACCTTAATATTGTTTCTTAATATAGGTAGTCAGAACGGCGTTTCAAAGCACGCGATTTCTAATGCACCGCCCTAAGCACCACGGGGTTGCCCCAGGGCAACAACAACCACAGCAACACCAATAGCAACAACAGTACCTTTCATTTGGGAACATCAAAATTGAACTCTCATAGTATTTTAACCATACGCAGCATGCCGGTTGCCGCGGACTTGCGTTACGGAATTGGCCATAAATGACTTGTTTATTATTTAATGACAACAAATTTCATATCATTGGAAAGCTAATAAAATGTTTGATATTTTTTATAATAATATTTATCACACTAAATTTTTACGCTTTCACTTTCTCGAATTAAGATGGTAAGAAAGCAAAACGTCTAAGGTAAAAAGTTCTATTTTATTAATTATTTTACAAACGGTTGAATGTACGTTACAGAACTCAAGAAATGAATCATAGAACATTTAATATGCTTTCAAATGACACCTCACATGAACCAATCAGACAAATAGAATCCGAGATTTAAACAAAAATCGATGACCGTCGACCGCCATCTTTATGACGTCACAGCTATGTCCGTCCCCCTCTCCCTTAACTCAAACCGGTAGGTTCGTACTCTGGAGACAACAAGGAACACATCCATACCAGTTTTAGGTATATAGAAGACGTGTCCACGACTTTTATCAATATTGGCCAATTTCCGCCGTACTATTACTACATACCTACGCCTAAATAGTTTTCTAGTAGTAAGGGTTACAGAGCTAATCTGTAGACGGACAGTCAGACATGGCGATACTATAAGGGTTCCGTGTTTCGCATTTGGGCTACGGAACCCTAAATAGAAAAAGCAAAAGAATATTACGCCTTAAGGCGCCGTAGGTTCAGCGAAGTTAAGCGAACAGAGTTTTTGAAACAATATAACGCATCTGTTTATAATAATATGGTTTTAAAAAAATACGAATAGTAATCTTGAGGCTTTTCTGCAGGGAGATCAGTGTTTAGAAACATGATTAAGCAATTATCGCTCGATAGAAAAAAATCACGAACATAGGTCTAAAAGGGTCTAAAATACACTTAAAATATTTGTTACAAATTATGCACAAAAGCTAAAAATATTAAAATTGCTTCTAAAAATCGGCAATATCATGTTTGAGAGAACTCAGTATTTACTTTTTTATTTATTTAAACGGACAAAAAATTAGCATTAAAAAACATGATTTCCGCGCTTCCGAGCACGCACTTCCATCTCGCTCACGCTTATGCTCAGTGAGAGGGAGAGAAGACCATGAACCTACGGCGCCTTAAGTGTTGACAAGTGAGTTGTAATATTATTGCGACGCCGACAAAACTCGCTAGTCGGGAGCTCATGAGTAATGAAATTGCGTGAGTCTAGAATTTCATTGCAACTTGTAATATACCTATTATAATATATAAAAGAACAAAATCTAGCTGAAGTATTTTAATAGTTTTTATTAAGTCGTGAATTAACGAATTCTACACGCCAGTATTCTTTTTATAAAAACATGCATTGCACAAAGTTCTTTTTAGGGTTCCGTAGTCGAGTAGGAACCCTTATAGATTCGCCATGTCTGTCCGTCCATCCACGGATAATCTCAGTAACCTTTAGCACTAGACAGCTGAAATTTGGTACTAATATGTATATCAATCACGCCGACAAAGTGGTAAAATAAAAAGTGGAAAAAAATGTTTTATTAGGGTACCTCCCCTATACGTAAAGTGGGGAGTGTTTTTTTTTTCATTTCAACCCTAACGTGTGATATATTGGATAGGTATTTAAAAATGAATAAGGGTCTAGTAAGATAATTTCTTGATAATGTTAATATTTTCGGAGATAATCGCTCCAGAAGTAAAAAAAATGTGTGTGCCCTGCTAACCTTTGAACCACAAGTTTTAAAAATATGAAAAAAAATCTCAAAAGTAGAACTTTATAAAAACTTTCTAGGAAAAATATTTTGAACTTGATAGGTTGAATGAATGAATAGTTTTTGAAAAAAATTACAAAATAATTTCTGAACTAAGTTTGTAATTTAACCGTATAAGCGGGTGTTTATTGTACCTGTAATTTCTACAAAATCACAATGAAATGACGTACTTTCAAATAACGTAAAAACGGTGAAAATCGGTTGACGCAATAAATAATTATCCCATAAAAATCATCTTCCATACTTTAAGCTCGCGCGCAATAGTTTACTTAATTTGCCGATAGATGTCGCTGTACGCGGAATGCTCATATCGTACATGACGGTGTTAAGATTATTCCTGATTTAATGGGATCGGAGCAGGTGCGCTGAGGTGCGCCCATACATTAGGTAAAATTTGTCATGCTCGAATCGTTCTAATTGTCTTTGGTCGTTCGTTGTCTAATAATAAAATTGTTCGCTTAGTATTGCTTGTATTGTTCGCTAAGTATTGCTTGTTTAACGCTGGGGACACTTACTGTGACGGACGGAAAACTGCGGAACCCTACACTGAGCGTGGCCCGACCCGCTCTTGGCCGGTTTTTAGGTATAACCTAAGGTGGTAAATGGCTAAGTCACAAAATTAAATTAGGCAAAAAATAAGGTATACAGTGTATATGTATAGTATCAATGCATATTTAAAAAGACAAGCGGTCGGTGTCTGTGCACATAACAAAGAGAAGTTTCGTTTCGAGCCGTTTAATTATTTGCATTACGCACTACGCCAACTTCCAGTCGTGCCAATATAGCTCTTATATCTACATAAAATTGGGTTTAATACTGTCTGAACCGTGTTACACTACGAATGCCAAGCATTTGTTATACTAGGGTATTCTAGGCGTGTGCGACCGGGCCCAGTGCTAAGATCGGTCTCTTGACACGAATGCATGTGGAGCACTCAGTTGGACTAATTGGAAGCTCTCTGTTATGCTCCTTGGATATTTTAGTTTAAACCTATTTCTATTTCGGGTTCAGGTTCTTTTACAAGCCTTTATTTTACTCGACTCGCGAAAACCGATTTTTACCGTCGACTAATGGAAGCTTTGACTTGAAATTTGGTAGGTGTATACTACATACGTGCGTATAATATGTACCTATCTATAGATCCGGACTCAGGAGGCAGTGCATTAGTAATGAAGTTCCGTTAGACAAGAACATAATACGACCGAAGTACTTCTAAGCTCGTTTTCGCCATTTCTAAAAAAATATTGATATCCTGTTTGATGGTCTCACATTAGAAAACTACAAGGAAAATCGCTTACCTAATCTGCACTAATATTATAAAGAGGAAAGGTTTGATTGTTTGTTTGTTTGTTGGTATTGAATAGGCTCCGAAAGTACAGGACCGATTGAAAAATAATTTTACCATTAGAAGCCGACATTATCCCTGATGAACATGGGCTACTTTTTACCGCGGGAAAATGCTTCATTCCTACGGGAAAACGGAAAACTAACCGTGCGAAGCCGGGCCGGGCAGCTAGCACCAAATAACGGAAAAATATATACATATATCCGCGCTGTTACATCAGAAGCGGTACCTAGTCCTTTCTGCGCTTCATATGAACAGTGTTGCGTACTTTTGCAGCTGCGTCTTCGTGCAGCTGTTTGTATATTGATTCGGTCACGGTTGAATATTCTGTATTTTCATAAAGCTTGAAAACGACGCCACCTTTCGTTCTCCTTTTTACCCTTTAGCGAGATACTGCTCGGAAAAGAGGTAGACAATCGCAGCATCCGCCCGTCAGTGGTACCTACTTATGCTTAGAGGGAGGACTCATATAGGGACTGCAGGCGCTGTGCTACTGCCCCTATCTATGTACTCTCGCTCACCAATATTAACGACGCCACGATTGGTGAGCTCCCAGCAACTGTGCAGCCTGATCACGCTCAGCGAGGCGGTCTGTTTCGGTGAGAAGTACTCGAGTGCGGCGTCCGTCACGTGGTACGCTTGGAGAGAAATCGTACTGGGACAATAAGAGCTGTGTTACTGCCCCTACCTATATATATAAATAGTGTTCACTCACCAATATTAACTACGCCATGATTGGTGAGCTCCCAGCAACTGTGCAGCCTGAGCACACTCAGCGAGGCGGTCTGTTTCGGTGAGAAGTACCCGAGTGCGGCGTCCGTCACGTGGTATGCTTGGAGAGAGAACACACACAGGGACAACAAGAGCTGTGTTACTGCCCCTACCTATGTATATAAATAGTGTTCACTCACCAATATTAACTACACCATGATTGGTGAGCTCCCAGCAACTGTGCAGCCTGAGCACACTCAGCGAGGCGGTCTGTTTCGGTGAGAAGTACCCGAGTGCGGCGTCCGTCACGTGGTACGCTTGGAGAGAGAACACACACAGGGACAACAAGAGCTGTGTTACTGCCCCTACCTATGTATATAAATAGTGTTCACTCACCAATATTAACTACACCATGATTGGTGAGCTCCCAACAACTGTGCAGCCTGAGCACGCTCAGCGAGGCAGTCTGTTTCGGTGAGAAGTACCCGAGTGCGGCGTCCGTCACGTGGTACGCTTGGAGAGAGAACACACACAGGGACAACAAGAGCTGTGTTACTGCCCCTACCTATATATATAAATAGTGTTCACTCACCAATATTAACTACACCATGATTGGTGAGCTCCCAACAACTGTGCAGCCTGAGCACGCTCAGCGAGGCAGTCTGTTTCGGTGAGAAGTACCCGAGTGCGGCGTCCGTCACGTGGTACGCTTGGAGAGAGAACTCATATAGGGACGGCAGAAGTTGCGCTACTGCTCCTACCTGTATTACATAGAACAAAATAAGCCTGTTACTGGGTATGTTAAGTAAGCAAGAACTCAAATTTATACTTTCATTTTGTATCTGTAAAGACTGCTGGCAATATTGAACTATGAAGGCTATTAAAAAACCTTGAAATAAATGTCTACTTGTCCAGGGTCTTAATACTAATTCTTGATTGAATCCAATTAAGTTGTTATGTAATCCATTGCTTTGATAATACTTACGGCTTCGTCGGCAATGTTAATGCAGTCAGTAAGCGTGAGTGAGACAATTCGTGGAGTTAGACATGCCCATAAACCAGCTTCTGTTATTTCATTGCAACCAGTTAGTTCTAGTTCAAACAGAACCTAAAAAGTAAAGAAAACACCATTATTCAAGATCACATTAAAGAATGAATATGACAATATGTATTGTACATTCAGCATCATATAGGACCAAAGTAGCTAAATATATCGTAACACGTCCTCACACTCCTTTAGTAAATAAGGACATGTTACGATATATTTGGCTACTTTGGTTGCTACTTACTATATGATGCTGACTCTACAATTTGAAGTTGTATTAAGTAGGATGTTAGTGAACTGACCTGCAGGTGATCCAAGATCGCTTCAAGCCCTCTATCTGTTATCGTGCATCCTTTTAGGCTAATAGCGTGAACATGGTGAGCCGACAAGGGGAATTGCCTTATAAATTCATTAATATCATCATCGCTCGCCGAAACTAACACAACTCCGCGGATGCCTCTTCTAACTAAGGAATTGTAGAACCGCTGCATACAGAAGCCGGTCGCAGAGCGGAGCTCGCGGCAGTCCAACACCGCCACCAGCCCCGTCCACCACCGGGGCGAAGAGTACAGCACGTCTCGCCACTTGGTGCACACTTGGGCGAGCGTCCGCCGGTCGTTCGAGTTGAAGTACAGGAAGAACTTGTCGAGGAACCGGTCCTCCTGCACGTACTGGGTCCAGACGAGCGGGCGCGGCGAGGGCCTGCGGCGGCGGGGCACGCGCGGCGCGGCGGCGGCGGGCCCGCACAGCGCATTGGCCACGCGCTCCACCACGCCGGGCGAGCGCCGCCGCCCGCGCAGCCCGAGCCCCGTGATGCGGCGCGACAGCTCGGCCGACGCGCGCTCCACCACGCCCTGAGCCGACACCGACGACATCTTCACCTTCACGCGCCGGATCGTGTCCGCGCCGCGCCCCGCCGCGCCCCCGCCCCCGCCCCCGCCCGCCCCGTGCTCGCAACCCGCCACCGCGACACTGCACAAACAGGGTCAACACTTACTTCTGCCCAAACAGTCTCGCTCTAATTATGCTTTGGAATGGCATCTAAAGAATAAATAATCATAAAAAAACATAGACCGAATATGTTAACCAAATATATCTTCAATATAATGTTAACAAGTCCAAAGAGCTTCTTTGTTGTGTTACTGTTTTAGTTGTTTATTCAGGTGTTTATGGTGTTTATGCATATGTCACCACGGTTTCTATATAGGTAGTTGTTTAACGTTCAAGTAATTTAAATTATTAGATATATTTAATGAAATGTGTTATGGGACTTGGCTGACAATAAAAACAGAGAAAGAAGATCGACAAACTTTGTATTTCAGAATTGTATGGTTGGTCTATGTTAAATATTCCTAAAAATGTTTGTTCAAAAAGATTCATAGCTAGGAGATTATTCAAAACAGACCCAACATCAGAAAAATCGGATAAGGTACTTTGGTTTCATAATTTACTAAACACATTCACCATGGTGATGGTGATTTATTTCTTGCACAGACATATATGCATGCATTATGGAATGGGACTATTAGTGATTCCCATACAGAGATATACCTACATACAGAGAAGTAACATAGTAAAATAAGGTGTGTAAAAATTATGATATTCAAAATGATGCCTAAAAAAACCAGCCAAGTGTGGGTCGGAGACGCGCACAAGATTCCATACCATAATCACGTCATTTTGTAGCCAACTTTGTTTTGGGGTCTGTGTAGTGTAATATCAGGTTCCATCACATAGTGTGTGTTATATGCTGGTTACATTAAAGCAGTATTTTTTAAGATATAGATATATATTTCACCATTTTCGGAATTATTCCTACTTATAAATTGCATTTTTAGTTTTTTCTAAGAATCCTCAGGGCTGCTTCCAATCTGCAGAACCTTTGATAAACTGACAGTGGTTGAAACACTGAGAGGCACTCAGGCAATGTTATTTGCCATATGATGGAAGGATGATAGTTAGTACTAAGTAGTTTAATTTGAAATGTTTTTGATAATTGGTAAAATATGTGTGGGTTGTAACACAAATAATAAGAATTATTTTATGAGTTCCATGATAAAGAATTATTTTTTAAAAAAAGGGGAATTTAATGTAAGTTTAGAGTATCTGAAGCACGTCTTTCAAAGAGTATTTTGTATTTAAAATATGTGTAGGTTATGGAATAGATTCCAGCTGTTGAGAGTTCAAGTTGCTGCAAGACTGAATACTTGCGATAGTGAAATTAGTATATCAAATATTAATGTATAACAATGATATATAACTTATGCTGAGCAATATAATATAAATCTTCTGAATAAATACTAGAAAACTCTCCTTATACTTAATAATTTAAAAATATTGACAAAAACGAAATAAACAAAAAATCGATGCAACTTTATACAGACCTATATATGATTTAATAGACATAAAAACACCATTATCACTTTTATGTCAGCACATTTGACTTCTTTTAATTTAACACTATGCACCATTGGCAATTACAATACTTTATTTTGCAAAAATTAAAATAATAAGAAGCTCAAATTAGTTCGCTCAGAACCTTGGAAGAAAAAATTATCGACTAAATAAGAAAGTTCATTCTGACATTCAAAGTTGTCAAGTTTCAAGTATTCTTAAATTGTTCGGGTAAGCTTGACCAAAGAGAATATTGAATATATATAGCTTGACGTTTCCTTTTTTTTTTTATTCGTCCATTCGGACAGGCTAAGACCATGGGCCATACTGCCTCTTGACGTTTCCTAAGCGTTTTATTGTCTATGTAGTGTAAAAAAAACCTTTATTTTCTATTGTTTTTTTTTTTTTAAATTCGTCCATTCGGACAGGCTAAGACCATGGGCCATACTGCCTAGTCTTCAGTTTATTTTCTATTGTTCGCCACCGCAGGCCGTGCCAGTGTGTTATGGCGGGTACACACCGAGCCAACGAACGGCTATATATCTCACTCTGACAAATAACTGTCACGTAAACGTAAATGCTTCGCGTTCGTTGGCTCAGTGTGTACCCACCATTACAGGCCTTCATGAGTAAACGCAAGCACTTTTTATTTTTGTGGCATCCAGCTATTACGATTTGAGTAAAAATAAAAACCATGTCTATGGTCGAAACTCCTGTCACTAATGTCAGTAATGTCACCATCATTCGAATACAAACAAAAGTTGCTTGCTGTAAGACCGTAATGTTTACGTTGATTTATTTATTCAAGCTAAATCTTCATAATATGCACTGTACTGCGTGACGACTTATAATCTGAAAGTTTCTTTTAATAAAAGAAATGGCTGAAGATTATTTTAATTTAAAGCGAAAACTAGAAGAACTAGGCTATAACAATACCTTGCCTTTAGATGCAGTTCCTTTAGTAGAATGTGTCCTCGCAGATTTACTTCAGACTACAAGGAGCTTACAGCACTACATGGATCTTTCAAAGGAAGCTCTTATGCAACGCGACTCTTTGATGTTAGAAGCTGAACCATACAAATGTGACAATGCAAAGCTCATCCAAGAAAACAATCAACTCCACACAGAAAACATAAAGTTAAAAGAAGACTATCTGATATTGTGTAAGGAGAGTAAAAGAAAAATTAAAACTTTGTCAGATGAGCTTATGAAGAAAGAATCACTGATAAGTAAGTTGCAGCATGATATTAGGGACCTAAGCCTGAGAGGACTGTGTGCTGGCACTCAGAGCAGCCGTAACAAAAGTAGAAGGAAAGACAGTGGTGATGATAATATTGCTAGACTGTGTCTCTGCCATGATAAGAAGATAACTGGTTGTGATAGTGAGCTCACAGAATTATCAAAAAAGATACAAAGTCTGGAGGAAAAGACTGGAGCCTATTTTGATGAAATAGCCATATTAAAAAGTCAAATTGAATACAGGGATAGTGAAATTATAAGACTAAATATTCTGCTTGAAGGTGGAAGGCCGTTAAAAGCTGTAAGCAGAGATGTCTGCAATTCACATACTGATAGGAAAGTTCAAGATTTACTGAAACAAATACAAGATATGATGGCTTCAAATGATATTATGAAAAAACAGGTGGCAAATGCCTTACAAAAACAACATGAGGCTATGCAACGGGCACTTGATCTAGCAGATAAAAATAAAACTCTACATGATGAATTAAAAAAGATGGACTCACTAGCTTTAACTGTTGAAGAAGACTGTAATAAGAGACTTGCTGCTATGTCAAAAGAGGTCAACCTGTTACAGGCCAGAACTGAAAGTCTGACCAAGCAAAACTCAGACCTTCTAAAAGAAATTTCACAATCACCTAAACTTGATAAAAATCAGCAAGACTTGAATTCTGCTTCGAAGGAGAAGGAGGCTTTCCAAAAGAAGATCACAGACCTAACTGATCTCAATAAATCTCTACAAGACAAAATTTTCACATTGGCTTCAATGAATAATACCAATTTTGAGAGAGGACTTAGTGCAAAAAGCAAATGTCCAACTAGAGATGAATTACAGGAACTACTTGAAGAAGAAAGAAAAAGATATGAAAAGTGCATGGCAAAATTGCAAGAACAATTAACTGAAACATCAAGTATGTTTAATGAACATTTGACAAACTGTAAAGATAAAGGCTATAGCTCAAGATCTGCTAATCCTCCTATTAGTTCTTGCATCAAAAATCTCCATAATCAATTATGTGAGAGCCAACAACATATACTTATGCTAAAAAAAGAAAATGAAGAAATAAAAGCCAATATTGCAACAAGAGAAGAAGGAAATAAACAGAATTACAAGGATGTAATCAGTCAACTAAATGCTGAAAATGCGGAACTTTCAAAAGAAAACATTTCATTAAGTCACCAATTGAGTCAATATAACAGTTTAAAATCAGCACATTATAACACAGGTGCTGAATACACCAAACGTGACATATTAAAGCTTCAAGATGAGATTGACAAATTAAGAGAGGGTACTAATATCCTAAGAAAAGATAAGGAACAATACATATCTTTATATAAAGAAGCTACAGATTTAGTTGAAAAATTAAAACGAGATATAACATTTAAACATAGAGAAATAGAACAACTACAGGAAGAAAATAGCTCTTATAAAATGACTCACAGGACAGGGAAGGCATCTGCTGATCACCTTAGAGATGAATGCAACTTCTTAAGAGAACAAATAAAAAGAATGCAATCTGACGTTATAAAAGAGAAGACAATGGCTAGTCAAATTAAAAACATACAAATGGAAACGGAAAGAAGCAGCAATGAAGTACAAAGTGAATTATTTTGTACCCAAAAGAAACTCAGTTTATCTAAAGATACAATTGAGACACTACAAAGAAAATGCAATGATTTGCAATCTGAAATTACTTCTTTAAACCGTGATAAGTCTAAATTAATGGATAATTTAAAAAAAGTAGATCTAGATCGAGATAAATTAGTATTAGAATTAGATAACAAAACTGAGACTATAAGTGTTCTGGAACAGAAAGTCAAATCTCAGATCCATGAAATAAACAAATTGGAGAGTGAAATTACTGAACTAAAAAGAAATCTTAACATTAACAGAATATCAGAACATAAAATATTTGACCATGAAACACAAATCCAATTTTTGAATGGGGAAATCTTGCGGCTTAATCAACAATATGATAATGCTGTTATGGAAAACAAACATTTGCAAAATAGCCTGGCTGAAGCAAACGGAAGTTTGAAATTGAATAAAATTGAATATGACAAGTCCAGAAGGGAGGTTGAGGGTCTTAAACAACAGCTACAGCATTATGTGGATGAGATCAGGCGAATTGAAGAAATGCTTTCACACAAAGAAGCAGAGAGATCTGATATGTTAGAACACTTTGCAAGTTTATCAGTTGAAGCAAACATCCTCGAAAATACAAACCACTCGTTAGAGAGTGAATCTGCGTCCAAATCGTTACAGCTGCAAACATATGTCAGTAAAATACAGGCTTTGGAAGAAACACTTGTGAACAAAGATAACACAATCGACGCCCAGTCAGCACGCATTGCTTCAATGACTTGTAGGATAACAGCATTAGAAAATGAGGTGAAGTTGGTTTCCGAGGAAAAAGGAATTCTTGAACAAAATGTGTCTTACCTGAAGCAGATGTGTAGTAATCTTCATAAAGATAGTTCAAATCAAGTGGCATCAGGCTTGTGTGAGACTGATTCAGAATTACAGCTTTATGAAAATAAAATAAAGAGTCTTTCAAAAGCTAAGGCTAGACTAGAAGTAGAGAAAGATGGTGTGAAAAGCAATTTAGACACAACTGAAAAGTTACTGTCAAATGCAAGAAGGGAAGTTGTTGAGCTAAAGCTGGCTCTGCAGGATGCTACAGCTGAGACAAAGTTATTGCAGGACAGAATCAATAGACTCAGTCGCATACAAACTGAAATACATGAAGTATGTCATCCAGATCAAATGATATTCTTTAAAAAATGACTTGTTTGTTGTGTTTTTTTTATAATTGGTTTTATTTTTATTTCAGTCCACCTTAACTAGAGAAGAATTGGAGCTACCTCTTATGTTGGAAGAAACAATACATGAGGTGAGCCATGAGGAAGATGAGGACAGCTCACGTTTCCATGAAGTTCATAAAAGATTTTCAAAGTACTCCCATGGAAGTACATTATAAAATCAATTATATTATAATCTTATTATTATTATCTATCTGTTAATTGTTAACTATTTATGTTACAATTATGAAGTAGATGAAGTTGAGTTGCACATCTAAAAGAAAACTGTATTGTATTAAATAAATTTTATTTATTACCAATTGATTAATATGAAAAAGTTATTTTACCTACAACCAAATCCTCTAAATGAAATTAACTAGCATTACTGTTCTACCAATGCTTTACATCAAACAAAACTCAGACTACACATGCCTGGGTTATGGTAAACTGGTTTCAGGGTCTTTTAAGTCAAGGAAAAGGAGTCTCATTCATGTAATGACTGTACAATACACTAGTCATGTGTTCTAGCGAATGCTGGATCAAATAAGTGCCAAAGGGATCATTAAGGTGCTAAGATTGTTCTAGGTGGTGGCTCCCTGTTTACACCAGTCTTACAATATATACAGATGCGGCTATATTATATACATTGCAAAGCAGGAGGAGAGGAGACCTTTAGTGTACCATCAGTGATTATGTGAAGTTAATATAGTACACAGTATCCTAAAACTACTGCAGAGGCTAGGAGTTCAATTCAAATGCTCACAGATTGCTCCATTTCACCCTCCATTTCTTTAAGGCACAGTGAAAGTACCTAGAGTTTATGTATTCAACAGCCACCAACCCTCGTTAACGAGATTTCGTAAGAGAGATATGTCAACAAACATCATCAGGTGAAGATTTACTGATATTGCAAATTAATTATTAATAACTTAAACCAAAACCCTTAAAAAGCTGGTAAAAATATATTGCACTTCTATATACAAATATATATTTCGTTTGCAAATTACTCATTTTATTCTAGCACCTAGTCTACCTCTAGCATTACATACTACCTTATAGACATTAGTAATAGAGTATGTAATTTTTAAGTTTTTGTTTCCATAGGTAAGTACCAGTACATTTTATTGAATAGGTAGAAGTTTGTGCATTTAAAACATAACATGTTGACATAATGAGACTAGTAGGAATATAATTTATAGGTTTATTTTATATTACCTTAACATAATTTTGGGTACTGTTTATTTATCATTATCACAATAATCTATAATTTTATGTTAAATAATATTGCAATTATTCAATGTTATTTAATTAATAATCAGTCACAAGCAAGCATTATTAGTGACTATCGGTGGGTCTTGCATAGAGACAATAATGAGCAATTCATTGTAATCACAGTATAATTTATAAACAAATAGATATTTAGGCAACTCAGGTGTACCTACAGATATGTCAAATAATGTGGTAAAAGATCCACCAACTTTGAACTTATAAAAAAAGATATTAAATTTAACCAACTCAGACCCCCTAGCACACTAAGTTTTATGTCGGACATAAAGCATTTGTCCCTCTTGCACTTGCATATTTGCCAGAATGGGACGAATGCTTTATGTCCGACATAAAACTTAGTGTGCTAGGGGGTCAGGTGTACCTACAGATATGTGAAATAATGTGGTTAGTCATCCAGCAACTTTGAATTTATAAACAAATAGATATTTAGGCAACTCAGGTGTACCTGCAGCAACTTGGAATTGGATTATCATACATAGAAAGGAATGCATCAGCTATAGCAGCAGGTTCAAAAACAGTCCTCTAACTATTTAGAGAATTCACATGACTTTATATTGGTAAAATAGTAAAGTAGTATTACATTCAATACCTGAAGTTTAGTGATTAAGTCAAATGATATATTTGGTTTCATACTTCTATAAGTGCATAATTACACTTTAACAATGGTTTCAAACGAGGACAGTACTCAAACTATTATCATATATTTACATAAACCATGATTATTTTATGACATAATGCATGCTAAAAACAAAAAAAAAACATAATTTCATTGCCAAATTATGCAATATACTAACTATTCATTGAATAAATAATTATGTATAAAAGTACACATATTAAAGGATTATTTACACCATTCTCATATGTAAGATTATATGAGTATTTGCCATTATTTTTAAGGACCAGTGGTAATTTATTATACTACAATATCTGCACTGCCCATGTCATTTCCATTACAATAATATAATGCTAAGATAATTGACTTCCAATTACACCAAAATTATATAGAGAGTTGATGAAACACAATTAACTACAAACAATACACCATTATTTATTACAAGGTTGCCAAAATCCTTGTGAAACCAATACCGGCCCCTAACACTGTTTGTCCGATGCCCCACACCATGGCATAGATGGGAGCCATGGGTTGGTTAGCCGCCCGGTATATGAAGGCGATGGCCGCGCTGGTCACCACGCCTGACGTCACGGGGCCCACAACACCCATTACTATCAATAGGACAGGAAAGAACTTTCCATACTTGTGCTTCCTCAAAGTGCCAAACGCAACAAGCGCCGCACAAGTGTGCACAATCACTGACGTACACAATGACCACAAAAACACTGGGTACCACATCTCACCAAACGTATCTAATGGATCACCTGACTTTAGACGAAATATATCCCCGATTGAATCAAATTCTGATACTTGGAACTCTGACAACATGTCATACATGTTGTCTTTGTGGTGCTGATGCTTACAGGCATCGGGGCAGTTTTGATGGTCATGAAATATTCGTCCAAATAAAATCTCTTCTTCGACACAGCACAAACCGTCGATGCTCCACAGAATAGTGCATTACACATTAAGATTTAGCACATCTCATGTAAATTTCTTACTATCTCTTTTTAGTTTCCTTGAAGTAAATCGAGTTTTTCGAATAATTACAATATCAAACCATCGCACAATCTATTATCATTGTACTGACAGCAGTGTTGCCAGCACTGGAATTCGATTCGATGCGATCTGAATTATCCGAAATCGGACCAAAATATCCGCACCGGCAACACTGACTGACAGTTAAGTAAAATTCACAGATTACAGAGAAAAGCAGATAGGTCCTAATAAATTGAACGTTTTCTATACATCCGATCTCTTCTCACTTACGTACTGAACGCCGAGTAAGAAAGGGATAGAACCATGTTATCTGATAGGTCTTCATACGTCATTGTCTCCGCTTTCTCGCTCGCACGATGTAATTCGCTCTCTCGCTCGCTCGAGATTTAGTGCACAGAAAGATATTTTCTTACAAGTTATCGATATCGATATTTACTGTTAATAAATTCGTAATATGCGATACTCGTAAGTAAATTGTATCTCTATCCATACTATGCAAAAATTAATATGGTACTTACCAAATAGAAAACAAAAACCATTACACGACTACGAATATAATAAACTGCATTCATGTTTCATATGTTCGCTACAAGTTAAATTATGCAAATACATAGGTAGTCAGACGAGTTACTTTTTAAGTATCACTATTTTGTGGATCTTTAGTGGAACACATTTATTTTTAACCGACTTCTGAAACTTATCAATTCCGCTGGCTCTTTATTTTTTTATGTATGTTCCTCGATTACTCTTAGATGCCTGGACCGATAAGAATGGTGTTTTGTTAGAAAAGGTGGTCCTAGGCAGGTCAGGATCTGAAGATGGGATCCTGGAGAAATCCAGGGCAATCTTCAAATCTTATTTTGAAACGATTTGGGTACTTTGAAATCGTGCATTTGCTTTCAGAAGGCAGTTCATGCGATAATATGGAATGTGGCTTCGTGAAGTATTGATTTGAAGTCGATTAAAACTTTGTTTTTAAAGTAAGCTAACACAAAATAACAACGCAATTATATTCCTGAAAATATCTCATTTTAATAAGAAAGTTACATCTAATGCCTTAAATAATAAATATCCAATTATATAGAACTTTTTGCAATCAGTAAACTTGCATCACCTGAAGAGGCAATGCAGATGTCTTAGGTATTGTATCTGGTAGCCTTTCATTACTGTTCAGCATCATTTTGTTGTAGTTGCCTTCTAATTGTTGATCCTGGTGAGATCCCTGCATTAAATACAGTAACGAAAACATTATTATACAATATCTATCAGTTGAGGTGCTTAAGTATGAACAGGTAAACAACAAACCGACACAGAGTTACTTTCGCATGTATAATACATATAATAGTAGTTATGGATATATAAAGAAAATCAATGTACTAATACAAATTCTTTGCATATACAAAACTTAAATGAAACGAACTCATCTGGAGGGACCTCAGAAATGTCAAGTAATAAAATAAATAAAACTCACTATACCAACTTACCTCAAGCGGCCTCTGAAAAACTGTAGGTATCGCATCTGGCAGCAAGTGTTTTATATTTTTAATAATAACGAAACAGTTAGTTTCGAAATGTTTCGAACATATTCTATGGTGTTTTTTGGCGTCCAATTATTGCGCCCTACTGCGTCAATCCATTTTTTTCGAAGATTATTATTTACCGGAAACCTGAAGTTAACAGTTAAGACATGTAACATTAAAATATTTTGTCTAAACGCCTACATGAATAATTCATGTCGACGAAATATCGATATATACATGGTAACAACACTACCCATGTTTACGACAATTGTATTTTTACTGAAAATCCCAAAAATATCAAGTTTGATCCATGTAAAAAGTACTTATCCGATAGTATCAAGCATCTGCTGTAATCCCAGACCATTATATTGCGTAATGTACATGAAATATTTGAAAAATAACCAAATGATTCTTACCGATGAAATCCGATTGTTGCTACGGTCTTTTTTAACTCACATCAGCTGACCATAAGCAGTGACAGAGACAACTATATGAAACATCGTCTTGCTTTATACTGCGCGTCTGTATCACAGACTAATAAGAATACAGACGCGCAGTATAAAGCAAGACGATGTTTCATATAGTTGTCTCTGTCACTGCTTATGGTCAGCTGATGTGAGTTAGAATGAGACGAATAGTATGGTATTTTGAGTCTATTGACGACTTGTCTCCAAAAACTGTTAACCACGGTGTTAAATGCTAAACAATCTGTCAAAGTCAAATCAACGTCAAATCTCTTGTGAATCTTGAGGAAAGTTGGTTATTTCAAGAATATTGTGTTGAAAAACTAAATATTTCTGTAATAAGTTAATGATTTAAGTTGTATGAAGTGGCACAATGGCTTGTGCAGTTCCGTACTGCCGAAGTTACGCTAGATTGTTAAAAAAGACCGGAGAAACAATCGGATTTCATCGGTAAGAATCATTTGGTTATTTATCAAATATTTCATGTACATTGCGCAATATAATGGTCTGGGATTACAGCAGATGCTTGATACTATCCGATGAGTACTTTTTACATGGATCAAACTTGATATTTTTGGGATTTTTAGTAAAAATACAATTGTCGTAAACATGGGTAGTGTTGTTACCATGTATATATCGATATTTCGTCGACATGAATTATTCATGTAGGCGTTTAGACAAAATATTTTGATGTTACATGTCTTAACTGTTAACTTCAGGTTTCCGGTAAATAATAATCTTCGAAAAAAATGGATTGACGCAGTAGGGCGCAATAATTGGACTCCGAAAAAACACCATAGAATATGTTCGAAACATTTCGAAACGTACTGTTTCGTTATTATTAAAAACATAAAACACTTGCTGCCAGATGCGATACCTACAGTTTTTCAGAGGCCGCTTGAGGTAAGTTGGTATAGTGAGTTTTATTTATTTTATTACTTGACATTTCTGAGGTCCCTCCAGATGAGTTCGTTTCATTTAAGTTTTGTATATGCGAAGAATTTGTATTAGTACATTGATTTTATTTATATATCCATAACTACTATAATATATATTATACATGCGAAAGTAACTCTGTGTCGGTTTGTTGTTTACCTGTTCATATTTAAGCAGGTCAACTGATAGAGATTATATAATAATGTTTTCTTTACTGTATTTAATGCAGGGATCTCACCAGGATCAACAATTAGAAGGCAACTACAACAAAATGATGCTGAGCAGTAATGAAAGGCTACCAGATACAATACCTAAGACATCTGCATTGCCTCTTCAGGTGATGCAAGTTTACTGATTGCAAAAGGTTCTATATAATTGGATATTTATTATTTGAAGCATTAGATGTAACTTTCTTATTAAAATGAGATATTTTCAGGAATATAATTGCGTTGTTATTTTGTGTTAGCTTACTTTAAAAACAAAGTTTTAATCGACTTCAAATCAATACTTCACGAAGCCACATTCCATGTTACCGCATGAACTGCTTTCTGAAAGCAAATGCACGATTTCAAAGTACCCAAATCGTTTCAAAATAAGATTTGAAGATTGCCCTGGTTTTCTCCAGGATCCCATCTTCAGATCCTGACCTGCCTAGGACCACCTTTTCTAACAAAACACCATTCTTATCGGTCCAGGCGTCTAAGAGTTATCGAGGAACATACATAAAAAAATAAAGAGCCAGCGGAATTGATAAGTTTCAGAAGTCGGTTAAAAATAAATGTGTTCCACTAAAGATCCACAAAATAGTGAGACTTAAAAAGTATCTCATCTGACTACCTATGTATTTGCATAATTTCATTTGTAGCGAACATATGAAACATGAATGCAGTTTATTATATTCGTAGTCGTGTAATGGTTTTTGTTTTCTATTTGGTAAGTACCATATTAATTTTTGCATAGTATGGATAGAGATACAATTTACTTACGAGTATCGCATATTACGAATTTATTCACAGTAAATATCGATATCGATAACTTGGAAGAAAATATCTTTCTGTGCACTAAATCTCGAGCGAGCGAGAGAGCGAATTACATCGTGCGAGCGAGAAAGCGGAGACAATGACGTCTGAGGACCTGTCAGATAACATGGTTCTACCCCTTTCTTACTCGGTGTTCAGTACATAAGTGAGAAGAGATCGGATGTATAGAAAACGTTCAATTTATTAGGGCCTATCTGCTTTTCTCTGTAATCTGTGGTCTGTATTCTTATTAGTCTGTGGTAAAATTGACATTTTGTACCTATTGTTCATCCAAATGTCACGTCAATCTCGGGTAGCGTTGTGCTAAGGGTAATGAATTGTAAAGTCGATAGCAGCTCCGAACTGGTTGTAATCGAATGAAATGAATGTAAATGTTGCATCCAAGTTGCATCCCTCCCAAACTCCCAAAGCTCCCATGACATACATAGTGTCCATCTTAGAGCATTAAACCAACAGGAGTGGTCACATGTGTCATTTTCTATACATAAAAAGTCTGCCGATTTTTGCGGGGGAGGGGAACGTCAAATGTATGCGGAACGTGAAAATAGCTACGTCAGATAAACGTCAGTCCATACAATACGTATGACCACTGGTCATACGTATTTGGCAGAGGGGAACGCCTGTCAATTGCCACTCCGGTTGGTTTAATGCTCTAAGGTGTCCATGGTTTAAAGGCGGAAACGCACTGACAGCGGTGGCGGAGCGGCGCGGAGGCGGTACCGGTTGTAATGTTAGAGCTAATATGAAAGGGTCCGCACAGAAAACCGCGCCGCTCTGTGCGGATCGTTTCATGTTAGCTCGAACATTACAACCGGTACCGCCTACGCAACGCGTCGCGCCGCCCCACCCCGCCACCGCTCTCTGTGCGTTTTCAGCTTAATGGGCCATCCACATTAAGTCATTTTGCCCTTATTTGTCAGTACATTAAGTGATTTGTCAGCCCCAATTTATCAGAATCTGACTAATTGCTATAGTCTGGATGCATGTTCCAACCGTAATGCCGCGTTTATACGCTTGCGATGGCTTGGCGCGTGAGCAGGACGCAGCTATGCGTTAGAGGGAGAGGGCTATAATTCGATCTCATTCGTTTACATAGCTGCGTCCTGTTCACGCGCTAAGCCATCGCAAGCGTATAAACGCGGGTAACCTATCGAAGTTTCGAAAAACACTTGCCCAATTTTCACCTGTCCGAAAACGGTTCACCGAATTCTTATAATCCATATACTTTGTTTACCATATATTTGTAACGTCGCTGGTTTGTTTTCCCACATTATCGTTTTCCCGAAACTCAATAACCAGAAGAACGATTGCCAACTTTATTATTTGACAACCGATTTGTAAGCCACCTTTTCATAATTCGATGCTACGTAAAATCTAAATCTCATTTTCCCTAATAACATTTAACCGCCACGATTAAAAAAACATTCAGACATGCTAAAAACCCTACGTAGGTGCACTTTAAAATTGCGATGCAAAATAAACTTTGGTTATTAAGTGGGCTAGGTTAGAATTAACCTCAAACCAACTCGCAGTGAACCTGACCGTCCCAGATTACACCAAAAGACTGAAACGACGCGATATATTCGAACACAGCAGCGTGGAGACACGGCTTTTCCAATAGGAGCGTGTCAAAGGAGACTCGCCCCAAACGTCATCAGCAATATTACATCAAACCTGCTAGCTTATAGTCAGAATGACTGATTGCAGATACAAGAAAGAGAAAAATAAAAATAAAATAAAAATAAAAGTGGGCTAGGTTAGATTTAAAACTGTGACCTTACAAAATAAACAATTAATAAAAAAGGGGCTTAGATTAGGTCAAAACATTTAAGCAACTAGAGTGCTGCACGAGTTGTAAAAATCCTAAAAATAGAGGTTCGAGGGCGAAGCCAGTAAAAAAACAACAAATGATCGTAACAATGGTATTATCTGTAGGTTAGGTTAGGGTTAGCTTGTCATCATTAGCGATTACTAATTGCATGAAATGCGCTATCCACATTATGTGATTATACCCCAATTTGTCAGTACAACATGTCGAAGTCAGAATTGGGTGTAGCGTACAGACGTAACAACTGCAACTACAATTTCATTCAGTGTGGCCAGTTAACATTAGGAAAGCGAAAATTGCCGCATTCAAACAGTACGGTGCCAATTTTCGCTTTCCTTCTGTTAACTGGCCACACTGAATGAAATTGTAGTTGCAGTTGTTATGGGCCATCCACATTAAGTGATTTGTCAGCCCCAATTCATCAGAATCTGACTAATTGCTATAGTGTGGATGCATGTTCCAACCGTCAAAAGAGTTGTACGGACTAATTGCATGAAAATCACAATTTGGACCATGGAATTTGCATGATCTGCCAAGTTTATTTTTCTCACAAATTTCATACAAATAAATTCAAACGATAATTAAAAAATATGTGCTAAAGAACATTGTATTAATATTTTACCCTGTAATTTTGTATTTTTTTTAAACCGGTGTTTTGCAACTACAATTTCATTCAGTGTGGCCAGTTACAGTAAGAAAGCGAAAATTGCCGCATTCAAACGGTCCTGCGAAGCGGACTGCAAGATTGTTACTAACCGATGAGATAGGGCGAGACAGCACGTCGATCATGAGGTGGCCGTGACATACTCTCGATTTTTGTGTGCTGCACGGCTATTACACGACGGCGCGCGAACTCTCTCAATTTTTCTCGCACTATCCGTCTCTCTCTTATTAGGAGATGCGAGAGAAATCGAGAGTATGTCGCGGCTGTGTGTTAGACGTGCTGTCTTGCCCTATCTCATCGGTTAGTAACAATCTTGCAGTCCGTTTCGCAGGACCGTTTGAATGCGGCAATTTTCGCTTCTAACTGTTAACTGGCCACACTGAATGAAATTGTAGTTGCAGTTGTTAGGTGTGTACGCTACACCCAATTCTGACTTCGACATGTTGTACTGACAAATTGGGGTATAATCACATAATGTGGATAGCGCATTTCATGCAATTAGTAGTTTGATGCCGCGTTTATACGTTTAGCTGATGTGGGTTCAGGATGATTTAGCTTGAGGTTGCTTCAGGGAGATTAGGCAGGAGGCTTGTATTGAAACACTTGTTGTTAACTGTAGACTGCTAATACTGGAATGAATTTTATTTACAAATAGGCCTAACTATATACAACAAAAAAGCTTACAACTAGTTACTACATTAATCCGCAACAAATTAGAGCGGGACGGATACGCGCGAGTGAGACAGAGATAGCCCCCCCGCGCGGGGAAAGTGCGCCTGCCACGGCGCATGCGCGAGGTCATAGGTCGGGTGAATAAAACTACGCTCTGCGCCGGCGCCAGTTCCGTCCAATCATGACATATGCAAGTGTAGCATTCGCTCACGTGCCTATGTCATCGCTCAAGCCGCTTCAGGTCATTCAGAATCGTTTTCTCCGAAGGGCGACTGGTGCCCCGTGGTACCAATCGAACCTCAGCCTGCACCACGACATGGAGATTAGCACCATGTATGGTTTCTTTAAGCAGGCTGCCAGACGTTATTTTGATAACGCTCCCCACCATAGGAATCCGTTAGTTAGGAAGGCTGCTGACTACGTCCCCATCCCTCCCCCCCCTGTCGTTACTCGGCGCTCACTGATTAGGGGCCGCACGGTCCGGCGTCCTAGGCACACACTCACGGACCCGGACGACGAAATCACAGCGTCCATCGAAAGATGGAACGCTGCGCTTTCGGCGTCCAACACATCGCGTACACTTCAGCGTTCCCGCCGGCGGGGACGTCCACCGCGAGACAACACAGACACATACAGTCCGCTTTCGTCCCGGTACCGCCGCATACCGGGTAGAGTCAGTCCGACGCAAGTCGGGCCTAGCTGAGTTTCTTGCTGGACTCTTCTCAGCTAGGCTAGGTTTTAGCGAACCAGCGATAAAACTCCCAGTAGTTCGATACCACTCACACCCCAGATTCGGTTGATACCGTTCAACCAATCTCACTGGAGCGCAAACTCTTAGAGTATTCCAGTGTACAAACTTCCCCGCGTGGTCGTGCCGGAGGCTTCCCCTGGATTTTCCCCAGGCCACCCTCCAACCACGCAGTTCGACCGCTATATTGGGTCCGTCCTATTATAGCAACAGTCAGGTTAAAAAAAAAAAAAAAAAAGGCGCCAGTCCTTTCGCTCGCCGGCCGCCGTGGAGTGAACATCGTCGTTGATCGCCGTGCTCCGCTCTCCGCGCTCGGTGCTGGAAGACACGAAGAATCCGACGAGGGTGTTTCAGGCTCCGGACATACAAACTGTCCTTCTCAGGGCAACGGAAAACTGCTCTTGTCAGAGCAAATTACGTGTTTCCCTGCTTAACCGCAGACTACCAGACGATCAATCTGTTTCTTGATAACATGCTGTGTCAATCGCTGTGTTATTTATTTATGTCCCCACATACGCTTGCGATGGCTTGGCGCGTGAGCAGGACGCAGCTATGTAAACGAATGAGATCGAATTATAGCCCTCTCCCTCTAACGCATAGCTGCGTCCTGCTCACGCGCCAAGCCATCGCAAGCGTATAAACGCGGCATTACGGTTGGAACATGCATCCAGACTATAGCAATTAGTCAGATTCTGATAAATTGGGGCTGACAAATCACTTAATGTGGATTGCCCATCAGGGATGCCCGCCCCGCCCACTAAAAATGTATCCCACTGAATTTCCAACATTTTTCGAGTCCTAAATACAATTGCACTATAGTATGTAATATAAACGAAAAGGGCATTAGTATCAAGAGAAAAGTAGTAGTAGTAAAGAAATTAATACTAATAATACCGTCCGATTTTAAAAGTGTAATCAAAAAAACGAAGCAGCATCAATGTACAGGTCTGAATATTAGTTTTATTAAATTATAAAGAAAAATCGATTTATAGAATGGTTATGTATAATGCGATCAAATTTCCTATAATTGCAGAGGGCCTACCGCGAAACGAAAACGAAATTCGTTCGTCTCCATCTCTGTCGCACTTGCTTGTTCGAGCGACAGAGACGGAGATATTCGAATTCGAACGAAGTTCGTTTTCACTTCGCGGTAGCCCCTCTGATACCTAACCGTATAGCCGCGATTTATTTGCTGGCAGCCCTGGAATTGAACCAACCAAGTGAAGTCAGCAACGCAGCAGGCAATAAAAAGGACTAGGATTGTGGAAATAAATAATCATATATTGTGAATGTGAATTGTCGTAAGATTATATAAGCAATAAAACCTCAGGAATAAATTTGTTTGCTCGAGATCAATAAAGGTAAGTTCAGTCTCTGTAACGATAATTTACAATTTTTACGATCGTGTTAACATATTGTAATGACCTGAAGTTGGCGAGTTTGACTGACTGACAAGTCTTTTCTATCTCTTTTGTGGGGATATTCTCATAACCTATTTGCTTACCTCGTGATATTTATGTGGAAGGAAAAGTGTTTGGCTGTATTTTAAGTGTTCGGTGACTAAATAACAATGGGGAAAGTGCGATCTGCCACCGGGGCTCCCCGGAAGCAGGGGTTCAATAAATCTGGGCACTCCATGAACCCCGACAGGCCTACCGAAGGGCTCAAGGGTGTGGGTAATCCCAGGACAAAGGGTACCATCAAACGGTTGCAGATGTACCGTAATTTCAAAGCTAAAAGGGATAAATCAGGTAAAATAATAAGCCCAGCGCCATTTCAAGGCTGGCTACCGTCAGGCACTCGGGCTCGCGTCGAACCTAACCAAAAGTGGTTCGGTAACTCCCGTGTAATCACGCAAAATGCCCTACAAAAGTTTCAAGACGAATTTGGTGCTGTAGTTAAAAATCCTTACCAAGTTGTTATGAGACCTACAAACTTACCAATTTCATTGCTTAATGAAAAGGCTAAGCAAGCCAGAGTACATTTACTGGACACTGAAGGCTTTGACAAAACATTTGGTCCTAAGAAACAACGGAAGCGGGTTAATTTAAAGTTTGGTGATCTTGATACACTGTCTAAGGCCGTTGAAGAGAATACTGAGAAATATGATGAAAGCAAAGACATTGACAGGGTGCGAGAAGACACAGGTCTTAGAGAGGGACAGAGGGAATGGGTATTTGGAGCTGGCATGAGTAAGAGAATTTGGAATGAGCTGTACAAAGTAGTTGATTCATCTGATGTTCTATTGCAAGTTCTAGATGCCCGGGATCCTATGGGTACCAGGAGCCCCTTTGTTGAGAACTTCCTGAAAAAGGAAAAAGCTCACAAGCATTTAATCTTCATTCTGAACAAAGTAGATTTAGTTCCCAACTGGGTCACACAGAGATGGGTTGCTATTCTCAGTGCAGAATATCCAACTATTGCCTTCCATTCATCATTGACCCATCCCTTTGGAAAAGGCTCCTTGATAAACTTGCTGCGGCAGTTTGCCAAATTGCATATTGACAAGAAGCAGATCAGTGTTGGCTTAATTGGTTATCCAAATGTAGGGAAATCATCTGTCATCAATACTTTGAGGTCAAAGAAAGTATGCAAAGTAGCTCCCATTGCTGGTGAAACTAAAGTCTGGCAATACATCACACTTATGAGGAGAATATTCCTGATTGATTGTCCTGGAGTGGTTTATCCTTCAGCTGAAACAGACACGGAGAAGGTACTGAAAGGGGTAGTTAGAGTGGAGCTGGTACAAAACCCTGAAGATTATATTGAAGAGGTTTTGAAAAGGGTAAGGAAAGAATATATGATTAAGACATACAAAGTTGATGGTTGGGAGACTGCAACTGAATTTTTGGAGAAGATGGCTGCCCGGACTGGAAAGTTGTTGAAAAAAGGGGAACCTGATGTCAATCAAGTTGCAAGGATGGTGCTCAATGACTGGCAAAGAGGCAAGTTACCATTCTATGTTGCTCCTGAAGGATTTGAAATTCCCCTTTCAAAGACAACTAACAATGATGCACCAAAGGAAAAGTCTGCAGTTGAAGAAAATAAACCAGAGGAGACTGCTGCAGAAAATGATTGTGAGGCAAAAGATGATGAGAAGGAGGAAACTGAAAAGCCTGTCATTTCTGTTAATAATTTGATCATAGCACAGGACTTTGCCAAAATTCGAGTCGGCCTGAAATTTGATAATGATGATGATGTTAAACCACTTGAAACTGTCAATATTCCTGAAGAACTTAAAGATGTTGATGTCAAAAGTGACAATGAAGAATCGCAAGATGCTGATGGTCAGAATGATGATGGTGACGATTCCTCCGATATTAGTGACTTCTACAGCAATGATGAGAAAGAATGTAGTGATGTTGAAGATTATTTAACCAATGACCCAGAGACAGTAAAAGAGATGAGGCGTAGGAAGCTAGAGGCGGCAAGTGGTGCTTTCACAGTTGAAGATGTTGCAAAGGCAGGAAAAAAACGCAAGGGAGCGCAAGATGATGTCACTGCCAAGAAGAAGAAAATGACTGCCAAGGAAAGACGCGCTTTTGACAGAGCTCAGCGCCGTACAAAGACAGGCAGCAACTTTTATGAAGTCTCTAATGTTAAGAATAGGAACAGGGATAAAAAGCAACCTACTTAGATTGACATGTTTTGTGAATAAATTATTTTAAATAATTGCTTGTTTTATTTACTAAAATATTTTTAAAACTGGTCTTAGCAGCCCTTAAGAAACCCTTTAGGTAATTATCTTCTTTTGAAATAATGATTTGGTGTAATATTTAATTAAAGGTTTATTCATAAATTAAATGGCATTTTTTTTTCATATTCTAGATGTCATCTGGAAGTGACAGTGATGAAGAATATGTACCTGGTGAACCTGAACAGGTCTCAGAAGAAGGGTCTGCTAATGAAGAGACTGATCTGCAATTTGAAAAAGAACAAGAAATCAAGAATAACAAAAGAAAAGCAGCACAAGAAAGTAAAAGTAAAAAGAAAAGGCGTACCAGAAATGCTGTTAAAGAGCCCACACCTGAGCCAGAACCAAAAGAACCAGAAACAAATCTTAATCCTGTAGAGGAGAAGAAAAGGGAGGAAGATCTATGGGCTAAATTTTTAGCCGGTACAGGTACCTCTAAAGCTCCTGCAAAAGAAATGTCGGTAAAACAACCAGAGAAAAAAATTGTACAACAAGTCAAACCACAAGCTAAAGCAAGCAGTAATAATGATGATATAAAAGCCAGGGATAAGAGGATATTTGAGTTTGCAGGAGAAACTTTGGTTGTAGAAAACAATATCATCAAAGAGAAAATTAAAACTGCTGAGAGTTCTGCATCAGGTAATATTAATACATTACTTTTAAAAATAAAAATACTGGCATAGAATCTTAAAACTTCTTCACTAATAATGTCATTGTAACATATCAACAAAAGAACCCTCTGTTTAATGTTGGTATATCAAACTTAATCAATGCTTAACTTCCATTGTAGTCTTAGTATCACTAGGGCAAAGTTTTTTTTTCACTTTTGGTCATTAAAACGGCAAAAAGTATATAATTATTCTATACTGTTTATAATTAGGTAGATTGTAATTAGTAGCAAAAAAGGTTAATATTAACAATTGGTCACTGTGTCTATAATTTTCTTGTTTATTCTGAACAGACAACTACCTCACACGCATCTAGTAATATCAAATCTGAATTTAAACTGTCCACAAACAAATGACAAGTGATGTCACTATAATTAATTACCAATAGCAACCCATCCTCTTCCTGGTATACTATGTTATGTCAGTTGGCTCCCACTGACACACATATGTGTCACTTAATTTAAACCCAATTATATTGTTTATTAAAATACTAATTCAAACAAAACATGGAAAAGTCCTGTGTAAAATACCCTGATCCATATGTGGGTCCGTGGGAGAGGAGGGGAAAACAAATTAAAATTGGGAGTCCGCTGTATACATGCAGGTGGCACAAGACCAATCACTTTGGCACTCTTTGGGAGAGGCCTATATCCAGCAGTGGACGTCTTTTGTCTGATATGATGATGATAATGAGATAAAATTTTCCCTATTTTCAGTGAGTAATGTCATCCCACAACGGGGCCGCGGGCCAAGCGGCCTGGCTGACGTTCTCGGGCAACTCAACAAGAAGAACCAACTGTCCACGCTGGAGAAGTCTAAACTAGACTGGGAGACGTTCAAGAAAGATGAGGACATCAATGATGAGATACAGCATCACAATAAGGGGAAGAATGGGTGGGTTTTGCTGGCAGAATTGATGTTCTATCTTTGTTACCAACTTTTCTTTATTGTTACAAAGTATGTATGAACGTTTAGTTCCAAATTTCATAAGATTTTAAACCCTGGAGGGTTAAATTTGGCATACACAATAACAGAGTTGCATCATCAGATTAGATCATGGCGTCCATGATCTAATGTGACCCCGTATCATGGTCGGCCTTATTACATGACAAGTGACAGGATAGAGCGTCCGTCACTGGCTGACACCGTTCAACAGAACGAGATGACGCTCCTATCTTGTCACTTATCGCGTGGTAAGGCCGACCATGATACGGGGTCTGATGATTTCTGGTGAATTGTTCCATTTTTTGTCCGGTTGCGAAAGGTTCTATAAGATATTGTATACTTTCGCAGTTACCTGGAACGTCAAGACTTCTTGGAGCGGGCGGACCACCGCCAGTACGAGATCGAGCGAGACATGCGTCTCAGCCGCCGCAGCAAACGATAGACTACACACCAACCACATGTTACCTGGTACAACTTACTCAAATAAATGTTACACGTGATATATTGCCTTTGATCTTTAGCCTCGCCATTACTTCCCCGAGACCATCTTTCATTTCCAAAATAAGGGCGGGTTGCACCAACTTACGATTACATGCCGATCTACGTTAAATATGGCGGCAGCTGTCAGTCCATAGAAACTTGTCAAACTTTCCATAAATTCAAATTTTAATGAACACCGCTTACGATTACAGACGGTTTGGTACAATAAAGCTTAAAAAAATATGATCCATAGGGTGTCATATTTTTTTAAGCTTTATATTAACTGGCCTGGTTAGTTCGTTAGTATGCGAGGGTCAAATCTTACAACTGAATTTTTAAGCAGTTATCATCAACCGACTGAGCTGACGGCACTACCTAGCTGATCTGATGATATAGACAGACAGAGGTAGCCATAGCGACTCCTGAACAACCCAAGATAAACCCGTCGCACAGTAGAATTATTTGGGGTTAACCACTGACAGATAGTGTGCCTTCATTAGAAGTAGTTATTTCTAAATCGGTAGACGTGGGTAACGGTATTCTGAAAATTGCTTTATTTGTATGACATTAATGTTGAAAATTAGATGAAGGCAAACTATCTGTCAGTGGTTAACTATTAACAGTAATCGCACTGTATTTGTGCTCATTGGAACCCTCTCAACGAGTAGTTAATGACTGGAAAAAAGTACAGTTGACAACAAAAGCTTAAACCAAAAAATATTGTTGATAAACTTATTATTTCAGCTAACATACCTGGGTTGACAACCTGCAGCGCAAGTCACGAACCTTATGCGGTTTTTTCAAGAGACAATTGCTGCCTTTTCGAAACACGATTGCGGCTTTTTGGAAAGAGTACGGCTATTGAAGATCCCTTAAACGTAATTATTGCATGTATATAATTTACTAAGCTACGCACACATTGTTTGCGTATTACAAAGAATGCAAGGGAAGCCGAGGGATTAAATACAGCCAATGTCTATCCCGAAAGTCTATTCTTTATATTGGTGAAATATTTTTTTAAATCTGAGTACTTATTTCCTGCAATGAATCTCTACATATAAACTTACAAAGCCAACTTTACCGCATATTTATGATTTTAATCACTTTAACACAATATTTTTGAACGACCTATCCAACGATACCCCACACCGTGGGTTTAACTAGAAACAAAATGTAGGAAAGGCACCCCAAAAAAAAAAATTTTCCAGATTTTTATTGTACTGTTTCGTCGGCGTGATTGATTTATATACCCATGCCAATTCACAGTTTTCTAGTAGTAATGGTTACTGAGCTAAGCCGAAGACGGACGGACGGACAGAGGGACATGGCGAAACTGTATAAGGGTTCCTTTTTGACTACGGAAACCTAAAAAGATACCTACGACAATTTATGTTTAAGATTTGCGAGGCCAAGTAAGCGAACCCGGCCAAATCTCTCTAAAAATCGGAGTTCGTTTTATTGTGGAAATTAATAGTGCTGGTTGTAAGGAACAATTGTTAAAATGGGTAAAGTACACAGAAAAATGGGTAAAGTACCTATAGTGCAGATTCTTTTCCGCACCGGATCTTATCTTAAGACTCATTGGTTGGACCAATTTGTCCAAATTGGACCAAATTGTTTATCCACGATAGCCACGAGCCACAAACGCTTCGAAACGAAAAGGCAAGTTTATTAAATTCTTCACTCGATTAGCGACTTTAATTGTTAAAGTAGTTTATAATGGTCTACAACTCTACATTTCTAAGTAAGTAGGAGTATTTTTTTATGTGAACGCCCCCTCTGAGACATAAAAGCCGCCTTTTAGTTGAAGAAGTGTTTGTGGGCACTAAATTTATTTTACAATATCAATTAGCGATCACACAATTAAGAATAAAGGACAATGAAAGATAATGGCATTGTTTACTAGCCACAAACAGAAGTGAATTCGACCTAGATAAATAATCCGCTATATTACGCACCTATTTACGATACTTTTCTAACTTCTTAAGTTCTATTCCTCACGGCAGATGAATGCCAGTTCACTTCAACAATGTACATTTACATTCCTGTCAGCTGTCTGCCTCGGGGCACGAACCAAACTTTGGAACAGTCTTTATTCCGCGACTTTTACAAGCGACAGCGCTTGTAACATATATCTATAGCACCTATATATCTGCTTTAGTATTTGGTACAGTCAGCAACGGAAATACCAGGAAGTACCTACGCGGGCCTCAAAATGGTCTACACACGAATTCTAATGTCAAGGGAATAGGGAGTTGTATTTATATATCCTTTTGAGCGAATTATTCTGGTTAGCTACTTGGCTACTAGGTACAGTCAACTTCTCCAATATCTATACAGACAACCTTTCAAAAATATCTACACAATGTGTCTTAAGTCAGTAACAATAAAGTCTCTGTATAGATTTATTTTGTATTAAGCAGTACTTAACGCTGCTAACGACATTATAAATTTAAAATGAAAGGAAAGGAATAATTGAAAAAAATAATGCTCCGGATTCGAACCGGCGACCACAGGCATTCATGGCCCGTCAGTTGGTTTGTAGCGATGGGCCATGAAATAAAATTCTGATTCTGAATCTGAATATGACTGACGATTTCTCAATATAATTTGAGACGTTGGTGCCGTTAGGAAGCGGAATCTTCCAAAAGACTTACTTTTGGAAGATTTCGCTACACGCTTCCATAAGGCGTTGTGGGAAGGAACTGATTGAAAGATTTGGTGGCCGAGACAGATGGTTCCGATATCTCTGTATAGATATTTTTGAAAGGTTGGCTGTGTAGATATTGGAGAACTCGACTGTATATATAGTGTCTACTACTATTTAGTGACTTACTTTGAAATGTAGTAGTAAGGAATTTACTTTGAAATGGGCATGCGTTTTCTGTATATTTTGATGATAATAGTAGAGGTATATATTACAATATTATGGTATGATTGAGCTGGGCTGAATTGAATTTTAAGCGAAGGTCCATAACACTCTGTAAACTAAAAAACACTCTTCAAATCCTCAAGTTGAAGAATGTGCTATTAAGAGTAGAATAGAATAGATTAATAATTTATTACCAAAAACAAAGTACAGATATAAACAACAGTGACAATACAGAATAAAAATATGCTAAAAAGAATAAAAAGTACAATTGTTTTGGGGCAATAGGTCCCAGACTCAGCATGTGCTGAACAACAAGAGTACAGCGCTGGTTTTCAGCCTGGTTTTCTGGAGTACCTATAGTCAAGTGCAAAAATATGTATCTATAACTTCCTCTCATAAATAATTACCAAAACCTTAATCCGCTGACAGTTGTGGGACATATTTATTGCATCGTTGTATGTATGCACCCATATTTTTACACTTGACTGTACCTAGTCTCAAAAATCTTTATTTGTTAGATTCTTAACTTAAAAGTTAGTAGCAAGGCAGTAGGTAGTAGCAAGGTCTAATTTTGGAATGAACTCTATTCTTGTTTAGTATAAATGGTACATTTATGTAGGTAGGTATTATTCCAGTATATAAATTTCATTGTCGGTTATTTCAGTAACAAAGATATAAAACGTAAAAGGTTCGTCAGTTGAAGTTAAGTCGTAAAATGTTTCTCTTGCAATATAACAGTATTCTAGCAATTAGCAGCTTTACTTCGCCATTCCTGTCATTAGCAAACAAACTGCAGTTAAACAATTTAAACCTTACGATGTTTACAATATGGGCTATTTTGTAATGGTTGCTATATTTCGCGCTAATTCGTTACAGTACCTAAAAGCGGTTTGGCTTTGGTATTTTATTATTTACTTTCCTAATAAATAATAATATACTTTTAAAACAAATTCAAAATTCAAAGTTGCAAATAGAGTGGTGCAGCGGAATGTCGGGTCGCTCATATTGGTAGACCACCCCATACCTAATAATAACACCACTGCCTAGGTAGGTACTTGCTCTGTAGGTACCTATGTGATTACCCTGGTGGTGAGTTAGGTCGCCAGAATAGGAGTGTAGACTCGAAAATTATTATTACTCCAACAGAAGGAAGGCAAAAAAATATGCCTATTAACGAAAATCCCATTCAGATACCTATCTCAAAGAATAACGAAGCTACAACCGTTTTAATATTGCTCGCGAGAAAACGCAAACAGTGTGTGACGTCACGTTACACGAGATTGCCGGGGGGCCGCGTCGACGGCGGCACGTTGCCGTCAATTAGTGACGTCACAATCTTCAAGCGTCGTCGTTTCATTAAAACTTTGGACACTTATAACTTCGTGAGTATTTATCCTTTTGCGTTGATTTTTTCCTCCATTTGACTACATTTTTAATCCTTTTTGGTGGTGGACCGAACAATTTTGAGTCCCGCCACATTATGAATTATTTTTGTTACCTCGGTACATTCGTTGAAATTCAACACTGCGTAGGCAAGGTGGCCTTATTAAATTGCTTGATCAGCGTTTCATTTGATAGCTACGTGCAACTATGCGTCGGCTCCCACATCTCAGTCACTTGTTCCTAAGAACTACACTAGACAAATATATACCTAGCTAAATGTGTCAACCGATAAAGCAGTGTTCGTAAACGGTCCCAAGGACCATATCGTTTATTTGGTCATTGAGATCAATGAGTTGAGTGGACAATGAATTTGCGTTCGCGGTTGGTGGAGTGATTTGCATTCGCGCAGCCGGTGCTAATCAAGTACTAAACAGTTTATTTCTCGAGGCGCAGTGTCAGAGCGAACCGCCTGCTTTGTGCTTGTGCAATAAACTAAAACTGATAAATATTTAAATTACATCGTGATTCGGCGATTGATAAGATAACATTATCGAGTTATCTTATGGATTTCGGTGTTGTGTGTCTATTCTATAGGTTAAGGGGTTATGTGATCAACTGATCATCTATGATCAATTGGAAATAAAGACATGGCGACTTATGGACGTTGGACCTTGTATGATGGCGGGATGGACAATGTACAGGTGAGTAAATTTATATTCAATTATTGTGGAAATTTTATTTAAATAATGTTAAAGACAAATATTTTTATTACTCGATAAGGCAAATGGCCAACATGAAACGAACGTTTTTGTTCCTGTTTCCTCAAAATAATTATGCAGTGCAGTAAATAGGTAGGTATCTAAACTAACGATCGTATTCATAAACTGAATGACGTTAAAATTCGTATGTCTTTATCTGTCACTTTGACATTCGTAAGAAAGGGTCAAAGCACATTTTATTTAGTCGAGGCAAGTTTTATGAATGAGGGGGTAAAAAGTTATCGCCACGTTAGGTATATTTTGTACGTTCAGATACTAAAACTTTAAGGAGCGACCACACCGCTGCTCAAAATACGCTAACGCACCGTAAACGCAGCAAAATGTATGAAGAATAGGTACCTATTCTGTACGTGACGCATACGACACGTCAATGCGTATACGCAGCTTAACGCACCGGTGTGGTCGCTCCTTTATTCCACCAAAAACATTTAAGGTGCAACGTCACTGACGAATTCCATACAATTTTCGTTCGGACTAGACGTCTAATCTATCGATGTCAGGAACTTGAAATTGTGATATTTAGATAATATATGACCCTCTTCTCCCGCAGTTTGAATAAATACACGTACAAACCAGTAATATTCAAAATATAGCCATTTGAAATTCATAAAATTTTACTCCGAGCCTTGTATGTGTGCGTGAGTTAGACACTGTCCGTGTAAATGACATGGCCGCGTCACATGACAGCACGTGGCCCAAAACCTTCACTAGATGTCTTTGATATCAAATCAAAATTAGTTAGACAGCGGGGTCAATAGTAGTAATTATATTCACCAGACGGCGACACCATCGTACAATCCCGTTTTTTTCTGGTGAAAGAGACGGCATTCATTTTATATTGCTACGCTACTCATTTTGGTAATGACGTAAGAGCTATGTCATTTGTTTATTGATAGAACGAATTTCAAAGAACAATGTATGAAGTTCAATGGTTTGCCTTTATTCGTGATTATTTATTGAGATTGCCATGAACAATAACCTAAAGTCCACGCAACGATAATTATGCATACATTTTGCGTCTTATTAGAAAGGATTAAGATACAATATGGAAAAGTAATCTGTGCCACCGGCCGTATACATATATAGGATTTGATCAAATGAATTTGCAACTTGGATTGATTAGTTTCGATTGAGTGAATGTTAATTAATGTAGCATTAAATATAACAGACAAATAAATGTTTTCTTTCTTTCTTTCTTTCAATTGTGCGTTTGGAGTGAACTTGTTAAATTTAAAACGTTCGCTTTAGTCGACTACACAGTTGACAGTAAAATAACTAACTACTGCAACCTATATATGAATCGACTGTTCAAGTGTTCAACTACCGGAGATTAGATTACCGGACATGTCAATTAACTAATGCCTGTTCCCAATAATCAGTCCACGGATAGTTTTCCTTACAAGCATTTTGACAGATTACCCGTTGAAAATGTGTCAAATGTCGGTAAGGAAAACTATCAGTGGATTGATAATTGGGAACCGGCCTAAGTCACAAGTAGTCTTCTTTATAAAATGTTGTGAAGGTAGAATTATATACTCGTAGGCATTCTTCGGTGCAGGGACTGATGTCAGTTACGACCGGTGGCTAGGCAGATACGAAACCGGTATTCCATTAATTGGGTACGGCACTGTTATATTGTAAGGTTTAGCCGCGCCGCGACAACACAACGGTGCCCCCACCACCAGTTAGAAATATTGGTTACCGGTATTTATTAATGCCTAGTGATACCTTATAATACAGGTTCCAAACAGGTATTATGAGGCGCTGCTATTGAACACTGCCCGTACCCGAGATACCTTGGAGTAACCCTAGACAGAACGCTGTCCTTTAAAAACCACTGTTTAAAAGCACGTCAAAAGGTTGGCTCACGTAATAGTCTGCTGAGAAAACTCACATCAACCCAGTGGGGCGCTTCCGCACACACACTCCGCACCACTGGCCTGGCGCTGTGCTATTCGGCGGGCGAATACGCGTGTCCGGTATGGCACCGCTCCGCCCACGCAGGACACGTTACCACGGCACTCAACGACACTTGCCGTATAATAACCGGATGCCTCAAACCCACTCCGCTTAATAAGCTATACCCTTTGGCGGGAATTGCACCACCGGAGGCTCGCAGAGAGGTGTCATGCAGCATCGAGAAACTGAAGCAGGAACAAGACCCAAGGCACCCACTCCACGGCCATAAACTGCCACCGTCCCGCCTAAAGAGTCGCAGAAGCTTTATGCGGTGCACCGCTGCTATCGAGAGCCCACAGTCCCAGAAACGGCTCGCACACTGGCGAATTACTCGAGCCCCCCCTGAAGACTATGTTGGTCCCGCTGAGAAGCTACCCGCTGGGCACAACCAGCCATGGCCGATCTGGAAATCCTTAAACAGATTGCGTTCCCAGGTCGGTCGCAGTAAGGAGAACTTGCTGAAGTGGGGCGCCCTAAGTAGCTCAGACGCCCAGTGCCTATGTGGGACGGCTTCCCAAACCATGGAACACATGTTGTCTTGCCCAGCGTGCCCGCATACCTGCTCCAAGCAAGACCTTCGAGACGCAACAGACAGGGCGATAAGCGTCGCCACCTTCTGGTCCCGCACAATATGAAACCATCGACACGAGAAGAAGAAGAACAGGTATTATTTCGATACAGTTTTTTTTGTTCTTAGGCGGGTCGAGTTGGCACCTTTACATCTTTTATGAAAGCGTTTACGGTACCGGAAAAATTAACCGTAACCGTAGTTTTATGGTAGTAAAATATAAAGGTGCAGCTAACTATCGAAATGGCCCGGAGAAAACTGATACGTACGTATTTAATTATTTTTTTTAACTTTCATATAGGCAATACAAACCGCCATCTTGGAATCCCGAAATACCGGAATCCCGGACCGATTTTTCCACTAGTCTAATACCGGAACTGAAAAGGACCAATATCGAATTACTTTTTAAACCTACTAATATTATAAATGCTAAATTTTGGATGTTTTTATATATAGATGTTTGAATGTTTAGATGTTTGGATGTTTGTAACTCGATCACGGCTCAACCGATTTAGATGAAATTTTGCACCAAGATAGTTTAACCTCCTAAGGCCCATAAATTATGCCCATATAGTTTCGGGCAATTTTTAAAACAAACGAATGTCAACTCTATTTCCAACACAACACAATTCCAATGCCATTTTGTATTGTATGCTGGGCCTTAAGAGAAGCCGAGATTAAAATAAAGGATAGTTTTTATCCCGGGTCCATGGAGGCGGAAACTGGTTTTTAATAAAAAATATAATAACTTCATGCAATTGTAAAAAAAGGAACGCATAATCAAGTTAAGTATTTACATTTATTTGAATAGTTTTATTTGTAATGTCTGTGCTCTATTCTTTTTCTACCGAAGAATAATCACTTTTACGCTCTAATGATGATAGTGGTAGGAGCATAATTTGAAATGTTCGAAGGTAAAATAGGCTTCCGCTAAAACGGACAACTTTTATGAATGAACGTAGAACACCGTGCTCGTAAATAGGGAATTTAGGTAATAATAAATGTCTCGTCTTTTTTACTGGTAAGTTTGTTTCTTTTTCACAAAAACGTAGTTTTTCGGGTTATTAACCCATTACAAAAACGTTAGTTGACATAAAACTTACTTAAACTTTTGGTTTTTTTAATAAATGTAAAAAATAAATGTTACTCATTTACTCTTACTACAACAGGTTCAGGGAGGGAAGGTGTATTTGGGTTTCACATGCCGTATCACATACGCGCTGATTCTATTGTATAGACAGTTTCCAAATACACCATCGCTCAAACAGCTCAATACTTTTTTTTAAGTAAGAAGGTTGGTTTTGCGGAGATGAGTTTTTTTATTTAACTGTCGAGGCATAAGAAACGTGTTCAGATATTTGTGAGCACTCAAATATATCTGATGGCGACCGTACTTTTTGACGAACAAACTAAAAAAGCTGCAAAACTTCCAATAATGTAAATTCAAGTAATTCAGACGAAGTAGACGAACCAAAATTTGCGAATACGTAAAATAACAAACTATTGTCCTATCTTATCCTATTATACTATTAAACGAGGAATATACATATATATATACACACGATGATTCTTAATTCGTGATCAAGACAAGTTACATATTACAAGCGGATGTCTCTTTCTATCAAAAGGTATTGAAAAGAGACTTCCGCTTGTAATTCGTTACTTGTAGCTTCGTGAAACGGGAGTCAATTTTTATAATTCTGTAATTGATGCCAAACACGATTAACTCGAAGTTACCTAATACAGACGTTCCGTCTTTTTCTGAATAAACCTGAATAAGGAATCACTTTATAATTCAAAATCATCGTCACCCTAACGGTAGTTTGCAAAAATTTTACGTATGTGCGTTTGACATATCTACTTAACTTCAAGAAATGTAGGGTGACCAAACATTCAGTGGATATTAGTGTTTACATTATCATGAAATTGAAGTAACTAAACAGTGATTTAATTGCATGAGACCTCATCCATTGAAATCCGTTTTGGCTGTTTATCAATATTTTTCGACTCCTGATCACGGATTAAGAATCATCGTGTATATACATTTTCGATTGAAGTCCCGAAATTCCGGTATTGTGGTCCAATATCACATTTCAGTACCGGTATTGAGAATCATCCGATATTTAATGCTTTATACATATGTACATATATCTTTTTCGTTTTTGAGGATTATAATAATGACTTAATGAAAATTGGCATAGTAATAGATCAGCCTATATTACGTTCGACTGCTGGGCACAGACCTCCTCTCATGGACGAGAAGAAAAGCTTAAGAAAAAGAAACGGTATCATAAGTATACCGGTTTGGAAAAGGCATTGTAAAAGTGTAAGTAAATACAGTAAAAAAACCGGTAACGATATGTATATCTACACGGTTCCGGTTCCGGTACCGTTATGTTGGCGGCGCGGCTAACATTTACAATATAACGCTATCGTAATGGAATACCGGTCCCATACCGGTATACCGTAACCGAAATGAGTACATGCTCGTGAATCTGCCTTTAAAAAATATATTTTCGGACAATTATTAAAAACTGAATCGATAACAAATATCCATTATACTTAATTGAACGAGCGAGTGAGGCGAACGAAGTTTTTCATTTAAAATGGGCAAATATTCTTTCGTATGTCCGGCTGTCCAGACTTCTCCTCTACATGTTCTCAACCGGTTCTCGTGAAATCTTGTGAGCTCGAACCTACCAGAGACACGGAAATCTGCTCTTAGGAGTCACCAGACCGATTTTAGAACAAATATAAACTGCATTTAATAAATTAACGGTCATATCTCTCTAAAAACCAGAGTAGCTTTTTTGCATATAAAATTTACTAAGCCTAGTAGTATATCGCCATGAACTCCCAGGGCCCTATTTAATAAACATTACAATCCTACAATTTTGTATAAAGGTGACATATTTGTAAAGATTTACTAAGAAAATCTTTACTAATATGTCACTTTTATACAAAATTGTAGGATTCTAATGTTTATTAAATAGGGCCCTGAAAGTTCATTCATCCATCACCATAGAAATATTTTTTTTATCGGATGTGGTTCCGGAGATTATACCCTACATACAAACACGCAAAAAAATCACAGATTTCTCCTCTATATAGGAATCGTTCCGGTAGCCTAGCGGTTCAGGCATGCGACTGTCAAACGACGGTCGTGGCTTCGACAGATAAGTTTCATCTCATATTTACCTAAACAAGACATTCAATAATTTTGTAAGGAAATGTCCACCTCTAAACATTAGTACTGATAAATCTTTCATATAACTGTGAAAGCAAAAAAAGTAGAATTCTAATTTTGAATTTTGACAATCATCGAAAACAGTACCATATTGTCAAATGGTATATTTCTCTCTTTCTGACGCGCTCTCGGACGGGACTCGAGAGACTGGCCACTAACAGTTTTGATATACCTAAGAAGGATATAACAAACTCGCCCGTTATTCACAAAGCTCACCATATTCGTCCGGTGACGCAAAGTTATTACCAATTTTGAGGTCTAATTATTTTAGTCGGAGTTTACGGGCGAATATTGTGAATAATATTTAGCCTTTCTAATTAGTCCTGCAAGTCAATATGGATATAACAGATCAAAGTAATATACTAAGTATCTTACTTTACGTACCTTATTCCGTATAACATTAGATTTTCTAGGGAACATATCTTCGTTTATGATTAATTATGATCCTTTTAAAATACTGTAGTGTTACTTATTTCGATTATTTAATGTGTCTCAAATTAAACAATTACGTTGTTGTTAATCAAAATGGTTTTCATTCAAATAACATGAAGATTTATGCACGATTCGTCTAATGTCAATGGAATTGGGTTTAATAGATAAAGGTTGGGCTTTGATTTGTCAATTGTAAACCTATGGATATTCATGACTTTCCAATTAAATCAAAGGCGTAACATCTTTGTAAAGGATATACCTATCCAGAATAGTATATATGTAGTATGTAACATGTAAGAATATGTCCGCCAAAAATATACATACATACATATAATCACGCCTCTTTCCCAGAGGGATAGGCAGAGATAAGGGATCTCCATTTGCTACGATCCTGGCAGACCACTTTCGCTTCACTCACTTTCATAATATTTCTCAAACATGCTCGTCGGTTTAGGGTACTTTTGACCTGGCCTTTTGTTAAGATTTCTCCAATTTGATCGGAGAGATACGAACTTGCTTATCAAAAAAAATTAAACATATTGAAAAAAAATTTTTACACGTTACAAGTCAATCTAATTAGTTGAGACGGTTATATTCGTTAGAAAATCCAAAAAGAAAAACAAAAAAGAAGTACTTTCGTCGGGATTTGAACCTGGTTCAATGATGGTGTTACAGACAGATTTAAGCAAAAGAGAGATTTTCTGCGCTACCGTATGACATTAGGTGATGAGTGAAAAAGTCAGGTGCGTTCATATTGCATTCTAGAGTGCCAGCCACAAGAACATTTAGTTTCACTATTTCCTAATAGAGGCGCTACTATAGATTTAGTTTTGCGCCCTCTAGTTTGATTTATGAAAAAGGTTTGACAATGACGGACTTTGAAGTGACATTTAGTTACGTTAGTCTGCGTAAATTCACGAAAAAGCACTTTTATGCATATTTTCGGACTACATTTTAAAAATAAACACTGTTTATTGCAGATTGATTGCGATTCATACGTAGCAAGCTCTTCGGCTTCCGCAGTTTGAAACACATGTTGGTACTCGTCACGGTTTTGCGTAAAACGATGAGCAACCATCGAAATTATATATCGCGACATCTGTTAGCAACAGCTCGACAGGAACCAGTGACGTTGAACCTTAAGTAATAGGCAAGACTTCCTAGGTCATAACGTTTTAATTCTATTTAAATACTTATCACGGTCATAAGTAGCGCCAAGCCTGCTAGTGCACACAGTCTAACTCTACCAGCAACTTTACATAATCTAGGTACATGTTGGCTAAAAAGTATGGGTTGGCTAATAATGAATGACACGATATTTCAGCCAGTGTACTCAGTTTATTATTTCTATTAATTCATGCGTGTGCAATGTGCATGCAGCGGCGCTACCACGAAAATCGAATCTCGAAGTTCGTCTACTTGCATCCCTGTCACTCAAGTAAGGTAAGTGCGATAGAGATAGAAATATCCGAACTTCGACATTCGAAGATCGTGGTTATAGCTCAGCCCGGCTAGCACACTAATCGGCCATATATTTACGTTCGGACGTATAACTTTACGATTGAGCCCATTTTTACGTTACTTAGCTAACATGCTAATCTCGCAACATATATTTATGCCATAGCGTAAAATATGTAGCAAAAAGAAGTGTAGTGTTGCCCATATATACAACTGAATTTCTACCAATTATAACATTCTTTTCATTCGTTCAATCGCAGTCTATGGTTAGAGACCCAATATAATTAATACTTAATTAAAGAGTAATAATAAGCACTGCCCTGCTACTAAAAAGTTGTACTCTTGTATTAAGTTGTATTATAATCGTTTTTCGTTTTTATTTAGGTATTTACTTTACTCCCGCCCCGTTTTTCCTATAATATTTGTAAGTTTGTATCGTAATTCATTTTATGGTACAAGTGTTAAAGGCTAAAGCTAACAATTGATATATTAGAGGACAAGTTGCCCGCGCTGCTTCTTCCGCATAATTCAAAGAAAGTAGGCAAACCCGTGGGATAAAATATAGCCTACCACCACCCAGAAACCCCAATCTATACGCATTCAAAGATTTCTTCAAACACACAAACTTGCAAAGCTTCAATCTCACAGACTTTGTCCTTTTATAATATTAGTATAGATCATTTCAACAATTTCAACAATGGATAAGGAGAATTTGTATGTACTTAAGTATAATTATTTTCTTTAATTATTTACTCCATAATAATTTTATTAGGTTTCTTGAAGATGCGCATATTATATATCGCATATACCACGGGTCGTGTTAATATGCGATATCGAAATCCAATTATCAAGCAAAAAGTCGTAGAAAAGTAATCCATCCAAATAGCAAACGAACTAATAAGTTTTGAAACTGAAACCGTGTGTTGTGACACAAATTTTACAGATATCCTGCGGGCAATTGTATTGTTTTCATAGTGTTAAAATTTATCAGGGGTCTAGGGAGTGACCTACATAAAATTTCGTCCGTCAACGGTTCATATCGTTTTATGTGCCAAAGTCAAGAGCATGTTAGATTGTGACGTAAAAAAATAGTTTTATGTGCAAGACATATAAATGGTCACATTTTACGTAGATGACGGTATACCATGTTAGCTCATGACGGTAAAGTTTTATACGTCGGTTGTGGGCATAAAACATGTGCATAAAAGACGTCATTTTGTTAGTATGCTAGGGCCGCAGGAGTGTCTATGCGACATCCCGTCATGTTTTTTGCCAACTTGTAGGAAATGTAAAGTTCTATCGTGCCCTCTTTTGCAAACATTATCACCAAGTCTACTCTTGGCGTTTTGGCTGATGAAGCCCACCATGTGTAGGTACTGGCCCCGTATCAAGGTCAGCCTTATCACGTGATAAGTGACAAGATAGAGCGTCCGGCACTGGCTGACACCGTTCGATAGAACGAGACGACGCTCCTATCTTGTCACTTATCGCGTGATAAGGCCGACCATGAAACGGGGTCTGAGGACTGATGAGATATTTAAATAGGGCTCGCATAAAAACGTTATACCTTTGTTGTAAATGACTGTACTTACTTGCGTCCATACTGATGAGTGTACGATTTCGAAATCATCCATTCCTAAAGAGTAGGTAGTATCTAGTGTCCTAGTCTAGTCTTCTAGTGTCTGTAGGGGCATAAATATTCCATATTCCATAAGGTATTTCGTTAATAAGGAAGATACAAGATTCATCTTATGAAAACTGGCGTCTCGCAAACATCACAGAGAAGATATTTACCGCTGGAAAAGCGGCCTTATAAACGAACATGAACCATGCTTGCAACTTATAATCGGCGTATACACTCAATGCCAGACAATATAAAATTTCGACCTCAATACTTTATTTCGTCCGGGTCCATAAAATTCAGGAACAATGAGCAGTCGATTGCAAAGCCAATGCAGACGGAACCTTGACAAGGGTGTTAACATGACTAAGTGTTACTCACAGTTCGCAGCATCTTGTTCTTTATTTATCTCGTATTGTTCTGAAAAAACCTTAGTTAAACCGTGTTTGGGTATGGGTAGAGGCATGAAATGAATTGACAAATTGCAGTAGTTCTAAAACTTTTATTAGTAGTAAGTAGTATACATACGCTCGAAAAACATAACCCTCCTCTCCTTCGGCAGTCGGGTAAAAACACAGCCTGTAGAAGAAAATGTTGAAAATCTAATTTTTCATGTGTCAATACCTACGTACCTACCTTTTTTTTTGACGCTGGGGAAATGTGTTCATCCCCCTCGGACTCAACGAATCGAGTCCAAGGGGGCACATACCCCCCGGCCCGGGGAAGGCCATAGTGGGGGGTTATGTGGGGATCTCTCCTCCCGTCACCCTCCGCAGAAGTCGGAGGGAGGGGAGGAGCCTACCCACTAAAACCCCAGCGGCGTCACCCGCTCTGCCGTTAAGGGGGCGTCATGGGATGGACATTTCTAACCACGATGCTCCCCGGCGGTCCTGGGCTATCTACGCCAGGACACCCGCGCCAAGAGAGGGGTGAGTCAGAGACGCCTGACTTTACCCCCAGACGTGCAGGGCCATGTGCAATGTGGGTCCCCAACCCACTGGCCCTACTGGGGGAGGACGCGCCCTGCTGCTGCTGCATACCGCGCGCGTCTTCGACCCCTCCGTATGCGCCGGCGCCGGAGCGGGAGCGCGTCCGCACCGTCTTCGCGGTCCCGCTCCGCGGCCTTCTTCACGAAGTGGGCGTGGAACCCTAGCAATCATGTTAAGGACCCCAAAAAAAGGAAATGGGTAGATAATATGATATCATGATAACATGACCACACTTTAAGAAACCCTGACCTATAGGTATAGCGAATAAAAATCGTTCTGCTACCTACCACATAATAATAACGTTTATCAATCTGCCTTAATTTCCCTGACTAATATTAGTCTCCAATATAGTTTGACCCTAAGATATGTATTACATAGGTGCCGCCCGCGACTTCGCGATGAAAACTTTTTCATATTTTGATCCGGTCTATGAACTAGGTATCTTCGTGCAAAATTTCATCCAGATCGCTTGGGCCGTTTAATTGGGCGTGATTGAGTAACAAATATCCAAACATTCCCATTTATAATATTAGTAGGATGTAACAACTTTGTTGTTAAAGTCAAAATCATGCTGGTTTGTCAGTTGCGAATTCAGACTTAATAGGTATATTCTCGTTAAAGGTTTTCAACTAAACCCCATTCACTGTGGCCCCACGGTCCCAAGACTTATCCAGCCCTTTACGTCGCAGAGAGTAATTGGTGTACTTGGTGTCGATATTTCCAGCGATGTCCAGTTTCGAACTCAGACCCACTTAGAAGGCAAAGCCAAGCATCCATAAAGGTCGTTGGGCTTAATACAGCGAAGCGGTACTTCGCCCAGGGATAGACTTTTATTTTACAAGTCACGTGGCCGTCCCCATTTAGAGTAGATACTTCCTACCTACCTACCTATCCTCTTATCATCTTTGGGTGGGAGCACCTGGAAATCAGCTTGAGCCATTTGACTCGGTTAAAAGTAGGGCTCGCGGTCGAGCCCGGGTTTCGTGTACCCGTAGCCGGGTCCCCGTTTCTGCGTTAACGGAAACGGGTTTATGGCCCCGTTCGGAACGGTTCCTTAGGAACCGTGTAATTAAGACCCGTTCCGACCCGTTTTCATCGTGTAGTGGCGATTTGAGACGTTGCCTTTAAAAGCTACGATAAAGATCATGGCTCGTACTTTTCGAATTTCGTTTTTTTACTGTCAAACCTATTGGATATCATAATAAGTATTGGTAATGTCAAAAATAGTTTGATGCCTCATTAAAATTTAACTGTAGAGTATATAGAGTATATTCTAGGGCTCGCGGTATCCGTGTAATAAGCGGAACCGTGTACACGTGTCCTTAAGCCCGGCGGTACTAAGAACCCGAATTACACGAACCCGCCAAGATCCGTCCCGTCCCGTCCCGTTTCCAAGAAACGTTTCTCATCTCGGCTCCGCTCGGGTAACGGGCAAGGCAACTCGACCCATCCGCGCCGGTTTGAGTTGAAGCAAAAATGATTTGTGAATATACCTACTCTTATTTATTACTTGCAAACTCGTAGAGTAAAATGTATTTGTGTAATTTAAGGGTTTTTTTCATTTCGCATTTTTTTTGATAAACAAGTCGTTGGATTCCCAAGCTATATTAAGTTTTATGTATTTGCATTAAAGTCGAAATTTCAACAAATAAATGAAAGCTTTTACCTATGCCCTAAGTCTCCTTTGTTTTTTCTTGTTCGTGCGTAACGGGGTAAAGGGTTTTATGACATTACCTGGTAGGTAGGTACTAGAGCTAGTAAGATATGACAAAATTATTTTTAAATTTCTAATGAGTCTTTAGTAAGATTATAGTTCGCCACTCAGTCGGTTGTCTTTACGAATTTAACTATTGCCATTTTTGTTATATATAAATATTTTGTTAATTGTTGGTAATTTTGTTTTTATTATTTTTTGTTTGTTAACGTGTTGTTTTTTATTAAAAATGAAGAGAAGTTGGGTATGGAATTATGCCACTAGACTCGGTGACAGAGCTTTTTGTGACTTGTGCGATGATCGGGCAAACAATGAGTTTTCGTGTCGTGGTGGTTCTACAGGAAGTTTAGGGAAGCATTTAAAAACAGTTCACCTAAAATCTCCAATCCTGATGCCTAATGAGTAAGTTCATTTTTATTACAATATTCTGTTGAATATTTCGTAATTTAGTATGCTTTGCAGATGATTTGGTAATGTTAATATTTGTTTTTAAGCAGTAACGCTGCTAAAGAAAATTATAAATTTTTAAATGAAAGGAAAAATTGAAAAATTTAATGCACCGAGCCGGATTCGAACCGGCGACCACAGGCATTCATGGCCCGTCGCTACTACCAACTGAGCTATCGGAACAATCTGGTTCGGGCACCAAATCCTTCAATCAGTTCCTTCATATAACGCCTTAGGGAGGCGTTTCTGGCGTTCTGGTAGATGTCGCTACATACGCCTCCCTAAGGCGTTATATGAAGGAACTGATTGAAGGATTTGGTGCCCGAACCAGATTGTTCCGATAGCTCAGTTGGTAGTAGCGACGGGCCATGAATGCCTGTGGTCGCCGGTTCGAATCCGGCTCGGTGCATTAAATTTTTCAATTTTTCCTTTCATTTAAAAATTTATGATTTGGTAATGTATTAAATTAATTACATATTCTGTGTATATGAAAAGGATACGTTACTATAGGTATGTGCAAACAAATTATTCGAATACACAATCAATGATCCCCAAATTATTCACGAATGCTTATAGGGGGCCAGAAAGAAAACTATGTGTGTAAGAAAATTTACTGATGTATTTTTTTATATTTGTTTTTAACATTATTAAGGTAAATAAATGACTAGCTTATTAATGGAATATGTTATTCGTTATTAATTTATTCGCTACTCATTCCAGTAGGATTATCAAATATTCGAATTTATTAAGTATCGTTTGCAAATCAGTTGTTAGTTTTTATCGTTATTCAATAATTTAATAACAAACAAACAATTTTGCTTACCTCAGAGCTTATATAACATTACTTATATTGACAAACAAGTTGTTGATATTTGATAAACATGTAATTTAAATGTAAGAAATTTAAAATGTACTTTATGCTTTATCTAGTGCACTTAACAAATCAAGATAATACCGTAAAACACCCTATCTTCGCCTATCAGGCCTAACTTCGCTTAAAAAGAAACTGTTTAAGTTTCTAATAAAATGTGTACCAAACGTGCGTGTTATTTACTTTTATGAGTATCTTCAGCAGTTTTAATTTTAAAGCGTTTTGAATAGTGTTTGGTCAGAGTTAGGGCTTCCAATCCCGAATCTCGCCTTTTTTGCGGCCTTTTTCAATCCCGGTATTTTGACCTACAATACCGGGATCCCGGTATTTCCAAAAAGTATAGAAATTATGCGATGTAAACTCAATCAACCCGCCAAAATTATAAAAATTAAGGCTCCGCGAAGCATTTTTAGCTATAATACACGGTATTCAACTCACAATAAATAATTAAATAACAAAATTTAACGTACTAAATAACTGTCACACATGTTTCAAACATACGTCGTACATAGTTGATATAGTTCAATATTTGCCGTACACGTAACTAGATGTACACTAAATTATCTATCATTGAGTATTGTAAGTGTCTCGAATTTATTATTTGGTTAAATCTGAAAGTCTTAGCTAGGAAAGTATTGATAAACAAGTCTTTGAATTCCAAGAAATATTAAGTTCCATGCATTTGCGATAAAGTCGAAACTCCAACAAAAAAATGGAAGCTATTACTAACGAGTAAGTCCTAATTCTCCTTTGTTTTTTTTGTTCGTGCTTGCCGAACAAAAAAAACAGCTGTAGTAGCAGGTAATCTAAAAAACCCTTGTTTTATTAGATTACCTGCTACTAGAGCAAGTAAGATAATAATTGAAAGACTACCGACATTATGATGTTAAGTTAAGCATCGAAACGTTAATATTATATTAAAAATATTGTAATTAAAATGCATAACCTAGTATCATGGGCAAATTTTACTCATTTAAAAACTGTGTTGATGTTTGCACATACCTATAGTAACGTATCCTTTTCATATACACAGAATATGTAATTAATTTAATACATTACCAAATCATAAATTTTTAAATGAAAGGAAAAATTGAAAAATTTAATGCACCGAGCCGGATTCGAACCGGCGACCACAGGCATTCATGGCCCGTCGCTACTACCAACTGAGCTATCGGAACAATCTGGTTCGGGCACCAAATCCTTCAATCAGTTCCTTCATATAACGCCTTAGGGAGGCGTTTCTGGCGTTCTGGTAGATGTCGCTACATACGCCTCCCTAAGGCGTTATATGAAGGAACTGATTGAAGGATTTGGTGCCCGAACCAGATTGTTCCGATAGCTCAGTTGGTAGTAGCGACGGGCCATGAATGCCTGTGGTCGCCGGTTCGAATCCGGCTCGGTGCATTAAATTTTTCAATTTTTCCTTTCATTTAAAAATTTATAATTTTCTTTAGCAGCGTTACTGCTTAAAAACAAATATTAACATTACCAAATCATCTGCAAAGCATACTAAATTACGAAATATTCAACAGAATATTGTAATAAAAATGAACTTACTCATTAGGCATCAGGATTGGAGATTTTAGGTGAACTGTTTTTAAATGCTTCCCTAAACTTCCTGTAGAACCACCACGACACGAAAACTCATTGTTTGCCCGATCATCGCACAAGTCACAAAAAGCTCTGTCACCGAGTCTAGTGGCATAATTCCATACCCAACTTCTCTTCATTTTTAATAAAAAACAACACGTTAACAAACAAAAAATAATAAAAACAAAATTACCAACAATTAACAAAATATTTATATATAACAAAAATGGCAATAGTTAAATTCGTAAAGACAACCGACTGAGTGGCGAACTATAATCTTACTAAAGACTCATTAGAAATTTAAAAATAATTTTGTCATATCTTACTAGCTCTAGTACCTACCTACCAGGTAATGTCATAAAACCCTTTACCCCGTTACGCACGAACAAGAAAAAACAAAGGAGACTTAGGGCATAGGTAAAAGCTTTCATTTATTTGTTGAAATTTCGACTTTAATGCAAATACATAAAACTTAATATAGCTTGGGAATCCAACGACTTGTTTATCAAAAAAAATGCGAAATGAAAAAAACCCTTAAATTACACAAATACATTTTACTCTACGAGTTTGCAAGTAATAAATAAGAGTAGGTATATTCACAAATCATTTTTGCTTCAACTCAAACCGGCGCGGATGGGTCGAGTTGCCTTGCCCGTTACCCGAGCGGAGCCGAGATGAGAAACGTTTCTTGGAAACGGGACGGGACGGGACGGATCTTGGCGGGTTCGTGTAATTCGGGTTCTTAGTACCGCCGGGCTTAAGGACACGTGTACACGGTTCCGCTTATTACACGGATACCGCGAGCCCTAGTTAAAAGACGTGCTGTACCAATCGTCGAAAACGAATTTACAAGCGATAGTGAACCTTTCCTAAAGAAAGTTTCAACGCCGCCTTGTGGTGTTCTACGACTAGTACAATGGGTTGTGCTTCTAAGAACTGTTTGACATGATACCTACCTAGGCATCATGTCAAACAGTTACCTGGTGGTACCTAGCCATTGCCACATTTTATCGCCTTCGCATACCTTGGAACCCAAATGGTTGAACGCTCTGGTTGTGGGATAAACTCCTGCCATAGTTTTCCCGAGTGACTGAGTGTTGGTTGTTTTAAGAAAGCAGAGTACCTACAGATTATCGGCAACGCGCATGCAAGTATCCATGGCAACATTGGCAACCGGTTACCATCAGGCTGGCCGTACGCTTGTTTGCCACCGATATGCTATAAAAAATAAAAGCGCAGATGTAAGTGTTGTGGGCTGAGGCAAAGCAAAACACTATGTAAAATAGAACAGTTATTTATAGTAACATAACTTATTTGTTACACATTGTTCCTATAATAACTCGGACATAGGGTACCTATGCGTAATATTTTAATTTTAGTATCTGTTTTTGTTCGAACGCAATTATATTAATTATGCATTTTACTTATAACTTTCTTAGGTGGTGTTTTCGTACAGTCGCATAGCATAATTTACGTCTGAGCAAAATCCAGCAGTAAAAATAAAAATAAACTCTATCGTCATTACACCCCGTATTATCGTCATAACCTCTGTGCTAATACACCTATTACTAGCTAAAGTCACAAAGGTGTTTTACAGAAGGCGTAGCACGGTTCAATCAAACACCGTGTTCGGGTTAAGACTGACTTTATTCACTTACCCACATTCATGCATTATACATAACCAGAGCTACCCACAGCCATTCTATCACTTATCGCTGTGGATAAGACGTCCGTCACGTTCTGACAAGTATGCGAGTGCGAGAGTGGCGTATGTCTTGTCCACAACGATAAGTGATAAAATGGCAACCGTGCTACGCCTGCACGTATATTTTGACCCGGGGTCAAAGACAGTATATTTATGTTGGTAATTGTTTATTTATTTATGTCGAGTACGATTGATCGTCTTTAATCAATGTTGATCTCGGGTTCGAGGGCCAGGATCGTGGTGCGTTGCATCAACTTGTCGCCGTCAATGTGTAAGAATAGTACATTTTACAACTAGTGTGAAAAGAATGTCTTTTTACCACTAGTACCGAGGTATCTTGCCACGAGCTGGAAGCGAGTGGCAAGACTCGGTACGAGTGGTAAAAGACATTTCACACGTGTTGTAAACGACGTTTTTTAATACAATTGCGAAAAATAATAAATTAATATATCATTGCGATAAAATATGCTTGCTTCGAAGTTATTTTTGAACGAACCCATACTTTACAAATGACACTGACAGTGACAACATACTATTGGAATCAGCGCCATCGGGTAAGAAATCTAATATAAAATTACTGCGTTTCGAAAGTATAGTTTGGAACTAAAAAGTAAAAAGCACTAGTTCGAGAAATTGAGCTTCTCGTACGCTACGCAGCCACAAAAAGTACCACTTTTTGAGCAACTGTATTAAAAATGATTGTATAGTCTGAGCTGCATGTAATAGATTATTCGCAGTAGTTTATGGCTGATATAACGCATTCGTCTCTATCCGACTTTGGACATTTTTAAGCGACTGGCGAAAATAGTGAAGTCCCCAATTCGCAGCTACAATTATACACCATTTCCATCTGCACTTTTATGATTCTTAAGGATAAGGACTCTGTCAAGCTTACGTAGATCGGGCCCTAGTAGTAGCACAATTCGCAAATTCATTCATTAATTAACATAGTTTGTGTCTGCCCACGAGCAAAGGTGCAGCTGACGTAATCCGGATCGGTGAATGTAGCCGAGAGGAAAAGTGGGCGAGCTACCGAATGCACCGGCGACCTCGCCGCCCACGCACTCCTGCAGCCCTTGCGTTCATTCATTAATACTGTAGGTACCTAGGTAACCTAGGTATAATTTAGTAACCGAGTTGATTACGAATGTTTTCTTCACACGTGCGGGTTGCCTTGTCATTCTCTTGTGGAGTGTGTATCACATATTTTGTGCCATCGTCAGTTTCTTTTGCTTACACTATAGGTACCAGGCTATAAGTAGGTATGTAATACTTAGTACTTACTTAACCACAGCCATCTGCAATAATATTCTATAGTATCTATGTACAAGGTACACCAAGATATTCGACATCTATCTATTTGTGTTTTCAGCATCTAGTTCTGTCAAATATTTATCCGCGGATATGTAAGTAGGTATATATACTTAATTATTATTATTATATCGAGCCCGTACTTAAACAATGCTTAGTAGTAGATTGTATGACAGGGGTCTAATTAAGTAAGCCATATTACCACGAGATGGATATTTTCCCGAACGAAGTGAGGGGAAATAGTTCGAGGGGTAATATGGCTTATAGACCAGCACGTCTATCATGCGACGGCCGCGACATACTCTCGATTTTTCTCGCACTACACCTCTTGTTCTAAGTGTTCTAATAAGAGAGAGACGAATAGTGCGAGAAAAATCGAGACAGCTCGCGCGCCGTCGCGTGATATCCATCATCAACAATTCATCCACCACAATCAACAATTATACCAAGGCGAAAATATTGTTCGATTTGGCGCCATTCTTTTTAATAAACTGTTTTGACACAGATACAAAATATTCACACCACGAATAAACGCCTCTGATCGTCTAATAGCGGCGTCGTAAACGGCCGAACGCGGCGGACAGCATACGCGGGGCATACGATAAGGCGATATAGACAGCAGTCTATCCCGCTCAATATTCATGTATGCAGTCAACCACGCTTGAACGTTTGGACGCGGCTATAGTCAGTCAGAGGCGTTTATTTTTTTAATGATTCGTAATTAGGGTATAAAACCACAAATACAAATACAAATATTCTTTATTGCTCACCAGGCATAGTAAAAAAAACACCTAATGTTTGAATTGAATTCTGTTTCCTGATTGGTCGATTTTAATGTCTAGCTGTATTCTCATATTCTGTTTAGTAGATAGCAAATACTAATGTTTTTAGGGTTCCGTACCAAAAATGGTAAAAAAGGAACCCTTATGGTGCGACTCCGTCAGTCTGTCTGTCTGTCTGTCTGTCACAAAGTGAAATATCTCACGAACTGCTTAAGCTATCAATTTGAAATTTGGAATGATTATAAATGAGAGTTATCCGCGTGCATGGAAAATGAAAAATTTAAATATACATTGAAAAAAATTTAAATTACAGGGTTTGAGTTGCACTTTTCGAAACAGTTTTTCTTTTTTTTCAACTTTGGTAAAATTTTGATTTATGAAGGAAAATGTAAAAAAATACCATCCCCCCCCCCCCTTATCTCCGAAGTTACCAAAGCGAAAAATTTGAAATTATTACTTGTGATTAAGATAAACGTAAATATCACTGGAAAAGTATAACTTTTTCTGTATCTAGCGTATTTTTTGTTTTTATTCATTTTGAGGAGGGGGCAAAAAAAAAATCAAGTATTAGGTCAAGTGGGGTATCATATGAAAGGGCTTGAGTTGCACTTTTTGAAACACTTTCTTTTTTTTTACATTCGTAAAATTTTCATCTATGAAGGAAAATGTAAAAAAAAACATCCCCCCCCCCCTTATCTCCGAAGTTATCAAAGCGAAAAATGTGAAATAATTACTTGTGATTGAGATAAACATTAATATTACCGGAAAAGTATTTTTTTTCTGTATCTAGCATATTTTTTGTTTTATTTACAACAATCATTTCCTAGTTAAGTTTGCAATTTAATCAACTTTATAAGTATTTTTTCGTTTTGAAATTCCTATAAGACTATAATAGCAATACTCTCTTTCAAGTAAAACAAAAATAATAGAGATCGATTCACGTGATAAAAAATAATCGCTAAAAGACCAACATACATACTAAGCCGACTGCCCTTGCACGTTAGTACCAAATGGGGCCGATAGATGGCGCTGACCCCATTCGCGCTGTTAAGATTTTTCTAGAATTAATGGGGTTGGGATTGGGACGCGTATATTTATTAACGTCAGACCTGGCCATAATGCGAGTTTTACTGCACGCTGCGCGTACGGGAAAACTCGCATTGTGGCCAGGTGAAGACGTAAAATTTTGTACTCAACACGGGCGGTAATTCGTAAAGCTCCAGAGCGCATATTTATGGCCCTCACCTTTGGTTCGGGCCACAAACATCTGCGATCTGGGGCATTCACGAATTCACCCCCCTAGTTACGTAATGTACTATTTCGATAGCAGGTCAAAAAAAGATCGCGATTCAATTGTCTTGGTGTAAAAGTTACTCGTTGTTTGAAATTGAATTCTATTGTGTTGGGTTAAAATAAGTAATTTAAGAAATATTGGGACATTTACTTTACCTTGAGTTAATTGTTAGTTTGTACGGAACCCTCGGTGCGCGAGTCAGACTCGCACTTGACCGGTTTTTTTTTAAAGAGTTGTGATTGGTGGATGTAATATTGAACTGTTGTAATTGGTCAAATTAAAATGTTTTATAAATCATAAATATGCATACATATTTTCCCTAGGGGCTAAGTGTATTACTTTACTAAGTCTAATATGACGCACTTTTTGAGCATGAAAAGTGAAAAATATGAAATGTCCCAGGATGCCAAATGGTCAACTCCCGTTTAGTTTCTTAGAATACAAGGAAATGTAGAGTAGAGAATTGGCGCTGATTGTCGGCGCGTTCGGCGCATACAAGTATAAGTACTTACATAATAAGCGCTGATCTAAACAGAGCCTGCAAGGTAAATTACTTTGGTGAGTCTCGAATAGGTACAGTCACTTATTACCGAATCGAACTTTGACCGAAACACATTTACGACCGAGTACGCATCACCGTGTTAACAGATTTAATTAATGATTCGATAATGTCTATATCATGGTGGGCCTGGGGGTGGGTTAGGAGACCCTTCACTCAGGGGAGTCATCAATCTTTTAATGATCGAGCGCTTGCATTCCTTTAATTAGGATCGCTGGGTCTGATTTAAATGGAATTTAATATTTGATAGATATGTTTTTCAACTGTTTTCATCCCGCGCGGCTCTAGATTGTGTTACCACTTAGCAAATTATAATAAAGTGTGTTTAAATGCACGATACATTTTCCAAAATCCGAACTAAAACATCTGTCTTGATGACGTCGTTATTAACAAAGTCGGTATGAAGAGCTGTCATTTGCCCTCAGGTACTTGTAAAACTTGGCTGTAGGTACATTACTGGCAATTTGAATTTTGTTAGATAATTTAAGAAAGAAAAAGATATTCATTTATTAATTGAACCTTGATTGCACAAAAAAAAACTTAATCGTACAAAATGCGTATTGAATGCCATGTGGCATTCTCTGAGAGAAAGGATAAAATGAATATCCAACTACCCTCTATAAGTACACGTTGTAGAGTGTAAATAGCTAAACAACAAATGTAATTAAAAGACTTATTGATTCTACGAGTTTCAAACACAATAAAGAGGTCCATACATACATTAAGTAGAAAAACATTGCCATACCCCATACCAGATACCGAGAAAAAAACGCAATGTTACAAACTTTACCCACTGGTTATTATATTAGCATTCGAATCCTGTTAAACAAGACAGTCTAGAAATTAACACAAAATAATCGCCTTCCATGCCAGCTTGGTAAATGATCCACTAAACATTTTATAGGTTTAATTAACTTTAATCATTTTATAGATGTGTGCTAAAAGCAGAAGCTCCGCGGGATGGTAAAGTGAATCTTCGATCGATCTAATTTGTTTATAAAGTTCTACATTAACATGTAACGATGAAATTATCGATATCGCATACTTTAAAGGACAGCGCGTAAGGTACCTAACTAACTAACTAACGGTAACGCTAAAGGCTATTATATAATTTGTGCTAAGGTAACTAGCTAACAGAAGCGCTGAAAATATCTCAGAAAATCTACCGAGAAAATAAATGTTCATGGCATACCTACTTTCTTTAATGAGGTTAGCTAGAAAATCTGATCTTATTTCAGTCCTATTTTGCGAGAGCATTCAGTGCAAGGAAACTAATGAACGGATAACGAAATTCCTCCGAAGCGTGCGATAATGAGTTCGTTCGCCGATAATTGTTACGAGCACAAACGCGCCTATTGTCGTCGGATTCCATAATATTTGCTCAGGTGTGCGCCGTGAGTTGACCTGTGCAATGAATGAGCGGTAATGCTACTACATTCGTGGGCCAGTGCGCATGTGCACTCGCGCTCGATAGCCGCACTACTTGCCGACTCCGCACGTGTCCATGCGACCAGGGTGAGGACCAACTACGTCAGGGAGGCTGTGCCGCGAGCCCGGTAACGTGCGTGGGGTAGCGTTGCGCGCCGCGACCCGCGCCGCGCGTTAGTCGCACGCTGCCGCCTGTCAGAGCGGCCGTCTTCACGACTGCGTCGCGAGCGGTCTCTATACACACCGTTCCCAATCAGATTCTCGTTAATCTTATACACAACAGTGCTTCCGTTTTATACTCTGTATTAAACTAAGATGTGTGTTTGATGCCTAACTATAGTTGATGCGTGTTTGTGAATATTCGCGTATCCGGAAAAGTGTTTTTCTTGTTTGTGGTCGCGGGCGGGCGGTGTGAGGGCGCGCGGGCCCGGAGCGGCTGTTCGGTGGATGGTGCGGCGCGCGCGGGCGCCGGGGCGCGGCCGGCGGCGCCGATAGCGAAATGTCGATACCCCTGGGCCGGGACACTGTGCTCCCTACACAGGTGAGTTCGTGCTTTTCCGAGCGACTCGAGCGTCGCCGTCGCCTGTCGCCTACTCGTGTAACTCGTGGAGAGCAAACGTGCCGCAGCCAACTTTAATTAGCCTTTTTTATTTAATCTGTACTTTTGGAAGAGGTAATTTATTGAACATTATTAATACGTAATATCTACAATTGTTATTTAGCTTTTTAATATATACATCGAAAAGTAATTACGAATTACTCGTTAAATCAATCTCGACGCAATTTAAGGATACTCAGAATTAAACACGCCTTCGGAAAGTGTCGTTGTTATTCAAGCGACTAAGATAAGAATTTCCAAATTACAAATTAGTCATTAAGTACGTGTCATATTTTAAATCAACTATAAGGTGTTGTAAACACCTGTGTCCTCGGTTGTCTCCATTATCAGTTCGATAGTGGACGGGGGAGATAACGATGTTATTTTTAACTAGCCTTTCCCGGCGAGTTTCCTCTCGGTACAGTCGCGCTCTCGAGTGGAAAATTGCACATTGCGCCATTATGCTTTGTTACTACTTTCTTTGATTAGGGACATACATTTTTTAAGGAATATTTTGTAGGATGGACAAGATGTTAGTTTTAGGTAGCAGACTTTTTTCCTAACTTAGTTTGGATTCAATTAATTTGTATGACTCTACGACTCTATACAATGTTCGTTACATACTCATCCTACGTATATTATAAGTTGGTAAGAATTTGATATTAGACGATTTTTAAATGAATGAAATGAAAATGAAAATTATCTACTCCAGACAAAGTCCATATGCGCATTATAAATACGAATTAAATTAAGTTAAATTACAAAAAAAATTGATGCGGATATTCAGAATTTTGAGTACCTAATTAAATAAATTTAATATTGGGTAGACATCTTTATAGGTATTAAATTGTACTACATTTTAGATAGGTATTCAAGTGATCAAATTCTTCATATTAGGAGCATGGTGTCAGCGAAAGGTTATCTAACACTTTTAATAGTTTAACAAGGGAATTACCCACCATTACTGTTATCTAAGCAGTAACGAGATAGCGTTATTGTAAGAACTTCACCATTCGTAAGTAATTATATCCAAAGAGATTAACTGACTACCATATGTAGCTTATCTAAGTAGTAAGTAAGAAGGTACCTACATTTTACCTACGTTAATGTGAATGACAGGACTTATTAACGACGGCGGCATAGAGCAAACTAAGGGCGGACGTCGTTCACAGTTACCTTAGATGTAAAACTAATAGACTTTTATAGACTTAAATTTAGGTCATGTCACTATCCAGAATACAACTAGTGACCCTGTGATTTATACCTAAACTCGCAAGCCTCTATAGGTCTATTAAAAAAAAACGGAAAACTGCATCGACTACAAAATCTATATAAGAATTGATCATACTCACAAAATTTCACAAGAATCGGTCGATAAATGCGAACTGTAGAAGAGAACAGCCGGATAACCGGACAGCCGGACATCGGGTCATCCGGACATACGAAATAATGTTTGCCCAAGCTGAAACGGAGAACTTCGTTCGCTTTGCTCGTTCGATTAATAATAAACAGGTAGATCAACTCTTTCCATATTTTACGGACGGACGGTTTTTATTCCATCCAATCTAATAAAAACCACTGGGTATAACGTATCAATCTTATCATTAATCATCTCACTTTCAGTACCTACATAATGATAACAATGAGACATCTTGCCCCTATATTTATTTAGGTATAACTTACATTATACTTACAGTTAATTAATTACTTTGCGAATATTCTTGAATCAATACCTAATCTTGATGCAATTAGTGGTCCGCAATAAAATCTCACGTATTTTTATTCCCTATTATTATAAAAGTATAAATAACGTCATTAAAAATCTGTCCCAAGTACATCAGAAACTGATAATGTTATCGATATCGAAGATATTAAAGTGTATACCAAGTACAGTGGGCAACAAAACATGATCGCGCTTTATCGATGTTATCAAATAATTCGAGAAATTATCGCAATCAACAAGCATGGCTATCGTAAATCATTTGCATAACTACAATGGTTGAGAAAACTGAATAAAACATCAAACATCAGCTCCTACTTGTGATTTTGATTGAGTAGAAAATAAACTCTATCTTATAGACTTAGGTAGTACTTTCGGTAAAAAAAAAATGGGAGTGTGGTACCTTTTTCATTTTCATCATATCTATATTCGAACGAACTGGGATAGGAGAACACTTTAGTGAACAATTTCATTCCTATAACATATCCCCTTTTTTAAGTGTCAAATTTTATTTTATTTTGAACTATTTTCAGAAACGACAGTAACTATCTAGCGAACTGGGAAATATCATTTAATTTATTCGACACTGCAATAAAACGGCATTCACTATCGATAGGTACTTATATATAGCAGATTCTATATCTCGAATTTAAACTTTCGTGAGACATGTTAAAATAAAACTTCTAATCACACGGTTCAACTCACGTAAGTTGAACGTGAGTACGTGAGTTGAACCGTGTGATTAGAAGATTCTATAGCTGTTCTGAATAGCTGTTCGATTTAGTTCGAGACAAATTTTCACACCACATATGTGACGTTTTCGAGGAAAAGGGACCTTAGCCCGTTTGGCGCTTAGGCCATTATTAATCAAATTCGAAAAAAATGTATTAACGTGCGGTAAAGAGATATTAAAAGAACGAGATTCAAAATGCAATCAAAACAGGTACAGATCTTGAAGAATTTTTATGCAAAATATAGCATGGTAAAGTTACTATCGATCGGCCTTATCACGACCTATTAATTAAGTGTTGTATAGTCGATCGGTTTGAGTTGTGTTCAATCTACTTAAAGGAACAAAGCCTTTGTTGACTGAGACCGCAAAACACCAAAATAACCTAGTTCTGCGTCGCTTCACGTTATCATTGAATTTCCTGGATACCTTATGTTATAACTCAACCCCTGATTGACTTGGAATATTAATCATCCCTGAAATTACCCTGAGTTAGCCACCAACACGTCATGGAATAATAAGCTGGTAGCACTACGTCGTCAGCTTAGGTCACGTCACTACAGACGCAGGTATTCAATGAACACAGAGCTCTTCATGATACAAAGGTATAAAAGTCGTAGGAAATTTTATTTCTTAGTTCCTGCCCCGCTATTCTGTAACTTGTTTTAAGCTCACCTCACCGTTCACTCCTAATTATAATTTTGACGCTGTGATTCGTAATAACTAAGCTTATGTAGAGGTCTAGTTTCATTAGGCGTGAAGGGCGAGGCGCATATTCCGGATAACAGTCCTGATGCACAAGGTCTTCATTGTGTTCGTCTATTGTCTAAGAGTCCAATAAACCCACTTATTTATAATACCTTCCTACTAAATAATCTAGGCATTAAGCATTTCGACTGAGTTAGCCTGGGCCTGGTATGGAATAGTGTAGGTAGTTGTAAAAAAATACTGTTATTTACCTCTCATAAAAGGAATAAGGGTTTATAGTTTATATAAGTAGGTACGTTTTATTGATGGGGATGGGGAGACGTACCCAGCAAAACAAACATTTTATATCATTTGATCATTTTGTAACGTCGTTCAATTGCTTCATTCAGAAGACACAAATGTACAGTCAACGTCATATACAGTTAGTCGCAGCCAAGGTAGCCAAATATTTCGGTACGCGTACGTCTTTATTACTGTAAGTATACCTATCATCTTTAGCACTAAAGGATTTAATTCAACCGTTTTAATGACAACTTTTTTCACGGCAACAGAAATTCAACTATGTGTTAGAACGTCATTAATGTACTTTCACACATGGTTTCCGCTAGCTCATCAAAATTTTATGATGAAATTCTCGTATAACATTCTGAGAATCCATATATTGGCGGGCTTATACCAATTGGACGAACGCATATACCTACAGGCATATGGTCTGAACTCACCATAAATACCTAACATAAATAAATAGATTGTGAACCTCGGTCACTGCAAGATGTATAAAATAAAACCAATGTTTCAAACGACTTTTTATCAGGCTTGTTACATATAAGGGGCTTGATTCATTTGTAGGCTGTATTTATACCCGCGCTCGTTTGGTTCGGTCGGGGCGGTATAAGTTCAAGGCTCTATCGATCCACCAACCAGCGGGTGCAAGGTTCCGGCCGCTATTTTCCTTCACTTTTACACTATTTCCGCGTGTATATTTGGCTACAATTGCGATCGGCACGTGATTGTAGAACCAAGCCAAACGTTGAAGATTTCTCAGTCAAAATCGAGTTAAAATGCACAAGATCAAACTTGACATCTCACTTAAAGCTGTAGTTATAGAGCGTTTTGTGACCAATAGACAATCGAATTTTATATTATGGCACATTATGGTAGAGTAATATTGATTGTCTTTGAATATGTAAAATTTATTTTAGGCAAGCCGGTGTGAATTGGCTTGTACGGGCGCTCCGCCACTACCAACCTAGCATTTGAGTTATTGATAATAGTGATAGAAAACTGGCATTGAAATAGGTACCTACTATTTATTGTCAAGTAATTGTGGTACACTCAATAATTATCTTGTCACACTTGTGTTTTATTGAATCATAATGCGTCAATTACAAACCCATTTATAAATGACAAATGTTCTCCTTGTTTGCCGTCAACGCTTAATGACGACGAATCGTCTCACTTAATTCCGATTACCTAACGTCACAGCAACATTATAATAGTCCGTTCAACAATTGGCTAGTGATAAATTGTGTATCGTAACATTTTCCGCAAATATTGCCTAACCTATCAAACGTTGAGACTATTAGTAAACTCATTCGGAGTTTATCCGTTATTTATTAAAGTAACCCATTATTTTAAACACTATACTTACGAGTTTTTATTTTCTTCTTTTGCTCTATAATACAATACTTTTATTACGGTGTAAAATAATACATGCAGTGAAGGTCCCAAATTCCCAATGTTTGGCGCCTCAATTGACAATATTTCAAAATATGTAATGACGCCTAAATCGAAAAGCATTTCGGTAATTATGTTATCTGAACGTAATAAAGTAGTTTTCTGTGTTTTTTTCCTGCTCGCTTTTAAGAAAATCGCGAAAACGTATAAAAGTGGTTTTCACCGTGTGTGACGTCAGTATACGGCTGCCATATGAAAGGTGTCCAAACTGCCATACAGAGTCGTATAGTATTGACGTCATAATTTACTTACAACCTTCTGGAATTCGCTACTTTTCAATTTGATAGTTTTGAATGAAAATTACAATTAAGGGAGAAATAGAAAAACACGTGTCGCTTTAAAAAAACATTTTCTAGCGAACTAAATCATAAAATGGCCTACATGAAAATATGAAATGTTGTCAATTCTTAACAATTGGCACTTAATTGTGCAGCTCTACAGTTACAGTAAGATTTTAGAAGTATCAGCTAGTGGAATAATTAGCATAGTATTGTGAAACCAATACCTACGACACAGTTTAATACTGTGCCTACGATTATCGGACTTAACGACCAAATGTTGATGTACCTCCAATGTCGATATAAACATAAACGGTATGGCCATATTGTAAGCTTATCTTATTAATTCGATTATCCTTATTATTATAATTGAAACAAGCCAACTCGCAGGTAAGCGGTCAGTTCTTCAATTGCTCGTTTAACTAGCTCCACATAATCCAACACTAGTGTCGCTCGCAGTGCGCTCGCACGAACCTGATCCTATTGGGCGATCATCAGCTCTGCCCGCCGGACTCGGCCGAACCCGTCAAATTAGCCAGAGCTGTTACCGCTCGGCCACGACTTTGGTCTTAAGCGACCTGCGACCAGCGTTTTATCTGTTCATTGCGCGTGATCCCACCTAACCACAGTGCGTTGCGCATCTCGACCGCGCAATGAACAGATAAAACGCTGGTCGCAGGTCGCTTAAGTAAGACCAAAGGCCGAGCGGTTATTCTTTCCGCGCACATGCGTCACACGCCCCTCCCGTCACGCCTAGGGATACTAGACCTCTACCTACGCGTATTTACTACGAATTGCGCCGTCAATATATATTTGTGGGTGAGCGTTGACGTGAGCTTAAAACAACTTACCGAATAGCAGGACAGTGCACGTTGATTAGTCCGCCTGTGGATTCAATTAGGTAGACGCATCCGTTATGCAAATACTGATGATCAACGGATTCTATTTTGAACAATTATATTAAGTTGTTTTTGGTCTAAGGATTAGATACATTACAGCATGCATGATTTTGCTAGGCACTGGTGCACGCACGCACGTAAAGACTTATGTTGCGAAGTACCCCTTTATTAATTAAACTTAACGAACCTCTGTTAACTAAAATAATATGTTTAATCCGTTTCTCGCAGACATAAAACTTACTTAAAAATATTACCAATGGTTCCATTTATACCTTTTGGTATATATACTCGTATATATATTTATGAGAGGATTAATTCGATACTTGACTGTAGAATAATTCAGTTATGTGTCTAATTAATGTTTAAACCACGTAAATACGTCGTGATAATCGGCGTAATAAATCACGAATATTAGCTTGATCGAGGAAACAACGAATTCAAAATTGGATTCACGGGTGGCCCACCGCTAATATAAACCAGAAAAACATGTAGTAAGAATTAGCTTTAAGAATGACATCGATAGCTCGATTGTCAAGTAAACTTTCATCGCTGCATGATGCGTCGGCGCCGCTATTGACACACTAACGTTCTAATCTAGTCAGATGGCTGCAACATATTGGGACGGGGCACAGACGAGACGACATGTGACTGTGCCCCATCTGTCGACAAGGTTATTTTAATGTTAGACGTTCTGCAAATGAATAGCAGCAAATGTGACGTTTTTATCAACTTTTAGTTACCTATTTAATTTGAATTTAAAATTTTGTACGTTCTAAAGTTTACTATGTTCTATCCATTTAGGTATATGATTATCAGTAGTTTTGTAAAGTTTCACATGCACCAAGTAAATTAATAAATATATATGTAAGGACTTATGAATAAGGGAAACTACATTCAATACCTAGAGAGCATTCGAAAATACATACATATAATTGTTTGTAATTGAACTACATTTCCCGAGTTACAAATGACCCTTTCCTAATTAGTAAGTGTCCTCATTCACACTTCAGCCGCACCTCAGAAGATAATAGTAGACCGTGCACTATGGTTCCGTTCGCGTCGCGTGCGCATCGCCCAGCCATGACTCACAGCTTCTGCGAAGTGGTGCTTATCTCTACCTTTAAGTACAGTCCGACCAAAATACGCGACTAGCATACATACATACATACATTCACGCCTTTATTCCCAAAAGGGGTAGGCAGAGCGCATGAAACGTATGTTCCAGCGCCACTTTTAGCATAAATGTGGGTATAAAAGATCGACTAAATGTGATATTGCAGTGATAGGTTGCTAGCCCATCGCCCACAACACACTTCAACCCTGCCGTTCCGAGCCGCACCCCGCGGCCCTATATATCGAAGAACCTTTCGTGGCCCATAGACACGAGCGATCTCTCGCACCCATTGTAACTTCAATAGGATTCGCCGATTTGTCCGTACGCCGTTCGCGATTCGTTGCCGTAGCGCACAGACACGCGGATTTGTCCACGGACCTGCCCACCTATTCAGTAACTTGTTTTAAGTTAACTGGTAAGAAATGCACTTAATTTCGGTTGCATATACTTTGTCATTGGAATTTGAACCTTTTACCGTGGATTGTGTAGAGTTGCTTTTTCACGGCACGTTATCTTCAATAGAAAAAACCTTGTCCTTCAGGCACAGAATAGATAATAGTACAAGTCTTCAGGTGGTCGCTAACCGAAGGTGGTCGCGTAACCGGCGAAACGACCCTATACATTGGTGTGTTATAAAAATAATCATATCTACAATTATTTACGAGAGTAAGCTATAATAAAAACCCTGAAAGCCACTTTTAAGTCGGCATTCTGTGACAGACGGGCAACTACGGAACCCTACCCTGCGCGTGGCCCGACACGCACTTGGCCGCTTTTTATTACTATTATAGTAAGCGTAAGCGTTACAGAGCAAAGCCGCAGACGGACAGACGGTCATGGCGAAACTACAAGGGTTCCGTTTTTCCCATTTTGGCTAAGCATAGTTCAAGAGTTCTTACCAAAATCGTGCCAAAATCTAACCTCAATAAATCAATCGATATTAGGGGACAATCTTACACAAATCGACCTAGTCCCGAACTAAGCAAAGCTTGTACTAAGGGTACTAGACGACGATAAACACATACTTATATAGATAAATAAATTCTTAAATATACAGAAAACATCCATGACTCAGGTACATATATTCGTACTCATCACACAAATGAATGCCCTTACCGGGATTCGAACCCAGGACCTCTTGCTTCGTAGGCAGGGTCACTACCAACTAGGCTAAAGCGGTCGTCAAACCTGAAACCAATTTCTTGCATCCACTGACAAGAGAGTTCTGTATTTCACAGTAATTAAGTATGAATAATCCGGAGACGACTGTACCTACCCCAGTAAATAATGATATTAATGATGCTATTATATCAGCGCGCGAATTAATCGGGCGAATAGGACGGGCCGCGTCATCAGCCGACAGCGGAACGGATAAGCAACCTCTTTGCTCACTCCTCACTCCATTTAGCTTTTATTACAGGTTCCAAGTCTTGATGCTTTTGCTATCACACGCTACACCGGTATCTAATGCGAAACCGTTACAGTAAAACCAGTCTTTCGCTCAGCGACTGAAAATTCAAATTCGATCAAACGTCAGCTCGTGATACGTGCGTGCGAAACTTACTCCGCTATTGATTTAAACATAACCTGGATGAGGTCAACGAACTCTTGCGTAGGAAGACATCCTGCCACGAAGATTCGTAACTAGAAGTATATAATATTGCTAACACTGTAATTTGACAATTCAGACAGATACCTATCTATGTTTTTTATTAGTTATTTATTTAAAGTCAAGCCCGACCACAAACTGAGTCTATTCCGCAAGCCGAAATCCAACGAGCATTTTTTGAGTGAAAAGGTCCTACTCTAATCACCCCAGCTCCTCCACGGAAATGTACTACTTCTTGTAAGGTGTTGCTAAGACTTTTATATGTACTACTTATAAAAGTAGGTCGTATAAAAGTATTAAGTTTGATTTAATTTTAAATTGATGCGTAAGATAATGCTATTTTTGTTATTTTCTTAATGATGTTCTTTTATTTCTTTTTAGTTTATTTTAATTTTAATGTTGATTACTACATACATATATTATAATTATTCTTCACATGTACACTACCAACTAAGGATGAGCGGTGCCTCTTAGCACAGGTATTGTATACTTAAAAAGAGGCACCATCAAATTACATTTGTAAACCACTCTGTGACTGAATAAATGATTTATTATTATTATAAACAAAACAAACTAGTCATTAAACAAGCATATTCCAAGAAGTTTTAGTAAGTAGTAGGATTTATTTATAACGATTAAGCAGGGCCAATGTTTATTTCCGTAAATTCTAAAAGCGAGCGCGAGAGCACCACTCGCTAAAACCACAATGACTCTTAGTTATGAAGAAACGAGTCTCTGCAAAGCCGTAAAAAAGACAATAACAAAGTTTTCCATGAAAACAAAATGCTCTAGGTCCCGGGCATTGCATTGCATCGAGTTCTGGGAGTAAGGAAAGTGCTTTTGTTTATCCAAGTGATGAGTTTTATGCTTAGAACGAAAGTTCCTTAATTAAGCAGCACGGTTGCAGTTAGCACAAGACGGCAGACGAGATATTCATAGCTTGTCCCGCGGTCGAAATGTCAAAGCGACGAATTTTTGTCGCTGAGAGTTAGTTGCGGGGTACTTACCTACTCTTGAAAATCGTAGCACAAGTGCACTTTTGCAACGACTAAACACCTATATCGCTATTCGTGTCTCAACGCCAAATTCGAGACGTAATATGAATTGAGACATGATGTTAAATCAAACGAACCGTAATGTAACTTAACGTCAGGGTTTTAATTATGGACAAAAAATTGTATTTTAATTATAGTCGTTAAAAGTCCTTTTTACAGAATATTTATACTTTCTGCTTAGCCGTGCCAGACACCTACAATATAAGCTCTCCGCTGTAGCGGTGGGAGCTTATCAAAGTGTCTGCCAGATATCGTACAGATAAGGATATACGTAAGTGTAATGGGAAATATTGCTAAATAGGCTATCCCGAAGCTATACCCTTATCTGCCGTACATTGTCTGCATCTTAGCGTGGCCCTATTACGATAATGGACCGCTACGTCGGCTAGTCCAGTGAAGTGTGAGTGAACAATGCCCGCATTGCCCGCCTTTCCTTATAACGTCCGCTATGCCGGCCATTACATACTCGGATGCAATCACACCGCACAATAATGCACATTTATCGAATAAACTTCCCCACGTACATGACACACTTTATAGCTGCATATTGCACGGTATCTCTCGAATCGTACACGCGCACTTTGTATGGTCCGTTTTATCGATACTGATTATGTCGCGATAAGGGGATAAGTGTGGTACTGTTTTTGATTATCTAAAGGTAATAAATTTAAATTTGTTCTTGCGCTTGTTGTGTTGTATAATTTCAGTTGCATTATACAGCTATTTATACGCGAGAAGTAATAAAAACAAATGCCGGCGTAGCACATGCTTTTATGACAATTACGGTCTCACTAACGGCGTCGCGTCGCCAGACGAGGAAATGCGTGTTTATAACAAAGTGCGTTGAAGTAATCCGTACAATGTGCATGCGCCATGCCATACCAGCGATAGCATTCTCATGCCCCGCCGCGACGGACCTCAACAAAAAACGTTTAAAGGTCCAAATTACTCTTACTACGGGCATCGCGTGCGTGATTTCGGAGAACTCCTGTCTTTAAATAACCTCTGCCGAAGCGATTGGGCTTCTTGCGGTCCGTCCCTGGCGGCGTCCTTTGCCTTCAAGAATGCTCCCGGCCCATATTTGGCTACATAATAACCATCGACTCCTGCGTCTCCCAAGGACTCGATTGTTCGTCCTAGTTTGGAAATGACTGCATTTTTGGCGAAGATTCATGATGTTGAGGGTTCGCTTTTTAGTTGCATGCTATTTCTAAATCGATCTGTGTTTTTAGGTTGGTGCTAATCTTGATGCGCCCGCGTTCCAAATAAAACATATAATAGCGTTAAATTTTGGGAACTGCAGAACGTTTTAATACAAATATAATTTTTAGTATCATCGCCAGACTTTTATTAACAAGAAACGTGTTTTTCGTGTTTTTTCAGATTTGCATAAACGCATTCACAAAGTCGACTGCAATTCGTTCATCTTAGCAAGGTATAATCAGGGCAGACACAGACAGAGAGCTTTAGTGAAGAATTTGAATAACATTAACGCGGCGCCTTTGGCTCGGCTTAATTAGGTGTGAAATTAAAATGAATATATCCATGACATTTAAATACAACGAACGCGAACAATTTAGGGCTTGTTGGTAAAATACCACGGACTGTCGCAAGTCGGGTTGTAAGCTCGTCGACCGCGAGGGCCTTATAAGGCGGCAGCAACGAGGCCGAGCGGCGCCCGAGACGTGAGGACATCTCCGGCACGACGCAGGGCCGCTATGGCCGCATATACTACACTGCCTAGTACACCATCGGACGCTGACGCATCCAGTTCGTTCTGCAAGGACTATTCAAAATGGCAGCCTGGCTGAGATGTCAGAGAGTGAAGCCAGCAGCCCAGCACTCTCTATAAAAGCGGCGCGCGAATCGCGCGATGCGAGAAAAAGCGCGAGCAAGCAACGTTTTGGGATTTAGTGTATCACCCTTTATAGTCGTAAGTACTGCCCATAGGCAAAGTGCCCAGTGAACTATCTGGGGTGAAGGTCCAAACGAAAAGAAAAAGAGGGCAAACATCCCCTATACTAATACATATCCACGTACTACATATCCAATTGCACAGGAATACCTACCGGGTTTAAGCTTTTAAGGGAAATGGGTTTAAGCTAAAGCTCTATGCAGTTAAAATATGTGTCTGTTAACGCAGCAGCTTCTACCATTACCAACCTCGTTAACCTTTTAATCTCATGCGCAAGGTAATTCTACTGATTACTGATTTGGGGAATACGGACTCAATTTTCGTTAACGCAACGCGGCAACGGCATTTTGCGAAATGGCTAGGCCAGCGTTGTCAATGTCACAAGCACGTTTAAATTTAATTGTTTTACATTGAGGGCTGAACGAAAATGTGATTGGAATTTAGCGAAGCTAGGCGCATTGTTTGCGAATTGAGAAAAATCGGCAACATAGTATAATTTAAAGCTGTTCAAAGTCTGGACCAACGCCAGCGAATCTTCAACCAGCATCAATTAACTACTAAGGGCTCATGATTTTGTTAAAAGATGGTAGATAGCTTGACTGGCCGAGCTCCTCGCGATAAAGCACGCGTCGCGAAACTAGCGCAAATGTTCGTTAAAACAACGTTACCAACTGCTCGACACTATACTCAACGAATGCCTCAAATGTCTACTTGGACGATCAAATCTGAACTTAAAAACAAAGCAGTTAAAGTTCTATTGGCACCTATTTAAACGATACAATATTTCTAAGGGGGCAGTGCACATGCACAAGTGCAACGCCTCGACTCTGAAAGAGCTTAAGAGCTTACTTAAGTCATGTTATCTTAAACCTTATTCTCATTAAGTTAAGGCAAGGCTGACCGCAATTGACTGTCGTTCATATGTTGATTAAGTCCGCGAAGCAAGTTGCGTGACAGAATTGGAATTATCTGAAGTCGAGCGCTACCGTTTGACACGATTCGACTCATGACATATCCTGAATTCTAAACCATATGCAATGGCAAGTTCAACTATTCAATTGGATTTGTATCTAAATAACTTCTCACTCAACGTTGGTTAAATTCAATTAGGTTTGGCGTCAAGTTAATTGGATGCAAAAAATATTCATGAATGTGAGTCAAATTGGAGGGTCCAGTCACTATAAAATTGAATCGTACATCTCCCTGTCGAAAATGTTTCGCGGCTGCAGGCGGAGCCAGTTTATGATCCAATTTAAAGTTGACTGAGCTTTTATTAATTGGTTTTGAAGCGCGTCATGTACAGAGCCGACGAGTTATGTAATTTGGGATAAGATTATGGTGTGTTTACCAGTTTGGAGATTTTTTTATTTAATCCATATGTGTTATTAAATTCCCATTAGGTACCTACTTAAATTCTCTACTACAGATGCAACGTAACTCGGATATATTTCTTCCCTTTACGCACTCAACCCCGTTTAAGTAGATGCGATTTGTTATGGGAACAGTCTCTGAAAAGGATAGGAATAGGATATATTATATTTTATTTCGTAAACGTTTTTCAAAAGTTCTACACAGGGGTTGAACCTTACTTAAGCTAGATCTACTTAGATGTTTTCCTGTACGATTTATCGATTAGGTCGGCTCGGGACGAAAATGTCATATGATGATGATGAATGGTCTACCGTTTGTAACGAGAGGCTTAATGGGAAATGAACGTAGAGCTAACTATTGTTCTAGTAAAAGTTACCGATGTTATAGACGCCGGCGTCATTTATCAATCGCGGCAGACGGCGACATTACTTATACCTGGTGCAGGATATAAAAGCAATAAATATTGCGATTTCTACCATTCTCCAACTCAAACGGTAACGACGTGACGCGAATTTTCTAGGTAACTCGGTCACACGCGTTTTATGTATTAGGTACGTCCGCGTCTCGCGAATGTGTTCCTTTGTTTGCTAATAATTAACCATGGCACCTAATTGGCTATTAGTTTAACCACGCCTATAAACAAATACGTACATTTATTTCTTTAACCCAGTGACACGAAAGTCGCAGGAAAAGTTTCGTTAGCCAATGTCATATTACTTGACTATTACGCTTTGTGAATATTAAGTATCGAAAGATTGCCTGAAACACAGTTAAAATTTCGATACGTAATGTAAGAAATAAGTCTTCGTTTTTTTAAGTATTTACAGTACCTATCAATAAAAGCTATAACCAACTGAACAACATTTGTCTTTTCTTTCATTGAAAAAAGTAGGGCCTTTTAACTACGATCCTTGAATTAAGTATTCATGCATGCAGGCTCCAATGGACCAATGGAAAATGGAACTGAATAACAAATGATCATAGAAGTTGGATCTAAGGTGCAATCAGCCAAGTAACTACCCACTATACGTAATAATCTCGAACTAACTCTCAAAAGAATCGCCTATGGGAGTTGGGTTCCTTGAGTGGAAACATGAGTTGAGTCGAATGGAAGGAGCGATATCGTTATCAGGCGAAGCGGGACGACAGAAGCTGGTCCTGCGTTGTACCATTTAAGCGCAGAGCACACGGGGCGTTCACAGATTCACATCACAGACAGCCCCATGTCCAGAGCTTGCATGGGGCAGAAGAATCGGCTAAGCATATTCTACTGGATGCAAGCAGGTAGAATTAAGTATACAGCAAGAAATACCAAGAAATACCCTGCATCTGCGCTCTCATGCAGCGGACTCCAGAATCTCATGCTGAACACACTGGAGCCCCCCTCGGTTCTCTTTACATTTGGCTCGTCCTAGGGCAAATCAATTTTGGTCGCCTCCTCTACCAGAACACTGCGACTCCAATGACCCCCTTTAGTCGCCTTCTACGTCGGGCTGGGGAGACCTTAGACCTATTCTTGCCCGAGCCTACACGTTAAGGAAGAAATACCTATATAATAATCCAGACACGCTACTGGAGGCATTAAGCAATACCAAGGCAATCACCGTTGCACTAAACGGACTGCGCGAACGCGCGGTGCCACCTGGCCTTGAGAAGATACCCCTACTCATCACCGGTCACCGCTGAAAACTGCGGTGTATTTTGTGAAAAGCAAAGCAATGCTCTGCGCGTACATGTGACGCGCCGTATGACGACAACGCTACGTTTGCCGTGGATGGAGCGAGAGGACGGTATACATATGTAGTTCCATCGTCATAGTAAAGTTTCGAAAGGCGTGAACACTTATCGTTATCGCCTTGTGTATTCTGCGCCTTATTGCACTTAATATTGCCAGTGGATTCAATTCAACCACGGACGTAATAACTGTCGTTTTCATTTTTTGATAATATATAGCTATAAAGGTGCCTACTGATAAGCTGATACTGATTCATAATCTGTCTCGATTGACCTAAACACTCGTCTCTAACGTAACTTGACTTCAAGATTTATGTCAAGTATATGTGATGCGGAGGTCAAACTTATTTGTTTTCGTCTGAGGCGAGTAGAGTAGGGGTTAGATTGTGAATACTAAACAAGTTGAGGACGGTCCGACACTACCCTTGTCGAGTAATGTCTTCCGCCCCATAATTTAATACTATCTTTTTAATTTAAAGATATCATTAAACACCAGGGTTATTCTTGTTTTAGCCCATTCATTACCATACGACATACGACTCATTTTGTCAGAGATGAACACAAATGAACGTATTCTGTTGTTTTAGTTTAGAGATACTGGTGTGATATATTAAGTAGGTTAGTGCAACACTCTTCAACTTACGTAGACTGTATATTTATGCATTTAACTTAATTTTATTGTTGTTCAAGTATGTAGACACAACTATACAGGCCTTAATGTTTTTTTTTGATTTGTCAAATTATGGCTACACTTTTGAGATAATATCCGAAACAAGATCAGTGCGATCAAGCACGAGGTTACTCGCACTCGGCAGCCAGTATCATGTAATCGCGATAAAGGTCGGTCAGTAGGCGATATATTTCTCGACGCAATCCCAGTACATTGACTTGCATTCTGTGTTTAGAGCGGTTCAATGACCTCGCGTGTAAAAAGTAACTCTCGAACCTGCAGACGCATTACTGCAAATTGACGCCATGCTCGTATCTACCGCGCCGACCGGGCTTGCGACGGGCGACGGGAAACGTTGAAAATGGGAAAGAATGACTCAATACATAAACAACGTCTCAAAGTGAATTAAAATTCAAAAAACATTCTTTTGACTTCAGGTTCAGGCGGGTGAGTTCAGCCGGGTGCGTCCCACGAGATATAACAACAAAATATATAATTTCATATTAATAACGTTCACAAGATATAATGAACGTTAGCTATAACAACAATACCAATACTTTTATAAGGAATAACGGTCAGTTGCCATAATAATCATATTATATAACATTTTTTTCTATAAGACTCAAATTGACTAATTTCATTTAGTATAACATACATAACGTATAACGATCATACCATATAATATCTTTTCGTATAATAAATATAACGTATACAGATCATACGCATATATATTTTCGTATAAGGATTATAATACGGAAAATTAAGCTAGGGCAGCCAGGAAAAGGGGGGTCGGAGCCCACATCAAAGGGGGCTCGGGGGGCGAAGCCCCCCGCAGTAATAAACAACTAATACTCTTATAAATGGTATTACTTGTAGGTTAGGTTAGGGTTGCCTTGTGTCCCTTAGAGCGGAAATAGACACCCCGCGAAGCGGGGTGGCGTCGACACGCTGGCAATTGGGTAAGGTTAGGTTAAAATAATTGACGTGTTTGATCTCAAAATAAATTTAATTCCAATCTTACAAACGCTATTGTTTTTTTTCCAAACTCAAGTTGAGGCTATCGCTCTAAGAAATTCACATATTTTCTTCATACGGCATTGCTATTAAAATGAATGAAGCCAATTATACTATACGAGCATTATACATTTTGATGTTAGATAAATTGTGCAATATATGTTATAAACCTTAGGTGTTATGAATATTATACGCTTTAATCGATATATCAATTGATATTATTTCTAAAGTACGTTATACTTTATGAGATTATATGTTTTTACATTATATCTTTCGTTCGTTATGTGCAATGAACGTTATACTAAACAAAGTTATATAGAGTGAGCGTATATATTATGACCCTTATATGATAAGTTGTTATACCTCGTATTACTTACCCAGTTCAGCCAGTACAAAAAGGCAATAAAATGTGATCGATGAAATTTTTTTAAAAAAAAGCATTGAGGCGGAAAAGAGCGGCTCTTTCTTGAGCTAGCCAAGAGTTATCGGAGCTCGTTATATCGAATGCTTGCTCTGAGACACCCGGTGCCCGGTGAGTTAAATACTTCGGAGTACGTTTTTAAGAAAACTCCAGACGATTGAAATATTAATAGTAAACTATAATCGTGATATCGTAATGACCTTTACGTTACTTCACAATTTCTCAAATAGGTAATAATCGATCGCGATTTCACAACGTGTTTTACCAACTTGTGATTCATCACGGCATTTAACGAAAAAGAACCGTCATCAATTGCTCACAGTGTTTAGCGAAATCTCTTTGTTGCTTTTAGTTGATTTATCTATTAGAGAAAGAGAGTAAGTAGATTGCATTAATGGAGTGCTCCCTTCGGGCTCACGACGAGACTTTCACTGATCAAATTTTTGCTAAAAGCCGGTCCCTGATCGCGAAAGTGGTTGGCCCGGTGGGTGCAGGCGCTGTTTATGAACCGGTGGTTTGACTCGCTTAGACATATCGCGTATGCCTCACATACTCTCTAACTATCACGATTAGTTCTTACGTAATGCCTAATTACCTGAAAGGAAGCAGGAACTTCTAATTATTAGCATTCATCTGTTACCAAATATTAGAGTGGGCAAAATTAACGACCAATTAACAATTTGTTCACGGGGTTCACATGTCACTGTCAGAGTTATGACGTAGCTTGATGCGCCCGCGACGGCTTCGATGACACTAATTATTGTGATGATTTAGTGTTATTTTTAGTGAAAGTTGTCGTAAATAGTGTCTTTACGTTTACCGACTGCGCTCCATGAGTTAATGAACACAAACAAATATTGCTACAAAAAGGAGGAAAATAAATAGCAGCTTATTTGCAAAGGCTCAGCTTAAGGATTGCCTCGAATAAAACCTAGATATCCGCTGTATGTATCAGAGACATTAAGTTCTCGTTGCAAGCAATTCCAATGAAGTTTTTTTGTTTTGAACTACACACTTTGTGTGGATGGGGAGTTGGTTGTATTTTCAGTAGCACGTTTGAGGGAGATACGAGGTTGCGTGTGTAAGCGGCTAAAGGACGGCGAGGGGGTTCGCGGGTCGTATGCAAACAAACGTTAACAACCCGCCCCAGGCCGACATCCAGTGGCAAAATTTCTCATCCGGCCGGACTTTACTCCGCTATTCAAACTTGTAACGATGTTATACACAATTCGATTTTCCCCGCATCAAATATGTACGCTTTGGGTGTAACGAGAAATTGCAAATTCATATTAGGCTCTATTCTAGTTGCGGACTTTAGTTCAACTCTTTACTTATGCAATTTGAATCAATTTGAAGGGCTAATCAAGGTGAAATTAATGTTACTGAGTTGTAAGGATGAAATGTTGGTATTTTTTTATATAATTCATTTATGGAGAGTCATGCCTCCATACCCATATTAGGTGAAGTAGAAGCACGTCGGTAGCACGCGCTCCCGTAAACTCCCTCATTACACACTAGTCACGTTGTAACAAATTGATATTACACGATTATAAGAAATAACGTGTATAAGGACACATTACGGCCATATTAACATTCGTGAAGGGCCCTAAAAATGATAAAAGGCCGTGCACTCTGAATGCCTAATGGGACGGAGCGATGGAATAAATCAAATTTACCTGATTAGAATTCCTTATGAGACGCTGTGCTTGACTCTTCAGAGTCCTTTGAGATGTTTATAGCGAACGTTTCATTTGATTGTTTGTTTTTCTTGGAGAGGTGGGTAGTTTTGGTTACGCGTTTGTAACGAAAATTATGAAATGTCTACTACGCTCGGGACGATAACAATTTATTAAGGTTAACAATTTACTTAAGCTTATGCATTCACTCATTTAACATATTTTCAATCTTAGCTAATCTTCGATAAGACAAACTTCAATAATCGATCATCTTCGTAATAGGATTAATAAATGAATTAAATATCTTAGTTTCAATCTATAGCTTCTTGTAAGGCGATAAAGAATGTATCTTTGATGATAGATCAGTCAGGAAGCAGTCAGCCGTAATGTGTTATTATCCGGCTTCTCCAAACTCGTCGCTTGGCTCGTGTCAAGATTATCATCAGGTAGCGGGGACAGTAGTCGTCGTGACTCCAACATTTACAACACTTCACCGCTTTTACATGGTTTTATCCATAGATCTCGATAGCAGTAAATGAGTATGACAAATATGGACAGTAGTTAAAACGGCTGTCAAGATTTTTTTGATGCGAGTTGGTGGCCTGCGGAGCTGGCAGGTTATTAACCTTATCCTAGATTTCCTCTTTGTAAACTTTACCTTATCAGTATTATTTAGTAAACTAAGAAGAAGGAAGATTAAGAAATAATGGGACGGTTTGTTAAATCACGCCTTTGAATCAGATTTTCCTGTTGGTTTAGTTATTACAAAATGCAGAGCAACGAGAATTGTCATTAAAACCTTGAAATAAAAAACGTTTAATAGGTATGGAGGAGCCCTTTGTACGTTGTTGACAGGCAAAACATATCATTTGTAACATGTCGATAAGTCGTTCCTCGGAACTTGTCTGATATGCAAATAGAACTCCGATAGCTGTCGAGACCGATACAACCTTTAATTCGATCGACGCATAAACGAATGAATTATTCATCGCGTATAGTCGACAAATTTGAATGATACGTTGAAATTGAACTGATAACTCTAATGCACAAAATACAACACAAGAAGCGTACATAGTTAGGGTACACTACCTACTCCAAGATCCGCAATTCCCGGTTCTTCTGTACGAGTACTTTTCGGTACTGAGTATTATTTTTGTAATTAACTGAGAAATTTTTGAGCAACAAACATTTATATAAATAATCATTATTACAAAAAGAAACAACCGCATTGAGAACCTCCTCCGTTTCTCTGAAGTAGGTTAAAAACAAACTGTTCAAATTAAGATTTAAATCTGACATGTGATTGGAAGGTAATGAAAGACTACAGTCTACAGCCGATACAAATTACAATGACAAATATTCAGGATAGGTTCCCGTTGCAGTCGACCTTCAAGAAATCAGGTTTTTAGTCGTTTAACTCGCGAAATCGAGAGTTTCGTTCTACTTGGGTGTTTACCATCGTGTTTACTGTCGAGACGATATTCATAAATCAAAAATTTTGGATCAGACCGTCTATTTGTCCGGACCGCACATTTATTTACAGACGTGTCCGGGTTCGTATGAGTAGTATTCAAGCTGAATGAAGACAATGGTTTCATCCGACTGAACGAAGATAATGACTGTACTTTGTCGTCTGATTTGGATAAAGTAAACGATCGCAGTTCAACACCTGTCGGCGCGCCGTGTAAAGGTTGAGGCACATCATGGTTATTACCCGCTGTCTGTGTCTAGCGAATATTAAATTAAGCCCCGTCGGCCCATTATTGAGTTGTGAAGCTGTCAAACGCGCTAAAAGGCTTTTGCTGGCGCATTTCTTTTCAAAGCACGATTAGTTTAACCTGTAAAAACATTTTAAAAGTAATGAGATCCAACCTTAACGCAAGTTTGTTAAGGTTTGATCGAGTTTTTCTGCACTGCAGCTAGTAAAACGATTCCTTAATCGCATTTAAATGTTGTTACCGTTTATTTAGCGTTGATAGCATATGTAATAAAGACATCAAAAGTTATTGCCCACGATTCCTGTGCAAGCGAAAGCTTGTTTAGCAAAAGTATCGCGAAATGTAAATGTTATGAATATCGTGAATATATCGACAAAGGCTTTCGGTTCATCAATAAAATGAGAAGTGGATTGCGAAACGATGGGTACCCCCCGATAATTAACCCGGTTTAACAATAAGTAAATGCATTGCGGTGTGTTGCATCCGAGACGGGCAATTATTTAAAATTGCGATCGTTTACGGACTGGCGGCAGCGGTCCACGTATATAAACATTCATAAACGAAATGAAAAAATCTGCAGAACCGAAGTTCATTTTCCAATCCTTTTACATCCTCAACCATAAAAAAAAATAGGATCGTTTAATCAACGCAACGAAATAAAATGCAAATAACAGGGGTCGTAGGTGCCCATCATAAGTTAAAATACATGTTACACAATAGTAATTATGACTGTAATCCACTACGATAGAGGGCCGAATAACTTCATCAATGACGTTTTAATACGATTAAATTATAATGAAGTGCTGTAGAAGTGGAGCGAAGTGAGTAGTTTCTATCGGTTGGTCTTTAGTGATGAATCATGAAACGCGGGGCATTAGAGAAGTTCTTTGTGTAGTAAATCAACAGAGCACTTCAATTTGTTCAGCGGCGGTGCTCTATTAATTATTCCGCGAACGATCCTTCTTAGCCGTCCCAAGTCCTCAAGATAAAACTAGTTTGGCCAAGTTAATTTGTTTGTTCTGCCAACTCGGACGAGAGGAATACTAAAAAAATCCTCTTTATAGTCGCAACAAGCACTGAAGTGACACTTCAATACTTGTAGGTCACCATATCAGGCAACTTGTACTGTTAAAATACTTGGACATGTTCTTAAATGACGAGAGCCGAGGTGGTTATGGGCGCGGAAATGGGTTTAAGCGAAAAGCGTCCGCAATCTCTTTTAATTTTATAATGCGACTTGGACTGTTTGCTTTCCGCCACTATAAAAATATGCAAATTTAATGCGTTTTTTGCAGCTCCCGCTTTAATTAATGCCTCGTATACATAGGCACTACAACTTGGTTACGAATTATGCTAATGAGTGTCACAGTCATTAAATCATTACTTTATTTTAAAAGTGCTTGGTTATGAAATTGTTATGCGTTATTTTATTCCTTGTAAACATTGCATCGTATTTTATTTTGCTTTTATTACGTGGCATCAGCGTTCATTTCTATTCGGTACACGTATTTTTGCTGTTTATTACTTACATAGTACTGAGAAGAAATATTGGCGTGCCGTTTGTTTCCTCGACATTGGTTCTAATGTTTGTTGGAAGCGGATAGATACGCGTCGTGAGTACAAACAATCTCACGGTGGTAGTTATCTCGTTTCCTATCCCGCAGGAAACAGTTTTGGAAGCCAGTTCAACGACCTCCAAAGTCATATTCGTGACAAAAGCCCTATGGGCGCAATAAACTAGAGGATACTGGTCATCTGTCATCTAACAGTGGCCGCCCCACTCTTAAGGTCTATATAAGTTACGACTTAACTACTGTCTAAAAAGGAAACAACTTGGCTGTTTATTAAGGTTTTTATTGTTCCCGCTTGAGCATATTTTTTTTGTGTGCGGTGCCTCGAAGTTTTATCCACAGTACGCATACATATAGATATATGTGTGCGTACTGTCGATGGGTAGGTACCCATAACGAACTTTTGTGTTTTTGTTTAATTTTGTAGTTTTATTAAAGACTATTCTTCTCTTCCAGGTACATATCGGGTGCAATACATATCTTCTGTATTGATAAGACAAGAGAACGATTACTTTGAAGGAAACTCGTAAGTAGAAATTAAACATTGTTTCTACCTATTCGCACTTGCTAGGTAGAAATTTAAATCTATATATCTATATTATATATCTGGATATAGGTATAAACTTTAAAGTCCTGACCGACTGATTGACTGACTTAAATCAACGCTCAGCCCAAACCGTTGAACCTGAAAGCTGATTTTATTACAATAGGTATAGTTTATATAGCGTAGGTAGGTACCCACTAATAAGGGATTTTTGAAAATTACACCCTCAAGGGGGTAAAAAGGTGGTTGAAAGTTTGAAGCGGGATGGAGAGACTTGTAACTTGGTGTATGGACTCCTTTTCCAATACAAGAAAAGTAGTTATAGGGTTTTGGAAAAACCCACCCCTGAGCGGGTTAAATAGGGGTGCAAACTTTGTATGGGTGAAATTTGGTATAGAGATAGTTTGAGTCCCGGGAAGTCCATAGAATAGTTTTTTACCCGGAAATCAGTCCCTAAAGGGGTGAAAGGGGGGGGGGGGGGGGGGTGAAAGTTTGTATGGAGCTACGATATAACGAGTCCCACGAGGACGGAGTCGTGGGTATAAGGTAGAATAATACTCATTTTAACAATCAACCTTCAGTTACATTTTACGTACTGAGTTCATTGAACTTAATTTCATGCTCGATTATCCGTAAAAACCTGCGTAACTTTGCTTGAAAGGAAAGATGGCTATCGCCTTTTGTTAATACCCAGCGTAACGTTTTTCAGTTAAGTCACGTTTTTCAAAGTTATGAAGTTGTTTAAAACGTTTCTATTTAGTAGACGTAGAGTTATACTGGCTCTACGGTCATGTAGAAAGTGACGGAATATTGAACAAATAATATATCTCTATTTAATTCATCAAAATATTATGTATGTGTCGTATTGTAAGTAGGTTGCATTTGGACTTCCGAAAGACTAAGTATCTTCTTTGAAATGATACTAATCGTAGTGATATTTCCTTGTTAATAACCTGGATAGAGTAGTATAAACTAGTATAAAGGCACGCATGTGCAGATCAAGTTTTAGGTAGGTATTATCGGAAATATCCCTATTCCCTTTAATCGTACTCCGAGAACACATAACAACATAATCATACTTGCTATCTCAGATTGAGTCAGAAGTCGCTCGTGTCATTTGTTTTTCACTCGCTATCTAAACCCCGTGCATATCGAGATTACTCGGGAGTGTTCGCCGACAAAGTGAGCGTCGGGCTGGACAATCAAATCTGCCGCGACAATTTCTCGCTGCGACAGACCCTTTGTCCTTTGTGTATTACATGCACGCTCATGAGTGCCTTTTTGAGGCTCGCCCGGCACTGTAGTATTATTATACGAGCTATACGAAGGATTCTGGCCTTTCTGGGTCATGTCGTATTAGGCTTATGCAGTGAAGGCAATGAATGATGAACTTAAAATTGAGATAAAATTTGAGATAACGAAAGAACGATTATAAAATCTGAAGTGCTTAATCATTTTCGCTCCTATAATTAAAATGCAGTGAAGCGCCATATGGCGAGGCATGTTTGTTTTTAGGTACGTCACTCGAGATTGTACGAGGCGGCCGCATTTCCATATTGTATTACCCGATCTGTTTGGAAAGGTTGCCCTTATCGTCCCTACTGGTCCACGAATCGATGATCCAATAAGGTCGGTTGCGCATATTTGTCTTGCCCTTATCTTGGCTATAAAAAGCAGGTAGTTGCATTCCCAGAAGTGTGTCTACGCCAAGCGTCGCGGGTCGTTTAGTGTTTTAATAGTTTCACTTGAAAAAATACCGTTTTTATTAACGTTTTTGCACAAATCGTTGCTGATCTGCGCGCCATGTGTGTTTTATGTTGAATCTTTTGTCAATGAAAAAATAATTTGCCTTGAAACATTAACGGCTTTGAAAATGGCGCTAAGCCCGCTCGGACCGGACTAACGCAAAGTAAATTCTTTAAACTCAACACGATGACAACAGTTGAACCGTGAGTTCAACTGTGCTCATAAATCATGACCGCCGCGCCGCTCATTCAGTAAAGGACTTTTTGTAACCTCTTGATGCGGTTCATTAACTAATTCTCAGTGCACTTTTTTCACTACTCATTCATTAACGCTTTTGAGACAAAAGTATAGACGCCGGTCCGATTGAAACTGATGCGTTCTGACTTCCCGGAATTTTGTACTTGGTGGTCGTTTTGGTGTCATTTAAAATTTATTGACCGACCACACCACAATACGATGGACGAACCGTGACCACACCCATTTGGGTCAAAATTGCTGTGTTGTTACAGTGCAATGTAAGTATGAGAAATATGTTTCGCCAACAGACTTTTAAAGGTCACCGTAAAAAGGAATCAAGATTCGGTGTGGGAGTTTAACATTATGCTTCGTTAAAAATGATGTTCATCATTTGTTTTTCGTTTGCCAGAAAATTTCAAGAATAATTCGGTAGGTATCTTGTTGTTGTTAGGTTTGGTTACCTAACAGTATCCAGGCCCTAGGCAAAGATTTCTTACGATCAATACCAACTCAACCTACGCTACTTAACCAATTCGGTTTTATTGACAAATAATAAACAACTAACTTTCCCATAAAGTAAATATTTTCTTAACTAACAGTTAGGTGCTTCATTTCTGCCGCCACTGATTTAGGATTCCATCAAAAAGCCAATAGACCAAGTTGAAGCTGTTGACTTATTTTATTGGCTTAATAGGTATTTAAACCAACAACAAAAGTGAACATCGAGTTGGGCTAGTGAATTGTATATGGGCACTTCGCTACTACTTAGTATGTAGATAGATATACCACTCAGCGATTTAAGCTAAGTACATAAAGAAACATAAACAACACATAAAAGCACATTTACAAGAATCGCCTATGGCTTACACATGCGCATATATTTAGATTTTATGCGATGCAGTCGAGTTATTTGCTCTAAATAATCTCCCGCCTTATTGACATTGGCACCCTCTAACCCTTATTGATCTTTCTTAGAAAAGGTACTAAATTAAATATAACGTTGCGCACTGAGTAAACCCGTGGAACTGCACATCAATGATGGAATGGGTAGTGACCACTCAGTGCCTGGCGGTACCTACTCATCTCGACTCGAACTTTCTTCAACTTATTGAATCATCTACTTAGGCACGGGCTCGGAAGTTAACTCCAATTTAAGATTATTCTCTCCCCAATACTTAGCATGTCCTGTCCGGTGACAGAGAAACTTATCTTCGAGCTTTCATTAAAAACTCGTCTGATATGATTAAGTAAATCGTTTAATGTACGTTCGGCTTACGTCAGATTACTTTGGCTGCCATGCCCCCGTGACTCAGCGCTACCAGCCCTGAAAAGGTTTTCATAACCACCCACCTAACCACGAACCCCCAGTATAACTTGACCCTAAAATTCGGAACAACTACGCGTAATCAGAGGTCGGACATTACTCGTCCGCTGATGAGAGTTCTCGACGGTAAGCGTTGTGAATATCAGCTCTGGTCCAGGCAAGGATGTAGAAAGCGCTAGAGCGGGGCATGAACTTGGTAAAAGGTCAGACAAGTGAAATATAGTAAGTGCCTAGTTTCGACGAAAACGATTTACTTAATGATTATTGGAAATTGTCCATAGCTGCATATTACAGCAATCATTAACATTGGATTTGGACAACTAGGTAAATTTAAGTTTTGAGACACTATATATTACCCGTGACATTTAGTGTGGAGGTCAGAACTGTGCATTTATATAACTTTAGTCATCAATAAAAAGGATTATTACAAAGATTCGTTCGCTCAGTCCTCATTTTGTAACTTCACATCATCAGCCTATATACGTCCCACTGCTGGGCACAGGCCTTCTCTCATGTATGAGAGGGAATGGGCAGTAGTCCCCACGCTGGCCCAGTGGTGCAATTTTGTAACTTAAATAAACCAAATATCATGCGTAAATCGGCACTCGAAACAAATTGTATGCAAACACAGCCAGCCTTGCATCGTGTGCACAGCTTATCTCCGTTTAGGAAGTTCCTTTGTTCCTCGTACAAGGCATACCTAAAGCGAATGAAAATACAGAACACTCGTACATAAATCGAGGTGCGATTCGTCACACACCATGTGCGCATTCGCTCCGGGCTCGACCCACCGTCCGTCAGAGTTATAATCACTTGCAATCATCGATATCGATAACTCAGGAACTTATACGGCTAATAGGACTGGTGTGAACTACACTTCTTAATAGACTGCTTTGCTTGTTGTTAACGCAATAAGTGCAGCTGGGTTATCGCGCCTACAAAGTATAAAAAGGTGTTGTTATAGAACGCTTATGTCTGACCAGAGGTGGAACTAAGTTGCAATATACTATCATCGATAACTTACATATCGAGGTAAACAAAGGCTAACAATATTTATTCGACTCAAGCCCTTTATCGTCAATTATTTTGTCCACATATGGATATGGATATATGATATAGTGGGTTCAATGGATTGAGCTACAAATATTGCCGGTGATGGTCTGGCATGGCAGCAGATATGATGTTTTCCATCCACCGATAATAAACCTTTCCACGCCGTCAGTTGTTTTTATTGTGACAATGACAACCGACGCCATATGGTGAATGTGGATCGATACAATAAGATTAACTATGTGACGTACTCGTTGTTTGCTCCGGATGTGACGTCATTTGTTTGTTATTTTTAGCCCATGCGGTGTTATAGTTATAAGACAATTAAATTCACAACCTGACATGCATTGTGTGCATATTGGACCCATTGTTAACATACACCGCAAAGCGCCGCACCACGTCATACACATGTAAGATTTTGCGAATAAAAAAACAACATCGAATCTCTAGAATAAAATGTCTTTAACATTTTATTTTTCTCTAAAGAAATGTTGCATTTCACTTAATGTATTTACTGACTTCCTTCCAGTCAGATACGAAAGCCAGCTTTAATGTTATTTCCGTATTTGAAATAACGAAGCGAATACAGAATTACCGCCACTCGTTTCAGGAATGCATCTTCATTCGCCATTACATCTGAAAATAAGCCTGCATCTGCGAGACTTGACTCTCCGCCCGCTGCATCACTGTAACTTGTACAAGTATAGAGTCGAGCTAATGCTCTGTTTAACATCATTCGGTTCGATTTATTTGGAATAAGAGTTAGCTTGGTTAAGAACCAGTCCCGGCTATCTATGTGTTATGTAAACAAATGAACAGTTCACTACCAGGAAGAGGTTCATGCCAATGCCGGTGCGAGTTTGTTTCCTATCTTAAACGTCGACAGTGTATTTAGATAATTGTGTAAACATGTTAAGGTCGTTTTATAGAAATTCCTATAAGGTTTTTCTCTGGCTCTCCTATATGAGATGACTGATGATCAATGCACAGCCGAAACTACTGGGACTAGAAACTTGAAATTTACACCAGAACTTCCTTTTATGGCGGAGGCAAGGGATAAGACGGGATTGTTGGAAATTCTGTCCCTAACGGGGTTAAAAAGGGGTGCAAGGTTTGTATGATAAACACTTTTTTTAGCTAGCTACTTGAAACGTTGTAGAAAGATTACTTATTATAAAAAAGTACTTCCAGCGTTATAGAAAGTTCTTTCCCTAAGGGGGTTGAAAAAGGGTGCAAGGTTTGGATGAGAAACACTCTTTTTTGAGCTGGAGACTTAAACCTTTGTATACAGATTTCTTATCAGAATAAAAGAAAGTACCTACTGTCGGCGTTTTGGAAAAAAATTACCCCTAAGGGAGTTAAAACGGGATTCAAGGTTTATATGGATACTAAGAAAAAAGTTACGGTAATGAGATTTGTAACTTCGGTCTTTAATCTTCTATTTGGTGGTCTAATTCATCCCTTACAGGGGTTAAAGGGTGTTCAAAGTTTGTATGGAGAGCAAGACATTTTTAAAGTACTTAAGATATTTGTAACTTCTGTTTTAGACTGTTTGAAATTGATTCCATAAGGGGGTACAATAACTTAATAGCAATCATTTTTCTAAGACGGCAACAAGGAAGTCGCGGGCAACGGCTAGTATAACATATAATTTATTCCATGTCCTATACTATAGGCAAATTCAATCAACAATACAGAGACTAATGTATGCCATTTCGTACAAGTTGTAAGCTGCCAGTCGAACAATAAAATGTGATCGAATAAACATTGGCTCCGGCCCCCTGTCAATAGCTCTGATTGGAAAGCGGCGACGGGGCTACTACCCATTCATACCCATTCGACAACAAACAAATGGCTTCAATGGCACGATCCTGTTGCCGTTTCTTTCGCCCCAATGAGAAAACATTTTGTAAAGAGAAGTTGCGTTCCCTTGTCGACCAACGTTTCAGGAATAGAAGGGGTTGTAACATATCTGCTGCAATTTAAGGACGATGTTTTATCGCTCTCGTTTCGCACGATTTACGAACGGCAGCTTGTCTGCGAGCTAAATCTTGCTGAATTATTAAGGGAAATTGTCTTTTTCGTAGACTAGAGCGTATATTGCGGGTCTTAGCGGCTCTTATGATATGTTGCGGGATTTCTCCGTGGAGTCGCTGGGTAAATAATACATAGGCGCAATTTGGAGTTAGTTGTAGGAGCACGGGCGAGCTATAAACACGGCCACCCTTGCTCGCAGCCAGTAACAACGGCGGCGTAGTAAATACCCTATTTAATCACATTATTATCCTGTGTGGCGTGCCCTTCGAACTCGTATGTTTACTGACTTCGACTTTCAAAGGTTCTTCAAATAACTCTGATTGAACTTCAAAATTGAACGAGTTTTGCTTTATGAGCAATTTATTTGAAAATCAAAGAAAAACATGAAAGGTTATTTCGGTTTATAGGTAACATTTTTGCATATTAAAGGATGTCTGTAGAATATTTTGATCATTGGCTAAGCACAAACTACATTCACCACAGAATAGTTTTTTTCTATATACATCTATCGTGTTTACCCGTTTCACAACAATGAGGCCACATCACAATATGCCTGACTTAGACAGGCACTAAGAAAAGTATTTATTTCCATTCATATTTTTGATAGAGCATTGTAGCATTGTAAGAAATTGTAAAACCTCTAGGAATCTTGGTGCCGTTTGCTTATTGAATATGCCAGGAAAATTTTTAGGCAGCCGTAACCAAAGACCAGAAGCATTTAGAAACTTCAGGAAATACACAAAATTAATCATAAATATCGTAGGTGCTTTGACGAGTACCTATACGAAGGCGCATTTAATTCTGTTGCTTTTATCACATGTGTAGTATGATAGAAAGCTTTCATCTGTAAGAATCCGATTCCAGTTAATCTTGTTTGTTGATCTCACGGTCAATACGAAAATGAGTTTGTTGAGGATACAGCTTAGGGACAATATTTGGATAAGACTTAATTATGTCCGTAAACAGTTTTGAAATTCAGTAGGTGTGTACCTAGCAGCTCTTTAGAAACCTTAATGGAGCCGTGTTAATGGTATATTATATAACGAGTCCAAATGGCAGTTATAAAAATTAAATTACCCGCAGTATCATTATATTGCAGTGTTTACAGTATAAATATTGAAGTATAAAGCTACCATAGTTGTCTAACCTAGGTGCTAAATAATAGAGACGCGAAATGAATATATCTCCAAAACTGTTGTCTCTGATCATTTATAAATTGTGGTTTATCTTGGTTTCTACTTTCTACTATAAAAAATCGTTGAGTAAGGATAGGTAAGTACTTTAATTTTATGACGAACGTAAATACCGTGTGGTGTAAGCAACTCCAAAACATTTATACTTAGTAAATCATTGTGTCATCAAATCAGCTCATTAGGTGACTGTTTTCAACTGATGAAAAAACAGGATCATCGATTTACAGCAGTTTTTACGGAGGTGTGTTACATATTGGTAGTATATGCATTGCGCAAATGAAATTCAGTGCTGACTTGCTACATTAACATACGCAGCATTTTTGCAGTAAGTATAATTTCAGCGGCATTGTCGGCTTTACGAAGTGTCGCGGTCGCTATCTCTCCGGGCAGCCGCGCGTGACCGGACATCTCTTTACCGCCCTACCGCCCCGCACCCGCCCTAGGGTTCCCTCCACTATTGCGCGCCGTACAAATTGAATGCTATTGTAAATACATTCAATAAGGTTTGATGAAAAACTGCTGATATCAAATCAATCCTAACGGTGAATAAACGGTAAGCATTTAATTTATTTTTTCATCGGTTGATTAAAATAGCATTCTTTGATGATCGTAGATAATTCATTACGCCGCTGGCTTAAGGATATTGTTTTGTTGGTAGGGATTTTAAGGCTCTAGGTACTTATGCGACATGGGCGAGACAGCTTGTCGAACTAACATATCAAAACGAGTGTGAGACATTGGAATCAAATTGGAATGCGCAACGTAGGTAATCATATTGCAGGCCCCTATTTCACAAACTTCATTGTTACCTCACGACAACAATTTTACGTACATTGCTGGATCCACAAGTAACCTACAGACCACCTTAACTTCTAGAACTAGCAATGTATGGCGAATTGTCAGTGTCAGGTGACCATTGTCAAGTTGGTGAAATAGGGGCCAGATCTTACCTGCACACAAACTGTTAATACAGTTTTGCAAGGAAATTTAATAAATTAAGTTTTGTATCCCATTGATTATTAATAATAAATGAATAAATAATATTGAGCCGCTGTAGAACAGTTAAGATAAAAAGAGAAACCCTTCTGTGATAGCTGTAACTGCTGCAAGTCTATCATGGGACGGCCGCGAAATGGCCGCGACATACTCTCGATTTTTCTCGCACTATTTCTCTTGTTGTAAATGTTCTAATAAGAGAGAGACGGATAGTGCGAGAAAAATCGAGAGAGCTCGCGCCCCGTCGTGTGATAGCCGTGCAGAGGTTTTTTGAGGGACTAATATTTATATATACAGCAAAATACCAGCTTTACGCTTATTTACCACCTTCATCGTCATAAAAAAACAGGCGCAAATACCAACCTCATAAATCATGAGTATGCGTTTGCTTACAAAGTTTGCTGGTGACGAATAGGGTGGTTGCTTCCTTTTCGTACCCTTAACTTTGGAAGACGGGCGAAACCGCCCCACCCTCGCTTCGCCGCATTATAAATTTAACTTAATTATCGACACTTCCGGGTCGACTGTTTGCAGAGGTTAATTAACATCGCCTGTATGCTTGACTGGGTGCTGTTCATACCTAAACATTGCAAACATTGCATGATGTTCTCGGATGTACTTACGTCTGACAAAATATATATGCATTTCCCTTCGTTAGGGAGACTCCAAAAGAGAGCTGTCTTACTCAACCAAAACAAACATGACTGTATAAAAAATCAGTAGAAAGAAAACGAACAGATACCCTGTGATCGCATAAGTCCGTATTCTGTGGTTTTAAGTCTTGTTACGAATAGAGAGTCTGGCCGGTGGGTCGCACAAGCAATTTTTTTTTATTCTTTTTATATAGAAACAACAAGACAGAAAATTACCTATGAAATAAACTGTCAGTTATAAGACTTATAAGTACCTATCGAGGCTAAATAATCACACTGACATGGCCTGCGGTGGTGGCCAATAGTAAACTTGACAGTTAATGACAAGCAACGCCGCTATGCATTTCGTTCTAACTGTAGGTATACGTTTTTTTAAACGTGCCGTATTATTTTGTGACCCGACTCCCTGACAGAATCTAATCACTGTGGTGTCTACCAAACCTCGAATTAAATGATAGATTTTGTGGGCCTTCATCGTTATCATGTAAACGACGTGTTCAGTAAAGTCAAAGTTCCTAAACACCGTCTGAAGTAAGAGCTGCAAGAGGCATGTCGCCACTCCGCAAGTTAAATGCGCAGACAGGAGCAAGTTTCAGTACTCCAAAGCATTAAGTTTTCACGCCGAGACGACCCGCTCACGCGCCGAGCGTAAATCTCTTCGTTTGCAGCTACACCTCTACCGCAGACTAGAGTCAACAGACAACGCATACCTACTTCACTAGGAAAGCTCATCACACACACACAAACACCTTTTCATTGGGCAGTCGTGTAAAAAATATGCCTTGCTGTTTGGCGAAGCTATGTTGCATGCAATGCGAGTACCTAAAGGTACCCTTTTTTAGGTGTGCAATTAAGTAGATGTGACCAGAATCATTACTAGACTATATTATTGTAACTTTTATATTCCTATCACACATATTGTAACATGCAAGTCTCTTTCAATAAGCACTTTAAATATCTGACAATAACGTGTTCAATATATTTGTCATGTTTGTGAGCCAGAGTACCTTGTTTGGTGGCTACAATCCTGCAGTGACTGACCTAACACATCTTGAAATATAGCACGGCTACCAACTTTGGGTAAATTGGAATGGGTTTTGTATTTCTCGCACGCATCAAGCGATTCAAGCGTGCCATTCGCCAGAGAAGCGTATGGAACAAATATGAAAACGACTCTAATTCAATTCGTTAAGTCTAATTAAGCCTCACTAATTTATTTTCCTCACGAGAATACTATCTCTAGGATATCCGTTTTTCTTATATGTAAGTACTATTTAATTTGCTATCACTAAGACTGTAGAACTTAGAAAAGCATGCGAGTACTTTTCACCCGCATTAAAATAAAGATGAATATAGTTTATTTATTTAGATGACGTCGTTAATAATATATACGACATATTTTCAAATTTAAGCTATAGAAGATAATAGAAGCATTCCCTATTGAAACACTTATTGAAGAAAGAAATTCTAATCTTAGCTCATCATAGCTGATGTATCTGTCCCTCTGAATCTGTAGTCTAGTACCTACTTCTCGTGCTTATCTGCGAGCGTCTGGCTGCATTTGCACAAGTTTGCAGCTCTGCCGTGGATTAAAAACTGTCGGCAACTCGCATCGACGCTTTAGCAGTTTAGACAAAAGAAAGTCGCGCGTTTATTTTTCTTCGGATTATTTTTAGTCGGAAAGTTTACATGTTGGGAAATTCTACATAAGTATTCGTTTTGTAATAGCTGACATAATTAATATATTTTATATAATACGCACGTTCCTATTTATGAATTGTTTAGTTGCTTACTATTATGATTGGATATGACAGGTCATCTATGAAAGAACATGTCTAGTCACTTTGACAACATTTCGAGATATTGCGGTTTTTAAGTTTAGAATGATTCAATTAACCATACTATCTTCGTGATTAGATGCTTTTCAAGTGCAAAAAAGTGGTTTTATATTAATGTATACAATTATAGCAGAAGGTGAAGGTTAGGTAGGTTAAGGTAGGCTACATTTTGAGGTTAAAATCTTATTTTTCGAAAAAAATATTAGACATGTTTTTTTTCCGTGGACTCTTCATATATACTTCTTATTCTACTTAATTGTAATTATAAAAAAAAATGACGGATCGAGCTAGATCATTATACCTACATTTTATGCACCTAGGTATTATAATAGTTCGTTACGTTATATCAAGCTTATAACGAATATTGTACTATATAGAAAGCTTGCATTAGATAGGCACGCTTTTTGCAATACCGCTCATTGTTTGCACAAATCTTTAATTGCCACGACTTGGAGATTACAGATTTCTTAACAATCTTATGCGCATAATTATTATTAACTTATCGCGACTAAGCGTGACTAGAATATAATTTTCTCATAGGTACCTATGCCAACGTGGATAAAACATACTTACGCAAACAAACAAGCTTTAACTTTTATTTAGTAGGTAATCTTGGCTTCGTAACAGTATAAGAAGCCAGAGGGTTAAAAATAATCCCTCGTTTAGGGCTACGGCGCCTCGGGACGGAGACACCTCTTTAACCCGCATAGGAAATGCTTATCTTTATCTAGAGCTTGTAAAATGAACCTTATTTAGAAAGTAGGGAAGGCGCTTTTTGTATTTGTTATGGTAATGTGAAATCGATTAGACTTAAATGTTTACGAAGTGGATTTGTATCGAAGGTGTAATCTCGCCTTACTTACGCCGCGTCTCGCGCCCTATCACAGACGATCTTCTTGTATGATAATTATCTGAGTAAGAACCGCCAGTAAAAAAAGTAGTCACATTGTTAAGGCTTTAGGAGATGTTTGTATGTAAATCTGCAACAAACGGAGTTCTTCAAAACCCGTCTGATAAACTGTCCAATCGGACTTTCACAGGCTTAGCAATCTTAGCATTAAAGAATGTAATTTTCTGGTTATGTTAGCGCCTCAAGAGAAAGGTCATGTAAAAACTATTTAAAAAAAATTGTCATACTTAATTTTGTTTTTGTCTCTGTGTGTCTTTTGTGTAGTGAATACATGTCTTCTTTCTTTGTTTAATTGCCCAAAAATTTGGCATCCTGCAAAGTATCTTAGGCCTTCCTTTAAAGTAAATTCTGCTAGGGTAGACCATCAAAGTTTCATATCAGGTATTCCAGTTGGATATTTTACATGACAAGGTGCAAGTATCGTCGCCGCATGCATAGCAGGGCTGGTGTTCACAGAGCTTTCTGACCACTCGTCTGAGCCAAGCCAGTCTAAGTCTGGCCTCTTACACTTAGTTTTCTGACGATTCTTGGGGTCAAGATATAATCGGGGGAGAGTCGTGTATGGACAGTCGAAACAGGTTGTGACTGTTGTGAATCTCAGAGCAAGTTGTTTGCATGGCAAGCACGCGGGTGCGGCGGCCGGCCGGCGCCGGCGTCTATCTTCTATCTTGTTTTATTCGCGTATCGCACGTCGTCAGGTCAGGACATTCTCGTCGACGCGACGGCAGGACGGCGCGGCCGCAAGGTCGCTGGGTGCAGCCCTATCTCCGGCGCGCTCTCTCTACGCTAATTACATTCGTCTCCGATTCTAATTAAGCTCACATTACCCGAACAACTCTGTACCTATCTGCGCAAGTTCTACAAATCAATATGCCAGTGTTCTGTTTTCGTGGCGTCACAGGCATCGCCAGCGGTCTTATCTAGTGCGTCAAGCTTGCGTCAACCCTATTTAGAGCACATTAGACGTGCGCTAATTGTATCAACCCAGAATAGACCCCTATATTTATAAGTTCAGTATTACATTATTGTTATAGCAACAGAGTTCGCTGATGTTGTCGCGTAAAGTATGGGCTTGCGAATATCGAAATTGCCTTTTATGTAATATCTGTTCGTGAATGGATTATAGATAATGAAACAAGTGTTCGCTGTATCTTATTACAGGGGCGTCGCGGTACCTACATTCCTGCATGTTTTGTGGTTTATGTTGGTAATAATATTTTAATGGCAATAACTCGCTAAATATAAGCAAGAAATACTTGTTTGGCCTTTGCTCTATATTGGAATCGGTCAAGCATTAACGTCACCAGTCGGTTATTAAGTCATGATATTAAACAAGATTTAACTTTAATATTATTATATCTATCGTAAAGTCATAGCTTTATGGCCGTAGGTATTCGCGTATTGCAAGTGTGAATGAATGCATATTGTCTCGTAATTCATTAATTTACTGGTCGTCGGGTTGCGGTCGCCTGCAGGTTTTCACCTTGTAAGGGCTTATTGCATGGTTGGCAGACAACACAAATATTTATCTTTGGCGCCATTAGACACGAGTCATTATTTTTACTTACCTACACGGCTACAATGATGGGGCTACGTTGCTTTTAATTCATGTTTACGTTAAGGTAGAGCGGGTAGATCCCTCTATAAACATTTTAAGTAATTAAACCTGTAACATTTAATGCCTTAAATAGAAATGGGCGCATTCCTGCTCCTTAAACATTTTGGTACGGTGATATCGGTGTTTAAATCGCTTTTCTTTTGCGACTTTTTTTAGCTCACGCTTGCATTGTATATCACTTTAATAGACCAATTTTTCCATGTCATTTTAGGTAGGCTTTTACGAAAGCTTCTGTTACGTCGCTTGTGACGTTTGGTGTATCATGATGAGGTTGACATGCCGCAGCCAACAGGGTAGAGGAACGGTTAAATCGAGTAAATCTGTCATGAATCGCATACGCGCGTGACCAGCGTGCCACCGGGGAGATTACCCCGCCATATGCGCACCCTCGACGAGTGACGACGGATTCTCATTACATTCACGTTCATTGCGTTATTTCATTCCATTAGGGGACGCTATCGCTGTTAGCTGAGTTTTTTTATAAGCGGTTAAATGAAGGTTTGGAAGTAGATTGACTGTGGGAGCGACGTGTTGTCCGATCTAAGAATACATAATTTTATCATACTTATTTTAAATGTTGATTATGTGGTGTGGTTTGTAGAGCCCCCTACAGATTTCATTTCACTGATTCCAGTGACCTTAACTTACAGGAATAATTAAGGTACATTTTTGTATTTACAATTTTTTACTTGCAATTTCCTGGTTAACATTTTCAAAACAAAATCCAAGTCCCTTAGAATCGTCTAGAATTCGTGATCATTTAAAGCTCATGCTAACCCCTTTGGCTTCCAGTGGTTACGTTTGATTATGTAGGAACAGTTAGCGATGGCCGCAGCTGAAGACCAATCAACAACGATTGACTTTGACGTAAGGTTTGTTTAATCGAATGCATGCGTCGAGTTCGAGCTAATTGAACTGAAGGCCTTCCTATGGGACAATGGCATACATATTTTTGTGGCCGCGCTGTCGTCATTAATATGAAAAAATACCTACGCAACGTACCCTTGCTGTACCCTACAGTTCAGAACATTTTGCACAAAGTACAAACTAATAAATGCAAATAATTGGGTCGTCAATAACTGGGCGTTGTCTTGTTTTGTTCCACACAGTTATTTCTTGTTATGAAAAAATCAGTAGGTTAGGTCATATAGACGCGTAGGAGTGTTTATAAACGTGCGTGAGCGTTTCAATAGTTCGCGTGTCGCGACTCCGCACGCGTCACCTGTCCATAAACACGACTAATACATTTGGTACTTGCTTTTGCCCCCATTTCATCCCCTATTTTATTAGGAATAAACATCCTAAAGCCTAAACATCCAAACTCATAATTCTGTCTCAATTCTTTTTACGTGTGACGGAGCGGAATAGTTTAAAATTCCAATCCAAGACACGTATTTTCCGTCCGATGCTGTCTGGCTATTGCTAATTATTTACTGACGATGTCATAATACTGACCGAGCTATAAACGGGCTGGGAGGTCTGAGCCGTCGCGTCGTTATTCCGATTCCAATATTTATGTAGCTTACCGACGCATTCAATGTATGTTTATGACGGAGTTTTAGCTCGTTAACCGATAGTTATGCAATGGATCATATAATTTAAACCGTATTCTATTCTTTTACTTTTATAGGAACTCCCTCAACGAGTAGTGGATGACTGTGCAAAAAAGTAGGCATTCGGTATAAAAGCTTGTGCCTACCAAAATTTATTAAAAATAATTAGGTAGGTACGTACCTAGTTATGTCATATTACAGTACAGTTTTTAGGTTTGAAAGTTATATAGGTACCTACCTACGCCGACTTACTGTGTGAATGTCATGCCCTTGCCAGACAAAGAATGAATTACTTTGGTAACGGCTATCCGCAACCAAAGGAATTCAAGGTACTTCCGCTGAGCTGCATCATCCGCTATGTGGAAATGATGGAGCGAAGTTGATGGGAGTAGACATAAGGAGAGGGCAAATGCACAAAAGATCCCACTGGGTCGAAGTGCATCCGAAAGGGCCCTCATCTAGATAAGATAAGATAAGATAAGACCTACGCCGACTAATGTTTTTGTACTTAATGTAAAATTTACCACTTTCTCCAAATAGCGCACCGTTTCCAAAAATACTTTCGTATGTGCCTCTCTATATTTTAAAAGTTTGACTGCGGTGCCTGCAGTCTTTACCAACATCTGTTTTTCATGGTCTGAATCTACATTTCACTTCGTAGCTTGAATGTACTTGTGTTACCACTTAAATGAAAATAGATTTCGTCTATAATCTTGGCAATCTCCCCAAGATCTCCGCTTTGAAGAGGGTGGCGGAGAAATGGCGCAATTCAAGTGATTTTTAAGCTCTATTTACACCCCGGAGTCGCACAGCCAATCCCTTCGCTTACCCGACTCCAGAGTGGATTGCTATTGCAGTGTTAATCTCAATAGCAGATAATTTGCAGTCCAACTGAAAAATATTATCGTATTTCAGGTTTATCGCGACATACGAGTTAGCGTGCACAAGTAGCACGCGATAGCGTGCAATTTTGTACTTTCGTCGGTTAGCCGCTTGAATTCGAAACTTTTCGATATGTATTGTTGATGTCGATGTGGCTAGTTCTTAATATTTTAATTATTCCTAGATTTGGCATTCTATTTCAACATTTAACCTAGGATTAAAAAGCCTTTTTAGGGTTCCGTTGCCAAATGGCAAAAAACGGAACCCTTATAGATTCGTCATGTCTGTCTGTCTGTCTGTCCGTCCGTATGTCACAGGCATTTTACTCGAAAACTATAAGGTGTATTTGAATAAAATTTTGAGGATAGGTGTATTTAGTTAACCAGTACATAGTTATATAATGAAATTACAAAAAAAAATTGATGGTGCACTCCATACATAAAACTGAAAGTCAAAAAAAAATTTTAATTGCATGCCCACGTGTGGCACATCAATCGATAGGCCTTTCAAAATAAATATAAGGTTTCTTAGCATATTTTTTTGATTAAGTGAATAGAGTCGTTGATAATCGCCCCGAAAGTCACTAAAATTGTGTCCCCCCCCCCCCTCTAATTTTTGAACCGTGTATTTTAAAATATGAAAAAGTCATGCAAATAGGGCTTATTAAAAGAATTTAATAAGCCCTATTTGCATGTTTTTTTTATTTTTCTTCTATCTAATCCATCAATTCTCTCATCTTCTATCATCCAAACCCGTAGAGCCGTTTTATCGTTATTGAGTATCAAACATTGAAACATCTTAACACCCAACTATAATAAATAATAAATACTAAGGGACAATCTTACACAAATCGAGCTAGCCCCATAGTAAGCTCAATAAGGCTTGTGTTACGGGTACTAGACGACGATATATATAATATATATAAATACTTAAATACCTACATAGAAAACATCCAAGACTCAGAAACAAATATTCATGCTCATCACACAAATATTTGCCCTTACCGGGATTCGAACTCAGGACCTTCAGCTTCGTAGGCAGCGTCACTACCCACTAGGCTAACCGGTCGTCAAATTTATATAATCGTATTTATATAATTAATATTAGGCAAAGTTATTCCTTGTACGATAATAAGGAATATCTCAGCAATTTGCAACTTCATCTTGTGCAAGCTGCGTGTCACGTCACCGTCACAGCCGGGGACGTGAGTGCTCCTCGAACACGCATCAGCGTTGGAGTGGCTGTCACGTCACCCTGATGAATCCAGCTCCAACCCCATTCAGAGCCTACCTACAAAACCTATAAGTACTCTATATCTCTCTCCTTCCTGCCGCACAAGGCGTGAGCAGGATGATATGACATAACAAGTAGGGAAACGCTTAGAGAACGCTCTTGATTCCCGACAAGTATCGATGGAACGCAAGTACGTGATCCATTTAAGAAATTTGCAATGCTAATGAATAACCGCTTATACCGAGATGAACTGCGCGCGTACGAGAAAGTAAAAGGTTTCCCAATAATTCGATTCTATGGAAGTTTGTCTTTGATGTAAATTGTATATTTTTACCGTAAGTAGGTACCTACTATTACTCGTATATAAGTATTCCGATAATATGTGTTTGGCGTGCGGATTTAGGTAGGTACAGGAAAATGAAAGGTTTCACAATGTTCTATGGAAGCCGACAATAATTATTTTTGTAATTATTGAGTCAAGGAAATGGAAAGCGGACCACTTTATATTTTGTAACGCTGACGATAAAGGTTCAAACACAAGGTGGTCGTTGTTTCCATTTTTTTATTTAAACCACTAAGTAAAATGATACGACGACGATGAACCTAAAATGGTATGATTATTAGGTTTGGTGTGGTTTAGCGGAGCAAAATATGGAGACAAAACATGTAAGATTGCTTACTAATTAGCAATTGGGTACTTGTAGCAAATATGTAATATAGAAACGTATATACTTAAATACGTGATGAAGTTCTCTACCCCAAATGAATCCATCTGCGATACCAATGAAGTGTTAAATTTAATCCACAGAGGTAATCTACTCCAACTCTCCTACTAGGCCAGTTAGGAACCACTGCTACGTGTAGCGTGGCATGGGCCTCTTATCTAATTTCACGGGCCAATAGGAAGGAGGACGTCGACAAGTACAACAGACGGGGCTCGCAATATCCACGACAAGTATCCGAGTATCCAATAATGTCAAGAAAATGAAATCCTATTTCGCAATCCTTTCAACCCCGTTTAACCCTTGCCAAATAACTTGATATTTTTCCGAAAAACTCTTACCTTCGGACTGAAATAAAATCCATAGTGAATTGAGACTTATTGCATGGTTTGACAGTTTAGTTAATAATGTTTCGGCAAGTAATTGATGGAAACATCCATTTCAGTGTGTAGGTTTGACGAATATGGCTGACAATGGAGGCAATTGCAGAACCTAAACGATCACGACGACGCTGCGTTGGCATCGTTTAATTGGTTCAATGACTGAAAAACATCAGCACCCAACTTTTCCCGCGGCTTCTTTTGCTTGGAAATAATGTACCGTCTCGTGTAACCGTAGGTGAGAACTTTTTTTTCTATCCCGGAATGCAATATATTGTTGAATTCAAAGCGGCTTCCATAATTAACTCATTATGAAAATAACGTTATTACTATAAAGGTTGCGTTGTTCATTGAAGGTACACGAAAAAAATCCGTTTCAATTAAGCTATCGGTCAGTCACAGTCACAAAACCTCGCATTTAATGAAGCCTCGTCGGTGAGAACAAACGGTATCAGCCGAACCCAGGAGCAGGCCCAAGCGCCGTAACAGACAGTGAGAAGCGCTGAGTCGACGGCCCATTCATCAAAACGTCGATGTGTGCATTCTAGACAAGCCCCGAAAGGTCTCTAGTAGTTAAGCTACTGTTATCGTATAAATAGATCGTTATAGCAGACGTGTTCCCACGCTTTGAGTACTTGTAATACTCGTTTGTTACTGAATCTTAATGGTATGTAGACGCAGATGAGTGCCTTGAATAAGCGATTGTAGGATGATACCTTATTGTCGCACGAGTTACCGACTACCAACATACTTTATAAACATCTCATTGTTAAAGGAAAGAACGAGGTGCCAACTTTCTCTTGAATTAAAGATGGAAGAAACTAGTATTATAAGTTTCACGGAAGTTTCCGGCTAAACGTGAAAGTTAAAAAGGGGACCGCTTCATCAAATCCCGTGAATAGGCAACAAACCATTACCCCCCCAACCTCCTTGATACATTAGTGCCGGAGTTGATTACAGCCCCAATAGTTCCATCACAGGCACAAAAGAGGAAAGTAATTTTGTACACGAGTTAAACCACGTCTTTATTTTGATGAAGGGGCTGACCGGGCACATTCAGTCTTGATACTTACATTTTATGCGGGTTTCACGGTATTGTTTCATACATTAGGGGAGAACGCACGGTAATGAGTGTACTCCATAGCTAAGTACGAACCTGTGTATAGGAAAAAACCTGAAGGGTGGCAAAGACTTTATCCCTCTTGGGAGACGTTGATCGCTGGGGGAGGCCCAACGATGAGATTCGCAAAAAATGGATGCCCGATATAAAATATATGGCGGGAAACGAGATAAAAGTTTCATGTTTCGGTCTGCCAGTGGATATACGCTTGGATACTGTTATCGGTTTTCTTTACAATCCATACTTTTTGTACGATTGGCTTTTAGCTAACATATCTGCTTTATAGGATACAATATCAGACTTGGATTCGGGACTATTCCTCGAACAAATATAATAAATAGTACAATCAGGTAGTTATCGCTATTGGCTATCACACTCGCTCTTGCATCTGATGTGAACTATAGGTATTTGTCGACGAAAACGAAGATTGAGAAGGGACGTTAAGAAAATAGCAGAATTCTTATTTTTATTTGAATATGCAGGGAAAAAGGATTCCACAAACAAGTTACATAACTTAGGTACACATACCTATTCCAGTTTTGACAAGGACGACAAATAGCGTCGCTAATAAGGGCCGGATGGTTTATTTTACTATGACGCTGACTACCGCTGACGCGCCTTGTCTCAAGAGAGCCATTACGCCACGGACAGCGGTCTCCAAACTTTGTCCCATTGTTTGTCTACCCTTGATAGCGGAGACAGTCTCCGTAACATGGGTACAAGAAACTTATTGTACTGAACAAGTGTGCCTGACTAGTTAAAGCTTGGCTTATTGAACAAATATTCAAAGTTCGGCTCTTAGCATGAATTTACAAATACCTTTCAAAGGGTTTCAGAATGTATAGTGACGACTTTTTCCTTATAGGTACTGAAATGTATTTATTGGTAATAAAAATATCAGGGAACATTAGTTCAAAAACACCTATGAAACATTTCCACAAATGTACCTTCGTCGAACTGTCAAGACAAAACATTGTTAAAGTATCTGAAAAAACTTGAATATTTGGATTAAACATATGCAGGTACGCTGCGCCAAAAGACAGGCTGATAGAAATTGATTTGTGTTCCTTGCTTATATGCCGAAAATAATCGATCACACACGTAGGTTTCAAGCATGCGTAACACGCATTGGGACTTTTAGAACGAACGCAGTGCGCAGTGTTATAACTTGTAATAGAGTGGGCATGCTCGCTGGCGGATTTCTGTGTGTATTGTTATATAAAGAGAGAGAGAGAGAGAATGACATACTTTTATTTCATACCCAAAGTTAGAAAATTGATTAGATAAATGAAGGGGAGAAGGAAGACAATAAAGTTAATATACAATCGTATAAACAGTCTGTAACGGTGACTTATTTCATCTACGGATATTGTATGAATCATTTCATATATCGATACCTAAATAGAATTCCTGCTTTGGTAATGGACATGGCTGGAGGCGTAGGGCGACATACGAATTTCAATCGTAATAGCTGGAACATTAGAAGCTAAATGAAAATGAATAGTACGACTTTTTGTGGTAAGGCAATGTGTTTACGTTAGCGCTTTAATACTACAATCTGATTTGAACCTTATTGCTAAGGAGTTAAGGTTGTTAATGGGTTGAAATTATTGATGATACCACCAACGTCTGGCCTCGTAAACCTACTGACCCTAATGACGCTCGTGACCCTATTGACGCTATTGACCCTCTTGACCCTCTTGACCCTATTGACCCTCTTGACCCTATTGACCCTCGTGACCCTTTTGACCCTCGTGACCCTATTGACCCTCGTGACCCTTTTGACCCTATTGACCCTCGTGACCCTCTTGACCCTCTTGACCCTCTTGACCCTATTGACCCTCTTGACCCTATTGACCCTCGTGACCCTATTGACCCTCGTGACCCTTTTGACCCTCGTGACCCTATTGACCCTCGTGACCCTCTTGACCCTATTGACCCTCGTGACCCTCTTGACCCTATTGACCCTCGTGACCCTATTGACCCTCGTGACCCTTTTGACCCTCGTGACCCTATTGACCCTCGTGACCCTCGTGACCCTCGTGACCCTATTGACCCTCGTGACCCTATTGACCCTCTTGACCCTATTGACCCTCTTGACCCTATTGACCCTCTTGACCCTATTGACCCTCGTGGCCCTATTGACCCTCGTGACCCTTTTGACCCTCGTGACTCCGTGACCCTATTGACCCTCTTGACCCTATTGACCCTCTTGACCCTCGTGACCCTTTTGACCCTCGTGACCCTATTGACCCTCGTGACCCTCTTGACCCTCGTGACCCTCTTGACCCTCGTGACCCTATTGACCCTCGTGACCCTATTGACCCTCTTGACCCTCTTGACCCTATTGACCCTCTTGACCCTATTGACCCTCGTGACCCTTTTGACCCTCTTGACCCTATTGACCCTCTTGACCCTATTGACCCTCGTGACCCTCTTGACCCTATTGACCCTCGTGACCCTATTGACCCTCTTGACCCTCTTGACCCTCTTGACCCTCGTGACCCTATTGACCCTCTTGACCCTATTGGCCCTCTTGACCCTCTTGACCCTCTTGACCCTCTTGACCCTCGTGACCCTATTGACCCTCGTGACCCTCGTGACCCTCGTGACCCTATTGACCCTATTGACCCTCTTGACCCTATTGACCCTCTTGACCCTATTGACCCTCGTGGCCCTATTGACCCTCGTGACCCTTTTGACCCTCGTGACTCCGTGACCCTATTGACCCTCTTGACCCTATTGACCCTATTGACCCTCTTGACCCTCGTGACCCTCTTGACCCTCGTGACCCTTTTGACCCTCGTGACCCTATTGACCCTCGTGACCCTCTTGACCCTCGTGACCCTCTTGACCCTTGTGACCCTATTGACCCTCGTGACCCTATTGACCCTCTTGACCCTCTTGACCCTATTGACCCTCGTGACCCTTTTGACCCTCATGACCCTATTGACCCTCTTGACCCTATTGACCCTCGTGACCCTATTGACCCTCGTGACCCTATTGACCCTCGTGACCCTCGTGAAGAGTATAAAAGGGAATGTCGAAGTAGTATGCGGGATTATTCATTTCTCATCGTTCGGACTGGCAGTGTCTCTGGTTGTGGGCTGTGAAATTATTGGTGTGTGTTACCTCTATTGTGTTTTGGTGAATGGCTTGTTATTGTGAGGAATCTCTCTTCATAGTTATGAGTCTTTTACTTTCTTAATTTTACAAGTTAATTGTATATTTAAAGGGGTATTAGGGCCTAAGCTATATTTACTTTATCGGAGGTACTCCGGGAGGTTTATATGGTTAAATCAAATATGTTTAATTTGCTAGCGGCCACTCCCTAGAATTAGACATGTTTGACAAGTGTTTTCGGAACTCAGTCAAAGCTGTATTTACCGTAACGGAGTTGGTCCGGAGGTTTATGTAGTTAATCAAATATATTTAATTATGCCAGGGTACTCCCTGGGATTGAGTATGTTTGACGATTGTTTTCGAAATTTAGTTGGGGTTAATTCTTACTGTCCAATCAGCCGGAACACTGTCAAGAATCAGTTATCTGCGGAGTCAGCCCCACCTAACGGTGCCAACGGGGATGAATCCGTGTCCGTGTAGTTACCAGACTTGAGGTGTGGTCTGGCGTCTACCTCTTTACCAACATAGGAGACGAAACCCTTTAATCGGGGCCCTCACGTCTCTCAAAACAACTGACGGTGGAAACGTGGCTTGAGCATTTATGTGACGAAAAGCATAGGAGGATATCTCCGCTCGTGGAAACCGATCGGTTGCTTGAGGGGTCGTTCAGTGTTAAATATACTTATATATCAACATACCGTATGTCCAGTTAGTGCATCTTACTCGCTGTTTTCCCTTTAGCCTTCGGGCACAGCGAGGGGAGATGAATTACACAGGCTGTTAGAGGGTTGTCATCTCAGTTTCGCCGACTGAACTAATTACAGCTTCAATAGGGATACATTCTTGCTTCTGAACTAAGGTATGGTTCCAGGAGTAAGCAGAATAGGGACTGTGGGGTAGGCTTAGGAGTAAATTCACGCGTTATGGGGTATTAGGGCTTGAAACTATATCTACTGTAACCAATAATATTACAAGTGTTTGGTAGGATTAATAAAATTGAAGTTAATATTCTTATAAAATCTAATGACGACTAAAATTATTAATGAGTAACCAGTGTGATGTTTGAGTAGTACGGCAAGTGGTGTTGGGTTGCCGTGGGTTACACGTGAAATTATCACACGTAACACGTCAAATTGTTAAATATCATTAAAAAGGTCATAGTATTATTCATGAAATTGTGATATCCGGATTGTTTCAGAAAGATGAAATAATTCTGGGTTTGATGACAGGCTGAGCAGTTCATCAAATCCATTTAAAATATCTTATTTTCATGGAGAGAGAACTCTCCATTTAAAGTATCTTATTTTCATGAGAGGGAATTCTCCATTTAAGGCATGGTTTGGGTAGAATGTCTCGCGTGTAATGAACGGTTTACCACGGCATTACTCTACGGCCGTCGGTATAAAATGGTCCAGGCCATCTTAGTTATACATATAAACGATTAATAATACTAAAAGATGTCAGTCGAGTTTGTCTCGGTGTATCTTCTCGAAACTGACCGCTAGGTTTGAGACACTGGTAGATTCATTCTCTGAGTCCTAAACTCGTAGAATAGCTAGGTAAGTAACTTGAATAGGATGTCCAGACTCCATTCCAACAAGAGAGTAGCCAGTGTGAGCAAAAGATTGCCACACGACCCGTCGATAGAACTTTGGTCCAAAATACATGTATTTAGGGCAGTCTTCTAGATAATAATAGGTTTAAATAAATAATCTTGATTTTATGAAGGCTACTCCTTGTTCAACCGGACATGTAATAGGGGATAGGTGTTTTTCTACCAAAAACAATTTTTAATTATAATCATAAAGTAACCTACAGTGTAATTATAATCATAAAGTGATTTATAATTAATTTATTATTCCTACAAGATTTAGGACTTTGTTATGCTCATAAATAGGAAAATAGCAGTTAAAAGTAGCATTTCAGTAGGTTAATTTATGTACAGATAAGCTAGCTTTAATTTTATTATGAATGGAGAGTCCAAAATCCTGTCAAGCTTTCATAAAAGGATCTAGGGTTATTACGGTACACAACACTTAGGGGTTCAACCACTAGCGATCACATTTTGGCCAAATCGTCAGGTATTCTTAAATAAAAGCACGCAACAAAAGTAGGTTTAATAAGTAGGTAAATAGAGAGTAAGTTACAGTAGTCTAGCACGAAGGAATAGGGTTTTACATTAAGTTAGAATTCATTGCAAAATATTTAGCGTTTCTTGAGCTTCAGCGGGAAGCTGCTTCGTTAGCTGTAGGTCTTCGGAAGCGTTTTCTAGCCAGGGGGGGTGAACTGTTACAGTTTGGTGCCGTGACCAGGATATCTTCAGTAGCCCTCACGGGCTACAGTTTGTTGCCTGAAGTTGGAGGTGAGCTTGATAGGTGTTGGACTCTTCATTATTTTCTTTCAATTATCAGCTAGGGACTCCGCTAGGGCAGGTTTAGGACTGCATCTGAAAAACAATAATTTTATTAGATTATATTTGCACATTGCATGTGGAACCGACAGCCGTCGGGGCGGAGAGGTTCTTGGGGCGGACACATGCTTGCCGGGGGGGCGCGCGGTGTGTCTGCCCCGATGTATAAGACGCGGGGCGTTGTGGCACTCCTTGGGGGAGGGCTGTGTCCGGCGATGGGTGTCTTTCGACTGATGTGATAATGATTATGATGATTATTTATATATATATCACATGATATCGGTACTTTTAGTAAATATAAATTATTAAAATTATAGATTAAGGCGGACATTAATATAAGAAAAAATATATAAACTCATTGACTCTGGGGGGCGTCAAAGAATAGATAATTTAAGATATGTCGGGGCGTATTCAGTGTGTCTACAAACAAAAATAACAGTTGTAAGGTAGTTCGTAAAACTAGAAATTAAGTCTTATAAATATAAAACCTAGGTCTTGTGCAGGGGATATTTCATAATATGTCAAGGAGAAATGAGCATGGTTTAGCACAACGGAGAGAGGAATTGCATTTTTGCAAGAAGTAGGCATTGTAGTAGGAACACCGGCAATATTTATGTATTTCTATTATTTGGGGGCGAGCCTTCATCGCCAGTAGAAACAAAACCTAGCTATTCATAAATTCTGAGCACCTTAATCCTTTAATGTGGCTAATATATTTTGTAGTATACCTTGAGATATCGTTGAAACTAGTGAGGCTCTGGTGATTTCATCTCTTTAGCGGCGTATAAGCACTGAACTGATATTTTCCAATGTCAGAACAACCTCAAAACGATCCTTGGGTTTTTGGAATGGTAGTCACATACGGTTATTTCTTAGTGCTCCTTGTACCTAAAACGAAAATCATTAATGTGAATAATTTTGTACTTGTAGACCATAAGAATAAGGTTATATAGTGTTAGAAGTGTATGTACTTACACTATATTGTATGTGGTAATTAGGAAAACCTTGAAATTTCTATAACCCCAGTTCCTTGCAAGAACTTTTTAGTTCCATGTACAAAGACGACAATTTAATTACGTTTGAAGATACCATGACAAAGGCAATCGGTCGGGTGCATGAGTACTTAGTCAATGTAAGTAGGAAATACTAGGGCAGCTAGGGAGGATCTTTATACGTAATAAGAACAAAAGTTTTACATACCAGAATTATTACTTCAAGGCGGCAAGTGTAGATAACTCCGTGTAGGGAATGGCGCAGGCGCATACAAATATTACAAATGCTTATGAATGCATGTACGTCAAAAGACCACGAAAGATGACTCGCAACGTCCGTTCACTGTGTTTTCAACTTAAAGAATTTAGGAGAAAAATCAATGGAGATTCATAGCCAAACTGAAATTGTGGGAAGACTGACACGAGGCGCGGCAAAGCAAACGGGCACGGGCAAAGAGAATAAATATAACCGTTAACCGCTAACACGCACGAGGTGTCATTGCGTTTTAAAACTCCTATAGATATTATTCTCCATAGGAAGGATCTGCGGAAATAGTATCTTATAATCATTATTTGATTTATGCAATGCAAAGATTGCTCTAGCATTATTTTATGGTTTTTAAATATAAAGGCGAGATTTTGGAGACACAATGTGGACACAATGTATACGAAAATACAAAGACGAAACGCTTTATGGGGTGTACAGATTATGTGATTTTGCCCCAGTTTGTCGGTGCAGCGTGTCGGGGTCGTGATTGTGCAACCGCATGTGCATGCAGTTTCTCTTGACGAAAGGATCAACAGCACAACGTGCGTCCAGACGATGGCAATCGGTCGGATTCAGATGAGTTGGAACTGACAGATCAGGACATGTATACACCCCATTAACTTAGCGCGAGATTCCATAGATATGGGCAATTTATTGCCATACGGAAAAGCCAGTGTAGAAGGCCTTTAAGAACAAGGAACCGCAGATATAGAGCAGTCTTATACGCCTGACAACTTGTTGCAGCCGTGTGTTGTAGTGAAACATGAGACATCAAAATATACTTCTCCTTCTAGCATAGCAAGTTGATAGGGCGGACGGATCGCTTGCAGTACGGGTTTAGTAACAGCAGCGCTAACACGAGAATTCAAGTTTCGTGTATATGCGTCCCTTTCACTCGAGTATCGTGAGAGCGATAGAGATGGGAATACTCGAGCTTCAACTTTACAAGTCCGTGGCTATAGCTCAGGACTTAAATAATAAGGGCATGTAATAAATTTTATTTTAAATAAGGTCATTGAATTAACGTGAAGGAATTATTTCATTCTTACGGTAGCGGCAGCGACATCTATGGTAACATTCACAGATTGTTTCTTTTGAAGATGCTTTTATACTTACAAAGCTGCAACATACATTTATGGGTCAAGAAGGTAGCTAAGCCTCAATTAATGGGATTCATATCACCATAGCTACCCATTTCATTATGTATCAATACAACGGATAGAACAAATTTGATAGAGCAGCAGATAGATTGGTTTGAGAAAAGTGAAATGTTAGCCACGGAGGCTATTGTTCAAGTCAGGGAAGGTTGTGAGGATTAAATAATAAATAGACGTGTCATTGCGAGCATTATATGTTCTGGTTCGAACCTCAGAAAAAACAAGGCCAACAAAGACAAGAAAGTATGGAAAAATCCAGGGCCCAGTATATTTTATTATCATACAGAAGTCACGCGACGCGCGACGTGCATAGTATAGACATTGAGTTACAGGCATGAGAATTTTATTGAAAAAAGGAGAACTAAGCATAACCATACATTACATGGATAAAAATCAAGAATCCACATTACATACATTATCTTATATAACTATGACAGCTTGTTTGGATTATTTATTATGAAGTTAGCTGCATATGAATACCAGATTTAGCTTGGTAGCAGTACAGACGACCGTCTCATTATGAAATAGCAAGATAACATTAACACACACAGACGCGTTACAATATGATATGAAAATACGAAGATCAAAACAAGCAGAAAAGGAATTTCAGTTCAAAATGTTCCGAAAGATTGGATATTCTGATAAAAGGTATTCAACACGTTCGCAACCAAGAACTCGTCGGTAGGCACTCGAAAGGTTTGTTCAGATGCCAGCTCAGCCGTTAGGAGGGCGGTAGTATAAAGTTATACGCTTAACGAGTTCTGTCCATTTCTGGTGCATTATTCCATTTTTGGTCCGGATGAGAAAGTGTTAACGAAGTAAGGAATACAAGTCACATAGAAACTACAGATCTATCATTGCTTTCGCATTAGGGAAAATCATGCCCCGAGGAGGGTTCCGCTTGAAGGACTTCATGGAAATGGATAGCAATCTCATGGACTGGTGTGGGACGAAATTTCATATGCTGTTTCTTCACGGTAGTAGAGATGTGTCTCATCTTGTTGACGTGCTGGCGACCCTGGAAACATAAATATGAATATTACTCTTCGCATAATAGAATGAGCTCCTACAAAAATTATTCACAAGGGTGGGACGAGCATATGAAACCTTGATTCTTCCCAGTATTACTCCAAGCATTGATATTATATGGAAGAGAGTTTAGTTATAATACTACATAGGTCATCCTGAATTTAATTATATTCCCTAAATAATAAGCATGCATTAAGGAGAATAACTTGGTGCGGGGGCGTGGGAGTGTCTAAATTGATTTGAGTTTAAATTACAGAGGTTGTGATAATTATTGACATTTAATAACAAAAACATATTTATTCCAAACTTTGATTCACTTAAGGAACAATGATATCTTAGTTTGGTAAATATACGAGTAGGCACGGATATACAAACTTCCTAATTGGCACGTACAGAATTTTATTAATACTATGTAATGTATGCCGAACAGATGCTGTTTCGTGCATATATTATGGAGCACAGAATCATTGGAGAAACACAATAGATATAATATACGAGGAGCCACGGATATACAAATTACTTAGTCTGCATGTACAGAATTTTATTAATACTATGTAATGTATGCCGAACAGATGCTGTTCCTTGCATAAATTATGAAGCACAGAATTATTGGAGAGAAACAATAGATTTAATTACCTTTTTATATTACACCACACTAGGAGAATAACGATGTTGAGTCTTGTTGAGGCTTAAGCAGTCAGACTTGTGTTGGGTAGCAGCATTCCCCTCACGGATTCATACTGCTGTAAAAATAACAAACAGAAGGTTATGTTAAGCGGGAACATCAATAATTAATGTATGATTATGACAGTTAAACAAGATATAACTTTTGAGAAAGGGAAGTAATGGAAATATATTTTAATAAGATGACATGCTCGTCACACTGAAATTGAGACGAAATTATACAATGGTTTAATCGATATATATACATTCGTGGATCTACTATATATCTACTTACTATTGGGGGCCATTGTATGGTAAATTAGACGGGAAGATGTCAGTTTCCGCTGGGACCACTAATGTTGAGACGGGCCCCTTCCTTGGCATTTTGGCTTAATATTCCCAGTCGCATTATCGAGTCATCAATTAAAAGGGCGAGTGCATTCTGCTGTTCCTGGAAACACCATGACAAGAAATTATGACACCAACGGACATTATCGGACCGACGGACAAATGGACATTTAGTTATTTTGAATGAAAAATTGAATCAGGATGAATATCAGAAGAGAGAGACAAGTAGTATGTGAATTACTCTAAACTTGGATATAATATATTAGTAGAAAACTAGGTTAGCTAAGATAGCGAGAAGTTTTACGATCATTCGCAAATGTATGCTAATTACCACTGAAGTGTTACTGTTTGTCGATACATTGCCGAGTATTACGGGCTGCATGGCACCTTTTAACGTTGAAATACGTAGGAAGTCGTTTTGAACAAGGACAGAAAAAGGAAAAATTAACGTTAAGGCGGAAAGAAAGAATATTCTGGGATAATACATACCTTGAGGAAAGCGTCCATGTACCTAATCCAGCCCAAATAGCGGTAGTGTTTCATATCATGTTTGTTTTCATTTAAAAGTTTTAAATATGTTGAATCCATGCATCAGAAATCGAAAACGGACCACGACCCACGACGCGACGTGCAATTTTTGACAGTTGACACTTGACAGTGACGCCACGCTATGATGTGTCAAGGCATAGAAGAAAATTGACTGAAGACATAGATCACAGACAGTATTCGCATATATCGAGTAAATGATTTTCTTGTAGAATTGCGTTTGTACGTTATTCAGGAATTAAAAATTGTATTTTCATTAGTTGCACGAAATAACACCAAATAATGACAGTGGTTTAATGACATCATATATAAAAACATCTATTCGGCTGTAGATGGCGACACTACATATGAGAAAACTCAAAATATCGACAATCTATGCCAGGAATACACTACTCAACAATAGATGGCGCAAACGATCACTGACGGGCCATGACTTTGGATCCATGTGTCAGTGGGAAAGTTACTCTATTTGACGACAGATGGCAGAGAGATGCAGTTTTATAATAAAATTCTTACGACAGATATGGGGCAACGTGTTTATAACAACGCAAAGCTGAGAAGTAATTTTAAAATAGATAATTAATGCTCGTATTTGTTAATCAACAAACGAGTGTATACAGTTTAATATATTTGCTACAGTTAAAAAGGTATTAAGAATTTCCGAACGAAATGGACGTCAGGATCAAGTGTCATGTCATATGAAAGAGAAAAATCGTCAGTTGACTTGAATTTCACACACAGTGTTTATACAAATAGTTTTCTGTTTTCGGGACTAAGTGAATATTCAAACATTGTAAAACCTTTTTCAAATAAACTATCATTCAGGAACGATAAATCATGTGAAGACCTATAAAGACTAGTGTGAATGCGATCACAACAAGAAGTTATTAATTGGATCAAAGTGTTGTTGTAGCAGAATAGTTTTCCATAGTGGTGTTTTGTAACAAATAATAGTGAATATGGTGGCTCTCAAGTTAAAAAGGTGCTTCCTGACGTGGAAAGGGTAAACGTAGTAAACATTTAAGCTTTTCAATTTTTGAAACCCATTTTGGCTTTGTGTTGTTAAAGTTTTGCAGGGCGCTGCCCATATTATCATTAAAATAGCGAAAATACAATTCAATTCAATTTCAATCATTTAAGATAACAAGGATCTCGGGTTTTTTTTTTTTGTATGCTTGTGGGTAATTTGACTTAAGGGGTACGAAAAATCTTAAAACTAAATATATCACAGAGGGCTCACATCAGACAGTTTGAAACGGGTTCTAAAATTCGACTCATTCTCTTAATAGCTTGGTAGCGCTGTGGGAAAACGTCGGCTTTCTAAGTCACTGAGCCGGGTTCGATTCCCGACACATTTATATTTTTGTATTTTTCTTTTGTGTTTTATCATGGGTGAAAGACAATGAAATAGGTTTACCTACAAGATAGTATATTACTTTGTTGCAAAATGCTCTATACAAATTATAAAACTTGCGTTATTGATTGACTGTCAGGCAGCGTGGCTTAAAGCCGTTTGAAGATAAATATGAGGGATCGGCGATTCGGCAGCAGATTTGGGTGGATCTAGATGATTAATATGAGACGTCTTTATACTTGGAAAACCTCATTAACAATATACTTAGCTGTGGGGCTTAATTACATGAAGGCCTACTAAGGTATATTTGAAATCACTGCATCAGAGTTGTCAGAACAAGTTTGATCTATGATTGTAATGCTGGTTTTTTTTTTGGAGTGGGGCAAATTGAGGTGGTTTTTATAATTTGCGAAATAGATTTTTATTGGGTAGGTTTGTTTTGTCAATTGGACTGTCGTTCGCCCGTCGCGAAATTGGACCTACGTGTGGTTGCTGGGTGTCGCGGTTGAATTTGTGGGTGGACGTTGAGGTGCGCAGGTAACAAGTTACAGAATAGCCGGATTGTGAAAACTGATGGTTGAGTAGTAGTAGAAACTTTGATCAATGATGTCGATTTTGACTAAATTCTAGGTTTATTTTTCAATCAAAGATGGCGGATCTGGGTTTTTAAGAAAAAATTTTTTTGTATCTAATTCCATTAATTTGCTAATACTAATTTAAAATGTTGGGTTAATTTTGGATTCATTTTGAAAAATTATTATTATTGGTATGAATTTCAACTAATTTACGAACGTTAATTTCTAATTTTGGGTAAAAATTGGGATATAGCTTTGATTTTTGGAATGATCATCTATATTAATTGTATCTTACTCATGGATATGAATTTAAAAGTGAAACAATATACTTAATTTTGTATTTATTAGTGCAGTTAAATCTCTGGCGAGTATGATGAAGTTTTATTTGTGGGGAAAATTTTATATTGCATCAATCAATGTCCAATAAGTGTTAAATCTGTATTGAAATGATTACACCTCATATGCTTTGGCTATCTGTAACAATCGAGTGCATAGGCGAATGAGGAAGGTACAAAATGATATGAAGCATGGATGCATTAATAAGGTATTGTAGGGAGAGAAAAAGGAGATGAATGAAAAGTTGGATTGATAGTGTGATTCATGTTTGGGTTTTTTTTTTTGTAAACATGGGTTGCTACAGTTTGACAATAGCTAGAGTGTAATCAAATAACCTAGATTTGTTGGTTTTGATGGGGAAAAAAAAAAAACAATAGGTCCCTAAATATTTATCAATAGGTTAAAATCGTGAAAACGATTCGACTCTTAGCATAGAGTAGTATTTGGGGACTTATACTACACACGCATTTCTACGCAAGGGTATACACACCTCATGTCGGTTAAAATAAGTCAAATTGAGGGTTAATCATAATTGAATCAGTGAAACTGAGCCGGAGTTTATTAAAAACTTTAATAAATTATGACGTTTTAGTTGACTGTTCTACCTGATGAGGCGAACAAGGTTACAACTGGATTTACAAATAGCCGCTTGTTTTGGTTATATTTTCTTTTTTTACATTTCTTACGCTGTTTTGACAAGTCATAATGGGAATTGGCTTATTTTATAAGACATGATACAGGTGCCAAGAAAACTAATTATTAATGATGTAGTTTGGGAGCACGATTCGAGCTTATACATTGGAGAATGAACGTCTCGGTACTTCTACCAAATAGTTTCTGTTTTACGTGGGGAGGTTTTGTTGGATTTATTCAAAGGAAGAGCAATGTTTCCTAGGATCACCGATTGAGCAATGTAATCACCGATCCGGGGTAAATCCTCCTTAATCGAATTACTAGAATTTATCAGATTCACAACCTGGTACCTCGGAGTGAGACAGAAATCCTTGAGGAAAAGCTAGTCATTAATCATTGTTATGGTTCAAGGGAGTCGTGTTAACTGACGAAGTCATTGATGATCATTTAGTACTGGTCAAAAACACATCACGAGTTTAGAAAAGGGAGGGTTGTCGCTGACAAATCTAGGACCTAGGGGTGAAGATTCTACATGCATGACCTAGGTCATGCATTGCGAAATATTCACCGGGGCGTGTTGTAATAGAGTGGGCATGCTCGCTGGCGGATTTCTGTGTGTATTGTTATATAAAGAGAGAGAGAGAGAGAATGACATACTTTTATTTCATACCCAAAGTTAGAAAATTGATTAGATAAATGAAGGGGAGAAGGAAGACAATAAAGTTAATATACAATCGTATAAACAGTCTGTAACGGTGACTTATTTCATCTACGGATATTGTATGAATCATTTCATATATCGATACCTAAATAGAATTCCTGCTTTGGTAATGGACATGGCTGGAGGCGTAGGGCGACATACGAATTTCAATCGTAATAGCTGGAACATTAGAAGCTAAATGAAAATGAATAGTACGACTTTTTGTGGTAAGGCAATGTGTTTACGTTAGCGCTTTAATACTACAATCTGATTTGAACCTTATTGCTAAGGAGTTAAGGTTGTTAATGGGTTGAAATTATTGATGATACCACCAACGTCTGGCCTCGTAAACCTACTGACCCTAATGACGCTCGTGACCCTATTGACGCTATTGACCCTCTTGACCCTCTTGACCCTATTGACCCTCTTGACCCTATTGACCCTCGTGACCCTTTTGACCCTCGTGACCCTATTGACCCTCGTGACCCTTTTGACCCTATTGACCCTCGTGACCCTCTTGACCCTCTTGACCCTCTTGACCCTATTGACCCTCTTGACCCTATTGACCCTCGTGACCCTATTGACCCTCGTGACCCTTTTGACCCTCGTGACCCTATTGACCCTCGTGACCCTCTTGACCCTATTGACCCTCGTGACCCTCTTGACCCTATTGACCCTCGTGACCCTATTGACCCTCGTGACCCTTTTGACCCTCGTGACCCTATTGACCCTCGTGACCCTCGTGACCCTCGTGACCCTATTGACCCTCGTGACCCTATTGACCCTCTTGACCCTATTGACCCTCTTGACCCTATTGACCCTCTTGACCCTATTGACCCTCGTGGCCCTATTGACCCTCGTGACCCTTTTGACCCTCGTGACTCCGTGACCCTATTGACCCTCTTGACCCTATTGACCCTTTTGACCCTCGTGACCCTATTGACCCTCGTGACCCTCTTGACCCTCGTGACCCTCTTGACCCTCGTGACCCTATTGACCCTCGTGACCCTATTGACCCTCTTGACCCTCTTGACCCTATTGACCCTCTTGACCCTATTGACCCTCGTGACCCTTTTGACCCTCTTGACCCTATTGACCCTCTTGACCCTATTGACCCTCGTGACCCTCTTGACCCTATTGACCCTCGTGACCCTATTGACCCTCTTGACCCTCTTGACCCTCTTGACCCTCGTGACCCTATTGACCCTCTTGACCCTATTGGCCCTCTTGACCCTCTTGACCCTCTTGACCCTCTTGACCCTCGTGACCCTATTGACCCTCGTGACCCTCGTGACCCTCGTGACCCTATTGACCCTATTGACCCTCTTGACCCTATTGACCCTCTTGACCCTATTGACCCTCGTGGCCCTATTGACCCTCGTGACCCTTTTGACCCTCGTGACTCCGTGACCCTATTGACCCTCTTGACCCTATTGACCCTATTGACCCTCTTGACCCTCGTGACCCTCTTGACCCTCGTGACCCTTTTGACCCTCGTGACCCTATTGACCCTCGTGACCCTCTTGACCCTCGTGACCCTCTTGACCCTCGTGACCCTCTTGACCCTTGTGACCCTATTGACCCTCGTGACCCTATTGACCCTCTTGACCCTCTTGACCCTATTGACCCTCGTGACCCTTTTGACCCTCATGACCCTATTGACCCTCTTGACCCTATTGACCCTCGTGACCCTATTGACCCTCGTGACCCTATTGACCCTCGTGACCCTCGTGAAGAGTATAAAAGGGAATGTCGAAGTAGTATGCGGGATTATTCATTTCTCATCGTTCGGACTGGCAGTGTCTCTGGTTGTGGGCTGTGAAATTATTGGTGTGTGTTACCTCTATTGTGTTTTGGTGAATGGCTTGTTATTGTGAGGAATCTCTCTTCATAGTTATGAGTCTTTTACTTTCTTAATTTTACAAGTTAATTGTATATTTAAAGGGGTATTAGGGCCTAAGCTATATTTACTTTATCGGAGGTACTCCGGGAGGTTTATATGGTTAAATCAAATATGTTTAATTTGCTAGCGGCCACTCCCTAGAATTAGACATGTTTGACAAGTGTTTTCGGAACTCAGTCAAAGCTGTATTTACCGTAACGGAGTTGGTCCGGAGGTTTATGTAGTTAATCAAATATATTTAATTATGCCAGGGTACTCCCTGGGATTGAGTATGTTTGACGATTGTTTTCGAAATTTAGTTGGGGTTAATTCTTACTGTCCAATCAGCCGGAACACTGTCAAGAATCAGTTATCTGCGGAGTCAGCCCCACCTAACGGTGCCAACGGGGATGAATCCGTGTCCGTGTAGTTACCAGACTTGAGGTGTGGTCTGGCGTCTACCTCTTTACCAACATAGGAGACGAAACCCTTTAATCGGGGCCCTCACGTCTCTCAAAACAACTGACGGTGGAAACGTGGCTTGAGCATTTATGTGACGAAAAGCATAGGAGGATATCTCCGCTCGTGGAAACCGATCGGTTGCTTGAGGGGTCGTTCAGTGTTAAATATACTTATATATCAACATACCGTATGTCCAGTTAGTGCATCTTACTCGCTGTTTTCCCTTTAGCCTTCGGGCACAGCGAGGGGAGATGAATTACACAGGCTGTTAGAGGGTTGTCATCTCAGTTTCGCCGACTGAACTAATTACAGCTTCAATAGGGATACATTCTTGCTTCTGAACTAAGGTATGGTTCCAGGAGTAAGCAGAATAGGGACTGTGGGGTAGGCTTAGGAGTAAATTCACGCGTTATGGGGTATTAGGGCTTGAAACTATATCTACTGTAACCAATAATATTACAAGTGTTTGGTAGGATTAATAAAATTGAAGTTAATATTCTTATAAAATCTAATGACGACTAAAATTATTAATGAGTAACCAGTGTGATGTTTGAGTAGTACGGCAAGTGGTGTTGGGTTGCCGTGGGTTACACGTGAAATTATCACACGTAACACGTCAAATTGTTAAATATCATTAAAAAGGTCATAGTATTATTCATGAAATTGTGATATCCGGATTGTTTCAGAAAGATGAAATAATTCTGGGTTTGATGACAGGCTGAGCAGTTCATCAAATCCATTTAAAATATCTTATTTTCATGGAGAGAGAACTCTCCATTTAAAGTATCTTATTTTCATGAGAGGGAATTCTCCATTTAAGGCATGGTTTGGGTAGAATGTCTCGCGTGTAATGAACGGTTTACCACGGCATTACTCTACGGCCGTCGGTATAAAATGGTCCAGGCCATCTTAGTTATACATATAAACGATTAATAATACTAAAAGATGTCAGTCGAGTTTGTCTCGGTGTATCTTCTCGAAACTGACCGCTAGGTTTGAGACACTGGTAGATTCATTCTCTGAGTCCTAAACTCGTAGAATAGCTAGGTAAGTAACTTGAATAGGATGTCCAGACTCCATTCCAACAAGAGAGTAGCCAGTGTGAGCAAAAGATTGCCACACGACCCGTCGATAGAACTTTGGTCCAAAATACATGTATTTAGGGCAGTCTTCTAGATAATAATAGGTTTAAATAAATAATCTTGATTTTATGAAGGCTACTCCTTGTTCAACCGGACATGTAATAGGGGATAGGTGTTTTTCTACCAAAAACAATTTTTAATTATAATCATAAAGTAACCTACAGTGTAATTATAATCATAAAGTGATTTATAATTAATTTATTATTCCTACAAGATTTAGGACTTTGTTATGCTCATAAATAGGAAAATAGCAGTTAAAAGTAGCATTTCAGTAGGTTAATTTATGTACAGATAAGCTAGCTTTAATTTTATTATGAATGGAGAGTCCAAAATCCTGTCAAGCTTTCATAAAAGGATCTAGGGTTATTACGGTACACAACACTTAGGGGTTCAACCACTAGCGATCACATTTTGGCCAAATCGTCAGGTATTCTTAAATAAAAGCACGCAACAAAAGTAGGTTTAATAAGTAGGTAAATAGAGAGTAAGTTACAGTAGTCTAGCACGAAGGAATAGGGTTTTACATTAAGTTAGAATTCATTGCAAAATATTTAGCGTTTCTTGAGCTTCAGCGGGAAGCTGCTTCGTTAGCTGTAGGTCTTCGGAAGCGTTTTCTAGCCAGGGGGGGTGAACTGTTACAAACTGTTATAGGGAACCGAGATCTAATGCATAATCTAATTCAGTCTGGCTGCCGCTTTTGCGCCAAATTTATGCTCTTCACTCCATTAAATATTCCATTATTAAATTATTGTGTGCAACATTGCCATCAGACGACTAAGTTTGCATGCATAATTCATTAAAATTTACTTTGGACAACACACTAATTTGCATAATATAAAATGTCTTTCAGCCAAAAACTACTATTGAAAGGTTTATTATTTATTTAAAACGGTGCGATTCATTCCTAATAAATCTCCAAGAAGCTTAAGATTTAGATGCATGCGTCTATCAGTTCTAAAGTCGGGAAGTCTGATATTCGCAATTAGGAGCTATTCAGATATGAGAGCGCACGCATAAAACCTTGATCCGAGTGAAAAACTGTTGCGTGCGAACAAAGAAGGCTGATTTCGTCTGCTTTAAAAAAACCTTTATTTTTCGAAAGAATTCCAAATATGAATCGAGGAGTGCTGGGGGTAATTAAAGCAAAAGCGGCGGGCGCGGACGGAGTTTAATCAGAGACAGCTCTCGAGCCCGGCCGACGAAAATGTTTGAAGCCGCCTCGAGTGCACTCCACTGCTGTGCATCGTAGAATGTAACGACAAGTTTGATAATAGTGCCGCCTATCTATAAGTACTAGACTGTTCTATCTTACGTGTTCTCGTGATTACGATTGTTTTGTTCTATAGAACAAAGGTAAGCTAAGCCTCATATTGAACGGGCTGGTTGATGCATATTATAAGTAGGTAGGTACTCAGGGTTCAGAACATAGGGCATGATTTAAAAACACAAAAGCAGGAAAAAATACACAGTACCGACAGCACCTACCGCAATTCTTAAGAAATCCGTGCGGCAAGTGGAAGCATAACGACAAATTAATTAACCTCTTTTAGAATCTTCGTGAATTTCATGTGTGATGTCTTGTCCCTTGTCCCTTTCAAAGTTATGCGACCCATTGGTATTGTTTAGGGGGTTGCCACACTGTAAGTTTTCCTTAATGCATTTGTGAAATACATTTATTCGTAAATTGCAGGTTACTGCCTACACGAAGTGAAGTAGAAACCAGCAGGGCTCTCCTGCACTATCGATATTACTTCCCGGTCGGAAAGTTAGGCAGATCATATTTTAGTTCGCTTGTAAAAATTTATATTCGGTTCACATTCACCCCCAGCATTATGTAAGTATATGTAACGGAGTTAAACGTCACGTTTGGATTGGACACGTGCCAAGGCACAGACACAAGCTACAAGTGTCAGGTGCAGCCTGGGTTTGCAATACTTGGCATCTGTCGGCGTCTCTCGCGCGACAAATAATTGGGTAGCAGAAATGGGGACGCGGATTTTTTATCCCTTTTAACGAAGGAACGGTAATTTTTCAGCGAATGAGGCGCACGAGTGCGGCGGCAATCCCATTGTTAAGAGTCCGTGTCGGCCCGGCAAAAGTTCGATTGTAGGTATATTACCCGTCTCCCGAGCGCGCCAGCGCAGGTGTCGTGGTGGGGGTCGAGCGAGGCTGCTAGGTCGGCGTAGAAAAGTTTTGATACTTTAACCGTTTTATCTGACTTTTCGTTTCTTAATATTTTTATGTATATGTATTTAAATAAAATATCAGGTAACTTAGAACAGTATCGTTCATTATAAATGTATGTATGTAATTAGTACCAATACAGAATTTATTTAAGTACTTGTTTGACGACCGCTTTAGCCTAGTTGGTAGTGACCCTGCCTACGAAGCTGGAGGTTCTGGGTTCGAGTCTCGGTATGCGCATTTATTTCTCCCTGAGTCATGGATATTGGTTTTTTATGTATTTGAGTATTTATTTATCTATATAACTATGTATATAGTCGTTTAGTACCCATAGTAAAAGCTTTAGGTACTCAGTTTGGGATTAGGTCGATTTGTGTAAGATTGTCCCCAATATTTATTATTATTTATCTGTATTCATCTTAAAATTTAGGTTATTTATATTATTTACTAGTGGCTCTGTGAGTTGTAGACTGTATTACAGTAATGTTAGAGTTTTCTTTTCAGTTTCCAGGTTATCAAATTCTAGGTGAATAGTTTTTACCTGACTTATTCGTTTCTTGGTTTTAGTGTAGGTGTTCAAATAAAATACTAGGTAATTAAGAAATGTTTACACAGTTTATTTTTACTTGAGTAAGGTTAATAGCTATTCGTTCAACCCTGCATATTATGTCGGTGGTTTGTAAGTACTTGTGAATGTTACAAATGAAAAAGTGATGGCCGTTGGACCTTGGACCCCCCACAAAGTGGACTGATGTAACTAATAACAATAACTAATTAACAAATAATAAAAGCTTGTTTTATAACAAGTTTTTCTCCTTTAATTAAATTTTTACTTTTTAGATTTTTTAATTTTGCCTATATTTGTTGGAGTTGCATATTCACGCCATATCATATAGATATTTCAAACGAGCCCAAAGTCGATGGGCTGCGTCTTTTAATTACGGAGTTCCATGGCTACCTTCCAGCTCAATTATCAGACCCTGGTTACCATATAGAACCAAAGTACTCGTCAAGACGAATTACACGACCCCAAACTTGATGGGGTTGCGTCGTTTAATTACGGAGTTCCCATGACCACCTTCCAGCTCCATCGTCAGACCCTGGTTACCAAAGTACCCGTCAAGACGAATTAATCAAGCCTAAACTCGATGGGGCATGGGGTTGCGTCGTTTAATTACGGAGTTCCTATGGCTACCTTCCAGGTCCATCATCAGACCCTGGTTACCAAAGTACTCGTCAAGACGAATTAATCGAGCCCAAACACGATGAGGTTGCGTCGTTTAATTACGGAGTTCCTATGGCTACCTTCCAGCTCCATCATCAGACCCTGGTTACCATATAGTACCAAAGTACTCGTCAAGACGAATTAAACGAGCCCAAATTCGATGGGGTTGCGTCGTTTAATTACGGACTTCCTATGACCACCTTCCAGCTCCATCGTCAGACCCTGGTTACCAAAGTACTCGTCAATACGAATTAATCGAGCGCAAACTCGATAGGGTTGCGTCGTTTAATTACGGAGTTCCTATGGCTACCTTCCAGGTCCATCATCAGACCCTGGTTACCATATAATACCAAAGTACTCGTCAAGACGAATTAAACGAGCCCAAACTTGATAGGGTTGCGTCGTTTAATTACGGAGTTCCTATGACCACCTTCCAGCTTCATCATCAGATCAGCTTTATGTCATAATAATATTACATTGGCATCCAATTTATACACGCATGCAAAATTTCAGCTCAATCGGAAACCGGGAAGTGGATCAAATTTAACTTGCAAGATTTAATTACAGACAACGGATAGGTGAACTAAATAAAAGTTTATAAAAATTCAGCAAGTATCACGATCACTCGTAAAATAATTGACATGGGAGCTATACAATTCGTAAGTTGTCTCGATTAGCCTCACGAATGTCTCACTAGTATAGTTTGACCCCGCCGTTGGTAACAACTATGGCTAGCCGGAGATCAAAATAATATTTTAGTCTAGGGGTAGCCTTCGTGAATAGCCACAATTATACGACGTACAGGTCCGACCCGGACAACGGCTAAGCCGGTACTGCCTGCCGAATCGAGCGCCATGCACGGTGTTTTATTACGAAATTTAGTGTGATTTCAAATATTTTTTATGCTTCAATTTACTTCTACACATAAATATATTTTTGTTTGTACGAATAGCGCTTAAACTAGAGTTTCTTATTATGGCTTCATATTTTTGAAATATTGAGCTAAATGGCCAAAAATACTGGCGATTCTTCGTGTGTTTTTACTCAAAAGTTGTTGGATGGAAATACGGTTTTACTCAACTATTTAATATGTAACTTATAAAATGTTTTCCGCTTATTCCTAAGAAGACTATCATTCCAATATGGATTTATTTGTTTCATGTCGGTTAGAAATCAAATAGTTCTTCAAATCCACGTCGTTTTACACGTCTCCGAGCGAAAATTGAGAAAACAGCGGTTGGACTGAGCCAAAATATGGTAAATTGAGAGCTAAATGTAAACAATTTTTCCGCTTATTCAACTTGAATTGGAATGATCTTTCATATTACACAATAAAATCTTTAGGAAAACGAATATTTAATGAGATATGACCTCAAAAAGTTTAGCGAATTCAGCAAACGGCTATATACGGACTCTTAAGCCGCTTTCGTTCCAGTAAATTGTCGCCGACGGAGGCTTTAAGAATTGTAGCTGACGCTTAAAACACTGGTAAAATAAGTAAAAAGTCGCGTCTATTCTTCCGAGCCGTCCATATCTACAGAATGCAGTTGAAATTGCATCTCCCGGCACCCTCGCCCTCAGCAGAGGGCCCGGAGTGGCCGCCCCCTCAGCGGAGGCCTCCTGCGGTGATGTTTTTATTCAATTCCTGTGATACAGTTACAAAGCCTAATTTACATCTATAATATATTCCAAGGGTTATAGAGCTATTTCGATCGTATAACTTTAGCTCTTTACGTAAACTGATACCATTAAGGTAAACTTATCATAAAAACAGTAATGTAGGCTTATCGATATAACGCTGCAATAAAATCTTTATTACCATATTAATTGGGTATTAATACTTGTTCGAGTTGATGAAAACATTCGGTCTGCATAAAAACAAAGATAAAATATAACAGGGAATGGACAGCATTGCTTTCAATAGCTACAGCTTCCCTGTAATTATGGGATTAGCATCAGCGAGATACGTGTAGCTATACAATTATAGATTCGTAATAGTCCATTATCTATTATGTACGTAGCTCCTTGGCACTCAGTACATACAAATATGATCTGTTGGATGTAGATGGGTTTTAAAAGTTTTACGTGTTCGTATAGTCGGTGTGTAAAATTAAATGATAACCCCAGCGGTGTCCGAAGATGAGACAGTGTGAATTCGCGTAGGCCAGTAAGTCTAGTGTTCCCATCCGGCGTCATATTTCGAGACAAGCAAGCGCCGCTCTGGGAACCTCGGTGCCACTCTATTTCCATTATAACGCAGGATAATAAACGTTTCGAATAAACCTACACTCTTACTCGAGTTCATTGTCAATCTCACTACTTAATTAACATACAAATATTAAAAAGGTAAAATTACCCACCAGCTCTAGTCTCCACAATTTAGAATCGCAATAAGTTATGAAAGAAAAGCCCCCTCATGTCGTTGCCGTGCCGTATATTTTTTAGCCAATTTTCCAAAGACAGACGCACGGACCGACCGGTGGAAGACTTGTTTCCTGCATTTTTTTCTATAACTTGCATAATTTATGATGGCCTGGGTCTGGAATATTTTGCGAGATTTAACTTTGATGTACCCTGTCTTATCGATTGGACACATTGACTGGTTAAAATTATGATAATATAGGCGGTACCTAGGTACTACGGAACATTAAGGGTTCCCCGTTGTGGATGCAAACTTATATGCCTACCTTTTCTCACTAATAGAGACTGGGTTCTAGTTCGGATATCCGTCTAGTCTATCAAGCCGTGAGTAAACATTTCAACCGCAGTTGCCACGCAGTTGCAGGCATTTATTTGCTCCGCTATCCGCTGCGGTTGCAAAAATATTTTAAATGTCTATGGATGCAAACGAGGGGTGGACTTAGAAACTTGAAATAGTATTTTTCACAATCGTGTTATAATAGAGAGCTTTTTAGTCAAGTACCGTGTTTAGGCCACGAAGCTTGCTGAGTGGCCTAAGTAAGGTACGAGATTAAAAAGCTTGATTATGACAGTATTGTGAACAATACTTTTTGTACGAGTTCATTAAACTTAATAATTTAAGTCCTTAATACGAAAACTAAATATCGCTTCGTAAGTACTATATCGTCTAGTTCTAATATCCGACTTCTTTTACACAAGATAATCCATAGATAATCACACCACCGGCGTCCGTAATGTTTTAATGTTTTTTATTTTTTTCATGCCCTGGATACAGCAGCCAGTTTAAGTAGATTTTTGACAGACGACGCGACGCTGCATCGTACCGAAACGCCATAGATTGTCAATTTTGTATCGGATCAAGGACACATTATTGAAATACGAAGTTCTATTTTCAATTTTTTTTCGATTGTCTAGAGCGTATCGAAAAAGTTATTTCGGTTGTTTCGGAACTAACATAGACTATTCAATGACGAAAAGAGTGACGTTGCAGTATTCTCTATGAAATCTTAATACACAGATTTTAATCGACGAGTACAAAAACAGTTTTTTAGATTCATCTGTGGAGATTTAAGTATTTCAAATTGGAAAATGTATCGTCAGATTGTTATAACGATAGAAATCAATATCAACCGCCACAGTACGGAGGCACGCACCAACTAGAAGTACGCAGTTCGTAGGCAGGGTCACTACCAACTAGACGACTGCTTTAGCCTAGTTGGTAGTGACCCTGCCTACGAAGCTCTAGGTCCTGGATTCGAATCCCGGTAAAGGCATTTATTTGTGTGATGAGCACGAATATTTGTTCCTTAGTCATGGATGTTTTCTTTGTATTTAAGTATGTAGTTATCTATATAAGTATGTTTATCGTCGTCTAGCACCCATAGTACAAGCTTTGCTTAGTTTGGGGCTAGGTCGATTTGTGTAAGATTGTCCCCAAATATTTTTTTCTGAACTAAACTGAACTACGCCAAGGCTGGTTTGTGGCGAACCTTGTGTCATCGATCATCGTGTACTACCCACTAGGCGGTTTCACTAGTTGAAGTTCCTCAGGGACCCGCCCGGTATCCCCTTCGAGGGTTTTTGAGAGGGTTTTCGTTATGCTTTGCTTATCAACGCCGATGCTCCTCAAAACCCATTCATTTGGCTATTAAAGCGCTCCAATACGGTATCCCCTTCAAAGGGTTTTTGAAAGGGTTTGCTTACCAAAGCCGATGCTCCTCAATACCCATTCATTTGGCTTTTAAAGCACAATGAATGGGTATTCAAAACGAGGAAGCGCTTCAACCCTTTAAAAAGCGCTTAAAAAGCCTTTCGAAAGGGTTTTTCTATCAGTAGCGGTAGCGCCCCGTAAGGGAAACCCCTTCATACGGCTAAGTTAAATGAATGAGTTTTCAATAAATAAAGGACCGCAAGTGATTTGGGCTATTAAACGAACGACTAACCCGTTCAAAGGCTTTTTTCTGGGAAGGGGTGGGCGGGTGTTCCTTACCATTATGTAGTTCATTGTTCGGCCTGTGTCGGCACCTGTTCGGCAAGTCAAGTCTACCATTAAACAGCACGTACCAGTGTACGTTATTGCTGCCCAGTACTCACGTTGCCCAGTGGCAATATCAATAATGATGTCTTAACAACATTTTATTAGCCCAGTATGCAACTGCCACAATTAACCTAGATTCTACAAATCGTCTACTTAAACGAGTAGGTCCTAATGTATTCCCACCATCATAATCGGTTCACTCAGTGCAGGCATTCGCGTTACATTTTTCGAATTGCCACGTCGCCGCAATTGCGGTATAAATCATTGGGTGACATATTTTTTCTTCAAGTTACGACGAAGGGTCGGTTAACTCACATGAATATTGTTATGAGAATTTACGCGTGGGAGAAGGGAGTTTACTTATCTGCAGCCCTTCTGGTTCGAAAAGAGAGCGGACAGCGGTTCCAATTGCTTCTGACATGTGGGAGAATTTACAAATAAAGTGCCTATTAACTGTCCGTTATGTAGGTAGTGTTCAATTGTTTATTCCTATTTTATGTATGAGCTTTACATTATTTTCCATGCGTTTCCATTTATAAAGCCGAAAGTATCTAAGGTTTCAGATACTTTAGCTACCATTTGCTTATTATGCTAGTGGGTAATTAGGTTTCTATAGGACTCTAGGTACTTTACAACAGTAGCGACATATCTTATAAAGTATCTAATCTTAGTTTAAATTAAAATTTATAGCAGATACTAGGTTGTACTTTAAAAGTTAGTACTTAGTATATTTGATATATTTAATATCGTATTGTTGTCGAAGTTTCACCGATCCTCTGAGTTGAGTCGAATGCGGGTTGTTGATTGAGCTGAGCGGCCGCGAGCGATGTTGAATTATAAAACGTCTTTACCTAAAAAGACTTTAGGTACTAACATCAGAGGTGGTATGTACATGCGGGTTTTAAAAATCCACATACCTCTGCGTAGTACCAAGGTATAAATTAAATGTGAACAATCGAGTTAAGAGTTAGTGAATTATCAGCGTTTACTTATAGATTTAGATTTCAAAGAACCTGTTGATTAACTGTAAATGTAAAAACTCTAAGGTCTATGAAGATGACTTGAGCGCGCTTGACTAGTTTTTGCCGTTATGCCTTCGACCGCATACTCCTGTGGTAGTCAATATGAATCACCTATTGGCGCTTCCATAAAGGCGCCGTCGCCATTATCCACGCCATGTGCACTTTTTATCTAAGTCATTTGGCGCACTCATACATGCATCGGGGGCGATCATGTTGACAAGTGCAGGGTGAAAAGGATATGTGTATGTGGGTCATGTAGGTGCATCTCGCTTGAATCACTGACGAGTTGCCGAGTGTATGGGACACAAAGTGTCCTTGAGGTCGCAGACACTTATGCAGTTCAGTGCCGATGCCGTAATAAGCACCTCTTGACTTCTTGCTGATAAACGTCCGCCTCTAATTTGCTTCTGCATTCTATTATTTAGCTTTTAAGTGCCACAAGTGGAAGCAGACGGGTTCCGTTTTTGCGACTACCAATTTCCATTAAAACGTCATTAAGATTGATGCCATTCGTTTTTTGAGATGCAAACTAAGTAAGCAGACTTTTTAGAAGGTTTTAAGTGTCTTTAGCTCTAACTTACGAAACAATATTAGGTACTGTTAGATACAAGCGATCGCAAACCACAGAGCTGCAGCAGGCAGCTTCACTGCCCACTGGGCTAACCGCGGTCGTCAATTAGGTAATAGGTATAGATAAGACTTTAAAAATGTACAACACAGATTGAAGACAAGTCGTAGGGTATGGTTGTTTTCGATGTCACAACTTCTCCATTGAAAAATGCCCAGCGGCTAACCGCTTCATTAACTTCGGATAACAATAAAACTATTTAAAACAAATAATATTGGAAACAACGGGCAGTGGGCGAGCTAGCGAGGCGCCAGACGACTGACCCCATTCTGACACCGCACAAATAGGACCGCTATATTTTACAAACGCATTTTGCAATTTACCATCGGCGTGGACGAAATAGCTTTCAATTTTCCAATATACGATTCGTTTATGCCGATTGCATCGATGTGGAGTTGGTTAATTAACAGCGCCTGCTGTAGGCGATTTCAACCGGCGGCTGTTTCCTGATGGAGATTAAAGTTTCGAATACTCCGGGTTATTTCCACCTTAAAACAAAGTTTAAAATAAGCCGTCCATCGTTTAGGTTGTTTGAGTTCTGATATTCCGGCCACTTCAAATAAAATTGACAGGCGCTTTCTAATCGTGAAGGTAGGCCAAAAGAACGAAGGAGTGCCCGTACTTCCACAAGAAATCTTAAAAGATTGCGACAGAAAGTGTTGTCCGTTCGCTACTAGGTATAAATCCACCAATACTCGGTTTTTTCCTTCTTCTAGAGCCGTAAACGGAATCTATTTACGAATCCTCAAAATAAACTACTAAGCCCCTACTTACGGCTCTAGATAAAAAATAAACTACCCCAGAATTCCGGGTAAAGTGTAGTACGCACGCGCAGTAACCCTTCGCGTACTACGGGAGCAAAATGCGACCTTCGTAGGTCGCCGCCCCGCCATTCAGTCCCCTAGCGTCGGCCATTGATTTTCGACCGTTCGACCCACTACCACATGGCCGGTCCACTCGAGCGCGAAATCCGGCTCACTTCGCAATATTTGACACACGTGGCTGACTGACCACTGACTCTGTCATATGGGGGTGCAGACTTCTAGGTCGTCGACCTAACCTGGATGTGCACAGCCAGCATCCTAATTTACTACACATTTTGTAAATAAACCGTGGTGTCAAAAGCAGAGTCCGAGATAGGTTTCACTGGTAAGTTGTTTCTTTGTTACTTACCTTTCAGAGTTACTTATTCTACAAAGAACTCAACTTAATTTAGCTTATTATGCGGCCCGTAACCGCAAAGAATACATAAAGTTTAGGTAAATGCGGATTTTTACAAAATCTGTGTCCCTGTTGTGGGAATACTAAGTTACGAGAATAATAAATGTTGTTTTTATGCGGTAAAGCTTCGAGTTTGTGCTGGTCCGAGTTTGAGGATGAGTAAATTAGTAGGATTTAATGTCATTGATAGTTTCTGGCGCTAGAGGCCAGGCAATGACCTCACCGGTCACGGCGGTCACTGTTACCCTTGCCAGTTCCATTTAACTATGGATTAGTCCGGTTCATTACTCATTCGGTGACGCAGCATCCTTATTTTGCATTTGTTGTTATATTTGTAAGAAGCTGAAGATGTTAAATGCGTTAAACGCTGTTTAAGTATATGAGTAATATTGATTAGTACGATCACGAATTAGTCAGACAATCGGATTAGCAAGAGGCAGTTAGGGTGCAAATTCACTGTAGGACTTTACGTACACTCTATACGTACCTACGTAGATAAAGCACGCTGCGGGCGTAAACTTTAGGATAAAACATACAGGTGACATCTTCATTTTGTAGGTTTTTCAGAAATTCTGTTAGTGAGAAACGTTTTTCCTATCAAAGTCATTATGGCATTGACATAAGATCGAATTTCACCTGACCTGTCAAAAAAAATTTTTTTACTACACCTATACATCAATTATATCTCCCAATATTAGGTATAGATATCGTTAAAAAAGAAATGGGGACTATTATAGAAAAAAGATTTGGTGACAAAGCTAACCTTGGCCTCCTATAATAGAGTCCAACCGAAAGGAATATAACGCTATGGGAATGATGAACTGTTGCATTATATCCTTTTTACGTCATCGATATCTGCTGTTTATGTACAGTTTATCAAAAAACGTATTTCCTCAAACAATTGATGCGAGTGAAATTTCACAGATATATTTGGCCAATTTTTATTCTTTTTATTTTGTAAATACAATTTATCCACATAACAGCTTACGCCGTGGCGTAAACTTAAAGTAACACAATAAGGAAACATATTATTTCACGGAAGTACCTATTTCATTCACATATACCTAATGAATTTAAGAGCATGTGGACATTTTCTAATATCTTCATACTATTTTCCGAAATGAGAACCGATCGAACCGTAAGCTTTTTTAAACCCCGACGAAAAAGTTTCTGTCAAAAAAATCTTTTTTGGTACTAGCTTTTATTGCCGACTGTACTTTTCTGTATACCATCATCAACTACTCATGGAGACGATTCTAACGAGCCCAAACTCAACAGGGTTACGTCGGTTAAGTACTGAATTCCCATGGCCACCTTCTGTCTCCATCATGAGCTCAGGTCAATGGTACCATAATATTGAATTGTCATCCAAACTATGCTTATATCCAAAATTTCAGCTCAATCGGTCACCGAGAAGTGGGTCAAATTTAACTTGCAAGATTTGATTACAGACAGACAGACAAAGGGACAGGTGAAAGTAATAAAAGCTTGTAAAAAGAGGGGTGTTATAAGTTTCACGTGTCTGTCTGTGTATCTGTCTGTGGTATCGTATCTCCCAAACGGATGGACCGATTTGAATGTGGTTCACCATTAGCCCCCCTATTCTGTAACTTGCTTTTAGCTCACCTCAGTGCTCACCCACAAATATATTTTGACACCGCGATGCGAGTCAGAGAGTGAGCGTTGAGTTGAACTTAAAACAAGTTACAGAATACATTTATAACAATTCCTTTAATCAATAAAGGGTAGAGAAAGAGCTTGTGATTCTTCTAAACTTGTAAGCGTCCGTAGGTTATTCATAATTCGTTTATTGCATGAATTGCATCCATGGTTTACATTTAGGTTTTACATAAGTGAGCAAGTCTCTCATGGACCCTGGTAGGGCACAGCAATTTGAAGCCTTAAGTCTAGCATATTTATTAGTGTTATTTTATCATAGATTTTTAATACATGCTTAAAAAAATACAAATAACTAATAATAACGTCGAATAATAATGTCGATTAATAATAATGTTCAATCATTTGCTCAATATAAAAATAATTGCTAGAATCTAAATCTAAAAATGTATTTATGATATAGGTAATAATTATGTTAGTTGCAGTCAGATGTCTTCATTATATTGCAATATTAATCTTATTCAATAGTAAATTAAATAGCACGTGGATAATAATATTGCCTACTCAATATAAAACTCTAATAATTTGTAATTTGTTTAATTCTAAGAACTGTTTAATCACTAAAGAACTCCATTAGGGTGTAATAACATTTGTCTACTAAAAAATTCTTTAGGTTTTTTATGAACTGCTTTTCGTTTATAATAGTTTTAAGGTCATCATTTAATTTATTATATATTTTCACTGCCATCACGTTTGGACTTGCTTTATGCAGTTTGAGTTTAGAGCTAGTGGGTTACTTACTTGAATAACCCCCGACATTTTCATTAGAAAGTCCAATATCTCAAAAACGGCTGAACAGATTTTCATGAAACATGGCTAAGAACACTCGGGGTAAAATTATCTATTACATCAAAAAACCGCATTCAAATCGGTCCATCCGTTAGAGAGCTACGATACCACAGACAGATACACAGACACACACTTATAACACCCTCTGTTTGCGTCGGGGGTTAATAAAATTACATCGTAAAAGTTATTATAGTCCTTATTGTTTGTTTATAAGTACAGACCTAACAGAAAATGCTACGTGACAGACGCCTCCAGCCTCCATGATTCATTACCAAACCACAGTAATAATAAAAACAACTAACCATATAATAATAACAACTAACTCATAAAATTATTAGCATACGCTTTTGCTACCCAGTATCGTTCACTCCTCCGACGGGAGCGTACTAACTACAATATTGCAATTATAATAATCGTGTGCATAGAGTTATGTGAATTATGCCGGAGTCCGTGAATATTCGAGTGTATGTCTCGATGGTCTCGAACGTGTACAAAAGTTGCAAAGGATGCTACTTGAGGAGCGTAAAGCCGGCGCAACCGAAAAGGGTAGGTTTAAAATATTTGGTAACATAGATAGTTAAAATACAAGAAAATGATGAAGTTCAATTTTATTGTGAAGGTATCTAATTGCTTCTATTTATGACAATAATTTACATTACATTATTGATGATATAAATTAATATAAATATAAATAAAAAATATTAAAATGAAAAATTACATCTACTTAGTTTATGATTAGTATTGAAACACATTTTGGAAGAGGCCATCACCCGAGAGTGGTTTTATGATACAAAATTGTTTAATAATAAATTATTTTTGAATGTAACATCAATATTAAAACTAACATAGTTATATAAGCCCGAAAACTAGAAATACTGTAACAAAATGTATTTACCTCTGTAAATTCTAATGAGAAATAAAAGGCTTTTTATATTATTTTTATTTATTTATTATTTAATCACATGCATTTTTTACCACCTGACTGACATAGGTATATATATATTATATGCTCGTAGGTAAGACGTGAATTGATACAAAAAATCTTTGAAACATGTTTATAAAAATCTGTATGCAGTTAAACATCCTTTTATCTAAATTAATTTCTCGACCAAGACCGATAAGTCTATCTGTAACGATATCGTTATAATTTATTGGCTGCACAGAAAAAAATCCTTTCTTCCGATAAACGAAGCCGGACGCTCGTTTATGGAACCGAAAAGACTCACCATTGTTGTTGTTGGTATTAATGTTTAAATTGAAATAACCAGGGGATCATATGTTGGTTAGATGCGATTGTAATTTAAATTAGTTTGCCTGTTCAGAGATACCCGTAACACTTTAACATCACTGCTCCTCTTTTGATTGAATACCGTCTTGCCAGCATCTTCAGCATTTATCAATTGTTACATTTTAATTGGAATAAATATTTGGTAAAGTATAGAGTTAAGCGTAGGATAGGTAGGTAACTTGGTGTTTAGTTGGGCCAGAATTAAATACAAAGCAGTTGGTATAACGTAATATTTACTTGCCATAAAATAATATCAGTTCACGACTTTAAGACAACGCCTGAGACCTGCGGCGGTGGAACGGAAAAAAGTGCTGAGGCTCTAGTATAAGTTTTACCGAAACAAAACGTTACGACCGCGTTCGCGTTTAGCTGTCAAATCCCATACAAATTGAGGGTAAAACGCAAACGCGATCGTAAAGTTTTGTTTCGGTAAAAAAATTACTAGAGCCTCTGATGAGGATGATCATTTCAAACACGCTTTCCTTACCAAATTCTGTATTGTCAATACAAACCTAGCGCCGTTTTCAGTTCATAAAGATCAAAAAGTAAAAATAGGTACTTGCTTAATGATTGTATATTTAGTTACGGACTAACTAATATCATAAACTAATTGCTAATTTTGGATTACCATTTTCCATTGTCCGCAACGCGGTATAGTTATTTGTGCAACAAGAGAGCAAAGTTTATTTTTGCTGCGAGTGCTAATTTTGAGTCCTGAGGAAGCGAAAGATTCAAAGTTTGAATCTTGAGCGCAGCGAAGGACTCAAAAGCACGACCTCAGCAGTGAGAACATATTCACATCAAAAAATATATCATAGTATCACGTACCTATTCGTCTCAAGATTATTCAGGAAGAAAACTTAATTAGGCGTTAGTTACTGCTTGTTTTAACTCCGCGCCGGCCGCGCCGTTATTCAATACTAGAAAAGCGAGACAAAGGCGCGAGAAACCAAAGGATATTTCAGTATCTAAGTATACGAGTGTCGCGTTGACACTAACACATCACTAAAAACGAACCGTGTTATTGTTAAAATTCATAGATTTTAGATTTTACTAATATCTTCGGGATATTTCTGAAATATTTATCATTATCACAAAGGGCACATATTAGCATATTACGTGTATCTCGCGTGCACACCAAGAACTGGCCGTACCTACTGTTGAATACTGCCTCCGTCACGTCACTGACTTCACTATATTTCCTAGTTAGATAGGGCCCCGCGCTTGCGTTCGGAAACTGCATAGAATTTAAATAGTTAAAACTGGAATTTTTAATAAGCTAGCATAATAAAATTCATGTTTACCTATTTGTTATAAAAAACGGAGTTTATTCTGAGATCTTTTATTTAAATATTCTTCAATGTAAAATTACTTTGTATAATTATTTTGGTAATTTAAACTTGTTAATTTGATAGTTTTCGAACGTGTTAGTTGTTATCCGCTTTTTTGGGGGTCTACTTTGAAATTCGATGGTCGAACTATGGATCGACCTATATCTGCCATTTTCTTTTTTCGTAATTGAATGAAAGGGACAGTTCTAATAAAGGTCTAACATTCTGAACTTGTAATAGACCCCATACGAAGAACAGTCAGTGCTCCGCACCAAAATTAAAAAGCAAAATCGCGTTTTGCACACTGTTTACACGCAGCAAAATATGCTTGTTCGAGCTGCTGAGGTGAAAATTATATTCCTATCTACCTAATAGTGCAGCCTATTTTAAGTATGCTTGACATACTGTTATTACCTTTCGTCTGTATTGCATAGATACGCATACGCATAATAAAGTTATCAATTGCATAAACATTCGATCGGAAACGGACATGGCCTGCCCCAACGCGCATTGCACAATCCGTCATTATCACGATATAGGACGCTGCAGCTGCAATGCATGCGCCAAATTATGTGGGCGAGGGTGTCAAATACTAACGAGGGCTCAAATAATAGCAGAACACGTGGGTTCCATGTTAAAGGATATTTATAAATATATCGCGCTTGAATAGGCAATCTATTTTAAACATAGGTTATTTGAGCATTGAAGTCGCACTTTTCAGTAGGTTAGTAGTATCAGTGTATCTATCTACTGTAAAAGAGCTCTCTCAGTTTTAAAGGACTTTTTTTTTATAAGAACCACTGATATTTACACGCCAACAATCCTACCGATTTCCCATAGGTTCGCGGACCTGCGCTGGTTATCTTTTGGCAAATATGATTACCACCAAGTACCAACAGCGAAGTGCTTCCAGGCGACGTACCTTTGTTACTCGGGTATTTTTAAACTGCTCTGACCCCGTATCATATCATGGTCGGCTTATCACGCGATAGGTGACAAGATAGGAGCGTCCTCTCGCTCTAACGGTGTCAGCCAGTGACGGACGCTCTATCTTATCACTTATCGTGTGACAAGGCCGACCGTGATACGGGGTCTGATGAAGAGACTACAAGAAAGAGCTCACATTCCAAATGTAAGGCAAAACAAATCATTACCTATAGTCTGGACTTTTAGGTATTTAAAAGAATGTAAACAAACAAAACCACGTGACTTGGTCATTCAACCAATAAGAATATTAAGATAATACCATAGATACAAAAGGTTGCTATTCACAGCAATCTTATTGGCTGAATGACCAAGTCACGTGGTTTTGTTTGTTTACATTCTTTTAAATACCTAAAAGTCCAGACTATAGTGAAGTAATCTGAGAACATCCTCAAAACGTCTCCTAAGGACTGTACTCGGCAGCTATTAGACGTGTAGTTATCTCAAAACCTTTACTGATACGAGTTTGTACAGATAACTCATAAGCATGTCTTGTTGTTACAGTGTATGGCGCGAGCTCTGTACGACAACATAGCGGAGTCGCCGGACGAGCTGGCGTTCCGGCGCGGCGACTTGCTCACCGTGCTCGAGCAGAACACCGGCGGCAGCGAGGGCTGGTGGCTGTGCTCGCTCAGGGGCCGCCAGGTAACTACGTCAATACAACCAGTAGCGGGTTAGGGGTTCAAGCCAACACCCGAAGCAGCTGAGTTACACCTTACTAAAATGGAGACTCAGCTGCGTCAAACCCAAACCATCCTGATTCGGCCACTGAATATAAACAATATAGGTATATTAGGTACTAGCTTCTGTCCGCGACGCCGTCCGCGTGGAACTTGTTTATATCGCAGCTCCATACAAACTTTCACCCCCTTAGAGGATTATTTCGGGGATAAAAACTATCCTATGTCCTTCCCCGGGACTCGAAGTAGCTGTATACCAAATTTCACCTAAATCGGTTCAGCGGTTTAAGCGTGAAGAGGTAACAAACAGACAGACACACACACACTTTCGCATTTATAATATTAGTATGGATTATACGAGTAACTCTAATAATGTTGATGCTATCAGATTTAATTATTTTGATTTTGACGCTTGGAGACCATATGGATCTCTACCATAAATGGATTGTTATTTTATTATGATGTACAGTCATCATCATATATTTAGAGTAGTAGTAGACAGCCAAAATAGCCAAATATATCGAAACACGTCCTTATTGCTGTAGGAGTTAGAATATATTTGGCCACTTTGGCTTTTACGAACTTCTTATGAGTAATTAAGTATGATGTTGACTCTACTAAAGTAGTTAATCTTCTTTATCATTTAGAGTAAATAGATACACATTTTGACTTGTAAATGTGGCGTTGAGGTCTAAGTATTTGCAGATTCAATCATTTGAGTTTGTTGATGATACGGAATGGGGATGTCCGGGCGGAAACAGATAGGCTATTTAAAAGTGATGGATAACTTTTCGCGTTCATTCAATATAATTCCCGATAACTAGGCGCGTATATGTGAAGGGTCGGAGATCCTGTAGGTAATTCTTCCAGTATTCTTTGACGTCAGTGAAGAGCGCTATGGTTGTGCGAAAGTTTGAACTTAATTTGGACGCAAAAAAGCAACAGTTCTTACAAATACACATAGGTACATTTGTACATGGGAAAGCAAATTTAAAATTTAATTGTAAATTAATGTAACACATTGCCTTAAATGTGTTAAGTAATTTAAAATTAGTAGGTATAGTGTAAGGTACCATCGCCAACTTAATTAACTGACCATCCGTTCACTTTATGTGCATTGTGATAAGGTTCAATATAAATACAGGATGGTCAGTTAACTTAAGTGTGTTGGCGTTTGTACATAGAGGAATATAAATACATAATTAATTGTAAATCAATGTAACACTGCCTTAAATGACTAAAGTACCGAATGTAAAATTATAACTGCATATCAAATCACTTGCATTGTTTAAAAGGGATTACCTAGGTACGTAATAATTGTGTTTGCTTCCTTAAATTTTGATCATTGCAATGAATGACGCACTTCTAATACGTTATGTTTCAATTTATTGTGACTACCTAATAGACAAGAGACTCATTAACAGGGATATACATACCTAGTGTAATAATAAAATTCAATTATTTATTTATTTATATAGATGGATCATCAGCTTAAATACTACACAGTAGCTTAAAACAGTAGTGACAGTGAGCTAATAACATATCCTCGCCGATAGAGTGATAAATATGGCAATTAAAAATCTTAAAATAGTAAGCCTTATCGCTGGAAATGTAACATATTTAAAACAAATTAAGAAATAAATAGTTTTTTTTAATACTCCGTGCCCCTGGTGGATCCCAGTAATATTAACAGTGTATTCCTGAGAATAAGCATGAACTCACTTGCTTGTGGCAACCAAAGTTGCCAATTTCGCGCACCCCTAAACTGATGGTGGCAACTGTGGTTGCTAAGCAAAGTATGGGCTTCTTCGATAAAGAATAATTGGAAGCAATTTAGGCTACCTTTTTTAAAATACGTAATCAAGTGAGCGGGAAGTTCAAAATTTCATATAAAGTAAGCTGAGTTCGGCTTACTGTTTTTATTTTCATACTTAATTGGTCAAGCAAAATTATGTAAATAATGTATGAGCATGAAAATTAAAAAAAAACGCGGACCTCTGTATAAACGATGTTTTCACTCCTTAGGGCCTCAGAAACACGCGTTTCAGATTATTCGGAATCATCCCGGGTCACCCTGTATATTATATACGTCGTCTATAAAAATCGACAAAAAACCATGACGTAATTTATGAACAGCCCCTAAGTAAAGTGGTAAAGTGCACAAGTTTTTTTTTCAATGTAGTTATTTATGTGAGTATAAAATAATTGCGTGGTTTGCGAAAAACCAGTTTATTTTTGGTCAAGATCACGTTCCTCCTTTTCATCGGTCTTCAGTCACCTATAACAGAGTACGTTTAGGTTTTATCTCTTATGACAATGACTTCTCGAGGAATTTACAATGATACAGCGGGATTGTATGTGATGTATACTTAGTATACTTACTTACATATTTCATTTAGTAGTGCCTTAAACTCTTTTACGTAGGTAATTAAACCTACAATGTTCGTGGTTTCACGCAATTCCACCACATCAGTGGCGTGCACCATATAGGCAAATAGGCAGTGCCTACCTTCCAAAATAACTCCTCCACATATATTTTTCTTCTCTATGATGATACTATAATAGTTTTTAAAACAATCTAGTTCTTAACTTGCATAACGACACGCGCTGCAATTTAAATTTGCGCGCGAATCAGACTGGCTCACAGCAGGTCAGGCACCGCGAACGGCGCCTAAGCCACGGCACACACTCTCACAGTGCGCTTGTGTAAATATCGTCCGTGAACTATGTACGGATTTGCTCAGTGCGCACACGTTTACGCAATTCACACCCACACATGCTTCCAAATCCGGCCGCCGGACCTCGCCGGTCAGCGTCAGCGCTGTGCGTGATTGGCCACAAATACTCGTATTGTGACCAATCACGCTTGCGCTACCGCCGAATTTCAGCCAATCGGCGTATTGTAATCACGATTCGCCTATTAAACGATCGTGCGGCACAAAGTTACATGCGGCAAATGAAAGAAGTCCCTTTTGCTGTGATTATTACTTGTAACGTGGGGCGTTCTAATTTGTCAGGGTTGTTTGTTTGCGAAAATTTGTTTTAAATGTCCTATTTGGAGTTGTGTTGTGAAAAAAATATTCGTGTTGTTGCAGTTGCATTACATAGTTCGGTTAGAAGCGATATTCTTTCGTTTTCTATTGAATTTTCCGTGTGTTTTTGTTTATTGGCCTATTCTATACTTGTGTATTAAGCCACAAATATGTGTTTTAGCTGTGAGCGGTGTATTGACCTAGTATGTTTGCAGAAGTTAACTTTCGGTGAATTTAGCAAGTTATTGTAGTTCGATAATAAGTAAAAGGTAGGTGTAAGACACAGTTGCAATAAGTTTGAACTCGGGGTAATATTACTCGTCAATTTCATGTAGGTATAGTATCCTAAGACAGTATCACTAACACAACGCACGCTGACGGAGACTCACTTTGTCGAAAGTCGAAATAGCCTAAGGCTTAGTAACTTACACAACACGGATGTAACATTACTTTACTTAATAACAGTTTAATTATGCATTTTTCTTTCTCTTTTCTACAAGTACGACACATAGGTGACGTACGTAGGTCTCCTCAAAAAAAACTGCCTACCCTAACTAAAAACCCTATGCACGCCACTGCACCACATAGAATACTGAATAAGTAGCTACTATTTTAATGATGTCATAGTAGGTAGGTACCTACCCGCTGTATTTGTTCCAAATATAAATCCATATAGGTAGGTATATTTTATTTTTTTCCATATTCAAAAAATTGACAAAAACAAAGCGAGCGTCAAGCTTTATTTACCTACTTACATTTCTAAGATTTTAACGAACACCGCTTATGCTTATGGGTGGGTTGTACCAAACCATACATTAGATTGTTATTTCGATTAATCTAGAATAATGTAAGTTAGCCTGCCCGAGTTACATTCTCCTGTAATTTCCATATGATCCACAAGAGCCTCATACCTCTCTCTTATGTTTTATTTATTATTATGTTACATTGAAACACAATGAAAGTTGTTAATGAATTAAATAAATTGAAACCAATTAACCCTGTCACTACGAAAGAGCAAGCGCTAACGTTCCGTAGCCCCAAGCCTTAATCAAAAACGGTCAACAAACCTATGGCTATTTAACTAAAATGCCGTTTAAACTTGTTTGCCTTTATCTGCCACTTTGACATTCGTGTTCATAAGAAAGGGTCAAAACAAATTTTGTTCAACATAGGAATTTTAAGTTATGTACCAGTCTAGACGAATGTAATAACCTATCATCTCGCTCCAGGGAATATGCCCAGGCAACCGCCTGCGCATCGTAGCGGGCGTGTTCGACGCCAGCGCGGCGTTACAGCGGCGGCGCACGCGCACGCCCGCCCCCGTAGCGCACCAGCCCCTGCCGACGCAGCAGTCGCCTGCGTTCAATAAGGTGAGCCTGCTGGTTTTTTTATGCAAACACCGTAACCTGTGGAGGCTTGTCCAGAAGAATCACAAGCGCGTCGCCGACGCTTTGTTGATTTGTGGATCCGTTTTGTTGGCAGCTAGAGAGACAAGGTGAATGCAGGTCCCTCTCTATAAACCCAGCGCATCCAGAGGGCGGTGATGATCCGACCTTAACTCACCACCAGGAACACTATACCACATACCTATAGACCTTAGTACGGTGTTATTATGGTAATAGAGTCCTGGGTTTGGTAGAATAGCTATTCACAACGCTTACCTACAATTTTCCGCAGGCTTATAAACCCGGACAACTGTAGTTTTTCTCCTTTCTATTCTCAAAGTAGCGAGAATTTCATGAAGACCAATTTGCCCTCATGCATTCCAGACCTCACACACAACAAAGTATTTACATTAAATTGTTTCCCTTGCAATTTCAGATAGAGGAATGCTCACATTATGACGTGCCTCGCGCGCCCATGCCAGTGCAAAGGATCGGCAACTATGACTCCCCGAGGCCTATCGGTGACTGGTAGGTGTCTGGGTTTTATTAATCTATCTTCGGGTCTTTTTCGTACCTAATATGATTTTTTTTGACGTTATTAATCTGAAATGTAGGTATTATCCAGTTAATAGGCCAGCAATGTCATGACAAGATTATAATTACTTTTGAGTCTGTTGAATTTTACACATAATGTATTAATGTCCCAGACTCAAAATTGAATTTCTCACCCTCCTAAGTCCCAGATAGATTTTTGCAACTTCGAATTTGGAACCTTCGTTAAATCTATTCTATCATATGGAGTTCGAAATTCGATTTGAATTTGTATAAGTATAACAACTTACGACCGACGAACTTACGAGGATGACCTCAAAAGTACAATTTATAGAAAATAACGTGAAATACCTACTTATTAACATATTCACGTCTATTAATCCTACTAATATTAGAAATGCGAAAGTTTAGATGTTTGTTACTCAATCACGCTTGAACGGCTCAAGCTAGCTAGCTTGGTTTCAAATACAGGAGTCTTTACCCCGGGTCCACGCAGTAGAACCTCGCTTGACCTGCTTAAGTACCTACATGAAACGACTATAGTAGGTATAGAGTTAGGTATGTGGTAAAATGGTTCGTTTACATCTTTGGCACATTCTATTCTACCACGAATATGCGTCGCCAATCTAAGGCGAACCTACCTACTTAAAACAAGAGGAGCGGAGCAAGATGTCGAAACTTAAGTCGATACCTACCTGCCTAAGTAGTCCGTTACCTTCGTCTCTGCCTAATAATGCTTATTGGACCAGAAAGGGTTGAGTGTATGCGTCTGTATAGGTACCTATACCTAATGTGTTTGTGCGGTTCCTTACGTACCTATATTTACCTCAGAATTTCCATCACATCCATTGCGTTATTATGATGAGTAAGTAAGTAAACATGACGTGTATATTAAGAGTCCGTGGCGGCCCGGCAAAAGTTCGATTGTAGGTATATTACCCGTCTCCCGAGCGCGCCAGCGCAGGTGTCGTGGTGGGGGTCGAGCGAGTGCTAGGTCGGCGTAGAAAAGTTTTGATACTTTAACCGTTTTATCTGAGTTTTTCGTTACTTAATATTTATATTCATATAAATATATAAATGTTGTATATATAAATACATATACAACACATTTGTTGTATATTTGTTATACGTGTTGTGTTGAAATAAAATATCAGGCAATCAACAAAAAAAAAACTCATGTATTTTCTGTGTGAACATGATCAGGAGTATCAAAATTATGCACAAATAATATTCGGGCTATTGAAATTCAGCGTAATCGAACTATGCGAATCTCAATTCTGCCAAAACAGTTCATTATGCGAAATTGAATTCCTACTAAAAAAAAGACCGGGTTGCACTCCGGGAGTGCCGGCAGAAGTGAAAACTTGAATAATTATAATTTTGCAAAAAAAAACCCTTCCTCCCCCCTCCCTCCCCCTGCGTGCCAATATATCTAATAACAGCCTTATTAGTAGTACGCTATAGTTCAACTTAACTCAGCAAAATTGATGAAGGAGACGATGAAATAAAATACCAATTTGTTTTGCCATTGCTAAATATTTTTCAAAGCCCTATCTCTTTAGGAATAACGTCCAAATTCGAACTATTCGAATTTATTCAATGGCAAAACGGTAAAGGACGCGTGGACAAAATTACATATTTATTTGCAGACAATGCAATTGCAAAAAGTGTTTAACGGCTTTATACTCTTACGAATAGTGTTCAGTTTTGAATGAAGTCGAATCGGCTAACAAAAAATATAAGAGTTTGCTTTTTTAAACAAAATGGAATTTGCATTTACGGAAAATGTGTTACGACCTTATACTGTTAACAATAAAGTACAAACTAGAACTATGTGCCCCTAGTCAATCCCCCGTTTTCCCTCCCGCCCCCATGCCTCGTCCCGAATCTCTCCCAATTCTACGGTCACGTGACATCACAAAAATCTGTCACGACTGTCACGAGTTTATCAATTTTTCCCCATCCCAAAAAGTGCTCAGCGCCGCTAAAGAAGTTTTCACTTCAAAAATATGCCAAAACAGAGGGAACCTACTTAGAACTGTATCGTTAATTATAATGTATTTATGTAATTACTAGAAATTCAAAATTCATTCAAGTACTTACTTGTTTGACGACTGCTTTAGCCTAGTTGGTAGTGACCCTGCCTACGAAGCTGGAGGCTCTGTTCGAATCCCGGTATGGGCATTTACTTCTTCCTGAGAGTCATGGATATTGGTTTTCTATGTATTTAAGTATTTATTTACCTATCTATATAAGTATGTATATCGTCGTTTAGTACCCACAGTACAAGCTTCCCTTAGTTTGGGACTAGGTCGATTTGAGTAAGATTGTCCCCAATATTTATTTATCTTTATTCATCTTAAAACTTAGTAACTTTGGCTTTGCTGGAAACGTATGGCCAACTGGTGCCTTTGTTTAGGGTTCCGTACCCAATGGGTAAAAACCGGGACCCGTTCGCTGTCCGTGTGTCTGTCACCAGGCTGTATCTCAAGAACCGCGATAGCTAGACAATTTTGAACGAAGCCCTTTCACGTCGGTTGAGAAATGCGACCTCTAGAGGAGAACAGCCGGAAATCCGGACAGACATACGAAAGCATTTTTGTCCAAGCTGAAACGGCGACCTTATTCGCTTCCGCTCACTAGGTCGATAATTAACTACTGTTAGAGTTTTCAGTTTCCAGGTTATTCAATTCTAGGTGAATAGTTTTTACCTGAATTATAGTATAACATTAGTGTATGTGTTGAAATAAAATACTAGGTAATTTAGAAATGTAGGTACAGTTTATTTTTGATTACAGTTGATTGACCTAACGTATGAGCTTAATCACCTGATAAATATTAATAATTCGTTAACCTTTCCAGATTCCAGAGTTGTGCTGATTTCGTTATAGTCTGGTTTAAATCTTTAGGACAACTAAATATTTTCTCTCTCTTTACTTTACCAAATGAACGGTTTGTCTTCCTAGGCGCCATACTTGAATCTAAAATAATAAAACCAATCAATTTATGAATATTGTTTTATAGTATACTACATTAGCGACATGAATAGTAAGAATCTGACCAAGGAAAAGATGGGCGATAAAAAGATATGGAGATAAAACATGTTGCACCGTACGTCCACAACTAAAGTGAAAGATGAAACAACTTCAGCAAATATTATCACTATACGTAGGTCATAAATGACTTACAAGACGCAAAACGATAATACACTTTAAAAGCGCGAGTTCTATACAAGTGGTGGAATGATATTGTACAAATTACTATCAAAGCTGCAGAAGAAGAAGCAGAAATAGCTTAATTTTTTTTGTGAAAAAAGCCGATTTTAGCTATAGCCTTTAACAGTGCTATTGAAAAAAGCGCTCGCTCAGGATTCGGTATTTTGAGACGCGTAGTGCGTAGTGTGTGTGTAAATACTACTAGCACGCACACAAGCTTACTGTAGCTGTATAGCGCACCGTTGGAGCGAATGCGCGACCGATATTAATACTTGCACTATTCATATTGTTATTTTTGTCAACCCTGCATATTATGGCGGTGGTTTGTAAGTACTTGTGAATGTTACAAATGAAAAAGTGATGGCCGTTGGACCTTGGACCCCCCACAAAGTGGACTGATGTAACTAATAACAATAACTAATTAACAAATAATAAAAGCTTGTTTTATAACAAGCTTTTCTCCTTTTATTAAATTTTTAACTTTTTAGATTTTTAATTTTTCCTATATTTGTTGGAGTTGCATATTCACGCCATATCATATAGATATGTCAAACGAGCCCAAAGTCGATGGGGCTGCGTCTTTTAATTACGGAGTTCCATGGCTACCTTTCAGCTCCATTATCAGACCCTGGTTACCATATAGAACCAAAGTACTCGTCAAGACGAATTACACGACCCCAAACTTGATGGGGTTGCGTCGTTTAATTACGGAGTTCCTATGACCACCTTCCAGCTCCATCGTCAGACCCTGGTGACCAAAGTACCCGTCAAGACGAATTAATCAAGCCTAAACTCGATGGGGTTGCGTCGTTTAATTACGGAGTTCCCATGGCTACCTTCCAGGTCCATCATCAGACCCTGGTTACCATATAATACCAAAGTACTCGTCAAGACAAATTAAACGAGCCCAAACTTGATAGGGTTGCGTCCTTTAACTACGGAGTTCCTATGACCACCTTCCAGCTTCATCATCAGATCAGCTTTATGTCATAATAATATTACATTGTCATCCAATTTATACATGCATGCAAAATTTCAGCTCAATCGGAAACCGGGAAGTGGATCAAATTTAACTTGCAAGATTTAATTACAGACAACGGATAGGTGAACTAAATAAAAGTTTATAAAAATTCATCAAGTATCACGATCACTCGTAAAATATTTGACATTGGAGCTATACAATTCGTAAGTTGTCTCGATTAGCCTCACGAATGTCTCACTAGTATAGTTTGACCCCGACGTTGGTAACAACTATGTCTAGCCGGAGATCAAAATAATATTTTAGTCGAGGGGTAGCCTTCGTGAATAGCCACAATTACACGACGTACAGGTCCAACCCGGACAACGGCTAAGCCGGTACTGCCGAATCGAGCGCCGTGCACGGTGTTTTATTACGAACTTTAGTGTGATTTCAAATATTTTTTATGCTTAAATTTACTTCTACACATAAATATATTTTTGTTTGTACGAATAGCGCTTAAACTAGAGTTTCTTGTTATGGCTTCATATTTTTGAAATAATGAGCTAAAGGCCAAAAATACTGGCGATTCTTCGCGTGTTTTTACTCAAAAGTTGTTGGATGGAAATACGGTTTTACTCAACAATTTAATATGTAACTTATAAAATGTTTTCCGCTTATTCCTAAGAAGACTATCATTCCACTATGGATATATTTGTTTCATGTCGGTTAGAAATCAAATAGTTCTTCAAATCCACGTCGTTTTACACGTCTCCGAGCGAAAATTGAGAAAACAGCGGTTGGACTGAGCCAAAATATGGTAAATTGAGGGCTAAATGTAAACAATTCTTCCGCTTATTAAACTTGAATTGGAATGATCTTTCATATTACACAATAAAATCTTTAGGAAAACGAATATTTAATGAGATATGACCTCAAAAAGTTTAGCGAATTCAGCAAACGGCTATATACGGACTCTTAAAACAACTTAGTGACGTCGTTGCTACGCGCGGTATTTTGCTTTTTTTAAATATAATAAAAGTACATACCTACATAGAAGCCGTTTCAGATGAAGAATGGTTTATACTTTTAGTATGTGTTGATGTTTATCGCATCATATTTTTCTTTTATTTCCTTTTTTTGAATTGCTATTATTCTTACATACGTAAAATTCCAAAAAATACTTCATCATATGCTGTAGTCCTAGGTCATCTTTAAAGTAGATAAAAATATAACGTAAACGACAATAGAAATAAACCGTCAGGCGAGTATCGTCCATCAACAGTTTAAGGACGCACAATGACATGATGTAGCTAATAGGTACTTTCATGATAAATTATTATAGTTTGGGAAGTATTTAAACGAGTGACTGTAAATTAAAGTTTTAAGTGTCAAAAATAATTAATTTAGGTCATAGTATTACTAAGTGAGCGTCTATATTTATTTTTAATAAGGTCTAGTTTTTCCTCTAGGTTGGGAGGTCAGATGGCAGTCGCTTTCGTAAAACTAGTGCCCAAGCCAAATCTTGGGATCAGGTCTCAAAGCGGACCCCGGGCTCCTTTAGGGGCACTACCGGGAATAACGATGTCAGTCTTTTTAAGTACGTTAGAAGATACTTTTTAATGCAGTTACTCAAAAAGTGCTAGCTACTTTACCTACGTAGCTGTTTAGCGTGCAGAAAGTTGATTATCGCGAACTAGTGCTTTTCACTTTTACCACTCAATAATTGTACAAATTGTACCATTAATTCCAATTTCAATAAAAAATTAATAAGATAGAACCAAATACAAATTTTTTTTTGAACAACTTCATTATATTTTAATGATGTTACAGAATAAATAATATAAAAGTTTAGAATTCCTTACCTGTTGTTTTTCTTATTTTTTCCCCCAACTGCATCAATAAACGTCGTTCGATACACGTGCGGAAATGTCATTCTTCACTCGTCCCAACGTCTGCTCGTAACGTATTGACATACTTTCCGCATCGAAATGTACTATTGCAGGTGAGACCTCAGTATATAATAATTTCCTCTATGGTGAGACCCTGATTTTACCAAATAGTCTTGTTTGCCTCAGGTACGACGCGCCGCGCGCGCCCCGGCCCGCCAGCGCGGACTCCGCGTGCAGCGGCACCGGCTCCCTGACCTCGGCCACATCCAGCGCATCCGCCAACTCGGGCAGCTCCGCCCATTCCAGTACATATGACGTGCCGCGCTCACGAGCGCTTCCACTACCCTGCGACGCGGCGCTAGAAGCCTTGGAGAGATTACAGGTAACGTCACGTGTTATGAAATCCCAGCATCGCCATCAACCGGCACTCACCAACTTTTTGGAGGAGCTGGGGTGGTAAGCGTAGCGCTACCCCACCATTTCACGCAAAATATGTCGACTTGCGGAAAATAGCCCGGTATAATAAACTAACCGCCTTCAACTCGGGCATCATCATTGGCTCTACAGTGTATGATATGCTGCGCTCGCTCGCACTCACCCAACCTAGTGCCGCCGCACTCGAGGCCTTTGAGACTACACACGTCTATGAAATCCCAGCTACTACGCCAACTCTAGTAACTGCAACGAAGGGGCCCTTTCGTTTTCGTTGCACTATTCATCATAATCATTCCAGCTGCAAGACATCTACAAGACAAATGCTTTTCACTTAAGGACGGAACCAACACTTCTCCAAGACTGTCCAGATTGTCGCTCCAACCTGCTAGTTCTGGTTCATTGTAGTGCGAAACTTAAATCCATCACCAATACCACCGTGGAGGCGTTACTATTCCTAGGTACCTACTGTGGATATGGACCAGCCGCCTGAAGTTAATGTGTTCTTGATGAATAAAATTAAGACTGGGTTGCACTCCGGGAGTACTCCGGGAAAACTTGCGAATTGCTTAAAAAAACTTGAATAGTTTTAATTTTGCAACAAAAAACGTATTACATCAAAAAAAAAAAACTAAACGCATTCCGCAAATCCGCATTTTCATTTAAAAATCCGCGTTTTGAAGCGCAACTCCCGCTTTTTGTATTCCAGCAATTGGCAACACTAAATCCTACGCTCCTACACGTCACGTGACCTCCTACGCTCCTCCACCTGTCGCGAGTTTTCAAAAAATTCCCCATCCCAAAAAGTGCACAGCGCCACTAAAGAAGTTTTCAATTGAAAGATGAGATTGTTGGTAAAGGTGTTGATAATTCCAGGAGGAAGCATCCGCAGCCGTGTCCCGCCTGCTGTCGTACGTGTCGCCGGGCTGGCGGCGGCGCGGCGCGCTGCGGCCGCGCGTGCTGGACGTGCGCGTGGCGGGCGCGCGCCTGCGCGCCGCGCTGCACGACCTCGCCGTCTTCGCGGGGGCCACGCTCGCTAACGCGCATGATGCGCAGGACAAAGGTAACTCCAGGAGGAAGCATCCGCAGCCGTGTCCCGCCTGCTGTCGTACGTGTCGCCGGGCTGGCGGCGGCGCGGCGCGCTGCGGCCGCGCGTGCTGGACGTGCGCGTGGCGGGCGCGCGCCTGCGCGCCGCGCTGCACGACCTCGCCGTCTTCGCGGGGGCCACGCTCGCTAACGCGCATGATGCGCAGGACAAAGGTAACTCCAGGAGGAAGCATCCGCAGCCGTGTCCCGCCTGCTGTCGTACGTGTCGCCGGGCTGGCGGCGGCGCGGCGCGCTGCGGCCGCGCGTGCTGGACGTGCGCGTGGCGGGCGCGCGCCTGCGCGCCGCGCTGCACGACCTCGCCGTCTTCGCGGGGGCCACGCTCGCTAACGCGCATGATGCGCAGGACAAAGGTAACTCCAGGAGGAAGCATCCGCAGCCGTGTCCCGCCTGCTGTCGTACGTGTCGCCGGGCTGGCGGCGGCGCGGCGCGCTGCGGCCGCGCGTGCTGGACGTGCGCGTGGCGGGCGCGCGCCTGCGCGCCGCGCTGCACGACCTCGCCGTCTTCGCGGGGGCCACGCTCGCTAACGCGCATGATGCGCAGGACAAAGGTAACTCCAGGAGGAAGCATCCGCAGCCGTGTCCCGCCTGCTGTCGTACGTGTCGCCGGGCTGGCGGCGGCGCGGCGCGCTGCGGCCGCGCGTGCTGGACGTGCGCGTGGCGGGCGCGCGCCTGCGCGCCGCGCTGCACGACCTCGCCGTCTTCGCGGGGGCCACGCTCGCTAACGCGCATGATGCGCAGGACAAAGGTAACTCCAGGAGGAAGCATCCGCAGCCGTGTCCCGCCTGCTGTCGTACGTGTCGCCGGGCTGGCGGCGGCGCGGCGCGCTGCGGCCGCGCGTGCTGGACGTGCGCGTGGCGGGCGCGCGCCTGCGCGCCGCGCTGCACGACCTCGCCGTCTTCGCGGGGGCCACGCTCGCTAACGCGCATGATGCGCAGGACAAAGGTAACTCCAGGAGGAAGCATCCGCAGCCGTGTCCCGCCTGCTGTCGTACGTGTCGCCGGGCTGGCGGCGGCGCGGCGCGCTGCGGCCGCGCGTGCTGGACGTGCGCGTGGCGGGCGCGCGCCTGCGCGCCGCGCTGCACGACCTCGCCGTCTTCGCGGGGGCCACGCTCGCTAACGCGCATGATGCGCAGGACAAAGGTAACTCCAGGAGGAAGCATCCGCAGCCGTGTCCCGCCTGCTGTCGTACGTGTCGCCGGGCTGGCGGCGGCGCGGCGCGCTGCGGCCGCGCGTGCTGGACGTGCGCGTGGCGGGCGCGCGCCTGCGCGCCGCGCTGCACGACCTCGCCGTCTTCGCGGGGGCCACGCTCGCTAACGCGCATGATGCGCAGGACAAAGGTAACTCCAGGAGGAAGCATCCGCAGCCGTGTCCCGCCTGCTGTCGTACGTGTCGCCGGGCTGGCGGCGGCGCGGCGCGCTGCGGCCGCGCGTGCTGGACGTGCGCGTGGCGGGCGCGCGCCTGCGCGCCGCGCTGCACGACCTCGCCGTCTTCGCGGGGGCCACGCTCGCTAACGCGCATGATGCGCAGGACAAAGGTAACTCCAGGAGGAAGCATCCGCAGCCGTGTCCCGCCTGCTGTCGTACGTGTCGCCGGGCTGGCGGCGGCGCGGCGCGCTGCGGCCGCGCGTGCTGGACGTGCGCGTGGCGGGCGCGCGCCTGCGCGCCGCGCTGCACGACCTCGCCGTCTTCGCGGGGGCCACGCTCGCTAACGCGCATGATGCGCAGGACAAAGGTAACTCCAGGAGGAAGCATCCGCAGCCGTGTCCCGCCTGCTGTCGTACGTGTCGCCGGGCTGGCGGCGGCGCGGCGCGCTGCGGCCGCGCGTGCTGGACGTGCGCGTGGCGGGCGCGCGCCTGCGCGCCGCGCTGCACGACCTCGCCGTCTTCGCGGGGGCCACGCTCGCTAACGCGCATGATGCGCAGGACAAAGGTAACTCCAGGAGGAAGCATCCGCAGCCGTGTCCCGCCTGCTGTCGTACGTGTCGCCGGGCTGGCGGCGGCGCGGCGCGCTGCGGCCGCGCGTGCTGGACGTGCGCGTGGCGGGCGCGCGCCTGCGCGCCGCGCTGCACGACCTCGCCGTCTTCGCGGGGGCCACGCTCGCTAACGCGCATGATGCGCAGGACAAAGGTAACTCCAGGAGGAAGCATCCGCAGCCGTGTCCCGCCTGCTGTCGTACGTGTCGCCGGGCTGGCGGCGGCGCGGCGCGCTGCGGCCGCGCGTGCTGGACGTGCGCGTGGCGGGCGCGCGCCTGCGCGCCGCGCTGCACGACCTCGCCGTCTTCGCGGGGGCCACGCTCGCTAACGCGCATGATGCGCAGGACAAAGGTAACTCCAGGAGGAAGCATCCGCAGCCGTGTCCCGCCTGCTGTCGTACGTGTCGCCGGGCTGGCGGCGGCGCGGCGCGCTGCGGCCGCGCGTGCTGGACGTGCGCGTGGCGGGCGCGCGCCTGCGCGCCGCGCTGCACGACCTCGCCGTCTTCGCGGGGGCCACGCTCGCTAACGCGCATGATGCGCAGGACAAAGGTAACTCCAGGAGGAAGCATCCGCAGCCGTGTCCCGCCTGCTGTCGTACGTGTCGCCGGGCTGGCGGCGGCGCGGCGCGCTGCGGCCGCGCGTGCTGGACGTGCGCGTGGCGGGCGCGCGCCTGCGCGCCGCGCTGCACGACCTCGCCGTCTTCGCGGGGGCCACGCTCGCTAACGCGCATGATGCGCAGGACAAAGGTAACTCCAGGAGGAAGCATCCGCAGCCGTGTCCCGCCTGCTGTCGTACGTGTCGCCGGGCTGGCGGCGGCGCGGCGCGCTGCGGCCGCGCGTGCTGGACGTGCGCGTGGCGGGCGCGCGCCTGCGCGCCGCGCTGCACGACCTCGCCGTCTTCGCGGGGGCCACGCTCGCTAACGCGCATGATGCGCAGGACAAAGGTAACTCCAGGAGGAAGCATCCGCAGCCGTGTCCCGCCTGCTGTCGTACGTGTCGCCGGGCTGGCGGCGGCGCGGCGCGCTGCGGCCGCGCGTGCTGGACGTGCGCGTGGCGGGCGCGCGCCTGCGCGCCGCGCTGCACGACCTCGCCGTCTTCGCGGGGGCCACGCTCGCTAACGCGCATGATGCGCAGGACAAAGGTAACTCCAGGAGGAAGCATCCGCAGCCGTGTCCCGCCTGCTGTCGTACGTGTCGCCGGGCTGGCGGCGGCGCGGCGCGCTGCGGCCGCGCGTGCTGGACGTGCGCGTGGCGGGCGCGCGCCTGCGCGCCGCGCTGCACGACCTCGCCGTCTTCGCGGGGGCCACGCTCGCTAACGCGCATGATGCGCAGGACAAAGGTAACTCCAGGAGGAAGCATCCGCAGCCGTGTCCCGCCTGCTGTCGTACGTGTCGCCGGGCTGGCGGCGGCGCGGCGCGCTGCGGCCGCGCGTGCTGGACGTGCGCGTGGCGGGCGCGCGCCTGCGCGCCGCGCTGCACGACCTCGCCGTCTTCGCGGGGGCCACGCTCGCTAACGCGCATGATGCGCAGGACAAAGGTAACTCCAGGAGGAAGCATCCGCAGCCGTGTCCCGCCTGCTGTCGTACGTGTCGCCGGGCTGGCGGCGGCGCGGCGCGCTGCGGCCGCGCGTGCTGGACGTGCGCGTGGCGGGCGCGCGCCTGCGCGCCGCGCTGCACGACCTCGCCGTCTTCGCGGGGGCCACGCTCGCTAACGCGCATGATGCGCAGGACAAAGGTAACTCCAGGAGGAAGCATCCGCAGCCGTGTCCCGCCTGCTGTCGTACGTGTCGCCGGGCTGGCGGCGGCGCGGCGCGCTGCGGCCGCGCGTGCTGGACGTGCGCGTGGCGGGCGCGCGCCTGCGCGCCGCGCTGCACGACCTCGCCGTCTTCGCGGGGGCCACGCTCGCTAACGCGCATGATGCGCAGGACAAAGGTAACTCCAGGAGGAAGCATCCGCAGCCGTGTCCCGCCTGCTGTCGTACGTGTCGCCGGGCTGGCGGCGGCGCGGCGCGCTGCGGCCGCGCGTGCTGGACGTGCGCGTGGCGGGCGCGCGCCTGCGCGCCGCGCTGCACGACCTCGCCGTCTTCGCGGGGGCCACGCTCGCTAACGCGCATGATGCGCAGGACAAAGGTAACTCCAGGAGGAAGCATCCGCAGCCGTGTCCCGCCTGCTGTCGTACGTGTCGCCGGGCTGGCGGCGGCGCGGCGCGCTGCGGCCGCGCGTGCTGGACGTGCGCGTGGCGGGCGCGCGCCTGCGCGCCGCGCTGCACGACCTCGCCGTCTTCGCGGGGGCCACGCTCGCTAACGCGCATGATGCGCAGGACAAAGGTAACTCCAGGAGGAAGCATCCGCAGCCGTGTCCCGCCTGCTGTCGTACGTGTCGCCGGGCTGGCGGCGGCGCGGCGCGCTGCGGCCGCGCGTGCTGGACGTGCGCGTGGCGGGCGCGCGCCTGCGCGCCGCGCTGCACGACCTCGCCGTCTTCGCGGGGGCCACGCTCGCTAACGCGCATGATGCGCAGGACAAAGGTAACTCCAGGAGGAAGCATCCGCAGCCGTGTCCCGCCTGCTGTCGTACGTGTCGCCGGGCTGGCGGCGGCGCGGCGCGCTGCGGCCGCGCGTGCTGGACGTGCGCGTGGCGGGCGCGCGCCTGCGCGCCGCGCTGCACGACCTCGCCGTCTTCGCGGGGGCCACGCTCGCTAACGCGCATGATGCGCAGGACAAAGGTAACTCCAGGAGGAAGCATCCGCAGCCGTGTCCCGCCTGCTGTCGTACGTGTCGCCGGGCTGGCGGCGGCGCGGCGCGCTGCGGCCGCGCGTGCTGGACGTGCGCGTGGCGGGCGCGCGCCTGCGCGCCGCGCTGCACGACCTCGCCGTCTTCGCGGGGGCCACGCTCGCTAACGCGCATGATGCGCAGGACAAAGGTAACTCCAGGAGGAAGCATCCGCAGCCGTGTCCCGCCTGCTGTCGTACGTGTCGCCGGGCTGGCGGCGGCGCGGCGCGCTGCGGCCGCGCGTGCTGGACGTGCGCGTGGCGGGCGCGCGCCTGCGCGCCGCGCTGCACGACCTCGCCGTCTTCGCGGGGGCCACGCTCGCTAACGCGCATGATGCGCAGGACAAAGGTAACTTTCTACTACTGCCTATAATAACTAGTATTACTATTACATTTTCTCTCGTCGGTCAATATTTCTCGTTGTTATTCTGTTCCGTGAGCCAGGAGACAACACGACAGATTCTTTAAAAAAAATGTAACTGCATGAAGCTCCAACATGCTTATAAGATGGCCCATGAAATAAAATCACAGTTCTATAAAATAACACAGGTGACGTTTCCACGCCAACTAGCGACAGAAAAAAGTTGATTGGCCCAGATATAAAACACACACTTCATCTTGCAATTGCCTTTTTTTTTTATTGATGATTGCCAACAGACGATGCTTGCTTAGTGTTCATACACTTCATCTCTCATCGTTTCCAAGCCTTACCTAGACCACCTAATAATAATAAAGTTCCACTTCCAGGCATCGCAGTAAAGCTACGGCCGCTAGTAAAGGCTCTGAAGGACGCGGAGCGCATAACGCACGAGGCGACGTCTGCGCTGGACGCAGGCGACTGGGCGCCGGACCGGCTAGAGCGAGAACGAGAGCCCACGGATGGGACGCAAGACGCCCTCGACCAACTTGTCGCATGTGCGCGGTCGCTAACGGAAGATGTGAGGCGAGCCGCCTCGTTCATACACGGGAATGCCTCGCTGCTGTTTAGGTAAGACTTATTTTACAAGCGGAAGGGTATCAAAGCACGGCTTAACACGTTCGCAACCTAGAACCCGCCTAGCGGGCACTCGTAATGTTTGCTCAGATGCCGGCTGGACCCGCTGGGCGGGCAGTAGGTAGTATGAATTTACACGCCTGGCGAATTCTGTCGGTTTCTGGTGACAGTGGAAGCCCCACAAGCCCAATTTCACAAGAAAACCGCAAATCGATGTGCAGTTTAGCCGTTTGGCACACGCATACTAGAGGTCAAAACAATTTTTTTGACCCGCAGTTCCTAAAAAAAAATCTCTTAGGGGGGAGTGCCGAAACATTTTTCTTTTTGTATGGAAAAAAAAAATTTTTTTTCAGAAACCTATCGTGTGTAGTGTCATATGAAAGGGCTTTTTGAGGCAATTCTAAAAATATGCCACATCATTACATTTTAGCCATATTTTTTTAATTAAAACAAAAATAATTTTCGAAACATACCAAGTTTGGGCTCCTCCAAACACGATATGGCTGATTTTTTTTAAATTCAATATACCACAAATGATACGTGATATCCTCATATGTAACCTCAAAAAAGCAATTTTGAAAATAATTGCATTAAGTTTTTTTTTAATTTTTCAATATTACCCAAACTTGGTATGTTTCGAAAATTATTTTTGAATTAAAAAAATATGGCTAAAATGTAATGATGTGGTATATTTTTAGAATCGCCTCGAAAAACCCTTTCATATGATACTACACACGATAGGATTCTGAAAAAAAAAATCCCATACAAAAGGAAAAATGTTTCGGCACTCCCCCCCTAAGGGAAATTTTTTTAGGAACTGCGAGTCAAAAAAATTGTTTTGCCCTATAGTATGTGTGTGCCAAACGGCTAAACTGTACATCGATTTGCGGTTTTTTTAAGCGTAGGGCTACCACTATGAATGTTTCCATTTTTAGTCCGGTTGCGTAAGTGCTAAACAAGTGTCCAGACGACATAATCAGCAAATCGGGAAATCATTAATGCCGCGAAACTCTACTAAACCATAGGTATATAACTGTATTACTCAAATAGCCATAGCTAAGTTACTGATGTGTTCTTTTTTTAAGACTGTTTCACAATAATAAAAAAAAAGAAACTCGGGACTGATTGACGAGATCTTATCTTATATTAGTTTGACGGATACACTTGGTAGAGGTGTGTTATAAGTTTAACGTGTATATCTGTTTATCTGTCTGTGGTATCGTAAATGCCAAACGGATGGACCGATTTGAATGCGGTATTTATGCGTCATAGAAAATTTTACCCCGAGTGTTCTTAGCTATGTTTCATGAAAATCTGTTCAGCCGTTTTTGAGATATTGGACTTTGAAATGAAAATGACGGGGGTGTTTAAACTTTTGTAAGTTGTAGTAATTGTTTTATCCAGGCGGTCAGCGGGCACAGTCCCCGAGCACGAGTGGACGGAGGAGTACGACTACGTGCGCCTGGAGTCGCGCACTGCGGCGGGCCGGCGGCACGCGGAGATCCGCGCCGCGCTGCCCGACAAGCTGCGGGCCTCCTTCGACGCGCTCGTCAGAGACGCCGACCATGCCGGCGAGGTAATTATACCACTTAGGGACTACATTTGTGTCACAAAAGAGCAAAATAGTATGTTTACGGCGGGGGCGATGTATTGAATCCTGAACGTAGCGAGGGATCCTACAATATGATCCTGACCGTAGGATTCTGAGCGTAGTGAGGGATACAAGTGTTAACGCCCGAGACGAAGATAATTTTGCTACCGAGTGACACATACTATTTTTCACACCGACTATGAGGAAATTAAAAAAAAGCTATTGTTAAAATATGTCTAAATTATCTTAATTTTTATTACCAATTTTTAAATATTACGAAATATTTATAAATTTTTATACAACATTGTTATACTTAAAACTTGAAATATGTTCGTTTTGAATCGACTACGATGAAATTACAATCGATTATTTTATTAACATCTGTGTTCAATTGGCACATTGCGTACAAATGTTCCAATGCCAATGTATAAATTAAAAAAGTAGCTTGAACAGAAAAGTAGCGTTTTGGTCCCTCTCGTCGTGGAGCAAAACTTACTTTTCCGAATGAAAGGTGTGAAAAATAATTTGATACGTAGAAAGTTTCTTTCTTCATACTTAAATATCTCATGTTACAGGTCAGCGCAGTGGCAGCCGCCACTCTTCTACCCGCAGACGACCGGCAACTGGCCGCATTCTACGCCGCACAAGCGGCCACATACGGCGCGCACCTCGCGACCGCCGTGGAAGCGTTCCTGCGTACCGTAGAGATGGGCCAGCCCCCAGATGTATTCCTCGCGCACGGCAAGTTCGTCGTGCTCAGCGCGCACAGGATCGTGCACGTTGGGGACACTGTGCACCGGTCAGTAACATTATAATACCATGCTTAGAACTACAAGCAGGTATGTTAGGCACCGTCATCGACGGTTTCCTACGTACTGTGGAGATGGGCCAGCCCCCAGATGTACTCCTCGCGCACGGCAAGTTCGTCGTGCTCAGCGCGCACAGGATTGTGCACGTTGGAGACACTGTGCACCGGTCAGTAACATTATAATACCACGGTTAGAACTACAAGCACCTGCAATACCTGCATGTAACATACCCATGTTAGGCACCGTCATCGACGGTTTCCTACTTATACAGTGGTTCCTAAATTTAGTGCACAATAATGAAAATAAAATACAATGATCTCATGTAAGCTAGTATATGTACCTACAACGAATGTCTTATTATTATTATTGAAATGTTGTTACTAATTATTTCTGCTATATTATTATTAGTCTACTTACTTAATAAGCTAATTAAGAATTTAAATTGCAGTGCCCTTGCAGGGCTCATAGCTGATCATGTTTCGATATACCACCTTATGTTATGTACCTATGAAAACAATAAATTACTGAATTACTGAGATGGGCCAGCCACTGGAATGAGTGAAACATGACTAGTTAGGATGTTCATCCATGTGTTCTTCTTTTCCTTCCTTGGGGGCCATCCGCTACCGTGGTTTTGCAATCATTGGAGCGATTTTCACCTTCGACACAGCAACTCTGGATGGATAAATAACGTGTGTTTTGTCGACACTTATTCTGCCTTAGATTTTTCCCTGCATCGAGCTGAATTTCGTTCTTCGGACTTCTCATTTAGTGCGCCCAGAATTTTCTCTTTTGTGTTCAGAGCTTCTAAAGCTATAACATGTTAGTAATGCAAAACTCTGCAATCCACATTGTTATAGTTGAGTTTTCTGAACTGGATTGATTTTATCTTCGGAAAATATCATTCCTGTCTGATAATAGGATTGTGTGGTTGGACGCGTGCCATTTTTTGCAAGAAAAGGTTATCGCCACATAAGAATGAACTCTATCATTTTACGCAATAGATTCAAAATGGATTTTGCAAAATTGGCACATGCAAGTGCATGGTGGGCAAGGTCGCCAGAGCTTCGGAGGATGCGTTGTGTTGAGAGCAAGGGGGTTTGCTCCTTCAGCTGTCAATACGGCGAATCCTCAAACATATGAAGTGTCGCTAACGCCCATGTTACTCCTTTGGAGTTGCATGCGTCTATAGGTTGCGGTGTCCGCTTACCATCAGGCGGGCCGGACGCTTGGTTGCCACCGTCGTTGTATAAAAAGAACATGCTGAACGCAAACATAGGCTATTTATTCATGGTGTGGATTACTACACTAATTACACATATGGTATTACTCCTCACAATGAGCTCAGTTCAAATAATTTAAACTATATCAAAACATGTAACAGTCTGTTTCCCAACAGGAGCGCCCAGCACGCCGGCCTAAAGTCCCGGGCGCTGCGCTGCTCGGACGCGCTCTCGGACGCGCTCGCGGCCACTGTCGCCAAGACCGCGGCGGCCGCGCAGCAGTTCCCCTGCGCGCGCAGCGTCGCCGACATGGCCGCGGCCGCGCGGGCGCTGGCTGCGCGCGCGCAGGAGCTGCGCCGCGCGCTCGTGCGCGCCGCCGACCCGCCCGCCTCCGCCGCCACGCCCGCCACCCCGGCCACCGCCGTCGCACCCTCCGCTCCCACCACCCCCCTCGCACCCCTCACCCCCCTCGCACCCCTCACCCCGTGCACGCCGCACAACACTAGTCCGCCTTCGCTGGCCACTTTGCAGATACAGTGAGCGGAATCAACTATTATTGTGAATCAAGAAGCCAGGGAAGGGCCCTCTCCGGCCCCATTTGGACTAGCGCATGCGTTCTACGACCATTGTTGTAGAATACGTCGGCGCGATCGGTGTAATATCATACGTTGGAATTTGTGCCGTATGCGCCAGTCGAGGGTCTCCGATGTACCCATCGGTTGTTTGCAGACGTTTAGGCTGTGAAAAATATCACGTTGGCTCGATGACAGTTGGACGCGTTTTGGCGTTGGAGTGAGGACGAATGGGTTATGTAAAAAGCTTGAACAAGTAGATATATCGTAAAGGTGTCTACTGCGAAAAAGGTCTTGATGTTTGATACTAGTGTCTCCTCGATAAGAGGGGTCTGAACCGATTGGAATAGTTAACGAACCGTGCACGATGTTTAGGTACGGTGCAAATCAAGTTAATGTTAAAACGCATCAGTACTTATGCAACCAATACATATGTAAGTAAATACTAGAAGTCAAGGAACACAACGTTAACGAAAGGAGTTTCGATGCGAATCTTTACCAAAGAAAATGTCGAGATAGTACTTAGCTACAGAATATAGCCACGACTGCCATAATGACGACGAAATAGTTATGTTTAATGTTAGCATAAATATGATTATATACTTACAATAAATAAAAGGCTGCCATTAGTAATTTATAGGGTTCCGATAGTTAACCTGCTATAGAAAGACAAAACGCCCAAGGATATTGAGTGCGGTACTGACTAACTCGGAAGCTAGAATTTAACACATTGTGAAAAATGCTATCACAGCAAAGTTAGAGGTAAAAATAACAAGATAATTCCAAAGCAGAAGGTACCACTTCGTGGGTGACTACATGAGGCGTTATTGACGTAACGAAGCCAATCGTCCTTATTAAAAACCTACAAAGCGGAACCTTTCGTGGCGAATCTGTTACTCATGTTCTGACTCTTATGTTAAGGTTCTACGACTCATTAACTACTTAGTTACAATATCTGCGTACCTCGCCACCACTCGTCATATCGGTGCTTTGGATACGGTGAGAAGCGCCGCACTTATGCCGATTTCACACGGCGGCAGAACAGTAAGGCAGAACAGTGGGCAGCGCAGTACTGCTACTGTTTGAACGCACAGAACAGTAGACAGTAGATAGAAGACAGTGTGAAATCGGCATTAGCAAGCGGGGTGGTGAAAGGAGAAGCGGGGCGCGCATCCTATTCCAGGGAGGTGCATACATATGCGACCAGGCCGTTGGAGCTAAGGAGCGAACTCGTACAATCCATGAGCATTTAGAGTAGGATTCGGGTCTATATTTCTCTCTCCCTTGCTCTTACACGTTCTTAAGTGAAAGTACTTAAAATATTTCACTCGAACTAAGTAGAATACTGTTTTAGAATTAGAACAGTATTCTAGTTCGGGTTCGGGGCTCGAGGAATGTACGAGGATTAATTTGTCAGTTATTTAAGATTACGCCGTCTGATAGCCTTTCTTGCGGAGACAAGATATTGATGTGGGTTTTTTGAAAGAGAAATGACTGGTACTAATAAACTATCGGGATCCTACTCGGATCGACGTAGTTTGTACGCTTCGGCGAATTTGTTTACAGTTAACGACACGGATGTCAACTGAGGTTTCAATTGCTGGATGCTCATTTGCCGTAGTGAGTTGAGTTAACCGTCCAGATTTTATACAATTTTGCATCAGCTAGTTACGATTCGTAGATTGTGTAGGTATGTGTGAAAATGTGCTCGCCAGGGATAACACTTCTTTTCCGACGACCGGCTAGTACTTGTCATATTTTAAATATTGACTTTTTTAAACATCATAAGTATAATGTCATTGCATAATATTGTCTATTTTGAGATGATATTATATTACTGTGACCCGATTAACGAAGGTACAAATTACAATCTTACATATCTTAACAGGCAACACCGGTCAATAAATCATTCGGTATTGGTCAAGCGGTTCAGTGTTGTCAGGTTAGAATTGAAAAACGTAACTTGTTGCTTCGTGAATGGGCCTGGGGAGCTGTTTTTCTTGTTGGTGGCATTTTTATGTTGGAAGACTTATTAATTGACTATGTACGTGAATAAGACCATATGGTTTGTTCTGAAAGAACATAAATGTTCCTGATACTTGCCTCACGAGTCAGTGTGCAAAAGTAAAAGGTTTGGTAGCTAGTGGACCGAGAAATCGACTAATCCGAACAGAAAACCCATTTGGAGATCACAACTGACTCATCACTAAAGTACGCTCAAACTTTACTAACTGTATTATGTTAAAAGAGTCCTTCGGAGCCTTAACACTGCTATACGAAATCATTTTTCATTTTACAGAGAATCAGGAAAAGACGAAAGGATTTACAATAACTTATAAAATGTTAGTAATTTTGTTGAAAGTCGCGCTCCGTTGGACTCTTGAAGCTTGTCTAATAGACTTGTGGCTCATTACTTAATCTTTACACTACTACAATAGCATTGTGAATGTATGTATGTACGTACGTACGTACGTATGGTACTTTATACATAATGATAATGACATACTAGATAGAAGTAGACTATGTAAAAAGCATGTTGTAAATTAGCAATGTGTAATATATTTCAAATAGGTGTCGTAGTTTAGTTAGTTATAGATGGAAATTGTACAAATGCATATTTAAAAATATTAATTTTAATATTGAATTATAATTTATCATCGTGTAAAATGCAATTAAGTAAAATATACAAATTTTCGTATCTAAATTATTGTATTTTATTTGACTCTGCACTGTTTCAGTGTTACAACAATAATGACAATCGGTTGGGTCGTTGTAAAACCCAAAGCTGACTTATATCTAGGCATTCAGAAACAACAGAAAACTGATATTATTTTAACATAACGGGACACTTACACAATTAAACTTTCAACCTAATTCATACATTACAGGGTGAACCTCAAATTTTTGTACCTTTAGTTCACTTTCACAGCTTAGTAGAAATCAGCAAAGAAAACCTTACCCCACTTTATAAGAGACAATATTTACAACACATTTAAGAACGGACAAGGTTCATATTGTACAGTCGAGTTCATAAATATGTGTTCCCAAAGGTTTAAAAATATCTGAACAACCCTTTGCCCTTATAGTATCCGAAAAACCAAGTGGCGAGTCAGGTCATAAATCATTAGATCATGGTATCTCTTTCGCACCTGCACTGCCTTATAGAGCGGACCGTGCAACAATAGTACTGACTTTTATTGCAGCAAACAATAAAGCCGTTTTCGAAATAAAGCTAAACTACTTCGTAAAGACCGTCCGTTAACATTTAGCGCAAATTCAAACTACTGATGCACTTTGCTGTCCCGGTGCGTAAAAATAACATACGACAATCGAATGAAACCAACGGAATAGTAACGGTCCCTCAAGTGTGTTCGTACTGTCGCAAGTACCTCTCGGCGGGCTGTTCCTCGGCGGTGAAGAGGCGCGCGGGGTGCGCGGCGGGCAGCCGGGCCGCGGCCGCCACCGCCTCCAGCCGCGCCGCGCGGACTCGCAGCGCTGCGGCTATGGAGTTGGCCTCCAGAGTAGCGGCCTCTGCTCGACCCGCCTCCTCTAGCCTTTGCCGTTCTATCTGTCAAAACAAAAGACAATTTAGGGCCTTACAAATAGGGATATAGGGATAGGGTCACTTGTAGTGACTGATGAATAGGGGTGTAGACTCGAAATAGTAGTTTATCTACACACATATCATTAGAGCTCTAAAATGCGTTCAGAAACCGTAGGAAATGACCAGAATTACTACACCCGATTTTACTATGAGAACTTTCTTGTCTGTGGTAGTATAAATATATATATATATGATATAAAAAAAACCATTCGTTATGACGGGTGATCGAGTTGCCGCCATTGCTGTTGTCATTTTATTGTTGGTTTTTTGCTGTTACTTACTACTACTTATGATATGTGTGTCACGAGTGGGAATATTGATTGTCCGGATTTACTCAATAAACTTTCATTTAATACGCCTACTCGATCTAAAAGACACTTTCCCCCTATCTCACTTAAATGTACCTCGTCTAAATACAGGCATAATTGTTTTTTGAGTCGCGCTAGTCGCACTTTGAATAGTTTGTCAAGAGAAATGGATATTGATGTGTTCAACTGCTCAATTCCTTCTGTGAGGCGAAAGCTAGCATGTCGTTTTTTTCATGACAATTCTCCGATCTAAATTGATAGATGTAGTGATAGATGTATGGCAGGTGGCGATTTTTTCGGGTGCGTGCGACTTTGCTCATGTGTTCCTTCTCAGCTAATTAGTTGCTACGTAGTTTTATGTTTTATGTATTTTTGTTTTCTCTGTTTTCTGGTGCACTAGTCTGTATTAGCAGTGTACATTTACCTAGTGCGATATTGTGTGCTAAGTGTGTCAAACATTTTTATATTTCTATACCAATTCTATCTGTGAGTTCCTTTAATTGGCTTTGTATTACTATATAAGACTTATATCATGTTTTTGTAGCTGTTGGTACTCCTTAAGTATAAATAAATAAATAAAATAAAATAAATAAAGTAGTGTATGCAACTGAACATAATTAGGCCTTAAAACACTTGTGTGATCCTATTATGAAACTCTCATTATGGATCAGTCGCATAATAGTAGTTTATGCGACTGGTCCATAATGAGAGGCCTTAAAATAGGAGTGTGGCTGGCGTCGAGTAGCCGAACTACCATGTCGCTTGCAAGTCTTGCAACGCATATGGTAACGGACATAAGAAATATTTACTTGGCACTCTAAATTATACCGTAAACAGTACTAGTTTATTTAAATGTATAGTAGGTAAATTTTCATTTGATCAATAAATAAAATAAAAAAAGGTAAAGTAGATTTTGCATATTCAATTTGTTACCGTTAACAACTTATTGTCATAGTACGTTTTAACACATCGCAAGTGTATTGCAATTGTGTGTTCGTGTATTTAATGAAGTGTGGTTGTGTGCGTGCGGCGACAATGGTTCTCTATGAAAATCGGTTGAATGCCACTTCCAATGGTTCTTTATTCCGTGGTTTTCCCCGGTTCCTTTCGGTAGCCGAACCTTGATATTACGCTACCGGTAAAGTAACTGCTTTTATAAAGGTAACTGAAATTTCCAGTTCGACGAGGCGGGCGAGAACAACCCGCTCATTAACAATATTTTTCGGTATCGAAATAGTACTGGTACCTTTAAAAAATTACCGGTACCGATATTCCTAAACGGTTTTGGTATCGTTGTGTTAACGCGGGGCGGTTAACCTTTAGGGAAAACAAAACGGTAGGGTAATGGAATGCCGGTGTCATACCGTTATAACCTTAACCCTGACTCATACTCACCCTGGCTGTTTCCATTTTGTAATTTAATAGGTCTAGTTTTAATTTAGCTACTTCTTTATTGTCTTGACTCCAGGTTCGTGAATGTGTTGATCCTGAAACATATAAGACATACTAATGAGAATTTACTTTTTGTACTCGAGCACAGCTAGTCTTATTAATATAAGATAACTGTGTACAGAACTAAAATGTTATGAAATAATATAGAGAATATAAATCATAGACTTGCCTAAAAAGAAATTTTATATAAGATTTAATAGATATAATTTCTTAAATACATAGAAAACTTCCAAGACTCAGAAACAAAAATATTTGCCCTTACCGGGATTCAACCAGCGGTTTCGTGAGCAGCGTTACTACCAACTAGGCTAAGTCATCATCATGATAACCTTAACCTTTTCACCGCTAGATGGTAAAGCAACTTGCCGTGCCACCTCACGCCACAAGGGTAAAAAAATAATGGATAAAGAAATAATGCCAACATGAAATTGGGCTATTTCAGAGTAGGTTTTCATAAATAAAAAAAAATAAAAAAATGTCGGCAAATATCGCCACTTATTACTCCATAATAGGGAATATTAATGTGGTGGTTGGTAATGGCCGTACCGGAACTCACTTCCTCGGCCTTCTGGCAATACTGATGCAGCTGCTGCTCTGTACCGGGGGAATGCTTATTTGATGGCGGCGTTTACTCGCCATGCCGCAAGGTCATAAGGCCTATGTAGCTTTTATTGAGAAATCCGTCCCACCGTCCAACACTATGCCCTGTTAACCCTGTCGCTGCTTGATCGGGGACTGCTTATTCGTTATATTCGCAGCTAACCACCATATCTGATGGCAGTTCACTATCCGTCATAGGCTAAGCCTACTATTAATTATTCAGTACATAGCACGTAGAACCGGTGGCCGTTGGGGCGGAAAGGTTCTCGAGTGGCGACCACGTGTCGGAATGCGCGGTGTGGTTAGGCACACAAGGTGGTCTGATGACCTGGTAAAGGTTGCGGGGGTTCGCTGGATGCGGGTGGCGCAGGATCGGTCACTTTGTCCAGCAGTGGACGTCTTTCGGCTGATATGATGATGATGATGACATTTTCAAAAGCCCAGTAGCATGGAATGTTCTAGAAAAAGTAAGCGTATAGAACATTCGATGCTTCCGGAAATTTATAGACAATGTGGGTTTGGAATATTCGAGAAATGTGGACGTAGCACATTTATCTAGAAAAACCCATGCACTCAAAACTCATTAAGGGTGTCCACTTTCTGGAAAGTCAGGGAAAGTCAGGGAAAAGTCAGGGAAGCTCATGGTGGTCAGGGAAAGTCAGGGAAGCTCTAGCCAGGTCAGGGAAAATATTCTAGAAGGAAAAAATAACAATAAACAAGTGCGTGTCGGGTTTCGGCTGATATGATGATGATGATCGCTTACCGATTCCTGAGTCGCTATTGAGGACTGTGCCGAGCGGGTCGGGCGCGAAGTGATTGCTGTCCGAGTTGTGCCTCTCGTCCTCGTCTTCAGCGCCGTTCATCTCGAGTTCGAACACGGGCTCCGACTTGATCGACTACAAACCATTACATAAATAATCATTATTCAATATTCAAAGATTAGTAGTCCATACTAAGTTAACCGTAACCAGATAGTTTATATGCGGTCTTTTAGTTCACTAGTACACTAATTCTATTCACTATTTCACACAGTTTTCGTTCCTTGTCGGTCGCGCACGCCGAGAGCCTTTCGGATACGATCGGTCGCTGAGTATTACAAATTTATAGCGACAAAATTAGTAGCGACTGCTTTTGTACTCATATTGATGTGTGTAATAAAATAAATAATATTTGTATTGCATCATACTCCTTACCTTTGAGTTTTCATTGATTAACTTGTCATGTTTTGAATTCAAGTCAAAGTTCTTAACAGCATCCTTAATACTCATGCTTTTAGCCACTGTTTTCATGTTACTGAACTTCGTGCGTAATACCTTTTGGCTCCTCTTTTGCGGGCTCTTTTTATTGAAAGATTCTGTTATCTGCAAAGAAAAATGCATACCTATATAAGTAATAACTCAGTTTAGTGGGATGTCACACAGCGCCGCATCTGCGGACGGAGGTGCGGAGCTGCATACAAATTTCGCCGGACAGAGGTGCAGTGCAGTGTGTCGTATCATACGGAATTTATATACAAACTGAGGTACTTGCATACAACGAGCTCCGCACCTCCGTCCAGAGTTAGGTATTAAATACTAAACTATTTAAAAGTAGAAAATAAATTATATTTTTAACTAGTCTTATGCTTTTATTTGTAAACGACCATCAACCAAATGGTGTTAAAATTCGTTAATCTTTATACACTTTGATATTTGTATTTGTACCTATAAGTAAAGGAAAAACACATTTTTGTTGACAGAGTTTGTAATGATATTTTAAGCCATTGAAGTAAAAAACCAAGTGTTTTATGGCTTAAAATATAATTTTATATATGTTTAATCTGCAATGAAGCACCCTTCTTTTATACTAGTTATCATGGATATAAGGATCTATAACTTGAAGGTCTACAGGATTCGGGTGCATCATCATGGAAATAAGGATTTATAAGTTGTACATCCATACAATTTGGGGGCATTGTCATGAATAGACGAATTAATAACTTGTAGGCCATTTATTCTGAACTCACCCTCCTCCATGCTTTATTCTTCAATCCAATAGCATGTGCATTGTACCCTTTGGCAAACACATGGTTCTTTTCATTTCTCACACATTTCAATAAAAGGCTACACTCTTGCGGGGCGAAATTGAGTGACCGGTTTGCTCTGTAACATGCATGGAGATTAGGTTGCAGTAATAAGTTGAGTGAAATTATAAGTGTTCTAATTTATTTATATTACCTGGATCCCTCAGGAGTGTTTCCATCTGAAAACCAAAATTTAATCATAAATAGAGTTTGTGAGGATGTTGTTGGTTACTGTTTCATACTAGCATGCTACTTTCCAGTTACATGTAAATATCCTCTAGCCACCCAGCATGCAAAAACGAACAGTGAAATTTGAGTCTCTTTTAAATGGAAGGTGTTGGAATTTTCAACAACAGCCTCTGAAACCTGATTAATTTCATACTTTGTTTGAAATTAAATTTCCTACATCAACTTTAGATATGAATAAAAAAATACTTTATTAAAAAAAAACCTATCACAGATTGGACTATCATGTAAGGATTAAACTCTTCCTAATAGTCCAGACTATTTATTACCTCCTTAAGTTCCTGTTCCTACATCATTATCACGAACTTTAGAACTGCTAGACATCAAACATACACATGATCACACTCTACCAGGTAAGAACAGAAAGTTATTAACCTATAATTTATATCATTGTTGTTAGTAGAAGTTCAATAACTTATCTAATAAAAAAAGTTTACCATTTGACTCATCTGAATTCTTTTCATCAAAGCTCTCCCAACAAGATTTTCTTTTAAGGTTTTGACCTGTTTTTTCATCATTTAAACCATCTGAAATTAAGTATTATTACATCAGTATGAGATATTATTGTGTCATATAAATGGTTGTATAGGTATGCAACATAAAAAGTAGAACACATCGGACATGGGATGATGGCAGTCATTTTATTTGGCACGGAGGGTCCATTCAAGGAATTAACAGGATGATGATAGGGGGGCGTAATATAGGCACAAGCATCTTTTTTTAAATCTTCATTGAAGATGATAATTGTATCAAATTTAGTACACTTAAGTCAAAAAGAAATACTGCATGCCAAGAAGTAAATTAAATGAACCTTAGTATGATGATACATGGATTTAATGCACAATATTAAAAATGTAACAGTGAAAATGAAAAAATGAATGATACCATTAAACTCCTCACTATCATCCATGTGTATACTTGTTTCCATGGGTGCATTATTCTCAACATCACACATCATAGTCACTATTTGCTTTGTCAAATCATTGTACTGTATACCATTATCTCCGTCAACCACGTTTTTAGCATGTTTTCTTGCATCTTTCTTAAGATTGTCCCATTTCGTCTTCAGGGCATCAAGAGTTCTTTCGTGCTTGAACCCCCTACTGTTAAAGGTTTTCGTTATTCTCTCCCAAGTAAGCTCTTTGGCCTGATTCACAGCAGAGTTTGTTGATTTGTTGAGGATTGTGTACTTATTTTTCTCAATAATATTTATTAATGTCTGAACTTCATTTCTGCTAAATGTCGGACTTCTATATCGTCTGAAATTTAAAACTTAGTTAGTTATTGACTCTTTCTGACATATTCGGATGAGTAATAAAGTTGAATTTACCTAATTATAATACTTACGATAGAAAAGAAACGGAAGGCTTTTCATCATCCATGTCTAGCGAGAACTTATGAACCAACTTCCGTAAAGGAACTACTTTTCACGCATTTTTAATACATGTGAGGTACCTAGTAAAATATTGTGCTCAAAGCGACGGTTTCAACGTTTCACTTGATTTGCAAAACAAAATTAAATTACATGTTTTGACATTTCGAGTTTTTGATCTTGACTTCTTGACGGCTGGGCTGCTGAGGGCCTACCGCGAAAAGAAAACGATCTTCGTTCGTGTATCTCCGTCTTTGTCCCATTTGCCAGTACGAGCGACAGAGAGAGAGATACACAAACGAAGTTCGTTTTCGTTTCTCGGTAGCCCCTCTGGGCTGTCCGTAGTGTCCGTTGGCTTGGCTTGACCTTGACCACTGTCAAAGGCCTTCTACACGATCGGGACCAACCGCCAACCACCGTGTCCTTGGTCGGATCAACGGTTGGCCGACAGCGTTCCAGACGGTTGGGACCAACCACCGACGCAGCCTGTCGCGAGGGATGCGCTCACGACCAAGGCCGTTGACATCAACCAAATATCGGTTGGTCAACCGCTTTCTACACGGTCCATTTTAATATCAACCCGACCAAGGACACGGTGGTTGGCGGTTGGTCCCGATCGTGTAGAAGGCCTTTCACTGTCAAAGAGCTAGTCACCGTCGCAGTGTCGCTGTCGCCCTAGGAGATACGTTTTGAAATATATAAACATTCGATTATTGAAATTGTTTAAAAACGCGTGGAAGAGATGTGCTTGTGAAATTATTATTTACAAAAACATACGGAAAACACTTTTTCTTAGACGCAGACTATTATAATATTTAATTATTATCTCTTTCAGCATCACCGCAGCACGTTTATCATGAGACGGCCGCGACATACTATCGATTTTCTCGCACTATCCGTTTGCTATCCGTCTTTCCCATGTCTGTGCATGCAATTTCTCAGTACAACTTGTTTGACAGTTGGATGAGCAGTGCAACATGCCTCCACACGATAGTCAGCTTCTGATAAATTGGGGCTGACAAATCATGACATGTATACACCCCATCATGTTAGCCTAGGATAGACTAAAATATAATGCTTTATTATTTTTTTCAATTTCTTTATCGTAAAATTCAATAAAGAAAAATTAATGCCACAATAAATTTAATTATATAACATCAAGATCGATTAATATCGATGCTAAATATATAATGCTATGATAGTGCAACATCATATTTTTATTAAAAAAAACGTATGTCAATGAAGAAAAAAAATCAGTTTTAGGTTAGGACATTAATTTCATAATTTTGGCTTCTATATTAACAGATAAAGGTGAAAACCAATAACCTGAAGTGTTATAAGCGACACAAAGTATGTACCGTAGATTTATAATTCATTATTGACAGATATTTGAGTAATTTTCATCTAGATTTCCAATGTTTTTACTCGACTGTTCAAAATGGCGCTGTTTCTCTTAGCGTGAACAACTTCTGTACTCAGAATATATTCTTACGCCGGTCCAGACTGATTTTGATTGATTATCATTAGCAAAAGGCATTATTTTTTTTAGTTTTATCTGGTAAACTGTATGCATAACCCTGTGTTCAAATTTATTAAATCCATGCTTAGTTTGAAATGAAGGAAGTGATATTAGCTATTGTAACCTGCGTATGTAGTGTATTTTTAGTTTTTGTTTTTGTATTGTTTTGTAAGTAGCCCAATTCACTTTATTAAATTTCATTACTAACATAAATCAGCGCCATGAATCTAAATTAAGCTTGAAAATATACTTTCGTAGATTTTTCCTAAACAACTCTCTTTGTTCTTTGTTGCAGGTTGGTATATTGTGTGGAAGTGTTGCTTGTCGAAGTTCCGTTTCGTTCGGGAACTGTTGGGGGGTATGTCAGACACCCCTCCAGCATCAGAGACTAGGCAACCTAAAGCAAGGAAAACCAGAAGAGAGTAATTTTCTGCTATCCAATTAAAACTACTAAGGTAAATAAAGTTTTATCACTCATGTAGTGCATGTAACATCAATCTGAACAAAACAACTATTAAATAAACTAATCTATTGCTTTGTTTTCCAGGTCAAGATGAACATTCGCTGTGCACGCCCGAGTGACCTGATGAATATGCAGCATTGCAACCTGCTATGCTTGCCCGAGAATTATCAGATGAAATATTATTTTTATCATGGACTATCCTGGCCCCAGCTCAGTTATGTAGCTGAAGATGAGAAAGGACATATTGTTGGTAATTAACCAATTGTTATTTTTATATTGCATTTGCACAATACCATCAAAAATGTATCAGAAAATTATCATCAATAATGTCATATTTTCCTGAAAAAGGATTAAAAATTTCGTCAAATAGAGAAAAAACGAACGCAAAAGGTTAAATAATTACGAAGTTATTAAGTGTCCAAAGTTTTAAGAATAGTTATGTCGGTCCGTTTTTCGAAAAACAACTTCATATTAAACAATGACGCTTGAAGATTGTGACGCGACACACTGTTTGCGTTTTCTTTCTCTACCAAGCACTATTAAAATGGTTGTAGCTTCGTAATTCTTTGAGATATCTGAATGGGATTTTCGTCACTAGGCATATTTTTTTGCCTTCTTTCTTTTGGAGTAATAATAATTTTCGAGTGTAGCGTAGACACCCCTATTGTAATACTAGCATTGCAGAATCACACCTTCCTATTAAAACTGGGAAAATTATTCTCAAAGAAGAACAATAAGCTACTAATCATAAGTCAGAAGAGTTATTAAATGTAATAGCTTTAAATTTGTTTATGTGCCAACAGGATATGTTTTGGCCAAGATGGAAGAGGATGGTGAAGACAACAGACATGGTCACATAACATCACTGGCTGTAAAGAGGTCTCATCGCCGCCTTGGACTTGCTCAAAAATTAATGAACCAAGCTTCCTTGGCTATGGTAGAATGCTTTCAGGTAAACATTTCATTTTATTCATAATCATTCATGATTGACTATTAAAACACTTCCAAGTGCTAATTAATCAATCTTTAAATTTCCAGGCAAAATATGTGTCGCTCCACGTCAGGAAAAGCAACCGTGCCGCGCTGAACCTCTACACTAATTCTCTGGGCTTTAAGATCCTCGAAATTGAGCCTAAGTACTATGCGGATGGTGAAGATGCATACTCTATGATGAGAGATTTGAGTACATTCTCAGCAGACAACAAATCAGAGACTCAGGCTTCAGACAATTTGGAAATAAAGTCTGATTCAGCTGTTATATCTCAATGCTAATCATAGTGTAAATATAATAATATAAATATTTTACACCTTGTGTTATTTTACATACATACATTCACGCCTTTATTCCCAAAAGGGGTAGGCAGAGCACATCAAGCATGTTCCAGTGCCACTTTTAGCATAAATGTGGGTATAAAATATCGACAAAATGTGATATTGCAGTGATAGGTTGCTAGCCCATCGCCCACAACACACTTCAACCCTGGTCCCTTAGTCGACTTTTAAGACACCCACGGGAAGAAAGGGGGTGGTGAAATTTTAACCTGACACCACACGGGTGTTATTTAATTTGTAAAATTATGTTTGCTGGTTGAATTTTCCTTACACATATAGGGTGTTTTTGGGTACACATTCTTTGTCACTATCAATAACTCCGATTCAGAGTAGCTGGAAATTTTAGACCCAAAATTTCAGATTCTGAGACAAAAAGTAAAAGGTACACTCAAGCACACCTTGTATGAATATATACAGTTTGTACAGGGTTGTGCTTAGTTATAATGTAAGATTCATAACCTATCTGATATATCATATACAAGATAATTCCCAAAGTATTCTCAAATTCTATAGTCTGGCATAGTAAGACGATAGTATATTGGAATACTACTTTTAGCATTAGTCCCTATGTAAATAACAACTACAATTTAAAAAAGTCGAAAAACCCCAGACATTTTCATTTCAAAGTCCACCAGCTTAAAAACTGCTCACCAGATTTTCATGAAACATGGCTAAGAACACTGGATAAAATTATCTATGACAAAAAAAACCACACTCAAATTGGTCCATCTGTTTGGGAGCTACAATACCAAAGACTTATAACACCTCTCTCTTTGTGTCGGGGTTAACAATGATAACACATTGTGGTTACGGGTTAAAAGAAAGTAACATGCAGTGTCAAGGAATATAATTTATAGCAACACACTTGTATGTTAAATTTTAATTACAACTAGTCTTCATCCTCCACATCATCTTCATAAAGATGATTTAATTTTAATTCAGCTTTCTTGTCATCATCTAGTGGCATTTCCTTCTTTGCTGGTTTCTTATCTTTCTTTGGATTTCTTCCAACAACATATTCTGGCATGAGAACTTTACTGCTTTTAAAAACTGCTTTTGGTGTTTCTTGTTCGGGTGCTTTCTTCACTGTGGCAGATACATGGAAAATAGGTTTTTTGAACACAAAATCTTCAGGTCCTTCACAGTCTTGCTCCATTCTATTCTTAGCTGCTTCTCTTTCTTCCAATTCACGAATGAAAGCGTGAGCTGTTGCAGAGTTTGTGGATTCGGACATCTGTTCCTGTGTCACATCTGATAATGAATAATACACCCATTTTTGTGGGTTTTTCATGTAGTTAGGGAGTCCTCTGGATCGTAAACAGTCCCTCATAGAAGCTTCAGGCCTTTTAAATATACTTTCTTTACCTCTAAACTGTTTCATTTCGTGTTTTAGCTTGCGGTAGTGCCTTCGGTCCATTTCACCATTGTCATGGGGGGTTTCAGCCTTGTTGTGTTTAGAGAAACTGATTTGTTCTTCAGCATCTTTCAAATGGTTAAATAGGCTTTTCTGCCTTTCAATATACGTTGTCATTGCAAGATTGTAAGATCGAACATACGATACTGTGAAAAGAGAAAACTGAGATAATTCATTAATTATCGAATAAATATGCTTGCCCCTTAGAGGAAAACATACCGAAACTCGAAGACAATTTACTTTTCAGCTACTTTAATTGAATATGAAATCGAAACATAATACAAAGTACGAAAAAGACTTCACAGTTCACGCCTTCACTTCACTCAACTTCACTCTTCATTAGAATCATAGATAGAATAGAATATAGAATGTCAGCAACAGCATATTGTCATGCCGCGTTTATACGCTTGCGATGGCTTGGCGCGTGAGCAGGACGCAGCTATGTAAACGAATGAGATCGAATTATAGCCCTCTCCCTCTAACGCATAGCTGCGTCCTGCTCACACGCCAAGCCATCGCAAGCGTATAAACGCGGCATCATTACTGTCATTAGGTGCCATGGAATGTACAGCCAGTGGAATGCACGGCCAGTGGAATGCACAGCCATGGAATGCACGACCCTAGAATCCGCGTCCACAAAAAGAGGACGCGGATTCCATGGCTGTACATTCCACTGGCCGTGCATTCCCACCCTAATGGGCAATTCACATTACGTGATTTGTCAGCCCCAATTCATCAGAATCTGACTAATTTCTATCGTCTGGATGCATGTTCCAACCGTCAAACGAGTTGTCCGGACTAATTGCATGAAAATCACAATTTGGACCATGGAATTTGCATGATCTGCCATGGTTTTTTTCTCACAAATTTTATTCAAATAAATTTAAACGAAAATTAAAAAATATATACTAAAGAATATTGTACTAATATTTTACACTGTAATTTTGTATTTTTTTTAAACCGGTGTTTTGCAACTACAATTTCATTCAGTGTGGCCAGTTAACAGTAAGAAAGCGAAAATTGCCACATTCAAACGGTCCTGCGAAGCGGACTGCAAGATTGTTACTAACCGATGAGATAGGGCGAGACAGCACGTCGATCATGAAGCGGCCGTGACATACTCTCGATTTTTGTGTTCTGCACGGCTATTACACGACGGCGCGCGAGCTCTCTCAATTTTTCTCGCACGATCCGTCTCTCTCTTATTAGAACACTTAGAACAAGAGGTATAGTGCGAGAAAATCGAGAGTAGGTCGCGGCCGTCCCATTTTAGACGTGCTGTCTTGCCCTATCTCATCGGTTAGTAACAATCTTGCAGTCCGCTTCGCAGGACCGTTTGAATGCGGCAATTTTCGCTTTCCTACTGTTAACTGGCAACACTGAATGAAATTGTAGTTGCAGTTATACGCTACACCCAATTCTGACTTCGACATGTTGTACTGACAAATTGGGCTAAAATCACATAATGTGGATTGCCCATAGCAAACCTGGTTCGGGGCTGGAATTGAAAGCCATTTTTGTCCGGCCTGGAATGCACGACCTCGGAATGTACAGCCCCGGAATCCACGTCCATTGTGGACGCAGATTCCATGGCTGTGCATTATTTGTCCGGACTGATAATGTACAAGCCCAGGAATGTACAGCCCTGGAATCGGAAGCCAAAAACCAGAGGCATTTTTTTTTTCAGAGAACTGTTAAAATTTGTAGTGAAGTTTTGACATTTGCCCAGATGAGATCGGTTTATGTACTTTTTTAATGGAGACGCTCCAAAATTTGCAGCGAGTCGACGCCACCCCGCTGCGCGGGGTGTCTAGTTTTGGTCTGAGGGGCACAAGTGAACGCTAACCTAACCGACCTGAGTTCCCTACCACAACCCTAAACACAAAGTCCTTAACCCCATCCCTAGAATTTCACTCTATGTGTCTGTCATCTGTCAAATATTGTAAAGTGGACGCGGATTCCATGGCTGTACATTACAGGGTCGTGCATTATCACCCTGAACAGTCTTGGTCCGAGGCAGGAATGCACGACCCTGGAATCCGCGTCCACAAAAAGTGGACGCTGTACATTCCAGGGTCGTGCATTCCCACCCTGAGCAAACTTGGTTCGGGGCTGGAATTAAAAGCCATTTTTGTCCGGCTTGGAATGCACGGCCAGTGGAATGTACAGCCCTGGAATACGCGTCCATTGTGGCTTCGGTTTCCAGGGCTGTACATTCCATGGTTGTGCATTCCGGGTTACCTTTTCATGAGACAACAATGTTGACCTGTCAAGCGTAGTATTGCTAGCAGTCAAAACAAATTGTCTATACTATTATAGACAATTTGTTTTGACTGCTCTCTATAGATTGACTAGTAGAAATGCTCGATTTTGATTCGATTAATATAATAATAAAAAAAGAACTGGTAAAACATCGGATCCGGCCATGTGGGGCTCGTTTCACGAAGCTACAAGTAACAAATTACGAGCGGAAGTCTCTTTTCAATACCTCTTGGTAGCAGAGACTTCCGCTTGTAATTTGTAACTTGTAGCTTCGTGTATCAGGCCCCAGGGGCTCGTTTCAAGAAGCAACAAGGAACAAACTACAAGCGGAAGACTCTTTTCTATACCTTTTGATAGAAAGAGACTTCCGCTTGTAATTTGTAACATGTAGCTTCGTGTAACAGCCCCCCGGGGTTCGTTTCACGGAGCTACAAGCCACACAAGCAAAGAGAATATAACCACTACGTTCTAGCTACAAACTACAAGTGGAAGTTTCTTTCTATCAAGAGGTATTGAAAAGATACTTCCGCTTGTAATTTGTTACGTGTAATTTGTTCGTGAAACAGGCCCAGGTAAATAAGTAATGATACAGTAATTGTATGTAATCAATGTATGGGAAAATGAAACAAATTAATATAGTTTACGTCACACCTGGCCATAATGCGAGTTTTACTGCACGCTGCGCGTACGGGAAAACTCGCATTCTGGCCAGCTGAAAACGTAAAATTTTGTACTCAACACGGGCGGTAATTCGTAAAGCCCCAGAGCGCATATTTATGGCCCTCACCTTTCGTTCGGGCCACAAACACCTGCGATCTGCGGCATTCACGAATTCACCGCCCTAGTTACGTACATACTATATTTCAAACCTGTGTGGCGTGATACATCAGGTGTACTGTTTAAAATTCACAACTCTCCCCTCCCCTCCACCTGACGCTTGACCCCCCTCACCTTGAAATGTGTCCCCGTTGGTGGTTTTGTGACATTCTCAGGAAAACTATAATAGATATCAAAAAAAAGTCAAAGACAAAATTAATCCTTATTAAATTTGGAATAAAAAAGGTTCTATATTTTTTTATAGGTTGGACGGTATTCAGGCTTCAGGCTGTAGGTATTGATATAACCGTAAAATAAAATAATAACCATATTCTTTTGACGAAGTGTATTATATTTTCAAAACTGCTAGACCGATTTTGATGAAATGTATATACAAAATCACGGCACTAAAGCCAGCTATCAAGCAAAAAAATTCATTAAAATCGGTTCATCCGTTTTGGCGCTACGCGGTCTCATACACACAAATACCACGAGTATAAAGTAGTAGTATAGGAACCATATATATGAAACTAGTACTGGAGACTAGTACTAGTCTCCAGTACGAACGGAACGGTTATCAAACCTGTTCGACTACAGCGGCGCTACCACGAACTTCGAAAGTCGAAGTTCGGGTATTTCCATCTCTATCGCACTCCCTTACTCGAGTGACAGGGATGCATATATTACGAACTTCGACTTTCGAAGTTCGCGGTAGCGCCGCTGACGTTGGCTACCGCACGGCGCACGTTCGTTCTGGACGCATCTTCAAGAACTAACGAACGTGCGGGAGCGTGCGGTAGCCAACGCCAAATATTTTTCGTTGGCGTTCGTTGGTCTGGTGTGTACGCAGGCTTTGCCTGCGTCAATGATACTGCCACGCAGCGGAATACCGGCACACGCTAACTAACGATCATAGAACGGTGGTTGGCGTTTGTTGAATCGTCCAGATAGGGCCAACGAAGGCCGGCGAAACCCATTCGTTGGCGTTCGTTAGCTTGGTGTGTACACACCATCAGAAGCACTGCGTCCAGCAAAACCAAGGTTGCTCCGTACGAAATTTCTTCCACAACACTCGGACGTCTGGCGTCAGCTTATGTACGGTACAGTTCCCGGCAAACAACTTGAACATGTGGGCCGAAGTGGGGGCAGCTCGTCTCAGCTTTCTGTCGCACCTGCTAGTTCGAGCGACAAAGACAGAGATACACGAACGAAATTCGTTTTCGTTTCGCGGTAGTCCCTCGATGGCCTACCGCGAAACGAAACGGAACTTCGTGTATCTCCGTCTATGTCGCACTTGCTAATTTGAGCGGCAGATAGAGAGATACACGAACGAAGTTCGTTTTCGTTTCGCGGTAGCCCCTAATAGTTTACGAGGAAAGGAATTTTTCCCTTACTACTGTGGCTTGGCGAAATACTGAAATTAGGTCTAGAAGAAACTTTGTTTTTAAAGTAAATTATATTAATTGACGTTTTAGGTTGTCGGTACTAAAGTAATTAGATGTAGTAGATAATATATTAGTTGATTGAGGTACTTTATACTAGAGGGGCGTGAAAAGAGTCCATTCGACTCATCGTATTGAATCGGACTCCGATTTTCATTTGTTTAGCGAACTCGGTATGACACGTACACGGTATTCGCTAGGGAATAAATGTCTAGCGACGCGATGTTGGGCAGTAGCTGGACATCGCCCGACCAGCACGGCTAGCACAAGACGGCGCGCGAGCTCTATCGAGCTCTGTCGCACTATCGGTCTCTGACTTACAGTGGGTACACACCAAGCCAACGAACGGCTATGTATCTCACTCTAATAAATAGCTGTCACATAAATGCTTCGCGTTCGTTGGTCGTTCGTTTGCTTAGTGTGTACCCATCATTATTAGAAAACTTAGAAAGAGACGGATAGTGCCAGAGAGCGTGAGAGGGCTGGAGCACCGAGAACGAGACGTCAATGTTCCACGTGTTGCGCGCAATGCCGAGCGATGTTTTACCAAACGCGCGCAACTGCGCGCGTCCGCGACATTTGTCCATCACAGAATCCCTGGCTTAAAGCTTAACGCGCTTGTAAACGAGCGCGCGATCAATATAGACCCGGTTCCAATTCATTACGCCCACTCAAATAGACGCCCTGATTAGCGACAAATTGTTTCATCGGTTCAGTGACTTCTTGATCTTCAAAATAACGTAATCGTTTTAAAAGTATTGTTAAGTAAGCTATTTTCGGTTGAGTAAAAAATATATGCTACGATTCTTCATTTATTTACCTACTTTTTACTAGCGCCAATAACATGCATCAATAGAATTAAACATCTTTACCTAGGCGTGCTCATATTTTGACCAATAAATTTACCTTGAAAGAGTTTCCAATAGGACAGTAGGTACCTTAGATACAACAGCTTACAATCTTCACAGAAACAATCACATTTCCCATTTACTTATAATTTTAACAAGCACAAACTCCTTTTTTCGTTCTTTTTTTGCAGGGTACTATTATTCCAACATCCTTGAAATATAATTTCTTAATTAATGACACAGCTGCAAGCTACCCACAAAGTGTATTCTTTATCTTCGTTTGAAAAGAGCAACTCACAGTTTGTATTTAATCTGGGAAGTTTTGCTTCTACAAAATGAACATCTTCTTTTAGATCGAACTTCTCCTAGAGGACATTCCTCGTTCGCTTTCTCCGCGTTCTCAATCTCTGATACAACTTCTCCTAACAGCAGACATTGCTCCTCCTTCGGCTTCTTCTCGATGCAATTCTCTTTCTTTTGATTATGTTTTATGGCGATACAGCACAAAACCAAACAAGGAAACAGACAAATAGGTATGACGCACAAGGGAGGGATAATCGAAACTAACAGACACATTATTTAAATTAGAATTTTATGTTTAATTCAGGTTAAATTAAGTACATAATTTTCTAGATTTATTTATTATTAAATGATTGCTGTCATAAAGTAAGTCAAGCTCTTGACATCTGTCTCAGGGTTGTCGCAGAAGCACTCAATTCAGGGTACACAATCTCCATACTAAGGAACGGGCAACAAAGTTCAACAAACAAAAACGGGCTGGTTTTTCCGATATATAATTTAAGAAGCACACTGCGTTCCTAACAGGTGCATGGAAATGGGGGATTTTCGATTTGGCCGTATTACTTCTTCGGTGTATGGAACATCGCAGTAGATAGCGTTCTACGGCCTTTTGTTGGTTCTGTCGCTCCGTAGTCAATTCGAAATACGTGAGATGGCACTGTAATTATAATAATGTTCACAAAGTGACAGGTATTACCAGCCTTACCAGCTATTAGTTATAGTTTTCCAAATGGTAGTATTTACCAATATTTTTTAAAGTAAATAGTCAGTTTTAATATTTTTTATTTATTATAATTAAGTAAAACCAGAATAAAAATGGCGTTATGGCTTACATCATACATTTGTTTACTACTTATTTAGCATTTAGGAAGCATATTTTTAAGCAGTCATATGGGCAACATTCAAGTTTCAACACTTTGACAGAACAGATGTCAAATTTCAACAAATTTTCCCGGTGACTTGGAAAAAATTACGATTTACGATTACAAGAAAAGCGGTGTTCCTGGATGCATAAATAGTTAGTGGCAAATACTTATGTCGAACACAAAAACGCAGTACTCCATAATTTATTGTAGATCGCATGATACGACTTTTGCTCAGTCTCCAGTGGAGAAAGTCGCCTAGACGGGCGACCATTAGCTACACAGCTTATTAGGGAATTCACAATATCATTGAACATTAACGTATCTACGTCTATTGTGCGTGTGTTTAGACATAGACATAGACATAGACATAATTGATTGGTAATAAGATATTACAGATTTACATGTAGGTATGTGATTAAGCTCCTTGCCGAGGTTGTCCCGGTTCTAAAGGGTCGGCAACGCGCCAGTTACACTCCAGGGCTGTTATCCACTACGCGCTAAAGCGGCTTACCCCGCCGGTCACCCGTCACGAAACTAGACCTCTACCTACGCTTGGTTACTACGCATCACGGTGTCAAGTTATATTTGTTGATGAGCGTTGAGGTGAGCTTAATAAAGTTACAGAATAGAGGGGCAAGGCTGGTATTCGCCACGCGCTAATGCGGCTCACCCCGCCGGTCACCCATCACGAAACTAGATCTCTACCTACGCTTAGTTACTTACTACACATCGCGGTGTCAAAATTTATGTGTACCTATGTTTAAGACAAATGATTTGCAATACCCTTACAGGGTGTCATGTTGTAAGATATTTAAGACCTGATGTAATATATGTCTACATGAGAGCAATAAAGTATTCTATTCTAAAATATATTTGTGGGTGAGCATTGACATTGACTTTTTCTAATAAAATAAGTCAAAAAGAGTTGTAGCACAAGTTACAAGCCTTTGAATGTTCCTTTATATCAAATTTTTTTTCAGAATCCTAGGACGCAGACACTGTGAGCAGTTTCTATGGTGAAGTGGAAAGGAAATGTGTAAATGTTAATATGGGTATGTGGCTTGGCGATGTACGAAAATTAAGTCTTTTTTTAGGGTTCCATAGTCAACAAGGAATCCTTATAGCTTCACCATGTGCGTCTATCCGTCTGTCCGTCTGCGGACTAGCTCGGGACCCTTACTACTAGAAAGCTGTAATTCGGCATGGGTTTATAGTACGTACTTAATTCAATGACACTGACAAAACGATAGAATTAAATCCGGAAAAACTAGAATGTACAGTACCTACCCCCTATGGTACATAAAGAAGGGATGATATTTATATAACGGATGTAATTTATTGTTAAGCTTTGCTACGCATTCTCGTTTCCCTCAGCGTCCTCGCACATCGATGGTGGAGTCGGCAACACTTATTATCACAGCTTCGCCACGCTTCTTAATTACGATAAACAGGCAATTTAATGATATGAATATGAAGAAATTAATATATCACTTAGAAGGTTGCAAACCGATGTATTAGTTAGGTTACGCACTTTCATTTTGAAACCACACGGGCCACATAAATATATACATATATCCATACTAATATTATAAATGCGAAAGTGTCTGTCTGTCTGTCTCTCTGTCTATCTATCTGTCTGTCTGTCTAACCACTGAACCGATTTAGATGAAATTTGGTACAGTGATAGTTTGAGTCGCCTAAGGGGGTGAAAGTTTGTATGGAGCTAAGATATAAACGAGTTTGACTCGGACGGAGTCGCGGACCCAAGCTATATATATATATATATATATATATATATATATATATATATATATATATATATATATATATATATATAACCAAATTATGGGATTAGGTGCCAAAGCGGACCCTGGGCTCATTTGAGCACTAGCGGAAGAAACGCTGGGAGGATGACATCCATATCCATACTAAAATTGTCCGTCTGTCTGTCTGTCGGTTACCTCTTCACGCCTAAACCGCTGAACCGATTTTGATGAAATTTGGTATTTCATTCCTGGGGAAGAAAATAAGGTAGATTTTTATCCCGGAAATCATCCCCTAAGTGGGTGAAAGTTTGTGTGAAACGACAATATAAAAAAGTTACACGCGGACGAAGTCGCAGGCAGATGCAAGTAAATAGCGATATATATACTTAGTTGCATTATAGGGGTTATTACATTAAGCGCACTATTAAAACACATAAGAATTTGGGTATTCGATGGTAAGGGTTAGAAACATCGGGATGTAGGTAGGTACTTATTTAATAAGTATCTACATTATGTATAATATATATGTATATTTTCTACATATTACGTATATATTTTTCACTACTTATTATATCATTAGATCATTACATTTACTGGTAATAAAGTTGTGATGATGATTGGCGACTATCACAGACTATCTTCAGAAGAGGCCAGCTCCATCTTAACATTCGAAAGGTCGGATTTTGTCTTCTTGTGCCTCTGATCCTTATGGAGATTTGTACTTTTACTTTAAGCCAATACATTATTTTTATTTTTATTATACATTATTTCGCAAACCTATTTATGTTTCAGCTTTTAAATATTTAGTTTTACCTTGTCCCTGTCTGTAATCAAAACTTGCAAGTTAAATTTGAGTCACTTCCCGGTAATCAACTGAGCTGTTTTTTTATGTGGTTGAATTTGATGATGGAGAGAGAATGTGGCCATGGGAATTCAGTATTTAACTGACGTAACCCCCTTGAATTTGGGCTCGTTAGAGTCGTCCCGATGAGTAGTTCGACGACGGTATACAGAGAAGTACAGTTGGCAATAAAAGCTTGTGCCAAAAAAATAAGAATATAGAAGCTTATATTTATTTATTTAATAAGTATGCACGTAACATTAATTTATTTGGTTGGGCGCGGGTAGAGTCTCGGGGATGGTAACTTCTACGTATATCTCAAATCATCAGTACTTGAAGAACAACCGTCCTAACGTGATGGTCCAGCAATCTTCGAAGATGTGAAGAAAATCATTTATCCAGACCAGGAATGTGGTCGTGCAACTGAAAGGTATATTGGGTTTTAACCTGTCCATTTAAATATATACATATTGATTTCCTTTATTTTGAGAGAGAGTGAGAAAAGTGGGTAAGTAGTTACGTTGCACATAATAAACGCACCGGCAGTAGATAACCGCATTGTGCCGTGCAAAGGAATCCTGCTGCCGTCAGGTGATTTGAGTTGAACTCGTTGAGCTTACGCTACTAGCCCACTATTAATTTTACTAAGTACTTCTAAGGACGTACGACGTACGTTAAGTATTTCTACGGGAACCTCACCATTTTAGGGTTTTTTACCCAATCTGGAAACACCCCCATATTCCATAGGTACTTAATCGAAATTGTTAGAGCCGTATGTGAGAACGAGAATACATACCCGAACGAGCGAGCGAAGCAAACTAAGTTCTATGCTTCAGATTGTCTTGAAAATCGTTCGTATGTCCGAATGTCACGCTATCCCACCGTTCTCTATAGGTCGCAAGGTTCGATAATTAAGTAAGTATATAACTTTTTGTAAATGATATGTGAGTTTTTAGCCGCATTTATTAGAATTTGAGTAGACTCTAGTACCAAGTACATACCTACCTACTAGACTTAAGCTTTTTTACAAGCTTTTATTTAACTTGCCCTGTTAATATGGGACAAATCTTGCGAGTTAAATTTGACCCACTTCCCGGTCACCGATCGAGCTGAAATTTTGGGTATAAGTATAGTTTGGATGACAATTCATTATTATAGTACCATCGAGCTGATTTGATGATGGAGACAGATGGTGGCCATGGGAATTCAGTACTTAACCTACGTAACCCCGTTGAGTTTGGGTTCGTTAGAATCGTCTCAATGAGTAGTTCATGATGCATGGTATACAGAAAAGTACAGCCGGCAATTATAAAAGCTTGTACCAAAAATGAAATTTTTGACTGAAACTTATTTAAACGTCATTTTCAGCCCGTAATCACCCACTGCTGCTATGAATAGGCTTCTCTTCGAATCGATACGCCACCCGTCCCGATCCTGAGTTAGTTTTATCCGGAATGCCTATTGATCTTCCTAATATAGTCAAACCATCGAGCTGGGTAAACTTTTTTTTTAAATATTTTTTCCAGGGATTATTAATATAAATTAATCAAGGTATATTAACATTCTTCACCACTTTATCGGATTTTAATAATTATCAGAGGATGATCATAAGGAACGGACGGAAATAAACTCTTCAAATATGGTTAGCATATGGTGATGTCGATGTCGGTATTCTCGCGGAGTGACAAATGCACATCAAAATCCACATTTTAACGTGGAGCAGATGAAGAAGTAGGAAATGTGGTAATGAGATCCTTAAGTAATCGGCTGAATCACATATGTATATTATCGGTCGACGTAAAAGCGGTTTCGATATTTTTAATTAGGTATCGAAGGAACTCCTCTACTTATTATACACATGATACGGTAGAGGTATCGGGTAGGTACTTATTTTATATTGTAATTTCATGCATTCACTCTCGGTAGCCATTTTGGTGAGGTGGAAAATGTAGACAAAAATCACATAGGTATGACGTTTGTTGTATAACATGTAACACATACCTAACTACGAAACTTTTTAACGATAACTAGGTAGGTACTTACACCAAGGATTTATTTTAGTAAAGGCATATTGAAAATAAGAACTAATCCCAATATGGTCTAGTTTTCCCTTTGGGTTGGAAGGTTAGACGGCAGTCACTTTCGTAAAACTAGTGCCTATGCCAAATCTTGGGATTAGGTGTCAAAGCGGACCCCGGGCTTCTTTAGGGGCACTACCGGGAATAACGCTAGGAGGATGATGATGGTAAATGCGCTAATAACAGTAATGACCTCTTGGAAGGATCTGAAATAAAAATGCCATATTGCAGGCATTTCCAACTCTACCGTAACGCAGGTGATCTGTCATTGGGTATATGCAATTAAAGGCCCGATGATGTATTTTTTTCCGCAATTGCAGGGTTACGGCCTTGCGCGTGCGCGCAGAAGTAGCGTTAGAGCAGCCTACTTGGGTTCGGAGTGAACTATGTGCGTGTGCGTGACTCTAGACAACACTGGTTGGTAGGTTTACTATCTTGTACTTATTTTCACATGTATAGTTGCTTTGCTTGAACAGTGAGCGTCATATATAGTTAGTAGTAGCCAACGGAACCCTTATAGTATCACTTTGTTGTCCGTCCGTCCGTCCATCCTTCTGTCAAGACCCTTTTTCTCAGGAACGGAGGTATCAAGCTAAAATGTATACCAAATACTCAGCTCTACTGTCCCTTGGAGCTGTGAAAAAATCAAACTTCTAAGCCAACGCAATCAAAAGATACAGCCGCTTATGCCGCACATTTCAGCAAATTTTCGAAACTCGCACGGGAATCAAAACCTACAGGGTACTTCCCGTGAATCTTAAAGTTACTATCCCTTTAGAGGTATTAAATTGAAATTAATATCAAATACTAAGGTCTATAATACCTTTAATACCTACAGGTTTGTACGGAACCCACGGTGCGCGAGTCCGATCCGCACTTGGCCGGTTTTTTTTCTTCCTCAACACTCCAATACCTCGCACCGCTCTGGTCTGGCGCCGTTATAATCAGATTGAAATATTCAAATCAAATCAAATCAAATTACTTATTTCACAGACAAAGGCATGCTGCCATGGCAGATATTTCAAAGTTTTTGACCGTGGATTTGGCTCGGTCAAAGGAAGCTTGTCAAGAGAAACCGACTGTATGCCAAGCCTGCCTGAAGACCTGATAACGAGGGAAGACAAAAGTGCCTCCCTAGTCTTAATATTAATGGTATCATTTTATTTAGTATTTATAAGTTGGCTTCATTATTTTGGATACATAGTAAATATACCTAATAATGTATTTTATGCATGGAGCATTTATTTGTTTACCTCGGGACAAGAGCGGCAATACACGTCCGAATTCACTTCTGATAGTCGTCCACTACTGATACGGACGGCCGCGATATACTCTAGATTTTTCTTGCACTATACCTCTTTGGCACTCTTTGGGGGAGGCCTATGTCCAGCAGTGGACGTCTTTCGGCTGATATGATGATGATGATGATGATGATACCTCTTTGTTCTAAAATAAGAAAAAGAGACGGATAGTGCCAAAAAAATCAAGAGAGCTCGCGCGCCGTCGCGTGATAGGCGTGCTCAGGTCGGGCGAGTCGAGGTCAACTCGCCGATGAAGATCAACGTGGATCTAGTCTAGTACGGTGTGACCTTGGTTTTGCCGAACGCTGAGCAGGCTGCAACTGACTACACGGGCCTATATAACGCGACGGACTGCCGTCTGATGGAGACGCCTAAATCTTCTATTTATGTCGACGGTTTAGACTAATTGGCAGCATATCATAGTTTAACAGAAACTGAGCGGCCACCGCGAAAAGCGAACGTTGTTCGTTCGTGTATTTGTCTCTCTGACACTCAATTTCAATTCAAATATGCAAGTACAGAGTAAGAGATATATGAACGTGCAAAGTTGGTGTAACGCGGTAGGCGCTCTGAACACGGTTCGTGGCGCTACTGGCGCTGGCAGGATGGATGCTTTCTTGCAGCACTACCGCGCAAGCTGATTTAAGAGGGGATAAAATTTGCGCTTATTTGTTATTAAAAAATGACGATCAATTATTTGTTGTAATGTTATTATTTGTAATTAACATCATCATTATCATATACCAATACGAAGATTCTGGTGAGTAAGGCTAGAAATACTGGTGGCTGTTTCGTCGCTCACCACTTCACTACCTCGCACAGCTCTGGTGCTGATAAACTACTTAGTTTGATCAAAATTGGTATTCATAACCACTCGTGAATCTCAATACCATTATACTTATTTCGCAGAGAAAGCTATTGGAATCCAAAGAGACGGCAGACATCTTGATGTTTTGATCGTATATTTCAATCGGTCAATGGAAGCTTTTCCAAGAAAATCCATCATGCCATACCGACCTGATGGTTTATATATATGGCGATAACAAGGGCTGAGAGGAAACCAAAAGTAGGTACCAAAACTGTCTCCCGGTAATGTTAATGTTAATATTGGATTCATATGTAGATATGTATTGACAAAGTCGAAAGGCAAAATAACACATGTATTTAACATCCCCCAGACATCATAGAAATCGGTTCAGCCGATTCCAGCCGTTCTTGACTTGTAAATGGTGTATCTAATACACACATATATATATATACTTGTATAATAAACGCGTGTCTTCGGGGTCAGTATAACCGTCTTTATCTTTATGGCGGAAGAAACAACCAAACATATTCTACTGGACTGCAAGCAGGTAGAAGTATACAGGAAAAAGCACCTAGGGTCCCCGGACACACTACGGGACGCAGTCAAAAACACAAAGGCACTCACCAACTTTCTGGAGGAGCTGGGGTGGTTAGAGTAGCGCTACCCCACCATTTCACGCAAAATAGGCACACTGGATGTCGACTTGCGGAAAAGAGCGCAGTATAACTAACTAACTAACGCATTTATGTACCTACAGTTAAAACTCGCCTTTAATTCAAATATGTAAATTAAGTTGGTAACTTTTAAGGTTCCGTAGCCGGAACAACATGACGGAAGAAAATCGGAACCCTTAGAGCGGTTTATGGTTTCGCCATACCAACTGTCTTTTCGTCCGTATATTACAGCCATTTTACTCGAAAACCGTAAGGTGTATAAAAAATAGAATTTGGAATACAGGTGTATTTTGTAACCCGCTGCATTGCTCTGTAGTAAAATTATATCAGGTATACTAGCTGGTCGTGCGTCTCCACCCGCATATTGTGAACGATGCAGGCTAACCCGTGGGATGAAACGTACGCTATGGCCATCCAGAAAGTCCATTCTATGTACATAAGTATGTGAAACAAAATTGCAATCCTGATATTATTAGTATCTCTACATACAAAGTTACATTACTCTTATCTCTTTATAATATAAAAATAGGTTCATTATCATCATCATCAGCCTATATTGTGGCGCTGGGCACAGGCCTCCTGCCATGGATGGGAGGGAATGGGCGATATTCCCCACGCTGGCCCGATGCGTGTTGGGGACTTCTCATACACGTTTGGCATAATAATATAATACTCGAGTTATCCGTGGTCAACAATAGGAACCCTTATAGTTACGCCATATCCGTCTGTCCGTCTGCGGCTAATAAGCTCAGTGGCTTTTACTACTAAGAAAGCAGTAAATTGGTATTTGACAACTGAATACGAGTGAACCGAACAGAGACGCTCGAACTAGTACTAGTCCCCGCCTAATTGTGTTTTTTTTGTAAAATGCAGGGTCCTAGTAGGCGATTCGAATCGAACACGATTGCGAAGCGAGCGGACGCGGTAGCAGGCACATTCCTCTCCCGTCTTCGTCGTCGTCGCTACCTTTGCTCTGTGTGCACAGTACCTACACTTATGGACGGGCGGAAGTAAGTATTATTTAAGAAGACATTTAATAAATATCAAATACTCAAGAATGATATATGGCAGAGCTATAACGTTTTTCCCAGTTGTGCTCTAAAGGAATCTGGTTTTCAATCCAGAAGGAAAATTGCAGATTAGTTATTGATAAATGTACATCTCATTTACAAGTCATCAAATAGAATTTACAGTTTTTCAAAAGAAACTCATTACAAGCTTTACTAAACTTGACCTGTTCGTTTGTTTGTTAGTGTGGGACAAATCTTGGAGCATAATTTTTAACCTCAATCGATTGAGCTGAAATTTTGGATATTGGTATAGTTTGGATGATAATTCAATAATATGGTACCATCGATATAATCAGACACTGGAGACAGAAGGTGGCCATCGGAAATAATTACTTAACCGACGTAACCCCGTTCAGTGTGGGCTCGTTAGAGTCGTCGCGAGCTTGTACCAAAAATGCAATTTCTGATAGACTTATTTTAAATAGTACTAACATCAAAAGCATGGGAATAATCATCATCGTTATCATCATCATCAGCCTACATTATAGGTACCATCCACAGCGGGGCACAGGCCTTCTCTCATGGGGTGTAATAATTATGTAAGTGCGGGTGTGTGTGCGGTCATACCTAATTATGCTGAATTTTGTTAGGTGCTCATATGACCTATGTTATGATATATAAAATAGTCCCGCTGGTATCAGACCCGTATGTGACCCGTTTCGTTATATTTAAATACTATTTCATAAAAGTCGAGAGATAGTGTTCAGGAACAGCGCGAGCCTTAGCCGGGCGACGGCGCGTAGGCGTAGGTAGGGTGGGTTGATAGTTATGTACCTACGTATAAACGAGATCTTATTAGACCGGTTGCCTGCCACTGTTAAATATCAGATATATTACGTAAGTACATTAAAATAAACCCCGATGTTAGGCACAGGTATTCCACCGCCGGCGAGTAGCGAGTACCTACTCTCATGGTAATTGTTAGTCCATACAAAAGCTACTCGTACATGCAGCAAATGTCAACAAGGCTTAACTCGCTTGAGCGAATAGTACAGTCAAGTGTAAAAATATGGGTGCATACAACTTACTCATAAATATGTCCCATAACTCTTATGTCAGCGGATTAAGGTTTTGGTACTTATTTATGAGAGGATGTTATCGATACATATTTTTGCACTTGACTGTACGTAGTAACCTCGCTTACTCGCAGGCGGTGGGCTCTGGTCCCACCACCTGCGAGTAAGAGCTGGGTTTGAAACCCACGACCGCCGGCTACACGCTTGCCTCACCGCCACCGCGTGTCTCACCGCTTGGCTACAGTGCATGTAAATGCGAGTGTTCAGGAAAAAACTACCAATACGACGATACTGCAATGCTATTGGTGGATTTTTTCCCCGCTCATCACTCCGACACCTCGCACCGCTCTGGTGGCTACTCACCCTTATAATCAGATTGAAATATTCATACCTACCTACTCGTGAATCTCAATACCATGTTACTTATTTTACAGGCAAAGGCATGCTGCCATTGGAATCCAAATAGATGGCAGACAACTCAATGTCAAGAAAAACCAACATGCGAAACCTGCCTGAAGACTTGATAACGAGGGGAAACCAAAAGTGTCTCCCCCGTAATATTCATGTTAACATCTTGTTCAGCCTTTACGTATAAGTTCGTCATTATTTTGGATAAGTACATAGATAGTAAATATAATAATGTATTTTATGCATGGAGCGACTATCAGAAGTGAACTTGCACGTGTATTGCCGCCCTTGTCCCGAGGTAAACTTATTAGTTTACCTCGGGTCCACTACTTATTTACTAACTAGCTATATAAGCTGTCATTTGTGCGTGTATTGTATTGACAAAGTCAAAAGGCAAAATAGGACGCGTATTTAACATCCCTGCAAAAAAATGCAGAGTGCACCTTCAGAAAATGATGATGGGTATACAGATTACGTGATTTTACCCCAATTTGTCATTACAACACATGGAAGTCATAAGTAGGTGTGGCGTACAAATGTAATTATAGGACCACATGTGCTTGCAATTTCTCAGTGCAACTCGTTTGACAGGTGAACTACAGCGTTTTTTTTTCATGTTTATATCGATTTTTATTTAGTAAATCGTTTCACGTAATTTTTCCCACAAAAAAAAATAAGACTGTCATGAAGAATATGTACCTACTACTTAAAGTAAAATTAAAATGTTTTGTTATTTATTTGAGTAATGTAGTCCAAAAACCTTTGCATGGATAGTTCACGCTGTCGTCTCACTCTTTTAACTTGATTATAGAAGACGCGCTATGACTACCTAGTTTAGTGTATGAAAAAGATCGGATTATTGATTACTTTCTCTTACGCGAATGGACTTTTCGCATTCATATTTTTGCTGTTTTCTTTATTCGACTTGATAAAGGTGTTCTTGATTCCATTTTCTATCGACCGATCTTTATGTTACACTACACACGTATGTAAAATTTCAACGTTGCAACACACCACGGCGCCAAGCAAATTGTAGCCTCTGGCCAATCTCACCAGGAACAAGTGGAACAAACAACGTGGTGTGTTCCATCCGTGAATGTGGCCTAAATATTACGTCCATTCCTCGCGAAGACAGAGCGCTCAACAGCGCGCTTGTCGCTGTGCTTGTTTGTTGCGCCCAGCTTACCTTTTAAAAGTTTACCTTATTCGTAACTTCAAGTATCTACTTACCTATCTACAAAAATCCACAATTGATTGTCATCTTTATCTTTACATAACAAGGCGTATATAGTAAATGCAATCTTTGCAATATGTGTAATTGCTAGGGCAGCACGTTTATCATGAGACGGCCGCGACGTACTCTCGATTTTTCTCGCACCATACCTTTTGTTCTAAGTGTTGTAATAAGAAAGAGACAGATAGTGCGAGAAAAACCGAGAGAATGCCGCGGCCGTCTAATGATAGACGGGGGATGATTTTTGTCCCAAGTGCTAATTTGCAACTAACATGCAATTTCAAATAACATGTCAACATTCCTATGTGGCTCACATTCCTATACGTATCAACCACATTTATAAACATGTGTACCTGCCGTAGTTATATAATAATTAATATAGACTAATTCATCCTGAGCCATCGTTAAACTTATTAAGCTGCTCATTCGAATATACTATAATGTTTCCTGCATACAAAGATTGTCTGAAAGAGATCGCTTTAAAGCGATAAGACCGCCTGTTGTTACCATTATTTATTAAGCAAATTTTTGTAAGATGTTGCTCTCTTGTCGCGGTGCAATAAAGAGTATTTATTATTATTATTATACTTAAGTTTTCACATATGTAAACATAATACATTGTTACGGATAAGTTTGCCAAAAAATTAAAAGTACATTGGTATATAATTGGAGTTTTTCTTCTTAGTTTGTACTGTAAATTAGGTAGGATATATATACATATATTTGGAAAACTCTGCAGGATAACTATTTTCCCTATACAGCATTGTTACATCCCGATCGAAATATCTGCAGATATTTCGGTCGAGCTGTGCCTGCTGTACTGTACCTGTATAGGGCATTGGCGTTCATAAATATATATACGTCATAGTAGTTACAAAACTTCCCGCATGAGAGCGACACCTTACCTCTTACCCATTTTAACCCACGAGATAGGTCTCTATTACTATATATAGAAAAGTACTCTGTGACTCAATTTATGGTTGATTTTATATAGCCTGACTTATCAGTTAACGTTCTCTGCTTATCGTTTTGAAATTTTATGAAATTGACGTGTAGCTGGCAGAAATGTCTAATGACGATTGCCTAATGGTCGCACTGGGATTCCCTTGTTTGGCCTAATAACCTTTTGTCTAATTCCAGTTTGACTAACAACGTTTAGTATAATGCATTGTTTATCTAAAGTGAATTTGTATAATTTCATTTTTCATAATAATTGTTTGTTCGAAATACGTTTACCCTAAACGACGAATTTCATAACTCTTGTTTTGCAGAATATTATTTTATCTAAAAATCAATTTGTCGATTCTTATTTTAACTAATCATCAGTTCGACGAATAACGATTTTAATTAGATTTTTTGTCTAATACTGAAACATTATATTATAATATTCTCTTGATCAAAAGTACTAATTGTACGAAAGACGGTTTACCATGCTTGAGTTGTTATACTAACTTTTTGCCTAATTTCGGTCCAGCTGCGGTGAGCGAAACACCCAATATCTAAACAGACAACCTTCAACAGTAGGTATGTATACTTTATTGTTACTGACATATGACACATGAGTAGATATTTTTGAAAGATTGTCTGAATAGATATTGGAGAACTCAACTGTACCTATTTCTTAAACTTCTCTTAGGGCAGGTAAGTGTAGGTACGACGACGAGCGAAGCGAGGAGGAGTGTTAGGCAGAATTGTGATCCTCAGTGCGCGAGCCGAGCCAACGAAGCGAGGCGAAGCGCCAGATACGACTTTTTTTAAAGAATATATTTAGCGAAAGCATTTATTCAAAACCTTCATTAATCGTTTCTGGCAACAGTCCGAGCGAAGGGCGGGGGAGTGGTTAGACAAAATAATATTATGCGAAATGTATTTTAGACAAAATGTAATTATGTCAGACAAACAGTATACAAAAGAAGATTATACCAACTAAAAATTAAGTATAATGAAATTAGGTAAAATAAATTTTTGTGAAGTAGTAGGCAAAATGATTTTGGCACAAATGAAAATTAGGCAAAACGAGCTATTATGCGAAACAAGATTAGTCTAAATAAAATTAGGTAAACCGAAATAAGGCAAAACTATGTTAGGCCAAACAAGGGTAATCCGGTCGCACTACACTTGGCGGTAGGTACTTGCGCAAATATTCGTGTTGCATCTTTTTTCTTCCTACGGCAAATGAAAGAGAGGCAACGACGCAACGCGAACACGCAACGCGAACACGCAACCCCAAGTGTAGTAATAAAACCGACCACTAAAACCGAACCAATAAAAAAAACCCTGAGATAGTCGGTAGTCGGGATCGTGAGTATTGGCATTGTGTCGTATGTTGAATGTAAAGATTCTATGCCTTACAATAAATACCTATTCCTCCACATCTGCTTCCAAGTAACTACTACGTAGTCGATATTTAAGTATTTTTCAGATTGTGACTCCGAAGGCTCCGACTTTGATGTCGATTTCAAGACCGCCGACCTCACCTCAATAGACTATTTGACAGGAGTGAAAATATTTTTTTCACCTCACCGGCTCGAAAAGGCTTGCTTTATCGCTCAAAATCTGCGCCCAAAAGTCCATTTTATCCGCTAGCGTGGAAAGAGTTTTTGAATTTGGAACGTGACGGTCTATCGCGAGACCCAACTTTTTTCTATACAGAATGAGAGGTGCGTTCAGAAACTGATGGTGTTATGCCAATAATAAATTGTTATTATTTTGATAAAATAAAATTAATAATACTTATTCTCTCTTAATTAAGTAGGTACATACGAAATATTAACATTTAGACTGACATAAGGATAAAGTACGAATAAATAATTTTAAAATGTCGTTTTATCCTTCTAAAAATTTCGCTTTTTTGGAACGCACCGTTTGAAAAGTTAATTTAAGAAAAAACTCATATACATTTAATTGTGTTTTGTTCTAAACCCACAGACAGTAAAACCAAAATAATGGTGGTTATTTATAGATTTTAGTGCAGAAGATATAAAGATATATATATGAATTATGATGCCTGCTAAGTTTGCGGAAAAAGTGAAATAAGCGTATTTGAGTCTTAGTTTAAACCGTGATTACCCAACAATATACTTTGACTTTTTTGTGTAGGTAAGCGTGAGGTTATTTAAAGATGCAAAAATATTTATGTTACATTTAATAATTATAAAATGCTAGATCTTGATGAGATGTAAACAAACCTTTATTGAAAATGAGCATAAGGTCCAACGTACTTCCATTACATTTACTTACCTACAATTTTCCTCGCGGTGGTGCGGTGAAAAATTGTGTGTTTCGCTCGGCAGCAAAATTGTTTGGCGTCTCGTGCCTTGAAAGCCTCGCTATGCTCAGGATTGTACTTTTGAACCATTCGCTTCGCTCATGGTTCAATTTTACAATCCTTCGCTAGCTCGGCTTTCAATAATAAGCACTTGCGCCAAACAACAACTTTGCAGCCTTGCATAACAAATAACTATTTTTTTAAATAATTGAATAATTTACCATTTTAAGATTCTTAAAATCATAAAAACAAAACAATAAGGACGTTGTTTGATTGTGACGTCACAAGCCTGTAATCCCTAAAAAATCCATACTAACGGAGCGTTTTTGACGTTTCATAAATATTAAGCTGATTTATTATTAGCTTGTACTGAGTATCATAGATCCATGATTTGAAAAAAAAAATGCAGTAAGTACCTAGGGTATTTTTAACTTCTTAATTTTCTATTTCTTATACCTACTTCATTTACTTATGTCGTTTCAATCGCTGACAGCTTAATAACAAACTGGCAAACCAGCAAATACTTAGGTACGTTATGCTTAAGTTGTGAAAAATCTGTAGTAGAACCATTTGCTTTACCCTTGACCCATTACTCGCCTACTTAGCAAGCGGAGCAACTAAATTCAGTGGGATTAGTGGAGATTAAGTCACTTGTTTGCTGCTGAGGCTATGGGGTTTCCCTCATTCTTAAAGGGCGTATATTAAATCCGAATTCTAGCACACTCAAGTCATTTTACACTAGCTGAGAAGTATAACGCAGTAAGCCGATGATACGGCTTATCATACATTTTCTGTTAATATAGTAAAGCTTTTATTTGATTTTGAGTGAGGATTAATGAACAGATTCTGAGCTAAATTATTAATTAATAATGAGACTTCTTTCGTAGAGCCTGGTAACCAGGTGCAGAAAACCTAAATTAAGCGTCTCTGGGATAATAAGTATAGTTAGCATCTCCGAGTACCTACCTATGAACAATAGTATTATTTCGTAGAATGCACATTCAATTATGGAGGACTGTTCGGAGAGTTGGTATCGACTAATAGTATTGGTAGGAAGTGACAATGATATATTTGTATGATTGAAACCAAGTTACAATAACATTATTACTTAATTTGCTTGAGTATACCTATTAGCGGAACAGCCTCTACCCAGACGCGACCGGAACACCGGAAACATTTGGCGGTCAATTATTCGTTTAAAATGGCTCCTTTCGAGAATAGAAGGCAAATAATGAACTGTAACAAGCAAGGAGATTAAAAACTCCGTTTACAATGGTAATGGCTTCATGTCATTGGTGTAATTCTACGACAGTAGTAGTCAGTTTACTCAGCAACCTACCACTACTAGCTACTTGACGCGCGCGGCCTATTCAGGCAAAATCGTTTAATTTGAGTCATGCTTGAGTGGAGTTTGTGGTAGTGATGGTTTATTGATTAAAATGCTATGGTATTTATTTGGAAAATTACTTTTCGCATAGGTTATCTACCTACTGTCGACAATCCTCCAGATATTGACATATTTAGCCTTATTACACTTGATTAATAGGGTAATTTCAGACCGCTACCTATTTATAATATTTTATTTCAATTGTTCAAATCTAATCTATAAGTTTTGTCAGTGTTTGTGTTTTGGCAGTGGTAAATCGTATCTAAAGTCTGGTACGCTGTAATAGAAACGTAGAAGGACTGCATTACAAACGAATGAGAACGCGGTCGCGAATAAGCGCGTTTTACGTGCTCGTTCTAACCACAATGAATGTTATCACCGTAAAATAATTGAGCTTTATTGGAAGTTTTTTTTCCAGGATAACAATAATGCTCTGTGTATCAGAGCAATCAAGTCATGCCTAAATATAATTATTAAGCACAATGTTTTATGATTCAGATGACTTGGTATGTGCAATATGACCGCAATAGAATTATGACCATTGTTTTGATTATGAAATATACCACACTCATTAGGAAAAGTACACGGCTGTTGATAATATGTGTACCTACCTATGTATATTTTACAGAACAACAAAATATGGTCATGTCAATTTGTAGGTAATTAAAATCAAGGCCAAAATCGAATCGAGGGCGTAGATCGAATGACTCATAAAATTCAGTAGTTGAACTGGCTATTATTCACCCGAGTGCTGCAGGGTATTAGGGAGGGGTAATATTCTAATGTTTTTCAGGTTTTTGAGTACTTAAGTACCTATGTCAATTTCTTTGACACACTCAACCGTCTACCACACCCGACTGCTTCATAATGGTGGTTAGGTAGAATACAAATATGCGCTTTGATTATAATCAAAATACCGTAAGTATGTATAAGTAGAACTTCCTACAATTCTACTTTACCTTCTAATATCTACTTGTGACCTACTCTGATGAGCATTAGATTTAAGACTCAAGAGTAAGTACTCACTAAGTCGTATATACTTACTGCTTAATCTTACGTGTAAATTCTACTAAACACTTAGTTTATTTCAAAAAGCCCAAACGATTCTAAACGTTTAGGTACCCTTCAGAATACTAAATAGGTATTTAGTGTTTTGTGGTCTACCCTCAGATCAGATTGCCCAAACCTATAATCTGTGCCCAAACTTCTTTCGTTTGGTCAAACCAGGCTATAAAAGACTTCATGTAGGGAAAACATACCAAACCTCACTGCGATAATTACCTGAGTTCATCTACAAATATACGAATGATATACGCTTATAGGTAAGTAGCTGTTTAATTACCTTTTTTTCAGGGTAAATCTAACAAGATACCAAGGCCCATCGCTTCTTTGTCAGCCGCGAATGTTTGTTTTGATCGGCGGCGGCGCGCATGCGTGGTGGTCGCCAGGCGACGGTCATCGCCGGCCGGCCCGTGCACTTGCTAGCGGAGGCTCGAGCAACACGCGCCTCTATCGAGCTGTGCGCGAAAATCGCGCTAAATTTAGCACGCGGGAAAGCATGGCCAAACGTGCCGCTTCCAGCAAACACGAACACGAGTCCACTTCGGGTTTTTCCGGGCGAGGTCGCGCAGGGCGGGCGGCGCGCGCCGTTCCCTCGGCCACCCTGCCTCTCAATACAACTTAAACCTCACACACAACAGCACGCTCCAACTGCATAATAATAATAGGACTGCAGATATTAAAATAATAGTTCAATAAAATACTAGTGTAGTTCGTGTGATTTGCGTGCGCCCGTTCAGGCGCTGTAACTGAATGGACCTCTGAAATGTGATCCAGCTGACGGCCGCGTCACAACAGGTAATAAACGTTTCATTTCGTGCATACGTTACTTGTTTTTCAGCGTCTGAAACTCGATTATATTCAAGTGGTTCCTGTAACATTCGATTCGTTAGCTTTTGTAAATAACCAACATTGTTACAATCGATTGTCATATTCATATACAAAGAAGATTTTCCTGAAAATTAGTGAAATATTTCAGTCATTTGTTTAATTATAAGTGTACAAGTAATTGAAACAGCTAATTACACATGTTCATTACCACACCTTGTGTCCAGTGTCTGTGCCGTCTTCAGGTTGTTACGACTCACTTACGCTGTATGTTTACTTCTTTGAGCGGAAACAAACAGTGCTAAGTGCAACAATTAGGACAAGCCACGTGAATATTTTTCAGGTATGGAATAGTAGTTCTCGAGTACACGATCGTTAATTTACACTAACCTTTACTACAGGCCCCATTTCATTTAAGCATTGCAAAGCGCTGCCCTGAAAAACGATTTATTTCTTACCAATGATGATAATATTTTGAGCCATTAATTCCGTCTACGAAGCAAGAGGTTCTGGGTTCGAATCCCGGTAAGGTTGAGTGATGAGCTCGAATATTTGTTCCATAGTCATTGGATGTTTTCTATGTATTGTATTTATCTATATAATATGTTTATCGTCGTCTGGTACCCATAGTAGGTACAAGGTTTGCTTAGTTTGGGATTGAGATAGTCCGCAAATATTTACTGATTTTATTTAAATTAAGTTACCTACAATGTTCTTAACATAAATCTAATATTTTGCCACAAAAATATGAGTACCTAAACGACAACGTTATTTATGGCTAGTGGCATCGCGCCGGTATCAGAATATTGTAAAGAGTCTTTGTATTCAATTCGTGACAGAGTTATCTTTAAAGCAATAAATACAAGTTTAGTAAATTGTGCACTTTAGGTACCTACATTAGCGCTCTGGCATCGTGTGGTCATAAACATATATGCAGAATAATAAATTCATTTCAGAAAAATATGTAAGTAGGTATTTCATTGCAGACTTAGTTACAGTAAAAGTGAATACCTACTTTGTATATATATATATATAATGCTCACCGGCGGATGAGCATTGGCTTCATACGGACGTAGATATTATTAACCGGTGACTCTGTGACTCTTTAGAACTCTCAAATCTATCTTTAAGTAAAAATAAACGGAATCGACAAAAAATCCGTTAAATATTGAACCAGGCCCCGTAACATGGTCAGCCTTATCACGCGATAAGTAACAAGATAGAGCGTCAGTCTCGTTCTATCGAACGGTGTCAGCCAGTGACGGACGCTCTATCTTGCCACTTATTGCGTGAGAAGGCCGACCATGATACGGGGCCAGAGGCTCTAGTATTAGGTTTACCGAAACAAAACTTTACGACCGCGTTCGCGTTTAGCTGTCAAATCTCATACAAATTGGGGGTGAAACGCAAACGCGATCGTAAAGTTTTGTTTCGGCAAAACTTATACTAGAGCCTCTGGTCAGAAAAAATCACGAGTATCTGTTGAGAAATGCAACCTGTAGAGGAGAACAGACGGAAATACGAAAGCATTTTTGGCGAAACTGAAATGGAGAAATTCGGTCGCTTCCTTCGCTCGTTCAATTAAAATTATAATAAATCTTTCAAGGTCGATAAGTGTATGTTTATAAATGATGCTGACTGTAGCTATCAAATCAACAGCACCATGGTACCACCATGTAGTTGATAAGTTCAATGTCTAATCGTATGCCAGTATTTATTCAAAGCTTATGTAAGGCAAGTAGGTAAAGATAATTGTACTCTGGTTTTAATTAAAATCACAGTTCTGAAAATATAAATAAAAAATATAAATGTTGGTTAAAAGCGAGTAAACTAAACACAAACCGTGTCTGATTCACACATGAATCAGATTTTATTCTATCTGTAACTAAAATTAAATGTCTAAAACGGAACGTAAAGTAAATTTATGTCCCCATTAGCTTTTGCCCAGGACTTCGTTCACGTACCTACCTATACATATATTGGGGAAGATGCAGCTATAATATTTACCATTATTTTGTGACCAAAATGTTGAAAAAACATAAAATATATTACTGAAACGTTTTCACTTTAGTTAATACTAATTTAAATAATTACGATTTGAAGTAATGTGAAATGGAACGTGTTGTAATCCAACAACCAGCGTCTGCGGCGCTACCACGAAAATCGAAACTCGAAGTTCGTATACCTCTATACATACATCCTTGTCACTCGAGTATCGAGCAAAGTAAGTGCGATAGAGATGGATATATCAGAATTTCGAAAGTTACAGCTCTGGCGACGTCACTCCTGCCAAAAGTCAAAACTTAAGGCAACTCTATGACGGTGAGAAAGTTCAAATGGTCATTTTGTAACAGGAATTATTGACAGTAAATTGCAGTAAGTATTTTAATTATTAAATACTTTCGTGTTCTATTCTTCGTGCGATGCTTTCAAATGAAAGACAAAATGAGAATATTGCTTCGTCCCTATTGCTTTAACCCTTTAATTCGGAATGCAAAGCATATGCATAAAATACAAAATGTTTGGCTCCTATTTTCCATTTTGTAGTCATTTTTTTTGCTCTACAATTCTACATGTTGCAAACGAGGCTTGAACGCAGGTTTTAATTTGCGAAGTTTGTTACATTTTCCAGGGATTAATACAATATACAAAACCTTATAGCAAATATGCTATTAAGCTTCCCACATGCACAGTCATTTTAACCTATTTAAGAGATCTGGGATGAAAACTAATTTATGTCAGGGGCTCTAGTATAAGTTTTACCGAAACAAAACTTTACGATCGCGTTTGCGTTTTACCCTTAATTTGTATGGGATTTGACAGCTAAACGCGAACGCGGTCGTAACGTTTTGTTTGGGTTAAACTTATACTAGAGCCTCAGTCCTGGGGTCACAAACTATTTCCATAGGGAACAGCCAGGCCACAGACAGAGTTACTTTCGTGTTTATGATATTAAGTATGGAAGTGTGACCAGAAATGTGTAAAATGTCCTGGTTCAAGCTTGACACGTGTAGGACATCCCTTTCGGAACGCATCACGCTCATGATGACATGTTACGCGTCAATCCTGTATGAATTATCTTGGATATCCACACACGTGTCAAATGTGACTGCTACGGGCGACGGCGTAGTATACGTAGCGTAGCTGCGTTCTTAATGACTTCAGTATTAAAAAAATATCTGCCAAGTGGGAGTCGGACTCGCTTGCACAGGGTTCCGTTAAAAGGTGAGGACCAAATTCTTGGCCAGTAGTTAGCGTGGTTAATTGGTAGGAGTTATAAAGTTCCTTTGTGACACCAAAATTAACCATAGAATTGTATGGCTATTTCGTGTCACAGCGGAACTTTTTAACTTCTACCAATTAACTAGGCTAACTATCTACTGGCCAAGACTTTGATCCTCTCCTCACCCTCAAAGGATCTGGCCGGAATGCCGTAGCAAAATCGCCCTTGGCTGAATATGAAATATTTTTATGCACGTTTATTTGTCTTATAATTAAATATACTTACGCGCGCGCTTAAAAAAAATACCAATTCAAAAATACAAAATCAGATCTTTTTTTTACCCACTACGTAACCGATTGACTTGTTCTTCGGATATTTTATACATGTATTTAAGATTTATATAATTAAAAAAAAATCGTAACGTTTTTTCAAGGGGACAATTGTGGTTATTTTTTTCTTTTTTTTACTTCTCGCGAGTCTTAAATAAAAGTAAGCTTTCTTTGCGTAAGCTTGCCTATATTTTATTGTATAAATTGCCTTTTGTTGGCGTAATTTATTTCTACTTTAAATTGTTTCAACTTTGTAAATCCCAATCCAAACCAATATTTTTGATAATAATTTACTTTAAAAACAAAGTTTTAACCGACTTCAATTTACTTAAGCCACGAGAACATTTCCTATATTTTTTTTACAATTTACCACATGAACTGATTTCCGATAGCAAATGCGTTGATTACTATAGAAAAAAACCGAATCGCTGTATGTGGGCCGATAATATTTGAGGACTTCCATCGATTCCCCAAGGTCATCACCAATGGCACTTCATTAGTTCCTATTTCAACGGAATTTCATCAGAACCTGTGACGTACTTTTGCACTTTTAAGTACATAATTGAGGAATTCGATAAGTCATCTGTGGTCTTCATCATCAATTCCTCGCCACCAAATTTATGATTCCGGATATAAATACACGAGTTTTAACAGAAAATACCAAAATCACTACACGCGTGCCTAATAAAATTGAGTAGTCCCCTCAATTCCTCATGGATCCCATCATCTAACTGAATTTTGAAAAAAATGGGACCCACCTGGAAGTATATACATACGAACAATAAAAAAAATTCGAATCGGCTCATCAATGACGGAGTTCTGACGTAACAAACATTGAAAATAATAATAAATAATAAAATAAAAATACAGCCGAATTGAGAACTTCCTCCTTTTTTTTGAAGTCGGTTAAAAATACATACCTATCATAATAGTTACTTACGATACAAGTGCCGAAAATAGGAAATTCGCAACGAGTGGTGATAAATTTAAACACGACCGAAGGGAGTGTTTCAAATCGACACGAGTTGCGAATTACCTATTCGCACGTGTATCGTACAACGTTTTACTGTACATATGGCTGTTTAAAGTTTTGACATATGCTCGGAAAGTAGCACCATATGTACTGTAAACTATAAAATTGCGTATATTATAACAGAATATCGCAGGTGTCGCCGAATCGCAAATAAAATAAAATAAAATAAACTCAAATAGCCAAAATTGCCCACTTCAAAAAACGTTAAGGACGCTTATTTTTTTGTATTAAATGTATCTTAAACACAACAAATGTGTAAGATATCCGAAGAACAAGTCATCGGTTACCTACGTAGTTAGGCCAAAAAAATGTTTTTTTCGCAAACAGTAATCACTTAAGGCTTAATATTCGGTACAAATATATCTAACAATAAGACAAATTAACGTGCATGCAAATATTTCATATTCAGCTAGGGGCGATTTTACTATGGCATTCCGGTCAGACCCTTTTTAAGTACTTTGTACCTGTACAAATAGTTCGTCCGAATATTTTCTTCACTTAAATAGGTATGTACGAGTAGATATTAAAACTAGGTCGTGGTCATTTCACTATCTATCTGCAAATAAGTTTATAATCACAAAAATTATGTTTTTAAAAGTTCAGAAAAGTCAACGGTTCTAGACATATAAATGCATGTTGGGAGTGGGAAGTCAAACTTTTGCGAATTTCCATATTCCAATGATTTTGATCTGTTTTGGCGTCCACTTTGCCACGCGCAGTGAGTTGATTGAGCGCGCGACATATAAATATTGAAATCAACCACGAATACACGACGTGTGTTTACTAGCGACCCCCATACATAAGAGTGTACTCGTAATGCGACCCCTACGTGTCAAAGGCCGTAAGTAAAGAAAAGTATCCCTTTATTACGTTTATTATAAACTGTTTTTTTCTAAAGCTAAACATGGGTAAAGTTTTGTTGAAAAAAATACAGTGGTTCTGCAGAAATAAATACATGAAATGTGTTTTTTTTCTCCAGAACTATAAAACTTTTATACATATATGTGTATGTATTTATCATTCCGGTTAATGTACATTTCGATGCTAGTGCGGAAAGTATGTCATTAAGAACGCACTTGTATCGAACGACGTCTTTTAATACAGTTGCGAAAAAATAAGAAAAAAAACAAGTAAAAGGAATTTGAAACTTTTATATTATTAATTCTGTAACATGTACAGTTCATATACAGTTAAAAAACAATGAAGTTTCTATTTTTTTTAAATACAGTTCGATTTATTTATTTTTTATTGACATAATAATTAATGGTACAATTTGTACAATTATTGAGTGGGAAAAGTGAAAAGCACTAGGTTGCGAAAACCAACTTTCCGCATGCTAAACAGCTACGTAAAGAAGCACTTTTTGAGCAACTGTTCCTACTAAAAATACATTTTATCTACGCACATAACATTAGTGCTCTAAAATGCGTTCAGAAACCGTAGGAAATGACCAGCATTACTACAACCGATTTTACTATGAGAACTTTCTTGTCTGTGGTAGTAGGTAAAATCTGTACTGTAATGTCATAACAGTACAGATTTTTGATAATCGTTATGAGTTTAAATTTGAAACAGCTGTCAAAACTCAATTGGGCCTCTGGCCTCTATTCTAGTATCCATAGATATAAAAACAGTTATCGATACGAAACGTCAATCCAGTACGTTTTTTAATCCAAACCGTACGACATTTGATCTCGAGTGATATGAGTATAGGGAGTGTATAGATAACTTCATTCGTTTGTCTATGATTTAAAAAAAACCATTCGTCATGACGGATGATCGAATTGCCGCCATTGCCGTTGTCATTTTATTGTTGGTTTTTTGCTGTTACTTACGATATGTGTGAAGATAAAGTAAAGTATGCTACTGTACATAATTACGCCTTAAAACACTCGTGTGATCCTATTATGAAACTCGCTGACACTCGTTTCATAAAACCACACTCGTATTTTAAGGCCTCTCATTATGGATCAGTCGCATAAACTACTATTATATCCTGAAAGAAAATGCAGTCTCTTTAACATTTATGTAAATAAAACAGGTTAGTCAGTATTCAATTAAATTATTATTTTATTTCAATCTTGAAAGAGTATCAAACTTTGCCAGACATAATAACTGTGCCAACCAAAAATATATTGAGTTGAATTTAACTAGATGCAGACTAGATTACTCAAGTAACTTTACAAAAAAGCTATAATTAATAAAATATTTTTTTTCTTTCCTTGATGTTACGGCCTTTATATTATTTATTCCTCGTATGGTAACCTAAACAAAAACCAATTCACCACAATTGGGCCTATGTTGAGTATGAAGGAAAACTGGACACATAGTTGACGCATTCCGTTTAAAAATAATTCGTCGTAATCAACATACAAGTTGGATAAAGTCATTGATATTTAATTTGAAATGAATTTTCATAAATTGCATAAGTACTTCAAATAATTACAATTCATAATTTTCCTTCCTGTCTATAATACTTGCTGACTTCATAGGCGGTTATGATGTCATATTAGATGCCTACGGATATGTAACAAGTCAATGTATGTACAGTCAGCTGCAGAAGTAGCTATAACACGCTCAAATAATCTAGACAGTCCTTACCCCCTTGACATTGGAATCGTTTGTAGGTCATCTTGAGCACTTGACCCGCGTAGACACTTTTGCTGCTCACTGTATTGTATGTTGGGTCGTGTTTGGAACACTTTGGGATATTTAACACTGATACTTAGGTAAGGTAAACGGCCTAGTCCTCGAGGTTACACTAGTCAATTAAAATGGGCACTTTAGGTAGTGACTAAGCATTCGTATGAAGAAAATAAAAATATGGACATAATAGGGTTCTATTTGGGTTCTATATATCCAGAAAGTCAGTAAACAAATTCTGAACACCTTTAATATAAAGGGCGTGCTGTCTTGCCCTATCTCATCGGTTAGTAACAATCTTGCAGTCCGCTTCGCAGGACCGTTTGAATGCGGCAATTTTCGCTTTCTTACTGTTAACTGACCACACTGAATGAAATTGTAGTTGCAGAACACCGGTTTAAAAAAATACAAAATTACAGTGTAAAGTATTAATACAATGTTCTTTAGCACACATTTTTTAATTATCATTAAAATTTATTTGTATGAAATTTGTGAGAAAAATGAGTGAATTGGGGCTGACAAATCACTTAATGTGGATGGCCCATTATCTGTATGTTGGCCGATTCCTGTGTCTCTATATAGGCTGAATGTCAACTTGAAGGCGCGAAGTACGAAGTATAATACCGCCTAAAGGCGCCGTAGGTTCAGCGAAGTCAAGCGAACAGTGTTTTTGAAACAGTATAATGCGTCTGTTTATAATAATATGGTTTAAAAAAAAAACGAAATAATCTTAAGGCACTTCTGCAGGAAAATCAGTGTTCAGAAACATGATTAAGCAATTTTCGCTCGATATAAAAAAATCACGAACATAGGTCTAAAAGGGTCTGAAATACACTTAAAATATTTATTACAAATTATGCACAAAAGCTAATAGTACATTATTGTCGAAGCAAGGGAAGTAGGCAATTGCTGGCTGAGTATTAATTTTAAACGGACGACCTTGGGAGTCCGTTTAATTTAATACGAAGCCAGCAATTGCCCTTCCAGCTGAGACAAATATAGTGCTTTTCTCAAAAATTTGGAAAAAAACAAAAATGTACTTTCTGAAAATGATAACATGATAAGGCATGCATTTCTTCTCGCCGCTGCAAGAAATTGTCGTACGCCTTTTGATATTTGTCTTTTGGCTTTGCAACTTACACTTAAGAGGGCTTTTTAAAATTCGTCAGGAATAAGCGACAATTACCGATTTTTGACGGTCTAAATCTAAGAAACGGAAAGGTTTTTATAGATTCTGATTACTTATTTGCATAGCTCAACTCCTTTTATTGTGCGTACCGGCCTCTGATTTAAGAATAACTGAATATGTTGACCGAATATACCCGATTACCGACAGTAGTTTTCGGAAAAGAGCGCCGAGCCATAAGTTTGACCGCCTAATTCTCCATGATGTTACATGAGAACCTAGTTGTTTTTTTTTCTTTTCACTATTGTAATATGTCCGTATTGTGCGTAGCGGCCTCGAATTTTCCTTTTTTTTCACGTATGTATATGTAAATTGATCTCAATTACACCATATTTTTCAACAATATCGTACTGAAAACACAAGGATTTTTTCATTATTGTTGAATTATTAGTAAATTGAATCTTAAATAACATTAAAGTTCATACTTTTACCAACACAATGCAGTAAAAAAAATACAACATTTTCCAACATTTATATTTTTAAATAATCATTCAAACATAGTATAAATTTACCAGTACCGGCTTAGCCGTTGTCCGGGTCGGACCTGTACGTCGTGTAATTGTGGCTATTCACGAAGGCTAACCGTCAACTAAAATATTATTTTGATCTCTGACTAGGCATAGTTGTTATCAACGTCGGGGTCAAACTATACTAGTGAGTCATTCGTGAGGCTAATCGAGACAACTTACGAATTGCATAGCTGCCATGTCAATTATTTTACGAGTGATCGTGATACTTAGTGATTTTTTTATAAGCTTTTATTTAGTTCACCTATCCGTTGTCTGCAATCAAATCTTGCAAGTTAAATTTGATCCACTTCCTGGTTTCCGATTGAGCTGAAATTTTGCATGCATGTATAAATTGGATGACAATGCAATATGATTATGACATAAAGCTGATCTGATGATGGAGCTGGAAGGTGGCCATAGGAACTACGTAATTAAACGACGCAACCCCATCGAGTTTGGGCTCCATTAATTCGTCTTGATGAGTACTTGGTAACCAGGGTCTGATGATGGAGCTGGAAGGTGGTCATAGGAATTCCGTAATTAATAAATAAATAAATATTAGGGGACAATCTTACACAAATCGACCTAGTCCCAAACTAAGCAAAGCTTGTACTATGGGTACTAGACGACGATAAACATACTTATATAGATAAATACATACTTAAATACATAGAAACATCCATGACTCAGGAACAAATATTCGTGCTCATCACACAAATAAATGCCCTTACCGGGATTCGAACCTGGGACCTCTTGCTTCGTAGGCAGGGTCACTACCAACTAGGCTAAAGCGGTCGTCGGTCGGAATTAAACGACGCAACCCCATCGAGTTTGGGCTCGTTTAATTTGTCTTGACGAGTACTTTGGTACTATATGGTAAACAGGGTCTGATGATGGAGCTGGAATGTATCCATAGGAACTCCGTAATTAAAAGACGCAACCCCATCGAGTTTGGGCTCCATTAATTCGTCTTGACGAGTACTTGGTAACCAGGGTCTGATGATGGAGCTGGAAGGTGGTCATAGGAATTCCGTAATTAAACGACGCAACCCCATCGAGTTTGGGCTCGTTTAATTCGCCTTGACGAGTACTTTGGTACTATATGGTAACCAGGGTCTGATGATGGAGCTGGAAGGTAGCCATAAGAACTCCGTAATTAAAAGACGCAACCCTATTTCATCAGTCCACTTTGTGGGGGGTCCGCTGCGCCATCCGGTACGTGGTCTCCGCTCGAGAACCTTTCCGCCCCAACGGCCATCATGTTTTTCAGTTGTCTGTACAAGAACCTACAAACCACTGACATAATATGCAGGGTTGTAGAAAATACCTAACAATATGAAAAAAAAAACTTTTTAACCGACTTCAAAAAAGGAGGAGGTTATATGTTTCACAGTATTTTTTTTATGTACATACGTTCGCCGATTTCTCCGTCAGTTGTGGCCCGATTAAAAAAATATATTCAAAAATGTATACTTCTGAGATATCCCAGGGAAATCGAGGGCAACCCTCAAATATTACGTACTTATTACGTGTTTCATGAATTCTCTAAAGCTATTCAGGTATTTGCGTCTGGTAGTCATCAGTTCATGTTGGTGAGCTGATGATGGAAGGTACAACTCCTCAACCTTTAGGAGTTAAAGGATTTTTTTAAATCTTATAGACCGTTCATCATATTCTTTCAAGTTATTCAGGTGAGCACACGTCAGGATTTGATGATGGGATCCCAGGGAAATTGAGGATAACCCTCATATTTTATAGGCACGCGTGTAGTTGACATCGGTATTTTCTATTATGACTCGTGTATTTATCCTCGGAAATCGTAATTTTGGTGAAGTTGAACTGACGATGAAGACACCAGGCTAATGGAGAATTCCATTCTCCTCCTCCTGAAGCAGTCCTAAAGGATGTAAAAGGATGTATAAAGGATGAATAATCAGTTGAGTGATCCAACTAGAGAGTGCAAAAACCGGTCAAATTTCAAAACGGGTTATTAACCGGTTTTACTTAAAGCTTAAAACATTGTATTGGAGGATAATTATACTGTAAGAATGTTAATTCTGGTTTATTAGTAGACGATGTGTAGTTGAATAACTAACTTTTTTTTTACTTTTTATACATCATTATCATTGTCCTTTTACAGACAAGGACAATGATTCGCTTACCGTTTCGCTGATTTATTGCTTGAGAGATGGACATATCTTAAGGAAATTCGCTTCAGCAAGCGAAAGTGTTGACAACGACGATTGATAACGTGAAAGTTCGGAGGCTGGTCCGAAATTGTTGACGTTAATATCATCTACGATAAGATGATTAATTCAAAGTCTATGTCATGGTAGTGCTGTACATGACTCGTAAGGCCGATACGAGAGCAACAGCTACGACCGCATATTTGACAAGTAAATGAGGTATGCCAGGTTCTCATGGGAACAACAATGGCAAACAACAAAACAATGATCCTGGTCCTCAGATTCCTGTTCCCATTTTGTTGGTTCAATCTTAAAGGTCATTCATTCAATCATTCAAACAATCATTGGTCGACCCTACTGGTTGTTTAAGATTTAGCTAAGGAGCAGCCAGTCTTACGTAACGTCTTCGCTTCAAAATAGCAATAATGCTGGGTGTTTGTGTCGCGTTTGCGCGAAGCACCCTCTCATTCAAAACACGACCTTTCCATAAGATGTCTAGAACACGCCGAAGACATCGTATGAGGAAGTTGTTCAATTTCCGTTCCTGTTTTGTATACGATGTCCAAGTTTCAGCACCGTCCAATATGTATGTCCGGTACACGATCATCTTCGTATTTACAGTCAGGTGTTATCCCATAGCCTTGTACTGAGCTTCCCGAACATCGAGAAACAACATCGAAGAGAACATCGTGGATGCTTTGCGGAACTTGATCTCTACGTCAAGTGAGAGATTGTTTGACACTGGTGGGCCCATGGTAGCAGAAATTGTGTACAACTGCCAGAGGCATATTATCCAGCAGTATTGTTAGACAGATATTCTGGATTTATATCGATACTAGCTTCCGCCCGCGACTTCGTCTACGTGGACCCGGGATAAAAACTATCCTATATTTTAATCTAGGTTACAAACTATCTTCGTGTAAAATTTCATCCAAATCGGTTGAGCCGTTTAAGCGTAATTGAGTAACAAATATCCAAACATCTAAACATCCAAACATCCAAACATCCAAATTTTCGCATTTATAATATTATAGTAGGATACTCCTTACATTTATCTCTCATTCTTCATACATGCTCGTCGATTGAATACTCTTGTGACCCGACCTTTCTTTAGGATTCCTCCGATTAGGTCGGAATAAGTTCGTCGAGGTCGTCCCCTTCCAACTTTCTATCCACTTTTCCCTATTACACGTCCTTTGTTAATTCATATTCATCCTTTCTAAATGCTCAAACCAACGTAACATGCTCTTATAAATTTATGTAACAACATCTTCAGATTTTTCAGTCACTCCGCACCTGTCTTATTTTATCGCTATCATACTAACTTTAATTAAACTTACTAGAAATTAATATGTGACAATTTACTAGTTTATTTTTGCTAAATAACGATCTCGGCTCACAACTTCAAGCATTTTATAAATGTAACTCATTTCGGTTAGTAACCGAACCGGTTTATAGTTTCCAAAACCGGTTATTAACCGAACTCAAAAAGTTCCGGTTAACCTGTTTGCATTCCCTAGAGCAACCTATAGAAGAGACAGCCGGATAGCCGGACATACGAAAGTATTATTGCCCTATAGTTAAATATCGATACGCTCACAAAATTTCACGAGAATCTGTTTAGAGATGCAACCTATAGAGGGGACAGCCGGACATACGAAAGCGTTTTTGCCCTTTAGTTAAATATCGAACTCGTTCATAAAATTTCACGAGACTTGATTCAGAGATGCAACCTGTAGAGGGGACCGCCGGATAGCCGGACAGCTGGACATACGAAAGCATTTTTGCCCTATAGTTGCATATCGAACTCGCTCACAAAATTTCAATAGAATCTGTTGAGAAGTGCGACCTACATATAGAGAGGACAGCCGGACAACTTAAAAAAAAGCATTTTATATTAAAATAAGACGTAACTACTTTAATATTGTACTTTGTCAGAGTATTTTAATATATATAGAAAATATGTGCACAAAAAGCAATTACTTGCATTGTTCAAGTTAGGGCACCACGTTAGCGAAGTAATACTTACCATCTTTTAGTGCAAGTATTAATATCGGTCGCGCGTTCGCTCCAACGGTGCGCTATACATCTACAGTAAGCTTGTGTGCGTGCTAGTAGTATTTACACACACACTACGCACTACGCGTCTCAAAATACCGAATCCTGAGCGAGCGCTTTTTTCAATAGCCCTCTTAACAAATAATCAATAACTGAGCTTGCAGCTTTTTAAAATCTGGATTCATTTACACGTCAATTTTCTATCTTTTCCGCAAAAAACATTAGTCACTGTATGTTAAAACAGAATATTTATTGCATTGTCGCCTTTGATTTTTTTTAAATAATAAGTTGGAGGTGTATTTTTCTTTCGAAAACCTCATAAGTTATTTGAGGCAACTAAAAAGTCGCGATAATTAACAGCTACTGATCTTCCGTTTTGGCTGTTTAGGACCTATGCCTTTTATTTATATGGCGGTTTCAACTTTTTAAAAAGTTTGTACCACGACAAATAATGGAATTTGTATGCAACATTGTAGTCGAGCAAAATCGAGCCGGCAAGGTATTTTATCTTTTAAATTTTGACTAACCATAAACTATGCACTTCACGTCCTGATTTTTTACCAATAAAGTCAACATTGCCGATGATTTTTGAGAAAAAATATTAAAATGGCTTCTAAAAATCGGAAAAATCATGTTTGAGAGAACTCAGTGTTTACTTTTTTATTTAATTAAACGGTAAAAAAATATATATTAAAAAACACGATTTCCGCGCTTCCGAGCACGCACTTCCATCTCGCTCACGCTTATGCTCAGTGAGAGGGAGAATAGACCATGAACCTACGGCGCCTTAATACCTACTGACGCGCTTGATAATTAATGTTTTTAAAAAAAGGGGCCCGTTCTTTACTGATTTAATATAGTTTTACTGTTTATTGCTGATAAATATAAATACTGACAAACCAGCACGGCTAACACAAGACGGCGCGCGAGCTCTCTCTATTTTTCTCGAACTATCCGTCTCTCTCTTAATATACAACTTAGAAAGAGACGTATAGTGCGAGAAAAATCGAGAGAGCTCCCGCGCCATCTTGTGATAGCCGTTAAGTATCGTGACAAATACTCAGCGTGTAATCTTGCAGAATCTCATAAACCTAGACGTTTTGGCTGAAGCGAGACAACGCTAGGCCATGCCATTAAAAAAAAGGAAGAGTCAGACTTTTGACGTTATTTTGTTGAAATTTGTTGATACATTTATTGAAATTACGCCTCAATACGAATTTAGCGCGTATAAGTTTCCATATCAGAAACGATTATTTTTTTATGCTTTAGAATTTAATATGCGTTTTGTGAAGGTCTATCATAACACCGGATCGAAATTATTACTGTTAGTTAGATATGGCAAGTCCGCCATTTTGACGTCACTGACAGTTGACGGATATGGCGGCTATGATTTCAAGAAGAAGAACTGAATAATTTAATGAGGTCAAATGTTTCCGAAAATTAATTAACTGTCGCAGTTGGATAAAAACTATCCTAAACGGAAGCTAGAGTAATAATGTACTTATGAAAAAATCTACATGTTTTTCCGTTCATGGGAAGCCGAGATCATTCGGGACACGTAAATGCTTAGTTTGATACTGGCTGATTCCATTTTCAAATTAGAGATTTATTATAAGTGAGAGATGAGAGATGAGAGATAATGACCTGACCATGACCCTCTCAAAATATAAACCTAAACATCAAAAATGTCATGTTGTTAATTTGGTATTTGAATTTCGACATTCAACTCAATTTGCAGTTTTTTAGGGTTCCGTACTCAAAGGATAAAAACGGGACCCTATTAGTAAGACTTCGCTGTCTGTCCGTCTGTCTGTCACCAGGCTGTATCTCAAGAACTGCGATAGCTAGACAGTTGAAATTTTCACAGATGATATATTTCTGTTGCCGCTATATCAACAAATACTGAAATAAAATTAAAATTTAAGGGGGGCGCCCATACAACAAACGTGTTTTTTGCCGTTTTTATAGATAATGGTACGGAACCCTCCGTGCGCGAGTCTGACTCGCATTTGGCCGGTTTTTTATTTAATGCAAAATTTGAAAATCTGGCTTTACTGACTCAAAATTTATTTAACCTAGACCTTTGGGTTAGCAGACGGGGATGCTGCAAAAGATTCGCTTTCATCCTTGAAAGGAGAGTTGTATTGTACCGTCAAGGGAACCAATATGAATTCACTCAAAGTTTCATAAATATGTATACTAGAACCTTATTATTGCAGAAATAGGGTATGCCTACATATTTTTGAGACTTTGTGGTGTATACATATTGGTGCCCTCCTTGACTGTACCCAACAGTGGAAATTATAAATATGTTCATAAGGCAATAAGTAGCAGCACTTTTAACCTCGGTACCTTGGGCGGAAATCTTCCATACGAGTACATGATTTAACATCATTGTTATTTCACTCACGTCATTGGGGGAGTGGTGAAAAATATTCCGATCCTTTGGGGTTCCTAGCAATGTGACCTATAAGAAATCTAAGCTCGGTAACGTTGTTTACCTATTTACATTACGAAAGCAATGAATAAGCAAATGGCGTGATTCTGTAATTAAGTTTTTTCAAAACTTTACTAAAACCGCAACAAACATTTCCAATGTTGAGCTACGGTAGCCTAGTGGTTCAGCCATGCGGTTGTCAAGCGGCGGTCGTTGGATCGAATCCCAGCTCGTACCTACCAATGAGATTTTCGGAACTGACGTACGAAATATTTACCGTTAGCTTTTCGGTGAAGGGGGTGCGTAATGTTTCATATAATGTCAGCAAAACTAACATACTCGTACACTTGATATACATTAAATTGGCATAAAGTTATTTAGTATAATGTAACGTTTGATATAACGGTTTTTTTGCTATATTTTGCTTTACTCTCATTATTAATTGATATATTAGGCAAAATGACATAATTTGCAGGTGGCATAATTCTATTTTCGTATAACGCATTTATGACATAAATAATGTTTAACATAAGTACATATTATTTTAAATAATTGTACTTTCATATAACAATGTCTGCCAAGAAGTTGACGGAGCCCCGCTTTCGTTTCTGGGACCGCCCTCCGCCGTAGACTTTTGTAAGTACTTACATAATATATAATGTAAGTATAATACATAAAAAAAATGATCGGTTCTGGCACTTCACCGGCCGCTACCGCGGCACGCTCGCTTCGCTCGCTCAGCTCGCGCACTGTATGGTCGCGGTTCAACCTAACACTCCTCCTCGCTTCGCTCGTCGTCGTACCTACCTGAGATCGCCTTGACGTGGATTATGCTATATGTTGAAAGTGCAAAAGGTCTCGCTTATTAATTATAGTGTTCATTATTACATTATTTTTCATGATTTATTTATGTCTAAAGTTATTTATTGTAATACCCACTTATATCTTCTGAAATCTATAGCATGGACGAATTATGTCAAGTAAGTCATTATGATAAACAAGTTTTATACCCAGTGATATTTATAGTAAATGTCTTTTATACCAATTGTAATTATAGCATTAAATCGTTATATCAATTTTTACATTAGATCATTTGAAAATTATCTGAAACAATATATACCATCCGTTACATTATAATAAGCAATGGTATATCAAATCAAAATAGATAAAGTGTAATTATATAAATCGTCGTGCACCCCGGTGAAGGAAAACATCGTGAGGAAACCGGCCTAATCCCAATAAGGTCTAGTTTTCCGTCGGGAGGTCAGATGTCAGTCGCTTTCGTAAAACTATTGCCTATGCCAAATCTTGGGATTAGGTGTCAAAGCGGACCCCGGGCTCCTTTAGGGCAGAACCGGGAATAACGCTAGGCTAGGAGGATGATGATGTACAAACATTTCCAATGTACTGTTATTGAAATTTTGGCTAGTTCAAATGTTTAACTTAATACGACGAAAAAACGATAACTTCTTCTTAAAATAAACCAAGACGTTAAAAAATCAACCGATTGTACCTTTGCTTAAGATAGAGTTCTTGCTGAATATGCTAATTAACTATCTTTTAGTTATAATTGGATCTCCTGTCTAGGCTGTCCAGGTAGTGTTCGATTTGTTTATGCATATGTAGTACGATGAACAATAAATGCATTTTTAGGGTTCCGTAGTCGACTAGGAACCCTTATAGTTTCGCCATGTCTGTCCGTCCGTCCGCGGATAATCTCAGTAACCGTTAGCACTAGAAAGCTGAAATTTGGTACTAATATGTATATCAATCACGCCGTTAAAATGGTAAAATAAAAAGTAGAAAAAAATGTTTTATTAGGGTACCTCCCCTATACGTAAAGTGGGGAGTGTTTTTTTTTTCATTCCAACCCTAACGTGTGATATATTGTTGGATAGGTATTTGAAAATGAATACGGGTTTAGCACATTCTTTTTTTTATAATGTTAATATTTTCGGAGATAATCGCTCCAGAATTTAAAAAAAATGTGTCCTCCCCCCTCTAACTTTTGAACCACAAGTTTTCAAAATATGAAAAAATCTCAAAAGTAGACTATAAAAACTTTCTAGGAAAATTATTTTGAACTTGATAGGTTAAATAGTTTTTGAAAAAAAATACAAAATAATTTCTCAACTAAGTTTGTAATTTAACCGTATAAGCAGGTATTTATTGTACCTGTAATTTCTACAAAATCACAATGAAATGACGTGCTTTCAAATAAAGTAAAAACGGTGAAAATCGGTTCACGCAATAAAGAATTATCCCATAAAAATCATCTTCCATACTTTAAGTTCGCGCGCAATAGTTTTATTTATTTATTATTGTAGTATTGTGGGCCTTTGTATGCCGCTTCGACCAGCGAGTGATCTATTGTGACAGCCCTTTGTTTAGATTTCACCATCAAGTCCCGTTGCCTCTAGGAAATTCCAGATTCTTTGGGCGGTGATGTGTTGTACCTCTTCCGGGTGCACGATGTGCCGCCCTAGGTAGATACTTCTTTTGTGCATGAGTGTTCCGCAGGAGCATAGGATATGCATTGCTGTTTCCTCTGTCTCCTGGCAGAACCTGCAAGTTGCGTCCTGTTTCATACCCATTTGAACCAGGTGCTTGTTCAATTTGCCATGACCTGTCAGAATTCTCGTCACTGCGCAGGTTTTGTACCTTTTCAGTTGTAGTAGCTCTTTGGACAGTTTATTATCGTACCCCTTGATTAAGGCTTTAGCATGTTTTTGTCCTTTGGCGAACTTCCACAGCTTTATTGCCTCTGATTTTTCTGTGTTATTTAGTAGGGAATAAGCTTTCCGTTTTGTGATGCCACAGAACGGTTCTGGGCCGACCAGGGTTATGTCTGCGCCCTTCCTTGCAAGTTCATCAGCTTTTTCATTTCCTACTATGTCGGAATGTCCTGGTACCCATCTAAGTATAACTTTGTTGCGCAATAGTTTACTTAATCTGCCGATAGATGTCACTGTACGCGGAACGCTCATATCGTACATGGCGGGGTTAAGATTTTTTAACGTTTAAGTGGTGACACTTACTGTGACGGACGGAATACTACGGAACCCTACACTGAGCGTGGCCCGACACGCTCTTGGTAGGTTTTTTTGATGTCAGCTGTAAGCAGTAGCCCGTTGGTATTGCCTATAGCCTAGCACAGAGTCGATGTCCCCGAGAAGGTAAATTTTTGGAGTACTTACATAAAGACAGGGAAAGGGAAAGACTGTTGGTTCATAACAAAGTCCTTGTGTTCAATGGATTATCTCATATGAAAACCTAAAAAGTACATTATTGGAATAGAGCTGCAATAAAGTTTAAGTTCAGCTAAGTTTTCCTCATCGAATCAGCCGCCAGACCCGGTTCATTGGATTCTCTGTAATTATCTACGAAGCGATGACGCCTGCATCCATAAATATGGTCAGAATACCTACCTCCGGTTATACCACGGACTTATATTATGTATACATTGTAAGCTTGAGGAAAAGAGAACACTGCTTTATGCATAAGCGTGTCTCTTTCTAATCCGTGTCTTGATAAGCTCGAACGTCTAGCGGGTGAATTCGTCATCGCGTAAGTAAATGGAAAACTTCCGAATGTTTATGAAGCCCTGAATCGTCCTTTCCGCTGAGAAAAGTTTCCTATTAGACGAATATGATGATGAATGTGGTCTAATTGGGATATGTATAAATCCTGGGAGTAAATGTGACGTTCCCGCAGTATGTTTGTTGTTAGCGCGGAGTGAACAAGTGCTTGATGAAACTTTCAAGGTGTAAGTACCGTATTTTTGACAAGGCAACTTTACCACTTCCCGTAATTATAACTATTGTCTACAACAGAAGTAGTCTTGACAGTGAATAGGGAAGATGGTACCTAGGGGAGAGCGGGGTTAAAAGTGCCGGAGGTAAGTTGTTCCGATGAGAATAGAAACGCAAGTAAAAAACGTAGCGATTTGTGTGATGTTTGTCGTGAAACGTTATGGCGCTATGTCATTTAAGAGCCGTTTTAGTTGCTACCATTATAGTAGAATAGTAGTTATGAAAGAAAAAACGAAATCGACGGAAAAACTTACCCCGTGAAATAATGTATTTTTACCTTTCATTTTCTTCTTTAACTGCTGATAGCACATAAAAAATAATCACGTATTTTGAGGGACTACAAAACACTCTTTTAGCCTGTGTGAACTAAGATTTAATGTTTGAAGGATAAGTTTTGTTTTTGTAACGACGGAACAACCAGCCCCATAACGGGGTTAGTTGTTCCGTTCCGATCGATATCATAAAAAATGTTTTAGTAGGAAAACTGTTTAACAATGCACAAAACGATATCACTATTCAGACACATAAATAATCATTCTTTAAATATATGCATAAGCCACACAATATTTACACTATTATCATAGCTCAATTTTCTATTTTATGAAAATCGGCACTTTTAGCCCCGCTCTCCCCTACTATTTATCAAGCCAGCTTATATTTCTTGTAAATATAAAAACATTACAATACGTTAAACATTTCGGCGTTACTTAATTCCGTACTCAATATATCATAGTCTTGTTAAAGAGTGACCATTATGTTTGTTCTCTTCAGGAGTTAGCTTTAAACAACGATCCGATAGTAGCTTCAGTGAGTGACGGACAGACGGACGGACAGCCGTTAGACAGTTGTGCCTGAAAATCATTATGTCAAAAATGAATATTCATAGCCATGCGTGTTTGCATCAATGGAGTATCTAAAATACCCATTTTAAATATGTTCAGCGTTGAGCCAAGTTTATTTTACCCATCACACGCACCTGAAGGATGATTCACGAAGCATCTTACGAGCGCCAAATAACTAAACGCGTAAAAAAAACCATGAATCAATCTACACGAATTGTATATAGTTACACATTGATAAGTATATATCGACCTTCCGTCTTTATGGGCACTCGGTGGGATGATCTCAGCCGTAAACTGTAGTTACGTGTCATCACTTTCATGCGCTGAATTTTAACTAAACAAGTAACCACAAAATTGCCTTCTGGGCTATCAATATAAACAAATAAAAACATCAATCTCTGCGTTAAATCGCGTAGAATCTGATACTAGATTAACGACTACACATGGCTTAAATATTCATGACATGTAACTCATGTAACCTAACCTAACCAGGTAACTCGAAAACGAACGGAGTGCAAAGCGAAATGATGATCAGTCGCACAGTGGTCGCCACCGCAGCGACTACAGGCGGATTGTTCGATGCCCATTTAGTGGAGAGCATTTAGTACACGTGCCGTTTCGCAGGCACGGTACCAAAACACTAGTAGTACTACTTCAGGAGCAAGCCGTAACATATATATATATATATATATGAGTCTTGACTTGACATAATAAATTATTATTATTATTATTATCACCTTTTTAAATTTGTACGAATATGATTTGACATTAAATGTATTGTGTCACGTATTTTCTGGTGCACTAAATATTGTAAAGAATGACGATGCCTAGAGGTTGATATATGTGTGTTCTTTTGCTTTTGATTTGTTTTTTCTATTTCCTTGTTATTGTGTTCTGACACAATATTATATTTTATTTTTCTCTGTTTTTGACGATCGTGATAAAAATTCTTATTTTTTTGACATGTATGCAAATCTGTAATGTAATTTTTATCATGAAATAAATAATCTAATCTAATCTAATCATCAGTCAAGTCAAGCACCAAAATGCCATATTACTACAGCCGATGTAAAATTCATAAAGACTTATTATTAATAGCGTTAAAGGGTCGAACAGACTGCCAGCGGGGCGCTTGACGAGCGCGTGATGCGCGCGGGACGGCCGGTCACACAGAGCACGCGCGCATCGCGCCATCAACCCGCCAGCACTACGTACGCACCGCACGCAGCGCTGCCTGGCGTCACACCGACGCGCCGCGAGCCCGTGGCGGTCGCGCGGCGCGACCGTCGCGGGCGCGCGGCCTGTGCGCGGCTGGTTGCTGGCGGGGCGCGACAGAAGCGGCCGGGGCGCGTTGCCGACGGGGTGCAGCCTGTTTGACCGCGCTAGCGGTTTGTAGGGAAATATTGCGCGGCGCGCCCGTCGCTGCCGTCGCGCCGTGCTGTGTGTTCGACCCTTAAGTGTCCCATTGTCTCCCTCTTTTTTTTCCACTTATCCCTGTCCAGACCCCGTATCATGGTCGGCCTTATCACGCGATAAGTGACAAGTGAGCGTCGTCTCGTTCTAACGAACGGTGTCAGCCAATGACGGACGCTTTATCTTGTCACTTATCGTGTGATAAGGCAGACCATGATACAGGGTCTGGGCAGCTAGTCCATCTTGGTGAAAGACCTTAAGCTCGTCTCACCATCGTCGACGAGGTCTACAGCGACGCCGCAGTGTTTGGGTGTCATAAAACTTATTTTTTGCAAGCCTTGTATCAACTTCATCTGTGACTATGTATGTTGATGAAATTTTGTCGTTGTGAGTCGATTTTCACCCACTTATTTTATTCGTATCGATTTGAAACTTTGCAAGTATGTTTAATATTGATAGCAACGCAATAATAATGTATAGGTACTCACCATCTACTTAGTTGATCGATTATGTATTCAGAAGGTGAATTTTCAATGATTAGGTAGTAAGCCAATAAATAAACGTACAATGCACTCAGATTGACCACAAAATTACGCTCACTTACGAGTATGTACGATTCTCACCGACCGGGCCGGGCCGGAGCGCGCCTGCGCTTTTTGCAAGTCGCCAAAGGAATTTGATGCTTTAACATAGACGTTAAATTTCATATTTGAATATACTTGCGGCCAATGGGCTCCTCGCGGACGTGGACGGCTGTGGTCGGCTGTAGTCGCATATGACCGGCTCCGTCCGGCTGTTGCCTACTGCAATCCATTAAAACGTGGTCGGCTGCCGCCGGGTGCTCGCGCACCCGTTGCGACGCGGCGCCTGGCGGCCCGGCCCGTTCGGTGGGAATCGTAAATTATAGCGTTCGTTTAAGGCTTGTACTATTTATATAATTTATATAATAACTTAATTAACCCTATAACAAGGTGCCCTATGTCACCGGAATCTTGATTGATCTTTTCGTATCAACCCGATGCTTGTCAACCTGAGCAGCCAGATTAGGAGCATGTTCGGTTTATGGGTTAGGTACTCTTGACCCAGTTCCCGGTATTTGGGGCGCGAGCCCTGCCCGCCCGCCCAGCCGCCTCACTGCGTGTAAACTGAAATACTCTCGTGGAATTTACTCGCACAAACATTATGATAAGTTGATAACACGGGAAATATCTAACAGCATTTTCGATATGTATTAAGTCCTACCTCTGTTTAATTAGTTGGATTGATAGAAGTTAGTGAATTGGTAGCGCTCCTAAGCTTGTGGAGCTTAGGGGAATCGTTTTCAGTGTAGAGAGTAAGGCGATCCGCCATTATAGTCTATTAAGGATGAAACTGCACTAGTAACAGCAGTACCCTACTTCTTTGCACGTTACACACGTGTCCTATTAATGTTCCTCGTGTATGTAGGTACATGACCCGGAATGGCTGCTTTTGGCACAAATATAAAACTAAACTCGTGTTTTGGCATTAAGTAAAAACTATCCGTTACAAATTTTGGCTCGCCCTGTGCAATTTTGGGCAAAAGCATGAGTTTTTATACATAGTTGGCACCTACGGGTGCCCACGTAGCGGTCTTAAATATTTAACTTATCTATAAGGTTCGTTTCACATAATTCGTACAAAACCTCTTAAATATTTACCTTGTTTGTTAAGCTTGTTCCACGTCTTTCGCATCTATTATGATCTTTTATGTATACTGCCCAATTGAGCGCGCTGTATGTTAACTGCCTCTGAGGTCGCCGTAGGTATAATTGTAGCACAAACAACGTCACAAAGCTCGGTAAAATTCATCTTCGTCTTCAATGACAGCGCTGCAAAAGGTGTCGTTGTGAAATATAAATAATGTGAATAAATATTTTATTTCACTTCTCAAACGGGTCTTGTTTGATGTGTCCGTGTGTCGACGATGTGTTAATGATCATTAGTGTCCAATGTCGTTTAGCCAGTGCTATTTGGAATTTATAATATCTACAGCAGTACAGTAGAAAATGTGACAATTCTTGCAGCAGGCCTTTGTCAATTAGGTCATTATTCAAAATTGGACGGATTAGTGAGTAGCGCGCGCGCACACTGCGTCGTGTTGATTCACGGCGCATTCATTTCCGCATGTCGCTGGCTATTTCCGAGACACTCCTGCGCGATCATTCTATGTTTGCTCATACTGCCAAATAGAACATGCACACAGAGCTTAGCACTTTCCTACCTCATAATACAACATACGTATAGTTAGCCCGTGTGTGCGCACTGGCCACGCACTGGCGTAATGTTGCGCCTGTGCGTACACGCGGCAAAGGAGAGCAGAATATGCACCCTTGTAATAGTACATTACGTAACTAGGGCGGTGAATTCGTGAATGCCGCAGATCGCAGGTGTTTGTGGCCCGAACGAAAGGTGAGGGCCATAAATATGCGCTCTGGGGCTTTACGAATTACCGCCCGCTTTGAGTATAAATTTGTACGTCTTCACCAAGCCACAATGCGAGTTTTCCCGTACGCGCAGCGTGCAGTAAAACTCGCATTATGGCCAGGTGTGACGTAAAGAAGTTTTTCATACAGTTGCTCAAAAAGTGCTACTTTACTAGCTGGTTAGCGTGTGGAAAGTTGGTTTTCGCCAACTACTGCTGTTCACTTTTCCTACTCAATAGTTGTACAAATTGTACCACTTAGCTACCAATAAAAAATATGCTTGAACAAAATTTTTGACTTCGTAACTTTGTTTGGACTAGTTAGGAGGTAAACACCGCTCCTATCCCGCTGCCCCATATGTGGGTCAGCATTTAGTATGGATTTGCGAGCAAAAAATTTTTAGCCCAGGATAGGCAGGGCTGCAAAGGTTTTAAAGAACATGTCAAGCAATATTCGAAGCAATTTAAAATAGATTGTCATGTTGCCAAGCGTAATTATTTATCTCAGAAAATAAAAAATAGCTCTGACATTATTAAAACAACCTGGAAAGTAATAAACATGGAGACTGGCAGATCGAAAAACACACCGACTGATCTTAAAATAAAAATTGATGGCAGAATTGTAGATTCTAGTTTGGAAGTAGCTACTGAATTTGAATATTTCTTTACTGAGATACCAGTCTCCACAACTAAGTATTTAAATTCATCACCTTCCTCTGCCGTTACATTGTTGAAAGAAAACGCCCCAGAATGTAATACAAACCTCCATTTTGAACACGTTAGTTTCTCAGATGTAGTAAAGGCGTTTAAATCGATTAATGTCAAAAAAACTAGTGACCTCTGGGGAGTTTCTGTTCATGCACTCAAATGCATTATAGGAATCATAGCGCCTGATTTGGCAGTTATATTTAACAACAGTGTCGATTGCGGCGAGTTTCCTGATCTAATGAAACATAGTAAAATCACTCCGTTATTCAAATCGGGTAGCACTACTGACCCCACTAACTTCAGACCAATATCTGTGCTCCCAACATATAGCAAAATTTTTGAAAAATTAGTTTTGTCGCAATTAATAAAGCATTTTAATATAAACAATTTGATGCATAACATGCAATTTGGATTTACCCGGGGTCGCTCGACAACCGACGCTGGTGTCGAGCTGATTAAACACATTTTCGATGCCTGGGAGGAATCACAAGATGCTTTAGGTATCTTCTGTGATTTATCCAAGGCCTTCGACTGCGTTTGTCATGAAACATTGATCAGGAAACTCGACTACTATGGAGTCAGAGGATCAGCACTGAATTTACTAAAGTCATACTTACATGGTAGAATACAAAGGGTCGAAGTGAATGGACAGCGATCACCGGGGTCATTGGTCTCGATGGGTGTACCGCAGGGATCAATATTGGGACCTTTCCTATTCCTTATCTACATAAATGACTTGCCATATCTCGTAAAGACCCACCATGATATAGTATTATTTGCTGATGACACCTCACTTATTTTCAAACTTATAAGACAGCAAAAAGCTTGCAATGACGTAAACAATGCTATTTCTAAAGTAGTAAATTGGTTTAATATTAATAATTTATTGTTAAATGAGAAGAAGACTAAATGTATTAAATTTGTCACGAATCACGTTGAACACGAGCAAGGGAGTGTCTTTGTGAAAGATGAGGAATTGGAACTAGTTGATAGCACAGTTTTTCTTGGTTTAACGTTAGATTCTAAGCTTCAATGGGGTCCCCATATTGCTAATCTCTCGAATAGACTGAGTTCTGCAGCATTTGCAGTGAGTAAGATCCGTCAATTAACAGACGTGAAAACAGCTCGATTAGTATATTTTAGCTACTTCCATAGCATTATGTCATATGGTATTTTATTGTGGGGCAGTGCCTCGGACATTCATTCGATTTTTGTTCTGCAGAAACGGGCTATTCGGGCGATATATAGATTGAAACAGAGAGACTCACTTAGGGATAAGTTTAAAAATATTAATATCATGACATTGCATTGTCAATATATCTATGAAAATATTGTGTATGTACATAAAAACATTGTCAATTTTAGGAGAAACTGTGACATACATAATATTAATACTAGAAATAAGCATAAGCTCGCGGTGCCCACCACTCAGCTCCAAAAAATAAAAAAATCATTCATGGGTAATTGTGTAAGGTTTTATAACAAACTTCCTGGAAACGTAACTGAGTTATCTATTAATAAATTCAAAAACTATGTGAAACGTAAACTTATTTCTAAAGCTTATTATAGCGCACAAGACTACATGAATGATAAAACTTCTTGGGACTAATTTTGACTGGATTTATAATTTATTTATTCCGTTTGGAAAAATTTGACATTGTGTTTTTAATTAATTATTCTCGTTTTATTTATTTTTTGACATTAGATTGTCTTTCTAGAAACATTCTAGACTAGTATTTTTTTATATAAAATTTTAAATATTTCATTTAAATGTTACTTTTTATGTTTAATAAATTACTCGAAGTAATTACCTTAAGATTATGTTTCTACCTGACGATTTGAAAGTGCTTGTTACTGGGCCTACTTGAATAAATATAATTTTGAGTTTGAGTTTGAGTTTTGAAGGTCGCATTTTTTGCTTTTTCGCTTATATCTTCGAAACTATGCATAATATGCGGTATAACTATATTTGATAGCATCGCGTTTCTGTGGCCATGACCCATTTCATATGATAAAAGTCAACACAAAATTTCCTCTGACATCGATTGTTTTCCGCGTAAAGCCTTTGCAGAGTAACATTTCGTTTTCCATTATAGGATGCCACTCGAGGTGCCTGAAGTGATAATGTAATACACAGGCTAAATCAAATTGAACCAACGAGCTTCACAGGCATCGACCCAAAATGCATTAAGAGTAAACCAATACAGCGCTGCATATAACACTGCTTATTTGCCCGACATAATTATTTTGATAACTCATATTGAGGTTTTAAAGATACCTTGATAGGCGTGCAAGGTTGCAGTGGCCACTCACTGCGCTATCGTGGTCTGTAATTTGTATTAAATGTACATAAGTCATTGAGTTAACCAAGCCGTAGGATACACGGCTCGGTACCGAATCTGAGGGCGCCGACGAACCGTGACCACTCCATAACACTTGTTCTGTTAGATAATGTGGTAATTAATATGTAATGCAAATACAAGAAAAAGTCCAGGTGCAAGAAAAAAGATATAAAGTCGAACTGGGGTATTACTAATGAAACGTATTCATCCATCATATATGATCATTTTATTGCAAGTCTGACTTAATGTTCAGGAAGCATCATGCAAATCTGATACGTGAGCGTCTGAGTGTACTATATTGTGCGATTCGAATAGACTACAGTGAAACGCATTTGTGCTTTCGTAACATTGCACACATGGATTGCTGCTAAATATAGGACAATCCCAAGCTCCGCCATAAAGATATGCGAATGTATATGGGTCAACGGGAGTTATTACAAATAACTGGCCATCGTAAATGTCCCTGCAGTTTCGACATCACATATATAATGTTAGCAGTATATATACCTTCAATAAAATTTCGAGGAAATCTTCGCTAACGGATCGATTGTGCAACTCGGTGGGGAAATGTGGGCCAGACCTGCGACAGCTGCCGTGGAATGGTTTCATCTATTTGATACATCCTCTGGATTTAAAATTCTAACGCGGAAACAGTGATTTGTGAAACGGTTTTCGCGATTTATTGATATATCTAAAGTCAGGTGTTGAAAGTTAAGATTTCACCAACAAGTTCTGTTACCTATTTTTAATTAATTTAGGCATTTTGGATGCCAATAAGAAAGCGATTGGATAATTATGCAATTATGGAGAGAATTTTGAGAAGTCATTAAAACAATCAGAAGAAACATAAATGATATATAAACAATTTTATATAATTGTACTTAATTCTTCATGTATTCTGCTTTGTTTAGTTGACTATCGCGTTGCTTAGCCCAAGTCGCGGCCCCGACGACCGATTGTGTATTTTTGTTTGCCGAGAATGCAGTGACGCATCGCTGCACTGACGCAAATTTCGCATAACTGCCACTTACTCCGGTTGTTTCAACAATCTTCAGAAGATTGTATTCATTTCATCGAAATTATCCGGTTATAAATACTTTCAATGTGAAAGCTAATCGCCAGTTGCTATAAACATTCATCAAATATAAGTCCGCTTTAAGCCTATCTAAATATATAAAAGAAGAAACTGACTGACTGACTGACTGACTGACTGACTGACTGACTGACTGACTGACTGACTGACTGACATATCAACGCACAGCCCAAACCGCTGGGTCTAGAGATTCCAAATTTGGCACGTAGGTTCCTTATAAGGTGTAGGGGAGCACTAAGAAAGGATTTTTCAAAATTCGCCCTCTAAAGGGGTGAAATGGGGGTCCAAAGTTTGTATGGAGGATACATTATTTATTGAACTAGAGACTTGAAACTTTGCAGGAAGATTACTTATTAGAATACAAAAAAGCACTTTCAGCGTTTTACAAAATTCCACCCCTAAGGGGGTTAAATAGGGGTGCAAAGTTTGTATTCAAAACTACTGGGACTACAAACTTGAAATTTACACCAGACCTTCCTTTTATGACGTAGGCAAGGGATAAGACGGGATTTTTGGAAATTCTATTCCTAAGGGTGTTAAATAGGGGTGCAAAGTTTGTATGGGTGAAACATTATTTTTTGTACTAGAGACTTGAAACTTTGTAGGAATATTACTTATTAAGATACAAAAAAAGTTCTTTCAGCGTTTTACAAAATTCCACCCCTAAAGGGGTTAAATAGGGGTGCAAAGTTTGTATTCAAAACTACTGGGACTACAAACTTGAAATTTACACCAGACCTTCCTTTTATGACGTAGGCAAGGGATAAGACGGGATTTTTGGAAATTCTATCCCTAAGGGTGTTAAATAGGGGTGCAAAGTTTGTATGGGTGAAACATTATTTTTTGTACTAGAGACTTGAAACTTTGTAGGGATATTACTTATTAAGATACAAAAAAAGTTCTTTCAGCGTTTTACAAAATTCCACCCCTAAGGGGGTTAAATAGGGGTGCAAAGTTTGTATTCAAAACAACTGGGACTACAAACAAGAAATTTACGTTATGACGTAGGCAAGGGATAAGACGGGACTTTTGGAAATCCTATCCCAAAGGGGGTTAAAAAGGGGTGCAAAGTTTGTATGGGAGAAATATGATTTTTTGTACTAAAGACTTGAAACTTTGTAGGGATATTACTTATTAAGATACAAAAAAAGTACTTTCAGCGTTTTAGAAAATTCCACCCCAAAGGGGATTAAATAGGGGTGCAAATTTTGTATTCAAAACTACTGGGACTAGGAACTTGAAATTTACACCAGACCTTCCTTTTATGACGTAGGCAAGGGTTAAGACGGGATTTTTGGAAATTCTATCCCTAAGGATGTTAAATAGGGGTGCAATGTTTGTATGGGTGAAACATTATTTTTTGTACTAGAAACTTGAAACTTTGTAGGGATATTACTTATTAAGATACAAAAAAAGTTCTTTCAGCGTTTTAGAAAATTCCACCCCTAAGGGGATTAAATAGGGGTGCAAATTTTGTATTCAAAACTACTGGGACTAGGAACTTGAAAATTACACCAGAACTTCTTTTTATGACGTAGGTAGGGGATAGAACAGGATTTTTGGAAATGCTATCCCTAAGGGGGTGAAATGGGGGTCCAAAGTTTGTATGGGGGAACATTATTTATTGAACTGGAGACTTAAAACTTTGTAGGAGGATTACTTATTGATACCAAAAAGGTATTTTCGGCGTTTTATAACATTCTACCCCTAAGGGGGTTAAATAGGGGTGCAAAATTTGAATTAAAAACTACTGTATCTAGAAACTTGAAATTTACACCAGATTTTCCTTTTATGACATAGGCAAGGGATAAGACAAGATTTTTGGAAATTCTGTCCCTATGGGTGTTAAATAGGGGTGCAAAGTTTGTATGGGAGAAACATTATTTTTTGTATTAGAGACTTGAAACTTTGTAGGGATATTACTTATAAAGATACAAAAAAAGTTCTTTCAGCGTTTTAGAAAATTCTACCCCTAAGGGGGTCAAATAGGGGTGCAATGTTTGTATGAGGTAAACATTATTTATTGAACTAGAGACTTGAAACTTTGTACGAAGATTACTTATTGGAATACAAATATAAATATCCGCGTTTTTAAAATTCCACCCCTAAGGAGATTAAATAAGGGTGCAAAGTTTGTATTCAAAACAACTGGGACTACAAACAAGAAATTTACGTTATGACGTAGGCAAGGGATAAGACGGGACTTTTGGAAATCCTATCCCAAAGGGGGTTAAAAAGGGGTGCAAAGTTTGTATGGGAGAAATATGATTTTTTGTACTAAAGACTTGAAACTTTGTAGGGATATTACTTATTAAGATACAAAAAAAGTACTTTCAGCGTTTTAGAAAATTCCACCCCAAAGGGGATTAAATAGGGGTGCAAATTTTGTATTCAAAACTACTGGGACTAGGAACTTGAAATTTACACCAGACCTTCCTTTTATGACGTAGGCAAGGGTTAAGACGGGATTTTTGGAAATTCTATCCCTAAGGATGTTAAATAGGGGTGCAATGTTTGTATGGGTGAAACATTATTTTTTGTACTAGAAACTTGAAACTTTGTAGGGATATTACTTATTAAGATACAAAAAAAGTTCTTTCAGCGTTTTAGAAAATTCCACCCCTAAGGGGATTAAATAGGGGTGCAAATTTTGTATTCAAAACTACTGGGACTAGGAACTTGAAAATTACACCAGAACTTCTTTTTATGACGTAGGTAGGGGATAGAACAGGATTTTTGGAAATGCTATCCCTAAGGGGGTGAAATGGGGGTCCAAAGTTTGTATGGGGGAACATTATTTATTGAACTTGAGACTTAAAACTTTGTAGGAGGATTACTTATTGATACCAAAAAGGTACTTTCGGCGTTTTATAACATTCTACCCCTAAGGGGGTTAAATAGGGGTGCAAAATTTGAATTAAAAACTACTGTATCTAGAAACTTGAAATTTACACCAGATTTTCCTTTTATGACATAGGCAAGGGATAAGACAAGATTTTTGGAAATTCTGTTCTATGGGTGTTAAATAGGGGTGCAAAGTTTGTATGGGAGAAACATTATTTTTTGTATTAGAGACTTGAAACTTTGTAGGGATATTACTTATAAAGATACAAAAAAAGTTCTTTCAGCGTTTTAGAAAATTCTACCCCTAAGGGGGTCAAATAAGGGTGCAATGTTTGTATGAGGTAAACATTATTTATTGAACTAGCGACTTGAAACTTTGTACGAAGATTACTTATTAGGATACAAATATAAATATCCTTAGCGTTTTTAAAATTCCACCCCTAAGGAGATTAAATAAGGGTGCAAAGTTTGTATTCAAAACAACTGGGACTACAAACAAGAAATTTACACCAGAACTTCCTTTAATGACGTAGGCAAGGGATAAGACGGGACTTTTGGAAATCCTATCCCAAAGGGGGTTAAAAAGGGGTGCAAAGTTTGTATGGGAGAAATATGATTTTTTGTACTAAAGACTTGAAACTTTGTAGGGATATTACTTATAAAGATACAAAAAAAGTTCTTTCAGCGTTTTAGAAAATTCTACCCCTAAGGGGGTTAAATAGGGATGCAATGTTTGTGGAGGGGAAACATTATTTATTGAACTAGAGACTTGAGACTTTGTAGGAAGATAACTTATTAGGATACAAAAAAAGTAATTTCAGCGTTTTATAAAATTCCACCGCTAAGAGGGTTAAATGAGGGTCCAAATTTTGTATAAGGGAAACTTATTTTTAGCTACTACGTACTTAAAACTTTGTGGACAGATTACTTATTAATTTACAAATAAAGTGCTTTCAGCGTTTTTGAAATCAATTACACCTAAAGGAGTTAAAAAGGAGGTCCAAAGTTTGTATGGAGAAAAAAGATTAGTTAGACAATTTTATTCGAGAATTCACAGGATAATTCCTAACGATAAATGAGTAAACAAGTGTTTCCGGTTTTTTGAGAATTCAACCCCTAAAAGGAGACATGTGGTGACAAAATCTGAAAATCAACATCGGCATCTTTTGTTTCTATGGTTTATCGGGTCGCTGATTAGGAAAACAACAACGATTTTACATTCCAACGTGGCGTCTAAATATCAATATGGGCGTTGTTATAACGGTTTTTTGGGACGTTAATAACGAAAATCACATAGATTTTGAAATGTAATGTTGTGGACATGAAAATTCATGAAAATATTTGTGCCAAATTGCAATTCAATCGGTCCAGTTTTTTTCGTAGCAAATCGGTTGTAACAGACGGACTGACAGACAGCCACACGTGATCCTATAAATAAGGGTTAAATTTTTGCTTTTGAGGTATGGAACGAGACCCGCATTATATAGGGTTATAGATTTAAAGTTTGTATTCGGTGCCATCTCGATCGTCAGCAATCGGTACCTAGGCGAGTGCGGGCGGCGCGGCGGGACGGGAGGGTAGGAGACATTGGGAAAGTGCCTGCATCCGTAATAAGTACATTCAAGGTGCTGCACGAAGATCTGCTTACTTTTAATATGTTAAGCATTTTGGCCGCCGTTAAATTAAAACAAATTTTTGGGTATTTATTTTAAACACTGGTTCGAAAAGCATACAAAAAAAAACTTAGGAAACAAGCCTATAGCAATGTCCAGGCCACAAATTTGACTGAACATTCGTGGAGATATTTTGGTATTTCAACATTAATGTTCATGAACATAAAGTAGCTTTTATTCCAGAGGACAGATTCTCCTTAATCATGATTGTAAATTTAATAACAGAAATACGTACATACATGCATACATTGACGCCTTTATTCCCAAAAGGGGCAGGCAGAGCACATGAACTTTATGTTCCAGAGCCACTTTTAGCATAAATGTGGGTATAAAAGATCGACAAAAAGGGATATTGCTCAGGTTGTTAGCCCATCACCCACGACACACTTCAACCCTGCTCTCTTAATCGACTTTTACGACACACACGGGAAGAAAGAGGGTGGTGAAATTCTAACCTGCCACCACACGGGCATAAATATAATAGTAAATAAAAATTAATTTACCATAATGGGTTATGACGAAGGGTTATTCGTAGGGGAAGTTAGTAGTAGTAGGTTAGTAGGCGGCGTAGCAATTCAACAATTATTGGAAAATTACTTTTACTACGCGGGCGAAGCCGCGGGCAAAAGCTAGTTTGATATATACTCAAGCCCCCATAGCGGCTTTGAAATAATTCCACACTCTCATATAATATTCAATTTCAGCTGAAAGTTCACGTACCGTTGTCGAACTTTATCATCCACGAGGCTAAGGCGTTCTTGTTCTTGTAAAATTCCCCGTTTAAGTTCAATACCGACTTCTTCAAGTACACTCACTCAAGTACAATATTCTGTGAGAATATATGAGACACTTGATTGCCCTTAAGGCTGTTATACTACCCAAATGAAATCTAAAATCGAGCCCCTCCTCACGCCACCCGTCCCACCCCTCGATACAGTGACGATACAACAGCGCCACGTAAGAAGTGGCGACTTAAATGAACTAACAGGACACTGATTTGTAAAACGCAGTACTAAAGACCGAAAAAAAGCATAGTGGTTGTTATAGATGGCGTTAAAGTTAAATTGGAATAATATAATAATTATATTACTTCATCTTAATGTATACATTAATGTTCATTTTATGTTCATTTTAATGAAGTTAATTCTTATTTCAATAACATTAAAGTTTTTAAAGGGTAAATAAAAACAAAATGAAACTTCTGTACCTATAAGTTGCTACAGTTTACATGTAAACAAATCGGCAAGTTTTATATAATATCATTATAAGGTGAGTATTTATAAAAAGTTGGGTCATAAATAAAATATAGTATTTTTTTGGGGTTCCGTAGGATCGTAGGATCACTTTGTTGTCCGTCTATTTGTCGGTTCAAATTACATTCTACTCATTTAACATGCATGACCCTTCCAACGAAGTGTAATAAATATCAGGAAAATATTGAGTTTTGATAAAAATCAGTTCTTTATATCCCGTATTCCGAATAATTAATTTAGTTTCTTTATAAAGCAGATTCTGTTAATAATAATTATTCAACATAATTGTCAAAGGTTTAGCTTTTTTTACATAAATCCCAAAAATCCACATTAATATCGAACTACCGGTATTAATATCGAAATCCCGGGATTGGCACTAAATATCGGAAATCAATCCCGGGATTGAGAATGATCCGATATTGCTTGCCCTGCCCATGTTTCAACCTAACAACAAATAATAAATCCCGGGATCCCGATATTTCGATATTGGTCCTTCTCAATACTGATATTGACTTCATCATCATCATCATCAATATCATCATAATCATATCAGCCGAAAGACTTCCACTGCTGGACCTCTCCCCCAAAGAGTACCAAAGGGACCGGTCCTGCGCCACCCGCATCCAGCGGACTCCCGCGACCTTTACCAGATCATCAGTCCAACTTGTGGCCTACCCACCCACGCCGCGTATTCCGGTACCTGGTCACCAGTCAAAAACCTTTCCGCCCCAATGGCAATCGGTTCTACGTGCTATGTGGGCGCGCGCGCCTACCCCCGCCGCCTCCCCGAAATCACGATGACTATGCTGACGCAAAAATTATGCTGACTTCATACTACTTGATAGTTATGATTCGTAACTTGTATATCCTTAACATGAGCATTATACCATAAAATGAATATACATACAAAATGAGTGTAACCCGAGTGGTATACCCGATGATAGTTATACAAAATAGACATATATATTTTAAAATTGGACCCGGGTATGTCCTAAAACTACGACCAAGACCACCGGGGGATGGGCAGCAGCATCCCTGGAGTGCGGTGGAAATACTGCGATCGCCAACCCGCATGCCAAGCGTGGCGATTATGGCATATACCCCCTAATGTTAAGTACAAAAATACCACGGCCCCGAGGTTCCGGCGACCCCCGGTACCCTGGTTGTGGTAGCGGCCAGGGCACCAGCGGGGTCAGGGGTGCGAAGAATCTCCGGCGAAGATCCGGCTACCACCACCGACGACCCCTGGCCCTGGCAACTTATAACACGCACACACTGCGGACCGACGAAAGGATAGCGGAACTGGAGGAAGGATTGAGCAAGTTGCGCTGGGATGTCATAGGGTTATCTGAAGTCCGAAGAGAGGGGGAGGACACGATAACCCTCAAATCCGGCAACTTGCTCTATTTCCGGGAGGGCGACCAACAGTCCCAGGGAGGTGTCGGGTTCCTCGTCCACAAGTCCCTCGTAAATAACGTGGTGAAGATCGAGAGTGTGTCGACTAGGGTGGCGTACCTAATACTCAGAGTATCCACCCGGTACTCATTGAAGGTCATTCAGGTTTACGCACCGACCTCGGCACACTCCGACGAAGAGGTGGAGGCTATGTATGAAGATATATCGAAGGCCATGCATAGTTCCAAAACCTACTTCTCCGTTGTTATGGGGGACTTCAACGCAAAACTGGGCAAGAAAGATGGTGAAGAGCTGAGAGTGGGGCAATTTGGAGTTGGAAGTCGGAACTACCGGGGCCAACTACTGGCTGGCTTCTTGGAGAAGGAAGGACTCTACATGATGAATTCCTTCTTCAAGAAACGCGAGCACAGAAAGTGGACCTGGATGAGTCCCGACGGTGCAACTAAAAACGAGATTGACTTCATCATGTCGACGAGGAAGCATATATTCAACGATGTCTCTGTGATCAATACGGTCAAAACCGGGAGCGATCACCGTCTGGTAAGAGGCACATTGAATATATGCGTCAAGCAAGAGCGCTCTCGATTGATGAAGTCTACGCTCCGTCCAGCATCAATTCAAATTCAAAACCCCGAGAGCTTCCAGCTGGAACTCCAAAACCGTTTTGATTGCCTAGGCGGCGATGTGGACGAATTGAACGACGGGTTTGTGGAAGCTGTCCGTGTCACTGGGTCTAAGTTCTTCAAGGCCCAAGGCACTAACGGAACTAAAAGGCTATCTAGCTCCACTAAGAAGCTCATGAAGGAAAGGAGTGAAATGATTCTACAGTCTTCAGCCGACGCGACCTTATACCAGCAGCTCAATAAACAGATCTCCAAGTCCCTTACCCGCGATCTGCGCCAATTCAATACAAATCGTATTGAAGAGGCCATACAGCGTAATAAGGGCTCTAAAGTATTCTCGAGAGATCTGTCTATAGGGCAGAGCCAGCTCGCGAAGTTAAAAACTGAAGATGGTAGAATCGTTTCCTCTAAACCTGAGATTCTGGGTGAGATAGAGCGCTTTTACGGACAGCTATACACATCAACGCGCAGACCCGAAGTTAGTCAGGCGGAAGACCCTAGAGCTAGACTAACCCGACACTATACCGACGACATCCCGGACATCAGCCTGTACGAGATTGTAATGGTTCTTAAACAGCTCAAGAACAACAGAGCACCCGGTGAAGACGGAATAACAGCCGAACTTCTGAAGGCGGGTGGAAAACCGGTCCTTACGGCCCTTCAGAAGTTGTTCGGTTCCGTCTTACTGGAAGGGAGAACTCCAAAGGCATGGAATAGAGGTGTGGTGGTGCTGTTCTTCAAAAAGGGTGACAACACTCTGCTGAAGAACTACAGACCCATCTCACTTCTGAGCCATGTCTATAAGCTGTTTTCGAGGGTCATTACAAACCGTCTCGTACGCAGGCTAGATGACTTCCAGCCTCCCGAACAAGCCGGTTTCCGAAGAGGCTTTAGTACCGTAGACCACATCCACACGCTTCGTCAGGTTATACAGAAGACCGAGGAGTATAACCTGCCTCTCTGCTTAGCGTTCGTGGACTACGAAAAAGCCTTCGATTCGATTGAAACCTGGGCTGTACTACAGTCTCTCCAGCGGTGCCAAGTTGACTATCGCTATATCGAAGTGCTGAAGTGTTTGTACGAGAGCGCCACTATGTCAGTCCGACTCCAGGACCAGAACTCGAAACCTATTCCGCTGCAGCGGGGAGTCAGGCAAGGAGATGTTATTTCTCCAAAACTGTTCACCGCTGCACTGGAGGACGTTTTCAAGACTCTGGACTGGAGAAGGCTAGGCATCAGCATCAACGGCGAGTACATCACTCACCTTCGGTTTGCTGACGATATAGTAGTCTTGGCTGAGACCATGGAGGACTTAAGTACGATGCTCGATGACCTCAGTAAAGCATCCGAGCGAGTTGGTCTAAGAATGAACATGGATAAGACGAAGATCATGTCAAATGCCCATGTAGTACCAACTCCCATTACAATCGGACACTTTACGCTCGAAGTTGTAGACGATTATGTATACCTAGGACAGACGATCCAGTTAGGTAGGTCCAACTTCGAGAAAGAGGTCAATCGTCGAATCCGACTCGGCTGGGCAGCGTTCGGGAAGCTACGGCAAATCTTTTCGTCCAATATTCCGCAGTGTCTCAAGACGAAAGTCTTTGACCAGTGTGTGTTGCCAGTGATGACATATGGCACTGAAACGTGGTCGCTTACTATGGGCCTCATAAGAAGGCTCAAAGTCACCCAAAGGGCAATGGAGAGGGCCATGTTGGGAGTTTCTCTGCGTGACCGCATCAAAAATGAGGCTATCCGCAGCAGAACCAAGGTAACCGATATAGCCCTCCGGATCGCTAAACTTAAGTGGCAGTGGGCGGGGCACATAGCACGTAGAACCGATGGCCGTTGGGGCGGAAAGGTTCTCGAGTGGCGACCACGTACCGGAAGGCGCAGCGTGGGTAGGCCCCCGACAAGGTGGACTGATGACCTGGTAAAGGTTGCGGGAGTCCGCTGGATGCGGGTGGCGCGGGATCGGTCACTTTGGCACTCTTTGGGGGAGGCCTATGTCCAGCAGTGGACGTCTTTCGGCTGATATGATGATGATGATGATTTTAAAATTATAACCAACGTTTATTATATACAATGAGTTATTATATACGTTGAAAATATATCAAATGTTGTCAAAGCGAATGAAATTATAAGTACTAAGTATTTATTTTAATACCCTTCATTACACACCGGTCAAGAAAGCGCAAGCCGCGAAAGACTCAGTGAGGTACAGCAGAGCCGGTTGGTTCTAGTCTGCCGGTAGCCACACGTAGTACTCGTCGCGCCTGCATTACTCCGCCATGGGGGTTTTCCAGCTGCATTTGCGCCACTACGTGCACTTCACCTCGTTTGTGGTGCGCGTGCCGCGGCCGCTGCAGGAGACCATCGCGTGTGCTGACTTCTGGCCGAAGGGTGTCGTATTTCGGCGGTTCCGGGGTAACCTACCTAATTTTACACCGGACTTGACGGAGCTACGCTGTGTCGTCGCCTAAATAGTTAGTTTTTACATGTTCCTGACTATTGTATGTGTGACGCTTTAAGGCTGCTTTCACGTGCACACTAGCGCCACTGGATGTGTTAGAGTTAGAGCATGCAATATTGGAGCATTCTCAATCCCGGGATTGAAATCCGATATGAGATTTCAATCCCGGGATTTCGTTATTGAAGATTTTTCATTAAAAAACCACTTTTCTCTGGAAAATATGTCATTGATATTTATTTATATCATAATTTACATTCGAATCCCGGCTCGTACCAATGAGTTTTTCGGAACGTATGTACGGAATATTTGTCGATAGCTTTTCGGTGAAGGAAAACATCGTCAGGAAACCGGTCTAATCCCAATAAGGTCTAGTTTTCCCTCCTGGTTGGAAGGTCAGATGGCAGTTGCTTTCGTAAAATCTAGTGTCTATGCCAAATCTTGCCATGGCCCATCTGGAGGGCGCTAAATAGGCTCAGATCGCATGTAGGCCGCTATAAGGAAGACATGGCCAGATGGGGACTGCATCGTGGCCAATCAACGGCGCAAACCATGGTGCACCTGATGGCGTGCCCCACATACCCACACTCCTGCTTGGAACACGACCTGAGAGACGTGACTGGCAGAGCTGTCCACACCGCTGGGCACTCTTATTTGAGGATCCTCGACACGAAGAAGAAGAATATATTGTACTTTCCAAAAGTTTTTTTTTATTGGGACTGGAATTCCAAGACACAGGCCCCGTCTTTCAATCCCTTCAGTAGTTTTTCATATAGGGTAGGCGTAGGCCCCATCACATATGTTCAAAAATCAACAGAATTTCCTTTCTAATTAAAGTAATGTCCCCATGACCCATCTTTTTCATTTTCATGGTGCTAGCCAACTGACAATATCTTCGTAAAGAAAAATGAAAAATTTCTCTAATTGATCCCTTAATACTGTTAATAAGTAGTAGTAATAACCTTAAAATGACGAAAATGAACTACAAGTACCTAAGGGATTATTGACACTGGGTTGTCTTTCTATAAATGAGAAATTGAACATGGAAATAATTGCCCAAGATGATCAGTTTTATTTTATTGTTAAAATAGAAAACTAGTCAACACTTTCAAGAAAAGGAAATCCTACACTTTTGTGTAGGGTATAATAATATAAAAACTACCATCAGTTTATAAAAAATGACGATAGTACGGATATAAGGTAAGTCCCGGGATTTTATTTCCGAGACTTGCAGAGGCAACCCTATTGCATTTTATCAGTGTACATTTACCTCTTCAATAATCTTGGTCAATATGAAATGACTGATGAGGGGCCTTTATTCCTTATAATTTAGGTAGGTATCTCGTATGATATCATTGATGACATTTTATTTCGTTTCGGCAATCATTTACTAAGTAGGTGTACTTGTAGCAATTTAAGAAAATAAGTACAAAATATGCCCAAATATTTGAGAAGATCAATTCGAAGTTCGAAACATAAAGAAATAAGCATCCGCGCCGATGGAAAATCATTTAGGTATCTAACCAAGCTTCGTACGGCACGCCGCCGCTATGGGTAGGGAGGTATATTTATCACAACACACGAAGTTACGCGCGACATAGGTAGGCATTTTTATATTTATAAGGATAAATAAAGTCTATTTGAACTTATTCGTTACCTACTTTAAGTGTCAGCGGTTGGTAAAACCGGAGATTCCATTTGCAGTCTGTACCTAAATAAAGATAAATTGTATTGTTTTACGTAGGTAGGGGTAAAAGAGCATATAAATCAAATAATTATACTCACTCAATGTAGTCCGAAGAATAAAAAATACAAAAAGTATAAATTCGCTGAGATTCGAACTCTCGGCACGATTAAAAGTCGCCTTTATTCCTATCGCTGAAACCATTGCGCTGCCAATGCTTATCTTAAGCGGGTGAAATTCACAAGTATATGCGTATTGAGGATTGTAATGTTTATGCTTAGTAATTATCAAGCTAACCAAATACTCTTTTCACTGTTTAGTAAACATAAATTTTTACTTACGTTAGAACCATTGCTTTTCGGAATCTAATAAATATCTTAAATTACATTTTTTTGGGAAAAAGTAGTACAGGTCCGTCTGGCACGACCGCTCAGCGATCACTGTCACATTTCGAAAGAGTGACGGAGAAAGACATTGGAGGCCGTAAGTCGATATCTTTATACGATTGAATTTTACGATGTTTATTTATTATAAAAATATTGCCTCAAATTATTGAAATTCGGAAGCTGTCAAATTATTATTTTGATTATGACTGATTTTGTTCCTTGTTTTGTTTCATAGTGTCACGTAGTAAATAAACAAGTAAAGTTGAAATAAACTTTCAAATTGGAGGTTACTTTGGGAAAGAATTGTATCGAGCGAAGTGTTACGAATCGAATATCGAAAGCTGTGTTATTGAAGATAATATAATCAAGAATGATATATATTTTTCACAGATCTAGAAACATCATCGTTTCGTAGAAAAATACGATAATTCTTGGGGTATTTTCGCATATCTGGCTCTATGAGCGGCCTTAACAACGTAGAGTCACATAACATAATATATGTGTCTTCAGGTTTCCGCGGAAATTATTACGGGTGACTGTACAAAGGGGCGATGGCAGCAGATATCTTACAAGCGCGCCGCAGCGATCTGTCGCAGGTCATTGCATTCAATATTAGCGTCTACGAGTATTTCATAGGCAAACATATATAGTGCGTTTAGCGCATACTGCCGTGAAATACAAAAAAATAGATAGTTAGATATGAATATTGAAATTAAGAATCGAATTTAAGAGAATTCTATGGATAACTAATTAACTTCCGTGTACGAAATCTATAACATCACGAACCCCGGGCGGAAACCATTATACCTAGTGTTAGGCTCCATGCAAACACACGGTGCCCTTGCTCGCGTTTAGCACACAAGATTCGTAATACATTACGGAGGTAATAATGATTCTTTATATGGTGCTGATATGCTCACAGAGGTGTAATAGGGGCGCTAACGAAGTTGGTTAGCGCCTGATACAATACTCGCGTGTCTACGACGACGTGACGGCAGATTACTCTGACAATGACGCTTATATAACAGGCATAATATGCATTGGTTTAGGTCAATTTATTTTTAATACTTTGTAACCTATGTTTAAATCAAATACTCCTGGACACAGGCTCTGGTTATATAAGTATCTGTGAGGTTAATTCTTCTACCGCACAGTGATAATTTTAACTAGCACTAAGTATTAATTTTGTATCCGGTGGCCCTTATTAAGAATTGTCATAGTAATCATATTTTTGTTTCATTACAGATTAAACTCGGATCTAGAAAGAAAGAAAAGAAGATAGAAACCAAAGCATTATAATGACGGTGGTGACGAATCCCGCCCGGACGGGCTCCGACGACGAGATCGAGTCGGGTCTCGAGAGCACAGCCGGCGACAGCTCCTGCCTCGAGTCCGAGAACGAGAACGCTCGCCTCTACGACGACGAGAAACAAAGCGACATTGTGTTCGTCGCTGGCATCAACGGCGACACGTGGCGCTACCCGGGGCACCGACGCGTCCTAGCCGCCACCAGCCCCGTCTTCGCAGCCCTGCTAGCGTGCAAAACTGACGTCATCGTCGTCGATTACATCGACCGCAGAGGCTTCGAGCAGCTCCTACGTTACCACTATTGCGAGCCGACACAGCTCAACTCGGTGGCCACGGCTCGGTGTGCTCTCGACGCCGCTTACAAGTTTCTCTGTTCGCCGCTGGCCGAACGATGCGCTCGCCGGCTCGACGAGATGCTGGACGCCGGTGTCGCTCTGGAAATACTGCGGGACTTGCGCTACCTATGCGCGCGCCTGCCTGGCGCCGCTTCGGCGCCTCCCTTGCCAGCTCTCACGGATGACGCCGCCGCACGTTCTCTTGCACAGTGCTCGCGTTGGTGCGATTCCTTAGCGCACAACGCGTTATTAGTGCTCGACGACAACGCCAACGCAGCTTTGACCGATGAACGCCTCGAAGAGCTAACGTATGAGGATCTCGCTCTAATAGTGAAGCGCGACACTCTTCGCCCATCGAACGAGTTAGTCCTGGCTGAGGCGCTCTCCCGATGGGCTACGGCCGCCTGCAAACGAACAAAACGCGAGTTGACACCGAGCAACAAGCGGGCAGCACTGGGCGAGTTGGCTTATTGTCCGCGGTACTTGCTGTTGCAGGGTGATGATTTGGACCGGGCTCTCGCATTGGAACTGCTAGAGCCTATGGAGAGGGCTTTGGTATTGGCACGCGCGCGTAAGCTGTCAGCGCCGGTACCGGTGGGCGCGGAGCAGGAAGGGCTGCTGCGGCGCTGGGCGCGCCCGCGGCCCACGGAGCCCGCTGCGCTGCCAGTGCACTTGAGCCCGCGCTCTCTACCAGCGCCTGAAGAGCCTCAGCCCAGCAAACTATGCGCGCGCCGGCCCAAGCGACCAAAACAACCGAGCTTCGCACCCGAGGAGAAACGCAAGAAACGCGGCTGCTGCGCCTGCTTCGGTGAAGGCCTCCTCAGGGCGTTCATTTGCCTCTTCGATTAAAATGTCGACAGCAAGACTAATTGGATGTGATGTTGCGTTATCGATCATGCGGATGGTGTGGACTGAAGTGAACCAGGTGTTATGGTTGACATGTTTTTCAATCCTAACGAGACTTTGAGAACATTGTTCACGTCTTATGGAAGTCTATGAAAATGATAGAAAATTGAGGTGTATCGAGTCAATATTATTATGATATTTATGATAGTTAATGTGGAAAGACTTCATCGAAGGAAATGTCTCGTATTGTATTTTTTTACGAATTGGAATAATATTATTTCGTAGTAAATTTTATGAACTCCTGTACAATAAAATTAAAGAACGTAGGAGTTTTTCAGCTGCATGTAACCGTGCGAGGGTTTACGGTTTTGTTAAGTAAATGCTTTAGGACGGAGTGCAATGCTTAATAGGTCACAAGTTGGCAACTGAAAGTTGTTTGTTTTATCATATATTTGAGTCGATAACGTAGACCCGGGGAGTAGACGCAATTGTTTAACGAAAAATGTTATAGTCGGTGTCGCGGCCCAGCCGCTGTAGTGGGTGTCCTACTTGTTACACTACAAGTAGAGTCAACATGTACTTATGTGGTAGATACCTTTTTGTGTATTTAATGTTGTGATATCTATCTGTTACCTAAATTAATCTTATTATAATTATTTTTACTTTACAAAATTATATTTAGTTAGGTGCTTACATATCCAATTGTAAAACAATTTGCATTTAACACATTGGAATGAATTGAGACGATTTGGTGCACAAACACTATTGCCTAGTTATGTAAGTACATGGTTTGGTTAGTTTATTTTAAATTAAATTTTGTTGCAATTATCAACAAAATTATGTAAGTGGTGAAGCTTTTAAAAAGTACCTCTGAATTGTTTAGTATTGAATTGTAATTAGGAGATTACTTCCATGATTTAATTATGATTATCGTGCCCCCTAGTCATTTTTAGGCACACTTGTACTTTAAGTATATTGTTATTATTATTTCGAACAGGACGCAGGGTGCGTATAGAGTTAGTGGGCTCCCATGAGCTTTTACTAAAATTCTCCTAACTTTATCCGCAACCTTCATCATTTTGCTGTTCTCGGAGCGAATACTGCCTTTTATTAAGTGTTCTTGCATAAATATTTAGTATTTTTAGATTGTGCCATAGTATAATCCAAGTCTGTACGTGGTATTAAACGAAAGTGTACGAGGTCTGTACGAGTGCACGACTGTTTGAACTCCTCACTCTTCAGTGAGAAGTTCCCGGAGTCTTGATAGTATTACATTTTGTATATTGGAGTTTTGCAGTACAGTTTCATTTGGACGTCATTTACGTCATCAGACGTTATTACGCGAATTGTTAATTTGCGAATTAGCAGTAACATCCGGCGAACTCACGTGCCTAAACTTACTTTTTTAGTCCCATAACATTTAATTGGCACTTTTGTTAAATTACGGAGTCTATTGCTATTATGACAAGTGTAGCTAGTTAATTTATGAACAAATTTTGAAATAGAGTAATTAAGAACATTATTATTATGATCTTATTTTTCTATTTTAAGATTAATTATAAGAATTGATACAAAAAAATAACTTTCTATTTAAGTAGACTATTGCGTGCGTACAGAATTTTTCTCGGCGCTTAGGAATTTTATTGACTGTTTTACTTTTGATATACAGGGTTTCCGATTTAGTAAAACTACATATTTCTTCGTGTCGTTTTAAACGAATCATTGATGCTAACTTTAATGTACTTATACCTAAAGTTGATTAAATGTGCCCTCTGCTCAACATGCTAGAACTATTTGTTCTTGTTCATCCGTTTCAGCTTTGTAAGTTAGTCACACTCACACACGGTGTGGAAATATGATTGATACGGCAGATATTCGACATAGATACCAATGATGCCCAATCATTTTTAGAAAGAGCGACGGCATTAATATACCTTTCTGAATGAAGTAATGTTAAATGGCGTGCGTTGCCACTTTCATCTGGGTATATCCTTGACGTAATGTATACCAAACATGTAAAAGTTACTGACTGTGACCAACGGAAACCTGCTCGGGTATTCCTGTGGGATAGTTGTTTAGGTGTTTGTAAACGTAGCAACAATTACCTTTATTCCAAACTGTCAATCTATAACCAGCACAGAATTTACGATAACGTCACAAAAAACGTTTACACCAGATGTTTTCTCAAACTTGTACTAGGTAAATTAAGACTTTTCTTCTGCAAAAATTTTACACTAAGCAAAAATAAAAATAAATAAGTTCTGTGCTGTTTAATGATCTTATTTATGTACTTATCTATTGTACAACAAAATGTCTTCTTTCGATGTTTTTACTGTGCATAAAATATTAAGTGGATAAAATGTGTTCAGCTAAGAGCTGTATTTGTAATGACTCCTCCTGAGACAAAATATATAACGTTCAATCTATCTTGTTTTGTTATTTACCAACTTACATATAGTATACACCTATGTAAATCTGACAGGACCAGGCCTTAAAACTTTGACGCAATTTGAGCATTTTCTGATTGTCAGACATTCCTGAGCGCATTATGTCAGATATTATTGTAAAAAGATTTGGTATTCTAACTCCTCAGGGCAGGTCTGCCATTACAAACAGGATTCTAGAACTACCTATTACTAGACTTTTATTACTACCAGTGATACATATATAAGTATGGCCACAACGAGTGCATTAAAACTACAGTAAAACTTTTCAAGAACTTTGTGGGTACCATGTTAAACAATCGAACAGTTTCCTTCGTTGTATCGTAGTCTCGGGTTCGGGAATCCTATGAAGCCACAACAGGGGAAGCGGTCATCTCAGAGCTGTATATTTCCTTCTCGGCTTCTTCCACCGGCACACCGCGAACAGGCTTCGGTCGATTCCCGATCTTACGTAATTTGACGTTGTTCACTTCACTCATCACCTCGATTCTCTGAACCCTCTGATACAAATCGCCCAAAGTATCTTCGGCCTCTGTCAACGTCTTTCGCAAAGACATCACATTGTCTCGTAATTCGACCATTGCATTGATTTTTGCATCAATTTTGTCGAACTTTTCGTATATAATGCCGCGCGAGCGATCTGTGTCTTTTAGTTCTTTGTTAATTAGTACCGAAATGTCGTCGTGTAAAATGTGAAATTTCTGGTCTATCGCACTGACTACCTGTTGGATGCTGGGTCGCTGAAGCTTCTTCCTATCTCCTGTGTTGGTGGACAGAGTCCGGTACTTGTAGCCAGAAGAACGAGATGTGTAACAACTTTTGTGGAATGGCATTTTAAGGGTTATTGAGAATAATATCCTGCTTTAATTATTACATTTTGTTTCGAGCATGATGGATTTTATGATTTTTATTGATTTATTAATACATTTTAGAACACCATGTTCTTAAATATTACCTAGGTGTCAAAGGTGTGTCAAAATACGAAAGAATAATTTTAACCATAGACAACTACGATGAAGCGCCTGAAGCCTAAACTTGAAATTAGCTGTCAAATTTACTATTCATCGCGACCGCATGTTAAATCATGCCCGAATCAAACTGGCGCGGCCTGCGGTTGTGGTCAATGCAAACTTTTCAAGTAATTGTCAAACCGCGCAAGTCTGATTCAGGCGATAGGCCTAAAGGTCACAGCTCATTAGAGCCACCCAGCGCCCGACCCGCACCGCCTCGCCTCGAGCGGTTAGTATTCTTTATATGGTATCCTACTTTTTTGGCGAATATGTTTCGCCAAATTTTACTTCGCAACCAGCTTTTCGCAGAAGTTTCATTTGGCAAAGCAATCGTAGGCACAACTTTACTTCGCACTTTTCTTAGTTGGCAACATTTTTATAACGCCAAATTTCACTTCAACAAACTTTTATGAGGCAAATAATTATGAAGCAAATGATTTGCTTGGTAGGTATACTGCCTTTTCGGCGAAATATATTTCGCTAAATTTCAATTTACGCAGAATTTTCATTTGGTAAACCAATCGTTGGCACAACTTTTACAATTAACACTTTTCTTAGTTATTTGGCAACATTTTTACAGTGGAAATTTTTACTGTAACAAACCTTTATGACAAATCACAGGTTGGGGTATAGGCAAAAGGGGCCTGATTTTAAGGCCTTTAAAAAATTACCAGTATTAACCACTGTTTTTTATTACTGCATCATATAGAACATGCTAATAAGAGCATCTTGATTGAAGTTTTTTCATTTACTTGACCTTTAACGAACTAGAGCGCTGTAAAGGTCATAGAAATACTGAGGCGCGGAGCATTTTGGACGCGGATAATTGGGTCGTGCTTATCAGGGCGGACAAAAATGGCTTGTCATAAGCGAACTTTGTCTTAAGTCGGTTAGGTTAGGGTTTACTTGTGTCCCTCAGACCAGAAATAGACACCCCGCGCAGCGGGGTGGCGTCGACTCGTTCCAAATTATCAGTCCACACAGATAAAACTATGGCAGAATACTACTTATAAATTTTAACCACTCTAGTTCGTAGTTCGTTCGTTTGACGAATACAGAAATGATATCTTAAAAAAATCTCAGGTAATAATTTATCAAATCAATAGTTGCGAAATGATATCAGTGCTAAAAGTATGTTATGCCAATCAATACATTTGACGAATACATAAATGACGTATAAAAAAAATCCCAGGTACTGGTAAGGTAATTTATCAAATCATTACTTGGGAAATGATATCAGTGCGAAACGTTGAGTTGGGAAATAAAACTTCGCCCGAATAAAATTATGGGAAACACAGTTTGGGAGGCAAAAATTTGCTAAATAATTTTCGACGAAACATTAGGGAACCTCTTTATATGGATTTGTACGGGCATGCGCTCTCTGCATCAACTCCGTAGTTAGTACACTTACGAGGCGAGGCGGTGCGGGTCGGGCGCCGGGTGGCTCTAATGAGCTGTGACCTTTAAGCCTGCATGACACTGGCGCGGCCTGGCCGCGGCCGCGGCGGACGATAGTAAAATTGACATTAGCTGTCAAATTTACTGTCGTCCGCCACCGCAGGCCGCGCCAGTGTGTTGCAGGCTTTAGTTGGCCCGATAGCACACTTCAAATTCACGCCAGAGTTGATGCAAATCATGTTCCCCGGTACGGTTTTGCGATCAAGGTGCCCAAAAGCAGTATCTTGCGCTTACAGTGGGATCCGAACGCTGGGATTCGAAAACCGTTGATAGAGCTAAACGATTTCTAAGGACTTGATCCGGGAACCAAACGGACTCTCTCATACGTGGGTGTTTGAGCCTTAGTTTGTAGCCAAGATATAGAATTTGCAGAGCGTGGATGGTAGAGTTAGGCCTCTCACAGACTGGCACGGCCTGGAAGGAGATAAATAGTAAACTTCTATTAGCTGTCAAATTTACTATTGATCGCGCATTGACCGCCACCGCAGGCCACGCCAGTGTGATTCAGGCCTTAGGCCGTGTGGACTAAGAAGCTTGGCGATACTTGCGATCTTTTATCTTTTTAACGCTGAAAGTTATTTCGTCGGATCTACTTGAGTTTCTTGCTGGATTCTTCTCAGCTAGGCTAGGCCTATCCCACTGTCATTTGGTCGCGAATTTACGCTTATCTACTGTGACCTGCAGGTGCGTTCTTCTTTTCTGTGTAAATTGTAAATAAAGATTATTATTCTCATCTTATAATGTTTCAATGGTATCCATATACTTAATAAATATTGAGGTTGCCCCAAAAGTCAAGATTTGATTTATAAAGAATCATCATCATCATCAGTCGTTCCCTCAATGCTGAGGATCGTGACATCATGTCCTCTTCTTGTTGACCAGACTTCTCCAAAGACTCCTATCACCCGCTTTACGTATGGCCTCGTGCAGATGTAGTTGCAGGAGTGCAGTGATTTGTGTGCTCCATCTAGCTTCAAGACCTCTGGCCCTCAACTTTTCCCGTCTTAATAATCCTCTCCAGGCTATCGAAGAACGTCATGAGAGGTGTCCAAAGTATGTGAGAATACGGTCTTGACATATTGTGGATAGTCGACGATGTATGTGCAGCTGAATGGATTGGTTTGTTCGCATAGTAGGTACTCTAAGGTATCCGTAGAAGTCGACGCCAACACCACATCTCAAAAGCATCGATGCGGCTTTTCATTATGGCTAGGATAGTAAAGAATAGGTGCTCCTTTTTTCACATATAATTTTGATATTGAATCATGAAATAAGTAACTACACATATAAGAATACTAATGGAGCAGCACGTAGAGCAAATCTATTACAGCATATAGTTGTTAAAAGCATGTTATATAATATAAGTACTTACACAATTTCTTTGTTATCTACGTCTACACGATATTTAGCAAAGGAAAAAAAAAACTAGTAACTTCAATACCTGATGCCATCAATAATTAAAAAGAACTACACTGTCAAATACTCTCCTAAAATAATGTAGAGAATAACAATACAGGAAACCAATACGTTGATATCTGTATATATTATCGATAATTGTGTTGAGAGTATCGATAGCGGGACGGCACTAAATCCACCATATTGTGTTCCAGTACATATTTGCCACGCACATTTTATTGATTTTCTTGTATATATTCTTTTTATTTTTGGTGCGTATTTCATACCACGTATGTTAACGGCAATAAGTTGAGGGCCCCTTTAGTTATGTAAGGAAAAAAAAGAAACTTCTAGTCCTTTAAAAAAATAGTTTCTTACATACATACATACATATATACATTCACGCCTTTATTCCCAAAAGGGGTAGGCAGAGCACATGAAACGTATGTTCCAGCGCCACTCTTAGCATAAATGTGGATATAAAAGATCGACTAAATGTGATATTGCAGTGATAGGTTGCTAGCCCATCGCCCACAACACACTTCAACCCTGGTCCCTTAGTCGACTTTTACGACACCCACGGGAAGAACGGGGGTGGTGAAATTCTAACCCGACGACACCACACGGGTAAATAGTTTCTTATTGGTTTCTTATGTCAATGTGATGACGTAGGCAGGTTACTCTGACGTCACGGGCTGACACAGGAAGGACGGTTCTCTATTGGATCGAATAAAATCATTTCGAATAATAGAATAACGCATTTTTTTAAGCCGAATTAGCGTTAAGACTAATCATGTTATGGCATAATTTTTAAGGCATAAAATTAATAAGCATAAACGTAGGTACATAGCATAATCATCACAAAGACTAACATCAGATAGCTTATATACAAAAAGTCATAATAATTACTTGGCATCATTACAAAACGCATAAAAGTTTATTGTCCGAATGTTTATTGTGTCGAAGTTTTTTTTAGAATGATTGACGTGCATAACTTTGATGTTACTAATATTTAATGTTCTAAACATGTTGCATAATCTAAATGCAGGTTGGATCTGGTCAGAATTGCCTATTACTCAAATTACTTATGACCCCCCTTCATGTCGACGGAGCCCCGCTTCGCGGGGCCCCTATTTCTGCTCTGAGGGACAAAAGGCAACTAACGAACTTATCTTATTTATCTAGATGTAGGTCGGGTCTGCTCAGAGTTTAAAAATAGGATAAAATTTAGGAAAAATAGTATAGGTGGTTTAGCTAATTTAATAATAGGCAAAATAATTACTATGACAATGAAAATTAGGACTATTACTTTTCAGGTAATTCGATGTTCGAGTAATCAATATTAGGATAAACATACTTTAAGTACATAAGCTTACATTATATTAAATTGGTGAAGCGAGTACGAAACGAATCCCACAAAAGATCAAAAAGCTTATGCATAGATCTGTTTGAATATACAACCCATTTGTTACCCACACGTGAAAAATGCGACCACAGCTTTTGTTGCTTGGAAAAATCTTAAATCTGCATATGAGAATACTGGCATTAGTCGTACTTTCCTTAAAAAGAAAATTAGCGCAAATAAAGTATGAGGAGTATGATTGCATTGATCATTATATTGGAAATATTATTTCCGTATTAACGCAGGAGCTGGCAGACATTGGCTGCAACATTGATGACGAGGAGTTGTCAGAATTAATGTTAATTGGCTTGACATCGGAATTTGACCCTCTCATAATGCAATGGAAGCCTCAAATGCAAAATTGGGATCTGATTATGTTAACTGCCAATTAATCCAACATGAATTCAAAAGACAGTCATCAAGTTCAAATTTGGAGTCATCATTTGTTCCCATCTGTCACAACTGTCATGCCAAAGGACATATTAAGCCTAAATGTCCTAAGTTAAAGAAGATTTCGAATAACGATTCAACTCAAGATGCTGGATCATCGAAAAAGGGAATGAATATTTCTTTATTTTCATCTGATACTGCTTTAGTAAGTACTCTTTGTGATACTAATAGTTGGATTTTAGATTCGGGATGCACTAGTCACGCGACTAATCGCAAAGATTGGTTGTTAAATTACTCTTCTGGCGTTAAAACCCAGATTACTACTGCCAATAATGATACGATGTATAGCGAAGGCGTAGACAATGTGAATGTAACCTTGCACAATAGTGATGTTATAGGGAACAAGAGTCTATCAGAAGCCCGACGCCGAAGGCGGAGGGCTTTTGATGACTCGAGTTTGCAATATTCCACTTACGCCCGTGTTATACACAATGTTTTTCATCACATTTGCGAGGAAATAAATACATTTTAGATGAAATTAATACAAACCGTAATAAAATCTGCAACATGTCAGTCGTCCGTTTTGTTGAATTTGACGTGAGTCGCGTATGGCAAAGACCCTTCGGTATACAGCCACGATTTGAAAACGCTTAAAAACATTTTACATAGACACTAAATAACTACATATTAAATCTGTAAATAATTCTGTTAAACATGTTTAAGTATTTTTTTTAGTTTAAATTTATTAAAAGTTGGTTGTAGCAAACTTTTGAAGATATGAAATACACCTTGGCTGATTGGAAATATCCTCAGTCCGAAGTGAAGTATGAGTGGGTTCTATATTTTAAAACTAAACTTTTGTTAAGTTAGGGAGGTAAAACGGCTATAACTGCTCTGTACGCTCGCAAGTAATAACGCCATTGACGAGCAAGTGTGATGAAAAAGTTATTACTGATGCTCTGTATGTGCCAAACGTAGCAGCGAATCTTTTGTCTGGAAGCAAAGTAGCAGCAAAAGGTTATGTTTTAATATTTGATATTAATAAACGTAATGTTTATAGGAGGGATAATGTGTCCATTACTGGTTCCAGTGAGCTGCAAGCTACTAATGTGGGCGGTATATATACAGAATTGTTCAGAAAGAGGAATATTATTCAGCTACATTAGATGACCAAAAGGTTATGTAGTCCATCGAAGATAAAGCTTTTGTATCCAATTCTAGTTCATTGAAGCTATGACATTGTCGCCTAGGACAATTAAGTTTTAAAGGTATGTTAACTCTTCGCGATTCTTTAGCCAACAGTATTAGCTAGGACTATTAGGTAAGTAGGGAATGTGACACACTGCATTATTATCCGCATGGACAAGTTTCAGATATGTTTGAGGTACCTACGTGTGAGCACTTTGTTGAGGTATATTATTAATTATTATAAATAGTAATCATTGTACTCTTAGAAAAGCCTAGCTTATAATTCAATATGATTAAAGAGCATAATAATAATGTGTTTATTTCAATTGCATGTGACTGTAAAGTTCACCAGCATTAATATCTGCCACTACAGCGATCACGTAGGTATCAATATCTGACACGACTCAATTTCTAGGGCCTAAGGACGTGTCAGATATATTTGCCGGCTTTGTTATGGCAGATATTAATGCTCGTGATTGCAGGAACTTGTTGCAAGACTATACCAACATAGCGCCATCTAGTCCGTCAGTGTTAAATAAAACGAAGCTTCACTTAGTCCGTTCACGTTCTTCGTAGCTGCTCTACGTAGAGTCGTAGAGTGTAATGATTGCCACAACTGTTCATAGATGGCGGTACTATGCGCTGAATAGGATAATAATAAAGAAAACATTTGATTGTGCTGGAGTACAAACCAAGGGTAACTAACTTACATACATAAACTGCAGTACAGTTCCAGTGCAGAACAACAAAGTACTAAGGTGATTTTTCATTTGTAGGTTGATACGTCATTTCCATGCCGCTTCAAAATTAACGGACAATATTCGTACCTACCTATAACGAACGAATTAAATAACGGCATGTGATGGAGAACGCTAAACATTATATGAATATGGGGTATGTTATTTATCTTATTCTATCTTCTAATGTAAGTAGGGGACTATTTCTGAAATGCGCCCCAGTGAGATCTTCTGTGCAGTTGCCGCTTTGGTAGTTTTCATCAGGTTTTTCCACCATATCATCCAATGCTTTGATTTTTTGCCAGCCGTTGCCAATGTCCTTCATTCTCTGTGTAGATAGCAGGTAAGTATGTGTGTAAGTGCTTCATCGTCTGCTCCTCTAGGCCAATGTATGTGTGGAGGTGGAGGTTCGCCAGATCTCCCGGGGATGTGTTGATAGGTGGGAGCTCACGCAACGAATCCTCAAATCAATTAAGGGTCGCTTATAATTCTTCAGCCCTATTAAGAATCTTCTAGGTGGAGGTCTAGTTGAGTAAGGCAAGACGGGTGTGGTGAGGCGCATGAGCGTCAGCGCGTAAAGAAAAGCAGTCCAGTGTCGCCAGCGTTGATAGGCGATGGAGTCAGCTTACCATCAGGGGGGACGCCACTGTTTATGCATGTTGTACCTACGAGTAGGTATGTAGTATTTGGATAGGTTTTTTACTTCATGTGCGATACCTATGTTAATATTTTTAATAACATGTGAACAAACACGTCGGACGGCTTTATTGGCGGGTGAGAGGTCTCCATGCAAAATTGCACATAACATCGAAAATTTTAAAAGGTAATTCGTAAGTCATAACGATTCGGCAAACCCAAACAATACCAGTAGGTACATAACCTCAACAGCCCATCGGCAAGTAACTCAAAATTCAAAACTTTGAAACGACTTGAAAAAAGCTAAAGCTCACTTAAAAACAATAATCCTTGTTCTGGCACACAATGGGTCGGCATACCGACCGTCTGTTTTTTTCAGCCCATTGTCGGGGGTGACAATAGAGCAGGTTGGCACTGTATTATTTTGGGATAAATTTATTTTTGATGAAGTGCAAAAGTCGGGGTAGTCTTTTGACGGTTTTTCTGTAAAATTTGGACACAATGTGTGGACAATCGTCCGTGAAGGGCAGACACACATGGGCTCAATATGCCATTGTGCCTGGTGACTCTAATGAATGTTGCTGTGAGAACACTCCGCAAATGTCATCTACGCATTATTTTTTGTACCCGTTGCTGTAGTATAGTGTGAGTAATTTGTTTGCTACTGATACATTTCACACGGTTTTATTTACACGCGTACACGGTTGTTTATTATTCTGAAAGATGGATTTTCCATACCTCATTATTACGCAGGTCGCGTTATATTTAAATCAAAGTACCAAGGTTTTTCTATAAATTTGGTTTTGACACGCTACTATTGTTCAGGCGTGGGTCTTACCGTCTAACAAACACGAGACAATAAAACATAAAGGTACAATTACGAAGTATACGTACGAAGTTACATGTTAAATTTTTACTTTCGAGGTCCTGTTAAAACCTAGTCTCTCTATCTAATTAATAATTGTAACACTTGATTGGCTATAATCGGACTTGATTCATTTCAGCTTCAATCTTAGCTCGATATGGTTCAGTAGTAATGGCTGTAATTTAATTTGCCGATAGGAATCTTAATGTGCTTCAATACAAATTAAACGTATCCACCTAGATACGATTGTAGCGGGTATTGATAGCAGTCGAGATCGTTTGGGCACACCCACTCGAGCGCACCATTGTCGCCGGCCATTATCCGATACCGGGAACGACTCAGGTAACCAATGTTATAATTAGGGCCCCACTCGAGACTGTATTCAACTGTTGAGCATGGTTTATTGCGCGCTATTCAATAGCAAACTCATTCGGTACACTTCTCGCCCTTTTCATAGCTAAGCGCCACCTCTATCGTAAACTATTCACGTTTTTTCTGTGCGAGCGTAAGTTTGTAGTATTTCGTTGGAGACAGGTCCTCGCCACGTCACAGGTATCGTTTTTTGCTAACGTCTGTTTAGAAAAAAAGGGCCTTTCCCAAACACAGTGTCTTGTTATTTAAACGAGCGATAAAAAAAGTCAGGCTCCGTAGGAGGCCTTCTGTGTCATATGATAAACGGTCTTGTGGTAGATTTTCCTCATCTTGCTGTATATACCATGTTAATTAGGTAGCGTGTTACCGTAATTTCCATTATAAATTGTTTATTGAAAATTTGTTGACCCTGCCACACAGGCATACATTGAGGGTAGTCTTTAACGTCTTCAACACATTCACTGCCAAGAATCGCTCGCGCTAAAATGCGCGTAGCCGATCCCATGGTTTTTCCCGCATGTAGCGAAACGCGATTATGGCGTAGGCACCCGCTAGACGGGTTTCTGGCAGTGAAAGTGTTTAGGTAATGAAGTCCTTTTTCTGCAGTTTTGCCTGTAATAATCGGATCATTGTGCGTGACGTAAACGCCACCCAATTAACATTTTGGTGTCAGCTAAGGGTTTTATTATAATTATAACCTTAACCTTTATAAGTGAGTTATATTTATCTCAGTTGGAACTAATAGTGTTATAGAGGAGTTAAGAAAAAAAAATTAACTCCTAAAGTGTTACTAGGGCTTTATTGAACACTACTAAAAAGGTTTTAGAGTTAGAAGAGTGTTACTCAAAGCAATTATACTTAAGATGTTAAAGCTTTAACCCGTTTGTAACGCTAAAACCTTTACAAGAGTGCTCGCTGACGCTCATTAACTCTTCTTGCTTTTTAGTTGTTGCAGTGGAGTGTCTTATAAAGCTTAAGGTGTTATATCTGCTATAAGATGCAGGCAGAGACTTTATAACACAGTTGGTCAAGAGTGTTGTAACACAAGATACTAGAAGTGTTGAACAACACCGTTATAAAGGCAAAGCCTGCACAATATTCTTGACTACAGGTGTTGTAACTCAATAGGCGTTATAGATGAGTTAACTGACGCCTAAAGCTTTAATATAAGTTCGCCATTGTTTTGGTGAACTCTAACCTACAAATTGATTAGGTTATTCAATATTTGACATAAAAATACTTCACTATTTATGTTAATCTTGCCATTCTATGGATGCCACTTAATTTAACATGTCACTGGCCAAGAAACAAGAATAGAAAATGATAAAAACTTTAGGTTTCTATTTTATTCTTCATAAGTTTTATTAGAAATCTTTAATAAATCCTGGGCGCGTTAAAATTGAGATGGGCAACATGGTATACACTTACCGTAAAATCACAAGGGCAGATGGTTTTCACTTAATTTCACATACACATCCAATTTAATACACTTTCAATTAGTACGACTCCTGTCACATATATTAATAATCATCGTCATTTTGTCGGTAGACTATATTTGTCTCATAATTTTATAGTAAAGAAAAGAGTAAAGATATAGCAAATATAGGAAGGCAGAGATCAAGGTTGCTGGTTTTTCAATATAAACAGCGACGTCGTCAGTGACTGAAGTTCCAATATAATAATTAGGTATTTTATGTATTATAGTTACTATCGGTGGAGGTATCAACCCGTTTTGGTTAATATGTACCTAGTGTAAGTATAGCCGCCTATTTTACATCCCGGGTTTTTTCAGGTTTTATCTATATTTTGCTAAAAATTTGAATGGGTTTCTTCTTACTTTCTAGTCAAGTATATTCTTGTCAATTTTCAAGTATTTAGTGAGAAGTTCCCATACAAAGTTCAACCCGATTTTTTAACCCCTTTGCACCATTATTTAATATTTTTTATAGCCTATGTGTTGTCCGGGAATTTTCTCGACAGATTAATAAAGTTTGCATCAAAATCCGTTCAGCTGTTTTCACGAGATACTTGTACAAATAAACAGACAAACAGACAAAAAATCTAAAAACGTTTGGGTCGTGTTCTGTTATCGATTCTAAGTATCCCCAGCAAACTTTTTTTCGAATATCTTCCATGTACAGGCTTTCGACCGTCCTAAGCTTTATTATATGTATAGATAGATAATAGTTACTAGGTCGCCAGTCTCGAATTGCTGTATTTCAGGAGTTATTCAGGATTGAATACACTACCGAGCAAAAAATCGGTTAATTTTGCATGGTTGGTTTTACCTTCAATATATTTATATTTTTTACGTGATTTCAAAAAATGAAATAAAAAATGAAAGCTGATAATAAAATGAAACGAATATGCAATTTTCATTAGGTAGTTCCAGGCCTCTCGCCTGTTAAATGCTGTTTCTTGCGAGAATGCACAATACGTGAATGATTTTCAATTCTGAACGTTAAAAACACGTGTTTTAAATCAAAACAGTATATTTCAGCACACCGTTGCCTATTGTTATTATTTTCAGCCCTTGTCGAACCACTGAAATGATTTTTCAGGACACTGCACGGCACATGCCAGTAGTCGTGGCTACCAGGACACGGTCTTTGTCAATGGTTTTTTCAAGCAGGAGCGGCTTTTTTTAATATGAATATGGTGGCAAACAAGCTTACTGTCTTTGATGTTTCGCGGACACCGTAGTCTGTGAACGCCTGCACTGTGCTGAATTATATTTAGGGGGCTATCTTCGGAACCGCTTATCCGATTTGTAAAATTCTTTCACCTGTTTATAGAGTGGACTTTTTAGATGGACAAAATCTATATAATATATAATCTTTTTTATATTAATATGGTGGCAAACAAGCTTAGTGTCTGATGGTTCGCGGACACCGTAGCTTCATTAAAATGACATAAAACAGTTGTTTTTTTTGTGATCTATTACTATTCAGATACTCATACTATTATTAATAAAAAATTTAGGCGAATAATTGAATGAGACCAAAATCGAAAAGGAAGAATGAAGAATGAGTCCTAGGAAGAAGTGACGAATTAAGATTGAGATTTATTAAGAATGAGACAAGTTACAGAATTAGACAAGTTACAGAATTAGACTTAGGAAGATTAAGACATATAGCGAACAAGACGAATAAAGAATGTATGACGAATCCAGAATGACGCGACATACGAATTTAACGAAAAACGAATGGGGCGAATAACGCTGATACCTAAAATTTAACCAAGCATTAAACCAACAGGAGCGGCCATGAGTCGTTTTCTATACATAAAAAGTGAAAATAGCTACTTCAGATAAACGTCAGTCCATACAATGTGTATGACCACTGGTCATATATTTTTGGCAGAGGGGAACGCCTGTCAATGGCCGCTCCGGTTGGTTTAATGCTCTAAGCCGGGAGTGCCGGCAGAAGTGAAAACTTCAATAGTAACGTTGTGCATTTTTGATACTTTGGAATGGTTAAAATCTTAATTGTAAAAGCGTGTAAATATTACAACGATAAATATTCTCACATATACGTTCCTCTTTCAATCGGTACAAAATAGTAGATTGTATGACAAGGGTCTAAAGTAAGCCATATTACCACGAGATGGATATTTTCCCGAACGAAGTGAGGGGAAATAGTTCGAGGGTTATACACTCTACCAGCTAGACTATACCTATATTTTAATTTTGTCCACACGTCCTTGACCGTTTTGCTGTTGAGCAAATTCGAATAGTTCGAATTTGGACGTCATTCCTGAAAAGATAAAGCTTTGAGAAATATTTGGCAATGGCAAAAACAAATTGGTATTTTATTTCATCGTCTCCTTCATCAATTTTCCAGAGTTAAGTAAATTCGAATAGTTCGAATTTGGACGTTATTCTTACAGAGATAAAGCTTTGAAAAATATTTGGCAATGGCAAAAACAGATTGGTATTTTATTTCATCGTCTTCTTCATCAATTTTGCAGAGTTAAGTTAAACTATAGCGTACTACTAATAAGGTTGTTATTAGGTATATTGGCACGCGGGGGGAGGGAGGGGGGAGGATTTTTTTTTGCAAAATTAAAATTATTCAAGTTTTCACTTTTGCCGGCACTCCCGGAGTGCAAACCGGTCTTTTTTTTAACATGAGAGTTATTGATCACTCGTATTCAATTCTAACGGTAGAAAGTAAGTGCCTTTTTTTTGAACCTGACTGTTGCTATAAACGGAAGGACCCAATACAGCGGTCGAAATGCGTGGTTGGAGGGTGGCCTGGGGAAAATCCAGGGGGCGCCTCCGGCACGACGACGCGGGGAAGTTTGTACACTGGAATACTCTAAGAGTTTGCGCTCCAGTGAGATTGGTTGAACGGTATCAACCGAATCTGGGGTGTGAGTGGTGTCGAACTACTGGGAGTTTTATCGCTGGTTCGCTAAAACCTAGCCTAGCTGAGAAGAGTCTAGTTATACCAGAGTTATACACTCTACTTTTCACTTCGACTGCGAGAAAATAGTAAAAACAAAGATTATCCATCCACAATCAACAATTCTACCAAGGCGAAAAGATTGTTCAATTTGGCGCCATTCTTTTTAATAAACTGTTTTGACACAGATACAAAATATTCACAAGACGAATAAACGCCTCTGACCGTCTAATAGCGGCGTAGTCTATCCCGCTCAATCTTCATAGCTTATGTCATGTAATTACATCCACCAATCACAACTCTTTAAAATAAAATTAGTATTTGCTGTCTACTAACCAGAATTTGCCAGAATACAGTTAGACATTAAAATCGACCAATCAGGAAACGGAATTTAATTCAAACATTAGGAGTTTTTCCATTCCCTAATTTACAATAATTACAAAAATAAACGCCTCTGACCGACTATAGCTCCATCCAAACGTTCAAGCGTGGTTAACTGCATACATGACTCATGTATGCAGTTAACCACGCTTGAAAAACACCCAATGTTTGAATTGAATTCTGTTTCCTGATTGGTCAATTTTAATGTCTAGCTGTATTCTGGTTAGTAGATAGCAAATACTAATGTTTTTTTAAAGAGTTGTGATTGGTGGATGTAATATTGAACTGTTGTGAGTGGTCAAATTAAAATGTTTTATAAATCATAAATATGTATACATATTTTCCCTAGGGGCTAAATGTACTACTTTAGCCCCGCTTGCCAAGTCTAATATGATGCACTTTTTGAGCATGAGAAGTGAAAAATTATTTCTGCAATAAAAGCAAGTAAATATTTTTTTTTAATCTCATTCCTGTTTTAGGAGTCACTGAACTATTTTAATACAAAATTGTTTAATTAAGCTTATGTTTTGTTAAGTAAAATGTATGCATGTTAAGGCCATCTAAAACTAATGAGCTATGAGTTACTCGTGAGTGCGAGGAAGAGTGGAATAATTCGATGCAAATGCCAATTCTAACTTCTTTCCGCAAAAAAGATTTAATGTATTCCATGTGTCTCTTAGTCATATCAAAGATTGTAGTCGTTTCAAAAGGGTTTAAAGACAGATTTTTATACCACGACGGTGGCAGACCAGCATAGGGTCTGCCAGCTGGTAAGAAGACAGCTGAGTTTACAGCTAAAGATAAATACAGGTTTCTCCCAACATGCAGTTATTCGCCACGCGCTAATGCGGCTCACCTAGCCGGTCACCCGTCACACTAGACCTCTATCTACGCTTAATTACTACATTTACTACGCATCGCAGTGTCACGATATATTTGTGGGTGAGCGTTGAGGTCAGCTTAATACAAGTTACAGATTACAGAATAGGGGACTGGCGCGATGGCGACCTCACTCACCACTAGGAACACAACAACAGAAATAGGCAACTTTTCACGGAACCTGTTTTTTCCATACTATGATACTATGGTGAACAGCATTACATAATATTAATTTCTATCCTATTTAAATAGTTTAACAAACTTAAACCAAACTCAAACCAAAAGTTATCAAACCAATAAGTGCTAGTTAATTATAGGTATATTTTATGTTTTGGATTACCTATTCCTTATTTAAGTTTTTGAAATGATACTGATACAAACTTGTCTGGTAAAGAAATACCAATGACGCTAGCTAGGGATTTATATTTACAACTTGTATATACTTACTATTGTATTAGGCATATAGCTACTTTAGCCCACAAGCAAATGCTATTTATTTATAAAGTCTTATTGTCAATCGTAAGTACATTTTACCGCGATAAACTTTTATCACAGTGAATGATTTATTCCAAAACATAAAGCAGTAGGTAAGTATGAGGTAATTTGAAACGATCGCTCTCGCTGCCATGCCTACTAAGCATTCCGAGATAGTAATTGGACACCACTTTGCCAAAGAGTAGGAAAAATGTAAATAATGCCGGCGGTGCAGGCCGGCCGAGAACTTTTTGTCCGGTTGTTGATCGGTTTTATTGGCGTCGGTTCTCCACGTACACCCATAAAAACGTTCTCTTTTATTTTTTATTGATACTACATTGTACGACACTAGGCCTCGAGATTAAAACGAATCGATGTGACTCGTAAAAACAGCCCAAACTTAGTATCTACTCGCGCGGGGAATGCAGGTATTTACTCGTAAATTGAAATACGTCTTAAAAAAAGGTTTTTTTGGCTTGTAAGGGGTGTCATTGTCTGTAGCATGTAACGGAGTCAAGAGCGTTGGGTGTTCGATTCGAGTGGAAGTGTCGCTGCCGGCGAACAATGCCGCTGGACGTCGCACCGGCGCCAGCGCTATTACCCTCGCAATCACTTCGTCCGCAATGAGACCGAGAAAGAAAAATCTCTAAGTCTATTTCGAGATTAACGAACACAATTTGTGCATAATGCGCCGAGTAGCAGGACTTTTTTGTTTGTTGTCGATTGCGAGGGTAATTCTTCCCGAGATAAATCTGCCGCTCGTAATCGCAGGCTAGCGCGGTGGCGGACAATGGGCGACGTTAATTCCGTCGCCGTAAAAGCTCTAATTGGTCGTTTTTCTCGGCGGAGGACGGTTCGGCGCGCGAGCAAAAAGTGGAGCCGTCGCGGAATGCGCCCGGTTGAATAACCAGCCGTCTGCGCCGACATTACTATAACTATAAACAAAGCCTGTTGCGTAAAAATACGTTATCCCGAGCACCATATCGTCTTGATTTATTTTCCGTGCCACTGTGCGCCCCGAGTGTATTTACGTTGTTGGCTCGTTTATTTTTTCTCGGATTATCGGTGCTGCGCCAAGAATGTCGAAATCATTCAGGCCAGTAAGTGGGCTGAGGAATTTGCCATTCATATTATCTACCTACCGATGCTGTTTGAGTAATGCCTAGCCCGCATTAAAATTACTTCGATTTTGTTTCTGTTATAGAAACCAATATTTTGATTAATTTTAGATGTGGTTTTACATAGGTAGACTACACCTATAATGCTCTCTTTCACTGGGTTTATTAGAAATCCAGTGAAAGAGGAGATTGTAGATACCTACCTTAACATAATAAATAAATACCATGGACTATACATAAAAAAATATTTAGGGGACAATATTACGCAAATCGGCATAATCCCAACCCAAAGTAAGCAAATATTGTACTATGGGTACTGCACGACGATAAGATAAGATAAGATAGTCGTGCTCTTCACAGAAACAAATGCTCTTACAGGCCTTCGAACCCAGGACCTCTTCGTAGGCTGGGTCAGTCAATACAAACAAGGCTAAAGTGGTGTCAATAAAATATCGAGAAATAATAATATGATGTTGTGGTTACAATACTTTAAGGAAAGCTTACCCATCAATAATAATACAATATCTACTGTATACCTACTTCAAGATTTTCATGATTTCATGTTTCAAGCGTATTAATAATTTCATGAATTGGTATTATATGATTAAAAATCGTTCTAAAATTTCGTCTTGTTAACTTTCCGTATTTCTCGTCTTATCTTCATTCGGAATATATTATGTACGAGTATATCTACATACGTCCAATTATCATTATATTCATTATACTACTACAAGGTATCACATACAAGGTGTCTGTACAAGGCCCAGCAATCTTACAAACTCAGGAAAAGTGAAATCAAAATCTGTCCTATTTAAAAGTTTTAAACCACTGAAGTCTATCCCTATTGAAGCTGTTTAAAAAGGTTAAAGAGCTGGGATAATAACATTGAAAGATTGTTATTTTTCGATAGAAATATTTAAATTTATTAAAATTCTATCTGCTTATTCAAGTATCTAGTCCATAGTATTTTATAGGATGTGTTTACCGTAAACTATAGTCCAGAAGAACAAACTAGTAGAGCAACTATGGTCTAAAGTAGACTAACTAATTTCTGCCAATACTGACGACTATTTAGATATGTTTAATATTTGCCGTATTGTAGTTAACTTGCCTCTCATAGAGTTCAATGCACATAATAGTCACACACAATCATGTAACATCGACTTCATTTGAAAAATAGTTAGGTGATTTGAACTACAGTTCGGAGGTTTTTCGGTACCTGTTGATTGTGTAACGACATCACCTGAACAAACTATCGTTAGGTCTTGAACAAATGTACATACCTTGTTTATAGGTAAAACAAAACCAAAGCCAGCTGAAGTAAATAGAAAATGTCCGCAGGGTCTGTTTACCTTGAGTTCGTAACTCGCTAGTCTCAACTTTACGACCTAAATATAATAAATAGCCTGTGGGCAGGAAATCATATTTAAATGAATGGATGACTTCACCTAGGTTTTCCTGTGTTTACATAGTTTTTCAAGGAATAACCCAGCCGACGAAGTAAATAAACTGCTCGCATTTTAAATGCAATGGGCCTTGAAAAGGTAAATATTCATCGGAGGTATAGATAGGTACATTACTATGTAGGTACCTATAAATAAATTATGAATAAACATATGCATGGATATACATTCTGTTCGTAGGTATATGTAATATGACTAAATTGGAATAGGTTGATAACAAATAGTATGTATGATGGTGATGTGTGTTCGTTTTGTGTGTGCAAATGAGGAGAGTTTTGCCTTTTCCTTTGTTATGTAAAATTATGATTAAATCGATTATGTTAAATCGGTCTAAATAATTTATATATCATTATCATATCAGGCACGTTTAAAAATCGATACCGTCGGCGTGTGGGATAATTTCACAACTCGTCCGCCGTTCCATTTTTTCAAAACAAAAACCAAAGAAAGCTAACTTACAACCGCGTTTGTTCATACCCGTCAAACGATTTGGTTAGGTATATATAAGCCGGTCATTTAACTGTACAAGGATGTCTTTGAATGGTCTGTAGTACTTGTGGGTTACGCACTGGCATTGTGAACATCAGCGCTCGGCGCTGCGTCGGCGGAGGTCATTATCCCGAGTTCATAGTATAGTAAAATTGTACGCTGCACGCTGCGCGACCCGCGCGATGGAGCGCGGCGTGAGGATTTAAAAAACAACTTCGTTTAACACATTGTTACCGGTAGCTGTCTATGTTAATCATGAAGCACGGCCCTTTAGGTTTAATAAAAATGCGTTACTAGTAGCAAGTAAGTACTCAATCTTAACGAGTTATGAAAATGCAATGTATACCTACCAAGTTAATTGCAGCATTTTTAGACATTTATTATATCGAAATTAAACAGTCAATTATTATGTTTTTTTCGGACACAAATAAAAGCATTGCTTCAATCGCATATATGAGTGTATTCAATAATTATATTAAATATTAAGTACTAGGCTTGGTCATATGGTCATTTGCACCTAGGTTATTAGCCGATGTATGTGTTTCTATTAATCAAGGGTTCAATTTACGAACGCCGTAGGTATCTAACGAACATTTTTTTTTGTTCATGCGTTTTACGCCCTTTAGCGTGACCGCGTAGCCAAGTTAATGTTAGCCTGAGGCACTGAAAAATTAAAATGGAGGCCCACAACCATTTTTTTCTGAATCGGTGCATTATGTATATTTTTTAAATTGCATATTATAAGACAATATTAAATACGGACTTAATTCCATAACCAATTTTTTGCGACATTTTTAAATTATATTTGGATGTTAGAACTTAACTACCTACCCTTTGGGTTGATAATGATTGATCCTACCGTTTCAGTCCTGTTGTAAATAAGACAAGCCTTATAGGATTATTAGGCTTTATTCAACATTATCGAAACTAGTAAATATTGGACAATTGCAAACAGTGGTGACTGCGTCACATCAATCTGACACTACCGATACGCAATCTTCATAACCAAATAAGTAGGTGTCTACCAAATAGATCGCATCATTCACTCCGCGTTGTTTATGGTCGTTACGTAGTCCCGTAAGTAATCAGGCGGTCTTCGTTCTCGAGCTGATCGGCGGGGTTCAAAGTCTTGAACAGGTGGTTGGCTCTCTTCAGCGGATGGTACTGTTTCTCCGTTTCCAGTTTCGGGAGACAGGGAGACTTCCAAAGCATCATCAAACTCGTCATCGTCGTCATTGAGTGGAGAGGGTCCCAGACGTCTGTTTGAGACTGTTGTCTCACGACAGTCAGCAAGACGGATGTATGAATATTCAGGATTGCTCTGTAAGAGCTCCACTTCCTCAACGGCGGGATCGTATTTGGAATTTCTCACATTTTTTTCATATACACACGTCCGGGAGACATTAGCCACGCAGGCATTGACGTCCCATTACAAGACCGACGAGAGTGTATGAACATCCTTTCGTGCGGAGTCGTGTTAGTCTCTGTCGATAGTAGAGACCTAATTGCATGAAGAGCGACTGATAGAGCTTGCTCCCAGTCGGCGCTATCGAGATTCTTCGATCGCAGTTGGAGTTGGATTGTTTTCCAGTGTCCCGTTAAGGCGTTCTGAGACCGTTGCCTAGTGGATTATAGGGAGTAGTCCGACTGCATGCAACTCCTGAACAACAACAACTGAATATAGGCTGGCGTGCCGAACAATGAAAAAAGATCCTTAAGGCTTTTCATTACAGATTCAGACGTCATGTCCTTACATATATACGCGAATGGGAACCGGCTGTACTCGTTGATGATAGTCAGGATATATTTGTTCTGTGTGTTTGACGGTACGAGCAAACCCAGTGACTCATTCTGGTAACTCCTGGATGACAAAGAGAGTTGTGAATTTCAATGGGTTTGTTAGTAGCTCCACTCAATGTGGCACATACTCGCGATAAAGCATCAGCGGCTACATTTTGTTTCCCGGGCCGATAAGTAATGTCGAATTTGTAACACGATAGTTCTAAACGCCATTTCTCGTTCTTATCTTATACTAGAAAGCTTTTGGTCAAAAATTAACGATACGGATCTCTGATCGGTTACGAGTAGAAAATGTCTAGCCACTAAATAGTGACGTCATTTGCGAAGGACTTCCACGATCGCACAGGCTTCTTTCTCAATAGAAGGCTGGCGTCTTTCTGAGTCACTTAGCGTGCGAGTGAAGAACGCGACGGGTCGTCCTTTCTGTGATAGCGTTGCAGCAATGGCTTATGGCATAATCTGACGCGTCGGTCTCTACTGTAAATATTTCCTTGTCATAAATGGAGGCGAGTGCTGATTGCGCGACTTCGGTTTTTAGTTTGGTGAAGCAGTCAATGGCTTCTTGAGAAAGAGGTAGTGATGATTGTACAAGAGGTCTGATTTTAGCTAATACATTATTTATCCATTTTGAATAGTGAGCGAATAGTCCCAAGTGTTCGTTTAAGGGTAACAGCGTCCGAGGGAACAGGGAGATTTAAGAGCGGCTCTAGACGGGTTTCGTCTGGTTTAATAATATTTTTATGAATGGAGTAGCCGAGTAGATTGATAGACACTGTTTCGAAGGTACACTTGTTAGCGTTCAGTGTCAGATTTTATTTCTGTGCAGCTCCTAAGAATTTGCTTAAATTCTTGCCGTGTTCTTCCTTATCTTTCCCACAGACAGTGACATCGTCTAGATAAGCGTACGTACCAGTGAGCTTTTCAGTTCTGATAACGTAATGTAAGGTTCTCTAAAAAGCCGCCACCCCATTCGTGACGCCGAACGGGATCCTTGTAAATTGGTATAAGTTCCCGCAAGCTTCGAAAGCTGTATAGATTTTCTCTTCTGGGAGGATAGGGACCTGATGGTAGGCGCTTTTAAGATCGATCTGACTGAAGATGTTGTATTTCGCGACTCGTGATACTATGGCATCGATATTTGGTATAGGGTAGGCGTCTAATTCAGTGTAGCGATTTATAGTTCGAGAATAATCAATGACCATACGCTTTCTATGATTACCTCCTCCAGCGACCAAGACTTGGGCTCTCGATGGCGATATGCTTGGTTCGATGACATTGTCTTTTAATAGATCGGATATTTCTTTGGAGATAAAGGCTTGATCCTCTTCGGAATGACGTCGGGATGGTAAAGCGGTTGGTCGGATATTCGGTGACAGGTTCGTGAAAACAGATACAGGTGGCACAGAGGCTTCGATGACGTTGCATATTTTGAGTTTTTCCTTATTCCCTCCAAACTGCAATTCAAGAGATCAATTGTATTTCAGAAGGTCGTGGCCAATTATGACATCGGCACAGAGATTTTCCATGATATGTAGCGTGTGATGCTTGTACATATGACTCTCGATCTGAATGTTCACGTTACAGATACCATTGATAGGGGAAGTGTTGTTCAAAGAAGCGAGAGTGACAGTTCGGGTACAGGGCTTCCTTTTCAGATTCAGTAGTTGGGCGAGGTCATTGTTGATAAAACTAATAGAGCTTCCAGTGTCTATGAGAGCATCAGCTTTGAGATTATTGATTAGAATAGTAATGGTCGCCTTACTTAAGCTCGAAGGCGCCGCGGCACATATTGCGGCTAGATATGATGCAGCAGAGTCTTGAGGTTCATTATCGTGATGGCCGCGCCGGTGTTACGAGTTCCTTGGCCATTGCTGCCGGAGCTGCGGCAGACAATTTGCGTAGTGACCCTTTCTGGAGCATAGCAGGCATCCGGCGTTGCGCGCAGGGCATTTGATTCGCTGATGCACGTTGCCACCACAGAAAAAACAACGCCGGCGAGACCCGTTAGAGTTTGGTCTAGAAACGGCCGCGTTATTACCTTGAAGGGTTTCGCCATCTGACACAGCGTTTAGTAAAGTTGAATTTGCGTTTGAGGCTTGAATAGCATGCGATGTATTTTCGGCAGTTTCGAGAGAGAGAGCGAGGTTCAATGTCTCTTCTAGGGCCATTTCAGATTTTTCTAGTAGACGCTCACGTATTTTTTGAGTAGAAAGGCCGGCGATACTTAAATGCTCCTTGTGTAGATTAGCTGATGTTCCTCCGCCGTTACTTGTTTGAAGTGATAGTCGTGCGCGAGATATGTAAGTGCTCTAGAATATTCGGCTATAGTCTCACCAGGCTGCTGTTTCCGAGTCGCTAGTTGGTGACGAGCCAGGGTTATATTCCTTCTTTTCTCAAAGGTGCTGTTTAGCGTTTAGCAGCGCAACGGCGTTGGAGTATTCGGTACACTCTCGAATTATATTGAAAAATAGAAGGTGTGCCACATGATTCACAAGTAATTTTAGCTTTATAACTTCGGAGGCGGAAGCGGCGTCGACTTGTAAGAAGCATTCGAAAGATGATCGCCAGTCGGCACTCGTTGACGAGGGTTCCGTGTCAAAACGGTCAGGTCGCAGATAGCGAGCTAAGCTCGACGGACACGACGTTTTCTCTTCTCTTCTATTTAAAAATTAATATTGACAAGACCAAAGTTTAGAACTAATAAGACTAAAAAATGTATCCGAGCCATATGTGGTGTAGGACCCTTACACTCTTGCAGACCTCTATTCAAAAACTTAATTTGCTAACTTTAACAAGTATGTACTTTTTAGAAATAAGTGTCTATGTAAAATCTAATTATAGTTTATTCACGAGGCTTGAGGCAAATCCCAGGTTACGGGCTAGAGATCCTATGAGATTAATAGGACCAAAAAGTAAAACTGCTTTGTTTAGAAACAACTGCTACCTAATGTCAATCAAAATATTCAATCATCTACCACTGCATATTAAAGAAACTCCAAACGTCGTGAGATTTAGAAGGGTATTATAGGTATTCGTGGCTAGTGGAAAATATATTTTACAATATCAAGGATTACTTTGATTTTGTTACAAGTATATAAAATAAAATGTATTTTCAAAATTACTTATTTATGATATAAGTAACTTGCATAAACTGGTATTTCTTGTATGTAGTTGTAATAACGGTATTAAATGTATGGAATGTATCTTAATTATTGTACCAATAAGTTATAGGCTATAAAAATAACTTTTGCATGCTAATATATATAGCTAAATGTGTGCTCATTGAATTCATTTGTTTTATAATTATAAGATCTATTGTCTACCACATTTATTGCAAATAAAGACCTACTACTACTACTACAAAAAAAAATTTAGACTTAAAATGTAATAATACTAACATTCAAACAGTTGACTCCGTAGTATTTTAAGGATTGACGCTTGACGAAAACTGTACCCGGAGGAAACATATTGACGTTGTTTGCACTAAAATAAATAGATTTGTTTATGCACTCAAACGACTAAAAGCTATCGTGTCCTTAAAGACAGCCTTAAATAGTTATGCCTCCTTAGTCTTACGATATGGACTCATAATTTGGGGTAACTCTGGAGAAATTGAAAGAGCATTCGAAACTCAAAAAAAATGCATAAGGGCATTAAGTGGTATTACAGCTAGAGAGACAAGTAAGCATGTTTTTAAAAGCCTCAATATCCTCCCCTTGCCATGCATGTACATAGCGGAAATCTGCTTATTTATTAAAAACACAGCCAATAATTCACCACTATTGCTCAAATAAACCCCGATGCACGAAGCAATCGGTTGAACAGAGTTCAAGTTCAGACGAAAATTTTTACATTGTCTAGGGGAATGTAATTATTATAGCGTCATTGAATACCTGAATTATACTAAGGACTTTGATGGAGGAATTTGAGTTTATTTTATTTTTATTTTTATATAATGTTAACTACTGTCATAATGATTGTATCAATTTAATTATTTTAATGTGTGTTTTAATGATATTAACAGTCTTGACATTGAAGCTTATTAATACTTGACATTGTTAGTATATAAATTTACACAAAACAATTATAATAAATAGATTTGCATGCCTACTTTTATAAGGTATTGACATTATATGGACATTGCTTACCATTTACCAGACCATCTTTATTTCATTTCATTTCATTTCAGATGCTGTTATCCGGATGTAGCTCAACATAATTGAATTTTAGCGACCGAGGGGCATATAGTTGGAATTAATTGGCCGGCCAAGGTTGAGGTCGATGTCCTTGCCACGGCGTGATTCAGTGACTCTACCTGACTGACGCACGCAGCGCCCATGTCAGGGGAGAATTTTGTATTTTCTCTCCAAACTAGTAGGCTCGAATTGTTGGAGTCTTGTGCCACGAGCAAATATTCTACCGATACGTATTTTGGACCAGGAGCGGTGTAGGCTATTTTGGACAATTCAACTCGAAACGACTCGACGAAAATCCGAAATTTTGCATATTATCTTCTTTTATCTATAATACCATTAGCTAATAGATACCGCGAAGTGCAATAGAGATGGAAATGTATGAACTCCGACCTAGTTTATTTATTACCTATGATCTCTTACAGCAAATACGAGTACACTTAACACAACACTAATAAATACACGAATTCTTATTGTACAGTTCCCATGTTTTATGCTGTGGTCCAAAGGTTCCATGGCATTCCACTTAAACCTAGAACCCTCATTTGACAATGGGTTTGTGGTAGGTAATATTTCTTATGCAAATGTGGAATATATTAATGTACAGTTGACCAAATATTCGTGTTGCATTTCTTTCTTTAGCATCTCTAAATCACGTTACTAGGCCGTAAGCAGCATCCATATTAAGTATATAAAGTAATCAACGTCAAGGATTAAAAAGGTCTCGGGAGTGCCCTCAAAATCATTAAAACGATACTCTTAAGGAAAACCACTGAACTGTTATGGCGCTGCAATTTTTACGATTCATAAACTCTGCAGTTTTAGGTAAGTACTTACCTACTATTGTCTATACATAGCGTTGCCTGCTTGCCACTGACAACAATTTGTCAAGCTGTCAATTATGATGCGAGAAGTACCTAATTGGAATCATGCACAGTAGTTGAGAATACTGGGTCAAAATGTCAATTAAATTGTCGTAAAACGCATCTGTTTTAAATGCACAAAATTATACGTTGCGAACGTTCAGGCTGTGTTATAGCATAGTTAAAAAGACTTATGTGGTGTTGCCATTAATGTGTATTTACTACCATCTGTATCGAGTGCCATGCGCCACGCCACCGGGTTACGATGAGCGCGCCCACGCCGGGCCGCGTCCGAGATAATTGTCAGCAATCATTTGTTTATGATCGCTTAAGCTTCGCGATCGTACTAATATATAAATATAGCTAGCCAGTGTAGATATACTACTGAGGCTTATATGCAGAGCTATTTCGAGACACTCCCGTCTGACGAGTGCCCTACTTAGGCCCACTATTAATAACGCCATCGACCATTAGATACGAATTATAATGTGTCGATAAAAGGAAATTATTGTCCTTTGTTTATGAGCCCACGCATTATGATTCAGATCGGCATTCGGTATATTATTCGTAAAACCTTATCGGGCATGACGTTTGGTGCAGTGTTTTGTTTTTAAAGAGTGAAAACGAGTTGGCTAAGACGTTGCTAATACTGAATAATGCAATCTTTAACGGTTAATTGAGAAAAACTTTGCACTTTTACATATAGTTACGAGTAGTCTGGGTTATTAAGTATGCTAATCTTTTCCATTTGTTACTCAGCCGCTGTACCTACTGTACAATTAGAAAGTTGAAGTCTGCACCTAGAATAGAAAAAAGGCAGGAATTATGAAACATCAATTAGACGTGATTAGGTATATAGTAAGGTAATATAAAACCTAGATTCAGACCTTCTTCTTCCTTTTTCATAAACGTTGGTCGTGATTGGACTCACTTATGTTAACTACATTGTGACATAGTACCTACGGTGCTATTCTATTTTCCCTGTAACTGAACGTGTAATTCAGCTTGAATTTAATACATTTTCACAGTCTTCGCTTACGGTTGTAACCAGTATCAGATTTATTCACGAAGAAGCATCAAAGAATGGAATTCCTCAATAGAAATGGAAAGCGTATTGCATGTGAAAACCCCGGATATTACTTATGTATAATGTAAAAAAAAACAATTTCAAGATTGATTCAGTAGTTTTTTCAGCTACATTGCTGACGTCTAGGAAATGTTTGTATGTCCCAATGCAATAGTCCTATTCAAATTATACTACAAACTGTGATATTAAATATTTCTAATGGTAAAAGATTAATTTTTAACGGTCCGGAAGTTTCGGAGCTAATTCGATACAAACAAACAAACCATCAGATCTTTCCTGTTTATATTATTATAAAATAAATATATACTATATATTATTATAGTGTTACATCAGTAAAACTTTTCTTCATGGCATGGCCACGCCATTAGTGCCGTTATCAGCGAAACAATTAACCACAGTATAACTTATGTAAAAGTTATAACAGTTCATGCCTATTTGTTTACTCCATTGTGCGTAAATATATTGCTGCTCTATAAATAAAAAGCTTTTCGCATTTGTTTTTCAAAGCTACTCGTATGGCTGGTTCATTCAAAATTACCTAGTTACCATATAATCGATTATCAGTGCAATTTTAATTCTACAAAAAACGCCCTATTGCGAGTCGTACCTACAATGCGTGACGTGATCGGCCTGCAGAGGGAAACGCGCGTTATGACAATTTAAGTAAACGTCCACTGTTTCGGCATGTTAAGCCTCTTATGAATTAGTATTTTTTTTATGACAATCCGAACATGATATCGCTTTGAATTTTTTTGTGTGATGAACATAGATATCAATGTTGCCTATTATTTAATGCAAGAGTTGTATAGTTTTAGTTTCAATAACTATTTTTTTATTATTTATTTGTAGACCTTCTATTTGAACCCCATTTCGTGATAAAATTTTGCTCTGCTCCTAAGTTTGTGAGTTCTTGGCTCCTGTTTCGGCATAAAGTTTTCGAGTGCCAGGTAGTAGGAGAAACGTTTTGTTTATGAACCCTCATTTGTTATTTGATATTGAACAAGATTATTGAAGACGTACAGGTCGATTCACGAGAGCTGGCATGAATGAATTGACCGAAAGTAATGTCACTTGTCACTGTGAGTGGCAGTGAGTGCCGTTCTTATACAGGGGCCTCCTAATATTTTGTAAACATGTACCTAATACGTTTTCGTTATTCAAGAAAAAAATATTATATTATTATAATCTGCATGTTAATACTTTTAGTAATTATTAGTAAATACCTTTGTAAATAAAACGTATATATTTATTTTTCTGATGTATTTTTAATGTCAAGAATCAAAGGTGATGGCTTGTTCGAATTGTAAAATATAAAAAAAAAGACCAGACCAAGGATTCCGTCCAACAATTATCATAATCATTTGTTACATCAACCTGTATTTAATAATTACGTGATGCACACATAGACATTATCATTCACTCGTTCAATTCATTCGTGTCAGCTCTCGTGAATCGACCTGTAAGTAACATGATTATTGGCAAAATCCAATATAGTACGGTACGCGAAATGAATGCACCTTCGATAACTCACAAGGTCGCGATGTTTTTGTTAACATTTAGACTATAATGAGTACCTACTACTAGAAGTTAAAAATTCTAGTGAATTTTGACGTTGCTTTAGGTATTATATAGCGTTTTCTTAGCGACCCTTGTAAATCCAAAGAAAAATTATACAAGTGGTATTTTTCTTCAATGGAGTACCGCATTTTAGTATTAAAATCTCCCATTTAATTTTCTAAAACTTTCGTCAAGTGATAACGTCGGTATAATCCGACCCAAATAAAATGTATATATTTCCTCTAAAAGATTATACAAGTGGGTTTGGATTACTGAATACTATTAAAAACTATCAAAGTTAACCAGAGTTTGAATTAATAACATATTTATCAATAGCTTAATTTTATACGAACAGTTTAATGTTGAAATACTCCTAATTATTTAAAAATAAATCTCAAAAAAATTCAAGTCGACGCATATAATCCAGCTTTATCATAGTAATCTATTGATAAAAAACCTAAGTAATTCATCAATAGCTCCTCGTTTTATTCACTTATCAATTATTTTTCAAATTTGAACTCACGACGATCAGCGCGCGAGTCTAGTGCGCCGACGGCGAGAACGTCATGACCAATCACAGCACGCCGTTGCTTGTTTCCTACGCGGGGGCCTCCCCTCTGTGCTGACAACCGGACATCGACAGTTCATTTGCATTTGGAAAATGTAATACGACAATGCGCGTTAAAAGTTTACTTTGAAAATGAATAAGTGTTTAATTTGTAATCAAGTCTTGAACTTTGACGTTGTAGTGGTTAAGGAGAGAGGCATTGCGCGTCTAATAAAATTACGAATATAGCCTGTATATGTTATGTAGTTATAGTAAGCTAGTAGCACTAAATCAATACTTAATTAATGTGTGACACCTCACACGAATATACGCAATAGAACCCGAGATTTGAACAAAAATCGATGACCGTCGGCCGCCATCTTTGTTTATTTAATGGACTTGTGTACTCCATTATTGAATGGATCAGCTCACTTGAAAAATGTTATCTTTTACCGAGTTTAGCTATTGTTATGTTTTACTGTACAAAAACCTCCATGGTAAAGCTGTGATGATTGTAAGATTACAAATAATCTCTATGGTAGTAAATAAAAAACAATTATTAATGACTCCAGTATTATGCCTGCATCACACTGGCGCGGCCTGGCCCCGGCGGACAATAGTAAACTTGTCCACCGCTGTCAAATTTTCTATTGTCCGCCACCGCAGGCCACGCCAATGTGTTGCAGGCCTTAAACATACAGATTTTTTAGAAACACTCCACTGACAAGCTGTGATGATTGTAATGATTACGAATAGTCTATATAGTTAGTAATAAACTAAATCAATATTTCATTAATGTTGTAAATATTGCAAAAATATGTATCGATAATATCCTTTCATAAATAAGTACCAAAACCTTAATCCACTCACATAAGAGTTATGGGTCATATTTATGAGTAAGTTGTATGCACCATGCACCTATATTTTTACACTTGACTGTACTCGAGTGTTAAGTGGAGCTCACGTGAAAAAATATATAGTACGGCGGAAATTGGGCAATATTGATAAAAGTCGTGGACACGTCTTCTATATACCTAACACTGGTATGTGTTTCTTGTTCTCTCCAGAGTACGAATCTACCGGTTTTAGTTAAGGGAAAGGGGCCGGGCATAGTTGTGACGTCACAAAGATGGCGGTCAGTCTTTGGATGGATGACCGCCTGATGTTTGAGTGGTTAATATAAATGCGCGTTTCCGTGCTTTGGAAGGCACGTTAAGCAGTTGATCCTGGCTGCTGTCTATGACAGTAGTCGTTAAGCCGAGTTAGAGGCCTTCGGGCGGCTTAAGAACTTCTAACAGGCGAGTTGCCCACTCACTTGACAAAGTGGGGACAACTGTCACTCACGTCCGCAGGAGCTACCCACCCCAACCCTGCACGTGTCCCCTGGGTAGTACTAAAGAGTGGCAAACTTTAAAGGCCAAAATAATATATGCCATACGATTAAATAAACAAAGATGGCGGCCGACGGTCATCGATTTTTGTTCAAATCTCGGGTTCTATTGCGTATATTCGTGTGAGGTGTCATTTGAAAGCATATTAAACGTACTATAATTGTTTTCTTCAACTGTAAAACGTACAACAAACCGTTTGAAATAATAATGGTTTTTTTTAGCTTATGCGTTTGCTTACTTAACATCATAATTCGAGAAAGAGATACTTTAGCATGATTAATGTCATTATAAAAAATATCAAGCATTTTATTAGCTTGCCAAAAATATGCAATTTGTTGTAGTTTAATAATAATTACATATTATGGCCAATTCCGTAACGCAAGTCCGCGGCAACCAGCATGCTGTGTATGTTTGAAATACTTTGAAAGTTAATTTTTGGTGTTCCCAAATGAAAGGTACTGTAGTCGAATTAATAAATTTTGTGTTTAACTGTATATTAGTACGCGTAGATTAGTTTTTATAATCGGTGAAATGAGTTATTTCAAATAAATCAATCAATCAATATCATTTATTTGCCGGAATACAGTAGATACCACAGAACTATATCAAGATTGAAGGAAAGAGTGTATGTACTTCGCGTGGCGAAAAGAAGCCGAGACGGCTTCTTTGCTCGCCGCGAACATTAGTCCGCTCCCGACCGCGGCCCGCGTGCGACGTCAGGTTAAAAAAACAAAATGACTCGTTGTGCGATAGTAAATTGTTCGAACACCTCCGATAAAGGTGAGGCAGTTAATCGTGGGATTTCCTTTCATCGGTAAGTACTATTTGTCCTAAAATACCTGTGAATAATTAAAAAAACAATTTATTTATTGCTCTGTATTACAGATTGTGTCCAACGCTAGTTTTCCATTGCGGCTTTAATTTGACGAGACAGACTTGGTGTGCGTTCAAAACCAGCGATGTAAATCTAAGCTATTCAATTCGTTTTTATATTATTATGTAGCTATATAATGTAGGTTACGTAGTGAAAAGCAATAGTACATTACGTAACTAGGGCGGTGAATTCGTGAATGCCCCAGATCGCAGGTGTTTGTGCCATAAATATGCGCTCTGGGGCTTTACGAATTACCGCCCGTGTTGAGTAGAAAATTTTACGTCTTCACCTGGCTACAATGCGAGTTTTCCTGTACGCGCAGCGTGCAGTAAAACTCGCATTACGGCCAGGTGTGACGTAAATATTATTAACAAACAGGTTATGGTTGCTTCTATATTGCAATTTTATTTCAGTTACCCGAATGATCCTCTGGTTAAAAATACATGGATTGAAAAGCAACGGGTCGTAAACAATGGTTTCCAAAAATTTTATATTTGTTCAGTTCATTTCCACGAAGACTCCTTTACTGGCCCATCGAAGTACCGACGACTGATCAGTAAAGTTTATCCGACTATTGATGTAGTGATGATGTCAAATGATGAAAAGGTACCTACACATTATTTACATAATAGTTTACTTCGTAAGATTCGCACGGCAGCTTAAGAAAGGGCGTCAAATACATCGTCGTTGGTTGGTATAGGGACTTATGACTTTTTGGAAGGGCTGGAATTCACTCGCGAGGATGAAACACATAATCAGAATATTTAAAAACAATACATTACAACAAATTATGCCTAGTGTCTACTTTCAAGTTTGTAATGCTACTTTTAAATTATTACGTTATTCTTATACATACGCTGTAAATAACGAAGATACGTAGGTACCTAACAAACTTTATTTCGTACGGTCTCCGGGATATATTTAAATTACGTTACTTACCTACACAAAAGGTTTCGTTCTGTATAATGTGGTAGATTAATAATAATAAGTACCTACATTCAAATTGTCGCATGTCGTAACCATAGACAGGGTGAGCAATAGGTAACATGGCTTCAATTGTATTTAACATGCTGCGTTGATATGTTTGTATGTTTGTGTTTGTAGTTCAGATACTGGCAGTATCTTGGGAAACCCCGGATATTTTTACCTATTTCCTTTTAGGGTTCGTACCCAACCGGAACCGTACCCAAAGGGTAAAAACGGGACAGTTGCTTCACCATAGTGTACTCACACATTATAATAGAATTTTATGTTTTGCAAAATAATTTAAAACGTAAACCGTTTTTTATTTCACTCGACTATTAATTATAAAATCATTTCTAAGCGGTATCAACTCTAGCGTCGATTGGCCGGCGCATGCTGGCAACGACCCGCGCGTTCAAGGTCGCTCCATTGTTAAATTTCGTAGGCACTTAAAGCAGTAGGTATTGACGTTTTTATTCAGACCTGAGTATCTGTTTGTAGAACTATTATATAATCTGTTGCCACGTGACGACAGCGATCGCTAGCAGAGTCTAGCGTGGTTATGGTTAATCGGTGCGTAATTAGCAAAATGTATTATTACTTCGTTATTTACTTATGTACAGGTCGATTCACGAAAGCTGGCACGAATGAATTGAACGAGTCGATGATAATGTCTTTGTGTGCATCACATAATAATTAAATACAGGTTGATGCAAAAAGTGATTAGGTACGATACTTGTGTTTTAGAATTTGTTTGTTTGTGTTTCTCTTTTTTTAGATTTTTTACAATTCGAAGAAGCCATCACCTTTCGATTCTTGACATTAAAAATAAGTCAGAAAAATATAAATACGCTTTGTTTACAAAGGATTTTAATATTAATTACTAAAAAGATTAACATGATAATTATAATAGTATAATTTATTTTTTATTAAGTAACGAAAACGTATTAGGTACATGTTTACAAAATATTAGGAGGCCCCTGTATAAGAACGGCACTCACTGCCACTCACAGTGACAAGTGACATTACTTTCGGTCAATTCATTCATGCCAGCTCTCGTGAATGACCTGTACACCAACAAGATCTATATTGTTGGAAATATTATAAAATTACCTCTTTTTCATAACATCTTTGATTGCGCTAATGTTATTATTTGTTGAGTTACAAGCGTGTTTTATCAGTACTCATGCTAACGCGCACGGTAAAAAAGTCATATTTTGGCAAATATTTATAAAGATTTTGATGGTACGTCATAGGGCTCGAATAAACAATTATATAAAGTTTAATATGCTTTCAAATGACACCTCACACGAACCGATCAGTAAAATAGAACCCGAGATTGGAACAAATCGATGACCGTCTGCCGCCATCTTTATGACGTCACAGCTATGCCCGTCCCCTCTCCCTCAACTAAAACCGGCAGATTCGTACTCTGGAGACAACGAGGAACACAACCGTACGAAAATCGTGAAGGAGACGACTTTTTGCGATAGTGCCACCGTACTAACACTGATTATACTGAAAAATAATTTCATTGTGCTGTGATGATTATTAGATTACGAATAACCTGCATAGGTGACACTAAAATACATCAATACTTGTTTAATGTGTGGTACTCCAGTGTAGTAATAGAAGATTGTTATCGATTAAGTATGATTATACAAAAACACTACAGTGTTAAATTTATAAATTAATCTTAATATGATGACTTTTTCGTCTATTAACTATACATTAATAAGCATCATTGATCTAAAGAGTACCTATCAACGTACTTATGCAATTACTTATTCAATCAAGCTAGGTTGAACCATTTCAACCACCCATGAGTGACCGGTATGTCGATCAAGTAACGCATTAGATGTAAATGTCATTTTTTTATATGAAAAACGACAGCTGAATTGTCCTAACGCACGTTCGAAACATTACGTGATTACCCCTCAGATCTCTAGATGACCCACGGCCCGCTTTCTTACAGTCGGTTATAACGGGTTTCTTCGATTTCGGTTAAAACCGGTTTTGCATTCCGTACTCTCAATCAACTGAGCTATCGGAACAATCCACCTCGGTCACCTTTTTTATCAATCAGTTCATTCTTACAAGGCCTTAGGGAGGCGTGTACCGACATCTGCCTAGATGCGAGATGATCTGCCTAGCAGCAATTGGTATGTAATCATATTAAATCCATTTAGTATTGTTATTACATTTGGTAAGGTTTATGATAAAAGAGAAAGTTTCGCCTTAATATGAACCAACGTGAATGTAAACTTAACAGAACTAAAAGAAAGCGTTTACGTGACGTATGTAAAAAATGTGCATCGAAAATCTACATTTTCAATAACTCCGGATTTTTGTATTAATCAATAAAAAAGTCCTCTTCCACATCTATGAAAAACTACTTTTCTGAGGGTTATTGGTAATTTAATAATTTAATGTTAGGCCCCAATCGGACTTTGAAAGATTCTTTGAAATCGAATGAGTAGGTAAGGTACCTATTTTCGGAGATTACCCCCAACCTGCACCCTAATTTAACTGCCTACTACTACTATTAGACAGATAACTAATAACCCTGTGTTTATACTTTCTGTACTTTCTTCATATTAGTAACATCAGGGGCCCGTTTCATGAAGCAACAAGTTACAAATTACAAGGGGAAGTCTCTTTTCAATACCTTTTGATAGAAAGAGACTTCCGCTGGTAATTTGTAACTTTTTGCTTCATGAAACGGGCCCCAGATCATTATGACATCGGGACCTGGAAAACCTCTAGTAAATAAGTACAACAACTCTCAGTCTACAAATAAAATTAAAGTTAAAGAAAGTTTAATACTAATAACCCTATATAACTTTCTTTACCTGCTATTATTGGTTAAATAAAATAGATAATTATGTAATTTCGACCGAAAAACAACTACTAAGTAACTAAATATAATGTACAATCAAGTACTTAAAGTTTGTACCTACAAGTTTGAGCGTACGCTCGGCCTTGGCGAGGTACTCGGCCGGCAGCACGCTGCACACGAATCGCGTGAGTCGCGCGCGAAAGATTTAAATTACGGATAATAACTGATAAGCTAATACAATTTAGAGCTATTGACGAATCCGTTAGAATTTGTGTTTATATATTTTTAGATAGAACTAAAATGAATTACACCGACTTGAGAATTTATGAGATTTCTTTTATGGTAAGGAAAATGGTTTCAAGATATTATTCCTAATTAAAAAAAATGCTATTGATAAATATGTTAGAAATTAATGGGGCCATTTTTTTAATTACTTTTGAATACACTTTAGTAGCCACTAGTCACTTGAATATTCTTTTAGGAGATTTATAATATTTTAAATCAATTCCGGTTTTGCTAACGTAATCTCTTGACAAAACTATTAGAAAACGATATGTAAGGTTTGAATAATCAAATGCGATGCATTATAGGAAAAAACTATAACTTGTATAATCTTTGCAAAGTTTTACAAGTGTTCCTTACAAAAAAAATAATTATTCAAAAACCAAAATCGAAAACTGCTAGAAAATATTTTTCGCTATTAGTACTTAATGTTCTCTCGCTGATAACAAAAAAAAATCAAACTTGGGACTTATGTTAGTTTGACGACAAATTATAGTGTTCGCGTACCGTACTAATAGGGCGCCTGGGTAAAACACGGTATTTAAAATCCCGGGACTTTTTCCAAGATTGTTTAATCAAATGTAAGGTTAAATAACTTATCCATTAGTACAGGGTCACCTTTTCGAAAGTGTGTCTCACATAGGTTACCTTATCTATATTAACCGAAAAACTTCTTAAAAAAAAACCCTTAAAAATAAAGAAAGTCCCGGAAATAGCAAGTCCCAGAATATCAAATATTAAAGATAATAAAAACGTCTTCAATAATTTTCATCAATATTCCTTATACTCGTAACATATCTACCTAGTTAGATATATGTATGATATATTGATTATCTACGATTGATTAGGTAACCCAAAAATAAAATCTAGAAAATGTTGTATGGGACGCACTTTTCAAAGAGAAATCCTATACTGTTAGGGTACAAAGTAAAAAATCATTTAATAAAAATAATCCCGCAAAAATAACGAGGTTCCCGGCAATTACCTAGGCAACACACCAAACCTCATCATCATCGGGCATTATATCGAAGTACATTTTACCTCTTCAAGAAGTATATCAAATAACAGACGAGGGTACACATTTTCCATACCCTTACCTCCTACTAAGATTGATGTATGTATTTGCCTACCACTATAGGTTTCACTGTCACGAACTTGGGGAAAATTATTAAAAGTAGTAGTCCCTTGTTTCGTGTTACTAGTTCTTGGATATTCCCGTAATCATAATGTTGATCACCTTTAAATTATGTTCAATAACCATTAACTATCCTATACGTCATAAATAAACATAAAATTACATTACAGAAATCGAGCAATAAACAAAATTATGCTGCAAGTAAATATGCGAATTCACCTTAAAATTGTAAATTTAGGTCACATTCAACCTCGTTTTACGACAATTCAAGTGAATAAAACATATACCGAATTTAGGTCAATGAAAACGTCATTAAATACAATATCAGTTTTTTAAACTAACATTTACAGTTTTTACGTATTATTTAAATACAAAAGATATGAGGGTGTATATAGAAAGTCCTTGATTCGGTAGTAACACGAAATAGGAGCCAGACGAAAAATAGAATGACCGTTAGTTCGTGAGACCATATATAGCAATTTTAAGGGACACCTATACCAAAATATACACTTATTTCTTATTAAGTCCATTGTTAAGGAACTCGACAAAGCACTGTTAAAAGTTTTTTTCAATTGGACTTCCCTTTCTCTTTCAATTCCCTTAAGAAGTCGGAGCGAGTATATAAGTAAAAAGCAGATCGCGCACACCGCACAGCTGTTTTCGGCCGACCGACAGTTTCGAGCGTTGTATTGGTATTAGTATAGTCGTTAAAATTATAGAATTTGGTTTTTTCGAAAGATTAAATGATAGAGAATTTTTACAAATGAATAATTTAAATAAAAAATATTTGTGTTGCTTATTATAAGCGTCAGAAACCAAACTAACGAAATGACGTACTAGCACGAAATTATGGCCCGTTACTGTCATTTTTCCATATAAAATGTGTCATTTAGATCTACCTGCCGCGCGTACAATGCGTTACGTGATCGACCTGAAGAAATCAAACTCCATTGTCAAAAATTCATCAAGATCTTTCAGAGGTTTTCGTGAAAAAGTTATCCCATAAAAACATTCCATGTAAAAAAGAGGCCAAGTCTCGAAACTCTTCCACCGTAAAAAGTTGTGAGATATTTCGTAGTACCAAGTCTCAGGCGTTCTTATTAATCTTTATTTGCTAGCTACTAAAATACTGTTACTTGGCAATGGTGGAAGAGTTTCGAGACTTGGCCTCTTTTTTACATGGAATGTTTAACTTAACAATACATACAAATTATGAATGCAGTCGGGGGCATATTCATGTATTTTTTCAATTTTTTTAAACTATTATATAAGTGATGATGTAACCGGAAAAAATATCTCTTTCACGATATTATTAAATGAGGTTACAAAAAAAAATTAAAACTACTATCATTTTCGGAGATTAAAACGCCGCCATTGTGGCGCGCTGATCTTGTGACGTCACCGTGCACTTAGAATAAAATAACAACGAAGTGTTTTAATTCACAGTTTTAATAAAAGTGACTTATTAAAGCTTGTAAGATCAACTTATTGTAACGGAAGAGCACACAAAAGCTTATTATAAATATTGTATTGCCCCTATGTGTGAAAACAACATTAAAACTGCACCTGACATGATATATTTTCATATGCCCAAAGATGCAATTATAAGGAAAAAGGGGTGTAAGGCGATGAGGAGAGATAATGTTTCGTGCTTGAGTAGTTTATATTGGTGTGAGGATCATTTGGAAGTGAGTATTAAACATGTTTGTACCTAAAATTTTTTTTATTAGGACTCGCGAACAATATAAACAATAACCTAACCTAAAAATTTTAGAACATACTTATTCGTAAAACTATTCTGATTCCCAATTTTTTAGTTATTACCTAATGTTACAAATATTATGATTATTGTTGATCAACACCTGACTGTGTGTGTGGATTCTGATCACGAAACGTTTTAGCTAAGTTTCTTTGTTTGCACGATTGATCGAAGTTGGAAGAATCTATTCCTTTTTACTGAGTGCGCTACACAAATTTGTTTTATTTATAAGCCTTGACGAAAACAACCTAGTTGGTTATGTTCATAAAGATGTTCTCAACATGTAACATTCCTAATACCTACATATGTTTGATTATATAATATACATTTAATATTCACAATTTTTATTCCACTTATTTAAGAAAGACACCTACGAGGTACGTATGTACAGGTCGATTTACGAAAGCTGGCGCGAAATTTCTACTGAGTGACAGCTATTTTGAACTATTTTCATAGAAATTCTGTCAAATCTCGCGCCAGCTTTCGTGAATCGACCTGTACTTAGTCGTCATGAACACATCAATTTTAGGCAGATTATCCGACTGTGCCTTGACAAAACTGCTTCCAGTCATTGTGGCGAGTCTTTTTTCACAAGGAGTCACTGCTTTCCGTTAATAATTCCCAAAAAACACAGATTATTTATCATAAACAGCGGCAAAACCAATGCGGATAACTTTCAATAATCATACAAACGAACTGTTGACAGTAGACACCGAGTGCACGGTGACGTCACGTTTCGCTCCGCCAATAGGGTTGCGTTTTGGAAATTTGCGATGGAATTTGAAAAATACTACTTTAAAAAAATTCAATTTGTTAATAGAAACATGATCATTTGTAAAAATAATTATGTGAGTATATTTATTTAGCAATAAAGATTAATTATGATTTTTTGTGTCCATTTCTGAATCACATGCATATTCCCTATTCTTGCTTTTTCATTTTTTGTCCAAAGATTATTTAAATGCAGTGCAAACTGCACCGAAATTGCAAAATATTTAAGTTTTCCCTTGATTTATACACTAAACACTAATTGTATTCTTTTGAAGCTTCTATGTCTGCTAAAAGTCCCTTAGAGTTTCGACGATCGGTTAGTTAGTGAGTGACAAAATTAAAAAACTTTGACTACGTATAATTCTTAAACTACTGGTTTTAATTGAATGAAATTTGAAATATATCCTGTTTATACAATACCTGCTTTGATACTGAAAATTCAGGCTTCTAGTTTTATCCACAACGGAGTTACAGGGGGGTCGAAAATTGCCTGAACTACTTCGAGAAATGGATGGTATAATATACGGCAATATACGGCCGTGCCTCTGTTTTGCTCGACTTGGCGGGGGCACTACCGTGCCCCTAGATAAATTATAAATGGGTAGAGTTTCGCATTTGTAATATTGCTATTAAAACAGTGAACGCAGCTTATAATAAGCATAACCATTTGATCCTAATGGGTATTTCGGGTTTATCAGCGTCCATCAAGCGCTGATCAGAACCTCAATGTGCCTGGGCGTCTTCAGGCTATTTTTAAATACTATTAGTGTCTAGATACTGTAATGTTTGAAGGTATAAAATTAAACGCAATTCCCCAGCGGGGACGCGGTGCCATGTAAACTGGGACTATGTTTGTGTGACCCATTTACAAGCCCGTGCACTAGCCAATCACTAGCACACATCCATATTCAGATGTGTTCTCTCGGAGCCAGTATCTAATTGCTTCTTGGAAACATCTGCCATTTAAATGTAGCGTAATTCGCTACGCGTTTCCTTACAAGTGTCTAACGAATTTTTTTGACTATTTTGTAATAAATCTTAATCGCTAATCGTCAATTACTACGTTTCAACGTTAATTACTAGTGGTGGTACTTGGGATGGCGCCTAGTAAAACGTAATACTTACATAATACGTACAATTAAAATTAAAATGTACTTATAGCCAGTCTAGCCAGAATATTAGTCCGTTAAATAATTTTAGCGGAGAGGTGTCTTGGTTTCGGGGCTTTCTTGCTCAATGTGAGTAATATTGACACATCTGCATTGCATCACATTATGCAAGAAGGTTTAAACTCCGATTAGATTACACATATTTAGTTGTCTTGAGTGTACGTATGAAGAGCTCATAATCGAAAAAATGCTTAGTTAATGATTGGCTTAGGTTCACTAACCATAGCATATCTGACAGTAACAGCTACGCTTGACATGTATCGGGTTAATGTATGATGTTGTAGTAATGTGGAAAACCCCCGCCCACGGCGTCTCGCCCCATACCACAGATTCCCACACGAATTTCATTCAGGGATCAAGGAAAATTGTGTTCAACCGTACCTACCTAACTAATATGCAACAACATGACGAATACATCTGATTCATATCTATGTAGGTCTAATGTAAGGTGTGGCTACTTTTGGTGGTTAGGTTATATTTACCTTCCAAAGGTTAGAGGCATAATTGCGGAGGAATGCGTGTTTCGGGTTCTCACGCAGATCGCGATCGCGTGAGGACCGATGTCGCGCCGTGAGGCTTCCTCCCATGCCTCGCATGGGAACTACCTCACGCGTATACAATAAAACTTTTAAAGTGTAAAGGATAATGAGCGGGAATTGAAGTGCATTTTTGCAACGTGTGAATAAATGGGTATTCCAGGATATTCGAATTGGTATAGGTAGTTAGGTGTAGTTCAAAGATATGTATACACTTAGGATGCACCGTATTCCATTGTAAAAAGGCGAAGAATGTTACATATCTTTGACGTCGACTGCCTACTTAATATGCAATGTTTCGTTTGCAACTCTCTTTCATTCCTATATGATTAACGGATATCGCGCACCTACACGTGTAACAAATAAATTTTCACTGCTACATTTCGAGATTCTGTAATCTTAAACCCATTGACATCGTTCAATTTGAATTTGTTTCCGAATATTTACTATTGTATAAAACTTTATAAAAACCTCCAAGCCAATAAATATTCATCCATTCCAAAAATACCAAGTGACATTGGGCAGGCATTATGTCTTCTATACGTGTTACAAAAACCGAATTCCGGACACTGCAAGAAAGTCATGGCATAATTTTATTTTTGCCAAAACTAAAATCTTTTCAGCAATTACACTGAAAGAAAAAAGCTTGCAAACGCCGGTGGCATCTCAAACGACTCGAGCTCAGAGTTTTCTTTACAATTTTAATTTCAATGAAAAATTGTACATATGCGTACGCGCTGGACAATGAGTTTACTTAAAAAACGTCAAATATATATTAGAAATTTAATGGGGGATACGACCTTCTTGAATGGGGTAGCGCGGACATTCCTTGTTACCATTAAAAAGGTGGGTTCCCAGAAAATACCCGACTGGAATGCAGCTGTGGCAACGCAAACCACTTCATTAGGGGGCGGCGGGCAGCGCCCGCGAACCATTTAGGTTCTACATAAAAACCTCTGTAAACATATACTTACATTGGAGAAATAGTTTTTATGTCATAGCAAGACATGTGATACCATGCGCCAGATGGGACAGGAATCTGAATTACCAGTTTAGGATGAACTAGGTTCAGATAATTAGCAGTATTTAAAAAAAATATTTCGTATAACGTAATAATTATCAGTTTATGAGATTATGAGGCTCCCTTGCTGTAATATGCTACTTTACTATATCTATAGCGTTAAACCCGATCCTTATCCTTATTTATTGTGGGAGATAGCCTTAACACTTTTTTTTTACCATGAAAATAAATTAATGTTTATGGTCCGTCATATTGACTAGTTTATTATTTTCGAGTGAATTCAACCTGATCATGATCACTAATAAACAATTTACCAATTACACGGGACCACTTATTAATTTTCACCAGCTTATAAATCTATCTATGTATGTGAAGGAAAAGGTGAACAGCGGAGCCCTTGCTTTTGTTTAGATGATAATTTCCTACCATGCAACTCTACATCTATTAATGTAGCACTATTTCGTCCAATATTCATTTAACAAGTATAAGTATTAAAACAAATTTAAAAAAGTTATGCTTAAGAATTTTCTTTTTCGGCTAATGGGTATTTGGCGAATATCACATTCGGAGGGAAACCATGTGAATCATTGACACGTTAAGTTTCAATTTCTATAAGTAGTTGGATTAATCTGACCAGTGATATTGATGTTCTTGAATCATAAAGGCTTAGGACTTTTGGATGCTCGCCGTGGTTCTAGAATCCAGGGAGTCGCCATATTTATGATAAAATTTGAAAAAAGTTTTTTTTTCGAAGTCAAAATCAAGGTACATATATATAATATTAAGACTTGTACGTATATAATTAATTAATTATACTAAAAACACGACTATTAACAAAACAAACTACTTTAAGTAACAATAACAAAAATCTCTTCTTCAATCTAATATGTATTATTGGGCACTACTGAATCTCTGATGAGGTACTGGCTTTCGGAATCAGTGTATCATAATCCTCATCTATTGCTATTTCGTGTTCAGCGGTAGTAAGAATGGATCATTATTATTTTGTCTATATTTTCCGGGGTTAAACGAGTTCTGGACTTACCAAAAATCCTTTTGTGTGTTGAGAACGACCTTTCCACGTCCACTGAAGTTAAAGTTGTATTCTCCAGAAACTTTTCCGATTCGTATATATTTGTGGTGCGTAGCGCTAAAATTCCATATAGTATCGTAGTCGGGATTCCGATCTAACACTTTTGCAAGTTTACCTAGAACAGTACCTATCGGTAGCACACCATTTTAAAACAATACGTGCTTCGTCAACAACTTGTAATCTTGTAAAGAGTCAGCGAGATAAATATATTTGTACACTCTAATCGAGTTATAGTTTTCGGTATTATTTCGGCGTTTTTTATAAAAGCAAGATCACTTCTGACATTGATGTTTGAAAAAAAACTCTTTAGCATTTTTAATAGATATGGCATCTTTCGACTTTAAGTTTGAAAAACTATATTTTTTATTTCTTCAAAATACGTACTGTAATACAGTACAGTTAGCCAAGTGCCCTATCCCCATTATCACAGGTTCAGTATCATGACATCTAATATAATGTTCTATTTTTGCAACTTTGACTTCGAAAAAAATATTTTAACATAATGGCGACTCCCTGAATTCTAGAACCACGGCGAGCATCCAAAAGTCCTAAGCCCATATCATAATTGTTAGAAGTAATTAGGTTTGATGTTAACACAATTAACGGTTTCCATCCATTTTTCTACATATGTCAAAGTATGGCCCTTCTTGATAAACCCTCAACGTAAACTAAGTTAAGTTACACAATAGGTACGGAGTAGTAAAGTTAACCGCGGGTTATCAAGATCGCGAGCGTCGTCCGTGCCTCGTGACCAGTTTCAACGAGCCAGTTGTGTTTCTCAGGAAATCTCACTTTGCATTCATTATTTTTTTTATTGTGCCTATTCAGTACACCACTATCGAAATAGCATCACTCGACATAACCGGGATCAGAGGTTGAATGAATTGAACCTCGTCGAGTGCCAGTAATCGTGGTGCGGAGAGCTTACTTCTTATGAATGTATATAGGTACTCGTTCTACATACCTAATACGCGTAAGTACTTACATACGGACGAGTGCACTTCAGGCAGTGCAGCCCACACAGCGAACGATACAAGTTATGTAACGTTATTGAATCAATTGCATTTAAAAACATAAGTGAATCACGTATGCCGGCAGCGCAGTGCATTGAATGCTTTCCGAGCGCACAAACAATCGCCCAGCTTATACGCACCGCATACCTTGTACAAATATTTCTTTTTCTCATTTCGCCGTTTCCTTTTCTGGCTTAGTGCCACATGTTTTATTGATGGCCAGTTCATTGATATTGCTGGCTCGTTCAGTGGTAGGTGAGTGGCCACTTATGTTCGCCATAAAAGGCCTTGCCTTGGCCATATGGGGAAGCCGTCACACCGCGAATGCATTCATGCGCGCGCACTTAATCAGATCGACGAGCTGCAGAACAAAAATGACGGTCGGTATTATTCGTGATACGATACGGAGCGTATCAAAGGCTTGTCGCCGCTTGACTAGCCGGTTTGTTATGCCTAAACAGCTTCTGTGAGCATTTACTTGGAAAATCGGAGATAAACATAAAGATCATTGCGATGGATAACTTTATCGCGCATCATGGGAATACGGCGTGTTTAGTGCATATATGTAGTTTGTAAGGGTCTTCGCATACAAAATGACTTGGGATATAGATAGAAACCTAGGTACTTTCAATGGTATAAAGTAATGTTTACCTGCACTTTATTTAATTTTAAATGTGCATACATAGGTATATTTGAGTTTCACACACTTCAACACAGAATTCAACACAAATTAAACGGCTTCCATTTAGGTAATTACACACGCTATTTGAGATGGAAATATGTACTTAGTATGAGTATAGTAGATAATATGACCGCACGTAATTATATTAATTTTACGAGAACAATATACCTTTTCACCTCACCGGCTCGAAAAGGCTTGCTTTGTCGCTCAAAATCTGCGCCCAAAAGTCCATTTTATCCGCTAGCGTGGAAAGAGTTTTTGAATTTGGAACGTGACGGTCAATCGCGAGATCCAACTTTTTTCCATACAGAATGAGAGGTGCGTTCAGAAACTGATGGTGTTATGCCAATAATTAATTGTTATTATTTTGATAAAATAAAATTAATAATACTTATTCTTTCTTAATTAAGTAGGTACATACGAAATATTAATATTTAGACTGATTTATAAGGATAAAATACGAATAAATAGGTAATTTTAAAATGTAGTCTAATGTTTCACAAAATTTCTACCGCACTTTGCACCGTTTGAATAGTAACTTTAAGAATAAACTCAACCTACTTTTAATTTTGTTTTGTTCTAAAGCCACAGACAGTAAAACCAAAATAATGGTGGTTATTTATAGATTTTAGTGCAGAAGATATACAGCTATTAGCTAATAGCTAAAAGCATAAGCGAATTGAGCCTTAGTGTACCTGTGAGTACCCAACAATACTTTGACTTTTTTAGTGTAGGTAAGCGTGGGGTTTATTTAAAGATGCATAAATATATATGTTACATTTAATAATTATAAAATGCTAGATCTTGATGAGATGTAAAAAAACCTTTATTGAAAATGAGTATAAGGCCCAAATTACTTCCATTACCTACAATTTTCCTCGCGGTGGTGAGGTGAAAAGTTGTGTGTTGCGCTCGGCAGCAAAATTGTTTGGCGTCTCGTGCCTTGAAAGCCTCGCTATGCTCAGAATTGTACTTTTGAACCATTCGCTTCGCTCATGGTTCAATTTTACAATCCTTCGCTAGCTCGGCTTTCAATACTAAGCACTTGCGCCAAACAACAATTTTGCAGCCTTGCATAACAAATAACTATTGCTACTCCGCTAAAAAAAGAAAGGACAGGAATATTAGCAAAGGCATATTATTCTCGTAAAGAGATAAAGGCGAATGTATTTATTATTCTCGAAACATACCATGGACTTCCGTAAACTAACGCCTGATTCAATCAATTACATTTCTTTGAAAAATATTGAATTTTTTAAATTAAGTAGGTACGGAAAATGTTTGTTGTTTGTTTACGCGCAGGCGTAATTTCGCGCTACACGACAATCACATACATGTACATGCAAGGATGCAAACCCAGCTCAAGAACGGAATTTCTTTCACAAGCAAGATACTTAAACTTACTCCCGACGTGCATCTAAATTATACGTAACGTCCTTGCCACAGGTGTAGTCATAATCGATTTTTATTTGCTGATGATACATGAGTAAATGAACTTAGTAGAAAATGTTGTTCTGCAAGCAATTTAGTTCTTGTAGGTACTAAGCTTTCGTTTAGGTATATTATGCGCAATGATTTCGAAAGTAAAGATACGCCTGTCCGAACAATATTCGCTTGACATACTGAGACACACTGTGATAGCTGAAGACTAAGGGTGAGTTGCACCAAACCGTCTGTAATCGTAAGCGGTGTTCGTTAAAATCTGAATGTATGGAACGTTTGACAAGTTTCTACGGACTGACAGCTGTCAGCGCCATATTTAACGTTGATCGGTCTCTAATCGTAAGTCGGTGCAACCCGCCCTAAGGCACGGTGGCCCGCCATAATAGGTTTACGCAACGTATAAGTTTGTATATTGTCGCCTAGTACCGTGTCGCATAGTACAGGCTTTGCTTAGTTTGGGACCACCCCGATATGTGTCAGATTGTCCTCAAATACATATTTATTTATTCATTATTGTGTCACCGTCATTTCTACGAGAGGATTCCCAAATCGTTCCTGCCATGTCACTTTTGGGCCATCATTAAAATAAAGTTTTCTTGTATTCCTTGACTATACAACTTGATGATGGGTCGTGGTTATCGGCTACTTTGAGAGACTTGAGTAGTACTATCCTTTCATGACGTATTGGACGCAACCTGACCTTTAATTTGACAAAAAATAGCGAAAGTCCATAGTTAAAGCCTCGGTGACGCAGGACAGCCCCAAGTGCCCCAACGATTCTGGTCAGGCAAAAAATACAAAAAGACGGCCAAAGAGTTTGTACAGCCGGCTGGATACTGCCAAATTAAGGGTTTAATTATGACAAGGTTCAAGCCATGCATATACCTATATAGGTTCACGTCCTTCCCAAAGCCATGGACTAACGTGTGGATTTTCGTTGGACGCTCTATATATATATATAAAAGTCTTATACGTCTGTGTGATTAAACTGATTAAATACTAACTTATACGTATAAACGACTCTTGTGTTTTTGGTCTCTGTATTCAATTACAATACAGTGCACACTTTACTGCTCATCTGAATAAAAGTTCAGCGCATATAAGCAAAGTTATTTTATAGTCTCCCTGAGTATTCCAACCCCTTGATTGAATTATTGTGGAAGTTATAAATCAGTTAAGTACAATAGGGTATATTCATGTATTTTTTTATATTTTATACGATTCTATAAGTAATTATAAAACCGGAAATACTTAGTAGTTTATGCGACTGATCCATAATGAGAGGCCTTAAAATACGAGTGTGGTTTTATGAAACGAGCGTCAGCGAGTTTCATAATAGGATCACACGAGTGTTTTAAGGCCTAATTATGTTCAGTTGCATACACTACTTTATCTACACACATATCATAAGTAGTAGTAAGTAACAGCAAAAAACCAACAATAAAATGACAACAGAAATGGCGGCAATTCGATCATCCGTCAAGGCAAATCGTTTTTTTTTTAAATCATAGACATACGAATGAAGTCCCTATACTCATATCACTCGAGATCAAATGTCGTGCGGTTAGTATTAAAATACGTACTGAATTGACGTTTCGTATCGATAACTGTTTTAATATCTATGGATACTAGAATAGAGACCCACTTGAGTTTTGATTTAAACTCATAACGATACAAATTTATCAAAAATCTGTACTGTAATAACATTACAGTACAGATTTTACCAACTACCACAGACAAGAAAGTTCTCATAGTAAAATCGGTTGTAGTAATGCTGGTCATTTCCTACGGTTTCTGAACGCATTTTAGAGCACTAATGATATGTGCGTAGATAAAAAATATAACACTTTCACACTATCATTAAATCACCTAAAAAAATTAATTAAAACTACTATCATTTTCGGACGATTGAAACGCCGCCATTTTGGCGCGCTCATTTTGTGACGTCACCGTGCACTTAGAATAAATTAACAACGAAGTGTTTGATTCACAGTTTTAATAAAAGTGAGTGCTTAAAGCTTGTAAGATCAACTTATTGTAACGGAAGAGCACACAAAAGCTTATTTTAAATATTGTATTGCCCCTATGTGTGAAAATAAGGTTAATGTTATTTTCATCTTCATCTTCATCTGTGTTTGATCAGGATCCTACCCGAATTTTTGGTCACCTTTTTGCATTTTTTTAATACATAATTTATTATTTCTAATGCGGCGCGACTGAGGCTTGAACCCACTATTTTGTTAACCCACCACAGACGAACTGCACCTGACGTGATATATTTTCATATGCCCAAAGATGCAAATATAAGAAAAAAGCGGTGTAAGGCGATGAGGAGAGATAATGTATCGTGCTTGAATAGTTTATATTGTTGTGAAGATCATTTCGAAGTGAGTATTAAATATGTTTGTACCTAAAATATTTTTTATTACGACTCGCGAACAATATAAACAATAACCTAACCTAAAAATTTAATTATATAGACAGGTACTTATTCATAAAACTATTCTGAGTCCCAATTTTTTAGTTATTAATGTTACAAATATTATGATTGTTGTTGATCAACAGTTGACTACGTGTGTTGATTTTTATTACGAAACGTTTTAGCTAAGTTTCTTTGTTTTTACTGAGAGTGCCCTAGACAAATTTGTTTTATTTATAACTCTTGACGAAAACAACCTAAGTTTGTTATGTTTATGTTCATAAAGATGTTCTCAACATGTAACATACCTAATACCTACACATCTTTGATTATATAATATAGATATGTACTAGTTTGTTATTACACTTATTTAAGAAGTCTTTCTTAAATACGAGGTACCTACGTACTTAGTCATCATGAACACATTAATTTTAGGCAGATTATCCGTCTGTGCCTTGACAAAACCGCTTCCAGTCATTGTGGCGAGTCTTTTTTCACAAGGAGTCACTGCTTTCAGTTAATAATTCCCAATAAACACTGATTATTTATCATAAACAACGGCTAAACATTGCGAATAACTTTCAATAATCATACAAACGACCTGTTGACAGTAGACACCGAGTGTACGGTGACGTCACGATTCGCTCCGCCAATAGCGTTGCGTTTTGGAAATTTGCGAGAGAATTTGAAAATTACTACTTTTAAATAGGTAATTAAATTTGTTATAGAAACATGATTATTTGTAAAAATAATCATGTGTGTATATTTACTAAGCAATAAAGATTACTCATGATTTTTTTTGTCCATTTCTGAATCACATGCATATTCCCTATTGCGCTATTCCTTTGGCGCTCATTAGCGTTAAATTGTATTGTAAATGCAGTGAAATGAATCTGCCTTGCAGTGATGGCTGGTGCAAGTGGCCGGGGCTCGGGCTGACCTCTGGGAGAGTACACTAAACGTAGTATAGCAACGCACGTGCCACACAGCTGACAGAGCGAGAAGCTAGAGGGTGCCTTTCGGCAGTGTTGTTCCCTGAGTTTAGTCATCGATATTTGCTCGATTAATAATAGTTTAATTAAGCACGTTGAAATAAAGAGGATTTGAAATAGGTCGTCGGCGTCTGGGCGGATGTTAAGATTGTATGGAGTTCAAAACGATATTTGTATACTTGCAATGCAGTCGCAAGTCGAAATCGGTAGATTATCTATAAATGCAAAGTATATGCTTGTCATGTGGCAGATGTCTAACAAATAATATTTGTCCTGAAATAGACGAGTGTAAGTTCATCTAGTTACTGATAGTTTCATTTATACGAGAAGCCTACTGGTTACGATCATATACATGAAAAAAGTTATGATTATGAAAATTTATTAAGCAAAAGAGTTGTGTCGTGGTGTAGCAAGCGGTAACGGTGATGAATTCCCTAACCCTCTGGGAAACCGTCACATGATCAGATTTTATGATATTTGCTATTACTAATAAAACTATCGATGTAACTAATACAATCCCTAGGCCAGCCCTAGCCACGCACGTGTCTAGCGGCCAAGGCTGCGTGAAAGCACTGTTTGTACACCAAGATCGCACACAGGCACAGGTACCTACGCACACTAAGTAAGTTCACTTTGTGTGCTTTGTGCCCGAGAACCTGTGTGTGTTGCCAGGCTTACAACTCAGGCTAGCTCGAGCCTGCGCTGCACTGATTGGAGTTACATGTGTGCGTCATCTAACAGGGTTCTTGTGCTTTCGACTGGATATGTAGTCGTTTTATTATTACTTCATTTTCAGGATTTTATTAGCTCCGAGCTTATTGTGGATTTTTCCCGGTATACGTAGGTAAGTGAACTGTAAGATTTACAGGTGAAACAATTAAGTGCTCAATCCTATGGTTTATAAATGAGTGGGTAGTGACAAAATAAAAGTGCGAGCGTTAAGTTTTATGTAATTTTCTTCATACGTTCAATGTCCTACGCTACAGAAGAGCCGTGAGGAATGGACGAAGAAAAGATCAAACCTACGGACTATGTAGTACATTCATATGCACATGAGCACACACACACATAAAAACTATGTTTGTTCGGGTGGAATCTTGCCACGCAATTTTGAAGAAGATATGTTTAGACGGTTAAGAAAAATTGGAAGATGGCCATGGGAATTCAGGACTTAACAGACGTAACCACGTTGAGTTTGGGCTCGTTAGAATCTTCTCAACGGGTAGTTGGTAACGTTATACAGAAAAGTACAGTTGGCAATAAAAGCTTGTAGGTACCAAAAGTTAAATTTTTGACGGAAACGTATTGGTATGTATCTACTTGCACTTTCTATTTTTTGTGTTGTGTGTTACTTGTGTTGATAATTCGTATCAACGAGAAATGCATTTCCTATTGAGTATGCACAACAACAGTTGGATTCTTACTGGTTAGAACTGTTAGAAGTCGTAGTCATAGTGTATTTCTTTAGTAGACGAAAGTGGAACCGGCCGGCCGGATCCCGCCGGTCGGGCCGTGTGTTGGCGGGCGAGTTCACGACTTGTTTGGTGAACAAATTCTGAGAACCACGTTAAATGTCAGTGGGAAGCGATTTGCCTCCACGTGGTGATCTATCACACTGACCCCTGCCAATGCCATATGACTTTTACAACCAGTCGATGTATAGTGTGTGTAGTAGTACATTGTGGTTCACTAATGTTTGACCAAAAAATTATTGACAAAAGTTCATTTGACAAAAAACGTTTCACCTAATGATCATTTGGCAAACGAGACATTTGACAAAAGTATCATCTTACAAAAACTCACTTAGCAAATGATCAATTAGCAAACACTACACTTGGTAAATGGGTTAAATAATAAAATGTCAATTGACTTTTTTTCATTTCACCAAATAATATGATTCGCAAATTAAGCATTTGTCCAAATGTCAACTTTCATTTGGTACAGATTATTTACAGGTAAATTACAATATTAGATTAGTATTAGTAAAAAGTGGTCGGTTCTGGCGCTTCGCCGGCCGCTGCCGCGGCACGCTCGCTTCGCTCGCTCGGCTCGCGTGCTGTATGTTTGCAGTTCAACCTAACAGTCCTCCTCGCTTCGCTCGTCTCGTCGTCGTACCTAACGGAGACCCAGGTTTTTTCCATGATTAGTCTAATTGCCTTTTTACATGACGCATAGTATACCTAGTCTTTTTCCATTGTGTCTAGATGTAAGATTTTTAGACCAATAGTAGTTTTGTCTGATAACTCAGTTGCTAAATGATTATTTTGTCAAATAATTATTTATACAATGTAAATTTAACTCTTGATCATTTTGCAAAGTGAGTCATTTGTAAAATGACTAGTAGTAAAATCTCACGGTTCTAAATATTCATTTGCCATACGATAAATAAATAGTAGTAAAATGATCAATTGGCGAAACATTTTTTTGCTAAACGTTGTTTGTCAAGTGTAATTTGGCCAAATGACTTTTGGTCAAACGGCAGGACACCGTACATTGTACTTACGTGGACAAATACTTAGTACACAACACGGCTCTATCGTATCGTCTAACGCCCGTATGTAAGTTTTCTCAAACTCATCGAAATTAATATAATTATGTCTAAGGTATGTACAGTATAAGTACCTAAATACCTACAATTGAAATGAAATTAATATGAAACAAAATGTCAGGTCCGATACAATATATTAAAATAAGTCAGAAATTACAATGTCAAGAGAAGTACATGTCAATAATCTACAATATTTTTACCAAACGGGACTTAATCGCGTCTAACTTATTTATTTACCTCACGTTTCGGACGTATCGCAACATGAGATTGACTGCAGTGGAAGTTCCTGGCGAGCCCAAGCGAACAAGTGTCAGAAATCGACAGGTGAACAAGTCTGCGATAGCCTAGCGTTTGCTGGAGTCAGGACCAAACCAGTGGATTGAGCTCCATAAACCGAAAGTCCTGTCTAAGGAACGTCATTTCTATAGAAGAAAAATACGTGAAGCCGTTGTAATCAGAAAACAAAGTAATTTCAACCGAGATGACGGTTTTAAGATTTCATCTTCGTGGAATCCGATCATAAGTAAATGCCAGCGTCAAAAAGCATCGTTCTTTATATCACAGGACATTATTAGTGTTGTGTGTCAGCCGGGTGACAATCCTAGTGTACAAGTGGTTAATAAAGACCAAATGCGGGTAGTTCAGAAAACCCGCACAGCAAGACAATGCTGATACCCTCTCTCCAGTTGTCCCGTGAACATGGATGTTGCGTCACATACAAAATGTCGGGAAACCTTAGTAAGGTAAATCATCATCATCATCATCATCATCATCATATCAGCCGAAAGACGTCCACTGCTGGACATAGGCCTCCCCCAAAGAGTGCCAAAGTGACCGGTCCTGCGCCACCCGCATCCAGTGGACTCCCGCAACCTTTACCAGGTCATCAGTCCACCTTGTGGACCTACGCCGCGCCTTCCGGTACGCGGTCGCCACTTGAGAACCATTCCGCCCCAACGGCCATCGATTCTACGTGCTATGTTCCCATGCCCACTGCCACTTAAGTTTAGCGATTCGGAGGGCTATATCGGTTACCTTGGTTCTGCTGCGGATAGCCTCATTTCTGATGCGATCACGCAGAGAAACTGCCAACATGGCCCTCTCCATTGCCCTTTGGGTGACTTTGAGCTTTCTTATCAGGCCCATAGTAAGCGACCACGTTTCAGTGCCATATGTCATCACTGGCTACACACACTGGTCAAAGACTCTCGTTTTGAGACACTGCGGAATATTGGACGAAAATGTGCCGTAGCTTCCCGAACGCTGCCCAGCCAAGTCGGATTCGACGATTGACCTCTTTCTCGAAGTTGGACCTACCTAACTGGATAGTCTGTCCTAGGTATACATACATAATCGTCTACAACTTCGAGCGTAAAGTGTTCGATTGTAATGGGAGTTGGTACGACATGGGCATTTGACATGATCTTCGTCTTATCCATGTTCATTCTTAGACCAACTCGTTCGGAAGCTTAACTGAGGTCATCGAGCATCGTACTTAGGTCCGGTGAGTAATTAAGGTTCTTAAATAAATAAGTTAATTATTATTCTATGATGTTACTGCGTGTACTATAATATTTAGTATTTGCAATTTACTCATTGAGTTTTTATTATTAAAATTGACGGACATGGTAGAAATTTTTGTAATCTTGACATTTTATGCAAATTTATATTGTATTTTTTGTTGTGTAAATCTAAATCTAAAAATAAAGCCTAAATCCAGAGAAGTTACCACTTATATCTCGGACACTAAGTAGCAGGAATCAGGATAACCCCCCCAAAGCTTTGAGTCCGAAACTATTACCAGGATGCCCCGTCAAGAGAAAATACTATACTTATAACAATTTTTAACCCTCTACTGACACCTGGAACCTCACCGCATTAATTTAACCCTAAAACGATTTCATTTTCTTTCTCAAAAAGTTTGAAACGGACAAATATCAAATTTGCATAAATGTTGCTGAGTCCAATATAAACTATCAAAAAAAGTATCAGCTCTTACTTATTTTCCTGGAAAACAATAAAAAATTAAAATAAAACAATTCAGGCTCGTCGTACGGTCTACGATCAACATATGTTTACACTTTTGCACCTTGCCCTTGTGATACGCATTTCTTTGATGTCGACAGTACATATTGAACAGTCGAGTTCATAAACTACTTCCCAAAGGTTCAAAAATATCTATGCAACCTTATGCCCTCAACAAGTCGTGTTCACATATTTTTGGTCACTTTGTCCGTGCACATATTATTGATCTCGACTGGACAAACTAGACTTCAAAATTCGTAGACGCACTGCGAGTGAACAAAGCCTCTGAAAAATCGTACTCACAGACTATGAAAAAGACACAAACGACTAGAAATTCTCAAGTCCCATGTTTCGTTCCACTTCCAAATGTGCAAAAATATTTTTCACCTCAGCAGCTCGAACAAGCATATTTCGCTGCGTGAAAACAGTGTGCAAAATGCGATTTTGCTCACTCCGTGTGACAATGTAGCTTTTTAATTTTGGTGCGGAGCACTGACATTTCGTCGTATGGGGTCTATTACAAGTTCAGAATATTTGAACTTTTTTAGCACTGTCCCTTTCATTTCAATACGAAAAAAGAAAATGGCAGACATAGGTTGATTCATAGTTCGACCATCGAATTTCAAAGTAGACCCCCCCAAAAAGCGGATAACACACGTTCGAAAACTATCAAATTAACAAGTTTAAATTACCAAAATAATAATAGGTACAAAGGAATTTTAAATTGAAGAATATTTAAATAAAAGATCTCAGAATAAACTCCGTTTTTCATAACAAATAGGTAAACATGAATTTTATTATGCTAGCTAATTAATAATTCTAGTTTAAACAATCTTAAACTCTATGAACGTATACCACAGATGCAGTTTCCGAACGCAAGCGCGGGGCCCCGCCCCTTTTAAAAAGTTGCGCGCTGTCAATTTGTTTGAGATTTTATTATGTATATTCTTCGTCATTCTTGCGGTTCTTGCGTTATTGATATTCAAATATAAAAACTACTGGGATAAATCAATTCTCTATCTAACTAGGAAATATAGGGAAAAGTCAGTGACGTGACGAAGGCAGTATTTTAACATTTTTAACAACAGTACTACTACGGCTAGTTTTTGATGTGCACGCGACATACACGTAATATGCTAATGTGTGCCCTTGTGATAATGATAAATATTTCCTAAATAAATATCTCGAAGATATGAGTAAAATCTGTGAATATTAATAATAACACGGTTAGTTTTTAGTGATGTGTTAGTGTCACGCGACACTTGTATACTTAGATAGTGAAATATGCTTTGGTTTCTCGCGCCTTGTCTCGCCTTTCTAGTATTGAATAACGGCGCGACCGGCGCTGAGGAGCTTGTTTTACAAGCAGTAGCTAACGCCTTATTAAGTTTTCTTCCTGAATAATCTTGAGACGAATAGGTACGTGATACTATGATATATTTTTGATGTGAATATGTTCTGAGATGAAAAGTTGTATGTGTTACTCGAGAGCAAAGTATTTGCATCTGGTGCTTTTGAGTCCTTCGCTGCGCTCAAGATTCAAACTTTTTTTAGAATCTTTCGCTTCCTCAGGACTCAAAATTAGCACTCGCAGCAAAAACAAACTTTGCTCTCTTGTTGCACAAATAACTATTCCCTTGCTGAATTTACGAGGTAATCAGAGGGAGATAAGCTTTTTAATTAACGTGTGTTCCGCTCGCTTCCGTCGAAAACAATGCAAATGTTTTTTGACTTTTGCACTAATTAAAAAACAACTATGCTCGTAAGTACCTACTTGGACGCATTCTTTTATTTTAGTGTCAGTCGTATGTAAGAAGACTATTTAAAAATAAAATTCGAACCTCAAAACTTTACCTGTACATGAAAATGTTTGTCATTATTTAAGCGAGTGTGATTTGGATTTTTGACTGCCATTCTAGGCAAAAAGGAAAAAATATAATGTAACTAATATGCAAAACAGTTTCGATGGGTGTAGGTATTGAACAGGATGTAACTAATCAAATTCCTGGACCGTATTTTTAATAATTAAAACAATCTGTATTATTCCGCATCATCTCGTAATTTCGCAGAATATTCTGTTTTTTCCACAATATAAAATTATCCGTTAATATAAAAAAATGTTTGGGCCTCGAAACTCAAACAAAATTCAAAACAAAATATTTATTTCATAGAGGTGACCTAAAATACTTACACAGACGAGGGTTTATCTATCCCCAGGAAACCATTAAGGCTTGTTCAAGAGCTTATTGCACATCCCACGGGCATGAGCCTATTTCTTGGTCATAATCATGTGTAACGAATATAACGAATATAAATTAGGGACGCCTGGTTAATTATTTTTTTATTTTTGTACACATGTGTCCCAGGACGTGGAGCGTGGAGCTTTGTACTGCAAGGGAATCTGGGAGCCTTCGGGAGACCCAGGCGTCATTGTTTATAAGTTAAGTAGGTACTAGGAAACATGGTACGTCCAGATATTGTAGATTTGTTACACACATATTTTGAACCTATTCGTCTCCAAAACTTAGCTGGAAAACAATTCACATATTCGGTAGTACCTTCACGCTAAGAGCTAAGATAAGCGTCACTTTCTAATTCTAGCTGGTGACCCTCCTAGATTCCAACCTTATGTATTCAAATAAATAGGGCCATAAGTACTGCAATGCTAAATAGCAATTTTGCAACTAAAAGTCTAACGGTAATGAAGATTTTACGATTACGTTCACACGATAACTTTTACTAGAAACTTGTTGGATTTCAACCCAAGCTTTCTTCTGGTTCTGGTTTAATCGTATTTACTACTAATGATGTGGGAAATTGATATAAATCTAGTTCTAATGGATACTGGTTTGGTCATTCTAGTAAATTCACGCTCTACTACAGGAAACCAAGAAAAGGTAATACTTACTCTATTTATAGCTTGATACATTGCGGAAGCTGGCAGAACTATTTATATCAATCATATGTATTATTTTACGCACTTTGTCATATTATTATTATTTCTTTATTCATAAAACAATTTACATTGTGTTTGAATTTATAGATTACTTAAACTACATGAACAACAATATCAAACAAACATGCCACTAATAGTAAAATTAAAATATAAAAACACGTAATTTAATTAAATGGGATGGGATTGAAATATAAATGTAGGATGTCAAATTTTAAATTTAAAGATTAATAGAATTATAATTTTATAAGTCAGAGATGCGTTCATTTACAAATTCCTCTACCGAATAAAAGCACTTCCTTAGCAAGAACGACTTCAACTTATTTTTGAAAAGGAGGCATAGAAGAAGATATGAAGATAAAAGAAGTGCGTAATGCGATGACGGCTGACGCAGAAGTATGAAAGAAAAAAACACCCTGTGCCGATGGGAAAGGGGAAGGACATGATGATGTAGTTTTTTTCACGTGGCAGAATCGGTGAGTCCCTATTACATATGCATACATTTTGCTAACAGGTAAGTACTCTGTACCTTACCTACTACCTTCGATGGATCGATTTTGGACCCTTGTGGGATTTCCTTATTGCATAATAATAAATGAATTAACAAGGCCCATATTTCTTATCACGTTCAATACGTCATCCTGTAATTATTTCCGATAGTGTTTTCATATTTACCTATGCGACTTTACAGGTACGATACCTATGTAATATTTAAGCTCGAGACAATTAGCGTTTTCGATTATTCATGTAACCTAATTTCCCCCTTATTAGATGTATAAAATCCCGGGAGTATCGTAAGTTTTCCAGAAGGTCATACTCGTATGTACGGAAGAGCATAATGTATTAGGTTGGCACGGTTAACCTGATGCTATCCACAACCTTCCTCAGCTCATCTCATCACGTGCACTTCGTAAAACTTGAACCGAGTATCGTAACAATTATGCGTGATCGGAGGCCGGAATTATATTGGTTCGCTGGAGGCGATTTTTCGGTAGGAAAGCGATTTGAATACCAGCCTTGGGTCTTATAGTTCGGCTCTTTCACATCCCATTTTTTTTGTTTTATAAATAAATAAACTCCAGGGCTATAGCATGTGCGTTGCCGACCCTTTAAGAGCGTAAGTACAATGACTCTTCAATTCGTATGCGAGACCACACAGCCATTTATATTTGAACAAAGACGATGAATTTTCAAATGACTTGATGACATGTTAACTCTATGGCAACGGAATTGTTATACCCATCTTTATTTTACGTTAGCTCAGCGCGCGTAGAAGAAGCGCGCGAAAAAGATTGAAGTGTGATTGGGATTGGAAGCGGCGGATAAAAATAGACCTAAAGATTTACTGTCCAAGGCAACCCCTTACGTCACGCTGACGTGATGTAGCCCTAGGCACTCATTAACCTTTTAGTCCTATCTAATTTTCGTGAATATTTTAGGGACTTTTTTTATAAAGACGGTAAGTTTTGTGTATGGAATTTATGTTATGGACGTATATTCTGCCCTCGTAAGCCAAATAGCGGTATCTCAAAATTAAATGTCATTGGAAGATGCAATTTAAAATCTACGTCTAATGACATAACTTACATTGACATTGACATTTCATTTTGAGATACCGCTATTTGGCTCCTCATGGTCAGTATTTAATTTGATAATATGACCAAATTAGAATAGATTGATAAGACTTAACGTCGGTGAAGGAAAAACATCGTGAGGAAACCTGCTTACATCCACGAAGAAATTCAAAGGTGTATGTGAAGTCCCCAACCCGCACTGGGCCAGCGTGGGGACTACTGCCCGTTCCCTCTCATCCATGAGAGGAGGCCTGTGCCCAGCAGTGGGACGTATACAAGGCTGTTTTTTTTTATAAGACAACGTAAAGTATTACCTAGTCGCTAACTATTATTGTTACAGTCACAGAACCCATGTCTGCTCTCAAAGAAGAGATACTACTATAATCTACTCTACTACTCTCGCATACGAATTGAAGAGTCAATGTACTTACGCTCTTAAAGGGTCGGCAACGCACATGCGATAGCCCTGGAGTACTATACCTACCTAACCTCTAAGTTCTCCCTGCTGTTTGGAGATTCTACATAAGAAAAAAAAATCACGCAGGTTTTTCCAAGTTGTTTTTTCTTAGCCAAAAACCTAGCTGTCAATATTGAATGACATTCCGTTAATAAGTTCCGAGAAACTCATTGATGCAAGCCAGATTAAACTTTTCCTCAACCACTGGAATATCTACCTAACCAATTTACCAAAAGTAGGTAACCTATACTCCAATTGGAATGTAATAAAATTGCGAGGACCATAATAACCCGTTCAATAGCAAACAAGTTTTTGTTACCGGAAAAGCCTTAACTTTCAGATGTGCACGTGGCGGGAAGAGTGTATTTCGGGGAAATACTTATAGGTTACGACCGAAAACTACTCGAATCGATGTTGCCGGCTGATTCGCTCGCTGTTAGTCTATGAATGAGTGAGAGGGATGGATTGAGCAAGTTCCCTGTTTCGGGGTAGACTGGGAGGCCTACTGCCCTTGTCATCTGGGTCAGCAGGGCGCTGCATCCCCGACGAGATGGCCCGACCTGACCTACTTCTGAGGTACGCAAATAGGGTATGTTTATTTTTTTCCGAGAAAGCTTGGCCTACCTATTAAGGTTACATTGTAATGACATAAGCATGAGATATTATATGAGAGGTGATTTTAATTATGTATGCAGGCTCAGAATACATTTGAAAAAAAAAATGCCTTGCTATTATTAGTCTAGTCTCTTTCAATAATGTTTGTATTAATGGGATAAGGAGCTCGATAATATCTGACACTGCCGCATTTTGTAGTAGCTACCGCTATAGAGGATGCTACATATTTGATGCTTTACAATTTCAGTTCATTCATTCATATATTAGATTCACGCCTTTTAGTCCCATAAGGGAGGCCATAGGCCACTTTACATAAACTTCGGTATAAAAGATCGACAAAATGTGATATCGCAGTGAAGCCCATCGCCCACAACACACTTCAGCCCTGCTGCACCCTCAATTTCAGTTTTTTTTGGATCGGTTCGTTTGCAGAAGCCCGAGAGGCTGTGTCTGCTGGTCTTGGCTGGCCTTTTGGGTAGTCTCCACTACAGGGCTACCCTACCCGACTGCCGAAAACTCAATTTCAGATATGTATTATTATTACCTATTAAAACTCACCCCCTCTCTTCCTCTGCGCATGTATAGGTACCACAAACGGTACTGGTATTGCAAGTGATTGTAATTGTCTATACCTACCAACTTTCCATACAACTTTCCATTTTTCCATACCAAATTCTTAGCGAGGACTAAAGTGCATAAGATACCCAAATGTATTGATGGCTGTCTATCATACTTGAGATCATTAGTGCCTTCATTTTTTTTAACCCTACATCGTGTGGCAAGACTATCAATTTCAACATTAACGACCTAATTAAGGTGTAATCCAATTCCAATTAACATTACAAAGCCATTATACGACGATGTGTATACTCGTAGGTAGGTAGGAGTGAATAGGTACTAATGAATTACCTATCCACTCCACAAAAAAGAATCTAATACTTACCTGTACGCCACCCGCCCCGATCCTGAGCTAGTCTTATCCAGGGCTGTTATTCGCTACGCGCTAATGCGGCTCACCCTGCCGGTCACCCGTCACGAAACTAGACCTACCTACGCTTAGTAAACTACGCATCGCGGTATCAAGATATATTTGTGGGTGAGCGTTGAGGTGAGCTTAAAACCAGTTACAGAATAGGGGGCAGGGGGGCTAGCACAACTGACGCCGCGCCGCGACGCGAGTCGAGAAGGATCTACCGTCCTCGTTCTAATTTGCACGGTGCGAGTGTGACAGGGGACGCTCAGTCGCGCGACAAGCGGCTGGTCAGCAAGTTGTGCTAGACGTACAGGAGTGACCAGGATTCATCATAATTGACGATAGAGATATACAATTTACACGGGCAAAATAAGAGTGCCTACTTTCGTACCTACGACCAACCATATTCGTAACATTAGCGACAATTCTGAGAAATAATTACCTTTAAAAACAAAGTTTTAACCGACTTCAATTTGGTACTCCGCCAAGCCACGAGAATATTTCCACATTTTTTTACAATTTACCACATGAACTGATTTCCGATAACAAATGCGTTGATTACTATAGAAAAAAACCGAATCGCTGTATGTGGGCCGATAATATTTGAGGACTTCTGTCGATTCCCCAAGATAATCCCCAATGGCACTTCATTATAGTTCCTATTTCAACGGAATCTTATCAGAACCTGTGACGTACTTCTGCACTTTTAAGTACATAATTGAGGAATTCGAGAAGTCATCTGTGGTCTTCATCATCAATTCCTCGCCACCAAATTTATGATTTTCGGATAATACACGAGTTATAATAGAAAATACAATTACTACACGCGTGCCTTATAAAATTTTAGGAGTTCCCTCAATTCCTCATGGATCCCATCATCTAACTGAATTTTAAAAAATGGGACCCAACTGGAAGCCTATAGGTACATACCAACAAAAAAAAATTCGAATCGGCTCATCAATGACGGAGTTCTGAGTTAACAAACATAGAAAAAAAACATAAAAAAAATACAACCGAATTGAGAACCTCCTCCTTTTGTTTGAAGTCTGTTAAAAAAATGCTACTAATAGGTTAAATGGTTTTAGCTACAACAACTTATAGTATTTAGCCCAGTGCCAGTTATCGGCCTCTTTGAACAGCCTTATTATACAAAATTATCATTAGGCCTAAAATTAACTTAATTTAAATTAATTCACTCAAAACGATCGATGACGGCAAATTGTTTTAGTATCGTATAGTTCGTACAGCGGATACGATGGTTATCAAGCCATACATTTCTCGTACTTATACTTCATGCAAATATTATATCTAACTCAAACTTATACTCAATAAAGGTTTTGGAAAAAAAATCTAATAGCTTTTTTTTTTTGTTTATTTAATTTTAAAACGGTATTGTATATTTATCTTTATATTCAAGCATCCTGTCCAAACTTTTTACGATGGAGTAAAAAATTATAAGTATGGATTTAAACAAAGCATTCATTGTCTTTTTTGTATTATTTATCTTGAATATTATAGAGCAAATGTAATATAATATCCCATTTCCAGCCCTATCGCGGTTGAAAACATACATAACTAAAACCGAGATATAGGTTTACATGAAAGCAAACCTCTAATAAAAGCTACACTGCCTAACTAGTATTGATCGGAAGCTGGACTCTGCCAAAAAGGCATCTATTTCCAAGCCGCTAAAATTAAAACGGTCCGGCTTTTTAACATGACCTCATCTCGTGTCGCTGTTGGCTTTTTCTAAAATTGGCAACTCCATTAATTGATGATGGCAATGACGTTCTATTTGTGACGAACAGTTCTTTCAACTACATAGTTATATCTACCTATATTTGTAGATCTATCTGCGATTATAATGGGATTGGCGGTGACAGTCAAAATGTATACGAACGCACAGCTATACCATTCCCAAAATCAGTGGTCGAAAGAATACCTATACCTGCTTACTCACACACACTACAGTACTTTCATATGTAGTATACCTAATGTACCTACTCTTGGCAAAAATGTCGCAGTTGTAGTGCGGTGCGGACGCAACCGCGGAAATGACTACTCGTACCTATGCATTTACATATATGTAGGTATAGCAATATAACAAATATAGTGTTAGTCACCTACGACCTACAGTCGCGAAAAAGTTATTTTTCGTTCCGGCGCCAAGTTCCCTTTACCTATTCTTATTATTACGTCTGGCTAAAAGCTCCGCATAGTTGGAGTTCCTTTGGCGCGAAGCTGGAATATGCACTCCAAAAAACAATAAGTAGCGATTATGCTGTCCCTCCCTCCACTGATACAGAGCAAGAGTTTTCTGTTTCTCTTCAGCGTAAGCGAACATTGTTTTATATTTCGTGTACCTCGGTAAAGCCGCAACATATGCGCAAACGCATCTCGTGCAATGACATTTGCTCGGATTACGAGTGAGATGAGAACAACTTTAACACTTGTGAAATCTTGGGATAAATTATGGGATTAAACATAAGGTTTATATGCGCAGAGTATTTAATTTGTTGCACATCAGAGGGTTAGTCACGTATCGTTCTGAACGTGCGTTAGGACGGTCCACCTTGCATTTTTCCATGTAAAAAATGTCATTTAGATCTACCTAACGTTCGTACAATGCCCTATGTACGTTACGTGATCGACTGGCTGGTTTAGGTACAGATAAATAAAAGCTTATATGCAATATATTTGTGAGTGAACATTACCTACCCTTTATCTTTAGTGTTACGGGTCAGGAGCTGACAAACACAACGCAAGACAGATTTAACAGGTTTTTTTTAACTCGTGTGTATTTTTCTTACATACACGGTGGTATGCCGACGTATATATTATGTATTAAAAATGGCCCGTCACCGCGCATTCGTATTACCGGCATTTACAGCCCTTTAGGTATATGTGTCACTAGCTTCTGCCCGCGACTCCATCCGCGTGGAACCTTGGGGGCTCCCTTAGGGGATTATTTTGGGGATAAAAACTATCCTATGTCACTCTTCATCCCTTCAACTATCTCCACTTAAAAAATCACGTCGCTCCGTTTTGCCGTGAAAGACGGACAAACAAACACACACTTTCCCATTTATAATATAAGTATGGATTTTCAGGAAAAGATACCTTCTTGTCGTTTGCACATGCCATTATTAATGATGAGCTAATACAAATGCCTCGATTTACGGCGTAAAAGTGGCAAAAACCGTTACCCTGAGAATGACACATATGGTTTTTTTATCGTACCGCAGTTCGATTACCTATTGTACCCATCCGTATCCCAGCTCTCGTTATGGGCAGCCTACGACGTACACCATGATATATTTGCGCAAATTTAGCTCCCCGAAATGCAAGTGTTCTGACTCCTCTGTGCTTATTGCTGCAATTAAAATAGCTAGTAATGAGTGGTACATTCCTAGTCGTGATCACGACGCGGTGATATATGGGCGTCGTGCGTGTGTATTCTACGACACTGGCCCTTTGGTGTTTCGATGACAAATTACGGGTTAGTATACTTATAGGTCCGACTTTGATTATTGCTTCATGGATGTATGTAGGTAGTTACAACCTACTACTCTGTCATAATCGTTTGATCTGTAGTTAATTGGATGACCTGCAGAAGTATTATATACTAAACTGAACTTGATGAACAAAACTTTATAAACTGATGTACCTATATAAGTTCTAATCTTATTCATTCATTTTCCCTTTGCTTACCCGAATGAACTAAATTTACAATGGTTTATGTTATAAAATACATCTCGAACACAAAATAGAAAATGATCAACGCCGCGGTACATATTTGTAGCACTAAATTATGGGTTTGTAGCCTATAGCATACGGTTTTAGTCATAGCCAATTGATCACCAACCAACATTATTACAATTTATTTTCCGTAACAATTTATACAAACCGGCACTGAAATATCTCAGTGCTTTACAACCTATTTTATTTACGCCACCGCTTATTTAACGAAAATAGTATTTGTAGTTACAAAGTTTATTAATAATTTTATTTTAAGATTCGCGTCATTACTTTAACAATTTAACTGCGGGCGACGTACGTAGGCGCCCCTACGCAAGTTATCTGAGAGTCAGCAGGAATTTGGCGAAGATTGTGGAAGTTAGCTTGCGTACGAAAACCTAGATATTCGCAAAATAGCAAACCTAGCGACTAGCATTAGTGAATTACCGGAGGGGCAGTGAACGTAGTGTGCACGTAAAGCGCGCCTCGTTCCTAATGAGCTGGCACGCTGCTTTGAACTCGAACCTATTTCAGTCAAAGAACAATGTTGCTTTGTCGTTCTGGGAAAAATAAATCTTCACACACCGCTGCACCGCGCTGTTTACTATGAAAACTCGCTCATAGCTACAACCCGGATAGGTTTTGCAGTATTGTTACCGCTAATGAACAGCTGGTAACGGATTCTAGAGAACTTACAGATTGGTATCTATTTTCGTCGCTCACAGTGAGTTATGTTGGGTGCCAGACGGCAAGTCGGTAGGTACGTAGTGGATATGTAATGACAGCAATTTATGTGACCAATAAATAGGACCTAGACGGGGATGCGTAGGCTCCGTCCGAAATAGCCAGAGCGGCCAGACGCGCTCGTAGCGCGGTGATAAATTGTATCACGATCTCATATTAATATTATACACTACTCTTATGTAAGCAAACGCTCGTTGCTAAATTACTTGGAAACAAATAGGCGATGTATCGTGAGTCTTGTTTTTCGGAAACGTAGCAATTTGTGTATTGCTGTCACTGAAAGTTTTAATTTATTGCTTAGGTACTTTCGAGTATAATTTGTGTTACAGAAGAAGATAAAGAATTCAAACATCCAGTTAAGTAAATTAGTAGATTTATAGAATATTATCTAGGCTTTTAAGTATATTGTCAAAGATAACATTTTAATAAGTACCTAACCTAAGTTACAGATTTTTTTAAACGACTTAGTAAAAGGACTGTCTCAGCAGTTTGACCTGTATCTTTGTATGTAAGTTGTTACGTTTTTTCTTTATGTTATAAGGTTGCCTTCTAAGGAGTGCTATTTGTATTTGTGTATTGTGCCAATTTGATCTCAGTTCACAATTTAACGATTTCACATTGATAGATTATCAACTAAGGAAAATATAAGTTTGTAATGATTATGGCACTTTCATATACGCACGTTCCATTTACCATATTCAGATTTAAAATAAAATTACAAGCAAAGTAAAGGAAATCGCAGTTCAAGTTTCCGTTTCTTAAACTATGTGTAACTCACATATTGTCACATCCAAGAATTTACAATAATTACGAGTATATAAATTACAAATTCAGTCCCAAGAGACACGATGGGAGTCAATTGGTCGACTGTGACTGTGAGTGACTAGTCGTAGTATGAAATTCTTTAAATACGATATCCTACTTTTAAGTGAACATTTTACCTTATCGTGATTTAAATTACTATTAAAGGTCTAGTACCTACTACTGTCACTTCCATATGATCTTCAATGTGCAAAAAAATTACGATTGTACTATACAATACAAGTGTACGATTTGTAACTAGCTAGTAGTCTAAGTAACCATCATTTATTACTTTTTAAAACGTGAATCTTTTTATTCGAATATTATACTCGGTATGTCCATATGTCACCCCCACGAGTCCCACGACCCACGGCCCGACTATATAGGAGGAAATTAACGACGCCTCATATTGAGCCTCTATATTTGAGGACTTCCGTCGACTCCACAAGGATCACCCTTGGCACTTCATTAGTTGCTATTTCAACGGAATCTTATCAGAATCTGTGATATAATTTTGTACTTTTAAGTACATGATTGAGAAATTCCAGAGGTCATCTGTGGTCTTCATCATCAATTCCACTCCACCAAATTTATGATTTCCGGGTGTAAATACACGAGTTATAATAGAAAATACCAAAATCACTACACTCAGATGTATGTATGTATGTAAGCACTTTATTGTACACAATAACAGGTTAAGGAATATACATTTTACACAATAGATCAAAGTACAAAGGCGAACTTATCCCTATAAGGGATCTCTTCCAGCTAACTAGAGATGTTGTACGTAGATGAGTAAATAATACGACGAGTCTCGGTTATAGAATGATTCCTTTATTAAGAAATACATCGGTTTATATGGGCATACTCTAACAATGAAGGTTACTGAAATGAGGTTACTTGTTAATTGGATTTGGTAATGTGAGACATAGTATCAGATTCTGAGATGCTAGGAAATAGGATCGGAAATATGATAGTTTTAGCGATCTATGCCAATAAAACTCACTTAAACCGTCAAAGATGAGTATATTGGATGATTTTTAGGTTTCACAAAACAATTAAGCTTGAATATACAATAATCCTCGATAAACAATGCCACCGCGAACAGAGCTAATTCCCCAAGTGTCACACCGAGCCGTTGGCGCCATAATTGACAGCCGCTGTCATGCAAAACGCATAAGGCGTTTTGCCATGCATAAAGTGGTGTTCAAACTCAAGTCCGACACGGCCTATCCTGATCATAAGTCGGCCTCGACTGCCTTCTGTTTTCTTTTTCTTAGTTTTCGACGCTCCCCTCTTCAAGTGGCGTGGAGAGTCTGCTGCGTCTCGGCGATCCAAGGGCTCGCGTCTCCCTTGTAGATGACCCGGACTCCAACACTGGTAGGGGTTCAGCATCCGGATCAGGGCTCAGCATCTCTTCATCTGAAACATAGTGTCCTTAGTCCCCGGCTCGTGCCATATTGAACATTACTTCCTCCCTTCTGACGATCTTCTTTCTTCATCAGGTATGGTTTCACATATAGGTAGTAATGTTCAACATAACTATCTCCTCGTCACAACTTCTCCATTCGTATTTCATTCAACTTTACGTCACCATCCTATCTTCGTAGTTCATTCATCACACGAAATTAACTCTCATTCATCAGTTTATCATCCATCGTCAAGCAAACCTCTTCATCGACTATAGTAGGATAGCCTACTCTGCAACACATGTGTACGGGCAGAGGCTTCCATTACAAGCAATACCCACTGAGATTAGGAACGTTCCCCTTTCATCACCAAGGAAGCTGAGATCATAAGTCTCCTCCTCCAATGTTAACAAGGATCTCACCCACTTGTTAACCTGTTGGTAAACTACGTGAAACCCTGCACGCACGTCAGTTAGATCAAATGCCATTCTCGCGTACGGGAAAATGAGAGTTGATCCGTCCCAACGCTCGCTCAAAAAGCCACGCAATTACCCTTCTACATACATGTACAGCAAGGCGCCCCAAGCACTTGTTAAGCTGTACCATGTATGATGTCAACAGAGGCTAGAGGCGTCCCCCAAGCATGTCAACCTGCACCAAGTAAACTGTTAACAAAGGCGTCTCAGCCATATGTTAACCTGCACAGTTAGTTATTATTGAAGTCGTTCACGGGGGATGAAGTTGCTCACGTCCGCAGGAATTGCCACCTTAACCCTGCACGTGTCCCCTGGGTGGCGCTAATCGAGCAACAACCATTGGCTGCTGTACCTGTCTGAATGACCTCACAGCACAATAACCGAGTCGCTACACTGGAATATACGATGAACGCTCAGAATGCTATGTCAAAAAGTCCCAAAGTGATCCCTCAATCAATAGACATTGGGCCCAACTTACGAATTTGCCAGTTAAACATCGAGGGAATAAGCCTGGCAAAGTGTGAATACCTACACAAAATTCTGACGAAACATAAAGTTGATGTTCTATTAGTTCAAGAAACACACGCTAAAGATGAGGATAACTTGAGGTCTAGAGGCCAAATCCAAGACTACAATATCGTCCATTCTGTTAACCATCCCAAGTATGGAATCGCAACATATGTGAGGAAAAACATGTCGGACGTCTCTGTCCTGCCGCAAGTCTCCCAACCAAACTACTTAATTTCTGCAATTAAAATCAACGACCTCTCCATTGCCAACATCTATAAGCCGCCCTCCCACACTTGGGAACCTAGATTGCCAGTGCTCCAGCACCCATGCCTCTACGCGGGAGATTTTAATAGCCACCATACTTCCTGGCGTTACGACTCCAATGACTTAAACGGAATACAGCTCGCGCAGTGGGCGGAGGATTACAATTATCACCTAGTCTTCGATGCCAAGGATAGAGGTTCCTTCAGGTCAGCGAGATGGAAGAAGGATTATAATTCTGATCTGACGTTTGTTTCGCAGAATGGAGGTGCACCTCTCGCGACCAAAAGGCGAGTGCTTTCAAATTTTCCTAATAGCCAACACAGACCTATCTTACTGGAAGTTGGTGACCAAATTCCACTTTTTAACTCCATGCCATTGCCTCGGTGGAATTTTCAAAAGGGAGATTGGATGGCCTTTGCCGCTGACATGGATGCGGCTATAAGATGGATACCGCCGAAATCTGAGAACTATGCAAGGTTTGTAGGCCTGCTTATAGCCACAGCAAAGAAGCACGTTCCGAGAGGTTTCCGAAAAGTATATATTTCATGCTGGAACAAAGAGAGTGAAAGTCTGTTCCAACAATACAAGCTAACGGGCGACCAGGAAATCGGAAGAAACCTATTAAGCTCCCTTGACTCACAGCGCCACGACAAGTGGATAGCCACAGTCGAAAAGATGGACTTTAGGGTATCCAGTAGGAAAGCATGGCGCGTTCTCAACAAGCTTACTGGTAAATCGGGTACAAGTCCTTCTTGCGCTTCCCAAACTCTAACCGATCGAATTGCTACCCGCATTGTTGAAACTTCTAGGGTAAAGGGCGATAAACAGTTCACCAAAATTATCAAAAAACATACCCAAAACCTGGCTAAATCACTGACTGTCGATGAAAACATCTCAAGAGCCTTTACAGCTGATGAAATCAGCACAGCTATCAAGCAGCTATCCTTGGGCAAAGCAGCAGGAGAAGACGGCATCTACAATGAATTCATTAAAAGCTTAAGCGCCAAATGCCACAGATGGCTGGCTGCTTTCTTCTCAGATATTCTCGAAAGAAATATTCTGCCCACAGGATTTAAGCATGCCAAGATAATTGCTGTCTTAAAACCTGATAAACCAGCTGAAGACCCAAAGAGTTACAGACCCATCGCTCTTCTCAGCTGCCTATATAAATTACTGGAAAAGCTACTTTCGAACAGAATTACTCCATTCATCGACCGTAAGGTCCCCGTCGAACAGGCTGGTTTTAGGAGTGGCCGCAACTGCACGGACCAGGTGCTCTCCCTAACAACGCACATCGAGGCTGGCTATCAGAAGCACTTGAAAACCGTGGCTGCTTTTGTGGACCTTAGTGCAGCGTATGACACTGTGTGGAGGCAGGGACTATACTACAAATTAATGAAGGTGATCCCTTGTAGTAGAGTTACGGGCCTAATTATCAACATGCTGAGTGACAGAAAATTTGTAGTGCACTTAGGCGATAAACAGAGCCGCCTTAGGACTTTGAACAATTGGTTGCCACAGGGGTCCACGTTAGCCCCATTACTTTTCAATCTCTACACTCATGACTTACCTGAAAAGGAATCCCGGAAATTTGTGTATGCCGATGATATCGCCATTGCATACCAGCATAAGACCTTTGAAATCTGAAGTGCAACTCAACAAAGATCTAAGTTCACTGAATGAGTACCTTAAGAAATGGCGCCTCGTTCCAAACGCTAATAAAACTGAAGTGTCAACGTTCCACCTCAATAATAAACAAGCAGCCTACGCGCCTACGGTTGTATTTAATGGTTCAATATTAGGTTACAACCCACAACCAAAATACCTCGGCGTGACTCTTGATCGCTCACTTACATTTGGTCCTCACCTTCAAAAGCTAGGCAAGAAACTAGGGACACGAAATAACATCCTACACAAATTAACAGGCACGGCCTGGGGAACTAGTGCAGACGTGCTCCGTTCAACAGGACTAAGTTTGGTCTACTCTGCAGGCGAATACTGCGCTCCTGTGTGGCTAAACAGTGCCCATACAGATAAAGTCGATGCTCAGTTGCGTAACACCATGCGATGCATATCGGGTACGGTCAAATCGACGCCTATACAATGGCTCCCAGTCTTAAGCCATATCCCACCACCACACCTTAGACGGCAACATGCACTTGTAAAGGAAGCCAACAAAATCCACAATAACCCAAATCTGCCGAGCTACCAAGAATTCACTAATCCTCCACCACATCGCCTAAAGTCTAGACATCCGCCATACCAAGCAGCCCGAAACCTGAAGCAGAATTGCTTCAATATTCAAGAGGCTTGGAAAGCGGACTGGCAGTCCAACTTGCCAAACAAAAATCTAAGCACCTACGACCCCACACGGAAACCGCACGGGTTCTCGGCATCTAGGAAGGATTGGTGTCAGTTTAACAGACTCCGTACTGGGCATGGGCGTTGTGCGGACTACATGTTTAAATGTGGTTGGCGAGACTCTCCAGCGTGTGACTGCGGGGCGCCCGTACAGACTATGCATCACATTATACATGACTGTCCGAAGCGAAAATTTGTTGGAGATGCCATAGACCTCTACTCACCTGACGCAGACGCTGCCCAGTGGGTGAAGAATTTAGACATAGTATTGTAGATTATAAGCGACTCTGTTATCATAATGCCATACGACTAAATAAATAAATAAAATAAATAAATTGAAGTCGTATTGTAATTCGTTTCATCACAGGAAGAATTAGAGTCGGTATGTTGTATTAGTTGGCCAGGACACGTTTTGTATTTTATTTTATTTTTAACGTGACTTAAGTTAAAGAGGGGGGGTGAGTGAATTGCGAGCTTATGATGAACAGAATGACAACTTTTAGACCCAATAATAAAACTGAAAGAACACTTACTTTCAAAAAAAGAAGCGCATGACTCTGGACACCACTCTCCTTGCCACAGCACCATATACTCAGCCGCAGATTGGGTGGTCTTTCCGTAGGACCCACTGAGTAACCGAAGCTCGTAGCGTCCCCCAGGTAAAGCCTTGATGACTTTATATGGGCCTCTCATTCCTGGATCTAGTTTTCCCGTCGACTGTGAATATTTTATGGCAAACACCAGGTTGCCAACTTGAAAGACACGAGCTGGGTATCGTTTAGCATTAGCATGAGTGTCCTGTTGCTCCTGATTTCGCTTTAGCAGAGCATTTGCTTTAGTTCTACACACGTCACGCCATGTGGTCCGGTGGGCCTGTGCGTGTTCCGTTGCCAAATCGCGGATCAAGTTTTGAATAACCGGTGTGGTACCGTTGACTCCTATGAGTAGGTTCATTGGGGAAGCCTGTGTTGTTTTTTGTTTGGTGATGTTGAGGACCAATTTTAACTTCCATAGTTCGTCAGGCCATGACGCATTCTTGTAGTTTGCTTCGATACGGATCATGTTGAGTAGGGTCCTCATGTATCTTTCCGCTTGTCCATTAGCGTGATGCATGCCTGGCGTAATGTAATGAATATCAGACCCCATCTCTTTGATCCATTTGACGAAATGAGTGGCAATGAACATTCGTCCACGATCGGCGACCAGTAGTTTGGGTACTCCAAACAATGAAATTACATTTGACAAGCATACTATCAGCTCGTCGGCGACTTGACGTTTCATGGGGTAAAGTAAGCAGTATTTACTGAAGGCATCCACTACCACAAGGATAAACTTATTGCCATTGCATAATGGCAAGGGACCAAGAGCATCAATATGGAGAGTGTCGAAGGGCACCTCTGGTTTTGGCCAAGAAGAGATGTACTGGTGAGGTGCTCGTGGAACACGTTTCATCGAGATGCAAGTGAGACAGTGAGCAACATATTTTGTCACAAATTGACGTAGACCAGGGAACCAGAAATGTTGTAGGATTAGATCTATGGTCTTATCAGTCCCTACATGCTCATGTTCGTCATGGAATATACGTAGAAGGCTTAGCCGGTAGCCTTTGGGAACGTAGCATAGAAGTCTAGATTCTCCACCCGTTGTCTTGTATCGATAGTACAGCATGTCGTTTTGATAAATATAACGAGAAGAGTTCAATTGACCATCCTGAAGCAGTTCTCTTAATCGCTCGGTTTCCGAATCTGCCGCCTGTACCATTTGAGCCCAGTTGCGAGATCGGGATATGTGATTTACTCCAGCTATGGGATTGCGGCTCAAGTAGTCTGCATGGCTCATCATAGTGCCTTTTCTGTATTCTACTTCAAAAGTAAAATCTTGGAGGTAGACCCACCAGCGAGCCACGCGAGGGAGTAGGTCCTTTTTCTTTTCCGTAGCTTTTAGGGCGTTGCAGTCTGTCACAATTTTGAATGTAATGCCCATGAGATAGTGTCGAAAGTGGCTGAGTGCTCTTACAACTGCTAGAGTCTCAAGTTCGTAAGAGTGATACCTGCTCTCTGCGCCATGTGTGCCCTTGCTGAAGTAAGCAACAACTCGCTTTTTGCCATCTTGGTCAATCTGTAACAGGATAGCTCCGTACCCCAAGCTGCTTGCATCGGTGTGGACTTCCGTTTTTAAATTAGGGTCAAAGATGGCGAGTATTGGTTCTGTCGTCAGTCGTGTAATTATGTCTTGGCGAGCTGTTTCCTGTTCTAGACCCCACTTAAATTGCGTGTTCTTTTTTAATAATTGTGATATGCAAGCGGTTCTTTTCGCATATCCCTCAATGTAGCGCCTGAAATAACCCGCTAACCCCAAAAATTGTCTCACCTGCTTCACATTAGTAGGAGGTGAGGATTTTACTAAAGTTTTTACTTTATGAGGGCTCGGTCTAACCTGACCCCTGCCGATTAGCCTTCCCAGATATTCTACCTCTGTGGCAAGAAATGAGCATTTACGAATATTTATTGAGAACCCTGCCTCAGTCAATGCGGAGAGAACCCGCTTTAATAGCTCTATGCCCTCTTCAACCGTGGAGCTCATAAGGAGCACATCGTCCATGTAAACGAGTACTGACCCCTCCTCAATAAAGGTACGCAAGGTCTCGTTAATGATGCGTTGATAGACTATAGGCGAATTTGACAATCCGTAGGGCATCTTGAGGTACTCAAAATGACCCTCCGGAGTGACAAATCCGGTCTTGTGAATAGATTCCTCATCAATTGGGATCTGGTGGAATCCCGTTGCCATGTCGAGACTAGTAAAATATTTGGCCTCGCCTAACCGATCAATATGGTCGTCGATCAACGGAAGTGGGTATCGATCCCTGACGGTACGTCGATTCAGCGCTCGATAGTCGACGCACATTCTGTCTGAACTGTCTTTTTTTTTACTAATATTATAGGGCTGGCGTATTGCGACGTCGATTCTCGTATGATACCTTTTGCCATAAGATCCGCTATAATTTCTCGAACTTTCAACTTCTGATGAGAGAGTTTATACGGACGGTACGCGACAGCTGCTTGATCGGTGAGATTTATTTTCATTTTTCCCGTTTTAACTGTACTGCAAGTGGTGCCCGGTATAAGGAAGTCCGAATACTCGTCTAATACCGACATTAAGGATTCTCGTGATTGACCCTGCAACGGTGTACTAATATGTGTGTGCGTATTTGACGTAACAATGCCGACGTGGTTAATTTTATAAGTTGAGTGCGTAAAGTACTGTTGATCCTTCGTGCGAACAAAAGTAACTCCGTCGCGATTTAAAATATCGGTGCCAATAATAACCGGGAAGCTTATACATTTTGCAGGCACTACCATGAGATCCGCTTCAATGGAAATTTCGCTAAACTCGATGGTCAAAGTCACACTATGTTCGACTACTATCTTGACCTCCGATACCCCTCAATGTACAATTGACAGGTTTCAACTTGTATGCAAAATATTTCAAAGCGTCCGAGGATAGGTAGGTATTAATGAAACGTTGAGAGCACCGCTGTCAATAAGCACATCAATAGGCACGCCCTGAATTACTGCCGTTGTAATATCGTTGCTAATCGAATCGGTAGCCGTTCGCTCCGCAAATAGATTGACTTTACGTTTGTTACGTGGACCCGACCTATCTTTTGCAAAACACGTCTGCTCTGTGTGACCGGATTTTTTGCAAAACGTACAGTTCGTAGAATTACCCGTTGTCGCACTTACGGGGCCTCTTGTTTCGTTTTTGTCCTGTATTTTGGATTTTTTTGGACATCGAAAACTTTTGTGTCCCATTCGACCGCAATGATAACACTTGATATCACACATTGGCACTGGTAACGAGCGTTTTTTTGGCAATAATGTACGCGTTTCATTTTGAGCATGGTTATGTTTCACGTAAATGGATAGAAACGACACTATGTTATCGCATGTCAGGTTCGCGTTCGCAGCTGCTGCCTTGATTTGCGCATCACTAATCCCTCGAATAATAATTAGAGCCATTAGTTCATCGCTTAATCCTTTAACAATTTTTAAACGAAGTAGCGTTCGTCTCGCGTACTCAGCATATGTCGCATAGTTATCTGAGTTAGTGCTCATAGTGTTATATAGAATACTCGCATAGTCGAGTCTGCGTGGACATAGTCTTAAATTCTTGTATGAAAGTGTGCCATGATCGGTCGTTCGACACCCAATCGTGCAACCAAGTGCGCGCGTCACCTATTAAACAGTCTGCTACTCTTGACAAACACTCATAATCATCCCATCCATTTGAGAGCTTAGCCCGTTCCACCTCTTTACACCAATCATCTATATCATGGACAGCCGGGTCCAATTTTGACACAAAATAATTTTGGTTCGGTTTCGTTTTAAAAGATTTCAATGCATCAATTAAATCTTGAGTAGGGGTAGACATAGGCGTCAGACCCTCTCTTGTATGGGTGCAAGGTGTCGAATTAACATTAGAAATGTTACTTACAGGTATTCCCGATGATATCTGTTCACTTGTAACGCATTCACTTGCCTGCACCTCCTCTGTGATTACAACAGCCGGTGTACTGTACCCGGGCTCCAGGTTACCAGCAGATTTCTGGCCACCGTCGTGGGTCAGCACAGCAAGGCGTGCGGACGGACACGAGATCACATCAGATACAACGCTAGTAGAATTGAACGCGGGGCCCTCGGGGCCTAAAGGCTTGCCGCAGTTTACCGAACGATTCGCGTCACCGCTGCTTTCTAAAGCGTTAATTCGTAATAGAATCGAATTTAATGTTGTGGATATTAATTGCAAATCCGATCGCGGCGGTGCCGGCGTGCGCGTACGAGATCTTTCACGATGCTTATAACTACGGTTCCTATCCCTATCGCGCCTATGGGATCTGCTTCGTGGACGCTGTTTATCAGGAGACATTTCAAAAATACTCGTAAACTAACACTTTAGTTTTTTGACGAAACAACACTCCACGACACCGTGCCAAGCCACCGCTTGTGAGCTTGGATTTGTCCGTATCCAACTTCTGATTTTAGCGATCTATGCCAATAAAACTCACTTAAACCGTCAAAGATGAGTATATTGGATGATTTTTAGGTTTCACAAAACAATTAAGCTTGAATTTACAATAATCCTCGATAAACAACGCCACCGCGAACAGAGCTAATTCCCCAAGTGTCACACCGAGCCGTTGGCGCCATAATTGACAGCCGCTGTCATGCAAAACGCATAAGGCGTTTTGCCATGCATAAAGTGGTGTTCAAACTCAAGTCCGACAATAGTTATTCATTAGATAAAGCAAATGCACTCGTGCGTGAAACGTCCGTATCCGTTACATTAATGAATGGAGTCATCCTGCTGTACTCCTCACACCTCACGCCTCTCCTTTTTTTTTAGACAAAATTTGGAACATGTTTTTGGTTTAAAATTATCTGTTACTCATGTACTTAAAATTAGCTTATTTATATTTTGTATACATTACTATTTCTGTTACAATATTGTTTCTTATACTATCTTACTGGTTTTAAACTGTTTATTATGTGTTACTGTTCTTAAACTGTTTACTGTGTCATACAAATATGGGCGCGAGTAAGCTTACTCGTTATCTTTTGCTTAGGATGCGAATTCATTGTTTAGCTATTGTGGTTTAAATATGATATTTCTTAATCTAGGACGGTGTCTTATTGTTTTTTAAATATTATATTTCTTAGTGTACGGGTGGTAATGTTCCCTATTTGGATTTGGATGTATTTTATGTCAGTGGATTCGGGTTGCGTTCTTGGATCTGTATATTGGGTGGTCTACGATTAATGATGTAGTAATTTGCTTCAATTTTATTTAGTATTTTCTTAACCGTCAATATGAATGTACTAGTTGATGAAGTACTGAGCGCGATCTTGGATCTTGCTGCTCCCTGTTTGGCGTGTTAGTGTGCGTTTCCGGTTTTTATGTGCTAAACTTTTGTGTAATTTAATTCAAAGATTCACGCCTTTATTCCCAGAAGGGGTAGGCAGTGTTCATTAAACTATGAGAGTTGGACAATAACGTTGTGTATTATAGTTTGTTGCAGTTTGTTGCAAGTGGTAAGTTTTCAATTTGTGTTTTATGGTTAATAGCAATAGAGTTTAGTTCTGATTGTATAAAATATTTAATTAATTTTTACCGTGTTAGTGATTAAACTTGAACTTGAAAAGTTGATCTTGAATTTCGGTTTATGGTTCCTAGTATAAGAAGTTTGATTTCCTCTGTTTTCCGTTTTTTTTTAAATATTAAATCTCATCCTACAGTAAATAGTTATTTTCAAATAGAAATATTTTTTATAATTTTAATTTTTATTTAGTACTTCTACGCTATAAAAATATTATATTAGTATTTCCTTATTGGTTGTGAAAAAAATGAATAAAACAATATATATATTACTGTACTGCTACTTAATAATAGCAAGTTTTTTATGTTTTTATATTTTGATATTTTTATTTACTTTTATTTTGACCTACATTATTTTTCTTTAATATTTGTTTTTTTTAGTGCTTTTTGTCATATTTTTCTTGGTTAATGTTTATTTATTTAATTTTACTCGTCAATACTTTTATTTGGTTAGGTTATTTTTATCATTACTATCTTCTATTTATCATTTTTATATTTTTTGGAATCATTATTTATTTTATTTTATTTTTATTGCAGTGATCTTTCTCACTTTTAGCCTGATTAATCTGTTGTACCTAGGCATATATCTGTTGTTTAGTAGTTTTTTGTTTAGTAATTTTTTTGTTTAGTTTGTTGTTTAGTAATTTGGTTTTTAATAGTTTGTTGCTTTGTAGTTTTTTGTTTGGTAGTTTGATTTTTAGTAGTTTGTTTTTTGGTAGTTTGTTTTTTGGTAGGGATACGCATTTACGTGGTTGGCCAACCTTACATATATAATTATTTGCTTAAAGGTACAAGATATATTATTTAATTTATTAAGCGCGCATCACATATCAATGTATGTGTAAACAGGCAGTTCTTTTAACACTACGTGTCTAAGGGGCTTCACGATTGATAACTCGATCGAATCATGATCAGCATCCAAAGATTTCCTCCCTGCTTTGAGTACCTGGCTTATCCCTTATACTTTTGTCAAGCATGTGCGCGTTCCGCGACTGCGCGAGGAGTCCCTCGGACGCTTGTTGCTGACTAAAAGCATATTTGTGTTACAATAATGACGTTTTAAATTTTCTTGTTATTTGCATTCTTGCTTGTATTTTGCTCTTTTATTCGTTAATATTTGTTGGTTAGTTATTTAATTATTTTATTTATTATTATTATTTTAATATTTTGGGTATTTTTTTGAAATATAAATTAATATCTAGTAAATTGAATATAATGTTCATAATACCTTATTCTTCTATTTAAATATAATCTAATATTAAATCGAATATAATGAAAATAGTAGCTTATTTGTCTATATAAAATATAATGAAAGTAATTAATTATAGCTTATTTGTATATATAAAAATATTATCTAGTGTCACTGTTTGTAAATATAAATATTTTATTTTTTTCCTTTTATTTTGTATTATTTTAATGAATTTTACTTATTTCCTGGGCTGTACCCTGGATGTAGTTTGATAATAAGATTACGATTTATTTTTGTTAATAAGAGAGATTACGCACGTTCCTTGAAAAACATCGTCATATAAGATTTTCAGCTACTTTTAGGTGATCAGTCTAATCGTACTGTGAAAAACTTACATGTGCCTTCTCGGATATAAATTGATTTTAATTTTTTAATTTTTAATTTCATCCCGCATCCGTATGACATACAAGATGAGTCACGTAGTACAGTACCTACGTGACTTTATGAATTGAATATAATCTTCCATCATAAATATTATTTCGTGTCACTGTTTATATAAAAAAAAAACTTTATTTTCGTTTTATTTGGAACTTATTTTAATGAATTTTGCCTTTAATATTATAATTTTTATTTATCATCTTTACTTCTTATTTTATCGCATTGCATTCTACGTATTGTACTTATTGGCAAATGGGTCTCGGTACTGTATATCCTATGTAATAATACGTCGTCACGTATATAAATTAAACTGCCGTCGGAGTCTTTTGCTCCTAATAATAATAGGTTATGCGTCTTTTTGCGCTTCCTTTTCAATATGGCATAATAGGTCGCAACCTTAGTGCGCCTGTATTTGGAGTCACTTTAGTGCTCTTTAACTAATGATATATCTTTGTACCGTACCTGAATGCTTAATATAATATAATTAAATAGGAATGTCTGATTTGTTGCGAAATATAAATTTACTCGGGTTTATTAAATTTTATTGACACTAAATTTACACATAATTTAATCTAAATTATATGAATTAAAATTTCTCTTAATTATCTACTTTTCAAAAATATGTTAAGTAAAAAAAAATGGAACAATGATAATTAAAAAAAAACACGATACGCCTTTTGACGTCTTCATTGTGCCGTGGTCTCGTCTCTGAAGCTGGCTGGCTGGCTGGTGGTTGCAGTGTGCTTCTTCGGGACGGCTGCTGCGTTGGTTTCTGATGCGGGCCGGGAAAACCCTGGACTCCCTCGAACATGGGCCGGGATAACCCTGGACACCTCTTCAATTTTCTTAACTGAACCGGATGGATTAACTGGACCGATCGATGTGCTGCGTTGATTTGTTGGCTAGCCTTGGCTACGGCTAGGGTAGGTTCTCGTCGAGCAGCAAATTGTGTGGAACGCGGCGCGGTTTTATTTAATCGTCGCAAGGCAGGTCGCGGCGAAGCGACCTGCCCTGGCAGGAACACTAATGAAAATGTCCTGCCAGGCCTGGCAAAGTCGCCATGAGATGTTGTACGTAGATGAGTAAATAATACGACGAGTCTCGGTTATAGAATGATTCTTTTATTAAGAAATAATACATCGGTTTATATAGGCATACTCTAACAATGAAGGTTACTGAAATGAGGTTACTTGTTAATTGGATTTGGTAATGTGAGACATAGTATCAGGTTCTGAGATGCTAGGGAATAGGATCGGAAATAGGATAGTTATTCATTAGATAAAGCAAATGCACTCGTGCGTGAAACGTCCGTATCCGTCACATTAATGAATGGAGTCATCTTGCTGTACTCCTCACACCTCAACACGCGTACCTAATATAATTGAGGAGTTCCCTCAATTCCTCATGTATCCCATCATCCAACTGAATTTTTGACCCACCTGAAAACATATACTTACAAACGAAATTCTGAGCAAACAAACATTGAAAAAAAAAAGATTAAAAAAACAACCGAATTGAGGACCTTCTCCTTTTTTCTGATTTCGGTAAAAAATAAACATCCTCTTAAATGTAGAATTGTTACTATTTCCTAAGAAACTAAGATTCGCAAATGTATTTACACATTAAATTCAAGAAGGTAAGCGAGTAACTGCGTTATTTACTTCATCTTTCTTCTTTTTTCGAATAATCCGGAATATAAAGTGATTTTACGCTCAAAATATAAAAAAAACTAATTCTTGTAAAAATTTATACTACGTTAATTTATTACTTATTACTATACCTTTTCAAGTAGGTATTCGAAATATGGCCTCGAAATCCGGATATCAAATCAGGCGGATATCCGAATAAAACGAATATCCGGATATCCAGATTGCAAGTCCAAGTCCTGATCCCATTGTTCTAAAGCTTCACCTTAAAGCATGTTGATGAGGCTACTTATGTTGAACTTTTTCGAGGGATAATCTTCTTGTTTGACGTTTATTTACGTTTATCTTGGTGTCTTCGGTGAAATCGATGTCAACAGATTTGTTGACTCGATAGCGCCTCTGATGCTTTGCTAATTTCGTGCTTGAGGTTGCCGATGAATAGCTTTCAAAGACATGTCTTTCCGTGTTGTTTTCCAAAATCACAGAAGAGCAGATATCTCGAAAACTATACAAGATATCGAAAAACTTGACCGAGTAAAACTTGTAGCAAATTGAATCAGCTTTTATCTTGTGTAATAGTCATGCTAATATTAGGACGGATAGTTTCCGAGATATAAGCAAAAAACCGAAAAATAGGACCTCCCCCTTCTCAAGGGCCATGAGCGGGGACTTTTAATATTTTCCTAACTAGTCCAAACAAAGTTACCAAGTAAATATTTGTGTTCCAAGCATTTCCTTCTATACCTTTTCGTTGTTTGGCCTTATGTTAGGAATAGTCCTTCGGGATAAACAAAGGCTTTTCGGTTTTCTGTATAGGTAAGTGCGGGTAGGTAAGTGGCGAGTAACTAAGTGTACAATGTATCAATCTATAAATACTTGGGCAACTTGAAGCTATACATAAAATACATATCTGTAATTTAGTTCTCAATCAATCTATCAACAAATAAATAAAAGTCTCCGCCAATCTTACACAAATCGACCTAGTCCCAAACTAAGCAAAGCTTGTACTATGAGTACCTACTAGACGACGATAAACATACTTATGTACTTAGATAAATAAATACCTAGACAACATCCATGACTCAGGAACAAATATTCGTGTCCATCACACAAATAAATGCCCTTACCGAGATTCGAACCCAGGACCTCTAGCTTCGTAGGCACAGGTAACTACTAACTAATGATAGGCTAAACCGGTCGCAAACATTACGCTGTTTCTTAATTTCACTGCAATGTAGTCCACTCAAACGCCCCAGCGCGAGTTTTTATCAAAATATTCAGCAAACCAACTATTTAAGCAAAAGAGAATATTTATGTCGGTATTTAAGGAACGTGAGCTTCAGTTTGTTGACTCATCTAATCCTAAGCCTCAGACGTCTGCCAGCCCACGCTGTTCTCTATTCTGCTGGATAATTGCCTTCCAATTATTGCTACACGATTTACCTTTTACCTTTTCGTGAAATATTTCGTTTGAAACCTGTGAAATTATCGTTACTTTTTACCGACCTCCGCTCGTTTATTTTTGGAAAATGTAGCTAAGGTAACAGTTGTTGCAAATAGCAGGTTTTCATTATATTCATTAGGTAGGTAGTAGTTAAATAACATCGATTTTAAATATAACGAGAGCGCGTTTTCATGTTCAACACACATAGGTCATTTTTCATTCAGTATTCATTTCGCGTTGTTTGAGATTTGAATTGCCAAACGCCTGTCAGGTAAAGTCAATTTCAATTTATAATTGTTGTTTGTTCATGCCCATACCAAGTTTAGGTACCTACAGATTATCTACCTTCTCTACCACATATTTAACCTCTAAACGTTGATATGGCTTTGGACTTAATTGCATGCGGGAAAAGGTTGTTTTTGTCATTATACAGTCAAGTGATGTACGAGGTTAAGAAAGTATGCAGAGGAAATCCCGTTATCTGTCCGCTGCCAACAGCAGGAAGTTGATGCAGTGTTTTGTTTTATTTAAATTAACAATGTATTTCAGAAGTTTTCAGCTGTATAAAGTCGTAAAGATTTTTTATAAATAATTAAGTTGCACATAGTACATGATTGGGATTTAAGTTAACTATAGACAGATAAGGCATTTATTTGTTTGCTACCAGGCCCAATTTCACCAACTTGACAATTGTCACATGACAACGACAATTCTCCACACATTGCTGCATAGCAACCACCTTAAGATCTAGAACAAGCTATATATGGCGAATTGTAAGTGTCAGGTGACAATTGTCAAGTTGGTGAAATAAGGTCCGGACATAAAAACAAAATCTAGACACACGGCAGTGTGTCCGCCAAGTTCGAGCAAAAAAAAGCGACACACCGACCGTGGGTTATATTACACGAACCATTTCGGGCCATTTCGACCACCCTATAACTCAAAACATATTTTATCTACGCAAATGAAATTTCGATTGTCTGTTGATATCCCCTTAATTGTCTAGAATACAAAATTTCATTATTCTACCTATTCATACCAGTTCTTGAGATATTGACGTCAGAAAATCGCTATTTTTACTATACACTCACTGACTCACTGACTCACTCATCAAAAACCTAGACCACTTCCAATGGTCGTACTGACTTGAAATTTGCAATGGAGATAGGTCTTAAGGTCAAAGTAAAGGGAAAAATCTGAAAACGGCCAAGTGTGAGTCAGGTTTAAAAATAGCGAAGGTGTAACTTTGTTCTACTATGAAGTAATAATGAACTAAATGGGTCTATCTTCCAATGGTCGTACCGACCTGAACTTTGGCTCGAAGATTTGTCTTTAGGTCGAAATAAAGTAAAAATCTGAAAACGGCCAAGTGTGAGTCAGTTTCGAAAACAACGAATGTGTAATTTTGTTCTACTATAAGTAAGTATGGAGTGGAAATGAGATAAGACTTATTTAAATATAGATACATACCAATTTAAGACAATAAATGTTTGTCTTAAAGACAAGAACAATAAAACTGTTCAATTTCCGATAAAGGGATCCAGACAGGGCCACGCAAGTAGTTATAGGAATGCACACTTGACAGTACTTTTTAATGATGTAACTTGGCAAGTTTTAATAGAAAATTATATACTTGACACATTGCATTGAAAAGGTGTGTGGTGTGTGAAAACTTGCCAAGTAACATCATTAAAAAGTACTGTCAAGTGTGCATTCCTATAACTATTTATGATTTGAGGTATTTTTATGGAACTTGGTACTTATTCAGATCTCACTTCTTTTATAGGCGAAGCATTCCCTTAGTATCGAACTTGGCAGCCTTTCACATTTATGTTTTTGATGGGTTGTTATCAACCAAAATCAGCGTTGTCCATTTAATCCGTAAACTATTACACCTAAAAATGCATCTACGATGGACCATAACTGAACTGTTGGTATTTTAAACCGACTCCAAAAAAAGGAAAATGTTCTCGATACGGTTGTATTTTTTTTTTCATTTTGTTTTCGTTTAATGTTTGTTACCTCAGAACTCTGTAATTTATGAGCGGATAAGTACCTACATTTCTTTTTGTTTGTAAGTTTATGCTTCCAGATTGATCCCATTATGATCAAAAATCCAGTTGGTCGATGGATTCCATGAGAAATTGAGGGAACTCCTCAAATATATATTAGGCACACATGTATGTAGTAATTTCGATATTTTCTATTATTACTCGTGTATCTTCTATTATACACCCGGAAATCACAAATGTGGTGAAGTGGAATGGGTGATGAAGACTAGTACTTACGGTATAAGTACGTCACAGAATCGTATTCCGTTGAAATAGTAACTAGCTAGGTACCGAAGTACCAAAGGTCTCAGCATAATCCTTTGTTGAAGATCGACGGACCTCCTCAAATATTATCAACCCACATACAGCGATTTAGTTTTTTTCTGTAATAATCAATGTTCTTGTGGTAAAGTGAAAGGAAATGTGGAAATGTTCATGTGGCTTGGCGGAGTACCTTCTGAATTGAAGTCGGTTAAAACATAATAAATTATCCTTCATAAGATTTGGAATAAATTCAAAGGAGTTGGTATTTTTTTTTTCTAGACCTAGATTTTGTGAACAGCTAGTGAGGCACGCTAGTAAATCGAGACTCATCCAGCATCATATTTTTTCGTTTGCATCATTGACTTGACACACCCTGATCGGTTGAATTACACACATATCCCTGGATAAAGTTTTCATACTAAGAAAGATCATATAAGTATAAAGACTATAAATTGTCTTCAACTCACAAGGCCCTATCACGACTTCAAGTGCCGACGGCAGCGGTACGACGCCAGCCCCCTTTTCTGTAACTTGTTTTAAGCTCATCTCAACGCTCACCCACAAATATATCTAGACACCGCAATGCGTAGTAACTAAGCGTAGGTAGAGGTCTTGTTTCGTGACGGGTGACCGGCGGGGTGAGCCGCATTAGCGCGTAACGACTAACATCCCAGTTCGTCTATGTATTGTCTATGCTCGCTCCCGGCTGCAGTCACGCGTCACAGCGCGCTCAGCCGAGCGTCCACCCGGGCTCTCCTCGACGATGACACGAGTACCCGTCCAGTGCGTTACAAGTCAACCCACGTAAAATGAACTCTGGCGGCCATACATTTTATATGGCACCTGGAGCTCTTTTTAAATGTGTCGAGGTATACGCTGTTGTTGAGATTATTTGACGTGGCCGACGTTTTATAAAAAAATCATTGGAATTGGAATCTTCTCCTTTGAGCGGTAGAGTGGTTTTTCGAATGTGTTACTTTGATGGAATTCGGCCAACTCTAATAATTATATCTACACCTTGTTCATACATGGAAAAAGTAGTATGACCACGCGTGTTAAGCGGGTAGCTTTGTTAGTTTGAAGCTTTGAGGAATACTTTCCGTACCTTTTATAGATTAACCCTAAATTTAGCTTCCGAACAGTTTCGTTACAGGTGAACTACTATTAACCAGACTTTCGATTACGTAGAGTTATATACAAATGAGTATAAAACTTTTTGTGAATGGATAGGCCTAGGACTTTGATGTACCTAGGTATATTACTATATTACTCACGTGATTGATTAAATAGTCAAAACTTAACTGTTTTAATGGGCAAACATGTACGGGAATTTCCTCTTAATCACCACGTGAATAAATGCTCTCACACTCGATTTGAATGTATTTTTTACACTACTGACGAATAGACGAGGTTTATGTTTTACCGTCTGTATGTATGTGTGTATGTCTCATTCTTTGGCACGCCCTGCTGCCTAAACCGTTTGACGGATTTCGACATAAATATGAGGTGTCGTTGGATTCCTCTTAATCCTAGGCTATGATATTTGTAAAAAAGCAGGCAGGATTTTCTCGCAAAATCTTTTGATCTCACTTGTTCTTGTTGTTGGTGTCCTTTGACCTTTGGACCTGGGCTATAATACCTACACATATGTAATGTCCTTAACTGTAGTTACGAATATATCTACTCTGCTATCTTATTTTTTACTCAAAACAAGTGTGTATGAACTGGTTTAAAGTGTTTAAACAGACGCCTCTATTTGGAATAGGATTTCCACCGTTCACCGGGCGGTATTAGATAGTTTTCCTTTTAAAACACGTTCGTATAAAACTCGTTTAAATCTTTCCCTGTGCGATCGACGGAGCGCGGCGAATCGACCGATGGCCCTCGGACACCAACTACGTTTGGAAATTCATTTATTTTAATGATTATGACAATCATTGGGTTTTATTTGAGCACTATCGTTATGTGAGAATATGAGTTATTGTTATTGCTTTCTATTTTTTGTAAGTATGTGTTTCACGACCACGTACGAACCGTATGAAATGTAGCCAGCAAAAGCTTCAAAGTAAGGTTCGCAATACGGATCCAACTTGTATGGAATTATTCGGATCCGGATTAGTATTTAAAATACTAGTCTTAGACAGTTAGCAAATTAATTATTAATGCGACGGTAATTTGTTTCTTATACTCGAAAAGATTACCAACTAGGTGCGTACGCGAATCATACACAAAACAAAAACAAAATTCCTGTGGTCAATAATTAAGAGCTCACGTGCATATAAATAATGATTTTATCGAATAGTAATATAGAAGAGGAGTCGCCGTTTATGCGGATTAAGGGTGAGTTGCACCAATCCGTCTGTAATCGTAAGCGATGTTCGTTAAAATTTGAATGTATGGAACGTTTGACAAGTTTCTATGGACTGACAGCTGTCAGCGCCATATTTAACGGTGATCGGTCTGTAATCGTAGGTCGGTGCAACCCGCCCTAAAGGTCCAAACAAAAGTTAGGCTTCGTAGCCCTTAACTTTGATAATGTCCACAGGAAAGACGCGAACCTAAATCTGTGTATGACTCACCTACACTGTAAATTTTCAGATTTTGATTTCAATTAGGATATTCCAGATTAAATAAATGTTCAGTCTGCCCAACTCATTAAGTGTCTATGGAAAATTTACGGTTAAGGTGGAATTGCCAAATAATTTTAATGCAGATGTAGCAGAGATGTATGTTCGTTGCGTTTTATATCTACTTATAATGGTGTTTTAAAGAACTTTATAAGAATTGTGTATTACTATAACAGAATGGGCCCTCAATGGGCCGGTTAAGCCCTCAGGCGGGCTTACTTCAGAAACCGTTTCTCGAACAAAGGTTTAGGATTACATTTAAGTAGCCGCCCACTTAATCTTTATTGCTTATCGATATTTACCGAAGAGTCTTTGAGAAACGAAAGAGACAATCGACTACTTATCGTTGTCAAAACAACAAAGGGAAGAAAGTTATCTCGTATGCTTGAAGCGACAATAGGGTTAGTCGGAAAAAGTGTAACTTTTCGTGTCTTAATGAGGTATAAGGAAACTTCAGGTAGGTTGTATATAGAGCATCATGATGGTTTTTACTTTGAACCTTAAATTGCATGTTATTTCAAGACTCGAGCGTGCGCTAAAGGATGGTCCATGCAACCCGGAAATCTTCGAATATGAATTTATACCTGTACATATATATATATAGGTATATATATATACCACACCCCATGGACTGGTCCGCATTGATCAACAATTTTCTGAAGCGAACTTGAGTGTAATACACACTCGTCTTTTTTTACTATTACCTACTTTTGCAAATTGCTCATTTTTTATTCTAATAAATTACGATCGCATGCGTCATTAATATTTACTCTATGGTAGATGCGTGATTAAACTCAAGCTTCGGCATATTTCAACGCTTGTTCAATTGAAAGCCTCCTGAGACCAACATTTCGTAGATAAGCTTTTTTTTCTAGAGATTTTCGATGCATTTCGATTATCATATGTTTGAAATACACGCTCTTACTGAATGGCAACCGACTACGTTATTATGTCATATTAGGCTCCTGTAAACTGACTATAAAGCATAACAAATAGTTTTGCAGGGACCCGCCCGGTATCCCCTTCGAGGGTTTTTGAAAGGGTTTTTCGTAATGCTTTGCTTACCAAAGCCGACGCTCCTTAAAACCCATTCATTTGGCTATTAAAGCGCTCCAATACGGTATCCCCTTCAAAGGGTTTTTGAAAGGGTTTGCTTACCAAAGCCGATGCTCCTCAATACCCATTAATTTGGCTTTTAAAGCACAATGAATGGGTATTCAACACGAGGAAGCGCTTTAACCATTTAAAAAGCCCTTAAAAAAGCCTTTCGAAAGGGTTTTTCTATCAGTAGCGGTAGCGCCCCGTAAGGGAAACCCCTTGATACGACTAAGTTAAATGAATGAGTTTTCAATCAATAAAGGACAGCAAGTGATTTGGGCTATTAAACGAACGACTAACCCGTTCAAAGGCTTTTTTCTGGGAAGGGGTGGGCGGGTCCCTGTAGTTTTGAAGATCTGTGATCGTCTCTAAAAGGCTATCTAACGTGTAACTTTACCATAATGGCGCTATATAGACCATATATTTCGGTCGCGTCACGTAAACTAATTGCCCATTGAGGCGAAGCCACAAAGCCTGGAGGAAGACCCGAGGTTACACTTACACCTACTCTCAATGTAGTGGTCGACTTCATAAAGCTAGGTACCTACACACTCACGCTAGAGTGCCAAAGGTGACACAAGACAAACATAATCTAGTTTGTTATATTATATGTATGTATGAGCGAGTGAGTCTTTTGATATGTCGCCCATGGGCAGAGGTAAAAGACTCCTTTAATAACCTTAAATTAACCAGTAATACATAATAAGTACAAATTTTGCTCTCACTCAAAATTGCCATGATTAGCATCTTAGAAATAATATCTTCGAAAGTTCTAAGTAAATAGTTGACGAGTTTGCCAAGAGTGTACCGTCGGCGTCGGCATTATGGGCAGGTAGGTACATTTCTGGATATGACAACGCAACATGCTCTCACAAACCGGTCCGAAAACGTTTCCAGAACGTAGTCTATCATGTTGTTGGGCTGCACAGATTGAATAGGACTGGTTACGGAAATACCCGTGCTCTTCTGGCATGCTCGAGTGAATCAATCTTTTTCACCTTTACAAATTGACATAGAGTAGCTTGGATGGGAGATTAATTACGTATAGGTACCTACTTGTTTTTTTACTTCGCTACGCTTCACTGATCAGATCAAACAAAGAACAACCTTATTGAGATATAAAAGAAAAAGCCTTAATAGAGCCTTGTTATTTTACACTTTTTCCTTGACTGCATTGCACATTTACTATTAGTTAAGGACTTCAATACACTCGAAGGCTTCCTGCATTACTGCTCTACATCTAACCTACCGAAGTGATTCTTAGGAAGCGCTAACTAACGTTGCACGATTTCAATCGCATGTTTTACGGACTTAAAAGGCTTAACGCGACAGAAGCGCGGCGGAGCAGCCAAGATTCAGTGGTAATGCTCACATAGGAATTCATTTCGCCTCGAGAAGTGTCCGGTTTCAGTCTGGCACCACGAGCGCTCGTCCGTATTGCATTAGTATTTATTTATGTATCGTGCAGGTACTGGTTCTGGCGGCGCCGCGGGCGGCAGGCGCGGGCGGTGGGGGGAACACTTACTACGTGATTAATCCGCGCCCCCGCCCGGCGGCCCGCGGCCCTTGCCGCGGCCAGGCGTACTCGCGCCGGGTTTCCTCGTCCCCGCGTCTCATGGCCACTCACTACGCACGGGGCTCCGTAGTGCCGCCTGCCAACGCCAGTCGCGTCGCGACCTGCGCCGACAACGGACGCTTCACGTGCAGTCCCCGCGTCGCCGTATGGTATCATTCATGCTAATCTCCGCTCGTTGATTTTCCTGCCCAGTGACCGCAGTGAAACCCGCGTTGCCGCGAGTGCCGAATGTTAGTAGACGTCACCGGTGTATTTTTCCATCGGGAACGAAACCTGTTTGGAGTGGGCACGGCGCCTGCCTCGGATGAGACCGGCGAGTAGTGAACGTTGCTGTGACCCGTGGCCTGCGATGCTGCGCCCGTGACCGTCTTGCGACAGTGCCACGAAACGTAAGGATCTGCTCGTTCATTCGGTCGGCCGGCTCGCGTGCACGAGCCGCCTTCCTATTTGCATGGCGCATACGAGTGGATTTTATTTTCGTCTGGGGAGTGACTGTGTGCGTGTCGTGTGAATGTATGTGAGGCATCCGTATGTGCGAGGCACGTGTGTGGGTTTGCGTCCGTCGAGACGGCTACTCCTCGTCGGCTAGCCTGCTTTATTTAGGTTGTTTCTGAGCGCTTCGTGCATGTCCGTGTCAGCAACTACCTGTCTCATAACTCTTTTTCTGTCTTTACCGAAACTGATGCCGATAAATTCGCCTTTTGATCAACACTTTTCTTAATTGTTACCTGTTTTCGAGCTTCCAAGTTCATATCTTCTCTACTTCCTCGCTTAGAGATGTTTGTCTTGAATGCTACGTCAGTTTAAAGTGATTACTTACGTACCGTAAACCGGGGTTACTTTGATCAATTTTAGACTTCCATTTTTTGACAATCCTATTAAACGTAAACATATGAAATTAAAATATAATAATCGGGTTTTTCTCTTCTTTAAACCTGCCAAATAAAAAAAATGGATTTGTAGTTTAACAAAAAAAAAACCGCGCGACCAAAGTTATATTCAGATTTGGGTTACTTTGAAACAACAATTTTTTTGCTGCCAATCTATAGTAAACCGGCTAAAAAGCATGTAAAAAATTAAAAAAGAAAAATTGCTTAAGTACTTTTTTAAGTTATATATATATATATATTTTTTTTAAATGTCTGGGGTTACTTTGATAGCACGCCAAATGATACAAATCAATAATTTTAAGCGATATTAGATCATTAACTAGAAAAAAGTAGGAACCTTACTTAAACAGGTATATAAGTTTAGTTTTTATTCTGTTTTTTTACCTTTTATTGATCACAGATATAATCAGCCATTTTTCACTGATTTTTCAAGGAAAAATTTAAAATTTTATAGGACTCAATCTTTCTCTTGTCATATTGTGGTATTGTTACTACAATAAAAACCATTTAGGTACACTACGTTTTTATTTATATGAACAACAAAAAGCGTCAGAAAACTAATTCCTAAGGCTTAATCGTTAGGTCAATTTCACCACATATATAAGTGATCAATGACACCCCTACCTATGGATTCTCCCGCCAAGGGTGCAGTTTTAGGTTTTAGGATTGAGGATTTTTTTTCTAACTCACTACTAACCAGTGATTGACTTAAGATACCGAACAAATCATGCGTTTATTCTTGACATGTGTATAGTCGAAGTTATTTTAGCCATGATAATCAAGAGGAGAAGTGTCCATGCCGTTAACATTTTTTTTCTCCATGAAATAATTGCGCTACGCACGTAAGTACCAGTTGACTATGTGACGAAGTAACTACCAGGGTTGCCACTAATGCGAAAGAAATTACTAAGGTGCGTTTAAAATCTTTAATACAAGTGTTTTAGTGGTGGATGGAAGTTGTTATCAAAGTAACCCCGGTTTACGGTACTCAGTTTTCTTTACTACAAATACAAATTATTTATTCTGCAAATAGGCCACAAGGGCACTTTTACATGTCAAACGGTAATTTACAATAAAAATAATAATTTTACAATAAAAGAATAATAATCTAACACAATAATAATTTAAAATTTGCACATTAAGGACTGATATAACAACACACTAAATGTCACAAAGTTAATGAAAACAAAACAAAATATGACCATTACATTCGATATGAATAAGGTCTGTGCATTAACAGAAAGTTAATGATATTAATTCAGTATTCCCTATGTTTAAGGTCTCTGAGCGACCAAATACAATTAATAATTATTCAGTGTTCGTAGAGATGTATACGGTCTCTAAGCGTTAAAACAAAACAATAAAAAAAGGAATATTAATGTAATATTGTCAGTGATGTACATGGTCAATAACAATAAAACGTCAAGATCGGAATGATGTCTCTCGTCATACGACGACGTACGATAATAATAAAATAACACTAGTATTTAAGAAGTTAGGTTAGCCCTTGCAAGCATGAAGCAGTCCGGACTCCACAAACAGCACCCGATCACGAGTATGACGCATATCTCAGCCATCGCCTCCCTCAACCATATGTTAGGGAAGGTGGCGACCCGATCAACGACGCCACACTAAGGTAAACCTGCCTATACCTACAATACAAATTACCTACGACGGTTGTCGTTGTCTACCACCTGAAATTTGTAATTGAATCAGATTAGCTTTGTGTATATACGATGCATATTAGATTTCTCGTCGCCTTACCTTTATCTTTTATCATATCATAACATCAATATTTGAGTTCATGATAATGAAAAGTTCCTACTTGAAAATTTTGCGATTTGATCAGGCCAACCGAGGCCATTTTAAAGTTAAATCAGATCAGGTTTTATATACTTATTGAAAATATATACGATTTTGCATTTAAAAATTGGACAAACTTTTACTGTGGACCATTTTGTTATGGGAGTTGGTTTCTGATACCTACCCATACAAACTTGTAAACAACATTGCATTTTTATCACATCGGCTAATAATTATAATTAACAAAAACTAAACCTAGGCTGCATAATGAATTTATCGTGAATTTCCTTCCTTATCAAATACCGTGAATATATAAAACTTTTAGTTAATTCTAGTTTTTTCCGCTGGTGCTAAATAATGTATTATCAACGATTAACATACTTCGCTAAGGTGTTACAGGGGGTCTTTGCACATAGACTCCGTTTACAAGCTTCTCGTTGCTCCCTTCTTTATAGTTGAATCGGATACCCAGAAAAGAAGTTTCTGTTATGCCAGGAGTTTACATAGGTAATATACAGTAAAGAATTCAGAAAACAAAAGGTCGGAGAACAAACTAAGAATGGAAAAGAGCATCTAATGAATCGGATTCAAGTCAAATCACTTAAATAGTCAATAACTGGTCGCCACTCGAGAACCTTTCCACCCCGACGGCCATCGGTTCTACGTGCTATGTGCCCCGCCCACTGCCACTTAAGTTTAGCGATCCGGAGGCCCATATCGGTTACCTTGGTTCTGCTGCGGATAGCCTCATTTCTGATGCGATCACGCAGAGAAACTCTTAACATGGCCCTCTCCATTGCCCTTTGGGCGACTTTGAGCCTTCTTATGAGGCCCATAGCGGTGAGTGGCGACCACGTACCGGAAGGCGCAGCGTGGGTAGGCCCCCGACAAGGTGGACTGATGATCTGGTAAAGGTTGCGGGAGTCCGCTGGATGCGGGTGGCGAGGGATCGGTCACTTTGACACTCTTTGGGGGAGGCCTATGTCCAGCAGTGGAAGTCTTTCGGCTGGTATGATGATGATGATTCAATTACTACAAAGAAAGTAAAGGTCAATTAATACAAACACCAAAAATTTCTGAAGTTGAATGCCTTTTGCCTACGCAGGTCTAAGGGTCTCTTAAACATTGTTAGAATAATCGCTTGAAATACGAGGCACTTGAGATCCATCAACGTTGTCAACATCATAGTAAACTTAATTGCAATTAGTAGTATACACTTTAAAATAGAACATGAAGGAAAAGTACTCGAGGAGCGAGGTCGGCGTCGGAGCAGTTAGCCAGATAACCTCCGACCCCGCGCGGACGTGGCTGACGGCACTTGACAATCATAACGGCTTCATAACACAAATCTATTTGTACGCTGAACAAATTTCACAACAAACAAGTACCCAATGAAACACAAAAAGCATTAAGCAGAGATTTACTTCAGATAAAAAATCGCAAAGAAACGCTGACTTTCAAACCTTTTCATTAATTGTTGAAAATATCTGTCTCTGAATCTGTTTGGGACTGGCACATGAATTGGATTCTAAAATGGGTCATGACCATTTGCCAAAAAATCTGCTCATACCTTTGTGACACTGATAGTTCGGTGATGAATATGGAACAAGTGCTCGTCATAAAGATCGCCAGACTACGGAAAACGTGAAGTATGATTTATAATCTGTCTAACACCTACACAATGATAAGAGCTAGAGGCTACGACCAGTAAAATAGTTTTATGTTTTGTAAATTTAAGGCAGTAGCTCTTACTGAACCCATTAGTTATGCTCTAATCACGATACATGCGTCTGACAGGATACGGAGATTAAACTGCTACAGACTATAGCCTAGCGCTAGAAGCGTAAATTTTACCCTAATTATTGTACAAACTTATTCCTTTAAATCCCCTGCGAAATCCTTTTCAAGTCCATTTCGGGAAACAATACGCAACAGTACCTACAGGCTACAGATACCTACCTACTAGGTAAAATTACCGACAAGTTATTGTTAATTTTAATGAAGTAGTAATTTTAATTAAGTTTACATAACAAAATGATTTAATATTAGGGCGGGCTCGTTATTTAATTAACGTTAATGTAGACAAGTCTACCATGTGCTATTTTTAGAAGACATAAAGTTAGCGCAGTGAGACCCAGCGTACCTAATTGTAATTACGAAGGAAGGACGTAAGCACCATCCTTTTGCAACATTTTTAAAGCTCGGTTCATGTTGAACCCCGTTTGAAATCCGTACTTCAAAGATCCTGTCAATGGATTCTAGAGCCGGTAATGAAGTAAATAGCTCGTGTAGCTCTGTGTACTGCACCCGTGTTGGCCTTTGACATAGTTAATTGTTACGTAGACTGTCCAATGATTAACGTAGCGGAGAGCGTATACGTAAACATTAAACACTCTACATTGTTATATAATTATAAACATCAAGTTGTTGAGTTCCTAAAGAAACAATAAGTTGCGCGTTAAAGAAATGGCGACGCAAATGCAACAGATGTTGAACCTGAACCTGAACAACTATAGGTACGCATACGCACCCGCGTACCTAAACGTTTGGCACGGAGATGATCTGTGCTTTTTTCAGGTGGACTCTAATATTTGTTTAGCTATGAAGGACATACGAGTACGTAATTAGACTGGTTACCTAGAATAATACCTAGATAGATATAGATCAGTGAAATTGAGGATGGTAGTTTTGTCCACTATCTGCTGTGGCCTTTTTGTTTCACAGATTGCTGTAGATTTGGATTCAAAATATCGCGAGGCATGCTCATTATACTATTAAAACTCATGAAAGCTAAGCCAATAGTAGCCGTTCCTGATATTTTGTACGTCAATTTGGGAACAGCAGGGTGCATAAGGAAATGTGGGAAAAATGGTTCGTGCTGAAGAAACTACTTATATGTACTCCACGGCATGCATTATTGACTGAAGATAACCGCTTACTACTACCTAATTATTCAGTACCTGCTCGGTACTGATAAAACTGAGCAACCGAGACAAGTGTGTGTCCATTACCGCCGCATTTTATTGGAGTGATAACTGGCCTGTTCCATTCCTGGTCGGTGCAAGGAGTAAACGATGCTAAATTAAATAAACAATGTCCAGTTGTCAGATAACCAGCGGCGGTTGCGAAGAAAACAAAGAGATATACTTGTGGTGGCACACGGATAGTGTTAATGATGTAGGTACATCGTATAGTCGTGTGTGACTGTGTGTGTGTGTGCGTGCGGTTATCAAGGAGCTACCGCCTACTAAGGCTGTCAGCTGTGATAACGTGCATACCTGAACACTATGCTTCTAAATGCAGGCTCAAGTACAGCGAAGGCAATTAAGATACATGAATGAATGCTGTTTGTAGGGCTTATCAATTGTTTGCTATTAATTAGTAATTGTGTTGCGGAAAAATAGTACGGGCACCACTTGTCGCGTGCTGACAACGAGAATTAGGTATAGTTTATTCGAAAATAACTTTGTAATTCACACTGAGTCATTAACAATAGTGTTACTGACTTGTTTGGGGATGGTTTAAAGGCCATTAATAGAATTTTATACGGCGGATGAATAAAGTAAGGTATTATATTTTGAGAGAGCCCATAAAATACTATTGAATATTCTCACGGTACAAGCGGTTTCCTATTGCTACATGTCAACATCGAGAGCGTGTCTCGTTGCATTGCCAGACGATAATAGAGTTTTCAAAACACTACGAACTACGAATTATTGTTTAACCACTTTTATATAACAGTAAAACAGAAGTGCAGGCATTAATTCAAAAATTGTAGACATTTCTTCTGTAGAAGTTTCTTCATTTGGACTGTAGAAGGAGTTTTGATGATGAAGTAATGATCTTCAATAATGTAGATGCTCTTAATTATTACAATTATGCAGAAGAAATATCCCCTTGTATCAGAATTCCGTTCATATCCTCGTTAAAGTGTCGTTTTCTTATGTGATTTCACATATTTCTGGATCTTATCCCACTTCTGTCTCATTTATGCCACAAATAGCCTTTATTCACTGACATTTACAGTTTAATATTATTTTATTTTTAGTTATTTTATTGCGTCAGGTTGTTAGTTTTCACTGACATACGCCTCCTCTAAAGTTTTCCAAGTGTCTCTGTCTTTTGCCAGTCTTGTCCACTTGGGCGGGTAGTCATCTTCCCATCTTCTGTGTTGTCTTCCCCTTCCTCTTTTCCTGTATATTGGAAACCAGTCTGTAATATGTCTGGTCCATTTTTCTATTTTGTTTCTAACCATATGGCCAGACCATTTCCATTTTCTCTTCCTAATGTCTCTGACAACATCTCTCACCATAGATTTCTCCCTGATCTTAGTAAGTCGCCATCTGTCATTTCGTTTTATCCCCAGCATGCTTCTTTCCATTCCTTGCTGGCACACTGCAATCTGTTGTAATATTCACAGCCATATGTCAAGCATGGTAATAAACAGGTGTTATACAGTTGGGCCTTGATTTCCATTGGTACGCTTTTATTCTTCATTTTTAGTTGCTGCAACTCCTTCATAGACCAGTATTTCCGCCATGTGTTGGTAATTCTCCTGTCCAGCTCTTTTAACATTTGTTGTTCGGGTGATATAACTTGGCCGAGGTAGACATAGTCTTGTACATATTCTATTTCTTCTCCTTCAACTATAATAGGTTCGTATACATTATTTGTCATTATATTAGTTTTAGTTGTGTTGATAGTGAGGCCTGCGTTTGCGCTTTCAACTACTAGTTGTTTCAGCATGCTTTGTATTGTTGTAGCATTATCTGTAAAGATTATGAGGTCATCAGCGAAACGGAGATGATTCAGGTTGTTACCATTTATATTAAGGGCATATTCCTCCCAGTTCAGTTTCCTAAATATGGATTCAAGAACGGCGCAGAAGAGCTTCGGAGATAAGGGGTCTCCCTGTCTTACTCCTCGGAATATTCCAAATGGTTCTCCCTTATTTTCCAGCTGGACTACTGCCGTGCTTGCCTCATATATTTTATCCTTATGTACGTATAAATATGTCTGTAGCGATTAATTCTAACATTTAAATTTTAACAAATAACAGTCAGCTTAAAGTTGCAACAGGAAAATACTTGATTGACTAAATATAAAAATAATATAATAGTGGTTACACGAGTTTAAGAACATATATTACATAATGAACGTTGTAATTGAAATGCGGTTTTAGGTTTTAATTGAATAGGTGATATAATCAATAAGAACATATTTTAGGTAGGTACTGAAATCAGCTCGAGTGCCTAGTAGGTCTTAGTTCCTTGGATAGAAACATCAGTCACATCAGTGGTGGGCTCGTTACTAAAACATTCATATCGGATTGATCATTTCAAGACAAATTTGCATGAACTACTTAGACAAATAATATGGATAAAAGATAACCAAATTGTGTCAAATGTGATTTGTTAGTATACACAGTTAATCTGATCAAAAATACATGTTGTGCTTGTGTTTGCTTCTATTGGTTTCCATTTATTGATTATAATTACTTTTGAAAAACGCCACTTAAGTGGACTTAGACCTCTTTTGTTGTGTGGATGCTTAGATTACATATGACTAGAGATTACCTTTTAGTGAACAAAACACCTTTCTTCATACCTTTGTTGCCTAGATCTACGTAGTTATTAACATTTATTTACCAACCAACACACACAATGTTACTTTATAAACAATGGAGTGTATATAGGGTGTTGTTTTTCAACATCACCCTTTGTTTGAATGTGAGTGAAGGCTGCACTTTGCCTTCGCTTTCTTCTCGTGGTATAAACAAGTTTAGAAGCCTGCGACACAGTAGGTATCAGAACAAAACGTAGTTCGTCAAAATCAATGTCGTTTAAGGGTTTCTGCTGGTGTTTTCAAATAGCTACAGCTGTGCTTGTACCTTATGAAGTTCAATGACTTATTGTAATGCTTTCAATTAATCGAATTAATTTGAATAGGAACAGAGCATGTCTTTCATGGTTATAACATTATAAGTAATCTGGTACCTAATAAAAAACTGTATACAAATCAAGGGCAGGATAATTATATCTAAATTCTCCCCATCAGATATTATATTTCTCCAACTAGCACTAGCCACGTAAACTGAGGTATAGCCGTAAACGCTGTCGGCTACTCGATTTAAAGCAGAATCCAAAAATAATAACGACTATCTTCACATGTCTAACATAAACATTGTTACGTTAGGCTCGTATGTAAGATTGTTTACTGGCGATGGCGTGGCAATCTTTCGATTTAAACAGCTGAAACTTCTAGTGAAAATTATTCAAAAATGGACTACAGCCATTGGACACATTTTATTTATTCGTAAATTTAAAACGACACCACAGACTAATGTCAGCTTCAAACAAAAAATGTTTACCCGAACCTACCTGCGCCTACCTATTGGAACCCTATTGGAACGCGCCTTGTTCTTTTTTTCGGCTAAAAAAACAGTAGCTTAACGGAATAGAATTTTCCCAGTTTCATTTCTCCCATTTAAACGTTGTAAGTTTGCCTGACTTGTCCGCACGAATGTGGAAAATACATGTGACAAGCACAACTTGACCAACTACTTTTCTTCACGTTGGCTATTCGCGCTGCGGGTGGATTCTGAATGTGCATTATCGTCACAAAATTTTCTATTTGCTCTTCTTGACCGTTTGCTGGCAATTTCTCTAAACCTTTCATTCGTTCCACAATGGCATTTACTAAAGTTACTTAATCTATATCAATATTATAAAGAGGTAATGCATGTAAGTTTGTATGTGAAGGCAATTTTTTTCATAACGTTTCTATTTTTTACTTGTGTATTACACAGAATGGGGAGTGAAATACGGGTTTTTGTAATACGCACGTGGGGTGATAGTGAGGACAGCTAGTGTAAATATGTTCCATCAGGAAGGAAAAAGCAGAGAACCTATTATAATGTAGTGAGTACTTACTGTGTTAGGTAGAATATAAATGGAAGTGTTACTTATTACTCAATATTATTACATAGGTGGGCTTTTCGATAAAATACTGTGTATCGTGCTTTACCTACTACTAACTACTACACTAGTTAAATGGAGAATAGCTCGTATTAAGTAATGTGTTACATTCATTCGCCTAATCAATGGGCTGGTGGGTGCAGCGCCGCCGTTACGTCAATGCTTTCGCGAGCGCACTGTACTATGGACTTGCGAAATCCGCTTATGCAAGGAGAATGCGATAGGCAAATAGCAAATGCGCCGTCTTGGCGAATGTTACATCGCTAATGGTACGTTTAATTCACCTCTAAACAATCGCCTGTACAACGCTTTTGGCACGTGTAAGCACAGCAAAGACGGCAATAGCGATTGCTGTTGCGATTTCATACGACGTAGTGATTTGGTAACGATACGAGTAGCTTCTTTCGATGAGGTACCTATTGTGGTCCAATACATATCGTAATTTAGTAACTATAGAATTATTTATATACGAGCTCTAGTAATCGATCTATGGATGAAAGTCGCTACAGTGATCGCAATTGCCAAGGCTCCTGGCACGTAGCTCGCTACCAGGGCCTACAAGTCTGACTTCTGACTATGGTTGAGTGAGATTATTTTGTGGCCGACTTTTAATGAAACTTCCATTGGAATTGGAATCTTCTACCTTGGATGGCAAAGTTGCTTTTTGAATGGACTATTTTGAATAAATTCGGCCAACTCAAATAATCTTAAGTATACGCATAGCTACTGTGAATCTCGAGGACAAATATACCAGCAATTAGTGCAAGTGGAAAGGATTTTTTTTAGAAACACAATACTGATTCGGATTTTTCTTAATCATAACCTATTTTTCAACCGGAACCTAGTAAAGTCATCTAAGCTTTCATAAAAGCAGTATTTTTACTGAATACTCAGAAAATAAACAATCTGACGTTTATCTACGCTGAAGTAAGAGGCGAAAAAAGATTACATCACTCGTGACGAAATTTGTGAAATTAGTAAACTCCACGCTTCAGTTGTCTTGCTATTCGGGTAGAGGAAAATAATTCGATTTTGTGGACTGAGGGAAAAGTCATTAATGTCATTATACACACATAGATCCTTAGAAAAATACAGATTTTTTAAGAACATTGAAATGTGGTTCAGTTAGGATATTATATATTTTTGAAGAACATTGAAATGTGGTTTTGGTTAGGATTTGGCCGCGATGAAATAAATACGTAAGATATCTTTACACTTCCATAAAACTATTTTCGGTGGAGCTGGACTTGGTTGCTGCGACTAGGGATGATGTATGCTTATAGAAATATATTTACTGGAAACTCAATCTAGTGATAAAGACTTTGACACAGAAAAACTTCCCACATTGTATCCGTAGGTTGCTTTGACAGAGCGTGCGTAAAAGCAACGTATTATCATCCTCTGGCGCAGCACATTCAGATCGAGTTGTGGCCTTACAAAATATTAAGATCGCTATCACATACAATAATAAAATAGCCTGCATGTAATTAAATGATGCATACTATCGCAATCGCCATTATCAGCTCGGGTGCATATGTACGCGTAATACGTTTATCATGCTGAAACAATTACAAAACATACTTTCCGTCTATATATTTATACTATTATAACAACTGAATGAAACAATTATTTTGTAATCAGATAACATTAATTTATAATAAGTTTAAATTTAAAACGATTGATGTCTTAATCTTAGTACCTGTTAAAGGAGTAATTGAAACGATGGGAGTTTCTCTGTATATTTATCTATATTGGATAAACCATAATAAATCACAGATTAAACAAATTGTAGATAGGTACGTGGGTAGATTTAAGTACCTATACTTGTAGGGCAGGAGCATTTGTATGCGCAGAACATTTAAAATTTTACAATCGAATAATTTAATATCTTTTGTGACATGAAAAAGGAACCAAATTTAACAGCCTGCCTAAAGTTAAGATCTACCAGTAGATAGTGTGAGGTTGTTAAAAACTATACCTCTGAGGTCACACTTATTGGTTGACTAACCTAGCTAATTTAGCTAGGTTAGTCAAGTGTGACATAAACGACATCCGACATAAACGCGGTCATGTTAGTTACTTTAGTAAAGTAACTAACATGACCGCGTTTATGTCGGATAACATGACCGCGTTTATGTCGGATAACATGACCGCGTTTATGTCGGATATAAAGCAATCGTCCTTCACTAGCCAGTCAGTACTTAATTGCGAGATGCTTGTCGCCAGCTAGCTTGATGCGAGTACAGTCGAAGTCAAAGATATGTATATGTCGCAGGGAAATGGTCAAAACAGAGATTTGATCAAATCTCCAAGGGATATGATCAAAGCACGCAGGATGTTAAAATGGCGAATCCATTTTATCATTTGCCTAGTACAAATCAGTCATTTGATCAAATCTCTGAATCTGTTTAGTGAAATGACAAAATCAGACAAAAAATGCAACTCGTTTTTTCATTTCACTAGACTTGTTTAGTGATTTGATAAAATCCCTGAAACGCGTCAGTGAGTTGACGAAACTAACTCGCAGAGTCAACTCGTTGTATTATATCACTAGACACGTTTAGTGAAATGATCAAGTCTCTACTGTAATATGGTATAAGTGATTTGATCAAATCTCTGAACTCGTTCAGTGTTTATCTGGTCAGAGGGGGCGCGATTAAGTTTTTTCCGCTCTTTTATAAAAAAAATAACCATGAAGACGGTGGTGGGAGCAGAGCTCCCGCCACCATCTTCTAACCTATCCGCCATCTGAGTCCCAGAACCGTTTAAATGACTAATGATTTAGGAGCCAATATCTGCGAGTTAGTTTCGTCAATTCACTGATGCGTTTCAGGGAGTTTATCAAATCACAAAACAAATCTAGTGAAATGAAAAAACGAGTTGCCTATTTTGTCCGATTTCGTCATTTCACTCAAACAGATTCAGAGTTTTGATCAAATGACTGATTTGTATTAGGCAAATGATAAAATGGATTCGCCATTTTAACATCCTGCGTGATTTGATCATATCCCTTAGGAATTTGTTCAAATCTCTGTTTTGGCCATTTCACTGCGACATATACACTTTTCGCCTTATTGCAATGGCATAAGGTGGGAAAGTGTAAACATATAATTTGACGTCGACGTACAGAGTTGAATGAAATTGACTGCAGCGGTTTGCCTCGGACGTTGTTGCAATCACGGCTGAACTCCACCAGTGCGATGAACCTGCGACGGAAGTCGCTCAGTGGCACTGGCGAGCTGTAAGCTTGACTGATTGGCGTAAGGGTCCGCTTAGTCGCTCAGCAACATTACAAAGCAAATGTAAGTTTCACACTGAACAATCTTTCACCGATCTATACATTGTTTGTTTCCAATTGATTTTTCCAGCCAATCTAATGTGACAAGTGACATATGTCACTTACATAATACCGCGAATATACCTTTAATAATCGTTAGAATCTAACCGCGGCTTACCATTTACACTTAGACCTTAGAAAGGTAGTTGCATCATGGACCAACAAGAAAACACCAATCGTTTCAAACAAGAACAGGTTTATATCAACCTGTTTATGATTATAACTGGTGTTTCCGACTCTCATAAGTGTATTCAAGTAATTGATCGCATTAAAGGTACATTGTATACCAACGTATGTAGGAAAACCGCAGTTATACGATGAGTTACTTTTAGCATCTGTCGACACGTATACTAAAATATGATCGTTTTGCGAATGACTAGGTATCTCAATTCCAAATGAGCCGCTCAATAGACAGTAGCGCAATTACAGAGTGGTGTCACTCCTATAAATAGAGCCTGATAAGATGTTTGTGGGTCCTCATTACGAAAATCGAAATGACGATACACCGCGGAGTCCGTCCGCTATAAATACCTACCGGCTTCTATTGAACTAAACACATTCTTGATAACTTTTGACATGACTGATAAGATAAAACCTCTATACCTACATAGTGGATTTTTTGTAATTCTATTGACTGCTAACTTCGATTAATAGTGTTCTAGGCGGAAAACAACTGTATTTACACAAAAGAATAATAGTTTTCACCTGTTCCAAGAACAATTCAGTAAGTGTAAACGTACAAATATCAGAAGTTGCCCTCGTAGTATTGGAATTCGTGCCGCAGCTACGTCGACGGTTGGCTGTAGTTCAGTCAATTAAGTTTGATACGATTTTTGATAGCATAGCGTTGGTTAAGAGTGTGGGTTAGGCAAGGTTAGAATAGTATCGTTCACGGTTAGTTAGCACCCGCGGGTGATGTGGTGGCTGGGCGGCGAGCGCAAGGCCGCGGCGCGCACGTGTACCGGTGACGTCATACGCGCACGCACCGACGCCCCGCGTTCAAGTTCAATGTTGTCTTTTAATTTATTGTGCCACCACTAGAACTAGCTTTTCGTTGTTGCCGAGACTGCGCCGGCGCCGCTTTGATTTCAGCAGATTATTTAACTTACAGAATATGGTCTGTGTGGCTTCGCCGGTGTGTCGCAACAAATAGTAACCTAAGTAACAGAAATCTACCTAGGAATATCAGAAATAAGATCTGCAAGATATTTCCAACTTTGTTTGAGGTGCTGTTAAGTAAACAAATAAAAACAACTAAGGGTCTTATTACTTCCTAATTCAAATGTAACCAACGCAGAAAAGGACTTTGGTTGGTATCTTTTGTATTCTTTGTCCTATTCACTGCAATGTTATTTCTAATGTAGACCTGCTTCACCCACGCAAACGGGTGGCAGAAATCACGTTGCTGCAGTGTCGGCATCGAGAACAGCGACACATACCTAAATAATAAGATATTGTGCTGTATTATTAATTAAGTATTATGCAAAACTGATGATGTCGCTCTGTCGCTCTGTCTGTATGTCGACGTTGTCCACGAAAATTTACGCTCTTCTTCTCCCTCTGGTCGGTCCTTCATGTTGAAGATGGTGGTAATGGTGGGATGCAACGGACGAACGGCCACAATCGACTCCTGTCAGTTGCATTGCAATGTTAGCGAGAGTGTTCAATTTTCTGTGTGTGGATTCTTTAGTTGGTCCGACCATCTAGTTGGGTGAATTTCAGCCCTAGATTCCATGAATCCGGGTACCCCTCCGTCCCCCACTAGCCCGGAATCCGGGTTATATCGACAGTGGACATCGTCCGGTTCGCTCTTACGTTGCGTTCCGCGAAGCATTCGTTTTGAAAACAGTCGCTCGCGTCGGCCCATTTACAAAGGTTCTTTGAAGAACGCGTGCGCACCCGTCAACACGGCCACCACAGCATGCGCCTCCATTGTGACGTCACCGCGGCCACATCCGCGTTGCCCGCTCTCACCTCCAAATATTTATTATTTACGCTTTCATTTCAATATACATTGTTGCCAGTTGTGTTACTGAGCACACGACACAGTTCCTCAGTAGCTAGACTGAACAATACAATCATAATAATAGATATTTCATATGCTAGATACCTTTGTAACAAACATAGATTTGTTAGCTTTACGAGTCTAGCCTGGAATTGATATCGATCCGCGTCGTCGAGGTTATAAATACATGCCCTGGAGATAAATATTATTTGCCTAATGGTATGAGGTTGAAGAGACTGCGGTTTACGTGACTACCGATAATACCGGACACGCGTTTATCGCATTCGATATTTAATTTAAGCGTTGTACCTACCCACGCGAAAATATGTCACATGCAGTTCCCATTTCGAACCCACTTTGCACGGGTCAGTCGACACAGTGACAGCAGCTGTTTGCCGTCCGCTATCTTATCGGCCGAACCTGATACGAATAATTTATACGAGTATAGGTAGGTGCCGGTTATAGGTGGTATGCAACGACTAATATGGCTTGATAGTGGACCCGCTACATGCGTATCGTAAAGTGCAATGGTTGATATGAGCGTACTGTTATTCAATCCTACCTTAGAGCATTAAACCAACAGGAGTGGTCACATGTGTCATTTTCTATACATAAAAAGTCTGCCGATTTTTGCGGGGGAGGGGAACGTCAAATGTATGCGGAACGTGAAAATAGCTACGTCAGATAAACGTCAGTCCATACAATACGTATGACCACTGGTCATACGTATTTGGCAGAGGGGAACGCCTGTCAATTGCCACTCCGGTTGGTTTAATGCTCTAAGAATCCTACACGCATAAGGACCAATATTCACTAAAGTTATATTCGCAAAACGACCAGTAGGTAGGTACGCATAACAAAGAATGGCCAATACGCTGATGGACCATTATCTACGTAAATGGACCAATACGCATATGGACCAATACATATAGGTAAATGGACCAATAAAAAAAGGTAAAAGTAAAATAAAAGTACATATATATATCACAGCTTATAGATATATTATGCTAACTCATTAGGACAGCAAATGAAAATAAAAAGAAAAGTCACTCCAGAACTTAAATGAATGACCATGTTAGTAAATTACCAAAAACGCAAAAGGACAATTCGACATACCCTAAGGCAGGTCTCCGTTAGGTACGACGACGAGCGAAGTGAGGAGGAGTGTTAGTTGTACCGCGACCCTACGGCGCGCGAGCCGAGCGAACAAAGCGAGCGTGCCGCGGCAGCGGCCGGCGAAGTGCCAGAACCGAACGTTTAATATATGAGCCTATGAGGAAGTGAAATAACACATTTTCGGTTCTTCATTTTGGGTCGCAGTACACCTAACACTCCTCCTCGCTTCGCTCGTCGTCGTAGGTAACGGAGACCAGCCTTAGGTATTAGGCGTAATAAAGATTTGGTAATTCACGTATTTGGTATATTGCGTATTTGGAACTACGCGAATAAGGCAATAGCGTTTATTGGCCTTAAAAAAATAGGAATTCAATTTTATACCTGAATATCCAGACAGTTTGCGTTCTTGTCACTATGCTATGTAGGAAAAATATGCACTAGTCAATTTGTGCTTTAGGAGATTTGAGAATGAATGAATGAATGAATGAATTTACACATGGCCTAAGCGTTTGACTTAAACAATCACGTTTGAAACTCTTGAAAGGATCTCGACTGGATATTTCAATAGATTAGTAACATAATTTATTTTTACTGGCTGTAGTGTTGACAGTAAGTAAGTTATAATTAAGATTATTACATAGAGACAGCGAAATGTATACAAAACAACGATAACCAGTTATTAATTTTAACCGAAAACTCTTGACTTATATCGCGATAAGGGACTGTTTTGAACGCCAAGTTTCGTTACGGATTGTGTAAAAACAACACTCAGCACGTGATGTTATATAACCGTCTCGGCATGTGCTCACTTTAGTTATTTAAGTAAATTATAATCGAAGTAGGAACTGGGGAAATGTATTACTTTAAACGGCGTACGTCGTCGTCAGGACATGTTGCCACGCAGAAAGACGGCAGACGAACGAAAATGTTCACTGATTGGAAACCAAGTCAAGGTAAAAGAGACGTATTTCTTCTACCAGAGACCCTTATACGATATTCGGGAGATCACGGGTTACTAGAGTTACTACTGGGCCATGACTGGGATGAGAGGCGTGCTCGAAGAGATGCTTATGGTCATGAAGATAATTATGTGAAGAGACGTTGATGTTTTTGTTTTTCAAATAAGCAATGTAGAGACCACTATCGCTCGGTTGGCCAGAGCGACTTATCGGTGGCTACTTAGCATACAATCGGTAGTAATTCCTCCAGGCGGGTTAGTCACGCCACTATTGCGTTTAGTATTCTAGGGACGGTAGGTACCTTGCCTACGCGTGTCGATGCCTAGAATGGAATCCGAACGAGAAGCGGTAACTATTCACACGAGGTCAGCGATGATACGTTTGGATGTACAAGGTGGAACAACAATGAATAGCTGAGCTTAGAAACGCTGGAGAAAACTTGTTCTAGAAAATTCAGTATTAGAATCAGAATCAAACATTTATTCGAGACACAACACAACACACGGTAATAATTCTTAGTGGTTATGATGGTCGCACATTATCTAGCAAGAAAATCGGAGAAAATCTGCCATTACTGTTATACCTACGTAATGAGCCTGGTATCATTTTTTACTTTCTTAATCAGGCTAATCTAAATGTACGTACGGACGGTAAGAGAAAAAGACGTGTGTGCATCAGAAAGTGAATAAAAAGGAATCGTGTTTGGCAAGCCACGGGCAGCGCTCGGCAAGTCGCACCGTGTGTTCTGCTGCTGACCGCTATTCAAACCGATTGATTGATCACTCTCTATTAGCGGCAGGAGCTCACGTATGCAGAAAAGGCTCCTCATGCTGACTTAAAGCAACATTGGTGTAGAATTGTGTCGCAAATCCAGGCTCCGCTTCGTGATAACCTCGCATCTGTTAAATAGCCTCAGGCACGCAGTCTAACCTTTCGCACAGACAGCCTTTTGTAAGTTAATTATAAACTATCGATGTAAACTCAAAGGTTAAAGATATTTGCTATTCAGATTGAATAGTCACGGGTAAACAAAATATTACATTATAAAGATATCGGAGCTGGTTCGATCCGCAATCGGACATGTCCTCAGCGGCTCTCTTATTGACGTCAGACAATAAGTAATAAGTACATCACACATGCAGGTTATTTTTCTTTATTGGACTTTGATTCAACAATTAAGTAAAGACACTTGTTTAGATCGATTTCGTCCGGTTTTATACTGCTATAAGTTATTATAGAAGAAAGCAGAAGTCCTATTGCGCGATTCTTAAATAACGTTTACACCAGTGTTGGTTCTAACACCGGCGTTACGTTACCAATAATTAAAGTGAGTGCTGAAGCAGTAGGCTGTGAAGCGAGTGTGCTTCACGGTTCAACCGCTTCATTTGAAACATTATTAGAAGGTTCAATGGGAATTTAATTTTGATGGCGCAACTGGCCGCCCGGCGGGTTCACGCTCCGCTACTCCCATCTTCCTAAGTGAGTTTGCTGTGAATAATTTTAGCCTGTTTGGGCCCGCTCACTTTACCCATACATAGTAGCTAAAACCGGTAGGTAAAGTTGAAATCATGCACGGCTATTTTAGCAACGAAAAAACAGAGAGGCTTAATTTTGCTGCCCAAAAAGATGCCACGTGTAACTGAGATTATAAGTTTAAGTCATAACAAAGTTTACAGTAGCGACTTTTTATTCACAGTTAAGTGATTATTTTACAGTAGAGGTTTTTTGTTGTTTACAGATTAAACTAGAGACCCGCCCCGGCATCGCACGGATACTATATTATATCTACATATAAACCTTCCTCTTGAATCACTCTATCTATTATAAACCGCATCAAAATCCGTTGCGTAGTTTTAGAGATCTAAGCATACATAGGGCCAGACAGCGGGAAGCGACTTTGTTTTATACTATGTAGTGATATTGACAGTGATGCAGTTAATTAGGGGCCCAGCATCCCGCGTTCTATGAATAGCTATCAAAAAATTCCGTGTTAATGGAAAGTGAAGCTCAAAAAACGTTTCAACCTAGGTTGAAACGCTGTTCGGAGCAGTGTAGCTGAAACAACGAACATTAAGCACGTCCCGCGTGGGCGTCAGGGCTCCTCCCGTATCCATATCACATTTTAACAGCTGCGGTAGGTATGCAAAAATAACTTGTTTTTACACATTTTGGATCGAAGTTGCGAAACCATTCAAGAGCGATAACTTTTTCCGCCCTTTTTCTATTTATACGTCGCTCCATCCATCGTTTGAATGATTACTTTCGAGTTGTTTATAGCTAAGTACTATAGTTTAAGCCGGCAGAAGGCCGGCCGTTACCGTTGTTTTCGAATACAAAGTAGATTATTATTTGACTCCTGCCTCTTCCTCCTGGTGTCAATAGGCTACGGGTATGTGCTTCCTGCTTACTAACAGGCAGGCCGTATCCGTGTTTGCCACCGTGGTGCCTTTAACGTCTACGCGCAAAAACAACTATGTATTTGCATAGTTAAATTTAGACTTCCGAGCCTTCTGAATAAGCTACAAACAATTAGAAAGGAAAGTACCTACACCCATTTAAATTTAATGATTTGTTATTGTTAACAACGTTATCCTAACAAAACTTCATTCCGAAATAGGAAGCCAAGATTATTATTTACCTGAACTCGACTTAAGAACGAAGAGAAAATTATTCACGGGAAATTGAAACAAGCTAACTACCTACCTACTTACAATGCTGGTGATAAAAGATTTCACAGAAATATTGTTTAAAATGCAGAGAGTGCTAAATTAAATTTTCTTTGATGTAAGTAAAGGAGACTCCACGTGCAATGCGTTACTCATTCCACTGACTAGACGGAATAAATGCCAAACACACAATATTGTTGCAGCGTAGCGTTGCAAAGTCCAAGTTGTAACAAGATTGAAACCAAATTAGCTAATTGCCAGTCACCGGTCAACGAACTTGGTTATTGAATGCAATTTGTATGTGTTTTAACGCATTCCAATAGTTTTACATTTCAAATTACCTGTGAAACTTCGTCTAATAATCAAATTGTATACCTACTACCAATGTTATTCAAGCCAAATTGGTCAAGATAATTTATTCGGCGTGGAAAGCTTGAGGGCAGCGCGTGAGTTAACGCATGGGTGAGGAATCGGTGTTAAGATAGTTTAAGATGCGAGTGATTATCCAGTGGAGTGGCAATTACTTGGCGCATGTTGCGCCAGCCATGGCGCCACCAAGCGCGGCTGTCTGAGGCCGTGGGCGGTGTTTGCACCGCTCGCGCTGCCGCCCGTAATGCTTGCTGCTTCATGTCATAAATATGGATACCTGTTAACACGACACCTTAGCATACCATGTTTATGTATCCCTTAGTTTCCATGTCGACGCGTCACCTGCTTTAAATATTCTGTGTCTAGGGATCGGTGTTTTCAGGACAGGTACATACTGTTACCTACGTATTACGTAATTTCTGGGTTTAACTAGTTTCGATGTGGTTAAGTCGGGTGTACCTTTGTAGACGTATCTGAGTATTTGTAGTCGTATTTGGTTATTCCTATTCCCGATAAGACAACTCATTCCTTAGAAGGGATACAGAATCCGACAAACGCAGCCGTACTCGTATTTCAAGGATTACATATTTTATATCTAATGGATACCTTAATTCATCGTAATCTGTGATTCATAAATTTTGATGCATTGTTATCGTTAATCGCTATGATTCCATATTTTTATACTTATATCGATATTGTATTGGGCTGTTCGAAGGCTGTTCATTATTAAAATAACAGACTCCGGTCTTGGCGTAGTAGCGGTCTTGTATGGAGATGTTAGTAATCCTGATTAATATACAAGATTGTCCTCAGAGTGTACGCTATACGCACGTAGGCGTGGTGGTTTGCCTCGCTTGTTGCGTGATCCGCTCAATAAAACTGCTGTTAAACCTCGAATTGGTCATTTAAACGAACGTACCGCCTCTTTGTGTCCGCTTTGAGTGCAAAATCTAGTAACTGTACAGCCTAAATAGTTTTCGTTTCGGACCTAAACGCTTGTGGCAAAATAAGTATAGTTTTACCCCTCCTAAAGACAAAACGCTGAATTACTGTTGCATAAGGCCAAGGTATTATCTAACACATCCTAACTTTAGAACTACTTACTGTAATAACGTAATAAAGTAAAAATACCCTAGTACGAAAGCGGCTCATGCTATAAAATAGTCAATTAAAGATCTATCGTTTGCCTTTAATACGAATATAAGTACCTGTATTATCTCATTAATACATTTTTCAATAAATTGAAATTCTTCATTGAAAGTTCGCAATGCAGTTATTGAAAAAGACTATGAGAATGAATTGAAAAGCGAATAACATTCCCTCACGATTTGGCAACTGGATATGACCGACCGTCCTTAACACAGTGCCGGTTCGATACCAATCAAAATGCAACGTTAATATTAAAATTTGCCGCACAAGCAATTAACGCGTCAGTGTACCGCAAACAAGTAAGCTAAGTAATGTTGTGGAAACTTTACGTAACGTCGCGTGACTCCGCTGTTCATTCAGCGCTCGAGTCCGCACGACGCGCTCTATACAACTACACATAATCAGTATCGTCTAACTCACAGTGGAATCACGACAGTACCTTGCCTTCATACAACTGACTCTTGACATCTTATGACAGAAAACTTCTTTTTCAACCGCAATGCGAAGAAGGCATCGTATTGTTGAAAAGTGTGTCGTTTCTTCATGATAATATAATTCTTATGCTATCGTCATCTTCCCAGCGTTATATCCGTTTGTGCCCTAAAAGAGCCCAATAATTCATAGTATTAACGTAATTGGTTCTTATGTTTGTTAAAAATATAAGTAGGTAGTGAGCCGTTTAGCTCAGGTTTTCCCAAAAATCTATTTTTGTTTGTCCAAGTATTTCTTAATATACCTACGGACATTTCATACCATCTGCAGCTGTACTTATACGTAAGGAAACTTAGCTCCGCTGTCAAGCAATCGTGTGGATTAGCCATTTGTATTGTAGCTACTCGTATTTACAGCCTTTTTAATCGACTGCAAAAAAGGAGAAGGTTTTCAATTCGGTGGAATCTTTTTTTATGTATGTTTCCCGATTACTCGAAGACATCTGGACCAATTTAGAAAATCTTTGTTTGTTTGAAAGGGTATCCTTCCCAGGTGTTCCCATGGTCATCAGGCAGGCTGAATTAAAGTCAGTTAAAACTTTGTTTTTAAAGTAAATGATGATATGTTGTGTTAAGGTACTGTGTACGGATTTCCAGCTATGCCTATGTACACTAAACGGCGCGCGCTTCGGCTAATCTTCTTAACTGCGGCCATAATGTGTGCAAGCTCAAGCCTCCCAAAAGGGTTCGAATACATATCACGTCATTATACAGATTACCGGCAGAGATTGGACGCTTTTGACAACGAGGTTTACTTAAGCAGTATCTTTGATCTTCTAATATATGACTGAACATTATTTTTATGGTCAAATGAGGATTCAACTTCAAGCGTATGGTATTAACTGCCAAGCACACATTCACTGCCAAGACTCGCTACGCGCTACGCTCGTAGCCGATCCCGTGGCTTATCCCGTATGTAGCGGAAAGCGACTACGGCGTAGGCGTTCAAGTTTCTGGACGAGTGGGGACATCGGCGACGAAGTGTATGCGGACACGGAAACACATGGCGTTACCTACAGTGTTTTCAAAATAGCTTGGTGCGGGTGACAACTGTGAAAATCTCAGACTAGAGAGGAGAAAGTATCGAAATTTTAGTCGATAAAAGTAATCAATTAAAATCACAATTGTATATAACAATGAATGTCCTCATGAATCCGATTATTAGGCTTCAGCTAGTAGAGATACTAGTATTGTGGCGACATTTATGCCTGGTAGAGCGAGATACAGCGTGCGAGCGAGAAAGCGGAGACACTGACGTATGAAGACCTGTTAGATAACATGGTCTCATCCCTTTCCTACTCGTTATTCAGTACAAAAGTGAAAAGAGATCGGATGTATTGATGTTTGTTCAATTTACTACGGCCTATCTGCCTTTTTCTTTACTGAACACAAAAACTATGTCGGATAACAACTTACATAATGATCTAAGAAAACTTATTGGGGAGAACTAAGCAAGGAAACTTTGGAAAATTCCACTAATATTCATTCCGCAATGCGGGTTTAGACCCGGGTCGTTCGACAGCTCCACGAGAAACGCCACGAACATCGTGTGCCGCTATACATGGCGTTTGTCGATCTTAATAAAGTTTTCGATTTTGTGAGTAGGCAAGGGCTGTACCTATGAAGTTTCGGTCAGGATTGGATGACCTCCAAAACTCCTATTACTCATAAAATTCTTCCACGATAACCTGAACGGCTCAGTTATATTAACGGAGAGAGAAAGAAATATTTCTATTCCATATATTTAGACCGCAGCTATTTTTTTTGAGTAAAACGTAACGTTGCGTCGAGTGTCACCCGCACCGAGCTATTTTGAAAAAAACTGAGCTATGAGTGTAGGTACTTGAGCTATTTTGAAAGCACTGTAGGAGTCTTAATATACTGCGCGTTTTCATACTCGCCTGACTACCGCGTGTCACGCCGTAGAACATCCCGCTACTGCGGTGCGGCTTGCGGTGGCGGTCAATAGTAAATTTGACACCTAATCACAAGCCAAAGACTTGAACACGGTGTAAGTAGGTACAACTGTTCACGTATTTGAATAATGATGTGTGACTGAACGAATATTTGCATTCGCACACAATCTTACCATGTTAGTAATGAAGGCTAAGTAAATTACATCCTTCCTTGCTATCGCAAGCCTTTGATTCTGTCAATTAGCAAGCATACAATCCAGACAGGCACAATGCAACACTGCCTTGGACCAACAAACGCGAAGAGAAAACGAATCGCTAGTGTGTAGAAACGATGTTGCGCATAGAAAACAGCGGAACCACTACGATCACTTATAGAAATAGAATCTACACAGAACTATTTACATATAACCGCAACAAAATATAGTTTTGTAATGCGTACTCTGTTATTTTAATGAAGATACTTTTTAAATGCTGCGATTGCTGGGATATGAGTTCGTGGAACTAAATGAACGCATGTAATGGCGCTGTTTATACGTTTATTGTTGTATATTGTAGCGACAGCTGCAGGGGAACAGGTGCGATCATATCACACGGCGTAACGACGCTCAATGCTAATTAATTTGAGTACTAATGTAAATAGCGGTGCTTGAGCCAGTATCGACGTGTAATTGCGAACAGTCGAGCCGGTAGCTAATAGCTACATTTGTTGTTTTTCATGCAACTGTGAGGGGAAATATAGCTAGCAGACATAAATATAATAGCCAGATATCACTCGCACGCCCACCCCTGAGGGTTTTCTGTAACCAGGTCTATTCCAGTTGCATTTTGGGAAATGTTATCAATATTGGAAAGCGTAGAACGGTGCGGTGTGGCAATAACTGTCTAGGCGTGAGACACAGGGAGGTTACCACTGACAAGTGCGATTACGAGCCAAATTGGGAACCGAATACGAACTCCAAATATAAAGTACTTACACGACGATACACTCATTTAATTTCTGTATTCAATCAACTTGCATAAAATTACGCACTATGTATTCAATTCACACCTAATCGAATTATCTAACTACTCAATGATCGGTTCTATATTTAGTTTCCTTATCACGCCATTCCGCAATCTGTCATTGAATCTACGTAATAAATAAGCACAACAATAGCCTATCCAATGCTGTTACACATAAGTAGTTCTTTCGGTTACTTTACGGTAAGAATGAAATTGTGACTGACGCAGAGAAATACAATTTGTCAAGCTGCATTAGATCAACGAGCTGGGATAAGCTGTAGACCCAATTAGTTCAATTTATCGATTCTTGTGAATTCTGTCGTTAAGGCCTTAAAATTGGATTGATAGGCGTTCCGCCTAACATATACGAGTATTCGGATTGCTTAGGGCGGGTTGCATTAGCTTACGATTACATCAACGTTAAATAAGGCGACGGCAGCTGTCATTCCATAGAAAATTATCAAACTTTCCATATACTTTTTGATGAACACCGCTTAACGAATCTTACGATTACAAACGGTTTGCTGCAACGTACCCTTACAGACCCATACTGATAAAAGAACATCTATCACACTGAAGCGTTGTTTGAAACAGATATACCTAGTTGTACGAACACTGTCATGCAGACTCGTCCGCATGGAACTCTCTGTCCATTAACTGAATTCCCCGTTTTCTCCCTTCCGAGAATCTCCGCTCACTTTCACCATTAAAGCCTTTTGATTCAGGACCATTCACAACCGTGTCGCAGCGCGATATCGAGCGATAACACAATTTGCGATGGAGAAATTGTAGGCACACGGTCTCGATTCTACCACGGCCGATCGGTACCAACTATCACTATTTAATTTACTTAGAATCTCCGTTCACGTCATTATCCTTCGAAACTTTGCAACGAAACTGGCACTACTATACCAACCTACGAGATTAAAGTTGATACCACGAATAGGTTTTCAGTGGTTAGATTAGTTAAATTCAACGGACCTAAGTGGGCCGGGCCGGTGACAGGCGGCTATGCACTTAAACTCATCCCAACTTACATCACCTCCACTAATAAATATGCGATATAGTAACATTTGCTTTTCATGTTTGCCACATAGTTTAGCAGCTGATTCATAATAAAATTATGCAGTGAACAAACAGCACGAGATGCTTTTATTGTAGGTACGTCGTAAGATAGGGATGGATGGAGATAAATCTAAGATGAAATCACCTGAATAAGCATACTTCGGCTCCATTGTCTTCCCTTACTATACACGTACGGGTTTTATTTCAATGCATACGGAGTTGCGGACGTAGGTAGGTATAAAACGGTATTTTGATAATTAATATTATGTCACCGCTGTCGCCCATGATACCACAAATAAAATTATACAGACAACAGGATTGTTTCAATGGGCTCAAGCGGAAGAGTGCCATTAAAACAGTGGTTTTGCGGCATTCGAAAACTGCCCACACGCTGCTATTTTTGCACAATCCAATAACTCAGTTACTACGCCTACGCTAGAAATGATATTTCCAGACTATAATTAACTCCACTCCACGCGTAGCCCGGTGAAATTCAGCTCCCTAGTATAAAACTCAAAATGATCCTGTCGTTTATGAAAGTTTGCCTGTGGGCTAGCGGGAGGGTGGCGAGGGTGGGGGGGGGGGGGCACGCGGCGTGAATGGCGGCGCAAGGTCATGGGCGCCGGAAGTAGGTTACGGGCGGCGCCCTATCGACCCGCCCAACGCCACCCGGCACGCGCTGCCAGCCGTTTTATTATTATACTTAGCACAATGTAAGCATTGTGTGCGCACCTTCTACATGTACTATGGACAGGTATATTGGTGACACCTATACGTAAATGATGAATACGGATTTTCCTGCACTGTTCAGTCGTATAAAAAATTATGTACGAGGACATTCAATTCGCCCCAAAGCTCTTATGCAGGGGTAAGTTAATAAAAGGATTATATATGAACATTAAGTCGCGAACGACGAATATTTTGTTCATTTATTTATTAAAACTGACATTACAAGCAAATATTACATTATATCGCTCCACAAAACGAATTAGGTACCTATTTAGTTTGGATTGTAAATATCAACAAAATATAGAAAAAAACATAGTCCCAAAAGTACCTACCCACAGTTTAGAAAAGTAACATTTTGCAGCCGCAAGAAACGGCACTAGGAGCATTAGCGAAGCATTCGGCCAACAATTAGCGACCAGCGTTACGCTTGAATGGAAAGGCGATTGTTAGCTGCGCCCGCGCCGGTGATGTAATTTGTTTTCGCTGATCGCAGATCGCTGGGAATTTGGCCGCCATTCATTGCGGAGTTTTTGCCGGCGGCCGCCGAACCCGCGGCCTTGCTGCTGTGTTACTCGTTACACCGCCATTACGAGTTCCGAAGCAGTAAAAGAGATTATTGGCGCCGGTCAGCGGTGGTTCGGTTTCTGTAGGGCACGCTATCTGTTGTCAATGATAATTAATGGATAGCGTCACCTGTGTCACTTTCCAATTTAAATTATTTAATTTATTAAACGTGTTAGCTCAGTAGGTATAGGTATATTTTTTATGTGCTCGATAGCCTAGTATATGCAGGCACCAGTCTGAATCAAGGAAATAATGAATTTAACAGATGCCAGAATTACCATCTATAATTACGCTTTGCATGCGCCTCGTCGTAAAAGCTCACTTGTGCCTTAGATAAACATCCCATCTCACCTGAAAATGAGATGAGGTGAGATGCATGAATGAAGAAGTGTTAGAAATGAGTAACTATTCATTAGATAGAATTGAGTAGCAGATATGATGATGATCCAAATAAGCTTTTATGAAGACATCCTTTTAATCAAAATTTAACGGTTCTCCTTCTAATTAAACAGGAAAAGGAATGCATATATTGACAGGGTCTTGCTTAAGTTTCAAAATGAGATGTGTTCTGTGAAATTTAAAATCAGAGAATAGTCGATCCACCCCAGGCCTGCGGTCTCCACCCGCCTAATTGGCTTGAATTTTTAACGGCTTAGTCACGACGGCATCTGTGTGACTCAGATTTGCACACAGTGAAGTCGCGAAATGTTTCCTTCATGATGCTTTAAAATTTTGACGAAAACGAGTTCTCGCAAGTCGTTCGGTCACCTCAATAATGTGTGGGACAAGATTCGACGCTTAAAATATCCGGCACAACACAAACGTATTTGCAGAGCAATAAGAGACAGACAGATATTTCTCAGCCCTTTGCAATGTCAGTTATTATATCATCAGGAGACTCTACTATGGACGTTTTGCATAGCATTATAACCACGCGCAAAACTAATTAGCTAATTATTTTATTGCCCATATTATTCTTTATATTATGAAATATTGCACAACAGTCCTTGAGAGCTCACTTTCTTATAGTTTTTCAATAAATGCTTAGCCAGCAAGGCCACATGATCTTTTATTTCGTGACTAAATCGAGAAAGCTACCATTGGCTAACAATATAGTGATACTGATAACTAAATAGGCATCTTAATAAATATACACCTAATGTACCTAAATGATTATATGTTTCGATATACCAAATAGGGAATAGGTAAAACTATTTAGGTAGTATATGCCAAGTAACATTCTGCGATGATTTTACCTAAGGGGCGCTGTAGTCTGATCGTTACATCAGGTCTTAGGGGGAAAGATAACATCAGTAGTTAGGCCTGCTGGAAGTCGCAATCGTAAAGCCGGAAAGATCTAGCAAATATCTACTCGGAAAACATAAACCTGAGCCAACATTCCGTAAAAAGGTCGCTTGTAAGTTTACTCAATCTAAGTATTACCTATAGGCACCGACGCGTAGATTTTAGTTATGAAAAGCAACCCCAGCAGTCGGTGCTTACGTAATTGCTGATTCTACGTTTTTTGGTAAGTCTATTACAACAACCGGATTCCGAGAGTGAATGTCGTACCTATACGTATACATCGCCTGCATAGTGTACAGTGGCCGCATTGTAAACATACAATAGGTGCACAAGGAGTACGAGATCTAATGTTTGTTTGCGCAGGTGCACCCGGCTGCATCTTTGTTCTTTGAATTATCACCGTGAGGGAATGCGTCCTTACTCTTGGATGTGTTAATGAGACCCTTAGCTTGCCTCTGTAGTTGGATGCGGTTATCTTCCATACCCGAATTTTATTGCTGTCGAACGACTACTTATACAAGCGCCGTCCAGAATGTATGGTCCTGCTGATTTTGTTAAAACAACTGGGATTTTTTAATAAACAATATACTTAGCATGTATCGGTAATACCTCAACATTTAAGTTTTATTTTATTGTAAAAACATTTCCTTCGTTATTTTAATTTGTAGGTACATACGTCTTTATCTTAAAATCGTTCATTACTTTTATATTTCAATGAAATAACGTCTAATTAGGATAATACTGCGAAGTTTGTTTAGGAACAAAGGCGCCCTAAGACATAAAATCAACATCTCTCTCATCAAGTCGCCCCGCGGCGTGCATACTGAATTAAACTTTTACGTGAATAAGCTATTTATACCGCTGACGTCGACGGCCCACATTCTTATCTCGTATACCTACACTACGCCTCGAGGATCTAACAGATGTTGAATGTTCGTAAGTTTAACGCACCTATAAATGCAAGTTTAATAAATATAGAACTTGAAAGCTGAGATAACCGAGCAGACTCATCGTAACAAGTTTATTATGTTGTTTTTATTGGGTGTAAATAAATTGTTATATCTCCTTTCATTGCGTGTCTAGAGTTTGAAATAGTACTTTGGCCGGTTGAATAGTGATGTCTGGCATTATTGTCTCGCGCTAAGGTATTTTACAACAATTTCCGTTGTAAATACTACTTTTGTTTTATTTGTAGACCACTGAAGAATCCCACTTGACGATTCATATTGGGTAACGATTAAAAACCAGAGTTAAAACTGTGAATTTGTAACTATGTCGCATAAAAATACCGGCATTGAAGCCCTCGTAAAGAAAGGACACTTTTACTTTAATGTATTTTTCCTGAAAACTCATGGATTTATTCTCCGATGTTGAAATGTTAGTTCCTCCCAGTCGGACTCAGACCTCTGTCTTATTCAGTTCTCTCGCTAAGCATACATCTAGATTCTCACCAATATATAAGTAGCGCCTAAGTATTTATGTCATAATATCGGACATTTCCCCGCCCAAATTAGCCTCGACACTGCACGCTGCGCTGTTCTTTTACTTCGTCAATACGCTTTGTGTGTGCTCGTTGTTTCACCGGAACATAATGGTTAATCAATTAATCGCAGTAGATAGCGGATAAATAATTGTACTGGTTTATAGTTAAGGGCCAGTTGTTTCAAAGTTCGAGTTAATGATATTTAACCCTTGCACGGGAAGTTAGACAGCTGTCGGCGCCGGCGCCGTATTTATTGTTGAATTAGTCGGTACCACACGCATGAATGATAACTTTAAATATCTCACGAGTTGTTTGTATTGTTGCAGCGCGTCCGATGATCTCGGCGAGGCTCCCCGGCGAGGCGCTGGCCCAGCTTGGGCAGCTGGGGCCGCTGGGGCTGTACCCGCCGCCGCCACCGTCCGGCATGACCCCGGAGTTCCTCGCCCCGCCCCCGCGGCCGTTCGCGCGCTACGCGCAGCGCCGCCCGCGGGACATGCCACCCCCGACCCCACAATCCCCTTCATTCCCCACGGTCCCCAGTTACCCGACGTTCCTGCCGCATCCCTCGTACGCGTACAATCTGTACCGGACGAGGGCTCCGCAGTCGCCGGCCAACTATCCCCTGCACCGGCCCACGTCGGGCTTCGTGCCGCCGGCCCCGGCGTCACATTCGCCTCCAGTAAGCGCGCCGGCGCCTATGCCTCCAGTTCACAGAGATGTAAGTTCCATTTAATCTTCTCTCGCTCGCGGCGATTAATGGAAACCGTACACATCAAACTTAAAGAAAAATCAGCATTTCTATCATTCAGAGTATAGTCACACAGTCCCATGATGGGAGTCGCCTCGTGGGAATCAATTCCTGGAAAGCTGGTCTAATTTAACAGACATTCAAATATACTCTATGAGTAAGATTCCAAGGATATACCTTGCAGTCCCATGATACCTTATATTCTGTCATCCTATTCTCATCTTGTTGTGTGTATATTTCAGGAGCCACCAATATCTCCCGAACGTAGCGCGCCTGCAGCATACTTCTGCCGCGGAGCCCTCATCCGCCTGGAAGACGGATCGCTCCGGCGCGTCGAGGAAATGCGGACAGAGGACTTCGTGATGAGCGCAGAGCACAGCGGGGACCTGGCGTTGACCCAGTGCACGCTGCTGCGGCTTGACGAACGAGGGGATCGGCTCGCGCTCACGCTCACGTATGATAGGAATCGGGCACAGGTCTGTAACTAAGTTCTTTTGTTTTTCATGGAGTGCTGATGAGACCTCTGGGTGGGTTCGTCTGAAGGATGGTTCTCTCTCTGGATGAGGTCTGCGTAAGACGTGGAAGGAAGACTTCGTAATAATCGCAGGGTACCTATAGAGGCGACAGATTACATTGCACGCAACTTATTTTTATATTGATTTGTGATTCTTTGAACTGCCGTTTACTCAAAGTTAAGTAGTAAGTTTATGTAACACATAATGACCAATTATGTATCGGTTCCAGGTGGAGTTGGACTCGACCGTAGACCACCCGTTCTTCGTGTACGGGCGCGGCTGGGCGTCCTGCAAGCCCGAGCGCACGCTGGCGCGGTATGGGCTGTGCGTCCAACGACTCCAAGTCGGGGACGTTTGCGTGTCCCTCGTCGCGAGGAAGCACGCTTCCGCGTCCCTCCCCGCGCACCCGTCCTCCGCGCCGCCACAGACGCACCCAGAAAACCTTAGCGTCAAGGAGGACGCGCGCAAGCGGCGGTGGTCGGCCTCCGACGTTTTGGAAGACGACCGCCCCCCTCCAAAGAAACGTTGAAGGAGGATCTTGAACGCTGTGGTCTCCAAAACTCTTTCGATTTTATTTCGTTTCTTCCCGTAGTTCAAATGCGGATTGTGGTTGAATTAGTGATCGAACGCTTCGGCATCTTCCAGCTATCTCCTAACGAAATCAGCTTCGCAATATGTTATCTCACGTGGATAGTGACATTAGACCCCAGTGAGTGTCGTCCGCTGTACTATCGGGAACTCTAGGTGCTTTTTACTGTCGGGTGCTTCTGTCGCGTATGTGTACGACAGTGTAAATATGTATGTAATTATGTTATTTAGGTCAAAGTTCAATGTTACACTCCATGACTAACTAAATGTATCACAAATATGTGAACGAACGTTTGCGCGATGCGTAGGAGAGAAAAGAAAAATATTTTTGCACGTATCTATACGACACAAATCATCAATCTTTTTAATTTAAAATAACATTGGAGTGAGAACCGAAAAAGTTTTAATGAGCACAAAAATAACAATGTGTAAGTTTCTATCAGATCTTATAGTAGGTTAGATTTTGTGATAATCAATGAGATTTAAAATCGCCAGTCCGCCGAGACGGCAATGCATTATGTTAAACAAGGTACAATGAATGTTTGGTAGGGTAGCTAGGGGCAGGCGTGCGGCGAGGAGCGCCAGTCGCCTCCTCCCCGTCGAGTCAGACGTTGGACGGGCCCCCGCCCTCTCCCATGGTTGTGACAGACATATCCCAGCTCGCGACCACAGGCAACCATACACACCCTGCTACAAACACTTCCCCTATTGGCAGTAGAGGTGGACGGTGGACCGAACGTTACTCGGAAGCGATGGCAAATATACTGACAAATAATTTGATCGTGTTATTTAATGATGGTATACATTATAATATCTATTGTAAAAATAAAATATATATGTACCTATATATTATGACTTTAGATGACATCTCTATTGTTTTTAGACGTCCATGTGTAATACACATAACTTTTCTATGAGAAGATTGTTGTATACATAATAACACACAGTCTGTGATATTTTGTAGTTATTGGTCAGAGTAGATATGAAGTATTGCTTGAATAAAGGAAATATATGTTTTAGAGTACTAAGTGCGTTATCGGTAAGGAGCTATATAGATGTCGTATAATCAAAAATTTCGCCGGAGGAAACTGATACAAAATACATAAACAAGTAGAGTCTGTGATTTTATACATATGTATATCGTTATACCAAATAACGAAAAACGCAAAGGCCATATCAAAATCCAATTAATTTTAAATATTGTTAAGTGAACCTATTTACCGTTCTTCATTTGGTTTATTTGTAAATTTATTTGCATAATAAGAGTTCCACACGTATTTCCAGTCGCGTACCTCATACGTAGGTAAACTTACGGGACGGGGTAGTCTTTCATTGTACCGTAAATGTTACGTGCTTGTTAATTGTATGTTAATTATTAGTCGAGCGGCGTAGGCCTCGGCGACGGCCGACAGAGCGTAGGTGAAAGCTAATAATTTGTTGTATAATGTATGTAATTCTAGTTTTATCACGTTTATTATTATATTTTGTAATTGTAATGAAAGATCTCATTTTATTAATCGGTATTTTCTAACAAGGCGCTTCATTAGATCATGACTAAGCCTACCTCACAAACTTTAGACCGGCCGGCGCGCGCGCCGCGGTCGGTCGACAACAAGTCTAAACAAGATCTCAATTTGATGAAAATAAACTTATAAAAAGACTGGGACGCTTTACTGAATGTTGTGGGATAGTAGTTTCTTTGAAGCTATTACTTAAATTATGAGATAGGAAGGAGCATTTATTTAAAACGAGCGCACCCGGCGCGGCGCGCTGCGCTCCTCTTCCAAGCAAGTCGCTCGACTCGATTAGTACAAAAATTCTTACAAAAAGTATTATTTCCCAAAATTTTCAATTCAGAGTATTAACTTAATTTCAATGAAAGGTGCTAATCAAAATGTTTTCGTTGTCGTGGTAAGCACGGCAAGCCAGATTAATAACTGTGGACACTAATGTCGCAGCATTTGTAATAAGTTGAGTATAAAATTGGCAGAATCAAAGTTCTTCCACAACTAAAAATAGATTTAAATGTACCATTTTATATTCCAGACAAACTTCAGACTTTTGTTCCCATGAACTGCGAGAGCATGTTGAATGTATTATAAAATTATTGCAAGACAATGTAAATTAGATATACTGAATCGATTTTAACTGTGGCACAATTGCCATTAATTACTCATATTGGAGTAGTTTTCACAACATTTATAAAAACCATTGCTATGAAGTCACGAGAGTTATATTTTTCCATCAACTTATATTATGATCAGACAATACCTATCCAAATACTATATGTAAGTAAGAAACGGTAATTTATATATGAGACAAAAAGGAGAGCAAAATAACTTGAACTCTTTCACGATTGATTCCCCCAAATTCCACATGGGTGCTTGATCGAGTTAACTTTTAAAGTGATTCCAAGACATTCTGCTCAGCACTATTTGACTCACTGATCTATCAGAACAAAGTTTCTGCACTTTCACATTGTAGAACATTAGAACTTGCTATTCTGAATATCCAAATTCTAATGAGCTAGAAACTTTGATCCTGTATCGATGCATACCTTATATTTTGTCACGAGTGTATTTAATCGTACAGTCAGCTCTACATATACAGGGTGTAATTGTTTACTTGATACAAAATAGCAAAATGTGAATGTATCCATGATTCTGAGCAACTTTTATTATGGGACCAACTTTGTGTTATGCCAAAAAAATCCAACTATTTCATTAACTCTGCTCATTTTAGACTGACGAGAATGTATGAACAGGTGTTTTTTTTTTTGCATAACAGAAAGTTGGTCCCATAATAAAAGTTGCTCAGAGTCATGGATACATTCACATTTTGCTGTTTTGTATCAAGTAAACAATTACACCCTGTATATATATATAAATAAAATATTAGATATTATGTCTCAGATATAAGGTCTGAAATGAAAACATATTTATTCAAGTGACTGTACGCGGCCAGAAGATTATATGTTATGTCCATCGTTAAGTTTACTAGCGTCTTATTTCTCTAGTATTCGCTGCCAGCAAGCTATATAAAATGCTTTCTGATTCCAACGTAGACTTGCAGTTTGATAGCAATAAGACGTAACAATATTCAAATATCTTTCTCAATCTTGGCGCTGTAGCATCAAGTCATTAGATACACGTTTGCGAGAGTAAATCAATGTGTGATAGAAATAGACCTATTTTGTATAACCAATGACTCGACCGGCGATACATAGTGGCCGTAGATATCATACTTCGAGATCCGTGTTTCGTAGTTGCCAACTAAGATTATGGGCAATCTATTCCATACACGCAAACCCCACTGAATCGATGTATATCCTGCTCTAGCTCGTAACCTGATAATAAGTAAGAGAGAAAGGCGACATCGATACCGATAATGGTTCACAGTTGGAATGTGTGGAATAGAAGCACATGATTTCCACAGTTCGTATTAATAGTCACAATACCTTCCCAATAACAAGTACTTCCGACACAACGTTGTGCCATCTCACAGATTTCTTATTATTGCACAGAGCTGTTTTTGGTAAAGTTAACGAATGTCCAATTAAGGAATACCTGTCTTTATATACCTACGTTATTTATTGCCATGATTAACATATTCTTAATTATCGGATAAAATCGACTCGATATTAGTTTTACCTCAAACAGGTTTTAATGTAGAGTGGAAACAGTCCAAAATCAACTTTAATACTTTTACTACACGATTTCAATATCTATTATTTAGGAGTTTCTTTCAAAATTATGATAGTAATACAGATAGATGCTTTTACTGAAAAGTTGTGTCATTTATGTAATAGAAAAAATAAATATAAAATTGTTATATAATTATATGATATGATGAATGGCAAAATATATATGTATATTTTATTGTATAGAGGAGTGAGTACTATTTCAGATTATGTAAATGGAAAATGTTATAGACCGAGATGTGTTAAAATAAGTTAACTGTTTGTTAAAAGAAGAGAAAATATGTATAACTGAATATTTGCTACCAGTGTGTTTTCATTACATCCACTAACATATTCCTTACATACTATAAAGCAGTTGAGACGACTGCTGATCATTACAGTAATAATGATTTTCCTTTAGTCATATTTTAAATTTACCTCTGGTGGAGAAAACCATGCCATTCTTTCAGTAACTATAACAAGTTGACAAGTTGATGAAATAGGGCCCTGGTAAGGAATGCAAATCGACCTATCTCCATAGTAAGCTCAACAAGGCCTGTGTTATGGGTGCTAGACGACGATATTTTTACAAGCTTATATTTAACTTGCCCTGTTATAGTATGGGACAAATCTTGCGAGTTAAATTTGACCCACTTCCCGGTGACCAATTGAGCTGAAATTTTGGGTGTAAGTATAGTTTGGATGACAATTCAATATTATGGTACCATCGAGCTGACCTGATGATGGAGACAGAAGGTGGCCATGGGAATTGTTAGTATGTATGGGACAAATCTTGCAAGTTAAATTTGACCCACTTCCCGGTGACCAATTGAGCTGAAATTTTGGGTAAAAGTATAGTTTGGATGATAATTCAATATTATGGTACCATCAAGCATGTGCGTGCCCATTGAGGGTCCACGTTGGAATTTCGAGCTTTTGAATATGTCAGTCTTTAGTAAAAGTTCTCAAACATTTGTAAATTCAACCTGTAATTTGTAAAAGTCGGCACTCAAAAGTTACATTCGGTTAAAGATGGACCCTCAGTCGTGACTGTCAAGTATCCATATTTAATAATCCACTTCAAATTTACAACTGCTGTAAATGACTACTTTTAGTAAATGATTTGTAAAACCAATTTCATTCATTGTGACTCCTTTCTGCTAACTCAATAAGAAAAAATGGCATGTAGAATGTGGCCCCTCAATTGATCGCGATAAGTTGCCATTAAGAGACAACAAAAATATTATTTAGAATATAAGTGTGACTAAGAGTTAGTAAAAGTACTTGAATCATTGTAAATTCAACATTTAGTTTGTAAAAGAAGCCATTCAAAGGCTTCAACCGATTAAAGCTGGTCCCTCAATTGAAACGCTTGTCATAAGAATAAATCAATTTACGTACGATTTGGTTGTTAAATAGACAATTGCTATAGTCTATTCGTTAGTAAAAACAATTTACTAACTATTGCTCCACCGAACAGTAAAAACGAATGTACCGTTTTACTTTAAATAATAATCAAAAGCCTGCGAAGAAATACTACGGTCCGGGTGACCACTTATTAGGAATTTGTTGGATAATTAAATAAAAACAATTACTGTTTGTTGACGTTATTTATTTTTTATTCTTAAGTTTGACATATCTTGGCTAATCATCATAATAAGAAAAAGAAAAGAATAAAATACAGTGCACATTTGATTGATTGATTGTTTTTTCTGATTTAAATTGTTTAAGAATGCAGCAACCTTCATTGTTCAAAATAATTCTGCAATGCTCTTACAATAGGGCCTAAAGCTAAGCTAAATATATCACTGCCATGGCTTCTGTCAAACACAATTCTTATGCCTCCGATAAGGCAATTTCAAACATTACTACTAATTTGACAGTAACTTAGCGTATGTATGAAAATTTCTTCGTTTAGAGGACTTTCGTAAAATTTAAAGCGTAAGTCATCGTAACTGCGGATGTTCTCATTAAAGAAGTAGTGACATCTGTAATGGCCGATGTTACCGTCGCAAGCGCCGGGAATAAATTCAATAGCGCCAACCAATTTGTAAAAATTCTGTTTGACCTTGATCGTCCGAGGTATTAGGCTAATAGTATCTTTAGGTGTGTCATTTAAATCGACCGATATAAAATCTGTAAGCGCATATTTGTATGTGACTTGATTATTACAAAATAAACAGTTTTTCTTTTCGTTACTGATTAAAATGGCTTCTTCCAGAACACTAATGCCAAAAATTTTAATGAGCTGAGTGTTTAAACTGACAAATGTATATCTTTTTAAAATGTTTCCTGTTTGACAAAATGTATTGCTACAATTTTTTGAGAATTCAACACTGTAAAAAATGCTATTCAAGACCTGTTCAAATATAGTAGTAACATTACATTCGCAGCTGTAAATAACGGTGTCTTGAATTTTATTTACTTTACTACAAGTTTGGGAAATTATTTGTGTTCTTAACATGTAAATATCATATATTTTGCATTTATTATCACTTAAATTTTTAACATGCATTGATATTTTAGAAATTAAATCGTTATTACCATTTGCCATAAATTTACATCGAAAATTATGATTTTTGTCATAAGTTTCGCTTAACATGTACATTACCGCATCAAAAGCACAAGTATTATTGACTTTAATATTATTACAGCCAACCTTCTGAGATGGACATATGTTTCCATTTTTAACGAATTTAACATTTTCATTATATGCCATTTGATTTTCTCTACCTTCGCCTTTCCAGTTTTCGGTATATGATGGCTCATCATGAAATATAGAGTCTGTAGAAAATGTACGACTATCAGCCAACTTCGGTTTTTTTACCTTTTTCAGTAGTGACTGCTTATTTGATAATTTCCGTTTTAGTGGACGTGGTTTAGTTTAGTTTAGGTTTTCTTATTATGATGATTAGCCAAGATATGTCAAACTTAAGAATAAAAAATAAATAACGTCAACAAACAGTAATTACTTTTATTTGATTATCCAACAAATTCCTAATAAGTGGTCACCCGGACCGTAGTATTTCTTCGCAGGCTTTTGATTATTATTTAAAGTAAAACGGTACATTCGTTGTTACTGTTCGGTGGAGCAATAGTTAGTAAATTTTTTTTACTAACGAATAGACTATAGCAATTGTCTATTTAACAACCAAATCGTACGTAAATTGATTTATTCTTATGACAAGCGTTTCAATTGAGGGACCAGCTTTAATCGGTTGAAGCCTTTGAATGGCTTCTTTTACAAACTAAATGTTGAATTTACAATGATTCAAGTATTTTTACTAACTCTTAGTCACACCTATATTCTAAATAATATTTTTGTTCTCTCTTAATGGCAACTTATCGCGATCAATTGAGGGGCCACATTCTACATGCCATTTTTTCTTATTGAGTTAGCAGAAAGGAGTCACAATGAATGAAATTGGTTTTACAAATCATTTACTAAAAGTAGTTATTTACAGCAGTTGTAAATTTGAAGTGGATTATTAAATATGGATACTTGACAGTCAAGACTGAGGGTCCATCTTTAACCGAATGTAACTTTTGAGTGCCGACTTTTACAAATTACAGGTTGAATTTACAAATGTTTGAGAACTTTTACTAAAGACTGACATATTCAAAAGCTCGAAATTCCAACGTGGACCCTCAATGGGCACGCACATCCATCAAGCTGATCTGATGGAGACAGAAGGTGGCCATGAGAATTTTGTACTTAACCGACGTAACCCCGTTGGGTTTGGGTTCGTTAGAATCGTCTCAATGAGTAGTTGATGATGGTATACAGAAAAGTACAGTCGGCAATAAAAGCTTGTACCAAAAATGAAATTTTTGACAGTAACTTAATATATATATATAAATACGTAGAAAACATCCTAGACTCCGAAACAAACACTACTACTGATCACACAAATATTTGCCCTTATCGGCATTCGACCCTTCAGCTTCGTGGGCAGCGTCACTACTCGCTAGGCTAACCGTTCGTCAAATACCTTGAGTATGGCGATAAGGGGTATGTATTTTTTTAACACAAAAGGCAATATCTTTAGAATACTTGCTTAGCTAAACAAAATAAGAATTAAGATTTGTAAGTTCAACAACATCGTAAATGTATGCAATTTCGTTATTATGAAAATGTTTTATTAGAAGCATTTAGTAGCGAGATCTTGATGGGTTTAGAATGTTGAGAGCTTCTCCGAGATTTCAAACGGCAAGATCGCCAATGAGATTGAATTTGGTTCGAGATGGCATTACTTAGGGCCAGGTATTGTGCCCCGCCCACTGCCACTTAAGTTTAGCGATTCGGAGGGCTATATCGGTTACTTTGGTTCTGCTGCGGATAGCCTCATTTCTGATGCGATCGCGCAGAGAAACTCCCAACATAGCCCTCTCCATTGCCCTTTGGGTGACTTTGAGCCTTTTCATGAGGCCCATAGTAAGCGACCAAGTTTCCGTGCCATACTTCATCACAGGCAACACACACAGGTCAAAGACTCGCCTTGAGACACTGCGGAATATTGGACGAAAAGATGTGCCGTAGCATCCCGAATGATGCCCAGCCGAGTCGGATTCGACGATTGACCTTTATCAAAGTTGGACGTACGTAACTGGACAGTCCGTCCTAGCCTAGGTATATAAAATCGTCTACAACTTCGAGCGTAAAGTGTCCATGAGTTGGTACTACATGGACGTTTGACATGATCTTTGTCTTATCCATGTTCATCCTCAGACCAACTCGCTCGGAGGCTTTACTGAGGTCATCGAGCATCGTACTTAAGCCCTCAGCCGAGACTATTATATTATCGGCAAACCGAAGTTGCTCACGTCTTTATCATATGCCCTGTATGCTGTCGGCCGCGCTCGTCCCTTTGAATGCGGCCATAGAGTATAGACGGTTAGAAGTGTTATTTATGGTTAAAGAACTTTATTTTCTCAAAAGAAATGTTACATTTCACTTAATGAGAATAAGGCATGCATTAAGATTAAATTATGTATATTTCGCCCGTGAGCGATACTAATTAACACTGGGTAATAATATTATACATTAGAATTTACATGAGTTACTAATGTGTATGAAGACTGCAAATAATATGCGGGTAGAAATGATTACAAGAACATAGACGCGCACTGCTTACTTACACAAAGCTACGCTTACAATTAGGTACAACGGCTAGCGGTAGCTCGCCAGGGCCGCACTCAGGTTCGAGTCAAAGGAATGTTGTTCATGATATAAGTTTTGAGCTTATTTTTGAAACTTTTCATACAGTGAACTTCTTTAATATGCTTTGGTATGACATTGTACATCCGTGCCCCTTCAAATTTAATATTTTTTGTGCCATAATTTTTAGTGCGTGGGAAGGGTACGACTAAGTGGTCAGCGTTTCGAAGTCTACACCGCCCTTTTTCTATATTGGTAAAAAAGGTCGTCTCGCGATGTATCTGTTTATTAATTATCTTTCGAATTAAGATACATGTAATAATAGTATATTACTGCAGAGGCCGTGAAGTAAGGGATTGCTGGACGAGCTTGGGGTGGGCCGAGTCGTAGACGAGGCCGGATACAACGAGTCCAGCAATCCCTGTTCCGGCCGAGGATTGTATCATGCTTTTCTCAAACGATGTGAGAAAAAATAAAAATAAAAATAAATACAAGGTAATCAATTAAATAATAGTTTGTTGAAAGAGATTACAATCGGAACGAAAGTTCAGAAAACAATTGTGTAATTTGCCGCCTTTTTTATTTTTTAAACATGCCATGTGAACAAGCCGTTCGAGCACCATATTTAACCGCACATAACTATAGTATACCATAGAATTTGTTTTTTTTTATGTCAGAAGTATGCTTACAGAGTCTAGTGGTGGTTGGCAGTATGTAATTTTTCCTTTGGCAGTTTAATTTGTAAGCAAATTAAAAAAGTTAGTGTAGCGGACAATAATGTTTTTAGTTAGGGTTTTCATAAACCCTAAGCCATAAACAAGAATCTTCTTGTCTTCAATTCGTGATAGTAACGCATACAATTCAGAGCATGTTTGAGAAAAGTTGGTTAACGGATAGGATTTTAGTTTCTGAGTATATTTTTTAGCTGGTGTAAGAAAGTCATAATGGTCATAAAAGTACTTTGATAATCTTATTTTGTAGAACTTGTATATCACTCAAAGTAGTTTTTGGAACATGTCCCCATATTTCGATTAAATAGTTTCGATGAGATTTTACAAGTGAGTTATAAATATTCTACCTGATCTGACGAGGAAGACATTTGACAATGCCACGAAGCGATCCCAAAACGAATGACAATTTTGATCAAATTTTAGCAACGTAAGGTTTCCATGTTAGGGTGCTGTCTAATATTAATCCTAAATATTTCTCTTCAGATGACTGTTTTAGTTTTATATTATTTAATTTTTAGTTTTATTTTATTATTTCGTGGTGTCAGTATTGTTTCTTATTAATTGTGGATAATCTTTGTTTTTACTATTTTCTCGCAGCTGACGTGAAAATTAGTGTCTAAAAGCCACATTACCACACCATCTCGTGATAATATGGCTTATTTCAGAAAGGAATCATTGTTGTCTACAAATTAGTGGTCAAATTAGTAGGTACTTTTCTTCCCACATGAAAAATACAATAGAACTTCATGTTTTCACAAGAACATGCAGATAGTTAACTTTAGTTCTTAGTACGGCTTTTCCAATTTTAGGCTTTATCAGACTATTTACCCTACTAGCACTAAATCTACAGGAAGCATCAACTGAATAAAATCCATGAATACTTACAAAAGTTTATTATCAATAAGGATCACAACAGAATACTAGGGCGCCATCTTCAGATGTCCGACTTAAGGTCCAATAGCACTTTCTCTCCGGGTTTGAAAGCCGGCATGCCGAGGTACGGGCACGTAGCGCAGCGGAACGCGTCCCCCAGGTAACACTGGAAATAAGACAAATAATAGGTCATTTGTAAATCATCTAAAGCCAGCTATTTACGAATATCCACGGTGTTTTTTTTAACCGTCTTAGAGCCGATGCCCAGTTAATACATTACAAAGAACTTTTTTGTATTAATATAAATTTTAATCATCCAGTCGAGTGGCCGCAGTGACCACTAGCCGCCATATTTAGCATCATAGGTACGAACTCTAACCGGGTGAATGAACTTCGCACAGCGCGCTATATTTTATACTTGGATACTGTGTAGTGGGCTTCGGCTCTAAGACGGTCAAAAAAACACGTTGTATAGCAGATTTAGTATTGCACGTAGAACCGGTGGTCGTTGGGGAGGAAAGGTTCTCGAGTGGCGACCACGTACCAGTAGACCGTCCCACTAGGTAGACTGATGGCCTGGAAAAGGTCGCTGGATGCGGGTGGCACAGGACCGCTTATTGTAGCACTCTTTGGGGGAGGGTTACGTCTAGCAGTGGACGTCTTACGGTTGATATGATGTAGACGGCTGTAGAGATTCAAAAATCGGCCAAGTTCGTGTCGGGCCACGCGCATTATAAATAGTTGCCAGTCAGTCTCTGTTACACAGACACGCGCGCGCCAACTAAATGCTGAGGTTGTGTCGGCCGAAATTGCACTAAAGTTGGCCTTTCCAAGTACACGTTAAGTTGTTCGTCTATTACTCTCGGTAACCAGTTATGTCTACGTCGATCGGCTCGGCCGACGCGAAGCGACGACCATCGACGGGATTACGAACAAAACACGAGGAATGTGGTACCAACCACTAGGCGACAGCCGATTCCGCGTCGATAGGTGTGGGGAGACCCTTAGTCGTGATACATCACCTCTAATAAGCAAGTTAAGATTTTAACGAACACTGGTTACGATAACGGATGGTTTGGTGCAACCCACTCTTTGCAATAAGAGCCATGAATTTTACATAAATACCAATTTAATGATTTATTTCTCTTTTATTTCATAATTAATCTCTTGTACAGATGTAGTGCGTAATGGTAAAAATGATGGGAAACCATTATACACTACATCTGTACTCAATTTCAATCATAAATTAGTTCTTATGAGAACGTAATGTAATATGATAGTGGAGTTCGTATTTACATTTCTTAAAATAGTTATTGTTACTTTATGGGTCGGATTCTATCTTCTTTTCTCGGATTGTCACACGCAAAATCATCATACTTTTTTATTTGATAAAGTCAAAATTTAATTGTATTGTTCCTAGTTTTATAATACGCTTCATTTTAATGCCAGAAAGATGCGAAAGACTCACATGATGCCAAGGATCTCCGACTAGACCCCAGCCCCGCTTTGCTGCGTCATGCTACCGTCATCCAATGGTGCCCGAAATAAACCAAAGAATAAAGAAGAATACATACACTTCCGCAGGAAGACTTGGGAGTGTCCTTGACCTGCCCGCTGAGCTCCTCCGCGAGGCCGCACGAGCAATCCGCGCACGCCTTCCGTTTACCCGTGGTCGCGCACACTGGAACACACCAACTTGCGAATTAGAACCAGACTAAAGCTGCTTTCCCACCGGAGGGGCGAGACGAGACGCGCGCGTTGGAAATGGGTAGTAAGTACCATACGATTTCAATTCTCGCCTCGCCTCGTCTCGCCCCTCCGGAAAACCAGCTTGAAGTTGATTTTCCACCGGAAGGGCGAGACGAGACGAGGCGAGGCGAAAATTGAAATGTGTATGGCACTATTTCCACCGAAGATGCGCGAGGAGAGAATTGAAAATTTTCCATACGAAATTCAATTCTCACCTCGCCTCGTTTCGTCTCGCCCCTCCGGTGGGAAATCAGCTTTACCCCCTTAGGGTGAGAATCCACTAGACCTGCGAACTGGTGAGCGAGGAAAAAATCACTACCAGTATGGCTGAGCGCGCTCGCGCATAGCTCTGGTGCATATTTCGTCGCTCACGGCCTCGCATCCTCGCACAGCTCTTGTGGAAACCCACCCTTATTCATAAAACTTAAAAAGCCTTTGATAAATAAAATGTGTTTCCCTTTCTTACAACTGTCAACATGGTTCGAAAGGATAATTATCTATGATAATTATCGATTGATAATAACAAAAAATAGCGTTCGTGAAAGTGAACTGTATTCGAAGTATTCGAACGTGTATTTCCGCACTTGCGTCTATCCGAACGCACGAAGTGTCAACGTGACGTTCCGCGTCGTGGGGATTCCCCTAACAAGAAGAATTCAGTTCGGATTATGCAAAGTTGAGCGAACTCGAGTGTCATTGGTTCTTTGGTGATAATTAAGAAGCGTAATTATCTTGATAATATCGAACCGTGACTGTCAAAGTGACAGACAAAGAATTTTTTGATTTGTAAAACGTTTATGAATACTACCATCACAATACAATGAACTATTTATAACGATGATAACAGTATACATAACAGTTTCATTAAAGAGTGAACAACAGTTGGAAACATTTAGAAATGCGCTAACATATCGAAATAAGTACAGTTGTACAGTCAACTACAAAGAAAAAGATATGGACCACGTTACTAAAGGCCATGGCAGGGTAAGGGAACATCTTGTGCCTTATTAGCTTTTCCGCTTGATTTTTTTTCTGATGATAGAGGACGACGTTAGTAAGTGCTATACTAAATTTCAGCATTCTCCTATTCTTATTCTTGAAGAAAATAAATAAATAAGAAAAATGAATTTTCATGAATATCTCCGCTTTAATGAAACGAGTAATTTCGTGCTTCATACATATAATACACTTAGCTAAGACACATAATATGTCACTATAAACCGCATTACATTCCATATAAAAAATATAAAAATAGATGTGTTGTCATTTTACAAAAAATTTTTTTTATCACTTATAAGATAGGACACCTCCAATTTTTAAACTTATGATAGCCATTTTAATAAACAACATATATTTAATTCAAGCTTCTAGCATGGGTGCATCGTAACAAAATTATTTAAAAAAGTTGGAATGTCCCCTTGACGTAATTAAAACTAAACGAAATTAAACCTTCTTGCAATCGTGTATTATTTATCACATGGTAGGTTTTTAAATAAAATACTTGACCAGCCGAGAAACTGAGCATTCTGTTTAAAAATGGCTTAAGTATTGTAATTAATGAAAAATAGTGACGAGAACGATTGAGTCGAGCCTTTCTTTTGTTACGATGCACCAATGCTAGAAGCTTGAATTAAATATATGTTATAGTTTATTAAAATTGCTATCATAAGTAAAAAACTTGGAGGTGTCTCTGTCTTATAAGTAATAAAAAAAAAATCGAAAAATGTCAACACCTCTATTTTTATTTTTTTATACCGAATGTCATGCGGCTTATAGTGACATATTATGTGTCTTAGCTAAGTGTATCATATGTATGAAGCACGAAATTATTCGTTCCATTAAAGGGGAGCTATTCATGAAAATTCATTTTTCTTATTTATTTATATTCTTCAAAAATAAAAAGAGGTGAATGCTGAAATTTAGTATAGCACTTACTAACGACGCGGCACATCACCAGAAAAATAACAAGCCGAAAAGCTAATACGGCACAAATTGTTCCCTTATCCTGCAACGGCCTTTGTATAGATAGACGATTTTTTGCCTGGGGAGGAACAGTCAGCGCCACCGTCCTAAAACTAGAAAGAGCACAAAGAGCGGTGCTGAAAGTAGCTCTAAGAAAACCAATTAGATACCCCACGAACGATTTATATTGTGACGCAAAGGTGCTCAGCGTCCGGAAACTATACCTGATACGGGTGGCAACACATGTACACAAATCAGTTTTAAATTTACCCGATTACAATAACTTACTTCAAAACCGTATCTTTAAAATTCCTGTTACCGCTGTTAAAACCTCATTTGCCCGTCGTTGCGCATTTTTCTTATTCCCCAGGATTTACAACCGTTTAATCAGCCTATATAAATTTCACGAACACTCCGTCCTCGAGGCAAAGAACATACTGTCTAAACACCTTATGCACATATCATATATACAGACAGAAAATTTTATAAGGATACCTTATTGACATACATACTCGCATACATACATACACACACATACACAAATACACTCACATACACTCATTTTAGAATATGTTTATTTTGTTTTAGTAACATTGTTAATAGTTAAGTACTAATGTTTTATTTTTGTTAAGTTAGAGAAATGTCTTTATTTTTAAAAATTAGCGCACTGTTTATATAGTACTTTAAATTCAAATTTGTATTAATACTGTTGCCAGTAGCCGTTAAATTTATTAAGTTAACCGTATTAGTACCTATATTTATCCCCCACGGGACAGGCAATGCCTAGTGTGGGGGTCAGCATAATTGTAATAGGCTATGTTTTTAAGAAATAAACTATTTGTATTTTGTATTTGTATTATTAACAGTCCCTGGGGGACCGAGTTCTGCTCGGGTGAAAATACGGAAAAAACGATTTTTCCCAGACACGAGACCCAGCTGGATCGATTTTTCCCAGACACGAGACCCAGCTGGATCGATTTTTCCCAGACACGAGACCCAGCTGGATCGATTTTTCCCAGAAATTAGAGAGAGAGAGAGAGAGAGTTAGTTTCGTCATCTCACTGACGCGCTTCAGGGATTTTATCAAATCACTAAACAAGTCTAGTGAAATGAAAAAACGAGTTGTCTTTTTTGTCCAATTTCGTCATTTCACTGTTTAGTTATCTGTTTAGATTCAGAGATTTGATCAAATTGCTGATTTGTATTAGGCAAATAATAAAATAGATTCGCCATTTTAACATCCTGCGTGATTTGATCATATCCCTTAGAGATTTGATCAAATCTCTGTTTTGACCATTTCCCTTCAACATATACATATTGTTGTCACTTCGGCCTTATCGATCTCTTTGCAGTCGACTGTACCTACCTGAAAGTACAATAAACTTTTTTCTTGCTCTTTAACAATGTCGTCAAACTCTTTAAAGCGAAGTTAAGCGAACAGATTTTTTGAAACAATATACCTAATGCGTCTGTTTATAATCATATGGTTTACAAAAAAAAGAACAGTAATCTTGAGGCTTTTCTGCAGGGAGATCAGTGATTCGAAACATGATTAAGCAATTTTCGCTCGATAGGAAAAAATCACGAACATTGGTCTAAAAGGGTCTAAAATACACTTAAAACATTCGTAACAAATTATGCACAAAAGCTAAAAATATTAAAATGGCTTCTAAAAATCGGCCATACGAGTATGATGTTTGAGAGAAATCAGTGATTACTTTTTTATTTATATGAACAGCCAAAAAATTAAAATTAAAAACACGATATCCGCGCTTCTGAGCGCCAAACCAACGCAGTATGGTTCTTTTAAAATGGCATAGTGGAATAACATGACAGTTCTTTTACATAATGCGCCATATAGTTATCGGTTGGAAACTATTTTTTGTCATAAATATTATAGAAAAAAACATCAGAAACTTTGTTTGAAAAACATTCCTCTTGCTCTATTTTAATTGCTAGCAACTGAAACGCTTTTCCCTATATATGGCGGACCCCAATGTGTATAAAAAGTTCTGGTCGCCAAACCAAATTACGTTTGTATGGAGTCAAAGAGTCAAGCGTGTTGGCGACCTTTTGATCAACATAGTATCGTAATTATAATTTAGAACCCATTTCATCATTATCATTTCATAACATATTATTTAATTTTTCTAAGGAAATCAGTCACAACACAATAGGCATGATGACAGTAATTGAAAATCACTAAAATATGGTATTTTCTTAGTGAATTTTTAATCATAGAATTCGACAAATGCTCATATTTTTGTATTAAGTAAGAGGTTATTATTTATTTTGATAATATTAAACTGAAAAATACGGACGCCCGCCATGATATGTTAAACACCAATCAGAGCGCATGACGTCATGTTTGTATAAACAAATACCCATAACGGCCATTACCACAGATTACAGAGAAAACTTACGTACTTAACGAATAGTAAGACAGGGACAGAACCATGTTATCTGTCAGATCTTCATACGTCATTGTCCCGCTTTCTCGCTCGCACGGCCGCGCAAGACTTGTAAAGTTTTTTATTTATGTTCATTCAATGAGCATTTGACCGATCTAGGGAGGCAAACGTCAAAGGTCTGCGTTCTGTTTATACAAACGTAACGTCACTCGGGACGCCATGACACTGACAAGCGTTTTAGCTTCAATTTGAAATTTAAAAACTAAGATGCATTTTTTTCCTACTGAACTGTTATATTCTCTTGAAAAATCTTATTCGTTGTAATGTTTATTGTAACGTATAAATGTTTCTAAACATTATAGAACAGTTTTTCAAAATGTGTCATCATCCCTATTGTCTCTTTGCTGACTGGGACAGGATTACAACAAGAATAAAAAGCTATCAAGACTTAAAAAAATATTTAAGTATATTTTTTTGTTTCATCTGTTATTATAATTCAATAATTTCTCAATTTTTGAGTTTAGCTTTTGATTTGAATCCCCTAACAACAATGAATAAGCAGCAAGACAAGCAAGCAGCGACTGACTATTCAAGCGGACTTGAGTAACCATAGTAAAGTAGACCATAATGCTTTGTTTTAAAGTCTATTTTAAGTTTCATTCACTCATCCCTGTCAGTGCCTTGAATCGTCGCGTCACTCATGCGCAACGGCGTTTCGCCAATTCGCAACACAAAACCTCAACTCAACGCGGCGCGTCATTCGGAACACAAAACCTCTATCTTTATCTCTTCACGCTATCATTATCATATTAGATACGTAACTGTTATTGTCATGTTATTTTGAGGTATTTCATAATTCATAATGTTATAAATTCATGATTAGTAATAAAAAAAATGCTTTTTAAATAAATGATGTGACCTTAATTACCTACGATGAGCCCTATATTGAAACTATGATACTAATATTTTATTTAAAAAGTTTTTAACTTTTCTAGTGATAGAAATAATTTTTGTTTAAGTACCTCTCAGTGACTGTTGGTCAGGTTTTTTGAGATCATCTTCGTCTAGCAGCTGATTGGAGTCAATGATGTCATCATCATTTCCTTCCGTCCACGCTGCCTCCACTGTGTCATCCAATTTCCATACTGCAGGCTTGTTACCCAGTTTTAACTGTGCTTTTGAACCCACCTGTAATGTCATAAGGAATAAATTATATTGTATGTTACACAGTATACATATTTATTATCAGTCGATTTTCTCTGATTTTCATTGGCTCTCTCAAGTTTAAACTATACTGATACAAATGAAATGTTTGAACAGATTTCATCGCATACATTGTTAACGTAATTGTTAACGTTTTAAAGACTTTTTCAGCAGTTGTGGTGAAACCAGTAGATTGCGTAAATATACACTATCTCTGTGAAATAATATTGTGCAAACTGATGCTGGTAAAATTACAATAAATTTGAATGTGAACCTGATTTTTAGGATTAAGTTTTTAATTCAATTTTGCAATGTAACAATAAATATCTTACCTCAAATTTGGGTTTCTCTGCCATATAAACATCACCCGCTTGTGTGATATTCAAAAAACCGTTTAACTTCAGCGCAGTGGTGATGTCCGAAGAAGCCTTGGCCATCAGTTTGCCACTGGGTTTGAGGAGCTTGATAAGTGTTGCGAGGAGACTGTCTTCATGGCTGACGGAGTGTGGCGGCACCCAGTTTGAAAGTATGGCGTCAAAGGATGACTGTGGTCTGGAGGCTAGAATTATAATATGGTAAAAATTATATACAGTTTTTCAATTTACTTATAAAATATAAAAGCGCGGAATAAAAGTTAGTAATAAGTACATAATTTTGAAAAAAAAATTTTTTGGGGACTTCCTATCAGATATCACCTTTATTTAATTTCACCATGTTACAGATTAAACGCTGATGAAATGAAATATGTGCAAGTAAATTCATAAAGTTCAATGTGTTTTCAAATTAGGTATAAAATATCTTACTTTCAGTGATCATTTCAGAATTTTCCAGAACGACAGGGCCATTGCCAGTCGCACTTTGGATGTCAGCTACTATGCTGCTCAAGTCGTTTTGTACGCTGTTTTTCCAAACCACTAACACATTATCGCCGCTTTTTAAAGTATTCATTGTTGCTCGCGGTCAAATGTCTGCTTTCAAAGATTGACTTCTTCCGTCCTTGTAATTTCAGGCCAAACAAAAATTTGTAAATAAAAGCTTCAGAGCAACAAGACCAATCGATAACTGGGCCAGCACTAGATTAAGAGCTTCAACACGCTAGAATGAAATCGGTGTGTTATGAAAGGAATAAAATAATGCTGTTAATAAAAACAAATAGTAACGTGAAATACGTGTGTACGTGACGCGCCTGCCTGATTGGACACACACACTTCACTTCACTTCACTTACACTGTTCCACTTCCAGTTCCACACTTGACACTTGCTTGAATGAAAATAATTGACGATCACTTTCGGGGTTGCCTCATTGGAATGTTGGAAAATCGGGAAAACCCCAGTATTAAACGTTACAAGTGTTACAACAACCATTTTAGGCGCGTTTCTCGAAGTTACAAATTTACAAGTCACACAGCGGCCCTAGCATACTAACAAAATGACGTCTTTTATGCACATGTTTTATGCCCACAACCGACGTATAAAATTTTACCGTCATGAGCTAACACGGTATACCGTCATCTACGTAAAATATCACCATATATATGTCTTGCACATAAAACTAAAACATGACGATATGAACCGTTGACGGACGATATTTTATGTAGGTCACCCGAGACCCCTGATAAATTTTAACACTATGAAAACAATACATTTGGCCGCAGGATATCTGTAAAATTTCTGTCACAACACACGGTTTCAGTTTCAAAACTTATTAGTTCGTCTGCTATTTGGATGGATTACTTTTCTACGACTTTTTGGTTGGCAATTTATTTCGATATCGCATATTAACACGACCCGTGGTAATTTACTTTCATTTAAAGGCGTACGAAAACATATATAATATGAGCATCTTCAAGAAACCTAATAAAATTATTATGGGTAAATAATTAAGGAAAATAATTATACTTAAGTATATACAAATTCTCCTTATCCATTGTTGAAAATTTCTATACTTATATTATAAGAGGCCAAAGTCTGTGCAAGCTTTGCAAGTTTGCGTGTTTCAAAAAATCTTTGAATGCGTATAGATTGGGGTTTGTGGGTGGTGGTAGGCTATATTTTATCCCACCGGTTTGCCTACTTTCTTTGAATTATGCGGAAGAAGCAGTGCGGGCAGCTTGTCGTCTAATAAACCAATTGTTAACTTTAACCTTGGTTAACATTTACTTTCCCTCAATTTCAACAAGGATGCTATGAAGAAAACAGTAACACTTGTACCATAAAATCGATGTAAACTTACAAATATTATTGGAAAAACGGGGCGGGAATAAATAAAAACGAAAAACGATTATAATACAACCAACACTACACTTCTTTTTGCTACATATATTTTACGCTATGCATGAACCTAGAATACTATGGACGGGCTGTACATGTTCCCACAGTGAGGGACGGAAAAGCTCTTATGCAGCTAAATTAAGAACCGGTCCTAAAATGGCTAATGACTTGCCATAAACAACCTACTAAATTTGGACGGGTAATGGTTTGTTGGGCACAACTTCATACTAAATCAGTTGTGCCCAACAAAAAAAAGTGGAACTATGACAAGGACAATGAATGATATTTCCCTTTCTGTCACACTTATAGAGATTTGTATGCTACCAGCTCGCTCGCACGTGGTATTATTATTACCATAGCCTGTCCAGATTTTTCTACGTTCTTGACGCTATGGCATAAATATATGTTGCGAGATTAGCATGTTATGTTGTGATGTAAGTAACGTAAAAATCGGCACAATCGTAAAGTTATACGCCCGAACGTAAATATATGGCCGATTAGTGTGCTAGCCAGGCAGGTGATATAAAATGCTCCTCATGGGGTATACAGATTATGTGATTCTACCCCAATTTGTCAGTACAACATGTCGAACTTATAATTGGGCGTAGCGTACAGATGTAACAATCCGACCACATGTGCATTGAATTTCTCAGTACAACTCATTTGACAGTTGGATCAGCAGCGCTACATGCCTCCAGACGATAGCAATTAAGCAGTTTCTGAGAAATTGGGGCTGACAAATCATGGCATGTATATACCCCATCAGCCGTTTTTTGCTAAGCGCCTCTGTGTTGCCAGGTTAGAGTTGTAAAATTGTAACTAGTAGCTTCGTGAAACGAGTCATTTATGAAAAAGAAAATGGATGTAGGTATACGTTCTAGTAATTTATACATAAAAATCATGCCACACAGCGTGTGTGCCCAGTGATTGGAATTAGGTGAGCCAAAATACCTATTCTTCGCAAGAGGACATACTATAAAGTGGTTGGCAACCGGGTAGAAAAATATATTTTTTCTTGAATACCGGATATTTTATATTTTTCCGTGTAATAGACGTAATGTTCTACTTACATGTTTATACTTACAAAACAGGATTTTTAATGTTAAGGTAAAAGTTATACCTAACTATTTCACAGTTTTGTCTTCATCTACAGCTACACTATTTAGTACTTACACTTCTTAACTAATATTATAAAGAGGAAATATTTAATTGTTTGTTTGTGTGTTTGTATTGAATATGATCCGAAACTACTGGACCGAAGTGAAAAATTATTTTACCATAAAGAGCCCATACATTACATTATCCCTGATGAAAATAGGGTACGTTTTACCGCGGCAAAATGCTTCTTCCTCCTACGGGAAAACGGGTAATCCATGCGAAGCCGGGCCGGGCAGCTAGCTCATTATAAGTCTTTTGTGTAGTCCTTTTTTCTACAAGTTTTATGTTATTTTGTACTGTAAGTTAAAACATGTATGTTTAACATTACGGCTAGTAACCGGATAAATATCGAATACTTACTGAAAGCGCCATTACCATTCAGGTCCGAGGGGACTTTCCACAGCTAAGAGGCTTTATATTTTTTATAAGTAGAATAAGATCAACCAAGTTTATTTAAATCCGGATAATGATTCTGTTATAGAAATCTGGAATATACGGTATTTATGCTAAGTCTGGTAACCCTAACTTTGACATCAGAGAGGCGTTTTTCGAAATTTTCTGTCTCCTTTAATCGATATTCTAAATAATCGACTTCCAATCCAATAAGAAATCGAACACAATATCTTCAAAAATTATCTTCAAGTATTATTCCCTAAAAAAATTCATTCATTCAAAATTCATAGACATCGTTATCGCAGAAGTCAGAAATACGCCTCTTAGATAACCTAAAATCCTAATACATATTAACATTACTAAACTAAAGGCTTAGAGTATATAAAGGTAAATGTTATGTTTATTGTTATTGTTTAAAGTGAAATCATGTTATATGAAGCTTTTATGGCGGGAACGTGGGCGTCGATTGGAAGTACTATAGGAAAATTAACAGGATCTCCTAGCATAGTTGTAAGTTACAATGGTTACAAATAAACTTTCAATTTGTTATGTTGGCAAATCTGTGTGCAAATGTACCCGCCCAATTTCTATATTTCTTTTCAAGCCGGCAACTCGTGTTTCCTTCGATAATTACTTATTTAGAAATTACAGAAATGCAACACGTACCTATACGTAACTTTGAGGTTGTTGGATTGCAGACTATATGAAAAAAAAAACACTAACATTGTGTTGTGGGAAAAATACGCCCAAAAACTTTCAATACTTAAGCAGCCTCCGGTGCGCCAATGTTTTCGATGGTTTTAAACATCTAACATATTGTAGGTACGTCAGTTACTTACGGCAAACAACTTGGGTATTGTTTTGATTGGCAAAACATTTATAAAAACCCACGAGAACATAATTTGAACTCTTGTAGTAGGGTCGGTAGTCGAACAGTGAACCAACCAGATACCCCGAACCACCGCCATATTTCAAAACATGCGACGTTGCCAGTTTGACTGCACGGGCTAATACTTGCCTCGTCCGCACCCTTCCCCTCTCCCGTAGTGAGCTGGGCTGGCAGCCGCGGCTTGAGCGCGACGTGTGACAGTGAATTGTTTGTTTCTCGCCAAAAAACATCGTTTTCTCACGTAAGTGTCTCGATTTTTGTATATTTTGTTATTTATATTAAGAACAAAACTTGTGTGGTGTCAGAATCGTTGTACGTTGTACATTTAGTCGTTATCTTATCTTATCTTATCTTATCTAGATGAGGGCCCTTTCGGATGCACTTCGACCCAGTGGGATCTTTTGTGCATTTGCCCTCTCCTTATGTCTACTCCCAACTTCGCTCCATCATTTCCACATAGCGGATGATGCAGCTCAGCGGAAGTACCTTGAATTCCTTTGGTTGCGGATAACCGTTACCGAAGTAATTCATTCTTTGTCTGGCAAGGGCATGACATTCACACAATAAGTGTTCCATAGTCTCATCCTCCTCGCCACACATTCTACAGTCTAGAGTGTCTAGACTGTCCGATAGTCCCATCTTGGCCAAGAGATCCTTGACCCCGAAGTGACCTGTGAACACCCCAGATATGATTCTGAGCTGCTTCCTACTGGATTTCCAGAGTTTGTTAGTCCAGCCCGAGTCCACTCCTTCTATGAAGAGCTTAGAGTGCCTTAAGCCCGCCTCATTCCTCCACTCGTGTTGGTGTTTGGTTTTGGCGTGGGCTTTAAAGGCCGAAGTTATGGTTCCCTGCGAGAGTCCCACACATGGTTCTGGACCTACAAAGTGATTTGTAGACCCCCCTCTTGCAAGCTCATCCGCTCTTTCGTTGCCGATGAAGCCCTCGTGCCCTGGTACCCAAACTAGTTGCACCTTATTATGCTTTCCAAGCTTGTTCAGTGCCTGGACGCCGTTATAGACTAGTCTAGATTCCACTTTCGGCGCCGTAAGTGCTTTAAGGGCCGCTTGACTGTCACTGAGTATATAGATGGTCTGCCCTCTGGTTTGCCTGTCTATATTCTCCTGTGCACAGGCAATTATAGCGTATGTCTCCGCCTGGAAGACGGTTGCCAAACTACCCATGCTTACACTACTACTGTAGTCATTCGCATAAATGCCTGCTCCCGTACCGGATCCCATTTTTGATCCGTCCGTGTACCATATACTGTCTTCGATACCAGACCTAGGTGGTTCTAGACCTTCGGCCCATTCAGCCCTGGATGGAACTTTTGTTGTGTAGTTCCTATGGAATACAAACTTGGGTAGCATTTTGTCACTTCCCATGTTTGTTATTCTGTCTAAGAAACCATCAGTCTCCATGTTTGTGTGTTTAGTCTTTGGTTTGTTGTCGCTCCACAGTCCAAGAGTTCTTAATCTGTAGAGCGATTTCCGCGCCTCTGACTTAATCACCAAGTGAAGTGGCGGTAGGTCCAGTAGGACTTCTAGCGCCCCTGTAGGCGTGGTACGAAACGCCCCTGTTATAGCCATGCAAGCCGATCTCTGCACCTTCATCAGAGCCTCTCTGCATGTGCTCATTAAAGTCCTTGGCCACCATACCAGGCTGCCGTACAATAATATGGGCCTCACCATCATAGTGTAGATCCACTTAAGTACCTTTGGGTTCAATCCCCATGTTTTGCCATACGCTGATCTACACATTCCAAATACCCTCAGTGCCTTTGTGATGGTAAGATCTGTATGCTTCTTCCAATTCAGTTCCTTATCCAGTGTAACACCTAGATATTTCACATCATCGGACAGTTCTAGTACCCTCCAGTGTAGCGACTCGGTTATTGTGCTGTGAGGTCATTCAGACAGGTACAGCAGCCAATGGTTGTTGCTCGATTAGCGCCATTATAAGCGACTCTGTTATCATAATGCCATACGACTAAATAAATAAAAGTACCCTCCCGTACAGTTTTAACTGCTGTACGCCTGGAAGGGTCCTTTTCCTAGTAAAGGGTATTACCACAGTTTTGCCTGGATTAATGGATAGTTGGTGCAGGTCGCACCATTTCTCCACTATCCGCAGTGCCTTGTTCATGATTTCTGATACCGTGCCTGGGAACTTCCCATTAACCAGTATCACTAGATCATCAGCATATCCCACCGTGTGGATGGGACCCTTATTGAGTTGTACCAGGAGTGAGTTCACCACCAGACTCCAGAGAGTTGGTGAGAGTACCCCCCCCTGTGGACATCCCTTTGTGGCCGTGGCCATTATCTCATCCCCTAAGAGAGATGACTTTATTAGTCTGCCATTTAGCATATTGCCTATCCATTTACATAGGGTGGGCTCTACACCATGTTTTGCAGCTGCTTCGCTGATAGCTTTATACGTGGTACGATCGAACGCTCCCTCCACGTCCAAGAAAGCTGCCAGGCATAGTTCCTTATTCTCTATAGCCTGTTCAGCCCTGGTTGTTACCAGGTGAAGTGCGGTTTCCGTTGACTTCCCTGGCTGGTATGCACATTGTAGTTCGTGCAGCGGATGTCTCCTGAATGGGCCATCCCTTATGTGTCTATCTACCAATTTCTCCAGTGTTTTGAGGAAAAACGACGATAAACTTATCGGCCTATACGATTTGGCTTCACTGTAATCCGCCTTACCCGGTTTGGGTAGATAGGTTACTTTTACCATCCTCCACACACGCGGTACGTGTGCAAAGGCCAAGCACGCCCTGTACAATCTGCTCAGATGCGGGATTAGTACATTAGCGCCCTCTTGTAGTAGAATGGGGTAGATTCCATCTGGCCCCGGGGCTTTGTAAGGTTGAAATGTTGAAAGTGCCCACTTTATCTTTTTATGATCTACTACTTTTTTTAGACGTGTCCCAATTGTGTCTCGTTGTACTTGTGGTTTGTTCCAACACACTAATTGCTCCATCGTCTGTTATGCTGTCGTGTATTACTGAGCCTGGGAAGTGCGTGTTACACATTATCTTAAGGGTCTCCAGCCCCGTTTTCGTCATTCTACCGTCATTGTCCCTGATGGATGTGAGCGGGACCGACTTTGTGGTTGCTAGTGCCTTTGTTAGTCTCATTCCTTCTGGTATTGACTCAATCTGATCGCAGTGGTTCCTCCACGCTCTCCTTTTGGCTTTCCTCACAGCCTTGCTGAGTTCTGTGAGTTTTTGTGCATAGTACCCGAAGTCATTAGATGCCTTTGCGTCATTAAATATCGCCCTGGTTTCCCTCCTGAGCTTAACTATCTCTGGGGTCCACCATGGTAACTTTTTAGCCAGGGTTTTCTTCTTCGGGCATTTATTAGTGAAGGCCGTATATACGGCTTGTACTATTTTGTCCGCTTCGAATTCTATGTCTATAATAGAGTTTAGCTTGCCTTTTGGGTCTCCTAGGTCCACTTTTAGATCCCTTCTAAAGGCCGACCAGTCCGTGTTCCTAGGATTCCGTTTACGTACCGTATTTGCTTTTATATTAGTTTGGTACCTAAAGCATATATATCGGTGGTCCGAAAGAGATATGTCATCAGATACATGCCATGAGTTGATTTTGTTACTAGTGTTATTAGTAGCCAACGTTAAATCAATAACCTCCCCCCGTCTAGAATTGACGAAGGTAGGTTCATTGCCTTTATTCAGTACTTGTAAAGAGGAGCTTACCAGGAAATCCAGTACCTTCTCTCCCCTCCTGTTGACATCCGAGCTGCCCCAGATGACATGGTGAGCGTTCGCGTCGCAGCCGATTATCAGGTTGGTGTTCGCCCGGCTGCCGTATGCAACAAGATCCCGCAGTTGTTGCGTGATGGGATCCGTCGCCTCGTAGGGGAGGTAGGCTGATGATAGAATGAGCTCCTTACCCTCCCCCTTTTTTTGGATCATCACCGTGGTGAGATCCCTGCAACAGAAAGCATGTAAAGGCATAGCATTGATGCCATTTTTGACATATATAAATGTCCTCATATTATTGTTATCTGGACACAGGTGAACGATTGTTCCCCCTGTTCCACCTAAGCCTCTTATTTCACTTTTATATATATATGGTTCTTGAATAAGAGCAATATCGAACTTGTCGCATTTTAGCTGCCTTGCCAGAAGGGCAGTGGCCGCCTTGTTGTGTTGTAAGTTAATTTGTACACACCTTAAACCCGCCATTGGCGCTATTAATATTTTGGTGTGCTGAGATCAGCAGCCATTTCCTGGACAGTCTCGTCGCAGGACATGGGAGACATGGAGGGCTCCAGGTACAGCTCCGCCATTCCCTGCAGGTCCTCTGAGCCGATCCCCGATAGCGGTGATGACTCTCGGGCCCTGCGGGATTCGGCAAGTCTGTCACTGGAGCCCGCCCTGTCCCCGGCCTCCGCTTCCGACTGCCCCTCCTCCTTGACTGCCCCAGCCATCTCAGCCTCCTTGCCAATGGCAGTTGGCACCTTGCCCTCCTCGGCCTCCCCAGGCGGCGGACCCCCCGCGCCCTCCCCCGGCGTCGGACCCCCCGCGCCCGTCAACACACAAGTGCCGTCCTCAGCCCCCTCAAGCGCCCTCTCCTCCGCGTCCTCTAGGAGCTTGAAGGAGCTCAGATCGACCCCCGTGTGTAGGTGGTAGCCCGCTCCCTTGATGACGTCGGCCGACACCCGGTCCATCAGTATGATGCGCCTGGTGTTCACGTCCGACGTCAAGGTGTCTACCACCTTCCACTCCTCCGTGTGCAGCGCAGGATTGTACCTTTGCAACACACGGAGAAGCAACTTTACGTCATGGCCGCCAACTATCTTCATTTTCCACGCCATTTTGAATGGTTTTGGAAGATCCTTGGCGTCCATGACCTTCAGGCGCAGGCCCGCAATCTCCTCGCCTCCAATTGCCGACCTGAGCCATGTGACGGACTCTCTCCCTTGGCAATTGACGTGGAGAGCGCCCGCCACTACATTGCCGAGAGTGACTCGGGGTAGGGGATCCGGAGCATCAACCAGACGCTCCAGAATGAGCCCCTGGATGGTGCCCAGATGCCCCAACCCGATTTTCTCGGCCGGGAAGGCCTCCGGGACGATGGCCATCCTCTCGCTTGCAGCCACTTCAGCGAACGAGGCTGTGACTTTCGTTCGCTTGGAGTCGCTGACAAGCAGGGAAGAGTCGCCACTGGCTCCCAGTTGCCTCTTCTTTTGCACCATCCCTGGCCCCGAAGTGGGTGTATCCTGGGGGGTGCCCTCGCTCAGTGTGTGAGCCCTTGTCTTGGCGTTATCTCGCCTCTTCTGCCTCCTGCTTCCGACGACTCCTCCACCGGACCACGCATCCGCACCCTGGGGTGCGGACACGACGTTTAGTCGTTATATGAGCATATTACCTTGTGACAATTCATTCTATAACCTATTTTTTTGGTTAATTATAAGTTGAACAGTGTGTGTATTGAACAGCGAACCAGGTCTGCATAGTACACATTGATCCCGGTTCACTATGTACTATGAAGACACAGTGAACCCGGTTCTCTATGTACCTACTATGAAGATACAGTGAACCAGAGCGGGCGATCCTGGCTCAATGTTCCTTGATGATATATAATGTTGAAAAATAATAGTTTGTATATTTTGTTATTTATAGTAACAACAAAATTTGCATGGTGTCAGAATTGTTGCAGTTTTAGTGTTTTATGAGCATATTGCCGTGTGGCAATTCAGTGTATAATCTATTTTTTTGGTTAATTATAAGCTGAATAGTGTGTGTATTGAACAGTGAACCAGGTCTGCATAGTACACAGGAAGCCGGAGTAGGCAATCCTGGTTCACTGTTCCTATAGTATAACGTTGAAAATATAATACATTTATTTATTTTAGGATGCCGAGACCGCGAAATAAGGAGCGGAAAATAGGGAAAACGAAAAAGAAGAAATGATAGCAGCGTTACGGAAAATTGAAAATGGTACCTCCATTAGGAAGACTTACTAAAAAGAAGACTAAGAAAAGTTATTGGAGTTGTTGATTATAATGTTGTGTTTTAAAAATAAAAGATGATTATCCATAATTCTGTAGTTTCTTTTCAGAAATAAGCATTTTTACTAGTAATGTTGTATGGTTCACTGTTGAAATTCGGGTGGTTCAGTGAAAACTACCCATTCATTTTTTCTAAACCTTATTTTACGGGTTTAGTTTGTTCCTTGGGCTTTCTATAACCTAAAACTAAGAAACCTAATGAAATTACCTAACCGATGACACCAAAACGAAATTATTAGCTTTATTTTTCAGCACATTAAATATCTAAAAAAAAAGGTTGGTTCACTGGTAAACAAGCATTTTACTAGTAATGTAATCTATGGTTCACTGTTGAAATTCAGGTGGTTCAGTGAAAACTACCCATAGTACACAGTGAGCCATAAATGATTTTTTAGAAAAACCTCCGTTACGGGTGAAGCTCGTTCCTTGGGCTATCTATGACCTAAAACTAAGAAACCTAGTGAAATTACCTAACTGATGACACCAAAACGAAATTCTTAGCTTAATTTTTAAGCACATTAAATTACCTTCGAAAAATGGGTGGTTCACTGTTCGACAAGGCACCCTACCTAGGTAATAATAGACAGGTAATTTTGACTACGGACTATCTAGATGGTACGTGTACTAGATTGTACGATGTACGTAACTAGATGGCGCTACATGGAATCTTGTACTTCCTTCCTACGGACTATAACTACCTACACCATCTTGCGTTGACCGTTGACTGGCCAGTTTCAGGTTATGTTAACTGAAATTTAGGTAACTAACTAACTATATTAAATTTCACATGACAGGGCGATGGTTACATAATATGGGCGTGCCTGCTAGTTCTGATGGTAGCCGTCAACACGTGGGGTTGCCGGTACTACCTGCGCTCTCTGGACGCAGCCGATAACTCCGCTGCTCCAACTGTGATCTCCGCCGCCTCTAGCTACGTGCTATCTGTGAGTGGAACATGGGTGAGCTTACTAGTTATGAGAATGAGTTATGATGGTTGAGAAATTAGAAATGTTTTAGTTACTATAGAGCGTAAGTAACCGAGTATTTCTAAATCTTATCAAACATAAATATTGCATACGTTTTACTTATTTAGATTTTCCCTCTTGACCAGCTTATTATAACCAAGATGCTGGTTGAGAAATTAGAAATGTTTTAGTTACTATAGAGCGTAAGTAACCGAGTATTTTTAAATCATATCAAACATAAATATTGCATACGTTTTACTTATTTAGATTTTCCCTCTTGACCAGCTTATTATAACCAAGATGCTTCAGAACATCAGAGATTGAACACTATCCTTATTATATCTCGCTTCAAGTCTGGAAACATTATTTAATTGTAACCGATGTCACACAACCGCCTTCCACTGACCTCTCGTCTGTATGCGACAGTGATGGGCCAGTACTTATCGGGATTATAATCTCATCGAAACCAGTTAGGTATCATTCACAAAACACTTTTTATAGACTGGCATGATGGCCCATAGTACCTACATCTAGACCCCGAGATCTGTAACAATTAGGAGCAAACGGAGGTCAGTGACACTGGTTCTCTAATGGTGTGGTCAATGAGCTTTGTGAACAACCAACTACTGGACGGGACGAGACTTGCGTTGTATTGATTTTAAAGTTATAAATAATAAATAAATAAATATTAGGGGGACAATCTTACACAAATCGACCTAGTCCCAAACTAAGCAAAGCTTGTACTATGGGTGCTAGACGACGATAAACATACTTATATAGATCAATAAATACTTAAATACATAGAAAGCATCCATGACTCAGGAACAAATATTTGTGCTCATCACACAAATAAATGCCCTTACCGGGATTCGAACCCAGGACCTCTTGCTTCGTAGGCAGGGTCACTACCAACTAGGCTAAAGCGGTCGTCGAAGTTAGTCGTGTGGTTTTGATTTGCGGTCGAACAAAATGGGAACTGAAAAGTCTAGAATACTTTCAGGCGCTGCAGCAACAAGCCCTAGCATTTAAGTATAAGTCATAATTATTGTCAAACGTTGGGAAATGGAATTACAAAGTAAGCTGGTAACTTATTTACCGCCACGCTACGCTCGTAGCGATACGCCGTAGTCAGTAGCAGATAATACCCATGTGTAGCGAAAAGCATCCGTAGTGCTCTGACGCACATGTGTCCTGTTTGGCGCTGAATGAGTTACAATGTGTCGTCGGTTAAAGTTTCACATACCTACTCAAAAGATTTTAATCTATGTTAAAAAGTTCAGAAAAGCACAAACACCGTCGGTCGGTGCTACAAGCTTTCCTACTCACTTTTCTTCTTCGTCTTATCATTTCAAAAGGGCTCAATTCTTGAATGTACTACTGGCTAGACATTAGATTCGCATTGCCTCGTGTTTATTCTAAACATGTAATTTCGTGATCATGTAAGGCCTGTAACACACTGGCGCGGCCTGTGGTGGCGGACAATAGGAAATTTGACAGCTATTGGCAAGTTTACTATTTTCCGCCGCGGCCTGGCCGCGCCAGTGTGATGCAGGCTTAACCGCAGTCCCACATTGCCCACAGCGGGCGATAAATTTAAATTAATTAATTGAATTACAGTATAGATTTGCATACAATGTCAAAATTATAATAATACTTATCACGATCGTCAATAATAAGAATAAAAAGAAAATTATGTAAAAAATGTTTAAATAAAAATTGGAAATAGTATGTCCGATTATACATACATTGTCATTTAACATTCATTACTACCTATAGGCATGATGACAGTAATTGAAAATCACTAAAATATGGTCTTTTCCTTGTGAAATTTTAATCATAGAATTCGAAAAATGCTCATATTTTTTTATTAAGTAAGAGATTATTATTTATTTTGATAAAATTAAACTGAAAAATGCGGACGCCCGCCATGATATTTTAAACACCAATCAGAGCGCATGACGTAACGTTTGTATAAACAAATACCCATAACGGCCATTACCACAGATTACAGAGAAAACTTACGTCCTGAACGAATAGTAAGACAGGGATAGAACCGTGTTATCTGTCAGATCTTCATACGTCATTGTCCCGCTTTCTCGCTCGCACGGCCGCGCAAGACTTGTAAACTTCTTAATTTATTTATATTTGTTTTTTAAGCAGTAACGCTGCTAAAGAAAATTATAAATTTTTAAATGAAAGGAAAAATTGAAAAATTTAATGCTCCGAGCCGGATTCCCCCCCTAAGGCGTTGTATGAAGGAACTGATTGAAGGATTTGGTGCCCGAACCAGATTGTTCCGATAGCTCAGTTGGTTAGTAGCGACGGGCCATGAGTGCCTGTGGTCGCCGGTTCGAATCCGGCTCGGAGCATTAAATTTTTCAATTTTTCCTTTCATTTAAAAATTTATAATTTTCTTAATTTATGTTCATTCAATGAGCAATTGAGTGATCTAGGTAGCAAACGTCAAAGGTCTGCGTTCTGTTTATACAAACGTGACATCACTCGGGACGCCATTACACTGACAACCGTTTTAGCGCCAATTTGAAATTTAAAAACTAATATGCATTTTTTTCCTGTTATATTCTCTTGAAAAATCTTATTCGTTGTATATAATAAATGTTTCTAAACATTATAGAACAGTTTTTCAAAATGTGTCATCATACCTATATATCAATTTACGTATTACGATGTCAAAGTTGAATATACACAATATAAATGTTCCACAAGAAATAGTATCAGAGGGGAGCTGATTTATTGATACCTAATCAATCCGAGGCTCTAGTATAAGTTTTACCGAAACAAAACGTTACGACCGCGTTCGCGTTTAGTTCTCAAATCCCATACAAATTGAGGGTAAAACGCAAACGCGATCGTAAAGTTTTGTTTCGGTAAGACTTATACTATAAGTCTATTTTTTTATTCCGTAGAATAAAATGACATTTCATGTATTGCTTGTTTTTTACGTCTTATAAATAGTGATGTGCTACAACCGGTACTAACCGAAAATAAACGATTGGGAGGTACAGTACTTATATTTGTTGATGAAGCATCTGTAACACAATGAATGGATAATCCGTGACGTGCTAAAAACGAGAGAACACGCACTGAAAACATCCGATCACTATACGAGTAAAATAACGAATGCCAAATACGTAAACCAAAACGGCGTCGCGTCAGGTCGGCGATACGTCAATGTCATTTTAAATGTTTGAGTACATTAGTAGTGAGTAAATTTCGTATCATTTTGTCAGTAGATTTTATTTATTGTTTATTTTGATTCTAAAATTAATTCAAGATTTTATCGGTTATTCACAAACCGATATCAAAGATCAGCACTGTTTGTATATAGCTGGTCACATTATTATTTATTTATTAGAGAAATGGCAGCCTCTAGGGCCTTTGCCAAAGACAGTGTACAGAAATCAGAAATAAAAAAAACATTTCATAAGTATGCATGATGTACGGTGTAAGGCCTTCACGATGCACTGAGTGATAGCTGGAGCAGTACAAAGTATAATGGCGGCCGCGACCACGAACCGCTGAATGATGCCCAAGAATTGGTTATTCGCATTTCCAGGAAAATTCTTCATAAACTGTAGCCGTCATGTTTGCCATTTATTGCATAATACGCTATCAAAACTATACATTAAACAGCAGGATGCAGAAAATGAAAAAAAATGTCTGGAGCACGATCCGCCATGCTCCAAGGATCATTCAAAAGTCCCGGTTACATTATTTCTACGTTTGACATTTGTGGTTGTCATTTTAGTCTACGGAATAAAAAATAGACTATAGAGACTCGGATTGATTAGGTATCAATAAATCAGCTCACGCATGCACAAAGTAAAGAGGCTTATCCAACAAAAAAATTCCCAGTCTACGTCTTCGGCGGGTAGGTGCTCGAAATAAGTAGGCCCTAATAACCCGAGGATTTTTCTTTGAAAGCCCCATGCGGCGAGAAACTGCCAATGTAAAATATAGACATATCTATATGTGATTCATTCTCAACGACTATATTTATGTTCTGCTTTTTCACTGCCTACGCCGTAGTCGCTTTGCGCTACATACGTAGAAAACCACAGGATCGGCTACGAGTCTTGGCAGCGAATGTGTTAGGCTAGACGTGGAAACAAGCTCACGCAACACATGGCTACCGATAATATTTCAATAAATAAGTATCGCAAGTCAATTGACCTCTTTGTCCACAGGGAGCAATCGGCATCTGTTGTTTCGGCGAGCTGTCCTCAGTGCGGTGGTGGGCCGGCGCTATGCTCATCATTATAGGGCTGACCCTCGTCGCGCGCTCCGGTCCAAAAGATAACAAACAAAAGAAGGAGCAATAGTCAATTGACGCGTCCTAATCGTACCTACATACCTTTAGAAAGTTTAATTCATTGTTGCATGTGTGCGTCCGGTTTTACCTTTGGGGGCTTGAGTCGTGTCACTGCCATACGGCAGTCGTCGTTGCAGGCGACCCGCATAGCGGCAGTTATAAGCGCACGCACACATACCTACAGCCGCACACCAAGATGAGTGTATCACAGTATAGAATGGATGAAGCCTAACCCCCTTATTCATAAAACTTAAAATGCCTCTGCTAAATTAAATGTGCTATGTCCCTTTCTTACGAACACGAATGTCGAAATGACAGATAAGGACAAAAACATTTTAAGGCCATTTTAGTTAAAATAGGCTTGTAAGATCTAAATCAATGGAATTTGCTAACTATGTAAACAAACCGTCATACTGAAATTGACATTAAATGTCAATTTCAATACATTGTTTGTTTACATACCTAGATAGCAAATTCCATTGATTTAGATCTTAGATCGTTTATGAATACGGGCGTAGGAATAATTCTTATAAATTGAATGATTTTGGTATATTAACTTGGACGGTCTTCACATTACCGCCTCATCCCGCTGCGGTGTGCGGAGCGAAGGTTCTCTTTGTATGCCAAGTACCAGTTCGTATATAAATTCCACATGGTGCGTTCCACATACCGCACCGCACGGGACGTCGGTGCGAGAGCATTGCATTACAACGAGAAAACCGTCGCTCCGCAAACCGCAGAGCGATGCGGCGGCGATGTGAAGACCGACATTCTCGTTTTTGGAACCCGAACTTGGTTTTTTATATTCCATGGCTGTTTTCCACCTGCGAAGCGAACCATGTTATACTATGAGCGATAAAACTATCGGTAATTTCTTTTATCGCCGACCCGAGATCGCCAACTTGAGATATTTATTCAATCCTCACCACGCCTTCCCAGCGCCGTCGGTTATCTATTTAATCGTATGGCAAACATTATTTTTGGCCTTTAAGTTTGTCACTCTGTAGGACCTAGTACCCAGGGAACACGTGCAGGGTTGTGGTAGGTAGCTCCTGCGGACGCGAGTAACAGTTGTCCGCCCTTTGTCAAGTGAGTGGGCAACTCGACTGTTAGGAGTTCTTAAGCCGTCCGAAGGCTTAACCACTACTGAAACTGCCGCCGTAGAAAGCAAAGCAAAAGAGTTATCTGAACTGACCGCATTTTTTGTAATATTTTTTAAATACAAAATATTTTTACCTAACAATTTTTTCATTACCCTGGCTTCCTCCTATGGATACCCCAGTCTCGCAGGTTTTCTTCACGGAAATAAACCAATCAAGTGCGCGTTGGTCTCTGAAGTCCGAACATTGTCATGATTTGCAGTGAAATACATTTTATTTTTGGCTTGTCTGGTGTACGTGAGGCTCCCTCAAAGTTTTTGCCGGCATCTGGGTGCCTTTTACGCTGATTACCTTCAAGCTTACCATCAGGCGGGCCGTACGTTTGTTTGCCACCGTCGTATAAAATAAAAAAGCGTGAGGAAACGGAATACCCACTAAACCCTCTGCGGTGTTAGCCCTCGCCACCGTGTAGGGGAGCACCATGTAGGGATCCCTGCATTCTGCCACGATGCCCCCCCCCCCTTAGTTACGCTTCAACAGTCTCACTCAGTCGTGTAGGGCTTGTTAGTGTGAGTCCCCAGTCCACGGCCCTACAGGGGAATCTGGCGATTTATAAATTAACGCTGCGTTCTTTCCTCCGGGTGGGCATTGGATCTTTCTTCGCGCTCTCGCTCCGTTTTCGCTTTAATTCCCATGACTGCCTCGCAGAATTGGCTCACGGCATTCCACGATCTCTCACTGCTCAGCACACAGGACACCACGCTTTGCAGTGAGTGAACTACCACCCCTAAGGCCCCTCTTAGATCTTGGCGCTCCATGGCCTAGCAAGGGCACTGCGATAATGTGGAGCGCCGTATAATCGTCGCTGCCGCAGTGTTGGCAGCACTAACCTAACCTAATTCCCCCAGCTTTAGGTATATGAATGGCGGGATTACAATTTACCACATGAACTGATTTCCGATAGTAAATGCGTTGATTACTATAAAAAAAAACGAATCGCTGTATGTGGGCCGATAATATTTGAGGACTTCCATCGATTCCCCAAGATCATCACCAATTTCCTATTTCAACGGAATCTTATCAGAACCTGTGACGTACTTTTGCACTTTTAAGTACATAATTGAGGAATTCGATAAGTCATCCTAATTGTATTGTTTTTCTTTTATATTACTATTATTATTATTTTGTGCGACTGTAAAATCTGTGTTAAGCCGTGGAATCACCGGATGGTTCCATCGGAAGACCAGCGCTGGCCACCAGGCCAGCAAAACGCTGAGATGGAACCGTTTCGTGGCAATGTTCTTTTTTGTATTTTTATTTTATTTATGTGCATGTATGTGTTGTTGTCATGAATAAATGTTTTTCTACCTATTTCTATTTCATCTTTGGTCTTCATCATCAATTCCTCGCCACCAAATTTATGATTCCGGATCTAAATACACGAGTTATAATAGAAAATACCAAAATCACTAAACGCTGACTGTATTAGTTTGTATGTATGAGCTAAGTTTAAAATTTCTCATATAAACCATTTACACAAGGGGTAAGTAAAAGTAATTTTGAGGTAGGTAAAATGTACAATTATCAACCGCAAGCAAAGACAAAAGTTCGTATGTTTGCACGCGCGTTACGTCAGGCCGGCTAACGGCCGAAGCTCCCTGCATCGCGCCGCTATCGCACCGGGCTCACTAGAGCTACCCGGCACTCTAGTCGATAACATGAATATGAATCGATAAAAAACCATTTTGTCCCCCGTTTTTGTTTAAATATTATACCCTTGATTAACACGAATGACATTTATCTTTTGAGTTAATATGCGATACGCCGTTTAAGACCTCTTCACACTCACTCACTCCTCTGGCGCAGCGACCCAAAGTGGGTCTTGGCCTCTAACACGATTGCTCGCCACTGATCCCGGTCCTGTGCAGCTTCCCGCCAGTCGCCAGCCTGGAGCTCGCGCAGATCCGCATTCACCACATCCGCCCACCGATATCTAGGCCGACCGACCGGGTGGCGTCCTGCCGGTTTTTCGTCGTAAGCTCTTTTCACCGCCCGCTCGCCTCCCATCCGCTCAAGATGTCCGAGCCACCGGAGCCTTTGAAGACCTCTTAGATTTCTTTTTTTTAACTCCTAGCATACACCATATCAAATGAATGTAACTGTTCAGAGAACAGAATCACGCGCCTCCCAAGGCGCCTACGAATGCGACATCGACCTAGTATAAATTTAGTTAATCTTAAGATTCCGCACAATTATGTCTCAAGTCTAAAGATCAAATAAAATTTACTCTGCGCTTTTCTACATCTTGCACTTTACAGCTACAGAAGGCGTAGCACGGTTGCCATTTTATCACTTATCGCTGTGGATAAGACATCCGTCACGTTGTGATAAGCATGCGAGTGCGAGAGTGACGGATGTCTTATCCACAACGATGTGTAATAAAAGGGCAACCGTGCTACGCCTTCAGTATATCTGCTAAGAAAAATAATGTAATAGTGTGCTCTAGGCTAACATTATATATAAAGAATAGAAAGCAATAAATACAGTTAGTTACCTACCAATTGCCCGTTGGTGTTTTATTACCTAAGACCCTACGCTCTTTCTCAATCGATCAAAAGAGCCTGTTTGATTGGCTGTGAGAAAATCACCCTCCGCCTAACCCAATTTTGCTCCCCGTAGGTGTCCATCAATAGCCTTAGGTCTAGTGGTAACAGATATCCCTGTCTACATAAAGGTTGTAAGTTAGGGACTTAGGATGGTAGGCTTCCTTGCATAACCCACCCGTTAATTTTACACAGCCTGTGCAGTCGCACGCTGGATAACTAAAAATTCCAATCCAAGGTAAATTACATTTTAGTACTAAATCCCGAACCTAGGGAAGTTACATTAACTGCTAAATTCCGAACCTACCTTTACTTTCCATTGTATACACCCCGACCTGGGGTACATTATCCAGTTTGTGATTGTACATAACAATTCTCCCGTATCCAACCCGGATTTTTTTACAAGTACATAGCTAGTTTGTAATAAGATTTCGCTGTAGATACCTACCGTGTTGAAATCGGCTAGGAATAAGAGATGGAGACTTCTTTGTATTACTAGGACGTGCGTCAAATATTAGACCGATTCTAATTCAATATGTAAAGTCCAAGGTTTTGTGTCTTATATCGGACTTAATTCGAGACAGACTACTTAATTTGAATGTTTCAAATCATCCAAGTGCACCTAACGTGTCAGAAACCCCATGAAAGATATCATTTTCTAATTGGAATGACTCTAATAGCCCCGCAGCTTCACGCTCCATTCAACACTAGGATAAAAGTGCAGCACTGAATTCTGTATCGCCAAGTATTTCATCGATAGTCGGCTGTCTCTAGTGAGCTAATAGACGCAGTGACGCCGGCACTGCCGGCAGTGGCGCGCCGCGGGCACAGAACGCCGCACGTCTCGCTTGCTCCCGTGCGCTTCACAAAGACTCGCGCGAAACAGACGATCGATACGGAGGCCTAGAATACTGGCCAGTAACATGGTTCCAACCACGTGCGATTTGCAACCGAATACCATAGTGACAGTTGATACATAACCCTCGTGACGGTAGCTCGCGCGGCGCCCACTCGCGTCAACAATGTAGCCATAGTGACGCGCTGTTGACAGATTGACAGTTACTTTATGATAAATCTTTACGATGCCGTTGATTTTATAATAAACAAGTTTATCAAGCGTTGAGTGTTGTTACTCGTATTGTTAACATGACAATAAATTTGTTGGTTAATTAGGAGATTGTTGTAACGAGGAAAATGGGAAATGGGATGAATAAGGTGAGCGATTACAAGTTTATTAAAAGCTAGGTTTCGTTTATTAGTAAGTACTCGTAGTTGTTTATTAGCAAAGTTTTGTGAGAGAGAATGAGGTTACGTAACGGCCGGTCGGAGTGAGAATCGTAGCGGCGTCCGTAGCATCCGCTGCCGTAGCTCGCTCGTAGCACGCCGTAGCAGTATCTCGGAGTTGTTGTTGTTGCGAATTTAATTTATACCTACTCTTAATTTAGTATTACTCTGTAAGTACTGTGAGGTTCAATAAATCAAACCTTTTTTTAACTTTTGATGTTACTTGGATAATTTTATTACAGTAGGTAGAACGCTTGCATTTCGATGTCCCGCAATTTAAAAATAAAACTTACCCGCACTTTTACATTTTACTAGCAGTTTATTAAGACAGTAACTGTTTTTATCTATTAGCCACTTAGACACAATAAAAAATGGTTAGGTACCCATTATTTCGAATTAAGTATATAGGATAACCTATCAGGGTATTAAAAAAAAGGATAAATGCCCGAGATTAGACGATATTTGATACATTATTTCGCGCTTTAAGCATTATGGATTTGTGTACCTACGTTAATTTAAATTAGTGAATGTAAACGTACCTTCAATAAATCTGGGAAATCAACTAAATACTAAATACTAAGGTAACAGACCTAGAAACAGTTTATTCAGATCATTATTATTCAATCCATCTACTCTTTAATACATTTCTGGCTTTAAGTTTTCTATAAAGATATATATAGGGTGTCCCAAAAGTCACGCAATATTTGAATAATTAATTGTACTAGCTTCTGCTCGCGACTCCGTCCGCGTGGTACTCCTTTAAATCGCAGCTCCATACAAACTTTTACCCCCCATTTACCCATTAAGGGATGATTTCGGGGATAAAAACTATCCTATGTCACTAACCATCCCTTCAACTATCTCCACTTAAAAAATCACGTCAATTCGTCTCTCCGTTTTGCCGTGAAAGACGGACAAACAAACAAACACAGACAACACACTTTCCCATTTATAATATTAGTATGGATTGAAAAAGAGCATTGAATGCTGATTAAATGCAATTCAGAAAATTGTATACAAAGTGGTCATGGAAATTTTCAACAAAAGAGTGCGTAGGTACCTAGATACCAGAAAAGCTCATTGCAGGCCATTTACCTACCCCTTGGGCTACCCCATACAAAATCCTGTACTTTATATTTCTATATAAAATTTAAGAAAATGTGGAAAAAATCTTGTTTTCTTTATGATTCACGGCACACCCTACACGAACCGTAATTAAATGAAAAAAAAAACTTCAATAAAATACAAAAACCACTCACAAAACTTCATTAGTACGAAATGTTATCAACAAAATTCACGAGTTACAAATTGCTTTTCACGTCCGAGCTGCTTCAGCGATCTAAATAATTTGCGCAGAGCGCCGTTACATTTACAAAATGAATTTGAAAGATTTCGAAGATAAACTTAACTAGAAAGTAAATTATTTGACCTCGGGCCAGTCGGTAACATTAGCTAAATGAAGCTTTTTATTAGTAGTTCAATCTACTACTTAGTTACTTTTCAGCAATTCTTTTGAATGTTCTTCATTAAATGACCCTCAAAGTATTATTCTTATTTCTAGTGCTCGCATTGTACAGGGTGGGCCACAAGGGTGTTGGCAGTTTGAAAGTTAAATAAAAAAAAACTTCTAATCGTAAAATATTTATATTCTGGTTAAAGACATTTATTTTACTCAAAGGAAATATATACAATTCACTTACTGAGTAATCTTATAATATAAAACAAGAATGATTTTTCGTGAGCGTTCACATGAACATAGTTATGTATACACTTAGCTATGTAAACAACAAAAAAAAAGAAATAGGTAGTTAAAAGGTAATTCAAATCGTTTTGATATTTTGTTTAGTAGGTAAGTATGCCATATTTTTAGATTATATATTATTTGTGGCAGGTAGGTTTACATATGTATATTCGCATACTTACTATAGTCTGGACTTTTAGGTATTTAAAAGAATGTAAATAAACAAAACCACGTGACTTGGTCATTCAACCAATAAGAATATTAAGATAATACCATAGACACAAAAGGTTGCTATTCACAGCAATCTTATTGGCTGAATGACCAAGTCACGTGGTTTTGTTTATTTACATTCTTTTAAATACCTAAAAGTCCAGACTATAGTCGCTAGCCAGGCCGTTATGGTCTGTTGCTGGGCTAGAGATAAGACTTCGTTTTTTCCAGGGCCGTATTTAGATGACGCGGATTTTATTAAATATATGAGATTTTAATTTCTTTTTAAAAATGGACAGACTTGGTGCTTCTTTAATATAGTCGGGTAAGTTGTTGTACATACGCGCACCCTGGTATGTTATATTTTTATTACCGAAGTTTTTAGTTCGCGGAAAAGTAAGGGATAGATTATTCGCACTTCTAAGAGTTCTTTTGCCTCTTTCTTTATTAGTTCTAAATGTGGTTTGACAGTGAATATTTTTGTACAGAATTTTTCTTATACGTATAGTGGTGTTATAAACAAAAAGTTGATGAATGCTCATTAGCTTAGTTTTAGAATAAACGGTGGTTGTAGGCGTTAGGTAATCCAAATTAAAAAGTTTTTTTAATATTTTATTTTGGGCAATTTGAATTTCTTTAAGACTAGTTTTGGAAGCGCTGCCCCATATTTCAATGAGATAGTTCAAGTGTGATTTAATCAGTGAGTTATACACGCTGTAACGTACATGAAGAGGAATGCACTTAACAATGTTTCTTATGGATGCCAGAATAGAAGACAACTTGGATTTAATTTGTTTTACATGCGCCTTCCATGTTAGGCCGTTATCTAATATTAAACCGAGGTACTTTTTGTGTGATGATTCTTTTATTGGGATATTATTGACAGTTAATGGATCAAAACTAGGATACTGTTTGTTTTTAGATTTAAATATTATATACGATGTTTTAGATGCATTAATTGTAAGCAGATTATATTGGGACCATTCATGTAAAATTACAAGATCTTCTTGGGCTTGTTTGATAATGTTACTTATTGAGCTCCGGTGATAGAAGATACATGTATCATCTGCATATAGTGATACTTCACCGTGTAGGTTAAGAGTGCTTATGTTGTTAATATAGATGATGAACAGGAGTGGCCCATATAGATCCTTGTGGGACGCCGCATGTTATGTTGCGCTGTACTTTGGTATTTTCCAATCTTAACAACTTGGCACCGTTTCGAAAGGTATGATGTTAGTATTTTATTTGCGTTGCCCACTATTCCGATGCTAGTAAGTTTACTTAGAAGGATTGAGTGACTTACAGTATCAAAAGCCTTCTTCAGGTGAATAAAAACTCCAAGGACTAAATTTTTTGCATCAATACTTGATCTGATTTTAGTTATTAAATCTATCGTCGCACATAAAGTATTTGACTTAGTACGGAAACCATATTAGTAGTTTTAAAAAATACAGATGCTGGAAATTTTATGACTTAAAAAGAATGTTGTCCAGGTGACGTCCCTCCATTGCTTATTTCCACTATTCGATGAATGGCCACGAGGTGGATTTTCATTTAAATGGTCACGTAAACAAGGAAAATTCTCGGATCTGTTCAGAGACTAATCCACAACGCTTGCATCAACGTCCAACTTCACAGCCCTCTAAGCTCGTCGTGTGGGACGCAATGATATCAACGGGTGCCGTGGGGCCATGCTTTTCTGGCCAACACCTGCAACTCCGCCTTCAAGAGTGTCAAGCAACGGAGGGACGTCACCTGGACAACATTCTTTTTAAGTCATAATATTTCTAGCATCTGTATTTTTTAAAACTATTCATAAAAATATTGTACGATTAGCAGTTTTTTTTAAATTTGATTTTCGAACTGCCAACACCCTTATGGCCCACTTTGTAGATGTCTCTATACGGTTTTACGGTCCTTGAGTAAAATTATAAGACTGTTTGGCGTAAAAAAAACATACAGCTGATGATCGATATTGGATGGATAGCTTTTGACACTGACTGTATTTTTAACAGTAAATATCAGTCATAATGTAAATTGTAGTTCTCGAAAGGTTCCCTTCACTTGGACTTGACAATAGTTGTTTTTTACTGGCCCATATAGGTATATATGGGCCAGTAAAAACCAGGATACTTATGTACATACCTGCAATGCTATACGCACTCACATAAATCTTTCCAAAAATGCCTAAAATACCCTTATCTTATAGGTATTATGCATATTTTACCGGTAATATTTCATTAACGCAAACAGTGCCTACACTGTTTGCTATCCTTGCCTTGTTTTGTTTGTTGAAAGAATGTGGTATTTTATCCAATGCTATTAAACGAGCAATATATTTATATCCTACCTAATATTATAAATCCGAAAGTTTGGATGTTGTTACTTAATCACGCTTAAACGCTTCAACCGATTGGAATGAAATTTTGCAGGAAGATAGTGTTATATTATGTTCTTAATAAAAAGTACTCCATTATCAATCATAGCTTTATTCTTTCTGAAGTTTGACATTTACCATGGTCACAGACAATCCACAATGACTGCGTTCCGTTTATGCATAATATTACAACATCCTTCCTTTCAACATACAACATTTTAATTACAGATATAATCCTTAAGATAACTAGGTGTTTTTATTTGCCTTCTCAACTCCATAGAACTTGCACCCTCACCAACATTAGATTGATCATTTACAAGCTGTTCATCACCTCTTTGAGCGATCTCAGGGTGGTCATTTATGCTGTCTTGGTCCTCAAACACTGGAGGTTCAAGATCTATGGAGTTCTCACAAGGGGCTAACACTAGGTGCCAGCGATTGCGCCTAAAAACACCTTTCTCAGTAGTCACAATATATGACCTGGGCTCTGAACATTTTTTATTGATTGTACCATACAATTTTAAATCTATTACCCACACTCTATCATTTATATTCAATTCGGGTAAACTTGATGCTTTATGTCGTTTATTGTAGTAATGTGCATCTTTATGCCTTTTGTTATATCTTTCCTCTCTATAATTTTCAGTGACTTGAACTGTTTTGTTTAGTGTACTAGGTATTATAGGTAAGATGTCTCTAAGTTTTTTATTAAACATTAATTCGGCTGGGCTGTAACCTGACTCTAATGGAGTGTTCCTGTATATTAGCAAACCCATATATACATCCTCATTTTTGCTTAACAAAGACTTGGCTATTTTTACACCTGATTCAGCCAGACCATTGCTTTGGGCAAAATATGGGCTGCTAGTTATAGCCTGGAACTCATTTTCCTTAGCATATGCTTTAAACTTTGATTTAAACTGACTACCACAATCAGTCCTAACTACCTCCGGAAACCCATATCTTGCAAAAGTTTCCTTACATTTTATAATCACACTGTCTTCAGTCAGATCTTTTAATTTGAATATTTCTAGAAACCTACAGTAATAATCTATCATTACCAGATACCATAGATTATTGAATTTAAATAAATCCATTCCAATTTTCTGCCATGCTCTATCCGGCACCTCATCAACCAACATCTCTTCTTTGTGATTTACTCTACATTCTATACACTTTGGGCATTTTGTAACTATTTCTTCTATGCTTTTGGATAATCCTAACCACCACACCGATTGCTTAGCCCTTTCCCTGCATTTGGATATTCCTAAATGTCCTGTGTGTATCCTAGCTAATACATCAGATTGCAACACTTCTGGGACCACAATTCTTGCATTATACAAAAGTATGTTGTCTTCTACTGTAAAATTATGCCTATATTGGTAGTACAGTTTTATTGTATCTTCTAATTTATTTTTATTTGGCCAGCCTTGAATTGTATATTCTTTTAATTTCAAATGGGTATCATTTTTCTGTTGCTCGGTTTTTATTTTGCTGAATATATCATTTGAAAAAGATTCATTAGCACATAAATTAAAAATCTGATTTGAAACACTATCTGTGCTATGTTCTTCTGGTAAAGGATTCCTAGACAGGGCATCTGCTACTGATACATCTTTACCTGGGGTGTATTTTACTTGATATACAAAACGCATCAATTTGAGTCTGAACCTAAGCAGTCGGGGGGTTAAGTCATCCAAAGGCTTGGTCTGCAAAATTTGTAAAAGTGGCTTATGATCTGTCTCTAACACAATATTAATTCCGATAACATAGTCCTTAAATTTATCTACTGCCCAACACAAAGCCAACGCCTCTTTTTCAATTTGCGCATAGTGTTTTTCTGCATCTGTGAGTGTTCTACTTGCATACACAACTACTGATCTCTGGCCCATGCTATCTTCTTGCATTAATGCAGCCCCAAGCCCATAAGAGCTACTATCCGCTGATACAACTATCTGTTTAGCTGGATCAAAATGTGCTAAAACGGGTGCCTTCAAAAGTTGTTTTTGTATTTCTCTGAATGCTAATTCTTGAGTAGTTCCCCAAATGAACATATTTTGTTCTTTCAATAATGAATGAAGAGGATTTAATATTTGGGATTTGTTTGGTATGAAACGGCCAACAAAATTAACCATACCTAGAAACTGTAATAGTTGAGTTTTATTAGTTGGTGTGTCAAATTCACTTATGGCTTTTATCCTCTCTGGGTCAGGCATAATACCCTGTGCATTTACAACATGTCCTAAGTATGCGATTTGCTTTGCACCAAATATGCATTTGGATTTATTTATAGTAATTCCCTCTTTTGCTAGTCTAGTAAGAACTTCTCTCAATATTTTGTCATGATTTTCTAAATTATCCTCATAAATTAATATGTCATCCATGTGAATTGCAATGTTTAAATCCTTGAAGAGGTTATTAAATTTCATTGAGAAATACTCAGGGGCACAATTTAATCCAAAAGGGAGCCTATTATACAAATATCTGCCAAAAGGAGTTATTACAGTAGTAAGCTTTTTTGAATCCTCATCCAGCTGAATTTGGTGAAATCCAGATGTAGCATCTATTTTCGAAAAATATTTTGCTCCTTTTAATTTTGCTAAAGTGTTTTCTATTTTAGGTATTGGGTAAATAGGCCTCTTTATGTTTTGATTGACTTTAGTATAATCACCACATATCCTGACTTTATTATTTTTGTATACCACTACAATCGGGGAGACAAAATCGGTTGGTTCTTCTATGGGGCTGATAATACCTAAACTTTCTAGTTTTTCTAGCTCTTCCTTTACTTTATACATTACGGGCAGTTGTTTGACAATAATATTGAGGATTATCAATTAACTTAATGTGAAAATTATCTTTGAAAACCCCTAAGTCATCAAATATTTTAGGAAATTCTTGTTCCACTTGCTCTGTAGTTTCTCTTATGTCCTTGTAATTTCTCTCATTGGCAGAAATAGCACAAATTGACAATATATTCATATCTTCAATTGCTGGCCGTCCCAGAATAGCACACTTTAATCCCTTAATTACATAAACTTTACCAAAATACACTTTATTTTTATAGACTAACCTTAGCTGAGAGGTTCCAATCACATTTAAAAGTTTACCGTCTGGTCCTTTTACTCTGTCTTCACATGTCACTAGCTGCAGCCCGTTGAGATGATCGTCTGGTATAGCTGTCACATCGGCGCCTGTGTCAATTAGGAAATTTGTGTTATTTATATGAGTTCCATTGTTGTACACTCTCACTTCTATGGTATATTTGTCATTGACATCACCCACCTTGAACACTGCACTGTTTAAGCGACACAAATTAGCAAAATATCCCATTCTGCCACATTTGAAACATTTGGCCTTAAGAGCGATGCACTGGTTCTTCGGGTGTCTTGCTCGCCCACAAACCCAACAGTTCTGTTTACTCTGGTTGTCTTCCTTTATTCTATTAATATCTAGGTCTCCTGACGGTTGGAGCATCAGTAATTTGCTCTCCTCCTTTTGCACTTCGGCCTGCTTGCAAATTGTAATGGCATCCTTCAGCTGCAGGTCGCTCATTATTTGTAGTCGCTCGCTTGTTCTTTTATCTAAGATGCCTATCACTATTCTGTCCCTGATAAGTTCTTCGTGCAGCTCCTTATAGTCACAAGCAGCCGCCAACTTATATAGCTCTGTGACATATTGCTCCATACTTTCTCCTTCTCTTTGGTTTCGAGAATTAAACTTGAATCTTTCAAACACGACATTCTTCTTCGGTATGAAATACTGAGTGAATTTCTCCAGAATTTCAGCATAATTCAAACCTTTTTGGAATTGTAGAATAATATCTTCGGCCCGGTCACCCATACAGTACAGCAGGCAATCAATCTTTTCATTTTCTTCCCGGCGGTCATTTCCAGATAAAACCATATACCTTACGAATCTATTTTTCCATTTTTCCCATTCTGAAGGCACAAACGAGAACTTTTCTGGTGCGGGAATACTTGGAGGAACGGAATCCGCCATTTCTCCCCCCGCGTGGTTTCACTCGATTTTATTTCTTTCTTCTGTCTGGAATGGATGCGCCTGCCACTTAAAATGTATATATTTTTTCATTTATCACTTTCTTTATATTTCTTCTGTCTTCTCTATTTTAATGTTTACCGCTGCCACCATGTTATATTATGTTCTTAATAAAAAGTACTCCATTATCAATCATAGCTTTATTCTTTCTGAAGTTTGACATTTACCATGGTCACAGACAATCCACAATGACTGCGTTCCGTTTATGCATAATATTACAACAGATAGTTTATAGCCTGGATTAAAATATAGGGTATTTTTATCCCTGATCCACGCAGACGAAGTCGCGGGCGGAAACTAGTATGCATAAATAGGTATATACTAATATATTTTTGTAACGAAACGATTTCGCTCTAACGATTTCGATGAAATTTTAAATTAATTAGGTTTTACGGTGACGAATTATCGATCTAGTCTATCGTATTCTCACCTGAGCAAAGCTTGATCGACCAGGGACTTATTAATTGTAACTGATATCAAAGCTTGGTCGACCAGGGACTTATTAATTGTAACTGATATCAAAGCTTGGTCGACCAGGGACTTATTAATTGTAACTGATATCAAAATTCTAAAAAGATAAAAAAGCATGTTTTGCTTTTATTTATTTTATTAATAGTATCCGTCCTTTGCGCAGCAGTAGGAAACTACCTATATAGTTTGATAAAAAAATTGTATTCAGCGTTTGCTAATCTTATTAAAGACCGCCATCGTACATTTTAACTTAAAATCGTTTATCATACCTTGTTCATTAACAGTATTGGTAGTCGTCAAATTTTATTACCGGTTTTCCATTCAGTTACACGTTTCCATTAAAACGCCTACGTCATGGCACCGAATTCTGCCTAAAAAGGCCTTGTAAGTATTTACGATATTGGCAACTGGCAATCGTAAATTTGGCAATGGGCCTGAAAGCCAATAACTCATATCATAAACCGCCGGATGACAACGTTATTTTTCACGGCCCCGCTAACGCCGGTATTGATCAATTTACAATACTTTCACATAATATTCTAGGAGTATAACATAAGAATATTAGCATATGATGAAAGAAGCTGTGGCTCAAAGATAGTACAATGTCCCGTCGAGTAGATAAGACTTATAGGCCAGTCATTATAGATTTTGACCCGTGAATAATTAGTTCTTGGATTTTTTTTCATAGGTCCCTCGGGGGGGTCACTGGGAGTGTACATTAAAAAAGTAGACCGAATCAGGCTTCTGCGTATATTCGAAAAAAGGTTTTTCTTGAAAACTCGGCCATTTTTGATTTTACAGTAAAACCGTGAGGACAAAAATTGTAGAAAATTTGATTCTCTACAAGTTTGGTCCCCACTTTGGTCTTCTAGTACCCCCCCCCCCCCAAACCTGACAAACCTACTACACCTTGACCTACTACAAATCCAAGAACTAATTATTCACGGGTAGGTTCGTTTATTTGGATAAAATGACTGGCCTATTAACATTTAATTTAATGAGTATACAGCAATTTTAGGTACATTCGAGTTTAAAGTTGAAGTAAAAAAAACATTTATCGTAAACACAAGTATATACCTACATAGATGGTCAAAACAAAAACTTAAATAATAGATATTTTATTCAAGGTAAGTCTCATTATTCTTTAACACTATCATCTGACTTTGCTTCCATTTAGTGGCTAAAGGTATATATTTCATCAGCAACCCGGAATAAAAAAATGAGTCTAGAGTATATAACAATAGGCTTGACAGAAAAAAAATAGGCAACCCGGTGGAAATCGGCTTGTGAGGGCCACGGAATATTGTTCTGTGGTGTGGACGCTCCGCCACTGTTTCATGCTATTGCCATCACTAAAAAAATTAGTTCAGTACATTGCACTACACATGCTTGCATCCTATCTGCTAGTTTCAGTGCATTGCAATTAGACACAATTAGACAGAGACTTCATTATATTGTAGTATGTGAAGAATAGTTTACATTTAATTCTGGAGGAGGAAGCAATCAGCTGGGTTCTGGATTTGCCGAGACCTGTTTAGTCCCACTGAGAGAGTCGGACGTAACTTACCAATCCAATTCATATTCCAATTTAGCGTTATGGTTTGGTTATTGAGTTTCATTTTCGATCTACAAAGCTACTATATATTTATTCACGTTTATCACTGGCACTGCAAACCTGGCAGCTATTTGAGCATGGAACTAGGTACGCTTTTCACAAATGTCCATTTTACGGCATTTAGGATACCAACCTTTTATCGCAGACTCTCGAAATGGGACGACATCCATTCAAAGAACCAGAATATTTGATATACATTTTTCAGCGTCTTTTTTCGCAATTCTACAGGAAGGTATATTAAAATCTCGGATTGAAAAGGAATTGCATTATATTTATCTAGACGTCGCGAGTGGGTAGGTTGTTTGCGTCATTTCAGCAGAGTGATGTAGGTACACCGTAAATAAGAAAACGTGCTTACATAAATTGCGTAGTCTGAAGAAATTTTGTGAAGTCATTTTTTCGGCTATGTTAAGTCACAGGTGCTCCACACTTAAGGTAACTGCATTCGACGAGATAATTTTGAAATCGTTCGTATTCCCGCAAAATTTGGTGATAGAGGGTTTGGTGCAGTTAGGAGTTGCTGCGACCACCCCTGTCCACTCATCAAATGAGGTGTTCAGCTCGGTAGTGCCGTACGCCAATACATTGTCACTGAATTTGTATAAGTATGCCCAATTTCAGTTCAATCGGATACCATGGTGGCACATCTATTTTTTAATATCTAACGGCAAAGCATTCCACAACCGAACAGCTCAAAAGGTGAAAGAATTGTTGAAAAATCATGGAATTTTCTTTAATGATTCAGTCTTAATGGAGTCTTAGGCAGAAAAAACGGTAGCTATTAAATTTTGGAGCTACGTTGTATGTTGATGAAATTAATTACACTAAGTAGTCCGGGCACAAAAGATAATTATTTTTCCCACTTTTATTCTAGCACAACTAGTTAGCTATTCATTACACAACTTCGTGGAGAAAGCGATGGTCACTGTAGACTGTTAATTAACTAAACTTCGTTACTTATTGGCGAGTTGATAAGTATGAATAGATTAACATGCTTTATAAGTAAATTAAAATGACATTCGGTAATGATTAGTAGTGCGATGCTTTCTGCTCTTCGCCCTTTTGTCTATATCGCCTAACCACTATCCACCAGTGCAGGTTGCGCGTGAAAATGTTCGATGGGCAACCCGGAACAAGAAAAGGTCTGAAAGAGTTCAGAGTATATAAGTATAGGCTGTCCTAAAATAGTACATTTTACAACTAGTGTGAAAAGAATGTCTTTTTCACACGTGTTGTAAACGACGTTTTTTAATACAATTGCGAAAAATAATAAATTAATATATCATTGCGATAAAATATGCTTGCTTCGAAGTTATTTTTGAACGAACCCATACTTTACAAATGACACTGACAGTGACAACATACTATTGGAATCAGCGCCATCGGGTAAAAAATCCAATATAAAATTACTGCGTTTCGAAAGTACAGTTTGGAACTAAAAAGTAAAAAGCACTAGTTCGAGAAATTGAGCTTCTCGTACGCTACGCAGCCACAAAAAGTACCACTTTTTGAGCAACTGTATTAAAAATACATTTTATACCCAATGATATCTAAAGTAAAGGTTGTCTGGAAGAGATCGCTTTTTAGCGATAAGACCGCCTGTTGTCTACCATTGTTTATGTTTAACTTACCTCTTTTTTTTTTTACTATGTCTGGTGAGCAATAAAGAATATTTGTATTGTATTTGTATTGTAAAGATACGCCTGTCCTAACAATATTCGATTGACATACTGTGACACACTGTGACAGCTGAAGACTAAGGCACGGTGGCCCGCGATTGCCCGTGGCGGGCCACCGCATTGGACGAATTACTCGTGGGCGATGGGCCTATCTTTACGAAGTAATATATATATATATATATATATATATATATATATATATATATATATATATATATATATATATATATATATCTATGTTTATACGCGAAAACCTAATTCGAGACCAACGTGGGTTGCCACTACAATAAAATATGTTTACGGTGGTATATTTTCACTTTTTAAAAGGCCGCACCAAGAAAATTTATTTATTGGAGTTTTAAACCTACGATTTAAATAAGTAAACAAGTCAATTCAACTTATTTACCAAAATACTAGATGCCCTGTTAAATATTTTTCTCAATAATGGTATGTAATGTTGCCATAACATCTCTAAAATGTATCCAGAAAGTGAACTCTACCGGAGGCTTATTCACAACTGTCCAGTAAGAAGCGAGATTTTAAATTTGGAATCTCCTACTGTCCAGTAAGTACGTATGTAATTTACTAACTGGACAGTAGATCATCCTCTTTAGATCTGCTTAGAAAAAAAACATAGTAGCAGACACAGATGCCAAATTCATGAATATGGTTATAGGAGGGAGGCATCAAATATATATCTATCTCTCTTTTTGGTATGACATTTTATGAGATAGATATATTTTGGAGCCTTAAACATTTTATAGTCTGTGACACTTAAAGCGACGCAGAAAAAGTATGCACGTTGCGTTTTGTACTTAGTAATGTTGTAGAAGTATAGTGTGAGATTTTATGTTTTTATTTAGTAATTTCAGTTTATAAATCATGTTGGATTTAAACTTTCCATTCTAAAATGAACATGGAGTTTGATAAACAATAATTTTCATTTTTTTACTAAAACATTCATGTAATATAAAAATAGGACAATGTTCAAAACTAAACGCAAACTTTATAGAAAAAAAAGAGTCTGGCGGGATTTCACATTCAATTGCGAGAATTGTGTTTTAATTTACAGCGTGAACATAAAAATAATCCCAAAAAATGAGTTCATGCGAATCTGATTCGGAAATAGATGGCACTCCTCCTGATTTAAAAGCTGAGTCCGAAGAAGGCCGAATTAGCAAAAAACAATTTACTTCCTCCAAAACCTAAGGAGCGATATATGAAAACTTATGAAAAATTTATGAAATGGAAGGCAGAAAAACAAGCCAACAGTTGGTCTGAAAATGTATTATTGGCATATTAAAGCTTTCTTCGCCACACAATGCAGTTGACAAGTTTATGCGCTGTGTATTCTATGCTTCCGGTAAATCGATCACAATATCTATTAGTAATTGGCCGAATATGAATGTAACCTTCTATATTAATTAAAGGAATATGTAGTTAAACTTTCTTTCATTTTTGAGAAAAGCATTATACAAGCCTCAATCAGTAAGAAAAGCCATCCTGGCCTCGTACATAACCGGAACCGGTTAACTCATACTTGGCCAGGAAGGCTTACTTACTGGATTCTGCAGTAATGTACTATAACCATAGAAGATATTTGGTAGAAAAACTGTTATTGCACTTGTAATACTTCAGGTATTCATAACATTTGGTACTATTTATAAACAATAGTCGTTAAATATATAGGCATAACAGTTAAATATTATGCCTATTTAACAAAATACAGGACAAAAGTGTGTAGCTCACTTTATAATCCCAATCTGCTGATCCAACTGTCAAAAGAGTTGTATTGAGAAATTGCATGCACATGTGGTTGGATTGTTACATCTATACGACACACCCAATTATGACTTCGAGATGTTGTACTGACAAATTGTGGTGAAATCATATAATCTGTAGACCCCACCAGCCATGAATTATATAGGTACATATATTTATTTAGGTGATAAAAATATTCGCCATCTAAAAGACACACATACACGCCATTAACACACTACATTCATTCTTCATGGAAGAGCTCTCTGACCTCCGCCATTTTAACACACTAGCTATATCTGAATAGATTTATAAAATGTTTAACAACTAATTTTTGTCTTGGGATATTGTAATTGTTTTTGAACGATATCAGGTAGAAAAAAACAATTGTAATTAAATAATAATTATTAATTAATATTTATTATTATTTTAATAATGCGTATTGTTGAATGTAACTTTTTTGATATTGAAAATGTTGGCCATATCTACGAATATTTACTATGATTTGATGATCAATCCAAAAAGGTTGGCTACATCTGGCATGTTCGATTGACAATGACAAGTGACTTTGACACTTAATGACAGTGAAATATCTGTCGTAGTTTTGTTGGTCTTGAATTAGGTTTCCGAGTTTAGGCAAGCCGATGGAAATCGGCTTTGTAAGGGGGCTCCGCATAGATATATATATATATATATATTACTTCGTAAAGATAGGCCCAACGCGCACGAGTAATTCGTCCAATGCGGTGGCCCAACACTGGCAATTGCGGGCCACCGTGCCGTAGTCTTCAGCTGTCACAGTGTGTCACACTATGTCAAGCGAATATTGTTCGGACAGGCGTATCTTTACTTTCGATATCATTGCTGCCATTTGCCACTGCTATCCAATATATCTAATTATAGAAGAATAGTAACTAATTGGTAGCATAGACTTAAAAAAAAAACCCATAATAAGTCACTATTTTTGCATCAATTGGACAATTGTTACCAAACAGCTCGCTATACAGTTTTTGTAAGTTCCAGTAATTCTCAAAATAAGTAGGTTAATCAATTCTCAAGATTACACAGACTATGGCATCATCTTTATTCTTAGAAATAATATATTTCCAAAACATTTTTGCAAAGACAACGAGAAGGTATTGTAAAAGCCTAGATTGAAGGTAAGGTGACTCGTGAGCAAACAAGCAACGATACCTTGGGTCTTGGCGTGTACGGGCATTCACAATGCTTGTTCGGTAAGCATTGTGAACATCTGCCAAAAAAGTTAGACCTCCGATGACACGTCGATGTTATGATTCCCGGCATCAAGGAGTACTAGGGGTGAGTGTGAGGTGAGGTAAAACAAGTTGTGTATAGCATGGCTGCAATTCGATTCGCCACCTGTCTCGTCTCACCTCACACTTCCTTTATATAAGTTGAACTCGAGTTACGTAGCAAACATGTTGTATTGGAGCTCTGACATATATTGAGTCGCTTGAGCCGAATGTTGTGAAGACCTAGCCTGTTTACCCAGCGAATGTCGGAATTGGATTCTGCAAATTGTGGTCTTTGGAACGGCGGACAAACAATGTCTTGCACATATTATATATAATGGTATAGGTGCATCTTTAGAAGTAGTGGCGTACCATATTGTCATTTTTGTTTAAGTTTATAATTGTTCATTCCATACCAATCTAACAGGTAAAACTGCATTCGTCTATAAATATAGCCCGGTTTTTCCCGCTTAAATTGTCGGAACAGATTTTAGATAGTTTTGAGTCCCGGAGAAAGATGATATTTTATCCCAGAAATAGGTAGGTATAATGCTTTTATAAGAAAAAAGTATGCTGTTATATTTTACAACACTGTTTGTTTAAACCAGAGTTATTAAGTAGGTAATTTAAATAGTAAATAAGAAAATCATCATTTTTTCTATTAACTTCAACGTACCTGACACAATGAGAGTTTGAGTTTAGTATAATCATGCGGCAAATAGCGGGTGAAAGAATTTAGAAGGCACGGTATAAAGTGCTCCGATGAAATTCATTCAAAGGTTCGTGCGGCGCCGCAGCCGACGCGCGTTCTAAGTCACGCGAACCAAAGATTTTGTCATTTTATTGCCCTGTCGATTTTGTTCAAACTCATGCTAACCTACATATATCAGAGCGTTTTGGAGGAAAAAATGTGTGCACCCTACTCCCGAGGGGCTAACACGACACACGCACCTCGACTTTTGCAGCTGTAAAAACGCTATTAGGTACATTTTTGACATTGAAAAAAATGCCGTGTTCTAAAAGTGAATATGGCCTGTCAAATGCTGGCTCGCCGTCGACCAAGACGAGACAACATTCGCGCCTAAGCTTGGAGAAAATGTAGAAAAGCGGACCCCGGGATAACATTAAGGAAAGGATAACAGAGAGAGAAGTTATCCTACGTGTCTACCCTACTGACTACTATTGTTTATTCGGATAGTGCCTGTTGCCAGGCCACTCGGCCATTACTGGGTATTTGTTTTCACGTTTCCTCGGAAAAACAACTCTCACTTCGTATTGTAATACGAGAAGGATAATAGTTTTAGTGATGAGCGAATGGAACAGAGAATACACATGAAATGCTCCAATAAAACAAATTGGTGCTACTGGGTAGGTGTCTAAGTTCATAGCCAGGCAATTATGTAGCATTCCATCGCAATGCTGACATAATTGTGCTGAAATCACGAGGCAGTCGGGGGCTCAATTTCGAAACGCGTTACTGACTGAATTCTTCGTCACTATTTGCATGTATTGAATTAAAATCGGTTTTGTATTTGACGCACGCACTCGTTCTAAATCACTCTAAATATAGGCTTGATGCACGTGGAAGTGAGTACGTGTAACTAATTCTAACCTGATTCATATTCAGTACATTGTACAGCACTTTGGAGCCTTGTTCGAATATTGGATCGAATTTAATTAAAATTCGAATGATGGTTGCTTCCAGTGAAGAGTGAATGCAGTCCGTGTTTAGGTGTCGAGGATAATGAGAACATTTAAATGATTATACCTAGTTTAGATTGTATAGTTATAACTAGGTGTTATCACTCCTCGTGTTCAAATCAAACAGGTACGGAAAGTATCCTAATAGCAAATTAAAGAGTGAGGAACCAAATTATGTCATTTTTGTAATGATGACCGAGAATAGTGACATTTGAGAATGTTTAACAATATTTAAGAATATGACACGTATTGTATCTAAAGTCGTTATTTTCGTTATCAAAAGATTAAAAAATAAAAAATAAATGATTTATTATTATAGATACTTACCACTTATACTTACCTAAAACATGATATCTAATTGCACGTGTGGTTTTGTGACCACGCCATCCGTTTTAGCCCGATATGTCCGGGCTTTCCCATCATTTGATTTAGTCACACCTTTTCGCTCACCGAAGCATAAATCACGCAAGCCTAAAATATATATCCCGTAGAACTGTCAGGCTTGTAATATAGGTATGTACAGTCGACTACAAAGAGATACGGCCAAAGTTACAAAAATATGTATCTGACTTTAAGTCGTATATGACTTTAATGTTGAGGTAATAGTATATACATATTGTCGTAACTTTGGTCGTATCGATCTCTTTGTACCTAGTGACTGTATAGTAACGTGTTTCGTGAAAATCGGTAATTACCATTTTTAATTGAATTACTAACCTATCCGTTAAATTCGCCTAGTTGTTCGTAACCTCCTGCCTACAACGCCGACGGTCTTGGGTTCGAATCCGGATGAGGACATTTATATGTGTGATGTGTATTGGGTGTTTTCTCTTAAGTAGGTATGCATTATTTATCTAAACTTTAGTACATATGTCACGGTCTAGAACCCATCGTACAAACTTTGTATGGTTCGATTTATGTGGGATACTTATCCCCAATATTCGGTCGTCAGCAACACTTGCCATGTGGTCTTCAGGACAGCGGTGTACATGTCTATACAATCACAGGTTACATCTCTCTGACCTTATAGGACGTGGACATTGCGTACATTCCAGCTTCGTCAACTAGTTGAGCATACAATATTCATACGTAATAAAATCTTTTCTTTGACTTTTAACTCTTCGAAATAACCTAAGTAGCTAATACACTCTGAAAATGTCTAAGAACTGAGATTGATAATTGATGAATGCCACATAAAGTTAGGCACAGGCATAACGGTAGGTACAGTATTGTTATAATTTTATTATAATGGCTCAGAAACTTCATTCAATTTCTTCGTGAGCTTGGCTGAGTACATTTATCTTACTTATTTTTTGGGTTATTTAATTTCAGCGCGAAGTCTCTGTACCTAAATGTCTGAAGATAATAAGATGTCTATTTTCTGGCGATCTCTTTGGGCAAAACCAGCATGTATTTATATATGTACATTCATTTCAAAAGTGGGTCAAAAATCACACAGACAAAACAAGATGACGTACTCGTACTTTATGAACAAGCCCTATACAGTATGGATCCAAACGGAGCGTATCACCTCTAGCTGGCTCACTAGACACTCCACCTGGCACCAGCGCATCGCTAGTACACAGTAAATATCTTAGCTAAAGCAGTATCTTAACCAGTCTCCAGACCTTTTAAGGTCGCGGACTGGACGCCAGCGGGCAGCGGGGTCGACGAGCGGCAGCAGTTCATACATTCGAGCGACATCAATGTATGGACCCTGTCTTATTGAATTGAATTGAATTATAATGGGCACAAGCGCGGCACGCGGACTGATGACCGCCGCGCCGATTATCCCGACTTGTTAAGTACACATATTGTAGCGCCGCCTGCCTGTATGGGTGCAATGTGCATCACATCGGACGTTTGTACGGATTTGTTTTTACTGCTTTAAAGTTTTAAAGTATTATCTACTGTGGCTCCTATTTGCGGCGCGCCGCTCTTCGCGCCCGAGTGCCTTGATTGCTCTCTCGGGTTTTCTCACTTCACGTGCATCAAACTACCGGCCTGCTGGGAGGCTATTCCTGGCAGTAAATGAATCTTACCGAAGGATTGCTAGCGAAGGTTTAGCTCAGTCTTAAATATGTATGGGCGAGACGTAAGCATTTCGCGTGAAGGTATGCTCGCCTTGGAATAAATGTGTATGTAACAGAGAGATGTGAACTATACATGTAACAACAAAAAAAAATAATGGAGTTGGAATAAACTTAGATAAAAAGGAACGATATACGTCGCTATGTACGTTCGTAATATTTCAATATTCTAACTTTTAACACCTCTCTGCAGTTAACAACACTGCTGCTAACTGCGAAAAAAATAACATTATACCTGTAGCACGCAACCCAATTACGTACACACATTCCCCCTAATAAATAAACGAGTTAATAGCACTATCAAAACCACACTTCGCCGCTCTCAAGTCTTTCCTTTATCTAACTTTTCGATTTAAAGAGAAAGTCTCGTTTTTCACTGCTCCTGCGGACTTGCGAAAAGAATTGAGTTAAAACGGTGGATTTAGTTTCTTCAAGTCCCCGTTTAAGTCCGCAAATCAAACAAGCGGCAATGCCCAGTTTAAACTTGTCGGTTTAGAACTCGGTGCAAGCTAAACCGTAAAATCAGGAAAGTCGGTAGCTCGTCTTTAAAAAGCGCTAAATACTGATATAGGTATTAAGAATAGATTGGTACAATCAACAGCAGAAGTAAGAACGCTAAATAACAACCTCAAAATCACCTACACAACCTTAAGTCTCTTGACACTAGAGCCATGAGTCTCAGTATGAGGTCTGCGTAGCTAGTCCTGCTGCTCCTGACTATCTCTTGCTTACCCCTATTGTGAGTGAGTATACACCAACCAATATGATTTCATTAACGAGTTAACGCAAGTGTCCTGCTTTTGGGGCGAACGCTTGTTTCAAACTTTGTAAAAATGTGCGTAAAGAAGTGTTAAGTACATCTTTTATGCAGTAATGTTTGTGAATGAAGGGGTTATTGCGTTGTTCTATGGTCGAAGTCGAAGTATCTAGTCACTTTATATCTTCTATCAATTTAGCTGTTTGTAACTTCTTATAATATCTGAATATTCGCGGAGTTCACGTCTATATCTCAAATGAAATTCCAGGCAGTCTTTTTGTCGGTTTATTGGATTGTAACAGTGAGCGAGCATGAGTTACGAATTCCCATATCATCAAAGACAGTCCATAATCCTTACAAACGCTTATGAATCGAGTCTTTTGTAACTCGCAACTCCGAACAAAGACGTGATTTACGTTACCGTTGAAGGTACCTACTTGCACCGTTTCATTGCCAGAGCAAGAACTCTCTTAAAGATTATAATGCTAAGACAAAGAAACCTTTTAAGATTTTATGTGGGTCGTGAAGTTATTGGACAGGTTTCTTTAAAGTGATAATCTTATTATAACGATATTTTTTTATTGGCTACTGCACAAAGGCAGCGTTTATTACACAATCGCAGTATCTATTATAAACTTACAGTCATATAAAATATATATACCTACGAGATTTCTTGGTTTAAATTTCACCGAATGGAGTAAGTATTGTCTGAGGTTCGACATTGGACTAATTTTGAAATAATCTCCATTGTTGATGTCTATTGAAAGTTGGACTCATGTTGAAAAGTAAGCTTACTATTACTTCACAAGTACACTGTAACTTTTATTGAAGACTAAGCATTTGCCTGCGTCTTATATTAGTCCTGATTTAATGCAGGCTATCCCTCTATGTCATATTACATTTGAATCTATTCAGCCGTTATTGCGTGACTGTTCATCAGGGGTTTGTTTCTCAATGCTCCTATCCAACGATTCGTGCTTGTATTCTTGTGAATACTTAAATTATGACCATATATGGAATGTAAGTGATTTCTCAAAAACTAAGTGCTTTAACCCTCAGGTCATGCAATCTGGCCCTAAAGGCCACTGTGTATTTCTCGGTTGCATGTGCCAAAGCACGCGATAACTACCTACTCAATGCTATCTAGACACAAATGCAGCATTCCATAATTCAAACTGGATTCTAGAATAAATAATTTATACTTTAAAAACAAAGTTTTAACCGACTTCAATTTAGTACTCCGCCAAGCCACGAGAACATTTCTTTTTTTTTTACAATTTACCACATGAACTGATTTCCGATAGCAAATGCGTTGATTACTATAGAAAAAAACCGAATCGCTGTATGTGGGCCGATAATAATTGAGGACTTCCATCGATTCCCCAAGATCATCACCAATGGCACTTCATTAGTTCCTATTTCAACGGAATCTTATCAGAACCTGTGACGCACTTTTGCACTTTTAAGTACATAATTGAGGAATTCGATAAGTCATCTGTGGTCTCCGTCATCAATTCCTCAACACCAAATTTATGATTCCGGATGTAAATACACGAGTTATAACAGAAAAAACCAAAATCACTACACGCGTGCCTAATAAAATAGACCTAATTCTAATAGCCTCAATTCTAAATTTCAAAATTCCTGAATTTTGAAAATATGGGACCCACCTGGAAGTATATACATACGAACAAAAAAAAATTTTTCGAATCGGCTCGTCAATGACGGAGTTCTGAGGTAACAAACATTATAAATAATAATAAAAAAATACAGCTGAATTGAGAACCTTTTTTTTTGAAGTCTGTTAAAAACATAAATTCTAGCTTTGTCCATGCATCTTGACTATCTTGAGATATATCAGCCCATACTCAAAATGATTTTTTACTCGAATGCATAACGATGACTATAACTTTTTTGTAATAATATTAGTCGCAATAATGCTCACTTGATATGTTACGAAATTATTGAGTCATATTTACATATGATATAATGATCGTTTGATGTTATAACATTTAAAATAACATACTTTAAGTCTAATGTATATTTCATATAATTAACATATGTTTTTTTTTTTTTTTCTCTTTCTTGTATCTGCAATCAGTCATTCTGACTATAAGCAGGTTTGATGTAATATTGGTGATGACGTTTGGGGCGAGTCTCCTTTGACACGCTCCTATTGGAAAAGCCGTGTCTCCACGGTCTGCCGTGCTTACGATAACAGCAATAACTCCATTAAAAATATAATTCAAATCAGTGCGTTGTTCAAACAAAATAAAGTGAATATTTGAATAACATTTCGAATGGAGTTATTGCTGTTATCGTAAGCACGGCACGCCGCTGTGTTCGAACATATGATATAATGTTAATTTCTTCTGATGTGCAGTTAGCATAATATTTTTTGCTAGACTCGCCGGCCGGCGAAGCGCCGGAAGCGAACAGTTTATTACTGTTTAAGACCATTTAAGTTTGTGGACCGCTAGATGGCGCTGTCACTAGTAGAAACTAGATAACGGTTGTTCGATTTGAATTACTTAGGACAGAGCCATCTTGCCGTATAAATTGATTGGTAACTGTATGAGTGCGTAGTAACCTTCCCCCTGGGCGGCCCATAAGGCCCCCAGAGAGGCTATCCATAAACATATCTGTAGCAGGCCGCTCAGCAGGCCTAACAGGGGAAAAAAAAAGAGTGCGTAGTAACGGTGTAAACAAAGTGGTCCTTCGAGCCGTAGAAGTGAAGTGTAGTAAGTGACGTTGACAGTGAAGTGTAAAGTGACGTTGACAGTGAAGTGTAAAGTGAACCTTAAAGTGTTAGCAGTAGAGACTAAAACTGAAGTGAAGTGTCGGATATTTCAGATACTTCTGAAATTTCAAATTCTTATTTAGTGGACTTAGAAAATTTCGTCATAAAAAACACTTGTAAAATTTCAAAAGTTTATTCTATGGACTTAGCAAATTCGGAATAGAGTAAACACTTGTAAAATTTTCAAATCTTTTCATGTGGACTTAGAATATTTCGTTCGAGCGAGTGACATTGTCAAAATCTGAAATAATCTTATAAAATAGAAGAATAGTCATTGAATTTTTCTCAGATTGTATCCAAAAGCTTCAAGATGTCGGAAGAATTGAAAAGTTTAATTTCTGAGCAAGAAAATAAGTGTTCCATGATACTCAAAGCGCAAATAAACTTCAAGGAAACCTCAAAATCTAGATTGACAAGAGGATAGTCAAAACAAGAAAAGAATGTTTAGAAGATTATTGGAATCAATTTTCAACAAATAATAGATCCATGGTTAGAATCGCAAAGCTGGACGATAAAGTTACTTTGGATTTTTTTAAAGAAGATGTGTATTCTGCATGTGAAGAAATGTACATTGACTTGAAATTAGAGATGACAGATATGCTAGAAGGTTCTGTAGAATGCACGACTAGAACGAATCTGAACCCAATGCCAGGAAGTAATGATGATGTGCGTCTTCCGAAGATCGATATTCCAAAATTTACGGGCAGCTATCAAGAGTGGACATCGTTTCATGATATGTTCGTATCACTCATCCACAATAAGCAAAACCTAAACAGCGTTCAGAAGATGCATTACCTGAAGAGCTATTTATGTGGAGAACCTGCTCAGTTATTAGGTCATCTAGCAGTCACAGAGAACAACTATGAAATAGCATGGCTCACACTGAAAAATAGATACAACAAGAGAGTCATTGTAAACACTATCTTAAGCAAGCTGATGAATCAAAAGAAAATGCACAACTGTACAGCTAAAGCAATTCGAGAACTACTAGATACTACAATGGAGTGCTTACACAAGTTGAAAGTTCAAAATATTAGCACCGATTCCCGGGATACGCTAATTATTTACATCACCGTGGAGAAGCTAGACACAAAAACACACAAAGAGTGGGAAGAAGAAGCAAGTGCCCTAAACATTTCAGAATTACCAACACTGTACATGTTCACAAAGTTTTTAGAGAAGAGATTCAGAGTTTTAGAGATGATGCAGCCTAGCCAATGATGAACATGAACATGTACCTCACTTCACCGTCGAGTCCAGAACATTTCACGTTGAACCAGTGATCAAGTGTGCATTCAGCAAGCCCAACCATCCTCTATACCAGTGTAGAGAATTTCAAGAACTGACACTAGAGAAGAAAACTGAATTCATACAAAACAACCAACTGTGTTTTAACTGCCTTATTCCTGGGCATCCAGTAAAGTTTTGCAAGAGCAGATTCTCTTGCCAGAAGTGCGGAAGACGACACCACTCTCTATTGCACAGAAACACACCGTATCAATCCCACGAGAAAGAAAACAAGGAAGACGTTAAACAAGAGAGAGATAACAACATTCAAGCAATTAAACAAGACAGAGAAATAAAACAAGATAGTAAACGCGAGAGAGAGATTGTTACCCACCTAACCACAGGAAGCATAACGGCGCTCTTGTCCACAGCCTGGATTAACGTGATGAATGAACAGGGAAGAGAGTTTGTACTGAGAGCTTCATTGGATCCATGTTCCCAAGAATCTTTTATTAGCGAGTCTGCAGCTCAAACTATGGGACTGAAGAGAAAGCACGTGAATAGACACGTATCTGGTCTTGGCCAGATGAGCACCCCCATCAAATTTGCAACAGATATCGAAATTTCCTCACGATATAATCCGGACAAGAAAATGGACATTACCACCTACCTAGTAAAGCGAGTCACAAGCATCATGCCTTCGGAAAAATTAACTATTGAGAACTGGGTACATCTGAGAGATCTACAACTAGCTGACCCGAATTATTACCAACCAGGACCGATCGACGTGTTGCTGGGAGTAGAAGTGTACAACGAGATGATTCAGCCTGGCCTTATTAAGGGCGCTCCAGGCTCTCCCATAGCACTACACACACACCTGGGTTGGATAATATCAGGAAAGATCAGTCGAGGCAGAGAGAGATCAATTAATGAAACCATTCATCACCATGCATTTAAATGTTGAAACAGAGAGAATGTTAAAGAAGTTCTGGGAGATAGAGACAGTAGAGGAAGAGACACATAAGCTCACCGCGAGCGACCATTCAGACACGAGCCACCGATTCTACCATGTAACAGCCGAGAGATAGCATTGAGCCGCTGGAAGTCTACAGAGAACAGACTTCAGAGTAAATCTGACGTATTGAAAGAGTACAACAAGAAAACAAGAAAGATAGAAGGATGTAAGAAAATAAAATTACGAGACTTCTATATCAACGACTTGCTATACGGGCCAGGCGAAGAAAAACAAGCCATTGAAATTCTAAAACAAGTCACTAAATATCTAAGTTCCGGAGGGTTTCCACTAAAGAAGTGTAGTTCAAATAGCGAAAACTACATGAAGGAATCAGACATGCAACAGAAAAGAAAGGAAACACAAATGCAACAAAAACCTGAGTGGAGGCAATCTAAACAAGAGTTTGAAGAAGAAGATTTAGGCATTATAAAGAACCAAAGATTTCCCCCAGCTCGTTGGCCTATGACGAGTTATAAAGAAATACCCTGGAAAAGACCAACTTACACTAACGTATGATATACGCACCTCCTCAGGAGTGTTGAGACGTGCAATTTCAAAATTGTCTCCTTTATTAAGTGACGCGGACAAATAGTGTTTGGACAAACAGTGTAAATAGTGTACAAAACAGACATTATACCTTAGTGAAGTGCGAGTACAGTCCATTGTGTTATGTTTATTTTCTTTACCAAATGACCTTCAGTCATTTAGGCGGGAGTATGTTTAAGACGATTTAACTTTGTGGACCGCTAGATGGCGCTGTCACTAGTAGAAACTAGATAACGGTTGTTCGATTTGAATTACTTAGGACAGAGCCGTCTTGCCGTATTAATTGATTGGTAACTAAGTGAGTGCGTAGTAACGGTGTAAACAATTACTACCTTATATGATACTATATAAGTACAATTTGCAAAACGTAATGTTTGCTATACTTTCTTTACTTTATTGGTATTACCAAGCTCTTGTAATAAAAACGATATATTATAAAGAGTGTTTTGATCGGCTAACGCCGATTCCGCGTCGATAGGTGTGGGGAGACTCTTATGCAACATGAGAATTATACACTTTTATATACAATTATACACAGGAAACAGAATTCTTTTTGAACATTAGGTGTTCTAATTCACAATTATTCAAAAAATAAACGCTTCTGACCGTCTTTACCCACGCTTGGACGCAAGCGTGATTGACTACATAGACAGTAGGTATAAACATAAGCATATGGCGTTAAGCTATGAAGATAGCCTGCTGTCTACCTCGCTCTATCGTATGCCCCGTACCTGTGCTGTCCGCCGCGCTCGGCTGTTTGGACGCAGTTATTAGGTACATATTAGACGGTCAAAGGCGTTTATTCGAGGTTTCAAAATATTGTATCTGTGTCAAATCAGTTTATTTTAAACATATGGGCGCCAAATTGAAAAATCTTTTCCCCGTGGTATTTGTTATAGGTAGATTGTGGATGGATCTTTGTTTTTACTATTTTCTCGCATTCGAAGTGAAACGTAGATGTATTTACTCTGGTCTAAAAGCTATATTCCCCTCGAACTATTTCTCCTCACTGCGTTCGGGAAAATAACCATCTACTATAACGGTAATATAGCTTATTTTAGACCCTGGTCATACAATCTACTATTGATCCTCTCTCATAAACGCAAGTGTCAAAGTGACAGCTCCTGTGTCATGGCAATGTCCATTGATGTAAGTAACGGGATTTTCTGTGCATAGTTATTATAACCACAACCAACCACAGACAGAGTTAACCTACCTACCAAGTTTCTTATACATATATATAGCAATATTCGAAAGATCACCGATGAAAAATCTAAAGTCCTAACTCGTATACATTGTAAATTACTCGCTGTTGATTAGTGCCCACTGTTCTACTACAGCAATTCTAGAAAAACATTGTTGGGCGTTTTGTGTGAACATTCAAACAAAGTGAAATCGATAAAGAGGCGGGAACAACAACACACAAACGCGGCGGTTTACGTTGTAATGCCCTGTTTGGATTTATGCCTGTTTTTACACTATCTATCGTCGTAATAATTCTATTTTATTGAGTTCAGATTCCGCTATTTGTCTTGAAAAGTCGTTTACAGAGTCTCATATTTTATATCTGCGAGTTAGCTTTCTGCGGCCCTGCGGCGCTACCACGAAAATCCAAACTCGAAGTTCATTAGATGCATCCCTGTCACTCGAGTATCGAGCAATTGAGTGATGACAGAGATGGAGATATCCGAACTTTGAATTTCGAAGTTCGTGGTTACACTCCGTTATATACGGCTGGTTTATCTCGGTTACTTCTTAAATACGAACGTCACCAGTCAGCCAGCCAGTTACACTTACAAATACATATAGCAGTCGCAAAACCATATCTTTACGGAATACACTCACGAATTAAACCTAATAGCAATGTGCTTAAAGTTCATTTTCGCTTGCAGGTGCTTTCCGGGCTGTATGTTGGAAACTATCGGGACTCGAAGGATCCAGTGCAGCTCGAACGATACAAAATCACTCACATTCTGTCCATACACGACGCGGCGCGCCGGTTACACTCCGTGAGTATGAGGACACAAGGCAGTACGGTACTTTGCTATATTAAGGGTTGCTAGGACGCTACTCTCTATAGATACAATAGTTATTTGTGTCACAAGGGAGCAAAATAGTATATTTACGGCGAGGGCGGTGTATTGAATCCTGAGCGTAGTGAGGGATACAAGTGTTTACGCCCGAGACGAAAATAATTTTGCTACCGAGTGACACATACTATTTTTCACACCGACTATGAGGAAATTTAAAAAAAAGCTATTGTTGAAATATATCTGAATTATCTTAATTTTTATTGAGTACTAATTTTTAAATATTACGAAATATTGATAAATTTTTATACAACATTGTTATGGTTAAAACTTGAAATATGTTCGTTTTGAATCGACTACGATGAAATTACAATCGATTATTTTATTAACATCTGTGTTCAATTGGCACATTGCGTACAAATGTTCCAATGCCAATGTATAAATTAAAAAGTAGCTTGAACAGAAAAGTAGCGTTTTGGTCCCTCTCGTCGTGGAGCAAAACTTACTTTTCCGAATGAAAAGTGTGAAAATGTAATTTAATTCGCATTTCTAAATGATATGGTAGAATAATATAAAACTTTGTATACACAGTGGGATCCGCCATATCTAGGTCAGAAAATAGTTACTGTTGCTGGAAATTTAAATTGTTAAAAATAGCGAGTAGAACGTTTTTCTCGACTTGAGTCGACCGCGCGGTCCCCTGCATGAAATGAATGCAAATATAATAACAAAATATAACGAGAAAAACGCATATATAGGAATCAGCCTGAACTGTCAAACTTTGAAATCATGGTGTGCTAATGGTTTTCTATACCTTTGTAATTTATCAAATTCATAAGTATGAGTCAGCTTGATTTGTCGTTTCATAAAGAATAGCATGTCAAACATGCTTAGGAAAATACGAGTAGGTATTATACACGCTTTATTACAACAAAAGCTCGTATCCTAAAACGTATGCATTTGTCAAGGTATTTTACGGATGAAATTTAGGAGAATACTAAGTTTTAATAGCCACTGTACAATCGTGTTAATATTAACGGGGTCTGCTATAACCCTTTATAAGGCATCAAAAATCGCAAACGAACCCGTTTTACCTGAACAAACAAACGAAGTTAATAGTATGTGCAGATATACATAAGTGCCATCATATTTAATTTATTTGACGATTTCGCGGATTTCGCTAGCCGAAGCAAAATCTTAATTCAAAGCAACTCTATACTCGTATCAATTTCGACTAGCGAGGGTGTTCCATGAATATGTTGCCATTGTCAGAGTAATTGTCTAAGTATTTCAACTCTCTGGGGTATATTCGCCTTAACGTTTCGAATAGGAATCGGTTTTGGAATTATCACGCGCTTCGATCGGTTCAAGGTATGTTTTGCATTCAAATTAGATTTCATAGCATTCATAGCGGGCTAGACCAGGTGATTGTTTTCAAAATGGGTCTTAAATGTGCCTTTGAAAAAGTATATAATCAGTAGCAGTAGTAGTAGTAGGAGCGTGTAGGTATAGGTGAGCGTATAGATATTTCGTTAATAATCTCATTTGATTGTTTTCTATACAGGATGGATATAGGATATCATTGTACCGCTGCCCCGTCTGTGTTCTTTGCAATACGCGCACTCACAGTGTTAAATTAATATTAATTCTTTATTTCGGACATTAATATCCATAAACGTTGTTAGTATACAAGCACGACTTGTGAACTAAGGTTATTCACAAATTAATTGAATCCTAATAGAGTTAGACATATAATAAAGTGGCACACATACTACCAATAAAATTAACTACTACTGCACTTTTGTACTCGTATATTACTCGTAATTAGACTAATAGAAAAGGGTAATAACAAAATGGGGCAGGATCAAACCTCCACGTGGCTTGGAGGACAGGCAACCCTCTAGGGCTTAAGGGCTTAACTAATAGACAAACGCGAGGTGATGTCTAGCCAATGTTTAGCAGTGCAAATATAATTGCAAAAATACATGTTTAAATGTTGTTAATCTGTTAATGTGCACTGATTGAAATTCCTCAATTAAAACCATAAGTAAGCGTTAAGATTTTATGTACCTAGGTACTGTGGTTGGCTTATAACTACACTATTGAAGCCAATTACACGTGTCAGGAATTTGCTTTAAATTTTTAACCATAACCACTGCCGCTGCGTATTTTTGTGGCATGTCAATAATATGACGTAATTTATCGCATGTGTGACATAGCGGCAGACAATTTCTGAAACGTTTGTCATATACCTTAACTGTGATATATTTCAACTTTTGAAAATTACATAGGTAATTGACAAGTAACGTTTCTGACAGTAATGTTACCGAATAAATTACACTTAAATTTCATGTCACATCTCCGCTACTTCTGACGTCAATAGAACGGCTTGTGATTATAAAATTCGAGACTATTATATGTATGTAAGTATTAGCTGGCAGAATTTATTGCCCTATTCTGAAATTCTGATACACTGGGCACGTAAGGTCGTATGTTAAATTGAAGATATTTGCAGATGGCGCCAGCATAGGTTTTACCGTCAGTCCTACCAAAACTGTCAAATTCTTGTTTTTTTTCGGAATTTTCTTGTTTAGAATCAAGCCGTTTAAGCCAAATCCCATATAGAAAGGCTACCTAGTACCAGGTAATAGTACATTGTGATACATGTCAGATATGTTGATAATTACATCAGAGGCGAAATTGTTCACGCGAACCACAGGTGAGCGTGATAAGGAAGCCGAGGATGCAATTGTCAAAGCTCACACGTTTCATACGACGTTTTTCAACACATTTTGCGAGGAAAAAATCCTTTTCATAAGATGAAAATTGTATAGGCCTGCCAAGTTATTTTCTTTATGACAGGTTTTTACTCACATATTGCACATCCCCAAGAATTTCCAGTAGCGTCCATTCTAATTATCACTTTTCTAGTCACCGCGAGTCAAGATTATTGATAGTAACCAAACACGCATTAACAATGTTTACAATTTTTTGTAAACATTGTAATTTGTAAGCATTTTTTGTAATTTGTTGTGAAATAACCTATAATGGCGCGCAACTGTTTTTTTCCGTGAGGTGTGCACAGTGCGCGCGCTATATGTTCGGCCAGACTTAGATGAAGTCTCGAAACAGCCAATACAAAATAAAATAAATATTTTCGTTTTAAAATGTTATCTTTTGCTAATTCATGTAAAATGTTATCAAAAGTGAATAGTTTTACTAAATTAAACGTTTCAATCACATATTAAAAGAAATAGTCAATTAATTAACAAAAAGGATTCAATTTGTTTAGTCGATTAAGAATCCATTAACCGAGAATTAAAAAAAAGCTGTACATTCTGTACAACCCGGTCAATTTAAGAATGCACCTTGTTCATGCATACATCTTGCTGCAGGGTGCCAACGTGACTTAATCGGGATATAACCATAACACACAAGTATCGTAATATTTTAAAACACGCGTGTTTAATATCCAGGATTATGAGCCTAAAAGCGACATAATAAGAGGTAGGTACGTTACGATCAAATGTGTTGAAAAACCTATGATGGCGCCATCTAGTCAAACATTTGACAGTTGCCAACCCCATTGTGATAGGAGAAAACAAATAATAGTGAATGATGAAAAAATATGAACATATAACTTGCCAGCGTTATTTCTTAACAGAAAATTTCCATTTGCATGAAATTTAAATTAAAGTTGGACTTACAAGGTCAATCAATAGACTCTGACATCAACATTTTATAGGTTAGGTACTCAAATCACGGCATGTTACAATCCAACAGAAAGCTACGAAACCGGAGGTCCCAGGTTTGAATCCCGGGCTAGGGCATTTATTTGTGTGATGAGCTCAAATATTTGTTCCTGCGTCATGGATGTAGGTATCCTATGTATTTAAGTATTTATCTACCTATAAGTATGTATATATTCATCGTCTACTACACATATTACAAGCTTTGCCTTAGTTTAGGACTAGGTCGATTTGTGTATGAGTGTCCCCAAATACTTACTATTTATTTAATATTAAAACACCCTCGTGATCATACAGCTCCTGAGTATACACTTTATCCTAGGACACGGATTAATTACGCTTGGTTTTTTTTCATATTGCAGCGCACTAAGGCGTCACTTAGTAGCAACTAATTAATTACAGTAATTACTTTAATTAAAACTCGCTGTGTGCGCGACGGAAGCACGTCATTAACTGAGTCGGTTTAGTTTCTGATGGTACCTCTCCCGTCCTATTCAAATTGCGTTAGATTTAAATTCTAAACAAATCGTGGAGACATCTCGTAGTTTAATAAATACACCGTAAATTCTTGAATGAATGGAATTATACTAATGAATGTAAATGTTTAAACCATCTTAAATGAGAATCAGCATTTGTAAAGCTTTGAGGGTAACTTGATAACGTTTAAGGAAAATGAAACAAAACAAATTACATTATTTAACTGGGCCACCGTTTTGCCAGTAGCCATATTAGTATTCCATTTTAATTGTATCCCAACGCACATGTGCTTATGTGTTTATGCAATAGGGAGCTTATGAACCAAGAGGATTCACATTTTACATATGATATGCCGTATGTGATGTTCGCGTTTCAGAGAAGAGAGAGAGGGATCGCGTCCGCCCGCAGAACTCGTTTATGTCGTATCGTAAATAAATAAATAAATATAAGGGGACAATCTTACACAAATCGACCTAGTCTTATAGTAAGCTCAGTAAGGCTTGTGTTATGGGTACTAGACGACGATATATATATAATAGATATAAATACTTAAATACATAGAAAATATCCATGACTCTGAAACAAATATGCATGCTCATCACATAAATGTTTGCCCTTACCGGGATTCGAACCCAGGACCTCTTGCTTCGTAGGCAGGATCACTACCAACTAGGCTAAAGCGGTCGTCGTATCGTAACTCCATACAAATTTTTTCCTCCCTTTTCACCCCCTTAGAAGATGTATTTCGGGATTAAATCTATGATTTGTCCTTCCCTTAAATTTAAAGTATCTCTATACCAAATGTCATCTCAATCGGTGCGGAGGTTTAAGCACCAATGGTGAGTTATATGATTTTATAGATTAGCTTACTCCCAACGCCTTTATTTACAAAAATAGACTCCGCTGCAAACCTGGTTTCCGTGAACCACCTAAATTTGACAGCTAATGACAACTAGCCAACAACGGTCAGGCCGCGCCAGTCTGTAAGAGGCTTAATAGGTGCACGTAGGTTTTTTCAGTATTATTTTCTTATCACACCGCCTAAGGCACCTTTTCTACTAAACCTTACGACCAAATTTACGGACTTGTAATTTTCATATTTATTTAAATTAAACTACGTCAGCAAATAATAAAAAAAAAAACTTACGTCTTTGACGACCGTTTTAGCCTAGTTGGTAGTCACCCTGCCTACGAAGCGAAAGGTCCTGGGTTCGAATCCCGGTAAGGGCATTTATTTGTGTGATGTGCACGACTATTTTTTCTTGATTCATGGATGTTTTCTATGTATTTAAGTATTTATTTATCTAGCATGTTTATCGTCGTTAGTACCCATAGTACAAGTTTTGCTTAGTTTGGGACTAGGTCGATTTGTGTAAGATTGTCCCCTAAAATAGCGACAAAAAATATCAATATAAACATTAAATATCTCCGAAACTACCACCATAAGGTTCCACCCTAAATGTTCAACCTATTCGTATTTTATTTTAAACACGATCCTCTTACTTTGGCTGAAAGCGCCAAGTTAGAGCGCGATTTCATTAATAAATAACTAATTCGTTTTTAATTGTTCGAATTTGTAGAATACATTTGTTGAAATAACGCCTTAGTACGAAATTTGTGCATATAAGTTCTCATATCAGAATCGATTCTTTTGTATGCGTTTCGTGAAGGTCTATCGTAGACCAGATCGAAATCTAGTAGATTTTTACGCATTAATAATTTCTATCAAAGCAATTCGGGCATTGTGACGTGACATTGACAGCCAGGACGGCGAGTTCCCTGAAGAAAAAGAAATAAAAATTCAATGAGGTCAAATGTTTCGAAAAATGTATTAACTGTCGCAGTCTGATAAAAAAAAAACGGCTAAGTGCGAGTCGGACTCGCGCACGGAGGGTTCCGTACCATTATCTATAAAAACGGCAAAAAAAAACACGTTTGTTGTATGGAAGCCCCCCTTAAATATGAATTTCATTTTGTTTTTAGTATTTGTTGTTATAGTGGCAACAGAAATACATCATCTGTGTAAAATTCAACTGTCTAGCTATCGCGGTTCTTGAGATACAGCCTGGTGACAGACAGACAGACAGACGGACAGACGGACAGACAGCGAAGTCTTAGTAATAGGGTCCCGTTTTTACCCTTTGGGTACCGAACCCTGAAGCCAGAATAATAATCTACCTATATTTTTCTTCATGTTCTTTCGTTCATGGGAAGCTGAGATCCTTCGTGACAGAACAATATTTGAAATGATACTGAATGATTATTTTTTCTTTTAGAGATTTATTACAAGTGTACGAGTAGATGAGAAAGTTGCGTCCTAGTTATAATACGTTGATATTTTCTTGGAAACTGAATTTGTGAACTCATCACACGGCCGATTAATAACTATTAATGCAAACGATTAGTAACCCGAACTAAAAGCAGTGGGTCTATTCAAAGCATTCGAATTATAATTATAATGTTTCGTATTGGTCATGCGTGCTCGCTCGCACGAGCGCCATTCTTAACGTGTAAGAGAAATAGCGCGATATATAATACTATTCTAATTCATCCCATTAGTTAGAAGCTAACCCTGATTGCTAACCGCGGTAATATTAACGAGTCTCCTAACCAACCCTCTGTCCTAATTTACGTCCGTTGACTCGAAAAATTACCTTCATATTTTCTATGCGCGAATGCTAAAGCTAATTTTATAAACGGTTGGAGTTTTCGAGAGTTCCGTTGAGTGTTAGCTATTCATGCGTGGCCGGATTTGGACTCACTCAAGTTCCAGAGGGATTTAGACATGCTCACGCTTCTGGACTCGTTTAACAAGTTTACCTATGGAAATCTTTTTAGGAATATATTAGGTCCTTACCTGTGAAATTGGCCTTTTTTCCACAGATATTATTTTGTACGTAATATATTCATTTCTTAAGGCAACCTTATTTAATATATTTTTAACCGACTTCAAAAAAAGTGGAGGCTCTCAATTCGGTTTTTTTATCATTATTTTTTTAATGTTTGTTGCCTCAGGACTCCGTCACCTAATATGAACAGATTTGAATAATTCTTTTTTTATTTAAAAGTATATATTATATGCTTCCACATTGGTCCCATTGCTTTCAATGAGCCAGTTGGGTGATGGGATTCATAGTAACTGACGGCACTCTTCAACTTATTAGGCACGCGTGTAGTGAATTTAGAGTGAGAATATTGCCTGACCAGCGAGGGAATCATTAACAATATCGGCAAACAGTATGCTCAAAGTAAACAGACTTTATTGGAAGGAGATTCAATAAGGTATTTAAATCGACCTAAAGTTTTTGTTGACGTCAGCTACGAAAATACTAAGCTTAGCTTTAGAGCACAGTTGCTAAAGATGGAAAAATACTGAGTGTATCTTTAGATCAGTGTTACTAAAGAAATAAACCCTCATAAGACAAATGTCAAAAATAAATTGATATAGGTTTTGTATTAGACATGGTTCTTCTTTGTCCGACGTGACGTGTTGTGAACTTGTGACGTAACAAACGATATCGTTTTCATATATTTATTACGGTTATATTCACACTCATCTAATGCGCTCTGACGTGAGGGCTCCTGTGGTGTCAGGCGTCAGAGAGCATTCACGTTAGATAAGTATGAAACTGCCTTAACGTGTCAACCAATATTCATATTAAGGACTAGCTGTTGCCCACGACTTCGTCCGAGTAGAACTCGTTATCGCCTTAGAAATATGATTATCTTAAGGGATTATTTCCCAGATAAAAAACTATCCTATATCCTTCCTATACCTACGGAAAATTTCATCTAAATCTGTTCAGGTGTGAAAGGTGCGATGAGATCGTTAGTTTAAATTGCTAAATCTAAATTGAGAACTCCGTTTTTAAAAATATAAATATCTTATTATCATCAACAGAGACGTTTCTGCTTAAATTGTATTTTTTTTATAATGAATAGCTTCTGCCCATGACTTCTTTCGCGTTGACTGTTTTTTTTCATTATTACTTATACATTAGAATCTATGCACACCGCGTTTTTTAAGCGTTTGTGTCGATTTCTTTACACGTGATTCGATACAAACGTGCGTCTACGGTGCATAGGCCGTAAGTACTACGTACAGACTTAAATGACACCTAAGTGGAGCATGAAAAACAATTATGCAATTCATATTAATAAATATTAAATATTAATTACATTAATGTAAACATAATTTTTATAGCCTATTGCATCGCCGAAGGTCCATTGAACGTTTTAGTGAAAGTTGCATATTAATCCATTCTATAGTTCTCCCGCGATACCCGGAAAACAGAAAACATAACACTCCTTTTCGTTGGGCTGTCGTATTAATAAACAGATAGACGGCGCTGTTGCGTATAGTGTGGGTCACCGTAACTCCATCAATTTTTTTTATACGTTTAATATGGTTTTTTGGAGTTCAGACGCCCACAAAAATCTGGAGAATGACCTTCTAAATGCATGGAAATTGGTGAAGTTCTGCATCGCGCTATTGAAGTTTTTAATGTATGTACAACTTCCGTCAAACTCTACTCACATGACAACCTCAACGAACTTTCACATTTATTATATGTAGAGATAGAGATGTATTCAGGACAGGAAAATTCGTACTTTTTATGTTGAGTTAAGTTTAGTGCTTGCTCCCACAAACAACATCGATCGTCTATAATTTCAGAAGGAGCGTATACATTGAAAATAAATAGAAATGCGTAATATGTGTCGCGAATAGACTTTTTTTTTATGTGATTGGAGGCAAACGAGCTGACGGATCACCTGATGGTAAGCGATTACCGCCGCCCATGGACACCTGCAACACCAGAGGTGTTGTGAGTGCGTTGCCGGCCTTTAAGATGGGTGTACGATCTTTTCTTGAAGGTTTGAAGGTCGTATCGGTCCGGAAATACCGCAGGCGACAATCCATTCCACAGATTAGCTGTGCGAGGCAGGAAGTTTCTGGAGAAGCGCACAGTTGAGGACTGCCAACCATCTAAGTGGTGAGGATGGTAATGTTGTCGCGTTGGACGATGGCGAAAAGAGGCGGTAGGGATTAATCCGAACAATTCCTCGGAGCACTCCCCGTTATACATGCGATAGAAAATGCAGAGCGAGGCCACATCTCTACGCAGCGCCAAGGAGTCAAGCCGATCCGAAATATGCTGGCAGTCGACAATTCGAGTTGCTCGCCGTTGGATGCAATCCAGAGGGAGAAGCTGGTATTGGGGTGCCCCTGCCCATAGATGAGAACAGTATTCCAAGTGTGGGCGGACCTGCGACTTATAGAGCTGCAGGCGGTGGGCCAAGTGAAATACTGTCTCGATCTGTTATTGAGCACACCGAGCTTTTTTGAGGCTAATTTGGCCTTACCCTCTAAATGCCCGCGGAACTGGACTTCACTCGAAATGTCGACGCCAAGGATTCTGATACTGGCTGCGGCAGTCAGGGGAGTGCTCTCAAAACGAGGTGACACGACAAACTTTAACTTTTTCGCGGTAAACACGCAAACCTGTGTCTTGGTAGGGTTAAAACGGACTAAGTTAAGTCGACCCCATTCAGAGATTTCACCTAGGGAAGTCTCAATTTCAGACAAAAGTTTGTTCCAGCTCTCGATGACGATTTCCCGAAAGATGTTGGTTCGGCCGGTGTAAGAGGCATCACCTGTAATAAGTATCATCAGCATAACAATGAATTCCGCTGATTTGCAGCATGTCATTGATATGCATAAGAAAAAGTGTCTGGATAGCATATGGTCTTGGTAGCAAAACGTCATGATTTCTTTATCAAAGAGTTCCTTCACAAACTACGTTTGAATTTTTCTTGCCATTCAACCATCTAGTCGTTATGCCATTTAGATGTTATTAATGTTTGACGATATGCCTACCTAGTCGTTTTGCTATTACAACATTTTGATATGAGGGCGTTATACAAACAAGACGTAATAGAACTAAGTCCAATCTTAAACCCGGGCATTCTACTATTAAGACGTTTGTACAATTAGACATTTAGCTATCAACCCCTTATGCAACTAAGACGTTTTGCTTATAGAGTCGTTATGCAATCTAGTCCTTACGAACCTAAACCCGAATTTTCACATATTTATTAAAGTGTTATTTCAAATGTAGTGATTATTATTTTCTGTGGTGTTCATACAGTGCGGTATGTTTTCTCAGTCATTAGGTACCTATATATATTTACTTATACCTTCACACTTTTATTTATACCAACGCCTTTGTTCTTCTGTTTTACACTGAACTGTTTCGTCAACCTCCTATAAAGCAAAAACCGGCCAAGTGCGAGTCGGACTCGCGCACCGAGGGTTCCGTACAAACAAGCAAAAATTTTAGTATATTTATTACTAAATGATAAATGAAAATGGAATCCGTAACATTACAATTCGGCTGTGGTTTGCCCATCATAGAACATTAAATTCGTCCTCTTTTTATGATATTATTTCATATAATATGATGTATTATTTAACGTAATAAAGTATTTATTACAATGTGGAAAGCTGGGGGAGCATAAAATTAAACAGGGTCACTTTATCAATTTAGTAATCGTCCTTTAGGCTTTGATTTCCTTGCGAGTAGAAACAAAACGACAAAATAAGTGGCTTACTTAAAAAAAAATCTGTTTCTTTTATTGTGTTGATATAAAGCTGAGTTCACGGGAAAGTACCTTTAGGTTTTGATACCCTTGAGATTATCTATAATATACTTATATAATAATATAAATCAGCCTATATACGTCCCCTTGCTGGGCACAGGCCTTCTCCAATGGATGAGAGGGAACGGGCAGTGGTCCCAACGCTGGCCTAGTGCGGGTTGGGGACTTCACATACAACTTTTTCAGTTTTAAATTATGCAACTTATATTGATATTTCATATGATTGTGTAGACATAAAACTTTCATTTTGCTACAGCTGAAAGGTATTTGATATGAATTTCAATTGAATACCTCTACGCGTTTACAAGGAAAAAGGTAATAAGTTTAAAATTTCAAAAAATGTTTTTTGTATGATTTTACAATAATGTCTACATTATCGTAATTTTTCCTTTGTCTGTGCTATAGGAAGTTTCTTCGTGTCGAGTTTCAAGTTTCTGTGTTAACGGGAAGTACCCTTTAGGTTTTGAGTTTGTTGCGAGTACTCAATTTCAAAATATGCGACTTAAATTGCTGTTTCTTTTGATTACGTTGACATAAAAGTTTGGTTTTACTACATCTGAAAGGTCCTATAGCCCTGAGTATTTGACATGAATTTCAATTTAATACCTCTACGCATTTACGAGGAAAAAGGTAGTAAGTTTAAAATATAAAAAAAGGTTTTTTGTATGATTTTACAAAAATGTCTACTTTCCGTAATTTTTCCTTTGTCTGTGCTATCTGACGTTGCTTCGTGCCAAATTTCAAGTTTCTGAGTTCACGGGAAGTATATACCCCGTAGGTTTTGCGAGTGTCGAAAATCTCTAAAATTGTACTGTATCTTTTGATTGGGTTGAGTTTTAAGTTTGATTTTTTCACAGGTTAAAGGGACAATAGACCTGAGTATTTGATATAAATTTCAGCTTGATACCTCCACGCGTTCCTGAGAAAAATGGTCTTGACAGACAGACAGACGGACAACAAAGTGATCCTATAAGGGTTCCGTTTTTTCCTTTTGAGGTACGGAACCCTAAAAAAGCCTCAATTATTGTCCGCTTTGCCTAATGGCGTTTTTGCTTAGGTATTACTAGTAGCAAAACACACCCAGGCTTTTACCGCAGGGCGACCGTTTTGTCAGGATTACCGGGGAAAAGGTTTTCTTTATTTCGTAATGTATCCAGACGAATAGCGGCACTAAAAGTGAAAACTGCGACAAGGTTGCCGAGGCCTTATTGTGACTTAGATTGCTTAATATGTGTAGCGTACAAACCCGCTTATTTTAGCATTTTGCACGCAATATGTAGATTATGTTGCAAGGTTAAGCTTTACAGTGTTAAAATAGCTAATTGTTAAACCTTCTTAATACCTAAGCCAAACTTTCCAAAGTTCGAAAGAAAAGTGTACAACATTGGGTACTATTTAAACGTAACGATACTTTGACGTGTCTATAGAAAGTGTCTTGACACAATGATAAGTGATGGCTATATTGAATTAGATTAGATATAATTACAAATGACAATTACCAATTAATAGTATTTCCAACATACCAAATGCTCGTCCTACAGGTTTCCCTAACGAAAAGCACTGTAAGAGTAGATGTCTGAAATGTAATAATTTAGTTTCCGAAGTATCCTGATACTGATTGGTCTGGTAAAGTGTGTATTCGTCGTGAAACCATGTACCTATTCGTTTCAACTGTTTCAATTTTAATTTCCGAACTAGCGAAACTGCGTGGCGACACGATTAGGTGCATAAAGTACGATCGATGGAAAATCGAACGTAAATACTGCCGCCACATATCCATTGCCAAAATGTACCACAAATTGCTGAACAAGCCCCACTTGAACATTCACATGTGGTTTTGTGTGAAGCGCGGACAGAATAGACCCATTTACTTATTTTGTTTTATATCGACTATCTATGACGTGTGAGGGTGTCCTGCCGTTTGACCAAAAGTCATTTGGCAAAATTACACTTGACAAACAACGTTTAGCAAAAAAATGTTTCGCCAATTGATCATTTTACTACCTGCAAAGTGAGTGAGTGAGTAAGTGAGTGGACTTTGCAAAATGATCAACAGTTAAATTGACATTTTATCAATAATTATTTGACGAAATAATCATTTAGCAACTGAGTTATCAGACAAAACTACTATTGAACTAAAAATTTTACATCTAGACACAATGGAAAAACCCTAGGTATACTATGCGTCATGTAAAAAGGCAATTAGACTAATCATGGAAAATACCTTGGTCTCCGTTAGGTACGACGACGAGCGAAGCGAGGAGGAGTGTTAGGTTGAACTGCGAACATACAGCGCGCGAGCCGAGCGAGTGAAGCGAGCGTGCCGCGGTAGCGGCCGGCGAAGCGCCAGAACCGACAACTTTTTACTAATACTAATCTAATCTTGTTACTTACCTGTAAATAATCTGTACCAAATGAAAGTTGACATTTGGACAAATGCATAATTTGCGAATCATGTTATTTGGTGAAATGAAAAAAAGTCACTTGAAAATTTATTATTTAACCCATTTACCAAGTATAGTGTTTGCTAATTGATCATTTGCTAAGTGAGTTTTTGTAAGATGATACTTTTGTCAAATGTCTCGTTTGCCAAATGATCATTAGGTGAGACGTTGTTTGTCAAATGAACTTTTGTCAACAATTTTTTGGTCAAACATTAGTGAACCCGTGTGAGGCTGTGAGCGCGTAAAGATGCTAAGCCGATTTTCACTACCCGCTACGGCGTAGCACAATAGAGGTATAGCAACTCTACGAGAGCTAGCTAAGTGGGTTTTCGTATCAAGATCACAATCTTTTTTGATTGCTTTTAGTTTCGGAAATTAATCCCTCGAGTAAACTTAGGTGTGTCCGTGCCCTCGAATGTGGAGTCGAACCGCTCCTTTGAACTCTGGGAAGTCGGTGACATCTTTATAGGATACAGCCCATGTAGTAGAATAACATTGTCCAGTGAGATCTGTAAGTTATCTAACTATATGCACATACTTGGTACAGAGTCTACAGAACCACATAAATATTGCCAACATTCGTTTTTCGTTGATACTATTAGTACATACATGCGGTATATAAGGTAAACGCAGGTATTAACGACCCCCTTAAGGCAATTTTAAAATCGACCTTACTTTTTAAGCATACTGGTTGGCATCACATTTAGTTTTTTAATTTTGTATGTTAGTGTTAAGTATAAAGATTACATTTGCTCAGTCAAATGATTATAATTTATTGAATCAGGCGTTACTTTGCGGAAGTCCATGATATATTAGGAGAACAATATTTCTTTGCTATTCCGCTAAAAAACGTGCTGGTCTATTAGTGAAGATAAGATGCAACTATTTGCGTAAAAACATGCAAAAAATTACAGCAAACCACCACCAATAATGACAAAAACCTCGACACGTGTTTCGCCTCTCTACGAGGCATCATCAGGAGATGCTGGCAGGAGATGTTGCTTGCGCCACGTCCACTGAGCAAATGACCCGCCCGGAGCCATCCGCCATATTTATATTCTGTCCCCCCATACTACCGTTCATGCGTGAAAGAGATGGAAGAACACGTAACAACGGTGATGACGCAATATTCAATTGTTCGTTGATAATAACGCCTCTATTGCTGTACCTAATTATTTCTAACTTTTCTAGAACACTTAGACGCAATCCTTTTTCGCAAACATGCAAGATGTTGAAAGAATGATTGTCAGATAACGCATGGTTATTCCCCAATAAATGTTTTGCGAAATTAGACTTGTCCGGGTGATTATGCCGATACGACGCAACATGTTCCTTATACCTTGTGCTAAAACTACGGCCTGTTTGTCCCACATAAACTTTATTGCAATTATCACAGGCAAGTTTGTAGACTCCCGACTTTTTGGCACTTTCCACTTTCTCCTTGCCATTGCACAGTCTAAAGCGCAAGGTGTTATTCGTTTTGAAAGCCACGTTTATGTCGTTAGACTTTAAAATATTGTAGATCTTATCAGACAACTTGCCAACATAAGTTATGCTTGCTTTGTACTTTTTAGGTGGGTCCGAAGATCGTGCAGCGTACAGAAGATAGTTTGTCATTCTAGCCCGTTTTTTCCTAATAATACCATCCACATGAGACTTGCTGTAACCGTTTGAAATTGCTAAATGGTATATATTATTTAATTCCATTTTATAATGAATATCAGAAAGAGGCACTGTCAATAACCTATGTGCATAACAATGAAAAGCAGCTAACTTATGTTGCCATGGATGAGCGGAAGAAGCCGGGATAACAGTATCTGTATGCGTAGGCTTACGGTAAATTTGGAATTGATGTTTGTTATCCACCTTAGTAATCGTTAAATCCAAGAAATTCAGTGAGTTATTCTGTTCTAATTCCTTCTTAAACTTGATCTTAGGATGCTTGTTGTTGATTTCATTCACAAAAATATCCAGTTGACTCATACTACCCGTCCAACAAATAATCAAATCATCAACATACCGAAAATAATATAATATATTATTATTATCCACAATGTGTTGGTTCTCAAAATGATCCATGAAAATATCTGCCATCAAAGGACTAAGTGGGGAACCCATTGCCAAACCATCACCTTGCAGATAATATTGCCCCCCAAATCTAAAATAATTCTGTCGCATACAGACCGTCGCCAATTCTATTAATTCATCTACCTCCCCTGGGTGCAGCCTCTGTTTTTCAAAAAGTGCCCTGAGAATGTCTAAAGTATTCAAATATGGTACATTTGTAAACAAACTATCCACATCCAGCGACAAAAGAATAGCATTTTGTGGCATGTTGATGTCTTTGATCCTTTCGATTAAATCCAAACTATTCTTTAAACAGTATTTTGGTTCAAAATTAGACTTCTGTCTTATGATACCATTCAACCTCTTAGCCAATTTATAAGTCGGTGCACTCAAATACGAGACAACTGGACGAATCGGGATATTGTCTTTATGAATTTTTGGAAGACCATACAGAATTGGTGCTTGAGGATTCATGGATATGACCGTGTTTTTCTGATGCTCGGTTTCAAAGACAAACATAGAGTTCTTGACAACATTTCTTAGATCTTTCTGGAAACCAGGCGTTGGGTCCTTCCGTAAAACCGAAAAACCATCATCCTGTATAAGATCCATTACTTTCTGGTTATATTGTTCCCTACCCATGATGACTATGCAATTCCCTTTGTCTGCTTTTGACACCACTAAATCGTTGTCATCGACTTTCTGTTGAATAGACCTCAGCAATAACCAGTCAGAGTCAGGCGCACTCCTCCTCAATGGACATGTCTTTTTTAATGCATTCGCTACGGTGAGCTTTGCATCCATATCATTATTGTTAAGAACTATCGCAACCTCTGCGTCCACAGCTACATTTTCCAAAACTTTTTGAGACATCTTAGGCCTTAAGTTATACTTTAATCCCTTATCTAACAGTTTGACCTCATCTTCCAAAAACTCAATGCCGGTTAGGTTTTTTACACGAGGGTGGAAACTGTGCTGAGTCGTTAGGGCATCACGCCTTTCTGTTAAGTTGAAATCCGAACCCGACCTAGTAAGCCTATGTAGTTTATCGATCTGTTTCACATACATTTGGTGCGCAAGCTCAGAGGCAAAATATCTCGCTTTTTGGTCTAAAATATCAAATTCAATGTTGTGCAATTTAAAGGAAAGCTCTCAGCTCCGAGCCCTCGGAAAAATATGGCTGAATGAAGAATCACGATCTTGGTTTTCAATTAGGGATAACTTAAAGCTACACCTTAAAGTTTTGTATTCAGAGCTTTCCTTTAAATTGCACAACATTGAATTTGATATTTTAGACCAAAAAGCGAGATATTTTGCCTCTGAGCTTGCGCACCAAATGTATGTGAAACAGATCGATAAACTACATAGGCTTACTAGGTCGGGTTCGGATTTCAACTTAACAGAAAGGCGTGATGCCCTAACGACTCAGCACAGTTTCCACCCTCGTGTAAAAAACCTAACCGGCATTGAGTTTTTGGAAGATGAGGTCAAACTGTTAGATAAGGGATTAAAGTATAACTTAAGGCCTAAGATGTCTCAAAAAGTTTTGGAAAATGTAGCTGTGGACGCAGAGGTTGCGATAGTTCTTAACAATAATGATATGGATGCAAAGCTCACCGTAGCGAATGCATTAAAAAAGACATGTCCATTGAGGAGGAGTGCACCTGACTCTGACTGGTTATTGCTGAGGTCTATTCAACAGAAAGTCGATGACAACGATTTAGTGGTGTCAAAAGCAGACAAAGGGAATTGCATAGTCATCATGGGTAGGGAACAATATAACCAGAAAGTAATGGATCTTATACAGGATGATGGTTTTTCGGTTTTACGGAAGGACCCAACGCCTGGTTTCCAGAAAGATCTAAGAAATGTTGTCAAGAACTCTATGTTTGTCTTTGAAACCGAGCATCAGAAAAACACGGTCATATCCATGAATCCTCAAGCACCAATTCTGTATGGTCTTCCAAAAATTCATAAAGACAATATCCCGATTCGTCCAGTTGTCTCGTATTTGAGTGCACCGACTTATAAATTGGCTAAGAGGTTGAATGGTATCATAAGACAGAAGTCTAATTTTGAACCAAAATACTGTTTAAAGAATAGTTTGGATTTAATCGAAAGGATCAAAGACATCAACATGCCACAAAATGCTATTCTTTTGTCGCTGGATGTGGATAGTTTGTTTACAAATGTACCATATTTGAATACTTTAGACATTCTCAGGGCACTTTTTGAAAAACAGAGGCTGCACCCAGGGGAGGTAGATGAATTAATAGAATTGGCGACGGTCTGTATGCGACAGAATTATTTTAGATTTGGGGGGCAATATTATCTGCAAGGTGATGGTTTGGCAATGGGTTCCCCACTTAGTCCTTTGATGGCAGATATTTTCATGGATCATTTTGAGAACCAACACATTGTGGATAATAATAATATATTATATTATTTTCGGTATGTTGATGATTTGATTATTTGTTGGACGGGTAGTATGAGTCAACTGGATATTTTTGTGAATGAAATCAACAACAAGCATCCTAAGATCAAGTTTAAGAAGGAATTAGAACAGAATAACTCACTGAATTTCTTGGATTTAACGATTACTAAGGTGGATAACAAACATCAATTCCAAATTTACCGTAAGCCTACGCATACAGATACTGTTATCCCGGCTTCTTCCGCTCATCCATGGCAACATAAGTTAGCTGCTTTTCATTGTTATGCACATAGGTTATTGACAGTGCCTCTTTCTGATATTCATTATAAAATGGAATTAAATAATATATACCATTTAGCAATTTCAAACGGTTACAGCAAAGTCTCATGTGGATGGTATTATTAGGAAAAAACGGGCTAGAATGACAAACTATCTTCTGTACGCTGCACGATCTTCGGACCCACCTAAAAAGTACAAAGCAAGCATAACTTATGTTGGCAAGTTGTCTGATAAGATCTACAATATTTTAAAGTCTAACGACATAAACGTGGCTTTCAAAACGAATAACACCTTGCGCTTTAGACTGTGCAATGGCAAGGAGAAAGTGGAAAGTGCCAAAAAGTCGGGAGTCTACAAACTTGCCTGTGATAATTGCAATAAAGTTTATGTGGGACAAACAGGCCGTAGTTTTAGCACAAGGTATAAGGAACATGTTGCGTCGTATCGGCATAATCACCCGGACAAGTCTAATTTCGCAAAACATTTATTGGGGAATAACCATGCGTTATCTGACAATCATTCTTTCAACATCTTGCATGTTTGCGAAAAAGGATTGCGTCTAAGTGTTCTAGAACAGTTAGAAATAATTAGGTACAGCAATAGAGGCGTTATTATCAACGAACAATTGAATATTGCGTCATCACCGTTGTTACGTGTTCTTCCATCTCTTTCACGCATGAACGGTAGTATGGGGGGACAGAATATAAATATGGCGGATGGCTCCGGGCGGGTCATTTGCTCAGTGGACGTGGCGCAAGCAACATCTCCTGCCAGCATCTCCTGATGATGCCTCGTAGAGAGGCGAAACACGTGTCGAGGTTTTTGTCATTATTGGTGGTGGTTTGCTGTAATTTTTTGCATGTTTTTACGCAAATAGTTGCATCTTATCTTCACTAATAGACCAGCACGTTTTTTAGCGGAATAGCAAAGAAATATTGTTCTCCTAATACAAATGATTATAAATAAAGAATTATCGTATTTAAAAATATATAAGAAGGGACGAAGTCCATTGTTGCTATTACCGTCCTAAAATAAAGGCTGTGAATCTATTAACGATTTTTATGCAGCTATTACCGATCGTTACCCGTGTATGTCCTAAATCTACGACTTTAAATTGCCCACATTTTATGAGTCGGTAATACATTGTCCTTACATATTTTATTACCGGCCCATAGGAGTCGGTAATGGCAACCATAAGAAACCATTACCGACCCATAGAAGTCGGTAATAGCAACCATAAGAAGTTATTACCGATCGTAAATACTATATACTATTACCGATCGGTAATAGTTTCTTATGGTTGCTATTACCGACTCATATGGGTCGGTAATAGTATCTTATGGTTGCTATTACCGACTCCTTTGCTCGGGTTTGGGTCGTTAATAAAATATGTAAAGACAAACATAAAATTAATTACCGACTCATACAAAGTAGGCTATTTTTATTAAATTGAACTTCTGACTACAAAATCGATTGTAAGTGATTAATATCACAAAGAATATGAACATAAAGCAATGCGGCTTTAAACGAGAAACAATAATTTACGAAGTTTACTATACTATATCGATCTACCTAAATTATCATAATTTTGGTTAAATTGACAACGCTAAAATAAGAAAACTGGACAACAATTTAAATGTCGCTAATATATTTTTCTGTTATTAAATTTACAATCATGATTAATGAGAATCTGTCCTCTGGAATAAAAGCTACTTTATGTTCATGATAATGTTGAAATACCAAAATATCTCCACGAATGTCAAGTCAAATTTGTGGCATGGACATTGCTATAGGCTTGTTTCCTAAGATTTTTTTTCCATGCTTTTCAAACCAGTATTTAACATAAATACCCAAAAATTTGTTTTAATTTAACGGCGGCCAAAATGCTTAACTTATAAAAAGTAAGCAGATCTTCGTGCAGCACCTGGAATGTACTTATTACGGATGCAGGCACTTTCCCAATGTCTCCTACCCTCCCGTCCCGCCGCGCCGCCCGCACTCGCCTAGGTACCGATTGCTGATGATCGAGATGGCACCAAATACAAACTTTAAAACCCATAACCCTATATAAGGCGGGTCTCGTTCCATACCTCAAAAGCAAAAATAGAACCCTTATTTATAGGATCACGTGTAGCTGTCTGTCAGTCCGTCTTTTACAACCAATTTGCTACGAAAAAAACTGGACCGATTGAATTGCAATTTGGCACAAATATTTTCATGAATTTTCATGTCCACAACATTTCAAAATCTATGTGATTTTCGTTATTAACGTCCCAAAAAACCGTAATAACAACGCCCATATTGATATTTAGACGCCACGTTGAAATGTAAAATCGTTGTTGTTTTCCGAATCAGCGACCCGATAAACCATACAAACAAAAGATGCCGATGTTGATTTTCAGATTTTGTTACCACATGTCTCCTTTTAGGGGTTGAAAAAAAACCGGAAACACTTGTTTACTCATTTATCGTTAGGAAATATCCTGTGAATTCTCGAATAAAATTGTCTAACTAATGTTTTTTCTCCATACAAACTTTGGACCTCCTTTTTAACCCCTTTAGGTGTAATTATTTCCAAAACGCTGAAAGCACTTTATTTGTAAATGATTAAGTAATCTGACCACAAAGTTTTAAGTACGTAGTAGCTAAAAATAAGTTTCCCTTATACAAAATTTGGACCCTCATTTAACCCCCTTAGGGGTGGAATTTTATAAAACGCTGAAATGACTTTTTTGTATACTAATAAGTTATCTTCCTACAAAGTCTCAAGTCTCTAGTTTTATAAATAATGTCCCCCCCCCCCCCACAAACATTGCATCCCTATTTAACCCCCTTAGGGGAAGAATTTTATAAAACGCTGAAAGTACTTTTTTCTATCTTAATAATAATATTCCTACAAAGTTTCAAGTGTCTAGTACAAAAGCATATGTTTCACCCATACAAACTTTGCACCCCTACTTAACCCCCTTAGGGATAGAATTTCCAAAAATCCTTTCTTATCCCTTGCCTACGTCATAAAATGAAGTTCTGGTGTAAATTTCAAGTTTCTAGTCGCAGTAGCTTTGAATACGAACTTTGCACCCCTATTTTACCCCCTTAGGGGAGGAATTTTATATAACGCTGAAAATACTTTTTTTTGTATCATAATAATTAAAATTCCTACCAAGTTTGAAGTCTCTAGTTCAATAAGCAATGTTTCCCTTATACAAACATTGCAACCCTAATAAACCCCCTTAGGGGTAGAATTTTCTAAAACGCTGAAAGAGCTTTTTTTGTATCTTTATAAGTAATATCCCTACAAAGTTTCAAGTCTCTAGTACAAAAAATCATATTTCTCCCATACAAACTTTGCACCCCATTTTAACCCCCTTTGGGATAGGATTTCCAAAAGTCCCGTATTATCCCTTGCCTACGTCATAAAAGGAAGTTCTGGTGTAAATTTCAAGTTTGTAGTCCCAGTAGTTTTGAATACAAACTTTGCACCCCTATTTTATTTCCTTAGGGGTGGAATTTTAAAAACGCTAAGGATATTTTTATTTATATCCTAATAAGTAATCTTCCTACAAAGTTTCAAGTCTCTAGTTCAATAAATAATGTTTACCTCATACAAACATTGCACCCCTATTTGACCCCCTTAGGGGTAGAATTTTCTTAAACGCTGAAAGAACTTTTTTTTTATCTTAATTAGTAATATCCCTACAAAGTTTCAAGTCTCTAGTACATAAAATAATGTTTCTTCCATACAAACTTTGCGCCCCTATTTAACACCCTTAGGGATAGAATTTCCAAAAATCCCGTCTTATCCCTTGCTAATGTCATAAAAGGAAAATCTGGTGTAAATTTCAAGTTTCTAGACACAGTAGTTTTTAATTCAAACTTTGCACCCCTATTTAACCCCCTTAGGGGTAGAATTTTATAAAACGCCGAAAGTACTTTTTTGGTATTAAAGGGTAATCTTCCTACAAAGTTTTAAGTCTCCAGTTCAATAAATAATGTTTCCCCATACAAACTTTGGACCCCCATTTCACCCCCTTAGGGATAGCATTTCCAAAAATCCTGTTCTATCCCCTGCCTTCGTCATAAAAAGAAGTTCTGGTGTAATTTTCAAGTTCTTAGTCCCAGTAGTTTTTAATACAAAATTTGCACCCCTATTTAATCCCCTTAGGGGTGGAGTTTTATAAAACGCTGAAGATGTTTTTTTTGTATCCTAATAAGTAATCTTTCTACAAAGTTTCAAGTCTCTAGTACAAAAAATAATGTTTCACCCATACAAACTTTGCACCCCTATTTAACACACTTAGGGATAGAATTTCCAAAAATCCCGTCTTATCCCTTGCCTACGTCATAAAAGGAAGGTCTGGTGTAAATTTCAAGTTTGTAGTCCCAGTAGTTTTGAATACAAACTTTGCACCCCTATTTAACCCCCTTAGGGGTGGAATTTTGTAAAACGCTGAGTGTTTTTTTTTGTATCTTAATAAGTAATCTTTTGTATCTTAAAAGTTCAAAAAATAATGCTTCCCCCATACAAACTTTGGACCCCCGTTTTACCCCCTTAGGGGGTGAGTTTTGAAAAATCCTTTCTTAGTGCTCCCCTACACCTTATAAGGAACCTACGTGCCAAATTTGGAATCCGTAGACCCAGCGGTTTGGGCTGTGCGTTGATATGTCAGTCAGTCAGTCAGTCAGTCAGTCAGTCAGCTTCTTCTTTTATATATTTAGATATAATAACATAAAAGTGAGAAAAAATAGACATTACTTTGCGACCCTTACCGACTCAGGGGTCGTTGATAGCTGCCACAACAAAAACTGGCGAAGCTATCACCGTCCTCTTTTAATTTATATGTTTAGCGGTTAAATGGTTTTTTTTTTCAATAAAACGTGGTCAGAAATCAAAAGCTGATACTTAACGGATATAATTAATAATACACGATAAAGTATAGAGTTCACAAATTCGTATAAATGTCTTAAGCAAAAAAGTCACGTTTTTACTTGGAGGAACAACAGCCAGTATGGCGCGATCTGCGTCCGCGCTTCCCCCGCAGAAACTGACGTGTTTTCTCTCTTTTGCCCACTGCTACACGCACTAAAGTAAAAGAATACGATGCTCAAGGAACAAGCGCATGCTAGTTTTCCGTAGTTATACCTAGAATCGTTCTGGAATCGTAAAAATAACGAATAACTATAATGGGTCGGTAATACCTTTCGATTTTCGATGGGTCGTTAATAGCTGCGTTTACCTTATGTATAATTAATGTAAAGTGACTACGACAATAGTTGAATTGTATCGCATGCGCACACCAGGCTTCCTTAGGATGCACCTAATATAATAATCACAGTTTAAAAATAATAATTATCTCTTATAGATAGGTAGAAAACCTTGATCAGACCAACATATTCCTCATTTGTAATGCGCTATCCACATTATGTGATTAAACCCCAATTTGTCAGTACAACATGTCGAAGTCAGAATTGGGTGTAGCGTACACACCTAACAACTGCAACTACAATTTCATTCAGTGTGGCCAGTTAACAGTAGGAAAGCGAAAATTGCCGCATTCAAACGGTCCTGCGAAGCGGACTGCAAGATTGTTATTAACCGATGAGATAGGGCAAGACAGCACGTCTAAAATAGAACGGCCGCGACATACTCTCGATTTTCTCGCACTATACCTCTTGTTCTAAGTGTTCTAATAAGAGAGAGACGGATCGTGTGAGAAAAATTGAGAGAGCTCGCGCGCCGTCGCGTAATAGCCGTGCAGCACACAAAAATCGAGAGTATGTCACGGCCGCCTCATGATCGACGTGCTGTCTCGCCCTATCTCATCGGTTAGTAACACTCTTGCAGTCCGCTTTGCAGGACCGTTTGAATGCGGCAATTTTCGCTTTCTTACTGTTAACTGGCCACACTGAATGAAATTGTAGTTCAAAACACCGTTTAAAAAAACAAAAACAAAATTACAGCGTAAAATATTAATACAATATTCTTTAATATATATCTTTTAATTTTCGTTTCAATTTATTTGAATGAAATTTGTGAGAAAAAAAAACTTGGCAGATCATGCAAATTCCATGGTCCAAATTGTGATTTTCATGCAATTAGTCCGTACAACTCGTTTGACGGTTGGAATATGCATCCACACTATAGCAATTAGTCAGATTCTGATGAATTAGGGCTGACAAATCACTTAATGTGGATGGTCCATTACACAAAAAAACAAATGTCTATACAAAAATCAAATCAAATCAAATCAATTTTTTCTTATGTTTCTTATTCATAGCCAAGCTTTATTGTTTACATTGAACATTTTCTGGTTGAATGCGCGTGGAATATACATTATTTTTTGGTGAAAGCGTTTCCATTATTTTCCATTAAAGCAAATTGTTTCGTGTGACGTCACGGTTTCTTTGAGAACAATGAGATAATTTCGTCTTGAGCGGCCATTTAACATAATTAAGAGAGCTTTCACTTGCCACACCACTTCAGGGGGGATAGGGAGATTTTATTTTTAAGATGTCCCTTGAGATGTTGTTCGCGATTTTTTTGTTGTAGGCACTTTCAACAAAGTTGTTGGCTGTGCAAACTAGTATGCTGGGCTAGTTACTGAATGTGCCTAGGTAGGTAATTAATACACAACCCGTAGTCCTGCTAGCTGGGCGACGATTATATACTCATCTTATATTACATACTTCATTTCCCCATGCCCATTTACCCCGCTCGCGTTTGCATTCGCCCGTGTGGGTTTGGGTTAGAATTTCACCATCCCCTTTCTTCCCGTGGGTGCAGTAAAAGCATAATAGTCAACTAAGAGAGCGGGGTTGAAGTGTGTTGTGGGCGATGGGCTGGCAACCTATCACTACGATATCACATTTTGTCGATCTTTTATATCCATACTAGCTTCTGCCCTTGACTCCGTCCGCGTGGAACTCGTTTATATCGCAGCTTCATTACAAACTTCCACCCCTCATTTTAGGGAAGTGGGGGGGGGGTTTAGAAAGAGACAAAAAGTAGCATATGTCACTCTCCATCCCTTCAACTATCTTTCTTTCTTCACTTAAAAAATCACGTATATTCGTCGCTCCGTTTTGCCGTGAAAGACGGACAAACATACACATACACTTTCTCATTTATAATTCAGTGGAAATGATAAGATAACAAGAATTTGTGAAAAACTCTTAAAATGTTCTTTTGATCAATAAAAAGATGGTTTGCCTCCTTCATCGCTAGCTAAAACTTCAAAAGCCGACGTTTTATACGTACTCCATTTTCAGATAGGAGAACTCCGTAAGAGAATTCCTAACCTCTTCAAAGTTTAAAGCCTTTTGACAGGGCCTTTTATACCAGCGGCGATGTATTATTTCGCTTGGTACTTATGCAAGTATACCACTCAGAGCCAAACGGATACAAAGATTTCTGACAAATTATCAAGGGGAACTCGATCATCTCCGCCGAGGATACTCGAAACAGAATATCAATTGGGCGTATAAATAATGTCCGATTCATCTTATCGTTATTTATTGATGAAAAAAGCATTTGCCGAAGAAGAAAGTTGTTAGTGGCGGTCGATAAAACTTTGATTAAAGACTAAAACAAGTGACGATAACTTTGAGAAATGTTATTTATTGTGTGATCCTTTGGTTTATACGTTCAGGAGGGTGAATCGCCAGTAACCAGCCACCCATTAGTAACCCCCTCATACTAAAAATGAACTCTGTTCCCCTACAAACACAATTCAATTTGATATAAGTAGCCAGTTATTGCAGAGTGGCCGGTAGTTAACATCTTATATTAAACCTAATTGTATTATAGATGGACAGAGTTCATTTTAGTATGAGGTGGCGAGTTACTGGCGATTTACCCTACTTACTCTCTTATTGTGTAATGTTTTATTGCGATGAATTCCAAAGAAAGCATTTAGTGACCAGGTAGAGATGTTACCTACATATTTATAGTTTTATTCAATTCTGCCGAACGAAATGGTTCTGAAGTGCTAAAGTCATTCCGCGTCAATCCGCTTGGAAGTATGTTGTCGCAATATTGTACATTTTTATAGGAGCACCTATTTCGGCCGTTTATTTTATTTCCGAACATCATATTCTTCTACTCAGTGTCGTTGAAAAAGCAACCATGTGTTGTACAAAGAAAGCTCACATTACGGAACGAACCATACTTAGGTCTAATACGAGTTGGAGGCAGTGAAACCGTTTTTTTAGTCGGCAATTATCAGCAAGCGCAGTGTCATTAACAGGGGCCATAAAGGTAATTGTTGGCCATTTGTAACGTTTTCTCCCAGAAATATTTTTTGGCGTCGCTTTTGCGAACCCAGCTTATAAGAACCCATTTCGTTTGTGTTTCAGACATCAATGAATTACTTATCTTGTAAATATCCCGATTAGTTCAAGAAAATTAATAAAATCAGGGGAAATAATTCCTGTAGTTTTGTAAATTGGTACAATTATACCTAGCGGTGCCCAGATAAACATACTAAAAGTCCTCGAGGGTGGGGGCTGTGCTGAGGGTGTAGGGGGGGTTGAAGGTACTTTTTTTCATATTTTCGTACATATCTCGAATATCTGTACGAAAAGCGTTATGATAACTTCAGACAAAAGTTTCTATATAAAATTTCCTACAAAATTGGTTATAAAGATTTTTACTCTACGATCAATACTTTGGGAGCTACAGGATGTTAAAGTAAACAAAGAGATAAAAAATAGTTGATTTAAGAAAACGTCGTTTTTTCGTAGTTTTTCATCATAACTATTATAATTACTTTAGATAAAAGTTTGTCCATAAAATTTCCTACAAAATTTGTCATATTTATTTTTACGCTACGATCGATACTTTAGGAGCTGCAGGATGTTTAAGTTAAAAAAAAAATCGATTTAAGAAAACGTCGTTTTTTCGTAGTTGTTCATCATAATTCATTTTGTGTTTAGGATAAGCAAGCTCAGTCACCTGCTTATCGAACATATAATTCCCATGTCGATCCATTGAGAATTTCTAAACAAAACAAACCAATCAAGCTGCAAAACCACTGATTTCTCACTGACATAGATGTTTCTCCGGGAAAGAATGCAACTACGACCTGATAATGTATGAAACAAGTGTAGGGTCTCTCCGTGCGACCCCCGAAAAATCTGTTATTTCAAGATTTGCCTCGGGGTAAAAAGTTACAGTACAGCCTGGCTAAACGGTCAGACCTAGGTCAGGGGTGCTCGACCAATGTCATAGGGAACCGCGTGCAGTTTTTGATGACCAAAAAAAAATTGAAACTCTTTCCCGGAGAAACATCAATGTCAGTGAGAAATCAGTGGTTTTGCAGCTTTATTGGTTTGTTTTGTTTAGAAATTCTCAATGGATTGACATCCTGTAGCTCCTAAAGTATCGATCGTAGAGTAAAAATAAATATGACCAATTTTGTAGGAAATTTTATGGACAAACTTTTATCTAAAGTAATTATAATAGTTATGATGAACAACTATGAAAAAACGACGTTTTCTTAAATTAACTATTTTTTATCTCTTTGTTTACTTTAACATCCTGTAGCTCCCAAAGTATTGATTGTAGAGTAAAAATCTTTATGACCAATTTTGTAGGAAATTTTGTGTAGAAACTTTTGTCTGAAGTTATCATAACGCTTTTCGTACAGATATTCGAGATATGTACGAAAATATGAAAAAAGGTACCTTCAAACCCCCCCCCCCCCCCCCCCCCCCCCCTACACCCTCAGCACAGCCCCCACCCTCGAGGACTTTTGGTATGTTTATCTGGACACCACTAGGTATAATTGTACCAATTTACAAAACTACAGGAATTATTTCCCCTATTTGCCCATATTCGGCTTAATTTTCTTGGATTAGATGTGCCCGCACTCGTGAGATACCTACTAACTTTTTACAAATTAGTTTCGAAATGGGTTTCGTTTCTAACACTAGGTTTCATTCACATTTCGTGTTCTGGTATATGTTATTATTATTACTAGCCCTAAACATATATCGGTTATTCAAAAGAAGTAGTTAGTTCCTTTTCGTTGATATAGTTATTACCCTCGCAAGGATTGCGTTGAGACTGTATCTAGTTTTAAGACCCCATGTACACATGATATGTAATCAAACCTTTGGTTTTATTATAGTCATGTCCAAAAAAAGTTTAAAAATAATATCGTTTACCGTCTTTAATAATTCCAGGAAACTAAATCCCCTACATAATTCTGTGCATTGAAAATGTAAGATTAGTATTGTAGTGGCCAGTGGTCAGAACTCTCCGCCTCATGAATATAACATATTATGGCGGCGGACGCTTCTGTAAATCCACATTCAAATATCACGTCATATGTAGCTATTTATGAACGTGTAGGTCCGTATGTGCTCTTATGTAGGGCTGTAGGGCTAATGCAAGCATTTTTAGTGAGTTAGGGCACAGCGAAATGTCATCCCGCTCGAATTTGGAGCAGCCCAACTGGGGAAGTACCTCTGCCTTGCAGAATACCACAGCCATAATAACACTACTACTTGCTCTGTAGTAGTGTTGTGTTCCTGTAGGTGAGCATGGTCACCAGAGCTCCCGAGGATGCGTTGTGTTGAGAGCGAGGGAATTTGTTCCTTCAGCTGTCAACACGGCGAATCTTCAAACATAAAAAGGGTCGGCAAGACACCCAAGTGCCAATTACAATAGCTACCTTTAATATCGAGCGTATGTAGATACGAGTAGGTATGTGGGTAGGAATGTCATGCCCTGAAGAATGGCCTTTGGGATTCTCTGTAGTCTATACAGTTGGAATAGCTTGAAAGATGTTCACAAATGAGTTCCATCAAATCAGTCTTACAACGTGCATGCGAGTCCCCTAGAGTTGCAAGCATCCTTAGGCTACGATAAACGTTTAGCATCAGGCGGGCCGTAAGCTTGTTTGCCACTGATGTTGTATAAGTTCTATTTTTTCATTATTTTTAGATTACTGTTCATTCAGGAATATTAGTACTGTCGAACTTATGAGAAGTAGCTGAAAACCATTGGTATATACGTAGCTGAATACCTGTACGTCTAGCCCAACTTGCTGCTTAGTGACTGAGCGTCTCCTGTCTCACTCGCACCGTGCAAATTAGAAAGAGGAGGGTAGATTTTTCTCGACACGCGTCGCGGCGCGGCGTCAGTTGTGCTAGCATTCACGAATTAGAAAATTGCGTGCGACAGTTGAAGCATAACTTACATTATAATGGTGCCACTACCCACGGCTGACTCACAAAAAGGACTCGCGACTTTACCAAACTCAAATCATCCGAGACAATAGACACATATACTCAAACAATCAATTCCAAATGACAATAGCGTGTGCGTAACGGTAGTACCTACTTCGTTAAGAAAATTTTACGAGAATAACGACGAATCGACTATTTTCACTGTGGCTCAAGCCTATTGTCCTAGCCAAGTGTCCCAGATCAAAGTGTAAACAATGACTCTTATTTACGTTCAACGTTCAACGCCCCTATTGTTCTGGAGCCCCTAAAATTTAATTCGAGCACCATTCCAATGACAATTTATTATTAGAAAAACGTAATCTCGTGCAAATTGTCGAGTAAATCGTTTTACAATGCAGATCTGGGTGGCGTTTGGGCCGTGCCTCATTGAAGCTATACCTAGTTATTAAAGGGTTTCTCGTGGAAATTTAAATCTACCGGAGGCTAGGCGGTAGAGTATGGTTGGTTGATATTGTTTTATAGAATTAGGTGGCCATTTGGCCACATTCTCACTTACATTACTTTTACTTACATCTATCTGTACAAAACCTGTATAGCCCCACAGGTTTGTACTAACACCACATAACTAACCCCGCAACAGCGACGCGTGGCGAGCACCTGAATCTATCCTCATTTTTTATGGTCCCTCTCCTACATGTTAAGTGGTGATGTCATTTTATTCTCGTTAATCCTATAGTGTGGTGTATCGTTGGATAGTTTGTTCAAAAATATTATGGGTTTCCTTTCCTTTCGTTCGAGTCATGTGTTGGAGGGTGTGACAGTTTACCTAAAGTTTAAATACTTGTTATGAAATAGCGAAAACCAACGCTTAGCAAGTTTTGTAATTCAACCAAAGTCACGTATCATGCATATTTTATGTAATATATGCCGTGACATGAAAGCACAAACCGCATTGCCGGCATTGTAACGTTATACAATAACGGGTATAACTGTACAGTCACGTCTATAAACATGTACACGTTTAGGGACGTATGTCATTGGAATAACGTTGAAAATGTATACATGTTTATAGACGTGACTGTACCTAGACGACACAATAGTAGTGCTTATTTACTAAAGCTTCGCCAAGAGTAAATTAAATATTCATTTACTTATAATAAAAAAAAGCCTAAACTAAACTGCTGGGCACAGGCCTCCTCTCATCCATGAGACGCCTGTGCCCAGCAGTGGGACGTATATAGGCTGATGAACGCAGTAATGACAAAATACGAGACTAAAATAAGAGTTACCACCAAGTTATGGTTCCGATATGCTGGCAGCAATCTCCCGCTATATCGCAATGCTAATAAAAGTTTCAGATTTAGGCTTGTAATATTTAATTCGCAGGAACGTTGCATTTATATTATTTTCATCATATATTTACCGCTGATACGACGTTACAAAGACTCGAGAATTCTAAAACAAAAGGCAATATACTTAAGCAAAAACCTTATCTCAGATTGACAACTTTACCAACTTTTACTGCAGTTTGCGCCAATAAAGTGTTTCTTACACAAAACTGCTACGAAGTTCTCGTAAAACATTTAAGCGATGATTATGGTTAACAATTAGTAAGGTCATTCAAAATTTGCTTTTTTCCATTGTCTGCGACACGTACGAGAAACATCTCTTGTACGGCAAGAGATCTCAACAATCTATGGCACAACGTAGATACTATTGTAGCGTTGCTACCATGTTACGGTCATTTTACGTACCTACGACGCAAATGTCTCGATATGTCCTTCCACCGTGGCCCGAACTCGATGCTAACATACAAATGTATCCCTGCCTCATCAATTATTCACATGCTGTTTCGTCGTGGGTATTGTAACGACATTTGTGATGATTTGTGACACTAAACTGATTCTATTTTCCAGATTTGGTGCGTGATCTAGCTATCTATTTGCATTGCGTTTCTATATTGAATTACATAAAAATCTAAGTACAAGTATAAGTAATAAAGTCATGATCAAATGGACTGTGTCAACCATAGTGGCCAAATATATCGTAACACACCTTAATATTACGCAAAAAAATGCGTTACGATATATTTGGCTTACAATCTATTGATGCTGACTGTACTACATATAGATTCGCATGCAAACGTTGCTAGTACAATACTGGTCGCGTGGCGTGACCATGATGTATACCTTTACTACTCAGAGGCTCTAGTATAAGTTTTACCGAAACAAAACGTTACGACTGCGTTCGCGTTTAGCTGTCAAATCCCATACAAATTGAGAGTAAATCGCGATCGTAAAGTTTTGTTTCGGCAAAACTTATACTAGAGCCTCAGTTACGAGCTCAGCTCTCTCTTCTAAGTCGCTTCACTCTTGGCAGAGTGGTCGTAATCGTAATGTCGGTTTAGTGTGAAGCTTGACAATCCATCGCCATTCGTCTCTCAAGCTTGATCCAGTGTATGGTTGCTAAGAAGAAACTTAAATATGTAGTTTTTTTTTTTATACCACACATTTACAACCTTATGGGCCACCTGATGGTCAGCTGTCACCGCTGTCAACAATGGACGGTTGCAACCCTCAATGTGCTCAGCTGACCCTAAATTAATTTACCTATCAACGTCAGACCTAACTTAAGTTGAACTTAAATCATGTTCATGTCTAAACTGTCAGTTGCACCTCCGGTACCCTATCTAATCATTCAATGAAAATGCCAAGATCACTAGCTGTTCAGTAGGTACGTACTATATTGCAGTCGGTCAGTGCTCTATCAGAATTGAGAATAAACAGCCTTCGTTTTGCAAAATTTATCATTATGTATACTTAAAAATATACTTTTTACTTAAAAATGAGATTATAAAAATCTGTCATAGTCCTGTTTATTTACACTGATGTATATCTCGGGACATCTCGGTATAATATCTACCGCCTGAACCTAACATAAATAATACGTCTTCTATACTAACAGCAGATCGCAGGGTAAGGTCAAGAAGGCTGATTTGTCAAGTCGATATCGGTCTGGCTCGGGCAGTTCACAACACATATCTACGGGTCACACCAGTCTGGCTAGCCTCCGATTCAACATTAGTTGTTACCGTCCGAGTCATTTTATACTGGGAGTCCAATCCATTATTATAGATCGGCAGATCCTTTGCAGATTGCTTCGAATTTTATTAATCTATCCCTCGAGAACACTAACTTACGCACCTAATTAAACTTAACCAATAAACACTGGTACAGTGAGGTATATACATGATGTTTATGTCTATGCAACCTGTAGGTATCCATTTTATTTGTCCTTGAGTGTATTCTTCGTGAAAGTGTATCTATGCCTATTTAAACACTCTTTCATGACCCGAGTTCAATGAATGAATGGGTAAGTAACATCTCCCCGAGGCGGTTGTAGCTGATTTATTTGTTACTCGTACGGATAATTTATGTAATCTCTGACCTAGCCACACCTGATACAAAGCAATATATTAGGTACACACACATGTGTGCAGAGTTTGTATCTTTGTATTATATTTTCTTTTTCTCTTATCATGCCATTAGATAGGTAGTCGTTGGGGGAAATGAGTATGTAAAATATCCGTATCTCTATTGCTACCTACATTCAATCTGTAAGTCGTGGGTCCGAACCCCGGCTGGTGTCGTTTTATATTAAACAGTGGCTTTTCGGTGAAGGAAAACATCGTGAGGAAATCTAATAAGGTTTGTTTTCCCTGCGGGTTGGAAGGTCAGATGGCAGTCACTTTCGTAAAACGAATGCCTGCGCCAAGTCGTAGGGCACTACCGGGAAGCTTAATTAACCCCCGACGAAAAAAGAGGGGTGTTATAAGTTTAACGTGTCTGTCTGTGTATCTGTCTGTGGTATCGTAGCTCCCAAACGGATGGACCGATTTGAATACGGTTTTTTAGTGTCATAGATAATTTTATCCCGAGTGTTCTTAGCCATGTTTTATCAAAATCTGTTCAGTCGTTTTTGAGATATTGGACTTTGAAATGAAAATGTCGGGGGCTTTTCAACTTTTCTAAGTTTAATATTTATTTATTTATTTAAACTTTATTTCAAAAATATAAACATAAAGGTACAATTGGCGGACTTAATGCCTTAAGGCAAGCTAAGTTAAGCTAAGTTGTAGTTATTTCATACACAGCATGGCTATCACAGGAAGGCGCGCAAGCTCTCTCGATTTTTCTCGCACTATCCGTCTCTATCTCATTAGAAAACTTAGAAAGAGAGGTATTATAGTGCGAGGAAAATCGAGAGCTTGCGCGACGTCTTATGATAGCCACGCAGATGAATTGGTCGCAGTGTCAGTGTCATATTGACTCTAATTCTTCCAAAATATATTTAGAGAAAGCCAAGATAATAACCATACCGGTCTTCGAGGTTCGTTCGGCAGCTCGGGGTAAAGTCAAAGTAATTTATTCCACCCCCATGTCCTGTTCATGCGATATAAGGCTGAAGATTCTTACCTTCTCAGAAAACAGACATTCATTTTGTTAAATATTGCGGATGGTATAAAGTTTGACAGGTGGCCACTTTTGCCTTATAAATAGTACTCGCATAATATCCCGCGCTGTCATTAAGTACAGGGTTCCCAGCATGTATGAACTCATCTTGTTTGTAACACCTTTGTTACCTGGTTTCTGCATTAAATAAATATAGTGTCAATTCTACCAAACAATTATAAAGTTTATCCCACGATTAGTTCTGACTTCTAACCTCAGATTAAGTTATTAGGTATATATAAGTCTTTTGTTTCGTCAAGTTTAAGTACCGAACAGTTTAAGTGAAGGCTTCTAAAGTGTCTAATGCGCCGTTATGCGGCCGGCTTTGGTTGATATTTAGCAAATTAACGTCTAACCACTGACCATAATTTAACTTGATTTTGGTTAATAGCGTTGCGAAACTTTACCCAAAGTGAAGCGGAGGCACATACATTAAATTATACCTACATTTTCAATGTTTTCTCATTAATACTTACCACGAAAAAATAACTAACTAACGGCATCATCAATTACCTTAAAGTCCATTATAGACAATACAGGGTGAATTTTTAATGAGTGTCCAAATTCAAGTATAAGATTCTTCAGCAAAAATTATAAAATACGTGTTTTTTTGTTTCATATCATTCAGTACTAATTTTTTTAGTAATTGCTGCTTAAAGTTATCCCAAAAACACCTTACCGCGCGGGCACCTCAGCGGGTAGTAAGGTTTGCATCTCCCCTCCCCCGGCCCTGCCCCGCTCCGCGTGGCACTGAATGCCTAGTAACCACGCTGTACGGATAATTGAATATAATTTAGAAAATACCTACTAGTTTTATTCAAAAATGGAGTCTATTAGTGATACCAAATGCCTACAAAAAATTTGGACACTCATTAAAAATTCACCCTATATACTCGTACATAACTACAAACAGTGTCAAGAAGGGAGACGAACGTCTTTCACGGCTGTGTAAGCCAAAGCGAGAGCGGTATATCTACACGATCGCAAGTCTGACAGGTCTATTTGCCCGCTGGCCGCGTGTCATGGACGCCAAGATAACAGCGTCGTCTCGTCCTATCGAATGGTGTGGAACGGACGCTCCATCTTGTCACTTATCGTGTGATAAGGCCGACCATTGTACAGGGTCAGGTGTCGCGGGGATGCGCTCGGAAAGTATCTATGCTATGAGACATGGTTGACGATCAGCACCAGAATTCTCGCCCGGGTACCAGTTTCTGGCCAAGAAGCCCGCGGTTATGAAAATCTAGGTCACTGGTTGGCCTATACAAATATTGAAGTGTTTGCCATTCATAATTAATAAAAGTTGTCTGTTAAAGTATACCAAGAGATCTAAAGTAACAAAAATGTGTTTACATGAACCAACACTCTAATAAACTCATATATAACTATTTTCTTTCTAAAGCAATATTGGTTGGTAAAATACTGAAACCTAACGCATGTTTCAATCCTGAATTATTTTCTTAAGGGAGTGAACTGCGAGGTGGAAGCTAATAAGGTCTACATAGGCGGAACCGTGCGTACAGCTGACATGTACCTATAGATATAATTATGTTTTTAGGGTTCCCTATCCAAAGGGTAAAACGGGACCCTATTACAAATTCTCCACTGTCCGTCCGTCTGTCTGTCTGTCTGTCTATCTCATGAACCGTGATAGTTAGATACTACATATGACTACATTTTCGATGATTTATTTCTGTTGCCGCTATAAGAACAAATACTAAAAAACAGAATAAACTAAATATTTATACAACAAATGTGATTTTAGCCCGTTTTTTAGATAATGGTGCGGAACCCTTCGTGCGCGAGTCCGACTAGCACTTGGCCGGTTTTATTTCAAATAGAAATAACATGAAACGCTTATTATAAATTATTAAGATTATAAATATAATCGTCTTTCCCATAAATATTCTTTGAGTAAGCCTGTGATTAACAAGTGACAATGAATAGGGCTTTTCATTGCTCTTTTTTATAGTCTCTCTCTCTTTTAACACTTTTCGTTTCTCAAATATTGGAAACTCCTTACTTAAATAACAAGAGGTACTTACCTAAGAAATGGGTCTGGCTTAATGGAAAGTGTACCTACTAATGTATTTATTTAAAAACCTTTTTCTGTTGACCTATTAATCTAGTTGTCTACGTAAATAACATAGCGCAGTCCAGTGGTATTGGTACCTACATTATCTACCACACTGAAAAATCGTGGACTAAACTTCCGCGGGTGCAATGGCATAATATACATTAATAACTACCACGTGTCACTAATTTCTAAAGCAAAAGAAACATATATGATAAGACTCTTGAGATGACTGTCCCTAGAAACGATTAGTAGGGACTGTGTATTACAACAAAAAAAAATATGGCACCTTATGGCCGCCAACGGCAACCGTGTTGCCAATATAGCCAACATGTGACCCTGTTTATTTCTTAGACTTAAGGTATTGTGATTTTGAACTGCAGTCGATGGAAGGCAGCATCAAATTCGTAAAACAAACAATGACACGAAATGTGTTTTTTTATATGGGATCATTTTGATAAGCATGTTGCGTCCACGAAATCTCATCGTAGGTAGACGTTCTACGTAATTTCCATTAGACATTTGTTCTCATCGCGATCGGTTCCACATCATAAAGTACTACAATCGTCTTACGCTTGCCTATTATATTTGAGGAGTTCGTTCACTCAATACGTCACGAACCTTATTATCACATTTCCGCAAAATATATATGGGATAACCCTGCAGATCCTGCTTCCCCAACAAAAAAAAAATGGGACAACACTGCAGATCCAGCTTCCCCAACAAAAAAAATATATGGGACAACCCTGCAGATCCTGCTTCCCCAACAAAAAATATATGGGACAACCCTGCAGATCCTGCTTCCCCAACAAAAAATATATGGGACAACCCTGCAGATCCTGCTTCCCCAACAAAAAAAATATATGGGACAAACCTGCAGATCCTGCTTCCCCAACAAAAAAAAACTAAATCGGACAACGATAGTCAGATAGTAAGATAACGTGGTAAAGAATACTCGCTAAACAAAATAAAGAAACTTGAAGTCTAACTGAGAACCACTTTCCTGCTGTTGAAACCAGTAAAAAAAGTACCAAGCTTTGTCGTTATGTCTTCACATGATGTTTATATTTTCCCAATAACATTATGAAAGGCGTCTTGTACATCATTGTCATCCTCATCATATTTGCCGAAAGACGTCCGCTGCTGGACATAGGCCTCGCCCAAAGAGTGCCAAAGGGACCGGTCCTGCGCCACCCGCATCCATCGGACTCCCGCGACCTTTTCCAGGTCACTAGTCAGGTAACCTATCGCAATCACTTAATTTTATTGAACGAATATTGTTTGACCGAAACTACATACTACACTTACCATTTGTTGTTACCCAAATGTTTCAGTTGTCCGAAAAACTTTGACCGCTACAGTCTTCGAGCTTTGGCCTGTTACAATTTTTGTTCTACACCCAATTTTTTACTTCTCTATCATTACTTTCCACATTCCATACGTTTAGCCAAATGTTAATTTTTTCATTTAGCGAGCGAAGCGCCAGAACCGAACACTTTTTTCCTATCTAATACTTAAGGTAAAAGTACCCTTCACCGGATCTGCCGTATCGCCGGATTTCCCCTATTTTAAGCTATAAGTCGATTAGTTACGGCTAATATTACGTTGTGATTTTTTTCCTCGCCAGCTAGATACCTATGCCTTCCACTACGCGGCAGAAACGGCCTTTTCGGACCTCATTCGAGCCACGATAATTGATCGAGCCGGTCGACCGCCGTTTTGTATGGGACTCCTTACGAAAATCGTTAAAAAATTGAGTGAATTTCTTAAGGTTATAAAACCTTTAAGAAGCAAACTTATGAATGAAAATTGGGTTTTGCGGAGTCATTATTTAATTGGTTTTAGTTATTTGTGCAAACAAGTTCATTTAGTGCAGTGTTATTTGAAGAATTTAACTAAAATGTGGATACGGTGATGTCGGTGATGGGTCAACCCTCGTTTTGACTTGAAGGTTTCTCCGAACACCGCCCGGAATCAGGGAAACCGTATGCTTTTTTAAATTATTTATTTATAGGTTGAACTTAAACTAATTATATTAACTATTTCGCTTTTCAGATATTTAAAAGTATAGGAAATTTTATGAGCATTTACCGAACATTGATAATCTAGATAGATTTCTGTAAAACTGTGTTTGAAATGAATCATTTTCAAGACTTTTTGACGATAAAATAAGCTTTTTGGCAAGGCAATTTAAAAAAATATACAACACTCATATTACATCAATAGTATCAAGAGCCGTATCAGCCGTATGTATTTATGGTTTCGCAATAAGTTCTAATTCCTTGTAAAAATGTAAAATTCGTGATTATATCATAACTAATACGACATAAACACTATTTTTAAAATTCTGTTCGCGTGATAGGTTCCACATAAAATGCTTGTCCAATTCACCGGACGGGCGTCCGGTTAAACGTACCCATAGTGCCTGCTACCGAATCCGCGTTTGCCTCAGCCATGCTATTATTTAGTGTTTTATTGAAATACCAACCTTGTTTCGTTACGAACTAGGTTGATATTAATATGCATTATTTTTCGAACGTTCTTGTAAAGGCCAGCGGCTCCAAACATTTGGCGCGCAGCAGCTACGGGGTTTGGAACAAACTTGTATGATACTAAATATATTTGTATGGTTTTTTTTGTGTTATTTTGAAACAACATATTTAGTACGATAACAATATGATTAATTATTCTAATTTATAATGCTGATAAAAAATATTATAATTATTTATATATTTTTTCTTGATACTAAGATATCTATTCTATTAATTAGAAGGTTACGTGAAAAGACTGTTATGTTTGTTTTAGACTTTTAGTCGATAAAAACTTGATTTTATGTTATAACTTGCATTTTTTTTCTATTTCAGTAATCTAATAATAATAATATCCTCATTACACCACAAATAACAGAGATAATTACAAGTTATCTAATGAGAATATTTACCAGCATGATCTAAGCTTTGTGACAACTTTTGTTAAGTTCTATGGTAACGTCACGTATATTTATTTATGTTAACGTATTGCAGCCTTACCCCTCAACTAAATATATATGATGGAAAAAAGTATTTTTATCGTTATAATTTTATTCTACTTAGGTATATAATAACCATCAGAAACACCAAGTATATAAAAAAGTAGACCAATGAGCCGGTTATTAAAAAATAATAATCCATGTTTATAACATATTAAATGAGTTTTCGTAGTTTTTTGTTAAATCTTTTTTGCTCAAAAGGCAAATTAAAAATATTAGTGTACCTATTTATAGTTAATTCATATAGCTCATGTGTTATCTGAACTAAATTTTTATATCCAAGTTTAACATCCCGTTAAGATTTAAGAAATCTCAAAAAATTATCTCAATAAACTGTTTACCAACTAAAGTTTGAGCACCACGCAGCGCCCAAATCCCATACATTTCTTCCCTAGTCCGGTGAGACGGCACGCCGATTCGGTATTACGTGCAAATCACGTTTCTTAGTCCGGTAAATGGTACAAACCACGGAAACCGACCCAAAAAACTTTAAAAATATTTTAAGCATATCTATAATTATGTTATTAATTTCTAGGTACATTTAAATGATGGCAAATTTATCTATCTTGCAATTGAACTTTTGTTCGTAGCCATATGAAACTCGCAGTCCTTATTAAAAAAATAAATGTACATCCAGGTCTTAAGCGTCCGGTGAAACGTACTTTTACCTTACATATGTTTTTTTTTAATTTTTTCACTAGGTTCTTAGCCGATCCCGTGGTTTTCCCGCTAAGAAGTGGAAAACGATTACGTACAGAGCGCCCGCTAAGCAGATTCCCTGCAGTAGATGTGTTAAAGCAACAAAGTCTCACGTGTAAAAAAACTATCTCGACTTCATTATATCGGTCACTCTCGTCAACCTGAAACTCAATCTGACGCGACATTTCGTTTCAAATATGATATCAATATATCATACCCATAACAGCGCAGTTACACTCACGAATACTTGTCACTACGGGTGATGTGTATCGAACCCTTCGGGAGCTTGTCTTCAGGATACGTGTTTTCGCAGCTCGAAGCCCACGAGAGCACCTATCCAGAAGAAGAACACGAGTTCTCCACGAGAAGGGTAAAATCGAACCCTTCGGGAGCTTGTCTTCAGGATACGTGTTTTCGCAGCTCGAAGCCCACGAGAGCACCTATCCAGAAGAAGAACACGAGTTCTCCACGAGAAGGGTAAAATCATGTCGACCGTAGTGATAGGCACTTACACGCGAACGGAACCGTGTACCTACATATAGTAGCGATCCAATTCATATAATCCTAAACATAACACACGAACACAATAGTTGATTTCCAACACATTGATAGGATAACACTATGCAATATTTTGAGTCGGATTGCCTTTTTGAATGAAACCAATTTACGTGAACTGTTGTTGTCGTGAACTGGCAACGTAAATGATTGCTCAATCTCACCGCGATGAGCCGCGATTTGCTTTCATTGACTGTGTAATCACGTCAATCAGGCCACGTGTCGGCAGTAAAAGTCAGAGTGAGCTTGAATGACCGCCCTTGTTTTAACTATGTATTTTAAACACTTTCCGACACGTGGAAACCTGAACGTATATAAGGTAAATAAAGAAAATGTTTGTGCACATGGCACGTAGTTATAGTGAATTATTTTTAGTATTTATGAACCAGGGTGCCTATTTCAGATAATTCGGGGTTGTAACGGGTAGGCACGATATTCTCGTGTCTAGCTAGAACAACTATGTTTCTCGAACAATCTCCAGAAATTAACTTGTACTTATGTATGTACTATATATACATAGTATGTATATACTATATACATAGTATGTATATACTATATACTATGTACCTATCCAAATTATTCATGATAAAACCAACGGAGCTAACTCGCTAATTAATTCGCAATATCATAATAAACAAGATACATCAGACCAAGAACATAGATAGATAGAGCATTATGAACAACCTAGTTAATCCGGTTTTAACCAAGCCAAATAAGTTTAATAAACGCGCACGCGTGTTTTTTATGTGGATAAACAAATTAAATTGCACAAAATACGAAATACTTGATCTAGACAGCATCGAGACACGTGCTGGAGTTATTTACAATTTAAACTTATTTGGTTTCGTTGAAAACCGGCTTCACTAGGGTATTCTTCATTCTCCGTTCAATGTTTTTTTTTTGGCCAGAGTCGTAATAAAATACCAGTTGTATTTTAAAATAGGTACATTTATTCCTTTTTCAATTGCCATCTTCATGATTCGATATGAGTATTTACTACTTAAAAACTATTCCAACGACCTTCACATACTCCTTGAACAAGGAGGGATTCTCGATGCAATATCGCGAATAAATAATTCCGATCGCCGGCGGCAGATGTGTTGTCGGAGATAAACGAATTTCCAGCATTGAATTGCTTCCGAGGCGGGAGTTTAATCATTTATCGTCACAGCTTACTGCCGAGCCATTGATTTACTCTGTAATGCTATAGCTTTTACAGCTTCAGAATAGCTTATGAAGCAAACGCATTCAGCATTTTATTGTTTTCGTTACGACTCGTAAATGCTTTAATATTTGGCAACCCGCTGTAGTCTCGTTAACAAACATTTTCACACATCAATTTACATGCATAGGAAGTTTGCTAGCAAACATAAAGTTGGCGCAAACACATTATATTAATGGATGTCACCATTCGCTCCTAAAGCCACGCGTCAGCTAAATCCTGCAAAGAAAGGAGGACAAAAGATCTCAGGGCCTAAAGTTCTGACAGCTAGAAGGGAAAGTAACGTCGAATTTATTCAGCCTGTACATGTACACGCATCCACGATGGATAAAACAGCCAATCGTTTAAGAGGAAACACCACTGGTCATTTTTTCATACAAACGCTCTGAGGTTTTTTTATAGTAGGTTAATGACTTTTTAAATAGCTCAATATCATCAATCTGTGTCGGTATGTTTTGATTTTTTTGATATTCTTATTTTTACAAGCTTTAATTTGCAAGTTGCAATGTATGTTGTCCGAGTAGAATGTTGCAACTGAATTTTAAAGCAGATATCTTCAACCGATTGAGCTGATATTTTGGGTAAAGGTATAGTTTGGATGAAAATTCAATATAATTGTAATATCGACCTGATCTAATGGAGACAGAAGGTGGCCATGGGAATTGAGCCCAAGTGCACTGCATGTCAGTAGTTTTAAGAAACTTCTAGCACTAAGGTGCTAAACCTATGGTACTAAAAATTTGCGTATGACTGGATTTGCTTATAAAGTTAATTAAAAATTACTCACCAAGCTCTTTGTATAGGTACCAACCTACCTATTTAATATGTATGTCATTAAATCATCTTAAATCAAATGTAACTTCTTTTCGTCATTAATCTCGGTAAACTTTTAATAAAAATATCGAAATGACACGTAATAAAAAACAGCATATTCTCATTTTGAGAAATGTCTCGAACAGCCTTTGTGTTAAGACCGTACATCACCTTAGCCTTTTTTCAGATTCGAGAATTCCCAATAAATATTTTTGTTGCGCTGACGGAGCTGAATCCGTTCGCGAGCTGTGTGCACGCCCGCACACATTTATTTATTTATTTATTAAGGAGATAAAACAGAAACTGTCACAGAAATACAGCATATTGGTGTGTAAACAAGTAATTACGTATAGACGTTTCCTTAAACATATCCCACTGTGAACACAAAAGTTATTAACGCGATTCAATACTCGCTAAACAATACTAAGAAAAACTTATATATATAATACCCACTATGCGGCGAATCAATTATGCGGTATTAGTCAAGAATATTATATTATTCGAGTTGACTCGATGTACATTTATATAAACTATAAGTAAGTGTAAGAACACAGGACAATCATGCATAATTAACACGCTTTCCAGTACAGATAAATAAACAAACTACAGCTAGAACTTAACGCTTATCACTATAAATTTTGTTTAAAGTGGTTTTAAACTGTGAACGGGAGCAAGAGAATATGTCCACATCATTGAGAACCGTATTGTGGCGGTAACACATTCTATAAACTGGTGCCCGTTTACCGGCATTGGTCTTTGTTTTAGGAAGGCTAAAAAGGTCTTTAGATCGTGTACTTCGCACTGGTGCTCGGAACCGAATGCTCGACAGTAATTGTGGGCATATGACATCACCTGTGCAGATGTTGCGCAACATGACAACATCTGCAATAGAACGTCTGTCCTGGAGAGACAACAATTTAAATTCTGGTAACGCATGAATATAGGAGCGGCGGGGTAGGTGCAATTTGCGTCTCACATATCGAACAAACTTTTTTTGTACCATTTCGATTTTATTTATGTATATATTATAATAAGGGTTCCTCCCAATAGAGGCGTATTCGAGATTAGACCGGACTAAGCAATTATAAAGAGACATTAAGCTATGTTTTTGTTTAAAGGGTTTTGCAACGCGCATTATGAAACCCAGCATCTGGTAGGCTTTTCTAAGGATATGATCGACATGTGTATCTAGGGTGAGTTTGGTGTCCAGAATTAAGCCTAAGTCACGTATGGAAGTAACGCTTTCCAATTTGCAATTGTTAATATTGTAGCAATTCTGGATGATGTTATGTTTCTTGGTAAAAGTTACATGCTTGCACTTATTATATGCTAAGAAGAGTTTATTAGTTTTACAGTACTCGTTCAATCTATTCAGGTCTTCCTGAATGAGATGAACGTCAGTTTGCGTTTTAATATTTCTATAAATTTTTAAGTCGTCAGCATACAATAAGAAGTTACAATGGGTAAAACAGGCCGAAATATCATTAATATATAGAATAAACATGAGTGGGCCAATAATTGACCCTTGTGGTACTCCAGACGTGACCGAGAATGGTGTAGATACATATCCATTGACTACAACAGATTGCATACGGTGTTGAAGGTAAGAGGCGAACCATCTGAGAAGATTTCCTTTGATACCATTAAACGATAGTTTTTTTAAGAGAATTAGATGGTCCACTTTGTCAAAAGCTTTCTGAAAGTCAGTGTAGATGGTATCTACCTGGTCTTTATCGTCTAAAGCGCGAAATACCGAGTTCAGGAACAAGGCCATGTTTGTGGCGGTGGACTTACCTTTGACGAAGCCATGTTGTTCATCAAGTATGTTATTTTTGACCAGATCAAAGACTCGCCCATGCACCAACTTTTCATAAACTTTTGGAAAGCAGGATAGAATTGAGATCGGACGATAGTTTTGAACACTATCCCTCGGACCCGATTTATAAATTGGTGTTATGTGCGCAACTTTCCACCTGTCTGGAAATACACCTTTTTGCAGACAGATGTCAAAAATGTATTGAAGTGGCTTTGCTAACGCTTTACTGGTCCGCTTTATAAAAACCGGGCTCACACCGTCTGGACCTGGACCCTTGTTTTCATTGATCTGTTTCAACGCGGAGAGTACTTCAGATTCCGAGAAAGACAAGTTGCTAAGGCTGATGTTCGAGTTATTATCGTCAAGACAACATATAATTACATATAAATTTAGAATACCGTTTTATAAAATTCATCCGCGATGTTGGTAGATCAGGATCACTGTTGGCTATTAAATTATGTCTTTCACGACACATTGTCAAACTTACCAGTCATTAATAAGTAGTTTCAATTCGAGTAACCTCGTGGCGTGTGGTGGGTGTACGTGACCTCATGGCGTGATCCTGGTTTTTCGATTTTATGTAATAGATGCAGTCATACGTAAATGTTTAGTACCAAAGTATAACGTATAAGTATAAGTAAGTATACCTTAATGCTAGAAGTTTCTTAAAACTTCTGACAGGCCGTGCACCTAGGCCAGTGGTCGGCAACTGTAAGACGTAGTGTTGAAGTTAACTGAACCGCGGCAGTGGCGGAGTCGGTCGACATTTAAATTTGAATGAGGTCTCCTCCCAGCGGACTGATACTGCTCGCTCCTTCCAGACACATCATGAGATTTATTTTTAAAGTTTGTTTTAGGTATCGGCAACATTGTGAATTAAAAATAACTGGAATTAATGTAGGAATGTAAGTAGGAAAATGTAGAGCTATACTTAAGTTATGTTTATATCACTGAGGTCTTTACAAAATGTTGAAATTTGTTGTGTAATTTCATGTTAGGTACAAGTTATGTGAATTAAATTTGCATAATAAGGAAAAATTATACTTCTTTTTTTTGCCGTTTGTGATTAAACGGCAGTGCTACGAATACTACGAAATAATCCAATAACGGTCTTTGGTTTTTTCTATGACGTTGAAGTGGCACGTATCGATAACAGAATTGTCGATGTTTTTTTTATTATGTCAAGCACTTACAACACAATGTTCGTGCCAAGATAATATCTATGGATACTCGTATATCATATATATCATAAAATAATCCATTCATTTGTTTTGTTCACAGGACAAACACTACCTCTGCATAATGGCGTCCGACTCACCGGAGCAGAACCTAACTCAGTACTTTGCACTGTGCAACGACTTCATCCACGCGGCGCGGCTTAGGGACGGACACGTGCTCATTCATTGGTATGACTACATTAATAACTCACCGGACTACGAGAATACCAGGCCACCGGAGCCATTGGCGAGCCAACTGCACTCGCCGACCGACAGTGAAATAGCGGTCACGATCCTCATTATTGACGGACCGACTGAATGAACACAACACACATAAGGTTAGCAGAAGATTTAACACTGACAGTGCTAGGAACTCGCTAGGTGCGGGCTCTGCTTGCAGGCGCTTTCCTCTACAAACGGATTGCTAAGAGCGTTATAAGTGGCGGTATGAAATCATTGCCACTGGCGGGTTGCACCGACCTACGATTACAGACCGATCAACGTTAAATATGGCGCTGACAGCTGTCAGTCCATATAAACTTGTCAAACGTTCCATACATTCAGATTTTAACGAACACCGCTTATGATTACAGACGGTTTGGTGCAACTCACCCTAAGTAGCGGAAGGCGCCTGCTAGGCGGGTTCCTGGCAGGTAGTGTTATAATCATCTTAGAGTCACAGCCCTATATGAGAGAGATGACAGCAAATTGAGCGAATGAATATTTGGCCAGCCTAAGTTAAATTTGCGGCACAACTTTGGGGCGGGTTTAAAACCCTGTCCCATACATTAGTAATAGGCACGTATGAGTCGAGGCGCACCACTGGATGAATTCATAATCGTCAGCCGCTCGTGAACTTTCCATGTACCCACTTGAGGTTTGTTGGCGCCGAATGTAATTAATGTTAAATGCAGTTAAATCACTTCTGTAAAGTCGTGAATACATCCATTATTATTCCTGTCATTTACGTATTTAATAGGATATTTGATTGAACTCACTCCACAATACCCACTTGAAATAAGCTTGAACTAGGATTATTGAAATTTTAATATTCAAATAAAATTGGGCATATCCTATTTAAGTAACACTACTCGTTTGTTTGGTTAAAATTGCGATTACGACACGTAGATAAAACCGAAATCGCTCTGTTAAAACCTCATTCACCTTTATTTTTTACCTTCTTTTTTAACAGCGTTTAGTTGAAGTAAAAGTAAGATCACCTTTTTTGCTTTAACATCGTAATTGTTTTCAAAGTCATGTTTCAAACAACGTGAATGCCGATTTTTCCCTGAATATTTCATTACACAAGTGTAGTCCCACGAACCCTCGTTCTTAGAAATTGCCGCCCTGGGAGGTCGCCTCTGACCGTTGATATAATCGTTACAATAACTAATTTTCAGGCCAACGTTGGCTGAAATTGCCGACGTTAATTTGGGACTTCAAGTCAGGCCAATTAAAAAAAAAATTGTTACCTGGTTTGTTTTAGCCGACCGTTGGCCCGAGTGCATGTTTATTTTTAGCATTGGGTGGCGGGAAACTATTGATCTCAGATAATTATGTTTAGGTCAGAAAGATTAGTTAGTCTGAGTCATCGGTTAGTGTTCTTGCTCGTCTGTTCTTTAATGTGGATACATCCAAAGTTGTCAACCCTTTTCAGGCCTAATTTTGGCGCTGGATCCTTATAAGTAAGTATGTAGCGCCTTCGCGACTTGTGTCTTGCGGTTACGGTAAGTAATTAATATTTACCAAAACCGTTAACACATTCACTGGCAACAATTTTGTAGCGCTACGGTCGTCGACCATAATATGCGAAAAGAGCGCCCATCCAGCAGGTAGAGGCACTGAAAGTGTTTACAGTAAGGGTGCCTGGTTTTTGTTCCTAATTTTCCCCATTTAATTTTTATGTTCCGAAGCGACTCGCGAAGCATCCACCACGAATTAGGTATATTATTTAATTTAGACGAACCAAAACAGTACCTACTCGTATATAAAGGGTAGAGGTAGAGGCGATGGGAGTCAGAACGGCATCTGCGAATGTTTTTTCATCAATTAATCAAATTGTGAAGAAAGACCAGTTCCTGACTACACTAACCTAACCAGTATGTAAGCTGCAGAATGTTATGAAATTGAATGGAACGAAAAAGGCGTAAGTTTCGCAATCGTTATATTCCTTGATGTCTTTTCCCTCCACGAAACAAACATGATTTATGTAAAGGTGCAGATGGTATATCCTACACTATTTCCAGTTGGACACTGACATAGAATATAACATGGTAACTAATCCAAATGTAATAAACCCTAAAATCAATAAACAAGAACACATTCTAAATTCGAAGCATGTTATTAATGCAATCAGTGCGCGGCCGCGGCGTGATTCTGCAAAAATATTTATTAGATTGGTGTTAGTAACCAGAATATCATCCAAGATGTCACTGGTAAACCTGGAAGAATTATACCTCTATGTACGTATTTAATTGTAACTGTATACTTAGTTACTTAGTTAATATATTTTTTTTCTACAGTTTGGCGGGCATGTCTCGCAGCGTGACGGTGGCGGTGGCGTACATAATGTCGGTGACGTCGCTCAACTGGCGCGAGGCGCTGAAGGTGGTCCGCGCGGGCCGCGCCGTCGCCAACCCCAACCTCGGCTTCCAGCGGCAGCTGCAAGACTTCGAAACCTACAAGCTAGTCGAGGTATACTGTAGCTGTGTGATGTACATAATGTAGGTGACGTCGCTCAAATGGCGCGAGGCGCTGAAGGTAGTCCGCGCGGGCCGCGCCGTCGCCAACCCCAAACTCTGCTTCCAGCGGCTGTTGCAGGACTTCGAGACCTACAAGCTAGTTGAGGTATTCCAAGTGATGTCTACTGTAGCTGTGTGATGTACATATTGTTGGTGACGCCGCTCAACTGGCGCGAGGCGCTGAAGGTGGTCCGCGCGGGCCGCGCCGTCGCAAACCCCAACGTCGGCTTCCAGCGGCAGTTGCAGGACTTCGAGACCTTCAAGCTGGTTGAGGAATTCCTCAGAAGTCTACAATTGCCGTGTAATGCTCAGAGATGGGCGTACTCAATTACTTTTGGAATTAATTACACAATTACAGATTTAGATTTAGATTTAGATTCATTTATTTCTCAATTAGTGTTACATTATTTTCAATTACAAAAACTTATAATAAAAACATGAGCACATACTGAGATCGTCAATAATAACTAGATTACAATAAGGTTCATTAAATAGAGTCAATACAATTATAATTTCGATATCCATAATCATTATTCAAATATTCTTTAATATGGTACAATGTCTTACTGAGTAATAGAGTTTTGACTTTATTATGAAAAGTATAATGTAATATAAAGATTTGATTTCTGCTGGCAGCTTATTGTACAGTTTTTCTGCCATTATCTTAGGACATTTTTTTGTCATGGCTAACCTACATTTACTTTGCTTTAGGTTTTCTGGATATCGTGTAGGGCGTTTATTCACATCACCGTTTCGTACAAACTCGCTCGGATTGTTTCTCACATATAAGGCTATCTCTAGAATGTATGTTGACACAGATGTTAGGACCTCTAGGTTTTTAAAATGTTCTCTGCAACTATCTCTGTAACGTGCATTAGCCAGAACTCGTATTGCACGAAAATTATAAATTTTAAATGAAAGGAAAAATTGAAAAATTTAATGCTCCGAGCCGGATTCGAACCGGCGACCACAGGCATTCATGGCCCGTCGCTACTACCAACTGAGCTATCGGAACAATCTGGTTCGGGCACCAAATCCTTCAATCAGTTCCTTCATTGAACAACGCCTTAGGGAGACGTGTAGCGACATCTACCAGAAGACTTAGGCTTCTTTACGGCACCAACGTCTCAAATTATATTGAGAAATCGTCAGTAACGACGCGCTACCCCATACTAAATTAATTTTTGTTTTTTTTTTTTTTTTTTTTTTAAGCAGTAACGCTGCTAACGAAAATTATAAATTTTAAATGAAAGGAAAAATTGAAAAATTTAATGCTCCGAGCCGGATTCGAACCGGCGACCACAGGCATTCATGGCCCGTCGCTACTACCAACTGAGCTATCGGAACAATCTGGTTCGGGCACCAAATCCTTCAATCAGTTCCTTCATTGAACAACGCCTTAGGGAGACGTGTAGCGACATCTACCAGAAGACTTAGGCTTCTTTACGGCACCAACGTCTCAAATTATATTGAGAAATCGTCAGTAACGACGCGCTACCCCATACTAAATTAATTTTTGTTTTTTTTTTTTTTTAAAGCAGTAACGCTGCTAACGAAAATTATAAATTTTAAATGAAAGGAAAAATTGAAAAATTTAATGCTCCGAGCCGGATTCGAACCGGCGACCACAGGCATTCATGGCCCGTCGCTACTACCAACTGAGCTATCGGAACAATCTGGTTCGGGCACCAAATCCTTCAATCAGTTCCTTCATTGAACAACGCCTTAGGGAGACGTGTAGCGACATCTACCAGAAGACTTAGGCTTCTTTACGGCACCAACGTCTCAAATTATATTGAGAAATCGTCAGTAACGACGCGCTACCCCATACTAAATTAATTTTTGTTTTTTTTTTTTTTTTTTTTAAGCAGTAACGCTGCTAACGAAAATTATAAATTTTAAATGAAAGGAAAAATTGAAAAATTTAATGCTCCGAGCCGGATTCGAACCGGCGACCACAGGCATTCATGGCCCGTCGCTACTACCAACTGAGCTATCGGAAAAAAAAAAAAAAAAAAAAAACAAAAAAAAATAATAATAATAATTTCGTATTGCACGTTTTTGCATTTTGAGCACACGTTCGAAATCTGTGGAGTTTCCCCACAACAGTATTCCATAAGAGAGGATTGAATGTATATATGCATAATATGCTTCTTTAAGGTGGTCGCTCGAAACAATTGGCTTTAATTGTTTGAGGATATATACTCCTTTTGCTATCTTTCCACATACCGAATTTATGTGTGTTTTCCATGAGAATGTTGGATCCTAATGAAATCCCAGTAATTTTACATGCTGTACACTTTGAATCATTGCGCCGTCTGGAAGGATTACATCTAACTTATCAGTCACTTTGTTTTGCGTATTAAATTTAACAATGTTAGTCTTTTCTGAATTTAATTTAAGTCCATTCATTTTAAACCACTTTTCTAATGCAAGTAGAGTTCTGGTTATCTTATCAACTAATTTATTTTCAGATTCGTCGTTGATGATTATTGTCGTGTCATCTGCATATAAAATTATTTCACCATCTATGTCTAGTTCTGTAATGTCATTTAAAAATATAGAGAATAATATGTTTCCTAATGAAGACCCTTGTGGAACTCCTATATTTATTAATTGTGGCTTAGACCTATAATGCTTTCCGTTTACTTTAATTTCCACCGTTTGTTCTCTGTTTGATAGAAAAGATTGTAACTATTCAGCACTCTGACCTTTTATTCCGTATTGATGGAGTTTTGCCAAAAGCAGTACATTCCAGTAATCGTGTTTCCTCAGTAATCGATTACTTGGATAATGAAAATTACTGTAATACTAGTACCATGATTACATTTGTCATACCGATTCCAAAGGAATTATTGCCTTTGGAATCGGTATCCTAAACCACTACTGTAAACTTGATTCCGCAGAATTCAAATACTTACCTACGTAATCTAATCTGAATTACTTTACTCCAATTTCTAACTAGACTACTTTATTGGCAGATTTTGCATTATGTTAATATCACTGGAATAAAATTATATCTTGAGTTTGCACGCACATTTCTAGCTGAACAAATCTCCCCAAAATTGGTGTTAATTCAAAACCATTAGCTAATATGAAACCAATAGATAATCTACTAATCTAATCCCATACGGATAAAACCCAAAACTTGCAACATGTGCTAACATGAACATGAAATTAAATTTTACCCCAGGTGACAAATCTATACTTACCAAATTTGGGATTATTCGCGGTAGTTCCTTTTGAAGGAATTATTGGGTTTGTTTTTGTACTCCAGTATGAAAATAATTGCAGTAGTCCCTTCAAAGGAAAATGCCAAAGAAACAACCGCAAATAATCCCAAATTTCATCTAAATTAGGTAATTTCATTTAAATCAAAGCTAAGCGTAAAAGGTAACGGACAGAATGAGGGATTGACCGACCGACCGACCGACCCGACTCCTGCCCAACTCTATTGTTGACTTGACTACTACCAGATGACTTCTACATATATATTAAGTTTATTTATATACTATATAGAATTAATCTGGAAGGAATAAAGTCAAGAATTCCAGTAATTTGGAATCGACATTGATAAATAAATACCAATAATTGTTATACATATTTGTACAGATGATTATTTGTATTATGACTAATTCCTTTATATGTAATGGTAATGCTCCGTTTCAATTGATTACATTACAAGTAATCTGAAACCCAGTAGTGGATTACAAAGTAAAATCAAATAATCGTGTACTTAATCAGGAATCGATTACGAAATGCCCGTCTCTGTGACTTGGTAACAAAATGCGCCCCAACACTTCCGCTGCCAAGAATCACTACGCGTTACGCTCGTAGCTGATCCCGTGGTTTTCCTTGTATGTCGCGGAAAGCAGCTATAGCTTAGGCACCCGCTAGGCGGGTTCATGGCAGCGAAAGTTTTAAATATCCCTAAAGCCTTGCATATGTAGCGGGTATGTAATATTGTGACTTTTAAAAAAACTACCCTTCAATCTTTGTCAAAAGCTCAAAACATACATCGTGTTGTTTGAAAGACGTCACTTTCAATTGTTGGCTCCGCGCCAAAATCCGAATATTTTATTAAATATTTTACGTAACATGTTGACGTACCCTTGTTTACAAACTTTCATTTTTCTCCATTGAGTTACAACAATGGCAACTCTTTGCCAAATTCCATTTCAACCTTCGTTAGCTGAGATGAAAGAGCCGCCGGCGGTTTATTATGTTTGCTCCGTGGCCATCGGTATGGAACCTTTCGGTACATCGCTAATTTGATCGATAGGGGTATGGGTCCGTCCACCGTGCCTGTTCCTACCCCAACATCCATTTCCGTACCTTTGACCGTAGACATGCTTTCCCTATTATTATTTTGTTACGAACCTGAATAAATCTTAATAGCATTAGTTTACTCTTTGAGCCATTCAGCGCCAATCACAACATGTGTCGAAGCGATATGGGCGCTTTTCTCTACATATGGAGTTTTAGCTGCTGCATACTATGGCGTAGCGTGGTGGTGAATGGGTTAATTGTACATGAACTCTTCAAATAGTTGCATAATAAATCGCAGGTCTCCCAGCTCTTCTGTTACTTTCGTGATTTAGGCGGGGATGCATTCTAATTCATATCACAAATAATATATTGTTTATATTTATTGAATATTTGTTTCTGAATCTTGTTGAGGATGTTTTCCATGTATTTAAGTATTTATATTTATTAAATTTATCATCGTCTTGTACCCATAATCTGCCTTAATGAGCCTATTTCGATTTGTGTAAAATTGTCCCCTAATATTTATAATATAAACTTCTGAGAAATAATGTTTTCTGTTAATACCTCTAACCTTGTTCCGCCAAGGAGCCTAATTGAAATTCCCGAGGCAAACGTGATACGAGTGGCAAGCGCAACTTAATTAGTCTAGTTTCACTTCCTACATCCCAAACGTCGTCTGTTAATTAGTCTAGTTTCACTTCCTACATCCCAAACGTCGTCTGTTAATTAGTCTAGTTTCACTTCCTACATCCCAAACGTCGTCTGTTAATTAGTCTAGTTTCACTTCCTACATCCCAAACGTCGTCTGTTAATTAGTCTAGTTTCACTTCCTACATCCCAAACGTCGTCTGTTAATTAGTCTAGTTTCACTTCCTACATCCCAAACGTCGTCTGTTAATTAGTCTAGTTTCACTTCCTACATCCCAAACGTCGTCTGTTACCTAATTAGTCTAGTTTCACTTCCTACATCCCAAACGTCGTCTGTTAATCACGTTCTCTTAGTTCCTGAAGATAATATTAGCGGTGCAGTGTAAAGTCTTTGCGGTTCAACGTCAACCCGAGTGTTCTAAGTTAAGTCGGACTTACATATGAGTTATGACTCATGCCTGTACATTCAATTTTCGCTACAGCGGAAAAATGCTGCTACGCGCTACGGCGTTCCACATGTAGCGTTGCTTGGGCTCGTATGCGTTAACTCCCCATCGTCACGCTACGCCCGTATCCCACCGTACTCCGTAGCAGCTTAATACATTCACCCCCTAGCCCAGTAGTAGCCCTACACTCGTAGTCGATGGCGTAGTTACCCGCTAAGTAGAGGAAAGCGCCTACGGACAAAAATTATCCTGGCAGTGTAAGTGTTAAACTCTATACGTAGCGGAAAGCGGCCGTACTGCTAAGAACGCATCTGTGTTGAGATGGGCGTTTAATGGGTTGTTAAAGATTGCAATTAACCAATTATCGCCTAGCAACATTATCGGACTAAGATTTTTTAAAAAAAGTAAAGATATTGTCTATACAATGACGAGTCGAATTTGAGTCGTTTAGTAGCAGCCAAAGTTGTCGTGTCGTTTTCGATTGGCTTGCTCTGAATTATTCCGTAAAACAACTGATTGTCGCGTCGCAGTTGCAAATAACATAATTTTAATATATAAACCGAGTGTGGAAGCAGGACACAACCATTTTAAGTCAATTCAGTTGAGTGCCGACAAGACTCCTATCGGTGGAAGCTTCAGGAAAGGTATTTCGCGAACTGTAGGCGCGGCTAGCTGAAAGTTGGTGAAAGTACTCTGCCCTGTTTGCTGACACCGACTTCTGCCTACTACAATCGCAGACAAGCCTGGTAAGTGCTCAATTATATTGACTTAGAGACTATTCCACACAAACTTTATTTCGTACATTTTCGTATATTTTAATCTCGTAAATACAGTCCATTAAGAAAAAGACATTTGGTCTTCGAGCCACATAGTATTGTAAGGCGATCGTGGAATATTTGGTGTTTTTAACAAGATTTTGTAGATTCATATAGTTTTTTTCTCGTACAAATTTGAGGGTAATCTTAGAAACGTTTGGGTTGATTCTCTTTGGATAGAAGACGCGTTTCGTTTCTGTTGGTATACGTCGCGATCTGTCAAATACAATAAAATCTAGTTTCGGAACGTTTCTAAGCTGTCAAATCAGTTATTGTTTAGTTCTTCAGTTGAGGTTAGAATAAATAATAATTGTCGGTGTTTTCGTTTATTGTGAAGTGTTATTGTGTTTCGTACGGGTAAAATGACTGGAACTGGAAATAGTGATAACGCTAGTGACAAGTGTGATAGAAACCGCGTAGGTCGTGATTATGCGTTCGCTCGAATGGAATACATCGCGAGCTCGGATTTGGCCGGGTACTCGCCTGATGATGTCAAGGCACTTGAGAGGGAATTCCACGCATTCCAAATAGAATTGTTATCGTCGCTGTCGAGCGGAGATAGGAAAAGTGAGCTACAAGTGTCATCGCAATTCGAAATGATGGTAAAAGCTATTAAATTGCGATTCACTAATCAAGTGTTAGAACAAAAGCCGCCACTTTCCAGTCCGAGCTCGTGTGTGCAATTGCCTCGTATTGTTATTGCCCCATTTAGTGGGAAGATGGAACAGTGGGTGTCTTTTATTCAAATATTCGATTCATTAATTCACAAGAAAGACATTCCTGCAGTTGAGAAGTTCCATTATTTGTTAACCAATGTGCAAGGTGAGGCGTTTAACCTAATATAAAACTATCCCTTGTGTGACGAGAATTATGTTGCTGCTTATAACACATTGAAGCAGCATTATGAACGGAAAAGAGTAATTGCTTCAATGTTTTATGAAAAGTTGCTTAATTGCGAGTCTGTTAAATCGAAAAATAGTGTTGAATTGAATCGTGTTTGTCGCACCTTTAAAGAAAATTTAGAAATATTGGAAAAATATCAGTTACCTGATAAAAACTTCATGTTGTATCATTTGTTGTGGTCTAAGTTGGATGTTTTGACCAGAGAAGCCTTCGAGTTGCATCTCGAATCAAATATTGACATACCAGATTATGGAGTGTTAATTGCTTTCATCGAGAAGCGGAGTCAGGCCTTGGAAAATTCGGTGTCTCGGGCCAATAGTGTTGTTAACAAGCCCGTAGTTAAATCTAAATCGTCATTTGTTGTGCCGCCTGTCAGCCAATGTGTAATTTGTGCTGCTTCGGGCCACGGTTTGGAAAGCTGTACTCAATTTCTGAAATTGTCTCCGATGGAGAGATTTAATAGGGTAAAAGATAAGAAACTTTGTATCCTCTGTTGTCGGCCATCACATGGGGTAAAAAATTGTAAATCAACTGTCATGTGCCATACATGTAATGGCAAACATCACAAATTGTTGCATTTTGATAAAAGCAGCGACTCGGAACCTGCATTATCAGAGGTCTCAGATGCTCCGGTAACCTTGGCTGTTCCAAACTGTAATGCACAGGTCTTATTCTCGACAGCTATTGTGCTGATAAAAAATAAATATAATAAATTGGTACCAATTCGAATATTGCTAGATAATGCAAGTGCTTGCAATTTCATGACATTGAGATGCGCTCAAAAACTTGGATTGTCCATAAAGAATGCTAGTGGGCAATCAGTGAATGGCATTGGCCAAACGTCAACGGAGACTCTGGGATCTGTCGATTGTGAAATTGTCCCTACAAATAGCGAGTCCCATTATGAATTTTCGTTGGAAGCATTCATTTTGTCGCGGATTTGCTCTGATATGCCCTCAGAACAAATTGATGTCGCCTCTTGGGGGCATATTAGAAATTTAAATCTTGCAGATCCATCATTCTTCAAACCTGGACCTATTGACATGCTGGTTAGTGTGAATATTCTCGCTTCCGCTCTACAACCCGGTGTTGTCAAAGGCAATGCAGGGCAGCCTATTGCCATCCGCACAGTGTTCGGCTGGATTGTAATGGGCGAGTGTGCCTTAGGTGTTGCTTCTTCTCGTTCTCGTTCTCGTCGTGGTTCCAGTGTTGAGACGAAAGACTGCCTTCTCGTGTCGAGTCTTTCGTTGGACAATAATATAAATCGGTTCTGGGAGTTGGAAAGTGTTGATACTCCTAGAGCTGTTGTTTTTTCGAAATCGGAATTGTTGTGTGAACAGTTAATGGAATCTTCGTACTGTCGCAATCCTGATGGAAGGATGGTGGTACCACTAACTTTTGTTGACACTGAGGACAAGCCTAAGTTTTCAGGGTCTCGAGAGATTGCCCTCAAGCGGCTCTTAAATTTAGAAAAGAAGTTTATCGTAAATCCCAATTTTCGGCAAGCTTACGTAAATTTCATGGATGATTATTTGGAGTGTGGTCACATGGCGGAAGTGGATCCCCCGTTATCGTCTGAGGGTCACTTCTTCTATATACCTCATCAGGGAATTTTGCGTGACTCTGTTACAACGCCTTTGCGCACAGTTTTTGATGCGAGTTCCGTGGATGCTACCGGGAAATCCTTAAATTCTACCTTGCTGCCAGGTCCCAAGTTACAAAAAAGTATATTCGATTTGTTGGTTCGATTTCGGTGGCATGCGATAGTCTTCACAGGAGATATCAAGCAGATGTATCGCCAGTTTCTAGTCGATCTGTAAGACTGTAACTATCAACGGATTTTATGGCGTCCATCCCCTGATGAACCTATCAAGGACTATCGCTTGCTCACAGTTAGTTATGGCGTGTCCTGTGCCCCCTACCAGGCGCTCTGGTGTGTGTCGAAGTTGGCGAAGGAATTCTCAGCTCGGGCGCCCCACGGTGCTGCAGTGCTAGCCAGGGATGCATATGTCGACGATATTGTTTCAGGGACGGATTCGGTCGAGAGTGCGATAAACTTGCGCAAGGAGTTGGTGGAAATTTTGTCATCCGCTCAGCTTTACTTGCGTAAATGGACCTCTAATAGTCCTCAATTCCTTGGAAGTCTGCCTGGGTCGGAGCTATATTCGGAGCAACTTCATAACTTCGAAGATGTTCATGACTTGTCGCTCAAAATTTTGGGTCTTTCGTGGCTCCCGAAGGAAGATAAGTTCACATTTAAGACAGTTCAAAATGACTGTCGCTGTACGAAGCGGTCGATCCTCTCTGACATCGCTCGTATTTTCGACCCATTGGGTTTGTTATCGCCTGTTGTATTTTTCGCAAAATACTTAATACAACGCTTATGGGTTTCTGGTGTCGAATGGGACAGTGAAATCCCCAGTGCTATCGCTCAGGAGTGGCGTAAGTTGAAGTCACAATTGTCGGAGTTAAGCTTACTGTCCATTCCCCGTAGAATGATTGAAACTTTCGTGTCGTTGCAGCTCCACGGGTACTGCGACGCTTCGGAGAGGGGCTACTGTGCCGTCGTTTATTGTCGTGTCGTTCAAAATGACGGTTCCATTGTCGTGCGTCTTTGCTGCGCAAAATCGAAGGTGGCTCCCCTGCGTAAGTGCTCGATACCTCGTTTGGAGTTGTTATCAGCCGTGTTATTGTCGGACCTGCTCGCTTCGTTCACTGAAGCTTTAAAAGATTTCCACACCTTTGACAGTGTCTATGCTTGGTCGGACTCCACTGTAGCCCTGACCTGGATTCGATCGTGTCCCTCCAGGTGGAAAACCTTTGTGGCAAACAGGGTTGCGCACATACAGGAACAGGTTCCCCCTGAATGTTGGCATCACGTTTCTGGTTTGGAAAACCCAGCGGATTCTGGTTCCCGCGGTTTGCTACCCGCTGACTTGGTCCAGAACCCGTTATGGTGGGCGGGGCCTTCCTGGCTTCCCCTTCCCCAAAAGTATCGGCCACAGTCAGAGATGATTCTGGACGACGCTGCTTCCAGTGAACAGAAGATTTATAGTCTATTCACAGCATCTAACGTCTCGTTTATAGACACAATTTTAAATCGATTTTCGTCGTTGCAGAAGGTATTGCGCACTTTGGCTTATTGTTTTCGATATTTGCACAACCTGCAAAATCCTTCGTCGAAAAATACAAACCCTAATTTGTCGCCTGAAGAACTTCACAGTGTTCTCCATTTTCTCGTGAAGCATGTCCAAGAATGTGCTTTCGCTTCAGTACTTCGTTGTTTGTCGAAGGAAAAGTCGCTCCGCTCTGTGGCCAAACCGATCCGAAAATTGTCGCCTTTTTTGGACGAATCTGGTTGTTTAAGGGTGGGCGGTCGCCTTTCTAAAGGTACTTTGTCGTTTGATGTTAAACATCCGCTCTTGCTGCCTCGTGATCATAGGTTAACAACGCTGGTCATTGAGGATTATCACAATCGGCTTATGCATCCTGGATTGCAAACGCTGCAAAATCTAATAGCCCAAGATTTTTGGATTATGTCGTCGAAAAGGGCTATAAACTCTGTGACTTTATCTTGCATGAAATGTTTTCGCGCTCATCCGAAGCTTGCTGAGCCTCCTATCATGGGCAATCTGCCAGCCTTTCGAATCAACCAAGTTAAACCCTTCTCGTCTTCGGCGGTTGATTACGCGGGTCCATTTGACACTAGTCTAGGTCGCGGTCGCGGCCTACGCACATTCAAATCGTATATTTGCCTGTTCGTGTGCACGGTCACAAAAGCAATGCATCTAGAGCTTGTTTCCGAGCTTACGACGGAAGCGTACTTGGCCGCTCTGCGCCGGTTTATCGCGCGTCGTGGTCGCTGCTCAAGACTCCCCTCGGATCAAGGCAGGAACTTTGTCGGTGCCTCCAATGCATTGCACGGTTTGATGACCAAAGCTGCGCGTTCCGAGCAAATTGAATTCGTGTTCAATCCCCCGGGTAGCCCGCATTTTTCCGGCTTGGCAGAAGCCGGTGTAAAGTCGGTCAAAACACACTTATCGCGTGTATTAGGATCGCAGCGCCTCACTTTCGAGGAACTATATACCGTTTTGACTCAAATAGAAGCCATGTTGAATTCGAGGCCTCTATCACCCGTTAGTTCCGACCCAAACGATTTTTCGGTGTTGACAGCTGGCCACTTTCTGACGATGGAGCCGCTCACTATATTACCTGAAAGTAATTTAGTTGATGCAAAGTTAGGCCCCCTTCAGAGGTGGAAACTGATTCAAAAAATCCACCAAGATTTCTGGCGTAAGTGGCACTTAGAATATTTGCACACTCTACAACAGCGCCACAAATGGTACGATGGTCAAAACAAAATAGATGTCGGGACTCTTGTTCTCATTGTTAATGAGCAATGTAGTCCAATGAAATGGAAAATGGGTCGGGTGGTTCATCTCCATCCAGGAACGGATGGTATTTGTAGGGTTGTGACAGTCCGCACCGAGTCTGGTGAACTTAAAAGACCAGTTGTAAAACTGTGTCCTCTTCCTTTACAAAATTAAATAGTTTTATCGTCGCTCTTATTTAGTGTAAGTTATAGATAACGTACCTAATAGAATTGTAGTGCCTCTAAAGAGATCCAACCCATATAGCTATAGTAAATTTCAAAATAACTCGTATTTTGGTGGGCGGAATGTTAAAGATTGCAATTAACCAATTATCGCCTAGCAACATTATCGGACTAAGATTTTTAAAAAAAAGTAAAGATATTGTCTATACAATGACGAGTCGAATTTGAGTCGTTTAGTAGCAGCCAAAGTTGTCGTGTCGTTTTCGATTGGCTTGCTCTGAATTATTCCGTAAAACAACTGATTGTCGCGTCGCAGTTGCAAATAACATAATTTTAATATATAAACCGAGTGTGGAAGCAGGACACAACCATTTTAAGTCAATTCAGTTGAGTGCCGACAAGACTCCTATCGGTGGAAGCTTCAGGAAAGGTATTTCGCGAACTGTAGGCGCGGCTAGCTGAAAGTTGGTGAAAGTACTCTGCCCTGTTTGCTGACACCGACTTCTGCCTACTACAATCGCAGACAAGCCTGGTAAGTGCTCAATTATATTGACTTAGAGACTATTCCACACAAACTTTATTTCGTACATTTTCGTATATTTTAATCTCGTAAATACAGTCCATTAAGAAAAAGACAGGGTTAACTAGTTACTTGCATCAGGTATTTTGCGACAAGTGACGCCATTCTTCATCGGCCTTCGGCTAAAACTAAATAATATAACGTTGACGCTAACACCGTGATTCTAAAGAGCCTCGACCTTGCCTAGCCCAACCCAGGCCAGAAATATGACTTTAGCTAATGGAATTACGCGAGAAAGTAACAAGACACCGTTACTCATTATTATCATCTGTTTTCGCGATGTATATCTACATAACATGCCAGTAATATTTCTAGACGCGATTACATAATTTGTCTCATCGATTCAATCACACACAATACACGGCCGTCATACCTATTCTAAAAAGTACGCTGAATGCAACAATGATGCAAATGCGATATGCCTGCTGACTCTATTTAATGCAATATAATAATCAAGAAGCATGAGTTGACAATGGTACGTATACTTAACGAAAAAAATAAAGTGGTCCAAAATTTATATATACACTAGCTTCCACCCGCGACTTACTCAGCGTGGACCCGCGAAAAAAACTATGCTATATTTTAATTCAGGCTATAAATCGGTTCAGCCGTTTAAGCGTGATTGAGTAACAAACATCCAAACATCTAAACTTTCGCATTTATTATATTAGTAGGATTATTAGGTAACGAGGTCTATAGGTATGAGCTGTTCTGTTCCTGATGATGAGTATAAGGCAGCTAGACCTCCCAAGAATGCGTTGAGCTGAGAGTGATCATTCTCATCATTTATTTTAACAGTCAACACAACGAATTCTCAAATCAATAAAGGCTACGCGCTTGTGATTCTTCCAGTTACAGTCACAATAGAAAATAAGATACTATGTCTACTTACCATCAGCCATGCCGTATTTTGTTTGCCGTCGTGGTAGTACTTATTTGTCACAATGGTACAGTTTGCGCCCGAAAATGCATGCCATTACATCTTCCAATGAATTATGTATCTAAACTTCATTTTTAACCCCCGACGAAAACGAGGGGTGTTATATGTTTAGCATGTGTACGATTAAATCTGTATATGTTATGTCGGTGTATCCATGTGTTTGACAGTGTCATCATAAATCCTAATAGAATGAACTGGTTGAGTGAAGTTTTCTTTAAGCTGCAAACGCACAGAAAGTGGTGGCGGGGCGGTGCGGCGTGGTGCGGAGGCGGTACCGGTTGTAATGTTCGAGCTAATACGAAAAGGTCCGCACAGAAAACCGCCCCGCACCGCGCCGCTCTGTGCGGATCATTTCATATTAGCTCGAACATTACATCCGGTACCGCCTCCGCACCGCGCCGCGCCGCCCCGCCACCGCTCTCTGTGCGTTTGCAACTTTAATCATAAGTCTTGTCTGTCAAGTTCTTAAATTATATTTGTTGTGCCGCAGGTGTTTTATAAATTTGATTTGACAGGAGAGAAGACGTCTGAAGGAGCGTTACCCGTCCCTCGCGCTCGCGGACACCGACCTCTCGGAGTGTCGCGTAATGCTGGACTCTTACCAGACAATGCTGCGCCAGCGCACCATCTGCGAGGGCAAGTGCTCCATGGGCCGCCAGTGTCCCACTGGTAGGTAACTACATATTTTATATATTAACAACTACAGTCTTCTAACTTCTCTATCCGCATACAACTGACATCAATTCTGAGGGTCAATTGTAATTCGAATTGTAATGTGTATGGGTACGGCAAGTTAGGTTCTTTCTATATGTTCAGGTGCCCAGAGCCCGTGGCGTATGATAATTACGGGAGAAATTATAATAATCGTCAGCCGCCAGGCACAGTTGCGTGTAGAAACCGTGAACGTTAAGTGCAAATTTATATTTAAAAAAAGCGGCCAAGTGCGTGTCGGGCCACGCGCAGGGTAGGATTCCGTAGTTGCCCGTCTGCCACGAATGCAGACTTAAAAGGGGTTTTGGGGTTTTTATTATAAATATCGTAAATATGATTATTATTATAACACACCAATGTATAGGGTTGTTTCGCCGGTTACGCGACCACCTTCGGTTAGTGACCACCTGAAGGACAAGGTTTTTTTCTATTGAAGATAACGTGCCGTGAAAAAGCAACTCTACCGTCCACGGTAAAAGGTTCAAATTCCAATGACAATTTATATGCACCCGAAATTAAGCGCATTTCTTACCAGTTAACTAGTTATGTCTACTCGTACTACTCGTTAACTAGTTATGTCTACTTAACTCTGATAGTTTTCCTTTAAAATTATTTATTATATGTACTACTGCCACGAATTTTTTCACGTCCCCAGTAGTAGCCATTTAGCCGGCAGGGGGGGGGGGACACATGACTCGAACAAAAATTAGGGCTTTAAATCCCAGTATCTCGCAAACGCGTAACTGAGTTGAAAAATAGTTTTAGAAAACCCATAATATTTTTGAATAAAATAAGCTATCCAACGATACTCCACACTATAGGTTTAACGAGAAAAAAAATACATCACCAATTTACGGGTGCGTAACGATGCATATAAAAAAATTTGAAATAATATTAGTGGCAATAACGCTCATTTGATATAATTATTGAATGATATAACAACACTAAATATATTTACATACGATATAATTATCATTTCATATAACGATCATTTGATATAAAAATATTTAGCATAACATACTTTAAATATAATCCATATTTCCCATAATGAACAAATGATATAATGCTAATTTATTCTAATGCACAGTTCGCCTAATATTTAGGTACGACAACGAGCGAAGCGAGGAGGAGTGTTAGGTTGAACTGCGACCCTATAGCGCGCGAGCCGAGCGAGCGCAGCGAGCGTGCCGCGGTAGCGGCCGGCGAAGCGCCAGAACCCAACTTTTTTAGTACCTAATATATGTTTACATAGTACAATTTGCAAGCCCTTATGTTTGCTACATTTTCTTTTGGATGTAGTATGATTTTTATACCAGTACTTCTATTAGGTTATGTAGAAGTAGGTTTGGTACGCGAAACGAACTGCAAGAGAAAAGTAGGTTAAGCTGGGTAAATAAAACTCAAATGACACACAAAAAACTATTATATTTGAATACTTACTAAACTGAACGTAGTCAGATAATATTAATTTTAATAATGAAACTACCCACCTAAATAACGTTTTACTACATAGTGGCACTTTGGAGTAATGGCGTGTTTGCTATTAATTATATTAGATCGATCATCAAGGCGATATAGATCGTTAAGGTGTTATTAATCTAACTAATAATAAAAACGAAATATTATTCTTCTTGATAGTTATGATATATAACTTGTATATAAAATGAGCAATATACCATATAATGATTATACAAAATAAGTGTTATATCCGATGATCGTTATACAAAATAAACATATATATTTTGAGATTATAACAAACGTTTATTATATACAATGAGTGATTATATCCCTTGAAAATATATCATTTTTTTTATAGCGAATGAAATTATATTATTAATTTTTATACCCATCATTACACACCCTCAATTTACATGTAGGGGAGGTACCCTAAAAAAAATTGTTTTCAGGATTTTATTTTACTGTTTTGTCGGCGTGATTGGTTTATATACCTACGCCGAATTGCAGTTTTCTAGTTGTAAGGGTTACTGAGCTAAGCCGAAGACAGACAGACACACAGACGGACGGACATGGCGAAACTATAAGGGTTCCTTGTTGACTACGGAACCCAAATATGATAGAAATTACCTCAAAATCCATCAATCTACATATTAACTTCGTTTCTGAAGTCAGACAAATTTGGGAATGGTATTTCGTTCAAGGAAGAAGGTTAAATTATTTAATATATTAGGAGTAAGACGTCCCAACGAGAGCTTACTAGGTACGGCTAAATCGCGAGTAGTTTAAAGTCGGTTATAAATAAATGCTCTTGGCGAGGCTTCACGTTTGTATAATAGCTCTAGAGGCAGAGGCAGATTTTCCACCTGTCATGTGGAGTTCAAATTATGTCCGCTAAAATGCGGATTTATGCTTGGTAGGTATACCCTATATTGCGTTTCATTCTAAGGCTCTACCAATCATGTTTCATACAGTATGTGTTTACTGAGTTAATTATTAACACCTTTATTTGCAGTCGCTTTCGTAAAACTAGTACCTACTCCAAATCTTGCCCAAATTTTACGCGATTCTCTTAAAAAACAGTAATTTCTACAAACACTTAAGTCCTTCTAAATGACGCAACTAACGCCTAACCGATAAGCTCTGAAAGTTTAAATAAACTAGGCTGGCGATTGTAGATGGCAGTAAGATAAAGGGCGGAACGAAGACAATATCCAGCAAGTGATAAGCAAGCTGTGACTGCCTTTTGTTCAGCGTGCCTTCTTAGTCTGTGTCACCTAGTCGGGGTTTCATTTATTATTCCCCTTTCCTTTGTAAATCTCAATGTTTTGTTACTTATTTATAGACAAAATTCTATCAGAGGTATGTACCAACTGCGACATAACCCTGCAATGGATCAAAGGGCACAGCAATTCACTTGGTAACGACGCAGCGGGTGCACTGCATGGCTAGGGAAGGCTCAGAATCAGAAGCCATAGGACCGGAACCTACGATCCCTCTACTCCCTGCATGATTGCGGCGCACACTACGACTAAACACCAAGATAGAACACCAAAAATCTTGGAATACTCTAGGTACCTGCAGGCAAACCAGGGAGGCCCTCCCTAGAATCAACCCCGGATTGTCAAGGAAGCTAAAGCAGCTAAAGAGGCCGGCACTCCGTCTCCTGACAGGAGCCATAACTGGTCATGCACTATTAAACAAACACCTTTTCACTCTAGGTATTACAGACAGTCTTGTCTGCAGAGCCTGTGTGGAAGAGGAAGTGACAGCCACCCACGTCATTGTGACGTGCCCTGGGATGGCAGAATACCGGACAAAGCACCTCGGAATACCGGGGTCACTACCGGAGGCCGTCGGCAACATAAAGGGTCTGCGAGGCTTCCTGGTGGAATTGGGTTGGCACGAATAACAGTAGTGCCAATAACCAATACGCAAAATAGGCGCTATTATGACTTGCGGAAACCCAGCCCGCGTAAACCTATAACCTATACCTATAGACGTAACATACCATAGGTAGATACCTAACTTAGGTAATATACTTTATCACTCTCGGGTGCGCACAGGTCCATAATTATGTGGGAATGAACACATCTGTTGCACATTGTATGGCCTCGTACAAGTATGCGTCCAGTGTTTTTGTCCCTTTTTCACTTAGAATTGAATAAATGATCAATGAATAAATATTAGTGGACAATCTTGCACAAATCGACCTAGTTTCAAACTAAGCAAAGTTTGTATTATGGGTATTAGACAACGACAAACATATATATAGAAAAATAAATCCTTAATACTTAAATACATAGAAAACATCCATGACTCGGTACCAAATATTCGTGTTCATCCCACAAATGTTGAGCGGTAATTAACTAACTGAAAATAAGTCATCTTTGTTAGACACAAGCATTGGCAGTCCCTGTAAAATAAACGCGATCATGACAGCCGATAACAAAATATGCCCGAATCGAATACTTTTTAAAGGACCGTATTATTTATTTACGACGATTACATCGCTCATGAATTGGCTTATAGCATTTACGAGTATCGGTGGCATTAGTAGACTATAATCTTATTCATAAAACTTAACGAACCTCTGTTAACTAAAATCTCTTTTGTAGTACCTTTCTTGTAAACATCTTCGTCGCATCGTCAAGACTGAGGGCCGTGACTACACGAGGTCGGCGCTATGCTCAATTTTTCTCTCCAGGTCAATCGGGCTTTGCTTTGTCTGGATAGATGTCTGCTTATCTATAGCTATAACCTTTAAAACAAGTGGCAGATAAAAGCAAACAAATTAAACGAAATTCTAACTTAAATAGTTTTGATGCGTATATAAGGTCATAAGAAGATAAGCTCCGCTTAAATCAAGAAGTAATCTCTTTCGTGAACGGATGCGCTGTGATGGGACTCGGAGCCGTACGTTTATCTCTAGCTATCAACTCTACGAATCCTCAAATCAGTAAAGGGTCAGCAATTCTTTCATTTGCCATCAAAGTTGTAAATTGTAATACCTGAGAATGAAACTAAACTAGGCACGTCACATGGTTGTTTTGGATTCAGTGTTCGAGTAACTGTGTCGGAGGGCAATTTGCTGCGGACGTGTTGAACGTGCCAGACGCTTGTTAAATGTATTCCAAATCATTACGATAACGGCATTGGCTTAGCGCCTGTTGTGCTGCAGACAACAACCAGGATCATTGGTTTATCGTGCGTTGCAAATAAATAGTAGGTACTACGCAAACTTATCAAAACACATTAGTCTAAAAAAAGTGCCAAGTCACCTTCGGTCATAAAAGTCATGGAAAGTCACTTCCAATTTGTTTCTGTAGGTACCTATTAATATTAACGGTCTACCAGCGAAATAATCAACTAGGTCTCTTGAACTCATTTAGTTTGCGTGACTAGGAACCGTTTGTAGCGTTGTAATAATATTATTACCGGTGATAGTAAATTTTATTGATCGTATTTTAGGAGGCGCTTTTGCGGAACCATCGAAAAGATAAAATTGAGGACAGCGCTTAATGTACGGCGGCCAATAATCAGGCTTTACTTTTGGTAATTAGGATCTATTTACCTAGTAATTAATGCAAAATTAGCAAGTTAATGTTACCTACATCGAATGCTATAAGTCGGTCGAAAATGTTGTGTAGTAGTTATAAATGTTATAATCTTCTTAAAATCCTTACCTTATTTCGTATTTTTAAGCAGCATTGTGTAATTATTGTGCGTCCACGGAGCGGTACCTACATTTTACTATGTTTTGACGAAAAATGTACTCTGTATCTTAACACCTTCAAAAATCTCCACTCGCAGCGCAAAAATATCTGAACGATTACGCCTCTATAAATATAATGTATAACTCATTATTGACCACTTAGTCCATGTTTTTATTTAAAGTGATATGACTAATACTGACCGACCTTAAAAATGGTTTTCTCTATCGCTATAGGTGTATGTAGAACGGGGTCGAAGAGGCAATCGCGACCCAGACGACCGTCCACGACTTCCGGCGGCGACGCGCCGGGGATGAAACGATCTCCCTCCACACTCTCAACCATCTCCACTACGTCTACCGTGTCAGGCTACCGGCCGCGATCCTCGCCCGCGGGACTCTTTAGCTATACCGGCGGTGAGTACTCATTCTACTTGAAACGATCACAATCTCAACTCTCTTCACTCCTCCTACTCCCTGGGGATACTGGCCACGGTCCTGGTCCAGGGGGTTCGTCAGCTATAGCAGTGAGTACAGCCTCGGCCTACATGTAGACTGCTGGGCAAATTGATGAGCAGAGATCAGATAATTCTCTGCCAACTTTTGACTTGCTAATATATGTAGAACAATTATGGAAACAATACATAATCAGATTAAAATCCAGTACATTTACAAAATGCATTTTGTTTAAGTTTTCCATGCTCTCACACAAGGTCAGGGCTAGATTGGTGCAAACATGTTTGTTACATTCAGATAAGTGAAATTGCTCGACATATATCGTGTTTGTGGATATGGAATGTGCTTTTGAATTGTAGTGCCATTAAACTTGTATGTTTATTGTGTGCTCTGTATTCGTATCGCGGTTCTTATATTTATCTCCTAAAATTAGTGATTACCTACTTGAATGTTAGTACAGAAACAACACCAAAGTCTTACTTTTATTAAATTAAATACTTTTCCCACAATGCACACTTGAAATTATCAATTTTGAGATAGATAATTTCTTTAATATTCTTCAACACTTGGTTACACTTAACGTGAGCGGTAGCATCGCGACCGACAAATAGCGCGTAAAAAATAGCCGAAATAGTAAATATTTAAAATCATTGCTGCAATTCCGAAAGGCCAAACTATTTTTTCTTTTACCCGCTTCGTCTGCTCCATGTTTGCCTCGAGGCGGTCTAGTGGGCACTAGTAACACACATGCCAAGGTTCATATCGATGAAATTTAAGATATTAAACCTTATTTCAAGGAAATAAGGGCTTTTTCATGTCAGAACGAATGTTGGTAGAGCTGTACCTGAACCAATCTAGTGTATGCTTACTACGCCATCTTTAAAAACGAATGAATTCTCATTTGCTGCTGCGAAATAAATATGCTGGAATAAAATCGTGTAATGTTAAGCCGTTGGCACATTTATTACACGTCTACGTTCGTAGCCCTCTACGACGTAGAGGGCTACGAACTAATTAAATCACGACAGGGGTCCGATTTCGGAACAAGTCTCTTGTAGCACATAGGTACTTAAGGCATCGGACTCGACTGCCATCGGTAGCGGCATCGGCAGCGATGCGCCTGGATACGCCATAGGTAGGAGCGAGTGGCCGCACTCCTACCTCTCGCTCCCACGTATGCCGCGCCGCTGCCATGCCACTTTGCTCAAAGTCCTGGCTGGGCCCTTATATAAGATTCCCACCGAACCGGCCAAGCCGGTTCGCGTAGCGCTGCATCGCAACGGATGCGCGAACACCCGCAAACATAAAATGTAACGTCGGAAACTTGTAAAATGCGCTCAGGAGCGCTCCGGCCCCGCCTGGTCTGTCAGAATCACACTGGTACACTTAGATGGGATTGATTGGTCTCAAATGACAATTTTTAGTTGTTTAATGGAAGCCCAGTACGTTGTGATTTATCATAAAATCTATCTTTTATTTATATGATTTCTTTCATCTTACTTATTTATGAATTTACTATGAATCAATCATCATTTATTTTTGTTAGTTTGAATCGCGTCTAAATATTAGACTACAACTCGCAAAAATATGCGACCCCCAGTTATATCACGATTATAATATGAAATCTGCTGATAAACATTCATGGACGCTCAGAAGCGCGTAGCCGATCCCATAATATATAAAATTATTTTTTTACGATCAAACATTCTTTCTATAAAAACGGCATCAGAATTAGTCAAAGGATTGTAAAGATATGTCTTTTATTGTACAACTCGTCCTTCAACCTTTGTAGCTAGTAATCTAGCCTTGATCTATAATCTATTGGTACCATAAAAAACAGATCATGGGGCGTCATCCCCATTTATTCTATTGAACAGTGAGGTCACAGAACAAATAATGGGTTAAAATATTGTCCGATGGAATAGATATTCTCATTTGTTGAGAATCATCCGGAGTAACACTTTCTCTGCCAAGAACCCGCGTAGCGGCTGCCTGCTACGCCCGAGTCGCTTTCCGCTGCTTAGCGGGAAAACCACAGGATCGGCTACGAGCGTAGCGATTCATGGAAGTGAACATGTTAAGAAGCAAGCGATGGCTTAACACAAAACATTGGGTAATACCTAATGGCTAATTTAATCGTTGTTAACACAAAGAATTCTAAAATCAATAAAGGTTCGGCAACATGCGTGCATTACTCTGAGGACACAAGAATGACGGTATCTGCTTACCATTAGGCAGGCTGTTTACTTGTTAGCCACCGACGTAGTATAAAAAATGAACATAAGTACCGTAGCATTATAACTAAGTTTCAAAACATGCCAAATGTATTAAATTATTATTATTTAAATAGATTCCTTTTCGTTGGTTTACACTCAGGTGCGACCATAATGCGTAGACACGATTGTACATTTTAGCACAGAATCGATATAATCATAAAATTCGAATTGCTTGAAATGCAATATTGTTGCAAGTAAGTAATGTGTGCTGTACCTGTCTGCACAGCTAACCGAAATAGTTACGACTTCAGTTGGTCACGTATTAGCTTCCCGAGGTAGATATAGAGTTAAAGAGATGGCTTGTAAGTTCGTGACGAACAAACATCAAAATAGTGGACGTGCTTTCTATCCAGAGGTAACGGGTTACTTGGGATACTTTTACAACCGTTTCCTTACATGTCACTGGCGTGCAGAATGCCTTCAGCGGCAAGAGTTGTTTTATTTATCCCCGTAGTTTTATGCCACTAACGGTAAAGGATTTGTTTGACAAAAGCATTTTGATGGATCATTTTAGGTCACAACGCAGAAGCTGATTATTATCGGACCATGACAGCCTCATGAAATCTTGACCGTGGCTTAATGAATATGAATTAAATAGATCTCTGAAATCTATGGCAATAGGTGTATCAAAAGCCGCTACGTATGATTTCGGTCCTAGCTCTATAAATAAAATAAAAAATGTAAACTCCTAGGAATTCTTACACTTAGAATAGAATAGAAAAACTTTATTTCGCAAATAACAGTAAGTACATTTTGGATTTACACTTAGATGCTATATTAATACTAAGGTTATATGCGAAAACGGAGTCCAGTCAGCATAATGTCTCTCCACAGAAGGCGAAAGGACGCTATGTGGATCCACATGTGGCGCGCTACAGAACTGCACGTTACATAGTACAACTAGTTAAAGGGTTTTATTTATACACACTAATATTCACGTTCAATGTGTGTCATCTAAAATTACAAAGGTTGCATATAGAACTTGCATTTGAAAATAAATTGCTAACTAGGTACGAAAATTAACATACACTATACACTATAAAGACACTGGAAGGCTATGCTGGATTTATTTGTTGATCTAGTAAATACATTTTTAAGATTTTTTTTAAATAAATTTAATGTGGAAGCATTTTTGAACGGGGTGAGATTTTATTCCAGCTTGCAGCTTATACATCTCAGGTCTCTTTTAGCCATGCCAGAACCATAAATTATACCTACAACTGCATTTCATCCTCCAGCTACAGCGCGACCGACCCGCTCCGCGTCAGGCATCAGCATAACGCGCGTGACGGACCCCATCGGCGGCGGCGTGACCATGGCGGTCGGCGGGAACGAGTACTCCCGCCGGCGTGCTGCCTCCGCGCCCGCTACGCCCGCGCTGTCGCCCGCGACGTCGCCGCCCGGCTCACCTAACCGGGGACCTCTCCAAAGGTTAGCTCACTTTGACGTCTAATTTACCTGCTAAATGGCAAGTAGCGACAGGCCCATCCCAGCGCAGGCGGCGTAACTTTCGGCGACGGACTTCAGGCTACAATAACGTACCTACGGTGACGGAGCTCAGGCGGCATAACGGACGGTGACGGACCTCAGGCGATATTACGTACGGTAACGACCATAACGGTCGCGTCCACGTCGAACCTCACCAAAAGACAGGTAAATGGCAAACCCACTGTGGGCTACTTGCCCATTCACACTATTCACATGTATTTACACTTAATATGTATAATACCTTACTACTAAATATTTACACACATATTTATTTACATACATTTATACATCTACATACATGACCATATTACTACACACTAATCTATATTTCATTTATACATATTTAATACACTTAGTATATTTACATTACACCCGTCAATATTGTTGACATGCCAACAGTTCGGTGCATTGCGACCGCGCACGGTCCGTGCGAGTCGCCGGCCGCCCGAGAGTTGCTATGCGCGCGGCTAGTCGATCTCATATACTGACGCGAAGCGCATGCCGTTCTCGACCGCTATCCGCTTACGTTTTATTGCCATCGCTTGCGCTTAACTTTGTTATTTATCTTTGCTTCTTATTTCCGTACTGTTCTCTTCTGTGTAAACTATCTTCTGACTTTGGATATACCTTCTGTGTTGTACTTACTGACATTATATATATTGGAGAAAAGTGAGGTGTTTACATTGCGGGACAATACCTATCGTCCCTGCACATGCGAGACATCCCTACACCACCTAAGCCTAACCAGCTCAGAAGGTTGTCTGCGCGTCCACTGCGCGCGACACTCTTTCCAACACGCCTTCGCCCGGCTTGCGTTATTAGCTCACAGACAAATATAGCTTACTGACTGGCGAGTATTCGCACTAGCGATGGCAGGCCGGTCACCGTTCGCGCTCTTTTTTGCTATACATGCCAATGCATATGGAGAATTCGCCGCCACGCCCGCTAAATGTTTTGAATATACTTTTGCATATAGATTAAAACGTATAAATTTATTGCCAATTTATGGTCGAATTAAATTAACGCTCTAGTACTCGTGAATGCCAATGAACACACGTATGTTTATGACGGAAAAAAACCGTTTCAACGTTTTAACCCTTTTCGCGCCGACCCGCAAAAGGCTCGCATATACTTAACAGTAAAGTGGTAATAAAACTCCTTTCGATTGAAAGATGGAGTTATCATATGCGGCACGACGACCGCCTTGGCGCAGGTTACTGATGAGATCAACGAGGCTCTGGACCAGCGGAAGCAGGTGGTTGTGGTCTTCATAGACTTTAAAAAAGCTTTTGATACACTGGGCCACAACCAGCTGCTTCAGGCAATGGAAGAGTGTGGAATCGCGGGACTACTTCTCGGTTGGCTCCGCGCCTACCTCGAGGATCGAACCTTGCGCACGGCGGTGGCAGGCGAGTGCGGCGCGCCCGCGTGCGTTTCCAGCGGCGTGCCGACCGGTTCCGTGATCGGGCCCGTCGGGTACATAGTTCATGTTAATAGCTTGTGTAATGTAATCAAACACTGTAGTATATATATGTACGCAGACGACACCTGACTAGTTTACGCGGATAAAGACCTAAGCTTGATAGAATACAGAATACAAGAAGATTTAACTAATGTAATAAAATGGGCACACGATAATGGCATTACAATCAATATTGAAAAAACAAAGTCTATGTGCATAAGGTCTCCGCACTCTAGGGATAGGTATAGGCGACCGTGTATAGTGGGGCATAGCTTTGATTGCTTACACAGTCCGCGGGCGGCAGCGGCTACTGCCTGCGTGCGCCTGTGCTGAGCTCCAGGTGGTGAAGCAGTACAAGTACCTAGGCCTGCTCATAGACCATAAGTTCTCATGGCAGCCGCATGTAACCGGCTTATGCAATAGATTAAGATCCGTAGGGGAAGAGGGGGGACAGTGGATCACGGGGAACAGTGAATAAAAGTATCTAGCGCCATCGTTTACGCACACATTCAAACGCCGACGAGTGTTTGTAAACTCGTCTCGACGGGCCGTACACTGCGCCAGTCGCCCGCGAGCTCAGGCACAAGGAGGGTGCGTTATCGCTGCCAGTCGAACAACACAGTACGTAAAATTTATTTTACATATTCATTGAAAATGTTTGTAGGCAAATTTACGCGTGTTATTGAATGTGTTTTTGTTTTATCTTGTTACTTTGTCATTGCAAATTGTGTTGATTGGTGTTTTGAGGGTAATAATATATATTTAATTTTTTTGGTGAATTATTCTTACTGTAACGGTTTATGGGGTAGACTGGGCCATCTCCTTGTGGGGAGCAGTGGATATGGGTCCAGTGGTACTATGTAAATCTAGGAAACTGGCTACCTCGCCTAGACTGATTATATTATATTTTTATGATTATTTGTAAACTAGTGAAACTAAAACCTGCCTATGTGGCTGCCTGATTGCTGTGATTTTATGTTGTAGGTAGACATTTGTGCCTATATTACAGATTATAATAAGTGATATTAAAATTATCGATAAGTATTTTTTTTGATGACATAAAGTATTGTCTTTAAGTTTTCTTTTTTGAATTTATATTTTCTATAATAAAACATAACTTTTGTTGATTTATGACGTTATTTTATGTAACTTGATACATATGATCCCGTGTTCCCCCTATGGTCCATAGTTCCCAATGCCCTGATTCAAGGTTCCCCGAGCATGGGGAACAGTGGACCAATTCCCTTTTTTTTTTAAAGTCACTCTGTAGCCTAAAGTTCCATTTGTGTGCCTTCTATAGTGCATTTTATTTATGCCTTAATAACCCCTTATTAATATGAAGACAAGAAAACGGACATAAAGTGTGTCTGTGTATCTGCTGGGCTATGTGCCTCAAAACAAAAACTGATCCACTGTCCCCCCTCTTCCCCTACTTGTAAAGTTCCACCATTTGAAGTTCGTCGTAAATAGGGCTACATTATGCACGGTATACTATGCGCTCGTTGACTTACTTTTGTCGTATGGACTGGTAAGCTACGGTCGTACATTTAAAACATATTTGGATAAGTTAAAGGCCCTACAAATTAGATTCATGAAATTAATGGTCGATAATAAGACTAAACAAAGATGTCAAAATAGTACCTATAAAAATCTCTTCTTAGAATGTAAAATATTACCAGTTCACGAAACAGTAGTGTTACTACTAGCCTTAGATCAATTTTGTAACGATGAATTTAAAAAACCTATTGCCAATCAAAGGCTAGTAAGAAATAGAAACAGCGAGAGGTTAGGTCTGCCTAGTTTTACAAATTATTACGGACGAAGTCCGTTTACCGTCAGAATTAAAAAAACACATGTACAACAAAACAAACATTTAGAAAGACAGTAAGCACCTTATTATATCCTGAAGACTCAAATTTCAAGTACAAATTCACGAGAGAATCGGACAGCTTAATATTATAACCTAAGTATGTTTATTGTTCAGTATTGAAGTAAGAGATAACGATGAACCATACCTAGGTAAGTAAGAGTACCTGATCGACCATATGTAGACTTCATTACATTGAAATGAAGTCTGCCAATGGCCGGTCAGTGATTTCATTTTATTAAGTTTTGGTATACCATTGTCATTCGCAATAACTTTTTTTGATTCAAACAGCTTACTAAACAAATTGTACATACCACTATGAAGTATTGTATACCACACCACTTGGCAGAAGTATTGTATAAAAAAACACTGTAAGCTCTTAACTGAATAAACCATTTTTCATTTTTTTTTCATTCATTCATAAAAAAAAAATCTATTACTGATTTACGTTCGTCAATTTAATATGAAGCGTATGAGTCATACACAAAACAAAAACAAAATTCGTCCTCCTGTGGTCAATAATTAAGAGCTCACGTGCATATAAATAATGATTTTATCGAATAGTAGTATAGAAGAGGAGACGCCGTTTATGCGGATTAAGAGTCCAAACAAAAGTTAGGCTTCGTAGCCCTTACCTTTGATAATGTCCACAGGAAAGACGCGAACCTAAATCTGTGTATGACTCGTATGCATTACACCCGCGCGTGCGTCATCATTATCGTTCTCTCTCTCTCTCTAGTCATTCCCTCATGACTGAGGATCGTGGTCATCAACAAGTGGTCCACACTTGGAGTGAACTATTTGTTTCCATCGGTTTCTGTCCATCGCGGCCCTGACGACGGAGCTAAACCTGTACACCTGTACAGTCGGCACCAACTCTAACGAAAGAGCGGTTATCATCGTATAGATATCGAATCAAATTGAGAAGATGTTGCGGGACCCCCATTATTATTAATATACGTACATAAATAAGGACATAAATATCTGCAACTACAGAGGATTGTATTGTCATTGTCATAGGGGCTTCTACAGATATTTATGTAGGTACATATTAATAGGTACCCCTGACTGCACGTACCTAATACATTTTATTACTTTGCTATTTCAATGCAACAAATGTACTCGACCGGGTCGGTTATTAACTTATTAGTATGCATTTAAATATTGACATTATGTTCTTAATAAGTTTATGGTGCTGCTGAGTTTTATATGTTATTTCACATAAGTTTAGGTACCTGCTCATTGTCAGTCGCATGCGACGAACTTATGCAGCAATCACACTCCTCCATGTCATACTTTCGGCAACGAATGTTGCCTCAACCTGTTTCAGTCGACTCATAAGTTTACTCATCCGCATGCGGTGGACTAAATAATGTAATTGCCTCATAAAATGAAAGTGCCTCACAGGTTATAGACACGTAACGTGATATCAAATTTGTAATTTTTGCCATATTGATTCCTCAATTAGATTTCATTTTGATTTTATTTTGTCACCAATTTCTTTCCTCACAGAAAGGCGTGTGCATGGGTTATACCCACAGTGAACTGGCACCCCGACTCCATGTGACTTTACACACACCGCGCGCACCATAAAAAGGTTATCTCATTTCATTTTTGAACTGCTTATATTATCTCAACCACCTTCTATCAACAAAAACGCAATTTCAAACGTGCCATAAAGAAAATCCTCTTTTGAAAATCGTGCGAGCTGGGGTTGAGAAAGTAAAAGGTCGATTTTCTTTTGTTTTAACATCACCAATGCTAAGCATTCAGCGCAGACTTGACACATTTAAGTCATTATCTCAAAGCTAGTCTGCGATATAATATATCCTTATCTCATTTATCTGTTGTGGGTGGACTTTTTGCCGGACCTTTCTGAAATAGATTACGAGAAATAGATTCTGCTGGCTCAGCAAACGCTTCAGCGTTGGTTTTGTTTTATTCGAAGTCGTTGCTGCCCTGTCATTTATTTTAAGATAAAATACATATTATATATATATATAATAATGATTAAATACTGTTATTGAGTTTGCACTGTACCAATATCGATTCGTATCTATATTGGTACATCCACGACAGTTTTGTAGCTCAAAAACTATCTACCTAGTTTCGATTGTGATTCTACTTACTTATGGGTCAGCAGGACGCTCGACTCTCCACACAAACCTAGTTTGTTTCTCATTTTAAAACGTCATGTTAGAATAACATGATATTTTGTACACACAATGGGATCCATATCTATGTCGGAAACTAGCATATAACATATGTATACACTCGTGTGCAAACACAATAACATCAATTCATCGGTATTTATATCTTAAATAGGAATTATTCACATTTCAGTCCTACACAGTGAAACTGTCGATGGGGTGTAATCGTAAAGCAGTAATTGTTGGTTCAGTGATGAGTGATTGTTGAGATAACAATCTGTAACAATCGTTTCTATGACATTGCCCACCGTGGATTCAAGTGGGTTCACAACATGGCCTCGATTCAACAGGGGATCCGAAACCATGTTTGATTGATTGTGCACTGTTTAATGCGCTCGCCCTGTCGCATTTTCCTAAAGGTAGTGTAAGATAAGCAAACACCAATACACAGCTAAGTATCCTTATTTCGAATTGTATGTACTAGCGCATACAAGAATAAAGACCCAGGACTTACCTAAACGTGTAGGGATCTTAACGGGTTTGGTGCATACGCCTTAATGACAACTTGATACGTCGCATTTGTATTGCCATATCGCACTGTTAAAATTGGATTAACTCTCAATCGCACTAAGGTCCCAAGTTCCTGAGAGGTCACGCATGAAATTTGATGTATTAATAGTAACACTATGAATAAATATAGCGCGTTTGTGTTGATCCAGGTCGCGTCCGCTGCAGAGGTGCTCGTAGCATGCGGCCCGGGGGCCGCCGGTGACCGCGCCGCGCCAGGCCTCTGTTACAGGCTACTACAAGGACCGCGACCCCCGTGCCCGCGGTCAGCGCGCTGACAGCTTACAAAACTACATGACCTAACACACACCCGCCTGAACAACAATGTTGAAATACTAGATGTGGTCAGAATGCTCGAACACAGTTGCACAGTTGCATTCACGGACGCTATTGCAACCGTGTGTACGTAACAAAGCGTTGGAACGCTGGTGTGCATGGTATGTACAATATGCCTTTATAATAATCATTGTGTGTGTAACGTACGCCCACATTTTCACACACGCAGTGTTAGCACCTTTTCTTTCTAATCTTCGATCTTTATCTTATATATGAACGCGAATACGAAAAAGATTATCGCCATAAGTATTTTTGCTTGTGACGGTATCAATGTGCTAGAATTATGGGTGCTTTGGCCATAAAAGCGGCCTTTGGATAATCAAGGAATCCGTGGATCAATGTGTCTATGAAATGTCGCATAGACTAGATCAGTCGAAGGAATAAGGCCGTCATACTAAGTAGACTTAAGTGGGATAAGTACTTGCCGGAAGGAGGTTTGGATACTGATCTCAGCATAATTATAAAGATCAATTAATGATGTTATCTGTGTAATTGTGAACATATAACGAAATATTTGGTGTACTTTTTGACTTCCTCACGTGTCAAAAGATTGGTTTAAATGTTGTAAAATATTCACTGTGTATCCGCCCTGCGCTGTAAAAAATGGTAAGAAAAATACTGATGTTAATTAACATGCTTTCGGGCTTGAATTAAAGGTAACTTTCTCTATAATACCGCCAATTCGATCTATCTCATAAGATTCATCAATCAGATGAGTTTTTAGATAGGATTAAGTTATTTGCAAAAATGTATCTAGAGAGAATAAAATTCTTCTCTGATGTAAATAAACTCTCACTAGATCCATTCCTCCCAAAAGTGTAGCAGATGAAAGAAATAACGGCAGTAGATCCATTGTAAATACAAATGTAATTAGCGGATTAATTTAATGGATCTTCTGAAATAGATCGACTTTTGACAAGGTTGCAACTGTTTCTTTAATGTGTCTTTAATTTGTTCTGCTTTATCCATAATATTTTAAAGTGTAAGTGTAATAAAATAAGTTTGTACGTCACCGAGAAATGTCTTATAACAAGTTGGGTGAAATTGTGGTACTAGAACCAAATTGATACGGCGTTATTTCGTCACGAGACTCAACTAAATATGCTCTACCAAGAGAAATTGAAACTAATAAAAAAGATAGTAAGTAATGTGTCGTAATTTTGAAGATCGTTTTTTTTCTGAATAGTGAACGTCACGAAAAGACTTAATTAAAAAACATTTATCGTCAAAATAAAGCATTATGCAACGATTAAAAAAAGGGTTTCATAGATAAATTTCTGCACAATGGAGCATTCTAGGAAACGCTTTGCTTTAAAAAATAAGGCTACTTGACGTGATGTTTCCCTAAGCAAATACCTGTACGATGCCTCGTCGGGAAGCAAATACCTGTACGATGCCTCGTCGGGAAGCAAATACCTGTACGATGCCTCGTCGGGGGATGTATTGGTCGAAGTGATAGTTATGTAACGTAAACAAACATTTGTAGTCCAATTGCTAATAAGTCGAATTAAACAAAACGGATTTATAATGAAAATGCTGTATGTAAGTACTAAGTTAACTTATGGGGAAGATAACGAAATATAAATTAGATATGTATAAGGAAGATGATGCTACTTTAAGGAAATGCTCTGGCTGGTTCAGATGTTCGGATACGAATAACTTTATTCTAAACTTGAGTAAACTGTAGCTGTAGCTTATACCTATTTATATAAATTGTAAATTATAAATTGTCGTTAAATTCCATGCGCCTATGAATTTTAACATTTAGCTATTAACTTTAATATTGTTTCAATATCCACTTCAAACGAATCTCGCACTTTTTTTAGACAAGTCGATGTGCCGCAATTTATAAATAAAAATGAGCCTTATGGTAAAGTAAATTAAGCACAATTGTATTGTTTAGTACTCCTAATGCGGTCGCTCTCATTTTTAATTAGTTTGGCTGACTAACATCGTGTTTATACTTCTCCGTTGACTTAATAAGACGATCGTAATTACTGTGTCTGATGTGATCACCGCCTAAATTGACTTCTGGCGGGCAGCACCAACTTACGATAGCAGACCGATCAATGTCATTCCATACTTGGCAAACTTAACATACATTCAGATTTTAACAAAAACCGCTTACGATTACAGACGGTTTGATGCAACTCACCCTTAGTCGCATGCGGTGATAACACTCACTGTCACTGACAGGAACGCGCCTCGCGGGCGCCTACGCCGTAGCCGCTCACCCTACGCGGGAACACCACGAGATCGGCTACGAGCGTAGCACGTAGCGATGCATGGCAGTGAATGTGCTAATACACCCAACGAATAACGACTAATACTTTGTTCACCTAAAGGGTGAATTATACAGAGAAGGCGTAAGGAGAAGGCGAGGCGCAGACGCAGCGCAGCTCGCAGGCATGATGCCGCTTCAAACTATTGTAGACCTTAATACAATGGGATAAGGTCCATTGGTGAATTACACTCAAGCTTGAGTGTAATTCAAAATACGTCTCCTTAGTACATTTTGTATACTTACAAACGTTTTGAAGCGGCATCGTGCCTGCGCTGCGCCTGATGTGCCATGTGCCTCACGGCGCTTGTGTGTATTTCACGCCTAATAAAGTATTACTCGTTGCTTTCACACGAGTGAAATGGAATGATGTCGCATAAGTTTATTCTATATCGTATGCGGCGGACTATAGTAATTGTTAGATAGCCTGAACCAATTGAATTAGTACATTTTGTTATTTTCCATTGTAACGTCAAAATAATGTATCATTGCTCAAAATTGTGAACCTAATCCGTTCCTCGTGCACGGTTTATAGTAGATATACCCATAATTTGCGCTCTTAATCGCAAGTCACACGTTAATAGTTCTAAGTATTTTCTCCTTTATACATATACTTACCTACAACTGACATTCTAGTTTAAGCTGTATCGACTGTCACTAACTCCCAATTTATTTGGTGTAGTCACATAAAAGTTGTAAGTGGTTAGCTATTAAGTATAATTTTGGAAGTAAAGTAACAGTCTCAAAAACCGTAGGTAAAGGGTTCGATTAGTTATGAGTGAGAACAGACAATCAGAGGCGTATTATCCATATAGGCAAGCTAGTCAAGGGTTCCAAAGGGGCGCGTGACGAGCAGCACGCATTTTTTTCTTATAATTTGTAATTTATGGCCTATAGAGGGGCGCCGATGAGATGCTTGCCTAGGGCGCTCTCTACGTAATCTGCCTCTGGAACAAGTCAAAGTAGTTACACTGTTAGTGCCATCAAATATATTTTACGACGTAAAATTTTGTACGCAACACGGGCGGTAATTCGTAAAGCCCCAGAGCGCATAATTAACAAACACCTGCGATCTGGGGCATTCACGAATTCACCGCCCTAGTTACGTAATGTACTATTGAGACATTATATGACTTGACTTCTTGACTAGTTACGACACTGACTATTACTTACTTAAATTGGGTTGTGAGTGACATGCGAAGGCCTATCCACTCGCTGCGAAGCACAAATACATTTTAAATTAATTGGTGGTTGAAATCATTTTATTGGAATTTGAATCTAATAGCTTGGACAGTAGAGTATCTTTTAAACGGATTACTATTATGCAACTCGGTCAACTCAAATATTTTTAGTAGGTATAGGTAGGTTTTTTTTATATTTTTGATAAGAGGACATGTTTGCAAAATGTATGACGGCAAGTAGTGCAAGTTGTTGTGCAAATTGTAGTGACAGGTGCCGTAATTAAATGGCGCATCTAAGACATGTCAGTGTCAATCTTCCACAAGGCCTACCACAAGGTCTTAATGCCAGCCGTGCGGCCTGAATCACACTGGCGCGGCTTGCGGTGGCGATCAATAATAAATTTGACACCTAATGACAAGTTTAAGTACTACTTATTGACCGCCGCGGCCAGGCCGCGCCAGTCTGTGAGACCCTTAAGGCCTGCCACACACTGGCGCGGCCTGCGGTGGCGGACAATAGAAAATTTGACAGCGGCGGACAAGTTTACTATTGTCCGCCACGGCCAGGCCGCGCCAGTGTGTGGCAGGCATAAGCCCTAGGGTGTAAAATTTACTGCAGGGCAATCAAGCGCCATACATCCATTCATTCAACAAGTAACTTTTTCACGTATCACTTTCCAGCCATGCAGCTTGGGAATAATATAGTGCTGCAGTGAGTGATAGGCTTAAAACCTAAGTTGTGAAATTTTGCATATCTCTTTCTCTCTCTCGTCTCGCTAGGGCTTAGCCTGATTAGGAATTGTGATTTAGATGCCTTTAGCACGGTGGCATTAGGTGACTAGATTTTAATAACTTTACTAATATGAAGAAATGCTGCCACTGTAGCTTTGTTATAAACTCGATAAGTAAGTCCCCTACATGTCGTGTACTTGTAATATTTTAAGGAAACTCTATTCTTTATTTATTCATATTCTGAATGCCGGAACTACCTCACCCCGTACAATAATGTCGTAAAATACAACTGCCTGAACGGCTAGCTCATGACCGCGCGAGAGCTGGCGCTGAGCGAGATAGATAGATAAACTACTCTTCTCTTTCTAAGTGTTCTATTTAACCCATTAAGTGCCATAGATTTCGTAGCCTATAACACGGGGAACTCCGTAGCAGAGCGCCCCACTACAGTGCTTTCATTAGATCTTTGGGCGGGTGACAGCTGTGCAAATCACAGACTAGAGAGGTGAAAGAGTCCAAAATTGGGTCGATAAAACTAATAATTTAAAATCACAATTATAACAATGAATGTTAACATAAGTGGTAACATAGTTGTTTATGCTCAAATATTTTACAGTAGTCATATTCAGGCGGTAAGTGAAATATTTCTCTCCCACATCGACCGTAGCCGCTTATTTTGAGTAAAATGAAATGGTGCGTCTAGTGTCCCCCGCACCAAGCTATAAAACCTGAACCACACTGGAGCGACCTGCGGTGGCGGTCAATAGTAAATTTGTCAGGCTATAAGAGGCTTAATGAAAGCATTGTGGCGGGTTTCAGGCACTAAACGTGTTAAGACGGATAGCATCTATATATCTCACGCGCGTACGCATCTTGTGCTAGCCGTGCTGGTTAGTGCATATTTCGCTAAATACACTTAACATACTTATGTGAGCACAAATTTAATGATTAATTTTCACATCGAACTAATTGTTTCTTTTTATTTAAAGTTTAAATGATTGGGGCACTGGGGTAGTTCTAGCTATTATGTTTAGTTAGCGGCACTTTTCTTAAATACCTATCTAATATTCTTCAAACGCTTATAAGATTAATAAGTACCTTAAAACCAGTCTACTTTACCGAGGGATGTTAGTGTACTGTAGTAGGACACATATGCATCACCGCATGTGTAACAAACCTAATGACCCTTGGCAAAGTCAGTGGACTGGGCGGTGCTCCAGAGAAAAGTGACAAAAAATATAATCACCAGTGATAACCTACCTCGATCCATCGCAAGGACAATATTTTATGAACGATTTAAGAGCACTATTTTGTCAGCTAGTTTGAAACACCAGAAAGATCCGTATTTATATAATCGTAGGTACGTAAACAAGTCTTGGTTCATATTTACACCCGATCAATAATGATTATATGAGAGTTAAATAATATTTATCGAAACACACATTGTATTGTTGAAAAATCCCAGTTTTGAAACATATTTTTATACCTGTGTTAGGTACCATATGCACTTAAATTGTGGCTCTTTGTTGACGTTTGAATATTTTTTAAGTCGGAAGCAATAATGTATGATAATGCCATGCCAAAAGGCATGGTGATTGTAACTGTATATTTTTAATAAAAAAAACCCGAATGCAGCCTCTTTGTATGATTTATACCATGCTTATACTCAATTAGCCTCTATGAGGTAACCACGAAATTGAAACCTTTGAACGCCAATAACGACTGTCAGACATTGGTGTTCACAGGGAAGCGTTTACAGGCTCTGAGTATATATCCATCCGGGAATACCTATCCGCCAGCCCGATACTACCCCGGTCGGGAATTCCCTGTCAACAGAATTGTCCCAGAGATCAGTCCTTGGCAGGACGTTGGAAAAAAGGTCAACACGATCACTGTCCCCGTACAAAATGATCTGACAACCTCACACGTCCAAATGGCTTCTAGGTGTGAATCCATTACGGAAGCACGGACTCCAGGAAAGCAGGTGTATGGCCCATCATTGGGGGCACTCCGACAGGGATCTGAAGGTAACACTTACGTTACTTTTCAATGGCGACGCGAACCGAGACTAGGTACCTACATTTGGTAAAGGAACAAGGTAACTAAGTATACCTACCAATTATGATGGAGAATGGAGCAACCTGTTTCTCATTTGGCGGTCACCAAGGTACGAAGACTAGCTGCCTTGCGAGATGCATAAACAAAACAAGATGGTAAGTAGCTAAAGGTAAAAATAAAACACGTTTGTTAATATATCAATATTGTTATGTAGATATTTACTTATATTATAACTTGGAGCTAAAACATTTTAATTCATATATCTAACATTATCTGGTTAAAATTTCATTCAACAATGATTCACAAAACGTTATGAACATGTCTCGTTTCTGCACCTTCGAATCTACTATTTCAGTTACAAAAATAATTTCAATTTGTAATAGGGAATGAAGGAAGCATTCTTAAATCTAGATTACATTGGCCTATCAATCGCCTCCATTCCTTATTTCAATAATTTCATAAACCGATCAATTTGAAAGAGTTGAAGACTCCATCAATAATTTTCCATAGCAAGTAGGTACACGTATAATATCCAAAAGTATAGGTACTTAGATTTTTGGATTATTTGACATGTACCCTCATACTAGTAAGCTTCAGAATCGGGAAATTTATTGGGCTCTTCATAAAAAAAAACACTCCTCGTTGATCGGGTTAAAAAGGGACCTAGGTTCTTTAATTGACAACCATAAAATGACAAATAAATAAGCGTCACTACGTTTATATAAAAATCTAACAAATTAATATAACAAATGCGCGGCAAGGGCCTATGAAGACTGCGTTTTTTCAGCGCGCCGTCGACGTGTTTGTGTCGTGGTGTCGATTTACACGTGATTTGACACAATCGCGCGACGGGCTTAAAAATCGCAGTCTGTATAAGCCCTACAGGTTAATTGGCAAGTGGAAGCGATGCCGAATCGATGTGAATCAAATGAAAGCAAGTATTTACAGTGGGCTAGCCTAGCTGGCAAGAAATCATGCAAATTGTGGATTTTGTGTAAGTTATTAAAATAATAATGCCCGTTCTACACAACACAACTTGATTATCGGATTCAAACAAAGTATGTAATAGGATTTGGTACGAGTACTAGAACGTTTCTATGTAGGTAAGTAGGTACGTATTATAAATGATGTTCTTACATAGTAAGCTAGTGTATTTTTATTAAAATATTTTTTGGATTGAATAAAGTGCATTGAATTGAATAATTAGGTCAACTCCCCCTTTCAGACCGCATAATAAAGGGTTGCGCTAATGTAAAATGAAATATGTATTCTTATTGACTTTATGTTTCTGATTTGACAATTAGTTGTAATCAACCCACACAATTGTATTGGCCAGGTCCGCAATGGCTACACACCTATCAATTTGTCACAACAACCGACTTTAAACTGGATGAATTGAATGCTTGTTGTTTCTTTCCAACTTATAGCCGAGTCTTTACGTTGTTGTTGGGTGCATAATGGCCTGAAAGCTACCAGGTTCCTTTAATAAAGGATCATTCACCATCACTCTTTGTGTAGAAAGGGCATTGTAGGTACTTTTTTTTCAATTCAATCAATGTTGAGTAGAATCTATGATATAATTGTACCTTACATTAGCCATATGCATTCATAAATTATTAAATACGTAGAAATTGCAATCTATGGTTAACACATATACACATTGACAACTAAATTATTAAGTAAGTAACATTAAGTTAATGTAAATATTTATTTGTACGTACATTAAAACAGTATAATCAGTGGCCGGATTCACGAAGTTACATGTTACAATTTTACACGTTTACACTGGCAACACTGAGGTGGTAAACCGAAAAGGGGTCTATACATGTCATGATTTGTCAGCCCCAATTTATCAGAAGCTGACAATTGCTATTGTCTGGAGGCATGTTGCGCTGCTGATCCAAGTGTCAAACCAGTTGTACTTAGTGAGAAATTGCATGCACATGTGATCGGATTGTTACATCTGTATGCCACACCCAATTATGACTTCGATATGTAGTACTGACAAATTGTGGTAAAATAACGTAATCTGTAGAACCTATTACGACTGGCCCTTTGACGAGTGTTGCCGGTTCAAACTTGTATAATTGTAAGTTGTAGCTTTGTGAAACAGGCCACGGGTAGACAACGAAATAAGCGAAAATACCTTTAAAGTACAAATTGTTTAACGATTTTAAAGACGGCGGTGAATGATGGTTGTATCTTAATATTTGTTTTGTTGCGAATGTTAGAAAAGTAGGCTACATAACAAATACTACATAGCTTGTAGCACAAGCAAAAAGAGGCAATTACAATTCGTTAAAATGTTGATATAAAAATGTTATGGCACGTATCACAAAAACGTCTTCTCTCTATTTTTTCGGTAATGAAGTCCGGTTCGAAGGACCATGTGTCCACAAGCTAGTGTTTAGTGCCTACCCAGCTAACACGATAGGTTTTATGGTCTACTTTTACTGCCTAAATGAAAGACTATCCAGACATGTCATTTTTTGCCATTAGATTCTTATTTATTACTCACCAATCATTAAAATGGGTTGAAATGTTGTTTGTTATGTGTTTTACATACTGTGTTTAAGAAAAGAAACAGTAGGTAGGTAAGTATATGCCTAACACAACAAATACTAATACACCTACTAAATATATAAACCAGCCTGGCTGGCATGCACGCGTTTATCGTGGACATAAGCATTTGTCACGCTCGCACTCACATACTTGCTATTAAAACATGATTATGCTCGCTAGGCAGTAGAACAGTTGTAACTTATAGAAAGGGGATTTAGCCTCGAAGCTTAAGTAAATTGAGACAGCCTGTTAGAAACTTTGCAGAATTACGGGCAAATAATATTCTTTCTATATAACATCTACACATATTTATAACAGCAATGTTTATTTTTGCATAAACTGTGTTCTATATTATTTAAGTGGTTTGGTAATTGTTTAAAAATGCCTTAGTTGTATCAAATAAAGAAGTTATTGTCATGGAAAGCAAATCTCAATTTAATCATTACTGTGTAAGAAAGTTTAAGAATTATCTACATACTTACATGACTGCTTCTTTGGTTTTCGTTTTAATATTTAGGAACACGGAAACAGTGACACGGGCAGCCGAGCAAATGTTATGCACTTAAAACTAAATTATCTGCTCGTCTATAACCGCTTTTAGAATTTCGAAACTGGACGGCGAAGCACTTGGAAGCATTTAGGCCGAGCCACACCGCATGTGTATGCAGGACGTATGCGTGTGTTGCACTTGCCCCACTGCGTTGTGAAGTATGAATCTCCATAAACCATGTCACAACGGATAGTAGACGTGCACGTGCTGGGCACGCATCTGGTGTGTCCAGGCTTTATAAGGGACGCGCGGGTTTGTAACGCTTCTTGTAATATCGTTTCCAGACTTTCATAGAAGGCTGAGAATGCTAAAATAAATGAATATCAAAGCATGGACCGCAGTCAACAGTTTATTGCGCAATATCAGCTAGCCACCTCCCACACTCATCGTGAGTTTAAGTACCTACTTGAAATTAATTGGATTAATTGAGTTGTATCGAAATAATCCGCTCAAAAAGCGACTTTACCCTTTAAACAAGAAGATTAAAAATCAAATGACAGTTTTATAAAATGTTGGACATTATACATCATTCCAACCATAACACGATTATGCGAAGCTAATATTGTTGCACATGTTGTTTGTCTCAGTTTCCAGAAGCTACCTAGTAGAATCAGCACGCTTTTTTTAAAGTCACAATTTGTCTAAAAGCTAATAGCAAAAGTGGTCCTTAGTTCTTGATCGATTCAATATACTTATATATTTTTTCCAAGCAGAAGCGTGCCCAACGTTATCAATGTATAGTAGGTAAGTACCTAAATGATCTCTTTATGTGCGTATGTACGTCGACTAGAATAATAATAACAAGGTATTCATAATATGAGTAGGTTACTTATATCTGGACAGTGGTGAAAATACCTTGTAAGATAAAACTAGTTACAACCAAGTTTAGACATCGGTACATTTTCAAAAACAAAACAGCGGCTCGTTTCTCGAAGCTACAAGTCAAGGCAACATAGGTACAAAGGCCAACACGGTTATCTAGGACTATCCGTATCTTTCTTATTAGAACACTTAGGCTAAGTTCAGATGACCGCTCGGCGACGCGCGGTTGGCTCGGCGCGCGGTTTAAGATTGTAACATTAGTAACAAATCAAGGTTGTTGTGTACATGACCGCGCTTTCACGGGCACGCGCGGTGACGCGCGGTCATGTACACAACAACATTGATGCATCGCCGCGCGTTCATCTGAACTTAGCCTTATATAGAAAGAGACGGACAGTCTTATCGCGCTGCGACACAGCTCGCGACTCGCGAGCCTTCTTGTGATAACCGTGCAGTCGTTAGTGGTCTAGCGCCTTTACATTGTGTTTATTGTTGACTAGTAAAATTGTAACTTGTAGGTTTGTGTAACGGGTCACTGGACTTAATAAGCATGAGGTCCATAAGGGGCAGGCATAACTTACAGACGAGGTACATCGTAAGTTGAATGTTTGGAACATTATATGTAGGCACCGGCAGATGACTATTCGTCTTTATCTAATTAGAACGCTTAGAAAGCGACGGATAGTCAATGTTGTCGCGATAAAGCTCGCGGGCCGTCGTGTGTAGAGGTGCTGCTGCAAATATACAGTGGCGAAATAAAGTTACTTAATCGTAAGTTGAAAATGAGAAGATTATATACAGCTTCGTTTCTGCGTGAAGTGTTGAGTTGAGAGAGTAATTTACTAATAGATGTATATTGTAGGTATGTATGGAATAGGTACACTATATCTGTACATTCTCCATGATTTTATTTTACAGTTTCTACTTATCTATACACATTATACTTTTATCGAGCCGTGGTCGTCGGGGTATCATCCATTGTCAAATATAATACAATACAATATATTATATCAACACAGCGAAAGGCAAGTGGTGCATATTATTACATTTAGTCCCAGTTTTTCACGACACATGAAAAACAACTTTTCTTTGGCTGTTAAAATTCCTACCCATTTCAGATCTTACGTACGCTTGATATGTTGATGAATTAACTTTTCGCCATTTTGGAACTCTGCGTATCAAATACTCTAGACATATCTCCTTCATACTTTGGTGACCCTACCGCCTTGTTTGTGAGCAGGCGACGTTTGCAATCGTGTCGGCAGCAGTGTCTGAGAGCGTGCTGTCATCACTTTTGCTCGCACTGTTAATCGAAATATTCGGAATGATGGTAACTACTTTGCCAAGAATGTCTGACTACCTATTATGATTCACATCCGATAAAACTTTCATTTTATTAGAAATCAAAGCAATGAACTTACATGTTATGACACTTAGTACTTGTAAAAGATGAAAGTACCTACTTATCAGAATTGCATTGAATTATCCTAAGTGTAGCTTTAGTAACTATAACTTTTCATGATCAGTGCTAAATAGGTATAAATATCCTTATTAATGGCAGATAAGTTAATTCGTATAAGAGCATAACGCTACAGCGTTACGTAGTACACCCATTTTTATTTGAAATAGCGTAAATATTGACATCGAAGTTCTTACCAAAATATCTTGCATTTGCATTGCGTACAACATATATCAGGGAACTCTTCAGTTCTCTGGGTCGCTTACGTAACTCACCACCAAGCTATCATTGTAACAATCATAAGGTTCTGATGTTAACCACTGTAGGATGTGAATCACTGCGCGTCTGACACTAGATGCGGCCTTTAGGCCTGGCTAAATGCATTGTACACTAACTGATTAGAGCGAGCCAGTTAGTTCACTGCATTTAGACACGTCTAAAGACCGCTTTTAGACGCATCATATACGGCGGAGCATGATCGTGGTGTTTCATTTAGTATGACAGTTCCAGCTCGCTAGTGAGTTAGCTTATACTTGTATCAGTTAACAAGTATAATGACGCGACAGCATTCTTGACTGTGCTGTGTAAGTACGTGAACCTACTCGGAGTACCAAGCACCAGTGAGTGAGCGAGGCCAAGCACTGTGCAGATAGCCTGTCTTCTGTCAACTTTATACTTATAAAATGCTGTCTCGTAATCATACTTTAGGCAACAAGGGTATTAGAGTAGACAAGGGCGTAGCTAGTGTTTTGTTCAGAAGTGGGTAGGTAGGCAAACAATTTTGGTGCAAGAAGCCCCTCAGTTTTGAAGCAGCGACCGAGCGCTTGCCTACCTAAAGTCTAATCACAATGCATACCGCTGGGTTAAGTGGCGCCGTAGAAGCTGCGTCAAATTTAACACAACTTCTAAGATGCCACGTAAAAGAACGGCTAACCATATCAGTTCTTCTTTTATTTATGGCGTTCTGGCCAACTAAGTTGGCACAAATCTGCCTTCATACATTTTACTTGGCTATAGAGCTGTTTTACGTGCGTTATTGACTTGTATAATCGATCACCATCAGATAAAGAACAAAAGAGGAGCATCACGAATAACCTAGTAAGCCGGTGTTTAACCGCGCCAGATAAGGTAAGCACACGCGTGCACACATATACAAACTAAAATGCACAAAACTCTTCAGTACAATTCGCAATGAGTCGATTATTATTGTTTTTCAATTTTTTTTCTCTCCAAGGCCGGATTCCATAATTCCGGGCTTTTTTCTAAAGTACGGAATGGCAGATCCTACTGTTCTAAAGCTAGAAATTTACGCACTAATTGACATGTGTTCATGATCACGGCTTTTTGTAGAAAGATATACATGAGAGAGTGAATATTAAGAGTTTTTAAGCTGGTGTGCAGAGTGCGAGGGATAACTCCTGTAGACAAAATGACGATCGGAATCGTTTTTACTATGTTCACCTTCCACTGAGCCTTAATTTATATGCATGAGTCTGCGTATTTTTAACCCCCGAAGCAAAAAGAGGGGTGTTATAAGTTAAACGTGACTCTGTATCTGTCTGTGGTATCGTAGCTCCCAATCGGATGGACCGATTTGAATGCAGTTTTTTTGTCATAGATAATTTAATCCAGTGTTCTTAGCCATGTTTCATGAAAATCTGTTCAGCCTTTTTTGAGATATTGGACTTTAAAATGAAAATGTCGGGGTTTTTCAACTTTTGTACGTTATAGTTATTACTATGTTCACCTTCCACTGAGCTTTAATTTACATAAATAAGTCTGCGTATTTTATTATTATGTGTGCGTGAGCGTGTGCTGCGCTTATTTGGCATTAAAAACCGGCTTCACAAGGACGTTCAAAATGTTCCGTTTAGCTTTTTATCCAGGTCTGAGCTCGCCCTTGGTACGGCCATGTGTAGATTCACTGGAACTCGTCGTCGGAGCTGAGCAGCGTGGTTTTCTCGTGGTAGTTGGGCGCTTGTGAGATGGTGGCGACGCGCGGTGGCGGCCGCGGCGCCAGCGCGGCCGCCGAGTCCGCGCGCGGGCCCGGGGCCGCGCAGCCGCGCATCACTACACACAACACAACATACGGTTTACAAACGTTGTATCTCATACCAGGGGGGCTAGCACAACTGACGCCGCGCCGCGACGCGAGTCGAGAAGGATCTACCGTCCTCGTTCTAATTTGCACGGTGCGAGTGTGACAGGGGACGCTCAGTCGCGCGACAAGCGGCTTTTCAGCAAGTTGTGCTAGACGTACAGGGGTCGGCAAACCGCGGCTCGCGAGCCGCATGCGGCTCTTTGAAGGGTTTGTTGCAAGCTCTTTAGGATCCCCAAAAAAAATCAGACAAAAATTCGTAAGCAGCGCGAGGCAAATATTACTATTTTTATTGAACCCAAACACAGCATATCCACTTTGCAGACTCACCCGAAATTATTATTTTCCCTAAACTGGTACTGTGGTTTGAGCTTCCGAAAAATCGTAATTTTTGCAAGATTTGCCGACCCCTGTGTTAAACCAACCATTTTATCGAACGTGTTTTGCAGAATTTTCACTTCGTCGAAATCCATTTTTTTTAATCAGTAAACTTTTCAGGCCCCGTATCATGGTCGGCCTTAAGAGCGTCGTCTCGTTCTATCGAACGGTGCCAGCCAGTGACGGACGCTCCATCTTGTCACTTATCGCGTGATAAGACTGATAAGGCAGACCATGATACGGGGCCAGGATTATAAAACAAACCTAAACTAACCTAATGGGTACTACAGAATGACCTTTTAGCTATACGTAGAAAGTTGATGGTTTCTGAGTAACAGAAATTCGATGAAACGAAAATTCGACGAAACCACACATTCGGTGAGACATTTTTCGGGGAAAGGGGACACTGGTTTAGAAACGCAGTGAACTTTTAGTAAGAGTAGGGTTCTATAGGTAAAGCTAGAAACACTCAGGCCTGCAACACACTGGCGAGGCCTGCAGTGGCGGTCAATAGTAAATTTGACAGCTAATGCCAAGTTTACTATAGACCGCTGCGGCCAGGCCGCCGCAGTTTGATCCGGGCTTAAGGCCTTCGGCACACGAGCACAATGCTTGCGGGGCGTGAGAGTGCGACACTGATATCCGACCTTATGGCGCTCGCTTAAGCCTTAACTTGTATCGTGTTGTTTGAAGATCCTTTAAAGAACTTCTAGTTCTCATTGTAATTTTTTTTTTTTCGGATTTTCCTACTTAGGATCATGCACTATTGATTCTCGTAAAGGAAAAACAATAAACCTAATGGCATACAATTAAATTGTTCCCTATTATCTTTACTAAAATCAATAGTTACGATCAGAATTCCCCTCTCGAAAACAATCACTTCAAATCGAATATAAGCTCATTAGATTGAATACATGATCGTACGTAAGCCAATATTAAAAAGGTATAAACAGAAGTAACGCCTCGAATGCAAAAAAATCTTTAAAGGCGTATTTTCGAATACAAAATTTCGAAAGAATTTGTATACCATATTAGGTAAACGTCGTAATCCTCGACTTTGCACTAGCGTAGGTATGACTTGGGACTTTATGCCAAAGCAATACGGGTTCAATTCAAACTAAGACGAGTTTTCTTCAGTTCAATTCATTCAATTCATTTGAATTTATGCCATGTCACTTTTACATAAAGTGCCCACGTCATAGTGGGCATTTTCGCGAGAAGAAATTCATCGTTAGTGACGTCACCGAGTATAAGTAAAAAATTCCATTTTGTAACCAAAATTAACACACTTTCTATGACAAATAAAAGTTACAAAATGGAACATTAACTTATACTAGGTGACGTCATTAACGATGCATCTCTTCTCGCGAAAATGCCCGACTACGCTAGTGCAAATTCCAGGATGTTTACCTTACTTAATAAATGTTGTGAATTCATCAAAAACCGCCTCATGAAGAGACATATATTTTGCCATGTAAAGTGTAGTGTGAAGTGTAGTGTAGTATCTAGTGCTGTTACACATTTTGTAACATTTTGCGATCGTTGATAATAAGCTGACGTGATTGCTGAGCTGACTTGTTGTATGATTTGATGAACAATATATGTAACTTGTATTGATTTTGTCAGTCAGTGACAAAATCACAAGTGAGTCGTTTTTTTGATATAGTAAATAAAGTAGTCACTTATTCTTAGTATTGATGATGAACGAAATAATGACAATGACAAAAACATGTATCTTATGCAGCATGCAGGCAAATAATGAACAAGAAGCAAGATAAAAAACAATTCTTACCTTCTTTATTTCCTTCCAACGCAGATTGGTATTATAGATTTATGATATGTTAAAAATAAAGTCAATTTAGAGATAAAATTAAACTTTAATTTATTAGTGAGAGGCCAAAGTACAAGGTGTCCTTTAAAACTGTAACCGACTGCGGAAAATCTGTTACTTAAATCTAGGCAGCATTATTTTTACTTGTACAACTAAAGGGGTGTTCAAAATATTTAATACAGTCACGTATTAAAATAACAATAATCTTAAAATAGGAAACATAAGTACTCTATATTTTTGATTTACATATAAGTCAATAATTTTAGCCCACGGATCAGTTTTGACCATTGAAAAAACCGTTAGCGCGTTTTAATATTATGCTCTATTTTTATACAAGACGCTACAGGTACAAAGCTTATTCACAGCTGTCTTGTCAAATTAAAAAAAACGGTGGATTGAATACTTCACCTCAAACCGTTCTTTGGTCTCTTTGGGACGAAACATAGGCACGATTTCCCAAACTATCCGACCCTGTGTAATCGCAACAACAAATATCATCGTTTTCATGCAAATATGATGAATAAAAAAACAATCCTCTAGAATCAAATCTTATAGATATTAAATATTCTACGAAATAATTTTACTTTAAAAATCGAAATTACCTGTCTACTTTTCGTTATCAAGCCTAGCTTTCACTATTGGATTTTATCCGCTAACTACGGAAGTAACAAAAAATATACAATATAAAGAAATGAAATCACAGAAAATTAAACAATTAAATACTACGAAATGCTTACGGCTTTCGCTCACAGTAGGCATTCAGGCTGTACGAAAACTAATTTATGGCAATGATTAGTCCGATTTGGTTTACCTTTGCGGTAAAGTCGTAGGTCAGTAGTAGGTAGCTCACTCATTTTAAATAGTATTTATATATTTAGATTAGAAAATATGATTCACCGGATGATTCGTCATTACTAAAAATTAAATCGGGCTGATTTCAAAAATCACTTTAAATCAGTCAGTTCGGCGAAACTTCTTCGGACTAGCCAAAGACCTCATACATTACAAAAATAAAATAAAAAACATCTTACAATAAAAATATAACATATTTCAAAAACCGAGCACCGAAATACCTCTCGAAAGCACATGTCTGTTCCGTCTCGAACGTTTAACAATTATTTTCTCACTTTTCTTAATAAACATTTTCCTGGTAAATTTATACCGCTCCACAAATAAGGTCTATCGTTTATTGTTCCCATAATCATACTGTCACCTATAATTAACGTCTTAACCTACCTTTTCGAGGCATCCAAAAGGATGTGTCACAACATCCTCGGTCGGGAAGCCTCAGAGGTAAATAAGTACGTTAATAATACGCGATTAAGACTCATTTAGTAAATACAATATGTGAGAATCGTGAATGTTTAAATCAATATATCACACTATGTCCTCTGTAGTTTGTTGAATTATCAGAAGTCATTAATGTTAGTGGTGTTTCCATGCTCGGGTGTATGTTAACTCGTATTATGTATGTATGTATGAAACGGACACAAATACAGCAATGCACTTCATGCACAGCACAGCTATGGCAGAGCTTATAGTTTCTCATAAGGCAGGTGAGAAGTGACATCTGTAAGAAAATAATGGAAATCATAAGAAGGATTCCTATTCGTACATTACTGGTTCCGTAGGGGGAAACAAAAAAACAAAGCAGTTCCGTACGGGAAGATGAAATTGGTTTACAACTCATGTTTAATTATGCGAATGACTAGAAATCATTATGAAAAAATAATCAGCAGTGATCTAACTTTAGTAGCATTTTTGGTGCAGTGTAGTGTTGTTAACGGAATTGGTATGGACAATATCAATCAAAATTGTTAATTAAGTTTAATATTAACGTTAATAACGCTAATTAAACGTAAGGATTGACATTATTTATACCAATTCCGTTAACAACACAACGCTGCACCAAAAATGCTAGTAAAGTTACGATCACTGATAATCAGTATGTCAGTCTAGTTGGTAATATTCATGTCAAATTTATAGCTTGCAAAAAATTATATTACATAGTTTTCTCATGCACCAATGGACATTCGAGAATACCACTAAAAAGCGTTGACATGAAGGATATTTACCAATAATAATGTAATTAATTGATAAGGACCCCGTTTTACGAACCACCCAATTTATGTAGCATCAACTTTTTCGAAGTAGGCATTAAAAGTAACATGCTAGCTGTGTAATTATATCTCTGACAGTTTGTTTTACAGTAAAACTGTAATTTCGAGTCCAGCAGTCGGTAAAACTACGCAATTTCCTCACAAGCCTGTTTAAACAGTTTTATGCCATCATCCTCCTAGCCTAAAGCGCCTAAAGCGATTCAACAAGTTACGATTTGGTAACTTTGCTACCCTCTAGGGGTTACCACGTTCTTTGAGGTTTCAATGACCTATTTGTAAAACTCAAATGAAGAATTTTGACACGTCATAATCATAATCATACTAGGCCACATAGGGGGATGAGGCGGGGGCTTTAAAAATCCTGCCATTATTATGACATATACGGCCAATGAAGTTGAAACATGGAGCACTGTCAACCGTTTACAAACAAAGTCCTTTCCAGTGACCGGTCGTTCGTAAACCTGATAGCGATGAGATATAATCCACTAAAACTATGTTGATGTTTCTAACTGAGCACTTCATTATGAATAAACGCGACTTACACTCCGTACGACAGATTAGACAAGAAACGAGCAAAATAATAATAACCAGGCTAAAATGGCATGCATGAGGCTATAAGGCGTGATACTCACCGGAGCTGTACTGCGTGTATTGCTGGTACTGAGGGTGGAAGTTGTGGAAGGCGTCAGTCATTATGTCCTTGGGGTTCATGGTCTCCTGGAAAGGCAAAGCGTAACAAATCACTTTTAGAACAAAATAAACGTGAATTACTAGACATTAAATATAAAAAAAAAATTAAGGGAAAATCTTACACAAATCGAACAAGGCATAGTTAGCTCAATAAGGCTTGTGTTATGGGTACTAGAAGAGGTATATTTAATAGATATAAATACATAGTAAACATCCAAGACACAGAAACAAATATTCACGCCATCACACAATAGTTTGGCTATCCGGTCATCCAACATTAGATCATAACATTCATAACAGGACTTGATATTTTACTAAAAATGGCAAGTTAAGCGAGTTATCGTCGATATTTATTGTATGAATGTCACATAATAGTCAAATAGGAAAAACGGTAAATTGAATTCTAAAAATCATTAAACGTCGTGACAGCACCAAACGATCAGGAAACTGGTGAAGCAACAGACTTATGGTTGAGATAATTCATACATACATACACATCAAAAACGTATATGAAACATTTAAGACACAATCAACTCGCCATTTTTAATTGCAACGAATTATTATCGAGTTAGACCTTGTGGTTTACTTATTAAGCACCAAATTTGTCCGCTTTGCCCTAAGATTGGCTGGTAGAGAATGCTTACGGCACAAAGTCCGCCTTTTGTACGATAAGTTGTTCTTTTGTGCAATACAGATTAAATAAGTAAATTATTGTGCATTTCTGTCTGAAAGCAAGGCCATTTGAATGCCATGCATCAAAGCCAGAAGTCCGTTTTAACCGAACGAACTAACGACTTGAGTCCGCAGTAAGCTCGATTCTCCATACAAACTTACTTACGCTCTCATTTTAAAACGACTAGCTAGTTTTCTCTGAAACTTTGTACTTAAATTCGCTGTATTTTTTTGATATGGTATCTGAAACTACATAAACTAATTACAGACCTAGATATATCTCATGTCATTGTACTCATTTGCAAAGTTTCATTATAATCCAACACGTAGTTGTAAAATGAGAACGAAACTCCGTTTGTATGGGAAGGTGAAATTCGGCCGAGCTCACTGCAGAGGGTCCATATTGGTTCATAATACCGCTTTGTAATTATAATCATCGATCTTCATAATTTTTTTCTTCCCACCTTTTATGTTCCTAAATTTCTGTAACTGTCATCGGAACTCATAACGAACAGTTTTCATAAAATGTTTTTTCATAATGTCATTACATAGAAAATACTTGAACTCATAATTTAATTTCACGTTTAACTTATAATACCCCTCTTTTTGCGTGGGGGGGGGGGTTAAATAAATGGGGCAACTATCCCACTTTTCCTATAATAACAACGTTTCATTTTTAACACCACACTAAGTATCAAAATAAAATGAGTGCCGTATTGCTTCGGGGCGGTCTATCGTCCTACACTAGCAAATGATATCTAGAATATCAGTGACATTAATTTGAACCTTAATACTATGACGATGCCGTTTGTTTTTCAATATGAATGTTGTTGTGGCACGTGCTTACTCGGTAGCTAGCGGCTAAAATGCGATAACAGATATAATGGCCTTTGTTTGAAAGATTCACCTGGGAAGAGCCGTACTATAAAAAGGCACGGTAAGCTACCTTAAGGCTACTGGAGATGGACTGCATAGTGACGGAGCGGTTCGGGTCGCGGTGCGCGTGCGCATACACGGCGGCGGGGAACGCGTAGCGCAGCGCCACGGCCGCCGCGAGCATCTCGATGCAGATGAGGAAGTTCTGGTAGCCGGCCGAGACCGTGCCGGCGGTCGTGGGCACGTTGTTCGCGTCCGTGATCGGCATTATCACTTCCGCCTTCTCGAGGATGGCTAGCGCGACGCCTGCGGGAGAAAGAGTGCTGTTCAAATTGTCATATCTTGAATAATTGAACCCTCAATTAATTAATAAGTTGGTTTATTCAGGATCACAACACGGATGCTACCAACGGATCTTGGCGAGAGAGAGAGAGAGAGAGAGAACCAGGCAGAGCAAGACACCAATACTTAAGCCGCATATATATACACGCGTATATCACACTCTCCGCTGCCAGTTCTGAAACATCTTCCTGGAACCTGGTTTTCGCTCTCTTTGAAACATCCTTGCCTTTGATATTAGGTTGTTATGCATCTGAAACAGATCAGGGATGCAAGTAGGGTTGTCAGACCAATTGCTTATGCTACAATTATACGTATGGTAGACATTTTAAATTAGAAACGGATAGCGCGGTTTTAGTGCGCATATCACAAAAATACTTACACTTTAACTATTATATGGTATTTATGATACAGAGATAACGAATGTAATTGAATAAGTTTCTGTCAAAAATTCATTTTTGGCACAAGCTTTTATTGCCGACTGTACTTTTCTGTATACCATCATAAACTACTCATTGAGATGATTCTAAGGAGCCCAAACTCAACGGGGTTACGTCGGTTAAGTACTGAATTCCCATGGCCACCTATTGGATTATCATCCAAACTATACCCAAAATTTCAGCTCGATCGGTCACCGGGAAGTGGGTCAAATTTTACTTGCAAGATTTGATTACAGACAGACGACGGGACAGGTGAAAGTAAATAAAAGCTTGTAATAAACCATCATAGCCCTAGAAGAGCGATAGGGTGTTCGAGAAGTGTAATACATAAAAAATTGTCATATGTTACAATGGCGCCCAAAATACCAGACAGTATTTATCCGCCTCAGAAGGAATTTTATGTTTGCAGAATTATCTTCCCACTGTCTTAAATTAACTTATGATTCTAACAGGACGCGCGCTACTTCTTTTCACTGCGTACTATCTACTTGTCTTGTATTTGATCCATGGTGTCGGTAGGAGTGGGAAACGCTATTGTAGATAAAATGTTATATATAATTAATCATTTAACCGATATAGAGAAGATATAGATACATACGAAATCAAATCTCGGTGTAGTAAAGAATGTTAACTAGTTAGTGTAGTATTTGTGCTGTACTATAATGATTACTTTTTCACAACAATAAGAGCAACCAGCTAAGCTGAATATAAAATTCCTGATAAACTGCGAAAGTGACAAGGAAACCAATTCTGCTACACTGCGAACATTGAAAGTGGTTGCACTATGCAGAGAATGGATTAAAGCTTACACACAATGCGTGTTCTTTTTTAGCGAACTGTTCGCAACATGGTGATTGAACCTTCGTTGCGCGTTTTTCATGCGCACAGTTTTGTGGCGGTTTTAATTGGCTACACATCATTATAGCCGTGACGCTGTAACAATGGCTGCAGGGTCGACGCGCGGAGATCGAACGGTGATATTGATGTTCAACGATTGGCTTGAAAGCAGATTGAATAAAGACAATTTTTTTTGAACATTTATCGGTAGTTTCGGTTTATCGATACCATATTAAATCCGTGAATATGGAAACTGTTTTTTTTATTAAATAAACTGATGTTATCATACTTATTCATACATAAACGGGTGATGTAATTATACAAATACCGGTAACAGTGACCTGCTTGAACTTACAATAATTTATAGATAAACTGCTATATACATATAGTCAATTTCTCTCATTAAACAAACTCGTTGCTCATTACAAGTGCAACTAGGTTATTCGTCTGCAAAATAGGATCTACATAATTTAATTTATTACCGAAACAAAGTTTTCGGCTTCGACGAAACGCTAGCATTTGAGCTCAGACCAAGAAAATATACAGACGGAGCGTTACGAGCAGTCTAGTGAAGCCAACCGGTTTTCAACCAAGCCCCATAAGTGTAGCACACGCTAAACCAATTAAATCGCACAAAACTCGAAATAAATGATCTTGACAGCACTGCGACACGTGCTGAAGAGTTTTGTGCAATTTTGTTTGTATATGTGTGCGTGAGCGTGTGCTAAACTTGAAGTAGCTTGGTTTTGTTTGTATGTGGTTTGGCTTCACTTGACTGTTCGTAACGCTCCATCTGTATATTTTCTTGGTCTGAGCATTTGAGCTATGCAAGGCTTTCGTAACGAACACACCACCAGTTAACCACTAATCAATGGACTAGGGATTGCAATCCGGTCCGGCGGATCCGGTAATCCGGCCGGATCCGGTATATTTTGATAGCCACCGGATCCGGTAATATTTCACCGGATCGGGACCGGAACCGGTAGACTCAAAAATATTGTTTAAACGCGGCACTTCAATTACTCTTGCTTTACAAATCTTACTATTCCCAACCCCAATTTCATGATTGTTGCCTTGAATCTCGAAATAGAAGTCAATTTTGTGTAATCGTTATGTTTACGGTGATTATATTATTTTAGTAACATATTAAAGACAGACATTCCAGATCTCACGAAACAATCTATTTTAGTTAATTGTAAAAAGATTAATTTATGTGATGTTATCCTTAAATCGCAATATTTTCCTTAAATCTCGATAATTTCGATCTCGAATAAGATAGTAGGGCTAAATAAATATGGCGGACGGAGGAGTAGGTTCCTATTAAAAACTTAAAGCTGTGGACCTAACAAGTGCCTGAAAAAAAATTGGTGCTTTTGTGCAGCGTGTCCACATTTACGACAATTTGTTCGAGCACTCTGCCCCACTGAGAAGTTTATTTTGTTTATTACTTATGTTCCCGTATGTTGGTTATTGATTATATAATTTCGTAGTGTTTACTTACATACTTGATTATTGATTATAGAATTTCGTTATGTTTACTTCCATACGTTGATTATTGGTTATGACACGTTTACTTGTGAGCCGCGTACAAAGAAGAGTTGAATTATAGTTGAGTTTGAATAGAGGATCTCAAATCTCGAAGGAAGATTTGATCTCAAACCTCAAATAGACAAACGAGTTTCACTAAACTTTCAAAAGTAGTAGTTTTTACGCAGTAGCGTAATACCAATCCAGCCGGATCCGACCGGATCCGGCCGGATTGACCAAAATCCGGATGAATATCATATCCGCTGTTCCGGATTGAATATCATACCGGATTGCAATCCCTACAATGGACATTCGTAAGGCCGGCGCCGCACTGGTACGGCAATTGGCGACGCGACTGCAATTTCAGTACCTACAACTTGGGCGAGTTGATGCATGAAGATCGCCGTCACGTCGCTAATCGTTGTACCAGTCTACGAGCATCAACCAGGCCAACAACCACATGCCTCCTTAGAGTCGAAAATTATTAATTATTAAATTTATTAAATTTAAATTTAATTATTATTACTCCAAAAGAAAGATGGCAGGAAAATATGCCTAGTGACGAAAATCCCATTCAGATATCTCATAGAATTACGAAGCTACAAGCGATTTAATATTGCTTGTTAGAGAGGAAACGCAAATAGTGTGTGACGTCACGTTACGCGAGGCTGCCGGGGGGCCGCGTCAACGGCGGCGCCGAACACGATGGGGCGCGGCACGTTGCCGTCGATCTAACCCTTCTTAAAACTTTGGACACATATTACTTCGTGATTATTTAACCTTTTGCGTTGATTTTTTCTCCATTTGACTACATTTTTAATCCTTTTTCGAGGAAATATGACATTCTATGACATTATTTTATTAAGTATCTACACCCCTAATCCTTAAGCTTAGAACTGTAAAATTTCCGATAATGTAGAAAAATGGTAATAAAATAACCAGCGCTAAAATTACACTAATGACATTTGCGCAATCCTGCTCACGATTGGGCTTGCACTATCCGGACGTTTCGATGAGAGACTAGCACAGAGTTGTACGTACGTACACAGGACTCACATACCTTGCCAGAACGAGAGGAAGATGACGGACTTGACGGTGAAGAACTTGAGCACGGGGTCGAATGGCTTGAGCATCTCGCGGGTGGCTCCCAGGAACAGGAAGAGACCGTAGAGTGCGAGCGAGACGGAGAAGTTGTACACGATCGTGATGTAGAGATAGCCGCCGTTGGGGCTCCAATCGCCGTCGTGGTAGTGGCCGGCGGACTGGAAAAAGAAACATAAGTTACATTTTGATGGGAAAGTTCGGAAACCCTAAGAGCGGTTGCACCTGGCATATTTTTGTAGTTGTAGTAGAATCTTGAGCGTAACGAGAAATTACGAGATTGACGCCTAACTAAAATGGGAATTATTTCCCTACTGAGGGACACGTACTGCTTTTCATAACTTTAGTGAGAAAAACTGAAATCCCTCATTTGAAGTTAACATCATCATACAATCACTCTCCTTCTGAATAGCAGGATCAGAGAAGACAAAACATTACAACATTGATCATCATTTGAGGACAACAATGGCTCTGTTCTGACTAGCAGGTGTGAACATATATTATCTCTCTTTGTAGAACGTGATAACAGATACGAAACAAAATATTTCTATATCTCTGGGAACGCCTAATATTTACGCCTTTTGTCTGCAAGAAAGGTGACGTCAGACTATAGTATATCTAATCATCAACAACTTCTAACAATCAACTAAATAGAAATGGCGATAATATCCAGTTTATTACAATACCTTACTGTAATCTGAAATATGAAAAAGATCTTAACATAAATTATGAATGAACAGTCACTGTGTATGAAAGGATACTGCGGTATGTTTAACTCATAGCATTCAATTAGTATCATAGTTACGACAAGAGATTATTCCCAGAGTGTGTAATTCATATGCAAATTAATACACAAATGTTCCAAACGAACATCTAGCGCTATGACTACACATGGGTAATGCACACAATACGGAGATTATTAAGATAACAGTTCATTATATCGCAATGAATCATTATAAGTCTAGATAATATAATACCGAGTAGGTGTACTTTTGATTTCGAAGGAATCAATACTGATTAGCTTTTTAGAGCGAATAATATTGTCATAGAGTCATTTGATAGTAGTTTACTTTAGATATAATAGTTTAAATGTAAAAATCTCTTCATTCATAATGTTTATATTCTATAATAAAATAAAAAATATACCTATTCATCTAATAGCTGATTTAGATAGACCTAAAAATCTAAAGAAAATTATATCATCATCAAACAGTTCTTTAAGATTTTCTTAGCGAGAAATCAACACCTAGTGCACGAATGCTCGATCGCTCTTTTGGTATAATCCTTTCATATATATGAAATGCCATTGAACAAATCAAAACCTGCTTACTTAATATGGCATTGAGATAGCCAGACGCTCAAAGAGTAGAAGATAGTAAGTTCTAAAGCTTACGAAGTCTTTGTTCACATTTAAGTAGCGAAGATACGTACATTTCAAGTATTCCATCTACTCACTCAAACTATGAATAATTTGATCAGATCGACATAAAACAGAATTTGGAATCATAAAGGTGCGCGGTGCAGTCGTAAAACATTACACTACAGTCTGCAAGTCACTGTAGCTAAACCTTGTTACAATTTTGTAAGGTATGCATAATTCATGTCGGCGCAATGCACTCGTGTACACGTAACCATGCAAAATGTATAGTTGATAATATCTGTATGTAAATGATAACTGTTACAAAAATTAAACAAAAAAAACCAACGGATTTTGACAAAGCATCTAAAAATAATTGTTGTAGCGTAAGCACGAAGTAAAGTAACTGTTTAATGTTATTGTCGTAAATTTTATGACAGTTTAAAAGATGCAACGGTGATATAATTATCATGTGATTATCAGTCAAATCTGTCCTCTACCGTGGACGGGAATTCGCGGCAGAATATGTAGGTATGTATGTATTCGCGGAAGTCCGTAAGAAGACGGGTTGCTATGTGTCCAGTTCGATATGACAGTCACGTCATGACAACAGTTGAATGTGTCAAAGTTTGCCAGACCCGCGACCGATCTATAGATAAAGGAAAAGATACACCATTGTTTTATTACTATGTCAGTCAATAAACTGACCTCAATATTGGCGTAGAATATTCAACTTAATGTTCGGTTTTTATATGTGCTCATGTGTAGACTTCTCGTTCAATAATAAAGTAAATTTAAAAGACAACATGCATAGCATGAATACAATCTCGTAAGCTGAAGGCTAAGCTTCTTCGAAGGAATCTAGACGGGCCTTTTTTTAAATACCGATTGACATTTGTTCTACCGGAGAGTTACGTTGCATAGGAAATCTATAACGACCTTTACTTTGCTGATTTGTGAACGATCGATGTGCTTAACGACCTTGAGGTCGACTGTATATCGCAACTACTGCATGGCGTGAACTGGAATAACAGCATTTACATTTTAAATCAGCTTCGTTACTTTATAAAAAATGAGTACATCTCACATTTGTGCTGTGAATGAATTTAACCAGCGCAAGTTATATATATATTTCATAAAATAATTTGTTTCGTTAGTAGGTAGTATTTTTTTGTCTAGAACATTCTTTCCCCCATTTCATTAAGGCATGTTTGAATAATTATGATTGTTACGCAGGCCACAGACACAGCTAATTAAACATACATAACTAATTTAACATTGGTTGAACAAACCTATTTTACGTCGGTTGGTTATTTAGTTGGCATTTTTGGTTATATTTGTGTCCAATAATGGTCTGGTTTCATTTATTGTTTTCCCTATGGATCCATACCAGGAAAGGGGCCATCCATAAATTACGTCACACGTTAAGGGGGAGGGAGGGGGTCGACAAAGTGTGACATTGTGTGACAAGGAGGTGGGAGGGGTCCTAAATTTCGTGACAATACATTTCAAAATCGATTACAATCTAAGTGTTAAAACACGAAATTTAAACTATTAGGCACTTTACGAAAACCTCAAAAACATATATCTGTGTAAAAATAAGATACCAATTGTTTTGTCGACCACTCGCTCTACTAGTGTTACGCACCGACCGCCTAGGCGCCCTTTGATAAATGCCGCCAAACGCATTGCGCCTAGCGACGATTTCTTTGTTTCTATTTCATTTGACCACTGACTTTCGCGGATGAAACAACGTCGTTCTTAGTTCTGCTATTTTGTGATTTTTAACTTACGAAACAAGTTATTCGGCTGACGTAATTTATAATAACGCGTACAACTCGTGGAAATATTGTAATATATGGAACGGAAAGCGGAACAAATACATGACATTAACAGCTTTGTGTCAACCAAGCGAAAGTTAAAGAGCACTCCAGTTACATCAACTGAGTCCTAGATCTGCGCTATTGTGGCTGTACAATACATTTATACTACAAGAAAGTTTTGGCAAGATAGAACTCGAAATATACTTTTCTTTTAGATTATTTCTCCAAAGGCTTTATCAAGATTAGTATACAAGGTAAAGGTCTGTGTATAAAATTGTTGTACAAATCTAGTCGGTTGTGTTAACGAAACGGAACAAATTAATTAACGTTATAATGGCGCCGACTGATATCAGCAGTTGCTGTGCGATAAAGTGAAACTTCAAATACAATCGGACTTGATGTAAAACTGGTAATACGCTAAAGTAATTGCCAAATGTTGTCTCACGTCTCTTTTATGGGTTACCTTTGTTTTACCAAAAAAAATTTGACAAATTATCACTTCCCAAAACATTTTTCGTAGAATTTCATTTGCCAAATAATCGTTTGCCAAATTAACACTCGACAAATAATTCCTACGCAAACCTTATGTTTGGCATATTCATGTTTAGGCAATATCTCGTTTACCAACTGGTACTTTGACCAAATTTCATTCAGTCAAATATGTTAGTTGGCATAATATGTTTTAACCAAAACAAAATAAGGCAAATGATTTGTATCGTCAATATTTAATTGACCGTTTCTATTCCGTCGGTTAATCAGCAGAGGAAGTCTTCAATGACAAATCATTTGCATCTTTATTTCAATGGTGTATAAGATACACAATAAAATAACATCTTTTTTTGCTATGTGAGTAGGGAGTATAAATTAATTTGTGAAGAGGTCGCAAATCTAACCTAACCGCCAGCGTCTCGACGTCACCCCGCTTCGCGGGGTGCCTATTTCCGCTCTAAGGGACACAAGCTAACCATAACCTAACCTACCAAATACTACAATAGTTACGATTGTTTGGTTTTTTACTGCTAGGAGGCTTTTCCCCCCGAGCCCCCCTTTTTTGGCTGCCCTAACCTAATTTAACGCCTTTGCCTACCTACCTACTTAACCGTGCATTAATATTTGTTTTTGAAGCAGTAACGCTGCTAAAGAAAATTACAAATTTTTAAATGAAAGGAAAAATTGAAAAATTTAATGCTCCGAGCCGGATTCGAACCGGCGACCACAGGCATTCATGGCCCGTCGCTACTACCAACTGAGCTATCGGAACAATCTGGTTCGGGCACCAAATCCTTCAATCAGTTCCTTCATATAACGCCTTAGGGAGGCGTATGTAGCGACATCTACCAGAAGACTTAGGCTTCTTTACGGCACCAACGTCTCAAATTATGTCCGTCCAACGAATCCGGCTCGGAGCATTAAATTTTTCAATTTTTCCTTTCATTTAAAAATTTGTAACCGTGCATTATTTTATTTAAGGGATCGTGACGTTTTTTTAATAGTATTTTGGTAAAATGTCATAACCCAAACAATTGTGATTTTTGTCTATTTATAGTTTGCCATAACATTAACTTGACGAAATGTTTATTGTCTAATGTTTTTTTGCCTTATTAAAGCATTTGCTAAAATACCACATGCCATAATGTAATTTTTCGTAATAATATTTTGCTGAATGAAAATTTGACGTAATGAAAATATTCGTATTAAAATTGTGCCAAAGTTTGCATTGGCAAACAATATAGTTGCTAAAATTTGTTTGGTAAATGAAATTTGACCAAAATAAGTTTGGTAAAACAACAGGATCCCCTCTTTTATAAATTACTTGTTTATTTATCGCAGAAATTCTTTAGAGTTCAACGAAACATTCAAGTCGAGCAAGAAATGTTATAAATCATTACCTCGAAATAAGTCTTCCTTTGTAGGGTCACAGGTTACCATAATACTTGTAATGCATTTAAGACGCTCTCAAATAAACACGGAAATTCCCATTTTACGTTAATCTATAGAATTATTATGAAGAGGAAAAGATGATGAATATCTGTAACCACTAATCTCATTTTAAATATTATTATACATGTGTATATGTATACAGAGTTTCGTTATGTATACAGAGTGTAGCAAAAATGGGATGTGAACCGATCAAGCACAACACATAACAGGTATCGTGTTTTGATAAGAAAAACCTATAATATTTTTTTGACGTGTTTTTTACATTTGTCAGGGCGCCCCAGTCGGCCAAAGACTCTTAGTTTTTTCTTGTCAGAACACGATGACGCACTTATGACCTTGACCGGTTCACACCTCATTGTTGGTACAGCCTGTATAGGCTATATTGTAACCAGCGAGATTGCCTGCGTTCTTAGTAACACAGGGGCGCAGTCGCGTGGGCAGCTAGTGAAATAATACCAGTTTTTGTAGAACCGTAATCACCGAACAAAGAACGTAATAAATCGGGAACTCGTTAAGTCGTATTATAAAGAGCCTGTTAGTCCGACCATGTGATAGAGACTCACCTGCAGGAAAATAATGATGAACGCGCAGACGGGCTTGACGAGGCAGAACTGAAGTGTGGCTTGCTTGCAGAAGCGCAGGAAGCCGATGGTGTAGGTGGCGCCGGCGAGGCAGCACGTGCCGTTCACGCAGGACGCGCGCACGGGCCGCCCGCGCAGCTCCGACATGATGTTGCCCTCGCCGCCGAGGTACTCGTAGCAGAGGGATAGGAAGCTGTAGATCACGAACGCTGGAACAAACAACATTTTATTAGAAATTCATCATCATCATCATATAAGCCGTAGAACGCTAACAAACTTGTTGGTGTTAAGCACAGGCTGGCGAAGCCTGGCAAACTCACCCATGTCATGGGACCGCTCGTGTACAACCAATTACCGACGCATGTCACAGATGCACAGTCACTGGCCGGCTTTAGATCGCGGCTCAAATCATGGCTTATCGAGCACACTTTTTATAGATTTAGCGAATTTAATATAAAATAAGTTGTATTAGATTTGTGTAGTGTCTACAACTATGTACAATTTGTTGTAAGTTTTGTGTAATTTTATGATTATAATTGTTCACATGTAATATGAATTATTATTACATTACGTAACTAGGGCGGTGAATTCGTGAATTCCCCAGATCGCAGGTGTTTGTGTAACGCCATAAATATGCGCTCTGGTGCTTTACGAATTACCGCCCGTGATGAGTACAAAGTTTTACGTCTTCACCTGGCCACAATGCGAGTTTTCCCGTAGCGTGCAGTAAAACTCGCATTATGGCCAGGTGACGTAAAAATATGTATATGAATATGATGTCTACTACAGGACAGCCTCCCCCAAAGACTGCCACTGCCAGTTCATCATGTCTTTGGGTGATGTATCCACGCTGCATTCCATTACGTGGTCGCCTCTGGAGAACCTTTTTCGTGTGGAGGAACATCGATAAGACGAAGATCATGTGAAATGACCATGTAGTGTAACTAGCAGCACCCATTACAATCGGAAACTAAAACGTCGTAAAGTTACAAATTACAGAAATGTAATTTTACAAAAATGAAGTGCCGGTAATCTTCTACCCTTAAACAAGCAAGACCTTCATAATATTACACATAAGATGCGCTAATGTAGTTTTTTTTCATACTTCAATGACATGACGGCAAACAAGCATACGGCCTGCCTCCACATGAATTACAAGGGCGTTACCGACCCTTTATTGATTTGAAGATTCGTTATGTTTACAGCTAGAGACAAATGCAGATTTCTTACCACTCTCAACACAGCCCACCTCGGGAGCTAAAAGGTGATCATTAAAAGATCAATAATTGCTTTACCAGTACACGCCAAACATATAAATAACTACAACAGGAAAGAACCAAAACCCTTTTGTATCGACTAGTTTTATATTAAAATAACTAAGTATATGATCTGCTAAGCAAGCACGACTGAAAGAATGATATGCCTCAAATATGAAAGAATATGTAGTGGCATTGGCCTGAGTGCTCATGGATCTTCCATTCGACAGGTCAACCAATATTTCTAGTGAAGTAGGTACAGACGAGGACATTTCCAAATGAGCGAAATTCGGGTCAAACCAAAATTAGACTTGTATATATTTGAGCCGTTTGGTTCCGATCTAAATTGCCCTGAGCTCTAATAAATATGGCAGCCGTTAAATTAAAACAAATGTTGAATATGTTTATGTAGGAAAAAACACTAATTGTGTCGTTCCCAAGCCAAATGCATAACTTTTCCTAAGTAATTAATTCCTATGCCAATGCTGCCTAATTTGCCTTAAATAAAGTGGTGCCTTTTGTCAAAAAACAAAACAATTATGTGTCAAACGAGTAAGCCCACTCAAAGTAGCCTTTGTATGCACATTTTTCCTTTACTAAAACGTTTCCTTAATACAATTACCCTTCGGCTGCCTTTAAAACTCGGCATTGTATAGTCTAATTAAATGAATTAATTTGGATTTTACTAATGAGGCTTTATGTTATGACTTACAAGAGCTAATGTCGTTACGCAACGCCATAAAACTACGTCGTGTTTGAATAATTTGTGGCACTCCGTTATATCAACGTTATTTCTTTCTTTTTATACTACGACGGTGGCAAACAAGTATAAGGTAGTAAGCAGACGCCGACGCCTATGGACGCTTGCGCCACCAGAAGAATCATGAGCGATGCCGATCCTTTATTGATTTGAGGATTGAGCTAGAGACAAAAAACACCGCGTCTCGTCGTCTGGCAACCTTACTACGGTTAGTTATTCACTTTTGAATATTATATAAACGTCGATGTATCTCAGTTAACAGTAATAACACTAATAATATCGTAGTCTCGACCATTGATGATTGAATTTGTCTTCAAAATAGATCATCAGAAAATGGCGGTTGTTTTAACAATACCATTGTTTCATATACGAGTACCTAAATACAATCGAAGTGATTATTTTTGGTATGACAATTGCCTATTACTTACGTCTTAGAGTTCAAGAGATAGGTTCTATGGCAATGGAAATAAGGAGGTACCTATATATACCTCAAAAACAAGTAAACCCATTTAGTTATGACCAGATGGAACAGACATTACATATTGAAAATATTATGGGCTCTCATTAGAAGGCTCAGTCACCCAAAGGGTAATGGAGAGGGCTGTGCTGGGAGTTTCTCTGCGTGATCGCATCAGGAATGAGGCTATCCGCAGCGGAACCAAGGTAACCGATATAACCCTCCGAATCGCTAAACTTAAGTGGCAGAGGGCGGGGCACATTGACACCGATGGTTGTTGGGAAGGGTTCTCGAGTGGCGATCACGTACTGGAAGACACAGCGCGGGTAGAACCCTGACAAGGTGGACTGATTATCTGGTAAAGGTCGCGGGAGTTCGCTGGATGCGAGTGGCACAGGACAAGTAACTTTTGGCACTCTTTTGGGGTGACCTATGTCCAGCAGTGGACGTCTTTCGTCTGATATGATGTTTTATTTTTAACACAAACAAAACAAATTCGAGCAGTCCACAACTACAGACAAGAACTTACTTAAGTTTACTTAAATTCTTCACCTATATCAGCAGTTTTCATAGAGAAAACAAAATTCTGTCAAAATTGTAATTTTTGGTACAAGCTTTTATTGCCAACTGTACTTTTCTGTATACCATCACACCATCATCAACTACTCATTGGGCTATTCTAACGAGCCCAAACTCGATAGGGCTGCGTCGTTTAATTACGCAGTTCCTATGGCCACCTTCCAGCTCCATCATCAGGTCAACTCTATGTCATAATAATATTACATTGTCATCCGATTTATACATGCATGTAAAATTTCAGCTCAATCAAAGACCGGGAAGTGGATAAAATTTTACTTGCAAGATTTTATTACAGACAATGGGACAGGTGAAGCTAAATAAAAGCTTGTAAAATAAGAGCTTGGACGGCTTATAGACGTACCTTCATAACAATCCCTGACCGTGAAAAAGTAAACGTAATACGAGTCTCCGTTGAAGAAGAGCAGGGATATCCAGCTGTAGCATCCGTAGATGGGCACGATGAACAGGATACGCACGATCCACCGCTGCTCCGATGGGTTTGTGTACCAGCGTAGGTGCTGGTAGATCTGAAACAAATTAATCATTGGTAAGGAACATTTTAAACGAAAGCATCTTGGATATTTTTCTACATATAGCGTGGCATGTTAGGGTCGGCTATATTGGGGAAATCCATTTCAATTATTAAACTGATTTGACTGCATTGAGTTTCCATATAAACCACAAAACCGCATCTAAGTGATGACAACCCTATGTTTCTGGTCAGCCTTTTAAAAATATGGGATTTAAATTGTAACACCGGCTAGCCAGCTGGAAATAGGTGCTAATTCTACCTTGAAATATCATTGCTAGTACTAACTTTTCGGCTGAGCGATTATATAATAATAATATAATAGACTCAAACAGATACTTGTCCCTATTAAGGGGTAATTTCCGACAGATCATTCGGGATTGACACTATCTACATTCCATATTTCATCCAAAAAGGTTCAACGGGTTATACGTGGATTAAAGATAACAAACAAGTAATTGGAATTTAGGTTGCAGCAATTTCTTTACAAACACGCCATTTACTAAACCCCATTGTTGGGATTCCATGTACCGGCCTATTCCAGAATATGGAGATGCATCTATCGTCATCTCATTTGCCAAACATCCGTCAATAGATAAACACGACCGACTGGTGAAATTCGTCTAACGGCTAAGACGTCATGCGCAACAGGCTCTTAAAGTATCATATTACGTAACTGTTATGATACACAGCAAGTTCTATTCTATTCATTCAAGTTTATAAACTTGTTGAAACCATTTACATGGGGCATCTCAGAGCGTTTGTGGAGCGTCGAGACAGTAACTATCGTATTACTGACGAAAAGTCCTCTGAATGTGGACGCCACGGCATTTTGTAATTATACTAGAAAGACCCACATCGATCAACTTTTTTCACCAAAATCGAAACGCACCGCTCTGTGAAATGTCCGGATACCGGAGGACGACTACTCGCTTAGTCATATTTAGAATAGAAAAGAATAGAATAGAAAAACTTTATTCAACATCACACAACAAATAACATGAGAACCTTAGAAATCTTAGAATGAAGACTTAACATATAAATTTAAATATAATTTTACAGTTATCATTAAGCGATGTTGAAAAGGGGCTTGCCTCAGCATAATGTTACAGTAGTAAGGCCACTGCAACGCTGGTTTTCAGGCAGACCCTAGTAACTATATTAATCCATTTTACATTGCTCGCTGTTTGTCGGGAACGAAATATCTCAGTTTTTGTGTACGCGTGTGTGTGAGTGTGTGCGTATGTGTATAAGTGTGTGTGTGTTAGAGTTGACGGAATACGGAGTGTGTGATATTGTGTTTTAGGAATAAAATTGCAGTAGTAGGTAATAATATCTATGTTTGGATATGCACTGTAAACATTTTTTGGCCAATGAAATAATTAAAAGCTAATATTATTATTATTAAATTACTTTAATTTGCTAGGTACTCTAATGTTAATTCATATATGAATTTAAATCTTAGGGTCATTACATATATGAAGGCATAGCTCGACTGCCAGGAGGAAGTGCTTGCTGTATTTGCATAAGGTATCGTTTCAGATGTAATTTGAAATTGCCGATGGTATTACATTTCTTGAGTGGCGGAGGTATATTGTTCCAGCACTTAGTGGCAGTGTATTTAAAACTTCCTCGGAAAGCGGCGGTATGGTGACGTGGAGGTAGCAACTCATGACAGACTGATCTGATGCCGTGTGAGGAGTACCTGTTTGTGCGCCAGGAGAACTTTTTATGTAAATATTCTGGCTCGGCCGTTTTCACCACGCCAAACAACAAGGAAGACAGATGAAGTTCTCTTCGGTATGTCATTTTGAGTATCCCCGCCGAGTTCAGATAAGGCGTCACGTGTGATCTCGGGGGGATACCAAAACAGTACCGCGCTCATGCGTTTTGCACCCTTTGCACTATTCGGTCCGTACAAGCCAGTAACCGTGGGCCATATACCACATCTCCATAATCAAACCTTGAAAGCACCAGGGAATCGCATAACTTAACACGTAAATCTACACTAAGGAAATCACGAATACGGTAAAGTACCTTGAGCCTGTAAAATGAAGATTTGGCGACATTCGCTATATGACCCTCGAAACGCAATGACTCGTCCATTGTAATGCCTAAATTGCGCGCCTCATGCACTCGCTCTACTTCGTCACCCGATATGATAACAGCTGGTTTATGAATATGTATCTGTTTAAGCCAAATGTCATAAATTTAGATTTACTGGGATTTAGCACCAAACAGTTAGAGTCGGACCAAGCTGCAATACTTTCCAGATCGTCGTTTAGTTTAGCAACAGCCCCATCGGTATCAGCTGGATTAAATGATATGTAAATTTGTATATCGTCAGCATATAGGTGGAACTTACAATTTTTTATAACGTCTCTAACATCCGCTGTGTATAATATGAATAGAAGCGGACCCAGTATTGAGCCTTGTGGCACTCCTCTGGATACAGACAATGATTTTGACTTTTCATATAGACCATAGTTGTTCTTAAGTTTAACGAGCCACCACCACGACCCATATCCTACGCTGACAAAATGTTGTCCACCACATCCAGGAGTGCTGTTGTCGTGCTATGAGACTTACGAAAACCAGATTGCAAAGTAGGAAGAACTTTATTACTTTCAAGAAATGTCGACAGCTGTATGTATACTACCCGTTCTAATATTTTAGACATACAAGGAAGAATGCTTATTGGCCGTAAATCTTTCACATCAGTAATATTACTCTTTTTAGGAAGAGGTGTTACCAATGCCACCTTCCAAGCATCAGGAAATATCGAAGATGAGATGGATTTATTAATAATGGCAGTAATTGCGGCTAATGAATGAGGAAGGGTGAGAAGAAGCATATCCAGTGAGATACCATCGTCGCCTAAAGCGGCAGATTTAAGAGATTTAATAATTTTAAGTACAACGCTATCGTCCACTGTAGTTAATTGAAATAATGAAGTATGAAAGTGATTATGTTCAAAGTGGTCGAGATACGATGGAGTAGCAACTGGGTTTCCTGCAACATTTAGAAAATGTGAGTTGATAAGGTCGGGGTCGCATAAATGTGCAGGTATTTCCGAATCGTGTGAGTTCCGGGTTATTCTGACAGTGCGTTTAAGGTTGTTCCAGAGAGCTCTTGAGTTGTTAACGTTACGATTAATATGTTGGTTGAAATATGCACGTGTTTCGTTAAATAATGCTTTATTAACGAAGCCCTTCAGCTCGCTGTAGTACTTCTTATGCTCGTCTAAACCAGTTGACTTAAACCTATTATGTGCCTGATCACGCAAACGCATCATTTTTTTTATTGTGTGCGTTATCCAGGGATAGCTTGTCTCTCTAATAATAACTTGCTTCTGAGGTGCATATAAGTCGAACAGAGACAGGACTATGCGATTAAAAGTATCAACCATGTCATTTACATTCGATAATAAGCATATATCTTCCCACTGGATACTTTCAAAGGTTCGATTGAAGATGTCAAAGTTAATGTCTTTTAGTGGACGTAGAATAAATTTTTGCGGCGCAGATTTAGGTTGTTTAATATTTAATTCACAAGATAGGAATGCATGGTGACTGAGAGTGGGTACATAGTCTACTTGGGTATTAAGAATGGCAGCGTTACTACAAATCAGGTCTATTAATGTACTGCTATGATTAGTGAAGTGGGTGGGCGTATTAACATATTGTCTTAAGTCGAAGTAGGTCAGTAATTGGTTAAATTTTACGGAGTTACTATCATTCATCAATAAATTAATATTGAAATCTCCCATTAAAACGATATAGTCGAAACCAGAGAAAGAGGATATTGCATCGGTCATTGTATCTATAAAAGTATCGACATCAAACCATGGCGGCCGGTAGGCTGTTCCAATTAATAATGTTAAACCATTGATAGATATCCTAAGCCACATTTGTTCCACACTCGAGTCGGGGGGGTGGGGGCAGCGGCGCACGGTAAGGCCATTTTTCACGTAGAAGCCGACTCCGCCACCGCGCGCGCGGACGCTGCGCGGCCGCGGGATGTGGCGCAGACGATAGTTCGGCACCACCGGCGCCCTTCCCTCCTCCCCTTCTCGCAGCCAGGTTTCGTTTATGGCCATAATGTCGACATTGCACCGCTCAACAGCAATTATAAATTCATTATGACTAGTGCCTAGAGAGCCCGCATTGAGTAGACCTAATTTCAAGTTTTTAATCTTATGCATGTCTGTTCCAAATAAATAGGTATGTTATGGTGTTGCCAAAGAAGAGGGGCCTTATAGTACATAAACATAATAGTAAGAACTCCCTGATAGGCCAATTAGATTTAATTTTTAAATATAGTACATATATTATCACAGTGTTACTTAAATTGTAAATAAGTGTGTGGTTGCATAAAATTATTATAAATTGAATTAAGTGTTTTACAGAGACAGTGTAGTTGAGTGAGTTTAATGGGTGTTTTTTGATGGTATCATAACAAAAGAGTACTAGTTTCAATATTGAACTAAACAACAACAAAAACGGCACAATTGCATGTTTTAGATCATAGTAAAATGATTTAAGTACATGTTTTTTATCTGACATCAAATCAAAGAATAATACTATGCCTACAATGATTACAAACCAACCCAGTGTAATTGTGTTCAACTTCACGATCAAATGGAGATATTCCCAAAAATTTTGGTTAGGTCTTCTTCAGAACGGATCCTATACGACGGGGTGTTCGGCTGGCGCCTGGCATAAATTCGGCCGTCTCGGGTCCAAATATACTTCCAATTGAGGCGTGAGCCTTCGTGGCGAGCTTTATAAAACAGTTGACGGTTGATGCGTGTAAGCCGTTCGTTAATGTAGAATCTTCGAGGTGGGCCGGGCAGGTTGAATCCGGTGGTGTCCGCACTTCGAGAGCGCCTCGCTGCGCGCAGCAGCTCATCGCGCAGCGCGCGCCGCGCGAGCCGCAGCACCAGCGCCCGCGACCGTCCGCCGTCGCCGCTGTCGCCGTCGCCCGCCGCGCGCCGCATACCGACGCGCTCCGCGCTTACCACTTACGCGCTTATCCACCTCCACACTCAGCTTCTGTCCCACCAAAATCGCCAAGTGGATTGGATTTTCGTTGCTAGTCTCAATAAGACCGGTTATTTCCACCTCCGTGGACAAAAGCTCCTGGTCCCTGTCATTAAGCTCGTGTTTGAGGCGGTCCACCGTGTCCATTAAGTCTTTAATCTCGCTCGACGACGCGCTGGATGACTGGTTGGGCGGCTTCTGCTCCTCCAACACCAAGACCCTCTGTTCTAAACTGTTGATGCGCCCATCCAGACCCTGGACTACATTTGACAGTTTTTCAAAGTTTAGGCCGATATTGGTTAGCTCCTGGCGCATCGCTGCGAACTCTGATCGAAACAGCTGCATTTCGCGAACAAGGCTGCTTTCAATTTCACCCGGCAGTGGGAGTTTTGTTTCGGTGGCCAACGATGGCAGCACCGTCGCCGGTTCCGACGCCACTTTGGATGACTGCAGCTGCTGTGTATTTTTTTTTCGCGTCGTAACATTATCAACCGGCTGATTACGGAGTGGGGTACTGGAGTTATCACCGCCACCATTTAGCATTCCACTTTGATAGTAGGAAACCAATTGATATCAAATTACAATGCGAAATGTGTCACATTAGCACACTAGGGAGTGTGAACTGATTACTTGCACTCTTAACTCCTCATTTGATTGGATAATTATGGCATGCGCATACGAGGGGTTCAGGTCATAATTATGCTTGTGTGTCCCATGAGTGTAAATCAAATCTTACCCTAAGTATGTTTAAACATTTAAAATATATTGTATAGTGAAACTAAGCCTCAAAATAAGGGCTTGCGACGGTTGCTTATCAAAATGCTAATAGTTGAAAATGACGACATTATTTCCGTCAGCAGGTCGTGAACCATTTTAATAGAGGCAGATTATGATAATTAGGTTAACCATTAACCTAATGGTTTTGGTTCAAAGTAAGTAAATCAAACTAGGGTAGGGAAGACAAGCGATGACAAAGTAATAGTACATTACGTAACTAGGGCGGTGAATTCGTGAATGCCCCATACCGCAGGTGTTTGTGGCCCGAACCGAAGGTGAGGGCCATAAATATGCGCTCTGGGGCTTTACGAATTACCGCCCGTGTTGCGTACACAATTTTACGTCTTCACTTGGCCACAATGCGAGTTTTCCCGTACACGAAGCGTGCAGTAAAACTCGCATTATGGCCAGGTGTGACGTAAAATTAAATTATTGGGGCACTTAAATAAAATATAGGGAATCCCCTATGTTGAAATCGCGAATCAATTTGGGTTTTTATTAAATGCACTTAACTTCATAGAATTATATAATTGGATGGAGCGATGAGACCATGGTGACAGATTATAATAGGGACTCCTAAAATGCTTAGAAGATGCCCAATCATATAATATGTTTAGGTGCAGTTTCTCCTCTGAATTGGAAGTAAGATGGCAGTACAGTAAAGTGCCTAAACCTATTCTTGAAACTACTTATGAATATGACGCCGACCCTGGCGTTCCTTCACGATGCAACCGGGATAACAAAAGCTAAGGTGCGTTATCAAAAAAAACACATTGACAGATGGTTCATTGGATTGACGGACATTTCGTCTTGTGATTTGAACTTGTTAAAAAATCGAATAAGACAATGACGGCTGAGCAAACCCCTATGAAATAGCTCTATAAAATCTAAGTTATGTTATAAGTCAACGCCAGTCAACGCATGTAAAAAAAGCCCCAGCGGCCATTTTATAACTTTTATATGGCACCTGGAGCTGTTAGAGCATAGTTCATTTCATCCTCCAAGGGGCTTCACTCTCGTCCATACTAAAAAACAAACTAATCCGCAATGAGAAGAAGTGCAGTGACGCTAGGGCGCTATACAAACCAAGGATTCACTAGTGGACAAAGCTCCCGCGACGTGATGCACCAATGCCAACAACGACAGAGGTATATAAAGTGAAGCAACGTTGAAACCCTGGCTTAAATGCCTCAGCTAATAAATTCATATTGTGAATTCAATCTGATAAGTTCTCAATTGGATTGGCGATCCTGCATAACGAGCGCGTACGATTGAGACGTTATACGTCAGTTTAGCGATAAAAAAAAATATCGCTGGCCTTGATTAGCGTTTGTCGTGGATCGTGATGGAGAAAGTGGCACGGGTAAATAAACACAACGCGTGTTCTACTATAAGTACGGAAACGGCTTGATTTCACATATACGGGTATAATATGCATGCACAAATAGCACACTCTTTTGACAGAGTTGTAATTTACATTTTAATCCTGCTTTAGAGCTGAACCAAACAAATGAAGCTACGACTTAATACATAAAACGAGGTGTCTAGTTAAGCTAGGGCGATTTGTACGGAAACAGCTTAGCTCAGCTCTCGTAGAAATGTAGCCGAAGTAGATATAAGGTAAGTGTATTAAGTTTCATAGAGTAAAAAACTTGCACATAAAAAGGTTACGTTCATCATCCTCGAAGCGTTATTCCCCGTTGTGCCCTAAACGAGCCCAGGGTCCGCTTTGATACCTAATCCCAAGATTTGGCATAGGCACTAGTTTTAAGAAAGCGACTGCCATCTGACCTTCCAACCCAGGAGGGAAAGCTAGACCTTATTGGGATTAGACCGGTTTCCTCACGATGTTTTCCTTCATCGAAAAGCTAACGGTAAATATTCCGTACACAAGTTCCGAAAAAGTCATTGGTACGAGCCGGAATTAAAACCGACGACCGCCGCTTGACAGCCGCATGCCTGAACCACTAGGCTACCGTAGCCTTTACCGTACCGTAGGTTACGTGAATTCGTTAGCTTATATAAATACAAATTTGTAAAAATAACCTTACTTATACATAAATAGATGTGCCATCTTTAAAGGTCGCCTTTAGCAAACCTGTCGCTGACGAATCAATAAATAGATCGCCTCGAGGCTTCGAGATCTCGAGATCGCTTAGCGATACTAACAATGAACACTTAGGCTCCTAAGAAACATAATGCAATATGAGTTCAGTTTCTTGAGTTCCACTCAAACCTCCGAATTCGGAGTAAATATCGTTTTTTTTCGATACATAGATACGAAGTTTGTGATTTGGCCATAGCGTGTATTAGGAGAGGGGGGACTTTTTTGTGAATTTAACGATTAGCCAAAATTCAAGAGAAATGGTAATTGGCACACTGTACCGAATTTCCATTTCCCTACAGATTGAACAATTTCATTGTTCTTAATCACTACAAAGAGGAAAACTCTGTGACATTGTAGCTTTGTAAAATGTACCTAAGTTTGTATTTAAATGGGTACCGTCCAGAAACCCTTACCGGATGTCAAAAATTCTTTCACCTGCGTGTATAATGGACTTACAGGATGGTTATAGGCTTTATGTCATCCCGTGGGATTGCCTGTGTTCTTTGCAATCCGCGTGCGCAACCCCAGATTGTTGTGTCTAGTTCTATTCAAAAACTGGTATCTTCTAATAGATACCTATGATGGCTATGATTAACAAACGAATGCTCATTAAGTGACCATGACGTCATTTCGACGGACACGGCCGACACACACCCACGTTCCATGGCGATGCTACAAAAAAATAATCCATAGTCTCGGTAAACATACTTGTAAGTAATCGAACACTGGTGACGCAAAGAAGAGGGAACGCCCAAGGTTTCCAGGATCGCAGTTTGCCTAAATTTGTTTAAATGAGACTGGTTTTTTGCAACATAGTTTGCTATATTCATATTACAACCTTGGCATCAAATTGTATAAGAACATACGTTTTTATATACTACCTGTTTGTGTTTGTTGCCGTATACAATGATGAGTTAAAACATCATCCAGTTTATATCATTCAGATAATTTAAATTAGGTACTAGCTGCCCGCGTATAGAAGAGACCTGGGGCAAATCCGCGGGATATATTAAAAAATAGCCTATCACCAATGCCCATTCAGGAAGTGTTTTTTATAGGATAAGTGGTTCCGGAGATTACCCATTAAATAAATATAAACAAACATACAAAGCTACAATCTCACTGACGCTTCCTCTTTATAATATTAGTAAGTATAGATCACAAAAAAAACTTTGAAAGTAAAAATAAAAACAATTTGCTTGATAATGATTATAAACGAACATCATGACATTCCGGCACACACTACAGTACTGCAGAAGTCTTTACTAACACTAACATTTTGCGGCAATTATTAACTCTATTTGAACGACAAATGTAGATTAGAATACGTTACTTCAGAGGCCGTGAAAAGGGTCAAGTAGGTATAAAACTGATAGGTATACCAGGCTGCCATTCCATTTTCATGTTGAGGTATGTATGTACCGTGCTCTTCTAAATAACATGCAATGAAACAAAATAAACAGCAAGATTTTTTTAATGGTTGAACGACATGACGTCGTTTCACGAATTGTTATTCAAACAAAAGGCATTCGCATTACAGGCCTAGGCCTAGACCTCCAATTTAATCTGAAATTCCATTACGGATTTCTCGACTCTCCGCGCCCGAAACCATGCCCATTATAAAGAACACAACGTCAATATGTCATTGCATGTTTGAGAAAAACGCGTTAATATCGAATCCATGTCTGCAGCGAAATGCACAAGTATTATTATACAAGATCGATTAACTGCAGATATACTCCCAGAGGAGCTCTTAGTTACGGAAAAACATTGCAGAGAAACTCCGTCGGACTAAAAATAGCCGAACCAGAACAAAAGGCTGTTGTAGGAAAGAGACGGATTGTGGCTGCTGCCACCCATCTCGCTGAATTCGAAATTATTTAAATACGTCTCGTAAATACAGTACCTACTACTAACAGTAATGACCAAATTGACGCCACACCGTCAGGGAAAAATAATACGTTTTATAAAAAAAAACATATATTGACCATTTTGAAGATTTCCACTTTCAACTAAATTAGGTAACTTTTAACTTGATCGTCCACATAATTGTCTGTTGTCGTCCACCATTTCGCCTAATGGAAGTGGAAGAAAAGCATACCTATGTATGCTACTTATTTATATACAGTTGAAATTATATAATATAAAGCTCGTAACGAAAGCAACAGACACTATGAAACTATAGGTAGATACTTAAGTATGTACTGTCTACATCAGACCGACGATCATCGCCACCTGACGATATTTCACTACGAAATGAGTCAGTTTTGTTCCGATAAGTCATGATATTCCCGGCAGGGTATCTAAAACTAGGTCGCAATAAAGAAAAATACTCTTTGTTAAGTACAAGCATTTTGCTAGCTTCATATTGCAGTTGATATTTTAAATTGGGGCCCCATGTTGTCATAGGATATTCTTTTATTCGTGTAGGTACCGAATTACTCTCGAATATAGTTTTGAAACAAGAGAAATAACGATATACAAATATTTAAACAGCTTACCCACGGCGTAGTCCGCGCGGAAAACGCCTCGCGATAACAACGGCTATGTGATATACATATATCCAGTTCTCGGCCTCGTATATGTTGGGCATAAACATACACTTAATACATTGTAATGTACAAGTTGAAGTCAATTAGTACCTAATAAGAAAGTGAGTGATAAATATATGCCTACAGGTTTAGTGTACATAAAGATAGGTCTCTCTCTAAATAACATATGTGTTATGGTAATAGCTCACAGAACCATAATCTATAATAAGACTATCAATCTGCAGAAGCGATCTTGCATAACGATCGAGGGTCCATTCTATCATTATTCGTAGTTAAGTGTAAACATCGGTAAAGACTATCAACGGGTAAATAGATGGCGTAGCGCTCGACTGCCGATAAAACGCAAAAGAATTGCTTATAGTGTTACTTCATACGCTGGAGACTTTTAATAGTTCCATTTGACGAGGGACAGACTTCTGTGCTTTAAATGCGATTAGGCGATTACACACGAGTTTTTTCCTAAAAACGCGATACAAGCGGTAACATTAGGCTAAAGGCGCTCGACATTAGCGCGTTTGCATCGCTGCAAAAAGTATCCGTGTGTAACCTGTGTTATCTGCAGTACTAAGATGAAATGCAAGTTACTACGAAACAATTCCTGAAAGGAAAGTGTTTGTCTCAGTTTTAGTTTAAAAACAGAGCAACGTCAATGACATCATCGGTCATTTGTATGGGTTTTCGTCACAGCGTAAATGGACGTCTCGCTTTCGCTCGTTGTCTTGAAGTCGAGAGCAGATAGTCTGTCTTTGACTTTCGAGTTTTTGATGACCCGTTTAGCCTAGTGGTTAGCGGTGGGTGCGTAGCGGTTTATCCTGACTACGCATATGACGGTCCTGCTGATTTCTTTCAGAGTATTGGATATATTCTTTGTATATTTACAAAGAATATATCCAATACTCTGAAACTTAATGAAGTACGTATATCTATAAAATATATGTATCGTACCCTCTCAAACCTTATTGTGCTTACTTTGGGGCTAGTTTGATTTGTGTAAGACCGTCCCCTAATATTTATTTTTTAACTAAGGGCGAATGGACGCGAGAATCGTTTTCTCCGTAGGGCTGGTGCCCCGTGGTATCAATCGAACCTCAGCCTGCACCACGACATGGGGATTAGCACTATGTATGGTTTCTTTAAGCAGGCTGCCAGACGTTATTTTGACGCTCCCCACCATAGGGATCCGTTAGTTAGGAAGGCTGCTGACTACGTCCCCATCCCTCCCCCTTCTGTCGTTACTCGGCGCTCACTGATTAGGGGCCGCACGGTCCGGCGTCCTAGGCGCACACTCACGGACCCGGACGACGAAATCACAGCGTCCATCGAAAGACGCTGCGCTCTCGGCGTCCAACACATCGCGTACACTTCGGCGCTCCCGCCGGCGGGGACGGCCAACGCGAGATCGCGACAACACAGACACATATAGTCCGCTTTCGTCCCGGTACCGCCGCATACCGGGTAGAGTCAGTCCGACCCAGGTCGGGCCTAGCTGAGTTTCTTGCTGAACTCTTCTCAGCTAGGCTAGGTTTTAGCGAACCAGCGATAAAACTCCGAGTAGTTCGACACCACTTACACCCCAGATTCGGTTGATACCGTTCAACCAATCTCACTGGAGCGCAAAAGTGTGTGCGTGGTCGTGCCGGAGGCTCCCCCTGGATTTTCCACAGGCCAGCCTCCAACCAGGCAGTTCGACCGCTGTATTGGGTCCGTCCTATTATAGCAACAGTCAGGTTCAAAAAAAAAACAAGCGCCTGCCTGCCTGTTTCCTACAGGCGTCCCTACGCATATCATCATCAAGGCATATTCCCTAGTGCGGGAAACCTCCATTTCCGCACAGCACAAATATCGACACAACTCCCATGCCTCTAAAAATACAGTGTCAGGGTGATTGTGATGGACGTCCACGTGTATTCCTCGGCGTTTCCACCGACGTTTTCATGAAACTGGAAAATAAAGGGATGGATTTTCATTTTCAAACTGAATCATTATTTATCGCAGTAGGTAATGAGCAGTCGGAAAGTGCAAAGCCCGATAAGCGGTGGTAATGTAGCACAAACGTTTTTTCATATCTCATGCTCTGAAAGTGGGTCGTTGTTGTTCTTAAAAGTGTGCTGAAAGTGATACGTTTCTGGTCTAGTGCAGAAAAGTAGTGTACTCCAGTTAGTCCTCGCCTTATAAACATTATCCGGGAACTAATTCTAATAAATATCAATACTTACCCCGCCACTGTCAAAGGGATATACTTTTATTCTTACTATAGTTCATAGATTTTTTTATTTAATATAGGTAATATAAGTTTATGTTGTAAATTCATTACTTTTATTTTAGCTAAAATATTCACTAGGGTCTATGACGTGGTGACAAATGGCATACACCCACAATGCTTTTTTTAAACTCAAAGTTGTGCATGTGAGCTAAGGCAGAAACGCATACAGCCACTCTTCAACTAATACTCGTAATAAATACAAATAGTATGAAAAATTTACGTATATCACGATTAAATTATGAAAGTATTCATATAGTTTTGACTATGGGAAATACGAATATAATTACTATTTGGTTATATAAAAACGTGAGCAATGTTTTTCATTAAAAAATTAAAATCGTAGTTGTATTTTATCTGTATGTCACTTGACCGAATTACACCATATAACCATAAGCGCGAGCGAGACATATATTTGCCTCTTTCTTTAGGACAGGTGAGATGAGACTATTATTTCCATGGAAGTAGGAATATTATTTCGGCTCGGATGACGTCACGATAATGGCGGCTGCCGTTTTTGAATTGTATACTTTGAATAAACATATTGTTTAATTTTCCGTCTGTGTTTTTTCACTTTCCTCGTATTCGATATGAAAAGTAAAGTGTTTAACGCGGGTGAAGTCACCCATTTCTGACTCGAACCATTGGCGCTCTCACTTCGTTCGAGCGCCAAAATGTCTCGTCAGAAATGGGTGCCTTTCAGCCCTTGGTTAACAATCTACTATTCCTTGGAGAATGGAGGAATGTGGCTTAACGTAATTCCAACAGACTCATTGACGTGTTTCCCAAAATTATCATGTTTCAATTTCACTACCACTTGTCATAGATCATCACATATTAATTATCAAATACAAACGTGTTTGATAATTATTATATGATCTTTGGAATTTTTGACTGCTCATTACCTATTACGATGATTGCATACAATCAAGTGCAAAAATATGTATCGATTTAATATTTTCATAACAAGAATGTTTAGCACTTTTGGACCGTCAACTTAACGTCACTTAGTTGTTGACATGTGCCAAACCTTCATTTTCCTCGACCGTACTGCAAGAGCGATGAGACATATTTATTAGTAGGTATATTGTATGAACCCTTACTTTTACAATGCTCAATTGCAGTCCTAACACTAAGCCGTAAGTTTTTTCGCTTTTAAGCAATAACATAATATTACGTACAATTATTGGCAAAGTTTGACCTACTTAGGTAGTACTAGACTACCTGTACATGTGAAAACAAAATACTTAGCTAGCCAATGATTAGTGTTCAGGTAAACAAACATCGCGAAACAGCAGAAACAAATAGAGGGATCAATCATGCTTTCTACTCACGGTAATTAATAGCAAATGTGAAAACGAATCACAAAAACTACGGCGTAAGAATCGGGGCCGCGCGGGCCGCCGACGCATCGTGTAGTGGTGTTGATCTCACGTCAAACTTATGAACTACTCGCTTCCGCCCGCGACTTTGCCTACGTGCATGGACCCGGGATAAAAACCATGCCAAATATTCAACCAGGCAATAAACTATCTTCGTGCAAAATTTCATCCAAATTGGTTGAGCAGTAGAGTGATTGAGTAACATATATCCAAAATTTCGCATCTATAAAAGTAAAGTAAAGTTTATTTGTAAAACATAGGTAACAGAGATGGTACATTGGTTATATGTGTATCACTGTTTGGCCATTAGGCATACAAATTTGCAAGCACCATGCATTACATGCTTATATAATTATAGATAGTCTTCATTAAAATTATATTTCGCTCATTACAATTTAAGTACTCATTCACTGAATAAAAAGCTTTGATTAAAAGCTAAAGAATTTTGATTTAAAACGGGGCATGTCAGTTTCTCTTATAAATTCTGGTAACTTATTATAAAATTTCGGTGCCATGCCGAAAGCACTTTAGCATTAGTATTATACAACATTACAACATTAAACTATTATACAACATAATAATATTAATAATCATGGGATGTTGATTCGACGATCATCGTCCCGATAGTCGTTTCGGCGAACGGTTTAATAGCGAAGAGTCTCGACCATCACCTCAAGAGATTCTTGCTAGGTGGCTGGATCAAGGGTCAGATTACAGAAGGCGGTACTCCTGGATATTGCGCGGATAGTGAGGAGGTTCCTGTCTCTGTCGCCCTGACCGCCGGCAGTTTAGGCCCCGCCTCGCTGCCGGCTGCACCGTAGGTTAGGTTTTTAGAATGATTTTATGTTTTGTATGTATAGTTTTATATTTCACTTTTTATATAATTATTGTACAAACCTAACTTAAGAGGAAATATGAATAAAGAGATAATAATAATAACCCACGGGGGCAGCTTGTGGCGAGCTGACGGTGAGTGGCGACACCGCGGACCCCTAACCTCCAGAGGGCCCGATTGATCTGGCCCTCGCCTCTGTGCTTGCCTTAACCGGCGACCGGAGTGGAGTCGCAAGAGCAAAACCTATGCTCCAGGTTGGAAGTGTAAACTGTCATAACGCCGGCGGCCCTAGATCGGATTACCGGGATTATTCGAGGTATAATAATCACTATGAATAATAGTAGATTGTATGAAAAGGGTCTAAAGTAAGCCATATTACCACGAGATGGATATTTTCCCGAACGAAGTGAGGGGAAATAGTTCGAGGGGTAATATGGCTTTTAGACCAGAGTTATACACTCTACTTTTCACTTCGACTGCGAGAAAATAGTAAAAACAAAGATTATCCATCCACAATCAACAATTATAACAAGGCGAAAAGATTGTTCAATTTGGCGCCATTCTTTTTAATAAACTTTTTGCACAGATACAAAATATTCACAAGACGAATAAACGCCTCTGACCGTCTAATAGCGGCGTAGTCTATCCCGCTCAATCTTCGTAGCTTATGTCATGTAATTACATCCACCAATCACAACTCTTTAAAATAACATTCGTATTTGCTGTCTACTAACTAGAATACAGCTAGACATTAAAATCGACCAATCAGGAAACAGAATTCAATTCAAACATTACGAGTTTTTCATTCCCTAAATTACAATAATTAAAAAAATAAACGCCTCTGACCGACTATAGCTCCATCCAAACGTTCAAGCGTGGTTAACTGCATACATGACTCATGTATGCAGTTAACCACGCTTGAAAAACACCCAATGTTTGAATTGAATTCTGTTTCCTGATTGGTCGATTTTAATGTCTAGCTGTATTCGGGTTAGTAGATAGCAAATACTAATGTTTTTTTTAAAGAGTTGTGATTGGTGGATGTAATATTGAACTGTTGTGAGTGGTCAAATTAAAATGTTTTATAAATCATAAATATGTATACATATTTTCCCTAGGGGCTAAATGTACTACTTTAGCCCCGCTTGCCAAGTCTAATATGATGCACTTTTTGAGCATGAGAAGTGAAAAGTATTTATTATACTTACATGGCCTTTTCATTTCGAAGCGTTTGTGACGCGTGGCTAAACAATGGTACAAAGAATGGTTGAACCCATGGGTCTTAAGATAGGATCCCTTCTAGAAACGGGATTCAGACTATTAATCACCATCCTCCTAGTCCTGTGCCCTCCGGGTCCGCTAATATGACACCTAATCAAAATATTTGACATAGGCACTAGTTTAACCAAAAGTGACTGCCATCTGACCTTCCAATCCAGAGGGAAAACTAGTCCTTATTCGGACTATATAAATTTTATAATAGCTCATTTACCTCTCGGGCTGTTCGGTTGTGGAATGCTCTGCCGTTGCATATAAGGTGTGCAAAATCTCTTCATATTTTCAAAAATCGGTTAAACAATATTACCTATCTCTCCCTTAAGTTGCCTTTTATGTATTGTATATATGTATGTATGTATGTTTGTATGGTTGTATATATGTCTGCGTATTTATTCATTTATGATAGGTATGTATTTTAAAGTGTCCTGTTTAGTAATATTTGAAAGATTGATGTGTTAGTACCTACCTATGCTCTTCTTGATGAGTTCCTGCACTACCTGTTAAAAAATCTACTTTAAATGTTTCCTGCAATACAAATGTTGTCTGGAAGAGATCGCTTTAAAGCGGTAAGACCGCCTGTTGTTACCATTATTTATTAAGCGATTTTTTTGTAAGATGTTCTCTCTTTTCGTGGTGCAATAAATAGTATTTTTATACTCGTCGACCTTAATGTTTGAATTAAGACTTCGTACACCAAACTTAAATCACGTACTTTTTACTATGGAGGTCCCAACTCAACATTTCATAACTGTTGACACAACTAAAATGAAATTAACCAATCACGTGGCGCCTTTACTGAACTATAATGGATTTGACCGCCGTCATGAGAAAGTCAAAAGGTAAATAGACATCAACGTACAAAAAAGAAAAAGTCGTTGGTTGCACTTCGTTTTCAATAGATACCAAGTTTGTTTAATTAGTTCAGTTGACTCGTAGAAAAAGTATTGTTCACAATAGTGTCATAATTAAGCTTTTTAATCTCGTACCTTACTTAGGCCACTCTCAGCAAGCTTCGCGGCCGAAACACGGTACTCGACTAAAAAGCTCTCTATTATAACACGATTGTGAAAAATACTATTATTGTTATTATAATATCAATACTAATTATACACATTAGGTATAGCTATACCTAATGTGTATAATTAGTATTGATATTATAATAACAATAATAGTATTTTTCACAATAAAGATACCTTTAACAAATAATTAAGGTCATGGAGTCACCGTTGTATCGTAGTTGAGTAACGCCGATTAAATTGCCGATGGTGCGTGTGAATTAGGTTTTGTATTTGTTATATTTCGTCTTCGTAGCTGCAACTACAATATGACAATGTTAGTTGAACATACTTTGTTTGCATAATTGCGTTATTTTCCGATAGTGCTCAAACAAGCCCGGGGTCCGCTATGGCACCTAATCCCAAGATTTGGCGTAGGCACTAGTTTTACGAAAGCGACTACCATCTTACCTTCCAAACCAGAGAGAATACTAGACCTGATTGGGATTAGATCGATTTCCTCAAGATGATTTTGTAGGTACATAAGTTGTTTTTAGGGTTCCGTAGTCAACAAGGAACCCTTACAGTTTCGCCATGTCCGTCCGTCTGTCTGTCTGTCTGTCCGTCTTCGGCTTAGCTCAGTAAGCCTTACAACTAGAAAACTGCAATTCGGCGTGGGGAAATTCAAAGAAAATATTTTGAATTTGTCGCGTTTTTCAGTTTTAATTTCCAAAATATCGATCCTAGAAGAAAAACTGTGAGTATCAAACTTGTACAGAATCAAATTTTCTACAATTGTTGTCTTCACGGTTTTACTGTAAAATTAAAAATGGCCGAGTTATTCATGAAAAACCTTTTTTCGAATATACGCAGAAGCCCGATTCGGTCTACTTTTTTAATGTACACTCCCAGTGACCCCCCCAAAAATCCAAGAACTAATTATTCACGGGTCAAAATCTATAATGACTGGCCTAAAATGCAAGTAGCGTGATGGGGTGTATACAAGTCATGATTTGTCAGCCCCAGTTTATCAGAAACTGACTAATTGCTATCGTCTGGAGGCATGTTGGGATGCTGATCCAACTGTCAAACGAGTTGTACTGACAAATTGTATGCACATCACAATCAACACAATTTGGACCATGGAAATATTTATGATCACGATCAGCCAAGTTTTCGGTCAGATAATATTGAAATAAAATATTTAAAATATTATATAATAATGCGCAATAAGCCTTTCCACAAATTTAACACGCATATTTTAAATAGTTTGTATTTTAAAGGTGTTTTAGAGCTATATAAACGTTTTATAGTCGATTTCAGTCACGCTTTGATGTCTTTGTATTTTATTAAATCACGTATGCATCTTACTGTGAATATCGATATCTTAGGAATTAGGAATAATAAATAATATCACAATCATGAGACATTGCTTTGGTATGGCAATATTATTTTTACTAAATGGTATCCCTAAATTGCCACAATTTGTCAGAAATTGGATCTGAAAAATCAGAAGTGATAATTGTATGGTTTGTACAGCACATGACTTACCGTTCGGCTACAGTGGCTCTATATATAACGTTATAGCTATAAGTTTTATTATGTGAGTGATATTGAAATTTCACTCAAAGGTCCCGAAATATACCACCCGATAATAATTTCTGTTTACTCTACAAATTCAGTTTTTGCCCAAAGGTTTAGCACGTTTCTCCATCCATTCATATATAATAAAATATGTACAAAATTTTCATTGCAAGACTACTCAACGAGGGAAGAAAAACTTAAGGTTAAGGTGAAATCATGGCTCAATTCACTTCCTTATGAGGACATAGAAAAGATTCTGGAAATACTTATTTTAGTTGACTAAGTAACTTAGTCAACTAAAACATATTATCACGTGTCACATTAACATATGTAATTCATCTATTTAATAATTATATTCAATGAAGCAATATTATTATATTCAATGAAATGTTTAATTATTAATGAATGTAAATGAAATGTACAAATTATAAATTAGCATGTAAGGTTTAACTGTTAGTGTTAATTTGTATAAATAAATAAATAAATTATTTATTTAAACTGATATTTATAATATACTATCAAATTTGATTTTAATTTGTATCCATATAATATAAAATTTAATAAATAATATGCGGTCTCCTGTGATACAGGCAAAGCCTAGTGGAGGGACTGGTACTTATAATACTACGTGTAAACTATTTTGCTGAATAAATGTCTTATGCCTTATTATATCTACACAACGTACCTAGAAGTACCTACATTAAGTAATCTTCTATCTCGAGAGAACATTAAAGTTAAGTATGCCAATGCTGGGCCTGGCATCCTGGCTGAGATCAAAATGAACCACTAAGTTAACCCCGTCTTAAGTGGTTGACCTCCGTTAAATTACGTCCATCTTCAACCGAATTATACACGTCGTGTACATTACCAAACTTTTGACTCTGGTCTGGCTGACACTTTAAAGAAATACGATGTTTTGTGGAAAATGATTCATAAATTTCACCTCTCCTACGTAAACATATCAACTTGTTATCTATAGAAATATCCTGTTACTTTTTGCTAGCAGTACTGTGCAATTGTTTTTATGTTGAAGCAATTGCAATTTAGTTCTCCATACCGCCCTGCACATCTATTAAAGAGACGGCCGCGACATACTGTCGATTTTCTCGCACTATACCTCTTGTTCTAAGTGTTCTAATAAGAAAGAGACGGATAGTGCGACAAACATGATAGACGTGCAGTAGTCATGGTAACAGCGAAAAACAGTAAATTGTCCAATTTAGTATTATTCTGCACGAAACGAAACGTTCAAACTATATTCAGTGACTATTTCGTAGGAACGGTAGGCTATGTAATAGAGCATACATAGACATATGGAATGACACGCCTTTTGCCTAACTTAAGGCCGAAACGCACTGACAGCGGTGGCGGAGCGGCGCGGTGAGGCGCGGAGGCAGTACCGGTTGTAATGTTCGAACCAATACAAAAGGGTCCGCACAGAATACCGCGCCGCGCCGCGCCGCTCTGTGCGGATCGTTTCATATTAGCTCGAACATTACAACCGGTACCGCCTCCGCGCCGCACCGCGCCGCTCCGCTACCGCTGTCAGTGCGTTTCGGCCTTAAGTTCCTTAAATCCCCATGTAAATATATCAGGCAAACATGTGCAGATGGTCTCGGAAGCCCGCAACCTGGGACTACTTATGGATAGCTTCCTGCACTTTGAAAAGCATATCCTAGAAACAGTCGGTAACTATTTCTATAGGCTAACTGTCCTTTACAGAGTGCGTAATTACCTGAGTGTAGATATGCGCGTAAAACTGTGCGATACGCTCATCCTGTCTAAACTTAACTATGCGGATACGGTATATGGCAACTGCTTACTTTCGCGAACCAAGAAAGTTATACAACGCCTACAAAATGCATGCACACGCTTTTGCTTCCCGATACCGCCACGACCCCATATTACCCCTTATCTTAATACAAATAGACTTTTAACTATGAGTGGTCGACGTACACTTCACTTTGCCACGCTATTATTTGGTATTTTCCACACTAAGCAACCCGCGTATTTGCATAGTAAGCTGATATTCTACCGGTGGCGAGCCAGGCGTATTCCACGACTGGTTTGCCCAAGGCACGATACTGCTTGCTGCGTTATGCTGCCACGAAATGCTGGAATAATATCCCACCACCTATCAAGGAGAGCATTACTATTAGTGGGTTCAAGTCCAAACTGAAAAATCACTTAATGGCTCAACAACGTATTGCTGCCTAAAGGTAGGATATCCAAAACTCTAGTATTAGCTCCAATTCCTAAAAACTATTAGCCGCAATTTGTTATCAACGAATTCCAGCGCCGTTGATCACGCTAGCCGTGCCATGCCAACTGCATTGCTGAGTGGAGGCCATTTCAGGTCCACATCCTGAACTACTTCTTGATGTATTTGTTAATGTGTTTTATTACTTGTGATGTGTTGTTACCTGAATAAATGCTTTTCTATTCTATTCTATTATATTAAGATAGGCAAAAAGCCAGATACAGGGCGCGACGCAGCGCCGCGGGCGCTAAATGAAATACATGCTAACAGGTTAGCGACGTCAAACAGACTGCGTCCCGCCGGCATCGCGCCCCGCTTCTGTCACGCCCCGCGCCGCGCTGCCCCTTGCGTCCACTCGGCGCGAGCACAGCGCTGCGCGGCGCGGACGCGGCGGCACGCTGCGCCGCGCTGGGTCACATCAGTCAGTCGGACGTTAGGCAGCGCGCAGTGCGTAGTGCGAGCGTAGCAATATATTAATCTCGTAAGAGATCATAAAGTTATATATGACTATGACTCTGATCTATGGCTTCGGAAGGAATGAGCGACCCTGCGCGCGCGCATGCTGTGTCCGGGCGCGAGTCAAGCCCGCATCGCGCCGCGTTCGCGCGCTCGATGATGGCGTGTTGATAGCGCGATGTCGGCACGATCCGCGCGCGGCCTGTTTGAACAGGCATCGCGCCGGCATCACGCGGCGCGGACGTCGCGCTGCGCCACGCCATGTGTCTGGCCAAGCCTTTACGCTACGCACTCTCGATCAATTATTATCAGTACACATCCATACTCATATTATAAACATCTCAAGCCTAAACCGCTGAACCGATTTAAGTGAAATTTGGTATAGAGGTAGTTTGAGTCCCGAGGAAGGACATAGGATAGTTTTTAATAATAATTGTATGGAGCTACGATATATACGGGTTCGACGCGGACGGAGTCGCGGGCAGATGCTAGTCGTATATAAGAACTGGTAAAAACTGAATTACTAATGTTAATTACTTTTCTGTAATGGACCATCTCTTGGATACGCACATAGTGTGCGCGAGCAACGAATCAAGTTAAACATTACTCAACTCTGGAATCAGGACAGAAGAATTTGAATTAGGTTTATTTATCTATGGATAATCCAACCGACGAAGTTTATTATGCTGTATCAGTTGTATTGTAAAAGATACCTGATGGGCAGCTGAGGTTGCACTAAAGATACCTGATGGGCAGCTGAGGTTGCACTAAATATTGATCGATCGAGTTTCATTAGTGTAACGGCTGATGTAGGTACGGTACGGCACGTGGCGTCTGAACACATTAAAATTATATCGCATGAGCGCAGTCGCGGCCCACAGTGCGGATCTCCCCAATTCAGGGAGGTAGGGTTTGCTCCCGGGAAATACCGGACCGAAAGTACCGGGATTTCCCGGTTTTCGAAACCGACCAATGCCTGGCTCTGTGATTAGTAGAAAACTATCATAATCAAAGCCAGTTATCTTGCTACGGATACAATAAAAATTGCGAATTGATGCATACACGCAAATAGTAGAACATAAAGAATTATTTTCAATTGAGAGTCAAGACCATGACGGAATTTTTCGTCAGATGCAAATGGTTGCAGTAGTTGTAGCTCCCACGGGCTATGCTATGATGTATCGTTTATTGCGTGATAAAACTGATAAACGACCAGATAGAGCATTTATTGTGAAATGAAACCACTCTTAGCTCTGGTTTATTTATAATGTAACGAGTATGAACTTACGGGACCTAGTAAGACAAATGCCTCCAGTGTGCTCGAAATACAACATAAATAAACAAATTAACTAATTTTAAGTTAGAGCGGTCCGTCCCGTCCGATTTTTTTTTTATTAGTTGACTGGGTGATTTGTCATATATTTTTTCACTTATAGTCGTTTTGCTACGGAACCACTTAGAGATTTATTTTAATAGTTTGTGTGTGATGTGTACCTACTACGTGTGAGTACACTATATAAAAAAAACTGGTCAAAATACCTCAAGGGCAGATGTTGTTTCCTTATTCAGCTACGGCCTTTATACAACCTAACTAGCTCCCTAGTAAGTAATAAGGATTATGGTACTAGACGACTATGTATTTAATAAATATAAATACATAGAAAACAGCGAAAACTCTGAAACGGGTTACTAATGTGTTGCATAAAATTGATTGTCATAATTTTATTTTGCATAACAGCCCATGGCAGAATCATCATTTCGCCGAATTACTTTTCGCATAAATTTCATTGCATACAGTCATTTCGCATAACTTCCTTTGGCAGAATATTACATTGGCATAATGACGATTGTCATAATTGAACTTTTATAAAAAAAATTACCTCGAAGACGAGAGCGGCAGCAAAGCTGCCGCTTCCGTCTTCTAACCTATCCGTGATCCGAGTCGGTTTTTGCCACTAAGTCCCTGTTCCCTACTAAGTAAATTCGGCCATATGACTATTCTGCAAAAAAAATTCTGCCAAATGAGTGTTATGCGACATGATAGTTATACTAAGTATATAATTATGCTAAAGTATCATTCGGCTAAAAATGTTTCTGCGATAACTGTTATGCGCAGTGTATTTCGGACAATCGATATTATGCCAGATAAAGGGAACCCCTCTGAAAACAATATTCGTGCTTATCACACAAATATTTCCCCTCGCCAGGATATTCAAGACCGTCAGCTTCATAAAAAGAAAGAAAAAACATTTATTCGTGTCATAATATCGTCGTCTAGTACCCGTAACACAAGCCTTACTGAGCTTACTATGGGGCTAGTGCGATTTGTGTAAGGTTTTCCCCCTAATATTTACTTTATTTATTTATTTATAATAAAAGAAAAGCAAATGTACTAAATAAAAATACAAATTACAAAACTACGATAAAAAAAAAAAACAGAATTCAGAAAAAATTAAGTACGTTCAACTAGACAGTGCTTACTCGGCGTAAAAGCGGCCAGACAGTGTAGCTCGGCTCGCTTTCTATCTACTAGGCCGAGCACTGTCTCGCCTGTTTGCTCGGTACGATTGATCAAGGCATTAACATAAATAGAATTAATGCCCACAAAACTAAAACACTCGTCAAAACAGATGTAAGCACTGACCTGTTGGCAAGTGATGAACAGCGCCGTCCAGACGAAGATGCCGGCGATGATTTGTGCCGTCTGCGTCTGCAGGAACATCGGCTGCTGCAGCGGCTCCAGCAAGCTGTGGATCTTCTCTAGCGGCTGGGCCGTCACCGGGATCGTATCCGTTGCATTCATCCTGGGAAAAAAACAACGTTATTCATGTTCACTAGCTCCCGGGCGGGCTCATCCGCCTTTGCAATGCCTTGACCACACGTACCGAGCAATACGCCGAGACAGTGCTACTCGGCGTAAAAGCGGCGAGACAGTAGCTCGGCTCCCTTTCTATCTACTAGACCGAGTACTGTCTCGCCCGTTTGCTCGGTACGTGTGATCCAGGCATAAGGAACCATCCATCCCAAAGCTCCATTCTATATACAGGTGAAATCATTTTCAGTTCCGGAGGTTACTTTCAACATCATCAAATCAGCCGAAAAACGTCCACTGCTGGACATAGGCTTCCACTAAAGTGTGCTAAAGTGACCGGTACGACGCCACCCGCATCCAGCGGACTCCCGCCACCTTTACCATCTCATCAGTCCACAAGGTGGACAATGTGATCCACAAGATGGTAAAGGTCGTGGTCACCGGTACGTGGTGGGCCAATCGAGAGCCTTTCTGCCCCAACGGCTATCAGCTCTACGTGTAAAGCAATAACACTAGCAAAAATTGGATTTGCAATGTCTCTTTCCTAAGTGAAATTACACATTCGTAAATGGTAATGTCTCGGAGGTATAGTCTGAGGCCCGAGGCGACACGCGAAACGAAAACGAAATTCGTTCGTATATCTTCCTCTCTGTCGGCAGAGCGGGCTCGTGTCCATGCCCCAGATGCGGCTATGATGAAAATAATGTTCGACTTGGCTTGGCAATAGTAATAGTGTGCAGAACATTTGAATACTTTCTCGAGTCCCTAATTAGTTGCTGACTACACTGGGGTTTTTGCTGACGAAGAATGTCCCCAGGGTTTTGGAGAATCTATTTATACACCTAGTAGATGGGGAAGGAGATTATGGATGAACATCAATACAATACTCTAATAGGTATAACCACAAGCACATTCCACATCAGATAAAGGTCTAAAGGCCGAAACGCACTGACAGCGGTGGCGGAGCGGCGCGGTGCGGCGCGGAGGCGGTACCGGTTGTAATTTGTAATGTTCGAGCTAATATGAAATGATCCGCACAGAGCAGCGCGGCGCGGCGCGGTTTTCTGTGCGGAACCTTTCGTATTAGCTCGAACATTACAACCGGTACCGCCTCCGCACCGCGCCGCGCCGCCCCGCCACCGCTCTCTGTGCGTTTGCAGCTTAAATAACCCATTTCCATAAACAAAAAATAACATTATCTTCATGATCAATAGATTTACACCAACAGTATTGTGTATATCTCGAAACATAAACAATCCTGTTTGTTTGTATAAATATCCAACTTTTGAATCTGAAGTGGAAACAAAAATGGTTCCATATTTAAGAGGCTCCACGCGCTTTTTGACGAGTTTTGAGTTGATATTTCTCCGTCAAAACTATAAGTAGATATATTTATGGGGCGATTCCCCGAGCGTTTGCACCGCTCGGTTTTAACGTCATTGTTGTCTCAAGATTATTTCATCAGAGGTAAAACGTACCGCAGAACCTTTAATCAAAAAAGATTCAGTACTGGTATTGGCTAACATATTCATCAAAAGTAGACTCTGATACTCATACCTTTTAACAGTATTTGCTGTCTCCGACAATGACGAAAAAAAAACGCCTTATAAACGCTGAATATTCGCCCTATGGCACAAACGCTTATCGATTCTTCAATCTTTTATCTACATTAGCATTTAAGTATTATTCAAACATCGTCCTAAAAAGCTCTGTTATTTATATAAGTAGGTTTATTTTTAACGTCGTTCCACAAAAGTTACGTCCAAAGAACTGTTTTTGTGGGCTAAAGTGCCAAATCTTGATGCCATATATCTCGAAGACTGTGAGTTTTGAAGTATCATCCTAGAAGAAAAATTATGGGGACCAAACTTGTAGAGAATCAAATTTCCTACAATTTTTGTCCTCACGGTTTTACTGTAAAATCAAAAATGGCTGAGTTATTCAAGAAAATCCTTTTTTCGAATATACGCAGAAGCCCGATTCGGTCTACTTTTTTAATGTACACTCTCAGTGACACCCCCGAGGGACCTACGAAAAAAAAATCCTAGAATTATTCACGGGTAGGTTCGGTTATTTGGATTAAATGACTGGCCTAGTAAGGTTAGAAATTGATAGAAAAGGGGATTAGATTAGGTCAAAACATTTAAGCAACTAGAGTGCTGCACGAATTCTTAAAAAGCCCAAAAAGGTGGGCTCGGCGGGGCAAGCCCCCCGCACTAAAGAAACAACGAATGATAGTAACAATGGTATTATTTGTAGGTTAGGTTAGGGTTAGCTTGTGTCCCTTAGAGCGGAAATAGGCACCCCGCAAAGCGGGGTGACGTCGACGAGCTGGCGGTTAGGTTACATGCTTTAATTTAGATTTTTTGATATAGCGGGATATTAATATTTCGGACTTAATACTTTTCGGGAAAAAAAACTAGTTGGTAATTAACCCGTTGGAATTTTAATAAGTGTCTATTAGAAACATTTATAAGCGAAATAAAACAGCAATGAACTGAGAATTGGGAAAATAATAATATGGGAAATATAATTTCGGGGAAACAAAAATTCGGCGAACTAATAAAAAGGGAAACGTTTTCGGGATTTTAATATTCGGAATTACGATTTTGGAGCTTATGATAGGTAACCGAGCCCCTTAAAACAAAGCCAATTACCAAATAGTCTAAGGTCACAGTGCCGACAGACCCTTAAAATATTCAGCAAATTACTATTAATGCTTAATCTAGATACTAATATTATAAAGAGGAAGTGTCTGTGAGATTGTAGCTTTGTAAGTTTGTATGTAATGGGTAGTCTCTGGAACCAATGGACCAAAAATTCTTTCACCTGTTTGTAGAATGAGGATTCTGAATGGTCAGACTATATTTTATCCCCCGGGTTTGTCTGGGTTCTATGTTATACGCGGGCGAAGCCGCACATGCAGATAGTACTTTAGAATCGCATTAATATGTGGAGAAAATTTTTAATAGGCATACAATGAATAATTTTATCCGCTTCTCATATAGTGGGACCATACCCTAAGAAGTTGAAATGGTGGATGGAAATTTGTATAGGAGTGCGATTAACATTGTATGTGGGTGGGGTATAGTCACAGACACACTGGGAACAGTTCATAATGTTCATATGTTCAAATCATCATCATATCAGCTAAAATACATCCACTACTGGACATAGGCCTACCAAAGAGGGCCACAATGACCGGTCCTGCGCCAACCGCATCCATCTCTTCCACGAGCGTAGCGCGTACGGGGCACGTACGGGATCGGTCCCGTGGTTTTTCTCATATGTAGCGGAAAGCCTCTACGGCGTAGGCACCCTGGGCTAGGCAGGTTCCTGGCAGTGAAAGTGTTAATACCCGCATTCATCTTCTAATAAGAAAGAGAATGGAGAAGGATATGTCTGTAAAATGTAAGTTTGTTGCTTTATAAGTTCATATATAAAAAACATCAGTATAGTTATATGTATAGCATGGATCTTTGGGACACATTGGTTTATTATATGTGTCTTGATTATTAAAAAAATCTGTATAATACCAGAGGAGCCAATAGGGGTGGAGACACTTAATAGAATAGAATAGAATAGAATAGAATGTTTTTTATTGTCCACTGTGTAGGTATACATATAGATGATCGGTACAGAAAATGGTATCAACAGTTGCCCTTTGCGAACATACAATATAATTCTTATAAACTACTTATAAACTAAGCATATCATATACTATATTAACAAAACTAATTTACATTCTGTAGCTGCATGCGTCGTCAAAAAAGTCTTTAAGATTGTAGTATACCTTCTCAATCAGCCATTTCTTTAACTTATACTTAAATATATTACCTTGCAGCATTTTTAATTCGTTAGGTAATTCATTAAACACTCGTATTGCCGTTAAAAATGTGCTTTTGTAATACATTGTATTGTTAGCAATTGGACGCTGTAAATTAAATTTATATTGAGACCTTACATTTTCTCTTAACGAGTTTTGTTTAGCAAAATAGTCTGGATATTTTTTACAAATAGACATAATTCCATTATATATATACCGGTAAGAGTGAGAAGAGCCTTTTCTTTAAAAATACTTCGAAGCGAATGTTGGTAATGTAAGCGGTATATGGTGCGTATACATCTCTTCTGCAAAATAAAAGTAGACTGTATATCGACAGAGTTTCCCCAGTAGATGATACCATATTTTAATAATGGATACACATTTCCGAAATAGGCATTTAAAACGATGTTTTCTGAACATGTTGCAGATAAAATCGACAAAGCGTAGCAGTTGCTAGAAATGCTATTGTTAATCCTTTTAATAAAATAATCAATTGTCGTATTTTCCCGAAAAAGGATTAAAATGAAGTCAAATGGAGAAATAAGCAACGCAAGAGGTTAAATAATCACGTCCCTTTTCCGCAAAACGCAAACTTCATATAAAACGATTATCATTTACTATGACGCTCGCAGTTAGTAACGTCACTAACTGCGAGCGTTATCTCTCTCTAACAAGCAATATTAAAACGGTTGATGCTTTGTAATTCTTTGAGATATCTGAATGGGATTTTCGGCACTAGGCCTTTTTACTGCTTGCTTTCTTTGGGAGTAATAATAATTTTCGAGTCTACACACGTATTGGGCAACTAGTGTGTAATATAGATGATTGGTATTCTGGTTATTTAGTAATTTATCATCATCATCATATGAGCCGAAAGATGTCCACTGCTGGACATATGCCTCCCCCAAAGAGTGCCACAATGACTGGTCCGGCGACATGAAATCTTCGGATTAGGTGTCAAGGTGGCTTGTTACGGGTGCCACAAATAATAATCGTAGGAGGACAACAATACTATACTATACTTCCACTCATTTCTTTATCTGGATAATATATTACTCATGACTTAGAAGTGAGTGGATTTATGATTACTTGATTAGATAAGATATAGTGTCTTACAATTTAAATCGCATCATTTAGAAAGCAAGAGAATGGTACCAACAACTACTACGTATTTTTGGATTTCAAACATCATTATCAGTTGCAAATGTAAATGTTTATTACTTTTGGGCCTTAAAATGTTTTTAAAATTTGTCTTCTATTTTCATTCCTCAATTGTACAACAGCAGAACATAAGTCTCATGGACAAGAGGAAATGGGCTTTAGTCCCCATGCTAGCCCAGTGCAGAGGCCAGAGGTCCTTTGAGGTCTTTGGAATACACACAGCTTTGCTTACGTGAAAAAAGAATTCTATTGCCTGCTAGGCCAGGAAAAAGGCTACAATAATCCCTAGTATTATCATGATGGAATTAATATCACTAAGTGCCATAGAAACATAAAACTATATAGTTATCGGCTTTCAATAGTCAATTGAAGTTTAAAGCCCATCACAGACATAGCTATAATATATATTAATATACTGTAAGATACTGAAATATATTATATCTGTGTGTGTGGACTCTGTCAACTAGTATGTAAAATATATTGTAAGATGCCTAGCTATAATATATATTTATATCTGTGTGTATGGACTCTGTCACTAATATGGAAAATATATTGTAAGATGCCTAGCTATAATATTATATTTTGGTATATTAATATTATATTATAGTTACGTCTGTGACGGGCTTTATATATTATTTTAAACAAATCTACTCAAATAGTATGGTTATTAGATACATAAGTAAATGTAAAAATATTATATTACTATAGAAAACTGTCAAAGAAATAAGATAGACATCAAAAAATTAATGTATTGTATTATAAATATTATTGAGTTATTGTTACATAAAACAACCAATATTTTTACATGATATTGTTTCAGTTTCTTCATTTCTATTCATCATCATAAAGAGCTGCTACAGTTATATAGTACACAATTAAACAATGCGTAGAGGACGTCATATTATGCCTGAAGGCGAAAATTATCAGCTGAACAAATAAACAACATTTTTTTGCATGTGAAATATATATACTAACAAAGAAAAACCTAGGTAATATTATGAAGAGTTGCTATTTCCTGGTATCTGTTTGCGATACTCCAATAACCATTTCGATTCACCGACATGATACTAAGGACGTAAGAATACTATTCATTTCCTGTGAAACGAAACTGCTATTGTATGTTAGTAGATTGAGCAAGGCTTCAAAAGAAACAACGGATCCAGATTGAGAAAGGAGCTTAAAGCTGGAGGTCACACGACTTGACATTTTCTTGTTTTGGGTACTCCACACAAGAGAAGAGTGAAGGGCGATCAGTGCCGTTAGTGACGCACAACATTGTTTCATAGCCTTAATGATGACCCAGTCCAGTACCCCAGGCCCAGGGAAAATAGCTCGTCAAGGTTTACCTGTATGATGTGTAATCCACGTCCTCTAACTAATGCAATTCCGTTTTTCTTCTAGCAGATGTCATTCGTAATCAACACTGCACATATTGTTCACACCACTGTACACACAATCTCATCGATTTTCGTCACGAAAATACGCGATTACGTTAGAGAACACATCCAAAAATTTTTTTCGAATCACTTCAAAAACAAAAAGAATATATAGGAGTCCCTCTGTTAATTCACGTATTCACAATAAATAAAGAACCATACGACTATTCGCTTTCGCACAATCGTTCTATAACTACCATAGACAATTAGGCATCTTCAGCTGTTTGAGCTTCAAGAAAAAAGGTGTAGAGGCAAGGATTGGGCATGTTGGACGTGACATACATAGTGTTTTATTTGTGTATTCAAAAATATTGAAAGGGGCTTAAAATATTTCATCCAATTTTCGTGTACCCTGCTGATTCAATAATTATATTTTTGTAATTCTTTTCATGTTAGGTAATTTACATATGCTTTTTATCAAAATTTTCAACACTGGCGAGTACAATGCTTTCGTAATCAGACCATAGACAATTAACAAACTGAAATGAAAATGTCCGTCTAATGTTACGTTTTATCTTTATTTTGTGACTGTAGTAATCGTGGCTTGCGATGTTTAATATTTTCTTTGGGAGTGTATAGAATCCTAAAGTTTTACAATATCATCAAAATGATTGTCCAAGAACCTATACAGGTAATCAGGAAACCACTTTCCAGTAGCTGTCAAGGTGTTCCTATCTTAGATATTTTACACATAAACACCGTTTTGTTCCACAGGTTATCATTTGGGATTCTTTGAACAATTATGAATATGACAACGCTATATTCTTGGCTGAAAGATTACATGCGGAAGGTAAATATTTTCTTCTAATTGATTTTTCTTGCCGTCTTCATACTTTAACATTTCAAAAATTCGTTGTAAATGCTAATAATACTACGGATGGTTATGAGATTTATTGATCGTCTGACTACTTATTACTATGTTTAAATTATTAAAGTCTCATAACTCAAAACGGACATATTTTGCTGGTAATGCATTATAAAGAACAACAATGATTATCTTTCAGTTGGATCAGAAGAAACAGCTTTCCTTTTGGGAACATGCTACTATAGATGTGCGCGGGTCAACGAGGCTCATCACTTGCTACAAAATATACCATTAACTATACCCCAAGCCAGGTTTCTCCTAGCAAAGTGTTCTATAGAATTAAAAAAGTAAGTCATTTATATAATACCAGTCCAACTTGATTCTCAGTTGTGTCGTACTCTGATTATGTTGTACTCGGTATTTATGTAAAGTAATTGTTCCTATTTATTCCAGTTACAAAGATGCTGAAGTGATATTGGGATCCAACATAGAGATTGTAGCTTCTGAATTTGGGGAGCAGGCCCCATATGCACTGCAACTTCTTGCCCACATCTACAACATCACAGAGAGGAGAAGTAAAGCCACAGATGCGCTCAGAAAGGCTCTGTCACTCAACCCATTCATGTGGAGCTCCTTTGCTGATTTGTGTAATTTAGGTGAGAAAGTGGACCCGCATCAAGTATTCCAAATGAATAACACTGACTTTTCATTTGGTTTGACCACATTTGTGAATCTAGTCAACAATTCTGAAAATATTTCATTTGTTAATAGCAACATTCCTAATAATACTAGTATGAGTATGAATGCCAATGTCACTCCAATGAATACTGTAGCTCCTCGGAGTCCAATGACCATGTCCTCAAGCATCACACCCGAGACACAGGCCCCTGTGAAGCGCATGCACAGTGTCTTTAGTGGACTAGCACCAATATCTTTTTCCCCATCATTTGGTATGTTACCAATGGAAGAATCTCCTGTCTTGTATACTCCGACACTCACTGACTCAAATGAGCAAAAAGCGATACCTAAAATAGTAAACTCCTTAAGAGCACAAATGGGCCAACTGAAAGATGCAGTTTTTAGTCCTACACCTAGATGTACCTTGGGGCCTGCACCTCGACGGTCTTCTAGATTGTTCAGTAACAACAGCAGTTATTCAGTTAAAGAGAACAACAAATCACCTAGTAGAAAGTTTGTGGCACCTAAAAGTCCATCAAGAAAAAACAAACAGCGGACTGCCAAAAATAACATAAAGGCAAATTCAGTTGAGTCTAATGAAAGGTCAAAATCTTTGGAGGCTGTTACACCCACTCTAACACCAAAGAGCTCTAACGGAGTTGCATTGTTAAATTTAATGAGAGAGTTGGGAGATGCGTATAAGGCATTAGCTTTTTTGGACTGTAAAAATGCTATCAAGCTGTTTCAAGACACACCTGCTAAGCAATTAGCTTCCCCCTGGGTTCAGACTATGATTGGACGGGCACATTATGAGATGGCTCAGTATGAAGCTGCAGCCAAAGTATTTGCAGAAATAAGGAAAACACATCCTTGCCGGAGTGATGGGATGGATATTTATAGTACATGTCTGTGGCACTTACAGCGAGAAGCACAGTTGTCTGCATTGGCTCAAGAGTTAGTGGAAATTGATAGAAGTGACCCCATAGCCTGGCTGGTATCTGGCAACTGCTTCTCTCTTCATAAAGAAAGAGAAACAGCTCTTAAATTCTTCAAAAGAGCTGTTCAAATGGATCCTTACGCATCATATGCCCATGCTCTATTAGGCCACGAGTATGCAGTAGCGGAAGAAACAGATAAAGCTCTTGCAAGCTTCAGAACTGCAGTCAGTATTGATCCCCGTAACTATGTAGCATGGTTCGGTATAGCGACAGTATACGCTCGGCAGGAGCGCTGGAAAGCGTCGGAGGTACATATTCGCCGTGCGCTTACGATTCATCCTCACTCTGGAGTTTTAAGATGTCAACTTGGGCTCGCTCAGGCAGCTTTAGGTAAAATGGACAGAGCACTCTCAACACTTGAGCGAGCCGTGCAACTAGACACCGAGAACCCCTTGTGTCGGTTCCACAGAGCATCGGTCCTGCTACGGGCGGGAAGACCGCAAGACGCGTTGGCAGATCTTCACCACCTAAAAGACATTGCTCCGAGGGAGTCATTAGTATATTATTTACTTGGAAAGGTTCACAATGAACTGGGCAATAAGCACTTAGCACTTATGCACTTCAGCTGGGCAACCGATTTAGATCCGAAAGGTACGGGAGGCCACATTAAGGAAGGATTCGATCCATCAAAGCAAGAGGATCCACCAGAGAGATCAACTTAAGTTGGCTACTGAGGATGCCAGGCAGGACGCGCCGTGGAGCGCGCCGCGTTGACTGATTCCTGTATATATCGCGCTCACCAGTCGGGCTCTTGTTGACACCAAATCTTCCAAATATAGCTTTATGGAGCTCGATGGGTGTGTGGTGGCATTTAGCTGCTATAGTAGTAAGGGCGTATCTGGATTTGTTTATATGTATAGAATAAGTTGTGGATATTCCTAATGTCATCCTAGTTTATTATGTAACTTGTATAGCAAATTAAACTCCTAAAAGTTAATTCATAGAATTTATAATGATGCTTTTGAAAGATCGAAGAGACTCAGGGACTTGATCTCAAATGAAGTTAATGAATCGACCAGCTATTTAAAAATCGATTACTGATGCAAATATTTTTTATTTATTATTGCCATAAAAATTCGTGATACTGTTAACAGAGTGCTACAACCAGGATTGTTGGGGTTTGTGATGTGTATCTTCTTTTGTACAAAGGCAGAGTATGGGTGATGCCAGCTCGTGTAGTTTGTAGAGATTGAATTCTTATGTCGAGAACCGCTGGCGGTGTTCCAATGTATGTCTAATGCTGATAATTACGACTCTAGTAATTGTAAGTAAGTATCCGTAACTTCATATATTTGAGCTATGCATGTAGACATTAATCGCCACAAGAAGCACAATGCACGGAAGGCGGAATCTAATGCAAAGAGATGAGGCAGGTTACCGCAAGGTTTGGAGTGAAGAATAGTTTTGTCTGGAAAACTGGATAAAGAGAGACCTGAAAACCCAATTTAGAATAAACCGTTCTCCGAGAATAGTAAAGGTTGCCAGCATCTTAGTTCATAGTGCATGAAATAATTTCGTGTCTTCTCTTTGTGTTTGTACAATAACAAATTAACTATAGCACTGTTTGTCATTTAATATCACCAATTGACAGGCTTGATTAAAACCACCTCTAATTATGTGTATGAATTTAAATAAATAGAACTGATGTAATATGATGATGTGATTTTATTAAAAAACAAATTGAGAGAAATGTTTATTAGGACATATTCAGTGTTGGCATTTAATAAGTATAGCTCTTATCAACATCGTTCCCAATGGCATTTTTGCGCACATCCAATCAATTTGTAAACATTGTCTTTGCTATTCGACACACAATAGAAATTATACATAAAAGCATGGTTTTTTTAAATAGTGTATACCACTATAGACATTATTGGCACGAATACAGTCAACTGTAGGTATGCGTCCTTGGCGTTGCAAGTGTGAAGAAAAATATCAGTTTCAAACATACACTTCATCTTCTGACAACACAAATTACATTGTACTACATACTGTACTAGGTTACCATTATATAGGATATTTGGAATCGCAGCGCGCTAACGAATATGCCCTTGCTCGGTTCACACCCCATTTTTGATACATCCTGTATATGATATTCACATGTTAGTGCGGCTGCGAGCCCAAACATTTCATGCATTGGCCTATTATTACGTCTTGGTCGTCTGCGCGGTTTGTTAGATCGCTTACCCCAAAACCCAATTTCTCTTTGTCCTAGCTGATTTTCTTTTCGCATTTTTTCCCGAACAGGATTAGGTATTCTAGTCGCGTTTTTCCACTGAAACTTAGGTACTCTCTCTGTCTTGTTGCTCCTGTGTCGTATTTTATTACGTCTCAATTTTTCATCCCTGTAGGAAACCCATTGCAATCGCAAAAGAGTAGGTAGGTTCGTTAGGTTAGGTAGCTTCAGATACCCGAAGATGCCCGAAGGGCAAACTGCCCAGAAATAGGAGCCACGGCGCTCCGTCGAAACAGTTCAATTGCGAATAAAATTAATGTGGAAAGACGCGTTTAGAATGGGAAATTATGCGACTAGGAATAATGGCGAAAGAAAAATCGCGTTTGGGAAATCTAGCAAATCGTTTGCGCGTATTGAAATAACGTACTTTATCACAAACTTTGAAACTTATAATAGTTATTTACGATACAAGTGCCGACAATAGGAAATTCGCAACGAGAGGTGATAAATTAAAACACGACCGAAGGGAGTGTTTTAAATCGACACGAGTTGAAAATTACCTATTCGCACGTGTACCTATCGTACAAAGTTTTACTGTAGGTACATATGGCTCTTTAAAGTTTTGACATATGCACGGAAAGTGCACTTTTCCGCACTAGTGCGGGAAAGTAGCACCATTATGTACTGTAAATTACATTTCACCCCCTCAGGGTATGATTTCCGGGATAAAAAGAGGTTACAGACAGACACACTTCCCCATTTACAATATTAGTATGGATTACCATTACCATAGACAAACATAAAAATTCTAAGAAGATTAGATAAATTGGCAGCCGTTTGAAAAGCTAGTCATTCAATTTTAACACCTTTGCTGCCAAGAACCCGCTAATTGATTCTCTGCTCCTCAAGTTTTCGCTACAAAGCTAAAGGACCAAAATGACAACCATCCAAGTCAACTAAGAATTCCCAAGGAGGGTTGACGTCAGGTAGGCGGCCGGTCGAAAAAAAAATGCCAAATCCTTTGCAGCATGAATACAGCAACGAATGAGATTAGTGACAGGGTTAGGGCGTACCCCACAGGCGACGCGCAGGGGCAGCACCCGGCTCCTGTGGGAAATGGACTAGGGTTGTCGCACCAGCCCGGGTGGCGGCGACGTAAGAAGCGAGCCCGGGAACCAAGATATGTGAGACTGAGGTATGCGAGCTGGAATGTAGGAACGATGACGGGTAGGGGGAGAGAGCTAGCGGATGTGATGAAAAGACGACGAATAAATGTAGCTTTTTTACAAGAGACGAAGTGGAAGGGCGAGAGAGCTAGAGAGATAGGGGAAGGGTATAAGTTTTATTATTGTGGGAGTGATGGCAAGCGCAATGGTATCGGTATAGTACTGGACAGTTACTTAAAACAGGGTGTGACGAATGTTAATAGGAAGAGTGACAGAATAAAGGCTGTGTAAGTTATTCTGGCGAACGCGGTACTAAATTTTGTGAGTGTGTATGCTCCTCAGTGTGGATGTGATGATGTAGCGAAAGAGAAGTTTTGGGAAGATTTTGATACAGTGATGATGGATATTCCAGACAGTGAAGAAATATATGTAGGTGGAGACTTTAATGGACATGTGGGAAGAACGAATGTAGACTATGAAAGAGTACATGGGGGGTTTGGCTTTGGAAACCGCAACAAAGAAGGGGAAGCCTTGCTGCAAACTGCTTCCGCATATGATCTAGGCATTGCCAATACATGGTTTAAAAAGCGAGATGAACATCTGATCACCTATAAAAGTGGCCAGCATGCGACACAGCTTGACTACTTCCTGGTAAAAAGGAAGAAAATCAACTGTGTCAAGGACTGCAAAATAATACCGGGCGAACATCTAGTATCACAACATAGGCTGCTAGTTATAGAAGTGATCATTAAAATCCAGCCACAAACAAAAAAAGAACGGCCCCCTGTTCAAACAAAATGGCATATGCTAGAGAAGAATGAGTATGCAAATAATTTTAAAGAAAGAGTGGTAGATAAAATGATAGAAATGAAGGATATGGAAGGATTAAATGCAAACGAATGTTGGAAAACGATGGCAAATTGTATAAGGACAGTAGCAAAAGACGTATTAGGAGAATCGAAAGGGAAATGTGTGATAGACAAGGAAACATGGTGGTGGAATGATGAGGTTCAAGAAAGATTGAAAAAAAAGAAGCAAGCATTTAAAGAGTGGCAAAGTGTTGAAAGTGGAAATGAAAGTGAAAGGAGGCTAAGAGGATTCAGTACAAAGAGTGTAAGAAGGTAGCTAAGCGAGCAGTTGCCATTGCCAGGTCAGCAGCGTAGGACCAATTATATGACGCTTTAGACAGTCCTAAAGGTGAGAAACAACTGTATCGTTTAACAAAAACAAGGGAAATAAATGCAAGAGATATATGCTACGTAAAATGTGTGAAAGATGATGCTGGAAAGGTGTTGACAGAAGACGAATGTATAAAAGATCGGTGGAAAAGTTACTTTAAAAAACTTATGAATGAAGAGAATGCTTGGAGCAGGGTGCTACAAAACCAACCGGTGAGTATGGGTGTTGTTAGATAAATTAATATAGATGAAGCAAGGAAGGCTGTGAAAAGTATGAAGAATGGGAAAGCTGTCGGACCAGATGGAATACCAGGAGAGGTGTGGAAGTTGTTCAGTGAGGATGGATTTAGGTGGCTGACCTTGTTCTTCAATAAGTTGTTGCAGGAAGAGAGTATTCCCGAGGAATGGTGCGACAGTTTACTTGTGCCCATTTTTGAAAACAAGGGGGATGTACAAGAATGTAACAACTATAGAGGAATAAAGCTCATGTCACATAGTATGAAAGTGTGGGAGAAAGTGATAGAGAGATGAATGATAGATGAGAGTGAAATAAAACAAAACCAATTCGGATTTATGCCGGGCAGGGGTACAACAGACGCCATATTCGCTCTTCGGCAACTATGCGAGAAATACAGACATGCGCAAAAAAACCTACATATGGTGTTTGTTGACCTTGAGAAGGCTTATGAGCGAGTTCCTCGTGAGGTTTTGTGGTGGGCCTTGAAAGAGAAAAGTGTGCCAGGGAAGTATGTAAGGCTGATTCGGTCTATGTATGACAGGTGTTGTACTCGCGTCCGGTCGGCGGCTGGCATCACCGACAGGTTCAGCGTCGCGGTGGGCTTACACCAGGGCTCGGCTTTAAGCCCTTACCTCTTCCTGCTTATAATGGACGCTCTGTCGTCGGGCATCCAGGAGGAAGGCGCCCTGGTGTATGCTCTTCGCTGATGATATTGTCCTCGTTGGTGAAGATGGACTCGGGGTTGAGAGCAGACTAGAGCAGTGGCGGCAAAAATTGGAGGATGTGGGCTTGAAAACCAGCAGATCAAAAACTGAACACATGTTTTGCGATTTCGGCGGTCTCTCCAATTTTACGCCCATAGAGCTCAATGGCGTAACGCTGCCGGCCTGCTCCGATTTTCGATACCTCGGGTCACTTATACAATGTAATGGCGATATTGACCGTGACGTTAGAAACCGAATCAGCGCAGGATGGATGAAATGGCGACAGGTTACGGGAACAATCTGCGACAACCGAATGCCCCTTCGACTGAAGGGCAAACTATACAAGATCATTATAAGACCTGTCGTCATGTATGGAGCGGAATGTTGGGCCGCAAAGATGACGGATGAAACGAGATTGCATGTTGCGGAGATGAGAATGTTGAGATGGCTGTGTGGCGTGACGAGATTGGATCGTGTAAGGAATGAGTATATAAGAGGAAGCCTGAAAGTAGCACCGATAACTGAAAAGCTGAGAGCAAATCGTTTACGGTGGTATGGACATGTTATGCGGAGGGATGATAGTCATGTTACTAGAAGGGCATTAAGTATGAATGTGGAGGGATGTAAGAGAAGAGGTAGGCCAAGGAAAAGGTGGATGGACTGCGTGAGAGACGATATGAACAGGAAAGATGTGTGTGATGAGTTGACGGGCGACAGAGAGGTATGGAAGAAAAAAAACATGCTGCGCCGACCCCAAGTAAATGGGATAAGGACAAGCGAATGAAACTTTTGGGTACAGTCAAGGGCACCAAAATATATTAACTCAAAGTTGCATAAATATGTATACCACAACCCTCAGACCAAGAAAAAAAACCGGTCAAGTGCGAGTCTGACTCGCGCACCGAGGGTTCCGTACAAACTATCAATTAACTCAAGGTAAAGTAAATTTCCAAATATTTGTTAAATACTCATTTAAACCCAACACAATAGAATTCAATTTCAAACAACGAGTAACTTTTACACCAAGACAATTGAAACGCGATCTTTTTTTGACCTGCTATTGAAATGTTATTTACGATACAAGTGCCAAAAATAGGAAATTCGCAACGAGTGGTGATAAATAACCTACCCTGACCTGTAATTGGCTATATGGTTTTATTATGGTATCTAGAAATATGTTGCGCTGTTGGTTTTCCATGTATCAATAAATAAATAAATAAATAAATTAATTAATTAAAACACTCCCTGTGTTTTAAATCGACACGAGTTGCGAATTACCTATTCGCACATGTATCGTACAACGTTTTACCTACTGTACAAAGGCTCTTTAAAGTTTTGACATATGCACGGAAAGTGCTCTTTTCCGCACTTGTGCGGGAAAGTAGCTCCATATGTACTGTAAATAAATATACTCGTCCCAATTCCGACCCCATTAATTCTAGAAAAATCTTAACAGCGCGAATGGGGTCAGCGCCATCTATCGGCCCCATTTGGTACTAACGTGCAAGGGCTTAGCGATTATTGTTTATCACGTGAACCAATCTCTATTATTTTTGTTTTATTTGAAAGAGAGTATTTCTATTATAGTCTCATGGGAATTTCTGAACGAAAAAACACTTATAAAGTTGATTAAATTGCAAACTTAACTAGGCAATGATTTTTGTAGATAAAACAAAAAATATGGTAGATACAGAAAAAAAATACTTTTTCAGTATTATTTATGTTTATCTTAATCACAAGTAATTATTTCAAATTTTTCGCTTTGATAACTTCGGAGATAAGGGGGGGGGAATGGTATTTTTTTTACATTTTCCTTCATAGATCAATACTTTACCAATATAGAAAAAAAAGAAAAACTGCTTCAAAAAGTGCAACTCAAGCCCTTTCATATGATACCCCACTTGACCTTATACATGAATATATTTTTTTTGCCCCCTCCTTCAAAATCAAAACAAAACAAAAAATACTCTTGATACAGAAAAAGTTATACTTTTCCAGTAATATTTACGTTTATCTTAATCACAAGTAATAATTTCAAATTTTTCGCTTGGGTAACATCGGAGATAGGGGGGGGGGTTTACATTTTCCATCATAAATCGAAATTTTACCAACGTAGAAAAAAAAGAAAAACTGCTTCGAAAAGTGCAACTCAAGCCCATTCAAATGATAGCCCACTTGACCTAATAGTTGAATATTTTTTTGCCCCCTCCGTAATTTTTCATGGTAAATTTAAATACATGCACGCGGATAACTCTCATTTATAACCATTCCAAATTTCAAAATGATAGCTTAAGTACCTAGTTCGTGAGATATTTCACTTTGTGACAGACAGACAGACGGACGGAGTCGCAACGTAAGGGTTCCTTTTTACCATTTTTGGTATTAAAACTGGCCCTAAAAGACAGACGGAGCGTTACGAACAGTCAAGTGAAGCCAAACCACATACAAACAAAACCAAGCTACATCAAGTTTAGCACACGCTCACGCACACATATGCAAACAAAATTGCACACTCTTCAGCACGTGTCGCAATGCTGTCAAGATCATTTTATTTAGAGTTTTGTGCGATTTAATTTGTTTAGCGTGTGCTAAACTTGCTAGGCTTGGTTGAAAACCGGTTGGCTTCGCTAGACTGCTCGTAACGCTCCGTCTGTATATTTTCTTGGTCTGAGACCACAACATTATTGTTGCAGAAATAAGGTCTACCTAAGTACGTATTTTTGAGATTTTATGGTGTATATGTTGGCGGCCGATCGTAAAATCCGCCAGATCACGAAATACCTAAGCTGCGTACGAATTTGAGCGGCTCAGCCTGAGCATAAAGTCTGGCTGATTCTTTCTTTAATTTAGAGATTTATTATAAGTGAGAGATTAAGTGTTAACATATAACGTTGGGGCCAGGAGGTGGAATTCCTCAATGGTTAATAGTATGGCCGGTACTAAAATGCAATTCTTATTAAACTGATTTTATAAGTAATGTAGGTAGTTCAAATACATTCGTTTCTGGAAAAGTTACTACTTCTTCGGTAGTATAGTGGTAAGTATCACCGTCTGTCAGACCGGGGTTCGATTCCCTTCCGGAGAGCCACGTAACATATGCGTACTTGAGTTTTCCAAGACTACTGTACTTTTTCAGTAGTAGTTGTTTGTTGTTTTTCAGTTAGTCCAGTAGTGTTGGGCAAACTGTGCCAAAGGGGGCCTGATAATTTCCAGCGAGTCGACGCCACCCCGCTGCGCGAGGTGTCTATTTCTGGTCTAAGGGACACAATTGAACCCTAACCTAACCGACCAAAACACAGTTCGCTTAAGACATATATTAAATTCCATTTAATCATACTTTTAGTCAAAAGTATTTATTTGCTAGAATCTAGAATACAGTTAAGTACAGGAAGGTTTTGCATAATTGAATATACTTAACAGTGTATTCAGCCTACATGCATTTACTTACCTATTACTTCCTAAAAAATGGTTTTTAGTCTTCGCGTAGACAGACGTTGAGAGCAACTATTGCGTGCGTACATTCCGCTGAGAGCGTACAGGATAGAATCTCTAATGAAGAGTTACTATGTATTTAATTATGTAATCATGAGTGCGTAGTCATGTGTTGGCTGTTACGCAGCGGACGCATGTTCCGAGTTCCGACATGTTTCATATATTTGAATTTCAGAAGCTATAATAAGGCATTTTCCAGCCTACGCGCTCCTGCGCAAGGAGTTGCTAGTGCTACCAACCGTTCAGCAGTCGCTCCTGCATGCGCAAGCTAAGCAAACTTGCGAATGTTACGGTCAAAGCATAAGAGGTCCTTACTTTGCCTTCCACAGATTAAAGCTCTCGCTGGCTCTGCCGAAGTAAATAAAATGATGTAGCAAACAAGGTAGGTCGGAGCACATGGCGCGAGACAGGTGGGGCTACAGCGTGGTTTCCAACCAAGAACAGGTTGTACTTAATAATCAGGACAGTCTAAATACTGTTCACCAGTACACTGCCCTTCTCAAATGTTGTCAGAATCATTGACGGAGGATATCTAGAGACCTTGCGGACCACGAGTTGTTTATTGCCGGGTATACAAGGACTATGGACGTAATTTATCTAGTCCTGATGTGGGCAGTGGACGGAGTAGTTAATTATTGAAACGACTCAAGTCCGTTTATGTGGATCGCTTCCACATATTGTCTTTTTCAAGGTTCCCGATTTTGACCACGTGATTGGATGGTGAGACTGCTTTTACGTATACTTTTTAGTCATTCAGATCGTACAACATACCTACTTCGATTTAGATATTTGTTTAGTTTATATTTTTTGGCGGCAGCTTCGCTCATCATTCAGGCACACTCATAGATATCAGGCTCGTTGCCTGTGTGCGCCAGAGTCATTCTCAGCTGAAAGGATTCAGCACAAAACCCAGAATTTTCATGAGGAAGGAAGGGGAAGGTACCCAGAGGGTAAACGTCCCAATATTTGACATCTTCTATTCTAATAATTTACATATTGCTCGCCTTTATTGCTTAGTAACCATCTCACTTCTGAGCTTTGTCTATAAGCTGTTTTCGAGGGTCATTACAAACCGTCTCGTATGCAGGCTAGATGACTTCGAGCCTCCCGAACAAGCCAGTTTCCGAAGATGCTTTAGTACCGTAGACCACATCCACACGCTTCGTCAGGTTATACAGAAGACCGAGGAGTAACCTGCCCCTCTGCTTGGCGTTCGTGGACTACGAGAAAGCCTTCGATTCGAATGAAACCTGGGCTGTACTACAGTCTCTCCAGCGGTGCCAAGTTGACTATCGCTATATCGAAGTGCTGAAGTGTTTGTACGAAAACGCCACTATGTCAGTCCGACTCCAGGACCAGGCAGCCAAGGAGATGTTATTTCTCCAAAACTGTTCACCGCTGCACTGGAGGACGTTTTCAAGACTCTTGACTGGAGAAGGCTAGGCATCAACATCAACGGCGAGAACATCACTCACCTTCGGTTTGCTGACGATATAGTAGTCTTGGCTGAGACCATGGAGGACTTAAGTACGATGCTCGATGACCTCACTAAAGCTTCCGAGCGAGTTGGTCTAAGAATGAACATGGATAAGACGAAGATCATGTCAAATGCCCATGTCGTACCAACTCCCATTACAATCGGACACTTTACACTCGAAGTGGTAGACGATTATGTATACCTAGGACAGTCTATCCAGTTAGTCGAATCCGACTCGGCTGGGCAGCGTTCGGGAAGCTACGACACATCTTTTCGTCCAATATTCCACAGTGTCTCAAGACGAGAGTCTTTGACCAGTGTGTGTTGCCAGTGATGACATATGGCACTGAAACGTGGTCGATTACTATGGGCCTGATAAGAAAGCTCAAAGTCACCCAAAGGGCAATGGAGAGGGCCATGTTGGGAGTTTCTCTGCGTGATCGCATCAGAAATGAAGCTATCCGCAGCAGAACCAAGGTAACCGATAAAGCCCTCCTAATCGCTAAACTTAAGTGGCAGTGGGCAGGGCACATAGCACGTAGAACCGATGGCCGTTGGGGCGGAAAGGTTCTCGAGGATGACCTGGTAAAGGTTGCGGGAGTCCACTGGATGCGGGTGGCGCAGGACCGGTCACTTTTTGGGGGAGGCCTATGTCCAGCAGTGGACGTCTTTCGGCTGATATGATGATTGCTTAGTAAGTTGAAGGTCCCTAGTATTGGCCCCGTGTCGAGCACTGGAACGGTTATCTTACCTGCGTGTCGCAGACGCACATATGCAGTCGTGCATTCTTTACACTGCCACAGACTCTAACCAGCCTCATCCGTCCTGGAGTAAGTCGCTTTGATGAATATTACCCAACAATATGTGCTAGATAAAGTTGAAGCTATTTGTGATTCTAGTTCTCGAGCTAGTTGACCTCGTGGTTACCACGTAAATTAATTATCTGTCTATATCGTCACCATTTTTACTGGCGTTAAATCTGTATTAAACGGCGTTAACGGCTACTAACGCAGGATATAGTGAATATTGTTGTGTTATAACCAGAGGAGAAGGGGATTTATTTATTAAAGAAAATAATGTAACCGTAAATAGACTTTAATTTTACAACAAAAAAGCATCCGCACTTATTTAACAAAACCCATTAAACTCTTGCTCATTCTAAATGCCAATCAAATACGTCCGTTCCGTCCGAAAGTCGCCTTCAAGTGCGCCCTGCTGCGCTGTGGTAAGCCGCCCGGCTCCCTACTCCACCGTCCACGCCATGTGACGTCATGATGACGCGCTGCTTGACCCCGCCTCTCGGTCTGACATTTCTAATACGGCCTCTCCTGATGGCGAGCCGTCCTCGACCGCATATTGTCCGGATGACTCCCCATGGTCTTGCGGACGGTCAGCATCATCATCTGAAAAGCGACATCATTATAGCCAAACATTCTGTAATCTAAATTGTGATAGCAATTAACAGCTCCATATCACAACATGAAGCATGAACATTGCTATCGAATAGTTATTCACACAAATTATGCGAAAATTACAAGTAATGAGACGATGTCTCCCATAGCAAGGCTATGCCAGCCAATGAAGGCTGCCAGCACACACCATAGGTAGCTGCCATAAAGCAAGCGCGTGTGGCTGCGAGGTATGTAACCTCCATTTAGAAATACTGCACACGTCATAGGTAGCTGCCGTAGGGCAAGCGCACGCGGCTTCTCAAACAACAATGCACACGCCATAGGTAGCTGCCGTGAGGCAAGCGCACGTGGATTGTAAGTCACTCACCACCGGAGAAGGCTGCACACGTATCTGGAGTCCACTCTCCGCGCCATGGAACCATGTGTTCCGCAGCTGCCTGAGTTCTTTTACCATAGGACCCCGCCAAGAGCTCCAACTCATATCGGTGATGCGCGAGCTGCTGGATTACTTTATAGGGACCACTCATGCCGGAACTCCGCGCAAGCTTTTGCCGACAAACACAAAGTCGCCCAAGGCATATTCACGTGGCGGATTCCGCCTATCATTGGTAAGCTGATCTTGTCTGGTCTGGTTCGCTTCCAAGAGTTCTGAAGCATGTTGTCGCCTTAATGTCATCAGTGCCTTTGCATGCGAGTTTTCCAGTGCTACACTACATCTCTGACTAGCGCTCTCAACACAGGTGTGGTAGCTTCGACTCCAATTAGAAGTTGAAGGGGTGAAGTCTGAATCGTAGCTTGTTTGGTGATATTAAGAGTTAGTTGAATTTTCCATAGTGTGTCGGACCAACTACTGCTTTTATTATTAACCTCGACACGTAACAGGTTTAAGACGGACCGGCAGTAACGCTCGCAGCTTGTCCATTTTCTTGGCGCTTGCCAGGCGTTATTAAATTCGTGGCACATCCCTACCCAGAGACCCAATTTTGAAATCCTGAACTTTCGAACATTCTACCCCGGTCGGTCACAATAAGAGGTGTATCGAATAAGGAAAGAGCGTTTGTGAATACGCGCTTTAGTTCATCCCCAAGTAGCAATGCCTTTACTGAACTAAGTCTTGTAGATATTAGAAGTCAAAATCACGAATTTGAAGCCAAGACCTTCCCGGCCCTCTAGATATCCCTAAGATAGTCCTGAAGACAATGTTTAGTAAAAGTGGGCACAGGCGCTTACTTCAAGATTAAGTATCAGTTAAGACTAGTTTCTGAGGTGAACTTCAGTCAGACTTAGGAGTACAGTACTTAAGAGTACTTTAATACTTCTTTCTAGATATCTTGTAGGTTCACTTAATACCTACTATTTTAGGCTATCTTTAAGATGTCTACAATACTAAGTTAAAACTTCAATAAATGACAGTCTTCATTCTAACTTGATCTTAAGATGACTTAAACAAATAAAAGATAACCCATAATTTCTTTAACTCAGTTTTTTTGTAGATATAAATGGTGAACTTACCAGTTCAAAACATAAATCTCTAATAGTGGGTGTGCTATTGCAAGATACCTTGCACTTTTTGACTATGCGCTGAAACTTGGCACAGTTGATCCTTAGGTGGTCTTGAGTGGATTCAGACCGGGAGCCATCGAGAGCCACCCCGCATTTAGGGGGGGGGGAGGGGGGAGAAGTTCGACTCCGCCGCGCTTTATTTAAAGCCATTTTTTTCTGAAACTATACACAGCAAGGCAAGTGTTATATCATTTTCGGATAAATAAAGGATGAGGAATCTATTTTACGAACCAAAATAATACATTTAGGAACAAAAAAAATAAAATAAAGGTGAAAAACATATACAGCGTAAATTATTTTTATACAATATTACCAATTTTTTTTTAACTACATAAGATACATAAAAACAAAAAATACGGCCATAAAGCGACATTAATTCGGTTTTAGAAAATATATTATTTTGTATATAAATATGTTAACAGACCGGAAATAAAAAAATATGCGTGGGTCAGGGCGACCTCAATACACGTGTCGTCCGTGAAGGAAATGAAGGTACAGTTTTAAAATACGATAGTTGTCAATTATATGTGATTACTTTGGGTGTTTCGGTATTTAACATGAAATATTTTAAATGAAACTACGCCCTGTCAATTAGTTTATATATGTATAACACGCTCCACTGCAAAGACACCGCAAGGAATCCAACGACACCTCATATATCAAAAACCATCAAGCCGTTTGGACTGTAGCCCGTGAAATAGAATTTTCATGTCCACAATCTACATACAAACATACATGCATACATAATTACTTAAGATATGAGCGCCGCGCCGCCGCCGCCGACCAAAATCCCACGACGACGCAGCACCATCGGCGCGCCGATTTCTGTTTTCGGCGCGTGTCAGCTATTTACACACTCAGTCTCAGTACCTACTTAGCGAGTGTAGCGACCCTCATGTGTTTCATTATTCAACGGTCGGTTTAAATAAATAGCTAATCCTTTAATTGTCAAATGCCAAGTTCCTAGTTTCGCATGTTTTAGGGTGGTTTCCCTTTCGTATCTACCTTCGACACTGACAAATCGATGTCACCAAGTGTACCATGGAAATGATTCTAGCTATGAAAATGGTTAGTCACTGACTCTTGTTCAAATTATGTGATGCATAAGCTTTGCTGACTATCGGCGCTCTACGTCCAATGTTCCCCGCTCACTGCCACTTAAGTTTAGCTATTCGAAGAGCTATCTTGATCGGTTACCTTGCTCCTGCGGTAGCCCCATTTCTGATGCGATTACGCAGATAAACTCCCAGCATAACCCTCTCCCTTGACATTTGGGTGACTTTGAGCCTTCTTGTCAGGCCTATAGTAAGCGACCACGTTCCAGTGCCATATTTCATCACTGGCAACTGACACTGGTCAAAGACTCGTCTTGAAACACTGCTGAATATTGAATGAAAATATGTGCCGTAGCTTCCAGAACGCTGCCCAGCCGAGTTGGATTCGCCAATTGACTCTTTTTAAAGTTAGAGAGGAGTCTGGGACACACACGCACAGAGAGCAGTGTGCTGGGGTTGGTACTACATGTGCTTTTAACATGATCTTCGCCTTATCCATGTTCATTCTCAGACCAACTCGCTCGGAAACTTCACTAAGGTAATCGAGTATCGTATTTAATTCCTCCATGGTATCAGCCAAGACTACTATATCGTCAGTAAAGCGCAGCAGGTGAGTGGTGTACTCGCCGTAGATGTTGATACCTAGCCTTTTCCAATGATCCAGGGCTGAATGGGCCGAAGGCCTATAACCACCGAGGTCTGGTATCGGGAGCAGGCATTTATGCGAATGACTATACATTAGTGTAAGCATGGGTAGTTTGGCAACCGTCTTCCAGGCGGAGACATTCGCCATAATTGTATGTGCACAGTAGAATATAGACAGGCAAACCAGAGGGCAGACCATCTATATACTCAGTGACAGTCAAGCGGCCCTTAAAGCGCTTACGGCGCCGAAAGTGAATTCTAGACTAGTCTATAATGGCGTCCAGACACTGAACAAGCTTGGAAAGCACAATAAGGTGCAACTAGCTTGGAGGGCTTCATCGGCAACGAAAGAGCGGATGAGCTTGCAAGAGGGGGGTCTTTGTAGGTCCAGAACCATTTGTGCTCTCCCAGGGAACTGTAATTTCGGCCTCTAAAGGCTACGCCAAAATCAAACACCAACACGAGCGGAGGAGTGAGGCGTGCTTAAGGCATGCACTCTAAGCTCTTCATAGAAGGAGTGGACTCCGGCAAGACTAAGAAACTCTGGAAATCCAGTAGAAAGCACCTCAGAATCATATATGGGGTGTTAACAGGTCACTTAGGGGAAGGAACGAGGGGAAGAATCTTTTGGCCAAGATGGGACTGTCGGATAGTTTAGATTGTAGAATGTGTGGCAAGGAGGATGAGACTATGGAACACTTATTGTGTGAATGCCAGACAAATAATGAATTACTTTGGTAAAGGCTATCCGCAACCAAAGGAATTCAAGGTGCTTCCGCTGAGCTGAATCATCCGCTTTGTGGAAATGAGAGGCCAAAACGCACAAAAGATCCCACGAGAAAAATCGAGAGAGCTTGCGCGCCGTCTTGTGATAGCCGTGCTGATTGGTCGATTCGAAGGAGGGTTATGTTTTTCAAGCGTATGTGGGAATACATGTATGTATGTAGGTATACATGTATGTATCTATACATGAATGTGTGTATACATGTATGTATATATGTAGATTGTGGACATGAAAATTCTATTTCACGGGCTACAGTCCAAACGGCTTGATGGTTTTTGATATATGTATGAGGTGTCGTTGGATTCCTTGCGGTGTCTTTGCAGTGGAGCGTGTTATACATATCTAAACTAATTGACAGGGCGTAGTTTCATTTAAAATATTTCATGTTAAATACCGAAACACCCAAAGTAATCACATATAATTGAAAACTATCGTATTTTAAAACTGTACCTTCATTTCCTTCACGGACGACACGTGCATTGAGGTCGCCCTGACCCACGCACATTTTTTTATTTCCGGTCTGTTAACATATTTATATACAAAATAATATATTTTCTAAAACCGAATTAATGTCTTTTATGTATTTTATGTAGTTAAAAAAAAATTGGTAATATTGAATAAAAATAATTTACGCTGTATATGTTTTCCTCCTTTATTTTATTTTTTTTGTTCCAAAATGTATTATTTTGGTTCGTAAAATAGATTCCTCATCCTTTATTTATCCGAAAATGATATAACACTTGCCTTGCTGTATAGTTTCAGAAAAAAATGGCTTTAAATAAAGCGCGGCGGAGTCGAAATTCTCCCCCCTCCCCCCCCCCTAAATGCGGGGTTGCTATCGATGGCTCCCGGTCTGAATCCACTCAAGACCACCTAAGGATCAACTGTGCCAAGTTTCAGCGCATAGTCAAAAAGTGCAAGGTTCCCATACAACAGATAGCAATAGCACACCCACTATAATGGATGATTAAAAAACACTGAACACTATTTATAACAATGATTTTCTTGATATCAGATTGCTAAAATATTAAACGCATATCGGTCACTCGAGTGAAATATCTTTAGATCACTATAAAACTAATGGGCCTCGTGAAATATAGCGAAAAGCGTATTTATTTCGATATTAATTATTCACAAAAAAGAAAACACAAGATAGAACACAGAAATATTTTATTGCTACCTACTTAGTATGTTATTACTATATACCTTTTTCAACACTTAGATCTTTTACTTTGTCTATATTATCGGAAGAGGACGAGCGTAATATATTTGTTTATTTTTATAAAAGTGCAAAATGGCGTTAAATCTGATTTGTCTTCATAAAAGCCAACTTTAGCCAATCTGTACTTTTTTAAGGATTAGTTAAGAGAAGTAAATTCAAGTTTGCCTTAAAACATTCATCTTTAAGACATACTTGTCTAAACTCGTACTTAACATTGAATTGATGTAGTATTACTTAAAACAAATTAGTCTGAACTTAGTATTTACTTTGATTTTCAAAATACGCAATTGCCTTTATATTTTCCTAGGTACGTTTATTCTTGTTTTGTTCGTGTTGGTGGACGGTTTACGCAAGAGCAAATCAGCAAAAACAGCCATATATATGACATTATTTAGCATTGTATTTTTTGCCAGTGAAATCAATAGGTAAACCAATATGTTTAATAACTAGCAGAGGTGAGTAACTTTTATTTTTAGCCTAATAGTAAACATGATTATCAGTTTACATGAAAAACGTGCAATTCAAGAAAAATCTGTACCGTCAACTTCATACATTTATACAGGGTCTTTGCTCCATCGTTTGCCAAATTAAAACGGCAGGTAGGTTGGGTCAATAGCTATCTTTTCCGGCCTCCAAAAAAAATTTGTGTCCACTGGTATTTTTTTTGTATTCTTTTAAAATAATTTTGAAATTTTCTATATGTTTACGCGTTTCAACTTGAATAAAACAAAACGAGGAAGTGGTAGAGCCAATTTTCAAGAAACAGTAAAAAAACCAAAAATCTCTTTAAGTTTAGTAGAGTGAAAATTCGCGGCATTGCGTTTTTTTAATGAGTTGTGTCAATTACTAGCTGTTGTGCCCACAGACCAATCGTGATTAAAAAAAAAAAGGTTTTCCTGCAAACAGGAATCTGGATTATGATTACAGAAATTCATAAAGATTTATCTCACATTCGTCGTTATTAAAGAGGAAATTTGATTACAAACCCAGATGTATCTCCCTCTCTGTCACACTTGCAACTTCGAGCGACAGAGAGGGAGATAGCGAACGAAATTTATTTTCGTTTCGCGGTAGCCTTTCAGATGCTACGCGTGCGTTCGTCGTCAATCTGCAAGTCTTGCTTACCTACTACTCGTATTTAGCGAAAGTATGTTTTTTATCGCTTGGCGGTTACGAGCCTAGTGCGTCCCTTACACAAAATTGGCAAATGAATAAAGTTCATTGAAGGTATTTTGGCATTATTGCACATCATTAGAAAGAGGACAGACTAAGGAACTTTTTCAAAGAATTTTAAGAACATTGCCATTTATAGTTTTTTTTTTAATTGCTAATCAAAGTTACCCAAGACGAAATTCTTGAATCTCATTTTTTATTGAGGGTTAATAATAAAATAAGTAGACGTTACTTGCCAATAATTTTGACTTTGATGTAACCGTACAACATTACACATTACAATAAAATAAAAAAATTGGCTCAACCACTTCCTCGTTTTTTTTTATTCAAGTTGAAACGCGTAAACATATAAAAAAAATCAAAATTATTTTAAAAGTATACAAAAAAATACCAGTGGACACAAAATTTTTTTGGATGCCGGAGAAGATAGCTCATGATCCAACCTACCTGCCGTTTTAATTTGGCAAACGATGGAGCAAACACCCTGTATTATATACGTTCCTAAAGTGACAAATATTTATATCTTTACGCACTTACGCGCTTGTTATAAAGCCGGAATTACATTACGAAATTAGTAGCGTGAAATTAAATTTCGTGACATTAGTTTTACCAACAGTTTCACGTGTAATTTCGTGCCCTGCGCGATCTTTTGGTAAATTAGTGTCACGCCACTAATTTCATAATGTAATTCCGGCTTAAAAGTCATGTCGGCACGGCATCTAATTACCTATTGTCACTGAGTGCGTATATAGAAGGTATATAGATATTTAAAATGTTGACTAAGTACATACATTGTATATACATAATTAATTAATTACCAGTTAATTTTCCTCTTTTTTTACCAGTTTTTTCACTATCTATGGTAGGGTGAGATAATGTTTTTAGGTGATACGAACTACTCAACTGCCCTTTAATGCTTGACTGTATACCTAGTGGCAGACACTCGTATTATTATCTCAGCTTGTTTCAGTCTCAGTGTTCGGAATAGATAGGTAGTGAGTTTATACTTCCACTGCGCGAGACAAGTATCATAGTAGATAATAGAGTTGTTAACAACTTGACACCTTCCTTATGTAGGGAAATAATGAATAGGTAGATTTTTGAAAAACGAGGCTTTCATATATATGATACTTACATATCTTTTGGTTTCCAGTTGTTATTCACGTCATTAAGTACCTAAATATTGTTAAAGTTATAATCTTATAATTTAAACGTCATATGTTTGAACATCAATTATTATCAAAGACTTAGATGGATAGGGGAAAGTGGGAGATAGTGAACCTGATTTGGTTTACCGGCAAATAGCTTAAGCTTTCTGCCCGGGTTTTTTTGATTCATTTGCGCCCTCACCTGCACCTCCCAGAGGTTATGTGATTTGTATCAAATATACCCTTATTTGATACAAATCACATAATCTCTGGGAGGTCTGAATGTGGTACACTAGGCCCCAAGGGTCTATTTTTAAAGGGCCACCTTGGACTAGGGGTATTGGATGTAACTATTGATCGTAGGACGGACTGTGAATATTATGTTTGCGAAACTGGACTTAATCGCGTATTATTAACTTAATATTCTTCACCTCACTGAGGTCTCAACAACAGACGGGAGTTGTTGAACATGGATAATGCGACACATCCGAAACGTGGGTTTTGGTCAGGCCAGACCTCAGTGAGCGTTTTCGGGTGCGAGCTACGCCGGCGCTAGTTCCCCGGCAGTTTGAGTGAATTCCGCGTATTTTGATGACCTCCGGTGAACTTTGCGTACAATTTAGAATTTTGAGAACAAAACTTTTAAAAGTGCATCTAATCCAACGTACTGTTTAAGTCATAGTACAACTGCTGTTTAAAAACAAATATATCACTACCTATTCGTGAATATTTTGGGCCTTTTCCCGCTAAAAACTACTTGATTTAAGTGAAACTAAATATTAGGCAAAAGACTTAAAATGTATGCCATAGGTCGTACGCCGACAGCGAAAAATCGACTCAGATCAGCGGGGCCAGCACATCCTGGCTCGCAGAACCATAACAGTACACAGGCAGCACAAGAAAGGAACCTCATTGACTTGGATGAATCTGGGACTGGGGCAATGGAAACCAAAGAGGCCAGCCTCAGCCTCGTCGATCTCGAAGAGCCAGAGAGTACTATAAATACAACTTTTACATTAGAACCAACGACCATGACTCAGGTGAATATGAGACCTGCGGGTGCACTAGGTTATAGGTTATAGGTGTACGCGGGCTGGGTTTCCGCAACTCGACGTCATATTAGCGCCTATTTTGCGTGTGGGTTGTTGGCACTACTGCTATTCGTGCCAACCCAGTTCCACCAGGAAGCCTAGCAGACCCTTTATGTTGCCGACGGCTTCCGGTAGTGACACCGGTGTTCCGAGGTGTTTTGCCCGGTGTACTGCCACCCCAGGGCACGTCAGGATGACGTGGGTGGCTGTCTCTTCCTCTTCCATGCAGGCTCTGCAGAGAGGACTGTCTGTAATACCTAAGGTGAAAAGGTGTTTGTTTAATAGTGCATGACCAGTTATGGCGCCTGTCAAGAGACGGAGTGCCGGCCTCTTTAGCTGTTTTAGCTTCCTTGACAATCCGGGATTGATTGTCGGGAGGGCCTCCCTGGTTTGCCTGCAGGTGCCTAGGGTGTTCCAAATTTTTTGGTGTTCTACCTTGGTGTTTTTTTTGCGGGTGCACTAGATCCAACATTGGCGTCTACAGCTGATAACTCGGAAGAAATGGAGCCGCTCCGCTATAGCCTGGACTCGATACCACCCTCCCAGCATCTTGACCCGTGGACAGAGGAACAAGCCACAGCTGTAATGGATGGTAATGTCAACAACTACACAGGTGAGTTGGAGTACAGTCTCCCTGCTGCTTCTGGCCCACAGCAGGTCCAACTGGACATCCAGTCTCAATTACAACCGAAGCTGCTGGAAACGCCACCTAACAAACTAAAAGCATCCAAGGTGTCCAAGAAGCTGAGAGTCGAGGATCAGTTAGACACTAGCGTACACGCATCACTGATTACTGACATAGAATCGTTCTTTTCTGTCGTTGGCTGTCTGGCGAATTTCATTACTTCCACAGTTAATGAAGGACATAGAGTTACCAAGCCCAACAAAGATGCTGTAACCAAGGCGGCTGACGAAATTTCAAAAGCCCTCGAAGTATTAAAAGTTATGATGAAATATGATATAACTTCATCACCAAAGAAACAAATCAGCCTTGCGCTTGAGGCTGCTAAAAGCCCAGCACATACACGCGGTCAATCTAGGATTTCAGATTATTACGTGGCGCCTTCCACACGGGCAGATTCGATCGAATTAATCAGAAAAGCTGTCCAAATTGAAGTAAGCGAGCCCGTGCTCGAAATAAATCATAAGCTAAAGGAGCTCCCCAAAGCAGAGGATATGGCCCAATTAATGAAGGAATTAGACGAAATAAAAATATCACTCACAGTGCAAAGAGCTCGAGGACAAAATGGGAGCAATGGTGATACTACCGGCCATCCTCAGACAGAAACGGCTACACCATCTGTGGATGATGAAGAGCGACTGGAGGATGAAGGCAATCGTAATTTCACTCCAGTTACATCCAGGAGGAATAAACGGAGGCAGATGCAGAAACAGCACACCGACGCGATAACACATGAGAGTATAGTTCGGCCAAAATACACAGTCATGATTGAATCCATTGACCCACGACATAGTGGCGAGGAAGTCCTTAAAGTAATCAAAGATAAAGTTGATGTTGTTGAAATGGGAATAGCAATAAACAATGTTCGAGCAACCAAGAACCAGAAAGTAGCTGTCATATGTAACTCAGAACAGGATCGAGCTAAGTTCGCTGAGGCTGTGAAAAATAATGTGCAGAAACTCACAGTTTCAACTCCACAGCTGCGCAAACCTCTAGTCCGCTTGATTGGAGTTACACCAGATGTTACAAATGAAAAGGTGGCAGAGGCTGTGATCAAACAGAACGAGAATTTAATAACACATATTCCACAAAATGATCGGCATGTCAGGGTCGTGCGTCGAAGAAGAGGTAGAACGAGTGCAACGAACAATATATCAAATATCATTTCTAACTATCTATGAGTTTTGAGTGGCGCCGCTACAGAGTATGCTCCCCAGCGGCGCCACAATGAATGCATATTATTTCGTTCCCCTGTATACGTACATCTATAAACATCATACGTACATCATTTCACCATATAATTCATTAATTTTCATTATGGTGGCGCCGCCGCAGAGCAGCGCACGAATAAACTTATCGTGTTTCGTCGTGTCGTATTAACTAATTAATAAACGTATATAATGGAATTAGAGTTTGTCTAACGAAAGTTGAACCCACTAAACTGAATTACGCGGCAACACTAAACGTCATACGCATACATATTGATCAACAGTGTTGCCGCGTAATTGAGTTTAGTGGGTTCAACTTTCGTTAGACAGACTAACCCTTAATTTGGCAGTGCATGTAGTGTCATACAGGCGCTTCAAAAAAATCTAACGACTAAATTTATGACAAGATTTACTTAATTTTTTTTTGGTAGTAACATTACTCCCGAAATGGGTGAAAAATAATTAATTACTCTGGCAACAACAAAAATCAAATGTTATCAAAATGTCGTGGCGGCGGAACACTGTTGTGCTTTCAAAGGTCTTTTTCTGTTATCTTTTCTATGAAACATGCTGTTTTATTTCTTAATTCATAACTGCTGCATCGAACAGCATTACTTAATTTCACTAACTCACTGATCTACTCACAGCAATTTCAAACTGTGCAAACGGTTTTGCGGGACATTGTACTTGTTCATATTTTATTATTATTTTCTTAATAAATAAATAAATAAATAAATAATAAAAGACATGGCCTAACTAACCTGTATGACGTGTCATACACTGCCAAATAGTGACTACAAGGAAGATGCCGTCTTTGTTCGAAATTTAGTGTTTTTTTTGTGTTTTGTAGCTGGCAAAAACAATAGAATTTATCGTCGGTCGGTAACTTTACCTATCCCTCTTAAGGTTTGAACTGGTACTTACTTATGAAAGCGCTCCGCTCTGCCCACGGGCCATTAGCGGGTTTCCTGTAAAGGCATAGGTACCGCGCAGTCATCCCACTCGCTAGTAAATTCCAAAGACGTCAATGTCGACAGTAACACTAGATGACGATATTACCGGGGTCACAATATCCCGATACCATGCAGTGATCGTCTTTAACCCTTAGATGCATATGGTATCAATCACTTTGCTTCTGGAATGGCTTGGTACTTAAATCCACGTCACATTTGAGACCGTCAGTTTGACGAAGCCTATAACAGGGTATTTGACAACAGTGAAAACAAATTGTTTTTTCATGAGCAAAAGATAAACATTACGAAAATACTCGGATACTATCAATATGACGTAGCTAGTTTTTAGCCACGTCCATCTTTTCGAAGAGTGCAAGTTAGCCATTTTGAGGTTGTTTTTGTGGAATCTAATTAAGGTTTGCACTAATAATATACAAATTTACTTTCTTACCCCTGGTTTATAAAGATTAGATCGTATGTCTTCTTCTCTATCTATATAATACCAGCAGGTCTTTTGATTACCCCCACCGACCGCGTCGGTAGCCGCCGCCTCGCAGTGGATGAACGATTCATTCAAATATGAAATGTAAAACTACTGTATCATCATCATATCAGCCGAGAGACGTCCATAGTCCAGTCTGCAGGACATAGGCCTCCCCCAAAGAGTGCCAGTGACCGATGCTTCGCCACCCGCATCCAGCGGACGCCCGCTACCTTTACCAGGTCATCAGTAAAACAACTGTGTAGACGGTTCAAATTCCTTTGCATGTATAGTACGGCTCTTCTCAGGTGAACTTTTCGCTTCGAGCCCTTGTCTTTCAAACAAAGGCCATTGTCTCTATTCTCGCAAAGCCGCTAGCTACCGGTAAGCACGCGCCAAAACAGCATGCATATTGAAAAACAAACGGTATCTTCATAGTATTAAGGTTCAAATTGAATGTTACTGCTATTCTAGATATTACGTTTTGGAAGTGTAGGACTATTGTATTGCTTCGGGGCGGTCTATCGCCCTACACTACAGACAACAATCCACAATAGAGACACTGGCCTTTGTTTGAAATATAAGGGCTCGAAGCGAAAATTTCACCTAAGTAGAGCCGTACTATAATAGAATGCGCGCCGGCCCGACCCGTTCGGTGGGAATCGTACATTAGTCTCCTTAAATCTATTCTTGTACATCTATGTAAACTTCAGCATGATGGAATCGAGTGCCTTCCTGACGCTGGGGTCATTGAGCAGCTTGTTCTGCGCGGGCGCAGGAGCAGGCGCGGGCACCGGCGCGGGCGGCTTGTCGGCCACCTTCTCGTTGAGGATGCTCAGGATGCGTTGCTGCAATTCCGCCTCGGTCTTATTGCTGGCCGCGGCCGGGATCAGGGGCTCGCCTAGCTCGATTTTCACTTGCTGCTCTTTCCGTTCCTGGAACATTGTGAATTCATAGATTCATTTAATCCTTGATAGGCCAGTCATTATAGATTTTGACCCTTGAATAATGAGTTTTTGGTTTTTTTTTTTATAGGTCCCTCGGGGGGGTCACTGGGAGTGTACATTAAAAAAGTAGACCGAATCGGGCTTCTGTGTATATTCGAAAAAAGGTTTTTCTTGAATAATTCGGCCATTTTTGATTTTACAGTAAAACCGTGAGGATTAAAATTGTAGGAAATTTGATTTTCTACAAGTTTGGTCCCCACATTTTTTCTTCTAGGATCGATATTTTGGAAAATAAACCTGAAAAATGCGACAAATTGAAAATATTATCATTATCTCCTATGTTCCACGTTTTACGGCATGAATGAAGAGACACAAAGTTGTAGAGAATCAAATTCTGAACAATTTTGGTTCCCACCTTTTTTCCCCCAAAATTCCTAGAAGAAAAATTGTGGGGACCAAACTTGTAGAGAGTCAAATTTCCTACAATTTCAAATAATCGTTTGCCAAATTAACACTCGACAAATAATCCTTATGCAAACCTCATGTTTGGCATATTCATGTTTAGGCAATATCTCGTTTACCAACTGGTACTTTGACCAAATTTCATGAAGTCAAATATGTTAGTTGGCATAATATGTTTTAACCAAAACAAAATAAGGCAAATGATTTGTATCGTCAATATTTAACTGACCATTTCTATTCGGTCGGTCAATCAGTAGAGGAACTCTTCAATGACAATTCATTTGCATCTTTATTTCAATGGTGTATAAGATACACAATAAAATGACAACTTTTTTTGTTATGTGGGTAGTGAAAATTCATTTATGTAGAAGTCGTAAATCTAACCTAACCGCCAGCGTGTCGACTTCACCCCGCTTCGCGGGGTGCCTATTTCCGCTCTAAGGGACACAAGCTAACCCTAACCTAACCTACCAAATAATACCATTGTTACGATTGTTTGTTTTTTTACTGCTAGGAGGCTTCGCCCCCCGAGCCCGCCTTTTTTCGCTGCCCTAACCTAACTTAACGCCTTTGCCTACCGACCTACTTAACCGTGCATTTTTTTTATTTAAGGGACCGTGCCCGTAAGTGTACTGCCCATTCCCTCTCATACGTGAGAGGAGGCCTGTGCCCAGCAGTGGGACGTATATAGGCTGATGATGATGATGATGATGATGATGATGATGAAGGGACCGTGCCGTTTTATTAATAGTATTTTGGTAAAATTTCATAACCCAAACAATTGTGATGTTTGTCTATTTATAGTTTGCCATAGCATTAACTTGACGAAATGTTGATTGTCTAATGTTTTTTTGCCTTATTAAAGCATTTTCTAAAAGACCACATGCCATAATGTAATTTTTCTTAATAATAATTTGCTGAATGAAAATTTGACGTAATGAAAATATTCGTATTAAAATTTTGCCAAAGTTGGCATTGGCAAACAAAATAGTTGCTAAAATTTGTTTGGGAAATGAAAGTTGACCTACATAAATTTGGTAAAACAACAGGATCCCATCTGTCTGTGGTAGCGTAGCTCCCTAACAGATGGACCGGCGATTTGAATGCGGTTTTTTTGTGTCATAGATAATTTTATCCCGAGTGTTCTTAGCCATGTTTCATGAAAATCTGTTCAGCCGTTTTTGAGATATTGGACTTTGAAATGAAAATGTCGGGGATTTTTCAACTTTTCTAAGTTGTAGTTATAGTGTTATACTAAAGGTGGGTTTAGATTAAACGAGCGAATGCCCATTCTATCCCCACTCTGACTGTTGTGTGTGAACAGAGTTCGTCCTTATTTTGCGAATATTCTAAGAATGCTCGCTCGCTTGGTGTAAAAGGCGGACGAGCGTGCGAACAGTCCCCTAGAGCGTTCTTTCGTGTTCGGACGTGCTCGCTACGGGAAGCGGTTTCTTCAAAGCGTTCTAGTGCTCGAGGGACTTGACACTTGACCTATCGTAGTAGGTATTCGTAGTAATCACAGAAATATTATAACAAGATGTAATTATGGATTGGTCTCAAGAAAAATGTCTTTTAATGATAGACGCCTACCGAAATGCCACAGGTGTCTATGGGATCCGACTTATGAAAACTATAAAAATACAATTCATAAACAAGATGCTGGGCAGGAAATGGCAAAACTTTTAAAATGTAGTGTTGAAAATGTTAAAAAAAAGATGGACTCGATTCTCGCATCTCCCGTCCACAGACACCCGACGAATGAGCAACGGGCACTCGTTCGCCTGATCTTAACATCACTAGAGCATATGCTATAGGATCCTAGTTCTTGGGTTGCATTCTTGTTCGTTGATATTCTAGTGGTGTAAACGCTGAAAACGAACTTTTGTTTAAACCAAAGATCAAGAATGAATGCTCTGCTCTGAGTTCTAGCTCTTTGTTAGTTTGGTCTAAACCCACCTTAAGATGCTTCATTCAAGAATCCGACAAACTTTCCCCTCGGAAGTAATTATGTAGATTTAAATGAAGGTATTATGGTAAATGAACCAAAATAAAGACTAAAACATTTTTAAATATTTTTTTTTGACTTTTTAGAAGCTAGTTAATTTATAATTTTTTTATGTCTGATTTCCTTGCGGATTCTGTCACTGAACAACTATTTAATTGATAATATACTCGTTACACAGAAAAAATAAGCTATTATCAATCATTTCCAAAATTGTATTTTTTTTCCATACAAGTTGTCAATTGATTGAGTGGACTATTATATGATAACTAACCTGCAAATAGTCAATGACCTTCTCATACTGCATGACGGTGAGGCTGCGGCCGTCGGCCAGCTGGCCGAGCAGCGCGTACACGGCCTCGCGGCCGCTCGGGCCTCCGCGCTGCACCTCCTGGAAGTTGCGCGATACGAGCTGGAGCGCGTCCTCTAGCGGCATGTTTCGGTGCTCTGTAATGTTATGTCAAATACACTACACACGTACGTATCAGGGACTGTTTAACCGAAAAATACCGGTATGTTTCATAACCGATATGACGTCATTTTGAGAAGGGTAAAAGAGAAGAGTTCGATCTTGAACACCATCAGCACTAGACGGGGGAAAATGATTGGTCATTTGATACGGCACGACAACTTCTTTAAAACCATAATGGAAGGAAAGATAGAAGGAAGTAGAGGCAGGGGAAGACCGCGACGCAGTTATATGGACCAGATAAAGGAAAGGGCTGGTGTCGTGTCGTATCAACAAATCAAAGGGCTGGCGTACGACAGAGAAATGGAGAATACTCCACCGACAAGAGGATAACTCTTAAATTAATGATGATGATGACGTTGTGACGTCATGGAAAACTCCACAGCCGCCGCCGCGACTAGACGGCGCCGGCCCGGGGGACAGCCGAGCGGGGAGAGCAGCACACCACGACGCGCCCCACCACACCGCCGCCCCGCCGCCCCGCCGACCGCATATATAAGCGCCTGCGCGATGATCAACAAGTTTAGTAAAATGTCACTTAGGAATAAGCTGACACTCTACAAGACTTGTGTTCGTCCAATCATGACATATGCAAGTGTAGCATTCGCTCACGTGCCTATGTCATCGCTCAAGCCGCTTCAGGTCATTCAGAATCGTTTTCTCCGAAGGGCGACTGGTGCCCCGTGGTACCAATCGAACCTCAGCCTGCACCACGACATGGAGATTAGCACCATGTATGGTTTCTTTAAGCAGGCTGCCAGACGTTATTTTGATAACGCTCCCCACCATAGGAATCCGTTAGTTAGGAAGGCTGCTGACTACGTCCCCATCCCTCCCCCCTCTGTCGTTACTCGGCGCTCACTGATTAGGGGCCGCACGGTCCGGCGTCCTAGGCACACACTCACGGACCCGGACGACGAAATCACAGCGTCCATCGAAAGATGGAACGCTGCGCTTTCGGCGTCCAACACATCGCGTACACTTCAGCGTTCCCGCCGGCGGGGACGTCCACCGCGAGACAACACAGACACATACAGTCCGCTTTCGTCCCGGTACCGCCGCATACCGGGTAGAGTCAGTCCGACGCAAGTCGGGCCTAGCTGAGTTTCTTGCTGGACTCTTCTCAGCTAGGCTAGGTTTTAGCGAACCAGCGATAAAACTCCCAGTAGTTCGATACCACTCACACCCCAGATTCGGTTGATACCGTTCAACCAATCTCACTGGAGCGCAAACTCTTAGAGTATTCCAGTGTACAAACTTCCCCGCGTGGTCGTGCCGGAGGCTTCCCCTGGATTTTCCCCAGGCCACCCTCCAACCACGCAGTTCGACCGCTATATTGGGTCCGTCCTATTATAGCAACAGTCAGGTTAAAAAAAAAAAAAAAAAAAAAAAAAAAAAAAAAAAAAAAAAAAAGCCGGACCGCCAATTCCGGTTACGGCAGCGGTCGAGTGAGGTCGTTCTCAGCGGTGCGCCCTATTGTTGTTGTAACCCGAATATCCTCTCCGACTACCTGCTCACTCTTATCGCTCCCCCGCGCGGTGATTATCGCAATTACCACGTGGAAGCATCGGGTGTGTTAGTTAAGACTTTCATAAGTCTCCAGTCGACCCGCGTGTCCCTGCCCCTCTGGAAATCCACGCTCGTAGTGGTCGCAGTCTTTCGGGGCTGTGGGCTAGACACGTCAGTGGCTACCCGTTAGTTAAGACTTTCTCAAGTCAGACCCGGGTCTCTGTCCCTTAGAAAGACCACGCTCGCAGTGGCTACACAGTGACGGATCCTAACGGTGCCAACTAAGTCACAGTGTGGGGTGGATACCACCACGAAGCCCAGTAATTCGTACAGTCCGACTCTTCCCTTCGTGTTAGGACACATAGCTGACACTGACACGGCGGACAAGTGGACAAGACTCTACACCGACATCAGGATAGCATTTCGGTTCATATTAGGCGTAGGAAAAGCTTAGCGGCGACCGACCAACCAAGTAGGATGGAGCTGCAAGAAAGGATCGCGAGGATGGAGGAAGTCATGCGGGCAATGCAGGCCGAAATCGATCGCCTCGCTGCTGAGAACCGACAGCTCAAGCTGGCTCTCAGCGGCGAGGTCTTTGACTCTGCCCAGGCGGCTCCCATACAACCTTCCCCCCCGACAAGTCTCGACTTGCAACTCCAGGCCCGTCCGGTCACTCCGACGGCCACTCTGGCCGCCCAAGCCCCTAAGGCCACCATGGGACCGCCGCCGCCACCGCCGTCGGCGGCAGCAGCGACCCCTTCGCCCCCGACCCAGGCCCCTAAGGCCAAAACGCCCATTAAGGGCAAAAGAAAACTCGCCAAGGCAGCCGCGTCTGCCCCAGCCAACCCTCCGGCCCTTCAGGCCCCCCCCGAAGCGGATTTAAGCGTGAGACAATCGCGTTCTCGCTCCCTCCAGGGACGACCCTCCTTGCGAGAGGAACGCACTGTCCCACGCTCCAGCTCTCCCCCCCACCCCCTCCTTCGTTGTCTCTCCACAACCAGACTGACCGACGAACAGACTCGGGACCTCCTCTACTCGAACGAGGAAATGACCATGGACATGACAGACTGGACCACAGTAGGCAGCAGCCGCAAGGGCAAACGTGCGCTGCCGAAGTCTCCTAGGGCCGATTCGCCGGCGAAGAAAGCCCTTCGGACTCCCGCCGTCCAGGCGCCCTCTGCGCAGGCCCCTCAGGCCATTAGTGCCATTCTGGCAACGGACGGCGGGTCTTCGGCCCCCAGCAAGCCAACTCCGGTAGGCAACCCGGACAAGCCGGATTCATGTGTCCTGATCGACACACATAGATACCACACTGCCATGGCCATAGCCAGTCAGCGTGGCATCCGGGTGGTCGGTTCGGAGATTTTGAAACCGCCCTTGGAAGGGATGCGCATCACGGTCCAGGGACCCGAGGACTACCGTGCTCTGACCCGTCTCTTCGACGAGCTGTCGATGGCCTACAACCGGAGGCTGACCGTCGAGGAGAAAGGTTATAGGGTCGTCCTCCGGGGAATCCACAAGGATATCCCGGAGGAAGAGGTAGCCGCGGACCTCAAACGCAAGGGGATCGCCGTCAGGGAGGTTCATCGCCTCTACAATAAGCAAGTAGGGAAGTACGATATCGTACTAATAGTCACCGACCCGAACCAGCGCAAAGCCGTCCACTCCCTTAAGGAGGTCCTCAAAATGGCGGTGAGAGTGGAGACTCCCAAAAAGAGGACCCACCTCTCACAGTGCCACAACTGCCAGCGTTTTGGCCACGGCGCCCGTGGCTGCCACTCTCCCCCCCGTTGCGTCAAGTGCGCTGGGGATCACGCGACTCGCGATTGCGAGCGCCCAAAAGGATGCAAGGACCCGAACGGCATACGGTGCTGCAACTGTTTGGGTCGCAAGCTCCCCCATGGGCATACTGCCAATTATGGGGGATGCCCTTGCCGCCCAAAGAGTCGCGACACCGGGGCAAAGTCGAAGTCCTCGCCTCCCTCGGGGCGCAAGCAAAGCGCGGGCCGGGGTGCTCCCCATAGCACTCCGCAAAACTTCCCCGCCCTTCCGGCCGTAGGGTTAGGAGCCCCTAGGAACCCGCCGCCTTCAGCGGCCGTAGGTCCCCGCCCGGTGCCTTCTGCACCCCAATCCCAGGCGGGCCCCTCTATATGGGGACCCGCCGCCAGTCAAGCGGGCCGGCCCGCTATGGACCCACTCTATGCGTTTATGCAGTTAGTACAGGTACTCCCACCGGAGGTGGCGAGCGGCCTGTCTACCCACATATTCGCATCAGCTACTCGCTATCTCGCCGCACCAAGCGGCAGCCAGGTTAACGGTGCCTATTAGTATGGATAGTACATCCCAGAAGCTTAAACCTGCTTCGATTACCATTGGCATTTATAATGCCAATGGTCTAAGGGGTATGAAGGACCAGGTGATGAACTTCCTTCGCGATCACTCAGTAGATTTACTTCTGGTCCAAGAGACCTTTTATCGTCCCGGCATTAGAGCCTTTCACGTCCCTGGATACGTTCAGATTAGAGATGATAGGCAAGATGGTAGGCCATTCGGGGGCACGCTCATTTTCTACAAACGTAACTTACATTGCATAAGTCTCAATCCACCACCCCTGACTAATATGGAAGTGTCGGTCTGTCGCATCTCGATGGAGGGGCACCCCCCGATATCGATTGCGTCAACCTACCTTTCACCTCAACGAGACTTACTTCTGACTGGCCTCAACTCTTTAGCCTCCCTAGGTCCTTCGGTCATCGTGGCCGGGGACCTAAATAGTAAGCATACCAGCTGGGGATGCGTAGCATCCAATCCCAACGGCAATCGTGTTCAAGCAAAAACGCCCTTATTTATAGTTAATTCACCATTAGCATGGCAACCTTATATAAGATTCATTCTCGGTCTCATTCGTTTTGCGACCGAAGAAAATGTTGTTTCCGCTAGCTCTCTCTGATCGGCGGCGGTCGAACATGGCGGTTTAGCGTTGCGCAAGGCCCAATTATTCAAGTAATCACTGTAGTTCATAACGTGCGCGGACGCATAGTTTACGTCGAGTCAATTCACAATTTCAGTCACTTACTTTCATGAGTATAATCAAGCGGCGCGAGTCCTGTATTATTTATAACCTAAGTTCTTAGTGAAGTGTCTGTCACTGGCGTTATCGCGGCGCCCATGTTTCGCGTCTTCAACCCAGTAAAAGTACATAGTTAAATCACAATTGTTTGAATAAAGTCGTCATCCGAATCAAATCCCTGTGAGAGACGACACCGGCACCGAGGCGGTCCAGACTCCAGCGACGCTCCGGTGGATGACAGCCAGGACGACAAGGACAGATCCTAAGTCTACATCGAGTCAGGGTAACGAGGATTACTCCATGATTACGCAACATTTTTGGTGGCACCCATGAGGGGAATATTGTAAACAAAGAAAGTTGAAGAATCGACGGCGCGGCGCCAGAGGTTAACAACAAAGGTCAAGAACTTAGCACGATAAAATACATTAAAATCAGTTCGCGGATGGGCATTGTTTTCGTAGATGTTTAAAGTGTACATTAGTGCGGTCGTTGGTGCGCATCATCATTGTTCAACTTCTAAGTCGAGTCACCGGTCAGCGGCCATTGTTCGTTTCGTTCGCGGCAGAAGGCGACGACGGCAACGTGACGTAAGAAGAAACATCAAGTTCAAGTTCATTCATTCATTCACCGGACACTTCATTTCGGTTGGTAGTCAGTAAAACAATAATAGTTCACTTCAATTGCATTATAGCAACACTGCTAACTTCAATTCACACGCTCATTCAATTCATTCAATCGTTCACAGATGTCAATGTCAATGCGACACTGTTGTTGATTTGATTTATCGACTGAACAGTTTTATCAAATCATTGGTCAATTACAGTCTTTAGTAACTAATAATAGATAGGCAGTGTTGTTATACAAGTAAGTGAAAACAAAGTGTATTTTGATAAGCAATTGAATTAGATGTTAAATGTTATTAAATGGTATTCAAGTGTAATTCGCGTCTATAACTTGTAGTGGCTACAGTATTACGATAATTACTCTGCTAGTTACGATACCGTTTATTACGCAGACGCAATAATATTCGATAGTTTACAATGTCAGTCAAAACGGCTAAAATTCAATTCCGCTCGAAGTATCGAATGTTGAATGACTTTGTGGGCACGGTCAAGGAACGTCCAGGTACTATCGCTGCCTCAGTTGCAAAAAGACATTTTGACACCTTCTATCCTCAGCTTATAGCATCATACGAGGTGCTTCTAGGTGCGGCCACCACAGAAGTGTCTGAGGAGGAACGGGAACAGTTTGACCACGAGTTTAGTGAGATTAATCGGCTTCTGGTGCAGATTAGTGAGGCAACAGAGGCCACATCAGAGGCATCGGGTCAAGATGTCAAACAACCGACACAGACGGCCATGGCAAGGTTGCCGGTCATCGAGCTGCCTAAGTTTTCAGGTGAGATTGTAGATTGGCTGCCTTTCTATGACTTATTTATGAGCCTAGTGCACAACAGGGACATCTCCGACGCGGAGAAACATTATTATCTCCGAGCGTCATTGGAAAAGGACGCGTTGTCTGTCATTAGACAATTGCCAATGGACGGAACCAATTATTCCGTGGCACTCAATTTATTGTTAAATAGGTACCAGAATAGCAGACTATTGCTGGATACTTACATAGGCCGTATTATGGATCTGCCCAATGTTGCAGGCTGTAACGCGTCGTTGCAGTCCACATTTGTAGACCCCTTAAGGGAATCGATTCAAGCTTTAGAAAAGCTAAAGCAACCTGTAAGGGAATGGTCGTATCTGCTTGTGTATATCGTGTTACAGAAGTTGCCTGGGACCATCAAGACACTCTTCGAGGAAAAGCATGGCAAGGTTCCAGAGCAACTGCCGACAATCTACCAACTGGTGGAGCTGCTTGAAGACCAATGCAGGGTTCAGCGAACAGTCACTTCACCAGTGGTTGAGAAAAGGATGCAGGCAGGCCGGCGTTCACCGATGGCCCAAGGACGATCGGGTCACGTTTCATTCAGGCCCCCGCAGCCAGTACGGGTACTGGCACCTGAACACGGCCAATCAAATCAGGTGACATCATTTTCATCATCTAATTGTTCATACTGTGGCAACCAAAACCACACTCTCTGAAAGAAAGACACAAGAAATCTGGGCACCGATGCCCAGATTTCTTGCGGATGACAAGAGCGGACCGAAGATCATGGGCGCGTAAATCGGGTCACTGCTTTAAGTGTCTGCGGGAGCACTATGCCAGGGAATGCAAGCAGCGTAACTGGTGCCAGCTGTGTGGCACTGAGGCGCATAATTCGCTGCTGTGTAACGCAGACACTACTGCTCACGCGTCAAGGACACATGAGGAAGCTGCACCACGTGTAGACACTGCGCAGCGCGCGTCATCTCGGGCAGCACCGCGCGGCCGTCGGACTCCGTCACCCCGACCGGCTAGGCAGGTTTGGGCTACACAATCAGCTTCTTATTCATCATCGGGGATAGGTGGCGACCAGGTGGAAGGCTCAGCTGTTGCAGCACCTCAGCCACCAAGCGCCACACCCCCAGCTCAAGTCATACAATCAGGGTATCAACCTCGTACACGAGTTGGAGATCGTGCTCGCCTGGCGCAGGAGACATTCCACTCGTTACGTTTCGGCTCAGGGTTCACTCCCCTGGAGCCGCAACCATGAGATAGAAGAACTGTTGGTGTCACGAAGGGTCAGATGCCAGTCACCATCTGCCCCACAGCCATTATTATGGTCAAATCAGGTCAGGGACAATATTTCAAGGTCAGAGCTCTCGCTGACACTGGAGCGGCCGTGACAGTTGTGCAACAATCATTAGTCAATCAATTACAGTTACACCAGCAGTATAATAGAAGTCAAATTTATGGTATTGGAAATCATCGAGTGAATCTTCCAGGCACCATTGTCAAATTAGTCATCAAACCTATAGGCAAGATCGTACCTATTATCAGCACGATGGCTGTAGTAGTATATTCGTTAACAGGGGATATTCCCTCTTGTCATATCAATTTGAAGGAGCAACTCAATACCTCCAACATTCAGTTAGCTGACCCCAACTTCGACCAGCCCCACGATGTGGACATCATTCTGGGAACTGATGTGCTTGATTATGTCTTTGATGGTACAAAGATTCCTACTCCAGTTCCAGGTTTATCAGCCTATGGTTCCTGTTTTGGACATCTCATCATGGGAGCGGTCTCCAATCAACATTCATCACTTCACTCAAACGGCACGTCTGTAGAGGACTACGGGCTTCATGCCACCCGACTGGAGGACGTCCTAGAGCGGTTCTGGAGGACCGAGGAGCCCCCAGCGGAGCCTGCAGAGCACCCTGAGCATTCGGAATGTGAGAGGTTGTATGCAACTACTACTCAACGTATGCCTGATGGCAAATATATGGTTCGATTACCGTTCTTATCAAACAGGCCTGCACTGGGTGAATCAAGGGCCATGGCTATGCAACGGTTGCGGTCATTAGAGTCTAAAATGGCAAAAAATCCTGACTTCGCTGCGAAGTATAGAGAATTCATGCGAGAGTATGAATCTCTAGGTCACATGTCACTGTCCACCTTCAACTTTGACTCTGAGCATTACGTCATCAGTCATCACGGAATATTTAAAAAGGGAGGGGATAAATTACGCACTGTATTTGATGGAAGTGGGAAAACTACGACGGGCGTATCTCTCAATCAGTGCCTACACGCAGGTAAACCTCTCCAGAACGATATTACTAAGATATTGCTCAATTTCAGAAGACATCAAATTGTATTTACTAGTGACGTCCGAATGATGTTCAGGCAGACCTGGATTCATCCCGACGATCGAAAGTATCAGCTGATCCTGTGGAGGGAGGACCCGTCCCAGGAAGTTAAGGTATATGATCTCAATACCATCACGTACGGACTACGAAGCTCTCCACATGGAGCAGTAAGGACGCTGTTGCAGCTGGCCAGTGATTGGGAGGCGGCCCACCCAGGCTCCCAGGCAACGCACGTCGTGCGGCGTGACGTGTTTGTTGACGATATCCTCACGGGAGCAGACTCCGTTCAAGAAGCTCAGCGGCTAAAGGCAGAGCTCATCGAGCTCATGGATAGCGCCGGCTATGAGTTGCGCAAATGGTCATCCAATTGTCCCGAGATACTCCAGGATCTGCCACAAAACCACTGCGAGCAGCCTCATCAGTTCGATGCAGACGACAAGAGCTTTATAAAGGTATTAGGAATACAATGGGACCCTGTATTGGATACAATGTCCTATCAAATCAATGTACCACTGGGACAGCCTATCTCAAAGCGAAGTGTACTCAGTACTATAGCTAGACTATATGATCCATGTGGGTACTGTGCGCCCATCATTTTCAGATTTAAAATATTACTTCAATCATTGTTCATGGACGGACTACAGTGGGACGAACCACTTACTCAAGAACAGATAGTTCAGTGGACTGACCTCATTCAAGATTTATACAATTTATCAAAATTACAGATCAAAAGATGTGCTGCACTTCCTGGGGCTGTGTCATATTCGCTGCACGGGTTTGGAGATGCATCCGACCTTGGATACGCCGCGTGCGTGTACCTCAGAACGGAAGACGCAGCAGGAAACGTACTGGTACGATTAGTATTAGCGAAGTCACGCGTAGCGCCTAAGCGAGTCACTCAGACCATACCCAAGAAGGAACTAAACGCTGCACATTTACTGTACAAGCTCCTCAACCATGTGGCTGAATCATATGAAGACTCCATTGAGCTGGACAGCATCAACGCATGGTCCGATAGCACCATCGTGTTGTCATGGCTGAACACGAAACCCCACCTACTGCAAACGTTTGAAGCAAACCGAGTGCAAGAAATCCAACAATCTAAACGTCAAATGACGTGGCGTCACGTAAGGTCAGAATTGAACCCGGCGGATGTGTCATCACGAGGGATGTCAGCTAAGGACTTACTGAATCATCAGTTGTGGTGGTCACCAACCTGGCTACTCGCGGACGAGAGTCAATGGCCAAGTTTACCAGTCACTGTACCTACCGATTTGCCTGGATTCAAGAAGCTCGTTCACACCTTAACGGTTACAGAATCATGGGAAGACACGTTGCTGACCCGGGTCAGCTCGTTCAGCAAACTAATCAACATTACTTCATATGTATTGAGATTTTGTAAGAATATTCGATTAGCGAAGGATCGACGTAATCTTAAGCCGATACTCACTCTGGACGAGAACCGTGACGCTATTAAGCATTGGATACAAAAGATTCAACTCGATGCATATAAAGAAGAAATCGTACTCATAAGGAAAGGAAAGCAAGTATGTAAATCACTTCAAAAACTCAGCGTATTCATCGATGATGAACACTTCATTCGCGTCGGCGGCCGACTACGCAAATCCACTTTGTCATATGGAGCTAAGCATCCGTACCTCATACCTAAAGATCATAGATGGGGACATCTACTTATTGAATATTATCATAAGATATATTGTCATGCTCAGACCACTGTGCTAATCAGTATTCTACGTCGTCAATTCTGGATACCATCGGTCAAACGACAGGTGTCGCGTGTAATTCATAGTTGTATCTCATGTTTCAGATTCAACTCTGTAGGTCAAGGTCCTTTTATGGCCGACTTACCCGCGGATAGGGTCACGGCCGCGCGCCCCTTCTCAGGGGTAGCTGCAGATTTTGCTGGGCCTTATTTAGTTAAAGCAAGTTTGCTCAGAAACGCTAAATCAGTCAAGGATTACATGTGTGTATTCGTATGTTTAGGTACCAAGGCCGTTCACCTCGAGCTAGTGTCGTCGCTCAGCAGCGAGGCCTTCATAGCGGCCTTCACAAGGTTTGTCAGCCGGAGAGGGCTGCCCTCACTCGTCCGTTCGGATCAAGGTACTAATTTTGTTGGTACTAGCTCATACCTCAGGGAGGTCAATCAGTTCTTACTGGATAATGCGGTTATTATTCAAAGGGAACTTCAACGACAGCAAATCCGGTGGGAATTCAACCCACCAGGGGCTCCTCACATGTCCGGGTTGGTCGAAACGGCTGTCAAAAGCACGAAAAATCTGCTCAAACGCGAATTACAAGACCACACCCTTACATTCGAGGAACTCACGACGTTACTTTGCAAGGTTGAGGCCATACTCAACTCGCGCCCTCTAGTGCCCATGTCAGACAACCCTTGCGATTTTGACGTTCTTAGCCCTTCTCATTTTATTTTGGGACAAGCGCTCGTAGCCTTACCAGAACCTCATTGGAAGGACATTCAAATGTCGCGATTGTCTCGGTTTCAATTAATTCAGAAAATAACTCAGTCTATTTGGTCAAGATGGCATTTAGAATACCTTCATACCTTGCAACTGCGTACTAAATGGTATCGTCACATTGATAATTTGCAGTTAAATGATTTAGTGTTTATCATGGATGAGAGAGCTCCCCCTTTACATTGGCGTAGAGGCCGAATAATCGAATTGTTTAAAGGTTCAGACAACATTGTACGCTCAGTCAAATTGCGAACACAAAATGGAGAGCTCACCCGTCCTGTAGTTAAGCTATGTAAACTGCCAATGGAATGTGAACCTTAATAATCAGTCATTGTATATTTGCATATATATGTGTTGTCAATGTTCTTAGAGTTTAGTTGTCTTTACTTACTTAGCTGCCATGCTCATTGACTTGTTATGTTTGTTATCCCTGACTATCAGTAGGATAACACTTCATGTAATCAGCTCAACTTTTCCCTCGTGGCGGGAGGAATGTTCAAGCAAAAACGCCCTTATTTATAGTTAATTCACCATTAGCATGGCAACCTTATATAAGATTCATTCTCGGTCTCATTCGTTTTGCGACCGAAGAAAATGTTGTTTCCGCTAGCTCTCTCTGATCGGCGGCGGTCGAACATGGCGGTTTAGCGTTGCGCAAGGCCCAATTATTCAAGTAATCATTGTAGTTCATAACGTGCGCGGACGCATAGTTTACGTCGAGTCAATTCACAATTTCAGTCACTTACTTTCATGAGTATAATCAAGCGGCGCGAGTCCTGTATTATTTATAACCTAAGTTCTTAGTGAAGTGTCTGTCACTGGCGTTATCGCGGCGCCCATGTTTCGCGTCTTCAACCCAGTAAAAGTACATAGTTAAATCACAATTGTTTGAATAAAGTCGTCATCCGAATCAAATCCCTGTGAGAGACGACACCGGCACCGAGGCGGTCCAGACTCCAGCGACGCTCCGGTGGATGACAGCCAGGACGACAAGGAAAGATCCTAAGTCTACATCGAGTCAGGGTAACGAGGATTACTCCATGATTACGCAACAAATCGGCTTCATCACCTTTTGATCGATAGCCTCCCTTTCGATCTCCTCGCTCCCTTAGAGCCGACTCACTTCCCTCATAACGTAGACCACCGACCTGACATACTCGACATAGCACTACTAAAGAACGTAGCGTTAACTCTGCGTTCTATAGAAGTGCTACACGAACTAGACTCGGATCATAGGCCAGTCCTCTTGAGACTAGGCCCTCACCCCAATAGTACTCCTCGAACCAGGACACTCGTGGACTGGGACAAGGTACAATCAGGTCTCCTACAGACGGACTCCCCCCTGCTTAGAGATATCCCAGACAATATAACTACAACCGAACAGACAGACCAAGCGATCGATTCTTTCACCAACTACCTCAACGCTGTTCGAAGCGAAGCCTCAAGGGAGGTGTCGGCGGAGGACATCCAAAACCGACCTCTACCTATGGAACTGAGAGAGTTGGTGACAAGGAAAAATCGCGCCATACGTATCTATTCAAATCACCCTTCTGCCGAAAATCGGCAAATCCTGAGGGACTTGTCTAACGAGTCCAAACAGAGAATTGCCGAATTTCGGGAGAACTCGTTCAGGGATCTGATGGGGGAGATAACGCCTAGTCACCTGGCTTACTGGAAACTAGCGAGATCTCTCAAATCCGATGCCTGTTGGACCATCCCTCCCTTGGATCGACCGGATCACTCAACCCCCGCGTTCGAGGACAGTGAGAAAGCCGAATGCCTTGCGAGTAGTTTAGAGTCCCAATGTTCGCCCAACCTCCTCAACACCGACGAAGCCCACATTAGTAGGGTCGATTCCGAGGTGGACAGGAGATCGCGACTCCCCGTAACTTCACCCATTTTACCGGTGTCGGTTAAGGAAGTTAGTGACCTTGTCAGACGTCTCCGTATTAGGAAGGCTCCGGGTGCGGATGGTCTATCCAATCGCATCCTGAAACTTCTCCCCGAAACCCTCCTCCTCCTTTTGGTCGGCATCTTCATTGCCGCACTGACCAATGCTCACTTTCCAGCCGCGTGGAAATGTGCAACGGTCATAGGGATAGCGAAGCCCGGCAAACCCCGGACCTCGCCTGCCTCTTACAGGCCGATCAGCTTACTTAGCTCCCTTGGAAAGCTATATGAGCGGATCCTTCTCACGAGAATTCTCAGATTTACGGCTGAGAATAACCTCCTCATCGATGAGCAGTTCGGCTTTAGATCCGGACACTCATGCGTCCAACAGGTGCACCGCGTCACGGAGCACGTGTTGGATGGTTTCTCTCGATTCCAGGGGCTCAAGACCGGTGCGATCTTTCTCGACGTAGCGAAAGCCTTCGACAAGGTCTGGCATAACGGGCTTGTATACAAGTTATACCAGCTCGGAATGCCGGACAGACTCGTACTCACAATACGAGATTTTCTCAGTGACCGAAGCTTTCGATACCGACTGGAGGGAACGTATTCGGACCCACACCCCATCCGGGCCGGAGTCCCGCAAGGCTCCGTGCTCTCTCCCACTCTCTACTCGTTATTCACAAACGACATTCCCAGGCACCCTAAGGTGCAACTGGGGTTGTTTGCGGATGACACCGCGCTCTTTACGACTCATTGTAAGTACGCTACTATCCGGCGATACCTCCAAGAGGCAATCTCCGACCTAGGTCGTTGGTTTAATCTTTGGCGTATCGAAGTCAACCCGGAGAAAAGCACTGCAATAGTCTTTCATCCGTCGGACTGCATTAGTACAGAAAGGCGGGTGGCTCCGATCCAGATGTTTGACCGACCCATCCCCTGGGTCAACGAGGCCAAATATCTTGGAGTGACCCTCGACAGGAGACTGACTTTCCGTAGCCACATCCGTAGGGTACGCAACCGCGCGTTGTTCGTGCTAGGAAGGCTAGGGCCGATGATCAACAAGTTTAGTAAAATGTCACTTAGGAATAAGCTGACACTCTACAAGACTTGTGTTCGTCCAATCATGACATATGCAAGTGTAGCATTCGCTCACGTGCCTATGTCATCGCTCAAGCCGCTTCAGGTCATTCAGAATCGTTTTCTCCGAAGGGCGACTGGTGCCCCGTGGTACCAATCGAACCTCAGCCTGCACCACGACATGGAGATTAGCACCATGTATGGTTTCTTTAAGCAGGCTGCCAGACGTTATTTTGATAACGCTCCCCACCATAGGAATCCGTTAGTTAGGAAGGCTGCTGACTACGTCCCCATCCCTCCCCCCTCTGTCGTTACTCGGCGCTCACTGATTAGGGGCCGCACGGTCCGGCGTCCTAGGCACACACTCACGGACCCGGACGACGAAATCACAGCATCCATCGAAAGATGGAACGCTGCGCTTTCGGCGTCCAACACATCGCGTACACTTCAGCGTTCCCGCCGGCGGGGACGTCCACCGCGAGACAACACAGACACATACAGTCCGCTTTCGTCCCGGTACCGCCGCATACCGGGTAGAGTCAGTCCGACGCAAGTCGGGCCTAGCTGAGTTTCTTGCTGGACTCTTCTCAGCTAGGCTAGGTTTTAGCGAACCAGCGATAAAACTCCCAGTAGTTCGATACCACTCACACCCCAGATTCGGTTGATACCGTTCAACCAATCTCACTGGAGCGCAAACTCTTAGAGTATTCCAGTGTACAAACTTCCCCGCGTGGTCGTGCCGGAGGCTTCCCCTGGATTTTCCCCAGGCCACCCTCCAACCACGCAGTTCGACCGCTATATTGGGTCCGTCCTATTATAGCAAAAGTCAGGTTCATTAAAAAAAAAAAAAAAAAGCCAGGACCGCCAGAGTTTAGCTAGCGGCTCGCCGTGTGGCCTCAGGCCGCTTGGTTACCGAGTGTTGCCGTGGCATCCCGACTTTCAGGCCGCTTGGCTCCCGAGTGTTGCCGAAGTCCTCCGCTCCCCTCACCCCTACCAGGCCGCTTGGTTCCCGAGTGTTGCCGGAGGAGTGAGTTGATAGGATTCCCGTTGTCTCAGGCCGCTTGGTTACCGAGTGCACTGCCGTGATAACGAACCCGAGTCCGTGATACCACAGTATAGAAGACAGTAATTAAACATCGAACAAAGGTACATCGCACGGATGCACACATGCGCGCGTGTTCGGTACGCACGCACACATAGCCTTCGGGAATGATGGAGAATGCTTCAATCGGGGCCGCCGCGCCGTTGCCGTGTTCGCTCGCTCTCACTCGCTACCATGTCGTCGTCGTCGTCCTTTCGGAAACGTGTGTACTGTTGTGTATATGGGTGCCTTTTGAGTGCCTTAATAACACTGGGACAAATCCGGAGCTATCTTTTTTCCAAATACCAAGAGAAGTAAGTTACTTTTCTTAGTGTATTCATTTAAATCACAATGTAACGTAAAAACAATTGTTAAGTTTAATTTTACCGAATGCCGCCATTGCCGCCGCGCAGCACGTGCCGCAAGTCAAAGGAGCCGAATAGGCTTGTAACTAAGCACCTACCAACCTAGTGCAGTTAGCAACTATTATACACAAGGAAATATTTTAGGTATAGTATTAGTGGTATTAAAATATTCGATGAAGTGGGAAACTAAAAACACATACCTAACTATCTATAATATGATCACTGTGTGTATACAATATTGTCTAACAGAAGAGAACAGTGTAACAGAAATACATACTTAAAAACAAAATTAGTATTATAGGTATGCCAAGCCACAAACGTGGCACAGCCCTGCACAGTAGGTAACAAACGCTCCTAAACGGCCTCAGATTACCTACTGTATTATTCTTCTATACTGTGGTGATACTACCAGGCCGCTTGGATACCGAGTGCACTGCCGGAGTATCACTCTCCCGCCGTTCCCGCCTCTTACCGCCCCGAATCGTATCTGTTCGGCAACCGTGCCCCGTACCGTTAGTATATAGAGCCCCGGGTAGAGCATAAGTGTTATTCATTCAATAAAAGGGCGACAAGACCCAGTTTTAACTATTAATTCGACCGCTGTTCTCATTCGCCCCCTGCTCCTGCTAGGCTCCTTACCGTCCGAGTTAACTAGGAAACCCTCGATAGCCCTTCAGGCTGAGGGATATGTGTGTCGGGCTAAACCCGCACATCACAACGTCATATCGATTTTCAAATAGTGGTTTCGGTAGCGGAACCTTTATACCTATTTCGCTCAATTTTTTTCGGTACCGTAACCGCTTTTTCATAAAAATTCAAAATTCTTTATTTTGTAAGATACACTTTGTCTATAATCTAAGGCGATGGAGCCACCCGGTAGGCAAAAAAAATGCCTGTGTTGGATGGCGCCGCTCTTCCTAAAGGTTACATAATTTTGTGTTATGCTTTATGCTTAACCAACTAACTAAATAAGTATAAAATTGAATGTACTAGCTAAATTTAGTTTACAGTAGTTACATTTTGTTCTATTCTATTATATGGCTAGAACTAGAGTTCTACGAGAATTTAATAAAATGAAGCATGTAGTTCATGGAACCAAGCGAGTGATAATAAGAATAAAAGAAAAATAAGTAAATAAAATTAAAATATATCCATTCACAAAAGACATATGCAGTTAATCAAAATCAAGATGTCTCTCTCTCTCTATGTGTGTATTTCTGTCTCATCATAAGTTATGGTCCTAAGCCAATTTGTAATTTCTTTCTTGGAGTTATGGTAAAGTTTGGAGTAAATGTCAAGTTGCTTGTTCAATTTATTGTAAACGTGTGGAGATTTCGAGTTAAACTGTCTGCGAGCAAAGGAGGTTCTTGTTTTTGCACATTCTGCTACAACGCTTTTATTTCTTTTCTTTTTATAATTTGGATCATAGAGTAATATTTTATGTTTTTTTAATGTAATATGCAAGATATATAATTTTCTGACTGATACAAGATCACTGATAACATAGAGTTGGTCAGTAGGGAACCTAATTTTTTTTTAATACATGACCTTAATTAGAGCGCGTTTAGCTCGTTCCAGATCAATAAAACGCTTCTTTGCTGACCCTCCCCAGACGGAGATACAGTACACTAGAACAGATTGGACCAAAGATATATAAATTTCATTTATGATATTACGTGAGTTTGACTGATTGTTCTTCCCTGGTACAATGTGCCTCAGCACCCTAAATATCCAAGTTAGTTTCGTGACTACCTGTGACTTGTTCAAGTTGGGGATACCAGTTAAGGTGTTCATCAAGTACAACTCCTAGGTATTTAGTTTGAGCAACCTTGTCTATTGTTGGACAGTCACATGTAAGCAAGGTTGGAGACAAACATGAGTGAATCTTAATCGACATATCATTTTTGGGCTGCGTACCATCCGAAATGCTGAAGCATATGTAATTTGTCTTTTTCGTGTTCAGTGTAAGTAGGTTCACCCTAAGCCAGCTGTCTATGTGTGCTAAACCCTTTTCAGCATAGATCTTTACCTCATTCCAAGATTTGCCAGTAAATATTAAGCTTTTTAAAGTGCGATTTATTTTAAAACTGCGATTTTGGCGTCGTTGCCAAACCGCCGGCGCTGCCGTTTTGTCTTTCAGTTTTGTCGGTTCTGTTCTGATACTTTTCTTATTCGTTTGTTCGTTCCTATTGGAAAAAGTTGTCTATGTAAGTGTTCGTTTATTTATTTAGGTAAACTTTATAATACCGTTTACGGAGCTAGGACGAATTGAGCGGATCGGAGGAAAATAGCTGTGCACTTCCACTAAAAAAGAGTTTCAGCATTTGCCTTCCACCGGCAGCGGATTTTGCGGAGCGAGCGAGGCTGGAAATGAGGCTGGGTCAGATGAGCGAGTTTCTGAACTTCCATTAGAAGTGGACTTTATGGAGTAACCTGGCAGTAAGAAACAAGTCAGTGTGCACGATGGCGGAAGATTCAAGTGTTGATGATTTCAATGATACAATAATCAAATGTTTGCCCCTTTACTATACCTACTTATAAGGAGAAAAAAGGGAACCGCAACAAACGCAGATTTTGGATGAGCAACCATATCTTCAATAAATAACTCCATGTTGCGCCAGGTCACGGCTAGACTGAGAGTACTATACCGATGAAGGACGTGAAAGGGGTAGATGTGGCTGGCGGGGGCGGGAATCTGAGCGGAGTCCGTTAAAAACTAGCGCGCGACGCCATGACGCAGCGGACCCATTTTAACTCGCTCAGTCCGCTCCGCTTACTACCACGCGATGGATGTACTTGTATGAAAATCAGTGTCGCGAGTCGAGCGGAGTCCGCTCGGAATCCGCTCGACTAGGCCACCACTTTTGTGACTCTTTGACCTCGTTTAGTCCGCTCCGCTCACTCTTATTCAGTGGAAGCACTTATATGCCATTCACCATTGCGAGCTAAACGGACTCCGTACGGAGCTCGTTCCGCTCGCAGTGGAAAGTAGGCATAATGGTGAGACGGCGGCGTTTCACGATATGCCGAAGAATTTCGTGATCTGGCGGATTTTACGATCGGCTGCCGACATATAGATGGCCTGCCATGCAAACTGTTGTAAAGCTGTACTGCGTATGTGGAAGCTGTGTGTCAGAATACAGTTATAAAAGGTTTTACAGTATAAAATGTCCTTGTATTCAACATGCAAGCACGTATACAAATACTTGATAAATTACGCTAGAATATAATATTGATAGATGTCACTGAATTAAAAATAATGATAATAATAAGATAATCAGTCAGTAAGATGTCAGTAGATATTTATAATTTAGATATTCATTTCGTCAATATATGTCGAAATATATTGCTGCCTTTAAGGAGCTCCCATACTCCAATGACCTTCGATCTGAATCCCTTAGTTTTCTAATGTTTTTTGTAGCTTATTATATTGACAACAACGGCTTAAGCAATATAGTATCCCATATTTACTTCAAAGTTCATTGTTTTCGAGATATTTGGCATTAAAGTTGAACAATTTTAGGCCAAAAAACCGGTTTCTGGCCATAACTTTTGTGTTAATGGGTTTAAAATGAAAACCCTGGACCAGTTTTTAGGGACGTCACAGACGAACCCAAATATGTAGATTTCGTATGTGTTAGATCTTTCACGTCAATAGAGATATCATACAAAATAAGTGTTATTTTAGACAATGTTTAAAAAGATCATACAAAATTAAGTATTCATTTGTTCCAAAATCCGGTAGACCAAAATGGAGATAACAGATTGTAGAACCGATAACCGTTTGATTTATACTTCTATTTGTAGTGCAAAAGTAGGAGATACGATTCAAAACTTGTCAAAAATCGATGGAAACCTCGGGTAGCCCCTTAAAAAAGGATAATTAATTCTGTATTAACATTTTTCAAGTTATTCAATATCAAAAATGTTAAACAGGAATCAAACTTTCCCATATCTGCACCTGAAAAGCTAGCTTCAATAAACCGAGGACGAGTGTCGAAATGAAAACCACTAAATTTCGTTGATTTTTGACGGGAGCTACGCAGTAGCAGCAGCTACGCGTACACTCTAGGGGAACGCGTGCCGCGCGAGCTTGGCTCGCAGCGAGCCGCCATCAGTCGGTTTTTGGTCGCGCGTCAAAGCGGTCGCGCACGCTCGGGTACGCTGTATTTGGACGGCAAAATGGATGCTCGCAGCTCTGGATCGATTAACCTCGCGTTCAGGTCCGCGGCGGTCCGTACAGTAGGAGCTGTACGCGTATCTGACTGCGTATCCCGACTACGTAACACAGGAACGCACTGTCCGTACGCAGCTTAACTCACCCTGCGGCAGCCCGTGCAGTATGGTGAGCGTGAGTGACCTCTGCTCCTGGTTCTGCGGCATCACGAGGATGGCGTACAGGCAGCCGCGAGACGCGATGTTGCCGAGCACCTTGCCGATGGGCACGTCTTCCATCGGGAACAGCAGGTCCACGACGATGCCGAGCCTCTTCAGCCGCCCCTCGATGTATTCCGCAAATTCACTGCAATTTGTAAAGCAAGAGTTAAGGTGCGTCCAGTCACGAGCGGAGCTGTTCCGCTCGCGGCGTTTGAGGCTTGTAAGTTACACTAGACGAATTGTGGCTCCGCTCGCGCTCGGCTCGCCTAGCGTAGATGCAGCTTAAGATCATGCCAGGTTCGCCAAATACGAATAGTCGGCCGCATGTTCGGTATTGGTGTTTGCCGAACCGAATATTCGGCATAATTATGCTACCTTATATTATACCTTCACCAACCGTTCCGAAACAGACTCATTTTTCAGTGGTAAAAATCTTGATGATTTTTAAAGTGAAATATCTATACATACAGGGTGACTATTTAATCAGTATCCAAATTTTTTGTACGCATTTGGTATCACTAATAGACTCCATTTTTGAAAAAAACTGGTAGGTATTTTTAAAATTATAATTTGTCTATCCCAAAAGAATTATCCGTACTGCGTTTTTATTTTATTTTTTTTGAACCTGGTTCTTGTCGAAGCCCGAAGGCTGTATCGTCTAGTCCTATCTGGCTTGTGGATAGGCGCCACTATGGGGCTATCCGACAGCCGAAGAAATCCGTACTGCGTGGTTACTGGGCATTCAGTGCCGCGCGAAGCGAGGCGGGTCGAGGGAGGGGAGGCGTGCCGTGCGCAAACCTTACTACCCGCTGAGGTGCCCACGCGGTAAGGTTTTTTTGGGATAATTTCAAGCAGCAATTACTAAACATTTTTGTACTGAATGATATGAAACAAAAAAAACGTATTTTATAATTTTGCTGAAGAATCTTATACTTGAATTTGGACACTGATTAAAATGTCACCCTGTATAATATAATAAAACTGAAGAAGGCCGAAAGTCTGTACATGTAAGGTATTCGAAAAAAAGTTGGCTGTGGATACTTAGAATTGATAAAAGAACACGTTCCAACAGTTTATAGATTTTTTGTCTGTTTGACGTTATTTGATCGCACATCACGTGAAAACGGCTGAACCGATTTGAACCGAGATGAAATTTGGTATAGAGATACGAGTAGTTTGAGTCCCGGGGAAGGCCATAGGATAGTTTTGTCTCGGAAATCCTAAGAAGGTGAAATAGGGGGTGAAAGTTTGTATGGAGCTACGAGATAAACGTCTTCCACGCGGAGTCGCGGGCAGAAGCTAGTTTATAATAAAGTTAGTTTTATAACAATAAGCATCCGTTATAGAATAATAATTTCACAGGGCAATGAATATGGTTCCATTCTTGCAACTTGCAAAATATTCGGCGTTTCAACGGAATAATTTGGCCCAATAAATGCAGGGTAACACCCACCTCAGTAGGGCATACGATAAAGATGATGAGAGAGACCCAAGTTTGGGCGAGTGGACAGTTGCGCTTACGATTACAGACCGATCAACTGTCATTCCATAGATACTTGACAAACTTTCCATACATTCAGATTTTAACGGACACCATTTACGATTGCAAATGGTTTGGTGCAACCCATCTTTAATAGCATTGAGTGTGAATGGCTGTTTTGTTTTCCTTCATCATATCAGCCGGAAGACGTCCACTGCTGGACATAGGCCTCCCCCAAAGAGTGCCAAAGTGACCGGTCCTGCGTCACCCGCATCCGGCGGACTCCGGCGACCTACCAAGTCATTAAGCCTTGCGGGGGTCTACTCACGCTGCGCCTGCTGGTACGTGGTCGCCACTCGAGAACCTTTTCGCCTCAACGGCCATCGGTTCTACGTGCAATGTGCCCCGCAAAATGCCACTTAAGTTTAGCGATTCGGAGGGCTACATCGGTTAATTTTGGTTCTGCTGGGGATCTGTTGCCCTTAACACTTCCACTTCCAGGAAAGCCTAGCGGGCGACTACGCCGTAGGCACTTTGTGCGCTTTCCGCTACATACGAGAAAAAGCACGGGATCGGCCACGAGCGTAGCGCGTAGCGGTTCTTAGCATTGAATATGATAATAAGCTAGCGGGCGCCAACGCCGTAGCCACTTTGTGCGCTTTCCGTTATATACGAAAAAAAGGAGCGGTTACGAGCGTAGCGCGTAGCGATTCTTGGCAGTGAATGTTTTAATAAGCTACGACTCACGTGAGCGCCTTAGAGACGACGATGATCTCGCAATCGTTCCGCTCGTTGACGGGCACCGAGCGCGGGTAGTCGGGCGGCGCCGCGTAGCGCTCACGGTCGTAGCCGCGTGGCTCCGGCCAGTCGCCTCCTGACACAGGTTACAAGGTTACTTACTGGCCGCGGGCGTCGTAAGAACGCACGCATACCCGCGGGATAAATAGTACATTACTACAGAAGTAGGGAAGTAAGGGGTTGCCGGCCGAGTACATATAGACGGCCGAGCGCAGCGAAGTCGGATAGGCGACGAGGCTGGCAACCCTTTTTCACGCCGAGGTATCTAAATAGTGCTTTTCTCAAACATGCAATGAAATAAATTTAAAAAACTCCAAGAAATCAAACTTTAATGTAGGGCTTCCAAGGTAGGTAGTAGATTTTTGATGATGACAAAGATATAAAATAGGTAAGTGAATTTTGTTCTTAGTTAAAATGGTGTAGACATATTACATTTCAAACAGTGGCAGACACTGATATGCGATTGTTAAAGATTTTTTAAAGATTTTCCAATCATATTACGGGGATTGTTTGCAGAATGCTTAATACTTATTCCGTCAGTTACCTGATGCTTTATTCTAATTTTAATCTGCAAGATATAGCGCGACGCATGGATTTGGAGCTGGGAAATGGGGATCTTAGTTATTAAGAGTGAGATTAAAAAAAAGTTAAATATCGTAAGGCTGTTAAAACAATCTTAAACTCAGCACTGGAAATCGAGAAATGGAGACAGATTAATGAAGAGTACATCTCTTTAAAAAATACAGTGTTCCCCGTACAAAACCTTCAGCCTTTTTTAACCCCCATTGGGATAGAATTTTCTTAAACGCTGAAATTACTTTTTTGTATTTTAATAAGTTAACTTTCTACAAAGTTTCAAGTCTCTAGTTCAAAAAATAATGTTTCCCCCATACAAACATTGCACCCCCATTTAACCCCCTTAGTGGTAGAATTTTCTAAAACGCTGAAATAACTTTATTGTATCTTATGAAATGAAATGAAATTTGTTTATTTGCTTAAAATTTATATGTACATGCATGGCAAGGGGAGGATATTGAGCCTTTTAAAAACAGGTTTACATGACTCTCTAGCTGAAATACCACTTAATACCCTTATGCATTTTTGTTGAGCTTTGAATGCGCTTTCTATTTCTCGTAACCTTAATAAGTAATCTTTCTACAAAGTTTCAAAATTCTAGCTCAAAAAATAAAGTTTCCTCTTTGCACCCCTATTTAACCCTCTTAAGGGTAGAATTTTCTTAAATGCAGAAATGACTTTTTTTGTATTCTAATAAGTAATCTTTCTACAGAGTTTCAAGTCTCTAGTTCAAAAAATAATGTTTCCCCCATACACACATTGCACCCCCATTTAACCCCCTTAGGGGCGGAATTTTCTAAAACGCTGAAATAACTTTTTTTGTATCTTTATAAGTAATCTTTCTACAAAGTTTTAAGTCTCTAGTTTACAAAATAATGTTCCCCCATACAAATATTGCACCATCATTTAACGCCCTTAGGGGTAGAAATTTCTAAAACTCAGAAATTACTTTTTTGTATTTTAATAAGTAATGTTTCTACAAAGTTTCATGTTTCTAGTTAAAAAAAGAAAGTTCCCTCCATACAAACTTTGCACCCATATTTAACCCTCTTAAGGGTGGAATTTTCTTAAACGCAGAAATTGCTTTTTTTGTATTCTAATTAGTAATCTTTCTAGCTTAAAAAAAAAATTTCCCCATACAAACTTTGCACCCCTATTTGACTCCGTTAGGGGAGGTATTTCCAAAAATCCCTTCTTGTCCCTAGCCCACGTTATAAAAATAACCTAAAGTTACAAAACTAGTTTAAAAAAATATGTTTCCCCCATACAAATATTGCACCTCTATTTAACCCCTTTAGGGGTGGATTTTTCTTAAACGCAGTAATCACTTTTTTGTATTCTAATGAGTAATCTTTCTACAAAGTTTCAAGTTCATAGCTCTAAAATTAATGTTTTCCCCAGACAAACATTGCACCCCTATTTAACCTCCTTAGGGGTGGAATTTTCTAAAACGCTGAAATTCCTTTTTTTGTTTCTTAATAAGTAATATTTCTACAAAGTTTCAAGTCTCTAGTTAAAAAAATAATTATTCCCTCATACAAACTTTGCACCCCCATTTAACTCCCTTAGGGATGGAATTTCCAAAAATCCCGTCTTATCCGTTGCCCACGTCATAAAAGGAAGTCCTGGTGTAAATTTCAAGTTTCTAGTCCCAGTAGTTTCGGCTGTGCGTTGATGAGTGAGTCAGTCAGGACATAGGCATTTATATGTACCTATAGGTAACACATTTTGTATCCCTTAAAAATATCAACTTTATATCAATGGCATAAAGACTGAGTCACTCAGTTGCACAAAGAAAAAAAAAGACAGCATGACGAACAACCTAGTGAAGGCGGTTTTCAACTATATATACAGGGTGTTTGCTCCATCGTTTGCCAAATTAAAACGGCAGGTAGGGTGGGTCATTAGCTATCTTTTACGGCCTCCAAAAAAAAATTGTGTCCACTGGTTTTTTTTTGTATTCTTTTAAAATAATTTTGAAATTTTCTATATGTTTACGCGTTTCAAATCGCATAAAAAAAAACAAGGAAGTGGTAGAGCCAATTTTTTTGTTTTATTTTAATGTGTAGTGTTGTACGGCTCCATCAAAGTCAAATTTATTGGCAAGTAACGTCTACTTATTTTTTTATGAACCCTCAAAAAAAAATTAAGATTCAAGAATTTCGTCTTGGGTAACTTTGATTAGCAATTTAAAAAAAAACTAAAAATGGCAATGTTCTTAAAATTCTTTTAAAAAGTTCCTTAGTCTGTCCTCTTTCTAATGATGTGCAATTATGGCAAAAAACCTTCAACCAACTTATTTAATTTGCCAATTTTGTGTAAGGGACACACTAGGCTCGTAACCGCCAAGCGATAAAAAACATATTTAAGGTAAGCAAGACTTGCAGATTGACGACTATCATACGACCGCACGCGTAGCATTTGAAAGGCTACCGCGAAACGAAAACGAATTTCGTTCGCTATCTCCCTCTGTGTCGCTCGAAGTTGCAAGTGCGACAGAGAGGGAGATACATCTGGGTTTGTAACCAAATTTCCTCTTTAATAAGGACGAATGCGGGATAAATCTTTATGGATTACTGAAATCATTATCCAGATTCTTATTTAAAAAAAAAAAATCTGTATCACGATTGGCCTGTGGGCACAACAGCTAGTAATTGACACAACTCATTTAAAAAAACGCAACGCCGCGAATTTTCACTCTTCTAATCTCATAAAGTTTTTTAGTTTTGTTACTGTTTCTGTTAATCGTACTTATGGTTACTTACTTTACTTCATTGATGTTCAAATTCCCAGTTTCGCGTAAGCGTCGGTAAGTGTTTTGAAACGTGTTGCGGGTTGGTGAGCGTCTATTAGGGAATCGTTCCTGGTACATTCTTTGCGCAGTTCGTCCAACACCATTAGCTTTTCCGTATGCCTTCAAAATGTCCGCATATTCGTCATTCGTGAATGTAGCCATTATCAAATAACCAAAACAAAACAATAACAAGATTAACAGAAACAGTAACAAAACCAAAGAACTTTTTTAGATTAGAAGAGTGAAAATTCGCGGCATTGCGTTTTTTTAACGAGTTGTGTCAATTACTAGCTGTTGTGCCCACAGGCCAATCGTGATTCAGAAAAAAAAGGTTTTCCTGCAAACAAGAATCTGGATAATGATTTCAGAAATTCATAAAGATTTATCCCACATTCGTCGTTATTAAAGAGGAAATTTGGTTACAAACCCAGATGTATCTCCCTCTCTGTCGCACTTGCAACTTCGAGCGACAGAGGGGAGATAGCGAACGAAATTCGTTTTCGTTTCGCGGTAGCCTTTCAGATGCTACGCGTTATATACACGCATAACTGTTTTGCTTACACGCAAATATTGCCTAATGTAGGTAAAGCATCGACAGCATTATGACTGTATAAAACCCTATACATTAACGAAAAATAAGTTAGTCGTAATTTAATTTTGATGTAAAGATTTTAAGTGTTTCTAAGTATAAGCTGTGCAGTGTCGTAATTGGTATAATAAACTGCTTGGGTGTATACAAGAGTTTTCTTCAAGCTCCACGGAGGCTGCCCTGTAACAAATTGGTGGCAGCGGTGGGATACGAACCCACGCCTCCGAAGAGACTGGTGCAAGAAAGAAAGGTTCAATCACACTTTACCCTTACTGACTCCGATTTCTTTAAGCAAAATAAACCTTGATTCGCTGAAATACGCATCTCATAAGTTGGATAACCTAGAAAATGACCTAGACAACTTACAGCAGCAATCTCACTTTATAAAATATGGAAATTACTACTCTAGTGTTACACTTTCTCTAATTTGTGTTGTTATATTATTCTTTGCTGTCAAATGTATTAAACACTTCTGGTGTTATGGTAATAAACATAGACGTTCAGCATCCAGTTGTTGCACCAAAATATTTGGGAATTATCAGAAAAATCCTAAACCTCTGTCTTCTAATTCCATGGAAATGACAGGAGAACATTCTAAAGATGATGAGATATCTGTTAAATCACTGCCAATTCCGGATAGAAAACCTCGTTTGAACCAAAACAAATTTAACTCATCCCGCAACTTGAGCAACTATTAGCTGCTGAACATAGCCTTAGTTTTACATATGACTTATAACGTATAATTAACTTTTAATTGTATAATTGCTGTAATGTTAAATATACTACTAAGCTGTACTTATCTGTAATTTTCCTACTCAGCTTCATCTATTTCAGATAAAGCCTCGTCTTATCGGGGGGGATGTTATATACACGCATAACTGTTTTGCTTACACGCAAATATTGCCTAATGTAGGTAAAGCATCGACAGCATTATGACTGTATAAAACCCTATACATTAACGAAAAATAAGTTAGTCGTAATTTAATTTTGATGTAAAGATTTTAAGTGTTTCTAAGTATAAGCTGTGCAGTGTCGTAATTGGTATAATAAACTGCTTGGGTGTATACAAGAGTTTTCTTCAAGCTCCACGGAGGCTGCCCTGTAACAGTTCGTATGATAGTCGTCAATCTGCAAGTCTTCCTTATTTACTACTCGTATTTAGCGAAAGTATGTTTTTTATCGTTTGCCGGTTACGAGCCTAGTGCGTCCCTTACACAAAATTGGCAAATTCATAAAGTTGGTTGAAGGTTTTTTGCCATAATTTCACATCATTAGAAAGAGGACAGACTAAGGAACTTTTTAAAAGAATTTTAAGAACATTGCCATTTTTAGTTTTTTTTTAAATTGCTAATCAAAGTTACCCCAGACGAAATTCTTGAATCTTAATTTTTTTTTGAGGGTTCATAAAAATAATAAGTAGACGTTACTTGCCAATAAATTTGACTTTGATGGAGCCGTACAACACTACACATTAAAATAAAACAAAAAAATTGGCTCTACCACTTCCTTGTTTTTTTTTATGCGAGTTGAAACGCGTAAACATATAGAAAATTTCAAAATTATTTATAAGAATACAAAAAAAAAACCCGTGGACACAATTTTTTTTTGGAGGCCGTAAAAGATAGCTAATGACCCACCCTACCTGCCGTTTTAATTTGGCAAACGATGGAGCAAACACCCTGTATAATAAACAAACTGTTTAGCACGTGTAAGAATTCTGTCGAAATCACCTATTTCGATATTTATGTGCGTGAGCATGTGCTAATCTATTTTGGCATGGTTGAAAACCGGCTTCAATAGGTGGTTTGTAGTGCTCTGTCTTTTTCTTGGTCATACCTCGATTGTATCCGATTTTGAATCTCAGAGAACTCTTATTATAACTACTGCTGGACACATGAATTGAATTTGAAGGTAAGAAAAAATAGCAGAGATAAAATAATAATTATAAATTACATACCTTGTCTTCGGTGATAATGGGCTAGAATAATAAAATTTAGAACATAATAATATACTGTTAAATAAAAAAACAAGTGACGGTTAAGTGATGACTCGTACGTTGAATCGCAGGACGACAATCAACCAACAAATGCAATCGGATTTCGCGAAGAACAGCCCAATTTGTTCCAAATTTGAAAGTCGCAACATCCTATTCCGCGCTCAACTTCCTGTCTTAAAAAAACAAAAGTGTTCACCTCTCTGTGGCACGGGCGAGCGCTCCCGGTACTGCGGCGCCGGGCGGCCGCGCGCGCCCCGGCCCCGCGCGCCGCGCCCCCGCGCCCCGCGCTCGCCCCCGCGCGCCCCGCGCTCGCCCCAGCTCTGGTTGCCGTAGTTGTTCTCTTCGTAATCGTCCTCCCGGTCCCTATAGTTGCCTGGAAAACAAGTTTTAATATCAATTGAAGGATTATTAGTATTTATTTTTCAACTGAGCCGTCAAAACGATATGATATTCAAGTCAAGCAAGCAGAGTCTGGCCAGGGAAAGGAGCCATCACCAGTTGTATAATGTTGTGCGCTCAGAGATGGTATCTCCCATGTGTATCATTCGCTTAAAAGTATTGTCGTCTTAAAGTGCCTCTGCGTTGTTAGTCTCAGCCCCACGCATGCCTGCCAAAGGTCCGGGGATCCCATGGTCCCGAGATAAGGCAAAGACATATACATAATAATAATGATTGTAATTTCTCTGTCTTAAATGCTAGCCAGGCTAAACAAAAACTGCCTAACTAGTGTGGTTTGTTGACAGTCAAAGCTCCTAATTACTTTCAATTGATTAGCTAATAGCTGTCTGAATAGATGTATGGTATTACATAATATGCTACTAAAAAAAATCTGTAAAGTTACTTATGATGGCTGATATTCACTTTTAACCAATTTCAAAAAACAAGGAGGAGGTTCTCAATTCGGCTGATTTTTTTATTATTATTATTATTATTTTCAATGTTTGTTACCTCTCAGTCATTGATGAGCCGATTCGAAAAATTTTTTTTTGTTCGTATACTTCCAGGTGGGTCCCATTTTTTTCAAAATTCAGTTAGATGATGGGATCCATGAGGAATTGAGGGGACTCCTCAATTTTATTAGGCACGCGTGTAGTGATTTTGGTATTTTCTGTTATAACTCGTGTATTAACATCCGGAATCATAAATTTGGTGGCGAGGAATTGATGATGAAGACCACAGATGACTTATCGAATTCCTCAATTATGTACTTAAAAGTGCAAAAGTACGTCACAGGTTCTGATAAGATTCCGTTGAAATAGGAACTAATGAAGTGACATTGGTGATGATCTTAGGGAATCGATGGAAGTCCTCAAATATTATCGCCCCACATACAGCGATTCGGTTTTTTTCTATAGTAATTAACGCATTTGCTATCGGAAATCAGTTCATGTGGTAAATTGAAAAAAAAAATAGGAAATGTTTGGCGGAGTACCTACTAAATTGAAGTCGGTTAAAACTTTGTTTTTCCAGTAAATTATTTTATAGATTGAATAGAACATCCCTTAATTTCTTTTCAACAATTGTTTTGTGACACTTGCACTCTTAATCTCTGACAAAGAACATCTGAACAATGCAAAAGTAGTGGTGTGACCCATCATTTCCGTAAATCACATTTTCTTATTTCCATTTCAACATTTCCCCGGGGGTCCATATTGGCTGCCATAAAATTCTTTGTCCTATTTTTTTGTATACTAACGTATTGTAGTCATAATCATCGCTAGTCCTAATTTATTTCGTTCTAACTTGTTTGTTCCTAAATTTGAGTAACTATCATTGGAAGTCATAATGATCAGTTGTACTAATTTTTTTCTTTATAATTTCAGTACTAAGAACTTTCTAGGAGTCATAATTTTGTTAGTCATAACAGTTTTCTTCATAACGGACATAAATCATAATTTTGCAAGTCCTAATATCGTAACTAAGAACATACGACATCAAGTCCTAATTTTTTTTTCTCTTAATGAATAAGCGCTTTCGCTAAGTAAATTAAAAAATAGGTTCTGGCGCTTCGCCGGCCGCTGCCGCGGCACGCTCGCTTCGCTCGCTCGGCTCGCGCGCGTAGGTTCGCGCTACACCTAACACTCCTCCTCGCTTCGCTCGTCGTCGTACCTACACGGACCTGCCATAGACAGGCGGCTTGCTTAGCGTCTAGCTAGAGCCTTGTGGCCTCGCCTCGCGCCTTGCGACAAAATCAAACACGTTTAATTACTTCAATAACGACAACTAACATTTTTGTTGAAAAAAAAAAATGAAAAAACAAATTTAGGAATTAAAAATGTATGACTAATGGCATTATGAATTTAAATAAAACGGACAAGTGAGTGTTATGATGTAAAAAAATATAAAAAGAAATATTAGGATATGAGAAATTTATGATTATTGTCATTATGACTTCGAGTGGTTATGACTTACGATCGTTAGGAATTAGTTATTTACGATACAAGTGCCGAAAATAGGAAATTCGCAACGAGTGGTGATACATTTTTTGTGACAAATTAGGTGAACAAAAGCGCCCCCTTTCCCCGGCGTCAAAATTTCTCCATGTGTGTCACTAGGGTGTCAAGGAGTTAATTATTGGTATATAGACTTACCATGACCTTTGTCACCGACGTAGTTGCCATAATTGTCATAGGGCTCCTCACCTCCTTCATCAAGTGGCAGGTTGTCAATCAGAGCTACAGCGGGGGGCACCTCGGGTTCCACAATTACCACTTCAGTAGGTCTGGAAATAGTGACATAATGCTATATGTTATGCCAGTGGTTATTTAAATGCACACATTCTTTTATACGAGGGCTTCGAGGGGGGGGATTCTTTTTACTTATGTATCCGGAATAGAAAAAAATAACAAACGTATATGACTAAAAATAGTTTTACTGTTTTTCAAAACATTCTCCGTCATGATCAATGCACTTTTGCATACGTGCAAACCAATTTTTAAAGCACTTTTGCCACTCTAAGGGCCTGTTTCACAATATCCAGTTAAAACATATCCGTTAGATAAATGTTGGCTGTCACTTTTCTTTTATATGACGGGAGAAAAGGATAGCAATATTTTAAACTGGCAGATAACTTTATCCGGCGATTGTGAAACAGGCCCTAAGGATGATTTGCACCAAACCGTCTGTATTCGTAAGCGGTGTTCGTTAAAATCTGAATGTATGGAACGTTTGACAAGTTTCTATGGACTGACAGCTGTAAGCGCCATATTTAACGTTGATCGGTCTGTAATCGTAAGTCGGTGCAACCCGCCTTAACTGGGGTATGGTATCTTCAAAACGTGTTGTTTGAACGCGTCGACTGCATCTTCACGGGTTAAAAATCGTTGACCACGTAATTTATGTTACAGTACATATGGTGCTACTTTCCCGCACTAGTGCGGAAAAGAGCACTTTCCGTGCATATGTCGATACTTTAAAGACCCATATGTAAAGTAAAACGTTGTACGATACACGTGCGAATAGGTAATTCGCAACTCGTGTCGATTTAAAACACTCCCTTCGGTCGTTTTAATTTATCACCACTCGTTGCGAATTTCCTATTTTCGGCGCTTGTATCGTAAATAACTATTTCATATTTGGGAACAAATAAAAATCGTTGGGTGCCAAATACGGTGGATGACCCGTTAATTCTATATTTTAACCTTTCAAAAATGTTGTTTCGCGTGACGTATGATAGTACCCATTGGGCTCAGCTTTTGAATCGTTGTCATCGAGTTCAAGGCTCATTTTTTAAATATAGATACTACTCATTAATAGATGATTCCTCACCAAGTTTCAAGTTGTGAAAATCCATAGTCTTTGAGAAAAAAAAAATTAAAGTTTCCATATAAATTTCCATTACTGTGTATTTCGAGGAGATTTTGACTGACAATGACACTTGTGCGCGTTCCTTTTTACGTGTTGATATTGGTAGATGTTCTTTAGGTAAGTTTTTAATCAATTACGGTTAATATTTAATATAATATAATACATGTAGGTATCTGTTAGTTGTTTTCGTCCCGACGCATATGACCAAAAACGCAAGAGGGTAATTCGACATACTCTAAGGCAGGTCCGTGTAGGTACGACGACGAGCAAAGCGAGGAGGAGTGTTAGGTGTACCGCGACCCTAGCGCGCGAGCCGAGCGAGCAAAGCGAGCGTGCCGCGGTAGCGGCCGGCGAAGCGCCAGAACCGAGTGTTATTTCACCTAGGTGTACCTACACCGACCTGTCTTAGGTATTACGCGTAATAAAGATTTGGTATCTCACGTATTTGGAAGAACGGGGTTAAAAAAAAATGTGTCAAAAGCTCGTCAAAATACACACGTAATGACGCCATCCATGGAAATTGATATGGAAACTTTAATATTTTTTTTCTCAAAAACTATGGGTTTTCAGAACTTGAAATTTGGTGAGGAATCATCTTTTAATGAGTAGAATCTATAAAAAAAAATGAGCCATGAACTCGATGACGATTCTAAAGTCGTACCCAAATGGTTGTGTACCACTCTGAATTAACCGTTTTGTGTGTGGTAAAGGTAGCGGGAGTCCACTGGACGCGGATGATTTCGGGGATAAAAACTATCCTATGTCACTCCATCCCTTCAACTATCTCTACTTAAAAAATCACGTCAATTTGTCGCTCCGTTTTGCCGTGAAACACGGACAAACAAACAAACGCATACACTTTCGCATTTATTATATTAATATGGATTATTGAGACTCAATTACTGATATAATTGTTAGGCTATAAAATACAATTACGCAAAAAAGAAATGACGTGTCTTATTTATCTGTATTTAAAAAAAAAACTATTAACTACATACATTATATATAAAGTAGTGAGTACCTAGTATTATATTACAAGAAGTTTCCCGCTTATGACTGGTTTTTTGCCTGGACCGGTAAAAACCAGCTTGCCCGGGTAATAGGAAATTAGGTGGATCCGACATAAACGTTTGTCATTCAATTAATTCCGAAAACTTTTCATTTATTTCTAAAGTATAAGTATAGTTACAAACAAGATGATAACTAACATTAATTATATTAAATAAAAACTTAGTTAAATCTAAAAAAGGCCCCCGAGGCATTGTACCGAGGATGCTAGCGCGATTTCCTCGCTGAATTGTAATGTTGATGCGATGCGCGAGAAAACTGCCACCTCTTCGCCCTCTTCGGTCGAGTTACGTCGACCAGACGTTTCGCGATCTCCGCAAATAACTTTTGCGCACTGAGGCCCCACGGACCGAGGTTCTCGACACCAAATGGTACAAATTTGTAGAGAGCCTTTACATACATTTAATGCGTTTTAGATGTTCGGTATTTTCTGCCGCTGCACCGTTGTCTAAAGGCGTGTCCGCTCCGCCAAAATAAATATCACATGAAAATAAAGTAGGTACGGCAAAACCGATTAACTTTTACCTTTTACTTGAATGAATTCGATACTGAGATGCATCTATATGTCTTTAACACATGGAACTTGTACGCGCAGGCACCCAATTTGCTTGCCTGCTGAATGCGGCAGTCCGTTTTTTTTAATGCTGGGTCTCGGAAAAGTGCAAAGTACCTATATCTACTGTTTTTCTAATAAATTGTGTTGACTCGGCAATTTGTGCAGGTTCTTAGTGAATCATACTTTTTGTCGATAATTATTGATTATCGACACTACCCTTATCTCTATTTGCGAGTCTCGTGAGGGTGATCGTGGGGTGATCTGTCATTTTAGATAATCCTTGCAAATATTATTATTAACTCTATTGCAATTGCATTTACAAAGCATGAAAACCGAGTCTCGTGGGGAGTGCGTAAATAAAACTATTTTTGATTAATCAATGCTAATGTTATTATAGACCCTTTTTCAAATGCCATTGAGTTATTTCTTACAAAACATGAAAACGGAGTCTCGTGGGGAGTGTCATGATATGACGTATGCAAGAAAGAATTGTAAACCGATTACATAATCGTTTAATTTGACGTGTAATGAAAATATTTCACAATAATTTACTTTAAAAACAAAGTTTTAACCGACTTCAATTTAGTACACCGCCAAGCCACGAGAACATTTCCTATATTTATTTTACAATTTACCACATGAACTGTTTTCCGATAGCAAATGTATTGATTACTATACAAAAAAACCGAATTGCTGTATGTGGGCGGATAACATTTGAGGACTTCCATCGATTCCCCAAGATCATCACCAATGGCACTTCATTAGTTCCTATTTCAACGGAATCTTATCAGAACCTGTGACGTACTTTTGCACTTTTAGGTACCTACATAATTGAGGAATTCGAGAAGTCATCTGTGGTCTTCATCATCAATTCCTCGCCACCAAATTTATGATTCCGGATGTAAATACACGAGTTATAACAGAAAATACCAAAATCACTACACGCGTGCCTTATAAAATTAAGAAGTCCCCTCAATTCCTCATGGAACCCATCATCTAACTGAATTTTGAAAAAAATGGGACCCACCTGGAAGTATATAAATACGACCAAAAAAAAAATTCGAATCGACTCATCAATGACGGAGTTCTGAGGTAACAAACATTGAAAATAATAATAAAAACAATAAATAAAAAAAACCAGCCGAATTGAGAACCTCCTTTTCTTTGAAGTCGGTTAAAAATATTATTAAAACAATACAAAAATACTTACAAATTCAAAGTTACAACATATTTTCTAAGCTTCAAGTGTTTGAATGTTTATTACACGTGCTTACAGCATGTGCGTGCATTTTTATGATAGGTGTTGTCTCTTGGGAGGCGATTGTATGAATGACCATTAATCGATTATGAAACTGTCTTTGTATAATTTTTTGCACATTGTGCAAGGTTTTCAACAGAGGGGTAAGCTACTGAAAGGGTACTCCAGTTATGTATGCTCTAAGACTCTCCTAAACAAAGTTTTGCTCAAGATAGTGTGACCGAAGCTAGCATGAACTTTTTTATTTATTTGACAAGTTTAGAGTAACATTTATTATTATTTCAGATTAGCTTTCGCCCGCAACTTCGTCTGCCTGGACTCGGGATAAAAACTATCCTATATTTTAATTCAGGCTTTAACCTACCTTCATGCAAAATTTCAACCAATTTGCTATAGGCGTTTAAGCGTAATTGAGTAACAAACATCTAAACATCCTAATTTTCGCCGATATAATATTATTATTCAAATTTGAGTAAATTACAGCATGGTTAGGGTAGCGGTGGGTAATTCCATGGATGTGGTGCAACTTCTACTCCATGCACATATGTTATATTGTGTTGCAGATTGATCTCTATGAGGTCAGCAAACTAGTTATCTACACATCCAAACATACAAGTTTGTATAAACTACTACTGCTTCAAGATATAGTATAAAACACAGTCGTTTGCCGCTGTCTGCCTTATGTATGCTCAGATGTTTAAACAATGCAGCGGATTTTGATGCGGTTTTTTAATAGATAAAGTGATTCAAGAGGAAGGTATATATTAGGGTTGCAACAATACCAATGCCGATAATCGTGAACCGCAGGTTATCGTTATTTTTGATGATCATCAGTATCGTAAAAAGAATTACGATTAACAACGATTCTTAAAACTAGTTCGATTTCAAATTAATAGAGAAAAAATACTGTATTTCCTAACTTGAAAAATTGGCCATAAGTACTTGTCCATCAAACCAGCTACCTACTGTAGATTCAGAAAGATTGTTTTCCACAGCTGGTTTAGTTCATACATAGTTTTCTTAATAAGAATTCGAAAGAAATTGATTTTAACTATGACATTTAGGTGGTAAACTGTATAAAATTTAAATAAATGTTGATTTTACTCAATTGTCTTGTTCTATTAGATGTAAAAGAAAAAATCGTAATGCATTTGTTATCGTATTCGCTATTACGATGCATTCGTCATTCGTAATATACATATCGTTGCATCCCTAGTCTATATGCATAATATAGTACCCGTGCGAAGCCGGGAAGGGTCCACATAACTGTCCTGGCAGTTATTTTGGTGCAGTGGCATTGTTTGCCAATATTGCATTACTGATGATTTCACTCTCAACACAGCACATACCCAGGACAGTATTTGAGTCCTCACCACCATTGACGTGGACTAGAAATTGTCACTCTTGCCACCACCTGCAACTGACTTCATATGACTACCAAAACTTAAGACTTGAGTGGGACGGGGTGCACCCCGATTTTTTTTTTGCGGCAGCGGATAGGTTAACTCGCAATTTATTACTTACCTTTGTTTGTCTGGATTAGTTTGAGATATCCTCACATTAATATTTTTCCCCTGAAAGACACTTCCATCTCCACTAGCGATCGCCTGTCTTGCGCTAGCCTCTGTGTCAAATTGTACGAAGCCGAAGTTTCGGTTTACTACGATGCCGTTGATCTGACCGTATTGTATGAAATGGTCGTACAACTCGTCTACCGTAGCATTCTCTGTCAATCCCCCTACGTAGATACGAAGATGGGACGTCGACCTATCTTTCATAGCATGTCTATCAAGAGTTAGTTTGTCTGTAAGAGAAAATACACAGTATATTATAGTGAGGGTTTTTCTGCGGAAGTACTAGGTGTAAGTAAAGGTTGATAACGTATAACTGTAAAGAACATTATCTAGTACAAAGTACTCACCAGCCATGGTTGTATGAATATCACTTTATTCAAAATTAGAAGGAAAAACTACAAACAGAACTTGGACGCGCCGAAAATGTCATTCGATCACTATGCTATTTTTTTTTTTTATTCGTCCATTCGGACAGGCTAAGACCATGGGCCATACTGCCTCGTCTTCAGTAAGTATAATTTCGTTTGTTTGAATCCAGGAATAACGTCTTCAACGCTACACACAATTCTGACTTCGACATGTTGTACTGACAAATTGGGGTAAAATCACATAATGTGGATTGCCCATTAGTCTGTGGGGGCTGGGGAGTGGCTTAAGGCCTGCAACACACTGGCGCGGCCTACGGTGGCGGACAATAGTAAATTATACAGCTAATGACAATTTTACTACTGTGCGCCGCGGCCAGGCCGCGCCAGTGTGATGCAGGCTTAAGAGTTGTGACTGGGCCATCCACATTAAGTGATTTTACCCCAATTTGTCAGTACAACATGTCGAAGTCAGAATTGGGTGTAGCGTACAGACGTAGCAACTGCAACTACAATTTCATTCAGTGTGGCCAGTTAACAGTAAGAAAGCGAAAATTGCCACATTCAAACGGTCCTGCGAAGCGGACTGCAAGATTGTTAATAACCGATGAGATAGGGCAAGACAGCACGTCTAACACACGGCCACGACATACTCTCGATTTCTCTCGCACTATACCTCTTGTTCTAATAAGAGAGAGACGGATAGTGAGAGAAAAATCGAGAGAGCTCGCGCGCCGTCGTATGATAGCCGTGCAGCACACAAAAATCGAGAGTATGTCAAGGCTGTCTCATGATAGACGTGCTGTCTCGCCCTATCTCATCGGTTAGTAATAATCTTGCAGTCCGCTTCGCAGGATTGTTTAAGTGCGGCAATTTTCGCTTTCTGGCTGTTAACTGGCCACACTGAATGGAATTATAGTTGCAATACACCGGTTTAAAAAAAATACAAAGTTAGAGTGTAAAATATTAATGCAATATTCTTCAGTATATTTTTTTAATTTTCGTTTAAATTTATTTGAATGAAATTTGTGAGAGAAAAAACACTTGACAGATCATGCAAATTCCATTGTCCAAATTATGATTTTCATGTTTTCATGCAATTAGTCCGGACCACAGATTACAAAGAAAGGCAGATAGGCCCTAATAAAATGAACGTTTTCCATATATCCGATCTCTTCTCACTTACGTACTGAACGACGAGTAAGAAAGGGATGGATCCATGTTATCTGACGGGTCTTCATACGTCATTGTCTCCACTTTCTCGCTCGCACGATGTTATTCGCTCACTCGCTCGCTCGAGATTTAGTGCACAGAAAGATATTTTGTTACAAGTTATCGATATCGATATTTACTGTTAATATATTCGTAATATGCGATACTCGTGAGTAAATTGTATCTCTATCCATACTATGCAAAAAATAATATGGTACTTACCTAATAGAAAAAAAAACCATTACACCACTACGAATTCAATAAACTGCATTCAACTTTTAATATATTCGCTACAAATTCAATTATGCAAATAAATAGGTAGGCAGACAAGTTACTTTATAACCCTCACTTATCACTATTTTGTGGATCTTTCGTGGAACACATTTATTTTTAACCGACTTCTGAAACGAATCAATTCCGCGGGCTCTTTATTTTTTTATGTATGTTCCTCGATTACTCTTAGACCCCTGGACCGATTAGGATGGTTTTTGTTAGAAAAGGTGGTCCTAGGTGGTCCAATGGTTATTAGGTCAGGATCTGACGATGGTATCTTGGAGAAAATCAGGTAAATCTTCAAATCTTGTTTTAAAACGATTTGGGTACTTTTAAATCGTGCATTTGCTTTCGGAAAGCAGTTCATGCGGTAATTTGGAATGGAAATGTTCAAATGGCTTCGTGAAGTATTGATTTGAAGTCTAAAAATATTGCCCGAACGATTCAACAGAATTCAGTCAAAAATCTTATGAAAATGTTTGATGACATGATTTGTACTGATGTTATAGTGCGGTCTTGTTGGATTGCATACTTTCGTATGGTTTTACTTACAAATTTTATTTATGATATGTGTAGTAGTACAGTAAATTATAATAAATAAGTATATAACTAACGAGATGGTACCCGCATTACTGCCATTAATAAAACGAAAACACGCTACCTTACTACCATTATATGAACTTGGTTGCCGTCGAGGCGTCCTAACTATATGGAATATTTGAGCCTCATCAACGAATGGGTTAAAATATTAACTCGAAGCCAATACACGCTACCCTGACTGTTTTGATACGTGTTCATTTTTGACTATAAAATGAGCATGACTTATATGCACACTAGCTTCTGCCCGCGACTCCGTCCGCGTGGAACTCGTTTATATCGCAGCTCCATACAAACTTTCACCCTCCCATTTCACCTCCTTAAGGGATGATTTTGGGGATAAAAACTATCCTATGTCTTTCCCCGGGACTATCTCTATACCAAATTTCACCTCAATCGGTTGAGCAGTTTAAGCGTAAAGAGGTAACAGACAGACAGACAGACACACTTTCGCATTTATAATATTAGTATGGATTATAGCCATATGTAAATTGTTTGTGGCGCTGCTATTACATGGTTATAAATAAAGTAACTAGTCCGGCTTTACTTTAATTTAACGAAAAAATACAAATTCAAAAGTAAGTTTAAACTATACAAGCTTTATTTATCTTTTACACATTATTGGATTCCGAGTGCACAGCCGTTGTACCACGATCCCGCTGTTCCCGCCTCTTACCAACCCGAATCGTACCAGTTCCGCAACCGTGCCCCGTACCGCGAGTGATCGCGACCGTGTAGAACCGTGTAGGAAGTGTTTGTATTTAATAACAGGGCATAAGACCCAGTGTTAACTGAGTGAGGACCAAATTCTTGGCCAGTAGTTAGCCTAATTAATTGATAGTAGTTAAAAAGTTCCGTTGTGTCATCGAGCATCGTACTTAAGTCCTCCATGGTCTCAGCCAAGACTACTATATCGTCAGCAAACCGAAGGTGAGTGATGTACTCGCCGTTGATGCTGATGCCTAGCCTACTCCAGTCCAGAGTCTTGAAAACGTCCTCCAGTGCAGCGGTGAACAGTTTTGGAGAAATAACATCTCCTTGCCTGACTCCCCGCTGCAGCGGAATAGGTTTCGAGTTCTGGTCCTGGAGTCAGACTGACATAGTGGCGCTCTCGTACAAACACTTCAGCACTTCGATATAGCGATAGTCAACTTGGCACCGCTGGAGAGACTGTAGTACAGCCCAGGTTTCAATCGAATCGAAGGCTTTTTCGTAGTCCATGAACGCTAAGCAGAGAGGCAGGATATACTCCTCGGTCTTCTGTATAACCTGACGAAGCGTGTGGATGTGGTCTACGGTACTAAAGCCTCTTCGGAAACCGGCTTGTTCGAGAGGCTGGAAGTCATCTAGCCTGCGTACGAGACGGTTTGTAATGACCCTCGAAAACAGCTTATAGACATGGCTCAGAAGTGAGATGGGTCTGTAGTTCTTCAGCAGAGTGTTGTCACCCTTTTTGAAGAACAGCACCACCACACCTCTGTTCCATGCCTTTGGAGTTCTCCCTTCCAGTAAGACGGAATCGAACAACTTCTGAAGGGCCGTAAGGACCGGTTTTCCACCCGCGTTCAGAAGTTCGGCTGTTATTCCGTCTTCACCGGGTGCTCTGTTGTTCTTGAGCTGTTTAAGAGCCATTACAATCTCGTACAGGCTGATGTCCGGGATGTCGTCGGTATAGTGTCGGGTTAGTCTAGCTCTAGGGTCTTCCGCCTGACTAACTTCGGGTCTGCGCGTTGATGTGTATAGCTGTCCGTAAAAGCGCTCTATCTCACCCAGAATCTCAGGTTTAGAGGAAACGATTCCACCATCTTCAGTTTTTAACTTCGCGAGCTGGCTCTTCCCTATAGACAGATCTCTCGAGAATACTTTAGAGCCCTTATTACGCTGTATGGCCTCTTCAATACGATTCGTATTGAATTGGCGCAGATCGCGGGTAAGGGACTTGGAGATCTGTTTATTGAGCTGCCGGTATACGGTCGCGTCGGCTGAAGACTGTAGAATCATTTCACTCCTTTCCTTCATGAGCTTCTGAGTGGAGCTAGATAGCCTTTTAGTTCCGTTAGTGCCTTGGGCCTTGAAGAACTTAGACCCAGTGACACGGACAGCTTCCACAAACCCGTCGTTCAATTCGTCCACATCGCCGCCTAGGCAATCAAAACGGTCTTGGAGTTCCAGCTGGAAGCTCTCGGGGTTTTGAATTTGGATTGATGCTGGACGGAGCGTAGACTTCATCAATCGAGAGCGCTCTTGCTTGACGCATATATTCAATGTGCCTCTTACCAGACGGTGATCGCTCCCGGTTTTGACCGTATTGATCACAGAGACATCGTTGAATATATGCTTCCTCGTCGACATGATGAAGTCAATCTCATTTTTAGTTGCACCGTCGGGACTCATCCAGGTCCTTGCATATACAAAACTTAAATCAAACGAACTCATATGGAGGGACCTCAGAAATGTCAAGTTCTAAAATAAATAAAACTCACTATACCAACTTACCGGCTTACTTAAAGCGGCCTCTGAAAAACTGTAGGTATCGCATCTGGCAGTAAGTGTTTTATGTTTTTAATAATAACGAAACAGTTAGTTTCGAACATATTCTATGGTGTTTTTTCGGCATCCAATTATTGCGCCCTACTGCGTCAATCCATTTTTTCCAAAGATTATTATTTACCGGAAACCTGAAGTTAACAGTTAAGACATGTAACATTAAAATATTATGTCTAAACGCCTACATGAATAAACTGTACCTTCATTTGCTTCATGGACGACACATGCATTGAGGTCGCCCTGACTCACGCTTTTTTTTTTAATTCCGGTCTGTTAACATATTTATAAACAAAATAATATATTTTCTAAAACCGAATTAATGTGGCTTTATGGCCGTATTTTTTGTTTTTATGTATCTTATGTAGTTAAAAAAAAAATAGTAATATTGAATAAAAATAATTTACGCTGTATAGGTTTTTCTCCTTTATTTTATTTTTTTTGTAATAAAATGTATTATTTTGATTCGTAAAATAGATTCCTCATCCTTTATTGGTCCGAAAATGATATAACACTTGCCTTGGTGTGTATAGTTTCAGAAAAAAATGGCTTTAAATAAAGCGCGGCGGAGTCGAACTCCCCCCCCCCCCCCCCTCCCCCCCTAAATGCGGGGTGGCTCTCGATGGCTCCCAGTCTGAATCCACTCAAGACCACCTAAGGATCAACTGTGCCAAGTTTCAGCGCATAGTCAAAAAGTGCAAGGTATCTTGCCCACTATCAAGATTCACAAGAGATTTGACGTTGATTTGACTTTGCCAGATTGTTTAGCATTTAACACCGTGGTTAACAGTTTTTGGAGACAAGTCGTCAATATACTCAAAATACCATACTATTCGTCTCATTGTAACTCACGTCAGCGACCATAAGCAGTGACAGAGACAACTATATGAAACATCGTCTTGTTTTATACTGCGCGTCTGTATTCTTATTAGTCTGTGGTCCGGACAACTCATTTGACGGTTGGAACCATAGAATAAGGATAAACATGGAATCCGGCTTAAAATATGAGCCTGGCAACAGCTACCTTATTCACTTGCGTAAATCTATAGTTGGCGTGAGAGTGAATGAGACCGCAATCCGTACTCGGTTTCACATTTTCGTAGGTTGTCACTAAAATGAACGGATCTAATTTGCTTCCGAGCTCTTTAGGGCGTAATTGTAATCCAGCAAAATTAAATATGTCATCGTTGTTTAGTAGTAAGTGTCATAACGTCGCCACTTAACTTGCTCGCATTATAGTAGCTGTCATATTTTGTGTAAACGAACAGACCGAGTCAGGCAAAATTAATTAATTTGTGTATTGTTCCGCGTTGAATCATTTCGAAACAGTAGTATTTACGTTTTTTATAGTTTACTGAAGAAAATAAATAAATGTAATGTGCGATTAAAGGTTGTACGTCCCATACGGGAAGAAAAGAAAATGCCCAGGGACCATTAAGCTTTCACCGGTAACTTTCAATAGATTATGATGTTATTAATGTAACGATCTAAGCTAAAATTAATAACCACTATTAGAAGTTTATGTAAATATCATCATGGTCAATTATTCGTGCAAAATCGGCATATAAATGAGACATTTTCCTGTGGATTAAAGAGGTTATGTTTATTTACATAGTGATGTGTAATTTTTATCGAACTCGGAACAATAACTTATCGACATTGACATGGATGTATTTATCAGTGTATGGAAAAATCTGTGTTGGAACATAGGAAATTACAAGTTTACTGAAGAATGACAACAAAATGGCTTTCTGGTTTTGTCCCATGTATTGAAGACAATTTACTGTTGCATACACATTTGTTGTTTCATGTACTCTGCCTACCCCTTTGGGGAATAAAGGCGTGAATGTATTTATGTAACTGTTGCATTGACGTATTTGTCTAACAAAAGTTGACTTTTGTTTTTGTTTCCCAAAGGATGAAGCAACAAAACAAAAATGGTTACTACATGCTAGAAAACAAAATTGGACATGGAAAACCCATAGTCACGTGTGCTCAATACATTTCACTCCAGATTATTTTATACCTAATGATAAATTTAAATGGAGACGACTCAAACCAGATGCTTTTCCCACATTAAATTTGTCTGATACAGACTCTGGTAAAATTCAAATATTTGTCATTTATCTATATTTGAACACATTAATCAATATTTATAAGAATAATAATAATAAAAGCCTTTATTTACAGACATTAGTTTGATTTACAGTTCTACCTTTCCACTGCTTCGAAGTAGGCGAAATAATATTGTGTAAGTAAAAATAACTTAGGTATTGGTTTTATTTTTAGTTAGGCACTAACAATTGCCATTACAAAGTCGTACATATGTATGTTACACTTAGAAGTGTGAGTGAGTAATGTTTTTACATAGACCAGACCCCCTAGCACACTAAGTTTTATGTCGGACATAAAGCATTTGTCCCTCTTGTACTCGCATATTTGCCAGAATGGGACGAATGCTTTATGTCCGACATAAAACTTAGGGGTCAGATGAATTTCAATCTTACTCTTTGGCAATATGCGGCATAAACATGCTAAAAAATATATGGCCGTAGATGAGTAGATGGCCGTAGGTATAAATATAAACTATACCTATATATATATGGTATATATATATATATATGTACTCCATAGAAACCACCTTGATTTGGTTGGAAGCCGTGCTTCCGACACGTATCCACACGTGCCAAATCACGCTGCAGGACTGCATGCAGGCCTGCCGCGTGATTTCGCTCGTGTAGCATCTCCTTATGATAACAGTTTGGTATGATTTCTGGACGTTTGCTACTTAAAATTATGCATTTTGCTCATACATTATTCATTAAACTATAAATAAATGAGTACAATTTAGTTTGGTTGTATAATTTATCGATAAACAAGTCGACACAGTAACATCCCTAGCAAAGGACAACACTGGACAAAACTTGTGACAACCTACACAATTGAGAAATAACAAATGCATGTACATCTCTTTCTAACGCGTTAGTACGGCTTAAGGAAGTAAAGTACAGGTATACGTCTCTGCTACCTATTTTAGCCCTCTTTCCATGTTTATCCTTATTCCATGGTTGGAACATGCATCCACACTATAGCAATTAGTCAGATTCTGATGAATTGGGGCTGACAAAACACGTAATGTGGATTGGCCATGATGCCAATGTTTGATTTAAATAGATAATCTCTGTTGGTCGGGATGGATATAAACTATATTTAATCTTGCGGCTCCACTTACATTCTTTGTTATACGCTGGCCGAGACGCGCACGCGCAGCCAGTCATTCTTATAATCTCACGTATCTTTACTTTTTTAGTGATATTTGCCGCGACTGCCGAACTGGATCTTTGTGGTTATTTCGGAACGGGCTTTGCGATGACAACTAGATGTGACTACCTTTTGAATTTGACAGTGACAGACTCGTGACCATTGAGGTTAAGAATTTCCTAAATATGTTTTAATTTTTATTTCTGCGCTACAGTACTGTTATGCAATAGTGAATATTGCAATCACGCCAAAAACTTATCTTAAATTAAAACACGTGCACTGTATTTTTACACAACATTTTGGCAGAAGCAACGGGAGGTTTCAAAAATTCGTAAGTAGTTTTTTGACTTTCGATTATTTTCTCCTTGCGGCACGTAGAAATTTCGTGACATGGCTTTGAGTAACATTAAGAGGTTGTTGTAAAACAGTCAACCTTATTAATTATTTTACTAATTTGTTCTAGGCACTTGATCAACGCCGCCTAATGAATGGCCATACGAAGGGCCTTTTCTCATGCTTATAAGACTGCGAAGCAAGCTAGAGAAAAAGCATTCAATCGCAAGAATCTGTTTTACACCAATGTCTTATTGTCAGTAGGGATCTCAACTGTGGGTGACATGCTTGAACAGAGTTACGAGAAGCTTCAGAATACAATTCCTCACTATGACCTGCATCGCACTGCGCACATGGGCTTCTCGGGGGGCACAGCCGGCGTAATCTGCCACCACTGGTACAACATCTTGGATAAAGTTATAATTGGAAGATCTTTGGCTATGGTGATAAAAAAATTGATGATGGACCAATTTATCTGCTCTCCTCTGATAATTTTATCATTTTTTGCTACAGTTGCAATTTTTGAAGATAATCCTTGGGAAAATTTCTCTGAAGAAGTTAGGGATAAGTTTCTGATTCTCTATAAAGCTGAATGGGTGGTGTGGCCCCCTGCCCAAATAATAAACTTTTATTTTCTACCAACTCGCTACAGAGTACTGTATGACAACACAATATCTCTTGGTTATGACATCTACACATCTAAAGTGAAACATGATAAATCTTTGAAAACTGAGAGAGAAAATAAATAATGTGAAACTCATGCACAAAATTGATTTGAAAGTGACTAATAAATTACAGGTTTTTATATACTACTTTTACTTAAGTAGCGATTGAAAATAATCTCTAAATTTGGCACAACACCAAAGATGGCCTGTTTATTGGATTTGGTCAGAAATAACCTGCAAGTTGAATATATTCAGATAACATGTTATATGCTGTTGCTGTAGCAGTGTTTATTTCATAGTTTCCTATTATGGTTGAATTATGTTAAGTATCATTCTTTATAAATCTTCTTTAGTTCACTTGAGTTCAAACTTGTGTAGCATATCTTGCAAATTGATTTTCACCCATACTTGCATCTATTTTCATTGACTAGTAACAAAGCATAAAGGCTCCATCCGACTTCACATAAGCAGTGCGAGATATTAATGGGGATCAACACACCAACATTGAGAATATTCTTAATTTTTATCTTGCAGGCATACCTGCCAATGCAGCATTTACTTTCTTCTTTAGTAGTTCATGTTTATTATTTTGGTTAAGACTATTTGCACTATAGATTGAGTTCATAACTTGATGGTTTATTTTTAAACTGGGCTACAAAATCTATTGTATGTATTGTATTGTATGCATCTGCACAAAACCAAGGTAATAGTAGGTACAACGCCTTTTGTGTAAGACAAGATAAAAATCTCAGTTGGGAATCCAGAGACCCATGCAGCAATTCCGCAAGTCGAAGAAATTAAGTGCTTCAGACACCACCCTCGCCACGCATTGCTTACGCGCTAAGTCTGATGGAGCGTTAAATACCCAACCATAGAGCTATCAATCAGTTGGATTTGATAAAAACATTTTTTTTTTAGATTTTGGAATGAGGTCACTAAGCATGGGTTGGAGGAAGCTGGTGACAAATCTCCGTGAATGTATTCCGGCAAACAAGTTCAGAAGAGTAGTGAAAGTCGCATTTAGTGACAAGTATTTATTTTTCACTAATGTAACAATATCCCTAAGTCTATCAGCGACGGGAGACGTGGCGGAACAGAACTACGAATTATACTGCAAAGAACTGGAAAACTACGAGCCAAAACGGACTTTTCATATGGCATGTTCAGGGGTGGCTGTTGGTATCCTATGCCACCATTGGTACAAAGTTTTAGATAGAATAATAATAGGCAAGACTTTTGACATGGTTGTAAAAAAATTGGTTCTCGATCAGTTCATCTTCTCACCAATAATGATAGTTACTTTCTTTGGTAGTTTAGCTCTGTTTGAAGAGAATCCTTTAGAAAATTTCAAAGATGAAGTTAAAGGCAAATTTGTTACCCTTTACCAGGCAGAGTGGGTGGTGTGGCCACCAGCACAGATTATTAATTTCTATTTCCTGCCCACCCGGTACCGAGTGCTGTACGACAATACTATTTCACTAGGATACGACGTCTATACGTCACAAGTGAAACATGGTAAAGGAAAGAAACTATTTCTAGACAGAAATGACAAAATAGATTCGCCTTGATGATGATCATCATCTAGTAAAATTTACATTTATGTAAGTTGGTTTAAGAGTCATTCGAGTCAAATGCGTCACTCATTGTTAACTGTACGAAAAGCGTTGCTGTGATAAACATTATAAACAACAAAATAAATATGACAAAATACATATCCATATATATGCCTATGTACACTATTATATAACCACTATGCAATGTTTGTAAATAATAATTTATTATTTTTTGTAGAATGTGTCAATTATATTGTTACACGAATTTTGGTCTTATTTGTACTTTCTCGGCACAATGCCCATTTAAACCTATTGCCGTGTGCGGACGTTTAAAATTGTCGCCAGGTGACCTGCCCACAGAGCGCAAGAACATCTCGGTATAGGTGTACGCGCATTGGATGTCTTTATCAGCTTTATCAGTTGTGTTCAATAGAAATGTAGATACGTCTGTTCACCCCTTAAAGGTGTTAACTAGTTAAATAGGGGTCAAGAAAGGTTCTTCAGCTGCCGAATTCCGCTGACTCGTTTTCAAGTTATTCAAAACGCTGCTGACAACGGAGTTCTCGAATATTCTTTCCGACCACGACTCTGATCGTCTGTTGTTTGACTCGCTTATCACTGGCATACGGCTGGACCTGGGCGATCCACGGTGCGAACGGAACGATCGTGTTCTGTTTCTGTTGTCTCTGGTGCCGAGTAGAGAGGTGAGTAACTTGTCTAGTGCTGCGATGTCATCCTTTTTAGTGGTATGTTTGACGCTGGCGTGTGGTGAGGCTACGCTGGAGCGCCGGCTGGATCGAAGGGATACCGGCGTCCGGGACTGCATGCCGATGGTTCGGAATACCTGAACATGGGCAATGCAATACAGTTATATGTAAAACGAGACTTGACACTTTTAACCAGTTAAAGGATGGATTGGAAACAAATTAGTGGCACATATTTTAGAATATACCGGTACTAAACGATACCTTATATATAGCTGCAGTAATAGTCCTTCAAAACGGATATTACGATTATGAAATACGTTTATAACATTCACAACAGATATGCTTTGCCTTTGACTGAGTTACATAATGTGTCCTGTGTGCTAATCTACACCAATATTATAAAGGGGAAAGATTTGTTTGTTTTTTTTTTTGTATTGAATAGGCTTCGAAACTACTGGACCGATTTCAAAAAATATTTTATCATTAGATAGCCGACATTATCTCTGATGAACATAGGCTACTTTTTACCGCGGGAAAAAGCTTTATTCCTACGGGAAAACTGATTTTTTAATAAAATACCTCGTCAGCGTTGTGGCTCTGGTAGCTCATCCGCTTCACCTTCCTGTATGTTTCATCGTCAAGGGCTTCCTGCACTGCTGCCTCTAACTTGTCTTTGATGTCTTCGTCAGATCCTTGATTGAGATCCTCCAAAACGAGTCTACCGGGAAAATAAAAAAAGTTAGTATAACAAATATAGGTACCTGAGTGTCGTTTACATGTTTGTGTTACCTACATACACACATAATTGAATACCTATTGCACTTCTTGCATTAGATCGTTTAGTCCGAATCTTAGGGTGAATGTCCACCGGAGATGTGCGAAGTATTTGTCTGGTAGCTGTTAAGGTAGTGTCTGTAGCATGCGAGGTGAATCTTTGCAAATCTGCGGTGAATATTCATCGTAAATTCTTGGAAATTCCATATGCGCTCGGAGATTGCCCCTACACACAAACTTACCTACACCTACTTAATTATACCTCAGTATCATCATTGGCCTTTAACATATATAGGTATGCCTAGAAGACGATAAATAAATAAATAAATTAGGTACCTCTTGTATTGCTAGTATCCATTCCATTAAATAAAACTTTTTAAACAGATTAATATCATTAGGAGAGTATCCGTTTGACCATGAGCGCCGTAGAGGGCTCTAAAAGTCATTTGACCATGAGCGCCGTAGAGGGCTCTAAAAGTCGTTTGACCATGAGCGCCGTAGAGGGTTCTAAAAGTCGTTTGACCATGAGCGCCGTAGAGGGCTCTAAAAGTCGTTTGACCATGAGCGCCGTAGAGGGCTCTAAAAGTCGTTTGACCATGAGCGCTGTAGAGGGCTCTAAAAGCCGGAATGTGGGTACCTATTTTTTCATTTTATAGCCGATATGATGGATTTGATTCGTTTTATTTACCGATGTGTGTTCCCCGTGTGGTGTCGGGTTAGAATTTCACCACCCCCTTTCTTCCCGTGGGTGTCGTAAAAGTCGACTAAGAGACCAGGGTTGAAGTGTGTTGCGGGCGATGGGCTAGCAACCTATCACTGCAATATCACATTTGGTCGAGGCACGAGGCTGTATCTCAAGAACCGCGATAGCTAGACAGTTGAAATTTTTACAGATGTTGCCGCTATAACAACAAATACTAAAAACAAAATAAAATAAATATTTAAGGGGGGCTCCCATACAACAAACGTGCCCTTTTTATAGATAATGGTACGGAACCCTCCGTGCGCGAGTCCGACTCGCAATTGGCCGGTTTTTTTATACTGTCGTGACCTATTCTGCATGCAATTCTTTCAACTGAAAGCAAAAACGAAAATACTGCAACTTCCCTATTCAATTTCCATAATCGATTAAAAGTTTAAATAAAATAATATATACAAAGGGTCTTTACTCCGCACGCTCGTCCTCCTCGGCTTCATGCAAATTCGCCCGGTTAGCCTCTCGGACCACTTTGATGTCTTGTTCCCAGAATCTTCTTAAGTCCGGAGTCGAAGTGTAAGGCGCCGCGACCTCTTTAATTTTAAGGAACATTATCGCCGTAATGAATATGCAGATTACGTTTACAATTGTAAGACAGCAGCTCACAATACCTGCGGAATTCATTCAATTAACTAGGAAATTAAACGAGATTATGGCATTAACATTATATACTTAACTAAGAATTTTTGCTAATTAAGAATACTTGCCGTTAACAGCGAATTCTATGGGTAGATAATGGTGGTATAGCGGCTGGTAAGAAGAATTGCCTGTGTAGGCTTCTCCTTTGATGTGGGGTATTTTAACGTCTGGGTATAATAGCCAGATGCAAGCCAGTGCCCAATATAAACCCTAGAATTAAATTAAATAACTGTTCAAAAACAGCACTTCCAAGCAGGGACTATTGGATTAGGTATTGGATTAGGTAGGTATTTGCTAGATTGTAAGCATATCGTCGAGTTATCCGAACGAAAGTTAGATTAGAGATAATTATTTGATAGTTATTAAAAAAAAAGAAATGCTCCGAGCCGGATTCGAACTGGCGACCACAGGCGTTCATGGCCCGTCGCTACTAATCAACTGAGCTATCGGAACGAAATTAAAATTAATTTAGTATAGGGCGCATCGTTAATGACGGATGTCGCGTATACGTAAAAAGGAACTTATTGAAAGATTTAGTGGCCGAGACAGAGTGTTCCGATAGCTCAGTTGGTTCGTCGCGACGGGCCATGAATGCCTCTGGTCGGCGGTTCGAATTGGGTCGGAGCATGAAATTTTTATTTTTTTCCTTTAATTTAAATATCTAAACATCGTGAGGAAACCGGTCTAATCCCAATAAGGTCTAGTTATCCCTCTGGGTGTCATTTTAATATGTCAATACCAATAAATAATGTCGTACCAACTCCCATTACAATCGGACACTTTACACTCGAAGTTGTAGACGATTATGTATACCTAGGACAGTCTATCCAGTTAGTCGAATACGACTCGGCTGGGCAGCGTTCGGGAAGCTACGACACATCTTTTCGTCCAATATTCCACAGTGTCTCAAGACGAGAGTCTTTGACCAGTGTGTGTTGCCAGTGATGACATATGGCACTGAAACGTGGTCGATTACTATGGGCCTGATAAGAAAGCTCAAAGTCACCCAAAGGGCAATGGAGAGGGCCATGTTGGGAGTTTCTCTGCGTGATCGCATCAGAAATGAGGCTATCCGCAGCAGAACCAAGGTAACCGATATAGCCCTCCGAATCGCTAAACTTAAGTGGCAGTGGGCAGGGCACATAGCACGTAGAACCGATGGCCGTTGGGGCGGAAAGGTTCTCGAGTGGCGACCGCGTACCGGAAGGCGCGGCGTAGGTAGGCCCCCACAAGGTGGACTGATGACCTGGTAAAGGTTGCGGGATTCCACTGGATGCGGGTGGCGCAGGACCGGTCACTTTGGCACTCTTTGGGGGAGGCCTATGTCCAGCAGTGGACGTCTTTCGGCTGATATGATGATCCCTCTGGGTTGGAAGGTCAGATGGCAGTCGCTTTCGTAAAACTAGTGCCTATGCCAAATCATGGGCTTGTGTCAAAGCGGACCCCGAACTTCTTTAGGGCACAACCGAACCGGGAATAGCGCCTCAGGATGATTGTCAGAATTTTGTGAGCGCTTCGTAGCGTTAATTATACGGTTTTATGTTTGCATTCTACACACTAGTAAAAGTTTTAATAGAACACTTACACAGTTGACGACTGGTGGCAATAGTGATGCTGAAATGGCAATACCAATAAGAGGCCCTGCGCTCCCTTGGAGTAAAGCTAGAGCCACACCCGTGCCCGATGTCAGCGCCCAAAGAACGCCCATCCAAAGAGCTCGGACATTTCCTCTAAAACAATCCCAAGTCTATGCAAGAAGGAAGTGATTTGAGTCTTGTCAGGGAAACAGGAGCTTATTTACGATGCACGATACAAATGCAACGAGTCACGGCGAAGTCGTAAATAGTAAATATAAGTACCAACGACAATAAGGCCCCTTTTAAATGAGATCGACACATTTAGTAAATAGACAGGTAATTTTACCGAGATTTCATCTCTTCAGTCGGCCAATCCCCGAATCCCCAGGGCATTTCTGTAGTGCCCAAGATAAGTCCGAAAATGAAGCCAAAAAGCAGTGAGAAGAACATTCCAGCAACGAGGCTTTCGAAGCCACTCCTCACGAGACTCCTGTCAGCAATGATAGTCCCGAATGTTATGGACATCACTGGGCCCATGAGGGGTGACACCAACATCGCTGCCACGATGTTGGAGGCGTTGTTTTCCACCAGTCCAAGAGCAGCCAGAGAACTGCGGACAATTAAAAATAGACATACAGAGCCTAAAAAGTATAAAATTGATTGTCTAGATTAGTTTTAGTTTAATTTATTTTTGGGGCTCACACTGAAAACCAGCGTCACGGCCTCCGTGACAACATGCTGAGCAAGGCTCCCATTTTGCACAATGATGTTTAACCTTTTTGATTGTTTGTTCTTTTTTTCCGTGTTTTGTATGTTAAATAAATAAATTATCACTTTCACTGTCAGAAAAAGCTAAAAAGATATATTGAAACGAAACAATGCAAAAAAAATGGTTAAAAGCTACAACTCTTGTTGCTGAATATTTTTTTTAAAAACAGCGATTAACGAGCCAAAACAAATGGGTTTAAATTGTTCTAGAGGTCAAAGTGATAAAGCAATTACAAGCAATTTCAATCTCAAATTCAAGACAGGGCGAAAACGTACTGCTACGTGCTACGGCGTAGCATACGTAGCATTGCTTGGATAATTGATAAGATTTTCTCTCAAATACACAGACAGACAGTTAAAACTAATCCAAAATAAATGAATGAGTTTGTAATGTTATCAACTTACTCCGCAGTTATAATCAAAGTAAGGTAGTCGAACGACAATTCGCCGCCGCCTCTAACGCCATCGACCACTTGTTTCACAGTAAGCTTCGACCGAATAGACTCCACGAACTGGCGCCAACGCTTAGCTTCTTCCGATTTTCGTCTAAGGAAAGATATAGAATTGGTTGATAAAGTACGGTTAGGTTAAAAACCAAACTATGGTACAGTTTTAACCCACTCTCGGCTACATAACGCTACGTCTGCTACGCCTTAGCGCGTAGCAGCGTTTTCCGCTCTGTACCGGAAATCGTACGCAGAACCATGGCTCATATGTGAGCCATGAATGGGTTAACTTTAACAGTATCGTGTTCGGTACAGTCAAGGGCACCAATATATATTCACTCAAAGTTTCATAAATATGTATTGTTGAAAGCAGACCTTTCTGGAACAATAAGGTTGTAGTATACATATTACACATTTTTAAGACTTTGTGGTGTATACATATACTTGGTACACTACAACGGAATAGTGATTAATTATAATCTGGATGTAGTGTTCTTGGTGAAAAGATCGCCATAGCTCCTATGAAGTTCCGTCCGTTGGCACTAAGGAACAAAACAAAGTACTTACATTATAGAATCCTCATCGTAATCTTCATTTTCGACGGCTGAATGTACCACACTGCACGGTAGGACGCTAGAAAACGGATTAGGTACTTATAGGTTATAATAGCTCGAGACCCTCTTGTTCATAAAACTTAATAAACCACTGTTAATATAAGTGTATTTTGTCACTTTCTCTCAATCACGGGTTAGGTACTATGTTACCGAAGTTTTTTGGAAAATATTCATTGTCCATATAATTTTACCCACAGAAGCATTGCCAAGTAGGTACTTACCTAATAATTTGCCAACCCTACGAAAAACATATATTGCAAGCGAACATTAATTAATCATTTGGACTGACCATCATCAATCATTTATTTGCTTAAAAACACGGTATACATACATAGGTGGATGGTTGTATTTTTGGAGTTTTTTTGTAACTAGTTATATTTGTAACTGTCACTATGCAATAAAGTTGAACACTTTCACTGTCAGGCACCCAGAGGCTATAGTATAAGTTTTACCGTAACAAAACGTTACGAGCGCGTTCGCGTTTAGCTGTCAAATCCCATACAAATTCAAATTGAAGGTAAAACGCAAACGCGATCGTAAAGTTTTGTTTCGGCAAAACTTATACTAGAGCCTCTGTAGTCGCTTTCCGCTACATACGTGAATAACCACGGGATCGGCTACGATCGTAGCGTGTAGCGATTCTTGGCAGTGACTGTGACACTTTCGCTACCAAGAATCGCTACAAGCTACGCGTAGCCGATCCTGTGTTTTTCCTCATATATTACGGAAAACGACTGAGGCGTAGGCGCCCGCTAGGCGGGTTCTTGGTTGAGAAAGTGTTAATTGAATTTTGTAAACCCCTTATAGAGCGTGTCAGATATTTTAGAGCGCTTTGTGCTGCCAATATTATTGCAGGCGATTGTAGTAATCCATAATCATTTTGAACGTAAACAGTTTCTGCTTGCACTTACCTCACGACGGACTTCAACCGTACTCCAATCCCTAACTGGGTGAGGCAGTGCAACATGGTCTCGCATTCGTCTCCAGTGGGCAGAGGAAACATGACCTCGAAGTAATTTCCCGCTTTGTCGCTGATCCATACTACTTGGCTCACTTGAAGCTTATTTAGCAGTTCTTGTAATATCTGAACGATATATTGGTAAATAATTAGTCAAAATAATTAGTAGTGAGGTTACAGCATACGATCATCATCATCATTTCATCTATAGTCAATTTTTTTATTCCGTAGACTAAAATGACAACCACAAATGTCAAACGTAGAAATAATGTGACCAGCTATATACAAACAGTGCTGATCTTTGATAACGGTTTGTGAATAACCGATAAAATCTTGATTTAATTTCGATTAAAAATAAACAATAAATAAAATCTACTCACAAAATGATACGAAATAAACAATAAATAAAATTTACTCACTACTAATGTACTCAAACATTTAAAATGACATTGACGTATCGCCGACCTGACGCGACGCCATTTTGGTTTACGTATTTGGCATTCGTTATTTTACTCGTATAGTGATCGGATGTTTTCAGTGCGTGTTCTCACGTTTTTAGCACGTCACGGATTATCCATTCATTGTGTTACAGACGCTTCATCAAGAAACATAAGTACCTCCCAATCGTTTATTTTCGGTTAGTACCGGTTGTAGCACATCACTATTTATAAGACGTAAAAAACTAGCAATACATGAAATGTCATTTTAGTCTACGGAATAAAGAAATAGACTTATAAGACTTGTACAATGTTGACATTGGCAACTGATACTAAGGTTAGTCCTTATTCCAGGCTTGTCTAATGGGGCCTAAGTATGTAAAAACCATACACGCCGTAGCCACTTTAGTCAGAGCTTATGCAATTCGATTTTCAGCGCCATTTCTAGCTACTGTGGGTCATGTTTTCATTTCAGTGAGTGGTTGCTAGCATATTGCCCACAACGCACTTCAACCCTATCCCCTAGTCGACTTATATGAAATCCAATAAGAAGAAAGGGGGGTGGTGGTATTCTATGTCGACACCACACGGAGCACCGACTAATTGAAATTATTTGATGACCGGAGAACCCTCAAAGAACGAAAGCACAGTTGGACTACTCTTTGATATAATTAAATCTAAATAAAATGAGATCTATTAGATACCTAGTTCAATAGAGTCCATTTACTACGCATGTTATCTAAAAATACTTACGCTCTCCAGCGTGAAAAACTTATCTTCCTCTTTAATGTTATCCAAAGTCGCGTTATACTCGTCGCTATACGCCTCATTGTAATATTGTTGAGTGAGCTGCACGGGAATGCTTCTGGACTTCTTATTCCTCAACTCCACCTCCAACTGATACGGCTTGAACGAAGGCGGGGCCTGGATAGGGAACCTTTTAGGCTTCCCAAACCTTAGCACATGCTCGTAGTTACTGGAGGGTATGCAAACGACAAATATCACTCCCGAGGGCATGACTGACAGCGGATGGCTAGTAAGGCACTGAGTCGACGCTGGTTATAGGGTTAATTAGCAGGAGTTATAACTCTGATTATACGTATTACTGCCAATATGCTAATTAGGGTAAGCGTTGGTAATTCCACGGCCAAGTGCACTGAGTACGAACACGTAATGCACTATGCACTTTGTCGTGGAATGTAGCGCAAGCCGGAGAAGAGATAGCAAGAAGAAAGATGGGTAGAAAAACGAAAGGGAAAAGTTGTGCCCGTGTGAATTGTCAACCGGGCATTATTTCTGGAGACTACGTTATTTGGCAGGTATTGGCCCTACGTTATGTACCTACTCGGTTTACCTGCCTTTACCGACCTCTATTCGGGAATTATATATAACTGTACAAGTCGGCCAAAGCTCTATATGAACCAACCTCTCGCTTCTGAGGAAGAAATGTGCATTCAGTACGTAGGATGATTTTTTTGTTTCATGTGCTAATTTTAAAAGAACCTGGATAGGTACCTAATCTATACATATATATGCCTATGTCCTCAGTGACTCACTCATCAACGCACAGCCGAAACTACTGGGACTACAAACTTGAAATTTACACCAGGACTTCCTTTTATGACGTAGGCAACGGATAAGACGGGATTTTTGGAAATTCCATCCCTAAGGGGGTTAAATGGGGGTGCAAAGTTTGTATGGGGGCACCATTATTTTTTTAACTAGAGACTTGAAACTTTTTTTTTTTTTTTTTTTATTATTGTTCAGAACACATACAGTCATGCATAAAAATATAGAGGTAATTATATTTATATAAAAACAGACCTAGAGGTTCATAAATACAAACATTAAGAAAAAATATACAAAAGCGTCTTAGCGAGTAGGAAAATAAGTAGGTAGAACACTAAGTATTTTTTATCGATAACAACTTAGATCTCGTACGTTCTTTTAAAACATCAAGAGAGTGCATAAACGGAACTTTGTAGAAAGATTACTTATTAAGATATAAAAAAAGTAATTTCAGGGTTTTAGACAATTCCACCCCTAAGGAGGTTAAATAGGGGTGCAATGTTTGTATGGGGGAAACATTAATTTTTGAACTATGAACTTGAAACTTTGTAGAAAGATTACTCATTAGAATACGAAAAAAGTGATTTCTGCGTTTAAGAAAATTCCACCCCTAAGGGGGTAAATAGGGGTGCAATATTTGTATGGAGGAAACATTATTTTTTAAACTAGACTTTTGTAACTTTAGGTTATTTTTATACCGTGGGCTAGGGACAAGAAGGGATTTTTGGAAATACCTCCCCTAAGGGGGTCAAATATGGGTGCAAAGTTTGTATGGAGGGAACTTTATTTTTTGAGCTAGAAACTTGAAACTTTGTAGAAACATTACTTATTAAAATACAAAAAAAGTAATTTCTGCGTTTTAGAAAATTCTACCCCTAAGGGCGTTAAATGATGGTGCAATATTTGTATGGGGGAAATATTATTTTGTAAACTAAGGACTCAAAACTTTGTAGAAAGATTACTTGACGACCGCTTTAGCCTAGTTGGTAGTGACCCTGCCTACGAAGCATGAGGTCCTGGTTTCGAATCCCGGTAAGGGCATGTATTTGTGTGATGAGCACGAATATTTGTTCCTGAGTCATGGATGTTTTCTATGTATTTAAGTATTTATTTATCTATATAAGTATGTTTATCGTCGTCTAGTACCCATAGTACAAGCTTTGCTTAGTTTGGGATTAGGTTGATTTGTGTAAGATTGTCCCCTTATATTTATTTTTTATTTACTTATAAAGAATAAAAAAAAGATTTCAGCGTTTTAAAAAATTCCGCCCCTGAGGTTAAATGGGGGTGCAATGTTTGTATGGGGGAAACATTATTTTTTGAACTAGAGATTTGAAACTTTGTAGAAAGATTACTTATTAGAATACAAAAAAAGTAATTTCTGCATTTAAGAAAATTCTACCCTTAAGAGGGTTAAATAGGGGTGCAAAGAGGAAACTTTGTTTTTAAAAGGCTCAATATCCTCCCCTTGCCATGCATGTACATTATAATAAATAGATTTGCATGCCTACTTTTATAAGGTATTGACATTATACATGGACATTACCATCCCATCTTTATACGTACAGTCACCGGATCAATATCTGCCGAAACAAAGCCGGCAAAAATATCTGACACGTCCTTATGGCATTAGACATAGAGTCGTGTCAGATATTTATGCGTGCTATGTTGTGGCAGATCTTATTGCTGGTGACTGTACATAATTTTAAGCAAATAAACAAATTTCATTTCATTTCATAAGATACAAAAAAGTAATTTCAGCGTTTTAGAAAATTCTAACCCTAAGGGGGTTAAATGAGGGTGCAATGTTTGTATGGGGGAAACATAATTTTTTGAACTAGAGACTTTAAACTTTGTAGAAAGTTAACTTATTAAAATAAAAATGAAGTAATTTCAGCTTTTAAGAAAATTCTATCCCAAGGGGGGTTAAAAAAGGTTGAAGGTTTTGTACGGGGAACACTGGATTTTTTAAAGAGATGTACTCTTCATTAACCTGTCTCCATTTCTCGATTTCCAGTGCTGAGTTTAAGATTGTTTTAACAGCCTTACGATATTTAACTTTTTTTAAATCTCACTCATAATAACTAAGATCTCCATTCTCTAGCTCCAAATCCATGCGTCGCTCTATATCTTGCAGAGTCATTTTTGCCAAAGATTAAAATTAGATTAAAGCATCAGGTAACTGACGAAATAAGTAATAAGCATTCTGAAAACAATTCCCGTAATCTGATTGGAAAATCTTTAAAAAAAAATAACAATCGCATATCAGTGTATGCCACTGTTTCAAATATAATATGTCTAGACCGGGTGTGTAATGTTTCATATAAATACAAATTGCATATTTTCATTTTGGATAACAACGAATAGCATAATTTCGGCTTGTATAAGAGGGCTAATGGCATAAAAACAAAATGAATAAAAACTATTTACATAATTTCATCGATTATAATTATCAATTTTAATAATATCCTATTGTTTAATGAATAAACGGTGTAATGGGCACTCAGTATAATATTTCATGCTCATAATATATCAACATTTTGAATTTCAATACACCGAGCAATAAAATGCCCGACTGAATAATAATCCAAAATATCGAAAAATCGAATTCCTATTACTAAAATACCGATTTTCGAAATTCCGATTATCATTACAACTACAACAGAACAACAACAGAAGTCCTAGGCTTTGCAAGTTGCACTTATATAATACGTAAGAATTAGGTACTAAAAAAGTGTTCGGTTCTGGCGCTTCGCCGGCCGCTGCCGCGACACGCTCGCTTGGCTCGCTCGGGCCCGTTAAGGGCCCGTTCAGACGTGCGGGAATCGTGCGTTTACGAATCGCGCGGTTTCAAACCGCAAAATTGTGATGCTATTCAGACACGCGCGGTTAGTATGCGATTTCGTGCGGGTTAGCGTCAGGGCTAGTTCAGACACGGCGGGAACCGCGCGATTATAGAATCGCATGGAAATCGCGCGGATCTTATTTATATGAGTTAGTTAGTAATCGTTCAGACATAACCGCGCGGTATCCGCAACGCAACTGAACGCGAAGTAAAGACTCCATAGTAATAGAAACGCGCGGGAGCAGCGCGATTCTATTTTCTGGCGGTTGGGTTGCGGTAACCGCGCGGCTTGATTAACCGCGCGGTTATGTCTGAACGATTACTAACTAACTCATATAAATAAGACCCGCGCGATTTCCATGCGATTCTATAATCACGCGGTTCCCGCCGTGTCTGAACTAGCCCTTACACTCCTCCTCGCTTCGCTCGTCGTCGTACCTACACCGACCTGCCTTAGAGTCTTTCTGAAACGAATCAAAATTCTGAACTTCATAATTCATAAAACATTAAAATCCGATGATCCAAAACACGACGTTGAAAAGTCCGAATTTCATAATTCATAAATAATTAAACTCCGATCTTTAAAAACATGAAGTTCATTTCAACTCGGGACCTCCTTCACGAGCTCCTGGCTCCGCGGGCTCTTACAATATACAGTCTAGGCTAGGGGTAGTACAGACAATACCACGTGAAAGTGGGGTGCTCTCATTCGGTTTTTGGCAATTGTTTTTTATATATAGGTACTTAAGTACCTACCTACTTTATTTTTCTAGGATGTGATAGCAACCACTTATTAAAACTAAATGCACCACCTTCTCTTATTTCAAATGTTGTTATCAGTTTTAATCATTATACTAAATGTATGTCATGCCAAAAGAAATTAGTACACATAAAAGTTATAACAAATGTGGTGGTGATAAATGAGTGTTATGTTATTTTAATGTTATGACCAATCAAAATATGCATTTTGTTATTATGAGAATAGTTTGTTATGATTTCCGTACGTATGCTACCTGAAATTATGCATTTTGTTTTTATGACCAATGAACGGCACCCGTCTAGACCATTTTAACTAAGAATAAAATTCACTTACCTATTTTATACCTTTGTCATCATCAAAAATCTACGCGGACGAAGTCGCGGGCGGCCGCTAGTAATATATAAGTTATTTACCGTGTAAGGGAATCGAACTGGAAGCGCGAAGCGGTCTCATTCTTATTGCATAGGAGTATAGATTTTGATAGAACTAAAACATAATATTACTCAATACTTTCAATTGTAATCTTTACTAAATACCTAAATTTAAAATTAAACATGATAAGACGTATTCTTTAAAACTACAAGGCGTTTGGCATCCACCGTGAGGTTGGAAGATGGTTCAATAATCGGAGCTTGTTCTATTTGTTTCACTTCGAAGTTCTCATTACTAAAGTTTCCTTGCTCTTCGAAGCCATCGTTACAAAAGCTATCAATGTTATCAAGATCTGTAATACAGTGCTTATTGTAGAAGTTATCGCTCTGTATATTATTGGAATTGTGTATATTACTGTCTGCAAAGTCTGGTTTTGGCGTAATATTTTCTATGCTGCTGTAGATATGTCTTCCATCTTCAATGTTGGGTTCATAGTTGTTGGGGATCGAATTAAACCTGTGAAAAAAACAAGAATTATATCGGACTAAAATCTGCTTCTTATTATATGCGGTTCCTCAAACTTATATCAAGAGAAACTTATAATCCTATGACAAATGAATGGCAAACACACGCGAGGTAGAAAACCAGTGATATGATCTGACGAAGTAAGTGTAGCCGACGAGTCCCGTCAACTACCTAATATTTTACCGTTAGACCCAAATGTATTTCCCCGTCTACGACCTAGCAATTAAGTATATTACGTTACCGCTTAGAGATATTGTAAAAGCATAAAATATTTCGCAATGTTTATTACCTCGAGTTTGGCCGTTAAGTATTGTCTATCACCTTTGTTGGTTGTCGGCACATTCAGAACTATTGTTAACAGCCATTGTCTATTCATTTTGTATAACTTTTGTTTACTTATTGTTAATCTGCTTATTTTGTAAATCGTGAGAACTCCTGCCTCGCTAGACAGTCAGTATCTTATACCGTTATCCGGGCGTGCCTCTGATATAATAGGGCACGTTGAGTTAGTTCGAAGTTCAGTTAGTCAGTCGCTCGCAATCAAGCAGTCACTCTGGTCTAGTCGAGTCGAGTTCTCACCTCCTCCTAGCTACCCACTACGACTGTGTTATTGTATCTGCTATTACAATAAACGATCTTCGACCTACAATCATTTTCTTAGGCAATATCCCCATAGCTACCATTATAGCCTAATCGCCTAAAGTGGTGTCTATCGCCTAAATAAGTATAGAAAGCAGTTTGTGACTTTGTCTAATAATCTATTCATTCCACCAAAGACACGGAATAGAGGCCATACTCAGTAATTACTATCTTCACCATTTTTGGAACCAGCAACAAGAATCGATACTTACTGTTCTTTCTGCAGGCAATAAGCCTCTATATTCTGAGCTCTCATGCGCCGAATGGCTGGCGTCTCGTGGCGATAGGTCACGGTGTCGCTCTGAATCGGCGTGATATTTACTGGATCTTTCAGCTCTTGCTCCTGTTGGTCCATTTTGGAGGATTCACTCGACCAATTGCTGAAATAACTAAGTACAAATTAGAAAAGTAGAATAACCCCCGACATTTTCCTTTCAAAGTCCAATATCTCAAAAACGGCTGATCAGATTTTCATGAAGCATGGCTAAGAACACTTGGGATAAAATTATCTATTACACAAAAACCTCAGACAGATACCCAGCTGTCTGTGTATCTGTGTACACGCGTTAAACTTATAACACTCCTCTCTTTGCGTCGGGAATTCTTATACATCCATTTCTCATCGCCGGGTTATAAAATACTAGCTTCAGCCCGCGATTTTGTCCGCGTGGAACTCTTTTATCTCGTAACTCCTTACAAACTTTCGTCCCCTACTTCGCCCCCTTAGACCATGATTCCCGGAATAAAAAATATAATACATATACTCGTATGTTAATCCAGGTTATACACTATATGTATACCAATTTTTTTTTATCCGTTAATGTACCTACAATTATTAGAATATAAACACGTTATTTATCTTGTATATTTATTTTAATGTGACAATGACAGTCTTGTCATCACAACGAAAACATATCAAACAGAACAAGTAACTAATAAGGTTGGTTATTCAAACCAAGTCCTACCTATTTCTAACACTCCCACTTAGGTAGGATGTAGCGAGGTGTAGAGACAACAAAAACAAAGTTAAAGTAAATAAAAATAAACAAATTCTCCCACTGAGTCGGAAAGTTCAGAAGACTATTTTGTTTTTTAAAATTCTCAAATTTTTCCTTCGGCAGAGGTTTGGTCAAACCATCGGCGAGTTGCTCATTCGTACTGACGTATGTGAAGGTTATGTCATTGGCCTCATACCGTTCACGCACGTAGTGATACCTTACATCAATATGCTTCGTGCGCTTATGAAACTCCGGGTTTTTAACCAGTTTTATAGCACTTTGATTGTCGACGTATATATTCACAGGGTCCTTGTTCAGATTGAAGTCAATTTCGCTTAAGAATTGACGAATCCACATTGCTTCTTTCGTAGCATCGCATAAAGCCATGTATTCGGCCTCTGTTGTAGAAAGTGCTACTGAGGGCTGTCGACGACTGTTCCATGTGACTGGTCCACCATTCATCTAAAACAGATATCCTGTAGTCGACCTCCTAGACTCTGGATCTGTGGCATAATTGGCGTCTGCAAAACCAGTGAGACCTGCCAGCGCACTACCACTATACAGCAATCCCAGTTGTGCAGTACCTGCCAGATAGCGCATGATTCTCTTCACAAGATGCCAGTGGGATGCAGTGTAGTTTGTCAGAAATCTGCTTACGAGTCCTACAGCATAGGAGATATCTGGCCTGGTTGTAGTTGCAAGATAAATTAGGCAACCAACAGCTTCTCTGTATGGTGCTTTATCGTCTGTGTCGTCACAAACTACCACCGTACTTGTCTCAATTGGGATGCTTACTGGTTTGGCGTCATTCATGTTAAATCTTTTTAACATACTTCTTACATAGCTTTCTTGGTGAATGAGTATAGTACCATTATCCTTTTTTATTTCTATTTCTAATCCGACGAAATATCTTAGATTTTCCTCAATTGTTATTTCGAACTTCTTTTTAAATAACTGTAGAAATAGCATAAGTGTAGATTTGTGTTGAGAGAACACAAGGCCGTCATCTACATAAATGACCAGAATGACTTTTTCATTATTTATAACTCCCACATAGACACATGTGTCAGCTAATATACTTCGGAAACCAATTTCCTTCATGAACTCGTCTAATGTTTGATTCCAACACCGTGGTGCCTGTTTGAGTCCATACAAGGAACGTTTCAGTTTACACACCTTCTGTGTATCGACGTCAAGTCCTTGTGGTGGTACCATATATATTTCTTCAGCGAGATTGCCATGCAAAAATGCTGTCTTTACATCGAACTGTGCCATTTCATAATTTTTATCGACACACTGAGCGAGTAAAATTCGAATGGAATCATATCTAGTGGTTGGAGAAAAAGTCTCAGTATAGTCTATTCCAAGTTTCTGATCAAAACCCCTAGCGACGAGCCGTGCTTTGAAACGTGAAACTGTACCGTCAGGATTTAATTTCTTTTTAAACACCCATTTGGATGTTATAGGTTTCTTGCCTTCTGGAAGATCTGTCAGTTCCCAGGTATGGTTAAGTTTTAATGATTGTAAATCCTCGACCACCGCTTTTTTCCATTGATATTCTTCTGGGCTAGCCATTGCTTCTTCGTAGCTACTTGGATCTTGAGACACGAAGTTAACTACATAATCCTCAAATCGTCTTGGTGCTCTAAGGTTTTCTCTTGGCCTCAAAACTCTGCTTGTGATAGGAATTTCTTGATTTAAAGTTTCTTCAATCGGAATTTCTTCGATTTCCGTTTCTTCGATTGCAAGATCTGCAGTATCATAAAAGGTATCTGTTGGATTACTGTCCGCGCCCTGACCAGTACTCTCGTCTACTAAAGCCAAATCGTGATCTTCAATGTGAGGAACAATATTGTCTTCGATTGTGATCAACAAAGGGTCCACATTCGCAATATTTTCTTTTTGGCCTGAGAAAGATGATTCATTGAAAAGCACGTTACGTGAGATATGTACCTTTCTGGTCTCGGGGTCATAAAGCCGATAGTTGGTAGAGTTTCCGTCATACCCAACAAAGATCATTTTTTTACTTTTCGGTTCAAGCTTTCTCCTCAACTGATTGGGTATATGCATGTATGCGTCACATCCAAAAATTTTTGTATGGCTTACATTTGCCTTTTCACTGGTCCACTCCTGATATGGAGTTGAACTTGGCGTTTGTTTAGTAGGAGTTCTGTTCAGCACATAGATGGCACAATTAACGGCTTCTGCCCACAGGTGCATGGGACGCTTTGAGTTGTGTAGCATGGTTCGTGCGGACTCTATGATAGTTCGCATATCTCTTTCGGCGCGTCCATTTTGTTCGGGTGTGTAAGGCACTGTTGTTTCATGGATTATTCCGAAATTGTTCAAAAAGTTTTTAAATTCTGTGTTGCAGTACTCCGTGCCATTATCAGTGTGTAACACCTTGATGGGTCGCCCAAATTTATTTTGTATTAGTCATAAAAATTCTTTAAAGTTCTCTAATACATCACTCTTGTGTTTTATGAAGAAGACAATTCTGTACCCAGTACAAGCGTCTTTGAATAATACAAAATATCTGAAACCGGAGATTGAAGCGGTCGACATAGGTCCGCATAAGTCCGAAAATATGACTTCACCGGGATTGCAGGGTCTCTTCTCCGAGTCAACTTTTGCATAAAAAAGAAGCTTGTGTTGTTTACCATAGGCACACGCTTCACAGAAAAAATCCTTATACTCATTTTGTGTGATACCTTGTAACGTTCCATTCAGACCAAAATTTTCACATATTCAGCGTTTATATGTCCGAGTCTCTCGTGCCACAATTTCAAATTGCTATTTATTGTGACGGGATTGTCATCACAGGTCAGTGTCTCTTTATATACAGCCGTTTTGAATAGTAATCGATATAAATTATTTGGTTGCTTGTGTGCACATGCCACCAACCTTCTATCCTTGTCTAAAATATTAGCATGCCATTTTTCTTTATTAATAATATAACCTTTCTCCGTTAGAACTCCTTCAGAAATTAAATTTTTCTTGATTTTAGGGATGTAGAGAACATCATTAATTTCAGAATCGTACCACTGATTATTTAGTAATTTCTTTATATAGACTGTTCCTATGCCTTTGACGCACAACTCAGTGTCATCTCCTAGACGTACAGTCTTTGTCGGGCAATCGTAGAGCTTGTTAAAGAATTCCAATCTGCTTGACATATGAGCCGAAGCCCCGCTATCTAAAAGCCAAATATCTTCATCGTCAGCTAGACAATTCAAGGCAAAAGTTTCTGCCGAAAAAGCAGAATAAGTCAGGTTTGCTCCTGGATTTGATTTAAAGTTTCTTTTTCGTGAGTAACAATCTTTAGCAATATGCTCTGGTTTTTGACAGTAGTAACAGATAGGACCCTTTTGAAAGCTTCTTCTTTCACCATATGTATTTTTGGTGACCGTAGCCAAGACAGTAGGTTCAGTGGTGTCACTACTCGCGAGATGTGCCTCTTCGTCTAGTAGCCTAGCGGTTAAATTAGTGACATTTTGTTTTTCAGTATCCATTGATAACCACGCTTGTCTCACATTTCTGTATTTAATAGGAAGACTGCCGATTATTTTCGTAATAACGGCTGTATCACTTATGTTGTCACCTGCCTCTCGTATTTGCTTAGCAAGGGATTCTACTTTGGCTATATGTTGAGCTATACCGTCAGTTTCTCCCATTCTGTATTGGTAAAATCTTTCATGAAGTGACATTTTATTGAACTCTGATTTTTGAGCATAAATTGAGTCTAACTTATCAATCATTTGCTTCGAAGTTGTACAGTTCTCTATCAGCACCATTTGCTCATACGTCAATGAAGACGTGATTATAAACATTACAGCTGCATCTTGCCGTTCTTGCTGATCCGCTGCTGCTGAGGTCCCTGCGGCATCTCCAGCACTCGCGCCCGCGGTCGCATTCACGATAACACTTGCTTCATCTTCTATGTACCTACCCAAGCCTTTTGCTTTCAACGCGCACTTTAATTGAAATTTCCATTGGAGGTAATTTACTCCGCTGAACTTTTGCAACATACCACATATTTCTTTTTCCATTGTGCTTTAGCCCATAACCATTAGAATATAAACACGTTATTTATCTTGTATATTTATTTTAATGTGACAATGACAGTCTTGTCATCACAACGAAAACATATCAAACAGAACAAGTAACTAATAAGGTTGGTTATTCAAACCAAGTCCTACCTATTTCTAACAACAATTCCCACGAAGGTTCAAACTTTAGCAATCATAATATTAGTAGGATTTGCAAAATTTCCATTTCGGTTTTTTCCTCTAATAATCAACGCATTTGCTCTCGTGGCTTGGCAGAGTACTAAATTGAAGTCGGTTAAAACTTTGTTTTTAAAGTAAATTATTGATTTTATTTAGACTAATAAAAATAATATACCAAACAGTATTAAATGGGTTTTATTTGATTCAAACATTATGAAAGGAACACTAATCTAACTGTAAATGTATGTGAGTATAATATCATACAATATTTTCGTAACTTCGCAAACAGAACATTTTATCAGTTCATATTGTAATTGGTTACCTATCTGAATTACAAAATTTGTTTGTCCTATTTTCATTTCGGCATTTACTATTCGACAAACTTCGTTTGCCTTTTTTTTCGTTTGTCCGACACTTTAGTTCGCGACGTTTACGGCTGGTCATTTTATGGTTTAGCTTTTGTAATTGTTTGACAAATCCATGATTCCCAATTATTTGTGTACCCGCAATATCGTTATACCGACGTAACGATTCGGTTGATAATCTGTTCGTATTTTATCAAATCGACTTTATTATATTTGACATAATATTATTGTTTATACGGAGCACACATATGTTACTAATTCATATGTTTGTTTATGAAAATGGTTGTTACCTTATGCATTTTCAATATTAAAAACATTAGCAAAAAGTTTAAAATTAAACTAGGGTTACCCTCCTAAAGCTATGTCGGCGGGCGATTGTAAAATACGCCAGATCACGAAATTCCGAGGCATATCGCATACGTAAATGAAAAAAAAAGGAGTGCGGACTGACAATCTCCAGCGAGTCGACGCCACCCCGCTGCGCGGGGTGTCTATTTCTGGTCTGAGGGGCACAAGTGAACCCTAACCTAACCGACCTAAGACAGAGTTCGCTTATGACAAGCCATTTTTGTCCGCCCTGATTATTGGCTCCCAACAAACACGGCCGCCTTGAATTTCCCTCAAAATGAACATTTGGCTAAACGTATGAAATGCGGAAAGTAATGATGGATAAGGAAAAAATTAGCTGTGAAACAAAAGTTGTAACAAGCCAAAGCCCAAATGACTGTAGCGGTAAAAGTTTTTCGGACAACTGAAACATTTGGATAACATCAAATGGTAAATGAAAAAAGTAATGAATTGTATATTCGGAGAACTCATAATAATACGAAAGGTTTTCGGACAAACGATATTCGGTCAATAAATTTTAGTGATTGCGATAGGTTACCATTGTAATTAGGAATTAGGTACATCTAGCGTCATCTAGTGACTAATAGATATGTACATATGGCAACGCTCATTTCACGCTATTTGTTGTTCTCCATACACAAATTCATCCCCTCTTTCATCCCTAAAAGGGATGAAATTTGACATAAATTATAGCCTATGTCCTATTCTGATGGTACATAACTGGAAAGTTTCATAAAAAATCGGCCAGTAGTTTTTGAGATTAATTGGAAGATTTAAACATACATCCATCCATCCATACATCCAAACTTTCGCATTTATAATATTAGAAGGATTAATAGGATTCTCGACTCGTGACAACATTTCTTAGTGGTTGGCCAAAACTCGTAGCTACTTCTACTGCTGAACCTACACATTACTTAACTAGCACTTACAAAGCGCTTGAGACAACGTTTCAGTAAGTATGATTCAAATATAATTGTAATTGAAGTATTGTTTTCGTACCTGTATTTTTCCCACAAAATATTGTTGTTATTCTTCAAAATATTACGTTTAGACGATCGCTGCGATTGACGATTAGCTCTCCACCATAAAATGTCCCGTCGGTCTAGAGGACACACTTCTTTTATCTGAAAATTAAACTTTATTGCGCCATATGCAATCAAATTGATTTTGCAACGAGTGGTAAACAATGATCGAGAACGACTGACTTATTTTTTTGCATCATAACCCGATCTGAGAATAATTCAAGGTACATTCTCTCTGTTCCTAGCTGCATATCCCAACCCACATGGTCTCCCGACCATGTGGGTTGGGATATGCAGCTACGAGGAAAGCTGACCCCCAGGTCAGCTTTCCTCGTCTTACTTCTCTACTTCGCTCGGAGCTTCGGATAGCTTAACTTTTAGTGAGACCAGAAAGTGGTTAACCACTTTTAAAATATACAAATAGTTAATAGAGTCAAAAAGTGGTACTTAGATCTCTTTCACGCATCAGTATCGAGATAGGTGAAATATAAACATACACATTTAATTTCCTTATTTACCTTATAAACAGCGACGCCTGCTAGAAAGATGCAGGCAATATTGACGAGTGTGAGACATAGAGAAATCGAGCCGAGGATAGCCAGCTCGGTGGGTTGGTCATTGCTGTAGTAGAAGGTCCTCACCACGCCCGTCCAGCTCTGGTCGTCGGCGAATATCAGGTGCACTAACGCCATCGCCCATAACAAACCCTGAGGAGCGTTTAAACTGATTACTGGGGGTCTATTCCACTAAACGTACCGAATTGGTATCGGTATGTGTTGGTATTAAGTAAGTCGCTCAAACAAGACTCGACTATGGTAGACTGTATTCGAATAGATATATATAGATTTTTTAAGAATAAGTAAGTAGAACAATGCGACTCCCGGAGGGGTAGTAAAACACTTCCAAAAGCAATCCACAAAAGCCTGTGGTGGCCGCGTTTTAGTACAGATAAAGTAAAACTAAATATGACGGAACTTTATCTTGGCACTAGAAATGAGGATGTGCCAAGTCCTACCAAAATTAGGTATAGCCACCAGCACGCCCTCCTAGAGCAGGCGTGTCACACATCTAGTAAAACAGTGGCTTACAGCATTGACAGCAGGCGGCAGCAGCGACGCGGAGATAGCAACACCGACCAGTGAAGCCGTGTATTCTCCGAGCATAGCTAACGCCACTCCTGCGCCGCTAGGTATAGCCACCAGGACGCCCACCTAGAGCAGGCGTGTCTCACATCTAGTAAAACAGTGGCTTACAGCATTGACAGCAGGCGGCAGCAGCGACGCAGAGATAGCAACACCGACCAGTGAAGCCGTGTATTCTCCGAGCACAGCTAACGCCACTCCTGCGCCGCTAGGTATAGCCACCAGCACGCCCACCTAGACCAGGCGTGTCTCACAACTAGTAAAACAGTGGCTTACAGCATTGACAGCAGGCGGCAGCAGCGACGCGGAGATAGCAACACCGACCAGTGAAGCCGTGTATTCTCCGAGCACAGCTAACGCCACTCCTGCGCCGCTAGGTATAGCCACCAGCACGCCCACCCAGAGCGAGCGTATCTCACATCTATAAGTACAGAAAATCATGAACGATCACTCAAACTAAGGGATAAGTTAGCCTAGGTTCTTACGAGTATATAAACATATGGTATGGAAGTTTAGGAGTAAACATTTCCATAGTATGTACAGGGTGCTCGTGAGGAACCCGAATAATTTGGCCAGCGTCTTCCTAAGGTCGTATGGAGTAAAAAATGTTATATGAACATAGGTCGAAATTTTTTTTTTTTTTTTTGTTTTTTTTGTGAATTTGCAATCGGTCGCTAGACCATAAGCGAATTTGTGGTGAGAAGAATGGCTTGTCCTGGTGGGGTGGCCAGCGCCACCTCTACCAATCAAATAGGTGGTCCCTTTTAAGTCGCTTGACCACCGCTGACGGGTCCAACAAATCTGCTACGAGTGGATTTTGGTGTAAGGATAGACGCTCTTTGTATAGTTTCTTATAGCGCTCGATTTCAGATGTAACTGTCGGCACGTTGAGATATTCATGAACTTCATCATTTCTTGTGAACCAAGGAGCGTGGACTATTGCCCTCAGAATGCAATTTTGTACTCGTTGGAGACAGAGAACATTGCTTTTACTCGCAACTCCCCATAGTTGGATTCCATACGTCCAAATTGGTTTTAATACCGAGTTGTAGATAAGAAGCTTATTATCTATGGACAGTACAGAGTTTCTTCCTATAAGCCAGTACATATTTCGAAACTGGTGGTTTACTGCATCTCTCTTTTGTTTTATATGATGTTTCCATGTGAGGCGCCTATCAAGATGAAAGCCCAGGTATTTCACACAGTTCGTGTGTGGTAAAATGTCATCACCAAGTCTTACAGGCGGGCAGTTTCCTCTCCTCAAGGTGAAAGTGATGTGGCTAGACTTTGCTGCACTAGCACGTATGCGCCACCTGCGCAGCCATTCGTGGATAGCGTCTAATTGTTGTTGAAGTTTCCGACTGGCAGCGGCTGGATCGTTGTCAACAGACAAGTAGGCTATGTCGTCGGCATACGTTGCCACGGTGATGTCGTTGTCCACAGGTAAGTCACACGTGAATATATTATACAGTACAGGTCCCAGAACTGATCCCTGGGGTACGCCAGCCTTTGTATCAAGAATGCTTGATCGCGTTTCTCCTTGCTTGACTTGAAATGATCGATCAGAGAGGTACGATGCGACAAGCGTAAACATCGAATGTGGCAGTTTTTCTTTAATTTTTGCCAGCAGCCCCCGGTGCCACACGCGGTCAAAGGCCTGCTGCACATCAAGGAACGCAGCTGAACAATACTTTTTGCGTTCAAAGCTCTGTCTAATCGTGTGATATACTCGATGAACTTGTTCAACCGTTGAGTGATACTTGCGAAAACCAAACTGATGAGATGGAATAACAGCACAGTCTTCCAATGCTGTTTTAAGTCTCACGAGGAATATCCTTTCCCAAAGTTTAGAGAGTAGGGGTGTTAGGCTTATTGGCCGATATGATGATGGATCGTGTTCAGGCTTTCCTGGTTTATGAATCATCACTACTTGTGAAATTTTCCAGGGGACCGGAAAGTGGGAGGTTCTAAAGATTGCGTTGAATAGGCATGAAAGAAAGACGATACCCTTTCTGGTCAGGTTTTTTAATACGGTCGGGGTGATCAGATCGTATCCCGGTGCTTTCCCGGACTCTAGCGCCTTTATCTCCTTAGCAATCTCCCTCGGCGAGGTTGGGGTTATTGGAAGACACATCTGTAGATCTTGGTAGAGGATAGCGTCGATGTCAGACTCATCGGCTGAACTCTCATTTGGCGTAAAGACTGCAGCAAGATGTGCTGCAAAGACCTCTGCTTTTTCTGAGTCAGTTCTGGCCCAAGAGGAGTTCTGTGATCTAATCGGAGGATAAGATTGTTGTGGTTTGCTTAGGTTTTTTGTTGCTTTCCAGAGTGAATGCACGCCTTTTCCAGATGGGGACAGTAATTCAAGGTTTTTCTTCACTGTATCATTGGCCGACTCTTTTAGAATAGCTTTAAGGTCTTTTATAGCTCTGTTTAGTCTTGTTTTATCCAGTGGGTGGCGGGATTGATGCCATATCCTTCTTAGACGGCGCTTGTCCAAAATCTTGTGTTTTATATCTGGTGGGTTACTAGAAGGGACACGGTTTTCATTTTCGGCCGGCGTATTGGTCCAGGCTGCTACTTGTACTAGATTTGTAATGTATGTGCAGGCCTTGTCGACCTCTTTTGCATCCTTAAGGGGGATCAAGAGATCAATGTTTTCATCAAGATAACTTCTGAAACCTTCCCAATCTGTTTTCCGGTTGGTGAGTGATTCGGGTTTTTCTCGTGTGAGTGGACTTGTACCCAACGTTAGAATAACTGGAGTATGGTCAGAGGATCCATCAAGACTAGATTCGATACCAGTGTATAGGTAAGCTATGCCCTTGGTTATAAAAAAGTCTAAGAGGTCGGGCAACTTCTGTGGATCGCTGGGCCAGTAGGTTGGTTCACCTGTTGATATTGTTTTTAGATGTTTGTTATCAACACAGCGCTTCAATTCTCGGCCTCTGGTACTTATACAACGTGAGCCCCAATAGGTGTGCTTACCATTCCAGTCGCCACCCGCTACAAATCTTGACCCCAGTGTTTGAAATAAATCGGCAAACATTTCAGAGGTTATCCTATGTCTAGGTGGGCAGTATACTGAGGAGAACGTAACAGTTCCAGTGCGGTCTTCAACTTTTATGAACGTCGCTTGGAGATGAGGTGTGGAGTAGGGCTCTAAGATTGAGTGCTTCAAATTAGCTCTGATGGCCAAGGATGTTCCAGCGTGCGCTCTTCCATCGGGGTGAGAGGTCGTATAGATGTTGTAGTCTTTGACGCGAAAGTTACTTCTCGCAGTAGCATGTGATTCTGATATTAGCACTATGTCTAGTTTATTGATCAATATGATGGATTCTAGCTCGTGTATGTTGGGCGCTAAGCCATTAATGTTCCAGGTCGCCACTCTTAGGGTCGCCATTTAAGCAAGCTTGTTAATGACTGTTGTCAACAGTCCCATCAGGGTACTGATTTGTTGGAGGAGTTGGTCAATTTTCTCGTTTTGTTTTACTAGAAGCAGTTCCAGTGAGCTTTGTTGAGTGGCAGTTCTGTTTTCCAGCATTGGGTTATGTGCATTTTCCGCAGTTACGTTTGCATATGACTGTTGAGAGTGATGTTGCCGGTTTAATCGAGGTCGGTCGCTAGCTAGTTTTCCTGGAACTTGTGTGATCGTAACTTTTGCATCATTTTCCTGTGTAATCGTTTTGCTGCGGTTCAGCTTTCTGGAGGCTATCTCTTTATACACCTGGCAACCTTTGTAGTTGGCAGGATGATCGCAAAAACAGAGAGCGCATTTTGCGGGTGAATTCCTGTCTTTTTTCGGACAGTCAGAACTTTTGTGTCCTTCGCCACATTTGACACACCTGTATGGCCTCATGCAGTTATTTTTTGAGTGGCCATATTGTTGACATCTATGGCATTGCACTATAGCTTTCCTTTTGAGTGGGTCTTCTATCTTAACTACTTGGTGGTAAATGTACTTGATGTCCTTCACCAGTTTATTGTTGCTATTGGGTTCTAGATTGACAAAGAAGGTTGAGGTTGGTTTTTTGTCCGGTCCATACAAGAAGTTATTTATTATGTATGAAAACATAAAAAAAAAACATATTTCGACCTATGTTCATATAACATTTTTTACTCCATACGACCTTAGGAATACGCTGGCCAAATTATTCGGGTTCCTCACGAGGCACCCTGTATAATGTAAGCACTTTACAGTACGAGTAGGTACACAATAACAAATTAAAGCGTGCAATGTAACACATAATCTACAAAGACGAACTTACGTCTTTAAGTAATTCCTTCCAGCTATGCTTTGAGAAATAGCTGTAGCCAAATTCTGGGTGCTAAGGTATGATTATTTTAATTACCTATAATTAGCTGTTCTTGCAGTTTTCTCAACATACGGCATATAAATTTAGGCACCGCAGTCTAATTTATTTCTTTGAAATATTCAGTAGAAATTATAGAACACCTTTTGTTAAAACCGCGAAGGTAGGCCACGACTAAAGAACCAAATTGAATAGACGAGACGTGGTAACACACCTTTTATCCATGATAATACTCGATCAAAACAGGCGATTACAATCGCGACGACCTAAATTAGGGTGAATTACTTCCACTTGAATTTTCCTTTCATTTCACTGAACAAAGAGAATAATTCGATTTTTGAAATTGTTGATCCCTTTTTGATTCACGATTTCCGGGTATGGGATAATAATTTCAGAGCATTTGTGCAAAAAGTTGGATTTTAACACTTTGAGTGCCAGGAACCCGCTAGGTGCTCTGCTCATAGGAGCTTTCCTCTATCTATACATACCCGTTTACACATGTTATCGGCGTAACGCTACGAAATTATTGGCAGTGAATGACTTAAATATAACACACAACTCTGATGAAATTACGAATCTTTTGCCTGAAGGCCCGAGATGCTAGTAGGTCTACGAATTACGTAGGTATTTTTTCAAGCCGGCATTTTAGATGCACGGATGAACCTATCTCGCTTTTTTCTGGCCGCATTTTTCCAATAGTCGAAAAATTTCACCCAGTTTTTGAGGCTTGCTCTTGAACCACGTTAGATAAATTGCTCGCCCATCGATCGTTTCGACGATCAATTGTTCTTAGTAGGTGCCACCTACTAAGAACAATCGTGATTCTGTAAAAAATAATTAAGAGCGCGGTCTTAAGACGAAATACCATTTTTCCATACAAACGTTCTCGACTGTTTCCTCCGAGGATTTTAGATAAAATATTTTTTGAATCAAGATTTTGTTATACCTATCACACTCTTGTCTAGTACATGAACCGCCAATGAGTTGGAGCAAAGGAAACTCGTCATTGCTGACAGTATTAGGAGTAGATGAGGTTATGGATGCCGAGAGTAGAGCGCGGCACACACTTTGTCTGTCATGTTGTGTTGTGACGCATTAGAACGGTATCGGTTCCATAGATTTAGGTAATATGATAGCTTTCACATTTCTCTGACGAGAACGGCATCAGAGAAATGTGAACGCAACCATATTAAATGTATGAAACCGATAACGTCTCTGATGCGTCACAAGTCACAACACAGCACAAAACGACAGACAAATGTGAATACGGCTTTGCACGAGGAAATGTGTGTCATTTGCTTTAGGCTGCAGCTAGCGGTTGCGGATAGCGGTACCTAGCGTTCGGCAGCTAATATAAAGTTACATCTATATCATGTTGAACATGATACATGGTAGGTAACATACCGCGCCATCATCTCGTTTGTAGGCCACTCGCCGACTCCGTACCGCTCGTCTACGGCGCAGATGGTAAGCCCGAAGAGGAAGCCTATGACCAGCGCGAGGAACAAGCCCAGCAGCTCATGAAGTACTCCCATCTGCTGGAGAGACCGATCGCGGACAGCGGTGCCTAGAGTGCCGGCGGTTATTGGACCCTAGGAAATTGGGGTAAGTAAGTTCTCAGATTATTCAGTGCTGGTGAGTCGGACTCGGGATCCAGACTAAGGGGCCAAAACCGCGCCCCCTAAAGCATCACCATTAATCGGATTGACTGATAGAGAATGATTAATGGCATTAAGTAAGCCTTTAGTGCAATAAATATTTTGTTTTTTTATTTCTAGTGGGGTCAACCCCTCTAACCATAATCCTGAATTAGCCAAGTCTGATGGTATGTAGTATATAGTTACATTAGGAGCCTGAAATTACCCATGATATTTTACTATAACTCCGAGAGGTGCATCTTGCACAGTTCCATTGGTGTGATATACTCTAAAAAAACTGTTCCATATTCAGGTTAATAATTGTTGTTTCAATCAAACTAGACGCAACTTTTCTTGTCATACAACACGCCTCTCCTTCAACCGCTAACTTTAATGTAAAGGTTAATTGATGCTTATAATTCAACAACCGTATTACTTACCATTAGTGGCGAAATGAGCATGCTAGCAACCAGAATAACAGTTGAGTTCTCCGCCAACCCAATAGCTGCCACGAAGGCAGCCACGATAAGCAGGAACAGCCAGTCAAAGGTCAGAGTGGCCTCTGCTCGCACGTCGTGGACAACTTGGGCCAAGTTCGTGCGAGCTCGTACCGAGGAGGCGAACCGGGCCCAGGAGGACCCATTAGCGCTATAATACATGGTAAAACATCCTTCATCATATCATCAAATAGGAAATTAGCTGATATTTCACATAGGTAAGCTTGATCTTCATTAAATTAAAAACCGAATTTCCGCTACTTAGGAGTCTTAAGGCATCAGCTTCTTCATGCTACGAGCGACGGCTAACTTTGTCTTAGTAATTCAGTTTCTTTATTGCCAATAAGGAATCAATCCATGCAGTTATGCATATAATAGCATAAAAACAACAATAAAAATCACAATAAAAAAAGGGTGGGTCATCTTAGGGTGCTCAATGAGTTATACTTTACTCGTCACACTTCAAAAACGCTCATTGCGTAGAGGCTCGTTTGCGGCTCGGATCGATAATTATTGTCTTGGATAAAATGGCTCGGTTTATGAACTTGTTGTATAATCTACTATTTAGTAAGTGAATAATACGAAATAGTGATCTGCTGTGAGCTACCTACTGAGCTTAGCACCCAATTTAAGATTTTGAATTGCGTGTTGATTAAAGAGTTAGTCAGAATGAAATAGGTAAAAACCGCCTTTATAGCAGAACTCTTGCACCTAATAGTAAATTCACGCTTATAGTGCATTCATCCTTACTTGTCTTATTTGGTAAACAACATTCTAACCTCAAAATGCATCTTTTTAGGACAGAATAGAATTTTGTGAGTATTAGATCATGCCGAGACGACTTTTCGGACTACACTTCACGATTTTTTTGTCTTGCAACGCTTTTTTTACGATAAAATAGCTGTTATAGTCTAAAAAGATACATTTTGAGGTTAGAATGTTGTTTACCAAATAAGACAAGTAAGGATGAATGCACTGTAGTATCTAATATGCATTACCTACCGTTTTAATTCCTCAATATCATTTTCTATATGCGCCGAACTTGCTTTAGTACCATTGAAGTGGAGTGCGCAAGGAATCACGCTTACTGAAGATTGGAATCGAGAGCCGATGCCGAAGTTTGCAAGAATTTGGAGTAGCTCTTCACACAAGGCGCTGGATTCCAGTGAAAATAATACCTGAGTAATTAAACATATTTACATTTTCCAATCAAGGTTTCAAAGTGATTATGTACTCACCTACTAATTTAAATCATGCTGATTTAGGTACCAGGTTATCTTTTCTATATCACTTGTCGTAAAGGAAATACAACTATCAGGAATTTCGATCATAGTCGAAATTTGGAATTTAGTTAGCGGATGTTTCTGCTTAATAAACAGTTAAACTGTTAAAAAAGAGGTAAGTAGTGCATTGTTACTAACGATTAGCGGACTACAGTAGGTATCTCAAATGGTAGAGCGATGGAAGGATTCCAAAGGTTGTGGGTTCAAATCCCGCTCGTGGCGAATAATTTTTCTATTTACCACTTTGATCGAAATTTGGAATTTCGTTAGCGGACGTACAGTAACTTTCGGGAATACAACTTTTGTTTTTCATGTTGTTTTGTCTTTCCTGTTAAACTTTCTAAGAAAAACTCTGATCGTATTATTTATTTAAGTTGGCATAGACTTAAAGGCGTACTTTTTGCGTAATTTATTTGTATGTACTTCTATAAATATCTCGATATATATATATACCAGTGTACCTACTAATAAACAATTATTTGCGTCTCAACCAGGTGATTACATTTTCAACCCTTTTCTATTCTCCCCTAAAACAAATATTTGATAAGCTATTTGTATAGGTCAGCTACAAGTATAGGTAGCACCTCTACCTACACGAGGGTTGGGATTATGTGTATTGATTTGGTATGGTAATGCAGTTATTTGCTCGCTACCTATTTATTATATGTTTAGATACCCACCCAGTACTGTTGGAAATGGAAAAAGCTTCACTTCAATAAAATTTTCATCCAACAAGTTTAAATTAATATTTGACTTCCTAGTCACCGTAATGAAAGGTGCAAAAGCAGTGGGTTTGGTTTTACGGCAATTGGCAGTTATTCCGTAAATATATATTTATTCACTGAATAATAAATGAAATACATTATACATAATTTTGTGTTTTGGGTACACTTAAAGATTACCCAGTACTTATACAACGTGTTTTTTTTAACCGTCTTAGAGCCGAAGCCCACTTAAAGTATCCAAAACGTACTAATCATTCGTGAAAAAAAGATGGCGGCTAGCGGACTCTGCGGTCACTCGGCTGTATGATTATAATTAATACAAAAAAAAACAATATTAAAGCATTATTAACTGGGCTTCGGCTCTAAGACGGTTAAAAAAACACCGTGTATATCCTATCCCACTAATATTATAAATGCGAAAGTTTAGATGTTTGGAAGTTTATTTATTACTCAACCATGGTTAAACGGCTCAACTAAATTTAGATGTCATTTTGCACGAAGATAATTTAAAGCCTGAACGAAAATAAATAATAGTTTTTAGTACGGGTCCACACAGATGAAGTCGCGGGCGGAAGGTGATCATAAACGCCACGTAGTTTTACGAGTTCATACCATTTTAATTAGGCTTCCACTGAAACAAATTCTCTCGTTTTTATTAGTTAAACGCCTGTAATGTATATAACTACTTTTACTGCGGTTTTAACAGTAGAATAATAAACAATACCTTCGAACATTATTAGACGTAGTTAGAACAAGAAAGTGGTAAACGGCAGGTCACAATCGTCGCGGACCACCGGCGCAGCCTTTATGACGCGCTCTGTATGCGAGGCACGTTTTCATTGCTTTAGCGAGAGAACGATAGAAACTATTCTAAAATAGAAGCTGTATTAATATAGAGATTGGATTCACACAATTCATATTAAAATAAGTAAGTACCTACCACAAGCTAGACAAGTAGGTATTATTAAAGGAGTTCAAGAACCACCTACGTTTTATCGCTCTTGCAGGCCGGTGATGAACTTTTTGGAATTCTTTTGTTTTAGTTTATCATCTATGTCGTTTCAATATATTTCCATCAATTCATCATACAATAGTACATTGTGATACAAGTGCGAGCTAAGGTAACGGCACCTATTACCGGGGGTATCAAATTCGGCTACCATTACCATGGCATTTTCAAATACGCATTTTAAAAGCAAACTGTTCGATTTACAATAAAACATACTTTACACAAATGAAGCCTAATTTAGTTGACTAACGGTCCTGTTTACGCAAATGTGTGTGAATGAAATAACAAGCACGCAATCCGTCAGTTTCTGCGACGGCGGCGTAGGAAGAGGTTGTGTCATACAAACGCATGGCGTCACTGGTAAGTATACCCGAATCTTATTTATTATTTCACGCAATACCTATGACAATTGAACAAATGCTATGGATTTTAAATGGTTATCTATAGTTTTCTGCACAACTTTTGCGCGTCTATTACCAACGTGTCAACCAGACATTTCACCCAGTTGGACGGTTAGTATTTTTTTTTCCCAAGGGTTAATCTGGTTTGTCGGTTAGTAGTAGGCTTTCCTGACCCACACCCTGGTTGTAAGGTTGGTACTTTTTTTTTCTTAACTAACCACCAAGCTGGCAACTAGGTAGTCAGTTAGTATTTTTTTCCTAATTAGCCAATTTTTTTGCCAACCAGGTGGTCAGTTAGTATTTTTTCCTAATTAGCCAATTTATTTGCCAATCAGGTGCTCAGTTAGTACATCTTTCCCAGCAGACCAACCAGGCGTGCCGACCAGGTGGTCAGTTAGTACATCTTTCCCAGCAGACCAACCAGGCGTGCCGACCAGGTGGTCAGTTAGTACATCTTTCCCAGCAGACCAACCAGGCGTGCCGACCAGGTGGTCAGTTAGTACATCTTTCCCAGCAGACCAACCAGGCGTGCCGATCAGGTGCTCAGTTAGTACATCTTTACCAGCAGACCAACCAGGCGTGCCGATCAGGTGGTCAGTTAGTACATCTTTCCCAGCAGACCAACCAGGCGTGCCGATCAGGTGCTCAGTTAGTACATCTTTACCAGCAGACCAACCAGGCGTGCCGATCAGGTGGTCAGTTAGTACATCTTTCCCAGCAGACCAACCAGGCGTGCCGATCAGGTGCTCAGTTAGTACATCTTTCCCAGCAGACCAACCAGGCGTGCCGATCAGGTGGTCAGTTAGTACATCTTTCCCAGCAGACCAACCAGGCGTGCCGATCAGGTGCTCAGTTAGTACATCTTTCCCAGCAGACCAACCAGGCGTGCCGACCAGGTGGTCAGTTAGTACATCTTCCCAGCAGACCAACCAGGCGTGCCGACCAGGTGGTCAGTTAGTACATCTTTCCCAGCAGACCAACCAGGCGTGCCGACCAGGTGGTCAGTTAGTACATCTTTCCCAGCAGACCAACCAGGCGTGCCGATCAGGTGCTCAGTTAGTACATCTTTCCCAGCAGACCAACCAGGCGTGCCGACCAGGTGGTCAGTTAGTACATCTTCCCAGCAGACCAACCAGGCGTGCCGACCAGGTGGTCAGTTAGTACATCTTTCCCAGCAGACCAACCAGGCGTGCCGACCAGGTGGTCAGTTAGTACATCTTTCCCAGCAGACCAACCAGGCGTGCCGATCAGGTGGTCAGTTAGTACATCTTTCCCAGCAGACCAACCAGGCGTGCCGATCAGGTGCTCAGTTAGTACATCTTTCCCAGCAGACCAACCAGGCGTGCCGACCAGGTGGTCAGTTAGTACATCTTCCCAGCAGACCAACCAGGCGTGCCGACCAGGTGGTCAGTTAGTATATCTTTCCCAGCAGACCAACCAGGCGTGCCGACCAGGTGGTCAGTTAGTACATCTTTCCTAGCAGACCAACCAGGCGTGCCGATCAGGTGGTCAGTTAGTACATCTTTCCCAGCAGACCAACCAGGCGTGCCGACCAGGTGGTCAGTTAGTACATCTTTCCCAGCAGACCAACCAGGCGTGCCGATCAGGTGCTCAGTTAGTACATCTTTACCAGCAGACCAACCAGGCGTGCCGATCAGGTGGTCAGTTAGTACATCTTTCCCAGCAGACCAACCAGGCGTGCCGATCAGGTGCTCAGTTAGTACATCTTTCCCAGCAGACCAACCAGGCGTGCCGACCAGGTGGTCAGTTAGTACATCTTTCCCAGCAGACCAACCAGGCGTGCCGACCAGGTGGTCAGTTAGTACATCTTTCCCAGCAGACCAACCAGGCGTGCCGACCAGGTGGTCAGTTAGTACATCTTTCCCAGCAGACCAACCAGGCGTGCCGATCAGGTGGTCAGTTAGTACATCTTTCCCAGCAGACCAACCAGGCGTGCCGATCAGGTGGTCAGTTAGTACATCTTTCCCAGCAGACCAACCAGGCGTGCCGATCAGGTGCTCAGTTAGTACATCTTTCCCAGCACACCAACCAGGCGTGCCGATCAGGTGGTCAGTTAGTACATCTTTCCCAGCAGACCAACCAGGCGTGCCGATCAGGTGGTCAGTTAGTACATTTTAATTAATGATGAATTGACAATCTGTGAAAGTTGTGTTTAGTCACTTTCAGCTCAATGTCGTCTGGTACATATTATAAAGCCAAAGTTTGGCTTAGCTGGTTGGTGATGCGACCCAACGCCATCTGTTTTTCTTTCTGTAAACTAAATAAAAAATGTACAGGATGGAAAGATCGATTGCCACATAGAAGGCAACTACCTTAAATATATTGTAAATAGCACATACTGTGTAAAAGAGAATAGCCTTTGTTTTTAAAAAAAATCTGTATTTATGGATTTATGAAAAATTGCTTGCCTCAGTCGGGACTCGAACCATTCAAATGTGGCAAAAAATAACGTGAATTTTATGATGGTGATTGAAAGAGTTACTGATAAGGTTAATTTTTCTCTAAATAAATACAATATTTAAGATAGTTGCCATCCATGTGGCATTCGATCTTTCCACCCTGTATATATTAAATGCAACCTTTAAATGATATGAAAAATACTGTGTTAAAATGTTTCAATTCATGATTCTAAGCCGTTTCGCGACCGCGATCGTTTTGAGGTGTTGTAGAACGCACAGAGTGTAAGAATATCCATTGACACTACTTTAGTACCCACTTCACAATTTAGAGCTAAACTAGGGTCTGAATTCTCAAATATTTTCCTACGCATTTACCTTATCTAGTACTTATAACTAATTTTCTTATACCGGGTGGCCCATTTAGATACCCACGACATCGATTATAGAGAGAATAAAAACTGCAAACTTACTTAGAGTAAAAAAAAATACTTCGTCCTGGACTCGAACCCGTTCTTTTTGAAAAATAAACCTTACATTATTTCTGTTTGGATATCGATTGTGCAGGTCATAAAACTCATAAGCAGTAAATATTACCATGAAACACGATATCTAGAATCAATCAATTCAAAACGACCGGGTTCGATTCCCGAACTAAGTATTTTTTTTTAAATCTATGTATGCAGTTTTTCTTTTCTCTATAATCGATGTCATGGTTCCTAAGAACAAATCTTTGTATGTCTTATAGTTACAGACTTTCCCATACTGACCGATCTAAATGGACCACCTTTGTATACTTAATAATAGTGAATAGTAGCAGATACAATAATTGATTTCTTATCTTCTACTTCAATATTGCAGTGCTTTACCTATCAATTAAATTATTTAACCGTATTCAGTGAGTAGATAGTGAAAATATCCAAACTCAAAGGTATAAAAGTACAAATTATAAAATGCTGGCACAATTTTTTACAGTAAAACAATCTGTTGTTTTAATGTAGGTGTCATGATTCAGATTTGCTTCATTTATGTCATTGTCGTCATAGTTTGTCGTGAGCATATAGGTACATTATTATAATGCAAGAATGAATGAATTGGATTACATATCTCGCAACGGCGGCTCTGTTTTACTTCATGATGGATATCAATACCACAAAAAAAGGGAATATAAAAACAAAAATGTGTTTTGGGTTTGTTCCCAGCGTAAGAAAATGAAGTGTATGGGAAACATTACAATTTCGGTACGAATACTAGATATTCTTTATTACTGTCACAGAATCTGTTTATGTAATAAATTTTAGGCAGATTAGCTTTACTTGCTATAAATATTATTTTTTTGTTAACAGGGCACAAATATTGAAAAACAAAAACCACACACGTGTCATCAAAATTACAATAAAAATATTGTGGACTTGCAACTTGACGCTTGTGTTAAAAGATGCAAACAATTAGATGGCGTTCCGTTACCACAAATCTACCAGAGTACCGTTAGTACTCTTCAAGATGAAGGCGTAGATCTTTTATGTGAAATTCCTCCGTTTCGCAACGTGAAGACTCGGATGTATTATAATAGAAACAAAGAAGCGGGCGTAAAGAAAATTAACCATGGAGATGTAGTCGATGTAGAAGTACCTAAAAAATTTGAATCATTCCTATTGGCGGACTATGAATTCGAAGGGGATAGAATAATAATTTTTTGTGGAATGGAGTCGAGACGCCTAATGGGTAAAATTAAAATGTTTTTAAGTGACGGCACTTTCAAGAGCTGTCCGAAGCCTTTTGCCCAGCTGTATGTCATACACGGTGATCTAGGAAGTACCGAAAGTTCTACGAACATAATACCACTTGTGTACGCTTTGCTATCTTGTAAGACAAAGCGTATTTATGAAACCTTATTTCACTTGATAAAATCAAGAATACCAGACTGGCAGCCAGAAAAGTATAAAACTGATTACGAAGAGGCTACCATGCAAGCTATTACACATGTTTTCCCAGGCATAGAGCTCAACGGGTGTTACTATCATTCAAATAAGTCAATTTGGCGTAAAGCTAGAGAACTGGGCCTTACCACCGATAAAAATATACGGCGGATTGTAGCTCTTACTGCTGTGCTGTCGTTGCTACCCTTTAATAAAATCCACGAGGGCTGGAACTTCATAAAAGAAGATACTCTGGAACTTCAAGACTCAGTGAGAGTGCCAAAATTCTTGAAATATTTTGAAGATTTTTGGCTGCGGAGAGCAGATTTTATAAATCTTTGGTCGGTCTTTGGTGAACGTCACCGAACCACAAACTTATTGGAAGGATGGAACTTCAAATTGAATAGTAATATATCAAGAAAGAGAGTAGATATTATACAATTACTGAATTTCTTGCTGAAAGACTCTGCATACTATGCTGTTTGTAGTAAACAGATCTTAAACAAGAAACCGCCGACTATACGGTCTGTATCACAAATTAAAAACGATATGTGTATACTCAAGTGCCAGAAGCAGCTTTTGAATAATGAAATTTCCGTCGGGCATTATTTGCATAAAATGAAATAAGTTTCATTTACATTTAAGCAGTATTTGCCATACAACATACAAATGGATATCTATGACGTTCAATGAAGAATTTTGAAGTGAAGAGAAACGAGTGAAGAAGTTTTTACTATATTTTATTTTAAGATAAAGATAAGAATGTAAAGTTATGTTTTTCCTTACCCATGCAATTTATAAATGCTGAAAAATGATAATTGGTCATTTATTTATTATTAACCTATTCACCGCCACGTCAGACTCCGTAAGTCGTGTTTCACACGCCAAAGTCTTCGTAGCAAAAGACTGAAAATGAATTTTAAGTGATAGCACGTAGGTTGCCTTTACATTGTTTACGTCGAATTGATATAAAGTCGTTGGCGTGTGGGGCACTCGATCAACTGACTTGATATCATGCCAATGGCGGCGAAAAGGTTCAGGTGTAAATTTACTTGGTTGGTCTGCTGGGAAAGATGTACTAACTGAGCACCTGATCGGCACGCCTGGTTGGTCTGCTGGGAAAGATGTACTAACTGACCACCTGATCGGCACGCCTGGTTGGTCTGCTGGGAAAGCTGTACTAACTGAGCACCTGATCGGCACGCCTGGTTGGTCTGCTGGGAAAGATGTACTAACTGACCACCTGGTCGGCACGCCTGGTTGGTCTGCTGGGAAAGATGTACTAACTGACCACCTGGTCGGCACGCCTGGTTGGTCTGCTGGGAAAGATGTACTAACTGAGCACCTGATCGGCACGCCTGGTTGGTCTGCTGGGAAAGATGTACTAACTGACCACCTGATCGGCACGCCTGGTTGGTCTGCTGGGAAAGATGTACTAACTGACCACCTGATCGGCACGCCTGGTTGGTCTGCTGGGAAAGATGTACTAACTGACCACCTGGTCGGCACGCCTGGTTGGTCTGCTGGGAAAGATGTACTAACTGACCACCTGGTCGGCACGCCTGGTTGGTCTGCTGGGAAAGATGTACTAACTGAGCACCTGATTGGCAAATAAATTGGCTAATTAGGAAAAAATACTAACTGACCACCTGGTTGGCAAAAAAATTGGCTAATTAGGAAAAAAATACTAACTGACTACCTAGGTGCCAGCTTGGTGGTTAGTTAAGAAAAAAAAAGTACCAACCTTACAACCAGGGTGTGGGTCAGGAAAGCCTACTACTAACCGACAAACCAGATTAACCCTTGGGAAAAAAAAATACTAACCGTCCAACTGGGTGAAATGTCTGGTTGACACGTTGGTAATAGACGCTTTTGCGTACTCGTTATATATTTTTTGGCCTGGAAATTTATTTAAAATGGAATATAAAATACAGCGGTGATAGACGCCATTTTTAGTTGGGGAAACTAATACCGTGGCATACCACGGTAATAGTTAAGTCGGCGATTTGCTTCTTTGTGCTTTATCTTTTTTATATGTCATCGATTATAAAATCTCTTACAGCTATTGGAATTTTGATCTATTGACGCTATTAAAGAACTACTTCCGTGGTATGGAAAGTATCCAACAAACCCTTAATTTTTAACCAAAACTTTAGTACTGAATCTGCAGCCCTTATTTTGTCGTGTCGTTTAAATATTGTAATAATTAACTATATTTACTTACCAGTTATGTGATTTTGGTTTTATATCAAGCTTGTAATATGTATGTTTGATTTGTAATGAAAATACAATTGTATCCTAAAGTTTTTATGGATCGGAATTAGATTTTACAAAATTCCAAATTAAGTCTATTACCGATGGTAAGATCCCACAACAATCGGTAATAGTAACTATGGGATTTTTTTACCGACCCATTCAATATTTTTTTGGGTCGGTAATAGGTTAAAAAGAAGTATCTATTACCGAGTGACATTTTAGTTTTCTCTTAAAATAAATCACATCTAGGGTTCCGTTCGTACAATTTCATTTGATAAAATTGATTTCTCTGGTTCGTATTATTAAGATGTGTGGTGAACGGAGATAATAACATATTCCAGCAAAATTTGTAAATTATATAAAGTCCTAAAACATTCAAACAACCCGGAAACGACACATAAGTATCGATAAAGATGTTACTTACCTACACAAAACGCAAAATATTGTTTTCGAGTCATTTAGCCTGTTAGTATGCCCAGTATTGTACTTATTAGGTTTTTTATAATACCCCGTATTTTATTTATTTAATCTTTGAATACAAAATACCGAATCTATAGTATAATGTAATGTAACTGTGATTTAATAAAAGGTAGTCTTTACCTGCTATGTATGCAAGTAGTACTTGTTCTTATAACCAGTGGACATCATTTTGTTGATTTAAGTATGTTTTATGTTTTCTTTATTTTTATATAGTACGGAACCAAAGTCATGAATATTATTTTAACCCTCGATATTGGGTGCCGAATTGTGTATCAGGTTACTATTACCGATGGTAGAAAATTGCTACTTTTTGTACCCTTGGTAATAAAAGCTAATTTCGCGGTAAAAGAATCACATCCCATTCATTACCACGGTAATAGAAGATTCTCCTTTCGTGGTTTCAATAATTATTTTATCAAATATAATAAACTAAAATTGGTTCAAAAAGTTACGACTCTGAAAGTTAAATAAACACTCTTCAATAAAAAAAATAATCTAGGACGTTAAGGAGCTTTCATACCCATCATTTTTTATAATCATTTGAAAACTATCTCGCTTACCACGGTAATAGGCGCCGTTACCTTATGTTGATATTTACATCAGAGGCGGGATTGTTCGTGTGTGATAAGAGAGCCGAGGATGTTATTATCAAAGCTCACGCGTTTCATACCTTTTCATTAGATTAACATTTATGGGCTTCCTAAGTTATTTTTAGGTATTTTCTTTAGTTATTGATGGCAACAGGTCAGTAAAATCATTTAAAGTAAGTACATCGCCAAGAATTTCTTGATTCGCCTCTCCAATGCTTACGTATCTACTATTTCACAAGAGAAAAAAAATTGTAACTGAATCTCACCTGCCAGTAGTTATTTTCTCTCGTTAAAGTCCATGTGGCGTTATTTATTCCCAGCTGCGTAATGATTTCAGACAGAATCTGCGAATGAAATAAAAAACTGACTGTTAGGTGTTTCTAAGTATTAGTCGCTATACTTAAGGTGGTTAAATTTTCATACAAAACGTTATTTGACATTGACAGGTTAATGGCGTGATTTTTTAAGAAACCTAAGAAACCTAGAGTAACCTAACCTAACCTAACAATTTCAGAAAAATGGTTTTCCCGAAGTATGACGTCACTAACTAATATCTCAAATTATTCTAGTTTATACAAGTTTATTCAAGAAAAGGGGGAAGTTCGCGCAAATGGAAAGCAAACGATCCATTGTGATAAGGCTTGCATCCAAGAACGCTAAAAATGAGTGGATTAAGCAGAAAAAAACTAAGTGAACTAAAAAAGACTTACTTTCCATTAATAACGAGCAAAATGTTTACATTAACGAAAATCTTACTCAACAAATGCGTAAACTACGGTGGAATGCTAAAAGTACGCTAAGAACAATATATAAATATATATGGGTTCAGGATCACCGGCTACTGGCTAGAAGGAACGATACTTCGGGAATACAGCGCATTAAAAGTGATGCGGATATAGGCAAATTATTATCCGCTGCGCAGAGTGCGCAGTGATAGATAAGAAGGTCACACAATAGCGGGCGACAACACACGACACGGTTTTTGATAATGCTTAAAATTCAACGGTATATTAGATAACATTAGCGAAAGTACATCGAAATATAAAAAGTTTGAGGATATATGTAGTTGGAGCAAATATATAAATAGTACAGAAACGGACTTACAAATAATACACTTAAACATAAGGAGTTTGAGAAAAAACTTTGAGCAATTTCAATGCATACTTAGAAACTGCGAGAACTTAATAGACATTATTATACTAAGCGAGGTAAACATCAAGAAAGAAGAACTTTATATGTACAATATGGAAGGATATACAATGCAGTCACGTACACGGGATAATAAAAGAGGAGGAGGGTTATTGATTTACACAAAGAAAGAATTAAAAATAGAAGGAGTAAATAAGCATGGAGTTGCATCGGAAATTCTACAAATACTAATAAAAAACTCGAAAAGCTCACTCCATATTTTCGCCATATACAGGCCACCGAGCAATAGCAAACCCGATTTTATAACAGAGTTAAATGATATGCTGAAGAATATTCCGCCTGCTGAGGGCATAGTAATTATAGGAGACATCAATATAAACTTGCTAGTAAACAATAACGTAAATAAAAGTTACAAAAACACCCTGTGTGACCGCGCTCTAGAGTGCGTTATAAATGAATGCACGCGGGAGGAGATCCTGGACGGGCGACTTGTGACGTCGTGCCTCGACCATGTGTGGGTGCGCGCTGGCACGGGGATGCGCGCGGCTGCCGCACACATGCTCACGTGTAAGATATCGGACCACCATCTCATCGGAGTCAACCTAACGACGGCAGGCGAGGACTCACGCGCTGAGTATCGACAAAAGCGGGAAGTACAAATAATTAATAATAGTTTTGTGAAAACGGAGTTAGAAAAAATAGACTGGTCGGAAATTTGTAACATTGACTGCCCTAGAGTTATGTATGAAAAACTATATTCTACTTTCAGTGATATATACATAAAGTCAAAAACAACAAAATCGATTTATAACAATAGAGTTACACAACCATGGATAAATAACAGTCTTACCAGTATGTTATCGCGCAGGGATGAGCTCTTTAGAAAATGGAAAGCGAGTCCAAAGAACGCAATTTATAGGCTGGATTATACTAGATTTAGGAACGTAACAAACAAGTGTATTTACTGGGCGAAGCAAAACTACAAACAAAACGAAATCAAGAATTGTGAAAGTGATTTGAGGAAGTTATGGGCAACGGTCAATAGTTGGCTTGGAAATGTCAAACCAAATTTAGATGAGGTGGTGCTAAAATATCTGGGTAAAAACACGTCAATACAGACCGTCTGTTCAAACTTCGCCAGAACATTTACTATGGAAATACAAAACATAAAACATAAATGTAACGAAAAATTCCTCATTAGAGAGAACTATGTAAAAGAGTGCGAGGTATCTTTTCGTTATCAAAAAGTGTCACATACAGATATTGAAAAAATCATAGATAAATTAAACAATAGAAAATCTGCAGGCGTGGACGAAATTAGAAGTAGGGATATAAAGCTTATCAAAACAAGTATAAGTCCGATATTGGCTAAATTTGTAAATACCTGCGCGACAACCGGTGTTTACCCAGATATGTTAAAAAAGCAATAATTAGACCTATATTTAAGCAAGGAAACCACTTAGACTACACCAATTATAGACCAGTAGCTATACTTTCAGTAGTAAATAAGATCGTAGAAAAGGTTATTACATCCCAAATTAGCACTTTTTTAGAAAACAATAACATAATATCAAATAGTCAACATGGATTTAGGCGAATGCGCAGCACCTCAACCGCTCTGGCCCAATTCACAGACGAGGTAAATGAGCATTTAAATAATAAAAAATACGTTGTGACATTATACATTGATTTTAAAAAAGCATTTGACACACTGGACCACGAACAGCTCATTCTCGCCATACAGGAATGTGGTGTCCGTGGCCCAGTGGTCGAGTGGATTAGAAACTACTTAAGTAACAGGACAATAACAACAGTCATCGATGGACAGAGCGGAGAGGAGGCTAATGTGATATACGGGGTGCCGACCGGCTCTGTGTTTGGGCCATTAGGGTACATAATGCACGTAAACAGCATGGTTAATGTGGTCCACAAGTGTTCAACTTATATGTATGCTGACGATACATGTTTGCTATACGCGGATAAGGACATCAAAACTGTGGAAAAAAATATACAGGCAGATTTTACAAATATAATAAAGTGGTCGCACGATAACGGCATAATTCTTAACATAAACAAAACTAAATGTATGTCAATTATGTCGCCTTACGCGTCAAAACCATATGAAAATATCAATATTGTAGGACATTCATACGACTGTCTACATAATAATAAGAATCAAGAAGACTGTAATTGTGGTAGTATTCAACTTGTAGATAAATATAAATATTTAGGCGTAACTATAGACACTAAATTCAGTTGGGGCCCCCACATAGATATAGTATGTAATAAACTCCGTGCAATTATGTCAAAATTAGTAAGTTTAAAAAATATATTAAGTAGAAAACTAATGAAAATGCTGTACCACTCGCTAGCCGAGTCAGTAATTAGCTATGGGCTAATTGCGTATGGACGTACCTTTAAAACTTATCTTGAGAAAATTAGTAATATACAGATTAGAATAATAAAACATGTATTAGTAGACAAAAAAACTAAAGAGAATTGTAATAAAAATTATAAGTTATTATATAAAATGCTAAAAATCCTTCCGGTACATGAAAAAGTCAGGTATTTAATGTGTATTGATGACTATGGCTGGAACAGGTTTAAAACGAGTAGACTGCAGTTACGTAACCTCAGAGCAAGCACACAAAAAAGATACATAGAATGTAACGCTAACAACTATTACGGTAAAAGAACCCGTAAGTATATTGTTCCTAAGGTACATAATAAGATAAGTGCAACCTTAGAGAAGTGTAGTAGTAAGCTAATATTTAAGAAAAGATTAAAAGCAGAACTATTAGATTTATTTGATAAAAGTGTTAGGTAGTGCATGGCATGACGTGTTGCATAACCGAGGTATACCTACTTAACGAGTTATTTGTAGAAACGCTTATTCATTGTTTAGTTTACTAGGGTTAAGGTAGTTCATATAAATAAACAACAACTATAGTAACGAGCGTATTATCCGCCAACAAACTGTTCTCAGTTTGGCGGAACTTTATTTGTTAAACTAGCGTATAAGATTTTGTGAAATAAATAAATAAAAAAAAAAAATGAAATGAAATGAAATTTAAATGAAATTTACTTACTTAGGTTTCTTAAAAAATCACGCCGTTAGCCTGCGATTGTCAAATAACGTTTTGTATGGAAATTGAACCACCTTCACGACGCAGCAGCGGTAACTGTCTAGTCAGCAAAATACATAATATCTATAACATAAATCCTCATTGAAGTTGGTTTTGCAAAATCTCAGGTTCAGAAAAGAATCCAGTTTCAGCCGTACAAACTTTTCTTTGCCGTCCTGTTTTGCGATTAAGTACTTACCTACAATCATGGACGAGGAAACACTAAACTGATGACAGGTTTCGCCTAATGGATAGGGAAGGATCCAACGGCGTAGGCTGCGCAGCTGACGGTTAGGGCACATATTCTCGTATAAATTTGTGTGTTGACCATGAATATTTGTTTCTGTATTTGGATGATTTCTATGAACTGAAGTATTTTATATCAGTTAAATAAACTAGTGGCTCTATGAAAGGTAGAGCACGCGAGCACGTTTAAAAATAAATTAGAAAAAATCCACAAACTGAATTGACAAAATATCTTTGTCATTTCATTGCTCACAAAATGTCACAGAATCTGTTGAGAAAGCGACCTGTAGAGGAGACCAGCTGGGTAGCCGAACATACGAAATATTTTTGGACCTAGCTAAAACGGAAAACTTGGTGCCATATACTGAAATAATGCCATGGTTACCTTTCAAACGAGATATGTCTCAACTGTATGTATACACTCTGGGTACGAAATGCCCATTCTCCTTTGAAATTGAGCGTGTTATGTTTTAAATCAATCAAAATAGATGGGTAGGTTTATATAGGTTACCTATGCCAATTGTCCCAGTGTTCATTTGAAGTCTTTACCCATACTGTTTGCTTAGCGATTCATTTGATAGGTTACGTAAATGAGTACCTTATAAAAATAAATAAATTTAAATGCCTACCTAACTGTTATAGTACATTGTGATACAAGTGAGGTATGTTGATAATTACATAAGAGGCGAGATTGTTCACGCGAACCGCAGGTGAGCGTGATAAGGAAGCCGAGGATGTAATTATCAAAGCTCACGCGTATCATACGACGTTTTTCAACATATTTTGCGAGGAAAAAATCATTTTTATAAGATGATAATGTTATAGGCCTGCCAAATTATTTACTTTACATTAAGCAAATCATTAAGATGACAACAGGTTTTTACTCACAATTGCACATCGCCAAGAACTTCCAGTGGCGTCCATTCTATTTATCACTTTTCTAGTCACCACGAGTCAACATTTTTGATAATAACCAAGCACGCATAAACAAATTATACAAATATTTGTGAAATAAATAACCTACAATGGCGCGTTACAGTTTTTTTTTTTCGTGAAGTTTGAGCAGTGTGGGCACAGAAATCTCTAAACAGCCAATACAAAATAACATTATATTTTCGTTTTAAAATGTTATCTGTATTTAATTCATGTAAAATGTTATGAAAAGTGAATAGTTTTACTAAATTAAACGTTTCCATATCATATACAAAAAGAAATAGTCAATTAATTAACAAAAAGGATTTAATTTGTTTAGTCGAGTAAGAATCCATTTGCCGAAAATTTAAAAAAAAGCTGTACATTCTGTACAACGTACAACCCGGTTAATTTAAGAATGCACCGTGTTCATGCATATATCTTGCTGCAAGGTGCCAACGTGGCTTAATCGGGATATAACCATAACACACAAGTGTTGTAATGCAAGTGTTGTAAACACGCGTTTTTAATATCCAGGATTATGAGCCTAAAAGCGACACAATAAGAGGTAGGTACGTTACGAGCAATTGTGTTGAAAAAATCTTTGTATGTTAAAAAAATAGAAACGTTCTGCCCTTCTTTAAGAAGCCAGTAATTTACCTAGCTACCTTCGGTAAGTAAGTATATAAGATATATAGGTATCGAGTAGGTAGGTACCTGCAATGCCAACAGTACAGACTCACACATTTCTTTATCTTTCGGTAACCTTCTCCGACCGCCGCGACGGCAGCGACAAAAACGAATGTTACGATTTTTTGTGGTTATTATAATTTTCTTACAACCCGCTGCGATACAGTAGGTATTTTATCTATTTTGGTTTAGGCATATTTACGCGATGAATGACGAAGCAAAGCGCGAACGCGTGCGCTCATTAGCAGCACTAAAAGACCGTCTAAAGAAGGCCGGCGGGCATGTACGTACTTGTAATGGCGCGACAAAATCACCCCTAGTTCAGTTTGTGTCAGGTTTGTCCCCAAATATGAAACTATTTCTAAACACAGGCAATGTTTCCCGTGCCAGTATTCCCGAGAATGGGAATATTGGCAACGGCCCTTCACTACGCCTGTATTACCTAACTATTTAAGGGCCGGGTTACACTTTGATTAGTGCTTAGTGGAACCACTAATCAATGTGTAAAGGGCCCTTACTCTTGTAACCGCCCGGAAACGCCAGGTGGCAATGCAATATAACACAGTAGTGTAAGGTTATTGATTGCACCGTCGATTGTCCGCCGTAATTGGGCCGAGGCATGGGTAAAACGAGGCTGAGGCGGAAGGCGCCACGCTCGCGGCAACGTCTGACTGTTCAGTGTTTGCTACCAAACTGTAGTAGGTTACGCAAATTGGGCGAAATTGCAACTTAGGTAGCGAAGTGGAAAATCGTGAGAACAGATACAAGACTTTTGCTGGTGTAGCTCTCTCCATATCGCGGCTGTTTAAAACTACACAGAATAGGAGAGGAGAAATTATTGGTCATATGACGCATTTATAAAAAAAAGACAGGGTTGCACTCCGGGAGCGCCGGCAGAAGTGAAAATTTGCTAATTGTTTAAAAGAAAATTGACTAAAATTTAATTTTGCAAAAAAAAACACGTAAAAATCCACGTTTTGTAGTGCAACTCCCACTTTTTGTATTCCTGCAATTGGCAACACTAAATCCTACGGTCACGCGACCTCCTACGCTCCTACACCTTTGGCGAGTTTAACAATTTTTCCCCATCCGAGAAAGTGTACAGCGCCGCTAAAGAAGTTTTCACTTAAAAATATGTATAAAGCAAATTCAGAGATAATCGGTCTAAAATAATAAGAAATTTTTTGACCTCTCCTCTAACTTTCGGACCGTGAAATGAAATAAACATGTAAATATCGAACTTGGGCTATAAATCGCCCGCCCGCCGCTTCGCAATTCGAAGTGCAGATATCTCCATCTCTATCCCACTTACATTGCTCGTTACCCGAGTGACAGGGGTGCATGTATACGAACTTCGAGTTTCGATTTTCGTGGTAGCTCCGCTGTACACCGGGCAGCCGCGGTACGCCGGACAGGCATGCGAGAGCATTTTTGTCCAAGCTGAAATGGAAGCTTGAAAGAGGTTTTTAAGTAGAACCTGCAATTATAGAGTAAACTGTACTAAGTACCTTCGCGGCCGCTTTTCCGTCGTAGTGTGCCTTCTAGTAATTATGTTGTTTGTTGCAACCATAGAGATTATTATAAACACTTAATAATGTCGGTTTCACTTGGTATGAAAATTACTATGTTTATCACAGGTTATTATGTACTAACTTAACCGTTGTATGATGTCTAACTACGCTGCGCCTCCCGGTACGGTTGCCACTCGACAACCTTTTCGCCCCAACGGCTATTGGTTCTACGTGCAATGTGTGCAAGGTCAACTGATGACCTTTTCAAGGTCGCGAGAGTCCGCTAGATGCGGATGGTGCAGAAGCGGTAATTTTAGCGCTCTTTGGCGGAGGCCTGAGCCCAGCAGTGGACATCTTTCGGCCGATATGATGATGATGCATCGTACCAAAGATGCAGACCACCATCATATCAAACTTATACTTATACCTCTCCTAAAAAATGTACACTTTTTTAATTTATTCAATTCCCTTTTTTCCAATAATAGAGACTTTATTTCATTTAATTCCGAATGCCATTTCTATGACAGTTGGGCAGTACAATCAATGGTCTTTGAAAGGAAACCAAATAATTTGCCTGCCAATATGCCCATCCTAATGGCCTCTCTGATTTTTTTTGGCGTTACCTACTGTCACTGCAAAAATGTTCATGTTGCATCGAAGGGGACGTTACTTATATAAATGTTATGCAACACATTATTCCACTTTTGTTTTTTTATACTACGATGGTGTTAAACTAGAATACAGCCTGCCTGATACAGCATACACCGTAGCCTATGTATGCTTGCGACTCCAGAAGCATCAGAAGCGCGTTGCCCTCCCTTTACTAATTTGAGCATTCGTTGTGTTGACAGCTAGCAACAAACGCTGGTCTCTCGGTCCTCTGTCGTAATGTGGGTTGTGATTACCACTGAATGGGTTAAAATATTTTTTCCCCTCACTGCCTCTGAATTAGCCGTCTTTTATCCTTTAAAACCAGTGGGCAAAAATGCATTTTATCCACTAGTGGGGAAAGTAATTTGACGTTAGAGCGTGTTTAAGTCTCGCTCGTGGTTCAACTATATAGAATCCTTTCGCTTGCTCGTGTTTCAATTCCACACTCGCGGGTAAAATACAACTTTGCACCCTTGTATAACTAATAACTATATTTGAACTCACGAGCTGAAGCGGCGTGTCCCAGTGGAAAGCATCAAGCACATCCGTGATACTCGGAGGCCGGGAAATCCGCAGTTTCCTCTTTCTCGGTCTAATCGCCTGTGTCACTCGCCACTTCCTATCAAACTTGTAACTCTCGTTCACCATATTATCACTCTTAGACTTCACCAGCCCGCTCTCACTGCTCCCGTCCACGAATTCCATCGACTTACACTTGTTCATCCCGTGTTCCCCGTAAGTATACGATTCGAAACAGTTCCCGAATCTTTTGTTATTCTTCAATTCGCGGATTATTCTCGACGTGTTTTCGTATTTTTCTTTTGTCATTACGAGTTTTAAAGACTTTGCCTTTTCCTTTAAATTTTCTTCGTGTTCTTTGCATGGTATGTTAACGATGAAAAGCACCCCCGCCATTGTAACTGTAAATATTTTTTGTTATTTTGTCTGATGTAAATATGTTCGTGAATCCTGTGTGGTTCAAGTGCGTTGTCTTAGCGAACTGCTGTCCGAAATGGAAGTGTCATAAACCATTGTCTCGATATTATAGCATTCGTTTTGCGAAACGTCACGGCTTACTGCAACAGGGAAAAACTACTAAACAATTGGGATTGTTTAATATCAGGGTTCCGTAAACAAATGCAACTGAATCCGAAATTACGTAATCTCTAATCTATGATGTAAATATTTGACGAAGTGTAGGTACTAACTACCTACTACTTAGACTAGGTGGACTTGGCGCAAATCATGAGAAAAAAATCTCCATAACGCACCGAGTTGTTGAAAAGTTATGACAATGGTAATTTCAAAGGCGCGTAGATACCTACATATTTTTTTTTGATAATTTTCATCACGTAGTACTTGAGATAATAAATATTAATCCGGTACTTATAATTAGTAGATGCGTTATGTTTTGTTAATTTCAACATACATTTTCTTTATGATTTTAATCTAGATTTATAAAGTTTACCGGATATTCTCATAATAAACTCGTAGTTCTTAGGAAAAAATCACACACCTCAACATTATGGTTTTACTTATTTCCAATTTTTATCATCACAAGTTCTACTGAGTACTTATGTAGGTGTTACAGTAGGTCTTATGTAGGTCAATAGGTCTTAACTATTGCTCTAATAACCACTAGTGCTCTTAGTGGTTTGCATTATAATGAAGTAAAATCACGACTTAAATAAATATGAATAATAAATACTACTTATAAAAAAAACTCAAATGTGTAAAAACAACAATTTTCTTAAGTGTACCTACCTAATAGCTACCTGCGAAGTCATTAGGAACTAATTTCGCAGGAAATGGTTGACTTGTCTTTATCGTCATTATCTCTTCCAACAAGGTTCCAACTAACTACTTCTAAATTGTAGTGCTTGTAAGAAATCTATGGAGTTTTTTTAAAGGTATTACATTGTTGGTCAATTTAACGCCATGCTTACACAAAATATGTACGTAATAGGTGGGTAAGCAGTATGGTTAAAGTTGCCGTTAAAGTTGCCGGCCGTGGAAAAGTTATTCTTGACATTGAGTTACGAGTATACTTAGTTCAGGGCCATTTATACCGAACATGAAAGCGTCTTTTGTGCTGTACTAGTGTATATTAGGTTACGTTGCTATACGAGTATAAGGAGTATCATCATGGTTCAGTAAAGCGTATGGTCATCAATTATCTCAGCTATGTCATTTTGACAACATCACAACAGCTTCGTAAGTCGGGTCTCCGCAAATTTTGCCGGTGCGGTTGGGTAACGAATGGCGTGTCGGGATTGAGTCGCGCAGCCGTGTAGGGCGGCAGGCCACGGGCAGGCGAGGGCGGGCGCCGCGCCGCGGGCCCAGTCGCGGCGCTGCCAGCACGCGTGAACCGACGCGCCGCTCCCGCGATCAATACGCGCCTAACCTAGTGTACCTTCAAACCATCATCACACATAAACGTCAATTGTAACGTGGACATTGGACAATCTGCTAGCTGATTGGCTAGGACGGTAGGACATTCGCGATGCTGAGACTTGGCCATCTGTCAATACCATTAACTTGAACATCCTCACATGATCGCCTATAGCAATTACAGCAGCCCTCTGAGCTATTCTTGGCCGCAAACAAAACAACCTGGTCTGGCGCGTGCGTTTTATATACCATTGTGTTTATTCACTAGGTTACGTAAAGTGCTGGGCGCTAGGAGATTCAATCGATAAGTTATTTGTTTGGGACGAATTTTGTTTTGATTGGCAATTTTGACTATACAAACGAGCTTAGTGTCACAACATAATTGGATTATATTGTCGTTTCGTTGTCATGTGGCCCTGGTGATAGTGACAAATTGGCACAATAGATTGCATAGGGCACTGATAGAATCAAAGTTAATTCCGATACAAGTCCAAAGGCAAATAAAAGGTTAATTAGTAATGGTGTTGGCAGGAGGCAGTCCCTATTATATAACGGCGAGCTACCCCTGTGACGTAAGTGTTATGTGTTCCTTCAAGGCTCGAGGCTAGACTTGATTATGAAGTAGACATCGTGTGTCACATCTTAGGATAAAGCCCATGGATATATCAGTCAGAAAAGCTTTATACCGGTCTTTGTGACATAGGCATAAGGTTTAATTTCGCCTGGTTTGTGGCAAAGCTTTATCACGATGTAGCGTTTTAATAAGCTCATTGATCACAAGAAGATTTAGTCGTTGGTATTTCTAATTTCTTATTTTCCATAGACACATACCCAGACTTCCCCAATCATCGATAATCTCATATGGTTTGACAAAGCGATTATGTCATAGAAACTACCTTAACTTTACTTTTCAGGGTTTATGTAAGACATAGTTTGGTTAGGTAAATACATTTTCATGATCGCTGATAAAATTTGCATGCACACGCAGGAATCCTATTTTAGACTTATATAAACATCCAACCATATATAAGTAAATAGATGGTGACATACAGAGTCGCAAAATTCAATAGTATTTCGTACTCTTAATAAATCTGGTTAACATTTAAACAAAGATTATAAATTATGTTTGATTATCCGATGGTAAGCCTAAGAAATATTTTTTTTCGAAAAAAAACTTCGAGTATTAAATGTCGTAGGTACCTACTTACTTACTACTTAAAAGCTTTGTGACAACTTAATTCGTGTATTTCCAGTTAAATAAGTGAAATATGCTAATTAACCAAAGGCTTAAAATTTAAGCGCTTACCTATTAGGTTTATCATTTCACTTTACTACAAGCGAATCTAAGCACCAAATTTCACAGTATTCTCGTCGATATCAATGTTTGCGGTCTGGGCGCAATTGATTCATATTAAGTTGAAATGCAAAATGTATGTCCTAAATTGTCCCTTAGGTACTGTTTATCATAGGGAATGCAATTACCGGGCAAATTTCATTACCGGTAAATTACCGATTTGAGTGAGGCAAAACCGGTTAACCGGTAAATTACCGTTAAATTGAATTTGGTTAATAAGTAGCGTTATTTGAGGTATTTATTATTTATGGTAAAAATAAGCTACGATTTAGTATAAAGAGTTATGTGCTGTAAATGCCGTAATAATCAGCTTCATTCATATTTAACTCTCTAAACTTGCTCAGAGGTAGGAAGGCCAGAAACTCAACTAATTGTTCTTAGTCCTACATATTTCCATTACGATATCAGTACAATACAAAACAGTTTTTCGGCGTTGGCGGTTCACACAGTGCCTGCGGTCATTGTCTTGACTCCCAGATCCACAGATACGTAATCCTACGGATTTCCAAATCTATAAAAAAAAATTTTACTGAATAGTAGAACATATTATCAAAATAATACAACACAAACTGTATCGTATCGAAAGATTTCTCTTAGTCCAAGAACGAAGGGGCAAGTTACTGTATAACCTGACGGAGCGTATGGATCTGGTCTACGGTGCTAAAGAACCTTCGGAAACCGGCTTGTTCGAGAGGCTGGAAGTCATCTAGCCTGCCGTACGAGACGGTTCGTAATGACTCTCGAAAACAGCTTATAGACGTGGCTCAGAAGTGACATGGGTCGGTGGTTCTTCAGCAGGGTGTTGTCACCCTTTTTGAATAAAAGAACCACCATACCTCTGTTCCTTGCCTTTGGCGTTCTCCCTCCCAGTAAGACGAAGAGAGGTATTTCTTCGGATTGTGATGATGAGTATACCTCTTAAGTTTGTTATGGCGTCTCTATTGTACTTATTCAAACAGATCATTATTCATATTTCATAGAACGGAACAGAAAACGTGTTTGCATTTTAAGAAGCTTCCACAAACGATCGTATTATTTAGATCCTATAGGCACATAAGGTAAGATAACGCTAAGAAGTTTATTCAGTTGTCATTTTTAAATGATAAAAGGAGGGTTATTGAGATATAATAATGACGATAAATTATAAATAATCGATAAAATGTATTAATTTATCGATAATTAGTGTTTCGGTAAATTACCGGTAGTTGTTTTTATTTACCGGTAATTTACCGCCCTCATATTCTGCCAATTTACCGATTAACCGGTAAACCGGTTTACCGGTACGCATTCCCTAGTTTATCATGTCGGGGCAGCGGAAAGGGCCTCAACAATCACTTTATAAATGTGAAGGCTAGAGTAATAGGCAAGGGTGCGACATCGCGGCGCGGCCGGTGCTATATACTCGTACATATCTCAGCTGACATGTCCAGCTTATGTCCTAAATAGAACATTAAGGTTTTCCAATGCATTAAATTACTCCCTACAAGGAGGTATGGGTTGCCAAAAACTAGGCGTCTTTCGTGTAGGCAATACAATTGACGGTTTAGGACGATATAATACTGGTTCTGTGACTTCGGTGAGATGTAGAACTCGCGATACTGTCTTTTTAGGGTTCATTACCCAAAGGGCAAAAACGGGACCCTATTACTAAGGCTCCGCTGTCGGTCTTCTGTCACTAGACTGTATCTCATGAACCGTGATAGTTAGACAGTTGAAATTTTCACAGATGATGTATTTCTGTTGCCACTTTAACAACAAATTAAAAAAAAACAATATTAATATTTAAGGGGACTCCCATAAAACAAACGTGATTTTTTGCCGTTTTTATGGATCATGGTACGGAACCCTTCGTGCGCTACTCCGACTGGCACTTGGCCAGTTTTTTATATACTTTTTTTTAGTAACGAATAATTGAATGAAAAAAACACTGGAATTATTGAACATGCTTTCAAAATTTCACGCGAATGTCGTAGCGCTGCTTTACATACCTGTACAGTGTACAGTCGACTATGAAGAGAACGATACTTCCAAAGTTACAAAAATATATATACACGACCTTAATGTTAATACAATAAAGCCGTGTATACATATTTTTGTAACTTTTGCCGTATCGATCTCTTTGTAGTTGACTGTGACTGCGACTAGGCCAGCGGCAAAATAAGTTTTAAACATTTGGAAGTGTAGAACTTTTACTTAAATGTGTTTTATCCTAAATGGAATCTTAAATGATATACTTAATGAGAATCGTTGCGATAGTGTTACCTAAACACTATCGCTGTCAAAGCATCCGCTAGACGGGTTCTCTGTTCATAAGCTCATGCCCGCTCACACGTGTAGCGTTACGTAAATGTTAGCAATGATTCAATTAATTTCTACTACTTGCTGAAAGAATATTGAATAGTTCTAAAGTACCTAGGTGTCAATTAATGACCAAATTAGTGGCGAAGTACTTTCTCGCTGAAGATTTACAATAGTTTACTTGACAAGTATATACACCAACCATCATATAAAACCAAATCGTCTGTTCCTTACATTTCACAGTGTTTAGAAAAGCGAAAGGAAAAATTTACAGAGTAGGTACTTCTAACCTTTTTTTTCGTGGAGAAAACCTGCAAACCTGGGTACTTCTAACCTAGTGACTGTTTTTTGCATTTCAAAGGCAACGTGCCCATGCTTGGGTGCATTCATACACACTTTCAGTGCATTCATTCATGTATTGTCGACCCCGTAGTGTGTAATTTTTGTTCAAAGCTACCTACTTTAGCTTTGAACAAAAATTGACATTAGTCTTCACGGTTATACAATGGAAATTAAGTTAGCAATTTTAAAGTCTGTATAAATTTATGCCTTCACCCGCTGCGTGTCTAAGCACGTATAAATAGTGTTTGCTTCTCAAAATATGATCATTCGATTTAGATTAGGTAACGTCTGCAGTAGGCAAAGGTACCTGAATAGCCTCTTATCTTATGGTCGTCTGGCTGAACTTACCCAAAACTTAAGGGCATGAATTGGAGAATTATGAGATTTTTCAAAAGCGAATGAAATTTATTCAAGTATTTATTTATTTAATCGTATGGCAAATTTACACAAAGTGACACACATAACAATCACTATAAGTTTATATTAAGGCCAATCAGCCATTTGATGGCTTCGTCGCTAAGGGCGATCAGCGAATGAAATATCAAGGGAAGATATACGTACCTACATAAATAAGGATATAAATATCTGTACACTCCTTTATGATATTATGTACGTATATTAATACCCTTGACTGCACACTATTTAAAAGACATGTAATCAAGTTATAATGACATTAATGACTGTATTTTCATAAGAACAAGATAGAAGAAACAAATTAAGATATTTATCCAATAGAGCCATTCCAGATAAGTTTTCCATCTTGTTGTCTCGTGCATGGAAGTCATAAATGCGTCTCTTATATGGTGGCGTGGTTTAAAAGAACCGAGGCCTCCCCATAAAACATTGATACAACCTTGGTTTTCTTTACAAGCTCATGCGGCTTACCCCATCCGTCAGGCGTAAACTAGACCTCTACCTACGCTTAGTTAGTCCGAATCGCGACGTCCAGATATATTTGTGTGTGAGCGTTGAGGTGAGCTTAAAACAAGTTACAGAATAGTAGGGCTGGTCATGACTTGGATGGTTTAATGTATCCAATTGATAAAATAGCCACGTCTTAACAAGTTTGCATCTCTGGCAAATCTCTGCAAGTATCTCAGGCCTCACATAATCCATAATTTTACGCGCTGGCCCCATTTTTAACGAGCGTATGTATGTATGTGGAATACATATAATAATCATATTTCACGAGCTACAGTCCAAACTGCTTGGTGGATTTTGACATATGAGGTGTTGTTGGATTCCTCAATCTTTGGAGTTACATAGGCTAGATAATATTTCCAAAAAAGCAGTTCGGCTTCTTGGTCAACAAGCGAAACTTAAAGATTTCGCTTGTTGACCAATCTACAGACAAGTGCAAAAATATGTATCGATTTAATTCTCTCATAACTATTTACCCAAAGCATAATCCGTTAACATAAGAGCGATGGAACATATTTATTTATGAGTAAGTGGTATGCCCCCATATTTTTACACTTGACTACATAACCATGACTTGGCTATGTAACTAAACCAATCAGTTTCTGTTAACCACACGATAGACCACGTAACCGGACTATTTCGTGGTCTAACTATATATTCATTTAACCTTGCTTAACATTTATAAAGTCGGGTCGAGGCCGCCGCTTTCAGCTGTTTTTATACGGATTTGTTGGAAGTTTGCAACTAAGCGTAGACGAAGGGTGGGACTGTTAGCTGTTATGTAAGTACTAGGTAAAACTTTTAATCCGAGAGTAGACCTTGATTCTGGGGCGCCCAAATGGTTGTACTACTACTGGTAGGTATGGGTGGTGGGTTGTACTGATATTCGTTATTTTACAATTCGCTAAGTAATAAATGGCTTTTATTTATTGACGTACCCATTCTTACAAATCTCATAGTGAGTGGCGCGAACTGAAGTACAGGTTAAATGCACGTGTATATAATATTAATATAAAAAATAAGTTTCAGAAATTGCCGTAAAAGCTAGAATCCCTACGTTCATACTGAAATGTATTAATGTATGGGTACTTGTTCATTTTAATAACTCGGGCTCTTCGTGAATTTCGACAGAAATTTCATTGAAAGTTAGTCGGTATTTCACCGTACACGTTTTATATAAGTTTAGTGACGTGCCCACAGATAAACATCGAGGTAGATAACGCAAACGCATATACTTTGCGTGAAAAGGTCAAATATAAACACGCATATTCTAACCATTTGTGATAATGACCAATTTATATTACCTATTTCTATTATTGAATAAAAAGTACCAACAGTACACCGACGAGCATGTATGAAGGATGTCATGAAATTGAATGTAGCAAGAAAGGTTTGTTTTTTTGTAGCAAGTGGAAATCCATGATCTCTTCCTACCCCTTCGGAAAATAGGCATGATTATTTAGGCATGATTATTTGATTACACTTATGAACCAAAAAAAACAACAGGTTGGACTCTGGGAGTGCCTGCAGAAGTGAAAACTTGAATATTAACGTAGTGCATTTTTGAGTTTTAGGAATGGTTAGGGAATAATTTTGCACGAATTGCTCTAATTATCAGTATAAAAGTACTATAATTTATTTGGTAAAATACAATATTCCTTTATTGCGCTATCGTACACAAACATGACAACTTCAATGATATTGTAACAGTTTTTCGATCAAGTCACGTGTCCGTCTCACGAATTTTCAATCTGACGAATCTGTCGTGACCTGTCGCGAGTTTTACATTTTTTCCCCATCACAAAAAGTGCACAGCGCCGCTAAAGAAGTTAACACTTCAAATTTTTTTTTTACCGGAACAGTAATGAATTGTTCTGTACATATGCAATTTCTCATTTGTCTATCTAAACTTTGTGCGTAACCGATATCAGAATCGAAAAAAAAAGTTTAACAAAGCACGTCTAAACGTCTAATAGACATTGCCCATTACATCGAATAAACGTTACATTTATCAGTCAAGGATGCGCTAGCTAGTTCTTTAAACAAATCGCCGCACTTGCAAGATCTATTTAAATATATGTCTGTTAATCTGTGGTAATTAAAAGCCCGACTGGCAGAGCTGACGAGCTTTAACATCACGGGCCTTGCTTTTATTTATGAAATACAATTTTCATCGCAGACGCAAATCGTTATTAAAATGTTCCTTCTCGAATAAAGTTTTTGATTGCACTTTTTACTAGGGTTCCGTAGTCAACAGGGAACCCTTATAGTTTCGCCATCTCCGTCTGTCCATCAGCGGCATAGCTCAACCATTATTACTAGAACACTATAATTCGGCATGAGTAGGTACTCGTATATAGAAATCAATCACGCCGACAAAACAGTAGAATAAAATCTTTTTAAAAAATCTCGTCAAACCGATAGTGTGGGGTGGGGTATCGTTAGCTAAATGGTTACTACCTACTGGGGATGTGAAAACAGACCGACAACTACGAAACCCAACACTGCGCGTGGCCCAACACGCTTTTGGACAATTTTTGTTATTCATTTAAATGAGGATATTACAGCAACGTTTGAATTTACATAATCTATTTTTCAACTTGAATAATGTGTCTCTCTCGCTACATTTCCTGCGCGATCCATTACGTAACATGTATATTATTTACTAGGCAGCATTTCGACAGTTTAATGCAACCTGCTGCTAATTACCCGACTGCCCGAAATAGAAGAGGGTTTTATTTAATTTGATTATGGTATAAACTATCATAATACATCAGTTTTGTCAGAGATTAGTAAAAAAACCAGACAGCCGGTCAAAATTAATTGAACGGGCGATAAAATAAATACTATAAATATACATCAACCTTCAGTATGTATTATGTATAGTATTATGAAATGAGTAGATATTGAGTATACCTACTTACTTATATCCATATAATATCGTTCTAAAGTTATAATTGCGAAAAAAGGGGTTGTAAGAATGATGTAGGTAAGGACTGAATAGATTTTAATGAAACATGTCAGTAAATAAGTTTTTACTTGAGAACAGCATATAAGTAAAACTCATATCTCGTAGCGTGGGCGTAAGAAACTAGTAGAAAAGGTATCGAAGACACGTCCACCGAATCAAACAACGTAACGTGACTGCTAATTTATGAGGTTTCTTTACACCCTGAAAATTCGGCCATTACAGCGAAAAATATGAAAAGTCTGGAGAAATTGGGCGACAAATTATATTAATTTATTTCCCTGGAGGCACAGGGTTGTAATTAACTTCACACTGGATCGGTGAAATGTGACACTCGCACTTTAATATTCTACTCTGTATTAGATTAAAAAAGTTACCAAGGCCGGTGTTCGACTAACGAAACGTGACCTGGACAGTCCCTTCAAGTTCCCATGTTTCGAGTCTCTGTCATTCTCTTTTTTTAGGGTTCCGTACCCGAAGGGTAAAATGAGACCCTATTACTAAGACTTCGCTGTCTGTCCGTTCGTCTGTCTTTCACCAGGCTGTATCTCAAGAACCGCGATAGCTAGCTATCTAGACAGTTGCACAAATTATGTATTTCTGTTGCCGCAATAACAACAAATACTAAAAACAAAATAAAATAAATATTTAAGGGGGGATCCCATACAACGAACGCGATTTTTTTGCCGTTTTTATAGATAATGGTAAGTGGGGACTTAGTTTTCTGGAATCTTTAATGTAATTCAGTTCAAATAATATTGTCTGCCCGGCCTCACGATAGTGTAGCTCGCTTATTTTGTATTCCACGCGCGTACACATTAAATGTACATTAAAGGGATGTAAAGTCGTTAGAGGTACCTTTTAGTTAGGTATGTGTGACATGGGTCGAATGAATATCTATAGTAGTTTAAAGAATTACCGTTGAACGAACATTGCAGGACCAATAATTTCAAGACCACTTTAACTATAACAAAAGCCGGCCGGCCTCTTCTTTTACTGTTAGAATGTATGAGATTGTTAGTTCTTAAGGCCTCCACCCACCGGACGCGTTTCGTGCGCGGCGCGTGTGCTGCGCGGCACACGCGCAAGTTGTAAAGCATTGAAACTACACTCCAAACACACATCGAACGCGATTCGAACTTGGGCCCGCGCGGGCCCGCGCCACTAAAGTTACAACTCGGCAGTGCGGCCGCGTGTCGTGCGCGTCGCGTGAGCTGCGCGGGCGGCTGAGTGTGATAAAGATAGCTAGATACATGTTAAATGTGTTGGTAGTGAGAGATATGACGCGCGGGCCCGCGCTGCTGCTGCGCCGCAGCCGCGCGGCATACGCGCGGCACACGCGCAGCACACGCGCAGCACACGCGCAGCACACGCGCAGCACACGCGCAGCACACGCGCAGCACACGCGCAGCACACGCGCAGCACACGCGCAGCACACGCGCAGCACACGCGCAGCACAGGCACGCCAAACGCGCGGCAGACGCACGGCACACGCGTTGATAACGCATCGCAGCCGCATACCCCCGCGTTGCTATACGCCGCCCGCTTGCGGTGTGAATATACCGATTCAACCGCGCCCGACGCGCGCCGCGCACGTCACGCGCCGCGCACGACACGCGTCCGGTGGGTGGAGGCCTTTAGATACGTAATGAATACTTAATTCATATTTATAAATACGCGTTGAATTCCTTCCTCTAAAATTAATACCTACCTATCTAAAACTGAGTCCGACTGTTTTTTTTCTAAAAACACGTATGTAAGTAGGTATTATAAAAATGGATTTCTGTGTTATAATTAACAATCGAACCAAATATATGAAGTTTATTAGGTACTCGTCCTGTCGTAGATAGATAGACGAAGGATCGTAGTAAAAGACTAACTAAAATTCTAACCTGAACAAACGAAGTAAAGCTACCTAGCTTAAGCCTTAGCCTAAGTTTCGTTTGCGAAATACTGCGTGATGTCCATAGTGGTCATACAAATTGGTTTCTATAAAAGCGTAAGGATTCTGTTGGTAGCTTAAAATTGGGCAATAACAAAACTGCATATTTTTTTAGCACTTTCACTTTAAGAAAATGGGTTTATCATTACTTAGTTTCTACTTACTGGTTAACTGACAGGTTTATTGACCTGACTCCTCCGGCTGTGCCAAATCAGAATTTAGAGACATTGTCGCTGGAGTGGCAGGCACTTTATTGAACAGCTTTCCAAGTTGGAAGTTGCATTCGAGATGGCATATTTTTAAATGCACATCTGTGTAAGTTTACAGCACACTAGGTAACTCCACTAATTAACTGAATGCATACCAGAAAAAAGAAAGTTGTGCAAAAAAAATAATAATTGCAAACTAAACATGTCCTACAAAAAAAAAACAAAAAAGCACTCAAAACGAAATGACATTTTTTATCGAATTCACACCAAAAATGTGGTTCGTACAGACGCCATCAGATATATCGGAGCGGCCAAAGTGCTCACAAATATCTGAACACGTCTCTGATGCCTTGACAATATAGACGTGTTCAGATATTTGTGAGCACCTTGGCCGCCCCGATTTATCTGATGGCGACTGTACATCGGGATATATGATTTATAAAACCAAAATACTAATCGTTTATCAAAAATACTAACTTGCACTCTAAATTGTAAAATGTTACTACGGAATTTGCTTTTTGTTTCTCTGTTTTACTGAAAAACATGTTGGTGCCTGGTTGGTACTGAACTGTAGCCAAGAGGGGCCGATGTTGGCGAGTCGAGGGCGAGGTGTAGGTTAGGTTATGGTTAGCTTCTATCCCTTAGAGCGAAAATAGGCACCCCGTAAAGCGGGGGGACGTCGACACGCTGGCGGTTAGTTAGGTTTGGTTTAGGTTAGGTCAAAATAATTGCCATAGACGCTTCTTGACGTGATCTGACACATTTTCCTAAAAAAAATCAGTCCCAAAAACGGCCCCCCTTTGGTACAGTCTGACCCTCTTAAGTATTGTTTCTAAACTGAGTGACCACTTAGTCTGCCAGTGGTTAGTGCATGGTAAGTTAGCATATTGATTGTTTTTTTGTGTACTTAATTACATAAACATGACTGATTAAATTGGGTTTTATTAAGAATAAACGATGTTCCTAAAATGATGTGGAACTAAGGAATTGTTAGATAAGTATACTATTTTGATATAACTTCAGTAAAATAGTTCTGCAAATACCATTAAACAGTAGCTGAATTTGATTTATTAAGTGTGCATAATTAGTGTGCAAGTCAGTATTTTTGGTTTAACTTTGGAATATTTTGTTCGAAAAAAAGGAATATACAGATGTCGATTTAAATACATGCCATTCGAGATTGTTATACATTAACGATTTTGTGGCATCTAGACGATATCATGAATTTTGCTGTAGGTACCTAGAACTTTGAATAACAAGGTGTTACGGGTCGCTTTTAAAATAGGATTCTATTTTCTCGAAAATCGGGATGAATTATGAAAGGGATGTAAGTTGATACCGGAGCTCACATAGACGAAATCGTGGGCAAATAGGTAGTAGCTATAATTAAAGTACTTAAATAAAGGAAAACATGTTAAAGCAAACCACTGTTTGCTGTCGTGTTATATTTAGATTCTAGTTCCTGGAGAAAAAAATATGTAGGTAGGACAACAACTGTCTACCAAGAAAAAAAATCCGTCTTACCTTCCAACCAAACCTTAATAATTAACAAAGTTTAACTGACTTCAATTCGGTACTTCGACTTATTCCCTCGATTTCGCCAAGATCTTACCGTCAGACTCTCACCTGATGACCAAGGAACCACCAGGGAGGGCTACCCTATCTAACAAAAAAAATCCAAATAGGTCCAGATGTCTTCGACTTGGGGAACACATAAAAAATAAAATATTCCGACGAAGTGAGAAGGAACCTCTCCTTTTATTGAAGTCTGTTACACAAGACGTTAAAATGAGTTGGAATGACGGGAAGTTTATTAACTGGAAATGAACTTGACGAAGTTCAAGACGACGAGTAGAAGACGTGCGCGTCTGCATCCGGCCTTAAAGGGGTGCTGGTTCACGCTCACGCGTCATCAGTATTTTACACATATATACAGAAGCTCTTACCAATATTGATACTTCAATTTTATCTTCTCGAAACGATTCAATGTAGCTGCTATGCTATATACAACTTGTATTACCTCGCCTCATCGCTCTCTCCTAGTACATATTGACGTCGCGATTCGTAACAACAACGCGTAATCGGAGGTCTGAAAACACTGGTTTACATGAAAGGTATTGGTAACTATTGAGAATAACATCCCAGCTTTCACAGAGCGTGCTCTTTTGAAACCGCGCGTGTCTGAATTCTAAGCTTCAACTTTGCTCAATATGCTAAATTCCATCTGATGTCATTCACCCTAGACCATTTATAACTTTAATGTTTTGTCTGGACAACACCGTCTAGTCTCTTGTCACTGGTCTGTAAAACTGCCCTGCAGGTCGGGGTTATTGCAAGACACTCTAGACAGGATAAGATTAATGTTGTGAAGGACTGCAGCGTTTTGAGATAACGAAGTTTGTCAATAGGGTATATTCATGTATTTTTTTTATATTTTTAAACGATTCTATAAAAGTAATTATAAAACCGGAAAAAAATATAACACTTTCACACTATCATTAAATGAGCTAAAAAAAAAAATTAAAACTACTATCATTTTCAGACGATTGAAACGCCGCCATTTTGGCGCGCTCATTTTATGACGTCACCGTGCACTTAGAATAAATTAACAACGAAGTGTTTGATTCACAGTTTGAATAAAAGTGAGTGATTAAAGCTTGTAAGATCAACTTATTGTAACGGAAGAGCACACAAAAGCTTATTATAAATATTGTATTGCCCCTATGTGTGAAAATAACATTAAAACTGCACCTGACGTGATATAATTTCATATGCCTAAAGATGCAAATATAAGAAAAAAGCGGTGTAAGGCGATGAGGAGAGATAATGTATCGTGCTTGAATAGTTTATATTGTTGTGAAGATCATTTCGAAGTGAGTATTAATTATGTTTGTACCTAAAATCTTTTTTATTAGGACTCGCGGACAATAACACAATAACCTAACCTAAAAATTTAATTATATAAGTACTTATTCATAAAACTATTCTGAGTCCCAATTTTTTAGTTATTAATGTTACAAATATTATGATTGTTGTTGATCAACAGTTGACTACGTGTGTTGATTTTATTCACGAAACGTTTTAGCTAAGTATCTTTGTTTTTACTGAGTGCCCTACACAAATTTGTTTCATTTATAACTCTTGACGAAAACAACCTAAGTTTGTTATGTTCATAAAGATGTTCTCAACATGAAATATACCTAATACCTACATATCTTTGATTATATAATGTACATATGCACTAGTTTGTTATTACACTTATTTAAGAAAGACACCTCTACGAGCTACCTACGTACTTAGTCATCATGAACGCATTAATTTTAGGCTGATTATACGACTGTGCCTTGACAAAACCGCTTCCAGTCATTGTAGCGTGTCTTTTTTCACAAGGAGTTACTGCTTTCAGTTAATAATTCCCAAAAAACACTGATTATTTATCATAAACAACGGCTAAACATTGCGAATAACTTTCAATAATCATACAAACGACCTGTTGACAGTAGACACCGAGTGTACGGTGACGTCACGATTCGCTCGGCCAATAGCGTTGCGTTTTGGAAATTTGCGAGAGAATTTGAAAATTACCACTTTTAAATAATTAAATTTGTTAATAGAAACATGATTATTTGGAAAAATAATCATGTGTGTATATTTACTAAGCAATAAAGATTACTCATGTTTTTTTTTGTCCATTTCTGAATCACATGCATATTCCCTATTGTTGTTATTGCTTTTCCAGTTGATCGCCCATCTTAATGAGCAATCAGTTGATAATAAATGTAAGTTATTTTTTATGTTAGAATTTGATTGGAACGACAATAAGAGTGGGCCGCACCAACTCGTTTGTAATCGTAAGCGGTGTTCGTAAACTCAAAACTCAAACTCAAAATTATATTTATTCAAGTAGGCCGAGTAACAAGCACTTTCAAATCGTCAGGTAGAAACATAATCTTAAGCTAATTACTTCGAGTAATTTATTAAACATAAAAAGTAACATTTAAATGAAATATTTAAAATTTTATATAAAAAAATACTAGTCTAGAATGTTTCTAGAAAGACAACCTAATGTCAAAAAATAAATAAAACGAGAATAATTAATGAAAAACACAATGTCAAATTTTTCCAAACGGAATAAATAAATTATAAATCCAGTCAAAACTAGTCCCAAGAAGTTTTATCATTCATGTAGTCTTGTGCGCTATAATAAGCTTTAGAAATAAGTTTACGTTTCACATAGTTTTTGAATTTATCAATAGATAACTCAGTTACGTTTCCAGGAAGTTTGTTATAAGACCTTACACAATTACCCATGAATGATTTTTTTATTTTTTGGAGCCGAGTGGTGGGCACCGCGAGCTTATGCTTATTTCTAGTATTAATATTATGTATGTCACAGTTTCTCCTAAAATTGACAATGTTTTTATGTACATACACAATATTTTCATAGATATATTGACAATGCAATGTCATGATATTAATATTTTTAAACTTATCCCTAAGTGAGTCTCTCTGTTTCAATCTATATATCGCCCGAATAGCCCGTTTCTGCAGAACAAAAATCGAATGAATGTCCGAGGCACTGCCCCACAATAAAATACCATATGACATAATGCTATGGAAGTAGCTAAAATATACTAATCGAGCTGTTTTCACGTCTGTTAATTGACGGATCTTACTCACTGCAAATGCTGCAGAACTCAGTCTATTCGAGAGATTAGCAATCGGAATGTATAGAAAGTTTGTCAAGTTTCTATGGAATGACAGCTGCCGGGTGCCGGCGCTATATTTACTAAGCAGAAACGTCCTCTAACGAAATTCTAAATTTCTATCAAAGTGGAATCATTAAAAATTATTCGCCACTATCGGGATTTGAAACCCACCGAAGTAAAATAGTTGGTTTAGCATAACTAGCATATTCTGTCGTCATAACCCCGGTAGCAGGCGCGGGACACTCCGCCATTTACGTTCATCGCTACAAGTACATGCCGGTGCCCCAACGTTGGGCAAACGGCATGTACTTGTAGCGATGAACGTCGACGTCGTCGTCGACGACGTCAGAGGGCTATAAATCTTAATGTTTTGGCTAAGAAAAAAGCGCCTTTTGTAAAGGAGTGTCCCTTCTGTTCTTGTACTATTATCTATTCTGTGCCGGTAGCTAATTTGCACGTTTAATACGCTTTTCTCAAACATGCAATGAAATATCAATTAACGTTGTGTTCTTCGGGCTTCGAAGTGCCACGTTTCCGTTCCACAATTTTTGGCACAGGATCACGGCGTTCAGCCATGAAAATTAAATTTTGATTTCTTGGAGATTTTTATTTATTTCATTTAGAAAAGCACTATATATACCGCGGCGTGAAAAGGGGTTGCCAGCCTCATTATTACTATCCGACTTCGCCAAGCTCGGCCGTCTATATGTACTCGGCTGGCAACCCCTTACCTTTCCGGCCTCTATAGTAATGTAGTAATGTACTACACTCTACACTCGGCTCACCTTTCCACCTCAGTGGGCAGCACGAACAGGACGTTAATGGACACCCCTGAATATAGGCCCTACACAAAGCTTTCAATAGGAAGCCTCAGTATTTTTAGAAGCTATTATCATGTACGCTGGTGTTTAATTATAGACGGCATTTGAAATTGACGAGGTCTTGAATGCGTAGTTAAGCTACTCCCGAGGTTACACAAAGCCACACCTTCACAGACTTTTGTGAACAGATTTAATAATTAAGTACATAGTTTATTTTGTAGATATTTACGACCTTAAAAAAAATTATCAGCCAGTAGTAGTAGGTAAAGTGGCAGTCCATATTAGTATAGACAAATGGGTAACAGAGATATTATCTAAGTTACTTTTTATCTTGCCAGGCAGTGTTGGTGGTTATGGAACGCCCCGCTTCGAATCTTATTTTGAAGTCGGTTGAAAGAAACGATTTATTATAGACGCACAGGGCACAGACGTAGATTCGAACACAAGGACTTACGAGAATATAGTGTAGGTACATTGTGTTTGGTCTTAGTCACAGTATGCGATCGCAACGCACCAGCCCGACAAATTGGAAACCACATGGATCCGAACCGATAATTTATTACGAGCATTTCGCACGGTATGTTATCGACTTCTTACTCTTGTACACGTAAAACATTTCGAGTTGTTGAAATATGACCTTTATTGACACCCGATAGCGAGGGTTTTTCGTTACCTTCATGTGCAAGATATGATGTTGGTGGTTTTGAGCAGTCGAAATTCGTATAACGAGTTTGGATATACAAATCATGACTGCTGCGAAAATTGTCGGGTTAGTCACGGCAAAAGTATCTATCTAATCTATTTCGGTGCAGTAGGTAAGTAAACAAGTTTCTGTCAAAAAAATCATTTTAGGTACAAGCTTTTACTTCCGACTGTACTTTTCTGTATACCACCATCAACTACTCAATGAGACGATTCTAACGAGCCCAAACTACACGGGGTTACGTCAGTTAAGTACTGAATTCCCATGGCCACCTTCCGTCCCCATCATCAGATCAGCTCGATGGTACCATAATAATGAATAGTCATCCCAACTATACTTATACCCAAAATTTCAGCTCCAACGGTCATCGGGAAGTGGGTCAAATTTAACTTGCAAGATTTGATTACAGACAGACAGACAAAACCGGACAGGTGAAGCTGAATAAAAGCTTGTAATTAAAAAGTAGTTATTGTCTTAAAAATTAGTAATAGGCTTTATTTATGAATCATACAGTTCATCTATTTTGTCCATACACGATTAATGTATGATACGATGAAAAGCTACGGTAGCCTAATGGTTCCGTCATGTGGCTAGTCAAGCGGCGGTCGTGGGTTCGAATTTGTGGTTCGAATCCCGCCTCGTAGTCAATGAGTTTTTGGGAACTTGTGCGGAATATTTACCATTAGCTTTTGGGCGAAGGAAAACATCGTGAGGAAACCGGTCTAATCCCAATAAGGTCTAGTTTTCCCTCTGGGTTGGAAGGTCAGATGGCCGTCGCTTTCGTAAAACTAGTGCTTATGCCTTATCTTGGGATTAGGTGTCCAAGCGGACCCCGGGCTTCTTCAGGGCACAACCGGGAATAACGCTAGGAAGATGATGATGATAAATGTAGTAAAGTAACCACTTTTCAATTTAAGTAATACTTGGAGTGTAGCGTAACGTAAGCGTAACGAAAATCTGTCACATGACAGAATAATAATAATACCCACCTAAGGGTACACAAGGTGCACTGTCTAAGTGATGGCGTTAGATGTTTTTTTTACAATATACAGAAATATATATATATAATACAAATAACTTAACGTCATTGTGATGATGATAGAATCCACATAAATATGTCATAGCTTTCGTAACAGTTGATTTTACGCAAGACTATTACAAACACGGTTTATATGCTGCTTGTTTATCGGTTAAGGTTACTGACGGGATACTAAAAGAGACTCTAAAACATTTCTGTTTATAACACCACACGGTGGATCACGCAAAGTGACCTACATTGCGTGCCGAAGATGTGCATATTCCATACATCGGGGCATATTATTATTTCATCGATCTTTGAAGTACTTAGTTATTGTAGGACAGTCTAAATGTGACTTTGTGTAGGTACGTTTTCTTAAGTGTTTTCTCATTTGTCCGTCTAGATTCGTAAATAACTGTAATTGTGGGTATATTTTCCAATTAGAAATACGCTCCCCTTTCGACTCTTCCTACAAATCGCAGTATTTATATTCGACGATAACTCAATTACATAAGTATATATGGCTGTGTAATATACACACACGCACACACACGGACGTATCTGACTTGTAACTGAATGTTCCAAATAAAAGCCGCTCATTCATGCTTGACGCGATGTCCACAGATATCGATTACAGGCTTAGCCTACTTTCCTAATTATTATTTAAACGCACGTGGCCTACCAAGTACGAACAGCTGAAAGGTTATCAGGTAACTTTTTGAACGCACGTTAGGATAACTGAACTGTAATTTTTCCATACAAAAAGTGACATTTTTATCTACCGAGATACCGGACGCGCGTAATAGTACATTACGTAACTAGGGCGTTGAATTCGTGAATGCTCCAGATCGCAGGTGTTTGTGGCCCTACGTCTTCACCTGGCCACAATGCGAGTTTTCCCGTACGCGCAGCGTGCAGTAAAACTCGCATTATGGCCAGGTGTGACGTAAAATGCGTTACGTGATTGAGTAACTCTTTGTACGTACTACGCTCGTTTCATGAAACCACACTCGTGTTTTAATGCCTCTCATTATGTACCAGTTGCATAAACTACTATAAATGTCCGGTAAACGTAAAAATGTCGTGATCTCATAGAAAATTATGAAACTTCTCTTGCAATCATAATTTAACGATTACTTTGCCTTTACAATAATGTGTTTCGCATAGAAACTTGACAGATGATAGTTACCAGTTTTTTTGGTCCGTTTGTCACTATCACGTAACTAGTTTTTTTAAATACAACAGTGAACAGACATACGGCCTATCTGGTAAAGCAGGAAGCGTAACCTTTACACGGTTTCTTTTGCGGTTCCAGAGCCGTAACCTCATTGCAGATCAGATGTTGCTTTGGGAATTCGTTGTATTTACAGCTAGACGTATGTACATAGATATCCCCGGATAGATAATCTCCGAGTTAATTCCCGGGAGCTTTGGCAACCTAATTAACCTCGGATCATAACACCCCATTACCTACAGAGCATGCAGTGATGTGACCATCATGTCGCGGTTTTCTATAAGCTAGGCTAGTTCCTAAATTAGGCTGCTGCAAAATATGAGTGAGATGACATTATCATAATCATAATATCATAATCACAATAGTTTATTTTTTCTGCCATGACGAATTGATGTAACTATAGATACATGAGTGATAAAACAAGTTGGTACCTAATATTAAATTTACATACATACATACATTCACGCCTTCATTCCCAAAAGGGGTAGGAAAAGCACATGAAACGTATGTTCCAGCGCCACTTTTAGCATAAATGTGGGTATAAAATACCGACAAAATGTGATATTGCAGTGATAGGTTGCTAGCCCATCGCCCACAACACACTTCAACCCTGGTCCCTTAGTCGACTTTTACGTCACCCACGGGAAGAAAGGGGGTGGTGAAATTCTAACCCAACACCACAGGGGTTAAAATTTATTAAATTTATCTTAAAACAAATATAAGGGCTTATAAAGTAAACTGTTATTGCACGAAAATTATATGCATTCATAATCTGTTTCGTATCAAATCAATGTCAACTATAATGTCTATTTCCCAAAAACATGGTTTAGGTAGTTACATCAATTTGTCATGAAACGATAGCGATGCCCTACTTCTGATGAAAAGTGTTTAGGTAGGTACATAGCTATAGGTGTAAGAAATTCCGGTGTTTCACAATTGCGAGTATTTAAGGTAGGTATCCATTACGTATCCGCTCGCGGCGGATTAAGCTCAGCTAAGCTTATTAACAGAGATGATTGAGGCATTACAACGTTTAGCACTATCGTTAAAACGAATAGGTAGGGTGGGGATAATTATGGAGGTATAATTAGTGTGCTCAGTATGAAAAAATATAAATCCCGGTAAAAAATAATCATAGTCTCCGCCACAAAGAAGTTAAAAAAAATCCTTTTTGGTTCTACGCGTATATGACATTTTACTTAATTTCAAAAGGTTTTACGATTATGTATGAATCAAGTTTCCTAACCGCGATCTATTGCAACAAATGTAAATTTGATTTTAATCGTACATATTTTATTCACATGGAACCCCTGCCAAAGTTCCTTTAGGGTTTAATCTCGGATTCATACGTTATACTAAGTAGTTACTGATTAGTAATATGAGCGAGTATTTGCCAAACCCCCAAAGCGAATCATTTTAATAGTTATTTGTTATGCAAGGCTGCAAAGTTGTTGTTTGGCGCAAGAGCTTAGTATTGAAAGCCGAGCTAGCGAAGGATTGTAAAAATGAACCATGAGCGAAGCGAATGGTTCAAAAGTACAATCCTGAGCATAGCGAGGCTTTCAAGGCACGAGACGCCAAACAATATTGCTGCCGAGCGAAACACACAATTTTTCACCTCACCACCGCGAGGAAAATTGTAGGTTGTAAGTAAATGTAACGGAAGTAATTTGGACCTTATACTCATTTTCAATAAAGGTTTGTTTACATCTCATCAAGATCTAGCATTTTATAATTATCAAATGTAACATAAATATCTTTGAATCTTTAAATAACCTCACGCTTACCTACATTAAAAAATTCAAAGTATTGTTGGGTACTCACGGTTTAAACTAAGACTCAAATACGCATATTTAACTTTTTCCGCTAACTTAGCAGGCATCAAAATTCATATATGTAAGTATATATTCTGCACTCAAATCTATAAATAACCACCATTATTTTGGTTTTACTGTCTGTGGCTTTAGAACAAAACTAATTAAACTAAATTAAATGTACCTATGAGTTTTTTCTTAAATTAACTTTTCAAACGGTGCGTTCCAAATTAGGAAAAAGCGAAAATTTTATCAAAATAAAAACAATTTTTTATTGGCATAACACCATCAGTTTCTGAACGCACCTCGCATTCTGTATAGAAAAAAGTTGGGTCTCGCGATCGACCGTCACGTTCCAAATTCAAAAACTCTTTCCACGTTAGCGGATAAAATGGACTTTTGGGCGCAGATTTTGAGCGATAAAGCAAGCCTTTTCGAGCCGGTGAGGTGAAAAATCTGTTACATCTTTTCCCGATAAGAATTTCCTACTTGTATGCCTTATCGATCTCATTATTTATGGCATCGTCGTGATAAGCATCACACGCCTGGCGATGGAAAATGAACATGCCCTCGGACATTGTCAAGGTCCCACGAATGACATGCAACGTAAAATGTCACTGGCATTTGTTTGTTAGTGAATACCAAAGTAAATTGAAGTTAGGTATGTGTACTGTGTAGGTACTCGTTACCAGGCCAGCTTTGGTCAAATTGCCTGATCTGCGCATGAATGAGTCATGGTTGTGTTTGTCTTTAAATATTTGTATCTATTAAATATATCGTCATCAAGTACCCTTAACACAAGCCTTATTGAGCTAGTAATATATATATCTATGAGCTTACTATGGAGCTACATCATAGTTAGATTTCTGTAAGATTCTTGATTGTCCCTTAAATATTCATTTATTTAATTGGATGGTGTTCCATGTAGCAGGAATACAAATTATATATAAAAATAGTAGGTAGCTTATGCAGATTGCACAGCCAATCCACAGCATCTGGTGATATACTATGGAGGTCCCCCGGGTAGCCTTGATAATGTCTATTTATTTATGAGCGTGTGTGTTGTCGAACGTGCCGCTTCCGATGATAGAATGATAGACAAATAAATGATTTATTTATTTAAACTTTATTGCACAAATAAGAAGTACAAATGGCGGACTTAATGCCTTAAGGCATTCTCTACCAGTCAACCACAGGGCTAAACAGAATGATTGCCTTTGGATTGTCTATGATTCTGGCGGAAGCAGCGCGCCCGAAGCCTACAGGTGACGTATCGGATTATATAATCTGTGGTATCGGGGTAACATTATCTTGTCAATCGCATTAGGTTTTTTTTTTGGCGGGAACGTTGAAAGTGATAGGCGCGCTTAATAAAATATTTTATTGTAAATTAATTTTAAGTGTTAATTTGTACATATTTAGTCTTAATTTTAATTTAAATTCATAGTTGATTTGGTTATCGGTTTAGTGCGCTTCCCCAGTCATGGGGAAGCGTACGGGAAAGCGTTCTCGGTTGGAGGGCTTGGAGCCGGAGCCAGATCTTCAATCTGAAAGTAGTTCTGATGCGGATACAGGTGCGCCCTCGGAGCGCATACCTGCAAAAAAGAAGACTAAAGAAGATGACAAAGAGAAGTATACTCCTTTCAGGGCCAAAAGTTATTACAGGTTGTACGACGAAAATTCAGCTAAGAAAGAATTTATTGTTTTTCTGAATCACAGAGAGGATGGCCACAAATTTTCTGACAAAGATAGACTTGCTTTGTCCAATGCAATCCGAAAGCATTGCGTGTCGGGCGTGATGCATCTAAGAACAATTAATGCATACAAAGTTGGGATTATGTTCGATCTCCCAAATCACGCCAATGTCTTCCTAAAAAATGAAAAATTATTAAATGAAATTCACATGAATGCTTCAATCCCAGCATCTGAGACCGAGGTTACGGGTGTTCTCACTTCAGTGCCGATTGATTATTCGAACCAGAAGATTTTCCAATTAATAGCTTCCAGTAAAAAGGTGATAAGCGTAAGACGGTTTATGCGGCGGGTAAAAGACACGCTGGGTATCGTCTCAATGGTTCCAACTCAGACGGTTGCCGTGACTTTTGCCTCTGTACAGTTGCCTGAATATGTAACACTTGACCATTGGAGGCACGAAGTAGGGATCTATATTCCTCCAGTAAAGCAATGCCTTCGTTGCATGAAATTTGGTCATATAGCAAAGTATTGTAAAAATAATGAAGTATGTTCAATTTGTGCTGAACCTCATAATTTCAAAAATTGTAATAAGGTTAAAACACAATGCGCAAACTGTGGTGGGGATCACGTGGCTATATCTGCTGCATGTCCAATTAAAAAACAGAAAATTGAGGAAAATAAGTTAAAATCACGTAGTGCTAAATATTCCGATTTGTTTTGTGACGTTGCATTTCCGCAGCTCGGCTCAAAATATATTGACACCCATCTAAGTAATCTGACCAAATCTGACAGATTTATGAATCTACTTGTGGAAGCTATAGTTAAAATTTGTGCTGATAAAGAAACGCCAATAAATTCTAACAATATAAAAGAAACACTTAAAAACACTTTCAGGAAACAACCTTAATTTTTTTCTTTATGGACATATTGAACATAGTGCAGTGGAATGCTCAGAGTATAATAAGCAATAGGCTAATCTTTACTAGATTCTTATATGAAAATAACATTCACATAGCAATAATTTCTGAAACCTGGTTAAAACAACATCAAAAATTTTCAATTAAAGGATACAATGTCATTAGAAATGACTGTGGTAATAAACATAATGGTGTAGCAATACTTATTCATAACAATATAGTATATTCTAATATTAAAACTTATTTTGACAATGCTCTACAAAATATCTGTGTACAAATAATTATAAACAACAAGCAGTTGAGTGTAGTAAGTTTTTATAGTCCATCAAATTCTGATCCCCCATTTAATAAAAGTAAATTTGATGCTTTGATAAAATCTATTCCGCAGCCAATGCTTTTTGGAGGCGATCTAAATGCTCATCATATGTCATGGGGCTGTGTTGATACATTGCCTCGAGGTAGAGATGTCTTAGATATTATTGATGGCAATGACTTGGTTCTTTTAAATAATGGTCAAACTACTACAACTGGTTCTTCTTCTTGGCGTCCTAATGCTCTGGATTTAACTTTCGTTTCTCCATCATTGGCACTTTCATGTGATTGGTCTGTTATGGATTGTCCTCTTGGCAGCAGTTATCATTTGCCTGTAATGATAAAAATGATAGTTGGTAATGAAAATAGCTCACAAAGTAATCCAATATGTAATAATGTACATTTGCCCATTCACCCAAATTACAAACAGGTGAATTGGAAAATGTACAGGCAATCAGTTGATTTTTGTTTGGCTAATATTGATTTTGAAAATATGTCTTCGATAGATGCGCTCAATCTGTTTTGTAATATTTTGCGATCTACTGCTGTAGAGTCCATCCCTAGACATAGGTCTTTGAATAGTTCTAATACGTGTACACCAAAATCTTTGAAATTTCCCCGGCTGCCTTGGTGGAATCAAAAGTGTTCAGAAGCTGTACTTAATTCAAAACATGCTTATATAAAATTTAAAAGTGAACCTAGTGAAGAGAATTATATAGAATTTAAAAGACTTCGAGCCCTTAAAAAGCTTGTTCTTAAGACTGAACGGCGTAATAGTTGGATAAATCTGTGTAACTCATTTAACCGGTGCACTCCTTTGACATTAATATGGAATTACATGCGGAAATTTAATAAAACATTCATTTCAAAACACGCTAGTAATAATAGTTGGATATCAGATTTTCTTAAGAAATACACTCCTGATTTTGTGCTTAATGAGTCTTTAAATTATGTTCACACAGAAAATGATAATGATAAGTATCTTACTGAACCGTTTTCTTTGCAAGAGCTTAAATCTGCCCTATTTTCGAGAAGAGATACATCCTTTGGTCTTGATGGAATACCATATATTTTACTGAAAAATTTAAGTTCACAAAATCTAAAGACCTTTTTAAACATATTAAATCAGCTGTGGGAAGAAAACTTAATTCCTGATGATTGGAAAACAGATTGCTTGGTCCCAATTTTAAAGCCTGATAAAGATAAATTGTTACCCGACTCATATCGACCTATAGCACTCACATCTTGTGTAGGAAAGGTTTTTGAACAGCTTCTAAAGCAACGGTTGGAATTTTTTGTCGAACAAAATGGTCTGTTACCCTGCAATCAGTTTGGTTTTCGTAAAGGTCGGTCTTCTCGTGAGAGTATTTGTCAGTTGCAACTTGATGCACTTAACAGCATGTATAATAATCAGTATCTTCTTTCGGTATTCTTTGACATTGCAGGTGCATTTAACAGTGTCAATATTTCCGTTTTATGTAGAGAGCTGTCAATGATAGGGTTACCTGGCAAAATAATAAATTTCTTACAAATGTTTTTAACAAACAGGAAGGTTTTTGTTAAATTTAACAATCACTTATATGGCCCAAGATTATCTTCTTTAGGGGTTTGTCAAGGAGGTATCTTATCCCCTTTAATTTTTATTTTGTACATTAGGAGACTAAATCTTATTCTAGGAACAAAGGTTAAAAATCTGCAGTATGCAGATGATTTGGTTGTTTATGTGTCAGGATCTGATTTAAATCAATTAGCTTTGACTATTAATGAGGCATTAATCAACTTACATAAATACTTTGCTTATCTGAACTTAGATGTAAATTCGACTAAAACCAAAGTTTTTATTTTTGGTCGCAAAAGCATGTGTTTGCCCACAGTTTTGTACAATGACATATCACTGCCTATTTCATATGATCTAATAAAGTTTTTAGGTGTTATATTTACTTCAAAACTTTCCTGGATAAAATATGCTGACAGTATTATAACCAAAGCTAACAAAGCATACAATGTGTTAAAATCGCTGTGCGCCACTTCATGGGGTGCAGACCCCAAAATTTTGTTAATCTTGTATAAGTCTCTAGTTCGAAGTCATTTTGAATATGGTTTTCTATGTTTTGCTGGAGATGATAAAATTGTAAATTCATTAGATAAAATACAAAACAAATGTATGCGGACAATACTGGGTGCATTTAAAACTAGTCCTATCGCTGCTATGCAAATTGAATCGAATCTTCCTCCTATTCATATTAGATTTCGTTATTTAAAAGAAAGATTTATTTTAAAGTTATACAGCTTGCCTAAGAACGATCTTCTTCACAACTTGATTTATTTCCAATCAGCGCCTTTTCAAAGGCACATGTATGTTCTTCAGGATTTTACTTCTTTCTTTCACTCTTTGCAGGAGTTAAATATACATCTTGATAATGACCTTCTTCCCTGTTACACAGGCTCTTTTAAGAGTAAATATCCCGATATAAAAATTGTAATAGATTCAAAGCTAACTTCCAAAGAGGAGGCTTATTTATTGTTGTCAGAATGGTCTAATTGTAAATTTATTTATACGGATGGTGCCAAAAATAATAATGCTGTTTCCTTTGCAATTTATCAACCTGAAATTAATAAAGGTATTGGGTTTAATATCAATAAAAATGCAAGTATCTTTACCGCTGAAGCAACTGCCATCTTATTTGCTTTGAAACATGTTAAAGAACATAATCAATATAGTAAAGAATGGGTCATAGTAAGCGATAGTATGAGTGTATTAATAAGTTTATCGAGTAACAAAATGAATGCTAGCACTTGCTATCTAATTTTTTCCATTAAAGAATTATGGTTAGAACTATCTTTAATTGGTATTAAAATAGATTTTGTATGGGTTCCGTCTCATAAAGGAGTTTCTGGTAATGAAAACGCCGACTACCTAGCTAGAACTATTGCTAATGCATCTGACTTGTCCCTGGTTCCCGACAGCAGGGACTTAGCTGTGACCTTGCCATATTCTGATATTATAAGTAATCTAAAACAGCGTATGACTGTTCTTTGGGGAAGACATTGGTATCATTTTACAGAAGTTGAGAATAAGGCTCATTTGTATGCTTTGTTAGATAACCAAGTTAATAGTAAGCCTTGGTTTTGTAAGTTTAAAACTTACATGCATCGTAGGTTTTACACCATAATTACTCGTATGCGCATTGGTCATTGTCGTTTAAATTTTCATCTCCATCGTAAAAACTTTGTCTCTTCCCCTTATTGCGATCATTGTCAAAAGCAAGAGGTTCAGTCTATAGATCACATTCTGTTTAGTTGCTCATCCTTTGGCATTCAGCGCCTAGTGCTGATGGATGAGTTGCTTGAGATTTATGGAGCTTCTAATCGAATCCCGCTTTCAGTAACTGATTTGTTGAAGGAGTCGTCTACTTATTTACCTTTGTTTAATTTTGTACATAATACTGTGTGTATGCTGTAAATATGATGCTAAATTTAAAACTTGCTTAAAATTGTATATATTTTTATTGAAGCATTGTACCTATATTTTGTTGGTCAAATGACTTTTTGGAATGTCTGGATGAGGTGTAAGCTTTTTTGAAGAGCTAAATATTGGATTTGACGTTTTTATTGGAACATACTCAAGACTTTATTACTGGATTTGACTTCATGAATTGGATTGGAACAACTGAAGACTTATTTTTTGGATTTGACACATATGTTGATAATACTGATGACTCAATATCTAGATTTGTTCATATGAATTGGAAATAACTGAAGACATATTTATTGGACTAGAGACTTCTGATTTGAAACTACTGAAGACGTTATTACTGGATTCGATCAAATGAAATTATACTTACTGAAGACTAGGCAGTATGGCCCATGGTCTTAGCCTGTCCGAATGGACGAATTTAAAAAAAAAAAAAAAAAACAATCGCATTAGGCGAGAGGCGAGAGGTGACAGGTGAGGTGAGGTGATGTCTTTTTCAAAATGTATCTTTTTAGACTATAGCAGCTATTTTATCGTAAAAAAAGTGTTCTAGCTAGACAAAAAAATCGTGAATTGATGTCCGAAAAGTCGTCTCGGCATGATCTAATACTCACAAAATTGCTATTCTATCCTAAAAAGATGCATTTGGAGGTTAGAATGTTGTTTACCAAATAAGACAAGTAAGGATGAATGCACTGTAAATAAAAGAAGTAAAATGTTTCCCTTTGTTATCCTAGCTAGATAAACGTAGAAACGTAGACTATTTTCTCCGAAAAAAATGGAATGAGGTAAAAACGGCCAAATTAAAAACACTAACAGCAGCATAATCAATCTACCGTCGTCTGTTGTTTCTGTGTTCGTGAAATCACAGAGGTTCGTATTCAATTAGTGTTGTTAAGGTTAATTATCACTTCGTGGGCGGAATTCTGAATTCAACCCAGGATTTATTGTTTTAGATTACAAATGTAACTAACACGTTTATCTACCCTAGGATTACATTGGGCAGTGGTAAATGGCAGAACTCAAATGACCTTGAATTAATATCTGGGATATTTGCCAGCGGGCCTGTTATGCTATTCACAATTTCTTTCACCTGGCAACTGGCTAAGATGTCGGTAATTAAGTATTGGATAGAAAAAAATCTATTATCCTTATTTTAATGTTTTGTAGAAAATGGTTTATTTAAACGACATGACTATCATGTCGCTAGCTACCACTTGTCGTGGGATAGGTGATAACTTGAAATACTCCAGCATCTACGGTTTTTAATGCATTTGTGGTTATGCTGGACTGGATCGAAGCTTGTTAAACAATAGGATGCTTCATTATTATGGTACCAAATTAAGATGATTTAGAAATATCTAAAGGTTAACCTATTTAAGTTACTTTAAAAATATATGGTTAGTTGTACATCCTTCATTTCTGTTTCCTAAGAAGAAGAAGGGAGCGCAATAACAACGCGTGACCGGTCTGACTGACACTGGTTGATCTGAAGTGAGGTGAAGCGTCAATAATATAGCCTTGATGGGCAGTGCGGCCTCGAAACGGAATCTATTTGAACTCCATTTCACTGTGATAGGTTTCAAATCAATTCCAGACCCGGATTCAAGTCGTATTGAAACTAGGTGTCCTGTTACAAATTTGGTTATAACTACGTGAACGGGACGGAGAGAACCATTACCGGATACACTACATAATTCCGAAGAGTCATTTGTCCGAAAGTATATTTTTCGGAGTTTCATTATACCGAAAAACATGTTCCGCTGAAGGATAATAATACTAACCTAACCTAACCTATTCAATTATATGATCGCGGTCCAAATTTTCCTTTAGCGGATTTTTTAAAATTTCGGAATAATGATGGTACTCTTTGAAATCGTTCTGTGTTCCGATTACAATTTATATATAATTTGACATCGTAGGCCACGTCTTTGGACAAGCGCGGCGTTCGGCGGCGCGGGCCCGTTCGTGTACCTACTACCAGATGTGACCGTTTCCATAGTATGTGCACAAACTAAACAGGCGTTGCGAAATACGGCCTGGGCGCCGAGGTTCAATTCCGGAGCTCAATTTTGACGTACCTCCACTGAAAGCAATACATAATATACTCGTATTATGTGCTTTTGCGTTTACCACCCCATATCTATTAATTTGGCAATAACTGTAAGGAGCATATTGTAAAGACTTCGGGAGACAAACTAGGTGCCTAATTTAATTCCTTATAACGTAACTTTGCACTAAGCATAAATGTTTATGAACGTTATTAATATTAAAAAGTAAACGAAATAAAAGAACAGTTAACGTAAATACTAACTAATAATTGAGTTAAAACTTTCAAACTGAAAAGTTTCCAATAAAGTTCTAACATTAAGTAATTATTTTTTCTGTCGTACAAGAAAGACGTTTCAAACATTTATTTCCCTTCAGAGATTATGGCTGAACGGTAGTGCTTTCTTACACTGTAATTAATTAAAATAAAAAATGCGCTCTTAGATCGCGACCTTAAATTCCAACTTAATTAATAAAAGTAGCTGACTTTATAGAAAGTTATACAGTGGTAGATGAATTGACAAAAGTAGATTATTTTTTTAGGCTAAACTATATTTAAGTTCTTACCTACGTACCTAGGTACTGTGCGCTTTCTGCCATTCAACAACGTGTGGAAATATTAGAAATGACCATAAATGTCATAATTCTGATATTTTGGTGCAGTCCGACTGGGAACGTCACTGCTTGCTCTGTAGATATGCACAGTCAAGTGCAAAAATATGTATCGATAACATCCTCTCATAAATAAGTACCAAAACCTTATTAATCCCCTGACATAAGAGTATTTATTATTGTAATTTGTTTTTAATGTTGTAATTGATAATACATATTTATGAGTTAAGTTTTATGCACCCATATTTTTACACTTGACTGCCCACTATTGTATTCCAGACCACGATAAGATGACGATAATTGACAATTTTGACAGGATAGAGCGTCCGTCACTGGCTGCACCGTTCGATAGAACAAGACGGACGCTTTATCTTGTCACTTATCGCGTGATAAGACCAAACTCATTGTACGTACGATAGATCTAAATGACGATTTTTGTATAGAAAAAGCGGCCAAGTGCGTGTCGGGCCACGCGCAGGGTAGGGTTCCGTAGTTGCCCGTCTGTCACAGAATGCGGACCAGTGGGCAAGAAGCACCGTGCCGTGAAAAAGCAACTCTACCGTCGACGGTAAAAGGTTAAAATTCCAATAACAATGAAGGTATATGCACCCGACAGTAAGTGCATTTCTTAACAGTTAACTAGTTATGTCTACTACTCGTTAACTAGTTATGTCTACTTAACTGTGATAGTTTTCCTTTTAAATTAATTATATGTACTACTGCCACGAATTTTTTCACGTCCCCAGTAGTAGCCATTTAGCCGGCAGGGGGAGGGGGGGGGGGGGGGGGGTGTCACATAGTGGGGGGTGGGTTACAATTTGGGCTTTAAATCCCATTATCTCGCAAAGGCACAACTGAGTTGAAAAATAGTTGTAAAAAACCTATAATATATTTGAACCTCACACTATAGGTTTAACGAGAAAAAAAATACATCACCAAGTTATATGTATGGGAGACCTAAAAAAAATTTTTTTCTGGATTTTATTCTACTATTTTGTCGTCGTGATTGGTTTATATAACCACGCCGAATTGCAGTTTTCTAGTTGTAAGGGTTACTGAGCTAAGCCGAAGACGGACAGACAGATAGACAGACAGACGGACGGAAATGGCGAAACTATAAGGGTTCCTTGTTGACTACGGAACCCTAAAAATGACAGTTGGATATTTATTTATTTATTCCGTAAATTAACACTTTACAGTCAAGCTACACGTGTTAACAGGAGAGTCTTAATATTAGCACAAAGTATAAGTTATACAATAAAAACAATTTGCTTACTACTTACAACTAAATATTCTATGATGATATATTGATGGAACTTGGAGTAGAGATACACTCCAAGTACCGGGTGGCGAGTGAGAGAAATCGCGATTCAGAGCAGTAAAATATATCCAGTTCACTGTCGCTGCTTATTATACCCTTCCGATATACCTAACGCGCGTTCAAAATGTTACGTGATTACCCACCAGGTAGTGAATAAGAGGGTGAGGCCCTTATTTCTTGTACCTGATTAAGCAGTTAAAAATGACCACTTTTTAATCAATTCCCGTGTGCTACGTCAATTGACAGTTTTTTGTTTTGTTTGGCGTAACACATTGGAAGTGTGTTACTTAATCAGGTACAGTCAAGTGTAAAAATATGGGTGCATACAACTTACCTACTCATAAATATGTCCAATAGCTCGTATGTCAGCGGATTAAGGTTTTGGTACTTATTTATTTATTTTTGACTGTACAAGAAATAACGGCCTTACCCAAGACTGTCAGAACTACCGATGATGGTGCGCTGACTTGAGCGTGAGGATCCTACATTCGTGTCTTGCTGTCAATAACGAAAGCTCAAATGTATTAGAGTCATAGGTATCTGCGCTGCGTACCCAGGCAGGCTGTACACGTGTTTGCCACCACCCTGGTATAAAAAACTGAAACATTGTAATCTTTTAAGGATCGATAATGATTATGTGACATCTGCAATTCGTGTTACGATCAGCCACTTACCATCAAGATCGCCTGCTCTTTTGCTACTATCTTAGTATTAAAAAGTTCCGAACTAAGTCGCTGTCGCAGCATTTTCTGACAATATAGGCCGCCTCTGCATTGGCCTTGAACTCAGTGCATCGATGTCGACTGGTGCACGTGTAAAATATTGAACTGGTGAATCTCTGGACTGTATTAATATATCAGAGCTTAGAAACAAGTGTTGCTACACAACGGTTTATACTTGTATATGTAGGTATTTAATAGCTTCTTGCGCGGCTTCACCGGCTTGCTAAAAAGAACGCAAGCAAACTCGCGGGTTAAAATATAGGCTATGTCCATCCTGAAAGTCTATTCTAGATACTGGTAAAAGTTTTTTTTATTGATCGTATATTTCCTAGATTACCCCCATTACATAAGATAATAACAAACTTACATTACATCTTCATCATCATTATCATCTTCACAGACATTACATCTTAATTATTAGTATTAGATAAGTACCTACATTTAGATTCACAGCTACTTTTGCGTTATAGAATTCTACAGAATGCAGCAACTTTGTTAATAAAAGGTTATGAAAGAATATTTGGCACCAAATGATATTGAGCGGAAGATTTTTAATGCTAGGAATCAGGGCGATATATGGCACGTTTTTAAATCTGGCTTGCTAACTTCTAGGTAAGCGAGATAAAAAGTTATTTAGTTGTGCCGTGGGAGCTCCGAAAGTACTTTCGCATCTATCTATTCAATATTAATATACTGTGGGAAAAGTACTCTGGGGTGGTGGAATAATGAAGACGTTTAATACCTAGAGCTTTAAAACTTACTTTTATTAAAATATGCTGCGCGAGGTAAATGCCAAAGCCTCGAGGGCGACTCCTTGACGTCTTGAAATCTTCTTGTATTTATAGACTCCCAGACTTGATTTGAAATGAGATTAGGGCTGTATAGCCAGCACGTAGCGGTTTGATATAGAAACTATACAGTTAAGGCCTCCACCCACCGGACGCGTGTGCAGCGCGGCTGCTGCGCGGGTGCTGCGCGGGTGCTGCGCGTGTCCTGCGCGTGTGCTGCGCGTGTGCTGCGCGTGTGCTGCGCGTGTGCTGCGCGTGTGCTGCGCGTGTGCTGCGCGTGTGCTGCGCGTGTGCTGCGCGTGTGCTGCGCGTGTGCTGCGCGTGTGCTGCGCGTGTGCTGCGCGTATGCCGCGCGGGCCCGCGCGGGCCCGCGCGTCATATCTCTCTCACTACCAACACATTTAATATGTATCTTACTATCTCTATCATACTTAGCAGCGCAGCTCACGCGACGCGCATGACACGCGGCCGCGCTGCCGAGTTGTATCTTTAGCGCCCGCGCGGGCCCGCCTTCGAAACGCGTTCGATGTGTGTTTGAATTGTAGTTTCAATGCTTTACAACTTGCGCGTGTGCCGCGCAGCACACGCGCCGCGCACGACACGCGTCCGGTGGGTGGAGGCCTGTAGCAACAACTGGTTAGCTAGACCCACGACCGTATTTATGCTATTTACTTATAATTAATTCTCCTTAATAGTGCCTTTAGTTAGTCATAAAAACACTGTACCAACGTAATTCATGTTAACGGCTCACACGGGTAGACCTTACAGTATATACTGTACGTAATTTAAGATCACTTATCCAGACTTTACTTCAAATAAAAAAATAATGTCCACTTTATTGGTCTTCAAGCCACGATAAAGAGTCATAAACTCGAGCCTTCAGTAGATTTAATCGCCACTATATAAACAGAGGTCGAGCCGACACGTAGAAAAGTATAGATAGGTAGGTGTCGTTGTACCTACGAGTGGAAAAGTGACAAAATAGACAGAAATAGGGCAGGGGACGATGAAACGTCACTTTTGTAAGACGATAAATTTGTGTCGATCGTGCGTTGCCGCCTTAGAGGCAGACTCAAAGGCGCGGTAAGTCGGTCAAGGGAAAATAAATATGCGAGGAATTTTATAAGAACCAGACTTGAGAAGCAACTCAAGCAACGTACTGTTTGTGAAGAACGCTGGTAGAATTTGGTCCAATATCACAAAGAGTTTTAAACATATAACAATTCTAATCTTTGCTTTTCTTACAAAATGTTTGCTACTTTACTACCTACTTAAATCTTGAAAGAAGATAGAGTTACTTACTGCGCAGTTAAGTAAGCGGATGGGTTATAATTTTCTTTAAAAACAAAGTTTTAACCGACTTCAATTTAGTACTCCGCTAAGTCACGAGAACATTTCCACATTTTTTTTACAATTTACCGCATGAACTGATTTCCGATAGCAAATGCGTTGATTACTATAGAAAAAACCCAAATCGCTGTATGTGGGCCGATAATATTTGAGGACTTCCGTCGATTCGCCAAGATTATCACCAATGGCACTTCATTAGTTCCTATTTTAACGGAATCTTATCAGAACCTGTGACGTACTTTGGCACTTTTAAGTACATAATTGAGGAATTTGATAAGTCATCTGTGGTCTTCATCATCAATTCCTCGCCACCAAATTTATGATATCCGGATGTAAATACACGAGTTATAATAGAAAATACCAAAATTACTACACGCGTGCCTAACAAAATTGAGGAGTTCCCTCAATTCCTCATGGATTCCATCATCTAACTGAATTATGAAAAATATGGGACACACCTAGAACCAAAACATACAAACAAAAAAATATTTCGAATCGGCTCATCAATGACGGAGTTCTGAGGTACCTACTCGGAACAAACATTGAAAAAAAAAATATATATACAACCGAATTGAGAACCTCCTCCTTTTTTTGTCGGTTAAAAACATAGCAGCACGCACCTAATAACAAATTCTACCTACTACGTACGTACCATACATACATACCATACCATACGTATCATACAAGTGTGTATTTTTAGTACCCTACTGTCCGTTCGTCTGTCACATATGTGTATACAAGATCTTTTTTACTAGTTTTTAACTTACTTAAATGGTTTAAGATAACATATTTGTGTGCCAATCAACATTAGCCTGATGAATGCAACTATTGAAAACCGCCCTTATTATAATTTGACCAGAGTCCGAGTAATTGCTATAAGTAGCACTACTAAAAGCTGTATTCGACGTGCACAACGTTCATTACGGCTTGGACGCTGTCGACGGTCAGCTAAAATATACTTACATATGTACCTGCGGACAGGTACAACATAGCTTCGAAAATTAAAAACAGGCTTATGCGCCTTGTTTCAAGCCGATTGTACTTTTAACATAACTATAATAGCATACTTTTTAATGACAGCCTTGAAGAGTTCCGCTTTCTGGCTTCATGATTCTATCGCATTATTACGATACTTCGAAAGATAGTGGTTGAAAATTGTCTTGCAGTAATTGATTACTTAAATGATTACACTCAGCCCTACCCACCGACTAGTTAAAAACTTTAAATAAACTTTGATATAATAAGCTTTAAATAAAATCGTAATAATCGAACAAATACATCAACAAGGGCAGTTACCAAAGTAGCATATCGGGATAAAACATTTAGGTACTTTTAACGAAAATACAATCTTAATCAACTTCGCTGATTGGTCTAAAAGCGGGGAGAAGTTACGTCTGACTTGGTCTGACAAACGAAGTTGGCCACGGAGCGCATGACTGTAGGTATAACTGAGTATGCAAATTCCACCTCAATGCCACAGACGGGACGTGCCATCAGTCAGTTAGGGGTTCGGTGAACCCATTACCCACTTCGGTTAGTTCAACAGATAAACTAACATCTATAAAATTTACATTAACTGCCTCTAATTTCATTTCCAGTTTTCGATCTTTCAGGTTTCATAAATGTTTAGTGAAAGGTTTCTTTACTTTATAAACTCTTGACTCAAACGAGCGTTTTAACTAAGTTTAACATGTGCACCTGCGTATATGTATATGTGTCTGTCTGTGTATCATATGTGCTATCATATGCATGCAAGTCTAGAGGAGGTTTCATGCCGAAAGAACAAATGCAAATTTTATAGACACGACGGGGAAGCATAGAGCTATATCGAATAGTGACCGCAATATTTATCCAACTTTAAAGTTCACTGAGCTGGTTGGAACTCGGATATCCATTTGGTGGAATGTTTATTGAAATGGATATGGGAACATCTGTTTAATTTTTTCAACGGTACAGTAGATGGGCATTTTCAATAATTTGTGTTCCCAATTAGCGTGAGTTGTTACATAAAAATTAACTCAGTATCAGTTTTGTAACGACAATTAAGTGTTGAAAATCAATAAAAATTAACTTTCAATTTGGAAATTATATGCGTATACACGTTATTTAAATGTGAAATAAGTTCATTTTAAAATCTTCGTTACAAAACTGACTTTGAGTTAACTTTTATTTAACAACTCACGCTAATTGGGTGCACGTTTTATTGGAAATGCCCAGATACACTTACTTTATTTCGCTTTATTATTTTTGAAGATGTGCTTATTTAATGCGTGGCTGCACACGTTACCGCTATTCCTCTGTTTATAGCAAGAATTAAGCTAGTAATATTTACAAATGAGCTCCTAAAAGCCCGTACCGTTAAAGTAGGCACGTAGACGCCGTCACTCCTCGACTCTTTTTTAATATAACTCTTCAAATAAATCCAGTGGTTCTCATTACGTAATTGTTCGGTCACGTGGTCAGTGGTTCAGTCTGACACGCACGTTTCACATTTTAAATAAATATCAAAGTTTATCGGGCGGTCGTTCTACCTATACAAGTTAACAAGCGGGGTGTTCTACGGGGCGTGACGCGGAGTGTCTCGCTAGTGTGGAAACGCGTCAGCCTATGTATAAAAAAAACAGGTCAAGTGCGAGTTTCACTCGCGCACCGAGGGTTCCGTACAAACTATCAATTAACTCAAGGTAAAGTAAATGTCCCAATATTTGTTAAATTACTTATTTTAACCCGACACAACAGAATTCAATATCAAACAACGAATAACTTTTACACCAAGACCATCGAACTACCAAGACAAATTCGCGATCTTTTTTTGTCCTGCTATTGAAATCCGCGAATATCTCAGCCCATTAATTCTAGAAAAATCTTAACAGCACGAAGTAGGAATGGGGTCAGCGCCATCTATCGGCCCCATTTGGTACTAACGTGCGGGGCAATCGGTTTAGTATATTTTACCAGTGTAGAAAAAAAACTGTTTCGAAAAGTGCAACTCAAGCCCTTTCATATGATACCCCACTTGACATAAAAGTAAAATGTTTTTTTGCCCCCTACTCATATTCGTAATTTTTCATAGAAAATTTAAATGTATATTAAAATTTCTCATTTTCCATGCACGCGGATAACTCTCATTTAAAACCATTCCAAATTAATATTAAAACCATATTGGTTTTGCAAGTCACACTCGAGCCCCATGCATTTTACCAACCTTAGTTTATAATTTTGTCAGGATGTTGCCGTCGATTGATACGTCTGGTAGGACATCATCATCATTCAAATTGAAGAACCGCATACTGTAGTCCGTCGGGAAAAACGCGCATTGAATTGCGAAACGTATGTATCAGACTGGCCCCTCAACGTAAATGCCAGTAACATGGTATTAAGATCGCAAGGCCTTGTCGCAAGGGCGGCGCCGGCGAGGCGCCCACGCAGAATCTCGAACGAGCCATTTGTCAACCACCGTGGAGACTTAAGAGCTTTTCTTACGCATCATTTTCATTAACGTCACGACCTTGGATCGACACTGGCATCTGAATACTTGAATACTTTGACGTGATTTTACTTGTACCACTTTTAGCGTTAGATAAGTAGTTGCTGTGTTGAGTTACGTGAGTTGGCTTAGTATTTATTACTGCGCTAGGTACTTCAAGTTTTTTTTGTATAAACAGCTAGTAATCAAGCTTAATATCTTCTGGAATACTTAGGGCGGGTGGTTTAAAACCTTCGTCGGTAGTACGAGTATAGTACAAAAGCCAGACTAGTAACGCCATGAAGCATTATTATCTACCAATCAACCTGAACACTTTCACTGCAAAGAATCGCTACGCACGCGCTACGCTCGTAGCCGATCTCGTGGTTTTCCTCATATGTACGACTACGGTTTCCGTGCAGTGAAAGTGTTAAGGCAAAGCAGATAAATCGTGGGCGCAGGTTTATTTTAGACAAAAAATATTTAGTATACAGTTGTGTATGGGATGCTACTTTTGCCAGCGCCATATCTTAACGATTACCGGTCTGTAAATTGTGATTGACGCGTTCCTAAATCGTGCTATCGAGTTTGTTCGTAGGAAGTCCTCCGGCCGGTAGTAGTTTTTTGTACAACTTTGGAACCTGGCTGTTAAATTATTGTATTAGGTAGTGCAGCGTTAACTCATCTGCAGAACAACACTGTCGGTTAAACCGCTGAATTTTTAAATTACTGATTTTAGTTTCTGAACCTTTTTCCTTCAGGGTTCATGGTCACTTGTGTTTTCTGTTATCGTTGTTAGGTGTCTCTAGGACTTTTACGTCTTCCCGGTAGGTGGCGTCCACAACTTAGGATTTCTGGTACGGCCTCGGTACATGCAGTACTCTTAGCGTATTTGTACTGGTGGAATTTAAAAAGGACAATTTGAATTTTAAAAAGGCAATTCGATTTTTCAAATATGATTGGTGCTAGGTTCGTTTCGTAGGTGAGTTTGAAAGATAGGAAAGTGGGGTGCGTCAGAAGCAGTTGACATTGGTCAAGTAAACAACTATTGTCCGGGATTCGAGACTGTTGTTTTTATCCCAGCTTATAGAAGAACTAAGTGATAGTACTCTTCCTTTTAAAAACTCAGTGGCGTTGGAGTGAATCTCAAGCAACGAAGATTCTGGCCGCCAGCACCAAGTGCTATTGTGTGAGGAAAAGGAGGTTCCGAATTCACAAGCGTCGTCTTACATCGAGTTTGATTGTATTCAAAGGCCAGCCGTCGAGAACGTGCTGGGTAAGCATTGGTTGTATAAGTCTCTAGTCTGTTCATAGTCGCATCAAGTAATATCGTAGATCTTACCTTTATTTTTGTCGTAGCTTTCTGGTGCGGGTACTCAACCCAGCGCTTGCCCTATCGGGGTACGAGGACCCACTCCGTCAGGTCGTTACCCTGTTAAAGAAGCTTGTGCCCACGATTCCTGCGTGCTATCACTGCGGGTTTTTATACTCCCGGAATGCGGAGTTCATTCAAAGGAGCCTACCTGAAGTGGATCAACGGTTCGTCGCAGCGGCTCAACTAGCTAAGGAGCTCAGGAAGTCTCAGGGAAGTCTCCGGAAACCTAATAAACCTCTACCTTCTGTTAGTTCTAATTAGTTACCTATGTAACCGCGATTTAGATTTAATGACGCTATTGTGTACACCCACGCTTGCTGATCCTTGCACGAACTGAGCGCAGGGCGCTATCCTTAGTTCGGGATATCAACCATCCGGTTGCACATTCTCAAAATTCTTAAAGGCATCAGCACGCCCACGCGATTCATTCCTTTCGTTTCTCCTTCTTTCGGCTATCGTCTCCACAATCACCCATATACCCATCTCATCTCACATCATCCGCTATCCGGTGTCCTATTGCCCACCCTCGTGGTGGAAGGTTTTTTTTACCATCAGATGCGTTTCTTTGACGTATCGTGCCCTGTGCCAGGGATCTGTACGGTTCGCGAAGCCGTTTGTGCTACTTGTACCTACTTAATTGTAATAACCCATTTGGGATTGACTTGGTTGCCGCGAGCACGTCATCGGGATCTTATAACTTTATGTTTAAAATGTATAAATGTTTCGGTTAGAACTATTAAAATTACGATCGTGATCTTGCTAGTGATCTTTTATTTTATTTTTCACTACAGTAGGTATTGTCATCTATCAAGAACTAAATTGTTATATTTTGGGACCACTCTGACCACCATAATCCGAGACAAATGAAAATATTATCAGCATTTCATGGAATTACGTATAATTATCCATCACGTTTAATGACATAACACACAACACAAGAACGATTCGTGACGGGTACGCCGCATACCGAACATTTACAATTTCTTATCAGCATCGCGAATGGTCATTGCTGAACCTAAAAACCATATTTTTAATATTTCTTATTCCACAGTGCGCGTGTGTTTAGTGAAATGTCAGTGGTGTTAAATAAGTGTAGATAGTGCGTGGATGTGAGGCGATGACGTCACTGAAGCATGGGGTGAATCTGAGCCGGCGCGCGTGCAGGCGGGCGCTGGTCGTGGCCGCCATCGTCCTGGTGGCTGGGGCTGATTGCAATCCTGTTGATGTGAGTATTACCTACAGCTTAGTGTTCTATCATCATCATCATCATTTCAGCCGAAAGACGTCCAGTCGTGGACATGAGCCTCCCCAAAGAGTGCCACAATGACCGGTCCTGCGCCACCCGCATCCAGCGGACTCCCGCGACCTTTACCAAGTCATCAGTCCACCGTTGTGGGAGCCCCTACCCACGCAGCGCCTTCCGGTGCGTGGTCACAACTCGAGAACCTTTCCGCCACCAACGGCCATCGGTTCTACGTGCAATGTGCCCCGTCCACTGCCGCACCTATCCGATCTATGTACCTACATAACTTTTTATTTTATTTAACGACCGGTTAGCCTAGTGGGCAGTACGCTGCCTACGAAGATGAAGGTCCTGGGTTCGAATCCCTGTAAGGACAAATATTGGTGTGATAAGCATGAATATTTTTTTGAGTCTTGGATGTTTCCTTTGTATTTGAGTATCCAATTTGTATTTAATTTATCTATTAACAATATCGTCATCTAGTATACCCATTACACAAAGTCTTATTGCCTACTAGTTCGATTTGTGTAAGATTGTTGACATTTTATTATTTTAACTATGTCGGTGGGGTATTAAACCTACCCAAAGTGCGGTCGTACCTTTGAGAGAAAGATAGGATATGTACAGTCCGAGCCTTGGCTCGCATCGCAATTTAAGACGCCACGAGCGTTTTAAGACCAAGTTGTTCACCGTTGCATACAATACTTTTTCTACGACTAATTTTAAATAAAAAGCATTTGACTTTTCAGGCAGTAAATTTTCCGTTAGTACTATTACTACAGCGGCAATTTCTTCAGCGGTACAGTTACTTACTACTTCGTCCATTTTAAAAGGAACGTACACATTTTTCTTCACTTCACAAACACAAATCAAATCTTAAGAAGTTATTAATAACGTTTAGTTATCACATTTCGTCTTTTAATTTTTAACTGGAAGTTTGGTGGGAAATTAGAATTATGTCACATTTACACCTCTTGTTTATGGTCTGTTTTGTTTTTAAGTTCCTTGCATTTGCCATCCGAACCAAAATGAATCCGGATCCGAACCGAATCGGATCGGTTTATATTTATAAATAATACCAATAATTGGCAAAATATGTATATCAACACACAATACATGATAACTTGTTTTTATTTTAGTAAATAATTTATGTTTTACAAATATTTGTTGGTAAATAAAAACTCTTTATTTCGAAAAATTTGCTTATAAGTTGGTACCCCTGCAAAATAGTGGCTGATTAAAAAAAGTTAGATGATTTGACATCGTGGTAAACAGTGCTTTTATGGAAAATGTATGAACCAAAAAAGTACACTAAAGAGTGCGTTTATGGGCCATAGAGCATAGAGTTTTTCGACGACTTATTATCGGTTTCATTGTTTTTGAGCTAAAGCCTTTGTAAAGGACAGATAACGGTACAGGAGTACAAAAATATATAAACTCACCTTCATATGAAACGATTGTCATTTACTGTGACACTCGAGGATCGTTACGTCACCATCTGCTAGCGTTTTCTCTCTGTAACAAGCAACATTAAAACGGTTGAAGCTTCGTCATTTTATGAGATATTTGAATTGGTTTTGGTCATTAGGCATATTTTATTGCCTTCTTTCTTCTGAAGTAAATAATAAATTGTAAATGAATTCACCTGTCGTCTCCCGGACCTGGAAGTCTCCGGGCTTTATGAAAAAGCCTGTAGTTATTTGTCACCCGGTTAAAAAATCGTGATTGGTCGAGGAGGAGAACGGGGTGCATGCGGTAATGGGAAAACGACAGATACAATTGGGCCAAAATTTGCCCGGAGATCTCCAGGGTCGTCATACGAGGGGTACAAATGTCACTGAGGTTCTGTCAAATGATGGTGTAAAATAACGCGAGTCATCTGGTAGACGTGAGTGAAAGATCAATGTCTATCGACCTTACGGGAGCTGGTGCTCGATAGTACTAGATAGTTATAAACTATTAATAATAGCGTTTAGTTAAATGTACAACATACTGGACATTATAGTACTCACAAAAATTACATTTCAAGAAAATGGTTAAAGTACCAAAAGGGCTAAGTTGAGTATGAAACCAAATACACGTACATATTCTAGGTATAGGCAATGATGTAATATAGAAAGAGGTAGGTGGGGAGGGGTTGTCTATACGAAATAATTTGTTTAAAAATGGCCACCAGTCCTGACAGCTGAGACACGTTTATACGAAACTGAGGCAAGTTGGTGCAATTGACTCAGTTTTTTTGTGCCACATTTGGAGTGGATATAACCTATCTATTTCTTTTTTATGTTATATCATTGGGTACAATTATCTGGATGTGCGTTCGATCACGTATCGACTGTCTTCCATGAAAAAAAAATATGTGATTTTGTTTCAATCAGACATTAGTAATAACGCGCCATTTTCTACATAAAGTAGCCCGAGCAGAAATATAATCGTAACTAGCATGGACCCCGACAGAGGTCCGGGCCGCGGTCACCACGCATCATTAGGCCATGTTTGTTTCCACATGAATTACAAAGGGACGAGAAATAAAACTATGTCGTTATCGTTCTTAAAATGTACTTTCAATTGTAGGAGAAAAACAACAATACTTTTTAGGTTGTCTGGAAGAGATCTCTCTTTAGAGATAAGACCGCCTGTTGTCTACCATTGTTTATGTTTAATTTACCTCTATTTTTCTATTTTATTTTTACTATGTCTGGTGAACAATAAAGAATATTTGTATTGTATTGTATACTTAAATATAATAAGGCTAAGGTGGAGATGGCTATCTAAGAGCTTTTATACTTTTTCACACCCCCTACTTATTCAGAATAAGCGTCATTGTTGCCCTCCATTAAGACATCAAAGTTGTAATTATCTTCCCTGTTGTTGCTATTAAGAAAAGGATCATTTTTGCCCGCCGTCAAATGATAGATTTTAATTTTCCTCATGGTAAAAAACAGTATCTGAATAAGTACCTAGTGAGGTAACAAAATAATTTCCATCTTGAACGTAAACATTTGAATCCCTTCGTTACGCTCCAGATTCTACTTTAGAATCCCTCGCTGTGCTCAGAACGCTATTGAAGAATCTTTCGCTTCATTCAGGATTCAATATAACGCCCTCGCCGTAAATATATCATTTTGAGACACAAGACACAATCTACTATTATTACAACGATAATTTAAGGCGGGATAAACTTATCATACCTAGTTGTTTAACTAGAAAAACTGTGTATTCGCTTTTTAAATGAACACATAATTCTCATATTTTCTACGAATTTGAGCTTTATGTATATATATCTATATCGTCTATATAGACTGACTTCCCTTCATCATCATATGCCGAGGAAGAGAAAATGATCTATTTACTATTTATTAATTGCGAACGATCGTAGTTATGAGAGGTATGTACTACGTATACTCACTAACAGTAGGTTAATTACTTAGCTAATGAGTACTACCTACAATACCTACATAAGTAATGTGTAAGTATATATGTTTTTAGCCAGAGTGGAATGGAATCGAAATACCATTTTCTTGATGTACCTACAAATGTACGTAATATTGTATGTTTTGGCAACATTATTATCAGCAGCCGTTGAATATTTATTGTTGTATAGTATTTACCTGAACCATAATATTTCCCCGGCAATGCTTAGTGTGAGGGCCAGGATCAATGTAACAGAGCATGTTTATACTTGTAAAATAAATTGTTTGTTTGTAGTTAATAAATAAGATACTGCAGTGATCGGTTGCTAGCTCGTGGCCCTCAACACGGTAATAACGTAAAAGTAAATTAAAAACTGCGACAGAACGCAAACGCATTATACTCTCGACTCTGAACAGACCATTATCCGGCTTTCAATGAAAACAAACGAGTTATATTTTTGGTTTTCAAAATTTGCAATTATAATTACTTACAACGTGTTTTTTTAACCGTCTTAGAGCCGAAGCACACTTAAAGTATCCAAAACGTACTAATCATTAGTGAAAAAAATTGTTTAGTTTTCAGTAACAAAAGGTAATTAAGTTAAAAAAATGTTGTATGGCACGCGGTGCGAAGTTCATTCACCCGGTTAGAGTTCGTACCTATCTACATAAGATGGCGGCTAGCGGTCACTGCGGTCACACGGCTGGTTGATTAAAATGAATATTGATACAAAAAAAGAAAAAACACGAAAACAAAAAACCTTATTTTAATTTCCTTGTAATGTATACATTAACTGAGCTTCTGCTCTAATACGGTTAAAAAAACACAGTTTACGTATGTAATATTGTAATTATATTATAAACTGCAGAAGATATAACAGGTAAAATTCCGGTGTTAATTTCCATGGTAGAGATTCATTTTCTAGTTAGGTCTCGTGTTTGGTCATAAAACATCTCTGCAATTTTCTAACCTCTCTGGTTGTACGATTAATTGCGCAATAACTTATGTTTTACTCTCGTCATGTAATAGTACATTATTGCAGCGGCCGGGAAGTAGCAATTCGTGGATGAGTTGATTTTGTCGGATGAAGCAAAGCTGAATCCGACAATAGAGACGAATCCACGAATTGCCGTTCTCGCCAAGGCAGATATAGTGCTTTTCTCCAAAAATGTGAGGAAATCAAATAATATTTTCAATAATCTTAAAATAGCGAGTATGTCAATAACCTATCAAGTTCCCGCCCAACTTATTTTTTAAAGTATGTACACGGCATGACTCGTAGTGCCAGTCTGAATTAGCACATTAAAAAATTTGAACCATTAGAATCGGTCACAATTTTGAATGTTTTGTGCAATTAAAATGATTAAAGATTAAACGGGATTGCAATCGAAATGCATTTCAGTTCGTTGGTAGTTTTATTTCGACAAATATTTTTAATTCTTCATTGAAAACTATTTGAGACAATTTTAAAAACGTCACTTCGATCACATTCGAAAGTGCGCGTTTTGTCTATGACCTTTAAAAAAAAGAAAAATCGAGAAAACTTAGCACGCTTCAAAGTGGCGTAATTTGTCACAGCAACTTGTAATAGTTGGAAAGAGACAGCTATACTCTATTAATTAACCAGTCTAACTATAGCAAGTTGTTGTGACAAATTGCAAGGTCCTTAATCGTACGAGCACTTGGCTGTTTGTAGTAATTTGTCTTAGTCAAAACATATAGTTAAAAGGTAAAATAATATATAGTAAAGGAATTTCATACATTTTCCTGGCCGCTAAAACTGTACAGTAATGACATTTAACTTTTTAAATTTGCGTTCTATAGTAACGAGGAACTTCGCGTTCTATTTTTGCCACAGTAAGGCGAACATTTCCGAGCATATTGGAGAAAAGTTACTTATTGCAGAATAGCTTGCTCTTTCAATAAAGAATATTATTTACCAAATGAAGTAGGTACACCTACTTTTGTAATATTTGTGGTGTTGATAATATATCTATTAGATCATCTTTAAGCTCTAAGCTCTTAGCATACTTTCCAGGTAGTGCCCTAAACGAGCCCGGGCTCCGCTTTAGCACCTAGTTCTAAGATTTGGCGTAGGCACTAGTTTTCCGAAAGTGACTGCCATGAATGAGCTTCCAACCCACAGGGAGAAGTAGATCTTATTGGGGATTAGACCTGTGTCCTCACGATGTTTTCCTTCACGTTAAATATCAAATGGAATTTCGTACATCAGTTTATTGAAAATAACCCATTGGTATCTTTCGGATATTTACAAGAAACGGTTTATTTTCTATGACATACCCATAGCGTATACTCGTATCATACTAGCCCATGGTTTTCTCGCTGTGGGGAAAGGAAAAATAGTTCGTTTAATCTACCTCATGCTTATCTTATTTGAGAAAAAATATTGTTTTATTGCTAAGTAACATACTTTTATATAATTTACTTTTTAAAATCGTTTTAACCGACTTCAATTTAGTACTCCGCCAAGCCACGAGAACATTTCCTATTTTTTTTACAATTTACCACATGAACTGATTTCCGATAGCAAATTCGTTGATTACTATAGAAAAAAACCGAATCGCTGTATGTGGGCCGATAATATTTGAGGACTTCCATCGATTCCCCAAGATCATCACCAATGGCACTTCATTAGTTCCTATTTCAACGGAATCTTATCAGAACCTGTGACGTACTTTTGCACTTTTAAGTACATAATTGAGGAATTCGATAAGTCATCTGTGGTCTTCATCATCAATTCCTCGCATTAAATGTATGATTCCGGATGTAAATACACGAGTTATAACAGAAAATACCAAAATCACTACACGCGTGCCTAATAAAATTGAGGAGTCCCCTCAATTCCTCATGGATCCCATCATCTAACTGAATTTTGAAAAAACTGGGACCCACCTGGAAATATATACATACGAACAAAAAAAAATTTCGAATCGGCTTATCAATGACGGAGTTCTGAGGTAACAAACATTGAAAATAATAATTATAATAATAAATAAAAAAATGCAGCCGAATTGAGAACCTCCTCCTTTTTTTGAAGTCGGTTAAAAATAGTAGCGACTCTGCCCGCGTGTTACAATGAACGCATGCTAAAACACGCAGGATAAAATATAGCCTATGCCCACCCTGAGGGTTCATCCTTTTTTTATCAGATGAGTTTTCCGGAAGTACCCCGTAACATACAAACTCACAAACATTACCTCTTTATAATATTATTTAGCATAGATAGATCACCATAAATTTGTCGACTACATCAACCGGATGTTGGTTCAATTCAATCCACTTTCAGATCCATTTGTAAGGAATCACTTCAAAGCCAACACAACTGGGTCGTTAGATTTTGTAAGGAACAAGATTTCCTATAGCATGAAAATATCAAGTTTGGGTTAGGTGACTTGATTGATATTGTACGTATAAATAAACGTATCTATAAATTTTGCTGAAATGTCAGATAAATGGTGTAAAAATGCGAATGAATAAGCCATTTAGGGACAAGACCGCGCGGTACTCCGTCATTTGAGGAGCGACATTCGTAATAAATTAAAATATAGACCTTGCTTCTGGGTTGTGTTTACGCGTGTCGAGTTGTCGCAATCGGCCTCAGCTGCTGTTTGATTAATTTGGCTTTCTCACAGGACGAGATTAAATTAAGTGTCGCTTGAAATTTAATTTTGCATTTTGTGTTATGATGTGAACATGTAATCTTGTTGACAAATCAGTAAAAGACCCTTCTGACGGTAGCGGTTACTGTAGCCTATGGACGCCCGCAACTCTAGAGGAGAATCAACAACAAACGCGTTGTTAACTATTAAATGCTGGCAATCTAATGAAGAAGCGAGATGTCACTCCACTGTGCCCTTCCTCACCCTCATATGTTGGATACCTACTCACAATAGGTACTACGCACTTAGGTACAAAGGTATTACAGAGTTGCGGCTAAAATGGCAACATGCCAAAGTTCTGAACAAATATATGTATGTTCGCCACAAAATATCGCTGTACTCGTATTAGTGTTTACCAATAATAAGTTTACGAGCACGTCCTTTAGCTGAGACACGTGTAATGTTCTTGCACGTGCAAGTTCGTGATGGATTGAATTGGTTGGCTACAAGCTTCATGAGGGATGTAATAGGTAAAAAAAAAGTTAAGTAAAAAGTCATTTATTTAAACACATTCTGTTACATAGGTATCGTGGAGAACCAGCAGTTATTTTTTTAAACATCAGAATTAGTTACCTTAAATATTTATTACATTAGGTGGAGTAAGAAAAACTATTACAAGTTTAAAAGTTTATACTCTAAAACTAACTTATATATCAAAGGTAGCTTCAGTCTCAGCATAGTTTGATGAATGAAGAAATTTAAAAATAAGGGTTTTAGCTTCATTTATAGTGCAGCTCGTTAGGTTACAATGTTTCAGTAAGGTGTTATATTATTACTTAGTATAGTTATATTAAGTAGTATGTCATAGCAAGTCAGAGATTTAGAGGTTTTGTGTGTAAGTAAGGAAATTATAAGGATATAAATTTGACGTACTGTTAAAACATGTGATTCGGCATACAAGGCCGCAGTTGGGTATCGAAAAGGCCTCTTTAACATGACTTTCAGCACCGAACGTTGCGCTCTTTCGATTTCCAGTATGGTGGTCTTGGCTGCGCTGCCCCACGCTGTGATGGAATAACTGATCACTGACTGACACAGCGCAGTGTAGACTAATAATAACAAAGAGTTATCAGCAGACTGTCGAACCTTTTTGAAAATAAAAATAGCTTTTCTTATTCTTGCGGAGAGTCTGTTTATGTGGTGCTTGAAATTTAGTTGTTCGTCGACAAATAGACCCAGGTACTTAATAACCTCAGTGCGCTGGATGGAGTCGCAGTTACATGAGATAGCAGGGAAGTCTTTACACGAATGAATTTTGATAACGGGTGTGTACCATGGTGCATTCATTATCTACTAATGTACACGCGTTAATAATGTTTATTTTTCACATTAGATGGATAAACAAAATCAAAACTTTTGTTGAGACTGTTGGTTTTATTTGCTCATTCGTAAACAAAAATACAAAATGTAAACGAAAGAAAAATGAAAACATAGCCTATCAAGTCAGACGCACATGTCGCGATTACTGACACATATGAAATCCACAGAGTTGCACCTGGAAATTGTGAGTCAGTTTTTAGCGCGGTTAGCAGCGCACGATCAACAACTGAACACGTGTGTCTACTTATATACAGACGTGAGCAATTCCATATTCGCTTGACAACGGTAAACCGCCGCCTGAAGTAACCAATATACAATGTATTACTTAAGTATCTCGTCTCAATATTCCAAAAAATATACCATCCGCGCATCCCCATACCGAATAATGTATCTCACTAATATTTGAATAGACATTAGGTACTCGTACCGTATGTTACATGGATCGCATAATGGTTTTTAGACTAATGCAGTTTCGCATAATTGGTTTGGAATAATTATTTGTGGCATAATAGTACTTTCGCATAGTAATATTTTCGCCTACTGTTTTTCTGGCATACTACTACGCTATTAGCATAATTTTAGCTAGACTAATTTGTGTGGGCCGAATATACATTACGCATATTATTTGGTATATATGTCATTAGCCGTAATTAAGGTTAGTGTTATAACCAGGCGTGAAGCGCCTAAGCCACGCGGAATAGGAGGTCTGCGAAGCGGACCTCCGTCGACCTGGCCTTAGTTCCTAAATATATCTACACACTATACTAACCTTCTCTCGTAGTGCATCAGGCTCGTGATTGTGTTTATTTATATTTTTGGATGTGGTTTCATGATTTTGTCCATCATTTTGACGACCGGTTAGCCTTGTGGGTAGCGACGCTGCCTACGAAGCTGAAGGTCCTGGGTTCGAATCCCGGTAAGGGCAAATATTTGTGTGATGAGCATGAATATTTGTTTCTGAGTCATGGATGTTTTCTACGTATTTAAGTATTTCTATCTATTATATATATCGTCGTCTAGTACCCACAACACAAGCCTTATTGAGCTTACTATGGGACTAGCTCGATTTGTTTAAGATTGTCCCCTTATATTTATTATTATTATTATCTCTTTATTTAATATTTATCTTAAGTTAGGTTTTTACAATAATGATATAAAAAGTAAAATATAAAACAATACATATAAAACATAAAACCATTATAAAAACCTAACCTAGGGTACCGCCGGCAGCGAGGCGGGGCCTAAGCTGCCGGTGGTTATTATTATTATTATTATTATTTGTACATGACTTTTTTAATAGGATAATAGCGTTATGCATTTTGATATGATGTCAATTGATTATTATGGCTAGTGTGGCCGACGCGTCGCCTTACGTCGCGTCGCGAGCGACTCTTGTCGCAGAGGGGCGACCCTTGTCGCGGGGCGACGGGCGACCCTATCGCGTCGGCTGAGTGGGTTCGTACGCCTAGAGGCTTCAGGCGTACGCCACTCGCCAGACACCTAACAGACCGTGCGTATATATGGGGCGACCCTGCAACGGCCTTCGATAGCCCGAAGGCCAAGACTCCCTAGCCAAGGGTAGAAGAAAAGAAAACAAGAACTCTGATAATAAAATGAATGTATATTATTGATTGACTTATTAATTAAACTTTCCCTACCACTGCCCTATGTGACTTGTTTACAAGTCCCTGCTTGCCCTATCACTTTCCTACTGATTGCTGATTACTTAGTTGTTGCTTTCTCCAGAGAGCCGACTGAACACAATTTGAACTGAGAACTGACTCGTTCTTATACCAAAATTAGGTTTACAACTCGTCACGATATCCTCGAGCATATTTTCAGCTTCTAATTTTATTATTGACCCAAATCTTACATAATTGATTGGCTATTACGTAATGCCACGCCTATTTTAACTATAATTTTTCGTTATCACAAAATATTTTAAACAAGGTTACTTCTAATGCACTAATCTTTGTTTGCCTATGATATCGTGACTCTAACATATGTTTACAAACAATAATAAACCTCGTAAGATGATTTTCAGGAAAGTTACAGCAAGTGGAAAATGGTAATATTTATTTTCAAATCCTTTTTTACTAGGTTTTCTTGCTTTTTACAATATAAAACGTTAATAATACTGATATAAAGTCTCCCTAACAGTTGGAGCTTTTTATGACCTACCTAACGACATATAAATCTATATTCTACTGTAACAGGTTGCAAAATGGTCGCTTTTATTAACCAGAATGATAAGCCGAAATTACGTAATAAAGTTCTTAATCAAAAATTAGTATGGAATAATAACGACCAATCAGCGCCCGGCGGGCGGAGCTTGACGTATGCTCTCTCTACGGTCAGACACTCGGATATACACGATTTCTTAATGGCTTTCATTATGGTAATGCTTTCTTAATACAGTCTCAAAATGTGATCTTTAAAACATGTTTTGGCCTATATGCCTTAGGTATATACTCGTTATATTCTTTTGGGTGGTAACTAAGACTTTTATTTATTCATTTACATTATATTTATTAACCTTTGCCTATTAATTCCTTTGTTATTAGTTAACATGTTATTATGTACTCAAGGCTATGTAAAATGGGGTAAATAGTGGGATTTCTTTATTTACTTATACAATCTAGGTCATTACAGTCTAGACATTGATTTTGTTACCTCTAAACGTGATCTTGCGGTCCTATCGTTCACAATACCCCCCCTTTAGTATGAGACAAAGTCTCATGCTATAATTGTTGCAATGTTATTTATCACTTTACGTTATTGTTCACTGAATCACTTTCACTTGTAGTTAGCACTATTAATCTTGATGTAGGTGAATTGGCTTATAGCCACCACTCTCCGGGTTTATATGGTTCTGGTGCTTCCGTTTCCGGTGGTATGGTTTTTATATAGATATTTTCTTTATCTTCATCTAGCCTTCTAATAGGGACTGAAATTTTCAGACTCATTTTTTCCTTTTTCTTCTGTTTGGCTTTCTCGCATGCTGCTTCGACGAGTGCAGTAGGAGGTCGAGCGATATAAACTTTGTTGCTTGGTGGCGGGTGTTGGAGACGTTTCTTACGCCATTCCGCCCATGACTGGCTCGTGGTTTTCTTTGATGCTGCTGTGGTGACGTCTTTTGCCTCGACGTGGTACGTCCAGGCGTTTGTGAACACGGTGGAGTTGCTGTTTGTAGGTGCTTTCGTGGCGCGGGAGTTTTCTTTGTTGCTGACTGCTGCTGCATATTTTGGAACTGGTCCCCGGAATGGGACCCTTGGTATTTCTTTTGGCTTTGGACCCCGCGGGTCTATAGATCTCTCTTCTTCATTAATTTTTCTTCGTAATTCTTGTAACCTTTTCCTCCAATTTTCTTTCATTTTTTCCACTGTTCTTTCCATGTCTTCTCTTTCTTGCGCTATCTTCTCAATTTCCCGCTGCAATTTCTCCACCGTGCCCTCCTCCAGGTCCCTTCGTGGTGCTCGCTCTTGTGGCGAGGCCCGGCAGTGGGCCCTGTAGAAGTGAATGGACCCGGAGGAGGTGTTGCTAACGTTGACTTCAGTGCTGTCGCCGCTCTTAAATTCGACCTCCGTGAGAGGTGCTGATGTTTGGGCGCTGCCGGTGGGCTGCACCTGCACGCGCCCTCGCCTCGGGCGCCTTCCGGATCTGTTTTCCATTGCTACTCGCGCCTGCAACCGCCGAACAGGGCCCCGATGTAGCCTTTCGACGTCCCGTACTTCCGCGCTCCTGACGGTGACGGACTAACGCCGAGAAATAATCAACTTTTTGACGACCTATTCATTAGTGATCCGGATCGAAGGACCCTTACGGCGAAACCGACTGTTTTTTGTGTAGGCGGACTGACACTGAAGTTAAACTTGAAATAAAACTGACTCTAAAAACAAATTAAAAAAATACTGCACAAAACTGGATTTTAAAACGAACTGGAGAACTAACACTGAACTGGAACTGAATACTGGAACTGGATACTGAAGACTGCTGATTACTAGTAGATTTCGAGACTTGAGCCGAGCGAACACAATTTGAACTGAGAACTGACTCGTTCTTATACCAAAATTAGGTTTACAACTCGTCACGATATCCTCGAGCATATTTTCAGCTTCTAATTTTATTATTGACCCAAATCTTACATAATTGATTGGCTATTACGTAATGCCACGCCTATTTTAACTAAACTTTTGGGTGGTAACTAAGACTTTTATTTATTCATTTACATTATATTTATTAACCTTTGCCTATTAATTCCTTTGTTATTAGTTAACATGTTATTATGTACTCAAGGCTATGTAAAATGGGGTAAATAGTGGGATTTCTTTATTTACTTATACAATCTAGGTCATTACAGTCTAGACATTGATTTTGTTACCTCTAAACGTGATCTTGCGGTCCTATCGTTCACAGCTAGTTATGTTTATGTTTTTTCGTTATTAGGCTTAATGATGATTATGCTGTCTGTATTTATGCTTTTTAATGTCATGCGTAAAAAAATATGCGGAATGAGACTTATGCGCATCTTTTTTTCGGCGTAAAGTAATTATGCGTAGCCATATTAGTATTAATGATTTTATGCCTTTCAATAGTAAACCTGTTACATGTGGATGTGCACTTAAATTAACGAAAATTACCTACTTCCTTACCTATTTTTTTCTCATCCAGTAAACTAGGGGTCAATCAAACACAAACGTATCACATTCCAGATTAATTTGAACTTGTTTCACCATAGATTCCATGCCGAGCCGTGATTTAACAAACGTTCGATACACTTACACTTGGACATCCAATTTGAATACAAAATGCGTGTTAAATTGACCCACTAGTCATTTCATTTATTGAACGTCCTTCCAAGGTTCGTGGGCATGTATTATTTATTCCCATTATCGGTCTCCAAAGCTTTTCGCTCAAGTGTAGACAGGAAGTCTGTTTGACTCTATGTATCGGTTTGATATCGAATTTAGCCCAATCTTGATTTTATGAAAACGGGCACTCCAATTTTTTCCAACGAGTAACAAAAAGATATGGAAGTTTCCTATCCGTGTGAATTTTTTAGTTCCTAACTATACGAGTACTATTTTAGAGTAGGTAAGGTTAGGTAAGGTTACCCCAATATGTCGAAATAAAAAAAAACGGCCAAGTGCGTGTCGGGCCACGCGCAGTGAAGGGTTCCGTAGCTACCTGTCTGTCTTAGTTACATCCACGTGCGGTGCGGTTGCGTCGGTCGAATTTGTACGTAAATTGGCCATTCCAAGTACCATTAAATTGGCCGACTATTACTCCCTAACTTCTGCGTGATACTTTTCCTTTTAAATACCTAAATCATACAACGCGTTAAAAAAATAACACAAAACCGTTTAAGGGCATCGTGTTCTGATAAGAACAAAGTAAAAGATTTTTCTTTTCACGCGTTTTTTTTAACATTAGTATGGAGCGTTGGCCGACTGGGGCGACCTGTTCCATACAAAAGTTAAAAAAAAACTCTTACGTTTTTCTTATCAGGATAAGAAGAACATGTTTTATGTACTGCAGCTACGAATTTTTTCACATTACCCGTTAGTAGCTATGCGGCAGGGGACGACGACAACGACGACACACTATCGTACAAATTTGGCCGACGCCGACGTAACCGCACGTCGATGTACGAGAAACTAAGATAGACGGGCAACAACGGAACCCTGCACTGCGCGTGGCCCTACACGTTCTTGGCCGGTTTTATATAACTTTAGACGAGAAATTGATTTTATATACACGGTGCCCGTGACCATTGCGAGAGAAGTTAACAGCATATTCCTGATTATATTTTAAGTTTAAAATGTTAATGATCATCTCCTAAATTCGGCTCGGTTGTTGAGATATTTCCATTTTCCTGAAAAAATGTTGTAATGAAATCTCCAGTATGAAACACCTTTATGATTGCGACGTTGCGAGACTTAACCAACTAATAACTTAACTGTAAAAGTCAAATCCAGTTCTGTCACTATGATTGTTTAGCATGACATTGTTTACGTGTCAAGTATCAACAGAAATATCGGCGTATTATTTATAATAAATAAAAATGAAGAAGGAATCCAAGATCTAAAGTCAATCTAAACAATACCATTCCAATAAACCGGAAGACCTGTTGCTAAGAATAGTGACAGTCTTTTTTGCAAATTATTTTGTGGAACAAAATAAATATTGATTGTTTTACGTGTTGAGAGCGTTCACTGATGCCGGGGGCAAGGAGCGACCGAGTGTTTGTGCGCTGTGCACCCAACGTTTATTTCACTTGCTTTCCAGATGATATTGTAGAAGACGCTGCTGCGCTGTGAGATATGCCTGCGAGTGGGAGAACTACTTGTAAATCGAGCTCGTTCTATTGTGCACGTGATTATTGGACTAATAAACGTCATTTATAACGAATTATGTACCTTTTGTTACTATTTGAACAGTAAAGTTAATATTAACTCTTACCAAGACTCCATTCATATTAGAACAGGCTGTTACACCATGAATGGCCAGCAAACCGCAGAGTTAACGACTCCCTGTATCCAAAGTATGTAAGGGGTCACGTTTCTCTGGAGCTAAATGTACTCAATGATTTTGTACCTTACTAAGCATGATTTATTGCATGTACATAATCCATACTAATATTATAAATGGGAAAGTGTGTGTGTTTGTTTGTTTGCCCGTCTTTCACGGCAAAACGGAGCGACGATTTGACGTGATTTTTTAAGTGGAGATACTAGAAGGGATGGAGAGTGACATAAGATAGTTTTATCCCCGAAATCATCCCCTAAGGGGGTGAAATGGGGGGTAAAGTTTGTATGGAGCTGCGATATAAACGAGTTCCACGCGGACGGAGCTGCGGGCAGAAGCTATTAAGAAATACATATCAGACATAATCTTACACAAATTGACCTAGCCCCTCGGTTCCACGCAAATCCCTCCATAGATGAAGATGAAAGTAAAGTACCTACAAGTAATGTTATACACTCCGAACATAAATAAAATATTCAGTATTTTTATTTTTCATTTATTACATGAAACTAAAATTTAACAGCCTTTCTATTAATAACACATTTTTTTTATTTCACTATGAACACTCAGAACGAGTTAGTGAAAAAAGACTAACTCCAATATGCTTTTTAGCCATAGCGGTTGAGTTAATGCCGTCTGCAGCATTGAATACTCAAGCAAGGGGCACACTGATGTGACTCGTACCATAAGATGCACCATGCAAAAGATTTCCTTCAGCTTTCGTAACTAAAAAGGCCGGTCGCCTCATTGAACTGGCCTCCATTTTTTTAATATTGTGAATTTGATTGGTGATACCAAATACTATTGTTCAAACATGATGAATTAGATTATAGAAAATTGAAAACAACAATATCGATGACACAAATGAAAGTCATTAATGTCATTATGTCGGAGGAATGAAGTGGGAAATTTTCAAGCGGCCACTTATTAATCCTAACTATTCTAAGGAGTACCAATTGGCGGAGTTGGGTATGCGCGCACGAAGCAACTTGGTCGCTGCCGACAGAACATCTATCTCTTTTGCACGCTCAAAGTGGGAAGAAGTGCAAAAGAGACAGATGTACTGTCGCCGGCGATAAAGTTGCTTCGTGCGTGCATAGCCTTACCAGACCACAAATGTTTTTTTTTGATAAGGTGACTTAGACTTGCGTTATGTGATTGAGCTTTATTGGAAAAGGTATGTTCTTTTATCAGCTAGTCTATGCCGATTGACAAGTCGTGTCGTAGATTTTTCATTCGACAAGAATAGATTTTTATTGTATGCTAAAACTAAAATGCCGCGTCCGCGTACATTCCCACCGGAACACGTGGCAGACATCATTTTTACTTACGGTTTGTGTAATGGCAACTCTATGCAATCTGTCGAAGAATATCGACATAAATATCCGAATCGAACGGTGCCCCATCATTCCACTTTTGTGGGTATGTTTAGGCAGTTACGTGAAAGGGGAATTCGAGCGAATAACTCCGAGCGACCAATAGGATTGGACATCGAGACTGAAAACAGAATTCTTAACCTTATCACCGAGGATCCAACTCTATCAACACGTGGTATAGGCATTACTTGCGGCGTTAGTAGCAAAGCTGTATGGAGGTGTTTGAAAAGACACAACCTCCATCCTTTCCATTATAGGAAGGTGCAGGGGCTAATAGACAATGACGGATTTTCTAGGGTAGTATTTTGTCAACGAATGAACGAAAAACTGGAGCAGGATCAAAATTTTTTAAGAAAAATATTATGGACCGATGAAGCTCAATTTACAAGAACGGGGATATTTAATTCCCACAATTTCCACAACTGGATGGAAGAAAATCCACACAAAGCTTGGGAATTCTCTCATCAACACCGGTTCTCGGTAAACATGTGGGCAGGCATTATTAATGACCAATTGATAGGGCCGGTAGAGTTTCCGGCTAGACTGAATTCGGGTCTGTATCTTAATTTTTTACGCAATGATTTGAATGACCTCTGGGAAGACATCGATTTGGAAACTAGACGGTCTATGTGGTACCAACATGATGGAGCACCTCCACACTATGGTCTGATTGTTAGGAACCGCCTAGACCGAGAGTTTCCAAATCGATGGATTGGTAGAGCGTCTGCAGCAATCCGATGGCCACCGAGGTCCCCGGATCTTACACCATTGGATTTTTATCTTTGGGGGACTTTAAAAAATATGGTGTATTCAAAACCTATTCGTTCCCGAGAACAATTGATCGAAAGAATTATGGAAGCGGCGCAGCAATTGAAATACAGGCCTGCCCCACTTACCGACCACATACGTAGACGGTTAAATTTATGTCTAGAAAAGGATGGATCCCAGTTTGAAAATGTTCTACATTAAGTAACTATTAATATTATTGAAGATTTTTTTGTTTATTTTTTAACTTGTGTTTTAAGCCAAAAGGAGCTTGATGTGTTTTAAGCATAAAGATTAATCCAGTAACCTTATCGCCTGAAAGTATGGGGCAGTATGCGTCAAATCCGGGAGTTCTGATTTTTTGCAGACTTGTTTATGATGTTGGCCTAATGAATAATCCAAGTTTGTGACCTTGAGCGCCGAACGCAACTTTGTCAAAACTCGAATTAACCGCGAAAACATCGTATTTTTTAACAATTTTGCGGATTATAACCCTAAAGGACTCATCATATCAGCCGAAAGACGTCCACTGCTGGACATAGGCCTTGCCCAAAGAGTGCCAAAGTGACCGGTCCTGTGCCACCCGCATCCAGCGGACTCACCCCTAAAGGACTAGTTTTTGAAAAAACTTACTCAGAACGTTTTTATAGAAGACTAAATTTGCTACAATATGATACTAGAATTGTCTCTGTGGACCCAATAGTTTCCGAGATTAAGTCTTTCAAAGTTTATAATTTTTTTTCGAACTTCGCAATTTTTTGCAATAAGTATCTTAGACGTCACTCAAACAATTTTAGCGGGATGAAGTTCCAATTACCTCCAACGGAGTGTGCTAGTATTGCTCGTGTGAAGTCATGAATGCGACCCACCTCAAAATGCTCTTTGAGACCAGAGCTTTTCCTCTTCATCCATGCCTTTAGGGGTTGTGACTCGACATCCTGCTTCTTTGGTTTAGGGAAGAAGCAAATAATGTCCATAGTCGAAAAAAAACCGGACGTTGAAAGCAAGCTGCGATTTTTCTCGACACCTTCTCCACACCTGACGAGATAGCAGCAGCAGAAGAGCGAGTCATAATTTCTCTATACGGAGGCAACCCCAGCACCCATAACCTTGACGAGCTGCGGTACCAACTATTCGCCAAGGCTGCGACGAAAACCAGCTTCAATCTAGCCAGGTTACCTCCTACACTTTCCTAAGAAAGTTTTTTCTAAAACTAGTCCTTTAGGGTTACAATCGCCAAAATTTGAAAAAAACACGAGTTTTTCGCGGTTATTTCGATTTTTGACAAAGTTGCGTTCGGCGCTCGAGGTGTGACCTCGAGCGCCGAACTTGGATTATTCATTAGGCCAACATCATAAACAAGTCTGCAAAAAATCAGAACTACCGGATTTGACGCATACCTACTACTGATGTATAAAGTTACTGGATTAGAAGTACGAAACATACTATTTTTATTTTATTATTACATTCAAAGTGAGGCACCTAATACCACCAATTACCATACGGTAACCGAGATTGGGGCGGGTGATTATTGGAACATTTTGAACGCCGCCTCATTCATCTGTTACCTTTTTTTTTGTATAAATGGCTAAATAATGTGGTATCATTTTTGGACGTTAGGTAGAAAGCCCGTAGGTACGTACTTCGACCAGCAAACCAAAAAAAAATACCAAATTATTAGGTAGTTTCTAAAAAAATGGTGAAAAATTAATGAGACGTTAAAAACGCTCTAAGAATCGCCCGGGCGCGTAAGAAGTCTCATCAACGAGCTCAAGTCGGCTAAATTAAATGAATGTCAATATCAAGTTAATTATCGAGTCGTGCGCTGAAGCACTTGAGATTCTTAGAACTTGAAACCTTTTTCTTTCATAAAATGAGGTATGTCTAACTTGTTCACATTTAGGCCTCTTACAGACTGGCGCGGCCTGGCCGCGGCGGACAACAGTAAACTTGTCCGCCGCTGTCAAATTTTCTATTGTCCGCCACTGCAGGCCGCGCCAGTGTGTAGCAGGCCTTTTTTTAAAGAAGAATCTAAACGGTCATTTGAATAATCTATGCCCAATAGAAAAATAAACATATGACATTGTCTGACGCACTAAAAAGAGATAGCAATAACAGACGTTGCCAGCTTGTCCTAAAGGCACGTTTTTACTAGAGTAGCAATTATTATGTATGAAAATCTAAAGAAAAAAAAAGGTGTAATTAGACCTAGGTACATATAACATTTATTACTCTTTATAACCTCAGGAATTCGTGGTTAAAGTCTCTCGCAATGCTCGCGGGCACCGTGTATACACGTGAGCACTTAGGGCGGGTTGCACCGACTTACGATTACAGACCGATCAACGTTAAATATGGCGCTGACAGCTGTCATTCCATAGAAACTTGTCAAACGTTCCATACATTCAGATTTTAACGATCACCGCTTACGATTACAGACGGTTTGGTGCAACTCACCCTTAAACATTGATTACAGGCAAGACTTTGTTAATTCTACCCTGTAGCGTGTGGAAACGCTCGCTCCAATCTAAATTTGATAGTAATCTACACATTTTAGTCGAATGGACCGGTCGGGTAGAGCGAAAATATAGTGTTTACAGTGAGCCAACGAGTTGGTACTCAGTAACGATGATGAATTATGGATGGGGAGAGAGTTTCCTTATTTGTAGGTATGCGTATTGCGTAATCGTATATCGGTCATGTAATGATATTTAGTTTTCCTCTTCATTATCCATGTTTCATTAGCAGCTGCCTAATAATTAACGTATGCACAAATTATTGGGTCCCTCCTATATGACTTTTCAACTCAGATGGGAGACTTGTTATTAGGCCAATTTCATTATATTATAACCATGTTGCTGATCACCTAAAATATTTTTGTTTCGTGTTAATTTTACGTGGAAGTTACCACGATCAAAGACCCTGTGACCTCTGTATGGTCACAGGTTTGAGTCCTGGGCAAAAATTGGTTAACTCGCCACAGCTTTCGATAGGTCACGTGACCGTAAGATTTGTAAGGTGAGAGATTCGGAACGAGGCTTGGGAGCGGGGGGGGGGGGGGGGGGGGGGGTGGAGCGAGCGGCGCTCTGCACTGGGATGGGGAAAAAATGTTAAACTCGCCACAGATTTCGACAGGTCACGCGTGACCGTAATATTCTTAAGGCGAGAGATTCGGGACAATTTTTTTAACTGATATTTTATATTATTCAAGTTTGCACTCCCGGAGTGCAATTTGGTCTTTTTTTTCCATTATATTTTTTCTCTGTGTCATATCGTTAATGTTGCTGATATTAAGTAAATGCTGTTTACAACTTTAATCCATAAAAATGTCGTAACATACATATGTAGACAATGAGCTTATTAGGGAGATAGATTATGTACATAAAGAACACGGTAACCGATTATAAATAACTAAACTTAACCATAATCATAAAGATTGATATTTTCCATAATTAACTCAAACAGCACGTAGCACTTTTGCTGAACCATATAGTTTAACCCAGTACTTCAAGAGCTACTGAATAACTGATACTGTAATTTGACGGAACACGGACGTTAGAAAATAGCTCTTAATAATTTAATTTAAGGTTTCCGTACAATCCTATTTAACGTAGAACGAATTCTTAATTGCGATTAGCCTCAACGTGCAACGACTGTGTAGCCGTAACTCATACGTCGTAGCCAGATCCGTAGCGCTCGTAGCAATTTTGTAGCACATAACCTTAAATGTTAACGGCCTTTAAAATGTTTACGCTTTATTTGCGACGTAATTAGGTTGCTTACCGGGTGAATTGCAAAAATTGTACATAGTTAAGAGCCTTTATCTAATCTATGCTTTAATTTTTTTCCATTGTGTAACGACAATTACCCATACATTTTATATGGTTAACTTTCGTTACACAATGGAGAAAAGTTAAAGCATAGATTAGAGAGACCACAGTAAGCTCGGCCGAATTTCTCCTTCCCATACAAACTTAGTTACGCTCTCATTTTTAAACCACGTGTTGGATTGTGACGAAACTTTGCGTATACGTTGTCATGAGGTATATCTATGTTTTTAATTAGTTTATATGGTTCCAGTTTATAAAACAAATTAAATACAGCAAAAACAAGTTTTATATAAATACTTTAATTAGCTGTATTTGTTTACTATTGTATATGCAGCTACATAAACTAATTACAGACATAGATATACCTCATGTCATTGTGTATGCAAAGTTTCGATTCAATCCAACACGTAGTTTTAAAATGAGAGCGTAACTACGTTTGTATGGAGAATCTAGCTTACTGCGGATTCTTAAGGCAATTAACTATGTACAAATTTTTTGCAATCCACCCTACCATGTATATATGTTAAAAAGTATGTCATAACACCTAAATGTTGGTATTAGTAGGACGAAAATGAGTTTCTTGGAGCATTTGCCTACAATCGGGATTGTAGTAGACCAGGCACTATACATATGCACTGTAAGCCTTTCCGTATCGCAGCGCGGGTGCAGGGTGCAGGGGTATGTCGATAACGGAATGTTATTGTAAGCGGTCTATCTATACTTTGGCTAACCGGTCGTCAGCGACCCGGTCGGTCGTGTTTGAATCAGTTAAGTATTCACGGACGATATATTTACATAACAATTAGTTACTTCAACATGTGGCCCCTCCGGGCTATCGGTATAACTCCTAATGAACTCTGCAATGTGATTCACAAGCTTACTACACTCATCTCACCAACAGTGAAGCTTGACTCCTGGATTCCTAACCACAATTTGAATTAAAGGTCATCATAAGGTTATAAAATATTCGTTTATGTAACATGTTAAAAACGCGACCTTTCCGCCGTCGTGGACGCCTCACGATACGTGGGTCAAATACTACCACCTAAAAACTAGCCACTTAAATTTACTAAAAGTTCAACACATACCGAGTATGCCGGCGGTTTCGCTTCACGGAGGGTAATTCAGTCAAAAGTAGGGCCAAGCTCAATCAAAAGGTTCCGTGGAGGGCTGCCGCCAGCCCGCCCGGCCACGTTGTAAGTACATTCACTCCTCGCTGGTATATAAAATTGATATAGAAGCCTAGCGCGTACAAATACTAATATATCTGAACTCAGGACTAGGTTTCCAAACAGATTCTAATAATTATTTAACCAACTCCTCTCACGCAGCTCATGTGCTGTCCAAAACGTGAGGTTAATACAAGTAAAACCACCATTCCGCGTGGCACCCAATCCAATAGACAAGTCTCACATTGACAGGCGTCACTCATTTTACTTTTTAATTCTAGGACCATGCATGGGTCGGAACATTGTATGTTCGTTAAAACAAATAAAAATTAAATCAAAAAACTAGTGCCTACTCTCAAAATAATGACAAATATAATTTAGCTAAGTACCTACTGAGACGGAGCATGTTCTGCCCCTTTTCCGAACCTATAATATGCATGTATGTGACGTCACATGTCAGTAGTGTTTTCTCTCCCTAATAGAAGCGAGTGTAACTTCGTAATATTGTGTTTTCACCGTTATGCACAATTTGCGTCAAATACCACATTAGCTGCAAAAAGTTGAGAGTGAGCTGCGGACCGAGTTGGAGCGACGCCAAAGACGTCGCTGAAGATAGGAGGGCTTGGCACGAGCTTACAAAGACGTCGCTGAAGATAGGAGGGCTTGGCACGAGCTTACAAAACCCTTTTGCACCTCTGGGGTGCCCTAGGATAGCAACAGCCAGAATATACTGGCTCAGAAGTTATATATTTACCGACGTCATTAATTAACGGGATCGTCTCGCCCGACCACGCCAAACTAAACTAAATTTAGACCGTGCAGCGTTTTCCTTCAAAACACACCACAATGTTGGATGTAGACCACAAAATTTAATATCCTGTATTATGGTGGCTTTGAGTTGATAGAACTAAGAGTCTGTTAGAATTCAAGCGTTGAAATTAAATCGTTTTATATTTGTCCCACGCTTTTCATACTCGCCAAACCACGTGTCGCAATGCGTGCGATTCAATAATACCAATATGTTTCCATTTTACCCGTACGTTAAGTCAAGCCAAATATACTCTGAGATTACGTAGGCACCACATTCTGAGAGAGTCGTATTCTGATTAATATTCTAATCTGGTTTCAGTCGAGTATATTACTCGGATTCCACAAACAAAAACTTTCTTAATTATTTACTTAGCTGTAATTACTTAAGTAACAGTGTAGACTCCTAGAACGTAGCAATTTAATTTTAAAAACACATGTATTCATGTTAAAACCTATTGTAACATAATATTAGGATTTACATAAACATAAACTTTCAACATTTATCTATGTAGTGACATCCTTAACACGTCAAACGAGCCATAAACAAGTGCCGTCCATTGCAAGTTGAATTCTAAGTATGTGCAGGCAAGTTTCAAATACGATAAAAATACTCGCAGGTTGCACGGGTTGCGAGAGGCGTTATTTGGGTCCATATTGGCTGCCATAAAATTCGTGATCCTATTTTGTTTTATACTAACGTATTGTAGTCATAATCATCGCTAGTCCTAATTTTTTTCGTTCTAACTTTTTTGTTCCTAAATGTCTGTAACTATCATTGGAAGTCATAGTGAGTAGAGTGATAGTCATAATTTCGTTACTAAGAACTTGCATGAAGTCATAATTTTGTTAATCATAACAATTTTCTTCATAACAAACATGTATCATAATTTTGTTAGTCCTAATTTAGTTTTTCCTAATAAATAAACAATTTCGCTAAGTAAATAAAAAAAATCGATCCTGGCGCGTAGGGTCGCGGTAAAATTAACACTCCTCCTCGCTTCGCTCGTCGTCGTACCTTCACGGACCTGCCTTAGGCTACGTCCGCACAGACAGGCGGCTTGCTAAGCGTCTAGCTAGAGCCTTGTGGTCTCGCCTTGTGCCTTGCGATAAAAACAAGATATTTATTTCGATAACGCCAAGTAACATTTATGATGAGACATATTATGAAAAACAAATTTAGGATTAAAAAAAGTATGACTAGTGTCATTATGAATTTAAATGAAACGGACAAGTGAGTGTTATTATGGAAAAATTTATGAAAATCAGTATAAGGATATGAGAAATTTATGATTATTGTCAGTATGACTTCAAGTAGTCATGACTTACGATCGTTAGGAATAAGAATTATTAGAACTAACGATTATTATGGCATAAAATTTTATGACGTTAACATTTTCGGACTTCCAATAATAGGACTTAAAGAAATAGGTGAAACAAAGCGCCCCCGCGTTATTTATTACAATATTCCACGGAAGTAAATCAGAGTGCCCTGCGTTACAAAATAAAAACCAAATGGGAATTGGGAGCTAAAGTATTCCCTAGCTAAACTCGGAACAATCCTACTAATTTTAAATCAAAGGAAGAAATTGAAAAATTTAATGCTCTGAGCCGGATTCGAACCGGCGACCACAGGCATTCGTGGCCCGTCGCTACTAACCAACTGAGCTATCGGAACAATCCGGTTCGGGCACGAAATCCCTCAATCAGTTCCTTCACACAACGCCTTAGGGAGGCGTGTGTAGCGACATCTACCAGAAGACTAAGGCTTCTTAATGGCACCAACTTCTCAAGTTATGTTGAGAAATCGTCAGTAACGATGCGCCACCCCATACTAAATTAATTTTGATTTTTTAAGCAGTAACGCTGGTAACGAAAATTACAAATTTTAAATCAAAGGAAATAATTGACACTGGCGACCACAGGCATTCATGGCCCGTCGCTACTAATATAACCAACTGAGCTATTGGAACAATCCGGTTCGGGCACGAAATCCCTCAATCAGTTCCTTCACACAACGCCTTAGGGAGGCGCATCGTTACTGACGATTTCTCAACATAATTTGAGACGTTGGTGCCGTTAAGAAGCCTTAGTCTTCTGGTAGATGTCGCTACACACGCCTACTATTTAGGATTAAGATAAGATCTAGTCTAGAAATAGAATTCGTACTAAAATTGCAGTTCACCCGATCTATCACGAATTACTACAAAACGCTTCCATTATCGACAGCTCATATCTGCAATTACTGTACCTATTATTCCAAGTGATGTATCTGATCATACATTATTGCTTTCATTGCTGTAATGATATCACTATTAAAATGTCCTCGTACAATAGCCCTTCGCTTTCAACGTTGCTTCGGCAACACAAAGCAAGGTCAAGATAAGCACTGCGGCGGGAAACTATCGGGCTGTGCTAAAGATCAATAGGCGGGCCTCGTTGGGGAATGACCCTGCTCTACCCAAAAGAGGGCATAGGCTTTTCTGTCTTTTTAACCGACTTCAAAAAAAGGAGGAGGTTCTCAATGAGGTTGTATTTTTTTATCATTTTTTACAATCCTCAGAACTCCGTCATTGATGAGCCGATTCGTAATTTTTTTCTGTTTGTAAGTATATGCTTCTAAGTTTTTCAAAAATTCAGTTGGATGATGGGATCCACGAGGAATTGAGGAAACTCCTCAATTATATTAGGCACGCGTGTAGTCATTTTGGTATTTTCTATTATAACTCCCGTATTTAAACCCGGAAATCATATATTTGGTGGAGTGGAATTGATGATGAAGACCAGACCACATATGACTTATGGAATTCACTTAAAAGTGCAAAAGTACGTCACAGATTCTGATAAGATTCGGTTGAAAGAGCAACTAATTAAGTGCCAAAGGTGATCCTTATGGAATTGACGGAACTCAAATATTATCGGGCCACATACAGCGATTGGGTATTTTTCTGTAATATAATCAACGCATTTGCTCTCGGAAATCAGTTCATAGCTGTAAACACTCAGGGCATCCATTTGGTTCTTCTCTTTCATAATAATAATTAGTGTTTAATGTTATATTGTATGTATGTTAGTCTGTAAGGTATTTGTAACTATGGGCCTTAGTTGCCTGAAATAAATGTTTTATTATTATTATTATTATAATAATCCAAAACCTTTGAAACCGTTTTATGCATCGAAATAGCACTCGATGTACAGGTTGCAAAACATTCTTACAAGTTTCCAGAATATTCTTAGAATATTCCTATACTCTAATAATATTCCTATATTCTAATAATATTCTGGAAACTTTTACGAGACCTAAAGATAACTTGCAAGTCCGTTTATTTAGTAAGTTGCATGAAGGCAAAACCTAATTTTGTAAGGATAATGTTATAAAATGACCGAGGACTTTCTACGTAGAAAGTTCCGCAAGTTTGGAAGTTTCTAGTCGATGCATTGCTACTTCCAAGTGAACGTTAACGTGTCAAAACGAGCGAGACATAACTACACTAACATCAGACTGGAAACGAGGGCGCGAAACAGATTGAAATGTGATTGTAATCGGAAACAACGTACAAAATTCTACCTCTAGCTACTACTATGACGGGATGAGTGAAACGAGTGAAATCTTTTCCGCTCGCGACCGGTCATCATCGGAAGAGATCATCTCGAGCGTAACTTTTAATCGGAATGAGCCGAATGTGGGATGCGGGGAAATTATTCACCCTTATATGAGTGCAACTTTTTAGTAGATATAATGACGTAATTTCTGTTTAACTGTTTAAAAATGGATGTGTTTTGGGAAAGACTTTTTACATATCTTTCTTTAAAGAAAGATGAATATACTCCGTTCCAGCTTGGGCCAACAAAAATAATGGTATGTCGGAATATCCAGCTCTCCGGCGATCGCATGTCTCAACCGATTCCCGTGAAATTTTGTAAGCAAGTCAATTAGACTTCTTCATCTGAATTTAAAAAAATGTTTTGAAGTAAAGACAATCTCGCGAGCGCTAGGCTCACATAAACTGTAGATCTAATTGTAATTAGGTACTTACACATGATCACACATGGGCATTGGGCAGGCAGCGCAAACAACACGGTAATACTCCCGAAAGTGATGTGTAAATAAATGAATTTGTTAACTATTCCGGTAACTACTGAGTAGTAGTAAGTAGGTAGGTACTTCGAAACTACTCAGTAAAGATACCTACTCGTGTGCAAAGTTCAACGTAGGAACTACGGTGGAAATATTACAACCACGTATAACTTTGCTTAACAAGAAGAAGAATACATGCGAGTTAGTTGCTTCCATTGTGCTCCCATCATATAAAACGTCAACAATGTGAAAGTAGAATTTATTAAGAACAGTCGGAAACTTAGTGGATACTTAGGTTAAAAGATTCGCAGAGACGAGTACACTTTGCTAAACAAAATACATAAAAGGTCGTTGAGAATATTAGTTAGTTTCTTCCCAAGCGTGGGCTTTCAAAAACACATATAGGTAAGTATGTTTATCGTCGTCTATTAGTTTGAGACGAGGTCGATTTGTGTAAGATTGACTACTTACATACTAGTGTTATTTTATTATTATCGTATTGACGAGAGACATCATTCCGATCTTGACACGTTTTATTGTTATTGACCATGTACATCACTGACAATATTACATTAATATTCCTTTTTTTATTATTATTAGACCGTGTGACGATCCCAACCCCCCCCCCTCTCTCAAATCTATTTATATACCTATAACCTAGTCTGAACTTAATCTTAAGCCTAGCTGTAGAATTAGCCTACCTAAAGGAGTAGCTAAAGGTAAGGAATTAAACAAGTAAAAAGGGGAAACAAATCATTATTTATTGCTCTTCAAACATAGTATGTAGTATTTCATTTGAAAGCTAAAGAAACTTTGATTAATTAACCCAATGAAGTCAAGCTAGATTTCATAGGGTATTCGCTTTGATTCCTATACAATACTAACCCTTTAACAAGCGAATAAAACAATAGAGTTAGCCCCGGCCGAATATATTTTAGTATTTTGATTATTTTAAGAACCTAATCTAGATTGAACTATCCTACTGCTAGAGGAACTTTTATTATTTATCCCAACAAATTCAAGCTAGAATTCATTAAGGAATCCACTTTGTCTCCTAGGAAAGCTAGTCCAAAAGCAAAGCGGATTAAACGAAAATGGCTAGCACCGTACCTACTGATGACGAACGCACTTTAATTAAATTGTAAATTAATCTTGAAAATATTAACCTCGAATCCTAGTCTAGAGTATCCTAACTGAACCTAATAAAATAAACCGTGACTTGCTCTGAAGAAGTGGCCAATACGTGATCGTGAATCTAGTGGAAGACCCGACGCTGTGTGAAGGTAGAACCCAGGTGCTTTTCGAGAAGGTGAGAGGACCGCATACTAAGGAAGGAAAATTACACGTTAATAAAATCATACCATAAATTTGTTTTAATACCTGCAACTTATTTACTTGCTTCTTCAAAACAATAAGCCCGTAACTTATTGTCAAATTTACTTGATTAAATAACCAATCTGTTATATAAATATTTCACAACGTTAGATTTTGTCACTTCATCGAAGAAGTTCGTCCAATGATGCATATCTTAAAATATTAAGATTTTGATGATGATGATGATTTTGATTGATGATGTTGATTTTGATTGATGATGTTGAAATACGGAAATAAATAAGAGTTGGCTAATGATTTGACCTAATTACTGCGTTCAGCTAATACTACGAATAATTTTCTAATATTCACATTTGAATGACAAATAATGAAGTTAATTTAAATCGCCCAAAATTTACTGAGAGATTTTTACTATGGAGATATTTCAAAGGTTGTAGTGTGACTGGTCTAGCGAACAATCCCAGCCCTGCAGGACCCAAAGGCACCTTTATAGTCGAGAAATTGATACATATACGACAATGCACAATTGAGCCTGACAACTGGCAATTAATCACCATTCCAATCACACCATATTTATTGAAAATTCCATAACAAAAATACCTCAGTACGTACTATATAAACTTAGCTACTAAACTGCCATTTGACTTTCATAAAATATAGGATTCAGATATTAGGAAAAAGCATGCATCCCTTGTAAAATCGATAACAAATCTTCTCTAACAGAAGAATCAATCTAAAACAAGACAACCAGACAAACGGTAAGAAACCTCAATTAGCTAGATCGAGATCCCTTGACCCCTCGCTCTTGTCAATGCATTCCATGTAGGGTTCAGTCAAAAGTAGTTCACGTCTCTCCTGATTGGGAACCTCTTAGCGAGCGAACCACCTATGTCAGGGTCATAAACTGTGCACTTGCAGCTATGGGTGGCTTACTCAGAGATACTCAAACACGTAATGCTTACGCACAAAATTGTTTCGACTTTACTCAGAATTCACACTACTAATTAATATCCCTTGACGCTGACTACCCCTAATATCTTATATATATCCGACGGGAACATGTTGGCTTGCAACATGTCTGCAAATAGATTGCTTCCTAAAAAGAAGCCGCTAAATCTTAATAAATTACCTAACAAAAGGTGTACCATAAGGTAGTACAATAATAATAATTTCATAATAATATACCTCAACACGTAGATTACTATAATGCATCATTGACACTCGACGTATATACTTGATCACTATTTTTACCATCCAGATTACACTAATTTACTGAAGCACCTCGCAAAACTTAAATAAAATAACCACACTAGAATACCTAAATTCTATATGAAAGGATAGTAGTACAGCTCCAGTCGTGCGTAATACACTAAAATAGCTTATATATAACCGATTCCTTAATAGTAGAAACCTGCATACTAATGCCGTTGGAATGTCGGTAGATACAAAGTTACAACACCGCTTCACATCTGAAATACCCATATGGCAATACGTAATTTATGCAAACAAACATTGATGAATGTTTGTGGCAAGGTATGATAATGTTGGAAATAGACAAAGGCAAATACACACTCTCGTAAAATAAAATAAAGTTAAATCAAAATCCTACCAGGTATTGGGCTCGCTGGGAGCACCCAATTTACCAAAACAGCCGATGATGCTGCTCGTAGGTAGACTCCGTAGCTCTGCCTGTAGCTCTGCCTCTGGCCCGTCGCTGCCACGAGGCTACGAAGTCGTGGTAGTAGTAGTCCTCTTGTACCCGGAGGAAGTGGAGTGTAGCGCCGCGCGTCCCGTGAGAAGTGTTGATGTCGAGCTCGGCGTCCCGTCGAAAAAGACGCTCCCCCCCCCGCTCATTGCCTTAAATACCCTCGACGAGTCCAGAACCACTGTAACATGAACTCCCAACCGATAGAAGCCCTTATTATCATTGCTATAGTTTAACTAATCCCGCGCGGCCTTCCTACCGACGCCGCCGCCGACACCACCCTTTCCACTGTTTCGTGGGTACCTTTTGGCGCCACAATGTCTGGCTTCCGACCGACAAGTCCAATCCTGTCGAACCTAATTCCTTGCCTATGCTGTATGATGATTTCCAATACTAAAATTAACCTCAAATAACACAAAAATATTTGAAATACAAACCCTAAACTTCAATGAATACTAACACACAACGGCTAAAACACTATGATACTACACTAGAATATATTTAAATTAATCATACAATTGGTTTTCCGAGTTCTACATAGTATATACGTTAAGTTTTCCCTAATTCCTTCTAAAATTGTGTTTATTTTCCAAACAATAGCTATTAACGTTCCTTTGCATTAAGCAAGGTAACTTTTTAATCATGGAAAACCTAGATCAAATTTATGACCTATCAACCTAAGTCGAATGAATATAATGTTTTTCTTGATTGTAGAATAGAACTAGTACAAAATACAATAAAAAGAAGACTACCTAATGATTGTACATCCCTCAGATATTTAAGGAATCTTGCATTAATAACATCTTTCTAACTAACCTATTTCAAAGAAACAACGCTACTAGCTCATATCTTTCAACGTAAATCTTCTAACAACTCAAACAGCAACGTTACTTTACATATAAAACAAATATATTATGAACTATATTTGCTTTATTAAACAGATTAACGGTATTTACTGGAACCAATAGACCTTGACCTAAACAATCCAAATATATGGAGCCCACAAACATTTCCTTTTATTACGTATGATTCTAAATAATTTATTACAATTATAAAAATGTTCCATAATGTAACAACATCCGTTAAAACCCAAAATTGCCTCTTTATTTAAATAGCAAAGCCCCAATGATAACGCCTACTTTTTTATACGAGCAATTTCTACTCTAAAATTGAGGCAGGCCTTCAGAACTGTCTCAACCGTATACATCTCTACGAACATTGAATAATTATTAATTGTATTTGGACGCTCAGAGACCTTATACATCTCTAGAATACTGAATTAATATCATTAACTTTCTTTTAATGCACAGACCCTATACTTATCGAATGTAATGGTCATACTTTGTTTTGTTTTCATTAACTTTGTGACATTTAGTGTGTTGTTATATCAGTCCTTAATGTGCAAATTATAAATTATTATTGTGTTAGATTATTATTATTTTATTGTAAGATTATTATTTTTATTGTAAATTACCGTTTGACATGTAAAAGTGCCCTTGTGGCCTATTTGCAGAATAAAATATTTGTATTTGTATTGTCCCCTAATATTTATTTATGATTGATATATTGTTAGTAACATATTCACTGCCAACAAATTCGTGGCGCTACGATGGTAGCTGATGGTACCGTTTTTTTCCGCCAAGTATTCCAATCTCCTACGAACAGAGCGCCCGCTAAGAACCCGGCAGTAAATTAATGTATAGTGACTAAAGTTTTCCAACCGTTAAATAAAACATGTCTTGTTTCAGAGTACCACGAAACAGAGTCCGTCCATAACTGTCGATGGGACATCAACATACCCCGGGCTGGGCTTCGGGCCGATGGGCCCGGTGGCCCCCCTCCCGGGCGAGCCGCCGGGCACGCAGCTCCGGCAGCAGCTGGAGTCCACCACGGACCTGCCGGCCACGGTCAAGACGAAAAAGGAGAGAACCTTCGTGATCGCCGCCTTTGAGTTCCACAGAGTGGAAACACCGTTCCTAATTGGCTTGTGGATCTTTTTCGCAAGCCTTGCTAAAATAGGTAAGATCTTTTTCATGCATTACCTAGCTACTGTCATTTTAACTTAGGAATAATGCTGATGCTCGCTGATGGGTAGCCCGCTCCGTGAATTAGTAAGGCCTCCTAATGTTCCCATCAGTCGTTTGGTCTTGGCCTCTTGCCTAGAGTAGCTAACACAGATGGCCCTGAACCTACCCCGGACTATACTTTGGACCGATGGGCCCGGTGGTTCCTAATTGGCTTGTGGATATTCTTGGCAAGTCTGCTAAAATATGTAAGTTCTTGTCCTTCCATAACTCTAATTTTTAATTGAGGATAATGGGTCCTCAGCTAGTGGGTAGTTTAACTGGTAATGCTTGCCTTGGTTGCCCAATTTGTCCAATGAGAATGCGATAGATAACTACTGACACACCCTGGACTGGCCTCAGGGTTGAAACTCCAAGTTTACGCACCGTTTTTGGGCCCTTTGATACGTATATGGCTTAATATGTATCAGGTTAACTGGAATATGAACGCTGTGCTGTTCACCATGTTGTTCCGCTGTTGTTAATCCATATTTATGTGGGTCATAGACTTGTTTTAGAACACAAAAATGTATCTGTGTTCTACGCATGTATCAGAGTTAATGACCTTTCAGCAAGTTTTAGACATGAAAGGGTAAAGTTCAGTTTGAGGATCGCCTTTAAGCTCATCTCTATTGGAGTATATGAACCAGCTTAATCGTGCAAGAAAGTTATCCGTGCCCAGATTTAGAAACTTTCTCGACTAACTTGTCTATAATAACCTAATATAATGCATTTAATCATAGGTACTTGGACATAGTATACTCGTATATTTTTTTAATTTAAGTAGTAGCGCGCCCTAACCTACGCTATGAACCAAATACAAACTAGGGTTTAGTAAGTAGTGGGGCGCTTCCACATAACTTAACACATTTACAGCCAAGAATTGCTCGTAGCCGATCCCGTTGATTTTCCCCATCAGTAGCGGAAAGCAGCTACGCTAGGCGGGTTCCTGGCAGTGAAAGTGTCAACTCACTCACTGACATGCTACGCTCATAGCGTAGTGCTACGCAGTACTACACCGTAGCAGCTTAAATTGCATGTATATACCAAAAAGTTTCCTTAGGGCTACGCCACATGTTTGTCGTGATTGGCGCTAAATGGGTAAAGTGCTATGTTGGTATCCTTCACGGTACCTGCCTTCATTCAAATCAGCGTCCGGAAAAAAAACTTACCTTTAGACTTTTTAGAGATCGATATGTGTCGCAAACCGATCGATCATATGCATCTTCGACGAGGTAAGAGTAATATTGCAAATCCTCACTCAAGCAGGTATGAACTTGTTAGTTCTGAAATATAATTCTGATATCAAATAACTTTCTAGTTTCTATTTACAGAAAGAGTAACAAAAGCTCAAAGATAAAGTAGTAGTTAGTTTTGCATTTTATTGCGTTGCAGATAAAATCCGAGTGGTGGTTCAAGTTGATTTGTTTCTTTGTCGATCGTAGCTTCGTAGCCACCAAGTCTGGTGGGTCAGTGATTGGCTTGGTAGTTTGCGCTCATCAATCAAGTGGCTTCGTTTCATAGATATATCGACTTACTGTCTCGTAACTAGGTTCCCTATTATTTAAAGATTCAGTTGATTAGTGTGCATTGAAGCCACAAGAGAACGTAAGATTTTGAAAGCACAGGGGTATTATTTACCGTCGCATATAACTGTACCACTTAGGTTTATAGAGTTGCAATCTCATTTGAGGTATTTTGAGCCAGTGGGAAATATCATGATCAGTATCTTTAAATCTGAAAACATTATATTTCCGTTCCCAATAATGATTCACATTATTTCGTAATGTAAACTTCCATAAAATTTGTCAAGCCTGGTAAACGAAATTACGCCTGTGCGTACTCGTATAGTGGGCGGGGCACATTGCACGTAGAACCGATGACCGTTGGCGCGGAATGGTCCTCGGGTGGCCACCTCATACCGGAAGGCGCAGCGTGGGTCGACCCCCTCAAGGTGGACTGGACTGGTAAAGGTCGCGGAAGTCCACTGGACGCGGGTGCGCAGAACCGGTCACTCTTTGGGGGAGGCCTATGTCCAGCAGTGGACGTCTTTTAGCGGATATGATGATGATGATGCGTAAAAGCGGCTCTAGATCTGTTTCGTTTGAACCGAACCAATCCTGTCCCATTTCAAGCAATACAATAAGAAAAACCTTCACATTACGAGTCTATAGGCTTGCACAGATACTTATGAAATGTATCCATCGGTACAACTTTACACAAGGGAAACTAGACAGAGTACCGACTCACATTGTTCCGAATCTTACATTTCCCAACACGTTTATGTACACGCCAAAAAATCACGTTGGCTCCATGAATTTGTAGTTATTTTTAAAATGGAAGTTGGAATTCTTGTAAACAACCGAGTTTTGTAAGAACAGCAAACTTTGTCGTTACGATTTGTTCAAAGCGTGTTTGGAAGCGATTTAATATTTATGCTAGACCTAAAAACCGGCCAAGAGCGTGTCGAGCCACGCTCAGTTTCCGTAGTTTTTTGTTACATTCAGTAGACATATTGAGTACAGAACAGAGCCCCAGAAAGAGCTGAAAATGTTGTGAACTTTGAAGGGATTCTACACGTTAGCTCACCTTGCATTCGGCAATTGAAAAGCTGGGTCTTGCGAGGTTTCTCCAACGTACTTCTGACCTAGATTCCGGCTATGCTATTCACAACATGCCTCGCTCGGTTATTATACGTTTCTAGTATAAGGGTGATGACCAAATTCTTAGCCAGTAGTTAACCTGGTTAATCGATAGTAGTTAAAGTTCCGTTTGACACAAAAATTTGCCATACAAGTATGGTTAACGAATTTTTTTAACTACTACCGATTTACCAGGCTAACTACTGGCCAAGAATGTGGTCCTCACTCATAACTTATACTGAATTGTCTCAGGCGCATTTTTGGTAAGTGAACACTATCACGGAGCGAAACGCAATCGACTGCCTTGAATTTTTCCACTCAGTTGAAGCGAGACGTAGTATCTTGATGCCGGTCCTAATACAATTTATCTAAACATTCAAAATTGGTATCATGCCATGTATAAATAAATATATGGCCACAATCTTAGAAAACCTAAACCTAATCCCAAGCTAATACCCAGCCAAGCAAGGCATGGTATTATGAGTAATTATATACATAGAGATAATATTTGCGTTCATCACTCAAATGAATGCCCGTATCAGCATGCACACCCACGACCATAGTTTCGTAGGCAGAGTCACTACCCGGTCATCACCACTACTACTTGCTATATAAGCCACAGGTCACAGCTCATTAGAGCCACCCGGCGCCTGACCCGCACCGCCTCGCCTCGAGTGGTTAGTAATCTTTATATGGATTTGTACGAGCATGCGCTCACTGCATCAACTCCGTAGTTAGTAAATTTACAAGGCGAGGTGGTGCGGGTCGGGCGCTGGGTGCCTCTAATGACCTGTGACCTTAAATATCTGCCTAAAAACTACAAATAATTTGTTTAAATGTGCCATGCTACAAATTAAACCTTGTCATATGTGCATATTATTTACTAGACATTTTTTACATACAACTGAGACATTGTAGTTTTTTACATACAACAGAGACATTGTAGTATACATGTTACAAATTTTCAGATCAAAAGTTATCCAGTAGTTGAGATATTTGCCGGTGTTGTACAGTAAACTTATTTTTACATTTACCTTTCTGAGAACTTTTTTTAGGTTTATTAGGGACCAAGTATCCGCCTTCACCGTTACGTAACATGCAGAATGTGGCTATTCGATGAGCTGTGTTTGCTTCAGGGCGTGTCTTTGAGGATAGTTTCTTGCCAGATTCGTGCTGCGATGAAAGAGATCCAACTGCAGAGGCAGAAATTGACGGCGTAGTCACTACACCGTCTTTTGATTTTGGTTCAACAATCAATGTATCGCATGTTACAGCATTGGGATTGGTGTATAAATTGTCTACTCTTTTACTCGTAGGATCAAACGACGCACTTGAAGTAACCGAAACCAGTGTTTGAAAATAAGAAGTAGGGGGGGAAAAGGAATTCTTAAATTGACAACCCACGTCTCTGATATATACAACGCTTGCGTCATTGGCGTCCTCCTTAACCGTATCAGTGTTACATTTATGTTGTGGATCATATTGACACGATTTGGTCGCAATTTCACTTTGTTTTGTATTTTGTGACAGAACCTGACAAGGTAAATGAGTTTGATTTACGAAATATGCTCGAGATTCATAAGCATTTGGTGCCTGGGTTTTGGTTACATGTTGTTGTAGTAGTCGACTCACAGGAATATATTTCAATCCAGAAACGTAGCAACATTCTTCTCTTTCCTCGTTATCAACATAATTTCTCGTTGTTTCATCTAATTGCAGTTCCTTACAAAACGGAATACATAGAGGCAGATTGACACATCGTGGGCGGTGACAACAAGGAGGAACAGTCTCGCAAATGCCTTTTAAGACATTGTTCCTCTGACAGGATGGGGCGACCGTGCACGGGGGATAATGCCTGCATGCTTTCGTCATCCTAATGAGACGTGGCGTCTTATTTGATTTTATACTAGATGCATTAAAATTGACTTTCGGCAGTATTTGACAAAGTGGCACCATTTCACAGCCATGTGGACATTCATTCGGTACTTCCATTTTCGGATGAAATCTTGCTTTGGAAGACGTAACGTAGGTGAACGCAGTTTCTGATCTACGATACATTTTTGGTGGCACTCCTGTACTCGCTTCATCTTCTGTGGTCAAAGTAAATTCTATTTGTTCATTACAGTTTGGGCACCTGACGGCATGGGATTTTATTTGGGGTTTTACTCTAATTTTGTTTGTTAAAACTCTTGCTACATGCCTGACGCCGCTTTTACGAGGAGCAGATAGTTGAGTACGACTAACTTTGATTACATCTTGTGCATCCAGAATTAAAATACAAGACGCGTCATTTTTAGGAAGATTTAGTGTATATTTTTCAGCTAGTCCATCGCCGCTCATGCATTGAAATTTTTCCTCCTTCTCTAAATATGATTTATTTCTGCTCGATGTACATGCAAATACTTCTTCTTTAAAACTTGTGACCTGATTGTGATGCGACTTGATGTTTTTTTCTTCAGACAGTGCATTTTTATCTTTGCAGGGACAGCCATGTCCATCTAAATCACATAGGCATGGATCTTCAATGCGTTTCTCATGATCCTTTTTGTTACGTTTATTACCTTCATTTTTGTGGTGCTCTGCCTGATGTGTGGTATAATGTTTATCTACTCTATTCAGGTCAGTACTGTCTACAAAACGGTGACTATTTCTTGGACTGCTACTTTCAGAGTCATCAAAACAATCTTTCAAACATATGCCCGAAGACAGCACACATTCACGGAGGAAAACACTTTTTATTTTCTTTGAATGTTCTTTTTCGTTATCGTATGTATTAAAGGGCTTAGGCTTAATGTTGGTTATACATTCCTGAACAATATGTACAGGTTCGGAAGGAGCTCTGGGCCACTCATCTCCCTTTCTATTGAGGGCCCTGAATATATTAAAAGTCGACAATCCTACTTCTTCTGTAAGGCAACTGTAAGACTTTCTTTTGACAACCCCGTCCAAATCGTAAAATGAACTGCAGCCGGAAGTTTCCAATACGCAGGATTGACTAGTACAAAGTTTATTAAGCCTGTAAAAGTTTTCATAAGTAACGAATTCTTCTGTAGCGTCGTTTACCATTTTAGATTGTTTCACAAGCTCCTGAGAGTTGACGCAGAGCTTCTTCTAGGTTGTCTCCGGAGACAGACTCCGGATTCAAATAATTTTTTCGATTTGTTACTGCATGGGTTTTATTCAAACACGTTTTGTTTAATTTAGTACCACGGCTGTAATTTTAAAGAAAATATTGTATTTGATACAAAATGATTTACGTAATTTTACGTGTTTTTCTTGAAAGTCTCCGTGACGTTTATTGACATAATATCAGTTTCCTCTGCGTTATGTGGCTTTACCTCTCAATAAAGAAAAGGTTAGCATTTGAGGCAGTATGTATATTGTAGTCTTTGATTTGAGGTTCGTTTAAATGTGGTTTGCAATTTTGGAGCACCAGAGGGAGCATGCAAGTAATTTAAATATAGCCATTTTTTTCAAAATTGGGTCCGATGGATTTCTTAAGTACATCATTTCTCACCTTGACTTAAAAGTTATGCAACACTGTACCTATGTTATGTGTGATTTAGCTTGGTGCAAAATAACGTATGTTTAAAATAATATAAACAACTTCAACAGCAATCAAGTCACGAAGTCACTTGTAGCATTTACGTTTATATTCAAGCCCCTATTTTGTCAATACCGCTGACAGCGTTTGGAATGTGAAAATAATCGCTATGTTCGCCATAATTCCGAAAGTGTGGTATAGAACCTGATCCGGGATTATTTTCTCGCTTTATCGGAGTAAAAAAATTCATCATGAGACATGATTCATGTCTCATGTTTATATGTTTATGCATCTGGCAACGTTGAAACGCTGTTATGCCCGGGCCACACTAACGAGAAATGCCATTAATTATCGCGATGATGGACGTTACCCGTACGGCCACACTACGATTATCGCGATAATTAATGGCATTTCTCGTTAGTGTGGCCACAGCATTAACGGTACGGTAAGTACTCAGTTTGGATCACGTCTGGATGTGTGACGATGTGCTGCACTGCAGCGGCCATTCGTCAATATTAAATTTGAAAGCTAATGTCCAGTTTATTGTGGACCGCAACCGCAGGTCGCACCAGTGTGATTGAGACCTTTTGATTATGAATATCAATTTGACATGACGATGAAAGATGGGAGAGAAAACTAATTGTTGACCGCCGAGGCCAGGCCGCGTCAGGCTGTGAGAGGCCAAAGCTCTGGTTTCGATAGCGGTGCCGTCATATAGCACCCGTAGTACAGCGGTGAATGACGTCACTAGAACGTTGTCTATGGAAACTAAATGGCGCAGTTTCCTAGAGGGCGGTGATTGATACCGTAACGCCAAATAGTTTCCATAGACAACGTTCTAGTGACGTCATTCACCGCTGTATTAAGGCCTGCCACACACTGGCGTGGCCTGCGGTGGCGGACAATAGTTTTGACAGCGGCGGACAAGTTTACTATTGTCCGCCGCGGCCAGGCCGCGCCAGTGTGTGGCAGGCCTTAAGGCTTGAATAAAGCCTGAAATACACTGATGCGGTCTGCGGTGACGCAGTGTGTGTATGAGAGGCTAAAAACATTCAAGTTTACTATTGACCGCCACCGCAGGCTGCGCCAGTTATATACTTATCTCATACTTACCTAGGACGCCAGTGTCCTGCGACACACTGGCGTGTGATGCAGGCTTGATTCAGGCCTTTTGATTATGATTATGAATATCAATTTGAAAAATATCGGAAATATCAATAAATATGAAAGATATCGGGTCGCGTCGCGTGTTAATAATGTGCTGGCACCTTAACTTTGAAAGGCAACCTCCGCGTTTAGAAAAACTTTGTGCGCTTATGCCCTACTAATATTACAAATGTGAATATTTATGTCTTGGTTCTTTTTTATAAGATACAAAATCAAACAGCTGAAAATCATCTCTCACGCTACTCCTACACATATTTTATGTATTGTTACAGGTTTCCACATGGCGCCAAAACTATCCAGGATGTTCCCAGAATCCTGCCTCCTAATCTCAGTGGGTGTGATAATCGGTGCTCTTTTGCTCAGTACACACACTGTCCACGTGCAACCTCTTACACCAGACACCTTCTTCTTGTACATGTTGCCCCCCATCATACTGGATGCGGGATATTTCATGCCGAACAGGCTGTTCTTTGACCATCTTGGAACTATACTGCTGTTCGCCGTGGTTGGAACGGTGTTCAATACGCTCACTATAGGTAAGTCACTTGGATTTTCATTTACTGTTATCTGGAACACACGGTCGTGGGTTCGAATCCCGGCTCGAATGAGTTTCTCGGAACTTATGTACGGAATATTTACCGTTAGCTTTTCGGTGAAGAAAAACATCGTGAGGAAACCGGTCTAATCCTAATAAGGTCTAGTTTTCCCTGTGGGTTGGAAGGTCATATGGCAATCGCTTTCGTAAAACTAGTGCCTATGCCAAATCCTGAGATTAGGTGTCAAAGCGGACACCGGGCTCCTTTAGGGGTTCCGCAGTCAACAAGGAACCCTTATAGTTTCGCCATGTCCGTCTGGCCGTCCGTCCGTCTTCGGCTTAGCTCAGTAACCATTTCTAGTAGAAAACTGTAATTTAGCATGGGTATATAAATCAATCACGCCGATAAAACAGTAAAATAGAATCTGGAAAAAAATGTGGTACCATCCTTACACCTAAAGTAGGAATGTATTTTTTTCTCGTTGAACCCATAGTGTAGAAAAATGTGTGTTCAAAAATATTATAGGTTGTCTTTAACCATTTCTCAATTTAGTGATTCGTTTGCGAGATATTGGGCTTTAAAGCTCTAATTTTCGTTCGTGCCCCCCTCCCCCCCCCCCCATGCTATGTGAATGGCTACTACTGGGGATGTGAAAAAATTCGTGGCAGTAGTACATATTATAATGAATTTAAAAGGAAAAATATCACGGCTAAGTAGGCATAACTAGTTACCGAGTAAAAGTCAACCAACTAAGAATGTACCTACTTAAAAAAAGGCCAACTTTCGTACAAACTGGGCTGACGCAACTGCACCATTTAGTTGGAGTGCGGGTGTCGATGTAACTAAGACAAACTGGCAACTACGGAACTGTATACTGCGCGTGACCTGAAACGCACTTGGCCGATTTTTATTCAAATAATAACCCAAAAAGTTCCTGTACAAACCTCACTAGTTTTTTTACTGGTAACGATACTTTTTAATGTTACACGTCAAAAGTCACCTCACTGAGTGTCAACGTTGTAAACAAACTTAATTCGTTTCCATTTATAAATTTTTGGCAAAGAAATCACTTAATTCTGGACGAAAAACTATTCATGTAGAGTTATGATACAATGCAATATTATTCTAGAATAAAAAGGAAAGGAATTATTAAGAATCGCCCATAAAAGATCTACCTAATTCGTTTTACGTATCTTATGTACTCCAATGATGTAAAATAAAAAAGAGGTAGATAGGTTATAATAAGCGCTCCAAAAGTGGCACACTTAAGGTGTCCACACACCCAACGCGGGTCGTGCACGATGCGGGTCTGGCGCGGCGCGGGTAGGGCGCGGCGCGGGTCGAGCGCAGCGCGGGTTGTGCGCGGCGCGGGTCGGTATATCTCTCTCACTATCTCCATCACACAGTAACGCGGGCCCACGCTACTGTGCGATAGAGACACCGCGCTACTGTGCGCAAGAGATAGAGATACCGCCCGACCCGCGCCGCGCACGTCCCGCGTTCGGTGTGTGGAGGCCTTAAACTCAGTCAATTGCACGAACTGCATGGCTATGACAGGGCGGCCCGCGAGCTGTGCCACGGTGGGATTATCCGTCTCTTTCTAAGCGTTCTAATTGGGTTCTTGCTAGAATATGTTTCTCGGGCTTATTCATTATCTTTATGTGCGTTGAAGCGAGAGCTCTAAACATTTTAAAATGTGATTGAGATCGAAAGTAACGGAGACAAAAAGACCTCCTCGCCGCAAAAAACGTGCTAAATGTGTTTGAAATGTGATTGAGATCGGAGCTATCAATAATACATTGTTGTAAATGCTAGAAAGTTGGCAATGCATGGACGAGTGGGTTCGAGGTCCGAGCCGCAGGTGAGGACCTCGAAGGAGACGAGTCCATCTATTGCACTTTTGGCCGTGACATTACAAAGTGCTTTTCACGCCTACTGCGAGGAAATTGCAAATAATTATAATTAAGTATCTAATTAAATATCATGTGCCGGGGCAGCCCGCGCGGTGATCCCCGACACACGAGCAGGGCGGGAGCGGGGGCGGATGCAGCTGTGAATGATCGTGAAAAGGGAATAAACCTCATCGCCGCAATAATAAATTATTTTCCCCATAGGTGCCTCACTTTGGGCGTGCGGACAAACCGGCATGTTTGGCTGCACAACACCGCTCCTCGACATGTTCCTGTTCTCTGCACTGATCTCGGCCGTGGACCCCGTGGCTGTGCTGGCCGTCTTCGAGGAGATACACGTGGACGAAGTCCTGTATATAGTGGTGTTTGGGGAGTCACTGCTCAATGATGCGGTTACAGTCGTGCTGTATCACATGTTTGAAGCTTACACGTAAGTGTCTTGAAGTGGGTTTGTTGTCAAAACGGCTGAACAACACCCTTCTGAACATGTTGTCTGCACTGATATCTGTCGTGGACCGCTTGGCTATGCTTGAAGCGTTGGTTATATTTCTCATCAGAGGGGCTACCGCGAAGTGAAAATGCACTTCGTTCGAGTATCTCCCTCTCTGTCGCTCGAACAAATCAAGTAATACAGAGAGGGAGATAAACGAAAGGAATTCGTTTTGTTTTTCGCGGTAGCCCCTCAGTTTCATATTTTTTGCGGACTACATGAAAATCCGGACGCAGCTGAACTATTTTGGTCATTATACGATATCAAAAAATACTTTTTTCAATCATTCACGTAGACGGTTAAATCAGTTATCGTCAATGCCAAAAGCTCTAATCAATTGGTTTAATGAAGTCAATGGTAAAAGTTAGCAAATTGTCGAAAAAAAACCAAGCTGCAAAGATACAACGATAACTTCGTAGTTCTTGCGGGTAATGAAAATTGCATAATTATTATGATCAAGTACTTCCACCATAATAAAAACAAATCCACTAAAACCGATATCAAGGTTTATTTATTGTTCACCGAAATCCTGGGATAGCGGTGCTGTCATATGGCATGTCATCGGCTAGGAAATCAGAGCTTAACCGGTGATTGTTACCATCGGAATGTATGAAAAGTTTGTCAAGTTGCTTTGGAATGACAGCTGCCGGCGCCATATTTAGTAAGGAGTAAGCTGGCGCAACCCACCCGCAATAAATTTTTCAAGATAAATAAATAGATCTGATAGACCGTGATCATTGCAATTGACTTGCTCGAGAACTCAAGAACTCAAATACAAGTAAATCTACACGACACAACATGAACGCAATACGCCAGTGCAGTTGGTTTACTCTATCTCTGTAAGTGAGAAAGTTCATTCCATCTATCAAAGTAGTAATCCCGCGGGGTGAATGAATATTGGCAGCGAAATAACTCGATCTTTATCTCAAGAGTTTTACTTTTCTTCTATCTGGCCAGTCATTAGCCAACGGAAGCTTCATAAAATAACCGTAGAATGGACGTTTACGTGAAAAAAAAACTCGTAGTCATTTGATCGCTTTCAAATTGACGATTCGCTAGCATGTCAAATTTCTACTATAAAAACATCGCTACGAAAAGTGATAGCGCGTGCCACGCGCTACGAAGGACCACGCCGTAGCAAAAAAACGTGCAAGGGCTTGATTTGAACCATCGTTATCGCAACGTATTTATATGTTTTGAGCACTTTAGCTGTGCGCGTATTGAAGTGAGCACTCGAAACATTTAGGTAACTAAAAAAGACGCAAAGCGATGAACAAAAATAGACTTCCAGTGCTACGCAAGAAGTTCATCACGCGTAGCCCATGAGTATTGTTTCCTCAGCGTCCGAAATTAATCCGTTTTTGTATGCGCACCTTATGCGCCATGGGAAAATAAAGGTTTTTTTATCTACGTATTTATTTAACATCTATATTTTTCGTTTCTTTATTTAAACCTCGTTGTTAGCAAACTGCAGATACAACGTATTGCGTATCTCCCGCCCGATGGGAAGCGGTCAACTCCAGGGGTGTCATGTGCGAATTGCCGACCCTTTCAAAATAGTAAACACTCCTTTCTCGAGGAACCCCATACTGTAGTCCTTCGGGAAAACCTCGGCAGAGAGCTCTTTCGACAACCGGAGTGTTCGAGGGAGGAAACTCTGAAACCGTACCGTACGCGACCGTTAAGGTGTTTCTTCACCAAAATCATTAGCAAATTTATGTTCCAGTGAAATGGGTCCATCCCGTCTCGTCTACACAGACCTGCTCGCCGGGTTCGCCTCCTTCCTTGTGGTGGCTGTCGGAGGCACCTGCATCGGGGTCGTGTGGGGCTTCGCCACCGGCCTCGTCACGAGGTTCACCCACGAAGTCAGGGTCATTGAACCTATATTCATCTTCGTCATGGCGTATTTGGCGTATCTTAATGCGGAGATGTTCCATATGAGTGGCATATTGGCGTGAGTATTTTCTTATCAGTGGTAAATTATAAGGACAAAATTATAACAGCTTTAACCCATTCACCACTTGAATACACATATGTCAAGAGAGCTACGGGCGATTTTCGTTAACGTATGGAGATTAGCATTATCAATGCCAGGTTCCCCTAGTTAGCCCATTCAGAGCCAATGACGACACATATACGTCAGACCGCCGTAGTCGCTTTCCGCTACATACGAGGAAAACCACGGAATCGGCTACGAGCGTAGCGCGTAGCGATTCTTGGCCCTGAATGGGCTAGGTAGGCGCTCTGCTCGTAGCGTAGGCGCTTTCTTCAACGGACTACGGCGTAGCGCTACGACAGTAACTTAGCATGTTAGCCAGCGAATGAGTTAACCCATTCAGCGCTAGTCACGACACACATGCGTCAGGTACCACTACGAGCGTAAGTTAGCAGAGAATGAGTTAAAGAGCCGTTGTGTAAGCGGGGCCACAGCTTCAAATATTTTGCTGTGTTTAGCTTAGTCATGTAATTTAATTTACCTTTGACATTTTCAGTTTTTGTCGTAAATTTTCTCCTTGAGAGCGTATTAAGTCGACATCATTGTTTACGTTATTCCAGTCTAGCAATAAACAGTAGGTAAATAAATAAATAAATAAATAAATATAAGGGGACAATCTTACACAAATCGACCTAGTCCCATAGTAAGCTCAGTAAGGCTTGTGTTATGGGTACTAGACGACGATATATATAATAGATATAAATACTTAAAAACATAGAAAATATCCATGACTCAGAAACAAATATTCATGCTCATCACATAAATGTTTGCCCTTACCGGGATTCGAACCCAGGACCTCTTGCTTCGTAGGCAGCGTCACTACCAACTAGGCTAAAGCGGTCGTCAAACCGATAGTGTGCGGCAGTATGTCGACGCAAACGAACCGTTCGCGGCCACCAGGATGTCAACGCACACGAACGGCACCGTACGATTGCTTGCGAACGTATCGGCACCCAGTGAAATATGTAGTTTCGTTCGGCATCGACAGCCGAAGGGTTCCGATCGCACACGACTGACACGACGACAAGCGAACGGGGCCAATCGCGTGTCGCGTCATACTTTCGGTTACGTTCACATGTCCACGGTGCTTTCACTTTAGAACATTTTGTAAAATTGCTTTTCTTTTGTTTCTTTTCTTTGAGTCGGATGATAATGGTTCTCGCGACTATAGATGTCACTAAAATAAATTTATTACTTAGGGCAGGCGCAAGCCCATCGGCACCCGTCAGATGCCGGGAGCCGACCCAGGCCCGGTAGCGTGCGCCAGCACTAGCTTTGTTTCATTTTTATTTTTTTGTCCTAGCAACATTAATTAATATTAGAAATGTGCGATTATTTTCACGCAGCTTTATTATGGTACAATTATTTATAATATAATTTCACTCCGTCCGTAATGTGTACGCTACTTAACGAATATAATTATGATAAATGTAAAAATAACATTGCTTTTCACTAGTTTTTCAATATAAAATGACAGAAACCGATTATTTCTTCATGAGTTTTCTCAACAGTTTTTTTAAAACGAAACGGAAAAATGACATTCAACTGAAGACTTCTTTTTTGGATTTGACACATATGTTGATAATACTTATGACTTAATATCTGGGTTTGTTCATATGAATTGGAAATAACTGAAGACATATTTATTGGACTAGAGACTTCTGAGTTGAAACTACTGAAGACGTTATTACTGGATTCGATCAAATGAAGTTATACTTACTGAAGACAAGGCAGTATGGCCCATGGTCTTAGCCTGTCCGAATGGACGAATTATATAAAAAAAAGGAAAAATGACATATGTCAGCCGCGGCATTTGAAATTTTTTCACTACATGAATTTGGTTATATACGTGAATGCGATTTGAATTGTGTTTTTATCAACGACTTTTGTCGTTCCTGGACTTCAAATTCTGTTTAATCTTACCGGACTTCAAAGATCGACGAATCTACCCCGCTTTCGACCCCCTGCTTTATCTTACTTGACTACGCCGAAACTGCCTTATTTTTTGAACCCCTGCGAATTACCTGACTACGAAGAACCTGTCTCACTCTTTGGATCCCTTGCTTTATCAAAATTGACTTCGCCAAACCTGCCTTTCTCTTTGGAACCCCTGCTTAGCTTACCGGACTTGAAATAGCTTGTTCACGTCTTTAAACATGTATAAGATTTTCAACGTTATTCCATTGACTTACTTCCCTAAACGTGTACATGTATATAAACGTGACTATACCTACCATGGAATCTCAAATATGTCTTCAGGCAATGAAAAATAGTGTTGCGTGCCTACTTGCGGTAAAACTTGTAAGTACCTATCCTACTAATATTATAAATGGGAAAGTGTATGTGTTTGTTGTTTGTTTGTCCGTCTTTCACGGCAAAACGGAGCACGAATTGACGTGATTTTTTAAGTGGAGATAGTTGGAGGGATGGAGTGACATAGGATAGTTTTTATCCCCAAAATCACGCCCTAAGGGGGTGAAATGGGGAAGGGTGGGGGTTAAACTTTGTATGGAGCTGCGATATAAACGAGTTCCACGCGGACGGAGTCGCGGGCAGAAGCTAGTAACTAATATATTAAAGATTTTTAATTCTATTTTTGTTTGTTAATTCACTGTTTAGAATAAAATGATAAGAAAACGCAGTCTGTAAATACCTACGTCGTTGGCGTCGAAAAGGTTAAATATAAGAACAACTGGATTTTGACAATAATTTCCATGACAATAATTTGGCAATCTTTATTTGCATTCCTGCAATTTTATTCTGATGATAAATACCAAACTTAAATTAAGTGGATCGAAATTAATGTTTGTAAAATATATACTTAATTGATATACTTCTCTGCATAGGTTTTTACATCGCCAAAGAAAGAACACCGATTGAGAAAACTACAAACACATGTGAAATGAATATGGGTGAAACCGGTGAAGCGAAGAAGTCGACTGCTAAAGGTGTGTTTAAGCATAAATGTAGTACCTAAACCTATTGTATTAATCTGACAAGTTAAACTTACCCACTTCCCAGGGCTTGCTGTTTGCAACAATGCAAATTTGGCATTCTTACCCCCGATTTTATAAAGATCCGTTGGACCTTATATCGGTCAGTAATTTCAAAAAATGTAGGTACCCATTGAATTACTAAGATTGAACATTTGATTTAATGCATTCTTACGATGCGGAACCCTAAAAACGGCCAAAGGGCCACATACAGGCTGGATTCCGCCGCTGAAATCCGCCGGCTGATTCCGTCCGTAGCTGCTTCATATAAAATATGTGGTGTTGCAACAGACACGCGCCAGCCGCCTGTCTATAGGTACGCCCCGCCCGTTGAGACCCGGCTCATTCGGCGGGCCTAAGTATGTAAGGAAGATAAAAATATGGTATCATAGAGCTGGCTTGATGATGGAGCTGGGAGTTTGCCATATCTACTGACTATGTGATGACATAACGCCATTGCTTCGAGTTTTGGCTTGTTCGAGACGTCTTCTATCTATAATGTTATTAGTAAATTGATATCTTTCAGGTGCATCAACAACATCCACTATTGCTGGCCAGAGGAGTGCGACGCAGACACTGCGGCAACAGCATATGCAGTAACTAATGCTGCCCAGCATGGCTATCACGAGACGGCGCGCGAGCTCTGAGATGATGAGATGAGAAGAGTAAAAAAAATGCAAGAACGCAGCACAGTTGAAAAGGCCCTTAAAATCGCACAAAAATTCGTCATTCCAAGAAGCACTGAATAGTTTTAATACACAACGTTACAATTTAGAGATTTAAAAGCATAAAATGGGCAGAAGATTAATGAAAAAAGAAAAGGCCATGGTAATGTCCCTGTTTAAACAGGGGCCTAAAGCCTATAGATTTTTAAGAAAAATTAATACAGATATGTATAATAATTATATTTACAGTGTGTAATCGGTATGTGTACTTGCACAGTTGATTATTCTGCACGGCTATCAGAAGACGGCGCGTGAGCTCCCTCGATTTTTCTCGCACTATCCATCTCTCTCTTATAAGAAAACTTAGAAACAGACAAATCGAGAGAGCTTGCGCGCCGTCTTGTGATGGCCGTGCTGATATTATAATATTAAGAGACTAGCTAAAGGTGGAATCAGACTTACTTGATCAGGTTCACTTGAATGAAGGTCAACTTGAGTGAATGCTTCATTTTTCTTTCATGTTTTGTTTCACTTTTCGTTCAGACGTGTTTCAATTTCAATTTGAGTTAAAGATGCAAAATGAAACAAGAAAATGAAAGAAAAGTGAACCGTCTGATTCTACCTTAATGCACGGCTGTGTCGGTTCTGAAGGTCTATCCATACTTTACTTATATTATAAAATCCTTGTTGTAGTTTACCTACCTCTAGTATTTTTAAACAGCGTGTTCTGTACCGTGTTGTTTTTAGAGGTGTTCCAAAAGTGTATTTGCATTGTATTGTTTAAATACGAAAGTAACTCTGTCCGTATGTCTGTCTATTACTTTTGCACGCTTAAACCAAGCATGGAACTATATAGTTGGAGACCCTGAGACAAAGGCTAGACGTTATCCCGGAAATCATCCCTTGATTCAATACACTTGCTGCCAGGAACCCGCCTAGCGGGTGCCCGCTCCGTAGGAAGGTAGTTGTAGGTAATCTCCGGAACCGCTCATGCGATTTCAAAAATTATTTCACGTTTGTATAGAATGGACTTTTTCAATGGGCATAAGCTATATTTTATCCCGTGGGCTTGCCTGAGTTCTTTGCAATACGTAGGTGAGTTTTAACACGTTTCCTGTCCATGGATACATGTAGGTACATTGTACATTGGACGGGAACATTTCGGTAAACGTCTTTGTAACTGTAAGAATAAGGGTGTGTTACTATTATATTTGGCTACTCTGATTGCTACTAACTGTATGATGCTGACTGTACTGATATCACTTAATGATACCATTGTAACATTTGTAACTGCACTTATTTGTATGCACTGACATGTTAAAAAGCCCGTGAGTCCTCTGCATGTACTTGCGAAATAAATATTTGAGTTTTGAATTATATTCCAATCTTTTATTATAACTGTTTTACAATGAAATCCATCAAATTTGGACAGTTAGCAGAGTGAGCAATGATTACACAAAACTACTCTGGTAGTGTTTCAAATTGATGGATTTCAAATTCCTGAAGAATCTAATTCTTCCTACATCCATCCCACAAATATACGTATGTGTGCGTAAAATGTAACTATACTCATGCCAGTGTATGTGTGATGTCAAATCGGAGGGTGTATGTTAATCTCGCGAGTCTAGATGGCACTACTAACAATAATGTTGACTGACAACTCTATACTATATATATTCAATATTCTCTTTGCACATGTCGCGGAAGACGCCCGCGGTCAAGCTCTTATGCGCAGCTTGGCAATGTATACTTAAAAGCAATACATATATGATTCAGTATCGTTAAAAGACTAATTCTTTCCTTTCCTATCCGTTGCGGGCCGTTTGGTGGAAATAGTGCTTAAGGTTACTAGATTGTTCCTAGGTACTTCTTACGGGTAACAGTTATATAAAAGTATTTAAATGTAATTTAATTTTTATAAAAGTCTACCTTGTAAATGAATATCAGACCCAGAGAATATCAAATGGCATAAACGGAAACATAATCTTACCTAGAAACTCCAGGCTTGGAATATAATAAGAAGGGGCTTCGCAAAGAAAGCGACATTTGTGTTGAAATAGAAAGCTTTACGTAATTCCTCACCTCACTGTACTTCTTAAGACGCATGTTTGTACAGGATGTAAATTGTGACGTAACCTTAGACCCAAAAATACCTCGTGTAACACGACTTTGGTATTTAAGACGCGATGATTGTTAATGTGTATTACGTGTACGGACTTACAAAAATAATAGCTTTAGTACTGGGTTTTTAAAATTAATTTTGTCTCTAATTAGCTTAAAAACACCCACACAGTTGACCGGCAAAAAGGCTCGGATTAATTGTACATGACAAATCGGTACTGACTTTACAAAAAACCCATGCTCAATCACCACCAGCATTGAATTTATATAGGTCACGTGTCCCCCTTACAATGTTTGCTGCTTTTTACTCCGTGGCGCCAACACTGTGGAAAGTGCAAATCGGAAATGGGTAGAAACGGGGACACAGGAAGACTTTTAATCGCTTAAGCTGGTCCAGATTGGCGATCGCTGCAGGAAATAGCAATGGACTCTGAGCGTGGCTGTCGAGTTTGTGTAACTGGAAGTTGTTTACGTTCAGTTATACGAACGTACTAAAATTGCTGTGTGTTATTGTAATAGAGTTAATGAACGTAGACTTCTTAATTACATGTTGATTTTAGTCTAACATTGCAGTACACTCGTATACTGATTTAGTTGGAATGCTAAGAATAGATTTTTGTATTCATTTAGAAATTGGATAGGTTAGTTATTCGTATTGATGAAGACCTGCAATGTGGCGTCACTCCGCTAAAATTAAGCCTGTAACACACTGGCGCGGCCTGCGCTGCGGTGGCGGACAATAGTAAATTTGGCAGCTAATGATAAGTTTACTACTGACCACCGCGGCCAGGCCGCGCCAGTCTGTGAGAGGCCTTACTGCAGCGTGTCAGTCAACAGAGCTGAAAACGCGTCGACTGTCCATCGACGTGTAAAACAAGGACCTAAAGTACTCAGGACAGGCTATACCTACGTGTCGCCACAGTGTGTGACGGAAAGGCTCCTATGCAGCTAAATTAAGAACGGGTCTTAAAATGGCTGATGACTTGCCATAAACAACCTACTTAATTTGGACGGGTAGGTAATGGTTTGTGTGCCACAACTTCATACTAAATCAGTTGTGGCAAATAAAAAAAAGTGGAAATTGGACAATGAATGATATTTCCCTTTCTGTCACACTTATCGAGATTTGTATGCTACCAGCTCTGTCGCACGTGGTATTATTATTACCATAGCTTGTCCTGAGTATTATAGGTTCATGGTATAAAATGATTGTGCTATTAACAATTAATAGCGCGTCGCGTCGCAGTTCTTTTTATTCATTTGCTTAACCTTCGACACAGTGCTCGATACATTTATATGTTATCCTGTATCGGTTTAACGATTTTTGAAAAAAACATTTTTTTTTTTCGGTTTAATAGAAATTAATTTAATATTTACTTGCAGACTTATTGTAAAAGGTCTTTTAGAGTTAAGGAACAGTTAGCGTCAATTTGGTGTCAACTACGTCAGTACCTTAAACGTTGTGCGTGACAGCATTGACAGCTCATTAACAAATTTAGCTCACTGGTAGTGCTTATTACGTACTTACAAGAAATTAATATTTGGTTATGAATTAAGAAGATTTTACACTAGTTTAACTTAAGTTCGTGATTAAATTGCGATTTGAAATATTTTGAAAACGGTGCTAGTTAGGACATACGTTTCTTTGAGAAATTATCTACATAAGATGTAAAGAAAAGCAAATGTATAAAAACACCTGTATAAGTCATGTGAAAATATAGATTTACTATAATTGACCTAATTTTTTTTTAACAGGATAACATTCTGTGGTATAACAATGAAGAATTACGTAGAAGGCAACATATCTCACAAGTCGCACACGACTATAAAATACACGATGAAGATGCTCTCGTCATCGTCTGAGACTATCATCTTCATGTTCCTGGGAGTGGCGACGGTGAACAACAACCATGACTGGAACACGTGGTTTGTGCTGTTGACCATCGTGTTTTGCTCAGTGTTTCGAATAATAGGTGAGATACATCATAAATATCATAATACTTAAGTTTCATTCGCTCCTTGTCCTATGTATCGACTTGGCGCCCACTTCACGAAGCTGCTGCAAGTCTAAACTAAAGTATTGCCTAGCACGTAGGTCAAACGGCCAGTCGTTCGTGGTCAAGAGCATCAGTGTTGCCAATTTAGATTTGTAAAATTGAAATATGTAGCTTCTTTAAACGGGCCTTTGGGGTCGGTTACCGTGTCTCTTTTATAACTCTCTGTCATCTAGCATCTCGTCACTAATTTACTACCTATTCACATCATATAAGGTGGGATAAGTCGTATCATAATTTATATTAACCTCTGGTCTGGTTTGATTCACATAGTCTACAGAGTGTAAAATTCAATGGGTCAGAAACTGAAACCACACATGGTGCAAAAACTCAGAAAAATTGTTTCAAACCGTGATGTGATTGATGATTGTAAGGTCTGAGATGATATTCGAGATCAAAAATGTAAACAGATGGGTTGCCACCATAAAAAAATAAACGCAAGCAGTGGTTAGTCTAAAATCATTAGTATTTTCATAAATATTATCATATTAAGGGCCTGTTTCACAATCGCCGGATAAAGTTATCTGCCAGTTAAAATTATTGCTATCCTTTTCTCCCGTCATATAAAAGAAAAGTGACAGCCAACATTTATCTGACGGATATGTTTTAACTAGAGATTGTGAAACAGGCCCTAAGACTTAAATAATATCGTATGAATAGTCAAAAATATTTTACTACATTAAAAAGCCAAAATATATTTTATTATTACGTATTGCCGTTGTTTAAATAAATTATGTGGGAGTTTTAATTTATGCTGTTGGTAATGGTGAGAAGTTTTAAGCATTTGGTTAGTAATTAAAACAATTACCAGGTTCCTACTAGTTTAATTGGCAAATATTCATTGTGATGGATAAATCATTACATATTTCTGAACATACAAAATGGGTACCATCTGCGTCTGCCCCCTTACCATTGTGAACTAAATCCCATAGAATTCGTTTGGGCACAGGCACAGGAACAACAAGACATTTAAAATGAATGAAAATAATACCTTATTTGAGGAATGTTTGCAAATGGTGATGCCGAAAGATGGAGTGACTGTGTAAAACACGTCATTACAGTAGAAGACAAAATATATAGATTTATTATAAACTAGCTTCTGCCCGCGACTCCATCCGCGTGGAACTCGTTTATATCGCAGCTCCATACAAACTTTTACCGTTCCCCCCCTATTTCACTCAATATGATGCTCAAAGCAAAATCGGATTTTTCACTTATGAAAGGGTATGGAGGCCCTAAATTCTTTCTGTAATAGTCAGTCTCAGTTCAAAATTGTATTTAATGGAATAAAACCGTACTGCTTGTAAAATGTGTGGCTCCAAGCCAGCTGCGAACGTCCGCATAGTATAAAATGGCTAACCATCTCGTTTTGACATTTTCGTATTTCAGCCAAAGCTTTAATGTTTGTTTTGTTTCAGGAGTGTACATATTTAGTGCGGTAGCTAATAAGTTTCGGTTGCACAAACTGGATAGAGTCGAGAAGTTTGTAATGTCTTATGGCGGTACGTATATCTATCGTAATCCATAGAATGTGCCAGAAATGTCAACAGCTTTACTTACACTTAATTAGTATTACCTTGACACATAATCTCTAAAATGTATTGTATTGAAATAATAATGCTTTTTCTTTAATCTTGTAATCTTTCTTATCGTTAACGGGGCTTAATCGCATGTAATCAAATTAGTTCCCGGGTGACCGATCTTTGCTCTGGTGGAAATGTAGATAACACGGAAAAAACTAATTTCCCCAGACATGAGGCCCAGCTAGATCGCTAACTCAATTTTTTTCATTTAGGTAATTGAAATCGTTAGAGCCGTTTTCGAGAACGTGATTTCAAATATATGTTCAACTATTGCTCGTTTAATAGTATAGGAAAGGATAGGATATATATATTTTTTACTCATTCACTCTAATCTAGTTATTTTTTTTATTGTTAATAGGGCTCCTGCTCATTACTTTACTAAACGGAACTTAATTGCGTATAATTAGCTTATTTATTTACCTCTGACGTCTCCCGACGTTTTGGGTGTGTCGCAAAATCCATGCTGGTCACGGGACAACTAGGTTAAGCGGGTATCAACAGTCTTGCTGCACGACTTTTCCAAACTACCCACTTGAAGATCTTGAACTTAACCATTTGTGCACTAGGGTTGGAAAAGTAATGTGTCAGAGTCGTGAAGGTTTAAATCAATATAGGGTCATGCTCAATCATCAGAAGTAAATACTTACGTAATGAGTATTATGGTGAATTGGTTTGTTTTCAGTTTCGACACATTCTATTATAGCAATAAATGAATTATGAATTATAACACGTGTATACAAGATATCTGTAGCATGCATAGCTGAAAAAGCGTGTGTTTGGCAGGTCTCCGCGGTGCAGTGGCCTTTGCCTTAGTGCTTCTGATAGATCCTGAAGTAGTCAAACTACAGCCAATGTTCGTAACGACCACGATAGCCGTGATATATTTCACGGTGTTCATACAGGGTATCACCATTAAACCGTTGGTGAAGATGCTTAATGTTAAACGAGCTGAAAAGCGCAAGCCTACGATGAATGAAAGAATACATGAAAGGGTGAGTAGGGTTGAATGTAATCTATTGTACTTGCCTACTTATCGTTTAATTATTCGCTATTTTATAACTATAATGATGTGTTTTACAGTTCATGGACCACTTGATGGCAGGTATAGAAGATATTTTAGGTAAACACGGTAACCATCACATTAGGGATAAGTTCAAGAGATTCGATAACAAGTTTATACGGCCGTTCCTGCTAAAGAATTACCAGGTCAGATACCATTCTCAAACCTTTGATGTCAATTATGTTTAAAGTTATACTGTAACTCTTCTTTTGTCTTCAGGGTCAAGAACCAAAAATATTGGAGACCTATTCAAAACTGGCCATGCGAGACGCCATTGAGTATATGCAAAGGAACGCATCAACCATAGGAAACATTTCAACAGCCGAATCGATGTCGGCCATATTTAAAAACTACACAAACACGAACTTTAATGGAAGGTAGGATTTTTGATTTCCATGAAGAATCCTATTATTCCCAAATGTTAAAAAACATATTTTTATTGTTTTAGTCCGAGTTTCAGTCAGTTGGATTCATCGACGTGGAACATAGATATGCAAGAGCTGGAATATAATCCGAGCAAGAAGGATTTGACGGATGCGCGCATCCACCATTTGCTTGCGGAAGAGTTATGCAAGCCATATAGACGTGTATGTGTATGTGACCTTTTAAGCACCCGTTTGACTAGTTTAAGAACCAGGAGCAGTACCACGGTCTCGAAAGTCATATTTACAATGTTTCCATCTCTTTCACTATTATATTTCTATCTATGCTATGCTTGGTCAATTTGTCGCCGTGGGTCTGAAGCAATGAGAGATTTAATTCGTACGTGAACCTTATCATGACATGGCTATTAAACTGATAAACTAACAAGTCGATCGTCTTCATCGTCATACAAAATATTACTGTTGAGTCTCTCAGTATCCTAGACCCACGACCCAGCACAAATTGAGCAACCGGGTCAGCAGCGATTGCTTCAAATAAGTCTCCTATACGGGTGAAGATCGAAAAATATGCTACATAGTTAAGGCCTTAATTTAATCTACGCTTTAACTTTCTCATTTTCGTAACGACAATTACCCATATAAAATGTATGGGTAATTGTCGTTACGAAAATGAGAAAGTTACATACATACATTCACGCCTCCACTCCCAAAAGGGGCACATGTAGAGCACATGAAACGGGTTACCTTTGTTCTACCAAAAAAAAATTGACAAATTATCACTTCCCAAAACATTTTTCGTAGAATTTCATTTGCCAAATAATCGTTTGCCAAATTAACACTGGGTGCCTATTTCCGCTCTAAGGGACACAAGCTAACCCTAACCTAACCTACCAAATAAGGTAACGGCGCCTATTACCGTGTTACGCGAGATAGTTTTCAAATGATTATAAAAAATGATGGGTATGAAAGCTCCTTAACGTCCTAGATTATTTTTTTTATTGAAGAGTGTTTATTTAACTTTCAGAGTCGTAACTTTTTGAACCAATTTTAGTCTATTATATTTGATAAAATAATTATTGAAACCACGAAAGGAGAATCTTCTATTACCGTGGTAATGGAAAGGATGTGATTCTATTACCGCGAAATTAGCTTTTATTACCGAGGGTACAAAAAGCAGCAATTTTCTACCATCGGTAATAGTAACCTGATACACAATTCGGCACCCAATATCGAGGGTTAAAATAATATTCATGACTTTGGTTCCGTACTATATAAAAATAAAGAAAACATAAAACATACTTTAATCAACAAAATGATGTCCACTGGTTATAAGAATAACTACTACTTGCATATATAGCAGGTAAAGACTACCTTTTATTAAATCACAGTTACATTACATTATACTATGGATTCGGTATTTTAAATTCAAAGATTAAATAAATAAAATACGGGGTATTATAAAAACCTAATAAGTACAATACTGAGCATACTAACAGGCTAAATGACTCGAAAACAATATTATATAATAAATTTTGCGTTTTGTGTAGGTAAGTAACACCTTTATCTATACTTATGTGTTTGAATGTTTTAGGACTTTATTTATTTTACAAATTTTGCTGGGATATGTTATTATCTCCGTTCACCACACATCTTTATAATACGAACCAGAGAAATCAATTTTATCAAATGAAATTGTACGAACGGAACCCTAGATGTGATTTATTTTATGAGAAATCTAAAATGTCACTCGGTAATAGATACTTCTTTTTAACCTATTACCGACCCAAACAAATATTGAATGGGTCGGCAAAAAAATCCCATAGTTACTATTACCGATTGTTGTGGGATCTTACCATCGGTAATAGACTTAATTTGGAATTTTGTAAAATCTAATTCCGATCCATAAAAACTTTAGGATACAATTGTATTTTCATTACAAATCAAACATACATATTACAAGCTTGATATAAAACCAAAATCGCATAACTGGTAAGTAAATATAGTTAATTATTACAATATTTAAACGACATGACAAAATAAGGGTTTCCATAGAAACTGCAGATTCAGTACCAAAGTTTTGGTTAAAAATTAAGGGTTTGTTGCATACTTTCCATACCACGGAAATAGTTCTTTAATAGCGTCAATAGATCAAGATTCGAATAGCTGTAAGAGATTTTATAATCGATGACATATAAAAAAGATAAAGCACAAAGAAGCAAATCGCCGACTTAACTATTACCGTGGTATGCCACGGTATTAGTTTACCCTACTAAAAATGGCGTCTATCACCGCTGTATTTTATATTCCATTTTAAATGAATTTCCAGGCCAAAAAATATATAACGAGTACGCGAAAATTGTGCAGAAAACTATAGATAACCATTTAAAATCCATAGCATTTGTTTAATTGTCATAGGTATTCCATGAAATAATAAATAAGATTCGGGTATACTTACCAGTGACGCCATGCGTTTGTATGACACAACCTCTTCCTACGCCGCCGTCGCAGAAACTGACGGATTGCGTACTTGTTATTTCATTCACACACATTTGCGTAAATAGGACCGTTAGTCAACTAAATTAGGCTTAATTTGTGTAAAGTATGTTTAATTGTAAATCGAACGGTTTGCTTTTAAAATGCGTATTTGAAAATGCCGCGGTAATGGTAGCCGAATTTGATACCCCCGGTAATAGGCGCCGTTACCTTAATACAATTGTTACGATTGTTTGTTTCTTTACTTATAGGAGGCTTTGCCCCCCCGAGCCCCCCTTTTTTGGCTGCCCTAACCTAATTTAACGCCTTTGCCTACCGACCTACTTAACCGTGCATTTTTTTTAATTTAAGGGACCATGCCGTTTTATTAATAGTATTTTGGTAAAATGTCATAATCCAAATAATTGTTATTTTTGTCTATTTATAATTTGCCATAACATTAACTTGACGAAATGTTTATTGTCTAATGTTTTTTTGCCTTATTAAAGCATTTGCTAAAAGACCACATGCCATAATGTAATTTTTTGTAATAATATTTTGCTGAATGAAAATTTGACGTAATGAAAATATTCTTATTAAAACTGTGCCAAAGTTTGCATTGGAAAACAAAATAGTTGGTAAAATTTGTTTGGGAAATGAAATTTGACCAAAATAAATTTGGTAAAACAACAGTATCTCACATGAAACGTATGTTCCAGCGCCACTTTTAGCATAAATGTGGGTATAAAAGATCGACCAAATGTGATATTGCAGTGATAGGTTGCTAGCCCATCGCCCACAACACACTTCAACCCTGGTCCCTTAGTCGACTTTTACGACACTCACGGGAAGAAAGGGGGTGGTGAAATTCTAACCCGACACCACACGGGAAAAAGAGAAAGTTAAAGCGTAGATTAAATTAAGGCCTTAACTATAAAGAATAAGAGAATAAGAATTTATTGAAAAAACCTTATTGCTAACGTTACATTGTGCTTGCACTGTTACATGTTAGGGGAATTAATTAAATGTAGCATATTTTTTGATCTTCACCCATAATTCGCTTGGTATCCACGCTACCACAAGCAATTTAGTAGTGTGGAAAGTTGGTAGCTCTAGTTACCCAAAGTGAGTGAAAGATAGAGATGGACACTCGAACTTCTTGGTGCGGCCCCGCTTTCCCCACATACTAAACTAAACTAAACTTTGGAAGGTAAGTTGGTATTATTGAGAAATGCGAATGCCGTTTGCTTAGATACCTTACAATTTTACCTAACTACTACCTTTACACTACACATGACCATTATATGTAATTAGGTAAGTAAATCCTTGAATATGTAGTTAAAAAGACTTGATAGATTAGCTTGATAGATTTTATCTGCCTACGATACTGCTAGCCAGTGGTTGATACTTCCATGAAGATGCTGATTATTCGCTATTGCATGTAACCCTTATAGGTATTTGAGAACTTATCAGCCTAGCATGATCACGTTTATGCCGGACATTAGGTATGTACCTACTTACATAGCGAGAGGCTTCTCGCACTAACGTACTTGTTAGTGAAGGACGAATGCTTTGTAAACCACAGTGATGAAAATCACTTTCACATAATGCCTAGAGCAGTGCAGTAGAATGAACGAGTTCATTCTGATATGTATCAGATTTCGAAAAACCAGCGTTTTTAGGTTTCCTGTGCACTTTGTGCATCAGCATGTATATATTTGAAGTAATTTATATAACTTTTCAGCATCGTCGTCTAAGCTACAGTCGTCACGCGGTCAACGACCGGGACCTCGGCACACAGGTTAACTATAAAACGCATATGAACATTCGCCGTCTCGTCGGCGACAGGAAACATCATCACAAGCGTAGCAAACGGGGGAACAAGGTAAATCTAAATTGTAGCATTAGCATTGGAGTATTTTCTATTCTTAATATTATAAAGCAAGCGCCCAGCCCAAGTTAGCTCGGTTCGGATAGCACAGGGCGGTTCCACAACACTTCGGGAGCCCAAATACCGCGAGCGTATGATGGATGGAAGCCGGAAAAAAATGGTGGTGTTCGAAGAACTTGAAAAATGCACTTAAGATCATTGAAAACGGATGGCGTTTGTTTTTCGAGTCTTGTATGATGTGATAAATTATATGCACAAATGCCATCCCTCTCCCATGAAATTTCATCCCGCCGTGGCCCCCCACAAACGCGAAATACGTCAAATTGGAATACGCGCAATAAAAGGTTTTACAATCAATTGCCAATGGACAATTTTCGCGTGGGAGGCACGGTGCGGAGTCTCTAGTTGCTGTACTAATCACCGGTATTCACGATTTCCTACATATGTATCCCAAAACTTTGCCACAAGGATTGAAAGTACCAATGTTGAAGATAGGAAACTTTATGAAGTCGTAAATACCGGCGAATGCAGACGAAGCACAGTTGGCTCAGCTCGGGTTGCACAGGGCATCCGGTTGCCTCTCCGACATTAAATTACATGCCATTGCTCTGAATATAAGTAGGTGGCTGTCTGACATAAATTATTTATTTTTCAGGATGGCAAGAACCATGTCACTTTCCCTGAATTCCAGCAAAATGGTTCCGCTAAACAATTCACGCACGGTAAAAAAAAGTATTATAGATTAGGTACTTATTTTATTCTTTATTATTATCACGAGTGTCGATCGCATGCACGTGTGGGTTAAAACTAGTTATTGGTTTTTATTTCCTTTGAGTTATTGGAAACACGCATAGATTTATAAATACAATCATTATTTTCCTTATTTGCTGAGCACACATGCTTGGTTTTACATTAGAATGAGACACGAGTATTCTTCTCTTATCAGTAATTCGGCCTAGAAATAAAATTATTGTTTTCAATAGGTAAAAATAAAATATCTAAACATTTTCACTTGTCAATATTTCTTACTAGCGCCACATTTTTATTTTCCTAGCATGCAATATTGTACCTAGTCTTCCTACCTCCGATTAAAAGCCACACATTAATAACAGTAATTTTATTAGTAAATTAAACTCGAAACGCATAAAATGTAGTTCACTTTGCAACAATTCAAGCACTTTTTCACAAGCGGTTTCGTTTATTTGAAATTGGAACGAAGACTGAATGTGAGTGAATGAAATGAATGAATATTACAGACTACATAGACGAGGTGCTCCAGGAGGACGACGACCGGGTGCCGCGGCGGGAAGGCGACGACGGCGGTATTACATTCACTGCCAAATCTCTGCGTAGGTATCCTGCATGAACACACTTGCACTCACACGTTTGGGTTTGAAAATGGCTTAAATCGGTGTTCTTAATTTGCCTTGAATTAAAGCTCTCAAAGCTACGTACCATAACGCAATGTTGACTGAGTGAGCCCCATTACAGCCTTTAAGCCCTTTAAGGGGATGCCTTGATTTAAGTCGAACACGCCCCCTAGACAGAGACACGCTGATGCCTCCCGCGCAAGAAAAAGAGATGTAACTCTTTTCGGGAATGGCTTTTTTGGACAAATTTTAATAAATACCTAACTTAGTGAAGTTTTATTTAAATTTCATCAAGTGAGATTTTAGATGAGATAAAATGCTACAGTATTATTAACTTGACTGTGTCGTAAAATAAAGTATCATTTGAGTAGGCTGAGTAAAAAGAAAATACAGACCCAACTTTGGAGTTTTTTTCTATCGAGGAAATTTTAAGCAATCATGTATCCATGAAATCAGATTAACAATCATAAATAGTCAAGAATCATGTATGGGTAAGGAACAAATTCTTGGCCAGTAGTCAGCCTGGTTAATCGGTAGTTAGCCATACAATCAAGAAGTGAAAAAGGTTCCGTTGTGACACAAAAATTCACGTTGTGTCACGACGGAAAACTTTAATAGAAAACTTAATTGAGTGAGTTAAGATGGCCAAGAATTTGGTCCTTACCCATATCTGAAAATAAGACCGTATTGTTTCTTAAGGGGCTACCCGAGGTTTCCATCGATTTTTGACAAGTTTTGAATCGTATCTCCTTCTTTTGCACTACAGATAGAAATATGAATCAAACGGTTATCGGTTCTTCAATCTTTTATCTCCATTTTGGTCTACCGGATTTTGAAACAAATGAATGCTTAATGTTGTATGATTTTTTTAAAGATTGTCTAAAAAAACACTAATTTCGTATCTCTATTGACGTGAAAGATCTAACATATACGAAATCTACATATTTGGGTTCGTCTGTGACGTCTCTAAAAACTGGTCTAAGGTTTTCATTATAAACCAATTAACACAAAAGTTATGGCCAGAAAACGGTTTTATATCCAAATATCTCGAAAACGATGAACTTTGAAGTAAATATGGGATACTATATTGCTTAAAGCCGTTGTTGTTAATATAGTAAGCTAAAAAAAACATAAGAAAACTAAGGGATTCAGATCGAAGGTCATTGGCGTATGGGAGCCCCTTAATTTAGTCAGAACGGCGTTTCAAATCTCGCGATAATTTCCAATGCACCGCCTGCAGAGTACCTTCTTTGGTAAATGTGGGCCAGTGTTCAGTTTTCTGTAATCTCTGTAAAGAATGGTATGATTCATGCAATGCATGTTCAACGAGGAAGCTTAATTAAACAATGCAATGAAAATGAATTCATCTAAAGGTGCAATATGCATCCAAAATTTATCGAACTATAAGTATTTTTACGTCACACCTGGCCATAATGCGAGTTTTACTGCACGCTGCGCGTACGGGAAAACTCGCATTGTGGCCAGATGAAGACGTAAAATTTTGTACGCAACACGGGCGGTAATTCGTAAAGCCCCAGAGCGCATATTTATAGCCCTCACCTTGGGTTCGGGCTACAAACACCTGCGATCTGGGGCATTCACGAATTCACCGCCCTAGTTACGTAATGTACTATTTTGGAATCTTTACCGAAGCGATAATCTCCAATTTTATTTGCAAATCCTTTTTGCGGCGATCGAGAGGGGAAGGGGTTCAGCAGAGTTGAACCCGAGGTTTCCGGGTCCTCTCAAAGGGTGAGCGACAGCTGTCTGAATTCAAGGCGAATTAGGATCTCAGCGTTTTAAATATATGTCGTTTCGTTGAACGAATACCTACCGTTCATATTCAGATCCGAACATTCGTTACCTAATGTTGTTGAGAAATGTATTTATAATTTATTTCGCACTTTCTCGTGAGTTTAAATAAAATGACGTGATATAACTAACGGGTTATTTAAACAATGTGTAATTTTATTTGCTGGGCCCTTAACTAAACCTTAATTTGACATGGCTAAACCTAACCTTCTGTGAGAATGTGCTAACGTATTTGTGGTGGCATGTTTCGATACTGCATTTGATTTACTCTTCCATTTATTTCTTGTTTGTACTTGATCTTTTTGTTTGTACTTGATCTTTTTGTTTGTACTTGAACATGACATGACGAGGTTCGGTCGGTCTGCCACAAATACCGCTGCTCGCTAGCATCATTGACAGTGCGCTAGCCCCTATCTTCCACTCTGCTCCAACTCTGCTTGTTTAATTGTATTTGATTGTCGTTTTCTTCCCTTCTGGCAACTTCATGTGGCACCGCAATAATCCACCCTCAACTGGGTATAATCAGCTGGCTATAAAGAAGTGAGCCCGACGTCCTCACATAAAGAGAACAGTAGCTCACTTATTAACCAGCTGGCTAACCTGCCTGGGTTCAACCCGCTGAAAGCGAGGATAGTCAAGCAGTACGCTAAAACGCCTGAGGAAATATTGCCTACAGCAGTTGAAAAATCCTTACCGTGGAGAAGGGATCGATCCACGTACAACTTCGGTATGTTTTACAGAAAACACTTATTCAAAATTTCGTGTTTTAACTGCCTCTATTAACGTTTGATTAAAAGTATTAATCGTTAATAGTTTGTATGGACGTAAATCCTTGAAATATGATTATGAAAGGGGCTGAACGTATAATAACATATTTAGTATTTTAAATACTTTTGATCAAACCTTCAATGATGTACTGCATGGCATATCTAATTGGCATCTAAGTGTACATACAATAATATGTAACTTTGTTTATCACTGGTAGGTGGGTATATGTTTTTTCGTTTTATTTATATCGCTATTTATTCATGTGTATTTTTTTATACCAAATAACGTAATTTTAACTTATTACTTACTATTTCTCTAATCGAAAGAAGTAGGTACGTCGCACGTGTAGTACGAGACATAGTGTTTGTTTTTATATAAAGCATGCTTTAAAATATATTAAAATTATTTATACATTTAAGTTCAGGCATTCTAAAAATTATTAAAAAAATATCTACATCCGCAATTTGTAGGTTGGATCTTAATGTATATTATGATGCTATTAATGTACTTCCGTAACACATTTTTAAGCAAATAAAAAAAATGTTTAACATTATTCTATTAGTATTCGTTTATAAGTATATTGGTTAAAGAAGACCCATTTTTTTCTATTTAACTGCAGCATGTAAACAGAATGAAATGCAATTACATCGAACGTTACTCGGTATTTAATTTCATTTGGTTGCAATATTGATTGAATATATTTATTTTAGTACCGAACGAAGATATTCTGGAAGAAGACGAAAGGAGAATGTCTGAAGACAATGGTAAGAAAAATCTGTTGGGGTGGTATACTTGTCCAAGATCTTTGTTCAATGTATATTTGGCTTAAATAGTGAGTGAAACGCAATGTACATTGGACAAAGACCTTGGCAAAGTGGAATTACCACCTTACCTGTTTAAGTTTTTCACACGATATTTACGTGCACATTTTTTTAAAAAAGCACTCCTTTTATTTTGTAATTTAAAATCATAAAAACATAATTTACGGAATGATTACAGACACGTATATGATAGTAGCAGATCAAGCGCGTGTAGCGACCCCCACGGCAACGGAAACCATGTTGCCATGGAAACGGGATGAGGCAGAGGGATACTGTGGCGGCCTAAAGCAGTCCGAGTTTCCCTCCTGGGCCTCAAACAAGGAATACTTGGCTTATAGCTCGCCCTCCGCTACGTTCTTAGGTAAGTTTTAAGTCGTAATAACTTTTAACCGTCTGCGTGATTTTAAAGCTTTTGGCCTGTCAAAATCGGATCAATACTGTAAATGAACGAATTAAATAAATGATTTAAAGTACCTGAAATGAAATAGGAATCAGTTCGGAATCTAATTATACAAGGCAGTTTTATATACAACCATGATGTCATACCGTGTATACCCAGTTGCTGGTCAACATGCCTTATTTTGTAGTAATTTTCATACCTATACCTACCTTTAATCTACTTGTCCATATTTTTATACTTACTTAAATGTCATGCTCGGTAAATTTAATTTGAGACCCTGCATTGTTATTTTTTAATTTGATATATTTGCGTATGAAGATAATGTAAGAATATATATATGGCCTGCACAGTATCGCATTTTTTATAGTGAATGCCAATAATAGTATCTATCTAGCTTGAGATGTTATCAACATATTCTCATTAGAATTTTTCTCTTTTATCCTTCCACCCCATCATTCATGATCACTAGGTGGTATAGAGAAGCCAAAACATCCGAAATCTATCATAGGTTTGTTCAGAAGAGAAAGCTCGAGTTCCACTCAGGCTGGGGACGCCGTGGCATCGGACTCTGAAGGGAATAAGCCGGAGTGCTCAAAGGGAGAGAGCTCCTCATATAGAGGGGATTCATATAGCCATCCGAGACAGGGTCCTAGCATGCTGTCGAAGAGGAGCACGAGTCTCGGGGGGCCGTCGGTGCTCCTGATGGAGGACGTGGCACACTCCGACCCACTAGGAGCATCCAGCCGACCCGCGAGCATCATGCAAGGTCCACACCGAGGCCAATGTAGGAGGGGATCCATGCTGGAATTGACTGGGTACGCATACTCTTACTCTGATTTTATCATATTAATGCCCAAGGATGCCTTGTGTTGAGAGTGAGGCCTTGCATTGGTCTCTAGCTATCGATAACAATAAATCTTCAAATCAATAAATGATTGGCAACGTGCTTGTGACTCCTCTGGAATCGCAAGTATCTATAGGTTCCTGCTAACCATCAGTTAGGCCGTATGTTTATTTGCCACCGACGCCACCGTTGTGGGATAAGGAAAATCTCGCTCAAAGCTTTGGGAGGTATTAAAATACTATAGGCAAGCATTAAATTACCTAACCTAAACGATGCACAAGTCACGCCTTATGTTTAGCAGATTCCGTGCGTAGCCTAGAAGACTATTTCCGTAAGGCATTTCCAGGAGTATGTTAGTAGATAGATAGATAGTTATAATGTTACTTGGTCTTCTGTAAGGTAGAGGTACTTCCTCAGTTGCGCTTCTGCAACCTTGAACGATAGGTATATAAAATCATTCAGCTCAAACAAGGGCTTTTAAAAATGTGTAAAAAATAAAAAATACGGCGTATCATTTCTACTTTACATCTAATCACTGTTTAATTCACATTGCAGATCAATGTCTCGCGACGCTATCACAGAAGAGAAATGCAGCAAATCATTACCAGAGAGCGAACGCATGGGCGTGCGACGGCTCCCTCTAGGCCAGCAAAGTCTGCCACGGGAACCATTCATCAGGCAGCTGACCATGGCCTCCACCCTCTTGACTAGTTCCTCAGACTCCGACTCTTCCGACGAAGGCACCTGAGTACGCCGCCGTGGCGACCTCGACCGGTTGCCACTGCTAAAATATAAGACACTTGAGTGAATGGAACTCATAAATTTTACCTTAACAGTGCTGTGAATATGAGGTGTAAAAATTAAGTTTTACATGATGCGCGCTGAAATTAACCGATGTATATTTTTGAAAGCGTTATTGTATAGATAAATGCTCTGTATTTAAATTATATTCTCTATACTTTACAATGGCTTACTACAAACATTCAAAATATAGGTACTTATTCGATGTTCCACTGTAGACGTGAAAAATTACCTATGTAATTAAATACCTCATCATACCTATCAAGATATCTATAGGTATACGGTACCCATTGCCTCAAAACTACAGGATGTTTGTCAGATGACTCTACTTCCATAATCCTATTTATTACTAGAACGTACCAAGAATTTAATTCATAGTTTATTGTTGCCATCATAAATCCTTAAAACCTTGAGATACATCTTACATATAAGTATATTTTCTAAAAATATTGATCACACTAGGTAATCGAGTTCTTTTGATGCTTGGTAAAAACCTACTTAGGTACCTTAATTTTATATCGACAATACTTGCAATCCTTCCTGGTGTAGGTAGACCATGAAAATCTTTCGTAATTCCACGCAATAAATTTGGTTTAGTATGGGAGTGTTTTTTACAATTACTTGCCGTCAACTTTATATTATTGTAAATATGTAGAAAATAAGTTTTAATGCTGTGATTGTGAACCGAAAGTTCGCGCCAATTGAAATGCATTTGTCATTCTAGAGGTACTTACTTACCTACTTACTATTTAACTCAATTGGCATTTTCCTAAATTTAACACTTTGTACATTTTTGACTAGGTCTTGTTGAGCATAGTGTAGATCATTCTTAAATATGTAATTTAATAATTTTATTAAGACTTGTCATAACACTTCTATGAGCTCATTATAATTGGCAATCATTTTTTTTGGAAACTTATGATGAATACGGAATGCAAGAAGATTCGTAGTAAAAAACTACTTGGGGCCAATCTTAACACGATGGCTCTGTAAAGCTACCTACTTAAACTCCATGGAGATATTAAGAAAAAAACAGGCTTGTTACCTATTTGTTTAGTTTCGCGTGTAACTTTTGTTGTACGTTCTGTTTTTAATTAAAAGTACAACTACTAAGTATAAATAATTTAATTCGCAAAGTCACAGTTCACTGCAAAATGACGGAAAACTAACTTTATCAGCCAGCCAGCACACGTTAAACCGCGGTGCATTACTTAGTGCGTAGCACTGCGTTGTTTTTTCGCGCTATTATTATTACTATTTATCAATCATTCCAATGTCTCAAAATCTTGGCCAGTATTACCAGAAATGAAATGCTTTCATTAAAAATTGTATTTATAATTAACTTAGTGTGAGTAGGTATAATATGCAAGATGTTGAACTGTTATTTAGATGCTTAACTATTAATATTAAAAATAATTTTATGTATCATAGGATCATAGCTCAGTTGATGGGTCGACTTTTATAGTAGTACCTATCACTCCTGTCTCAATGATTAACTAGTGTAAGTGAAATTCATGTGAAGTCCTGAAAAATGACTCATTGACTGGATCATTTCACAAATTTGGATTTTGTAAATTGTTATTATAAAGGTAAATTAGAACAATAATAGCGTTTAAACACTAGATATTATACTTAAATATTTATTTGTTGATTTTTAGTTACAGTAGTAAGTGTGAAAAAATATCTAAATATCATGATTAAAGCACAAACCAGCCAATATAGACGTCCTAAATTAAGCGAGTTGGAAAATTACGATTATGGTTTTTCTAGTGCCAAAAATAGTAGGTACCACCCAAAAAAATTACAGTATTTTCAATATCGGGAACTCTCAAAAGAAGTAGTTATAATAACCTGCATTTTGCATTATTAGACCATTACCTATCCATCGATTTATATTTATGTCATTTTTCAACACAATTGCTCGTAACGTACCTCTTATTGTGTCGCTTTTAGGCTCATAATCCTGGATATTAAAAACGCGTGTTTTATAACTTTACAACACTTGTGTGTTATGGTTATATCCCGATTAAGTCACGTTGGCACCTTGCAGCAAGATATATGCATGAACACGGTGCATTCTTAAATTAACCAGGTTGTACAGAATGTACAGCTTTTTTTTAATTTTCGGCATTCTTACTCGACTAAACACATTTAATCCTTTTTGTTAATTAATTGACTATTTCTTTTTGTATATGATATGGAAACGTTTAATTTAGTAAAACTATTCACTTTTCATAACATTTTACATGAATTAAATACAGATAACATATTAAAATGAAAATATAATTTTATTTTGTATTGGCTGTTTAGAGATTTCTGTGCCCACACTGCGCAAACTTCACGAAAAAAAAAACTGTTGGGTGCCAATATAGGTTATATTTTGATAGGTTATTTATTTCACAAATATTTGTAAAATTTGTTTATGCGTGTTTGGTTATTATCAAAAATGTTGACTCGTGGTGACTAGAAAAGTGATAAATAGAATGGACGCCACTGGAAATTCTTGGCGATGTGCAATTGTGAGTAAAAACCTGTTGTCATCTTAATGATTTGCTTAATGTAAAGTAAATAATTTGGCAGGCCAATAACATTTTCATCTTATGATTTTTTCCTCGCAAAATGTGTTGAAAAACGTCGTATGATACGCGTGAGCTTTGATAATTACATCCTCGGCTTCCTTATCACGCTCACCTGCGGTTCGCGTGAACAATTTCGCCTCTGATGTAATTATCAACCTACCTCACTTGTATCACAATGTACTATAATTAGACGCTTTGCGTTGCATTTCTGTGTGTAATGTTTTGTAACCACTGTTGTTTTGTGTGTTTATTTGGGTGTTGTAAATAGTTATAGGTAATAAATATTTGACACGACTGACCTTTACAACACTACTTCAAAAAAAAAGCGGCCAAGTGCGTGTCGGACAACGCACAACCAGGGTTCCGTCCCTATTAAAAAGGTCATGTCAGATCCACCATACCCCCTAGCCATACCCCTGGGGGTAGGGTGGACTGAACCATACCACCGTTAGTAGTGCTGGGATTTGATGGAAAAATAGAAAAAGAAATAGGTACAAAATTTTTAATTTCATTAAACTGAAAAAAACGAAGGCCGTTCTGGCCATTTTTTACCTTAGGCACTACTGCTTGGCACTGCCAGTAGTGTCATGGGTAAAAAAGAATTTCCTGTGACACTACAGTGGCCTTAGTAGTTTTCCCTTGGCACGCGGGGTATTATCTTATCTTCATACCTGTATCGTAACTGCCATACGTCCACGTTCATAACCAACCTATACTATAAGGCAGGCCGGTGTAGATACGACGACGAGTGAAGCGAGGAGGAGTGTTAGGTGTACTGCGACTCTGCGACCCTACAGCGCGCGAGCCGAGCGAGCGAATCGCGCGTGCCGCGGCTGCGGCCGGCGAAGCTCCAGACCTAACTTTATTCGAAAAAAATATCCATAGTCGGTTCTGGCGCTTCGCCGGCCGCTGCCGCGGCACGCTCGCTTCGCTCGCTCGGATCGCGCGCTGTAGGGTCGTAGTACACCTAACACCCGCCAATCGCATCGGCCGGTTCTTTTGCGTTTAGTCAGGCGCGGGACACTCCGCGATTTACGTTCATCGCTACAAGTAGGTACATGCCGGTGCCCCAACGTTGGGGACGTCAGAGAGCCATAAATCTTAATGTTTTGACTGAGAAAAAAGCGCCTTTCGTAAAGATCAAAGGAGTGTCCTTTCTGTACATGTACTATTATCTATTTTGTGGTTTAGTCTGGCTTAAACCGTGAGACTTGTTGGTTGTCAGTTATGTCGAAATGTTCAGTCAATAACTGCATAAATACCAACATAAAAACTTTTAAAAAGATGGGATTTATTTCTTTAAATAATTTATTTTCATAACGTAACGAAATTTGTGTAAACTCATTGTAATTTAATAGTTTTGAACATGTTTTAAATATTTATTTTTGTTAGTTCAAATGACAAAGTCACGGAACATAAATCTAAGGAGTCGGTATAGATACTTTTTTTATGATGTCGTTACCTATGTAGGTAACGACATCATAAAAAAAGTAACTATGGTTTTCATTTTAATATTTCCAAAAAATCCTCAGCGACGTGCAAAATGGGCTGCAGTCATAGCACGCGACAGTCGAGGTGTTTTTTTTTTAAACCAAACGACTCACGTGTCGTTTGTTCGGCTCATTTTAATGATTCGGATATATTATAGGTTATACGACAAAAAATGGAAGAACAGGTTTACTAAAACTGCTACACCTCTCATGAACGTACCTAAGCCCATTTCTTTCCATTACATATTTTAATTTCAATTACTTCCAATATACTTAGCTTTATCTTCTGCCTTCTGGCAAAAGGTAATTAATAGCATTAATGAACTATAATAAAATTCTATAATACAATCCCAACACATCATTTGGAAATGCGCAAATTGTTGCCAATTTTCATCATCATTCATTTTTGACCTTATATCTCGTAATACTCGTTTTATAGATGTCGGATGATCATGAGAGTGACGTTCAAAACCCATAGGATCGTTTTAATAAAATCGACAGCTGATCTCTACTTGACTGTACGCTTACATTACATCGCAAAAAAGAAAGTATTCAAAGTAATTATTTAACAAACTGAATCTATTTCAAGGAAACTAAAATGACTTCTTTTTATGGACTCTGTCAGCTGTACTATATGTACTTACGGAAATCTCATCAATTGTTTTGTGTATAATATCTGTACAAATATTTGAAACTGTTTATTCCCCACTTGCAAAATAAAGAAACCAGATTTATTTGTGCTTTCTGTTGAAATAAATAAAATTTATAATGCGACTCCATTCATTCGCTAAACGCTAACTAAAGTTTTGACGTGAGCAGTCAATTCACATTGTATGTCTCAATAAACTAAAAAGTATTTAATCTTTTGATGTTGGTTTGCTAATATGGTGCTAAAGGTCTAAAACACTGAGTTCTTTTTTTATGAAATACCTTGATGCAGGTTATAAATTAACGCTATTAGCAACTACTGAAATGTACTAGAGCTGTCATTCTGGGGCTCTGGGGCACATTTCTTGGCATATTTGCTTGACATTGTGCATCTAGTTCTATATACTCGTACTAAATCAATGGTTACTACAGATAACGGTAGTCTAACTTTTTCAACTACACTGCGTGATACTGATAACGGTAACAGGACATTTGAGATAAATATTATAAAGCATAATATAGTGCACAGCACTACGGTGGTATGGTTCAGTCCCACCCTACCCCCAGGGGTATTGCTAGGGGTATGGTGGGTCTGACATGAAAAAGGTCATATCGTTAATGAAAACTTATGGCACTTACGTCCTTTTAGTGACTTTCGGAGCGATTATCTCCGACTCTATTCACTTAATCCAAAAAATTGCTTAGAAACATTATATTTATTTTGAAAGGCCTGTCGATTGATGTACCACACGTTGGCTTGCAATGAAAAAATAATTTTTGACTTTCGGTTTTATGTGCACCCCTAAAAAAAATCTTTTTTAGTAATTTCATTGCAAAACTATGTAGCGGTTAACAAAATACACCCTATCCTCAAGTTTTTATTCAAATACACCTTGTGGTTTTCGAGTAAAATGCCTGTGACATACTGACGGACAGACAGACAGACAGAGAGACAGACAGACAGACAGACAGACATGACGAATCTATAAGGGTTCCGATTTTTGCCATTTGGCTACGGAACCCTAAAAATGAGATAGGTCATGCAATTAGATACCTACTCTTAGATATATGAGATTCAAACCAAAGCCACAGTAGCCATAAAACTATCTGAAACTGTAGTTGAATGGTGCGAAATAGTAGATTGTATGACAAGGGTCTTAAATAAGACATTAATTACCAGGAGATGGTTATTTTCCCGAACGAAGTGAGGGGAAATAATTCGAGGGGTACTATGGCTTTTAGACCAAAGTTATACACTCTACTTTTCACTTCGACAGCGAGAATATAGTAAAAACAAAGAATATCCATCCACAATCGATAATAAATACCACGGCGAAAAGATTGTTCAATTTGGCGCCATTTTTTTAATAAACTGCTTTAACACAGATACAAAATGCTGACACCACGAATAAACGCCTCTGACCGTCTAATAGCCGCGTTCAAACGGCCGAGCGCGGCAAACAGCACACGGTGCATATGATAAAGCGAGATAGACAGCGTCTATCCCGCTCAATCTCATAACTTATGTCATATGTATGCAGCCAACCACGCTTAAACGATTGGACGCGGCTATAGACGGCCGAAGCTTGAAGGTGTTTATTTTTATTTATCATTGTGAATTAGGGATTAAAAAATGCTAATCTATTCTGTTTCGTGATTGGTTGATTTAATACATAGCTGTAATCTGATTAGTTGATAGCAAATGACAACTGTTTTTTTTAATAATTGTGATTCGTTTATTTAATACGTTGAACTGTTTCATTGGTCAAATTAAAATGTTTTAATATCATAAATATGTTTACATATTTTCCCTAGGGGCTAAATGTGCAAGTTTAGCCCCGCTATCAAAGCCTAATATGACACACTTTTCGAGCATGAGAAGTGAAAGATTAAAACAACAGTAGAGACGTTACTAAGAAAGTATTATCTGCTGTGGATCTGTGTCGACGTACCAAGGCTATTATTATCATTATTTTGACATAATGATAGATCAAAACGGATGAATTTTGGAAAAAAAAAACATAAGATCTTGTTTAGAACGTACATAAGAGTAATTAAATCTACTAACAAAACCACAATTATTATATGAATCAACTACACGTATTGTAAAAAGATCCTTGTATTTCTAATGGAAGCATTCAGACGCAAATCAACATATTATAGACTAAATAAATATGTAATTTATTTTGCTCGTCAGTAGCATGCGTGAACTTAAATATTAATCTTCGACCTCGATTTCTGACTAAAATGCAGTTGTGAGGTGATTGGGGTGTGACCAACCTGAGGTGCCCATTTCCTTGACGATTTCAAATCACGAGAATTGTGATAATTGTAAACTCATCCGTGAATAATTAATGAGTGATAATTGTAACACTGTACTGTAGATAACATCGACAATAGCGTAGCGTATTGTAGGTATTCATTTCACGACTGATTGAGTTGTATTAATGTGGACATTGTATATTTAATGTTTAGTAGTTAGTGAATGATAGTAACAAATTATATTCTGTTGTTTATTATACATATTAAAGGGTGAGTACTATTAAATTGTTGCCTTTTTAATTCAAGGTTACAAACAAAAAAAACATACTAGTAAACATACAATTTTTTTTTAAACCTAAGATGAAAATATGTTTTAAATTTCATATCTGAAAAGTTTTACCAAAACAGGTTAGAAAAATTGAATGGACAATGTTTGCGACAATTTAATATCACCCTTTATTGTGATTGTGTATTCATTGAATTGATTACCAGCAATTTCATGTTTTTAATATGTAACTTTTTGAAAAAAAGCAAGAGTTTTTACGCGGTACTTCTCATTAATAAGACGTCGGACTCGTAGTCACACCATTTTGTCACACTGCACGTCTATCATGGGACGGCCGCGACATACTCTACCTCTTGTTCTAAGTTTTCTAATAAGAGAGAGACGGATAGTGCGAGAAAAATCGAGAGAGCTCACGCGACGTCGCGTGATAGACGTGCTGTGACCACGAGGAATATATTTTCCTCGTAGCCACAGTGTTTGGTTCTGGTTCGCGGGCGCAGGGTCGCAGTACACCTAACACTCCTCCTCGCTTCGCTAGTCGTCGTACCTATACACGGACCTGTTAAGGCGCCGTAGGTTCATGGTCTTCTCTCCCTCTCATTAGCATAAGCGTGAGCGAGATGGAAGTGCGTGCTCGGAAGCGCGCAAATCATGTTTTTTAATTTTAATTTTTTGGCCGCTTAAATAAATAAAAAAGTAAACACTGATTATCTCAAACATGATATTGCCGATTTTTGGAAGCCATTTTAATATTTTTAGCTTTTGTTCGTAATGTGTAACAAATATTTTAAGTGTATTTTAGACCCTTTTAGACCTATGTTCGTGATTTTTTTCTATCGAGCGAAAAATGCTTAATCATGTTTCTAAACACTGATTTCCCTGCAGAAAAGCCTCAAGACTATTCGTATTTTTTGTAAACCATATTATTATAAACAGACGCATTATATTGTTTCAAAAACACTGTTCGCTTAACTTCGCTGAACCTACGGCGCCTTAAGATGTTATCTTTTTTAAAGTGGTGCGACCACGAGTAAAAGTAATTACTCTTCGTCACACTGGTGTTACAAAATGGTGTGACCACGAGTCTGTCGCTCATTAATAAACAAGATTTCTATGGTCTATGGAATATGGTGTGTCAATTGAAAACATAATAGTGCCTAGGCTTAGATCTAGTGGATCATGTAAAGATTTAAAAAATAAAGGTTATGACTGCATACCTTGTCTTCTAATTCAACTTAATTTATTTCTTTACCGACTTACCTTAGTTCCCTTGCTTGGAATATTTGCCACCTTTCGAAAATTAGGCGTTTTTATAATTAATCGCAAGGAACGGATTCCTGGGTCCATTCCACATAAAAATTAGGACCCTTTTGAAAACCGTACAACTCGGACGTACCTATTAAAGTGTCAACAAAAAATTAACTTCGACTTTAACCACCCGCCGGCCGTGAAAAAAAACTGTCTTGCTTTTACGAGAGAGATAGGATTTTAATGGATATTGGCTGTTAAGGGTTCAAACTAAATAAAAAACATGTTAAAGTTTAATTAATTGTTTTTATTCTTTACAATAAGTGCTTGCATGCATTACACCGTCTTATGAAATTTCGATTTAATCTGCGTAAGCTATTCTCCGCTATGTTTCCGGCTGCCTCGAACAAAGCTTCGTCTTAACTACTCCTCTGACCTCACTGGCTTCGAGTAGACATTGTCCTTAAGCCCAAAAAAATATATTTTATGACATGTAATTGGCCAAATTTCTTTTCCCAACCAAACTTTGTTAACCGATTTTTTTCCTATTAATTTTTTTCCAAACATTTATTTGCCATATCCTAATTCAGTTATTATCACAATAACTTAGAACAGGATATGCTGGTACTTTTACCAAATGCTTTTAATTAGACAAAATATTCTTCATGGATTAATTTTAAGGCCAATAAATAATTAGTCGAAAAATGTTTGCTCAAATAAATCTTCGCCAAGCTTCATTTGGACAGCATTTACATATTATGTCACAAATTTCAATTGCCTTATGATAAATATAAGAACAATTTGCCACAATTTTGCCAAACGACCTGAAATCATTGGATTGTCAAGGTTTCAAAATAAAATTATTCAAGTGGTGTCTAGAAAAAATGTTCTACTCCGTTAATGATCACTTTGTAACCACCATTGCCTAATGAATTCATTTATTATTTTTATTATTTTCTCTGACCATTTTCCTAATTGCATTTATCTTTAGTCTGACATTGCTACACTTTGATTTGACATAAATAAAACAATAGATAATAGTTATATAATTTCAATGACATGCATATTGAGAGTCAAATTATTGTACGCCATACGATGTAACCATTTACTAACCCTACCACCATTTATAACCACTCACATTCAAACAATAAATGATTTGTATTTGTATTTAAAGATAAGCTTTCTTGCTTTACTGAGCGAGTCCGTCTTAAATTTTAAAGCGGCCCTTTAGGCAATTTAAGTACCTAGGTATACCATTAACTTATCGTCGCCAACGGACTTAAAGCGACTTAAAGTCTTAACTCCTCATATGCACATAAATAATTGATTGATTGATTGAGGTTCTTGGAACCCTAAACAGCGCTTAGGGTTCCAAGAACCTCAATCAATCAATCAATTATTTATTCTGCAAATAGGCCACAAGGACACTTTTACATGTCAAACGGTAATTTACAATAGAAAATAATAATAATCTTATACAATAATAATTTAAAATTTGCAGATTAAGGACCTATATAAACAAAACAAAATTGCAAAATATGACATACTCTCGATTTTTCTCGCACTGTAAGTACCTACCTCTTGGGCTAATAGTAGAGTAGTTTCAGGTGATAATGTGGACACGCTGGACAAAAGCACCAAATTTTTTTCAGGTACTTGTTAGGTCCATAGCTTTAAGTTTTTGATAGGAACCAACTCCTCCGTCGGGTATCTTTAATTTTATGGCGGCCAATTTTAATGTTAGTTCATTTATCAATATCCTGAGTTCTATTTAACGTAGAATGATAAACTTAGTGTCTAAATATACATATTTGGGGTCAAGGAATTCAACAAGATAGTTTTTAGAGTCGAGTTCCCAAAGAATATCAAACGGAGCCCTGTTCTTGAGCTTCTGCTGTCCATTCGGCTATCTGCGTATCACTAATAGCTAGACTGTTCAAATTTTCACAGTAGTGTTTCTATTGCTGCTTTAACATACATTCACAAAAATAAAAAAAATAAAAAATTAAACAGTGCTCTCATACATGAAACGTAATTTTATGGCGTTTTTTTGCCCGCCCATAACAATCGGTATATCTGTAGAACCGTAATATGTAGACACTTGAAATTTCAGGAAATTATGTGTCACTCTAGCTTCTAAAATAACCAGTAATAAAAATATAATAATGTTAATATGTAAGTGGGGCAGAGTGCTCGAAAAAATGGTCGTAAATGTGGACACGCTGGACAACAGCACCATTTGTGTTTCAGGCGCCTGTTAGGTCCAAAGCTTTAAGTTTTTAATAGGAACCAACTCCTCCGTTGGTCATATTTAGTTTTAAGGCGGCCATTTTGAATAATTGTTAATTTATTAATACCTAGATTTCTAGTAGTATGGGAATCCTAAAGCTAATTTTGCTCATGTTGTTTTTTATTCCTATCATTCCTTAAATACTCAATAAAATTCCAAATTTAATTGATTTCTGGGCGTTCTAGTAGTCAGACCTTAGTCGGTTCCAAAGAGTATTTTGATCCTTAATAAGAATGGGATCGAATGGCATTAAAAAATCGTCAAAATTGATGATTTTCTCGCTGACTGTACTTTTTTTCACAAATCTGTGAATGTAGATTATCATCAATTAAATAGTTAGGAATGAAATCCTAATGCCATTTTTGTGTGGCGGCAAGGGATCTAGTAGCTGCCCTTACTGCCCCGTTTTAATTTCCGCCCTGTATATATAAAAAAAACACCAATTTTGTATTTTTAAGTAATTTAGTAACTGAGATATCGGTACAATACTTATCTAGTTGAATTCCGTGACCCCAAATATGTATATTTAGACACCAAGTTTGTGATTCTAACTGACTTAGAAATCTAGGTATTAATAAATTAACAATTATTCAAAATGGCCGCCTTAAAACTAAATATGACCGACGGAGGAGTTGGTGCCTGAAATAAAAATGGTGCTATTGTCCAGCGTGTCCACATTTACGACCATTTGTTCGAGCACTCTGCCCCACTTATATATTAACATTATTATATTTTTATAACTGGTTATAATAGAGGCTATAGTGACACAAAAGCTATAGTGGCTACGAAGCTGAAGGTCCTGGGTTCGAATCCCGGTCAGGGCAAATGTTTGTGTGATGAGCATGAATATTTGTTTCTGAGTCATGGATGTTTTCTACGTATTTAAGTATTTATATATATTATATATATCGTAGTCTAGTACCCGTAACACAAGCCTTATTGAGCTTACTATGGGACTAGCTCGATTTGTGTAAGATTGTCCCCTTATATTTATTTATTTATTTAAAATCTCCGGAAATTTCAAGTGTCTACATAAGTATTACGGTTCTAGAGATATACCGATTGTTATGGGCGGGCAAAAAAACGCCATAAAATTACGTTTCATGTGTGAGAGCACTGTTTAATTTTTTTTTGTGAATGTATGTTAAAGCAGCAATAAAAACACTACTTCTGTGAAAATTTAAACAGTCTAGCTATTGCTGATACGCAGACAGCCGGATGGACAGCGGAGGCTCCAGAACAGGGTTCCGTTGGATATCCTTTGGGAACTCGACTCTAAAAACTATCTAGTTGAATTCCTTGACCCCAAATATGTATATTTAGACACTAAGTTTGTCATTCTACGTTAAATAGAACTCAGGATATTGATAAATTAACTATAATTCAAAACGGCTGCCATAAAATTAAAGATCGCCGACGGAGGAGTTAATTGGTTCCTATCAAAAACTTAAATCTATGGATCTAACAAGTAGCTGAAAAAAATTTGGTGCTTTTGTCCAGCGTGTCCACATTTTCGACAATTTGTTCGAGCACTCTGCCCCACTATACTTGAAGATAAGATAAGATAAGATAAATCTTTATTTGCTATAAATATGGTACAATATGGTGGTAACTTACATTATATTCCGGTACAATCACATATTTAGCTACATACTAGCATGCAAATGAAATGAGCACTTATAACTATAATCACCAATAATCTACTTAGCACTAAATTCAAATAAATCACCTAATGTATAGAACACTTGTTTTTTGAGCCAGCAATGAAGCTGTGTTTTAAACTGATTAAGTGGTAAAGACTTTATACTTTCTGGAATAGCATTAAATATTTTCATGCACATATAATAACTACTGTTCAAAAAGAGGGCACTATTGGGTATGAAATCGAGAACAAGTTTGTTGGGATATCCAGTGTTTCTGGTGTATACATCTTTAGCCTTCTTAAATAGTTCTGGATGTTTTTTTACAAATGTAGCAGCGTCGAAAATATACATAGACGGTAGAGTTAAAATGCCATGCTCTATGAATAACGGTTTACACGATTCTCGCGGAGATATTCCACACATTGTCCTTAAACATTTCTTTTGTGCTATAAATGCTCTATTGATGTCACAGGAATTTCCCCATACAAGCAGGCCGTATCGTAGTGTCGACGCAACATATCCGTGATAGGCCATCAATACCGTATTCCAAGCGGAGATATTACGGAGTCGTCTTAAAACGAATACAAATTTCATGAGCTTTTTGCACACTGTATCTACTTGGTTTTTCCAATTACAATTTTTATCTAAAATTATCCCTAAAAATTTTGCAGAATCGGTTTCGTTGATTTGAATATTATTGTGGTGCACACTTAAAATCAATCTCCTATTTCTGGTATTACTAAATTGAATATATTGGGTCTTATTAAGGTTAACAGACAAATTATTTGATTTAAGCCATTCCATCACTAATTTAATTGTTTGTTTTATATCATTATTTAACTGTCCGTCCTTATCACAAGTCACTAGAATGGATACATCATCGGCAAAGACAGTACATTGATGTGTGGTGATGTCTGGTAGGTCGTTAATGTAAATTAGAAAAAGTAGTGGTCCGAGTATACTACCTTGTGGTACCCCTTGATTGTTTGCCATATACGCGGATTTATGGTGAGTAATTGTTGATATATTTAAACTTCTAATCTCCACAGATTGCCGTCTGTTTTCTAAGTACGATTTGAGCCATTTTAGAGCGGGACCCCGTATCCCAATATTGTGGAGTTTTTGAAGCAATAGCTCATGAGACACAAAATCGAATGCCTGTGACATGTCAAAGAAAACTACAGAAGTTGGCTTTCTAATGTCTATACTTCTAATTACAGCATTGATTAAGTTAAAAGTAGCAAGGGTAGTACTTTTATTTTTTTGAAACCCGTTTTGTTCTTTTTTAAGAATTGCAATTTTTTCTAAAAATGACTGTATTCTCTTATGAATAGCCTTCTCAAATATCTTAGATATGACTGGTATAAGCGTTATTGGTCTATAGTTGGACATTAGGGTCGTGTCACCTATTTTGAATAGTGGTGTGACGACTGACAATTTTAAAGCATCTGGAAAACATCCTAACTCAAATGATTTTACTAGGTGGGTTATAACTTGTTCTAATAAGAAAGTGACGGATATTGCGATAAAAATCGAGAGAGCTCGCGCGCCGTCGCGTGATAGCCGAGCAGATGTATAAGGTCTCTGAGCGTCCAAATACAATTAATAATTATTCTAATGTTCGTTACTTTAAGCGTCAAGACAAACAAATTCAAAAGGAACACTAATGTAATATTGTCAGTGATGTAGGTACTTACAGGGTCAATAGCAATAAAACGTGTCAAGCTCGGAATGATGTCTCTCGTCAATACGATAATAATAAAATAACACTAGTATTTAAATAAAAATAAATAAAATAAATATTAGGGGACAATCTTACACAAATCGACCTAGTCCCAAACTAAGCAAAGCTTGTACTATGGGTACTAGACGACGATAAACATACTTATATAGATAAATAAATACTTAAATACATAGAAAACATCTATGACTCAGGAACAAATATTCGTGCTCATCACACAAATAAATGCCCTTACCGGGATTCGAACCCAGGACCTCTTGCTTCGTAGGTAGGGTCACTACCAACTAGGCTAAAGCGGTCGTCATTTAAGTAGTTAGGTACTACTTATGCCCTTGCAAGCATGAACAGTCCGGACTCCACAACCATCACTTCATGTACAGCGGAGTAGTATGCGGCAATATTCATATTCCATAGGTACTAGTATTTAGTCTCATTTAGATAATCCTTATAGTTTAACCCAAGCTGGGTTATAAAAGAAAGGTGAAAGCAAAAGCCATTTGTGAATAATATTAGGGACGATATGGTAATTTTATTGCTGATTTTAAAGTGTAATTTGATTGATACCATTACGAATATTATGATACATTGCAGAATGTTTGAATCAAGTTATTTACAGGATTTACATGGGCTGCTATCATTGTAATTAATTGTAAATGAAAAAAGAACAGCATTATATAGAAAAGTACTCTGTTAGTCAATGCAACAAAGAGTATAATAATAATAAGTATGCAGTTTGACTTATTTGACGCATGATATTGGTGACGTCACGTTCATTCCACGTCGTTTGCAAGGGTTCATGTTAGATGGCGGTGACGTCATTTTGAGAGAGCTACTACCAGTTGCGTATTGATTTAGTTATCTGTGGGCACATTATTTGTTGTGGCAATTTTATCTAGTCATTCATTTCATTCATTCACGTCAAGTCAATATATTTTTATCTGGCAACATTCATTAAACGATGTTTCGTGCCGCTCGCATTGTCTTGTGATTTTTCTCCTTGTTTATAATTTTCACGAAAATAACGGAAAATGAAACAACTGTAAAGTTTTATGTTAGAGAATAAGTAATCGCTAGTTCGTAATTTATTTGGCTTTAATCATTCGTGGTGTAATTTTTCGTAAGCTGTTTATCATGTGTGGCGAATGTGTCAAGATTAGAAAGAAACATACTTTTGCTTCGTAATACATAAAAATAGCGGTAAGTAGCATAATCAATATAAAAAAACAAACACTATAATTGTATATTTTGTAGGTTACATTTTATTTTTACTAGTCTTTGGTGTAATAGTGATTTCAATAGAGAAGTTTTTATCTAGGTGCCTTTCTAAATGTTACTTGTTTTTAATTTCTTTTGCCTTGTTTTGAAGGTGGGGTTTACGAAAAGATTCTAACAAGATTAAGGATAGCTGTTGAACTATCATGGCTACCTGATATCTTATCAATCCAGTTATCAAAGGGATACTATATCAAATTTTCTTAATAGTGCCTGTTCTTCTAAAACTTTATATTATCAATTTATTTCTTTTTGTGTTATTTAAGTCCTTGAGTTAAAATCTACATTACTAGAAATTTAGAACACTTTAAGTGTACCGAGTCTAGCTTGCATGCTATTCAGACTATTCCCAAATTTTGTAGAACTCTGGTAGTCAACTGTGTAGTGTACATAATGTAATAACTAGTTTATTGGATTTTCTATGTAATAATTAGGTCATAAAGTGATTTCAGTAGTCTCAACAAGAATTATATATTTGTTGATTGGTTTGCATTGGTTTAAGTACAATAATTATCTAGCAGGGGTACCCTGTGATGTGGTATTCATATGCAACTGGATTAATGAAACCTTAGGTTTTCATTAAAATTTTGATAGAATTAGTGGAATAACTAGGAAACTTATAAAAAGTCATTCTAATAACTCTAGTATTTAGCTTGCTAAAGTGTAAAAATTCAGTAAAATTATAACAGGATCCTAAATTGTAATTTAGTTCTTTTATCTCTTTGTGGAAAGGAAGTAACTCATTCTATATATGTGTTTGTTTATATTAGGTTACCACTAAGAAGAATATGGTTAAATAACATTAACATGCAGTTCCAAAAGCTCTTACTATACTAATATTTGCTTACATAAATGTAGTATCTACCTAATTATCCATAAACATTTAACATTTGCACCATATTCAGGGCATATCCTAAACTCATTCTCCATTCACCTTGGTAACAACAGATCTGATCGTTATTATCCAATGGTACAGCTGGATTGGATCATTATTATAACTTGCAAGCCGTGCTGTATTATCATTCAATTGTGTGTTTGTAGGAGCCGCTTCAAAATGGAGCACTCAGACCTGGTGTCTGAGATGGCTCAGGTGGAGCACCTCACCACTCAGGAGCGGCTACATCTTGCTCGGAGGTGAGTACTATTTTAAATGTGAATTTTGAACCCTAGCTAGCTTGGAATTCATGATTGGACTGTAATAGTTACTAGTAATTAAACTAATCATTACACTTGTACAACTAATATTAATATATTAACTGATGGTATTTTAATAAGTAAGTTGTTACCCCAGTATACCCCAGTATATAAAATCAGTTTTTTGGAATTTTGCCACTTTACTACATTATAATTACTGGTTTATATTATAAAATTTATTGTTTTTTATTTATTTAAACTTTATTGCACAATTATTAAAATAAAAAGTAAAATTGGCGGACTTAATGCCTTAAGACATTCCCTACCAGTCAAACATAGGGCTAAACAGAAACTTCAGTGGTGCAGGATCCTAAATACTGCAACTCGAATAGAAACACAAATCAAATAATTACATTAATATACCTACACACATATATGTTCATAATGTTGCCCATATTGAGACATCAGAATGCCCCCATGTAACTCCAGCATCATAAAAATCAAATATTGAATTGCAAAATAACTTAAAGGAGCATAATTATTATAATTAATATTAAGAGTGTGATGCTAAATGCAAATGGTCTCAAGTTATCTGCTTTTATATTACAACTACATATATGCTTAAATTTCGGCAAAGTGACAAAAGGATATGAACCCGCGACCTCTTGAATCCGTCCATCGCTCGTGCCAACTGAGCTACTGTGGGTCCACCAGTAGCGACGAATCTTTCAATCCATTCCAGTCTTACAGCTATATGCTTATTTGACATTTCGACTGCAAGACTCCTGTTTACGGCAAATTTACATTGTCTGCTATTTACCACATAGATGCCATCACTAACATACGACATTGACTGAACATACTGTACCTACATGTCAATAATATTATTGATCCTAGAAACAATAACAACGTAGGCTCATCATTGTTGCGACAACATCATGTTTAATTTAGCATAACAATCATAATGATTACAATTGGCAGACGTATATGTTGAATACATCTGAGTGGACTAGGTGGCCATGGTCTGATTTGAACGCAATGTGGAGTTGAGACGATAAAGTTCCGATACTTTCGAAATTTCTTTCATATTACCATGTGGGGTCTGCTTCACGAAGTTACAAATTACAAGCGGAAGTCTCTTTCTATCAAAAGGTATTGAAAAGAGACTTCCTCTTGTAATTTGTTGCTTGTAGCTTCGTGAAACGAGCCCCTGGTAGTATGAAAGAAATAAGAAGAATGCATATTGAGGGTGACTGTACCTGCTGCTTCTTACCACTATCAAGTAGGTACCACTCAGGGAATTTTCCCAAAAATACTTCGTCCAAGTGAAGATCATCAAAGTCTAGGTTTAATTGCTCACGAACGTACGATACTTTGAGACAAATTACGCATTCCCATTAACTTTCACTAAATAGTATATTTGTTGACGAAATGGCCGTGGGACTGGGGCATTATTTCACAGTTGTAATAACACTTTGCATAATTAACTTCAAAGTACAAGATTGTTATGTTTGTAAACAGAAATCTTATTCCCGGTGTGTTTATCTTCCTGTTTTAAAACGTTTTGAAGTCAGTTATGTTCCGTAAATAGTTTCCGGAGGTTTATAGTACCTGCCTTTAAAATAATCCGCGGATGATTTTGCGAATGTGTCGGTCGTTCCATCTATGGTAGCCAAGTGGTTCAAGAATGCCACTTTCCAGCGGTGGTCGTTTTCACTCTTTACTTGTACTTTTGAGGTTTTCATAACTTACTGTACTGAAATCGCCGTGAGGAAACCCTATATACTGCGAAGAAATTCTAAAGTATATGTGAGATCTCCAATCCGTACGGGGCCAGCGTGTCAACCACAGCACATTCCTTTTTTAGGGTTCCGTACCAAAAATGGTAAAAAAGGAACCCTTATGGTGCGACTCCGTCCGTCTGTCTGTCTGTCACAAAGTGAAATATCTCACGAACAACTTAAGCTATCAATTTGAAATTTGGAACTGGTTATAAATGAGAGTTATCCGCGTGCATGGAAAATGAAAAATATAAACATACTTTTAAATTTAGGTACTCTGAAAAATTACGAATTTGAGAAGGGGGCAAAAAAAAATTCAACTGATAGATCAAGTGGTCAAAAAAAAAGAGGTCAAAAAAAATCGCGATTCAGTTGTCTTGGTGTAAAAGTTATTCGTTGTTTGTAATTGAATTCTATGTGTTGGCTTAAAATAAGTAATTTAACAAATATTGGGACATTTACTTTACCTTGAGTTAATTGTTAGTTTGTACGGAACCCGAACGTCAGTCGGAGTCAGACTCGCACTTGACCGGTTTTTTTAATACAACGACTGTGGCATTCAAGCGTACGGATGTACGTACCCGCCTGATGGTAAGCGGAGACCGCAGCCTATAGACGCATGCTACTCCAAAGGAGTAACATGGGCGTTGCCGACCCTTGATATGTTTGAGGACTCGACGTGTTGGCAGCTCAAGGAACAAATTCCCTCGCTCTCAACAGAACGGATCCTCGGGAGCTCTGGCGACCTTGCTCACCTCCAGGAACACAACAATACTCCAGAGCAAGTAGTATAGTGTTATTATTTATATTATGGATGTGGTCTTCTGCAAGGCGGATCTACTTCCCCAGTTGGGCTGCTCCAAATTCGAGCTGGATGACATTCCGCTGTGCCCTGCCTCGCCAAAAGACCTCTTTTAATCCGACCGACGGGGCCGGGCCGGAGCGCGCCTGCTGAGCGCTTCTTACAAGTTGCCAAAGGAATTTAAAGCTTTAATGTAGACGTTAATATACTTGCTGCCGGTCGGCTCCTCGCGGACGTGGACGGCTGCGGTCGGCTGTCGTCGCATGTGACCGGCTGCGTCCGGCTTTACCCTACTGCACTTTATTAAAACGCGTTCGGCTTCCGCCGGGTGCTCGCGCATCCGTTGCGACGCGGCGCCAGGCGAGCCGGCCCAGCCCGTTCGGTGGGAATCTTACATTAGACGCGCACGTCACTTATTAGGAGGCTGATGAATCTGATGATAATCCATGATTCAGTACAGTGTAGGTATTTAATTATGGTTATGTTGACATACCTAGTACTCAGACATTGTCGATGTTTCAGTCGACACTCCATTACAAGTGCGAGCCTTGAAAATAGGTATCTTATCTATGCAAAACAATAGCACATTATGTTGCCGCGTCCTACTCAATTGGTTACGGTTCTTTCTAAACACCTTTACACGCATGTGTACAGTGTTCGGTCCTAATATATTTACCAAATAACTACCGTTGTTTATCGTCGAATATAATGATAAGCGTGATGTATTGAAGTAGTAGCGATACGTCCCAAAGAACTCCGTAGATTATATTGTCAAAAGATATCTGCTGTACCGACAATTCTTGTCAGTTCCATTGATCGACCATTTCCTGGCGCCTATAGTTACTTAGGTTTATAAGCCGTGGTTAATTGGTTTTTCTTCCGCTTCCATTTAAACACCTTCAATTTACTTGTTACATTCGAAGCAGAACATTTTTAATAACCGTAGGATTTATAGTTTAGCGCGATCATAAAAAAGTTAGCTGCTCGCAGCGTACGTCATGCGAGCTGTACATTGTCCACTATTCCGTTAAACCGGGCTTTATCACCGACTGTCCCACCGCGATTAGACTGCGTCCTGAATATCGTAACGGAACCCGTATGGTTTCAGTACAAACAAGGATCTTTATACTACGCGTCTTATCACGCGATATGCCGGTTGCATCGTTTTTTATGACCACTTTGTCGTTTTTTGGCAACTCGATTGCAGATTTAACGCCGAGTTTCCCGTCTGTTTGCACTTACTTTAGCAAACCTTTCAAGCCCAAGATGAGAAACTTACGTATAAAGCAAAGATAAACAAGCTACGTCCGGTTTCTATTTATATTCCTGAAATAGTATAAGTACACGTTTTTAAGCGTGGCTTGTCGATATAATGTCAACAAGCTTTATGTACATCGTGAGTACACAGCCGTGTTTGATCTTTTCAATTTAGATAATCCTTAGCGCTCTGGCTAACACATCAGGGGATTTAAAAGGCATTGATAACGAAACGTTATGTCTATACGATGGCCGAGGCTGCGCGCACGATGTTTCAATCGTAAGTGAAGATAAATGCTTATTATCACCGCTTCTTATTATTATGGCCATATCAAAACAAGTTACGGTCAAAAATTTAAGTGATCCGGAAGTGTATGTTTTATAAGCAGTCTACGATCTTAAATGGTGTCCCAGACAATGTTAGATCCTGTCAACATATATGTCAAAGATTGTGTATAAAAAAAAGGCTTAACACTTTCACTGCCAGGAACCCGCCTAGCGGGTGCCTACGCCGTAGTCGCTTTCCGCTACATACGAGGAAAATCACGGGATCGGCTACTAGCGTAGCGTGTATCGATTCTTGGCAGCGAAAGTGTTAAGAAAGCGCTGATGGACAGAATCGATCGGTGTACTGAATGAATAGCCTAAAATATATTCCTGTCCATATTAAATAAACACATACTTACATACTCGTACGCCTATGCCTATGTAGGCTCGAAAAAACAAAAAAATATCCCTCCTTCTGAGGCAATAGTTAAAAATAGTCCATATATTGCAGCTGATAAGACCTAAAATAACTATAATTTTAGTTTAAAACTGCTTATTTGTGCCCATAAGAAAATCGACATGATTATTGGTAAATGTTTTAGTGTATACCTACACATCGAATTAGCAGTACTGGGTCGGGAGCGGATGGCGGGGTCGCCGCACAACTCGAGCAGGTACCAACCTATCACAGGTAACTGCAATATCTCGTTCCATATAAGATTACAATTTAAACGGACGAAATCATTTACTTTTCTACGTTTATCTAGGATATCAGAAAGAAATAATATTGTGCTAGTTTTACTTATTACTACTTACTGATCTTATATGGAACTGGGTATAAATAAGTACCTACCACTGGACCAAGCCGGGCGTGCCGCGGCAGCTACCTTTCCGTGTCGACCGCGACTGCATAAGTAAATATCTCAATATAGGTACCTAATTAGTTTATACGATTTATAAGGTACATATATATAAACACCTACGTAGTTTAATAATTGAGGGTTCATGTTTTCTGCCAACAAACTGGCAGTTTGGAAGATAAGGTTAATTTTATATTATGTAACCTGTTCTTTTTGTAATAAATAAATTTAACATATATATATATATATATTTGAATTATTGTTTAAATGGTCATCTAAAAATAAGTTTTGGTCAAAAAACATTTTTGCGACAGCTTTTTTGCGCGGTAGGTCATGTCATTAATAATCAAGATTCTACGATCGTATCTATTTATGACCAATCTTAATGTCGTCAAATTCTAACTCAATAATTTACTTCAAAAACAATGTTTTAACCGACTTCAATTTACTACTCCGTCAAGCCGAGAACATTTCCACATTTTTTTTGCAATTTACCACATGAATTGATTTCCGATAGCAAATGCGTGGATTACTATAGAAAAAAACCGAATCGCTGTATGTGGGCCGATTATATTTGAGGACTTCCGTCGATTCCCCAAGATCATCACCAATGGCACTTCATTAGTTCCTATTTCAACGGAATATTATCAGAACCTGTGACCTGTGATAAGTCATTGTGGTCTTAATCATCAATTCCTCGCCACCAAATTTATGATTTCCGGATGTAAATACACGAGTTATAATAGAAAATACCAAAATTACTACACGTGTACCTAATAAAATTGAGGAGTTCCCTGAATTCCTCATGGATCCCATCATCTAACTGAATTTTGAAAAAAATGGGACTCACCTGCAAGCATATACGTACAAACAAAAAAAAATTCGAATCGGCTCATCAATGACGGAGTTCTGAGGTAACAAACATTGAAAAAAAAAAGATAAAAACAATAAAAAAAATACAACGGAATTGAGAACCTCCTCCTTTTTTTTGAACTCGGTTAAAAAATTTCGAATCGGCTCATCAATGACGGAGTTCTGAGGTAACAAACATTGAAAAAAAAAAGATAAAAACAATAAAAAAAATACAACTGAATTGAGAACCTCCTCCTTTTTTTTGAAGTCGGTTAAAAAGAATTATACAATGTGCACATCATAAAATCTTCGTTTGGCACCAGACGTAAACGAGAGTTTCTTCCTCAGTTGATTATTGATTATATTTGTTGCGGGTCTCCAAGACTTTTTCCAGGTCATTCGTCACGTCCTCGATAGTTAGCCGACATAGATGAACGTTTCAAACATTTTCTCGCAACAAATTAACGAGCTTGATCTTGGAAGCATCATTTTAGATAAATTCTAGTTTAGTATCAATAGACCCACGATAGAAGTTAATATGGATTTTTATGACCTGTTGTGTCTAGCTGCTAAATTAGCCAAACAAATTGTATAGTCGACAGCAAAAGTACATGATCATTTTAGTACAGTCGCGGAATGCATCCCAACTGTCGCGTTAAGAGTCCGTATCGGCCCGGCAAAAGTTCGATTGTAGGTATATTACTCGTCTCCCGAGCGCTCCAGCGCAGGTGTCGTGGTGGGGCCTGGGGGTCGAGCGAGGCAGGCTGCTAGGTCGGCGTAGAAAAGTTTTGATACTTTAACCGTTTTATCTCAGTTTTTCGTTACTTAATATTTATATTCATATAAATATATAAATGTTGTATATATAAATTATGTGTTATATGTGTTGTGTTGAAATAAAATATCAGGCAGACAAAAAAAAAACTCCTATATTTTCTGTGTGAACATGATTCGGAGCATCAAAATTATGCACAAATAATATTCGGACTATTGAAATTCAGCGTAATCGAACTATGCGAATCTCAATTCTGCCAAAACAGTTTATGCGAAATTGAATTCTTATTAAATAAAAAGACCGCGTTGTACTCCGGGAGTGCCGGCATAAGTGATAACTTGAAGGGTTTTTTTGCGAGCCAATATATCTAATAACAGCCTTATTAGTAGTACGCTATAGTTGAACTTATCTCAGCAAAATTGATGAAGGGGACGATGAAAAAAAATACCAATTTGTTTTTGCCATTGCCAAATATTTTTCATATCTCATTAGGAATAACGTCCAAATTCTAACTATTCGAATTTAGTCAATAGCAAAACGGTAAAGGACGCGTGGACAAAATTACATATTTATTTGCAGACTATGCAATTGCAAAAAGTGTTTAACGGCTTTATACTCTTACGAATAGTGCTCAGTTTTGAATGAAGTCGAATCGGCTAACAAAAAATATAAAAGTTTGCTTTTTTAAACAAAATGGAATTTGCATTTACGGAAAATGTGTTACTAAACTTATCTGTATCCGTACTGTTAACAATAAAGTACAAACTAGAACTATGTACCCCTAGTCAAACCCCCCCCCGCCCCCAAGCCTCGTCCCGAATCTCTCTCAACTCTACGGTCACGTGACGTCACAAAAATCTAAAATCTGTCGCGAGTTTAACAATTTTTCCCCATCCCAAAAAAAGCAGGGGGAACCTACTTAGAACTGTATCGTTAATTATAATGTATTTATGTAATTGCTAGAAATTCGGAATTAATTCAAGTACTTACTTGTTTGACGAGTACAAGTACTTACTTTAGCCTAGTTGGTAGTGACCCTGCCTACGAAGCTGGGTTCGAATCCCGGTATGGGCATTTATTTCTTCCTGAGTCAAGGATATTGTATATGTATTTCGTCGTTTAATCATAATCATAATCATAACTTTATTTGTCGTACCCATAGTACAAGCTTCCCTTAGTTTGGGACTAGGTCGATTTGAGTAAGATTGTCCCCAATATTTATTCATCTATTCATCATCAATTTTTTTTTTATCTTTATTCATCTTAAAACTTAGTAACTTTGGCTTTTCTGGGAACGTATGGCCAACTGGTGCCTTTTTTTAGGGTTCCGTACCCAAAGGGTAAAAACGGGACCCTATTACTAAGACTTCGCTGTCCGTGTGTCTGTCACCAGGCTGTATCTCAAGAACCGCGATAGCTAGACAATTTTGAGCGAAGCCCTTTCACGTCGGTTGAGAAATGCGACCTCTAGAGGAGAACAGCCGGAAATCCGGACAGACATACGAAAGCATTTTTGTCCAAGCTGAAACGGCGACCTTATTCGCTTCCGCTCACTCGGTCGGTAATTAACTACTGTTAGAGTTTTCAGTTTCCAGGTTATCCAATTTTAGGTGTCTTTACCTGACTTATAGTATAACATTAGTGTATGTGTTGAAATAAAATACTAGGTAATTTAGAAATGTATGTACAGTTTATTATTGCTTACAGTTGATTGGCCTAACGTATGAGCTTAATCACCTGATAAATAAGAATATTTCGTTAACCTTTCCAGATTCCAGCGTTGTGATGATTTCGTTATAGTCTGGTTTATCTTTAGGACAACTATAGTACATTGTTTAACGAGGGGCGTAAGCGGAATATTGCGAACAAGAGTATCAGAAGCCCGACGCCGAAGGCGGGGGGCTTTTGATGACTCGAGTTTGCAATATTCCACTTACGCCCGTGTTATACACAATGTTTTTCATCACATTTGCGAGGAAATAATTACATTTTAGACGAAATTAATACAAACCGTAATAAAAACTGCAACATGTCAGACGTCCATTTTGTTGAATTTGACGTGAGTCGCGTATGGCAAAGACCCTTCGGTATACAGCCACGATTTGAAAACGCTTAAAAACATTTTACATAGACACTAAATAACTACATATTAAATATGTAAATAATTCTGTTAAACCTGTTTAAGTATTTTTTTTTAGTTTAAATTTATTAAAAGTTGCTTGTAGCAAACTTTTGTAGATATGAAATACACCTTGGCTGATTGGAAATATCCTCAGTCCGAAGTTAAGTATGAGTGGGTTCTATATTTTAAAACTAAACTTAACAACCCGTGGGAGGTAAAACGGCTATAACTGCTCTGTACGCTCGCAAGTAATAACGCTATTGACGAGCAAGTGTGATGAAAAATATTTTCTCTCTCTTTACTTTACCAAATGAACGGTTTGTCTTCCTAGGCGCCATACTTGAATCTAAAATAATAAAACCAATCAATTTATGAATATTGTTTTATAGTATACTACTTTGGAAAATGATCATCTATATTTGCTGTTGACTGTAGGTACACATCTTACTCTTAGTACAGATGTCTACGGTGTATTTGGCTACTTCAGCTGCTTCTATCTATATGACGCTGACTGTACATATAGTGGTACTGAATTCTCGGATTGATTTTGACGGAGGTAGTTCTTGTATGAAATTGGTGTCCACGGTCAGTTCAGGACAGCCTTTGGTTTTTGCTTACCGTTTGTGTAGACAATGCAACCGTAGAATATTTTCCGTCGTCGATATTAATTACTGGCTTTTCAGGTCAAATGTTTGTGCCCATTGAGCAAATGAATTCCTTTAGGCGGTCACTGCCATCATATCCCGCTGCGGTGGGCGGAGCCGCGTACTAATTTCGCCGCACGCAGGCGCGCTGCAGTGAATGGTGCCTATCTTCCTCTCAATTGCTCATAAGTTAGCTGAAACAGATCCCTTATAGGGACAAGTTCGCCTTTGTACTTTGATCTTTTGTGTGACATGTATATTCTTTGACCTGTTATTGTGTACAGTAAAGTACTTACATACATACATACTAATTGAGGTATTGGCATACAACGAGAAAACCGTCGTACAGCACACTGCAGCGGTATGCGGCGGCAGTGTGATAACTGCCTTAGGGTGTCTCTCCACCAGAGATATGCTACGCCATGCTATGCTATGTTTCCAACAATGTATGAAAGCATAGCACATTACAAGGCGCCCTTACCGGGATTCGAGCCTAGCACCGCCGGCTTAGTAGGCCGGATCACTATCAACTAATCCAAAGTGGTCGTCAAATATCGTTACGTAGCGTCAATAAAAGGGCTTTACGAATGACCTCTCTCTCCTAGACTCATTGTGTTTTTTTTCATTTCTTAATCCCGGGACCTGAGTCAGACAGACGGAATAAAGTGAAATCATGTTTTCTCTTTTTGCCGATTGCATGACCGTCGACCGTTAACAACCCATGAGGGATTAAGCGTGACATGGCACGCTGTTAGCGAAATGAATCCACGCTAATTGCTCTACTGAGCAATTGGCTTTTTTACATTTTTAAGATAAACGCAATTCTATCTTTGATCGGACACCCGGGGTAATGCATGTGACTGTGTTGATAATGAGGTCTTGTGAGTGGCACTTATGAAACAATGAAGTAGATTTTGACGCAAATTTAAATAGTATGGTATCGTAACAGTTCGCGAGTCTTCTACTTACAATTCGGTAAAATGTATCGTATTCGCAACTTAATCATATGTCGATTTTACGAAGACTGACTATCAAGTCATTCTATTCACAGTTTAAGTAAACTATTACAAATGTATGTACTATAGATTGACACCAAATATAAAAACAATATTAAAAACTATAAGTCAACATGCAGAACATTGAAAATATACCATAAGGTAAATCATCTGTTGATTGGTGACCAAGATATCGTTAGAATAAGAATAACCATACCAATATTAACTGTCGCGAGTTCGATAAGTTAGTCATTTTTAGTATGGAATTCTCTAATATCGACCCAATATACCTGAACGGTGCTTTATTTAATGCCTTAGTTTATACAACCACTAGGTTCTGCCCGCGACTTCGTCCGCGTGGACCCAAAACATGCCAAAGTGACCGGTCCTGCGCCACCCGCAACCAGCGGAGTCCCGCAACATTTACCAGGTCATCAGTCTACCTTGTGGGCCTACCCACGCCGCGCCTTCCGGTACGTGGTCGCCACTCGAGAACCTTTCCGCCCCAATGGCCATCGGTTCTACGTGCAATGTGCCCCGCCCACTGCCACTTAAGTTTAGCGATTCGGAGGGCTATACTATATCGGATTTTTTTTATGTATTTTTTTTTCAATATCTACTTTCTACTCGAATTGTATTGAACTGTGGTGCTTTGTTTATTATTGGTGTTACCTAAGTGATAATAACGATCAAAAACGATAAATTATTTTCTCAAGATCTGAGTTCCGATCGTGAGCTGCATTTAGTTAGCTGCCCGTAGTCGCCGCGTTCGGTCGGTCATAGCGATCGATACGACTATATACTTAAAAAAATTAAAAAAAAAAAACTATATGAAATTATTTCAAAATTGCTTTTTTGGGGTTAGACATCAAAATATAACGGATCATTTGTGATACATTATATCTTGATATCTAACCTAATTAGTTGGGTAGGTATATCGTAATCACGTCCATAAGTCACGTAAAATAGGTATTGAAGTAGAACTGTGTCACTTGGTAATATTGAAAAATTAAAAAAAAAAAACTTAATGCTATTATTTTCAAAATTGCTTTTTTGAGGTTAGATATGAGGATATCACGTATCATTTGTGGTATATTGAATTTTAAAAAAAATCTGCCATATCGTGTCTGGAGGAGCCCAAGCTTGGTATGTTTCGAAAATTATTTTTGTTTTAATTTAAAAAAATATGGCTTAAATGTAATGATGTAGTATATTTTTAGAATCGCCTCGAAAAGCCCTTTCATATGATACTACACACGATAGGTTTCTGATTTTTATTCCATACAAAATGAAAAATGTTTCGGCACTCCCCCCCTAAGGGATTTTTTTTAGGTGCTGCGGGTCAAAAAAATTGTTTCGCCCTCTAGTATGTGTGTGCCAAACGGCTAAACTGTACATCGATTTGCGGTTTTTTTAAGCGTAGGGCTACCACTAACACATATACTGATGATAAACTTATAATTTATAACACTTCGTTTGCGTCGAACGAGGGTAGGAATACTATACATTACGTACAAAAAACTAATGGTGGCGCCCCACACACGAGCAAACAGTTTGGCAAACTACGTGTCAATTGAATGCCATTTGTATCAATCACGACTCCATTCTCGCGAATGTTTCCTTGGATATTTATTACATTAAAGGTCACATGGCAGTTCTCCCGTTTTGAATGACAAGTATATAAATAAGTGCTAACTCTTTTAACCTTTGTAGTGTGATTGTCATTTGTTTGATAGACAATTTTTAACCCACGATGAAAAAGAGGGCTCTCTGTCAGTGACAGTGCAGCTCCCAAACGAATGAACCAATTTGAGCGCGGTCATTTTCAATCGAAGTCTAATCTGTCGAGCGAGGTGGTTCCTAATAGCTATGTTTGGTATGGGAACAATATAATGATGGATTAGCTGGCTAACGCATATTGTCACGCCATCTTAGTTTTCATTGTCTGCGCCACGGCCTAGAAAGGTCAATTAAATATAACTAGATGTCGCCCTTCTATTAAGGTTTATTCTGTCGTTCCTAGTTAACATTTTAATTTGACATTCTATTACAAAAGACGAGGTACTCTTAGCCGCTCTTTTTATGCTTTTTCGACACATGTGGGCTCATTATCAAATTTCGTATATTTAAAAGCTTAAACTCCCGGAATAGTCATAGTGTTCTAAAGAGTCGAAAACAGATCTGATGATGGGATCTAGTAATGGACGGAAATCCTCAATAATTATAAATAATAAATGAATAAATATTAGGGGACAATCTTACACAAATCTACCTAGTCCCAAACTAAGCAAGAGCTTGTACTATGGGTACTAGACGACGATAAACATACTTATTTATATAGATATATATAGAGAATAAATACTTAAATACATAGAAAACATCCATGACTCAGGAACAAATATTCGTGCTCATCACACAAATAAATGCCCTTACCGGGATTCGAACCCAGTATCTCTTGCTTCGTAAGCAGGGTCACTACCAACTAGGCTAAAGCGGTCGTCAAATATGCAGCAATACGGTGCGGTACTCATGCATTTACACATCATCTCCTCTGGGTCTATAGGCGAGGACTGAGATAAGCGGTCGAACTATAGTCTGATCGATGGAGATCAGTTACCATAATTCTAGTTATAATCTAGGTATTACTCAGACAGCTACTACTAATGACGCTTTGCAACCCGCCTAAAATCAAGCTGCCTATGTAGTTTAATTTGAATAATCAAACCATCTGTAACGGCTATTCGAGTGAGGCGCAGCTGACGCGCTAAACCGGTATTGCGATTACGTAAACAAATCACAATCTGCACTGGTTAATAAAACACCGAGGTTATTAAAATTATCACTAATCGTAAAATTTTAAAGTCCGTTTTAATTCAACATCAAAGAACATGTAATATTTTTGGGGCTTAAATATGTGCTTCCGCGAATATGTTCGGGACGCACAAATACCTAAATATACAAATTGAGCATTTCCTTGAAGATTTACTGAATGCAACGGCACGTGCATGGACGAATAGAAAACTGGGACGCGATGGCACATCTTACGCGTCACGTTTTTGTCATACATTTAGGTACCCGCTCAAATGCGGTGACAGCGGCCTTAACTGTGGTCGATCCTGTGTGGAATTTAATGCCCTCGTTATCGAATTTGTGATCTAAAAGAGCTTTCTTCAATATGCTCGAAAATGGGCGCCTTACAAGAATAGTAAGTGAAGTTCCTCGTTTCTGAAGAATGCAAAAAAAAGTTAATAGTACATTGCAACAGAGGCTGGTAAGTAAGGAATTGCCGGCCGATTACATGTAGACATACGGTTACTTATGAGGCTGCTGATAGTTATAAGCGTGGCAACCCCTTTTCACGCCGAGGTATGTATAGTGCTGTTCTCAAAAAATAAATCAGCCTATATACGCCCCACTGCTGGACACAGGCCTCCTCTCATGGATGAGAGGGAACGGGCAGTAGTCCCCACGCTAGCCCAGTGCGGGTTGGGGACGTCACATACACCTTTGAATTTCTTCGTGGATGTATGCAGGTTTCCTCACGATGTTTTTCCTTCACCGAAAAGCTAACGGTAAATATCAAATGATATTCCGTACATAAGTTCCGAAAAACTCATTAGCCGGAATTCGAACCCACGACCGCCGTTTGACAGCCGTGTGCCTTTACCGCTAGGCTACCGTAGCGTTTCTCAAACATGCAATGAAATAAATAAAAAAAAACTCCAAGAAGTCAAACGCAGTGATGCTGTGCCACAAATACATTAAAAATAAATTACTTCCCGGCTTAGGCCTTCAACTTTGTATAAAATTCCTTTACAGTTAGTTCTCTTGAGTTGTTCCACCCAAAACGTAATACTTTTTAAGTCTGTTATAACCGAGAAGCGCATCTTCAAGAGTACCTGAATCCGGGGTTCCTCCAAAAGAGAAGCCCCCTCGCACCGATGTGGATAAGGAGGGTTTCACATTGGTGTCTTCTAGTAAGCGTAATAAGCCGCAAAAGAGCCAGTGTCGTACAGCAGAACCAGTTGGTTCGGGCCTGCGGGTAGCCACACCGAGTAAAGCGTTGTACGTGTCGCGCCTGCATTACTCCGCCACGGCTGATGACATGGTGCAGTATATTCACCAGAAGACGGGCTACTCGCTGACGGTTTTCCAGCTGCGTTCGCGCCACTACGTGCACTTCAGCTCGTTTGTGGTGCGCGTGCCGCGGCCGCTGCAGGAGACCATCGCGTGTGCTGACTTCTAGCCGAAAGGTGTCGTGTTTCGGCGGTTCCGGGGCAACCTACCGAACTACACCGGACATGACGACGCAACGGAGCCACGCTGTTTCGTCGCCTAAATAATAATTAGTGTTTTAATATTATATTGTATGCATGTTAGTCTGTAAGGTATTTGTAACTATGGGCCTTAGTTGCCTAAAATAAATCTGAATGAAATATATATAACGCAAGTAATGACGACATTTCATTGCATGTTTGAAAAGTCATTACTGTAGAGTTCAGCGGCCAGGAAAATGTACGAAATTCCATTACTTTATACTTTTTTACATTTTAATCATAAGTTTTGACGAAGACAATGACACTGCAGACAGCCAAATGCTCGTATATCCAAAGGCATAGCAATTTTTCATAATAACTTTCTTTAACTAGAATGAAAGGCTGTTTCTTTCCAGCTATTGCAAGTTGGTGTTCGCGTTTTCTTTTTTTTAATGTCAAAGGCGAAACGCTTTCATTTTTTATGTAATCGAAGTGACGTTTTTAGAAGCGATTGAAATAGTTTTTAATAAAGAAATACGTAAAAGTTTTAAAAATCAATAAAATACAACACTAAATAAAAGTTTAGATTTTAATCCCAGTTAACGTTTATTAATTTTAAGTAAGAATAACTTACATAAAACAATTACCTAATATTGTGATCGAATTTTATGGTAGAATTTTTTTATGCAAGTGAATTGAAACTGGCACCACCAGTCATGCCGCCTACTTAAAAAAAGTAGGTTGAGCGGGAACTTGATAGGTTTTTGAGTTTTTGACATGCTAGCCAATTAAAGATCTTTAAGCGCCTGACAAAGGAAGCGAGCTTTTATCTGCAGAATTGTAAATTGTAAATTTTAATCTTTCATTGCAAATGTATATATGTATAACCAGTGTGTAACCGCCATACGATAAATAATTAAAGATATTTTTGAAAATAGTATTTGATTTCCTTCCATTTATGGTGAAAAACACTTTAAGCACTATATCTGCCTCGGCGGGAATGGCAATTCGTGGATTCATATATACAAAATCAACTCATCCACGAATTGCTATTTCCCGGCCTCTGTAATAATGTAATTTTTATTTTATTTTACCTGCCTCCGCCTACAGTATTGTTTGGGTCGCGTTTGCCGATAACTGTTTAATATAGTAATGTTTGTAGCCGAAATCGTTAATTTTATCGAACTGCTTAATTTTACAGAATATTTTTACTTTGATCTGTCTATAGAATGAACTTTTTAGATGGACATAACTATATATCCTGTTTTATCTCGCGGGTTTGCCCGCATTCAGCGTCGGGGCCCCCTCTGCCTCGACTCATGCTGAGTGGGTTCCTTTTTTGAGACAACTAATACTTTTAGATATAAGAATTCTGTACACTGTTTTATATTTGTTGTTTCAAAATAAATCTTATTCATTCATTCTTATTCATTCTTGGCATTACGCTGGCGAAGGCATATATAATAATATAACAATTAAGTCGTTAACTTCATCTACTCCTTACATCTGCCCTTAGGGCAGAGCATTTCCTTTTATGTTTTTGCTACCGCGCGCGACGAAAAATGATGCAGTCAGTATCTGAATCGCTTCACACTATGCTAAATTCAGCGCGCTGACTGATTCAGAGCGGCAGTCTCGAGTGTAACTGTCTAATTAGCGTGACTTACGTACTACAATCTTTACACTTGACTTTTTTCAGTCTTTATAATTTAGTGCACTGCATAAATCTTATCTAATCATGCAGTGTTTACAAAATCATGATGTGTTAGCATATATTCGAATACCACTTGTCCAACTATTCGAATATCAAAATGAGCCGAATATTCGATATATTCCAATATTCGAATAATCAAGTTGCAAGCCCTGGTCACAACACAGAGACACATTAAGTAACTATCTTTCGGAGTTTTCTATGCAATGTAATGTTTGTCAATGGCATGTGTTTTCAATATAGTGAGTAAACATGATGACTAATAAAACCAAAATGTAGATATGCCTTGTGATATAGTATGATAATATTTATAGTTGATTTTATTACAAGGATGCCTACGTCACCTTCCTTTTCCTAAAAACACCTACTCCTTGACTCAGAACCTACGCGTATGGCGGAGAATGACGAGTTTAGCAGCCCTAATCTAAATGAGATAAGGCTAGACAAAGAGAGAGACAGAGTCTACGTCATCTTTGTCTCACCCATTTCATGTTCATTGCAGGCGCCGCATGCAACAGCTGAAGCTATGGCAGCAACGCGAGAAGGAGTGGGCGAGGTCGCGGGCGAAGCGAGAAAAAAGCACCAAGCGGAACATCTATTTCAGCGACAGCGTCATGCTTCTAGAGGCTGCTGCTAGAAATGACATCGACGAAGGTATGTTAAACATAATATAGTTCAGTTCGCGTCACATACGGCTCAAACGCACAGTGAGCGGCGGCGGGGCGGCGCGGCGCGATGCGGAGGCGGTACCGGTTGTAATGTTCGAGCTAATATGAAACGATCCGCACAGAGCGGCGCGGCGCGGCGCGGTTTTCTGTACGGACCCTTTCGTATTAGCTCGAACATTACAACCGGTACCGCCTCCGCACCGCGCCGCGCCGCCCCGCCACCGCTCCCTGTACGTTTGCAGCTATAAGTTTGAGTCTCTGGCGGCCGACCTAGGGTGGTAAAAGAAGACTGTCTCTGATCGTAGGTATTTGATGCCCGAGCCTAAGGCGATCTAAGGCTTCCTTTATTACCGCCCTTGGTAAGTACGAGTGGTGAGTATTACGTCTCTCCCTGGCCAGAAAGTGGGAAATTCTACTTTAAAGTAATTTCTACTTTATGGGATTGCTATAGGCGGAACAAAGACGCTTCGCGTTAGGCCGGGACCGCAATGGCAGGGCGATGGCGGGCCGCGACGGCGACCTAAGTAGGTACCTACGTCAACTCGCTCAGCTGTTCAGTCATTTCAGTTGTTCTGAAATTGCCGTCGCGTTGCCAATCGCTCCACCTTAGTATGGCTTGGACATAATGTTTGGAATAAAAGTGTAATATATTTCGTAACTTATGTAACAAGAGTTAGGTAGAACATCAATGATTAATTTGACCTTCAAAAAGTGACAGTGGATGTACACGCCTTCGACAAATTACGCGATTACCCTTCAGATTTATGATTCATAAAAGTTAGAAGTCGATATTCTTGAAAGGTTGTCCGTGTAGATATTGGAGAACTCGACTGTATATATAAAGCTTGTTATGAATCAATAAACTCAAACCTAGTAAAATCACTGATGGCCACCAACCAACTGTGGTTTCGACTGGAGAAACTCGCTAAAAACCCTCGCGATAACGTTCCATGACGATAAGAATTAGTATAGTCATTAAAAAACATGACTATGGCACTCATTAAAGCGTAATAAGCATTATAATACACGTTATAATAAGTTATGCACATCATGGTCGAACGTATAAGCCGTAGTCGTAACTATGTATTTTTAAAAACGACTTAGTTTTTATAACGAAGACCGCCAATCCGTTGTTAGGGAAATTTTTGTCGTAAAATTATGTTAATTTTGGACAACAAATAATCTTGTTTTGCCAGTAACTACCTCTCACTGGCTGGATTCAGGCGAATCCATACTAATATTATAAATGGGAAAGTGTGCGTGTGCGTGTGCGTGTGAGAGGGTAAAAGATGTATAGTCCGTATAGATAGTACGTATAGATTCTATTATTTAAGGCTGGGCTAGCAGCCACACACTTTAGCGTTGAAACTGGCTACCTAAAATAGCTCAGATATCCCTAATGCCTAGATCACACGTACCGAGCAAAACGCCGAGACAGTGCTACTCGGCTAAGCAAAAGCGGCGAGACAGTAGCTCGGCTCCCTTTTTATCTACTGGGCCGAGTACTGTCTCGCCCGTGTGCTCTGTACGTGTGATCAAGGCATAACTCTCGCTAGTACATACGTCAGAACGTGTAATTTTTTTATTAACAACGTAAACACTGCCATCATCAACAACCCGTGCTGAAGGCATATCTTGGTCTAGTTCATCGTGTGATAAACAAGATCTAAAACAGAAGCATGCGTCGCCTACTATCAGAAAGATGCTTAAACTTATCTTTATAACGGGGTAAGCGCCATTTGGTATGTTAGGTATTTACGGTCACCTAATCTGTATTTTCCTGCCATACTTTAAACATCGCATCGGGTTCTCATTGAGTACCTACTGATAGCTACTACGATACGCCTGATAATGTGATAATAAATGAGGATTTATTTATATCATAAAATGATATAATTTACTCCTATTGTATCACAATTGAATTTTGTAAGTACAGTCATAGAAATTAATCCTACGTATATAATAAATCCGGAAGGACCGGAAAGCGCGGCGTAGGTAGGCCCCCCACAAGGTGGACTGATGACCTGGTAAAGGTTGCGGGAGTCCACTGGATGCGGGTGGCGCAGGACTGGTCACTGTGGCACTCTTTGGGGGAGGCCTATGGCCTTTATGTATATTATAAATGCGAATGTTTGTTACTCAATCACGTTAAAGCGGCTCAACCGATTTACATGAAATTTTGCACGAATATAGGTAATAGCCTGGATTAAAATATAGGATAGTATTTATCCCAGGTTCACGCAGACGAAGCTAGTTTAAAATATAACAAATCGGGTGAAAGTATGACACATCTTAACAGCCATCCCGCTTTAGCCTAGTTGGTAGTGACCCTGCCTACAAAGCAAGAAGTCCTGGGTTCGAATCCCGTTATGGACATTTATTTGTGTGATGAGCACGAATATTCGTTCCTGAGTCATAGATGTTTTCTGTGTATTTAAGTATTTATATCTTTGTATAAGTATGTTTTTCGTCGTCTAGTACCCAATACAAGCCTTGCTTAGTTTGGGACTAGGTCGATTGGTGTAAGATTGTTGGCAAATATTTATTTATTTTATTTTAATTTATAAACTCCAGTAAAAATAAGTATTATTATAAAGTCGTGTCAGAGATTTATGCGCGCTTTGATATGGCAGATATTAACAAAATAGGATAGAATACATTTCATCACATAAGGCTGGTGTTTGCACTATAAATAGAAGTTATCTAGTAATGTATAAATAGGTTTATGATGTGGTAAATACACGTCAACATGAGTTATTGAGAACACCTGCCGGTCATGCGCGATTGAAACGTTATCTCATTGACATTGACCCACGTGCGATATTGAAAGTTAAGCAATCTCTTTTCTAAATCACCTGTTGCTCATGAAGTTTGTGTTTTGCTGTTGTATGTTGTTGGCATGCTGGCCTGTAGCCTAATGTTGGTAACTCGATAAATGATAATAAAATTGAGCACGCAGAAAAAAAAAACAAATTCGTCCATAGTTTACATACATGTTTATACTACCTGGTTGTACAGTCAGGAACTTTAATTTGGACCCATTTATTCATTCATAAATTAAAGAACGCGACCGTACCTATATGATACTAGCTTTTGCCCGCGGCTTCGCCCGCGTAGTAAAAGTAATTTTATAATAAAAACCTACTACTACTAACTTCCCCTACTAATAACCCTTCATCATAACCCATTATGGTAAATTAATTTTTATTTACTATTATATTTTTGCCCGTGTGGTGGCGAGTTAGAATTTCACCACCCTCTTTCTTCCCGTGTGTGTCGTAAAAGTCGATTAAGAGAGCAGGGTTGAAGTGTGTCCCGGGTGATGGGCTAACAACCTAAGCAATATCACTTTTTGTCGATCTTTTATACCCACATTTATGCTAAAAGTGGCGCTGGAATATAAAGTTCATGTGCTCTGCCTGCCCCTTTTGGGAATAAAGGCGTCAATGTATGTATGTATGTACGTATTTCTGTTATTAAATTTACAATCATGATTAATGAGAATCTGTCCTCTGGAATAAAAGCTACTTTATGTTCATGAACATTAATGTTGAAATACCAAAATATCTCCACGAATGTTAAGTCAAATTTGTGGCCTGGACATTGCTATAGGCTTGTTTCCTAAGATTTTTTTCCATGCTTTTCGAACCAGTATTTAACATAAATACCCAAAAATTTGTTTTAATTTAACGGCGGCCAAAATGATTAACTTATTAAAAGTAAGCAGATCTTCGTGCAGCACCTTGAATGTACTTATTACGGATGCAGGCACTTTCCCAATGTCTCCTACCCTCCCGTCCCGCCGCGCCGCCCGCACTCGCCTAGGTACCGATTGCTGACGATCGAGATGGCACCAAATACAAACTTTAAAACCTATAACCCTATATAACGCGGGTCTCGTTCCATACCTCAAAAGCAAAAATAGAACCCTTATTTATAGGATCACGTGTGGCTGTCTGTCAGTCCGTCTGTTACAACCGATTTGCTACGAAAAAAACTGGACCGATTGAATTGCAATTTGGCACAAATATTTTCATGAATTTTCATGTCCACAACATTACATTTCAAAATCTATGTGATTTTCGTTATTAACGTCCCAAAAAACCGTAATAACAACGCCCATATTGATATTTAGACGCCACGTTGGAATGTAAAATCGTTGTTGTTTTCCTAATCAGCGACCGGATAAACCATAGAAACAATAGATGCCGATGTTGATTTTCAGATTTTGTCACCACATGTCTCCTTTAAGGGGTTAAATTCTCAAAAAACCGGAAACACTTGTTTACTCATTTATCGTTAGGAATTATCCTGTGAATTCTCGAATAAAATTGTCTAACTAATCTTTTTTCTCCATACAAACTTTGGACCTCCTTTTTAACCCCTTTAGTTGTAATTATTTCAAAAACGCTGAAAGCACTTTATTTGTAAATTAATAAGTTTAGTAATCTGTCCACAAAGTTTTAAGTACGTCGTAGCTAAAAATAAGTTTCCCTTATACAAAATTTCGACCCTCATTTAACCCTCTTAGCGGTGGAATTTTATAAAACGCTGAAATTACTTTTTTTGTATCCTAATAAGTTATCTTCCTACAAAGTCTGAAGTCTCTAGTTCAATAAATAATGTTGCCCCTCCACAAACATTGCATCCCTATTTAACCCCCTTAGGGGAAGAATTTTATAAAACACTGAAATTACTTTTTTGTATCTTAATAATGATATTCCTACAAAGTTTCAAGTCTAGTACCAAAAAATATGTTTCTCCCATACAAACTTTGCACCCCTATTTAACCCCCTTAGGGATAGAATTTCCAAAAATCCCGTCTTATCCCTTGCCTACGTCATAAAATGAAGTTCTGGTGTAAATTTCAAGTTTCTAGTCCCAGTAGCTTTGAATACGAACTTTGCACCCCTATTTTACCCCCTTAGGGGTGGAATTTTATATAAAGCTGAAAATACCTTTTTTTGTATCCTAATAAGTAAAATACTTACCAAGTTTCAAGTCTCTAGTTCAATAAATAATGTTTACCTCATACAAATATTGCACCCCTATTTGAATTCCTTAGGGGTAGAATTTTCTAAAACGCTGAAAGAACTTTTTTTGTATCCTAATAAGTAATATCCCTACAAAGTTTCAAGTCTCTAGTACAAAAAGTCATATTTCTCCCATACAAACTTTGCACCCCTTTTTAACCCCCTTTGGGATAGGATTTCCAAAAGTCCCGTCTTATCCCTTGCCTACGTCATAAAAGGAAGTTCTGGTGTAAATTTCAAGTTTGTAGTCCCAGTTATTTTGAATACAAACTTTGCACCCTTATTTAATCTCCTTAGGGGTGGAATTTTAAAAACGCTTAAGATATTTTTATTTGTAAGTATCCTAATAAGTAATTTTCCTACAAAGTTTCAAGTCTCTAGTTCAATAAATAATGTTTACCTCATACAAATATTGCACCCCTATTTGAACTCCTTAGGGGTAGAATTTTCTAAAACGCTGAAAGAGCATTTTTTGTATCCTAATAAGTAATATCCCTACAAAGTTTCAAGTCTCTAGTACAAAAAGTCATATTTCTCCTATACAAACTTTGCACCCCTTTTTAACCCCCTTTGGGATAGGATTTCCAAAAGTCCCGTCTTATCCCTTGCCTACGCCATAAAAGGAAGTTCTGGTGTAAATTTCAAGTTTGTAGTTCCAGTTGTTTTGAATACAAACTTTGCACCCTTATTTAATCTCCTTAGGGGTGGAATTTTAAAAACGCTTAAGATATTTTTATTTGTATCCTAATAAGTAATTTTCCTACAAAGTCTCTAGTTCAATAAATAATGTTTACCTCATACAAATATTGCACCCCTATTTGAATTCCTTAGGGGTAGAATTTTCTAAAACGCTGAAAGAACTTTTTTTGTATCCTAATAAGTAATATCCCTACAAAGTTTCAAGTCTCTAATACAAAAAATAATGTTTCTCCCATACAAACTTTGCACCCCCATTTAACACACTTAGGGACAGAATTTCCAAAAATCCCGTCTTATTCCTTGCCTATGTCATAAAAGGAAAATCTGGTGTAAATTTTAAGTTTCAAGACACAATAGTTTTTAATTCAAACTTTGCACCCCTATTTAACCCCCTTAGGGGTAGAATTTTATAAAACGCCAAAAGTACCTTTTTGGTATCAATAAGTAATCCTCCTACAAAGTTTTAAGTCTACAGTTAAATAAATAATGTTCCCCCATACAAACTTTGGACCCCCATTTCACCCCCTTAGGAATAGCATTTCCAAAAATCCTGTTCTATCCCCTGCCTACGTCATAAAAAGAAGTTCTGGTGTAATTTTCAAGTTCCTAGTCCCAGTAGTTTTGAATACAAAATTTGCAACCCTATTTAATCCCCTTAGGGGTGGAATTTTTTAAAACGCTGAAAGAACTTTTTTTGTATCCTAATAAGTAATATCCCTACAAAGTTTCTTGTCTCTAGTACAAAAAATAATGTTTCACCCATACAAACTTTGCACCCCTATTTAACACCCTTAGGGATAGAATTTCCAAAAATCCCGTCTTATCCCTTGCCTACGTCATAAAAGGAAGGTCTGGTGTAAATTTCAAGTTCCTAGTCCCGGTAGTTTTGAATACAAAATTTGCACCCCTATTTAATCCCCTTAGGGGTGGAATTTTCTAAAACGCTGAAAGAACTTTTTTGTATCTTAATAAGTAATATCCCTACAAAGTTTCAAGTCTCTAGTACAAAAAATAATGTTTCACCCATACAAACTTTGCACCCCTATTTAACACCCTTAGGGATAGAATTTCCAAAAATCCCGTCTTATCCCTTGCCTACGTCATAAAAGGAAGGTCTGGTGTAAATTTCAAATTTGTAGTCCCAGTAGTTTTGAATACAAACTTTGCACCCCTATTTGACCCCCTTAGGGGTGGAATTTTGTAAAACGCTGAAAGTGTTTTTTTTGTTCCTTAATAAGTAATCTTCCTACAAAGTTTTAAGTCTGTAGTTCAAAAAATAATGCTTCCCCCATACAAACTTTGGACCCCCGTTTTACCCCCTTAGGGGGTGAGTTTTGAAAAATCCTTTCTTAGTGCTCCCCTACACCTTATAAGGAACCTACGTGCCAAATTTGGAATCCGTAGACCCAGCGGTTTGGGCTGTGCGTTGATATGTCAGTCAGTCAGTCAGTCAGTCAGTCAGTCAGTCAGTCAGTCAGTCAGTCAGTCAGTCAGTCAGTCAGTCAGTCAGTCAGTCAGTCAGTCAGTCAGTCAGTCAGTCAGTCAGTCAGTCAGTCAGTCAGTCAGTCAGTCAGTCAGTCAGTCAGTCAGTCAGTCAGTCAGTCAGTCATCAGTCAGTCAGTCAGTCAGTCAGTCAGTCAGTCAGTCAGTCAGTCAGTCAGTCAGTCAGTCAGTCAGTCAGTCAGTCAGTCAGTCAGTCAGTCAGTCAGTCAGTCAGTCAGTCAGCTTCTTCTTTTATATATTTAGATACCTATAATACCTATACTACATTTAGAATGTTTCCTTGCTGTTTAATTTTACCCAGTGCATGTACAAGTTTTGTTTTCTATAAAATGTGAGTATATACAGCGATTCGATTGGAGAATTGTAGCAGCACTGTAAATAAAAAAGCATGGCCAAGTGCAGAATCGAATCTCACCCAGACCGTGTAAACCATAAAAAACACGACCGTCATGATAAAGGGATCCAATAGGAAAAAAACTCGTAAATAATTTTATCTTTCGTGAGTCTTTATGTTTAGAATCGGTTATGTAACGGTTAAACCCACGTATTGATTATACTTAGTAACTGGCACTACGGGCGACATGTTTCGAACTTTTCGGGAGTTTTTCTTCCGGATGACATGCGGCCGTATCGTCCCGCACACCCACGTATCAATACGGGTGTAGACTCGAAAATTATTATTACTCCAAAACAAATAATCCAAAGAAATATGCCTAGTGAACAAAAATCCCATTGAAATATCTCAAAGACCTTTTAAATATTTCTTGTTAGAGATAGAAAACTCTCGCAGTTAGTGACGTCACAATCTGCAAGCGTCATAGTAGGTAAATGACAATCGTTTTCATATGAAGTTGCGGTATGCGGAAAAGGGAGCATACCCCCTCTTAAAACTTTGGACACTTATAGCTTGGTGATTGTTTAACCTTTTCCGTTACTTTTTTCTCCATTTGATTTAATTCGGAAGATACGTCATTTTTTACCATTTTATTTAGTGTCTACACCCTATTGTCGTCTATAGTCACAATGAATACTTGAGTGGAACCGTTACTATCAACATAGGCATTTACTCACTCACATTCAATTTACCAAATCCAGTTCGCCGCCTACTTTCCCGCGGGGTGACTCCCGACGCGACCAACGAGGACGGACTCACAGCCCTGCACCAGTGCTGCATCGACAACAACGAGGCCATGATGCGGCTGCTACTAGACAACGGAGCCAACGTCAACGCCGAGGACAGCGAGAAGTGGACCCCGCTCCACGCAGCCGCCACCTGCGGCAACCTTAACTTAGTCAGAATACTGATCCAACGGGGAGCGAACTTACTAGCTGTCAACGGTGATGGAAACATGCCTTATGATATATGCGAGGAGGAGAGGACGTTAGATGCAATAGAGAGCGCGATGGCGGAGCGGGGAGTGACCCAGAGGCTGATAGACGAGACGCGAGCGGCGACGGAGATGAAGATGCTGCTAGAGGTGGCCGAGCTCGCGAAGGAGGGCGTGGATTTGGACGAGCCGAGGGACAACCAGGGGGCTACGCTGGTGAGTTGCATTGATTTGTCGCATAAAACGCCGGGAGACAATAATCAAAAAAAAATCATTTATTTCGGAATTGTTTCCATATTTCCAATAATCCCAATAATGTACAGCCTGATAATCCGCGTCCACTTTTTGTGGACTCGGATTATTGGGTCGTGCATTATAGGCCTGGACAAAAGTGGCTTCCAATTATTGCCCCGGACCAAGTTTGCTCAGGGTGATAATGCACGGCCCAATAATGTATAGCCTGATAATCCGTGTACAGTATGGACGCGGAATATTGGACTGTAATTTATTTTGGCCGTACATTATCATGGCTGTACATTAACCGGCACCTAATACGCTGTGCTAATCAACTATTGTTTGTTGCTAGTTCCCGTCTCCTGAAAAAGTCAAACTTATGATGTTATGTTTTTTATCCCCAAAAAGGTGTTTTTGTTATATTGGCAAACCCGTTTAACCCATTTGCCTCCACCCACTTGAACTCATTTTCGTCACTGTTGCCACCTACCTCATACGATAGACTTAAAACTTGCGTGCCACCTCACACTTTTTCACTGGCTGCAAATGAGTTACGCTGGGGTACCTCCAAAGCATGCCAGGAGTGGATTATATAATATTATTTCTAAGACACTCTGTCACTATTCTCTTTCGGCGTACTGGGGCAGAATAACAAGAAAAAGTGGATTGACCCACAACCTTGTTACCTTGACATTAAGTTTGGAAAATCGTATTTTTTACCTTGACTTTACGAGCGTAATTAATTGTGCAATACATGCAAGTACCTATAGGGCTTTTGTTCCCACTAAATGAATTAATTTGTAGACTGCAGTCAATATATCCAGAATTTTGAGAGTATGATTGTAATATCTAATACCAAGATTACTAGCTTCATTTCGGACTGCTATACTGGAGGTCGGTTTTGTAAATAGAATTTCGCTCGTGTTATACGCATTTCTAAAAACGTGTCAATTTTTTTTTGTTAATAGACAGGAAAACCCCTAAACTATTACTTCATTTAAAAACCAGAAACTACTCTCGTGGCAATTCCGTGACTCATTGGTTCGGACTAATTTTCTGATCTCTTAGATACACTTTGGTTTTTATCCCAGTGATTGTATGTTTTTTCGAATCAACCTTGGCAGTAATCAACTTCAGATTAATTATATTTAATTACTTGAATGTAATGTATGTATGGTTGTTAAATAACGACAGTATTTCCTACTACCTACCTGAATAAATGTTGCCTTGCGTTACTTAGGTCCATAGGTAGCCTAACAATGAAATATAGTAAATTTGTAACATAGGTATCTGTTCCAGCTACACATCGCATCGGCGAACGGGTATCTGAAGGTGGTGGAGTTCCTGCTGGAGCACCGCGCGGCCACCGACGTGGTGGACCACGACACGTGGCAGCCCGTGCACGCCGCCGCCTGCTGGGGACACGTACGTACTTACATACATACATATATACAACCTGAACCCATAAACATCAATATCGTAATATACAAATGTAGTACCACAAATATAAGTGACATCGGCAATCTTCCTCCACGCCGACGAGTGCTGACAAGTACCGAATGAAATCGAACGCATGACCGTTTCAATAAAGAGTTGCACGTGGTACAATATGCAATGACAGGTGCTGGCGTGCTGTCCCGCTCATGGCGCCAGACAAGATGGCGGGCGCCGTAGCAGCCGGCGTCGCGCGCAAAATTTTGGCCAATGGGCATTGGATATTTTACCGGCGCAAACGCGCTGCCTTATGATTGGTGTAAATGTTTAAAAAAATGCTTTCTGCGCAGATACATCGTTGTAACTTACATTTGTGGTATTACGGTATATACATCTGCGAATAGATTCAAAGGTATGTGTAATCCCCAACTCGTAGTGAGGACTTTCCCTTAACGTGAAGTGAGGACTTCCCTTAACGTGAAGTAAATACTTACATGAATGTAAATTCTAGGCTCTATTTGTTGCAGTTGGAGGTGTTGGAATTGTTAGTGCAATACGGAGCTGATCTCAATGTCAGGAACAAACACGATGAGACGCCAGCAGGTAATGAATTTACTATTTATACGGTTTATTATATTTCATATGAATACGTGAGTTGAACCGTGTAATTAAGAGTATTATTTCAACATGTCTCACGAAAGTTTAAATTCGGTTTGTTGGTTTCCCTAAAACTTTACATAATTTAGGGAAAACATGAAAACCATTCCGTTGAATCCGAATTTAATTCCGTCCAAATTTATTAGCTGGCATTGTTTTAGATCAATAGATTTATGTTTATCACATATTATACTATTTAATGACAACTATTTATTTGTTACGTAATGGTCCCGTCTCAGCATAATGCTCGCTCACGAGCCAGCGCTGGTCTTCCGGCGAGACCATTTGAGTATTACGTTCTCCGCTGTACTGTGTAATCTTATTTCCGAATAAAGATTGATCTACGCATAGTTGTCAATCTGTTATAGGGCGTCGATACATCTGTTATGCAGGCTGCCGTTGTAACGTCGAGGTTTCAGGTTTTCAGGACGCCGTCGCGATAAGTGTGCGTTAATTTTATGAAAGATCTAAGGTCTAGTTCAGCCAAAAGTGCAAATATATAAACTATGTAGTACTAAAAATGTAAACATAAAATTGACACGAAATGTTAGTATAGTTTCTACTTCCTACCAAGCATGATATATTTAAGGCATATGCTGGATCTGGTTTTTCTGAAGAGGATAGTGACAGGTGTAAAAAGAAGACGAACGACGTGGTTAGACACCCCAGATCGTGCAATCTCAAGCTATTCCATGTAGTAACCTGTCGCACTAATCTTAGGCGACATTGTCCAGTAACGCGCATGTTTAATACTCACGAACAATACCTTTGTAACTTTTCTTTAGTCTGAAACATAAGTGATATTTAAGAATTAAATTATAAGTTTATAAACAGAAACTTTCATCCCAATATTGCGAATACTGCAGTGACTTGCAATGTTCAAAATGCCCTTAGGGGGTCGTTTGATGCCTCACGATACGTGGGTCATATGGAATACCACCTAAAAACTAGCCACTTAAATTTACTAAAAGTTTGACACTTACTGAATGTGCCGGCGTTTCGCGTCAAGACGAGCACTTAACAGTCAACAGTTAAATACAATGGTCAACGTAATGTCGCCCGCTGGGTCCTCGTGTAGACCTGCAGAGGTCAGCCGCACGCCACGTGGAACTTCACTCACCGCTCGTATCCAAACTGGATACAATTTCCCAGTCGCGCTTAGCGCGTCCAAAATACCAATATCTGATCCTCTAACTAGGTTTCCAAACAGATTCTACAATTAATTTAATAACTCCTTAACAGCCCAGCGGCTAGCAACGTTGGGTTACATTTCTTAAGTCCGCCATCAACGCGCGTCGTCAAAAACCCAATAGACAAGTGTCACATTGACAGGTGTCACTCATTTTACTTTTTAATTCTAATGCCGCGTTTATACGCTTGCGATGGCTTGGCGCGTGAGCAGGACGCAGCTATGTAAACGAATGAGATCGGATTATAGCCCTCTCCCTCTAACGCATAGCTGCGTCCTGCTCACGCGCCAAGCCATCGCAAGCGTATAAACGCGGCATAAGGACCCACTGATGGGTCCGAACAAACACCCTACATTCCGGATGAATAGCGGGAAACCAGTACGGTGAAATAGGACAGAGTTTAAGACTCCTGGATGTACGTAGCTTGCAACCAAGACGGGGTTTAACAATTTTTTAATTAATTGAGATATTCTGGTGCAGCTGGGTCGAATAAGACATTATAAAGTGTATACAGAATTCTGAATTTATACACCTTACTTCGCATATGTACATACTGTCTAATCAGTTTTCCTCACGATGTTTCCTTTCGACGCCAAAGTTCCTTCAAAACTCATTAGTATAATCCGAGATTCAATTGACGGTCGCATACTTGAACCGCTCAGTAGGGTACTATAAGAAATAATGAATTACAAAACGAATCCAGCAATATAAAAACTAGTTTGATGTATTCACAAGGTACTTAAATACAACATACAGTGTGTAAGTAGTGGCTGCTTTTTAAAATATTTATAGTAAAACTAGCTTCTGCCCGCGACTCCGTCCGCGTGGAACTCGTTTATATCGCAGCTCCATACAAACTTTCACCCTCCATTTCACCCCCTTAGGGGACGATTTCGGGGATACGTACTTTTTTATGATATCGTTTTTATTTGTCTTCCTTACCTCGCTATACCAAACGTAAAATATCATACATAAGTCTAGCTAGCACATTCGCGTTAATGTCGAATAAACATCGTATTCGTCCTTTCCTACTAAGTATGTAAATACGAACGGGACGAAGGCTTATTCGGGTCCGACATAAACACGATAATGCAGTAAATGTCGTAATATGCCTAGATATATCTAGGCATAGTATGTGAACATACTTTTTTATGTTATGTGGTGATCAAAATAGTCGATGAACGCAACATGATAATAATGTAACAGTGACTGCCGTTCAAAAATTTAAACCATGTTAACAGCTACCTACGCCATGTAAAATATTCTACTCACAATTAATTGCGGCACCGCTAAAAACCGTTCACGACCAACGCGTCCCATCACTACGTTTCTGGCGCCATGATATGACACTACTATGAAGCGTGCTAGTTTCGAAACAGCCAATCACAGCGCCGTTACCGACCTCCCCGCAACCCGCACTTACCGCCAACTGTGGTGACCTTTGCATCGAATTAAATCGCTTATAGGCTCTATCTATAGGAGGTTATCTATGGGGCCCCCCGTTACGCGGGTGCAACCAAAGTCGTCGCATAATTCTGGGGGAGGTGAGACATGGTGTTACCTCTTTCCTCCCCGGCCATGCACCCCTGGTCAGCCTGGTACTGACTCCGGGCAGGGGGTGAACAAGGACCCTGTGCAGGGGGGCTGTTGAACCCCCGCTGCGGTTCATACACAGTTCGGGGTGGTGCTTCCCACCGCACCAGCGGCATGCTTGGGAATGAGCACAAATCCCTGACGAAGTGCTTGCCCAGACAGATGAAGCACCACTGCCTCTATTTCGCAATGTTGTGGCGTCCCACGAACCGCTAGTCCAAGAACTTCGGGCACCCGTGCACCCGCAACCCTAGCCGGTTGGGAAGGGTTTTATTCTGTTTTTTAGTATTTGTTGTTATAGCCGCAACAGAAATACATCATCTGTGAAAATTTCAACTGAACTATCACGGTTCACGAGATACAGCCTGGTGACAGACGTCTTGTAATATAATAGAGAGAAAATGAAATAAAATAGAGCCTTTGTAATAGGGTCTCGTTTTACCCTTTGGGTATGGAAGCTTAAAAAACGGTTTTCATAAAAAAAAAAATCATTTTGTTTCTGGGTACTTAATAACATTAAAAAAAAAAAAAAAAAGAATACAATGCAATAAAACAGAGAAAAAATACAAGAATATACGAATCACTCGATGTCAAATTTATCATTAATTTTAATATTAGGTTTACAAGTTTACAATTAATAGCTGCGACCAATTTCTTTCCGCTTCAAAAACTCGTCAATAGAATAGAAACATTCGTCCTGTAGCCAGAGAGTCAATTTATTTTTAAGTTCCTTAAGAGACAGGCTTTTAAACTCTCTTGGAAGGGCATTAAATATTCGAATGCCCATCGGATAACAACTGTTATGAAATAATTTAGTTTTGACTTTAGGTAGGCACAGGTTATCCGGGTACCGACTATTAAATTTGCAAACGTCTCCGTTTCTAATAAATAAATCTTGATGGGATTTTATAAAAACACACATTTCATATATGTATATTGATGGTACAGTTAGTAATCTTAAACTGTTGAATAAAGGTTTACAAGATATATACTGTCGGACATCACAGATGCCGCGGATGCATTGTTTCTGTGCGATAAAAACTCTCTTAACATGTACCGAATTTCCCCATATTAAAATTCCATATCTAAGTATAGAGCATACATAGCCGTGATAAGCCTGGATTGCAGTTTGTCTATTCGTTACCTTTCTTAAGCGCCATAGAGCGTATGCAAACCGGTTTATCCTGCCACAAACCCTGTCGATATGTGACTTCCAGCTACACTTATCATCCAATAATATTCCTAAAAAAGGGACCCGAGTGTTTTCTATAAGGTCCTAAACGTTGTTTCAGATATCTGCGAGGAAGGAGAGATGCGCGCGCGCATCGTGCGGCTCACCGCGGAGCAGGAGGAGCACCGGCGCCGCGCACACGCGCCCGAGCGCCGCGCCGGCGCCAGGCGGTCCTCCTCCACCGCTAGTAGCAGTCGGTTAGTATACGGCATCGTGCGGCTCACCGCGGAGCAGGAGGAGCACCGCGCCGGCGCCAGGCGGTCCTCCTCCACCGCTAGTAGCAGTCGGTTAGTATACGGCATCGTGCGGCTCACCGCGGAGCAGGAGGAGCACCGCGCCGGCGCCAGGCGGTCCTCCTCCACCGCTAGTAGCAGTCGGTTAGTATACGGCATCGTGCGGCTCACCGCGGAGCAGGAGGAGCACCGCGCCGGCGCCAGGCGGTCCTCCTCCACCGCTAGTAGCAGTCGGTTAGTATACGGCATCGTGCGGCTCACCGCGGAGCAGGAGGAGCACCGCGCCGGCGCCAGGCGGTCCTCCTCCACCGCTAGTAGCAGTCGGTTAGTATACGGCATCGTGCGGCTCACCGCGGAGCAGGAGGAGCACCGCGCCGGCGCCAGGCGGTCCTCCTCCACCGCTAGTAGCAGTCGGTTAGTATACGGCATCGTGCGGCTCACCGCGGAGCAGGAGGAGCACCGCGCCGGCGCCAGGCGGTCCTCCTCCACCGCTAGTAGCAGTCGGTTAGTATACGGCATCGTGCGGCTCACCGCGGAGCAGGAGGAGCACCGCGCCGGCGCCAGGCGGTCCTCCTCCACCGCTAGTAGCAGTCGGTTAGTATACGGCATCGTGCGGCTCACCGCGGAGCAGGAGGAGCACCGCGCCGGCGCCAGGCGGTCCTCCTCCACCGCTAGTAGCAGTCGGTTAGTATACGGCATCGTGCGGCTCACCGCGGAGCAGGAGGAGCACCGCGCCGGCGCCAGGCGGTCCTCCTCCACCGCTAGTAGCAGTCGGTTAGTATACGGCATCGTGCGGCTCACCGCGGAGCAGGAGGAGCACCGCGCCGGCGCCAGGCGGTCCTCCTCCACCGCTAGTAGCAGTCGGTTAGTATACGGCATCGTGCGGCTCACCGCGGAGCAGGAGGAGCACCGCGCCGGCGCCAGGCGGTCCTCCTCCACCGCTAGTAGCAGTCGGTTAGTATACGGCATCGTGCGGCTCACCGCGGAGCAGGAGGAGCACCGCGCCGGCGCCAGGCGGTCCTCCTCCACCGCTAGTAGCAGTCGGTTAGTATACGGCATCGTGCGGCTCACCGCGGAGCAGGAGGAGCACCGCGCCGGCGCCAGGCGGTCCTCCTCCACCGCTAGTAGCAGTCGGTTAGTATACGGCATCGTGCGGCTCACCGCGGAGCAGGAGGAGCACCGCGCCGGCGCCAGGCGGTCCTCCTCCACCGCTAGTAGCAGTCGGTTAGTATACGGCATCGTGCGGCTCACCGCGGAGCAGGAGGAGCACCGCGCCGGCGCCAGGCGGTCCTCCTCCACCGCTAGTAGCAGTCGGTTAGTATACGGCATCGTGCGGCTCACCGCGGAGCAGGAGGAGCACCGCGCCGGCGCCAGGCGGTCCTCCTCCACCGCTAGTAGCAGTCGGTTAGTATACGGCATCGTGCGGCTCACCGCGGAGCAGGAGGAGCACCGCGCCGGCGCCAGGCGGTCCTCCTCCACCGCTAGTAGCAGTCGGTTAGTAACAGAAACAAATGAGATATAGGTACTACTATCCGCTAAGGGGCAGCATTTTATAACAGGCACGTTGCGGACGAGTTCTTTCTTACATTTTGTCGGCATGGCGCACACCAGGCGATTTATGGCCGCGTCCTTTAAAGTGCTACGGCATACTATCTTATGTATATGAATGAAACAAATGAGATATAGGTACTACTATCCGCTAAGGGGCAGCATTTTATAACAGCCACGCTGCGAACGAGATCTTCTTCCTTACATTTTGTCGGCATGGCGCACACCAGGCGATTAGTGGCCGCGTCCGAACCACAAGCTGCGAGAGTGGCGCGCAGTCGCTACAAGTGCCGTAATCTGCGGCGGAGTGGTCGCGTTAAAAAAAAGTATAGTAGCTACTAGATCCGTATTATTCTTCGCTTAACACCCTTTTCCTTTGCAGAGTTCGGTCCGTCCGTCGCACGTCGCTGCGCGAAAAGCAAATGGCGGCCAAACAGGACGCGCGGGGCGAGGCGCGCCTGCGGGAGACCTTCGACTCGGTTGTCGATGATGACATGCAGGTACGGTGCTATATTTATGAAGTTTTTTTTTATTTATGAGCCTATTGAGTGTCCCAAGGTCTTCTGAAGATCGAGACCAACGGAGGCAGATCCTACGCAATGGAGTGGTGGAACACGATAAAGCTTGGTTCGATCTCTTATCGTTTAGGCGCGAATTCCCCTTCCTATTTCATCTCCGTTCAGCACATTTACTTACCAATTATGCGGTCGTGGCGGTCCCTCCCGTATCGGCCTCACAAGCCACGTACGTAAGTGCCGCTCCTCAAATATGGACGATGTTTAAATCATCTTTTCATAGATGTATGAGGCCAATGATGATGGTGATGAGTGTTACTGCTGGGCAAAAACCTCTCCCCGTGATCTCCATGCGTCCTTACTAGGTGCTTCTTCCGCTCAATTGCTAGGGAATACGTCCAGGTCGTGTTGCCATCTCCGTCTGTGAAGTTCATATTTAAGCTCGTGCTTTCCATGTATCTCATCGGAAAGCGAATTTACAAGTATAGTTGAGATTTTCTGAACTGGATTGATCTTCTTATCTTCAGAACAATACCATTCAAGTCTAACAATACGACTGTGGTCAGACGCGTGCCATTTTTTGCAAGGAAAAGGTTAGCGCCACATAAAATGTTCATTATATAATAGTACTCTATAGTTTTATTCAATGGATTCAAAATAGACTAATCAACTAGTCACATTTGTTCCAAGTTCCCAGGCACGGTATCAGAAATCATGAACAAGGCACTGCGGATAGTGGAGAAATGGTGCGACCTGCACCAACTATCCATTAATCCACGCAAAACTGTGGTAATACCCTTTACTAGGAAAAGGACCCTTCCAGGCGTACAGCAGTTAAAACTGTACGGGAGGGTACTAGAACTGTCCGATGATGTGAAATACCTAGGTGTTACACTGGATAAGGAACTGAATTGGAAGAAGCATACAGATCTTACCATCACAAAGGCACTGAGAGTATTTGGAATGTGTAGATCAGCGTATGGCAAAACATGGGGATTGAACCCAAAGGTACTTAAGTGGATCTACACTATGATGGTGAGGCCCATATTATTGTATGGCAGCCTGGTATGGTGGCCAAGGACTTTAATGAGCACATGCAGAGAGGCTCTGATGAAGGTGCAGAGATCGGCTTGCATGGCTATAACAGGGGCGTTTCGTACCACGCCTACAGCGGCGCTAGAAGTCCTACTGGACCTACCGCCACTTCACTTGGTGATTAAGTCAGAGGCGCGGAAATCGCTCTACAGATTAAGAACTCTTGGACTGTGGAGCGACAACAAACCAAAGACTAAACACACAAACATGGAGACTGATGGTTTCTTAGACAGAATAACAAGCATGGGAAGTGACAAAATGCTACCCAAGTTTGTATTCCATAGGAACTACACAACAAAAGTTCCATCCAGGGCTGAATGGGCCGAAGGTCTAGAACCACCTAGGTCTGGTATCGAAGACAGTATATGGTACACGGACGGATCAAAAATGGGATCCGGTACGGGAGCAGGCATTTATGCGAATGACTACAGTAGTAGTGTAAGCATGGGTAGTTTGGCAACCGTCTTCCAGGCGGAGACATACGCTATAATTGCTTGTGCACAGGAGAATATAGACAGGCAAACCAGAGGGCAGACCATCTATATACTCAGTGACAGTCAAGCGGCCCTTAAAGCACTTACGGCGCCGTAAGTGGAATCTAGACTAGTCTATAACGGCGTCCAGGCACTGAACAAGCTTGGAAAGCATAATAAGGTGCAACTAGTTTGGATACCAGGGCACGAGGGCTTCATCGGCAACGAAAGAGCGGATGAGCTTGCAAGAGGGGGGTCTACAAATCACTTTGTAGGTCCAGAACCATGTGTGGGACTCTCGCAGGGAACCATAACTTCGGCCTTTAAAGCCCACGCCAAAACCAAACACCAACACGAGTGGAGGAATGAGGCGGGCTTAAGGCACTCTAAGCTCTTCATAGAAGGAGTGGACTCGGGCTGGACTAACAAACTCTGGAAATCCAGTAGGAAGCAGCTCAGAATCATATCTGGGGTGTTCACAGGTCACTTCGGGGTCAAGGATCTCTTGGCCAAGATGGGACTATCGGACAGTTTAGACTGTAGAATGTGTGGCGAGGAGGATGAGACTATGGAACACTTATTGTGTGAATGTCATGCCCTTGCCAGACAAAGAATGAATTACTTCGGTAACGGTTATCCGCAACCAAAGGAATTCAAGGTACTTCCGCTGAGCTGCATCATCCGCTATGTGGAAATGATGGAGCGAAGTTGGGAGTAGACATAAGGAGAGGGCAAATGCACAAAAGATCCCACTGGGTCGAAGTGCATCCGAAAGGGCCCTCTCTAGGCCCCATCTAGATAAGATAAGATAAGATAAGATAAGTCACATTTGCAATACAGTCGCAATACAAGTTTAGCGGAGCCAATCCGGAGCGGAAGCGATATGTATGTGTTAACATTTACATTAAAGAAAGGAAGAAAGAAAGAAGAGATTTATTCATTACACAAAAGACACACTGAAACAACGGGAGTAGACATACACAATTGACATATTGTCTGTATCTTCGCGGCAGTGAATCGGTCGCTGTTTCAGCATTATGCCGAGATGTCAGACACCTATAGCGCTGGTTTTCAGACAGCACCGTACGTGACCTACGGAACGCAACACAACATACTATAGATACAAACGTATACACATTAATAATTTGTTAAATATGTAACAGTATCACAATGGGATGAAAAACACAAAGTAAACAACGCAAAACGGTTGGGATGTTTACAAAAGTGCTGTATATGTTAGGGATGGGATTTTAGGAGCGTCAACTAATAGCCCTTACTTTGGTGCCTTAAGGTATACTTGCTAGACGCTCCTTGGATAGGTGAAGGGAGATCATTTCGACGGGTCTATATCGGATGGCATAAAATTGTTGGTCCTACTATTTTGTCGCATACCAACTTTATGCCGAATAACGTATGGCATAAACATTGTTGTGCATATTTTTTATTTGCCGAAATTGTTGTTCCTAATATCGATTGTCCTAAATATTTACTGTCCGAATGTTTATTGTGTCGAATTTTTTTTTTAGAATGATTGATGTGCATAACTTTGATGTTACTAATATTTAATGTTCTAAAAATGTTGTGCATACATTTTGTTACGCATATATATCTATTAGAATTGCCTATTACTTAAATTACTTATGACCCGCCCTCATGTCGATGAAGCTCCGCTTCGCGGGGACCCTATTTCTGCTCTGAGAGACAAGAGGCAACTAACGAAGCTATCTGATTGATCTAAATGAAGGTTGGCTCTGCTGTGAATTGCCTAATACTTGAATAACCTATGACCCGCCCTCATGTTGACGGTGCCCCGCTTCGCGGGGCCCCTATTTCTGCTTTGACGGACAAAAGGCAACTAACGAACCTATCTAATTAACCTAAATGCAACTTGGCTGTACAGAGAATTGCGTATTACTAGAATAACTTATGACCCGCCCTCATGTCGACGGAGCCCCGCTCCGCGGGCCCCTATTTCTGCAGTAAGGGACAAAAGGCGACTAACGAACATGTCTAATTAATTTAAATTCAGGTTGGCTCGACTGAGAATTGCCTATTACTTGAATAACTTATGACCCGCCCTCATGTCGACGGAGCCCCGCTTCACGGGGCCCCTATTTCTGCTCTGAGGGGCAAAAGGCAACTAACGAACCTATCTAATTGATCTAAATGAAGGTTGTCTCTGCTGAGAATTGCTTAATGGGTGCCTGTCGTATCGCATAATGTTGATCGTCCTAAAATTTTTCGGCCGAGAATGTTTGGCATAATGTTGAGTGGCATACTACTTATTTAGCCTATTAATTTTTGCGCATACACATTTAAAAGTCCTAAAGTATGTTTATCCTAATATTGATTACTCGATCATCGAATGACCTAAAAAGTAATAGTCCTAATTTTCATTGTCATAGTAATTATTTTGCCTATTGTTAAACGTGCTAAAATTAAACCACCTTTACTATTTTTTCCTAAATTTTATACTATTTGTAAACTTTGAGCAGACCCGACCTACATCTAGATAAATAAAATAGGTTCGTTAGTTGCCTTTTGCCCCTCAGAGCAGAAATAGGGGCCCCACGAAGCGGGGCTCCGTGGACACGAAGGTGGATCATAGGTTATTCAAGTATTAGGCAATTCTTAGCTGAGGCAACCTTCATTTAGATCAATTAGATAGGTTCGTTAGTTGCCTTTTGTCCCTCAGAGCAGAAATAGGGGCCCCGCGAAGCGGGGCTCCGTCGACATGAGGGTGGGTTATAAGTTCTAAAAGTACGTACCTAAATAGGAAAGATTAGGTAACCACAAATAAAACATTTATTTTTATAATTCTAGTATAACCATAACAAAATGTATGCACAACATTTTTAGTACATTAAATGTTAGTAATATCAAAGTTATGCACATCAATCATTCTAAAAAAAAAACCTTCGACACAATAAACATTCGGACAATAAATATTTAGGACAATCGATATTAGGAATAACAATTTCGGCAAATAAAAAATATGCACAACAATGTTTATGCAATTCGATATTCGGCACAAAGTTGGTATGCGACAAAATATTAGGATCAACAATTTTATGCCACCCGATATAGACCCTTGCTTAATACTTGAATAACCTATGACCCGCCCTCATGTCGACGGAGCCCCACTTCGCGGGGCCCCTGACTCTGAGGGACAAAATGCAACTAACGAACCTATCTTATTTATGTAGATGTAGGTCGGGTCTGCTCAGAGTTTAAAAATAGAGAGTCAGAGTTTATACAACTTAGGAAAAAAATAGAATAGGTGGTGTAATTTTAGCTAGTTTAATAATAGGCAAAATAATTACTATGACAATGAAAATTAGGACTATTACTTTTTAGGTAATTCGATGTTCGAGTAATCAATATTAGGATAAACATACTTTAGAACTTTTAAATGTGTATGCGCAAAAATGAATAGGCTAAATAAGTAGTATGCCACTCAACATTATGCCAAAAATTCTCGGCCTAAAATTTTAGGACGATCAACATTATGCGATACGACAGGCACCCCATTTCAACACTTGGACGACGCGAACCTAAAGCTACCTCGAATCGCCGCGGTCCGTTCCTTTGGTATGCCGTATTGCTACCGTATTGCGGGCACTGGCACCAGTAACAAAATCGATAATGTTAATGAGTGTTCAAATGATCTCCATTAGTAAACTCTTGAATCTGACTCTATGCCCTCTTGGGCATAGCATTCTATTGGAAGAAATAACACAATTATTAACAAGGGCATAATTCTTATCCATATTGACTTAAAACGAGTAGAACCAATTGAAGAAATTGGTGCCAAGTAACATGCTGTTGATGTCAAAGATATTACATGTATACAGAGTGTTTCCTGTAACAGGAGCAATAAATTAAACGGTAGCCTATTGGACGTGTGAGCACTTATTTCCAGGTGATTTTAATTTCTTTAAAGTAAGTACACGTGTATTTTTTACCCTTCTGGGGTGACACAGGTAGTTTTTTTTATTTAAAAAACACTAAAAAGATAAAAAAATATGTTTAAAAATCACAAAAATGCGATAACTATTATGACTCGGTACATGAATGATATTACCTCAAAATCTGCATTGACTACTGTGCTATGATCTCGTGGTGCCAAGATACATTACTTGAGGGTCATGACTTTAGATAAACATTACTCCGAATTAAGTTTTTTTTTTTAAATTGGACAACTACAGATGCTCTACTAAGTAAGCGTCCTTTTAATTTATTGCTCCTGTTACAGGAAACACCCTGTATATAGCATAAGGAGCAAAAATATTTGTGTTTTCGCGCCATCTGCTGTAATTATGTGGAACTTAAACGAACAAATGGTTGCGATATTATTGTTTTCTTCTCAGTCGGCGGGCACTAGGCGTAAATGTGTAAACGGGTGGTAAACGGCGTGCCCTTTCATGGAACGCCATCTAGGTTTTCAGCTAGCTTTTACCACGATTAAATTCATCTACGCGTTGCGTTGACGATACATTTCTCGATCGAAAGAATCATAAAAACAATTAGGGTGAGTTGCACCAAACTATCTGTAATCGTAAGCGGTTTTCGTTAAAATCTGAATGTATGGAACGTTTGACAAGTTTCTATGGACTGACAGCTGTCAGCGCCATATTTAACGTTGATCGGTCTGTAATCGTAAGTCGATGCAACCCGCCCTTAGTGTGTCAGTTCATTAACTGCATTAATAATTTAGATCCCAAGTTTTTATATTTACCAAGGCAAACCAGAAATCCTGTTTCAGACTATTTATTTTATGACCGTTTTTATTGACGCTTACGAAGGAGTAAAGATTTTTTTCAGCCTGAATTTTTGTCGTGGTAAGTCTATTCGTGATTCATATAAACGTGATACACGGAGGTTGTTAAGGTATCTATAAAAAAAGTACACCTAGTAGTACTGCTCCTAACCATTATTGCCACGGACTGTTGTTTGTCAAACAAACTAGAAACATTGCATGCCATGCATACCTCGCACTAGCAGATGGGCGCAACGGAACATTAGGTCTGCTCCACTAAAGCGCGCCCCATATTGCCCACGACATTACCCGTCCACCGCAATCATCCCAAACAACACGCAACATCGAGCACACGTAATTAAAATTATAATAATTGACACTCGTCTCGTGCGGCCCACAATCTAAATACGTCACGAGGAAATTATTCTGCTTTCGACTTTCGCGGGAAATAGGAAAACTGCGGCCGCCCCGTGAAAAACTGTGCTCACTGCGAAAGGGAAACTTCACTGCCGCGACACGCTACGTCATAAAATATGGCATCTCGCTGGCCAGCATTACCTCGTTATTTAAGTAAATTGCCGACCGTGGAACTCCGTATGATAAACGATAGTTTATATACAAAACGAATGTTAACTTCCCATTTAATTACTTACGTTCATTTAATTCGTACTTCAAAAATGTAAATACACTGTTATTGTTACTAATTGCTTAAAACTGAGGTTCAGTTAATCCAGCGGAGTGTGGCGTACTAATTAATTCGTGTGTATTCTAACAATATGGGCCCGGATGAGTTATGAGGTTATCTCCATTATTAATCTGTACATTGAGCAAATCCGCATCGCGGATGAGTGACTGTAGAGGTTGTTATGGAAACTATCATAATTACAATGCCGGTGTAAACACATCACACTTCACTTTGTAAAATACTTGATGAAAAAGTGGTTACAGATCATTTTAATTAACGCTATCGTAATTAGACGCTTAACCTAAATATTTAAAGAAATTTCCGAGTAACGCCGCCTAACGATATAGAGAATAACCATGAAATGAAATTAGTGCATCACACGCTGTAGGCTATGTGGTATGTATCCTACGGTGTACAGATTCTTTAGTCAGCTGCGCGTGACAATCCACTAACGAACACGGATTGGCGATGATGGATTTGCTATCTACCGGTTTACACCATCGTGTTTTACAAAACTACGCAATAAATCCGTCTTTAAACACATTTACACAATTAGAACCAACAGTGAGTTACGACTGAGGTTCTGGCAATGTCAGTATCTCGCTTCGGACCCAATTGAAATGACCGTTCGGGAAAATACTTTAGGCCTGAAGTATTACTAGAACAAAGTATTACCAAACGGAAATACCTAGAAAATGGTGCAACGAATGGAACGATCAATTAGACCTAGGTGTTGCTACAATCTAGGCTTTATTATAGGCGATTAACTCGCGCCTGTCGAAATATGGAAACTGTTACCGATTCTGTTGCACTCACTGTTGCGTGCAAGCGCTTACAGTGAAATGAATTTTACTGCAATCTTTATTGAGAACTATTAAACGAGCATGTAGCTCTGAGCCTGTAACACTTATAATAATTTATGTTAAAGTTGATAACTTTAGAAATCATCTTATTCATCAATATAAATAAATATTACATTGGTAATTTTTTAGGGTTCCGTACCTCAAAAGGAAAAAAACGGAACCCTTACTGGATCACTTTGTTGTCCGTCCGTCTGTCAAGACCCTTTTTCTCAGGAACGCGTGGAGGTATCAAGCTAAAATGTATACCAAATACTCAGGTCTACTGTCCCTTGGAGCTGTGAAAAAAACAAACTTCTAAGCCAACGCAATCAAAAGATACGTCCGTTTATGCCGCAAATTTTCGAAACTTGGAAGGGAATAAAAACCTACCCCGTGAACTCAGAATCTTGAAATTTGGTACGAAGCAACTTAGCACAGATAAAGGAAAAATTGCGGAAACCGTAAATTTTTGTACGGAACCCTCGGTGTGCGAGCCCGACTCACACTTGACCGGTTTTTTTATGTGTATGTATTTGCCAGCCTGTAATTTCATTACGTAGGAAGTTAATAAAATAGACAAATTGTTTTACTTTTAAAAGCTAAGATCACTGAACAAGTTTACTCAGAAATGTCATCAGTTTATCAATAGAAGTATCAAATAGTAATAGCCATCAGAACACATGCGATTAGCCATAACTAGATAACATTCCATCCTCATTAACATATTTCTATCGCTTATCAGCCATCGTTTCTCGCTTCATTGGCCTCATGAGATCAGGGTAAACACCACAATAATATAATAAATGGTGCATGCGATTGTAATAGTCACGATTACTGCGCTAAAAAGCTCTTTTTGTGATATAATTAAAATGGATATTGATCAATTTCATGTATATGCTGCATCTCTCTTGTACTGAGACATGCCTGCGGAACGAGTTTAGATCACAATATGTCTGCGGACCCGTTCGTGTAACTCGTTGATCACAATCATTTAGCTAAATAGCTAAGTTTAGTATAGTCCTTAACTATATATACGGTTCCGCAAGGTTCAAAAACAGCAGAGCAACATTATGCAAGTAACAACTAAGTCTCGTAATTTTTTTACCAATCCATTCTTTGTCCTTGCACATATTTTCGAACTCAGCTGTACAAATTTCAACCCACTTAGGTTCAGCTTATTCAGAATTTAAATTATGTTCCAAATTGCACCTAAATCGGCTTAGCGGTTCAGGCGTGAAGCTAACATATACATGCAGTTGCAATTCATTCATTTGTAATATCACGCAGTTTTCATCGTAAATTGCTGCCCATGACAAAAATCTAAATCAAAAATTTCCACCAAACGGCTCGCATCGCATTGGATCGGCAAGGATCCAATCGGATAAGACGTCAGGCGAACGGAGCTGATCGGATACGATGACAGGCGAACGGAGCCGATCAGATATGACGACTGGCGAACGGAGCCGATCGCGCGTCGCAAGTCGCAACATACTAAACTTATGGCTACGATCGCGTGTCGCGGAATACGCCCACGTTGACCGTGCGCTGCTGTGCGCGGCTTGGTAATATACACTTTAAATACTACATACATACATACATATAATCATGCCTCTTTCCCAGAGGGGTAGATCACGGATCTCCATTTGCTACGATCCTGGGAAACCACTTTCGCTTCACTCACTTCACTTTCTTCTCATTCATGCTCGTCGGTTTAGGGTACTTTTGACCTGGCCTTTTGTTAAGATTTCTCCAATTTGATCGGAGAAAGTTCGCCTAGGTCTTCCCCTTCCAACCTGCCCTTCCACTCTTTTTATATAAACTTTTTTCGTTAATCTTCTTTCATCCATCGTCTCTACATGCCCAAACCACCTTAACCTACCCTTCTCAATTTTTGTGACTATATCTCCATCCATTCCACACTTATCTCTTATAACACTGTTTCTGACTCTATCACTCAATTTCATTCCACACATACTTCTCAACGCTCTCATTTCTACTGCATTCACTCGACTTTGATGTCTTTTCTGCCACACCCAACTTTCACTACCATACATAAGTGTGGGCACCAACACTCCCCTATGCACAGCCACCCGTGCTTTTTGTGATATTTTCTGGCTGCCCATAAATGTGTTCAGTGCCCCATTCACTCGGTTCCCTGCATTCACTCTCCTTTCAATATCTTTCTCGTGCGTTCCGTCTCTAGTAAATAACTTCCTCTTTTACTTGTTCCAGTCTTTCTTCACCAATCATTATTTCGCATTCTGTCATAATTTCATCTTTTTCAAATACCATCACTATCGTCTTACTTACATTCATCTTCATCCCTTTCCATTCAAAAGATTCATTCATCTTCGTTACCATCATTTGTAACTCCTCAGCGGACGATGCAATTAGTACAAGGTCGTCAGCATATAGAACATTTGACGCGTAACCCTTCCATTCTCTAACCACATTCATCACCTTTTAGATCCTGCAGACAGGTGTCCATGAATAGATTTTAAACAGCCACGGAGACGCTACACATCCCTGTCTAACACCTTTTTCGATGTTAAACCAGTCAGTATGTTAATTCTTACACAAGCACTGTAATCCTTTTATAAAGATTTCAGTGCTTGAACGAGGCGGCTGTCTACTCCATACGTGCACAACACCGACCATAGTTCATTCCTCACCACTATCATGACACTATCACGTACGAAAAAGCTCATACAACGAGTGCAAAACGCATGCATTCGTTTCTGTTTCCGTGTCCCACCCCGCTCCCATATCACTCCCTACTTGAATGCCGCTGGTCTGCTGAACATGCCTGCACGCAGACGGCTTCACCTTGCCACTCTTCTCTTTGGCATAGTGCGATCTGGGGTCCCAGCATATTTGCTGAGTAGACTTGTATGGCCCAAGAGAGTGCGCGTAGGTGTAAGGCGATGATTCTGGTGCCAAAGCATCGAACCGCGGCGTTTCGAGGTAGCTTCAGGTTCGCGGCATCCAAGTGTTGGAATGATCTCCCTCCACCTATCCAAGGAGCGTCTAGCAGGTATACCTTTAGGCGGCAGCTTAAGGGCTATTTGTTGACGCTCCAAAGATCCCAGCACTTTATTTTATTTTATTTTTCTCTATTTTTGTTTTTTAAACATCCCAAGCGTATCGCGTTTTAGTTTGCGTTACTTATTTAACAAATGTATTATATTAACTAGGTATTTATTTATTATGTGTAGGTATACATGTTTGTATCGGCAGTATGTTGTGTTGCGTTCCGTGGGTCACGTACGGTGCTGTCTGAAAATCAGCGGTGTAGGTGTCTGTCTGACACCTCGGCATAATGCTGAGACAGCGGCCGATTCACTGCCGCGAAGACACACATTAAGTACGTGTCAATTGTATTGTATTTTTGGTCTCTGTGTGTCTTTTGTGTAGTGAATAAATGTCTTCTTTCTTTCTTTCTTTCTTTGTATCATAACATAAGCCTTTTCCAAGTCCACGAAAGCGCAATAGACCTTTTTACCTCTGGCCAAATACTTCTCGGCTATGCTATGCATCGTAAGGAAAAGACTTTAAATGCTGTGTTGTTAATATCGTTTAAAGATTGTAAAATCCGTTCCGATCCGATGCGATGCTAGCCGGTTGGTGGAAATTATCCTTAAAACGATTTGCAACTGTAAAATAAAAAATAATACGTGGGTTGGTTAACATAGTAGTAGACAACGTGGACGTCTTTCGGCTGATATGATGATGATGATGATGAGACAAATAAAATCTGTCTAATTACATGCACGATCTATATACTTAAGCTAGGGATTCCCTATCGAACAAGTGGTCGTCCGCGACCTTGGGCGAAATCGCACTACTTCGCTTGACATGTCTGGCAACGTCGCGAGATAAGAGATTTAATAGTTTCACCTGTCGCGCGACATATCGGACGAAGTCTGGCAATGTTGTGCCAATTCACCCGACATCGCTCCCCTCGTGAATCTTTTGTACTGATGTCACCGAATAAGTGACTGTGACATACAGACGGGGATAGTAATGTCGTTGCGAATAGCAATCGTACAGAACTAATTTGTTTGTATGATTTATCGACCGCCATATTTGTGAAATACCAGTGCTGGAATGTACAATGTTTGTTGAATAGATCTTCATCATCAATACACTATGTAACGACACAGCATACTCTATCAAATTCTTAGACGATTTCAGTTGACTCACTACTTATACTGTATTATTAAGATACAGTACGAGTAATACTTCAACATAACCCAGGCATTCCCAATAAATAAATATTTGGAGACAATCTTACACAAATGGACCTAGTCCCAAACTATAAACAAAGCTTGTACTTATTTATTTATCGTTTGGCAAATCAGTATTTAGAACCGTGAGGTCTTGGAAAAGACAGTACGGTTGCCAGGTTGTTGCACTTTTAGCACCACCCAGGGGTCACGTGTAGGGTAGCGATGGGTAATTCCTACGGACGTGGTGCAACTTGACCCCCAAAGCTTTCGAAGTTTGTACTATGGGTACTAGACGATGATATACATACTTATATAGATAAATATGTAAATACTTAAATACATAGAAAATATCCATAACTCAGGAACAAAAATTCATGCTCATCACACAAATAAATGCCCTTACCGGGATTCGAACCCGGGACCTCCAGCTTCGCAATGGAGCGTACCTGAACTGTGGCACAGGTTTGAAAGATGTAAACTAAAAATTAATAATAAAATAACCCAACTCACAAACTCAAATACCCGCATCAGTCACCCAAATACCTAGTTCTGACGACAATCAATCCCTAAACTATATGTGATGCGATGTATGCACATGGGATGCACTTGGCGTCGGTCCAAGCATTTCATTACACCAGTATTAAAATACTGAGAATAGAAAAGAAATAATAATAATAATAAATCAGCCTATACACGTCCCACTGCTGGGCACCGGCTTCCTCTCATGGATGAGAGGGAACGGGCAGTAGTAAAAAAATAGCTAAAATTAAATGCGTGTTTAGTGAAAGCTTTATTTTGATTACTGTTACGGCAAAAATCGTGAATTTTAATGATCTGCCGGGCATCCACTGACATTTATTTGACTGCTGTACCTACTTAAAGTTTGTACACAGGAATCATTTGCAAACTTGCTCAACCATGGGCACACATGAGTTGTAAACAGTTTGGATTCAGATTATGCATAGGTAATTATCACAATTAGATTCATCAATTCTAAGTCTGTTGGTTTAATCTATGTAATAAGAGATACGAGTACTTACGGAAAATCAGAAATTCATAAGTTATGTCATTGAATAATATTGTTTCAAATACGAACCTAAATTGCCAGACTTGGTTCTATGAAGGGTCGGAAGTAAAAGTGTTTTCGTATTTATGTTGGAAATTATAATCTTAATGAGGTTAGTTACGGCATATAAGCAGCCACCATTACGTACCCGCTTATTACCGAAGTTAGTAAGTTATTATAATTTTTCGAAATGTTGACCATAAACCATGCACCTAACATCATCTGATCAAATCGTTTCTTGTTCCATGCTTTAAGAAAATACATGGTCCATAGTCCTTCCATTCTGTTTACAACTCTTTATTGAACGTCGTCTGTTCGTAAATATGTATTAAGCTGTCCGTCAAGCACTTGTCGATACCTGAATTGATTTGAAATATGGCACTTTTTTTTATGAATATTAAGGTACCCGAGCTTATTTTATAATAGAGACAGAAGGTGGCCGTAACAACTCGTAAATAACTACAACAAGATGAACTCATGTGAGGGCACAATATATTTGGGCCACTGTAAACCTCACACGAGTAACTAGTTGATTATTGAAAAAAAAGTACAATCGGCAATAACAGCTCGTAAAAAATTTTTTTTTATTTATTTCTATTGCTACTTCTTATTTATTCCCTCTGATTTTTCTCAAGAATCTTTGCTCTGATGCATAAGAGGATGACTATGCCAAGTAGTGAGTCGTATAGCTGGTGAAAATTATTTAACTAAAACTTCGTGTTTTAATATCTGTAAAGTTACGCTATTGGCTTGTTTAACAATAGTAGTATATTTTACATCCAATTTGGGTACTTTCATTAGCAGTTATTCCTTTCTCTGATGCAATGCCATTGCGTTCGCATTGCGGTAGGTTAATTCGAGTGGGGAATGCCCGACATCATCGGTATGCTCATGATCGTTCTCTGTACTTTCTCTGTTTTCCAAGCAGTCCTATATCAGTGTAATGTAATACATTTACAGTACATTATTCCAATAAGTGTCAATGTGCGCGTTATTATTACATTAATGTAAATGTTTTTGTACGCCCACGGGCAATTTTCTCCTACCAGTTTGGTCTGTACACGTTTTTTCGGAGTTTTCCGTTTCTCGAAAGAGTACACTGAGCAACTTACAATTCCATTTGACTGACCAACTTCTTGCACTCAATTCACTTTCAAAACATTTTTCAATCAATATTGTCTTCGGTTTTCGCGAATATTACTCATTTAATAAAACGGTTTGAACGGATTTTTCGCTTAGGTATACCTTAATATTAAATAGGTAGTCTACCCGTTTGACCACGAATGCTAAAAAGCGCTCGAAACGTCGGGATAAAATCTAAGTAAGTTATTTTTCTATTTGTTCTTGATAAGATGACTTCTAAAACCAAGAAATAAATCGATTGGAGCTCGTTGGATGAGTGCATACCGTAGTGTTTAAAGGCCTCCACACACCGGTCGCGGTTGCGGCGCGGACGTAGTAAGTAGCCCAAGCACTTTGTTTTCATTAGTATGGAAAAAAATGGAAATTTGGAAATAATTCATAACAGCAGCATTTTTGTGTGTAACAGTTATATTATCATTTTAGTAATTACATAGACTCAAAATCCACCAAAATATTAGTCATCAAAAAAATAGGGTAATTCCGGGGTAGATGGCCATAAGGGGGAGATGGCCCATCGAAATATTTCAGGGAACCAGTGACTTGATTTCGCGACTTTTTGTTTATTTCGCTTCGCTTTGTGCCTAAGAGCACGGGTGCAATTAACAATTAGGCGAAAAAAAACCCAAAGTAAGTAAAATCGTCTTTGATTATTTAGACTAGTGTCAATATTTTTTGAGAGGTCATGTTTTACCAGGTGACGATGTTAGTTTCTCAAAATAATGCTGTTTTCGTGTATTTGTTGCAAAGTATATGAGTGTCTCATTGTTCTAAGGTCAGACTTTGGCAAGTCATGTCATGACTTGTTCTTAAATTAGGTGTGGTCATCTCTCCCGCAAGAAAAGGAGAGATGGCCACTGGCTAGTATTAGTCGGTATGCCATATGATATGATGCTGAATGTGTGTCAAAGAATAGTATATAAAACAATCCAGGAAACCTAAGCAGGAAAAAATATCCAAAACTGCCAGCTCGGTTTGTAAACGAAAGAAACTGCCACGGCTGTGGGGATAATTACCTATTAGAAGTTATTTTCTTCGAAAACTGGTTTCAGTGTAGTTTTGGCTACATAAGAATTGCACCGAGTTCGAGGACACGTGCTTAAGTATAACAAAAAATACGAAAACATACTAACTGAGAGAGTTAAGTTATAGCCATCTTTCCTGTAAAGGTATGGTCATCACACCCGTATACCTTGGGAGAGATGGCCAATCGTGTCTTTTTTTCAAAGGGTTTTTTTTCGATGTAATTTATATAGATATTATACTTTTTTTGTTTAATAATCCAAAGTTAATTAACCAAAGTTTAATAAAAAATAAAATATGTATTCGTGATATGTAAGCATTTATTTTAACAGTGTTCCAAAAAAACTATGGCCAACTACCCCGGACTTACCCTAGATATTTAACCAATTCCTGAAAAAAGAGGAAAAATATTGATAGATATTTTAATTTTTGTTTTGGTTAATTTACAGGAGCTCTTCAAGAATAATAAATAAATCACACAAAAAATAATGGATGTATCATTTATTTTTATATATTTACTTCCCGATGGAAATTTTGGTGGATTCTTGGATAAGGCATCTTAGAATAACATTCGAAAATTAAACAAACAAAAAAAACGCTGTGTTATAAATTACTGTTTGGAAAAAACGTAATTTTCCTGGGGTAAAGTTGTAAAACATTGAGACAACCTTCAAGAACACATAGAACGCGATCCGAACGCGGGCCCGCGGCGCTAAGTTACTACTCGGGCAGCGCTTCGCAACGGTTCAAGCGCGGTGCTTGAGCTGTGATAGTTCCGTGAGTAAAATCTATGCACCTTCGATAACTGGTGTGAACGTGGTGTGACCTAGCAACTGGCGTCCCTCAAGGAGGCATTCTTTCTCCACTCTTATTTTCCATCTTCATTAACTTCATAACCCCTGAGCTTCGCTGTTCTTACCATCTGTACGCCGATGACCTACAACTTTATGATCACTGTAACGTGAGTGACCTAAGCGTTACCATTAACAAGCTGAATCTGGATCTCTTACACATCCAGCGGTGGTCAGAGAAGTTTGGCTTATTTGTTAATCCGTCCAAGTGTCAAGCTATCGTCATTGGCAGCTCTCAGCAGCTTGCGAAACGTAATTTTAATTCTGTTGCTGCAGTTGAGTTTAATGGTACTCCTATCCCGTATAGCAAAAGTGTCAAATACCTAGGTGTTTATCTCGACAACACTTTGAGTTGGAGGCCACAGATCTCTTAGGTTAGTCGGAAAGTTGTAGGTTCACTTCATGCACTTAATAGGCTAAAGCATTTTTTGCCCGTCAAAACCAAGATTTTATTAGTGCAGACATTGATATTGCCCATAATCGACTATGGTGATGTGTGTTATCCTGACTTGAATGGAGAGCTTCTTGACAAGTTAGATCGTCTTCTAAATCATTGTATTCGGTTCATTTTCTGTCTTCGAAAACACGATCATGTCTCTTCCTTCCGCTCCCAATTGGGCTGGCTGCCCATCCGCCTACGTGGCAAAATACGTTTGCTCTGCACCCTCTTCTCTATTCTAAACGATCCTAAATCTCCCGAATACCTGAAAACTCTCTTTCAGTATTACTGTCTCTCGAGTCCGTCAACTTCGCTCCTCTGGCAACCTTTCCTTATCTATTCGGCCTCATCGTACTTGTTTTATGTCCAATTCCTTCTCCGTCCAAGTAGCTTGCCTACGGAACAGTCTCCCTGTCAAAATTCGGCAATCTCCAAACAGGCTTGTCTTCAAAAAGTCCTTACAAAATTTATTTGCTGGCAGAACTAATAAATAATCTATCTGATTTGTAAGTTTCATCTATATTCATGTGTATATGCATGTATGTATTAATAGGTATATATTGTTATATTATATCATATTGTTATATTATATTGTATCGTATTCTGCTATATTATTCATCACATTTTTAAACATGTTAAAGAGTTTTTGTTTTTAATTAAGTTGCACTGCTCACATTTTATCTGCTTTGCCTTAAGGATGACTGGTAGAGAATGCTTTATAGCATTAAGTCCGCCTTTAGTACCATAAGATATTCTTTTGTGCAATAAAGATTAAATAAATAAATAACTCCCAAGAGCGCGATTTTTCTGTTGACTTTTATTATACACTCGTAGTAAAAAAGATAATGAATTTTGACGTTGATATAGGTATTTACACGGCGTTTTCTCAGCCCGCTCAACCCTTGTAAATCCAAGGAAAGTTTATTATAGTTTATTATATTGAGAATAGCATTTAACTATTATAATCTTCCCTTTAGTTTGGTAAAACTTTCAATAAAATAGATATACATATTTCCTCTAAAAGATTAAACTAAGTGAGTTTTGGTCGGCGGCGTCTGGGTGTCCATTTACGCTGGGTATATGTATATTCAAACAGTATTTGTATTCTCTTTGCCGTCCCTTTGCACGCGGCACGGGACCAACGCGTGTCCAACGCGGTTGTGACGCTGGACACGCGTTGCTACCGCGGCGGGCCCGCGTTACTAAACGCCGCCCGCCTGCAGTGTTAATATACCGCTTCAACCGCGCCCGACCCGCGCTGCGCCCGCACGACCGGCGTTCGATTGTGGAGGCCTTTAGATTATAACATTGTATTTAACATTTTAGTTCCAATTATTCACAAAATTCTTCATCACATGCTTACGAACATACGTGATAAGGATTGCATAGAAATCATTCGTTAAGGAACTTGACTAACATGTATATTATATTACTATAACTGTCCATTCTCTCATCACATATTATTGCCATTGCAGTTTGTTCAGATGTGGACTAGTCGTCACGACTACGATATTTGTTCTCCACACAATGTATTGGTGTACCTCATTTGCGTTATCTTGGTAATTGCATTGCAGCGTTCATTAGGACCAGAAATATTGGAACAATACGTTCATTGGTTACGAATTTAGGTCAAAACCTTTTATAATTAGAACCTGTTAAGTGTCGGTATCCAAGGTCTGACTGGTTTGTGTCATTTGTTAAAATAGACTTACGAGTAATACATGTGATAAAACCTGCTCACACTATCGTGCTGAATTCTCAAATCACTAGAGAGTTGTGTGAGCGAGTTGGCATCGCGCTTAAGCCTCTTTAGTGTGCTACGGCTATGATGACGGGTTGTAGGACTTATAGGTATTATATCTAGACGCGATTAGAATGGGATTAGACGTGACAGCTTTTCTATATTTACCTACTTTATAGTGTAATTATAATCCGTTAACAAATCTGTGTCAAAGCGGACCCCGGGTTCCTTTTAGTTAGGGTCCCGGGAATAACGCTAGGAGGAAGGTGATGATAACAAACCTGTCAGTCGAATAATGTCTTGTTTTTTTCTGAATATGTATCCTACAAAAAGTATTATTGCAAATTTTGGCATTATAGAAAGTTACAGATTTCGCTTAATTTACGTTGCTTGCGTACTGTCCACGTGACCGTGATGCGATGTTGTCAAAACCGCTGAAAGCATCTAAAACATACAACAAAGCTATGGCTAAACAGTTCTTTGTTTACGTGTTCAAATTATAACAGCAGTGAGTGGCATCTTGTTCCGGTGATGGTTTGATTGACTACGCGACTGACTAAAGTTTTCCTGCGATTTCCCCGGCGCGGGCGCAGCCGCTCAGTCCGCGCTGACCACCGCGCACGCACATTCCTCCTCTCGATAATGCATTTCGATATACTAAAGTTCCCCTTCGCACTTCAACTCTTCCTTTATGGTCACATAAAGTGTTAGCGATTTGGCTTCGCAAAGGATTATTTCGCGGGTTCAGTGTGTGCCTCAGCATGTCATTGGATATAATGTTTTTGACCAACGATAATTTGCGGCGCATGCGCAAGGAGCCGCAGGTGCTTGGACTTCGTTATCGGGTATTTATTTATGTATACATGTTATATATTGAAATTATTTTATATCTTCTTTTTGGTTATAACATGTTACTACTATAATAGAGAGAAAACTGTTGAAGGCGCGTCAATCGAAGAGTTTTTCATAATATCTATTTCTGTATCGAATAAACAAATATAAATATTAGGGAAGAATCTTGCACAAATCGAATTAGCCCCATAGTAGGCTCAATAAGGCTTGTGTCAAGGGTACTAGACGACGATATGTTTAATAACGAATGAGCAATAAGTTCGTGCCATTATTTTTCTTTTTCATGACGACATAGATATTCTTCTCTTATTTTATATTAGGAATTAATGCTTAATTTTTCGGTTATACCTAGTATTAGTTATGTGGCGTCACACTCAAAGGGTTCATGTTGAAACATATAAATTTACTTAAAATGTACCTATGTGGTACATTTTAAAAACTCAAGCACGCAATAACACGTTTATTTTAATATAATCTGTCCTGGTTTACTTAGTATCTTTTTTATTTATACCAAAAGTCTAAAAAGCAATGATAATATGCGAATGCAGTAGATGTTTACAAATAAGTGGATTTAGGTACGTAAGTGAGCTTTTGCCGCCGACAAGGAACATTTACAGAGTGAACTTCACTAGGCATTTAAGATAATAACAAGTGATTAATTCAAGTGCCCTATAATAAATTATCATAATATTCAAACCTAGTGTCGTCTTTCCTTCAATATTATCTCGTAAAATATGGTAATAAAAGACGTCCAGAATTAACTCGTCTTAAAAACTTCTAACAATACCAGCTTTGAGTGTTATATGATCAAAAGCGTTTTGTCATACTTTTACGACGATAATTGTGGGGTGAAATTGGCTTTAGAACAGAGTGTTTCAAACCGCCGGAGATTCATTCACCGCTCTCCTTCTGCTTGCGTTTTTGTTAACAATTACTTTCCTGCCCAAAGGTTCTCTTGTAAAGATTAGCTCTATGGCGATGAGAACACCTGTTGTAACCTATATTTATCTTGCAGTACGTATTAGAGGTACAACCATATTGGCCAAAGTAAGAATACTTTTGCCAATTTATTACCAGTAGTTGAGGGAAGCTCATCTACTTGATACACCTCCCCACTTATTCCAAAAAACGCAGGCAGAGCCACGGGTTAAAATATGTATATCTCCTTCGCGAAGGTCCATTCTAATTTGTTGTGAAATATTGTTTGAAATCGGACGGGTAGTTCTAGAGGTGAGGCTCAACTTAATAGCCATCAATAGTGGAACTATGCTTAATTGAGTTTCATCCTTCAATGCCGAGTTGCCCAGCATTCCTGTAAAATAATCGTAATTTCAATGGAATGAATCCGCGCGTGATTGTGTTACTGTCAGTAATTAGAAATAGTAGGATTATTTGAGTATGTTACCGCGCGAGTGAGTTTAATTGTGGTATTGGCTGATTAAATGATAACAATTCGAAATCATTCGGTCACGCATGAACTGTTGAGATACTGGTGCACGAATTATTTCAACTAATTCTTTATTTAATGCACCTGAATAGACATATGTACCTGAATAGCATAGTGAAGACCTTCTTTACGTGTAGTGGTGATCTGTTCAAATAGCCTTTGTTTTGATTGTGTTTCATTTTTTAAATATGTGTGGCCGCTATGACAAACATCAACAAACCATTTTTTGCCAAAATGACGTTAAAATTCATTTGTATTTCTATCACTTTCATATTTGTGTTTGTAAGAAATCTGAAAAAACATTAGTAGCTCGATAACCAGAGGTGAAACTTCACAAATAAAAACTGGTCAATATGCGCCCAAAAGCCCTTTATCAAACTGTATTAATCACAAAGAAATATCTTGATCAGATACGCTTACATAATTAATTAAATCAAGTTTTCAAGGTTACGAAACATAAAATGTGTTTTATAGAAAAAAGTACCTATTTGAATTAGACTTGTGGGTTTTCTAGTTTTGCATTTAAAAGGCATTCCTTGATCGATTTATGCGATAAACAGCATGGGGATTTTTTTTGAGTCATATTGAACACTGTGAGCTAGTTTCAAATTTTACTGTCATTTGTTAGCTTTGTAACCGATATAATTTGTATGAAAGAAGAATAGTTATTTTTAAAACTAGAATTACCGACTTAAGTTCATTACCGCTTATACTTTCAGCCCTTAAAATATATGTTCTTATGAAAGTCACATACTGTATAAGAAAGTATCAAATGTTACTAGCCTATAATACTGTTTTTTTTCACGACACAACCAAAGATGTATATCACTGGTTAGGTACCCTATCTACTCTTGCTATGATGAGACCTTTTTTGACAGAAAACACAACAATTTCTCAAAAGTTAACTGATAGAGATCCCTTGTAGGTAAAATTCATCCGTGTTATTTTAATCTTGTGTGACACATGTCGAAAATACATACTTATATTGTTATAACCATCATTTTGTACAATAAAAATGGCTTACATATACGTACATATAAATTGTTTTGGTCATGCATAGATTTAAGTTAATTCATCATATCATCAAGGGCTTGTACATCTATGATAGGATGATTTAAGCAGCGTCTATATGAGGGTGGTGCGGCACTTGCGTACATGACTCGTAAGGCCGATACAGGAGAGCGAACAGCTACAGCCGCATATTTGACAAGTAAATGTTGTGCACGGTGATGTAGAGCGGACTTGATATTATAATACTTTGATGAGGTTGCTTGTTATTACAAAACATACACAAAACTACTGAGTAAATTTTCAGTTACAGCACATACATAAGGGTAACGCGTGACTATAATTTATTCGCGTACGTAGTTGAGTGCAGAAGCTAATATTGCTAATATGTGTTATATTTATCACCAAAACATTAAACTACAATTATTCATGAGCTGTTTACCTGAGATGCAGATAATTGTATGTTGAGATTGGTACTTTGTCGTAGTAAAGCCGCATGACTAATGACGTTTCATAATCCAATTATATCTGCATCTGGCTTGCAGATGTAAATTGTGTCGAATTGTGCCTAAATTAAACGACAGTTATGTGAAATACATATTTGAATTACATATATAACTCGTTTCTTTGCAGGGCTTATCGAACGGCGTGGAGAATGATCAGAACACAGCAAACATCCCTCCCGGCGACCTCACCCACAAGCGGCTCTCCACCGGATCCACCATGTCCAACCAAAGCGCCGACTCTGGCAACGTGGACTACGCCCCCAAGCACCACTACCTCCAGCACAGGAGCGAGAGCGAGATACACGACAAAACCTTCACCCAGCCCAAAATAACGAACCCCCTGTTCGGCGTGAACGCCGCCTCACACTACGCCCCACAACCCGTTCTGAAAGAAGAAGAGCCCAAGCACTACGAGATGCCCAACGGCATCCGCAAAGCGCCCGAAGGCCAAGACAACGATGTACTCAAAAACGAGGACGCCATTGACGGTAGGAAAGACCTAGTAGTGAGCCCCAACCAAATCGCCCTCACTGAGGGCGGCACCGCCACCTACACCACAGACAATAATGGTAAAATCAATGTTCATGTCACCGTCATGATTAACGCAGGTAATTATATGCATCCTTACGATTCACAACTCGTAACAAACACATTACATATTTATATATAGCACCGGTTTTTAACAATTTATATTAAACGTTTATCTAACAGTTTTTGCACAGTGATGGTTTATAAGTACATGTAATTGGAAGGGGTCTGCGGTTGCCCCGGCCGAGTCGCTCTCGTGGATGCATATCGGAGGCAAGCGTCTCTTTGTAGTTGCATGCCGTGTTCGTTCATACTTCTCCAACGTAACATTACTTTTGTAGTTTTGTCCATTTCCTGTATTTTACATGCATGCTACGTATATTGTGGTTTATGTATTTTGGATTCTTCCTATTAAATATGCATGATTTGTCATACCTATTATAAATACTAAGTAATACTAATATCTTTAGTAAAGTAATAAGTAAGCAATTTAGTTTATTATAAAATATGCTAGATGTTATTGTTACTTGTATCAAAGATTTCAATATATATTAACTACTATATTTAAATTAATATTAACACGTTCGCAACCAAGAACCCGCCTGGTAGGCACACGTAATGTTTGCTCAGATGCCGGCTCAGCCCGCTAGGCGGGCATTAGCTATAAACCTACACGCCTAGCGAGTTCTGTCTGTCATTTTAGTCCGGTTGCGAAAGTGTTAAGTAATAACTAAAAGTAAGCAAATTTAATTTATCTGCTAGATTTTGGAATAAATCACAGTACATTGCTTGTAACGAAGATTTCCACAAAAACTAACAACTTTTAAATCAATATTAAGTATAAGTATCACGGCGAATCGTGATCCCTATGGCAGCTATCTTATCCGTATCTGAAAGGTCACAGCTCATTAGAGCCACCCGGCGCCGGACCCGCACCGCCTCGCCTCGAGCGGTTAGTATTCTTTGGATTTGTATGGGTATGCGCTCACTACATCAACTCCGTAGTTAGTACATTTACGAGGTGAGGCGGTGCGGGTCGGGCGCTGGATGGCTCTAATGAGCTGTGACCTTTAAACGTCAAATGGTACTGAAATGCTGTCATAGGGATCAAGATTAGAGATGCAACGGATAGTTGTTTGGCCGGATACCGGATACCGGATATTCGGCCTGATCACCGGCCGAATATCCGGTATCCGGTCGCCGAATATTCGGCCGGCCAAACGATACCTACATTTTAGTTTAGCCACAGATTATATAATGTTTGGCGGCAGGCACGTCGTGCCGGTTTCAACCTGTTACGTATTGTAGGTTCGCGCGGACCGTTTTCTAGGCAAGAAACGAGTTTTATTAGGTCAGTGTACGGAACTGTTTCGTATGCAGTACACGTGCGCCCGCCTATTTTGCAGAATAGATAAATTTTAGTATTACTAACCATTTTTCAAAGTTAAATACCAAACAGAATCACTATTCGGTATCCGGCCGGATAGTGCGCAACTATCCGGTATTCGGCCGGATAGTAAAATAATGGCCGGATAGGCCGGATACCGGATAGCAACCGGATATGCGTTGCATCTCTAATCAAGATTCGCCGCGATACGTAAAAGTATGAACGCCTCCAATTAACACTTTATGGAAGCTTAGTAAACCCCTTAAAAATACACCAACTCTGATCTCTAATCGACCATCCGTAATTTCAGGCACCCTCGCCGACCTGAAAAAGCAGCGGTCACAGATCAGAACAAACGGTAGCCCAGTGGAGACCAGTCTGTCCTCGACGAACAATCACAGTATAACGTCGCTGCCCGAGGGCGTGAGTCAGGAAGCTATGCCGGTGCAGCTGAACCCTCTCACGCTGTCGCCCAGCGCGGGCACGGTGCCGCGCTTCTCCGGACACACCAGCGACGTGGTCGGCGACACGCGCTCGCGCAGGTGCTGTATTATAATGTAAACCTTACCGTCCTCAGTGGAGGGAACAAAGTGCGGTGTTAAAGTCTGATTGATCATTCCAAATTTACCATTGGGCGTTATCGATGTACGATTATATATAAATTGAAATCGTCGATCAAAGCGGGCGGTTCGAAGTACTATCCTTATGAAGCTGATAGCGATGATTTTGTTTGTGTATATTTTGGAATAATTATGTAAGAGATAGTAATTCGAGCGGTCCGCCTAATATGCCCGCGTGAGATCAGGCGTAGGGTATCGCCGGTGGAATTGCCATTGCAGCTCACGGAGCGAAGGCTTGCCAATGTGCTAAGGACATTGTGATAGTTGCACGAGCTCAACAGTTATTGTACCTAGAGGTAAGATGGTTGCTAATATTGTATTGTAGTTGCGACAGATTCCTATACGTAAGTGAAGTATCTTGTAGAACCGATGAACGTATTGTATAACGTCGTCTTCGCCTTACCATTTTCCTAGTTAACATTCCTTTAATTAATTAATTAATTTATAAATATTTGAAATCGTACGAATAGTAGAAAACAGTATTGTGATTGGAAAATGAGTACTTAAAATTAATATTATATATTAATAATGTAAAACTGTTACATTTTGTACAACATGGCATCATTAACAAAAACATCAGTATTCTATTCTATTCTACACTACGTATTACCCTAATTGCAATGTATCCAAGTGCCTCCCAGTACAGTTATAAAAAAGTTGTATTAATAAAATTACGTATATACATAATAAATTATTTATTTTAATATTGTAAGAAATTGATATTTATGTAGCTTGGCATTTATGAATATCATTGTAGATACTTAATTCTCACTGGAAATGTTTCAAAAGTGCTGTTGGAACGTTATAATACTGTGAATTTGCATTTATATACAACCAAGATTACTCTGCATTTTTTTTCATGAAAACGCTACGTTCGCTTGTAGTACAAAAAACGTAAACTCATCATTTCATACGTGGACCAGTGCTGGCAATAAAACCATAGATATATTGATACATATACACAATTAATTACTAAAATGTTACTATGTTCGAAGATTTTTTGTATGAACCTACAAAAAATCTTCGGGGGCTCAAACCAGAGTAAGGAGCAGTCCTTACCTGCCTTCAGAGGTTAATTGCATAATAAATTACCTGCTAAAATAGAGTATTACTATATCTGTATTACTGGTAATAGTATTACGCGATTGGCCCCAGATTATTGTTCGAGGTCAGGTCCGGTTTGGGAAGCTTGACATCTCGGTATGGAAGGACAACTACGGACGCCGTATTAAACCTGTAAAGTGTGATTGATACAACCCACTCTTACTCTCGACATCAACCTTATTCAGGTTTTAGCACTTCCTTCACTAGTTTTACTGTTATCATATCAACTTGTCTGACATCAGATTTAATAAAAGTAAGCTTTTTTTCGAGCACTGCTATTGATATTGAGAAGTATTTTATATAACATTTAAATATATACCCTTCGCTTTATAAGTAAAACAATGGTAACATGTTATGTACTCGTATATATCTCACATAACTAGTAAAACGGAATTTAATGCTATAATGAATTGTTTTTGCTGTAACCTAAAACATTCCAAATAACTTTTCATTTAGCATAAAGATTCGAGTTACTTTTAAGACTGTTTTTATGTAAGTATTGTGATCAGACATATTGTTTGGGCGCATGAGCAACTAAATTAACATTTATGGAACTTTACCAAGATTTTAATTAATAATTACTAGGGGTGGATTGTTATATTTTGGTAAATTGCTTGTATAATTTTGATATAAGCGATAAAATTACAGTACGCAATAAGGCAGGAGAATAAAGTAAGAAATCACGGTGCTTCTTCACCCACGTTCCACCTAGCTTGTCACTTGTAATAATAGCGGAAGCCTCTTTTCAACTCCTTTTATTAGAACGAGGCTTCCGCCTTTATTATTAGTAACAAGACTATGTGAAATAGGGCCTGATACGAAGTGTAATTAATTTACGTTACCCATTCGCGCCCTGCATTGAGATTAGAAGCAGCTGACTGTTGACAGAGTGAGAGGGGCCAGAGCGCGAGCCGTTAGTTTAACATCCTTATGTTACGATAATGTATGAGCACAACCCCAGTAGAACTTGTAGATAGAAAAACCCCGTAATAAAACAGTAGCGGTACTAAGTGACTTCAAAGTTCTTTATAACATTAATATGACAATGTTGTACGTAACGTACGGATGGTAAGTGAGTGCCTTTTTCTTGTTCGTTATTGCTAAATACTCTATGTGTGCCAACATTTCTCGTGTCCGTCTAAGCCGCGATCAAAACTTAAATAATTTGCATTTTATCTGGTTCTAAGACAACTCATATGTTGATCAAGCTTTTCGGACTTTTCGTAGAATTTAGAATTTTCACGAAATTTATTCGAAAATATTTTTCCAGTGTTCAACTTCTGTGGTATTATCGATAGAATTTAATGGCAGCTTGATATTCCATAAAGTAGAAAGTTTCCTGTATTATTGAACTTTCGAGTATGTATAATATCATTTGGGTTTCATTAGGTCCCATCCAGTAGTAATTCATTCGTCCATATCTTAGTCACTCGTGTAAAACTTTAATGTAGATGTTTCTGTCTTGCGTACTTAAAAAGTACTTAAAAACTATTGTTATTAACACTCTTTCGGACGGTGTTAACTTAGATTATAATAATATTTTGCATTAAACATTTTGAAGACGCAATCTAGGACAGTTTTTTACAGATATATGAACAGAAATAAACTTTAATATATCTGACACTTCGTAGTGATGTTCCCAAGAATGTGCTGTATCCAGAAATGTTAAAGCAATACAAAATGGCCTTATAATAAGATATATAGGTAAGCACAATATTAATTTCGGTTGTTTTCTTATAACAGTATTATTTTACGAATGCATTTTACATATTTACCTTGTTTCTACGAATTGTGATATTGCTATTGTATTTTATAAAAATATTAAACCAACAAAGTAGTTCTGTGTATTCGTATTTACATGATGGTGTGAAGGAATTGAATTTGAGTCGGTTGTGAAGATTTCTCTCTCAGTAGCGAATTCGGCAATTGTTGAAATGATGCCCGGAAATATTTTCCAACAATCAAGTCATATCCAAAGTATAATACCAAGCGAGGTATATTTGCGAAAAACGGGTTATGCTGAGATCAAGGCGAATTTATCTGCTATATCACTAACTGTATTATAATTATTGTCCCACTGATAAGGTCTAAATTTGTGTTAAAGTTATACATATATTTGTATTTAATAAGACCGTTGCTACATTTGTTGACCAGTGCCTCTTGTGGGTCTTGCCTTGAGCAGATGATGATCAGCATTGTCTGCATCAACCTTTGTATACTATTAGGAGTACTTAAATTATCAACGTTTTTTCGTAGGGTCTTCATCAAAATTTCTTAGTGATATTTAAATTTATATTTCAGAACATTGTATTTATAGATGTATTTATTATTATAGCGCTGCTAATAAGGATCCTTTACTGTAAGGACTGACGTCACAACTGTCGTATCAAATAAGTGTTCGTTAACATTAGATGCCTTTTGTTTGTGAAAGTAGTCATCACATTTCGAATGGTTTTATAGTGTTTTTGACGCAATTAGACCTTATGTAAACGAGTCAAACGTTTTCTATTGCTCATTTTTTACAACTTTTGCAAAATTTACTGTTTATACCCTTTTAGAGTTAGTAATACATATCGATAGACATGTTTATGATATCTCAGTGTTGTTCGGTGATTCCTATTAGTAGTCTTGCCCTCTAGAGTCTTGCCCTGTTGGAACTACATTGCCATAATATATACGAATAAAATTGTTACGTAGAATACCTGCAACTATCCATTTACGTAGTAGAAAATATGATATGAATATGCCCTACCAACACTGAAACTGAGCTTTGTAGTCGTAACACCGGTTTGAAAACTTCGATGAAGAGTTATAAAATAGTTTTATAAAATATATTGATAATTAAAAGATTATTGATAATTATAATTAAAAGAATCGATGTGAAAATGATTATATACAATTTTAGTTATATAAATATTTTACTTATTTCACTTGAATGGCAGAATTCTGCTTCTGCCTTCTGCCACTCTGCTCCTTTTATGAAAACACTTGTATATATTTGAGTATTATGTTTGGAATCAATATTGTCTTACAATTCCGATGATTATTTGATGCGTACCTCCATTTTAAGATGATTATGATTATTAAAGAGCAGCTGGTGAGATTTACTCTTATGTAACATGTTTAAATACCTAAAAGTTAAATTTGGTACAAAAAGATAACTTACCTGTGGATTCATGTAAAAACTGAAGAATTCATTTTACGCAAATGTGCAATATGGGTGTTTCTTACTTTAATGATAACTGTAAGTATGAAAAATTCTACTTTTTTGTTATAATGTAAAAATAAACCAATTCTATAAACCAAACAAGTTTATTATTGTGACTATTAACGTATCTACTTCCTAATGACGATTGTTTGATAAGCGAGATAAAAAAATCGGTTAACCCATTCACGACCTCGCTACGCTCGTAGCCGCTACGCGGTAGTCTGTAGCAGCTTAATATTCATATGTAGCGAAAAGCGTTCGTAGCCCGTGTGTCGTGATTGGTGCTGAAAAAGGAAAAAATATCCCAAAGTATTTTGAAATAACGACTAAACTCAATGGCTGTTGGTTTGCTGAAATGATAAACTTTGGTAAGACCTTGCTACCTAATTATCTTAGAAACTAAAAGTAATCCCGTTCAAGGTGATGGACAAAATTTGAAGGGCGCGGGCTAATATGACATTTATGAAGTACTATTCATAAAATAATCAAATAAATACCTAACTACGTACCTATTATTCATTATTATTTTTAGATAAAACTTAAAACCGCGCATTTGGACGGGATTTTCGTGCCTAAGGCATCGAAAATTCCATAGAACCCGTAGGTACCATCGCTATCTAATTCCAGACATCAGAAGTGGGATAACTTGGGTCCTCATCGGCAATTGTTTTACGTCGCCGTGTCACGCCGGCTCCGCAGACGGCCGTCACAGGGGGCAAGGTTACGTCACGCGTGGCGTCGAATTGTGTCACGCACATATGCCGCGTCGGAGCGTGTTAGTGACGTTTTCCTACTGCGTACACATTAGAAACAAATTTTGCAAATTAGGTTCGTATGAAAGATTATGAGTAAATGTCTTCGTAGTCATCTGTGAAGAATTTTGAAGGTAGTCTGTCAGCGTGGTTAGGTACCATAGCTTTCTATTGTGAAAGGACTTATGTATCCAGTAGTAGGGCCAGCCAGTGGGACGTAGGTATATGATGCATGCAGATAGAGATTAGATACCGTATAAGAAGGTGTCTGTGTCTGTGCTAATTTCAATAGAAATTTTTATAACACTTGAGTTCTTCAAAAGTATTCAAGCGACAAGCAAACACTGCATTGTTTCTCTATTCCGCACGAAGACATGACAATGAACGCCTTTGACTAGTAATCTTATCGATTGTTCTTTTTTAGATATAAGCTTTGGCGGGACGAGAGGGTGATCTGTCGGATCAGACACCGTGTGACACGCTACTGCTGTGTGTGTAGCAGGAAATCGTGGCTGTGTTTCGTGTAGTCGCCGATAGCTCGCACGCGACACCGACAGACAGTCAGTGTCAGTGCTAGCCGAGCCGCCACTCAAACCGGACGCGCCGGCCACTCCGCCCCTCGTCACTGGCCTCACGCGACACGCAAAAGCATTTAGAAGATCAACAAACACACGCAACAGCATTTAGAAGGAGATATAAATTTTTGTGCATGCTGAGAATTATTAGGAGATTCTGCAACATGAAACCACCGGTAAACGTGAGTAGACATTTCATTTTTGTGTGAAAATTTGTGTATTTCATGAGTTACCTAATAGTTTCCAGAAAATCAAGCAGGGTTCGTGTTCCTTCTCATATCACATCAAGATATTTTCAAACCGGTTGGTAGAATGCGTAAGATTTTTAGAAACTTAGTTTACACTTTTTAACCCCCCGTGCAAAAAGAGGGGTGTAAGTATATGTGTGTCTGTATGTGGCATAGTAGATCCTAAATGAATGGACCGATTTTAATGCGTTTATTGTCCGCAAGCTGATGTGATAAAGATGTTTCTTAGCTACGTTTCGGCAGCCGGTTTTGAGATATTGAACTTTGAAATAAAAATAAGTATCGGGGGTTTCTCGACTTTTCTAATGTTGATAATCATTTTAGTAACATTATTGGACGTTTTAGCCAGTCTTAGGTACATTCAGATGTTACATTGTTGAAGCTATTTAAATTCGCACCAGTTTTTCATGGGTAAATTGGATGCGTTAGCCAGCAGCGTTGCAGTTGCTGCAAGGTAATTGAACCAATTATTGCGTCAGAAAAGTGCTGCCACCATGTGTGGGTTTTTGACGCATATTTTTAGATAAGGCATAACATTTGCCAATTTACAATCTTTTAGCTTTCTATAAAACTTTAGCACCTAAGCTAAGTAGGTAGGTCAAAATACCGACGTTCTCTTATTAAGTTTACCAGGCCACGTATCATGGTCGGCCTTATCACGCGATACGTGACAAGATAGAACATCAGTCTCGTTCTATGACTTACGGGGCCTGATCATCACTTATTTAATTTTAGCATACATTATTTTGGCCTTTAAAGTTTGTCACTCGTTAGTACCACCAAGGGGACATGTGCAGGGTTGTGGTAGGTAGGTCCTGCGGACGCGAGTAACAGTTGTCCCCCCTTTGTCAAGTGAGTGGCCAACTCAACTGTTAGAAGTTCTTAAGCCGCCCGAAGGCGCTCTAACTCGGCTTATCTACTACTGTCATAGACAGCAACCGTCATCATCACTACTTAGTATAAAACAAAGTCGCTTCCCGCTGTCTGTACCTATGTATGCTTAGATCTTTAAAACTACGCGACAGATTTCGATGCGGTTTTTAATAAGTAGATAGTGTGATTCAAGAGGAAGGTTTTAAATGTATATAGTACCCGTGCGAAGCCGGGGTGGGTCGCTAGTATGAAATACAGGGTGTTTGCTCCATCGTTTGCCAAATTAAAACGGCAGGTAGGGTGGGTCATGAGCTATCTTTTCCGGCCTCCAAAAAATTTTTGTGTCCACTGGTATTGTTTTCGTATACTTTTAAAATTATTTTGAAATTTTCTGTATGTTTACGCGTTTCAACTTAAATAAAAAAAAACGAGGAAGTGGTAGAGCCAATTTTTTTATTTTATTGTAATGTCTAATGTTGTACGGCTCCATCAAAGTCAAAATTATTGATAAGTAACGTCTACTTATTTTTTTATAAACCCTAAAAAAAAAATAAGATTCAAGAATTTCGTCTTGGGTAACTGTCATTAGCAATTTAAAAAAAAACTAAAAATGGCAATGTTCTTAAAATTCTTTTAAAAAGTTCCTTAGTCTGTCCTCTTTCTAATGATGTGCAATAATGCCAAAAAACCTTCAATGAACTTTATTAATTTGCCAATTTTGTGTAAGGGACGCACTAGGCTCGTAACCGGCAAGCGATAAAAAACATACTTTCGCTAAATACGAGTAGTAGATAATGAAGACTTGCAGATTCACGACTATCATACGAACGCACGCGTAGCATCTGAAAGGCTACCGCGAAACGAAAACGAATTTCGTTCGCTATCTCCCTCTCTGTCGCTCGAAGTTGCAAGTGCGACAGAGAGGGAGATACATCTGGGTTTGTAACCAAATTTCCTCTTTAATAAAGACGAATGTGGGATAAATCTTTATGAATTTCTGAAATCATTATCCAGATTCCTGTTTGCAGGAAAACCTTTTTTTTCTGAATCACGATTGGCCTGTGGGCACAACAGCTAGTAATCGACACAACTCATTAAAAAAACGCAATGCCGCGAATTTTCACTCTTCTAATCTAAAAAAGTTTTTTGGTTTTGTTACTTTTTCTGTTAATCTTGTTATTGTTTAGTTTTGGTTATTTGATAATGGCTACACTCACGAATGACGAATATGCGGACATTTTGAAGGCATACGGAAAAGCTAATGGTGTTGGACGAACTGCGCAAAGAATGTACCAGGAACGATTCCCTAATAGACGCTCACCAACCCGCAACACGTTTCAAAACACTTACCGACGCTTACGCGAAACTGGGAATTTGAACATCAATGAAGTAAAGTAAGTAACCATAAGTACGATTAACAGAAACAGTAACAAAACTAAAAAACTTTTTGAGATTAGAAGAGTGAAAATTCGCGGCGTTGCGTTTTTTTAAATGAGTTGTGTCAATTACTAGCTGTTGTGCCCACAGGCCAATCGTGATTCAGAATTTTTTTTTTTTTTTAAATAAGAATCTGGATAATGATTTCAGTAATTCATAAAGATGTATCCCACATTCGTCCTTATTAAAGAGGAAATTTGGTTACAAACCCAGATGTATCTCCCTCTCTGTCGCACTTGCAACTTCTAGCGACACAGAGGGAGATAGCGAATAACGAAATTCGTTTTCGTTTCGCGGTAGCCTTTCAAATGCTACGCGTGCGGTCGTATGATAGTCGTCAATCTGCAAGTCTTGCTTACCTTAAATATGTTTTTTATCGCTTGGCGGTTACGAGCCTAGTGTGTCCCTTACACAAAATTGGCAAATTAATAAAGTTGGTTGAAGGTTTTTTGCCATAATTGCACATCATTAGAAAGAGGACAGACTAAGGAAGTTTTTAAAAGAATTTTAAGAACATTGCCATTTTTAGTTTTTTTTCAAATTGCTAATCAAAGTTACCCAAGACGAAATTCTTGAATATTAATTTTTTTTTGAGTGTTCATAAAAAAATAAGTAGACGTTACTTGCCAATAATTTTGACTTTGATGGAGCCGTACAACACTACACATTAAAATAAAACAAAAAAATTGGCTCTACCACTTCCTTGTTTTTTTTTATGCGAGTTGAAACGCGTAAACATATAGAAAATTTCAAAATTATTTTAAAAGAATACAAAAAAAAACCAGTGGACACAATTTTTTTTTGGAGGCCGTAAAAGATAGCTAATGACCCACCCTACCTGCCGTTTTAATTTGGCAAACGATGGAGCAAACACCCTGTAGTACCTAGTTTGAGAATTTCACTTGTAGTTTTAAATTATGCAATTTGTTATTGATAGCACAGTTACTGTTAACTTATTAGAAGGAACATGTTAGATATTATGTGTATTATCCTTTCCACTCACGGAGCCCTAATGTCGCTCTGCCCCCATTGTGTAGGAACTTTAGGACTTTTGAGAGCCGTGTAGGGTGCAGAAGCCTTCACATAGTCTGTCAGAGTAAAAAATTTGCTATTATAGATAACTATTTCTTCTGCAATAAATACGGGGTGCACTTTTACAAAACAATGTCTACTCCAATGCCTCGGTAGAACTTCAGACTATTCTCGTAGAGAAACGAGAAGATGCAAACGTAACACTAGTAGTAATTTTTAGCCAAAACTGTACACATTAAAAAAAAAACAAAAGTGAACTGTTTATTTCTTAATTTGTTTTAAATATGTTACATTTCAAGCGATAAGGCTTAATCTTATTATTTTAAGATTTAAAAAAAATGATAGTTACTTTGGTAACTTAACTTACATTGTTACTATAATAGTTTTGTATTTTGCAGTAACGCTGCTAACGAAATTATAAACTTAAATGAGAGGAAAAAATTATAAATGTAATGCTCCGAGCCGGATTCGAACCGGCGACCACGGGCATTCATGGCCCGTCGCTACTAACCAACTGAGCTAATGGAACAATCTGTCTCGGCCACTAAATATTTTACGTAATGTACTGTTACTTTTTGTTTGGGCACAATTAACTCTTCATTACCCGACTGCCGAAGGAGAGGAGCGTTATGTTTTTCGAGCGTATGTATGTCTGTATGTCTTATTTTAGGCACGCCTTGCAGCCTAAACCGCTTGACGTATTCCGACTCGTGAAGTGTCGTTGGATTCCTCTTAATCATAGAGTGACATAGGCTATAATAATTGTAAAAAAGCCGTTGGGTTTTTCGAAATATCTTTTGTTTTTACTTGTTTCATTTCGTGGACACACTTTCAAAGGTTCTAAAATGTATCACATGCATAATGTAACTACTTATACTTATTGTACTTTAACCGACTTCAAATAGGACGAGGTTCTCAATTCGACGGAATCTTTTATTTTTCATTAATATTCCCGATTGACCGATTTGGTTATTTTTTGTCTGAGAATAAAGCGTATCCTTACCAGGTTTTTTGAGAAAATGTGGAAATGTGTATGGCTTGACGGAGTTAAGAATTGCAGTCGGTTAAAACTTTGTTTTTGAAGATTCTTCTTAACTTATACTTATATACACACCACTTTACGAATTGTGAATAGTACGCTTAAGTCTCAATGCCACCAAACCAGAGTAGACTTTATTCCGAGATTGGTACATACAATTTTGACATTTAGCCCCAGACCATCCAGCCTAAGACACACCTACACGGAATAATTGCAATTGCCTATCCTAAACTCAAAGTTTAGGACATACAATAGTAGCATTACTTAGTAGAGCGTAATTCTAATAACTGGCTGTGGAGGTATTATTACGGTTTGGAGATAAGAACTTTTTAGAAAAGTTACATACTTAGTCCTCATTGATAAGGTATTGCATTACACTAACTGTCATTTGGTCTGTCATTGGCAATGAAGTAATTTTTTCTCCATTGCATTCAAATGCGTGTGCCACAATTTTTCTCTCGAATTACGTAGGTATTTGTGATATGCAAGCGCCTTGTTAATAATATGCAGAGAACTCTTTATTTGGGAGACCACTTAATAAGAGTATGGCTCAAGAAGAGGACGCTTTTCGTGGCATGTACTTTGTAGAAAATCATAAAAGTAGTTTGATATTAGTTCTTAGGAGTTATTTAGGTATATTATGTATTTTTCTCCTGATTTTGTACAGGCGCTGTAATTTAAAACCACACATAGGCATATTTCTAGAACTGACGCTCGCAACATCTATATGTTACTCGTAAGAGAGGTATTGAAAGACATCGTCAGTGGTTTCAACAGTCTAGCTATAGCATGAAGGTAGCTAGGAGACCTGCAAGCATTTCTCGGTGAATTGATTTACAACCCGGAGTAAACAAATTTTCCCAAAAAATTGATTTAGTGAGGAGGATTTTTCGCAAGAAACTTAGTCATTATTAGTCATTTTTGAAAACCCACTTATTACAAACAAATGTAGCACAATTATTGGTATAGGTAAAGGCATTATTTTCATTTTCAAATTTATACGTAATTAATTCCATATACCTAAAATATAAATGCGACCTCTAGGTACAGGAGAACAGATATACGGAGAACTTCGTTAAATAAGGAATGTCCCTAAGTACCTACATTGATGATAATATAGATAATATTAGACAGTCTATACGTTATTATATAATGGCATTAGCGAACCCATTTACTCCTTAACCCCACATCTTTGTTGCAACGGGTCCAATGCCGCGTTCCTAATAGCTAGGTATTAATAAGTTTCTTATGCACTTTGATGATTTTTATTGACGCTGATGGCCAATCATCGGTCAATTGATTCGATTCGAGAGACACGTGTTTGCATTATTAGTTTAAATTGGTTTCTCAAGACCGTTGTCGCTTTTATTAGACAGAAATAGAATTTGTGGAGACGAGCAATCTATTGAACGACCGTAATTGACCGTATATTCGAATTTCTTAAGTGATGGCAGCAAAGATCTACTATCAAAGTTTAAGAGCTTGGCTCTTGTCGCCAGAGTAGACGCCAGTTCTTTATTAACTGAATCATTTTACAGTATAAGTATATATTGAAAGTATGTTTCTACCAGTTTATTTCTGTCAATGGCGAAATGAGAAGAACCTCAGGTTACGTAGATGACATTTAAATGGTTGTAGCTATTTACTACTAGTAGATACGAGGGGCACGCCGAAATGATCGGGATTGGATAACTTAGGACTTAGTTACCTGAAAATCTTCTTTTATGACGTTAACATTGGACTTTTGAATCCATATTGGCGTTCAAGTATTTTTTTTTTTTAATTTTTACTAAAAATCTGTTTAAGTTTTCAAAGTCCGCAATGCTCGAGAGCTTGCACGGAAAAATCACTAAGTGAATATTTTTTTCAAAACTGTCACAAGGGTTATTTAAAAAAAATCCCTGGGTAAGCTTATTTGTTGATGATTTTTACTTCAATGCTATTTAATCTAATCCAGCCCAACGATAATATCTCGCTAGCATCTTAGTATTTCCAGACCTAGCTCTATCTTGTATAGGTCGACTAAAACAGTGGTACTATCTCCTGAATTCATCGCGGTAGTGGAAATAGTAGATTGTATGACAAGGGTATAAAGTAAGCCATATTACCACGAGATGGATATTTTCCCGAACGAAGTGAGGGGAAATAGTTCGAGGGGTAATATGGCTTTTAGACCAGAGTTATACACTCTACTTTTCACTTCGACTGCGAGAAAATAGTAAAAACAAAGATTATCCATCCACAATCAACAATTATACCAAGGCGAAAAGATTGTTCAATTTGGCGACATTATTTTTAATAAACTGCTTTGACACAGATACAAAATATTCACACCATGAATAAACGCATCTGACCGTCTAATAGTCTAAACCTAAACGGCCGAGCGCGGCGGACACCATACGCGGGACATACTCGTATGATAAGGCGACTTAGACAGCAGTCTATCCCGCTCAATCTTCATAGCTTATGTTATGCCATGTATGCAGTCAACCACGCTTGAACGTTTGGACGGAGCTATAGTCGGTCAGAAGCGTTTATTTTTTTAAGTATTGTGAATTAGGGAATTAAAAACACCTAATGTATGAATTGAATTCAGTTTCCTGATTGGTCAACTTTAATGTCTACCTGTATTCTGGTTAGTATATAGCAAATACTATTTTTTTTAAAGAGTTGTGATTGGTGGATGTAACATTGAACTGTTGTGATTGTTCAAAATGAAATGTTTTATAAATCATAAATATGTATACATATTTTCCCTAGGGGCTAAATGTACTGCTTTAGCCCCGCTTGTCAAGTCTAATATGACGCACTTTTTGAGCATGAGAAGTGAAAAAAATAATATAGCATAATCTACACATGGTATACTACGACATTTCTTAATCTATAAATCCTACTAATATTATAAATGCGAAAGTTTAGATATTTGGATGATTGTTACTCAATCACGCTTGAACGGCTCAACCGATTTGGATGAAATTTTGCACAAAGATAGTTTATAGCCTGAATTAAAATATAGGGTAGTTTTTATGCCGGGTCCACGCAGACGAAGTCGCGGGCGGAAGCTAGTATTCCAATAAATCTAAAAATAACAATGTTATCCAAAAAAAAATGGTTTTTGATAGCTAGTTTCCTTTTGCGTTCCCTCATTTTTCTTACAAAGAAGAAATGCGACTTGTGTTGATTTTTGCTCTACTGTACAAAAGTTCTGATGAGAATGGTCAAAAGCCATTAATTATATATTTCTAGTACTACTATAAGCCTAAAATATCACGTTATCCGGGACTGATTGAGGTTTGAACTTTGTAATTCGGCAGAAAAGCACAAAAAATTGCCATCATTTCCATGTCAACTTCAGCCTTGATTCATTGTCATAATAAGTAAAATGTCTAATGTTTGACAAAAGCGCTCATATCATCATAAATATATTATGATGATATGAGCGCTTTTGATAACACTTAAAAATAAAAATAAAACATAATTAAGTTACATCTTCGATCGGTTTTACCTATTCCCGATCATTTCATTGTGCTCCTCGTACTGTCGTAGGTACTATTACTAAATAGGTCTCAGGATTCCATCTGTTCTAAACTAATATTGACACATATATTTTATCAGTGAGGGTTGAATAATTTGATGATGTCCACATCCAATGTATGCTCTTTGTAAAACGGGCCCCAGCATTATTTACTCAAACCCTTTTAATTGTTTACTTTTAAGAATCAAGCGTTTATAGGTATAGTGTATTTGCAGTTAGACACTAGTGTCAAAGAACAGCGTATCTCTATCATGATCGCGTCTATGTCGTACATAAAGGATTCTTCTCTACAATAAGATACTGACTGGTATATCCTAGGAATATATAAATTACATATCGAAATTGAAATCATACATCAGTAGCGCGTGGCGTCTGTAAAATTGGTACGAATCCCACCGCCTTACTCATTTTATGGGACTTGGGCCAGATTAGCTTTGCAGAGTAGGTATCTTAAAGTTGTTAGTGAGCTCAAAACAGTAACATGCTTCTTATAAAGAATACGATAAATTATTCAAAAATTGATATATCCTACCTGTTCATGAAAAAAATAAATCATTGGTTGCGTCACTCAGTTATAAATTGGAGGCATATCTATGTCAATTACCAGATTTGAAGAAGAATACCTTTATTAAAAAAAAAAAATTCACTAAAAAGTATAGGTACTGCTATCGATTATTATGGTCAACTTACCTTTAAATACTTGGTGCCCAAATATATAATACAACGCTTTGCCATGGAAATTAATTGCCGGGGATATGAGAACAAGTACTTTTAAGGAATAAGTACGTGAAAAAACACCTGTTAAAAAACGACATACCTAAAAGAGAAATCAAACTTAGTAGAATTCGATATATCATGTGAAACAGCATGCCCAGAAATAAATAATACAGCGGTAATATAATATAACTTGCGGCTCAAATATGTATCAACAGCAGCACGAACTGGCAACAAACTTTCATGCAGTTTGACAGTACATATTTATTAGGTAATCATGTGTTGTGTCCTGTTAAGAAATAAACGATAAACGTATCTTTGTGTATATGACGCCACGCCACTGATAAATACATTACTTCACCAAATAAATAAAACTGCAACAGCTTAGTCAAAATTCACAATAGCTTGTACATTTTTCAAAACACAAAGAGTCACGAGTCTTAAAATAATCTGTAGATAGGTATAAGTTATTATAAGAACGTAGATAAAAAATCGTGACAATGCTCTTCCGTTATCACTTATCAGACGCGACTGGGCCACGTGTCGAACGAAACTGCGCATAGAACGAACCATGGGCACAACTATAAATTAACCAGTTAATGAGGGGTCTGATAAGATAATATAACCCTGATCTGTGGCGAGCTTTTAAAGGATGATCTTATTTCGTAATGGCCTCTTGACTCCGCTGATAACGTTCCTGTCAATGCATTTACTGTGAGATAGCTACTGTTGGTATCACAGATATAGGAACTAAGGAGACCGGACATGCCGCGCGATTTGTATTGAATATGCCTGTCGCAAGTTCTTGAATTCGTCGTTTTATTTGAAACTAGCTGTTTTTTTTTAATTTTAATAAGTAATATTTCTACAAAGTTTCAAGTCTTTAGCAAAAAAATAAAGTTTCCTCCATACGAACCTTGCACCCCTTTTAACCCCCTTAGGAGTTTTTTTTAAATAAGTAATATTTCTACAAAGTTTTAAGTCCAGCTAAGAAAATAAAGTTTCTCTCATACAAACTTTGCACCCCTATTTAACAATCTTAAGGGTGGAACTTTCTTAAACGCTGAAATTACTTTTTTTTGTATTTTAATAGATTAACTTTCTACAAAGTTACAAGTTTCTAGCTCAAAAGGAAAAGTTTCCCTCAAACAAACTTTGCACCCATATTTAACCCCGTTAGAGATGGAATTTTATAAAACCCTGACAACTGGTTTTTTGTATTATAATGAGTAATCTTTCTGCAAAGTTTCAAGTCTCTAGTTCAAAAAATAATGTTCCCCCCATACAAACATTGCACCCCTATTTAACCCCCCTAGGGGTGGAATTTTCTAAAACGGTGAAACAACTTTTTTTGTATGTATGTATAAGTAATATTTGTGCAAAGTTTCAAGTTTCTAGCTCAAGAAATAAAGTTCCTTCCATACAAACTTTGCACCCTTATTTAACCTCTTTACGGGTAGAATTTTTTCAAACGTCGGTCGTGCTAAATTTATAGTACAATAAGTTATCTTTCTTTACAGATTCAAGTCTCTAGTTTAATAAATAATGTTTCCCCCATACAAACATTGCACCCCTATTTAACCCCCTTAGGGGTGGAATTTTCTTAAACGCTGAAATTACTTTTGTGTATCTTAATAAGTAATCTTTCTACAAAGTTTTAAGTTAATAGTTTAAAAATTAAATTTCCTTCCATACAAACTTTGCACCGTTATTTAACCCCCTTAGGGGTAGAGTTTTCTAAAACGTCGAAAGTGCTTTTTTTGTTTAATAACAATTTATCTTTATATAGTTTCAAGTCTCTAGTTTAAAAAATGATGTTTCCCGCATACAAAACTTGCACTCCTATTTAACGCCTTAGGGGATGGAATTTTCTAAAACGGTGAAATCACTTTTTTTTGTATCTTAGTAAGTAATCTTTCTACAAAGTTTCAAGTTTCTAGCTCAAAAAATGAAGTTCCCTGTATACAAACTTTGCACCCCTATTTAACCCTCTTAAGGGAAGAATTTTCTTTAACACAGAAATTACTCTTTTTGTATTCTGATATGTAATCTTTCTGCAAAGTTTCAAGTCTCTAGTTCAAAAAATAATGTTCCCTCTATACAAACATTGCACCCCTATTTAACCCCCTTAGGGGTGGAATTTTCTGAAACGGTGAAACAACTTTATTTGTTTCTTCATAAGTAATATTTGTGCAAAGTTTCAAGTTTCTAGCTCAAGAAATAAAGTTCCTTCCATACAAACTTTGCACCCTTATTTAACCTCTTTACGGGTAGATTTTTTTCAAACGTCGGACGTGCTTTTTTATATTACAATAAGTTATCTTTCTTTACAGTTTCAAGTCTCTAGTTTAATAAATAATGTTTCCCCCATACAAACCTTGCACCCCTATGTAAACCCCTAAGGGGTGGAAATTTATAAAATGCTGAAATTACTTTTTTTGTATCTTAATAAGTAATCTTCCTACAAAGTCTCTGGCTTAAAAAAAAGTTTCCCCCAAACTAACTTTTCATCCCTTTTTAACCACCTTAAGGGTGGCTTTTTCCAAAACGCAGAAATTGCTTTTTTTGTATACTAATCAGTAATCTTTCTATAGAGTTTCAAGTCTCTAGTTCAAAAAATAATGTTTCCCCCATGCAAACATTGCACCCCTATTGAACCCCCCTTGGGTTGAAAGTTTCTAAAACGCTGAAATTATTTTTTTTGTATCCCAATAAGTAATATTTCTACAAAGTTTCAAGTCTCTATCTCAAAAAAAAAGTTTCCCCCATACAAACTTTGTACCCCTTTTTTACCCCCTTGGGGGAAGTATTTCCAAAAATCCCTTCTTATCCCGAGCCCACGTTATAAAAGTAACCTAAAGTGACAAAACTCTAGTTTAAAATATAAGTTTTCCCTCATACAAATATTGCACCCCTATTTAACCCTCTTAGGGGTAGAATTTTCTTAAACGCCGAAATTACTTTTTTTGTATTTTAATGAGTAATCTTTCTACAAAGTTTCAAGTTCATAGTTCAAAAATTTATGTGTCCCCCATACAAACATTGCACCCCTATTTAACCCCCTTAGGGGTAGAATTTTCTAAAACGCTGTATTTGCTTTTTTTGTATCTTAATAAGTAATCTTTCAACAAAGTTTCAAGTGTCTAGCTCAAAAAATAAAGTTTCTCCTATACTAACTATGCACCCCTATTTAACCCCCTTAGGGGAGGTATTTCCAAAAATCCCTTCTTATCCCTAGCCTACGTTATAAAAGTAACCTACTGTGCAAAAATCAACTCTCTAACATCAGTAGTTTCGGCTGTGCGTTGATGGTAGATCAGGACTTCTTCTTTTATATATATGGATAAATAGTATTTATAGTATTATTGTGAAAAGTGATCCATTGGTGTGGAAATTAATCAAATCACTGCGATGTTTGCAAGTAATTATTGCACAACTCGACATTTTGGCAAAAAACGGAACATTCTCGGTGGACAACGGACGGTAAATGTATGGCGGAGTATGCCCAATGAGCTGACATGTGCGACACAGCCGCCGGCGGCTTGTCCGCGCTCTATAGTATTTTACAGTACATATGGTGCTACTTTTCCGCACTAGTGCGGAAAAGAGCACTTTTCGTGCTTATGTCAAAACTTTAAAGGGCCATATGTACAGTAAAACGTTGTACGATACACGTGCGAATAGGTAATTCGCAACTCGTGTCGATTTAAAACACTCCCTTCGGTCGTGTTTTAATTTATCACCACTCGTTGCGAATTTCCTATTTTCGGCACTAGTATCGTAAATAACTATTATGCTCTGAGGTTGGTATTAAGTGGACACTCATATTTGAAGCTTGTGTTAATGTAAATAAACAAATAAACATATATTTATGTTAATGCAAGACTTTTGCAAGATTTAAGTATTTATCCATACGAATATTATAAATGGGAAAGTTATGTCTGTTTGTTTGTTTGTTTGTCGGTCTTTCACGGCAAAACGGAGCGACAAATTGACGTGATTTTTTAGCGGGGATAGCTGAAGGGATAATTAGAGAGTGACATAGGATAGTTATTATCCCCAAATCATCCCCTAAGGGGGTGAAATGGGGGGATAAAAGTTTGTATGGAGCTGCGATATAAACGAGTTCCACGCGGACGGAGTCGCGGGCAGAAGCTAGTTTATCTATATAAGTATGTATATCGTCGTCTAGTACCCATAGTACAAGCTTTGCTTAGTTTGGGACTAGGTCGATTTGAAAGAAAGAAAGAAAACATTTATTCGTGGACACAACAATGGGTATGTCCCCAAATATTTATTGAGCGATACGAGGGATTCAAAATATTTCCGCCCAACCCGGAAATAATTACCGCCGTCGCCGGAAATGTATAATTTTGCTCCCTATTCTTCCTTGATTAAAAATGGTGGCTATCAACAGGTCGCCCTGCTCCACGATGTGGACATCCCGACGAAGAAGGCGACCTTTGGCATGGGCTGTTTCTGGTCCAATGACTCGCTGTTCGGCGCCACGCCGGGCGTCGTCCGCACGAGGGTCGGCTACTCCGGCGGCACCACGAAGAACCCACACTACAGAAGTCTGTGAGTAAATAAGTTAATTTATCATTTTATGTACTCTAGCAAAATCAAGGTCTTATAGACCTGAAAGATTGACAACAAAAGAGACGATCGTCGTCGTTAAAAAGCAACAATTCAGAACACTGTTGGTAGATCTCTTATTGATCAAATGGTAGGGTAGAATTGTTTTATAAATCTACTACATTTGCGATTTGTTTTGGCGTTCAGAAACTTTAAGTACATCAAATTGTAGAGTTAGCAGGTGATTATTAAGTTAATTCCGCTTACTACTAATAAGTATACGTGGCCAACCCCTTTTGAGTCTAGAACAACGTCTGTGTGCTTTGTTGGACTTTTCTGCAAAGTCAAAGGATTAGAGGTTGTAATGAAATAGTAATTTAGTTAATTAATGCAAGTGCAATGTCGTCGTTCTCAAGGATTGTGGTTTAGCAAAGCCTGTTTATAGTGCAATTTATGGATAGCATATCTTAGAACTCATAAATGGTCTTAATATTAGTATAATATAGTTATTTAATCCTTCTGCATCACTGTCATTCGATAGCAATTAAATTATCATTATTATCGATGGCAGGGGTTGCACCAGTGTAAGAAATAACTACGTAATTGACATCAAATAAGTACCTATCCATTGTGAGCATTATGCAAAATCATTGTCATTTATTTGCCTAAGTACAGTCAAGTGTAAAAATATGGGTGCATACAACTTACTCATAAATATATAGCTCTTATATCAGCGGATTAAGGTTTAGGTACTTATTTATGAGAGGATCTTATCGATAGGTACATATATATGTTTGCACTTGACTGTACCTAATTTTAGCATAAGCAAGTTATTTTGAAAACCTGTTCTGAAACTAGAACAGTAGAGTTCAAGGTTTCGTCTGCGGCATAGTCCGGCTCGATATGACTAGCTAGGTATAAGGTTGCGTCGTAAGTAGAAAGTGGTTTATGAATCAATCTTTGTGGTATTGTCGCTTTTATTTTAAAGTAGCTATTTATTTTTTCTTAATCGCTAGTAGGTAGCTAATGGACGAATGAATAATCGACAAACATTTAGCACAAGCGCTTAAAACGAGATCTCTAAATTTAATATTTTTTAAAACATTGCGAAAATCTTATCGTGCTACAGAAAAATTACCGCATAGACGACATAGTCTGGACTGATAGAAGCACTTGGAGAGACGTCTTAGTTTTATAAATTAAAGCTTCGTAAATTAAACCTTACGATGCGTCTTAGTCAAAGTAAGGTTTAGCCTGTACTCACGAGAATGTATCGCCTGGAAGTGATACGTTATTTTGGAAATTTCGTTATTTCCCGGTATCCAAATATTGGATTAAGATTAACTAGTTGTTTTGATCGTATGCAAGTGTCACGTATTTCAAGTCAAGTTATGGTGTGGCGACGGTCATGCCCTTGCCAGACAAAGAATGAACTACTTTGGTAACGGCTATCCGCAACCAAAGGAATTCAAGGTACTTCCGCTGAGCTGCATCATCCGCTATGTGGAAATGATGGAGCGAAGTTGGGAGTAGACGTAAGGAGAGGGCAAATGCACAAAAGATCCCACTGGCCTTTATGAGCAGTTTACCAGATTCGCAATTTACCAGATTCGCTACTCACCAGATTCGCAATTAACCAGAAGTACAATAAAAAAAAAATATTTTTAACTAAACAAACTTCATTTTCAAGCAACAATAGAAAAAAAATGTAGTTGTACACAGTGGGTTTTTTCCCTCCTTGCCCGTGGTCTACCTAATCTGTTCACCTGGATGGACCACGGGGAGTATTTTCTACCCGTGGTCCACCTAGGTGGACTAAGGTGAACCACGGGCATTTTTACCCGTGGTACACCTATGTAAACTTTGCTAAAAGACCTTCTTTAATATGAGGAAGTGAAATATCACATTTTCGGTTCTGGCGCTTCGCCGGCCGCTGCCGCGGCACGCTCGCTTCGCTCGCTCGGCTCGCGATATAAGGTCGCAGTACACCTAACACTCCTCCTCGCTTCGCTCGTCGTCGTACCTACACCGACCTGACCTTTATTCTCTGTTAGAGATGCAAGAGGTTATCTAAAGTGCATTTCCTGTTTGATGATACAAAGTCTGGTTAGTTGCGAATCAGGTGAATTGCGAATCTGGTGAGTAGCGAATCTGGTAAATTGCGAATCTGGTAAACTGCTCATATCCGATGCAGTGAATAGAAACATTATCAAATTCTTCAAGTCCATATTTCTATAGGTATTGCTTTTTACAGATTAGGTGCCTAGTATATATATATTATATCGTATTCTGATAACTTAAGTTATTCGTCAAAGTTGTTAAGTATATCTGTTACCAAATTTATATCTGACACCCTAAGCAACAGGGCTGTACCTATAAGGATCATGTTAGTCAGGTTTTCACAAGTATTCATTTTATTAGTCGTCGTTAGTAAGTAGGTGATTGCCGAAAGGTAAGCCGTCTGACTTTCAAAGACGGAGGGGCTACCGCGAAGAGAAAACGAACTTCGTTCGAATATCTCCCTCTCTGTCGCTCGAACTAGCAAGTGCAAAAGAGAGGGAGACACAAACGAAAATCGTTTTCGTTTCGGGGTAGGGCCTCAGGCTCGGAAGTTAGAATTTCGAATCCTGACAAGATTTGGTATGACAATGAATTTCTTTTCTGTGGATTTTCTATTAGTATATATGTATATAGAATATCATGATTGATGTTTGGGTTTTCGGTAGAAACCATCATCCTGAGGAAACCTGCGGGGTTGCAGACACCTAGGAGACATTTATCTGGGTTTAAGTATATATCTTAGACTGATGATGATATTTTTTCTAAAGAACCTCAACACTTTATTAACAGTTTCACATTACAATTAAGTACATATATGTACACAATAGTACATTACTGCTGATGCCGTGAAGGAGGGATAGGGATTGCGACGAGTTTGGGGTAGACGGCCGAGTCGTAGACGAGGCCGGATACAACGAGTCCAGCAATCCCTGTTCCGGTCGAGGATTGTATAGTGCTTTTCTCAAACTATGTGAGGAAATAATAAAATAAAAATAAATACGAGGTACAATTAAATAATAGATTGTTGAAATTACAATCGGAGCGAAAGATCAGAAAACAGTTGTGTAATTTGCCGCCTTTTTTATTTTTTAAACATGCCTTTTCAAGCACAATGTTTGACCGTACATAAGTATATACTACCATAGTTTTTTTTTATGTCGCAAATATGCTTACAGAGTCTAGTCTAGTGGTGGTTGGCAGTATGTAATTTTTCCTTTGCCAGTTTAATATTAGTAAGCAAATTTAAAAATTAGTGTAGCGGACAATAATGGTTTTTGTTAGGGTTTTCATACATTACTTCTAGGCGTAAGGGCAAGAAGTAATGGTAGGGAGCCTTAAACAAGAAATCTCATGATAAAGAGATCTGTGAAACGATAATAGTGTTTTGTTTAAGAATATTATCTATACTCTACCTCTATTCTAATATTAAAGAGGTCTGTGAAAACGTGATAATGTTTTGTTTAAGAGTATTATCTATACTCTACCTCTATTCTAATATTAAAGAGGTCTGTGAAACCGTGAAAATGTTTTATTTAAGAATATTATATATACTCTATCTCTATTCTACCGTGATAATGTTTTGTTTAAGAATATTATATATACTCTATCTCTATTATACCGTGATAATGTTTTGTTTACGTGTATTATCTATACTCTATCTCTATTCTAATAATAAAAAGGTCTGTGAAACGATGATAATGTTTAGTTTCAGAATAAGTAACGTTCCTATTTAAGGAACGTAGCACGTATGGAGCACAGTTGTGTGTAGGGTAGATAAGTAATATCCCAAACTACTCTTTCGATTTAAAAAAAGTATTTCCCGGGTATATAACAAAAGATAGCGGGGATGATAGCTATTGGCTAGGTACCTATTTGTAGTAAGGTTAGTAAATTAATTAACTGCTTCGTAAGAAAGAGTTGAATTCTGTTCCGTATCGTTGTAAACTTTGCTCATGCGAGTAAGACTAAGATTACGCCGCAACGTAAGATTACGTTGCGGCGTAAGATTACGTTGACGTAGCCAAGATGATATATGAATGGACTTAGTCATAGAAACGTTACTTATTGCAATTAATACCTAGTTTTGTTGTTTACAAGCATCTTTACTGCCTTTTATAAAGTTTGTTAAGCATAGGTATGAATCAAAAGTAACCATACTTATTAGGAGTAGGTATGCTATAGTTTGAATAACGTTGCCCTGCTTTGTTCAAAAATCTTACAGTAGGCATAAAGGTAGGTATAAAGATGTACATACCGTCGGTACCAGTGGAATGACCGGACCACCTGCGTTCAGCGGACACACGCGATGCGACCTTTACCAGGACACGTGTGTCCGCTGGACACGGGTGGTGCAGGACAGTCACCTTATTTGTTATATAAGTGTTTTACATTACACTAGGTAAATTGGGTATTCGGAAACAGTTATTTCTTCATGATATTTACTCTAAAATAGAATGCCATGTTTCTACACGTAGTAGCGACGCAGAGGCGTTCCATACAAAACCTGGCCGGCAAAGTACGAATAAACGCAAACTCAGAATAACGTTCCACACGTGCTAGTCTTTGTTGAGCGTCTCATTAGATGCGATACAAGCTCGTGTTGTCAGTCGTAAAAATTCGGCGTATGCGATCCAAGGTTGGCTCGCAAGGCCAAGTTACCGGTAAGCTTGCTTTGCGTGTCCACAGCCGACTAGCCACCGCCACGCTAAAACGTGTAGATGTTTAACAGGAACTAATTTGAATTTACACTTATCCTTCCGGGCGTATGTGAGGCAGTTACGATAATAATAAAAAAAACTCATTTAGGTACATGTATAATTAATATGTTTTTCACACCTTTCATTCGGAAAAGTAAGTTTTGCTCCACGACGAGAGGGACCAAAACGCTACTTTTCTGTTCAAGCTCCTTTTTTAATTTACACATTGGCATTGGAACATTTGTACGCAATGTGCCAATTGAACACAGATGTTAATAAAATAATCGATTGTAATTTCATCGTAGTCGATTCAAAACGAACATATTTCAAGTTTTAACTCTAACAACGTTGTATAAAAAATTATAAATATTTCGTAATATTTAAAAATTAGTAATAAATATTAAGATAATTTAGATATATTTTAACAATAGCTTTTTTTAAAATTTCCTCATAGTCGGTGTGAAAAATAGTATGTGTCACTCGGTAGCAAAATTATTTTCGTCTCGGGCGTAAACACTTGTATCCCTCACTACGCTCAGGATCCTACGTTAGAATCCCTCGCTACGCTCAGGATTCTATTGTAGGATCCCTCGCTGCATTCACGATACAAAACACCGCCCTCGCCGTAAATATACTATTTTGCTCCCTTGTGACACAAATAACTATTACGTTCATATTCATCATCCTGAACGATTTCGACCACGGCGTCGTTCGTGAGTTCTAGCTTTTGTAGAACACGTAACACATGCTCTACAAAGGCTAGCTCATGAACATGAAGTGCTTGTAATAAAGAAAATGTCATATCGCCATCGGCTCAGGCACCAAATACACGCAATCTGAGACAATCTTTGTATTACCGCCCTAGATTAGTAATGGACTTTTTCTGTAAGGCTTGGTCAATTCCGTTTATCGCTGACTTAAAACATACCTACGCCTCTTTCTAGTAAGTGTTGTTATACGGGAGGACTGATAACGCATGATCTTGTGGTAGAGCTTCTACTTCTAACTAGCATACAGATCAATTCTAAAATATATATTTATATTATACGTTATTGTAGATAAATAGATTCATTTTCTGTTGGCACTACTGCATTTAATTGTGCGAGAGAATTGTCTCTGGTTACATAAGTAAGTCAGCACATGACATGGGATGAAAATAACAAAGTCAAATAATAATCTCGTTTTATTTATTTTTTGACATTTGATTGTCTTTCTAGAAACATTCTAGACTAGTATTTTTTTATAAAAATGTTTAAATACTTCATTTAAATTTTACTTTTTATAGCTTAAGTTATGTTTCTACCTGACGATTTGAAAGTGCTTGTTACTGGGCCTACTTGAATAAATATAATTTTGAATTTGAGTTTGATAATTAAATAAAAAACGTTAAATAGCTACAATAATGAGAAGCGGAGAGAAAATAAAAATAATAATGAAATAACATAATATCAAACACACACATGTCAAACACAATTCATCAAAAAGTAGGTGCACTATAAATGCGTTAGCGTTAGTCCAGAAACCAGGTTGTCAATTTGTTCTTAAAGCTATTTTCTCTAACCTACTTTAAGTCATCAGGTAGTTTTTTATATATTACCATGCAGTATGCAACAAAAATAAAAACATTCTTATTCTAAGTCATTTAGCGAGGACGCGGTTGGTATATCAGATTCATAATCTGTCTCTGCATTATTTCTCCTCTTTTATTAAACTACCTACTTATTACTTACCTGATAAAAAGTAAAATACTTACATGAAGAACAGTCGCACACGAAAATAAATTCCTTTACTATTTAACTACCACAACAAAACAGTATTTTATGCCCAAGAACCCCATAAAAATCCCATCTCTTTGTAAATGGCGATGGAGTATTTAAAACATCGTGACGTATAGGTACTTAGTTCTGTCTGCGGCCATAAAATCTTTAACACACGTTGTTAAAAGATCAATTACAATATTGCTTTCTTAACATTGTTTATAATGTTTTTACATAAAAATGTGGATGGAAAACAAACTACCCGTACGTGGTGATGACTGACGAACAGAAATAATACATCAATGAAACGAGGAAAAACCCTAAATATTCGTACCGATATGGTGCTGGTGCATAATGAAATAAACGCAAACTTGGGATACTACTCTTATTACCTAGAATACGTTGTTAAAGTACAAAAAGAGTAGGGTCAGTTCGGGTAAGTGCGCCCCCGGGGTAAGTGCTGATATTGATTTAAATGACTGAATGATGGATGAGGCGCACTTTACCTGGTGGCGCACTTACCCGAACTGACCTTACCTATTTATAAAATTTACCGGTTCATATAATATCTCCCGTGATGACTGGGTTATTAGAATAGTACCTAGCCTAGATTGCTTTAAAAAATAATTAATACCCTATTCTTCTTAAGGCAACTTGCGAAACAAGTGACGGGTAGAGAACAACTTCAAGTAATTTGTAATTTTTTATGATCCGCTTTTTATGCAATACGTACAAGCGAAAGCATTGTAATATTTGGAATTCCAGTGGCGACCACACAGAGGTGATCGAGCTGGACTACGACCCCAAAGCCGTCACCTTCGAGGAACTTCTCGACATATTCTGGGGCAATCACGAGTACGGACTCACCACCAAGCTAAAGAAACAGGTAAATAACCAATCTTGGTCAAACACACGCAATTGAAACAACTCGAAGCGCTTTTAAGTGTCGTGTGTTGGGCCCACTGCACCAAGACTATTAAAGGTGTTATTGTGTATGTTGTCGCAGTAGATACTCTTCATGTTTCCAAGTATGATTTTTACTTGTGAGAATGATATTGGAATCGAGTTACAATTTTGGAGGTGATGACAGGAGGTGGGGGTTAGAATAGATCTTATTTAGTTTCTTGTTCCTAGGCAGAGGTAAGTACCTTACCTAATCGTACAATCGAAATCGTAAAGTCGAAGTGAGTAAAACATTGCAGCACTGCCAACAAAATGAGCCAACAAATTTACACACAAAACAGCCGATTCTAGAAATAGTTTAAAGTGGTTGAAAAACATAATTTACGACATCTATGCCGTCGCGTTCGTATTTGAAACGGTTTCCGATGCGCAATGCTTTCTAGGTGACATTGACATTGTACGTTCAAAACTATAGAGGCGTGTTTCTGAAAATATCTCCTCGTAAAACTGTCCATTTTAAACGTTTCAAAAATAATGACGCTCGTCTCTTATTCTTAGTTCAGTTATAATTATCTTACCTACGTTCGCTTTAAATGTTTTTTCTTTGGAAAGGGAAGGTCAGGAACGCGTTTAGGATATAAGAAGCTTTTTCTTAAGATCGAATTAGGAGGACACAGCGACAAGTAATTCGATAATAAAATCAGAAGCCGGGATAGGCCTGCTATTCAAATAGGTACCTGTACCTAACTATTTTGCATATAAATTCATGATTATAGGTTCTCTTATCGCTTTCACAAATCTGACTCAATAGGGAAGATGCAATATTTAATAAATTTTTGTTTCCATTTGAAAAAATCGCATGTAGAATTAGACCACGAGAGTTTAAAATACTATAGTTTATAGTCAAAAATTCTTGTTACAAACTGACAATTTATACTTTCGCGCTTAAACGCATCTACAGTTCCTGTGACGTCACTACATGTGTGTCACTCGCCAAAGATGTCATAGACTAAATAATGTTAAATACTATAGCTTCATCTTCCCTATTATAAGGTCCTTAGAAGTTAGGCCATTAAATCATACAAGAGTTTATACAAGTTTATTCAAGGAAAGGGGGAATTTCACGCAAATGGAAAGCCATTTTATGAAAGTAAGTTACATGAGATTCTTAATAAATCACGCCGTTAGCCTGCGAATGTCATATTACTTTTTTTATGGAAAGCGCACCACCTTAAGACCTCTGTAATCCACGTTTCGGCTGATAAGGATGATGATGATTGATGACGATGATTTCTGGCTTCCAGTACCAATCCATGATCCTGTACCACGACGAGGAGCAGCGAGGGTCGGCCGAGGCATCCTACAAGGAGATGACGGCGCGTTTCGGGCAGCTCCGCACGGAGATTGCGCCCGCCTCCACATTCTACCCGGCTGAAGAGTAAGTAGCCCTTGTGGAACTCGTTTATAAATATCGCAGCTCCATACAAACTTTTACCCCCCCATTTCACCCCCGTAGGGGATGATTTTGGGGATAAAAACTATCGTATGTCACTCTCCATCCCTTCAACTATCTCCACTTAGAAAATCACGTCAATTCGGAGCTCCGTTTTGCCGTGAAAGGCGGACAAAGAAACAAACAAACACATACACTTTCCCATTTATAATATTAGTATGGACTAACTGCCCTGCCCGGCTTCGCACGGTTAGTGTACCCATTTACCTTAGGTCACTACGAAAGTTTTGAGATACAAAAAAAGTATAAAAGTTATTCAATATTTTTTTATTACAGTTTCTCAAAGTACTCTCCATTGGCTTCTATGCATCGATTCATCCGCCTAAACCATGATTTATAGCATTCCCGGTACTGTTCTTTAGGGAGGTCTTCTACGGCCTGCAAGTAGGCATTCCGTGCGTCCTCAGGACTGTTAAATCGCGTGTCACGAAGTCAGAGTTTGATTTTCGGAAAGAGGAAGAAATCGCAAGGAGCTAAATCGGGACTATACGGAGGATGACACAATTCTTCAATCTCTGTAATCTTCAAAAAATCCTTGGTGGCATTGTCATGATGCAAAAAGAGCCCCCTCAAACCAGTTTTAGGTCGTCTTTGTTTTAAATTATTAAATACAGTAGGTAAACACACTTCAATATACCACTTAGCATTCACAGTTTTTTGGTCGTCTAAGGAAATTGTGGCCACATGACCACTTGCAGAAAAAAATGTGGCCACCATTTTTTTCCCAACACTTCGCCCGCGTTTCACCTTCGTTGGAGGTTCATCATCGGGAAACACCCAAATTGTCGATTGCCGTTTAGTCGGTGGATCATATTGGTAAATCCAACTCTCGTCTCCAGTAATAATGTTAAAAATTGACCGTCCTTCTCCCTGATCAAATTTTCTGAGCATATCTTTGCACCATGTCACGCGAGCTTCTTTTTGTTCTGCAGTCAGCGAGTGAGGCACCCATCGTGAACATAATTTCCTGACTCCAAGCCGGTTGTGTAAAATTTCATTAATAGCTGGCGATGAAATCTTCACGATCTCTTCTATTTGTTTGTAAGTCACTTTTGGGTCTTCCTTAATATTTTTTTTCACAGCTAGGACGTTTTCTTCTGTAGCTGAAGTCGCGGGTCGGCCATTTCTTTCACAATCATTTAAGGAAAAAGTCGCTCGTTTAAATTGAGCAAACCATCTGAAAACTGTTGCACGCGATGGTGCATAGTCCTCAAACGCCGAAACTAATCGCTCTCTGCACTCACATTCATTTAATCCAAATTTATAATCGTACAAAATCATCGCACGAAAATGTTCTCGCTTAAAATCCATAGTTGACGATAAAAGCCCGCGGAATTGAAAGAAAAAAACAACCGTAATTTTTTATTTTTAAATATTTGATCAAATGGTTTTCTATGTTCGAATTACAAATAATTTATCTTTTAAAAAAGGTTCAATCTCGTTGCGTTCTTTTTATAAATTTTGAGTATCTCAAAACTTTCCTAGTGACCCACGTACTACCCGTTGTCTTATTACCCGTTTTCCCGTAGGAATGAAGCATTTTCCAGCGGTAAAAAGTAGGCTATGTTCATCAGGGATAATGCCGGCTTCTATTAGTAAAAGAATTTGTCTAATCGGTCCAGTACTTTCGGAGCCTATTCAATACAAACAAACAATCAAATCTTTCCTCTTTATAATATTAATGTAGGTGTAGCACCCTACTCTTTTCTCCCGGGACGTCCATGCGTGTGAAATTGAGGAGAACTCCTAATAATATGTAAGAGAACAGAAAAATACCGGCCAAGTGCGAGTCGGACTCACGCGCGAAGGGTTCCGTACCATTATCTATAAAAACGGCAAAAATCGTTTGTTGTATAGGAGCCCCCCTCAAATATTTAGGTTTATTCTGTTTTTTCGTATTTGTTGCTATAGCTATATATAAACTTTTTTATTGAAAAACGCATTATATTCGGTAAAGGAATTTATGGACATTAAACATTAATATTATCACTGTTTTTGACATCGTAAATTATATCGTTATTTATATTTTTATATTTCGTTTATTAATGTATATTCTGTTATGTGACGATCTTTATGTGATATCTTCGTAATTTACTTACTGTGACTATAATTTGAATTCTATTGACATTTTATTATAATTCTTAATTCTCTTTGACGATCATAATATAAATTCATATAGATTAAGCTAGCTTTAATTTATATTGTATATTAAGAAATAAATAAATCTAAATCTAAATCTAGCGGCAACAGAAATACATCATCTGTGAAAATGTCAACTATGTTAAGGAGACATAAGTATCTGTACCTACAGGACTTTATTGTCAATGTGATATTTATGTCGTTAATAACTTACGTGTATTAATGCCCCTCACTGTACCCATTCGCCTTGTCCCCCTCGAGATATAAGCACGCGCGGTCGTCATGGCAACGGTAGAATACATAATGCAATATTATGTCATGGCCCACCTCTCTACAACGGACTTTGGCCTCTACTTCGAGAATATACGCTCCTAATAGTCTACAATTCTTCATTTGTATTCAGTGTTCAATTTATCCTCACTGAAGAAGAGTGTAATAGGTTTGATAGTGGACAGTTTTAATTGTCGATCAACTTTTTCTTGTTCTTATTATGTTCCGTAAGCGAGGAGACATCAGTGATAGTTACTTAAATAATTTACTTTAAAAACAAAGTTTTAACCGACTTCAGTATAGTACTCCGCCAAGCCAAGAGAACATTTCCACATTTTTTTTTACAATTTACCACATGAACTGATTTCCGATAGCAAATGCGTTGATTACTATAGAAAAAAAACCGAATCGCTGTATGTGGGCCGATAATATTTGAGGACTTCCATCGATTCCCCATGATCATCACCAATGGCACTTCATTAGTTCCTATTTCAACGGAATCTTATCAGAACCTGTGACTTACTTTTGCACTTTTAAGTACGTAATTGAGGAATTCGATAAGTCATCTGTGGTCTTCATCATCAATTCCTCGCCACCAAATTTATGGTTTCCGGATGTAAATACAAGACTATTAACAGAAAATACCAAAATCACTACACGCGTGCCTAATAAAATTGAAGAGTTCCCTCAATTCCTCATGGACCCCATCATCTAACAGAATTTTGAAAAAAATGGGACCCACCTGGAAGCATATACAAAAAACAAAAAAAAAATCGATTCGGCTCATCAATGACGGAGTCCTGAGGCAAACATTGATAAAAAAAGAAAAAAAATACAACCGAATTGAGAACCTCCTCCTTTTTTTGAAGTCGGTTAAAAATGGTAATTTTAGAAAAAAGAGAAATTATTACAATAGACTTGCCAGACAAATAATAAATTAATTTGGTAACGGCTATCCGCAACCAAAGGAATTCATGGTGCTTCCGCTGAGCTGCATCATCCGCTTTATGGAAATGATGGAGCGAGTTTGGGAGTAGGCATTAAAGGAGAGGGCAAATGCACAAAAGATCCCACTGGGTCGAAGTGCATCCGAAAGGGCCCTCATCAAGATAAGATCAGATAAGCTGAGAGCGGATATTTAAACCCTTTTTAAAATCACAGTTTATGGGGGGTTTACCGAGGAGACGTAACCGTGGCAACACCCAACAAGAAAAAAGGGAATAGCCAAATACAAATAATAAACAACTTAGAAAAGAACCCCCCGTAGTTTTCATTTCGAAGTTAAATATATCAAATCCGGTTGAATCGATTTTGTTGACTAGCTAAGAACCATCTCGAGCTTTCGGCCAAAAAACCCGCATTATAATCTGTCCATTCGTTAGGACCTACTTTGCCACAGACAGACGCACAGACTCGTCAAACTAATAACAGCCCTGTTTTTGCGTCGGGGTTTAAAAAGGCGTAAAGGCATTATCCACAGCATGCTGCCACAAATTGATAAGAGTTGATGGTGGATAGGTAGTTTCTTTGCTCCTACAAAACCTACCAGGCGTTACCGTTATTGACTAACACACAATATGTCTGACCATTCGAAACTTGTAAAACACCAAGCAACGTGCTATCTAGAAGACAGCAAAATACAACTTCAACAATTTCCTAGTTCGGCTCAACATATGATAAAAATTGGCAATTCAATTTGAAGTTGTAAATACTACCTAAAGTTTGTTACTATTACTAAGGCTCCGCTGTCCGTCCGTCAGTCTGTCAGCAGACTGTATCTCATGAACCGTGATGGTTAGACAGTTGAAATTTTCACAGACGATGTATTTATGTTGCAGCTCTAACAAAAAAAAATGTAAGGGGGCTCCCATACAACAAACGTGATCATTTTGCCGTTTTCATAGATAATGGTACGGAATCTTTCGTGCGCGAGTCCGACTCGCACTTGGCCCGTTTTTATTAAATATAGACTTGGGCGGCTAGAGGTTAAAAAAACCACTGGTGGCTCATGAGAAAATGTGTTTTTAGGTGAGGTAGGGCACAGCGAAATGTCATCCCGCTCGAATTTGGGGCAGCCCAACTGGGGAAGTACCTCCGCCTTGCAGAAGACCACAGCCATAATAACACTACTACTTGCTCTCTAGTAATGTTGTGTTCCTGGAGGTGAGCAAGGTCGTCAGAACTCCCGAGGATGCGTTGTGTTAAGAGAGAGGGAACTTGTTCCTTAAGCTGCCAACACGGCGAATCCTCAAACATACCAAGGGTCGGCAACGCCCATGATACATGTCCTTTGGACTTGCATGCGTCTATAGGCTGTGGTGTCCACTTACCATCAGGCGGGCCGTACGCTTGTTTGCCACCGTCGTTATTTAAAAAAAAAATGTGGTCTGTTCCAGTTACCACCAAAAATACCGGCTCCAAGGCCACAAGGACCTCTGCCGCAGCCTCGGCCTCGACTCCAAGAAGCTTCAGACCTCGCACCTGGCTGCGAGGCTCAACGGCTACCTCGTGGGCGTCGGCGGCAAGGCCCAGTTCGAGGCCGAGTTGGCCCGGCTCGGCCTCAGCGAGAAGCAGGCCGAGTATGTGAGAACCGAGTTGGACCGCAACGAGGGAGGCGGTCTAGCTTGCTAGCGGAACCTAACCGTTTTAATGGGTCATACAGATTGGGTAAAACAAAAGTCGTCGTTGTGGTCAATGGTTAAGAGCTATGCTCATAAATAATTTTAATTGCATTAAATCATATACAGCCTTGGCCAAAAGTATTGAGCAACCCCTTTTTTATCATAGCTCCAATAATCATTTCTTTCTTAATGTAATCAATCAATTTTATTAAATTTCAATCTTTAATATATGTAAGTATACAACACGAGGACATAAGTTAATGATAGTCAATTACTTAAATTAGAAAAAAAATGCTCCAAAAATTCGATAAAAAACGAAATGACTTGATTGGTAATTGAATGAATTGATAATTGATAATATTTCATTACAAAAGGTGTATATACTCGACTAAAATTTCGACTTTCAATACAAAAAGCATGGGTGCTCAATACTTTTGGCCTTAGGCTGTAGGATGGGGCGCCGTTTATACCGATTAAGAGTCCAATCAAAAATTAGGCATTACACTAAACGCTGTAAAGCCTAATTTTGGCAATGGCCACAGAAGAGACGCGCTGCATGACCCTAATACATTCAAGCATTTGTTCTCTCTAGGGCTGTTATATTCGTTGTGAACTCCAAGACCTTTTGAATTCAGCTTTTTGGCTTAGGAAATGAAGCATTTGTCATAGAGGCAATAAATGATTGGACAACTATTAGCGTAATACGCCTCGGCAGTTAACGGGTCTGCAGACGTTTCCTGCCGACTTATCGTTGTGATTTGTTGACCAATGAGGCAAATATCTGTTTGAGTTAAAAGTTTAAAACTAACAGTCTTTATTGCTTACAAAAAAAGTTACGCCTGTAGATTTGTTGAGTAATTTTCACTCTTATGCGTTACAACTGTACACCAATACACCAAGTGATATTAAAATTCTAATTTTAACTGCCAGTATCACAATTAGCCGAGTTAGTAAATAAAAGTTATCTCAGTGTCAGTTTTGTGACGAAAATTAAGCATTCAAACTATGTGAAAATTAACTGGTTTCACGTTAAAATAGCGTATTTGTGCATATCATTTATAATTGAAAAGAAAAAGTTAATTTGTACACAAACTGCGAATAAGCAATACAAACAACGACTCACGCTAATTGGGCACACGATTTTATTAATGCCCATGTCAGGCGCATAGAGTATTTACACTCACAGTACTTTGGTCAATAATTTAGGACATCATTTGACGATTGTTATGATGGCTCGCCAGGGTTAAGTTTTAGTGTTCCTAGACCTAACGAAAACTGCCGAGGCGCATAGATAGTTTTGCACTTATGTGTATAGATAGATTTGCAATTAGAACATTTATATTCAGCGGCAGAATCAGTGAATTAATTGTCTATTGTCATTGAATTAAATACAATTGAATAAAATAGTCCAGTAACAAGCAAACTTAGTTTAAGAATCCAGCATGTTTGGTATTTTAGGAGCCAACCCATGTTTTTGAAGCTCAGAACCGAATATTTTATCCACAAGTGATAATATTTTCTATAGTATTAGAAAGTCCTTCTTTTGTTAATGTACCTAGTTACGTAAAATTATAATTTTGCATTTCGGTTTATTATAATTATTTTTGCTCCTACAACGCCTGATGCAAAATTATAGCAAAGTTATTCATAGAACGTAGACGCTATTATAAATGTCTTATCTAGAACAATTGGGTGTAGTGATAAAGGATCTTAATATTGATATCGATTTTACAATAGAATACTAATGCCGTAATTCGTTGCATTGTTTACTGCTATTACTTAATACCTACTTACAGGAAAAAAATATAATTTGCAAGGGTAATAAGCATTTTAAATCTTTAATACAAATATTGATTTATAGTTTTGCTTATTCTACGAAAGTTATTGATATGTAGGAAGGTCGAAGTTAATTTCCAGTATTGTTTTTATTTAGTATAGTTTAGATATAAAGTAATTTAGTGTATTCATTTGATGTATGATACGAATAATTGTATTTTCCCAGTCAGTTGTTTTATTTCTGACGTTTGCAAATGACTTTTTAGAATAACCAATCTACCTAGGGTGAAAATGTAATGTGACCCTTCACATAACGTTTTTGTTTCGGATCCGTACCTATAATACACTTTTGATGATACGTATTGTAAACAAAACAGTAAAGTTGACAGTATAACCCACTGGTAGTCCGGTGGCCGAATGCAAAAAACCCTACCTGATAAAAAAATAGAAAATCTGTAGCGGACTTTTAGAACTTTCAGCTGCTTACTATAAATCTTGCCAAGTTGAGGGTACTTAAGTCAGCAGTTGAGGGTACTTAAGTCAGCAACCTCTACAAAGTAATTTCAATTTTTTTATCAGGTAGGGTTTTTGCAGGGGGCCACCCGACTACGAGTGACAGCGTCGGCCTTCAGCGCCAATGATATGAGTATCAATTTAGGCAGGTATTTATTATACTATTTTACGATGGATTAGTCATCAGATAAGGCACAATGGATAAGTATTATCTTAGTTTCTTCGTCCGCGTGACTGCGTAGAACGCGAGAATTAACAGTATTAAGATTAACGATGCGTAAAAGAGGGTGAGTCATACTATTTGTATATAATACAAGTATGTTTCCCCCTTGGCTTAGGTCAGATGGCAGGGGGCGCTATGGTACGGGTTACGTCTTGATCCGGTTGATCCGCAGGAACGGGTAGTAGAATAGTGTCTCGGTCGGTACGCCCTGGAAGCAACGAGAAGTGATCGTTTAGTGAACCGTAACTGATCGACAATCACTTACAGTGGGGACAAACGCCGGAGCTACCAATAATCCGACACGGGGGTACCGCTCGGGGAGTCACGAGTCGAATAGACATAGACATACTTTATTGGTAATAACACATTATAAGTCAAATAATAATTATTCATATTCATCTACATACAATATAATGCAATTGCGATAATTAACATAATTCGATACCATATCACAGAATAGATAATAGTACAAGTACAGAAGAAGGGACACTCCTTTGATCTTTACAAAAGGCGCTTTTTTCTCAGCCAAAAAATAAAGATTTATGGCCCTCTGACGTTCATCGCTACAAGTACATCGGTTCCTCAACGTTAGGGCACCGGCATGTACTTGTAGCGATGAACGTAAATCGCGGAGTGTCCGCCCCTTGACCATATCCGATATTTCCAATAAGTCATCTGTGTGGTCTTCATCATTAATTCCTCGCCATCAAATTTATAATTCCGGATGTAAATACACGAGTTATAATAGAAAATACCAAAATCACTACACGCGTGCCTAACAAAATTGAGGAGTTCCCTCAATTCCTCATGGATCCCATCATCTAACTGAATTTTGAAAAGAATGTTAAAAATGTAATAAAATAAAAATTTTAAGTCTGTTAAAAATGATAGCCACGCAAGTGCCTGCTAATTGAGGAAGCAACATTATTCGGTACAAGTCTAATGAACTTTTCCGACAAAATACGATGGAAAATCATTATCCGCTACCACATCTGTACGCGAATGACAAAGTATTACCTACCTATACCGACCTACCTAACTTCAATTTGTTTTCATTAGTCATGTAAATAAGTATATAGGTACCTAATATTGTTGTCATTGTTAGGAGTCAAGCGTATAATTGCTCAAAAGTCATAATATGGTCAGCTACTCTTGTTTTGTATGTTTTATGACAAAGCATTGTTTTGTAATGAACGGATAGTGAAGGCAAGTGAGACATTGTAGCCTTTAAAGTTTAAAGACTCTAAGCGTGATATCTACAGGGTGATATCGGAGACGTGATCAGAAATTTCTTTTGCACACCTGCCCTCAAATTAGGGATCAAAGTTGTACTTTTCTTCATAGTTGGCTTTAAATGAGGGAATTTTCCTCATAGAAGGTGTGAATAGCAGTATGTGCCACTCGATGGCAAAATTGTTTCCGTCTTGGACGTAAACACTTGATCCTTCGTTGCGCTCAAGATTCTACTCTGGGATGCCTCGCTGCGCTCAGGATTCCATTGTAGAATCCTTCGCTTCACTCTGGATTCAATGTACCGCCCTCGCTGTGAATAGAATTAATAATTAATTTATTTATATATATATTATCTATATACATTTTCTTGAATCCTGAGACCTTAGTATTCCCGACTCCATCCTAGTCCCAGAACGTTCACTGTCCTATACAACATGTCATGTCTAACGTCCAAGTCGTGGGGGTGATTTGAATCTGTGAATCCATTTTGGAAGCACGGATTTCTGAAAAGCAGGTGCATGACCCATCACAGGAGGCAAGGATAGGGAACGTGTTAACTTTCAAGACTTCATGATGTCTAAGTATAAGAAGCATTGTAAAAAGTAAATGCCCCATGTATACACATTACTGAGACACTAAATTGAATGCCTTTGCAAACAGCTAAGCTGCGATTACTGAAGAACAAATTTACATTGGACTTAAATACAAGTTCGGTACTGACTGATGGACTTTAAAAACATCACGTGGTGTTGGTTATAATCAGTCAAGTAGGAACATAATGAAGACGAATTATGAACGCTAAACATAGAGACGCGTAGAGCGCGTCCCCATTAACTCTGCAACAGTGCTTAGGCACAGATTATATAATAGTTCTACGGCTTAGGTAATTGACAGCGCCATTCTTGAAATGTCAATTTCTATTGAACATTGACGGCTCCCAGTACGGTCGACTAAAGCCAACTCTCCATACAAACGTAGTATACAAACTTTCATGTTATTCTAAGGTGTTGTTTTAAAATGAGAACCAAGCTAGACTGGAAGGAGAGTCGAGCGTCCTGGCGATCCTTAAGGGTGCCTTTCCACCAGAGATGTGCTATGCTCGCTATGCTATGTTTTCATTGTACATTTGATACGAGTAGCTGGAGCTATCTTATCTTATCTTATCTTATCTAGATGAGGGCCCTTTCGGATACACTTCGACCCAGTGGGATCTTTTGTGCATTTGCCCTCTCCTTATGTCTACTCCCAACTTCGCTCCATCATTTCCACATAGCGGATGATGCAGCTCAGCGGAAGTACCTTGAATTCCTTTGGTTGCGGATAACCGATACCGAAGTAATTCATTCTTTGTCTGGCAAGGGCATGACATTCACACAATAAGTGTTCCATAGGCTCATCCTCCTCGCCACACATTCTACAGTCTAAACTGTCCGATAGTCCCATCTTGGCCAAGAGATCCTTGACCCCGAAGTGACCTGTGAACACCCCAGATATGATTCTGAGCTGCTTCCTACTGGATTTCCTGAGTTTGTTAGTCCAGCCCGAGTCCACTCCTTCTATGAAGAGCTTAGAGTGCCTTAAGCCCGCCTCATTCCTCTACTCGTGTTGGTGTTTGGTTTTGGCGTGGGCTTTAAAGGCCGAAGTTATGGTTCCCTGCGAGAGTCCCACACATGGTTCTGGACCTACAAAGTGATTTGTAGACCCCCCTCTTGCAAGCTCATCCGCTCTTTCGTTGCCGATGAAGCCCTCGTGCCCTGGTATCCAAACTAGTTGCACCTTATTATGCTTTCCAAGCTTGTTCAGTGCCTGGACGCCGTTATAGACTAGTCTAGATTCCACTTTCGGCGCCGTAAGTGCTTTAAGGGCCGCTTGACTGTCACTGAGTATATAGATGGTCTGCCCTCTGGTTTGCCTGTCTATATTCTCCTGTGCACAGGCAATTATAGCGTATGTCTCCGCCTGGAAGACGGTTGCCAAACTACCCATGCTTACACTACTACTGTAGTCATTCGCATAAATGCCTGCTCCCGTGCCGGATCCCATTTTTGATCCGTCCGTGTACCATATACTGTCTTCGATACCAGACCTAGGTGGTTCTAAACCTTCGGCCCATTCAGCCCTGGATGGAACTTTTGTTGTGTAGTTCCTATGGAGTACAAACTTGGGTAGCATTTTGTCACTTCCTATGCTTGTTATTCTGTCTAAGAAACCATCAGTCTCCATGTTTGTGTGTTTAGTCTTTGGTTTGTTGTCGCTCCACAGTCCAAGAGTTCTTAATCTGTAGAGCGATTTCCGCGCCTCTGACTTAATCACCAAGTGAAGTGGCAGTAGGTCCAGTAGGACTTCTAGCGCCGCTGTAGGCGTGGTACGAAACGCCCCTGTTATAGCCATGCAAGCCGATCTCTGCACCTTCATCAGAGCCTCTCTGCATGTGCTCATTAAAGTCCTTGGCCACCATACCAGGCTGCCGTACAATAATATGGGCCTCACCGTCATAGTGTAGATCCACTTAAGTACCTTTGGGTTCAATCCCCATGTTTTGCCATACGCTGATCTACACATTCCAAATACCCTCAGTGCCTTTGTGATGGCTTACCATCTGTATGCTTCTTCCAATTCAGTTCCTTATCCAGTGTAACACCTAGATATTTCACATCATCGGACAGTTCTAGTACCCTCCCGTACAGTTTTAACTGCTGTACGCCTGGAAGGGTCCTTTTCCTAGTAAAGGGTATTACCACAGTTTTGCCTGGATTAATGGATAGTTGGTGCAGGTCGCACCATTTCTCCACTATCCGCAGTGCCTTGTTCATGATTTCTGATACCGTGCCTGGGAACTTCCCATTAACCAGTATCACTAGATCATCAGCATATCCCACCGTGTGGATGGGACCCTTATTGAGTTCTACCAGGAGTGAGTTCACCACCAGACTCCAGAGAGTTGGTGAGAGTACCCCCCCCTGTGGACATCCCTTTGTGGCCGTGGCCATTATCTCATCCCCTAAGAGAGATGACTTTATTAGTCTGCCATTTAGCATATTGCCTATCCATTTACATAGGGTGGGCTCTACACCATGTTTTGCAGCTGCTTCGCTGATAGCTTTATACGTGGTACGATCGAACGCTCCCTCCACGTCCAAGAAAGCTGCCAGGCATAGTTCCTTATTCTCTATAGCCTGTTCAGCCCTGGTTGTTACCAGGTGAAGTGCGGTTTCCGTTGACTTCCCTGGCTGGTATGCACATTGTAGTTCGTGCAGCGGATGTCTCCTTAATGGGCCATCCCTTATGTGTCTATCTACCAATTTCTCCAGTGTTTTGAGGAAAAACGACGATAAACTTATCGGCCTATACGATTTGGCTTCACTGTAATCCGCCTTACCCGGTTTGGGTAGATAGGTTACTTTTACCATCCTCCACACACGCGGTACGTGTGCGAAGGCCAAGCACGCCCTGTACAATCTGCTCAGATGCGGTATTAGTACATTAGCGCCCTCTTGTAGTAGAATGGGGTAGATTCCATCTGGCCCCGGGGCTTTGTAAGGTTGAAATGTTGAAAGTGCCCACTTTATCTTTTTATGATCTACTACTTTTTTAGACTTGTCCCAATTGTGTCTCGTTGTACTTGTGGTTTGTTCCAACATACTAATTGCTCCATCGTCTGTTATGCTGTCGTGTATTACTGAGCCTGGGAAGTGCGTGTTACACATTATCTTAAGGGTCTCCAGCCCCGTTTTCGTCATTCTACCGTCATTGTCCCTGATGGATGTGAGCGGGACCGACTTTGTGGTTGCTAGTGCCTTTGTTAGTCTCATTCCTTCTGGTATTGACTCAATCTGATCGCAGTGGTTCCTCCACGCTCTCGTTTTGGCTTTCCTCACAGCCTTGCTGAGTTCTGTGAGTTTTTGTGCATAGTACCCAAAGTCATTAGATGCCTTTGCGTCATTAAATATCGCCCTGGTTTCCCTCCTGAGCTTAACTATCTCTGGGGTCCACCATGGTAACTTTTTAGCCAGGGTTTTCTTCTCCGGGCAGTTATTAGTGAAGGCCGTATATACGGCTTGTACTATTTTGTCCGCTTCGAATTCTATGTCTATAATAGAGTTTAGCTTGCCTTTTGGGTCTCCTAGGTCCACTTTTAGATCCCTTCTAAAGGCCGACCAGTCCGTGTTCCTAGGATTCCGTTTACGTACCGTATTTGCTTTTATATTAGTTTGGTACCTAAAGCATATATATCGGTGGTCCGAAAGAGATATGTCATCAGATACATGCCATGAGTTGATTTTGTTACTAGTGTTATTAGTAGCCAACGTTAAATCAATAACCTCCCCCCGTCTAGAATTGACGAAGGTAGGTTCATTGCCTTTATTCAGTACTTGTAAAGAGGAGCTTACCAGGAAATCCAGTACCTTCTCTCCCCTCCTGTTGACATCCGAGCTGCCCCAGATGGCATGGTGAGCGTTCGCGTCGCAGCCGATTATCAGGTTGGTGTTCGCCCGGCTGCCGTATGCAACAAGATCCCGCAGTTGTTGCGTGATGGGATCCGTCGCCTCGTAGGGGAGGTAGGCTGATGATAGAATGAGCTCCTTACCCTCCCCCTTTTTTTGGATCATCACCGTGGTGAGATCCCTGCAACAGAAAGCATGTAAAGGCATAGCATTGATGCCATTTTTGACATATATACATGTCCTCATATTATTGTTATCTGGACACAGGTGAACGATTGTTCCCCCTGTTCCACCTAAGCCTCTTATTTCACTTTTATATATATATGGTTCTTGAATAAGAGCAATATCGAACTTGTCGCATTTTAGCTGCCTTGCCAGAAGGGCAGTGGCCGCCTTGTTGTGTTGTAAGTTAATTTGTACACACCTTAAACCCGCCATTGGCGCTATTAATATTTTGGTGTGCTGAGATCAGCAGCCATTTCCTGGACAGTCTCGTCGCAGGACATGGGAGACATGGAGGGCTCCAGGTACAGCTCCGCCATTCCCTGCAGGTCCTCTGAGCCGATCCCCGATAGCGGTGATGACTCTCGGGCCCTGCGGGATTCGGCAAGTCTGTCACTGGAGCCCGCCCTGTCCCCGGCCTCCGCTTCCGACTGCCCCTCCTCCTTGACTGCCCCAGCCACCTCAGCCTCCTTGCCAATGGCAGTTGGCACCTTGCCCTCCTCGGCCTCCCCAGGCGGCGGACCCCCCGCGCCCTCCCCCGGCGTCGGACCCCCCGCGCCCGTCCCCACACAAGTGCCGTCCTCAGCCCCCTCAAGCGCCCTCTCCTCCGCGTCCTCTAGGAGCTTGAAGGAGCTCAGATCGACCCCCGTGTGTAGGTGGTAGCCCGCTCCCTTGATGACGTCGGCCGACACCCGGTCCATCAGTATGATGCGCCTGGTGTTCAAATCCGACGTCAAGGTGTCTACCACCTTCCACTCCTCCGTGTGCAGCGCAGGATTGTACCTTTGCAACACACGGAGAAGCAACTTTACGTCATGGCCGCCAACTATCTTCGTTTTCCATGCCATTTTGACTGGTTTTGGAAGATCCTTGGCGTCCATGACCTTCAGGCGCAGGCCCGCAATCTCCTCGCCTCCAATTGCCGACCTGAGCCATGTGACGGACTCTCTCCCTTGGCAATTGACGTGGAGAGCGCCCGCCACTACGTTGCCGAGAGTGACTCGGGGTAGGGGATCCGGAGCATCAACCAGACGCTCCAGAATGAGCCCCTGGATGGTGCCCAGATGCCCCAACCCGATTTTCTCGGCCGGGAAGGCCTCCGGGACGATGGCCATCCTCTCGCTTGCAGCCACTTCAGCGAACGAGGCTGTGACTTTCGTTCGCTTGGAGTCGCTGACAAGCAGGGAAGAGTCGCCACTGGCTCTCAGTTGCCTTTTCTTTTGCACCATCCCTGGCCCCGAAGTGGGTGTATCCTGGGGGGTGCCCTCGCTCAGTGTGTGAGCCCTTGCCTTGGCGTTATCTCGCCTCTTCTGCCTCCTGCTTCCGACGACTCCTCCACCGGACCACGCATCCGCACCCTGAGGTGCGGACACGCTATCGACGGCGCCCGGCTCGTCAGCAGGATTCGGAAGAGGACCGGCCGGCCGATTGCAGATGGCCATAGTTCCGCTGACCTCCCCTCCGGCGCCTGCGCCACCAGGTCCCCTTGGACGTGTCCGCTTTTCGACCCGTGGGGAAAAGATCGGACGGTGCCTCCGGTTTGGACCGCTCCACCACGGCCTCTGCCTGTAAATGCGCTACGCGCCTTCTGCGTCCATACGGACCCCCTTGCTCGGCTGTTACTCGCTCTCGCTTCTCTGTCTGGGACAGAAGTGCGTACCGCCAGTGCAGCATTTGCGCTATGCGCCTTGGCCTCATCCCTTGCGGGTACGGCTTTCTCTCCTTCCTTCGTCATAGGTTTTTTATGATCCATGTGACCTTTTTCTCCTTGTTTCATCAGATTGGCTCCCCACCCACCACGGAGCCCACACCCTGGGGATGCGTTAACGCATCAGGGCTACCAATCTGATATAGCGCCCCAAGAGTATGTTGCCTGTGAGTCCGCACGGTGCCGAGTTACTCGTCATCTCCTCAGACGACTCGCAACCCGTGCTCCACCGACTACAGACCCCATACTCCAGGACACTCGCCCGTGGCCATCAGACTGGACACGACAGCCGATTGATCATGGCTGGCTAGACCATGACCGCCCGTGTGAGGTGAATCCTGAGCCGAAGAAGAGTGTTGTCTCCAAGCAGTAACTATCCCGACCGCTGGTCGAATCAGCTACCAGGACCTCCCTCTCCACCCGTACGGGTCCCCGCGCACGGCACAAACACGCGGATGGCATTTTACCGCTAACCATCCTTCTTTGTGGATGGAAAGCCCGCTGCGACATGCCATGTCATCGCTTACGGCTGATTAGACGGGATAAACGGGATAGGATGGGTTGGGATATGAAAGTATGGGCACAACTGATTGTTTCCGTTCTGCCTGTTTCTAGCGGTAGAACCAGGCAGTTAACAGGCGGTAACCTCGTGAAGGATCCCAATCAGTTTTGCCTCGAGGATCTTAGCAACTGTGAGCTCCCCCCGAGGCCATCTACCATGTTAACCGCCGGACAGGCCGCTACCATAGAGACAGACCCAACGCAAGTAGCGACCGGTCGCAAATTTTCCTTGTCCCTGGACCTGCCTCCGCCCAGCTGGAGCTAAAGGTGTGGTGCCAAATAATTTCACAGTGCGGACTTCACGTGGGCGGACTCTACGGGCAGCGGGCAACAGCCGGGGCGCGAGCTAGACCAGTCAAGTAATGCCATACAGAAAAGATGAGGCACGGACGCTTCACTGTTGCGGTTTTTTGACAGACTTTATTAACTAGTACCTACCTAAACCTGCAATCTGCAATAGGACACCGGCTGTTACTTAATAATAGGCCCCATTTCGGTCTCTAACGCACTTATCTACCATATCAAGTTCGAGAGAAACCGCATTGGGCACTATATGCCGTTGTGCTATTTCCACATTCTAATGATTAGCGGGCAGCAAAAAATTAATACTATACTTAGAAGCAAGCACTGCGGGCAAGGTAGCATGACCAGATTCAGAGCCTTGCATGCACCGCCACGCTGCACTCTTCTTTATATTACGTTGTACTTACAGAAGGTCCTCTTTCCAACAAAACCCATGGTTAACAGCTAGAAAAGTCAAATCACAGCCTCCCTCTCTACCGTAGTCGCTTGAATCTGAGTAAGACAGAGATAGAGAGACAGACGAACGAACGAACTAATCGTTTCATAGTAGGCGCTTAGAAACATCAAGAAGGACACAGGTTTGATGGAACGCAGATGACGAACCGACGGCTCTGCGCGTATTTCTATAAGCTTGGTCGTCGTTCGTCTTTTACACCTCAATGCTTCATAGAAGTTCTCTTCCGCGATAGGTCCTTTACGAGTCAAGCGTATGTTTTGATAACGTGCGCCTAATCACGCACATGTCGATACATACGGTTTAGCTCACACGTGCTCGATAACACCTGTAATAGTTAAAGCAATGACGCGTAATTTAATGTTGGAGAGGCAACCGGATGGCTCACGGTATTTGAGCTCCCGAAGTGTTGTGGAACCGCCCTGTGCAACCCGAATTGACCCAACTGTGACTGAGACTGAGACTCCGCACCGTGCCTCCCACGCGAAAATTGTCCATTGGCAATTGATTGTAATACCTTTTATTGCGCGTATTCCATTTTGACGAATTTCGCGTTTGTAAGGGTTGGGCCACAGCGGGATGAAATTTCATGGGAGAGGGATGGCATTTGTGCATATCATTTATCACATCATACAAGACTCAAAAACAAATGCCATCCGATTTCAATGATGTTAAGTGCATTTTTCCCAAGTTCTCGTCCATCACCATTTTTTCCCGGCTTCCAACTCTGACGGCTCGATAACCGCCCGGCCGGGAGGGATGGCATATTTGTACAGTGTCTGTATGTGATTAAGAACAAGCATGCCAATTTTCATCCGGTTGCCAGTCAATTTTTTTTTTCTTATCTCGCTTACTCGGCTCTGGTCCCACTTGGAGGGATGGCATAAAAATTTCATCCTCATCATCCTGAAAGTGTGTCAGGCTACCGCGTTTCAATCGGTTGCCACGCGACAATTTTTTTTTACCATCCGCCTCCTATTTCCGAACCAGTCACAGTTGGGTCAATTCGGGTTGCACACGGCGGTTCCACAACACTTCGGGAGCTCAAATACCGCGAGCCATCCGGTTGCCTCACCGACATTAAATTAGGTACGCGTCATTGCTCTGAATATAACACATTGGGCATGTAAGGCCTTGATTGACAGTGCTGACAGCCGCATAGCCACTCGCATTCTTGTAGCTGCACTAGAGCTTCGTGTGACGGTAGCATTAGGGTGAACATCCACCAGAGACGTGCGAAGCTGTTCTATACAGTCACACCTAGATAGAGAGGTGTGGGTCTAATATGTAGATATAACCTACACACCAAAAGGGTCTAAATATTAGAGTATAGCTTTCTATCTAGTACTATAGGGTGTGAATGTGAATACTCACCGTTGGTTGAAAAGTACCTACAGCTACGTGTCATATTTCATCGCAACACAACTTTGGTATACCTAGTCAACTGAGGCAAATGCGTCGATAGGGTGAATTGATGATATCTTCGAAACTGTACATTTTAGAACTATTACAATCGTCTTAAAGTTTGATAACCATACTTTGGTCATAAAGGGCTGTAATAGTGCTTAAATGTTGCGTTTCGAAGATATTTTCAAAAGACGCTTTCACCCCATTGACGCATTAACCCTGATAGACCTTATATGCTCATCCCAATGAAGACTTGATGCATGTGATAACCCTAATATTAGTCAATGCTGAGTACCCACCTACAGTAGCGAGACAGTTTGTAAGTGACACAAACTCAGAAATACCAATGGATGGGAGGGTGGTGCTAATTTCCAACAAAGCATAACTGTGTTAACTGTCAATAGGCAAAAAGGTAAGCCTGTGGGAATAGAAGTACTAGGTACTTGTTGTTATTCAGTCGAAAAACGACAGTTATCTACTCGTGATAGGAACTGGGTGTCTGATTAAAACTCTGATTTCTGACTGAGGACAATAGACCTCAATCTAATCATATAGACCCGCTGTACCTGGTGACCAAATTGCAGCAAAAGTGGGTCAAAAGTTGTATTCGTCCCACTGATTTGGACTAAAAAACAAGAAATCGACCATAGAAATGGATCAGAATTAAAAATATTTGTTCTCTGGAATAGTGTAGTTTTCCTCATCTCTCACTTATAATAAATCCCTAAATTAAAAAAAGAATCAGCCAGTATCAAACTAACCATTTTTATGTCCCCCGATGATTTCAGATTCCCATGAACGGAAAAATATGTAACTTTTTTCATAAGCACATTATTACTCTAGCCTCCGTTTAGGATAGTTTTTATCCGACTGCGACGATTAATTACTTTTCGGAAACATTTGACCTCATTAAATTATTAATTTCTTTTGCTTGAAATCGTAACCGCCATATCTGTCAACTGTCAGTGACGTCAAAATGGCGGGCTTGCCATAACTATCGAATATCAATAATTTCGATCCGGTGTTGTGATAGACCTTCACAAAACGCATATTAAATTCTAAAGCGTAAAAAAATAAACGATTCTGATATGGAAACTTATATGCGATAAGTTCGTATTGAGGCGTAATTTCAATAAATGTATCAACAAATTTCAACAAAATAACATCAAACGTCAAAAGTCTGACTCTGCTGTTCTTGCGTTCAGCCAAAGTCTATTGGAGTTTCTGCAAGATTGAATCACACGCTGAGTATTTAATTGTCACGATACTGCACGGCTATCACAAGACGGCGCGCGAGCTCTCTCGATTTTTCTCGCACTATATGTCTCTTTCTAAGTTATCTGATAACTGATAAGAGAGAGATGGATAGTTGGAGAAAAATCGAGACAGCTCGCGCGCCGTTTTGTGATAGCCGCGCTGGTTTGTCAGTATTTATATTTATCAGCAATAAACAGTATGTATGAAATCAGTATAGAACGGGCCTTTTATAAACATTAATTATGAAGCGCGTCAGTATTAGGCCTGCATCACACTGTAGCGGCCTGGCCGCGGCGGACAATAGTAAACTTGTCCGCCGCTGTCAAATTTAATATTGTCCGCCATCGCAGGCCGCGCCAGTGTGGCTGTGCCTTAAGCTTCAAGTTGATATTCAGCCAATATAGAGACCACAATAGAGACACAGAAATTGGCCAACATACACGAAAATACTTTTATCATAAAACCTGTAACACACATTATTATGTTGGCAAGGGCGGGAACATACACAAGATTTGCCAGAATGTGATAGTGCAATCTGAAACATTGCAATATGAAAAAAATAAACATATTGCTTTAACATTTGTAATAATTTCCTTTATTAGAAAGGGACTCGGACTCGCGTCATCGTTGTAGAACTTAGCTAGTGGTTAGGTATAGTTTGGAAAATATAAATTGGCCGTCTGTTGTCAAATTAAAAAGAAATGTTTTGTTCCACGTAAACACACACCGGTCAATGGGTACTCGAAAGGATTATCTATTATTAAATCCTAAACACATCTTTACCTGAGAGTCGGAGTGACTCAAGAACTCAAGATAATTTCAGTCATCCATCACGTTTTTATAATATAACATAACACAGTGTTAAAAATATGTAGAAAAGAAGATCAATTAACATTTAATACTGCAGCGTGTGTCTTACCTGTTAGATCTATTGCCACAGACATCTACTAAACTTTTACCCCATTATTCATAAAACTTAAAATACCTCTGATAAATAACATGTGTTTTGTCCCTTTCTTAATAATTTAAATATCAGAGTGACAGGTTTTAACGTCATTTTAACTAAAATATATGTAGGTTTATTGAAAGTTTTACATGACAGGTTAAAATTAGAACTTCAAACTTTTTTATTTGCAAAGATTAATTATATACAAAGAGATGACAAGATAGTATTGGAAACATTATTCTGCTATAAGTATTACAAAACAATAATACTAGCATGGAAATAATTAGAACTTATCTAAAAGGAACAATTTTGAGTCATAATATTGTTTTTCTTGCAATAGTTTTATTATGTTCCTTCGAAACATATTGAAAGGCAATGATGTTCGCGGGATGCGGTCGCGTGCCAGTCGGCCTGGATTTCTTGTATTACGGTGATATACATTTCCTGCTGTTTTAAACAAGTCAGGGTGCTTTTTAACAAATAAACAGACCTCTAAAATGTACATACACGGCAATGGTAGTAATTTTAATTTCTTAAAGGCTTGCATGACTTATATTGATTTACGCCACATATCGCTCTTAAGCATTTCTTCTGGGCTATGAAAACTCTTTTAAAATTTTAACAGTTTCCCCATAAGACCAGTCCGTAGGTATCTAACTGCATGTGTCCTATTTCCAAGAGAAGAAATGCGTTAACTCCTACATTGACATGCAAACGAAGTCGCAGGTACAGCTAATTTTTAAATATTCAGCCATTCATATATTTATGACATTTATCTGGTAAGGTCGTTAATACATAATACAACATAAACCCTGTGAGGGCGCAGCAATTGACAAGTTTGTAAGCTCGGCCGAATTTCACCTTCCCATACAAACGTAGTTACGCTCTCATTGTAAAACTACGTGTTGGATTGTGACGAATATTTGCATATACAATGACATGAGGTATATCTATGTCTGTAATTAGTTTATATGGTCCCAATTTATGAAACTAAGTAAATACAGCAAAAACTAGTTTTGTAAGAAAAACTTAAATTCGCTGTATCTTTTTTATTATGGTATCTGAAGCTACGTAAACTAATTTCAGACATAGATATACTTCATTTCATTGAACATGCAAAGTTTCGTTACAATCCAATACGTAGTTTTAAAATGAGAGCGTAACTACGTTTGTATCGAGCTTACTGCGGACTCTTAAGCTGGTTAGGTTCTCATTATCAATATTTAAAATCAAAGAAATCGTGCAAGGTATACAAAGTATTATCGATAAGGAATTTATTTATTTATTTAATCTTTATTGTACAAAAGAACAACTTATCGTACAAGGGGGTCGAAATTGCACCACGTCCGTAGGATTACCCATCGCTACCCTACACGTGACCCCTGGGTGGTGCTAAAAGTGCAATAACCGGGCAACCGTACTGTCTTTTCCAAGATCTCACGGTTCTAAATACTGAATAGTGTCATTGTGATTAAGTGAAATATATTGGTTTACTTAGCTATTAATCCATGAAACAATAAAAAATATACCATGATAGGTAATATACTACAATGCTTACTTACTTCGTAAAGGCACAGCGCACAGTCAGCCAAGAAATAAGGTACCACTTTTGACCCTTACCACGCAAATAATAGAGCGATACTTAGACCACTTTCTTGACTAACTTTACCTTTAGAATAACATCGACCAAATTTACAATGCCTACAATGGAAAGAGCCGACCCTGAATCGACTAATTAAAGCACTAAAAATACATGTTGGCGATGGAATAGGTTTCCATTCGAGGTTTCTATTTTTAGAAGTGAATTCACTTGATACTTTGCCGGCTCGAAATTTGATTGCGAAATCGGAGTTGGAACAAATCATCATCATCATCATCAGCCTATATACGTCCCACTGCTGGGCACAGGCCTCCTCTCGTGTATAAGAGGGAACGGGCAGTAGTCCCCACGCTGGCCCAGTGCGGATTGGGGACTTCACATACACCTCTGAATTTCTTCGCAGATGTATGCAGGTTTCCTCACGATGTTTTTCCTTCACCGAAAAGCTAACGGTAAATATGAAATCATATTCCGTACATAAGTTCCGAAAAACTCATTGGTACGAGCCGGGATTCGAACCCACGACCGACGTTTGACAGCCGCATGCCTGAACCACTGGGCTACCGTAGCTTTTTGGAACAAATGCCACTACGGAATGCTAAGTATAGATCAATAATAACTGCCAATACAAATAGTAAACTAAACTAGTAGGGATTTTGTAAATCTCTACCCATGTACCTAAGTATTAAAGGAAACTATAAACTAAGAAAGAAGGCATTATATCAGTAACTCAGTACCATATAATGATAATGAATTGTTCTGGAATGGACTGGATCATGAAATATTTATGAATATGAACATTCGACTAAAGTCGTGTGTCACACATCAAGCTCTTTTTTTGCATCAAAGCAAAAAAGAACAAACACTTGAGTGGGGAAATATACCCCCCTAATACCTTCACGTCTTTAAACGCAACATGTACTCGTATATACGAGTATTTTTAGTAAGTCCTTGCAATCCCTAACTGATAAATATAAACACATTAAAAATTAAGCGCGTCTTTTGTTGGCATAGTGCATTACTAAGTTAGTCCAAGTAACAACCATATCTATCATGACCTGCTTTCGTGTCTTATGTCGTCTTGTGTTCCTGCTTCCTGGTGGTTATACTTAGTAAGGCCGCCAGAGCTCCCGAGGATGTGTTGAATTGAAATTGCACGCGTTCGTGCTAAAATCAACAAACGTTGGCAACGTGCTTGTGAACCTTCAGGAATCGTAAGCGTCCATAGGCATTGGTGTCGTCTTACCACCAGGCAGTTCGCATGCTTATTTGCTAGCGTTGTAAATAAAGGCACATCCGTGTCGACGTGAAAATAAATAATAATTTTAGACATTGTATAAGTACCAAACAACCTAATTTACACAATGCAGACAAAAACCAGTTTAGTATTTTTCCATGTCCCGATACGGGCAGAACGGGCACACAAACATCATGTTTTTGCGCAGCTGGGCTTCGATTAGCATGGCCGACACATTGCGATCCGCGCTTGTACAAAAGAAGAATACGGTATTGTTTGTTCTGTTCCGTAGCTTATTGCGTTGTTTGAATGGCATTTGTTTACATTCTTGACGATTTACTATTAACATATGAATTCTTGAATCATTAGATATCTATGCATAGTTAATTAATCAATCGATTCCACATCTATACATCTATTGCCTTCTCTACTTATGATTACCTATGTTTACATTACAGGAACATGAAACATGAGTAAGTATGTTACCGAAGAAACGCTAGTTTTCGGGGAAACGCAAGTTTTTGAGTTTTGAGTAAAATCTTGCCGAGTAGAGACGTAGGTTGATCTTCACACACTTATTTTGGTATAAACTAAAATAAGTGTGTGAAATTGGATCACTGATTTAAAAATAGAGAATTTTTCAATCTTTATTCATTTAAAGAGGGTTTTACAAAATGCCATCCTCCTAGTGGCTTTCTTATTCTAATTACTTCTTAATTTTAATATTTTGAATGAAGTCTTAACTAAGTTGTATCCTAATGCCGCCTTTACTCTTATAATATGTGTAGGATATTTCAACAGGGCTCTGGACACTTTCTCATTGTGGCACATATGAACGTCGAGACTTCTCAAAGTTTTATGCAAAAAAACTTCAACCTGATGTGCAAGTGGCCCCATGATGTAGGCTTATCCGTCAACTATAAAAAAAAAACAAATTAATGCATACACATTCATCATAATATGAAAAGTTGCATCACTTCTAAAATCGTGGCCCACAAGCACTGTACAGAGTACCATCTCTGTAATTGTAACTGTCTCGATGTTGTAAGCGAACAGATTTACCTAGGATTGAAAATAACTAGACAACAAAAACTGGGGTCGACACGTCGACCAAGTATGTAGTTAACTCAGATCAACTTTGTTTTAACTATTTATACTTATAAAAATAAACTGCCTTATAGGACATTGAGGTTGCTGTATTTGTCCATCCTCATCATATGGCATGCATTCCACCAAACGCTGCCATCTTGCAGGCACCGCTAGGCTATGAGCGCTTCGGATATTTGTCCATGGCGGACTCTGTCATAAATTATGGCTTGTCCAACTATGGCAGAACTTAAAACATACTTAAATAACATTCATAATCTGCAAATAAGATTACTGGAAAATATTGTACCCTTGAAAATCTTGAAATAAGAAAAAGCAGAAGTAAAATAATTATGAAAGACTATTTAAATACTGCAGGGTATTGTCAGTTCATGACAAGGTTGACCTAGCCGTTGTTATCTAATAGAGTGGGAAAATCCCTGAATTAACTGTCAAACATCATTATCAATCGTTTTTTTTGTTCTGGTTTTGTTTGTTGTTGGACAAGGGGGGTTGACGTCTCCTTCGCTTTTCAACCTGTATGTGACCCAGCTGATCGATGAGCTGGGTAGCACTAAAGTCGGCTGCTCGATTGACGGACATATTGTGAATAGTATTAGTTATGCAGACGACATGGTGCTGCTCAGCCCATCGATCTCAGCACTCAGAAGGTTATTGAGAACTTGTGAAGAGTACGCTAAGTTGCACGGCCTCTTATACAATGTAAAAAGAAGTGAGCTTCTAGTATTTCATCCTAAAATTCGTAAAGTGACGACCATGCCCTCAGTGTTGCTAAATGGTGTAGGACTCGTCAGAGTTAAGCAATTTAAGTACCATGGCCATGTGGTGACAGAGGACTTGAAAGATGATAGCGACGTGGAGAGGGAAAGGAGGGCGATGGCGGTTCGCTGTAACATGCTGGCCCGCAGGTTTGCACGATCTAGCATTGAAGTAAAGATTACCCTCTTTAAAGCCTTCTGCCAAACTTTATATACGTGCAATCTGTGGGTCAATTACGGGCATTTTCACTTTTAGATGTCCCGCGTGTTCAACATTTTTTTACTGCGTTAAGCATTATTTTATCCCGAGTTTTATAATTTATACCCATGGAACACATATTTAACTAATGGTTTCGTCAATAGTTTTAGGTAAGATAAGCATAATGTAATTATAATATATTTTTTAAACAGCCAAGATACCGGTTTTTCACGTGTCCCACCCTAACTTTATGGTTTCGCAAGTCACAACGTGCAATTTTTTTCTACTATAGCTGTCGAGTTTTAAATGTTACTAGAATCTAAAGAGTATTACGGGGGACATGAACAAAGTTTTGAATTGAACCTTGCTGCTTTTGAATTAAAAACTGAATTTAAATAACATTGCCTGAAACTGATGCCACCTGACAAGTCAGGTTTGTAACGATCAAAACTACATTGAAATTTCTACCAATCCACATTAAACTTTGGGAATGGCAACATTAATAACACGTGATCGGTCGGCAAACAATAATTGTAAACCGCCAATACGCGACAGGAAGTTGTAAAGGGAATGTTTGTCAGTGGACTGCAGACCGTACACGTTTCGTCAGTCAGGTTTGTGATCAATTTTCTTTAATAATATTAGCTTTTACATTATGTTCATTTATTATAGATGGAAATTGATAAGCCTGCAACTGTTTTTTTACAAAAATAATAGTTTAATTATGTAAGATGAGTTCAGTGTTAAATTCTGATTGTAGTTAAGTAGAAAAACGTAACGTCAGGTTTGTAACAAATCGCTCCGTTACGTATAGGCTGACCGACAATGTTACAAAACTGACGTCAATAGGGTGGTATTACACGGGCGTTCCATTCGAAATCTCCATATCGTCAGTAATTTGAAAAAAAAAAACAGAAAGAAAATGTATTAACAACGCGTGAGTTGAATACATACTTAGGGCGTTTTAACTTTGAATTTTATGTGAGGGTTCGATCTTTTCGTCATGAATACGAGATTTTATCAAAGTATTGACGATTATGAAGCAAGTGTATTCAGTTGTAACTATTAAGTACGTACAAGACTGATTATTATCTTAAATAATTACCGCATTGTTCTATTATAATAAAAATAATTAATATATACAGTTTTCTCATTACCTTAGCGCATCATGTAACCCCAGCCTAAGAATTTTGAGTTTGTCAGTTTCGTAACTGTCCCACTTGCTCAGTTGCTTTGTTTGGTCTCTGTTTCATTTCGTATACGCTTTTAACCCAAGGTTTCTTTTTTATAGAGAACTACCCAAAAATATACATTAAAACAAATGCATCTATAAACGATTTTTTCAAAATATTGATCGAAATAAACAAAATAAATAACATAATGGTATCAACAGTTACAAAACTGACATTAAAATTTATTTTCAGGCAATAATAACAGTTTGTTTTATTAAACGACCTGTTTATATGAAAATATAAGTCATTTGCAGCAAAACAAATGCAAAATATTGCGGATTAATTTTGTAGTTAAAGCTTGTCAACGAAATTAACATTGTAACAAAACTGACCGGTCTGGACTACACTGTCAGGTTCTTTTATCAATAATTCAAAAACTAAGCGTATTTAGGTGGGACTCGTCACAGTTTTAGTAACTTTGGAAAATAAACTTCATAATAGATTAGAACATTCACCATAAAAACACGTTTTTTTAAAAAGTCATAATTTTCATCCTGGTGCACAATTTAGTGAAAACGCCCTTACACGCAGCGAGCCTTCAACGCCCTCCGAATACAATACAATAATGCTTTCAGGGTGTTGTTGGGGCTCCCACGCTACTGCAGCGCTTCAGCAATGTTTGTGTACGCGCGCACGGAGGGGTTCAGCGCGGTGATTCGTCACCGTGTTGCATCACTCATGCGCAGGGTGCGGGGGAGTCACAACACCATCCTGAGGATGGACTGCCCCATTCTGAGACACTGGGTACGAACGCATGCGCACGTACCGGGTGTTCCTGAGGGTGGCAGGTACTTAAATTGAATTGTATTAGCACTAAAGAACAGCATTAACCTAACCTAACTAACATAGTTTTAAGTGTTATGTACCTACCTAATTAAATAACTAAAACTAATACTATATGGATTTTGTCCGAAATAAACAAATTTTATTTTTATTTGTTTTTATTTTTATCATACTTTATTATTAGAATAGTAGTTTTATGCAATTAGTAGTTACAGTTACATTACATACACGGTGAAGTAATGAAAAAGAAATATCTACTAGGCGTAGACTCAAATAATTTTTGTATGAAACTACAATTCACCAATATTTTTTGTACAAGTTTGTTTTTGCTTAATTTATAAGTATTCTCAATTTAAATGGACTAATATTAACAAGTGAATAATGCTCAACACGGAAAATAAATCAGATTAGACTACCTCCAAAAGAAAATAACTTATCTTGAAATATGGCGCGTGAAAAACAGAGAATAGGTACATTTTTTGTGAGCCTTAGCCATTTATTACAAGTATTCTGATAAATACTAAATATAATATAGAGAGATTAAATATAATTGATATAATAAAGAGAAATAATAGATCAATAATATACTTACTCGTAGCATTGCAAGCTCATAAGCTCATTGCTCGTAGCGTTGTACATGGTGTCATTGGGGTCAAATTATACAATTCGCTCCCACAAGACATATCTGAATTGGATAATGATATATTATTTAAAATTAAACCTAAAACGCTATTAATTGACCGGACATATTAATAGCATTGATGAGTTTGTCGGATAGCGTAGCTGACAAAACTAACAATATGACTACTAGAATAAGTATGTACCATCGTACCATGAATATTGCATGATTATAATCTATTGACATTAACATTATTTGAAAATGAAATGTAAATCATTATTATTTAAGTTGACATGTAAAATACATTTTACTATCAAGAAATAAATAAAATGAAATGAAATGAAATTAAAACTTAATTAAGTATCTAAATTCCCTACCAAATTTTTGGTGGGCGTCTTGGGTTATAATTATTACTCTCTTGAAGTAAGGCGTAATTTTGCGCTTCTCTCCACAACCCACAACCTGCAGCATCTTGCGTAGCGAGTCTGACTGCACGCGTTATACATACCTACGTATACGGCCGTCTGTCACAATAAGCCATGAATCACTAGAATAATTTAGCTTCATTAGCTTCCATTTTAAACTTCCGGAGGTAGGTAATGTTAGCTAGACCTAAGTAAACAGCATTTATTAATGCATACGTCCGTGTGTCGTTAACCATTGCCTATTTGTCGAAGCTCAAATCAATATTAGAGTATATTTATCCGCCTTGACGTCAAACAAGAATTAAGTAGGAAGGTACTATGGATTGATTGCGATAGACTTAACTATACCCTCATTTTATTTTACAATATAACTCCCTGACTGGGTCTTCCCGGGGGACTACAGTATGGGGTTCATGAAGAAAGGAGGTACAGGTATTTAAAGAGTCGTCAACGGGCATGCAAGTCCCCTGGAGTTGTAAGCGTCCCCAGGCTACGGTAAACCGCGTACCACCAGGCGGGCCGTACGCATGTTTGCCACCGACGACACCGACCTATAAGGGAAACCGGCCAAGTGCGTGTTGGGCCACGCGCAGTGTCGTTTCGTCGTTGCCTGTTTGTCTTCGTTACATCGACTCGCGCGTGCCAACTAAATGGTGCGGTTGCGTCGGCCGAATTTGTATGAGAAATGACCTTTCCAATACTCATAAAGTTGGTCGACTATTACTTGGTAACTAAGTTATGCCAACTTAACCGTCCTAGTTTTACTTACTTTTAAATTCATTATATGTACAACTTCCATGATTGTTTCACATACCCTGTAGCCAACCATTCAGCCAGCAGGGGAGGGGCGGGGGCGGAACAGTTATCTCCAAAAAACATTAGGCCTTGTCTGTATTTATTATGATCTGGGTACTCAAATCACTTCCCATAATAACTACTGAACGCACGTCGTCACGCAAACGGATCTCTAAATAGAAAAAAGGTTTTGGAGAACCCATATTATTTTTGAACTAGCTATACCACATACCGTGGATTTACCAAGAAAAAAAAATGACCTCCCCACCCCACTTTACGTGTATGGGAGGGATAGGTACTCTAAAAATATACTTTTTCAAAATTGTATTACTTACTTTTGTCGCCGCGATTGATTTATTTACCCATGCCGAATTGCAGCTTTATGGTAGTTGATTGAGCTAAGCCGCAGACGGACAGACGGACATATATCTAAGGGTTCTTTATTGACTACAAAATCCTAAAAAACTACCAGTTTAACAGTGCATTGTGGCTGTGTCCGTCTTCGGTCACATGACCTCCAGGTTAGTTTGGGACAGCTGCCTAATTATGTAGGTACTTAATACTCATCATCATCCTAGCGTTATTCCCGGTTGTGCCCAAAAGGAGCCCGGGGTCCGCTTTGACTTCTAATCCCAAGATTTAGCATCTAGACACTAGTTTTACGAAAGCGACCGCCATCGGACCTTCCAACCCAGAGAGAAAACTAGACCTTATTAGGATTAGACCGGTTTCCAAACGATTTGTTCCTTCTTCGAAAAGCTTCTAAGTTTTTGAACAGGTCAGTCATCGAGATCATGAAATCAATATCACACAGATACTCGTTATGCTCATAGTTAAATTGCTCACGAATAGATTTTTAAACTTTACCGGTATATCGATTGCAAGATAATTGGACCCTTTATACATTTTATATGAGAACGTTAATTGCAATAATTATTTCGTGAACACGTCAACTACATTGGTAGTCTACTAATAATTATATGTTTTTTTTAATGTGACAGTGACAAATCGACAATACTAGTACCTAGGTACTAGTTTATAAAGCAGCAACACAACCAGGGTCAAGGCTAACTATATAGTATCATTGTTACAAATGTGTAGATACAATATACATGTATCAATTATGTTGATAAGCATGAAAATACGGAAAGATTGATCTTTAGGCCATACGAATCAATTTGACCTGTAGCACGAAAAAAAAACAAAAAAGGAGAGGAGTTATGACGACGTCTTTATCTTGTAAATATTTTCAAAATTGCTTTCTAGGGGTTGGATATCTATAATTTTAGGTATATTTTACAAATAATGACTCAGCCATTTTGAAAATGATTTTTATTTTTATTTAAAACAAGTAACTGGAATATAATAAGTGATATATTTTTAGAATCGGCTTTGTAAGCCCTTCCATTAGATGCCACACACCACACCATACAAAAGAAGATGTCGTCATAACTAACTCCTCTCCTTTTTCTTCTGCTTCGTTTCACTTGTTTTCCGTTTGTCCGACCCTTCACTTCGAACGTTAACAGCTGGTCCTTTTATGGTTTCGCTTTTGTAATTGTTTGACATTTTTGACAAAACAATGATTCCCAGTTATTGGTATACATTATTCCGAAGTAAGGATTCCGTGGATAATCTGTTCGTGTTTTATCAAATCGGTTTTATTGTATTTTGACACATTATTATTGTTTATACGGAGCAAACATAATATATGTTACTAATTCACAGTCCTCCCGACCCAATGCTGTTTTTTCCTCTCTCAATGATATGAATAAGTCATCGTGATTTGCAAATTATACTCATAATATAATACATATTATGTAAGTATTAGATACTAAAAAAAAAAGTTCTGGCGCTTCGCCAGCCGCTGCCGCGGCTTGCTCTCTTCGCTCGCTCGGCTCGCGCGCTATAGGATCGCGGTTCAACCTAACACTCCTCGCTTCTCTCGTCGTCGTCGTAACTACACCGATCTGCCTTAGAGTCTCTATGACACTACTTTGAACTTCACTCAAAATGAATATTTGGCTAAACGTATGTAATCCGAAAAGTAATGATTCATAAGTCAAAAATTGGCTGTGAAACAAAAGCAGTAACAAGCCAAAGCTGAAATGACTGTAGCGGTAAAAGATTTTCGGACAACTGAAATATTTGAATAACATGAAATGGTAAAGGAAAAAAGCAATGAATTGTATATATTCGGAGAAATCTTAAAAATAAGAAAAGTTTAAGGACAAACAATATTCGGTCAATAAAATATTGTGATTGTGATAGGTTACCCTTTGATTGACTATGACTAATTTATTCGAGTTCAAAAAGGTTCTATCGATTCGTCAGAGAGTATAACACATAAATATTAAAGGGTTTTGCTTTTTGTTTTAATTTACTTGATTTTATCCCGGAAATAGTCGTCAACATTTGCACGAACCTACACTCTATGCGGAAGTCGTGGGTAAACGCGATTTATGTATAAGTAGTATAGAATCACAAATATACGCAAACAATCCAAAAAAAGAAATGTTATCAACCAATTGTCCACTTGAAGCGAATCACAGTTTAACGCCAGTGCGCTCGCACCGGCCCGCACCGGATGAGACGCATGAGCTTAACGAGATAATTCTACGTTATTATACAAAACGGAACATTGGGATTTATATCGTTTTAAGTTTTACTGATTTCTTATGATTGTATAATGATAGCATTCCCTTGGCAGTACATAGGTACTTAATACAATACAACAAATTATTTACAGAATTGTGTTACCAAGAAGGTCAAGGAAGATTTAGGATTAAAATTAACCTACTATGATCATTATGTGCGAGTAGGTACTAGATTAGAGAATATTAGGTTCCGTTCATGGTTTCAGATTGGTAATGAGTTAGAACTGATGAACCGGATTGTGGCCTTGTGTCTCCAAAGACACAAGGCCACAATCCGGTTCATCAGTTCTATACCTCAGTCGCATTATAGTATATTTCACACAATCATTATGGCAATTTAACTCGGCGTGCGTGTAGGCAGACGAAACACATTGAAGCGCGGGTCAAATCGGAAGCGACGAATAAAAACAGACCTGCAGTGCTCCAGCACCGAGCTTGCACCGGAAGAGAACCATAAGGCTAACAAGATAATGCCAACCTATCCAACAAAACGACTAATCTTGCAAGATCCTTATATGTAGTACAAGCGGAGGTAAATAAAAATTAAATTACCTAATTGGCATATCTAAGTAGTCTAGGTGCTATACTAACTTCCGAGCTCATTAGCACGACTTAATCAAGCTATTATTAATTATCTTTTATCGGCCGTCTCCGCCCACTTTCCACAAAAACCAAGGTGGCCTATGACATATTATAATCTTGATTGTTTAATAATTGTTATATTGTATACTGCCCCAACACTGTACAAAAAGGACGACCGATTAACTCGGTCGGTACCGCACAGCTTGTCTTTTCTTAGTTTTCTTCTACAATCATCAATATTGGAATAATACTAATAACAGGGTTGAAGTGTGTTGTGGGCGATAGGCTAGCAACCTATCACTGCAATATCACATTTTGTCGATATTTTATACCCACAATTATGCTAAAAGTGGCGCTGGAACATACGTTTCATGTGCTCTGCCTACCCCTTTTGGGAATAAAGGCGTGAATGTATGTATGTATGTATGTGTATGTACTAATAACACACTACGGGCGACATGTTTAGAACACTTCGGGAGTTCTTCTTCAGGATTAGTGTTTGATTTGAACTGTGTAATTATTGGGTGCGTAACGAGCGACATAAAAACTTTTGATATATTTTCACTGGATATAACGATGATATAACAACATTTGATATATTCTCATGTAATATAAGTATTAACAGATACATTGTAATTGCAATATAACAACTATTAATCTAACAGTCATAACGTATAACACACATTGGATATAACTTTGTTCGGTATAAAACTGAGTTGGTATAATGTATTATTATCATAATCTGGAATACTTACTACTAATATTTCTTACCTATTTTACTCTAAGGCAGGTTGGTGTAGGTACGACGACGAGTAACCACTGACACACAAAAGTATAATAGCCACTGATAATTATAACAATGGTATTATTTGTAGGTTAGGTTAGCATTAACTTAGTGTCCATTAGAGCGGAAATAGGCACCCCGCGAAGCGGGGTGACGTCGACACGCTGGCGGTTAGGTTAGGTTTAGGTTAAGTTAAAATAATTAACGTGTGTGTGAAAAAAATATATATATCTTATAAAACATTACACCACTAATAATTATATCCAATATACATTATATCCATTAAACGTTATATCAAAAAAGTATTATACTATTTGAACATTATACGCCATGAAATTGTACTGATTGTTGTTATACCAAAAATTTATTATGTTCCTTGAGTGATTATATCCAATGAAATTATATTAAATGTTGTTATATCTTGTGAAAATATATCAAAAGTTGTTATACCAATCATAACACACCCGTAATTATTAGCATTCTTTCAACGTGTCTCACGAAAGTTCAATTCCGATCATTATTGGAACTAATCCACTCACAATTTAATACTACCTATACTCACCTTCGAATCGCTAAACTTAAGTGGCAGTGGGCAGGGCACATAGCACTTAGAACCGATGGCTGTTGGGGCGGAAAGGTTCTCGAGTAGCGACCGCGTACCGGAAGGCGCAGCGTAGGTAGACCCCCCACAAGGTGGACTGATGACCTGGTAAAGGCTGCGGGAGTCCACTGGATACGGGTGGCGCAGGACCGGTCACTTTGTCACTCTTTGGGGGAGGCCTATGTCCAGCAGTGGACGTCTTTCGGCTGATATGATGATGATGATACTTACCTTATTATTAAAGCGGCGCCAATGCACACAACTTCATCTCAGAAAAGACACAGATAAGCTTCAAGAAAGAAGTACCAAAATAATTCACACAAGTCTGATAGGGGCTCAGTACAAAGATCTATTCTATACATGCACGATGATTCTTAATTCATGATCAGGAGTAAATTTTTCTAATTCGAAGTTACCTAAAACAGACGTTCTTTTGTTTCTGAATAAAACTGAATAAGGAATCACTTTACAATTGAAAATCATTGTCACCCTAACGGTAGTTTGCAAAAATTTTACGTATGTGTGTTTGACGTATCTACTTAACTTCAAAAATGTAGGGTGACCAAAAATTTAGTGGATATTAGTGTTAACATTATCATTAAATTTAATTCAAACAGTGATTTAATTGCATGAGACCTCATCCATTGAAATCCGTTTTGGCTGTTTATCAATATTTTTCGACTCCTGATCACGGATTAAGAATCATCTTGTATATTGACGACATTTACCTTGCCAAGGTCCAACGATTGAATAAAATAAATCTGGCACGTGTTTCCTTGCCATATTTCTACCACAAAACTTGGCTCTCAATACGGAATATTTTTAAGTGGAAACTTTAGTCATTCTCGAATGACGAGTGAGGTTTTAAGTACTTTGTATAATTAGTTACTTATGTATCTAATTATCCAGCATGATCTTTTGTCGGACGTGCATTTGTTCCTCTTACTTAGGCCGCGGACTGGGCTGTTATTCGCTAATAGGCGCTAATGCGGCTCACATCGACGGTCACCCGTCACGAAACTAGACCACCTACGCTTAGTTAATACACATCGCGGTGTCAAGATATATTTGTGGGTTGAGGTGAGCTTAAAACAAGTAACAGAATAGGGGGACTGTACGCTTGGCCGGCCTTAAAAACCGACTTTCCAGAGACGATGCGTAGAACTCATAAAAACGATTGAAATCCTTCTTTTGCACTTGCATCTGTGAACTGTATAATAACCCAATATCGCCAAGATACGTGGCTTCAAAATATAGGTCCATATCCATCAAAATTCGCAAGTAGGTACCTACCAAACTAACATGCAATGTTAAAATGTAGTTCTGTGGAAATGTTCGATGAAATATTATTTCAAATGCTTTAATGAAATCCTTTTATTTTTTGTCGACATTTTCACATGGCTTTATCAGCCAGTATGAGTAGCGAGTCAATGCTCTTTCCGCTTTTGTCATTTGCTTTTAGTTCTGCCTCACTGTCAAATTATAATCCAACAACAAATATTCATTTGTTTTATGCCGAAACTGGTGACGTTAACTAGTTGACTTCAGAATTTATGTTTTAATAAATTAAATTATACTAAGTAAGTATAAGTACTAGTTAGTTAAGTACTAGTAGTACTAGTTTGTAAAGTATAAGTATTTTAAAATGAATAAATAGCTAAATATTTGGAGCAACTCTTATACGCATCGACCTTGTCCCAAACTAAGCAAAGCTTGTATTATGGGTACTACACGACGATATACAGATGCCGTCAAACTTCTTGAACATGCGGGACGAAGTGGGGGGGCAGCTCGCAGGTACAATTCGCCTTTGCGCAGGCAAGGTCAAGTGTTCAAGAAGTTTGACGGCATCTGTACATACCTACTTATATAGATAGACTAGCTTCTTTTCGTGACTTCGTCCGCGTGGAACTCGTTGACCTATATCTGTGTGTGTAGCTCCTTACAAACATTCACCTCCTAAGACGATGATTCCCGGAATAAAAACTATTATATACCTAGGTACTCGTATTTTAATCCAGGTAGGTAATACACTATATTGTATGCCAAAATTCATTATATAATCCGTTTGAAGTGGGCTAATAAGTTAACTAGGAAAATTTATTCATAAAATATAAAGTAAAGGATAATCCTACTAATATTATAAATGCGAAAGTTTGGATGGTAGGATGTTTGTATGTTTAGATGTTTTTCAATGACGCTTAAACGGTTCAACCGATTTGGACGAAATTCTACAGGAAGATAGTTTATAGCCTTGAATAAAATATAGGATAGCTTTATCCCGGGTCCACGCAAACCAAGTCGCGGGCGGACGCTAGTTATTAAATAAGGGATAAACTGGCCAAGATCGAGTCGGACTTACGCAGCAGTGAAATGCGCCTGGTGAAACATTATTATGAATGATTGATATGTATAATGATATCACCACCTCGCGAGCATAATTTTGGTACAATTTCTGTTTGATAGAATTCTCTGATGTTAGTTATCAATTTGCGCCATCTAGCGAACTTAATTCTAGTTCAATTTCAGCTCGATAGATGCCCCTTATATTATGTTTTTGATATTTTAAGACCAATAAAAATAGTATAGACGTACAAAAAGTTTTAATGGGTTTTATTTGATTCTAAAATTATGAAAACAACAGTAAAATAACTCTTAACTAAAATTATAAATGTAAGTATGTGTAAATTCGCAAACAGAACATTTTATCAGTCCACAATTTTAATTAAATTTGGCCCTGGTCCAGCACGGCCCCAAGGTTGTGTTGGACTCAAATTGGCATAAATTAAGAACGATAAGATTGCATGAATGCATTCTAATCCACAACCGTCGATTATGTTCTTATTGCTTAAGCTTTGCTTTAACCTGTGACTGGGGTTTTCTCGACTTTAATACTACGAAAATTCAACTTTTATACAAAAAAACAAAAAACCGATAACGGATCGTTTACAAATAAAAAACAACCTAAAATGATAAAAAGAAAACAAAAAACCTTCTCATCGCTAGGGTTCGAACTCGCAGCCATCAAGAAAGCAGAATAACTATTGGTCGTCGTCGAAGAGTAAGCATACCAACAGCCAGCTTTTTGCGAGAAAAAACAGAAAAAACTAATTTTCTCGATAATAAGACCCAAGGTAGATCGGTTTCTCGGCCCCATATACCCCTATACTGCGAATTTCATCAGAACATGATCACAAATATATATAAGTATTAGATACAAATATTGCTCGTTAAGTGGTATCGGGTAAGGCCGGTAGCGCCATCTATTGTGGAGTTCTTCACTCTGAATTTCTAGCAAGTTTTAATCCCTTTAGAAGATGAATTTTTTAAAACGTTGAAATTATTTTTCTTTTAGTATTTTAATATGGAACCATTTACGAAGTTTCAAATACCTAGCTCGAAAAGTTCACTCTCCATACAAATTTTCAACCCATTTTTGACCTAGGGTATGAATTTACAAAAACGCTGAAATGAGTTTTCTTGTATGAAGTGTGACCGTGTGAATAATACTTACATGTAAAACATCCATGACTCGGGAACAAATATTCGTGCTCATCACACAATTAAAAATGCCTTTGACTGGGATTCGAACCCCTCTAATTTAAAACCTGTTTATTATGTATTTAGGATTTTTAGGTACTTATTGTAGAAATGAGCACGAAAGCAGACGACCGAAACAGAAGAAAAGGTGCAATAGCTCGTCTAAGCAATTGTTCACTTAGCTGATTAGATATAATTATTAATGGTATCAATTAATGATTAGTCACGTTGTTCCTTCCAATGGTCTTCTGGCGTTTTTTTGCATATTTTCTATAACCACCCACTTGCTTGTGGCAACCACAGTTGCCAATTTCGCGCACCCCTAAACTGATGGTGGCAACTGTTGTTGCCAAGCGAAGTACGGGCTTCTCTGATACAGAAAAAATTAAAGCAATTAAATACCTACTCATTCGAGCCACATTGTCGGGCCCGGAATGGAGGTTTGAATATCTTTCGAACCGATTGGTGAGTCAGTCAAAGGAGTCAGTTGCATAACAATATCCTAGGTGCCCCGCGCGTAGAACCTTATTAGGTTAAGTTAAGGTTTGTTTTCTAATAATCCTGAAGTCCAATACCTCAAAAACGGATACAGATTAGCATGAAATATGGCTAAGAACACTCGGGATAAAATTATCTATGACACAAAAAAACTAAACGAAGATCGGTTCATCCGTTTGGGAGCTACGATACTACAGACAGATACAAAGACAGACACCGTTAAACTTATAACACCCCTCTCTTTGCGTCAGGGGTTAAAAGGAGTTTTGCCGAACTGAATATTCGGATGGTAAATTAAATTTAGTGATTGCAATACATAACCAAAAATTACCCAATATGTCTGCCGTCGTACTAGTGGACGACATAGGCATCAGACCAAAACACGCATTAAAATAGACATTGAAATTACACAATTAGTTTCATTTAAGTCATGTCATTAGCTAGGTAGATGTTGGCATTGGTAACTTCTTGTTGGTAAATATTGGTATTTCCTCTCGATCGAGCTTAATGTGATAGCCAACCTTAGTCATCGCTTAAATGGTATTGCACCATAATTATTAATATCAATTTCAGAGGTAGGTATCGAACTGTTGCTCGATGGTACCTACCTTTATTGCGAGTTAAAATACCTTTTAAACTGTGGAAAATCAGGCAACTCGTAGCGCAGTGATAACTGATAAGACTACTGAAGTACTTCATTATACAATTGTAAGTACAAAATATTAGAACCGTCCCAACAAATATGCCTTGTTCATTTAGAAGTCGTCGACCTAAGCTGACTTCATTCTAACGCAATCATGAGATTTACTGGAAATGTAAAATAAGGTATTTAAAACAAAAACAAACCGCAGGTTTCGTTCAAGACACACAATAATCACCCGCAAGCCACTTCGTTCAAAAATGCAATCAAGTTAATAATCAGCCATAGACATCGTCAATATCTCCTTTTAAAGTCTCGCAAGTACCTAAACAGTTGGACACGATTTCGCCATTACATCACTTGTTGTGGAAGCAAGCCGAGATACCTACCTGCCAAGTTATATGTCGAAATGAAAAAGCATAAGCACTTAAGATTTACACGGGACATACGCCTCTAACGCCTCTTAACATTGGCAAAGATAACTCGATAATGAGTGCTAAACTTGTTTACGTATACTTAGTACCTAGCTTTTCTCATAGGTTTTATATTAATTCTACTCGCTCGGTATATTAGCACAGCCGACAAGTCTTTGTTGGCAGCTTATGCCCAGCCCGATGGTACCACGCTGAAAGAATTTATGAATCAATGGTAGACGTAAATATTGATTCATTGTGATTATGATATGGGCTTGAGAGGAAGTTTATGAAGTTCTATAATTTCCTTTTAAGGGTAGTAGGTAAGCCAGATGATCATTTTTGAAACGGCTCATAAGTTAGCTGGAAAATAAAAATTAGAAAAAAATATTGATATATTAATAATCTGAACCTTAGCATTTTTTGTAGGCAGAGCATTAGGAGGACATTTTTCAACTTTTGGTACTGCTTCTTCTTCTTGTGGTTAGGCACAATTTGTATTTTCACGGTTCTTTTGAATAAAGATTGGTAATTAATTGACTTATCTGGTTGATATAAGAGCAGGCGGCTTCGCAATTCAGATCAGCATTGCAATTTCTGCGAGGAAATGCCACCATCTTCGGTACAATGCCTAAAACAAACATTCCCTGGTAGAACCTTTTTTAGATTTAACTTAGTTTTAATTTAATTTAGTCAATGTTAATTATCATCTTGAGTTTCCAAAATAATTCTCGTAACGTCTGATATTGCAATTGATGTTTTGACAATTAATCCAGTCAAGATTGCCAAACCTCGACATTACGGGGAGTTTGATGAATTTAGTATGAATGTTCGATGTTTTCGGCTCCCAAAAGTCCATGAGTCAGGACTCAGAACCTTGTAGAACGGCAGCCCTCTTGGAAAATGGGTTCCATTTGTGAGAAATTCGCGTCTGTGCGAAAACTACGTACTCTATGTAAATATGGTCTAGGGAATATTAAAGCTTAATAAATTCTACATAAGTCTGACAGGAAAACATACCTTCATGGAGAAAATCTCATGTCACCAAAATGGATTTACCCGTTCGTTCAGAATTGCCACTTTGATGGAATCCAACGAATGAGGTGTCATTAGATTCAGTTGATACAAACAAAAGATGTACACATTTAATATATCTACCTGACAAAGCATTACGCAGTCGACCAGCCGGACCATGTGTTTATACTTATTGCGAATAAAAAAAATCGATATGGTGAAAGTGAGTGTCAAATCGGAAATCAAAACTTTAGATAGACGCCGCGACGCCGCTTAAATTATTGGAAGGACTTCAAATTTCAATAAACGTGACATATCGGTTGGCAGGATAGTAGGTATAACGCATCAGGGCCATTAAGCAAAAAATTTATGTCACCACTGTGTTATAATTATACTAACTACTGGGTGAGTGATGCTGAGTGAAGCTTAAGTACCTAAACAATTTTTTATAAAATGTTATTGTAATTTCAAACTGTTCAATGTTTTTAATAACAATCTTAGACAATAGAGGGAAATTAAACCATCCATAGGTGAGATAAATCAGGTCGATGACAAGATTACAAAGGATATTGTTTAGCTAGACGCAGTGAGACATAATGAATGTTTCAACTTCGTTTCAATATTTTGGTTACATAGGAAAAAATATCTGAAAGAGTTTGCTATTAATAGGTACTACATCCTAAACAATACAGCGGAAATTAAGACTAAAATGGTTTAAATAAAAAGTCGAATACGGGAAATTCTAAATGGGATGTTCCAACGTCGAATAAGTATCTACGTATCAGAGCATCATTCAACCAGATTTTTTTCCGGGGTACAATACTTCGATATGTGTATATTACTAGCTGATGCCCGGCCCGGCTTCGCACGGATTACCCGTTTTCCCGTAATAGGAATGAAGCATTTTCCCGCGGTAAAAAGTAGCCTATGTTCATCAGGGATAATGTCGGCTTAATAGTAAAAGAAATTTTCAAATCGGTCTAGCAGTTTCGGAGCCTATTCAATACAAACACACAAACAATCAAATCTTTCCTCTTTATAATATTAGTGTAGAAGTGTAGATATAAGTAGATATAATTGGGTAGGTATAGTTTCGTTACGCATGGTGAGTGGCATGCCGCGTATATAGAATAACAGCCCTTGTCACCGAATTTTGCAGTACCCTGGTTCGTGAGTATGACAGGGAACTTGTGTAACTTTTCAAACGAGCGTTAAGATAATTTGAAAAAATTACAGTTGCTTTTCCTGATGCGTGTTCGAAATGTTACCTGATTGTGCCGCCCACTAATAATTTCGCTAGTAAAGTCAGCTATACACACAAAAGCATTTTTTTGTCTCACTATATTGTCTAAACTGCACTCGTAATATTTATCAGGAGATCAGGACACATGTCTGTTTGATTATCAGTTTTATATAATATCGAGTTTCTGGCGATATCTCTAAATGGTATCAGTTAATCTCATGCCTATGGGAATGATAAAACATGAGTCACCAAATGCCTATGCTTCTATATGTAGATAGATACCTGATGTTGTCTTATGTTTGGTACATATTTTTGGATTACACGCATAATGACATATCTACGCAAATCGACCGATACGCGAAACGACACATACGCAAAACGACACATACGCAAAACGACACATACGCGGAATGACACATACACGGAACGACACTTACGCGAAACGACACAAGCCTATTTTCCTCGTAGCCACACTGTTTGGTTCTGGCGCTTCGCCGGCCGCTGCCGCGGCACGCTCGCTTCGCTCGCTCGGCTCGCGCGCTTAGGCTCACCGTACAACTAACACTCCTCCTCGCTTCGCTCGTCGTCGTACCTACACCGACCTGCCTTAGAGTAGTATGGGATACATATGTTTCATTTTGCGTATTTGTCACTCTGCGTAAGTGCTATTTTGCGTATTTGTCATTTAGCGTATGTGTCGTTTAGCGTAGGTGGCGTTCCGCGTGGTCAAAATGTGTCATTATGCGTGTAATGTATATTTTTCTATCTACTGGGTGGTTTCGAGTAAATAGTTTAGTTTATTAGCATGATCATTACATACATGGTAAGTCAGCATTTCACAATATACTTATAACGTATGAACCCTTAATAATAATAAAAATCTATTTACAATTTGCATCAGTTAAAATATTTTTTAATGATAAATATTCAGTAACCGAATAGAAGGCATTGCATGCATGGCTTTGAAAAAAAATCTTGACTCTGGTTTTGAATAAATTAAAAGGCAAATCCGTGACACGTAACGAGTAACTGTGAGTTAATTTAGAGTTAACTCGCAGTTAAATCTTAATCGGCTGATTTTTTTCTTGCGATTTCGTGGTTGGTTATGGGAAAAGTTGTTTAATATGATCATCTTATTCGCGTTTGGTCATTCCGGATCATGAATCCGAAATCATCCAGTATACACATACATTTATGATGAAGTTTAATATTGTATCATCATCATCCTTACTCCCCCGGCGCGCTACAGTTCTACGAAAGCGACTGTCACCTGACCGGGGGAAAACTAGACCTTATTGGGATTAGACCGGTTTCGGTATCGTATATTGTGAGATGAATAAACAGTAGGTTTAATTAAATTTTATAAATAATTATTCTTCAATAAAAACCGATTTACTTTATCAAGATTTTTCAATCCTATAATTAAGTGAAAGTAACTCGATTGCCTGTCTGTCTGTTACCTTTTCGCGTTTAACCGCTGAACCGATTGAAATGAAATTTGGCAAGGAGATAGTTTGAATCCCAGGCGAGGGCGTATAGGAAACAGTTTAAATATCGAAAATGATCCCCTAAGGATGAACGTTTGTATGGAGCTGCGATATAGACGAGTTCCACGCGGACGGAGTCGCGGGCAGAAGCTAGTATTTTTGCAGGTACCTTGACTTAAAACACACTATAGAGCTAAATCTGTCAGACTTTCTTTGCCGACTTATACCATTTTGAGTTCTATACATGTAATACTTGGTACATTCTTTAAGAAGAGGAAGACGACTTCTCTCAAGCATTTAGGTAAAATTTATAATTTTTTGTACGAAAAATCAATCTTTGTTTGACTGATTGAAGGATTTGGTGCCCGAACCAGATTGTTCCGATAGCTCAGTTGGTTAGTAGCGACGGGCCATGAATGCCTGTGGTCGCCGGTTCGAATCCGGCTAGGAGCATTAAATTTTCTAATTTTTCCTTTCATTTAAAATTTTATGAAAAATCAATCATTTGAAAGTAAGTATGCGAGTTCGTTTAGTTAACCTACCATTAGAGTAGCGTAGACAACAATCAAAAGATCGATGCTCAAGTCGATTACCGTAGTCGTAGCCTGGGGCTGTATTCACAAAGCTAATAATATCGCTACAACCGGATTTGTTTAACTGTAGCTTCCGAGTAGTCTTATTTTACACGATTCTAAAGATCAACTTATACTAGAGACGAGATCACAGTCATACCTCTTTTGTGAATAGTCGTGCTGTGGCGACACAGAAATGTAACCAATTATAAAAGGACCTAAGTTCTTTGAGTCTTTTGCGTTTGTTCGTCCATTTGATTTGTCAGGTTAAAGTGGGCTGGCCACTCGGTCGTGAATCATTGAGTACGCGAGCACCGGCTGCACTAGTCTAGCCTTGTCGGCTTGCACGAAACGAGTTTTCTATGTCCTAGATGTGACTTCATCCACAGGTAGGTTCAGTACCACAGGGACCATAGGTTGAGTAATAGGGTAGTAAATGCGACTATTGTACTTATTCGTACTATATTGTACGTATATATTGGTAGTGATATATAGTTGGTAGTGACCCTGCCTACGAAGCAAGAGGTCCTGGGTTCGAATCCCGGTAAGGGAAAAAATTTGTGTGATGAGCATGAATATTTGTTTCTGAGTCATGGATGTTTTCTATGTATTTAAGTATTTACGTCTATTATGTATATCGTCGTCTAGTACCCATAACACAAGCCTTACTGAGCTTACTTTGGGACTAGGTCGATTTGTGTAAGATTGTCCCCTTATATTTATTTATTTATTTATTTATTTATTCGATTTTACTCGATAAAATTGGGCATGATGCTTTGAGACAGAATGTTTGCACTTCCGTACATTGTTCCTGGGTATTTTTTGTGAAATCGTTGAAGACTTTCACTCAAAATGCGGCCAAAAAATTACCACCGTTGTTCGTCTCATCTCAATAGATACTTTCAACAAATCAGAGACTATAGAAAAATGTCATCATCAACAGTAAAAGCTATTTACATAGCTCCTAATTATGATGGATATATAAAATAAAAAATATAACCGCTATTAAACACCGATATATAAGTATATTATTCTATGATGGTTTGATACATAACTGCGTACAATAATAGAATAATACTTACATGTTTTTTATAACGAATTAAAACCACATTTTTGATGAGTGAGTCACATGATAGTAACTACGTATAGATATTCGCCGGAAACAAAGCGAAGTAGTTACCTAATATTAATCGGTATTTGTTGGTGCAGGTGTAAAAAACAATACTTAGTCGGGATTTCCTTGTTGCTATAAACAATATTGTATACCTATAGAATGTACCCTTTGCCCTTTATTTGGAGTATTGCCCTTAATGACAGCGAAACGTGGACAATGACACAAAGGGACCGAGAAAGACTGGAAGCCTTTGAAATGTGGTGCTGGAGACGGATGGAAGGTATCAGCTGGATTGAGAGAGTAAAAAATGAGGACGCTTTGAGAAGGGTAAAAGAGAAGAGATCGATTTTGAACACCATCAGCAGCACTAGAAGAGGGAAAATGATTGGTCATTTGATACGGCACGACAACTCTTTAATGGAAGGAAAGATAGAAGGAAGGAGGGGCAGGGGAAGACCACGACGCAGTTATATAAACCAAATAAAGGAAAAAGCTGGTGTCGTGTCGTATCAACAAATCAAAGGGCTGGCGTACGACAGAGAGAAATGGAAAATACTCCACTGACAAGAAGATAACTCTTAAATTAATGATGATGATATGAATTTACATCAATAGGTAGTGTCAAGTCGACTATCATTATTATCAATTTAACCCTTTTCTAGGCAGAGGCTTTACATCGACCACATACAGACTGTCATCCATGTATCTTAATGTCAATGAAAATACTGATACCTATTTGATTGCCATTTTTCAATTGATTGCCATTTTTCAATTGCCTGCCCGGAAAAGGGTTAGATTGCTTAGGTACAAACGACAACTCTGTTAACTGACCATCCTGTGTTTATATAGAACCTTATTACAATGCACTTAAGGTGCACCGATGGTCAGTTAGCTGTGTTGTCGATAGTACCTACCTTTTTTTTTTTTTTGTGGAGAAAACCTGCGAACCAGGTACCCAATCACCTACCTACGAATTATTTGTCATTATCACTAATCATTAATTTGACTCTATTCTAAAGTCGACGACTCATTAAATATGGTCAAAAATTAACCCATTTAAAACAATAACAAATACCCATAACAAAAATAATAAGGTACCATACTTGGATTCTAAATCAGTGGGCTCCAGAAATAACTACTTGTTTACAAGCATCACGGAGGCAGTAAAGTGTTAGGTAGACAGCCGTCCAAAGAATAGAGTCAACACATAACACACATTATGTATTAATTTTCTGTGTTTTTGGCGTTGGTTCGTGTTCGAGTAGTCTTATGACTTTTACGTATGTATATCGTATGTAATGTAAGTCATAACGTCATAAAGACTGCAAAGATTATTCGTTTGTTATTTTCCTACGATCGTCTCATACCAATGGATATTCACGTAATAAGTGACCTCGATTATTTATTTAATTAAACTCTATTCTGGTCGGCTTCGATATCGTTGGAAGGACGAGGTTATGAAAGACTTTCGCGCCCTGCATGCCTTAAACTGGGAGGCGATGGCGCCAACTTATAATGGAAGGCCAAGATCCACTTCGGGTCGCTGAGCCAGCGGAGTAAGTAAGTAAACTACATTGCACAAAACAAAAAGTACAAAATTCATTCTCTACAAGTCAACTATAGGGCCAAACAGAGACTTTCAAACCTCTCTATCACCATGATCACCGTTTGATCAATTATCCAAATAGTTACGAATGTGAGGAGATTTAGTAGCCGCAACTCTGCAAGTGACCCGTCACTTGATTCACTTGGCAAAGGCTAATAAAGCATCCATCTGTCTTATGCACCCTTTGAATCTCAACGTGTCGACATTTCTTACACAACATCGTATATCGCCTTAGGCGGCAGCCTTACATACGACATTGCTATTCCCAAAAGGGAAATGTGGCATGGGAAGATCAAGAGGAGTCAAGTAGACTGAAATTCATAACAATCTTAAGCTCATTTCCAGCCAACCAGTGTAAGTCTGACCTTTGCAAGCTAGCTGTTCCGAATCTCAGGGTCAAGAGAAACTAGGAGCGAGCGGTGAGGTGATTAAAAACATGTTGTGAATGTCATAGCCTGCTTCCTCGATATTGGCGTCCGCGTGGCAGCCATCGCATGAATTGTATAACATACGTGTTTGTTTTTGACGCATCATAAAAAATCCTGTCTAATTCCGTCTAACCGCGATATGTTTTGAAGATATTTTGAGTTTTATGATAGGTGTGTGCTCTGTAGCGCCACATGCCACAGCCACAAATGCCAGAAGAGGCATCCAAACGGTTTTAGAGCCGTCGCGTCGTAACAACATACAGTCGTCTCTATGAACAAGTATACATACATTTTTAAACGTATATCTTGGGGATAAGATTAAATGTTGTTTGATATTTTAGAGCTTACCGTGCGACGTGGGCGAATATAAGATGCACGTTGAACCTTGGCAAGGACTTTTTATGTGAGGCATGAGATCACCGATTAATAGGGGTACAACGTAATAAAGATGTTATTACTTTTGTACGAATAAACTGATTTAATGTGTCAAGCGTTCAAATTAAGATTCACGATTTATTTCAGAGGTGACTGAAATATTGATGTCATCCGGCAGCAACAAATTTAAACTGAATAAAGTTAGTCGTTTAGAGATATCTGTATCCTGAAAAATAGATTTTGGGAGAGAGATCATAATTTACAGACTTAATAAAAAAAAATAACTTGCAAGAATGACGAGGTGTGGAATGACGGAAAGATTAGGGAAACTGGCATTAAAATTGTACTGAACTTGTACCTACGCTTTTTTCGATGGAAATGAATCTATTCATTATGGCCGCATAAGAAAACGGAATGTTTGCCTCCTAATGTCTATCGCTCTGCTTAATAAATTCAATCAATCAATCTTTGTATGTTATGGCCCCATCGGTATTGTCATTTCGCCAACGTCAACGTCAAGGAAAAGCAATTGACCGGTGACTTGGGGTTGCCATTTGTCCCTTTATTAGCTACGACAGAAGACACACGAATTGTATGGGAATTTTAGTTAAAATAGGCTTGAAGAACGTTTATAAATACGGCCGACGTAAATCTTTTGTCTTAACTGCCAGCTATAACTAGACCGCGAGTTCCGTAACGACTGTGAGTAATCGGGGGGTCAGACTGTGCTGGTTCCACTAAGATATGTAGTTGGTAAATGTAGTAAACACCAGCCCCGAATCGAGGGCATATCATGAGGTCAAACGGTTTAGAAATTAACCACTCTATGATAGGAAACTATTAATAACTACCAACAAGAAGCGTTTAAGCTGTCACACATGTTTCCGTGACACACCTGAGCTCCAATTTGCCTATTGAGAGCCATTTCACGATGTAAAACCGTAATCAGTTAAAGGCTGACATCCACTGCCATTTAGCCTGTTCCACATTGTAGCCGGGTTATGGGGGTGACACGCCCCGTCACCCCCCGTGACTTAATGGAAAAATATACTTACTTAGAAAGGTTTTAAAATACACGGAGACTGTTGTTTAAAGTGCAATGTGTCACTCACAAAGTTCGAATGATTTTATTATTCATGTATAAACCAGCAGCACCTTGCGTAGGTGTGTGTGTTGTGCCTTCATTTTAGTGTGTTGCCAATATGTATTAAAAACAAGTACTCATATTATTTTATTAGGAACCCCTTTTCTGGATGCAGTTATAAGATGTTTATAAGAAATGCCCTTCTTGCAGTGCAGTAGTGAAGCATTCGATTTTTGAAAATTGTAACAAGGCTTTAGGCTTGCAAACTTGTTAGGTACTTAGGTACCTAACAAGGCTTTAGGCTTGCAAACTTGTTAGGTACTTAGGTACTTACCTCCTACCTACTTACATTTTTCCTCCTTTTGTCCACTTATAATTTAAATGTCATGATGAAATTAATAAATAATAATGTCATCCAAGTCCGTAGTCTAGTGGTTTAGGCAGGCGGCTGTCAAGCGGCGGTCGTGGGTTCGAATCCCGGCTCGTACCAACGAGTGTTTCGGAACTCAAGTACGGAATATTTACCGTTAGCTTTTCGGTGAAGAAAAATATCGTGAGGAAACCGGTCTAATCCCAATAAGGTCTACTTTTCCCTCTGGGTTGGAAGGTCAGGTGGCAGTCGCTTTTGTAAAACTAGTGCCTATGCCTAATCTTGGGATTAGGTGTCAAAGCGGACCCCGGGCTCCTTAAGGGGCATTACCGGGAATAACGCTAGGAGGATGATGATGTCATCCAAAACTTAACTATGCGTTTTTGTAAAGTGTACCTCTGTACCTAGACATACACAACTACATGAAAGAGTGGCCTAACTGTAGTTTTTTTTTATTAATTCGGCCCTCTTCTTTTCAGCAGTCTTCCAAGTTCTAGTAATAAAGAGCTGATCTTAAGCCCCCTTAACACATTCACTGCCAAGAATCGCTACACACTGCCCCCGTCGCCGAACCCGTGGGCGCCCGCTAGGTTCCTGGTATTGAAAGTGTTAAGTAAGTTTTTATTTGCAATTCAATAAGGAGTAACTAGATAGAAAAAGTTCAACAAATTAATTCAACACAAGAAATCCTTTACATTTTTACGATAGACCCACTGCAAAGAATACGCATCCAAAACGATTTGATAAATTAATAAAGTCAAGAATGTAAGTACTCATAAAACGTACATAAACGTATTTTTGTTTAGATCTTATGTTATAAGGATTTCGGCAACTACCTTTTTATTACAAGGTTTACAACGTTCAAACGATTTTAGTATTACTCAAAACTATTATTATTGTTTTCAGTAGATCAAGAGGTTCATTAAACCATCGAATAAGTAATACCTGTAATTCATTATTATAAAATAGTTGTTCGTTGGTTCAATATTAATTCGAAATGAGTTATTTATTATAGAAGCGAAAAATCAAGATACACAGAATTAGGTACGAATGGGAAAATGTAGGTATATAAATAAAAATTACCTATATGCGTGTAAAAACGCGAACATAATCGAATGACGTTAGGATTTTGGCCAGGACTGCCGGCCGTGTTCTCCAACCAAAGAGCAAATAAAAACAAAAAAGAACAGGATCGAGCCTGTTTATTTAATTTTATTGAACAAGCGAGTGAAGCGAACAAAGGCTCCGTTTCAGCTTTAGCCAAAATTCGTTCGTACTCCGTATGTCCGGATGTCCAAATATCCGGCTGTTCTCCTCTGTAGGTCGCATTCCTCAACCGATTCTCGTGAATATTTGTGAGCAGGCTCTGTAATTCTTTAGATTTTTTGGCGCTGAATCGAAAAAAGAACCAAAGTAATAGAGCCATTAGTAATAGAAGTTGCCACAGAACTATAAGTTGCTAAAATTATGTGGAAACACAAGGACGGATTTAAAAATGCGTTGTCCTAATCAACGTAAAACCCGGAAATGTATGTTTTATTCGTGTTTGTTTTGTACCTTTTTTATTGATTTATTTATTTAATCTTTATTGCACAAAATACCAACTTATCGTACAAAAGGCGGGTCTTTTTTGTTCGCATTAAATTATTTGACTATGACTTTGAATACGTTGTGAGGTTACATATTGGGTACAGGATTTTACGAATATAATGTAACGCAAAGCTTAAATTTACCTATTATAATAATATGTTAAGTAAAGTAGTGTCCAACTCCGTCTGAGGTGGACACATCTGATTTGTTAGTACCTACGTCAATGACCCACAATAGTCTTATAAAAAATCGAGTGAGGCAGCTCCGAATACTGGTCGATCGATACCACTTTATTTTAGTCTCCGCTATAACTATTAAATGGCGACCAAGAACCTATTCCATTTAGGAACATATCATTAGATACGAGTTTACTTAGTAGTACCTACTATTCTATATTGATATCAAAATAAGTTTACAGATTATACTTATCAATTATCATGGTTTATTATGTAACGAGGTCGGTAAGAGATTTTTACGAGCGCGAGTCTATTAGCAACTCGACGTCGAACGGAGGTGAAGTCGAGTTTATAATGTTCTCGAGTCATTTACTTATTTATTTATTCATTAGGAGAACGAACAGCTATATGTCCACAATAAACAGTGACAGTAGATACAAAGAGCCACTTATAGGAACTCACAGGTATTGTATTGTATTTTAACTGTATTATGTAGTTTATTTGTGTAGGAGAGACCGAGACGACAAAAATAAATAAATACATTACCCTCCTTTGCGTCGCGCAGTCGGGTAAATATGTAATTAACGAACCTGATCAGTGTAGGTATATTGTTATTAAGTGATCACAAAATTTTACGAGAATTGGTTGAGAAATGCGACCTGTAGGTACAGGAGAACTGCGGACAGACACTGGATGCCGCCTGGACAGACAAACGATTTTCTGACCAAGCTAAAGCATAGAACTTCGTTCGCTTCGCTCGCTCGTCTGATAAACCTTTTTTAACCTTTTCACCGCCAAACACGTGAAATCACGTCATCGACGATTCGTGACACCGACGCCAAAGACGGCATTTGCCGACATTTTTTTTATTTTTTTTATTTATGAAAACCTACTCTGAAATAGCCCAATTTCATGTTGGCATTATTTCTTTATCCATTATTTTTTTACCCTTGTGGCGTGAGGTGGCACGGCAAGTTGCTTTACATTCTAGCGGTGAAAAGGTCCCTTCCCTTGCCGAGGCGCAAATATTCCATATAGCTTGGACGCGATATCGCGACAACGAATCCAATGTACCTATTAGGAAAAGAGCGTTACAGTGAGCGTACACAATCAAAAATGCTTCTCATCAGCTTGGTGTGTAGGTACACGCATCATTATATCAATCATAATCACGCATTAAAGTTTTAACAACAACCTCAATATGCTAATTAGAAAGCAATACCTATATGCGCACAAGCTAACCGGCGTAACTGCTACGGATAATGGATTAACAATGTTTAATTGCATACAATAAATATTGTGCTATTTGTTGATTCGATAACTGCGCCTTTTATGGTTCAGAGACTTCAACGTACCTATTCCTTCTCTTGTGCCAAGCGGAGGGAGGTTATTAGGCATAAAAAGATGATGATGGAGCTATTCCCCACTGCCATGATATAAATAAAAGATTAAACCCGAATCGATTTTATTACGCTAAAAACTGTCATTAGAAACGATCAAATTTACGAGATTTCCCTCCTACGAGCTGAATTTATTTAGTCGGTCGGGGAGATAGATAGGAGGGTGGCCTCCTGCCTCGTACAGAGCGGCGCGGTTCGTCAGTGACGTGGAGCAGATATATATATATATAGGTACCTATATCGTTTAAGTATCACACATAGTCACCTTATCTAATCACGCACATTAGTTTAATTTATATGTCCTTTGATAATGTTAATTTTCTAATACGAAAAATAAATGTCCTTGGCATAAGACCTTCTCCTACTTAAAAACACGAAAGTGTACGAGCTGTATTATGAATGAGTTATTTTTCAGTGTGGTGTATCATGGCCGGTGATGGGTTTGGCAACAGCAACCAAACAAACGAAACGCGGCCACCGGGGGACTCTATTTCAATAAAAATGAAACACTTTAGTTTTGTCAACTTTCGTAAATCAACCATGAGTACATTTTAGGATATCTTATTAAAAATTACAATAATTAGAGTAACTCATCATCCTCCTAGCGTTATTCCTGGTAGTGCCCCTAAAGGAACCCGGGGTCCGCTTTGACACCTAATCCCAAGATTTGACATAGGCACTAGTTTTACGAAAGCGACTGCCATCGGACTTTCCTACCCAGAGGGAAAACTAGACTTATAACTATAACTATTGGGATTAAACCGGTTTCCTCACGATGGTTTTCCTTCACCGAAAAGCTAACGGTAAATATTCCGTACCTACATAAGTTCCGAAAAACTCATTGATACGACCGCCGGTACCCACGACCGCCGCTTGACAGCCGCATGCCTGGACCATTAGGCTACCGTAGCTCTACAATAATTAGAGAAACTGATTAATTAAATATAGATATCCTACTTAGCGTGGCCGTGGTTTCAAACGCAACCACACAAGTCTGATGTGCAGTAAGCTGCTTTGCGTGTCGTCAGGGCACCTCGTCAATGTAAACATTTTTATCATGATTTGGTAATATTCAAACAAGTTCCTAAAGTCTTCCTTTAATTGCGTTGTGCGTAACGAAGTCTCGATTAAATGATTCGTAGTAAATATTGCAAAATGCTCCAGATTGGCTTCCGATCTAGATTCTGCGTCGTACTCAAAGCGGAATAACGCCTCGTTTGCTTTAACTACTTTTCAACCAATGAAATCATTACAAAATATTGTACACTGGCTGACAAAACTCCATAAATGTCAAGTAATTTTTATCACGCGACACGCCCGACACACGACATAATTTTATGTAGCTACCTAACTTAAGGCCTTCACCCACCGAACTGCTGACGCTGAACGCTGCTGTTGCGCTGCTGCTGCGCCGCTACCGCGCTGCTTCCGCGCGGGCACGCGCGTCATATCTCTCTCACTACCAACACATTTAATATGTATCTCACTATCACTATCACACTCAGTAGCGGCGGCACGCGCTGGCCCGCGTTCGGACCGCGTTCGATGTGTGTTTGAAGTGTAGTTTCAATGCTTTACAACTTGCGCGGGCCCGCGCAGCATACGCGCCACGCACGACACGCGTTCGGTGGGTGGAGGCCATTACCAACCTAGCCTTCCGATATCAATGGCCAGACCTATAGTCAAGTGCAAAAATATGTATCGATTTAATCCTATGGGATGGGACATATTAATGGGTAATGGAGCGACCACACCGCCGCTCAAAATACGCTAACGCACCGTAAACGCAGCAAAATGTATGAAGAATACGTGACGCATACGACACGTCAACGCTTATACGCAGCGTAACGCACCGGTGTGGTCGCTCCTTTAGTCGTATGCACACATATTTTTACACTTGACTGTACAACCCACGTACAACCACATACCTCGCTACTGAGTAAAGAACATCTGATAAATCAGAATACTAAAATTGGCGACAGTGAAATTACCATAACGTGTCTTGCTCAAAACATTTATGTTATCGTTATCGACCTTGATATTAATTTTCTAAAACAGTTTAAAGAACGTACATTGACCGCATTATATCTGTGAATACGATATAAAACGCATTTTGTCTTGCATAAATTACGTCATCCTTTTTGTCGATTTATGACCCCCCCCCGCATCATCTGCCTGTTATTCCTTGAAATGGACCTTCCCCGCCTAATAAAATGACTATCGTCATCCAATGGCCAGCCCATCCCCCCCTATTTTGAAATGACGTAATTTATGAATGACCGCTAAGTCTTATGTTTAACTACTTTTCAATGGAATTGATACCCACGAGTACAACTTGTTGCGCTTATAATTTTTTTATCCAACTTAGACCGCTATATAATGGGCCTCAGCATGTGTTGAACCCATTGTCAACGTCAAATGTATATGTACGTATTTAATTTCTTAATATTACCTATGTAATGTATCTTGTTTAGTTAAGTTTATTTAATTGTAGTTTTCTTTTATTGCATTGTAATATTTTTAAGCTATGGCAATAAAGCAAGGCGTGGTTGTTTGACATAAATAAATACACATTTTATGGGCGCACCTGCCAGCAATTTCGGTGAACTATCAAAAAGAGCTCGTCTAATGAAAGACCGTGGTAACCGGGTTTCAATTATAAATGATACCTTCAATAATAATCTAGACCGAAGGCGAACCCGCCAAGAACACAATACACGGCCTCGTGTCCCCAAAACAGAATGCTGGCAAGCGCGTTTAAATACTTAACGACTAACCTTTATCTACTTATATTTTCACTACGCAGTATATATTTCTACTGGGTCGCCGATGGACTGACAAATTGATTTTTGAACCAACCATCCATCATAATCGCGGACCGTTTATTTGGCCAAAATACATCGTGTTTGATAGTGAGCTTTTAAAGTATCTTTACTCCTATATATATTAAATTGAATTTGACTCTCGCGGACCAACTATGTCAATTACGTTACGTGCACAGAAGTCAGCAGGTAGATCACGTAACGCATTATACGCGCGTAAAATGTCACTTTTTATATGGAAGAATGACAGTTAAATTGTCTTAACGCGCGTACGGGAATACCTACCCCTCATTTGTGTCATAGAACGTGACAAATTAGCAAGCATTAGGAGTGCGCCAACGTAAGACGATATGAGTGTCACTTTCGGGTAAGAAGCAGATTCTTTACAGCCTAACAGCCTAGTTTATAAAGGATTTTTGATCCCGTAAGTACTTACATAGAAATCAAGTTTGATTTTGTCTTTAATATTTGGTTGAATTTTTACTTGTTATTCGGAGATAATGGGGAGCGATATTCTTTCAACATTTTTCATACATGTATCGGCAAATAACGGTTAAATAAGTACCGCTGTTTAGCCTTAACAACTAAATACGTTAATACCTATACTCTGTAGTATAGGTACCTAACCAAGTAGTAGAAGTATCAGTATTCAAATATAAAATACATCACCCTTAATAATTAATTTCACTATTGCCATCGCGGAGCGGGGAACAGCTATCCTCTATGTAGGTATACCCTTTTACGTTCTGAATAGAATCTGAAATTCTAATGTGCAAAAACCATCGTAGAAATCAGCATAGTACCTAGATATCTACTTAATTCTGGCCTCTCGAACGCGACAATCGACTCAACGTAAATGACGCCAAAGACCTAGAACATACGAGAACATGAAATAACGTAGAAAAATATTCTAAACCGGTTGTCCGCGCAATACTTGCCCTGCGCTGCGTCCGAATCGCTTAAGTTTCGCGCGACTTCGAATGAGATATTAATTACATCCTCGATACGAAGACCCGACACCACGATTATGTAATAATTAGAGCTACCGATAATTGCAACATTGACGTTGTTATATAATTTATTGTTGTCACAGTATTAATTCCCACGAGCAAACGAAGCGACCAAATAAGATATCTGCTAACTCTGCTTCATCTCGGCCTAAAATTCTTTCGTATGTTCGACTGTCCAGCTGTTTTCTACTGATCGCATTTCTCAACTGATTCTAGTGAAGTTTTGTGAGCAGGTTTGATACTTATATACCTGGCTCGCAAGTTTACGGGCTTATTCTGTCAAAAAGAGGCATAAGGTTTTCCTATTTGGAAGTGGTTACGACTTTTCCGCATATTGTTATTTTTTTAATGATCAATAGATTCTAACTCGCAATGTTTTTTTTTAATTTGAAGTTCATATCAGAATACCATTCTTTGTTTTGCATCTTAAATACCGTGGTTTCTGACGGGATCCCTCCAAATGTAATAAAATCTAGTGGCGCAGTAATTTATGTCGAAATATTCGAGAATATCAACCGCCAATAGTGTCATTAGGTATATTGTATACATAAAACTATTTAAAAAGGAAACATATTATATATCGCCAAATACATAATAAGGAAAAATATTTATTGCATCTAATTAAATAATTAATATACGAGTTTCCTGAAAAAAGTTAACTTAGACCTACTAAGTTAACTTACCCTACCCTACCTACCTACCTACCTAAGGTAACCTACTTAGCCGCTATATGAACTATAAATGTTGCCTATTGTATTTCAGAATACAAATCTAACTTTAGCCCAAAGGGGCGGAAGTCATTTAAAGTTCTCAAAGGTGACCTCACTCGTTACTGACACTTGTTTAAACTTTGCACTTACTTTTTACCTCAACACTGAAGCAATAACATGTTTTAAAATATGTTTTTTTTGCCTGATTGTCCGCTTGGATAATTTGCACAAATAGTTATCGGTGCAATATTTTATATAATTAATTCTTTTCAGTTTTCCTGCTAGTAGTAATTAATGTCATATGGATATAACAATCGTACAATCCAAGAATAGATAAAGAACGCATTCATTATGTCATAGGAATTTTTCTACTTTTTTCTCTCAGCGGTATATATCTCTATATTTACGAGTATGTAGGTACTAGGTAGACATGATTTTCTTTAACAAAAATAATGATAGATACATCTATAATAATTTCTAATATATTATTGTGAACGTGAAAATCATGTAGATTTAAAACAGATATTAAGTACTTTAATGGTTTGTGAACACAAATATGCTACATGCATTTTTTTCTGGCGTTGACTCCTCTACCTATTGTACTTCACTAGATTAATAATTAGGAGTGCGTCCTAATAAGCCAGTATAGGTATATTTTTTAGTATTATTTGTTGAAACGAAAGACTGATATTATTTAAGGGGCTACCCGAGGTTTTAATCGATTTTGGTCAAGTTTTTAATCGTAAGTATCTCCTGCTTTTGCACTACAGATATAATGTATACAGCTCCTGCGGATGTTCCACTGAAACTGAGCTATTGGTTTAAGCACCGAAACAATGTTTTTTTTACCTGGTCTCTTTTATAGTAAATACACCGTTAGGTACAATTAGTATAACAGAAATTGAATTGGTTTCCAAAATGTTAAGTCGAAGGTGGTTGAAATCCGATTAATAAAGTCTGTAGGTAATAACTATGATCAAACAGAGATTTTAACCAATTAAATTGGCACAAGTGAGTCACTGACAAGTCTCCAAATATGGAATGAGTTGTTTTACATGTTTACTATACCTACATTCAAGTGAGATAAGTCTTCTGACTAATTCGAGATAACTTAGAGGGGCACAACGATGACGAGTTATTTTGAGATCATTGATTTTAGGGAAAAAGCATGCATATGTTTTTGTGTATGTCGGATCTAGAATTCTAGATTCACAAGAATAAATACTACCCTAAACTCGTTTAGTGGGCTAGTTTAATTTGTCTTTTATTTTACTTAATGGTCTCGTAAGTGGGAAAACTGTAATTGTAACTGGAGTTGTCTAGTGGCAGTAATGTAATAACATAGATGAGCCATTACCCAATGACTATATGGCATCCACATATTAATAGCCGTGTGACGTTCATATTTAAATAATAGCAAACATTTAGTAATCATACAAACGTGCAGGTAAACTAAGCGTCGTAAGTGGCGTAACGTACTTAAAAACTGAGGTACCTACTTGCTTATTTGTATAATATTAAGTTCGGGTAAACATGTTTACATGCGTTGTCCAATATTATAAATAGATAAGTAGGCACCTGACTTGTATTTAATCTTGTGTGACTATGCTGTTTTGAAGCTGATTTTGACAAATAAGGTGAGGCATCGTTAGAAATGTCTCAATTGTGCGAGTAACACAAGATTATTGTATTTTTCAACGGGATATACACTCCAGTATTTCAAATTGTAGGTACTTAAGTATCCTATGAAATAAAACGACTACGTTGCTTCATCGCTTTGAACCCCACTCAGACAATTAAACTACACAAGCAAGACTCAGCTGCATGCCTTCTTGTTCTGTGAATGAGACCAACGCATCGTTTTGTCAACCACAAAACAAAAAAAACAACGAGACCAGTGTGCAGTGGAGGGCTCGAATCCCATCGCTGGCGGGTCGCATTCCTCGCCTGAGATCGTATGAAACGAACACCGATACAACTGAGTCATCTTTCGTCACACCAACCGCGGTAGTACTCTCATGGTCGGTTCGAGCCCAGTTCGCGTGCACCGGCGGTTGAGCGCGGTCAAACCTATCGCTCCTCGGCGTTCACGACTGATAAGCCGGCATTCGGCAATTCAATTTCACTCCAATCGCTAACGACTACGGGCGGTTTCCCGGGCTCGGACTACATTTACCGATTTGAATATTTTCGTATTCGTGCGCGTTCCATACTCGAAAACTGTCGGGTATTTTTTTCGAATTATACTTTTAAATAGTGTGACGGATGAGTGAGTTTTCGTTGTCTAAGCTGTTGTGGGAGCGCGAGCGGGAGGGCGCGATGGAGAGCTGCTACAAGCTGTACACCTGGATCAACCACACGCTGCTGATGCTGCTGCTCCAAATATTCTGGAAGATGAGCCAAATATCAGACTACTTCAAAGACAAGTAAGTACCCGCACTAATTCGCTCTGTTGTAGGTACCTACAGTGATCTATCCAACTTTATCGAATGAATGCATATCATAAGTTATAATAATTATTGCGGTTAGCATAGAATATCTAAGTTTATTTATGCAAGTTAACTTTTCCTTACCGGATTAACGATAAAAACAAACCTGGGTGAAATATCTTTCTGTATTATTACATTTACAGCAAAATACATTTATGTTACACTGCTACTTAGGTAGGTAACTTACCCATTCATTTAGTTAAATAACAAACCTGTTAGGTATTATGACATCTTTGTAATGTGGAAATGGTTATTAAATTTCGACGAGTCTAGTTCGGGTGGACAGGTCAATACGTATATATTACTTGATATTACATAGGTAGGTTAACCACCTAACGTAACAGAACCTTTTGCTTACCACGTGGGCGAAAGTTTTCATCTTTTCGCGTCACGCAGCTAACCCAGAGCCAAACCTCAATCAACTTACCTAACGTAGACTAAAGCAGGTTTCTCCAATATAGTTATATCGCAATTCTAATTAAGGATAAGCAATACAATCTAGTTAGGTAGGTATTTTACTTATTTCAATGATCCTGGATATTTTAAACCCACTCTTGGTTCGAATTAAATGTTCTTCAGGTCCTAAAACGCGTCCGTACCAAGTCTCAATGCTAAACAAACTGAATCATCTAAAAATACTCTATCAATCAATTTCGAGACGCTTGTCGAGTCGTTATCAACAATCAGGGAGGCTAGCACAACTGACGCCGCGCCGCGACGCGAGTCGACAATTATCTACCCTCCTCTATCTAATTTGCTCGGTGCGAGTGGTACAGGAGACGCTCAGTCTCGCGCGAAGCGACTTGTCAGCAATTTGTGCTAGACGTACAGTACTTAGTCTAAAACAATTAATTGACCGCTCATTAAGAGCGTCAATGAATCCTACTTTTATTTTCCTCCTTAGGTACAATATTTTTTATTAGTTGTTATAAACTTTATACCATTTTTGATACTTAATTAAGTTTCTGTTGTATGACTAGTTTACCCATTCTTATTTCTATAGAATCTCAAATCATTTGAATACAATACAAATACACTTTAGTTACACACCGCACACTAAAACGTTGTATTAGAAATTACTAAAAATATTGGAAAGTTAAACATACGCCTAAATTGACGCAAGCACTGATTTGTTGAACAACCTTTCTAGAAATACTAACATACAGCTGTCCCTTACCATACTTAGACCTTTGTTATTTATTTTGCTGAGCGAATTGGGCGACGCGGGCTTGTGCTCGGGAAAATTACAATTTAAAGTGCATTCGTCCTTACTTGTCTTATTTGGTAAACAACATTCTAACCTCAAAATCCATCTTTTTAGGATAGAATAGCAATTTTTTGAGTATTAGATCATGCCGAGACGACTTTTTGGACATCACTTCACGATTTTTTGTCTAGCAACGCTTTTTTTACGATAAAATAGCCGCTATAGTCTAAAAAGATACATTTTGAGGTTAGAATGTTGTTTACCAAGTAAGGATGAATGCTCTTTACATATAGTTTTACACACGCCTTTGAGCTAATCTGAACATGTTACCCCTACATACAGTGAAAAAGCAACTAAGTAGGTATTCATAATATGAGGTCAGAATTATGACTAGTTTACCTATATCGGTGCACTCGTCAGTGTTTTGAAGTGTTTATGAATAATAGGGATGCAACTTCACAATTGGCGCATTTTCATAAACATTTTCCTAAAGTAAACATCAGAGATCGCGATCGATTATTTCCCCTAGTATGGTATACTTATCGCTAATTGATTTAATTAAAATCTCTCTACTTAAGTAACATTGATCACCAGACAGAAAATTCAGTTTATGAAAACTCATGGTAGGTACAGTCGAGGACAAAGAGGTGCAATAATTAAAATATTAATAGCCTGTAAACACACATTATACTGTGTCAATTGCATTGTATTTTTTGTCTCTGTGTGTCTTTTGTGTAGGTAGTGAATAAAAGTCTTCTTTCTTTCTTTCTTTCTTTAAAGTTTAAACAATAGTAAATTACTAAATAAGTAAATGAATACATATCCAAGCCCAGTTAACACAATTCATCATATTCTAGTGCTATTAGGGTAATCATTATTCAGATAAGATAAACCAAATAGCTGTGAGATAAACTGAATATTCGGCATATTTTGTTATACACCACTGCCAAGACTGATAACCTGATAAGTAGGTGTAGGCAAAAGTAAATATCTTGGGTTTATACAATACACAATCATCTTGGGTTTTTATTCCTGTAAACATATACATATAAAACAGATTATACTAGATGGGTTGAACATTACAATGCTATTTTCTATCCCAGAATTACAAATATATCGGTGCCTATATTACTTTTCAATCGCATTCCTAGGCAACAACAAACGATTCAAACAACTTCTTTAAATAAACTTCCCTCTGAGTATTATAACAAACTTGAACGAATACAACTCAACCGGAATAACTATGAATGATGAATGCGATACTTAACTATTGTTTTTAAAACGTTCATATAGCCAAATTCCTCTTGTCCATAACACAACCCACACAAATAACAGACAGTTTACTGTTGCATATTTTTGCACATGTTTCTGTATACAAAAATCAACAATAGTTTAACTAGATTTCTAAAACGTCACTCAAACATAACTAGAGCAAGAACGGATCTATGTAATGTAATCCATACCTTGGTACATAATCGATCGGGTTCGGGATATATTAACAGAATATAATGTTTATTGACCATGTAATATACATCACATTTAATGAGCACGTCATACATGTACATGCATAAAAATATTCTTAATATCATATTCTACTGTCCTTCTTTATTATTAAACCTTCATATTCTTTTAAAGAGTACCTACAGTGGGTTTGTTCGCAGAAAACTCTTAATTTTATGTTTAAATTCCCTACGTGGTGACAACGTGGTACGTGGTTCCCAAATTATTGCTGTAGATAGTAAGTTGTACAAGTGGAGTTTAATGGGAATGCTCTGTTTGAAATATGTCTTTGTTCTAGACTTAGCTTAGCACACTTATGCATGCATAATTTTTCTTTATTTCGCGTATTGTATTTGGGAATGTCTTTCCTTTAAGTACTTTACATTGTTTTTCGTGGTGAATATTTAATAGGGTGTTGTACACAAACAGTGACGTAAGTCATTATCTTGTCTCTTTTAAAATGATTTGGTTAATTGGGATTTTACAGTGATCATTTTTAAGAAGTGTCGGTATTATCACCGGGACATATTACTTAACTAGTCAATTACCTAATCAGCCGATGTAAACAGACATCTCATGACAAGGTATTACCACAGTTGGTTGTTGTTAACCATATATTATATTAACTATCACTCAATACTTATGACTATGACCCAACCCTGGGACAACGCTAAAATCTGGTGAAGTCGTGGCAATGCTAAAAAATCTGTCGACTAAGTCGACTTCACCAGATCTTGGCGTTTAACCAAATTACCCAGCTAATGATTTAACGTTGAAGGTCTCTAAATCTTAATTAACAAGTTTAAACATCATTTAATAAAGATGTTTTTCTACTCCTGTACTTTTATCTGTCATTTACATAGTCCCGAACACTAATATAAAGACATACAAAATAAGTCTGCAGAAAAGTCTATACTCTATTCCCCATAACAGTACGGCACAACCGTGCTGTTTTGTCGCCAAAACGATACGCTTAGCAGCCATACGCTTCTAAACCTGGGTAGTACTACATTGTGCCACGGCCTACTAGACACGATCGAGTAGGCCGCGACGCGACTAATCTAGAGGGCCATGCCGAAACATAAAATACATTAGGTACTACCAACTTAACAAACCACTGAATGTATTTACCTCAAATAAATTATTGTACTAACGACATTGCTGCCAACTTAAGAAAAACCTTGGTCTTAATATGACAGACCATAAACAAGAGGTGTCAATGTGTCATGTTTCCAATTTCCCACCAAAGTTCCAGTTCAAAATTAAAAGACGAAATATGTCAAATATGATAACTATTCGTTATTAATAACTTCGTAAGATTTGATTCGTATTTGTGAAGTGAAGAAAAATGTGTACGTTCCTTTTAAAATGGACGAAGAAGAAAATAACTGCACCGCTGATGAAATTGCGTGAGTAGTAATAGAACTAACGGAAAACTTACTGCCTGAAAAGTCAAATTATGCTATTTATTTAAAATAGTCGTAGAAAAAAAATTGTATGCAACGGTGTATAACTTGGTCTTAAAACGCTCGTGGCGTCTTTAATTGCGATGCTCGCCAAGGCTCGCATCGCAACTCACGACACTCGCGTTTTAAGACCCTACTTATACAACAGTTGCATAAAATACTATTAAGAACCGTTTCATAAGTAACAATACATAATGCGTAATTAGTGTCACCGTTTCATCGATATGCAGAATAATAATTTTGAGCTCTTTTCGATCAAGGTCTACTGGTCTGGTCAGTGTGTAGTTACTTGTTAGCGTTGCAAATGATCAGAGAAACGTATATATCTAGTCTAGTAGTACGTCAAGTCAAGATGTTTAGTAATTCAGCTATTCGTTTCCTTCCGTGCAGAGATTACTTCCTACTATGTAATGATGTTTATCTTGCCGCTGCTCTTGCCATTTAATAGCACGATGTATGAGTTAGGTATTTATTGCTTCATCCGATAATCTATTAGGTAAGTAGTCAGATACAGTGCGATGGACCTTAGCCGTGTCCTAATAAAACGTGTGTGCACGCAACTGCCTCGCGCTGACCTTTGAGTTACCAAACCAATAGCAAGCTGAATTGGACTTAGTATCAAAACCGCAATGGAACACAATCCCTTGAAACGAATACTTGGCATGAGATCCGAATTTTTAATGCTGTAGTGTATGCAGCACTTCGTTGGTTAATAAATGAACCTTGAAAGAAAAAATAAATTAATAAGGGTCGTTCTCGCATTTCGTGCAAATCGCAAAAAAAAATCATTAAAAAAAATACAACTCAATTTTCAAAAATCTATGAATGCCAGATTATCGCCTATTGTAAAAGGTATCGAGGCATTTAAAAAACAACCCTATTAATTATGTAGTTTTCTTTTTATTTCCAAATAAGACCCATTTTTTTCATTCATCTCTACACTCAACGCGTGTTGGTAGACTTTGACCTTTAGTCAAACCCGAAATTCTCAACACTAAGTGTTTGTTCTATGTTCAATAAATGGAGAATTTAGTTATATTTTCAAGCGTGAACGTTAGTATTTTTAAACAAAACAGAAACAAAACTACAGCTCCCAAAGTGTTTGTCACTGGTAATTCCTTCATTACCAGCGCGAGAATTGAATAAGGTATATTGATACATAGCGCGTCCGCACGGTGCCTACCTATGAATCAAAACATCGTTCGTAGTTCAGTCGACCGCGAGCTGCCTCAAGAGACGCCTGTACGCCGCTGTTGACGAAAATACCTACGTTCTCTCGTGTGCGAAAGTGCTTTGGTATCGTTTGTTTTTCATCGCAATCCAGTGACACACGCTGTATGTACTTAATTTAAAATTATATAAAATTGACTATTTGTGTTGTTTTGTATTCTGTTTCGGTCAAATAAATTTGTAAAATCAAGGATGATGATGATGATGATCCAATCATTAGATGAGTTAATCGAAAAAATCTTCCATAATTTCATTCATATCGTTTTCATTACCTTCTTTTCCTTCCAATTTTAGGCAGGATGGTAATGAATGGCTTCGGATTGTAATGAATGAATAGTTTAGTCAATGTTTTTATGGGCTGATTGGGGGAGTAATTCATATTATTAAGTATGTTAACGCCATTTTAATTATATTTTGCATAGAAAAAAATCTATTACGAATAAATCCATATATAAATTGTACGTAGATACCGAAACTACTCCTGATTGTCGAATGTAAAAAATAGAGAATATAAATAATAAAAATAGAGAATAAATATAAGGTATGTACAACAGATCAACGGGATGAATTATATAATAATGTTTATTGCAATACGCGAGCAGCTAGTGTGCATATAGCATTGGTATTGAAAGCAGACAGACTACATCAGCGACTGAAACCCCGAACACTGGTGGTTATCGTCGCTCTGCAAGACAAAATAATGAAGTGCCGAGTCCAGGTTTATTACCATTACCACACAATGAAGTTAGCGAAGAATTGAATTTCGAAAGTGTAGTACCGGATGCACCCGTACTCAATGACATCACTTGCGATCTAAATATTGACTCACCAACCATTCGTCATATCGCAAATATTGATGATGCAGCTCTCCTCCGCCAAATTGATGATCGAATGTTTCTCGAATGTAGCAATATAATGAATTCACCAGAAACTACCGAACATGTAGTATCCGTATTCCCAACATTAACACATTCGGAAACTAACCAAGTAGCGTTACCAGAAACTGCCATATATAGAGGTAATACAGCTGAATCCCCAATTAGCAATATGGATTCTGTAAAAACCACTGCAAGCGAAACACCTGAATCCTCAAATGTGACAGTGTTATCTAATGTTAAATTTGATTGGCAAAACTACAAATTCTGTGTAAAAAAGCCCCAAAAATTTTGTCAAGCCGGTCAAGAAGAGTTCATAAAATTTATATCTAATCCCATATCATCTCAGGAGAACTTTTTCACAAAAACAGAAAAGGAAACAGATAACATGGGGAACAAAGCAGTAGAAACTTTACAGGATAGTGACAGCAAGGAAAACATTCCCAATCAGTGCCAAGGACATAAAGTTGGTGATTGGGTAATTGTGCAGTATAAAATAAAAGCCAATGTGTACGCGTATATAGGAAAAATTCACGATTGTCCAGATAATGCCTCTTACACGATACATTTCTTAAAGAAATCTCCCACCAAGACCGATACGTTTACTTGGCCAACAGTAATTGACGAAGATACGGTTCCAGAGTCGCGAATTTTGAGTGCTTTGCAGATTCCAGTCCTCAATAGACGAGGACAGTATTGCTTTAAAAAATTACCTAAATTAAAATATAAATCTCTTATTTACTCCTTTGTGGAACATCGTTTATATTGATTAAATTGATTCCGTATAGCTTTTTTTAATAAAACGTTAAAGACTGATTAAGACTCAAAGATTATTCGTAGTTAATTGATGTAAGCAATAAGTATATTTTGGTTGAAGTTTCAAATTTTTTTTTGGAGAAAGTGTGTATGATTCTATGCTATTCAATAATTAAAATATGTCGCTCTTTATGACGCTTTCATTGATATGCATCGTGAATTTATTTAGTCAGTCATTATTATAGTTTCATGCAAACTTTATTTTTATTTTTTTACTACATTTATGTGAGATGTGTCTAAGATTATAATCAATACCAAATGAAAAATACTGATCTCGACATTAGTGGTACTATTAAGAAAACTTTGTTAAGACAACTCAGTAAAAAAATAGTGGAGATTTATAAATGCAAGAACTATTTTAATTAACCGTCCAAGATTTAGGAGCTAAAGTTTAGCTTATTGGGGTTAAACTAGCAAATTTACTGTATTATATACTACGATACGATCATAAGTAAATAATTGTATGCTCCATAAAAAGCGTCTCAAGTTGTTTATAGCCGGGATATATGCGGCAATCAACTTTTTTATGATCGTACCTAGCTTCCTAAATTTGGACGGTTAAAAATAAATATTTTTTATAATCATTAAGATCAAACGTTTCTTGTTTATTTTTAAAATATATATCATGTTGTAGTGTTTAAATGTTTATATTAAGTTCCGTGGTGAAAGTACAAATAGAAGTACTTAATCAAGTAGTTTACTGTTTGATACCAATATTGTTGCTTAATAAATACTTTTTCCTTTGATTTACTATATATTTTTTCATTACGGTCCCCTGAAAAAATTACCATCCAATGCTTATTTCATTCCTTTCCTTGGCTAATCATTACCATCCTAGTCCATTTCATTACCAGCGCGCACTTCATTACCGATAGTCTTTTTTTATAAAAAATACCAATGCTAGCGTGGTGCCTTTAGCACAAAAATGTTAACAAGCGAGTTTACAATCACAGAAAACCATAATAGTATTATTATTAAAGAATTTAAAAAATCTCGAGAGAATGAGTTGATTTGCACGAAATGCGAGAACGACCCATAAATGAAAGGTCTTAATTAGGAAACGCTGCGGACAAATCTTACGTTAGAATTGCGAACGAATTGGTGCAGTATCAAATAAATTCACAGGTAGGTGAGCCGGAGCAAATTAAACTTTCCTTCTTTTTCATCAAGGACTATGAGATAAGTCCTCCGACTATGTTTTAAAAGAGAAATAATTTTTATTTCGATACTTAATACTTTTATGTGATTCGTTTTATGTAATAGCTCTAATAGCCGACACAATGATGGTGAATACTACGTTACTATAATTGTGTAAAGAATGATCATTATTTCACCCCAATGTCACCTACGCCACCTTTGCGATCATAATAATGCTAATCATTAACAATTTAATGTAACATGACACTGTCCTATAAAATGTATCATGCAATGCATCAGTCGTGCATCAATAAAAATAGGTACTTATCAATTAACATAACTTTGTTAACAATGACTAAACTACCTACTTTATTTATTCCGCGACCGACATGCTAATTTCAAACACTACCTATTTTTATTTTCTGTTTACTAGACTGGTTAGCAATTGAACCTCTGCAATTATGTGTATGACATCAACGAAGGGTTACAAAATTTAAAATTAGAAACATGACTATTTGTCACAAGTACAAAACATGCCAAAAATATAGGTATACTCTTAGTTAAGTTCAGCTGTTGACTCTCGCCTAGGGTTTTCAAGATCCGCCAATATTTCGGATCCGGATATTTCGGATCTTCTAATTCAACAGATCCGGATATCCGGAGTTTTCGGATAAAACGTTGTGGATCCACAAGGTTTTTTTGGGTATAAAGTAGGAATTGTAAGGCTAAACCAAGAAACAACCAAAAACGGTTATACTACCGTATAAAATTTTATTTTGTCTAAAAAATTTACTTGTTAGAGTTGCACCAATGAAAGCTGTCACTTGAATAACCACAACCAGGTCACGTTAACTCTGTACCTGGTGCTCGTACATACATGAGCTCCATGTTTACAATTAATTCGATAGGGTTGTAAAAGGAATTGACATGACTTGCCTTAATCAGTAATCGATTGGAAGATGAGCCAACACAGAAATCGTGAAAATCAAGGGTCTGTTTAGCCAGGGAGATTCCATTAGGCTAATAAGACTATGTCTATATATGGCAAAATCGGTGAACAGGCCATAAATATAGCGCACTATTCTTATTTTACATGATCATATTATAAGTCAAGCCCATAATACAAAACCGTATTACAATTATAAAACGTAGGTATTGTTGCTGCATTTAATTCTCACTTCCTGTGTCAAATATACGTCTTCAATATTTCTTTAGGTCCATCTAAACTAAGTCTTTAGTAGGTACGGTATAGTACAACTACCTATGGACTTGCTCTGAAAATAAAAGTATTTGAATTGAATTGAATTTAATAGTTCCAGTAGTATTGGATTTATATAATACCTACGGTAGTTTAGTGTATTTAAACCAACGCCATTTTTCGCCATCAAACTCCGGCAGTTTTACTAGTTTGTGGTTTTATTATTTTTTGTGACTAATAAATTAAAAACAATATAATATAACCTGGTCTGGGATGAAGAAAGGGCGAATAAAAACAGAGGTTGAGAATGATGTACATTATACCATTCCGTTTTCAGCGTGGACTCGGTAAAAACTTCATTTTGTAGGGGTATTTTCGGTTTTCATGGTTGTAGTTTAAGGATCCGTAATATCCGAAAAATCCGGATTCTGGAGCCTGTCAGATCCGGATCCGAAATTTGGCGGATATCTGGATCTTTCGGATATCCGGATTGCAAACCCTACTCTCGCCTTATACCGAGCGCGGTTTTTAGTTAGCTTCGTGGATTCATTTAATAAAATTATGTGAACATAAACGTGATTAAACTGATTAAACATTACTCATTTTTGTTATTCTGCTTTTAATTGATGTATCCCCAAAAAATATAGTAATTTACATCCGCTTACAATCAGTTGGTATACAGGTCATAGTCGTCTGATATCGGCCGGCCGGTCTGACCTTCGATTACGCGATTTTGTACGAATCTCCGGGGTGCTCCGTGTTAAGTTATACTAGGGATAAGTAAGTGGTGTGGAGACAAGGACTGCGACGTCTGCGACGCAGCCCTGATACGAACTTAACAAAGAAGTATAAACTTAACATGTTCGAAAAGCTTGACAGTGATCAGTGATCGTGACTGCATTATAAAATCCCATATAAACACACCGCATCGACCGCAGGCAGGCAGCAATACCATGGCCGTGATGTGACGTCACAAAATGTTAAAATTATTTGTATAATTCGTTGGCAACGTGTGCCAAATTGCCAATGTTTCTAATATGCGCGAGGCAAGTACTCCATGAGTGCAAAGTACAATTTTAGTTTGTTTACATAAGCTTATTCAACAATGCACATTGATAATTAATATGATCGAATCAGTGTTGTTTTTTATATTATTATCACGTTATTGGTTCACATCGGTTGATTGGACTTTAGCTGTCCCTGTATCATTTTGCATTGTTGCAATTTTTCAATTAGGTAGGTATACGGAATCTGGAGCGTGGGTAATTCACGTTATAATTGACTCATGCCATTGTAACAGATAGTAATGTCTATAATAATAACAAACGTCACTGAATAAGTGACTAAAGGGTTAGGGTACCTACATGACGAAGTTGCGGGTTTCCTTAATTACCACGCGTTATAAGAAAGTATGACGTGTGATAGTTGAGTAAGTAGTCTAACGTTATTCAGATGTCATAGTTAGGGAGGCGAGGTAGCTAAATGGCGTAATTCAACGGCGCCGTCGAGACCTATCAAAATCGAAAGATAAAATAATTTCGAAAAGAAAAGCTCGTATGGTAAAAGCCATTTTAGCGGTGGGTTTGGCGTGTACGGTTTTTCAAAAATGTTAAAAAAAAACAGTTACTTGGGCATTCTCGAGCGCGACAGATATTCATACTACGTATGCCCCAAGTGCCTCTTATAACAACGGTATACTAATCTGCCGGTTTGCGTGGTGGGGGTAGGCATATAAAGTAGTCAAAAATGCAAAAAAAAAAAATTTACTCGAGCGCGTCAGATTTTCGGAAGGGGTGTTAAGTAGGCCCCAAGGAAGCTCCCTTTAAAAAAACTGACGATTTCGGCGTGACGATAAGTTACGAGGAATTTTTGAAAATGCAAAAAAATAAAGTTTTTTTGAAATACTCGAGCGCGTCAGATTTTCATAGGGGAGGTTTATCTCGGTATCCTGAAAGCATATTTTCTTAATCTGACAAAAATGTTGGTGGGTTCTCTTAATCTGACCGGAAAAGGTTTTTGGTTTCTTGAATTCTATTGAATAATATACATACATGAATAAAACTGACAGATGAAGTTTCACATTTTGACGTCAAATGTGACGTATTCGTTCAGAAATCATTCGAATTCAATACGCGGTAAATTTTAAGTTTTGTGACAAGATGAATTTGAAGTCTTTTTAAAAGGTATGCGGGCGTTAAAAAGTTAAAATTGTCATTACGCTTGGGCCGGAACCACTACTCATGCGGAGACCTTCTGATAGGTCATTCGGCGGCAGGAGGTTATTTAAGCTTTTTTTTTGTAAAATGTATCGTTCGCGACTTATATGCCGCAACGCGTTTTTCGGAAGACGAAATGGCTCCTCCACACTTCCGGTCATGCGGATACCGGCAGATTTTGTATTTTTAGTAAGTTTTAGATTATATTCTTCAAAAATAAATAAAAAAAAATCGCGCTCGAGAATGCCGGATTAACGTTTTTTTTTTACAAGTTCGCGACCTCTCCTCGAAACTCGGCGGCGTCAAGGACTTATCGTCAGAATAGTTTAATTTAGTCTTAAAACACTAAAATCAACCCCCAATATCTTCATCTGACGCGCTCGAGTATTTCAGACTATCGATTTTTTTTTACTAATCTGATCGTCTATCCTAGGCGCGCGTCACTACATATAGAGCTAAATACTTTACAAAGTTGTTCTATTAGGTCTAAGGTATCTCTCATATCTTAAACTGCCACGCTCGAGTATTACCGAAAATTCCCCTATTCGCCTCCCTAACTATCAGTACATTTTATGACGAATGGTAATTCGCTATTATTGAAATCATACGTGGTTCATCATTCCAATACCGACTAGGTAATACGATTTACATAATCACGTAGGTATAGTGGCTATAGTTAATAATAAACTGACACTTGAGCAAGCATAAGAAATAATCTGCAAAGGTTGTGGAATATTTGTTCTATTGCCACTTATGCAGTGCATTAGTACCGATAGATCTTAAGTGCCTACCTGATAGTAGGTAGGTACCCATTCCATTCTTCGAAAGCAGGTACCAAAAACAATTGTAATTAATGCCATTATAAACGGGTTTACCACTCTAGTCTACTTTATAAATAAATAAATATTTGCACAAATCGACCTAGTCCCAAACTAAACCAGGCTTGTACAGTCGCCATCACTACCATGGGAGCGGTCAAGGTGTTTACAAACATCTTAACACGACTTAGTACATGTTCAGATATTTTTGAACACCCTGAAGAGTATGTTCAAGGTGGATGGATGGAGTGGCTCTGACTGTACTAATATGGGTACGAAACGATAAACTTACATATATAAAGAAACTAGATTCTGCCCGCGACTCCGTCCGCGCGCGCGAACTCGTTTAAATATCGTAGCTTCATACAAACTTTCACCCCCGATTTAAGCGTGAAGAGGTAACATACAGACACACACTTTCGCACTTATAATATTAGTATGGATAAATACTTAAATAAATACCTTCATTCATGCTCATCCATCACACAAATAAATGCCCTTACCGGGGTTCGAACCCAGGACTTCTTGCTTCATAGGCAGGGTCACTACCAACTAGGCTAATACGGTCGTTTATAAATAAGTAGGTTTGTGCGCCTACGCAACTTGCTCAGGAAGACGATTAGACACATAAACTATAAGCTCGAGAATGTATCACGCTCGTGTTGTTTTTAAATCATATTTTTTCTTAGTTTCTAAAAGATTCTCAAACTTAGTGCGAACATCTATCTGGTCACATAAAATGGTTATTTCGGTCAATTTTCACTATTTTATCAAACATGAAGGTGATAGATATATTATTGGCCGCTACTGTAGGTAATCTCACGCAACCGTATTTTTAATGTTGCGCTGGCCCACGCGCTGCCATTACTAACACGTTGGAATCAAATTGGAATGCGTAACTAAATACTAATATCTTTCAGGCAGCAGCAAGGTTGCTGTAAATTTCTACCTTGCTTTCTAATGTCTTGTTCATAAACGCTCGTCAAACCTATTTTAGCCAGAATGCCGTAATAATTCGTTTGCTGTCATTTGGACTTTTAATGTTTTGTATGTAGGCACATGTAGTGAAGGATAAAACATATTTTGTTTGTTAAGTTTTATGACCGAGGATAAGATTTCCGGCCCACTGTGTAGTTACTTCTATCTCTACCTTTATTACGAGAACCCACTACTATGTATAGTGTCCGCAAATCCAAGTGGCGAGTCAGGTCATAAATAATTGGATCATGCTATCTCTTTCGCACCTGCACTGCACTATGGAGCGGGCCATGCAACAATAGTACTGACTTTTATTGCCTGACTCGCCACTTGGTTTTGCGGATACTATAACAGTAGGTATTGTTCAGGCGCTGCAGGTGAATAGTAACAAGTTATGTACAAAGTTGAATGGCGAGGCCATTTCACGAACGCCGCCGCACCATAAATAGGTACCATTGATAAAGATCTTTCACCGCCATAAAACACGACAAACATAAAAACTCCGAGTTGCACGTTAACACAACGTGTCTGAATTCTGAAATGTCTGCATTGTCTTTGGTCGTATATGTTTTTTCATAGACACGTGTCGCGCCATGGGATTTCTTTTGGAATTTAGGTACATTCGCCTGATCGAAAATGGTTTTTATAGGTATAATAATACGTGGAATCGAATCAGCGTTCTTATAAAGGCTATAAAGATTTAAGTAAGGCAGCGTGAGTCAAGCAGATCTTCAAACGAAGCGACATGACAGTCAAGATAACTTTATGCCAAGATGATAGCGAATTCATAAATAATTATATTCCCAGTTAATAATCTTTGTCTAGACCAAACACGTGCAGTAATTACGCGCAGTGAGACAGTATAATTATTACGTGTACATATTTACAATTCATCGGGGAAATCGGCGAGTATGACATCAGAGGTTTATTTAGATTATATTTTTATAGTCACTGTATAGAAAGTACCGACATATGTTTATAAGGGTATACCTAATAAACATAATATACAATAATATACTGCATATCGCTATCCTAATCATAGATTCTGCGAAAAATCGATAAATGTCGATTACGTCGTTATAGGCAACAATGAATCAATTTTAAACGTCACACAGTTGATTCATTCATCATGCTCCTACCGTTATTCCCCGGTTGTGCCCCTAAAGAATATTCCGTATGTACGTTATGAAAAACTCATTGGTACGAGCCGGGATTCGAACCCACGACCGCTGCTTGCTTGACAGCCGCATGCCGTACCACTAGGGTACCGTGGCTTCACACACACACACACACACACACACGCACGCACGCACGCACGCACGCACGCACGCACGCACGCACGCACGCACGCACGCACGCACGCACGAACCGTCAAAGATATAATCGATAAGTCAAATTAATTCAAAATATCTAATTGTTAAATTATCCCCAGAATAATTATATTACAAAAAAGGCGGGTCGTTCTTATTTTTTCCGACAATTAGCCGACGTTATTCTGTTGTATTTTTAATTACCAAATATCGTATTTATCGTTAATTTAAATGGTGGTTTTCTTTTCTTATGTGACAAAGTGGACTCTTTCAGTGGGGACCACATTTTGGTTTACCACTCTGTCACGACATTCTACGAAAAACAAACGTATAAACAATGCTGGTTAGAGGAAGTGAAATATCAAATGAAATAATCAATCAAATAATATGGACGTTCATTCGAACATTATAAAACCGCACCATAATTCTCAAATGCGATGCCGTAATAACACTAAGGGCAGGCTATTATAGTTAGAAAATTAGAACGATCCAGACTAATATTACTTAATGCAATGCAATACCAACTTCAGGCGCCTACCTAAGTAATTGCCGTTAATCTGGGAAGGAGTGAAATTCTCTAAAACAATGATAGATATATATTTCACGACGGCGACAGACAAGATAATGCGACAGACAAGATAATCTTACCCCGATACGTCACATTTCTTTTCACCTCACCGGCTCGAAAAGGCTTGCTTTATCGCTCAAAATCTGCGCCCAAAAGTTCATTTTATCTGCTAGCGTGGAAAGAGTTTTTGAATTTGGAACGTGACGGTCAAGCGCGAGACCCAACTTTTTTCTATACAGAATGAGAGGTGTGTTCAGAAACTGATGGTGTTATGTCAATAATAAATTGTTATTATTTTGATAAAATAAAATGAATGATACTTATTCTCTCTTAATTAAGCAGGTACATACGAAATATTAATATTTAGACTGACTTATATGGATAAAATACGAATAAATAATTTTATAATGTCGTTTTATTTTTCTAAAAATTTCGCTTCTTCCAAATTTGGAACGCACCGTTTGAAAAGTTAATTTACGAAAAAACTCATACAAGTACATTTAATTTTGTTTTGTTCTAAAGCCACAGACAGTAAAACCAAAATAATGGTGGTTATTTATAGATTTTAGTGCAGAAGATATACATAGGTATATGAATTTTGATGCCTGCTAAGTTAGCGGAAAAAGTGAAATAAGCGTATTTGAGCCTTAGTTTAAACCGTGAGTACCTAACCAACAATACTTTGACTTTTTTAGTGTAGGTAAGCGTGAGGTTATTTATAGATGCAAAAATATTTATGTTACATTTAATAATTATAAAATGCTAGATCTTGATGAGATGTAAACAAACCTTTATTGAAAATGAGTATAAGGTCCAAATTACTTCCATTACCTTTACTTACCTACAATTTTCCTCGCGGTGGTGCGGTGAAAAATTGTTTGTTTCGCTTGGCAGCAAAATTGTTTGGCGTCTCGTGCCTTGAAAGCCTCGCTATGCTCAGGATTGTACTTTTGAACCATTCGCTTCGCTCATGGTTCAATTTTACAATCCTTCGCTAGCTCGGCTTTCAATACTAAGCACTTGCGCCAAACAACAACTTTGCAGCCTTGCATAACAAATAACTATTAATTTGACAAAATATTGGCTTTGTACTTATGTTTCACAGATACGATTAGCAAAGTTCAATTGTTACTTTCTGTTTACTACGCGCTAATGCAGCTCACACCGTCGGCCACCCATTGAGAAACTAAACCTATCCTTACGCTTTAACGCTTTGTACGCATCGCGGTATCAAGATATATGTGTGGGTGAGCGTTGAGGTGAACTTAAAACAAGTCACAGAATAGGGAGGCTGATTGTAATCTATATCTAATATATAGAGGGAGCTGTGAGATTGTAGCTTTGTAAGTTTGTACGATTTATAGGTTTAGATTTCTAAAAATTCTTTCACCTGCGTGTGTATGGACTCATGGGATGGCTGTAGCGTATAAATTATCCCGATGGTTCGTCCGAGTTCTTTGCCAGCTACGCACCTCGGAGTTATGTATAAAATTAACTGTACCACATCACACACACATCATCAGCCTATATACGTCCCACTGCTGGGCACAGGCCTCCTCTCACGTATGAGAGAGAGAGTATGAGAGTATGTAACTGTACCGTAGTGTCTAAATGAATAAGTAACATAATTGTTACCGCCACCTTATAAATTGAATTGAATATTCCTCAGCGTTCCGTTTGGCACGTACGAGGTATATCTTTGTTATTAAGAACGTTATTACACTTATTTACACCCACACGAAGTACCAAACGGTAGTTAGTTGTCCTGAAATAGCCAAGAGACGTCATCGAAATGGTTCGAGTAGGAATAAACAAAGTAGCACTCTGTATAATTGTTATATGAATATGTAGAATATTTACAAGGCTTATGTATCTATATGTACAATAGGAGACACAGGAACAGACGATAATAGAGATACCTCTTGGGACGAAGTCCAATAAAATTTACTGGGAAGTTATATATAACATGTAACTAACCGATTCAAGAAATATAATTTAACGTGTTCTGTATATTCTCGAGTTTACAATTGAACTTAAACGAGCGAGCGAAACGAATGAAGTTCTCTGCATCAGCTTGAGCAAAAATCTTTTGTATCAATAATTTTCTACTTTGAACTTTTGTCGAAACAGTTTATCGAAATTAAAATTTGTGAAAAGAGTCTCAAGGTTTTTACAGCTCACATAACCGCTTCTAATATATTATTCTTGACCCTAGCATTGGTAACTAGTATATGCTAGTATAGTATCTATTTATAATCGGAGGCAAACTTAAATCTCAGCTCATACCTATATCTCTAATAATGTAAACATTCGACCATGCTCGTAATCTAATTCGAGAGCAGTATATTCATAAACCTTACACGTTTAAACTATAATGCCATGCCATCATCTCACTCTGGTAAGCAATAATGAGAGCGCCGTATTGAGTACGAAAATTGATTCACTTAGAGGTTAGGTGACCAAAATGTGTTATTTATATAGGTACCTCAGTATGTGTGTAAGTTATATTGATGTTTCGAAGTGTCTAAATATGTGGAACTTGTAATACTAATACCTACACTAAGCCATCTTAATTATCAAGTCAACAAATTACGTAGTACCTATAATGTTATCGGGTAATATCGATTTAAACAACTGCGTAGGTACTGAGGACGATTAAAATAATCACATTTAACCTTAAAATTACATAAGAATGAAAGTGTCCAATATTGGGCCTGTGCAAAGCACAAGGGCGTTTCACGTAGTACTCAATACGGGAACTCTCGCACCGCGTTTCTTCAGGAATGCGAGAGGCGTGGGATATGAGGAATCGAGGAGCTCGCCGAAATTCTTTAGCGTTATGGGCAACATGTTGCTGGCATCTGTTTTTTTCTTTCCTTCAAACCCATTATCATCTTTATTTATAGTTCAACTCATTGGTTGTATTTTGAGCACATTCTGAAAAACGAATTAATTTTTTAATATGGTAGGGTATTTATTTATTCCGTTCCACGTTGTAGAATCATAGTATTGAGTAAGTATTCCGATTAAATTATTGCGGTCACTATTGTACATCTACATACATTCACGGAGAACATCCGTATACTTACATCTTACGTACCCGACTAAATAAACTCCCAAAAGAATTAAAGGATAAATTAACCCCAATAAATATAAAAAATACAAACTTACAAACGAAATGTTACAACAGTAAGAAGGTTTACAGATAAATTAATCCTTTTACGTCACACCTGGCCATAATGAGAGTTTTACAGCACGCTGCGCGTACGGGAAAACTCGCATTGTGGCCAGGTGAAAACGTAAATTACTTACCACGGGCGGTAGTAATTCGTAAAGCCCAAGAGCGCAGAATTATGGCACATACACCTGCGATCCGGGGCATTCACGAATTCACCGCCCTAGGTACGTAATGAACTATACCCGCCCTCGTCTGTTATACCAGACTATGTGTATAAATGACGCCATAATTTATTATGACCGAGTTGAAATTTGAATGACGTTGGGCGGTTAAAATAATTTTTGATAATAAGTTAAGATTAGATATGTGAGATAGTGAAAAATCTAAATGATAATGATTTATTCTCCTGTTATCAGCAAGTAATTGCAATAGCATCGAGACAAACGAAACGCTTTAACGATGCTTTTTTTAATCTACTAACTCCATTTTTTTTTCAATTTCTAAATATTTTTTTAAAAGAAGTACTCGTACCTTATTAAACAATTTTTTATCTATCGGTATTAGGTATTATCGTTTTTAGAAGAGTAAAGGATGATTCACGGTTCATCGTTCCGTGGACCGGGGTGGTACCAAGCCCGCCTGGCCGACACTCGGTTACCGAGTTTTCTTTATATATTACTAGCTTCTGCCAGCGATCCGCCCGCGTGGAACTCGTTTATATCGCAGCGCCATACAAACTTTTACCCCCCCATTTCACTTAGATGATTTCGGGGATAAAAACTATCATATGTCACTCTCCATCCCTTCAACTATCCCCACTTAAAAAATCACGTCATTCGTCGCTCTATTTATTTATTTATCGTATGGCAAATCAGTATTTAGAACCGTGAGATCTTGGAAAAGACAGTACGGTTGCCAGGTTGTTGCACTTTTAGCACCACCCAGGGGTCACGTGTAGGGTAGCGATGGGTAATTCCTACGGACGTGGTGCAACTTCGACCCCCATTTCGAGATTCGTCGCTCTGTTTTGCCGTGAAAGACGGACAAACGCACAAACAAACAAACACATACACTTTCCCATTTATAATATTAGTATGGATTTGCCCGGCCTTGTATACAATCCATACCTTAGTATACATAATACCATTCGTTAGTGTGTCTGCCGTTCTGTCCGTCTCCGATTTAGATCAAATTTGGCACATAGATAGTCTCTGGGAAGGACCATACAATACAATACAAAATATTCTTTATTGTTCACCAGACATAGTAAAAAAAGAGGTAAATTAAACATAAACAATGGTAGACAACAGGCGGTCTTATCGCTAAAGAGCGATCTCTTCCAGACAACCTCTAGGTAGTGGAGACGATGCAAGAAAAGAAAAGATTTGAGTAAGGTGAAAACAGAAAAACAGAAAATAAGAACAACTTAACTATAAGAAAGACTATACACTTACATAAATACACATATATATATATATATACCTACATACACATACAATAACTAAATGTCACAGAAACAGTATCACTTACAGCCGAAAACAAACAGCACACACCAAGTAGGAAAGACTAGTTACGGAAGAGAAAAATAGTACCTAATCCTTAAGTCTAGTTTTAAAAATGGGAAGAGACTAAAGACAGAAAGAGACTAAGACCGAAAGGAACTTAAGGAAGAGACTAAGGACATATTAGGATAGTTTTTATCTCGGCAATCATCCCTTAAGGGGGTGAAAGTTTGCATGAAGCTACGATATAGACGAGTTCCACGCGGACGGAGTCACGGGGAGAAGTTAGTAATTGTATAAAACAGAAGTCTTTCGCAATATTTAATCATTGTGGGTCGATGGTACCCACGTAAAGGAAAATTCTATAAGTCTCGAGACAGATAATACTTATGCAACTATTTACAGACTGATATGATAACAAATATAATATGATCTATTTATATTTATGAGGTACGAGAAGATGACGTTAATATCTAATTCTGTCACACACACAAATATATAAACTAGTTAAGGCCGTATATTAGCTGAACCCTTTTCCATGTATGTAGGTACCTACATATAATAATACCCACGATGTTGACAGATCAGAGATCACTGTTGGCGATGAAATAATGCCTTAAACGACACATTGTCAAACTTACCAGCCACCAATTAAGTAAAGCGTTTATTCTAAAGTGAAATATAGACAGTAGGTAAATTAAGTTTGATAACATCAAAGCAATGATTTCACAACAGGCAATATTTTTATTACATTCTTGCAATCGGTAGTTGAACCGAATAATTCGGCCGAATAACGAACATTCTAAAATATGCTGGATATGCCGAATACCGAATAATTAGCTAATATTCAGCGTATCTCTGCATGAAACAACCGGCTCTAAACCCTATATGTTAATAGCTTGCTAAAAATAAAAATGCATCTGTTCTTGTGAAGTTTTACTAATAATTGACGGTAAGACAATACGATGACCAACACAATATTTAATGACTATTTTATTGACAATACCTCGACTGTGACCGTCGTTTACAATAAAGACATCGTTTACAAGTAATTAATATTGAAGTAGTTATCATATTAATTCAAGGTATAGCCTTGAACTGTGGTTCTTTATCGTAGTAGAGGCGCCAGGAACGGCGATGGTATCAAAGGACAAAATAAATCCAGGGTTAACACGAGCCATAATTAAACGTACCTAACCAATTATTCTCGGTGCAAGGATTTTATTGCCCCTGTAAATAACTCAGGTTATTTCAAACCGCGAGTTTAATTTCAAAACATTACTCATTTATGCTTTTATTTCAGCTTTGTTTGTATACTAAATATTATTTGAGTTTCAAGGAAATTGATAATTAGAATTACTCACCACAGCAATATCTGATAAAGACAGAAAACAACTGACAATGATGTCATCCTATGATCTGAATTTTGTTTATACATTTTTCATTATGTTAGTGTTCCTGGCAGTTGAAAAAAGCTCGATCGAGTCCTTTGAATTTGAATTTGTAAAGAATGACCTAATGAGTAGGAAACGCAAACACTGCGCATTAACCAAAAAATCCACTTAGTGACCTCCATTCGTTTTCCTTGGTTAAATCTCCTTGACATAATTTGTCATTTTTCCTTTTAATTATCTTTTCCTGCAGCAGGAAAGCAGGTAGAGCAAGCTCTACCCTACCTACCTACTTGGCAATTTGCGGTAAAATTTAAGGGCTTAGGAGGAACTTAGTTAGGTTGAGAGGAATTTTCTTTGTTTAGGGTGTATAATTTGTATCCACTTTGTCCCACTGCTATTCAACAAACCTTTGTTAAAGACTAACTTATTCAACGGCACTAACATTTTTTTCTCTTCTTCCCAGGTCAGTAGAAGACGCGAAGAAAGAAACCATATTCACAGTCATACCACTAACAAAGGGGTCCAAGCTCAGGCGGCACATCAGATCCATGTCTGATGTCCAGAACAGCACACCCTACAGAGTGGCGTTCCGGTCGCGACAGGGCAGCACACACACACTCATGTACGACTCCGACACGCGGGCGAGAAGAATCCGGTCCTACAACCTTCACAAGCAGCTGGAGTCTTCAGATTCCAGTGATTCCATGGAGAACCCAAGGAAGACGCGAAGTATAGAACACAACATACTAAAGCACACAGATTCCATGAGAATCCTATAACTGGATCTGATTAATTTTAATACAATGAGGCTGTACCGTCTAGTTGTAGACTAGATCGGGATCACGTCGGGGTTGTTTGTGTATTGTGTTCTATAGGACCGGATGGAAATTACATAGTAATTGTGTGCTGCACGACGTAGGCCGGCGTGAATCAACACGAAATAGACTTTTGTGATTCCCTTCATGAGACTGTGATGAGGTAGAATAATGTAGCTTTAAGTTAAGTTAAAAATAGTAAGAGTATTAATTAATTAGTAATACCTACAGAATGTGATTTAGGGAGTACGATAACGATAGGTACCATTTTTTTATGATAATAATTAAGTTACAGATACATAAATTATGGATGGTGTTTTATAAAAGTTATTTCGAACAGACCACTCTCTTTAAGCACCTTCATCTAGGTACATGATTTGCAAATGATTGTTACAGACAATGTAAAAGTGCCGAAACGTTTTCTATTTTGTTATTTCCTTTATTGTTTTGAGTGGGGTATCGAAATTCCAGGAAGTTTAACCCTGACTATTTGAAAACTCTATCAATAAATACAAATTTGAAGCCTAAGTAAATCGGTCAGAATACAGTCATTTTTGTTCCATCTATGACAGCAAATATGTTTCCATTAAGCGCTAAGGGTTAAATGGAGGTTAATATTAAGTAACCTGAATCGACCCTACTTTCAACATGCTATTTGTTTATTTAAGGCCCTTAGACACCAAGGAATTTGTCACAACTTACTATCTTTTGAATGAAAGGTCATTGCTGCGTCTCATTCCAAGGTGTATACTGGCCTTTAGATACATTTTCTTTTAAACGCGGCCTTATTTTTAAATGCCAAAAATTATGGTATAGATTTTTTCTTTAGATCGAGTTAGTTAAGTAAGCCATACTAGCATTAGACGAACTGATTTTCATTAAGACGAACATTATGAAGGAATTACCATATCTAAGATCTCTAATTAGGTACGACTAATATAATTTAATCCACCTATATTTTTTCCAAAGTTCTAATTCGTTATCTTTATAACTAAGCATAATAAATGCCAATTTATGATATAAAGCAAAAACTATGAAAATCGTGATCAAGTGCCTTGTATTTGAGTTTATAGTAAAACTATCGTAATATTGAAAGAACAAAAGTAGGTTGGTTTCTAGATGTCTATCAGTCTAAATTAAGTTAAGCATTTTTTTGGAACACGCCATAAAGGAATAAAATTTTTGTTTACTGGCATACATGCCTGATTAAGCTTTACCGTATATTTAAAAGTGTACACTTTTAAATATACTGTAACTATATTGATTCTCTTACGTAAAAACTATCAAACTAGGTAGGTACTACTGTTTGTTGACAAGGGTTTTGTAAAGAAACAAGTTTGATCTGTAGACTATTGTACCTACTTACAACACAAGAAATATTTGAACGATTAAATTGGTAAAATAATGCGCAGTCGTTTTCTTCAAGACACTTTACCCCTATTTGCCCAACTACGACAGAACCGAAAGGACATGGTTTTAGCAGTCTATAACATCACATCATCAGCCTATATACGTCCCACTGCTGGGCACAGGCCTCCTCTCATGTATGAGAGGGAGCAGTCTATGTTGGTACATATTTACGTATGATCCACCGCAGCGTGTAAGATACTGAACGGATTTTGATTAATAAGATATCAATCGATTCGAAATTACGCTACGGGTGATATAGGCTACCTTTTGGCAGTTTTTTTTAAATTACTGTTCTGTGACCGCGACAACGTATTTTTTCCCTCATACTCTTTTGGAGATACCACCACTGTAGGTACGCATGAACTTCGGGACGCGCGGCGTTTTGGCGGATATCACACTGCGCCGCATCTCCGGACGGAGGTGCGTTGCTGCATACAAATATCGCCGGACGGAGGTGCGGTGCAATGTGACGTACCGCACGGAATTTATATACAAACTGAGGTACTTGCATACAACGAGCTCCGCACTTCCGTCCGAACATGCGGTGAAGTGTGACATCCCACTTAAATGTTTGTTAAACTCGCCAAGGTACGCCTACACGTTGGTAAATGTGCACATTGGTTGGCTGTGGCACCCTGGTCCTTTTTGTGTTACCGTTACCCTTATCGCGGTTGCATCATACCTACAGAAGCCCGGAATAAAGCTGATTTTCCACCTGAGGGGCGAGAGGAGACCAGACGAGGCGAGAATTGAAATTTGTATCGCACTTTAGTAAGTTAGTAAGTGGAATCTCGTCTCGCGTCGTCTCGTCTCGCCCCTCCGGTGGAAAATTAGCTTAAGGGTAGGTTGCACCAACTTACGATTACAGACCGGTTAACGTTAAATATGGCGCCAGTAGCTGTCATCCCATAGAAACTTGTCAAACTTTCCATACATTCCGATTTTAACGAACACCGCTTACGATTACAGACGGTTTGGTGCAACCCACCCTATAAGTATTGGTATAGCCACTAGTTTTTGCAGAAGCGATTGCCGTCTGACCTTCCAACCCTGAAGGGAAACAAGACCTTGATAGTGTTAAGAGATTCGCCCAACTTGAGTGTTAGAAGTTATCAAGCCGCGCGAAGGCGTTCTACAGTTACTACCTCAGCTTAACGATTACTGCCATATACAATAACTGAGATCAAGGGGTTATCATGCCTTAAGGCGATCAACGTTGCTTAGAACCTGCACCATCGGCGCAATGGTACCTACAGGTGCCGCTAGACCACGAGTGCTCCATTGAAAAGCTAGCAACAAATATGAAATAATGTTTCTTACATAAGTTCAGAATAACTCCTTGATACGAGTCAGGATTGGAACATGCGACCTCAAGATTGAAAGTCGCACGCTTGAACCACTCTGCACCGCTGCTTCAATGATTGGCAGCACGTGCCCAAGTTAACGCTTTCAATGCCAGGAACCCACCATAACCCACCAAGCGGGCGCCTCCGCCAACGCCGTAGTTGCTTTCCGCTACACACGGGAAAACCCAAGCGAACGCGAACGGCTACGAGCGTAGCGCGTAGCGATTCTTGGCCGTGAATGTTGAGCTACGTGTCCTATAGGATAAGTCCGTGGTGGTAAGCAAATGTCAGAAATGTTAGGAACCACTGCCAGATAACTGTGCCTCCAGCAGCTTTGTATCCCTGACTCTTAAAATACGTGTTTACGTTGCTATGGGTTGTTGTTTGATTTGAAAAATATACTGTTACAAAGCAACATTTCGGTTTTCCTTATTAAAAAGGAGTAAAGTAAGTAACGTGAGTAATGAATGACGGTACAAAATAAACTAAAGGTAACAATCTAACAAACAGTAAGGTGACATAGTTTTTAAAATTAAGCGCCTGCAATTAAATTCAACGCAATTGAGCGTCCCTCGGAGACCGAATATTTGCCATACTTTGTCGTATGTGGCCTCTTAACAATTAAAACAGAATACAACTTATATACCTATGAAACGTCATTGTGTGCGATACGCTCTACAGCGCCAGCATGCCTATCATGAGACGGCGCGCGAGCTCTCTCAATTTTTGTCGCACTATACATCTCTTTCTAAGTTTTCTAATAAGAGCCTGAGGGATAGTGCGAGAAAAGCCGAGAGAGCTCGCTCGTCGTCTTGTGATAGCCGTGCAGCTAGACCACCACAGGCTAAGACCACAGGAGCTGACTCTGAACTGACGCCAAACGTCTGAGCTCCGGCGCTATGCGCTACCACTGGCTACGGCGAACAAGTAAACTCGAAGTTCGTATACATGCATCCTTGTCACTCGAGTACTGTGAGACTGTCAGTGCGATAGAGATGGATATACCCGAACTTCGAGTTTCGTTTTTCGTAGTACTAAGTTCTAGGTACCACCTAGGTACTTACTAAATAAGTTCTATGATAGAGCGAGATTGGGACAGAATTTTGCTGAGCGCCGAGCTTCCGGCACGTAAGTAAATAGTATCCAAAGTCCACAATAATCCACAGAATATTCGGCTGTTTAAGGCTGTTATACTATGTCAATTACATATATGTATTCGTTTACCGTTTAGTGAAATTTGTGAACGATTTGAAAAAGGCAATGATATCGAAAGGAAAGAAAACGCCTGTCCGAACAATATTCGCTTGACATACTGTGACAGCTGAAGACGGCACAGTGGCCCGCAATTGCCCGTGTCCGGCCTATCTTTACGAAGTAATATACGAGTATATCGACTTGGCGGGGGCACTGCCGTGCCCCCAGATATCTATTGAAAAAGGCAATTCGTCAACTACAATTAAAGTTTTTGTACTTACTTACCGGCGGCTTAATCCAATTCCACTCTCTGCTAGTAACTGCCGGAGCATTTCCGAAAATTGTCCGAAAACACAATTACCTTATATTTTCATTTATTCAAAACCAATTTAAAACTAAAACCACAGACAAACGAAATATACAAAATGTCAAAAAAAATGCATTGTGGCCAGGGGCTACCGCGAAACGAAAACGAAGTTCGTTTGTTTATCTCCATCTCTGTTGCTCGAAGTAGCAACTGCGACAGAGAGGGAGACACAAGAAGGAAGTTCCTTTTCGTTTCGCGGTAGGCCCTCAGCACGTCTATCATGGGGCGGCCGCGACATACTCTCGATTTTTCTCGCACTATAGGTACCTCTTGTTCTAAGTGTTCTAATAAGAAAGAGACGGACAGTGCGAGAAAAATCGAGAGTTCTCGCGCGCCGTCGCGTAATAGTCGAATTTCGGGTATTTTCGTCTCTATCGCACTCATATAACTCGAGTGACAGGGATGCATGTATGTATACGAAATTCGAGTTTCGATTTTCATGGTAGCGCCGCAGTTCGTTGCGGTAGCGTTCCTAAACAAATAAAAACTTACATTCATAATTTTAAACGCTCCAATTCCGACAGGGCTTACATCGGGAAGATCATGGTCACGCAAGCTTGGCGTTATCTGAGGGGTTAATCGATTTTTTACATTCACATGCATAAAGGAATCCTTCACATGCTGCTATGTGATTCTTCTATTAGGTAAATGGATGTGTTGTGTTTTTTTTGGTATTTATTTGGTACGAGTACCATGAAAACATTGATTCCGAAGACAGAGCCTAAAGAAGCGTCCAATGTATATAGAGTATTAGCACGCGATCCACCCATATCACATACATGACAATGTATCACAAAATTGTGATAATATTGCAGAAAATCCGGATAGTTTTGAAATCCGCCCACAGATAAGAAATAATCTGCCAGCAACTAAAAGTACACCACACGAGTGTACTTGGTGGATGGTAGGTATTAGCGGTACTACCAGAAGAAGCAGAACTACCATCTGCCCACACTGTAATACTGACGCAATAAATAATTTGTGTCTAAGGGGCCGTTCAATACTGCTTTCATACTGAGTACTTATTGCTACAAATACTGACCACCGTTTAAGGCTGCTTTCACGTGCACACTAGCGCCTCTGGTAAATAATTGTGACTATTGAAATTTAACGATAGATCGTTGATCTCTAAACTCAAAAGAAAAACGGCCGTTTTAACTTTGGAAGCATAGGTTGACGAATCCAGCTACATAAAAACTAGTTTGATTTATTCATAAGGTACTTAAATACAAAATACAGTGCATATCAGCCTCCTTTTTTAATATCTATCGTTAAATTTAAATAATCACAATTATTTACCAGTGGCGCTAGTGTGCACGTGAAAGCAGTCTTAATGGCCGTTCACTCTTGTTTTGAAGAAACTGAAATTTTAGCGGACATCGTGCATCCCGCACTTATCCAGTTTGACCGACCCGCCGCGCCCGCTCGTGTGGACGCATCTTTAATTAATTAATCGAATTTCTATCCACCTTTAACAATATTTTTTTATTTATTGCGTCTAATCATAGTTTATTGATCTGGGTTTTGGCGTCAAGGGCGGCTGTGAGGCTGCAGTACACGCTGCGCGCACGTTTCTGAGTCGCACGGACTATGAAGTATTTGTCAAAGTCGACGTGAGAAACGCTTTCAATTCGGTTGATCGTGGTGCCCTTTTAGCAGAAGTCAAAAAACATCTCCCCGATGCCTATAGTTATCTATGGCAATGTTATGGGGCGCCATCAAAATTACTTTTTGGTGACAAAATTATCGATTCAAACACTGGTTGCCAGCAGGGAGACCCGCTCGGTCCTGCTATATTCAGTTTGGCTATCCATCCAATCATAAACAATCTAAATTCAAAATTTAATCTTTGGTATCTAGACGACGGTTCCCTCGGTGGGGACGCTGAAACAGTCTTGCAGGACTTGCTATTGATAATGGACAAATTTGCAGAAATAGGGCTTTCCCTTAATTTCACGAAGTGTGAAATTTTTCTGCCTGACCGCCTTCCCCCGGATAGAAAAATTGAAATACTGACTAACTTTAATGCGATATTACCCAACATCTCCGTTCATTCCACTTCATCACTCACACTTTTAGGGTCTCCAATTTTTGATGAAGCGATCAGTTCAGTTATTAATTGCAAGTTAGACTTGTTTAACTGTACATCTGACTTACTTTTTGATATAAACCCCCATATGGCACTTTTTATTATCCGTTTTTGTCTCTTTACACCTAAATTCATGCATTTACTCCGATGCTGTCCGATCTGGAAATACCCCTCTATACTTTTGTCAATCGATAATACTCTTCAAACAACTTTATCCAAAATTCTAAACGTTACTTTCGATTCGATTTCATGGTCCCAAGCAGTTCTACCTGTAAGACTCGGTGGTCTGGGTGTTCGCGCCACTTCCGATGTGGCACTACCAGCTTTCCTGTCTTCTGCGTACAGTTCGTTGTCCCTCGTCGGTATTATTTTAAACATTGAACAGATACCGGTCGTAGAGATCGCGAACTTGGCGGAAGCCGAGAGAGCCTGGTGCGCCTTGTGCCCGGAAGCGGACGTCCCTGTTATGAAACAAATCCAGAAAGTATGGGACACTCCTCGGCTCAAATCCATTCACGGTTCTTTAGTCGAAAATAGTCCAAACGACTCAGAACGCGCCCGGCTCTTGGCTGTCTCCTCACATGAGTCAGGCCACTGGCTTAATGCCCTTCCCTCACGCAACATAGGCACAGTTCTTGACCCAGGTACGCTAAGAATAGCTATCTGTTTAAGGTTGGGATCCAACATATGTGTTCCCCATACTTGTGTCTGCGGCAAAGGTGTGGACCGGCTGGGTAGACATGGCCTATCATGTAACAGAAGCGCCGGCCGCATGTTCCGCCATGGTACTATAAACGACCTGCTGCGTCGGGCGCTCGCCACTGCCTCCATACCTTCGTCACTAGAGCCTCCTGGTATGACGAGAGACGATGGCAAGCGCCCGGACGGAGTAACTTTGGTACCGTGGAAACTCGGTAGGGCCCTGGTGTGGGACGCAACATGCGTCGATACGTTCGCACTGTCCCACATACAGGCAACACGGTCTCAGGCCGGCGCTGCGGCTGATCAGGCCCAATTACTTAAGCGCCGCAAATACTCTTCTCTAGTTCAGAACTACGAGTTTGCGGCGCTTGCAGTTGAAACGATGGGACCCTGGTCAGCCGACATGAAGGCCTTCATGAGGACCCTGTCGTCGCGGCTGGTCCACGCCTCAGGGGACCCCAGAGCTGGCGCGTACCTTTCACAAAGGATCGCCCTTGCGGTCCAAAGGGGAAATGCCGCCAGCGTCATGGGGTCCATGCCGCAGGCAGAACTTTTGGACGGTCTATTTTTTTTGTAATTAGTTTTAATTTTTTTGTTTCATTATTTTTTATTTAGTATTTATGATGTAGTTTACTTGTTTTGAAGTAAGCCCTTAAAACTCATGCGCGCGCAATGGCGCATATTTTGATTTTTTGACATGGCTCTGACAGACAGACATTGACAGTTCTTCGGGCTTTGTTATTTTCATTTATTAGCTTAGCTATCCATTCATTTAGTTTAGTTAGTATTATACTACTTAATTTACTTGTCACGTTCGGCCTTCTATTCTAATGAACAGGAAAATATGAGTTAATAAATATAAAAGAAGATAACGTTTCTGTTGAAATATTACATATCTTGAAGTTTGTGTTTATTCTGAGTATATAGTGCTAAAAGCTGCGATCATTTAATTTGTATTTTAATGTCTCGTCTGTAATAAACAATGAAGCTTTCGATATATTGTTTAATATTCGTAATAATAGTCGTAGCTGGCGAAACACCGACACCGATAGTATTATGGCATGGAATGGGTAAGATAAGTTTTCTTCGCATTAATTTGTTTAATAAAAGCAGTTTTGCGAGTTATTATTCTTACGGTTACTCAAACACATTATACTTAGAAGTGCATCAATTTATTCATTCTTACTAATCATAATCATGCACTATGCACTTTTGTAAGGCACAATATTAATTGAAACTTATTTATTTACCCTGTTTTTCTTAAACTTGCAGGTGACACTTGTTGCTCGTTTTACAGCCTGGGGTCATTCAAAACATTTCTACAAGAACAAATACCGAATGTATATGTGACATCCCTGCAGATTGGCAACAGCAGTATTGAAGACCGGGAAAGTGGTTTCTTTATGAATCCTAATGAGCAAGTGGAGTATGTATGCCAAGTACTTGCAAAAGACCCCAATTTGCAAAATGGCTTCAATGTGATTGGGTTTTCACAAGGGTGTCAGTTTCTGTAAGTACATTTTTTAATTTATTTTCTGTCGTAGTTGATTATGTGTACAGGAATATATTTAAGCTATGAAGAGGCTCTGTATGATTTAGGATATTGGGGTACCAGCTCGGGTAGATCATAGGGCTCTGCGCAGTTGTCCGGAACGCCCTATGGGCAAGAGTCCTGCATACTGTAAGATTATGTGTGAGTGGTATCAATCATCAATATATCAGGTTTTATGGTGGTGGTCTACATTAGATCTTATGACTGTTAACCCCACACACACATTGTCCGACATTGATCACTTTCAATATGCTGAGAAATATTTCATATGGGTATTTCAAAATTAATCATGTTATGTATGTCTATTTATTAAGAAACAATGTTATGTAAGCAGATGTTGATGTCCTCGCTCCCTAATGATAAGAGAGTAACCAAGGCCTTCATAAATCCTAAAAAAAAATGTGTTTCTCTTCTGATACAGATTTCTGGAGGAGTGTTAATGTTTTGAAATTTTGCACACTTCTTAGTAGTTCTATAGAACTCAAGACTATTTGCACAAATTTGAACCTTATTGCTTAAAGATTTCACGGTTTGATAGTACACAATGGATTCAGTGTCTTCCTCATATACTCACTTACCTGTTTATCAGATCCATGCAGTCATTGTTGTTTACTATCTACGTCTAAAAAATCTCTCAGTGGTTAGAAGTAATATATTCCATTAATGTGAACTGACATATAAGCAAACCCCGGATGACGGGAGCAAAAATGCACTTGTCACTAGTGCTTAGTTAAATATCGACTATTCTATCGACATCCATACAAACAAATTATTGAATCAGAAAGGGTCTAGCAGGCTAAGCTAAGGAGAGTGGCCCCCGACGAGGGATTTGGTGATTCTTTCTGGTGGTGTACTGGCAGGTCCTAAGAACACTCCATGCTTAATATCAGTCCTCAATCTTCTTTTGTTTTTGAGTAATTTAGGATAATATAAAAAATACAGGGTGCCATTTAAAGTGTCATATTAGGTAAACTGTTCAAGATAGAGAAACCAAACAAAATCATCATGAATAAAAATAGAATTGGCTACCAAATGCATTTATTCAACCAACATCATGTCCTTAAACTTCCTTAAAAAAACTACTTTTATTTTTGTTTTAATTTTTTATGACACTTTTCGCGGAGGTACACCTACAAAAAAAATATCGTAACAAGCCACTCAATGCCCACTACATACACATATAAAAATATCTTCAAAAATCTTCGTGCGTCATGTCAAAAAAAAAAACAATCGTCGTACAAGTAGATACTACCATATAATTAAAGTACCAGTGCAGTGTGCAGATAAGTCAGTATGTAGGTATACAATCACTTTTAATGAACCTATTTAGAATGCATCTACGATGACATGTCAATCTTGATAACATATGACACGTGTTCTGCATTCGTTTTTTGTTTTTGTGTTGATGATTGGAAAAACAGGAAAATGGAAGTCATGAAGTGTAAGTCCTGTGAAAACGCATTAGAAAATATCGGTGGGAAGATAAAACACATAAAAACTGGGCATGAAGCTGAGTTACATAGCAAATGCACAAATAAATTAATTAACATCAATGATGTCTTGTGTGGTAAGTATCGACTTTTGGCGTATAAACATAAAGTAGTACCAACTACTTCTAGCAGCTCAGCACATGGCGAAGCTGAGTTTTGGTCTGCAAGCTCTGATGCTTCCGATGATAATGTATCCGATGATGATGATTTTGTGAGTAATTCAGAGGACCGATTTGATGTTAGAATGCCTCGAGTTATTTCTACGCATAAATACTGCTTCATATGCAATTCAACTGAAACTGATTTAGCCGACTTATACTGCCGCATATGCACAGGTTCACTGTTTGAAATAGTAAAAGATTAGAAAAGAGTATTAAATTCTTTTATTTTCATAAATATTTTTTACGAAAAAAGGTTCATTAAAAGACACCGTATACCAGTATACCTACATACTGACTTATCTACACACTGCACTGGTACTTTAATTATATGGTAGTATCTACTTGTTCGACGATTGTTTTTTTTTGACATGACGCACGAAGATTTTTGAAGATATATTTATATGTGTATGTAGTGGGCATTGAGTGGCTTGTTATGATATTTTTTTTGTAGGTGTACCTCCGGGAAAAGTGTCATAAAAAATTAAAACAAAAATAAAAGTAGTTTTTTTTTAAAGTAAGTTTACAGACATGATGTTGGTTGAATAAATGCATTTGGTAGCCAATTCTATTTTTATTCATGATGATTTTGTTTGGTTACTCTATCTTGAACAGTTTACCTAATATGACACTTTAAATGGCACCCTGTATTTTTTATATTATCCTAAATTACTCGAAAACAAAAGAAGATCGAGGACTGATATTAAGCATGGAGTGTTCTTAGGACCTGCCAGTACACCACCAGGAAGAATCACCAAATCCCTCGTCGGGGGCCACTCTCGTTAGCTTAGCCTGCTAGACCCTTTATAGATCAAACTTATTATCTTACATGTCAGGTTGTTACACAATATTAGGTACATCAGGTAAGTATAGATACCATTTCAGTCAACTAATTACATTGGTACTATAATTATATCATATTCACGGGAACGATTTAAATATTTTGAATGATCTAAAATGGATAAACAGTGATTTGACAATAATACCTAGTACAATAAAACAATTACAAAATCAAAATTTAAGCCTGGAAGCCAGTTTAAATATAGTACACAAGTTGAAAGTGCACTTGTCAAGATTACGGTTACATCCTCAAGGTAAAGTTATTCACAACAAGTATCAGGATGTGTTGAAGAAAAACGTTGGCTTTTTAACTTTAAACATCTTAAATAATTTGATATCTGGTAAAGAAGTGGAAGTACGTTGTACAGAAGAAATCCATAACCACTATGAATTATTTAATTTTGCTCCGATTCATCATCATCATCATCATCATATCAGCCGAAAGACGTCCACTGCTGGACATAGGCCTCCCCCAAAGAGTGCCAAAGTGACCGATCCCGCGCCACCCGCATCCAGCGGACTCCCGCAACCTTTACCAGGTCATCAGTCCACCTTGTCGGGGATTTGCTCCGATTACTACAGTAGATTTAGAACGGTCCTTTAGTTGGATGAAATGGATTTTATCGCCAAGGCGAAGGAGTTTAAAATCAGAAAATTTAGAAAAAATGTTAATTGTATATTACGAAAACTATATAAAATACTGAAAAAATACAAACATTTCGTTTTAATTTTATTTTCAACAACAATTAATACTTCTGCATATCATAGCGGTAGTCCAGTAGGTACATCGTGCTTTTTATCGACATCGATTTAAATAATATAAAATGTGTGTCCTCGCACTATAAAGCTCTCAACGCATTTTTGCTCCCGTCATCCGGGGTTTGCATATAAGAGTATTTGGTGCTATTTATTAAAATGAGTAAATCAACTTTCTGTTGTTTATCAGCACAGGAGATAAAAAGATATCATTTCATAAAAAATATTTATTATGGTTATTTGTTATGGTGTCTATACTACAACATACCACACCAAGGAAGTATAGAATTGACTGATGTTAATTAAAATATGATTTGATAAATATACATATATTTTGGTAAATAGATATGAAATAGCATCTCAAGTATTGAATGGTAGCACGGAATCTAACTACACTTAGGCAGGTTATTCTATAATCAATATTATTTGAGATTTCGGTTTTGGAGTCTTCCAGTTATCTCTATGTTTATCGCTATTTTACCCTCAATATGACCCGACACCAATTCTTTCTTTGTTATCTCCATGTAAATAGCTATAGTTAGCTACCAGAATATAATATTTAAATACTTCTATCTTATACTTTTATGTTTTCTTTTTCATTTATTTTTTCACTGAAATGTCGAGCGATTTTTGACCTTAAAGACGCGAGTGAGGTCTGCGGTGGTGGTAGTGTCTGTGTGGGTGATAAAAATTTAACGTGTCTCTCTGTGTATCTGTGTATCTGTCTGTGGTATCGTAGCTCGCAAACGGATGGACCGATTTGAATGTGGTTTTTTTTGTATCATAGATAAATTTATCCCCAGTGTTCTTAACTATGTTTCATGAAAATCTGTTCAGAAGTTTTTGAGATATTGGACTTTGAAATGAAAATGGCTGAGGCATTTCAATTTTTCTAAGTTGTACTTTTTTAACAAATGTAATTTACAAGGGACATACTTTGAAGGAGAGAATGCCTATTTTCGCTTGACTACCGCGACTCGAAATGAAAGTTTTCGTATGGGCCGCGCGCCAGCCACAACATCGTCTTAAATGACTTTAATAAGAAAAGTTTCCCTATTTTAGACGAGGCGTCATTCAGCGATGCGGTCACCAGCTGCCGCCCATCAAGAACTTCATTTCCCTCGGAGGGCAGCATCAGGGGGTGTACGGTCTACCTCACTGTATGGCTGTATCCCACAAGACTTGTGACTACATACGGGAGCTGCTTAACTATGCGGCTTATCAGCGGTAAGTTCCTTTCAAGCTTTTATTGTTTACCAGAGGCTCTAGTATAAGTTTTACCGAAACAAAACTTTATGATCGCATTTGCGTTTTACCCTCAATTTGTATAGGGTTTGACAGCTAAACGCTAACGCGTTCGTAACGTTTTGCTTCGCTAAAACTTATACAAGAGCCTAAGATGTGGTAACAAAACTATTACAGAGGTTAGTGTCTGTTGCAGACAAAATGACGAAGAGTACTAATGAGTCTTATATATACCGACGTCTCATAGGTTAATTGTTATCTTCAAGTGGGGTTATAAATAGTAAACATTTACCTACGCATAAACAATAGAGCACACATTAGTTACCTACTCCAGTACACGTGCCACACTTCTTCAATTTTATGACGTATTTTTGTTATAATTTCCTTTCATGTTTACAAAAGAAGGTAGTGAAATCCCCCATGTAGTGCATTTTCATCGTATTAACTGAAACAAATCTTAAAGTAGTACGACTAATATGAACTGAGCTCATCAATGGGCGTTGTTTGTGATCGGCGCGTGCAATATTTTGCAAAAATAGCCACGTTAAACGTCCATTGAATAATTAACCCTATCGTCGTATACAATAGATTCAAAATTAATTACGAGATGAAATACCACGCACAGCGCTCCTTACGTGCCAGGTATAAGGTAACTGTGACTCTTTACGGCGCTACAAACGCAATACAGCAGGGGTTCCCAAACTTTTTTTAGGCACGCCCCCCTGCTGCCTAAAATGAAGTTCCCACGCCCCCCTTCGCTTCGATGCAAGGAAACGGAAGTGAATGGGTTAGCTAGCCAAATCATCATCATCTTCCTAGCGTTGCCGTTAGTGCCACGGCTCTTAGGAGTCTAGGGTCAGTTGAGTACCGCGCCCCCCTAGGGGGGCGCGCCCCCCACTTTGAAAACCCCTGCAATACAGTATCAATACACGTGATCTATCAGTCAGTTGCTACGGCTCCAGCTTATGTAGGCCGTATGCTTGTATGCCACCATCTTGGTATAAGCAAAGTTGCCCGCAGCACCGCCCTGCCTCTTAGAACTCGTTGACCCTGTCTCATAAATTTCCACCCACTGTTTCGCAAGAGAATCCATTGTGCGAAAGAGATAACATCATAAAATTAATTTTCTAAAGAATATATACAAAATCTAAACAAGGGCCCTGGAGGCATTGTACCGCTGATGCTGGCGGCATTTCCTCGCTGAATTGCAATGCTGATGCGTTGCGCGAGAAAGCCGGCCATTTCTCCGGTCACGAGTTACATTAACCAGATGTTTCGCGATTTCCGCAAATAACTGGGACCTCATGGACCGAACATTGACTCAGTTGTCAATTTGGTTTAGTTTATGTGTCCTTACACTATCAGTAATACTGTCATTCCTTCGTTATCCACCGTAGATTGTTTCTATCATTCTATTCAATACGCTGTTTTACTGTCCCACTTATAATTTATATATTGATATGTATGTTATGTTATGTATTTGTAAATATGGGCCTCGTTGCCTGAGATAAATAATTAAAAAAAACTTAAAAATAATGTAATTATTACCGTAACTGACATTTTAGCACGACAACGATTACCGTTATAATGCGTAACCTTTGTTCTTAATTCGTAATCGCTTTCCTTCAAAGCAGATAAGCTACGGTAGCGATCAACTTTTTCTTGTTGTTATTTTATTATGTCCCGGTAAGCTAGGAATCAACCGCGACAGAGTTTCTTAGAGAAAATACTATTTTCTCAAACATGCAATGCAATATTGACGCTGTGTTCTTCATAATGGGCTTCAAAGTCTCACGTTTCGGGCGCATCGAGACGAGAGACCCGTTATGGCATTTCATACAAAATTGGAGGCCTAGGCCGGCAAGATGCTCTTTTTTAATTTCCATTCCGCAATTTGTGGCACAGCATCTGAAAGATTTCTTGTTTTTTTTTTTATTTATGTCATTGCATGTTTGAGAAATCTCCCACTACGGCCGGTCACCGAGGGAGATCAAGACCAAAACCCTCCAGTGAATACTCAACAAAATACATCTATCCAGATCGATACACCTACAACACAGAGTACCCTATCAGTATTAAAAAACGAAAACTGTTTGCACATAGCAACGTTCAATGTGAGAACTCTATCATCTCATGCTCGATTTGTAGAGCTACAGGACGCTCTAACAAACATAAAGTTTGAAGTACTGGGTCTCTCAGAGACAAGAAGATTCGGAAATACAATAATTGAGTACGACAACATCATCTTTTTCTTGGTGAAAAAGCACCTGAAGAAAAACATAGAGAGTTTTGTTGGCCTATCAGAACGAGTGGCTTTGCTGAAATTAAAATTTAATAACTTTGAACTAAGCATAATACAAGTCTATGCCCCCACCGAAGCCGCAAATGACTCCGAAATGCAACTTTTTTATGACACGATAGACAAAGCACTAAACTTATCGGGAAAAAATATAATAGTCATGGGTGACTTTAACGCCAAGATCGGCCAACCGAAACCTGAAGGCGTAGCACGGTTGCCATTTTATCACTTATCGCTGTGGATAAGACATCCGTCACGTTCTGACAAGTATGCGAGTGCGAGAGTGACAGATCTCTTATCCACAACGATAAGTGATAAAATGGCAACCGTGCTACGCCTTCTGAGGAAAGTCCCACGATGAAATGCCACGGATATGGCGAAAGAAACAGTAGAGGCGAACGACTGCTCGAGTTTGCATACGAAAATAAACTTTCTATCTTGAACACGTTCTTCAAGAAGCGACTAAACCAGAGATGGACTTGGCGATCACCGGATGGCGCCACTAGAAACGAACTGGACTACATTTTGTCGAATCTTCAAAGTAGAGTTAATAATGTACAAACTATCAACGCGAATTTCCCTTCAGACCATAGGCTAGTACGTGCAACCTTCAGCCTTCAAAGCGTCAAGAAAAGCCGAACAAACTACAAAACGAATTCAAAAAGCTCACTAAAAAAAGAGGAAGAAATATCAAAATACATAAAACTGCCCCTGAAACCCTGAAACTGCTTGAAAAGGACCTTATGACCTGGCGCGAAAAAGAAAGCGTTCAAGGATATCACAATAAAATAATTAACGCAATAGAATCAAGTCTCAAGGCAGCATCCACTCCTAAATTACAAAATGAGAAAAACTACATTCTATCTGCTCATACAAGAAGCTTAATTCAACGAAGAGGCCAGCTGCAAAAATTGAAACCCAAGACACGCACAATGAAGAACGAGTTACGCGCCCTCTACAAATTTGTAAACAAATGCATACAACACGACTATACAAATCATCGCACAAGGACATTTGAAAGGCACTTGCATGCCACAGGAAGCCTGAAAAAAGCTCATAAAGAGTTGAGAATACACAAAACGTGGATAGAAGGACTTCAAACATCTAGTTCAACATCAAATGCAAGAAAAGAAATATTACACATAGCTACGTCATTCTACAAAAATCTATATAGTGCACCTGATCATGAACCAACTTATGTTCAATTTGTAGCGGATCGACCATGCTCAGATGAAAATATACCCCCTATTGAAGAACCAGAAATAATAAATGCGATAAAAAAGCTCAAACTAGAAAAAAGCCCGGGGAATTACAAATGAGCATATAAAAATAGGTTGCCCGCAGCTTGTAGCTCCCATTGCGCATTTATTCAACATGATACTAGAAAGCTCATACACACCAAAAGAATGGTCTGAATCCGAGATAATTTTGCTATTTAAAAAAGGAGATTCGAAAGATATAAGTAATTACCGTCCGATTAGCCTCTTGCCTTCTTTATACAAATTATATGCATCTATTTTAGAACAGAGAATTGGAAGAACTCTAGAAAAACATCAACCTGTAGAGCAGGTGGGTTTCAGAAGAGGTTTCAGCACAGTCGACCATATTCACTCGCTAGAACTGCTCATAGAGAAATATCAAGAGTTTCAGCGCCCTCTATATATGGTGTTCATCGATTATCAGAAAGCTTTCGACACTATTACCCATTCCTCGATATGGGAAGCTTTAAAATCGCAGAATGTGGATAAAAAATATATAGATATTCTAAAGCACCTGTATCAGAACATCACCAGTAAAGTGAAGCTAGAGGCAACAAGACCGCCTATACCGATCAAACGTGGAGTAAGACAAGGCGACCCACTGTCTCCGCGAATATTTATTGCTGTACTGGAATATATTATACGTAAATTAAACTGGGAAAAAGTCGGATTAAACATAAATAACAAACGCATCAGCCACTTGAGATTTGCTGACGATATAGTACTACTATCAGAAAATAGTACTCAACTAGGTACCATGATAGAGTCCCTGCAAAACGAAAGCTCAAAGGTTGGTTTAGAAATAAACCTAAGTAAATCGAAGCTAATGACAAATAGTATACAAAATGCGATTACTCTAAATAACATGCCTATGGAATACGTCGAAACCTACATATACTTAGGGAAGCAAATCTCTTTTCAAAAACAAAGTAATGACCTCGAAATAGACAGGAGAATAGCTGGTGTATGGAAAAAGTACTGGGCTCAAAAAGAAGTTATGAAAGGTAAACTACCACTACACCTAAAGAAAAAAGTTATGGATTCATGCCTCTTACCATCTCTAACATACGCCTGCCAAACCTGGAAATTCACTAAACGTTTGAAAAACAAAATAACAACTTGCCAAAGAAGTATGGAGAGAAGCATTTTGAAAATAAGAAAAATTCATAAAATACGGCACACAACCATACGCAACAAAACAAAAGTCACCGATGCATTATCTTATGCTCAAAAGTTAAAATGGCGATGGGCAGGCCACGTAGCCCGACTGACCGACGATCGCTGGACAGCACGGATAACTTCATGGCCGGGACCTGCAGGGACTAGAAAGCGAGGCAGACCTATAACAAGATGGGCTGACGACATCACCCAAATAGGAGGAAAAGACTGGATTAAGACTGGAAAAGATAGAGAGAAATGGCTATCACTGGAGGAGGCCTTTACCTTCACAGGAGGGGTTCTCACAGAAACTTGACTGAAATTAAAAACTTAGTTATTTCAAAACAATAAATTTCAATAACAATGTATTTCAATAATTAAGAATAATTAATAATTAAGAATATTTTTTACTGAACTTAGGACATACATACTTAAATTGAACTACTATTACTAATTACCATTGCATTGAATGTTACTAATTATTAGAAATAATAAGATATTAAGTAGTGTATATTATGGAAATCAAATTATCATTGCATGTAAAATAATTATATAGAAATAATAAGATAGAATAACATAAGAGCAATCAATGTATCTTGTAGTAATCCGTGAGAAATAAAAGGGCTTTTTATTTTATTATATTTATGTTATTTTATTTATGTTTGAGAAAAGCATTATACATACCTCGGCGTGAAAAGGGTTGCCAGCGTCATACCTATCTTTACGTCACACCTGGCCATAATGCGAGTTTTACTGCACGCTGCGCGTACGGGAAAACTCGCATTGTGGCCAGATGAAGACGTAAAATTTTGTACGCAACACGGGCGGTAATTCGTAAAGCCCCAGAGCGCATATTTATGATCCTCACCTTCGGTTCGGGCCACAAACACCTGCGATCTGGGTTGCGATCTACGTTCGGCTACCCCTTACTTCCCGGCCTCTGTAGTAATGTACTATTATTGGACTCCTATAATGCTAAGGAGATATATATAAAGAACTATATAAAGGGTTTACCAATATAACAAATCCACATTACACCTTTACGGCCACGTTTAACTAAATTGAATCATGTTTGAAGGGGAACAGAGTTAATTTTTAGTATGAGGGGGCCAGTTATTGAAGGGCGGCTAGTTACTGGCGATTTTCCATATTTACCTTTTTTATATTACCTAGCTACATCATTGGTTCTAATGGCTCGTTCGTGTATTTGAGCCATAACAATATAAAGTATGGAATTCGAACACAAGCACTGCCGGAGTTTATTATTTTAAAACATTGGTATGTTATCATTGTTATCAACGAACGTCCTATAATTATAGTTGAAATTGTCATGCCTAGCACACAAGGCTATCCTATATCGTGTAGGTATCCAAACACGGCTGGATCGTTATTGATTCTTATTTGGTCCCTTTGTATCGATTGACCTTGGATGACCTTGGTTATGGGCACTCAATTTAATGCGATATCCATTTTATATTACTGTTGATGAGCTGTACGTAAGTTATGATAGGTGTAGATTCTATGATTGTATCTTTAATAATAGGTACTTATTTCTATATAGACAAATGTCCCCTTCATAACGCGTTGATCCGACCGTTGATGATTTTATTACTAATTTGTATGAAAGTAGTGTAGATTTGAAGTCTTTGAGATGGCGTTGGTAATAGATGGAATGCTGTAATATATGTACAAGACTACCACTACTAGCACGGATTATATAATCTACTAGCGATTGCCTGCGGCTTCGTCGCGTAAACGTAAAGTCGTATAAACCATTTCTCTGACGGCTTTTATCTAAATCCGTTCAGCCGCTATTGCTTGAGTTATACTTATCCAAATTTTCTCACTTAAATTTATGAATTTTATGATAAAAATATATTATGAATTTGCATGACATGTTCACATTGTAAGAATTCTTATCATGATCGTCTATAACAGGGGCCGGTAATCTTTTAGCAACCAATGGATAAGGAGCAATAGCCAAATAGGAGCTAACAAAAATGACGCGGGCCTCACTTCTAAATTATTTGTGACTTTATCAGGCAATTCCAGAATTCTGAATTCAACGACCTTTATATACAAAATTGCCACGGAGGTTCGCGGGAGCCGCGGGCCTACTGCCTATTAAGTAATACTAAATGTGCTAAGTACACTTTCAGTTCCTAGTTGTTGACGTACAGTCCGAAGTACTAACTAGATGATATTTGCTGGCTGGTATTTGCTCGCCATTTCCATACCCGATCAGCACACAAACATTGACAAGTTCGTTACTAAATATGCAATATTTCTACGAGTGTGAACCATGAATAGATAAGTAAGATAACCTAAGGAAAACGGTTGGGTGACCTTATGCTTTATACGTGTATCGAGAACTTGAGACAAAAATAGGCTAGATATAGACTCGAACGTTTATTATTAAATTGATTGTACTAATGACTAAGCTGAGGTTATAATTTTACGGCGTAAATGACCTAACCTAAACTACCTAGGTAATCCTATAGTCCAGGCAATGAACTGACAACTTGTATGGAAAAAATGTCAATTTTGGAAATGATTTATAATAGCTTATTTTTTCTGTGTAACTGATTTATTATCAATTAAATAGTCACCCAGCGACAGAATCCGACAAAATTTAAGACATCAAAAAAATGATTAATTAACTAGCTACAGAAAAGTCAGAAAAAATATTAATAAATATTTTTGTGTTTATTTTGGTTCATTTACATTTGCTTTATAATATTCAAGATAAATCATACAGAAAAAGACGACGAAAAAAAACGCTATTATAAATTAATGTTTTTCAAAACCGTATTTTGCCTGGAGTACTACTAATATTATAAATGTCAAAGTTTGGATGTTTAGATGTTTGTTACTCAATCACGCTTAAACGGCTCAACCGATGTAGACGATATTTTGCACCAAGATAGGTTAGCCTGGATTAAAATATAGGCTAGTTTTTTCCCGGAACCACGCAGGCGGAAGCCAGTATGTTTATAAACTAGCTATTGGTGATAGTCTTAGACGAAACGTTGTAACTCATCGGAGTCACAACACAACTATTCTAGTCTTTTCCCATTGTTCATAACAGCTTTTTTCCGCTTTATAGCTAAAGTATTATGTAGACCCGTGACACATAAGTAATGTGCCATTATGAGTCTTTAATAATTTTCATTAATTGTATAAAGCGTGCGTGGTGCGTGTAAAAAGGTTGGTTAATCCGTTAATTGATTCGTCATTCGTTTAGTTTTAGTTTTAATAATATTATAGTAGTTTTTTAGTTTTAGTCGTGGCAATATGCTGAGGCTCCTTTTAGCGTCGCTTGTTATTTTATATTGATATGTTCCGTGTAAAAGTTTACTGTGGCGTTAATAAATAATTATCTTATCTTATCTTATAATATTCAATTTTTCCTTTACTGTTACAAGTTTTTCGAGAGCTTTGTCTTTCTATACTTACACCACTTAGACGTCACTTCCAGCTGGCTGCAAACATCCCTGGTTCAAGCCACATACTGGCACGACCCACTCAACGAAGAAGAATACAAGAGAAAGAGCATATTCCTGGCCGACATCAACAACGAGTTGTCGACCAACGAGACGTACAGGTCGAACTTGAAGAAGCTGGAGCACTTCGTGATGGTGAAGTTTGAGAGCGACAGCATGGTGCAGCCGCGGGAGTCGGAGTGGTTCGGGTTCTACGCGCCCGGGCAGGGGAGCCAGCTGCAGACGTTGCGCCAGTCCGCGATCTATTTGCAGGTGAGATACAACACTTTTTGTCGTGGAGATAGCATGCGAGCCAGGTACCCAGTCATCTTGGTATGATTGGGCTATGTGGTATTCGCGTGGCGCATTAGCGCTTACATACGGACGGCTTTAGGATCTCATACTGAACGCACTGGCGCCCCCTCTGCGCTACATTTGAGCCCAGGGCGAAAAAGATCTTCGTCGCCTTCCCTGGGGTTTTTAGATATTCCTAGTGTAAGAGGTTTTATTATGGTACTGTTCAAAGTGATTGTACTGTAACTTAGTGGAGCTCGCGCATTCGTTGTGTTTGGGAGGGTTAAACATCTTAGCCTGTAGGTTAGCTCCTAGACGAAGACCGTTTTGGAGAGAGAGTATATCCCTATCCGACAACAACGACGAGTGGTCGTTCTACTAGACATACAGGTCGAACCTGAAGAAGCTGGGGCATTATCATGGACAGGGGAGTCAGCTGCAGACGTCGCACCAGTCCGCAATCTATTTATGTGAGACACATCCCCACGAAATCTTGTGATTAGGTGCCAAAATGGACCCCCGGCTCGTTAAGGGTTCAACCGAGGAAAGGTGGAGAAGGAGGATGATGCAGCCATAGTATAAGGTTTCGTATAACTAAGTGGCGCTACCTTTTCGTATTGTTTGGGAGGGTTAAACATCTTGGGCCGTAGGCATAGGGCCATTTCTGGAAATAGGCCACAGGGGCACTTCTGGATATAGGCCACCGGGGCACTTCTGGAAATAGGCCACAGGAGCACTTCTGGAAATAGGTCACAGGGGCACTTTTGCAAAGCTGCCGAAGCGGACCATGAGCTCCTTTTGTATACGACTGGGAAAAACGCTAGGAGAATAACCTTAGTAAAAATTCTAAACCCATAATTCTTTCGACAAAACTTGTGACTGTTTAAAATGCTTATAACTAAAGTGGCGTTCGCGCATTCCTATCGTAGGTTTACTTCTGAATGGGTGAACGTTTTGGGTAGGTACTTAAAAAAAATAGGGTTAAAAAAAGTTGATGTGATAGTACCTCAGATACTCGTTAATCCGTAAAGTCTGTTACCCCCAAAGAATAGCTGGTTTACCCCCACGGGCGTAATTGCGCCTAACCCAAGTCGGAACCGATGTTTTAAAATCATGTTTATTATTTCCAGGACCGCCTGGGACTGAAAGAGATGGACAAGGCCGGGAAACTCGTATTCCTGTCTCAGCCCGGCGACCATCTTCAATTCGACGAAACATGGTTTATCGATACTATTATTAAGAAATATCTTGTATAGTACTTTCTTTCTTGTACTTTGGATTCTTTTCTGTTCACGTGAAGTTAAAAATCCAACAAGATTGCCTAAGTTATTGTAACATTTCTAACAATTCCTATATCGCCATACATTTCACACATATCGCTCGTGTACCGACATCTTTATTTAATAGCAGGACTGTACTGAATCTCATTTTTGTATAAAATATAGATTCTTCGCGACCATGTTATTCTTTCCAAATCTTTATCTGTAATGAATTAATCAATATTTAGTGATATTTAAGTATAATAGTTTCGTCGGGAGTTGAGCAATAATTTAGAAGTTATTCACCTATATACCTAATTGTAAAAGTGATAAACACATACATACTGCCCTCATAAGCCAAAAAGCGGAATCTCAAAATGAAATGTCATTGGAACATACACTTTAAAATCTTTGTCTCATGACATAACTTACAATTACATTTCATTTTGAGATACCGCTTTTTGGCTTATGAGGGCAGCATACTATAATTACATATTAAAAAAGTTGAAAACCCCCCGACATTTTCATTTCAAAGTCCAATATCTCAAAAACGACTGAACAGGTTTTCATGAAACATGGCTAAAATTGGATAGGAAAAATGTGGGAATTGGAATTGACTCACGGCGAAACATGCCCGTTGCGTATAATTATTTTATGTAAGTATTGTATGCCTACTACTACGTCTTTCGTACGGGTTTATAAATCTCAATTACTTACCTAGGGCGGTAAAACAAAGAATGTTTCAGATCGCAGGTACTTGACGCCCGAGCCAAAGGCAAGGGCGACGAATATGCGATTGATTCTTTCTTTATTACCGCCCGTGGCAATTACACAATGTGGGGTTGGGGTACACACAGGAAGTGCAAGTGGGATTTTTCGCATGCTACGCGGTAATTCTTACTTTATGGCCAGGTATGACGTAAATGTTAGTATAGTCTAGTTGTATTTTCCTATTGATTCGAATATTTCCTTTGTAGCTATAAGTATCCTGTACGGGTTAGTGGTAGCGGCACACAACACAATTTGCAATAGATGACTTTGTTAAATAAACCGAAAATCGGACATGCAAAATACTCGTATGTTATCAATTAATTGATTGATTGATTGAAAAGCATTCGTCCCTTACTAGCAAGCATGTAAAAAAGCAAGAGGGACGACTTAATGACCACCATAAACGTGATCATGCTAGGCTTGATTAACATTCTCTTTGTTTCCTATTTAGGCTTGTATCACACTGACGCGGCCTGACAGCATGCTGGCTGGCATTTCACAGCTATTGCCAGGTTAAATATTGACCGCTACCGCAGGCCGCGCCAGTATGATTCAGGCCAGCACGGCTATCACAAGACGGCCCGTCTGTCCGTCTCTTTCTAAGCGTTCTAATTTGAAAGAGTCGGATTGTCTATCATATACAGTGTGTGGCCTGTAACAGGAGCAAATATTTAAAAGGACGTTTCCTTCGAGTATCTGCAGTAACCCCCTGTGTCCAGTTTTTTTTATACGGAGAAATGTTGATTTAGAATTATGACCTCCAAGTAATGTATCTTGGCACCACGAGATCATAGCACAGCAGACAATGCAGATTTGGAGGTAACATCATGTAATGAGTCATAATAGTTTTTACAGTTTTGTTTTTAAAATATATTTCTTGGTTTTTAATATAAAAATAAACTACTTGTGTCATCCCAGAAAAGTAAAAAATACACGCAAACTTACTTTAATGAAAAAAAAAAGAATAGTTGTCAATAAAAAGCACCTGTACATAATAGCTCACAAGTTCAATAATGTACCGTAAAATTTTTAGCTCCTATTCCAGGCCACACCATGTATGTCAACACAGCTCGGGGAGCGTCCTGTGATACCCGTGCTGAGAGGCTTAAATTCTGCATCAGACTACCTATTACAGTAGCGAAAGTTCCAAAACTAGTAAGAACGCACCCTCCGATCCAAAGAAAGCAGGCTTAGTTTCTACATTAAAACAGATTTTCAGATATAAGTAACTTAAGGCGCCGTAGGTTCATGGTCTTCTCTCCCTCTCATTGAGCATAAGCGTGAGCGAGATGGAAGTGCGTGCTCGGAAGCGCGGAAATCATGTTTTTTAATTTTAATTTTTTGGCCGATTAAAAAAATAAAAAAGTAAACACTGATTTCCCTCAAACATAATATTGCCGATTTTTAGAAGCCATTTTAATATTTTTAGCTTTTGTTCGTAATTTGTAACAAATATTTTAAGTGTATTTTAGACCCTTTTAGACCTATGTTCGTGATTTTTTTCTATCGAGCGAAAAATGCTTAATCATGTTTCTAAACACTGATTTCCCTGCAGAAAAGCCTAAAGATTACTATTCGTATTTTTTTTAAACCATAATATTATAAACAGACGCATTATATTGTTTCAAAAACACTGTTCGCTTAACTTCGCTGAACCTACGGCGCCTTAAACATAATACATTTAAAATCGTCAAAGTGGCAATCGTTTTCTTTAAGCCTGAGAGACTGGCGCGGCCTGGCCGCGGCGGTCAATAGTAAACTTGTCATTAGCTGTCAAATTTACTATTGACTGTGACGATATAGGAATGCTGGCGAATCGGAACAGTAGACCATATGCGAATGAGAACAACTTAAGAAGGTGACTTTATGAAACTGCGGCCGAAGTCATCCTGAGCCTTTTCTTCAACAAAAATAGCGAATTTTTAAGTTTCGCGCACGTCGCGTCAGTGTGTTACAGGTTTTAGAGTAGCGGCTGAACCAAAATGTCTTTCTCTCTCGCTTTGTTTTGGGACGAGCCGATAGAATAAAACGAACGAACATTTTGGTGCATAGTTTAATCTCTATCAAGCAACGAAAGTTGCCACTTGGCTTAGATAAGTTTCGTTTTTTAAAACGATTTAATTAAGCATTTTTTTCCATTAGCTTAGCTGCCTCAAACTCCGATTTAGTGCCTTGTGGTGCTGGACAATGAAGATTTTGGTATTATTAATATGTGTCATTCCTACAGTAATCGCAGTAGAAGACAAGACGCCGCGAAATAAACCGACACCAATCATATTATGGCATGGACTGGGTATGAAATGTTATCTAATTTTGATTGAATTTAACATTCTTCCGGTAGGTTTTCTGCTTAGAAACGTGACGTGGTATTGGAGACAGCGCATCTTGGAGAATAATCCTACATCTTTCTTCCGCTAGCACTTTAGCCAAAGAAAGGGGTGACGGTATGCTTTCTCCACTACCGACTCAATTGGTGCTTGATGAAGTGACGATCAAATTCGTAACTCCCTAATTCACGATTATTTTCGGGTCAAGTCGCCTCGAGAAAAAAATCCTCTCAAGTTGGTCTAGTTACCTACCTTATAACAAACGTTCAGATGTACAGTCGACGTCAAAGGTATGTGTACACATTTTTCGCCTTGTTACAATGTAATAGGTGCAAAAGTGTTAACATGTCTTCGACGTGGATTGTACTCGGACACAAATATTTTCGCACCTGTTCAGAAAAGAGTCATTGTTGTCGTCAAATGAGGGATCTAACGATCTTAACTTTTCTTCCATGATCCTGCTATTCAGAAAAAGAGTCTTAATTGTTGCTCTCAAGTGAGGGAATACAATTTTCCTCATAGAAGGTGTGACAAGCAGTATGTGTCACTCAGTAGCAAAATTATGTATTTACGTCTTGGGCGCAAACACTTGAATCCTTCGTTGCGCTTAGGTTTCTAATCAATATACCGTCCTCGTCGTAAATATCTAATTATGTTCTCTTAAGACACAATCTAATTTCACTTTTAGGAGATACATGCTGTCTTCCTATCAGCACGGGGCTTATAAATGTATTTCTACGCGATAACATACGAGACGTGTACGTGTATTCGATGCAAATTGGAGAAGACAGTATTAATGAACTGCAGAATAGTTACTTCCTGAACCCCAATCAGCAAGTGGAGTTCGCATGCGACCGGCTAAAAAGGGATGTTGATTTGCAAAAGGCCAAGAAGGGCTTCAATATGATTGGACTTGCTCAGGGCAGTCTGTTCCTGTAAGTTATTAGGTCAAGTTACAATCTATATACGAGGAATAATAATGTCGTTTGGATTCAAGTGCAATCGTGGCGGCCACAAATAGATACTATATTTTTTAATACTAATTGAGACCTGCCGAACTTCCGTGACATTTCTGGTAATCTTTTAAAACATTATATTTGTGCAATTTTTCGCGTTGGCGATAGGTATCTAAAAGCACTGATCATTTTCCCAAATCAGTGCACATTTTTGAGTTAAGAGCACGTATCTATTATATTTGGACGGATCTATGGTTGAGAGCCTAACCCACTCAGGCAAATGGCAAATGTGATTGATAGGCCTAAATGAACCGCCTTGTCAGTGCACGTCCTGTACTACCAACTGCACTCGTTATCCAACCGTTATTCGCACCCAGCCGGCAGTTTCAGTGCCAGGAGCTTAAGTTACTACCGGCTACTCAAAAAATCGCCACCGAATTTCTTAATACATTTGTTAATGAATGTGTAAACATATTGTAGAGGAAAGCGTCTACGAACTGTGCGCCGATCTAGTGGGCTCCTTGCACTGCAAGTGTTAAAGTTGGTGCCTAAAAGGAATTAGCTAAACGTAAGCGAAGTTCGTTCGTGTATCTGTCATCGTCGCTCGATTATGCAAGTGCGCCAGAGAGGCAGATACGCGAACGAACTCCGTTTTGCGCGGTAAGGCCTCTGAAGATGTCGAGTTTTTTATTTGTCCGTACCAATATGGGTCCAACGGAACACTTATGCGATCACTCGGATTCTGTCCGTCAGTCACAGCCAGTTTTTCATAAATCAGCCGAGCAGTGATCCAGCGCTGTGGGCACGAATTGCCGCCCATCAAGAACTTAATTTCCCTCGGCGGGGCGCATCAGGGGATATATGGGTTGCCTCGCTGCAACTCGATGACCTACGCGACGTGTGACCGTATGCGGGAGCTGCTCAGCTATGCACCTTATCATCGGTAAGTTAAAGCCTCAAACGTTTATCTTACTCGCTTGATGATGTTAGCTCGATAGCTCGAATGAGACATTTGAATAAAAATGCATATTGTCAAGAACGAATGATTATTTTTGAAGGAGTTGTATAAGTACTTACCTACTCAATGAATAATAGTACATTACATACCTAGGGCGGTGAATTCGTGAATGGCCCAGATCGCAGGTGTTTGTGGGCCGACCGAAGGTGAGGGCAATAAATATGCGATCTTGGGCTTTACGAATTACCGCCCGTGGTGAGTACATAAATTTACGTCACCTGACTTTTACTGTACGCGCAGCGTGCGGTAAAACTGGCATTATGGCCAGGTGTAACGTAAACAATATTTTATCCAAAGGAGCCGCGGACTTTATCACTTGTAGTTTGAAGCATTAGCTAATTTTAACATTGAAAATGTTTTTTGATCGCTTTAGTAAGGCCTCTAATTTCAGCGAGAGTGAGACATCGCCCAGGCGCCTATTTTACCAACTAGACAATTGTCATCTGACAACGACAATTCTCCGTAGGTACATTGCTGGTTCCACAAGTAATCTAGCAACCACCTTAACTTCTAGAACAATCAATGTATGGCGAATTGTAAGTGTCAGGTGACAATTGTCAAGTTGGTGAAATAGGGACCTGGTCTAGTGAGTTTTAGGGCTCCGTGAATGATTGAGATGTCAAAAGATGCCCCATGGCAAGAATTACAATATATGTTAAAAAAAGCTTTAAAAAAAAGACCGGGTTGCACTCTGGGAGTGCCGGCAGAAGTGAAAACTTATATAATTCTAATTTTGCAAAAAAATCCCTTCCTTCCCCCTCCCTCCCCCATCGTGCCAATATATCTAATAACAACCTTATTAGTAGTACGCTATAGTTCAACTTAACTCAGCAAAATTGATGAAGGAGACGATGAAATAAACTACCAATTTATTTTGCCATTGCCAAATATGTTTCAAGGCTTTATCTCTTTAAGAATAACGCCCAAATACGAACTATTCGAATTTACTTAACTCAGCCAAATTGATGAAGGAGACGATGAAATAAAATATCAATTTGTTTTTGCCATTGCCAAATATTTATCAAAGCTTTATCTATTTAGGTCTACCGTCCAGATTCGAACTATTCGCATTTGCTCAATAGCAAAACGGTAAAGGACGCGTGGACAAAATTACAAATTTATTTGCAGAATATGCAATTAGTGTTCAGTTTTGAATGAAGTCGAATCGGAAAATGTGTTACGACCTTATACTGTTAAAAATAAAGTACAAATGAGAACTATTTGCCCCTAGTCAAACCCCCATTGTGACCCAGGAGACGTTAACTATGGCAACTAGTGACAGAATAAATTTATTCTTCTACTTCATAATTTAGATAGGATTTGGATTATTAAATTCGCGTACCTAAGTCATTAATTGCCTTTGAATAGGTTGATGCAGAAATCGTAGTCACCTACCGACATGTGATTTATCGACGGCGAAAAACGATTAACGCAAGCGGTTACCGTGCAATCCTATGTAATCTAGTTAATGACAGGAAGTTATTTGTGGGGAGTGTTAGAACACTTAGGTTCTTTGTACGTAATCACGACTTTTCTTTTCCGCTACTCCTTTGAATGCCAACGATGTCTTTTCAAGCTTTCGCGCCCCAAGCGCCAACAACGACTGGATATAGTTTTCCTACCCACATAAGTAACTGTCAAAGTAACCTACTAAGCTACGACGATGGCAAACAAACATGCCGTAGCCTATGAACGCTGGTGAATTCAGAAGAATCACGAGAGCGTCGCCGCCCTTTATGTATTTGAGGATTCCTTCCTTCTGGGGAAACTTTCGGTCTCTTGATTCTGTCATTAAACTTTCTATAAAAGTTTTCGAAAATTTTACCATAGAATTGTACCTATGGTTAATTTTCGTGGCACAACGGAACTTTGTTCACTTCTTCAGTTTGTACGGCTAAGGGTCTCCCCACACCATTCGACGCGCAATCGGCTTTTGCCGAGTGGTTTGTTTCACATTCCTCATGTTTTGTTCGTAATCCCGTCGATGGACGTCGCTTCGCGTCGGCCGAGCCGATCGACGTCTTTTTCGCTCTTATTGCGTGGACATAAAGAGTTTTTTGATCGGCTAACGCTGATTCCGCGTCGATAGGTGTGGGGAGACCCTTACTTTTGACTGACCAGGCTAACTACTGGCCAAGAATTTAGTTCTTACCCATTTAGCGCTAATCACGACACATAATATACGGGCTACATGCCATTTTCCCTTTGTTTGAAGGTTAAGCTACTACGGATAACGGATAAGATTATAGCTTGGCAATTTCGTTCGTGACACTCCCATGGTCCGCGCGGGGGGCAGGGGACGTTGACGTGTTACTCGCCGCTACACACGATATGGTTTACGTAACGAATATGTTTGCGGATATCCCTAACAATATTCTAATTTGTTTATAAGAATATTGTGTAGTTGTGATACCGAGTAACAATTAGGAATAAATGATTAGTTGATTTATGTTTGTAAGTAATTTATATCTTTGACGGCCGTTTAGCCGAGTGGGTAGCATTACACTGCCTACGAAGCTGGACGTCCCGGGTTCGAATTCTGGTAGGTAGGGGTAAGTTAGTTGTGTGTTGAGCACGAATATTTGGTCATGAGACATGGACGTTTTCTACGTATTTATGTACCTTTGTATTTATCTGTATAAGTATATTTATCGTCGCCAGTGCAGTTGGATCGTCCTTAAGTTTTTTTATGGCTATACACATTATATACAATTTGTTTGGCTTGACGTCCAATAACTTTGCCTATCGGCGGACTCATCGTTGCGTAGCAAGCTCGTGTGCGTTTTGTTACGAGTGGCCATGCTCATGTACGCATGTTGCCGCCAACTGCACCGGCGGCCGACTGACGCTCCTGACTGACAGCTCCGCCGCCCGCACACTTATTACCACCCCGGCTGTCCTTCGTCCCCTGTCGCCCGCAAACCATGGGAGTGTCACGAATGAATTTGCCAAGGTACCTAATACCACCTAATACTAAGTAGCGTCGTAATTTAACCCATTTAGCGCTAATCACGACACACATGATATGCGTCAGAGGGCTAAAAATTTATGAATGCTGGGCTACGTAGGGACCTGTATTCCGTAAGTACATGGGAATAAGTTGACGAATCGACATGAAAGCTGGAAAAAGTTTCAACTTAGATTGAATTACATAAAGTTGAAAAAAATACCATTTTAGTTCTCCAGCTGTCAACTTATTCTTGCCATGTACGGTATTTTACAAAGTCCATTTTCAGCTCGACTCAAAATACTCTCGTGCCAGCGACGTACTGGCACGACCCGTACCAAGAAAACGAGTACAAGAAGAGGAGCATTTTCCTTTCGGATATCAACAATGAGATGAAGATCAACAAGACCTACAGGTACTTATTTAATTTGTAGTTCACTAGCTGCCCGCGCACCTTCACCCGCGCATTGCAAAGAAAGCAGGCAAACCTGCCGGTTAAAATATAGCCCATAACCCATAACCATCCGGTAAGTCATTCTACACGCCGGTGAAAGAATTTTAGAAATCAGTCAGTGGTTCCGGAGATTACCGATTACATACAAACTTACAAATATATTACAAAGCTACCATCTCACAGACGTTTTCTCTTTATAATATTAGTATAGACAACACGATCGTCTTAATTATCTGATTATGTGAATAAGGTACCTATATACAACGCGACGAAAAATGCGTTAGAAACCAATTTCAGATATCATCGTTGTTATCCGGAGTTCCTTGAGGATCAGAGCGCTTTCAGAAACCATCACGTCAGATAATTAAGAATCCGGGTTAAAAAAGAACTGTCAAGAGAGTATCTGTATAGTGACACTAATTCACATATCCAGGTCAAATCTCGTGAAGCTGGAGCATTTCGTGCTAGTTAAGTTTGACTATGACACCATAATAGAGCCACGGGAGTCCTCATGGTTTGGTTTCCTCGCACCGGGACAGGGCAAGCTACAGACGTTGCAGCAGTCCCAGATCTACTTAGAGGTAACAGAATCAGTTTTTTTACATTGTGAAAGTCGAAGACGACCGATTAACGGAGCTCCTAGCTTCGTTAATCGGTCGTTTAAAATTTAGTCCTTGCCAAACAAAGAGATTACTTTGGTAAGGACTATCCACAACCAAAAGAATTCGAGGTGCTGCCGCTGAGCCGCATCATCCGGTTTGTGGAAATGATGTCGGGAGGTTGGGAGTCGGCATAATGGAGGGGGCAAATGCATATAAGATCCCACTGGGCCGAAGTGTACCTATACGAAAGGGAAAATCATCTGGATCAGTCGGCATTCGTGAAGCGCATCAATGATGCCCTATGCCTGAATGATGTTGACTTATTTATGTGTTTATCGTATGACTGATTATCAGAGCCCGGATTTTTCACGGCAAAACAAAACACTATCTTAATCTAGCCAGTGGTAGGTAGTGGTAAAACATTATTTTATCGATATCGATAATTGTGTAGTAGAAGAAACAACGTCACCATTTTTATTTTTATTAATAACTGTAATATTAAGGTACTTATTATACGTATATCAAACGGGAATCCATCATTTTACCGAAAATAATTTCATCGATTATGGTTTCCCATAACACTATTTGCAGAATTTCATCATCACAGGAATCATTCATCGAACTACGTTAGATCGCTCATGCATTTGCTCGAATTACCATTTACACAAAAATTAAATCATCGAATTTCACTTCAATATTTTATTTGTTCATCGACATAGTCGTTCATCGAATCGCCGTTACTATAATTTTGTTTTAACATAAGTTTCAGTTCCCAAAATTCTTATTTCGTAGAAAATCGTTTCATCAGTGTTTGTCACTTGATAATATTTACCTTTCAACGAACTGAGTAGGTACCTACATTTCACCGAGACTTTGGACGTATACATAGAGCTCTAAGCCTACCCACCTCTCCCTCTGGATATCGGATTACCTTCCTATTCTACTTTGAGGCAGGCCAGTGTAGGTACGACGACGAGCGAAGCGAGGAGGAGTGTTAGGTGAACTGTAATCCTATAGCGCGCGAGCCGAGCGAGCGCAGCGAGCGTGCCGCGGCAGCGGCCGGCGAAGCGCCAGAACCGTTTTTTGAATATTAGTTACTTAGGCTTAATATTACGTCTACATCGTATATGAAGCGTACATATGAGTCAATGTGGACCCATTTTATCCATTAGGTATTATATACGTAGACGAAATGAGCTTGGTAGAAAAATTAAATATTGATCGTGGCAACAATAATATACGGAACGTACCAACATTGAATCGTGTTTCGATAAATTAATACTATACACAACTGACTATTCTATGAAAAGTAAATTCGATGAATCGTTATGCTACGATTTGAGACAAATTCGGAACGATTAACGATGAAAGGTTGTTCGATGAAATATAAAACTATGAATTGATGATTATGTGAACAAGAAATACAACGAAATGAAATTCGTGGAATAGTTTTCGGCGAAATGTAAATCGACGTAATGCGTTTCGATAAAATCATAGACACCCATATCAAACACGTCGGATTCAAAGCGTTATAAGAAATAAATAATATATCTAGACGCAATTTATGTTCTATACCTACGTAATGAAATATCATTTAAAGTCTTATGGAGTATAATAAGTGTCTATTATTGACTGTATTGTCTATTATTTTCAATGAGGTCGTAAAGTGGCCGTCAATAGAATTTGCTATGTAAACAAACCGCCATATTGAAATTGTCTTTCACTATGGCGGTTTGTTTACATAGTTAGCAAATTCTATTGACGGCCACGTTATAGTAATTATCGCGACTTTCTAACTGGCTCAAATAGTCACCTTTGGCGTTTTCGGAAGAAAAATACACTTCTAGTTTAAAAAAAAATATATATAAAAAGGTTGTTTTGCACACTGTAAATTGTCAATAATGTATAAATATATGGGCATGTTATTTTTATACCTATGTATATACCTAATAATACTCGATATCGATAACATAATGTTTCTATCACTGGCTAGATTACGATAGTGTTTTGTTTTGCCGTGAAAAATCCGGGCTCTGCTGATTATATGTCTCTACTTCGAAGATTTTACAGTTTTTTAGACTTATGAATCGAACGGTTACAAGATCACGCATTGAAAAAAAAGTAATTAAAATCCTTTGAAACCGCACACACACAAACAACACCTCGCTCAACGGCAAAAGCCGTAATTTCTCACTCCAAGAGAACTAAATATGTTTCTCAGTTTAAACTATTATTTTATGTAACGAGGTAAATTTCAAGATCTGATGAGCAATCGAAACAAGTCCTCTAATGTTCTGTTCATACGTCTGTAATTTAAATGTTCAACAGATGTTTTTTTTATGATTGTAAGGAAATTTGATGACTCTTATTGAACAAGACTCATAAGCTCGACATGTCAACTAGGGTCCCGTATCTTTTCATAACATCAATCCATTTCCAGGACCGCCTGGGACTGAAAGAGATGGATGAGGCCGGCAAACTAGTATTCCTTTCTTACCCCAGCGACCATCTCGAATTCGACGAGACGTGGTTCCTCAAAACCATCATGCCGTATCTCGTTGATAATGAAACCAACGCTAATAGCAATTAAATTCTTAATTAGTAGGCGGTAATAACAGATGGAATCAAATTTTAGTGGGAATTGTTCATTATTCTTTTATCTACGACTTTACAATCTTGTCAACAAATCGAGGCTAGTTTGGTGATATTCTAACTTAAATTGGTATTAAGCAATGGGTCCTACCAATAAATGATGCATGTTATTTACTCAATTGTTTTTGACCTTGCCCCTGCGGGGCACTCCGTGTATCTTCTACTATCTATATACTATCTTGTAATTCTAACTGATGACGAGTTAGGTATACAGTCAACATGAAAAGTAACTGCGCAATTGACGTCTTAAAAAGCTCTCCCCACACCTCTCGACGCGGAATCAGCTTTCGCCGAGTGGTTTGTACCACATTCCTCGTGTTTTGTTCGCAATCCCGTCGATGGACGTCGCTTCGCGTCGGCCGAGCCGATCGACGTCTTTTTCGCGCTTATTGCGTGGACATAAAGAGTTTTTTGATCGGCTAACGCCGATTCCGCGTCGGTAGGTGTGGGGAGACTCTAAATAAAGACTTTTGACGCCATCGTTTGCCCAGTTACTTTTGATGCTGACTGTACTTGAACAGAGGCTTCTTAGAAAAGGTAGTTAGGAGTTCCTTGTATCTGGCTAAGAAATTCAAGTAATCCAGTGTTGAAATCCTGAAAAAAAAATTTGCTGTTAAAGAAGTTGAATGACGTCACGCACGGGGTATACCGCGTTTTACAGATTTTAGTGATTTTCTCTGAAACGAGTAAGAACAAAAATGGGAAAACCACTTTATTACGTTCAAATAATAAAATTAAGTACGGAAACGGTTTTCGATTTAGGCATCATTACATATTTTGAAATGTTGTCAATTTAATAATAACTAATGGGGACGCTCCCCAGTCCTTTTGCTTGCGTGGTATAGGGTAGTCTATTGCAATGTCATGTTATTAAATATTGATGCAGTCCAACTGAGCAAGCGCTTGTCAACGGATGTGTAATGATGGGTATAAATTATATAATTTCATTAAATATAATAACATTTAATATATTATAGTCCAGTATATTGTCACTCATTGTATATAATAAACATTTGGTAGGTATATTTTCAAAATATATATGTTTATTTGTATAACTATCTTCTGGTATAACACTTCTTCACTATAACCTTAATAATTATGATATGATTCTCATGTTACATAACCATCAAGTATCTAGTTGGTATAATATATTGTTTCAATTACAACAGCTTCGTAATGCCAATAAAGTAAAGAAATTATAGCAAACATAACGCTTTGAAAGTAGAAAAGTGTTCAGTTCTGGTGCTTCGCCGGCCGCTGCCGCGGCTCGCTCGTTTCGCCGTGTAGGGTCGCGGTTCTACCTAACACTCCTCCTCGCTTCGCTCGTCGTCGTACCTACACCTACCTGCCATAGTCTACCAAAAAAAATTATGCTAATTGTACATAAGAAAGAATTAACATTATAGAATATGTTCAGTATAGGAAATATGCATTAGACTTTAAGTATGTTATATTAAATGTTATTACATCAAATTATCTATACCAAGTACTATTATAAAAAAGAAAGATTTGTATTTTTGAAATGAATAAACTCAAAAACTACTGTGCTGATTTCAAAAATTCTTTCACCATTGGAAAGCTACATTCACCCTGAGTGACATAGGCCACTTTTTACCGCAGGAAAATGCTTCATTCCTACGGGAAAACGGGTAATCCGTGCGAAACCGGGCCGGGCAGCTAGTCATTATATAAAATTATAATAATACTAGCTTCCGCCCGCGACTTCGTCTGCGTGGACCCGGGATAAAAACTATCCTATATTTTAAACCAGGCTATAAACTATATTCGTGCAAAATTTCATTTAAATCGGTTCAGCCGTTTAAGCGTGATTGAGTAACAAACATCCAAACATCTAAACTTTCGCATTTATAATATTAGTAGGATTATGTGTAAATATGTTGTGTTGTTATTATGACTCAATAATTATATCAAATGAGCGTTATTGCGACTAATATTATATCAAAAAAAACATAGGCATCGTTACGCACCCTTTGTCAACGCCACAAAACATTTTCAACCTGTATTCCTAAAGAAGAAATTATTCAGCACACATCAGCGTGATCTTGCATACAAACAAAATGCGTTAATGGTAAATCGGTACTATATTTCCAACATGATATTGAATGTGTGACGATAACGTTTACTAAATTTGCCTATAGAATGAGTCAATATGGCTGACAATATATAACGAGGATACGGTAACATTTAATTGAAAATTATTATATTATTCGGAGTCCAGTTCATCGTAGGTTCTTTCTCTTTCTGCCTGCGTCGTCGATGTAGCCCAGTTAGTCAATGGTTTATCCCAGTTCGTCCATGGTGTAGCCCAGTTCATCGATGCTCAAGCGCGTGTGTGAGGTTCTTCTACTCGAGGAGGTTCTCCTTGTCCCGGCCGGGGTCCGCGTCGGGGCGGTCCCGACAGCGCGCGCCCACGTACACACGCACGTAGCCACCGGGCACGCTAGCGCGCCTCGCGTGCAGCGCGTGCAACGGGACCTTGCACATGCAGTGGTATAGGAGGCGCTCCGCTATCTTGAAGCTGAAAAGGAAATTGGCACACAGTGAATTTGGACTCTTACGGAAAGTTGTACACTAACCTACAAAAAATAAAATCAGGTTTCTTCTACTCAGAATCGAAAGTAGGTACGTTCGACTGTCATAGGAAAAAAAAGTATTTCGTTAAATGGTCTATTTAGCCCAAAGGTGCATAACAATATCAAAAAATATATAGCTGAAGTGACATAAGTAGTACTTAATCAATTTGATGACAACTAAAGACTTTGTCAAACTCGACACGGAGTCTCAAATTTAACGTGCATTTCATTGTACATAAACCATTAGATAAGCAAATTAATACCATATTTCTTTTATTTCATTTATTGTTTCACATACCAACAAAATACCAACCTCAACATTTACAAAGAGAGATAAGAAGGAATCAAGTCCTGCCTGTATCTCCATAACAGGTATCTAAGGGTTAGGTAAGTTACTACATAAGGCTTAAGGGGTTTATTGGAAATTATCGCGAGCATTGAAACACCGTTCCGACTAGATTAAGAAACAATAGGGTCTGATTTACAGATATATGATTCTTGACTTTGTTTATCTGATTTAATCGATACATGATTGCCTAAAGTTTCCTTTATAGAAAAAAATCCTAAGTTGGGTCTTTATTTTCATTTTTTTACTCAGCCTACTCAAACGATACATAATTTTACGACACAATCAAGTTAACACTATAGTATTTTATCTCATCTAAAATCTCACTTAATGAAATATAAATAAAACTTCACTAATTTAGGTATTTATCGAAATTTGTCCAAAAAAGCCATCCCAGAAGAGTGTCGCATCTCTTTTTCTCGTGCGCAGAAGGCATAAGTGTGTCTCTGTCAAGAGCGTGGTCGACTCGAATCAAGGCATCCCCTTGAGGGCGGCACGGCCTCTTGCTTTTGTGTGTCAATCTTAAGTAGGTTGGATAAATTCAATATGGAATGCCCGATCATCGGTGCACGGATCTCTGCCTACATAACACTTACTCATGAGGGTTGATGCAGTCCATCCTTACGACCTCGAACCCCTGGGCCTCCGCCAGCTCGTTAGAGCTCTCGGCCATCATCGTGGCTAAGCCGAGTCTCCGGTACTCTGGGACCACGGCTATCATTTTAATCTGGAATATCGCATAAATTAAGGTCAGTTTCACACAAAAAGGTAAGAAATGGCACAATACAGCCATACAAATTCATTTCAGATTGCATTCAAGAAGTTTACCTAAACGTACAAATGATAATAATAGCAATAACTACAACTAAAAAAAGTTGAAAACCCCCTACATTTTAATTTCAAAGTCCAATATCTCAAAAACGGCTCAACAGATTTTCATGAAACAGTGGCTAAGAACACTCGGGATTAAATTATATCTATGTCACAAAAAAACCGCATTCAAATCGGTCCATCCTTTTGGTAGCTACGATACCACAGACAGATACACAGGCAGACACGTTAAACTTATAACACCCCTCTCTTTGCGTGGGGGTTAAAAACTAAAATAGTCAGTCGCAATTACGGTTTTTTCAGTGTGTGGTACGTTTTGTACGTTGATTGCCAAATTTTGATACCTAGACCTCGAAACTGGATAATTGTCTCCTGACAATAACAATTCCACGCACATTGCTTGGTCACTAAGCTTTCCAGCAACCAACTTAACCTGCCGACGCAGCCATGTAAAGCGAATTGTCAATGTGCGCGACAATTGTCGATTTGGTGAAATAGGGACCTGGCCGCAGCGGACCATTGTGAGTAAAGTAAGTTCAGAGGCTTCTGGTTTGGTTACTCACCTCAAATATTTTAGGTACTTTAAATACCTCCCAGAGGTTAGGAGTTCCTTGTAACTTGGCTAAGAAATTCAAGAAATCCTTTGTGTTCGGATCCTGTAAAAAATATTTGCTTTTAAAGAAGCATCTCTTGCATCGAATAGAATTATGTGACATTCATACAAGTACTAGATATTTAATAATAATTAATGAGCACGCTCTCCGGTCCTACTGCTTACTATAGGGTAGTGTATTTCGTCTCACGAAATGGCTCTATGGTTTGTTTAACTTTCAAGAATAGGAAGAACATTTGTATTTAAATAAATAAATAAATAAATATAAGGGGACAATCTTACACAAATCGATCTAGTCCCATAGTAAGCTCAGTAAGGCTTGAGTTAGGGGTACTAGACGACGATATATATAATAGATATAAATACTTAAATACATAGAAAATATCCATGACTCAGAAACAAATATTCATGCTCATCACATTTTTGCCCTTACCGGGATTCGAACCCAGGACATCTTGCTTCGTAGGCAGGATCACTACCAACTAGGCTAAAGCGGCCGTCGTTATTTAGAATTCGTGAATGACATTACTATTCTTAACTCCAAACTCGGATCTGGCCCCGTATCATGGTCGGCCTTATCACACGATAAGTGACAAGATAGAGCGTCCGTCTCGTTCTATCGAACGGTGTCAGCCAGTTTCGGATGACCATGATACGGGGCCTGATCCTGATTTATCACTAACCTGCCTGAAATAGGCATAGCCCATCAGATTCTTGGGGTCGGAAGGACTGCTGGTAGTGTTCACGCAAATGCCCACCGGGGCTCCATCCTCGTTTTTCACGAATACAGTGTTGCCTGTAACATAAAACCGAGAGTTTATTATTATCTCCATCCTACAGTCAACCCTTGGTAAAAAGTTGAATACGATTTATACTTAGTTAAGTACTTAAATTTGATTTCAATGTACAGTCAGCAGCAAAAGTAGCTAAAAGTGCTCAAAATGAGGTGCGTAACGATCGATATAAAAACTTTTGATATATTATTACTGGATATAACGGTTAAAGGATATAATGCACTTTTGATATAACAACATTTGATATATTCTCATGTAATATAATTATCAACAGATATAATGAACTTGTAATATAATAACTATTAATCTAACAGTCATAATGCATAACATAAATGGGATATAGGTAACTTTGTTCGATATAAAACTCAGTTGGTATAATGTACTATTGGCATAATCTGGAATACTTACTACTATTGTTTCTTACCTATTTTACTCTAGGGCAGGTTGGTGTAGGTACGACGAGTAACCACTGCCACACAACAGTATAATAGCCACTGATATTTGTAACAATGGTATTATTTGTAGGTTAGGTTAGGGTTAGCTTGTGTCCCTTAGAGCGGAAATAGGCACACCGAAGCGGTGTGACGTCGACACGCTGGCAGGTTGGGTGAAAATAATTAACGTGTGTGAAAAAAAAATATCTCAGAAAATATTATACCACACTTATATCCAAAATACATTATATCCATTAAACGTTATATCAAAAATGTATTATAGGTACTATTTGAACATTATACGCCATAAAATTAAACTAATTAATTGTTGTTATACCAAAAGTTTATAATGCCCCTTGAGTGATTATATCCAATGAAATTATATTAAATGTTGTTATATCCAGTGAAAATATATCAAAAGTGGTTATACCAATCATTACACACCCCTCAAAATGAGCTACACCCGACTCTAATGTCAAAAGGATGAAGACTGTCTAGAATCTAGACAGTCTTCATCTAGACTCTAGATCATTTTGAGCGTGTTATTTTGCGTAGCTACTGGTGCTGCTGTCTGTAAAAGCGTGGCAAAGCTCAGAATACCTTCACGGGTTAACTAGTACCTAACCTCGAAAAACTAACTAAAAAGAAACTTTTTTTTAACACAAAATGTAGCGTGGGTATGTCATCCGGAGAATAGTTTTGAATCCATTCACACCTCGTTTATCAAAATCAATTCATACCCTTAGCATGATTTTGTAGTGACTCGTGTTTACGTTAGTCGTAAGCGACTGCGTAAATTATTAGTATGGAGAATCTATATACCGCCCCGGGCTGTCACTCATAGAATTAAAAAAAAAATTGTGCCATGTGTCACTTATACGCTTACTATACGAGTAGTCGCAATAATCGTTAACTCGATAGTTCGTATAGTTTCCTCGATACTAGTCAGAATGTGACGGATGTCTTAGCCACATCGATACTACGTTGCAAATGTGTGCGTGTTCTAGACACACACAGAAACATATATCATAAGAATTTATGAGTTATGACATTACAGAATACCAATCTCTAAGGTGGAAAAAAATCCCTAAAGTCAAGTTGTAGAAATTTAGTTTAAAGGAATCTACACTTTTAGTTACTACAAAATACGCCAATCCGAATTTTGCGGATATGTGGGTGAAGATCAAAAAATATGCTACATATTACTATAGTTTTTATCGCGGAAGTTATTATCTCGGAAATCATCCCTTAAGATGTTAGAACGTTATTTGAGTGGGCGATAGTTAAGGTTCCACCTACAATAATTTAATAGCAATCATTTTTCTACGACGGTAAGAAGTGCTACGCGAACAAAGTCGCGGGCAACAAGTAGTATGTTACTAAAATAATAAAATCAATCACCGTAAACATAACGTTAAGTTGCGTTAAGTTAAGTAAATAAAATTAATTTATTTTTCGAGATTCAAGGAAACTATCATGAGATTGGGGTTGGGAATAGTAAGATTTGTAAAGCAAGACTTATTGAAATGTTGCGATTTAGCAATCTTGGTGAGTCGGGATCCGCTGGCTATCAAAATATACCGGATCCGGCCGGATTACCGGATCCGCCGGACCTGGGATTGCAATCCCCAGTAGAAATCTTTTGGAGATAGGCTCGGGACATTGAATTAGATAGGAATCTAACATAACAAAAATAGCATTTTCTCAAACATGCAATGAAATATTGTCGTTATGTTCTTCATAATGGGCTTCGAAGTGTCACGTTTTGGGTGCAGCGAGACGAAAGATCCGTAATGGCATTTCATACAAAATTGGAGGCCTAGGCCAGCAAGATGGTATTTTTTAATTTCCATTCCACAATTACAAAGCCATGAAAATTAATGTTTGATTTCTTATTATTTTATTTATTTATTTCATTGCATGTTTGAGAAAAGCACTATACATACGTCGGCGTGAAAAGCATTGCCAGCCTCATAACCTCGGTACGCTCGGCCGTCTATATGTACTCGGCTGGAAACCCCTTACGTCCCGGCCTCTGTAGTAATGTACTATTATTCCAAAAATAGTTCCCTTTATTGCTGTAGTACCATTGGACAATACCATCAATGGAACTAGTGACACATTTATGTAACGTTAGTACCTTTAAAAACTACACTAATGCAATTGTCCAGGGTTTACTTGTTATACGAATGGCAATGGTACAAGTGATACATTCAAAACCAAAATGTATGTAAAAAAAAAAAAAAAAAAGTTAAAAGTTTAGCTGTTTATTTCAGTAAAAAATTAATAAAAATATGATAATTACTTAACTATTAATCTTAAATAAGAAAAGATTTTTTAAGTTAAGGAGTTGCGAGACTATGATAGCATTATTCTAATATACATTATTGTTCTAGTTTCTATTACATTACATAACCACTTCTTTTTTTTAACAAATATAATTTTATGGACTTTCTGAAGCTTTTGGCTTTCTTATTACTAAGTTCTAGCAGTAACTGTTTAGGGAACTTATTACATATACATGGAAGGATACATGACCAGGCTCTCTGTCCGTAGTTATTTCTACTTCTAGGAACTACAAAGGATGGTAAGTTTTCAAGTGTACGTAAGTTGCTATGTCTCGATACTTGTATAAGTTTATCAATTTTATCTCTGTACTGTGCCAATATCTCCAAGTCTACTTTGTCGAAAATGCTTAGAACTTTACAATGATTAAATAGACTTTCATAGTTATGTTTATATTTATGTTTGATTTTTATTGTTTATTCTTTATTCTTTTTTTCTTAACGACTAGTCGGAAATACCGATACTCTTTAGTAACAACAGTTCGGTTTGTAATATTCTAAGAATAAAACGTGACACATTATAACACATTAACGTATCTCCCGACGCATATGACCAAAAACGCAAAAGGCCAATTCGACATACCCTAAGGCAGGTCTCCGTTAGGTACGACGACGAGCGAAGCTAGGAGGAGTGTTACGTGTACGGCGACCCTACAGCGCGAGCCGAGCGAGCGAAGCGAGCGTGCCTTGGCAGCGGCCGGCGAAGCGCCAGAACCGAAAATGTGTTTTTTCACTTCCTCATATTATATGTTCGGTTTTGGCGCTTCGCCGGCCGCTACCGCGGCACGCTCGCTTCGCTCGCTCGGCTCGCGCTGTAGGGTCGCAGTACGTCTAGCACTCCTCCTCGCTTCGCTCGTCGTCGTACCTACCTAAACCGACCTTACTTATGCGTAAAAAAATATATTACAGACCGAACTGTTGCTACTAAAGAGTATCGGTAGTTCGGTACTATATTTCAACCACACAAAACATACAAACAAATGTGCCACTAGTTCCATTGATGGTACTGTCCAATGGTACTACAGTAATACCTCAAACTAACATGTCTCTCCAGTACCATCGATGGTACTAGCAATATACAAGTGTATCACTAGTTCCATTGATGGTACTGTCCAATGGTACTACAGTAATACCTCAAACTAACATGTCTCTCCAGTACCATCGATGGTACTAGCAATATACAAGTGTATCACTAGTTCCATTGATGGTACTGTCCAATGGTACTACAGTAATACCTCAAACTAACATGTCTCTCCAGTACCATCGATGGTACTAGCAGTATACAAGTGTATCACTAGTTCCATTGATGGTACTGTCCAATGGTACTACAGTAATACCTCAAACTAACATGTCTCTCCAGTACCATCGATGGTACTAGCAATATACAAGTGTATCACTAGTTCCATTGATGGTACTGTCCAATGGTACTACAGTAATACCTCAAACTAACATGTCTCTCCAGTACCATCGATGGTACTAGCAATATACAAGTGTATCACTAGTTCCATTGATGGTACTGTCCAATGGTACTACAGTAATACCTCAAACTAACATGTCTCTCCAGTACCATCGATGGTACTAGCAATATACAAGTGTATCACTAGTTCCATTGATGGTACTGTCCAATGGTACTACAGTAATACCTCAAACTAACATGTCTCTCCAGTACCATCGATGGTACTAGCAATATACAAGTGTATCACTAGTTCCATTGATGGTACTGTCCAATGGTACTACAGTAATACCTCAAACTAACATGTCTCTCCAGTACCATCGATGGTACTAGCAATATACAAGTGTATCACTAGTTCCATTGATGGTACTGTCCAATGGTACTACAGCAATAAAGGGAAATAGTTAATAACATTTTGACTTTTAATAACATAATTACACGAACTGGAAGACGCAACGTGGGTAGACCGCCGACAAAGTCTGTGCTGTTATTCGCTACGCGCTGAAGCAGCTCAACCCGCCGATTACCCGTCACGAAACTGGATCTCTACCTACGCTTTGTTGGTACGCATTGCGGTGTCAAAATATACTATGTGTGGGTCAGCGTCGAGGTGAGATTAAAACAAGTTACAGCTGCGGGTGACCGAGGACGGTCACTTTGGCATTCTTTCTTGCTTCCCTATATCCAGCAGTGGACGACTTTCGGCTGATATGATGAACATAATTAGTGTATTAGCTACCTTGTTTGAGTAGACTGCGGAGGTACTCATCAATCGAATTATCCCGCGCAAACTCCAAGCCATGCGCTCTGGTTAACACATGTTCCTTCAGATAGTGGTCCTTGATCATGCGCACTGCCTGCTCATGGTGCTGGATCGCCACCGGCTCTATAGTGAAGTTACCGGGCTGTAATATTATTATGACCTTTTATTTAACTTCAAATGTATGGACAGTCACCAATAATATATAATTCATCATTCTCCTTGCGTTATTCCCGATAGTGCCCCTAAAGGAGTCCGGGGTCCGCTTTGACACCTAATCCCAAGATTTGGCATAGGCTCATTAGGCACTAGTTTTATGAAAGCGACTGCCATCTGACCTTCCAACCCAGAGGGAAACCCAGATCTTATTGGGATTAGACCGGTTTCCTCACGATGTTTTCCTTCACCGAAAAGCTAACGGTAAATATTCCGTACATAAGTTCCGAAAATCTCATTGGTACGAGCCGGGACTCGAACCCACGACCGCCGCTTGACAGCCGCATGCCTGAACCACTAGGCTACTGTAGCTCCACTAGTCACCAATAATATATGCCACCGCAAATCGAACATAAATATCTGACACGACTCTAATAACATTACGTATTGGGTACATGGTAGATAATCTTATGAGCGTCGCAGGAAGGTTTAAGTAATAAATGACTGAGCCTAGATCCAACTACGTCGTTTTATTGAAGCTTCCCTTAACGTTTACAATAATAACTCGTACTATATCAGTTGTACCGAGTAGGATTCGCGATTTTACTGTAACAGGTTTTAATTGATATCCCGAGGAACGAGGCATCCCGTCCAAATATTTTCTTAAGGACTGTGTTTTTCTAAATCTTCGTGGTGTGATAAAATTTAATGCTATTTATGAAATGGTACTTTTCCAATAAGTACAAAAGAATACTTAAGTATCTACTCAGAAAAAGCCGACATCTATAACCACCGACACAAAGAGATGGGTGTTATAAGTTTAAGAGTCCGCAGTAAGCTCGATTCTCCATACAAACGTAGTTACGCTCTCATTTTAAAACTACGTGTTGGATTGTAACGAAACTTTGCATATACAATGACATCCGATACCATAGTAAAAAGAATACAGTGAATTTAAGTTTTTCATACAAAACTTGTTTTTGCTGTATTTCGTTTGTTTTATAAACTGGAACCATATAAACTAATTACAGACATAGATATACCTCATGTCATTGTATATGCAAAGTTTCATCAAATCATCACAATCCAACACGTAGTTTTAAAATAAGAGCGTAACTACGTTTGTATGGGAAGGTGAAATTCCGCCGAGCTTACTGCGGACTATTAACGTGTCTGTCTGTGTAGCTGTGTATCTGTCTGTGGTATCGTAGCTCCCAAACGGATGAACCGATTTTCTTTTACTTTTTTGTGTCATAGATAATTTTATGCCAAGTGCTCTTAGCCATGTTTCATGAAAATCTGTTCAGCCGTTTCTGAGATATTGGACTTTGAAATGAAAATGTCGGTAGTTATTAAATATGTTTAACATTTTAGTTACCTTTTCCTGTTGTATCAAGTCATCAATACCAAAAATTCTGTGACCTTTTTCTGTTGGTAGTCTGGACGCACGGAATTTCTTCAAGGATGGTAACCATTTTGATAGCTTTTGAGCAGACATTCGGTATTAAAACTACAGTAATTTTGTTGAAGACTTTTAGGAAAATTATACGCACCAATCTCGTTGACGTGGAAGTTGTCAGTTTGAAAGATGGTGTAAAGAAAACCAAATCCTTGAAATAACTATCTACCTCTACAGACTGCTACTTCACAACCTCCTTGCTTGATAGTTAGACGTTAGGCCAACGTTTAGGCTCACGCATGAACCAATAGGCAAGCTATGGTAATAATAATACCACACCACGTGCGGGCGAGCTGGTAGCATACAAACCTCTAGTGACAAACGCGGGTTCCCCACTTTCCGCACAAATCACCAGAAACAACACCACATAGGTATGTACCTACATAACAAGTAATGGCGTTATTATGGCTGCGGTTATCTGTGTTTTCTGGTATCGCATCGATGGCTCTATAATACATATCGCAATGTAACATTATCACAGGTTAACTACTAGGTAGTAATTACCTATTATCGAATTATTAGCAGTTTTAGACTGTAATCGGCTTTGATGATGATTAAATTTGCTTGTTAAATTAAAATCCTTTCAGTTTATCGAAAATAATTTCTGGAAATAATCATGTTTTACAATGAACATCAATAAAACGAGTAACAAAATGAAGGAATATGTTGTATTATTGCTGTGTGAGTATTTTTGTTTAGCCCGTGGGTACGAAACTTTCAAGATCTTATTTTAAGTATCTCTACTCCCTTATTTGTTTGGCTTTATTACCATATTATACAGTAGCTTCTAATACAGACGTGTCCAAGGAACTCGTTCCCTGTCGATATTATCGATGTTATCTTACATCTTTTGAAATAACAAGTAAGTACCTAATCCAAATCAGCTCTGCTCTGACTTGCCTGTTTGACTGCACGTTAAAAACCATAATGGATCAAAAGTTGTTTTAAAACAGGTGCTATATGTATCACATCATACCAGAGCAACGGACTCAAACTAATCGATATACCCAAAGAATACATCAGGAAAATGGATTTCCGATCACGGCTCTATTCAAAATACAAGGTTAAGCCCTTCAAACCCAGGTCGTACAAATACCAGCACTCAAGAAGACAGGGGTTGGACGTAATAAATGAAGCAAAAGACAATACTTTGAAGGAAAAGATTGGATTCCTTATTGAACAGACGATTAACGATGCGCAGAAAAACCTTGACAGTCTAGAACCACTCAAGCTGCGTTTTAATGGCACGATGGGATTCAGAATAGGTAATTATAATTCGGCTAGCTGCCCCGTATTGCAAAGCACGCAATCAAACCTGCGTGATTACAATATAGCATATGTCTATACAGAAAATTCATTCTATACACAGGTGAAAGTATACAGTGAAGTAGGCAAGTATAGATGAGAAACCTCTCTCTCTCTCTCTCTCTCACACACCCATTTCATTATCTACTGCTATAGCTGCAGTGTAGTCGTGTTCCCGACATGTGCATGTCCCCTTTTGCAAACATGGGTCACTATTGACACTTTCCGGCGAATTCTATCTATCATTTCTGGGGTATCCCTCTTCTACTGCAACTCGATAGAGGCGGAATTTAGAGACATTTGTATCCCACCCAGTTTTCGGAAACCGTTTTCGTATCTATGCATTGATTATACCTATTATGTAGGTCACATACATTAAACGTGATCAGTGATCACGATGGCTAGACAGAGCTTGTGCTACCATCAGTTTTTTGACACAAAAAATCGGGTTGTTTCTAGCTCTCTCGCTTAGAGATATAATAAGTTTATTGTATGTAAAAGGTAATCTTTGGAACCGCTTAAATTAGATTTCATAAATTCCTTCAACTGCGTGTTCTCTATCCCGCGGGTTTTCCTGCGTTATTTTCAATACGCGGGCGAAGCAGCGTGGGCAGCTAGTGTTAAATATTTTAACAAAATATGTAATGTCTGCGAAGAAATTCAAAGGTGTATGTGAAGTCCCCAATCCGCACTGGGCCAGCGTGGGGACTACTGCCCGTTTCCTCTCATCCATGAGAGGAGGCCTGTGCTCAGCAGTGAGACGCATTTAGGCTGCTGTATTATTATTATTATTAATTTAAATTCACGGGGTGAACCCCGGTCATTTGGAAGGCGTGCGCGGGTATATAGATCCAACACGCAGAGGCCCTTTGGAGACGAAGTTTTATGTGATGTAATAAATACACCTGCTGGAACCCATTCACGGGTACATCGGTAGATACTCTTGAATCAGTTCCAACAGGCGTTGGGGCAATTGTGGGTAAATTGGATAGGGAACTGGGTCTATGAGATGATGAGATATAGGTGGTTTATGAAACTGAGCTATTGCAAAGAGGTCCGCACACCTGCCATAACATTGTCGCGCACAAAGTTATCGAGGCAGGCGGTGACTAGCCGCTTATTAGATGGGCCCCTGAAATAGCCGTCATAAAGACGGCCAGGAGCAACACCGGGGTGAGCGGCTCAGGGGTGTCGAGAGGTGGTGTGGCGCTTTCTCCGAAGTTACTCGCGGCGTTATGCCCTTTAACACTTCCACCCCTGGAGCACATAGCTTTCACGACTCCTCTCGGGACGGCCAATGAACGCAAGCCAGAGCTGAGAGTCCTGTGCGGGCCTCCTTGGCGTTCCACTCCGACCGACGAAGACACGCCGGAGACGGAGGCCCTGACCGACTCTCGGGAGCACTCGGGTCCGTGGGGTCGTTACTCCCCAACAGTTCGCCACAAGCTGCCCTGCGGGCTTATTATTATTATTATTTATTGGTTTGCTTTGCTTTTCTTTCCTTTTGGAGGCAATTTTACTTCTATATTCGCGGCCTTTATGTACCGCTTCGAGAAGTATAGTTATCATTGCAGGTTTCATCCTGTACATGGTGAAGAGATCCCGCGACGTGATGAACGAGCTATTCACCGTAGCCGTTAGCCACAAGGACGACTGGAAGGCTCTAGACCAGCTTAAGATATTCGAGCTCATCGTCCATACTAATGTGGACACGAGCAACCTGCTTAGACAGCTGCTTGAGATAACGACTGAAAAAGATAGGACTAGGAGGCCTGAGCATGAAGGTCCTAAGCTTAGAAGTTTAGAGTCCTTAAGAATGGCGTTGGTATAATATTATATTAAAACAGAAGTAGGTATTATATTGCTTTTTTTGTTATTTCCCAACGTTACAGTTTCACAAGCGGAAACTGGCAATACTTACTGGCCTTTTTTAACCCCCGACGCAAAAAGAGGGGTGTTATATTATATAAGTTTAATGTGTCCGTCTGTGTATGTGTCTGTCTGTGGTAGCGTAGCTCCCTAACGGATGGATCGATTTCAATGCGGTTTTTTTGTGTCATAGATAATTTTGTCCCGAGTGTTCTTAGCTATGTTTCATGAAAATCTGTTCAGCCGTTTTTGAGATATTGGACTTAAAAATGAGAATGAGTTATTTGGTTTTAAAGTTAGCAATCTTCGTTTTATAATCTTCTGCTTATAAAAAGAAACCTGTTGCAATGTTTGATCAAACTTTATGATAAGATTTCTTACCATGACGATATAAACAAGTTGCACGCGAACGTGGTCGCGGGCAGAAGCTATAGTCTATATAGGTAAACGCAAAGGCCCTGATTGACCCACTCACTCACTAGATATATCAACGCCTAGCCCAAACCGTTGAACCTAGAAAGCTGTTTTTTTTCACAATAAGCAGGTAGTTTATATAACGTAAGTAGGTCCATAGTTAATAGTCATTTATCTCCTATTTCTGGTGAGCGGAATACAGCCTCAGCATACTAGGATTTAACATAGGTAAGTATTTGACGAGGTTAGAGCATCGTTATAAATAACTTATTTTTCATAGGCATACCCTTTCTCCACCAGATTTGCGTTTGTTATTTTTACGTGTCTAATATAATATTCATACCTCCCAATCTCGTTTGGTAAATTCAATCTTCACAGAAATATTTAAATATTATGCTCAATTGCTCAGCCCATTCCTCTATACTATACTCCACAATACCTATCCACAACTACCCTCCTTATTAAAAAAAAATCGTCAACCCAAAAACAATAGAAGCGAAACAAAGCACCGTGTATCAAACCGCACATCTTAATACCGACACAAACTTACAACTGACATGAACGATGGCGCCAGTGTCTTACAATAACTTACAAAACAGTACTTAGCATCGCTAGTTCCATATTTAGCCACCACGCACGTTCAGTTGGTACATTAAGTAAGGGGAGGCATATGACATCTCACCTTTGCCAGCCAGTAATTATGTGTTCCCGAGCACCTGCGAAGTAGTGCATTAGTTGATGACGTCACACCTTGATCACCGTCACGGCTCTTTTTCTATTGACTGCTAACGTGCAAAGACGGGTACCTAATGTTGGAATTTTCGCATTGAGAGGGGTTCATCCAAAATGATTTGCATTATGGATTACCGTAAGTACGACTATTCAGCAAGCATTTTATAGCGAAACACCAGATTACCAAAAAGGCAAATGGAATGACCGTGTCATTTCGATGCAGTTTCACAAACTTGTTAGTTTGTGAAACTGTATCGAAACGACACGGTATACGATAGTGTTCTATTTGCTATGCTTCTGAAGACGTTATTTTTAAGCCAAGTGGCCCAACTGAATCATGAATTTCATGGCAATAACTTTTCACGAGACTTTAAAAGTAGGTACAAGTTCTAATTGAAAGATCTATTATGCAAACTTTACCATAACTATGCATCTACGAGTATAGCCTATGAATTGAAATACTAACAATAAACAATGAAGTAATGTTCTTACTAACCAATTATTGTGCACTGTAAGCACCCATGATTACGGTAGTAAATTTATACATATGTACATATGATTTAAATTGCATAAACAACAAAGTTACAGCGGTATGGATTGGTATTACAATGTTTCCTGCGTGTATAATCAACCATTAAAGGAAAAAATATAAATCCACTGCATAACTGTCAAAATAAACCAAAAATGGAGCAATAGCCAAATGCGCGCTCATTTCCTAACGTACGTTCCATACAAAAACTCTTCCCCAATTTGTAAACGCGCGCCGTATTGCATAAAACAATGCCAGTGTACAATGGCGGAACTTTTTGGCATAACTGGACAATGGGGCTTGCCTAAACGTGGAATAGCCAGTTTTGGGATAGGGTTAGTGCACACGAGCGGAAAAATGTTTTAAATATTATTATTTATACATGATTTCTGGATGTGGTTTAGTACATAGGTATATTTAGGTGTTATTTTATGTCAGCATTATATAATGAGTGGATCAATTATTATATTACAAAGGGTGGTATTCCACTTGTCCAAGATCTTTGTCCAATGTGTATTTGAAAATGAAAATGAAAATATCTTTATTGAGACAAAAAAACAGTTACATAAATATAGTTGAACAACGGGCCCCAAACTAGGCTGGGCCTGTATCTTGGGCACCCTACGAGTTGGTATTCTAAACAAAACGAGTTACAGTGTGCATAGTACTTTAAAAGGATAATAATTATCATGTAAGTTGAAAAGGAAAAAAGGGAAAGTAACAATTAAAGATTTGCGTCTCACATTTTGCTTACAGAGTGAGTGAGACGCAATACACGCTTGACTTGGACCTGTGGAATACCACCCTAACTAGAGTCCTTAATCGAGAGGGAAGTTTTCTACTAGGTACCTTAGTTACCTGATAAGTAAAATTTAAATCAAATCCAGATTCTAGTTTCCAGACCCTTCTTTAATTTTACGATAGTTAACATAACAAGGTATATATTGATTTCAACTTTCACGATTCTTACACATTATTTAAATTAAACGGGACTGGTGTATTTAGCTTTATTTACCTCTCTAAATAAATAACTTAATTATACGCGATTCAGTCCAGTTTATTGAAAATAAATCAAGGTAAGTATGAAAATAAGTACCCTATAAAAACCTCTAACGAAGCTCAGAGTGCACTTAATTTTCGTTTAGAATAATAATCTGGCTGTCATTTGTCTTTGTTTGCTACAATCGGGTTTAAGCAGGTTGGTGGCAAACAACCAATTACTCGCCCAAATTAAGTAGGTTGTTGGTAAACCGTCAGCCATTTTAAATTAAGTTACTACCAATTTATCTGCCCAGTAGACCTTTTCTACATTTACACTGCTGACCGCCCTCGTCCGTTGCAGCGTTCATGCATTATTTGGACTCGCCACTGTGCTCCCCACCCAAATATCCCATACCGCGACCGCTAGTACTTGACGCTTTAACTATATTTTTTTATTATTGTGTTACTTTATGATATTATTATGAGACGTAGAACATTGAGTGGCATGTTCTTTACCATGGATCCCGATAATAATAATGCATAAATAAATTGTGTTCACTTAAATGGTGAAATAAATACGCGTTAAAACAGTGTTGTGAACATTACTGAATTCATGGTTGAAAATGTCTCTTCATATGCCACGCTTAAATTATAATGTAGAATTCTAAAAAAAAAGTCACCAATTTATTGATATTTTTCCACTTACTTCTTCACTGTAGGTAAATTCTTTCTCTGAGGCTCTAGTATAAGTTTTTCCGAAACAAAACTTTACGAACGCGTTTGCGATTTACCCTCAATTTGTATGGTATTTGACAGCTAAACGTGAACGCGGTCATAACGTTTTGTTTCAGCAAAACTTATACTAGAGCCTCTGGTAACTAGGTAGGCATTTTGCGTACAGAACGAACGTCATACTACGAAACTGACGGCCGCTAATACAATTACGTTATTTATTACTTTGTTTGCAAAAGTAGGCTTCTCTTAGCCTTCACCTACCAACTGTTGTTGTAATTAACTTTAGTAGAGAGTTTTTTTAAGTACTATTAATAATGCGCAATATAATTGTAGCCACGTGTATACTAAAAACAACGATTATATTCCAGAGTGTACTACAACGTAACTGATACCTCCTGATCGGAAAAACATTAAAACATTGCTTCAGAAAAAATACAGATTCCAACCACGTAGCACGTAGCAGAGCAAAGTAGCATATATTATGTATAGGTACTTATTGCGAACTGCGAAACTGTCTATAGCTAGAGTAAAAAAAATCTAGAGCTTGATTTTAAGTTGCGCTAAGGTCGAGAAACATAGTTTCACACTACTGAACGGCTATCATGAGGCAGCCCACGAGCAATCTCGATATTTCTCGCACTATCGGTCTCTAATAAGACAAAAATCGAGTGTAAGTATGTCGCGGCCGTCTCATGATACTTAGACGTGCTGTAAAACGATACCTACACGCTGTGCGTAAAATGCAAATTAACTTTTCATTGCTCTCCACACAGACAATTTTTGTCGAATGCGATTTGCGAATAGCAAAATAGTATTTTATGCAATCGTTATATAATGTATGCTTTTTCAGTCGAGTACCGCGTTTAGGCCACGAAGCTTGCTGGGTGGCCTAATTAAGGTACGAGACTTAAAAAGCTAATTATATAACTATTGTATACAATACTTTTTCTACGAGTCAACTGAACTAATTAAACAAACTTGGTATCTATTGAAAACGAAGTGCAACCAACGGCTTTTTCTTTTTTGGGCGTTGATGTCTATTTACCTTTTGACTTCCTCATGACGGGTCCTATTTATTGGTCAAATACATTATAGTTCAGTAAAGGCGCCACGTGATTGGTCAATTTCATTTTAGTTGTCTCAACAGTTATGAAATGTTGAGTTGGGAGCTCCATAGTAAAAAGTGTGTGATTTCAGTTTGGTGTACGAAGTCTTAATTCAAACATTAAGGTCGACGAGTATAAAAAGTATCAATACGACTACACCGCACTCCACATTGTCATCGGACTTGGTCAGTTTCTTTCATCCGCGGATCCACCAATTGTGGCATTAAACAATAGAACCTCTTAGCTACACGTCCAGTCGTCCACTCTCGAAGCCTCAGAAGATTTAAATTATGCAAGAGATACTTTGAAAGACAATGGATTTGCTTGCCGGTGGAACAATGCTCAACTTTTGGAAGAGAATGCACACCTTGTTTTTAAATGCTGAAATAAGTTAGCTTTTGAGCGGAGGTAATGGAGGTACAGCAATATAATGACGCTTTGGGTGCAATTTTTGGATGTTGATACATATTGAGAAGTAAATTTTGGCATATGTGACCACTGTAAGATACTCCAATGATGCTCAAAAGTGTAGGTATGCATTTTAAAACATAAATTAAACGATAATGGTGATTTCATTAACACTTTCACTGCCAGGAACCCCGCCTAGCGGCGCCTACGCCGTAGCTCTGCTACATACGAGGAAAACCACGGAATCGGCTACGAAGGTAGCGCGTAGCGGCGCTTTTCTCTACGAACGGTTTTTCCGCATGTTATCAGCTCGTTGGCGCTGCATCTGTTAAATTGGTATCTAGGTGCGTTAGTTGAATTACAATTTTGTGGGATTAGAGTTACTTATTTATTTGCGGAACAGATACAACTTACAATATCTAAACATCACATGATGAATTTACACAAGTGTCATATTTGTCGTCCACATCACGTACTAAAATACTTATTTATGGTATACTCGGAAATACGTAATATGAGAGATGATATAGGTAGGTAATGAAGAAAAGTATGAGTAATCTTTAATAATCTTACATTTCATTTGATAAATAAGAACTTTTCTTTCCGCTTATGGTCCTCATGTCAAGTAAGTAGTGGGTTTTTAAAATGCCAAAGGATATTAAGTAATTAAGCATGTGTAAAACATCAATCCCTAAACTGATGTTCGAGATGTGATTGTAATGTTTAATTCGAAACCGATTCATTAAATTATTCGAATCCTATTCATGAACAAACAATCGATAAACGTTTAATCATCTCCGAGCACATTTTAATTAATTAAATTCATTTGTATGCTAAAACATCACTTGCCATTCAATGCTTTCCAAACAAAGCTCAAAGTGTATTATTTTATAGACAAATCTAAACACGATAAAATTTAGTCCTTATTTAACAAGATCGTAATACTCAACTTTGCACCTTAAAACGTAAACACTCAGTTTGAAATTTCGTTTGGATGATTATGAAAATAGGACGTTTTGGTTTTAATAAGGAATATAATAGGGGCTGGAATGGGGCGTGGTCGTGGCTCGTCGCAAATATAATCAAGAATAGGAAATGGAGTAGAGTAGGCGGTTCATTATTTATTACCTGGATTTTACGTAAACGAACAGATAAATCAATATTAAAAACTATGATTTTTTGGATATGGAACTGTAAAATTGTAATGAATATTAATTATGTTATGTACAATTAAATTTAAGCTTTTTAATTGTACAACATACATACATACATACATACATAAATTCACGCCTTTATTCCCAAAAGGGGTAGGCAGAGCACATGCAACGTATGTTCCAGCGCCACTTTTAGCATAAATGTGGGTATAAAATATCGACAAAATGTGATATTGCAGTGATAGGTTGCTAGCCTATCGCCCACAACACACTTCAACCCTGGTCCCTTAGTCGACTTTTACGACACCCTCGGGAAGAAAGGGGGTGGTGAAATTCTACCCCGACACCACACAGTTGATAATTAATACTACCTTTAGTAATTTATATACTGCAAGCCAATTTTAACCAACTTCAGAAGTGCTAATTATAAGTTTCGTGTTTGTTTTGTAACGATCGAATATGATGGTGTATTGTAAAGAGAAGACAAGGTGATGTTAGTGAATGTCTAAGCTATAGATTCAGTGTATTAAAATTGACAGCTTTTTGGACATTAAACAACAAAAAAAAGACCGGGTTGCACTCCGGGAGTGCCGGCAGAAGTGAAAACTTGAATAATTTTAATTTTGCAAAAAAATCCCTTTCCCCCCACTCCCTCCCCTGCGTACCAATATATCTAATAACAACCTTATTAGTAGTACGCTATAGTTCAACTTAACTCAGCAAAATTGATGAAGGAGACGATGAAATAAAATACCAGTTTGTTTTTGCCATTGCCAAATATTTTTCAACGCTTTATCTCTTTAGGAATAACGTCCAAATTCGAACAATTCGAATTTGCTCAAAAGCAAAACGGTAAAGGACGCCAAACACGGTGACATAAACACGGCGGTGGACAAAATCATAAATTTATTTGCAGAATATGCAATTGCAAAAAGTCCACCCAGCTGGGGTTTACCTGTGCAGTTGAACTGCATGTACAGGTAAAAGTGTGCAGGCGTACCCTAGCGTGCATGGCCAGCTTTATGCAGGCCGGTAGTTAAAAATGACAATCGGATTTCAGTTTTATTTATTGACATATTAAGATATGTTTGACAGGCTGCATGTGGTTGACATAACGCCTCTACCTGGAAAAAGCGGCGATTACACTGCTTCAGCCGCCTACTGCGGTCGCCGAACTTCTTTTAGACTATTTCGGCCATCGATTGTCATCTTGAAATTAGTCTGTTCCGCCTACTGCGATCAGCGATCACATACACAGGTGACAGCTACCGTCGGTAACCGAATGAGTCCGCCGTCGCCGTCGCGTCGCCGTCGTTACACTGTTGAGGTCACCGCACGTCGCATGCGGCGACGAATGAAGTTGCCCCTTAGGGTTTAACAATGTAAGCGCATTATCGACTCCGCGCCACTTCTGCCCACTAATCAACGCTCCACGTCTGCACAGCCCTCTATCACAATGCCGCTATTACATTTGCTCAATAATTGCTCCCCGGCACCGCCCCGTTCAGGTAGCTATGAGGATTAAATTAATACTGCCTTTTGTACTGTTTATTCTGATTTGAATGAATGAATATGATTGAGATAAAAGTTTTGACAATGGGCTGGGTGTTTCGACTGTATTAAAGAGACAGAATAACGTTTTTTTGGTAATGCATGTTTTTTTTAGGTAAGTACTATACGCAAACGCAAGTAAACAGGTAGGTTAATTAAAATGAAATAAACGAACTTTATAAAGCTAATATGTATATCGCAAAGGATCTTTTACATGTTTGATGAAATCAGTGCTTCTAAAGAGGAGATCATAGTTGAGAAAAAGAATCAACACAAATTAGAAAGTCAGCCAATTTTGATTTTATTTAAATTATGTAACTAATAATTTAAGTATGTGATATGTACTTGTAGTTTTGCAGTTATTTAGCTAAGCATATTATATCCCTACTTCTTAGTGAATGAACAACTGTTATAATAAATACCTACAAATATATTTATAGGAATACTTTAGTGTCAATACTAATCAATTCATAATATAAATACACTATTAATCCAAAGTACTTATATTTAATCAATAATTACATTTAACTTATTGGTACCTACATTAAGGGGTTGCATGGATAAATAATTAGAAATGAAATCCATCAACTGCCTCAATCAAATTTAATCGGCTCCAAAATAAACCTCTCAGAAGCAGACAACCAACTGGCCGAAAATCACTCGAAAGCCATAAAACCCTCTTAAACAAATTAAATCCAATAAAACCACTGACCGCAACCCACTTCACTCGACGACAGTCCAGTGTAGCAGATTTGCGAGCCCAATTCATTAGGGTCTGATTAAAGCCAGCTACAGGTGATACGAGCACGTAATGCCTTTACAGTAAGCTAGTGGATATTGATGCTCTGATTAGAACTACGTGCAGCGCTACTAATTTCACGAGCAGCAGTGAGCCCAGTCACTGCTGCTGATGGAATTTGTATTTGCATTGCTGTCTATGATTATATTGATTATCGACTTCAATTGTTTCAACCTAAAAAGTTTTTTCTTGAACGCACAGGTTTTCATTTAGTGTTTATTCAAGTAATAAGTACGAATAATGAACCCATTCAGGGCCAAGAATCGCTACGCGCTACGCTCCTAGCCGATCCCGCGGTTTTCTTCGTATGTAGCGGAAAGCGACTACGGCGGTCTGACGCATATGTCATGGGCCATGAATGGGGAGGGAAGTACCAGTTGTTCACGTATGTAGATACAAATACACACATATGCTTTAAAGTTTAGTTTCGTTGAGTCTATATATTTTCAATAACACTTGGATTGTTGTTGATGCTTCCTTGGTAACATCAAATAAATTATAGAATCTTCTAGAGCAATTTTGACATTAGCACCAAACGATCTGTAAGAGCAAGTAAAACCCTTTGCGAGAAATAAATTGGAATTAATTAAGATAAATGAACCGAACGTGGGTAGCTTTGAGCTCGGGCTAAAACGCTGCGAATTAGGAAAAGTGAGGTAAAAGTAATTACTCCGGATGAACGGGCTGGTATAAAGTAGTTTAACCAGGAGCACCATGCTGCCTGAACTTGACAGAAATATTAGTCAATTTAAATTATTAACCTGTATAAAAAATGTCATAAAGCTAATGTACCCGAGCGGGAAGGCACTTTAAATCTGTAGGTCGTGGATTCGAACCACTGGATTTATCAAAAAAAACTTATGAATATCATTCGGTATTTAAAATATTATGTACTTTCTCCATGAAACCATGGTGAAGAAACCGGTCTTTAATCCCAACAACGTCTAGTTTTCCCTTTGGGCTGGAAGGTCAGAAGGCAGTTTTTTTCGTAAAACTAGTTTCCACGTTAAAATTTGGGATTGGGTACTAAAGTGGACCCCGGACTCCGTTAACGTATCAACGACCTTTAGGGAACTCCGCTAGGTGGATGATGAGTGTATAGAAAAAAATGTGAATAGATAGATATATAAATAGATGTATATGAAGACCTCACCCACTGATCCTTGTTAAATTATATTAATTGTAATTCGTGGCTACGTCTAGTTTTTTCATATGTAAAATTGTCAGTAAATACGTATCTTGATCACCACATATTCTATACACACAATTTTTCTCACAGGTATCATCTCAACCAGATGATAACGGCACTTATTTAAAAAATACACAATGAAAGCGACAATTACCGTTCCAATACGATAAAGAGAGGAAAATGTCTCATATTTGTTTTTATATATTTTACACCTTGCTATCAAGCATGCAGACGGTGTCAAGAATTATGAAAACGCACAATCCCTTTTAGATATTCATCCTTATCCACAGCGATGATTGGGCGCTGAAAATCATAATGTAATTCTAGTACGATCTGTTAACCGCACTGCACCGCCTGACGGACAGCCTAATTTTAATGTAATATTTGTTTTTGTGAAATAAACTATTCTGTATTTTTTTTGTAGGTATTTGTTTTGGCGGTGTGTGCCAGCTGTCCGGATCGCAGCACGGACGTTGCCACCCGCTTTCTTTGCCGCCGCAGGCTTATTTAGAGGATTGCCCGTTTTTCCGGGCCGAACCACCGCACCGGATGCTATCTCCGGTAGTGAATTAGCGTGCGCGTAGAGACAGGAACAACCCAAGACATCATATTAGGTATATGAATCATATGTATGCAGGCCGTATGTTTTTATACTATTTGAATTAATCAATGTGTTTTAATTTTTCACTTAATTTTCATATTTATTTGTTTGCCTCGAATCGCAGTCTCCGATTTTTACTACTATTATATGGAACAGGGGCCGTAGACAAGGTTACAATCGACAAGCGCTAACGCCTATAGAAAACTAATAAAATGTATGGGAATGCAGATGTCAACGAAAAGTGTTTCGTCGGCATCTGTCATCCCCATACATTATTATTTTCTATTGGCGTTAGAGCTTGTCGATTGTAACCTTGTCTACGGCCCCTGGTGACTCACTCACATGGAAAATTAAACTAGTTTCTTAATTACATAATTTGATTCGATGTCACAGTTTGTATTTTTTTACGTCCATTTGTTAAGATTAAATCATATATAAAACACTATATTTCTCCGCTTCTAAAATAGTATAATTAACAAATGTTAAAGCACCTGTAACAAGCACTGTTGACAAACCCATTTCTGCCTAACAGGACCAAGGTTGATAATTTTTTTTAGTACTTAAATAACCTCGGAAATCTACGGCTAAAAATTGTCGGATTATTGTCCTCGTCGTGTTACTTACTTATAGGATGGGTCGCACCAAATCGTCTGTAGTCGTAAGCGGAGTTCGTTAAAATCTGAATGTATGGAAAGTTTTTCAAGTTTCTATGGAATGGCAGCTGACACTATTTAAAATTGATCGGCTTGTAATCGTAAGCTTGTGCAACGTACCCTTAGTTATATTAGGCGGGTCTGAAAGTTCTTGTAACGCGGGCTGGTATCTAATTAGTTGGATCAAACGAGCGGGAGGTGTCCGCCAACTCGGCTTTTTCACGTTGGGCGTTCCATGGCCGGCGAACTCTTTCATTGAGCTTTATTTAGTTAAGTAATCTCTGCACTAGTCAAAGAAAATGTCGGTGGTTTGAATAATTCTCCTTAGTTTTGCCGTGTCTATCTTTCATTTTTAACTAGTATACGAGTAAAAGGCTCATAGCTAATTAGTGAACGAGTAATAGTCGACAAACTTAAAAAAATGTACTTGACAAGGCCAACTTTCGTACAGATTCGGTATGGTAGGTTTTTTACATGGTAGCGAACAAGCTGCCTTAAATACTGCCTGCCTAATGGCAAGCAGACATTATAGCCTATGGACGCTTGCAATAATGAGTGGTTTTTCTGGAAGAACCACATGATTTCAGTTGTGGTTCCTCAAGCCCCTCACTCTCAACAAAGTGCATCCCCAGGAGCTCTGGTGACTTTCCCCACCGCCAGAAAAACTACGCGAAATACCAACAGCACGGTTATCACAGGGAGACCCGCGAGCTGTGTCGCGGCGACGTAGACTATCGGCCTCTTTCGAAGCGTTCTAATTAGAAACAGACACAGAAAGAAAAATATGTGCATGGACAAAGTACTCAAAACTATGAAGGTGTAAGACTTTATTTTTAACACTTTCGTAACCGGACTAAACATGGAACAATACACCACGACGGAACTCGCTAGGCGTGTAGGTTTATACTACTGCCTGCCTAGCGTGCTGAGCCGGATCTGAGCAAACATTACGTTCGCAACTTCGCATTAGTGCCTACCAGGCGGGTTCTTGGTTGCGAACGTGTTAAGGGAATAAGGTTTCTCGGTACATACGATTAGGTACATTCATGAACTTGACTGCACTCCTTTATTTCGGCTGCTCCAAATACGAGCGAGACGACCGCCCGCTGTGCTTTAACTTTCTTAAAATATCCTTCAACTCAACACTAACATTAAATAATTTGCCATTCGTAGGATTCCTCGCAGATACCTAATAATAAACCGGTAAACAAAAAAACGAGAACCCCTTTTGTGCGTTATCTACTTTCAGAATATCCAGGCGTACCTATTATTGTGCGCTCTTTAACAAACTGCATTCGAAATTAAAAATTTTCATTCCGCCCCCCTCCGTCCTCGGTCCTTGGCGCACCGATTCTATGTCACTTCGGGAGTCAATTCTTACGAGTGGGCTTGAATTTTACATCTCAACATAGTTAATCCTCCCTGTTGTATACAATGACGGCGCCACTTATATTTTTTCTTCTGAGGGTTCGTCGAGTCAGGTTATTAGGTAGTATATCATCAAATATATAGCGAACGTCTAACCTTCATCATCATAGTTATCAGCCGAAAAATGTCCACCGCTGGACTTAGGCCTCCCCCAAAAAGCTGACCTTACTGGTAAGTATTTTTTTACTAAACAGATTTTATTCACTAAACAATTTTGATTTGGTAAATGTAAACTTATCATTCTTATATCGAATCATAACTTTTGTAGGACTTATGACGAGAATAAAAAAAAAACCGGTCAAGTATGAGAAAAGACATGTTTCATTTATTTTTACAAAGCCTTGAATTGGTGCATGGGTAAGATATGTTTCCTGAAAAATGAATGTTACAATTAACACTTACTGAACATTCATTGATAATTCAGACGTGATTTATTAGTGAGACATGACTTGATACATCCTTTGATATAAGTATTAAATAATCGGCTAGATCGTAGTGCCAGTTGTTACAATATTGTACTAGCAATCAATTCTCCCGGTCTCGGTTCTGTATTTATTTTAACTTAGGCGCCTATTTGAAAGCCGTGGTACGGAGTAGGCGGCGAGGACCGACATCACTTTTGATTATATTCCTCCCGCCGCAACGTAATTGGGATATTTTGTTGGAGCAACAATAGGCTGCACATTCATTCGTTTTACCCATTATAATTTCTCTTCTCTCTGTGGGTATTGTTAAAGATTTTGTCATGGCTCCAGAGACGTAAGGAAATGATATGATTTTAGCAGTGTAATGTTTGTTTTTGCGAGTTTTCCACCGTAGCGTTTAAGATACTGAAATTGATGTTCGTATCAATCGGTTAGAAATTATACTGCTATGGGTCACAGGCAATGTATGAATAACAATCGTTGTTTGAACTTTTTATGCTTGTATACTTGAACGAGAAACGGAATGCGGTCTGAAATCGCTGGAATTTACTTGTGTCCTTTCACTATCAAAATACCATTATGATTTCGGCACATATTAATCGCTCTCCGCCTTAGGCTCAGGCTTAAAATACTAAGCTATTAATATAAGCTATTATTTCTAAGATATTATTTGTGGGTAAGTAATGTACTTACTTTGGCCCACATGAATAACACATATAGAAACATCCACCACATAAAAAAATACAATGTAAGCAAGTAGCTAAAACTAAGAAAATCGTGATTTGACCCTGTTCAAATGCAAAAAAGCGGTGGACAGAGTAATTTGCTCAAGCCAAAGTCACTCTCCAGGGCCAATATAATCCAAATTCACGGTACCATCGTAAGTGCAACTATTAACAAGATAGAAATACAGCCCCAGCTCTTAAAAAATATTTAAAAAAGACATTGATGTCAAAAGCTTATTATAGAGTTGAAGACTATATGACTGACAGAAATGCATGGCCCAGACCGGAATCAAAATAGCCCTAATCTGTCTTGTTGTTTGACTTTTGTTTAATTTTAAGGTATTTGACTGGTTCTGCTGCGGAACTACGCTGGTGACTAAGATTATTTTGTTAAAAATTGCTTACTGTTAAGTTTGTTCCGGTGTTTCCTCTTGACAATGGTCTTATATTTGGAAACGCTAGTAGAGTCAGACCTGTAAAAGTGCCATTGCGGCCCACTTGCAAAATAAAGTTCATTTATTCATTTATTTATTCATTTATACATAATTACAAAATTCTACGCTGCGGTGACACTGTAAATAGGCACGAGGTGCGTGCCACGACTTCGCAAGTAATCAGTCTTGCACCTTGTCAGCACCGATATAGTGCACGTGGAAATAATATCTTTGTTCACTAACATTCGGATTTTTTTTTCCCAAATAACAAATGCCGAATAATTTTTATTTCCCATACCTCATTTTATCTGAGACCATTCACGATTATTACAGAACGTAACGAACCTTACTTAACCCAAGTCCGCCATTTGTTATTTTAGTCTGTACACTTTAAATAAATAAATAGAGAACGGTCTCATCGTTTAATAAAATAAAATTGCTTAATGAAAAGTATGCGACAAATTGATCGCCCATATGAACGACAACCGTCCAATTACATAAGAGTACTAGCTGCACCTGCGACTTCGTTTGCATGGTGATACATGTAGGGGAATCAACGCCTTTCTTCAAACCAGTTTCGTGACAAATACTCGGAGTAATGTAATATATAGATACATAAATAAAATAGACTTCTTGTCTAAACGCGTGTCCAGCGCGATGCCATGCCATGAAAAAAAAACAGAAAGAGAAGATACCTAGTCAAACTTTTGACGTTTGACGTTATTTTGTTGATACATTTATTGAAATTTAATCAATACGAATATAGCGCATTACACAAGTTATATTTTATGCTTTATCGTTTAGTATGCGTTTTGTGAAGGTTCGATCGAACACCGGATCGAAATAATTAATATCGGATAGTTAAGGTAAGCCCGCCATTTTGCCGTCACTGAAAGTTGACAGATATGGCAGCTAGGATTTCAAAACGAAGAAATGAATATTTTTATGAGGTCAAATGTTTCGGAAAATTAATTAATAGTCGCAGTCGGATAAAAACTATCCTAAGCTGAAACTAGAATATTAATAAGGTACTACTTAATAAAAAAAGTTTCATGTTTTTACGTTCATGGGAAGCTGAGATCATTCGTGACAGAACAATGCTTAGTCTGATACTGGCGGATTCCTTTTTATTTCAGAGATTTATTATAAGCGTATATAAAGCCTAGTCTAGCCTAGTGGGTAGTGACGCTGCCTACGAAGCTGGAGGTCCTGGGTTCGAATCCCGGTAAGGGCGAATATTTGTGTGATGAGCATGAGTATTTGTTTCCGAGTCATGGATGTTTTCTATGTATTTAAGTATTTATATCTATTATATATATCGTCGTCTAGAACCTATAACACAAGCCTTACTGAGCTTATAAGCTATATAGTATACTATGGGATTAGGTCGATTTGTGTAAGATTGTCCCCTTATATTTATTTATAAAGATAGATTGATGATAGCTCCTAATGCTGAACACGCTCGCAACCAAGAACCCGCCTAGCGGGCACTCGTAATGTTTGCTCTGATCCCGGCTGAGCCCGCTAGGTAGGCAGTAGTAGGAATGAACTTACACGCCTAGCGATTTCTGTCGGTTTCTGGTGAATTGTTTGGTAATTATTAGTCCGGTTGCGAAAGTGTTAAGATTGAGATTCGTATGTCGCCCTACGCTTCTAGATATTGACAGGTTGCCGGAGTAGAAATATTAGAAATATATTTGAAAAGATTATTATAATTCTAGATTGTATTGCACACTTTTGAGCTCTCCATAAAGTAGGAAAGTAGTTGTGGGTAGAGACTAGAACGAGTTAATTCATCGCGTTGAATTAACTCATACTAGCTTCCGATACTGACTATTTACACTATCGAATGCTAGCTTAATTGATTTCCTTCTCCTCTTTAATTTATAAATAAAATTTTCCAACTTTGGGTATTAAATAAAAGTTTGTCTTCCTCTCTCTCTCTATAGATCAATAATTATATAATCTGCTACTTTATACAGTCAGAAATCCACCAGCGATCATGCCCGTACCATTATAACCTTCGACGCTCGACATGATACGTTGCAGTTTCCTACCTAAATTAAACCTAAATTACACCACACATCTAAATTATTCGACACTTCCAGCAATAACCCTACACCAAATGTCGCCAGCAGGTGACGTCTCACCTTGTAGTGCATTAGTTGATGACGTCACTAACGAGCTCTCAGCCACAAAGCCTCTATTGTCACGTGTGGTAATTGCTAGAAAAGATTGAAGCCACCATTTAGCGAGGTGTAATGAGAATGCTCCTGTTGTTCTATTTGTGTAATTACTGTTGGAAATGGTAGGTGGCAAAAGTAAACACCCTTCGTATTGTTGAGGGTGAAGGTACTCATTTGTTTTGCAATATAGTTTTTCTGAGAAATGCAGCGGTGTCTATTCGAATGTTTTGGAGTGAAGGTAAGTACGTAGCCTAAACTTATTTGTTTGAAAACATACGCGTTTTCCAATGTTTCAATTAGATCAGACAATTCATACATGTTAAATGTTGTAGCATTTTCGGTGCAGCATTGTGGTGTTAACGGAGTTGGTATAGACAATATGAATCAAAACTATACGATTGAAATTGTTTATATAAATTCCGTTAACAACACTAACGTTGCTTGACATTTACGATGTATGTGGGTGATTTGCCTAGTTTTGCTAAGAGACATACATACATCATCATCATCATATTAGCCGAAAAACGTCTACTACTGGACATAGGCGTTCCCCAAAATGTCCTGCGCAACCCGCATCCAGCGGAGTTCCGCGATCCTTACCAGGATCATACATCAAGCCACCTTGTAGGCGGGCCTGTCTACACTGCGCCTGCCGGCACGTGGTCGCCACTCGAGAACCTTTCTGCCCCAACGGCGATCGGTGCTACGTGCAATATGGCCCGCTCACTGCCACTTAAGTTTAGCGATTCGGAGGGCTATATCAGTTACCTTGGTTCTGCTGACTACGTACATACATGTAGAGCATGATGAATTGATGGGTGGGTAAGCAACGCTACGAGTGCTACGCCGTAGCGCGGTGTTGCACTTTTTCGCTTCATAGCGGAAAGGGCTCGTAGAGAAATGAGAAATGTGTGGGTTATTAGCCTTGAATGAGTTAATTGTTTTAGCAAATTATTGTTTGGTTTATATTAATGCTTATTTTTCCAGCTTCAGCAAGTTATTTTGCTACGGTAGCCTAGTGGTTCATAAAGAGGAAAAGTTTGTGATTTTGTAGCTTTGTAAGTAAGTAAGTTTGTATGTTTTGGGTAATCTCCGGTACCGCTTATCCGATTCCAAAAAATATTCACCTGCGTTTATATTGGACTTTCTGGGTGGTTACATGCAAGCTATAGTTTATCCCGCTAGTTTGCCTGCGCTCTTTGCAATACCCGGGCGAAGCCGCACGGTTAGCTAGTAACACATAATATACAAACTTATTGTGATAAATTATGGTAATATTTACGTATAAAATAAAAATATAGTGTCCGATATAAATTCCATTAACATTTCCCATGAGATCAAACCCACGAGGGATCCCATCGGGAGCCTCCGGCGTCCGTGTGCAGTAAATGGAGGAGGCGCTCCAAAACTGCTAAAAGAATATAAAAAAAACATACGATCAAAATCAATCATATTTTATTCTGCAAAAACTATAAATATTAGGTACCATAATTTACAGAAATTAAGATATTATAATAACAGCAGTAAAATGTCGTAAAATTAAAACAAAATCACGAGAGATGTATTGTATGAGCATACCTTCTTAATGGATAGAGTGACCTCTCTCGAAGTAGAGTCCTCTTCCCTTCAAGTCTCTCTGAAAGCGAATAAATGTCGATGAAAGAATGAAATATATTACGTAAATGTGTTTCTTTTGTGCCGTTTGAAAGTATATTTAACTGTTCCGCCGGCACCGGACTTTTCATTTGCCTCCCTATAAAATTATATGGAACAATCCACGTGCGGCCGCCGGTGATTCTCAAACTTTAGCCTGCTGAGAATTTTGTACCGTTGTTTTAATTCGAGAGAAGCGAACGAAATTCTTTGTTTCAACTTGGGCCAACCAAAATTCTTTCGTATGTCCGGATGTCCGGATGTCCGAATGTCCGGCTGTTTTCTTGTACAGGTCGCATTTCTCAACTAATTCTCATGAAATTATGTGAGCGGGTTCAACAATTATAAAGATTTTTTTTTGACAATTCAGTAAAAAAAAAAATAGAGACAGGCTCGCGACTTCTACAGCTCACAGAGCCACTAGTTTTTTTCATTCTATGCTAATATTATAAACAATAAAAGTTTGTGAGATTGTCGCTTTGTAAATTGTAATGTGTAAATTGTGTCAATTATATGTAGAATGTCCCTTCTGAATTTGTATTTCGCATTATGATTGACTCAGATTTTAAGTTAGTTTTTCCACCTCCAATTAAAGGGACGTCGCTTTTTTGTTCCCAAAATAATTAGGTATATGGAAAAAGTACCCTTATTTATTACAGTATGTCTCACAAAGGGGTCTCTATTGTTTCGCATAAAATTTAAGATCCGATTTTTTCAGTCCATAACGTTTTCCACCATAATTATTCCACCATAATTGGAGTTCCGATTTTGGCAGGTCGTCATTATTGTTAGTCATAAAATTGGTTAGCCATAACATTTATAGTCCCGGTGGTATGCAATTACATAATGTTAAAGACTATAATCTAGTTTACAATAATTGTTGTAAGGTCTTTGTTCGCAAGTCATAATGATTGGTAGTCATCTGATTCGTTAGTCATATCATTCAATGTCATGGTGGTGTCAATTTTCATAATGCCTATAAACACACTCCTCAAACGCACGCTTGTTTTTTTCTCTCTAAAACCGAAAATGGCCGAGATATTTGACCCGAAAGTTGAGCAAATTAGTACTTGTAAAATTTTCGAAGGATGTTGTGTCATTATTGGTGCTGTCTTTAAATTATATGGATATCAATTTCTGATTATCGAAATTCGGAACAATAAGTTTATGGAAAAGAAAGGGACCCTCCTTTTGATCAATAACCTAATTTAATTTATTAATCCTTTTGCTAATAAAACCTCTACGATCTTTACCCTTGTGTACTAGCTATTGACCTTGCATTTATTTGTAAAAAACAAAAAAAAGGTTGCTAAACTTTTTACAATAAGTCATAAACTCATAAAATATGCATGGAAATTCAAAACTTCCAAGGTGATGCGAGTAACTTATATTGCTGCAAGAAAAAATTGACTAGTCTAATTGTCGTTTTTTTGACAGAGCCGTGTAACAAAATGCCTTGCCAAGATATTGAGAACCGCTGCCGTTCGACTGCGCACTCGGTAAAAATTACAAAATGAAAATTGCGGCCCGGCGCCGCTGAATACGTTAATATCGAATATTCAATACGTTTATATCAAAATATTGAATACATTTACGGGATATTGGATGAGTACTCTAAACGCGAGCCGAGCGATTCCAAATACTCAGGAGATTTGATAGGAATGAGATATTGGCAATTCGCATTATAATTTATATCTTGATTATTGCTTTGAATAAGTTAAGATGATGGTCTACATAAACTAAGTAAATAAGAAGTCCATGTTCGCAGCCTACGCGGGATAAGGGACGCGAGCGGTGGCGCGAAACGCGTGCTATAAGGTGAGTATGGAAATGTTATATATGTAAGGAAACGCCTATGCATAAACTTTATATTAACTTATCCTCGCTCTTGCTGAGAGTATATTTGTGTAAAGTCAAAACAAACAAAGATTTACGTTAGAATTAAAAAATGAATACATTGAAGCACGCTATTTTATTCTTATTTCATCCCAAATATAGGTACCTACAACTAGGCTACTCTTAACTGTAAGGGTAAATTCTGGCAATTGATTGATCCTGGGAAACGTGTTTTTTTTTTGGTAAATTAAAATCATTCTAGTTTTCACTTCTGCCGGCACTCCCGGAGTGCAAACAGGTCTTTTTTTGACAGAATTAACTCTAACAGTTTCGGACGTACTATAATTAAAATGCGCATTCTTCATCAATGGCAAACTAACGGCCCGGCCACGACTTCGAGCGGTGGCGGCAGCGGCAACGGTTTTGCTAATCCATTGCGTGTGATCCCAACTAACCACAGTGTGTTGCGCGTCTCGACCGCGCAGTGAATAGATAAAACGCTTGCCGCGCCGCAATTCGCGCAGTGTCGTGGTCGGGGCGTAAAGGGTCGATATTCGCCTTATAAAATATGACATTATATCCCCATTCATGTCTCTCACTCTCGATCTTCACGAGACGCGTGTATGTTATTACAATACACCGGGTAGTAATATACACTCCACATTATAAAAACCAAATCGCCCCAGTTGTTTAAAAACTACACGAATAAAATAAAGTCCCGAATGCTTATCGGATTAACCCGTGCACCGCACCGGCGACGTCATTGAGCGAGTTTTAATCAACTTTCGCAGCGCCGGCTGCACTCAATCAATTTGCGTATTCAATCATACCGAACGGAATCAATACACGAATGACTGTCGGGGCATCGGGCTGACCTTATCTTTTGATGTTTCGATGGATATCTTCATAATGGAGCGTGTGACTTTGTAGTAGTAGTATGAAAGTGATTATGCATGAAACTATATGCTAAAAGATGAATAAGTACTTACACCACGGTATTGAAAAGGTTGGCAGCGAATATGTTAACAAATAACCATGTTTTTTTTTACATGGCGGTAAGTATTTCGGTTATAAAGAAAATACGCGTTAATTAAATGAAATAATGTGAATTTAAATGTATTCATATCAGTAGTTTAAAATAAACGTATAAACACTACATATATAGTTGTTACCTTAATTAATATTATACGTATTGCCGTCTACCATTACACCATGCCCTAATAAATCAATTCACCACCATTTCAACTCCGCTGACATCCAAATTACCCCATTCAAAGCCAACAAATCAAATCCGTGATTACAACTAACACACCGCCCGTATAATGCATGTAATCACATCACGGTACCGTAAGAGTGCAATCCCATTAGCGGGTGAACCCTGAAATTTTAATCTGCGCCACAACAGGGCGATCGTTATTGCAGCGCATATGCATAGTCTTTGGGGATCGCTTAGCCTGCACTTGGGGACAATGTAAAGGGTGCAGTATGGTAGCCACTCACTTGATTTCGAATTTTTAAAAAAGGTAGCCTAAACTGCTTTTAATTTTCCTTTATCAAAGAAGCCCATACTTTGCTCGGTAACCACAGTTGCCACCATCAGTTGGCGCACCCCTAGCGCAAAATTGGCAACTGTGGTTTCCACGAGCAAGTGAGTGGGTAGTAGACTAGCAAATTTGCGGAGTTAAATGGAGGCAGGCGCGGGACACTCCGAGATTTACGTTCATCGCTACAAGTAAGTACATGCCGGTGCCCCAACGTTGGGGAACCGGCACGTACTTGTAGCGATGAACGTCGACGTCGTCGTCGACGACGTCAGAGGGCCATAAATCTTAATTTTTTGGCTGAGAAAAAAGCGCCTTTTGTAAAGATCAAAGGAGTGTCCCTTCTGTACTTATACTATTATCTATTCTGTGATGGAGGTAACGTGTCGAAGAAATATACGATTAGGATGAATCGTGTTTGAATGGGTTTAATCTAGTGGCTAGTGACCCTGGTTATGAAGCTGATGGTCCTGGGTTCAAATCCCGGTAAGGGCGAATATATTTGTGGTGAGCATGAATATTTGTAATGTAACGTAATGTTTTGTATGTATTTAAGTATATCTATTAAATATAGCGTCATCTAGTAATCTACCCATAACACAAGCCTTATTGCACTTACGACGGGGCTAGTTTGATGTGTGTAATTTATGTATGTCTTTCCCGTTCACGGGACAATGATGTCCCGGACCTTTGGGAGGCGTGCGTGGAGCTAGGTACCTAAAAAGTACCAAATAGCGGCCCTTTTGACAATTTAATGAAATGCAAGGAGTACACCGAGCGGTGTGTGTAATTTATTATTATTATTCATACTTTTATTCGAAGTCAAGTAACGCGACTTGTGCTTTGTCGTAGCGCGTAGCATTTTTCGGGCTTTGTAGCGGAAATCGCTCGTAAAGTCATAGTCATCAGCCTTGAATGGGTCCAATAAACATCTTAGTAATAATATCAGTTCCTATGCATCAGGCAAATTAAATGAATAAATCGAATATCATCGGTTAGGGTTGAAATTTCTTAGGGACAGCTAAGTAAGCATAGGTAAGCGTAACGTAAACAATTCTCTATTTGTGGAAGTATCTCGTCCTTCCTAATTCGATTCCTTTGAATGTGTTGTTTTGACATATTAGTGATGGTATCACCATGGACGTAAATAGCAGTCTTGTTGTGATAACTAGGTGGTAATCTTTTGGGCTCAAAACTGCATCTTTATATTTTTTCACTTCTCATGCTCAAAAAGTGTCATATTAGACTTAGCAAGTGGGGCTAAAGTAGTACATTTAGCCCCTAGGGAAAATACGTATACATATTTATGATTTATAAAACATTTTAATTTGACCAATCACTATGACATCCACCATTCACAACTTTAAAAAACATTAGTATTTGCTATCTACTAATAAGAATACAGCTAGACATTAAAATCAACCAATCATGAAACAGAATTCAATTCAAACATTAGGTGTTTTTATTCCTTAATTCACAATAATTAATAGTAGATTGTATGACAAGGGTCTAAAGTAAGCCATATTACCACGAGATGGATATTTTCCCGAACGAAGTGAGGGGAAATAGTTCGAGGGGTAATATGGCTTTTAGACCAGAGTTATACACTCTACTTTTCACTTCGACTGCGAGAAAATAGTAAAAACAAACTTTATCCATCCACAATAAACAATTATATCAAGGCGAATTGACAAACCATTATACCAAGATTGTTCAATTCGGCGCCATTGTTTTTAATAAACTGCTTTGACACAGATACAAAATATTCACACCACGAATAAACGCCTCTAACCGTCTAATAGCGGCGTCTAAACGGCCGAGCGCGGTGTACACCATACGCGGGGCATATGATAAGGCGAGATAGACAGCAGTCTATCCCGCTCAATCTTCATAGCTTATGTCAAATAAACGCCTCTGACCGACTATAGCTGCGTCCCAACGTTCAAGCGTGGTTGACTGCATACATGCCATAAGCTATGAAGATTGAGCGGAATAGACTGCTGTCTATCTCGCCTTACCATTATGCCACGCGTATGCTGTCCGCCGCGCTCGGCCGTTTAGACGCCGCTATTAGACGGTCAGAGGCGTGAATATTTTGTATCTGTGTCAAAGCAGTTTATTAAAAAGAATGGCGTGAACAATCCTTGGTATAATTGTTAACTGGGGATCATGAACGTAGAAAAATCTGGACAGGCTATGGTAATAATAATACCACGTGCGAGCGAGCTGGTATCATACAAATGTGACAATGATAAGTGTGACAGAAACGGAAATATCATTCATTGTCCTTGTCGTTCCACTTTTTTTTGTTGGGCACAACTGATTTATTATGAAGTTGTGCCCAACAAACCATGACCCGTCCAAATTTAGTAGGTTGTTTATGGCAAGTCATTAGCCATTTTAGGACCGGTTCTTAATTTAGCTGCATAAGAGCTTTTCCGTCCCTCACTGTGGCAACATGTACAGCCCGTCCATAGTATTCTAGGTGCATGTTGGGGATGGATAATCTTTGTTTTTACTATTTTCTCGCAGTCGAAGTGAAAAGTAAAGTGTATAACCCTGTTCTAAAAGCCACATTACCCCTCGAACTATTTCCCCTCACTTCGTTCGGGAAAATATCCATCTCGTGGTAATGTGGCTTACTTTAGACCCTTGTCATACAATCTACTATTTTAGAAGTAGACATTTTATAGCAAATGCTAACGTGTTCAAATAGTAAGCGTATTTGGCGTATCGATATAAATAAGTAGATGTGTGTGTGAATATTTGTATAAAATATAATTATAATCTGAGTATTTTAAACAAGGAACCCATATGTATCGTAACATGACTTGTTTACGAATGTGATGTGTACCTTTTAGCTGTCCCGCAGTGCACGCGCAGAATCGGCGAGGGACGAATTGTTTTCATATTAATAGCATGTCGACAAAGGCAAGAACACAACTACGAGTGCGCACCCTCGCCTCGCCTCACGGCTATTTAATCAACCAAGTCATTGCTGACTTAATATCGCTGCTATTTTTAATAATATTACAATCAATATTCTTTTTACAAGTGATTGAATAAACTTTTTGAATAAGTATTAGTTTTGCGTAAACGAATTACAGACATAGACATACCTCATGTCATTGTTTATGCAAAGTTTCATCACAATCCAACTCGTAGTTTTCAAATGTGAGCGTAACTACGTTTGTATGGGAAGGTGAAATTCGACCGAGCTTAAATGAAAAAATCCGAGATTAAATAGATAAGTCGCTTGCGCCAGCGCGTGACCGCAAGACCGTAGCATTATTTTGATTGATTTTAAATATGACTAATTTATTGATTACGTAAACGATGACGGGTTGTGTAGCATATTTCCTAAGACTAAGTCGTACAGCAATCGTGCTTCTGTTAGATAGTGGTCTACTTCACCCATTTCACGCAGTAGTACAGGGATTTAGTAATGTTATTAATTTGATTTGTTAATATTTTTAATTGACAACCAAAATATATTAAATACAACTTTTTTCATAGCATTATGTCACTCAAACATTATTAATGTTAATATCTATTTCCAACAATGTTCAAGAGTTGAAATTGTATACTAATGTCGGTACCTACATTTAGTTGAATTTGCAGCCCTACCCACATTCATCACTCCTAAAGAGTACCTACGGACGCTAAAGACTTATTTATGTAAATAAATAAGTGGCTGACTTTCATCATCCGCGAAGCAATAACCCTAATAAAACAAAACACCGTCAGCTCAATCTTCCCGAAAGTACGTAAAAGCGGAATCAAAATGGTTTACACAGCGTTCAGGTGCCACCCTCCCCCACTAGCTGTAGTTTCGTCGCGCCTGGAAATTAATTCCTCTACATAATCAGAACTTCCGTGCCTCCTGTAGCTTCACTTCGGTGTAGGCTGAAGTTGGGATGTGGGAGGGTTATTTTGCGGAGGATATGGATGTATGATAAATAACGTAGTTTGTTCGTGAGACTTACGATGTAAAAAATGAATGAATAAAATGTTTATTCTCTTTTTCTTGCATACTTAAAGCTAAATACAAATACAAATCCGCCAAACCACAATGCAATTCAAACATTAGGTGTTTTTATTCCCTAATTCACAATAATTAATAGTAGATTGTATGACAAGGGTCTAAAGTAAGCCATATTACCACGAGATGGATATTTTCCCGAACGAAGTGAGGGGAAATAGTTCGAGGGGTAATATGGCTTTTAGACCAGAGTTATACACTATACTTTTCACTTCGACTGCGAGAAAATAGTAAAAACAAAGATTATCCATCCACAATAAACAATTATACCAAGGCGAAAAGATTGTTCAATTCGGCGCCATTGTTTTTAATAAGCTGCTTTGACACAGATACAAAATATTCACACAACGAATAAACGCCTCTGACCGTCTAATAGCGGCGTCTAAACGGCCGAGCGCGGTGTACACCATACGCGGGGCATATGATAAGGCGAGATAGACAACAGTCTATCCCGCTCAATCTTCATAGCTTATGTCAAATAAACGCCTCTGACCGACTATAGCTGCGTCCCAACGTTCAAGCGTGGTTGACTGCATACATGCCATAAGCTATGAAGATTGAGCGGAATAGACTGCTGTCTATCTCGCCTTACCATTATGCCAAACCACAATGCGGTTTGTTGGCAGATAGTGCTCCTAATTGATTTTATAAGTGTTAGCTAAAAGCTGTATAAATATTAGTATATATGTAGGCACGGTATTTCTTTATGCTAGAACAGATAATTAGTTACGTTACCTTAGGATAGCTGAATTTCATTCTTAAAATCTAGTGTTAATGAATCCTACTTTACAGAAAGCAATGTGAATGTTTTTTTCATAGTAGGTTTTGTATTAGGTTACTCGTATTCTTATCCAGAATCGTTGATACTAACGATCCTTATAGAAAAGAAAAAACATTTTACTATGTAATTGTTTTCTTCGATTGCGTTCTACATTTTTTTAAACGCTCTTTTGTCTCCAAGGAAATGAAGAACGGATTTGGAAGTATCGCTAAGTAGTTGTATCTATCTTCTTCTGTTATTTTTAATAGCTAAGCTCTTGTCGGTGTAGTTCACAGTAGGTCCGCCATCTGCTCCGTCCCACGCTCTTTGTAATGCGTTTGAAAATATATGTAACAACAAAATGTCGCAAAATGAAAGATGGTCTTATGAATCGAAGAAGCATCGAAGACGTTGGACATCCTTTCGCATCACCATCATCCTCCTAGCGTTATTCCCGATTGCGCCCTCAAGGAGCCCGGGATCCTAAGATTTGGTATAGGCACTAGTTTTACGGTAGCGACTGCAATCTGTCTTTAATTAGACCGGTTTCTTCACGATGATTTTCAATGATACGAAATGAATCATTTGATATTTAATAGTGGCATTTCAGTGGTGGTGTCAAGGAAACAAGGGTTTGTGGGTTTATACGATTAAATATATTACAGAGCGATACATTGACATAGAAGTATGAAAAGGAAGAGAAATAGAGTTGTCAATGTCGTAGCATAGACAACTATTTCAAAGTATTTAAACTATGTCTCCGACATAATTGCCCCGGAGAAAGGAATATAAATCATATCTTAATTAATGTAGGTACATCAAAGTATTACTTCATACTATGCTAATAAATAAATTAAAAGAACATAAAATACTTGCTTAAAGTTTGTAAGAACTCAAATATAACATTTACTTCACTGGTAAAATAACTAACTTAGATACAGCCCTACGATGCAGTTTACCATCTGCTGTTTGAACATCTACGACTCTGATTTTATTATCGTTGCCACTAAATATTTTAGTGACCCTACCCAGAGGCCAATGAAGAGGTGGGGTGTTCAAATTTATCAGTAAAACTACAGCGCCTTCTTTGAGATTAGGCAGATCTTTGTACCATTTAGTGCGTTCATTTAGGGAAGATAAGTAGTCCTTCGACCAAACCTTCCAAAAGTGTTGTCTAACTTGTTCACAAGTTCTCCAGAATTGCAAACGATGGGTAGGTATCTCAGTTAAATCATGCTGAGGAATAGCCATGATAGGACTACCTATTAAATAGTGTCCTGGAGTTAAACAAGAATAATCGGAACTATCTTGTGTAGTGAGCTGCATAAGTGGGCGTGAATTTAATATACCTTCAATTTCTATTGTTATGGTATTAAATTGCTCGTAAGTGAATGTCTTACATGAGGAAATTCTTTTCAAATGGAATTTAAAAGATTGAATTCCACGCTCCCATATACCACCGTGATTGGGACTAAATTGTGGAATGAAGTGAAAACTTATTTACTTCTGTAATGAATAGCTGTGAACTGCACTTTGGAAATCCTCACTATTGTGTAAAGTGTACAGATCTTTCAACTGATTATTGGCACCCTTGAAAGTAGATGCGTTGTCACAGTAAATGTCAGAGGGTACTCCTCGACGAGCGATAAATCTTTTGAGAGCTGCCATGAAGGTATTGGTGGACATGTCAGAGACTACCTCTAAATGGACAGCCTTGCAGGCGAAGCAAATAAATAAAGCAACATACCCCTTTGTGATGATGCTGTTCCGTTTTGAGGACTGCTTAATGTCAAATGGGCCGCAATAATCCAAACCCACCTTTTTAAAGGCCCGATCAGGTGTAACACGATCCTTGGGCAGCGAACCCATTAACTGCTTTGAAGACTCTGCCTTATGTCTACGGCATATAACACATTTAAAGATTACGCCTTTTACCTCTCGTACCGAGTTAACAATATAATACTTCTGAAACAGATTGCTCAGAATAAGCTTTAATCCACCGTGCATCATTGCTAAATGCTCTTGCCTTATAATCAATGTTGATATGTGGCAATTTTTTGGCAAAATAATGGGAAACTTTTTTGAAAAGTCTAATTCAGAGTGCTGTAATCGACCACTCACTCTTAATATTGCATCTTTGTCTACAAATGGACAAAGACGACACAGTTGCCCTTTAACTTGCCTTTTCTCTGCAATACATTTCAGTTCTTCAGCAAAATAGTGAAGTTGAACAGCTTTAATAATCATCTTAAGACTTGCTCTGTACTCTCTAAGAGATACCTTTCCTGTCTTCCGTTCTTTTTACACTTATTAATAAATCTCAATACATACGCCATTACAATCGTTGTCTTGTAAAGGCTTGAGTATTTTTCAAAGAATGGGTGTAAAGGAGTATCATCTACGACGGTTAAACATGTGTCGCATTCGTCACTGTAAGTCTGAAAAGGCCTTTCCACTTCAGATAAAAATAAGTTATAACTATCACAATCAATCAAGTAATCTGGTCCATGCTTCCATAGGAAATTGTCTGCTATATCATGTGGATCTGATCCCCTTGAAAGAATGTCAGCTGGATTGAGTAAACCGGGTGTAAAATGCCAGTACATACCTTCAGCCAGTTTATTTATTTCGCGAACCCGATTGCCTATGTAAGCAGGAACCTTTACAGTTTGAGTTTCCAACCAGTAAAGTACAATCTTTGAGTCGCAAAACATATGTACGTCAGCAATGTTTAAAATACATGCATGCATTAACACTTCGCATGAGCATTGCTAATAAAAGTGCTCCATTAAGCTCCAACTTAGGTATAGTCAGCTTAGAATTAACCCCTGCCAGCCTAGACTTGGAGCAAAGCAAGTGAATGTAAGAGACACCCTTAACCTTGACCTTGATATAAATGCAACACCGGTAAGCCTGAGCAGATGCGTCGCAATAACCTATAAGTTGAACTTTATCCGCATCCGCAATTTGTATATACCGGTCAATACGAATGGTCGGCATGTTTGTAAGATTTGTATAAAATGATTCCCATATTTGTATTAATTCACAGGGTAATGGCGTATCCCAATCAAGATCGTTTTGCCATATCAATTGTAAAATAAGTTTGGCCTTCATAGTAACGGGACCAACGTATCCCATCGGGTCAAATAATCTGCTGATAGCACTCAGAACACTTCGTTTCGTCGGAAATTCAACGGGACTGATAACGCGACCGCTCAGCTGGAATTCATCAGCATTCGCGTCGTAAGATAAACCCAATATCTTGACCACTGATTTGTCCTGATCTATATCTTTGGCCTTGAAACCTAAGTTTTCTTGAGGCAAATCGCTTAGCAGCTCTGAGCTGTTTGAAACCCACTTGTGAAGTTTAAAGTTGGCGAGCTTCACAATTGAAGTGAGCTCATTTTTTAGCTGCGTTGCGCCCTGTAAGGTGTTATTGCCAGTTTGAATGTCATCAACATACGAACTATTTATGATGGCCGCACTAGCAAGTGGGTACTCAGTTTTGTACCTCCTTGCCAGTTCAATAAGGCACCTTGTTGCTAAGAACGACGAAGAAGTCAAACCGTAGGTGATTGTTTGCAATTGCAGAACCTTCATAATCCCATGTTCGCGCCACAGAATGTTCTGCAATCTTCTATAATCTGGATGCGCTTAAATCATCCTATACATGTGACGAATGTCACATTGCAATGTATATTTGTGCGTTCGAAACTGCATAATTATGTCAAATAATGAATTTTGCACTGGAGGACCCTTGCACATTATGTCGTTAAGGCTGAGGCCATTCTTAGTTTTGACACTACCATCAAACACCACACGTAATTTATTTGTCAGTCTTTCGGGCCGCAAAACTGCGTGATGTGGTAGGAAAAACAATGGATCATTTTGTGAATCACTGTTTGTTGTATCGATGACCTTTGCATTACCTAATTCTAGGTACTCGTGTATAAATTTTATGTACAAGTCATGATAAACAGGATCCTTTGAAAATCGCCTTTCTAGGCTGTATAAACGCTGCAGAGCAATAGCGTATGAATTGGACGGGTCAACATCCTGCAATTCTACCTTGAGCGGAAATTTGACCTCGAATGTATTGTTCTCTAAGGTGACCGACTCCTGGAATACCCTTTCGCTATACTCGTGCTCTGACAGGGATTCATGATATGTATCAGGAACCTTCTCTGCCTCCCAAAATTGACGAACGCAGTGGTCAAGATCGGGTTCAACGACTGTATGCATAGCAATGGCTGAAGTGGTAGTAGTTTGGCTGGTAGACGACACGATGTATCCCAGCTGAGTGTTGAGCAGGATGGGATCCGCTGGTCCACCTTCTATTTTGCCATCTTGTATAATTTTGAAGAAAAAATCACTGGCTAGAAGCAGTGATATTTCTCCTGGAATATGAAACTCCTTGTCTGCTAACGCTACATTTTTAGGAATTACAAAGTTGCTCAAATCTATTTGTTTTTGAGGCAACTTTGATGTTATTTTTTGTATAACTGAGCACGTGACGCTTAGTTTGAAATCGTGAACCGTTGACTCTATTGTCAGATTTATCCCTTTATTTGAGGTGTTGTTATAAACGTCCCCTAATGTTCCTATATTTTTTCGGAGCTCATGTTGTGGCAACCCTAGCTGATTGGCAAATGCAGTTGTGCAAAATGACGTTTGAGAAGCACTGTCCAAGAGTGCCCTCACAGTGTGTCTCTTATTATTAGAATCAACTACTGTTACCTTGGCTGTGGGTAAAAGCACACAACTGCTGACAGGCTGAGGCTGAGCGACATGCATGCTTACTACAGGTTTCTCATATTCACCCTCTTGTACTCTCGGTGCAGGTTGGTCGACAGGCACATGTATCAAAGTGTTGTGAAGGCTGGAATGACAAATATTGCACTTAAAATTATACCTACACTTTTTGACATGAGAGGTAAGGCAGATTTGACACAACTTATGTTTCACAGCGAATTCATTCCTATGCTCTGGTTTGAGAGCAGTAAACTCGGGACATTTAAATAATTTATGGTCCCTGGAACAAAAGGAGCACTGCTGTTGAGACACTTGTGATCTTTCCATCTTGTTTACTGAAGCAAGATTCACTGACTTAGTTACTGGCTTGTGTACTTTGTCATTGACAACCGGGCTGGCCTCGAGCGTGGCAGCGCGTTTCTCCAGGAACTCTAATAACTCATCAACAGTAGCAACTGTTGTGGTATCCCTGTCACTGTGAAATAATCTGGCAGTGAATGGGTCAAGCTTGCGTATCAATATACATGACAATAATGCGTCCCACTCACCAACAAGCTGTTTAAGGTTTTCAAGTGATTTGACGTGCTGTCTGACAGACGCTACAAAATCTCTCAGTTGCTGGGCTGTACCTCGATGCAAACCTTGTAGATCCAGTAGGCTGGTGACGTGGCTGTTAATAAGTAAGGCGGGGTTATCATACCTTTTGTCCAACAACTGTAGGGCCGGTTCGTATGACTCACCAACAATCGGCAGGCTATCAATTATATGTAATGGCTCTCCTTTTAAATACTTCTTTAAGAAACAAAGCCTGAATGTTTGATATCCGGGTGTCTTCATGGACTACAGCACGGAACATTTCAATGAACGACTTGTAGCTGGATATGTCCTTTCCGTCATAAATGGGAATATCCAGAGATGGTAGATTTGCTATGCCTCGGGAACTTTCTGTTTGCTTGGAGTTGACTGAACCGACTTTTGACTTTAACTGACGTTCGATATTCGCTAATGTACTCATGAAGCAGTCCTCGGTATCATCATCTTCTTCGCAGGGTTCGTCTAAGGCCAGCAAATTAATGATCGACTCTTTATATTTCGTATATGCTTCCGTTAAAATTTTTCTTCGTACCTCCAAATCTTCCGTTGTGAGATCCTTGTGTCGTGCTAACGCTCTTTCAACACGTTCAATAGAAGATTTGTATTGTTTTTTAGTCGCGAGCCATTTCTTTTTCTCAAACTCCATATTGCATGTGCAGTTTGAAGTTGCACTACTGTATATGGATATGTCTGTGTCACTATCCAGTTCGAATTGACACTTTGACAATTTGCGTTTAATTAATTAATTACGAAGGAGGTTTAATGCGAGCTCGGGAGTAAATTCTAAATGTCAGAATTTGACATGCTTCAATCATCTTATGGAACAAATTGGAGATTTTATTTTATATTTTATGTATTATTTTGGTATATTCAAATAACATCACACGCGAGAAATAACACTATAACTGAACATCTTTTTCGGCACCATGTCAAGGAAACAAGGGTTTGTGGGTTTATACGATTAAATATATTACAGAGCGATACATTGACATAGAGAAATAGAAAAGGAAGAGAAATAGAGTTGTCAATGTCGTAGCATAGACAACTATTTCAAAGTATTTAAACTATGTCTCCGACAGGTGGTACATAAGTTTTTGAAAAACCCCACTGCTACGAGCCGGGGTTCAAATTGACGAACACCTGCAGATTGAAATTAGCGTGCTTAAGGCACGCTTGGCTACAGTGGCAATTTTTACAGTGTGTTTCTCTCTATCATTGTCTATTAACGTTGATTTAGTACATACTAAATCAATGTCTATTAACAATAAATATTTGTTATAGAATCGAACACCATCTATCAACAGCTCGCACCAACCGCCCCATCGCGCGGCTGTAGCGAAGACAAAAAGGCACAACGTCATAATTAAAAAAATCTCGTGCCTGCAAAGAAAGGGGGGAAGTGGCGTAAAACGAAAGCAAGACGGATGGGGTGCCACAGAGCCCGGGCAAAGACAATGTCGCCAAAGGAGGCGCTTTAATCATAAATATATCAAGCGGAGACGGGTAAGGCACTATTATGGGGTATTATGGGGTTAAAGGTAGGTATGTCAAAAGTGGAAGGTAACTATACCTCATTCGAAATAACAGAGTTTTCACGGACAAATCCCGCAGATAGGAGCGCTCTCTTGTTAGGGTATCCACGGAAGATCAGCGTCAAGGTATTTACATGGTACCTTGTCATTAAGCTGAGTGGAGTCCTTTTCTCTGACGCTATTGTTAGATTAACATTTCGCAATAGTTATAAGCAAAAATGTTTAAGTATTATCCATGTCTTAGTATAAATCGCGTCTTGAATAAATATATTTTCTTTCTATTTTCTTTCTTTCAAATTCGTTTACTTTTTTTCCTTTATTTATCTAGGACATGCAGCGTTAACTCATCTGCAGAACAACACTGTCGGTTAAACCGCTGAATTTTTAAATTACTGATTTTAGTTTCTGCGCCATCTAACGCATATTACTTGAATCTTTTTCCTTCAGGGTTCATGATCACTTGTGTTTTCTGTTATCGTTGTCAGTGTCTCTAGGACTTTTACGTCTTCCCGGTAGGTGGCGTCCACAACTTAGAATTTCTGGTACGGCCTCGGTACATGCAGTACTCTTAGCGTATTTGTACTGGTGGAATTTAAAAAGGACAATTTGAATTTTAAAAAGGCAATTCGATTTTTCAAATATGATTGAGGAGAGGTTCTTTTCGAAGGTCAGAGAAGCAGTTGACATTGGTGAAGTAAACAACTATTGTGATTCAAGACTGTTGTTTTTATCCCAGCTTATAACTAGAACTAAGGCTAAGAACTAAGGCATAGTATTCTTCGTTTTAAAAACTCAGTGGCGTTGGAGTGAATCTCAAGCAACGAAGATTCTGGCCGCCAGCACCAAGTGCTATTGTGTGAAGGAAAAGGAGGTTCCTAATTCACAAGCGTCGTCTTACATCGAGTGTGATTGTATTCAAAGGCCAGCCGTCGAGGACGTGCTGGGTAAGCATTGGTGGTATAAGTCTCTAGTCAGTTCATAGTCGCATCAAGAAATATCGTAGATCTTACCTTTATTTTTGTCGTAGCTTTCTGGTGCGGGTACTCAACCCAGCGCTTGCCCTATTGGGGTACGAGGACCCACTCCGTCAGGTCGTTACCCTGTTTAAGAAGCTTGTGCCCACGATTCCTGCGTGCTATCACTGCGGGTTTTTATACTCCCGGAATGCGGAGTTCATTCAAAGGAGCCTACCTGAAGTGGATCAACGGTTCGTCGCAGCGGCTCAACTAGCTAAGGAGCTCAGGAAGGCTCAGGGAAGTCAAGTGTCAGGGAAGTCTCCGGAAACCTAATAATCGTCTACCTTCTGTTAGTTCTAATTAGTTACCTATGTAACCGCGATTTAGATTTAGTGACGCTATTGTGTACACCCACGCTTGCTGATCCTTGCACGAACTGAGCGCAGGGCGCTATCTTTAGTTCGGGATATCAACCATCCGGTTCCGCCTCTCAAAATTCTTAAAGGCATCAGCACGCCCACGCGATTCATTCCTTTCGTTTTTCCTCCTTTCGGCTATCGTCTCCACAATCACCCATACACCCATCTCATCTCACATCATCCGCTATCCGGTGTCCTATTGCCCACCCTCGTGGTGGAAGGTTTTTTTACCATCAGATGCGTTTCTCTGACGTATCGTGCCCTGTGCCAGGGATCTGTACGGTTCGCGAAGCCGTTTGTGCTACTTGTACCTAATTGTAATAACCCATTTGGGATCGACTTGGTTGCCGCGAGCACGTCGTCGGGATATTATAACTTTGTTTAAAATGTATAAATGTTTCGGTTAGAACTATTAAAATTACGATCGTGATCTTGCTAGTGATCTTTTATTTTATTTTTCACTACAGACATCAAAGAGAAATTAAATAATTTTGAAAAAGGTTGATTATTGACACACGATTTTGCTAATTGTATCGGCATAGGTCGGGTAAGGTAAAAATTAAATAAATATCTATTACGGTGACGATATGTGGAGATCGCCATCTCTGCTACAGGTCGTCATATCTATGAAAACTCTCTCTCTCTTGCTTACGGTGATTATGGTTATGAATGAAAGCAGGTAAAGTATTCTATTCTGATCACGAAGAGCGTGTAGTCAAGGAAGTAGTATATATAGGTGAGTCAATAGCAGTATTGGCCCAAGTAATTATTAGGACTTAGATAATAACGGCCATGTCTTAAAAAAATACTTTCAAGTTATTGAGTTAGACTATTAAGCCTGAAATTTTAGGTCAATAAATTATTATTAAAGGTGATACGGCGGGATAACTCTTATCAGAAGAGAGACGAATATACTACAAAAATGGTTCAATTGTATAATTTTGCATCGATTATCATAAGAATATAAAACATAATTGTTGCGGCAATAATACCACCTTCGTCCTCAAATTGATAGTAGAATTGGAATTAAAAACGATATAATTACCTACCTATCTTTAAGCGTAGGAGGGAAAGCAAGTAAGTAGTATCATTAAAATACTTCGTTGGATCGCGATAAAAATCCAGGTCGCAATGATCTGTCGGGTGACGATTCTTTCAAGGTATCCTAAAACTAATAATTACACATATTTTAACCATCTATTGGTCTAATAATAACTGAATGGCACAATGATTTATTGAAAAGTCATGTATGCTTGACACAACCTGTTTACGTACAGAAACATAACATTTTTTTTCATTAAAATCTCCCACCCAAGTTGGAACACTTGGAGCACATCCGCGCTTCTGTTACCCGTAAATAACAGGGTTAAAAAAAGCCATTAGAAATCACAAAGCTTTTAATTTGCCCCAAGGAATTAATAAAGTATTCTCAATAGCTCCAGACGGTGTGCACGCCGCCCTAGTAGGCCTAGCACACATGAGTATGGAAGTTAAAAGGGGGTGTTAAAACAAAACGAATGAGCTCGGACAAAGGAAGGAAGCGCGCTAGGACTCGGGCCTTTTGACAAAGCAAGATACCTAAACACGTTTGATTAAAGCACGTCTGCGAGGGTATTGTTAGTTTACGAACGATGCCTAATTGTTGTTTGGGTGCTAGCGGATGGGTTAATATGCATTCCATATTTAATAATGTACTTATGCAGGGTTTGTGTCCATATTTATGATAGTTTAGAAATTTCGACAAAAAATCACAATTGAATTGCCACTGGTTGCGTAAGTGTCGTAAAGAAAGAAGAAAAAGAAAGAATAATAGAGGTTTTTTATTTTATTTGGATGTATGTTAAACGTGACAACAAGCACAATATTCGGTATGCAGACTCTCAGCTTTCAATGCTGTTAATTATAAGAAACATAGGTACCTATACATTCAAATTTTGAGATATCATATGAAATGGGATTTCTTCACACAAGAAAGAAATTCTTTCTTTGTTGCTTTATTTTAATATTGTATTTGTATTTAGCATACAATAGGTACCTATTTAATGTAGGTGACCGTGCGTGCCTACGACGCCAGTAGTACGTCCCGGGTTCGAATCATGATAAGAGCATTTCTTTGTGTGATACGCACGAATTTTTAAGTACTTATCTATCTTTATACCTGAGGCTCGATTGTTTCTCACCATCATCGGTAATTTGTATGTACTGCGTTCGTTAAATTCTGTTTAATTTTATGGGATGTTTGACAGTTCTAGTTATGAGATGACAGCTGTGTGCGAAGCAACCCACGCTAAGTTAAACTGAATTGTATACTGTCGTTTAATCCTATCCTATACTATTAAACGAGCAATATTCGTATATAATATACACGATGATTCTTAATTAGTGATCAGGAGTAATTTTTTCTAATTCTGTAATTGATACCAAACACGATTAACTCAAAGTTACCTAAACCAGACGTTCATTTTTTTAAATAAAACAGTAAACGATCATTTTATAATTCAAAATCATTGTCACCCTAATGGTAGTTTGCAAAAAATTGACGTAAGTATGTGTGTTTGACGTATCTACTTAACTTATTTATTTATTTAGTAATTTATTTTTTCCACACTTACAACTATCTATACAGGTACTAACCTAAGAATGTTAACATTATCATTCAATTTAATTAACTAAACATTGATTTAATTGCATGAGACCTCATCCATTCAAAAATGTGTATATCAATATTTTTCGACTCCTGATCACGGATTAAGAATCATCGTGTATATTTGAAATCACGTTCTCGAAAACGGCTCTAACGATTTCAATTAAATTTGGGATATATATGGTTTTACAGGCGCGAACAGTCGATCTAGCTGGGTCTTATATCTTGTAAAATTAGTTTTCTCCGTATTTTATCTATTTTCACCCAAGCAGAGATTGGTCGCCCAGGGATTTCCCCTAAAACAAGCTTTGCTTACTTTCGAACTACATAATGTCGATTCGTGTAGGACTATCCCCACAATGTTTTACCGTTTTCTGGGATGTTGCCAAGAAAACCGGAAAATGTAATAAAACCCGTATGTACAACCCTAGCAAACACTGTTAACCACAGGGTTGTCACCGCCATCAGCAAATTAGCAGTTGATCAGGCGGAACAGCGTAGTTTGAAGCGCATTAGTCCAGCGCATTGTGTCCCAGGCAATAAGTAAACACTGTTAGCTAGGGTTACTCCATCATCGTAGGTAACTGTAGTATATTTTTTATTCTATGCAGCTTTTCTTCCTTTTATTCAGAATAGCATTCGGCTATTATATATCATTTTAGGTATATTTTACAAATAATGACTCAACTGATATGATGATCTGACTGATATCTGGAGGAGCCCAAACTTGGTATGATTTGAAATGATTTTAATTTTACATACATACACGCCTTTATCCCTAAAAGGGGTAGGCAGAGCACATGACCCGCGCCACTCTTAGCATAAATGTGGGTATAAAAGATCGACAAACTGTGATATCGCAGTGATAGGTTGCTAGCCCATCGCCCACAACACACTTCAACCCAGTTCCCTTAGTCGACTTTTAAGACACCCACGGGAAGAAAGGAGGTGGTGCTATTCTAACCTGACACCACACGGGTTATTTTAATTTTAATTTTAAACAAATGACTGAAATATAATGATGCAATATATTTTTAGAATCGGCTTAGTAAGGCCCTTTCAATAAATACCACACACGATATAGATTTCAAACAATATTTTTTTTTTCTATACAAAATAATGTGACATAGCTCCTCTTCTTTTTTGTCCCTGTGCTACGGGTCAAATTGATTCAATCTTATGGCCAAAACATCAATTGTTACGATTTTCTTACTTTTAAAACCATTTGTAGGTTTTTACTATATTTCGGGGTGTACCGCTAGCTAGCACTAGTTGTACCTACTGTACCTTTAATTATGTAGTAACGTAATTGTCTTCCGGATGTTTAAAATTGACTGAAACATGAGTCATCTTATCGTATGAAATTATATTTTTGATGCGTAACATATGTACAAAATTTTCTCTTAAAACTTCAAAGAAAAAGTAAAATCCTTATCAATAATCTAATTTGATTAGTTAATAGGTATACTTACCGTTTATCACCGCCACTTGAATCAAAAAATATGTTCGAACGTGGGAAAGGGACAATTTACCAAAGCTGATTTGATCAAATAAAAATTAATTGGTAAAAATAAATCGGCAACCCTACTCGTTAGGTATGGGAGAAACAGGGGAGGCATTTTCCACTGGTTTGCGCCTCGCTTATAAATGCTATTTTAACGCGGAAAAAAAGATTAATTAACTAATTGAGCTTTCACGTGCTCTCCGGAGAACGAGGATTCTGCAGTTTGCTGGAGTTGGGGTTTAACTTTAACTTTTTCGACGTTGGATGTAGGTTTTTTTCGTTTATTGGGTGGTCAAAATATTTTAAATTCGAGTGGATGCATTTCGTGTGAGGTGATTTTTAAACGTCAAGAACTTCTCATTGTGACCAACTTTTATTAGGGAAGATGCCATATTTTTATATTTGCATTCATTTGAAATAATCACATGTAGAATAGACCACGAAACTATTACAAAAATAAAATACTATAATTTTTAGTCAAAAAATCCTGTTTCATGCTGACAATTATAACTTTCGCGTCTAAACGGATATACAGTTCCTGTGACTTCACTCATCTATGTCACTTGCCATATTTGGTTGTCCGTGGTCCGTCGCTAGGTGTCATAGAGTTGCCTAAGTTTTTACTTTTGACAGGAGTGACGTCAACAGACGCTGATTGTTGGATTAAAACACGTTTCGTTTCACATTACTTCAAATCGTAGGTAATTAGTTTATTTTATGTTTTTTTCAACGTCTTTACTAATATATTGATTTAAACTTTCACGATTCTCACACATTATTTATACTAAACGGGACTTAATCGCGTATTAACTTATTTATTTACCTCACTGAGGTCTCCCGACGTTTCGGATGTGTTGCAACATCCATGGTCACGGGACAACTGGCTTGTGCGGGTATCAACATCTTCTTGCTGCGCGGGTTTTCCGAACTACCCGCATTTGGTCTTTTTGAACCACTTGTACACTAGGGTTGTCACCCGGCCGACACACGACACTAACAATGTCCGGTGATATAACGGACGATGTTTACCTACCTACCTATCTTTAAGCGTAGGAGGGAAAGCAAGTAAGTAGTATCATTAAAATACTTCGTTGGATCGCGATAAAAATCCAGGTCGCAATGATCTGTCGGGTGACGATTCTTTCAAGGTATCCTAAAACTAATAATTACACATATTTTAACCATCTATTGGTCTAATAATAACTGAATGGCACAATGATTTATTGAAAAGTCATGTATGCTTGACACAACCTGTTTACGTACAGAAACATAACATTTTTTTTTCATTAAAATCTCCCACCCAAGTTGGAACACTTGGAGCACATCCGCGCTTCTGTTACCCGTAAATAACAGGGTTAAAAAAGCCATTAGAAATCACAAAGCTTTTAATTTGCCCCAAGGAATTAATAAAGTATTCTCAATAGCTCCAGACGGTGTGCACGCCGCCCTAGTAGGCCTAGCACACATGAGTATGGAAGTTAAAAGGGGGTGTTAAAACAAAACGAATGAGCTCGGACAAAGGAAGGAAGCGCGCTAGGACTCGGGCCTTTTGACAAAGCAAGATACCTAAACACGTTTGATTAAAGCACGTCTGCGAGGGTATTGTTAGTTTACGAACGATGCCTAATTGTTGTTTGGGTGCTAGCGGATGGGTTAATATGCATTCCATATTTAATAATGTACTTATGCAGGGTTTGTGTCCATATTTATGATAGTTTAGAAATTTCGACAAAAAATCACAATTGAATTGCCACTGGTTGCGTAAGTGTCGTAAAGAAAGAAGAAAAAGAAAGAATAATAGAGGTTTTTTTATTTTATTTGGATGTATGTTAAACGTGACAACAAGCACAATATTCGGTATGCAGACTCTCAGCTTTCAATGCTGTTAATTATAAGAAACATAGGTACCTATACATTCAAATTTTGAGATATCATATGAAATGGGATTTCTTCACACAAGAAAGAAATTCTTTCTTTGTTGCTTTATTTTAATATTGTATTTGTATTTAGCATACAATAGGTACCTATTTAATGTAGGTGACCGTGCGTGCCTACGACGCCAGTAGTACGTCCCGGGTTCGAATCATGATAAGAGCATTTCTTTGTGTGATACGCACGAATTTTTAAGTACTTATCTATCTTTATACCTGAGGCTCGATTGTTTCTCACCATCATCGGTAATTTGTATGTACTGCGTTCGTTAAATTCTGTTTAATTTTATGGGATGTTTGACAGTTCTAGTTATGAGATGACAGCTGTGTGCGAAGCAACCCACGCTAAGTTAAACTGAATTGTATACTGTCGTTTAATCCTATCCTATACTATTAAACGAGCAATATTCGTATATAATATACACGATGATTCTTAATTAGTGATCAGGAGTAATTTTTTCTAATTCTGTAATTGATACCAAACACGATTAACTCAAAGTTACCTAAACCAGACGTTCATTTTTTTAAATAAAACAGTAAACGATCATTTTATAATTCAAAATCATTGTCACCCTAATGGTAGTTTGCAAAAAATTGACGTAAGTATGTGTGTTTGACGTATCTACTTAACTTATTTATTTATTTAGTAATTTATTTTTTCCACACTTACAACTATCTATACAGGTACTAACCTAAGAGTGTTAACATTATCATTCAATTTAATTAACTAAACATTGATTTAATTGCATGAGACCTCATCCATTCAAAAATGTGTATATCAATATTTTTCGACTCCTGATCACGGATTAAGAATCATCGTGTATATTTGAAATCACGTTCTCGAAAACGGCTCTAACGATTTCAATTAAATTTGGGATATATATGGTTTTACAGGCGCGAACAGTCGATCTAGCTGGGTCTTATATCTTGTAAAATTAGTTTTCTCCGTATTTTATCTATTTTCACCCAAGCAGAGATTGGTCGCCCAGGGATTTCCCCTAAAACAAGCTTTGCTTACTTTCGAACTACATAATGTCGATTCGTGTAGGACTATCCCCACAATGTTTTACCGTTTTCTGGGATGTTGCCAAGAAAACCGGAAAATGTAATAAAACCCGTATGTACAACCCTAGCAAACACTGTTAACCACAGGGTTGTCACCGCCATCAGCAAATTAGCAGTTGATCAGGCGGAACAGCGTAGTTTGAAGCGCATTAGTCCAGCGCATTGTGTCCCAGGCAATAAGTAAACACTGTTAGCTAGGGTTACTCCATCATGGTAGGTAACTGTAGTATATTTTTTATTCTATGCAGCTTTTCTTCCTTTTATTCAGAATAGCATTCGGCTATTATACATCATTTTAGGTATATTTTACAAATAATGACTCAACTGATATGATGATCTGACTGATATCTGGAGGAGCCCAAACTTGGTATGATTTGAAATGATTTTAATTTTACATACATACACGCCTTTATCCCTAAAAGGGGTAGGCAGAGCACATGACCCGCGCCACTCTTAGCATAAATGTGGGTATAAAAGATCGACAAACTGTGATATCGCAGTGATAGGTTGCTAGCCCATCGCCCACAACACACTTCAACCCAGTTCCCTTAGTCGACTTTTAAGACACCCACGGGAAGAAAGGAGGTGGTGCTATTCTAACCTGACACCACACGGGTTATTTTAATTTTAATTTTAAACAAATGACTGAAATATAATGATGCAATATATTTTTAGAATCGGCTTAGTAAGGCCCTTTCAATAAATACCACACACGATATAGATTTCAAACAATATTTTTTTTTTCTATACAAAATAATGTGACATAGCTCCTCTTCTTTTTTGTCCCTGTGCTACGGGTCAAATTGATTCAATCTTATGGCCAAAACATCAATTGTTACGATTTTCTTACTTTTAAAACCATTTGTAGGTTTTTACTATATTTCGGGGTGTACCGCTAGCTAGCACTAGTTGTACCTACTGTACCTTTAATTATGTAGTAACGTAATTGTCTTCCGGATGTTTAAAATTGACTGAAACATGAGTCATCTTATCGTATGAAATTATATTTTTGATGCGTAACATATGTACAAAATTTTCTCTTAAAACTTCAAAGAAAAAGTAAAATCCTTATCAATAATCTAATTTGATTAGTTAATAGGTATACTTACCGTTTATCACCGCCACTTGAATCAAAAAATATGTACGAACGTGGGAAAGGGACAATTTACCAACGCTGATTTGATCAAATAAAAATTAATTGGTAAAAATAAATCGGCAACCCTACTCGTTAGGTATGGGAGAAACAGGGGAGGCATTTTCCACTGGTTTGCGCCTCGCTTATAAATGCTATTTTAACGCGGAAAAAAAGATTAATTAACTAATTGAGCTTTCACGTGCTCTCCGGAGAACGAGGATTCTGCAGTTTGCTGGAGTTGGGGTTTAACTTTAACTTTTTCGACGTTGGATGTAGGTTTTTTTCGTTTATTGGGTGGTCAAAATATTTTAAATTCGAGTGGATGCATTTCGTGTGAGGTGATTTTTAAACGTCAAGAACTTCTCATTGTGACCAACTTTTATTAGGGAAGATGCCATATTTTTATATTTGCATTCATTTGAAATAATCACATGTAGAATAGACCACGAAACTATTACAAAAATAAAATACTATAATTTTTAGTCAAAAAATCCTGTTTCATGCTGACAATTATAACTTTCGCGTCTAAACGGATATACAGTTCCTGTGACTTCACTCATCTATGTCACTTGCCATATTTGGTTGTCCGTGGTCCGTCGCTAGGTGTCATAGAGTTGCCTAAGTTTTTACTTTTGACAGGAGTGACGTCAACAGACGCTGATTGTTGGATTAAAACACGTTTCGTTTCACATTACTTCAAATCGTAGGTAATTAGTTTATTTTATGTTTTTTTCAACGTCTTTACTAATATATTGATTTAAACTTTCACGATTCTCACACATTATTTATACTAAACGGGACTTAATCGCGTATTAACTTATTTATTTACCTCACTGAGGTCTCCCGACGTTTCGGATGTGTTGCAACATCCATGGTCACGGGACAACTGGCTTGCAGATCCGCGATGGTTCGAACCATCGCGGAAAGGGTCAAGGAACATATTGCGGCTGTAAAAAATCGGCAGGTGAATAAGTCTGCGATAGCCGAGCATTTGTTGGAGTCAGGACCAAACCACTGGATTGAGCTCCATAAACCGAAAGTACTGTCTACGGAACGTCATTTCTATAGTAGAAAAATACGTGAAGCCGTTGAAATCAGAAAACATCGTAATTTCAATCGGGATGACGGTTTTAAGATTTCATCTTCGTGGAATCCTATCATAAGTAAATGCCAGCGTCAGAAAACATCGTCCGTTATATCACCGGACATTGTTAGTGTCGTGTGTCGGCCGGGTGACAACCCTAGTGTACAAGTGGTTCAAAAAGACCAAATGCGGGTAGTTCGGAAAACCCGCGCAGCAAGAAGATGTTGATACCCGCACAAGCCAGTTGTCCCGTGACCATGGATGTTGCAACACATCCGAAACGTCGGGAGACCTCAGTGAGGTAAATAAATAAGTTAATACGCGATTAAGTCCCGTTTAGTATAAATAATGTCTTTACTAATAGTACGTTGTAATTTTGTTTCCATAAAGGTACTTAGCAGGTAAGTACTCCCTCCTTCTACGATTCCATTATTCTACGATTCCCCACCGAACAGGCCGGGCCGGGGCGCGTGGCGCCGCATTGCAACGGATGCGCTAGGACCCGGTGGCAGCCGACCGCGTTTTAATAGAGTGCAGCAGGCGAAACGCGGACGGAGCCGGTCAGATGCGACGACAGCCGAGCACAGCCGTCTACGGCCGCAAATCCAATTAAATATGAAATGTAACGTCTGTATTAAAGCTGCAAATTCCTTTGACAACTTGTAAAATGCGCTCAGGCGCGCTCAGGCCCGGCTCATTCGGTGGGAATCGTACAATATGGTAAATGCTCTTAGGTCACCTCGGCCTGAACTGCTTTCCTGGCAACATCTCTCCATTATCGCCGGTTTGCTGCGTTGCGAGAGCTTTCCGCTATAGTGGTTTTCGTGGATGATTTAATAAGGTCTGTCCATAGGGTGGGTGATACATAGCCCTGCAACACCAGCTCGGAGCAGCATGGACTGCTCGTTCCTGGATATGTGACCAAAGAACTTTAGTATTCGCAATAGCACAGTCGACGGAAGTCGCTCTTTGACTTTGAGTTCCTTAAGGATAGATATGTTAGCAATTCCCCCAGAAGACTCATGACCTGGTTAATTAAGGTCGAGGGAGTCCGCTGGATGCGGGTGGCGCAGGACCGGTCATTGTGGCACTCTTTGGGGGAGGCCTATGTCCAGCAGTGGACGTCTTTCGGCTGATCCATCATCATCATCATCATCATCTGATGATAATGATGAAGATATGTTAGTGCGGAAAGCGGTGCCCTTGCAGGGCTCATGTTTGATACGTCCATATTGTAACACTTTACCACCTTTATTTAACAACATGAATGCAATAAATTATTTGATTACCTACTTGATCTCTTGCTCGCAGCCAGCAGCATTAGATATATTGGAACCGTGGTATATGTATTTAGGTATAGATACATAGGTACTAATTTGATTCTGATAAAGTTAAATTCGAAGTAACAAAGTGTTAATATCCATCGATGAAGACCGTTTTAGCCTAGTTGGTAGTGACCCTGCCGACTGCCTATGAAGTTTGAGGTCCTGGTTTCGAATCCCGGTAAGGGCATTTATTTGTGTGATGAGCACGAATAGGTATTTGTTCCTGAGTCATGGATGTTTTCTATGTAATTCAGTATTTATTTATCTATAAGTATGTATGTTCTTCGTCGTTTAGTAGGTACCTACTCATCGTACAAGCTTTGCTTAGTTTAGAACTAGGTTAGTTTGTGTAAATCACAACCTAGTCCCAAACAATTCCGCTGATATTTCTATTTTTTAAAATATTTTAACGATTTTAAGTACAGTCAGTCACAAGTGGTAAAAATATGGGTGCATACCTACAACTTCACTCATAAATATGTCCCATCGCTTTTATATCAGCGGATTATTTATGTTCGTACGTACATACATTCGTTCGTACGTTTTCGGTAGGTATTGATTTATGAGAGGATTAAAACGATACCTACACATATTTTTACACTAGGCTGTACCGACGTTTTTCGCCTCTTTAGCACAATTGAAATACTACAGATGTATTTCAATTGTGCTAAAGAGGGGAGGATGTGTTTGCCATATACCTACTCACATAATGTATCTACAAGAATAAAAGTTAGGTAGACATAATAAATAACGTAGTGGCGCAACTATCTGGCTGCGGCTACTAAAACAATATGACTGGAACGCTTAATTAGCGTTGCAGCGCCGCGGTACTAGGGTGGCCCTGCAAACTCGTTTTCTAGGATTCTAGGAGGATCCTTGCGTTTTCCTGGTTGTTCTCTAATGGATCAGGGGTCTGCTTTGGAGCTCTTACCCCAAGATTTGGCGTGACTAGTTTTATGAAAGCGACTACTATCTGACCTTTGCCAGACAAATAATTATGTAGGTACTATAACCGATCACTGGAATTCGGAATTTCATAAATTGCTTCTAATTTTTCTTCTTTTTTGGAGACTACGAGTATAATCATAATAATTGACGAACGGTTAGCCTATATGGGTAGTGCTTACGAAGCTGAAGGTACTGGGTTCTAACCCCGATAGGGGCAAATATTTGTGTGATGACTATGAATATTTAAGTATGTATATATATAATAAATTTATCGTCGTATAGTACTCATATTACATGCCTAATTGAGATTACTTTGGTAGTAGTTCGAGGTATATAAGATTGTCCTCTAATACTTATTTAATATTTATTGATATAATAGGCATTGTCATATTTACGAGTAATATCATAATATTACATATATATGTGTACATAATATACTATTACGTATAAATTGTATTAAATCATTACATTCATTACCTATACCTGGCACAATTAATGATCACTCGTGGCTGTGGAATTTATACATTGCGATATTTAATACTGATATAAGTAACAGGTTCATGACGTGCCTGTCATATCGATTGGACACATATCTAATTACGTAATTACAGATACTATTGGAATTTAACGGGCAAATTCGCATACGTTTCCTCGTTCACCTAGAATAGTGTACCTCCTAGTTTTACTTATTTCGATCATTAAGTACTTTTCAAACATAGCAAAGCTACTTAAAGATTTTGCGTTTCAAAATGGTTTTCCTTGAAAAGAAAGAAGATGTTTCTCATCTTGCGGAATAAAAAAGGAATCTGCAATTACATATTATCTGTCACTGCAAATTGCACATCAGCAAAATACTTATTGATCAAATTACAGCACCGGCAATCCCACTAATCCTACTTATATTAAATGCGTAAGATTGCGGCTCAAACGGCTCAACCGATTGGGATAAAATTTTCCACGCAGATGGTTTGTAGCCTGGATTAAAATAAGGTACAGTTTTTATTCCGGGTCCACGCAGTTGAAGTTGCGGGCCGAAGCAATTAATACTTATATATCCTACATGTGGTTCTTCTTTCTTAATACTTCCTCAAAAAGTTTTATTATAACATCAGCTGGCGCAAAAAAATCATGATACTTTTCCGAAAAACCCGTTTCATGTAAAGAAACGGTTTTTTTGGAAAAGTATTATGATTTTTTTGATATAAAGGTTATTTATTAGATTATATATATTTTGGCCGGTACTGGAACTCCACTCCAACACACGGAGACCTTATTAAAAAAAAGTGTATATATATGTTTTCTATACATTGTCATAAGGTTTTCTTAAAAGGTAACATAGGTATTTTTAACAAAGGTCAATCAGAGTAAATAACAACACATGCCTATTGCTAAACTACCGTTATATAGGAATTATCCAAAATATCCCAAACAAACTGTAATATTTTCAATGACGCTTGGTCACCCTAGAGGGTGGTGGGAGGTATTCATTAAAATGTTTGCAGAACTCGTTTAGTCACCGTGGATAACGGGACACGGGTTCTTTACCAACTATTTAAACTTTATTGCACAAAACCAAAATATTAAATAATGTACTATTACAAATTATCATGGAAGATGAAAAAGATCCTATGCGGATGTCAAAACTGTCCAATCAAATGACGCCAAATGTTTGCACATGTGCCCTTACATACATACATACATACATTCACGCCTTTATTCCCAAAAGGGGTAGGCAGAGCACATGAAACGTATGTTCCAGCGCCACTTTTAGCATAAATGTGGGTATAAAAGATCGACTAAATGTGATATTGCAGTGATAAGTTGCTAGCCCATCGCCCACAACACACTTCAACCCTGTGCCCTTATTTATTAAAAATTCAAAATTTAACAGCATTGTTTACAGCGAATGCTAAAGCGCTGATAAACTTAAACAATACTATGCACTGACCAAATAAAACTTAAAAATAACAGACAATAAAATATGAAACAGTTAAAAATTAGCTTCGCAGAACCTTAATAGAGCTGGATACAATTTATTCCATTTCTCGGCAAACAAATCACAACCTTGCGCAAACAATCGGCGAGTGCTTATGCGCTACCGTGCGTAACTGCGTATATGTGGGTATATCATGACATCATGATCAGTCTAAATCTTTGCCCAACTGCGGCAGAGCCGAAAGCAAGGGGATATGATTTTAGCAGTTTTCATAATGTTCGTATCTATGTGTGTTCCACCGTAGCTTTTAACGCAAATTTTGAACCGATTTTGATGAATGAAGTAATCATCGATCCAATATTCAATTATGCTTCGGGTAAAATAGGCTACCTTTTGATTAAAAAAAAAACTTTTTTCCAGGTAGTTTTCCGCAGCCAGGATTCTGATGATTGATGATTAATAAACATATAATATACCTACCTGAGAATGTTAATATTTTGGCAATAGGCGCGACCAACACACATCACATATTTATAGAAATTAGGAGGTTTAAATTTATTTGCCAAAGTTTTGCAAATTATTAGGTTCAATATCAATACCTAAAGAATTTACATTCTGCTAATCGTATTGCGAAATATGTATAGTTACTTAACGTCAAACATAAGATCTCACACATTTTCAAACTTAACTACATTTTGCAATACGAAAGCAAAGTTATTAAAACATACAAATTACTTACTTATATTCTACATTTTAATTTAAACTAAACTAGAAAATTAATTACCAACCACCGTAATGAAGCCTCCATGCTTTCAATATCTCATTAACGCTCTCAGCGCGAAATTAACCGCATTTATATAAAATGTGTTTACAGACAACTCCATAACTTAATCTACACCTATCAAATACTACCCCCGCGATGCTGCGTTCCTATTGGCTGAGCTTCCCAACCCTTGACGCGCTCGACCAATCAGAACGGCCCATTTTAGCGCTAAGGGGTGGAGCTACGGGGGTTTTCACGAGAAGATTTTTACGAATTCAAACAGTCGGGTGCAGTTTATGACCGATACACCACTATTAGACGTTTGCAAAAAGATTTACGTAGCAAGTTTTAAAGAGGGGTAAAGTTTTTATAAAAGTGCGTCACCCGTTTTTGAACAGCCATAATATGGCCAGTATTTTAATTTTTAAAGAAACGTTCCAATACGTTTAATTTTTTAAATAATGGCCGGTCCCTACCTGTCGCCTTTGCCAGGCGATTTGTTGACGGAGTATATGTTCGGTCGTCGCCGGCAGCGACGAAACAGGACCACGTTTACTCCGCAGCAGCTGAGCGAGCTGGAGTCGTTGTTCCAGAAGACCCACTACCCCGACGTGTTCCTCAGGGAAGAGGTGGCGCTGAGAATCAGCTTGTCGGAGGCTAGAGTGCAGGTAGGTCAGGAACTTCGGGAATACCTGAGAAAGCTAACTATACCTACCTCATCATGTGACTTGCAACTATGCTATTAGCAATAAATTGTATCGTGAAGGTTCATGCTGAAAAGGGGAGTCTCTTATTTTACCGACAAACGTTTCACCGAGTGAGGCGCATTTTAATTTTATACCTTTTTCTTCTCCGAAGGTTCTTGGCTTTTTAAGGTACTACAGCGAGAAGGTAATTGTTTAGACACTTCGACAAAAAAAATAAGGTTCGGTTTATTTTATAACAATCTCATCATTGTCCTAGCGTAATTCCCGGTTGTGCCCCTAAAGGAGCCCAGGGTCCGCTTTGATACCTAATCCCAAGATTTGGCATAGGCACTATAGTTTTACGAAAGCGACTGCCATCTGACCTTCCAACCCAGAGGGAAAACTAGACCTTATTGGAGTTACACCGGTTTCCTCACGATGTTTTCCTTCACCGAAAAGCTAACGGTAAATATTCCATACATAAGTATAAGTTCCGAAAAACTCATTGGTACGAGCCGGGATTCGAACCCACGACCGCCGCTTGACAGCCGGATGCCACCACTAGGCTAGCATGCCTGAACTACTAGGCTATTTTATAACAATCTGGAGAAGATTAATGTTTCCTATTGAATGAAAACTCGGCGAAACATTTATTCGATGAAAAATTTGTCGGTACAATAAGGGTAAACCGCTAGCATCCGAAAATGTTTTGATGAAACCCAGCTATTCAGAATCTTCAATTATTCGGCCTTATTCAGAGTTACCGACTGCAGAATTAATATTTGCGCCACCAAACCTAAGTACTGGTTAGGGTTCCGTACCCAAAAGGCACTGTCTGTTTTCTATCACTGTTATTGGTAGACTCTTAAAAAAATCACTATGTATCATTTATGGGAATTATAGGTAGGTACCTAATAACAAAATGGCGAAAAGGATAGGAGAATCTTTATTCGGCGTTTGTTTTGATGTTTGTATTATTTGGTGGTAGGTACGAAACTCTTTGCATGCGAAAACGTACCCCACTAGGCCGGATTTTTCTCTAAACAATTTATGAATGAAGGTAGCCACGTAGAAACAAATTGAATGATACATACGAGTAGGTACATACCTACTAAGTATTATTAATAAGTGTTCTGCAGGTCGATCACATAAGGCATTGTACGTACGTTAGGTAGATCTAAATGTCAATTTTTACATACATACATACATTAACGCCTTTATTCCCAAAATGGATAGGCAGAGCACATGAAACATATGTTCCAGCGCCATTTTTAGCATAAATGTGGGTATAAAAGATCGACAAAATGTGATTGACAATTTTTATATGGAAAAATGACAGTTGGATCTAACTACCTAACGCGCGTTCAAAACCATACGTGATTACCTACTTTCATTTGTTTCAATCAACTAAAGATAATCAAGCTTACCACTTTGAGTGCCTGATTCCCAATTAGGCGGGTTCCCCGTTCGTAAACAGTTTTCACTACACATGGTAAAACTTTGTACTTCTGTCCCCTTTTATAAGAAACTAGCTTCCGCCAGCGACTTCATGTGCGTGGACCCAGGATAAAAACTATTCTATATTTTTCTGTTGTCCACTAGAATCCCCTAGCCTGAGCCCCCAGGGGAAAAAAAACGTTTAGGTTGTTAGGTGAACTACCACCCTACAGCACGCGAGCCGAGCGAGCGAAGCGAGCGTGACGCGGCAGCGTCCGGCGAAGCGCCATAACAGAACATTATCATTTTTACCTAGTGGAATATAAATTGTTGCCGCTAGGTTCCACTGGGTGATCGGGGTCAGGTGACTAACGTGGATAGCGTGCATATTTTAATCCAGGTTTAAACTATCTTCATCCAAAATGTCATGCAAATCAGTTGTCGTTAAAGCGCGATTGAGTAACAAAACATCCAATCGTCTCAACATCTAAACATACAAACTTTCCAATTTATAATATTAGTAGGATAAATGCGGGACAGGTTGAACTACCTACAGAAAAGGAACATAAGAGTGACAGAGACTCAGGTCAACGTTTACGCGACGACGACGTCTGCACCATTTGTGAAACTATAGATTAACATATTGTAAATATAAATAAATAAATATAAGGGGACAATCTTACACAAATCGACCTAGTCCCATAGTAAGAGAGAGAGAGAGAGAGAGAGAGATACATTTATTCATGAACAATAACAATTGTGTTTGAAATTTGTACATCCACTTAATACTAACACTAAGAATTAATACTAGAACTAGGATCACGTACATAATTTTGACAGCTATATAAAACTAGATTTTATTTTATTTTTTTCTTTAATCTTGTGCAAATATTTCTTCAATACTATAAAAACACCCCCTCAACAAATATGCCTTCAATTTCTTACTGAACGCGAGATCGTTTGTAATCATTTTCAAGTTAATGGGAAGCATATTAAACATTTTTACTGCCTGGTTCCTAGTGCAATGCTGCTCTATCTTGTTCTTGGGACAGAAATTAGGCCTCAAGTTTTTGGTGCGCGTAAGTAAGCGCAACTTTTGTTCCTCACTCGTCTCATATTTTGATATATTTTTAACAAACACCGTGAGTAAGACGAGTACGTATAAGCTAGGGACTGTCAAAATGCGCAAATTTTTAAAGTGTTCTCTACAGGACGCCCTCTGAGGCAGACGTAAGAAGGATCGTATCGCTCTTTTCTGTGCAACCAGTGCTTTGTTTATATTATACAAGTAGCTATTTCCCCAGAACATAATGCTGTACCGCAACCTAGATTCAACAAGTGCGTAGTAAACTGTCCTGAGCTGTCCCACTGTCAGATCATCCCTAAGGCTCCTCAGAGCGTAACAGGCAGAATGAATAGCATTTTGAGTCGACTCGAGCTCCTGCTTCCAGTTTAGTGCTGAATCAATGCGCACCCCAAGGAATTTTACACATTCGACCACGTCTATTTTTGCTCCATTCATAATTACGTTAAGAGTGTCAGTCTTTTTGGAGTTGTTCTTAAATAACATGATTTGCGTTTTTGCAGTGTTCAATTTCAGGTTAATAATGTCAAACCAGTATAAAAATGCCATAAGCGCATGTTTTGTCCTCTCCCCAAGCTCATGTATACTGTTTGCAGAGACTATTGCGCTGGTGTCATCTGCAAATAGGGTTAAGTGGCATTCGGGTACGATGTTACAGATATAATTACACAAGTCATTAGTGAATATGATAAACAAGATAGGCCCCAAAATCGATCCCTGGGGCACCCCTCTTTTAACAGTAACAAGTTCAGATTTAGTGAGTATCTCCATATTTTTGTCAATATCTTTTATCTCTACAAATTGTTTTCGTTTACTTAGGTAATTTTGCAACAGCTGATAAGTATGACCCCTAAAACCATAAAAATGTAGTTTATTCAAGAGAATATCATGGTCTACAGTGTCAAAGGCCGAGCTAAGGTCGAGAAATAGGCCCGCAACTCTTTTTCTGTTGTGGATTTGGGACACAACATCATCAATGAGTGAGTCTATCGCATTAATGGTTCCTATATTTTTTTGGAAGCCATACTGCTTTGGGTTGATAATGGAATATTCATTCAAATGAGTTAGAAGGCGAGATTTAATGAGTTTTTCAAAATTTTTTGACAAACCGGTAGGAGTGATATTGGCCGGTAGTTCCTAGGGTCAGTTTTTACACCTTTTTTATAAACAGGCAAAACTCTAGCTACTTTTAGCTCATCTGGGAATATACCAGACTTGTAACATTTATTAAAAAAGTCAGCAAGCGGCTCCGGGAGTATATCTACGCATCTCTTAATTATAGTAATGGGCATTTCATCGTATCCATATGAATTTTTATTTTCCATAGACTGGATAATCCTTGATATTTCATAAGAAGAGATTGGTTTCCATGATATCTCTTTGTAACGCTTTTTAGACCACTGTTTTAGACAATTATCTACGGAAGACCACTTTGCCGTGCTCGAAATAGTACCATGATCAAACTGAGCTGCAAATATGTTCGCGATTTCTAAGGGGTTTTGCACCATTTTGCTTTGTGATTTAAGAATTATATTTTCCTGTTTACGACATTGAAATTTACCCCGGTTTTTGTTTACCACTTTCCAGATTGCATTAGATGATTCTTTAGCTTTAGAGATTTCGCTTTGCACTGCTAACTTTTTAGCATGCCCGGTAACTTTTCTATAAATATTCAAATAGTTCGCTCGATATTCTAAAACAGAAGCATGACAGCGAAACTTATTAATATTACATAGGACTCTCTTCATTTTACTAGCTACCTTTATACCCTTCGAAATCCATTTGATTTGTAATCTATTTTTTAACTTATGTTTTTTCTTTTTTTTTCTAAAACTTTGATCAAAAATGTTGATGATTTTTTCCAAAAAGTTTTTTGTACTCATATCGTGCCAGTTTAAACTAAGTAACATTATTCTAAAGGTCTGTACACTATTTTCAGAGAAGTAACGTATTTCCGTTGACACAGAGCGATTTTTATTTTGTGACGTATTTTGATCCCCTGCATTGATTTCACAGAAAATAGCTGCATGACCATCTGCTAATCCATTTTGATCCACCTCTATTTTTGCGACTAGATCTCCGGCATATTCGTAATAAAGTTATCAATACATGATTGCGAATCATTTCTTTTAAAAGTGACGTCTTTAATTAGGTGTCTAAAATTATAACAATTTAACAAGTCCAGAAAATCATTACGTTTTTTATTATCTTTTATCATGTCGATATTAAAATCGTCACATATGATGGCCCTTTTGTTGAAAGCGTGCTCCAGTAGTAATTCACATTGTTTCATAAATACCTCAATATTTATATCCTTTGGACTCCTATAACAGCAATAAATATAAATATAAGTAGCTACATCTCTTACACCGCAGATTTCAAAGCCTTCCTCTATATAAAACTTATAACAAACAGCAATTTTTTCAGTATCTCTATTTGTTAAACTCATTATAAGAGTCCCACCCCTTTTTTTTGACATCCTTGTATTATGGGAAGACAATATATAATTTTCTAGATTAACAGAAGGTACAGAGTTTTTATTTAAAAAATGTTCACTTATACAAACAAAATGTGCAATATTATCTCTTTCATTCAGATAAATTTCCATGTCGTTTTTTTTATTCGATAAACCGCACACGTTTTGATGGAGAATGGTTACCGTGTTATTGCTGTTATTACATTTAGTCACGAAAACATTTTTCATCCTTGTTTTTCCCTGAGTGCAACTCAGTAGTTCCTTTGTGTGAAACCCAGTGTACATTATATTGCAAGTTTTCAATAATATTTTTCATTCCAATATTATTAACCCGCCCAGACTTCTTGAAAAACATATCAAAGGTCAGATTTAGGTTGGGCTCATAGACAAAGAAGCTTGTATTATATTTGTATAGATATTCTAGTATTAAATAATTGAATCTTTCAACTCTAGCATTATAAAAAGGTTTGCCGCATATGTACGTCGGGCAGACTAAGATAATATTTGTAGATGTGATACATTTAACAATATTCTGTAAGTGTTGCACTAAATCATTTGGATCGACTGAGTCATGAAAGTCGTCCTCTCCAATCATAACTACGCAATAATCCCGTTTAGTCATACAATACAATAAGCTCAGTAAGGCTTGTGTTATGGGTACTAGACGACGATATATATAATAGAAATAAATACTTAAATACATAGAAAATATCCATGACTCAGAAACAAATATACATGTTCATCACACAAATTTTTGCCCTTACCGGGATTCGAACCCAGGACCTCTTGCTTCGTAGGCAGCGTCACTACCAACTAGGCTAAAGCGGTCGTTAAAATCGTGTAAATGTGATACCTTTCAATCTACGGGTTACCTCTAAAAAACATCGTAGATGCATGGGTGAACATTAAGCTCATCCATGTATCTACGATGATATACGCGATCATAAGACAGGGAAAGAAAGCACTAATCTGTCTCTCCCTGTCCTATGAATTATGATCGCGTAAAATGTAGTTTTACATTATTAAAGTTAATTTATTAATTTTCATCTACGACCTTGTAGGTAGGTAGGTACTATGTTTCTTGGTTGGTTACCTATACTTACTTAATTATAAAGTACTTAAGTATTTAAAATGAATTGGGTAAAATTGCTACAGCTAAACCAGTAGTATATTATCTTGCGTCTATCATACAAATTGAACCTTTATTGAAGTCACGGGCAAGTGAAGGGTCGAGCAGCAAAAAGATCAAAAGAACCCTTGGCACCCTTTGGCTCAATTCGCACTCGCCGTCATCGCTTCTCATCCAGATGTAATAACAAAACATTAAGTATATTATACAGCTGCTTGTAGTTTTATATGAAATGTTTTTAATACTGATGACTACTGCAAAGAGGTCAAGTTAGTAAAGTTTGTAATATTTGTCGAAGGAATAACTGGAAATACCGAATACAAAAATTATTTCACCTGTATTTTACTAGAATGGAATTCCGGGATGGTGATATTGGTACTTGTACTATTATATATTCTGTGGTTTTGGTTTAGTATGTCCCACGGGTCCGCGTGCGATCTTACTAACGCGGCCGGAGTTTCAAATAAATTGCTAGGGGATAATCAATGCTTTATTTTCTTGATCACATTATAGGATGCCTATAGGATGATTTTATTCATGTCTGAAATATGGTAAAATAGGCGCGCATCTATCGCTTCGGTGCATACTGCTTCTTCGGGTCTTAGATATAGGTACCAGTGGCGGAGCACCCATACAAGCCGATTCCCACCGGCTTGCCTAAAATAGCTCAAGGCAGGTAATTTGTTAGCTACTTCCATATTTTTAATTTATTCTTGTCGGCTTTCGGGTAAAAATCGAAATCGTAGCCTACAAGCCGTGGCAAGCAACGCAGGCAGAAACTGATCACTGGACGTGTTGGGGAATTTGGGGATGTTATTTAAAAAAAGTGTACTGAATGAGCACTTCTGTGTTTGGTACTATACTACTTACAACATTAATAATAAATCAAATGTCAAGCCAATTTAGTGGCTTTCTGAAAGATGGAGAGCTACCAACAGTCAAGCATAATTCCAACAAGATTTGCCAAGTGCCTACGCCAATTCAGGAGATCTTGGATAAGCGGGATAAGTTAGTACAGTCAGCGACATATAATAGTTACTAGCATCCAAGGTAGCCAAATATTTCGGTACACGTCTTAATTACTGTATAATTTACTATAAAAACAAAGTTTTAACCGACTTCAATTTAGTACTCCGCCACAACTTTTCCACATTTATTTTCCAATTTACCACATGAACTGATTTCCGAGAGCAAATGCGTTGATTATTAGAGAAAAAACCCAATGCGGACCGATAATATTTGAGGACTTCCGTTGATTCCACAAAGGATCACCTTTGGCCCTTCATTAGTTGCTATTTCAATGGAATGTTATCAGAATCTGTGACGTACTTTTGTACTTTCAAGTACGTACTTGAAGAATTCTATATGTCATTTGTGGTCTTCATCATCAATTCCACTCCACCAAATTTACAATTTCCGGATGTAAATACACGAGATATAATAGAAAATACCAAAATCACTACACGCGTGCCTAATATAATTGAGGAGTTCCCTCAATTCCTCATGGATCCCATCATCTAACTGAATTTTGAAAAAAATGGGACCCACCTGGAAGTATATACATACGAACAAAAAAAAACTTTTTTCGAATCGGCTCATCAATGACGGAGTTCTGAGGTAACAAACATTGAAAATAATAATAAAAAAAATACAGCCGAATTGAGAACCTCCTCCTTTTTTTTTAAGTCGGTTAAAAATATAAAACTATATTTTCTCAAATGAAGAAACAAGCAATGCAATAGGTTAGATACCGTAAAATGGGGTGAGTAGGGATCGCGAGGAGAGTTGGGTTATGAATGGGGAGAGAAGGTATGAAAGGGGGGTGAGATGTGATTTAAGGGCTACTGCTACCTAAATAACGTATCCCATAAGAAAGAAAGAAATAATAAGGAGAAAGGATGGCGGACATTGTTTTTCGAATTTAAACTTAATATTGATTTAATATTTTATGTTGATCCGTCTGAGTTATGCAAGCTGCAAGATAATAGAAAGCTTGTAAAAATACCGACCCCGACCATAGTAAACCTTGCACATCTTTTGCACATATATATCAGCTGTCAACCCAGGTCTTTTCATCCTATTTTGTCAGAGCGTGTGGAAAGCGCCATACATAGCGCTCCGGCAGACCGGCCTTTAATTGGTACCTATCCAAGAACAATCAAGAAAGAAGTATTTACATATTATTATGCATGCGCCCAGGGGCTGCGCCCCGGAGTGACGTGACAGTGCTCAGTGTCACGATTGACATTTATTTTTAGTCAAGTCAAGTATCTTTTATTAGTTTGTGTTTTTATTCTCAAATGTTTCTTTTGTAAATATTGTGTATAGTGTTCTTCTACCAACCGTAAGTTTTACATTTATTTCGTCGTTTATTTTGAATGGATGCATACCTCTATACCATCTGCAGACGGCACGTTTCCCCAAAATCACCCCTGTACCCAATGTCACAAGTCTTTCCTTTCGATCCACGGCTTGCGTATTCACGTTGGAAAATGTCACAAACCTACAAACCCATTATATACCGCCACATGCCCAGCAGCTAGCCCACAGCCCAGTACTTCGACAGTGCCACAAAATGACAGTTTAAATAACTTTCATCTCTATCTTAGCCACCTTAAAAACTCCATCCCTATAGTGAAAAGAATACCCCGCGGAGCGAGAATCGCCGTAGCTAGCCGCCTATCCGATGTCATCAACTCCTGCGTAGATGTAAATAGCCCCGATTCTTGGAAAAATCTTCTCTGTTTCTCATTTTCTACACTTCATGCTAAACCAGATAACCAAGCAAGTTTAACTCGTAAAATAAAAAACAATTGTGCCGACCCCCTCAGCCACCATCCTACTTTAAACAACCACACTACGGTTCCTAGCAAATTCAATTTAAAAAAAAATGTAGAGGGCAAGATCTGTGATGGTGATTTGAAAGGCGCCGCGCGAATTCTCTTTTCTAGTGACGTGCTGTCTGCGGACACGTCTGAAACCCTTACGGCCTTACGTTCCAAGCATCCCCCAGCTCCAACCACACCTTACTTTTTAGATCCGCCTACAGGGCCTGACGTCTGCCTACATGTACAAGAAAAAGATACCATGAATGCGATCCTTTGTTTCAAAACCGGATCAGCGGCAGGCCTTGACGGCATCTCTCCTCAACACCTCAAGGACTTAACCTCACACTGCGTCGGTGATGCAGGCAAACGTTTACTAATTTCTATTACAAAATTGATAAATTTAATGTTTTCCGGTAACGTAAACCCTGTTTTTGTACCGATCCTATACGGAGCGAATTTGATAGCCCTGACAAAAAAAGACGGAGGAATAAGACCCATAGCTGTTGGCTCAACTTTTCGGCGTCTTGCTTCAAAAATCTCCGTTCGGTACGTTTCGTCAAAACTTCAAAAGCAATTTGAACCAGTGCAACTTGGTTTTGGTACAAAAGGAGGATGCGAAGCAGCCGTCCATGCCCTGCGTACCTGTTTAAACAACGACCAGTGTGAGGTACTCCTCAAAATTGATGTAAAAAATGCTTTTAATTCGGTAAACAGGGACATTCTGCTTTCAGAAGTGAGAAATCACATTCCGGAATTATATAATTATCTATTACACTGTTACGCGGACCCTTCTAAATTAATGTACAAACACAACGAACTTTCGTCAGAAGTTGGCTGTCAGCAAGGCGACCCTCTGGGTCCAGCCATATTCAGTTTAGCAATCAATCCGATAGTTCAAAATTTAAAATCTAAATTCAATGTATGGTATTTGGATGACGGAACTCTCGGTGGAGATGCGGATACAGTACTCACAGACCTTTTGGATATTAAAAACAAGTTTATATCAATGGGTTTAGAACTCAATTTTAACAAGTGCGAACTGTTTCTGAACTACGACCAAACAGATGTCGTTCAGAAATTCAGAGCAGCCACTCCTAATATAAAAGTGGTCGACAAAGAGTCCCTCAGCCTTCTTGGGTCACCAATATATGAGCAAGCCGTCCCCAATATCATCACAAACGCTATATCAAAATTCAAAAACTGCGCCGAGCGCCTACTTCTAATAAATTCACACTACGCTTTAACAATCTTAAAATTTTGTCTTTTCGTTCCGAAATTTACATATTTGCTTCGCTCTGGTCCTTTTTTTAAACATCAAAATTCCCTGGTACCAATTGACTTCTTGATTAAATCAAGCCTCGAATCAATTTTAAATATACAGCTCAGCGAACAGTGTTGGGCCCAGGCGTCCTTACCCATCAGGTTTGGTGGACTAGGCACGCGCAAAATTTCCAGTGTCGCTTTACCAGCTTTTCTATCCTCCGTCCATGGCACTTCCGTTCTCGTAGGAAAAATCCTGAGGGCTTTTTGTCCATCAAACTACGAGACGGCATGCCTGGCGGAGGCTAGAAATGCTTGGCAGATGACTTGTCCCGGTCAAGATCCTCCTGCAAAATTACATATCCAACGGAGCTGGGACGACATGTTGTGCAAAATTGATTATACATCCTATTTAAATTCTAGTTCTGGTTCTAACCGCGCACGACTACTGGCAGTGGCTGAACGGGAATCCGGCCAGTGGTTACACGCTTTTCCCTCCCCTCCCACCGGTACTTTTCTGAACCCTGACACCTTAAGACTGGCCGTAAGCTTGAGACTAGGTGTGAAGGTATGTACCCCTCACAAGTGCCCCTGTGGCACTTTCGTCGACGAGTTGGGACACCACGGCTTGTCGTGCCAAATGAGCGCAGGCCGCCTCTCGAGACATGCCGCCTTAAACGACATTATCCGCCGTACTCTTGCCACTGTCAACACACCATCAATACTTGAACCAAACGGTGTCTCAAGAGACGATGGTAAGAGGCCGGACGGTATGACCCTGATTCCGTGGAAGATGGGGCGAGTGTTAGTGTGGGACGCTACATGTGTTGACACGCTGGCACCGTCCCATCTTCCACGAACTACTTCCAGGGCCGGCGGCGCAGCAGAGGCGGCTGAAACAAAAAAGGCCACAAAATACAGGGGTCTCGGCTCTCAATACCATTTTATGGCATTTGGAGTCGAGACCCTTGGGCCTTGGGGTCCAAGTGCTCGAGGACTGTACAACGAGCTTAGCAAAAGGCTTGTCGACACTACAGGCGACCAAAGAGCTGGCAGCTTCCTCGCACAGCGGATTAGCATTGCTATTCAGCGAGGCAATGCTGCCAGCATCTTTGGTACGATGCCACGGGGGCCCTTTTTAGAGATAGTTTAAATTTTAAGTTAGCTTTAGATTCTTCTACTTTTGTTATTGTACATAGTTTTATATTCATACTCTTTGTATAATATGTAAATATTTAATTGAATAAATACCCATGGTTGTTTCAAAAAATTTTAAAAATCAATAAGTACAACTTGGAAAAGTTGGAAACTCCCCGACATCTTCATTTCAAAGTCCAATATCTCAAAAACCGCTAAACAGATTTTCATGAAACATGGCTAAGAACACTCGGGATAAAATTATCCATGACATAAAAACAACCGCATTCAAATCGGTTCATCCGTTAGGGAGCTACGCTACCACAGGCAGATACACAGACACACTGACAGGTTAAACTTAATACACCCCTCTTTTTGCGTCGGGGGTTTAAAAACGATCCCTCATCAATCTTCCAAAATCACCTTTGTATGAAAACCCATCTCACCCTAACTACGAGGGACTACGTGGTGAGGTGGGATTTCATGCTTATCGTTAAACTTATGAAATGGAACTACCCAAAGTCATAAAAAAATTAAACGTCCGAAACACTTATTATATACAACATTTAGTTTGCATATGTAAAAATAAAATGTTAGCGAGGTTCGAATGTCAGTTTTGTCCCTACTCACCCCGTTTTACGGTAATTACAACGTCATACGTGTCCAAAGTTTTAAGAGGGGGTATATTCTGTCATCTATCATGTCATTCTGTCATGATTTCTAGAGTTATGTATGTCGTTGGCTGACGGCTGTCGCATCTAACACATTTACTGCAAGGAAATGCTCCGCCGACCCCGAGAGTTTGGCCTACGGCCATATTCATCTAATTATCTTGGTCAAGTAGACCCTAGGGTTGCCAGTTCTGTTTTCTTTAAATGTGCCGGTCTGAGTCCCCATACGCTTGGCAAATACTGTGCGTGTAACTAAGTTGGCGGTAGCATGCTGTGTGCGCTTTGGATGTCATGCTAGTCTATAGATAAGCTACTCATAAAGTATCTTTGTAGGTATCTCATAATGTATGAGCTCTGTAATGTGGGCCTAATGAATAAATAAATAAAATCAGCGGGTTTGTGTAACGTGCCCTAACGATGAAAACAGAGAATGAAATAATTTGTATAAAAATGCATAAATTAAACACACGTTTATATTTTCGTATACATAGACCGACAAATGTATCAACACTATGACTCAAGACTATGATTGAAAGTCTGACACCGATCTCAAGTCGATTATCGATCACACTTAAATTTAAAGTTTTCCACCCTAGCATGATAGCCAGTGTTTATATCGGACATGAAGTAAGTATTCATCGTTCTCGCGGTAACGTAACTACTAGCAGCAGGTGACAAACGATATTAAAGCGATTATAATTGGTAACTAAGTAGGTAGGTACATTGTGTCCGATGTATCACTAAATCCTAAAGGAGCAGAAGCTTATAACAGTTTATTTTCGACAACTTACTTATTAGCAGCAGTTATAGTTAACTTTCGGCATTCACAATCAGCTTAGTGCGATAGAATAAGATCGTTGGTGAACATTTGTGACCTGCCTCACTGCTGCAGACATATTGGTGGCCAAACTAATCCGTTTTATTCCTCGTATTTGGGATTCTTATTCGTTATTCTTTGATAACACAAAGAAGATCTTTACACTTTCCACATTTAGTGTCAAAGATTTCGTAGCGCTTCGAGCTTCGCTTGTAGCCGATAACATGAGGAGCTACGTATGTAGAGGTAAGCGCCTACGTGTAGAGCGTTCATCAAATGTTAAGAAAGGTCAATCAGTCACTAAATTATTACACGAATCGTACAATTGAAAAGACCAGTGTGAAGGCCTAAAGCATTAAGAAGGTTTAATAACTAAACAGCAGTGGCTGAGCCAAATTGGTTTAATAGTGCCAAAAACAGAGACAAGTAGCGGATAGATATATAGAGAATTTAATATAGTTTGAAATATATTCATATAATACTTGTAACGTATAATAAATTTAAAAAGTCCAAAATTATCGCGTGCTTTGAAACGCCGTTCTGACTAAATTAAGAAACAATTAGGTCTGATCATCAGATATATGAAGATTCTTGTCTATTTATATGATTGTTTATCTGATTTAATCGATATATGATTGCCTAAAATTTTCTCGGTGGAATAAAATTCCAAAGTTGGGTCATTATTTTCCTTTTTAGGGTTAGGAACCCTTATAGTTTCGCCATGTCTGTCCGTCCGTTCGTGGATAATCTCAGCAACCGCTAGCACTAGAAATCACGCCGACAAAGTGGTAAAATAAAAAGTGGAAAAAAATCAGGCGTGATTCAGGGGTTAGGACCCTTACTATTCTTAATAACGACATAGTCAAATGTTGCGTCAACTCTGAGCCTTATCTCTTCGCTGATGACCTTAAGCTTATAAGACCTGTGAGGAGTGATCTGGATCGTGAAAAGCTCCAGGGCGATTTGGATAGACTGGCCGAGTGGTGCAGGATAAATAAAATGGCCTTAAACCCTGGTAAATGCTATCACATAACTTTCACACGCAATAAGAAACCGGTGCAAACTGTTTAAAAAAAAAAATGGGAAGAGTATCAGTTGTGCGGGGTTTAACTATAATTATTGATAGCCAGTTGAACTTCAATGCACATTACGATTATGTTATAAAAAAAGCTTCTGCAATGGTAGGATTTGTGGCCAGAAACACCCGGCATTTCAAACTAACGCACACAAAGTTGCTTTTATTTAAAACCCTTCTTAGAAGTAACCTTGAATATTGCCCGCAGGTGTGGTCTCCTCTTAACGAAGTCTACAATAATCGAATTGAGTGCAGAGTCGATTCCTAGCAATTTTAAGCTATTCGTCCCCGAACACCAGGGTACTAAAGTCAACTCGAGAGCGATTGCAATTTTTCAACCTTTTAAGCCTAAGTAACAGGAGAAAAATACTTGACTTAATTTTTCTATATAAGTTAGTTAATGGTAGAGGTTTACGTTGTCCCGATCTGTTAAGGGAAGTTAATTTCACCATACTGAACAGATTGCCAAGGAAAGGCACGTATAAGCTTTTTAAACAGCGCTTTAGGAATACAAGGCAAGGCAATAACTCGCCAGTTTCAAGGATGATGCGATTATACAATGGCATTCCAGACTCCAGGGGAATAGATATATTCAATGACTCAGAACTAAATTCAGAAAAACTATCATCTCTCATCTAACTACGCTGGAGTCTGGAAGGTGATTGTGCCGACACTGTGATTAATTCACTATTTAGGTATACCATTCTGTTTGTTTATTATCTTTATTGTATGTCATTCTCTTTTTTTTTGTACTATTGTTCTTTTTTGGTATTTATTCTTTATTAAATATGTGTGTGAGCTGTGGTCACCTGTAAGTGGCTAAGCATCTTACAATGATTTTTGTACTAGGTTAGTTTTTTAGCATTTCGGTGTATTAACTGTTGGTGATCCTTAAATAAATAAAAATGTTTTATTAGGGTCTCCCCTATACGTAAAGTGGGGAGTGCTTTTTTTTCATTTCAACCCTAACTTGTGATATATTGTTGGATAGGTATTTATTTAAAAAGGAATAGGGGTTTGCTAAAATATTTTTTTGATAATATTAATATTTTCGGAGATAATCGCTCCAGAAGAAAAAAAAAATGTGTCCCCCCTCTAACTTTTGAACCTAAACCGTTTTAAATATATGAAAAAAAATCTCAAAAGTAGAACTTTATAAAAACTTTGTAGGAAAATTATTTTGAACTTGATAGGTTGAATAGTTTTTGAAAAAATTACAAAATAATTTAACCGTATTAGCAGGTGTACCTATATTATTATACCTATTATTTCTACAAAATCACACTGAAATGACGTGCTTTCAAATAAAGTAAAAACGGTGAAAATCGGTTCAAGCAATAAAGAATTATCCCATAAAAATCATCTTCCATACTTTAAGCTCGCGCGCAATCGTTTACTTAATTTGCCGATACATGTCGCTGTACGCGGAACGCTCATATATGGAAGTGTTAAGATTTTTCCTGATTTAATGGGGTCGGAGCAGGTGCGCCCATACATTAGGTCCAAAATTTGTCGTGCTCGAATGCGTCTTAGTTGTCTTTGGTCGTTCGTTGTCTAATAATAAAATTGTTCGCTAAGTATTGCTTGTATTGTTCGCTAAGTATTGCTTGTTTAACGCTTAAGTGGGGACACTTACTGTGACGGACGGAAAACTACGGAACCCTATACTGAGCGTGGCCCGACACGCTCTTGGCCGGTTTTTTTACGCAGCCTTTGAATAGCTACTACAGCTACTATAGACAATACATTATTTTACAACACAATCAAGTTAATCCTATAGTATTTTATCACATCTAAAATCTCACTTAATGAAATATAAATAAAACTTCAGTAAGTTAGGGCGTTATCGAAACTTGTCAAAATAAAAGCCATTCCTGCACGGCAATCACAAGCCGGCGCGCGAGCTCTGTCGATTTATCTCGCTCTATCCATCTCTCTCTTATTAAAACACTTGGAAAGAGAGATATAGTGCGAGAGCAATTGAGAGTATGTCGCGACCGTCGCCTGAAGAGACTTGCATCTCTTTTTCTCGCTCGCGGAAGGCATAAGCGTGTCTCTATCAACGGGGCGTGGTCGACTCCAATCAAGGCACCCCCTTAAGCGAAATATTTTTTTATATAGTACTTAGTGACCGAATTTCAACTTTCGTGAGACATGTTGAAATAATACTAATAATTACACGGTTCAACTCACGTATTCAATGTCACAACGGGTGACATGTTTCCGCAATCCCACACAATTACACCAGCGCTAGACTGCCCCCCTCCCCCCGCCCTGCTCGGCGTTCGGAACGGGCGCGGGCAGTGATTCAAGCGACTGCCACGAAAACACTCATCCTGAAGAAGAACTCCCGAGAGTTCGAAACGTGTCGCCCGTAGTGACATTGGATACGTGAGTTGAGCCGCGTAATTATTAGTATTACTTAGTGACCATTGGGTATTGTTTTGCAGGTTTGGTTCCAGAACCGGCGCGCGAAGTGGCGTAAGCAGGCGAGACTCCAGCTTCTCCAGGATGCCTGGCGGATGCGCTGCCTCGGCCTGGGTACTCAGCTTATGCCCGGTTCGCACTCGCCTATAGCTCGGCTAGAAAATTCCATTCTGCAGTCCGGCTAATAGCAAAAGTTACATTCACTTGATAAAATACGCGGCAGTATGTTATGCTACCCTATGTTAATTAAACGCGCAACATTTATTTGTTTGGTTCCTGAAAACTGCTTTAAAGATTTAGATGAGACTTACAATTCTAGGGTTTTACTCTGTTTTTATAGAGCAAAGCCCGTTCCCCCAGTTACATACTGTTATGTTGTATGCCTATGCATATTACATTTTAACTAAAAGCGTTGCCACGTTAACCATTTGGTCAAACTCTTATTTTTTGGTTGTTTTGGTTTTGAGTGACAGTGGGCCAGCGTGGGGACTAGGTACTGCCCGTTCCCTCTCATCCATGAGAGGAGGCCTGTGCCCAGCAGTGGGACGTAGATAGGTTAATTTATTGTATTTTTTTTTATTTGAGTGACAGTGACATGCCAGAATGGGATATCTTTTAGCCGAAGTTGCTTTCACGTATCTTTTCTTACCTTTTTGTTTCAGCTTTCTCTTTTTCTTCGTAAAGTAAGATTTCTTCTCTTACCTCACTTTCAATGTTAATTTTTATACCACAATGGCGGCAAACAGGCATCGGCATCACCGGCATCATCGGCATCATGGCAAACGGTCCAGCTCATAGTAAGAAACACCGTAGCCTACGGACGACTGCGGGTCGAGAGGAGTCACAAGCTCTGTCATCATCATTATATCAGCCGAAAGACGTCCATTGCTGGACATAGGCCTCCCCCAAAGACCGGTCCTGCGCCATCCGCATCCAGCGGACTCCCGCAACCTTTATCGGGTCATCAGATACGTGGTCGCCACTCGAGAACCTTTCCGCACAAGCCCTATGGCGACCCTTTATTGATTAGAGGAAGTTGTAGACTACGTGATAAAGATAAATGTGGAAGGAGCTTGTCACTGTTATATCCCTTTCAGACCTGACAATACGATCGTGCGGGTTGATTACATTTAATTGACAAATCAAAAACATATGTCAATAGACTTCATTTTGCGTTAGCAAGGTCTTGTTTTACTGGTGCGAAAGGGGTAAATACTCGGTTCATAGAATCGGGAGCTCTGGCGAACTTATTCACCACCGGCAACACAACACCACATAACTACTCACAGAGCAAGTACATAGCTACGGCCCAACCCCAGTCGGGCTGCTCCAAATATAAGCAACAACACATTTCATCGTACCTCTCTAAATAACTTTTATTACTCGTAATTACTTTGCCTTTTAATCTTTGGTCTATTTTGAATAATTAATTATTTTTCTGGGATCAAGTCACTAAAGCTACCATTTTATAAAGAAATGTGTTTTTCCAGGTCACACCAAGCCTCCGGATTCATCGCCAGAAGGGCCTGACTCCCCGTCCGGCAAAGACTCGCCAGAACCTCCGAACCCCATGGATAACTCTGAAATAAAGTCACCACGCCAGGAGCCATATCACCACAATAACATGGCCGAGCCTATGCCTCCAATGCCTCAAATGCACGACATCCCACCCCCAATGCAGTATGGCAACGATGAGAGAATGCTGCAACAACCAGCTTTCCCCTTCCCCCATATAATGCCACAACAAATGGATAACGAAAACGTGCCAACCGATCTCAGAGTGATGTCAAAAAACTGCCCTTGCGCTTCAGGGCAAGACATGAACGAACCTCAGAACTTAGCGTACCAGAGAACGGAAGCTAAGGAGAGCGAAAGTGACAGCGATACAGAAATCGATCTGACCTCTCATTCTTCTAAAGACGACGATTTGCGGGAGTCGGAGAGGTTGGCTAACAGAATAGCGACGAGTATATTTAGAAGTGACACGGTACTTCATGATTTAGTCCCCAACGATCTAAGCCTTGGCCCTGGGAAAAATGCCAATAACGAAAGGAGTCTTAGTAGGAGTAATTTGTAAACTATACATTAGACTGCTTTATTATAATTGTAATCCACGTTAATAGGTAGTGAAGAGTACGGTAGATTATTTGGTACAATAACTTTACTAGGGAACGCAATACTTCAATTAAAATAAGTATTTACGAACACACTGATTGCCTATATCAGTAGCAAATATATTCGGCTATAAATGCTGCTGTAAAACTAATGCGTATAATCAAACTGCATAGTAGAACTACCAAAGAGTGGAATAATAGTTCATTTAGTTAATCTAGTCAATAATTTTTAACTCATATTTAATATAAGTAATGTAGTAAGTACCTACATTAATGGTAATCGTAGCAAAAGATATTTCAATATGGTTGTCTAGCTAGAAATGGTATAGGCGAAAAGTAGAATAGGTATTTATTTTCGGATGTATAGTTTTGTTTTGTTATTTCATTCATAAATCTTATTAGATTTTTTTCAGTGTATTTATTATCAGCTAATTAAGCTAAATGTCCCAGTGCCCGGCACAACCGCAATAGTTGGCAGCTTCAATCTTAAATTATAACTTAACATAGCAAGAAATGCGACGAGCAAAGTGTCAACTTTTGGAATTACGATGTAAAAACCTTAGACCGTTTACGTTAAAGTTAGCCTAGATAAAATAGATCAATTAAGTTGCAAATTTGTTTAACTTATTTGGTTATTAAATAGATACAATAAAAAATCCTAAATTTGCCGTAAATCTTTATTTATGCTTACAATTTACTGTCAGCAACAATAATATCACAATTAAAACAAACCTATAAGTTTACTTATTATAATCTTCCGTCTTTTAAAATAGAATCAGTCTGATGTCGACGTCGTGTATAATGTATTATTATGAGAACGTACACTAAGTATTATTATTTGACATAAGTATTCGTAAGTAAATTATTAAGCACCAAGGTTTGTAGACAATTTTATTTAAATTGTCTATATATACGTTAGTATAAGGAATATAGTTAGCATATTCACAATATCCCAATATTGTCATTCTTTCGCACCATCAACTTCTTCTCTCTTGCTCTTCTTCTTATAAATACAAGATAGAGAGCGAAAGAGACAATTATTAATATATTTTCAGCCTTATTGTGCAACATCAAAGTAACGACTGTTATACTGAGTGACTTTGGGATCATGATCACCCCGTAACCGTATCATGGTCGGCCTTATCACACGATAAGTGACAGTGTAGAGCGTCCGTCACTGGCTGACACCGTTTGATAGAACGAGACGACGCTCCTATCTTGTCACTTATCGCGTGATAAGGCCGACCATGATACGGGGTCTGGAATGACAAAAAGTGAAGAAGATGGTCATATTAAACAAGTTTTCCGAGGGACCAACGACGATATTGTGAAAAATAAGTACCTATCAATTAAGAGTTAACTGCGAGTTAACTGTAAGTTAATTGATGGTTAATGAATGGAGTGGCAGATTTTATTATTACAATTCAATGGTTGGTCTTATGGGCAAAGTTGTTCAGTACAACCATCTACATGACTCAGTATTATTGTGATTATCACGCGAATAAACGCGATCATGATATGTCCAAACTAACTCCACAACAAAAGTACATAATTCTTTGTCCTTTGACCCTCTTGGTAAATAAATTGATACCTACGTCGTTTTGGATCGGAACGGATCTTGGCCAAGCAAGACCAAAGATGATTTTGGTATAAGTAGGTCTTACGCCGCGTTTACACAACGTTAGCGCTGCATTTGCATGTGCCACAAAATATACCTATTGCCTGCATTTCTCTTTTATACTTGGTCGTAATGAACACTACTGTCCTCTACTCTGTAGTTGCTACGGCCACCTTAGAACTTCATCAGTAAATCAGTTTCTAAAATAATAAATAAATCAGCTTATATACGTCCCGCTCCTGGGCACAGGCCTCCTCTCATGGATGAGAGGGAACGGGCAGTAGTCCCCACGCTAGTCCAGTGCGGGTTGTAGACTTCACATACACCTTTGAATTTCTTCGTCGATGTATGCCGGTTTCCTCATGATGTTTCTAATGGTCAATTAATCAAGCCATAAATGAATTACACCTACAATGATTTGCCATCCAACTGCCAATTTCTATAAGTAATAAATATGCACACATAAAAGCAAATAATGCAGCTTAATTGAATGTAGCTAGTTGGCCATGGTAATGGAACAAAAACTTGTGAGATTAAATCCGCATATAGGTAGTACATAGTCTTGTAGGTCAAAACTGTATGAGTAAATTTTGCGTTAAAAGCGCAAGCAAAAACACTACTTAGGTATATAGGTACTCAGCTCATATAGTCGGTTCTTGGTTGACAGAATTTACTCTTAGAGTTTCAGCCCTATTATACCAGAGATAAGTAAATTGAACTGCCAATATGATAAGCACCGCTATATAATATGACTGTGAGTCTCCGACGAATGGCTCCAAAGTTGAAAAAGGGCGCACTACTATAAGCATCGTCCATCATTCTGCGTGCACCAGGCAGGCGAGAGTGCGTCTGGTCGCAGGCCGCGCGCGATCAGTCGCGAGCGCAGCCGCTGCAGCCGCGGCTCGGCCGCGTTGGCCGGAGACGACGGGTCCGCCCACAGGCGCTCGCCGACTGCTGCCGCGCGCGGCCAGGTGCGCGTGTCTGCGGGGAAGCAGAACAGTTATGGGGTATACAGGCTATTATCATTTAATTAACTGACAACAAATTGGCCCAAATTATAAACTTAACCTAACCTAGGTGCCATCACATTGGCAAATTGGCGCATGATGGCGGTATTGGTGTTATACTGTGTTCAGAATGAGGTTGGGGCTTACCCATACCCTGCTGAGCAGCGCTGCGAGTCTTTTTCGCAGAATGGATTATGTGATTTTACCCCAATTTGTCAGTACAACATGTCGAAGTCATAATTGGGTGTAGTGTGCTGATGTAACAATCCGACCACATGTGTATGCAATTTCTCAGTACAACTCTTTTGTCAGTTGGATCAGCAGCTCAACATGCCTCTAAACGCTAGCAATTAGTAAGCTTCTGATAAATTGGGGCTGACAAATCATGACATGTATACACCCCATTAGGCCGCTTTTATGGGTCCACGATATCAAGCGCTAAAGCGCTGAACTGTTACGGGCGGAGTGTGAGCGTTTCCATACTCGCCTGAAAGGGCTGAAAGCACGCGTGTCGCGCCGCTAAATGCGTCGTACGTCCATGAGTAAAGCCTTAAGTCAAAGACACGCTGTCGCGGCGCAACATATACGTGTTCAAAAGCTAGGTAGAGGTAAGGTAAAAGTACGTTTCACCGGACGCTTAAGACCTGGATGTACGTTTAGTTTTTTAATAAGGACTGCGAGTTTCATAGTGCTACGAACAAAAGTTCAATTGTAAGATAGATAAATTTGCCATCATTTAAATGAATCTAGGAATTAATAACATACCTACTTATATATGCTTAAAATATTTTTAGAGTTGTTTGGGTCGGTTTCCGTGGTTTGTACCATTAACCGGACTAAGAAACGTGATTTGCACATAGTACCGAATCGGCGTGCCGTTTCACCGGACTAGGGAAGAAATGTATGGGATTTGGGCGCTGCGTGGTGCTCAAACTTTAGTTGGGAAACAGTTGATTGAGATTATGTTTTTGAGACTTCAACAATCTTCATGTTATAAACATGGATTATTTATTAATAATCGGCTCATTCGTGTACTTTTTTTATATATACTTGTGTTGTTGTTTCTGATGGTTATTATATACCTAAGTAGAATAAAATTATAACGATAAAAATATTTTTTTCCATCATACATATTTAGTTGAGGGGTAACGCCGCAATACGTTAACATAAATAAATATACGTGACGTTACCATAAAACGGAACAAAAGTTGTAATAAAGCTTAGATCATGCTGGTAAATCTCTGTTATTTGTGGTGTAATAAGTATATTATTATTATTAGATAACTGAAAAAGAAAAAAATGCAATTTATAAAATAAAATCAAGTTTTTATCGACCAAAAGTCTAAAACAAACAAAAAAGTATTTTCACGTAACCTTCAAATTAATAGAATCGAGTTGTCATAATTTTCGATTAAATTCGAGTTGGATTTTAACAATTAAAGAAAAAAATATTATAATTATAAATAAATTCTTCATGTTTATTTATAATTATAATATTTTTTCTTTATCAGCATTATAAATTTGAAACGTCGAAATTGGCCAAAATACGGGGTTTTTCAACTTTTGAAAAACAACCATTTTCGGACAAAACCGCATTAAAATCGATCCATTAATTTAGGAGCTACAATGCCACAGGCAGACACGCAGATGCACAGACACAAAGACAGATATGTCAAACTTATAATTGTGTCAGGGTTTAAATATTTAGAATTTTGAATTTAATTTAAAAATATAGTAAATATATTAAAAAAACTTATAACTGAACTTATAATATATAATAAACATCAAATTAACAATAACTAATCATATTGTTACTGTACTAAATATGTTGTCAAATGTTTGGAGCCACTGGCCTTTACTAGAACGTTCGAAAAATAATTCACATTAATATCGACCTAGTTCGTAACGAAATAAGGTTGGTATTTCAATAAAACACTAAATAATAGCATGGCTGAGGCAAACGTGGATTCGGTAGCAGGCACTATGGGTACGTTTAACCGGACGCCCGTTCGGTGAATTGGACAAACAAATTATGTGGAACCTATCACGCGAACATAATTTTAAAAATAGTGTTTATACCGTATTAATTATGATGTAATTACAAACCTTACATTTTTACAAGGAATTAGAACTTATTGCGAAACCATAAATACATGCGGCTCTTGATACTATTGATGTAATATGAGTGTTATGTTTTTTTTAAATCGCCTTGCCAAAAAGCTTATTTTTACGTCAAAAAGTCTTGAAAATTATTAAATTCAAACACAGTTTTACAGAAATCTATCTAGATTATCAATGTTCGGTAAATGTTCATAAAATTCTCTATACTTTTAGTTATCAGAAAAGCGAAATAGTTTATATAAATAGTTTATGTTCGACCTATAAATAAATAATTTAAAAAAACATACGGTTTCCCTGATTCCGGACGCTGTTCGTAGAAACCTTCAAGTCAAAACGAGGGTTGACCCATCACCGAATCCACATTTTAGTTAAATTCTTCAAATATCACTGCACTAAATGAACTTGTTTGCACAAATAACTAAAACCAAATAAATAATGACCCCGCAAAACCCAATTTTCATTCATAAATTTGCTTCTTAAAGGTTTTATGACCTTAAGAAATTCACTCAATTTCTTAACGATTTTCGTAAGGAGACCCATACAAAACGGCGATCGACCGGCTCGATCAATTATCGTGGCTCGAATGAGGTCCGAAAAGGCCGTTTCTGCCTCGTAGTGGAAGTCATAGGTATTTAGCTAGCGAGGAAAAAAATCAAAACGTAATATTAGCCGTAACTACTCGACTTATAACTTAAAATAGGGGAAATCAGGCGATACGGCACATCCGGTGAAGGGTACTTTTACCTTATCTCTCTTTTTGCCGGAACACGGGAGAGGCGAAAGATGATTTTAGCAGACTTATGTTTGCAATTACGTACCCGTTCCACCGTAGGGTTTCAGATACTGAACCGATTTTGATGAATAGGTATGGTTATAAATCGATTCGAAATTATATTATACTCCGGGTGATTTTCCGTAGTCTATAGGTACTGAGCTATAACCACGAACTATGAAAATCGAAGTCCGGGTATCTCCATCTCTATTGCACTTATGTTACTCGCGTGACAGGGATGCATGTATACGAATATTACGAACTTAGAGTTTCGATTTTCGTGGTAGAGCCGCTGGGTTTTTGAACTTATGCTTGTTGTATTTGCTAATAAGAATGGTCCGGACTATTAAGCGTCACTGAGGTCACAGAATAAATAGAGCTACGGTAGCCTAGTGGTTCAGCCATGCGGCTGTCAAGCGGCGGTCGAGGGTTCGAATCCCGGCTCGTACCAATGAGTTTTTCGGCACTTATGTACGGAATATTTACCGTTAGCTTTTTCGGTGAAGGAAAGGTTTTGCTGAAGGAAAACATCGTGAGGAAACCGGTCTAATCCCAATAAGGTCTAGTTTTCCCTCTGGGTTGGAAGGTCAGATGGCAGTGGCCTTCGTAAAACTAGTGCCTATGACAAATCTTGGGATAAGGTGTCAAAGCTGACCCTGCATGGGCTCCTTTAGGGGCACTACACGGGAATAACGCTAGGAGGATGATGAGGTCACAGAATAAATAATAGTAGGTACTATGCCGAGGTTGCAACAATCGCACTTTGCGTTTGCTTTTTAACATGATGCATTGCACGCCCTCTATCGTTATACTGCCAGACCAGCGCCATCTAGAGATTTATGGATTCACTATCACAGAGCGTGGTGAACAAGAAATCCATCCACACGCCACAAAAATATCCAAGGATCAGACAATAACTAATTCAACAATTCAGAGGTACGAAGAATTGTCTGAGATTTCTTGTGAATCTTGTGTGTTCTTGTGATTTCTTGGTCTGAGGTAATCCTCAGACCAAGAAAATATACAGACGGAGCGTTACGAACAGTCTAGTGAATCGGTAACTAACCTAAGCTACATATTGTTTGTACTGCCAATACGTAGGTATATTGGACGATAAAACGTCAGACAACTAGATTTATCCATCGTGAGTGAAAAAAAAACTAAAGGGCTTTTAACATGTTTCTCTACGTCTCAGTAAATTGCTCTTGGTCTCCTCAACACGTTGTTGTGATTCTACACGTTCTAGGGTACAGAAAATATGCGGTAACCAGAAGGCGTAGTAGCACCGTTGCCATTTTATCACTTATCGTTGTGGATAAGACATCCATCACTCTGGCACTCGCATACTTGTCAGGTCGTGACGGACGTCTTATCCACAACGATAAGTGATAAAATGGCAACCGTGCTACGCCTTCAGGCCAAATGCGCTAGCTATCTTTCTCTTCCTTCAGTTTTCCCCAAAACAAAAGAAGTGCTGCTACACTATGACATCATCTTAACTTACCCAACACATGTTGGTCGACATACTCCGTCCACATAGCCACCTCTCCCCCCAGCACGCCCGTGTCACTGTTCGGCAGCATGTGTGCGTACATGCGTCGCCAGTTGGCGAACTTGGTCGTACCCCAGAATCCGTGGTCGAGGTACCACACGTTCTTGGGTACGGAAACCACGCGGTAACCAAGACGGATGAGTTGGATTAGCTGAGGGCTTTCTACTGGCTCCCATACTTGGATGACGTATCTGTAAAAGCAAAAGAAACAAGTTCTGTTTTTACAAGTCTAATATTATCTGTATGTTACTGTGTTTACATGGTTTTTTTATCAATGGATCAATTAAGGTCGGTTCGGGTATGTGCGCCACCGGGGAAAGTGCGCCTCATTCATCATTCAGCAATTTAAATCAATATCAATGCAATAAACTTGTTTTAGTTTGTTGCATGAATGTAAGATGTCGTTATTTGTCTGTAGTAATATCTGTAGATCTCGATATGTTTGATGAAAGGTGCACTTACCCCGGGGGCGCATTTGCCCCCTCTGACCTTACAATGCGTAAGTTCCAAATTTCGATGAGGTCAGATTCTAGGCATATGTCTGTCTCCGCCTAGCTGATTTTACCGGTTTAGATAGTAGGTACCTAGTTGACGAGATGTCTTTCAAACAAATAATACAACTACTCTCATTTACGTGTTTTAAAATATCACAAATCACAAACATTCAGAGAGTAAGTAATGTTAAAATAATGCGTAAATCAGTAAAATACATTAACACTAATTACATTCTTCATGCGTTAATTACTAAATTATCATGAAGTTGAAACCGTTTCAAAACGTAATGAGTCTAAAATTAGCTATGCCTGGGTCAAGGCGTGAGTCCCACATGAATTATGAATACGGAATCATTACCATACGTAATCTTATTGTTATTATGGCAAGCATTGATAATCAGTGAACAGGTGGTTATCCCTTCAGCTGTGGTCATCCCTCTGTGGGCTTCATATTTTTACCTGCAGGTCGGTGGAGCCCCCCTCGGAGGGGCGCAATGACATTGCTTACTTTCTTAGAAATAAAACCCTGATTCGTGTATCGATCTCGCTTTAATCCAATGAAACGTATAGCCAATGAAGCGAGACAGCTAGCAAGCAAAAACTTCAATGGCCAATGGAGGAAAAAATAAATTTGGTCGTTAGTCTAAAACAGTCAGTGGCGCGATTGACACGGTCGGTGTTCGTGACTGAAAATTTGTGGGTTTAGTGCTGAATTTTAGGTCCAGAAGGACAGTTTTCATAGACATGTAAGTAAACTTTAGAATTACATAAAAATAAGTGTTATTTTATCCGGTTAACTGTAATAAACCCGTTATTAACACAACATACCTACTCATGGTCAAAATTTCGCAACACGTTTTTAGCGCTTTTCTAATAATTCAATATTACTTGTAGCTGTTAAAATTACCGTTAGTTATCAAACATATGTTTAAAATGAACTTAAATGGATTAACAAAGGCCCGAAAGTAAATAAATCGATAGAAATAGGTAACAATCATAACAAACCCCTCAGAGGGCCGATAACAGACCAGGAAATTCCCTCCGAGGGATGACAACATAATACCTCGTGACGTCACTACGATCCGCACTCCATACTAATCCTGACCTTGATTTATATTGTTTTTAGATCATGTTTTGATGTGATTTTTGCTTAACTGATGGTTATATTATAATTTAAACTAAAAGTTTACTTAATGGGAATATTGAGAAACCTAATTTGTCTGGTTCAAAACATATAGTTGCTGTGATAATTGCAGTTGTTTGGAAGAGGTTATTTTGCATGAAAGTACACATACTTTTTTCATTTTACTCTCACATAAAACCTGCTGCACTAACATTAAAAAGCGCTTCGGTAACACCTAGTTGATGATCCAAATTTATTGATTTGGGATGAATTTGATTACATACAGTATAAAACACTTCAGATATAAACATGTAAATCGAAGCCCACACGAGCAACTTCTGAGTGTAGGCATTATTTTGGTAGAATATTTCAAATGATCTAGTGTAAAAAAAATACTCATGAGCCTGCCATTTTATGTTTTTAGAATAAGTATATCACTAATTTCTTCAAATTAAGCCCATTAAACACTCCAAAAAACCAATTTGTCATATTTAAAATAACCAAAATATGTCGTAAACTTCGGTGGCCTGGTGAAGAAGTCAGCTAGATAGCCTTAATACGACTTTAATGTAACGATGATATATCGTTGCAGTTAGATAATGTAATATAGATTGAGTTTCATCCAAAATCTTGGCTGTGATTATGTAAAAAACTAAAGAAAAATTAATTGTACCAATTCACTTCACCCTACAAACCTTGTCGGTAGAGCGGCCCTCTGAGGGTGCCACAGACGTGGGTAAGCGGCCATGTTTTTTCGCCACAGCTGAAGGGTTTGATAACCAAGCGCTTTAACAAGCAGGATTCTACGGTATTGTAAAACCAATACCTACTAAAGTTAAAATGTGTGGAAACTACATACTGACCTTCCATAAGTAATTAAACCATGATGTTTTGCACGCCCAAACCAAAATTGTTACATGACTGTGTGAAAATGTGCCCATAATAATTGAGTGTTACATAGATCCCATGATAGATGTATGCCCTCGATTAGATAGACGGAAGAAGCAACATAAGAATAAGAGGCCTAAACCTCACCTCTCTTAATCCAAATATCTCTGAATGTGAGCTCCGAAGACCACAGCATCACTGGCTGCTTGTCTTCACCTGTGGCCTCCTTCAACTGTTCGTCCCAGATCTGCAAGACTTGAGCGTGGAACTCGGCCCAGAGACGGCAGAAGCAACATAAGAATAAGAGACCTAAACCCACACCTAAACCTCACCTCTCTTTATCCAAATATCTCTGAATCCTTAGCGAGTTGGTGAGCTCCGAAGACCACAGCATCACTGGCTGCTTGTCTTCACCTGTGGCCTCCTTCAACCGTTCGTCCCAGATCTGCAAGGCTTGAGCGTGGAACTCGGCCTAGAGACGGAAGAAGCAACAAGAATAAGAGACCTAAACCTCACCTCTCTTTATCCAAATATCTCTGATCCTCAGCGAGTTGGTGAGCTCCGAAGACCACAGCATCACTGGCTGTTTGCCTTCACCTGTGGCCTCCTTAAACCGTTCGTCCCAGATCTGCAAGGCTTGAGCGTGGAACTCGGCCTAGAGACGGAAGAAGCAACATAAGAATAAGAGACCTAAACCTCACCTCTCTTTATCCAAATATCTCTGAATCCTCAGCGAGTTGGTGAGCTCCGAAGACCACAGCATCACAGGCTGCTTGTCTTCACCTGTGGCCTCTTTCAACTGTTCGTCCCAGATCTGCAGGGCCTGGGCGTGGAACTCGGCCCAGAGACGGATGTAACCCTCCACGTTCGTCTCGAAACCCTTGTCCCTCATGTAGCTCACGATCTGCTCTGAGGAGTTCCAGCAGCCGAAATACACCTGGAATTGGGGAAACCAAGACTTGGTAAAGCATTTGTTGATAAGGTCTAGTCTAGTCTTCCCTCTGGGTTGGAAGGTAAGGTGGCAGTCGCTTTCGCAAAAACTAGTGTCTGGTCAGGTGTGTAGCTATATGGACAAATAATATATTTAAAACGGTTATTTTAATTTATATTGTTTTATACTTTGCTAATGTTCTAGTTTTTATTTTCACGATCATTACGAGATAATAATTGATTATTTTGACTTTATCATTAATCATTTTGTAAATATATGTCCATATAATAATGTTATATTTTACCTGTGACATAATAATATTCATTTATTGGACGATCATTAATTAAATTCATGCAAATTACCTAAAAGTTAACTTATAATGTAAATTGATTTAAGAAATCTAAATCTAATCTATTATATTTTTTATAACTAGCTATTTCGTATTTAGTAAACTTCGTAAGAAAAATCTATACCAAGTACCTAATAGATATTAAATAGCGGTGGTGAGTTCTGTTATCAAGATCCGAAAAAAATGCCATGACATTTAAAGTCATACGGTAACCGCGAAACACATGTGGTACGTCTGGCATGTTAATGTTAAGTGCGGTCATTAAAATCTACGACATTTTATTCTGCTGTAGCGAATTATAAGGCCAAATGCAATATAAATCTACAAAGATGTATAAGGATTATATGGAATAATTACGTAATGTGCTTATAGTATTTTTAACCGACGAAAAAGACGGAGGAGGTTCTCAAGTCAACGCGTATATATATTTACGTATGACCACGCATAACTTTTTTGAGAGTAGTCCGATTTTGATAATTCTTTTTCTGCTTATCATTTTGTGTTTCCATATCTCATCCGACCTATTGTGACATTATCGCAGTTACCCAATACACGATAAGATAAGATTACCGAAAATATACCACAATTTAATGTGATAAATAAACTCAGTGTTAACAATCGATAGTCCAATATTATACTTGTACTAAAAGAGGTGTAACCTATAGAACGAACTGGGCAAAATGTTGAATGAAATAACCATCTATAATTTGCTACGGATCTAAATACACTGGGGCCGTAGACAAGGTTACAATCGACAAGCGCTAACGCCAATAGAAAAGAATAAAATGTATGGCAATGACAGATGCCGACAAAACACTTTTCGTTAACATCTGTCATTCCCATACATTTTGTTATTTTCTATTGGCGTTAGCTCTCTAGTTATTACCCATACATGTACCCTACCTTATTTTTGCAAGGGCATTTAGGCTATGACTCACTACAATTGCGTCGCTTACTCTCCTTAGCTAAATTTAGCATCGATCAAGTGCGAGGGGCGGTCGATTGTGTGGGTCTCATCGATGCATTCGTGCGACTCTTTGTCCCTGATCGGTACGGTCGCGCGCGAAGTCACCCCTTGCTGTTTGTGCCAGGCGCGCGCACGCGCACGATCCCATTGCGCGCGCGTTAGCGTTCCTCAACTCCGTGCTCCAAGCGCACCCACAGTGTGATCTGTTTGCGAGTTCGACCGCGCGACTGATGATTGGATGCAGGAAGGTGGCAGAATGCGAGATGCCTACGAGTACTATAGTTTAATACACTTAAGAGTCGTTGTTGTTTATGTTTTTCTTTTTCTTAATGTTACATATTCATAAGTTTGTACCGCTTTGGCCTTGCTGTTAAGGTATAAATGTTACTAAATAAAATAAATAAATAAATAAATAAATTAGCGCTTGTCGATTGTAACCTTGTCTAGGCCCCCTGATTTGCCATACCTACGCTAAATAATTTGCTCCACAAATTCACGAAATATGTACCACTTTTTGGAGGATTAAGTATCTTCGCTAGTCGATATAAATAATTCTCATTGTTCGTGACTTCATTCAGTGGTGTACTTGTACGAAAGCAGTGCGTCGTTAAGTTAAGTTAACGGTATAATTAGCCTAGTTTATCGTCTTCCATGTAAAACAAAGCAAGCTAGGTTTTGAACGATACAAGTGTAGCCCGCGTCACATCGCTGGATAAGTCTGGAAAATGAATAAATGTGTACCTACCTCGTCACCTCCCATGTGGAACAAAGCTGGCCTGGGTAGTACTTCAGCAATGTCTCTATACAAGTCTTTAAGAACCCGGTACATTGCGGGGTTAGCTGGGTTCAGCTGTCCGCATGGTGGCTGGATGCAAAGCTGGCGCCAATTCTTATCGTTAACGCACACCGCCAGGTCACCGTGACCTTCTTGCTGGAATGGAAATATGTATAGTTTGATTACTGCATAACAATTTACGCTGTATAATATTAAATGTGTAAGCTTGAACCTCTAGATTGCTAGCTAAAAAGAAGCGGGTTGTGTTGAAGAACCGTTAATTAAGTTTAAGTGGATACTTCTATGTTGGCTATCGAACCCTAATAAAAAAACCGGCCAAGTGCGAGTCTGACTCGCGTACCGAGGGTTCCGTACTGAGCAAACTGTACTTAAAAATCGTAAATAAGTAAAGCGACCTCTATCGGCACCTATTTACCTATTTAAAGGTGGTTTGTTTATCATCGATGATTCGTTGTAATAACCGTGAACCAAGTTTAATGTTTCTTTTGTTAAATAAACGTACGTACTATTAACGGGTACACTACATAAATACGAAAAACTAAATTCCGATAGTCGAATTCACGAATTTCTTAATACCGATTTTAAAGTAAAATAAAGTTTTAAAAGTAAATAGCGGAAAGTGCCTACGGTAAGTAGCGGAAAGTGCCTACGGCGTAGGCGCCCGCTGGGAGAGTTCCTGGCAGTGAATCTGTTATGCTGCCGCTGCCGTTCAGTTAGTTCGTTGTGACAGACATGCTAATAAATCATAATATAACCTCAGAATACTCGAGATATGTACCTACGGTTATTATTAGAAGCATACAAATAAGGAGCCGCTTGAACCAATCTATCTACATTAGCACCAAAATATATCAAAGAGCTCAAGTGTTTCCAAACGAGTTCGCCGAACTGGGCGACAGGAAACAAATGCCACATTTTTCTTTGACCGCTTAATTAATTTAGCTTTGTATTAAACAGGAAGCCAAATCTCTAGAACACTGTTATTGTATTCTTTCGTATGTTCCACGCATTCCATATTTTCCCTTTCAACTACTAATTAACGCTTTCAATGATTCGTAACTCGTATAATCAGCAAGTTAAGAACGGTGACTCTGTTTTATTTCGGAAACTCATAGAAATTTGTATCTTATTGTGATTGAAATAGGGTAGTGTTTACCTTTCCCCATTGCCAGCCGTTGCCCGCGTGCGCAGGAGCATCAATTTCGATGACGACACGAATACCCCGCACTTTGGCGTACTCGATTAGATCTTTTACTTCTTCTCTTGTGTATACTTCGGATTCTGAATAAGCACCGTACCTGGAAATTTCGAAACCTATAAGTATTAGTATGTCTGGAAATATATTCCAATACAGGGTTACTTAAACAGTTTTATGATTCCCCGAGATAATCACCCCACCCCCGCGATTATGTGAATTTAATAACCAAAAAATAATATTTCAAGGTAATAACATCCCTCTATGTAAGTTTTATCTGAGGGAATCCTGTATTCAGAAGTGGAAGTCCTATAGCTGATGAGATCATGATGACGGTAGCTAACTCAGGATTACTAATATATTATAATTGAAGTTCTACTAAAACCCACTAATTCGTTCTGAACACAACAAAATCACCGATATTTTAATTGGTAGATAGATTATAATATATCTTATCAATATTTTGTGATTGCATTAATGAGTAAAGCTTGTTAGTTAAATTAATTCACACAAAATAATTTACCAGACACAAACCTCGTAAACTGAGGGACCCGCGTTGACTCCAAAGGGAAGCTGTGCGAATCCGTAACATGCCAGTGGAAGACATTCATCTTGGTAGCGGCCATGCCGTCCAGCGTCCTTTTAATATCCTTCATCGGTATAAAGTTCCTAGAAGTATCCAGCGTGAGTCCTCTGTGCCTGTACACTGGTCTGTCCCGGACTTTGGCGCCAGAGACGACACGGAGCCCGCAGCGGGTATGGGCAGGGAATTCTGGTCGGTCTGATGCGACAAGTTGGGTGAAGGTTTCTAGGGCGTGACGGGCGCCGTAGATGGTTTCCGCAAATATGTGGATGGCGACTGTTCCTTCTGAAAATTAGAAGAAATGTTTGTAATTCAATTAAGCGTTAGTTACCAAAACATGTTTCGTTTAAGTTCAGATAGAAACAATCAGCTGTAAAGGAAGCAACATGCAAAAAAATCTGCATTAAGCTCTATCTTAGCATTCTAATATCATATCTATATATAATATCTTAGTCATTCGTAGGCAGGTAATCGTATTCCCAAAGAATCGCTCATTAATAACAGTAGCATTGTGAAGTACCAGTAACCCGTTATGTCGAGTAATAGTTGTTGACCGGTTAATAGTTTGAAGATGATTAACTTATGGTCATGATTTGTGAGTTTCTTCAACTCGATCTTAAAAACGAAGTTCATCGTGTCGTTGACATGAGTCATGGTATCTTATGTAAATGCTCATATTATCCGAACAGACTTCACCCGGTTAGTGCCACCGGGTTTTTCTATAAAACTCATGTGGGTACTTACAAAATCTTTTTTGATATTTAACAGAAGTTTTGCGCTGAAGGAAAACATTGAGAGTAAACTGGTATAATCCCAACAAGCTCTAGTTTTCCTTCTGTGTTGGAAGGTTTGATATCGCTTTCGTAAAACTAGTGCCTATGCCAAAACTTGCGATTAGTTGCCAAAGTGAACCCTGGGGAATAACGCTAGGAGTATGATGATTATCCGAGTAAACTACAATACAGATTTTTAATACGGGAACTTAAGAAGACTAACCCTTCATATGCACGTCCATCGTGTACTGCTCATCCGTGTTCCACGTGAGACTCGTGTCCGAAGACTTGACGGTCGTGTAGACAACGACCGGTGTATCCACCAGCTCTGTGACGTTGCCGCCGCACTCTGCTAGCAGGTTTGCGGTGACCACATGGGTCATCTTTACTAGGATAGCGCGCGCCTCTGCTGGCACGTCGATTAGGTCGAATCTGTAAAGGTTTTAAAAATAAATAAATAAATTATTAGAAAGAAAACCTTTATAACACAAATTATCAATATGCTGTGGCTCCACGCTATAGGCTATGCCAGTCACATGGCGGCCTGATTCGGTTTAAAAAGAGACTAAATAATTAAGTACTAAAAGATACAGTATTCTTCGGCTACTTATATAGGTGAGGTTCACTTAGAAACAATGCAATTTATTCTTATGAATATGCTAATGGACTCACTGGACCGGAGAGTGACCAGTGAAAAATAAGGAAATAGTTTACCATTTCTTATTCAAACAGCGTTTATACCAAATTTTTAATCGTCTTTGACGAGTTTAAGGACTCGGTGGAAGTTGCCTGTTGCCTGATATAAACGTATATTTTTAATTAATTGATTGCTTCATACAAAAAAAAATTGCTGATGTTATCCTCACTTATTAGATATTTTCGTGGCAATCACATCAATGCAATAATAGTGCATAATAATAATAACTTCTACTATACCTACTCAACCAACTGAACGCTTGATTATAATAAAAGTACGTAATGTTGAACGGAAACACTGATAAGTTGCATACCTACCCACATTACAAATGCAAATAATTAAACAACCGCAATTAATTCCTAAAGTCTACAATGTACTTATATAAAATAGTATGCAATTAAAAATTGATATGAAATAACGGTAGCTGGCCGGATCAATAATTCTTTCATCGAATTATTTACGATCCGAGAAAGAGGGCGTACTATTTAATAGTCCCGGAATCAAAGCTGGCTCACTCGATCCATTTGTCACGGCACGTGTTTACAACGGTGTCGAGGAAGCGCAAGCCGCGCAAGAGTCAGTGTGGTACTGCAGAACCGGTTGGTTCCAGTCTTCGGGTTGCCACACCGAGCAAGGCGCTATATGTATCGCGCCTGCATTACTCCGCCACGGCTGATGATGTGGCGGAGTACGTTCGTCAGAAGACCGGCTTCTCGCTGAGGGTGTTCCAGCTGCGTTCGCGCCACTATGTGCACTTCAGCTCGTTTGTGGTGCGCTTGCCGCGGCCGGTGCAGGAGACCGTCGCATGTGCTGACTTCTGGCCGAAAGGTGTAGTGTTTCGACGGTTCCGGGGCAATCTGCGGAATCCTACACCGGAGACGACGATGCAACGGGGCCACGCCGTTTCGTCGCCGAAATAGTATTATTTGTTGTTTTGGTTTCGTGACGCATTGGTTATTACTGTAATGTCACGTAAATGTATTTGTCAATAAATAAATAAATAAATAATCAGTCTCAGTCTGGGCTCATCTCACCACACGTCTCTAATATCTTTCTTTTTAATCTCACGACGCCGGCAAGCAAACAACGGTAGCCTATGCATGGACTCTTGCGAGGCATAAAGGAGTCACTGGCGTGTTGTGCCTACAATCCTTGTGTGTGTACATACTTAGGAGGTCTGACCCCGTATCATGGTCGGCCTTATTACACGATAAGTGACAGGATAGAGCGTCCGTTACTGGCTGACACCGTTCGATAGAACGAGACGACGCTCCTATCTTGTCACTTATCGCGTGATAAGGCCGACCATGATACGGGGTCTATTAGTTTGGCGACCTGCTTACTAACCACTACACATGAACGGCTGTTATTCGCTACGCGCTAAAGCCGCTCACCCGTCACGAAACTAGACCTCTACCTACGCTTGGTTACTACGCATCGCGGTGTCAAGATATACTTGTGGGTGAGCGTTGAAGTGAGCTTAAAACAAGTTACAGAACAGGGAGGCTGGACACTCCATGACCTTCCACTGAACAGTGTAGTAGTATGAGAGCAAGCGAGAGAGAAATATAGTCCCGAATCCTATTCTAAATGCTCACGGGCTGTAGAATACCTTGTCCCGAAGATTCGAAATAACTACGCGTTATTGGAGGTCAGACTATACTAGTTTGTAAGAGTCGAGTTGCTGGTTGATTGTGAACCAGCCCTGTAACAACATGGGGCACTGTGGGTCACAGTTCCGTTACCCCATGGATCATCGGTCGTTCACCTTAATTCTCGACTAACTGGCAATAATCGAAAATCAAATATAGACACAATAAATAGTCGACGGCCACTGACTTTGTGGTCGTGTTCACCTGTCACTTGAGATAATATTAGAATTTAGAGTAGTTTAGCATAGCCCGACAAATAGAGGAAAATAAATCAGTTTAATTATACGCTATTAAGTGCCGTTTCGTAAATATAAAATGACATAGTCTTGTGAGTTAAGATTCATATCTTATACGCTACGGAAGATTAATATACGGGGCGGATTTAGGAGTTTGCTCCCGACCAAGGATGCTGTGCCGAAAAGTTGGCTAATCATCATCATACTCCTAGCGTTATTCCCGGTTGTGCCCCTAAATGAGCCCGGGGTCCGCTTTGACACCTAATCCCAAGATTTCGCATTGGCACTAGTTTTTACAAAAGCGACTGCCATCTGTCCTGCCAAACCCAGAGGGAAAACTATACCTTATTGGGACTAGACCGGTTTCCTCACGATGTTTTCCTTCACCGAAAAGCTGACGGTAAATATTTCGTACGTAAGTTACGAAAAACTCATTGGTACGAGACGGGATTCGAACCCACGACCGCCGCTGGACAGCCGCATGAACGAAACACTAGGCTACCGTAGCTAATAATGAGATGTTAATCAATTACGACTGGCCATATGATCGGAGGTGTAGTGTAATTGTAACACCTGACTTCAAGGTAAAATCGTTTAAAGATGGTCAGAGAATCAATTATAGGTCGACCGTCTAACTCAGCAGTCCTAGCCTGCGCAGCACGCGGGTGCAGGGGTACGACTATAACGGGGTGCGGCGCCGGGCTTTGCCTCCCGCATTGGTATTTGTTAGACGCGCTCGCTTCTTCGCAGAAATCAATAAAAAAACTTAACCTGAAACCTGAACCTGAAGTTGTCTGCAAATAAAAATCCTAATGTTATTTAGCTTGCGTACCTATTATCAAGTACCTCGTTATAACTCGTTTGGACAGTTTGAAGCAGCACGTGGATAAATATTTTACTGTAAGTATATCTAAAGCTAACAGTCAGACTGTCAATATTTGCTATCTCGGGCATGTTCATTTAGGCTAAAGGTACTGTCAGGGGTATTAATATGTGGACCTACATTAATCATCATCCTAGCTTTTTCCCGTTTTTTGCTCTACTGTGAGCTGTTAGATAGATTTTAACCCTAAAATTTTCAAAAAAACGTGCGTCAAGTCTCGTTCGCGCTGTAGGTACTCAAAAACATTTTAGAAATAAATGGAAAAAGGCAACACTACTGCTTTCCTTGGCTGTGTAAATTGAAACAGGCTGGAAGGAAACATGTACCTTTTTCGCTCTTGTCACTATTAGGTACATGACGACATAAAACGGCAGGTAGCACTTTCCTTCACCGTCCATGCAAAAAAAATCATATAATGCGTTTCCCATGTTGATCAATGTTCATTACCCAAGTTACTTAACATTTGTAATCGAATCTAATTATTCCGATTTTACAACTCTCTAATCTCACTGCCAATAAATTTGTCACTCCGATTTGTAACGCGCGGCCAACACGTGGTTAGATCTACCATTCTATCCAATGCGTGTCGTAGTTCTTACTCAACGGACTTTAAGTCTATTTTCGCTTAACTAACACTAATGCTAGGTTAGCCGTCTAGTTGTTTTTGTTTACCCTCTATATTTAGAGTCCTTCTTGGATAGCGCCCAGCGCCCTTTACAAGAATCGGTTTATAAACGAGTGAGTTACGACAGGTTCACAGAAATCAATCGTTATTTGCGTTCACAAGCTATCTGAAAGATAGTAAATGTCAAAGGCCGCCTTTTATCTGAGAGGTTGAAGAGCAACAATGTCGTAGGTAGGTACACAAGATACATATACGATCTGGAAAACCAAAATGTAGCTTCTATGTTACCGTAAAATGGGGAGAGTACCTAGGGATCGCGAGGAGAGTTGGGTAATGAATGCTCCCCATTCCATCCATGAAGGGATGAAAGGGGGGTGACATGGAATTATAAGGCCTGCTGCCTAAATAATTTATTCCAATTTAAAATGGAGCTATATACATATACCTATTCATGATAAAAAAATCGATCCAACAATCTTCGAAAATCACCTTTGTATGAAATCCCATCTCACTCCAACTACGAGGGAATACGGGGAGAGTTGGGATTTCGTGTTTATCGTTAAAGTTATGAAATGGAACTACCCAAAATCATAAAAAAACTAAAACACAAACGTCTGGAACACTTATTATATACAACATTCAGTTTGCATATGTAAAAATAAAATGTTATCGAGGTTTGATGTCAGTTTTGACCCTACTCACCCGGTTTACGGCACTGAAAAATAAGCACACTGTAAGCTAATTATGATCTTTGCTGTATGCGAAATACCTAGGGCTTGGCTCAAACAATAATTCATGCCTGCATATATTACACTGTTAAAAGGAATGTAAAGTATATGTAAATATAGTTCAGACAATTAATCCATGTTACTCGTATAATAAATTCATGTTTAATATTAATACTTAAGTACAACGGATTTAAATGAATAACACACCTGTTAATGCAATAATAATAAATACATAATCAACAACAGAAGGCGTACCTAAATTATTTACCTACTTGGCATCTGATATGAAGCGTAACTGTATTACTAATATCCATAATAAACTTGAGAATGAAGCAAAAACATACTTTTTGTTATTATAATTCTAATGTTATTTATCAATAGGTACCAATACCAACCTAACTTAATTAATTTTATTTCGATGGTTTTATGAATGTTTTTTCACACCACGTTGGTGGCAAACGAGCTCATAGCCCGCCAGATGCTAAGCGATCAAACTTTTTAAACTATTTCTCTCTTTTCTTATGAGGCCTAGGTACTTCTAACTTCTATGACTACTATTGTAACCACTATTAATATAACCTATGGTACTATAGGTAGTGTAGATGACTGGTCCTGAATAGAATCACCGGCGCCCGCGACGGTCGACGGACCATCTACCTATGCTATTCACAAGTTTCCCCCACCTCTCACCTCTAATATATCTTGAGGGCGGGATCTGAGGGAGGGAGGTCTGTTGTACACTAGTTCACCTGAAGTGAGTGAAGCTTGTAAATAATATCCCAGGCCCGGAATAGCCCGCCCAGACGCCACGGAGACACCTGCCCTATCACGAGTATCTACTACACAGTATATAAATATAATTGCTAAATCAGTATCTTAACTAGAGTCTTAAGACCTCTTTTGCGTTTTATTGAAAACCAGCTCTACGTTCTACGCGGCACGTGATTGATGCACCGCTGAGTACAGGCATGGTAGAATACCACAAGGTAGGTAAGTCATTCCCGTGACAGCTCGTTACGTCAGCGTTTCTCACCTGCGTCATCAGCATCTTAAAACGTCAGGCTGTCACTGTATTTCCACTGTGTGAAAGTAAATTAACAGAGTAAATTGCATTACTTCATTTCCGTGGTTTCAATCAATATTTACATTGAACTACTAATTGTATACCGTTGTCTTTTCATCCCAAATAAATAGTTTAAATAGCTAACATTTTTAAAAGATTAATCGTGCATTAACAAAACTCCTTGATGTCAACTTTGCGCAATGGCAACATTTGCGTGACTTACTATGAATACGCCGAGGTCCGCTAAAGTATATTGTAGCAAAGCGTGTCTGAGCGAGTGCGTCAAATCGGACGTTTGTACCGATTTGTTTTACTACTTTAAGCTATATACTTACTGTGACTACGTACGTGTAATATTTACGAGCTTTACGATTATTTTTATTACCCTTTGAACGATGTCAACGCTGTTTTGCTGAAATTTATTGCAAATTAACGGCTTTTGAAATCTTCCAGCTATTTAGGTTAGTTACTTCTGTTTAACAATGTGGTCGATCATACTAAGTTAAATATAAGGCACGTGTGGGTACCCTTTAATTAGAATGTGACTAGTTCTCTTGTCTAGTGTAATGAGAGCTTCCTTCAAGTAAAGTTTCCGGCGGCGCCTGGATGTCTCTCTACGCTGATGGTAACATTCAAACAGTATTTTATAATATGGATTTGTAACTTTTGATTCATATACCTTATCAAATATGCAGCGTAAACGTGAGGTACAGTCCCTAAAAAAACTACGATAAAATTACAAGGTGCAACAGAGTGAACCATACACTTTACGATGTCTAATACGCGGTGTTCCAGTTAAATTCTGAACTGCATCGTTTTTAAATGATAAACATTGATATATGCAGTAGTTATGTGTAGTTATTTTACGTTATGCGTGTGGCTACTTATTGCTTTGTGATAACAGAGTTATCTCCACGTTCTCTGACTAGTATTATGTAGCATCTACATAAGTAAACATATTTTACTTTTTTTGCACCATTTGTCCACGATATCGACGACCGCTTTAGCCTAGTTGGTAGTGACCCTGCCTACGAAGCAAGAGGTCCTGGGTTCGAATCTCGGTAAGGGCATTCATTTGTTTGATGAACACGAATATTCGTACCCGAGTCATGGATGTTTTCTATGTATTTAAGTATTTATTTATCTTTACATGTATGTATGTGTTTATCGTCGTCTAGCACCCATAGTACAAGCTTTTCTTAGTTTGGGACTAGGTCGATTTGTGTAAGATTGTCCCCTAATATTTATTTATTTATTTATATCATTTACGTTACACAAATTGACCTAATCGTTCCTGCCATGTAAAGTGAAACATCGTCGCTTCAAGTTGCCAACGGAAAGAATGCAATCAAAACAAATCTACCAAATGCCATTATGAACGTCTTTAGCTGCAATTATGTGTTTTTCTTGTAGGTAACCTAATAAATGATTGAGCTCCAATCGATTTACGATTTACTACGAACACGAAGCAAAGCGAGCATTATTGATTAGATAAGTATGATACTTTATGCGTATATGACTGGCATGTTATGATACCGATAGGTATGGGTAGGGCATAATCGAGTATCTAAGTTATTACTTAGCAGTTCACGTTCAAGATTTTTTTTATCCTTGCTTTTGTTTCAATTTTATTTGTAACTTCGATCTATGGACGTCCGCGGCGGTAACAGCTCGGACACCAAATACTCGTGCTTATCACACATGATTACCCTTACGTGCCCTTACCGGGATTTAAACCCAAGACCAGTGGATTCATAGGCGGTACTTTGTTTCAGAGCCATTACCTATCTACTATACATTTTCAGTCTTTACATTCAGGCGGCATTTCAGTTTGAATTCCGGCTTTGTGAGACACAGGGAAACCTACATTGAAAGCCGGGGCTTCAACTATTATGTACCTAAACTATGTCACTAAACTAACCAGAGATATAGTTGAGAAAATGCTTGTCTATAGTTGCAATAAAGAATTTTATTATTATTTTATTAATCTTTACCTCAAGTAATTCGGGTGTATCTTCACAGTCTGCATGCTAAGAGCTGCTGTGACGGGCCTGGGCCAGATCCCGCCAAACCTCCCGCACACTGTGCGACATAAGTCCAGACTCTCGAACAGGCTTGTGTTTGATACTGTGACGGGCGTGTCCGATCTTTGGCAGCCCTCGTCTGTGACGCACTTGTAGCCCCATGCTGGCCTGTTAAAAAAAATAGAATTATGAATGCAGTGACGTTTAATTTGTTTATAGGACATAAATCAAACGAATAGGGTAGTTAGAGCATATCTATGGGTATAGCGGGAGACCCGTCGAAAAATGAATTGTTCGTCGCTAGTTATAATAAAGAGCGACGATTGGTACAGTCGCCATCAGATATATCGGAACGGCCAAAGTGCTCACAAATATCTGAACACCTCTCTATTGTCGAAGTATTTGAGACGTGTTCAGCTTATTTGTGAGCACTTTAGCCTTTCCGATATATCTTGATGGTGACTGTACCTATGTATAGTCAACTGGTAAAGTAGCTGACAGGGCAAGCCATATCTATTTATATAGCCGTGGCGTGACTTAATATTATTGAGAGGCCTATTCCTATTTCCTATTACCTAGCCATACATACATTTAACTAGAACCATAAGAATCGATTAAAGGTAGATTTCCCAGTGCTCTACACTGCCCCAATTTAGTGAGCACGTACAATCTTAATTCATAATAAAAGTGGCAATCAGTTATGGAAATTACGGTGTCGAACACTAAGACGTTTACTAGTTAAAATGGAAAACGACAGTACTACGATCATCATACAGTTTACTAGCACCTACGTGATCGTGACCGGCGAAATAGCTCATCAAACTAGTACGAATCCGTGACTCCAAAGACCCCTTGAAGTGTTCGCACGATGCGTTTTTGGCATCAATTCGTGACACAAGGATTAGTATCCACCAGAGCTGTGAGAGGTTGCGAGGCAGTGAGCGAGAAAAACATCCACCAATATTACTTAATGCATAATTTTTCAATCCTCGCTTCGCACCGAATTGTTCAGCGCGCTTGAACCGCTCATAGGCTAGCGGCACCGGCACGCAGGTTACGCAAAGATGGCATTGGTCAGTCTTTGGATGGGTGACCGCTTGAAATGAACGCTTCCGTGCTTTGGAAGCCACGCTAGGCAGTTGATCCCGGCTGCTGTCTGTGACAGTAGTCGTTAAGCCGAGTTAGAGGCCTTCGGGCGGCTTAAGAACTTCTAACAGTTGACTTGCCCACTCAATTGATAAAGGAGGGACAACTGTTACTCGCGTCCGCTGGAGCTACCTACCACAACTTGTCCCCTGGGTGGTACTAAAGAGTGACAAACTTTAAAAGGCCAAAATAATATGCCATACGATTAAACAACCGAATTGTTGGATATGGGTTCAGTGGAGCGAGGTTTCTTACATATAAAACAAGTAAAATGCTTGTGTTGAGTGAGAAGAGAGAGTAATGTGTGCGAGGGACGTGAGGGAAAGCCAGCAAGGGATGTGCGTAGGCAACGCTCATTTGTTCACATTTCACAGCATCGCAGCACTCATCTGCACACATTTCATAGGTAGCTTCGCTTCGCATCCTTTATTTGCTTATTTTCTCACACATCTTTGGTGCAAGCGGTCACACAGTTCCACAGCTTCGCTACGCATCCTCGCTCCGCTACATCCCACAGCTCTGGTGGATGTCCAACCCTATGCCGCAATTGCCGCTTATTTTAGTATGCTCGTGCGTGACCAATGTTCGATACCATCGTTCCGAATGAACCGGGCCACGGCGAGTACATATCGTTAATGCAACTGGAAGTGGTTTAAAAATAAACAGTGCTAGTGCCTAACTGCACGTAACTGCTAACAATATATTCGAAGCATTCAGCAGTAAACGATATGGTAAAGCCAATAAATAGTTCCTAATATTTAACTAGTACTTACTAGTTTGTATTGTCCTATTTGTCCTTAACTAAACACGCGACCCATAAAGGGGGTATAAGGGACATGATATATTTTCGCGATGTATACTTTTTAACCGCCTTCAAAAAAAGGAGGAGTTTCTCAATTCGGTTGTATTTTTTTTGTTTGTGAGTATATGCTTCCAGGTGGGTCCCATTTAATTCAAAAATTCAGTTGGATTATGCGATCCACGAAGAATTGAGGGAACTCCTCAATTATATTAGGCACGAGTGTAGTGATTTTGATATTTTCTGTTATAACTCGCGTATTTACACCCGGAAATCATAAATTTGGTGGAGTGGAATTGATGATGAAGAACACAGATGACTTATGGAATTCCTCAATTATGTACTTAAAAGTACAAAAGTACGTCGCAGATTCTTATTAAGATTCCGTTGAAATAGCAACTAATGAACTGCCAAAGGTGGAATCGCCGGAAGTCCTCAAATATTATCGGCCCACATACCTACAGCGATTGGGTTTTTTCTATAGTAATCAACGCATTTGCTCTCGGAAATCAGTTCATGTGGTAAATTGGAAAATAAATGTGGAAATGTTCTCGTGGCTTGGCTTGGCGGAGTACTAAATGGAAGTCGGTTTAAACTTATTATGTTAGTAGAGTTGGTAAGTATTTATATGGAGACAACTTGTTACTGTTGCCAGAGCTCCTGCATTCGTCTTTAGATAATGGTCAACACAACGAATCATCAAATCAATAGAAGGTCGGCAGGAGGGTTTTTTTATTATTGAAAAACTTATAGCTTATTATCAAAAATCATATTTTAAGCTTTTAACCGCCGAACGTCATATAGTTCAGGCAAATTTCAAAACAGTCATAATAAATGATGGTGTCATTTATACACATAGTCTGATATATCAGAAGAGGGCCCGGGTGCAGGGTTAATTTATCTATTATGGCCAAAGACATAGAAAGTACTTAGTTCCGAAAATATATAACGATCTACCGGCCCAGATATAAAGTGCAAGTGTCACGAAACAATTGTTTAAAAAGAAAGTAAACGATGTCTTATTAAAGATATTAAAAAATTAAATTAAGCTAGATATCCTAAGTGTCTTAACTTAACTGAGTACCTATTTGTTCTAGCATAAGTAAATACCGTGCCTACATATATATTATTATTCATACAGCTTTTAGCTAATACTTGTAAAATTAATTAGGAGCATTGTCCGCCAACAAACCGCAATGTGGTTTGGCAGATTTGTATAGCTATAAGTATGTGAGAAAAAAAGAGAATAAATATTTATAAATTATTATTTTCATCTGTAAACCTTCTAACTGTTGTATACTGTTTTCGAATGGTCAGAGGGTCGCAAGCGTCCAAAGTCCAGTTTACCTCTCAAAATTGTCTACATAATGTGAATACTTGCCATAAACTCATACTAACTAAACTAGCGCAGACACCACTTCTCACTTCGTTCATATTTTATTAATTCTAATCAAAAGGAATCTCCAACAAGGTCGTTTCAATATTCAATTTTCAAAACATGTCAAGCTTCAAGCCCATAAACCGCCGTATACAACTTAATCGAAGTAACTGCAAAACAATTATTATCACGGCTCATGAACCTTAGTCAATAATCTTTTTCCACATAATCGAGCAACTTGAAATAATAATAGTAGTACGAAGTGACACATGCTACATTATTCTTGTCTAATGCGTTTATTTATTACTAGAATTGATTATTTCAGTAAAGCACTTTACTTACTTATAACCACCAATTAATTTATATGACAGCCAATTTGGCTCTAATAGGATTGGCGAAGGATCCGGATGAATTAAACGTTATTTATAAACCATAATTACTTGTAAAATATGCCCATAAGCAGCATCTATCTGTCCATAACAGTTCATGGACAAATATGGGTCATACAGAGACTGGAAAACGAAAAAAATACTTTTCGTCCTTAAAAGATAAGAAGACTGTTACTGATTATGATTTACGGAATATATTTTTATAGCACGAAAGTTGTCAGCAAGTACTTACGAGTACGGCTCGCCTGATGATTAAGTAGACTACGTACCCTAATGACGACTGTGACTCCAGAACAGTCACAATAGCATTATTTAAAAAAAATCCTTTAGATACTTAATAAATAAAAAAAAATCGTTATTGACGATTTCTCAATATACCTAATTTGAGACGTTGGTGCCGTTAAGAAGCGTAAGCCTTCTGGATTCTGGAAGATATCGCTACACGCCTCCCGAAGGCGTTGTAGGAAAGAACTTACTGAAAGATTTGGTGGCCGAACCAAATTGTTCCGGTAGCTCAGTCGGTTAGTAGCGACGGGCCATGAATGCCTGAGGTCGCCTGTTCGAATCCGGCTGTCGAAGCATTAAATTATTTCTTTATTTAAAAAAAAAAACCATGATAAGTTTCACTTACTCAGACGATTCCAAATGAATGGTATTCTCGCTGCACCTGACCAGTTGCACCAGCAAAACCACCAGCGCCCACTGGTTCTGCATCATCTGTAAAAACATTACCAATTTATGCGGTGAGCGTGATGGGCACCTTTGCACCGGGAGTGACGCGGGGTGGGTTGTTTGAGTAGTTTTAATTTAATTTTATTTCATACATAAAAAAAACTTTTTTTGAGTTCTTTGTAACTAATGTATAAATTAACTGGGCTTCGGCTCTAAGACGGATAAAAAAACCCTGTCTACTAGCTAGTAAGGGACGAATAGTTTATATGTCCGACATAAATGAGATAAGTAGCTACCTATAGCGATTAGATTGGAATCGTGTGAGACATTTAGCTATCGCTAGTAAAAAAGAGATTCAGCCGAGTAATGCATTTTAATCTCATTTCAAAGTCTTATTTCCGAAATGGAGTCGCTTGGAGACTTTCAGACTTCATCAATAATATCTGAATAGGCTCTAACTTATGCATATAATGCCGTAAACCCATTCAAGACCCATGACCTGCATATGATTCATACCTCTACGAGCGCTTTCCATTATAAAGCGGAAAAATACTGCTACGCGCTACGGCGTAACACGTATAACAATACATTTTTCACTTCTCATGCTCAAAAAGTGCATCATATTAGACTTGGCAAGCGGGGCTAAAGTAGTACATTTAGCCCCTAGGGAAAATATGCATACATATTTATGATTTATAAAACATTTTAATTTGACCACTCACAACAGTTCAATATTATATCCACCAATCATAACTCTTTAAAAAAACATTAGTATTTGCTATCGATTAACCAGAATACACCTAGACATTAAAATTGACCAATCAGGAAACAGAATTCAATTCAAACATTGGGTGTTTTTCAAGCGTGGTTAACTGCATACATGACTCATGTATGCAGTTAACCACGCTTGAACGTTTCGATGGAGCTATAGTCGGTCAGAGGCGTTTATTTTTTTAATTATTGTAAATTAGGGAATGAAAAACTCCTAAAGTTTGAATTGAATTCTGTTTTCTGATTGGTCGACTTTAATGTCTAGCTGTATTCTGATTAGTAGACAACAAACACTAATGTTATTTTAAAGAGTTGTGATTGGTGGATGTAATTGCATGACATAAGCTATGAAGATTGAGCGGGATAGACTACGCCGCTATTAGACGGTCAGAGGCGTTTATTCTTCTTGTGAATATTTTGTATTGTATTTGTCAAAACAGTTTATTAAAAAGAATGGCGCCAAATTGAACAATCTTTTCGCCTTGGTATAATTGTTGATTGTGGATGGATAATCTTTGTTTTTATTATTTTCTCGCAGTCGAAGTGAAAAGTAGAGTGTATAACTCTGGTCTAAATGCCATATTACCCCTCGAACTATTTCCCCTCACTTCGTTCGGGAAAATATCCATCTCGTGGTAATATGGCTTACTTTAGACCCTTGTTATACAATCTACTATTAAGACAAGATCGACTACTTGAGACCATCCTGATTAGCCTAGAAAGGTCTCAGCACCGATCTCTCTTAAAAGTCGCATACCGTAAACCGCTCCAGTATCGCACTAAGGACCTGAACATGGAAGCGAATGTTCTGACGGTCCGACAGCTGTTCCTTAGAAAGGTCATGTTTGCATATGGCAACAGTCACGACAAAAACTTTGACGCCGACACAAGACGACGGCAACGCTGGAAAACGCCCAAATGTAAGACCAAATTCTAGAGTCCATTTATCTCTCCTTTGGTCTTAAAGACCTTCTGCAAGTTTTATGCGGCCCTCTGGTCCCCCAGTAAAAGCATTATAACAAAATGACTGATGCAACACGATTACAGTGAGACGGAACTGCTCTTAACTGTACTCCGCTAGAAACAACTTTACGCTGTACGTACCTACAGTTTTAGATTTATGATATAATAATATTATAATGACCAAATTAACTCCAAGTACATATCACACACGCACACGCACGTGCACAAATTGTCCGTAAAACCTTAAATCAATTTAAAGCACGTGGCCCTGATCAACGTCATGCAGGAAGCCTTTTGGTCAACAGACACAAACTTAAAAGATCTGAGCAGTGTTACTGGTACATGGGTCCTAAAATTTATAATCAGGCGATTATAAATTAACCAAGTAATGTATAATTTACTTTAAAAACAAAGTTTTAACCGACTTCAATTTAGTACTTCGCCAAGCCACGAGAACATTTCCTATTTTTTTTACAATTTACCACATGAACTGATTTCCGATAGCAAATGCGTTGATAACTATAGAAAAAAAACGAATCGCTGTATGTGGGCCGATAATATTTGAGGACTTCCATCGATTCCCCAAGATCATCACCAATGGCACTTCATTAGTTCCTATTTCAACGGAATCTTATCAGAACCTGTGACGTACTTTTGCACTTTTAAGTACATAATTGAGGAATTCGATAAGTCATCTTGTGGTCTTCATCATCAAATGGGACCCACCTGGAAGCATAATACTCACAAACAAAAAGTATATACCTACATACGAACAAAAATTTTTTTTTTGAATCGGCTCATCAATGACGGAGTTCTGAGGTAACAAACATTGAAAATAAAAAAATACAGGTGAATTGAGAACCTCCTCCTTGTTTTTAAAGTCGGTTAAAAAGAGGCTAAAATGTGTGCGAGTGCATTTGTTAACCAACTGAAGAACTTCCTGACAGAAAAGCCTTGATGAATTCTTAACTAGCAATAACTAATAATGTAATAATTCTATTTCTGTTATTATAATACCTAGTAGCTTTATGTAAATTAATTTGTTTTCAAAAATTGACATAGTATTTGAATTGTTATTGCATTTGATTTGCCCTCTGAATTGACCACCTGTAAAATATTGTAAATTCTTGGATTTGAATGTAACGTATTTTGATAAGTTTTTATGTAAAGTGTTGTTGTAAGAATTGTATTGTATAATATCGATTCATTCCTCACATAAAATATTGATTGTTAAAATACATAAAAATATGTAAAATACAAAAGGTACCTACATTAAACTAGATTTCAAATTAAAACTAAAACTTACTTAAAAAGGACCTAAATAAAACTTAAAAAAACATTCCAAAATTTTGGCCCTTTGGCAGGGTATCACCCCCATCACGCAGGCAGCATTCCCGCGCTAAATTGCGGTAGCAAGTCTTTGCGCGAGAAAGCTGCCCGCGCGAGGGTGGCCTGTTGCCTCCTTCAGGCGTTTGCTGCGCCCCGTGAAGTCCTCGCGCGCCTTTACCCCACGAGCCAAGAGTCTCGACACCAAACGGAACGAACTCGTACTGGGTGCCGAGACAATTGTACTTCACCGCCTTTGCTCGTTCCCGCGCGTCTGCCGCCGCGCGAGCACGTCTGCTAGTCGAAGGAAGATAGAACGCAGCCAAGGTGACAGCGCAAGTGGCGTCCCACACCAGCGCACGTCCCATCTTCCACGGAATCAACGACATCCATGTACATTGTATTGTATATAATATAAAGCATTGTATACCCGTTTATTAGCCCTGCACGAAGACATGGTAACTAGTACTCGTATTGTGTAAGCTTGCACTCTACTGGGAGTCCTAGCTCAGGACCCAAAGACAATTGTATTCCGTGTAACGTGTATTTTGTGAAATAAATATTCCTTATTTCTTATTATACCTACTACACATCACACTTCACCGTCTTAACCACATTATCATGGGAAATGATTAGTAGTTTACTACTTTACCACATCACGGTTCCGATTGTGTGGAAATAAGTGGATTACCGGCTGTAATTTCAGGTATTAGGTATTATCTTGGCGAATTAACTTTGTATTGGTAGATCGTGGTTAGATGTTATCAACTGTTTGCTGGTGCAGGAGGAAAAATGTAAATTCAAAAACATACAGTGTGTAATTTAAATTAGACTCACGCATTTATTCCTAGAAGGAGTAGACAGATCACATGAAACTTATGTTCCAGTGCCACTTCTAGCATAAATGTCGGTATAAAAGATCGACATTGCAGTGATGGGTGGCTAGCCCATCGCCCACAACATACTTTAACCCTGCTCCCTCAGTCGACTCTAACGACACCCACGGGAAAAAAGGGCCACCCCCCTATTCCAACCCAACCACAACCACACGGGTACTTAATCCTTACTTATTATTATTATTAATCTTAGCTAACGCGGCTACGCGCTACGCTCGTATATTACAGAAAATCTAGGCGAAGAGACGCAATAAAATACAACCTTTTTTCGTGAAAGTCGTTCTATATACAATTAAACGATTTTTTTAATAGACTCAATGGTTCCGGTGATTACCTTCGAGGTTCGTCACAAAAACTTTTTTCTAAAGTTTACAAAATTTTCCTCTTTATAAAAAAATTAATATATCGATGAAGAACAGTCGCATTCCTAAAAGTTGTTTTAATATTAGGTATACCATACACAATTAGAATATAGGCTTGACGGCTCTGGGTCGGTCAGCACAGCACTTTTGCTGCTTCGCACCTTTGTCGCACCATGCAGGCGCCCGGAGCTGCGGCTGAGCTGGCGGCGGTGCGGAAAAGAGACAAGTACTCGGGCTTCTCAAATTATTTATTTGTAAAATCTCCTCTGGGACGCTACGCAGTGCGGTCAGCACTCAGCACTTTTGCTGCTTCGCACCTTAGTCGCACCATGCGTGCGCCCGGAGCTGCGGCTGAGCTGGCGCCGGTGCGGAAAAGAGACAAGTACTCAGGCTTCTCAAATTATTTATTCGTAAAATCTCCTCTGGGACAATACGCAGTGTGGTCAGCACTCAGCACTTTTGCTGCTTCGCACCTTAGTCGCACCATGCGGGCGCCCGGAGCTGCGGCTGAGCTGGCGCCGGTGCGGAAAAGAGACAAGTACTCGGGCTTCTCAAATTATTTATTCGTAAAATATCCTCTGGGACGCTACGCAGTGCGGTCAGCACTCAGCACTTTTGCTGCTTCGCACCTTAGTCGCACCATGCGGGCGCCCGGAGCTGCGGCTGAGCTGGCGCCGGTACGGAAAAGAGACAAGTACTCGGGCTTCTCAAATTAATTATTCGTAAAATCTCCTCTGGGACGCTACGCAGTGCGGTCAGCACTCAGCACTTTTGCTGCTTCGCACCTTAGTCGCACCATGCGGGCGCCCGGAGCTGCGGCTGAGCTGGCGGCGGTGCGGAAAAGAGACAAGTACTCGGGCTTCTCAAATTATTTATTTGTAAAATCTCCTCTGGGACGCTACGCAGTGCGGTCAGCACTCAGCACTTTTGCTGCTTCGCACCTTAGTCGCACCATGCGGGTGCCCGGAGCTGCGGCTGAGCTGGCGCCGGTGCGGAAAAGAGACAAGTACTCGGGCTTCTCAAATTATTTATTCGTAAAATCTCCTCTCGGACGCTACGCAGTGTGGTCAGCACTCAGCACTTTTGCTGCTTCGCACCTTAGTCGCACCATGCGGGCGCCCGGAGCTGCGGCTGAGCTGGCGCCGGTGCGGAAAAGAGACAAGTACTCGGGCTTCTCAAATTATTTATTCGTAAAATATCCTCTGGGACGCTACGCAGTGCGGTCAGCACTCAGCACTTTTGCTGCTTCGCACCTTAGTCGCACCATGCGGGCGCCCGGAGCTGCGGCTGAGCTGGCGCCGGTGCGGAAAAGAGACAAGTACTCGGGCTTCTCAAATTATTTATTCGTAAAATCTCCTCTGGGGCGCTACGCAGTGCGGTCAGCACTCAGCACTTTTGCTGCTTCGCACCTTAGTCGCACCATGCGGGCGCCCGGAGCTGCGGCTGAGCTGGCGGCGGTGCGGAAAAGAGACAAGTACTCGGGCTTCTCAAATTATTTATTTGTAAAATCTCCTCTGGGACGCTACGCAGTGCGGTCAGCACTCAGCACTTTTGCTGCTTCGCACCTTAGTCGCACCATGCGGGCGCCCGGAGCTGCGGCTGAGCTGGCGCCGGTGCGGAAAAGAGACAAGTACTCGGGCTTCTCAAATTATTTATTCGTAAAATCTCCTCTAGGACGCTACGCAGTGCGGTCAGCACTCAGCACTTTTGCTGCTTCGCACCTTAGTCGCACCATGCGGGCGCCCGAAGCTGCGGCTGAGCTGGCGCCGGTGCGGAAAAGAGACAAGTACTCGAGCTTCTCAAATTATTTATTCGTAAAATCTCCTCTGGGACGCTACGCAGTGCGGTCAGCACTCAGCACTTTTGCTGCTTCGCACCTTAGTCGCACCATGCGGGCTCCCGGAGCTGCGGCTGAGCTGGCGCCGGTGCGGAAAAGAGACAAGTACTCGGGCTCCTCAAATTATTTATTCGTAAAATCTCCTCTGGGACGCTACGCAGTGCGGTCAGCACTCAGCACTTTTGCTGCTTCGCACCTTAGTCGCACCATGCGGGCGCCCGAAGCTGCGGCTGAGCTGGCGCCGGTGCGGAAAAGAGACAAGTACTCGGGCTTCTCAAATTATTTATTCGTAAAATCTCCTCTCGGACGCTACGCAGTGTGGTCAGCACTCAGCACTTTTGCTGCTTCGCACCTTAGTCGCACCATGCGGGCGCCCGGAGCTGCGGCTGAGCTGGCGCCGGTGCGGAAAAGAGACAAGTACTCGGGCTTCTCAAATTATTTATTCGTAAAATATCCTCTGGGACGCTACGCAGTGCGGTCAGCACTCAGCACTTTTGCTGCTTCGCACCTTAGTCGCACCATGCGGGCGCCCGGAGCTGCGGCTGAGCTGGCGCCGGTACGGAAAAGAGACAAGTACTCGGGCTTCTCAAATTAATTATTCGTAAAATCTCCTCTGGGACGCTACGCAGTGCGGTCAGCACTCAGCACTTTTGCTGCTTCGCACCTTAGTCGCACCATGCGGGCGCCCGGAGCTGCGGCTGAGCTGGCGGCGGTGCGGAAAAGAGACAAGTACTCGGGCTTCTCAAATTATTTATTTGTAAAATCTCCTCTGGGACGCTACGCAGTGCGGTCAGCACTCAGCACTTTTGCTGCTTCGCACCTTAGTCGCACCATGCGGGCGCCCGGAGCTGCGGCTGAGCTGGCGCCGGTGCGGAAAAGAGACAAGTACTCGGGCTTCTCAAATTATTTATTCGTAAAATCTCCTCTAGGACGCTACGCAGTGCGGTCAGCACTCAGCACTTTTGCTGCTTCGCACCTTAGTCGCACCATGCGGGCGCCCGAAGCTGCGGCTGAGCTGGCGCCGGTGCGGAAAAGAGACAAGTACTCGGGCTTCTCAAATTATTTATTCGTAAAATCTCCTCTGGGACGCTACGCAGTGCGGTCAGCACTCAGCACTTTTGCTGCTTCGCACCTTAGTCGCACCATGCGGGCTCCCGGAGCTGCGGCTGAGCTGGCGCCGGTGCGGAAAAGAGACAAGTACTCGGGCTCCTCAAATTATTTATTCGTAAAATCTCCTCTGGGACGCTACGCAGTGCGGTCAGCACTCAGCACTTTTGCTGCTTCGCACCTTAGTCGCACCATGCGGGCGCCCGAAGCTGCGGCTGAGCTGGCGCCGGTGCGGAAAAGAGACAAGTACTCGGGCTTCTCAAATTATTTATTCGTAAAATCTCCTCTCGGACGCTACGCAGTGTGGTCAGCACTCAGCACTTTTGCTGCTTCGCACCTTAGTCGCACCATGCGGGCTCCCGGAGCTGCGGCTGAGCTGGCGCCGGTGCGGAAAAGAGACAAGTACTCGGGCTCCTCAAATTATTTATTCGTAAAATCTCCTCTGGGACGCTACGCAGTGCGGTCAGCACTCAGCACTTTTGCTGCTTCGCACCTTAGTCGCACCATGCGGGCGCCCGAAGCTGCGGCTGAGCTGGCGCCGGTGCGGAAAAGAGACAAGTACTCGGGCTTCTCAAATTATTTATTCGTAAAATCTCCTCTCGGACGCTACGCAGTGTGGTCAGCACTCAGCACTTTTGCTGCTTCGCACCTTAGTCGCACCATGCGGGCTCCCGGAGCTGCGGCTGAGCTGGCGCCGGTGCGGAAAAGAGACAAGTACTCGGGCTTCTCAAATTATTTATTCGTAAAATATCCTCTGGGACGCTACGCAGTGCGGTCAGCACTCAGCACTTTTGCTGCTTCGCACCTTAGTCGCACCATGCGGGCGCCCGGAGCTGCGGCTGAGCTGGCGGCGGTGCGGAGAAGAGACAAGTACTCGGGCCTCTCAAATTATTTTTTCGTTCCTCATGCGGCGGAGGTTACTGGGTGTTGGTGCTCGGTGGACAAAACCTTTTTTAGGGTAGTGGGGCGCCACTTGTGAGTGAGGTCTCGATCCTCGTTCTGGGTCATTTCTGGTCAAAGGTTAGCCGGGGGCGGGTTATTCGATATGTAGTCTTTAATTTGACTTAGGTTAGGTGGTATCTAATTGTAATTAAGGGTTTTTTTTATTATCATCCTATAATTTAATATTTATATGTTTATAAATATCTACTATTGACATCTGAGACTATGAAAACAACGTTAGTACTAAGTACTCATTATTTTACCATTAGGTAGTACACAGAATACTGAATGTAATTTGCCGTGTTTTTTTATGGAATCCGTACTCATTCAATGTCCAAAATAGTACCCTATTGTGATCAGATCGCTGTGTTTTAAAGATAATTGGTAAACTCGTGTCTCGGCATCATTTCCGTTCGTTTCATTATGTAAAATAAATGTCATGACTGTCATGAGTGTGACTGATGACGTCATTATATTCTGACAATGACGCACCGTCACACCTTGACAATTCGTCTCACTACCACCCCCGTAAATCCTCTTTAACTGGGAAGTGGGGGTCAATTAGACACTTACGTTTCGAATTTTAATTTGGTTTCTACGTATGCTCGTTCTGATACGTCAAATCGAGGTAGGCGAAACGGTTACCTATCACCACTTCGAAAAATGGCTTAGCTGCGAATAAGCCATTTTACCTATCAAGTTTCATACGTCCTATATTTTTCCTAAAATATGAAACTCACTTAAGCTAACCTACTGGGTTCTGTACGTAACTATTTTCTAAAGTTTGGATGTCAATGGTTACAGAATAAAATGCCTCGGGACAAATAAAACTTTGCTAATCAATAATTCGGAGAAACAATTTTTCGAGTATAACTAGGTATGTGATAGATTCCCACGCGCGAAACAAATTCATATCAAATTTGGATGCAAAAAGTATGTATTGGGTGGATTTAGATTAAATTTAGTTGCGTTATGAATGCCAATGGCAATGTAATTGCCACAAATAATAATGTCACTAAATCCATACTAGTTAATATCAATACTAATATTATAAATGGGAAAATGTATTGTGTGTTAGTTTGTTTGTTTGTCCGTCTTTCACGGCAAAACGGAGCGACGAATTGACGTGATTTTTTAAGTGGAGATAGTTGAAGGGATGGAGAGTGACAGCATAGTTATCGCCGAAATCATCCCGTAAGGGGAGCTGCGATATCCAGTTCCACGCGGACGGAGTCGCGGGCAGAAGCTAGTATTATAAGTTATTCAAAATAAACCTAGATTGTAAGTTACATTTGATGTGCCCTGCAGGGTTCAGGTTGCGAACTGTACGATATTGTCCTGTAAGACCAAAGTAAACTACATGAAGCTATAAATTAATATGAATATGAGCAACAGTAGTTGAATAGGCAGTCGTTACCTGTTACATTTACTAGATACATAGGTTTGGGTAGACTGGTATGATGTTTCGTACACTTCGTCCATACTGCTAATGATAGATAAATATGTCAATTTGGATGCATACTCGTACCTACACTTGTTACGTGCGTGACATCATAGTCAATTTGTCTATGTCTAGTTAAAACAAGAAAAGTGTCACTTGTCCCCGATTATACACCTATACAAATAATTTTAATCATTTAAAATTCAGATCCTTAACCAAGATAATCTTACATGGATAATGACGTTGACATCCGTCTCTTATCGTTATCTACCGCACAAAATTAATGGAAAAAAAAGTTTTATATTTTTTTCACAAAAAACTGTGAAGTGGCTCGTCTCTCTCATTACTCTCATTAGACAACACAGAGTAGGTTTTTGGACTAAATTTAAAAAAAAAGACCGCGTTGCACTCCTCTCCTGCCGAGAAGTGAAAACTTGAATATTAAAAAAAACTTTCACTTCAAAAATTACGATAATTCTAACATTGGAGATTTTTTGGTGTTTTACGTACCTACTTTAGATAATAAAGATTCAAATGGTAGGTACATGTCAAATAAGTTTTAGAGCGTCCATTATAGTTAGCACTCCTACTTAAGTTGACGTTGATGAATTCAAATAAAGCCGCTTCTGCCTAGCTAGCATGATCAAGTTTATGTCGGACATAAAGAATAGTAAATGGTTAAGTGCGAACGGGTCGAATTTTTTATATTCGACCTAAACTTGATCATGCTAGCTATGCTGATATCCGCAACTGTTTGCGGTCACTGCAATTATATACAGTCATTGAGTACGTAATGCGTGTGTCATGTGTGTTTATAGCCTTTATAGCGTGTCAAACGCGAGCGGAACACCGCAATTGTGACAGTGGGGCGCCGTTGACGGAACTTACACTTCCCTCACGCGATCCCGTGTGAATGACAGCTGCGACGCTACAACGACATCGAAAGTCGAAACTTGCATATGTCCCCCTCTGTGCCTGAACATGCAAGTGTGACAGAGATACGCGAAAGAAGCGTTTCATAGTAGCCACTCTGAATTCCAGAATGCGTTGAAAGGGAAGTACCGACCGAAAATGTGTTTTTGATCACATGTGATGCATGCTTATATTGCCTTGCAATTAACTCCCGTCACGGCTATTTAGCTGGAAAGTTTACTTTTTAACATAAATTTTAAATTTCCTGATTTGTAACCGGAAGAATATTAAGAACTAATTTGCTTTATTCTCCACTAACTATGACTTTTATGTATAGGTACATTAATAACTTGATGACTCTGTGAGCTGCAGAATTCGCGGGCCTGTATCGAGATATCAGTTGTTGTTTCTTATTTCGTTATACATACATACATTCACGCCTTTATCCCTAAAAGGGGTAGGCAGAGCACATGAAACTTATGTTCCAGCGCCACTTTTAGCATACATGACATACATGTATAACATACAAGGGTATAAAAGATCGACAAAATGTGATTCCGTAATACTGAATGGATAAATAAAACGGTATTGATTATTGAACCTGCTCACAAAGTTTCACGAGAATCGGTTAGGAAATGCGACCTGTAGATAGAGGAGGACAGCCGGACAGACGGACATACGTAAGGATTTTTGCCCAAGCTGAAATGAAGAGATTCGTTTGCTTCACTCGGTCGTAAAACAATTGTATGGCCAATCACAGTGGAAACCCGAAAAATGTATGGACACTTCCTTAGTTAAAGTAAAGTAAGTACACTTTAAAAAAAACCGGTCAAGTGCGAATCTGGCTCGCGCACCGAGGGTTCCGTGCAAACTAACAATTAACTCAAGGTAAAGTAAAAGTCCCAATATATTTGTTAAATTACTTATTTTAACCCAACACAATAGAATTCAATTTCAAACAACGAGTAACTTTTACACCAAGACAATTGAATCGCGATCTTTTTTTGACCTGCTATTGAAAATAAATTACGCGTCCCAATCCCAACCCCATTAATATACTAGAAAAATCTTAACAGCGCGAATGGGGTCAGCGCCATCTATCGGCCCCATTTGGTACTAACGTGCAAGGGCAATCGGCTTAGTATGTATGTTGGTCTTTTAGCGAGTATTGTTTATCACGTGAACTGATCTAGATTATTATTGTTTTATTTGATAGAGAGTACTTCTATTTATAGTTTCATAGGAATTCATACAGAAAAAAAAAACTTTTCCCGTAATATATATGTTTATTTTAATCGCAAGTAATTATTTCAAATTTTTCGCTTGAATAACTTCGGAGATAAGGGGGGGGAATGGTATTTTTTTTACATTTTCCTTCATAGATCAAAATTTTCCGAGTGTAGAAAAAAAAAGAAAAACTGCTTCAAAAAGTGCAACTCAAGTCCTTTTGAATGATACCCCACTTGACCCTATAGTTGAACTTTTTTTTTGCCCCCTCCTCATATTCGTAAGTTTTTATAGAAAAATTAAATGTATATTTAAATTTTTCATTTTCCATGCACGCGGATAACTCTCATTTATAACCATTCCAAGTTTCAAGTTGATAGCTTGAGTAGTTCGTGAGATATTTCACTTTGTGACAGACAGACAGACGGAAGGAGTCGCACCATAAGGGTTCCTTTGTTCCCATTTTTGGTACGGAACCCTAATAAGACCCGCTATGTAGAAATGCTATTATAAGACATTTGGGATCCAAGTACTTACTTAAGATAATTATTCGATGATCGAAATTACTAATGAAACGAGTACATTTTTTTATGTGATAGGAGGCAAACTAGCAGACGGAACACCTGATGGTAAACGATTACCGCCGCCCATGGACACCTGCAACACCAGAGGTGTTGTGAGTGCGTCGCTGGCCTTTAAGATGGGAGTACGCTCTTTTCTTGAAGGTTTGAAGGTCGTATCGGTCTGGAAATACCGCAGGCGACAATCCGTTCCACAGATTAGCTGTGATATCCCTTTGATATCCTATAAAAACGAAGAAACGTAGAAGAATTTGTCTGTTACAATTCTAATGTTCTATGGTATTACGTATATGTAGATCGGTAGATATTAGAGACACGTCACGTGTGAAATAGGTCAGAAAGAGGAAGAAAATTTCAAATAGATATTTTGGTGAGATTAGGGCATCCGGTGCCGAAGTAACACATACTAGTCCTATGTAGAACGCATTGATGTAGAAGGATAAGACCGTTATAGCAATCCATACTAAGTAACATTATAAATGGGAAAGTGTATGTGTGTGTGTGTCTGTTTGTCCGTCTTTCATGGCAAAACGGAGCGACGGCTTGACGTGATTTTTTAAGTGGAGATAGTTGAAGGGATGGAGAGTGAAATAGGATAGTTTTTATCCCCGAAATCATCCCCTAAGGGGGTGAAATGGGGGGTCAAAGTTTGTATGGAGCTGCGATATAAACGAGTTCCACGCGGACGGAGTCGCGGGCAGAAGCTAGTCGTGAATATTTTCATGCTATTTTTCGCAATGAATTAACTGCGATGTGATTGGCAATTATTTATGCTCCGTTAAGATTATTTTCCACGCGCAAATCGCCGAATGGAGCCAGGATTTCCATTTGGAACGACCAGTTAAATAAGACATCCGTCACGACGTTCTGACAAGTAGGTATGCGAGTGCGCGAGGTCCGGATGTCTTATCCACAACGATAACTGATAAGTGATATACTTAATTTACTTTAATACTATTTACTTAGTACTCCGCCAAGCCACGAGAACGAGAACATTTCCACATTTATTTTCCAATTTACCACATGAACTGATTTCCGAGAGTAAATGCGTTGAAATTAGAGAAAAACTCAATCGCTGTGTGTAGCCCGAAAGCCCGATTATATTTGAGGACTTCCGTCGATTCCACAAGGATCACCTTTAGCACTTCATTAAGTAGTTGCTATTTCAACGGAATCTTATCAGTATCTGTGATGTAGGTACTTTTGTACTTTTAAGAACATCATTGAGGAATTCCATAAGTCATCTGTGGTCTTCATCATCAATTCCACTCCACCAAATTTATGATTTCCGGGTGTAAATACACGAGTTATAAGTGACAAGATAGAGCATCCGTCACTGGCAGACACCGTTCGACAGAACGAGACGACGCTCCTATCTTGTCACTTATCGCGTGATAACTGACCATGACCATACGGGTCAGGTGCTCGAAATGACACACTCGCTAACAGCAAGAGATTAAGGACTATGTACTCATAATTGTTTTGCGTAGGTAATCTCCTTTGCCGCTGATTTTTTACCATCTCGGAAAGACAACTCGGTACAATCACGGTCAAACTTTTAGGTGCCTCCAATATACAGAAAAACATCATTTGCATACGATTATGTTAGTACAGCGCGCAACCCACGCATAGGTCAAGCAAGCTGACTAAATGCGATGACCCTAGCGCTTGCCATTACGAAAGAAGGCACAATGTGTCATGTAGAGCAATGACCTTTTAATGTTTCTTTTTTACTTTTATGAATATTACGGATGCCATTTCGATATATTTACGCACTGGGCCAGCGTGGGGACTACTGCCCTGTCCCTCTCATACATGAGAGGAGGCCTGTGCCCAGCAGTGGGACGTATATAGACTGATGATGATAATGGATATAATTCGTGATGGATAAATTTTTAATATATTATATTTATATATTTTTTAATGGGATATAAGCAAAAGGTGCCTCCTACTCCAGTCTTATTGTACATACAAACTTCCGCCCGCGACTTCGTCTGCGAGGACAAGGGATAAAAACTATCCTATATTTTAATCCAGGCTATAAACTATCTTCGTGCAAAATTTTTAATTTCATCCTAATCGGCTGAGCCGTTGAAACGTGATTGAGTAACAAACATTCAAACATCTAAACATCCAAACATCCAAACATTCGCATTTATAATACTAGTAGGATAATCAAATCATCCAAGCCTTCGCATTTATAATATTAGCAGGATTACTATTTTGTATGAGCCCTCACAATAAGAGGAGAAAAAAAAGTGTGTTCCAGCGTAGCGTTTAAAGATATCAGATCTTTGAATGCTACGAACCGATTTTGATAAGCCAGGTGGCAATCGATATGAAATTGTACTCCGGGTGACATAGGCTGTCGACCAATAAGTACTATTTGAGTATGAAAACGATTTTTTTTACTTTTCCGTTCATAACTTTCTGTGCTTGTTATTGAAAACGACTTGGCGCTAATACGACATCGGCCCCACGCTAACCTAGAAGGCTGAGTTCAACCACCGTACAAATTGACATACTAATTTGGAAACGTAAACATTGTTATGTAAAAGGCTTTGCACAGTTAATCCTCTACCCATAACTAAGCGGAAACTGACTTAAAGCAGGTACATTTAAAACAGAACGTAATGCATAAGTAGGCTTGACATGACGACAAATCTACAGTAGGTACCTACACCTCGGTGGTTTTCAAATGCAAACAACTAATTGCTTGTGTACATAGAACTCGCGTCACTTTTTTTTAATTCGAAAAATCTGAAATCATTATCCTAATTATTGCCTGCTCACTAAAGTCACTAAAATTTATATTTTATATCAATAGCTACCTATCGATATTAGTTAGATAAAAATTATGTACATGTTATAAGTTACCTGATTGTTGCTACACCCTTCCAGGGTCCATGTATCTTATATAGTTTTAAGGACTTGGTTGCAAATAAATCTTATCTTATCTAATCTCATCTTAAATTCACAATTCCTGCAGGACAGCCGAGCACCCTGACATACGAAAGAATTATCCCCCAGGTGAAACGTAGAGATAAGAACTTCGTTCGCCTCAGTCGCTCGTTCAATTATAATGACCTAGCAGGAGTGAAATGTCCTAAAACAAAGACGACGACGGTAATGGTGTCGTGACGATGTCGCAAGACAATCACCTCACTGGTCAATCCACCTGTCAACTCACCTGTCACCTCGCGCCTCAAGCCCTCAAGCCTAATGTGACAGACAAGATAATTTGTTTAATTTGACAAAATATTGGCTTTGTACTAATGTTTTACACATACGAATAGCAAAGTGCAATAGTTACTGTTTGTATATATTTTTTTATTATAAGGTGCTTAAACTATTCAAATAAGGATAATTTTAATAGCATGTATTAAAATTATCCTTTGATGTGTGTATCGATAAGTAGGACACCACTAGGGGTGAGATGATTTGGCAGTTGTACCTTATTCACTAACCGTTTTTGACATTTAAATGACAGAACGGGTTTGTTTGTCGTTCTCTGATGGTTGAGATTCCGTTTTTCTAAGATCGTCTGTTCAATCGACACGCATAGAAATCTACAAACATTCCTATACAAACCCCCATATGGGTGAATACATAAGGCGGGTAGATTTCTGGGGAAAGTATTATTTTCCGAATCTTGGGTTCGCTATGAAGACACACTTAACATACAAAATTTTATCCATGGGTTCAGTGTCTGGTTTGGATAGTTACAAGATAACAACCAGAGAGACGGATATTGATAGACGACGTTACTACTTATCGCATTTAAAATAAGTACAAAGGGCCTGTTTCACAATCGCCAGATAAAGTTATAGTTAAAATTATTTAAACTAAGCTCATGAATGGCCATTGTCCTGAGCTCATGAATAGCCTTTGTTTGCGGTCGACACTTGCAAATACAATGCACATTTTATGTGGCGCTAACCTTTTTCTTGCAAAAAATGGCACGCGTCCGACCACAGTCGTATTGTTAGACTTGAATGCTATTGTTCTGAATATAAGAAGTCAGTGGTCTTCTGCCGCAAACAAAGGCTATTCATGAGCTCAGGACAATGGCCATTCATGAGCTTAGTTTAAATAATTTTTACTATATCTGCCAGTTAAAATTATTGCTATCCTTTTCTTCCGTCATATAAAAGAAAAGTGGCAGCCAACATTTTATCTGACGGATATGTTTTAATTGGAGATTGTGAAACAGGCCCTAAGTGTAGAATAGAATATACATAAAACTCATAACCTACCGTCAACTCTACAGTCTCAGGCATTATTACGAATCTTTATTTGCTTGCTAAATAAAGTTCTGCAACTTGGCACTCACACAACTTCACTGCATTTTATGGATTTTTGCATCCCTAAAACTGCAGTCTCTCAAGTCTACTCAACTCCAGTAACTGTAGTAAGTGATTGCCATCAAGTCACAAAATTCTATTTAGCAAGCCTGAGATTGGCTGTACGAAATATCTCACAACTTTTTACGGTGGAAGAGTTTCGAGACATGGCCTCTTCACTTCTTTTTGAAGGATATTGTGTGATCAATACATACAAATAATAAATGAAGTCCCATTCTTACTTTTTCATTTTTTGGGCCATTCACTTCAGATGTAACTTTGTAATTATATATATTTATATGGGATTACACAGTTATTTATGCAGTTGGTGTATCTAGAAAATTGTACCGAAATTGCTAAATATTTTAGTTTTTCCTTGATTTATATTCTAACCACTAATTGTATTCTTCAATCTTCTATGTCTGCTAGAAGTGCCTTAGACTTTTGATGATCGGTCAGTAAGTCGGTGAGTGAGTGACAATATTAAGAAACTTTGACTAGTTATAATCCTTAAAATACTGGTTCAAATTGAATGAAATTTGAAATATACCGTGTTTATACAATGTCTGCTTGATTACTGAAAATTCAGGCTTATAATTTTATCCACAACGAAGTTATAGGGGGGGGTCGAAAATAGCCTAAACTGCTTTGAGAAAAGGATTGTACAGTCAGCATTAAAAGTAGCTACGTCAAAAGTTCTTATTCCCTTTTAATAAAGACTTGTGATTGTGACTTCTTCGTTTGCGTAGCTACTTATAATGCTGAGTGTACGGTTGTGCCACTGTTTTGCTCGACTAGGCGGGGGCACTCCAGTGCCCCCCTGATACAAAACAACGTACCTATTATTTTAATTTAATGCTATCAGAATAACCTCGACTGCTTTTTTACATTAACTTTTCGATGTTATCTGCAACCCATGTTTGTAGTTTTAGTGTAGCACGTTGATTATTATTTAGGCCGAATGGATTCCAATTTATTTTTCACATTACTTCTGCCCTCTGACTCCTCTGACTCAGTCTGCGTGAACTCGTTTATATCGTAGCTCCTTACGAACTTTCGCGCCCTGTTTCGCCCTCTTAGACGATGATTTTCGGAATAAAAAGCATTATGTATGTTAATGCAGGTTATACATTATATGTATTCCATAATTATGCCTAAACATGTACATAATTACAACTGTATCCTAGTTTAGGCAATAAACTTGTATATTAGCCCCTAGGACCATTTCTTTTAGACGTAATGTATTAATATTGTATATCAATAATCCTGCTAGATATAAGTTTTGTTGTAAATAGCTTAATTAGATAGAGATTTTACCCTAAATAAATCATTTTTTTTATTCCTATTAATCCGTTAAGCCGTGTTTGCGTGATTGAGGTCCAAACTTTAGCATTCATAATATTTTGCAAAATTTCCAGGGATACGACTCGCTTGACAGACTCTAACAGGCATTTTAAGTTTATTATTTTAGGTTTATTCACGATTTTCGCTACAGTGGTAGCAATCCTACTAATACTACTCGCTTAAACGGCTCAGCCGATTTTGATGAAATTTAGCACAAAGATAGTTTATAGTCTGGATAGCCTTATCCCAGGTCCACGCAATCGAAGTCACGGATGGAAGCGAGTTAGTTAATAAGGGATAAAACTGACCAAGATCGAGTCGGACTTACGTAGCGGTGCACGGTGAAACGCGCCGGGTTGGCTGCGGGATCAGGCGGCCCCATGGCCCTCGCTGAAAGATTTTCGTATTTCTTTCCATTGGGGCCTCCGCGGAGACACAATTGTAAGTATTGTAACCCAGGCTTCTTAAATAGGAGTTCGAAGTTTTTTTTTCTCGTTCAGTAGGCTGCCGGGCCGCGTGCTCTCGAACGTGTTAATACAGACGCAATTTCAGATCTTTTCACAACGAATATTAACAATAATTAATTATTATGAGTTACAAATCCAATGAGAAAGAAACATTATTAATCATCGAAAACCCTAAACTAGCTACTTATTACCTATAACAAAACTAACTTTAAGAAAGGACTCCTAACAGTTATTCCAGCTAGGTTACAACTGCAGCATTTTCGCTCACAATCACAATGTTGTTTTACTTTATGATTGTGAGCTGTTTCACGAGGCTGATAGCGGAATAATGACCGCATACTACTAGCTTTATCCTGTTTAGCCTCGTCGAATTTAAAACACTTCCGATTTAGACTTTAGTCGAGTTGCAGCATTTATCTTGTATATTTTACTTACCTACATTCTATAAACGTATATTGTATTTTTTAGGCCGCGTTTACGCTCTGGCGTATATTGTTGCGCGAACGCCTCGTTCGATCTGTGAAGAAATGTTTTAATACTTTGTCTATTGTAAGTACTGCAGTGCTCTTACGTGGATTAAACAAGCAATTATATTCCACACTCTTGAAATTTGTCGTTTCAGTGTCAGTTCAAAAGGGGTATTTAATATGAAATAGTTAACGACGAGTCATTGACATCGTAAGAGGAGGTTCGTATATCGTAGTCATGCTAGAAATCAGAAAGAATAAATGAGTACTTAGGTTATACGGAATGGTGGAAAAGAAAGCATTATTTGATAAAATACCAAATATGTAGGTACTTAACACATAATCACTAGAGCATTTTCAATACAACTTGTAAAGACGTTAGGGCTTATTTAGTACGGATACTCATGACATGATTAATGATTATCTAATAAATATTACCTAATAAATACATGGTATAACATGTTGTGTGTGTCATCAAAACTTCCTCGTGCAAGATTGTAGAAGAGTTTACCTACAATATGACCGTTATTAATTAAAAATTCCTATGGTTAATTAATTTATTTATTTAAGGATCACCAACACCAAAATGCTAAGATGCTTAGCCACTTACAGGTGACCACAGCTCACACACATATTTAATAAAGAGTAAATACGAAAAAGTAGCAATAGTACAAAAAAAAAACAAAAGAAAAAAATGACACAATAAAGATAATAAACAAACAGAATGGTATCTAAATAGTGAATTAATCACAGTGTCGGCACAATCACCTTCCAGACTCCAGCGTAGTTAGATGAGAGATGATAATTTTTCTGAATTTATTTATATTTTCTGAATATAGTGTTTGAAGATTATTTTTGTTGTTCTCGCAGGCATATTGTATATTTCACCGTTTTACATAACAGATAGCTGTTTCACAAAGCAGCGTAAGTATGATCAGGCGGATTGAATACCGCTGAATGAAAATTCACTGGCTTGTCAAAGGCCTCCGTTAGGTACGACGACGAGCGCAGTAACGAGGAGTTTTAGGCAGAACTGCGACACTACAGCGAGTGCGGCGGTGGCGGATGGCGATAGCCAATCACTTTTTTATGCGTTTTCCAATTAATAGAAGCGGCGGCAGAAATAATGTGCCTGCTTTGCGCTAGCGAAGGCCATTATCCCAAAGCAAAAAAAAATAGTTTTATTATGATTAAGGGTCAAACGGTTGGCACGAAACCAGTCTGAAGCAATTTTCATTCCTTTTTCTGCCGCAGCAACGTTTTTTCCTAGCCATATGATTACAGAATAACTGTGTCGTCAGCGTGGCAAACTTTTCGGAATCTGGAATTTTCAGGTTTAGGATATCGTTCATGTAAATAATGAAACGAGTGGGTCCGAGTATGCTGCCTTGCAGCACGCCAAATTGAATTTGCTCCACAATACTGCTAGTAGAACCCACTCTGACCAGTTGAATCCTCCCAGACAGATAGCTCTCAAACCACGACAACGGTACAGCACGTACCTATGCCTAACATTTGTAGTTTCCGTAGCAAAATTTTAATGGACAAAGTGCAAAGCAATCTAGGAAGACGCCCCCACACTTTGAGTGTTTATCTAGATAAGAAGAAACAAGGTGAATAAGAAGTGTGGTGACGTCCTCGGTAGTAATATTCTGCCTGAAACCGAACTGTCTCTCAGATAGAAAACCGACCACCAGCTTCCCAGAATGTTTGATAATATGCTAAGAAGAGATATCGGCCTGTAGTTTCCAGGAATATCTTTGGGACCGTCTTTATGAATTGGAACGACCGCTGCTATCTTCAACTGCTCAGGGAAACAGCCCGAGCTGAGATTAAGATTATAAATGTGAGTGATCGGCTCAATACAGTATTTTTTGACATATTTCATAAGCTGGTTATTAATCCTATCCAGGCCTGGTGCACTCTCATCCTTCAGTTGCATGATAATGGATTCAATTTCTTTACAGTCTGCATGAAAAAGCACTTTCCGTGATACTACTGAATTGAATTGAATTGAATGATGAAATATATTTATTCAATCTGAACTAAAATTGCGTGAATTGCATCTATCGATTTATTTCTCGCTTCAGGCGACATTGCCGCGAAAATATATACCTGACGGCTTCGAACATGTCACCGGTCGACGGTCGTGACATTTAATACGTGAGTTTAATCGTAGATTCATTAGTAGTATTTTTCTATAAGATAACATTTATTTTCTTAAGTATACCGGGTGGAAAGGCACGACGATCCTTCCCGCAAAGGGGGGTTAGTTTAAGTGATGGAAAATCGATTCGTAATGTTTAGATTTTTTTTTACGATCAATTATTAAAAATAATAAAATTAATTAATGTTCTTCTGTGACAACCCTACTATTACTATACGTACTAATTATCGTTTATACATATTGATAAAGGTCACTGACTCTTGTGTTATTGTTAAAATGTTACTGACCCTAATGAGGGTGGTCACTTGCAGTATTTTGCATTAAAAGTTAACTGCCTATAACTTCAAAACGGTTATGAATATGAGCCTAGTTTCTTTAGAGGAAATACTGTACTCAGTCTAAACAATCCCCCTTTTGCGGAAGGGATCGTCGTGCCTTTCCACCCGGTATACAAAATGATTATTGACATTAACTAAATTAAAATAAAACTTGTTAAATCTAAAAAAGGCCCTCGAGGCATGGAACACGTACCCACGACTTTCAAACAAAAGCCGCTTGAGAACTTAAGTGCAGAATATATAAATTAAAGGATTGGTATCAGTACTCTTAACAATAACGATTGACGTGGGTTGAATATGGGCACAAAAAATATTATTTGCATTGCACCTAACAGCAGTTACTTAGCTTTAAGGAAAACTTTAAAGGATTTTAACAGGGCACTTTAAGTGTTCTTATCCCACCTACCTATTTTTATTAAAAGAAAACAAGATATTATGACAAAAGTTAACAGTTTAACACCACTTGTCTCATATAATAACTATAATATTGTACCGTAAACCTACTTACAACGATGGTAAAGAAACCGGATACTCGAACGAATGAAATGAAAGTGGTACTAATACTTAAATTGTGGTCACCTTTACCATTATTGATAGGTATCCTTTGATATCCACTGCTAGTCTGCTACAGTACACTGTCACTTTTAATCACTCGGATGTTTGACTCAACGCACTCAAAGAATCTCAAGAATGTATTTGTTTAAAAACATTTTGTTACAAAACTAATAATTGTTTATAAACTCACAATGTTTTTATTATTCCCGCCAACAAACTTTTATTTCATCGCACGCCGATTCAGCGCAACGAAACCGGATTGGCGCGGATTTTGTTTTATTTCTTAAACTGATTTTTTTATTTCTTTTTTTAAAAGCGCGAAGGATGTGCTCGCGGTACTGAGGACGACAGTATTGTGGCTTGTTGTTGATAAACCGTTTATTTTAATAAGCGATTTTATTATTGTTTCGCGTACGCCTCCGCTTCGGGAGCATTATCGGTTTTTTGATAAAGCGCGCGCGCGAACGTTGGGCACGGTCCGTTCTGATTGGCCGACTGAACTGCGAGCGCCATAACAAAGCGATTTGGCGGGAGACCCACGTCTGGCGGGCGCTGTCTTGTCTAAAGTCACAGAACCAGCCACTTTACTTTCTTCGAAAATGCGCGATAAACATATACATAATTGATTAATTAATGGTTTTTGCTTTTCGTTTGCGTAGAATGCGTTAAAAAATATCGTTTCCAATGCGAACTTTCACCCCATTCCTCCCCCTTAGCACCTTTTTTTCAGGAATGATACTGCCTATCTCTGTACCTACCAGAATTCACTAAAATCCATACAACACAGCCTGAATGAGTTACTTCTCTGCTATAATAATATCAGAAGTCTTATGTCCAGCAGTGGACGTCTTTCGGCTGATATGATGATGATCACATCACACATCACATCATCAGCCTATATATACGTCCCACTGCTGGGCACAGGCCTCCTCTCGTGTATGAGAGGGAACGGGCAGTAGTCCCCACGCTGGCCCAGTGCGGATTGGGGACTTCGCATACACCTTTGAATTTCTTCGCAGATGTATTGCAGGTTTCCTCACGATGTTTTTCCTTCACCGAAAAGCTAACGGTAAATATGAAATCATATTCCGTACATAAGTTCCGAAAAACTCATTGGTACGAGCCGGGATTCGAACCCACGACCGCCGTTTGACAGCCGCATGCCTGAACCACTGGGCTACCGTAGCTTAGCATATGATGCATGATGATGATGATGATGATGAATAATATCAGAAGCCTTTCGACTTCCAGAGTTTTCGAGCTAGTAAAAATTGAATACGTCAACATCAACGTACGTACAAAGATGTAATTTTCTTCGGCAGCAACAATTATCACGAGACAAAGGGAGGCGTAACTAATTGACCCCCGTTAGATACAATGTACACAAAATGAGCGTGTAATGTGCATATTCTAAGAAACTATCTATGTAGGTTCATTTCAGACCTTCTGTGGGTTAACTACATTTTTAACCCTTTACAAACTTTGTAATGAGTTTTTAAATACACATATATGTAAACCACCTGTTTAGTTGTTTTGGAAAAAATGCTCTTTTCACTTCTCACGCTCTAAAAGTGCCTCTTAATGCTGTGTGTAGGCGACATAAAGTCGCTTTTTATGCTCTAAAGAGTGCCTAAAGTAAAATCTTCGTCGAAGACCAAGGCAATCGGTCCAACAGCCACACGAGCAACTTAAACTTCATAGACTTTCCTTTTGTTTTATTTTTTTAATGTTTCGCTAGTATTCTAAGACCAAGGCAAGGATACTAACAGCCAAAGTACTCAATAAAACTTCATGAAATAGACTTATAGTTTCCATTTTCTCGCAATCGAACTGAAAAGTAGAGTGTACAATTCGTCCATAAAACCCATTTTACACTCAATTTTATATCCATTCTCGCTAGCAAGCTCGCTCGGATGGATAAACGTCTCGCGTAAAATGGTGTGTTTTATGCACTTGTTGTAAAATACTATTTTATACCAGCAGTGCCATATCGGCTAGAGCCCGCATTTTACTTTTGTTTCAAAATTACAAATAAATTATTTCAGGATGGCCACGTATAATTATGAGATGTCTATGATAAACTGACTTTGAGTTTTCATTTTTGTACAAACTTTTACCCCCTTCACTCTCAGAGAATACCTAATTAGGTAACTTATTAATAATAAATAAAAATAGGTAATTAGAGACAGACATAAAGTTCGACAGAGTTTACGTTCGTAGGTATTCGGTGCTTTAAGAATTACTTCTCCTCGAAGTCGTACACTCTTCAAAAAAAATATGTTTTTATAGAATTAAAACACCACACGTTTTTGTAACAGTCCTAACTGCACTCAATAAGTTTGTCACTTTCTCATATATAAGTATAATAGCTTTCACCCATATCATAAATAATAAAAACTTAATGTTGAATATTTTTTTTTACTAAAATGATGAAATAAATATACTACATATTAAAACTTAACTTATAACTAAAAAAAACATGCAAGCTATTTTTATTACCTACTGGCGAATTGAGTGAACTGCGCGAGCGCTTGGTGACCCGGTCATCGTGACCCGCTCTGTGGCGGTGTATGCTCGGCCGCTGTTGTTGCGAATTCCTCATTTTATTTTATTACTCTGGTTCTAAACACTGTACTTATATTTATATCTACTATTTGACTTGTAATGTACGATTCCCACCGAACAGGCCGGGCCGGGTCGCCTGGCGCCGCGTCGCAACGGGTGCGCGCGCGACCACCCGGCGGCAGCCGACCGCGTTTTAATTTAATAGAGTGCAGTAGGCAAAAGCCGTACGGAGCCGGTCACATGTGATGACAGCCGACCACAGCCGTCCACGTCCGCGAGGAGCCGACTGGCCACAAGTACATTCAAATATGAAATTAACCTCTATATTAAAGCTTCAAATTCCTTTGGCAACTTGTGAAATGCGCAAAGGGGCGCTCTGGACCGGCCCGGTCGGTGGGAATCATACATAAAGGGATACCGTGCGTTTGTGTTATACTGGTGAATTGGCGTTATTCCTCGTTCCCGTTGCACAAACAAGGCCTCCAGGCGGCATATTAAATATATATAGATAAGTTTTTTGTTAATTTTAATCACCTCGGCGATAGGTAGATCTATCGCCGGCATCGGATTTACACCCTATTTTTAATAAACTGCCTTGTCATTTATTTGGGGCGTTTTATTTCTTAGTTTAAAAAACGTGACAAGGCATCTCCTAAGGATGCGTGGAGGCCATATTAGAATCATTTTTCTAAGAAACGGTGTCACTTTATTACATTAGTATGAATTAAAACCATTTGATGTCCAAAGAGGGCACCGAACTGAGAGTTCGATTTTATTAATAGGTAATACATGAATAGCCCTTCCCTTCCGTGACGTCAATGGCAAGAGAAGCCAAAAGCGCCTCTTCAGATTACACAAATGGAACACCCTACTTTAAAACTCTTTAAAAAATGGTGTCAAAAGTTTATAAATACAATCGCTTGTCTTTGTTCTAAAGCGATAAAGATAGAATAGATGACATCTCATTTTTAGGGTTCCGTAGTCAACAAGGAACCCTGATAGTTTTGCCATGTCTGTCCGTCTGTCTGTCTGTCTGTCCGTCCGTCTTCTGCTTAGCTCAGTGACCCTTACAACTAGAAAACTGCAATTCGGCATGGGGTAATATAAACCAATCACGCGGACAAAACTGTAGAATAAAATCCAGAAAAAAAATTTTTTTAGGTTACTTCCCTACATCTAAATTAGTGATGTATTTTTTTTTCTCGTTTCCCGTTATACTGTGGGGTATCGTTGGATAGCTTGTTCAAAAATATTACGGGCTTTCAAAAACTATCTTTCAAATCAGTTCTGTGTTTGCGAGATAATGGGATTTAAAATTTGTTTTAGAATTTTATAATTGTAATAATTATTATTTTTTGTTTTTATTTTACTTTACTTTACTTTTTTCTTTTAATCGTATTTGATGTGTGATATGGGCGTTTTATGCCTGAAAATAAAACTTAATTATTATTATTATTCTCTTTATTTATTCTTGTTCTTAGTCTAGGTTTTTACAATACTGATATAAAATATAAAACTATATATACAAAACATAAAACCGTTATAAAAACCTAACCTAGGGTACCGCCGGCAGCGAGGCGGGGCCTAAAGCTGCCGGTGGTCAGGGCGTCAGAGACAGGAACCTCCTGACTATTCGCGCAGTATCCAGGAGTACCGCCTTCTGTATCTGACCCTTGATCCAGCCATCTAGCGAGAGTCTCTTGAGGTGATGGTCGAGACTCTTCGCTATTAAACCGTTCGCCGAAACGACTATCGGGACGATGATCGTCGAATCAACATCCCACATGGCGGTTACCTCGTGAGTCAGGTCTAGGTACTTGCTGGCTTTGTCCTTCTCGGCCATCACGAGGTTCTCGTCATGGGGGATGGTGATGTCGACGAGCACTGCCTGGCGTTTCAATCGATCTATCAGCCACGATATCAGGCCTATTGGCAAGAATAGTCCTGTCCGTGATGACAGATCGATCCCAATAGAGCGTGGCACGACCATTTTCGAGAACTGGCGCAGGTGTGTACTTATAGTAAGGCACTTCGGAGACCACAAGACCGTATAGCAGAGCAAGTTGCTGGTGAATAATTCTGGCTACAAGGTTATGTCTGTGCAAGTACCTACTCGCCGTTTGCAAGATGACCACAACCGGAGATAATATGCCTGAGTGACTCCCTTATTATTATTATTATTAAAGCCCTAATTTTTGTTCGAGTCATGTGTTCCCCCCCCCCCCCCCCTGCCGGCTAAATGGCTACTACTGGGGATGCGAAAAAAATCGTGTTAGTAGTACATACAATGAATTTAAAAGGAATACTATCACGGACGAGTAGGCATAAGTAGTTAGGTTCCGAGTAATGGTCGATCTACTTCATGTGTTCAAATTCGGTCGACGCAACCGCACCGCACGTCGATGTAACTAAACAGACAGGGAACTACGGAACCCTACACTGCTCGTGGCCCGACACGCACTTGGCCGCATTTTTTTGTGTAATACGTAACTATGAAACAAAAGAAATGGTTTAAACTAACTATATTTTCCTAATGGATTTTGAACTTTTGAGCCTAATTTGTTATTAATTTGTACATACTACTCGGCGGTCGGTGACGGCGGTGCGTCATCTCTTCTCGGAATTTGACTTGACTTCCTAGTAGCTAGGTATATAGTGTAGATCGAATGTTTAGATCTTTGTTTTTGTGATATACTAGTTCAAACCTAAAACATTCAATCAAGGCGAATAAAGAAACTATCGTTAACAGCAAACTTCTCTACCCCTATTGGCATATACCTTTGTGGCCCCGGACGTGGACCGACTGGGTCACCATGGACTATTGTTGACTAAAAAGTGCAGGCCGCTTTTCAAGACATGCGACACTTAATGACATAATCCGTCGATCTTCTGCCACCATCGATGTGCCTCTTCTTGAGCCGCTTGGCATTGTTAGAGACATCACACTATGTGGCGTCTCGTTAGATAGCTTGTTCAAAAATATTGTGGGTTTTCTCAAAACCATTTTTCAATTCAGTGATTCGTTTGCGAGATATTGGGCATTAAAGCCTTAATTTGTGTTCGAGTCATGTGTCCGTTTTTTTTAAGATTTAAAGTAGTTTTAATTTAATTTAGTTATCATATTGTATTTACTTTAGAAAATAAATAATCCATCTTCAACTTTGCCATAAGGTTCATATCGTCGCTTGTGAGCTGTGTCTTCATCGGTAGGTTACCTAACCTAACCTAACCGAACCTACCTTTAAAGTTGCAAAGCAATGATTGGCACAGTCGTTTTCTAGACACAACTAGCAAGAACCACTTGTATGTAATATGAAATATTGAATGGTCTCCTTGTTTGCATTCCTTTTGATTTTTGTACATTACGAGTATGTCACTCTCAAATAAATAGGTAGGTAGTAGTTCATTAACGTTGTTTTGGTCTCTGAAAGTGATAGATTTCTAGTATTCTTAATAATCTTACCATTCTCACCTCGTTTTTTTGTTCGATTTAATAGTACATTACGTAACTAGGGCGGTGAATTCGTAAATGCCCCAGATCGCAGGTGTTTGTGGCCCGAACCGAAGGTGAGGGCCATGAATATGCGCTCGGGGGCTTTACGAATTACCGCCCGTGTTGCGTACAAAATTTTACGTCTTCACCTGGCCACAATGCGAGTTTTCCCGTACGCGCAGCGTGCAGTAAAACTCGCATTATGGCCAGGTGTGACGTAAATATATTATCGTACCTATTACAAAAAATATAAAAGTGTATATGTACTAGGGAATAGTAGCCCTAGACGACCAATCAGTGGAGAATCTGAGAAAGATGGACCTAAAGGCAAGCCTAGGTTTCCGTAAGGTCCAGTTTCGGCTACTCCCAAGGCTCAACAGCCGGAACCTGACACGTCCCCAACCCCACCACCGCAAAACCCGACAACCTCGAAGGACCCCAACCAAACACCCGCCCGAAAGGTCCCTCCGGGACCTAAACGGGCAGTCCTTCCCAATCCTGCTTCCCATCCTACAGCGGGCACATCGGGAACACGGCGGTGTCCCACCAACAGGGGGGGCAATAGGGGCTCCAACCGCTCCAGGGGTCGAGGAAGAGGGGGCCGGCAAGGGCAGGCCCACGCCCAGCGCCGGGGCCAATAAAGACGCAGCCAACGGGGGGGTGACTTTCCTGCAGGCCAATTTACACCACGCCATCGCCGCCACAGCGGTAGTAGAAAAACTTTTCGGCGAAAATGGCCTGAACATCGCCCTCATACAAGAACCATGGATCAACACCAAAACCATGGGAACAGGACTCAACAAAGCGGGTAAGGTATTAATACACGAAAAAGGATCCAAACCAAGGGCCTGCATCGTGTTTAACAAAAACATAAATTTCTTACCTGTTACAGAACTATGCAGCGATGACCTTGTAGCTGCGTATGTTGATCTCAAAGGTCAGGGCTCACGAAAGGTGTTGATTTGTTCCGCCTACTTGCCCGGAGAAAAACATGATCCCACAGAAGAACTGGCTAAAGTTGTAGAGTACGCTGAAGCACAAAAGGCAGAACTGATCGTGGGCTGCGACGCAAACGCTCATCACACCATCTGGGGGAGCACCGGCATCAACAAAAGGGGTGAGTTACTCTCAGAATTTATTTTTACTAACTGTCTACACCTGTTAAATAAGGGCAACATGCCAACCTTCGTGACCAGGGCAAGACAAGAGGTACTAGATATAACCTTTGCAACTGAAAAGGCAGCAAACTGCCTAACTAACTGGCACGTCAGTTGCGAGAACTCAATGTCGGACCACAAACATATCATATTTAGTGTAAAGGGCCCGTTAGATATGGAACCACAAACACGGAGAAATCCAAAAGAAACTTCCTGGGAAACCTACAAGGCTCACCTGGAGGACCATCTAAAGGATATCCCAAAATATGTTAAAAATCCAGATTCCCTCAACATAGCAGTAAACCAACTATCCAAAGGCCTACAAGGCCTACGAACTGAGCTGCCCGTTGCGTGAATCAATCACACAAAACACTACGACATGGTGGAACAGAAGGCTAGAAAAGCTCCGTGTGTCCACCCGTCGCATATTCAATCACTCAACCAGACCTAACGAGTGGGAAAGGTACGGTAGAGCTTTGACTGAATATAACAAACAGATCAGAAAAGCCAAAAAGAGGTCTTGGCGGAAGTTCTGTGAAGAGATCGCCCAAACACATAAAGGAGCGAAAATTCATAAAATTCTCTCCAAGACACCAACCAATTACCTAGGCCTGCTTAAAAGACCTAACGGCAGCTTTACGACTACGGAAGTAGAAACAATGGACTTGCTTAGAACCATCCACTTCCCAGGTTCGTACCCCACCAGTGAAACTCAGTTATGCACCCAAAGGAGCACACAAGCCCGGAGGGCACATAACACCGACTGGAATTTGGCTGCAAATATATTCAGGCCAAACCAAGTTATATGGGCACTGAAAAAATTCAAACCATTTAAATCGGCGGGAGAAGACGGTATCTTTCCTGCATTACTACAGCCAGGACAAAACCTAGTCCTTCCGCACCTGGTAAGAATATTCCGAGCTAGCTTTGCTTGGGGGACCATACCAGAACTATGGACTAGAGTCAAGGTACGATTCATACCAAAAGCAGGGAAAAAGGACTACTCACAGCCCAAATCCTTCTTTAATTCTATCCCATCCTATCCTATCCTATCCTATCCTAATTTCCCATTTCGTGTAGTTATACATATTATGTCACGTGTCACTGTCACTTAGCTTAAGATAATCATAGATAGTTTACTTATATTTCTTATTTATTTTTTTATGTTCGAGCGACCCTGATTCGCGTGTTTTAAGCCATGAGGCGTTTTTCTTGGTTGTATGTTATTTAGGTATGTTTTGTTTTTGCTTGTTTAATTTTGTAGCTTTTTGATTCCTTTTATCTTTTTATCCAATGTATGTATGGTGATTTTATATTATGTATGTGTACGTTTCGTCACTGTGCCGTGGTATCACCAAATGGTCGCAACGGAAGATCAGCGCTGGTTCCGCCAGCATTACGCTGAGTTGCGACCATTTCGTGGCAAATTACGCAATTGTATGTTATTGTTTGTAAATTGCTTTGTGTCTGTCACGAATAAATGTATCTTTCTTCTTTCTTTCTTTCTTCTTCTGAATAAAGCTACGAGTAAAAAAGCGACAAGGAAATTGATCGATCGCGGAAAAATGCGACTCGGGAAAACCGCGAGCAATGAAAATAACTTGTGTTAAAATGGTAGCCAAATAATTAAAACGACTACAAAATTTACGATCGCGGAAAAATGCGATCCGAAATTTTGCTACAATGAAATAAGGATTTCGAGTAAAACATCTAACAAACCAAACTCAGTTGCATTGAGGGTCAGAGTGACTTTTCTATTTGAAAGCATGCTCTGGATCCATCTGATGGTGCTTTCATCCACGCCCTTTGATGCCAATCCTTTGAGGATAGTTCCTGTGGGTGTGTTGTCAAAGGCACCTTCGACGTCAAGGAAAGCGCATAGAGCTGTTTGCTTGTCCTCTAGGGTTTTGTGCACTTTGTCGACCAGATCAAGTAGTGCCGTTTCCGTAGACTTCCCCTTTTGGTAAGCATGTTGGTACCATTCTACACCACAAGAGGTTGTCCACAAGGAGGCGTACTATCCCCACTACTATGGACCCTAGTAGTGGACCAACTCCTAGCAACTATGAAGGACCTAGACTATGACACGCAAGGATATGCCGACGACCTTGTAGTCATAATCAAAGGTCCGTGCCTCCACACAATCTCGAACCTAATGCAAGGAGCGCTAAACACCATAAATAAATGGTGCAAAGAAAATGAACTGTCCATCAATGCGAACAAAACAGTACTAGTACCTTTTACAAAAAAAAGGAAACTAGACAAGCTTGCCAAACTAAAACTGAATGGACAGGAAATATCTTACTCAAATGAGGTCAAGTACCTAGGAGTTACTTTTGACCAAAGGCTAACTTGGAACGCTCATTTGAATAGCATAATACAAAAGGCAAAACTGGCCATGTGGACTTGCTGTCGAATGGCAGGAGCAAGATGGGGCATAAGACCCAAAATTGCTATGTGGCTTTACACAGCGGTAGTGAGGCCGGTAATCACATACGCCTCCGCGGTCTGGTGTAACAAAGCCAACCAAAAAACAGCGTACAGCTTGCTTAACAGCAACAGGAGCTTTATGCTCAACACCGGGGGCAGCCTTGGATGCACTGCTCGACCTAACGCCACTCCACCTGCACGTGCAAAAGGAGGCGAAACAGTGCATCTACAGGATATGCACACTAACAAGGCCAAAATGGCGCTCTCAAGCGCTTATCAAACTGGAGGCCCTTGTTTTCGATAAAAAAAAACTAAACATGCCCACCGACGATACCTATGTGGAATGCGAATTTACAAAACGGTATACAGTGGAAATACCTCCAAGAGACAAATGGTTAAATGACCAAATGGACTTCAAGGAGGGAAGCCACGTTTGGTATACAGATGGATCCAAAAAAGGTGATGATGTTGGATGCGGTATCTATGGTGAGAGGCCAAAGCTCAAAGCTAGCGTCAGCATGGGGAAAGAGGCCTCAATCTATCAGGCTGAACTCTTCGCAATAAACAAATGCGTGGAGATCAATCTCGATAGAAACCTAAGAAACCAACACATCTACATCAACTCAGACAGCCAAGCTGCTCTGCTGGCACTAGAATCCCTAGAGTCCTACTCTAAACTAGTCCAGAACTGTAAAAACAACTTAAACGCCCTGGCTAATACCAACAAAGTTATACTTAGATGAGTACCAGGACATTCCGACATAGTAGGAAATGAAAAAGCTGATGAACTTGCAAGGAAGGGCGCAGACATAACCCTGGTCGGCCCAGAACCGTTCTGTGGCATCACAAAACGGAAAGCTTATTCCCTACTAAATAACACAGAAAAATCAGAGGCAATAAAGCTGTGGAAGTTCGCCAAAGGACAAAAACATGCTAAAGCCTTAATCAAAGGGTACAATAATAAACTGTCCAAAGAGCTACTACAACTGAAAAGGCACAAAACCTGCGCAGTGACGAGAATTCTGACAGGACATGGCAAATTGAACAAGCACCTGGTTCAAATGGGTATGAAACAGGACGCAACTTGCAGGTTCTGCCAGGAGACAGAGGAAACAGCAATGCATATCCTATGCTCCTGCGGAACACTCATGCACAAAAGAAGTATCTACCTAGGGCGGCACATCGTGCACCCGGAAGAGGTACAACACATCACCGCCCAAAGAATCTGGAATTTCCTAAAGGCAACGGGACTTGATGGTGAAATCTAAACAAAGGGCTGTCACAATAGATCACTCGCTGGTCGAAGCGGCATACAAAGGCCCACAATACAACAATAATAAATAATAATAATACTAGGGAATGCAATACCCGATGATTTTTAGTACCCGGGTATTACCTGACATTGATGTTCGAAACCCGGATACCCGGGTATTACCCGGACTACTACGAAAATAGTATTAAATATTGATTTTCATGGCTTTTACACTTATTACACTTTGCATTTATTAATCACAATCAATAAGAACTCAAATTATTAAAAATGCTTGGCATGTAACGTTTGCTGGCGGAAGAAGTCCATTCGTCCATGGTGATGTAAAATTTAATTCCACTTGTTTCTTTTTTTCACAATTTCTTGTATGATTCTTTGCTTCACAGATTCACTTCTGTCGAATACCATTTTTCTAATCGTGTTCGGTGACGAAGGCAATTGATAGCCAGCACTTTTAAATAGGCGTCACAGATCAACAGAGTTTGCTTTGCAAACACTTTGAATGGGATTCCATCCAGAACTACCAAATGTGTCACGATCCAATCCATTGACTGTTCACTATTGAAATAATGATCGGTCTGTGTTTTCTTAACAGGAAGTTGATCCTTCTGGGTTACAGTTTTTGCTTCACTAGAGTCTAGTCTAGAGCAGATTAAAGTAAACTTAACGTACTACCACCACCCGACTGCAATACTCTTTGACACAGGTTACACTTGGCACTTTTAGGATCTTTTGATCTTAATAAATAAAGCCATATGCCAGATTGTTCATGTCCTCTCTTTCGATATTCTATGTATTCCATATTTTGTGAAGGATTGAAACGAAATGACTAAGCCCGCTAAGATAAGCGTGCCGAAATAGAAAGTTATGCGATTGAAGTGTTAAATACGTTGGGGTCTTTTATGAGATGATTTTAAATGCAGTAAATTAGGGTTACAACCGTAATAGAAGGTTATGTTATAAATTCAAATGTTGTCACTCATTTTTCTTAATGTTTCTCAAATTCGGGTAAAACTCGGATTATGAGTTGAAAACCCGGGTTTTACCCGACTCCAAATGAAGTCGGGTACCCGGGTACCCGGGTTTTCGGGTACCCGGGTTGCATTCCCTAATATGTACCTAGTTTTTTTTACCATTTAGTTATATATACACAATGACTAAAACTAAGACAAATATTATCGTTCAAATGAAAGAATATTAAAAAAATTGGGCCCTCTTGGCATTGTCCCCAAGATGCTGGCAGCGTTTCCTCGCTGGATCGCAATGCTAATGCGCTGGGCGAGGAAGCTGCCTGATTTTCGGTCCCCGGTGAACTCAATATATTTTTTTTAAATGTCCTTTAGAAGTTGGCGAGCACTGGGATCCCACGGGCCAAGAGTCTCGACACCGAATGGAATAAAAGTATATTCGGTGCCGAGACCCCTATATTTATGTTTTTTGAGTTTTTCGGCCGCCTCGGCCGCCGCACCAGGATGATTGCTGGTCCCGTGAAGGTAGGAAGGAGCCTAAGAGTCTACACAAGTAGCGTCCCACACTAGTGCCTTACCCAAACTCCACGGGATCAGCGTCATCCCGTCCGATCTTTTGCTATCGTCCCTGGCTATGCCGGAAGGTTCCAGAAGAGAGGGCACATTGGCTGTTGCAAGAGACCGGCGGATGATGTCGTTCAGGGTGGCGTGCCTGGAAAAGCGGCCAGCGCTTTTCTGGCAAGAAAGCCCGTGATGTCCCAGTGAGTCAACAGTACTGCTGCAGGGACATTTGCGTGGAGTACATATAGGAATCCCGAGCCGCAGACATGTTGAGATGCGGAGCGTTTCAGGCTCATTCCGGATTCCCTGGTGCCTGACGCCAAAAGTCTGGCCCGTTCCGCACCTGTACAGAGGCTCAGGAGAGAATCATACGAAATTTTGCAGCATACGTCGTCCCAGCTCCTTTGGCAACGAGGATGGTCCGGGAAATCCTTTCCCGGGCAAGCGGATGACTAGACGTTTTTGGCCTCCACCAAGCCAGCAGTCTCATAGTTTGAGGGTAGACAGCCTAGGATTTTGCCTATGGGACTAGCTGAACTGTGGGTGGAAGACAGGAACGCTGACAGAGCAACATTAGTGATTTTTCTTATCCCTAACCCACCATGTCTAATGGGGAGGGATGCTTGGGTCCAAGATTGATCGCTGAGCTGTATATTCAAAATGGATTCTAAATTTGATTTTATAAGGTCGTCCTCCGCCGTCGTCGTCGATTTTATAAGCTACGGTAGCCTAGTGGTTCAGGCATGCGGCTGTTAAGCGGAGGTTGTGGGTTCGAATCCCGGCTCGTACCAATGAGTTTTTCGGAACTTATGTACGGAATGTTTACCGTTAGCTTTTCGGTGAAGGAAAACATCGTGAGGAAACCGGTCTAATCCCAATAAGGTCTAGTTTTCCCTCTGGGTTGGAAGGTCAGATGGCAGTCGCTTTCGTAAAACTAGTGCCTATGCCAAATCTTGGGATTAGGTGTCAAAGCGGACCCTGGGCTCCTTTAGAGGCACAACCGGGAATAACGCTAGGAGAATGATGAAAAAGGTCGTCCAGTGGTGCCAAAATACTTTGAAATATATAAAATGGGCTGCAGCGAAGTACATACGTTAATTTGGGTACGAAAAGGCAGAATTTTAGCATGGTTAAAGCGTAATGGGGGCTTATTTCGAGAAGAAGGTTGGAACAGATTTGGAATTTGGAAATTGCACTTTGTATATAATCTTGAAAAGAGTCTTCGAAAATGGGAGAGCCTAAGAGGGAAAGTGTTTTTGTATCTACAATTTTTATGTTAGGAGTCAGAGTATTAAATTTTTGTTGGATGTCAAAAACATTTAAACTGGGATTTTGGACACCGGTACAAAAGATTAGATGGGTCTGCGTATGAAAGCAGTAAATAGTTGTAAATTTAGGGAATATTTTGTTTTACTTCTGTCAGCAGACATAGACATAGACATAGACATAGACATAGACATATTTATTCAGTAAACAATACAAGCTAACAATATAATATCTTATATCTAATAACTAATAACTACGCTCTAATATCTGATAACTACACACTTTACTTACTCTCTGTCAAATATTTCGTCAACACTATAAAAGCACCCTCTTGATAAAAATTGCTTTAATTTTTCCTTAAAACTATTATATTTTACGACACCTTTTAGCTCTACAGGAAGTTTATTAAACAACTTGACAGTCTGGTTCCTAGTACAATGCTTCTCTATACTAGTCATTGGGCAAAAATTGAATTTCATATTTCTAGTGCGCGTGAGTACACGAACCTCTTGTTCTGCATAGGTTTCGAACCTTGTTTTATGTTTAAAGAATTCAGTCAGTAGTATAAGAACGTATAAACTAGGCACCGTCAGAATCCCTAAGGTCTGAAAGTATTCTCTGCAAGACACCCACTGCGGGATTCTAAACATTATTCTTATGGCTCTTTTTTGTGCGATAAGAGCTCTGCTAATATTATATTTAAAGCTATTACCCCAAAATATGATGCTGTAGCGCAGTTTGGACTCGATTCAGGCATAATACACAATTTTTAATTGTTCTATACCAATTTCGTCCCTAAGACTTCTTAAGGCATAGCAGGCTGAGTTGACTGAGTTCTCAATAGCGTCTAGCTCCTGAATCCAATTTAGCTTTGAGTCTAGACGTATACCGAGGAATTTTACATTATCGACTATGCCTATGCAAGTACCGTTCACAGTTACATGGAGACTGTCTGTTTTCTTAGCGTTTTGTTTAAACAGCATTATTTGAGTTTTACCCTCGTTTAGACTAAGATTGTTACAAGTAAACCATTCGCAAAAAGATAAAAGTGCCATATTTACTACTCGATTTAGTTCTAATATATTATCAGCATGAATTACAGCATTCGTGTCGTCAGCAAACATTACAAAGTTACAATTTGGTAACACATTAGTAATATAGGTGATAAGATCATTTGTAAATATAATAAATAGCACAGGGCCTAAGATAGACCCTTGCGGTATACCTCTTCCTACCTTAACTAAACTGGACTTTATCGATCTTTCACGACCTAGGTCATTATCTTTGATCTCTACATATTGGTAGCGGTTCTGGACGCAAGAGTCCGAAGGCTTTTCCCTTAATTCCATAGAAATTAAGTTTTTGGAGGAGGATATCATGGTCCACGGTATCAAATGCAGAACTAAGATCGACAAATAAGCCTGCTACTCTCTTCTTAGAATGTATTTTTGCGATAATATCATCAACCAGACAGTTTATTGCATCAATAGTACCAATATTCTTCTGGAAACCAAATTGCCTTGGGTTAATTATAGCATTATATTGCAGATGATTTAGAAGACAGGTTTTTATGAGTTTCTCGAAAATCTTCGACAGTACTGGAAGAAGAGATATTGGTCGGTAATTATTTGGGTCTGTTTTAACTCCTTTTTTGAACACCGGCACTACTTTGTCTAATTTCAATTGATCAGGGAAAGTACTTTGGTTGTAACATTGATTGTAAAAGTAAGCTAACGGTTCTGAAAGCAAATCAATAGTCTGTTTAAAAACTAATATTGGCATCTCATCGTGTCCACAAGATTTTTTAATTTCCATTGCTTGCACGGTTTTTACTACTTCAGATGGTGAAACCGGCCACCAAATTATATCATTGTATTGAGCATGGTTGTTATGCTCCAGACAATGAACCGCTGATTGCAAATTACCACTACTACGAGTCTTACTGTGATCAAAACGATCAGATAATATTTTTACAACATCTTGAGGATTACTTATTGAGGATTACAGAGTGTCCCTATTGACTGAATTAAATGCATTTTTCACATCAATTGTCGAGTCTGAGAGGTATGTGCGCAAGGAATGTACAGCTGCTTCACACCCGCCTTTGGTGCCAAAGCTTAATTGTACGGGTTCAAAAAGGGGTTGCAATTTAGATAAGATATGCTAAACTGCAATTTTGGACGCAAGACGCCGAAGTGTTGTACCAACAGCTATGCCCACCCCAGACCCATGTCTCACCCCTCTATCTTTTTTGGACAGCGCGATGAGGTTTGCTCCAAACAAAATGGGGACTATGTCGGAGTTAATATTACCAGATAGCATTTGATTTACTAATTTAGTGATTGAAGTGAGAAGTTTTTTGCCTGCGTCGCCAGCGGAGAGAGATACCAAATCTTTGAGATGCTGCGGTGAAATACCGTCCAGACCAGCTGCGGATCCATTTTTGAACGAAAAAATCCCTTCGTAATTTTTTTTACTGTTAGTTTCCAAGCTTACCTGGCTAGACGTTGGTGGATTGAGAAAATAAGGAGCCGAAGGAGCTGGGAGATGTTTGCTCTGTAGGCCCGAAAGGGTGTCAGGGGTGTCTGGTGACAACACATCGCCCGAAAATAGAAGACAATAGAAGGCGCCGCCTTTCAAATCCCCATCGCTGATTTTCGTCTCAATATTCTTGCGAAGGTTGAACGAACGGTATATTTTGTCTGTCAGCTGTGGAGGGAACAGATGCCTGAACAAAACAGTTATTTTTGATTTTTTGAGTAAGAGTGATTGAACTGTCTTTGTTTATGTGTAGGGTACGATAGGAAAATAGGAGAAGGTCGTGCCAGTCTTCGATGCTGTTGTTTACGGTGCATTTATCAATGATATTCGAGAGATGGGCTGCGAGTGCGACTGTGTTTCTGGCGCCGCGGGGTATTCTTTTGAGTATCGGAGTAGTATTTTTTAGGTTGCTGATAAGGAGGTGGAGTGGAAATGTTGAAATAATACTGGCTAATGCCGCAGGGGGTGGGATAAGAGTGCTGCTGATGGAAGGAGTAGAATTTTGACTGCGGCAGTTCCTGTGTGACTTGATGTGTATATTGAGGCCTCTTACACTTTGAAAGCTTTTCTGGCAGAGGCTACACGTGTAATCAGTCGATGTACCAGGCTGGGACGCAGCCATAATTTAAAGTATTTTGGCATAACAATGTGAAAAAACCAAACGAAAACAGTCGCTGGGCCCAAATAATAAGTATATAAAAATGTTACTTACAGCGGATAAAACTATGTACACTACTTATGTTCACATCACAATATTTACAAAAAACACTAAAACTATGATGACAAGTTTTGTCACTGTCATGTAGGGGCGTAGCCCCGAAGATAATAATATTATAGGGCGCAAGCGATTATAAACTTCTTTCTTGATATCGGGTGTATAGGGCCGGGAGGATACATGCCGCCGCCCGGCGCCGCCAACGGTCTCGAGTAAAGCGCTGTCCACACGTTGTGACCAAATTCTAGTATGTTGTTATGTATGATGTGTTGAAAGAGTCTTATAATCTATGCATGAGCTTTTTTGGTTTTAAAAAGGATCCGGCAGATGATATAGCCACGCATATGTCGAAACTTAAGAACATTTGGACGCAGCTGAATCAGGAGTTGAGTAAAGATAAGACTAGCGAGTTACCGGAACTGCTACTCCTATGCAAGATTCTCGATACGCTCGACGAAACTTACTTCTCCTTTAGAAGCAGCTGGCTACTGCTGCCAAAAGCCGAGAGAACTATTGAAAGCCTAACTAGTCATTTGTGTGGATTTGAGCGAGCACTGCAGAGCAACAACGTGCTTCAACAGGAAGCTCTCGTCTCAAATTCCGGCACTGCGTTTACTGCAGACAAGAAAGATAGAAAGTTGAAATGCAACTATTGCCAAGCTATCGGCCATCGAGTGAGAAACTGTCAGAAGTGGATCAAAGACGGCAAGCCTCCGAAAAGCAATAATCCACAAGCAACACCTTCTACTTCTAAATCTGCAAACATGATCCTTATGTCTATAGAGAGCACTGAAATATTTTCGATCAATCCTGACAAAGAGACCTGGTATGTGGATAACGGCGCCACAAGCCACGTAACAAACCGAGCTGATATGTTCCAAAATTATGAACACTTCAAAGATATTCGTACTGTAACAACGGCCAATGGTAATACGATCATAGCTAAAGGCAAAGGTTCAGTAATAATCGAAGGAAACATTGAAGGGAAGCTACAACGTGTGACCCTACAAGACGTTTGGTATGTTCCTGCCATAACAAAGAACTTATTCTCTGTTCTAGCTGTCCATGATAAGATTCCGAATAGCCAATTTTCATCAACGACTAAAGAATGCATCGTCTATGTCAACGGAGAAACGCGGCTAAGAGGAAAACGGCAGAAAGAAGGAGGACTATACAAACTGGATGTAAGAGTCGTACTTCCAGAAAACCCCGTTGAAGTTTGTGCTACGTCCAATACCATGCAACTGTACCACGAGAGGTTGGCGCATCAGAACAAGAGACACGTGAAAGCTACCGTTCAACGTGAACTGAACTTAGACCTTCCTCTTGACAAAGAATTATGCGAAGGTTGCATATACGGGAAAGCACACAGACGCAAATTCGGTACGAGAGCCCGAGCTACCGCGCCAGGAGAGCTTGTACACACTGATGTTTGTGGACCGTTCCAACCAAGTTATACGAAGTACCAATACTATGTGTTGTTCAAAGATGACTACACCGGCTACCGTATGGTATATTTACTGAGGCGCAAGTCAGAGGTTAAGGATAAGCTCGCCTTAATGTTAGCTCAGACCAAAACTGCAGGACATACTATAAAATGCCTACTAAGCGACAACGGTGGTGAGTTTGACAACAAGTCCATTCGAGACCTACTGGACTCTCATGGAATTAATCAAAGATTGGTAATGCCCTACACGCCTGAACAGAATGGCGTAAGTGAACGCGAAAATCGAACTCTGGTGGAAACTGCGAGGTCTATGATGTATGCGCACGAATCGATGCCACAAGAACTTTGGGCAGAACTTATAAACACCGCCGCATACATCCTATATAGAACTGGTCCAACAAGAACTAGCAACAACAAGTCACCATACGAACTTTGGAGTGGAAAGAAACCGACTATAAAGCATCTTCGCATCATAGGCTGCAATGCCTTCGTCCACATTCCAAAACAAAAACGATAAAAGATGAATAAGAAGGCCATCAAACGAAGACTTGTCGGCTATGACGAAGATGGCTACCGAGTTTGGATAACTGATGGAAAAAGGAACACGCTCGTCCGTTCGCGTGAACATCATCACCCATTATCAATCCAACCCGAGTTAGTACTACCAGAAAGCCCATCGATAGTCAAATCTGTGGGATTAGCATCAGATGATCCAGAAGCAGACGATCGAAGTCCGACGACTGAAAAAGAGATAAACTTCCCTGAAAGCCATGATAATCATCCAATCTTTCACGCAAGGGAGGATATTCAGGATACAGAACAAGGTGATGAAGTATCTTTCGAAATGCCTCAAATACCAGATGATTTAAACGGTCAAGAAGAAGATCTCGACGAAGCGTATGCTACTCCCGATACTGATGACGACCATGAGGAAATTCCTTTAACAAGAACCCTCCGCTATAGATCAACAATACGCCCACCAGCTAGATATGATGACTTTATTATGTCTGCTGTTCTTAGTGATTCCGATGAACCTAAGACATACAAAGAAGCCATGAAAAGTCCTCAGAAAGCTGAATGGTTAAAAGCTATGACAAGCGAGGTAAAATCCTTAAATATGAACAAGACTTGGATTCTTGTAGATAAACCAAAGGACAGAAAACAGATCTCCTGCAAATGGGTCTACAAAAAGAAAACCAATGCCTGATGGAAGCCTTGACAAGTACAAAGCACGTCTCGTAGCGAGAGGTTACACACAAGAGAAAGGAATAGACTATGATGAAAGTGACAAGTGAATACCAATGTGCAGACATTCTTACACAAGCTGTATCTAAGCCAAGACTGGCATTCATCTGTGGCATTCTTGGATTACATCTATAAAGTTTACCAAAAAGGGAGGATGTTGAATGAGGTTTTGTCTAAACTCTATGATACCAAAACGAAACACGTTGTTGTCAGCATTTGTCACTCGTGTCTGTCAAGTTTGGAAATAAAACAACGTATATGTATTTTAAAGTGCGTCTATAGTATATTAGTTTAACCTCAGCGTCTCTTTAACTTTAATATGATGAACAGCTATTCAATTGATAAAACTCATAGTCATAGACAGCTTCTTTTGTCTTTATCACAATAGTAGACTTTGTTATGTATAGATAATATAGATATGTTCGGTTTCCTTGTTTTTCTTAGGTCTTGGATAATGAATAAAATAGTTAAGTTATTGTTATTGAGCCATTCTATTACCATTTATAAAGTCCTATCTATGTTAAACATGATAAGTATTCTACGTTTGCAAAGAGTACCATCGGAAAGTCAAATAAGTAGCCTTAGGCAGGTCGTTTACATAAATTATAAATAGCAGAGGGTATGCTACCCTGCGGAACTCCATATTTTGATGTCTCTAAATTCCGTTGAATATGTCATTTCAGTTTTGCATTTAACGCATAATCAACTGATTTGTGTTATTTGTTTACGGCCACTTCAGTACGACATGATTAAGGCTCGATATTCAAACAACTTGTCAAATAATGCTTTGCGATTTACGAAATCAAAAACTAGCATTCAATCCCTCCTTGTAAGTTTTAGTAAGTGTCTGACAAATTATTTTAGTAGGTAGGTCCCCTCTTTTATTGCCAACTGTACTTTTTTTAGACAGTCGTCAACTTACTGCTCATTGAAATTACTCTAATTAGCCACGTTTCTCTTGCATCAGACACACACACATTTGTATATTGTTTACATCGCTTTGGCCACCTTCTGTCTCTATCATTAGACCATGTGTACAAAATTTGAACACGATTGGAATTGCAATAAATTGTACATTACATTACATACATCTTTTTAAAACTTAAAAATCCGAAAGAAATGCTACAAAATGGCAGTAAACGCTGTGCTCGATCCCCTTGCAGCGCGGCCCTTATCTGGCCCCATTATCTCCGGTACCGTTACTGCACCGTGGGATCATGGTACCATGGTGCGAACACCATTGTTTGACACTATGTCTATGCACACTTGCATTTCTGCCCAGCTAGCACGATCGATTTTATCGTCGTGTTTTACGGCCCAGCTGGCAAACAAACTTGCTCCAGTGGACACTGTAGTTGCAGGCGTACATTACATCGGCGTTGCGTTGCCGACCCTTTATTGATTTGGGGATTCGCTTAGTTGACAGTCAGAGACAGTGTCAGGCAGGTCACTGACTCCCAACACTAGCGACCTTCCTGACCACCAGGAAAAATACCACTACACGCCTGGCAGAGGAAGGACAATAAAGTCGTACTAGAGTGTTATGCGGTGGTCATCATAATGTTCATCGATAATTCGTGAAATAAGTGTAGCCTCCGCTTGGATACTGTACAAAGTACCTATGTACTTAAGAACCTCTGGATTAAAATATACTAGAGACGAAATGACGTAAGTCTTTATAGCAAAGTAGAGTAGTGTCTTTGAATGAATGTACCCAGTTACAATAGTACAGTTGCAGTATGTGAACAATTATAGGCTAACATTAATTGTACTCACCTTGCATTGCAGATTGGGCATTGTGAAATACTTATTGTTTTCCCTTGTCGATTGTTTTTCATTTACACAATGATAAGGAGTTTGTTACCGCGCATAAAATGGTCGGGTTTTTTTACATTTTTACAAGATAAAGTCATTGGCAATGTTTGAAGCGTAGTCAAGCAGGGCGTTCGGTCGGAGACGCGTCGCCCGCGTCGCGAATCGTGGCAGCACGAACGTATGTGGCGTTGCTCAGATGTGTTCAATGTAGGTACTCCTACGGGCGTGAGCGTTTCGATCTTAAGTATAGCTTTCAACAGTAAAGTTATACGCATGCCACCATAAGGTTGCCTTTCCACCAGAGATGTGCTATGCAGGCTATGCTATGTTTTCATATTTTTCATATCTAATGTAGCGGCCCCCGACCTAGTTTTGCCATGTATCGATGCTCAACAGTTCGGAACTATCAGACCCAAAATAATTTAGAACCTTCCTTTACGAATAATTTATTGAATCAGGCGTTACTTTGCGGAAGTCCATGATATATTAGGAGAACAATATTTCTTTGCTATTCCGCTAAAAATTAGCGGAATAGCAAAGAAATATTGTTCTCCTTCCTTTACGGTTAACACAACCCGGCGCGAGCGAGATAGACTTTCCGTCTTCTTCTAATTAGACAACTTAAAAAGAGGTGGATAGTCTATATTGCCGCGAGCACAGAATAGATAATAGTAGAAGTACAGAAGGGAAACTCCTCTGATCTTTACAAAAGCCGCTTTTTTCTCAGCCAAAACATTATGATTTATGATTATGACTCTGACATTGTCGACTCCAGCGCAAGCCAAACGGAACGTTAAGGCTGTGTACGAACGGTGAAAATGAATTGGGTCAGTTGCCGCGTTGCCGATAGTCAGGGCTGACAACGACTAAAAATAAAATAACAATGTATTGCCCATTTATTTCTTGCATTCAATATAGAGAGAAAGAAATGTATATTTATTAATAGCTACATTATTTCATTATTTAACTCTAAAATAATAAATATCACAATTCGGACGAATTGAATGAAAGAACCGTGCTGTGTGTCAACCGCATTACAAGTTTACAACTCTCGTGCAACATGCTAATTAATCTGGCAAACGGAAGTGGAACTCACTAGATTCAGTTACGCTGCAACACTAGACGGCATTGGGCATCCGCATTCATTTGAACCAACAGTTTTGCCGCCTTGTTGATGGTTGATTCAAATTGCGTCGATCACTCTCTAATGGCTTATCACTCGTGTAATCATCCCTAGGACAATCTGATATATCTGATTGGATGATTGCGGTTCAAAATCAGAGTTAGCCTATGGCATAGAGGTCGATGGTTGTGTTGTTAATAAGAACGCGGACACGACTTCAGGCCTCCACTCATCGAACGCTGGTCGTGCGCGGCGCGGGTCGGGCGCGGCGCGGGTCGAGCGCGGCGCGGGTCGGTATATCTCACTCACTACCAACGCATTTAATATCTCTCTCATTATATCTATCACACAGTCGCTACTGTGCGATAGAGACGCCGCACTACTGTGAGATAGAGACGCCGCGCTACTGTGCGAAAGAGATAGAGATACTTACCGCCCGATGTGTGGAGGCCTTTACTGCAGCGGCGGCAGCGGCACACGATACGAGGGAGGGGGTGTGATGCTGCGTTCTGATCTCTCGCTTACAAGTAGCTATGCTGCCGGCGTTCAAGGTCGTGACTTAACTCTAATAGCCCTGATCGCATTCAGCTTGGGCTTGTTATTCGGAAACCGCTAATGCGCTTTACCTCACCGGTAGCGCCTGACTAAACGAGACCTCTACCTACCTTACGCTTTTCTTCGAATCGCGGCGTCAAGGTATACTCATATTGTGGGTGGCAAGGTGAGCTTAAAACAAGTTACAGAATAACTGAAATTTACCCAACCATTCTCGATAGAGACTAAGTATAGAGAGATGTATTCATCAGTACCTAATACCTATAATCTGTATTTCGCAAAGAAGTTTTCAACTGGTGAATGAGACGATTGTTGGTCAGACTAGCTGTCTCACCATACACTTAGAACAGCTTTGCTTCTGCATTTACGTTCAAAATAGAGCACTCTGTCAGTCTATTATTCTTATTATGATGTCCTGACATTATGTAAGTACCTACCTAATGAAGATCTTATAGGTACTAATACTATAAAAACGAAAGTTTGGATGTTTGTTACTCTCTTGGCTCAACCGAATTGGGTGGAATTTTGCACCAAAGTACAAAGAATTTTGCACCTATAGCCTGGATTAAAATATGTAATCGTTTTTATACCGCGTCCACGCAGACGAAGTCGCGGGCGGAAGCTAGTACCTACCTACTGTAATACCTAGAGAGCCACTAAGTCAAGGCACACAGATTAAGGGGCTATTGTGATATTTGTAACGTAAAGGGTCTCATTGATCACGCTTTATTAGGTTGAATTGCAGGCCAGCAGCGAGGCAATTGGGCGAGCCTAACTTTTACCAGACCGAACTGCCTGGGGGCAACGACCGCCATCGACACATTAGAATTATGTTGTAATGCGTGTGTGAAAGTTCTTTCTAGGTAGCCTAGCTACGGCATGGGTTGCGAAAGCAACCTGTAATGTACCTAAATGGGGCTAACCGCAACTGGGAGGTATTTAAAGGGGTACCTACCTGAAATGTGCCAATAGGGTCAACGAGTGCTTGTCGCTAAGTTACACCCACCATCCGTCCGCCTTCTAAGTTCTAAGTATATGTTTGAACTTATGGATGAGATACGCTTATTATGTAGGAATAACTAATTAAAAAAAAAAACAAATAAGACGCACGTGACTGACGACGCGCGTTTTCGCCAAGTACGCTTCGAAGATTCGAAGATTCGAAGAAATCCTCAAAAAAACTAGACACGGACGGATAACATTTTACGAAAAGCACGACTTTAAGATCCTAATCTTAAACTTTAAGTCGTGCTTTTCGTAAAATAATTAACAACGTCTGGTAGGCAGTAGGTAGGTAGGGAGTATGAAATGTTCAAACGACTCCGCTATCACTATAACTAATAACGGAAGGAGGAAATAGAGGAATTTCGTAGAATGCCGACATCCGCACTCCTAATGAAAGGCAAAAAATGTTAAAAGTGTTAAAACAGTAAAATAAACTACAAGAAAATTTAAGTACCTATTCGCTAACATTCATTCACAATGGCGTGCCTAAAGTCTATTTATGCGAAAGTGAAAGTTTGGCTAGGCACCAACAATAGCGAAAGTTCAACTTTTTTACTAGTTGAAGCAGGTATAGTCTGATGCAGATACGCAGATTAACATAGTCAGAACGAGCTGCTTCATGCCGTTGATAATTCGGCATATGATTAACTATCATCAGCACGGCTTGCACAAGACAGCTCGCAGGCCATCCTGCGCGGCTATCACGAGACGACGCGTGAGCTCTCTCGATTTTTCTCTCTCTCTCTTATTGGAAAACTTAGTAAGAGACGTATAGTGCGAGAATAATCGAGAGAGCTCGCGCGCCGTCTTGTGATCGTACCTAATAGCTAACTTCGCGAGCGCCTAGCGAGATGGGTGCTATAAACATACATTTAGTTTCAAACCAGTACGTACGTTGGTAGGTACCAACGTAGGTAGGTTGTCATAATCTGCCGGTTATAAGTGCTTGCAAGTTTTAACTTATATACTTAACTTGTAATTATTGGACGATGACGAAATTGCACAATTAGTTAACCTTGACAGCACCAACTTATTGTTTAGCTTCCTACAGCTAACTATAAACCGCTATGTATGAATAAACATTTGTGACTGATTTGTATGCGTTGCGTGACAAGAGCTGTTGATAGTTCCTAAGTGGATGGAAAGCATTCTGTACTTTTATTTCCTTTTACCTACCTTTTCGAAGAGGTAACGCCAAAACCGGACGCGGTAATTTATAATGCTCCTCGTTGTTCAATGTAAGATAACGGAGCCATATACTCGTAGTAGGGTAGACCGGGGACAATAGAAACACGTCATGATTAAAACAAATCAAATTTCTCGAAAACTATAATACCTACGCGCCTGAAGCAACACTCAGAATACGCATTCTGCCACGTTTGAATCCTTGGCCAGTAGCGGTCGAGCGACGGTGCGCGATGGGAGTGTAAACGAGCCAAATCAGTTTTTCGCGGTAAAAACTGAGTATTTGTGCTGTCGTATATTTGTTTATAACTTTGTTCCTTTTGTATTTTGACAGATCAAATTATTTTGGTACTATAGTTAGGAATAAAGGAATGTTTCTAATGGCTTTTGATCAGCGTTGGAGTCTTTTTTATATGTAATATTTGAACTTGAAGTTAAAAATGTCGTGTGGGGACGGAAGAAACAACTTGCTTGTGGACGATTGAAACGTTTCAATCGTCCTCGCGTTTTAATCGTCCCCAAAAGTAACCGACTTGAGAATATACGGAGGTTATGTTCATGTTCACTATTATTTGTGTAGTTTTTGACCCTATTTATAGATCATAGAAATGGTTTTCATTGTTTTTTTTATAAGTGATTTTATGAACATTTGTTTTTAACCGACGTCTAAAAAAGGTGGTTCTCAGTTTGACCCGTATATAAAATATACATATATCAGAAAGAATCACACATTCACATCACACATTTTTTTAAAATATAATTTGGCATATCGCAAATATTTTGTTTAGTAAAACAATTTAAACTGATTATTTATTGCATCTATAATTTAATTTTACATCCCAACGTTTGTTAACATTTTTTGTCACCGGGTAGTTACACGGAATGGTTATGATTGAAACAATGTTATAGTTGAAACAAGCACTTTTGTATGAAACATGATTATGCTTATTTTCTGCATATCTATATCGTTACATATTATAATTGCATTAAAACGACTTTGGTTAAGCTAAATGTATAAGGTAACTGCAACAAAGAAAACTAAAAGTCGTATACTTTTTTTACACGCGCGTTTTTATCGAGATGTTCAGATCAGCTCATAATTTGAAAAATGTTTATGATATGCTCGCGAACTTTTGATGAGCTCATTTTATGCCGTGGTAGTCATGAAAAAGATTAAAAAAGATATACGTACTTTCATTGTGCCGAAGATATTACAGTGTTTCAATTGACCTCACATAGTGTTTCAATTGACAGTCATGTGAGGTCAATTGAACCATACTGCCCCATTCTCTTCATTACATTATTATCACAAAACTATGGATTAGGTATAGACCAACTAAATACATTAAATTTAGGAACCAGATAACTAACCTTGAAATATTTTGAGCGTTCATCTTTCTACTCCTAAACATATAACGGTTACAGGCGGTTAAAGGCAAAATGTTTCAATTGTCCCCGGTCTACCCTACAACATACACCTACAAGTCCTATAACCTACCATAAAAATTCTATTGTGGGATTAAATTGAGAACCTACTCCTATACACTAATAGTCGGTACACAACTTTATTTTATGCAACACACAATACCCCATTACATAGGTATAACATTCGATTTTTAACGGACTTTGTGTACGTTTCTTCATTTGTTTATCCGGGATATCAAAGCAAAAAGGGTAATATTGTAAGTAGGTGCCGACTAGTGTTACTTATTTCGATCATTAAGTGCTTTCCAAACATAACAATAAACTTTTCATTGTGTTTCAAAACGGTTGGTTAACGCACGATTTTTCTAATCTCTCTAAGGTAAATGTAGAGTCGGTATTCAAAATATTTTGAGTTCTTTTAGTAGTGAAAACTTATTCTAGCCGACTGTACCTACTTACCTCGCTGTCATTGTAAGTACCAAAGTCATGGCCTCGGCACGGCGATTTTTGAACAGTAGGTACCTGGTACTATCGAAAGACCGAGCTTTGCTCGGCCTCGATTGTGTTTTGCCGAAAAAAGCAACGGTTCCCTGAAATAAGACATGTGTGGGACGATTTTTCGACCTCGTTAACCTCTGTAGTGTAAGTCTCCTCAAAATAGTCAAAGCCGTTGTCAGAAGGCATTTATTACAATAATATGGAGTAGGTATATGTTATGTTCATACAATTCACAAGCACGTAATTTGTCCTCGTCGTAAGGTCAATATATCTCGATACCGCATAAAGTCCAGCCCCGTATCATGGTCGGCGTTATCACGCGATAAGTGATAAGATAGAGCAATCGTTCTGTCCATGCCAGTGACGGACGCTCTATCTTGTCACTTATCGCGTGATAAGGCTGACCATGATACGGGGGGCCTGATACCTACGCCTATTACTTATTCTGTGCCTACGCAAGCTCGGCGCTTGTAAGCGAACGCGGGCACCACCAGTGATAATTGCTGATAATGTCGAGATAGTTCAACTCGATCTGGTCCAATCAATTCAACATATTTCATGACCCGAAAGAAATATGTAGGTACAAGTAATCACGAGAAAATATACTGAAACAGCTAGTGTTAGTGTTTGTGAGTGCTACGGTAGCCTAGTGGTTCGGGCATGAGGCTGTCAAGCGGCGGTCGTGGGTTTGAATCCCGGCTCGTACCAATGAGTTTTTCGGAACTTATGTACGGGATATTTACCGTTAACTTTTCGGTGAAGGAACACATCGTGAGGAAACCGGTCTAGTTCCAATAAGGTCTAGTTTTCCCTCTAGGTTGGAAGGTCAGATGGCAGTCGCTTTCGTAAAACTAGTGCATATGCCAAATCTTGGGATTAGGTGTCAAAGCGGACCCCCGGCTCCTTAAGGGGCATTACCGGGAATAACGCTAGGAGGATGATGGGCTAGTGTTTGCCGAACGAGCAGTGTTGTGCCTCACCTCACCCGTTACGCCTGGTGAAACTATAGACCTCTACCCGCGCTTAGTTACTAATTGTAGGTAAGTTACTACGAATGGAGGTGTCAAGATATATTTGTAGGCGAGCGTCGAGATGAGCTTAAAACAAGTAACAGAATAATGGGGCTGTGCTAATTCAGAACGCGCTAAAGCTCCTCACCTCACCCGTAACACCTAATGAAACAACCTCTACCTACGCTTATTTACTACGAATGACGCCGTCAGAACTGGGAGGTGAGAGTAAAACAAGTTACAGAGTAGCGGGGCTTATGTGACCAAACCACATAATGTTGAAGTAGTGTGAACTCTAGAATACGGGTAGGTTTGAGCAGCGAACGAGAAAACCATAGATAGCGAGGTCCTTGCACCCAAACAGCAAACACGTGCCTAATGCTGCGTTTATACGCTTGCGGTGGCTTGGCGCGTGAGCAGGACGCAGCTATGTAAACGAATGAGATCGAATTATAGCCCTCTCCCTGTAACGCATAGCTGCGTCCTGCACAGTGCACACGCGCCAAGCCACCGCAAGCGTATAAACGCAGCATAAAACCCGGTATATGTTCGAACCATCATGGTTCGAACTAAACGGCTGCCTGGCATCATTTTGACACCCCGCTGCCGCTGGAGTGGGGTGGGCCGCATAATGGCAATGGCACCCATTCTGTGGGCCATTTTGCGACGCTACGTAGACTTCTATGGTTTTTCGTTCGCTGGGTTTGAGGGAGTTAGAGATGTTAAAAAAAAATCTTCATTCGTGGTCCGGCAAGTGGCTAGAAAATGAATTGGAAATTTTAGACGACACAGTTAATGGCCCATCCACATTAAGTGATTTGTCAGCCCCAATTCATCAGAATCTGACTAATTGCTATAGTGTGGATGCATGTTCCAACCGTCAAACGAGTTGTACGGACTAATTGCATGAAAATCACAATTTGGACCATGGAATTTCCATGATGTGCCAAGTTTCTTTTTCTCACAAATTTCATACAAATAAATTTAAACGATAATTAAAAAATACATGCTAAAGAACATTGTATTAATATTTTACCCTGTAATTTTGTATTTTTTTTAAACCGGTGTTTTGCAACTACAATTTCATTCAGTGTGGCCAGTTACAGTAAGAAAGCGAAAATTGCCGCATTCTAACGGTCCTGCGAAGCGGACTGCAAGATTGTTACTAACCGATGAGATAGGGCGAGACAGCACGTCGATCATGAGGTGGCCGTGACATACTCTCGATTTTTGTGTGCTGCACGGCTATTACGCGACGGCGCGCGAGCTCTCTCAATTTTTCTCGCACTATCCGTCTCTCTCTTATTAGGACATGCGAGAGAAATCGAGAGTATGTCGCGGCTGTGTGTTAGACGTGCTGTCTTGCCCTATCTCATCGGTTAGTAACAATCTTGCAGTCCGCTTCGCAGGAGCGTTTGAATGCGCCATTTTCGCTTTCCTTCTGTTAACTGGCCACACTGAATGAAATTGTAGTTGCAGTTGTTACGTCTGGACGCTACACCCAATTATGACTTCGACATGTTGTACTGACAAATTGGGGTAAAATCACTTAATGTGGATGGTCCATAACACTTTACATATTGAGTATAGGGTAAATCTTAGAGCATTAAACCAACAGGAGCGGCCATGAGTCATTTTCTATACATAAAAAGTCTGCCAATTTTTGCGGGGGAGGGGAACGTCAAATGTATAAATAACGTGAAAATAGCTACGTCAGATAAACGTCAGTCCATACAATGTATATGACCACTGGTCATATATTTTTGGCAGAGGGGAACGCCTGTCAATGGCCGCTCCGGTTGGTTTAATGCTCTAAGGGGTAAATCGCCATACTAATAATGAACTGTATTTACCTATACTACCTAGAATTATTTTTAAAGGTGTAAATTACTGGCCCGTTGGCCACTATTCAATAATTGGCCATGTTACACTAAATTGAATAGGCATGATGACAGTAAATGAAAATCACTAAAATATGGTATTTTCTTAGTGCATTTTTAATCATAGAATTCGAAAATTGCTCATATTTTTTATTAAGTAAGGGATTATTATTTATTTTGATAAAATTAAACTGAAAAATACGGACGCCGGTCATGATACCCATAGCGGCCATTACCACAGATTACAGAGAAAACTTACGTATTGAACGAATAGTAAGACAGGGATAGAACCATGTTATCTGTCAGATCTTCATACGTCATTGTCCCGCTTTCTCGCTCGCACGGCCGCGCAAGACTTGTAAACTTTTTAATTTATGTTCATTCAATGAGCAATTGAGCGATCTAGGCAGCAAACGTCAAAGGTCTGCGTTCTTTTTATACATACGTGACGTCACTCGGGACGCCATGACACTGACAAGCGTTTTAGCGCCAATTTGAAATTTAAAAACTAAAATTCATTTTTTTCCTACTTAACTGTTATATTCTCTTGAAAAATCTTATTCGTTGTACATAATTAATGAGTAAACATTATAGAACAGTTTTTCAAAATGTGTCATCATGCTTATTCTGTTTGTAGGGTCACAGAGTTCATTTTTAGTATGAGGGGGCCTGTTATTGAAGGGGGATGATAATCATTGGCGATTTCTAGGTACCTACTGCACAGCTATCACAGGACGGCCCGCGAGCTTTATAGCGTCGACATAGACTATTCGTCTCTTTCTAAACGTTCTAATTTTATTACATGTGCTCATAGCACATTACCCACACACACCCAATTGAACACAGTAGGTACCTACAGCACATGCGGGCACTTTTATGATCAGTGTTTTCTTGCGAGGTGATTTTGTGACTGACTAGGTAAGTATTAATCGATTGTGAAATAGTCTTTACATATATGTTTTGTTGGACATTGTGCAAGGTTTTCAACAGAGGGGTAAGTTACTGAAAGGCTACTCCAGTTATGTAGGTATGCTCTAAGTTTGATAGATACCTACGAGTTAGAGAAAGTACTAATGCGGATGTGCACTGTGCCACACCTCTGGACGGAGGTGCGGAGCATACAAACGGAGGTTGTACCTCAGTTTGTATGTAAATTCCGTATGGTACGACACACTGCACCGCACCTTCGTCCGGCGAAATTTGTTTGCAGCTCCGCACCTCCGTCCGGAGATGCGGCGCAGTGTGACAGCCGCCTACGTCTCTCAGCCATTTTAAAACAAGTTCTCTCAATAAGCTGCGAATCTTTCCGTCCCCTACTACGGTGGGATGCGTATGGCTCCTCCATGGGACTCTTCCTCTAAGACGTGTTCAATCTGCAAAGTGCAAAGGAACGAACAAAATAATGCGTGAAACGGAATGTCATCACAGCTATAATGTTACCACTCCAATAAACTTATCTCTACCAAAGCACAGCTTTTCTACCATTCGTTTTAATTTAAATGAATATAAAATGAAACCAAACGCACCTTATCTTAACACTTTTTTGATTTTTTTGAAAGGACTTACCTGTTTATTTTTTAACATCACTTCCTATCAAGGTCACTGGAGTTGGAGTGTTTCAATAAAAATTACTAAAGCTTCAGGATGCTCAAAGTTGAAAGTATAGTAACATTCAGGTTTCAGGCAGAATTGGTCTCATAACTCGTGCGTGATTTTCCACGACTATTTTTTTTTGTTTTAACTTGAGTGAAATTTTAAAATGTATACTGTCTCGAAAGGACCTAGCAAAATTGTAGCCAAAACAAGAAGAGGTAACAATTATTCTCTATTTTTTTCCCGTATGCCCTTTGCGGCATTGCGGTGTTCTCGTGACATACGGCGGTGTCATTTTGAATATTTTTATTTGCAGGTCTTTCACAGAACTTGGAAAGACTAGACAGCCGCAAAGACCACAATAGGAAGTCTTCAGAATCTGATAATGGAGAAGTTGTGAAGTACGTGGATGTTGTTGTTTTGAGTATGAATTCAGTGTTACCAAATATTTCATCAGTGTTTTTTACATAACCTATTACAACTGCCGTGTTTATTTCAGTTTTTGTAACTAAGCAGGTATTCTATTAGCGGAAAACTAAATAAACGTCGCTTCTATTAATCTAATAAGAATTCAATTGTGTTGGTACTTAGGTGACAAGGTTTATTATGTTTGTTTCAGTATGCCCAAACCAGTATTTCATTCCAACGGTAAAAAGACGATACACCAAAGAATACAGCACCACGTGATAACGCCACAGCATGAGGAGCTCATCAGGTTCATCAGTGAAAGTAAGTTTCATTTAATTTTGCTTCAAATGTTTGTATACAAAAGCAAATCAATGATATAACGATATGTACCTATGTCAAACTTATGGCAGGGGTTTAATGTACTATTGTTTACTTCATTTATTCTAATTATGATTACATATAACACTTTTAAAAGGGAAGTGATCTCTGTGTGCTCAACGCAACATTTTGCCGACATTAGCTATTTATTCCGGACCATTTTTTCCTAATAGTTTTCTAAAGCCCCACAATGGCCTACAGGAGATAAAGTATTTCTGAGTATTTTATTGTGTATTTCAGCATGGACACAATCAGCATATGGAGATAGTGAACCATCAACACCCACCAGCACAATTGGTGAGTAACTTTGATTTAGTCATTCATAATTATAAAGCCAGTTAGTGATTCTGGTCATAGAAAACAATCCAATTTGATTTGACTCAATAGGGGTGGCATTTTATTGGGTCGTTTGGCGTTTTTATAACATATTAAGCTTAAACTAATCCTCAAAACTACAAACTAGCAAAGTTTATCCAGGACACATATATCCAGGATACATAGCGATGCTATGTAACAATTGATTGTAATGAAGTAATAGCACTATCTCAAATAATAAAATTATCTTCCAGGATCTGGAAGCTCATCACCCTTGCCCCCCTCCAACCTGTACTACCAGGACGAAAGCCCGGGCCCAGTGCTGCAGGACTTCACACCCTTCGACCTGGAGACGTGGTGGGGCAAGCGGCTCTTCCAGAACATCACCAACTCCCTCTGAGCCGGTATATGTGTATGCAGCCAACGGGAACATCTTAGTATGTTAGCGTAAGTCACAATCATGTACAGTTTACTAAATTTTCTACAACCTGTTTAGACTTTAGATGTTACATTGGTTAGCTTCAAAAATTCTGTGTGGTTGAGAGGTGATTAATGTAAAAGGAGTACAGTCCTGTACATAATGATGCATACATTTTTTCACTTTATTACAATGGGTTACTAGTAAGATCCATAATTATGTTTGCCATAATCATTTGCCATAATTAGTTTTTCCCGAACCTGACAACTTTTCAGGATTTTTATAAAACAAACCTCACCAAACCTACAAAGATTATTTAAGTTGTCCTGAAAATGTTACGGTCTGAGAAAATCACTTGAATGCCAAATTAAATTTTTCCCTTGTATCATTAAATCATCGCATTAGTCATGCTGGTTAGGTATCCTCTTTACTAATTTAATGACATCAGCTATAAATAAATCATTGCTATTCAAAGTCAGAAAGTTACATTACTAATTCCTGGGATTTTTCCAATCTTTTCCCTTTAAATTACTGCTTTGCATGTAGGAGCCAAAATGGAAAACTATAAAACTACAATAATTCTAACAACTAAATGATACCATTGAATTTAGTAACCTGTACTTGATTGTGGATCTCAAATCCATTATCATAAGTGTTTTCCAAAAGCTCAAATCATTTACGACTAGCATTGTTATTGCGAACTTGACTAGCATTATTATTCTGCAAGGTTGTTGTATTGTCTATGTACATGTTTGGAGACTAGTAAATTAGGGCAATGGTATCACTAGATGATGTTGTTTAAGCGAGGTCAAAGTTTCGTAGGTTTTGTGCAGCACAGAGACCTTGCCTATGCGATGCTATTTGAAATAATAGAGTAAGTGTCTCAAATTTATCATTATCCCAAATACAACCAAAAAAAATTATTCCAAAGACAACCAAACGCTGCTAAAGATGAAAATCCAATTCAAATATCTCTAAAAATTACGAAGCTACAACCATTTTTATGTCGGTAGCTAGAGAGAGAAAACCTTTAACAGCTTTGTGACGTCACAAACTTCTAGCGTCATAAATTACATTCGTTCTGTTATTAAGTAAAGGTATGTTTTAGGGAAAAGGGACAGATTATACCCCTTAAAATGTACGCTTTTTTCTCCAATTTACTTTATGTTGATTATTTCCCGTCACGTCATTGGTAATCCTTAATTTACTAGCTTTCGATATTTGGTTGAAAAACTGTTACCTACATTGTTATGCCATGTCAAAACTAAAAAAGAATCTAAACCATATTTAATTTCCAGAGTATAAATCTAAGCCAAAGTTTATATTGCAGTTTTAAATGATGCTGCTAGTCTCACATTCTGTGGCCATTTAAATATTACAGCAATAGTTGGGCCATTTTATGAAAAGTTGTACACTAGACTTTTTTCTCAGGATTTTGAAATTTTATGTTGTCCCTACGCAGAATCGTAAACAATTCAGCCTACTAGGAAAACAAAATGTTCTGCTCACATGCTTGTATGAAAGTAATGCAAATAGAAAATCGAAGTGGCATGAAAAATATGAGACTCTTTTTTCAAGTAGGCTGAATAGAGATTTTGATTCTGAATAGGGATAACCTAGCATTTCAAAATCCTGAGAAATAAGTCGAGTGTACAACTGTCATAAAATGGCCCAGTTATAAAATTACGTCGAATTTTTAGGTTTCGTTTTGAAATCAAATGGAACAAAAACGTTCTATTCTTCTATTACATTTTATGTTTTGCAAATAATTTAATTATTCATATGACCATTAATCAGTGATATGTTCGTAAAAAGACAATTTTCCTTACATCGTGAATAAGAATATATTAAGTGCCTCCATACAACAATAGATTGGACAGAGATCTTTGGTCTTGGTTAGACTTTCTGTTACGGCTTTGTTTATTAAGATTTTGTCGTAGACATGTAGGCATATTTTTTTATTTATGTATTTTCTATCTCCTATACTGGTGTCTCTACGTGTTCATGTTTTCCATATACCTTTTAACTGAGTCGGTTCCTGCTTTAGGGGAGACACTGAAAGCGTCCAGTACCCCGCCCGCCCCGCACGGCCACCGCTAGAACCAACTCGGTTAAAGTTACAAATGCATTAAAATTATATTCCCTGCAATGAAAATGATTATAAGATGGATTTATAATTTACAAATATTTATGATTGTTATAGATCAGTATTCACGTTATAAGAATCATATTAGCTGTTATACGATACGCCAGAGATTAATCAAATTGTTATTGTTGTTAGTACAGTCTTACGCATGTTATTTTATTCTACAAAGCTTTAGTTCCTCGCAATCGTGGCTGTATTAATGTCTTCCAGAATGTCCTACTTCTTGTGAAGTAAAGCCGTATTCATTTACGAAGATGTGCTCTTTGCCTTAAACATACAGTTTACAAAAGTTAGTTAATGACATTTTGTTCTTGTGATAAAACTTACCACCCTAGAATGTAAGGCTTGAGGAAAATGGAATAGCTCACAATTATTCAAAAAGCAAAAACAACTACTTCAAAAGCCACCAAGTTATATTGCATGATAACTTGGTAGCTTTTGAAGTAGTTGTTTTATTTTAATCATGTTTTATTGCAATCGTTGGACGCAGCTCGTAAATCGAATAAGTAACTAATATTATATTTGACATTAAACTACATTAATTAGATATCTAAGGGTGGTATTCCACGCGTCCAAGATCTATGTGCAATGTGTATTTGCGTCTCACATTTCGCATAAAGAGTGAGTGAGACGCAATGCACATTGGACACACATCTTGGAATTCTTAAGTTAATGAATTGAGTTTTCCTTAAGTCATCCTATATTTTAGAAAATTAAAATTATACAATCATTCATATCTTCATTATCGTTCGTTCTTTCATATAAGAGCGATTACATACGGCGAATTTTTGCAGCAATATAAACGGAACACTGCACGGTGAGCACAAGTCGGCGCGCGAACTGTGTCGCGGCGAGATACACTATCCGTCTCTTTCTTATGAGAACACTTAGAAAGAGAGGGATGGTCTATCTCGCCGCGAGATAGCTCGGGCGTCGTCTTATGCTGTGTAGCCACGCGTTTGTATCACTGCAAAAAGTTTTCGTGTCAGTTTTTAGAACAGGAATGAATGGGACTCGTTTGTGATCTGATGACCTTGTATGTGTCCTTGTGTACATGTTTATTCTTTAATACTTGATGTATTTAAAATTATTCAGAATACTTTTGACATACAATGAGCAAGTTACTTTATGGTTACAAAAGAAACCGATTATTATGTTTGTTGATTATATTGTGCAATATTCAAGGTTACAGACAAAGGAGTGCAGTGCTTGATTTTGTTGTTTATATCCTTGGGTACGAAGTGGTTGAGCGCTCATTAAACGTCGTTGTTTTGGCAATCTACACAAATCACCACCATTTTGTAAATAACACCGAATCATGTTGTATAAACTATCTGTATAAAAATGTAAATATGCAAATCATGTTCTGTGAAAGTATTAAGATATGGTTACACAATATTATGGTGGAAATTTAACACATTCGGCAAGTTTGTTTTCTGCTAATTATTTCAGCAAAGAATTCTGTACCTATTGTATACATGAGAGTGAATATCAGTTGCGGAGCGCCCATACAAGCCGATTCCCACAATCTTGTCTAAAATGGTGGCCTATGGTTACCATACTCTAAACCTTTTATAACTTTTTTTGTTACGGGTTGCCTGTCGAAAATTTTCACGCGCTGCCACTGGCGAATATTGATGCCAAAGTTCTTATCGCAGTGATCTACACTCTCTTGATTATTCTGTATGCAATTGTGTCAGTTATTATGATAGATATTTTAGCGGCCCTAGCGATGGAGCACTCATCCCTATTGGTGATCTTATTGCATCTAATTAGCGTCTCCGATTTTTTATGGGATTCCTTCAACTTACTTAAATAGTCCGTAATACGTCTGTCTAACTTAGGCATTGACGAGAGACACAGCAATATGTTAGTGTGTCACTCTTACTTCAGCGTAAGGTGTAATAAGTAATAAGGTTAAGGGAAACCTTTCGAGCACTTTCAATATAGTAAAATTTGTTTAGGCCACCTTATTTAATATTATTAAGGTTCAGCGAAGTGAAGCGAACAAGTTTTTGAAACAATATAATGTGTCTGTTTATAATAATATGGTTTAGTAATCTTGAGGCTTTTCTGCAGGGAGATCAGTGAATCGAAATATGATTAAACAATTTTCGCTCTATAGAAAAAAATTACGAACATAGGTCTAAAAGGGTCTAAAATATATTTAACAAATTATGCACAAAAGCTTAACATATTAAAATGGTATCTAAAAATCGGCAATATAATGTTTGAGAGAAATCAGTGAATACTTTTTTATTTATTTAAACGGCAAAAAAATTAAAATTAAAAAACATGATATACGCACTTCCATTTCGCTCACGCTTATGCTCAGTGAGAGAGACAGAAGACCATGAACCTACGGCGCCTTAATAGTTTTGTTGACAAGTGTTAAATTTACGACAATTATGTTAAAGAGACTGGTTACATAAAAGTGCCTCCAGAGTCTTCAGACCGCCCTGTGAGGCGGACTGCAACCTTCAAGATAGAACGAGACAGATCAATTCCAAGGTCATTCATCCCTTTCTATTGTATAGCTTGCAGGACAGGCTGGATACGGATAACCTGAAATTGTACTGTCGCACGTAAATTTCTGCTAAGTCAATTTGTATGGAAAGTAACACGAAATGTTTCCCCTAACGTTCGATAGCCTGAGCCACACTAAACCATATTAGAAAATCATAATTACAATATTTTTAGAAATTTTTTTCGTTGTCAACTCTAAGCTACATGTTAAGTAGCCTTATACATAAATTGCTAGTACAGTCAGCGTCATATAGTTGCTAGCAGCCAGAATAGCCAAATATTTCGTAACACACCCTTATTCTTACAGTAATAAAGACGTGAACCGAAATATTTGGCTATATACCTTGGCTGCTTCTAACTAAATGACGCTGACTGCGCAATGCAAAGTTAAAACACGAAGTACAGTCTTTAATACATTCGGCAATAACACGAACGTAATACCGTGGATCAATGTTTGATCGTACATCGTACGTCGTCTAAATGTACGGACTTCCACGTCAAAAGTTAGGCAATTATTCCTTAGATTCTTCTCATTATTGTTTTATATTGAAGTCAGGGACCAGTAATACCGGTATTATTTACATACAAAAATACCGCCATCTATGGGTTTCCCCACACCTATCGACGCGGAATCGGAAAGGAGTGGATTGTACCACATTCCTCGTGTTTTGTTCGTAATCCCGTCGATGGACGTCGCTTCGCGTCGGCCGTGGCGATCGACGTCTTTTTCGGTCTTATTGCGTGGACATAAAGTTTTTTGATCGGCTAACGCCGATTCCGCGTCGATAGGTATGAAGAGACCCTAATACGGTATTTGGATTTTTTTTTATTTTTGTAATCCAACCGACTTATCCAATATTCAGCAACATTAGCTAAATAAAAATTTTGGAATACTGCGAATATCCTGAATGAAGAATGTATCTATTATTATATTTACTTATACCGCCGGTATAAACCCCTGATTGAAGTTCAATCTAAAGGTTCCGTGAGCCAATTCGTTATCTCTATGATAACACACTGTAGGTTGTAGCCAGACTTTTGTTTCTACGTGATCTTTTTGAACCGTAGTTGCAGGAGATAGAATATTTTTAGACTGATTTAGTTATAAAAAGTTATGCTTTTTGTTGTAGTTGAATAAATTGTGTTAAAATTGTGTATTATTTCTATTCATCGAATTGCTGTACTGTCAACAGTAGAAGTAGGTAGTACACGTACGTGACACTAACCTAGTGCTGAAAATGATCTATTATCTACACGTGACTTTAGTGAGGAGAAAAATCTAAAAAGGTGTAAATTCTGTTATTTTGCTAGGCTACTTCTGCTGCTCACTATAGGTACCGAGAAGTATAGGTACCTAAAAGCTGCATCTAGTTTTGACCCCTTTTAACCGTGGTCATTAGTATAGCAGCGGTGGACCACTGGTAAAAGGGCAATTTTGAACGTTGATCTTTCAGCATATCTATCATGAGACGGCCGCAAAATATTCTCGATTTTTCTCGCACCTCTTGTTCCAAGTTGTCTAATGAGAGAGAGACGGATAGTGCGAGAAAAATCGAGAGAGCTCGCGCGTCGTCTTGTGATATCCGTGCTGTAATCGTAAGTTGGTGCAACCATCCCTTATAAAAGTGTAGGTAGAGAGTAAAGAAGTTTTAAAAAGCGAGTGATAGGTATGCCTGAAGACCCACTGGGCCCACTCCCACTACACCTACGTCACATGACCACATGATAAAATGCATGGCAGCATGGCAAGGTCGAGAAAGTTGTGCTGAGCGAGAAAAAAATACAAGTGGGCAACTTCCGGCCATTTCAGGACTGACAGACTTAGACTTTGCTTTACTCTCTCTACAATTACCGGAAGTGAAGGATTTTCAGACCGTCGGCCAATTACTTATTACAATTATAAGAGAGAGACAGATAGTGCGAGAGAGCCCGCGCGCCGTGTTATGATAGCCGTGCAGGCAACACAGTTCAAATGGCCAGTCAATATTAAGAGACGCTACACGGCGCGGACGGACTGCATGGATACGTGTCGAAAGCACGGCGGCGGCCAAATTTATTTAAAAAATAAAAATTAATTAATTAATATAAGGGGACAATCTTACACAAATCGAGCTGGTCCCATAGTAAGCTCAATAAGGCTTTGTTATGGGTACTAGACGACGATAACGGACGGTATTTATTTAAGTATTTAAACTTTATTGCACAAAAGAAAACTTATCGTACAAAAGGCGGACTTAAAGCCATATATGGCATTCTCTACCAGTCAAACCGTAAGGCCTTTGCCTGTTCGGTGTAATGTAACACGATAAAACCCGAGCATTACAGCCGTCAGTACAGCGAACTGAGCCGCTCGACGCGAGCGCCTCGTTTAGCTCCACTCTGCTGTCTGTTTTTACCAGTTTTTACGCGAATCTCTTTGAGTGTTACATTACAAGTCAGTACAGATTCACGAGTCGCCGCAAGAATGGAGCACAAATGATATCAAAGCGCTCAAGATGAGCGTTCGCCGCGTAGATGTAATGTAGGTATACCTGTAATGTAACACCATCGCCGTAAACGATACATTACACCGAAATGGTACAAGTCGGCCACCTTTAGGTTTTCAGAGGCAAGATTTGAAAAGGTTAGGTTAGGACAACAAATTTTGTCAATTGCAAACCTAAATCTGTCTAATTTAAGTTTTTGTATACCCTTTTATGTAACTTAAGGCCTAAGACTTACCTACGCTCTGTAGGTACCCTATAATATAGGTATGTGTAGCCTATAATATAGGTATGTGTATATAATATTGGTATTTACCTACCTAAGTATAGGATACGATTGATTGACGCCGTGTGCACGGCTAAAAACGTGTTTTTATTCAGTACGTATTTGTGGCCCCGAAAAGGGCCTTTTTGGGATGTAGGTACCTACTCCATCCATGGTACCAGTCCGGCCAGCGATCGTGTAAGCATTACTTAGAGCTGGTGTATTTGGTAACGGCCTTGGTGCCTTCGCTGACGGCGTGCTTCGCGAGCTCGCCGGGCAGCAGAAGCCTCACGGACGTCTGCACCTCCCTGCTGGTGATGGTGGACCTCTTGTTGTAGTGGGCGAGACGGGAGGCTTCGGCGGCGATGCGCTCGAAGATGTCATTCACGAACGAGTTCATGATAGACATGGCCTTGCTCGAGATACCGGTGTCGGCGTGCACCTGCTTGAGCACCTTGTAAATGTAGATGGCGTAACTCTCCTTCCTCTTGTGCCTCCTCTTTTTCTTGTCGGTCTTGGAGATGTTCTTCTGGGCCTTGCCGGATTTCTTGGCGGCCTTAGCGGTAGTCTTAGGCGGCATGGTGGACGAGCTCTTTTATCAACAACAAACTATAATAGGAAGGAAGAATCTGAGCACTGCCAGTATGACAGCCGAACTGACAGGGAACTGACGATGTATGTTGACTGACGAGCTAAGCTGACGAGTGAAGGCAATGTTATTGGCCAAAGACTTGAGCTATGTATATTTGTATGACCTTCATGCTAGGAGCCTTCGAATGCTGACACGCCTTGTGACAATAAAATGACATCTGTCAAAACAAGAATTTGCTACGAAAATTATACTTGGTTAACTACGAAATAAACCTTAAAAATGCAAGATTATCAAATAAAGAATAACCTTACTTCAGGTAGTGTAAAGTCCATGACTGTTAAGAATTATCCGGTAAGTTTCGCCGAGTTACAAGACACAGCAGGCATACTTGAGATTATTTGTGTTGGCCGAATGGGATCAAAGTAGGTACCTACTCAAATTTGACTCAAATAAACAACCATGCTTTAACATCCAAGGTATAGGATATTCCAATCACACTTATAAAATGTTGATAGGTATGTAAATCCCAACCATACCTGCTGAGCCTACCTATAAATTAGGTACCTACACAATTTTAATCTTCCTGTGTTAAATTATAGGGAATTTGTTGAATAACCTACCTGCCTAATAGCTAGTGTATAAAGTAGCCCTACCTAGCTATCATCAATATCATCATCGCGCTTAAGATGTTTTAAGGCTGCGTAGTTTCTATATCAAGTAACGTAGGTGCGAGAGAGACGACTGCTTTGTACGTCCGACATAAACGTGATCATTCTAGCTAGACTATAAAGAACTTTAGACCAATTAATTTTAACGCAGTAACGCTGCTAACGAAAATTAGCAATTAATTTTAATTTCGTTATCAGCGTTACTGCTTAAAAAAGCAAAATTAATTGGTCTAAAGTTCTTTATAGGACCGTTTTATCTCACAGCAAGACATTTTCCGTCAAAAGAACTTCATCTACGGCCTTCAGAATGCCCGGAACATATTGACCGACCTCCAGGCAAGTCTAAAAGAAACCAGACAATACGAGGAACAGCTGATGCGTTGCAGAAATACGCACGCACACGAACACAGATTTGACGAGTGGTTGAGCGACGGCCTAAATGACAAGAAATGTTCGAAATCAACAGGTTCATATTCTTTTGTCTACGTTTTCAGATATATATTACCTAAATGTGTCTAACTGAGTTAGACAAGAAGCTAAAGAGGACGCTACGTCGTCTTTATCTAAAGTCGGCAGTGAAAATAGCTACGCAGACCAATAAGAACTGTTTAGATCATTTTTGGAGCGTGAGCGGGATTTTGCGTGGCTCACTGGCTTCTGCTGCATACCTGTACAAGATCATCAGGTGCTACCCACTCCAGAATCTTCAGCAAGCAAAGCCATGTCGATCATGAGCTCGTACTTGAGCGAAATTTTCGAGCGCATCGCTTCCCGCCTCGCCCCCTACAACAACTTCTCCACCATCACCAGCAGGAAGGTACAGACGTTCGTCCGTGAAGCTCCTGCTCGTCAGCGAAGGCACCAAGGCCGTCACGAAGACATAATGTCTCAACGTTCCATTTCATGGTAATCAGTTGGCCCACCTTTTCGTAACTTTAGTTCTGTCTTTTTAGGCTTTGAAAAGCAAGACTACGGAGCCTCAGTGGAAACTTGGTCAACTATGAGCATTGTATGCTTACAATATCAGTGAGTACATTACACAGTAGCGAAGTACCTAGCTAAATAGTAAATAGGGTATCTACCTAGCTTATGACATGCAGGGAGTTATAGGCATCACAAACTAACGCCAACCAAGCAGGATTGTTTAATTTTTCTACACACAAACACATTATCGTTCCATCAACCAGGTACGAAGAGCTATCCAAACGGTACAAGTCTCTGCTACAAGAGTACGAGCAGCGCTGCGGCGCGGCGAGCAGCAAGGACGAGCAATTGTCGCGGCTGCAGGCCGTCGCCAGGTCCACTCACGCGCAGCTCATCGAGGCCCATGCGGTCCTTCTGGCCGTTGGAGAGAAGTACATGGCGCTGAGGCGGAGGAAGCATGCACAGGTGATACGGTTCGTCCACCAAGTAGCGCCACTCTTATCTCCCCTATGGACTAAGGCGGATGTCACACTGCGCCGCATCTCCGGACGGAGGTGCGGTGTTCTGTGTCGTATCACACGGAATTAATATACAATCTGAAGTAAGACAGCATAAGTGCATGGTCAACTGACAAACTGTTTCCTTTGACGCGCTCGCTAACGCCATCTATGTGCACGACGTGTAATATCATTATAGATGTAAATGTAAACCACAGAGGATCAGCAAGGTTTCACTAGATGGCGTTGTTAACAAAAATGGAAACAAAAAGTAATTCTTCGTCTTGGATATAATTATAATTAATTTCTTGGGTTATTATTTTTCCTATATTATATTGCCAAGTAATCTTGCCAACGCATTATCGATCGATAATGGCGGTATTATGACGCAATTTGGAATGTGTATTCTATTTATGTGCTACCTTTGTGCATTTATTTTTCTTGCGATGTTTCCGATTCACTACCAGTGAATATCCAAACAATTCCAAAAACACATCTTTCCCAACATATTTTTGGTTGGGTGCGGGATTTGAACCCACGACTCTCAAGCTAGGTGTCGACCTAGTTACTTGCCTTGTTGGCCACTCGACCATCGGTTCAATTGACTAGGCAGTTGAAATTTATCATAAGTTTAATTTGCTGCTCAGATATTAATCCATTACTACTACGATTAATATAATAATCGATGAGGGTAGACGAATGAATCAAAACTACCATACTTATTTGTTTTTATCATAAAGATGTTACGTGTTCGTTCGTAGGACTACTCAGCTTTGTTATTCATATTTTTTTCTGGATAACATGAATAATAAAACTAGTTTTCGACGTAATATTGATCTAGTTAAAAGGTCGCAAATATTTGCGATATATAACGAAGCTACAAGCTACAGAAACTGATCTAAACGTAAGTAGTTATTTTACACGTTTGTGATATAATTATTTAGTAACTACTACTGAACTATCATACATTTTTCTGATGATTTATTTTCAAATAATATCGTTACAGCTAAAAAAAGGTTGAGCAAAAGGAAACGTCTCTGCTACACCGACAAAGAACGGCCACCAGCCATTGACAATGGACTATAAAGAAAATGATTTTGAATCGACAAGTCATTACGTCGATTTATTGCACAAGTGTGGAGTTCGTCGTGTCTCCATAACGAGAAGGGTTTATAATTATCATGGGCATGCTGTTAAACCCATACTTACCTACAGAGAAGCACATAAAACAGCAAATTGTCGCAATTTGGACACTGGACAACTGGATTTTTGTCATGTTTAGTGATGAGAAGTGAGAAGTGTTTAAATCTATTCATAAGGACATATAAGTTCACGTTCAGTGATCACGTAGTGCCTAACGCGGAATCTGGTGGTATATCTAACTGTGAACATGTAGGGTTTGAAGAAAGACAGACCGGGTTATATATAAACAAATGACAAAAGTAAAATATGAGTAGAATATTGTTTTCATCGTGCTTTTTTATCCCTGTAGACACTATTAGTAATAGATGTGTTACGTTAAGGAAAATTATCATAATAGAATATAATCATTTTGTTAATTAACGAGATCGAGTGAGATAGATAACCGTAGAAGCCTACCATTATAATCTATGAAATACTAGTATCAATAATAAAAGCCTTAGTGAACTGTAAGATTGTTTCGTATTTTTTTATTATTTTAAATGGCGGGTTTAATTACTTATTTCAAATCTCACTTAAATAGAAAATGCCAATAAACACCAGAATGCGTTCGCCAGATATATATGTTATCATAACCCGGTCTGAAATTATTAATAAAATTGACAATAGGTATTATTTTTATTGAGGTAAAGCTTCAATCTTTTTCCGATTTTCGGAAATGAAACTTAAGCTATAACCTCGATAACATGTTAAAAAGTGGCTAATTCACTAATACTACTACTGAATAAATATAATTTTAAAATGAAAAGTTCTTTGAGTTATTTAATTGTATTTAATTACTGTTATTTATATTTAAAAAATCTACTTTTGGCTGTGCAAAATAGTGTAAAAAACAGAAATCATAAAAACTCTAAAAAGGCAGTCAGCACCGTGTCATTTGCATTTAATAGGCTAATCCACAAGCCCATCCAATCTTGTTGTTGACACTGGTCAGTGGTTTATCACGGGTATACATATTTCAACTGTGACATATATACCTTTGATAAACGAGTAGGTAGGATGACAGTTCAGTCACACTCAAATACGGTTACAGTAGATTAAACCTTGCTAAACTTGTCAATAATTGTACTCGCATCGCAAGAATTTTTTTTGGTGATTACAGGAGTCAATTATTATCAGTGAATTAAGTTATATTCGCCTATATATCAATATTTTTGGCCAGCAGCGCCATCTAGTTTATTTTGTGCGCAACGCATGCAATCATATCAGCTGTAGATGTCAAACGGTGCAAGCGAAACTAGACCGTAAGGTGTCCATGCATTAATGCAGCCGATAGTACTTGCGTAAAACGAGCTCCGCACCTCCGTCTGGAGATGCGGCGCAGTATGACATCCGCCTAAGAAAACTAGTACTTAGATACCCCTACGCAACGTTTCTTATTGGATTGAACGATCTATATCAAACGGCCTGTTAGCTGTATACCCAAATGACCCACGTTCACACCAACATGTCAGTGCTGTCGGTTACATAGCTCCAATCCCTTCTAGTAGGGCTATATGCGAAAATACACCCGTCACCAACTTTATTTTTGCAAAACGCAATGTTTGGGCATCCGCACCATTTGGACGCCAATAATATTTATAAAGGTGCTGCATGTTATCGTATCCACCGCTAAGAGCACCGATAGGTGTTATGGCGTACGTATATAGGCACGTTATTAAGTGTGGTTTATATTAGCTCTATTCTAGCAAACACAAAGGCTCGTACTCCCGTCCCGTCCTCTGCACTTACGAGTAAATAGTCTGGTTAGTGAAAGCTGAACGCACTAAATACGATTCTGTTTCTGTGCCGGACGACCACCATAGGGAATCGTAACTCGCTCCAATGACACCCAGTTGTAACGGACAAAGATTTATAATGATATTTGTAAATACCTATATTATAGCTAAATACCTAACTAGTTAAGTTTGTACGAAATAAACATTATAACATGGTGTACAATCATTACCCAAATAGGGCTAGACTTAGACACTTATTAACAGTCCAAGTCTAATAGGCAGGTCAGCCTCTAAGGCAAGCCATCTAGACTCAAGTCTAGAACATAACAATAGGTAGGTCAGCCCCTCAGGCAAAGGCTAGAACTAATCTAGACCTACACAAAACCTAAGTGCAACTTAGGTTAACAACATAAGCCCTAAACCAGCTATAGTTGTTATTTATTTAGGCCCTTAAGGCAAACACTCGTACACTGCCCATATGGCAAGTATAACAATGAGTCATAATTTAGGATACCTAGGAATATAAGTAATGACCTAGGATAGGCTAAAAAAGCCAACAATGTATCCATATTATAAGCTAGAAAAATGTAAAGTATGCGATCGTACCGACCGTTTCAGCCAATCAGAGCGCGAGCTCATTTATACCGCCATTAGATAGCGGGCTATCAAGCCAAATAAATACCCCCTTCTAGGGGCCCCAAATTCAGTCTAACTCAACGCTCCGGTACGAACGCACTCTCCACTTACTAGCCACAAGCGGCTATGTTTAGTATTTAAGAAGAAGTTATTTTTATGTTTGTTTATTTCAAGAAGTATTATTTTATTTTTCATTTTAAAGAAGTTAAAGTAAATTCAGTGAAACTATCTGCGTTCATCCTTTTTCCCACCAACCACTAGCTATCGAAGTGCCGAGCTCAAATACAGTCCACGGTTCGGCACATTGGACCTTCGAACCGTCTCTACGAAGGATTGGCCGTGCACACCAGGCAGTACGAGGGATTGGACCCTCCACTCCGCATCGGTCAACCCTCAGTACGAAGGATTGGACCTTCGTACCATCAGGTAGTACGGGGGATTGGACCCTCGACTCCACCATGAGCGGCCGAGGTAGGCCCACCCAGGGGAAAAAGCTCAGCAGCGCGCCGCAAGGCGCCGTCACGCGTTCACGGAGCGGGCAGTCGGAGAGTGCAAGCCAAGCAACGCACACCACCTCCACGCCAGCCAACATCACGAAGTCATCCATCGAGCGCTCCACATCAGCGGAATCCGGACGAGATAGCAATAGGACTCTCGCCCGGCGCCAAAGGTATGACGAAAGCCGAACTAACCTAAACCTCAGTCAGGCTCCTCCTGGTGGCCCCACCAGGAGCAAGGTAGTGCACAACCCAGCGCACGCCCTCCAACAACAGTGCGCGCCGCACGCCCAGGCAGGGCGCACACCCCTGGAGTCAACCGGCGCCCTCTCTCACGAGCATACACCGGCTGCGGCGGAGCCCTCATCGCCCGCCAACAACGTGCCAGTTGCACCTGAAGACGTCGCACTGCCGAATGGCCAGCCCCAGGGCACCCCAGCAGCGCCTTCAGCACCCCAGGGTCAGCAACCAGAAGCCAACGCGACCTCCACATCCTACAGAAGGCCCCGGTCGCGAGCAGGCTCCAGCACAGCATCACAGAAACGAGCCTACCGGCTCGCCAAGGCGCGCGAAGAGCTCGCCGCCGCCAAACTCGCCACCATCGAAGCCGAGGGGCCCTCCAACGATGAGGAGGACTCCATTTCTAGCAACAGCGAAGTCACTCAACGGGTCGAGAAATGGATCGATCACAGCAAGCACCTGGCGGCCATCGATTTCCACGCGCACAACCCATCACCACCACAAGGTGATGTACCATTTATACCGGCGGGAGCACCGCAGCCTCCGCCTCGCCCGCAAGCAGCAGGGGACAACCACCCCCCGGCACCCAGGCTTGCCTCCGCCGCTCCGCTCAACCACGCAGCGCCAGTCTTCACGCCACGCCCACCGGCGGGAGACGAATTCGCCATTCAGCCCTATACGCCAACAACAGATATAGCCCTCCTAACCGAGGCTATTCGAAACGCCATACTGGCCGGCAAGGACTCGCCTACACGCAGGCCGGCGGATCTCCCGAACTTCCAAGGCTCAAGGCGGCAATGGATATCGTTCAAAAAGGTATTCACGGACACGGCGCCCTTCTTCACAGCAGGAGAAAATACGGCGCGTCTTCAAGCAGCAACGCAGTCGTTAAGAAACACAGCCCTCGGTGAGTTCATATTAGCTGGGGCGGCGCCCGAGTTAATTATGGAAAAATTGGAGGAATCTTACGGCAACAAAGCTACGCTCGCAGCACTGGAGTACAGAAATCTTCGCGACCTTCCAAGACTGACGGACAACGCGCAAGATATATGTTCCTTTTCAATTAAACTAGGAACCATAATGTCAACACGACAATTAGTGGACCCCGATACCTCAAGGTACAACAGTGAAATATTACGGTCTTTACATGACAAACTAACCATTAATTTACAGAGCAAGTGGTACTCATTCTCAGCGGACAAACCGCGCCGCGAGAACGATGTAATGTTAATGGTCAATTTTATGTAGGAAGAAGCAAGACTACGCGAGCCCTACACCATCATGAATGATAATTATTATAAACCTAATATGCAAACCTCTCGCCAGCATTATTCACAGCCGCCGAAACAGCAATACAACGCACCCAAGCCCGCTTACGCCCAGGCGCGAGCGGCCATCTACACGCCGGTCGCGCGCACCGTAGCAGGCCCCGCCCACCAGCCGAAATATCAGAAAACGAACACGGCAGTGGGAACCCGAGAAAAGTGCCCGGTATGTGAAAGTGATACACACGTAAGTGGCGGAGAATGTGCTAAATTTATAGACATGTGCATAGACAAGCGGCGAGAGGTAGCGAAGCATAACAATATGAGTTTTAAATGTCTTTCTTACAGGCCGAAGAAACACACGTGCAAACGTGTAGTGTGCTCAGCTGTTAACTGCGGTAAGAATCACAATGTATTAGTGCACAGAGATAACAATATTTCAGATCACACAACCACTACCGAGAAGGTGACGTGTGCATGGGCTGCGACAGCGCAGTCCTACCTGAAAATATTGCCGGTGGAGGTGTCGGGACCACTAGGGCGCCGCCCAGCATGGGCATTGCTCGACGACGGCTCGACGGTTAGTCTCATATCACAGGAACTCGCCGACGCTGTGGGAGCTCCGGGACCGATCGAACCCCTCCACATTGAAGCACTTACCTCAGGGACACTGGATTCCAGCACATCACGACGAGTACGCATAGAACTCGTTGGGGCGGACTCCGCCCACAAGATTGAAGCGAGAACCGTGAGTAAATTATCGCTGTCACCACAGGAAGTCTCCGAAGCAGTCATAGACAAATGCGAGCACCTACGCGACATAAAGCAACATTTGATATATAAGTCCGCCCGCCCTAACATTCTAATAGGACAAGACAATTACCAGTTGCTGCTAGCCGAGTCCGTCAGAAAAGGACAATGCGACCAGCCGGTCGCTTCCCGCTCTCCACTCGGCTGGGTGCTGCATGGAGCACAAACTAGAAGCCTGGGACACAGGGTAAATTTCATATCTACAGTCGAAGAAAAACTCGAACATTTTTTCAACGTAGACTCTCTAGCCATCGTACCCGCCCGCCCTACAAGTGACCCTGAGGAAAGAGCCGCCCGCATCTTACAACAAACTACGCAACGTGTGTCAGAAAGGGAATACGAAGTCGGCCTACTATGGGCCCAAGACAAGGTACATTTACCCTACAACTACAATACAGTGTTGAAACGGCTGCACAGTGTAGAAAAACGACTCGACAAAGATCCAGAGCTGCGGGCTAAATACGAGGCGGAAATGAACGCCTTAGTAGAAAAGGGCTATGCAGAGATAGTCCAGTCAACGGGTCCTCCACACAAAACCTTTTTTCTCCCACATTTTCCAGTACTGAACCCGATGAAACCTGGAAAGCTCAGGATTGTCCATGACGCAGCGGCAAGAGCACAGGGCACTAGTTTGAATGACAAGCTGCTAGCGGGCCCTGGATTGCTGCAATCTCTTCCCGGAGTACTATGTAAGTTCAGACAACATACTATAGCTATCTCTGCGGACATAAAGGAGATGTTCATGCGAGTACAAGTCAGACCGGAGGATCGCGACGTGCTAAGGTATCTGTGGCGGGGCGGGCAACGAGGGGACGTTCCACCAACCGAATACAGAATGACAAGGCTCATATTCGGTGCGACAAATAGCCCTGCCTGCGCTATCTACGTCAAGAACGAGAACGCCAAGAGGTACGAGAACACGGAGCCTACAGCGGTAAATGCGATAATAAAAAAGCATTACGTAGACGACTACCTAGACTCATTCCCAGATCTAGCCCAGGCGATCGAGACTACAGTGAAGGTGCGGGACATACAGGCAGAAGGCAACTTCGAGCTGCGAGGGTGGAAATCAAATTCACCCGCCCTGATGACCGCCCTAGGAGAAAACGCCCCGCCCACAGATACTCCAGTCAATCTGGACGAGGGCCCCGGCGCGACTGAACGCGTCCTCGGCCTTATCTGGAGGCCATCCACGGACGAACTCACCTTCAACCTAGATCTCGCCCGCCTACCAGTCGACGTGCTACACAACAACCGCCCTACGAAAAGAGAAGCACTGAAAATTGTGATGTCACTCTACGACCCGCTCGGATACGCGGCGCCTGTTACGGTAAGAGCGAAATCTATACTGCAGGAGGCATGGAGGCGCGGCCTCACTTGGGATCAGCGCTTTCCCGACGACCTCGCTGCAGTCTGGGCGGATTGGATGAAAAGCCTACTGGCTCTACGCAACGTAGCAATCCCGAGGTGCTACGCCGGCTTCACACATGCAGTAAATACTCAACTGCACGTTTTCACGGACGCCTCGCAGGAGGCGTATGCTGCAGCTCTCTACTGGCGCACCGCTTCAAGCACAGGTGAAATACACGTGTCACTCATAATGGCCAAGGCGCGCGTATGCCCGTTAAAACTACACTCCGTTCCGAGACTCGAAATTTTAGGAGCCGTAATGGGAGCACGAATGGCCCAAGTCGTCAAAGAAGAGCACGAGAGACAGCCAGACTCTACTACGTTTTGGACGGACAGCAAAACAGTGCTGCAGTGGGTGCGCAACGGCTCGCGGTCATACAAACCGTTCGTAGCACACAGAATAGCCGCCATACAGGAACACTCAAAAGTAAGTGAATGGCGCTATATACCCACTAAACTGAATGTCGCCGACGACGCCACAAGAGAGACGCCCCGAGACTTCGCTTCCAGACATAGGTGGTACACAGGCCCACATTTCCTAAGAAAACCAGAGAAGGAGTGGCCGCAGTACATACCCGATGAGGACGAAGCCACGCCCACAGGGGAGGAGCGAACGTGTGTAGCCGTAGCAGTCAGAAAATGCGACATAACTCAGGCATTACCGGAAGCAAGCAGGTTCTCAAAATGGGAACGATACCTGCGAACTACGGCGCGCGTCCTACAATTCATAGAGCTCTGCAAGAAAAAAGACTCCGTAAACTACAAGCGTACCAAAGCAAACGCCAAGGCGGACCCCAGTTGGAGCAAAACTGCACTCAAAAAACAAAAGGTAAAATTACTAAAAATTTTTACCCCGACCATAGACCGCTACGAACCCCTGTCTACGGAGCTGCTACGACGAGCTACGAACCTTATCTGGCGCGGTGTACAACTCAGCCCGTTCAAAGACGACATAGCAGCACTCAAGAGCAATGAAAAGCGAAGCGGTAAACTAAAAAATCTTGCAGTACAAGTCACAGACAACGTAGTCACACTCGTGAGCCGCATCGACGCCGCCGAGGACACGGTAATAGAAAAGAACCCCATAGTCTTGGACGGCCGTCACCCCGCTACGCGACTGTACATAGATTTTGTACACAGGAAACTGCATCACTCACGCATAGAAACTGTCATCAATGAAGTACGACAACAATATTGGGTACTACACCTAAGGCCGGCGACCCGACAAGTAGCACACGCGTGCCGGCAATGCGCAAAGAAAAGAACATTGCCGCCGACTCCGCCCACAGGAAACCACCCCTACATGCGCCTCGCCCACCATAAGCGAGCGTACACGTACACGGGATGGGACTTCTTCGGGCCACTTACAGTTACAGTCGGACGCTCAACTCAGAAAAGGTATGTCGCACTCTTCACCTGCCTCACGACCCGTGGGGTACATCTAGAAGTCGCCGCATCGCTCAGCACCGACTCCGCCATAGCAGCATTAAGAAGATTCATAGCCCGGCGGGGCTGCCCTACAGAGATTTGGTCTGATAATGGCACGAATCTACGCGGGGCGGACAAAGAGCTGCGGCGAGCACTGGAAACGGGTGTCAACATCGCCGCAACGCAGCGAGGCATTAGCTGGCGCTTCATCCCACCGGGAAGCCCCTTCATGGGGGGCGCATGGGAGCGCATGGTGTCAAGTGTCAAGAAGGCGCTAACAGCAATCCTGAGCGAGCGACACCCGAGCGAAGAAACATTGTCCACCTTCTTAGCCGAAGCAGAGTTCTCAGTCAACTCGCGACCACTCACACACGTCGCGGTGGACCCCAACGAGCCAACGGCCATCACTCCAAACCACTTCACAATCGGGCCGGCAGCATGGAACCCAGCCCCGGGTACTTTCGACGAGCGAGACACAGTCGGCAGAGCAACGTGGCGGACAGCACAGCGACTCGCCGACATGTTCTGGGCAAGATGGCTGCGGGAGTACCTACCCCAGCTACAGTTCAGGCGGGACCCCACCCATAAGGGCCCCATGATCGCCATAAACGACGTCGTTCTAGTGATGGACAACACCCTGCCGCGCAACGTGTGGCCAATGGGAGTCGTCACAGCACTCTACCCCGGTGAAGACGGAGTAACAAGAGTCGTCGATATCAGAACAAAGGGCGGCACCCTACGCCGCCCCACAAAGAAGCTCGTCATCCTCCAGACAAAGCCAGACTCACATCGCGACGCATCCGCGCCGCCTGCCGGCGCCTCCACGCCAGGCCCTCACACGCCTGGCCCTCCCGGCGCACCCGCGCCGCCCGCCGGCGCCCCCAAGCCCGGCCTTCCCGCGCCCGGCCCTCTCAGCGCGTCCGCGCCCTCGGCCGGTGCCGCAGCCTCCAGACCACAGAGTGCACCCGCGCAGTCACAAAGCGCACACGCACTCACCACGCGCGCCCAAGCCGAGCCTGCAACCCAGCACTCAGCGCGCAACATCTCCGAGGCTGAGCCCGAGCATCGAACCTGCACAGCAAACCCGAGCATCGAGCACCACGTCCAGCACCCGAGTTCCAAGACTTGCGACTAATGGCGCAAGCGGCGGGAGAAATGTGCCGGACGACCACCATAGGGAATCGTAACTCGCTCCAATGACACCCAGTTGTAACGGACAAAGATTTATAATGATATTTGTAAATACCTATATTATAGCTAAATACCTAACTAGTTAAGTTTGTACGAAATAAACATTATAACATGGTGTACAATTACTACCCAAATAGGGCTAGACTTAGACACTTATTAACAGTCCAAGTCTAATAGGCAGGTCAGCCTCTAAGGCAAGCCATCTAGACTCAAGTCTAGAACATAACAATAGGTAGGTCAGCCCCTCAGGCAAAGGCTAGAACTAATCTAGACCTACACAAAACCTAAGTGCAACTTAGGTTAACAACATAAGCCCTAAACCAGCTATAGTTGTTATTTATTTAGGCCCTTAAGGCAAACACTCGTACACTGCCCATATGGCAAGTATAACAATGAGTCATAATTTAGGATACTTAGGAATATAAGTAATGACCTAGGATAGGCTAAAAAAGCCAACAATGTATCCATATTATAAGCTAGAAAAATGTAAAGTATGCGATCGTACCGACCGTTTCAGCCAATCAGAGCGCGAGCTCATTTATACCGCCATTAGATAGCGGGCTATCAAGCCAAATAAATACCCCCTTCTAGGGGCCCCAAATTCAGATTCCGGTTACGGCAGCGGTCGAGTGAGGTCGTGCTTTAGCGGTGCGCTCTTGCCCTATTGTTGTTTTAACCCGAATATCCTCTCCGACTACCTGCTCACTCTTATCGCTCCCCCGCGCGGTGATTATCGCAATTACCACGTGGAAGCATCGGGTGTGTTAGTTAAGACTTTCACAAGTCTCCAGTCGACCCGCGTGTCCCTGCCCCTCTGGAAATCCACGCTCGTAGTGGTCGCAGTCTTTCGGGGCTGTGGGCTAGACACGTCAGTGACTACCCGTTAGTTAAGACTTTCTCAAGTCAGACCCGGGTCTCTGTCCCTTAGAAAGACCACGCTCGCAGTGGCTACACAGTGACGGATCCTAACGGTGCCAACTAAGTCACAGTGTGGGGTGGATACCACCACGAAGCCCAGTAATTCGTACAGTCCGACTCTTCCCTTCGTGTTAGGACACATAGCTGACACTGACACGGCGGACAAGTGGACAAGACTCGACACCGACATCAGGATAGCATTTCGGTTCATATTAGGCGTAGGAAAAGCTTAGCGGCGACCGACCAACCAAGTAGGATGGAGCTGCAAGAAAGGATCACGAGGATGGAGGAAGTCATGCGGGCTATGCAGGCCGAAATCGATCGCCTCGCTGCTGAGAACCAACAGCTCAAGCTGGCTCTCAGCGGCGAGGTCTTTGACTCTGCCCAGGCGGCTCCCATACAACCTCCCCCCCCGACAAGTCTCGACTTGCAACTCCAGGCCCGTCCGGCCACTCCGACGGCCACTCTGGCCGCCCAAGCCCCTAAGGCCACCATGGGACCGCCGCCGCCACCGCCGTCGGCGGCAGCAGCGACCCCTTCGCCCCCTACCCAGGCCCCTAAGGCCAAAACGCCCAGTAAGGGCAAAAGTAAACTCGCCAAGACAGCCGCGTCTGCCCCAGCCAGCCCTCCGGCCCTTCAGGCCCCCCCCGAAGCGGATTTAAGCGTGAGACAATCGCGTTCTCGCTCCCTCCAGAGGCGACCCTCCATGCGAGAGGAACGCACTGTCCCACGCTCCAGCTCTCCCCCCCACCCCCTCCTTCGGTGTCTCTCCACGACCAGACTGACCGACGAACAGACTCGCGACCTCCTCTACTCGAACGAGGAAATGACCATGGACACGACAGTCTGGACCACAGTAGGCAGCAGCCGCAAGGGCAAACGTGCGCTGCCGAAGTCTCCTAGGGCTGATTCGCCGGCGAAGAAAGCCCTTCGGACTCCCGCCGTCCAGGCGCCCTCTGCGCAGGCCCCTCAGGCCAGTAGTGCCATTCTGGCAGCGGACGGCGGGTCTTCGGCCCCCAGCAAGCCAACTCCGGTAGGCAACCCGGACAAGCCGGATTCATGTGTCCTGATCGACACACATAGATACCACACTGCCATGGCCATAGCCAGTCAGCGTGGCATCCGGGTGGTCGGTTCGGAGATTTTGAAACCGCCCTTGGAAGGGATGCGCATCACGGTCCAGGGACCCGAGGACTACCGTGCTCTGACCCGTCTCTTCGACGAGCTGTCGATGGCCTACAACCGGAGGCTGACCGTCGAGGAGAAAGGCTACAGGGCCGTCCTCCGGGGAATCCACAAGGATATCCCGGAGGACGAGGTAGCCGCGGACCTCAAACGCAAGGGGATCGCCGTCAGGGAGGTTCATCGCCTCTACAATAAGCAAGTAGGGAAGTACGATATCGTACTAATAGTCACCGACCCGAACCAGCGCAAAGCCGTCCACTCCCTTAAGGAGGTCCTTAAAATGGCGGTGAGAGTGGAGACTCCCAAAAAGAGGACCCACCTCTCACAGTGCCACAACTGCCAGCGGTTTGGCCACGGCGCCCGTGGCTGCCACTCTCCCCCCCGTTGCGTCAAGTGCGCTGGGGATCACGCGACTCGCGATTGCGAGCGCCCAAAAGGCTGCAAGGACCCGAACGGCATACGGTGCTGCAACTGTTTGGGTCGCAAGCTCCCCCATGGGCATACTGCCAATTATGGGGGATGCCCTTGCCGCCCAAAGAGTCGCGACACCGGGGCAAAGTCGAAGTCCTCGCCTCCCTCTGGGCGCAAGCAAAGCGCGGGCCGGGGTGCTCCCCATAGCACTCCGCAAAACTTCCCCGCCCTTCCGGCCGTAGGGTTAGGAGCCCCTAGGAACCCGCCGCCTTCAGCGGCCGTAGGTCCCCGCCCGGTGCCTTCTGCACCCCAATCCCAGGCGGGCCCCTCTGTATGGGGACCCGCCGCCAGTCAAGCGGGCCGGCCCGCTATGGACCCACTCTATGCGTTTATGCAGTTAGTACAGGTACTCCCACCGGAGGTGGCGAGCGGCCTGTCTACCCACATATTCGCATCAGCTACTCGCTATCTCGCCGCACCAAGCGGCAGCCAGGTTAACGGTGCCTATTAGTATGGATAGTACATCCCAGAAGCTTAAACCTGCTTCGATTACCATTGGCATTTATAATGCCAATGGTCTAAGGGGTATGAAGGACCAGGTGATGAACTTCCTTCGCGATCACTCAGTAGATTTACTTCTGGTCCAAGAGACCTTTTATCGTCCCGGCATTAGAGCCTTTCGCGTCCCTGGATACGTTCAGATTAGAGATGATAGGCAAGATGGTAGGCCATTCGGGGGCACGCTCATTTTCTACAAACGTAACTTACATTGCATAAGTCTCAATCCACCGCCCCTGACTAATATGGAAGTGTCGGTCTGTCGCATCTCGATGGAGGGGCACCCCCCGATATCGATTGCGTCAACCTACCTTTCACCTCAACGAGACTTACTTCTGACTGACCTCAACTCTTTAGCCTCCCTAGGTCCTTCGGTCATCGTGGCCGGGGACCTAAATAGTAAGCATACCAGCTGGGGATGTGTAGCATCCAATCCCAACGGCAATCGGCTTCATCACCTTTTGATCGATAGCCTCCCTTTCGATCTCCTCGCTCCCTTAGAGCCGACTCACTTCCCTCATAACGTAGACCACCGACCTGACATACTCGACATAGCTCTACTAAAGAACGTAGCGTTAACTCTGCGTTCTATAGAAGTGCTACACGAACTAGACTCGGATCATAGGCCAGTCCTCTTGAGACTAGGCCCTCACCCCAATAGTACTCCTCGAACCAGGACACTCGTGGACTGGGACAAGGTACAATCAGGTCTCCTACAGACGGACTCCCCCCTGCTTAGAGATATCCCAGACAATATAACTACAACCGAACAGACAGACCAAGCGATCGATTCTTTCACCAACTACCTCAACGCTGTTCGAAGCGAAGCCTCAAGGGAGGTGTCGGCGGAGGACATCCAAAATCGACCTCTACCTACGGAACTGAGAGAGTTGGTGACAAGGAAAAATCGCGCCATACGTACCTATTCAAATCACCCTTCTGCCGAAAATCGGCAAATCCTGAGGGACTTGTCTAACGAGTCCAAACAGAGAATTGCCGAATTTCGGGAGAACTCGTTCAGGGATCTGATGGGGGAGATAACGCCTAGTCACCTGGCTTACTGGAAACTAGCGAGATCTCTCAAATCCGATGCCTGTTGGACCATCCCTCCCTTGGATCGACCGGATCACTCAACCCCCGCGTTCGAGGACAGTGAGAAAGCCGAATGCCTTGCGAGTAGTTTAGAGTCCCAATGTTCGCCCAACCTCCTCAACACCGACGAAGACCACATTAGTAGGGTCGATTCCGAGGTGGACAGGAGATCGCGTCTCCCCGTAACTTCACCCATTTTACCGGTGTCGGTTAAGGAAGTCAGTGACCTTGTCAGGCGTCTCCGTATTAGGAAGGCTCCGGGTGCGGATGGTCTATCCAATCGCATCCTGAAACTTCTCCCCGAAACCCTCCTCCTCCTTTTGGTCGGCATCTTCAATGCCGCACTGACCAATGCTCACTTTCCAGCCGCGTGGAAATGTGCAACGGTCATAGGGATAGCGAAGCCCGGCAAACCCCGGACCTCGCCTGCCTCTTACAGGCCGATCAGCTTACTTAGCTCCCTTGGAAAGCTATATGAGCGGATCCTTCTCACGAGAATTCTCAGATTTACGGCTGAGAATAACCTCCTCATCGATGAGCAGTTCGGTTTTAGATCCGGACACTCATGCGTCCAACAGGTGCACCGCGTCACGGAGCACGTGTTGGATGGTTTCTCTCGATTCCAGGGGCTCAAGACCGGTGCGATCTTTCTCGACGTAGCGAAAGCCTTCGACAAGGTCTGGCATAACGGGCTTGTATACAAGTTATACCAGCTCGGAATGCCGGACAGACTCGTACTCACAATACGAGATTTTCTCAGTGACCGAAGCTTTCGATACCGACTGGAGGGAACGTATTCGGACCCACACCCCATCCGGGCCGGAGTCCCGCAAGGCTCCGTGCTCTCTCCCACTCTCTACTCGTTATTCACAAACGACATTCCCAGGCACCCTAAGGTGCAACTGGGGTTGTTTGCGGATGACACCGCGCTCTTTACGACTCATTGTAAGTACGCTACTATCCGGCGATACCTCCAAGAGGCAATCTCCGACCTAGGTCGTTGGTTTAATCTTTGGCGTATCGAAGTCAACCCGGAGAAAAGCACTGCAATAGTCTTTCATCCGTCGGACTGCATTAGTACAGAAAGGCGGGTGGCTCCGATCCAGATGTTTGACCGACCCATCCCCTGGGTCAACGAGGCCAAATATCTTGGAGTGACCCTCGACAGGAGACTGACTTTCCGTAGCCACATCCGTAGGGTACGCAACCGCGCGTTGTTCGTGCTAGGAAGGCTAGGGCCGATGATCAACAAGTTTAGTAAAATGTCACTTAGGAATAAGCTGACACTCTACAAGACTTGTGTTCGTCCAATCATGACATATGCAAGTGTAGCATTCGCTCACGTGCCTATGTCATCGCTCAAGCCGCTTCAGGTCATTCAGAATCGTTTTCTCCGAAGGGCGACTGGTGCCCCGTGGTACCAATCGAACCTCAGCCTGCACCACGACATGGAGATTAGCACCATGTATGGTTTCTTTAAGCAGGCTGCCAGACGTTATTTTGATAACGCTCCCCACCATAGGAATCCGTTAGTTAGGAAGGCTGCTGACTACGTCCCCATCCCTCCCCCCTCTGTCGTTACTCGGCGCTCACTGATTAGGGGCCGCACGGTCCGGCGTCCTAGGCACACACTCACGGACCCGGACGACGAAATCACAGCGTCCATCGAAAGATGGAACGCTGCGCTTTCGGCGTCCAACACATCGCGTACACTTCAGCGTTCCCGCCGGCGGGGACGTCCACCGCGAGACAACACAGACACATACAGTCCGCTTTCGTCCCGGTACCGCCGCATACCGGGTAGAGTCAGTCCGACGCAAGTCGGGCCTAGCTGAGTTTCTTGCTGGACTCTTCTCAGCTAGGCTAGGTTTTTAGCGAACCAGCGATAAAACTCCCAGTAGTTCGATACCACTCACACCTCAGATTCGGTTGATACCGTTCAACCAATCTCACTGGAGCGCAAACTCTTAGAGTATTCCAGTGTACAAACTTCCCCGCGTGGTCGTGCCGGAGGCTTCCCCTGGATTTTCCCCAGGCCACCCTCCAACCACGCAGTTCGACCGCTATATTGGGTCCGTCCTATTATAGCAACAGTCAGGTTCAAAAAAAAAAAAAAAAAAAAAAGCCCCAAATTCAGTCTAACTCAACGCTCCGGTACGAACGCACTCTCCACTTACTAGCCACAAGCGGCTATGTTTAGTATTTAAGAAGAAGTTATTTTTATGTTTGTTTATTTCAAGAAGTATTATTTTATTTTTCATTTTAAAGAAGTTAAAGTAAATTCAGTGAAACTATCTGCGTTCATCCTTTTTCCCACCAACCACTAGCTATCGAAGTGCCGAGCTCAAATACAGTCCACGGTTCGGCACAGTTTCGGTACTCGGCAACACACGTCATATTGTCATGTGCATTACAATATTGTAATATAAAAAAGACGTATATAGGTTATAAGCGCTCCAAAAGTGGCACACTAAAACTGAGTTTCGCGTCGTCAATAGAAACGTATAAACGTTTCAACTGTCGGATTTGGTGGCCATTTTCAAACACGTAATTTCATATAGACAACGTCCGTCCGTCCGTCTATCCGTCTGTCCGTCTTCGGCTTAGCTCAGTAACCCTTACTGAGCGACAACTACGGAACCTGCGCCTGACCCGCCGCCGCCGCCACATTGCGCGTGACCCGATACGCACTTGGCCGGTTTTATTCACCTACCTACCTCTTTTTTATTCTAAATCATTGTGTGTTGTGTGCATATACTGTTTGATAATAGGTCCATTTAGCCAGATTACCTAGGTATTATATCATAACATATATTATGATCAACGATAAATTACCAGAAAGATGCGTACTCCAGTAAAGTGCAGCGACTGAAGAAGTCGGTGAAGGAGCTGATAGCATCCGCGGACCGGGGGCGGCAAGAGTTGGATGCGAGATTGAAGAAGGCGATGAAGACTGAGCGCCATGGCGGAGAAGCACTGCTGCTCGCTGAGGTAGTATTAGTATCCTAACTCTAATGAGATATGTATAAGACATAGCTAAGACAGTAATTTGACATTTGCCAAAATTTTATTAGTCCGAGGTATGTATTTTCCGATTGTGGAAGTTTCATGAATTCGAAAATTTTAAAAAACGTAACTTAGGATAGGTTAGATTGTGAACATTACTAAAAAGTTAACAGCATCTGAATCAAAAACAATTCAGACAAACGAATGTTTTGGCAAATTATAACTCATTCAGTAAACCTTTTCGGATTTGAGAATGTGATACGTAGGTAGGTACCGTGCATAAATATTACCTATTTTCAGATTCGGAAGTGTAACCACCTGTGCCTAGAGAATCTTCGTTTGAAGGCTCAAGTTCATGAACTCATCCCACGGAACGTCGCTTGGAATTAACGGAGCTTTAGAGATTTTAACTTATAGAATTTAGCTTTTAGATGGTATTATTTATATGAACGTACAAATAATGGTAAGATTTAAATTATTTATTTTTCTGAACGTTTTTTTTTAATTATTTTATATCATCATCTTATCATTTTCAACTCAAACCCTATTTAGATTTACATTTAACTACACTCATAACTCATAAGTCATAACAATAGAAAATTGTAAGACAAACCTTATCTCAAGACTTATTATCATCAGCTTATTTTTTTATATTGACAGTAAATAAATCTCATAAGCTCATAACTCTCATAAGTATTTCCGTTTGGGCCAATTGACACTTAGGGTGGATTGCACTAAACTGTATTTGACTGTAGCTTTTCCCTTACAATTCTAACATTAAGGAATAATGCTATCATTTTATTTTAATTTTTTATTTATTTATTGTTCAGAACACATACAGTCATACCTGCATTAAAGTAGGAAAATACGCAGGTAGAACATGAAGTATTTTTTATTGATAACAATTTAGACCTCGTAGGTTCTTTTAAACATCAAGAGATGGATAGATATCACAGAAATAGGTACTCATTGTAGTTTTTTAAAATTCGCTTGGAAAAGGTATGTCTTGAATAATTAGTACCTATACGTACCTATGGAATTCGCATAAAAAAATTATGTGCCGTAAGCAGCGATGTGGTAGGTACATGAAACATTATATTTTGCAGCGGGCAATTAATTTCGTATTTTAGTATTTTGAAGAGGAAAATTGTGTCCAAAAAGTCTTCTATTCCAGAGGTGTGTCGGTCCTGTAACATAGTGACCTCAAGAAAACATTTTGTATTCTTTCAAGGCGATTAATATGGACATGGTATTGAGGAGACCAGATCACAGACCCGAACTCAAGAATACTCCTGACGTAAAAATAAAATAATATTTTAAGGGTGCAGGAGCGCCTTAAGGGTTTGCCCATCCTTAATATCATACCTAGATTTTTATAGGCACTGTTACAATTTTTTTCGATATGATTATTTAAATTAAGCTGCGAGTTCATGGTAATACCTATGTCTCTAAGAGAACTAACGCGAGTTATCTGCTTCCCAGCAATGATGGGTAAAATTGATTAAGTACATTTAGTTTACGGCAAAAAGTTATCGCAAAACAATATTCGTAAAAAACTATCAAGATCTTGTTGTAGACTATGACAATCAGCTTCAGAAGATATACTTAGCTTTGTAAAATGTTGTGTGATCATTTTCGAGGTAGATTACAACGGCAACGTTTGACTGTCTCCATTCCTGCAAAAAAAGTACAACATCAGCAATGCAGGTTTATATTCGAGACGCACTGGTTTCTGGTAACTAGATAAACTTCGCAAAGCTTTCAATTCTAAATGGAGAGTTACAATTAAAACATCTTACATTTAATAAACATTGGCTGTATTTAATTTATTTAACATCTAAAACATTTAATAAATAGTAAGCAATATATAATAATGGTCGCCATACCTCTACTGGTAGGTAGCTATACTGATTTGAAACAATTAAATCTTCAATCAATCCAATTCGAGCTTCGAATAAATATGTGTACTTAGTACCAATAGCGAATCCAATAGTTTTAAACTTAAAGATTTATTCAGGAATCACATCACCTTTTACTGAGAAGCCACCGCAAAGCCGTTATTCAACCATCCCTCTACCGCACATACATTTGGTGCATCCTCTGTATCTCTTCTACCATGCCGTTCAGAATGAGGGACAGCTGGTCCGTGGAGGCGACCAATGCAGTGTCAGCGACGGCACCGAACCGGAGGACACCGTCGTAGCAAAGTGCAGTCACACCGAGACCTGTCAAATGAGACTGACGTTCAGGGTCATTTTTGAGGAGGGAGGGGAGCCCTGAGCACTATAGCGTAAGAACCTCCCTAACAGTAGTTTAGTCAGTGATCTGGCTGAAACTAAGAGACCCTTAGAGGTCTCATCAGTCGCGGCTCGCGGGACACTGGTACTGGTACTTGGCCAGCGGCTTATCTATAGAAAGGGCCACCTGGAGACAGTCAGACAGAACTAATCTTGGTTACAGAAGCGAAAGTGAATGCTTAACTCATCGAAGTCGTTTACGCAATATTTATTTATATAATCTTTATTGCACAAAAGAACAACGTATCGTGCCGTAAGCATTTATTCGATTAATCTTATCTTCTATCGTAGCAGTACCTACAATCGCTTGTAAAACACTAATGGGATGGCTGAATTATTCTGACTCTAGGCTACAAACAGTATTTACTTAATTGCATTGCAGTGATATCTAAAAGTTAATGAATGAGCACCTAATGAGCGAGTGTCCTCATATTTCGTCTGATCGTTAGAGTTATCCACGCCGCAATCGGCCCTGATTTGGCTTGCAAAGATGATGGTTGGCTTACTTGCTTGAGAATTAGGTTGAAGGTTGGATAGGAGCACAAGAGTTGTAGGTTACCGTGGCCTAATGAAGAGAACTTTATATGGCCATAATCTTACCAGTATTCCCTTTCAGAGGCACAAAGAACACCAGTTTCTTTAATGTGTTGCCGCCACAGATATTCAGGCGTTTTGGCCCAGGCAAGTTGCTGAGCACCATGGTTGCTTGGCTGCTGTTGAAAAGAGGCTGCAGCACGTGCTTGGGCAGGACGCTGTTGAATATCTTCAGGAGGTAATAGTTAGTCTGAAAATTATAATCCCACGTGTATTTCAATGTATTAATCAACGTTCGGTTCTATTTTGTAGGTACTTTTTGAAGTCAATTTATCTATAAGTACCTAGTGCTAGATCGGCACACCGAAATTCAGTAAAATGCTGCAAATGGTGTCAAAAGCATGAAAATCGGAACGATTGATCTTTAGGCTATACAAATAAATTTGACCCGTAGCACGAAAAAATAAAACACAAAAAAGAGGAGTTAGGTGGTACGACGTCATATTTTTTAGTATGAAAAAAATAAAATTTCTAAAACCTATCGTGTGTGGTATCTAATGAAAAGGCTTGCTTAGCCAATTCTAAATATATATGACATCATTATAATCCGGTTGTTCTAAACCCACTTGTTCTAAATTAAAAGAAAAATCATTTTCAAAACATACCAAGTTTGAGCTCCTCCAGATATGACCTAAAGATCATTTGTTCCGATTTTCATGCTTTCGATACCAATTGCAGCTTTTTTGGCATACCGCTAGCACTACAAAGCTTAGTAATGACTTTGAGACTTTTGAATCAGAAGTTGACTTACATTGTAGCTAAAGAACTCGAGGACAACAGGTGCTCACGATGATAATTTTAGGAGTCTCATTAAACGCACTCATCATGGCGTGGATCATTTTATCCAAGGCAGATGCGACCAAGGCATAGACTGGCCGTTATATAGCCGTATTAAACTATTGTACAAGTTAAATCGAGTTACTTTACCAAAGGATCAGCACTCCTGCGCAGCGCGTCGCAGCGTTGTTGAACTTCTTCACGCTTACACCGTTTCACTGGTAAATCCAATATGGTCACGCTAAAGTCGTTCTCCAGAGGAAATCCATTGTCAACTAACGATCTTTTCAAAGGTGGAGGGAATCTAACGGGTAACACTACAGCTACGTCCTCAGGAATGCTGGTCATCGTCTGTTAGGAGTGCAAAAAATAATTTGGTCATTCCGGTCCATTCTGTTAAATCAAATTTGTTTTACTTACCTGCGCACACAATTTACCTTCGAAAAAAAATTGTGCAAGCCACTAGATAGAGCAGACGCCACAACATCTGTAAATTTCATATTGTCGACATTATCTTTGATTTCTTTCACCATTTCTAACAAATTCAGATCAGATTCTGTCCACTTGTATATTCTTTCACCCAGCAACGTCGGTCCATGTAAAGCATTATCATCTTGCTTTCGAATAATCCCATCCACAAAGCAAATCGGCATTTCCCATAGTTTCTCTATCATGTCCATTAAATTCTTTGGTGACTCCGGAATCCTAGTATTATACGTTTCAGGATTGGAAAACAAGTTAACAGGGCAATCGTCTGTGTTGTCAGCTAAAGTTTTACACAGAAACTCAATCAAAGCCACTCCGTCTCCAACTGAATGATGAATCCTAAAAACAATCCCGTATTCACCTCTTTCTTTATCATAATTACTAACTCTCTGCTTCGTAACCATGATTTGAAATAACGCCTCATCATTGTAAGGCAGCGATTGATTTGATATTTCTGTCATCAATATTTCTAAGTCTTTCATTTTGAGTGCGTTTGATTTTAAAGGAATATCAACTATTTCAACGTATTGATTTATATCGACACTACTGTATCTTCTCCAGTAATAAAATCCGTATTCTTCATTTCTCCTGAAGAATAATTTATTTGTAGCATTATTGGGGAAAATGTTTAGCAATTTGCGTTTGATATTGATGACTAGAGCTTCGGGCGATTCAGATTCTATGACTCCGAGAACGTTAATGACACTCTTCGTAGTGTCGTCTTCCAAACTCCAGAAGACGTCGAAGCTGTCTAAGAAACCCACGAAATTTTTATCCTTATTCATAATGATCACAGCACATAGCAGTTTGTAACCGAACGCCAACAGCAGAAAAACTATTATCAGTGGCAACATTAACACTAAGAAAAGCAGAGCTATTGCTCTGGGAAGAGTTTTTGCGTTCAAACTTGTATCTTTCTTCCATGAAGGAGCGGACAAAATCGCACGGTACTGTAAAATACAAATGACGAGTTAGTTAAGCTATTTATAAGTTAGTACCTAACATAATGCTTGGATATGTAGTGATAGCTAATTGTGTATATTACCATTTGATTACACACGACGTTAGCTGCAGCTGCCAACAGAACTCCTGCTAAAGCTACTAAAGCACCAAATCCAGCGATTTTTGTCACTTCTACAGGTACATTTACAGATGCATTGGTCAAAAGCTGTGTCCTGTTAAAAGGCAATTGTTCTATCACTGAGCACTTTAATAAATATTTTATTTCCTCCATTTTTAAAATGAAGTGTTTGGTAATCGACCGTATAGTTAATTTGGATATTATCTCAAACCGAAATGTCTAAAGAAGCATGTAGACTTCGAGATATCACAGGCAACTGAAACGAGACCATCGATTCGTAAACATGTATAGTAGGGGAAGCCATACTTGGCGAAGAAATTGGTACTTATAGGTTGCTGATTTAATTAAGTGTGGACTAAGTATATTGAAGTTTATGCAATATGACTTTCTTTGGCGCAATACACATGAAGGTTATACAGTTATAATGGTGTTAATTTCCGTTAAAGATAGGTCCCTAGTCACCTATCTACTCTTATAGCAAAAAATTATAAGCGGCCAATTAAAAGACAATTTAAATACATATTTTATTACCTTAAAATAAGATGGAGTATAACATGTATATACAGAACTTAAAATATAATATGATATAATATAATATTAAACGAGTATAAGAATATCAAAATACTATCTGTCTGAGTAATACAAACTTACCACAATCATCATCCTCCTAGCGGTATTCCCGGTGGTGCCCTAAAGGAGCCTGGGGTCCACTTCGACACCTAATCCCAAGATTTGGCATTTAATAAACTTATACCACAATATTAACAAAAAAAAAATGCCCACCTTCAAGTAGTTGGAGCTCTCCACGTACCACGATAAAGTATAGTAACATAATAATATGTTATTACGAATCTTTCAGATAGGTAGATATGTGAAAGACATGGATGTATGTTAGTAGGTATGTTAAAAAGCAAGGCCGTGTAAGATCTAAATCAATGGAATTTGCTAACTATGTAAACAAACCGTCATACTGAAATTGACATTAAATGTCAATTTCAATACATTGTTTGTTTACATAGTTAGCAAATTCCATTGATTTAGATCTTAATTATAGTCAACTCACACTTCCCCATGGCCATAATGTCGTATTCATCTATAAATATTACTTAGGAAAGACTTAGGATTATATCAGTTTGTAGGAATATCTGTCACCACAGACAATGCAACAGATACTAGTAAAAACTTGTTTTTTTAATAACCCAACTTATTTTTTACTAATGTTCTATCCTATCTGTCATTTCCACAACTAAGAGTAATTAACGACACCTCACATGATAAAGCCCATTAAGCCGCAGAGCGCGTAAAAAACAGCCATGTATACATAGACTTGAAAAACATAAGCCTTCTGTCGAGCTACTGTTACAGTCAGATAAAAATACTAATTCATCCTAAAGATTTTCATTACGTGAAAACATTTGCTTCTCATAGATCTGTCTTTTTATCACCGGTTATCTTCTGTCTCTTAATGAAGCAAAGCACATTAATCCAGATGAAAGAAGCGGAGGATATGTACACGATCCTCAGCTGTGGCGGCATAAAGTAGAAGTTGATGGTCTGTCCAGGAATCCAAAAGCACTGGTTGGCAACGAAGGTCTTCCAGTACTTCTCTTTGAGCTCCTCAAAGATATTCGCTTTGCCTTCCAAGTAGCCCAATACTGAAAAATTATAAAAAACTATGATAGGTATGTCAACTCTCTAGGACACTGCGTGATTGTAATTGTAAGAGTTTGTGGCATGAGTTGTAAATGACGTGACTTGTCCAATCGATGTGACTTTTACGTCATGCTAAGGCATTTGACCACTATCTCGCCTGATGGTAAGTGATGATGAGGTCGAGGGTGTTACATGCATACCTAGATAATGCCTATTCATCTTGAAAAGATCCAACTTATACTTATGTAACTGGGAAAAGGTTTGCCGGAAGCGAGTTCCACTCTTATAATTCTTAGTTGGATCACAAACGGATTCACTTAAGCGGATAAAAGTGTGTAAAAATTACTATTGGAAAATACTGTACATTGCATGGACGAATTTATGAAGCCTTAGAGGCTCTGAGAAGTCAGGCAGTGTTACTTGTATTTTTAATTTTATTTGTTATTATCATTTATTATATCTTTGACGATCATAGTATTAATTCCTATAGATTTACATTAATGTTATTTATAATGCAATGTAATATTATGAGATAAATAAATATCAATATTAATATGTTTCCTACGGCGTGATTTTTCTCGCATTATTCGTCTCTTTCTTATTGGAACACTTAGAACAAGAGGCATAGTGCGAGAAAAATCGAGGGTATGGCGCGGCCGTCCCATGATAGATGTGTTGGTTAGTTAACGGACATTGGAAGCAGAAAATATCCGCAATTTTCGGTGATCCTGCACGGCAGTGTTCCTACGGTCTCAAAGCTTCTTTTAGACGATACCACCTTATTAAGTCGGTATATTTCACTTCTATACGAGATACCGTGGATACTTACTGACATAGAAGCTGGCCAGTAGGACAGGTGTCATCGTAAACTGGTCGATAACCACCTTCTTGGCCACCGTCTTTATCGCCGTACCCACAAATTTCTTGTCGAGGAACTTATACCTGCGGGACATCGTAAGCATAAGTTAAGCTTAGTTAATAATACTCCAGAGTAATCAAAACGGGTACAGCTTGATTAGGATTTTAATGCAAATGTAACCATTTTTAACCGACGAAAAAAACGGAGGAGGTTCTCAAGTCAACGCGTATATTTTTTTTTTATGTATGATCACGCATAACTTTTTACAGAGTAGTCCGATTTTGATAATTCTTTTTTTATTAGAAAGGGTATACCTCGAAGTTGGTCCCATATAAATTTTAAATAAAAATTTCAACCCTAAGGGTAGGAAAACAGGGGATGATTGTTTGTTCACTTACTGATTGATATATGTGTGTGTGTGTGTGTGTGTGTGTGTGTGTGTGTGTGTGTGTGTGTGTGTGTGTGTGTGTGTGTGTGTGTGTGTGTGTGTGTGTGTGTGTGTGTGTGTGTGTGTGTGTGTGTGTGTGTGTGTGTGTGTGTGTGTGTGTGTGTGTGTGTGTGTGTGTGTGTGTGTGTGTATGTGTGTGTTGAATGAGCTTTACACCTGTCAGTCTCTTGTGTGTAGACCTCTCAGTCTCTGCATTTCTGCTAAAGCTCGTTTATCGTGAGGTTTGTGTAATACCTTATTCGGCTCTAGGTCAGATAAAGCAATACCATCAAGTGTATTTACTCTACTCAGCGCCACATATGCCTGCCGCGGCTTCTGGCAACAATCACTGGATATTTTTGCACCAATTTTAGTCGTTCAGGGAATGGTATGCTGTCTCTATCATTTACATTGCGGCCATCCGCAATGAGTAAAGCTTTTATCATATCCGGCCAATTTAGATCATTGCACGAAAAGGTCATAAACCAGGTAGGAGGCCCTAGACTTCTTACCATAGCAATCAACTCCGAACAGCATCGTCTCCAGTAAAAAGCAGACCCTCGCACATTTCTCATAGTCGAAAATCGGTTGAAATTTGAGGTCTGGTTGTGGCATGCTAAGCCGAAAGCAGGACCAGTGTTTAATGAAATGCGAGAAAGCAAAAAGATCTTTAGATCTCGTTTAAAGTGGTGTCAGAAGAACGAAGAACAAATTAAATTAGATATTATCGCGAAGCATCACTCTAAACGAGATTTTAAGGGTTACAAACCCTTTAAGGAAGGCATTAATGATAACAAATGTATTGCCGACATGTTTCAACACCATTTCCAAGTCGAATTACCACTGGGGCTACCACAGTCAACGGGGGTGTCAGATGCTGGGTCTCGTGGTCAGGGGATGATCACCAGGTTTACGGCAAAAGATGTTATCAAAGCTATTAAAGGTATGACACGGGGTGAGTCTCCTGGGCACGATGGTCTTAGCATTGAGCACCTCCAGCATGCTGGCCCGCATCTGCCAAGAGTTCTGGCTATGTTGTACACATTCTGTGTAGGGCACTCGTACCTGCCGTCTCGGACGCGATGAAGACTGTGGTGGTGCCCATCGTGAAAAACAAAACAGGTGACAGTAGCGACAAAACCAACTACAGACCTATTTCACTAGCTACCATTATAGCCAAGGTGTTTGATAGTGTGCTTAACTCCCACATTGATAAATATCTGAAATTACACGATAATCAATTTTGATTTAAGCCGGGATTATCCACAGAAACTGCAATTGTGGCTCTTAAAATACTGTCAAGTACTACATGGACCGACAGACAAATGTATACGCATGCTACCTTCACCTATCTAAGGCGTTCGATATGGTTAATTACGACATCCTCTGGCAGAAATTGAATGACTCTGGCGTGCCAGCTGACCTGACTAGCTCTCTCAAATTCTGGTACCTTAACCAATCCAATGTCGTAAGATGGGCGGGGGCGTTTTCGGATGCATACAGGTTGAAGAGTGGAGTAAGACAAGGAGGACTAACCTCTCCTAAGCTCTTCAACCTGTATGTAAACGAACTTATAGAGGAGCTCAGCAGCGCCCGCATCGGTTGCCATATTGACAGAGTGTGCGTAAATAATATCAGTTACGCAGATGATATGGTGCTGCTGAGTGCCTCTCCATGCGGACTTACGAAACTGATAGGCATCTGTGAACGGTACGCAATGAGTCACGGTCTGCAATACAATGTGTTGAAAAGCGAATGTATGGTCTTTAGGGTTAGGAATAAAAGTCCACAGGATGTTCCGCCGATAAAACTAAATGGGAAGGTACTGACTGTGGTATCACAGTTTAAGTATCTGGGGCATATTATGACGTCTGACCTTAAAGACGGTACTGACATTGAGCGGGAACGAAGAGCATTGTCTGTGAGAGCTAACATGATCGCTCGCAGGTTTGCTGGATGCTCGAGAAGGGTCAAGTTAACCCTATTCAGGGCCTACTGCACGTCCTTATATACCAGCGGCCTGTGGGCGAACTATACTCAGGCACAATACAGTGCTCTTCGTGTTCAATTTAATAACGCATTCAGGATGCTGATGGGGCTGCCCCGATATTGCAGCGCGTCAGGGATGTTTGCAGAAGCGAGGGTGGACTGTTTCCACACTACTATGCGCAAGCGATGTACATCCCTGGTGCGTAGTGTACGGGCCAGTGCCAACAGCATCCTGAAAATGGTCGCTGAACGTAAATATGGACTGTGTGTATATAAACCACTGCTGTATGGTGCACGCAAACACACATGTTAATTATGAGGTCACAATCCAGTGAATAATTATTATTTTTAAATTAGATTACTTCAGAAATATTTACAAATTTTTATTATTAGTTGACTGTAATGTGAATTTCAAACCGGCCTAAATCGTATTATAATTTATTACTATGTATTATCTCTTTAAATTAACTTTATGTGTGCTAACTATGAACTTTGTAATTACTAATATTAAGCTAAGTTTTACTAACAATAGTGATCCATGTTGGTCTTTGAATAAATGAATTGAATTGATAGTCAGATGCATATTGTCAATCAGTCCTTGGGGTGTGAGTTCTTAAATGTATTTTTCTCATTCGAGCAGCATTTCTTGTAGGCCTACCCATGTTGGTATATAAAGCCTCTTCTTTTAAAGAATTTATATTATACAACAAGCAATATAATTACATTAGGATTATAAAGCAATTAACAGTTTCAGTAAGGTAGGAAGCTATTTTAAAAGTAATCAAAAATATTGCATATAACTAGAAATTAAGTTAGTAATTAACTAAAGTAAGCCACAGAAAATTGAAAAATAAAAACTTTTTAACAAAAAATTAAACCGCCGAAAAGGAACTGAAAAGCAAAAAATAATAAAACTTTTTTATTTAGTTTAATAACTAAATTCTTAAACTATTGTAAGTACTTATACCTAAGTAAGTATATAATTTTGTAATTATTTTGACTTTTTAATTACCTAACCTTAATAACTAAGTTCTTAAATTAATCTAAGTGTACCGAAGTAATTTTGAGTCGGCGCCAAACAATCAATGAACAAAGATTACTCCAAACAAGTACAAGTTAGACCAAATCAAATGAATAATGCAATGTGAAATCTCCAGACATAAACATTAACATTCCAAAAAATGCGCTCTCCGCACAACCACTCGCTACGACGTGTGCCCTCACGTGGCCCGTTCGGGTTGGTGTCTCGCTGACATTAACCATAACTTCGTGAACGCTCGGCATTCAAAATTCAAATATTTATTCTGTAAGCAGGCCTCAAGGGCTCTTTCACATGTCCGATCAAATCAAATAGGTATCAAATCAAATGAGTAATATATCATTGTCCTTTACATAATTAATTAATATGCTTGTTTGGCGCCGACTCAAAATTACTTCGGTACACTTAGATTAATTTAAGAACTTAGTTATTAAGGTTAGGTAATTAAAAAGTCAAAATAATTACAAAATTATATACTTACTTAGGTATAAGTACTTACAATAGTTTAAGAATTTAGTTATTAAACTAAATAAAAAAGTTTTATTATTTTTTGCTTTTCAGTTCCTTTTCGGCGGTTTAATTTTTTGTTAAAAAGTTTTTATATTTCGTTAAATTAACTAGGTTTTTCTGTGGTCCCATGATCAAATAAAGTTAAGTAGATCTACTTATTCTGAATAAGGCGTATGTTTAAGTAACGAATATTACGCATTCTAATTTGATTTCAATAAGCGGGCGTGGAAGCGATCGATTGAATAATATTCATATCATATTCGAATGCGAAATGTCGAGTCAGATTGACCTCCATTGGGTCAAGAATTCCATATATGCCTGAATGAAATGGTAAATTTATAAATACAGAAAAAATATTGGTAAATGATAAATTTACCAGTAATACAGCGTCGGTGCGTAAATGCAACTCCCGACGGACACAATGCGCGCCGCTGATGCGAAGTCCACCTCCGGCTTTTCGGGCTAAAATTAAAAAGATAAGTTGGAAAATGGAAAAAAACCCTTTTCTGATACTGAAAACTCAAGTAGGTTAGTATCTTCACGGTTCAATTGAGAGACAGAGTCAATTAAATAGGGTCTCATTGACACACTTTTTCGACAGCAAATCATGTTATAATTTTGTACAAGTAAGAAAATTACTAAACTACGTCTGTAACTCATAGTTACGTTACTTACAAAATAAGAGTTCTATGTGAACTTAAATTAAATACATAGGAAGGTCATCCTTATATGGCATATTAGCTGTAGATATAATCCATATAAATAATCGTTGTCATATTGTTTACTGATTTAATTGCTATACTTATATTATTTTAAATAATGCAGAGCAAAATAGGAGAGTAGAGGATTATCAAATTTTGCTCTCCCTGAAAAATATACTTAATTTAACTAGATATCCATTTGAAATGACCTACTACGTACCTTCATAACATAACTATTTTTATCATTACTGTCATGAGATGAGTGTGGATAATACTGTTTACTTACACAGTAACAATATCGATCTGAACACTCAAATTCAAATCTCGTTCATACGCAGATAATTAGCTATAATTATCCCTCTTCTGACGTAACGTATTTCTTGAATTTCATCACATAACAACCTAGTATTAGCGACAGCAACTCGTGACAATTTTCGCCGGCCACGTCAACGGTAGCGTGGCCGAGCGGTCTAAGGCGCTGGTTTAAGGCACCAGTCTCTTCGGAGGCGTGGGTTCGAATCCCACCGCTGCCATCATCTTTTTGCTTTTACGAATTCTGAATCCGCGGAATAGACGACAATGTTTTTCACGTTTTTGGTTTATGACAGAATATTTGTATTTCTTGGGCACACTGTAGCCTAAACGATTGAACGGATTTTAGCTTTAACTTGTAAAATATTCTTATAGTCTCAAGTCTCCTACGGGAGTGACATTTGGCTATATTATGTAAAAGGGCTTTTTTTATTTTAATTAATTACAACTTTATTGGTAGGTATATAAATAAATGAGCACGATATCGACAAATGTAGTTATGATATCATAACAATACCTACGTCGAAATCAGCCCCCTCTTTACTTAATGTATCGGCTTAGTCCAATAACTATTTTTAGGGCCATTCCCAGCAAAATGTGATTTATAGTATCACGCGCAGTTTGGTTGCCAATATATATTATAGAGCCAATACAACCTAAAACTCTGTCCACATTTACCGAGTTGTATTTGTTGAATGTCTGTTGCGACAGCTCGGCTGCCGTGTAGAAGGTGGCGTAGACGGCTGTGTTGGTGAGCAGAGGATATTTCTTCAACGCTGCCTTACCCAAACCCACTACTCGCGACATTGTGCGTATTTTGGGGATTTCCTGAAATAACACTGATTATTACAATTGAGACGTAAGATACTACTAGACACTGTAGGTACCTACCTACTTTTCCGTGACTCGATGGGAATTTTAGATTTTATCCCTCTTTTGACCGGCTTAAGGTGCTGAAGTTATTGGACAATAACACGATTGTTTCGTTAAGATACTTGTGGGTCTACATTTATTGAAGACTAACTGCTCCAGTATTATAGAGATTACAGAGAAGCCAGGCGGAGTAGAGGGATAAAATAAAGACTATGTCCTAGTTACCCGAAAGTATACTCTACGCACAGGTGTTTCTTTTTAATAACGTATGATTACTTTCGGAGATTGCCTCCGGCAAACAAACTTACATTTCACAGAAGTTACCCTTTTATTATTTATCTATGAACATCAAAACCAAATTACAATACGGACCCCTTTTCGTCTCGTAGATGTACGAAACATCCTGACTGTCCAAGTCAGCATAGCAAAGTATCCGACTTAACTAGTTTCCAATTCTCATTTGTAACGTACTACATTTAATATAGAAATATTTTGAGGGTCGCCTTCCACTTTGCAGCCCATATTTTACGGACATAAATATTTTCTTGCTCACTTTGACAATGTCAAAATTTGATAATTTTAGTAAAACGTCTTTATGATAGACACCTTTTTACGGCATAGAATACACAACAATTATTATCACGCGATACATGCAATATTGAAGCAGTATCACGTGATTATTGATGAATACTGAAGCAAAATCAATACAACTCAACTTCAAAACATTATTTTGATATCATCGATAACATTGACAACCAGAGAATACTTAGGTACTTCTCTGCTGTTCACACACGCGACCATAGGATGAATTTGTATGGCGACAAAATATGTGCCCAATCGGTTGCCCATAGATACACCGATCCTTTAGGCTTCTCACAGATTGGAGCGGCCTTTTTTTTTCCTGCATTTCTTCTCAAGTTGGGCCCCGAAGGGGCCCTCAACTAATTGCCTCTAAAATTGGAGCGGCCTGTGGTGGCGGTCTAAAGTAAATAAGTAAATAACTGTCAAGTTTACCTTTGAAGTTACTGACCACCTCATGGGTGGTAATAGTGGTAACCCATTGGTAACCATATGGTACCTGATTACCTGATAAACCTTTTGCTTTTAAATATTGGTAATAGTTTGCTACAAAAAGTATCCGGTTTCAAAACTCTACATATGTGTCAGATGTGACTTGGATGTGACAAAGTCACGTTAGGAGTTAGGAATATTATTTTTGTATCTAGGCTCAAATCTTCGGGCTGCGCTATCATGCATTTTGATTTTTCTAGTAAAGGTGAACATAATTCAGCAGCAGCACCTATAACACATTTTTTCTAAGGGGTATTGTTGTAAATTAACTGTGATTGACCACATCCACGATTTGAGAGTGAAGCGTAAGTCACACCCTATAACACCACTCACCACTGTAACATATGTTTAGAATATTTCTTATTACAGGTCCTAACCTAACCTAGAATCAAGGATATCAAGTCTCGGACCTAGATAAACGAAGATACGTTAGAAGCGTAGACGATTTCGTTAGAATTGTTGGAATTTTATTCTTATGTTATATGGAATGCGCGCTTCAGAACCGCGTCTTGAAGTTATTAATAAAATCAAACAAATGCTTAAACTAAGTATATACAACCATAAAATATTGTTTTCACTTCTCATGCTCAAAAAGTGCATCATATTAGACTTGGCAAGCGGGGCTAAAGTAGTACATTTAGCCCCTAGGGAAAATATGTATACATATTTATGATTTATAAAACATTTTAATTTGACCACTCACAACAGTTCAATATTACATCCACCAATCACAACTCTTTAAAAATACATTAGTATTTGCTATCTACGAACCAGAATACAGCTAGACATTAAAATCGACCAATCAGGAAACAGAATTCAATTCAAACATTGGGTGTTTTTCAAGCGTGGTTAAGTGCATACATGAGCCATGTATGCAGTTAACCAAACAAATGCAGTTAGCCAACCAAATAAACGCTTTTAAAATGAATTTTATAGGACTCCTTCTGAAAATGTTTCAGCATTTTTGGATACCATCTGATTTCCTTGTTTCGAAATGAAAAGTAGAGCTTTTTAACACGGGTAAAACCACCAATTTCAGCCTATTCACTCCACGGCACACTCACTTTGTTCAAGCGCCAAAATATCTCGCCTGAAATGGATGGCTTTCAACACTTGGTTAACAATAAACTATTGTTGTGCTTGCGGGTGTTCCGCCGCGGGTCTCGTGCAGCCGATCGCCCCGCTCGGCCCGCTCGGCCATAGGGTCGTGAACTAATAGTTACTGGAGGCGATACACCTACATTTCCTTCTTAATTATGCGATGCGACATTGCATTCATTAAACATTGTCTACAGTTTTACATTTGCAGTACCTACCTATTTCCGCATACCTACTATAACTAGGGGCCTGTATTCACTTTGATTAGTGATTAGTGCGAGTTCATACATTTGCTTTGCTGCGAGTACGAGTGCGAGTAGCTTTTGTATGGACTCACACTTATCACTAATCAATGTATACCCAGGCCATAAGTTTGATTGCATCTATGCGATCCTTGCACCTGAATGTGATGTTTTTTTTTTGCTGGAAGCTGGATCATTATTTATATACCTATGACGAGTACATACGTAGTTCAGCGAGCTGATGGATAAACGGCAATAATCTATTGTTAAGTTAAGACTTTTTGAAGTGAAAACATAATTAGCGGCGCTTTTTGGGATGGGCAAACATTGTTAAACTCGCGACAGATTTTGTGAGATCTCAGGAGGTCACGTGACCGTAGAATTGGGAGAGATTCGGGACTAGGCCTGGGGGCGGGGGGGGAAAACGGGGGTTTGACTAAGAGCACATAGATCTAATTTGTACTTTATTGTTAACAGTATAAGGTCGTAACACATTTTCCGTAAATGCAAATTCGATTTTGTTTTATCAAACTTTTATATTTTGCTGTTAGCCGATTCGACTTCATTCAAAACTGAACACTATTCGTAAGAGTATAAAGCCGTTAAACACTTTGCAGTTGCATATTCTGCAAATAAATTTGTAATTTTGTCCACGCGTCCTTACCGTTTTGCTATTGAGCAAATTCGAATAGTTCGAATTTGGACGTTATTCTAATATTATAAAGCTTTGAAAAATACTTGGCAATGGCAAAAACAGATTGGTATTTTATTTCATCGTCTGCTTCATCAATTTTGCTGAGTTAAGTTCCACCGCAGAGGGAGGGAGGGGGGAGGAAGGCATTTTTTTTGCAAAATTTAAATCATTCAAGTTTTTACTTCTGCCGGCCCCTCCGGAGTGCAACCCTGTCTTTTTTATGTTTGTTATTGTGTCTTACTAAATTTCTGATGTGGTTCCACTTTATGTGTATATTGTTCATACAGTAAAACCCGGATATAAGACATCTCAAAGGGCAATATTTGTGTTAATTAAAGATGTATTTCGTTAAACATAATAAAGTTATGAAATGCAGTAATCATATTTGTAGACATTAAAACTACCTTCCAAAAGGTTAAATTTGACTTCACAGCCTTTCAATTATAGGTAGAAGCCTAGTAATTCCTCGTGTAACAACTACAGAGGTCATTATATTTAAAGAAAACAATAAGTTACGTAACGGCGTCTCAATTACAGAGGTCTTCGATGCCTCGTGTCTCAATTACAGAGGTAATTTATATTAATAATAAGAAAAAAACACGTTGTTTAACTGTGTTTCCATTGTAGAGGTCTTCGATGCCTCTTGTGGCAATAACAGAGGTATTTTTATTAAAAAAATATCAAGAAGTTATTTAGCGGTATAATTGGACGTCTTCGAGCCTAATAATTTATAAATTCCACAATTTCTTAGAAATGTACTGTAATGCTGTGTTTTTTTGTTGGAAATGTTTAATAATTTACCCGCGACTTCATCCGCGTGTATAAAGTCCCTTGTCTATACCATAAACTCAATACATAATATTATAGCACGTTTGCACTTTCGGGTGTGACACAATAAAAATCTGGAACATACCTACTACCTATAAATGATCGTTGTTTCTAACGTATCCGCAAGACATGGACGGCAACAAAATTCGGGCGTAGTGTGGCCCAGGCATTACTGTTAAGAAGAGTGCTACGCCGTAGCGTGTAGCAGCATTTTTCCACTTTGTAGCGGAAATTGCTCGTAGGGGCATGACTCACTCATATGTGGGTCGACGTGGGCTTTTAACGGGTTAAACATTTGAAGATGAACTTAAGCAACATATTTTTCTAATAATTACATACCCCTAATAATCCCTTGATTATTTGAGAAACACGCACTACCTAATACTGTTAAAACTAGTTACTATTAGCAAGTGTATGCAAAAAATAGATTACTAAACCAGTCTGACACTCTTGCCGGATGTTCGTAACTACCGTGAATGAAAATATAACACTTTATTTAAATAGATCATTTAACAATATTACTTACGCGTAATTATATATTCAGCCAGCACTACGTCCGGTAGCAATACCTTCCTAACAACTAGTATATCTGTAAGTAAATGACAACACTTGACACAGCCTCCTCGACTCCAGTGGAAACTGCTATGTGCTTAAGATAGTTTTATCTAAAGATATCACTTTGTTGATAAGAAGACTGGATTGTTCGTTAATAGACCTGCCACAATTTTTAAAAACATTAACATACAAATGTTTGCCCGACTGCGCGACTGCACGTTTGTGTTGTCACGGGTGCCACTGCGCAGCGTTCCCTGCTTTTATTCAATTGACTTCAATACAATAGGTAATTTAGAGTAACCTATTTTTATGGTTTGTTCCTGTTTTTAAGTGTGGCAATGACAACGTAGCACTTGTTTTAAGGCCAGCGAATTGATTGTAAATATTTGCATATTTGTGGTGTGTTGTTTATTATATTTTTTACACGGGTCTTACGCGATATTTATTTACCTTCATTTGTGATTTTTCGACACGGGTTGCACATCAGGTTGATTAGTTGGTCATAGTCCCAGATGACTAGATATGGGTGCACAATATTTCACTACCCTACAAAAGTCGATAAAAATGTGGAGGGTAGACCCGAAACACACGTCTAATATTATTTTAATAATTCTCTAGGGCGTCACACAACACTCACAGTACCTATCCATATCCACGCACAGAGGCTCTAGTATAAGTTTTACCGAAACAAAACTTTCCGACCGCGTTCGCGTTTAGCTGTCAAATCTCATACAAATTGAGGGTGAAACGCAAACGCGATCGTAAAGTTTTGTTTCGGCAAAACTTATACTAGAGCCTCAGAGCCGAAGATACCTCTCGAGTAGTTTCCTAATTACTGGACCCGTATAAAACAACAATTGAATAGGTACAGTCAGTCGACTACAAAGAGATCGATACGGCCAAAGTTACAAAAATATGTAATCATGGTTTCTATTTTCTCGTTCGAATGAAACCCTTAACCCAAAAAATCTTTAAAAAAACAAATTAAAAACCATCCGTCCAGTCAAAATCATCCCCCATTCAATCAAATATACATACATATATACACGCCTTTTTCCTTAAAAAAGAGCACATGAAACTTGTGTCCAGTGCCACTGTTAGCATAAATGTGGGTATAAAAGATCGACAAAATATGATATCGCAGTGATAGGTTGCTAGCCCATCGCCCACAACACACTTCAACCCTGTTCCCTTAGTCGAATCTTACGACACCCACGGGAAGAAAGGGGGTGGTGCTATTCTAACCCGTCACCACTCAAGATAAATCAAGTATTATTTAGCTTAAACAAAAGCTCAAAGTAGCCAGTCACGAGAACGACGGAAAATTGACTCACTTCGTCCAACTGCCTTCGTAAGAGGTCTCTATAGTGGTGGGTTGGCAGAGTGCTCGTACAAATTGTCGAAAATGTGGACACGCTGGACAAATTTTTTTTCAGGTACTTGTTAGCAGTCCAGTCCAGTCCATAGCTTTATGTTTTTGATAGGAACCAACTCCTCCGTCGGCCATCTTAAATTTTATGGCGGCCATTTAGAATTTTAGTTAATTTATCAATTTCCTGAGGTCTATTTAACGTAGAATGACAAACTTAGTGTCTAAATATACATATTTGGGGTTAAGGAATTCAACTAAATAGTTTTTAGAGTCGAGTTCCCAAAGGATATCAAACGGAACCCTGTTCTTGAGCTTCCGCTGAGCGTATCAGCAATAGCTAGACTGTTCAAATTTTCAAGGTGTACTGATGACTTGGTAACGGTCGCGGTAGTCAAAATTCAAAGTATTTATTGCACACATAATATTACAAGTAATAAAATGGACCCTGTAAGGGCACAGCAAAGAAGCTTATGACTAGGTTATATCTAGGTTGTAGGTACCTACTAGCTGAATACTACTAGTTCTACCTTGAACTAGATTTATTATTAGGTACTAATTAATTTGGTAGACAATTAGGAACTTCGCTTAAAGCTCATTAACATTAAAGTCAAACAAAAACTATTAAGTATAATATGTGTTGTACAGAAATTGGAATAATAATGCGTGAAACAGAATTTAACATCTTATAGCGATTCTCTCGTCCATTGCGAAGTTGTTTGAGTGCATCATAAACAAGCATTTAGCCCCTCAAGTGGGGCCCTATCTTTGTGACGCTCAACATGGGTTCAGGCCCAAGCGATCTGTTGAGACGAACCTCTTAACCCTGGTAGACACTATCTCTGAGCATTTGGATATGGGGATACAGGTAGACGTGCTGTACTTTGATTTTAAAAAAGCATTTGATAGCGTAGATAACGACATACTCCTTAGGAAGCTATGTAACATCGGTTTCTCGCCAAATCTGCTCAGGTTCTTTGCGAGTTATCTACGCGATAGGCAGCAGTACGTGCAGCACGGATGCTTCGCCTCCGATCCCTACCATACTCGCTCCGGAGTAAGCCAGGGTTCAATTCTGGGCCCTTTTCTGTTCGGCGTCATGATTAATGACTTGGCGTCTCTCCCTAGATGTGCGCAATGTCTTCTTTACGCCGACGACCTAAAGCTTGTTTATGGTCTAGAACAGCTATCTGACTTTGAATCGCTCCAAGAAGATATTAGCAGGGTATATGAATGGAGCATCACAAACAAACTGCTTTTCCACCACGAGAAGTGTTCCGTGATGTCTTTTAGCCGATCTCGTAGTCCCCTATTTGGTAATTACGTGTTAGGGACGGAATTAATAAATCGCGTTGACACTATTAAAGACCTAGGTATCATATTTGATTCGCATTTGAATTTTCATGCTCATATGAGTAACCTGGCTACCGACTGCTATCGGAGATTGGGATTTGTTATCCGCAACGCTCGCGATTTTGACAACTCGTTTGTCGTCAAGATTGTCTATACCGCTTTAGTTAGGAGTAAACTGGAGGCAGCGTCAATAGTGTGGAATCCCCATGAGGTCACTTACGCCTTGCTTCTGGAGAAAATCCAAAAGACGTTCCTTAGATTTTTATTTAAAAAAATCTATGGATACTATCCCTTCCTTTACCCGACAAAATATTTGCTTGGAACTCTGGGTTTTAACTCCCTGGAAGTGAGGCGTAATTATGCACTCGTGACCGGCGCGTGCAGGATATTGCGGGGGGATTCAGACTGCCCTCAGCTGGTCTCGCAGTTGTTGCGCCTCCGTGTCCCTTCTCTGTCTCAGGCAAAGTTTAATTTCAGAGCTCGTCATTGCGACTTACTTGCAGCACCTAAAGCGCGCACTGTGGCGTACAGGCAATCACCAAGGGTCCGCGCTTTGCACTACATCAACGCACTTCTCAAGTCGGATTCTGACTGTGATGTTTTTGCCAGTAGTTGGAGGCTAATTTGTGAGAAATGCAAAAACCTTTGTGAAGCGATGGATGACCGTCCGTCCTCAGTTAGTTATTAAGATTGTTGTTATGTGTACTTTCTGTCCTAAATTTCGCAGTGCATTAGTATTTACTGTAATGCTGTGTAATTTCTTTTGTACCAATAAATAAATAAATAAATAAATCTTTTCACGGACACTCTACAATATACTAAATCAATGCGGACACTTCATCAAAAAAATCTTGTAGTGTGTAAAAACTATTTAGTATGAATGATTTTTTGAATTGGTTAATTGGCTCTATGTATTTGATTGCTTGTGGTATTTTATTTTATTAAATATTTTTATACACATCAACATCATACGTGGGCCGGAGTGGTATATTTTTAAGCAGGATGTAGGTAAGGCTAGGTTGTTATTGTGGCCTGGTATGTAGTCCTGCTTCGGGTGGCGCAGGACCGGTCACTTTGCCACTCTTTGGGGGAGGCCTATGTCCAGCAGTGGACGTTTTTCGGCTGTTATGACGATGATGGGTGGCCGTCTAGTGGCATAACAACTATTGTCATAATATCGATTGTCATACAACATGACGCATAAAGTTGATGCTCATATTTTTTTTTTGGCATAAATTATACTATGGCATAATTGTTCCCTGTCATAATTAAACGGAGTCATAATTTGTTTAACCATAATGTAGAATGTCATACATTTATTTAGTCATAATATTGATAATTTTAATTATTTTTAGTAATAATTGTAAATGTCATACATTTATCAAGCCATAATATAATATTGATGATAATAGAATTTGAGATTTGATCAAAAAACAAAACAAAAGGTGGCCCTCAAATAAACTTTTCTCTTTGATCAACCAATGCTACTAGTGGTGTATAAAGTTCAAGTTTTCACGTAGGCAGTAGGGAACAGGGACTTAGTGGCAAAACCGACTCGGATCGCGGATAGGTTAGAAGACGAAAGCTTTGCTCCCGCTTTCTTCTTCGAGGTTATTTTTTTTATAAAAGAGCGGAATAACTTGTTATTAGATCAAACTTGTTTGTAAACTCTTATACTGATCGCCCTTTGCTACTGTGACCCAACATAAAAGACAACTTTGTAACTTACTTTTGTTTCTGATTCGAGATCTTCATTTACTACTAAGAAAAACAGGCTTATGCGTTTTGCAGTTTGTGCGTTTATACAGTATGGTTAAATTGTTTTATGAGCAACCAATATATTATGTCCATTATAAAGTATGCTTAAATAATTTTATGCGCATCTAATTTATGCGCATTACACAATATGTTCTTAAACATTATGACTAAAAACGTTATGCGCATAAATCTATATATATAAATGCCTTTGTCCTGACTGACTCACTCATCAACGCACAGCCGAAACTACTGGGACTAGAAACTTGAAATTTACACCAGGACTTCCTTTTATGACGTAGGCAACCGGTAAGACGGGATTTTTGGAAATTCCATCCCTAAGGGGGTTAAATGGGGGTGCAAAGTTTGTATAAGGGAAACTTTATACTATGAACTAGAGACTTAAAACTTTGTAGAAAGATTACTTATTAAGATACAAAATAAGTAATTTCAGCGTTTAAGAAAATTCCACCCCTAAGGGGGTTAAGTAGGGGTGTAATGTTTGTATGGGGGAAACATTAATTTTTGAACTATGAACTTGAAACTTTGTAGAAAGATTACTCATTAAAATACAGTAAAAGTAATTTCTGCGTTTAAGAAAATTCCACCCCTAAGGGGGTTAAATAAGGGTGCAAAGTTTGTATGAGGGAAATTTTCCCTTTTGAAAGAGAAACTTGAAACTTTGTAGACAGATTACTTATAAAGATACAAAAAAAGTGATTTCAGCGTTTTAGAAAATTCCGCCCCTAAGGGGGTTAAATGGGGGTGCAAAGTTTGTATGGGGGAAACATTATTTTTTGAACTAGAGACTTGAAACTTCCTAGAAAGATTACTTATTAAGATACAAAAAAAGAACTTCCAGCGTTTTAGTACATTGCACCCTAAATGGGGTTAAATAGGGGTGCAAATTTTGTATGATGGAAACTTTTCCTTTTGAGCTAGAAACTTTAAACTTTGTAGACAGATTACTTATTTGTATACAAAAAAAGGATTTAAGCGTTTTGAAAAAATCCACCCCTAAGGGGTTTTAAAAGGGTGACATGTTTGTATGTGGGAAACTTTGTTTTTTAGGTAGAGTAAAAATTTTGTAGAAAAATTACTTATTCAAATATAGAAAAAGTCGTTTCAGTGACTTAGAAAACTCCACCCCTAGTGACATTGGGGTTTAGAGTGAATATGGGGGAAACTTAGTTTTTGAGCTAGACTTAAAACTTTGTAGAAATATTACTTATTAGATTACAAAAAAAGGACTTTTTGCGTTTTAGACTATTCCACCCCTAAGGGGGTTAAAAGGCAAGGGTTGTATGGGATACGCTTTTTTTAGTAAGATACTTGAAACGTTGTAGAAAGATTACTTATCAAATAAAAAAGTACTTCCAGCGTTTAAGAATATTCTATCCCTAAGGGGGTTAAAAGGGGGTGCAAGGTTTGGATTAGCAAAACTCTTTATTGAGCTGGAGACTTAAAACGTTGTATAAACAATTATTATCAGAATAAAAAAAATCTTTCAGCGTGTTGGAAAAAATCCTCCCCTAAAGGGTTTAAAACGGCGTTCAAGGGATGGAGACCAAGAAAATATTATAGTTAGAGATTTGTAACTTCGGTCTTATAGCCTTTATCTTAAAAGACCACAAAACTGATTATTTTGAGATTCATCCCCTATCAACATAATTTAGACTGCTTGAAATGGATTCCATAAGGTGGTTAAAAACACTCATCCCCAAAATGAGCTAAAAGGAGTTGGATGTTTGTACAGGGAACAAGACAATTTTTAATTAAGGGATCTGGAACTTCGCTAAAAGACTAGGTAACTAATTACAACATTTCTTGAAATTCATCCTGTAAGGAGGTTAAAAAGGGTTGGAAGTATGTATGAGGAATAAGTATTTTTTGAAGTAAGGGAATTCATAGGTCTTTTATACTAATTATATGGTAAGCCAAAATAAATAATCCGACTGGTAGCAGAGAAGTAGGCAAGGATAAATTAGAACCACGACCCTTACAGAACCGAACAGCTTCCAGTTCCCATAACCGAAAAGAAGGTAATGTTTCATTTAAACTGCGGATTATTTTGTTAATTTATAAAGTTTATTTTAGATAATCAAAATCATGTATGCTCTAACAACACCGTTAAATGGGTGTCCCCATTTAACGGTGTTGTTGCAGATGGAGATGGAAAGTTCTACGTCTTTTAGCATTAGATAGGTTTTCATAACTATACAGGTAGCTCGGACTAACGTGAACTACTGAACGGATTTAGGCAAACATTTCCAGTAATGTAGCTTTCTTTAATACATTATAAAAAAATATACAATTTTAGCAGAAATGTCTGTTGATGATTCTTAAGATATTTATATTTCTAAAAACGGAGTTTTCAATTTAAATTTAGCAATTTAAACTAATGAACTCATTTCACTGTTACCTTTTACGCTTAATCCCTGAACGGATTTAGATGAAATTTTCCGTACGCTGAATTTGACACCCTTGGAAGGATATAGGATAGTTTTTGTCTCTGAAATAATCCCATAAGATGGTAGAACTTTGTTTGGGTCGGCGATAATTAAGGTTCCACCTACAATAATTTAATACCAATCATTTTTCTAAGATACAAGTTCTACGCGGACGAAGTCGCGGGCAACAGCTAGTGTATGACTATTTACAGTTATGCGTAATGATGAGTATGACGAATCCACGTATGCCTACCAAAAATATGACTTTAAACTTTATGCGACCCGACCCCTACCCGACGATGATGCTACATATACATCATAACATCACTTAATTTATACTATCTTCAATGTCAAGTTTAAAATATTGGTATGGATTGCATTCCTAACGCTGCGTCGAGGTGATCTACAAACGGATAAAGTCAGTAAACGATAACAGTTACTTACTCGTAATTCCTAGATTGACGAATCGAGTGTGTAAAGATATTGCAAAGTGCATAGAAACGTCTGATAAGAGATAAAGCAAGTGTAATGGTCAACTTGACCCATAGTCAGCGTAGCTTAGTTGGACTAAAGCAAAGGGGGGTTTTGTATGGGCAACTTTTCTCTAAATTTGGAAATTACAGAGATACTGGCTCATAAATCAGTCATTTAAAAGTGAACCGACTCGGATGGCGGATGGTTAGAACCACTTTGACTTTGAGGTCAAATATCTCGGCCATTTTTATTTAAGAAAAAATTTTTCCTACAAAACATGCTTATTTTAGCGTATTAAACTATAATAAATAGGTGTTATAATGACACCAACATAAATCAAAAAATTTCCAAGTCCTACACCCTCTTTGCGTTAGGCGGACGGGCGAATATTCAGCGCGTTTAAGGCGTTTTTCGTTCGTCACTGTCGGAGACAGCAAATACTATTAAAAAGTACGAGTATCAGAGTCTACTTTTGATGAAGATGTTAGCTAATACCAGTACTGAATCTTTTTTACTAGCAGTTTTTTTTTAGAACTATCAAATCTTAAACTAACTAATTCTTTTGTTGTTGTTTGTTGTTGTTGTTGTTGTGTTATAGTTAGGGAATCGGATAAATTGTGTCGGAGATTGTTCCGTACATACAAACTTACAACCTCACAGACTTTTCATGTAACGTACCAAATTAATCTACTGATAATACCGTTACCCAGACAGATTAAGAGTCTATTAAACTAAAGCGGTATTTATATCATTGTGATTGGTTTAGTAATTTACTTGTTCTATCAACACGTGTGGCCACACGTGCTACCTACGTTTATTTGTTTTAATTAAAATATATGTGACGGCTGCAACGCATGATGTTTATTTTATAAACATCGTCAATCGAATCACAGAGATGAAGAGATCTACTTAACCAGAGATTATGGAAATAGTATTTTTAAGTACAAATAAATATTAGTGGACAATCTTACACAAATGGAACTAGTCCCACTAAGCTCAATAAGGCTTGTGTTATGGGTACTACACGCGGATATATTTAGGTAGATAATATACTTAAATACATCCAAGACCCAGAAACAAATATGTATGCTCGCTCATCACTAGGATTATGAGTAGGGCTCCCGCTACACGTGTTAAGTTAGGAGTCTGATGGCAGTTTAGCACAAGTAATAAAGTGGAGTCGCCATTGTATATTTTTTTATTTGAATAAATGAATAACTGAACAATAAATCTATATTAAAATACCAGCCAATAATATATCTCCTTTGCGTTTTATTGTATGAACGTGATTAGAGTAAACAATTTAGGTTTGTTGATACATCGCATATTTTACTAGTTACATATTTTACATAATGTTTTAACGACAACTGCAATGCAATACTGTAAATTACAATGATGATTTTATAATATAACATTTAAACAAATTTTACTTGTTTGCTAAAATGTTTATGTATTCACGAGCTTGAACAATTTGCAACTGGAAATAAAGTTTCAAAATCTTGCTTATTATCGTCTTCTGATGTTAAACGGTTGTCAGGATTATGAAAAGCATATACTATGGCAATTTGTTCCAATTAGCTGGCTTTATGCATTTTCTCAACTTGTGAAAAATCCATTTATGAATCAAGTTACATATAACTTGATTCATAAAACCAATAAATTTAATTATAGGTACATTATTGGTTTATCAATCATTTATTCATTCATTCATTCAATCAAAAAATATATAACAACGACTCCATTGCTCTTTGTTCACCCCGGTGCCACCAATCATCCCAACTCTACTCATCACGCAAATATTTGCCTTTACCGGGATTCGTACCTGCTGTCAGCTTCGCAGGCGGGGTCACTAGCCACTATGCTAAACCGATCTGTCGTAAGGGTATAGGTTCAATATCCACCATAGACGAGCGAAGCTGTGACTGTGACATCTTCGCACATCTCTGGAGTGTTTCTGTCATAGCAAGTTTCTTTCTCCCAGCACGGGACGTCTTTCGGCTGATAGGATGATGATGATGAAGTTTCTGTGTAATGTTATTTTTGGTACCTGCAATGTTTCATTGCCTAGTTCAACTGACGCGCTACATTATTGCGATCAACTTTTCAGACGAGCGTACTAAATATTCGTAACTTATTTCACCTTGCCTTAATTCATCTCACTTAGCTTAACCACTATATCTAGTCATTAACAACGCTTAACTTTAGCTTGCTTCAGTTGAAATTTAAGCCAGACCTCCCATTACGCGTTGTTATTACGAATCCCGGCATCAACGTAGTATACGGTCGGTGAGGTGAATCGATTTGTGATTGTTGTAAATAGCGTAGCTATTGCAAAAACGTGATTATTTTATGGCTTTCCCTCATGTGCAATAACGTGAGTGAACTTACCTGCACATGTGTGTAAAATTTAATAATTAATGGTCCACGCGAAATAATTAAGCGTCCGCGTGTTTTGAGAAGTTTAATGGTCATTTTTACATGCCCAAGCACGAAAAGTAATCAAAATTCCCTTTTTTAAAAACAAAGTTTTAACCGACTTCAATTCACTACTTTGCCAAGCCACGCTTCCTTTCCAGTTTACCACATGAACTGCTTCCCGAGAGCAAATGCGTTTATTATACAGAAAAAAAACCAATCCTTGTACGTGGGCCGATACTTAATACGTACCATTTGAAGAGTTCCGTTGATTCCTCAATGATCTCGGAATCATCTTTGTCAATTCATTAGTTACTATTTCAACGGAATCATATCAGACTGTGCGGTTCCCTACCCCTGCACTGCACGATTTAATATGATTGTGGTGGTTTTTCAAATTATGTTGAAGTTTTCAAATCATGTTCAAACATTGTAAGTAGCCTTTAAGTAGCCCGACCAGGAAAACAAAAACTCCGACTTATTGCGGAAAACTATGGGCACTAATTTCTTCAACTGGCAACAGTAACTTTGAAGACGTCATTAATGCCATCATGTCATTTGCTGTCAAAGTGAGGTGTCGTTGATACGTGTTGTATTGCATTAAAATTGCCGAAAACAATTAAATGTGACTTAAGAAAAGTGATTTACATTATAAAGAAGTATTTGTCGGAGAGAAATTCTCAAGGATTAGACTCTATTCCTCTAAATAACGTCACCAACCTTGTTGTCAATATCACTGGTAGGTACATCATATAGTATTTTTTTAGTGTTGCCATAATTATTGCTAATTTATCGCCCCCAGAGCAGGTTTTTTATTTTTCTGGTCGGGCTTTACAATTGACTACAAAAAGGTGCTTACCTAAGTAAGTTTTTCGCTTCAATCGCGCACTATTTACCTCTTTCTTAACTTTATACCTTACTAAAACCTGACATTCTAATCTATTAAAACTTTATTAGCGGTGACAGCCCTACTTAAGTTACCATGCAACCTGTTGCTCCCGCAGTTCTGACCTGGGTAAACATAAAGCCTTTAGCACATTTATTATCAATATCAACTTTGAAGTAATAACCTTATAAAAAATATATACGGAAACGTATGATAAACTGTTATTGTATTGGATGACTCACTTTAAAGCTAGCATAACCAGCTGTACCATTAAAAAAAAATAGTCGCAAAATACCGATTCCTAATTCGATGACCAAACATCACGGAATATTTAAATTGAAAACACTAATACAAGTAACTCTACGAACAAATAAGGAGACCTTTTAAAAAAACGTGTTAATAAACATCCTTCCATTTACACCACACATTAATTCTAATCAAAGCACGAGGGTTCAAAGAGTCCTCCTAAACTCTACCAAGCACCAATCCTGTCTGTAACTTAAACAGCCAATTAACCACCAAGCCAACAAATAAAAAAAAAGTCTACCTATGAAATGGTCCAGCAGATAAGATAAGTCAGGTTAGGATAGTCACAAGTTGCATTCTGTAAAGTTGTAGAGCGGAGACGGGGTCGTGTGCGCCGGTGCCAGGTAACAGGAGGTACGGGCGCACGGTGGTCTCGTCGACTGTGGTGCTGGACAAAAAATATACTTGATTTTTTTAATGAATTTATTTACTTCTACACTCGTAGTCAAAAATACATCTATAAAATTCTGCAGTGAAGTGCAAAAACGGTTCTTATTTCGGTGGATTATCGATTTGATCCATATTTGTGAGAGAATTCATTCAATACATTTGTTTGCATTTATTTGACGGTATCAGCACTGCGACTCCTATGTAACAGATTTAAAATTGTATACCGAATGCAAAAATATTCATTTACATTAAACATTAGATTTTGTATAAATGTTACATCATAAATGGTGAATTGCCTTAAATCTTATTTGCTAAACTCTATTTATTTATTAATGCTGGTTCCCAATAATCAATCCACAGATAGTTTTCCTTACCAGCAGTTACATTTTGACAGATTACCCGTAGAAAATTTGTCAAAATGTAACTGTTGGTAAGGAAAACTATCGGTGGATTGATTATTGGGAACCGGCCTAAATGTGTATCTAGTACTAATGATAATACCTTTAACTTAACGTCACACCTGGCCATAATGCTAGATTTACTGCACGCTGCGCGTACGGGAAAACTCGCATTGTGGCCAGGTGAAGACGTAAAATTTTGTACTCAACACGGGCAGTAATTCGTAAAGCCCCAGAGCGCATATTTATGGCCCTCACCTTCGGCTCAGTCCACAAACACGTGCGATTCACGAATTCACCGCCCTAGTTACGTAATGTACTATTGTAAGTAAATAAATAATAAAAACATAACAATGATAAAAATGTGAAATGTGACTACGTCTGGTAAAACGAATCTTTCGACAAGTAGGTAAAGTAATCATAATTAAGTCAGTAATTTACATTTCGGAACCACGGGTTTATTCATTAACACATTCTTTTCCGTTAATTGCGCACATTACTCAACATTTGATCATGTAATAGTGATATTTATAGCCGCTATTTTAGTAATCACTTTGCTGCTCATTATTGCATTTTTCGCATAGAAGTCAATCGTTAACAAATTCAACTAGCATGTGTATTCCCAGGTATTTTAATTAAAGCAGCCCAGTGGGCGCTCTTGATCCGTCCCTCCCACGTCACCGTTTATCTCTCTCTCGCATCATCGCGCTGTCCCTGTCCCGCCGCAGTCAGTCACCGCGGAGCGTTAGCGACATACAGGTGTAGTTGTATCGCTCCGCGACATGTAAAATATTCACGTAAATGAAAACCCGTTTTATCAACAAGTTTAACAGAAACTTATATGATAGCAAGGATTTGTGATTTATCAAAGTGGTTCCTGGGTTTGTTCTTACGAGTGCTAGTGGTGTTTCGAAACAGTGACAACAAGTTTTCTTGTGTTGTGTACGGTCCTTGAATCGGAGGCTTCGTTGGTTCCGTTTCTTTTTCGTTTTGGAGACGATTAGTGCCGAAGGTATGCTTTATCTTTTTTCTATGCTTTTTCTTTTAAAGGCCCGTCGGACGTGTCATGGATTGGGTATTTCTTCCATTGTTGTCGATTTACCTGAATGAAGATAAACTAAAAATCTGTGATATTAATAATGTTCCTGGGGACGCGATTGTTTTGGTCCTTCGAGTCGGATATCTGCAAACAGGTATTTTTTTTCAATCAAGCAACATAGAGATCCAATTTGATGTTGTTTATTTTTTAAGTTAAGGGCTCGTTTTTTAGTAGAGATGAAAACAACTGCGTATTTAATCAAGTGCCAACGATGCTAGGTATTTTATTCGTGCACATAACATATTGTACTCATCTTTAATTAATAGAGTCGCTAATTAATACTACAATTAGGTTATACGAAATGTAAAACTGCAAACCTTTATTCTACATTTTCAACCTTTGTGAAGTTGAAATAAGGTTGTTTTTGTAAAATCAAAAAAAAACCATCAGGTGCATCAATTGTGGGAGCGCAGTCAAGTGCAACGGGATTATACCCACCTAAAATAGGGTTCACAAAACCCTTCAGAACTAAACAGAATTATAATCAGAAACGTGGTTTGTAAATTCAATTTTAATACATCTTCTCTGAGTCTAATATTCAAAAGCATGATTTATGTTCATAATTTCATGTGTGAAATGTTGACTCTACCTGTTTCACTTTACTAACTAAAACTACGACACTGTCTTTGTGATTCTTTACCTTGTTTTATTATTTACTTATGCATTATATATTAATAAACTTATCTGTGCTAAATATAAACATAATGCAGGTAAGTAACTATATGCTGCAAGTTACTGTTTACCTGGTTTAAGTGTTTCTACCTCCTTGAAATACCCATTAAATAGGATTTCCATTAAATAAGATAATTTTTCGTATTTTTTGGCAAAACGCAAAATCAGTTTGGAACTTTAAGTTTGTTAACTCAAGCACCGATTTTTTTTGTTGATTTGTCAGCTGCAATTTTCTTTACGCCAAAAGGACAATTTGTACCTATCATGTCACATAACGAACCAGACTTTCTTTAAAATAAAATGAGAAGGCCATATGTTATGTGCTACATACACATTTATGTAAATTCTGGTTATGTTATTGCCTTTTTAGTGAGGTTTAATAAAATTTTGAAAGTATGGTTCTCTGATAATTAGTGCATGTCTACTCAAAAAGTCGGTGGCTGCTTTTGTAAGAGTCGTGGCTGTTAACAATGAAGTTTACTTTAAAGTATCTGTGTAGCTAGACCTAAAATGACTTTTTTTTTGTTAAAAACCCTGAATAATTACACTTAGCTATTACAAACGTTATTATAAATTAACTGATATTAGCCATATAGAAATCAAAATAAAAGTCCTAAGCAGTTAGGTAAATCCGTACGTAATTTTATGAAAAATTTATTCTCTAAATGCAGTCGTAATCGATACGTAAAAGATTATCAAAAGAATATGAGTAATTTTCTAATTACAGTTACAGGCGTATAGTCTTGAACGGGTCTTTTTGCCGCAAAATATAATCAAAGCATTACCTGCTGATGGAGTTAGATGATTAAATCAGTAATCGTTCACCTACAAATAACATCTTCAATTATTGTCATTTTAAAAAGTCAGTTACTTATTACGTGACATCACCTTTACAAATGGCCGACTATTTCCGATGCCTGTAACTAAACCACTGTGCTGTCAAACAGATCTGACTCATCTAGCGTCACGGTAAAAAATGTTTTGATTATAAACGTCACCGACCACTAGTTAGACACGTAATTTTATACTTTATGTCCAAGAATATAAAGGCATTTTTCAATTACAAATGCAAACTTTCATTAGTCAGGGTGTACGTGAGAAAGGAGAGACTCAAATAAACACGTAAATTGTAATGAGTAGTATATTTTTACGAGAAAACACCACATTAACCGGTAAGAAAGTTATTACACGCCAAGATTCTCATGAGTTAATTTAACTTATTTAGACAGCTTCTTATTTTACGGCATTTTCTGTTGAGTTATTTATGAAACTGCTTCAGTAATATGTGGATCTTTAAATAGAAAGTTCTTGTAAACTAATAAATAAATACTTAATTAATATGAGTACGAGTATCTTAATTCCCCCTTGTTTGAAATAAAATAAAACAACACAAGTTTACAGTGCGAACTCTACAGGCTGCGGACAACTGGATTTGTTGTAACTTAAACTTGTTCAGTCCCAATTTGCAATCTAGCTCGCCATAGCGTTCGTAACTTCGTAACTTAACGTCGGTTTTGTTTTTGTTGCTAACCGAGCGCCAATTGTTAGTTGTTACGTAAAGAATCACGATTTCGTTGGTAGAAAAAACTGCACTTACAATTGTGTTAACTCGACGTTTCATTTTGTAAAATACGTAAAAACGCAGATGCCGAGACTGTCACAATGTATATTGATATTACAATAGATTGCTCATGTGGTATCTTTAATCTTATTTTGGGTCTTCCCACAGTGAAGTCAACTGGTGACGCTGAAACTATGATAGAACAATTTTAGGGCTATTTTTGGATATTAGAAAGTTTACTAGCAAACACATTTATGAATCTGTTGTGGAATGTCGCATTGATTCAAAGTGTGTATCGTACCACCTCCTCGCCACACTTCAAATGTAAAATAACAGGAGTTTCAGAATAGGCCATAGAAATACCAACCAATCCACGAACGGTTTTGATGTTCACGTATTCTGTAATAAAACAAACGCTTAATCTACAAGTGTTCAAAATATACTCTCATTAGTACCCCAGTACCTATACGACACAGTGCACCGTAATCCATCCTACAATGGATCGGTGTTTAAAGTGCCCCAGGATACTATAGACTAAAACAGCAAACCCTATTTTTAGCATTAAATAAAAATCTTGCTATTTGTTACTTGTGGCTACTTCAAAACTAGGTATTACAGGATGTCTCGATTTACTAGTCAAATATTCCCAAAATACTTTTATAATGCACGAGACATCACGAGGCCAGCGCCGCTTATATTCACAAAAAGAGTTTGGGCTGCGGCTATTCTCCAGTGTAACTTGATCCTCACATGCGTAACAATAATTAGTAATCTGAAGTCAGACTTACACTGGTCCACCTGTAAGAAATGTGGCAGGGTGGACAGAGCAGCCCCGCGACGGTTTGTAAACTCGCCGCCTAGTTAGTAAACATTGCTATTCTGGGCCGAGATGAGCTCGTGTTTTTCAACAAGCATTCAACTATTGTCGAGGATGCATGATTATTGGAATTGGATCAAACTGCCGATTTATTGGTGAGCATAGACGGTATTTACATAGTTTATGACATAGACGACTCAATGTTACAGAGCAACAATTGACTCGAATTGTATTGTACAGATGCCGTCAAACTTCTTGAACATTTGACCTTGCCTGCGCAGAGGCGAATTGTACCTGCGAGCTGCCCCCCCACTTCGTCCCGCATGTTCAAGAAGTTTGACGGCATCTGTACACAACCTGTTACTATTGTGTATGTGTGTTTATTTCCAGTGATATTTACCAGTTCATCATTATCATCAGTCGTTCCCTCAATGCTGAGGATCGTGGCATCATGTCCTATTCTTTATTCCCAGACTCCTTTATATAGGCTCGTATCCCCCACTTTACTTTAGTTATGTTATGCTATTCCATGATATGGCTAAGATGCCCTTTTCATTGAAAAAGGGAACAAGGGCACCATTTGCGGTCAAATAATATTTGTATGATTTTTTTCACCCAGATTATGTTTTCTTTCTTTCTGAAGTCACAAAGCCTAAATAAAATTAATGGTAATTAATATAAATTGGTCGCATATAAGGGTTAAAATTCATTCTTTATAACTTATAATTAATAGATAACACATGTTGTGAGTGATTCATTTTTTTCGCAAATATACGCTAGAGACACCAGAACTATCATTTCGCTAGAAGAAATCAAGAACTACGTTCAAACTTGGATAACGATGGAAACTGATATATCTCTACTTTCTCACAATGTATCAGCACTCTTGTACTTTTTAGGTCAAAGCAGATGTATTTTTAGGTCTGTTTTCAGAATATCCGCAAATAGCAGATTACGGTACTGATAAGGAAAACGAAAGCCAAACGCTAATGAAAATGTAATAAAATTCCAAGCAAACAGTGAATGGGTGAAGGCTACGTCAGCAGCATGTAGGTAGGTAAAATAAGAATTAATTCCGTGGCTGATGCAAAAAGTTAATATGTGCGTTTATCTGTGCCTGTCTGCTATAGAAATACTACTACTAACTACATTAATGGTGGCAAATGACGTATTAACGGCACGCCGGCTAATAAGCTATCGACATTGCCAAAAAACAACAAATGCAACGCCGTTATGAATAATGCTTGGCACTGATTCCTCGCATTACTAACCGCTCCAACGACTAATATCAAAACACCATACAAATATTTGATAGAAGAAGATAAGACACTAGGTACGTTTGCGATTCTTTTAGAGTCGAAACAGTCCATACAGGTTCTACTGATCTGCTTGCAGGCCGTACCTATGATATTTTGCCACCGTCGTAATATTAAAAAAATATCCATGCAATTCTGGTGTCATTTTGATGGCCTAGCAAGCCAAGGAATGTAAATGTCCTGTACTAACTATGCCTCACTCGCTCCATGTTATATGACATACGTTTCCTCCAGCCATTGCCACTAGATTGCGGCCCTAGATGTTCATTACAAACCTCTGCACGTCCCATGAATACTAATAATAATGAATGCCGGATTTCAATACTAGGAGACAATGGAACAAACAATGGACATTCTTCGTCTTGAAATTCCATTACTGTTAAATATTATGACCAGTTAGTTTAATTCCAAGAAAATATAATAAAAAATGAGTTAGAAGAACTTCGGGTGTGGCAAAATTTACAAAAACGAAACCTACAACAACAAAACCTAGTTCAGTTTTTTTACCAGTACAGTGAGTGTTATCTGTATCTATCTATTGGACTTAAGATGGTGATCGAGGCGGTTAATTTCGTTAAAGATCCTTTATGAGAACGGAAGAAACCGTAAAGAGTTAGAAGACTTCAAACTGCAGTAATCCTTATCCAGTATAATGCCATTGTTTCGGCACGTTCCACTACCGACGTAGTTATTTCGTGAGCTGCGCTCTAAGCCGTGTTGTAAGGCTTCTTATTCTTCATTCCCTATGACGACATCAAAACGTTGCCTTGGATCGAGTTTCTTGTAATGTATACTTGGGTATTTATTCCAATTAGTGCAACTTTTAGTTCGACTAAAACTATTATCGGTCTTTGATTTACAATAATCGTGAAAATTGCGTACCTAAACATCATATCCTGAATATCCAAACCAAACCCAATGTACATTATTTAAAAGTAAGATGTGTGTCAAAATAATTGGTGTAATAGATTCTAAACAAAAGTATTGCTTATTGTAATCAATCTCTATCTATCTTCCAACCGCCTGTAAGAGTAATCTTTACAATCAGTTACATTTCTTACTTATGCTATGCTCATGTCTCATATCTGTTACTTGAAAATACCATCTCTCACTCCATAAATACATTTCCACAGTATCTAACAGTTCATTTTTATGCCTTTAATAGACTAATGTTCTAGCCATGAGAAGGTTAGTTCTTGTGCCAAGATTCCCATAGTATACAGCAGAGTCCAACACAATCATACAATGTGACATTGTAAGCAAATTGGTTACAACGCATCCGGGATGTGACAATGCAAGCTTTAGAGAAAAAGTGTTAGATGCTTGTAAACCTTGAGATTTTAACATCAAGTTATCTTTTTATTCTGTAGAAGTGTAATTGAATTAGGCAGACTTTATCACATTTAGCTACAACCTTAAAGATGTATGAAATCTCTTCGTAATCGAGATATTTTTCAGTCCCTTTGGCCGAAACCGACCATGGTGCGACGGTGACCATGAGTTGATGTCCTAGATTAAGCCTCCTCTTACTTATTCTAAAACTCACAACAGTCAGGTCAGCTTATGACGTCTCGCTGTGTCGCGGCGAGATATATACTTAGTGTTTTCATTAGAAAGAGACGGGGTCTATCTCGCCGCGATACACCTCGCGCGCCGTCTTGTGCTAACCGTGCAGTTTATGGGAACCGCGTCAATATCAGAACATCATTATTTAAATGAAGAAGCGTCAGAATTCTCGATAACATCGTACTCGTGGTAAATATGGGCTCCGAGGTTTGCCGAGACCAAAAACACGCGGTGGGAGGTGGTTGGCCTCGAATATTCAGAAGGTTCTTTGGTAAATAAAAACTAATGAACCTGTTATGACTATGAATAGACCTCAGTTTTTTTTGGTAACTCCAGTAGTTAGTTTAGTTATGATAACAATATACGAAATATATTTAAAAAAATGTCTTTACAAGCTCCAGGTGAGCGCGATACAATCATTGGGCACTCACCAAGGGAGTACTGCACAAAATGAATGTGGCGCAGAGAGCCATGGAGCGAGCCATGTTAGGCATCTCCCTTGTAGACCGTGTCCGAAACACTGAGATCCGGCGCCGAACGAAAGTAGCGGACGTCAGCAAACGTATAACACAGTTAAAGTGGAGGTGGGCGGGGCACTTGGCGAGGAGGAACGATGGGAGATGGACAAAACGGGTTACTGAATGGTGGCCAAGGTCATCGAAACGGTCAGCGGACAGACCACCAGCCCGATGATATCTGCCGAACAGGAGACAAACATTGGATGAGATTAGCACAGGACTGACAGGACCGAGGAGAGTGGCGTAATAAAGAAGAGGCCTAAATAGATAGATAGATAGATAGATAGATAGATATAAACTAAACTATACTTTCCCATTAACCTTAAAAATCACGAATCAATCTCATCAGATCGGATTGATTTGAATGCTCTGCCCAATATTCACACTTAAAAACGAACTGTAAATATCCGAAACGACCGAGTTTCCAGAACAGTTACTATACTAGACATAATTGATGAGACGGCTTGAATATATGTAGATATTCAAATAACCGGATGAAAGTAGATCAGATGAGCAAGAATTTGTATACACGTTAGTATTCTCACAAGCATAGAATTCTTACACAACAAATGCGTTCTACCACTGAGTGCCTGCCTAACTGTTCCGCTGGTCAGCAGTTGCGAAATTAGCAAACGTTAGCACTGTATCAAAATTTCGTGCATTAATATGGATTAGATTCGTTATAAGATTGTAAAATATGAAAGCAAATATTTGTAGTACCAGCGGCGGTCCGTGAAAATTTTTAATGGGCGGACCCGGACCAAAAAAGTTATGAAATAGTTTAGAGTGGGTATATAACTTTAGGCTTACCTAAAAATAATTTATTTATTTATTTATTTAAACTTTATTGCACAAAACAAAAATGATGTACAAATGGCGGACCATGAAATGAATTTAAGGCAAGCCGATGGGAATCGGCTTTTATGGGCGCTCCGCCACTGGTATGTTACCTACCTAAATTTATGTTAAATACGTGTGGAACAGTGAATGTCAAGAAGATAGATGAAAGGGTTGAAAGAATATATTGCCGGCAATAGATGTGAAAGTACCTCCATATCCATATGTTACTACATGAATGACTTTCGATAGTGTCTGCCTACCCTAATGGTTTAGGCGTAGCTATATTTCTTCTAACTAGTACCAAAGTCAAAATCGGTACTAAAGGGATATGGTCCCTAACTGAGAAGAGGTTTGTCCTAATAATACCAAATACTAACCTGGCAACACTTCTAAATACAATTACAGTCTGTGTATTCAAAAACTCTCAAAAACATTGCTTTAAGTGTGTGTATTCAATAAACATCATTGACGTAACTCATCAAAATAGTTCAAATAGTTTCCCTCGGGAACCCCTCTGGTCCCCACTTTATTCCCACGCGTTGGAAGCCTTAGAACAAAAACTTAAGTTCCTTCCTCCTGTCAGCTCACGCGACCGGAAGTCGCGCGCCGATGCTCACCGTGTGGAGGGTGCATTAAACAATCAAACGTCATATTGAAAGGCTAAGTTTAACGGAATTGCGGTGCCTAGCGTGCATCACGGCTGCCCGGCTAGCACACTAATCGGCCATATATTTACGTTCGGACGTATAACTTTACGATTGTGCCCATTTTTACGTTACTTAACTAACATGCTAATCTCGCAACATATATTTATGCCATAGCGTAAAATATACGTAGCAAAAAGAAGTGTAGTGTTGCCAATATATGCAACTGAATTTCTACCAATTATTACATTCTTTTCATTCGTTCAATCGCAGTCTATGGTTAGAGACCCAATATAATACTACTTAATTAAAGAGTCATAATAAGCACTGCCCTTCTACTAAAAAGTTGTACTCTTGTATTTAGTTGTATTATAATCGTTTTTATTTATTTACTTTACTCACGACCCGTTTTTCCTATAATATTTGTAAGTTTGTATCGTAATTCATTTTAAAGGTCAAGTGTTACTGTTTTCTTCGTAGCATGCTTGTTGAAATTGAGGAAAAGTAAATGTTAATCAAGGCTAAAGCTAACAATTGATTTATTAGACGACAAGCTGCCCGCGCTGCTTCTCCCGCATAGTTCAAAGAAAGTAGGCAAACCCGTGGGATAAAATATAGCCTACCACCACCCAGAAACCCCAATCTATATTCAATCTTGCATTCAAAGATTTTTTGAAACTTTCAAAGCTTCAATCACACAGTTTTTCCTTTTTTAATATTAGTATAGATAATTTCAACAATGGATAAGGAGAATTTGTATATACTTAAGTATAATTATTTTCTTTAATTATTTACTCCATAATAATTGTATTAGGTTTCTTGAAGATGCGCATATTATATATGTTTTCGTACGCCTTTAAATGAAAGTAAATTACCACGGGTCGTGTTAATATGCGATATCGAAATCCAATTGTCAAGCAAAAAGTCGTAGAAAATAAATCCATCCAAATAGCAAACGAACTAATAAGTTTTGAAACTGAAACCGTGTGTTGTGACAGAAATTTTACAGATATCCTGCGGCCAAATGTATTATTTTCATAGTGTTAAAATTTATCAGGCGTCTCGAGTGACCTACATAAAATTTCGTCCGTCAACGGTACCTACATATCGTCAAGTTTTATGTGCCAAAGTCAAGAGCATGTTAGAATGTGACGTAAAAAAAGTAGTTTTATGTGCAAGACATATAAATGGTCACATTTTACGTATATGACGGTATACCATGTTAGCTCATGCATGACGGTAAAATTTTATACGTCGGTTGTGGGCATAAAACATGTGCATAAAAGACGTCATTTTGTTAGTATGCTAGCGCCGCTGAGGCTGATGCATGTGACCTGTTGACTGTTCATATAGTTTTTTTTTTGTAGCCTTCGACTGAGATCACGTGATCAGTGTTATAGTGTTTATTTTAACAGTTGGTTTTTGCAGTGTATTAATTGCAAAGCTCTTTTCCCTGAAATCTTAATTCGCTAGTTATAGAAAAGGTAATTTTAACATATTAAGTTGGAGTTCGACTTGTTTTATAATAATCCCAAAAATGTTGAATACTTCTACGTACTGTATACTTATAAATAAGTACTACCTGCATATATTATATTATGTTTCAAGGATAAAGTTTATTCCTCATTATTATCATATAGTTTTGTAATTAGTTAGAATTTCGAATAGACTCATATCTCAACTGGTATCATAGATATTCCGCTTTTACCTTACTTTACAAAGCAAATAGGGAGACAGAAAGTTTCTTTTTCACATAGTTATATATTTAACCCGACAAAAACCTCGCTCATGTCATAACGAAGATGTGATGGCAGATAATATATAAATTCAATTACGTCATGTATAATAATGCACATACACAGCTACTTTTGTTTCACTTAAATTCGTAACGTAACCAGTTGTTTGTTTTGAAACAGAAAATTTAGTATGCCGTCAGCATCCGTCATCTTAAGTACTTTCTCGAGCTTTGAAAAGTGGTACATTATGAGTTATCATCTAACTACATACATGCAAACTATGAGATTAAAGCGGTCAGTTCGTTAGAGTGAAAGCCGTTTAAGTAAGAAAACAAACGCAATTAAATTGCATTTTCTCTATTTAAATACGCTAACCATTCGATACAGTACGGCGTATACAAAATTTGTTTGCTTAATCTTTTGCATTTGTTCCTAACTTTCATGCATCGTATAGCATTAAAGAATTAAATTCATCAGTCTATTTAATCTCTTCTAAAATGAGTCTCATCGTAAGTTTTTTTCTCTTCAGTGTGACTGTAATTATAAAAAGATCTTCACACGGTTCATCTCAGTATAGGCACGCATAAGTTGATATCACATTCAACTCTCAGAATGTGAAACATCAGATACGATGAAAGAGCGCTTTCTATGACTGAGACTTGAACTTGATACCGAAGTGACATTTGTATGTAAGCCTTCAATTCAATGGAGGCTTTCTTTGCGACAAAAGAATTGTTCCAATGGCGAGGTACGAGGCATGACGCGATAGCTTTCTCGACTGTCTTTATATCAAGTATCACCTATTGTCTTATGGTTAGTCGTTCTCAGTGTTGGGTTGTTGTACGAGTAATTATTGTTTATTTCTACATTATGATGATAGCATTATAGTAGTGTGGTGCTGGTTAGGAATTATTGATTGTCATGTATTGATTGTATATTATGAAGTCGGTGGGGGCACTGTGCGGTCCATATGGCGTATCATCAATGATATGGTTATGATTATGACCCTATTATTTTGAAACAGACTACATGTGGTCAAGATCTTCAACAACGAGGGATATGGGAAGAAGAATAATGATCGATGTACTTAGATCAAGCGAACGAACGCAACGTCTTCGTGTGATTCTGGCATGATTTGATAAGTTTTCTCATTGAACCACTTAAAACGAATACCCAATCCAAGTGAACCAACAAACGTCATTCACCGGTCAGCTTTTCTCAAAAAAAATCAAGCGTAGGTGCTTGAACACCTTCTATGCATATTATTGGATTGGAATAGCTGCCAGTTCATATAAACTTTGATTTATTTATATGGCGACAGTGTCATCTCCAATCCCATTCAATCGCGGTTTGATAATTAAGCGGCGGTTTAATGCCGTGTGTAGGTACGTACTGCAGAGAACGTTCTACTCAAATGGTCACGCCGGAAGACCAGCGCTGGCTCTTGAGCCAGCAGTATGCTGGGGCGCGACCATTTCGTAACAAACAAATAGTTCTAAGTCCTTACATAGTATTATACTATGTTATGTATGTGATAGATACGTTTCTTCTTCTTTGTTTGTTACGAATAATTAATTTCCACGCCACACATGTCGTCTTCACAAGATTCGTGTTGGAAAGAAAGATAGACAAAGCTTTCAAAGAATATGGTTTACGCTTTCTTAACATTTCCTCAGCGTTATGCATAAAGCATATGACGCGTGGGTGTAGTTACTACCTAGTTACTGAATAATTGAATCATGAGAGCGGTTCTATCGAGCCGTAGCTCTCAAAACTAGTCGGAGCTCAACTTGACCTGGATCGTTCACCTTGTACCTAAATACTATTAGGTAGTAATTGCTTAGTTAATACGTAGTATGGCCTCCGAATACAGTTAGGTTTACAGATGTGATTTTATTTATATACACACTAATTTAAATTGTCGACCATTGAGGACAACAATTTAGGAAATCATCAGCGGACCTATATGATTGTGTTTCGGCTCTATCTTACACTGGTTTATCGAAAGTGACGTGAAAGTGAGTAGGTATATTCTCATTTATCACGTCATAACTGTGACCGTAACCTCTGGTCTGCCCATTGCCTTCAAATGTTTGTTAACATCAGCATGTTAACTGATGTTAACAAACATGTGAAGGCAATTGACCGCGCCGGGTTAGCAATGTCTGTCAAATATATGTATTATCATATTATATCGTCTGTTTTATGTTTATTTAAATATGATCATCAAAGGGGCGTCGTGCATCTGGTTTTTATCTGTATTGGATTTCATTGATAATGTAATTATCACTAGTTATCGATGACTGGTTAACCAATTTAGCACCATTTAGGTACACCTGTACTTATATCGTGTTGCATTAACGAGAAATTCATATACCATTGAAGCATGTTTTGTAATATTTTAACCAGAGCTAGGTATTGTAACGCGAAAAGACCAAAGGCAATTTTGTGATCTCTTGACAGACATGCATGATGCATTTCTTCTCAATACAAGGGAAACATTTTAAACACTTACCTGTTAAAGTTTGGCACTTGGGACTTTTTCAATTATGACAGATATATGAAGAGTATTCTGAATTCACGCATTATTAATGCGTGTGAATAAACTTGACTGAATATTGATACCTACACAAATTATCAGTCAGTTCGATAATCTGATAATACCCAAGCTCTACACCTGTTTAGAACTGCAATTAGAACAATATTAATACTAACCCAAGTCTCATTGACTTTCATAAAACAATTCGTAGCCATCACTAAAAAACACCATGCTTTTTCAACAAGCACTTATTACTCGCATGAGTAAACACAGTGATGCCCTAAACGCCCACATCCGCAAACACTGTATAGGGACACCGTTTCGAGCACGGTAATGATCCACCACACTGACTGATCCCGTCCACTCGCCTTACGCAAGCCGTTGAGAAAGTCGTCGTCTACCTATTGCCTAATTTAAGTGTTTTGGAGTTGCAGTTTCGGAATTTCACTAAGTCAGGTAGCGTCTTTTCCGCTTAAGTGGGTAACCTCATTGTTTAGGTAAATTGTCAATATGAATTCATTAGGTACCTAGCACCATTGGCATCTCCTTTCATTCTTTCAGTCATCGCGGTATTACTTGCTCCTGACCGATGAATTGAACTATGTAACTTAAAAAGTCACGTAACCAATTCCACTAATACTTTTATTATCTCCTTTATTTATTTTTCCTCTGTACCTATAGAGCGATGTGTGTTGTTGTGGGCGATGGGCTAGCAACCTATCACTGCAATATCACATTTTGTCAATCTTTTTTTTTATACCCACATGTATGCTAAAGGCGCTGGAACATAAGTTTCATGTGCTCTGCCTACCCCTTTTAGGTATAAAGGCGTGAATGTATGTATGTATGTATGTATGTACCTATAGAGCCTGATGTGTCCCACTGCTGCGCAAAGGCTTCCCCCTCTTCTTCCACTGATCCTTCAAAAAGAACTCCAACTCATCTACTAATATTAGAAATATGAAAGTCTTGGTGATAGTTATTCAATCACGTAAAAATGGCTGAACGGATTAAGATGAAATTAAATAAGGCAACGTAGTTGTTACGGGAATCGCGCGAATTAGAAAATGCTAAATGCCAGTAACAACATTCTTAACCTACCTATGTTAGGTAGTACTTTAAGTGCTTTAGCGACTCGATCCTGATTCATTTAAATTTCATTTAAAACAATTTCATTCAAATTGTATTTTTGAAGGTTAACAACAAAGCGTGTGTTCTTGACTCAATATCCAACAAGAGTCGAGCACCTGAGTCAATGCCGATATCGCGGCATTGTTCTCACAGGTGTCGGCTCGTCAATATAAACAACAGTTATTGGTCGAGAAGTAGGAATGACGGCAAAGATGATGGTAATGAATACAGAATACAGTAAGTATGCGATGATGGCATATTCGTTGCTATAAATATAGAATAGTTATTTACGATACAAGTGCCGAAAATATGAGATTCGCAACGAGTGGTGATAAATTAAAACACGACCGAAGGGAGTGTTTTAAATCGACACGAGTTGCGGATTACCTATTCACACGTGTATCGTACAACGTTTTACTGTACACATGGTTCTTTAAAGTTTCGACATATACACGGAAAGTGCTCTTTCCGCACTAGTGCGGGAAAGTAGCACCATATGTGCTGTAATAGTTATTTACAATGCACTTGCTCTGAAAGTGCGCCTTTACATGGGTCAACATGAACACGGGAAGCCCTCCATGCAGGCACGGCGCGCCGGGGCGGGGGGCGGCCGTGCAGGAATGGATTTCGGGCTAAAATTCCCACACACGTGCGAGAATGAGATTTAATGACAATTCAAAATTCACGTTTTTTGTAAAACAAATAATTTCCTCGCATGATGCATTGTAAAATATTGTATGGTACACGTGCGGATTGGTAATTCCCAACTCGTGTCGATCAAAAACACTCCCTAACGGTCATGTTTTTGGTGATCGTCACTCGTTGGGAATTACCTGCTTTCCGCACTTGTATCATAATAGTTATTTATGTGAAATTGAATTGTCATGAAAACGAGGTGAAATTTGAATTGTCATTAAATCTCATTCACGCACGTGTGTGGGAATTTTAGCCCGAAATCCATTCCTGCACGGCCGCCCCCCGCCGCGCCGCGCCTTCCCGTCATGGAGGGCTTCCCGTGTTCATGTTGACCCATGTAAAGGCGCACTTTCAGAGCAAGTGCATTGTAATAGTTATTTATGATACAAGTGCGGAAAGTTGGGAATTACCTATCCGCACGTGTATCATACAAAATTTTACAATGCATCATGCGAGGAAATTAAAAATTATACAAAAAACGTGAAATTTGAATTGTCAAAAAATCTCATTCTCGCACGTGAAAAGAATATAGAAATACGTTCTACATGGGGCCTAATGCGAACTTCAAAATATGACACGTTTCCAGGATGTCATAACGATACGTATCCTCACAATCATGGATCTGTCAGAATGGGAAAGACATGACACAAAAGCGATGGTATCTTTCCTAAGGACGTCCCCTTCTAATAGGTATGCATATGGAATTGCGGCCTTGATTTTTACTGTGAATATTCCTTCGAAGGTTTTTAAACAGCAGAAACAAAAGACTGATTATATTGTGAGGTTTTTTTTACGCTTGAAAAGAAGGCATGCATTAAAGTTGTTGAAAAATGCATAATTTATGTTACAATGCAACTAGAGCAGTAATGTTGTGGCATGTAGCTATCACAACGGATGCTTGTGCGCACTTTTTTTAGAAACTAATTTGAATAACGATTCACTCACTGACTTTACACGACATTAACACTGCACTCAAATGCAAATGGAGATCCTTGATCTCTGCCTACCCCTCTGGGAAAGAGGCGTGATTATATGTATATATATGTATGTATGTAACACTGCACTACCCATTTTTATTGGTTTATGTTTTATGTGTCTTACAAAAACGCATCAGAACAGACAAACAAGAAAAATGTGCAGAGAAGTGGTTTTATCGCTGAATCGTACTCGTAGCAATCGCTTCCCAATGACATTTGGATGAATCGTTCGTAATAAAAGTAATTATTATATTAATTTCGTAACTGTACGCGGAAATGAGAAAAGAAAATTGAACTTACCACATAATCCATCGGCGCTCATATCTACCACACATTGTATCAACACTAAATCGAAAATTAACATCCTTGTATCTGTTTCTTATTATAAACTACTAATTCGTAACTATAAGCTACAACAAAATAGTTCTCTGACCAAAATACCCTGCCTCATTCCGTATTTGGTCAACCCGTATCAAAACGTCACATGTATTTACAAAGTCATATGCAGTTCAGTCGTTATTCTTTAGAACGACGGCATTATATCAATCGCCACAGCTATTTTAGTAAAATTGATTAACTGACTAAAAGTAAATGGCGCCGAAATCCAGGTGACGCGTGGCATGGCATCCCAAACACGTCGTGATTTACGTGTCATTCTCTTCGCCTCTTTTGTGTCAATGGAATTGCCTAATATATCAAGATGATAGTTATTAGACGGTATAATTCACATTAATATACATTATTTATTTTCTAAAGTAGGTATATACAAGATGATAACTATAACATTAACTAAATTAAATTAAAGCTAAGTTAAATCTAAAAAAGGCCCTCGAGGCATTGTACCGAGGATGCTGGCGGCATTTCCTCGCTGAATTGCAATGCTGATGCGTTGCGCGAGAAAGCCGCCAGCTCTTCGGTCACCAGTTACGTCAACCAAACGTTTCGCGATTTCCGCAAATAGCTTATGCGCACTGGGACCCCATGGACCGAGGGTCTCGACGCCAAAAGGTACAAAGTTGTACAGTTAGTTAGTTTATTACTATTCTATTATTCACTGAAATCATTAATCAGATACTTTGATGCCATACATTATTAGATTAGATTTATTTTTGCAACCAAGTACTTAAAACTATATAAGATACATGGACCCTGGAAGGGTGAAGCAACAATCAGGTAACTTATACTGTGTACATAATTTTTATCTAACTAATATCGATAGGTAGCTATTGATATTATAAATAAATACACATTATAAACTTGTATCTTCCATAAATTCAGCTATGGAATAGTAACATTTATCTGTATTATACAGTTTTCAAGAACACTGCCTAGTTTTTTAAGTTTTGTATCATCCCCCTGGTGTTTTCCCGGTAGTGCCCTAAACGAGCCCGGGGTCTGCTGTGGCACCTAATCCGCAGATCGTCGGCACTAGCTTTACGATAGCGGCAGCCATCTGACTTTCCTTCTTGTATATTTCCGCTGTTGTCCACGTTAATCCCCTAGTCTGATCCCCGAGGGGAAAAAAACGGTTAGGTTTTAGGTGAACTGCGACCCTACAGTGCGCGAGCCGAGCGCGAGCGAAGCGAGCGAGACGCGGTAGCGTCCGGCGAAGCGCCATAACCATAACCGAACATTATATTTTTTTCCTATTTGAATATAAAATAATTGCCGCTAATTCCCCTGGGTGATCGGGGTTAGGTTATTAACGTGGATAACGTGCAAGCATATACCTACTCTCTTGTCTTAGTCTTGACTTGAATAAAAATTACTTGCTCTCATGACCTTAAAAACTATGAGGAAGAGGTAAGACAAATTACAAACAAATTATATGACCAATTTCTTAAATAATACTTTGCCCTGTCATGAATCGAATCAGCGATGTAGATATTTATGAATGTTATTTATGATTACCTACCGAGCTACCTAATGAAAACAGTGTTATTTGCACCCCCAGCCCACAGTCACTTACGTATAAATAGTACTTAAGGCTGCCTGGAAAAGTGTCAATAATTGACTGAAATTGTTATCATTTCTTTTATTTCTTGATATACAAACCAGTCAGTATTTTTCCAGCGGTAGCGTTTACGAGTATAGGTACGTATATTAATTTCCTACATAAGTACTAAACAAATATCTACTCGTATCTGCGACTGTTTGTAAACTGGTTAGTATATTCTCGTCAATTCAATGCTAGGAACGATAACAACATAATACAACCTGCGTGCAGTAGGTATTTTAATTTTGTATAAAATTTGCTTATTTACCGTTATACCTAACATTAACCTTAAAATACACACGTACCTAGTATTTTGTATTCCACTTTCCACTCACCGGTTCACTTTAAATGCAGAAGTGGTTTCGCGAATTTCTTGGAGCAAAACTTTAAAGTTGTAATTACCTAACTAGGAAGTCACCACCCCAACTAAACCAAAGTGGGGATCACAACCAACAACGAATGGTTAGGGAAAGCCCTTTCGCACATGAAAGGGCTACAGGAAAAAAGTTGCGTAGAAAAGCCCAAGAAAAGTCACGGGATAATAGATATGTGAAGGTGATATTATTTTAACAAAAATGGATGATTAGGTCCGGAGATTACATACAAACTTCCTCACTGACTTTTCCTCTTTATAATGTTAGGATGAGGATGGATGAAAGAAAATCAACAACAAGACTGTATGAGGGCAACAGGGATGGTATCTACAGTTGGAAGGGGACGACCTCGTCGAACTTTTTCCGACCAAATCGGAGAAACCCTGAAGAAAGATCAGGTCAAGAGTACCCTAACCCGACGAGCATGTATTTATAATATAATGAAAGTGAAGAACAGATAAAGGCAGAAAGGTTTGTCAAGATCGTAGCGAGTAGAAGATCTCTGCATGCCCCTCCGGGGAATAGGTGTGATTAGATTTATGTATAATATTTGTATACATATATTTGCTTCTATTTATTAGCGTCTGATAGTTCTACTGTATCAGACGACCTTCGTCTCCGCTAAATGGCTGCTATTGCAATGCTAGTGTGCAATAGTTCTTACAATATTTTTTAAGGCACACGTAAACGTCTGTTGCTAGCGGAAAAGATATGGTTTTCCTTATCGTGTCACGAATGGAAAGACTTGGAACGAATGTGTTTAAAACAGCCACATTTATACTACTTTATCAATGCAATTTTCTCTGAGATTTATAAGTGGCACTAGAGTCTACGGTTAAGGAAAAAATACCATTAATATTCTCTTATTTCCATACTTAACAGATACATATCAGAAGATTTAGTTTGGCGATAAATTCAACCATTTTATTAGTGTAGCAAGCAATGGCTATTTATTTATGGGTTCTAAATATCGAATAATTAATCCAAGAAAATTAAGCCGAATATGGGCAAATAGGGGAAATAATTCCTGTAGTTTTGTAAATTGGTACAATTATACCTAGTGGTGTCCAGATAAACATACCAAAAGTCCTCGAGGGTGGGGGCTGTGCTGAGGGTGTAGGGGGGGGTTGAAGGTACCTTTTTTCATATTTTCGTACATATCTCGAATATCTGTACGAAAAGCGTTATGATGACTTCAGACAAAAGTTTCTACATAAAATTTCCTACAAAATTGGTCATGAAGATTTTTACTCTACAATCAATACTTTGGGAGCTACAGGATGTTAAAGTAAACAAACAGATAAAAAATAGTTAATTTAAGAAAACGTCGTTTTTTCGTAGATGTTCATCATAACTATTATAAACTTTAGATAAAAGTTTGTCCATAAAATTTCCTACAAAATTGGTCATATTTATTTTTACTCTACGATCGATACTTTAGGAGCTACAGGATGTTTAAGTTAAAAAAATTATCGATTTAAGAAAACGTCGTTTTTTCGAAGTTTTTTATCATAATTCATTTTGTGTTTAGGATTAGCAAGCTCAGTCACCTGCTTATCGAACATACAATTCCCATGTCAATCCATTGAGAATTTCTAAACAAAACAAACCAATAAAGCTGCAAAACCACTGATTTCTCACTGACATAGATGTTTCTCCGGGAAAGAGTGCAACTACGACCTGGTGATGTATGGAACAAGTGGAGGGTCTCTCCGTGCGACCCCCAGAAAAATCTGACATTTCATGATTTGCCTCGGGGTAAAAAGTTGGAGTACAGCCTGGCTAAACGGTCAGACCTAGATCAGGGGTGCTCGACCAAATGTCATAGGAAACACCGTGCAGTTTTTGATGACCAAAAAAAAAAATTAAAAAAACGGTACTACAAGAAAATTAGTAAAATTATTTTAAAGGAATTTTTATGTAGAAACTTTTGTCTGAAGTTATTATTACGCTATTCGTACAGATATTCGAGATAGGTACAAAAATCTGAAAAAATGTACCTTCAATCCTCCCCCCTACACCCTCAGCACAGCCCCCACCCTCGAGGACTTTTGTATGTTCATCTGGACATGACAAGGTATAACTGTACGAATTTTCAAAACTACACGAATTATTTCCCCTGATTTGACTAATTTTGTTGACGTATCGTTTTTTTTTAATTTTTTTTTGGTCATCAAAAACTGCACGCGGTTCCCTATGACATTGGTCGAGCACCCCTGACCTAGGTCTGACCGTTTAGCCAGGCTGTACTGCAACTTTTTACCCCGCAAATCTTGAAATAACAGATTTTTCTGGGGGTCGTACGGAGAGACCCTACACTTGTTTCATACATTATCAGGTCGTAGTTGCATTCTTTCCCGGAGAAACATCTATGTCAGTGAGAAATCAGTGGTTTTGCAGCTTGATTGGTTTGTTTTGTTTAGAAATTCTCAATGGATCGACATGGGAATTATATGTTCGATAAGCAGGTGACTGAGCTTGCTTATCCTAAACACAAAATGAATTATGATGAACAACTACGAAAAAACGATGTTTTCTTAAATCGATTTTTTTTTAACTTAAACATCCTGTAGCTCCTAAAGTATCGATCGTAGCGTAAAAATAAATATGACCAATTTTGTAGGAAATTTTATGGACAAACTTTTATCTAAAGTAATTATAATAGTTATGATGAACAACTACGAAAAAACGACGTTTTCTTAAATCAACTATTTTTTATCTCTTTGTTTACTTTAACATCCTGTAGCTCCCAAAGTATTGATCGTAGAGTAAAAATCTTTATAACCAATTTTGTAGGAAATTTTATGTAGAAACTTTTGTCTGAAGTTATCATAACGCTTTTCGTACAGATATTCGAGATATGTACGAAAATATGAAAAAAGGTACCTTCAACCCCCCCCCTATACCCTCAGCACAGCCCCCACCCTCGAGGACTTTTAGTATGTTTATCTGGGCACCGCTAGGTATAATTGTACCAATTTACAAAACTACAGGAATTATTTCCCCTGATTTTATTAATTTTCTTGAACTAAATCGTCGCCTTTTCAACGCATTTTCTCAAACGTCATTTTAACAAAGACTGCTGTGTCTGTGTCTGTATTTTACTCGGGCCCAGCTCTGATCTGTTTTAAACATATTTATGCATAAGTAATTATACGTACTACAAAGGACGGCAAAAACCTTGATCTTCAAGTCGTTTCGCGGTGACGTGTCTGGCATGAACGTGCCAAATCTGCCTGCAACGTAACGCTCATTCATACCTATTAGTATTGTTTATTAAAGTAAACAAAAGACGGTGCCCAGACACAGTCCAACATAAGAATGGCTGCCATTTTGTTTTAGTTTAGTGTTGATGATGTGACCATCTATGAGTCTGTTTTTTTAGCTTGGAAGATCTTCTTTAATTCGTTCGTATGTCGCGTCAACCATCAACCATATTATCTCAATGAGACAAGTAACTAAATCATTAGTTAAGTTTTTCCTGAGAGAACATAAATGCATATTTTACAAACTAAGCGAGTAAAGTGTCATTACCTATGTATTTTTTGCGCTGGATCGACAGGAACTGAAGCTGAAACGACTGGGTGTCCATACTTATATATATATATATATATATATATATATATAGGAACAATATTTTGCGAGATACATAATTTGCCGCCAACCTTTCATCCGACTTTCGTCAAACATTAATCTACCTGTACTAATAAACCTATTTCATTATAACGTGAAGTACCGTTCTTTTGGGAAAGTCGTGTACTTATGTAAAAGTATAATTTCCCGGTTACGTTCTCAGAAGTATGTAGCGTGGAAAACTTTTGGGTACGGTGTTTTTAGATGAAATGAAATGAAATTTATTTATGCATGTGGGAAATGAGTTACAATTTGCAGTTATAGTTGCAGTAAATCTGGTGGACTCACCACACCCAACCTCTTCAGGTGTACAAAAAACATCAAATTACACTTATTACACTGTCAGTAAACTAAACAAAAATAAATTATATGTCAAGAAAGAGCTAACATACGCAATTAAAAGGAATCATTCAAGAAGTCATTGATATTATAATAACATTTGTATATGAGAAAGTTTTTGACTCGATTCTTAAATAATTTTATCTTCTGTGACTTAAAATGATATAGCAGTTTTTTGACGTAAGTGCTATTTTAGCAGAAGGTTTATGTTGCTTATACCTATATTGTGCTCGAACAATACGGGTAAGTACCTATCTGTACCTATTCTGTGAACTGGGTTTTGTACTTATGAACAAAAACAGTTACCTCCAAGATATAAAATGATTATATTTTTAAGTAAATATATATTTATACCTACGCACCTTATCAGCACATTCTCATGAGGCGCATACCAAGTAACCATAAGTACCTACCTAACAGTGACTCATAAGTATGCATCCAAAGCGATGAACTTTAGAAACTCGACTTCGATTGACGCAAGTTTTTCCCAACGTATTAAAACGTACCGATGACCTCACGGCTCAGTTTGTATTTTCTGCCAAACCTTTTTTAAATACTCCTTTTAAGACTCCGAATGTTTCATGTTACTGCATCGCTTTTTAAAACAGCATTCACAAAAATGCATTGTTTTGTAAATCCCTACTTGGTCATTGAACGCCGCGGTGCCTCGTAGTTACATCACGGGAAGAGGGTTGCGACGTCTGGTGCCTGGCTTCAATAGCCTCGGACTAAGTGGGCTGACCTAGCGAGGTCGCTAGTCCGAACCGCGAAGTAGGTCGACGCGCCCACAAATTAGCATGTGTGGCCGTCGACTGTTTACTGCAGCAGCGGAGGCACGGTGCGAGCGTGACGGGAGCTCAGTTGTCGTCGCGCTCACACACAAGCGGGATCCACAGGCGGAAATAAAACTCCGATACTCTTGAGAAAGCTTGATGGCACGGCTGGTTGGTTGGAGCGAGATGGGTATATGTTGCTCTAGTGATAGTCGAGCTTGTTATGAGAACATTTTGCTTATACTCCACCTCATATATAAACCTTCCAACATTACCATAAAGTGAAACATCTTTATTTCAAATAAACAATCATTTCTTTACACAAATTCGTCTTAGGTTTTTAGCGTTTGCATTCCAGTACCGTCTTAATCTAGGTAAACCTAGGTCTTAAATTATGTTAATCTTGTACAGAATTACTTAGTGCATAATTGTTAATAGGCTAAATGAATACATTGCAAATAGTTTAGGCGAAATACCTATCTAAATACTGAACCTTTGTAGTTTTATATAAATTAATACTTTTGATTCCTTTGTTATATCTAACAGAGGTCGTAAGCACTATTCTCAGTTATTTCATTAGATTAATATCACACTGTAGATTATTGATGTAGTAAAGTTTACTGTATTAAGCTTAAGGCTTGTCTAATATTTATGAATTTTGAGCATAGTGCAATCGAAAACTACCATAATATGAGCTATGCGAAGGAAATGATTATAATACATGTTTCTAATTAGCTTGAAGAGCTTTACCTATCGTGGCATAGTGCCGCTTATGCAAATTTACTACAGAAAAAGGAGGCAAGTTATTAACTTTACTATCAAGCTTGTATGTAAACAACTCATGTATCTAGAATATAATTATGGTTACAAAATTAATGCAATTATATGCAGATTCTACTGAATATAAAGAAAAGCTTGCTAGAAGCTAGTGAAAGCTCTTACGGTTAAAACTTATGCTAAATCCTTAACTACGTTCGGCGCATTGCCGTTTTAAGCAGAATTAATTACGGATAAGCAAAGGTTGTTTTGTGATTCTACTGTCGAATGTAAATTAAGTAAATTTAGAAAATATGGAAACAACCTTGTATGAAAACTAAATGAACCCAGCTTTGGTTATGTGACTGAAAGCTTTGCAAAGCGCACTCTGAAAGCTTTGCAGCCACCGGCTTTTCAGGCGGCCAGGCCAAAGTCACAATCAATGAGGAATATTTGAATCATGAGGCACACCTACCAAAGGTGTGACCTCTATAAATGGTACAACTTGGTCTACCTATTTATGTTTGGAGCTTAAAGCTCTTAACGGAGGCTTTTACCTACACGTTATTGTCAAGTCCGGGTATATTTGGATGGTTAGTAAACTAAACCAATCCGCTCATATAAGATGTTAACTGTAGGAGAAAGTATCTTGACATAAGTCTGAAACCTATGAACCAAAGAGAGCTATTAAGATGGTAAAATAAAGAGTCAAAGCTATGTATTTGTCTTACAGACGGCTGCCTTGAACAGTCTCCCCCTAATACGTAAGCACAAGAAATATGCTAACCAAGGTAGCTTAATCGAACAAATATGAGTATAAATTTGTCAATCCAAATTTCGTTCTCACCTTTACAATACATGCGTGTACATCAATTTTCAGGTACTACTGAAGCGCGCGCTGCAGTCATATTTACGTATCGATTAAAAACGAAATAAAATATCGCGCGCCGCGCTTACTACTTATTTTTCGTATTGTAGGTGGATCGAAATACTCCCATTCAAATCTACCCACCATACATTTTATGAATAGAACGAGACGCAAGATAACAAGCGCCTGCTCGCTCAGTGCTCTTTTTAAATGTAGGTGGATTGAAACAGTCCCATTCACATCTACCCACCACATGTTTTATAATTAAAACGAGATGCATAATATCGAGCGCCTGCTTGCTCAATACGCTTTTTTCTTATGTGGGCGGATCGAAATGTTTCCATTCACATTTACCCACTACATGTGTTTATAATAGTAGATGGGAATAAGACTACGAAATTTACTAAATAATGACTGTCTTGAACAATCTCCCCCCAGTACGCAAGTACAAAAACTAATCAAGACTAGTCGAATCTATCAGTACGAGTCTCGAGGTCGGGCGACGGATGAGTCCAGCTGATGTTCTTACCTCTGTGACACGTACCTTGCCATCAGGTCCAGGATAAACTTTCTCTATACGCCCGCGGGGCCAAATACCTCTAGGCAAAGTGTTGTCCGCTATTAAAACAATATCGCCGGGTTTTAAGTTTGGCGAGTCGGAGGCCCGCTTGCGTGGTAACAAAGTTGGTTTATATTCTATGAGCCACTTCTTCCAGAATCTCTCAGCGAGCTGCTGAACTTCTTGCCAGCTATTTTTAAGAGATTTTTTATCGCTGAAACTACCGAAAGGCATCATACCGTTAGACCTATTTATGAGGAAATGATTTGGCGTGAGTTGCTCCTCTGAAAGGTTGGCGTTTATGGGTGTCAATGGTCTGGAGTTTACTATGTGTTCCGCTTCCAATAAAAGTGTATGGAGCGTATCCTCAGATGGAACCTTGTCCTTAAGGGTTGCATATAAGGCTCTCTTTACTCCCTTGACCATGACCTCCCAAGCGCCGCCCATGGATGGTGCGACTGGCGGTATCTTTTTCCAGACAATGCGCTTATTTACGATAAAGTCGCTAAACTCAACGCTATCCATTGCCTCTTTTATTTCACGTTCAGCTCCAATGTAATTGGTAGCATTGTCACTATAAATGATGGTGGGCGTACCTCTTCTAGCCATCATGCGTCTAAGGGTTTGAATCATAGAGCTGGCTGAGAGAGAATTGGCTAACTCTATGTGCACTGCCCGCGTAGTTAGGCAAGTGTACAAAGCGCCCCATCGCTTCTCTACGCGACGCCCAATTGTGACCTTTAATGGCCCAAAAAAATCAGTAGCTATGGCGGTAAACGCGGGTTGGTGGTGCATAAAGCGTTCTTGTGGTAAATCTCCCTGCTGATGCATAGCGGGTTTACCTTTTCTTATTTTGCACCACTGACACCTTGCGTATATATTACGTAGATAGCTTCGCAAACCGATAATGTGATATTTCTGTTGTAACTCATTAATCACGGTATGATGATTTCCATGATTAAATTGCTCATGATAGTGATGCACAAGCAATCGAGTTATGTGATTTTTAATATCTAATATTATCGGTTGCCTCTGATTGTTAGCAGCATTGATCTTATATCTGCCATCGAGTGTTAACAGCCCGTCTGTTGACAGCTTTACTGCCAGCCGATACAACTTTGATGACTTTGGTACAGCTTCATTACCACGCAAGCGAGTGAGTTCCTCGGTAAAGTCTTCTTCCTGACATCTTCTTAATAACAGATGCTCTGCTATCAGCAGGTGTTTAGGCATCATGTCATTACCTAACGTACTCTTTACTTGCCTAGAGGTAAAAATTTCAACAGCCACCAACAAACGACTGAGAGCGCGCTGCAATCTGACGATACGTGAAAAACGCTGCGGATCTGGCAGGTGAGCGAACCTATCCTTGGTGACATTGCCGGCGGTGACAGTATTAACCGGTTTACGTTCTTCACCGGTGTTAGACGTAGCCTGTACTATCGTTTTAATTTTAGGCCACTTATCTGGAGACTCTAAAATAAACTGAGGGCCTCTAAACCACCGGTGGTTTATATCGAAATCTGATTTTATACCGCGTGTCGCAATGTCCGCAACATTTTCACTGGTCGGTACCCAGTGCCAATCGGATGGTCTCGTAAAAGTCTCTAATTCGGCTAAGCGATGTGCTACGAACGGTTTAAATGTCCTAGGATCCGAGTTTATCCAAGCGAGTACGGTTCGAGAATCCGTCCAGTAGTAGGACTGGCAGATTTCGTAGTCCGTTTCACGCCGGACCGCGTCTGCCAGTCTGCAAGCTAAGACGGTTGATTGTAATTCAAGTCTAGGTATCGAAATACACTTTAAAGGTGTTACCCTAGCTTTACTACTGACCAGATGTGATGTTTTATTGCCGTCAAAGTCGGTAACTACAATGTATATCGCAGTTGCAAAAGCTTTCTCGCTCGAATCGCAAAAGGCGTGCAGATAAGCTGGTCCTTTCGATCTAGGTATATGCCTAGGTATAGCAAGATCTTGTAATAAGTCCAGACTATCCAACCACTCGCGCCATGCTTTGCTTAGATGTTCGGGTATCGCTTCGTCCCACTGGCAAGACGCCCTCCACAAATCTTGAATTAGCATTTTGCCTAAAATCGTTACCGGTGTCGCCATGCCAGCCGGATCGAAAACGCTAAACACTGCGCTTGTGACCTGTCGTTTCGTAGGTACCCTAAGTCCCTTGACTACGTCTATAGGTGTATTGCGTAGATTCAAGTTGAAACCTAAGCTGTCATTTTGGTGGTTCCACAAAAGTCCTAAGGTACGCTCGTGGTCCGATTTTCCTATTATCGTGGTAGAGTCCTTAGACACATCCTTAACGTTGCACACAGCTCTAGGTTCATTAGATGCCCAGCCACATAGCGTGAACGAGGCCTTTCTGAACACCTTGTCCATGTCGCTAATGGTTTTCTGCGCCTGCTCTACCGTGTCAAATGCGCCCAAAAAATCGTCTACATAGAAGTTACGTTCCGTGAGTCTAGCTACTTCAGGATACGTATCGCGATATTCGTTTGCGTTTTTATTCTTAACATAAATAGCCGTAGCAGGACTCGACGCACTACCAAAAATCAAAGACGTCATTCTATAAGTCTGTGGAGGCGAGTCCCTGCTTTCCCCGCGCCATAAAAATCGTAAACTATCGCGATCCGCTTCTATGACTTTAACCTGAAGGAACATTTGCTTTATGTCCGAAATTACCGCTATACGGCCCTCACGAAATCTTATCAAAACTCCGAAAAGCGATTGAATTAAATCGGGACCAGGTAAAATCGCGTCATTTAGTGCTTTACCACTTGTTCTACAAGCAGCATCAAAAACGACTCTACTTTTTCCTTTTTGGGGGTGAATAACATTAAAATGCGGGAGGTAAAAGGCGCGCGGTGAGTCCGTGATAGAGTCAACTCTTTCAGCGAAACCTTGTTCTATAAGATCATCCATCTGCCTATTATATTCAGCCTTAAGTTCCGGGTCTCTATCTAGTTTTTTCTCTGACGTGTATAAGCGTCGCAATGCGTGAGCTTTATTATCCGGTAGAGTCTCATCATCAGTTTTCCACAATAAACCTGCTTCAAACCTATCCTCGTTAGGTATACGGTTACACGTAGATTCTAGCAACTTAACAGCTCTATCTTCTGGATCGTTAATTTGTTTACGCGGCTCTATGCCCAATGACTCTATACTAAAGTGCTCGCGTATCAAAGCTAGAGCTGGATCTTGATTATCGCAAGTAGGTTTAATGTGATTAACCGCCCCTAACAATTTACGAGGAAGATCGTTAACTCCATGAAGCACCCAACCGAGGTGCGTCAGGGATGCACAGGGTAAAGCTCTACCTGCTTCACATACTTGCCTACTCACTATCAAATGCCATGAGTCTTGACCTATAAGTATAGTGGGTTGTGCTGACTCGTAACACAACTCATCTTCTAAATGCCGTAAATGAGCACATTTACGAACGACCGACCTATCTACAGCTTGCGACGCAAGGTTCAACTTATCTATCGTATGCGCGGTAAAATCATGAAACTCTCTACTAGAGGTACCTCTAATTCTAAGTTTTACTCGCGAAGAATCGTTGTCTATCACCTCGTGACCACCTACTCCTTCGAAGGAGAGGGTTTCCCGTTTACCGGGATGCGAAACTTGCAAAGCTATATCCTTCTGGATTAACGATAGCGTCGCGCCTTCGTCCATCAAAGCGTATGTAGAGATGGTACCTTTTGAACCCTTTAGCTCTACCGGAATTATTTTTAAATACGCTTGAGACTGGTTCGAGTAGTTAACCGAACTAACTTGCTCTTTAGTCGCTACGGTCTTTTCTTTACGCTCTAAGCTCTTTTTCCTGCCATGCAATAAAGCATGGTGGGATGCCTCGCATTCTCCCTTCCCACATGGGTTATATTTGCATTTATTGTATGAGGATGTATGCATGTCGCCTAAACACCGGAAACAGAGCTTATGGCGTTTTAAAACGTCCCATCTATCGTTAACGCTCAGCTTAATAAAGTCAGCACAACTTGCTACAGGATGATTGCCTGCGCAAACTGCACACTTACTTTTCTGACTGTTATTAGCAGAGACGTTATTCCTATTTTCTTGTGGTTTAAACTTCCTATCATTATTACGCCTAGACTTGAAGCCGCCTCGCGTTGTGCGCTTGTTTGCCGTTGCAACATAATGTTGCTCCGAATCGGCTTCACTATCAGAATCATTTGATATAGGTAGAGTTTTCCTATCCTGCCTATGTGACGCAGACGCGCGAGAGTCGTGACTTGATACGGAATTGTCATCGTAGAAATCACTACCTCCCTCATCGTCGGACGACACCGAGCTCTCCCTATACCTATGCCGTGAATTAATGTTATTCACCCTACGTGAGCGCACACCCGACTTGATCTTGGATTGTTCGTACGCGAACATATAGTTAAAGTTCTCACTCAAGTCCTTCAAAAATCTTGACAATGATAAGAGTTCCGGCACATCATTAGCGTTGCTTTTGTACCTATACCACTCAAATCTAACTATATTATTCATTTTTTCTACTATACGGCTAACTAATTCAGGAGCGTATAGGTACTGTGGCTTATTCAGGGTTTTAATAGAGGCTACTACATTACACACACGATTGCTGAATTCAGAAATGTTCCGACTATCATCGCTCAATCGCGGCATCCGCTTGACATTCTGAATTTCAGACAAAATAATTACGTCTGGCTTGCCGAAAGCTCTATCTAAAGCGGCGATTACTTCGTAAGGATTACTGCATGTGTGTAACATAGACCTTACTGACTCACGTGCCTGTCCCTTGACTGCCTTCCGAAGGCGTCCCATATTAGCTATGTCGGAGAACGAACTCTCCGTATCTAAATAAACACGTTTAAATGCAATCCAATCCGAGGGATTGCCGTCAAAAAAGGGCATGTCACCTATATATTTGCCCGAGGTGAATTGCTGTGGCATGGGTGAAACGTGGTTGTCAGTCCTATTCATACTGATGGCTTGCACTATAGCGTCGCGTAGAGCGCTAATTTCCCCAGCCGCATTGTTTGGGCTGTGGTTCCTATCTATACCCTTGGTTTCTTGGGGTCTATGCTGTGGTGGCCTACTGCTACCTGGCTGTCCCAGAGTGGGAGAGGCGTTAGCTACGTTTCTACCATGCGTGGCTTCGTTGGGCAAACAAAAAGGGTTGGGCGGCGGCGCTCTTATAACCGAATGTTGACTTTCAGCTAACAACAATTCGTACCTAGAAGCGGCATAAGCGACGGCTGCCCTGGCTTGCTCCAACTGCGACGCGCGGAGTTCCGACTCCGCACGTAGTCTAACTAACCTATTGTCTTCAGCTCTTACGGCGTCATAATCAGTGGCGTCAATGACCCTAGGTGGCGTTTGTGCCCGCTCACCTTCTACTGAACCGGTTCTCGAACCACTACGCGGATTTACAACTTGATCGACAACGCCCGCGTGAACTACGTTGCCTACATTCGCGCCTAAACTGTTGGCGTCTAAAATATTTGCGCCCAAAGGGTTGGCGTCTTGTAGGTTCGCGCCTAAACTATCGGCGTCTAAAATTTTACCGTTATTGGGTAGAACGGGGTTCTCATCCTCGCCTAAAGTCGGTTCACTCGCCCTAACCGGAATATCGCCTAACCTGCTAGATCCTGCCTGCGGCGAAACCGTAATAGTTGTCAGATCCGCAGTGTCGGTTCCATGGCTCCACGTATGGGTATCGGACGTCGTGGTGTCATATGAAGACGCACCACTAGTACCTTTGGAACTTTCACCGCTGCCTGACTCCTGCTGATCCAGTCTACTCCTCGACCTCGTTACTCGACCCTCCCCCTTACCTGTCATCCTAACCTTACCCCCCTAACACTAACAGTCCCTACCTGCCTAGCACTAACAGGCCCTATCTGCTCGCTCGGCGTACTACCGTATTGATGCCGATTGAGAATGGGAACGTAGGGAGGAAGGAGGTGATAGGTACCGTCTGGCAGAGGACCACTGTGCGATGTAGGTGCTCGGGACGTGGTGGAACGCCACGCCCTTCAGCTTGCCAACCTGTGGCCAAACACCGCAAAGTATCAATACCAGCAAACGGCCGAGTTATAAAGACGCTCTGAAAAGAGCGCTGCAGTAACCACTCGGTATACCGCACTAAGACGTGTTATGAGCTCTGGTTGACACCGTTAGGCCAGAGCCACGCCACCTACCAGATTACAACGGGGATTGACATATACCCGGTTCTGATAGGATTTACTGATGCTCGATGACCACGACGACTTGACGCTTCGATTTCGAAGTCTTCCTCGCTGGTGTGTCTTCCTCGCTGGTACGCCTTTTCTTGCTTCTTTATCCCTGTTGAGGGCTTTTCGGTCTTGAGGCTTCGTTATCCCTATTGAGGGCTTTTCGGTCTTGAGGCTTCTTTATTCGTTAACCCTGTTGAGGGCTCTTCGTGCTTGAGCCTTCGTTATCCCTATTGAGGGCTCTTCTTGCTTCTGCTTTCTTTCTTCATTAACCCTGTTGAAGGCTTTTCTTGCTTGAGAGTTCTTTGTTCTTATTTCCTGGCAGCTTCTTCGTACGGCGCAGATTGTTCGAAGTTCACTTTCTTTAAGGCCAATCCAACAGCTTGATTGTTAGAAAGGAATCTTCTTTAAGGCCAATCTGTTCGCGCTGAACTGCTTGCTTCAAATGGCAGCTTCTCGTACGATGCTTGAAGATTGTTAGAGGATGTCTTCTTTAAAAGGGCCAATCTAATGCTTGATTGATAGAAGAATCTTCTTTAAAGCCAAATCTTCTGCTTGAACTGCTTGCTTCGTCAGGGATCCGGCTCGAAGGACCATTGAACGCCGCGGTGCCCCGTAGTTACATCACGGGAAGAGGGTTGCGACGTCTGGTGCCTGGCTTCAATAGCCTCGGACTAAGTGGGCTGACCTAGCGAGGTCGCTAGTCCGAACCGCGAAGTAGGTCGACGCGCCCACAAATTAGCATGTGTGGCCGTCGACTGTTTACTGCAGCAGCGGAGGCACGGTGCGAGCGTGACGGGAGCTCAGTTGTCGTCGCGCTCACACACAAGCGGGATCCACAGGCGGAAATAAAACTCCGATACTCTTGAGAAAGCTTGATGGCACGGCTGGTTGGTTGGAGCGAGATGGGTATATGTTGCTCTAGTGATAGTCGAGCTTGTTATGAGAACATTTTGCTTATACTCCACCTCATATATAAACCTTCCAACATTACCATAAAGTGAAACATCTTTATTTCAAATAAACAATCATTTCTTTACACAAATTCGTCTTAGGTTTTTAGCGTTTGCATTCCAGTACCGTCTTAATCTAGGTAAACCTAGGTCTTAAATTTTTTTTTTTTTTTTTTTTTTTTTTTTTTTAAATTATTAAGCTGTCCCTTAAGCACTTGAAAGCTTATCTTGTCATTAATGATAATAAATATTAGGGGACAATCTTACACAAATCGACCTAGTCCTAAACTAAGCAAAGCTTGTACTATGGATACTAGACGACGATAAACATACTTATATAGATAAATAAATACTTAAATACATAGAAAACGTCCATGACTCAGGAACAAACATTCGTGCTCCTCACACAAATAAATGCCCTTACCGGGATTCGAACCCAGGACCTCTTGCTTCGTAGGCAGGGTCACTACCAACTAGGCTAAAGCGGTCGTCAAATTATGTTAATCTTGTACAGAATTACTTAGTGCATAATTGTTAATAGGCTAAATGAATACATTGCAAATAGTTTAGGCGAAATACCTATCTAAACACTGAACCTTTGTAGTTTTATATAAATTAATACTTTTGATTCCTTTGTTATATCTAACAGAGGTCGTAAGCACTATTCTCAGTTATTTCATTAGATTAATATCACACTGTAGATTATTGATGTAGTAAAGTTTACTGTATTAAGCTTAAGGCTTGTCTAATATTTATGAATTATGAGCATAGTGCAAGCGAAAACTACCATAATATGAGCTATGCGAAGGAAATGATTATAATACATGTTTCTAATTAGCTTGAAGAGCTTTACCTACCGTGGCATAGTGCCGCTTATGCAAATTTACTACAGAAAAAGGAGGCAAGTTATTAACTTTACTATCAAGCTTGTATGTAAACAACTCATGTATCTAGAATATAATTATGGTTACAAAATTAATGCAATTATATGCCTACGTCCCCATCCCTCCCCCCTCTGTCGTTACTCGGCGCTCACTGATTAGGGGCCGCACGGTCCGGCGTCCTAGGCACACACTCACGGACCCGGACGACGAAATCACAGCGTCCATCGAAAGATGGAACGCTGCGCTTTCGGCGTCCAACACATCGCGTACACTTCAGCGTTCCCGCCGGCGGGGACGTCCACCGCGAGACAACACAGACACATACAGTCCGCTTTCGTCCCGGTACCGCCGCATACCGGGTAGAGTCAGTCCGACGCAAGTCGGGCCTAGCTGAGTTTCTTGCTGGACTCTTCTCAGCTAGGCTAGGTTTTAGCGAACCAGCGATAAAACTCCCAGTAGTTCGATACCACTCACACCCCAGATTCGGTTGATACCGTTCAACCAATCTCACTGGAGCGCAAACTCTTAGAGTATTCCAGTGTACAAACTTCCCCGCGTGGTCGTGCCGGAGGCTTCCCCTGGATTTTCCCCAGGCCACCCTCCAACCACGCAGTTCGACCGCTATATTGGGTCCGTCCTATTATAGCAACAGTCAGGTTCAAAAAAAAAAAAAAAAACAATTATATGCAGATTCTACTGAATATAAAGAAAAGCTTGCTAGAAGCTAGTGAAAGCTCTTACGGTTAAAACTTATGCTAAATCCTTAACTACGTTCGGCGCATTGCCGTTTTAAGCAGAATTAATTACGGATAAGCAAAGGTTGTTTTGTGATTCTACTGTCGAATGTAAATTAAGTAAATTTAGAAAATATGGAAACAACCTTGTATGAAAACTAAATGAACCCAGCTTTGGTTATGTGACTGAAAGCTTTGCAAAGCGCACTCTGAAAGCTTTGCAGCCACCGGCTTTTCAGGCGGCCAGGCCAAAGTCACAATCAATGAGGAATATTTGAATCATGAGGCACACCTACCAAAGGTGTGACCTCTATAAATGGTACAACTTGGTCTACCTATTTATGTTTGGAGCTTAAAGCTCTTAACGGAGGCTTTTACCTACACGTTATTGTCAAGTCCGGGTATATTTGGATGGTTAGTAAACTAAACCAATCCGCTCATATAAGATGTTAACTGTAGGAGAAAGTATCTTGACATAAGTCTGAAACCTATGAACCAAAGAGAGCTGTTAAGATGGTAAAATAAAGAGTCAAAGCTATGTATATATTTGTCTTACAGACGGCTGCCTTGAACAGTCTCCCCCTAATACGTAAGCACAAGAAATATGCTAACCAAGGTAGCTTAATCGAACAAATATGAGTATAAATTTGTCAATCCAAATTTCGTTCTCACCTTTACAATACATGCGTGTACATCAATTTTCAGGTACTACTGAAGCGCGCGCTGCAGTCATATTTACGTATCGATTAAAAACGAAATAAAATATCGCGCGCCGCGCTTACTACTTATTTTTCGTATTGTAGGTGGATCGAAATACTCCCATTCAAATCTACCCATCATACATTTTATGAATAGAACGAGACGCAAGATAACAAGCGCCTGCTCGCTCAGTGCTCTTTTTAAATGTAGGTGGATTGAAACAGTCCCATTCACATCTACCCACCACATGTTTTATAATTAAAACGAGATGCATAATATCGAGCGCCTGCTTGCTCAATACGCTTTTTTCTTATGTGGGCGGATCGAAATGTTTCCATTCACATTTACCCACTACATGTGTTTATAATAGTAGATGGGAATAAGACTACGAAATTTACTAAATAATGACTGTCTTGAACAGTCATACTTTCACGAGAATGAACAAAGCATTGTGAAGATAATAAAAACATATGACTGTCGTAAAAATATAGTGGACTTTACTACTTACTTTGTAGGTGTTCCTGGTGAGTAAAGTCACGAAAGCTGCGGAGGTTGCGTTTTGTGAAGAGTGAGGGATCCGTATTGGTCGCTATCTGTGGACACAATGAATCCTCAGATCAATAAAGGGTCGGTAAAGCGCGTGTGACCCTTTCAGAGACAGAAGTGTCCATATCCTCCGTGTCTGCTATCAGACAGTCCGTAGGTATGTTTCTTAGAGCAAGGTATGCTTGTATGACATCGTCACTAGAAGAACTCGACCGCGAGCTACACATCAACTTATGAATTGAATACAGCCTACGCCTGCCCTAGAATGGAGTAAAACAGCCGCGATTCGTTTCCGTCTGCCCTAGAAAACTGGCGCACTAATCGATACACCTCGGTTCAACGGCCCTTAAGAATCTTACAGACTAACTATCTTGCATTTGATTTATAATCCTTGGTATGCAATGAGTACGCCTAGCACCTGTACTGTACCTACGTAAGTATATTGCACCAACGTGGACTTGGCTAAGGTCACATTGTTTTAGCGAAATTACAATAAAATTGGCAGTACTCATAATAGGGAAGCCAACCGTGTAACTAGGATCCTAGGATCGAATAAAGTATCATGAATTGAAAATACTATCTGTGGTGAAATAGAAGCAGACCATATACATATCGCTACTGTTCATAGAAAATTACATCCGTAGCGTTGAAGCGTAGAGCTGAAACAGTGAAGAAGTAAAACAGTGTTAATTACTTTAAAAACACTGTACAAATGGACACAGTGTTGTATGACGCATACATTCAGTTGGTGTTATGTTACGATCGCGGCGATTATTCACACATTTCCACGTTACATAAGTGGAGTGACATGGCGTCCGCACTCGCAGCACACTGTGGGTGCGGAAAATTACGTTTTTTAAACTTCTAGCTACTTCCTAAAAGATACCTATTCTTGATATTCTCCTAAATATAAAAAGAAAAAGCTCGTTGTAATAAGTGCTATTCGAAGGATGGTTCTGTACCTCTTGCGTTTTCCCCGTCTCGACTCAAATGAGGAAGGTGCCAATAAAATACTTTTTTGTTTTTATTTTTAAGACATATTGCAAGAAAAACAATATTATGACACAAAATTGTTCCTTTTAGATAAGTTTTAATTATTTGCATGCTAGTATTATTGTTTATACCCACTGGAAAAGTAGCCAAAAGTAATATGTATATCCAAATATTACACGCCTTTACGTTGGGCAGTCGTGTAAAAAGAGAAAGAAAACGATAGATTTCACAGGAGTAGGTGACTTTAAACAGCTTATATGTACCTCTCTACACCGATTGTCAGAAGTGATGTATGCAAGCAACGATTGCTTGTCCGCTTGTTTAATTATCGTGTACGTCATGCAGGACCTCACTAACCTGCATCCATAGTGATAGCATGAGGATTTTTAACCCGGTCTTCGGATCTGTGTAACTTTTCTTTCTTCCTGTTCTCTCAGGTAATTCCTTTCCAAATTCCTCAGCACATGGATTTATTATACTGCCAACTGGCTTCACACTGAGCTTCACTCAACACACACCTCTGTTCTCTAATTACATGCGCTGCGTAATATTTTCGCATGTCAGCTAATGTGTTTATAACAGCCTAACCACCGTTCCCCGAGCTCGCTTCAATACAGAGGAGTAAAATTAGTTTCACTATGAGACTATGAGACGCCTCGCTCCAATTATAGCAAGCATTAATAGTACACTTTATATGCTCACAACTATTCCGTTTTGAGTGAAATACGAGCGAATGCGTCTCGCTTCTGGCCTGCAGCCAATTCCTTCCACGGAAATAAAGTAGGATTGAAGAGATAGCTAAAGGAATTGCCTAGAACATCACTGGCATATAAATGATATAGCGTTCAAGTGAGCCAGGCCAAGCTTAAGCTATTTGTATTGGCATATCAATTACATGAAACTACTCGTACATTACAAAGAGCAAACACTATGTATATTAATTTGGATTTATTAGAATATTGATTGATTTTCTTTTGAACTAAATATTTAACTTTCACATTGTCATGAGAATGTCAAAGTCATCGAGGTCATTTTCCTAGAGATTACGGACTACAGTTATTCAAATCAATATTGGTAAAACACTGAGTGAGTATATTGAAGTCATGCATGACTCAAAGGCAAGGGTTCCATTTATCTAATCCTATGTCGCAACAACAATCAACTCGACTTAAAATGTTGTCACTTCTGATCTCTCCACGTCTATACAAACTGATCTTAACAAGATTTATGCACGAGATCTCGTTTCGCCGCTCCCAAATCGATTCCTCAGCCATTTAACAGCCAATCTTCTTCAAAGGGCACATCTTTCCCAGTAACCACACACGTTTTAAACAGTTTGATAGTTCTCCTGATGAAACGATCAAAGTTGTTTCAGTTCAAAGCGTTTACGACGCCGTATTTCCTTCGAGAACTAGTTTAACACCGTTAAAGAGGAAATTTGGGTAATCGGGTGACATGACTTGACTGTTTGGGGTTCTATCGAGGATAGTTTCATGTCTGTCAGTTGTCGTGAAGTCGATAAGTTGTGGCTGAAAGCTAGCGGTTAGGGCGTAGACACAATAACTCGTGCTTGTAGTCGTAATAGGGTTGGCTTTTGTTATCTTAGCCTTGAAACTGGCTTTGTATATTCACCAATACTAACGACAGTTAAATTAACTGACACAATAGACTAGTTTTCACTATATCAGAAATTGCACGGATTAAAACCTTTTACTGCAATTTGTATAAACCCAATGTCTCACAGAATTGTTGCAAGTAGTGGCCTTGTCCGGAATTACAAGCCCAAACTTTGTTATTTATTTGACTCATGACTCTCATAAGCCTTTGTATTGGTGGTATCACCGACAGTCCCTGGTTGTGGTATATTATGCTAGCCGAATATGGCAAGATGCGAAAACGTGGGCGCTGTAAAGGCATTGTTAAGGTTGTGCGAATGACTAATCCGAAACAGGTTTTGTTCGAGTATTATCGGCGCATTCGGATATTACCTCCTATAACGAGGATAGTTTAAAGTGCCTATGAATAATTAATCATCAGAGAGTTACTTAGATCGAGAGTCTGTTTAGACCACCTTTGAGAATTATAATTTTGGCGGCTGGAAGTATTTTTTTTTCTTTCTTCTCTAACACTGGTAAAAAGTAAAGGTATTTATAGCAGTGAAATATTGATTTGAGGCTTTTACAATCAACAATCGACCGTCCGTAGGCCGCTCGCTACGGACAGTTACTTTTAGAGGTCGATCATCAGCTTTCCCTTCAAACAAATGCATAATTAGTGACTTGTTTGTAAAGAATTTCGGAAAGCTAATAGCCAAATTCAAATGTTGACAATGACGTTTTGACCGTACGTATGTTTGAAAAGTTGCGTTAGGTAATTGTAATCACAATCTGTTAGTTACAAAATCGCTCAAAATCTACGTTAGTACTACCCGTTCGCGCTAAGTTTGGCGGTCCGTTTTTCGCTTTGTTTAAATCTGAGGTTTAATTATGGGTAATGGCAAAACTTTAAGAAGTGATTTACGAAATTTGGTGTTAAAGGTTATGACTTATTTCGAAAATAAGAAGAAAAATCGTTTTGCTAACGCTACCCTTCGAGTTACGTCATATCGCCAACGGCAAACTTAGCGCGAACGGGTAGTAGTAATAAACTTGTGTTAGGGATATTAATAATCTCTATCGAAAGTAATTATGTGCCCAGGATGACTGAAGCAAAAGTGGGTAATGAACTGAGTCTGTATGTTACATTTTCATGCTTCAAATGTCAATTCTACAAAACAAAAATAGAGTATATTCCAAGATATAGGTACTTACTCTATTTTTGTTTTTGTTTAGACTATACTCTATAGAAGTTCAACAACTAACCTCAGATTATGTTCCTTTTCTAGTTTGATCAAATCCGGTATAAAACACTAAGCTGATTTAGACTCGGTTTGGAGACCGATGGCATCCTAGAAAGGGATATAAGTCGGATGCTTATCCCTTAGAGTATCCCTGTTGTAGAACTTTTGCAAGTTCGTATGGGAATGCGATGAGAGCTACGCGGACTTCGCGGACACAGTCGCGGGAAAAAGTTAGTTCATTGTTTCGTCGAAATAGTAATTTGTGGATGTACTAACAATGTCTAAATAGATAGGGGTAATCACTCGGCTAGTCACGTAAAATGGATTTCGATATCTTATCGTTTCATTAATTATCTGAAAAATTGGTAGTCTTAAATATTTTCTCTATGAATTCATATAAATAAATTGTATTTCCACCACATATTATGTTGACGTAAAGTGACCGCCATAGAATAGAGAAACAGAAATATTCGATTACTATCTTCTGCCCGCGACTCCGCCCGCATGGAGCTCGTTTATATCGCTCCATACAAACTTTTATTTCTGTTGAAGTTTTTTCCCCCATTTCTGTTGAAGTATTTTCGGGGATAAAAACTATCCTATGTCACTCTCCATCCCTTCCACTATCTCCACTTAAAAAATCACTTCAATTCGTCGCTCCGTTTTGCCGTGGAAGACGGACAAACAAACAAACACATACACTTTCCCATTAATAATATTAGTATGGATTCTTACGATTTTATGTTTCTAGTTTTTCTAGTAAAATACCACATTAATTTACCTATTTATAATAATAAACATTATATTACATTCGTACAGTCGCGATGTGTGGTTCCGGTAGCCTAGTGGTTCAGGCATGCGGCTGTCAAGCGGCGGTCGTGGGTTCGAATCCCGGAAAACTCATTGGTACGTGCAATGAGTTTTTCGGAACTTATGTACGGAACATTTACCTTTTCGATGAAAGTAGTGAGAAGGGGAAAAATCCCAATAAGGTCTAGTTTTCCCTCTGGGTTGGAAGGTCAGATGGCAGTCGCTTTCGTAACTAGTGCCTATGCCAAATCTTGGTATTAAGTGTCAAAGCGGACCCCGGGCTCCTTTAGGGGCATATCCGGGAATAACGCTGGGAGGATGATGATAACATATCGTACAGCCGCGAAATGAAAAGGTTTGTCACTTTTGCACCTTAACGTCATTAAAATATAGTTGAAAAGTGACGATCCTTTTCATTCCTCGACTACTACGTACTTGAAAAATGATCCACTCAAAATGCTATACTTCATCTGTGATTCTGATTCAGGTACCTACAAATATAATAAATATGGTCCAATTAAGGTTACTCTGATTAGATCATACTCGTAGTTACAGTCATATGACTATCATCCAGTTAATTTTACAAACACGAGGATAATGATAGAGAATATACATAATTCTGGCCAACCATTTTTGTCACTATTAATGCGTCAGGGGTACATCTTATGTATGTCTTTCTTACGTTAGCACTAATTCCCCAAATAAAGGGAAGACTGTCTTTCTGTTACCGCTTTGGTACTGAAACGATTGAAGACTCGTGCCGTCAACGCTAAGACTAACGATGGAGACTCAGAATAGTCGCGTGGGTTCGATCGGGTTCTAAATCATACCTCTAGAACCAATCGATCGCAGCAACATGGCCCCACGTAACTCCGTAAACCCTTATTAACTGTTATAACGTAATTAATAGGCAGCGATCATCGGCCGTTTCTTCCAAGCCCAGGTCCTTTAGTCGTGAGTAGAATCCACTATTACGACGTAGATGATATTGATGACTACTTATAGCTGCCCGCGTGGCTCCGTCCGCGTATTACAAAGAACGTAGGCGGAGTCGCGGGTTACAATATAGCCTATGTCCATCCCGAAAGTACAAATTCACAAATACATAAAATAATAAAGCTACAAACTTTAATTAACCTCCGTGTTATAATAATAATGAATACCTAGAGGTAAAGTTCGCGAGGGAAAGCTTATTGAAAGTGTTCTTGAAGAGAGATCCGATTTACCTAGCCAGATTGATCCTTCGCTCCAGTAAACTCCCGTATAGGAAGTCCCATCGAAACGGTATACAAATATTCCTCTTTTAATAGTAAATAAGGACTATTTAAGTAATTTATTTATTTGTTTTTTAGTTAAGTAACATTTACAAGATAGAAGGAAGGAGAGGCAGGGGAAGACCACGACGCAGTTATAGATCAAATAAAGGAAAAAGCTGGTGTCGTGTCGTATCAACAAATCAAAGGGCTGGCGTACGACAAAGAGAAATGGAAAATACTCCGCCGACAAGAGAATAACTCTTAAATTAATGATGATGAACATTTACAAAATAAGTCTAATAAACTAATAATTGACAGCAGGAGAATGCAAAACGCGTACTAACGATAAATTAATTAACAAATAACAAACTTGCATGATACTAGGAACAAATGAAACTAAACCGGAAAATAGACCACTACTATGAATAGAATTCACATTAATAACTGAAGAACAAACATGCATTGCCGCATTTTAATCCAATTGCCGGATTTGGGTAGACAATGTAGACATGCGTTCATTAGGTACTCATATGAACATTCGTGACATTTCGAAACGTGACAGAATATTAAAAGCACGTGGAATAATGACGTCAAATCAAGTCAACCATGTCTTTTGGGCGAAACCTTACTGGGGATGAAAATGCAGTATTAGCGTGAATCGAAAAATATATAATGTTCGCACTCCTCTGCAGGTTCATAACGTACTTAAGTAGCTATTACGACAGTACAGCAAGTAAGCTTCTTTGCCACTGCTCCGAATTAATTTGTGGCTATTCTATATCATTAAACACAAGCAGACCGCTTCTTAAAGCAGTAAGTCAAAAGTAGTTGAAATAGATGACAACAACTGTTAACTATGTCAAAGTGATAAAGAGAAACGAATTTTAACTGCATTTTAGCGAAATGGTTTTGTGAACGTTTAAGAATGGCATTAAAATAAATATAAGCAACGATTTGCGTCGTCTTCTCATGGGTGTGTTCAAACAGTCATTTTCTAATATTATAATCTTCAAACTGTATAAGATCTGCAGTTTGAACAAAGCTAACCTTATGCATTTATTATATCAATTGGCCTACAACACGATTGAAACACAGAGATTGCCAAATAGCATTATGGGTTCTGTATCAAATCAGCAAATCCACTACGGGCGTGGCCAATCTCGGAATGGATCGACGCCAGAAGCGGTTCTTCCTGACCTTTCAACGTAAACGTAACGCTGGCAGATATTATGCGGTCATCGGTTAAATCTGCTACTTGCGAATGTGGACATTTTTTTTCTAACTATAACTATGGTTGTGGTTGTGCGGTTCTGCCCGCGTGAGTTGCGGTCTACGTTAATTTCCTATTCACTTTCCAGAGGGTAGAATAAAAATAGCCTATGTCTCACTTAAGGGCTCTACATGCCAAATTTCCAAAGTGAAAAGATCGACAAAAACAGAACAACAAACAAAATTACTTTCTCATTTCCAGTATCTTTATAGATGGCTAGTTTAGCGACATAATGACCAGCTAAAACCCTCCACGCCTAATGTACAGTCAGCAGCAGAAGTTGCTAAGCAGTTCTAGTGCTCAGAATGATCTACACACCAACTCTAATGTCAAGGGAATAAGTATCTGTGTAGGTCATTTTGAACGTGTTATTTTGCTTACTTACGACTTCTGCATGTGTAAGTAACATAACGGGTAAGTAGGTATGTAGTTTTTCTTCCGGAACCAATAAATTATCAGAAGTAATTTAATTTATTTTGTTCGCCAACGCGTAATTAATAGCAGAACAAAATTTACAGCCAATTATTAACTTACATTAGAAACTTGTTTTCTCCTTATTTACCTTACCCCTCCTACTGAGGTATTCTTTGCTTCTACAATAAAATACAAAACAAAGATACTTAAACTTACCGAAATCAACGGTAAGTTAGTTCGAAGTCGACTTCCAGTGTGCCTTTTTTGCGTGAAATGGCGGGGTAGCGCTACTCTGACCAGTGACCACCCCAGCTCCTCTAGAAAGTTGGTGAATGCCTTTGTGTTTCTGACTGCGTCCCGTAGTATGTCTGGAGACCCTAGGTGCTTTTTCCTGTATGCTTCTACGTGCTTGCAGTCCAGTAGAAAATATGTTTGGTCGTTTCTTCCGCCTCCATGCACGCTCTGCACATGGGGCTGTCCGTGATACCTAGTGTCTGTTCCGAATGATGTGTCCTGTTATTATTCCTACTAGGGTGCCTGTCGTATCGCATAATGTTGATCGTCCTAAAATTTTTTGGCCGAGAATGTTTGGCATAATGTTGAGTGGCATACTACTTATTTAGCCTATTCATTTTTGCGCATACACATTTAAAAGTCCTAAAGTATGTTTATCCTAATATTGATTACTCGAACATCGAATTACCTAAAAAGTAATAGTCCTAATTTTCATTGTCATAGTAATTATTTTGCCTATTGTTAAACGTGCTAAAATTAAACCACCTATACTATTTTTTTCCTAAATTTTATACTATATGTAAACTCTGAGCAGACCCGACCTACATCTAGATAAATAAAATAGGTTCGTTAGTTGCCTTTTGCCCCTCAGAGCAGAAATAGGGGCCCCGCGAAGCGGGGCTCCGTCGACACGAAGGCGGGTCATAGGTTATTCAAGTATTAGGCAATTCTTAGCTGAGGCAACCTTCATTTAGATCAATTAGATAAGTTCGTTCGTTGCCTTTTGTCCCTCAGAGCAGAAATAGGGGCTCCGCGAAGCGGGGCTCCGTCGACATGAGGGCGGGTCATAAGTTCTTAAAGTTCGTACCTAAATAGGAAAGATTAGGTAACCACAAATAAAACATTTATTTTTACTATTTGTAAACTCTGAGCAGACCCGACCTACATCTAGGTAAATAAAATAGGTTCGTTAGTTTCCTTTTGCCCCTCAGAGCAGAAAGAGGGGCCTCGCGAAGCGGGGCTCCATCGACATGAGGGCGAATCATATGTTATTCAAGTAATAGGCAATTCTAATAGATATGTATGCGTAACAAAATGTATCCACAACATGTTTAGTACATTAAATATTAGTAACATCAAAGTTATGCACATCAATAATTCTAAAAAAAAATCTTCGACACAATAAACATTCGGGCAATAAATATTTAGGACAATCGATATTAGGAACAACAATTTCGGCAAATAAAAAATATGCACAACAATGTTTATGCAATTCGATATTCGGCACAAAGTTGGTATGCGACAAAATATTAGGATCAACAATTTTATGCCACCCGATATAGACCCTTCCTACTATCTTGCGTAGTTGGTTTCTATGTGTCCTCAGAAGAGCGGTTGTGAGTTTGTTGTCGCGTTTTGACAGAATCTCTTTGGTCTGTCTGCATGTGTCTATCTCCTCCCAGTATCTTTAAATCAATGGTGAACAATGCAGCGGATATTTTGTACTTATCAGTTTATGATAAGTCCAAAATATCCGCCGTAGACACTTAAGTGTTCTACCAGGATTATAAATTAAATGTTATTTCCTCTTTCCAGATCTCGCTGTCAACAGGGAAGGTGGATAAACGTCCGGTGAGTTTTTATGATATTGCAACGGGATTACGTCATTAAGGAAGCGGTGTGGCGGACTGCGAAGCACGTCTTCGCATCCGTCCGGTTACGGACATGTTTTTGAGAGAATTGACAAAATATTGACGGTACAGACTTCATTGTTACAAATCTTATATTATCTTCACCTGTAACTTCGTATTTACTTAACGAGCGAGCGGACCGAAGTTCTGTGCTTCAGCTTGGGCCATTGACATGGACATAACTCGAACAAAAATTTGGGCTTTAGAGCCCAATATCTCGCAAACGAATCACTAATTTGAAAAATCGTTTTAGTAACCCATAACATTTTTGAATAAGCTATCCAACAATACCCCACACTATGGGTTTAGCGAGAAAAAAAATGATTTGCTCCAACCTCCGTTAGCCGTGCTTACAGATTGTAAACTTTGCACCCGTACCTATGTAGAAAAAAAAAACTATAGATGACAATACAAAAAAATTGTACCATCAAATTTATACGAGATGGAGCCAGAAGGCATATATACTAAAAATATGAAACTTATTAAGTACTTATAAACATCTTAAATAAACAATTGCAAGGTACAATCGACAACACCGTTAACTGACCACCCTGTATTTAAATTGAACCTTATTACAATGGACATAACGTGCACGGATGGTCAGTTAACTGTGTTGGCGATGGTACCTACCTACTAGATTATTAATAATAAATCCGACATTTTCAAGGAATATCAATGTGGAAAACAAGTTTCTTCGTCACTTTATACTCGTACTAAAATATCTTAGTAGGTCATCATCATCATCAGATCAGCCGAAAGACGTCCACTGCTGGACATAGGCATCCCCCAAAGAGTGTTAAAGTGACCAGTCCTGCGCCACCCGCCTCCAGCTTAGTAGGTCAAGTTATCAATAATTACTTCAAATTATTATAATATTATTCTTCGATTTTGCAACCTAACATTAATTTCATAAACAACCTTGGTTTTGAAATCATACAATAAAAACGACCGCAAGTTTCTACAGTCACTTTCAACATTTATCTACAGTCCCTTACAACAATTCTCTACAGTCCCTTACAACATTTCTGTACAGTCCCTTACAACATTTCTCTACAGTCCCTTACAACATTTATCTACGGTCCCTTACAACATTTCTCTACAGTCCCTTACAACATTTCTGTACAGTCCCTTACAACATTTCAGTACAGTCCCTTACAAAATTTTTCTACAGTCCCTTACAACATTTCTATACAGTCCCTTACAACATTTCTCTACAGTCCCTTGCAACATTTCTATACAGTTGTCTCTCTTCTCTACTAACGATAATACTCGTAATTATACATTAACATTAAATCTCATAGTAATGACAGAATCGGCATGTATGCGATCACAATAGATTACCCAACCGATTGGTTTAGCGAGGAGGTTAACTCGGAGTTATAACTGACTGTGGCGAATGGCATCACGTAAACTGCACCGCTAGCGGAGGTTCGTTTATTCTTCGTATACTTGGGAATAATCCCAAGTGGGCTGACCACATTGCATCAAAGTAATGTATTAAAAAAGGAACTCTACCGTCCATGGTAACAGATTCCAATTTCAATTACGGTTTTATACATAGTCGGCCTCTTTAAATAATCTCAACCATGTATGCCCATAACTTGCACAATTTACGATAGCTCGTGGGTTTGAAATATTTTGGAAGATTTCATTTTGAGAAGTTCAAGTTAGTTGATACCTAAGTCATACCTAGGACCTAGGCATACCCCCCGTTCCCACTTATGTCGTCTGTCAGGACGATTTTTTATCGTGTGTCGGACACCAATTTGTATGAGGCGACGACACACGATAAAAAATCGTCGCGACAGACGACATAGTAGAAACAGGGGTATAAGGTACTTACCGGGTTGTCGGGAGCCATTAAGGTGATATTGGACATTACACATAAAAAAAGACTTTCGATTTAAAAACCGCAGTCGTATCAACCGTTTGAGAACTATGGTGTCACAGACAGACGCACAAATACACAGATAGGTATATGTCAAGCTTATAACACCCATAGTTTTCGTATGGAGGGGTTAACAAATTGTCCTATTAACAAGAGGCAAAGAGACGCGAAGTTTTGCCTGAGAGAGAAATAGTATATAGTGTCTCAAGGGAGTAATATTATATATTTACAGCTAGAGAATCAGTCTAGCTGAAGTGGCTACATGTGGCAATTTGTGGTTTTTGTGATATTAGGGCTTGTGGTAATTTGCACTGTCTGTCATCAAAACTGTCTTGAACACAAACTAAACTAACTATGCAAATTTTAATGGGCCTGGGAATCTTTGCGAGTTTTAACAGTAATATCCGAAAGTGTTCCAAACCCACCTCCCATCCTATAAAGCGCAATTTATACGCTAGTGAAAACTATCAAATCTAATTCGATTAGGCCGGTAACTCAAGGCAGTAAGAATAGCGTGTGTTCGCGCCGTGCTCTATTTGGTCAATATCGCATTTCTCAATGCGACTGTTGGTCAAACGCGACTTGCGAGAGAAACTTACCGACGCGGCAGCTGGACGATAATGCGTTACCGACCAGCGGCCTTAAATCACGACTTTGCACATAATAGTCTTGTATGCAATAAAGTTTTTGAATAGCATGGAAAAATTCGTTTCTTTGCGCTATAGTTTTGGATGCGGTTGAAAGGCGATATTGTTCTGCTTTTTGAACCCGCCGCAATCGATTCGCATTATTTGTTTGTTTGCTTAGAAATTTACTGCTATATTATGAAAAAATCAAGTGCAATCAGTATTTAGCATATTTCTGGCGCCAAACTAAGGAAAAATATTACACAAAGCAGCCGCTACTTATTTTAAACTGGCTCTACAAAGATGTTGTCGTGTTCTACTCGAAAAGTCCCAATGGCAAGGGACATACAGTGCGAAAGCCACTTTTAAGTGTATTTTAGGACACGGCGGAAGCGGAAAACACAATAGGCAGGCAAACACACATATAATGTAGGTATTATAAATATGTCTTTTTGTTGTGCCCGCGCGGCAATGTACGCCTGTGGAAAAACGCGGCCTTAGAGTTAACGAGAATAACGAGACGAGACATGGAGACATATATATCACCTCGCAGTTTAGTGCTTTGATGTATACCAGAAACTTACCTACTGCGACTTTATTTAGTTGGACAGGTCAGCAATCAGAAAGTCACGAGCAGGAAAATCACAATTTTCCTGCTTTTACCGGTTCGCTGGAATGAAGTTACACAACCTAAGATAGTGTGCAGTAAATAGTCATTTCCCAGCACTAATTTGTTCAATTCTTCGTTTTCATTTTCTTCCTGCCTGTTTACGACCATAAAAATGATGAAAAGTGGAACTAATTACGTGAGCCAGGTAGTCATGGCGATTTTTATCAAGTTAGGTAAAATAACCCATTTGAAAAGTAACAAGAAACTGCATGGACTGTTTCATATAATTAGGTAATCTTATTCTAGGGAATACCATAATAGACAAATGGATTCTGTTGCCAGCTATGTTGCCGTTGTAGATTAATAAACAGTCAATAAAAATTTTCATTATTTTGATGACAAGATAGTGTATTTTGTACTTTGTCGAAGCTCTGATACTTTTGTAAAAACAAAATTTTTAATTAAACTCTTATGTGGGATTTAAGAGCTCTAAGGCCCTTTCACAAAGACTTTGTAATACAAACGGAAATCACTTTCTCATAGAATGAGCTGAAAAAGACGTCCTCTACTAATTGAAATCAAATTAAAAGTACCAAATAATCGTATAGTCATCTTGTCATCTATTTATATTAATTACAGCATTGTTTAAAATCGATATTTTGTTCTGTTCTTAGCAACGCCACATATCTAAGCATGCCCTATTGTAACAACGCGTTAAAATCTCCCCGTTAGCGGTGGACATGTTACAAGAATACCTTTAGAAGCAGCATTCTTATTGGAAACGGAACATTGTCCACCACGTGATTCTCGTGACGTTGTTTACCGTTCATTATTTCTGTTATCGTAACTTTCTCAACGCTTTTGAGGCCGCTTGCGATAACTTTAACAATAAATGCCTTTACGTAGTTTATTCGATCGTTAGATATAATACCGACGTTAGTTGCATAAACAAGCCAGTGAAGCGGTGCAGGGCCAGTTAAAGCCAGCCGTTAGCTAGTAGTGGTAGTGGTTTCAATCGGGATAAAAAAGGTTTGGCTAAGTTGTCTATACAGCCTTCTTGATAACGCGTTCGGATAGTGCAAAAGAAAAATACGCTTAGTTATAACTTATAACTTAAAGCTATAAAAAATATCCTAAAATAAAAGGTGACGGTGCTGATCGAAAGATATTAAAAATATTCTTTGGATGTGTTTAAGTGCTCGACTGTGGAGTTAGGTTTGCGATGAATGCTATTATTTAACATGTGGACGCGTATGTGAAAGTTTACACAACTGATCTTGACATTCCTCAGCGATGATAACACTGCGCGCCGTTGACGTCTATGAACAAAAAAAACAACAATGAATTTATAGGAAACGTACTCTACCGTATTTCATAAACAAGTGACACTGTGTTATATAAACCCCATATACCCACATAGTCATCATCAACATTTAAGAGCTTGGCTCTTGTCGGTGGAGTAGACGCCAGTTCTGTCGGTCCTCGGCTAATTTCTCTAGGTCCATTTTATCACTTATCGTTGTGGATAAGACATCCGTCACTCTCGCACTGCATACTTGTCAGAACGTGACAGATGTCTTATCGATAGCGATAAGTGATAAAATTTCAACCATGCTGCTTCCGCTGTTAGGGGGCTTTTGAATGATCCTTGGAACATGGCGGATCGTGCTCCAGACATTTTTTTTCATTTTCTGCATCCTGCTGTTTAATGTATAGTTTTGATAGCGTATTACGCAATAAATGGTAAACATGACGGCTACAGTTTATGAAGAATTTTCCTGGAAATGCAAATAACCAATTCTTGGGCATCATTCAGCGGTTCGTGGTCGCGGCCGCCATTATACTTTGTAATGCTCCAGCTATCACTCAGTGCATCGTGAAGGCCTTACACCGTACATCATGCATATGAAATGTTTTTTTTATTTCTGATTTCTGTACACTGTCTTTGGCAAAGGCCCTAGAGGCTGCCATTTCTCTAATAAATAAATAATACTTTCGCTGTTAAGACACGACATTTGCTAAAGCAAGCTTTTAGTACCTAGGTGTCCAAAGCTAATCCTGGGTCGATTTCCCCTTGATACTTCGCTCTTACCTTCTAAATTAAAGAAAGTGTCGTGTCTTATCAAGTGACCTATCATTTTGCCTCGTCTTTTTATCTTCAGCAAGTTTCTTTTCCACTATTTGTAACACTTCTTCATTTTTCTTTCCGTCTGTGCACATTATCTTCTCTATTCTCCTCCAGAGCCACATCTCGAACGCATCAATCCTTTTTCTATCTCTTTGAGTCATTTTCCACGTCTCACACCCGTATAATGCAAGACTCTAGATGTAGACTTTGATCAGGTGTTTTTGGTCTTTCTGGAAATTTTCGCCCCAAACAGCTGTTTTGGCGTTGAAAGCAGTTTTGGCAATGGCTATCCTGAATATAATATAGTCTGAACACCTGGAGTCATCAATCATCATTAACTAAGCTTCCAAATACCTAATTTTTTTGTCTTGTTCAATATTTATTCCTATTATTTAAATGTGTTTTTTTACTTTTTGAATTTCGACATAATTTAACTATAATACACACACAAGAGGCTCATATTAATTCATTAAATAAAGCATTGTAGAAATCGAAGGACGCCTTGTCCAAACGAACAACATAGCGTGGATGTGTTCGCCGGCATTTTCACTGCGTGTGCAGTCTTTACTAATACCTATACACGTCGAATTTGCAATGTATCAGATTGCTATCAGAACCAGTCAAGTGATCTGAGTGTAACATGGTACCTCGACGTTCACGTATCAATGGATCTACTCTCGGACCGCTTTGCATGCAACCGTGTGCAATTAAATATTTCGAGATAGCTGTGCAGATAGCGTGAAAAGTTTTGTGTACATAATTATACAGGGTGACATTCTAATCAGTGTCCAAATTTTTTGTAGGCATTTGGTATCACTAATAGACTCCATTTTATAAAAAAAACTGGTAGGTATTTTCAAAATTATAATTTGTCTATCCCAAAAGAATTATCCGTACTGCGTGGTTACTGGGCTTTCAGTACCGCGCGGAGCGGGGCGGGGCCGAGGGAGGGGAGGCGTGCCGTGCGCAAACCTTAATACCCGCTGAGGTGCTCGCGCGGTAAGGTTTTTTTGGGATAACTTTAAGCAGCAATTACTAAAAATTTTTGTACTGGAACAAAAAAAAACGTATTTTATAATTTTGCTGAAGAATCTTATACGTGAATTTGGACACTGATTAAAATGTCACCCTGTATAGTTGTAATATAAGGCTGTCTGCGACAGCCAATACTGCCATTAAAATAATAATTATATGATTACCAAATTACAGAGACGGGATAAGATGTTAGTATTGTAAACAACTTGAAAATTATGTATACTAAACTAACAAAGATACCTAGATAAGATTTTCTGTTTAGCGTTGCGATGGACTGGTAGAGAATATCTTGACGCATTAAATCAGCTTTTAGTACTTTTCGTTTGTAGGAAATTAAATATAAAGCTACGAAGAAAACGCACAAAAAAACCGCCCATAAAGTGGATGTACGCCAAGGGACTGCTGAAATTGTCAATTCTTTCCTAAAATTATGGGATATAAACCTCATCTCAGGCAGGCCGGACCAACAATGATTATTTTCTGTTTGGCATAAAGGTTGCCTGGTAGAGAATGCGTTATGGCATTAACTTCGCCCTTTGTGTTTGTAACTTGTTACTGTGCAATAAACTTTAAATAAATAAATAAATCCAAGAATTAGAATGTTCATACCATTATGTTTAGCATCGGTACGTGTACCGTTATAACTATTAACACGCGTCTTATCACATTTGCATGAACGGGAAACAATGATCACAGGTACCTATGTGATGTCTGCATGATTACACCATTTACACCCACATCGGGGAAACACGTTGAAATAAACTTTCATTCTGAACATAACATTGTTGATAACGCCCACATCTACATGAAATGTAAATGGGGAGAAATCAACACTTATTTGCGGTTCAGTAAAATAAACATCAACTAAATCGTATAAAACTCTAGATGACAACTATTATGAAGGAATAGCTCTCTTTTAATAGTAACTTAGTAACACGAGAGTTTAGCATTAGTAAAATTACGTAGAAAGTCGTTAAACGTAACATAATCTAAGGTATTATTTACACTCCAAGAAGGCAAAACGACACCTTTTCCATTACTAAACAACGATAACTCATGTGCCCATTAGTGACTTGGATACCTGCGCCTCAAATGGTCGTCAATCTGGACAAGCGGTTTTTAGAAAAGGTCACATGATTAGGAGTCGCTCAGCAGTGACCGCAGTTCTTGCTGTTCTTCCCTTGGCAACCCTTTGTGAAGCATTGTGAGTAGATATATTCTGTAAAGAAAATGTATAAAGGAAAATGTGTTCAACCATTGAATACGAAGTGAACGGCCCAACTATTAGTTCTCCGGAAGCTAATGTTTCACAATTAGATACCACCGAAGGAATTAAGCAAATAAAGGTAAAATAGTTGATCACTGTCCTCTAATAAACGCATTGAATCCCAGATATCGTGAACTTAAGGTGGCATTATGGAACAATATAAATCGAAGATGATCTATACTAAAAATTAAAATGGAATAAATTATCATTGAACGAATAGAGCAAAGGAAAAAGAAATATTCGTCAATCGACCACATATCTACAACTACAGGTATTGAAGGAAATGACCAAAGAAAAGAAAAAAAAATCGTGTGACGATTTAATAAAACGGAAGGAATTGAACATTTTTCCATCGACGGGTTATTGAACGCCAAATGCCAGATATACAGAAGTTCAAGTTATCAGTGGCTCTCGTGCTTCGGAGCGATGTGTTGGACTCTCTTCGCCTGGAAGTCTGGTGGGAAGGAATCGTGGTCTTCGCGAGACTGCTGGTCTTTTACTGTCGCCTGCTGCAGAATATTATATATGGTAGGAATTTAATTCAGACTGCTCAAAATACTTTGCATGCATCAGTAAGTCTTGTCCAATTATTCATTAAAAATACTATTATTATATTACCTATAGAGAATAAAAGTTGTATCTCTGTCTTAGAAACACAGGTACATCGAAGTGACAAAAACGATCAAAGTTCAATATTGTAACTGTTTGATGGAGACTTATGAATTCTCGGGTATGTTCAATCATAATAACTGACAAGGCGAAATTGTATAAGAATTTCACGAAAATGGCGGTTTTTTATGACCACATAACATGCTCTAATTACACAATTTAATGCATAGCATGAAGTAAGTAAGTAATCGGATAGTTTCCAGAGTTTTATTAGTACGTGCCTAAGCAAATATATACTTTTATACCTAATTTAATTTTAATGTAAAATTCCTTCGTTAAAATCATTAAATAAATACGACTTAATATAATTTAATAAAATACCTTAGGTCTTCAACAAAATCACTGGTAATTTCAAATTACTTAAACGGAAAAAAAACATATCATCATATCCTTCACTGTATCACAAGTCACAACGCAATCCGCAAATCATAGCCATAACTATAACCTCGACAAAAGGTATCGCTTACAAAATCAGGTGGCAGATGTTTTTATAACGTTACAAGTTCTTACATTCTAACTTATCATCAATTGGTCACGGATTCCAATACACGAGCGATTCTCATAATACCATCAACGTAGCACTCGCGCTGCATTCTACCATGAACGTTTCAATACGTAAGTAGGTATTTTTTACAATCCAATACTAATCTTTCGCACATGCTTAGGGATATAATTTGAAAGGCATCGATCTATTCTATACTATATATAGGTACTTTTCTTATAAACGTATCAGAAAAGTAAAAAGATCCATGCCTTTTATATCGCTTTTGAATGTAAATCGATTTTAGATCGAATTTGAATACAAACCGATTTTTGTGTCGCTGAATTCAGACCCCGTGAGTCCCGCTCCCACTAACGCATAATCCAGTATGCAAGAGCAGAAGATATAGTCGTATATAAATTATTGGACACGTATTGGAATATTCCTAACAGAATGCCGGCCCGTAACGCGCACCTAACGACCTCTCTGGCGAATTGTGCAGTCACGATGTTCGGTCACGATACTCGGTACAAAGATATCTATGCATTTTTACCTCTTATTTCAACGGAATAAGGTACAAACCCGTGTACATAACTTTGCTCTTATTGCTCAACCGTACATTCTGAGTCAGGGCGCGAAGCTCCGACACGTACGTCCTAACAGGTTTAGTGCTATGACTAAGGCCGAGGATGCTAGAGGGAACAAAACTTCCAGACTCTCTTAGACTTCTTAGACCCCAACAGTAGCGTTGTGCCGTAGTCCATTAGATTAGTTGCTTTTTTATAGTTCTAGGACCAGATGCTCGATAGGCCTCAAATATTTAGTAGTGAGATTCAAACATCAGCCAAGAACTCACGCTTTGCGAACGGATAAGGAATTCAGGAATATGAAGCGTCACTGGATGGACCTGTCTTCACAGCGCTCTCACTCTAAGTTGTGTCCTCATTTCGGAACGACAAATTTGAACCCTCGTGGCTCTAAGTGTACCTAATCGTTTACCGTTATGGACAAAACACTCTCGTCTCTCTTACATGTTGAGTAAATTGTCAGTGACCGTACAGCATTGTCCACCGCAATAAACAATATAAATGCAAGCTCAGCTTTTTCATCTTCAGTTTTTATTGCATTATCTCCTTAATTAAATGTGTGTAATTTAACTGCCTAGATCCTTCAGCGGTTTCAGTCCTACAAGATAAAGTAGGTATGCGATTAGTTTACCTACCAAACTTTACCTACGGTTACTTATGCAAGATTCTATACTATCTATACTAACGTAACTGTCGGTCTTTCAAGAAACCTAAGTTAAAGGTGTATATGACACAGTCTAAGTACATAATATTGTTGTTCCTTATGACTATGTCCCGTACCATAAGGCTGATTTTTTTCAAACGTGGGTTACGTCACACAGATTTTGATCTGCGCTACGCTAGCCCTGTTGTCGCTGATGTGGAGGCGCACCTTAAATCTATGCAGGTGTGTTAGTCACGATCGTTACTTCGAACTGTGTCTACCACGTGCTACGTGGCCAACTAGTACCTCCGCTCACCCCGCCGGTCACCCGTCACGAAACTAGACCTCTGCTGACGCTTAGTTACTACGCGTTGCGGTGTCAAGATATATTTGTGGGTGAGCGTTGAGTTGAGCTTAAAACAATTTCCAAAATAGGGGGGGCTGTAGGGTGAGCGGGATTTGTAATACGAATAGTGCTGTCCAGTCAGCACTGTAGAGTGCAGAGGTTAAATAGACGACCTCTACAACTAATTTACTTTTAAGGACAACTGACAAAACTTCATGGCACAAACATATCTACAAACTCACTCATGGCAGAAGAGTTCATAAAATGCATCAATGAGAAATTACCATTACAATATAAAAAATCAATGACAATGCATAGTGCTTACAGATGGCTATGGCTACTAATCAATTCATTTCTGACTCACATTTACCTAATTGTTATCTTTTGTAGAGGAACATACTTGTTGGACCATACACGTGTTGAACGTCTATGACAGAGACAAGAAATACGCCTGTGCTAATTGTGATCAACCAATACGATCAATAACTTGACCACTTTTAATTTCAGAAGTGAAGGTGCCGACGGTCATGATGGCGCCAAGCGTGACGCAGCGCACCAAGTCGCCACGCTCGTCGCCAGGAAACCTGCCCAGGAAACTACAGGTCAGTTACCGTCCTAGTGCAGTGCCCATCAGATATGTATTTTCTTCAGGGTGCTGCATACTGCCTAACGCAGAGGCGTCTCTAGCCCATGTCGTGCCCGGGTGCAATTATTACCGTCGCACACCCTGCCCTGCACTATAGGTAAAGCCGCCCCTGGCCTAACGCCTTGACAATAAAGTCGTGTACAATTTATCTGTGAGCGACTTGTCGCTCCGATATATATCTGAGGGCCACCATCTTACTCCTTTCTCTGTATAATTTTTCGGTCCACTTCGATCCGACGATTATGCTTTTATTTATTTATTTATTTATTTATTAGGTACACTTTACAGACATCATACATTATAAGATACAATGATTCATTATGAATAGCTTATAGACTAGCATGACATCCAAGGCAAGTGCACACAGCGTGATCAACAGGTTAGCGCATATGCAAGCAACTGCGACGAATCTGCATTGAATATTAATATGATAATATCACACGTTTAACCAGTGAGTAAGTAGAAGTCATAAAAAGAATGTCGAATGCTTTTCGAGTGCGAGTGTCGACGATACGGCCATTAATCAGTCCAACTTATTAGTTATATTAATTATAACAGTATTTTTCTGGCCAAAATACCCATGCATCTATCAAAGTACATTGTGTATGTCTATTATGCATCACTATAGTTTAAAACTACGATGTACAACACATAACTAACTACTACTTTTCCTAGTGATCTTAATCTTTAAAGTGTTATCAATTACCTGTTAGGGTACTTAAAATCTTTATACGTTACAATGCATTTATTTATAGAAGTTACGATGATACCCATCTAATAGAGTACTCGATAATTTCAGTCATTTGGCACAGGGCCGGCGTTCGTGAAATAGGTACCAAAAAGAAATTCAATCCGACGACTTATGGGTGCACTACTGTCGTGTGGATTGTCGAGTATTATCTACTTCCATTGACTGTCGAGGTTACGGACAAACTCGTTCAGTTAAATTCTGCAGTAATGCTACCTTGCCCTGAACATTAAGTTTCTCAATGTGAACACGTTGCCTGTGTATTTCAAAGGTACTTACTTAAAATCAACTCCTACATAGGTATACACAATTATATTATTAAGAAACCGGAATCTGTGTAGACCATAATAAAAACTGTAGATTAATCTCTAGATTAAAGTATGTAAAACAAAAGAAAAACTTTGATAAAAAGAGGCTAAAAAAAACTGTTTTGCTAAATCGAATCTTGGTAAGTATACGATATTGTGCTTTTATACTTATATTTTAATTCCCTAAGGCACTTATTTGGGGCTGAATACTTATAGTTTTTCATTTTCACACTTTATTGCATGAAATACGATTAAATAAATCTATGAATCTGTAGCACCGCTGATGGTGCTATATATTATGTATGTTTTATATACAAATGGAAAGAGACTGTAGGATGAATATTTATAATGAGGTATTTATACTACAATGAATTATATCATTTACAATTAGTTGAGCAAGCTCGCGATCGCGATAGGAAAGTAAAGTAACATTAACAGACTGACACTGACGCACCGATCATAGGGATGTGGACAGCTCGTAGTGATGCGCCACAAATCTACATGGTAACTATCTAACTAACCTGCAACTTTCGTGTTTCAGAACGGGTCGGAAGCGGGCCAGTCGGCGCCGACCGCGGACTCCAGTCCCGGGAACTCCATCTCCGACGTCGAGAACTTCGAGTGTTACGGCGAGGCCGACCCAGATGCACCTACTAACACGTTAGTATTATGAAAAACGTAACATAGATAAATTCATGCTAGTATTCTCAGAAAGGGTAGGCAGAGCACGTGTAATTGCTCCAACTCCAATCCACATTGTGCTCACCCAACGAACGTCATCCATCCCAGCAGTGATCCCTGGCCATCTGCACTTCGCTTTGTTTAGCTTGTCGTTTCTGACTCCTTATTTAGACCTACTTTAAAATCTGACGGCGAAGTAAGACTATTTTGTTGGGTCGGGGGTGTGGTATACTTTGGAAGATTTAATTGTAATATAACCTTGTCATGGCGTAACTCTCATGACTCATAATATAGGTGAAACATTAACTGGTCATTTATCCAGTCGATATAAAAACCACGATAGGAAAAGGTTATAACACTTTTAAATTATCCTAAAGTTTTTCAGACACACGACCCGTCGTTAATAGTGCAAGTTATAGGTGTGTTACGATATGCAAAACCATACGATAGAGCAAGCTGTTACAAAGTCAATCCACCTAGTAATAACACCGTAGTACAAGTAGGTATGTCATACGTCCCTAAAGACTAGACGTCACGGATGTCATGTCCCCATATATATCTACTCGTATTACCAACATCACGAATTGATGTTGTTATGCTTGTCCTTTATGCCGTGTCGCCTAAAACAACGGCTATCGTGACAACTAGCAGTTATCGTAGGGTTCACCTAGTTTAACTTTGGACCTAGATATCTAGTATTCATGAGTATATTCAGAGCATTCCGACTGTCAGTTTAGTATAAATACGTACTTACTTGAAGACAAACGTAGGCTCAGTCAGTCAGACATCTGAAACGCCCCGGCTTTAATTAAAAATGTAAGGCCAGTAGACGAATACTGCCAATAAAAAGATTCAAAAAATTCAAAATGGCACCGCTAATATTCATAATAATAAGGTCATCATCCTCGTAGCGTTTTCCCGATTGTACCATTTAAAGAGCCAGGGGTCCGCTTTGGCAACTAATCCCAAGATTAGACTTAGGCACTAGTTTTACAAAAGCGCCGTCTAACCTTCTAGCCCAGGGGGAACACTAGACTCTGTTGAGAATAGACCGGTTTCCTCACGTCTCCCTTGTCCCTTCGTAAAGCTCCTGCTAAATTTTATATCAAATAACATTTCGACCATTGTCATTGTTTTGTTTTGCAAAACCTAGTGGTACGAGCCGGGGTTCAAACCAGCGCACACCTATTCTGTAACTGGTTTTAAGCACACCTCAACGCTCACCTACAAATATATCTTGACACCGCGATGCGTATTAACAGCGTAGGTAAATGTTTAGTTTCGCGACAGGTGACTGGCGGGGTGAGCCGCATTAGCGCGTAGTGAATAACAGCCAGGGGACCGGCACCGCTTTCCCTAATCAGGGTATCCATTGGCTTATTTTAGAAGTTGATTTTTTAAGTAACCTTATTGATAGGGTAACCCTATTGTTCGAGTTAACTTGGATTGTCACTAACCAATTTGAAAACCCTATCAATCTGTTAACAACAATGAACTTACGGTTACCACTTCGGATGAAGTAACCTTATTGATAGGGTAACCCTATTGTTCGAGTTAATTTGGATTGTCACTAACCAATTTGAAAACCCTGTCAATCTGTTAACAACAATAGGTGAACTTATGGTTACTACTTCGGATATTCTAGCCATAACAATAGGGTAACCCTATAATAGGGGAAACCTACCACAGTGTAACTAAATTGATAGGGTTACCAAATAGAAAGGCTTAAGCCTGAAAAGGGGTTTCCGGTCCTTGGTTCAAACCCAGCGACCTCAGATTGAAAGTCGCGTCCCTGACCGGTTGGCTACCGTATCATCAATATGCGCAATAACACATATGGTAGCCACGGGCGGACCACCACTGTTTTGAATGAGCGTTAGGTCAAATTAACCCAATAAAATACATTTAGTTCGAACTATGCGTTACGTAATGGACCGGCAGGTACCACTTATCCTTACAACGTTACAACCTATAGACTATAATTATAACGTCCGCCGATCGATACACCGTATGTCTTATCGAATATGTATCAAACGCACAATACCAACTTACGGAAGTAATAAAATAAATGACCTGAACTCGCTTTAACTAGTTCGAAGTCCTAACCCTTTAATTAAACAAGTTTTGAACTACATATATATTACTGAAGAAATAAGTATGTTTTGATTAGATTAAAATTAAATTTAGTTGCGGTAACTAACACTAAATAGTAAATAATAATAAATCAGCCTATTTACGTCCCACTGCTGGGTACAGGCCTCCTCTCATGGATGAGAGGGAAAGGGCAGTAGTCCCCACGCTGGCCCAGTGCGGGTTGGGACTTCACATACACCTTTGAATTTCTTCGTAGATATATGCAGGTTTCCTCACGATGATTTCCTTCACCGAAAAGCTATAACGGTAAATATCAAATGATATTACGTACATAAGTTCCGAAAAACTCATTGCTACGAGCCGGGATTCGAACCCACGACCGCCGTTGGACAGCCGCATGCCTGAACCACTAGGCTACCGTAGCTTGTTGTGTGTAACTAACACTAATTAATTATTATTGCAATTTAACTTACGTTCTTATTTATTAGTCAGATGAAGGACTCCTGACGAACCCTAAACAATCTAAACATGTCGCCAATAAATATTGTATACCTACTGTATACTTGAATTCAGCCGTTCCTCATCAACACTTGTACTCATCAACATCGTTCAACACTTGTAACATGACCAAAACAAAAAAAAAGAAATTTCCCACACTGAATGTACAAAAAAACTGTATAGGTCGCTGTAGAGGAGAATAGCCGGACGTACGAAAGCGTTTTTCCACGGGCGAAACTGAGAATTTCGTTCGCTTCGCTCGCCGGTACAAAAAAATTCCTAATTACAATTTTTTTTATGTTTTTTGTATGCCGAATTTTGATCGTTATTAAAGAAATCATTCTATTTCTGGGCATCAAAGCATCACACGTCTAAATACTCAACTACGAGCGGGTTTAATATACATCTGCCATCAAAAGCAGTTTACATAATCATAATTTCCTGATCATAAACCTAGTGTATGAGTATTAAAGTTTTAAACATAACTATGTGAATTTATACGAATATTCCATATAGCTTGGTCGTGTGAAACGGAATATTTTATGTGTACTAAATTATAACTCGCGGAAGCCAGTGGTTAAACCCTTGTTAGTGCCCATTCGGTAATTAAAAATGGCTATATAGTATTAGCTATAATTATTTCGAAACATGTATAAATAGCAGGGAAATGTTTATAAAAGTCGTTGCCCCATGATGGTGCTTTCATTCATATTTAATGGTAATGATTATTATGGTTTTTAGGCAAATCGTAATAACTTGTATGCTTAATTTAATTACATTTTCTAAAATGTGTGTTAGATCGCAATATTTCCATACAACGATAACTTACGTACTTACTTAATTAAAAATGATTTGGGGCATCTCCAGGTCCACTCGATTTTCCGTGGGCGACTTTCTCCCCTGGCAAAGAAGTACTTAGCAAGCGGTTTTCCCTGCTGGCGTAGGGGGTAACTGCCGCATTACGTCCCAGGTGATCAACTATTAACCAATATACGAAAGCGGTCAGCTCTCTAATACCCTCTGAGAATGTAGATATACATGTGTTTACTGCTAACTGTCCATGGGTTGAAAAGCATCAATTTTAATGACGACGCTTTCCAACCTATCCCAGTTTTTTTTTACAAGTTTAGGTTTTATGCAGTCTGCATTTTTTAAACGCGCCGTCTATGCAATACACGCAGTCTGCATAGGGCCGTACATTTATCGTGCAATATTAGTATTGCGGAGACAGATTCTGACAATGGCAAGCAATGCAACTCCAAATCTACACAAGATACACCCGTCGTGCTTGAGCTACTTAGAATCCTCTCAATGAGCAGAGCAGCTGCCAGCTGATGGCTGTAAAAAAAATACAGTCAGGAATAGCTTATAATATGACATATATATGACATGTTTGACAGTAACTATTCTTTCTACAGGTTAGAAAATGGCAACCGCAGCCCGGGCAACTTGAACCGGCACTCGTGGACGCGCACCAGTCTACGACGGACGCAGCCGAGGTCAGTTCTCGGCCTTACCATTCACGATAGAACATGCGTCAGACAGGATGCACTTTCCTATTAGAAGCGTTTGAATTTATTTGCATATAATGCGCATTTTCAAGTAAGAAGGAAAGATTTGCTACGGACAAGTAGGACTAGCTTGGCAATTTGAGACTACTGTTTCCATCGGCCTAACGTTTATGTCGCACATACAGCACGGCCCTTCGCACTTACATACGTGCTAGTAAGGGACGTATGCTATATTTCAGACATAAACGCGAGCATGCTAGCTAATTAGCACACTAGGCAAGAACTGGAGTTAATACAGTAAGCGTCATATAGTTAGTAGCAACCAGAGTAGCCAAATATTTCGTAAACACCCTTATTCTTACAGTAATAAAGACGTGTAACGAAATAATACCGTAACCTTGGCTGCTACTAACTATATGACGCTGACTGTACGTCTGTCACATTGACATTTATATTTTTGTGTGTCAGAAAAGGACGAAACACATTTAAAGTGGGTGACAGACGTACGAGCTTTAAAATCGCGAGTTTAAAAGTCGCGAACTTACTCGGCTCGGCGTCAGCGACAGACGTACGAGCTTTAGTCGCGCACTTACTCGGCTCGGCGTCAGTGACACACGATCCTCACCCTAACTGCACAAACAAAATGGCGGCTCGCGGTAGTGACAGACAGGCGGGCTACGAGCAAAATTCAAACGTGTTGGATCGTCGAAAAACTGGCTCGGCGGTTTTAAAGTACGCGTACTTACGATGACACACAGGCGAGTAAAGTCGTCGAGCCGTAAGTACGCGAACTTACTCGCCCGTCTGTCACCCACTTAAGTTATTAACAGAAGTTTGTTAAGTTTTATTAATAACGGGGTTAATAGGTAAAGTTGGAATGCCGATGACGTCATACCATTGTTATTATCGCTGTTGGATTTCTCGAAGTATGTCAAGCCCACAAGCCATCATTTATATATTGACCAGGGGATTCGATAGTCAGTAGTAACAACAGTGTCCCAAATAACCACGTGTGTCCTGACTTCCTGAGTTACGCCAGATAATAGCAGTTTGTTTGATTAACGCTATATTTCGTACTTGTACTGTATGTTACACACATAAGCCTATTTGTATATCACCGCTCTCTTATTAGCTTGTTTTTTTCAACTGGTTTAATTTATGTTGCGTTTGTTTATTTTTTGTTTTCGAGTGGAATCCGCGAAAAACCTTAACTCACTCTGTCGGAGTCGGAAAGGCGGTGTGTGTGTGTGTGTTTTCCTTGGGGTATTTTGTAATGTATTATTTAATTACAGTAACCTGCAAGAGTACTCAAAAACGTCTGAACACTGTTTATCGTCTTGACAACAAGATCATTTTCAGATGTCTGTGGGCGCCTTGTTCACATGTATAGCTCGACAAGTCGCTATTTCACCCAGACCCCGTATCATGGTCGGCCTTATCACACGATAAGTGACAAGATAGAGCGTCCATCACAGGCTGACACCGTTCGATAGAACGAGACGACGCTCCTATCTTGTCACTTATCGCGTGATAAGGCCGACCATGATACGGGGTCTGAAATAATGTCGCTGTATACGTGGCTAGCGTCAAACAGAAACTGGTCGCCTTGTCTGGTTATAGTGTGAACTATTTAAGGATAAGAGCGAGAGATGTGTGAAGATGTGTTTCATATTTTTGGCACATCGCATGCTTGACAGCTAGGTGTCAAATACTCGCTCTTATTTAGATGTCTTCAGGGTTGCTTCTATTTCTCTTATCTTTTCTTAAACTAAAGCTCATGAGAAGTTATTGCAGCACGTGCGTTTAACAATACACATGCCATTCTTTCGGCCAGTGACTGAAGTGAATCTTCAATAAAGGGTTTGTTTTCGTGTGATTCCGCGTATTGTGGTGCACAGCTTCGTTGCTTACACTGTGTTTTGTTCGTAGCCACCAGGAGAACTTGCCGCATCGGCGATGGGGCTCCATGAGACAGTAAGCTATTGTTCCTTTTGCTTCTCTTTAAAGCCTAAAACTAACCAAAGAGTCATCATATGAGGATGTGTCGCTGACAGAGCATTGACGGAGGTTTTTGAATTATATACTGAGACCGGGTGCGACGCATTAATGTAGCGCCCTAAACAAACATAATTTTCAATGAAAAATAGTTATGTTAGGTTTTTGAAACGCTTACAATTACAAAAAAAGCTTGACCAATGATAAGTGGTATTTCTTGCAACAACAAACAATTGCCGGTTTAGAAATTAACATGTAGCTTCGAGGATCTTACCTCTGCACGAAATATCTTGTCTGTTGTAGCACGATGCTTTCATAATATTCTTTACAGTACATATAGTGCCACTTTCCCGCACTAGTGCGGAAAAGAGCACTTTCTGTGCATATGACAAAACTTTAAAGAGCCATATGTACAGTAAAACGTTGTACGATACACGTGCGAATAGGTAATTCGCAACTCGTGTCGATTTAAAACACTCCCTTCGGTCGTGTTTTAATTTATCACCACTCGTTGCGAATTTCCTATTTTCGGCACTTGTATCGTAAATAACTATTATGAACGTCAGTTGAAGGGTTGCCACTTTGTCGACGCTTCCTCGTTCTATGTCTCTTCGGTTGACCTTCCGCTAAACCTTTCGTAGAGTGCTGCAACAAATAATTTGGTAACAATACTCTTGAAATGTCATGTATTTATAGCAATGTTACTGTTAAGGTGGTATTGCCAAATTATTCTAACGCAGACTTAGCGTGGACAGACTATGTGTTTGAAACTGCTAGAAGTGAAGCTTTTGTTTGAAAAATCAGGATCAGTTGCATAAAGTTAACGGCTTTTACGTCAGTCACATCAGCTGTCATTGGAGCAAATTTTCATTCATCTTTCGCTTTAGCTTTCTGATTCCTGCCGTTCACCTTTTTTTACATGTAACTACAAAGGCTAGACAGCTAAACGTGTCCATGTAATGCAACTGCTATAAGTAATTTTGCGGACTTCTCAGTCGGTTTGCAGGTTCGTCAACTGCAAAAGAACTATATTTTTTAGAGTAAGATAGCCGTTCGTTGGCCCTGTGGGTACCCACTCTATTTTGAAATCCATCGCTTGGCCGAATACGGACACTGGCCATTTAAGAGTCCTTTCCGGGCATCGTTATACCTTTAGAAAGTTAACACTTTCGTAACGCTTGTGAGATTTCAGTACGACATTCCTTTTGTAGATACATATTATAATATTTCTGTTAGATATTGTTACATAAGGTTAGGTTATCCACTTCGTAGGAAACTTTTTCATCATCCCCAATTTATTACAAGGCTGTTGTCTGCAAGCATGTTGCGTTGCTGATCCAACTATCAAACTAGTTGTACCTGTACTGATAAATTGCATGCACATCACAAGCAACACAATTTGGACCATGGAAATAATTTTGGACCAGTGTTATCCGTCAAGTAATTTTGGAGTAACATATGGAATATATTAAGTAACAATTCCAACTCCCCTTCAAGCGCATGTTGCGCAAGCATTTTCTCAACGATATCTCTGGTTAGTTTAGTGAAATAGTTTTTTGCACTGGGTACGCAAAGTAATTAATATGTATGTAGGTATGTACATTATATTTTTGTATTTATGTAAGTAAATGTATTTCATTAGCTACCTATCATTTTCATTTGTGTTTTTCTTGGTCAGCTGCCTGCACCTATAAGCTTTTCTGTTTAGCCCTGTGGTTGACTGGTAGAGAATGCCTTAAGGCATTAAGTCCGCCATTTGTACTTCTTATTTGTGCAATAAAGTTTAAATAAATAAATTTGTAAGGAGTCTTTCTACAAATTTAGGCGCATTTATTAAATGGCGTGTATTTAAAGGTGTTATAGTAGGTATAATAAAAACGCACTTTATAATCTATTTGAGCCACGCTTCGATGTTATTGTATTTTTTTATCATCACGTTTGCATCTTACTGCGAATAGCCATGTAGGTATAATAGGAAAAAATAAGTAACATTACAATCATGAGACTGTGCTTTATTAACGCATTTTTTAATGGTATCATTGAATTGCTACAATTTGGCTCGAATTGCATCCGACAAATCAGAGGCCTAGTCCAAAAATATTTTTAACTAAAAGAACGTATAAACACTATCAACTTTTATATATACCTAACTATAATATTGTTTGTGGTAGTTACATAAGTACCTAACTACCACAAACAATCAAGTTCGTTAAACCAAAACTAAACAGTTTGTACCATTAACTTTCACGGTGCATCGAGTTTATGTAGGAAGCCCAAACTATTGTTAGACAAAGATCGTTCACAAATAGACTGAAGTGAAGTGCGTGTCAATCGACAGTCAACTACAGAGACTAGTTGTCGGTATGACTTCCAGCACAACACATTTGCGTTTCAAAATGACAATGCTTTGCAAATTTACCCCTATGGTCTTCAAGTTAAGTGCTAGGCTATGGTTGAGCAACTGCAAAAACTGTTGTCAGCGCTACTATTGTGTACTGGAAACAATGCACCCACTACTATTTACAGATTGTCAATGAGTCATCCGCGTCACGTCAGATTTAGAAGTGAACGACAGCACAAACAAATTACTACACATGTTAAGCATTGATAAAGTAATTAAGGGAAGGTATACTGTGTGGGTTTGCCATTACTTTGCGATTGTTTGCTTCTGAGTATTGTACAAGCAAGCTCCTCAAACTACGAGTAGTATAGTATGGACCAAACGTACATTGAAAAATTACTCTTGGATAGGTTCGTCCTTTACTTTCATTTAGCTCTTCAGTAGTAGGGCCATTATGCTGGTTACGCGACCAACTTCAGTTCGCGACCACCTGAAGTACTTCAATTGAAGAAACCAACAAATCTACAGACCCTATTGAAGCAGTTAGCAGAGTGCATTTTGCCAGACTGCTCTGTAGTTCTCAAGTATTTCGGTTATGTCCAGGAGTACTGAAAACAGTCATTGCAGACACTTTTGTCAGGCCTCTGCAATACCATTCAATAGAATTCGATATTTTTTTTTAATCTTTTGAGTATGGATGTTACGATGGATACGATGGATGTTATGGATGTTATGTTACTATACAAACTTCTTCACAATCTTAAAATTTTACTTTAGGGTGGGTTGCATCGACTTACGATTACAGACCGATCAACGTTAAATATGGCGATGATAGCTGTCGGTCCGTAGAAACTTGTCAAACATACGGTTTGGTGCAACTCACCCTTAGAATATTGTACCCATGACATTATCTGCCATTTCCAATCAGATGTTTTTATTGCGAGTGCCCTAAACTAGCAGGAGTTGACAGTGTGCTTCATACGGTATCCTGCTGTTTCGGCAAAATATTTTTCGCCAAATTTCACTTCCCACAAAACGTATGGCAGTAGTTTCATTTCCCAAACGAACGAATAGCACATTTTTGTTTCGCATTTTGTTCATTTGGTCAAAATATCATCTGGCATAATTTTGCTTTGTCAAGTTTTATTAAGGCAAAAGTGTATTAAGCAAAAACTTTGTTAGGGCTAATATTGTTTTCCAAACAAAACATTTGTTCAAATTTTCATTTCGCACATTAGGTATCAGGGTGGAAAAAATGGCTTGTCATAAGCGAACTCTGTCTTTGGTCGGTTAGGTTAGGGTTCACTTGTGTCCCTCAGACCAGAAATAGACACCCCGCGCAGCGGGGTGGCGTTCATTCGCTGGAGACTCTCGATGAAAAGGGCGAAGCCGCATCGGGGCTTGCTTGCATGCATGCACCTATAGTACAATAGAACATATAAACTTACCTGTAAATTATTTACTTTTGTTTTTTACAAACTACCCGCTTAGCAAAATATGTAGTCTCACTCAAATAGATTTCGTATGCACTACACAATTAGGATCTAAATCGTATGCCATGCAACAATTTGGAAAACGAATGTTATGCCAAATAATACGTTTGACCAAATGAAACTTGACTATGTAAAACTTTGCCAAACAATAATTTGCGAAGTAATATTTTCCCATAGGAGATATTGCCAAGTGACAAAATGCGAAACAATAATTTGACTAGTGATTTTTTGCCAAATGATCATTTGGGAAACATTTTTTGCGAAGTGACACTTTGGGAAATGATTTTTGCCCATACAATAGAGAACCGTTTCATACAGACACCCATATTGGAGATCAATATTGACGAAAGTGTTAACTAAGAACGGACTGAAACGTAGAGTAAGTGTCCATCAGACAGATGCGATTTCACATGAAGTGTGTAATTGTGTAGGTATTTATTTAATTATCTGCTTGAGAGATCACGATCACGAAGACTAATGTAATATACACCTCGCTACATCAACAAGTCTCGATGTTGAAAACTGTGAAAGTATACATTTAGCTCTTGGATGCTGCCAAGATTATGCGTGAATTAAAACCCTCATTTCATAAACAGTAATATATAATTAGTCTCATAAGAAGATAAAGTTTATACTTACCCATGAAGATACTAATCATTATGCGTAATAGAAAGTCCTTATTATCTCATTAGTGTAATTACCCCAAAGTATAGTTACTGACCGTCGAATAATAATAAATGTTATTAGGCGAAAACCATTTCTGTGTGCGTAATTGTTCAGTAAGTTCAGTCTTTCCTGTGGACATCTCTTAAGGCCTATTTTGTTTCTGGAGTTTCTTTATCTTTGGCCTGGCTGTTCCAAGTCTGTTTCTACCTTAACATTCAGCGCATTTTTATCTGTTTGATCCAACCCCTTGTACTTCTGAAAGGAGCACAAACGTTTGGTTACCGCACGCTATATCTGTTGCTGGCCGCTTAGCAGGCCAAAAAAGAAAATAATTCTGCTTGCTCCAATTATTTCTCGTTAAATATAACATTGTGAGTTACCTACACTAATCCAGCACAAATAATTAACATTCTGTTCCATTCCAACGCATGGCCGACGAATGTTAAATGAAATGCGAATGTCATGACAACTTCATTAATAATTGCAACATACGGACGTTTATTTCCACTTTGAATATATTTGCATGCCATTCTGTGAGACTAATTAGCTTTCTTTTAGATATGCTGTTAACATTTTCTGAATGAAAGAAATGCCAATGCCACTCTTAGTTAAATAAGAAGGTGAAAAGTATCGTTTGCATAAGTCTTGATTACTTTTATCACAACGTCTACTTATTTTAGAGCTTCTCATAATGTCGGGATCTTATGATGTTGGAGACGAGAAACTTTCAGTATCTCTCATACCTAAACTCATAGAGAAATAACTATTTCGACAGACGAAAGAACTGGAAGAAGTGAATAAAGAATGGATTGTTGGTAGGTGATATTCAGCGTCGCACTTGAACAGATACCTATCTTTCCAAACCGTACTTAGCTTCCGTTTAAGTATTTATTTGCCGGTGTAACATCTGATTGCTCAGTTTACATTTAGATTTTAATCATTCGTTTCGTTACGACACCGCTCATGTAATTGTGGTTAGCACTAGAAATCCGACTCTAAAATGCAATAATTGTACACCGACTGATGCAAAGAACTCGCAATTTCGTCTTCAAACGGAAAAACTGCTAGAAACAAAAGAAGAGCAACGAAAACAATGTGTTTCGTTATCGACTGAAATGTCTAGAAGCTGAAACACTACCAAATTACGACAAATCTGTTTACAAAATCCTAGATACGCATCACTGTGTTTTGCTAAGGAATTTAGATGCGCGGCATTGATAAATGCAGTCTTTGCAAAATATGAAGAAAGTAATGCGTTCGACCAATTAAGATGTAAATTGACGTCAAAATTTCAAGTGCGGTGGATATGGAGCATTTTGCGGCCTACCGCGGATTCTCCTTAAGAAAGTGAAGTGTTCCACCCGGCTGAAACCGCGTTCCGATGTTGCCCAACACGCGTATCAACTCCTCATTAGTCTTACTTTTAAAGTTAGCTGTAGGTACTCCAATTTCTAATTCACGCGCTCTGACATAGGACTGCCTAACATGCCATAATGTTGCCCTTGTAGGTCTTCGTGTCCACTGAATGTAAAAACATCTAAGTACATATTTAACAAACAACCACGTTTACAATACGGTATACGGTATACCATACCATTATTTACAGTGTGCAACACATAACGGCAAATATTAGAACCCGTTAAGGTAGGAGTCGAAAATGGCAAATCTTGTTCATATTGGATTAGTACTTTCTGTGCATCAAATATATATGTAGATAATGAACTAATTAAATATGGTCCTTACCATACAATTAGCGCCTGGTAAAAAAACCGGGAAAGTAGACGGAGTCTTTTCTTCATAAATCATGATTGTGTTTGTGAAGTTAAAGTTCTCATCACTTAGATTAAAACTTCAACAAATCTAAGAAATAGTGTTCACAATAATACAACCTGATTTGAGTGATTCTTTATTATTTTCCTGGTTTAAATATTGTATAAATTATTTAATATGGGTAGAAGTTATCTCACTTTAAAAAAAGGTTTAAAAACAATAGACAGGTACCTATCTAATTGAGTAATATTTTCATTAAATAAAATTATAAAAATAAACTACTTACTTTACCTGCCAATTGATACGTGTTAAAACTATATTCATTGCGTTAGCAATTTCTGTTTGTCTTGGATGCTTGATGCTTGGAACGTTTTTTGCACTCAACACAATTTTATTGTTAGGCAAAAAACACATCAAATGGCCAATCTCAAACCTTGGACCGAAGTAAAATTGAATCGTGGGACCGAATCTAAAAAACGAACCATTTTTATATGAACCTAGTTTTTCTTGACACATTTGGTTTAAGAAGTGAAGTCAACGGCCAGCATGGCTCGTGCTGTTTTGGTCACTGCCAACAATGACGCAACTGAATCCCTTGTCCCTCATTTGTCATTATTGCTGGCGTGTGGACACCTAATTATGTTGCCATTGACTCCGGCAAAGTAATGTTTATTGTTTCTTCTCATGAGGCTGGCTTTAAATTACAAATTGCCGTATATATCACCGGCGGCGGAGCAGTGCCTTCAAACACTAATCGCCGCAGTTTGGTTTCTAATTCTGCTTTAATCTGCGTAAAATTTATGTTAGGTAAGTACTTACTCTTTTATTATTGATTCATGAATAGTAAAAGATTTTTTAGTGTTCTTTTTGTTAGTTTAGTTATCATTTTAGCGCTAGTAAAGTTGGCGCAATTACGGTCATGATTCTCATGTCTAAATGTCAATTAGCTTTATTTTAATGTTATTTTTAACGACTTATATGGATGGTCCACGTAGTTTCATGTTTATATCTCTTTTTACAAGCTATTATTTGACTAAGGTACCGTGTTAGTCTGTAGTGTAGGTACGTTAGTTTGGTTTAGATCTTGGAAGCTAAATTAGAACCACTACCTGACGTACAATTTGGCTTAAATTTGGTACATTTTCACATCTTCGGTGACAATGCAATAATGTGGTACCGTAGAGCTGGTCTGACGATGAAGCTCCTAGACTACACAAGATAAACCCCTCGTGTCTGCGCTCACTGGAACCCTCACTACCAGTAGTTTTATAAGACTGTCTAAAAACAAGTAGGGTCATTTCATTACGCTGGTTTCGCGACCACCTTCGGTTAGCGACCACCTGAAGGAGAAGGTTATTTCTATTGGAGATAACATCGATTCTACAGACTCTATTGAGACAATTCGTTTGTACATGCATTTTTTTGGTGTTTTAGAATAAAAATCTACTAAAAAACCGAGAAAATATCCTTTCAGTTCACCAACTCAGCTAAGTAGTGGCCAACCGGCACATGAAATTAGGTAGTCCCTAACCGGCGAAATTACCCTACATACTTAAGCTTGTATCAAAAAGGGTTTTAAGGCAGAAAGTACTGTTTTATTTTTTCTCTGCTGTGTAAATGCCGTGTAATCACCTGATTTTCCCACTCGTCGGCAATACGCCAGCACGCTGAGATGGACCTATTTCATGGCACTGATACTAATTGTTGTGTCCATGTTCTAAATAAATGCCTATTTTATCCTAATCTATTATCTGTGGAGCACAGAGGTGCCCCCGCCAAGTCGAGCTAAATTATGTCGATACCTACCTACTTACTCATAATTTGTCTAACTTGCTTTGTTGATCCTTATAATAAAGACCACATCACCGTTTTGCCATTGTTATGAGACCTCATGCGGGAAAATACAGGTCTTCCTCCTTTGTCCAATATAATTTATTATCTTTTCAAATCAATCAGTTTCCTGTATTACAAATTCAATAATTTACATAAGCTTCATCATCCGTTTATGTCTGGGTCTTTTGGCCATACCCCAACATCATATTGACATACTAGTTGGTGTGTATAGGTACTACCCGGTGTTTTAAATCCACGTCTTAACTACGTAGGTAAATCTAGTTAAAAACCGATACCACATATTTAAATTATTGTATCGACGTGTAACAAATAACTTTTTTTTTGTATGTCAACATGGTACCTCAGCATTGTATGTCATGTTTGTTGACACGATTAGTCGACCTAGATGCCATAACTGATAGCAGATACAGGAAGCAAGGATAACGGACCTGACTCCGGATGTGAAAACCTCCTTTAACCAAGGGTGTGAGTCAACTGATACACCTCCATCAGCGTGGCCTAGTCGTGAGAAAAATATACTGGACCACAAAATACAACTGGACGTTCAAGACCGTCTGTACAAAAAGCACATACTTAATGACGCCCCAATTCGTTGATGGCCTTACGGCTGTGGCAATTAGCAACAGACCACAAAGTGTTTCGTAAACCCCATGCAAAGTGCCTCTATTGTCACAGAGCAGATGCGCTAATTTGACAAAACCCACCACATTTTGACTTACATAATTGAATAACGGCGAGTTTCGCAGTTGCCCATTGTGGATAATTGATGCTTCGCGCCCGCTGCCCACTGGCCGGTGGTCTGCCATCGCGTTTGTTGATGCGTCAGTCCCACGCAAACAACACTCGCGCACTGCCGTACGCGACCACCGCGGTAAACAAATTCTGAATTTGAATTTTCAAATTCCGAATGACAACATCAGGTACTCAAAATAGTGATGTGCGTTAGTGTTGTTTTACGATTCATTAATTGCGATTTTGCATGCGATGTTGCAAAACCGATTGTGTTCCATGTGACCGGTGACGGATCACAGTGAAAAATTCATTGAGTGCAGCATTCATTAGTAAAGCTGGAGCGAAACGGTGTTTACATGCATTACAGAAAGCGGCCATACAGGTTAGAGAAATGTACCCATTTACCAATATCGTAATTGATTGTATCATTCATTATTATAACTGATTGGAAACCTAGATTCTAAATATGTAGTAAAATTACAAAGTGTTGAATTTGTTTATTTGGTTAGTTGGATAAAAGTATTGTTTAATATACAATGTCTGGTAGAAAGGAGTTAACAATAGGTATAGGTATGCAAACTTAACAGTTTCAACTAGGTCACATGACATTGTACAAATTAATCGAAAGGCGCTCGACCAATCTAGTTACCAAACTATCCAAAACATCCTTGTAAACTGACCTTTTGAACATCGTAAACGTTTTAACAATTTCCTAAGTACACAGAACATTTCCCGCAGTCGTAACAATTTTAGTTATTAGACACGAGTTACCTAAGAGCTGAATAACCGTGATTATGTCCGATTGTTTAGCTACGGTGTTATTTTATTGTCACAGCACTGCCGTGTAACAAATGACATACGCAACTCTGGCCGCGAAGGTATTTTTATTATGTCCAGTGTACGTATTGTTGTTTGTTTACATCACTATGATTGGCGGTATGTGTTGTTCCGTTCGTTGAAAAATGGGTCAATCGTAGTAGTAGCCCGTACCTGTACCCACAGCATTATCCGAACTGTATCATAGATCATAATACGCAAATGACTTTGACGTGTAGCTTGCACCGCGCACCGGTACAACACTATAAACATAGTGTTAATGAGCAGCGAAACTAATTTAGCTTAAATTATACTTCAATAGCCGATGGTGTCCAATTGTCACAAATTGAACAGCCCAGTACAAATCTATGTCATCAAGTGTATAGTTAGATGTTTTAAAACTGTCTATATGACGGCGGCATACATAATGGTACTTGTTTTGGAGTTGACCATTTTCGAATTTTACTTGTGGAAACATAATTGATATGAATATGACGCACGTCGCCTTTATTGAATTAATAGTGTAGGCTATATTACTGTGCCCATACGAGGTCAGTTAGTTTTATTACTTGCATAATTAGGTATGTGTGTTAAAAAGTTGATTATCCTATTTAAAAAAAGATTACAGGACAATCTTTGACAAATCGAGCGTACTAGCTACGATAGATTTAATATTTAATCGATATAAAAACTTAAATATGTACATACCAAACATCCATTACTCAAGATTACTCAAGACTTCGTGATCATCACACAAATAAATGCCCTTTCCGGGATTAGTATCCAGGAACTATTGCTTCGTAGGCAGGGTCACTACTAGCTAGGCTCCACCGGTAGTATTTCAGTTGAAAATTGTTAGTAGGTATATCTAAGTTGCACTCGTGAAATTGGGTTTGCGCACGTAATGCAATTAAATAAGTTACGTATCCAATCATTTAATGGGCATAAGCGAGCATCCTTCAATTTTCGTGGCATGAAGCAATGTAACCAAATCAATTCGCAACTGGGTCTAATGAGTGAAATACTCATTATACCTGCCTAACCCGAAACTGACATTAACCCAGATGTCCGACTGGTGTTGTTCATGGCAAATAAGCTACTTTGCGTAGGAAGTTGGGTAATGTGTGCAACTGTTTCGAAGTAACTATACTTATAGGTACCTACTTCATACTAATGGTCTATAGAAATATACATTGTAAGCTATAATCTTGTTATTAATGATGTTGCTTATAAGCATACGTACTGCCGTTATAGGCATATTACCGCTATTCTCAAACTTTACTTTGCAAAGCGCTGCATGGGATACCTAATGTACCTGTAACCTACCGACCTTGCCTTATTCCTCAAGTAGGTAGGGTACTTATTTTCAAATGCTTTTTTCTAAGACGGTTGTGGCAATATTACTATTATTATATTTGCGAAAGTTGGCTTGTTTGTTACTCAATCACGGCTCAACCGATTTGGACGAAATTTTGCACGAAGATAGTTTATAGCCTGGATTAAAATATAGGATAGTTTTTATCCCGCGTCCACGCAGACGAAGTCGCGGGCGGAAGCTAGTAGAGCATACAACATCCATGATGGACGCTTCTGACTCCATCAATAACACTACATAGAAGCAGACCCCATCTCCATATTTTACCTCCTTAAGGGATGAGTTCTGAGTTAACCGGAATCATGCCGATACTCAAACTATGTCAATTTGGTATCTCCATACTAAATTTCACCACAATCGGTTCAGCAGCTGGAAATGGATCAGCACACTCTTCAGAATCGTGTTAAATACGAGGTACAAATACATATATCTAATTATGTTGGACATTCAAAAGGGATTCTATAGCAACAACATAATTAATGTCTGGCCCCTAGCTATAGACAAGGTCTAAAACCTGATCGCCTTCGAAATGACTCCACTAGACTTGGACCCATTATAAAGTTAATGTGATGGATTAACACCTCGCACGCCATTTTAATTGCGCGCTCGGGATCTCATGATCTCAATCAAATAGTACATAAACTATAGCCTAGGTTGTGTTTACTTTTCTAGGCGTACGATTTCTCAACTATGTTGGTAATATAGCAAGCGGAATCATTTTTTGAAGTGTTGCACTAAACTGAATTCTTACGACTCATTATTTTACTTACATTATAATTAGATTATATTGCAATTAGTGATTCCGATAATGCCGTAAATAATGCATAGCGAATATTCATCTAAACTAAAGCTAATGCAAATATTTCTTTTTTATTTTATAATATTGGGTTCACATCTCAATCGAATTTCAATATGTTTTGCGCGCTTATTCTGTTTACATAGGGAGGTTACAAAAGACAAAGGTAATTTCACGCCAAATTTGCGATTGGGATAGGTACCCTTCATTCATTTCCTGATCAATTTATCGAGTTTATCATTTTACTTAATCCACAAGAGACTAAAATTGAAAGTGAAAGGGTGGCAACTTAGGTGCCGAACCTCATTAGCGCAAACCACTCGTCTTGGTTATTAGCTTTATAAATTGGTTTGTTGTGAGACGCAATTCGCGGGCAAACCGCAGCCATTTGCGCTTTCTCAGATCAGGGTACATTGTTACACATATCCAATAAGCAATTTGACGACCACCGTAGCCTAGTGGGTAGTGACCCTGCCTACGAAGCCGGAGGTCCCGGGTTCGAATCCCGGTAAGGGCATTTATTTGTGTGATGAGCATGAATATTTGTTCCCGAGTCATGGATGTTTTCTATGTATTTAAGTATTTATTTATCTATATATAAGTATGTTTATCGTCGTCTAGTAGCCATAGTACAAGCTTTGCTTAGTTTGGGACTAGGTCGATTTGTGTAAGATTGTCCCCAAATATATATAATGAAACCAGAGGTACTCCTAGCACAACTTGCTGCAAAGTCGCGTTGCACGCTGCTTAACGACTCCTGTCTCACTCACACTGCAAATTAAAAAGAAAAGGGTAGATTTCCTCGGTTCAGTTCTGCTAGCCACGTACTAGCCCGTTTAACGAAGCAACAAAGTTACAATTAAGCCTAAATTGGCAACACTGAGGCGCTAGACCAATAACGGGTGGCCGTTTGATGTGACCAGTGTTGCCGGTTTAGTAGCGGAGCGGATCTAGTAAATCTACTTCTAATTTTCACGGACAAGAACTCGCGCGAGATAAATTACCCGTCTCCGTATAAGAGTTCTAATTAGAAGTCAGTCTTGTGCTAGCTTGTGCATTATGGTCCTTCGAGTCGGATTTTATTAGTGAAGAAACAGTAGGAAACACTTTCTAGCACAATAGGTTTTATCGTCACGTTACGGCGAAAACCGAATGCCAAAGGCCAAGTATGAATAATGCGTGCCATAACATCTTTCTCCCCGCGCCGCAGCGCCGTGCGAGCATAGAGGACTAAAATTTCCGTGCTTATGTTGGTTGACCGATATAGAGGCAAACGTTCAGAGCAAGTGCATTGTAAAATAAAATGCCAAATGATGACATGGAGAACCATAATTCTCTTTGCCCCCACGGACGTCCTCTCATAAATTACACGCTGAACACTGCCTATATGACCGTTACAGAACCACGCACAGTGACCAGAGCAACGGTTTCTAATTGAAACCTAGCCATTACTGTCGCCGATGGGTTGCGACTGGCGACTTGTGGGCGTGGATGTTGAGTCGCATATCCTTTCCGAAGACAGCGACAAAACAATTTGATGTGTCGCGGATTTGGATTGGAACACTTTTGGCATAAACGTGCTGTTGTGTTTGGCTGCCAGATTAACTCATTGACCGCTAATCTACGCTTGTAACGCTACGCCGTAGGGCGTAGCGCGTAGCAGCTTAGGGTGGGTTGCATCTTTGTATGGAAAGCATGATTGTATGGAAAGGTTGTCAAGTTTCTATGCAATAACAGCCGCCGACGCCATATTTAACGTTGATCGGTATGTGATGTAATCGTAGGTTGGTGTAACCCTTAATCTCCATATGAAGCCAAAATCGCCCCGTACCCCTCTGACTATGTGTGTTGTGACTAGCGTTGATAGGTTTGCGTCTCCAAACGCAAGTAAAGTAAGGGCTAGAATAATTGGAAGCTATAATCGCGGTTCTACAAAAGGAATCACTATTTTAGACCAATAAGCAAGGATCGAAAATGGACAGCTACATAATACATTCAAACTATTTTTTATAGTCGTCAACTTTAATGATTGAGTTAAGACTTCGTACACCAAACTAAAATCACATACTTTTTACTATGGAGGTCCCAACACAACATTTTACAACTGTTTATAAAATAAATTAAATTCGACCAATCACGTGGCGCCTTTACTGAACTAAAAGGTCGCCGTCATGAGTACAGAAGAAAAGTAAAAGACATCAACGACAGAAAAAAGAAAAATCCGTTGGCTGCAATTCGTTTCAGCAGGGCTTAGATTTTCAAAAGATACCAAGTTTTTTGAATTTGTTCAGTTGAATCGAAGAAAAAGTGTTGTATACAATAGATATAATTAGCTTTTTTAAGTCTCGTAACTTAATTAGGCCACTCAGCAAACTTCGTGGCCTAAATGTGGTACTCGACTGAAAAAGCTTACATTATATAACGATTGCATAAAATACTATTACTTGTGTGTTAGCACTGCTCAAAAATACTATTTTGTAAAGAACTACCTACGCGTAATACCTACATGTATTTAGGGTAATATACACGTTGTACGTTGTAGGTTGTTGTAGGTAGTTGTTGTGTAGGTACTAGGTACGTACTCGTCCATACAAAAAGAGAAAATATTTTTCCACTTCTAAATATTTTCCAATCCCAGTATTATTTTGTACGTTATTGACATAGTAAAACACTAGGTTTATAGGTTATCCTTTTTTCAAAATGTTGCAATAAATTCAAACTTATAGGCAAATCCAATAACTTTTTTTTGAATGGCGAAACATATAATATATTATGCTGAAGGGATCGAAATCAAAATCAAAGAGATTTGTTAAGATTTAGTTAGTGGAAACCGTTTTCTCCCGAAATTGAAATTTCTTCAGAAAAGTAGGTACCTATTGTCAGTCGGGAGCTGCTAACTGCTGCAAAGCTATTCTTCCCTCTTAAGGTTGACTGATAAAGAATGCTTTATAGCATTAAGTCGCATTTTGTACTATAAGTTCGTCTTTTGTGCAATAAAGAGTCAATAAATACAATCGAATCATAGGAGCCAAGGTTTAAACAATTAATAGTACATTGTGATACAAGTGAGGTATGTTGATAATTACACCAGAGGCGAAATTGTTCACGCGAACCGCAGGTGAGCGTGATAAGAAAGCCGAGGACGTAATTATCAAAGCTCACGCGTTTCATTTGACGTTTTTCAACACATTTTGCGAGGAAAATACTTTTTCATACGATGAAAATTTTATAGGCCTGCCAAATTATTTACTTTACTAAATGATGACAACAGGTTTTTACTCACAATTGCACATCGTCGCCAAAAATTTCCAGTGGTGTCCATTCTATTTATCACTTTTCTAGTCACCACGAGTCAACATTTTTGATAATAACCATACACGCATTAACAATGTTTACAAATATTTGTGAAATAACCTACAATGGCGCGCAACATTTTTTTTTTGTGAAGTTTGCGCAGTGCGCGCGCATCTGTTAAGCCAGACTTGGATAAAATCTCTAAAGAGCCAATACAAAATAAAATAAATATTTTCGTTTTGTAAAATTATATCTTTATTAATTCATGTAAAATGTTATCAAAAGTGAATAATTATACTAAATTAAACGTTTCTATATCATATACAAAAAAAATAGTCAATTAATTAACAAAAAGGATCTAATTTGTTTAGTCGAGTAAGAATCCATTTGCCGAGAATTTAAAAAAAGTTGTACTTTCTGTACAACCCGGTTAATTTAAGAATGCACCGTGTTCATGCATACATCTTGCTGCAAGCTGCCAACGTGACTTAATCGGGAATCGGGATATAACCGAACAAACAAGTGTTGTACAATGTTATAAAACACGCGTGTTTAATATCCAGGATTATGAGCCAATACATAAGATACAATAAGAGATAATGATACAATAAGAGGTACGTTACGAGCAATTCTGTTGAAAACGTATTATTTATTATATCGATTGTCACAGGGTGTTCTGTGTCGATCACATGTACAATAGTAGCGCAACAATGTCTGCATTCGCTGAAGCCAACTATAACTATACCTACTTAGTTTCATACACGTCAAACGGACGTACGTAATGAAAAGAGTTATGCAGAGATACATTACAATTATTAAGCCGTAAAAATCTTACAAAGCCAGGTAGAGAATGAAAATTACAACAAAAACTAAATTGTAACGCGTTGTGAACACGTACAAAACATCGTTGATAAACTCAAAACGGATTTAATTAATAACTTGTTTACGTAACTTTGCAAAGTTTATAACTCATCTAAATCTTACATTTGCGTAACATATAGATATGTAACTATATTTCCTTCTTTCCCCTAGAGAATGCTTAATTGAAAAGAACTCAATAACTTCACATAAAAAAGGCTTCATAGATCTTTACAATTCATAAATATAAGCTCTTTTGTGTACGCCCAATAATTACTAAAGCGTAAAAACCCGAAATGACGTATCTTCATACAAATGTTTAAGCTAATTAAAGCGTTTTGGTATTTAGCAGTTGCATGGTTGGACACGCGTTAGTAATGAACATAATTGCCGAGTTATACGACTATTCGAGTGCTCTATTTATTAGGCTACGTTCTCGGCGTTCTACTTCATACTAATCTTCTTAATCTAAATCATCCTTAAGTCAATCCCATAAGAGATATATTCGCCTAACATTAGATTTAAAAAGGTATGGTTCTGCTTACCTTGCTGCGTTCGTATCGTCATCGTCGTCTATAGCCATGATAAAACGGTACATGTGAAATGAAATTGTAGTGCTCATAAACCGTTTTAGTGCGGCGTTCTACTTGTAACAAACCCACTTTTACCACGAGTCAAACGTGATCAACATAATATTGTCGTAGGTATGAATGAACTGTCATCACTCCTATAATTTGCACGTTTAGACTATCATATTGCACGTTATATTATAACTATTTATAACATAACTCTGTTAGTTTATGAAAACTTATTCTGTTATTGTTTGTTTCAGCTCTGGGAAGCGACAAATCGGCTCCAATGTCTTAGCTAGGTAATTTTTCACATAATTTTATGATATCTGACTCCTTGCTTTAAAGCACATCACACAATATTAAATTTAATACCAACCATAACCAATATTCACTTCATTGACGTGTTGACAGCGCCATCTATCTTATCACGTGCACACTACAATAAGCGTACGCGAGCTGCGTACTACGTGCTCACCCAACCTTGTACTCCACCATCCCGCTCTATTGTCTATTGCATCGCGTAGTAGTTCGCTGAACTCTCACATGGTGGCGCTAGGTGTTGTAAAATTGTACGTCCACTATTAGATGAATTTAAATTTTAACGAAAACTTTTATTGTTTTAGCCAATTATATCGATCATCGTCGTTCAACTCTTCGGGCTGCGGCTCGGGAGGAGAGCCGGCTGATGACATGTACTCGGATGTGTCGCTGGAAGAGGATGTCCAGGGACTTAATTATAAGGTAGGTGGATTAAGTAGTTTTCAGTAGAGACAATCCCATCGAACTGCGTTTCATCAAGATAATTTAAACTTATGCCGCTTGAATTGTACCTAAAAGTGGTCGTTTCTACCATTGTAGACTTATGCCTTTTGGAATACCCACTGCTGATTGTGGTACACGTAGTTATCAAAGACTAGTACCTAAATTAACCTACTACACCCCATTATCACAATTAAATATGATTTTCAGCATATATCGCTTCTATTGTACCCAACAGATGTTTCTATCGTTGTTGACTTATGCCTTTTGGACTAGCAACTGCTGATTGGTACGACCTGCTGGTTTCATCTTATTTTTAGTACTAGTCAGACACGCGTTAGTTTAACAGAGTTATCTTACTCATCCTGTCACTTTGAGTCTTCTGTTTATTGCTTTATCGATAAAAGCGCACGCATTACACCTCCGCAGACCGGCTCTGCACTCCGCAACCCAATTTTAAATACCGACGGATATATTTTCAATAAATCAAAAATTGATTGTGAATTGATTTTCATCTGAACTTATGGTGAGAAGACTATGTTTGAATCATACCGTTATCATGATTCATCAATGAACGAACAATACTGTCATACCATCTCGTTAGTCATTTTATATAACAAAGTGATCAATTATTTTCCAAGAAACTGAAGCGGGCTTCTAAGAAAACCTGTCTTATGTCAGTGTTTTCACACCTAATAGTGCTCTTAAACGTGTCACTCATTGCTTATCATTTTTATTAGTCTATCAGTATTAAGTGGGTATATCCCCTTCCTTAACTATTCGTCTATATCTATACTATAAGTACCTACATATACTTTAGTACTAATCGGATACAATGTAGATTTTAGAAGGTCTTTCCTATGAAATGAAATTTTAATATTTATATCAATAATATAAATAAGTAAATGATATTATTTTGATATTCAGAAAAAATAATGAAGAGGGTAACTTCAGACAGTAATCAATCATCTGTTTTCAAAAAGTCTTTCACCAACGGATCTTTATAATCTGTTCAATCATTGACATCATGAATTTTGTTTGCGATAAATGTGGAAGACCATGCCGGGCTTGTATCGGTATTAAAAGTCACCAAGAACAAAGTCTCCACAGCAATTCTTAAATCGTCTGAAATAGAGGTAAAAGGCTATGATGATGATGATCCTCTTAAAATAAATCGCTTACTTACCAATATTATTACCAATAAATAGCAGACTCTGATAGAAGTAGGAAAAATAATGACAAGGAAGTAAGTATCCTATGAAGTCCGGACTCCGCTTGCTGCTATTTAATAATTAGTCTACAAACTGGTCAATCATAAATCAATACTATATCCGTTTCCCGCAAGTAATCCCATCCCGTAATCCTATAAATAGGTCCCATAAGTCAGGATGACTTCACGCGGCACTTGGCCAATATTGCTTTTGTCTTATTTATACAAGATCAGTGTTACGCGAAATAAGCCGGTTGCTCATGCGATCCGAAATAAGTATGAGCACGTATGAGTGTGATAAAGCAAAACAATCCCTGGAAGCTCTGTCAAGATTCGTGAAATAAATCCCAATGCTTTTACCATGTCTTGCTTCGATTGTCTTGGCTGCACCACTCCTAAATCACGTGCTCGAAGTCAACAAGTAAGTATACTTTTTGCGTTTACCAAATGGGAGTGATTTGACGAAATTAGACATAATAATAATAGGAACGCGCCCATCACTCTCCTGCAATGCAACAATGCAAACAGCTGGCGCGAATGGAACAAACGAAGTAAAAGAAATCTATTCTTGTTTGGGTGTCAGAACAACCTTGCTTCTATTGCCGTCAACTTCACGAACGTTACCTGACAATGACATTTGCCGTACATTTCCCGCTTAAAGTAGCGATAGTATCCAGCGACCATCTTTACTTCTAGAAATGTCAGGCGAATTGTCGTTGTCAGAGCTGACAATTCTCAAGTAATTGGCCCACTACAATAAATATAGTTTCATTCAATTTATTCGGCTTTGGATACATAGGTACCTACTAAACATCAATGCCTAGAGAAATATAAACCATGCGAGAACTAAGAAGAATAGGTAATATGATAATGCTCATGTGTTTCTTATCATCAACAACAAGGTCGCTTTGGCAATCAACCAAACTGCACATAAAAACAGCTACTTTTACACGTCGGAATATAAGTTAGTCAGACTCTTCCGTCAAGGGCTATGGGTATACTTGTTGCTTGTTGCCAAAGAAGTAGCCACACTTTTGTTTTTATTTTTAAATATTTTCTTCTTCTTAGGGTGTCATATCTTAACAGATGTCGCCCATTATGGTAAAGTCTTCCCTGCTCTTCTCCGTCCTGGCAAGAGTGGCGGCGTCGATAGATTCAGTCCAATCCCTGACATTTGCAAGCCACGTTGTTGTAGGTCTTGCTCTATGTCCTCTAAATTTTTTTTCCCGTCTATTATGTTCCTTATCACATAATATTTATTGTTTACCTATGTAAATATGGCCAAAATGCTGGTTTCTTTCTTTTTATGTTGACTACGAACTACGAGCTCCGTTTTCTTCTTAATTTTGTTCACTACGGTTTCATCTTTATAGTTTGTCTGTCCGTGATATTTTTAACATTCTTATATTAAGCCACATTTCTAATGCATTCAGTTTCTTAAATCTTTTCTTTTACCTAGTCTAATAAGGTATTGGTCGTTCCCAGCCCCCAGCCCAGACATAAAGCATTCGTTCCTCCCTCTCGCACTTGCTTACTTGTAAGTAATATTCGACATAATTGCGATCATGCTAGCTGGGCAGATAATGGTAATGACCTATCGACCATTCGACCCTGCCCTGGCACTGACTTACACAAGTGACCAAAAGCGTACTTATATAGGTAGAGGCTTTCAAAGCCGCTGAATATTTAAAAGGCACCTAACCTAACTGCGCTTTCGCAGTAACTTAGGCAAATGAAGATGTGCCAAAGATGACTAACACACACTTTTCCTAACTGCATATGAAACTCACTAGTTGCTAATTACCTAAATATACCTCGTAGTAATATTATTTGGCAGAATGATTAAGAAAATTGCAGAGACTTTAGGTCAGGTTCAATGTACATGTGTACCAATCAATAGGCACTACCATAAGTAGGTATTTATCTTTATCAACATTTATGGCGTGATTAATGAATGTCGTGATAGAAAACAATCGCCCATCAACTTTAGTTTAATCTATCCCATCGATCACAGGTGGAAATATGCCGTTAGACATTCCCTTTCCCTACCACGTTAACCATAATTAATATGAATTTGACATAGGGTAATATATGTAGGGTATACACGTAACATATACAATATATCTGTCCAATGACCCTGAGGGAGGGGTACAAACAATGGAACCGTGCCGCGTCATTTATTACTGGTCCTCAGCGGAAACGCCTTGCACCCGCGTCCGGCATTGCTGGCCCATATTCACGACACATTATGCACTCGACTGAATGATTCCCCGAGTGCATTTTGAATGACCCTTACATTCGTAACGGTTACGTGTAATCTGAGGTCGTACTTATACAGTTGAAAACTATAGCGACGCGCACATTAAACATTGTGAATAACGGCCCGGTCCATTACGATAGTGATTTTGTTACTTCTAAAACGTCACCATGCCCAACAAGAACACTAAGTACTAAGACTCTTCGGATATAGTTTTGAATGCGTAGGTACCTACTCGTACTTGGTCATTTCTACACTGCCTCATGTTCCATAGTTTGCCTAGAAAATGCGTCGTTTTTGAAAATAGCCCCTCTAAAGTGCATCTGTATTCAATTGGGAAATTATAGTGACCGTTTCATGATTGAACGTCTAATCTGTACGTCGTCTATTGTGTATTTTGAAGTTACTCATTCGTATACAAAGAACTACTTATCTAAATAACATTTAACCGACGATAAATTTAAATTGACTTAACCGTTCATTTTGTGTTTGTGTTCCATTGTGCCAAATTCACCTAGTAAGTTCACTATTATCATTCACTAGTGTAAAAATATCTTAGATATGTCGGTATGTAAATACATACACCTTTACACCTGATCGTCCATTAGGTACCATGTGAAATCCTATTTCGCCAAACGAAATAAAGTTAAAATTAAACAACTACATAGATCAGTTGCTATTTCTAGTGGGGCAGAGTGCTCGAACAAATTGTCGAAAATGTGGACACGCTGGACAAAAGCACCAATTTTTTTTCAGGTACTTGTTAGGTCCATAGCTTTAAGTTTATGATAGGAACCAACTCCTCCGTCGGCCATCTTTAATTTTATGGCGGCCATTTTCAATTTTAGTTTATTTATCAATATCCTGAGTTCTATTTAACGTTGAATGACAAACTTAGTGTCTAAATATACATATTTGGGGTCAAGTAATTCAACTAGATAGTACATACTACATATACGGTTCTAGAGATATACCGATTGTTATGGGCGGGCAAAAAAACGCCATAAAATTACGTTTCATGTATGTGAGCACTGTTTATTTTTTTACTTTCGTGAATGTATGTTAAAGCGACAATAGTAACACTACTTCTGTGAAAATTTTAACAGTCTAGCTATTGCTGATACGCAGACAGCCGGATGGAGAGCGGAAGCTCAAGAACAGGGTTCCGTTTGATATCCTTTGGTAACTCGACTCTAAAAACTATCTAGTTGAATTCCTTGACCCCAAATATGTATATTTAGACACTAAGTTTGTCATTCTACGTTAAATAGAACTAAGGATATTGATAAATTAACTAAAATTCAAAATGGCCGCCATAAAATTAAAGATGGCCGACGGAGGAGTTCGTTCCTATCAAAAACTTAAAGCTATGGACCTAACAAGTACCTGAAAAAAATTTGGTGCTTTTGTCCAGCGTGTCCACATTATCACCTGAAACTGTCCTACTAAGGAATCGCGCGACGAAAATCCCTGAGTTAATTTAGTACTTACGTTAATAAACTGACTGACCCTTGGATTAACAAATAACGTATCTATGATATTGTACAAATACAGAACGCGGTGACTCCAGATTAGCCTCGGCTTCCGTCCTAATTTACAGTCATTCTGTCATTCACGTCAATATATAACACCGAGCCAACTGGACTCCGTAGGCGGTCCCACTTTGCTATTGTTATTAAACAAACTTACACGTGCAGTTCATGCTAGCCTGGAATTCCGCAAGGCGTAGGAATGCACACTATACTTGTGCTATTCACAACTTGTTTCACTTCAACTCAACTATCACCTCTTGTGGCCCTGGTATAAGATCTTAAGATACTAATACTTTCATGTTTAGAAAGATCTTTATGTTAAATACAAAGAACGCTCACAAGCACACAAACGAACTCGCTGGGGACCAAGTAAAGATGGCAGATTCTGCAGTGAGACCAGAGATACTAGATACCTTGTCTTGCCTAAAATTAAGAGGGAGAGTATGGTTAATGAAAAGTAAAGATGGCAGATACTGCAGCGAGACCAGAGATACTAGATACCTTGTTTTGCCTAAAATTAAGAGGGAGAGAGTGTTCGATGGAAATACCTCTAGAAACACGGAAAGTCACAAAATCTGATTATGGCTTAGGAGCCGATCGCTGCAAATAAAGAGAGATCTTTATTATTTTTCTTCTGGTGTTTGACTCGCCGAGTAATCACCTAACCGTCTCCATGGAAGATCAGCGCTGGCCATCACGCCAGTACCATGCTCAGATTGAAACCTGTCTTCATACCTTTATTAGATAGGTACTGATTTTTGTATTCTGACTTCTGTTCTGATCGTGTTTTGATATTGTCGGAATGAATGCTTATTATATTCCAATAAGATAATAACATTCTAAGTATACAATAATGACCGTAATCGGAGTCTGATTTCAGTATTCACCTGGGTGGCTACTGGCTATCACATCTTACTGTCAAGTCGAGTTGCGCTTGACTTAGGGACTCCTGTCTCACTCGCAGTGTGCAATTTAGAAAAAGGAGAGTAGATTTTATGGTCTCGCGTCGCGCCGCGTCAGTAATACTAGTCCCACTTAGGTCAGGTGATATAAGCTTTATGAATACTTAACGTCCATGCGCAAACGCACGATTTAATTTACCCACCTGTAGATAATGCACAATGGGTGTCAGGAGAAACCGCGTGCCAATCGCATTGACGGAAGTAGAGACAAGAGTAGGAAGGGAATATCTAGACTTCTATACAGAATTGGTGATTCTAGGGACAATAGTGAAAGTTAATTAGAAACCACTGTTAACTTGCTATGGTTATATAAGCGTAGGTATCTTGGGTAAGCCTGAACGTACGTTCCGTATACCGTGGTAAAGGGCAAAGTATAGACAAACACTACATACACTTCGCTTTAGTGTCGATAATATTTTGTTTTGTTCCACGTAATTACGTTTTATACCTACAACGGTTAAGGCTAGTAGATATGTAAAATGTGAAATGTACTTAGATAAGAAAAAATATGTTATTATTAATTTTGAATTTTTAGTTGGATACTACTAAAGAGACGGGTGAAGAGTACAGCATGTCAAACTAACATTAGAGGGACACAGTAAAAAAATATTTGAAAAAGTTACAAGTCGCCCTCTGAGATCGCATTGCAAACACTTGTTAGCCCCTGAAGCAAGGCCAAGGGCGATAAATAATCCCGGGAGAATTTCTTTACCGCCCATACTCTGCACAATATTTCACGTCTTCGCCAGGCCGAGAAATAAAAGAACTTGAAAATGGATTATCCACTTTACGGACACATGTAACGTTAAACACATATGTACGGATGTAGTGCATAATGGTTTCCCATCGTTTTTTTTCTCGGAAACGTTTGTATTTGTCATGCTACTTCAATCGGCCTCAGTACTTTTTGTACCGAGACTGACTGAAATAGTAAGACACGTTCGTACGTTTCCGTGAAACAACGATGGGAAACCATTATGCACTACATCTGTACCTACATTACCTGTAGTAGCAAAGAGCCGGGTCATCCTAAGTTCTAATGTTTTAAACTACAGGATACAAGTCTCAGCGCTATTTTAAACTAAGTATGGCTGGCGGCGTCAATAAGTTACTATTAATAGTATTTGTTTTATATGTCCTCCCTTCCTTCCTCTTTCTTCTAAAACAAATTAATTATGTACGTTTTCATTTGATAGTCCAATCATTGAGCACCAGCGAACAATGGCGACTTTCGTGCGGTGGGTGGTATCATTGCGTGGGCTAAGTGTGCCAAGGATCGCCGGGAGCTGGCAATGCTGGCATCTCCTACACGTCAACAATTAGTGATGCACAACTTCATTGCCACTTGTCACTTAAATTTCCTTCACGTCAATTCAATACTTATAGACGATGTTTCGAGGAATGAGTAACAAAACACGCATGACTTGAGCTGTGTACAGTATAATATGCTGGCTGGTTTTAACCATTTTTTCTCGCGCCGTGGAACTAAGAGTGGTTACAAACGGCGATTTTTGAAGCGATACAGTACCTATCAATGCAGATGACTAGTGTCACGAATTCATGTCGCGTGTTCATGAAACGCGTGTATTTGTATCGCTGTATAACTATAAGTAAGTCACAGTGTAACCGCTGTTCAATAGTTCCTCGGTGCGTGGAATATCATCACAACCATCCCTCACGGATCGACAAAGGAATTGACGGATAAAACACTAAATTATATTTTATTTATCTGGATTGGCGCCAGCAATACGGGTACCTACCTACTTTAAAATCAATGAATCGAATATGAATCCGTGAATTACCTAAGTAGGTATATATGTCACTAATCTTGCTGCTTTTCAACCGACTACAAATAATCGGAAATGGTTATTATTAGACTATATTTTCAGAACAAAATGAAAACCTTTTTATTTTTTTATTATTATATATTTATTGAAAAAAACAACAGAAGCAAATGTACGACAGTATTAGGTAGGTAAGAAAGTAACCAATGTTTACATATGTATCTATATGCACTTAATTCCTAAAATGCTCTCACTGAGACAGCGTCGAATTTAACATCATAATACGTACTACGAACTAGGTAAGCTGATGAGCGCTCTTACGTAACCTTCTTATTAAAACAACCCAGAAATAGATTGCCTAAACCGATCAGTGATACGTTAGCTACCTACTATCATACTTCACATTACAGATCATACAATGACGGATGGCCTAAATAAACGGTTATCGTTGCGTAAACTGACGGGTTAGATGTGTCTGTCTTAATCACGGGTTATCTTTTATCGTCAGCATGTATACGTATCAACAAAAACGTCAACATGGTTATCTAACGTGTTATTGCACTGCAAAAATGTTCGTCAAGTGAAACGGAAAGTGCGAGACGCGTGCGAAGCAATTGTGTGCAGATTAACGCAACAAGTTTACAATCTAGTTGTTATATCTACCTATATATACCTTTTCGTAAAGGTACTTAGTTCTTACCACATTGTAAGAGAGATTATAATTGCTTGTTATATGTAGCACTTAGCGTACCTACTCTGTCTCATAAATTTTAATACCACGCACTAAATTTCCGTAAAACGTTATTCATCTGTTTTTCGCGAAGCTGTTTTATTTCATTCATTTTCTTCCCACCACCTTGTGTTTTCTTGAATAGACTTAATCTAGGTAGGTATTTGATTCTTCTTTCCCATGCTTTAAAAAAGCTAGGTACTTTTTGTCATTTTGTTATTACTTTAACTGCACGAATCACTTTTGGTTTATTTATTTAAATTCCCTTCATGTTTTGAACTGTCTTATTCAAAACTATAATTGTAGGATTTAGGTACGTATTTGGCGTCAACAGCGTTTTAACATCCAAATATCGATCTAAAAATAATATTGGCACAATGGCTAAACACGGGAGTTAGGGCAATGGCACCAATCGCGGACGGCTTAGTGCTATAATTTGCTCGATAAATAATACTTCTAACCGTTTTTGGGGCGCAAAGATCCATGCGTTGGGAACGCTATATCGGGAGATCTAGACCAGATATTTTTAATTATAACCATAACGAATACTGTGATTAAGTCGTGAGATGACACCGCGGGAAACTAAAGCGCCATAAAAAGACTAAGATGACCTAGATAAGGAGTGTAACGACTTGAGTCTGTTCACGCTTGGCTCCGGAAAAATTAAAACTTTACCTGATATGTTCTAGACTATAAACTTCGCGATAAAGGATCATTGTTTTATAGAAAATGCTGATACAGACAGTGATTGATAACTATGATAAAGATAAGAGCTTGTTTTCCACGAGATACCAGTACTGTAGATATCGGAAAAGACGCTTCTCAAATCAGAAAAGAGATTAAATGAACCGAATCCATACTTCCAATACTGATTCTACTACTTAGCTTCCGCCTGCGACTTCGTGTGCTATCTAGTTGTAAAATATACAAAACAAGTGTGTACCTATGTATGTATATATATGATTACCTTGACCCTGAGTGATGTCTTCACTATGGTTGAACGCGGAAAGTCATATGTGGGCCGGTTATCATCATCAAGTCATCATTGTGCTCACCGCGCATGAACCCGAACGGTTTTACTACATATCTAAAGAATCTTAAGATATTGTGAACCTTATGGCATTGACATAGGGTCTACAAAAGGCCATATAATGTACCTATAGAATCGTAAGATATTGTGAACCTTACTGCATTGAGATAGGCTCTACAAAAGATCATGTAAATAAGATTTTCTTTTGTGCGTTCAGCGTGTTTCTCAACTGGAATTGATAGTGACTTAAACACGATCAATTTGAAACCGCGACCGTTGCGTAAGTTGAAGTTGAACAATTTGACAAGAATATGTTAAAACACGTCTTTTAGAGCTTGCTCATAACAAGAGAGGTTAATAGTTACCTATATATTATTACTTATTAAGTACTTACAATATAAAACATGTTATGATTATGGATACAGATAAAGGTAACCATAAGTTAGAAAACTAATACTTATAAAGTTGAGAACGCTTATCGTAATGGGGTTGGCAACTGTCAAATGTCAAATGTTTGACTAGATGGCGCCATCATAGGTTTCCCCAATCTTTAGCCTTTTTCTTTGGGATTTGGCTTTTAAACGGCTTGACTCTAAACAAGGAAATTCCGAAAAAAAACAAGAATTTGATAGTTTTGGTAGGACTGACAAGTTCAACCCCAACCCATTCCTGAATTTATTATCGTCACGCTGTGAGTGCTGTGACGCGTGTCAAGTTGACCAAACACTAGTATATCACTTTACGATAAAGTGGAAAATCAATGCAAAATTCTGATTTTGGGTTACAATTTAGGGTGTTGTAAAGAATTTAATATGCATACCTTGAAAGTAAAGTACCTATATCGTGAGGTTAATACCCGATTAGTTTTGTTAAATGTAGTGTCTAGCACATTTCGCTAGCGGATATCATGAGTCATGTCGACATACATCACACATGGCTGTCACCAGATGCTATACCTAATTACTAATGTGGGAAGGTTAATCGAAGCTAGTTGAGGCTACTTGTGATTCAAGGCAATGTTACGTCACGATATCTGATACCTTCATTATTATTTCATTCCTCCTCCTTCATTATTACATCCTTTAGTAGAAGGTTCAATAGGTTCATGTATGTGGACTTCTAACACTTTTAGTGCCAGGAACCCGCTAAAATGGATGCTCTGGCCTAAGGCGCTATTTTTCTACAGTTTTTCGCATGTCATCGGCTACGACCGTAGCGCTACGAAACCGTTGGCACGTATTAAAAAAAGCTTAAATGCCTATTTGTTCAGGATGTGGTTAACTAGTGATTCCGACATAGAAATGTCACCTTTATAAGGCCGGCCACGTAGTAGAAGCCTGAAAAACTAAGGAAAGTCAATTTTTTTTTCTCTATCATCTCAGTAGGTAAAACCAATAATTTTAAAATCAGAAGGAAAATGAAATTGTACACGTACGCCCATATTAAGAAAGTAGATTTTTTAAGAATCCGTGCCAAAAAAAACAATAAAAAAGCAGTCTTATTAAACTGACATTAGGTCTCGTCAAAAACATCTCAAAGTAGAATGCATTTGAATTTCGATAAAGCACATGTCCATTCTATTAAACGTGAGTTACTGGACACCCGCTCTTAACTCCATTACCATTCCCATTCCCCTCTCCCCTCGTATGACGTATGACTAATCTCTCAATAAACGAGTCTACTGCCAGGGGAATACAAAACGGAAGCCGAGCATTGCGTGTCTAAGTCTGATAAGACCTCTACTAGGACGCTATCTTGAAAATTGTTCAGGGTTGTATTCAGTGGTGCCCTATTTTCGTAATGACTTCTAATGAGTAGCTAGGCTTTTCAACTTGCTGAAAACATTGTGGAGTTCGTTAAGTAAAATATCTTGAGGTAATCTTAATAATTAATTAATTTGGCACTCTTTGGGGGAGGCCCATGTCCAGCAGTGGACGTCTTTCGGCTGATATGATGATGATGATGATGAATCTTAATAATAATACCTCTTCTAAGAAATGAAACTGCACAGGATGGCCCGCGATCAGCGAGCTATGTCGCCTTAGAGCATTAAGGCCGCTCATAGAGCCAGATATGCGAAAATACCCCAAGAATTATGCTATTTTTCTACGAAACGATGATGTTTCTAGATCTGTGAAAAATATATATCATTCTTGATTATATTATCTTCAATAGCACAGCTTTCGATATTCGATTCGTAACACTTCGCTCGATACAATTCTTTCCCAAAGTAACCTCCAATTTGAAAGTTTATTTCAACTTTACTTGTTTATTTACTACGTGACACTATGAAACAAAACAAGGAACAAAATCAGTCATAATCAAAATAATAATTTGACAGCTTCCGAATTTCAATAATTTGAGGCAATATTTTTATAATACATAAACATCGTAAAATTCAATCGTATAAAGATATCGACTTACGGCCTCCAATGTCTTTCTCCGTCACTCTTTCGAAATGTGACAGTGATCGCTGAGCGGTCGTGCCAGACGGACCTGTACTACTTTTTCCCAAAAAAATGTAATTTAAGATATTCATTAGATTCCAAAAAGCAATGGTTCTAACGTAAGTAAAAAATTATGTTTACTAAACAGTGAAAAGAGTATTTGGTTAGCTTCATAATTACTAAGCATAAACATTACAATCCTCAATACGCATATATACTTGTGAATTTTACCCGCTTAATGTAAGCATTGGCAGCGCAATGGTTTCAGCGATAGGAATAAAGGCGACCTTCAATTGTGCTGAGAGTTCGAATCTCAGCGAGTTTATACTTTTTGTATTTTTTATTCTTCGGACTACATCGAGTGAGTATAATTATTTGATTTATATGCTCTTTTACCCCTACCTACGTAAAACAATACAATTTATCTTTATTTAGGTACAGACTTCAAATGGAATCTCCGATTTTATCAACCGCTGACACTTAAAGTAGGTAACGAATAAGTTCAAATAGACTTTATTTATCTTTATGGTTTTATTATGGTATCTAGAAATATGTTGCGCTGTTGGTTTTCCATGTATCAATAAATAAATAAATAAATAAAAATTCCTACCTATGTCGCGCGTAACTTCGTGCGTTGTGATAAATATATATACCTCCCTACCCATAGCGGCGGCGCGCCGTACGAAGCTTGGTTAGATACCTAAATAATTTTCCATCGGCGCGGATGCTTATTTCTTTATGTTTCGAACTTCGAATTGATCTTCTCAAATATTTGGGCATATTTTGTACTTATTTTCTTAAATTGCTACAAGTACACCTACTTAGTAAATGATTGCCGAAACGGAATAAAATGTCATCAATGATATCATACGAGATACCTACCTACATTATAAGGAATAAAGGCCCCTCATCAGTCATTTCATATTGACCAAGATTATTGAAGAGGTAAATGTACACTGATAAAACCATCCTTTTCTCGAAGCAGTTCTCATGCAGACATAGAAGCTTCAAATTTACAATATATTTAGTGTTAAGTGTAGTCGGTCCACTTTTCTAGATACACCATAAATAACTTTGTAATCCCCTATAAATATTGCCAAGTTGCTGAATTCTATTAAGCAAGCAAATAAAGATTTAATAAGATAATGCCTGAGACTTGGCTCTACGAAATATCTCACAATTTTTTACGGTTGAAGAGTTTCGAAACATAGCCTCTTTTTACATGGAATGTTTTTTTATGGGATTACGTATATTCTTAGTAATAAATAGCAGCGTTTTACCTTTCTAGTTACAAATAGGTAAGCTAGGAAGTAGGTATACGTTCTTTTTTTTTAACCGACTTCAAAAAAAGGAGGAGTTTCTCAATTCGGCTGTATTTTTTTTTTATTATTATTATTTTCGATGTTTGTTACCTCAGAACTCCGTCATTGATGAGCCGATTCGAAAAAAAAATTTTTTTGTTCGTATGTATATACTTCCAGGTGGGTCCCATTTTTTTAAAAATTCAGTTAGATGAGGAATTGAGGGAACTCTTCAATTTTATTAGGCACGCGTGTAGTGATTTTGGTATTTTCTGTTATAACTCGTGTATTCACATCCGGAATCATAAATTTGGTGGCGAGGAATTGATGATGAAGACCACAGATGACTTATCGAATTTCCAATTATGTACTTAAAAGTGCAAAAGTACGTCACAGGTTCTGATAAGATTCAGTTGAAATAGGAACTAATGAAATGCCATTGGTGATGATCTTGGGGAATCGATGGAAGTCCTCAAATATTATCGGCCCACATACAGCGATTCGGTTTTTTTCTATAGTAATCAACGTATTTGCTATCGGAAATCAGTTCATATGGTAAATTGTAAAAAAAATAGGAAATGTTCTCGTGGCTTGGCGGAGTACTAAATTGAAGTCGGTTAAAACTTTGTTTTTAAAGTAAATTATTCGGTGAAAACCAGGTACCGAGCACTCGGGGGATGTCTTGGTTATGTGGTATTTCTACCCACTAAAAACTCCACGTCAACCGCCATCTGCGCTGAGTAATTCGGAGGACTCAAGGATCTCGGGTCGAACGCACTAGAGTCATCGCGGTTTACCCCGGCGGGCTCGTTCTGGGCATCTTCGTCGCCTTCTCTGGGGTACATGGCCAAGTGCTGTGGCCTAACCTAACCTAAGCATATATCCACAAATGAAGAATACCTGACTTATAATTATAACACAGGGACAGACACCCAGCGATCGCATAAATGTTCCGTATCTCCGTAAGACTACTAATTTTAGTGTTCCGCGGAACACTAAAACTATAAACGTGATATACCTAGTGTGGCATAAGGAGTTTTAAATTTGTTCCGCTTTCTCAAATTATACAGCCTGAAGATGTAGGTAAGTACTCCTTGTTTCCAAATTTGACAAAGTCTAGACTTAACTAGAACTAACAATACGCGTTTGGACAGTTAATTTAACCAGCATTGTCGCGAAACACTAATTATGTTTCTTATTCGGATTCCGTAAATATTGAGTGACACTTGTTTGCCAGCGATTTAGCATTTTACCACGCATTTACAAAAACAGTATTAAAATGTATGAGATCGCATTGTTTCCCTCGCAATTGTTTGTCTAGCGCGTTGTATAACACTGTAACACCTATTTGGTTCTGTCGACAATATACTTCTTAACCTACGAACTGAAAAATCTAGTTTCTTTTAAGTAAATGAAATATATTTTTTAATACAGTTGCTCAAAAAGTGGTACTTTTTGTGGCTGCGTAGCGTACGAGAAGCTCAATTTCTCGAACTAGTGCTTTTTACTTTTTAGTTCCATGTGTGTGATTTGATTGGTTTAAGCAAATCTAGTTGGCCGCGCGCCACTAGAATTCTGCTCTGTGATTGGTTGAAAAAAATCTAGATGGCCACGCGCCCCAAGAATACTACTGTATACTGCTCTGTGACTGGTTGAAATATTGAAGCTGCGCGCTTCACTCGCACTGATATGGAAGTGAAGTTGTAAATTTCGTAAAGTTTTTTTCGCAATTGTATTAAAAAACGTCGTTTACAACACGTGTGAAATGTCTTTTACCACTCGTACCGAGTCCTCGTCCTCGGTACTAGTGGTAAAAATACATTCTTTTCACACTAGTTGTAAAATGTACTATTGTACATCCTAGTCCATTCTTTGACATTGCGTTGCTACCTAATAGCAGTTAGGTATTATTGAAGTTTCTTAGCACGTAACACAACTGTTAATCTGTATTACGTAAATTTAAATAAGTAAGACCTATTAGACGTTGTCGAACGCAGCAACCTAATGAAAGAAGATTGGGTGCAATACTTTTAGGAAGTGGGCATTTCGTGGGATCCTACCTACTATAGGTAATTAATTTCATAACAAAGAACGCATCTTTACAACGAATCCATACGTACTTTTTAACTTCGATATGTACTAAGGTTTGGTAAGTACGTGGTTCTATTTCGGTACTCTTTCAAGATAAGGTGAATGGCATCATGTTTACAAGAGGTACGCCATATGGACAAACTCTCTTTACGTAATTAAGCTAAGATGCAGGCGTTATTTAAGAAGTACTTATGTTAATGCAATACGGAGAAACTAAACTAGTTAGATCGTGAAGATTACCCCGCTTCCCTAAAGTCTTTAGTGTTGCATTTTCTACCTAGATAGTAAAATACAGGGAAAATTCTTGTTAGAGGTAGTTCGTCGTAATATAATACCAACATTAATTGTCACACGTAGCATGAGGATATGAGTTCGTGTCTGAAAATGACAATATTTTGGTAAAGGTACCTACCTCATTTATACTGGCTTCCGCAAAATATTCACTTGGGGATTTACCTTTAGCGGTTTCTATTTACTTTCGTTACGTGTACCTACCGGTGTTTGTATAGTAGGTAGGTACTATATGAGGAAAGGATTACCAACTGATACACTTGGTAACTATTGACGAAAATTCAAAATTAACTGTACCTACTGGAATCGACGGAACCTTCGCTACCCCAGCCTGAATCACGTTCAACGGTATTGTTAACAAGGGAGCAACTTTTAAAGACATTAAAAATGCAAATAAAATCTCTTAAGTGTCTGCAATGTCTCCCCATCTGGCGACTGGCGTAATAATGGTGGGCCCCCGTCCGTAAAATTACGAGATCCGTTCATGCAATGGACAGGGGGAGCTCTGAAAGGGGTTATTGCCTCGGCACCTATCAGACGCTGCATATGCGCTGTACAAGTGAATAAAGTTTATTTGTATGTTGTGTGGCTCGGCTGAATGCTGATAGTGTCGTAGTCACCGCGGAGGGGCGCGCCGCCGGTTAGTGCCGATCGCGATTCTGTGCCCGGCTCACGCGTCACGCTACATCGTCCACTGTTCCGATTTCGAAATTCAAATTCCGACCAACATTCCAACTTTAACCAAAGTTTTCTTCTAGACTACCATAGAAAATACGATGTCAACGCAACCGTTGAAAAATTTAAATCGACGGCGCTTTGTGTTACGGGATATCATATTAATTTTACTGTATGATAACAATTAGGTAGTACCTACGGACTGCATTGTTTTGAAGTGAACAGATACCGACCAAAAGACAGTACATGGGATTTTCTGAAGCCACTTATGTGAACTTTGTGACAGTGTTACGTGTAAGCAGTGCAAATTTAATAATAGTCCTGGATTACGTGGTCATTGGTCACCAATACCGCCTTTAAGTATAGTGTGCCATCAAAACTTTAGCTTTATTTAAATGTAACGCACCTATCCTCAACGATCATAGATTAAATAATTTGCACACACGTTTAGGACGGTATCACAGTGTTGATGTTTAAATCGGGATTGTTCAACCGCTCTGGCGGTGCCATGGAACCGGTGGAGGTAGAAGACAGCTTGGAGCTGGAATATGACATGTGGGACGGACAGTTTGACTTCGTGGGGCCTCAGGGACCGCCACCGGAGTCCCGGAGCCGCATATTCTCCGACTCCAGTGTCACGGAGGACTTGTTCACTGGTTCTCCACTGACGCCGCACCTGACGAACGGAACGAATGGTGGGAAGAAGACTGCTGCTCATCAGTGGTGTGATAATCTGTCTGATCAAGTGAGAGACGTGTCTTTATTGATAATTATTTGTTACTTAACTTCCTAGTTAGCGTATAATTCTAGCACTAATTAACTCACTATTTTAAGTTCTAGCGAGCTAACTTTTGTGACCAAAGGTGACCTAACTTACCCCACTTAATTGAAGTCAATAAGTACTGCCTACTCGTACAAATGCGCTAAACGAAAGTATGCAGGTTCTGGGGTCTGACATTAATATTTTTAGCATTAAGTCATCGTCTCCTTGAATTATTTACTCTTCCAATGTTAGCTTATCCCACACGGCCTAGCCTATGTGGGATATTTAAATGCAATCTTAAATTGTGTAATACCTACACAATTCATTTGTGTAAATTCGCATATTAGGTTCCGTATGTCTGTTCGTGTTAAAATAGTACGTAGTGCTGGCGAGAAAAGGAGCGCAACAAGAAATTTATCAGTCAGTCTCTTTAAAAGTCTACTTGGCATAATAAAGTTTGCTTCGAGAAGGAGATAACTAAGGTACCTAGTCTGGAGAAGCGCAATTACTTATAAATAATATTATTGCTTATAGGTATATATTATATACTAGCTTACCATAACTCTTGTTGTACAACTCTACTCAGTTATTATCTTACTACCTGCTGACTTATTACTCGTATCGTATCAAAAGGCTTGTATACCTATTAGTATTAACCGTGTCATCTAGCGTCTGGACCACAGGTCTGGGCGTTACCAGACGTTCGCAAAATGTCCATTGACAATCGGAATTCGTCGACAATGTTCGACATTACAAGTACAGTAGGTACAATAATACCAGCCGGTGCGTAACCGGCCGGCAACGGAACTCGATCGAAATCAAGTGTTTTTTTATTCGGTCGATCGGGCGCGTCGCTATTCCGCGGCCTGCCCGTACCATCGCCGGTGAATTTGTATACTAGAACCAACTTAACCGGGCAGCTTTCGAAACTCTTACCCCATCGTTATAAAGCCCATTGTTCTCTGATTTATGTCTCTACTTACCGTGGTTATACACTGCTGTCACGCGATCTTACCTAGCCTTATATCGGTATTTCATCGACCAAACTGCCTTCAACTTCATATTTACAAAGGCTTCCAGACTATCTGTATCTGCTATCAATTCATGATTGGCGATCCTTATCTGCATTCAGAGTTTGAAATTTCAAACTCTGAATGTCTCTTGAATACAAAGCAATTACCTTACAGCCTTTTGATACGAATTTAATTAAAAATAACTTATTAGCATGTGTCGTATAAATCTAGACACACGGCAGTGTGTCCGCCAAGTTCGAGCAAAAAAAAGCGACACACCGGCCGTGGGTATATTACACGAACCATTTCGGGCCAATTTCGACCACCCTATAACTCAAAACATATTTTATCTACGCATATTAAATTTCGAGTGTCTGTTGACATCCCCTTACACGAACCATTTCGGGCCAATTTCGACCACCCTATAACTCAAAACATATTTTATCTACGCATATTAAATTTCGAGTGTCTGTTGACATCCCCTTAATTGTCTAGAATACAAAATTTCATTATTCTACCTATAGCAGTTCTTGAGATATTGACGTCAGAAAATCGCTATTTTTACTATACACTCACTGACTCACTGACTCACTCATCAAAAACCTAGACCACTTCCAATGGTCGTACTGACTTGAAATTTGGCATGGAGATAGGTCTTAAGGTCAAAGTAAAGGGAAAAATCTGAAAACGGCCAAGTGTGAGTCAGTTTTAAAAATAGCGAAGGTGTAACTTTGTTCTACAATGAAGTAATAATGAACTAAATGGGTCTATCTTCCAATGGTCGTACCGACCTGAAATTTGGCTCGAAGGTTTGTCTTTAGGTCGAAATAAAGTAAAAATCTCAAAACGGCCAAGTGTGGTCAGTTTCGAAAACAATGAATGTGTAATTTTGTTCTACTATAAGTAGGTATGGAGTGGAAATGAGATAAAACTTATTTAAATTTAGATACATACCAATTTAAGACAATACATGTTTGTCATAAAGACAAGAACAATAAAACTGTTCCATTTCCAATAAAGGGATCCAGACAGTGCCACGCAAGCGTAGAAAAAAGAATTAGACGCTTAGTATAAAGGGTATAGTATAAAGTACATACCTAAGTGGAATGAGACATTTCCTAAAGCAAAAGTGATAAAAAAATAATAAAGAACCTACACCTAACAAAAATAAATGAAATCCCATCAAAAACATAAATCTGAAAGGCTGCCAAGTTCGATACTATGGGAATGCTTCGCCTATAAAAGAAGTGAGATCTGAATAAGTACCGAGTTCCATAAAAATACCAAAAATCATAAATAGTTATAGGAATGCACACTTGATTTCCAGCAGTTTTTAAGGTACATTTTGAATAAGTATCACGTTACAAAGTACCTAAAATTATAATAGTCAGAGAAACGCACAACGGTTTTTTTAGCAGTTTCCTGATAACATTTATTATTTTCAGTACTTTTTAATGATGTAACTTGGCAAGTTTTAATAGAAAATTATATACTTGACACATTGCAGTCCAAAGGTGTCGATTCATTGCATTGAAACGGTGTGTGGTGTGTGAAAACTTGTCAAGTAACATCATTAAAAAGTACTGAAAATAATAAATGTTATCAGGAAACTGCTAAAAAAACCGGTGTGCGTTTCTCTGACTATTATAATTTTAGGTACTATGTAACGTGATACTTATTCAAAATGTACCTTAAAAACTGCTGGAAATCAAGTGTGCATTCCTATAACTATTTATGATTTGAGGTATTTTTATGGAACTTGGTACTTATTCAGATCTCACTTCTTTTATAGGCGAAGCATTCCCATAGTATCGAACTTGGCAGCCTTTCACATTTATGTTTTTGATGGGATCTCTGTTACGTTTACTTGCATCTGATAAAGTATCTCTAAAACACGTTATTTCTCACATTACGAGCGTTTGTTACCAAGCTTGGATTAGCACAGTAACAATAGTATAATTTAATTTATTCCTACGAACAATTGTTGAGAGAGATACTGCGCGGTTACAAGCTCTTACGTGTGAAGTGAAAGCTTACGTATTCGACGAATATTCTAGGAATATACTATTACTATCTATTCAAAACCGACTTATTGCCTAAACGATGCCCTGGGGGCTGACCTTTCCCAATTTCCAATTAAAATCTGTAGCGGCCCCTGTTTGGCTACCCCTCCGAGTAAATACATTCGAATCATCAATACTATCGAGTTCATTGTATACATCCCTGCTTCATTCCCTAGGGCTTAAAGAGCTTAGGTAGTAGATACATGCACCCAATTCCCTTTGTATACCTTCTAAGTAGGGTATCTTGCTGAATCTTTATAGTTATCAATCTGTAAGACTTTATGAAGAGACAACAAAAAATCCATAGCAACCGATTTATATGTGTAGTCATTATTGACAAGTAATATATCTATATATCTATGTTATTGACATTTACAAGGATTACTAAACCAAATATAATTTCATACTTGTTTATTGACGTCAATGATTCTGCCGGAGTATCTAAATTCGACTGATTTCCGTCTTGCTCTTGTAATATCTGTTACATTTATTTAGGCTGTTTTGAACTAATTGTTGGCTATCTTTGCGGAAGCTAAAAGGGGTTTGGGTAAATGTGTTGTCATATTTTTTAAATGAGCGGCCACTCGTTAAATTGGTATATTATGATAGATCTTTTTTAAACAAACATATTTTGTTATGAAATGTAATACTCTGAAATGCATCGGAGACGAGATATTTGCAATACATATTTCCGCAGGTCATATTGAAAAGTTATAAACCAAACTAAAACATCTCGGCTCCGATATTGTTTAACGCGTTTATTTATATATATATATATGCGTATTAAGAGGTCCTCTAAAAGATTTTTACACAAACATCCGTGGCCGCTGCAAAAATAAAATAACATTTTTTCTCATACAAGGTTACCCAATGCCCTTTCAATAATTCAATTAAATATTTTAGTGCATATAGATACAATGCATGTTTACCTATGAATGCAGGTCTTAAAACTCTTAAACATTGACAAAGAAAGATGTCCCCATGTTTAATTCCGATTTGAGGTTCTTTTTTCATTGCGCACACCATGGAGTTTCATAAAATCGAGTCATTCAAATTCTGAAGCAAAAAAAACACGTACCTACTGTGCAAATTTGTTAAAGTAAACATACATACATGTTTAATCTCATTTAAGTAAGTTCTCGATTTATTTGGGTGCTTTAAATACCACAGTTGAAGTATTCGCGAAGCGTGCCACGGCCGAGGAACGCGTCACTGCAGTAATTAGGTTACCGCAGCGTGCTGCACTTCCATCCTTCTCACTTCCTCTATTACTACTTATGTATTTGTTTTCCTACTCCTCTGCACGAGATCCGTTTGTTAACAAGTATAATGCTGGTCATAAATTAAGTTGCAAGTTTAAACCAGGATATGTTCTGTTATACCCACAGAGATGCTCGAAATCTAACAACGTTTCATCCAGTCAACTGCAGAATTAGCTGCGTGAAAGAAATAGGTACTCAGAAATCTTTGTAGAAAATATTTCATATATGCTCGTATATCTTTTTCATACATGAACTTCATCTATTTTCAATGTTTATACCTTTTAATTATCAAATAAAACGGCGATATTAACATTTTTGTAATCTGGAAACGGGGCGCTCCTCTTCTTCACTTCATTAAATGTCTGTTTACTTTGCATACTTTATTGATCCCTAGTGCGACAAGCCGACACTTATCTACTCACCAAACGGACTGCAAGTGACCGTTAGCACTTATAATTGGAGCGAATGACAAGCAAATACATGGATGCGTAATAAAATGTCACAGCTAAGCCGTAATGCTATGCAAATAGAGTTCCAAATGAAAGATGGGTTCTTTACCGCAAACCGACCTAATAGCGTAATAGCTCATGCCTATCCAAGTGAGACATATGGGAATTCAATATGTTTAGTGACCCGTAAGCTGCACATTTGTGAAGGAATGCTTAACTTTCGCGTTTCACGGAAATCAGTTTGATACGAAATTTAAAGAACACACAATAGGCATCAAAAATCAATGGCCGCATATATCCATAATGCAATAGGAAGAAGTCAATTAGAAACGAAGGATAAGATTTGCGAGTTACTTGGCCAATTTGTGAAAATTAATTTGAACGGTAGAAGGCCAGTCTTAATTTACCAGATTTTAAAATTCACTTTTGAGCTTGTAGATTGTATGGAAATGACAGATGAAGATTATTGACCTCTTAATTTCCAGGGACCATAGGTTCAGTCAACAACGCAATTATAAACTGCATTGGCAGGAACTGGTGTAACAAGGAATTGGATGGAACACTAAAATTAACGTCATGATTCTTTACGACTCAGACGTTTAAAGCGATATTAGAGATAATATGTATTAGTTAGAGGAATTTTCTCCCTCGTACGCTCCGTTTATGGAATGAGTTATGCAGGTTTTCCCGACAGAGAATTACCTACCTAGGGGCCGAAACGAGTGTGTACATTTTAAAGGATCGGCATCGCGCATGGGATATCCCTAGAGTTACAATTGTTCACAGGCTTCGAACAGATGAAGCCGATCACGGTTACGTTACAAAAATACATAGAACAGGTCGATGCACTACTGCAACAGCACTTGACGGTGGAGATACTATGTCGTCGTCGGGACGTCATTATCAGTAGACAGTCGCTCACAATCCATCAGTCAAGTAAACGTAGCGTTGTTTATAAAAGCTGGAAAGTTGCAAGACAAGTCTTGAGGCCAAGAAAATGTTTCTCTAGGAAGTCACGCGCCTTCACTCTGCTATTCAGCCCAAGTGGCTATTGGTTGCTCCTAACGATAACAATCTTTTACTTAACTACCGTGCAATTTACGTCTGTGTAAGTACTTAACTGTTTTGTTTTAGTCTTGATATAGTGTAGGTACAGACGTAATTTCCACTTACCTTTATATATGTATATTTTTTATAAGTATTCCTAAACTGTATTTAATTTTTAATATAGACTTTTTAAAACTTGTGTATTTGACTTACCAAACAAAACATGATTATATTATATATATATATGTTTCATAACATAAAACGTATTTTTCCACAATAACTCTAAGATATAGAGTACTAAACAACTCCTTAAGAATTTGCGTCCAAAACTGCGACCTATATTTGCTACGTGGTTCGAGTTTAGCTAACTCTAATTGAAGTCATAAATGTATGCCTATGACGAATAACCTTACCGTGCAATCATTGTATTTATCAGGTTTAATTAGACACTGTATATTATATCTTACGCGAATAACAAATCTTAGTGTTATTCCTATATAAGGTCACTTATGCATGTTGGTTCAGTAAACTTGTCATGCGAGAATGATAATTATGTCTAGTTCAAAGTTTACGCGTGGTGATATCATGGCACTGTGGTGATCTTAGTATACAGTCAACACCTAATATATGTAGATGAAATAATGATGTAGTACTTTGTCGCACTTAAAGTAAAAATACTGCGACAGTTGTTGGGATGCGTCAAAGTAAAGTGACAAGGTATTAAAATGAAATGATCATCTACTTTTGCTGTTGATTATACATATAAGCCGAATGACTACGAGGATGTACATAATCACAGATATACACTGTCTAACTATCGACCGAGTATTATCTATTTATGAGGTTATCTTAATTGACATTTGGGACAGAGCTGACTGACTAATTAAACGTCAATTTCAATTTATTTTCTGTTACCAACATATTTTATTAGAATGTGCTTAATAAAGTTATCACAAAATGTTGGTAGATTTTGTATACTTTTTATGGGATTATGTCATAGTAAATATTAAAATTGTAGATGGATGACAAATAAAAACGTGTTTGAGTTCATGGTCAACTAACATTTATGGACTAATATAATATCATGTAATATTACCTAATCGTAAATCATATGTAGGTTTATAATCGCGTCATTAAATTTTCCAAAAGTTATAATTGAAAAAATCACTGCCATTTTTCTTCGATTCTATCTCGCACACTCGGTTATGGATGAACGGAAGCTGAAACGTAGGTAGTTGGCAATAATAGCGAATTGAAGTAGAGGCCCATTTCCACGCTCGCATTTTTACGACCATCAATTTAATTTTCGTACCAGTATCATATAATATCTCGCAATTAAGAGAGATGCATTCGACTAAAACCAATTTCACTTTCACTCGCGTTTTATACCAGTAAATACCACTCGCGATCATGGTAGTACATGGTGTATGGCTAAACCCGTCTTTGATATCATTTATCAGCCCAAAGTTATTAAGAGAGCGTGTCTATTCAATCGCAGTGTAATCCATTACTTTGTATGCATGTAATCTAATTCTTTGTATGTAATCCATTTCTTTATGTCGGGCCTGCACAATTTGTTTAGATATTAAACGCTTGGAAGCGTGCGCCAGTTACATAATGTGAGCGTTTCTGGGAAAGCTGCATCTTTTGTGTTTCTGTAACGTGGATATTTCTTTATTCAAACAGTTGCACGTGGGTTTCAATTATGATAGACGTAGGTACTAAGTAGCTTTTATAATATGTAGACATATTTCTACGATAACGTTTAGCGTAGGCCTAAACGTTCACGCGGTTTGTCTAGAGGCTCTAGAATTGGACTAAGTCGAAAATAAATACTTACTTACTGCGCTGGCTCGATGACCCAAAGAGGATATTGGCCTCTGACACAAGAGAACGACACTCGTCCCTATTCTGACCCACCTCATGCTAGTTGGATGCCCCAAGGGTGGTCAGATCTTTGAGGGCTTCGTCACTCCAGCGGTATCTGGGCCGACCCACTGGGCGTTTTCCATTGGGCCGAAACCCAATTTCAAATATAAATAGTAGTAGCATTTAACAACAAAATTACAATATTAATGTTTACATTTCCTATACGTTTACTTCCTCAGATAATCGATCAATCGTTGTCAATTTGCGTCGAAACTCCTTGACTTAAAAATGTAAAAGTATTTACTTACTTCGAATACTTTGTTAAGTAGGTACTGGAAGATGTATTTACAGCGTTATAAATAGGCTTCAATATAAGTGGCTTTATCTAACACGTATCGATACCTAATAAGATATATATCTTATGTGTGTACATTGAAGCCATACTACTTTTATAGCCAAGAAAACCTAATTGAATTCAGGACAGTTTATTTATTGCATTACATGAGTGCTGTCTAGGAAATACCATAAGTAAAAGCAACATAAGTGAAAACTATATTTACGGGACTTTGACCATAAAGAAAATAAATGGAAAGCTTTCTTAATAAGGAATTACAACATTCTACGTGTTAGGCTTGGCTATTAGAGTTTTATCAAATACATAAAATCGAGCCCCTTCTAAACGTTAAATGGGTTTTTTATATATCATAATGTATGTTCTTGATTGATGTCTAATAAAATGCTGTTACAGCTTATTCCTATATATACAAGTGATCGATAATATACGTCGTATCTCGTCGTCGTCGCTATCTTTATCGTACCAGACTGAATCTAGTTCCCAAATGTCCAATTGAAAAACTCCGCGTCGTGTTTTCAAAACTACTTAAAATACCAGACGGACATAAGAATAAAGAATGATTAACTTCTAATTAGCGATTAGTCAGCAGCAGAAATGACTATGCGTGCGAAAAGTTCAAAATTATCTGACATCTTTATTACAAGGGAATAAAGACCTGGTTTAGATCATTTTGATCACCTCGCTCGTTAAGCTACTTTACTGTTGACTGTACATGTTTTGAAATGGTGACCATGCGCATGTCGTGTTTAAATTGATAGCATGCAAATGAAATTGTTCCCAGAAATGTAGGCATGCACCCACTCGAACGCACGTTTAGCAAAGCTATGCATTGGGTTGGGCCCTATAGTGTTAACAGCAACAACATTCCAAGGGATGAATAATTATGAGCCTAAGTCGATAATATATAAGGTAATACAGCTACGGTAGCTTAGTGGTTCAAGCACGGTGGCTTGTGCGTGGGTTCGTAACCCAGCTGGCACTAATGGTTTTTTTTTCAGAATTTAGGTATGGAATTCCTGTGGTGACGCCCTTGCCACCATTAGTCACTTTCGTATGCGTAACGAACGACTTGAGGCCATCCTTTGAATAGGGAAGAAATACGCTAAGATTGTTTTTAAACACGGGCCGAGTAATTATTTTACAATTGTTATAATGAGTCTTTTCCACCATCTCGTAATACCTTGGCAGATATCTAATGATATCGGTATGTAGGTATCGACTGCTAGAGTTGTCCACACCGCTCACGAACCAACCTCGACACGAAGAAGAATAATGATAATAGAGTAGGTAGTAGTAGAGGACGTAATTTTTTCACAGTTGGTATAACCACGAGTATTTGTAAAATAAAGCCAACTGACCTTACAATTCCGACGAAGATGTTATCACAGACGACCTAACTTAAATAACGTAATGTTATATTCCAATTAAATGTTTCAACCAATACCGAGAGACAAGGTGAGGCTCAGAATTTAGGTATGGAATATCGGAATATCAAAAAAGCTAGTTATGTCTACATCTGCACGCGATGTTACAAAAAAACCGGGTGATAGAAGCCTTTGGAGAAGTCAGGTCAACAAGAATAGGACATGCCACGATCGTCAGCATTGGGGGAACGACTGATGATGATGATGAGTTCAGGGACCCGCCCACCCCTTCCCAGAAAAAAGCCGTTGAACGGGTTAGTCTTTCGTTTAATAGTCCAAATCACTTGCTGTCCCTTATTGATTGAAAACTCATTCATTTAACTTAGCCGTATGAAGGGGTTTCCCTTACGGGGCGCTACCGCTAGACCGCTACTGATAGAAAAACCCTTTCGAAAGGCTTTTTTAAGGGCTTTTTAAAGGGTTGAAGTGCTTCCTCGTGTTGAATACCCATTCATTGTGCTTTAAAAGCCAAGTGAATGGGTATTGAGGAGCATCGGCTTTGGTAAGCAAACCCTTTCAGAAACCCTTTGAAGGGGATACCGTATTGGAGCGCTTTAATAGCCAAATGAATGGGTTTTGAGGAGCATCGGCTTTGGTAAGCAAAGCATTCCGAAAAACCCTTTCAAAAACCCTCGAAGGGGATACCGGGCGGGTCCCTGGATGAGTTATGTAGGTATATGCTTTTCGGTGAAGGAAAAACGTCATGAGGAAACCTGCATGCATCAGCAAGGAAATTCAAAGCCTAATGTGAAGTCTCAATCCGCACTGGGACAACGGGGTAACTACCGCCGGTTCCCTCATCCATGAAGGCCACCAGACCAGGCTCCATAGAGGTATGTGCCCAGCAGTGGGACGCATATAGACTGCTAATGGTGATAACTCGAAAGCAGCCGCGTATTACAAATAACCCAAGCAGATTCATCGGATAATGTTAGCCTATGTCATTCATGTTCCATTCTTCTAATAGTAAATTTATTTTTTGTAATCAGTTGGATTTTTATTAGCATTAATCGTAGCTACATTCAAACTTTCCCCCTATTTCACCCCTTAAGGGATGATTTCCGTGATAAAAACTATCATATATTGTTTCCCGGGACTCAAACTCTTTCTATCTCCATACCAAATTTCATCTCAATCGGTTCAGCGGTTTAGAGGTAACTGACAGACAGACACACTTTACAATATTTTTTCGCATTTACAAAATTAGTATAGATTTGTTTACCTAATCAAATCTCTACAGGCACTTGATAAAGTGCCGATATCTGCACATTATCATACATTTAATTAAAAGATATGACACATTTCAACTTGATTACGTTATACATTACCTGCAATGTCATATCTGTGAATTAATTATACATAATTGAATACTTTCCCCTTTTTTGCAAACTTTGTATTTATAATATAGGTAGGTACCAATAGTAGTTAGCCCGAACGATTTCACGTACCTATAAGTATATAGGTACTGCGCTGCGAGCCTTGTGTTTCCAGGAATAAGACCTAGCTAAATCGATTTTGCTGACTTACTTACCCCTGTATTGAAAATGGCTTCGAGATCGCTACTTAGAGCGGTTTTCGAGAAATTATTTACAAACATACTTAATACATTTTACTTAATAATAATGCATGACCAAGTATAGGTAAGCACTGAAAAAAGTCTCTAATGGTTATACGATTATTGCTAATTTGTGAAGCATTCAAAAATGTATAGCCAAAACGTAACCTAATAATAAAGATAGAGTACTATAATTAGAGTATCTAGAATTACAATCTTTGTTTAAATAAAGTACTTCGTCTGTTAAATAATATTCCATATATAATTTATATAATCGCGAACATGTTGCTAAAAAACTAATAGCAATCATCCACACACAAGATACGTGTAACTCGACGAGAAAGTGAATTCAAGCTTCGGAATTGGATTTTTTACTGATCTGCAGTCATTATCTGACGAAGTTACAGTACTCGGATCATGTCTTTTACCTCCATGGGATCGATTTTTGAATCTCACCAAGTGACTAATTCTCACCGATGTGAGTGATTTCCGAAAGTTCGTATTTTTGAAACTCATCGGTGACTTACATTTGTCATACCTATGATATCGATTTACGAGTGCCCCTACCCACTCGTACTTGAAATCACCATGCGATTGTTTTTGACAGTTGACGTATGTGACATTTGCCAAGAACTTTTCAAAACTTTAATTTTCGTTTACATGACACTGACAGATACGCTACGTTTTAAGTTTGAATCTGCTTTAAGTTATAGTATGAGAAAATAAAAACCGGTATCAAGGACAACATCTGCGTACAAAGGAACGTAACGGGAAGATTGTCTCTGACTGACATTGTAAAATTTCTGCATGTTGGTAAACAGCGTGTGACTTTCAAAAATACGGCTATTGGAAAATGGTGACATTAAAGTCATCGGTGATAATTTTAGTCACCGGTGACTTTATATCACCAGTGAGATTCAAAAATCGCACTCCAGGTAAGGCAATAATGATAATCTTAATACGGTATTTTTGTCTTATAGTCTAATTAGTAACTTTTTATGAAAAGTTAGTGGCGGCGTCCCAATTTTGGATGGACAGACAACAATACTTAAGTATATATTAAAAAACCGTCAAAATATTTAAAATAGGTTGAAGCTGGATGTTTACCGAGTATTTTACAATTTTTTGTTCATTGGTAACGAATGAAATAAGTTTTTACTGTATTTGTCAAATACCTACTTTAATCATCGCTCATTAAACGATAGCAGTGCAACCACCATTTCGTGAACAAATAAGACCTTTAACCAGAGATAAATACATTAAATCTCATTAGGCTATGAGTCTACGAGACATTCACATTATATTACGAAACATCGCGATGAACAGTTATAATATTTCTTGTAAATAAATCCAAAGAAACCATTTACCTAGTAGCTACATACTCTTTCAGTAAACAAGTTAACCAGAAGAATCCAAATAAGTATATTAGCTCTCTAAAGTGGCCGTCAATAGACTTTGCTAACTATGTAAACAAACCGCCGTATTGAAATTGTCTTTCACTTAGCAAATTCTATTGACGGCGACTTTACATTTCATGGAGTTTGTGACACATCGAACAAGTAGGAAATCCAAGCCTTGGAGAATCAATGGTTACGCACGTACCCGGGAAAGTACAGTGTGCGACTGAGGTAGTCGCACAAAATAAATTATTCTTTGTAAGTGAATCATTTATTGGCGTGCATTCCATTTTTTTCATTTTAAATATTTCTTCATTATTCTCATTCGCCGTACTCATTAACTTTGATAGTGGTCATTAAAATAACGAAGAGTAGTTTTTAGTGAATGAGACGATTGTTTTAGCCAGATTTATTCGTAAATGTAATCATCAGCTATACACAACTTTGAGTGTAAACGATTGTGACAAGAACCAAATAGGTAAGTAGTGTATATGACTTGGCACCTACTTTATCGACACTAGTGCGTATTTCTCACGTCATTGTTTTATTCGTCTCAGATTTGAATTAGCCTTTCCTGTTTGTCAGTTAACTCCTTCCTGTGGTGACGCCCTTGCCACCATTAGTCACTTTCGTATGCGTAACGAACGACTTGAGGCCATCCTTTGAATAGGGAAGCAATACGCTAAGATTGATTTTAAACACGGGCCGAGTAATTATTTTACAATTGTTATAATGAGTCTTTTCCACCATCTCGTGATACCTTGGTAGACATCTAATGATATAGGTATGTAGGTATCGACTGCTAGAGTTGTCCACACCGCTGCCCATTGGGCATCTCTTTTTTGAGGAACCTCGACACGAAGAAGAATAATGATAATTAATTAATTAATGAGTAGGACGTAATTTTTTCAGACTGTATAACCACGAGCGTTTGTAAAATAAAGCCAGCTGACCTTACAATTCCGACAAAGATGCTATCACAGACGACCTAATTTAAATAACATAATGTAATGTTATATTCCAATTATTATTTTTAACCAATACCGAGGGACAAGGTGAGGCTCAACGGTGCAGAAAAATAAGTAGCTAAAGTGGAACAAATCGCATTCTATTTAACGATATAATGAAATCTAATTTCTCGGGAAAGAAATAGTGTTACCTACTTGCATTAGTACACAGAGAGTGAAACAAAGTAAAAAACAAAACAAAGGGTTAAGTTCTTACCACTTCCACTATAGATACGGTTGAAGTAGATAAAAATAGAGTTTAAGGTGACATGAAATGACACTTAGTATTATATATTAGTTAGTCCTTAATCTTGATGGAAACTTCGGCTCACAGAATGTTTTGTAAAGGCGAAATTTTATGAAGTAGAAAGCTATTCGCAGAATATGAATTTAAATGTTTGAAGTGGTGTCCAATTTGTTAGTACCCAGGTAAAACTTGAGTAAGTACCTAGCAGAAATGAGATCTTCATTAGATATGGTGGACTATTACGAAACATCCACAACAAAATTAGCACTGCGTCATCCCGCATCGCTCAAGGACAACCCAAAATAAACTGAATCTCTCAAATCCAATCTTCTAAATCAAATGAAGTGTTGTCAAGAACAATCACGGTGCCTACAAGATGTTAGATTGACGATAAATCTATAATGAAATGCTTCAATGGTTAGGGAAAGTAAAAGTGGTCTGGCGGGATCGTAACATACTCTCTTGTGGTTCATAACGTATACCGTAAAATTCTCTGCCGTGTAAGCTGGAAAGGAACTGTTTTCAATTCAGAGGTGTTGCATCTCTTCCTCTTATTCGCCGGAGACATATATGTGTCTTATTTACATGGGGGCCTGGTTTACGAGAATCGAGGATGGCCTTAATAAGCGTTGTTATCATCCATGAAATGGTATTGTCTTGTTCAAATGAATGTCCTACTTTGTGTGCCCTCAAACTTTGGCATTGGCATATCGATAACATTCAAGGAAAATACTCGCATTGAAGATAAAATTCTACAATATAGGCACCTACCGACTAACGTGACACAGAAAACATGTTTTTTCTAAAGTCTGTCTAGCAAAGGCTATCTTCATCACTCCGGCCCAACTATTCACAAGAAGCTTTGCACACGTCCGCGAGTTCGACCCAGTATAATTTCGCGTAAATTTCGCATCGAGACTAACGACTTGTGCAAGTGTAATTTCGGAGTTCAAACTCATACCGATGCTTCTGGCTCTCTGTAAGCGTTGTTGTGAATAATAGCCAGATGTCGGCGACTAAAGGAAGTCGGACGTAATGCAGTCAAGATGCGCATTGCGTGGTTGTTTATTTTGTATTGTTGCTTTTTATTTAGTTGCGCATGCAATGTCAAGTTGTGAACATACACATGTTCCTTGTGTATGTAGTGACGTTGGCTGGGGATAGCATTGACCAGACTGTTGTATCAAGGAACCCAAAAGAGCCACATTCATCTTACAAAGAGATATTCTACCTCGTTAGCCGTTATTATGATTAGACACCGTAAAGCGATCTTATTATAATTTTGTAACGTAACCGAATCCAAATAGACCAAAGTCAATGTAAATTAAATTTCAATTTATTTTGTTAACAGGTGCAATTGCTACAGCAACAGGTGACGTCGCTAGCAGACACTCAGAGCACAGCGGACGAGCGCTACGCGCGGGCGAAGGCTGACAACGCGGTGCTACAGGCGCGGGTGCACATGCTAGACGAACAAATACGAGAAGTGAGTTACCTACTGCAACTGTTATAGCAACACGTGAAGTTATGGACGAGCGCTACACGCGGGCGAAGGCCGACAACGCGGTGCTACAAGGTGCGGGTGGCACATGCTAGACGAACAAATACGAGAAGTGAGTTACTGCAACTGTTATAGCAACACGTAAAGTCATGCATAGTGTACGATATCAACGGAGTATTAGGTAAATACCGTTTACGTCACACCTGGCCATAATGCGAGTTTTACTGCACGCTGCGCGTACGGGAAAACTCGCATTGTGGCCAGGTGAAGACGTAAAATTTTGTAATAAACACGGGCGGTAATTCGTAAAGCCCCAGAGCGCATATTTATGGCCCTCACCTTCGGTTCGGGCCACAAACACCTGCGATCTGTGGCATTCACGAATTACCCGTCCTAGTTACGTAATGTACTATTACAGTACATATTCCCGCACTAGTGCGGAAAGAGCACTTTTCGTGCATAGGTCGAAACTTTAAAGAGCCATATGTATCTACAGTAAAACGTTGTTGTACGACGTGCGAACAGGTAATTCGCAACTCGTGTCGATTTAAAAGACTCCCTTCGGTCGTGTTTTAATTTATCACCACTCGTTGCGAATTTCCTCTTTTCGGAAGTTGTATCGTAATAGTACATTACGTAACTAGGGCGGTCAATTCGTGAATGCCCCAGACCGCAGGTGTTTGTGGCCCGAACCGAAGGTGAGGGCCATAAATATGCGCTCTGAGGCTTTACGAATTACCGCCCGTGTTGAGTACAAAATTTTACGTCTTCACCTGGCCACAATGCGAGTTTTCCCGTGCGCACAGCGTGCAGTAAAACTCGCATTATAGCCAGGTGTGACGTAAATAACTATTACAGTACATATGGTGCTGTCCCGCACTAGTGCGGAAAAGAGCATTTTCCGTGCATATGTCGAAACTTTAAAGAGCCATAATTATGTAAAGTAAAACGTTGTACGATACACGTGTCGATTTAAAACACTCCCTCCGGTCGTGTTTTAATTTATCACCACTCGTTGCGAATTTCCTCTTTTCGGCACTTATATCGTAAATTACTATTTCGTCTTACAGAAGTCCTATTGACAGTTTGACGTTGAATGAGCAATTAACAAATGTCTCTAATAAAACTAAATATAGCCTACACTCGTTTAACTGTAGACTTTGTGAACTGATGATAAGACTGAAAGAATTGTGTTTATGTGTATCTATTTAGTTCCGAATGAGTAGTGAATTGTTTTTAATTGCCATCATCAACACTGTTAACTGACCAGCTATAAACCTTAATTGCAAAGAAATACAGTCCACTAGAGATCACTGAGCGTGTTGCTGTTTCTACTGGTGGCATAATTGGACCAATTGGGACTATTTTCAGTAACTACCTATCCGCTTGTTCAATGAATGGAATCACGAAGTATTAAGTGAAGACAAATGCTGTCGCTCCATTTGACTCCAAACTCAGCCACTAGGTTGAATTTGTTACATAAACTAGGTAAATAAATTATTTATAGCTGTGAGTAGGTGTACATTCAAAGGTACCGCACTTAAGTAAGTATATTGCAGTGAATTTGTTATGCAACATTAAGCATTAGTTAGACATTCTAGAACACATTAATCTCAATTAGAAGTCCTAACGTAGTTTAATTTCCGCCAAGTAATGTGACGCGGCGACCAATATGTCCAACGCAGTCAAAAACCGACATACATGTATAGGTTAAACCTAGGTACAGAGTCTCCAATTGAAGTATTTTTGCACTCTGCAAAAAGCATTTCAATTGGTACGTACAGTAAGCAGCAAGAGCTATTTCAGCTAGGCGGTTGAGGTGCTAAAAATGATCGAACAAGCTCTTATTCCCTATTAATAAAGACGTCGTGACCGTTTTAACCTCTTCGTACGCGTAGACGACGTACTCCTGTGCTGCTGTCTGTGCCTATTCAATTTGTTGTCTATTTGTAAGTGCGTCTCGCTTTTAGAACCCCGCGAAAGGGGGTACAGTCTCCGTCAGATATATCGGAGCGGCCAAAGTGCTCACAAATAGTTGAACATGTCTCTATTGTCCAGGCATTAGAGATGTGTCCAGTTATTTGTGAGCACTTTGTCTGCTCCGATGTATCTGATAAACAGTCGCCATTTCCATTCTTTAATAGGCTAGGCCAGAGAATATTCTCTTCCGTTTTACTTAAGTTTAGTTATTTAGCCACATCCTTTCGTAAAATTACTTATGTACACGTTACAATCTCGTATCTAGTAAGGAAGGAAACTAAATATCACCAGACTCGACATGGTAACCCACGCTAGTTGTAATTAGGTCGGTCAGTTACGGAAAAGGCATGTGACCCTAACTTTGATCGTGTATTTTGCTAACTTGGCTTTTTGACACCGTTTTCAACATTTCTTCATAATTCCAGATCGAAAGCCGATGCGACGAGCGTATAGCGGAGGAGCAGAAGCGATGTCGGGAGGCGATATCGCGTGTGGAGCGTGATCGGGACACGCAGCTAGCAGCCTTCACCGACCGACTCGCTGCCGCCGAGACAGAGGCGTCGGATCTCAAGCAAGAGGTAACCATCAACTCATCAACAGTGTTACAAATGGAAGACCATGGGTCTCCTATAAAAACGTCGCATCAGGAGATTCAGCACGAGATTTAAATAAATAAATATAAGGGGACAATCTTACACAAACACAGATTTATAATTGAATTGCGAATTTTACGTCTTAGGTTGACTCTCTGTTGGAGTAGAATTTTAGGTACCTATTAATGCGTATCAACTTTATTATTTAATGAATGTTACTTAGGGCGAAATCATTGATAGTTTCATAGCTCTATTACATTGCAATTAAAATTCCAATGTGACCAGGCTGTACTTGCCCTTTATAAGAATTACATTGTATAGAGGAAACAAAAGGAACCAATCGATAAAACTGTAATATACGTTGTAAGTAACGACCAACGTTCTTACCTAAGTAGTGTTGTGTGGTTACAGGATAAAGCTACTGTAGTCTTATTGACATAAAACTGAGTAGGTAAATTAAAACATAGGTACGAAATACGACGAACTAAATAAGTGCTTAATAGGTATCATCATATAATATAAGTTCTAAGTGTGAATTCGACCAAGAATGAAGATTTTTTATTCCAGGACCTGCCCATTAAGTTATGACATTTAATCTCGGGCTGTCTTAATTCGCGTTTAATCAGATCGTGCAATGAGTTATAAGAGTAAGTACAATCAAATACTTTATATATTTCCTATTTTTATAGGTCGGTCGACTCCGCGGCGTAGCAGAGACCTTACGCTCAAACGCCGATGCGGCACAACGCGCGCACCGCGAAGCACAAGAGCAAGTTGGCGAACTTGTCGCCCAACTCAACGTGGCAAGAGAGAACGAGCGCAAGGAGAGAGAGTCGGCGGGCACGGCGACCAACTTGTTGGCTTCGGCGAAGTTGGAACTGCAGAAGATGCAAGAAACGCCGCCGCCGCCGCCGGATCCGAGATTAGATGAGCTCAGGCAGGAACTGACGCTTCTGAGGACGCAAAATAAATGTAAGTTGTCTAAACAAAATACTATCCCGGGAAGAAATAGATGTCAACCAACCTATCGTATTAACGGAAAACTTTGCAGAATGTTGCCATGAAAAAGACACCTCTTTAATGACAAGGCTGCATGTGAGCTAGGCAATTTGTGCAGTGATCAATATAGACTGTTAAGTACCTTGGCGTTTTTCCCGGACGCCCAAGTTTCCGATCCAGAGGGGGCTAGGCACCTTTCTGGCAAAGTAGGCTTTGGAAAGTAACTCAAGCCCGAAGGTCTTTTACGTGGCTTAATGACTACGAGCCACCCAAGAAGAAACTAGTCTAAAACATTTTTTGAAGTGAAAACTTCTTTAGCGGCGCTGTGCACTTTTGTGACGGGGAAAAAATGTTAAACTCGCAACAGGTCACGTGACCGTAAGATTCGACAGATTGGAAATTCGTAAGACGGACACATGACCTGATCGAAAAACTGTTACAATGTCATTTAGTTTTCTCTTCTGCCGGCACTCCCGGTCTTTTTTTAATAGAAAAAGTGTTTAATCCCGTCGGCTCCCTGGGAGCCACAGAAAGGTTGTTAACAAAACATCCAATGAGTCACCGTCCAGTGTGAGTTTGCCAATTTATCACTCGAGCTCATGCTATTCCTTCATTACAGCGCTATCGGAAGCGCAAGAGGAGCTGCAGGCCCAGATCCTGACGCGCGGCGTGGAGGAAGGTCGCAGCCTGCTGGACGGCGTCGCCGGCCCGCTCGTCGCCAACTCGCTCGCACACGAGCTCTCGCAGATGAGCGACGACCAGGTAACATACAATACTTATTATTTTAATACGAGAAACCTCCAGTTTTATTGTACACAGCAGGAATACAGACGTGAGGAATGCGAACGAATAAATGAATATGATGTAAGCTCTTCTCTCATCGTCTCCTAATTAAAACACTCGCAAATAAACGAGTAGTCTTGTGCCAGACGCTGGTGTGAGCCATCCTGAGTCTTACATCTTTTGTTGCCCGCAGTCCTGCCCTGTCTGTCACGTATACTATACCTGTCATACTTCGAAATGTATCTTAGTGAAAGTTTACGGAAGCTGCCCTTTATAAGACAGAGGGAACTATATATTCCCACCATTAATGAACTTCATTTCTATGTGGGCTTCAATGCAATATGCCTCTGTGCCCGTTAAATGGTTAACTTTTAAGAGTTAATAAACATTGGTAAACTACACATTTATAGAATCAAGCAATCTGAATCCAAGTCCCAAAGTCCACAAATTTTAGAAGCATTTTTCTCCACTCATAACTCACGACAATGCGTGACTTGGTTGCATTTGATTGACATCATGAAAGTTTCAATGAAGTGTGAATTGTGTTGTGTGAGAGCAAGTGAAGATGATTCAATCAAGTTTACTAAAATCCGTCTCAACGCAATCGTAACGCACAAGCATATCATAATATTCAGTAATATTCCTTACCCCCCATGATGTCTAGAATCAATATGAAAAATTTCAGTTTACGCCTCCAGAAACAAACAAGGCGGGCCAGTAAAATGTAAAAAAGCCAAATTACCCTAGATCTACACTTGTACAATTAACCGTTTTTTCTTATTTAGATAGGAAGTTCGTTAGTTAGTAAATATTTGTAGAGGTCCTTAATCTTTAATTAGTAGTGTCTTGAATAACAGTAGATGCGTATGACTCACAAACATAGTCGCAACGTCATTTTGTGTTTTCATAGAAAATGTTTTGTTTTAATGTTGTATGGTGTCCATATGAGTGTCCTTGCTTTAACTACAGCCGATTCATTATGTTTAAATTTGTTCGCTTTATTTTAACAGCCCCGCCCGCCATGCTGTTATTGTGTATTCATCAGCATTCGCTACATCGCTTTTTACTCCTTATTTGCGATGCAATTTATTTTTATTTATACGTTTTTGCAGCTCGATGGTAGCGATACACAATCAGATCACAGCATAGAGTTGGAAAAGGTACGCATTATACTAACTGTGTTGTCTTCTCGCCTCCATGCATGCTACTTACATTAACCTTCATCTAACTGCTTCTGGGTTGGAATTGGTACCTTTTTCAAACTATGTTTCCATTTCTAATAACCACTTACTAACATTAACAACCCATTTTGTCATATCAAGAAACGGCACCAAGCAATACCTACTGCATACGAGTGTTAGTTTTAGACATGTTGCTGCTCTATTTTGGTAACTCAATGGGGGAGAAAAAGAGTCAACCAACTTTTTCTTTCTTCAACTCTGCGATGGGTCAAACATAAAAACTATAGTTTTATAAGCTTTGTACCCAACAATGAAACCATTTTGTTGTGCGTTATGTACTTATCTAAAGCATGTTAAAAGCCGCTATATTACCGGTATAGGTACCCATCTCGTTTAAGTCTTAATACATCCACGATTTTTATTACGTTCACTCAATATCATACTGTGTTAGGTCTTTTGTCTCTGATATTGCTTAAGTGCCCAGGTTCTCGTTCATTAATTATAGAACCATCACTCGTTCGTCTATTAAATCAGTAATCAGCAGCGGGATTAACCATTGAATTCTACAGTTACAGAAAGCTTTAAAGGAGCAACAGGACGTCAACTGCCAGCTGAGGAATTACATCGACGGTATCCTACTGGCGATCGTCGAAAACTACCCTCAATTGCTCGAGGTCAAGCACGCCAAACCTATCGACATGAAATCATAACGTCTTCGATACTCATTCGTAACGTGGTGATTGGTTACTGTTAAAGATTTAGATAATTTCAACTAACAAAATAATCTAATTGAGTTTGATATTATAATTATGAAATACCTACTGTGATAAAACGAAAATTATTTTGTCCACTTCTCTGTAAAGTTCAAAGAAATTAATTATGAAATTATTATTTTTGTTGTTGTCTTGAACTTTGAATCCTTAATGAGCTCTTCCAACTTATTTGGTCATGCCATGAACGCAAGTATAAATTTTATAGCTTAAAGTGTACATATTGTATAGAAATTAACTTAAGGTAAGCATATAAAATATAGATATATTGTTCCTTTGTCTCTTTAAAATATAATTGTTTGTAATTATTAATTTTAACATGCAGATCTGTGTTAAATATTCGTAAAAGATATAATTTGAGCAAGGCCAGGCCGTCCAAGATTGTATACTAGATTCATACTTATAATAGTTACACAATAAAGCAATTCTATGAAAGACTGGTGTGTATGGTAAATGGTGCGACAGGAGTTTTCATCCTTTGTAACTCTAGGAGATTGCTATAAAATAGAAAGCCATTTTATGAGACGTACGCGTACTTATGGTTGAAAACAACCGCGTTTCCTGAAATGTTATATAATATGATATTTATATCTACTTAAAAGATGTGTACCTATATTTTTACAATGATATATTTAATGTGTATGTAAGTTAGGGAGTAGTGATAGGTAAATTAAGCATTTGTGTACATTTTGATAACATGGTTAATAATGTAAATTTAACAGATGTTCATGTAACAGTCATCGACATAAATTAAATGAAAGGTATTAATTCAGTCTTTTATTTTACGAGTTATAAGAAAATTGTTGCTTACATTAAGTTATCCTTATTTTGGTCCCCTTCTGCGGATTCTACATGGTCAGTCTTATTTTGATCTAAATTACTTATTACTTGTTGAACATCTAAACGCAACATCGTAAATTTGGGGTCCATGTAATCCTGAAAAATAAAAGACTACCATTAAACGTAAAAAAGTTAAAAAAATGCGTAGGTCTTTATATTGCTCCGTTGCGAATGAATCGAGCGGATCACATCCTCTTAAAGTAACGTTAGAATTAATACTTACATTAAAAGTTCCAGGTTCAACGTGACTTGGCTGTGCACTATCGTCTGTATTTCTACCATCGTTTATGTTACGCCTATCTTCACGATTCATATTAAGCAACCCAGGAGTATGTCTCAGACTAAAATTTTGTCCCATCAAATGTGCCATTTCCTGTTCAATTGCCGTCATGGCTGAATTCATCTGTGTATTACCGAAATCTCTCGAAACTGGCATCTGTAAATACGTTTCTGGTAGATACGTAGAATCAAAATTATATTGAGGCGCACTGTGAACAGATTTGCATAGAGAACACTGCTGTTTTCCCTCCATTTCCTTTCGTTCATTGTGCAAATTGAGTCTTTCTCTCGAAAGTGCTACTTTTTCTCTTGCTATTTGCTTCTCTCTGTCATTCAAAGACACTACATGTTCTTGAATACGACGAATCCTTTCATCGTATTTCCTTTGAATAAATTCAGCTTCTGAATACTTCTTATCAGCTTGCGATTGTTTCTCTATTGCTGTCTTTGCAAGTAAATCCAAATCTCGACTTCTGAAATAACCAATCCAACCTTCATACTCGCTCACAAACTTTGTAATTATATTACTTACTAACATTAATGGACCAACTGTTTGTACTTAGGTACTAGGGTAGGAACGCCACGGATACTTACTTGGCCAAAATCCTTTGTTCCTCCATGTGCATTTGCTGCTTCTCTATATTCAACCTGGATCGTTCTTCTGTAACTTCTTCCAATTGAGCTTGAAGATCAGTCTTTAATTTCTGGAAAATCACGTCAATGCAGTTTTCACTTGTTTGAACTTCAACATTGTTGTGAATTTAAGGCTAAATCGTATGTAATATTCCTAATACTTACCTCTATATCGTGTTTGAGACTTTGTGTCGCAGCTTTTTCTTTAGCAACTAAGGCATTATCCTTCGTAGTCTTTTGTTTATCCTCTTCTATTCTAGCAATCTTCTCTCTATATTCCTTTTGGATATCTTCTTTGAGCATCTGCAGAAAAAATAATTTAGTAAGAATTTGTTTATTTATGAGATATTATTTAAAATAACTAACAAATTTTACCTTTATCTCTTCATCCTGCCGTTTAAGGACATTCTTAGCAAATTCGGTTTGTTTGTTAAAAGTCGCTCTTTCAAATTCGAACTCCATTCTCTTTTGTTTTAAAGAAGCGGTTTCATCCTCTATCATCTGAAACCAAACAAAAATATCAATGTGACTCTATTCTTCAATTCAGCTAAGTAGGTAACCAAAGCGAAGCGAATCGACTCAGTGCTTTAAGGTGAAAAAAAGTTAAGTCGTGCTCCGATCCATTTCGTATTTTAACCATACCGTTGTCATTTGTTTTAATCTTGTTTCCAACATCTTCACGATATCTCTGCTTTCCGTCTTTTCGCTGTCAAAATTCTCCCTTTCTTTCTTTAGTTGTTGTATCATGTCTGAAAATAGGATATTCAATTATATTTTATTCCGATGTTTATATAGGTAGTCAATCGTCTTTTTTATTGAATAATTACCGTTAATTTGCGATTCTCTAATCTGTAAACTCTTGTCATTTTCATGTTTAGAGTTCTCAGCCAGCGCTTGGACTTTTTCTACAAGTGCAATACAATGGGTTTTGCTTTCTTTGACATCCATTACCAATTCTTTCAAGTTTGAAGAAAATCCAGCAGAATCTTGGATTAACGACTGTTCTTGCTTTACAGCGTTCCTAAAAATTTAAACGTATGTACGAACTTCCTGATAAATAAGTAGGTAGGTAGCTAAGTAAAAATAAGTTAATAACTTCGAACGTATATCTTCCTATAAGTTATTACCAGTGATCGTTACTTTTGTAGCATTTTTGGTGCAGCTTCGTATTCGTAACAGAATTGGTACAAAAGTTACGATCACTGGTTATTACAATATTTATTGTAATAACTTATAGGAAGTTATACTAGACGGGACCTCGCGAATAATTAACTTATTTATTTACCTCTGAGGTTTCCCGACGTTGATTTAAATGATTGGTTCCCACTTCTCAGTCACCGCGGCCAAGGATGTCGTTACCGAGACCCATCCTCCCGGTAACGACATCCTTGGCCGCGGTGACTGAGAAGTGGGAACCAATCATTTAAATCAATAAATCCTAACTTACTTAATATTTTCCATCAACGAGGAATGATGTTCTTGCAAAAAACGAACATTATCCACGTGTTGTTGTCTTAAGATTTCAGTTTCAGCCTTATGTCGTTCCGTTAGAGAACTCAAATTATCCTCAACCAGCTTTTTGTACAGCTCATGATGCTCTTCCAACCAATTAAATTTCTCCGAATAGAATTTTACTAGTTTGTCACTCTCATCCTTCATTCGTTCTTCAGATTGGCTGAGAGATATCTCCAGGAAAGCCAGCTGGCGTCTGAAAGTTAATTGAAGTTTTTTACCAATTTATTCGGAATCTTTAAAGGGCTGGTTTAAGCTACGAGGTGGAGCAACTGTGGTCGGGTTAGAATACAACCACACACATCTACCATACGTATCTACAGCACCAAATACTATCCCACCAAAAACATAAATGTGAAAATGGGAGCCAAGACCAATATTAAGAATATGCGTGGTTGTCAACTTCGCTGACAAAAGAATTGGGATGTAAATGGGTGCCAAGTACAGTACAATTTTTATATTTTTCTACGACAACAATGTTTGCTACATAAAAGTATAACTTCTTAAATTTGAACAGTCGAAATATTTACACAAAGCAGATAACTTAAGATAAATTGATGCTAAAGATTTGACAGCCGTATTATCTAGGTAGGTAGTTGGTCAAATCACCTGTAAGAAGTTTCCATAAGATCAATCTCTTTATCATGGTTCTCCTGCAACGACTGCACCAGTTGTAATAACTGTTTCTTCTCCTTTGCATGAGGACTCTCGTGGCGTTCCGTCGGTCTGGTCTGCAAGTCCCATTCATCTATGTCTATACCTTCAGCATTTGTGTCAGTTGAACCTAGCAAAGCCTATAAACACGTTTATTTATTTATTTTGGTTAAGAAGTTAACTATTAATTTCTGATATCTACTTAAGTGTAGCCAAATAATGACATTTACTCGAGGTCAACATCATACTACATATAACCAGGCGCGGGACACTCCGCGGTTTACGTTCATCGCTACAAGTACATGCCGGTGCCCCAACGGAACCGGCATGTACTTGTAGCGATGAACGTCGACGTCGACGACGTCAGACCCCCTAGCACACTAGTTTTATGTCGGACATAAAGCATTTTTTGTCACTTTTGCACTCGTATATTTGCCAGAATGGGACGAATGCTTTATGTCTGACATAAAGGGTGTCCCAGAAGTAAAGAGACAATTTTCAAAGTTTTACTAGCTGAAAATTTTATTAAAAAGAAAAAAAAGTTTTGGTGTCATGGCGTCTATGGTTTCGTTATCCTTCATTTAAAGCGGGAATGTCGTTATTGCATACATTTTTTCAAAGTGAAGCGTCATTAATTTGAAGTTTTTGCTAATAGAGTTATTCTATTATACGAGTCACATAATAAAAAGGATACAGCAAATCACTTTCTTCAAGAAGGAGCTAGATCAACTAGTATATATAGTATAATAAGACGTTATGAAGAAACGGGAGAGATTCGTTTTAAGAAGATTCCGGGAAGAGATAGGTCAGTGATGGTACATCGAAATGTAAATCGAGTAAAATCGATTTTTAATAAGACTGCTACAATTTCCGTCCGAGTGGAAGCGGATAAATTACAAATATCAAAGTCGACTGTCGCCAGAATGAAGAGGAACGATCTAGCTTTGAAAGCATATGTGAAACATTCAGATCCTAAATACATAAAGGACCAAGAGGAACGTGTCAAAAGAGGGCGCCGAAGAGTTTATAACAGTCAGCTGAGAAACGTACTCGTTACGGACGATGACTTTATGTCCCGGCAGATCCCGACTTTGTACGTAAGGAAAAATGCTCCAAATGTACCTCAAGTTCGCGGTGTCTCGATGTTTTGGTTCCTATGTAAAAGAGAATGTAAGAAACGATCAGAAAAAACAAACCCTTAAAAGGTTTTAAGCAAAGATGGGCCAGGCTGTTTAAAGAAGTGGCTACAAAATCTGGAACAGCCGTTATGCGGCGGGCCGCTAACAATCTAAGAAAAATGGCTTTCAAAGGTGTTGGGGCGCGAATTGAATATAAACCTTATAATTATATTAGTTTTGTTACAATATTCAACCAAAATTACTATTCTTATTGTTTACTAAATATTCAATATTTTGAAAATAAAATTGTCTCTTTACTTCTGGGACACCCCAGTAAAACTTAGTGTGCTAGGGGGTCTGAGGGCCAAAAATCTTAATGTTTCGGTTGAGAAAAAAAACGCCTTTTGAAAGATCAAAGGAGTGTCCCTTCTGTACTTGTAGGTACTTTTATCTATTCTGTGATATAACTATACAATGGACGGTCAGAGTCTGAACCATGCACCTAGTTAGGTGTAAAAGACCTCGAAGTGAAGTGTGTTATACCAGCCTCGCCAAAGAGTCGTATCGGAGGTTATATACTTCGTGTCGAGAACCGTTAAGGGTCTCCCCACACCTATCGACGCGGAATCGGCTTTCGCCGAGTGGTTTGTACCACATTCCTCGTGTTTTATTCGTAATTCCGTCGATGGACGTCGCTTCGCGTCGGCCGAGCCGATCGACGTCTTTTTCGCTCTTATTGCGTGGACATAGAGTTTTTTGATCGGCTAACGCCGATTCCGCGTCGATAGGTGTGTACCCGGGACTTCAACAATTCCGACCTTCGTTCTTTTGAAATAAATAAATAGTGCAAAAATGACAAAATCATGTAGCTTGATGCACAACTAATAGTACATAAGCGGAAGCCTTAGGCTATGGAGGCTAGCATCTCCAGAGGTATCCCTTGTCCATAATCGAAGGTATATATGAAGGAAGGTGTTAACATAAGTGACATCCTTTTGAAGCGCTAGGTGCGCTAGGTAGGCTTCTAGAGGTGGTAGATATCCGCTGCATGCTGCATGATACCCGGCGCATGATACCTATACTTATCTAGGTAACGCTTATCTTCTCTAAAACTGCTAGGGGAGACTGGGGTCAATTGGAACGTAGTTGGGTTGATACAAGATTAATAACTCCTATATAGAGTTAGGTGCTGCAACATGTACGAAATAGGCGTACCTACTGCGTGATTTCTGCCCATGTGGACAAGTGCCGGAAGCATCGGGCGGCCAAACCAACGTCACTCCGTATTGGATTAGACGCCGATTTTGTTCCTGTAGCGGCATGCTTTGAGGTAGCGGCGAGGTCTAGAGGTTGGAAATTATCGGCGTTGGTATCGGGACTAGTTTAGAGTCAGCGCGCCGGCCCGACCGTAGTGAAGGGAGCGGCCGCTCTAGGCGCCAAATGTGGCCAACGGCGGGGAAAAAAAAGAAGCGCTATATATGTGAAGTATAAAGGTCAAATTGCCTAGACCATCTCGCGCCACCCTGGTTGAGGTCTAGTGCCGGTGCTGTGGTGGGTCACATGCTTCCGATACCTGTATCCGCTGCGTGATGCGGTCCTGATGCGCTGCGATGACGGCCTGCATTTGCCGCCGGTGCTCGGCCTGGCGCGACAACATGGCGTCGAACTGGGCGTGGTGCGCCTGCGCCGCCTCGCGCTGCACGCGTTGCGTCTCTTTCTGGCGCACTGTAGCGAGTAGATTGTAGAGGGACGAAATAGTGGATGTTACAAGGCACTGTACCTAGCTTAGTTTATTTTTTGAGTTATGAGATGAGACAGCAACTATCCCCGTGTCATTACTTCATCGAGAAAATCTTGGGGCGGGTTTGCTTTCGTTGTTTGCAATACGCGGGCGAAGCTGTGCGGGCAGCTAATATATATAAAAGTCTGTAAAATTGTAGCTTTGTAAGTTTGTATGTCCCCAAATTTTCAGTATCACTTGTCCGGTTTTTAAAATTCTTTTAAATGTGTATATAGAAGGTTTTTTCTTTAATTAATAGGTAATGCCCGGGTCACACTAACGAGAAATGCCATTAATAATCGCGATAAATGGACGCTAACCGTACGGCCACACTACGATTATCGCCATAATTAATGACATTTCTCGTCAGTGTGGCCCCAGCATAAGAGCACATACTGTGGTAAGAGTTAGGTCTCAAAGGGTACATAAGTGACGTTAATTACATGGATAGGTTAAATATCGAAGACAGGTAGATAATATCAAATGCGAGTCGGTTGGAACAGTGTGAGACTCGTGCGTATAAAACGACTAGAGAAATGTAATTTAGCCGTTACAATCTAAAAAAAAAACTTACTTTGCATTGCAGCCAACTTTTCTTCCTGTGCTTTAAGCTGCAAAGCAACCATTAACTGTGCTTCTTGTTGCTGCATATACAGCGTCGCCCCTTCCGTCGTAATGTCCTCGTTGCTGCCCTGCAGGACGCTGTTACTCGTCACGATCTTAGACAACTGTTCCAATTTCGAATCAAGTCGCGGGTGCTGTTCGTTTTCTTTTTCAACAGGTGCGTTACTTTCGGGTTTTTCATCCATTGCCAGTTTCGGTTTAGGTCCAGGCTTATCTTCGTTTTTCTGTGATTTCTTCTTCTTTGTATCCCCACCAGCCAACCACGACGGCATATCAGTATCGTCTTCCACGTCATCTTCGTCTTTTTGAAAAATACCAAGCCAATCCTCGCTGCCCTTGGTTTTCTTTTGTGGTTCCTTTTTGATTTCCTTTACAGCTGGCTTTTGCACGGTAGTTTTAGTAGAAGATACGGTTTGCTTCGATTCGCTTTTGCCGAGGAACGATTCAAAATCAAATTCTTGGCTTTTCGCGGCAGTGGCGGGCCTTGCTGCCAGGCTGGAGCCAGCCGTTTTAGTAGAAGAACCCCCGAGGATATCATCTAACAAAGATTGTGAACTTTTACCTCTCTCTAAAGTCTTGCCTGGTTCCTTTTTCGTCTCGGGCATCAAGTCGCCTAGTATGTCCAGCGACTCTGCGCTAGTCTTGAGTTTAGCTGGTGATTTTCCAACACTTAGTTTCTCAAAATCTGATTTACTTTTAGAATCTGATTGTTGCAACTTGATCGATTCTTTGGATGCCGTTCGACTAAATGTGGCTGGGGACGGAGATTTCGGCTTGTCCGTTTTAAAATCCGAAGAAGAGAATGCTTTTTTGTCTTCTGAAACCGGTGGCTTTGATTTATCACCAGCAGCATCCAAATTGAACAACGCGTTTTTCTTATCAGCTAAAGGAGTAGTTTTCTTTTTCGTCGTTTTTTTCTTTCCCAGGATATCATCATCAAAGAAACTATCATCACTACCATCGCTAAGTATTCCCGCTAAAGGATCGTCAAGACTAAAACTCATTGTAACCTAATATAAACCACGGATTGTAACGCCAAGTTGTAAAACCACGCTCGTTTGTTTACAAATTAGCCGCCATAGAAACACCAAAGAAAATACCACAGATAAAACAAAACAGCTGCTAATATTTCGCTAATGAATGTAAATAAAATAAAATAAAAAATGAAATAAATGCAAATTATGATTTCGATCTTCAATTGATGAACTGAATTAACTTCTTTATTGCAATTACTCCAAAAGTGAAGTTATCTTAAAATATTCAGCAATATCTTTAGATTGAATTCAACTTTCTTATTTGTACGTTGGATTGCTCCAAAGGTTGTCTGGAAGAGATCGCTTTAAAGTGATAAGATCGCCTGTTGTTACCTTTGTTTAACATTATGTACTCTTGTAACATGTTTTTCTTATATTGCGGTGCAATAAATAATATATTATTATTATTATTGCTCTTTTATTAGGCTCCTCTACATTCGCGCGCGAAAGTGTGAATGTGGAGCCGATTTGGATTCGTTCGCTTGTTAACTATACTCGGATGGTGCGTTCACATGCACGGCGTGCAGCATGGCGAGCTGCTTGGCATGCTCATCGGCAAGCAGCCCGAGCACTTCTGCGGACGAAGCAAGCTGTTCACACGCTCGCGGGCAACCGGGCGTGCTTGTCAAGTGCTTGTCAGTGTCACTGTCAGTGCAACTGCAACTGCAAAAATGGGAAAATTCGCAAATATAGATCTCGTGGGGACTATATACTGCTTTGGGTTTGATCTATTTTCATTGGAAAAGAAAACAAAATGATCGACGATGTTGTTAACAGTCTGATGTAGCTAACTGTCAATTTCGCACGCGAGCGTGTGAACAGCTACACAAGCACGAGCACATTCACCCTTTGATCTTTGTCCAAAAACCGACAGTCGTCCCGATCAGCGACATTCACGGGCGCGGGCACGGGCGCGCGCACATTCAGGCTGTTCACACGCCCGCGCCCGTGCCCGCGCCAGTGAATGTCGCTTTGAATTGAACGCGAGCATGTGAACGCGGCAGGGAACCTAATTCAAGACCAACGTGGGTTGCCACTAAAATAAAATATGTTTACGGTGGTATATTTTCACTTTTTGAAAGGCCGCACCTTAGAGCATTAAACCATTGGTTTAATGCTCTAAGGGCCGCACCAAGAAAATTTATTTTTTATTAATATATTTATTCGTAGTTTTAAACCTACGATTTAAATAAACAAGTTAATTCAACTTATTTACAAAAATACTAGATGCCCTGTTAAATATTTAACCATAGAAGATTTTTGGTAGAAAAACTGTTATTGCACTTGTAATACTTCAGGTATTCATAACGTTTCGTACGATTTATAAACAATAGTCGTGAACAACGTTAGATGTAATTTAAATATTATGCCATGCATTTAGCTATTCGACAAAATAACAGGCCAAGTGTGTAGCTCACTTTATAATCAAAATCATCCGCCATTTTCTCATGGGTCTATACACGTAATGATTTGTCAGGCCCAATTTATCAGGAGCTGACTAATTGCTATTGTCTGGAGGCATGTTGCGCTGCTGATCCAACTGACAAAAGAGTTGTATTGAGAAATTGCATGCACATGTGGTTGGATTGTTACATCTATACGACACACCCAATTATGACTTCGACATGTTGTACTGACAAATTGTGGTGAAATCATATAATCTATAGACCCCACCAGCAATGACCCCATAGATTAGTAATTGTCAGTCTGTCATTTTATATCTGAATAGATTTATGAAATGTTTAACAAGTCATTTTTGTTTTGGGATATTGTAATTGTTTTTGAATGACATCAGGTAGAAAAAACAATTACTATTTAATAATGCGTATTGTTGAATGTAACTTTTTTGATATTGAAAATGTTGGCCATATCTACGAATATTTACTATAATTTGATGATCAATGCAAAAAGGTTGGCTACATCTGACATGTTCGATTGACAACGACATAAGTGACTTTGACACTTAATGACAGTGACATATCTGTCGTAGTTTTTTTCATTTTTTGGTCTTGAAATAGGTTTCCGAGTGTAGGTATTTTTTCTCGGTTTTTTGGCCTGCGTCAAAGGGCCTGCGAACGCGCGAAAACTGCGTAGACACAAGGAACGGTTGTATTCCTGATTCCTACTCAGTACTCCCTTGGTTGTATCGTTTATTTCACTGTGCAAAATGACCGTAAGGTGGACAATATATAGTAGGGGGAAGCGGGGCAGCTTGGTACACCTTTTTTTCGCATCGCGTTTTACCAACCATGTGAACTAAAATCTGTTAATTTGTGTACCTGATGAAAAGCGTAGCTACCAGGGTATACAATTCTATCAATTTTTGGACTAGCTTATACATATTAACTGAGACATATGGATTTAAAGAAAAAATGGGATTTTTCCAATTCTGCCCCACATGCAGTCCACTTTGATACACCGCATGGGGCACCTTGGTACATCGTTTGGGGGCACTTTGATACGAATATCAAAGTGCCCCCTTTGTGTCCCAAAGTGCCCCCAGTCTTACATACTGAAAAATGGTGTATGAATGTGTGTATAATGAAACACAAAATAAATTAAAAACAACTTTTATTGAATAAAAAGAACATAAACTTATCTCTGTATAAACATACCTATGTATATATTTAATCAGTCAACAAAGGTTACATATGTATTAACAAAAATATTACCTTTGGCGTAGGTATCTACGTGTTTATAGAATCAACATATTTAACTTAACAACCCTTAATTATGGTACTTCTTCTGAATCTTTTTCTGAATCCCATCACCCAATCTTTACCTGCACAACCATTCACTTTCCAGGACTCGGGGTATTTACACTTCAGATGCTCAGCATACTCATAAGCTAAAACCACCGTCTGTTTCGTTGTCAACCCATAGTGCATTTTACTACAGTTAATCAAGTATTCGGCAAGTTTTTTCTCTTGATCATTGGTGAATACCTGGGCGACTGTATACTTTGATGAGAATTTTTCAGCAGTGTCATATAAGACTGCTGGATTTTCTGCATCATTGGAATGGATTTTAAATTTTGCTCCACGGTATTGCAGAGTTGAAATATGTATGTTGTATTTATTTGGATGCTGCGATTGCTGCGGCTCTCAGAGATAGTGTTTTAGCCACAACTTCAGAGATAGCGGTTTTAACATCCTCCTCGTTGATTTTATTTCGTTCGGTGGTCGGTTTAAACGTTCGAACCATTTTCTAGAAAAAAAGAAATAAGTCATGAATATTTTCGACCGAAAAAACTAGCGGGGTAGATTGGTACACTTACGGGGTACTTAGATACGTACAAAACTGCCCCATACTGTTTTGTACCAAAGTACCCCCCATGCTACTTACAAAAATAAAGAATTATACAAAATAAACGGTCAAGTATTACTTCAAAATGACAATTTATCTGAATAACTGAATATAGTTACTTACCGTTTATGATATTATGCATCCAGTAAAGCACAAAATGTGGCACTACAACTCCGACAAACACTAGGTAATTTTTTAGTAAGCGGGCGTGGAAACACTTTGTGACTCGCTGGTCGGTAATGGCTGACTGCCGGGCTTCGCCGTTGCAGAAGAGTTACACAAACGTACAAGGTCATGCGTCAGTGTCGCCGCCGGTGAATTTAAGTTACTCAGTGAGGAAATAATGGTGTTTTAATGTGCCCCTTGTATATAAGTGCCCCGCTTCCCCCTGCCCTTTGCAAGTACAATGGAATTAGAAAAAAAGAATGCATTCCGGTCCGTCCATGACGTCCATTAATCCATATTCGTTGAGCGCGCGAACTATACTGTGATGGGTTCTGCAGATTACGTGATTTTATCACAATTTGTCAGTACAGATCTCCTACAGATGTACCTAATAATCCGATCCGACCACATGTGCATGCAATGAAATTTCTCAGTACAACTCGCGGCAATCACGCGACGGCATACAAGCTCTTTCGATTTTTCTCGCACTATCCGTCTCTCTCTTTATAGAACACTTAGAACAAGAGGTATATTGCGTAAAAATCGAGAGTATGTCCCGGCCTTCCCATGATAGACGTGCAGCAGCGCAAGATGCCTCCAGACAATAGGAATTAGTCAGCTTCTGATGAATTGGGGCTTACAAATCATGATATATATAGACCCCATGACCACATGACTGTTAACACTGCGAATATGGAACCAAGAATCGCGCGCGAATGTAGAGGCCTTTACATTACACCAAACAGATTGATTTCTGAACGAACTGCAATGGTGACGAAAAATTTGTTGCTTCATGTCATTCGGTCAGCTCTATTTTAATTATTTTTCAAAACAACTTTAGTATACTGGTGATTCTTATTCATTTACAAATTTTATATAAATTATGGATTATATCGGTAAGTCTTTAGACGTCTCGTTCATTTAAAAACACTGTTGGTTTCTTTGTTACTTTAATGCATCGAGAGCTTTTGTTCTACAAAATTGCAAACTCACGTTATGTTCTTATTTACCAGCTTCCGAAAAGGGAGATTCTACAGAAAATTGTGATCCTAACTCTTTACTATCGAATGGCACAAAGACTGCGTTAGAATGTAAATCAAGCTCTGAGAAACCAGAGACGGAGGCTCCCGCGGAGAGCAGCGCATGCACGTCCGAGTCCGTTGAGGAGGCCTGCGAGATCCCTGAACAGATCGAATTTACCGTAGTCTTTAACAAAGGTAAACATGACATTACCTTCGCATATGATGCGCCCGTCTTAGACTTAAAAGCCCACTTGGAAAGAATATGTGCAGTGCCACAACACGCACAAAAGTTAATAATAAAAGGCATGGCGCGCAACGACCAGACTCTAAGGCAAGCTGGAGTCGTCAAAGGAGGGAAAGTCATGCTGGTTGGGTCTAAAATGGATGATATTTTAGCTGTAAAGAGTGTGCCAAAGGTATGTATCATAACCATAACATTCTTATTGGAAATGTCAGCTGTAGACTGCTAATGTGAATGTTTGTTTTGTTAGGAAATACTAGAAGAAAAAGCTAGTAGTGGCCAGTCAAGTAAGGAGCCTTTGCATGGACAAAAAATTCACAGGAAAGTGTTGGATAAAGGCATCCCACCTGATGCTATGCCAGGACTTAAGGGTGTTAAGGTAAGCCTAGGATTATCTTCATTCTTGGCTTTCAAGGCTAGGTTATGACAACCATTATTTCTCAAAGGACATGGGTTAGTAAATGTTGTATTCATTGGGATTATGTTTCAGGAGCCACTGCCACCTGTGCCATTAAGTGGGTTGCTAAATAAACACGGAGACAAGGTGCGGTTGACATTCAAGCCAGAACAGGATCAGCTGTGGCTGAGCACAAAGGAACGCACCGAGAAACTTGCCATGAGTTCCATTAAATGTATGTAAATACTGATGGTTACTACACCAAATCTAATAAATTGACGTGTTCACTTAGGTTAAATTAAAGGTACGGCTTTGTTGTACTGCCTTGATGATGCATAAAGAGACAAAAGAAGATGACCATTACCAATTTTGCATGAGATAAAAATTTACAGAAGGCTGATGTACATACATCTTATGATTCTTATGTATGAATGTTTTTATATAAAGGCTTATTTTAATTGTTTCAGGCATTACATCTGAACCTATCATAGATCATGAAGAATATCATATTATGGTAAATATAATGTGATATCATACACTTACCTGAGGTAAAACACAATATTAGAGCCACTTACAATGTATAGTAACATTAACCTTGATTTTCCAGGGTCTTCAATTAGGACCTACACCAGCTTCCAGGTATTGGGTGTACTGGGTGCCCGCTCAGTACATAGAAGCGATAAAGGATGCAGTGCTGGGTGTGTGGCAATTCTTCTAATTATAAGTACATTCATAACTCTGTCCAGTCGCTGTCTACCTTCCCATGCCACTTGGGCAGTTGCAATATTTAAAAAATATACATATATGTCCAACACGGTATCAAAAACATACCATTTCTTTTGTGATATTAAAATGCCATGTCAATTAAAATTGTCCATTCAAGTTCTGGCATTTATCTGGTTAAATGAGATATTATTTATTGCTATTGTAAGTTTGCATTTCATGCATTTGGGTTCAGCGAGCTGAACAAGGATGCCAGTATGACGTGCTGCTCCAGTGAGCATCCATGAGCTTATGTGCCCTCGAGTTTCAAATCTGATCTCTTTATGTGAACTTTACAATAATCTGTCACTTGAGTGAAGGATTGGACAGAATTATTGCAACCATTGGACTGCTGTTGTTTTTTTTTTCTAATTGATGTTTAGTGTTTGTATCCTAATTGTTAGTGGCTCTTAATATAAAATTGTGTACACATTCAAGCCAATCCTTCACTGAAAAATTTTGAACCTAGAATTAGAAAATACAATGTTTTAAACTACTTATGTCTTTTATTACCAAAACATTCCCAAATTAAATAAAAATACTGAGAATATAGTTTATAAAAGTTTATTTATAGTATAAAGACCAGTGTAAATTGCACAAAGAAAATATTGCAAATACCTAAAGCTAATTTGGCAGAAAACAGTAGTTGTACTACATAAAAATGGCACCTTACAAATAGAAAATATAGGCAGTGTAATAAATAGTTTGTAAACATAAAAACGTTGTAAAATTTTGGCATGTCGATATGTAGAAAAGAATGCTTATTTTGTACTTAAAAGTGACTTAATTAAATTGGTCCTTAATTTACCCATATTCGGATTGCACAGTCAGGGAGAATTGGCCTTTGGGAATACTAGTGGCATGGTACCACAACCTGGTGTCCAAAAACACTGTAAAATGGCAAAAAAATATTAGTAAGGAGATAGAGGGTGTCTCCAAAAGAATAGTGATTGTTATGGTACATCTACCTCTAGATTCAGGATCTTACCAATGTCTCCTGGTTCAACATAATACTCAAGTTTATGGCAAACATCGTCACATTCAGGCACGGGGGTGATTGTCCATTTCTTGACACCCTTGACTTGTCCCTGCCACATCAGTCTTGAAATATAGTCCAGCTGAAAGGTAAACTTCATAAGAACCAATAATTATTATTTATAAAACAAAATTAAGTAAATATTTTAACACATTGGACACCGCGTACCCGACTCTCGGGCACTCGTAAACTTTACTCAGATGCCGGCATACCCGAGAGTCGAGCACGAGCTATAAACCCTCACGCGACGCCAAAGTACCCGACAGTCGAGCAAGCTTTGCATCTTCGCTGCCTCAGGGCTGCCACTGCCCGTCTTCTGATTATTATGTACTTATGTGGTCTAAAAGTTGGTACAGTTGATTATATTTTATTACTTCACTTTGTATTTTTATTTACTTTACCTAAGCAGCAGCAGATTTAATTTTATGCACGTATAGAATAGAATAGAATAGAATATGTTTATTTGCAAGAATACTTATTTCTAGTTACAGGGTGTTCTTGTGAGTAGTAGTACAGTATTCTATCGTAATTAACGACATGCAAATATTATAATAAATCGTAGCGCGCTCATGCAATTACTCATTTAACATTTCATCTAAATACCCTCCACAAATTTTCTATTTCTTTTTAAAAAAATGTCCATGCTGTTTATTTTTTTTGGGTATATTCCTTAACGCTATAAAAACAATGATCTAATAAATAGGTTTTTAAATTTCTCCTAAAATCAGTTGATGTCATTACTTTAATATGATCAGGTAAACTATTATATAAAACTATGCACATATTATAAGAATTTTTCCTATAAATTGCTGATCGACATCGAGGCTGATGTAATAGATTTTGATATTGCGCTCTTTGTTTCAATGTATGAACTTCCGATCTCATTTGAAATAATCCTGGGCGGTCTTTTACGAGTAAGCAGACTTTTCTTATATACATGCATGCCAATGGCAGAATTCGTAATTTTTTAAAGAGTGGTCGACAACTATCCATTACCCACGCCTTAGATATGGCTCGGATACACTTTTTTTGCAATAAAAATACCCTATCTATGTCCGCAGAATTTCCCCACAGTAACAATCCATAATTTAGAACCGACGACACATAACCGTGATAGGCCGTGATCGCCGCCTCCAAGTTAATGGTGTTTCTCAGTCTCCTCAACGCAAATACGAACCTATCTAGCCTAGCGCAAACGTAATTTATATGTTCCTTCCAGCTTAGATGCTGATCAATATATACTCCTAAAAACTTAATATGTTCACATTTCAGTACAGGCAAATTATTATAATTGATGTTTAATGGAATTGTATTATTATATGAATTAAATTGAATGTAAAATGTCTTTGTCATATTTATATTTAAATTGTTGTTATATGTCCAATTATTTATGTCCATTAATGCATCATTTATATTATTTTCACATGAATCATTACCTCCACCCTTAACCAACAATGTTGTGTCATCCGCAAACAGTATACATTTGTGACGTATACTTGTAAAGTTACTTGGCACAGCCCTGAGCGTCCGCCGCATGCCCGACTAGCGGGTTCGCGGCGTCCGGCATTGAGTTGCACGTCGTTGCTCGACTAGCGAGTTCTGTCGGTTTCTGATGGGGTATTGTTCGGAATTTTGTCTGTTGCGAAAGTGTTAATTGCTTGATAAAAATATAATTTAATAAAAAAATATTAGAATTTAACAGAAAAATCATGTAAAACTACAGTTTAATGTCCAACTGAATGAAGGTACACTTATAAGAACCACTGTGCATAAAATACAATACCAAGAAAAGTACCATAGGAATAGGACTAGGAGCTTATCACACTGAAAATATTATAAATACGAAAGTTCGTATATGAGGGAAGAGAAGAATAAGAATACATTGAAGTATATTGTTGTTCCTGGCAAATTTTAGCAAAAACTACTGAACCGATTTTTATGAATGGCGTTTTAGAATGGTTCCATATTAAAATACAAGAAAAATAATTTCAGCGTTTTTGTAAATTCATCTTCAAAAGGGATTAAAACTTGCTTGAAAGTTTGAGATAAGAAGAGTCAATAAGGGTCTCCCCGCACACCTATCGACGCGGAATCGGCTTTCGCAGAGTGTTTTGTTCGCAATCCCGTCGATGGACGTCGCTTCGCGTCGGCCGAGCCGATCGACGTCTTTTTCGCTCTTATTGCGTGGATATAATAGTACATTACGTACCTAGGGCGGTGAATTCGTGAATGCCCCAGATCGCAGGTGTTTGTGGCCCGAACCGAAGGTGAGGGCCATAAATATGCGCTCTGGGGCCTTACGAATTACCGCCCGTGTTGAGTAAAAAATTTTACGTTTTCAACTGGCCACAATGCGAGTTTTCCCGTACGCGCAGCGTGCAGTAAAACTCGCATTATGGCCAGGTGTGACGTAAAGAGTTTTTTGATCGGCTAACGCCGATTCCGCGTCGATAGGTGGGGGAGACCCTTACTCCATAATCGATGGAGGTCTTATCCGAAACTATTAAAAGAGCAATATTCGTATATAATATATTTATATATAGATAGGTATATATAAATCATAAGTATTTACCCGACGAGCTCATGTTTGCTATAGTGGTGCCTATTTAAAAAAATAAAACTGGGGACGCCTCTGATATGTCCAATTACGGTCCGATGAAACTGTTTATTTTTATTTTTAACAGTTTATTTTGTTTTTTAAACAATCAGTTATTGGTTTTTGTTTAAATTTGTATAGAAATCGATTTTTCGTAGTATTAAAACCGAGAAAAAAATCATTACCAGGTAAAAACAAAGCTTAAGAATTAGGTAACAACAACATCGACGGTTGTGGATTTAAATGGATTCATGCAGTCTTATCATGTTTAATTTATGCCGATTTTAGTCTAACACGACCCCAACCTGAGCTGAAAATGCCCGTGTTTTTTTTTTAATTAATCACTATTAGGTATATGCAACCTCCAAATTTCAAAGAAATCGAACCATGGGATTGGTTGGATTAAATAAACGCACCTAAGAAAGCTATACATTTCAGCCCGGGGCAGTTTCACTATATTATGATTGCGGCTAGAACCTTTAATGATAGAGATACCGCCCGCGCACGACTCGCGTTCGATGTTTGGAGGCCTTAAGTTTGCGCATGTCACATACTTACTCTCATGAGAGTATGTTGGTATTCTTGGTTTAGTCTGTGGCGGGCACTGATAGCGGTCGTTTCGAGTGTAGTTGGACTGCATACAAACTTTGAAAAATGTGCATTGCACCAACATCAAACAACAATAGGATTTTTTAGTTATCATTAACTTTTCTGTGATTTATCAATTATCACTATCAGATACGCGGCATAATGGCGGCCATTATTTCAGAGATTAAAAATGTAGAAGTGACAATACCCTAAGAAAAAATATATATGTAGGTATGGAATATATCCTAAGACAATTTTGCCTTCTTAGTGGAACATTAAACTTAATTACTGACTATTTGAAGCTTCATAGATCTTAATTTTCAACAAGGATCAACCAGCTGCTTTTTTTGATTTAATCGTTTTTATGAATAATTTATTTAATTATTTAAACTTTATTGCACAAATAAGAAGTACAAATGGCGGACTTAATGCCTTAAGGCATTCTCTACCAGTCAACCACAGGGCTAAACAGAAAAGCTTATAGGTGCAGGCAGCTGACCAAGAAAACACAAATGGAAAGGATAAGATAGCCAATGAAATACATTTCCTAATATAATTGTAAGGAGTAAATATAAACTACAAGATAATTATATAAATCATATTTGATTATTGCGGGTCTTTCTGTATGACTTTGGATATTTATCTAATTAAACATTAAATGGTCCTGAACTTGACTCCTTCCGGTGGAGCCACTGTCGCACCCCACTACTTTCGCGCCGATACGACGATTGACGGCGTGATCTGAGTGGGGACGAATTGGCATTGGGTTCATGGTCGGCATCGAGAACGGTGCTGTCTTGATAAATAATTGATTGTATTAAAGTGTAATCGTGTACCAGTTCCATAAGGATTTCAAGTGTTAATTGTAAAATAATGTTGGAAGAATAAATTAATACTGCGAGCTATTGGTTTTCATCGTTATCCCGTCTAACCCAATAGTTCAGAAGTGGGATCAAACAAAAATCGATAGGATTTTTGCCACGCCACACAAACGTAAGGTACGTAGTTATTTTATTGTTCATTTTTTTTCTTCGTCTGATTTTGGTCATTCTGAATTCGGGTGCACAAACAGTATTTATCGTTACGGAGTTATTCCGGAGATTTATACGGTTGGTTATGCATGTTTATCTTGCCAGGGTACTCTGGGGATGGAGATGCTAGATAAACTCATAGTTGTGATATTGTTAGGATTAAACTGTATTTATCGTTAAGGAGTTATTCCGGAGATTTATAATCATAATCATGATCGTTTATTGCACCATGGTAAATAAAAGTTGTTACAGTATTATAATATTTATAATAGTGTTTCATGTACCCTAGTCGGGTATTGCAAAACTTAATTACTAAATACGGCAACTCACATGGAGTGTATTATATAATTAAATGGTTATACCTGCATTACCTAGTGTATATAGGAAAATTCAGAGAGATATACGGTTGGTCTTGCATGGTTATCTTGCCGGGGCACTCCCTTGAGTTAAACATGTTCGATGGTTCAAATGATAGGTAGAGTCGATATGTAGAGTCGATATATATATACTCCCATGAGTCACAGAGATTATTTTGTGTTTAAAACGCAAATTCTGCAGTTTACTAATGGGAATGGTGTAAGTTTCAGACATGCACGAAGGCCCAGGAGTGTTCCGATCAGGGGACCGGGGTCCAGACCCAGGAGTGTCCCGATCAGGGGACCGGGGTCCAGACCCAGGAGTGTCCCGATCAGGGACCGGGGTCCAGACCCAGGAATGTCCCGATCAGGGGACCGGGGTTACCGCCCAGGAGTGTCCCGATCAGGGGACCGGGGCCACGATAATCGCGACTGCAATCCAAGTGAGCCCGGACTAAAAGGGCAGGGTTGAGTCACTAACGCAGGAGTACCCAGGCGAGAGAGCCGGCGTCCACATCATCAAAATCGTCCAGTGGATCCAGAAGTACTTGACTTATCTCGAAGAAGTATGGACGCTGAGGGCAGCGATGATCACCTACAACCCCGGTGTGGAAGGCGATCGAGTCAACCACGTCAAGCTAGACGCAGGAGATATTGCAGTCCATCATCAGAAGGATCTGGTGAGCGCTACCATTCTCGGGCTAAGGGAGCCAGATATTCTAGATCTAAGACTAAAAGTAGGGACCGTGATTCTAATTTATTAAATCACCTTGCGTCAATTCTGGATACAGTCAAGAGCTCGCATAAACCTAGGCTTGCCTCTATTTCGAACGTCATCCCCGAATTCGATCCCATGGCTAAGGAACAAACCGTGTTAACCTGGTTAACCAAAGTCGAAGAGTGCGCTGAAATTTACCAGTGGGACGATAAAGAAACCACGCATTACGCGCTATTAAAACTAACAGGAGTTGTTAAGTCATGGTATCAAGGGTTACCTTCATTATTATATACGTGGCCGGAGTGGAAAAGAAAACTAATTGAGTCCTTTCCTTGTCGCGAGGATTATGCCGAGCTCTTGACGGAGATGTTGAGTAAGAGGGCTCGTTATGGGGAGTCTCTGGAGCACTATTACTATGCGAAAGTCAACCTTTTGAATAGGTGCAAAATGTTTGGCAGACAAGCAGTCGACTGTATATTGCATGGAGTGGAGGATAGGGCTGCGAGAGTGGGTGCACAAGCCGCACAGTTTACTGAACCAGAATCGATCTTAAAGTATTTCCGCACCGTGAAATCAGGGCCAGTTAGAGATAGGGAATCATTCGCTTCCTCTAAGCAGCGCAATGAATTAAAGCTTCAGGCGGGTTCTAAACCAGACATCTCAAAAGAAACTGTAAACGGTAACATCGGATGTTACAACTGTAGTGAAATCGGACACCGTAGAACACAATGCAACAAACCAGCGGTGACCTATTCTATATGCGCAAGAATAGGTCACCAATCTACACATTGCTTTCGAAATAAATTTAACAAGGAGCAAGACAAGGGTAAAAGTCAAAGTGACAATACTGGTACAAGTGATAGGGAAGTTTAAAAAAAAAGTATCTGATTACTAGTGCGATATGTATATACATGTGAGTTATTCATGTAGGATCATGTTATATGTAAAGAAAAAAAATGTACACATTATATAATGTTTGTGTAAGAAACTGTAGATAATCGCAAGGCTATGTTATGTAGGATACATACGTTAGTTTATTTATTTATAGAAACGGTTGTAATTGGAAATCTATAATGTTTATTTTAGGCGCGAGGTCTCGCCTTGAACAGGATGGCCGAGCTGTAAGGAGTTAAATATAAACTACAAGATAATTATATAAATCATGTTTGATTATTGCCGGTCTGTCTGTATGACTTTGGATATTTATCTAATTAAACATTAAATGGTCCTGAACTTGACTCTTTCCGGTGGAGCCACTGTCGCACCCCATTACTTTCGCGCCGATACGACGATTGACGGCGTGATCTGAGTGGGGACGAATTGGCATTGGGTTCATGGTCGGCATCGAGAACGGTGCTGTCTTGATAAATAATTGATTGTATTAAAGTGTAATTGTGAACCAGTTCCATAAGGATTTCAAGTGTTAATTGTAAAATAATGTTGGAAGAATAAATTAATACTGCGAGCTATTGGTTTTCATCGTTATCCCGTCTCACCCAATATAATAAATAAGTACATTTCCTAATATAATAAATAAATACATTTACTTACATAAATACAAAAATATATATCTACATATTACTTTGCGTACCCAGTGCAAAAAAACTATGCCACTAAACTAACCAGAGATATCGTTGAGAAAATGCTTGCGCAACTTGCGCTTGAAGGCGAGTTTCGTTTGCGCTTGTCTGATAGTAAGCGGGAGAGCATTCCAAAGCCGAATGGCCTGGACAGTGAAGGAATTACTCATAGTGCAGTGAGAGGGGACTACAAGCTTCAGGCTACGGGACTGGCGTAGAGTACCACCAGGTCGGGCGGTTACAAATTTAAATTTAGACCTAAGATAGCTAGGCGCAGCAGGGTCGAATAATATGGAAAACAGTGTACAGAGAACTCGTAATGACCTTCGTTTACAAATGGGGAGCCAATTAAGTTGACGGCGAAAAGTTGATATGTGGTTACGAAGTCCGAAAATAAATCTGATGGAGTAAATCTGGTGGAATAATTGACAACTTTTATTTGCTATTTAGATCTTAAGTAAGTAAATGAGTAGAATCCTAGGGCAATTGTCTTATCCATAGTTAGTCCAACTCCATCTTAGCCAGTTTTATCCTTTATTTAATAGCTAGCTTCCAACCGCGACGCGACTTCGTTTGCGTGGCCCTGGATAAAGCTATTCTTTATTTTTAACCGACGAAAAGAGGTTCTCAAGTCATCGCGTATGATTTTGATAATTCTTTTTTTAGTAGAAAGGGTATACCTCGAAGTTGGTCCCACATAAATTTTAAATAAAAATTCCAATCTAAGGGTAGGAAAACAGGGGATGATTGATTGTTCACTTACTGATTGAACTGTATGACCACATATACAGAGAGTAATCACAAATATTGCATGTAAGTAACTAGTAATTTAGTTAGTAATTAACTAAAGTAAGCCACAGAAAAATGAAAGCGGTTTAATTTTTATGTTAAAAAGTTTTTAACTTTTTAACATAAAAATTAAACCGCCGAAAAAAACTGAAAATAATAAACCTTTCTTATTGGTTAATTTCTTAAAGTTTAATAATTAAGTTCTTAAATGAATCTAAGTGTACCTAATTAATGTTGAGTTGCTTTTCAGTTTTTTCCGGCGGTTTAATTTTTTTGTTAAAAAGTTTTTATTATGACAACATTTGTAATGACGCCTAAATCGAACCATTTTGGTAATTATGTTACCTGAACGTAATAAAGTAATTCTCTGATGTTTTATCCTGCACGCTTTTAAGAAAATCGCGATAACGTATAAACGTGATTTTCACCGTGTGTGACGTCAATATTACGTCTGTCATGTGGAAGGTGTGCAAACTGCCATACAGAACCGTAGTATTGACGTCATAATTTACTTTCGACATTCTGGAATTCGCTACTTTTCAATTTGATAGTTCTGAATGAAAATTACAATTTAGGGAGGAATAAAAAACACGTGTCTATGAATGCTAAAGTTTTGCTAAAGTTTGGACCTCAATCACGCAAAACGGCTAAATGGATTAAACTGAATTTTGGTATACAAAATTATAGTGTATAACCTATTCCGGGAATCATCGTGTAAGGGGCCAAAAGTTCTTAAGGAGCTGCAATATGTATAAATGAGTTCGACGCGGACAAAGTCGCGAGTTGACGCTAGTTCGATATAATCCAACTGAAACATAGACTTCATCTGACATCACAGCTAGATATGGTTAGAGCTCCCGTTGCACGAAACCCTACCTCACAAGGTGGCAGAACAGAAATGCAATATAGTGATAGATACTACTTAGGAACACTGGATTTTAGTTGGTTGCCATAGCATATCCTGGAAGAACTATAATTTTTTTTCGTCGTCGTATCGCTTTTTTGATCGAAAATTACATCATAAGGTGGCAGATCGAAACGTTTACTCATCGAAAGAGACACATTTGGAGATAAAAACCCGCATTGGTTGCCAGCCCAAACCCTGGCAGGTTTCAAGATCAGCCACGTTTTATGAGCCCCAAAAATGGGGTCAATTACCTCATCAGGTGGCAAGATGAAAATGATGCAGATCGATTGCCCTAGACGTGCCGTTCACGAATATATAGGGTTGCCTGCCTTCAGCTTGGCAGTTTTTCTGGTCAGCCACCTCAAACAATGTATGTGAAAATCTTGGAATAACGAGAAATTCGTGTATTTATGCTATGATTTAATAAAAATCAGGATATGAAATTAAAGTCAACGTACTTGCGTCTTATGGTGTTGAAATAATAGGGTAAATGTACCAGTTTTGGTCATTTCTCATTAATATTTCTTGAAATATTGAAAGAAGTGATGTTGCCTTTTACGTTCAACGTGATATAGCAATCCTCATCAGGTGGCAAGATGACACTGATGCAAATGGATTGCCCTAGATGTGCCGTTCACGAATATACAGGGTTGCCTGCCTTCAGCTTGGCAGTTTTTCTGGTCAGCCACCTCGAGCAATATATGTCAAAATCTTGGAATAACGAGAAATTCGTTTATGTATGCTATGATTCAGGGTATACTCGTAATTTTGAAAAAAAAACAGGATATTAAATTAAAGTCAACGTACTTGCGTCTTATGGTGTTGAAATAATAGGGTAAATGTACCAGTTTTGGTCATTTCTCATTAATATTACTTGAAATATTGAAAGAAGTAATGTTGCCTTTTACGTTCAACGTGATATAGCAATCCTCATCAGGTGGCAAGATGAAAATGATGCAGAGCGATTGCCCTAAACGTGCCGTGCCGTGCCGGGTGGCGAAATTCTAACCCGACACCACACGGGTCTCGACACCACACGGGTACCCGACACTACACGGGTATTAATATATCTTGAAATATGGAAATATAACGCAAACATCAAAATTCATGAAAAAAATTACAAATTTCAATGCTGCAACTCTATCGCCATGTTGGAAAAGTTTAAAACAACATTTACTAAGGACACTGCTTGTGAGCTCAATGTGGCGCAATGCTACAAAACCATCTTGTTTTTTATATGATCCTGTTGAATGCGGATGGGTTCTAAATAGTAAAAATAACTATGATATTTTGTGGTATGAAGGAGATCCCACTCTACTACACGTCAACGACATTATTAGTATGGATGACAATGAATCAGATGAATTAAATATTAGTTGTGTTTCTTCTTCTAACGAAGAATAACTTTTTAAGTTTTTAAGTGTCCTTAGAATAAAAAACTTATATATAAGTTTGTATTGTTTTATTTTTGTACACTTTGTACGTGTACCTAAAAAAAAATTGCAAGTGATTATGCAATTATATGCATCTTCTTCTAAAGGTATATATCAAAAAATCTTACTTGTGTATGTTATGTTGTACTGTTCTAGTGTAGAGGTAACTTTGAATACTAACCTTAAATTAAGATAACTGCATGACGTTTCCCATATTTGAAATAAAATTGATTCATTATTTCATATAATTTCTACAAAATAAATATTGTTTGTAGCACAAAAATGCTATATCACATTGAACGTAACAGGCAACATCACTTCTTTCAATATTTCAAGAAATATTAATGAGAAATGACCAAAACTGGTACATTTACCCTATTATTTCAACACCATAAGACGCAAGTACGTTGACTTTAATTTCATATCCTGATTTTTATTAAATCATAGCATAAATACACGAATTTCTCGTTATTCCAAGATTTTCACATACATTGATTGAGGTGGCTGACCAGAAAAACTGCCAAGCTGAAGGCAGGCAACCCTATATAATCGTGAACGGCACGTCTAGGGCAATCGATCTGCATCATTTTCATCTTGCCACCTGATGAGGTAATTGACCCCATTTTTGGGGCTCATAAAACGTGGCTGATCTTGAAACCTGCCAGGGTTTGGGCTGGCAACCAATGCGGGTTTTTATCTCCAAATGTGTCTCTTTCGATGAGTAAACGTTTCGATCTGCCACCTTATGATGTAATTTTCGATCAAAAAAGCGAAGCGACGACGAAAAAAAAATATAGTTCTTCCAGGATATGCTATGGCAACCAACTAAAATCCAGTGTTCCTAAGTAGTATCTATCACTATATTGCATTTCTGTTCTGCCACCTTGTGAGGTAGGGTTATGTGCAACGGGAGCTCTAACCAATAGTCTTGCTTTATATAATTAGTACACTTTTAGGAATTCAGTTTAAAAAGTATACTCCAACAGAAAGGTGGACTACATAAGAACAGAACTTAGGTTCTTATTATAAAGCCATAATGGTTATACAATAAATACCCAGCAGAAAGGAGGAATAAAGAATAATATACTTACATGCATAACAGCTCCCATTTCATATCCAAAGAATATATTTTCAGTTGCTGGAAATTCTGCATCTTCAGGTAAAAATTCTGGTATGTCATAATATAGTCTTACATTGGCTAAAATATCTGGATGACAATTACCCCTGTGGAAAAAATAAGTTCTTAACTTAACCCATTCATGTCAATCAATGCCAATGTCATGTCTGCATACAAGCAGTTCAAGCTTCAATCTGCAGTGCCAACCACTAATTGAAAACAAACCTTGAAAAAAATTTGGAAGCCTCAGTTTGTGTTGTACCATCTTGTAGTAAAGATGATAGATGAGTGACTGATTGTTTTTATAACCCCTGACACAAAAAAAAGGGGTGTTATGAGCTTGATGTGTCTGCCTGTGGCATCATAGCTCCTAAATTAACACATTGGACACTGCGTACCCGACTCTTGGGCACTTGTAAACTTTACTCAGATGCCGGCATACCCGAGAGTCGAGCACGAGCTATAAACCCTCACGCGACGCCAATTCTGTCGGTTTCTGGGGTATTGTTCGGAATTTTGCCTGGTTGCGAAAGTGTTAATGGACCAATTCTAATGTGTAAGTTTTGTCTGAAAGCTGATGTGATCAAGATGGTTCTTAGCTGTTTCAACAAAAATGTTTGTGTTAATGTTTCAGTTCAGTATCACAAAACTGGCTGAACAGTTTTGTGATACTGAACTGAAAAATAAAAAATTTAGGCCCTTTCAACTAAGTTGTTAATTCTTTTTATTTGTAGTCCACAAAAAGAAAAAAAAATTGTTTCTTATACTTACCAGCCAACATACCAGGGCTTCTGTCCTGGTTCATTTCTAGCCCTGGCATCAGGCATATTGAAAACTTCCTTCAAAGTAAACAGATCTGTCTTGAAGTTAAGAAATTGACATCCTTCATCAACACTTTCATAGCTACCCACTGTATTTTCATATAGCCTCTTGAACTTGTAAAAATCTAGATCTGTAGCTCTCCAATGGCTTATGGCATTTTTCACAATGATAGGTCTCGATAAATATGCATAGTTCTGGAATAAAAAAAATATTGTATGCAGATGCAGTGCTTGGTGCCTATATAGTATCTGCAGAACACATGGGACCAGGGGCATAATTATCTTGATTTAACTTGCATTGTCCTAAGTGTAAAAGAGGGAGCATAACTACTTCAGCAGTCTGTTAAGAGTTGTGGACACTATAGTAGCATCTAAAAAGTTACTTGCTAAGGCATTTATTTAGCAAATTACCAAAAAAAAATCTTATCCTTGGTAACATAAAAAGATTCCTTACCGCGAAGTCCCGCCGGGAGACGTTCCGCAGTATTATAGGCGTCGTAACGTTAGAGCAATACGCGCAATCGGCCAGCGGCCTCGTCGCTTCCCACACAAGGTAATTATTAGCAACTAAACATCTCACACTTAACAAGCTATTTCCTACACTCACGCCTATCCCGACAGATAGAAATACTACAACTATCGCCACCACCAACTTTCTGTTGCGAGCTTTGTTTGCCGCTTCATTATTATAGTTGCAAACATAATTATATTGTCTCAGCATAACCCTGTTTAATCCCCCGTCTATGGCACTTCTTTGTAAATTGAGTATTGTTTTTCTTATAAATCTAGTTCTGGGGGGCGCTTTGAGCATTATTACAAATACAAAATGTATTTATCTCACATTTTAGAGAAAACTTTTAAGCTTAACTTAGTTTAACATATATACTGCCTTTTTGAGTTTTGCGACTTTAGCGAGTTGGCTTTGATTTGACAAATTGTCATTTCCATAAAACTATACTTGAAAGTATATAATTTGATTTGACGTATGCCACAAGCCTTCTGTGCGGTTTATATAGAAGCTTAAACAGTCTTATAAAGCTTACACACATGAAGGTATTACAGTAAATACATTGAAAGATGTTTGTTATTAAATTGTTGTTTTTATTAATACAGCACGGCTATCACAAGACGGCACGCGAGCTCTCTCGATTTTTATCGCACTATCCGTCTCTCTCTTATTAGAGAACTTAGAAAGAGAGGTATAGGTCGAGAAAAATCGAGAGAGATCGCGCGCCGTGTCATGATAGCCATGCTGTACAAAAGGAAGAGAGTGTTAAAGTTAAAAATGTACAACACCAGTATATTCTATCAAAACCTTCACATGCTCGGTTTCTATTGTATTTCCAAAGAGAACAAATTATCAAAATGTCTATGCTTCCACTGACGCTGCCCGCTGCTCGCCCGCGATGTCGACCACCTGTCAAATGTCATGTTAGGCAAGTCAACGAACCGATAACCGATGAACTTGGCGGTTTAGTTGATAATTAATCAAACTAAGGAGAAATGCCCCCTAAAAAGCGCGATAAAGACAATGAAACTACCAAAAACTCTAAAATCGACCACCTTCAAGCCGACCATGAGTTATTTTTACAAGCATTTGAAAGTAAGTCTCAGTGTTAGATAGTAAGCTTTCAGTGATGAATAATAATTTGTGCTAGATAATGCTTTTTTGTGTTTTACAGAACCGACACAAATATACAGATTTCTACGAACTCGTAATATGTTATCGGTAAGTTCTATACGATGCTATGAATAGAACACCAAATACGATTCACTTTTTGTAGAAAATAAACGAGTCTTTCTTTGCAGCCGATTTTCCTGAATAGAACATTGTCGTACATGAAGAGGCGGATGTCTAGGAGCAACAAAAGTCGCGTGGGCTTCAAGGTCAGCTCTTTGCTGGAGACAATAACGTTGAAAAAGAGCACTGAGCTGCAGCCTAACAGTTTAGGGGGGTACATGACTCTTACGTTCCTGGGGTTTTACGACAAAAGCCTAGTGGATCCCAGAGATTACCAAGTGAAAGTAGAGACTTTACTGCTGAAGATATGTCATAAAAAGAGGAAAGAAAGCTCATCTGATGTCATGGAAGTTTCTGTAAGTTCAGTGAATTAACATTAAAATTAATATAAAGCACATGTATATATCTATGTTCTATAGCAAAACTCTGTACCATAGTGTTTGTTAGGCATGATTGCCATACTTTTCCATATCATATTGCAGATGGGTCATACTCAAATGTAGGTTTGCGTACACTATAAAAGTTGAGGGTGGATGGAGGAAGGGAGAGATGAATTTTGTTTATACACTGGGTTCACCCGAACACACTGTATAAACAAAATTTGTCTCTTCTGTGGTCAATAACTAAGAGCTCACCTGCATATAAATCAGGTTTTTATTGAATAGTCATACATAAGAGGAGATGCTGTTTATGCGGATTCAGAGTCCAAACCAAAATTAGGCTTCATAGCCCTTAACTTTTATAGTGTCCACAGCAAAGACGCGAACCAAAATTTGAGTATGACCCAGATGCGAATTATTAGGCTGCAGTCTGGTCTCCAGCAGGCAGCAAGATGATGAGTGGGTGTTCCTAAATTCATGTATACAAGCCTTATTGAGCTTAATATTGGGCTAGTTTGATTTGTGTAAGAATGCCCCTTATTATTTATTTATGGATTGAATTCAAGTTCAATTTGAAATTATGCCTTCCCTCAAAATTGAAGTTGAAACCCAATCAAATGTACAACTGCTGCCAAAATCGCCAAAACCCAGTAAGGAGAGATTTGCATAGCATACATATACTAAGATTTTTCAATGAATACATGTTACAAATAAGCCATTTTTACCGTTGCATTTTTAGATCGGCACATGTTCACTGCCACTCAACCCATCCAGCTCCGAGCCACCCACCATGGCGTCGGCCGTCAGCATCTCTAGCGTCACCTTCAGCCCCTCGCAGGGGCCTAATGTCAAGTCCTACATGCTCATGCTTAAAGTCACAGTGACAAGGAACTCTGGGAATACCAGTAACGGCAGCACCAGCACTACTGAAATCATGAATGGAGATATTGAAGGTATTTTTTTTTATATTTGGGCTTCATTGGTTGCAATGAACTTGTCCTCGTTTTTATTTCAAGGTTTTAATGACTTAAACAGCAAAAGTAAAATTATTATCATGTTTCATTTGGTGTAAGATTGTCTGCAATATTTATTGTTTATTTTTATAATATGTTATTGCTGTGGTAATGATATTTTCCTGCCCCATTTCATTTCTATACTTATTCTTAATGTTATATTGCAATTATAATGATTGATTTATGTTTATGATCCACTTCATTCACACACATCATTTGAAATACCTTAATAATTTCTTGATAGACACTAAATACTAGTCTTTTCTTCATTTATTTGAAGTTTAAATTTGGAAGCATCATATAATTTGCTCCTTTTTTAGCAAGTGTAAATGCAATATATGTATATATACAAAATTCTTTTTCACACTAAACTGGGCACTAAGGAGAACAAGCATGTTTTAGGCAATATTTCACATAGCTTTATATAGTCTTATAAACTATTTTACAATTTCACCTTGGGGTCTACCATCTATTGAAGAATCAAATTGTTAGAGTAAACCAGTCTCTCAACTGTAGACATAAAATCCAATTAAGCAAATAGATATAATCTCTCCTACACTTACACATACAACACAGCAGGGCAACCTTACTGTCAAGAATGCTATTGGGTCTTAAATAATCCAGTAACGTTGTCGCCTGAAAGCAAAGTACACCATTTGCGTCAAATCCGGTAGTTCTGATATTTTGCAGTCTCCTATATGATGTTGGCCCCATGAATAATCAGAACTGCCAGATTTGACAAAAGCTCTGGATGTCTAAAATTACTAGACTATAAATGCTGGCATTGGAAAATAGCGCGTTCTTTGAAACGATTATTCATACATTATCGTTGTCTGATATAAAGAAACATGATTTCTTAAATTACCTTGATAAAGAAATCGAAACATGGGTAATATTTTCCTTTTTTACCTCAGGCTGCTCAAACAATACATTGTTAATCGGCACAATCGAGTTTAAACGATTTAAATCTCAATTAAAGAAATATAAATAAAACTTCACACCGAATGTTTTGAAGTTTTATTAAATGTTTATCGAAATTTTCCCGAAGAGTGTTGCCTCTTGTGTTCTCGTGTGCGAAATTGATTGAGTCTTTCACCCGGGCGTGGTTTACGCGCAGCAAGGATCACTTTAAGACGAAATTTGGCCTACCAAGCCATATTAACGATCCCAAAAGAAAATCTGTCGCATGAAGAGGACTATATGCAGGTATACTAAGCGCTATCAAAGTCCTCATTAACGTAAATTTAAATTTTAACCAACTTTAGCAGAACCAGCCACAAAACGCCTGAAGTCTTCAGAACACCTCAACTCGCCAGACAGCAAGTGGAGTAAACTGTATGGCAGTGAGTTGATAGTCTATGACAAGCATAACCGCTGCCTGCTCACTAACGGAGAGTATGATCTGGTGCTGCATGACGTGACTCCAGGCGGGCGCAGTGCGACCTTGGTCAGGTCTCCGCATAAGGCATTGATGGCGCAATGGGAGACCATCCCTAATGTAAGTTCACACTACACAGCTACCAGAGGCGTCTTTAAGTATGGTGCAGGGTGTGCGTTGCACACGGGCGCAGCGGTCCTAGGGGGCGCCGAGCGCCGCCCGCTACCATTCCATTTTGACCGCGCGCTTACTAGGGGGCGCTAGAGTAATGTTTGCACACGGGCGCTACACGGGCTAGAGACGCCTCTGACAGCTACTAAGAAGTACAGCTATATGGACCCAGTTCTGTCATATTTATATGTTCACCCTCTATACTATCAATATTGTTTATACATTTTCTTTCATCAAGTCCTCAAGACTGGCGATGGCGTAGGGAATATAGCCTGTGAGAAAACGCCTCTGCCCAGCACGAGAGACGCATATTATATTTATGATGGCGCTGACGAGTGAAGATTAAAAGCTACGGTAGCCTAGTAGTTCAGGCATGCGGCTGTCAAGCGGCGGTAGTGGGTTCGAATCCCGGCTCGTACTAATATCGAGTCAGTAGTCAATCAACAAAATAAGGGTGGAACCCACATCAGCGCCTAGTCCCAAGATGGCGAAATGGTGTGGTAATGGTATTTTCTTCTATACTTCTCTGACACTTCATCTCGTCACTCACTTCCATTATCTTCGTATAGAGTCTCACAGACTGCTAGCTTATAATATTAGTACTTCACTTCACCGTTTTGCAGGAAAATGACATGCACACAGATATAAACCCATTCGACATATTCAAAGTAAGACCTCTACTCAAACTGAAGCTCAGCTGGAGCCAGGAGCCCACAAACGGTCTCGTGAACCGCCCCAAGCTCTACCAGCAGACGGAAACCAATGGTGCTAGGAAGGATACTGTCACAACGAAGGAGAGACCTTCAGGCAGCCAGCAGAATAAAGCAAAAAATAGTAAGTAAAAAACGTGCGAAGAGGTCATATCTTTTCACCCATTTTACAGATAACTGCCAAATAACGTTAAGTTCTTAACTGTGCGTAAGGATTCCAGAGCTCTCGAGGATAACCGATGCAGATGGATGGATTTATCACTTTCAACACAGTGTGTAGAATCTTTATTTATCATTTGGCCTGTCATTGCTAAATTCAGAGTAGAAATATTGTTATGTGGCTACAGTATTCTGTAAGCTGCTTCCTGAGGGACTTTAGTATCTCCCTCTCTGTCGCTCGAACTAGCAAATGCGACAGAGGGATATACGTCAGATACTCCAGCGAAGTTTGATTTCGTTTGTAGGTTTTCCTTCTGAGTCGCAGTTGGATTGTTACAAATGTGGATGTTCCAGGATATATTCAGTCTTTTAGTTCCAGTGTGCCCCTTTGCCAAATATATTCTCACTATGTATTAAAATGATAGAATATTATTATATATCCATATTTATTATTTGACCACCACTTTAGCCGTGTTTGTAGTAAGCCTGCCTATGCAGCTAATCCTGAGTTTGAGTCCTGGTAATGGTAATTTTATATATTTTCATCATCTCTATAAGTGTGTACAAAACGCAACTTCATATGAAACGATGACGCTTGTAGTTTGTGACGTGCCTTATCGTGTTCGGCGCCGCTTTGAAGCGATCCCCCGGCGCGCTCTGCGGCAGCCTCGCATATTGTGATTGTGACGTCACACACCATTTGCGTTTTCTCTCTCCAACAAGCAATATCAAAACGGTTGTAGCTTCGTAATTCTTCGAGATATCTGAATGGGATTTTCGTTACTATGCATATTTTTTTGCCTTCTTTTTTTTGGAGTGCTAATAATTTTCGAGTCTACACCCGTATTGTAAGATTGTCCCCAAAATATTTATATTGATTATCTTTGTACACTAGAATCCAAATCGGACTCGAGCGAAGAGAATAAAAGGCAGCAAATCATCTACCAGTTCCTGTACAACAACAACTCGCGCCAGCAGACCGAGGCCTGCGACGACTTGCACTGCCCCTGGTGCTCCCTGGACTGCGGGACCCTCTACTCCCTGCTGAAACACCTCAAGCTGTGCCACTCCAGATTCAACTTCACATACTTCGTGAGTACATCGTCGTCATATCAGGAAAGACGTCCGTTGATGGACATAGGCCTCCTGCAATGAGCTTAATAGTCGGTCTTGCGCCACCCGCGTCTAGCGGACTCCCTCGACCTTTAGCTGGCCCCGTATTATGGTCGGCCAAATCACTTGATAAGTGACCGGATAAAGCGTCCGTCACTGGCTGACACCGTTCGATAGAACGAGACCGACGTTCTATCTTGTCACTTATCACGTGATTATGTCGACCATGATACGGGGCCAGGTCACGTGAGTACATAATGTGTTGAATTTTTTTGTTTGTATGTAATGTGCGTTAATTTGGGATCTTCTGTTCGTTAAACGAGCCCTAATAAGGCACAGGCTGAAAAGCAGCGCTGTACTCTTGTTGTTCAGCATATGAGTCTGGGACCTATTGTCCCAAAACAATTGTAATTTTTATTCTTTTTAGCATAATTTTATTCTGTATTGTCACTGTTGTTTCTGTCTGTACTTTGTTTTTTGGTAATAAATTATTATTATATTTTATTCTAAACGAGTGTTAGAATTGTTATAAAAAAAACATAATCACCGTCTACAACTTCCACATTGACTGCAATTCACTGCTGAATAGTTACTGCTCTGGGTGTTTCCCAGATAATGTTTTTCTGTTGCCGCTATACTATTACAGCAATAGTAAATAAATAAGTTTCTGTCAAAAATTTCATTTATGGTACAAGCTTTTATTGCCGACTGTACTTTTCTGTATACCATATCATCATATGCGATTCTAAGGAGCCCAAACTCAACGGTGTTAAGTCGGTTAAGTACTGAATTCCCATGGCCACCTTCTGACTCCATCCTCAGATCAGCTTGATGGTACCATAATATTGAATTGTCATCCAAACTATACTTGTACCCAAAATTTCAGCTCAATTGGTTACCGGGAAGTGGATCAAATTTACCTCGCAAGATTTGTCCCATACTAACAGGGCAAGTTAAGGGGGTCCCCGTTCTGAATGACCTTGAGCCTCCGGCTACCCTGCCCCCCGCACAGGCTATCACAATTACGATAACCAACGATGACAGCGCCACGGACGGTCTGACATGCATATCACCAACGTGATGTATGTATGGACTAGTTTCTCACTAGATGGCGCCTTTATTTATTTAATTTCACGTACACCTTACGCATAGACCATGCATATACTTATAAAAATTAATGAACAAAAAGTTGAAAACAGCCGGATTTTAAAATATATTTATTTGAAGACATAATTTAGGTTGCCCTTTGAGTTAGTCATGAAAAAAAAGACTCTTTATGGGAATCGAACCCGGGCCTGTTGAAAGTAACACGTGAAATGAAAATAATATGGTCTACTAGTGACTACTACTGCCAGTCGGAAAGCATAGTATCAGGTCAGTTGGGGCAAATGCGACCCTCGTAGATATCGGTTTTTTTTTGCCATAAAGCGGAGACTATGTAATAATGTTACCTAGTAGTTAAGTAACAGAATAAGTTAGTTGTAAATAAATCATTTTCCCCAGTGTGCTAGAGGGTCAGGATGTCACATTTCTCTGCAGCTGACTGTACCTGAAACACTTAGATAACACCTGAACAGTAAAAATAACAGTCAACTGCAAATAAATGTCACCCCCATATCGAACTTATATTTCTTGTAATCAGAAAGTAATGAACGCCCTAACGGTACGTCGTATGGTATTTTGGGATGTCCTGTATAAGGTTTAGCATAAAAACAAGCTTGGCTGCGTTATATAATACTACACTTTAATTCAATATATAAATAGAACTTTTCTTTTCTGAAGCACTTACCACGAACCGACCTAAACTATAGATATAAAATTTCAAGGGTTTTCCTCTTTGTTACCACCAACCAAGCAAGTTGTAACTTCCTTCCATCATTTTTCTTCCATCTGATACCATCTGGGAAACTACTTTTTCCCCATTTGTTACCACGTGGGGGGTAACAAATGGGGAAGAAATCCCTGCTGTGACCAGTGGTAAGAACTCGGTGGTAACAAGTAGGAATAACCGAGATTTATTACAGTCCGCTTAATCTAGTAATCATCAATAAATCTTCTTCCCTACCGTCTTTTCTTTATTACTATAAACAAAAGTCGCCACCGACGTCTGTCTGTCTGTGAGCGATAAACTTAAGAACTACTAAACCGATTTAGTTTCGGTATAATGCTTGATGTATAGTGCCATATTAGTTGGGTCGCTAGTTAGCTAGACCCTGTTGATTATCGGTCTGGCTGCTTGTTGAGCTTTCTCTTTTTCTTCCTTCCTTTTTATGGCTTCTGGGATCGGTGGCGGATCTCTAACAGGCATATTTCGAGAGTGCCGTGGGCCCACCAGCTCGGGTCATGTAGAATGTGGTTAATTTTGCTTTCATCTTGTTCTGCCGAAAAACGTCATCTTGCAATATGAACTCTACCGTTAGAAGTTCGTGTTCATTGAACCACGCAGCAAATATAAATTTTGTCTCTAGTTGCGCTTGACCGCAACCAATTGCTACCCTGCCAGCTACAGCACAGCAATGAAGGTTTACAAAATTTTCATCCCAGCAATCACTATTTACATAAAACTTGCAATTGCACATTATATCATATTATAATTAAGTTATTATAAATTTTATGTAAGTACCTAAGTAGTTGACCGAATGAAATTTAATATTTTGTACACCTATGCTGTGGGTAAAACATGGAGGTCGTATATTTTTGTAATTACCAACCTTGTAACCTGTGTTTAACAAAATAAATAAATAAATTGAAAAATTGAACAATAAAATTAGCACCGAAAGGTAAGAGTTGACAGTAAGCCATTTTTCTTTTCACCATGTAGTTCGAACTCTTTAGAAGTACAACCCATAGGTAAATGCTTCACTTTTTTTAAAAGCAATTTATGTCCACGATCCTTCTTCCATTAATTGTTTTTTTTTCGGGGTAGTAATTGGTTCTACTGAAATTTCCAACTGAAAAACACAAACAAATCATGAATTAAGTAATGATGTATTTTTCTGAAAGCATGGGCAACATCCTTGATTCCATTTAGCCCCACCGACTGCGCTTGTCTCACACAGTTTTTTATTTAAGTCTTTTTTTTAATTGTTTATGGTTCAAGTACATTTTTTTAAATCTGAATGTAACAGCACTGCGCAATAGGAGAGCACCGTTGAACGTCCGCGCAGTCAGTCACTTCTTAAATAAAATACACTTAAACTAACATACCCCAATATCCTCCGCGTCATCGTTATTATAAGACATGTCGTGGTGATCCTTTAATGGACGACTTTCTTCCTCGAAAATGCTAAAAAGTTCAAAAGATCAGTAATCACGTAACTTATCTCTTCTTTATCTAGACAGGCGTGATCATTATGTATGTATGTGTATTTACTATCGACATGACACTTTAGTTACGAACGGAGCTTATGAAATTCGCCTCACCAAATCACAGAATCCTCAGTTTACGCTTTACGGTACTAGATAGAACCGAAATTACGCGCCTCGAAATACAAAAACTTACGCTTGTCTGACTTTAACCTTAGTGAAAACCGCGGGCGGCGACTTTTGTTTATAAAAATAGATACAGATAACCTATCTGTAGGTACCTAAAATTAATACAGTTACCGATTGGCCATTTTACGGAAAGTTGTACACTATACTTTTTTTAAAGTGTTGATATACATAATCGGGTTTTTTCTACTCAGAAACGAAAGCACATTCGAACCTAATAGTAGAAGAAAACTTTCCAAAATGTTACACATCATTTTCGGTTTTCCGTTCCGTTACCACCGTCCAAGCTTAGTATGGAAACGGTAACGGAATGGAATAATGAATCTTGGGACACTTTTTTTCTCTTACAACATTCAAAAGTGCCCTATTCTGAGTACTAGAAAAAACCCGATTATGTATATCATTTTTTTTAAGTAGAGTGTACAACTTTCCGTAAAATGGCCCATGTATAGGTATTTTGGTAATTGACATACGGACGGAAGGACGAGTGAGATGTCCCGCGTAGGCATAGGTTTTTAGATCTTACCTTACGATTGCCAGTGGCGGCGTGGTCGGCGTCGGGAGCTACGTTGGTATTTTTTTTTCGTCCAAAGGGTTCAACGACATCGAAATATCTTCGTTGCTTTCTTCATAACTAGGAACAAGCAATGTTACACACACGGAACAAGAAATGTTAGGATTACAAACACCTACATCAGAGAAAATGGTTATACGAGTATTATGTAGGTATGGATGGTACATTCATAAAACGTTGAACGGAGATGTGACGCAATTGTTTGATACTGTGTCAAATTATACATTTTGCAAATTAATTTATTTATTATTAATATTACATTAAATAATGGTAAATAGTTACTTACCAAAGGATAGTCCTTCCGTCTGCGTCTTTAGATGAATAAATCGTTTGTGCCGAGACTTCGCTGTTCATATTCAAAGCCTGCAGGGCATCTCGTTTTTTTCTCCGCCTAGGAAGATTTGGGAAACATTGAAGTGTTCGTAAAACATGAAAAAAAACGATTGCTATTTGCAAAATAATAAAAATAAAATACAAAAATAAAATACAAAAAGAAAATCATCGGTGCGGTTCGGACACTAGACCACTAGTGGACATGAAGCAACATTCGCCCAACATTGATACACAGCGCCAATTCGTCTGTGACAAGTAAGTGTGAAATATCGTATTACATTGTGGTTAGGTCAATTTCAAAACAGAGCAAAACGTGGAAAGAAACTTTCCTTTCATGAAGTGTCAACATCCCAAATATACATCAAGTTGACATTGTTGACAACCACCAAAGAAGCCAGCTGAGCGCAGCGAAAATTTGGCACACGTCCTACGTGTGTCAGAGTCGAACCGACACTGACGAGCCCCCGCCCGTCGCCCGCGTAGGCACCCGCTACATTCTTACGTTGCGGTTTTTAGGTTTTGTCCATTATTATGAATTAAAAACACAAAAAAATATAAAACGCATATCAAAATTATACCTAAGTTCAATATGTATGACTAGGTATGAGTTTCGGGTGTATAAACGTTTTAATGAGGATGAGGTGTCGGGTTTAGTATTTTTACAGACCTTTCTTTTAGAGTCTACAACTAATTATGTATTAACATTATTCAAGTTATTCGATATCAAAAATGTTAAACAGGAATCAAACTTTCCCATATCTACAGCTGGAAAGCTAGCTTCTATAAACCGAGGAGGAGTGAGGAAATGAAAACTACTAAATTTCGTTGATTTTTGACGGGAGCCCCTTAAATAAAAGCTTGTAAAAACAGAATAAAATAAATATGTAAGGGGGCTCCCATATAACAAACGTGATTTTTTTGCCGTTTTAATAGATGACATACGCAACTCTTCGCGCGAGTCCGACTCGCACTTGGCCGGTTTTTTTGATGATTTTGAATATAACAACGGGACAGAACAAAATCAATACCTACATAGATTTAACGAATACTATTCTGTCTTACATGGCGAAACCCTACGCACTGCAGTAGTCCCATCTAGATAATTTTTACGATATTCGGTCAACTGTTAAATACACCAGATAACGTTAATATCCCTAATAGACGCAGTTAACACCTCTGCTTTACTTCCAGCGTATTAGAGACAGCTATCGCAACCTCATATGGCTACAGCCAGGGTTGGGCAGTATTTTACATGTATTTGAAATACAAATACGTATTTTGTATTTGTATTTTAACTACAGGTCGGAGAATTATAGAAGATCAAACGAGCTTCGCAAGCGAAGTTCGATCGATATTATATGAGTAAGCTTCATTCGAAGATATAACACACATGTAGTCCTTTAATCTACCAGGCAACATTTCGCAAGTTTAAAGTACGCAGTAAAAACCATAGCTCAAACAGTTTTATCCCCACCTTTACCCCTACCCTACTTGGGGACCTCGGCTTGCCACCATTTCTCATTCTTTTTAGAGACAAAACTTTCCTAGGGGTATAGGGGCGGGCGGGAAGTTATATCTTCGAATGAAGCTTACTCATATAATATCGATCGAACTTCGCTTGCGAAAATCGTTTGATCTTCTATTATATTTCGAAGCTTCATTCTTCAGATATAACACAAATGTAGATGTTTAGAGTTGAAAGTTTTGCTGCCCTTTGTAATTGTAAAACATCATAATCATGAAATGCAATAATTATGTTTTGACAACAATCTTAGATACTCCCAATTATTAATCAAAGAGTACAATTGTAACTTCACATAATTCTACCTATACAAAAGGCAGATTGATCTGGCACAATGACCTTCGTCGATTAATTGACGATGGTAGAAACGAGCCAAAGTTTTCGATGTTCTCGACCAGCCTGCTGCCTTCCGGATAGCATCTAAAGAAATGCCTGACCGGTGTGCAGCTGACGTGGCGGCGTGGCGCGTGCTGTGAGCGCTGAACGCCGCCATGTCTTTACCGCTTTCGCCAAGCACTCGCGTAATGCACCCCGGCTAATGGATTGAGCAGATGCATTTTTATGGGGACTTTTGAAAGTCAACAAAATATGTTGTGAGCTTTTTCAGTCCTAAAACATCATTATAACAGTCACCGGGCAAATATTTCTATTAGGTATCTTCAAAATATGGAAGGCACAAAATCGGTTGTAGACGACCTACACCTGAAGTCTTAACTATATCATCAAAAATTACTTTAATACAATTTGGGCATGACTTAATATTATTCCACTTAATAAGTGACAGTGTTTGTACCCTGTGGGCAGGATATTGCTAACAAAATCGCCAGATTCTTTGTTAGTTTTTCCAATGAAATTTCTCTATTAGGGTACCATGTTGTTATATGATTTAATACCACTTGAGGATCCCAGGTATGGCTATATTTAGGAGTTACGGGCTTTAATTTGTAAACACCTTTCGGTAATCCTTTACTTTGGTCATCTGAGCTGATACTACTCCCCCGTAGGAGCGAGGGTGCTGACCTATGATTATTTAATGAGCCATACGACGATCCTTTATTAAATTCGTGCGTTAGAAATAAAATAACAGCAGAAATGAAGCCCTTATAGAAATTGAATATCTATATTATCTATGCTAAATTTCCAGCACAACTTGTATTTAACACACGTTGTACTGTTGTAAAGTGTTGTTTGAAATTGACGCTAACATGAGATTAGATACTTTTACTAATCTCAACAAAAGCGGAAACCACGGTTGGGATGGCCATTAGGGAAATACTACTATTCCTGTGGCGTTGTCATTTATAATCTTATGTAAACACTTTAGTACGAGTGCGAGTGGTGGAAACGCTTAAAAATATTTATTATAAATACCAGCTAATAGTGAATGCGACGACGGTAAGAGCGTCCGAGTCTGGCTTCCACGAAATATATATTTCACATTTGGCAGAGGTACGAGAAGCAAAGAGGTCAATTTCGGGCACACCAAAGTGTTTACTTATTCTTTCAAAGGCTGCAATACTTAAATTTCATTAAATATCAGGATTTAGCCTTCTGGATTCTCTGTCTGCTTCTACATTATTCTTAGTGTTAATGAACGAATCGAATAACCATATGTCTCGTTCTTCACACCACTGCCAAATAGATCTAGATAAGCTATTTAAGTGGGGAAACTGGATGTCTCCCATTCGATTAATATAGCTTATCGCGGTAGTGTTGTCGATGCGGAACAACAGAGCACAGTTTGATTTATTTCGCGCAAAACATTTTAATCCTAAGAGCGAGCAAGCTCTAAGTAATTAATATGGAATGCTAATTCTTGCTCTTCCCATGCTCCGTTTGCACACACTCCGTCACAAACTGTACCTCATCCTGATCGGGACGGATCTATAGATATTTCTGCATCGAATTTCGTGATTCCAAAATGACAAGACGTTACAAATAATATTATTAGTCCACCAAAATAAGTCAGGTAAAATTTCGCGAGGAAGTTTTACTTTTGATCATAGACATCGTATTCCTGAATAGCTCGGAATTTATATCTTTCTGACAACTTCGTGTACAACCAGCTGTATCTAGCTGTCGGGCATGCAGTGGTAAGAACTCTTAAAAAGTGCGCATACCCTGCATAAGAAGGGATATAGACATGATAATTGAATTGTAAACAAAACCTAAGAATTTACAGCATTGTTGGTAATTTTGGGATTGTATCGAGCTTTTGGTATAGTTTACCACAAATCGTAGGCACTCGAGAAACCGGAGAGTCTCCCTCCCATTATGTTTACATTCGTTAAGGTCCCTTCCAATACACAAAATGCCACCCCGGTATATAATAGAAGTTAGGCCTTGTTTTTAGGTAAGTTACGACTTCTTTCATAATTTTGGTGAAGGTTCTAGGCGCCACGGAAAGTCCATAGACTAATAGGGAACAAAACTCGTAAGTAACATTGTTATGCTCGAATCTTGTCAATGGTAGCCATAAACCCGTTTTTAGGGATTAATTTAGAAGCAGTTCTAGTCTTCCATTTTAAAATGGGACTTAGTTACAAATTTATTGAGCCCTTTCAGATTCAGTATGAATCTATAGCCACCATTCGATTTAGGAGTCAGAAAATCTTTGATAGAAACTGATCATTAGTCTGTTGGCAACCAGTGATGCTTTCACTGAATGCCTAGGTTAATTAAGTTCTGTACAGCTAAGCTCGTTTCATCATGCTCTTGGCATGTGAAAGTATTTACAGGTTTGACAGATTGCGTAACATGTCCTAAAAAGGAATTGGAAAGCCATTCTGTATACAGTCTAATAAATAAAGTACGATTATTCGTTACATTAAGCCAACACTTATAAAAAGCTTTAAGGCGACCGGCGTGTACCTGCGTTACTGCCGCGGCGTCGCAAGTGGCTTGTTGTAGGCTGCTCGCGGCCGTATGATGGTCGACGCTGTCGGCCTACTTTTCAGTAGATTTGGAAGCTTTAATTTTCTCTGAGAGTTTGCTTCCAAAGAGAGTATCATCTCTCTCAACGTATTGTATGACTTAAGGAATACTTCGTCTAGTCCAGGAATGACTAGTTTTATCTAAAATCCGACTTCAATTAGATAGGATTTTTATCGTTAGTACCTATACCGACTCCCAATTGCTGTTGAGATGATTCGATTTTCTTGTCACGGCCTCTTTGGATGTCTGTAACTGCCGCCGAAATTACGGCGTTTAAGGACGGCGCCCATAATAATTTGCAATTTACAGGTACTCTTATAAGAGTTTATCTTTACTCTTTTTATCAATACCTTTGTGTAATATAGGTAGCCACCTTTGCGCTAAATTGGGATGAATTTTCTCCCCATATTTTGGGACATCATCAGTGGCGTCCCCTAGAGCGGTTAGTAACTCGGCATCTATTACAGGGGTCGTTTTGTCATCACAGGCCTCCACGGGAGGTGCATTTTCTTCATTTGAACGTGGGAGTGAAGTTTCCACTGCCTCATACACTTGTTCGTGGTTTATAAATTAAAATATAATATTTTGATTTTTCTAATTGAGGGTAGATATGAAATGCATTGTAAAACCACTCGTCAGGAATTTTAATGCATATATGTATCTAATGCCCCGCATCGCGAACACGGGATATACTAATCTCGATTAATGGTTGTAGAAATTGCTATCGTGTTGACTCACGGTCAACCGCCAAGCACGAGATACCTTCGTGACGACTCTCGGTCGCCTCCCAGGTTTAGTTACAAGACGTGGGCTCACGGCCCGCGCGGTATTAAATGCATTTATTAGCGATTAATATTGTTAGAAATTGCTATCGTGTTGACTCACGGTCAACCTTCAAGCATGAGATACTTTCGTCACGACTCTCGGTCGCCCCCCAGGTTTAGTTACAAGGCATGGGCTTGCGATTAATATTGTTAGAAATTGCTATCGTGTTGACTCACGGTCAACCCCCAAGCATGAGATACCTTCGTGACGACTCTCGGTCGCCCCCCAGGTTTAGAATTACCAGGCGTGGGCTCACGGCCCGCGCGGTATGAAATGCATTTCTTAGCGATTAATATTGTTAGAAATTGCTATCGTGTTGACTCACGGACAACCCCCAAGCATGAGATACCTTCGTGACGACTCTCGGTCGCCCCCCAGGTTTAGAATTACCAGGCGTGGGCTCACGGCCCGCGCGGTATGAAATGCATTTCTTAGCGATTAATATTGTTAGAAATTGCTATCGTGTTGACTCACGGACAACCCCCAAGCATGAGATACCTTCGTGACGACTCTCGGTCGCCCCCCAGGTTTAGAATTACAAGGCGTGGGCTCACGGCCCATGCGGTATTAAATGCATTTATTAGAGGCACCACAATGTAGAACTATTTATTGAAACTAATTGCACTTACCTGATTTATCTTCGGAACCTGATGAATCAGATAGCACCGCCCTGTCATAACTCGTTTATAGTTCTTTGTTGCAATTTCCGTATATTAGCAGAATAATACTCTATTTTTTCCTGTGCACTGCGTTTAGGCATGATTAAATATTTTGAATTATTTTTTAATAGAATTAGTTCGTGCGTTCGTTGCCTCGCAAGAATAAAGAATGAGAAATGGTGGCAAGCCGAGGTCCCCAAGTAGGGTAGGGGTAAAGGTGGGGATAAAACTGTTTGAGCTATGGTTTTTACTGCGTACTTTAAACTTGCGAAATGTTGCCTGGTAGATTAAAGGACTACATGTGTGTTATATCTGAAGAATGAAGCTTCGAAATATAATTGGGTATTTGGTTTCAAATACCGCATCAACTATTTAGTATTTTGTATTTCAAATACTAAATACATTTACACTAATAGTACATTTTACAACTAGTGTGAAAAGAATGTCTTTTTACCACTAGTACCGAGGTATCTTGCCACGAGCTGAAAGCGAGTGGCAAGACTCGGTACGAGTGGTAAAAGACATTTCACACGTGTTGTAAACGACGTTTTTTAATACAATTGCGAAAAAAACTTTACGAAATTTACAACTTCACTTCCATATCAGTGCGAGTGAAGCGCGCAGCTTCAATATTTCAACCAGTCACAGAGCAGTATACAGTAGTATTCTTGGGGCGCGTGGCCATCTAGATTTTTTTCAACTAATCACAGAGCAGAATTCTAGTGGCGCGCGGCCAACTAGATTTGCTTAAACCAATCAAATCACACACAAGCTCAATAAAAAGTAAAAAGCACTAGTTCGAGAAATTGAGCTTCTCGTACGCTACGCAGCCACAAAAAGTACCACTTTTTGAGCAACTGTATTAAAAAATACATTTTATTTAATTTTATAATCGCATAATTCGTTCCACTCTAAATCGTTATAATGGATCGATTATGCGATTATAATATAATGTATATATTATTATATGGGGTATGAATATATATATTATTATATTATAATCGCATAATCGTTCCTACATACTACTACTTAAAGGATTTTATTTATACACAGTAATATTCTTGTTAAATGTGTTCTCTTTTCTCCCCAGCCCATCCCAGGCGGCGCGCGCATCGACGTATCAATCAACGAGCTATACGATGGGTCCTACACGGGCTCCCCGCACGACTTGATAGCCGCGCAGGGCCGCTCGGCCGCCGCCGGGCCGCGCGCCGGGCCCACGCGCCGCACCAGCCTCACGAGGGTGCTCATCTGGAGGCCGAGGGCTCGCCGGCGCCCGCAGAGGCACAGCCTGGCGGAGTTCTTGGAGCTGGATGATAGCGAGCTGGTTGAGGCGCAGAGACCGTATCTGACTGGGCATAACAGGTGAGTCTGGTTGATTGTTTGCAGGGCCATTCCTAAATTATGTCATTTCAAAATAGGCCCCTCCTATTGTCTGGCATTGGACGACGATAGTCATTTTATTAGGCCATTTCAAGGAATAACAGGATGATGATGATGGAGGGGTCAAAAATCGTCAAAAAACGATGACGTAATTTATGAACGACCCCGGAGGCGTCTCTAGCCCATGTAGCGCCCGTGTGCAAATTCACTCGTCAGCGCCATCATATAATATGCGTCGCTCGTGCTGGCATTTTCTCACGAGCTATATTCCCTACGCCAGTCTTGAGGACTGGACGACGGAATATATATAAAAAAATCTTGTTAGTATAGGGTGAACATATAAATATGACAGAGCTGGGTCCACATAGCTATGTACTTCTTAGTAGCTGTCAGAGTCGTCTCTAGCCCATGTAGCGCCCGTGTGCAAACATTACTCTAGCGCAGGGGCGCTAGGGAGTGAGCGCGCGGTCAAAATGGAATGGTAGCGGGCGCGCTCGGCGCCCCCTAGGGCCGCTGCACCCTTGTGCAACGTACATCCTGCACCATAGGTAAAGACGCCTCTGATTGTTTGGTTGAAGAGGCGACGGTCTTACTGGAAGCCTAGAGCGAAGCGGAAGCGTAAAGTTGTAGTCTGGCGAAATAGGGTATTTCAGATATCGAAGTATTATTTTTATTTAGTTTTTACCATGAGAACTACGAACATAACACTATTTTTTTTATAATAACGCAATGTTTTTTTTTGTTTAGTGGAAAATTAAAATCGTAGTTATGTGTGAATAATGTCACGCGGTCAAAATAGCACGCGCCTTTTTCTTCTCGTGAGTGACTGACGTCAGTATGCTTAAGAGCAATCGTCTCCTATCAGTATTATCAGTATCTCGTCTCCATAAAGCCTTGTGTGCTGTTTAACTATAATAACGCCTGTTGCTATATTAGTTACATATGTTAAAGTGTGTAGTACCTTATTTATCGTATCATATTAGTTTTATCAATATCTCGTCTCCATAAAGCCTGGTCCTCTTTAACAATAAGAACGCCTGTTGTCATATTAGTTACATATATTGAACTATGTAATACGTTATTTATCGTATCATATTAGTTTTATCAGTATCTCGTCTCCATAAAGCCTGCTGGTACTCTTTAACAATAAGAACGCCTGTTGCCATATTAGTTACATATATTGAAGTATGTTATACGTTATTTATCGTATCATATTAGTTTTATCAGTATCTCGTCTCCATAAAGCCTGGTGTGCTCTTTAACAATAAGAACGCCTGTTGCCATATTAGTTACATATATTGAACTATGTAATACGTTATTTATCGTATCATATTAGTTTTATCAGTATCTCGTCTCCATAAAGCCTGCTGGTACTCTTTAACAATAAGAACGCCTGTTGCCATATTAGTTACATATATATTCTTACTTCAAAAATGTTCCTATTAACGACTCACACTTTCACACACAATCCCTCAAGACACCGTTATTCACTTACACATCATTTACATGCTAAGTACATTATACACGCATTTAAACCATACTATTCTCAATGCTTTATAATAATATTCAGAAGGGACGTTTCTAACTCTTTATGGCTTTATTTTTTGAGAGTATTTTTATTCTTGATATTAATCTTCTCTTCATGGCTGCACTAGATCTAATGACAGAAATTGACGAATCTTTCAACATTGAATGCCATGCGGTTCCCTACCCTGAAAATTGTAGTCCCATAATTATGAAATACGCACTTAAGATTCTTCAAGTTAATATAAGAAGCATACAGAAAATTTTTGATAACTTTCTGCTTGCCTTTGCCCGTCTGGATATACCTTTTGATATTGTTATTTTCAGCGAGTGCTGGATTAACGACAACTCTGTAATCAAGCAAATCGATGGATACACGTCTTACAGTACAAAAAAGTATATAAATAAATCTGGTGGGGTAATTGCCTATGTAATCGATAAATGGTCGCCTAACGTGTCTGAACCTGACATAGTAGATGCAAATTGTTTAAAGATAGAGGTTCCAAATGTCTTCACAGTTCTGGGTTTTTATCGCTCCCCGTCTTTCTCAAATACCAATAATTTCATTTTGTCTCTTGACCAGTATCTCAATTCTGTTAGACGTTGTCCATGTCTGGTAATATCAGGTGATATGAATATTAATATACTGGACAACGCATTAGATGAGGAGTCCATGTCTAGTTACCTTGAGCTGCTTACTTCGCACGGGTTATTATCAGCTATCAACAAACCAACCCATAACAAGACCTGTATAGATCACATATTTATCCCAAGCAACTCTAAAGCCGAGTCTATAGTCTGTTCTGCCGACATCACTGACCATGACTTGATTATGATCGGTATAAAAACAAATAAGCAGAAAAACATAGCCCTGAAAAGAACGAAATTGAAACTTGATTACGCAGGCCTATACAAAGAACTTGAAACTGTTGACTGGCGCTGCATCGCCCAAGCAGACTCAGTTGATTCTGCCGTGTCTAATTTCTCATCTACAGTATCCGATGCGATATCTAGAAACTCCAAATGGATCCAAGTAAGTCGCTCTAAATTCTGCATGCAACCATGGATGACCCCTGGGCTCATTAGATGCTCAAAACAAAGAGACAAACTTCACCATATCTCCAGACAATTTCCTAACGATGAAACCAAAAGATTAATATACACCAGATACCGAAACTTCTATGTTAACCTCCTTAGAAATATCAAAGCTGATTACGAGAAAAGAGAGCTCACTACTCATCAAAGGTCACCAAAAAAACTATGGAAAACCATAAACAAAATTACACACCGGAAACTCTCAACGTCTACGGCAATAGAGCTCACTAAAATAAAAAACAGTAAAAAAGAATCTTTAAACACCTGCAATGACTACTTTTCAACAGTCGGTGGAAACCTTGCAAACTCTATTCTCTCAGAGGAAAATGAAACACAGCAGTCTCTTGCAGCCAAGGTCGACACTACTAACGCCACATTAAACTCTATATACATCTCTCCTACCGATAAACAAGAGGTCCTAAGTCTCATCCAGACATTAGATCTAGATAGTTCGCCAGGGCTCGACAACTTAAATAACAAAATCCTTAAAGCCATCGGTCCCCTGATTGCAGAACCGCTTGCTATGATTTTTAATCAAAGCATTGAGAGTGGAGTCTTTCCCAAAGCCTGGAAAGTTGCGGCAGTCGTACCGATTCATAAAGGAAAATCTAAGTATGAACCGTGTAACTATCGTCCTATTTCACTACTGGGATCCATATCAAAGCTTCTGGAACGCATTATTAATTCAAGATTGGTAAATTACGTTGAATCAAATTCTCTTTTAACTAACCGTCAGTTTGGTTTCCGAAAGGGCCTATCAACAGAAGACGCTGTGAACTGCTTACTAAAACTATCGCTAAACACCTGGATGAGGGGAGGGCCTGTGTCGGAATCTTTCTGGATTTAGCGAAGGCCTTCGACACAGTCTCTATCCCCATCCTGCTGAGAAAACTAGAAGCATTTGGGATTCGTGGCTCTATTCTAAAATGGTTTGACAGTTATCTGACAGATAGAAGCCAATGCGTTAAAGTCGGTGAATACGTTAGTGACATGAGATCGGTGCCTTTCGGCGTACCACAAGGCAGCATTTTAGGTCCGACCCTTTTTCTTTTGTATATCAATGACATTTCACCCGTCCCTATACCGAATGCTGATGTCTTGTGTTACGCTGATGACACAGCAATTATTTTTCATGGCCAGTCCTGGGAAAATGTTTACGACTGCGCTGAGCAAGGCATTTCGTTAGTGTCAAATTGGCTCAAGCGGAATCTTCTGACTTTGAACGCTACAAAAACCTTTTATTCATGCTTTCACAAAACCTCTGCCTCAGCACCAAGGCTACAGCGTGACCTTATCGTTCACAGTCGTTATTGCCCAAGAAACCCAGCTTCAAATTGCAACTGCGACCACATATCAAGAGCAAGTGCAATGAAATACCTGGGAATTGTAATTGATGAAAAACTGAGTTTCAGGGAACATGTGGCGGTTGTTTCAGGACGTGTACGAAAGCTAATATACACTGTTAAAATGCTCCGCGAGTCAGCCGACCATCGCCTGTTGAAAATTGTTTATCTTGCACTGGGGCAATCAATAATAAATTATTGTATTCTTGCCTGGGGAGGATCAGCCTCCATCGTTCTTTTAAAATTAGAAAGGGCACAAAGAGCGGTCCTAAAAGTAGCACTTAAAAAACCGATTAGGTATCCAACCACTGAACTGTATAAAGAGGCTCAAGTGCTCAGTGTAAGAAAGCTTTTCTTAATGAGAGTGATATCGCACACACACAGATCTGTTTTAAATTTATCCGACTACAACGAATTGCTCAAAAAACGAATCTTTAAAATATCGTCTATCGCAGTGAAAACTTCATTTGCACATCGTTTTCCTGATTTCTTGTATCCACATTTATACAACAGTTTAGTAAAAGTTTATAAATTTGAGAAACACTCCATTGTCGAGGTAAAGAAGTTATTGACGAGGGTTTTAATGGATTTATCTTATATAGACACTGAACGGGTTTTAAAGGTACAAGTTTGACGCCCATGCACAAACTTACACATACACACATTTACACATACACATACTCATACACACACACACACACACACACACACACACATACATCCACACAGATATACACACCATATTTGCACTAGTTTTTAGTTTCTTTTTTTTCTCTCTGTTTTTGTTTGATAACTTATTTTGGTTGATTTTATAGAGATTATACGTTTAGATTACTTAGACCTAATAGTTTCTTAAAGTTCTAAAATTATAACATTTTTTATGTCTTTGTTTGCTACTGTTGTCGCTATTTGTCGTACATGCACATGTAACTCCTGTTAATCCTTAACTTCCTCCACGGGACAGGCTTTGCCTAGTGTGGAGGTCAGTAAATATTTGTACCACCTGTAACTTATAGTGGAAATAAACGATTTATTTATTTATTGAAGTATGTAATACGTTATCTATCGTATCATATTAGTTTTATCAATATCTCGTCTCCATAAAGCCTGGTGCTCTTTAACAATAGGAACGCCTGTTGTCATATTAATTACATATATTGAAGTATGTAATACGTTATTTATCGTATCATATTAGTTTTATCAGTATCTCGTCTCCATAAAGCCGGGTGCTCTTTAACAATAAGAACGCCTGTTGCCTTATTAGTTGCATATGTTGAAGTGTGCAATACCTTATTTATTATATCATAGCCGTTTTATCAGTATCTCGTCTCCATAAAGCCGGGTGTGCTCTTTAACAATAAGAACACTGGTTACCATATAAGTTACATATGTTAAAGTGTGTACCTTATTTATCGTATCATATTAGTTTTATCAGTATCTCGTCTCCATAAAGCCTGGTACTCTTTAACAATAAGAACGCCTGTTGCCATATTAGTTACAGATATTGAAGTAATACGTTATCGTATAATATTAGTTTTATCAGTATCTCGTCTCCATAAAGCATGGTGCTCTTTAACAATGAGAACGCCTGTTGCCATGTTAGTTACAGATATTGAAGTATGTAATACGATATTTATCGTATCTTATTCGTTTTATCAGTATCTCGTCTCCATAAAGCATGGTGCTCTTTAACAATGAGAACGCCTGTTGCCATATTAGTTACATATATTGAAGTATGTAATACGTTATTTATCGTATCATATTAGTTTTATCAGTATCTCGTCTCTATAAAACCTGATGCTCTTTGACAATAAGAACGCCTGTTGCCATATTAGATACATATATTGAAGTGTGCAAAGTACATTACTACAAAGGCCGGGAAGTAAGGGGTTGCCGGACGAGTACGGATAGTTATGAGGATGGCAATCCTTTTTCACGCCGAGGTATGTATAGTGCTTTTCTCAAACATGAAGTGAAATAAATTAAAAAAACTAAGAAATCATTTTAATTTTCATGGCTGAACACCGTGATATGAAATTAAAAAAGACCATCATGCAGGCCTCCAATTTTGTATGAAATGCCATTACGGGTCTCTCGTCTCGCTGCGCCGAAACGTGACACTTCGAAGCCCATTATAAAGAACACAACATCAATATTTCATTGCATGTTTGAGAAATGAAAATCCTATGACTTCTGTCGAACATACTTACATCTTTCACTTTGTAACCTTACGTAAATGTCAAACTACAAATCTACCTTACAGATTGTACCATCACACTATCAGCTGCCTGCCAGTGTACCCCAACGAGTTGGACATAGATTCAGAGAACGAGACCGACCCGCTCTGGCTGCAACAGAAGACGATGATGATGATCGACGAATTCACCGACGTCAACGAGGGAGAGAAGGAACTCATGAAAATGTGGAACCTACACGTCATGAAGTACAACTACGTCGGCGACTGTCAGATCCCGCTGGCTTGCCAAATGTTCCTCCAAATGAAGGGCAAGGAACTGCTTGAAAAGAACTTGTACAGAAACTTCATTCTCCACATGTGTTCACTGCACGATTTCGGGCTCCTAAGCCCCGTAGCGCTCTACCAGACGGTGCAGATGCTCAACCAAATGCTAGCGGACAACGCCGAAGCCAAAGAAAAAATGCGCGACTCGCTCAAAGCGCAGCGCGAACACTGGAACGCGGTTGGGAAATACCAACAGCCGGTAATCATAGAACAGAAACCTCAGAACAACACTGCCAAACTGAACAACGTCGAGGCTTCCCCGTCCGTCCGGAGAAAGACCTCCAATCTCACCAACAGAATCAACAATCCGGGCCCTAGCTACAGCAAGAACGCGCCAAGCACTTCTAACGGTGACACTAAACGGAAAATGTCTTCGGGCAGTAATCAAAGCCGCAAGCGGTCTTCTATATCAGAGAGGAAGCGCTCCGTATAGCGAATACTTACCCACTCGGTGATGCGATGACGCGTCGAACGAGGCTTTTAAGTACAATGTGAAGGCTCTAAAGGTCCGGCCACGACTTCCGGCGGCGGCGAACGCCATAAGTGTGAACGAGAGCACTCTGGTGTCTTGCTCACACGTATGGCCAGCGATCGGATAATCGGTAAAGTTGGCATATTCAAGAAATCATTTTATTATGAAGCTTTTTAAAAATTTCTGCTGAATAATTGCAGGACTGTAAAATGATCAAATGTCTCGAGAATATAAAACCTCGCAAATATGTTCAGGTTAGAGCTATTCTTGAACATTCTGTAATGCATGTAAAGTACAGCAACGTGAACCTTGAACATCAAAAAATCTACCACTACACTATAGCTATCTCACTTCCGCTCTTATCTGTAGCCGTGGTCACACACGTTTTGTACTAATTCCTTAATTTAGGAACTCCGGGAATTTTATTAATAAGACTTAATTGAGTCCGTCTCCATACAACTCCGCCGCCAAAGTCCGTATCAAATCCAAAATTAAGTCGTAGCCGAGCCGTTAGACTAATTGAAAAGTGATTGTCCGTCAAAGTATTCTATTGCACATAGATAAATTGTCAAGACTGGACGATAGATAAGCTTAGTTGGACTGACACTTTTCGATGACTCTTATTTCCCAAGTGTTAAGGATGATTTTACAAATGACGGAGAAATTATAGATAAAAATTGATCTTGCATGTTCCTCGCCTAATTTTAAAATTGGCCATATCCATTGAATGTTGACAAAAATTTGTGCTAGTATTTTGATTAGGTGATAGTGGAGTTGCTGCCAGGATATAACGTTAAGTTTTAGTCAATATCCATATAATGGATAACATTGTAGTTAAGTGACATTTTGCACGTTTTCGTTTCATTAGAGGATATTGCTGGTATTAATAATTCTCATAAATAAAATGTACATCACAAAGGAAAATAAGACTATACAGTTTTTACACGGATTGCAAGTTTTTTACTAGTAATGTCGTGATATTATGCAATAATAGCTTTTGTATTTGAGACATGATAGCGAATCTTGTTATATAACTCACCACTGCCGCCCAAAGGTCTCAGCCTCTGGAAATAGATTCTAAAAATCACAGACTAGAAACTTTACACTGATGTCTAATGTATGTTAACATAGTGAAACAGGTACTCGCTAGGACTTAGTTTCTTGGTAGGACATTGACAGCAAAGTAGGAATAGAACAGCGCTGCCTAGCTAGCAAATTTGCGTTATGTCGGTCAGAATGTCGTCCTTTACTAGCGTACGAGTACGTACGAGTGAGACGAATGCTTTATAAGATCATGCTAGCTAGGTTACACATAGGCAAGGCTATATAGACTTGGTCAGATGATTTACTTCCTAGCAATAGAATACGTTTTTTAACGGGACATTAACCTAATCGTTATTTGATATTACTATAGTACTGGTTCGGTAAACAAGAATAAAACAAATGCATTTTTGGAATCGCAATACGCTACCGAACATGGACCTGATCGGTTCACACGGAATTTTTGTTCCCCCCGTATGCTAAATATCAGAATTTTAATCTAGTGTGACCAATTTACACTGGTAGTAACCAAGTTCACGCAATTTTGGCATATTACATGTCGTGGGTACTTGTTAAAATTGTTAAAAGTCTTTTCTCGTGTCTTGTCAATGTATTATATTGAATGAGGGTAGTCAACTGTAATATCCCGACTATTTCGCTTCGAATTATGGCCTCAGAGACTAAAAAAAGAATTTTAACAGTGCCGAAGAAAACACGAAAACGAAAAGGTATATATGCGGTAAAGGTAAGGCATATGCGGTCCGTCGAAATTAAGTTTTGTGCATTTCGAACAAAATTGACAGGATTGGTGCTTCAAACGATTGGTGGTTTTCGGTACACTATGTTTAGTTTTTGCAGTTTATGTACTGAAGCAACATTTACCTCATGTCCATGAGACGGGGCCTGTATCTGGTAGTGGGAGATATATTGATCGATGTTGATGATTTGAAAGACTACTCTTACTGACATCATTGCTCATACAAACTTTGTTTGCGGAAATCGTTCTTTTGAGAAACAAACGCATATTTTAATAGCTGTCTACTAAAACTCTTTGATCGACATCGAGCCAACAAACACTCGGTCGTGAAACAAATTCTACTTACTGGTGAGTACTGTCCTAAATCCAATTATACTATAAACAATATAGCTTGAGCCCTGTGACAGCTGTCATCTCCGTACAATTTATAACCTTAAAACGTAAAACTGTACTGAGGTGACAGCTGTCACAGGGATCAAGCTATATTTTTTATAGTGAGTTATCATGAGACTCATGTATAGTTTTTAGGAATCTGGTTATAATGCAATGCAATTCAACGTATTAGTAAAGTAAATACAACAAGGTTTTTTTTTCCATGGGAATGACACTACATTTTAACGGTATGAGTACCTAAAGCTTCCTATGTCACTGCTCCTACCGATCGTATAAAGACCCATAGAATCAAGCTTCCTATATACTAACAAAGCATTTTTCCCTCTCGCACTAATTAACTATTAGTCAGGGAGGAATGCTATATGTCGCACATAAACGCTCTCATGCTAGCTATACTGGAACGTAATCATTTGATGAATGTCTATAAAACTTGTATTTGTAAGTTGTGGTTTGTCAAGTGTACTCAATCATTGCCAAGTTAAGGTTGTATTCCGTAACATAAGATAGCTTTCCTTCAGTGAATGTTTTCTATCCACTGTGATGTGATGTATTTAGAAGCACCTCATTCGTCGAAAGACTAAAATAAACTTCGTCTACTTTAAGGCTATTAAGGCTTGTGGTAGTCGGTTTGTTGTGGTCTTGTTGGTTAATATAGAAGTTAAGTGATAAATCAGTAAACAATTAAAGTATATCTCGTCGTATCTCTGTGTATTTGGACGTATCGGGCGTCTGTATGTTTTGTCAATAAATTAGTTTGTGAGATCAAAGACTTAAAGGATAAACGCATAAATTTTTCATTAGTTGTAATAGTTCAAAGTGCACATGCTCTGAGGCTCTAGTATAAGTTTTACCGAAACAAAATGTTACGACCGCGTTCGCGTTTAGCTGTCAAATCCCATACAAATTGAGGGTAAAACGCAAACGCGATCGTGAAGTTTTGTTTCGGTAAAACTTATACTAGAGCCTCAGGATGACTGGTGGGTTATTTTACATCGACCATTAGCAGCGTAAGTTTTGCTCAGGATATAACGTTCAAACTGAAGTGCCTACATATACAAATACCAGTCGATAAATATGTGTTTATACAGAAGTTTTTATAAGAATCTGACCAGCCAATTGTGGGAGTAGGAAGTAATTTGTCATATGCCCATCTCTTTATTTAGCTACTAGCTGGGTGAAAATAAACAAAAATGCACATAGTTAAGGCCTTAACTATGTGCAATTCTTTTCAGCTATATAATATATATGTCCATCCGGAAAGTCCATTGCATATCCCTTACATACAAATTCACAAACACACAAAGCTAAAATCTCACGGACTTTTCCTCTTTATAAATAGTATGGATAAAGCTAAGAAAGAGATAGGTGTGTCTCCGCTTCTTTGTACCGCTACGGTTGGCTGATCTTATCGTAAATGTTGTTGGTCCAGTCATATTAAAAATGTCACACCAACCAGCTACTTCCTGAATTAATCATTTACCGACGAGACTAAGAATAGATTCAGTAGAGACTGCAGGGTGCCCCGTTGCCTTATATCTGTCAGAACCCCGATCTGAATAATAATAAAATAATTGTAATACTTCAACTAGAACATAGACTGTTACATCTAGAAGCTACAATACATCAAATACTGCTATAATTATTGTATACAATCATGTAGTTATTAAAATGTGTTTAATTGATCTGATTGAGCGCAAACCTGTTTTTTCTACTTTAACGGAATAATTTTGTTATTATTTTATTGTTCGATTGAGAACTCGTACTTATGAAATGAAATAATAATTTTATTTTCAATACTCTTTGGTTTCATTTAACCACACGGTCAGTTGTCGATGAAAATATTAAATATGGAATGTCAAAACTATAAAGAGAAAAAAATGAGAAGTCATTTGACAAAGTTCACAATCTGAAATTTGTTGTTAAAATATGTCATATTCGAAGAATGCCCGCAAACTACCGGATATAAGTAAAATATCGCTACACACAGACAAACATGAGGAGGAAGGTAGTGACATCAACTATATAACCGATGAATTAGAATGTGGTCGCTTGACATTTTTATTTATTATGTTTCTTTGTAGGAGAAGTGATTCCTTGCAACGCGTCTGAGAGTTGCACGTATGCGGGTAAGCCACGAATATTTAGTTGCAGTGCGATAGTCAAAGGTGTACCGAGTGATGTCACTACAAAGGTGGAATCCAGCGGTGTTGACATAAAATGGGTCAAAACAATCGCGATCAAAACAGTAACGCTCAAAGTACTATTCTATTCACAACTTGCTCCACCTCGACTCAAGGCCCACTCCTGGGCTGTTTTTCCGTCGGTCACCCGTCACGAAACTAGACCTCTACTTACACTTAGTTTCTACGCATCGCGGTGTCAAGATATATTCTCTCCCTCGGTTTTTCTCGCACTATCCGTCTCTCTCTTATTAGAACAAGGGTATGTCGCGGCCGTCCCATGATAGACGTGGTGGATTTCAAAAACTGTGGTAACTAACGACTACATCAGCGCGCGCCACAACCGCCAAAAGTGTGCACGGCACGTTTAATAACGTTCCTTCTCGCGCCCTTTCCTGCATATCTCGCACTTGTGTAGGTATCTAGATTCCGTATTCTACAAAGTTTTAAAGTACCTGTCCTTGTAATGTACCGTTTTATATAGGTGTCTACTGACCCTGTATCATGGCCGGCCCATAGATGTATGTATTACTTCGTAAAGATAGGCCCAACGCCCACGAGTACTTAATTCGTCCAATGCGGTGGCCCACCACGGGCAATCGCGGGCCACCGTGCCTCGGTCTTCAGCTGTCACAGTGTGTTACAGTATGTCAAGCGAATATTTTACGGACAGGCATATCTTTACTTTCGATATCATTGGGCCGGCCTTATCACGCGATAAGTGACAAGATAGGAGCGTCGTCTCGTTCTATCGAACGGTGCCAGCCAGTGACGGATGCTCTATTCTGTCACTTATCGTGTGATAAGGCCGACCATGATACGGGGTCTGTTATAGTCATCCGGTACTGAACATGAATGTGATAGGTATTTTAAAAGTGCAACTTGAACGCACGTTCATTTAACTATATTGCCACATGGTTCTACGCGTTTTCCAGTAACGGTGTCAAAAAAATCAAGCGGCACAGCGGAGGACTCTGCGCTGTGTTCCGGTCAGAAGTCCTTCATAAGCATTCACTCCACCGACCAGTTGTGCCAAGTCGCCGACATCGAGAGCCCTGCCAACCTAGAAGAGTGCAATGTCGAGGTGCTCAGTCTCAACGAAGTGTTCCCTTCCACGTCAGAGGAGAGCTTGTCCAACGAAGACGATACGCCAGCCCAAAGAAAAGAAAGAAACCGTAACAAGTGCGCATCTGTGTCTAAACCACCAGAGAAAACGACGTATGTACCGACTAATAGCAAGTCCTCGACGGGTTCGGGGCGCACGAAGGAGCCGGTGGAAGCTCAGGCTTCGGTGTATTCGGACTTTGATATACCGAAAAATACTATGTATGTCGTTGGAAGTGATCCTGGGGAGCCGAAGAAGTCATATCAAGATCCGCCGAAGAAGATTTCGAAAACTGTAAGTAGTCGATATGCTTATTAGTTTATTAGCTACTAGCTTCTGCCCGCGACAACGTCCTTCTCGAACTCGTTTATATCGTAGCTCCGTACAAATTTTCACAACCTTTGAGGAAATTTCATCTAAATTGGTTCAGCGGTTTAAGCGTGAAAAGGTAACAGCCAGACAGACACTTTCGCATTTATATTATTATTAGTATTGATTAGGCTTTAAGTATCTATTCCTATTATTAGTTATTTCTTACGTTATGGATATACCTACGTTACCTACAACACGAGAACCTAGGTAGTTACGGATAATAACATTTTCAAAATGATATAGCTTTAGGTAGGTACTTCTTAGCCTACGACAATAGAGTCGCAAGGACTTTGAGGCCTTTCCTTTTGTTCCCGTAGCCACGGGGACATCAGTGTTTTTAATTTGCTACTAGGGTATTTTTTTTTCGATAAAATTTTGCTGAGTGCAAGGTATTTCCAAGGACCCAATCGACCCCCAATACCTGACACAGCTTAGCTATGAGAGACTGGAAATATTTTATTCGTTAATCTAAGATTCTATCTAATAGGTATGCATTAAGACTCAGTATTTCTTTTCATACCGCGCACTTCTTTTATGTCATCACATCACCGTGGCTTATGCACGCTTGCAACACCAGCCTAGTTAGCATGCACTAACATAATCGCGATCATGCTAGCCAGGCAGGGTTACCACATAAGCTTTTTAATGTCATTGAACGAGTAATTACTTACTAGATGAAAAAACTGCTCCGCAACATAGACAAGCACAAAAGCGAGCAGAACAGCAAAAGTGAGAAGCAGGCGATCAGCAAACTGACGATGCGGAGTATCCTGAAGGACGGGCGCTGCGGGCCCGAGTGCACCGGCGACTCGGTGCACGACGAGTACAATACACGTGAGTTATCTCGTTTCTCTGCAGCTGTATGTACGTGAGAGCGAACGGGACAGCAAGCTGAAGACTCCGGTGTACGGCGAGTAGGTACAGCACAAGAAACTGTTTGGCAGTGGTTGAGAGCTATAAATTGCACTTACAGCATTTTGCGTGGGATGACCAGTAGGCTAGATTGCCCCATAGCGATGCACCGGGATAGCCTCCATGGTTCTCGTTGCCGGTTTCACGAAGCTACCCGTAACAATTTAGCAGGTCTATGTCTACACTATGGCAATACTGACGCGCTTGACCAATAACGACTGGCCATTTGACCTGCAGTACCTGTGTTAGACGTGCAAAATTGTAACATGTAGCTACGTGAAACGGTCCACTCACATCTTTTTTGTAATTACCTACCCTTACTAATAAAGTCTCCATTCCTACAGCAGACGACCATACATTACCGTACATGGAGTTCGAACCGCCAACGAGCTACGCCAGCTACGTCAAGCAGAACCCTGACAAGAACGTCACCTTCAACACGCAAGTGGTCATCATCCACTTCACGGGCGACCTCTGCGTGGGCCAAAGCGTCGAAACTCTAAGCAAAGAAAAGGACCAGCAAGCGCGCAACTCTGAACTCAGGAAAACCTTCCTCAATAAGTATAATGAACATTGGCCCACTCAGAAATAACTCTACTTCAAACTGATCATGTAATTGCGCTTCATCGTCAAGGCGCTGCCGAGCGATAAAAATATGGAAGTCTATGCGCGCCAGCCCGGCTGGCACGATTTTATGTCGTTTTATGGCCTACCGTAATTTGTATGTCTGTCTTTTAACATGGCATGTGTATTTTTAGGTAATCGCCTTTATAATAAGACATTTTTTGTTTTTGTAAAGTAAATTATTGAAATGTGTAACAAACATTTAAACCGCGGCCTTAGCATTCTGTTAATATATATATCTATACGATTCTGAGACCCTTCACACGAAGCTACAAGTTAGAATTTTACAAGTCTTATCAACCGGCAACATTGGTAAAAGACCAGTTTATATTAGCGTCTCCGTTTGCCAATTTTGTGTAAAATGCAAGTCCTACTCAAAAAACAATAACTACGTCAAACTCCTAAAATGCAGTCGCTCGTCGAACAAATTAACGATTAGACTATAGTAAATAAACAATTTAGATCCTTAGTAGAGGCCAATTGTATATTTTGTGATGTTTTATGAGAAATCGTCTTTATTATCTGTCGGTCGCGCAATACACGATGAAGCGCCGAAAGTACCTACTCTGTGCCCGCGTTATTGAATAACATAAACTTGTACGCGATGGGAAGGAGTGGGGCGATTGTTTGTGTTGTGGATTGTGAGATACTACAGACACTAAAGTGCAACGAAAAACATTATACCTACGCCCAACCGGTAATCTGAGGCCCTGGCACGATATTCGCCGTAAAACCTACCGTGCTAGCTGGGCTGCTCATTAAGCTGTTGTATTTTGTAGTTTAATGTGGCGCCTTCCTATGTCATAGAATAGTAAATAATTATAGTACCAAACATATGGACGGTTGAAAATGTAGCTAACGTTGCCACGTCTTCAAACATGAGCGAGAGTTTGACCAGCGATCGTGGCATAAGAAAAAGGCGGCAAATTTGAATAAAACGCATGTTGGTAACATGCATGTATGACGGCGTAATAAGGTTTTTAGACCTAATAGCTTAGTTCATAGGTAAAATAGTTGCCATATAAAGAATTTGAAAACAAGAGTTTTTGCCACACTCGCTGGCCAATAACAATATTAGTAGGTAGATGACAGTGGTCCTTATTATGAAAGTATGTAGTGTTAAATCGAATTTCTTCGCACAGAGTAGTGTTGATATTGAATATATTTGGTAGAAAATTGCCTTTGTACATTGGTTAGATAGAGTAGATAAAAGTTTTATTCCAGTATTTGCGATGTTATTAATGTAATCATGTTAGCTGAAAGAAAATCAATTCACTGTCTCGTGTCGTTACAGAATGTCCCATAGAATGTATCGTGCTAGCCGGGCGGGCATTCGTTGACGTTCAGAGTTAAGGTTCATATTTATGTATTTCTAACAGCGTGTCTAAGGTTATGATGTTTAAAAAGTCGTTTGCTATTGCTGGCTAAATGTACATTAATTTATAAATAAAATGTTAACTTATTTTGTAATTCTCTACTTTAATTTGCACCCCTGCTACAACAGAGCCACTATAAACCTTACTTTAGTATGAATAAATAACCTATAAAGGTTACTTTGACGGAGTGTAATGCCTACACCATAACTTCTATAGTCGTTATTAGCGCTGGCGACACGAGAACTCGTGCCACCTTTCGCGTTGAAAGGGTTCAGCCGTACATCCTTGGCGCGGAATGGGTTAACAGATTAGTTTCTTTGGCGTTTGTTTTCTTTGTAGGTACGGTATATGCGCAGCTTTATATCAGGTTCCGTGTGTACCTGGCATTATGCAACTGAATCAACCCTTTCAATGCGCATGACGCATGTTGTGCTGTGCACACGAGGTTTTGTTTTAGGTAAATTTATATGCTAGGCGATAAGCTTTGTAAAAAGTGCTTTGTGATATAATTAGTAAGTACCTATTCATAAAAAATTGCAAACCTCTGGTAACTAAAATGGGTAAATGGGGTTCATTCTCTCTTCTCATTTTAGCTAAAACAGGTTTCATGGCCGTTTATGAATCCTACTGTTGTTACTCAGTCACGCTTAAACGGCTGAACCGATTTGGATTAAATTTTGCACGTAGATAGTTTTATGTATAGCCTGGATTAAAACATACGATAGTTTTTATCCCGGGTCCACTCAGACAATGTCACGGGTCATAATAAATGTCAAATGAAAAAAAACTCCATAAAATATTATTTATTATCACAGATCCACTAAACAGACATTATCTTCCACAGCACCAATTCCTTGACCCTATCGTAAGTGAAATACTTGGGAAAATCCAAGGGCATCTGTTGTACTGTCCAGTTGTTTCCATCCTTGACTTTGTCCAATAAAGTGAGGAATGTTTCGTAGCAGGGCGCTACGGAGTCCATGTGTTCCATAGTGAACACGTAGCGTTTTTCTAACGCCATGTAAAGCGTTTTAGGTGGGTGCGTGTTGAGTATCTTTTGTATTGTTGTCACGAACGCGGCGGTTACGTCGTCGTCGTAGACCACTGAAAAAAGGACCTTTAGACATTATTATTGCTAAGTAAGAACGGATATAGCCGCACTCCCGGTTTTTGAAGTGAAAACTTCTTTAGCGGCGCTGTGCACTTTTGTGATGGGGATAAAATGTTAAACTCGCGACAGGTCACGTGACCGACAGATTCGACAGATTGATAACTACAACTTAGAAAAGTTGAAAAACCCGCGATATTTTCATTTGAAAGTCCAATATCTCAAAAATAGCTAAACAGATTTTCATGAAACATGGCTAAGAACACTCGGCACAAAATTATCTATAACACAAAAAAACCGCATTCAAATCGGTCCATCCGTTAGGGAGCTGCGCTACCACAGATACATAGACAGATTAAACTTATAACACCCCTCTTTTTGCGGCGGGGTTAAAAATAACCGGGGGGAAAGGGTTCTTTTAATACTGATAATTAAAGCAATTCATGCTATATAATCAAAAAAGTGCCAACGTTAATATTCAGGTTTTCACTTCTGCCGGCACTCTCGGAGTGCAACCCGTTTTGAGGGTTCCGTAGTCAACAATAATATCCTTATAGTTTCGCCATGTCCGTCCGTCTGTCTGTCCGTCTTCGGCTTAGCTCAGTAACCTTTACAACTAGAAAACTGCAATTCGGCGTGGGTATATAAACCAATCACGCTAACAAAACAATAAAATAAAATCCTGAAAAAAAAATTTTTTTAGGGTACCTCGCCTACATGTCAAATTGGAGATGTATTTTTTTAACGTTAAACCTATAGTGTGGGGTATCGTTGGATAGCTTGTTTAAAAATATTATGGGTTTTCTATAACTATTTTTCAACTCCGTTATGCGTTTGCGAGATAGTGGGATTTAAAGCCCTAATTTTTGTTCGAGTCATGTCGTCGTCGTCGTCCCCCCCTGCCGGCTAAATGGCTACTACTGGGGACGTGAAAAAATTCGTGGCAGTAGTACATATAATGAATTTAAAAGGAAAACTATCACAGTTAAGTAGACATAACTAGCTAACGAGTAGTAGACAAAACTAGTTAACTGGTAAGAAATGCACTTAATTTCGGGTGCCTATACATTGTCATTGGAATTTGTTCCTTTTACCGAGGACGGTAGAGTTGCTTTTCACGGCATGTTATCTTCAATAGAAGAAACCTTGTCCATCAGGTGGTCGCTAACCGAAGGTGGTCCCATAACCGGCGAAACGACCGTATAGATTGGTGTGTTATAAAAATAATCATATTTACGATTATACGGGCACTACGGAACCCTACCCTGCGCGTGGCCCGACACGCACTTGGCCGCTTTTTTCTATATTAAGACGCTAGCAAACAAGCATACAGACTCCTATCTTTTCGGTGTCTCCATTTTTTAATACCTACCACCTTAGTGGCAAACAAGCGTACGACTCATCTAATGACAAACGGTTGCCATAGCCTATGCAGGCTTTCTACTGCAGACAACCCTGCATGCGCATTGCTCCACATGAGCAACGACCCCTTAAAATCTGTCATCTCTTTTCTATACTACGACCACAGTCGTAGACCACAGTTTGCCACAGCAAACAAGGATAAGGCCTGCCTGATGGTAAGCAATCACCTTCGTCCATGGACACATGCGACACCAGAATGTGATACTTCTGCACGCTGTCGACACTTTACTGATACGAGGATTCGTTCTGTTGACAGATACAGACAAGGTTCCATACTCAACACGCCGCATTTTCGGGACCTTTCTCAACACTACGAACACAACACCAAATACCCATAAAGCATGTAGTGGGCCTACGTACGAGTCTCGTACCTGTACTATTCATTTATTTATAATGCACAAATAAATTAAATGTTAAACAGTTAATATTAGATTAAATTTAAAAATATATACACATATCAAATGAAATAAAATTGGTAATAAGTTCATATTTAGAATTCCATAATGAGAAAGAATATATTTCAAAATGTTAGTAGTTAGTCACACAGTTCCGAAATGTCATAAAAGGCGTTATTAACCAGCCGTTTTTTCGCTGTTGTCCACTAGAATCCCCTAGCCTGTTCCCCCAGGGGAAAAAACGGTTAGGTTGTTAGGTGAACTGCGACCCTACAGTGCGCGAGACGAGCGAGCGAAGCGAGCGTGATGCGGCCTGGACGCGGCAGCGTCCGGCGAAGCGCCATAACCGAACATTATAATTTTTTCCTACTTGAATATATAGTTATTTGTGTCACAAGGGAGCAAAATAGTATATTTACGGCGGGGGCGGTGTATTGAATCCTGAGCGTAGTGAGGGATACAAGTGTTTACGCCCGAGACGAAAATAATTTTGCTACCGAGTGACACATACTATTTTTCACACCGACTATGTGGAAATTAAAAAAAAAGCTATTGTTAAAATATATCTAAATTATCTTATTTTTTTTTACTAATTTTTAAATATTACGAAATATTTATAAATTTTATACCACGTTGTTAGAATTCAAACTTGAAATATGTTCATTTTGAATCGACTACGATGAAATTACAATCGATTATTTTACTAACATCTGTGTTCATGTGGCACATTGCGTACAAATGCTCCAATGCCAATGTATAAATTAAAAAAGTAGCTTGAACAGAAAAGTAGCGTTTTGGTCCCTCTCGTCGTGGAGCAAAACTTACTTTTCCGAATGAAAGGTGTGAAAAAATAATTGCCGCTAGGTTCCGCTGGGTGATCGGGGTCAGGTGATTAACGTGGATAACGTGATTTTTTCATTCTTCTGGTTTTTTCCTCATCTCTGCTGGTTTTTTTAAAAACTTTGTACTGTAGATAGATCCACTAGACTTGTCTTTGTACCTACCATCAGCAGCTATAACGATGTCGGTATCTCCGATGTCTCTAGACAGCTGCTGGTTCCATGCCGTGTCCGTGAAGTCTAGCGCGTTCACTTTGAACTGGGCCTTTATCAACCTCTCGTTGTACTTGGCGTTTAGTTTGATGAGGTCCAATATACCGCCCAGGTTAATATCTGGAAATAAATTATCAGACATATTAAATCTAAAACTGAATAAATATAAATTTCGCCATCTTGGGACTAGGCGCGGTCGATGGTTCCACCCTTACGTTGTTGATTTGCCACTCATTCGCACGTAGCGCTTTGCTTCCAGTTTTCTTGTGAGGGCAGCCTAAGAGTTGAATTTGCTTCCAGCGCTTACGAAAGCAACTGCCATCTGACCTTCCAACCCAGAGGGAAAACTAGACCTTATTGAGATTAGACCGGTTTCCTCACAATGTTTTCCTTCACCGAGAAGCTAACGGTAAATATTTCGTAGATAAATTCCGAAAAACTTATTTGCCGCATGAGCCGGGACTCGAACCTACTACCACCGCATATCTGAACCACTAGGCTACCGTAGCTTCTATCTTTTGATATTTAAAATGCAAAGAGCAGCACAAACGAAAGAAGTCTTGTATAATATGTAGTTATTTCCTACTTTTGATGGGTATCTCAAACCACCAATAACGTCGCGACATATAATCTCCTTTGTGCCTTCTTCTTCTTCTACTCGTATTGTCTATTATCGTGACATGTAATTAATGTGTACTACTGTCTAATGTACCTATCCTAATTTCCTTAGTTTATTAAAGCCAAGTTGTATTTGGTGTCTCGTTTATTATGTATCAATTTAATCAAATGTGTTATGCTTATAGCGCCACGAACAACTTCCTATGTTTATCATTGCCGTTTGCTCTGAATGATTATAATAATGTAGCAGCAGAAGTTGCTACGCAAAATAAAACACTCAAAGTACAGTCCTTATTATCTTGATGATGAGTTGTGGGATCATTTTGAACGGGTGGCCGTCTAGTTGCATAACAACTATTGTCATAATATCGATTGTCATACAACATTGCGCATAAAGTTGATGCTCATATTATTTTTTTGGCATAAATTATACTATGACATAATTGTTCCCTGTCATAATTATGCGGAGTCATAATTGGTTGAATCATAATGTAGAATGTCATACATTTATTTAGTCATAATAGTGATAATTATAATTATTTTTAGTAATAATTGTAAATGTCATACATTTATCAAGCCATAATATTGATGATAATTAAATTTGAGATTTGTTCAAAAAACAATCCAAAGGGTGGGCGTCAAATATTTTTTCTCTGAGATCAACCAACGTCAAGATAGTGGTGTATAAAGTTCAAGTTTTCGCGTAGGCAGGGGAGAACAGGGACTTAGTGGCAAAACCGACTCGGATTGCGGATAGGTTAGAAGAAGAAAGCGGGAGCTTTGCTCCCGCTTTCGTCTTCGAGGTTTTTTTTTTTATAAAAGAGCGGAAAAACTTTTTATTAAATTGTAAACTTTTATACTGACCGCCCTTTGCTTGTAACTTGCTTTGTTTGTAACTTACTTGCTTCTGGTTCGAGATCTTAATTTACGACTAAGAAAAACATAGGCTTATGCTTTTTGCAGTTTATGCGTTTGTACAGTATGGTTAAATTGTTTTATGAGCAACCACTTTATGTCCATTATAAAGTATGCTTAAATCATTTTATGCGCATCAAATTTATGCGCTTTACACAATATGTTCTTAAACATTATGATTAAAAACTTTATGCGCATAAATGTATGACTATTTGCAGTTATGCGTAATGATGAGTATGACGAATCCACGTATGTCGATCAAAAATATGACTTTAAACTTTATGCAACCCGACCCCTACTCCATTTTGAACACTTGATCCGCATAAATACTTTTGTCCATGACTGTATGTGTACAATGGCGGTGAAAGTGTTAGCAAAGTATCTTACCAGAGCAAACAACTTTCTTGGCATATATTCCAGCGACAAAGCTAGTCAAGCCAGTGCCAGCTCCCAGCTCCAACACAGTTTTGTCTTTAAGGGCTCCCTGGACTCCCAGGTGGATCAACAGGTCTCCTATAAGGAAGGCTCCCCTCCAAACTTGTAGACCAACAAGAGCTATCTTGGTTTTCGAGCTATGTTCTGAAAATAATCAATTGAGTTACACAATATGGCTTAATTTATATTTAAATTTTGTACACCATTTCCTCATTAAAAACAAAGTTGATGTTGTCAGAAATCTTACTCATATAATAATAACTATGCAAAGCACATATTCAAAAGCAAACTGCCATTGAAATTCAAAAAGAAAGTGTTTGACAAAAAAAGTGCTACTACATAGATGTCAGACCTGGTCTCTTACCAAAGACATTTCATAAGCTGCAAGTCTTCCAAAATTCCTTAAAGAGATCCTGGGTTTAAGACTGAGAGATAGTGTAAGAAGCTGCCGAATAAGAGATAAAACCAAAAATATTTTATGCTAAAAATAATTATCTGCTAGCCAACCTCTTTCACTAGCCAATCACAACATACACAATTCATTAATTATTATTTATAAATTAATTTCAACATCCATGATTTTCACTCAGTTTTTTAATAATACATCTATGGGTGGAATTTAGAATACCTACTCACCTATTTTGATCACTTCTTTTTGCGGCCTTTCGACATCCAAGTCTTCATCATCATCAAACTGGGGTCTCAGCTCACTTTTTGGCAGAAGGAAAGGGAATTCCGAAATAACATCTGCAAGGAACAATTAAATACTTTCAAGTTTAAATCACATACAATCTTATGAGTAGATTTTTTATAAATTTTAATAATTAAGTATGAATGTTGACTTACTTCCTTCAAAATGTGGTACAATTTTGGTATTGTAGTTATATTCCCCATAAATTTCCGAAGTCACAGTAAGTTCCGGCATCTAAAATTATTAAATCAAAGACAAATTGTAGACACTAAACACCACCACCACAAGCTAGATTTCTGTTTATAATTTTGTGGAACATAATGTACAGGGGAACGGCTAAAATAATCTCAAGGGTATTTTATTGTTAGATTCAATACAGTTGCCAAATGTAAACGGCCAATAATCAATCATATTTAAACTGACAATGATTCAAACTTATAAAAAAATCGCAAAACACACCTTTGTAACTCTAGGAACAAATGTGAACTTGTTTCTAACTGATCTCAACGAGGAAGGACAGGGGCATAAAAATTGGATGGCATCCAATTTTTAAACTTTTGAATAAATTCGCATAAATGATGTGCTGTGCGCGTGAGTGCCAGTTGGAATTCATTAGTCATTTGTAGTGAGTTACTGTTGATTATTAGATTGTTTGTTTTGTTTTTTTTAATACACTTAATATTTATTAAAAGAATTACCAATATTCAGAATGGATAAACAAACTTTATCTTCATAGGTTGACTCAATAAAAATGGTCGACAATAAATATTGCTTTTACGGTACTTACTGACTAGAATTGATTATAAAAAAATGTTCAAACTGCACATGAACTACCTACTGAAAATGTAAACATAAGAACTAGGTACTTACTTCCATTTTAATGTATATCTATCTTGAAACTATTCATTATATAATTGTTGCTTCAACCCATGATAAAATATGTGAACATATTCTACCCATTGAGATTAATTTAATGAATTAACAGTCGATGTATAATAGGTAACGCCATCGCGTTATTCAATTCAAACTATGAAACCAATGAAATAACAAAATGAAGAAACCTGGCATATTCTACTTATTGTGATAAGCACTAGCAAACTCTGTCGAGTAAAATAGTCAGTGCATCAAAAATATCAAATACAGCATCCTTGCCTAGACAAAAGACGTTCATTGATACTTGATAATAGGTGATAGTGATAGGGTTAAATGAAATGTCAAAACAAAGTGATAAGCGGGTGTTGTTCGTAATTTACGTTGAGAACTTCAACAAATTGCCAACGCGATGCTTTTATTTTTATATATGTCAAGTTTGAGGATGTTTTTAGTACCATGAAATATGAACTTCATAAATAAATCTAAATATCCATTTATCCTGTAAACAATATTTTTTTACTACAATTTGTTTAGTGGCTGAAACGATTACTGCTATAGCCTTATTTGTTGTTTCACGCAAATTAAGAACAAAACATCAACCAATCACAGCCATACACAACGATCGACGCTGCCACGTCAAACGTCAAGTCGGGCAAGTGAATGAAGTGGCATAAAATTTCGGCTTTGTCGGCATTTCGTAGTTCTTCGTCTTCCGAGTAGGTTTTTAAGTGACCGGCTAGTTCAAAATGCGTTTTCTACTACTTACCGTAGCGATAACCCTACTGGGTGCCGCACTCGGAGACGATGTACCTACAGAGGAAAATGTACTTGTGTTGAGCAAATCCAACTTTGACACAACAATCCAGACGAACAACTTCGTGCTGGTCGAATTCTGTAAGTTTTTTTACTATATCACTTAAAATTTCAGTACTGCATGAGGAAATAAAGTAAAGTTTGTTTTATAGTTTTTTTGTATCGGGGGTATTGACACGTCAAGATGCCGGGTGCAGTTACATGCGTGCATTGTGAATGTGTAGGTAGTTAAAACGTGTTTTTTGTACGGTTAAGATGCGCCATGGTGCGGACACTGCAAGTCTTTGGCGCCGGAGTACGCCAGGGCAGCCACCAAGTTACTGGAGGAGGAATCTCCTATCAAGTTGGCTAAGGTCGATGCCACGCAAGAGCAGGAACTCGCCGAAAACTACGGCGTCCGTGGCTACCCCACGCTCAAATTCTTCAAGAACGGAAGCCCCGTTGACTACTCAGGTAATTATGGGTATAACTTCCCATTCAATTAATTGGTTAACCTGAACACATTAACCGCAAGTGTGACTCATTAAATTCATTAAGTGTGCCTAATTGACAGTTAAATTTGCTTACACACTTGATTAATTTTGATTGGGAATTACACCTTTGTTTAAATCCATGTTATTACTAGGTGGTCGTCAGGCTGATGACATTGTTTCCTGGCTAAAGAAGAAGACTGGTCCTCCCGCGGTCGCAGTCACATCTGCAGAGCAAGCCAAGGAGCTCATTGCTGCCAACAATGTCATTGTGTTCGGTTTCTTCCCCGACCAGGAGACCACCAAAGCGAAGGCTTTCTTGAACACTGCTGGACTTGTGGACGACCAGGTCTTCGCTATCGTCTCTGATGAGAAGGTCATCAAGGAGCTGGAAGGAGAGGCTGAGGATGTTGTTCTTTACAAAAACGTAAGTTGTTACAATTTTTTTTCTGTGTCATCAGATCACAGTTTCATTGTTCTACTGAACATGTTAATTTTTTTTTGTATATTTTAGTTCTTAATAAAAAAAGATCTAATATCATCATATTTGTAACTCAATTGTGTTTAAAATATAGATATACCAGGCTCTAAGCCATTGTTGCCTGTTAAAATGAGGGTAACAATTATTACCAATCTTTTACTATTTTTTGATAAAATATTTCTATAATGTCCATATTAGAGGTACGTTTTTTTCCTTTTACTTGTATGTTCTGAAAATCAATTGTTTAAACTAACATTCCTTATCTGTATAGGTACTTCAGTTACCTACTTTGATCATCAATTATGGCCCAGTTCAAGCTGATCTAGATCTCATGATGCCATTTATAGATAATACATACACAATGACATTGAAAAGGATGTTTTTAATACTTTCAACAGATAAGAAGTTTCACTGTTAACTTTACTTTGACCTTCTGGGTCAGAATTGGTTGCACTGACGTGTAGTTGCATACTTACTACCACAATGTCACCATGTCATAAAAGTATAGCAATATATCAAGGAACTTGGTTAAAGGTCGATTGGCTTAGGTAGGTATGACCATTCAGGTAATACATGGTTGGGACTTGGGTAGGTATGACCATTCAGGTAATCATCCAGGTTCCTGGCATTTTTAACATTTGAAATTGTCCACAGTTTGAGGAGCCCCGCGTCAAGTTTGAAGAGGCTGAGTTCAATGAAGACTCCATCAAGAAGTGGGTGTTTGTGCAGAGTATGCCCCTCATTGTGGAGTTCTCCCACGAGACTGCCTCTAAGATCTTCGGCGGCCAGATCAAATACCACCTCCTGCTCTTCCTATCCAAGGTAAGATTTTTCATTATTTGGTACTTGATCCACTCAGATTATTAATTATTTCGACTTACTTCAGCCAAAGGTTCCAAATATCTAAGTTTATGTCACTTGGATTGCATGCTTCTTTGCTAAACATTGAGTCCACTTATAGTCTTATAGTTTAATATTTTAACAGTATCTTTCATCCTGGTGGATAACTGGTTGATAATAATTACCTGGAAAAGTTGAAAAGCCTCTGAAATTTTCATTACAAAGTTCAATATCTCAAACTGGCTGAACCGATTTTGTTGAAACGTCGTTAAGGACCATCTTGATGACGTCAGCTTTAGGACAATAAACCGCATCAAAATCGGTCCATTCGTTTAGAAGCTACGATGCCACAGACACGCACAGACACACTTATAACACCCAGTACAGTGTTTATAAAGATTACATTTTCGTGCTAGAGGCTTGACCTTGAAAATGTGATCAATAACCTTTCTGACTTCTTTGGTAATCTGTATAAAAACAGACCCATCTGTAGTAGGTATGTTCTTGTCCATAACCTGTTTTCATTAATATCAATTTAATATCAGTCATCGAAGTCTAAGTTTCTTAATTAGAGTTTTGTTTGAACGAAATTCGTTCGCGCGTGGAGAAGTCTATAACAACGTTATCAATGCATTTCACACTGTTACTGGGCCTATTTCCTACGAGTGATAATTAGTGACGGTTATTTTTAACCCATTATTTTCCAAGGCGCAAATATTCCATATAGTTTAGACGCGATATCACGTCAACGGCACCCAATGTGTGGCCACGTACTCGTATGATAACAGAGTCATTGTTTCACTCGTGGGAGATTAATTTAAGATAGGTTAGGATACCTATTTCTTTGCGATCCAATCTTCTTGATTGGAGGATAGGTATATATTAAGCTTAAAGTCCTTACGAGATAAAGAGCCCGACGATATGTTGTGGACTCTAGAAGTTGTTGATGACAAAATGCGATGAAATACTGATATTGACGAAAGACTCATGGAGTGATACCAAAACTGGAATGGCTTTATTCATAAACGTGTATCCAACCAAATTTTAGCTAAAATGTTGTTTAAATCTGTTTGTCTTCATGTGTCATTTTGACAATAGTATTTGTGACATAGGGACAAAACACATTAGTAAACAGAGCTCTGAAGTTTTAAGAATAAAGAGACTGTTCTTTGATGAATTCCGACGGAATACCGTGGAATACCTTAACAAGTCCAAAAAGTAAGAGTATGTAACATATTCCGTGCGGATCCGTGTTTTGTAGAGTAGTTAATGCCCACGCACGCGATCTTATTCTGCAACGTCGATGTTTACTTTACCGGTTGATCAAGCCAAGCCGTAAATGATTTTAAAGGCGATGCTCTACTTTTTTGTACGGACACCATTTCTCGGACTCGAGCTGATGTTCGTATATGTCGTGGAAAACGAAATTGCGCTCATATTATCTTATGTACAAAGCTCACAATCACAAAGCCGTAATTTAAATAACATTATTCCGTCTCTCTTGTTAAGAGAGATATAGTGCGAGAAAAATAGCTCGCGCGCCGTCTTGTGATAGCATGGTTAGCATAAGACAGCGCGCGAGCTGTGTCGCGGCGAAATAGACTATCCCGTCTCTTTCTAGTTAGACCACTTAAAAAGATACGAATAGTGTATCTCGCCGCGAGATAGCTCGCGCGCGGTCTTGTCTTGTGCTAATCGTGAAGTCGGTTAATCGATATAACGAATGTTAGTAACGTCAAATAATTATAATGAGTCACATTAACACGTAGGCACTGAATACGGCTCAACCCATATGTTAATTTGATGTTGGTGTCATGTTTCGGAATCTTCGATAGTCCTTCATCACCGGTAGCACGATTATGTTTTATGTTCCACATAAATCGTTTGTCTCCCTCGATATTATAAATATACCAACTTGTTGGTGAGGGACGAATGATTCATATCTAACTACGTCATCGTGCTGGCTAGTCAAAATCAACTTTCGTTCTCTTTATTCAGAATAAAATGGTATACTCAGAATAACGTTGTTATCCCCCGTCACGCCGTGTGAACAGAGCTGTCAATGGTGAAAGTTCACAGCGGGTCATCCAAACTAAACGTCCACGTTGCCTGTGAAAGCATAAAGTCTGCGAGCACTGTACTCTTGAAATATTTGCACCAATTTGTGTCCTATTCCCCATATATAAGGTCCAAAACGTATACACTATTATCGGTGAATACAGTGGGCATTTAGCGGCAATACCTGTTTGCGCATTGCAAAAAATGTGCCGGCTTTTTTGTCGCACTTATAAGTGGGTCAGTGCGTCCCGTTAGCTCAGTTTGAGATAATTTCACATTGACAGCATTAATTTATGTAAGGAGAGCAGTAACTTACGTTTAAAAATCCGCCCGAAGTCCATACATGTGAGTAACTCGATGTCAGTAATAAGAATGGACTGCTGATATGTGTACTTTCACAATTATTATTAGTATACTTAAGTAGTAAGGGAAATTGGTTACAGCTTGCAAAACAATTGAATTATTTGCGTTTGCAAAATCATTGTGTTAAATTGGTTGTAAGTTATATTAGCGATATAGGAATAGAAATCATATCCTTGAGGCAGTATAAATGTAAGTTGGTACAAGAGAAACTGAACTGGAAGGTCATGTTAGCTAGTATAAACATTATCGATGACTATTAACAACTTTCTAGCCTGTTAGAAAGTGCATCTTAGGCGCCGAGAACTTACTAAAATGTGCCAGTTGTGACACGATATATGATGAATCTAAAAATTATCGCTGTAGTTTTTTATTGCGCTATTTTGGGCTCAGCCTTTTTTTAGCTGTCGTCTTGTTTCGTACATCCAAGATCAATTTTTGAAAAAGTTTAAAACCGTGAATATTAGAATAGTCTTAAATGATTACTTATACATACATACATTCGCGCCCTTATTCCCAAGAGGGGTAGGCAGAGCACATGAAACGTATGTTCCAGCGCCACTTTTAGCATAAATGTGGGTATAAAAGATCGACTAAATGTGATATTGCAGTGATAGGTCGCTAGCCCATCGCCCACAACACACTTCAACCCTGGTCCCTTAGTCGACTTTTACGACATCCACGGGAAGAAAGGGGGTGGTGAAATTATAACCCGACACCACACGGTTTAACTTCAAAAACAAACGCAATTTGACAGACTTTAACTTGACGCTTAAATGTATTTTAACGATAGATAATAATTGCCTTCTAACTTAATGGGTATTCAAAAGAAAAGAAACACTAAATGATATTGGTAACAAACTGAGATTTACTAAATATATAAATACCTATTAGGTGGTTTTTACACAAATCGACCTAGTCCCGAACTAAGCAAAGCTTGTACTATGGGTACTAGACGACGATATACATACTTATGTAGATAAATAAATACTTAAATACATAGAAAACATCCATGACTCCGGAACATTCATCCATTCATGGTCATCACAAAGTAATTGCCCTTACCGGGCAGTCACTCCGGTTGTCGTGCTACGTTAGCCTAGTGGTTCAGGCATGCGGATGGCAAGCGGCAGTCGTGGGTTCGAATCCCGGCTCGTACCAATGAGTTTTTCGGAACTTATGTACGGAATATTTACCGTTAGCTTTTCGGTGAAAGAAAACATCGTGAGGAAACCGGTCTAATCCCAATAAGGTCTAGTTTTCCCTCTGGCTGAAAGGTCAGATGGCAGTCGCTTTCGTAAAACTAGTGCCTATGCCAAATCTAGGGATTAGGTGTCAAAGCAGACCCCGGGCTCCTTTAGGGGCATTACCGGAAATAACGCTAGGAGGATGATGGGCAGTCACTCCGGTTGTGGTAAGTACGGTCACTACCTACTAGGCTACAGAGGTCGTCATTAATGGGATTACCTTTTCATTTGTGCTCATAAGTTTTTTGCTGGGTGTGGGCTTTGCACAAATTTACTTATGGCGTGATATATTTTCTCGTTTAACATGGCACGATATCAGCCGAAAGAAGTACACTGTTGAACATAGGTCTCCCCTAAAGAGTGCCACAGTGACCGGTCCTGAGCCACCTGCATCCAAAGGACTCCGCGACCGGCTCTACTATTATTCAATTATTTTTTGAAAATACTTATGATACGTTTTTGTCTTAGAAAAACGGCGACTTCGAGAAATACGTTGAGGAGATCAAACCCGTTGCCAAGAACTACCGCGAAAAGATCATGTCCGTGGCCATCGACACCGACGAGGATGACCACGCCAGGTTAGTGAAGGAAATTACACCTTAACGTGTCTTCAATAAGGTCCAGTTTCAGAGCACTGTGAAGTAATCACGCGAGGTTGACGCAGATGAAAATTACACCTTGGAATTTCGTTCATAAGGTCCAGTTTCAATGCGTTAAGAAGACAGGTTGCCACGCGAGGTTAGTACAGATGGAAATTACACCTTTTGTGTTTCATCAATAAGGTCCAGATTCGGAGTAGCGTTGTATAATAAAAAAAATAACTTGCATACAACGTGACCTTGATATAGTATAAACTCAAGTTCTTGTAAATTAAACCTTGAAATTTCAAGAATAAATTACACAAAAGCACAATAAAAATACGCTTAAAAAAACACAAGTAGCAGATGCTTTAGATTGGTCAGCTAAAATGGTTAGGGCAGTATGCAAATCATGACATTTGCGTTGCGCGATGGGTTGACAGCTACCCTTTTATAGTAAACGACAGAAATAATACTACATTTTTGCTTTATCAAGAAATATATTTTATTTAAGGGATAAATGAAAAATTCGAGACGCCGAATGGGACCGTATCTTTGAGACCCAGCAAACCGACGACGCCGTCGACATTTTCTATGATATACTTTACTGCATTTTTAAACGCTGTATTCCAAACAAAATACGGAGAAATTCGTACAGTCGTACCTACCCAGTCTTCTATACAAAATGCATAATTCGTGATATAGAAACGAAAGCCAAACTTCACCGGGAGTGGAAGCAGACTAATGATAGATCAGCGTATGAGGCCTACAGTGTAATGCGCGCCAAAATCAAAGATGAAATTAGTAAAGAATATGTCTGCTATTCGCAACGCATATCCCGACGATTAGCCGATAATCCAACTCAGTTTTGGTCGCACGTTAGCTCGCTACGCTGTAAAGGTGGGGTCGAACCAAAGGTCACGCTCGGGAATGTCGACTACTCTGGTGCTAGTGCCGCCGCAGCATTCGGAACGCATTTTGCTTCGGTTTTCTCAGCGGATCAACCGATTTTAGACCCGCATCTAGCTAGCGCTTGCCCACCAGCTGACGCTCGTCGTGTCGATATCAGACGATTTAGCGAGCGTGACATTCGGTCCGCAATTAGGAAACTTAAGCCAGGAGCATCACCCGGACCTGATGGAGTACCCGCGTTTGTGATCAAGGCCTGCGTCGATTACCTAGTCGCTCCAATCAAGTTTATTTTTAACCTTATTCTCCGAACTGGAGTCTACCCAGTTACGTGGAAAAAGTCTCGGGTGACTCCAATTCCAAAAAAGGGGTCCAAGGTAAAAATAGAAAACTATAGGCCTATTGCAATTCTCAGTGCCATAGCTAAAGTCTTTGAATCGGCTTTGCAAGGTGTTCTGCTCCCCCAATGCCTGCCTCACATCACCAGCGCACAGCATGCCTTCCTGCCATGAAGGTCCGTAGCCACGAATCTTCTCACTCTTACACGGACGGTGTCTCGAGAGTTGGATGGAAAAAGTCAGGTAGACGTTATCTACCTGGACTTCCAGAAAGCTTTCGATCGTGTGGACAATGATACTCTTTTGATAAAACTAGGAGCCATGGGATTTACACCCAGACTACTGAAACTGTTCGCGAGCTACCTGTCGGATCGGAAGCAATATGTAAAGTATGGCCCATACGAATCAGAATGCTATCTCACGCGCTCTGGTTAGGTTAGGTTAGGTTAGGTTAGCCAAGGATCAAACCTAGGACCATTTCTTTTCGTATTGCTCATAAACGACCTATCCGACGAGGTGCGCGGTTCCATGGTGTTGCTGTTCGCTGACGATGTGAAGCTGGTGAAGTCGATTCAAAGCCAGAGTGACCGAGTGGAGTTACAGAGGGACATTGATGCGGTGTATCGGTGGAGTCTCCGTAACAAACTTTATTTTAACGCGCAAAAATGCGAAATGCTGACATTTACGCGGTCGAAAACTCCCGACGAATTTCAGTACACAATTGGTGGCGTTCCAATAGCGCGTGCGGAAAGTGTGCGGGATTTAGGTGTCCTTTTCGATCCGGGGCTCACGTTCAATGATCACATTCAAGCTGTGGCCAAAACCGCATCGGGGAGACTCGGTTTCGTCTTGCGCAATTCTGCACCTCTGACCGTCCACGCTGCCCGCGTGTTGTATGCGGCGCTCGTGCGCAGCGTGCTGGAGTCGAATGCTGTGGTCTGGAGTCCACATGAGAGCAAATACACTCTTATATTAGAACAGGTCCAGAAAATGTTCTTAAGGGCGCTGTACAAGAGGATTCACTTTTATTACCCATACATGTACCCTACCTTATTTTTGCAAGGGCATTTAGGCTATGACTCACTACAATTGCGTCGCTTACTCTCCTTAGCTAAATTTAGCATCGATCTAGTGCGAGGGGCGGTCGATTGTGTGGGTCTCATCGATGCATTCGTGCGACTCTTTGTCCCTGATCGGTACGGTCGCGCGCGAAGTCACCCCTTGCTGTTTGTGCCAGGCGCGCGCACGCGGGCGCACGCGCACGATCCCATTGCGCGCGCGTTAGCGTTCCTCAACTCCGTGCTCCAAGCGCACCCACAGTGTGATCTGTTTGCGAGTTCGACCGCGCGACTGATGATTGGATGCAGGAAGGTGGCAGAATGCGAGATGCCTACGAGTACTATAGTTTAATACACTTAAGAGTCGTTGTTGTTTATGTTTTTCTTTTTCTTAATGTTACATATTCATAAGTTTGTACCGCTTTGGCCTTGCTGTTAAGGTATAAATGTTACTAAATAAAACAAATAAATAAATAAATAGATAAAATAAATAAATAAAAGATCAAAATAGTATTTAAAGAAAATATAATTAAAGAACATTTATTTTCTGTAATATATATATCGCTGATAATTAACATATGAAGGCCCTCGAGGCATTGTACCGATGATGCTGGCGGCATTTCCTCGCTGAATTCCATTGCTGATGCGTCGCGCGAGAAAGCGGCCAGCATCAGGCATAATTTGTGTTCGACATTTGGCGCCCAAAAATTCGAAACTTTTGGCACCATTATAGTCTCAAGCGTAATTTGTGTTCGCCATATACTCGTAGGTTAAAAAATTAAAACTTGACACCTATATTCTTGTCGCGTCAGGCAAATTAGTGCTCTACGTTTCGGACCCAAACATTTAAATATATGTAGCATGGAAATAAAAGATGATGTTTTGCGTAGAATCCTGGAGTTCTTCGGCATGAAGAAGGAGGAGACTCCGGCTGCGCGCCTGATCGCGCTCGAGCAAGACATGGCCAAGTACAAGCCCGCCTCCAACGAGCTCTCTGCCAACGTTATTGAGGTAAGCAATCGATAATAATCCATGTATCATCATATCAGCCGAAAGACGTCCACCATAGGCCAAAGAGTGCCAAAGTGACCGGTCCTGCGCCACCCGCATCCAGCGGACTCCGGCAACCTTTACCAGGTCATCAGTCCCCCTTGTGGGAGGCCTACCCGCGCTGCGCCTTCCGGTACGTGGTAGCTAATCTATGTATACTTCTAAAATATAAAAAAAGTAGTTTATAGCTTTGTATGTCTGTGTTTAATAGTAAATGTCAACCCGTTATTGGAGATACTATTTCCACTTTCTGTTTTGACATTTTGAATATTATTTTATCTTCATTACTTCTTTTTTGACATTATATGCAAATCTATATTGTATTTTTATCTCGAAATTAACAAATCTAAATCTATATAAACGGGTAATCTTTGGATATAGGCATCCGATTGCAAAAATATCTCGGTTACGGCGCGGAGCGATAATTTGTCTCGGATAAAATGGCTTGTTTTATTCAGGTGTACAATTTACTATTATAAAACTGTAGTTTACATGTAGTTAAACCTCCCGGTGCTAATACAACGCATACTGCGCCTCCCCGCGGAGACTGAGTGCGTATCCGTGCGCCATAATCTAAGTTTCTAGTTTCCTCGAAAACTTTTATGTGTTCCGGTGAAAACACGAATAACATCGACATAAACTTAGCTACATACCTATATGGTAGCTTGAAAGTTCGATTTTTGGAAACAATAGCACTTAAACGCGACGAAAATATACGACAACATGATCTTTGGTAAACATAAAGTATTTTCTTTTGTTTGAACATGAACACGAATGTTTGCACGTAGATTCCATTACTCAAAAATATAACATCAGTAAGACAAAGGCGTATTTCACGTTCAAATCGTAAGTACAATCACTTGAACCTTATCGAAAGATTCTGTTCGCTTACGACGAAGCGATTGCGTATTTTGAAAACACATTATTACCGCATTAGTACGCCTGTAAAGTAGCCATGATATATGGTGTGGCCGCGACTAACGCACGTTTATCGCGGTGAAATTGATGGAATTATTGCTGAATGGAATTTTATACGCGTCTGGTAGGACTTTATTTTTACATGCTTAAATAGGTAATAAATAATAAATAACTTTAATAGGTAACTGGTTATGTTTATTCGGGTGGAATCTTGCAGTTCAATTTTGAGGCAAATATTTTCAACCGATTCAGCTGAAATTTTGAGTTTAAGTATAGTTTCGTTGACAATTCAATATTATGGAACCATGGAGCTGATCTGATGATAGAGACAGAAGGTAGCCATGGGAATTCAGGACTAGACGTAACCCCGTTGAATTTGGGCTCGTAAGAATCAGATAAACTCACCAAAACAAAACAATACAGAAAATTACAATAGACAATAAAAGCTTGTACCAAAAATTAAATTTATGACAGAAACTGGTAGCATCGACCTGTCCCCTTGTAAGGAATTAAACGTCAAAACTGTACTGAAAATAAAAACTCTATTCTCAGTATTGAGTGGTTGAGTAGATGATATTCTCTTTTAAATAGATTAATGTAGCCTAAGTATGATCCTCCTGCTTTGGTGACATACTATTTATTCATTAAATATATGACTAAAAGACGTTACACAGTTGTAAAGAAAATTAAGCGAAGATTAAATTAAGACCTTTAACTATTATTATAGCTTCATTGAAACATTTTTATGTATCATAATTTTAAATGTGATAAATACACCACAAGTTTGGCTCTACTATTGTTAGAAGAGTTATGTTGAAGTAATTGTATAAACATAATGAAAAAAAAACAGTTATTCATTGCCCACGTGTTTGCTGGATACAAATATTATGTTGCGAAATTATTTACATTACAAATAAATGTGTAATATCCTTTGTCACGGTATGGTAATAAAGTTAAAAGAAACAGCTCTAACAAACAGTGACACTAGGAGAATGAAAACAACAGGTGATTCACTGTCTTGTTACACTAGAATTATTTAAGGTTTACCAGTGACGGATAGTTTGCCTTCATTTAATTTTCAACTTTAACCTCATATAAATTAAGTAGTTATTTCTAAATAGGTAGACGTGGGTAACAGTATTCTGAAAATTGCTTTATTTGTATTACATTAAAGTTGAAAATTAAATGAAGGCAAACTATCTGTCAGTGGTTAACTAACAGTAATCGTACTGTACACAATTTTTCAATAAATATCGTAGATTTCACTCAAGGTTAAATCTTGATGTATGCAAAATAATGACAATGTATCCAGAAAGTAAAAAGTACACTAACCGTTTCGTGACTAAGTTTTATAGTCGTTTGCGTCGGTCTCTGAATATTACTAAGACGTAATTTACGTCAGCAGCTACTACTATAATCATGAGTAACAATGACCTAACAAAACATCGCAACGTCTACCAGTAGTCACCGAACTCGAAAATGCCTTCCGTTAATTGAATAATAAGCAGTTACGTGTATAACAAGCCATAGCCTATTTTGAGACTAACACGTTATCGGAAAGGTGGGTTTACTTTATGCTTAACGAAAGATCTAGCAGTTATAGTTACGGCTGATTATTCTGGAAGAAAATTAGACGAAACATGCCAGCATTCGCGTTCGGGCACCAATACTTCGAGATGACGTTATAGCAGGTGTAGGGTCATCATCATCATCATATTAGCCGAAAGGCCTCCACTGCTGGACATAGGCCTCCCCCAAAGAGTGCCACAATGACCGGTCCTGCGCCACCCGCATCCAGCGGACTCCCGCAACCTTTACCAGGTCATCAGTCCACTTTGTGCGGGGCCTACCCACGCCGCGCCTTCCGGTACGTGGTCGCCACTCGAGAACCTTTCCGCCCCAACGGCCATCGGTTTTACGTGCTATGTGCCCCGCCCACTACCACTTCAGTTTAGCCATTCGGAGGGCTATATCGGTTACCTCGGTTCTGCTGCGGATATCCTCATTCCTGATGCGATCACGCAGAGAAACTCCCAATAAGGCCCTTTGAGTGACTTAGTAGTAGGGTAGTCAACCATATTAGTAGGCAAGAGGTATTGAATGGTTTACTTTTATTCCAAGCAAGCCGGAGGTACAGAAGATCTATTGTTCTATTCATATAGTGAAACTGTACCTTCTTTGTCCAGGAATTCGTGCAATCCTTCTTCGCCGGGACCTTGAAACAACACCTGCTGAGCGAGGAGCTGCCCGCCGACTGGGCCGCCAAGCCAGTCAAGACGCTGGTCGCGACCAACTTCGACGAGGTCGTCTTCGACAATACCAAGAAGGTGCTCGTCGAGTTCTACGCCCCATGGTGAGTTTCTTGATAACCAGTCCACTGCTGGACTGTGGCCTCCCAATATCTGCAACAATCCATGCGCTGCCAGCATCGAATCATCATCATCATCATATCGGCCGAAAGACGTCCACTGCTGGACATAGGCATCTCCCAAACAGTGCCAAAGTGACCGGTCCTGCGCCACCCGCATCCAGCGGACTCCAGCAACCTTTACCAGGTCATCATTCCACCTTTTGGGTAGCCTACCCATGTGATGTATATGTGACATGGTGAGTTTTTTCAGGTATAAAACCAAAATGTTACCACGTTTATCAACTCATTTGGACTGAATGAACGCCAAGAGCGATTGATAGCCTGTGTTATCCGACCGGCCTTCCAATATGCCCCTTCTGACCGACACTGGAACAGGACCGGCTAAAAATAAAATGATGTGGCTTTAACTTTTGATCGTATATTGATAAATCGGATGTTTGTTAGGCTCATGCATTTATTACAGTAACCCGTGACGCATTATCAGCAAGCGTATGACTTGCATTTACCGCGAGACAATGACAAGAAAACATTCTCAATCTTTCCTGTAACTTTGTCCCTTTGGGGCTGACTTGCACGGTCGGAACATAATTTATATTTTAGGTACATTCTTACACCATATAAAAGAATGTGACTATTTATTTACATATATTGTTAATTATGTTCCTTGTGTTTCACGCAAAATAACATGTATCTAATGTAATACGGCGAAATGATACTGATCGAGCACCTAGCACAGTCACGAGGAATCATCCATCTCCACAGTGAGTTGAATGTTATTCGGTAGCGTTCGCGCTCCTGATAACAAATGCGTAACGCAGTGTGACTTCAGCGGGCTATCGCATGTGACAGTGATACCCACAAATTTATACTAATTTGTGGTTTCAAGAGATAACGTACGATAACTAAGCAGGTTTTGTGTTTTAATTGATGTGAAGACGTTGTGTATCTGCTCAGTACGAGCAAGGAACAGGAAATTGATTAACTTTTGATAATACACAACGGAAATAATTCGAAAAAAAAAATAAAAAAACATAAAATGCATTTATTTCAGACCAATGTCCATATTTTGTTAGTGCCTAAAAATAAAAACTAATACTAAGGTTAACTTAAATAATATTCTTATATGCTAAGCTTAAATGCAGAGAGGACCAGTTCCGTGTCAGGCCACTGTCCCATCTGTCGGCCACAACGGTCAGGAGACTGTGGCGGCTGTCTCGCACTCTGCGGAGCGTCGCGGCCTATGGTCGCGGCGCAGCGCTTGCGCAGCGTCGCGTGGAAACCGTCCACGTGCGCGTCCGCGAACATGCCCGACGCGCTGCAGTAGCGAGGCAGCCGCAACAGTACCCTGAACGCATCATTGTACTGTACACGCATGGCGTTAATAGCCCGCTGCGTGTACCTAGTCCACAAGCTGCAGGTGTACAGCGATGTACAAAACGCACGAAATAATGTTATTTTAACTTGCGCTGTACACCGGCTGAACCTGCGAGCTATCATATTTGCCCTGATGGCTAAGGCCCTCCTCTCCCTCTCGATATCAGCGTCATCACGAGAATCGTCGGTTAACAAGTGCCCGAGGTATTTAAATGAGTAAACCCTTTCCAGCAGCTTGCCATTCAAACGAATGGGTGGGATGTGTGATGGGCACTTGCTTCCCGCTTTAAAAACCATGTACTCACTCTTGTTTACATTATTTATATTTAAGGTTGTGCGTCAGGGCATATGACTCACACTTTTCAATAAGCAATCTCAGACCACCAACCGACGGGCTCAGCAGTACCATGTCGTCAGCATAGCTTATGTTATTAAAACAAACTCGATCTATGTGACAGCCCACACGCGTACTGCTTAGCTCGCCGATCAGGGCATCGATATACAAATTGAAAAGTTTTGGTGAGGTAAGTCCCCCCTGCCTCACCCCGCACTCTAGGCCGTACTCATCCGACAACACGCTACCCCATCGTACACAATTTCGCTGGCCCGCATACCAACACCTGAATATGCGCGTGAGCTCCTTAGGAAAGTGTACTTCGTCAAGCTTATTCCAAAGTAGATCGTAGTTAACAAGATCGAAGGCTTTGGAAAGATCTAGAAAACACGCATATACAGGTGTCTGTCTTCGAGTGTAGTATTCAACAGCCTGCTTAAGACAAATGATGGCACTTTCGGTAGATAAACCGGCTCGAAAGCCGAACTGTGCATCATGTAATTTTATACATTTGTCCAGTTGTACATTAAGCAAGCCGTCGAGCACCCTGGCTACAATTGTTGCCAAAGAGATGGGCCTATAGTTATCCTTGTTTGATATGTCACCCGTTTTATTTTTAACAATAGGCACAACAATGGTTTTAGTCAAATCAGATGGCAAATACGAGTGACATATACATAGGTTAAAAAACATTGCCAATATACGGGGCAGATGAGAGCCAGCAAACAGCAGGTGCTCGATACTTAAGTGGTCGTGACCGGGCGACTTTCCTCTCTTCATATCCTTTATCATTTTTCTTACGTCACTTGCATTGTAATGAATCTGAAGGTCATTCCCCTCCGGTTCTTTTATATCGAGCAACCGCCGCCCCCTGTCCCCGTCTGAGAGAGCGGGTTTAACGTTGAACTGGTCCTTAAATACATTTGCAATGACCTTGGGATCTGAAACTCCATTCACGCATACAGAGAGTCCAGGCCTGGTCTCCAACTTTTTCGTCATCTTCCAGAAATTTCTAAAATCATTTCTCGTGTGATGTGCGGCAAGTAGGTCCATTTTTATTTGGTCCTGATGTTGTTGGACCCATCTCAGTCTTGACTTAAATATTTTACGAGTAAGACTCATAGCTTCAAAAATGGACCCACCATTAGGCATACCATAAGAAATCCAATCCTGAAATCTAGCCCTGGCCTCCCTGTGCGCAGCGCTTACATGTTTGTTCCACCCTACAACTATCTTTTTCCGAGATCCGGGACCATCCGTGACAGCCTTGCTGTGCATTGAAGCCTCACATAACGATGTTATTATGTTTAAGTACATTTGATCAAGTATCTTGCAATGCTCAGTATTATTGACGCAACAGCCGCCACAGCAGTCCCTTAAATCGGAAGGAAAATCAATAGATTTCAAAAGTTCATTACATTTACTTTCATACTTTTCAATTTCATCAAATGTTCTGTCTCCCCAAGTTACATATTTCCCATTATATATTGCACTGCTATTACTGTTATACAGCTTAGACTTAACTAGATTAAAATCACATTTAACTACAAGGGGGTAGTGATCCGAACAATACACATCGTAATCAATAAAAACATCAACAATGGCATCCAATCCGGCCGACGTGGTTACGCAATGGTCAAGCCATCGCTTCGATCCGTGCATATCGCTTAGGTACGAGTGTGCGCTTGAGTCTATGCCTAGTTTAACTATATCAGCACAGATCCAGTCCCGTTCCGCACAAAAGCTAAGTAACTCGTCGCAAAATAATTCGTAAGGGTGCGCATTGAAGTCGCCTAATAAGTAAACTGTTTCAACGCAGCTTTCTTTCACTATAGCATCCATTGTACTAATACACTGCACGAAGTCCGGCAAGTTATCGATAGCACTAAACTTAAAATGTCAAGAAACACGCTTAAAAGTAATTCTTTTGAATGCTAATTGAGTGAACATGGGATGGCAAAAACTGACACGGACCACTATAATATTTTACAGCGACATCGTTATAGAAAACTGTCCTATTCTTGACCAATTTTATGCCGGATTAAGATGCATATGGCTCATACCACCCTTTAAAACGCAATAAGGTGAAAACATGGATACATCTTGTTTTGTAGTCTGTGAAGTATGTAAAGTCAAAAAAACATTTATTGCAAGTCACATCAACATTACAATGAAAGAAATTGAATTAATAACAGTTATACATGTGACGCCCTGGGTACAGGCAGGCATGGGTACAGCAACATAGTTAAGAGGACTATTTTATAACATATAAAAAGTAATATGTTTTTTTCGTGTATAGTTGCAATAGCTCCTAAATATGTTTTGATGAAGGTTTTCCGACCTTTCATGGCTGTTAGCAGCCATTGCGTTTTGAAAGTCATTTCTAAAAGCTTTTCCACTTTTCTTCGAAGTATAATTACATGCGAACCTTCACTCATTGTCAATGGCACATGAATAATCAGCCGTCATAGCTGATACCGAGCGATCGGCTCGGGTCATTGACACGTTAACTGTTCTACTACTGGTCGGGCGACCGGTAGGCAAACTTTGGAGACGTGTAACGAATAAAAACGAATGTATTTTTAGATAGCGTTTATTATTTGTATGAAGATTTTTGACGGAGGAAAATGGACCGCACAACTACAACCTAACCAAACCAATTATACGCTATAGTGATGTAAACCATCGATATAAACAACGTAATTATTCTGTGCACGATTTGACTACCTTGTTGAGAGTAGTTTCTCTAATAAAAATTACAGTTTTGTCTATTTCGACCGACGAAAACAGTGTCGGCCTAAAACTTGATGGGTTTATTACACAGCACTCATCCATTTGGGCCATTTTACGGAAAGTTGTACTATAGACTTTTTTTTAAATTTTGATATAATTGGGTTTTTTCTACTCAGAACCGAGAGCATTTTCGAACCTAATACAAATACAAATACAAATCGTTTATTCGCAGTAATATGGTTACAGAGTTCTCCAATTACATTATAGGATCTACATATTACACCTTTCCTGGCGTGCGAATATTAATAAATGCTTAATGTCTAAAATTCATGATCACATTAAATATATCATGCTACTATCCTAACTAACGTCTATGTTACACAATATCTTCTTTATAAGTAAAGAATTCATTCACCGAGTAAAATACTCTTTGAGTGAGCCATTTATGGAGTTCAGTTTTAAATATTTTTAAGGGCAAGTTACGCAGATTTGTGGGCAGTTTATTAAAAACTTTGATGGCCATAACATAAGCATTTCTTCTGCAGTAATACAGTTTAGTTTTTGGTAACACTAATTTACCTTCGTTAACTGTTCGTTGCGTCCTATTATCTCTAATTTTAGTAAATAGTTCTGGATTTGCTTTCACAAATATTGCTAGTTGTTTGATATACAGACATGGCAGAGTAAGCAGCTTTAATTTTAGAAATAGTGGTTTGCATGAATCTGTTATATATGCACCACAAATAGCTCTAACACATTTTTTTTGAAGAATAAACAGCTTATTTACATGTGTTGAATTTCCCCACAATAGCAAACCGTATTGAAGAACGGACGAAATGTAACCGTGATATGCGGTGACACTCGTTTCATCAGATGCCACTTGTCTTAAGTGCCGTAGTGCAAATACGAAACTACTAACCTTTTTGCAAACGCTGTCTATGTGTAATTTCCAGTCACAGTGACTATCAAGTATTATTCCAAGAAAGTTGGTATGAGTGGCTTCTGATATCGGTTCGTCTTTATAATGAATATTAAATTCAATAGGAGAGGCTCGATGAGTATGAAAACTCATAAACTTAGTTTTGGAGAGATTTGCCTTTAGGTTATTTTTCTCCAGCCAGTCAATTACTATATTTATGGTTAAGTTAACATCGCTTTGCAGTTTATCTCGGTCCTTTCCTTTGATAACGATTGTCGTATCATCCGCAAATAAAATACAATCATGTGGTATGATATCTGGGAGATCGTTAATATATGTGAGGAAAAGAAGGGGTCCTAATACACTACCTTGCGGAACCCCATATCTATTGAATTTCAACTGTGATTTAAAACACTTAAGGTGCTTATCAGCTTGAAGTTGGGTTATTTCGGTATATTGAACACGGTCCCTTAAATAACTATGTATCCATTTTTCGGCAATTCCGCGAACGCCATATTTATTTAACTTATTTATTAGCCTATCATGATGTACAAAGTCGAAAGCTTTAGTCATGTCAAAGAAAAGAACCACAACCATTTCACCCGTATCGACGCAATTTGTCACCGTTTTTATAAGTTTGAATACAGCTAACGACGTTGACATGTTTTTCCGGAAACCATTTTGCTCGTATTTTATTACATTTTTCTGATCAAAGAATTCGTTTAATCTGGCACACATAACTTTTTCATAAATTTTTGAAATGATGGGTATAAGGGTTATTGGACGATAATTGCTTACTTCAGTGACATCACCTTTTTTGTGCATGGGCTTCACAATAGAACATTTGAGCCTTTCGGGGAAAGAACCTTCTAAGAAGGATAAGTTAATTAAATATACTAATATTTTTGCAAAGAATGACGCGCATAGTTTTACAAATCTGGTAGGTAAACCATCATATCCAACAGCTCCCGTATTTCTTAGGCCTTTTATTATACCTAATAACTCTTGTTCATGGGTCGGTTTTAAAAATATACTAGAGGAGATACTACTAATCTGGTTTTTAATATCGACTATTCCTTGTTGATGATTAGTGATATCCACAAAATAGTTATTAAACGTGTTAGCCATATCATGTGGATCTTCGAGTACAGAGTTATTTATTTTTAATTTTTTAATAATGCTCGTTGGGTTGATATTCATTGATTGATCTCGGATAATCTTCCAAGTGGCTCGGCCTTTATTTTTTGCTTTTTCAATATAATTTATGTTACTTTTCTTTTTCGATTCGTTAATACATTTTCTAAGAGTTTTTGAATACTTCTTGAAGAGCGTTTTGTAGTGAACTTTATTATTTGTGGCATATTGATATTGAAAATACAAACGTCTCTTAACTACACAACTTCTTCTTAGATTTTTAGTGAGCCATTGCATTTTACATTTGTTTTTGTTGCTCATTTTTACAAAATAATTGGAAAATTTAAATTGAATAACAGTGAAATCATATCATGAAATTGATTAAAAGCTGTTTCACTATCAGTTTCATGCAGGACTTCAGAAAACGAGAGAGCTTCAAGGCATTCCACAAATTTATTTACATTCGACTTATTGAAGTCTTGTTTCCTGAAACCAGAACTTGGGGGCTCTCTGTATTTTGATTTTAATTTTAAGGATTTGTCCAGTGTCATGATCTGAGAGACCTAGTTTATGAACTGTCCCAGTCGCAGATTTAATATTGCTAATAAATTGGTCAATGCATGAGAGTTTACGTGTTGGCTGGGAGATGTGCAATTTTGTATTATATGAGGTGCAAATGCTAACTAATTGTTCTGCGTATTTACCATTCTTAAGTATATCAATATTTAGGTCACCCGCCAATACTATTTTCTTATTTAGCTTTTTTGTTAACCTGTACAGTAGAGATTCGAGCTTATGCAAGAATAGCGACTTATCCGGATTTGGTGTTGTATATATACAAACAACGACTAGATTACTATCTGTTAGTGAAATACCACAACATTCAAATACGTTCTGCATTGAAAATTCCTTCGTGATCTCAAGGTTAACAAAGTTTAAATCATTTTTTACCAGTATGCAAACTCCTCCTCTTTTCAAATTTGGTCGTGACCAATGAGATCCCAGAACATGATTATGTAATCGTACATTTTTTTCGTCTCCCTTTGATATAAATGTTTCACTTAGACAAATTACGTCTATGCTTTTTAGTGTCTCTTCCAGTTCCTTTATCGCTATGTCTAATATGTCTTGCTTATTTAAGAGTCCGGCAATATTTTGATGGAGGATAACCAAATTATGTGAAGTTCCTGGATTTGGTCTCGTCTCGAAAAAATGTTTCACCTTCAACCTGTTTTATTTGTCTTTCCTCCTGGGAAGAACTTTGAATTTTGTCTTTGACTTTGAGGAAATCATTTATTTTCTTCTGCGTACATTTGGTTTTACACTGGCTTTTTGTTTTAAAGAAGTCGGAAATTTTCTTTTGTACGGGTTTACCCATAACATTTCTTAGTCTGTTAGTTGAAGAAATGAAATTTCCTATGTGGCCGATTATATTTGCCATTCCACTGTTGTTAAGTTTCCCTGTTCGTTTTGAGAACATATCTAGAGATAAATCCAGGTTCGAGTCGAAAGAGTAGTGCTGATTATGGTATTGTATGTTTTTGTGCAGCAAATAGTTGAAATTCTCGACTACTGTGTTGAAAATCGGCTTATCACATATATATGTTGGGCAGGTTACAATGATATTTGTTTTCGTGATCGGGCTTAGGGCTTCATTCATAAATTGAATTAGTTCATGGTGGTTACTCGTTTCTTGCATGTCTTCTTCGCCAACCATAATGACGCAATAATCTTTCATTTTTAAGTTCGACACTTTGGTTTCAATGTTTTGTAACATGTTTCTGATCCCTCCTCCAGGTGTAATAAAGTGGCAACAGTCCCAATGTTTTAGGTTCACATCATTTCTTACTATATTTGAAATTTTGTTTACATTATTACCACTAATGATGACTAGTCTGTTTCGTCCTGCATCTGCATAGATTGGGGTCTTGTTTTGTGTTGTGTTTTCTTGGGATGGCTCTACTGTTCGATGCCGTTTTTGTGGTGACAAGGTCCGAGTTGTCGGGGTTGGTGAGGCGGTCACTTCACGTTTATTTTCTGCTTCAGTTGGCTCGGCATTTGATACTAAGGGCATGAGAGAAAGAGCGCTTGCTTGTTGGCTCAAGCATTTATTTTTATTTGCACGTCTTTGTGAAGGAGTTGTAAATGATGATGGTGAGGTTTCCGTGATAAGTTTCTTATATACGTTAATTTGTAGCTGTTGTTCTTCATTCTTTCTATGTAGGCTTGTTATATCCGCGTTAAGACGAGCGATTTCTTCGTGAGCGCTCGCAAGTTGCAATGAAAGACTATCAATTTCGTTGTGTAGTTCTTGCACTTGTAAGTCGGCTGATTCTGAAATATTTGGTAGACTTCGGAGGCTATCTTGATCTGAGAGATAAGGCGATTCTTCAGTTGTGTCTCCTTCTAATTCTATGTCTGAAAGAGTCAATGCCTTGGGCTGAATTTTCTTATGAGCTCTTCTAGTTACGACGTTTGTGTTGGTCAAGTCCCTATACTGCTGCTTTTTGGGTGTGTTACTCGAAGAGGTGGAGGATAGGCTATTTGAATCCATTTGTTTGGGCTTTGGAACAAGTTTCGTACAATGTTTACATTTCCATGCTTTTCTTTTTTCCGGTGTCATTAAATCATAAAGTTTATTAGACACTGCCGTGCATAAAATATGTAGTGATGATTTACATTTCGAACATAGTAGAAAATGTTTTTCCCTGATTTCCAGCTGGCATTGTTTGCAACTTGTTTTTTTCATATCGCGTTCAGTTCCATTTCCAACTAGTAGTGACCTCTAGTGAGCGCTCAAGTAAACTTGCTTTTTTATCTATCCTTGTAAGCCTGTGCTACTAGTTTCTGAACGAAACTTCAATGTCAATTGTCAGATTTCATCAGCTGACTGATTACCTCTTATTTTAAATGTTTTATCAAGTTATTATTGCAGTTATTTTGAAGTCTTATATGTGTGAGTGTATTTTGTATTCTAATAACGAATTTTCCATTCTTTTGTGAATCTAATAACAAGAGTAAATAGCTGACCCAGTGTCGTGATAGTCAGATTCCATGCAGCAAGTGTTAGTGCTTTAGTTTACCTCCGGTTTTATGCAGGTATGGGCGGATCTTTCTATTTATTTAGTTTAATATTGGCTAGCACTTCGCACATAGTGTTGCTCTGACAGCAGTTGCACACACACTTAATAGGAGAAGAAAACTGTCCAAAATGTTACATTCAATGTTCGGTTTTCCGTTCCGTTACCACCAAGCTTAGTATGGAAACGGTAACGGAGTGGACAAAAAAAACTTGAGACTCTTTTTTACTCGTATAACATTCGAAAGTACTTGCTAAGAAGAAAATACCTGATTTTATTAAATTTATAACAAGAAGTCGACTGTACAGCTTTCCTTAAAATGGCCCTATTAATTGTTTCCTTCTGTATAGTGGAAACAAAACATTTTTCTCTGCACATTCCATTGTATATTTTACGACAGAAATATTGTAAGTAGAACTATGTGACTAGGTAAATGTACATGTCGCCTGTATGTTTTCCTCCCATTTTTTTCCACAGTTGCATAGTACCACGTCAAGGTTATAGACAACATAATCTGTAATTTCATAGCACGCTATGATTACTGTCTATGTCTACTAATACTACACACTGTATAGTGTGGCGTGCTTAACTCACATATGCTATGACACGCTATATATGTGCAATTGTGCAATGCAATACACAATAGGCAACAGTTAGATTAATTCAACTGTTACTTCATCCTATCCTATTAAACGAGCAATATTTTAAAATATATTTGAAATCACGTTCTCGAAAACGGCTTTAACGATTTCAATGAAATTTGGAATATATTATTGGTCTCATGTCTGGGAAAATTCTTTTTCTCAGTTTTTTCTCTATTTTCATCCGAGCAGAGCTCGGTCGCCCAGGGTCTGACTTTTAATAGGTGATTGCGATTGCGAGAAATCAGCTTGCAAATATACGCAAACCTATTTCTTAAAATGCCTTGAGTCTTATCGTGATTGATTTACGAGTGACTTGTTTTAAGTATAGTTTGATAGCCTGGTTAATGGACGTCTAAATTTAGTTCAAATTCCGTTACAATTCCTTCGCTTTTATGTACCGGTTGAGTTGGACATTTTTGTAAGCAAGATACCAAACATCTTAACTGACTGAGGCTTGTTAAATTTTATGAATAAAGGGGGGGGGGGGGGGGATTTTATGAATATCTCTGTTTTCTTACAGTCGGTTTGTATACATAATCTGTTCATATAGAAATACACTTGGTCGTGTTAAGTGTCATAGTGTGTCTCATAGCGTTAACTACCTTCCTCACAGGCGAGCCATACACTAACTCTAGCTGTCGCGGCGCAACATTTTCAAACCATTTTTCAGCCAGCCAGTATCAGATTGAGCTGAAATTTGCCATACTTATAATATACTAGCTGCCCGGCCCGGCTTCACACATTTAGCGAGTAGGGATGAAGCATTTTCCCGCGGTATAAAGTAGCCTATGCTCATCAGGGATAATGTCGGCTTCTGATGTCGGATCTAAAATATTTTTTCAAATCGGTCCAATAGTTTCGGAGCCTATCCGACACAAACGAACAAACAATCAAATCTTTCCTTTTCATAATATTAGTGCAGAAGTAATCACCGGATTATTCCCACCTGTTATCATCAATTTATTACCAGTTGTTAGCTGTTGCTCCGGGTTTTTTCTCGGTGGGGAAAAAACCCGATAGTTACCACCAATTACTGTTCCCATTAGTTCCCACTGGTAAAAGATGGGGGAAAAAATCCCAGCTGTTACCACTCGTAACAAATTGGTGGGAATAACTCCCATAACCGAGTTGATCTGATGATGGAGACGGGTGGCCATAACAACTCCTAAACTACACAATCTAAAACCGTCGAGTATGGATTGGCATCCTCTCAACAAGTAGTTTTCGATGTCGATGATAAAAGCTTGTAAACCAAAGTTATGGTTTAATGTGGGAAACTTATTGAATGAGAATTTGAACCATTGACACGCTGACACGATAGCTAACCACGTGGCGCATATGCAAGGCCTGTCGACCTTACGCAACCATGAGGCAACTGTTTAACCCCTATAATTTGCACAAGTGTTCCATGAAAGCGCTCGTTAAGAAGCACTGTCTCGTACAAATGTTTGCTCGACGGCTTGGAAGCGGGGCATTATGTTAATGTTAAGTCGCGATGAGTAATCGCAGTGACGTGGGGCGACGTGGCTTGAGATCGTTTGCGGGATAGGTAGGTAGGTACAGCGTGCTTTAGATGTGAAATAGATAATAACGACTAAGGACAAATACATGTTAATGCCTCGTCGCCCCGATAGGATCTAACCGGAATACAATTATGAGATTAAATGTGAAATTATATGGAATTGGAATATCTGTTTTCTTAAAGTTAATGTGTCCAATCGGCAATCGATATGACAGCCACGTAATGGCAGGATTATATGCCAGACCGAAGACTACGACCCATCCTTCATAAATAATGCAGGTTATATCTAAAATATTGTTTTGTTATGCACTCGTTCTGTCACTTTACTATCCCATTCTATGGACGATGATTATGTACTGTACTTGTGCGCTATTGGGGGTTCAATTTATAAATATATCAATTTGATGTAAATGTGTTGCACGCACATCCACATCACCACGAGCGCGTGAAACATTCCGTCCCAGATCATCGGGAATTAAAATATACACTATTTACTAAATCACACCATATTCAAAGCATTTAACATCATTTAACTTTAACGAGTGGCGACCAACTACCGGAAGGCGCAGCGTTGGTAGACCCCCTACAAGGCGGACTAATTAATTGGCAAAGGTTGTGGGCGTCCGCTGGATGCGGGTGGCGCAGGGTAGGTCATCGTAGCACTCTTTGGGGGAGGCCTATGTCCAGCATTCGTCCTTCGTTCGGCTGATATGATGACGAAACTATCTACTAGTAGTTCTAATTAAGAAAAATGATTTGTATTAATGAAACCACGTAATCCCCCAGGTGCGGCCACTGCAAGCAGCTGGTCCCGATCTACGAGAAGCTCGCCGAGCACTTCGAGGCCGACGAGGACGTGCTCATCGCCAAGATCGACGCCACCGCCAACGAGCTCGAGCACACCAAGATCACCTCGTTCCCCACCATCAAGCTGTACACCAAGGACAACCAGGTCAGGCTTCCGTCACTACATATACAGGGTGTATCAAAAATAGGGTGTAACCGATCAAGGTCATAACAGGTATCGTGTTCTAATAAAATAAAAAGTAAAAGTTTTCACAACAATCAACATCAACATCAAGCTCCACTGATGATGAGAATCAACTGAAATAGGATAAATCGCCAGTCACCTCATACTAAAAATTTGCTCTACTCACCTATATAATAATTCATTTTTAATACATACATACATACATACATACATTCACGCCTTTATTCCCAAAAGGGGTAGGCAGAGCACATGAAACGTATGTTCCAGCGCCACTTTTAGCATAAATGTGGGTATAAAAGATCGACTAAATGTGATATTGCAGTGATAGGTTGCTAGCCCATCGCCCACAACACACTTCAACCCTGGTCCCTTAGTCGGCTTTTACGACACCCACGGGAAGAAAGGGGGTGGTGAAATTCTAACCCGACACCACACGGGGTTCATTTTTAATATAAGGTGTTAATTACTGTTCACGTTATAATATATTGAATTCAGTTTGTAGGGGTTCAGAGTTAATTTTTACTACAAAGGTGCCAGATATTGACGATTTACCCGAGTGTAGTTTGTTTTTCTTAAAACAAACACAACTCTCTTGCAATTTAGAATTCCATCCCACGAGGGAGACATACGTGTGGCTGAAGGTTAAATATATCTGTTATACAAATAATATAATTGTCGTTTTATGTGGCTACAGGTGAAGGACTACAACGGGGAGAGGACGCTCGCCGGTATGACCAAGTTCGTGGAGACTGACGGCGAGGGTGCCGAGCCTGTGCCCAGTGTGGTGAGTTATACTTTCATATTGGAGCGTCTGATACAGGGGTCATCCGACAAGTTTTCGTTGATGAACATTTTCATTTTAAGATGTACGGTGAAGTTAACTTCCTGTCGGCTACGTGACGAATTATACACCGGCCCTATTTCACCATCTTGACAATTGTCACCTGACTAGACTATTCCACGTACATTGCTGGGTCAATAGGCTGTCCAGTAACCTGTCGACGCAGGCATGTAAGTTGAATTGTCATTGTCAGGCGACAATTGTCGATTTGGTGAATTAGGGGCCTGGTAACAGTAGTAACCGTCCCCGTCCCCCGTAACCCGTCCGTCCGTACGTCATATTTAAATGAAAATGCCCTGTTGTTCTGTCCCGTGCGATGAAATGCCAGTTTCTCAGCAAAATGGTAAAGCTTAGAGTCGACTCATTGAAAATGAGTTTATTAGGATGAAAACTGTTGACGTAGCTACACCCAATAGAATCACAGTACCCGGTGGGTCCATGTCCGCCTATAGAGGTAACCCACGGAGCCTAGGCCATATGAAAACACTACCAATTTGACACGGACATGTCGTAAAACCCGCCAGCTGCCCTATGAGTCACGGGTCATAAAGATGTGTCCGGTGAGAAGTAACCACGGCAAGCGTGAAAAGTTGAACGGCTTATTCTTACTACTTTTCCGTTTGTAAATCAAAGACATCGCAAAAAGAAATACGTTTCATTTGTGGACTGACGTAGCAACAAATTTGATAAGGGATTTGCTAATAGATAACGGCTGTGTACAGGATGCCCCAACACTATCGAGTGTTTAACACATACACGTAATATAAAAAAGAGGTAGATTACGTTGTCTATATGAAATTCCGTGTTTAAAAATGGCCACTAAATCTGACAGCTGATATATAAACGTTTCATACGCTGGTGCAATTGACTCAGTTTTAGTGTGTGTAATCTACCTCTTTTATATTACATGTCTCGAATAATGGTTTGATATAGTATTCTAAAAGTACTCCTTTACAGAATTTATCGCAAAACATTTTGGCATTCATAATATACTCTAAATGTATTTTTTTAATTCCAGAGCGAGTATGAAGAGGAAGACGAGGTGCCCGCCAGAGACGAGTTATAAGCTCTCGGCACTGCCATGAGACTTCCGTAGCATAAGTCTGTATAGATTTATATTTACTTTTATACTTAATCTAACTGCATTTCGTTCGCTAGACTGTTACTTTACGGATTCTAAATTATGTTGGGTTGTACTGTTTACAAATTTGATATTTATTGTGGAATACTCCGTACTTCAAACTTGGGTCAGCCGTTCTTCGAGTTGTTTATTCGGGTAGTTGACGGTAGTACCCTCGTTAAGATGTAAGCATTTTCTACCGACCAGTGTCCTCGGTGTATTGTATCTGTGGTAAGCATAATTTATTTGATGCGCTCAGCGTGAGTAATTCTACGTACAACACTAACGTATTTATAATTTCTGTATCATAATGATATGTTATTAACACATTCCTTAGTTGGGTACTGTTAGGTTGATTTTCATCGAACAATCGTTGAGTTTAGGGATACCGGCAGTTTTATAATTATTGACAAGTTGAAAGAATGTGTGTCTGAATAGATATTTGTTGGTCATAATTGCGTATTTTTCAAGCAAATTGTATTTTTATATTTTGTGAGATGTTTAAATATTCAATTCATCACATAATCCGATGTTTATTTTTATAACAATCAACGTATTTTTATACTTGTTATGTTGGTGTTAAATTAACTATGAAGGTGCTTTACTATCAATTTAAAATGTATAACCCTGCTATTTTACGATTAATAGTTGATCGGTACTTATTAATCGCGAGTTTTAGTGTTCTATGTTTTGAAAATGTAAATATTATTCAATAATATCCATGTAAAATCGTCTTCAAAGGCCAGGATACGTGATTGTATTGTGAAATACTTATTGTCGATACAGAAATTGATAAATAAACAAATTAAAAAATACCTTTTGTTTCCTTTCTATGCATACATCCTGAAAGGGTGCGTAATGTTTCATATCATGTCAGAAAAACTAACAAACACTTGATATACATTAAATTGCCATAAAGTTATTTAGTAGTATGTAACGTTTGATATAACGGTTCTTTGCTATATTTTGCTTTACTCTAATTATCAATTGATATATTAGGCAAAATGACATAATTTGCAAATGACAATTCTGTTTTTTTGTTTAACATACATATTATTGTCTGACAAGAAGTTGACGGAGCCTCGCTTTCGTTTCTGGGACTGCCCTCCGCGCCGTAGACTTTTGTAAGCAAGTATGTAATGTACATAAGTATTATATACAAAAAAAATGATCGGTTCTGGCGCTTCGCCGGCCGCTCCCGCGGCACGCTCGCTTCGCTCGCTCGGCTCGCGCACTGTATGGTCGCAGTTCTTTCTAACACTCCTCGTCGCTTCGCTCGTCGTACCTAACTGAAACCGGCCTTGAGGTGGATTATGCTATATGTTGAAAGTGCAAAAGGTCTCGCTGATTCATTTTAGTATTCACTATATCATTATTTTTAGCGATTACTTTATGTCCAAAGTTATTTATTGTAAAATCCGCTTATAGCTTCTGAAAGTTATAGCATTGACGAATTATGTCAAGTAAGTTATTATTTATAAACACGTTTTATACCAAGTGATAAATATAGTAAATGTCTTTTATACTAATTGTAATTTCACTTTTTCGTGGTTAAACTAACAAAATACACAAAACTTATTATAACTATATCTAAAACTAAAATAGCCCTATAGTCTTAAGAGTCCGCAGTAAGCTCGGCCGAATTTCACCTTCCCATACAAACGTAGTTACGCTCTCATTTCAAAACTACGTGTTGGATTGTGACGAAACTTTGCATATACAATGACATGAGGCATATCTATGTCTGTAATTATACTGCGGCCTCTTAAATCATTATATCACTTTTTACATTAATTAACAACAATGTCTGTAATTACATAACAACATTATACCATCCGTTACATTATAATAAGCAATGGTATATGAAACCAAAATAGATTAGGTGATATTATATAATAAGTCGTGCACCCACCCTGGAAGCCAACTGTCGATGAAGTAACACTTTCGCTGCCAAGAAAATCCTGATATCCCCACGAGAAAATAGGTAATAAATGTTTTACACTATGGGTGAGTTACACCAAGCCATCTGATATCGAAATCGTGTTCGTTAAAATCTGAACGTATGGAAAGTTCGACAAGTTTTTATGGGATGAATTCTAGGCGCTACGGGTAGTAGGCACGGTAATTCACGACGACTTTATGCGTCTACGGACCACGGATTTCATACTCACCCAGAAGTCGAAACAAATATTACCTTTTTGGTTCCATGTTGGACACGTTATGAAAATTGATGGTTGAGGACAAAATTCTCAGCCATCCTTAGTCGGTAGTTAGCCATACAAACTGAAGGAGTTATCAAAGTTCCGTTGTGACACAAAAAATATCCATAGATATTATACGGTCAATTTTAGACTCACAACGGACAACTTTCATCCCTAAGAATTTGGTACCTGATATCAAGATGTTTATTAATTAAAAAGCATTATGGTATCGTAGTTATTTCATTTATTATCTTAAATACAATGATTACAACATAAAATATTTTTTAACATGTATTTAATTGAAGAATTCATATAACAACCCCTTGCTAGTTTTCAGAGGGCAACGCCTACTATAATGAAGACTTAACGTGCTCGGAAAAAATGTCTAAAAATTTGTGCATGGAACTGTGCCAACTTCTGGAGGGTATTGATATGCGTTCGCGAGTTGATTGCCATAGAGGGCAAAAAACAAAATGTTCGCAGATTCAAAGTCAATCGGCCAAAATCAAAACCTATGTGTAACTTGCTTTCGATACAGCAACGTCGTCAGTTGTATGGGGATGACCCCATGTTCATGAGGACAGCGATTAGCGACCTACGTGCATAAGCACAAAGTACATTTTCGCGTTGCCGCTGCGATACTAGAATTACAAGTGGAATTATGTAGATTACGGCAGTGCACTCATTGTTGGACTAGCGAAGGCTTGTTAGATGACTACAATATGCGTTTTGTTCATCTCTTTATATCACATCAATGCCGTACATCGAATTCAGACAAGTATGGAATGATTGTGTTACAAACATCAGCGAAGCTACTTTGGTACAACATTAAGGTAACTAGTCCATTACAAATAGTCAATATGGCCCGAAATCGGCGACTCGTACCTACATAACGGGTACACCCAATGAAAATTAGGCGGCATTCCATATCAATCTAAAACCCATTATCGAGACTTAACAATTATCATCAAAACATTAAATAACTTAAATCTTCAATAATCAACAAAAAAACTTTCAAATGCAGTCTGTTAAAGAATTACAACAAATTAAAATGATGATCATGATTTCGTTTTAATATATTTAGTAAATCAATATTGTAAAAGAGAATACTAGGATGTTATTTATCACATCGACACCACGCGATCTGCGTCATTGAGAATTACGGCAACGAGGCTCCGCAATCGAACGTTCGTCCATCAAACTAATTATGATCCATCAAATATTATTTGCACCCACAAATATGACGTTCAATTGGAGACGACAAAACACTGACGCGTTTAGAAGTTGTAATTGATTAACTTATCTAAGTGTCTTTATGTTATGAATATTACTTTTCAAACTATTTATTAGTCAGCGTCGGATAGTTGGCAGCAGCCTAAGTAGCCGAATATATCGCACACACATCCTTACTCTTCCAGTAATAAAGATGCTGACTGAACTAGGCGTTATTCGATATAGGTGCAAATAACATTTAATTAACTATACTCATGTAAACTTACCCTAATTTAATACATAAGAAATATGGTCACTATCATGAAGTTACATTACCAGTTAAATTCAAGTGTATCAAAATATTGAAGTCACTTGTTTTCAATAATGAAGTGCGTGAAACTAATTTCCATTGAATATTAAGTGTATTAGTCAGCTTATATAATTAAACCTATTTTAAAAGCCAGGCACCAAACGGCATCAAATACGTGAAGTATATAGAAAAAATAGTACCACTTCTTTCTAACGAAAACACCTTGCGAAGACTAATCTTTTAAACAAACAACACACTTTCAGTTGACTGAAATCACTAACTAAAAAGTGTTTACTGGAAATGCGAGAGTGAAGATCGAAATTTCAATCAGCTGAAGTGTGATTCTCAACGGAGCGCATCAGCAAAGAATCCACATAGTATATCAATAGCAACCAGACGCGGATTATCCATATCTTAGGCAAGTTAGACACGTGCCTAGGATCGCGGGGTTCCCAAGGGGCACGTGACGACCAACACGCACTTGGCATATTTTTAGTTATAATTTATAACCTATGGCCGCTAGAGGGGCGCCGACTAGGTGCTCGCCTGGGGCGCTCTCGACATCTGCTAGCAACACACTGCTTGGCCTATTTCACAAAGCTACAAGTTACAATTTTTGTTAAATTGGGAACACTGAGGCCCTTGACCAATTAAAATTGGCCTTTTGACCTGTGTTGCCATTTGACTTGTAAAATTGTACATGTATCTTGTTTCAATAAAGTTCACAAAATGTTAGTGAACTGTTTCTTCGGTGGTATGGGTAGGAGGCAATAAGGTAAAAAATACTAAGGATTTTTGATACATTTTGAAGTAAAAATTCATTAGTAATTCAAATCGCAAGTATGACAAATTAACAACATAATAAAGTAGATATATCTAACGTACATAAACTTTGTTAATACTTTGATGGACAGTAGTAGCCTATAGGCGTAATTCTACTTTCAGTTCTATTGCGTCTCGAGTAGTGTCCATCAAAGTGTTAATTAAGCTACTATTTCCCGGTTAAAAATATCAATTTTTCATAATTTATACAAAGGAGAGCGCTTGAAGCAAACGTTTTAGCGCCATAAACGTATAATTTTTTATATGATACGACAAACAACGTGCTCCATAAACAAAACGAGCGTATCTATATTTATGTCCAGCGGGCCTGCCATTTTATCACTTCGCTGTGGATAAGACATCCGTATCAGTAGGTGAAGAATATCTAATCGACAGCGATAAGTGATAAAATGATAACCAAAACCCGCAGCAAATACTCGTAGGTAATGCATTTTTATGGCGTGAAACGTGCGTTGTCAAACGCTAAAAGTAAAGAAATACAGAATTAGCAGAAACTTTCGAAACAAACCAGATATTTTAAATTCTATTTACGCTTCAATTAGCGATGCGATCCGTCTCACTCGAATCCTAAACAAGATTCGATGCCAATAAAAAATAACCTATCAGCTATAATACTCGGCTTACAACGTGTTACCACTTTTATAAGTTAAAACATATTTTTTTGCACACAAACGTTTAGCCAATCAAAGCCCGAAACGGTTTTATCTAGCGTTTTCTGAAAGACGTATTTTCTCTCGCTTGTTGCGAAATGGGCATGGGAGGCACGGGCATATAAGCGAGAAAATAAACTTGTGTTAAAATGCGGCCTCCGAGCATTAATAGTACATCACTTAGCAAGGGCGGTAAAACAAAGAACTGAGACATTCTCTTCTTCATCCCAGGTATTTTACGCCCGAGCCGAAGGCAAGGGTGATAAACATGCGATCTGAAGCTTTCTTTATGACCGCCCGTGGTGAGTACAGCATTTTACGTCTCTCTCTGGCCAGTAAGTGGAATTTTCCATCAAAAGGTTCGTCACAGTCGAAAAGCGACGGACCTTTTCATTCCTCGACTATACATAGTCCCACACGGTCATACAGGTTACTGGATCAAAGAAAACATTTAATAACTAGTTACGTTATGAGAAAGATACACATTGTGATGATTATTATACGACTGCCCAACGAAAAGGAGTGGAATGTTTTTAAATGTACGTGTACCTAAAATGTATCCTTGATCTTAGAGCTTTTAGATTCGTGATGGAAATGCAAGCCGAAAATACCTACACACCTGTCCTCGAAAGGCCCAACATATAAGATACTTGCTAAAGTAATTTGAATTACATTTGTTCGAATAATCAACGAAATAAAAGCAATACTACTTTGTAAAGGTTCAAATTCCATTGAAACGGAGTGAATACTTGAGATTATTTGAGTTAAAGCAAACAAAAAGCAACTTTAACGTCGAAGGTAGAAGATAAACGATTTCAATTAAAATGTCAGTTTTATAAAACGTCGGCACGTTAAATAATCCCGACCATACATTGTAATGTACATTGGGCCTTACGAGGCTATGGCTTTTTAACTGAAGTGTATCTCGCCGCTTTTTTACATAAAAAATTTGACCCAGTATCCTAACTGTCATAATCCACCTGTATAACACACGGGTTAATGTACTCTATGGTGCCGGTTAATGTACGACCATGATAATGCACGGCCAAAAATAATGTACAGCCCAATAATCCGCGTCCAATGTACAAACATCAACACAGTTAACTCTTCCTGTATTTTTACAACGTGTTTTTTTAACCGTCTTAGAGCCGAAGCCCACTTAAAGTATCCAAAACGTGCCAATCATTCTTGAAAAGAAAATGTATTAGTTAAGCTTTTAGTAATAAAAGGTAATCGTTTAAAAAATCCTGTATGGCGCGCGGTGCGAAGTTCATTCACCCGGTTAGAGTTCGTACCTATCTACAAAAGATGGCGGCTGCGGGCACTGCGGTCACACGAAAAAAACCCTATTTTAAGTTTTTTGTAATGCATATATTAACTGGGCTTCGGTTCTAAGACGTTTAAAGAAACACCCTGTATATAACCTTATTATAATGCACATAAAGTGCACGGATGGTCACTTAGCTGTGTTGTCGATAGTACATGGATTATCGGGCGGAATTATCCTTGGCGACCGCACCAACACTGTGTCAAACAGAACCGGCGCAACTACCTACAGTACCGTGAGCCGTGACTCATCAGAGCGCGAACATGGAGTCCTGGTCGTCCTTGGTGATCTGGCGGTGGCGCGGCGTGGCGGCGGCGGTGGCGGTGGCGGTGGCGGCGGCGGCGGCGGGCAGGGAGTCGGCGGCGGCGGCGCGGGACGCGAGGAACTTGTCGAAGTCGCTGCTGGTCACACTCTCAGCAGTGCCGTTGGCTTCCGACGCCGCCTGGTAATATATAAATTTAGAGTTAGGAATTTTGGTGGCATTGGGTGAACAAAGAGGAATGGAGTCCTTGTTACATTTTTTTTGATTGAATGAATGAATGAATAAATGATTGATATTTTGCACAGACAGTGCCGCATATATGATTGCCGCTGGTAAAATTTTAAAGAAGACATATTTGAATTTTGAACGTTAAACATGTAACTTGTTTAGCTCACGGTCTACATAGAGTCGCGGAGCAAATTCGATCGGAAAACAGTTTAGTAAATACTTTGATATCAAATGTCAAAAAAATATTTTTGAAATCCCCTCAACGCATCCGAATTTTTAGGCAATATGCTCCGAACATACCGTTACCACCAGAACCAGTGATGGGGCACCTGGTTAGAAGCTAGTTTTTATTATGCTACCTACTTTGAAGATATAAAACGCATTGTAATGCGGTTAAATAGTAGGGATGCTATAGCAATCAGAAAGGTCCAAGCTTTATTTGGCCATAGAAATTTAAAAAACAAGTTGGATTTTATAAAAAACTGCTATAGCATTATACCAGAATCAATTAATCAATTAGAGTGTACACATATTCCAATCCATGAATCGTTCCTAATAACTGACATCGTAAGGAGTACATTGGAATCGCATGGAACTGAAACTGTACGAAATAAGTTAGAACTTGTATTAAATAGAAGTCCGGACTTTGACGTAGTGAGAGACATGATTGATTTTGGCAATCATGCTCAAATTCTGAGGAATGCTACGTTAACATCGGTGGATGTAGAGAGATCTTTCTCGACACACAAATGGATTTTTCACAAGTTGAGAAATTGTATAACGCCAGTGAATATGGAACATATTGCCATAGTGTATGCTTTTCATAATCTTGACAACCATTTAACATCAGATGAAGATAACATGCAAGATTTTGAAACTTTAATTCCAGTTGCAAGTTGTTCAAGGTCTTGAATACATAATCATTTTAGTTAAATAGTAAAATTTATTGACATGTAATATTTTGAAATCTACATAATATATGGCTTTATCATTCAGTTATTCAATTATTCAAATAAAAAAAAATACAATGGCGACTCCACTGCACTACTTGTGCTAAAAATGCCACCAGAATCCTAACCCTATATATAATAATAATACAGAGTGTAACAAAAATGGGGTGTGAAGCGATCAGCGACATCCATCCGAACAGGTATCTGGTTCTGATAAGAAAAAACTTTTTTTTTGGATTCGATATTTTTTAAACATTTGTATGTAGCAGGTCGCCCCAGTCGGCCAACGCAACACTCCAACAAACGTAAAAAAATCGCGTAAAAAAATATATATCTTAGTTTTGAATTAATTTTGATAAGCGAAAACTGAAAAGGGTTGTTTTGCGTCCATGTGATTATGTATATCATTTATAAATAAAAAGAAGTCAAACATAATTTGTAGGCTCATATCTCGATTAGATACGTTATGAAATGGCCAAGGTGTAGGCTATGGTGCTGTAATTGTGTATGTACAACATCAGAACGACAGCCGTGTGTCACTGAATGGAACTTATGTTCAAGCTTAGTGCTGGAATGAACAGTGAAAACCAAAGCGCTAAAATGAAATGTTACATGAAAGTTAACACAAAATAACTGAACTCTTTGTTAAAACGTGCCTCCTTTATCTTACTAACGCCTCTCAAATAATAATAATAAAAAAACATAAAACACACCTTTTCTTGAGCCAGCCAAGCTGCGATTTCATCAATCTCTCGTTGGTCCATTTCGGTGGGCTGTATAAAAAATAATAAAATAAAACAAAACAGAACTACTAAGAAAGGAAAATTATAGTAATGTCATTCGATTTTACGAATCTTTGATTACCTTTCTCGAACATCTAATCATAAATCGCAAATACTACATACCTCAAATTTATTAGAAATCTTCAAAAAATCAACAAGAAAAGTACAAGTAACGAATAATGGTAATTCGGACCTTGTGTATTGCAGAACTAATCCATTTGATTTTACAATCGTAGATCCTATAACTCAATTTTACGTCTCAAGTCGATTGGTTTTCAGGGTATGAAATGAGACTAGAGTATGCAATGTCCAGTCAGGGGTATACGTACGGTCGAGGAAAATGAAGATTTGGCACATGTCAACAAGTGCAATACATATCTGTACAGTACTCTATTGTTCATGTCATAAAGGCTATGTATAATAATAAACTTGACTGTAGGTCACTTCGGGTTCAAGGATCTCTTGGCCAAGATCGGATAGTAGTTTAGACTGTAGAATGTGTGGCGAGGAGGATGAGACTATGGAACACTTATTGTGCGAATGTCATGCCCTTGCAAAGAATGAACTACTTTGGTAACGGCTATCCGCAACCAAAGGAATTCAAGGTGCTTCCGCTGAGCTGCATCATCCGCTGATCGAGCGAGCTTGGGAGTAGGCATAAAGGAGAGGGCAAATGCACAAAAGATCCCACTGGGTCGAAGTGCATCCGAAAGGGCCCTCATCTAGATAAAAATAGGTATGGATGTCCACATTCCCCAATTACATAAAAATAAAGTAAATGTTTTTAAACAAATAAGGATTATTCTTAATAATAATCCACTCACCAACGGTTGTCCCTGCGTGGCGCGTTGGTTCGCCGCAGAGGCCAGCCCGGTTGAAGTCTGTTCTTCTAGGTTCGCGGCATAACTGCTTCTGTGTACCATTCATATTATAATTATTATAATGTAATGGCTGCTTTAATAGTAAAATTACGTTTAGTTCACAGCATACGGCAGCAACATTAAGATTGAATTTGCAGTCAACTTCACCCATTCTTGCCTTTCTTTCTTTCCTGTCCCAACTTGTGCACTGGTGTCAAAAGTTACATCAATTGCGGGAAATTTTGAAAGGCAAAAATCCATATCGTGTTCTGCTAAAGTACAATTCGCGTTAAAGTTGCGGCCATGTTGACAACAGAAGCGCTTGTCCAAACCCCCCTATCATCGATTTGAATTCCTTAATCCTCCCTGCCTAATAAAATCACTACCGTCATCCATGGTCAGACCCCACCCCTATTTTGAAATTATGTAATTTATGGACAGCCCCTAAATGGAAACGCGATGAAGGTGAGCATCAAGTCACCTTGGTGGAAAACTCAGTTGCCAACCGTGTAGCATTGCCATTAACGCTACGCTTAGGTGTTAGCAGTCAGAATCAAAAGAGTAACTTTTAATCTTTTCTCAGAATTTGGATATGTATGTGTTTTTCCTACCCGGAATTATGAGCTCTATGTTGATAAAAAAAAATCCCTAATATTTTATTCCACTATGTCGTTTTTACGTACATTTTGTATGGACCTAGTGAAAACTTAAGTATATATGAAATGTAGGGGACAACTACAATCTCAAATCAGTAGCTGAGCATTTTTCAAAGAAATGCCACTATTATTAATACTAGTACTTATTATTAATACTTCTAGGATTTTTATGTTAACTATTTCCACTCAGAATCAGGAGCTCTTTCGACCCTGGTAGGACAAAAAACTGTCCCAAAGCGCTTTTTCTCTCCTAAGGGGATGGAAAGACATCGTGATTTTGATAAGAAATAACACAAAAGATGCCGAAAATCTCCGAAAAAATGTAGGGGATTTTTTTCGAGAAACGCTCAGCTGATTTCGAGAAACGCATGATTCTGGGCAAAATGAAACAAAAATAACCAAATACTGCGACAAAAGGTAGGTAATGCTCACTCGGTCTTATTGTTGTCGTAGCTGACGTTGCGTGACTGCGCAAACATGTCGAACTCGTCCTTGGAGCTAGCTGGAGACTTGTCTGACTGGGCATCTTTCACCGCTGCAACAACAACTATTATTATATTATATTATTATATTGGCTTCCTGAATGGGTTAGTTAAGAGTCCGCAGTAAGCTCGATTCTCCATACAAACGTAGTTACGTCCTCATTTCAAAACTACGTGTCGGATTGTAACGAAACTTTGCATGCCACAATAAAAAAAATACAGCGAATTTAAGTTTTTCATACAAAACTAGTTTTAGCTGTAGTTAGTTTTATAAACTGGAACCATATAAACTATATTACAGACATAGATATACCTCATGTCATTGTATATGCAAAGTTTCGTCACAATCCAACACGTAGTTTTAAAATGAGAGCGTAACTACGTTTGTATGGGAAGGTGAACACTTATTGTGTGAATGTCATGCCCTTGCCAGACAAAGAATGAATTACTTCGGTAACGGCTATCCGCAAACAAAGGAATTCAAGGTACTTCCGCTGAGCTGCATCATCCGCTATGTGGAAATGATGGAGCGAAGTTGGGAGTAGACATAAGGAGAGGGCAAATGCACAAAATATCCCACTGGGTCGAAGTGCATCCGAAAGGGCCCTCATCTAGATAAGATAAGATGGGAAGGTGAAATTCGGCCGAGCTTAATGCGGCCTCGTGCCACATATTTCGTGGCGCCACGCCGCGCTCGTAGCCAGGGTTCGAAATTATCAAGATAATTACGCTTCTTGATAATTATCACCAGTATAAGAACCAATGACATGACAAGACACTCGAGTTCGCTCAACTTTGTATAATCCGATCTGAATTCTTCTTGTAAGTTACGTCACGTTGACACTTCGTGCGTTCGGATAGACCAAAGACTAGATAAAGTAAGTATATTGGGATAGACGCAAGTGCGGAAATACACGTTCGAATACAGTTCACTTTCACGAGCGCTATTTTTTGTTATTATCAATCGATAATTATCCATCTGTTATTATCAGTGATCGTAACTTTTGTAGCATATTTGGTGCAGCGCAGTGTTGTTAACGGAATTGGTATAAGTACACAATATCAATCAAAATTGTTAGTTAAGGTTAATATTAACGTTACTAACGCTAACGCGTTATTAAGCATTAGGATCGAAATTCTTTATACAAATTCCGTTAACAACACTACGCTGAACCAAAAATGCTACGAAAGTTACGATCACTGGTTATTATCACGATAATAACCATAATAATTATCGTGATAATTACCATTGATAATTATCTTTTCGAACCCTGCTTTTACGTAACCGACAACATGGGGAACTCTGTATGTAGAGGACAGCGCTTCCGGGCAGAGCGCCCATCTAGCGGGTTCCTGGCATTGAAAGTGTTCAAATAGGTTTCAACTCTGTCGTTTAAGCTCAGGATACCAATGAGACAGATAAAGATGAGAATTTACCGGCATTTTAACTAAAATAGGTTTGATGGACGTTTATGAAAAGCTTATAAACAAGATTCTGTTAAAAAAGACATTTTTGGTACAAGCTTTTATTGCCAACTGTGATTTTCTGTATACCGTCATCAACTTCTCATTGAGACGATTCTAACGAACCCAAACTTAACGGGGTTACGTCGGTTAAGTACTGAATTCGCATGGCCACCTCCTGTCTACATCATAAGATCAGCTCGACGCTACCATAATATTGAATTGTCATATTCCTTTACCCAAAATTTCAGCTCAATCACATAACAAATGATTGAAAAATGCATTGCAATTTTTGACGGACAGCTTCCTAACAGTGCAAATTAAATAAAAGCTTGTAAAAAGGTCATTAATATTGAGTCTGTCTGAAGTTAGTGCCACGTCATCATCATCATATCAGCCGACAGACATCCACTGCTCCCCCAAAGAGTGCCAAAGTGACCGGTCCTGCGCCGCCCGCATCCAGCGGACTCCCGCAACCTTTACCAGGTCAAGTGGCACGTAGTCCGAAATAATAACCGGGAAGTTAATCAGAGGCTCTAGTATAAATTTTACCGAAACAAAACGTTACGACCGCGTTCGCGTTTAGCTTTCAAATCCCATACAAATTGAGGGTAAAACGCAAACGCGATCGTAAAGTTTTGTCTCGGTAAAACTTATTCTAGAGCCGACTTATACTTATACTTAGAAAGAACTTGTATAAAACGGTAGTGTACTTACTTAACTTGGCTATGTCGGGAATGTCATCGCTCAGATCAATAAGGGCATCGTCTTCGGCTTTCTTTGCTAGAATGAGAAAGGACATACATACTTAGAAAAAATGGAATTCTTTGGAGAAAAAAAGTCTGTCATGATTTAAACAAGTGGGCATTTAAACTGGGTGGAGGGGGGATTTTTGTGACGTTAGAGCTCAATCTATACTTGAAACCATAGATTCCAAAAAAAAAACCTTAAAATTGTCATTAAAATGAAAAAAGATAGTTAGCTAAAAACTAGCCACATCCATCATTTGGAAGATTGTAAGTTTGCCAGTGTCGGTTTGATTTCATTATAATGGCAATTTTAGGTATTTTTTCAAGTTTAGTGCCAGTTTCTAGGTTGTAATGTTACTCTATTCGCACAGCACAACTATCGCAGGAACTGATTCAGTTAAACCGTATAGAAAAGTTGAAAAACCCCTGATATTTTCATTTCAAAGTCCAATATCTCAAAAACGGCTGAACAGATTTCCATGAAACATGGCTAAGAACACTCGAGATAAAATTATCTATGGCACAAAAAAAACCGCATTCAAATCGGTCAATCCGTTAGGGATCTACGCTACCACAGACAGATACGTTAAACTTATAACACCCCTCTTTTTGCGTCGGGGGTTAAAAACAAATATGACTCCTTCAATCAGTTCCTTATTATAACGCCTTAGGCGAGTTACATCTAAAGTCAGGCTTCTTTTAACGTTATTAGCAGTGACTGGCCACAAACGCATTCCAGAAGGTCGCAGGTTCGAATCCAATTCGGAGGAACAATTTTTTTAATAAAAATATATTACTTACGGCTCTCAGAAGAAGGAACGCCCATAGCCGCGCCCAAGATGGCAGAAGGAGTAGCCCCGCCGGTCGCCGCATTTCTGAGTACGCAAAGGAAAACAGTAAAATAAGTACAACTTAGAAAAGTTGAAAAACCCCCGACATTTTCATTTCAAAGTCCAATATCTCAAAAACGGCTGAACAGATTTTCATGAAATATGGCTAAGAACACTCGGGATAAAATTATCAATGACACAAAAAAAACCGCATTCAAATCCGTTTGGCAGCTACGATACCACAGACAGACAGGTTAAACTTATAACACCCCTCTCTTTGCGTCAGGGGTTAATAAGGTACAAAATATTCAATAATTATTTTCAACGTCACCAAACAGTTGAAAATAGTAGTAAACGATTGTTTTAAATGAAAATCTGGAATTATAGATTATTGAATTGTTTAAGCCAGGACGTAACTTTCTGTGTTGTAATAACATTGTTGACTGACATGTTCAAATACTCGTATTATTACCTCCATCAATTTCCATTTGATTTTTACTTCTACAAAGTACTTATGAATTTTCGTGTGTTAGTCTGTCTCTTGCCCCACCTTTGCAAGTGTTGGTCCACCAATAATAGGACCCATTGACTGGTAGAGAAATGTCATGATGCATAAATCTTTTCAACTTGTTATGTGCAAAAAAATTCAAAAAATAAATCGAGTAAAAAGCAAATTTATAAAAATACTAGCTTCTGCCCGCAACTCCGTCCGCGTGGAACTCTGTTATATCGTAGCTCCATACAAACTCTCACCCCCCATTTCATCCCTTTAGGGGATGATTTCCGTGATAAAAACTATCCTATGCCCTGCCCCAGGACTCAAAATATCCCTATACCAAATTTCATCCAAATCGGTTCAGCGGTTTAAGCGTGAAGAGGTAACAGACAGACAGACACACTTTCGCATTTATAATATTAGTATGGTTTCAATAACATCATGGTGTCAACGACATTGTAAGTATAAGTAGAAAAATATTATTCGCAATAAGACCCGTCGCTACGGTCGAGTGGGCTTGGTAACGGCTTCTTATTGCCCGCGGGGAGTCTATACGGCTCGTCTCCAGGGACGTAATTGAGCGGGCAACCTTGACTTGACTACCCTAGCTTTGCGTAGGTAATATAATATCGGAATGTACAGGCGAACTAAAGCTGGGACGAATGAATAGAACGAGTGAATGATAACGTCTATGTGTGCATTACATAATTATTAAATACAGATTGATGCAAAAAGTGATTATGATAATTGTGAAATTGTGTTTTGGAGAATGCTATGCGCTTTTTTCAGATTTTTAACAATTCGAAGAAGCCATCACCTTTCGGTTCTTGACATTAAAAATAAGTCAGAAAGTATACATACGTTTTATTTACAAAGGACTTTAATAATAATTACTAAAAGGATTAACATGATACTTGGTGCAGATTATAATAATATAATTTATTTTTTCTTGAATAACGAAAACGTACCTATTAGGTACATGACACATGTTTACAAAATATTAGGAGGCCCCTGTATAAGAACGGCACTCACACTGTCACTCACAGTGACAAGTGACTTTACTTTCGGTCAATTCATTCATGCCAGCTTTCGTGAATCGACCTGTAGGCACGACTGGATTGGTACAGATGAGCGTTACAAAATATTTCAAAAAACCGGCCCTGTGCGAGTCGGACTCCCGCACCGAGGGTTCCGTACAAAAATTTACAGTTTTCGCAATTTTTCCTTTATCTGTGCTATAAGAAGTTGCTTCGTACCAAATTTCAAGATTCTGAGTTCACGGGAAGTACCCTGTAGGTTTTGATTCCCTTGCGAGTTTCCGAAAATTTGCGGCATAAACGGCTCTATCTTTTGATTGCGTTGGCTTAGAAGTTTGATCTTTTCACAGCTCCAAGGGACAGTAGACCTGAGTATTTGGTATACATTTTAGCTTGATACCTTCACGCGTTCCTGAGAAAAAGGGTCTTGACAGACAGACAGACGGGCGGACGGACGGACGGACAACAAAGTGATCCTATAAGGGTTGCGTTTTTTCCTTTTGAGGTACGGAACCCTAAAATGATTCACTGCATCTGAGCTTTACCCAATAAATTACACGTTGTTAAGAACTTTCATTTGTGAAATTTAATTAATTTAATTATATGGGTAAAATTCGTCACGTGGTGGAACGAACAAAAGTTCTTAACAAACGTGATATAGCTAAATTGCGGGCCAAAATCTAGTATTTCAGATAGGTCAATGTTTAAGTTCACTTTCACGCTTTCGTTGGATCTCATATTAACGCGAGGAGAAAGGTTTCGTTTACTAATTACAATGAATATTTTTGTAATTTAGTACAATAATTGATTAAAGGCCCATTTACACGATACAAGATTCTTGAACATTCAATACAAGAAAATTGAGGCAACAAAAAAATTGCACTGTATAAACGTAACGTGCCATTATTGTATTCAAGCAGCAACTTGAATTCAATACTGGTATGCATGTAAACAAAGCCTAGGTAGTTGATTGAATACAAGAAATGTGAATCAATCTTTTGTTTTCACAATGGATTCCGTGCGTGAAGGTGTGCTCCTTGTCGCTGCTGTAATAGCAACTGTGCTACGGGAAAAACTAGTCGAAAACGTCGCAAAAAAGTTGTGGACAAGAAAATGGATACACAGAAGAAACATGCTGGGGGCTTCAAACACTCTGAGCATGGAACTCAGAGCTGAAGATGATGCCGAGTTCAAAAACATGTTGCGTGTGAACAAAGCTCAGTTTTCATACTTGCTCGATAAAATCACTCCCACAATTCAAAGACAGAACACAGATGCGTATATTATGTGATTTAAATAGATTAAGTATACAAAAAATGCTACATAATAAATCAACATGGTTTGGCAAATAACAACTAATCAACGGATCTTGGGGGTGTCACTGCCAAGTTCACATTCCACCATTGATCTTCGGTGTTCTGAGTTACAAAAGGAGAACCTGGCATAGGGGTAGAATTTTGCCGTTCATTATTATCATCCTCTTTCTGTAATTTATATTTTGTCAATTTTTTTTGTATATCGTCCTGTGCATAAATACAATTTTTTGTGTTAAATTTTCTCAATGTTGATGCAACGTATTTCCCAAAGTTGTCTAGATCATCTCCTCTATCGTCTAATTTAGCACGTTTTTCTATATTTTCTAATTTTTCTAAAGCTGATTGTATATAAGTGGTGCTATTAGCTCCGAACTACCAAATTTGAAATTATTTTTGCTCATCGTGCTACCCTCAGCGAACGTTCAATATTGAATGAAAATCTGCCAATGCAAATCGGTTCAATTCTTGCTTCAATACGCCGTAGTTGATTCAACTCAAAGTTTAGACGTGTCAATACTTGCAAGCAAATATTGCCGTGCAATAAATGTCCGTGGTGTAAACAAGATACGGTCAAGAAAATTGACTGTCAAGAATTGTATACAATAATTTCAATCAAGATTTTGGTTATTGCTCATGTGTAAACACTTTGATTCAATTCTTGAATTCAATTATTGAATGGCAAAACTTGCATACAATTATTGCGGATTTTTGTTCAAGAATCTTGTATCGTGTAAATGGGCCTTAACACTTCGGATCTAGTCGTATTTCTGAGTTTGCCTGATGGAAAAACATTCACCAAAAACAAGGTTCACATTCACCTGTTGTTGAGTAAAAGCTACGGTAGCCTAGTGGTTCAGGCATGCGGCTGTCAAGCGGCGGTCGTGGGTTCGTATCCCGGCTCGTACCAATGAGTTTTTCGGAACTTATGTACGGATTATTTACCGTTAGCTTTTTGGTTAAAGAAAACATCGTGAGGAAACCGGTCTAATCCCAGTAAGGTCTAGTTTTCCCACTGGGTGGGAAGCTCAGATGGCAGTCGCTTTCGTAAAACTACTGACTATGCCAAATCTTGGGATTAGGTGTCGAAGCGGAGCCCCGGCGCCTTTAGGGGCATTACCGGGAATAACGCTAGGAGGATAATGATTTATTAAGCAACTTTTCTGCCGTCAAAATGTGAGATCTCATGAATAGTTATTTGTGTCACAAGGGAGCAAAATAGTATATTTACGGCGAGGGCGGTGTATTGAATCCTTAACGTAGTGAGGGATACAAGTGTTTACGCCCGAGACGAAAATAATTTTGCTACCGAGTGACACATACTATTTTTCACACCGACTATGAGGAAATTTAAAAAAAGCTATTGTTAAAATATATCTAAATTATCTTAATTTTTATTACTAATATTTAAATATTACGAAATATTTATAAATTTTTATACAACATTGTTATGGTTAAAACTTGAAATATGTTCGTTTTGAATCGACTACGATGAAATTACAATCGATTATTTTATTAACATCTGTGTTCAATTGGCACATTGCGTACAAATGTTCCAATGCCAATGTATAAATTAAAAAAGTAGCTTGAACAGAAAATTAGCGTTTTGGTCCCTCTCGTCGTGGAGCAAAACTTACTTTTCCGAATGAAAGGTGTGAAAAAGCCATTTTCTACCTATATTCTGCTATAGACAATACTATTACTACACAATCACATAATCAAGGCAAGATCATCTTAACATTTGAATATCAAATGAGACATCAGACCACAAGAACAATGTCTAAACTAGTGACTATGCCAAATCAAGATTTGGCATAGCCCAAGAAGCCCAAGGGCTTCAGAACCTCAGGCGCCTTTGGGGTGTAGCCGGGAATAACGCAAGGAGGTCGATGACATTCACCTGTTGTTGAGCAAGCGAGCATGGCGCAGCAATAGGTTGTTGAGTTGGTCGTTCGCATGCAGAAGCGCGCCAGTGAGCGGGGACTCGCCCAGTCGCGCGACTAGCTCCGCGACGCGCGTTTGCATCGCGCGGAGCGTATCCGCTAGTTCCTGTATCATAAAACTACCAGTTATTGTCTAATCTACGGTGAAAATCTTGTGCGGTGTTGACTACAGAGAGACTACAGTCTCATGAGCCCTTTAATGGGCTGTATACAATCGCAAACCCGAGGGCAGAGCTTCTAGGGAAAACTCTCCTTTTTACAAGCTTTTATTTAGTTTCACCTGTCCCGTTGTCTGTCTGTCTGTAATTAAATCTTGCAAGTTAAATTTGATCCACTTCCCGGTTTCTGATTGAGCTGAAATTTTGCATGCATGTATAAATCGGATGACAATGCAATATTATTATGACATAGAGCTGATCTGATGATGGAGCTGGAAGGTGGCCATAGGAACTCCGTAATTAAATTAACGACGCAACCCCATCGAGTTTTGGTTCGTTAGAATCCACTCAATGAGTAGTAAATCGTAACCATCATTTTATTCAAGACAAAATCAAAATAACACATAATTGAAATATTTCCAACCAGTATTATATAAAAAAAAGGAACGGAGTAGAGGAAGGTTAGGTGGCGATGTTGGGTAGAGCTGCCCCGTCGTTGAAGCCGAAGAAATGTTTAACAGATCTGAATCTGTGCAGAGTCCCGCGAATACACATACTTGTGGCTCGGATTATGGATATTATAGTTTTTGATCTTAACCAGCCCATTATTACAGTTAGGGGTCTGTCCTAGCGGTCTCAATGAGTAGTTGATGATCGTACACAGAAAAGTACAGACGGCTATAAAAGCTTGTACCAAAAATGAAATTTTTGTCAGAAACTTGTTTATAGGTACAGTGACAATACTACAATACACAATATACAATGGGAAAGAAGCGTACACATAAGATCTGCCTGATGGTCAACAGACACCGCAGCCTATAGATGCCTATAGATCCAGAGGAGTAAAAGGTTTGCCTTTATTTATTATTAATCGAGGATTCGTTGTGTTAACAGCATGTCGCGACCGAAGAGGTCGTGGCCGAGCCAAACATCATCGGCGAAATGAAAACCCACAGACTTCGCTGGGCGGTTATCTACTGCAAATGGCAGAGGATCGGGGAGTCAAGAGAGCGTACTTGGGCCGACTCACCGCCCAGTAGGTGTCACTGGGGGGATAGCGTGCAGGCGGATCTGCAGTTGTAAGATAATATCTTATCAAAGATATCATCTTAAAGCTGAAAGCTGGCAGGAAATGGCGCAGGATCGGGATAAGGGGCTTGAATGTGTAATGCTTATAAATTTTTAAATTGAAATAATTATCATGTGGTGTATCTTCTAATCACTATGTGATTGATATCACACTCCAGATTAAAAAAAACAGATATTTTGATACAGATATTGATATTTGGTTATTTTCAATGTATTTATTATAAAACATACTGTTATCAAGTACTCATACTTATTAAGCTTACTATGGGACTAGTTAGATTTGTGTAAGATTGTCCCTTAATATTTATGTATTAAATAGGAAACATAGTTGTCTGTCCTACCCCCAGAGTGTAATATGAAAATTGTGGAGAAGGCTCATGAAGGAGGTAGGTCAGGATGTTCTAGCGAATAATAGAACATTCGATCGGATAACTAACTCGGGCCATAGACGGACCGTCGACGAACAGTCGAGACCAACGGCACGAGAGCAGTTGTCACACTAAATGAGGCCTCGACTGCTCTAAGCAGTCCTTCTATGGCGGGTCTCGACTGCTCTAAGCAGTCCGTCTATGGTGGGTCTCGACTGCTCTAAGCAGTCCTTCTATGGCGGGTCTCGACTGCTCTAAGCAGTCCGTCTATGGTGGGTCTCGACTGCTTTAAGCAGTCCGTCTATGGCGGGTCTCGACTGCTCTAAGCAGTCCGTCTATGGTGGGTCTCGACTGCTTTAAGCAGTCCGTCTATGGCGGGTCTCGACTGCTCTAAGCAGTCCGTCTATAGCGGGTGGTTCTCGACTGCTCTAAGCAGTCCGTGTATGGCGGGTCTCGACTGCTCTAAGCAATTCGTCTATGGCGGGTCTCGACTGCTCTAAACAGTCCGTCTATGGCGGGTCTCGACTGCTCTAAGCAATCCGTGTATGGCGGGTCTTATACTTACGTTGAGCAGCTCGATGTCGCTCTGGTGCGTGGCGGCGGCCGGCTGCGCACACAGCTCGTTGAGCATGTCCGACATCACCGCCATGTTGCCCTCCACCACCGCCAGGTCGCCGCGGAGCTTGGCTGTTTGACTGTCCGACAGAGCCACCTGAAATTAAAAAAGTTTAGTCGAACAAACCCGGAATCATGGAAAGCTTAGGGAAATATCTCCACAATGGCATCACAACCGAACATAAAGGTGAAAAGTAGTGGTATAAATATTTTTTTTTACAACAACAACAACTTATATACGTCCCACTGCTGGGCACATGCCTCCTCTAACGGAACGGGCAGTAGTCCCCACGCTGGCCCAGGGCGGGTTGGGGACTTCACATACACCTTTGAATTTCTTCGCAGAATGTATGCGGGTTTCCTCGCGATGTTTTTCCTTCACCGAAAAGGTAACGGTGAATATCAAATGACATTCCGTACACAAGTTCCGAAAAACTCATTGGTACGAGCCGGGATTCGAAGCCACGACCGCCGTTTGAGAGCCGCATTCTTGAACCACTAGGCTACCGTAGCTTATGGTAGCGTAGATTATGAAAAAGTAGTGGTATGTTTTTATAAAGCTTAGGCGACAAAATCTTATGCGTCTCATGTCGCAGTCACCACCAGCTCGACGTGTGGCTTGTAGCTCATCATGTCTAGTTGAGTCATGCGATTTCCGTCACTCATGTCGCCAACACAGATCACGTTTCCTAGTGAATATCCGGCCGTTACAAGAATGGTATACAAATATTCATTTATTTATTTATATCAGGCAACAAGGCCCATATACATCAACATACATACAATATAAACTTGTTAATAACTACATAACTCGCAATTACTGCCACGTGTTGCGCAATTGCGTGGTGTCAGATAACCGACCGCGAAAACGTCGGAACTTGACTCCCTTCGGGCAAAATTCTTCCTTAGTGAAAGTCGATAGATGGTCAAATATGTAGCGTCCAACAAAAGCGTTTCAAGTGTTTTGGTTGTGCAGTGTATTATGTAACTTGCATATGTTGTATAAATAAAAGGTACGATTTTGTCGGTAACCTATAAAGTGTACAACAACTCTTACCGACTGGCGTGGCCTGCGGTGGCGGTCAATACACCAATATATAATAATTGTATAGTTTACAACTGGCCGCCATCTCAGGCCGCGTCAGTCTGTGAGAGGCTTTATGTACAAGTGTCAATTAAGACGAGTATACACAGTCGCAATAAATGCAAATAAATATATGATTGATTGAATAAACATGAGTACTCACAGCACTAGGTGCGATCTCGGCGGGCGCGTGGCTCGGGGAAAGCGGCGCCGGCGACCCGACCGGCGCGTCGCCGTCCAGCACGCTCTGAGCAGACTTCACTAACTTAATATATATACGTAGGCTACGTCCAAAAGTATTGTATAGCAGCCATGCCTTTTTTAATGAAATATTATCAATTATTTTAAACAGAGTAGGTGTTTTTCGTTGCGGGGAATTATATGATTCCATAGAAAAGGACCATGCGTCAAAATGGTCCTGAAACCAACAGCACTAAGAGTTATGTCATGAAATTGGTCTTTAAATCTACTTTATTTCATTCTATAGGCACAAAGTCGAATTCCATTGCAGAACGAAGATATTCGTATTTCAGCCACAGTCAGTAGTACGAGCTATGAAAAAACGTATTCGGAGGGTAGTTATGACAAAATGTACTAATGATGAATGCACATCGAGCGTGGCATATATTCACATTGTATTAATAAAACAAATAATTAGCCACAAAAAACATGTTTATTATAGACACTAACCTTACCCTAATAATTCTGAATATGTATTCACCGAGAGAACCCGTTTTCTCATAGATCCTACTCACTTACTTAAATATGAATATGTCAGTTCTGCAATGGAATTCAACTTAGTGCCCATAGAACGAAATGAAGTAGATTTAAAGACCTTAATGACCTAAGTTTCAGCTTTGTTGGACTCAGGACCAGGCTCCTCCAGGGTCCTTTACAAGGTCATTTCGGTTTTGTGCATTTTTTTTTCTTATTTTAGTAACTGAAATATTATTAACTTGTGTCCTCGTGTTGTATACTTACATATATTAAACATTGATATTTATGAAACTTGTTTGATTAAATTCGGAAAGAATGATTTTTGGAGCTACGACACAAAAAGGGGGTGCTCAATACTTTCGGTCGTAAGAATAGTGTAAAGGTTGTAGTATACTTAGTACAAACGCCAACACAGTTAAGTGACTATCCTGTATATATATTGAACCTTATTAGAATGCACATAAAGTGCTACAAATATACAAAACTTAAAAAAACACGATACCACGTTGAGAGGAGTTACGTTGGCCTAAAAATCCTACTAATATTATTAAATGCGAAAGTTTGGATGTTTAGATGTTGGTTAAGCTTAACCGGCTCAACTGATTTGGATGAAATTTTGCACGAAGATGATTTATAGCCTGGATTAAAATATAGTATAGTTTTTATCCCGGGTCCACGCAGACGAAGTCGCGAGCTGAAGCTAGTTATGCGTAAGGGTACTACAGACGGGCTGCGATGTGCAATTTAAATGCAGTTATTTTTCAGTTAACGTAACTACATTAAAATCGCAAACCGACTGCGCAGTTCGCTTGCAGTCGGCGTGTAGTTCTGACAACTGCAATAGAACAATTAAAGTGCCATGCAGAGTGCAGGATCGGTTTGCAGTTACATCAACTGCATTCGCAACCACAAGTCAGTCGAAATTCAGTCCGTCTGTAACGTCCCTAAACATGCCCTAGCCTACCTACATCTTTAACTAAATGTTCATATGTGTATTGGATTTCAGATTAAAACTTGTTTATTTCATGAATCCATGATAAAACTACAGTATAAAATTGCTTAGTGTCAAAATTATAGGAATTCACATTATTCACATCATGATCGTCAATAGAAATACTATCAAACATGTCAACTAAGAAGATCATATTTTATCTTTATTTTAGTAACACTTACCCTTTGGGGTGTGAATATAGGTGCCATGGCATCTAAATCGGTCATCGGAAACTCTACTCCTTTCATACGCAGCTCATTGTACACGTGGAGAACACCCTGAAATGAAACACAGATGATCATATAATAGTAAATTACGGTGGTGAATTCGTGAATTCCCCAGATCGCAGGTGTTTGTGGCCCGAACCGATATGCGATCGGGGGCTTTACGAATTACCGCCCGTGGTGCATACAGTCAGCATCAAAAGTAACTGCGCAATTGACGTCTTCAAAAGCTTTTATTCCCTTTTAATAAAGACTTTGGACGTCTTCGTTTGCCCAGTTACTTTTGATGCTGACTGTACACAATTTTACGTTTTCTCCTGGGTGTGAAGTGAGATTTGCCGCTGCGCCCGTGGGCAGTAAATCTGACTTACAGCCCAGAGTGACATAATAGTAATTTACTTACGTAGGGCGGTAAAAAAAGAATGTCACAGATCGCAGGTATTTGACGCCCGAGCAGAAGGCAAAGTGATAAATACCTAAACCTGAGGCTTTCTTTATTACCACCCGAGGTGAGTACACAATCTTACGTCTCACCCTGACCATACAGTGGGGTTTTCAGCACGCTTACGGTGCGGTAATTGCTACTTTATGGCCAGGTACATAAACAATATTGTGTATTTAATAATCATAACAACATGCCTGATTTTCCGTAATTATTTTGTAACTTCCAATGGCCATTAATGAAACAACAACACAAAAAACTATTTAAGTTCGTTAACATTATCGTTTTATAGCACAATCGTAATAATTAAGCAACTAAAACGTACCTATTGTAAATAGCGCGTGATTTCCACCGGAAATACAGTCGTTATTTCAACGGCATTTAAAGTCATTAGTACGATTGTAAACTAGGCCATAGATTTATATTAACTTATTGGATACTCGTTCAATAAAAATATCTTCAAAGTTCACAGTTGGTCTCAATTGACTTCAGCTCATTTAAGGTAGCGCCCACACCGCTGCTCAAACTACGCTGACGCACCCTAAACGCAGCAAATTATATGAAGACGTGACGCATACGACACGTCAACGCGTATACGCAGCGTTACGCACCGGGTGTGGTGGCTCCCTAAGGTTATAAAATAAAGAAGCATAGCGGTTAAGTTATCTCCACCATATTGCCGAGCTATGCAGAGTATAGTTTTTTATTTATAAATTGCCCCTAAAGCTCTGGTTTCCTAGGATACCGGTGCCGTCATATGGCGGCGAGATAGACTATCCGTCTCTTTCTAATTAGACACTTACAAAGAGAAAGAGTCTAATTAGAAAGAGACGGATAGTCTATCTCGCCGCCATATGACGAAACCGCTATGCTAGGAAACCAGAGCTTTAGTAAACAGAGCATATCACAGATATAGATATACAATTATACATAGATCACGCAAATGCATGTACCTACTTCGCGTGTCCGAATTCGGTCTCCGAGTTGACACTCCGACTGACATTCCGCGCGCGTCTGTTGTGGTAGCCGGTTGTCCGTGAATATTAAGAAAATGCCTTATTGCAGATGCAGAATCGATTTTGCGCGGACAACGGGGAATTCACATCACTAATTCGCCCGTGTGACGTCACAGTAGGTAGAAAAAAGTGACACGGTCGGTTTTCATAGAGATTGAGGTGTTTAAGTTATCTAGTCTATATCTATATCTGGGGAGCATTTATAAAAGGAATAAAGTCCACTTTTCAAGTCACCTAAGTATTTGTTGTACGTTACCTGAAGTTCGCCCTGGCTGGAGAATGCATCGGCCCAGCATTGGATAAGGCTCAGGACTTTCTCTTGAACCACAGTAGGTGGATCATTTTTAGGCCCAATAAGTTTTACCTATAAACAAAAAAAAAACAACTTTTACATTCATACTAACTAGATACTGAACTATACAGTTTAGAAATATAGAAATATATGTCACCGCAAAATTGAAAGAACCGTTACTTTATAAATAACTTACTTTTTAACCTAATGCATTACACAGCGAGATACAATAAAAAAATTTACGGTGACATATCTACAATTTTGCTTCGTATTCCATAGATATAGATGAACCTTCGGTCCTGAGTTCTAATCCCGGTAAGGGCAAATATTTGTGTGATGAGATGAGCATTTCTGTTTCCGAGATTTTGATGTTTTCTTCATATTTAAGTATTCATATCTGTATCAAATAAATCGTTGTGTACCCATAACACAAGTTTATTAAGCTTCCTATGGGGCAGAGCTAGTTCGGTTTAAGTAAGACTGTCCCCGTAATATTTCACATTACGCTGCGAATGTTTGCAACTAACACGTGTGAATATCTGTTTAATATGACTTGTAAAAATATAAAGTAGGTTTAATTGCGTATGCTAATTTATTTTATAATTAAATATACAAAACAAACGACTAAGAATGTCGACGAGAATCAACCAGTTTATTATCACACTATCAAAACAAGTTGTTTATTCAAACCAATTCAGAGCTATTGCACAATGTTATTTTATGGCAAATCCAATTCAAGTGTGCGACGGTCCAACCTCGCAACACGGGCCGCAGCGCGCGTCGCACGACACGCGCCAGCCACAAGTCGCCGTCCGGCTACACCGCCGCCGCCGCGGCGGCGCCAGCGAAATCCAAGTCGGAGGTCCGGCTACCACGCGCTACCCGAACACATGGAGCCGGCCGCATCGCGTCACACGCACACACCGGCGCCGGTCGACCGTATAAAAGGGAGCGCGCGCGGCGACGCGCGTCTGGCGGGGACGTCCACCGCGAGACAACACAGACACATACAGTCCGCTTTCGTCCCGGTACCGCCGCATACCGGGTAGAGTCAGTCCGACGCAAGTCGGGCCTAGCTGAGTTTCTTGCTGGACTCTTCTCAGCTAGGCTAGGTTTTAGCGAACCAGCGATAAAACTCCCAGTAGTTCGATACCACTCACACCCCAGATTCGGTTGATACCGTTCAACCAATCTCACTGGAGCGCAAACTCTTAGAGTATTCCAGTGTACAAACTTCCCCGCGTGGTCGTGCCGGAGGCTTCCCCTGGATTTTCCCCAGGCCACCCTCCAACCACGCAGTTCGACCGCTATATTGGGTCCGTCCTATTATAGCAACAGTCAGGTTCAAAAAAAAAAAAAAAAAAAAACGACGCGCGTCTCCCCATTCCGGTTACGGCAGCGGTCGAGTGAGGTCGTGCTTTAGCGGTGCGCTCTTGCCCTATTGTTGTTGTAACCCGAATATCCTCTCCGACTACCTGCTCACTCTTATCGCTCCCCCGCGCGGTGATTATCGCAATTACCACGTGGAAGCATCGGGTGTGTTAGTTAAGACTTTCATAAGTCTCCAGTCGACCCGCGTGTCCCTGCCCCTCTGGAAATCCACGCTCGTAGTGGTCGCAGTCTTTCGGGGCTGTGGGCTAGACACGTCAGTGGCTACCCGTTAGTTAAGACTTTCTCAAGTCAGACCCGGGTCTCTGTCCCTTAGAAAGACCACGCTCGCAGTGGCTACACAGTGACGGATCCTAACGGTGCCAACTAAGTCACAGTGTGGGGTGGATACCACCACGAAGCCCAGTAATTCGTACAGTCCGACTCTTCCCTTCGTGTTAGGACACATAGCTGACACTGACACGGCGGACAAGTGGACAAGACTCGACACCGACATCAGGATAGCATTTCGGTTCATATTAGGCGTAGGAAAAGCTTAGCGGCGACCGACCAACCAAGTAGGATGGAGCTGCAAGAAAGGATCACGAGGATGGAGGAAGTCATGCGGGCTATGCAGGCCGAAATCGATCGCCTCGCTGCTGAGAACCGACAGCTCAAGCTGGCTCTCAGCGGCGAGGTCTTTGACTCTGCCCAGGCGGCTCCCATACAACCTCCCCCCCCGACAAGTCTCGACTTGCAACTCCAGGCCCGTCCGGCCACTCCGACGGCCACTCTGGCCGCCCAAGCCCCTAAGGCCACCATGGGACCGCCGCCGCCACCGCCGTCGGCGGCAGCAGCGACCCCTTCGCCCCCTACCCAGGCCCCTAAGGCCAAAACGCCCAGTAAGGGCAAAAGTAAACTCGCCAAGGCAGCCGCGTCTGCCCCAGCCAGCCCTCCGGCCCTTCAGGCCCCCCCCGAAGCGGATTTAAGCGTGAGACAATCGCGTTCTCGCTCCCTCCAGAGGCGACCCTCCTTGCGAGAGGAACGCACTGTCCCACGCTCCGGCTCTCCCCCCCACCCCCTCCTTCGGTGTCTCTCCACGACCAGACTGACCGACGAACAGACTCGCGACCTCCTCTACTCGAACGAGGAAATGACCATGGACACGACAGTCTGGACCACAGTAGGCAGCAGCCGCAAGGGCAAACGTGCGCTGCCGAAGTCTCCTAGGGCCGATTCGCCGGCGAAGAAAGCCCTTCGGACTCCCGCCGTCCAGGCGCCCTCTGCGCAGGCCCCTCAGGCCAGTAGTGCCATTCTGGCAGCGGACGGCGGGTCTTCGGCCCCCAGCAAGCCAACTCCGGTAGGCAACCCGGACAAGCCGGATTCATGTGTCCTGATCGACACACATAGATACCACACTGCCATGGCCATAGCCAGTCAGCGTGGCATCCGGGTGGTCGGTTCGGAGATTTTGAAACCGCCCTTGGAAGGGATGCGCATCACGGTCCAGGGACCCGAGGACTACCGTGCTCTGACCCGTCTCTTCGACGAGCTGTCGATGGCCTACAACCGGAGGCTGACCGTCGAGGAGAAAGGCTACAGGGCCGTCCTCCGGGGAATCCACAAGGATATCCCGGAGGACGAGGTAGCCGCGGACCTCAAACGCAAGGGGATCGCCGTCAGGGAGGTTCATCGCCTCTACAATAAGCAAGTAGGGAAGTACGATATCGTACTAATAGTCACCGACCCGAACCAGCGCAAAGCCGTCCACTCCCTTAAGGAGGTCCTTAAAATGGCGGTGAGAGTGGAGACTCCCAAAAAGAGGACCCACCTCTCACAGTGCCACAACTGCCAGCGGTTTGGCCACGGCGCCCGTGGCTGCCACTCTCCCCCCCGTTGCGTCAAGTGCGCTGGGGATCACGCGACTCGCGATTGCGAGCGCCCAAAAGGCTGCAAGGACCCGAACGGCATACGGTGCTGCAACTGTTTGGGTCGCAAGCTCCCCCATGGGCATACTGCCAATTATGGGGGATGCCCTTGCCGCCCAAAGAGTCGCGACACCGGGGCAAAGTCGAAGTCCTCGCCTCCCTCTGGGCGCAAGCAAAGCGCGGGCCGGGGTGCTCCCCATAGCACTCCGCAAAACTTCCCCGCCCTTCCGGCCGTAGGGTTAGGAGCCCCTAGGAACCCGCCGCCTTCAGCGGCCGTAGGTCCCCGCCCGGTGCCTTCTGCACCCCAATCCCAGGCGGGCCCCTCTGTATGGGGACCCGCCGCCAGTCAAGCGGGCCGGCCCGCTATGGACCCACTCTATGCGTTTATGCAGTTAGTACAGGTACTCCCACCGGAGGTGGCGAGCGGCCTGTCTACCCACATATTCGCATCAGCTACTCGCTATCTCGCCGCACCAAGCGGCAGCCAGGTTAACGGTGCCTATTAGTATGGATAGTACATCCCAGAAGCTTAAACCTGCTTCGATTACCATTGGCATTTATAATGCCAATGGTCTAAGGGGTATGAAGGACCAGGTGATGAACTTCCTTCGCGATCACTCAGTAGATTTACTTCTGGTCCAAGAGACCTTTTATCGTCCCGGCATTAGAGCCTTTCGCGTCCCTGGATACGTTCAGATTAGAGATGATAGGCAAGATGGTAGGCCATTCGGGGGCACGCTCATTTTCTACAAACGTAACTTACATTGCATAAGTCTCAATCCACCGCCCCTGACTAATATGGAAGTGTCGGTCTGTCGCATCTCGATGGAGGGGCACCCCCCGATATCGATTGCGTCAACCTACCTTTCACCTCAACGAGACTTACTTCTGACTGACCTCAACTCTTTAGCCTCCCTAGGTCCTTCGGTCATCGTGGCCGGGGACCTAAATAGTAAGCATATCAGCTGGGGATGCGTAGCATCCAATCCCAACGGCAATCGGCTTCATCACCTTTTGATCGATAGCCTCCCTTTCGATCTCCTCGCTCCCTTAGAGCCGACTCACTTCCCTCATAACGTAGACCACCGACCTGACATACTCGACATAGCTCTACTAAAGAACGTAGCGTTAACTCTGCGTTCTATAGAAGTGCTACACGAACTAGACTCGGATCATAGGCCAGTCCTCTTGAGACTAGGCCCTCACCCCAATAGTACTCCTCGAACCAGGACACTCGTGGACTGGGACAAGGTACAATCAGGTCTCCTACAGACGGACTCCCCCCTGCTTAGAGATATCCCAGACAATATAACTACAACCGAACAGACAGACCAAGCGATCGATTCTTTCACCAACTACCTCAACGCTGTTCGAAGCGAAGCCTCAAGGGAGGTGTCGGCGGAGGACATCCAAAACCGACCTCTACCTACGGAACTGAGAGAGTTGGTGACAAGGAAAAATCGCGCCATACGTACCTATTCAAATCACCCTTCTGCCGAAAATCGGCAAATCCTGAGGGACTTGTCTAACGAGTCCAAACAGAGAATTGCCGAATTTCGGGAGAACTCGTTCAGGGATCTGATGGGGGAGATAACGCCTAGTCACCTGGCTTACTGGAAACTAGCGAGATCTCTCAAATCCGATGCCTGTTGGACCATCCCTCCCTTGGATCGACCGGATCACTCAACCCCCGCGTTCGAGGACAGTGAGAAAGCCGAATGCCTTGCGAGTAGTTTAGAGTCCCAATGTTCGCCCAACCTCCTCAACACCGACGAAGCCCACATTAGTAGGGTCGATTCCGAGGTGGACAGGAGATCGCGTCTCCCCGTAACTTCACCCATTTTACCGGTGTCGGTTAAGGAAGTCAGTGACCTTGTCAGGCGTCTCCGTATTAGGAAGGCTCCGGGTGCGGATGGTCTATCCAATCGCATCCTGAAACTTCTCCCCGAAACCCTCCTCCTCCTTTTGGTCGGCATCTTCAATGCCGCACTGACCAATGCTCACTTTCCAGCCGCGTGGAAATGTGCAACGGTCATAGGGATAGCGAAGCCCGGCAAACCCCGGACCTCGCCTGCCTCTTATAGGCCGATCAGCTTACTTAGCTCCCTTGGAAAGCTATATGAGCGGATCCTTCTCACGAGAATTCTCAGATTTACGGCTGAGAATAACCTCCTCATCGATGAGCAGTTCGGTTTTAGATCCGGACACTCATGCGTCCAACAGGTGCACCGCGTCACGGAGCACGTGTTGGATGGTTTCTCTCGATTCCAGGGGCTCAAGACCGGTGCGATCTTTCTCGACGTAGCGAAAGCCTTCGACAAGGTCTGGCATAACGGGCTTGTATACAAGTTATACCAGCTCGGAATGCCGGACAGACTCGTACTCACAATACGAGATTTTCTCAGTGACCGAAGCTTTCGATACCGACTGGAGGGAACGTATTCGGACCCACACCCCATCCGGGCCGGAGTCCCGCAAGGCTCCGTGCTCTCTCCCACTCTCTACTCGTTATTCACAAACGACATTCCCAGGCACCCTAAGGTGCAACTGGGGTTGTTTGCGGATGACACCGCGCTCTTTACGACTCATTGTAAGTACGCTACTATCCGGCGATACCTCCAAGAGGCAATCTCCGACCTAGGTCGTTGGTTTAATCTTTGGCGTATCGAAGTCAACCCGGAGAAAAGCACTGCAATAGTCTTTCATCCGTCGGACTGCATTAGTACAGAAAGGCGGGTGGCTCCGATCCAGATGTTTGACCGACCCATCCCCTGGGTCAACGAGGCCAAATATCTTGGAGTGACCCTCGACAGGAGACTGACTTTCCGTAGCCACATCCGTAGGGTACGCAACCGCGCGTTGTTCGTGCTAGGAAGGCTAGGGCCGATGATCAACAAGTTTAGTAAAATGTCACTTAGGAATAAGCTGACACTCTACAAGACTTGTGTTCGTCCAATCATGACATATGCAAGTGTAGCATTCGCTCACGTGCCTATGTCATCGCTCAAGCCGCTTCAGGTCATTCAGAATCGTTTTCTCCGAAGGGCGACTGGTGCCCCGTGGTACCAATCGAACCTCAGCCTGCACCACGACATGGAGATTAGCACCATGTATGGTTTCTTTAAGCAGGCTGCCAGACGTTATTTTGATAACGCTCCCCACCATAGGAATCCGTTAGTTAGGAAGGCTGCTGACTACGTCCCCATCCCTCCCCCCTCTGTCGTTACTCGGCGCTCACTGATTAGGGGCCGCACGGTCCGGCGTCCTAGGCACACACTCACGGACCCGGACGACGAAATCACAGCGTCCATCGAAAGATGGAACGCTGCGCTTTCGGCGTCCAACACATCGCGTACACTTCAGCGTTCCCGCCGGCGGGGACGTCCACCGCGAGACAACACAGACACATACAGTCCGCTTTCGTCCCGGTACCGCCGCATACCGGGTAGAGTCAGTCCGACGCAAGTCGGGCCTAGCTGAGTTTCTTGCTGGACTCTTCTCAGCTAGGCTAGGTTTTAGCGAACCAGCGATAAAACTCCCAGTAGTTCGATACCACTCACACCCCAGATTCGGTTGATACCGTTCAACCAATCTCACTGGAGCGCAAACTCTTAGAGTATTCCAGTGTACAAACTTCCCCGCGTGGTCGTGCCGGAGGCTTCCCCTGGATTTTCCCCAGGCCACCCTCCAACCACGCAGTTCGACCGCTATATTGGGTCCGTCCTATTATAGCAACAGTCAGGGTCAAAAAAAAAAAAAAAAAAAAAACGACGCGGAGTCCTCCATTCCTCCATTCCGGTTACGGCAGCGGTCGAGTGAGGTCGTGCTTTAGCGGTGCGCTCTTGCCCTATTGTTGTTGTAACCCGAATATCCTCTCCGACTACCTGCTCACTCTTATCGCTCCCCCGCGCGGTGATTATCGCAATTACCACGTGGAAGCATCGGGTGTGTTAGTTAAGACTTTCATAAGTCTCCAGTCGACCCGCGTGTCCCTGCCCCTCTGGAAATCCACGCTCGTAGTGGTCGCAGTCTTTCGGGGCTGTGGGCTAGACACGTCAGTGGCTACCCGTTAGTTAAGACTTTCTCAAGTCAGACCCGGGTCTCTGTCCCTTAGAAAGACCACGCTCGCAGTGGCTACACAGTGACGGATCCTAACGGTGCCAACTAAGTCACAGTGTGGGGTGGATACCACCACGAAGCCCAGTAATTCGTACAGTCCGACTCTTCCCTTCGTGTTAGGACACATAGCTGACACTGACACGGCGGACAAGTGGACACGACTCGACACCGACATCAGGATAGCATTTCGGTTCATATTAGGCGTAGGAAAAGCTTAGCGGCGACCGACCAACCAAGTAGGATGGAGCTGCAAGAAAGGATCACGAGGATGGAGGAAGTCATGCGGGCTATGCAGGCCGAAATCGATCGCCTCGCTGCTGAGAACCGACAGCTCAAGCGGGCTCTCAACGGCGAGGTCTTTGACTCTGCCCAGGCGGCTCCCATACAACCTCCCCCCCCGACAAGTCTCGACTTGCAACTCCAGGCCCGTCCGGCCACTCCGACGGCCACTCTGGCCGCCCAAGCCCCTAAGGCCACCATGGGACCGCCGCCGCCACCGCCGTCGGCGGCAGCAGCGACCCCTTCGCCCCCTACCCAGGCCCCTAAGGCCAAAACGCCCAGTAAGGGCAAAAGTAAACTCGCCAAGGCAGCCGCGTCTGCCCCAGCCAGCCCTCCGGCCCTTCAGCCCCCCCCCGAAGCGGATTTAAGCGTGAGACAATCGCGTTCTCGCTCCCTCCAGAGGCGACCCTCCATGCGAGAGGAACGCACTGTCCCACGCTCCAGCTCTCCCCCCCACCCCCTCCTTCGGTGTCTCTCCACGACCAGACTGACCGACGAACAGACTCGCGACCTCCTCTACTCGAACGAGGAAATGACCATGGACACGACAGTCTGGACCACAGTAGGCAGCAGCCGCAAGGGCAAACGTGCGCTGCCGAAGTCTCCTAGGGCCGATTCGCCGGCGAAGAAAGCCCTTCGGACTCCCGCCGTCCAGGCGCCCTCTGCGCAGGCCCCTCAGGCCAGTAGTGCCATTCTGGCAGCGGACGGCGGGTCTTCGGCCCCCAGCAAGCCAACTCCGGTAGGCAACCCGGACAAGCCGGATTCATGTGTCCTGATCGACACACATAGATACCACACTGCCATGGCCATAGCCAGTCAGCGTGGCATCCGGGTGGTCGGTTCGGAGATTTTGAAACCGCCCTTGGAAGGGATGCGCATCACGGTCCAGGGACCCGAGGACTACCGTGCTCTGACCCGTCTCTTCGACGAGCTGTCGATGGCCTACAACCGGAGGCTGACCGTCGAGGAGAAAGGCTACAGGGCCGTCCTCCGGGGAATCCACAAGGATATCCCGGAGGACGAGGTAGCCGCGGACCTCAAACACAAGGGGATCGCCGTCAGGGAGGTTCATCGCCTCTACAATAAGCAAGTAGGGAAGTACGATATCGTACTAACAGTCACCGACCCGAACCAGCGCAAAGCCGTCCACTCCCTTAAGGAGGTCCTTAAAATGGCGGTGAGAGTGGAGACTCCCAAAAAGAGGACCCACCTCTCACAGTGCCACAACTGCCAGCGGTTTGGCCACGGCGCCCGTGGCTGCCACTCTCCCCCCCGTTGCGTCAAGTGCGCTGGGGATCACGCGACTCGCGATTGCGAGCGCCCAAAAGGCTGCAAGGACCCGAACGGCATACGGTGCTGCAACTGTTTGGGTCGCAAGCTCCCCCATGGGCATACTGCCAATTATGGGGGATGCCCTTGCCGCCCAAAGAGTCGCGACACCGGGGCAAAGTCGAAGTCCTCGCCTCCCTCTGGGCGCAAGCAAAGCGCGGGCCGGGGTGCTCCCCATAGCACTCCGCAAAACTTCCCCGCCCTTCCGGCCGTAGGGTTAGGAGCCCCTAGGAACCCGCCGCCTTCAGCGGCCGTAGGTCCCCGCCCGGTGCCTTCTGCACCCCAATCCCAGGCGGGCCCCTCTGTATGGGGACCCGCCGCCAGTCAAGCGGGCCGGCCCGCTATGGACCCACTCTATGCGTTTATGCAGTTAGTACAGGTACTCCCACCGGAGGTGGCGAGCGGCCTGTCTACCCACATATTCGCATCAGCTACTCGCTATCTCGCCGCACCAAGCGGCAGCCAGGTTAACGGTGCCTATTAGTATGGATAGTACATCCCAGAAGCTTAAACCTGCTTCGATTACCATTGGCATTTATAATGCCAATGGTCTAAGGGGTATGAAGGACCAGGTGATGAACTTCCTTCGCGATCACTCAGTAGATTTACTTCTGGTCCAAGAGACCTTTTATCGTCCCGGCATTAGAGCCTTTCGCGTCCCTGGATACGTTCAGATTAGAGATGATAGGCAAGATGGTAGGCCATTCGGGGGCACGCTCATTTTCTACAAACGTAACTTACATTGCATAAGTCTCAATCCACCGCCCCTGACTAATATGGAAGTGTCGGTCTGTCGCATCTCGATGGAGGGGCACCCCCCGATATCGATTGCGTCAACCTACCTTTCACCTCAACGAGACTTACTTCTGACTGACCTCAACTCTTTAGCCTCCCTAGGTCCTTCGGTCATCGTGGCCGGGGACCTAAATAGTAAGCATATCAGCTGGGGATGCGTAGCATCCAATCCCAACGGCAATCGGCTTCATCACCTTTTGATCGATAGCCTCCCTTTCGATCTCCTCGCTCCCTTAGAGCCGACTCACTTCCCTCATAACGTAGACCACCGACCTGACATACTCGACATAGCTCTACTAAAAAACGTAGCGTTAACTCTGCGTTCTATAGAAGTGCTACACGAACTAGACTCGGATCATAGGCCAGTCCTCTTGAGACTAGGCCCTCACCCCAATAGTACTCCTCGAACCAGGACACTCGTGGACTGGGACAAGGTACAATCAGGTCTCCTACAGACGGACTCCCCCCTGCTTAGAGATATCCCAGACAATATAACTACAACCGAACAGACAGACCAAGCGATCGATTCTTTCACCAACTACCTCAACGCTGTTCGAAGCGAAGCCTCAAGGGAGGTGTCGGCGGAGGACATCCGAAACCGACCTCTACCTACGGAACTGAGAGAGTTGGTGACAAGGAAAAATCGCGCCATACGTACCTATTCAAATCACCCTTCTGCCGAAAATCGGCAAATCCTGAGGGACTTGTCTAACGAGTCCAAACAGAGAATTGCCGAATTTCGGGAGAACTCGTTCAGGGATCTGATGGGGGAGATAACGCCTAGTCACCTGGCTTACTGGAAACTAGCGAGATCTCTCAAATCCGATGCCTGTTGGACCATCCCTCCCTTGGATCGACCGGATCACTCAACCCCCGCGTTCGAGAACAGTGAGAAAGCCGAATGCCTTGCGAGTAGTTTAGAGTCCCAATGTTCGCCCAACCTCCTCAACACCGACGAAGCCCACATTAGTAGGGTCGATTCCGAGGTGGACAGGAGATCGCGTCTCCCCGTAACTTCACCCATTTTACCGGTGTCGGTTAAGGAAGTCAGTGACCTTGTCAGGCGTCTCCGTATTAGGAAGGCTCCGGGTGCGGATGGTCTATCCAATCGCATCCTGAAACTTCTCCCCGAAACCCTCCTCCTCCTTTTGGTCGGCATCTTCAATGCCGCACTGACCAATGCTCACTTTCCAGCCGCGTGGAAATGTGCAACGGTCATAGGGATAGCGAAGCCCGGCAAACCCCGGACCTCGCCTGCCTCTTATAGGCCGATCAGCTTACTTAGCTCCCTTGGAAAGCTATATGAGCGGATCCTTCTCACGAGAATTCTCAGATTTACGGCTGAGAATAACCTCCTCATCGATGAGCAGTTCGGTTTTAGATCCGGACACTCATGCGTCCAACAGGTGCACCGCGTCACGGAGCACGTGTTGGATGGTTTCTCTCGATTCCAGGGGCTCAAGACCGGTGCGATCTTTCTCGACGTAGCGAAAGCCTTCGACAAGGTCTGGCATAACGGGCTTGTATACAAGTTATACCAGCTCGGAATGCCGGACAGACTCGTACTCACAATACGAGATTTTCTCAGTGACCGAAGCTTTCGATACCGACTGGAGGGAACGTATTCGGACCCACACCCCATCCGGGCCGGAGTCCCGCAAGGCTCCGTGCTCTCTCCCACTCTCTACTCGTTATTCACAAACGACATTCCCAGGCACCCTAAGGTGCAACTGGGGTTGTTTGCGGATGACACCGCGCTCTTTACGACTCATTGTAAGTACGCTACTATCCGGCGATACCTCCAAGAGGCAATCTCCGACCTAGGTCGTTGGTTTAATCTTTGGCGTATCGAAGTCAACCCGGAGAAAAGCACTGCAATAGTCTTTCATCCGTCGGACTGCATTAGTACAGAAAGGCGGGTGGCTCCGATCCAGATGTTTGACCGACCCATCCCCTGGGTCAACGAGGCCAAATATCTTGGAGTGACCCTCGACAGGAGACTGACTTTCCGTAGCCACATCCGTAGGGTACGCAACCGCGCGTTGTTCGTGCTAGGAAGGCTAGGGCCGATGATCAACAAGTTTAGTAAAATGTCACTTAGGAATAAGCTGACACTCTACAAGACTTGTGTTCGTCCAATCATGACATATGCAAGTGTAGCATTCGCTCACGTGCCTATGTCATCGCTCAAGCCGCTTCAGGTCATTCAGAATCGTTTTCTCCGAAGGGCGACTGGTGCCCCGTGGTACCAATCGAACCTCAGCCTGCACCACGACATGGAGATTAGCACCATGTATGGTTTCTTTAAGCAGGCTGCCAGACGTTATTTTGATAACGCTCCCCACCATAGGAATCCGTTAGTTAGGAAGGCTGCTGACTACGTCCCCATCCCTCCCCCCTCTGTCGTTACTCGGCGCTCACTGATTAGGGGCCGCACGGTCCGGCGTCCTAGGCACACACTCACGGACCCGGACGACGAAATCACAGCGTCCATCGAAAGATGGAACGCTGCGCTTTCGGCGTCCAACACATCGCGTACACTTCAGCGTTCCCGCCGGCGGGGACGTCCACCGCGAGACAACACAGACACATACAGTCCGCTTTCGTCCCGGTACCGCCGCATACCGGGTAGAGTCAGTCCGACGCAAGTCGGGCCTAGCTGAGTTTCTTGCTGGACTCTTCTCAGCTAGGCTAGGTTTTAGCGAACCAGCGATAAAACTCCCAGTAGTTCGATACCACTCACACCCCAGATTCGGTTGATACCGTTCAACCAATCTCACTGGAGCGCAAACTCTTAGAGTATTCCAGTGTACAAACTCCCCCGCGTGGTCGTGCCGGAGGCTTCCCCTGGATTTTCCCCAGGCCACCCTCCAACCACGCAGTTCGACCGCTATATTGGGTCCGTCCTATTATAGCAACAGTCAGGGTCAAAAAAAAAAAAAAAAAAAAAACGACGCGGAGTCGGTCTTTGCCGCTGTCCCGAGACGGTCGCAGGGGTCGACTGCACCTAGAGCGCGGCCTGGGCTTACCGAGTGCGTGCGGCTGAGACTCGACCGTAGGGCTCCTGACGGGCGCGGCCTGGGCTTACCGAGTGCGTGCCTGCCAGGACTTAGAATAGGGAGCTCAGCAAGCGCGGCCTGGGCATACCGAGTGCGTGCTATTGAGACTCCACCGGGGAATCCCTGAAGGGCGCGGCCTAGGGTACCTAGAGCGTACCCATCAGAGGATCAGATTAGGGAGCTTAGCAGGCGCGGCCTGGGCATACCGAGTGCGTGCGGCTAAGTCTCCACCGTAGCATCTTTACCGAGCAATCCGCGACCGCGTTCCCGAAACGTCCTACGGGACCCGTATCTTGCTGGTGCATGAGGCACCTGTCTAGACATTACTTAAGATAAGTGTTTATTTCAATAAAGGGCATAAAAGACCCATATTTGTTACCGAGTCAATCAGTGTTTTCTATTTACCCTAGTGGACATCCCTTCTACCCCTGAGTTAGCCTGGAAACCTTCACTACGCCCTTCGGGCGGAAGGATATGTGTGGCTCGCCCTAAGCGACAACCATCACATTTGGCGCCCAACTTAAAAACTCACGTTTTGCTAGCTCACAAGGGGTCCACTATCTGGAAACAAGTAAAGTAGAAATTTTCGCAGTTTGCACCACAGTAGCCCATCCGGCGCGTAGGAATAACTAACAATTTAATCCCGCCTAGCCCGCCGTCCGGCCCGCACCGACACCGACCCGATCACCGAAGACAAGCCCGCCCCGTCCGGCCGCGGCACCGACACCGACCCGATCACCGAAGACAAGCCTGCCCCGTCTGGCCCGCACCGACACCGACCCGATCACCGAAGACAGCGCGGCAACATCCCGCCTGCCGACACCGACCTCGCCACCGACGACAGGTTTGCACGGTCTCCTGACCACTACCGCCGAACAGGAGCAACAGTGAGTACGTTAGAAACTATAATATCTGTCACATTTGGCGGAGGTATCACATTTGGCCCAACCACTTCCGACACCCGAGGGCGAAGTCCCCACTGGAAGAACCGGCTCGAGAGATGGAGAGCGACGAAGACAGTCACAGGGCGAGAAACCTGGGTAAACTCATAACAGAATGGAATTTGTCATTCAGGACAGTAGACAACGCAGTCGAGTTTATAGAGAGGCTCGAAGAACTGATGTCGGCAAGCGCCATCGAGAAGGATGACGTGCTACCGGCCCTACCTCGAATCTTACAAGGTAAAGCATTACTATGGTACCGAAACAACGATAAGTCGTGGCGAACATGGGATGAGTTCCTGACATTGTTTAAGTTATGCTACTTCCCAAGCAATTATGAAGAGGACCTCATAGAAAGGATCGTAGCGAGGAAGCAAAGGTACGGAGAAACCTTTACAAATTACCTGACCGACCTGCAAACGTTAATGCGCAGATATAACAGACTCACAGAGAGTGAACAGATATACCGGATCCATGAGAATATGTTACGACAGTATAAGTTATACATCAAGAGACAGGACTATGATAGTCTTTCCGGACTCCTCAGACTCGCCACAGAATACGAACGCATATCCACAACGCCAGAAAGAAATCGCTACGTAAGCAACAGAGACGCAGGTACAGACGTGGCGAGGACAAGCCAGAAAGAGCAATGGGTTCAGCACCAGGCACCAGCATACCCAGGACCGAGCAGAGACAGGTACCAGACTCAGGAGAAAACCCCACACAGCACCAGACCAGAGAAGGGAGCACACACGAAGGTACATCCCAACTACGACACGAAAACCTGCTGCTGGTCGTGCGGAAAGCCTGGTCATAATACAAGGGACTGCCGACGACAGATGTTCTGTAGCGGATGTGGAACGATGGGTGTCCTAAGCACGAGCTGCTGCAGGCAAAACTGGCAAGGAAGAGATTCTGTGGGAGCAGCCAACGACCAGAACAGACAGGATAACAGGCTATATGTGGATGTACGCATAATAGGCCATAAACACCGATGTTTGGTAGATACCGGCGCGACAAACACGTACATAAACCAGGAAATATACGAGGAGTGCTTAGCTCAAGGCGCGTTAGTAAGTGACACAACAAGAGAAGTGATCCTGGCAGACGGAAGAACCACACAAGTGGGAAATAGCATCCTAGTAGACCTGGAAGTAAAACACGCGAAGATAAAACATTGGGTAAGAGTACTACCATCAGCATCATGCACGATCATAGGCATGGATGTGCTGAGGCGAGTAGGAATGAAAATTACCTGGGCAGGAGATGAAATAGAACCGGCAGAACATAATGAGCAACAACAAGCACTACCAGAACCAAGTACAAGTCCTGAAACACAGGCCAAGGCACCCGTAACAACCGAGACCAACGGGGAGGACATGACACCCGGGGTCAGCAATGATAACCAAGAAAAACAGACACAACCGGCCGAACCATCACATTTGACACCAGCGCACCTAGACGAAGACCTTGACACAATGCTTAAGCAATAAATATGCAATAAATAAATAAATAAATAAATAAATAAATAAGTACCAGTTTGGACTATGCGAAAAGAGCCCCATGGGTAACACCTGGGTGGAACACAAGATAAAACTAAAACATAACGAACCGGTAAAACAGAAATATTACCCCAAAAATCCAAAACAGCAACAAATAATAGACGAACACGTCAAACAAATGCTCGAACAAGGTATCATCGAGAAATCCGATAGCCCATATAGCTCACCAGTAGTCCTAGTGAAGAAGGACGATGGGCAGTACAGGTTCTGCATAGATTTCAGGCAAATCAACGAGATATCCGAAAAGGACGCGTACCCGCTACCACAAATCGACGATACGTTAGAAAAGTTAAGGAACGCACAGTACTTTTCCAAGTTAGACCTAAAGAATGGATACTGGAACGTAAAGCTCGAGGAAGCCAGCAGACCAGCAACAGCATTTACGGTACCAGGGAGAGGTCTATACCAGTTCAAGGTCATGCCGTTCGGACTCCACTCGAGCGGCGCCACGTTTCAGAGACTGTTAGACAGGGTAATTGGACCCGAATTAGAACCGAATGCCTACGTATATTTGGACGACATTATCGTGTGCAGTGCAACCCTGAAAGAACACATACAACATTTACGAGAGATATTTGAAAGGATACGCCGCGCAGGACTACAAATCAACAAGAAGAAATGTGAGTGCGCAAAATCCGAAATAGAATACCTGGGACACACGGTCACCAGGGAAGGCATAAAAACAAACGAAGCAAAGGTCAGGGCAATAAAAGAGGTAAGAGCACCGGAAAATACAAGAGAACTAAGAAGGTTCCTTGGAATGACATCCTGGTACAGAAAGTTCATACCGGGATACGCAGAAATAACAGCACCTTTAGTTAAACTACTAAAGAAAGACGAGAAATTCATATGGCAACCGCAACAACAAGAAGCAATCGACAAAATTAAGCAGATCCTCACAACAGACCCCGTATTAACCAGAGCAGATTTCTCAAAACCATTTACATTACAAACCGACGCAAGTGATGTCGGCTTAGGGGTAGTACTCCTACAAGAACACGACAATATACCGAAGGTCGTGATGTACGCCAGCAGAACCCTAACGCCACCCGAGACACGGTATTCCACGACAGAGAAGGAGTGTCTAGCGATAGTATGGGGGATAAGGAAAATGAGACCATTCTTGGAAGGCTACCACTTCAACGTAATCACCGATCACCAGGCGCTCAAATGGTTAAACAAACTAGAAAATCCCTCAGGAAGGTTAGCACGCTGGGCGCTGGAACTCCAACAGTACCAGTTTGACATAGTCTACAGAAGCGGAAAACAGAACCTAATAGCAGACGAACTGTCACGGAACCCTATTTGTACGGCCGAGGAACGGGAATGGATCGAAGAACGTCGAAAGCAAACCGAAGAGACCGGATACCAGTCACAGGAATACTGCACGAGAGAGGGAAAACTATATAAAAAGAGAGTAAACCGCGCATACCACGACCTGGCAGACCCAGCGTCAGAGTGGGCAGTATGTGTACCAAAAGAGGACAGAGAACAAGTAATCAGACAGAACCACGACGTACCGAGCGCAGGACACCAGGGGAGGGCTAAAACAATTAGGAGAGTAACACAGAGATATTACTGGCCGGGAATGAGGCGCGACATAATAAACTACGTAAAGAGATGCGACACCTGTCAAAGGAACAAAGGCTTACAACAAAAGGAATATGGCTTAATGCACATAAAGAGCGCGGAGTGTACCTCGAGGGTGGAGCCGCCCTGCAGCAGACGCCGGAGAGCCGCCACCGGGACCCAGAACCACCGCCACAACCAGCCTTCCAGGCCTGGCGCACCGGACCGCCGGAGGACCAGCTCGAGGGCGACGAGGTCCTCAGCGGCGACCGGGGGGAATACCTCGCATTCGTCAAAGAGGAGCTGGGAGAGGACGGCCAGACGGACGGGGAGCCCCACCTGGAGGGAGTCGGGCCAGGCACCGACCCGCGCCGTCGGCGCCGATCGGGCAGAAGGCGGAACGGCGGGCAAAAGCGGGGCATAGTCCGACTAGCCCCAACAAAGCAAGGGCCGCGGGGCTGACTTTGTGTTTTTTTTATAGTGTTTTTTTTTTTTTTCATTTTTTTTATCTATTTTCCACATAAAGTTTTATTTTATTGTTGTTAATGTTCAGTAGTTAGGAGTTATTAAAAGGAAATACTCAAAACAACAGCATTTCATTTTGATTGTGGGAAAAGTGGTACTATCAACATCCAAAACCGGCACGAATGAGACGTCAGTATAGTTACATAGTTAGGTAGATAGTTATTTCAAACGTTGATAGAAACATTAGGTTTACACGTGAATACGTGATTAAAGAAAACAGCCGCCCAACGCGGCGTAGTTATAGTTAGTTTGTGTTATCAAACATAAGAGAAGTACAGGAGTACTTATCCGGTGTACATGTAAGTCCCAGACAGCGAAAACATAATACATAACCAGGTTACAGAGCTAATACATACATTTAAACGTTTTAATACGTCCAGGAAAAAACAAAACTATCCCGATAGTTAGTTAATTACATCAGCCGGCAACAACGGAGTAGGTACAATAACAAGTCACAGTTTACGCTGGCTTAGGAATGCACGCTGTTGTAAGGGACAAATAGGTAGTTTGCATTCAATAACGTTTATCAACAACAAAAGGGAAGGCTTACTAGTTATTAACCGAAAACTAACACTACAAACTTGTAGTTAGGAGTTTAATTATGATTTAGTTTCTTTAAGTTTTTCAATATGTAGGTAAATACCGGGGTAATGGGAAGCACGAGCCGAAGCCAAGTGCATCTCATATATTATTCGTTTGTTATCGTACTTCTCACTTTAAACGAAAAGATAAGATACCGGGTTGCCGAAATTAACATTTCCTTGCAATAAAAGTAATGTCAGGAGAAAGGCATTTACATTTAGCTGACAAAGTAAAACATTTGATACATTAGCGCAAAAACGCGTCACGCCGCCACCAAGGAATCCTGTAATTTCTTTTATTTCGGCGATTTTTCCCCCCTAGGTAAAAATCTCCTGGACGGGGGAGGCAATGCGACGGTCCAACCTCGCAACACGGGCCGCAGCGCGCGTCGCACGACACGCGCCAGCCACAAGTCGCCGTCCGGCTACACCGCCGCCGCCGCGGCGGCGCCAGCGAAATCCAAGTCGGAGGTCCGGCTACCACGCGCTACCCGAACACATGGAGCCGGCCGCATCGCGTCACACGCACACACCGGCGCCGGTCGACCGTATAAAAGGGAGCGCGCGCGGCGACGCGGCCAGTCGGTCTTTGCCGCTGTCCCGAGACGGTCGCAGGGGTCGACTGCATCTAGAGCGCGGCCTGGGCTTACCGAGTGCGTGCCTAGGTATTTAGGTAGGGAGTTCTCAGCAGGCGCGGCCTGGGCTTATAGAGTGCGTGCCTAGGTATTTAGGTAGGGAGTTCTCAGCAGGCGCGGCCTGGGCTTACCGAGTGCGTGCGGCTGAGACTCGACCGTAGGGCTCCTGACGGGCGCGGCCTGGGCTTACCGAGTGCGTGCCTGCCAGGGCTTAGAATAGGGAGCTCAGCAAGCGCGGCCTGGGCATACCGAGTGCGTGCTGTTGAGACTCCACCGGGGAATCCCTGAAGGGCGCGGCCTAGGGTACCTAGAGCGTACCCATCAGAGGATCAGATTAGGGAGCTTAGCAGGCGCGGCCTGGGCATACCGAGTGCGTGCGGCTAAGTCTCCACCGTAGCATCTTTACCGAGCAATCCGCGACCGCGTTCCCGAAACGTCCTACGGGACCTGTATCTTGCTGGTGCATGAGGCACCTGTCTAGCCATTACTTAATATAAGTGTTTATTTCAATAAAGGGCATAAAAGACCCATATTTGTTACCGAGTCAATCAGTGTTTTCTATTTACCCTAGTGGACATCCCTTCTACCCCTGAGTTAGCCTGGAAACCTTCACTACGCCCTTCGGGCGGAAGGATATGTGTGGCTCGCCCTAAGCGACAACCATCACAAGTGGTAGGTGTACTATCTCCCTTAATTTAAGAAGAGTGCACGACTGGGAAGAAGAGACTCGTTTATGTAACTAGCTACTAGGACGAAATTATGAATTACTAGCTTCTGCCCGCGACTCCGTCCGCGTGGAACTCGTTTATATTATATCGTAGCTCCATACAAACTTTCATCCCCCATTTTCACCTCCTTAGGGGACGATTTCCGGGATAAAAATTACCTTATGCTCTTCCCGGGATTCAAACTATCTCCATACTTTAAGTCATATCAATCGGTTCAGAGGTTTAAGCGCGAAGAAGTAACAGACAGACAGACACACTTTCGCATTTATAATATTAGTATGGATGCATTGAGGAGTAAAACTAAGACATTGATAATGTTCAAAACATGCATCCACGTCTTCCTTAGTTTAGGTATTCAAATATGGAATAAACCTGCCTCTGTTTCTCTATTAACTGAATTTGTCATATCCTCTAGCTGCCCACCATAAAAGTTGTTTTAATACTACGACGAGGGTGGCAACCAAGGCTGCACTTATCCGTCCCAACCCTCAATCGTCGAATAGAGAAATTTTAATCAACTATGATAAAACAGAGTTCAGTTTGTCCTGTTTAAAAATCGAACACAAAACAAATGCAACCTGACCCCGTATCATGGTCGGCCTTATCACGGGGTAAGTGACGAGATAGAGCGTCCGTCTCGTTCTATTGAATATATATTTGGAGTCGGCCAGTGACGGACGCTCTGTCTTGTCACTTATCGTGTGATAAGGCCGTCCATGCTACGGGATCTGTTCCAATTCAGAATGGTATAAATTCTATTGAACATGCCTGTCGAGCTAGAGATTAAGAAAACTGCAATGCTTCATTAGTTTAGGATCTAATTCACCCTATCCACTCTGTTTAAATTAATGTGAAGTATCAATGTACCTTTCCTCGTATATTATCTTTATGCTATCGTAATAACATATAGAACAGAGATGCTTATTCCACGGAGCAAGTATTCCAAGTCAATATGACGAGTATATGAGGGCAAGTTGATAGAAATCAGTTGAAGGTCGCAGTAAATAATTGTGTACCCAAACGATCGCAAATGTGTCTATCATAATAATCATTCATTCCGAGTAAGGAATTAAATTCACAGAAAGTGCATGCTGAATTAAATAGTTTAAAAGACAAGCTTGAAGCCACTACTTCATTGTAGCCCAAAAAGTTGCGTGCACTCAACATTTTAATAGTAGCATCCCAATAGATTTATGAAAATATTTTTTATGTCATTAGGAACATATTCATTCAAAATTGTGATACCCATAATTTTAATACACGAAATAAAAATAAAATAGCAACACAGGTCTTTTACGGGTCAATGTATCCATTTTTATAACAAATTACCTAATGAAATTTTGGCTAATTGGCTGTACCCTTTCCAGCTCTTCAAAATGACATGACTTGTAAAAGTGCCATTAAAGCCTACTTGCAGAATAAAATTATTTTTTTTATCATTTATTGGTTGCAATCTATTGATAGATAGCAGGTTATAGATATACATGGTAGATAAACTTGTCTTTATCAGAAAACTGTGAATCATAATAGCTAATGTCAAAATTTTCACCAGACCCTTATTTTACCAATTGTCACCTGCCTATGATAATCCGACCTACCAGTGGCGGAGCGCTTATACAAGCCGATTCTCACCGACTTGGCTAAAATTTATTTTTAAGCAAGCCTGTAGTTATTTACTATAAACTTTTTAATAACTTTTTTGTTGCGGGTTGCCCATCGAACATTTTCACGTGTCGCCACTGCGACCTACATTGCTAGGTCGAAATAGTTGCCATTGGCTGTCTTAATAATTTACTGGCCTTTGTCTAAGCTGGGCACTTGGGTTTTGGATTAAGAAAATCAATAAGCTGACTTAATCTTATTAAAGTTACTTTAACTGTTACTTAACACGTTCACTATACAACCACCCATCGGGCGCTCTGTTCGTAGGCGCCTTCCTCTACTTAGCGGGCAGCTAAGGAATGGGCTACGGATTTGTTGACAATTAATGTGTTTAGGTTGTACAGTAAATTTGAATATCAAATGAGATTATCAGACTACAAGGAAGCCACGGTAGCCTAGTAGTTCAGGCATTCGGCTGTCAAGCGGCGGTCGTGGGTTCGAATCCTGGCTCGTACCAATGAGTTTTTCAGAACTTATTATGTACGGAATATTTACCGTTAGCTTTTCGGTGAAGGAAAAAATGGTGAGGAAACCGGTCTAATTCCAATAAGGTCTAGTTTTCCCTCTGGGTTGGAAGGTCAGATGGCAGTCGCTTTCGTAAAACTAGTGCCTATGCCAAATCTTGGGATTAGGTGTCAAAGCGGACCCTGGCCTCCTTTAGGGTCACAACCAGGAATAACGCTAGGAGAATGATGACTATCAGACTACAAGGACAATGTCATCTTATCAGACATAATAGGCAGTTCACTGACTTCTCAAAGCTAATTATCTAATAAAACCAGATTATTTTTAAAGCAGCTAATGAAGCTAATCCCTACTGTAACTATTAGAAATAAAATGATTAATAAGCTTTTACAACAGTTATTTATCATACTTCTGAATGATTGTTTCCATAACGGAATAATTTTGTCAAGTAAATCATTCTTACTTTAATTTAGTTATATTATATTATAGTATTATTAATCTTGTAAAACTACATTTCAAAATATTACAATTGTTACAGTTTTCTATTAAACGATGAAATAGTATTATATTAACTTTGTAAAGTTAATATTCGTTGAATAATAATAAATCAAGTAATAGTGTCATTACTTCAAATATTTCCGACAAATGAAAATTCTGCATTAATTTTAATTAAACATTCTAGTAATCCTAGGCATCCTGGAAATTGCAGATTCTTTTGGCAGTGAATTTTTATTACTTACGCCCATCCCTCTAGTTTCAAAATATGCACCCCAAGATAAATGGGCATTTCCATTTTATGACCCTTAAACAGATAGTTATGTATAGTAACAAAACGGACAAGTTAGACATGACTGAAACATCACTTCAATTAACTTTAACCTGCCATTTTAAATTAATACCCTACCCTACTTCTTTTACAAACTGGTAGGCATACTAAAAGAGTAGTAAAACATATGTAAGTGTGGAATTCTAGTTTAATTTGAATACCAAGATCCAAATCACTGGATTCCATTGTTCCACTGATTTATCAATACTACACAATGGTAAACCACTAGCCATACAATATTATAGTATTTAGCACAGTTCAGTTCTATTGTCTAGAATACCTACAGTCAGCTGCAAAAAATGTATGATTTAATCCTGTCATAAATATGTACCCAAACCTTAATCCGCTGACATAAGAGCAATGTGACATCTATCAGTAAGTTTTATGCACTCTATAAAATGAAGAGGACAATTTACTCATTCTTTTGTTAGGGCTCTATTGAAGCGTGTCATGTACACCTCAGGTGCCCCCGGGGCTGACGCTTACCTCTCTCAATTGCCCGAGAATTTACGGTAATGCAGTTAGTGTTATGAAAACAATGCCAAAGCAGGTCTGCTTGAGGGGTTTTTTTGTAAATATCTTAGTTTAGTTTGATCCTTCATGTTTGTGTATAAGTATTTTAAGTATAAAATTTTTTGAATTGAATTTTACTATAGTAAGCACCAGTTGAAAAAAAAAGAAATGTAAACAAACAATGTAAATTCTATGTCCAGTTCGTTCACTGTGCAGGCTTCCCGTCTATGGAATGCTCTCCCCTTTAACATGTGACAGGCTCAAAGTAAATTTTTCATTCAAGCACAAGCATTCTCGAGATTAAGACTTGTGGTAGATTTTAGTAGCAGGTATTATATTGTATTATATTATATTGTATTTTTTATATTTGTAATATGTGAACATCTTGGAGGGCAAGATCAAGAAGAAGAGGAAGACCCAGACATACTTACACCAGCCAAATAAAAGAGAATGTGGCTGTCGAGTCATATGAAGACGTGAAGAGGCTAGCAGAGGATAAAAATCTGTGGCGGTTACTCCGCCAACAAGAGCCTAGCTCTTAAATAGATGATGATGATGATGTAGTAAGTGATATTCATGCAATATTAAATTATAATAAGATTGTATATCATATCATATTATATTTATTGGAATTATCCGTATAACATACTACTACTTTTCCTGTCTTTATTTCTGTGTTGTTCTAATATCCTGCACCAGCTATGCTCAATTTCTGTTTGGCCTAAAGGTTGACTGGTAGAGAATGCCTTATGGCATTAAGTCCGCCTTTTGTACTTGTACCTTGTTACTGTGCAATAAAGTTTAAATAAATAAATAAATAATGTATTGAATTTGACATTTAATATGTCAAATTCAATACATTGTTTGTTTTCATATTTTTTTCGTTTTCAACAGGAATTATAAATGATTAAGTACTTTAGTCACTAAAACACTTAGAACTGATTAATTGCCTGAAATAAACTATTCCAATAATTGTAGCCCAAACAAATAGGAAAATGAATATATTTCGATTTAGATCAATCAATCTCATCTGAAACCTAGGCAGACTTGTATTCTGCTATTAGCAATAGAAACAAATTTTATTTCCTAATTAATTAAATTCCACTTGTTTTAAACCACAAATAAAATATTTTTTGTATTTTAATTTAAGATTTCCTACAATACTTGATTCCTAATTCCTAATGAATTTTTCCTGTATGTTGTCATTAAAAAATAATCATGCTCATACCACAAATATTAGCCCTTCCTTGTATCTGAACTTGGAAACATCAGGTGTGTCATCAATAGTGTGCGGAGTTTCGGTGGCAAATTTCACACAGTGGATAATGGAGTCGTTTTTATGATTAACTTTTTAAGATTTGAATGAATAAATTATTCATTTACCTGAAGTTCTTACAATACAACAAATACAAATAGCCTTTATTCACTGACAGTTACAGTTTGGGAAATATTATTTTATTTTATTTGTTTTATTGCGTCAGGTTGTCAGTTTTCACTGACATAGGCCTCCTCTAAAGTTTTCCAAGATTATCTGTCTTGTGCCAGTCTTGTCCACTTGGGCGGGAAGTCATCTTCCCATCTTTTGTGTTGTCTTCCCCTTCCTCTTTTCCTGTATACTGGAAACCAGTCTGTAATATGTCTGGTCCATTTTTCTATTTAGTTTCTAACCATATGGCCAGACCATTTCCTGAAGTTCTTAGTATGACATTAATTAGGTAGGTACTCATCCCGACTGTTTAGGTAACATGTTTCTCCGTATGTAATAAGTAAAAATAAATAAATTTATTAAACAATGTTTACCTAAATACTTGTGTTATTTAGTAGTCCTGTGTTACCGTGGTACAAGTGGGTAATGCTCACAAGATAATTTATAAGGAGTATTATGCAAAATTAATCTTTTAATCATTATTCGTTTAATCAAAAAAATAGTTAGGCGACTCCATTTACCTCTGTGAAATTTGCCACCGAAACTCCGCACACTAGTCATCAACTACAAAAAATATATTTTAAAACATGTTAGTCATGATCTTAATCATACAGTGACTCACCAGCTCTGAGATAAACTCCTTATTGCACACCAGTATATGGAAGGCCCTGCTGCAATTCTTCACACAAGTCTCCAAGACTGTGAGAGTGTACATCACTACTGTGTAGTTTTTCCCCGCACTTTGGGTCAGTCTTTTTCTGATTGCCTTAATGGCATCCTTAGGCCCATCTGCGGTGCTGTTTATGATATCACATATTTCCATGTTAAGTGCCCAGTTTTCAGATGGAAGAGAGCCATCTGTAGCTTGTTCTGAAAGTTGATAGGGTGTTTAATAAAAGCAAAATACAAAGAGTATGACCAAAAAACCAAGAAATTTAAATTTCTTAAGTGGCACCCTATATGGTTGATAGCATCCTGTAACATAAATGTAGCTTTGAAATTATTGGTACTCTGAGTATAATTGAAAATAATTATTTTATTCATAGTCACTACATTAGGTACTACAGTAAAAGCTTTTTCATGTTTATCAAGTAATGAATGAGGGTCAAAGTTATTAGCACCTAAGTGAGCTTTATGCTATACAACGACATATATAAAGCAATAATACTTCATTATTCCAACAAGTTGTTCGCTTCTGAAAGAATCACAAAATAAACAAATCACCTTGTGACGAAGAGAAACTTGTGTTTCTGAGATAAATAGTGCGCAACAAAAAGGAAAGGACACTGATCACATAAACTTTTCCAGAAGGTGTTCCCGCTGAACTTGATAGTTGTGTAGTTACTCACCTATTTTTTGGCCCACCGGCGTAGAAAACGGATTTCCTACACCAAAAAAGGACATTTTCACGGATTTATTGAATATTTATCAAAAGAGGTTTCACCGATTTCACTTGTCACTGCAAAACGCAGAAATGTCAAAATACAGGGTCACCCGGATGGAAAGTTTTATGGCCAATATATATATTTTATTTTAATAGCTTGACAAGTAATGATTGGTTCGTATATAGTATAATAATACATGAAATTAACATAAATATAAGACATACAAGTATAAATGATTAAGTAATGTTTCATTTGTGCATCTAAAAATTCAAAAATTATAAGTATCCAAATACCAGCGTTTTGTTTTTCCTCCATATAGTAGTATCATTTGCCCGTAAAAATGTTGGTGCAGTAAATAAACGTCAATAGGAAATGTATGGCGCGAACATTTGAGAATACCTAAAAGGTAATGTTTCCCTGCAACCAACAAATAGTTACCACACAAGTTACATACTTTCAAAGTTCGTAATATAGATGATGAAATATTATCAACAGTTTATATTGCCACTAGGTGACTTTATGGAATAAGTTCTCTATTTGAAACATTTATTTTCTAAAGTATATACAAGATGATAACTATAACATTAACTAAATTAAATTAAAGCTAAGTTAAATCTAATAAAGGCCCTCGAGGCATTGTACCGAGGATGCTGGCGGCATTTCCTCGCTGAATTGGAATAAGTAGGTATGTTACTTGGTTACTTGGCAACCCGCGATATTGTCAATAAACATAATTTGTAAACACATCCAAAGAACACATCCTTGTCAACAGTGAAATAGTTAAGTTTATTAAAAGATCTTATTCATCAAAATGGAAGAGGAGACGAAAAAAACAGAGAAAAAGTCTTTGAACAGTCTGATCATCCATCCTGCCATTGAACCTGGAGTCATTGATAATGCTATGATCACCCGCTGCATTCTGGAGTATGGTAAGTAGGTAGGTATAACTGTCCATTGGACCCACAAAGACAAAGCTCTGAAAAAATATAAGCAACCAATAAACGAACTACTACTTAATTGGTTGTTTATATAATGTAATTTGTTTCTTTGTAAATGGGTTCTTTAAAACGGCTTTAACGATTTCGATGAGATTTTATAAGTCTCTTTCTCTTGTCAGATATAGAAAATACTGTACATACTTACACCAACTGTGTACGTAGGTATTACCTTACCTATCTATTTATTTTACGATGCATGATCAATGCGAGTTACTGAATTCTTATTCATTTCTCATTACTGAGATTTAACCTTTGCGTAGCAGAATTTAAGTGATGACCGGTCTCGGTCTGAACATCTCATTGGACTAACTATGACCTCTAGAATGTTTACCTTAATATCGTATTGCCAGTTAATAATAGGTGCTTACTAGGTACCAACATTGCTCACAGGCCCTAAGGAGGAAGCCGGACGATTATTCGCCGAGGAGGGTGTTCACCTAGACGAAGCTTTCATAGTTCGACTGGAATTCCAGAACATTCTCAGAATCGACCATCTCTGGATGCTCACGTCTCTCAGAAAACTCACTTTAGCTCACAATTGTATTGAAACAATTGAAAACTTGCAACTGTTGACTGGTCTAAATGAGTTGGATTTGTCTTTCAATTATATCGAGAAGATAGAAAATTTGGATGAGCTCGTTAATATTGAGGTGTTGACGCTCTTCCACAATAGAATAAGGAAATTGGAGAATATGGAAAAGCTGGAGAAATTGCTGGTGTTTAGCATTGGCGATAATTTGATTGAAGACTATAAAGAGGTAGGATACTTACGAGAGTGTATCTACATCTACGAGATTTATGTAAAATTATTAATATTGTTGTGTTCATTTTTTTTTGAAGTTATTAGTAAACTTTATTTCGGGACAGAAAGAAAAAAAGGTCCTTATAAAGCATACCTTTTAAAGTTTAAACAGAGTCAATGAAATGTTCAAGTTTTTAATATCCTTGAGTCTAAAAAATCGTGTACAGATTAATAGGAGAGGAGACGCTACACGAGCGAAATCGGCAGGCCTGCATCAGAGAATAAGTACCTATACTTATAATAGTACTACCTGCATGCAGTCTTGCCGCGTGATTCGGCCCGTGTTGATACGTGTCGGAACTGGTGTTGGTACTGGAACATGTATCGAAACACAGCTTAGCACATCTCTGATTCTCTGCTCGGCTATCTATCACAGGACGGCCCTTCTACCTAGCGTTATCCCGGCCTTTGCCAGGGTCCGCTTTCCTCCACTTTCCTATCCGTCTCTTCTAAGCGCTCTAATTAGAAAGTGACGGATAGTATATATGTCGCCGTGACACAGCTCGCGGACCGTCCTGTCATAAGTACCCGTGCTGGGTGATGCGAAGCCTAACAAGGGTGAGTCATGTTAAACACATATTCAGATGGCGTACCTCCGCCGATTTCGCTTCCTTCGTTCAGTGAGCTTCAAGGGCAACCCGTGCTGCGACGACCCTATGACCTATGAGTTCCTCAGGTCAGCTTTGGTGCGGGTCACGTATTTGGATTACAAGACAGTGACGGAGGAGGAGAGGGAGCAGGGGGCGGCGCTTTTCAGGTAAAGACTGTAGGAGGAAACAGTTTTGACTACCGGTAGTACCGGTGTTCTTACAACAAAATATAGTATTAGTAGGTACTTATCCTCATTTATTTTATTACACCCGTTGGGACGTACTTTTACCAGACCACAAATTGACCTTCGTACCACCTAACGTACCTACCGTGTTAACAAATTTGATTGCATTGGCGAGACTTTTATTTTATGTAACTGCTCTACCCTATCATTTTCTTGAACATCTGTCACTTTAGATACTTACCTATTTTTTCGTTTATTCTTCCTAAGACTCGGATCAGACGTCTCCTTGTAGTTCTTGCCCTTCACGTCCAACCAACCTTTATTCCCGTAGGGTCAGAGATCCCGTATGTATGCAAGCCTACTTTTTTCAGAGGTTTGCTTCGAAAGCTTGACGATCAAGATGAGAAGGCTGAAAAAGAACGCGTCGCCCGCGAGGAATACGACGCCCGCGTCGTGTTTTATGCAATGTCGTTCGTGGAATATTTGGCTGGACCAGAGCTCATAGAGTCCATGTTCGTGAAAGACCCCGACGGAACTCTTCTGCTGAAAGTGGGAGGGGAGTTGTTGGGGTTCTTTGATGAGTAAGTCGTCCTGAATCCGTCCAGCACGAGGAATGGTCATAATAAAATTACATTTGAGGCGTATTCAGACGGTCCTTCGTGACGGACTCATAGCTATCATATATCGCTATCTCGTTTATCCTGTAGCTTGCGGCCCACCACGCAGAACCGTGTGGATGCGCTTTAATCACGTTATAAAACATACTTAGGCCTTCATACATCAACTATTAGGCAGTATCAGAATCAGAAAGAGATAAATACGTTAGCTTATTGTTAAACAATTAAGGCCCATTATGTATTAATTAGATCAAGAGAAGTGGGTCACGTCGTAAAGGCATCACACGCATATTTGAAGCAGCCCAACTGGGGAAGTACTTAATTATAGACCGTAGCCATGACACTTCTACTTACTTGTTCTGTAGGTATGTGGTCTGGTCTCGTCTCGTGCTACTGATGGTGCGTAAGATTACCAGAGCTCCCGAGCATGCACCGTGTAGACAGTTAGGAACCCTTATTTGCCTCACTTGTTGTCAACACAGGGAAATACTCTAATCAATGATGCACTTTACACCACTGCTGGTATTGCAAGCATTCACAGCCACTGCTGCTTATGAGCTTACTAAGTATAAGATTGAAAGTCCGCTTGTTTCCACTTTCTTAAATACCACATTTTTGGTCTGACGACTAAAATACTTGAATATGCTTCGTGGATGATTCCTCCAAGTGTTTTCTCTGTTATACTTATCCTAAAGGAGCCCGGGGTTCGCTTTGACGCCTCAAGCCCAAGATTTGGTGTTATACGAAAGCGACTGCCATCTGACCTTTCAACCCAGGGGGAAACTATACCGTGTTGGGATTAGACCGGTTTCCTCACGTTGTTTTCTTTCACCAAAATACCACCATAATGGTATTAAAATATACCTTTCATGTTGTAGTACCTATTGCTAATCAAATGCGTCATCAAATTCAAGGTACAAGGAGCAATACGTGGAAACAATGGCTGGGCTGGTTGAGTTCGCTCAGAAAGCTTACAACGAGCGACAGAATGAGATCCGTCTGTTCAGAGAGCTTGTGGACAATGCCCTAGCAGATAGTGTGGCGGCGAGTAAGGTGTAAGTGTCTATATTCCACCAACAGTATTGAAGAGAAGTTCTTAAATCAAGTACAATACACGCCACATAAGTTTTGTCACACCCGTCGAACCCGTGACACCTCTGCGACGCTACTAGTATTAGCTAAAGTAAGACGCGAGCTTACGTGGCGTGTTTTGTAAGTCAACTAAAAAAAATGAGTCTATGAGTTTTTTCTTTAAATGTCCCGACCTCAAATGATACGTAAAGAACATTTAGTTGTACATATAGGTACCAGTAACTAATGAGAGGAATATTTTGTACCTCACCGTTGTTTTAAAGAAAATGTCCGTATCGGAATCACAGGTATTTTGCAGCATGTTTACTATGCAATGTACTCTTACGATGCAATGTACTTGAACATTAGAACTCTTTAAAAATTCTTAATCGGGAATCAAAATCCAGTTGTAGGGAGTCTGCATGCAAACAAAGTAATTATGCCATACATAGGTGAAATTACAAAGAATTCTATTACAAAACCTGCTGCGTGATAAATATGTGTTGCTACTACAAAGAACTGGCCGACAGCGTGACAGCGTATCGATTACTACTGGACAACTAGCGCCATCTATCGACTGCTTTTTCACAACGGCAACGTGAACAACTAGTTTAATATTACTATTTGGTTTAAAACTTAATATTTTGTGTTACATAACATTAAACGAGCACAAAAATGACTCCATTACCATCAAATAAAACGACTGCATGTTATAAATGTAAGATGACAATAAAAACGAAGGACTTTATGAAATGCTCAAATTGTTGCAAATGTTTTGACCTAAATTGCGCTGGAAAAAAATTATCAAGTAAATTTCGATCGATGACAAATGAGGACAAAATATTTTGGAAATGTATATGTTGTCAGACAAAATCTTCGAAAGCAGAAACGAAGACATTGAATAAACCAAAAAGTAATACCACAAATAGCAAATCCCCGGACAACATCACTAGAAGGAAATGTAATGTTCCTAAAATATCGAGTTCTCAAGATAATATCTCTCAAGTTTTCACAGATAACGATATTATGAGTTCCACACTTAGAGATCTAAGCACATACGAAAGCCCACGAAGTCTCCCAAGCACATCTACTTTAGAGTCTTCACAAATAGTTGCCCTAAAGATGCAAATAGAAGATCTCACACTTGAACTATCGAGCGCCCATAAGGAAATCCAGAACTTAAATACTGAGAATAGTTTCTTGCAGAAACAAGTTGACGACTACAAAAAAAAGATTAGTATATATAGCACACTACTGAAGGACAATACTCCTTCGAAATCGCTCCATTTGTCCAATAACACATTAAAGGACTCAGCGACAGACGCAAATATGGAATCTGAAAATAAAATAAAGGAACTAGACAAAGAGGTGAATAAACTAAATAATACAATCAAAACATTACAACGAAAAATTAGTAGGTAATTTATTGTCAACGAATAAAACAATCAAACGGAAATCTGATGCACTAATAAATAAAGAAATAACTCTTTCCCGCATTCAGCAGTCTACCAAAGCCTTGGAAAAAACTGTTCAACGCCTAGAACAAAAGATTGTTGAAACTTCATCTTCTGAAAAAAGCTACTCAGCATCAACAAAAAATCAAACGGTATGTGAACAGAGTACCATTCCTAAAAGAAAGAACACAGCAGACACTGTAAATAGACCACACAAGCCGAAACTGCTGCTTCTTTCGGACTTCCACGGTGCAGAATTACTTCTACCACTTTCTAAGATGAGAAGGAATGACTATGACTTCTCTGCAGACATAATACAGCACGGAACAACTGAGCGAGTGTTGCAAAATGTGCAAGATAAAATAATTCATTTTAAAAAAAGTGACTGTCTAATCATAATGTGCGGAGGCAGCGATTACAACGCCACGCCACTAAAGACTGTATTAAGGTTTTTAGAAGATACTGTGAAAAAATCTATACATACTAATGTTATAATCTGTGACATACCCTATTCGATAAACTATTCCTCTGAACACTATAACAATTTTGTAAATAAGCTCAACTCTGCAATGCATAGTAAATTTACAAACTTGTCACATGTATGGCTTCAACCTGGTACTATTTATTTCGGAAAAACTGATTTCCAAAATAATGGCAATATACTTAACTACAGGGGAAAATACAAGTTAGCGCAAACAAAATATTAAGATGTGTAAACGAAGCATTCTATAATAATAATAGTAATAATTGTACTTTTTTATAAATAACCACCGTCAGATGTCAAAATAATCCGTGTATTAATAGGAATGCAAAAAATTAACTCGTTACCTACAATAATATATATGTTCTTCATCAAAATATAAATGGAATTATAAACAAAGCAAACATATTGTGTGTTCATTTACAAGAGTTCATGGAAACTGGAAAACAAATCGACGCTATCTGTATAACAGAGCATAATATGAAGTCGGGTGACGAGGTACATTTGACCATTCCAAAATATAGATTAGCATCTTGCTTCACTAGAGAAAATAGGAATGGGGGATCTTGCATATTAATACGAAATGGCCTAAAATTCAATATTTTAAACGAAGTCAACAAAACCTCAATCTCAAATGTTATGGAGTGCACATGCATTGAATTGACTGATCATGGTATTATTTTACTCTGTATTTATAGAATCCCTAATAAGTGTTCAAGGGCAATCAATCTTTTTCTAAATAAACTAGAATATATATTAAATAAAATTTGTTATACCAGGAAAAAGATAATAGTATGTGGCGATTTCAACATTGATACCCTCAAAAGAAATACGCACTGTAAGGATTTTGAAAATCTCTTACTTAGCTATAACTTGAAATTAGGTATATCTCAACCGACCCGGCTGTGTAGTGGAACATGTATTGATAATATTATCCACAATATCAGAGGAAGCAAGACAGAAGTATTGGAACTTGCTCTCTCGGACCACACAGCACAATTACTTAAATGTCCGGTAAAGAAAACTTGTTCTCTCACGCATTGGTATATAAAAAAAGTAGATATGTGTGATGAAAATATTAAGAAATTTATAAATTGTCTCGACAATCTAAATTTTTATGATGTTTTTATTACAAATGACCCAAATGAAGCGTTTAATAGTTTTATCACATCATTTACATTATTCTACAGGCTGTGTTTTCCAATTAAGAAAGTAAAAATTACTAATACCTGTAAGCCTAAATGGATTATAAAAGGGATCAGACTCTGCTGTAGACGAAAAAGACAAATGTTGTGGAAATATAGACTGTCATCAGATCCTGATAGTAAGATGTTATTTAAATGTTATTCCAAGAGACTGGCAAAAATAATTAATTCGACCCAAAGGGCACAGAATGACCATTATATAAATACATCCAATAATAAGACAAAAGCAACTTGGAAAATTATTAATAATTCTAAAGCTAAGCAGCCTGTAGAAAACATTGAACAAATAACATTGAATGGTAATGTTATAACACACCCAAAACGCATTGCAGAAGCTTTTAATAATTATTACATTGACCAAGTATATCGATTTAATCAGTCTAGTGACAACCAAAATTACAATAGAATGAATACAATGACATCCAATAAATAGCAATTCAATGTTTATGCAACCCACTACTCCGGATGACATACAATTAATAATACAGGGCCTTAAAAGTACGAATAGTGTCGGTTATGATGGGATCCATACAAAAATCATAAAAAGAGCATGTCAAGTTCTTTCTCCAATACTCAGCTATATTATTAACCTATGTATAGAACATGGCACATTTCCTGCATATCTTAAGATTTCTGTTATAAGACCCCTTCACAAAAAAGATGACAAAAATAACATTGCTAATTATAGGCCCATTGCGTTGTTATCTATATTTTCTAAAATCATTGAAAAAGTTATATACAATCGTTTATATACATACTTCGAATGTCAAAATTTGTTTTGTGTTGAACAAAAAGGATTTCGTAAGAAAAAAACCATCAACATGGCTATATTTGATTTGCTGCAAAGTGTAATAATAAATATGGATAAAAAAGTCCCTGTGTGTGCTTTATACATGGACATGTCTAAAGCATTTGACTTTGTTGATCATAATATTCTTGTAGACAAACTGTATACTTATGGAATACGTGGCAATGTTTATAGTTTAATAAAATCCTACTTAAGTAATCGACAACAAATGACACAAATAAAAAGATTGTCTTTAGAAACAAAAACAGAATTAATCTACACATCTAGTCGCAGAGACGTTCTCTACGGTGTGCCACAGGGAAGTGTATTAGGGCCTTTATTGTTTTTGATTTACATAAATGATTTACCAAGAGCTATCGAACATCCCATGGTTCTCTTCGCTGACGATAGTACAGTGGTATTCGCAGCAAAAAATTTAGAAACATATGAAGCAGACATAAATAAAACATTAGACATTATTATACAATGGTTGACAACGAATAATTTGAAAATTAATCTGGATAAGACGAATATAATGACATTTAGACAAAAATTGCAGCCAACTAGTTTAAATATAGCTTATAAAGGACATATAATAAATGAAACTAATGTAAGTCGTTTTTTAGGGCTTAGCGTAGATAATAAGTTGACGTGGAAAAACCACATTGACATTATATGTAAAAAACTTAGTACATTTTCATATGCCTTATACAATCTTAAAAAAGTGTCCAATCAGGCATCTTTACTAACGGCGTACCACGCATATGTTACATCCACATTGAGATATGGTATCCTTTTTTGGGGTAATTCCACAAATCGGGAAAATGCATTTAAAGCCCAAAAAAAATGTCTGCGTTCAATCTGTGGAATCAAACAGCGTGACTCATGCAAACCACACTTTATTAGGTTAAAAATACTCACATTACCTTGTTTGTACATATATGAAATAGTAAATTTTGTGATCCAAAATCGAAACCAATTTGGTAAATACAAAAGTGCCCGCCTTCAGAATAAATTAAAAGCAATTTCAAGTAGTACAGCGTTATTGCAAAAAAGCATAATTGGAATGGCCCACAAGATTTTTAATAAACTACCACAGACTATTGTTGTAACTGTTGAAAATGATGTTGATATGAAACTATTAAAAGAATTTCTATTAAAAAAAGCTTATTGCTCAATTAATCAATTTTTAGCTGACATATGTACTTAATTCCAATTACTCTATTCTTTTTATTTTTAATAATGCTGACTACATCATATTTTATATTTAATTTTAACGGACTTTTAACTTAAATTTGTATTTATATATATACCTATATTGTGATATGTTGACTACCTAATGTAAATTATTTGTGAAGCATGCTGCATGCAGAAGCATGTTACAAAAATATAACTATATTTGTATGCCGCAAGGCGCCACATAGTGATACTGGAAAAATGTAATACCTAATAACTACCTATGTTGGACAAATAAATCTTTGAATCTTTGAATCTTTGAACAATGACCACATTTAAATACCCCTATAGCACTGAACTACTTGCTACTCCATTGCTAGACGGAATACTCAATGACTGCATCGATCAATAAGTTTTTATTTTGTGTTAGATTGTTTTTTTTTTTAATGCCAATAAATCTTCTTTTTACCTTGTGTTTTTCATTTTTTTTAGTATTAGGTAAAGTCGGTATACTTAACCTAATACTGCGTATATTAACAGTGTCATACTAGAATTCCAAACGAAGAAGGATAGCCAAGTGGCACAGATGCAGGAAATAATTGGAAAGTATACATCCAAGGAAGCCACGGTGGAACAACTGGAGCCCAAGATCATGGACCTGAGTGACTTGTTTAATGAAGCCTTGTACGACCTGTGGAAGGCACTGATGACTGTTGAGATGCGGCTATACGAACAGTGTGAGGTCGAGTACCATTATCGGAATATAATTAGAGAAATATAGTAACTTACCCGTGTTAGTAGCAAAGTATTTGGCTGGAAGCATTCATTCATCTGGAAAAGAAAGCTTTGGAGTAGGGTAGTAGTTTTCCTTCTGACCCCAGACTTCTTGGGATACAACTGACATAACGCGAGGAGTAATTAACCTGTGACAGAGTAACAGATGAGTTAATACTTTCAACTTAATTAGATCAGGTTGACTAGGCACACTATAAGTATTGCCAAGAGATGGTTTTCTGAATTTTCCTGACTGAGCGGTCTGAGCAGGAGTGGAATAAAGAGCAATATTTCATGAAGCAGCTCTAAAGTTGGCATAGTTCCACATTGCTTTTTCCGATTCCTTCTTAGGATATAGGTATTCTCGCCCATGAGAGATTTTTTGTTGTTGTTTAAATGCTGTAATGAGACTAAGGGCCTGTTTCACAATCGCCGGATAAAGTTATCTGCCAGTTAAAATTATTGCTATCCTTTTCGCCCGTCATATAAAAGAAAAGTGACAGCCAACATTTATCTGACGGATATGTTTTAACTGGAGATTGTGAAACAGGCCCTAAGAGTCTATGAAGTCCATCATCTGCCTTTTGGCCTCACAATCGCGACCTTTTCCCACTTTAGTATTCTGCTCACATTCTAGCTGGTAAAAAAGCAGGTTTGATAACTCTTGACCCATCTTCACAGGAGTCACGAACCCAGTTCTCGGTGAACATGACAGAAATGATCACGAAATTGTTAGAAGTATCTCGTAACGCTTTCGGCGCCTGGCGGGAGATTGAGGGTGTGTGGTCTATGCGCCAGTTTGAGACACTCTCCAAGTTGTTGGGGAATAAAGTGCTATTGGGAGATGCGCCGCCTGAATTGTTTGAGGTGAGTTCCTGCGAGCCTACAGTCCAGTTTTTTGTAAACATGACAAGAGGGTCATGAAGTAGCTAGAAGTGTCTCGTAACGCAGTCGCAGGCGGCGCAGTCTCTCCAAGTCGTTGGGGAATAAAGTACTGTTGATGTGCCGCGCCGCCTGAATTATTTGAGGTTAGTTTTTAGATCTCACGAATCGACAGTATTTTTGTTGAAATTGAACGGGCTAGAAATATCACAAAACTTCTTTAATGTCAATGAGGTGTTCACCGCCATAACCTACACCACACCTACATACTGGAGATGGCAAATTGCCATAGCAAAAAGGGCTGTTTTGGTTGCTATACTTGCTATTAACTAGTTGATTTCTAACTAGGCCATATACCTTACACTAGAAACTTTATGAAACTACGTAAAACGAAGTTACAAGTTATATTTTTTCCAAGTCCAAACAGGCAACACTGAGACGCTCGAATTTAACAGCTAGCCAGATGGACAATGTCAGAGGCGGCTCGTGACTAAATTGTATGGGTGTTCACTTGAAATAAAACAATGAAAATATATGACGTTAGCAGATTCCAGGATTCCGAAGACTCATCCGTGCACCCTTAAAGCAATTTGAAATGCACCACATAATACTACACAATCTGTTAACCTTCGTAAAATATGCCTGTTTTTGTCAACGCGGTCATTGAACACGCGTATAGACTTTCGGTACTTACGTGGAATCTAGTGCCCTGCGAATACCCCGTAAAATAGTTTGTTACTCTCATCACAACCACACAACTACGGTGTTTTCACATATTGTTCGGATTTAAACACACGCGTAAATGTTTTGGTTCTCGTCGTTCATGTTTGCCTAAGGTCAAGGTCCCTTGTCCCTTAGCCTTCAATTCAAGCCGGATTTGTAACGTTTTTGCACACTTTTAATGAACACCACATTATAATTATCCATTTTAACACTCACAAGTAGTAACAGTAAGCAAGTAAGTAGTAGCAGTAAGTACAGGCTATTTCAACACGTATTAAATGATAAATAATTGGAAAATACCCGAATTTGCATTCGCGCGCATGCATTTAAGTTGACCAGTGTTTGTTTATATAGGAGTCGCAACGTCGCGCGCAATCACTTTCGCTGTCGCGCGGCAAAATTAACCGGCAACGTGGCGTGAGCGGCGCTCCGAATTTGGCTTATTTTTCATAGAAAATCTTCTGTTTCACGCGCAGGACTGTGGCGAACTATCTCTTTCACTCTTATTGGATTTCGTATTAAGAAATGTACTGAGTCTTTTTTCTTAGGAGCGCAATCGTGAGCGCTCCGCTTGGCGCGTTACCGATGAAATGATACGGTAGGATGATGGGTATAGCGCCTACCTATGATCTTGTAATGTGTAAAGGTAATTATTTTATTGGTATTGGTACAGTCGTATTTTAAGTGGATTTTAAATAGTAATATTAATAATGAGATTAATGAGTATAATTTAGTTATAATTATTTATGGGAGTTCACTGCACCAGCGCTCCTTAGGGCGAGCCGCCTCTGGACAATGTTGCTAGTTTAGTTTTAGACTTCTAAAAATTAACTTTGTGAAATGGGTCCCGATATTAAATCCTGCACTCTGTTTAAGAGTGAGTATATGTATATGGCTATTTTAAAATATATTCCAGATCATGATGGACAGAGATGCCATGATGAACCTGGTGGCGCAGTCCTCGGACAACCACAGCCGGTTCATCGACGACCGCGAGGACCGCCTGATGACGCGCGCCAACCAGTGGAGAGACGATCTTGTGCAGGGGACCAATGAGTAAGGCTGTTGGTCATTTTAATATTATTTTGATAATGATGGGCATAGACGCCGTAATTGACCTTGTGGCGCAGTCCTAGGTCAATCACATCCGGTTCATCGACGATTGAGGGGACCGTCTGATGACGCGCGCCAACCAGTGGAGAGACGATCTTGCAAGGGACCAATGAGTTCCTTTTCACCGGTTTTGTTGAGCAGAGCGGAGGACCGTCTGTACCTACGCAAGTGCTATTAATTATTCTGCGGCAGTGGTCGGTGGTTAATTCAAATTCAAATAATTTATTTCAGGCTTGCACCCATAAGTGTTAGTAATATACAATAAAATCTTAATCTATAGTTAGTGACAAACAAGAATAACAATAACATTAACTAACTAAGTGTTGGTCGGACATGGAGCTGTGTCCGTCGACGCATGAGCGCGCAGTCCCAGCGGTCCGCGAACGCGCTCAGGATCCTGTTGGTGCTGCACAGTACGCTTACCATGAGTTTGACAATGACGGCTTACGCTAACGAGTATCGAGTTTTCTATCTGTGCATCTCTATTGCACTTTGACAGTACGAGCGAGATGCACAGATAGAAAACTCGATACTCGTTAGCGTAAGCCGTCATTGTCAAACTCATGGTAAGCGTACTGTACCCGGGCTAGCAGGGACGCGCAACGTTTGCGCATTATGGCCGCGAACCCGTCGGTCCGCGCCCCCGCGAACATACCGGATGCGCTACAGTGCCGTGGCAGACCCATCAGTATCCTGAACGCGTTGTTATATTGGACACGCAAATCGCTATATGTCCGCTGCGTAAAGTTGACCCACAAGCCGCACGTGTAAAAGGACTGGCAAAACGCTTTGAATAAGGTTACCTTGACTGGTTGTGAACATCGAGCGAACCTGCGAGCCAACATATTGCACCGGACGGCCAGCGACCTGCGTTCCCTCTCTACATCACAATTATCTTTCAAATCATCGGTGACCCAGTGACCCAAGTACTTGAATTGTTGCACCCTGTTTAGGGGCGCACAACAGAGCGAGATACCAGGAGCGTCTGTATAGGTCTTGGACCCTGCCTTAAAGATCATCGTCTCGCTTTTCTTGACATTGTACTTGAGTCCATGAGCCACCGCATATGCTTCACAGATTGCCACAAGTTTTCTCAAAGCGCCAACAGATGGGCTCAGCAGCACCATATCATCTGCATAACTTATGGTTAGAGCTCCCGTTGCACGAAACCCTACCTCACAAGGTGGCAGAACAGAAATGCAATATAGTGATAGATACTACTTAGGAACACTGGATTTTAGCTGGTTGCCATAGCATATCCTGGAAGAACTAATTTAATAATTTTTTTTTCGTCGTCGAATCGCTTTTTTGATCGAAAATTACATCATAAGGTGGCATCTTTCATTGGTGGTCATCTTGCCACCTGATGAGGATTGCTGTATCACGTTGAACGTAAAAGGCAACATCACTTCTTTCAATATTTCAAGAAATATTAATGAGAAATGACCAAAACTGGTACATTTACCCTATTATTTCAACACCATAAGACGCAAGTACGTTGACTTTAATTTAATATCCTGATTTTTATTAAATCATAGCATACGAGGGCTGTTCCGAAAATAGTTAGTCAACAGCGTACTATTAATCGTATTCATATAATTTTACTGTAGCTCAAAGGCAAATTTCATTACAAACTTTTTCGTGTAAATGTCACTGGCCAGTGACATTCCGTTATTTTTTCTTGAAATCAGAAAAAAACATGTCTGCCACTTTTTGCTCGCAAAAATGGAGCTAACGCGGGAAGCATTTCGTGCTATGATATATTATGATTATAAACGAGGGCTAACTTACAAGGATTCTCGTGAAAATTTAACTAGTGTTTTTGGGGCATTATCCCCATCTCTTGCCAATGTCAGTTACTGGTTCCGTGAATTTAAGCGTGGGCGGAGCGACGTCAAAGATGAGCCTAGACCGGGGCGACCGCCAACGGCAGTCACTCCAGAAAATGTTATCAAGGTGGAGTGGCTAATCAAGGAATCTCGAAACATTACCCACCGAGAGATTCAGGATGAACTGAAGATTGGATCCCAGGCAGTTTCTACCATTTTGCATGACCACCTTCAAGTTCGGAAGGTTTCGTCTCGATGGATACCACATTTTCTCACACAGGAGCAAAAAGATAGACGTGTCGATTGGTGCAAATTTATGCTAAAAAAATTCGATAAAGGCGATTCACAACAAGTGAGCTACATTGTGACATCCGACGAATCTTGGATATATAGCTACGACCCATTTACAAAACAGCAATCCACGCAATGGGTCTTTGAAGAAGATGATTTACCTACTAAAGTAGTTCGCGGCCGAAGCGTCAACAAAAAAATGGTTGCTGTTTTTTTTCGACGTAGTGGACCGGTAGCCGTAATTCCACTTGAAGATCATAAAACAGTTACCAGCCAATGGTACAGTGAAGTTTGCTTGCCACAGGCCTTCCAGGAGCTGAACGTCAGCCGTCCAAGTACTGGAACCCGGGGCATAATTTTTCATCAAGATAATGCTCCGGCTCACACGGCTGCCAGAACCATGGATTTTTTTAGCAAATCAGGAGTGCAACTGCTACCACACCCTGCGTACAGCCCTGACCTGGCTCCGTGTGATTTTTTTCTGTTCCCCACGTTAAAAAAATCATTACGTGGGCGACGATTTTCGACGGCGGATGAAGCAGTAGACGAATTCAGGCGACTTTTTTTTGACCTTCCGCAAGAACAGTTTTTTTCCTGTTTTGAAAGTTGGTTCAGTCGAATGCATAAGTGCATAAATGTGGCAGGGGAATACTTTGAAAAATTGTAATTAAAGTTTTATTATATTCCTTATAGTTTTTGTTTAACTAAAAATTTTCGGAACAGCCCTCGTAAATACACGAATTTCTCGTTATTCCAAGATTTTCACATACATTGTTTGAGGTGGCTGACCAGAAAAACTGCCAAGCTGAAGGCAGGCAACCCTATATATTCTTGAACGGCACGTCTAGGGCAATCGATCTGCATCATTTTCATCTTGCCACCTGATGAGGTAATTGACCCCATTTTTGGGGCTCATAAAACGTGGCTGATCTTGAAACCTGCCAGGATTTGGGCTGGCAACCAATGCGGGTTTTTACTTTTCAAATGTGTCTCTTTCGATGAGTAAACGTTTCGATCTGCCACCTTATGACGTAATTTTTGATCAAAAAAGCGATACGACGACGAAAAAAAATTATAGTTCTTCCAGGATATAACCAACCAACCAACCAACCAACCAACAACCAACCAACAACAACAACCAACTAAAATCCAGTGTTCCTAAGTAGTATCTATCACTATATTGCATTTCTGTTCTGCCACCTTGTGAGGTAGGGTTTCGTGCAACGGGAGCTCTAACCATTATATTATTTAGGCACACGTCGCCAATGTGACAGCCGATATTAGTGCTGCTGAGTTCACCGATTAGCTGGTTCATGTAGAGATTGAAGAGCCGCGGCGAGCTCAGCCCCCCCTGCCTCACCCCGCACTCCAACCCATACTCATCGGAATATGACACTCCCCATCTTACTCTATTTTTTTGGTTCTTGTACCATTAGCGAAACATTGAAATAATCTCAGGGGGCAACGTGGTTTCATGCTTGAGCTTATGCCATAACGCATTATAATCCATTAAGTCGAATGCCTTTGACAGGTCCAGATATAGCAGGCAAACACAGGAGTTCTTCTATCAGTGTAGTATTGAACAGTTTGCTTGAGGCACATTATTACACTTTCAGTGGACAATCCGGGTCTAAAACCGAATTGTGAGTCGTGCAGGTCCAGATGTTTAGTAAGATGTTTATCAAGCAAACTGTCCAATACCTTAGCTAAAATGGTAGCTAACGAAATAGGCCTGTGGTTGGACATGTCAGAGGCATCCCCGGTCTTATTTTTGACTATTGGTACTACTATGGTATACATCAGATCATCCGGGAGATAGCTATGGCCAATACACAGGCTAAAAAACATAGCGAGCACTCTAGGCAGATGGGGGCCCGCGTACTTCAAATGTTCGATGCTGAGGCCGTCAGACCCCGGTGACTTTCCTCTTACCATTTTATGAATTATGGATGCAACTTCCTTAGTTAGTTAATGATAGGATCCACTTGCCTGGCAATTATTAGATGTTGATGGAGGAGCAGAGAGGAGTGCGGACTCTACGCCCCAGTCTAGTTTATGGAAGTCAACTCTCAGTTAGAGACTCAGAACTACTGTTGTATCTCTGAATAGTCTAAAAATAGATTTTTTTTCCATAAAGTCAATGGCCTTTTATACCTAATAAGCAGTGGCTACATAATTCAGTTTGGTTTGGCAAAAGAATATATACTGTGTTTAGTTATAAGCAAGATCTGTGAATTAAAGCTTTTATTTTGTATCGGCACAGGGGCACAATTTTTTGACGCTCGCGTAGTGTGCCGCAGTGGGTTCCCGTGTAAGCCCTGGTGACCGAAATATAATCTGATATTATAACAGTAGTATGTGGTAAATATTTTCTTATTAATTACAGTAATGAAGTGAAACGCAACAGAGACAGGATTCTCGAGATCAATTACTACATAGACAACCAAAGAGAGGAGTGGACGGATATGCAAATGCAGTTGACTGAGACTGTGGACCCTGAGACTGCGGCGCTGCTGGGGAACGACTTTTAATATTAACTGAATGTTTTTATTAATTAATATGCAATATTTGTCTATACAAAGATTTATTTAAAAGCGTGATGGCACGTTTACATTAATTTGTATACCGCATTCGGACTTCGATCTTCCATCCGTGGCACTTTGGAGCCTGTGCCTACTGTAAGATAAGGGTGAATAACCACCAGAGCTGTGCTCGGTTGCGAGGCGGTGAGCGAGGAAAAATTGCACCATTAGTAAGCGATGCGCGAACGCGCACAGCAATGCTACTGCTGGATTTATTCCTCATTAACGCTAACAGAGAGGCACGGTGCCCTGCGCGTATGCTGCGCGTACCGTCGCGAATGAAGCCATGTTGGCTCAAAGCATTATTTGGCACTTTTGGCAGCCTTCGTCTTCAACTTCTTCATGTATTCCTCCAATCCTTGCTGCACTTCTGGTTTCTGGATGAATTCCATATTTCCAGCAAGGTCTTGCTGTCTAATCCTTTCCATTTTGTCTAAAAGTCTTTGTCTTATTCTTAGCTTAGTCTTATTGCGCGCAAGCGTCGCAATGTTGTCGAACCTATTAATGAAGTTTTTGCATTTGTCTATGGCATCAGTCTTGTCGGATGCTACATCATCTATCAAGCCAATCTGAAAAACAAAATATATCTGTGGCAGTCTGCTCATATCTGTCCCGTCTGTGGGCCAAACCTGCCTGTAGCGAAGGGAGGGGACGAAATAGGAATAAGCTAGAGTCCCTTTGCAATTTGCATCGAACAACATTCCCTATAACAGACCTATTAAGGTCGTGGCAGCTGCAAGAGGGAGAGAGCGAGGTATCAGCAAGCAAGAAACGGGTCGCTATCTCCTTCTCACCCACTTATTATTACTTTGGTATTAACTTAGCTTCGGCCGATGTATGTGAGTACAGTTGGACTACCTACCTTTATTGCATCGGACATCGAACATGACTTTGATCGATAGGCATTTATGATGTGAATACAACTTTATTTCTATCCATATATACTTAAACATATATATAACTGTGTCATCATCATCCGTAAGGAAAGATATGTACATAATGAATGTGGTCCTTCGAACCAGATTTGACAGAAGCTTTTAAGAAATATGTACGACTTTTCTGAAATAAACAAGATAGGTGCCATAGAAGTTTGCCACTTATGATTAAACGGTTTATTGCTGGTTTATACTGGGCATGAATCAATGTAGGTACCTAAGAAACCACGGTAAAAACCCACCTCCAACGCCTCATCGACGGTAAACAGTTTCCCGGTAGTGAGCGCGAGCTCAGCGTCCCTCGTACTTATAGTGTGGCGCATGGTGTCCATGAACCACTCGGTCGCGACGATGCCCAGGACAGTTTCGTTCAAGCCAATGGTGTACTTGCCGGTGACCATGGCTCGGTACTCGCAGGACATGGCTAGAAGGCAGCCACCCGCCGGAGCATGGCCCTGGTGGTTATTTCATTTAATTTGCAGGAAAGTTAAACTAATAAAATGTGGTAAACTCTTAATTTAAATAGGTCCTTGGACTAATACTATTCCAAATGCCGGTCAGTACTTATTTATTTTATATGATGAGCACGAAAATTTATAACACTGTGTATGTAAGCACTTTATTGTATACAATAAGGTTAAAAGAGAGAGAGTACCTAGTCCAGCGGTAAGGCGGCTTTCGATCAGGAGGTGGAGTGTTTGAACCCCACAGGGATTTTTAAAATGTATGTGTGTGTTCTGAAAAACATCGTGAGAAATCCGGTCTAATCCCAAAAAGATCCTGTTTTCCCTCTGGGTTGGAAAGTCAGATGGCAGGCGCTTTCGTAAAACTGCTGCAAATCTTGGAATTAGGTGCCAAAACAGAACCCAGGCTGTTTCAGGATATAAGTAATCGGGAAAATGCTACGGGGGCGATGATAAGCAACAATATTTGTTTCCTATTCATCGATGCTTCTATGTACATAGATACTCGTAAGTACTAGGTAAATTAAGCGTCTATAGTATTAGGTACTTCCTTACCTATGAAATTGGCATTTTTTCACAGATTAATTACTTTGAACGTAATTTATTCATTTCTATTTCAACTGCGAGTCGGGAACGATAACGCAGGTAAGCAAAGATGGCAGCGGTCAGTCTTTGGATGGATGGCCTGAAGTTTGAGTGGTTATATAAATGAGCGCTTCCGTGCTTTGGAAGGCACGCCAAGCAGTTGATCCCGGCTTCTGTCTATGACAGTAGTCGTCAAGCCGAGTTAGAGGCCTTCGGGTGGCTTAAGAACTTCCAACAGTCGAGTTGCCCACTCACTTGACAAAGGGGCAACTGTTACTCGCGTCCGCAGGAGCTACCTACCACAACCCTGCACGTGTCCCCTGGGTGGTACGTCGAGTACAAAGATATGTATATGCCTGAAAGTTATAAAATTATGTATGCATTTAAAAATTTAGCCATATTTGGTTACTATAATATATATCCAAATAAGGTGACAGTATCGAGTTTACGCTCAATGTTACAAATTTATGTATACACTAACAAATAAACAATAATGTGCACGTATTGATGCAGATTTATACGACTGCAGATACTGTTACAATTGGGAGGCACACTAGAAGCTTAAGGCAGATGGCGCTGCAATCGACTGTACCTTGTTTACGTTTCGTGTCAAGTGTGTGGTTGCGATATTTTCAGTAATCCTTGCGATTAAAAGCTTAAAATGTACTCGTTTATGACTGTACGTGTTCTTCCAGCTGTAATAACGCACATAATCGGGCTGGGTGCGTCCCACGAGATATAACAACAGTATATATAATTTCATATTAATAACGTTCACAAGATATAATGAACGTTAGCTATAACAACAATACCAATACTTTTATAAGGAATAACGGTCAATAGCCATAATAATCATATTATATAACGTTTTTTTCTATAACACTCAAATTGAATAATTTCATTTCGTATAACGATCATAACATATAATATATTTTCGTATAACATACATAACGTATAACGATCATAACGCATAGTATATTTTCGTATGAGGATTACAATACAGAAAATTAGGTTAGGGCTGTAAGTAAAAGGGGGGCTCGGGGGGCGAAGCCCCCCGCAGTAAAAAACAAGAAGTTCTCTTACCAATGGTATTACTTGTAGGTTAGGTTAGGGTTGCCTTGTGTCCCTTAGAGCGGAAATAGACACCCCGCGAAGCAGGGTGGCGTCGACACGCTGGTGTTTAGGTAAGGTTAGGTTAAAATAATTGGCGTGTTTGATATTAAAATAAATTTAATTTCAATCTTAAAAACGTTTAATGTTTTTTATTCAAATTCATATGTATTCCTTCATACGGCATTGCTATTAAAATAACTGAAGACGATTATAATATACGAGCAATATACTTTTTGATGTTAGATAAATTGAATAATATATGTTATAAACTTTAGGTGTTATGAATATTATACGCTTTAATCGATATATCAATTGATATTATGTCTAAAGTACGTTATACTTTACGAAATTATATATTTTGTCATTATACCTTTCGTTCGTTATGTGCAATGAAAATTATACTAAACAAACTTATACACAGTGAGCGTATATATTATGACCGTTATATGATTAGTTGTTATACCTCGTATTACTTACCCAATCGGGCTGTATCACATGCTCTAAAGTTATTGATGCGCAATGCATTCTCCCAACATTTTCTGCGTGGTGGATCCTTGGGAAATAAGTGAGCTCCTCTATTTTTACAATTTGGCTCACTACATTGAGGCATTCTTGAGAAAAATGCGAAATTTTAAAACTACTTGTAAAAAATGCATGCGATTTGACAGCTCTCATGTCAATGCTGGGTACAGATCCTTATGCGCCACCTGGCGTGATAAAATGTCAGTTTTCCTCCTAATTTTATGTATACACGTCAATCAAATTGATTTTTCGATTATAGGAACCTATCAGTAAAAAATATCTCAATATTCTGAAAAAAAAAACTTTATTAGCTTTGACATACGTTCGTAATTTGAACAAAGCTATTGGACGCTTCTTGAAAAGAGTATTAACCTGTCATTGGATATCGCCGTCTCACGATTTAAATCGTGAATTGGACAGAATTGATCATAAGTCAAAATTACCAGACCCCCTAGCACACTAAGTTTTATGTCGGACATAAAGCATTTGTCCCTCTTGCACTCGCGTATTGGCCAGAATGGGACGAAAGCTTTATGTCCGACATAAAACTTAGTGTGCTAGGGGGTCAGATGGGCCTAACATTGCTTTTCTATGCCCTATATTCATAAGGAGCCGTTGAATTGATTGACAGCTAGTCCCTAATGTAATTATTACCCCTAGAATTGTAGCAGTAGCAATTGTAGTATGCACATATGTATGTGGGTATTCAGTGGTGCAATTTATACCGGTCCATCTATAAATGCAGCTAGTAGTCAGAGAGCTTTGTGGATTCCTCCCCAGCAGTAAGAATTACAAAATGGTTCGACTCGCCTAGAGCCTAGGAGGCGTGAAGTTAGCAAAAAAGTTTGTAGTTTGAAGTCCTCTTTGATATAACTAGAACCTGAAAATCGTAAAAGTAAACGAATAGTTTTTTTTTAATTGAAACAATTATTTAATTAAATGCTAGTCGTGAATTTCTAGCAATAAAAAAATTAGATTGATGGGCAAAAAAAGCCCACGTTTAACTTGGTTAGGTAAGTTGTGTTTACATGAGTTTTTTTTGGCATCAAAATATACATATTCTGGATTACTATATACTTACACCAGAATAGATTTAGATTTATTTATTTTAAGATAAATATTATTACATAAATTTGCTTAATAATTAAGAAATACAAATAAAAATAATATTAAAAATGTCTATACAAAAAGTGGAAATACATACTTATTTTCGAAAACAGATTGTCATATTTTTAATTTCGCCAAAACCGCCCCAACATTCAACCAAAGATCTTCAAATGACGTCCTGCACAAAATCAATTATACATATCTCAGAAATGAACCTTCATATACTCGAAAAATAAATTTGATTGACGTGTCATCATCATCATCATATCAGCCGAAAGACGTCCACTGCTGGACATAGGCCTCCCCCAAAGAGTGCCAAAGTGACCGATCCCGCGCCACCCGCATCCAGCGGACTCCCGCAACCTTTACCAGGTCATCAGTCCACCTTGTCGGGGGCCTACCCACGCTGCGCCTTCCGGTACGTGGTCGCCACTCGAGAACCTTTCCGCCCCAACGGCCATCGGTTCTACGTGCTATGTGCCCCGCCCACTGCCACTTAAGTTTAGCGATCCGGAGGGCTATTTATTTATTTATTTATTTGAGTCAGGCAACAAGGCCCATATTTACAAATACCTTACAGACTAACATACATAACAATATACAAAACTTATAACATAATACAAATACACGTTAAGACGGCGACGCGCGACGCAAGTTCTGGGTGTCAAATAACCGGCCTCGAAATCGCCGGAAAACTACACCTTTCGGCCAGATCTCCTCCTTCATGAAGGTCGACAGCTTGCTATATCGGTTACCTTGGTTCTGCTGCGGATAGCCTCATTTCTGATGCGGTCACGCAGAGAAACTCCCAACATGGCCCTCTCCATTGCCCTTTGGGTGACTTTGAGCCTTCTTATGAGGCCCATAGTAAGCGACCACGTTTCAGTGCCATATGTCATCACTGGCAACACACACTGGTCAAAGACTTTCGTCTTGATACACTGCGGAATATTGGACGAAAAGATTTGCCGTAGCTTCCCGAACGCTGCCCAGCCGAGTCGGATTCGACGATTGACCTCTTTCTCGAAGTTGGACCTACCTAACTGGATCGTCTGTCCTAGGTATACATAATCGTCTACAACTTCGAGCGTAAAGTGTCCGATTGTAATGGGAGTTGGTACTACATGGGCATTTGACATGATCTTCGTCTTATCCATGTTCATTCTTAGACCAACTCGCTCGGATGCTTTACTGAGGTCATCGAGCATCGTACTTAAGTCCTCCATGGTCTCAGCCAAGACTACTAAATCGTCAGCAAACCGAAGGTGAGTGATGTACTCGCCGTTGATGCTGATGCCTAGCCTTCTCCAGTCCAGAATCTTGAAAACGTCCTCCAGTGCAGCGGTGAACAGTTTTGGAGAAATAACATCTCCTTGCCTGACTCCCCGCTGCAGCGGAATAGGTTTCGAGTTCTGGTCCTGGAGTCGGACTGACATAGTGGCGCTCTCGTACAAACACTTCAGCACTTCGATATAGCGATAGTCAACTTGGCACCGCTGGAGAGACTGTAGTACAGCCCAGGTTTCAATCGAATCGAAGGCTTTTTCGTAGTCCACGAACGCTAAGCAGAGAGGCAGGTTATACTCCTCGGTCTTCCGTATAACCTGACGAAGCGTGTGGATGTGGTCTACGGTACTAAAGCCTCTTCGGAAACCGGCTTGTTCGGGAGGCTGGAAGTCATCTAGCCTGCGTACGAGACGGTTTGTAATGACCCTCGAAAACAGCTTATAGACATGACTCAGAAGTGAGATGGGTCTTTAGTTCTTCAGCAGAGTGTTGTCACCCTTTTTGAAGAACAGCACCACCACACCTCTATTCCATGCCTTTGCCTTTGGATTGACGTGTACCTATACCTAAAATTGTAACAGTATTTGCAGTTATATAAATCTGCATCAATACTTGCTCATTATTGTATTCTTGGTAGTGTATACATAAATTTGGAACATTGGGCGTAAACTCGGTACCTTATTTGGGCATATATTATATTAACCAAATATGGCTACTAAATTAAAATGGATACATAATTTTGTAACTTTCAGGCGTATACATATCTTTGTACTCGACTGTACTAAAGGGTGAAAAAGTTTAAAGGCCAAAAAATGCATGCCATACGATTAAATAAATAAATTGAAGCTTTTCATTTGCTGCCCGTTCAAGTTTTTCAATTAAGTACGTATAGTTTTATGATGCGAATTATTTTTATAGTATTTTATGCAACTGTTGTATAAGTAGGGTCTTAAAACGCGAGTGTCGTGAGTTGCGATGCGAGCCTTGGCGAGCATCGCAATTAAAGACGCCACGAGCGTTTTAAGACCAAGTTATACACCGTTGCATACAATATTTTTTCTACGACTATTTTAAATAAATAGCATAATTTGACTTTTCAGGCAGTAAGTTTTCCGTTAGTTCCATTACTACTCACGCAATTTCATCAGCGGTGCAGTTATTTTCTTCTTCGTCCATTTTAAAAGGAACGTACACATTTTTCTTCACTTCACAAACACGAATCAAATCTTAAGAAGTTATTAATAACGAATAGTTATCATATTTGACATATTTCGTCTTTTAATTTTGAACTGGAACTTTGGTGGGAAATTGGAAACATGACACATTGTAGGCTTGTGTAGTACATGTACTAAGAACTAAAAATACTTTATTCCCGACACTGTACTAGACCGAACTATTCCGCAACCGTTCTGCTCTTTAGTACGTTTAGTTCACCCGGAGCGATAACCAGAGAGAGAGATAGAGAAGAGCGAGCAGTAACACTGACAGCCATAATGCGATGCGATCCGAATGAATGACCGAGCGACCGAGCGTATCCGAACGGCTCTCGGAGTGCGCGAACGACAAGGAACGAGAACTGTGTGAGTAGAATCAGTGTACTAGTGAACTAAAAGACTGAACTAGTACATTTGAGCGATCGTACTAGTTTGGAGCGATCCGCTCAGTGACCGAGCGCGCACAAGCCTAACACATTGACACCTCTTGTTTATGGTCTGTTTTGTTCTTAATTCAACTTGCCAGTACTGTCATATTAAGAGGTTTTTCTTAAGTTGGCAGCAATGCCTTTAATTTATTTGAAGTAAATACATTCAGTGGTTTGTTAAGTTGGTAGTACCTAATGTATTTTATGTTTCGGCATGGCCCTCTAGATTAGTCGCGTCGCGGCCTACTCGATCGTGTCTAGTAGGCCGTGGCACAGTGTAGCACTACCCAGGTTTAGAAGCGTATGGCTGCTAAGCGTGTCGTTTTGGCGACAAAACAGCACGGTTGTGCCGTACTGTTATGGGGAATAGAGTATAGACTTTTCTGCAGACTTATTTTGTATGTCTTTATATTAGTGTTCGGGACTATGTAAATGACAGATAAAAGTACAGGAGTAGAAAAAGTGATTAACATATGTGTAACGGAGCTTAATAGTTTTGTATATTCCTACCAAAATTTTGTTTGGTTTGAATTTGACATTGCTGAATAATCCGCAAAATTCAATGTATGAAAATCACAGTTTACAAAACATACAAAACGCCAATTTTATAGGTAGGACCTAATAAAGACGTTTTGCGATATATTTGGCTACTTTTGTGGTACTTTTGTATTTTGCCTATACATATAAATAGATTTTAAGTGTACGTACCTAGTGGCAGATCCCGCTTAGTTCAATGTACAATTTGTCAAGGGAAGTATACCAAACTAGCTAACAAAAGGCGGGTACTTACAAAAAAAACCAATCAACGAACTGCAATTGTACATTATGCCTCGCCCCGTCTCGCATCTTAATTGGTTATTAAGTGAACATAAATTGGGATGCCATAAATAGTCGATTGAAGACTGCATTAACTAAGCCTGCAATGCGGCTCAAACCGATGAATTGTCTCGGATAAAATGGGTTTAAATACACGGGTTCAGTTAACGAAAGGGTCTAGCAGGCTAAGCTAACGAGAGTGGCCCCCGACGAGGGATTTGGTGATTCTTTCTGGTGGTGTACTGGCAGGTCCTAAGAACACTCCATGCTTAATATCAGTCCTCGATCTTCTTTTGTTTTCGAGTAATTGAGGATAATATAAAAAATACAGGGTGCCATTTAAAGTGTCATATTAAATAAACTGTTCAAGATAGAGTAACCAAACAAAATCATCATGAATAAAAATAGAATTGGCTATCAAATGCATTTATTCAACCAACATCATGTCCTTAAACTTCCTTAATAAAAAACTACTTTTATTTTTGTTTTAATTTTTTATGACACTTTTCGCGGAGGTACACCTACAAAAAAAATATCGTAACAAGCCACCCAATGCCCACTACATACACATACCTATAAAAATATCTTCAAAAATCTTCGTGCGTCATCTCAAAAAAAAAAACAATCGTCGAACAAGTAGATACTACCATATAATTAAAGTACCAGTGCAGTGTGTAGATAAGTCAGTATGTAGTTATACTGGTATACGGTGTCTTTTAATGAACCTTTTTTCCTAAAAAATATTTATGAAAATAAAAGAATTTATTACTCACAAAATCATCATCATCGGATAGGTACATTATCATCGGAAGCATCAGAGCTTGCAGACCAAAACTCAGCTTCGCCATGTGCTGAGCTGCTAGAAGTAGTTGGTACTACTATATGTTTATACACCAAAAGTCGACACTTACCACACAAGACATCATTGATGTTAATTAATTTATTAGTGCATTTGCTATACCGGGTGGAAAGGCACGACGATCCTTTCCGCAAAAGGTGGATTGTTTAGACTTAGTACTGTATTTCCCCTAAAGAAACTAGGCTCATATTCGTAAGCGTTTTGAAGTTATAGGCAGTTAACTTTTAATGCAAAATGCTGCAAGTGACAACCCTCATTAGGTTCAGTAACATTTTAACAATAACACAAGTTACTTATCAGTAGTACTGTTACACATACACACTAAAATGTATAATAATTGTATAGAAGTATTGATAAAGATCAGGTCAGTGATCTTTATCAATACTTCTATACAATTATTAGTACGTAGCAATAGTAGGGTTGTCACTAAGAAGAACATTAATTATTTTTAATATTTTTACTAATTGTTCGTAACAAAAATCTAAACATTATGAATCGATTCTCCATCACTTACACTAACCCCCTTTTGCGGAAAGGATCGTCGTGCCTTTCCACCCTGTATAACTCAGCTTCATGCCCAGTTTTTATGGGACTTACACTTCATGACTTCCATTTTCCTGTTTTTCCAATCATCACCACAAAATGCAAAAAACAAATGCAGAACACGTGTCATATGTTATCAAGATTGACATATCATCGTAGATGCATATTAAATAGGTTCATTAAAAGAGATTGTATACCTACATACTGACTTATCTACACACTGCACTGGTACTTTAATTATATGGTAGTATCTACTTGTTCGACGATTGTTTTTTTTTGACATGACGCACGAAGATTTTTGAAGATATTTTTATATGTGTATGTAGTGGGCATTGGGTGGCTTGTTACGATATTTTTTTTGTAGGTGTACCTCCGCGAAAAGTGTCATAAAAAATTAAAACAAAAATAAACGTAGATTTTTTTTAAGAAAGTTTAAGGTCATGATGTTGGTTGAATAAATGCATTTGGTAGCCAATTCTATTTTTATTCATGATGATTTTGTTTGGTTACTCTATCTTGAACAGTTTACCTAATATGACACTTTAAATGGCACCCTTTATTTTATATATTATCCTAAATTACTCGAAAACAAAAGAAGATCGAGGACTGATATTAAGCATGGAGTGTTCTTAGGACCTGCCAGTACACCACCAGAAAGAATCACCAAATCCCTCGTCGGGGGCCACTCTCCTTAGCATAACCTGCTAGACCCTTTCAAAATGTGTTCGTTAACAGCTTTGCCTAGCTACTGTAAAACTGTTTTTTCACTTCTCATGCTCAAAAAGTGCATCATATTAGACTTGGCAAGCGGGGCTAAAGTAGTACATTTAGCCCCTAGGGAAAATATGTATACATACTTATCATTTATAAAACATTTTAATTTGACCACTCACAACAGTTCAATATTACATCCACCAATTACAACTCTTTAAAAAAAACATTAGTATTTGCTATCTACTAACCAGAATACAGCTAGACATTAAAATCGACCAATCAGGAAACAGAATTCAATTCAAACATTGGGTGTTTTTCAAGCGTGGATAACTGCATACATGAGTCATGTATGCAGTTAACCACGCTTGAACGTTTGGATGGAGCTATAGTCGGTCAGAGGCGTTTATTTTTTTAATTATTGTAAATTAGGGAATGAAAAACTCCTAATGTTTGAATTTAATTCTGTTTCCTTATTGGTCGATTTTAATGTCTAGCTGTATTCTGGTTAGTAGACAGCAAAATACCAATGTTATTTTAAAGAGTTGTGATTCGTGGATATAATTACATGACATAAGCTATGAAGATTGAGCGGGATAGACTACGCCGCTATTAGACGGTCAGAGGCGTTTATTCGTCTTGTGAATATTTTGTATCTGTGTCAAAACAGTTTATTAAAAAGAATGGCGCCAATTTGAACAATCTTTTCGCTTTGGTATAATTGTTGATTGTGGATGGATAATCTTTGTTTTTACTATTTTCTCGCAGTCGAAGTGAAAAGTAGAGTGTACAACTCTGGTCTAAAAGCCATATTACCCCTCGAACTATTTCCCCTCACTTCGTTCGGGAAAATATCCATCTCGTGGTAATATGGCTTACTTTAGACCCTTGTCATACAATCTACTATCATACTCGTCGAGTTTAATGTTTGCATTAAGACATCGTACACCAAACTATAATCACATGTTTTTTTCTACGGAGCTCTCAACTCAACTGAAATAAATTATTATACAACTGTTTACTGAACTATAATAAATTTGACCAGTCACGTGGCGCCTTTACTGAACTATTATGAATTTTACCAATACGCACTTCGCCTTAGCATAATTGTTATAATGTAGGTATACAACAAGAAAGTGAACAACACACAGAGGCAAAGGTAGTTCATAATTAGGTAAGTATTAATATTTTACATTTTGAGAGACTGATAGAAAAGACAAGATAATACCTAACTAGGTAAGGCAGCTGTCATAGGTATGTCACGAATGCATGAATCCATCCACTACGTAAAGCGATAAAGATATAATAACACGTCTTGTTGCATTGTTATTAGTTCCCTAGTGTTCTTACGTTCATAATCATAATCAGTTACGAGTAACTGATTAAGCAATTAAGCAATCAACTAATAGGTAACATTGGGTATTATCTTTGGAAACATTACTCAGAGTCTACTGAGTCTACAGATCTATCTGAATATTTGTAAATGAAAACCGGCTTGACAGTCAAGGCAGAACTGTGTTATTGTGAGTAAATTATTGTAAAATCAAGAATCTCCATATGAATCCAGTATCAAAGGCCGCAGCATGTTTGGTGTCATATCGAAAGAATCTAGTTTTGCTGAGCATGGTGCTTTGCAGTGGATCTCCCGTTGTATTCTTATTGCTGTATGCTGACCCACGAATTTATAATGGAAAAGTATATTGGATACGACAATATGCCGGAAACGTTTCCGTGAATATATCGTCTACAAACAACCTCGACGTATTTCTCACTGACGATTCAATCAGAGAAATGGAAAAACCAATAAACATATTAAAACCGTGCACACCTCACCCTTTGTTGGATTCCAATAAGACTCACATCTGGATTGACAAAGAGAATCTGCCCCATTACAAACTGAATAGCTCAGAACAAATTGTTTGCTGTTATAGATCTTTTTACCGCCCGACATCGATACCCGACATTACGTCACCCCAAATAGACAAGCGGATCAAATACAATAATTGCCGTAATTTTTCAGATTCAATTAAGATAGACGTGAAAGATGAATTTGTCAGAGTTAATTGTAGTCAAACGGAAAAACTCTTCGATTCTTTTTTTCTACTCGCTCGTGAAAAGAAAATCTTAACAACGCCTAAAAATAATTTGGATTATAACATATTGATTTTGGGAATAGACGCAGTATCTCGGCTAAATCTTCACAGATCCATGCCCAAAACCGTGGCATTCTTGAGCAAATTGGGTGCTGTAGAATTGTTAAGATATAACAAAGTTGGCGACAATACATTTCCCAATTTGGTGCCCCTTTTACTAGGGAAAAACGTGACGGAGTTACAGGAAACGTGTTGGCCACACGACAGGTTTACGTTTGACAACTGTCCTTTCATATGGGAGTGGTTCCAACAGGCGGGCTTCGCGACGGCGCTGGGCGAGGATAGCGCGAGTCTGGGCACCTTCAACTACTTGAAGAAGCGGGGCTTCGCGGGCACGCCGACAAACTACTATTTGTATCCCTTCATCCGCGAAGCCGAGACCAAAGCTGGGAGCAACAAAGACAAAAACGCAAAATTATGCATGAACGAAAAATTCTTCTTTAAAATTCTTTTAGACTATGTCGCAGATGTAACAACTGTGACTAAAAATAAACTATTCGGTTTCTTTTGGGAAATAACTATGACTCATGATCACTTAAACTATCCAATGGTGATGGATGATAGCTACAGAGAGTTTTTCAGAGAGATGCATGCCTCTGGTTACCTGCACAAAACTATTATTGTCTTAATGAGCGACCATGGTATGAGGTTTGGCGCATTTAGAAAAACTAGACAAGGATTTTTGGAAGATCGGTTACCTTTCATAGTTGCATTAATGCCGCTATCGTTTCGTAAAAACTTTAGTGAGGCATACAACAATCTTAAAATAAATGTTCGCAGTTTAACCACGCCTTACGACGTACATGCCACTTTATCAGATTTAATAAATCTTGATAACATTAAAAATGCAAAAATTGTGTCTCGAACCAAGGAGTCCTACTCCAGCAAACGAGGAATTAGTTTGTTCTTGCCAATTCCGAGGAATAGAACCTGCAAATCAGCAGCCATCGATGACCACTGGTGCGTCAAATATAAAAACACTATAGTAGAAGCAAATAGTACTGAAGCGAGAGAGGCAATCAGGCACGTAATGACACATTTGAATGGTCTTCTTCAGGATTATCCGCAGTGCGCTAAGCTCAACCTTTCCAAAGTGTTGGTTGTGACACGACTGTTATCTGATAGCCCAAAAGAGAACAATGAATCAATTGAGTTGACTGTGGGAGTCCAAACGAATCCAGGAGGCGGGGAGTTTGAAGCCACGCTAGAGAGAAAAGGCGGTGTTAACAGCTCCTGGTCTCTCGCAGGATTCACAAGCCGGCTCAACGCCTATGGCAATCAGAGCTACTGCGCTCCCACCGATGAGCTAAAGCTCTACTGCCATTGTATTGATACAACGTCGAGATCCACAAAGAACTGATGAAAACTCATAGCATTAAAAAAAATGAGCAACTTGTAGTTTAACTGAATACCTAACACTAGCGGGTGGTGCTGGACCGGTCATTGTAGCATTTTTTTGGGGTGGCTGATATGATGATATGGTTTGGTTTAAGGGCCAATTATGTCCGGCAACGCAAGATATAAAACAAAACTGTCATGATTGTTAGAGAAACAGGAAACCAGGTAGGTATTCAATTGTTTTGAAAGATAGTTTACACCAGCAGTTACAGAATGTAATTTTAACTGGTTTAATAGACTCTGTTTAAATAAATTAATGTGAATGTTCGTAAAAAGTAACAGGAGAAAGTTGATAGACCCTTGAGATATTTATTTCTCAAAAGAGGATGATATGATATCACTAGGGAATTCAGAACTGTCATAGCACTAAGGATTTCATCAGACCCCTCTTTCCCATTGGGCAATTTGGGCAAGTGCCTAGGGCCCCGCTACCGATAGGGGGCCCCCTCAGATCATATTTGATCCCCAGGTACAAAGTCCCTAGTTCCTGTCAGATCACCAAACGATAACCAATCTAATATCAGTCCATATCTTGCATCATCTGTTATATCCAGTGTTATTTATATGAGCAAAGACGATAAATATTGGATGGGCGAGTAATCGTGTGGATGAAATGCGTAGGTACCTTTTTCGAGGGCAGACCATTTTTAACCCCCGATGCAAAGAGAGGGGTGTTATAAGTTGAACGTGTCTGTCTGTGGTATCCTAGCTCCCAAAAGGATTAACCGATTTTCGTTTAGTTTTTTTGGATCATTGATAATTGTATCCCGAGTGTTATCAGCCATGTTTCATGAAAATCTGTTCAGTCGTTTTTGAGATATTGGACTTTGAAATGAAAATGTCGGGGGTTTTTCAACTTTTCTAAGTTGTAATGAATTACTTGTAGTGGCCCAGTGTTTAACCTACACAGACAATAGTTAGAGGGTATGTGGTACTTTGTAGGGTTCCGTAGCCAAATGGCAAAAAACGGAGCCCTTATTTAGATTCGTCATGTCTGTCTGTCTGTCTGTCTGTCTGTCTCTCCACGAGTGTGTACAGCATTATATTACGTCAGGGTATTTGTCAATAATATTTTATGACAGAGTTTTATTACATAAACGCATACCTACACCACTTACATTTATAGCAGCGGCTGTGGCAAACGGGAACCCGAATAGTTTGATCCAAACATTCTGGAGTGTGGTCGAGAACTGTTCTACTCTTTTCAGGTCAGGTTTGTATACCTCCGTGATGTCAATACCGGCTGAAAACACAGTTGGTGATGCCTGAAAACAAAAAAATAAAAAAGAGTTCTGCGGGCGTAGCATGGTTGCCTTTTTATTACTCATCGCTAAGACATCCGTCACGTTCTGACAAGTATGCGAATGCCAGAGAGACGGAGGGCGAATATTCAGCGTTTTTAAGGCGTTATTTTTTGACGACCGGTTAGCCTAGTGGGTAGTGACGCTGCCTACGAAGCTGAAGGTCCTGGGTTCGAATCCCGGTAAGGGCAAATATTTGTGTGATGAGCATGAATATTTGTTTCTGAGTCATGGATGTTTTCTTTGTATTTGAGTATTTATATCTATTATATATATCGTCGTCTAGTATCCATAACACAAGCCTTACTGAGCTTACTATGGGACTAGGTCGATTTGTGTAAGATTGTCCCCTTGTATTTATTTATTTATTTTTCGTCATTGTCGGAGACAGCAAATACTATTAAAAGGTACGAGTATCAGAGTCTACTTTTGATGAAGATATTAGCCCATACCAGTACTGGATCTTTTTTGATTAAAAGTTCTGCGGTACGTTTTACCTCTGATGAAATAATCTTGAGACGACAATGACGTTAAAACCGAGCGGTTCAAACGCTCGAAGAATCGCCCGGATGGCTTATTCACAACGATAATGATAAAATGGCAACCATGATACATGTGCAGGTAACTTTGTCGCCACCTTCAGAAGCGTTTTCGTGATTTATTAATGTTTTACAATATTTTGTTGACTTGTGTATATGTTGCAGGGAAATGGGGTTACCTATCTGAATCACTAAATTTTTTTGTCCTATTTTCATTTCGGCATTTACTATTAAGGTTAGCTGGAAGAGATCCCTTATAGGGATAAGTTCGCATTTGTACTTTGATCTATTGTGTGACATGTATATTCCTTAACCTGTTATTGTGTACAATAAAGTGCTTACATACATACTATTCGACAAACTTCGTTTGCCTTTTTTTTCGTTTGTCCGACACTTTAGTTCGCGACGTTTACGGCTGGTCATTTTATGGTTTAGCTTTTGTAATTGTTTGACAAATCCATGATTCCCAATTATTGGTATACCCGCAATATCGTTATACCGACGTAACGATTCGGTTGATAATCTGTTCGTATTTTATCAAATCGGCTTTTTAATATTTGACATAATATTATTGTTTATACGGAGCACACATATGTTACTAATTCATATGTTTATTTAAGAAAATGGTTGTTGCCTTATGCATTTTCAATATTAAAAACATTAGCAAAAAGTTTAAAATTAAACTAAGGTTATCTTCCTAAAGCTGTGTTTATCCTACTAATATTATAAATGCGAAAGTTTAGATGTTTGGATGTTTGTTACTTAATCACGCTTAAACGGCTGAACCGATTTGAATGAAATTTTGCACGAATATAGTTTATAGCCTGGTTTAAAATATAGGATAGTTTTTATCCCGGGTCCACGCAGACGAAGTCGCGGGCGGAAGCTAGTGGTAAATAATGTATATGTCAGCGGGCGATCGTAAAATTCGCCAGATCACGAAATTCCGAGGCATATCGCATTACGTAAATGAAAAAAAAATAAGGAGTGCGGACTGATAATCTCCAGCGAGTCGACGCCACCCCGCGCAGGTCTGAGGGGCACAAGTGAACCCTAACCTAACCGACCTAAGACAGAGTTCGCTTATGACAAGCCATTTCTGTCCGCCCTGATTATTGGCTCCCAACAAACACGGCCGCCATCGCATAGGTACGCAGCGCGACCAGTGGCCAAGAAAGAAACTACTTTTCAATGTGCCTAGAAGCAGAGCTCTCGCCACCATCTTCTAACCTATCCGCCATCCGAGTCTAAGTCTCAGAACCGTTTAAATGACTAATGATTTAGGAGCCAATATCTGCGTGTTAGTTTCGTCAATTCACTGACGCGTTTCAGGGATTTATCAAATCACTAAACAAATCTAGTGAAATGAAAAAACGAGTTGCCTTTTTTGGTCCGATTTCGTCATTTCACTAAACAGATTCAGAGATTTGATCAAATGACGGATTTGTATTAGGTAAATGATAAAATGGATTCGCTATTTTAACATCCTGCGTGATTTGATCATACCTATCCCTTAGGGATTTGTTCAAATCTCTGTTTTGGCCATTTCACTGCGACATATACACGACATAGTCAAGCAATGGTGTAAATAGGCGAGTCCAGCGTGCTGGGGACTCTTAGGTATCAGAGGAACCGGGAACTTCGGGTCAGAGTTGATCACTCACTTTTACACAGATATCACTTTTTCGGTACCCGTTATTTTGCCGTCTACGTCTACCTTAACCCGAATACTGTTCAAGTATTTTTATTGCTTTGTCACTAAGCTCTTATATGTCCAGCAGTCTTTCGGCTGATATGATTACTATATTAAGCTCACGTACATACTCAGCTCAGATACTTAAGTATTAACACTAGCTTAAGAAAGATAAGGATGCACATACTTTGCCACAGATTCATAATAAAAACAATACACAAAAACTTACGGAAGTCAAGATCATGCCTCTGGGTTTGTTCTTAGCGACATCATCAAGCGACTTGCTGATGACTTGCAATAGATCCAGGTTGAGGCTGTTGACCGGCGCCCGCTGCAGCGTCATTATGGCGACTCCTGCATCATCTTGGACGTCTACCATCGGCCCGGCCGACGCCGACATAGACCGCCCAGCCGGTAAAAGTCTGGTGGCATGCCTCGTCAATTGCCTTAATGGCAACATTGTCATAACAACGTGGTGGCTTATGATTACCTACTTTTAATAATTTTAGTTGATAAGTTGTCTGTTTTGTCACACTTGCTCGAATACTACGAGTATTCATTATTATCTTAGACTTTACACTCTTATCTTGGACTCGTAAAATATATCTTATCTCTTTATTTCAGCCATCCGTTTATAGTCGTTCTTGCCCAGCTAACGGGTTAGGTTTTATCGTCACGTTTTACGGCCCAAAACATCTCGTACGTGACCATAAAACCTACCTTTAATTGTTTTTTTGCATCTAATAATTTACTAGAAACTGTCCAACCGTCAGCGCTGACCACGATGGCTGAACGTAGAGCGCTTTCTACATCGAATTAGAAATCCACAGTTTAAGGGGATGCCTTCATTCGAATCGACCACGCCCCCTGCCGACAGAGGCACGCTTATGCCTTCCGCGCACTAGAAAAAGAGATGCAGCACTCTGAGGGAATTGCTTTTTTTTGAACAATTTTCGATGAATACCAAACTTAGTGAAGTTTTATTTATATTTCACTAACTGAGATTTAAGACGAGGTGAAATTCTATATAGTATGAACATGATACTGTCAATTCAAAGGAAATTTTAGGCAATCATGTATCGTTTCATTCAGATAAACAATCTTGTAGTCAAGAATCATAAGTATATCTGAAAATCAGAGCGTATTGTTTCTTAATCAAGTCAGAACGGCGTTTCAAAGCACGTGATAATTTCCAATTCACCCCCTTCAACTGTAACATAAAATTCGGCAGTGAGCGGAGGTGCATTCTCGTTAGTACAGAACGCTGCGTTCCTATTTAGGGTCGAATTCCGCTCGCAGCACTTGCTTGCAGTCCAACATACTTTACTGGACTGCAAGCAAGTAACACGCCTAGGGTCTCCAGACACTACGGGAGGCAGTAAGCCCTCACTACCTTTTAAGAGGAGCTGGGGTCGTTAGAGTAGCGTTACTTCCCCCTTTTTCACGCAAAATAGGCCCATAGATGGATGTCGACTTGCGGAAAACTCTGCCGGGGATCCCACAAGTATTCATTTAGAACTCCATCCCGCTAAACAAAGTTCGTTACGATTACCATACAAAAAATATGTTCGAGATGAATAACTTGTATAACACGATAATCACTACAAATAGGGCAAATAAAAAAGCAAGCAGTAATTGCGTTTGGCAGAAATAGGCCACGACCCCGAGAATATCTTGCTCAGGCAAATATTGAGGAATAAAACAAAACATTGACATATATAGTCATTTATCAGTTATCACAGCTCCACCAGGTACATATCACAATGTTTCTTTCCTAACTTCCTCAGTAAAGTCATCGTGTATCAAAATAAATCATTGAAATAGCATTACAATCACTTAGCTTTCTTTGCCTTCAACCTTTGTAAGTGCATTTCCAACTCGTCCTGCATTTCGGGGATCTGTACATTCGCAAGAAAATCGGCTGTGTCCTGCTCACGAATTCTCTGCATATGACTCAGCGGTCCTTGCCTTATTTTCAGCTTGGTCAAAGAGCGGGCGAGCGATGGGATCCTATCAAACTTGCCTATGAATTTCTTGCATTTGTCTATGGCATCAGACTTATCAACCGCTACCTCGTCAATCAGACCAACCTGAAAAGGTATATCATTGAAATTATTTTTTGTATTGCTTTGGCTTATCAAAAATAATCGGGATAGTTAAAGGTGAAAGCCAGGCTGGCACGACGCGACTTCGTCCGTCCGTGATGAACGGGAGGAACCACGTTGGCGTGGAACGGTTTTTGTCAATACTGCTTAAAGTTGTCAGTTTGCCTCTGGTAGATACTTGTATGCTTACTAATAAGGGACGAATGCTTTATGTCTATGTCGGACATAAATGCCAATGTAATGCTAGTTACTTACTTAGTCAGGAATGTCACCACGAGTTGGCGCCCCCGAATTTCGTATTGTTTATGCCAATCATCGCAGACGCAAGACGCCTCACGCTAGTCTGGCGTTCGCCTTGGTAATTAGTAATTACACAGTAAATATATCAGCTATAGCAGTATATAATAATAGAAACGATTTATTTCAGGCACCTAAGGCCCATAGGCCCATAGTCATAAATACCTAAAAGACTAGCATACATACAATTATAATATTAAAACACTAATTATTATTTAGGCGACGAAACAGTGTGGCTCCGTTGCGTCGACCAGTCGGTGCAGAATTCGGTAGGTTGCCCCGGAACCGCCGAAACACGACACCCTTCGGCCAGAAATCGGCACACGCGATGGTCTCCTGCAGCGGCCGCGACACGCGTATATCAACTAGTAATTTAAGACCTTTTTAGACTTTCGTTCCATTTACAGTCAGTTCTACGCACGCAAGCGCGGCACGCGGACCTATGTACCGCCAACTACCCCGACTTGCGCTTAAGTTTATAGTAGCGACGCGTATCCGTGTGAATGAGTCAGCTATGATGTTTATACATTTGTTTTAGAAAAAACTCAATGTTTTTTTTATTATGGCGTTGTTTTCTTACATTTGTATGGAGCAGGTCTCTCCAGTCGGCTGACGCTCCATACAAATGTAAAAAAACTCCTAGTTTTTTCTTATCAGAACACGATACCTGTTATGCCCTTGATCGGTTCACCCCATTTTTGGTACACTCTGTATATTCACTGTGGTAATAGCTAAGCTAGTTACCTACCTTCAACGCCTCTTCCACAGTAAACAGTTTGGCAGCAGTAAGGGCCTCCTCAGTGTTCCGCGTTCCAATGGTGTGGCACATTGCATCCATAACAAAGTGCGGAACAGCAATGCCTAGGGCTGTGTCGTTAATGCCGATGCTGTATTTACCGCTCACCATAACACGGTATTCACAGCACATGGCCAGGAGACACCCTCCAGCTGGTGCATGACCCTGGTCATTTTATACAATATTAACGTAATATTCCAAGCTAAATTATGTATGTGTATGCTTCAATTATGTATGCATGTACATATCAAATATTGTATTCTTCTTCATGCCAATCACTAAAGGGTTCTACCCATTACACCGTATCAAACCCTGACCGTACAATGAACGTGTCAGGCTATTTTTTAACCGACGAGAACGGTCTAGTGGGCGTCATCTCATATTGCCTCATACAAAGAATATTTTCTTGCAAGTGACGGCACGTTAACGGTCATGGTATCATACCAGCGTATCATACCGAGCTTACTGCGGACTCTTAAGGTATGTATCTTAAGAGTCCGCAGTAAGCGCGGCCGAATTTCTCCTTCCCATACAAACGTAGTTACGCTCTCATTTTAAAACTACGTGTTGGATTGTGACGAAACTTTGCATATACAATGACATGAGGAATGAACGAATGAATGAGGAATGCACGGCTGTTTATGAGTCTTTCAACAGCATACAGAGAGGTTGCTAGTCTAGCGGGCATGTAATTGAAAAGTATACAACTTCCATGACTGTCCTAGCAGCTCAGTTGGTCAGAGCAGTCTAGCGTTAGAAAGGTCGCAGGTTCGAAGCCTGTCGGGGTCTACAGACGAAGATGGTTTATTTTTCCACTATATTCTTTCTCTCTGTATCATATCGTTTAAAAAATGATCAGTGTAACTTCGTCATTACAAAATAACACGAAACAAAATATTTAATTGAATATTTTGTTTTGTTGTAAAGGTATTGACTACTAGGATTTACTTTGCGCAAAGTTACTTACATTGATAGCAGCAGCGGTGGCAAACTTGAAGCCAAAAACTTTGATCCATACTTCTTGGAGAGTTGACCAAAATTGCTCCACCCTCTTCAAGTCCGGCTTGTACATCTCCATGAAGTCCAGGCCTGCCGAGAACACTGTTGGTGAAAACTGGAATAGTTTTAAATGACAGTCAATTTTTGATCAAAAAATATTTATCCAGACTGGGGGCGCTTTTGTTCACCTAATTTTTTAAGTCCTATTATCGGAAGTCCGAAAATGTTCTTCATAAAATTTTACGCCATAATAATCGTTAGTCCTAATAATTCTTATTCCTAACGATCGTAAGTCATAACCACTCGAAGTCATAATGACAATAATCATAAATTTCTCAAAGCCTAATATTGATTTGCATAATTTTTTTCATCATAACACTCACTTGTCCGTTTTATTTAAATTGATAATGACACTAGTCATACATTTTTTAATCCTAAATTTGTTTTTTATAATATTTGTCATCATAAATGTTACTTGGCGTTATAGAAGTAAATAAACGTGTGGTTTTTTATCGCTAGATACAAGAAGAGGTCACAAGACTCTAGCTAGACGCTAAGCAAGCCGCCTGTCTGTGCGGACGTAGCCTAAGGCAGGTTCGTGTAGGTACGACGACGAGCGAAGCGAGGAGGAGTGTTAGTTGTACCGCGACCCTACGCGCGCGAGCCGAGCGAGCGAAGCGAGCGTGCCGCGGCAGCGGCCGGCGAAGCGCCAGAACCGATTTTTTTTATTTGCTTAGTGAAAGCATTTATTCATTAGGAAAAACAATATTAGGAGTTGAAGTATGTTCTTAGTTATTATATTAGGACTAACAAAATTATAATGCATGTCCGTTATGAAGAAAATTGTTATGATTAACAAAATTATGACTTCAAGCAAGTTCTTAGTAATGAAATTAGGAAGAAAAATTTTAGGACAACTGATCATTATGACTTCATTGAAATTTAGGAACAAAATAGTTAGGACGAAAAAAATTAGGACTAGCGATGATTATGACTACAATACGTTAGTACAAAAAAAAATAGGATCACGAATTTTATGGCAGCCAATATGGACCCAGCAGTCTGCTGTCAACTGTCAAATGAACTAGCTGTGTTTTAACGGTGCTCTGATTGGAAATTACAATTTTACGTAAATGCGAGCCGAATACACCGGGGAACGCCCCAAAAACGCGAACTAAACACCGGAACAGTGAAGCAACATTGAATTACGTCAGGTGGGAGCGTTTTGGAAGTAAAAACTAAGAAAAACCGTAAGAGAATCTATACATACATATGAATAACTAAGTACAACATAACCTCAATCCTTCACTTCACTTCACTCTATTGTTAATGGCTACCGTGCAACTTAAGCACAATTCTGCCAACATCAAGTATCCAGCTTTGCACGGTACAAATGAAAGAGGGTAGCCATAAATCAGGATATTAAAAATCACAAATGCAGGTGATTCCTGAGAACAGATGGTAAACACATACAAATAACATTAACCGTGACCAGATTAGAAGCATTAGAACAAGTTAATACAATAATCGAAGCACAGGAATGGATATTAGGTTAACTAAACGCTACAAGCTACAATTTTATGTTATTTTTTGCTATGAACTTGCCCAGCGCACTAATAATTTTTTTATTGTTTTCAATAAGGCATAAAAGGGAAGCCATATTCATAGGTAATGGGAGTCTGAGATTAGAGATTAGGGTATATAGGTCACGGGACTTATTGTTAAGGCGGCAGTTAAAAAAGATGTGGTCAACTGTACCTACTTCCTCACCACACTCACACATGGGAGAATCTTTAATTTTGAATTTATGCAGCTGCTCTGGCGAGCAGACTCGACCTAAACGGAGTCTTATTATCACACTGGTATGGCGTTTGGAAAGGGATCTATATTTAAAAAACCATGGACGAGATGGAATAATTGGCTGTACCTGAGAGAAAAAACATTTCTTAGAGCGAGACCACCGAGACATCCATTTTTTCCTAATAATTTTGGAGGGAATGTTGGAAACATCCGGCGAGTAAATTTTGAACAAGGAGTCATCCCCGTCCAAGACTGCTTCCTTAGCTACCTGGTCCACCCTCTCATTTTCCAGAATTCCTGAATGGCTCGGTATCCAGACGAACACAACCTCCAATCCGGACGAGTGGCATTCATAAATGGCCTCTTTCAGTTTACATACGATATAGTTACGAGCACAATTCTTTAAGGGGCGGAGAGAGATTGACTGAAGGGCACTGAGACAATCAGAAAAAATTACCGACCTAGAGAGCCCGTGAGCGAGTATGTACTCTAAAGATTTCATGATAGCTAAACATTCGCCTGTAAAGACAGACGACTGAGGGGGGAGTTTGAATTTAGCAAGGATATGGGAATTAGTAAGGAGGAAGGCCGCTCCCACGCAGCCCTGGTCCGACAGCTTGGAAGCGTCTGTGAAGAAGAGTCTATAGCCACCAAAGTGACTATTGAGAAATTTTATAAATTTGAAGTTGGCCATGGGGGACTTTTTATCAATTCCGGTATTGGAGATTACTGTAGGGGAATGAATCAAGGCTTCGAAAGGAACAGAATATAACGGAAGGGAGCGGCATTTCATTAAAGGGCACTTGAGTGAAGCTATTTTCTCCAGGCTTTGGACCAGATTTGGTTTTTCTTTATTACGCCAGAAAGCTTTAGTTGAACCGTACAGCTGTAAGAGACGGAGTTTTGGTAACAAGGGGTGCGATTCCTGTGTGCAAATTCCAAAAAGGTAACGGTCAGATAGAAGTTGTCTTCTTAAATCTAGCGGCGGGTCAACACACTCAACTTGAATAGCTCTGTTAGGAGAAGATTTCATTGCGCCTGTTACCAACCTCAAAGCCTTCGCCTGAATAGTTTCCAGGGTGGAGAGCGCGGCCTTGTTGCAAGGTTCAAATATGAATGTACCAAAGTCCAAATGACTACGAATGAAGGCATTATATAAAAGTTTTTGTGAATATGGATGAGCACCCCACCACGCGCCGGAAAGGGCTCTAAGCATATTTAAATTTTTTTCGCATTTTCTGGCAATGTAAGTCAGATGGGGAACCCCTTGGAAACGGCGGTCGAAGATAACCCCGAGGAATTTAACAGAGTCTAGCATGGGGATGGGATCTTCTTTGTAAATAATCTGACATGCAGGGGGACAACGGCTTCTAGAGAAGACAATGGCTGAACTTTTAGATGAAGATAGGGTAAGACCGTGCTGATCCAGCCACGAATTTAAAGACCTTAAAGCGCCATTAATCCTGTCCGCAGCTTGAGCAGTATTTTTATCGACAGAATATACTACCACATCGTCAGCGTACTGAAGCGTTCTGCACGACCAGTTTACGGATTTGTCTAGATCAAAGGAATATAAATTAAAAAGGATGGGACTCAAAACAGAGCCCTGGGGAAGCCCTTTCCAAACGTTCCGGACAGCACATACTTCACCCCGCCATCTCACTTTAATAGTTCTGGACATAAGCAAGTTTGATATAAAATGGACAACCTTAGGGGAAATGTTCAGCTGGGACATTTTGTCTCTGAGCACTGCAAGGAGCACATTATCATAAGCTGCTGAAATGTCCAAAAATACAGCGGCCACGGATTCCTCTCTTGAAAAGGCTAGACGAATGTCGGTAGAAAGGATGCTGTGACTATCCGTGATACTTCTGCCCTTTCTGAACCCGAACTGGAATCGTGGTAAAATGCCACGGCTTTCCAAGAACCAATCAAGACGGTTTTTTATCAAGTGTTCCATGACTTTGCAGAGGGTGGAGGACAAGGCGATTGGACGGTATGAGTGACCAGAGTCAGGGTCCTTGCCTGGTTTGAGAATAGGGATTACGTATTGTTCCTTCCAGGGATCTGGGATCTTTCCGGAGCTAAAAAAGTTATTAATCAGATCTAGGTAATAGGATACAGCAACTGAATTAGCCTTCGTCAGGAAGGAGTAGACGATGCCATCCGGGCCAGGAGACGAATCCGAAAGAGAATCCAAAACGCAACGCAATTCAGATAGTTGGAAAGGGGAGGATAAGGGATCGGTGCAATCTGAGATCCCAGAGAAAATTGGAAGTTCGTTCTGGTTAGGTACATAGGGAGGGGCTAATTTGTCCGAAAACTCATCCAGCCATAGGGGAGAAGTAGAGAAAGATGCCGGCGGGGTAGAAGAAGAGCAAGCATTGCGAAAGGTCTTAATATTACGCCAGACCACCGAGGGGTGGGTAGAAGGAGATATTGATTCGCAGAATTTAGACCACCCTTCCCGCTTTTTAAAAGAGAGGGTTTTTTTCGTCTTAGCCTGCACCTTTTTAAATGTCAGAAAGTTCTCCATAGTCATAGCGCAACAGAAGGTCCTCTCCGCCTCCTTTCTCTGTTTAACAAGAGAGGTGCACTCAGAATCCCACCAAGGGAGGGAAGGTCGATGGTTAGATGAGATATTTTTTAAAGGTATGGAAAGAGCAGCGGAATCCAAAAGAGACTGAGAAAATAAAGAATAACATTCCAGACAGTTAGACTGGGAGACACGTGGTAAAGAGTTAACTTTTGTCTCTGTAGTGAGGGAAAAAAGGGGCCAATCAGCTTTAGATAGCCTAAATTTTTGAAGGGGGGGAGGAGCAGATGGCCCACTAACGTCACAAGAATACGTGATAATAATTGGGAGGTGATCGCTACCGAAGCTGTGGGGTAGTATATCCCATGAAACCTGAGAAGCCAGAGAAGGAGAACAGATGGAGATATCCACAGCAGAACAGTTTTGAGAGGGGGAAGAGCGTCGAGTTGGTCGGCCATCATTTAAAACACACAAATTCAAGGAGTCCAGAATATCAAGCATTTTACGACCCGAAGGATTGCAGTCATGAGAACCCCACAGAGAATGGTGGCAGTTGAAATCTCCTAATATAATGAGCGGACCAGGGACATTCTCGAGGTGTGACCAGAAATCAGCAATAATCTTAGGGGAAGGGTGAGGGATGTACGCTGACACAACGGTACAATCTAGGACTTTGCACACAACAACGAAAAATGAAGGATGAGATGGGATGTTAATTATAGAATAGTTTATGTCTTTTCTAATAAGCAGAGCACAACCATCATAACCATCAGGGCTATCATGGCGTAAGCATATAAAGTTCGGACAGTTAAAATAAGAATCAGGTTTAAGCCAGGTTTCTGAGATAGCTATACAAGCAGGGTTGTATTTATAGATAATATGCAGGAGATCAGCCTTGTTGCGGCTGATACTCCTGATGTTCCACTGGATGAATTTCAGAGCCATAAGGCCCAGCGGGGGGGCCACCATGGAAGATAGACGACAAAGTCATTAAATTATTGGCAACGTTGGACGGTAGAGGAACAGCGTTCTGCTGTAGAAAGGAAACCAGAGAGGGTATAACCGAGTTAACTAGGGACCAAAGGTTGGACATGGAGGGCGGCCCCGGGGTAATCGGAGCTACTGTAGGGGGGGAGGGGGTTACCGGGATTGGATTTCTAAATATCACCCCATTGGAAGGTTGGGGAGGGCTGTAATCAGCAATTAGGGCATTATGGGTCTTCTGATCGTACCCGTGAGGGTTAGCAGGGCTGCGAGGTTTTCTCGTGATAAAAACAGTTTTTTTATATGAAGATGGCTGGGTAACTTCGTTGTAGGGTTTTCGAGAAGACGGGATTTTTTTTTCAGCTTCTTGATATGAAATGCTCTCATCACCCATCATACGTTTAATCATTTGCTGTCTACCAAACTCAGGGCACTTTTTATCAGTAGCCTTGTGTTGACCAGAACAATTCAGACACAAGGGTTCTTCCAAGCATTCCTCTGCGTCGTGTGGTTGTGCGCATTTGGAACAGCGAGGACGGGAGCGACATTGAGCTCTAACATGCCCGAACCGGCAGCACTTGTAACACTGAACTGTTGGAAAATAGTAGGGCACAACTTCGAGGGCACAATTAAAAAGGAAAACTTTGTCGGGTAACCTTTGGCCATCGAAAGTTAAGACAACTGTTTCTGATGGAGCCCACTGGGTTGAGTTGTCAGTTAAATTTTTCTTTTTGAAATTGAGACGTCTGGCTTTCACAACCTTACCTACTCCATATGGTTGCAGTATTAAATCTGGCAGTTCCTCATTGGAATAATCGGTGGGAATGTTCCTTGCAATGCCGGTCTTTGTAATGTGATAGGCTGGGATGAAGCATTTGTATGAATCCAATTCTAGGGGGAGAGTTAGGAACTGGTTAGCGCCGGTTGCCGAAGAGAATTCAATGCTCAGCCTATTACGACCTATCTTTTTAATGCCTCCGTCCTTGATATTTTTGATGCCTTTGGTGAACAATAGCTGACCAAATTTAACCGGGTGTAAGTAAGATCCTGTGTTAGGTTCTGTCGTCTCACGAGACACGTGCACAATGAATGGACCCTTGTCCGAACCGTTATATTCATTCCGAGTTTGGAACTGAGAGGGCGGAGTCAGGGGAGTCACTTGTGAAGTCATGTTGAGAGGAAGAGGAGACTTTGTTTGGGGAACATGGTTCCCAGGAGCAACTGTGTCCAGGATTACATTTTTCTCCTTTGATTGAAGCTGGGAGGGGGGAATTGGGGAGGTATCGCCTTGTGTGGATTGCGAATGCGACGGAAGTTCGTCGAAGCGGGGCACTTTAGGAGCATCCTTCATATCTATTGGGGAAACAGCATCTTCCGTAACTGCAGAAATATCTCTTTTTTTCTGATTTTTAATTGATGTTTTGACCGGAATACTATGAGATGCATCGGCGTCCATAGGGGGAGATCCACTAAAAATTTGCGTGAGTGAAACCGGGGAATCTTCTATTTCCATGTGTAAGCCCGGTGAGGGCGCGCGCACTATTGACCCAGGAATGCCTGGGTCAAATTGGTGGGACCCCATAGTGAGGACCCAAGGAGAAGGTGGCAGCAAACTCACATAGGAGAAGATGCCGCCTTCTCCCTCTTACTCCACAACCACTTACCAGATAAACAGGGGAACAAACACTAGACAACACAAAAAACGATCACACAGACAAACTCAGGAATAACGCAGATGAATTAAACGAAAACTATTAGCAAAAGTATTCCGCACACGTGCTCCACTAGAAGGCTCGAAGCAGAATCAACCTCAATCCACAACGAGCAAAACGACGTGTAAAAATGTTATGTTGGCCAAGATGTCATCGGGTGTTACTAGCATAGAAAAGGCAAACTGTCAGGGAAAGGGTTACCAGATACGGAAGGGGCACGAGAATGGGACCAGTGGGAAGTGAGTAATGCATACAGAATTGGGAAGATGAACAGTATTAAACCAAGACCAGTACTATTATCAGTAACATTAACATGGCGGAAAATTGAATTAATAAAAAACAAAAAGCATCTACCGGAAGAAATACGAGTAACGGAAGACTTTCCAAAGGAGGTGTTGAACATAAGGAGAGAATTAATGGATCGCAAAAAAGAGATGGAGAAAGAGGGAAAAGTGGCCTTCATCCGCTATGACAAGCTCATAGTGAAAGATAGAAGAACAATAGGAGAGGACAATAAAAGGAAGAGATCTCCATCAAAATCCCCAACTGAAACACAAAACAGGACAAGAACCGCTCCGAATAAAATTACTAAAACGAATGCATTCGAATTACTTCACCGTGCCCAGACAAGCACATCATCATCAGCCGCTAACATATTATAGGATAAAGGACAGGGGCCCCTTCTTCTTCATGAAACACACAAGGAAAGCAAAGAATACAAAAGTGAGACAACAAATAACACAAGAATGCAAATATACAACCAGGAAACAACGAATAAAACAACCTTCAATCCGGCTGGTCACCGTGAAGGCAATGTAGACCAACACCTTCCCAGGTTAATGTCAACACAATCTAAACCAGATAAATTAAATATAGCCACATTTAACGTAAGAACACTAATGAATAATGAAAGGATAACCGTACTAGAATATGCCACCGAGGAAGTAAAATGGGACATCATTGGAATCAGCGAGATCAGACGAGAGGGAGAAGCAATAGTGGAAAAGAGCAACAACTACATATTTTACTATTCAGGAAAAAAACAAGACAAAAATGGAGTCGGGTTTTGGGTAAAGTCCAACTTGAAAGAACACATACAAGAGTTTACTGGAATCTCGGACAGAATAGCAATGCTAACTATTAAACTACCTGGATACACAAAGAAATGGTCGATAATCCAAATATATGCCCCACACGAAGAGAAAGAAGACGAGGAAAAGGACCAATTCTATGAGCAGCTATCCGAAACCATGCAGGAAAGACAAGGGAATGTCATCGTCATGGGTGACTTCAACAGCCAATTAGGCGAACAACAACTACATGAAAACAAAGCTATCGGGAAATTCAGCTACGGGAAAAGAAACAACAACGGAGAATTTTGCAATAGAACACAATCTCTCGATTATGAACACTTTCTTCAAAAAGAGACGAAATACTAGGTGGACTTGGAGATCTCCAGACGGAAAGACACTAAAAGAATTGGACTACATCCTCACGAATCAACCAAAAACAATCGAAAACGTCGAAGTATTAAAATCCCTCAACTTCAACTCGGATCATCGCATGCTTCGAACAACATTAACCTCCAAAGATGCTAAGAAGTCAAGGAAACACATAAATCCAGGGGAGTGCAGATTACCAGTGGAATTACCGGAAGACACCTTAAAAGAACTGGAAGATAGTCTGGAAAATAAACTAAAAAATATACAACCAACACATATTCAAGAAAGATATGACTGCATCGAATCAGAGCTAAAAAACCTATCAAACAAATTGAAGCCTGCATTCAAAAAAAAGGACCCTATAGGAGAAGAAGCCAGGGAGCTACTCAAAGCCAGAAAAGAGATGATTGTAAATGGAAACGTAAACAAATCTGATATATCTGAAATAAGCAAAAACATTAACAACAGCATAAAAAAGCACAGGAAGAAACAAAGAACAGATACAATAATGACCCACATCGAAAAAACTGGAGGAATAAAAAAAGCGGAAAAAGAACTTAGAGAATATAAGACGTGGATACCAAGTATGAAAGATAACAGGACCGGAAAAATTAAGACGAACAGAAAAGATATGATGTCCGTTGCCACCGAATTTTACAGGGAGTTTTATAATGACAATTGTGAAGAGAGCATAGACATTCACCTTGAGGGAACTAACGATGATATAGTGGCCCCGATCATAGAGAGCGAAATAAGAAACGCAATAAGAACCCAGAAGAACCACAAAGCTCCTGGCGATGATAAAATTAGCAACGAACTCCTGAAAAGAACTGAGACGGTAATAATTCAAATATTAAGACAACTCTTCAACGATATACTAGACACAGAGACAATCCCGAAACAATGGACAGAATCGGTCACAATACTACTCCACAAAAAAGGTGATAAGAATAGAATTGAAAACTACAGACCAATAAGTCTCATGTCTAACTTATACAAGGTATTTTCAAAGATCCTTCTCAATAGAATGACAAAAACTCTCGAACTAGCACAACCAAAAGAGCAAGCAGGGTTTAGAAGTAATTTCTCCACGATTGATCACATACACGTTATAAAACAAATGATACGACGACGACAATCGTTGGAAGCGGACGTGCCGCTCTTTGTTTTTAAATTCTATATTAATTTTGCGTGATGCAAAATTAGATGCAATGTCAAAGAGTTAAAGATCTTTCTTCAAGAGCGCCGTGCGTGGTGCCGTGTGCAAAATATCGTGCAACAAAGTTGCAGGGATCTATCGCTGACGCCGGATGGAGTGCGGGGCCGTTCTTCACCTCCCCCGCGGTGAGAGATAGCAGCTTATATTTTGCCTCGCTCAGTCACCGCTGCTCACGGAACTTGCCGATTATCAGCCGAGGGACCCGAGCGTCGCGCTATACTGATGTGGAAGGGAGACAAGTACGTACGACCAACAAAGCATCGCAGCATCGCGGCGCTTCACATCGTACCAACGGAACTACACATCGTGACGTCGCATGCCCAGGGTGAAACAATGTTGCTGTGCGCTTAATTTTCGTTCGGAATACGAACTGGCTTACGCTTGCTGGCCAACCGAAGCTTAACTTGCCTAGCTTGGATAACTTTGTAGTTTAGTTAATTAGGTTTCGCTTGTGGATAATTTGATTAATGTAACCGCGTTAATTTTATTGAAATGTAATTATTGACTGTTGAGACAAACGGAGCGATTTGGTTTATTGACCAAAGTTTATGTTTTATATTTTTGACATTTTAATATCAGAATTTTAGTTTTATATGTATATTTTTTTATTTTTTTTTTAGTTTTTTTTTATTGATTGTGAGATTAACTGGAACGACCTGTTTTATCGTCTAAGGTTTTTTTAGGGCAACTTAAATATTGAGATTTGTTTTACGTTTTATATTGATCTACTGATTAAGGTAATGATGAATGTTGACTCCTCTTCGTTACGGACGTGTCCCCATTGTCCTAGTTCATCGCGAACTTTTACTCCGCATGGGCTTTGTGTGCACATAGGCCGCATGCACAAAGATGTGCACCGCAGCGCTCCCGCAGGGGTTATACAATCTAGCCAGCCGCTAGTGCAGTCGGTTACCCAAGGGGCCGTTAGCTTGGAAAGTCTATCCAATCTTAAACGGTCAGTGCGGGTGCTGCAGCATATCCCCAAGGGTGCACGAAATCTTGCGGCCGGCAAAATGTGCGATCTTATCGATAAGTGTATTGACAGTAATGGTATTGCGGAGTGGTTTGCGTTTTTAACTTTTGCATATTCTGCTCTTAGGGCACCGGATGCAACGGGCTCGGGCAACCTTACGACGAAGGTGAAGCGGAACGTAGACTCGGCTGTCGTTGAGTGTCCTTTCACTGACATTGGGGGTGAGGGGTCCTCAAGGTCGCCCTCAGTTCGTAAGACAGTTGAGTCGAAGGTATATGAGGGTGATCTGAGAGGGGCGGTCAGGGTTCTTATGTCGGATGACACAGTGGCACAGTCAAGCCCTGAAGTTCTTGCCACTCTACAGACAAAGCACCCAGCCCCGTCTCGGCCTCTTTCGTTCCCGCCTGAGCCGGATGGATCCACTCCCGCGTATAAGGTAAAGGAGGAAAGCGTCGCACAGGCCCTTAGCACATTTAACAACGGTTCTGCCGCAGGCTTGGATGGTATCCGCCCAGTACATCTAAAAGAGCTCACATCTGGCTCGGCGGGGGATAATGGTCGTCGTTTATTGGGGTGCCTGACCAAACTCTGCAACTTTTTACTCGAGGGTCATTTGAATGCTGAGGTTCGTCCGTACGTTTTTGGCGCTTCTCTGTGTGCACTTTCGAAAAAGGATGGAGGTTTGAGGCCCATTGCCGTGGGCAGCACGTTTCGCCGCCTGACCGCCAAGCTTGGGTGTGCAGCGGTGAGGGAGGAGATGGCCGCTTACCTTCGCCCTTGCCAAATGGGGTTTGGCACAAGATTGGGGTGTGAGGCGGCGATTCATGCAGCACGCGCATTCGCTCTAGATCCAGGAAAGGCAGACTGCGTTATTATTAAGCTCGACATAAAGAACGCATTTAATTCCATTGAGCGCGACGTTCTGTTGAGTGAAGTCAAGGAGAGGGTGCCTTCGCTTTATCCCTTTCTTTTTCAGGTTTACTCGTCCCCCTCTAATCTCTTTTACAATGGATCCCTTATCCTTTCCCAAGTCGGTGCGCAGCAGGGGGATCCGCTGGGACCTCTGGCGTTCAGTCTGGCCATACAAAAAACAATTTCAGGGCTTCTCTCCCCACTGAATGTATGGTACCTGGATGACGGTACCCTTGGGGGAAAGCCGGAGATTGTGGAGCAAGACTTGCGTACTCTCCTTGCACGCTTTAAGGACCTGGGACTAGAGGTCAATACCAGTAAGTGTGAATTTTTCCCCTGCAGCAGCGAATCCCGAGCTTACTTTCCCTCTTTCTGTAATCTGCTCCCAGATCTCAAAGAGTTGTCTCCCCACTCCTTCAATCTCTTGGGGTCTCCTATTTTTCCTGCCGCTATTCCGGAGGCTTTTGAGGTGAAAAGGCAGCTTCTCCTGGCTGCTAGGGACAGGCTTAAAAGCCTTCCAGCTCAGGTTGCTCTGGTTTTACTGCGGATATGTTTTGCGGTCCCTAAACTTACATATTTTTTGCGCACCGTTCCGACCTGGCTGTACCCTGATCACGTCGACTCGTTTGACCTCGGGCTGAGGGAGTCCGTTGAGTGTGTGTTGAATGTCTCGCTTAGCTCGGATCAATGGAGTCTAGCTTCTTTACCCATTCGCAGTGGGGGCCTGGGTGTGAGATGCGCGCGGGACGTGGGACTGCCGGCCTTCTTGGCGTCGGCGAGGGGGGTCGTGGGCCTGGTTACTGACATCCTCTCGAACAATGGTGACAGGGCAACTATCCCCTACACGCCTGATGCCATGGCGCCATGGTTGGCCCTCAACCCGGGTGTGCAGTTGCCGGAGAGACCGGACCGACAGCGCGCGTGGGATGACGTGGGAATCAAGAGGGTGTTTGAGGGCTTGATGGGGAGGGCGGTGGGTGTGGACAGGGCGAGGCTGCTGGCGGTGTCGAGACCAGAAGCCGGAGCGTGGTTACGGGCGCTGCCCTCTCCGCACATGGGCACTCTTCTCGACGATGATTCGATGCGGGTGGCTGTGGCTCTCCGCCTGGGTTGCGATGTTTGTGAACGACATTTATGCATCTGCGGCACCATGGTGGAGAGTAACGGTCATCACGCCTTGAGTTGTGGTCGATGTGCCGGCCGATTCCCGCGTCATCACGCTCTCAATGATATTGTCCGGAGAGCGCTAGTCTCGGCAAATGTTCCTTGTGTGCTGGAGCCTTCAGGCCTTAGTCGCACGGACGGTAAGAGACCTGATGGTTTGACCCTGGTGCCTTGGCATAGGGGGAAGTGCCTTCTGTGGGACGCCACGTGCGTCAGCACTTTCGCGGCTTCGCACCTTGGCCACACCACGTGCACGGCTGGAGCAGCTGCCGAGACGGCGGCTCTTAGGAAGCGAGTTAAATATTCTGCGCTGGATAATTATTTATTTGTCCCGCTCGCGGTAGAAACGTCCGGTTGTTGGGGTTCGGAGGCTAAAATGTTTGTAAAGGAGATTGGGCGCCGCCTGGCAGAGAGGGGTCATGACTCCCGTTCCGGGTCATTCCTGGTGCAACGTCTGTCCATCGCGATTCAGCGCGGCAACGCGGCGAGCGTGATGGGCACTTTTCCGCCGGGAGTGACGCGGGGCGGGCTTTTTGACTAGGTTAATAATTTATTATTAACCCATTTGTACCCTTTTTTGTAATTTTTTGACATATTGTATTTACTGTTGTTAAAGTGTTTTAAAATTTGCTAAATTGTGTATTAATAAAGACTTATTCTATAGTGATAGAGAAATGTAATGAATACAATCAAACATATTACCTCGGCTTCATAGATTACAACAAAGCGTTTGACTCAATCAAACATAGTGCCGTATGGAGTGCTCTCAAAAGTCAAGGGATTGAATACAAATATATAAGAGTGATCAAGGAAATATATAGAAATAGCACTGCAAGAATTAGGATGGAAAGGGAGGGCCAAGAATTCCAGATAAAAAAAGGAGTAAGACAGGGAGACCCACTTTCTCCAAAGTTATTCTCGGCAGTGCTCGAACTAATATTCCGAGAATTAAATTGGGACAACTACGGAATAAACATAAATGGCAAATTACTAAACCATCTCAGGTTTGCTGATGACCTAATAATAATCTCAAATAATTCAATAGAGCTGGAGACGATGGTTCAGGAACTAGCTACAGAGAGTACAAAAGTGGGACTGTCACTGAATGCTGGAAAAACAAAAATCATGACTAACAGTGAAAAAACCAGAATAGAAGTAAACAACAAAGAGATCGAATATGTAGAAGAATACACATATCTCGGACAGATTATCTCCCCAACACTGCAGACGAATAAAGAAATAGACCAAAGAGTAACAAGTGCATGGAAGCGATATTGGTCCCTCCAAGAGGTAATGAAAAACAAGCATTTCCCACAAACACTAAAAAGCAAAGTATACAACATGTGCATACTTCCCTGTGCCACATATGGAAGTCAAACATGGGCCCTCACACAAAGAAACACCCAGAAGCTGAAAGTCTGCCAACAAAGCATGGAGCGCAGCATGCTTAACATAAAAAGGAAGGACAAGGTCTCCCTAACAAAAATTAGGAAAAAAACCAAAGTGGCGGATATCACACGGTGCATTAAAAAGATGAAATGGAGGTGGACAGGACACATGATGAGGGAAAAAATGGAAAAGTGGACAAAGGAAATCACAGAGTGGTATCCAAGACAGGGAAAAAGAAAACGAGGAAGACCAATAATGAGATGGGAGGACGATATTAAAAAGAAAGCAGGAAAAATATGGAGAAGGGAGGCTAAAGATAGAACAAAATGGAAAGCTTGGGAAGAGGCCTATGTCCGAGAGGCAAGCTGAAGTTAAATAAAATAAAACAAATATGCATAGAAAAAGGAAAAATTTTAATTAGGAAAATAAATTAGTTTAAGTTATATAATAAGCATGCATGTAGTAAATGAAATGTAACAAAATAACTCAGCAAATAAAGGCTATCTTATCTTATCTTATCAATATGGACCCATCAAGACTCCTAGAGCTCAACCCAGCTGTTAAGTGCATATTCTCGTTCCTAGTAAAAGCAGATATCATTAATACTATCATTTATTCATTTGGTTTATTTTGCCAGGCACTTAGTTATTTTTTTTAAACTTGGATTGAAAACCTGATACTTCTTTTTCATTTTATCATTGCCAGAGGATGACCACTACCAGACAAATGCCTTCACTAGCAATCTATTGTAATTAAGAGGGGGCGCTCCGTGAAATCGGAGTTCTTAGATTGAACATTTACCTATGACAAACTAAAGCGAATGCCAGGAAAAAGAACATACAGAAACTACATCATATTTGTAATCTATTTGTCTGAAAAAAACCATACAAAACCAAAATAGCCTCGATAGAAAACAATCGCCAAAACATGTCTTATTTTTAACTAATTTCAATTTTGTGTTGTTCCCGTGCATACAATTTACGTAAAAATTTGGTGTATAATAGCTTTTGATATTGCCTAGTGATTTGACTAGTGGGGTTATTTTATGTAGTCCCTTTTCAGACTTATTGAGGTAAAACGTATTTGGCGTATAGGTCTTTTTTATTTAGCGCGATACCCTTTCTCCCGTCGCGTGTTTCGTGCAGTTCGGCGGCGTGCCCTCGCGGTACGCCCGCTCTTAACAATTCTATGCTAACCGCACCCAACAGTTCCCTGCTATCCTGATCAGATATCAGTACCCACCTTGATTCTAAATATATGAATAGCAAATATTGTTTTAAATTTTAACATAGCATGTGACACTATTTAAAAAAAACGTACCTACTAAAATCGGTTCAACCTTGAACTCCTTACATTATGGTTCAAACTTAATTTTATATTTAATAGAAGGTAAATAAACTCACAGAAGTCAAGATAATGCCATTGGGTTTGTTCTTAGCGACATCATCAAGCGACTTTCTGATGGCTTGCAGCAGTTCCAGGTTGAGGCTGTTGACCGGCGCCCGCTGCAGCGTCATTATAGCGACTCCTGCGTCATCTTGGACGTCCACCATCGGCCCGGCCGACGCCGACATAGGCCGACATGCTGGTAGAACTATGCTGTGCCTCGCTAGGTGCCTCAAAGTCAACATTGTCGGACGAAACAGAAACTTAACGTGGATTTTTGATATGTAGCTCAAGATGCAGAAGGTTAATTACTGAAGTCGTTTGTTGTATATTGTTAGTTATTTTATTTATCAATATGACGAGCTTATGTTAAGAGTTATTTAGTATTCATTATGTTGAGAGTTATTTAGTATTTACATTGCCTGTAGACATAGGTTATGAATGTTATGATAGGTTAGGTTGTAGACTTCTAGCTGTCAATGTCAAAGTGACAGTTAGGGATGCATCGATATCGATGTTTTACTACGGAAAAGCTAATCGATTAATGAAGGAATAAGAAAGATAACGATGACTGATGTATTAAAAAATTACATTTCGTTTTTGACTCGATTATTATTAAAAAGTGGTCGAAATCGAAGAAAGAAGGTTAAGACCACTGCTTCTTTGTTTACCCGTTTGACCGATAATTCTAATCTTAAAAAAAACGAAGTATAGCATCAGAAAAATCTTATTAATAAGTTGCCTGCCCTTCCCTACTATAGTCCGACCGCTTCCCCCGAAAGCCCAGCACCCGCACGCCACGCGCCCCCCCCGTAATAACCCCAACGCGCCTCGCAGGCGAGGACTCAGTGAAGCGGGCGGACTATAGCTGATGCGGGCCACAGACCATCAGTTTTAACTGTTCAGTTATAACGTACGTGTGTAAGCAAAAAGTTCAACTGCACAGTTCATAGATTTGCCTACATACGTACGTTTTAACTGAACAGTTAAAACTGATGGTCTGTAAGAGCCATGAGATTGCGGACTGGCGAGCGATTTTGACATTTTCGAGCGCCCGACTTGTTAACTCGAGAACTATCAAAAACTATGAAATACTTTTATTTTTTAATAGCGATGGAAAATTTATAAACGAGTGGTATTAACCAGTAAATTTTATCGGTACAAACTTTACGATTGTAACTAGGTATAGGCACTTACTTAGTAAGTTACCCGTAATTAATTTTTGAGCGTTCGAAGTCAAAAGTCGCTGCCTGGGCTGAAAGGGAGAGAGAGGCAGCGATTCCGGATGCATAGTATAGTTGTTTATTGTATTGCTAAACCACTTCCGTGCTAGGGATCTACATATATACATTTAGTGAAGCCAATAGCCAACTCTACATCATTCTCAAAAAATATTGTGCAGGATGTATGTGGATTCTGTGGTAAGATTAAAATCTGATCTTGCTGTTAAATAAAACGGTAGGTATATTCAACATAAATGAATATGTGGAGCAAGATAAACAGATGGAAGTCAAGCAATTAAACTCTTTCACGTCTACCGAACCCACCAATACCAATAAAGTTATGTTCAGATGTACACTGTTCAGTCATTTGTCTCTTACACCTTTACTCACATAACTCTGCACGTCTATGATGGGGCGGCCGCGACATATTCTCGATTTTTCTCGCACTATACCTATAGTGTTCTAATAAGAGAGAGGCAGATAGTGCGACAAAAATCGAGAGCTCGCTCGCCGTCGCGTGATAGCCGTGCTAGTTAGTACAGTTAAATTATTTGAGAAGAAAATGTCTAATTATACCATCTGTTCAAAAAGTGACCTTAAGGTCTAAACAAAAGGTTCGAATTAAAGAACCACTGGATTTGTTTTTCTCTTTCGAATCTGTTGTACAAGTTATACACTCACTCAAAAAAAAAAAACAGTAAAACTATAGATATAACAATTTTACTGATTCATTTTTCATAACAATGATACAATTTATCTTATAGTACAGTATACAGGTGCAGTACAGTAGTAGGTATACAGGTGCACAAAAGTGCATAAATAGAAAATACAAAATTGTAACACTTAATACTATGTACCTGGCTGGTACAGATGATTGCATTCTTTTACAAATATGTTGAGGAGCCAAAATTCATATCAAAGGAAAGGAATATATCATCAACTAGTCGTTTTGATGGTATTCATCTATGGATGAATATAGACTGCGCTCAAGTGTTATAAAATATGTACAAAACATGTATACCATAAAGGCCCATAAACACGTAGCGGTTTGTTGCGATGCAACTATTCACCATTGTTATTCAATAAAATAAAACAAACATTTTATTTCGTATTTTTGTGATTTTTCAAGTTTGTATTTTAGTTTTAAATAGTTCTTTTATAATATTTATTATGCTTATGTGTCGTGTTTACGGTTGTAAAGCTAGCAACATGCTGGGCTGGGACCATTTCGTGAGAAAGCCAAATGTGTTTTTTTAATTTTATGACTTTTATTATTTTTTGCTTTGTTCACAAATAAATGTTTGAATTTGAGAATATTTTTCCTATAAACTTGTCAGGACTATTCTACCTACACGCCACAGTTATTATAACTGGCCAAATCTTTGAGGCCCATTTCATGAAACTACAATTTTCCAAAATTAAATTGGCAGCACTGTCCACTGTGGTGCTTGACCAATAGTCTGGCAAAAAAGTAGAACCCACTAAAGTCAATTACGCGGCAACACTGCTCAAAATGTATGCGTATGACGTTTAGTGTTGCCGTGTAATTGATTTTAGTGGGTTCAACATTCATTTGGCAGACTTTAACAACTGGCCATTTGATCTGTGATGCCGGCTTAAACATGAAAAAAAAAAATGTAGCATATTATTTTAGGCAGCATCCACATTTTGTTTGCGGACCTGGCATTTCTAGTTGTGACTATATAGTTACTTAGCCGCTTTTGCCTTCAAACTCTGAATGTACATTTCCAGTCCTTGCTGCACTAGAGGGTTCTGCAGGAACCCTAGGAACTCCGATGTGTCTTGCTGACGAATCTTCTGCATACGACTAAGTGGTCCTTGCCTTATCTTCAGCTTGGTCATAGTGCGGGCAAGCGGTGGGATCCTATCGAACTTCTTAATGAAAGCCTTACATTTGTTTATGGCGTCGGCTTTATCAGAAGCTGCTTCGTCAATCAGGCCAACCTGAAAAGATATTTGACTGTATAAAACATTCATTCATTCACAAGGGGCTATTCATAAATTATCATCATTTCAAAATAAGGGGGGGGGTCTGGCCATTGGATGACGATAGTCATTTTATTAAGCCATTTCAAGGAATAACAGGATGATGATAGGGGGGGGGGGGGAGGGTCAAAGATGATGACGTAATTTATGAACGACCGCTAAGACATGGTTAATGTACGCCATGTACGGCCCAATAATCCGCGGCAAGCTATCTTTTGCTCTCTCTATATGATCATCATCATCAGCCGAAAGACGTCCACTGCTGGACATAGGCATCCCCCAAAGAGTGCCACAATGACCGGTCCTGCGCCACCCGCATCCAGCGACCTTTACCAGGTCATCAGTCCACCTTGTGGGGGGCCTACCCACGCTGCGCCTTCCGGTACGTGGTCACCACTCGAGAACCTTTCCGCCCCAACGGCCATCGGTTCTACGTGCACTGTGCCCCGCCCACTGCCACTTAAGCTTAGCGATTCTCTCTATATGCATGGGTTTAAAAGAGACAGATATATTGGGCGCGGATTACTGGGTACGGCCTTTAACCCATTCGCCACCACCAACTTGAACCCAAGTTTGTCACCGTTGCCGGCCACCCGCCACCGACATCACACGAAGTCAAAAAATAAAAGAGTTCAGACTTGCATGGCTTGAGGGTGTTACCTTGCATTTTTTTCTGGGGTGGCGATTGGGTTAACTGGACCCGGAGGGCGATATATAGTGTTACGAAACGAAGATCATTGATCTATCCCTTAAAGCATGTACGACGAATGCAAGCTGCCTCGTGGGGCCGGCAGAATGTGCCTTTAGCATGTTAACTTTTTTCGCCACTAATTTCATGTCTTTCGAGCAGCTAATATTCTAAGCTCATTAGGTTGATGATAATGCGAACTACTAAATTTCATTGCTGAAGCAAACTAGTAATTTATCACACTGGATTATCTAAAGGTTGGGAGTACAGATATAGATAAACATAGAATCGATTTTGCGCGGTGACATATCTCCTTTGTGTCTTCTTCTTCTTCTACTCGTATTGTCTATTATGGTGACATGTAATTAATGTGTACGACTGTCTAATGTACCTATCCTAATTTCCTTAGTTCATTAAAGCCAAGTTGTATTTGGTGTCTCGTTGATTATGTACCACGCGGACAACGGGGAATTCACATCACTAATTCGCCCGTGTGACGTCACAGTAGGTAGAAAAAAGTGACACGGTCGGTTTTCATACAGATTGAGGTGTTTTAAGTTATCTAGTGTATATCTATATCAGTGGTGGTGGTATACCTTCAACGCTTCATCCACACTAAACAGCTTTGCCGTAGTAAGCGCAAGCTCAGCGTCCCTCGTCCGAATGGTGTGGCACATGGTGTCCATGAACCACAGCGGGGCAACGATGCCCAGCGCAGTCTCGTTGAGGCCGATGCTGTATTTGCCGCTCACCATGGCCCGGTATTCGCAGGACATGGCCAGGAGGCAACCTCCGGCTGGAGCGTGGCCCTGAGAAAAAAAAAAATGATCAGTAAATCATTGTTGCGTACGAATTTGAGCGGCTCAGCCTGAGGCATGCTCGCCCCGCGCGGGGCCGTGACGCACGCGCCGACCGGGCGGAACACATTCAGAAGATGAACTCCCAAATGTCAAGTACACACGAGTACGCTTTCCGTTCAACAAGGGCGTACGCCATAGAGGTATCACACTCAGTCTAGGGCAATGTGACGCATGGCATGCTCTTGTTGAACGGAAAGCGCACTAGTGTGGACTTAGCTCATTAGGTATACTCTTTGACTTAGCTAAAGAGTTCTTAACATGTTACTAATAATTATACGGTTAAACTGTCAGATATTACTGACATGATAAAAGTGATTTGGGTATCCTTAAAAGAGATAAAAAGCCCAGAAGTTACGAAAAAAATTAACTCGAAGGTAAAATGGTGGATTATGCGCGTATCCAACAGAACTTATATAGAAGTAGTTATAAAGTAAAGAAAGTTTATACCATTTTCGTCTGATTTTTACGGAATTTATAAAGATTACCTACTTTCATTAGATATTTAATATCGTTGTTTTTTCATAAATAGCGCGACCGTCATATTATGAAAGTTTACAAGAGAGACAAAAACCGGATTGAAATTAAAATATTAAACCCCGAAAAGCGGGAATAAGAGCGTCATCATCATCAAAATTCTTGCGAAAGTTGCAGGCTATATATGAGTTAACCGATAACTTTTTAACTCGCGGAGGGAGGTTATCATGTGATTTAAGCAATTTGTAATGTTAACTGGCAGTAGCTGGTTATCTCAGGCAAGGAATCTTTTTGTTTGCTTTTAGACACTAAGTTTGTCATTCTACGTTAAATAGAACTCAAATTCAAAATGGCTGCCATAAAATTAAAGATGGCCGACGGAGGAGTTGGTTCCTATCAAAAACTTAAAGATGGTGCTTTTGTCCAGCGTGTCCACATTTTCGACAATTTGTTCGAGCACTCTGCCCCACTAAATTACACTCAGCTGAATTAACTTAGTGTACGAACGAAACGAATGTGATTTTGCAAGGTTTTATTTAATTTGCATTTTCGTTTCATTTGTTTTGAGTAGCATGTGCTTTTCCAGATAAACGTGCTGCTTCCACGTTTCTCGAATAATCCAAGCCCATACATCCATACTAATATTATAAATGGGAAAGAGTATATGTGTGTTTGTTTGTTTGTCCGTCTTTCACGGCAAAACGGAGCGACGATTTGACATGATTTTTTAAGTGGAGATAGTTGAAGGGATGGAAAGTGACATAGGATTGTTTTTATCCCCGAAATCATCCCCTAAGGGGGTGAAACGAGGGGGATAAAAGTTTGTATGGAGCTGCGATATAAACGAGTTCCGAGCGGACGGAGTCGCGGGCAGAAGCTAGTTTGTCTATACATTTTCTATAAATTACGGTTAAGTCTGTTGGTCTGCATGATATAGATTATTCTGATTTTCATAATATTCAAATATTTTGACGGTTTATTTAACCTAGATTGTACTAAATCTAAATATGAATATTATTTATAAAGAAGAATTTTATAAAACAAATTATTTAAAGCATTATACAAAATGATACGTAACACGTTCAATCTAAAAAAGACCCTCGAGGCATTGTACCGAGGATGCTGGCGGCATTTCCCCGCTGAACTGCAATGCTGCGTTGTGCGAGAAATCCACCAGTTTTTCGATCACCAGTTACATCAACCAGACAAAAGATTAGTTCATCATCATCCTCCCAGCGTTATTCCCGGTAATGCCCGTAAAGAAGCCCGGGGTCCGCTTTGACACCTAATCCCAAGATTTGGCATAGGCACTAGTGTTACGAAAGAGACTGCCATCTGACCTTCCAACCCAGAGGACAAACTAGACCATATTGGGATTAGACCGGTTAACGGTTTCCTCACGATGTCACGATGTTTTCCTTCACCGAAAAGCTAACGGTAAATATTCCGTACACGAGTTCCGAAAAACTCATTGGTACGGGATCCTAACCTACGACCACCGCTTGACAGCCGCATGCCTGAACCACTAGGCTACCGTAGCTCCCAGACAAAATATTAGTTAATTTTATTCTAATGTCTTGGCAATTAGTATTTAGTGCTTAATATAATCTTCTATAAGATATATAACCTATACGCGTCTTTATAAAGCGTGTGTAAATGAAATGTCAGTGACGGTTTCATAGTTCTCACAAGCTAAATAAAACCGGTCAAGTGCGAGTCTGACTCGCGCACCGAGGGTTCCGTACAAACTAACAATTAACTCAAGGTAAAGTAAATGTCCCAATATTTGTTACTTATTTTAACCCAACACAATAGAATTCAATTTTAAACAACGAGTAACTTTTACACCAAGACAATTGATTCGCGACCTGCTATTGAAAATAAATATAGGCGTCCCAATCCCAACCCCATTAATTCTAGAAAAATCTTAACAGCGCGAATGGGGTCAGCGCCATCTATCGGCCCCATTTGGTACTAACGTGCAAGGGCAATCGGCTTAGTATTGTATGTTGGTCTTTTAGCGATTATTGTTTATCACGTGAACCGATCTCTATCATTTTTGTTTTATTTGAACGAGAGTATTTCTATTATAGTCTTATAGGAATTTCAAAACGAAAAAATACTTATAAAGTTGATTAAATTGCAAACTTAACTAGGAAATGATTTTTGTTAATAAAACAAAAAATATGCTAGATACAGAAAAAAAAATATTTTCCAGTAATATTTATGTTTATCTTAATCACAAGTTATTATTTCAAATTTTTCGTTTTGATAACTTCGGAGAAGGGGGGGGGGGGGGGGGGGGGATGGTATTTTTTTACATTTTCCTTCATAGATCAAAATTTTACCACTGTAAACAAAAAGAAAAAGTGCAACTCAATCCCTTTCATATGATACTTGTACTTATATTTCTTATGATACCCACTTGACCTAATACTTAAATATATTTTTTTGCCCCCTCCTCAAAATCAAAACAAAACAAAAAATACGCTAGATACAGAAAAGGTTATACTTTTCCAGTAATATTCATGTTTATCTTAATCACAAGTAATTATTTCAAATTTTTCGCTTTGATAACTTCGGAGATAGGGGGGGGGAATGGTTTTTTTTTTACATTTTCCTTCATAAATCGAAATTTTACCAATGTAGAAAAAAAGAAAAACTGCTTCAAAAAGTGCAACTCAAGCCCTTTCAAATGATATCCCACTTGACCTAATAGTTGAATATTTTTTTTACCCCCTCCTCAAATTCGTAATTTTTCATAGTAAATTTAAATGTATATTTAAATTTTTCATTTTCCATGCACGCGGATAACTCTCATTTATAATCATTCCAAATTTCAAATTGATAGCTTAAGTAGTTCGTGAGATATTTCACTTTGTGACAGACAGACAGACGGACGGAGTCGCACCATAAGGGTTCCTTTTTTACCATTTTTGGTATGGAACCCTAAAAAATTGGAAAGTCCAAATTAATAACAATGAACCTTGTCAACTTCAGTGTCGTGAAAAGTTGAAAATTAGTTTGTAAATGATGTGAGCAGAGGATATTCGGCCGAGCACCTTTTATTAGCACTCTCGAGTTAACTCGAATATTTAAAAAAACATCACAGGAAAACACAGTGTTCATTTTCTTAAAAAACTTATTTTAATGTAAGCGGAGTCAGTATACTGTGGGTGTATACAGGCTGGTTGAGGTAGCTAGTTACATTTTGCGATTTTTTTTTTCATTTTCGAACGAGCGAGCGGAATGAAGTTCTATGCTTCAACTTAGGCGGAAAATATCTGTTCTCCGAGGTTCGTTAATTATGTATTTTGTCGAGACACTTTTGCGAAAAAAATATTTTTTTTAGTCTATTTTACGATCTCACAGAGCCACTTAGTGAATTTGACAAAAATGATAAGAAAACCATTAACTGTTTATTTCGTTTTTATATATTACATTCTTTTGAACAACTTCTAATCTCTATATAGATTTTTATGAGTTTTAACTAATTTCACTAGCTATTAAAATTACAAGTAGGTTAATATGCAAGCTTTAATGATTCTATCACGATTTCAGTATATGGCTATACTGAAATCGTGATAGAATCATTAAAGCTTGCATATTAACCTATTTGTAATTCTTGGTCTCAGATGAGTTTCATTAATAATTTTCAGAAAACCTCGTTTCATGTGGTCAAGGGTCTTCATGGGTACACATAGCAACTTTAGCAATAACACAAAAGCAATACAGTATTTTTAACCTCACCACTAACGAACTTGTTAGTCTTGGTACGATGCTGTTATGCGAGTTTCGCTCCTTTTTATTACCACACTTTGTTATGCCTCGTACATGACTAGTAATAGTAGTATAGTTTTTACAGTACATATGGTGCCACTTTCCCGCACTAGTGCGGAAAAGAGCACTTTCCGTGCATATGTCGAAACTTTAAAGAGCCATATGTACAGTAAAACGTTGTACGATACAGCATGTGAATAGGTAATTCGCAACTCGTGTCGATTTAGAGAATTTCCTATTTTCAGCACTTGTATCGTAAATAACTATTGTGTGTCTGATTAGTACACTGCATGTATAAAATTTGTAGTCAGATAAAGTCAAAGTTTGTATCATTATATCATCTCACATCTTCTCCTCGGGTGATGGAATTCGGACGGTAGCTAGGCCACGCCTAGTTATTTGTTGTTTAATTCCTGTTCAAGTTAGTTATTTACGGTTCATTCGGTTCATTCAAAATGGCCGCCTTAAAACTAAATATGACCGACGGAGGAGTTAGTTCCTATTAAAAACTTGCTATGGACCTAATAAGTGCAACAAAAATGGTGCTAGTGTCCACATTTACGACAATTTGTTCGAGCACTCTGCCCCACTAATATATTAACATTATTATATTTTTATTACTCGTTATTATAGAGGCTATAGCGACACATAATCTCCGGAAATTTCAAGTGTCTTCAAATTTACGGTTCTAGAGATATACCGATTGTTATGGGCGGGCAAAAAAACGCCATAAAATTACGTTTCATGTATGAGAGCACCGTTTATTTTATTTTATTTTTGTGAATGTATGTTAAAGCAGCAATAGAAACACTACTTCTGCGAAAATTTGAACAGTCTAGCTATTGCTGATACGCAGACAGGCGGATGGACAGCGGAAGCTCAAGAACAGGGTTCCGTTTGATATCCTTTGGAAACTTGACTCTAAAAACTATCTACTCTAATAACTATATAGATAGTTTTTTTATGATAGATTTAGACACTAAGTTTGTCATTCTACGTTAAATAGAACTCAGGATATTGATAAATTAATTAAAATTCAAAATGGCCGTATAAAATTAAAGATGGCCGACGGAGGAGTTGGTTCCTATCAAAAACTTAAAGCTATGGACCTAACAAGTTCCCGGAAAAAAATTTGGTGCTTTTGTCCAGTGTGTCCACATTTTCGACAATTTGTTCGAGCACTCTGCCGCACTATATTGTATTTGGAATCTTCTACCGTGGACCATTTTTGAATGGACTACTTTAATGCAATTCAGCCAACGCAAATAAACCCAAATATATCATCATCATTATCATATCAGCCGAAAGATGTCCACTGCCGGACATATGCCTCCCCCAAAGAGTGCCGAAGTGACCGGTCCTGCGCCACCCGCATCCAGTGGACCCCCACAACCTTTACCAGGTCATCAGTCCACCTTGTGGGGGGCCTACCTACGCCGCCTAACCCAAGTATATTACTTCAATCAATTCAACTTCAATTATTTGTTTTATTTAATTGAAAAACTCCAAAGAGTCCCAAACATTAGAATAAAATAAAATAGTCACTCACAGGCAGAACTTTTGCCCAGAGTATATTCCTATTATTATCAACATAATAGTGAAGATAGATTGATTTAAAACCTGTTCACCAACATTAAAATCTTTGATGTGGGAGGTTATTTTTTGTTCCACAATTGTAAAATTCATAGGAAATTTGACGGTATGTGGCACGGTTAAAAATTGATTAATAACAAGGGGGTGTTCGAATATTGGAATGTTCGTCATTCAGTTGGCCTCCATGCTGAGGATCGTGACCACTGTGATGCCACACAGCTAACCCAGAGTGGGAGGGTTCCGGTTAATTGGATAAACGGGACTATTGATAAGACTCGACTTTATAATGTATTTCAATGCTTACATTAATAGCAGCAGCAGTCGCAAACTTGAATCCGAACAGCTTGATCCATACATCTTGGAGAGTTGTCCAGAACTGCTCGGCTCTCTTCAGATCAGGTTTGTACATCTCCATGATATCTAAACCAGCTGAAAACACTGTAGGGGATGCCTGGAATAAAGTGAGAACAAAAGTAAAAAAAATCTCTTATTTTACTATTTTTAAGTAAATCATATCATACACATTAGTTTCAATTAAATATAAATATAAATATAAGGGGACAATCTTACACAAACCGACCTAGTCCCATAGTAAGCTCAATAAGGCTTGTGTTATGGGTACTAGACGACAATATATATAATAGATATAAATACTTAAATACATAGAAAACATCCATGACTCAGAAACAAATATTCATGCTTATCACACAAATATTTGTTCTCACCGGGATTCGAACCCAGGACCTTCAGCTTCGTAGGCAGCATCACTACCCACTAGGCTAAGTGGTCGTCAATTGAAGTAGTTGTTAAGAGTTTGTTAAAAACATATCCTTACTTTACTAAAAATGCAATAAAAACAATTGAAGTCAACAATCACAGTTCTTGGATAGATGTTGTTTTTTGCATTAGATTACTCACAGAAGTCAAGATCATGCCACTGGGTTTGTTCTTAGCCACTTCATCAAGCGACTTGCTGATGGCTTGCAGTAGATCCAGGTTGAGGCTGTTGACGGGCGCCCGCTGCAGCGTCATTATAGCGACCCCTCCATCATCTTGGACGGCCACCATCGGCCCGGCCGACGCCGACATAGGCCGACATGCTGGTAGAACCCTGGTGGCATGCCTGGCCAGTTGCCTCAATGTAAACATTCTGAATAATTAAAAATAAAGTAGTTTGAAAATAGAACGTCGACTGTCACTTGGCACAACTTATCACAAGCATTTTTATTACGATTAGTTACCAGCATTTGATTACCAAACAATTGATAACGATTTGCCACACATATTTAATTAATGTTAATTGTTCCATACCTGTCTTATTTAAATTTTATTGTATAATTTGGAAATTGAATGAACCTTGGACCATTGAAGTATACTGTATAATTAGTAATAATAGCTCAATGCCTTGGACTTCTATATAGTTCGTACTTCGTGGACACCACAAAGGCGTTTTTCAGAAAGTTTGCGTAAACTTTAATAACTGTCAAAAACGTATATATTTATAGCTCGCTTTACAAACACAGCGCAGTGCATTTAATAGTAGGGTTTGAGGTGTGACTAGACTTGAAAACGCTTCAGGTTATGTCAAGGCTGTCACTGCCGTCACTGGAGTGTCAATGTCTAATAAAATTTGGCATCGCTTTCGATTGCGAATTATTTATTACGCCTGAAAAATCGCAATATTTCTTATCCTTCTCAATATGTAGCGGAACTGAATTCATATTATACAGCTTCCGATTAAATACGTTAAGATGTCCCTTGAACAAACAGCGTGCGACGGTAAGTCTGAATACTACTAATACAACAGCAGTATCTCTGGAGGGAATAATGTGTTCTCTGTTATACCGGCTGGGGTTAAATTTCAGCAAAATCGGACACTATCACAGGTAGACTAAAGAATAGATTTTCCGTTTGTCGTATTCCTGTTTAACATTTTTACGTTTTGTAGATCTGAAAGCGTTTGAACGAAGGCTTACTGAAGTAATAGCATGTTTGCAGCCGGCGACGACTAGATGGCGAAGTAAGTATCAATATAGGCTGATCTGTGCGGCCAAAAAAAACATCATCTTCAATTATAAACATTTACCATCTTTTATTAATTGCAGTCTTGCTGGCAGTGGTGTCGGTCTGTACAGCTATCGCGGCGTGGCACTGGCTCACAGACCCTCTCACCTCAGTGGTCTCGCTTGCTCAGTCTTTATGGAACCACCCATTCTTTGCATTCACTGCTACGTTTTTGGGTAAGTTCAGTTGATTTTTGATTTTACTGGCTACTGTCATCAAGGTTGCAAAATACACAAACGTCTTGAACAACTGTCCGAAAGATGTAGATTTGATCAGTTGAAGTATCTAAAACAACAAACAAATGTTAGACAAAATATTAGTCACATGGTTAGTTTAAATTTGTTTTAATTTTGGGTTTGTATACCTCATGACACCAAAGTTTTAACAGAAGGCAGTCTATTTCAAAATAAATTGAACCCTCTATAAAAATATCACACCAGCCCGATAGTAAGCTCAACAAGGCCGAGTTATGGGTACTTGACTTTTGTTTTTATGGTCTCCATTCAGTTTCTTGTTTGGGCTTTCTTTCTTGATCTTTGTATCAATGAGTCAGTTATAAGTAGTAAATTTGCTATCGTAGATTGCATTCTTAATTTAATTCAATTTTCTCAAACATGCTCGGAAAGGAAATGTATGCTTAATATCACGAAATGAGGACAAGAAGTTTCTTGTTTAAGGCTCCTTACATTTCTTCTTGGCCTTACACCAAGAAGTAATGTTTGAAAACCCTGAGTAAAACCATTATGGTATGCTTCTCTAACTTTTTAAATTTGCTTACTAATATTAAACTGGCAAAGGAAAAATTACATACTGCCAACTACCACTAGACTCTGTGAGCATACTTGTGTAAAAAAAAACAAAATCTGTGGTACGATACTTACTTGTATGTGCCGTTAAACATGGTGCTCGAACGACTTGTACAAATGGCATGTTTAAAACAATAAAAAAGGCGGCAAATTACACAATTGTTTTCTGATCTTTCATTCCGATTATAATTTCAACAAACTATTGTTTAATTGATTACCTTGGATTTATTTTTATTTTAATATTTCCTCACCTCATTTGAGTAAAGCACTATACAATCCTCGGCCGGAACAGGGATTGCTGGACTCATGCACGGCCTCTGCAGTAATGTACTATTAATAGTTTGATTGTGGCTAACTAACACACTTGGCTGGGTCATCCTGAGATTCAGGTTTGGGTGTCTTCTGTGGACATTGCCAAAGTTAAGGGCCATAAAACCAAATTTTAAACGGTGTAGCTTCTTATATGATTTCTACAAAAAAAAACTATATGCACAGAAGCCATTAACTATATTGACCACAGGAAATACCAGTTTTCTTTTATTCAATCTCTGTGACCCGGGTGTTTCCCTGAACTTAATAAATTGAATTGCAGTGCTGCTGTTCATAATGGGTGTCCACCGCAAAGTGATCGCGCCGAGCATCGTGACCGCGCGCACCCGCGCCGTGCTCAGCGACTTCAACATGTCATGCGACGACAGCGGCAAGCTCATCCTCAAGCCGCGACCCTCCAACAATTGATGTAAATATAATTAAGAATACAGTTACTTTGTAGAATTATGGGGATTTTATTGAGGCACAGGTTTTGTCACCTCCACCATTTATGCTCGTTCATAGAATGTCACTGATTCATTCCATCTGCGTGTTAAAGAGCTAAATTCTTTAAGTTAGTAGCAGCCAAATATATCGTAACAGATCCTTATTCCTATACAGTGTACGAGATTTGGGACTGGTCTTTTGACAGTTCCAATATGATGTAAAGAGTGATGTGGCTAGAGTAAATCGATTGTCATAATATCCGATTCCGATTGATGATGGCTAATAAAAGGAATCAATTGATTACTGTGTAATTTTTTTTTTAGGAAATCAAGTAGAGAACCTATACACTGTCGTCTGCTAACACAAGTGTCCTGTATCGTGACACTAACTAAATAAAACATTGTTATTTTCTTATTCACAATTATTTAATTCATATCGATTTATTTCTAAATTGACAGACTCCAATCGATTAAAACAGTGCTAGTTAAATTTAAAAAAAAATCGTAGGACGTAATGGTTTGCATACCGAGTTTTCAATGCTAATTTCGATACAAATAAGCCGTAAAAAAATATGACAATCATTTTATAAGTGCTAAAAAGAGTGTGCATGGAGATTGAACTATGTTTTGTAACTCTGTAGCTACTGAAACTTTTTTTATTATTTCGATGAGCAGTGCCAATTTACGTTATATGGGTGTCGCGATGTGTCAAAAGACCAGTTCCAAATCTCGAACACTGTAGTAATAAGCTTATGTGACACACACAGCCTGCCTGATTTGCTGATGGTAAGCAAGTAGATATTATAGCCTATGGACACTTCCGAATTCAGAGGAGTGGCAAGCGCGTTGCCGACCCTTTAATGATTTGAGGATTCGTCGTGTTCACAGCCAGAGATAAATGTAGGTCCCTCAGTCTCAACACAGTGCATTCACAGGAGCTCTTGGCCCGTACAAAAAAAAAATGTTAATTAGAAATACTACAGTGGTAATTTGTCACACTATTTTGTTTAATTTGGCTATTTCATCGACTTTGGCACTTGTAGGAGTTTATTAGTGGAAAGCAAACTAATTATTGTGAGAGTCTATTTATGTTTATTAATCATAACTTTGGTGTGTTTATTATACTACAAATAATGAGTACTACATATTATACAAATCGCAATAAACAAATGAGACTCCGGATTCAAACAATGAACAACAATCAAGATAACTACAATTTTTTTACATCTCTCTATGAAAAATTTGCTATAAAATTGTCTAGTTTTAACATTCATATTACGGGTACAATACAAGTCATCTTGCAGCTTACAAAATATAACAGAATTACAGAGAATTTTCAATCAAATCGAAAGGATATACCTCTTTCTCAACTACAGTTTTCCATTCACTCTAATACATGTTTAGACTCGACATGGAGTATTTGTTATTGGAATTATTTAAAATGGAATATTATTTTCGAAACTTATTCGATTATAAAAATAGATATAAAATTATGACTCTGGACACTTGGGCAGTGTAAATTTGGAATTGGTACCTTAATTGATTATTGATGGGTTCAACGATCCAGCCTCGCGTTATCGTGAGTAAAAGTACATTTTATTAGCCCTATTTCGCATAAAAAGGTGAAATGTGAAATGGATGTTTAACTTCGTTATAAAACTAAGAAATTGCACTAGTTTCGTTACAAATTTAATAATTCAATACCAGTTTCGTTACATCTATTTCGTAACAAAACCGCTGTACAGTCAGCTCACATATATCTACAGATATATGTCTTCAGGGTTTTCAAAAATATCTGAACATGCACTCATGGCTTTGACAATAAAGTCGTGCTCAGATGTTTGTGAACACCTTGACTGCTCAGATGTATGTGATGGCAATGTACATCTATTGTATGTCACCGAAAAATCTTTCTCACACAAGTGATCAATAAAATCTACTTTTGCACAGCACTTCTCAATCAATTCCTAACAGTAAATGCAATTAAAGTATTTAGATACTTATATCCGACTTTGCAAGCAACAGTCACAATATTAATAAAGATTTACACTTTCCAACGATACAATAATAAATGAGTAATAATAAGATGGTGCTCACTGTGCGAAGAAAGTCTATTACCTAATCAATTATGTTACTTTATAAACATGATAGGAATCCTGCGCTCCTATGCCTATAAAAAGGTAATCAATTATAGACCAGGGGACAGTGGAAGAATTCCTTACCTACGTAAAATATATCGTAAAACGTTGTGCCAAGTGTTATACCACTACAATTAAATTCGATTATTTACCTTTAATTATGGTTTAGTAAATTTTCAATGAGATCTTAGGAAGAATGGTAAACAATATTTTTTATAGAGGACAGAAATTCACAACTCACGAAGTGTGGTTTTGAGCATATAACAGAGGCTTTAAATATTTGAAAACATGTATAATGTTTAACTTACGACAATATAATTGAATGAAAACATACAGTAAATATTCCTTATAATTATAAAGACTTGTAAACAACTAGGACATTATGTTACTTATGTTACGTTTTTTTACATAATTCTCAATGGTGAAACACATTATAAAAAATCCTTTTTAAATTTACTATGATAGATAACGTCAAGGCAGTGGTATATGCATAAATATAACATGTTAACATGATGTACTTTACACCTATATTATTTTAAGAAAGGCATTTCCCGAACGATATAATAATTGCATACTTATATTTGTTCAAGTATCACGCTTTTTGAACATGATTTACTGTTAGTCGATATTCATAAAAATGCCATAAGATTAGTTAGTTCATTTTCTCATTTAGAAACGGAGTATATGATTAATAATAAGAACATTCTGTCAGTAAATCTATAAAATGCCTTTGAATATTATGCGATAAGAATCGTCTTGTGAGAATTTACATTTCAGTCTTAAACACAATTAAAGTAATATTGGTTTCATTAAATATTATTTTTAAAAGCGATTGTAAAAATGGTGTAAAATTATTTTTTTATATATTAACAATAGCGCTAGGTTCACTTAAATGGGTTTATTATATTTGTGAAATTACCGTATCTGTCGAACGGTACTTAAAATAGTAATAAATATTGCACACTCAAATGTGGTAACGAATTTAAAAGTAATTCCAAGGCATCATACAAAGGTAAGATAAGTAGAGTACAACGTAAATATAAATAATACTCGTTTCTTAATTATCTACATATTCAAATAGTTCTTAATTTAAAGTTTTAAAAGCTGATTTACAAGATTGCCTCTGTATGCTATACATTTATTGCGACGGTACAATTTAATGTAACCTTGCATGGTGCGGGGTCAGGGGTAAGATTTCTCGAGAGCTAATTTCATAGGCGAATTTGCTTTAGAAGCATTTTGTGCTAACCTATGAAACTTCCAGACTAATTTAACAAGTTTATGTACAGGTCTCAAAAATATCCTTTTGAGAGTTATCTACGACGTCTATTTATAACATTAGGCGTCTATTTGTAGTTTATTGCGATATCGATTTAGGTTTCATTCTGACGATCAAATATTGGCGTCGTGGATAATAACTTGTAGAGAAGGAATGATTGTAAAGGTGTATATCTTACGATTCGTTCAAACAACGAACGCTGCTACAATACTATAAATGGTAAAAGGTTATTACAAAACGGTGTTATTATAAAATTATCTATGCTTGCTTAATTCTATGCGGTCGGTTCTAGTATTTAATTAACAATGCGTTATGCTTACTTGCATGATATAGAAAATCGCGCGTCCGATATCTGTCTAATGCAATGTGTTTAAAAGTAGGTATGCCTTGGAGAACCACATCATCATCATCTCTGATACCACTAATTCGTATCTGTAGTTAGATGTATTAGGTAGTTTATTCATCACCGATTTCTGCTTAACCAAATGTGGTTTTATTTAATTATATAGTTTCAGAAGATAATTTACGGTTAATTTCATAATTATCATCATTATCACTTGTGACAGGGTTCCTCAGACAATATCCAACCAAAACCGCCCCTCCAATTGCATCGTTTTTAGGGCCCGTTCATACATTGGGATTATTTACTGAATCCAGAATACTGCGGTGTATATGCTCATGCACACGTCACCGTTCTCTAAAACGGCCGTATAAATATTCCCTGTGTGAACGAAGTTAATGCAGCTACACACTACAGCAACGTAAATGCGCCGATGAGAAATCCCCTAATTTATTGTCGACTCATTCCCCACAGCAACATGCAAGGCTAGAATGCTGACCTCACGCCGCTAGCAGAGTCTTGATGTTTTTAGGTGTCGTCTGATGGTTCAGGTGCTTCGTGGTGTATCGGAGGGCGTTGAGGAGCGGCTCGGCCTTCGCCGGGGTCTGCTGTTGTAGGAACTTTACGCAGCCTTTCACGTCCACTGAAGACGAACGGCAAAACGCACCAGAAGGATGGACCCAGTCATACAAAATGATCAGGCCTACCATGACGCGTAACACCAGTAGCGAAGTCTCCTCACGACTGAACTGTGCGACTAGTTTCCTGAAAACGAGAGAGTTTGTTTTAAAGTTGCGTAAACACTAGTGTAAACTGCTGCCAGGCTGTGTTTATGCTATGCTGGAATTAACAGCACAATAAAACTATGTAGGTAGTTAGGATTCGGGTCAGCGTATCCCGTACGTGAAGCAATCGGACGAATAGATAAGTTCGCTATGCAAAACTTGTAAAGGAAACCATGGCACAGCATTTAAATTAATGTTATAAAGTAACGATTTTAATGAAGGAAGCGTACGTAATCAGATCGACGGTATGACCCGTTAAGTAGGTCTGACAATAGACTGATGCTTATTGGCCGTTCCCTACAATTGAATTAGTGCCACGCCAAGTTTAATAATAGGTCGCGAGACCGTGGCACTTAAGGTTTTTTCCTAATATGTGGGGCAATTAGTGCGAAATTAAGGGCACGTTATCCGAAATCGAGCTTTTTTACATTCAATAATAAACAATGAAATCTTGAGTTTCATGATGGGATATTGAGATATGTTATAGTTTAATAATCGCCCTTGTTACTTTTACGGACCAAAATACGAAATTTTAAACTTCGCTCGATCATATCATGCCAAGAAAAAAGGGAATATTCGGATCTTATTTCGAGTCATACATAAAGTGGGCGCAAAATTGACTCAAGTGAATAATGACAAAAAATAGGCAATGATGTAAAGAAGATCTTTTTACGGACACTTTCTTTAAAAATTGCTTTAAATTTTTCTATACACAATTTATCTGGGAAAGTGACCTGCGCGTCTCGTTTTAGTAGGCAGATGGCCGCCCGGCCTCGAGCTGGACGGACGTCTGTAGCGATTTTTTCATTTTGACAACCGTGATTTTCGCAAATTTAATACAAGCAACCAGATAATAATATGATTTTAGGGAAAAATATAAGATGTGATGTGGTTGGATAAGCACTCAAACTAGATAATATGGTATTATTTTCGAGCCCTTTCTTAATGTAAAAAAGTTTCAATTAGTTTCTTTAGTATGAGGAGTATTTTTTTATTACACTGGCCACATTGTTTTTTACGCCGTATAGGCGTCTGTGTGTGTATTTGTGATAGATTTATCGTGACATATTTTAGTACGTCTGACATTTGACATATATGTCATGTTGTCTCGCAATAATTGATTTTGCAAAGCTAATATTCCATTTAAATATTATGAAGTACAAGGAGCACCGTATCGTGTACCTGCGAGAAATGCAGATTTTGCCATTTATGATGCTGTAATTGTCATCCAGCCATTATGTTTACGCCACCCAGTGAAGTGCAGTGCTGCAGTGCCAACGACTTGGTTCCTAATCGAGAAAGACATAGTCACAATAATTAGATCAACTCGTAATCCTCTACAGTTGGACGTTCCACTGGTCTCCCGCTAATACTTCTGCTGCTGCAAAAACTATCGATGACATAGTATAGCAGTCCCCGTCATGATGCTATTGAACAAATTGTGAACAACGCGACCACCATTGGATACCAATCTTCAAAATACTAATCTAACTACAGCACACTTCAACCTCTGGATTTTTTTAAAACTGAAAGTGAAATGAAGACCCCAACAGTCACTTAAAACAGTATGGCGTATACATCTGTTTAATATTTTGTTACCTATGAGAACATTGATAAGTCATAAACCAAAAAATAAAGCTATTTTATTCTCGAATTTAATTGTGTCATTATAAGGTGTAATTTATTTGAAGGCAGTTACATAGGTACCTTAATACTGTGTATACTTTTCGTATAAGTATAATATGATAAGGCAAGTAATCGTTTCATTTTATTTACTCTGAGGCTAAGGAATACTCTAAATTCTAGAACATTATAACATATGCTGGTTATATACTGTGGAGGGACTATTTTATGTATGTGTCGGAAGCACGGCGTGGTACAAAATTCTATTCCTATCTCGCTCTATCTTATAACTTCGTATCATTGTTTGAATTTACACAGCTTCAAGGGGTTGCAGACTTGTATATGATTTTTAATTCAACTTGATACGTGTACGCAGTCCTGACGAAAAGGATATTCGCAGATTGACAGACAGACAACAAATATATACTATACATACCATACCATAGTCGACAAAGAACCCTAGTGCCACCATGTTCGTCTGTCCGTCTGCGGCTCCGTGCCCCGTACTATATCTGTTTATTAGTGCATCGCGCTCTCACACGTTATTGCATGAGCGAGTGCACCAATACGATTTCAATACCTACAGATCCAAAACATCAAATTAATTGCGAATTGAAGCTACGGTATAATATCCGATACGATGTCATATATACAGTATGTTTGTTTATTTTAATCCATTATATTTTATACTTCTTTCTTACGCGACCAAGGCAAAACCAAAGGAAGGGTTTTAATTATGAGTCAAATAGTTTTTGATCATTTTTCGCGCTATCGGCGCCGTTGCCAGGGACACTCTCACAAAGACGGTGGCTGAAACGTCGCCATATTGGCAGTCAATATATAGTACGATTCGTCATTGAGGGCGGGGCGGTAAAGATGTGTTCGCATGTTGAAAGTTGAAAAAACATATCTTTACATTCGAAAACTAAACTGTTTTCTTATCACATTGTATTGATAACTTAATATAGGTATAGTGTGTGTAAATATTCAAGTAAAATGAATCATCCGTTTAAGAAATCATCACTTAACTGTCATAAAAAGTGACAACCTGACGCGCGTACAATGCATTACGCGATCGACCTGCAGAAGTGTGGGTATGTTTGGAACAAAAATAGACATACTATTGCATGTTTATAACGTTAGTGAAAATTTAAGTATTAGTCTTTGACAATGCAAATAAAAGTTTTAATGTTGTTGTATTGTGTAATTTGTGTAGTGTTAAGAATGTATTTGGTTGCATTTGAGAGCACAACTTTCTTTTTTTTACAGAATCTGCGCGATGTGACGTCTTGAACTATTTATATTCATACATTTAAATAAAATAAGTGCTTGCCTACAAAGATATGGACAAAATCGGTATCTTTTATTAAAATAGCCCAACCTAGGAAGCTAAGAAATACCAAAATATTGAAAAATAAAGTTATATTTATATTTGTTCGGATATATCACTATTCCATTTTTCATCGCTAATCTTACACACATCCTGTAGGTATATTTTATGACACTTCTTTAGATTCCGTAATAAATTAGAATTTTCTATTGAAGGTAGCATAGGTACTGTGATATGGGGTCAGTTTTATGCACATGCGTGCTGGTGGTGATGATGATGATGATGTGGTGTAGCAATTAATTTTGTAGGACCGTGGATGGTCGGGTTGTAAAAGACAGCGCACACTTGTGCAAGATAAATTCTAAAGTCATTTACATTTTTATTTGGGGAATGTGATTTATTGAAATCAGTTGCATTTTTCTTGGATTCTCTTGAAATTAAGTTATACGATAGGAAGATCCATATTTTCGGTAGAAGTTGGCAAAATCATAGGAAAATTTCATCAATGTTCTCCTGCTTATATTCATGCGATTTTGCACCTTAGTGGAAAACGCATAGAGTTACTATAACGTTGTCAATCTAACGTAGGTACTATTGCCTTTTGAATTATACCAAAATGCATCTAAGAAACATACTTGGAATAAAATACGAAATGTCAACAGGTCTCTGTCATTTTCCAGTAAGATGTTTTGACAATTTCAGTTTTTCTAAGGAGGTTGGTGACTGGTTTAAATTCTTAACGTCACCAAAAAAATAATCAATCCTAGGTCAGTGACCTGTCTCATTAAAGTGAGATAGTGTGCGTGAAATGTAATGGTGTGCGTTACTGGGGAGAATTACGATAACGTTGCGCCGCCTAGCGGAAATATTGTGTCGCGTATGTAGCTTTACTCGAATAAGAAAGCCTTAACATGTTCATGTTACTTACTATTTTAGCTTTAGGAGTAACGTCTAAAAAGGTAGAATCTTAAGTGCTAATTAAGGCGTAGGTACCTACCTAATAAAAAGGGAAATTAGTAGTCGATAGTCCTTGATGCATTCAAAAGAGTGAAGTATACTTTATTCAAAAGGAACTGGTAGGAAAGCAAACATCGGTCAATTCAAGTAGGTAGAACCGCCCCACTCCAACGTACATTGTGGACAATTTGACAACCTAAGTTAGTAGGCAATGAAAACTATGAGAAGGAGTTGGCGGCTTCCTTGTAGATTTAACAATTTATAGCTGATAAAAGTAGTTTCGACGCGTTTTGGTAGAGAAACATAAGTACCTACATGTACAATTGCTGGTTATAATATAGGTATCATCGGTGAACCGCTAAGAATGTTTTCGTCCGTGCATCGTGTACATCCTGCAGCGTTAACTCATCTGCAGAACAACACTGTCGGTTAAACCGCTGAATTTTTAAATTACTGATTTTAGTTTCTGCGCCATCTAACGCATATTACTTGAACCTTTTTCCTTCAGGGTTCATGGTCACTTGTGTTTTCTGTTATCGTTGTCAGTGTCTCTAGGACTTTTACGTCTTCCCGGTAGGTGGCGTCCACAACTTAAGACTCCCTGGTACGGCCTCGGTACATGCAGTACTCTTAGCGTATTTGTACTGGTGGGATTTAAAAGGACAATTTGAATTTTAAAAAGGCAATTCGATTTTTCAAATATGATTGGTGCTAGGTTAATTAACGAAGTTTATCTACGCGCTTAACATGATAAAGTTAAATGCAGATTTTGAGGCTGCACTATCCGTATACTACGCGTTTATCTATTCCAGTCTCCGATATGGTGTGATCTTATGGGGAGCCAGCACTGACGCTCATGAACTATTTGTGTTACAAAAAAAATGCATACGGATTCTGGCAAATATACGGATACCCAATAGCTGCCGACCCTTTTTTAAACAGTTCGAGTTACTCACTCTTCCGGCAATATATATAATGGAGGCCGTTATCTTTGCTAGGGAAAACCCCGATCTATTTGAAGCTAAACTAGATACATACAAAACCAGGAACCAGTATAGAAACAAACTGAAAACTCCAAACTAGCTATCCTTAGAAATGGGCCTCATTTTGTATGTATCCGAATAGTAAACAAAATACCCGATGAAATCAAACTGGAACCAAATTATAAAAAATTCCACAAAAAATTGAAAACGCTTCTCACTCATAAATGTTATTACTCAGTGGAGGAGTTCCTAAATGATGAAGCCCTGTCGCATCATAATAGTAGGTAACTTAATAAAAAATTGTAAGTAAATTGAATAAATTGAATTTGAGTAAACTATATAACTTATACTTAACTCTTGACATTAAAAAATATTAGAATTAGAATTAAGTACATAAAATTAAATTTGCTTTGTCAATCTATTATTTAATCATTATATACATGTATTAATACTCTTCACATAATAAGAAGCATGACCCGGAATATAGAATTAAGTTACTTATAAGACCATTTGTGTGCCCTAACAGGGTGTCATGGAAGCCTTTGTATAATAATGTAAACATCTCATGAACATGACTTTACAAATAAACATTCTATTCTCTATTCTATTCTAGGTTCTTTTCGAAGGTCAGAGAAGCAGTTGACATTGGTCAAGTAAACAACTATTGTGATTCGAGACTGTTGTTTTTATCCCAGCTTATAACTAGAACTAAGGCTAAGAACTAAGGGATAGTATTCTTCGTTTTAAAAACTCAGTGGCGTTGGAGTGAATCTCAAGCAACGAAGATTCTGGCCGCCAGCACCAAGTGCTATTGTGTGAAGGAAAAGGAGGTTCCTAATTCACAAGCGTCGTCTTACATCGAGTGTGATTGTATTCAAAGGCCAGCCGTCGAGGACGTGCTGGGTAAACATTGGTGGTATAAGTCTCTAGTCAGTTCATAGTCGCATCAAGAAATATCGTAGATCTTACCTTTATTTTTGTCGTAGCTTTCTGGTGCGGGTACTCAACCCAGCGCTTGCCCTATCGGGGTACGAGGACCCACTCCGTCAGGTCGTTACCCTGTTTAAGAAGCTTGTGCCCACGATTCCTGCGTGCTATCACTGCGGGTTTTTATACTCCCGGAATGCGGAGTTCATTCAAAGGAGCCTACCTGAAGTGGATCAACGGTTCGTCGCAGCGGCTCAACTAGCTAAGGAGCTCAGGAAGTCTCAGGGAAGTCAAGTGTCAGGGAAGTCTCCGGAAACCTAATAATCGTCTACCTTCTGTTAGTTCTAATTAGTTACCTATGTAACCGCGATTTAGATTTAGTGACGCTATTGTGTACACCCACGCTTGCTGATCCTTGCACGAACTGAGCGCAGGGCGCTATCTTTAGTTCGGGATACCAACCATCCGGTTCCGCCTCTCAAAATTCTTAAAGGCATCAGCACGCCCACGCGATTCATTCCTTTCGTTTCTCCTTCTTTCGGCTATCGTCTCCACAATCACCCATACACCCATCTCATCTCACATCACCCGCTATCCGGTGTCCTATTGCCCACCCTCGTGGTGGAAGGTTTTTTTACCATCAGATGCGTTTCCTTGACGTATCGTGCCCTGTGCCAGGGATCTGTACGGTTCGCGAAGCCGTTTGTGCTACTTGTACCTAATTGTAATAACCCATTTGGGATTGACTTGGTTGCCGCGAGCACGTCGTCGGGATCTTATAACTTTGTTTAAAATGTATAAATGTTTCGGTTAGAACTATTAAAATTACGATCGTGATCTTGCTAGTGATCTTTTATTTTATTTTTCACTACAAATTTGGCGCCCGAAGATGCTGGTAAGTAACCCTGGAATCACCCTTGTTCCTATTTAATTAAAAATTTCATTTAATTTGCGTGGGAGGAGGGTCGCGTCCTATAACGGACGCGTTATACTAACCTTGTTCTAGATTACAGCCTACATTCATAAGGAGTGTCGCGCTGCCCGGTTTACCCCGGATACCGTCTGCCGTGTCCCGCTACTGTCGACAATTTTGGTTCCTGTCAACGCCGACAGAACGTGACCCGGGATCGAATAAATATATCTGAAACTCTGGTTGAAATATGTAGCCGTAGAATGAAACAAAACTGTGTTTTTCCTGTGATTTTTATTCTCAGACCCAACTAAAATATCCCTTGTTCACTTATTTAGTAGACTTCGTAACCTTTATTTCGTTCCCGTAGTCAGAGAATCACTGCAGGTAAGCAATTTAGCTGTATTTAGTTGCTCAACCGTATATTTTCTTGTTGTCTCGTACTTTCCGGTTCGATTGGTGGTTTATTTTGTCTTCATCGTGTGTTATTTTCTCGCCCCGTGACAGGATCATATTTCCAGTACTAGCACATATTTAGGTCGTACTGGTATTCCTATAGCCAATAAGCGCTATGTTCCTCGTTATTTTGGAAATTGAATGTAGTGAGTAACAATCGTACAACTTATTCCGTTTATTTTCGTAACGTTTGACATATTTATTTACGGATGACCGCTCCTGACGTTTCATGTCATTCGAGTAAAAAGTAAAATAGTCGTCGGTGTTATTAGCTCGAGGTTTTATATATAGCGGTACACTCGGCCTAAAGAATATCTGACCAAGTGTTCTGTTCCGGACAAATGTTTCGTTTGTGCTTTTTCTTTTGACAGGGATTTGTACGGTTATTCTCCCGGTACATTATTAAATCGGAATAAATTATCTGATCACTTATTTAGGAATATTATATTTCGTATTCCCTATGAGAGTAATTCCGATTACGTAATTCCGTATGTTGATGTTGACATTACGCGTTGTTTGATCAATATTATTTAATTGTTTGTTGCTAGGCAACGGATTGATAGGTCAGTATAGGTTTCTGTATTTCGCAGAGTTGGGTAACTACACCGATAGCCCCGCGGCTTAGTGGTCGGACTTGCAAGTTCGAGATTGGTAGTTCGAGCCCTAGCCCAGGACATCTTTGTGTGTTTTTTTTCAGGTGTTATTTCTAGTGTTGACTTCAGGGAACACTACTAGTAGGAAATAAATAATTTATTCTAGAAGTAAATGATTTATTCTAGCAATAAATGATTTATCTAGTAAAATTGTTTAATTCGAAACTCTGGTGGTTACATTTATAATAACTTTAGTTACAACTGAATTTAATTTAAACCTTAGGTTGTAACTGAATTTAATTCAGCCATTATTTTGAACTTAACGAGTGCAATTCAGAGTTGTTCGCGGGAGCTTGCCCCGACTTGGTAGTGGTAGTCTCGATCAGTTGCTGCAAGGCGGTGCCCATTATTAAATAACTTTTAGACCTCCGCTGTTCCAACTATTTACGGTTTCTGTTTTTATGAGATTGTTCGATCAGTGGCTAATCGCGATTAACCTTGTGACTACTATTATTGTTGTTTTATGTGACGGATAGTGACTAGCGTGGTTGGAGTTTCTTACCGTTTATTGTCAGTTGTTGTTGTTGCCGTAGATTGTTGTCTTTTGCTGTCATTTTCGGGATAGTGCTCGCTTATTGACGATTGGTCCTGGTTTTGCTGACCTTTGGTCATGGTCGATCATTGACGATCATTGTTGATCATTGTTGGTCATACTTGAGTTGATTCAGTGTAAGGCGGTTCTAGGGATTCTGACTTTGATTGGCACTTGCTTTAATTAGTTTTATTATGGACAACTGTACTGTTCTTTTTAATTGTTGGTTAGTATTGTTGCCGAGTGTTAATCTTTCCGTCATGTCGGATTCTAACTTGGAGGATGTCATCCACTTTACGCCGCGGATGCCTGAACAGATCGTGCGCCCTACCAGAGTTCTCGACCTGCACGACGACGACGTTATGGAGGAGGAATTTTTCGATTCTGAACCTCTGTGCCGGAATCCACATTCCAGAGTGGACTATCCTCGGCCCTCTTTTGGGAACGAAACACTAACGAAATGTTTTTTTTTTTTTTTTTTTGGCGAGTCGTGTGTTACAACATGTGAGATTTTATTTTATTAATCACTATATAATGCACACCGCTTTATTTTTATTTTAGTAACTTAGTTACTGGTAACTATTGCTCTCCTTTGATGTACATTCACTCCCCATTGACGGATAGAGTACGCAATAGGAGTGAAGCTTCCGTGATGTTCTTGTAGACCTTCAGTTTATCCCGGGGTACTTCAGTTTTGGTACATAGGTATGAGTTTTAGGTTCCAGTTTTTTTTGATTTTCGTAGCTCGGACCTGATTTTTGGGGTTTTACTCTTTTTCTCTTTGGGGTTATTTGTTTGGGATCCTTGTTTATTTTAGGGAGTCCTAAATGTTTGGGGTTTTAGTCTGGTTCGTTTTTTACGGGGATTATTAGTTTTTGGGACCACATTTTACCGACCTTTTTTTCCTACTGGGGTGCCATCGGGTATCAAGGACTCTGTTAACGAGACGCCTCGCCTTCCCTCGGCAATGTCGGTAGTGCGAGGTTTTCTTTATTAATGATCTCGTCCCTGCAGTGGGGTGCTCACTCTCGTTTCCTTTTTCTTCTTCGGGCGTACTCAAAGGGGGCTAGCCGTTTATGATTTATCACGGTGATTCTGTGGTGTTTAGAATTTTGTTGTTTTTTTCCTTTTTTTCGTTTTGCCCTGTCGTATGGACGTGAGGTAACGATAGATCAGCAGCGCGTTGATCGTCAGATTGTGGACCAGGAAGTGGGACTCAGTCGGGCTGAACGCGCAGCAAATCTTCTTACCTTGCGCGACGTATATGCCAGGGTGGCGGACTCGTTGATATTGAGACCCAGGTCGTTGGTACATATCACGTAAAATACATCCTCAAGTAGTGAGTTTTTTTGTTTTAACACCCCTCTAAATTCTGAAAGACAAGCTGCACGTCTATATTTATTCTTTTCGCTTCTTTGTTTAGGCCTTATTTTGCGTTTGCACTGTCTATTTCACTGAAGTCAGACTTCCAGACCTCGTGTCAACAATTCTTCATTATGGGCTTATGGGTCAGGTCGTCGATTGAAAAGGTCATCGACGATCGGATTTTGCTCGTAATGACGTAAACTGGTATTGCTGGCGATTCTTTTTGTTATTGTTAAGGTCGTGACCTATTGTTGTTAGCGGTTTTTGTTTTTGTCGGTCGTACAACCATCCAACAGATCGACTCGAAGGTGTTAGGTTAGTCTTGTTATCATATGCCGCGAAGATCAACGTGTAATTTTAAAGTAGGTTAATGTGTTTAGGTTAGGGCTAATGTAGCATGTATTTGCCGGACGTGACATTCTTCAGCTTATGTTGGATTTGGATTTTGTGACTACGTTCTTCGACATAGTTCGAGATCGTTCGTTCACTGTCTGTGGGCTAGCACACGACAGTTGAAATACTGTATCACCCCGTCGGGGAAGGATACTTATCCGGACAACGACACTTACTTACGGTTCCTTGTGTTCCGCATAAGCCTATGGGCCATGGTTTACGAGTATTTCACGGTAAAGACGAATGGTTGTGAACCTCGGTTCTCAATCATTCGTCTTTACCTTTAATGTTTATTTCCCTCTTAGCTGAGGTTAGGTTAAAGTTCGTTCTAGGCGTCTAGGGTTAGTTGATCTTCGTTGGTCTTTGTTTGGTGTATAAGTATTTTAGTTTTCGGTGTTATCTTAGGTGTTCGTTAGGTAGTAGTTGTTCCTTGGGTTGTATTGTTGGTACGGTAATGTTGTTTGACGTAGGTGCCGACAACCTTCTTCTAGTAAAGCTGTGGATTTGTGGGTTTTTCCTTTTGTTTGTGCTTTTTAGGGGATAATCTGCAGCGTTAACTCATCTGCAGAACAACACTGTCGGTTAAACCGCTGAATTTTTAAATTACTGATTTTAGTTTCTGCGCCATCTAACGCATATTACTTGAACCTTTTTCCTTCAGGGTTCATGGTCACTTGTGTTTTCTGTTATCGTTGTCAGTGTCTCTAGGACTTTTACGTCTTCCCGGTAGGTGGCGTCCACAACTTAAGACTCCCTGGTACGGCCTCGGTACATGCAGTACTCTTAGCGTATTTGTACTGGTGGGATTTAAAAGGACAATTTGAATTTTAAAAAGGCAATTCGATTTTTCAAATATGATTGGTGCTAGGTTCTTTTCGAAGGTCAGAGAAGCAGTTGACATTGGTCAAGTAAACAACTATTGTGATTCGAGACTGTTGTTTTTATCCCAGCTTATAACTAGAACTAAGGCTAAGAACTAAGGGATAGTATTCTTCGTTTTAAAAACTCAGTGGCGTTGGAGTGAATCTCAAGCAACGAAGATTCTGGCCGCCAGCACCAAGTGCTATTGTGTGAAGGAAAAGGAGGTTCCTAATTCACAAGCGTCGTCTTACATCGAGTGTGATTGTATTCAAAGGCCAGCCGTCGAGGACGTGCTGGGTAAACATTGGTAGTATAAGTCTCTAGTCAGTTCATAGTCGCATCAAGAAATATCGTAGATCTTACCTTTATTTTTGTCGTAGCTTTCTGGTGCGGGTACTCAACCCAGCGCTTGCCCTATCGGGGTACGAGGACCCACTCCGTCAGGTCGTTACCTTGTTTAAGAAGCTTGTGCCCACGATTCCTGCGTGCTATCACTGCGGGTTTTTATACTCCCGGAATGCGGAGTTCATTCAAAGGAGCCTACCTGAAGTGGATCAACGGTTCGTCGCAGCGGCTCAACTAGCTAAGGAGCTCAGGAAGTCTCAGGGAAGTCAAGTGTCAGGGAAGTCTCCGGAAACCTAATAATCGTCTACCTTCTGTTAGTTCTAATTAGTTACCTATGTAACCGCGATTTAGATTTAGTGACGCTATTGTGTACACCCACGCTTGCTGATCCTTGCACGAACTGATCGCAGGGCGCTATCTTTAGTTCAGGATATCAACCATCCGGTTCCGCCTCTCAAAATTCTTAAAGGCATCAGCACGCCCACGCGATTCATTCCTTTCGTTTCTCCTTCTTTCGGCTATCGTCTCCACAATCACCCATACACCCATCTCATCTCACATCACCCGCTATCCGGTGTCCTATTGCCCACCCTCGTGGTGGAAGGTTTTTTTACCATCAGATGCGTTTCCTTGACGTATCGTGCCCTGTGCCAGGGATCTGTACGGTTCGCGAAGCCGTTTGTGCTACTTGTACCTAATTGTAATAACCCATTTGGGATTGACTTGGTTGCCGCGAGCACGTCGTCGGGATCTTATAACTTGTTTAAAATGTATAAATGTTTCGGTTAGAACTATTAAAATTACGATCGTGATCTTGCTAGTGATCTTTTATTTTATTTTTCACTACAATCCATAGAGATGAAATATGGATGTGGCAAATGGTGATACCTCAGGAAAATTACGTTTTTTTCAAACATTCATTTATAACAGCGCTTTTTATGTTTGTTTAATTTTCAAATGTTATTATAAGATGCCATATCCAAGAATCCACCAAATTTTTTATCGGGAAGTAAATATATAAAAATAAATGACACATCCATTATGTTTTTTGTGTGATTTATTTATTATTCTTGAAGAGCTCTTGTAAATTAACCAAAACAAAAATTAAAATACTCATTAATATTTTTCCTCTTTTTTCAGGAATTGGTTAAATATCGATTTTTTTGATGACTAATATTTTGGTGGATTTTGAGTCTACTTACTAAAATGATAATATATCCGTTACACACAAAAAAGCTGTTGTTATGAATTATTTCCAAATTTCCATTTTTTCCATACTAATGAAAATAAAGTGCTTGGGCTATGAGGAAAACAAAGGTAAGTAATAAGCCGCCATTCAAATACAGACAGTCCAGAACCCAGCGATACAGAGTTCCATTCTTGGTCTGGTACGCTAGTGCGTATTTCTTTGTGCTTTGGTCTTAGTATTAGAAACTTAGGATCAATGGTATGTCAATGGTACATTAATTCAAATATCGAATCTAGCGCGAACCAGCTACCGAAACTACTTGTTATTCACGGCATACAGCGCATTGTCACTTTCAATAGTTGCCCCGTAAGGAAGTGGACAATCACGCGCGAGGGGCGCGAAATGCGTCAGGAGTGCCATTGATATTTGATAATGATAAGGTTTTAGGAAGTTTCCTTTACGTTTCATAGTTTGGAATATTGGTTTACAATCTGCTGCAACGACAGGGTCTCTAAATGATAGTCGGAACTTTACTTATACCTCAGTTAGGTAAATAAATAAGTTAATTATACGCGATTAAGTCCCGTTTAGTATTAATGTTTACTTATAGGGTCATTTCGCTGATTACGCGACCATGCACCTTCGGCTAGCGACCACCTGAAGGAGAAGGTTTTTTCTAATGAAGATAACATCAATTCTACAGACAGACCCTATTGAGACGATGAGTTGTACATGCATTTTATTGTTGTTTTAGAATAGAAATCTACTAAAAAACCGAGAAAATATCCTTTGAATTCACCAACTCAGCTAAGTGTTCGCCAACCGGCACATGAAATTAGGTGGTCGCTAACCGGCGAAATGACCGTGCCCGTCTAGAAAACTTGACGTCCCTAGGAGTAGGAGGTTGGCGCGTTCATCGTGTGTATTAATGAAATATCGAGTAATCTATTTAGATATTAAAGAGAAGAAAGAGCATGACTTTGCTGCTAAAGAGATAAGCCGTATTGTCAACCAGGTTGGTTATTGGAATAAAACGACCATGTTACCTTATGTGACCATGTTACCAAACGACCTTGGATAGTCGACACGGTCTATAGGTGCATTTGCGTCTTACCAGAGTACAGGGCCACTTGCACACATGGCGGGGCGGAATCTGTATGCAGTATTTATCTCTCCCTCTCGACTCGGTATCTACAGCTTACTGATACCGCACCGACTGTGCACCGTCAAGTGGATAAACATGCATATATATAATACACATTGAACGCGACCTTGAGCATTTATTTGCAACGACTAGCTAGATCCGACCTGGCCATGGCCTCATGGGTACCACATTAATGACTAATCATCGGGCAAAAAAGCAGGATGACTGGCTATTGTAAATACATTTTCCTGGAATCGACTCATCAATCCAATTAAAACGATTATTTAAACACGTGATTCAGAAGGCCAAATTTGTAACAGCGAAGACAGGATTCCCGCAGGATTATTTTTAGTTTTGCAAGGAAACGCCAAATGACATGAACATACGGTAGGATTGAGGCAAGATGAGTCAAGCCGTGTTAAGCATGCATTCAAAGTATTATACATAGATAACCTGACTTCCACTGATTATTCTTATAAAAGAAAGCCAACAACGTTAGTTGCAAAGATACGGTTTAAAGAAAAGGCGAGGCTTGGAATATCAGTATCAATAAATATCTAGTGGAATACTAGGTTTTTAGTAACGTAATGTGAAACGGCAACCTTCGTCTGAAAGTTATTTCTAGGAAATTTATGACCTGCGTAATAGAGGTTGAGCACGACTGTTGCATAAGCAAAAGACGTAGACCATACATATTCTTCCAGCTTGTGTATAAAATGTAGAAATGTTATTCCATTCGGTTCTTATTGAATGTACTGTTTAATATTTATATAGTTACTGTCAATGTCTGAACTTTCAATGAAAGTTAATATACCCACTACGTTCTACATCCAATAGCGAAGGTCGTGATAGTGCATACCACTCAAAGAGATATTTATGGTATACTGTCGCCGCAAGCGCCCCCAAGAACTAAGTCCTTCCAACATTTGTAATCTAGTCGACGATTTATTTCCATTGCATCGTTTTTGGCGGATTCGACCTACATCATATCAGAGTGACAGTAGAATTATCATAATGTATTTGTGTTATAGATAGCGACTCGCTGGGCAGCATATCGATATCGCGGGCGAGTACGAAACCCGATCCGGGTCTGTAATAAATACGCCCTTGTCGCAGCGTTTAATGCTTACATATACAGGCTTAGATGGCTTTGTATGCAGTTAGGAAATCTGGTTTGCAGGAGAAATCTGAGATTTATGGGCTATTGTTTGTGGAGCTGGTTTATGCAGGGCTGGCTGGCAACGCTAGGTAGATTTTAGAAATGGAAGGATGGAACCGTATTAATATTATGGCGTTCAATTGGATGTATATTTGAGCATATTAGAGGACGACAACCTCGACGCCACGCGTTCTGACCGTGACCCAAGGACAAATTGAAGGCAATGTAAAGGGTACTTCACTCCATCTTATACTAACGTGATGTTTCCTCCTCGAGGTTGACTTATTCAGGACCACTCCGATCCTTTGATCTTTTTACATTAAGATTAATTACATTTTAATTTTCAAACGTTGTGCTATAATTTAAATGCGTCTAATGTGTATCTTCAGCAATACCAGGCCAGAGCTAGGGTACTTTTTATCACAGAAAAAATTATGATGCTTGAGGTATAGTCCCTGCATTAATATCTGCCATAACAAGTAGGCCAAAAATATCTGACATGTGTTAACGGCCCTAGAAAAAGAGTTAGATTTATGCGCTCTTGGTTGTGACTGTACCTATACGGGACGATGCGAACCTTACATAGGTTCACTTTGACGAAAAGGGGATGGGTAAATATGATGACACTTACGGGTTTTCCAGCATCCTCAAGCAGACCTTGGCCATCGTGCTGAGCGTTTCCGTGGTATTCTCGAGATCCTGCTGATTGTCGTTGACGAACTGGCTCGTGGCCTCGGACAGCACTTTTAGCATGGGCGTGGCTTGCGCGTAGAAAAGGGACATGCGGTTGGCGATTTCGGCGCTGATGTGCGATTCGTCGGGGGGCAGGTCGGGATTGATGAGACCCCCACGGGAGACGCTGCGCCGGTAGTAACTGAAGTCGTTTTGGATCGCTGGCGTTTTCATCTGAGGGCAAAGAAAGGGTTCCATATGTAATCGAAATAATACCTAGTTGACAAAAAAGCATTCCAAGTATTATAGTATTCGTTATTAGAGGTTGAATCCTGGAATAACGCAAAGGTAAGGAGGGGTCGGTTTGGGGGCTTAATATGTATGGTGTTACGTTTACGGCTCTTAATAAGGCGTTCGTTTCTTAGGTACAACTCTGTGCGAAAATGATACGCAGATACACAAACTTAGCGATGAACACAGCCATCGTACGTCATTTCGGGCCTATGATACTAGTATTCATTTGTTGTGATAAAGTCAAAGTTCGTTTCACTTTCTGACACAATTTGACAGAAAGTGTTAGACGCTTTAGCTTTTGATAAAGTGACAAACACGGCCATAACACGCCATTTGCACTGTACTTAAGGTGTATTTTCCAACGATTTGCGTTCCGTTCTCGTTGAAAACAAAAGATGCAAATATTTGGCAAAATATTGAATCATTAAAAAGACTCTTCGGTGCATTCGCATCTTGTTGATTCATCATTGTTCACGAGATTCATAACAAGCCATTCAAGCACAAAGAAAAATTCAATTGTATTCCATCGCGTCTGAGCAAATATTAGTTTGTGTTATTTTTCATATGACGTATTTGTTTGTTTAGTCTAATGGTTGAATCGTAGACGTTTTCGTGTATAATAAATATATGTCCGCCAGCAACTTTCTGAAGGAATCATTTAATATTTCTTTCGTAACGTGCGCGCCATTTACGGGATTTTTGGAAATTTTATTTCAATTACACACTGTGTCTGGCTTGCACACACATAGACACACTCATGCACACAACTTAGCTATCGATAACGATAACTCATACGAGAGACGTCATTTTAATTCTAAAATTGGGCATTTGGTTGGGAATTCATAGTCGTATGCGCATAGAATTTGGTCCGATACATACTCGATCCATTGTACCGCCATATCTGACGTTGTGTATACAGTGACGATACCATTGTATTATAATCAATATTTAAAAACCATATTAGTATATGTATTACCAGTTCTATTAATAATTGTGTGGGTTACACTGGATCAACTGGTCTACGGGCCTTTTGGTGGGCGGGTGTGGGCAGGCTTGAGTGATCGATGTAATCAAGTAATCATGTCTCGTAAAAAAAATATTGTTAACGAAATTATGCCCATGTACCTCTATAGTATACTCGTAAATATATAATGCAAGTTTTCGTATGTCTATGTGAGTGCAAAATGCCATGTAAAACCGAGGTCTTACCAACCGATTACTAACAAAGCTCAGCGCGACTAGCACAAGATTTTCGCGAAAAGTTGCGCTTACCTACATACAAACTCAATTCTACTAGTAACGAGTAGATATAGTCGTGTTGTTTCCTAGAACGTGAACAAATAACCGTATAGATACCTACATACAAGTTCGTAATGTTCTTAAAATCATCATCATAGTTGGCTTTGGACATCTATAAGTGATGATTTAAGCAGCATCCACAAAGGTGCGGCACTTACGCATGAGGCTTGTTAAGGCGCTGATGGGAGCTACGCTAATGGGAGCCATCAAATCTGCACTCGGTGCGTCCGAGCAATTAAACCTAAGTTCGGCTTTGCGAGCCATACACACGCTCATCAGAGAAAAATATAAGCGTCGCCGGCGTCGGATACAACAGAGACTATATATATAATGTCCGCATATTTTACAAAAATCCGGTCACGCCTTGCGGAGTAAGTAGTACCTATAGGAAATACGAGTGGTGGTATTTCTCTAATATCGGTTGAAGTATAAGAGGAAGGATCATAGAGGTCGTAATTGTTCGTATAAGCGCTAGAAATTTGTTGAAAAAGATCGTCTTTTTTATTTAGCAAAGGTCAGAGAACAGAGAGCTGTGAAAAAGGAACAAACAATGCCAAGCGCTTAATCCATAGGGGATGAATTATCAAATAACTTCAGATAAACCACTCACACGCCGCTCTAACGTAAACAGCGTGTTTCCGGCAAAAGAAAACTACAAAAACCTTGTCGAATAAGTTAATTCACGGGATAATAAGTGTGACTCAGCCATGCAAGGTCAGCCGAAGGTCGACTTTCTATGCTGGATTCGCTGATGATAGTTTACATTGCCTTGTTGGTCGGTGACTAATGTTTGAATGTTTCGCAATCGTAGTTGTTGACTAATGCAATTATTTAACTAATAAAATGTTTTTACGAATAAAATGTAATAATCTAAATATTTTGGCATCTAACATATCATCCAATCATTTAATTGCACTCTAGGTAGTCCTGCCTGCGAAGATACCGAGTCTGGTTCGAAACCCTGCCAGAGTAAATTATTCGTGTTGTGTTATGATTATGAATTATGACATGAGCACGTGTATTTAATTTGGGTCTTGGATTTTATATAAATACTTGTTTAATTATGAGTGTGTTGTGGGCGATGGGCTAGCAACCTATCACTGCAATATCACATTTTGTCGATCTTTTATACCCACATTAAAGCTAAAAGTGGCGCTAGAACATACGTTTCATGTGCTCTGCCTACCCCTTTTGGGAATAAAGGCGTGAATGTATGTATGTATGTATGTTAATTATGATATCTAGTTTACATGGAGTAAACTGACTGTCGGTTTAGGTAAACATAATTAAATCGAAAGTGTTTAAGTACCTATCTACGGTGTTATTCAGTGTTACCAGGTTAAATTAAGATCAGAGTCATGTAATATAATAGTTGCAGTTTGATGTCTGAATATTTAAATGTATGTTGAATTTAAATCCTAATAAGTATTGCATTTCCATGGAATAATTACAGATGTGTGATTATGTCCAAAAAACAATAATTACCCATCTCGTTCATAAGAACAGGGTGAGAAAAACACTTATATGGAATTCTAGTTACGGCTCACAATTTGTGGCTGACGTATATTTATTTACTTCACCCCAGGCTATAAAGCACCAATTACCACCCGCAACGCTGGCAAAAAATCTCTCTTTTTCGCGCCAGGGGAAGACGTAAAATTTTGTTCGCGCCACGGGCGGTACCAACAGTTAGGTACATTCACATAAAACGAATTTGAGATATTTGAATTATTATTGATTAATTAATTAAATGAAATCTAAATTTTAACCATAAGGGTTTTTGGTCTTCTCTATGTTTGGGATTGGTAGTACGTAATAATAAAATTTGAGTCAAGGACCCTATTGCGATCTGATACACGCATTCTCTACTTTACCGCCCTAGGTATGTAATCCCAAAGTATTACATATACGATATGGTATGTCTTTATTTGTATTAAACATACATTGTCAATTACACGTGGGGGAGCCGCGGGTTTCTTTCCGCTAGTTTAAAAAAACATCGTTTAATCGTCATGCAATATCAAGGAAAACCACTTTGAAACGCAAAATCATTAGTATTGTTATGTTTGAAAAGGAAATAATGATCGAAATAAGTAAAACTGTAGTTTAATATTTCCTTTTCACATCCTCGATAAACGAAGAAACGAAGACGTCTTCTGTCCGTTAGAATTCTAACGTTACACGGAATGATGTACAAGTAAAGATATGTGGTTTCTCTCTGCTCTTTTATTACGATTGACGTCTATCAGAGTTCTTTTGTTTATTTTAACGAACGATTCAACAGAAGCTATTCAAAGTGATTGCAGAATAGATTTGTCTTTGTTTCGTTGATTCGCGAGTTAATTGAATTGGATACCATAGCTGTGGCTCTTGCATTTCAAATGGGGATATTAAAGTTGGTATTGCACATACATAATACGATACATACATATTTAACATATGTATACGTACCTACACCTGTATGTATCCCATTGGAGTAGGCAAGGACCGATGCATGTCAAATGTTACGATACAATCTTCTTTTGCTTTGCTCACATTTTATCCATACATCATGTCATGAAACATTTTCGTCGGTTGAAGGTACCTTGTATGTGTATAGAAAAATAATTAAAGCTAATTAAATGCAATAGAACGCGAATATAATTTATTGTAAAATACATACAGATAGTTACGTCCATCCACTGCCCATCGATATATTGTTAATTAGAAAAAAAAAATCTTGGAGATTTTAAAAATCACACCCGTACGCGCACGTTGGGTGGAAATTAACCCTCCATCTTTTTGAAGTGGTTAAAAAATACACCTGATAAAGTAAAATGGAAACAAACTCATAAATATTTTGATTCGTAGCTGGACATATTAATAACGAAACGTGAGCAATTTTCAGATTCTGCTTGTTTCCTCCTACTCGTATCTTGGCGTGAGTCAGAGTGCAATGACTTCTGAGGCAGGGTCAGATGGGCCCAATGTTACCGATTGCCATTTGTTCAGATAAATAATTACGAGCTAATATACGAGGGTAGATCAATAAGTTTTGAGAATCGGCATAAAAAACAGAAGTTATCCGTTATTTATCATTTTTAATTATTAAATACACTCTTTATTAGTTTACTTACCTAAAAATATGTTAAAAATGTTTTCATTTTGCTTCATAAAAAAAAATTGGGGTTGGCCGGGCGAAGGTATTTGCAGATGGCGCCAGAATAGGTTTTACCGTCAGTCCTACCAAAACTGTCAAATTCTTGTTTTTTTTTTCGGAATTTCCTTGTTTAGAATCAAGCCGTTTAAGCCAAATCCCATAGAAAAAGGCTAGTGATTAGGTAAAACCTATGATGGCGCCATCTAGTCAAACATTTGACAGTTGCCAACCCCTTAGAATAAGAAGTAATAGTAAAAGAGTTGGTCTAGATTACACTGTAGGTAACTAGTTATATAGAATTCACAAGCCTGAAAAACAGCCCTGGTAATCGGCAAGCTCGGCCAAGAAAAAAACTCATACAATTGGTTTTTTTTTCTTTGGTTTTTCTGAGACGGCCTCACTTAATTGCTATAGAATTATGAAGCATCATTCTCCCTTCGTATTTATATTCATATATTTGTCACCTAAGTTCACCCTGTTTTAAAAAAATTAAAAATATATATTGATGGCTAGAAAAACCTACCTTGGACTTTGTTACGTGAGCTGTGCTTAAAAAAATGACGACTTGTGTTTAATTTATTAATTTCGTGGCAGCAACATAAATAAACTTTAAATTTGATTATAATTGTTTTTTTATTACCGCAACAGAATTTTGTCAACACCGCCCCAAACATGTTACAAAATATCCTCCCATTTTACTGACGTCAGAATATATTCCAAACCATCATATTTATTTAGCTATTGAATGAAATCTTTTTTTAAAGTTTTTAGTGTATTAATGAATAATGGCACAATAGGAATGACAATCACAAATTATCATCACGAGACCAAATCATGCTGATTCTCAAAACTTATTGATCTACCCTCGTAAATAGAGGCGTAGAGTCGTAGTCCTTGAATGAAAAGTTGAAAACAACCCGAAGAATGAATTTAAAATATAGTCGGCGAGGAATCGCACTGCCAATAGTCTCAAGAATTGGTGTAGAATTTTATGGAAGCATCTCATCTCAAATCTTTCTCGATAAATCATTGAAAATGCAGTGTGATTTGACAACTGTCGAATTCAAGCCAATGAATGATCTAATATATCGACAGTCCTATGTTGTGTTTACATAACGATTGAACATCAATAATTTCGTCAATTGTGATGTTGTGATTTAGCTAATCCAGTGGGATAGTTTAGATTTGAGAGAATAGCAAACAGTAATACATTGAAAATAAAAACGTTTTTGCAGCCTACATTACAAATTATTACATTCATTAGTATAAAGTACAGGGTAGTCATATGTGACGTCAATACGATAACTGCTATAAATAAAATTGATGAATTGATTTTCAACGTTTACGACATACCTAGGAGTGATCTTATTGCAGTAAGTCTCATAAAGTCATAAACATTTGATGCTCACGATAAAATGTCAACATAAACAATGAAAACGGCTATGATATATTTTCAATGTAGGTCAACACAAAGTCCTAAACCTGTCTTCAGGAGTGTTATTAATCACTTAGGAAATTGCCGACATTATTTACTTTTCGCGGCTAAATATAGTACCTCCGGGGAGATTTACGAAATTTTATCAGGTGCTGAAATACAAGCAGTGGTAGGTAAAATAAATGAAGAGTTAGTGAGATAAAATATTTGGCTTTGCTTTGCTATTTGTACGATATGGCTATGTGTGGAGGCATTCCTGGCATTTATTAAGATCTTGACAAAACATTAGAACCACCTATAAAATATCATCATCATCATCATTAGCCGAAATACTTCCACTGCTGGACATAGGTCTCCCCCAGAGAGTGCCACAATGAAGTAAAATATAGCAGCTTTTAATTCATTAGTAAACGATGTGAAACGACGTTACCACATACAATCTATCCGGTATCCGTCCTGTTATACTAACTTGATTCACCACCACCAATCCTATTCCACCCCATATATTACGAGTAAATATAAATGCGAGTATGTTTGGATATTTCGATGTTTAGATCTTTGGTTATTCAGTCGCGCTTAAAAAACAGCTCAACCGATTTGGATGAACTTTTGCACGAAGATAGTTTATAGCCTGTATTAAAATATATGATAGTTTTTATCTCGGATCCACGCAGACGAAGTCGCGAGCGGAAGCTAGTATATCCTAAGATGAACAGTGTCAACCAATGTCCTCTTTTAACACGTTCGCAACCAAGAACCCGCGTGGCTGGCAATCGTAATGTTTGCTCAGATGCCGGCTCAGCACGCTAGGCGGGCAGTAGCTATAAACCTACACGCTTAGCGAGTTCTGTCGGTTTCTGGTGTATTGTTCCATTTTTAGTCTGGTTGCGAAACTGTTAAAGGACGGATTAGATCAGAGCTTGACGTAGCGTAATTACGGTGACGTATTGTTCTTCATAGGTACGAGTCACAGGTACGAGTAATATTAAATATTACTGCGTAAACGCTATGTCATCATGTTGCATTTTAAGCTTTGGTGTCGTCAATCCTATAAGCAGTAAATGATTCCTTGCGTAGCGGAGGTTTCTCCTGAATTTTCCCCACGCAAGTCTGCCACATTCTCTGTCATACAATGAATCCTCTAGTTCAGAATATAACCCAGTTTCAGGCAAGCGTAACTTTGTCTTCGACAAACTTGTAAACACATCAATAAATAAGCCCGTAAATAAAAATAATCAGCTCGTTTGCACACCCCTTGTACAAAAAGATCCTAAACAGAAGAGTTTATTGCAACTGTCAGCAATGATCTCTTAAGTAAATTCGACTGCATTTTATTTCTCCAATCGAACTGTTACGGTTACGATATATTCGTGCGTGATCTTTAAGCGCCGCACGCGTAATAAGAGTTATATATACTCCCACTTTTTATTGATGTGTTAGCGTCATTTGATATGGCAATGTGGTATTAGGATGTATTTAATTTACCCTCAAAAATGCGGTTGGGTGACAAATATACACCGTATCGCTTCGATACAGGTATATTTCTGTTTTAAAATCTGTTGATTGTTTAGCCAAGTTTCATGGCAACTAAATGGAGTTTTAAGGAGGATTAAAGGAGTTTAGTGTTTGTGTTTACAGGGTAGCGGGTTTTAAGCGAGCCAATACAAGCAAAAATAGTAATACTCGTATAATAGAGAACGTCGATGGCTACCAATTTTACCCCCAATATGTATTTTGATAAAACTATTGTAATCTAATAAGTTTCTGTCAAAAAAATATTGTTGGTACGAGCTTTTTTTACCGACTGTACTTTTCTGTATAGGTACTGTCATCAACTACTCATTGAGACAATTCTAGCTAGTCCAAACACAAAGAGGTTACGTCGGTTAAGTACTGAATAAATACCCATGGTCACCTTCTGGCTCCATCATCAGATCAGCTCGATGGTACCATAATATAGAATTGAATTGTCATCCAAATTATACCTTTACCCAAAATTTCAGGTTATATTTAGATAAAGCAATGTCGCGTAGTTTCTGTGTCCGAGAGGAAACCGGATGACATTGACATGCGGTATATGAGCTCCCGCAAGCGCTGTCGAACTGCCCTGTGCAACTCGAACTGAGCCAACTTGGAAAACGCGAGCCATCCGGTTGCCTCTTGGGCACTACAACTACACGTCATTTCTCTGAATAATTATCTTTATTACTGTTTACACATTTACAATAAAGGAATTGGTTCGAACCCCGCCTCGTATCACTGGGTTTTATTAGGAACTTATGTACGAAATATAATTTGGTATAACAGCTTTTCCATGAACGAAAACATGGTGAGGAAACCGGTATAGACAAGGTTAGTTTTCCCTCTGGGTTGGAACGTATGATGGCAGTCATTTTCGTAAAACTAGTGCCTATGCCAAATCTTGGGATTATTAGGTGCCAGCATGAGATCATCACCGTGGAGTTTTTAGTGGATAGAAATATACCACATAACAAGTCTGATTCTGATGAACAAGGTGATTGGGTACCTGGTTCGCACGTTTTCTCCATGAAAAAAAAAAGATGCCAAATAAAATAAATAAAAATTGTTTGTTTCAAACCAATATCCATAATAGTGTTAAATCTCAAAAGCAGATAGCGGATGTGTGCCAAATCAGACCATCCGGGAATAACGCTACGGTCTCCCCCGCCTGTCGTAGAAGGCGACTAAAGGGGGTCATCGGGGTCGCAGTGCTCTGTCAGGAGCTGGGGCACTCGCTTAAGAACCCCAGGGAAGGTGACAATGTTCTCTAGGACGAGCCATATGCGGCGAGGCGCGAGGCGGGCTCCAGTGCGTTCAGCATGAGATCCTGGAGTCCCCTGCATGTTGAGAGCGCAGATGCAGGGCACCGTGGAATTTTTAGAGGATAGAAATCGTACGACATAACCCAGTCATTCCCCGGTGATTGGGTACCTGGTTCGCAGACTTTCTTCACGAAAAAAAAGGAGGATGATGAGGAGGATGACATTGATGACACGTTTACAATAAACCACTATGATAGTGTAATAATTACATGAAAGGTATAGGGCTGTAGTGTAGGGCTGTAGCTGAGTACGAACACAATGGGCATCCCGTCCGGTCCATCTCAAGACGGGAAGCTTTGTTTTAATCTTCCGTTGAATACCTAGCCTGGTCTGTTATTCGGAACAAACGAAACTAGACATGTACCAACGCTTAGTTACTACGAATCGCGGCCTCAAGATATATTTGTGGGTGAACGTTGATCTGAGCTTAAAACAAGTACAGAATGTTATGCCTGCTTTTTTTTACGTCACGATGCATGCCTATATTTAGTGTTTTCCTTGTGCATTTGTATTACATAATATGGGGTGATGCCTAGTAAGAAGGGAATCGGTATGTTTTCTTATTTTAAAACAGTGGTAAGTTGAAGTTTGGTAAAAAATATTTAGGCTTGTGTATTTTAAGTTACTGGGAATTCAAGCGAAACATGCGTTTAGTTTAGCAGGCTATGTTTGTATTTACGTGTGTTCCCAAGCGTTTAAGATACTGAACAGATTTTGATAAATGAGGTACCAATCGTTTTGACATTATGCTTCGGGTAGGCTAGTTAACATTTTGTATGAAAAACAAAACCGGTTTTTTTCAATTCGTTTTCCGTAGTTGGGATACAGTTTTTGAACTTTGAATGCATGTTTTTTTTGTGCTTTGCCTCAAGGTGTGTGTTGTGTGTGTGACCCTGCTCGCCAATAATATTGACCGTCAGTGATCCGTTCAGAAAACTACAAGTAAAAATTTTACAAGTCTAAACTGGCATAAATAACTGAGGTGCTTGGCCATTTGACCAGTGTTGCCAGTTGTTGGTAAAATTGTACCTTGTAGCGTTGTGGAACGGCCCACAGCCCGGCTATTACGCTTCTGCCACGAAATGCTAGAATAACATCCCACCCCCGTCAAAAAGGCTTCCACATTAAATTCGTTCAAAAAAACTTAAAAATGTATTTACTAGATCAACAAATAAATCCAGCATAGCCTTCCAATGTCTTTATGTGTATCTTCATTTTCGTACCTAGATAGCAATTTATTTTTTAATATAAGTTCTGTATATGCATCCTTTGTAATTTTAGATGAAACACATTTAACAAGAATATTAGTGTGTATAAATAATATCTTTTAAGTAGTAGTACTATGTCACGTGCAGTTCTGTAGCGCGCCACTTGTGGATCCACGTCGTTTCGCCTTCTGGGGAGCGACACAATGCTCAATTTTTTGGTGAGATGAGATAACTTTTTAATGACAACATTTTTCAATCGCATAAGTACGATTTCTTGTGCAAAACTAAATAACGCAAATGCTATCCTAGCCTTTTTATGCTATACCTACGATTTAAAATGTTATTGGCGAATATCATGCAAAAAGAGCTGTTTTTTACTAGGGTAAATACCATCTACTCGCCTGGTAATTTGATTAAACCGTAAACTATTAGGTTTTCCAGAATAAAATTAACACACAATAAAAAGGCACAAGATTGGCTTTCCTATAGTTAAATCAATATTATTGTAAAATAACTAGAAGTTTGTGAAATTTTAAATCAAAAAGTGTGTCAAGAAATATCGTCATTGTGCGCGCCCGACATGGTTTTCAGTTTTGTGTAAAAATGAAACGCATGCCCTCCACGCGTAGTAGTCTTGGTATCTCCCCCGGCCCCCCTCTATCGCCCAGCGAACACCGGACCGGCAACACGTGCCGCGTTTTGTCAAGATAAGTAGCCAAAAAAGTTCTTCCAGGATTGTCAATTTTTGCGTCATTGGTATATTCAAATGTTTCTTGATGATTATGCGTGATTCATGAATTATTATTCAATTTATTAGAAGACTATCATGGCTGTATTAGGTCTACGGTATGTATTTTTTGTCAATCTCAAACACAAATTTGTCCTGACCTGTATTCATGTGAATCGTCATTGTAAACGCCGTCATTGGAGGCGAAAATGAAGGATTCAACAATGACGCGTGTAGGCACCAATGACTTCTCTCGTAGTCATCAATGACGATTGTATACACCAATGACGTATACATATTATTATTTGTCAAATTTGATTCCTATAACCTGCATGTGTCAGTCTCTATACCAATTAACATACCTAAATGCCAGTTTTAGTGTATAAAACATTGCGTTTTTTTATGAGTTTGCGGTCAATATATCAAAATTGCTAACATTAAGCTTCAGTCTATTCAGCGACGGATAGAAACAAATCCTTTAGTTACCCGTGTTACTACCAGACGTAACACGGGTTTTTCTGTTTTGCCCGTGTTACAACTAACTGCTTTGGTAGTAAGACGGGAGATATTTTATTTCCCCTATCACTACTACCCATTATCCTTTCTGTATCCGTGGTCAGATTGTATGTACGACGAAGAGTGATATGAAGCGAGGAGGAGTGTTAGGTGTACTGCGATCCTACAGCGCGCGAGAAGCGCGAGCGAAGCGAGCGTGCCGCGTCAGCGGCCGGCGAAGCCCCACGTTGGGTATGGGGCTTATTATTCGAAAAAAAATCCGTAAAGTCGGTTCTGGCGCTTCGCCGGAATGGGGAATGGTATGCTCAACATTTTCATAGGCCGACTGTACATGAAAGTCTGATTTTAATATTAAGTAAGAAGATATTTAAAAATATTTTTTGTACATTTACAAATGAAAGAATCAATGTAAAATGAATAATTTATTTTTGTTAACTGTTGTTTTATTGTTCATTTGGTAAGTTCTCATTTCGGTGTTTGAAAGGATGATGTAGTATTTAGGACTTCCACCTTCTTATAGCGACTTCCACCAAAAATGTTCAACATATTTCAGGCGCTAAATCACGTCACATTCATACAAGTTCAGTCAAATTAGTGCCTTAAATATGACTAACATTTTTGATGTAAGTCGTTAAAATATCCTAAAAGTAGTTTCGTATAGTAAGAACCGCTATAATTTCGACCACCGAAATGAGATTGGACAACCGTTGTCAAGGTTACCAAATAAGATAAAGTATTATTTTTAAATTTAATAAATTAGCTATATTTGTATTGTAGCGTAGCGTACAAAAAACCCTAACCACTCCCAAGGGCCCTAGAAAGTTAAAATGAGGTACATTGTAGCATAATTATGGCAACCTAAGTGGCCGAATTTTCATTTGTCTATAGAAGTCTGACAGTGTTAAATACCAAAATTTTATCCAGATCGTTAAAAAAGCCAAGATACTAATTTCATAAATACCATAAATAAATGTAAATCATTTATTTGGATAACTTAAATTAGTTTTACAGTAGCGGTTGAGGCCTCCTAGTAGGTTTTCATGCACCTGTATCAAGAGCCAAAATTTTATATATTTATGCTAGAAAATGTCATTTTACAATTAGTGCCGTTACTTAATCAAACATATTACTATTACGTATACGTCAAATATTGCATATTTCTTTGAATTAAATTACATTAAAAAGTGTATTTTTTAAAACGACGGTTGGTCAGTGGTGCTCACCAGGTACTTACAACCTTCTTGGTTAGAGGTTACATAGGTTCGTCATTGTTGTACGCACTCCGTCATTGTAATCTTCACGTAACGTCATTGTTAAACACATATCGTCATTGTGGGTGACAGCCTTTTTTTTGTTACTTCAAATATCTTCGTAAATATGGGTTCATATGTAATGCCTTCTTCATAACATTGGTGTATTCAACGAACACTACTCTTTAAGCCTAAAAACGCAGCTCTTAGACGGCGCGGCACGATATTAGTACGGGGAGAACTTTTCTGCGTGGAACCGCCCGGACTCCGTTTTCGCATCTAATCTTATTCTTAATATAAGCATCTAATAATTATATAAAATCTACTTACAGTTTTTTGCAAAATAAAGTTTTTCTATTCTATTCTGTATGAAAACCAACCGTGTCATTCTTTCTACCTCTGTGACGTCCCTAGGGCGAATTAGTGATGTGAATTCCCTGTTGTCCGCGCAAACCCGATTTTGCAATAGGACATTTCCTTAATATTCACGGACAACCGGCTACCACAACAGACGCGCGCAGAATGTCAGTCGGACGGCCGACTCGGAGACTTGTCTGTGCATTAGTTCCAGAATAACATCTTTTAGGCTATTGTATAGTCTATAGTATATTTTAGTCAACTCTTTTCAAAATAAATCTGAATTTATTCCTTTTTACTCTGAGGCTATGGTACAGTATGACTTAATTTGTAACGTACCTTATATTCGTCAAACTTGAGGACAAACTCAAGTATCTCAGCGAACTGCTTGACTAAGGCTTGTTGCTGCTCGAGATGCTGCGTCGGACTCATGGCCCCGCCCACTAGTGAGCCCAGCAACCGCGGTACCACCTGAGAACAAACAATTACGTAATCAGTTTCTATTAAAAAAAAACCGGCCAAGTGCGAGTCGGACTCGCGCACCGAGGATTCTGTACAAAAATTTACGGTTTTCGCAAATTTTCCTTTATCTGGCGCTATAAGATGTTGCTTCGAACCAAATTTCAAGATTCTGAGTTCACGGAAGTAGGTACCCTGTAGGTTTTGATTCTCTTGCGAGGTTCGAAAATTTGGACAAACGCCTGTATCTTTTGATGGCGTTGGCTTAGAAGTTTGATTTTTTCACAGCTCCAAGGGACAGTAGACCTGAGTATTTGGTATAAATTTTAGCTTGATACCTCCACGCGTTCCTGAGAAAAAGGGTCTTGATAGACGGACGGACGGACAACAAAGTGATCCTATAAGGGTTCTGTCGTTTCTTTTTGTGGTACGGAACCCTAAAAAATGCTTTTATTGCCGACCGTACTCAGCCATCAAATGCTCGTTGAGAATTCCCATGAGCGCAAACACGGTTTTATCGTATATAGTTTAGTTAGGAGTTGCTATGACCACCTTCTGTCTCCATCATTAGATCAGCTTGGTGGTGTCATAGCTGTTCCGAATAAGAAGGAAGCTACAGCCGTCACCCTCTCTTTCCTCATGGCGTCAGAGCCATGCACATCGCTCCTGTTTGTAAATTACTTTAAAATTGGAAAGTGCAAATAAATTCAGTGCTGCTCTGTCTGCGTGTATAATTTGGAATCAGCCCTACATAGAAACACAAACATTTTGGGTCCTTCGGTCGGTGGTGAGAAGAAACTTCGTGAAATTCGCTTCAAGAAGATATCAAGATCGCCATTTTACATAGAAGCGTTGACAGTTCGTGAGTACACAGATCGGATCTTCCACAGACAAGCATCGAGCTACCGCAACAGCGTACTTCACAAACAATAGCGTTGTCACCGAACTTGCATGAGGATGACCCCAGAGGCGTCTTTAAGTATGGTGCAGGGTGTGCGTTGCACACGGGCGCAGCGGTCCGAGGGGGCGCCGAGCGCCGCCCGCTACCATTCCATTTTGACTGCGCGCTTACTAGAGGGCGCTAGAGGATGTGTTTGCACACGGGCGCTACACGGGCTAGAGACGCCTCTGCATGACCCTGACTCTTTTAGGATGCAAACAAGATAGCGCTAAGATGAGGAGAAATGTGGGAGCTGAGATATCATTTGGTCTGGCCTATGTTGATTAGCCACTTGAGTGCTCGCGATTCAAAAAAAGGTGCTGTAAAGTGCTTAAATTTACCGCGCGCCAGCGGCGCCGTGTCGTGTTTTGTTAATAAATCAATTACTTGGCATTCACTGAATTTTTTGATCTGATTCTTTTTACGTTGCAAAGCTAAAGAAACGGGCAATTTTTTCACATACATAAGTAAACAGGTCATTATAATAAAATTAATTTGAAAAAAATCACAAATTATCAATAACAAAAAATAGCCCTACGTACCTACCGGAACGAATGCCGTTTTTGACGTCCGATTACCGACAATTCCCACCACTTCAAACCACAAATACACTCACATATCACACTTCACAACTAAATACATATCAGGCCGATTACCACTTCAATATTTACTCTTTTGTTTTCATTCCAAATGTAAACAAACCCACGTGCAGGTCTTCACGAGTCATACTAAACGTTACCGGTCAACACAACAACTTTATTAATTTCGTGAAATTGTTCCATAGACTGCGGTTTTGTTTTTTTTTATGTTGCCACATTCAACCTCTACCAAATTAAGTCAACAGAAAAGGGCTCTTCGCACGTTCCAACATAGATATGATTTAAAAACCATTTGAACTCCACCCCGCAACTGGCGTTGCGAGAGCACTTTGCGATTTGACAAGTCGCAACCGTAGTTGCGCCGAGCACTTGAGTGGTTAGTGTTCCCTACTAAAATTGGTTCAACGGATCACTGATGCGATCGCGTGTCTGTTGCACCGTCAGAGCAGTTTTGCATTACATTTAATACCTAATCGAATAATACATTAACACTACTCTCGTTGATTTAAGTTCGTCTAAAGTATAGCCTATAATCTGGCTATCCTTAATCTGCGCTCTATACGCGAATATCATTCCTGGATTCTGAATATGAATTCAGATTTGCAATAAGAAGAATACGTCACGGAAAGCGACCTACATCCACGTATTGCGTCCACTCGTTATCTCGTGGCATTCCGATTTGCCTCAAAAATCCGTATAACCTCCCGTCCCTTTCATAACAGAAGCATTGGCTTTGGCTTATCCGTTTCAATCTTCCATTAGTTTTACGTTTCGTATTCTTTGACTGCATATTCTACTTCTATCTACGGGATATCTCGGCCCGTTCGAGTAGTTATTTAAATAAATAAAAGAAGATTTTATATCATTCTCGGTTTTTGATCCTGATGATCCTTGATGACAAGAACGAACGTTGTGACTTTATACATGACAAACTTCCGAACTCACAAAGCTTCAGACTTTACCTCATTACAATATTACTAGCTGCCCGCGTATTACAAAAAACCCTGCCGGAGCCACGGGGCATAGTTGTAACCTCTGTCGAGCCCGAAGGAAACGCAATCTATTGTTAAAGATTTTTGAAATTGGAGGTACTTCTGAATGCTGAACATTCATCCTTTTAAACTGAATCGACTAAAAAAATACTATGATTATCGAAACTGCTCACAAAATTTCAGGAGAATCGGTTGGAAAAGACGACATGTAAGAGAGAACAGCTATACATCCCGACAACCGAACATACGACAGCTTTCTTGTCCAAGCTGAACCGTAACTTCGTTCGGTTCGCTGGCTCCTACAATTGGTTAATCAATATTGACTTTATGACATAGACTTTTACTTTATACGCCGACCAGTCAAAAGGATGCCAACTGTTCAAGATGCACATGCATATACACGCTTTATACACGTTGATATTGCAATGTATGAAACAAACCATCATAATATACTAAAGGTCGACTTCGGTTCGAGTGGGCGAGACAAGTACCGTCTGACCCAGGATAATGTATGGCTGACCCCAATTCTTTAAAAGTAGGTGTCAAGGATACTAATATATGTATTTTATTTAAGTACTGTCCTTGATATAAAGTCGAGGCGTTGCCCTGAATAAGACTTCGCTTATACCGGGTGGAAAGGCACGACGATCCTTTCCGCAAAAGGGGGATTGTTTAGATTTAGTACTGTATTTCCTCTAAAGAAACTAGGCTCATATTCGTAAGCGTTTTGAAGTTATAGGCAGTTAACTTTTAATGCAAAATACTGCGAGTGACAACCCTCATTAGGTTCAGTAACATTTTAACAATAACACGAGGGTCAGTGACCTTTATCAATACGGATATGCAATTATAAGTACGTAGTAATAGTAGGGTTGTCACTAAGAAGAACATTAATTAATTTTAATATTTTTACTAATTGTTCGTAACAAAAATGTAAACATTACGAATCGATTCTCCATCACTTAAACTAACCCCCCTTTGCGGAAAGGATCGTCGTGCCTTTCCACCCGGTATATGGATTGTATTCGAAACTCTTGACGAAGTTAGAACTCGATTCCAGCAGCACCAGTAATTAAAAGTTCGAGTAAGACTTCAAATTAAAACCAGTACACATATAATGTGTTATTTAGTTGCATAAGGGTGAAGCTGTGTCTAATAGCATTGCTAATCTACCAATAGCATTGCTATAGATTTGCTATGCTAGTGTCGCTCACGCATGTCTTCCAATTTCTGGATTTTTTATCACACCTATTCGCTATCCCGCAAAGCCCTGGTGGATTAAAGTTAGGATAACAATAAGTTCTTATTTTGAATTTCATTGGTTAGTCATCATTTTCATCAGCCTATACGTCCCACTGTTGTTCATTTTGTTTTCATTAACTTTGTGACATTTAGTGTGTTGTTATATCGGTCCAATCTGCAAATTTTAAATTATTATTGTGTTAGATTAATATTCTTTTATTGTAAGATTTTTTATTTTTATTGTAAATTACTGTTCGACATGTAAAAGTGCCCTTGTGGCCTATTTGCAGAATAAATAATTTGTTTTTGTATTTGTATAAGTTCCGAAAACCTTATTGGTTATAGTCAGGATTAGAACCCGCGGCCACCGTTTGCGCAGCCAGTTCAACGTCAGGATTTAAATTATTGCAGAGATCCTCAAGGTTGCTATGGTAGCCTATTTAGGAAGATTACGTCCAAGTTGATAGTGTCTGAAATGATGACGATGATGTACTGGAAACGTTATTTTGATGCAATTAACGTGAGCTGTACTCAGAAACTACAATATATAAAACGTGTCCGAATCTACAGGTGACACATTTCGCCCATAGTTATGCTAATATATGTTTAGCATAATTAAATATATAGGTACCCAAGATTCAGATGGCCCAAATTACAGTAAGTGAAGTTTGGCAGGCTATTAAGTGAAATATAATAGAATCCGACCCCGAAGGTCCTCGGAGAATAGACGCTAATAAAGAAATATTGCCGTCGACATTGATGCCTCCTTGCAAAGATTACTCTAACATCGGTAGTTGCTGCTCGCTTAAACACAGGGAGGATATATAACCTGTTTTGTTAGCTGTGTTGAAATGTTTAGCAACATCGCGCGACGTGATTTTAAAGTTTGGCTATTTCCGTGTTTGGCGGATCGGAATCGGTAAGCGGCATTTTGTACAACACCGAAGGCATACTGATGTGATTTCCTGACGTGTCGGTATAATGTCAATATTATATTGTGAGGACGCAATGCGGTACGCACTCATTCGTCCCGACCCACTTCCGTGCATCCCGCGCCATTTAGGAAACACTCATTCAAATGTAGACGCGCCGTGCCGTACAGAATCTGTACTGACTTGACTGACTGATACCACTCGGAGTCTGCACCGATTCTGCAGGAAGCCCGCACAAACGCGGAAGTGTCCTTACATGAGCTCGGTCGGGTGTACCTTGTGTGAAACGCCGCTGGCGACACGTGTTGCGGTACATATGTCCCCTTACTAAAAATGCCTCGGAGTGAAAGTTCTATTTGCACAGTTAATTCACCCATAGTTATCACTAACGTATCATTATCGTGTGTATGTTATTAATTATCTAATGCTAACATTAAACAATCCACTTTTTGCCATACAAACTGGTGAAATCAGACTTCGTTGTAGAACGTTTATAAACAATGTCAGGAAGCAATTGTAATTTAGTCGCCGGGTGGAATACATCCTGATTCTGGACTGCGAGAAAATGAAATACGACAATGTGAGAAAAGTAACAATGGAACATACTCACCGAAAACACTTGTTAGTGTTTAATTATAATTACTTTTCTATGTAAATGATTTTCTTTTGAAAATTTGGGACAGAACCCAATCTTGAACTAGATATAATAAATTAAATCGATCGAGTTGGAAAATCCAGTTCCAAAAGATGCCCTTTGGCATATGTCTGCCTTTAAGTCTAGTTTGTTTATCAAGATTTGAACAGGATCAAATTTAAATTATTTATTTTAGTTATCTTTATTGCGCAACACAAAAGCTTATTGTAGAAAAGATCGACTTAACACCGGCACCGTAAGTATTCTCTACTAGTCGACCTTGGACAAAGCAGAGAAAGTGTGGGCTTCAAATATAAATTAAATACAAAGTAAGTTTTATAATAAATAAATCTCAAATAAACACATTTAAATACCAATACACAAATAAAATACATACAAATATAATACAAATTAAAATTAATAATTATAATTTAAAAAACAGAGTATAATGGTTCATATTATTTGGACCCTAAACTTCGAAAATGTTTTTATTACAGCACAGAATAAGAAAGTATTGGCTGATTACTTCGAACGGGAATTAGGAAAATATTCCGAATAGGTATTCGCAGCCGAGGGCCCGGTACTAACGATTCGAATGTAAGCAATTATGGCGATTCTCTGTTCCTGTTTCGTAATGGGTCAAACGACGATATCCTTTATCGGGAATTTATATCGTTCCGGTGGGGAGGACAATTATTGCTTGTTGGGTTTTCGCCACGATATCAACTTTATTGACTTTTACGGTCATTAGCATTGCACACCTAACGATTTGTCACAACAACTTGACATAGCAGGAATGGGACAGCAATACATAAATACGTTTCATTGTGAGTATAGCAAGTTGGTGTGATAAATTGGTAGGGGTGTAAATTATTCAGCACGTTCTGGCCGTAGGAAGCATCAGAGACTAGATATACCCGAAACTTTGACTTTTTACTTTTCATCACTACTTCTGTACCTTTATGGGATGATTTCCGGGGTAGAAAATATTCCCAATGGAACTCGAGCTATTTCCATATCAAATTTCACCTATTTGACCGTGACAATGTAACTGATAGCGTGAACAGACAAACAAACAAGTAGAGAGATGGTTACTTTTCATTTAACGAGCGAGCGTAGCGAACGAAATTTCCACGTTATCCACGTTAATCACCTGACCCGGATCACCCAGGGGAACCTAGCGGCAATTATTTTGTTTCAACTAGGAAAAAATTATAATGTTCGGTTATTCGCTCTTCGCTCAGCTCGCGCGCTTTAGGGTCGCAGTTCACCTAACAACCTAACCGTTTATTTATTTATTTATTTATTTAAACTTTATTGCACAAATAAGAAGTACAAATGGCGGACTTAATGCCTTAAGGCATTCTCTACCAGTCAACCACAGGGCTAAACAGAAAAGCTTATAGGTGCAGGCAGCTGACAAAGAAAACGCAAATGGAAAGGATAAGGTAGCCAATGAAATACATTTCCTAATATTATTATTCCTAGTTTATTTCCCCTGGGAAAGGCTAGGTTCAGGCTAGGGGATTCTAGTGGACAACAGCGAAATTTCCCGCTTCAGCATGGGCGAAAATTCGTTCGTCTGTCGCCGTTTGTCCGGCTCTTCTACTATACAGCTCGCTTTTCTCAAGAGATACTCTTTCTCAGTATTTTTTGTGCAACTATTGTTTTGGGACTATGTACCTACAGCTGACAGAGCCACTAGTATTAGTATTAACAGTGAAAGTGTAGGAGTAATAGGGTAGGACTACATGACTTCCTTACCTTTGGGTGTAGTAGTTCCCCCAAAACACTTCAACTCATCAAAAGTAACTCATTCGCTACGTGGCCCAAGCTGAAAGTAACAAGCAACCCTTGACACGGTTTAGCTTTCATAAACATTAATTAGGCCAGGGCTCCACATTACCCTTATAACGTCACATGTGTACTCGGTTTCCTATAAAAAATAAACCATTTCAATCGCTGCGGTGGAGAATACAACCACGTGCCATCTTAAGTTCGAAACAACGTAATTAATAACGCGTTCCGTGGCTCTAAATATGAAAATGAATTCAATTTGAATGAAACGGACCGTGTGGCACGCCAAGGGCTCATTCTGAGACAACCGTACCGCGTTCCGAATTAGGTTTCAATGCGCATTGCACGCTAGCTTCCACGAACGCCGAGCGAACGTGTTTTAAAAAGATTTTATCACTGTTGAAATAATCTAATGTAAATAAAAGCCATCATTGATTGTGTAAGTTATCTATAGTCTAATACTAATACATACAGTAATATTATAAAGAGGAAAACTCCGTGCAACCGCTTTGTAAGTTTGTACGTAACGGGTATACTTCAGGTATACTCAGCTGATTTCAAAGATTCTTTTACGTCACACCTGGTCATAATGCGAGTTTTACTGCACGCTGCGCGTACGGGAAAACTTTGGACTCAACACGGGCAGTAATTCGTAAAGCCCCAGGGCGCATATTTATGGCCCTCACCTTCGGTTCGGGCCACAAACACCTGCGATCTGGGGCATTTACGAATTCACCACCCTAGTTACGTAATGTACTATTACCGTCGCGGCTATCGCTAGACGGCGCGCGAGCTCTTCTCTGCCGCACTATCCGTCTCTATCTTATTAGAAAACTTAGAAAGTGACGCATAGTGCAAGAAAAATCGAATAAAATAGTTATAGGTATGCAAAAATCCATAAATGCAGTAAAGTTGTGTGATTGCCTAGTTACAGAATTTTATTTAGCAAGCCAATAAAGATTAACAATAATGCCTGAGACTTGGCTCTACGAAATATCTCACAACTTTTTACGGTGGAAGAGTTTCGAGACTTGGCCTCTTTTTTACGTGGAATGTTTTTTTATTGGATTTACACGTTTTTATTGTTAGTATTTTTCCGTTAGTATTGTTAGTAAGTATTTAGTTACCAACGGTCTATTTTCATGAATACATTTCCTCGTCATAAATTGTAAACATTATAAATGTGTCATTCATATAAACCACGACTTAAATGGTGTATTTATCAGCAGCCATTATTGTGGTTATTATTCCCATAATTATGAAGTGTTACAGTTGCAATTATTACCATGAATGATGCTATTTTCATTGCCTTCGCTAAAGGTGGTCTATAAAAAAGCATCCTGCTTTGGCGTGCACATAAAAGTGATACAACAGTAGGTACTGTTGCTATGATCTATATCAGTGGTTCTTAACCGGGGTTCCGCGGACCACTGGTGGACCCTCGAAGCACCCGAAGTGGTCCTCAAAGACATCGATCAAAAATATTAAATAAGTGCCAACGAGTCGACACAACGACTTCTAAACAGTAAGGTCAGTCGGGGCAAGTGCGCTCACGGGGCAAATGCGCCTATCATACAGGACCGGTCTTTGTGGCCGTCCAAAGGGTTTGTATGTATAGGACAATTCCAGTACCTAACATAGAATGGAATGGACCTTCGAGATGGAAATAGGCTACATTTCATCCCGCGTCTTCGCTTGCATTCTTTATAAATTGTATAATACTGGACGGAGCCTAGCGGGCAGATGGCTCAATAAAATGCCAATTTAAAAGCACCGTAAAAGATAAAGGGAGATGTAATGTTGGACTTGCATAAGCGAAGTTACCTCGCTGTGAAGAGTCTTCAGTCAAGGCACGTTTGCACACTACTTTACTCGAGAATCTCGAGTCTAGAATGCTGACAACTAGGGGCTGATCACACACTTACGTTTCACTTTTCGCATTACTATCAGATATCAATGTGTTCTGCGTGCCCACCTAGTGAGCGTGGCGTGGCCGGGCTAATTGGCAAGAATGAGCTACCTTTAAAAGCTTTGGGTGTTATAAGTTTGACGTACCTGTGTGAGTGTGACTGTCTGTGGCATCGTACATTTTAAACGAATGGACCGATGTTAATGCGGTTTTTTGTCCAAAAGCTGACGGCGATGAGATGGTTCTTCTTGAGATATTGAACTTTGAAATGAAAATGTCAGGGGTTGTTCATTTAATAGCCTGTTAGGTTAGTGTGTAACTGCTGGGCAAAGGTCTTACTTTCGCCTCTGTGGCGCTACCACCTAAATCGAATTTGAAAGTTCTTATAACTCGAACTCTGTCGCTCGAATAATATAAGTGAGCTAGAGACGGAAACATCCAAACCACAATACCACGAAATTTCGATTATATGGTTATAGGTTATAGCTCTGGCTAATCATATGGCTATGGAAGGCGCCCCAGTCAATCCACCATGTCCACATGGGCCCTAAGGCAACCACCAAGCAGCTAATTGAGCCTACTTCTGTGATTGCATATACGGCAAACATGGCCCAGTCCCATTTAAGAAATAAGGTGTTAGTGATATCTGCTATTGGTCAAAACCAATTGCAATCAAATTGAAACGCGACACACAAGTGGTTGATGGACAAGTGTAGTGGCATAGCGTGCGATACACGGTAGAAGATAACATTAATCACACAATCTATAACACTGAGTCACCAGTAATTAAACGCGAGATGCTCGCGAGGAATTTGTCGGATAAAACTTTTCCTGGCCAACCACTCGAAGGGAAACGTTTTTCGTCTAAAATCCGGGCCAAGGCCGCTTCCGGAACCTTGACTATCGGGTTCGACTACGCGAAAATTAACACACCGTGCGTCTTCCTCGATGTTCAACTTTCACCACCGTGCGTATAAACTATCATTATACACCGTGTGAAAAAGTAATTAGATAAATACATAAAACAGACATAAGTGACTGATACACGCACGTTAATACCTAAGCGTTTATGGTTAAAGCAAAGCGCTGTAAATTAGCTCGGCTGATGTATAAATTAACTGTATTACCATCGCAAAATAAAACCACATAGCATTGTAAAGTGTAATTAAGATTACAGTACCTCAAGCACGCATGATCGACGGCCGACCATTTAGCTTCTACTAAATTAACACTAGTTATAGTTAATTTACTTGTTAGAATGGAGCGGTGAATTACGTTTGTTTGAGCTGTGGTTTTATTTGTCTCATTGAACTGAAAGCTGTTTGAGAGTCTCATAAATATAGGGTCCGGCTTTTATGACGAATATAAAATGAGTATCTGATTGAAAAAGTTTATGCTCTCAGCGCAGTTTTGGCGCAGAGGTTTATGTTCATTGGGAAGTTTTTTTACGTTGTGCTATCACTACTGTCAATTTTGCCTCCCTCCCAGCGATTGCTTTTAAATACCCCAAGGTAATTACAAAGATGAGATGCTCATTTAATAAAATAATAGACATGCTTTTCGCGCCCTATTTTTCTACATCGTTAATTATAAACATTTTAGTGTCGTCTTGCAACTTTAATATGTCGATAAAAATTACTAGAAACGACAGAATTGTATCAGTAATCATAAGTAACCCATCGCTTAATTGCCTTGATACCTAAAGCCCGGACTTGCTAGTAAATTAGTAATTACATAAAGTATGAATCATGTGGGCGAGCTGTCCTCATGATCCATGATTAGATTAGGAGGAACGTGCTCTACGCGTTCACTCCAAGGGGGTATTAGGTACCTATTTATAGGACACGCTACTGAAAGTGTTGATTGAACTTCGCATAGGACTTCGTAAATGGAAGTAAGAGCCATACGTACATAACACACAGATTCTACTAATATGGTAAATTATTTTTATGATACATTATTTTTAATTTTTTCACATTTACATGATCTCATATACATAAGTAGTTGTTATGTTGCTCCACATTGTTTAGCATTAGTTGACGTGCATGTTCTTTTTGCCTGCAATTGGAATACTAACTACAAACTTTAATTCGTAAGTCACCAATATATACAAGTATGTTGCAAAACCTTACATAAACATGTTCACACAATCACGCAAAAACCATGGATTTTGATGACATTTGACACAGGTAGTATACAAACAGCATTAAAAAATAGAGTAACATTTATACCGGAAATCATCATCGAAATTGGTCGTAAAAGTTGTTATATACACAGACGAAGTCGCTGGAAAAAGTTAGTCGTCTACGTATAAATAAATATGTAAGAGTATATGAGAAAAACGTAGTAATGAAGCGTAGCATTAACAGTACACTACAGTGTGTAAAAAGTAGTTCTGGAAAATGATATATATACAATTTAACCCTTTCGTTACAGTTGGTAATTGTCAGTTTTACGGCCTAAACTCTAAACCATACCTATAGCCACTGTAAATACTGTACCATGTTAACACGAATTATAAGTAGTTACAGTTGCATTGAAAATGTTTATTATTTCAGCCTGTGTGCTTTCGCGAGCGTGTGAGGAAGCACTTCTGAAGGGTTCGAAAGAAGCACCCATAGGAAATATATTAATAATTAATTACTAAGTGGCGCTGTGAGCTGCAGAATTCGCGAGCGTCTTTTATTATTTTGATTTTTTAACATTTCGAAAAACTTTCGCCAAAATAATTCTACATATTTATACAAGGTGTAACAAAAATTGCGATGATCCGTTTATGGCAAATAAAATCCCATAGGAAATATACGAATAATTAATTACTGTGCCGCTGTGAGCTGCAGAACTTTCGAGCGTATTTTATTATTTTGATTTTTTTACATTTCGAAAAACAGACTCGCCAAAATAATTCTACATACATATACAAAGTGTAACAAAAAAAGCGATGATCCGTTTAAGGGCAATAAAAACCTATAAATATCATCAATGGCCTTTACATCTATGAAAAGATGATTTAAACAGCGTCCATATTATAGGAGCGGCACTTACGTACGTGGCTTGTAAGGCCGATACGGGAGCGACAGCCACGACCGCATATTTGGCAAGTAAATGTGCTGCCCGGCGATGAAAGAGGAAGAGCAGCGCGTTGGTGTCTTAATTCGCGCCTAAAGGATAAGAGATCAAACCAAGCTTTGTCGTGATCCACAACTCCATTGCGTAGGGTCTCCCTCCATTGGTCTCGATCTTGAGAATGTTCTTCCCAAGTTGTGGGGTCGATCCTAAAGGACACCATGTCCCGTTTAGCACTGTCCTTAAATCGCAACATAGGTCGCCCGACCCGTCGTTTAGCGTACGCTATTTCACTCAGGAGAGATTTTCGTGGCAAACGAGAAGGCTCCATCCTTTGTACGTGCCCAAGCCAACGCAAGCGTCTCTGTTTTAGAACGGCAGCAATGCTAGGTAAACGCGCGATGCTAAGCACCCTCTCGTTTGTCACTCGATCCTTCCACGAGATGTTTAAAATGCGTCGAAGACAGCGCATATGGAAGTTGTTTAATTTCCGTTCCTGTTTGGCATACGACGTCCAGGTTTCGGCTCCGTACAGGAGTATGGATAAGATGCAAGTCTGATACACGATTACCTTTGTATTTACAGTTAGGTGTTTATTTTCCCATACCCTTGTACTGAGCCTCCCGAACATCGTGGATGCCTTGCCGATGCGGGTGTTGATCTCAACATCAAGTGATAAGTTACTTGAGACGGTGGATCCTAGGTAACAGAAATTGTCAACCACTTCGAGAGGCGAATCATCCAACAATATGGTCGGGCTCCGATCTACGCCTTGAGCCATTATAACTGTCTTTTTAACATTTGCTGACATGGAAAATTGCTTACACGCCGCATTGAATTTCTCTACCATATCTTGAAGCTCCTCCGACGAAGTTGCAACGAAAACAGCATCATCGGCAAACAGTAAGCTGTCAACATAAAAATCTTCACGATATTTTTTAGATTTTAAGAGCGATATATTAAACAGTCTACCGTCTGACCTGGTATGAAGGTGTATGCCCTGAGTGGTTTCGCCGAAGGCAACTTTCATGAGTACGGAGAAAAAAATGCCAAATAATGTGGGCGCCAATACACAACCCTGCCTTACTCCTCTGCGCATTTCAAAAGGGTCTGAAGTGTTTCCGTTATACACAACAGAGCCTTTCATGTCAAGATGGAAGAGTTTAATGAGGTTTAAGAGTTTTGCAGGACACCCAATACTTTCCAGTATCGTGTACAATCCTTCTCTGCTTACGGTGTCAAAAGCTTTGTTTAAGTCCACAAAAGCAGCCAGCAGGGAGGTGTCCTGCTCTCTGCACTTTTCCTGAAGCTGACGTAGGGTGAAAATCATGTCCGTGGTGGAGCGGTGAGCACGAAAACCGCACTGTGACTCAGGATACACGCGATCTGCTAATTTCTGCAATTTAGCCAGGATCAAACGGCCAAGCAGCTTTCCGACAATGCTCAGCAAAGAGATGCCTCGGTAGGAGTTGCAATTGCCGCGGTCGCTCTTCCCTTTGTAGAGCGTGATAATATTCGCATCGCGCATATCCTGAGGGATGTACTCCTCGTTCCAGCATTTCACGAAAAAATTGTAGAGGAATGGAGCCACACATTGCAATTTCACGACCTCAGCACGGATATCATCACTGCCTGGGCTTTTCCCAACTTTGAGTTGCTGAACAGCGGTGCGGAAATCTTCAATAGTGGGGGTTTTATCAAGTTCATTCCACACTGGCAATTTGGGGATCAACTCAATTGCTGCAGGCTGTATTCCAATTGGTTGGGAATAAAGTTGTGAATAGTGTTCTACCCAGCGGTGAAGTTGCCGGTTTGAGTCAGTTATAACAGTGCCATCTGCTTCTTTGAGAAGAGCTGTTATGGACGGGAAAGGACCAAGAGCTTTCTTAATGCCTGAGTACACGCCAGCAAAATTACCTGTAGCTGCACTAGCTTGGATACTCTTACATACGTCAAGAAAGTACGCGTTTGCGCAGTAGCGTGTATTTCGTTGTAGGTCAGATTTAGCTTTGGTTAAGTTGTCGCGTGTTTTGTCGCTGGGTCTGAGACGATGAATCAGTGCTGCATCTCTTTTTGTTTCTAGGAATGGCTGGAGGTGCTCAATACTTTCCAGGAACCAGTCGGATTTCGACGACTTTAAGTAACCAAATGCATCGGCTGCGGTGTCCGTAAGAAGGCTTTTTAAATTCGTCCACTCCTGACTAGCACTCATGTTAAAATCCCAACGCGCTGTTTCTTGATGGATCAGTTCCCTGTAAGACTCGACCATTTCGCTGCTTCTGGATTTGGAAGCTTTAATTTTTTACGACCGGGAGTGCGCAACGAGTGGATCTTTTTGGCAGTGAAAGCGGCTGTAGTAATTACTAACGAGTGATCTGTATCGCAGTCTGCGCTATGAAATCGCAAAGATCTTTTTTCTTTGTTAGAATAACGTCTAGCTGGTGCCAGTGGCCAGATCGAGGGTGCTTCCATGAGACTTTGCGCATTAATTTGCCTTTGAAATAGGTGTTTGTAACACAGAGCAAATTTTGAGAACAGAATTCTAGGAGACGCTGCCCATTCTCATTTATGTTGCCAATACCGTGGCAACCCATGCAATCTGGCCAAGAAGTTTGTGACTGTCCTACTCGAGCATTGAAGTCGCCCAATAATAGAAGCCGATCTCCTTTGCAAACTGCACGCACAGTTTCATTTAGTTGTTCGTAGAACTGATCTTTCGACTCCGAAGACGATGTTAAAGTCGGGGCGTACGCAGAAATCAGGGTTATAAAGCCGCCGACAGTATTTAAACGGCATGTCATGATGCGCTCCGACACCCCCCTTGGAGTTTCTGTGGCGTGCAGTAAATCATTTCTAATCGCAAAACCTACTCCGTGTTGTCGCGGCTCAGCCAAACCTTTTCCCCTCCAGTAAAACGTGAAATTGGACTCACGAAGGAACCCCTCATCCGGCAGTCTTGTTTCCTGCAATGCAGCCACAGAAACATTTAGCCGTAGCAGTTCCGCATCAATAACTGCAGTTTTACGAAGATGTTGGTCGGTATTTAAGCTTCCGTTGGTGTCCGGGAAGCCTGTCCTCATTGTACGGACATTCCATGTGCCTATTCGCATGGATTGGCGATTTTGGTATTTATTTGTTTTCGTTTTCGTAATCGCAGGTGAAATCGCTAACGACACTAACCGTCTAGCCAATACTAGTGTTCCTACCACCCATTAGAAACAAGTCAGCACCGAGACGGACAAGTACCTTACCGGCCGGGGGCTGCCCGGCTTAAAGCGGGCGATAACTTGTCAGTGGGTCTACAATGGACCCTCCCACTGTCGAGAGTGACCCCTGGCGTCCGCACTAACGCCTATCTGTTTGGACTTAGCACCGGTAACTGCCACTCTCCGTGTTGTTTTCCACTCAGCAGGCTGAAGTGGGTGAAGTGACCTCTCCACGGACGCTGCATCGCCTGGGACGCAAATAATATGACTCGGGCATGCCCAAAACCCGCATCACACTCTCGACCTTACCGACTGGGCCCGCAGGAATGACAGAGTCAATACGTGTGGAGTCGGTTCGGTTGCAGGTGCATAACGGCTGGCACCGAGCCGGGTTTGTTTCAAGTTTTCCTTCTCTGATACCCATCTCTTCCGTCAAACAGCAGGAGGACCACGTGCAGGCGAGACGAGCTGGGGCACCAAGATCTCAATTGTGCCCCACCCTCCCCATAAATATACGAATAATTAATTACTAGTGACACTGTGGCAGTACTTGCGAGCGTAATACAAATTGTAATAAAAATTGCCATGATCCGTTTAAGTCTTCTTTTTTTCTTATCAGATCTCTAGACCTGTTATAAATGCCCTTAAACAGATCATCGCAATTTTTGTTACACCTTGTATAATTATATATCCTGCTCACAAAATTTCACGAAAATCGGTTAAGATACGATATGGAAAATAAACAGCCGGACATACGAACGAATTTTCTTCGTTCGCTTCGCTCGCTCGCTTCAATATACCTAGAACTGTGTCCACGTTTTCTATTTTGCACTTGTTCAGATGTTTCTAAACTGTTTATATAAATGCACATCACATAATAGTGTCAAGAATTCTCGCATCACAATACAAGTCCGGAACAGCAGATGCAGAACAGGGTTACGGAGAGCAGAAAGCATGCATCCACAGTGCAACGTCCTGCATGCACCATTAACTCTGCTCCAGTCGTGTGTAGGTGGTCTACTTTGGAACTTATGTTTGTGGGATAAGATTCAAAATTGGGCGACGGTGGGCCGGATGGCCTACTGATCATTGTGTGGTGATTCTACTGCTAATTTGCTGATCTGGAGTTGCTCGTATGAGTTTCGATTATGCCCAGTGTCGTCTCAACTCTTGTAGGGTTCGTTGGGACTATATGTTCAGCTTTAATGATACCATTATTTTAATATATTTTTTGGTCAGCCACATATCATAACGAATCGTATTTATAGTACATAGGTATGTCGATGAATCGAATACAATTATACAAAATAAAATCGTATAAAATAAAATTATTAAAAAACAACAAAAAAGGTATATATGTACCTACAATCAGGGGTAATAATATACGTAGGTACATAAATAAGGACATAAATATCTGTACACGCCTTTATGACATTGAAAATATAATCCTGTACAGATATTTATATAAGTATATTATACCCTACCTACCTTAAAACGTATTCAATTTTACCAAGGCCATAACTGAAAAACTTCGTATCGCACTGTATCTTTAAATCACATCACTTATACGTATAAAAGCTCTACAAACGTATCACAAAAGCACACCGGTGGCCTAGGTCGTGTTGCAAAACAATAAATAACACAGAATAAGTACTATAATATATCTTTACCATCTGAGTCACTCGGGGTTAGAGAAAACAATTGCTACCGTTGTGTGTTTAGACGACAAACGTACAACGTACCTAATTGTTATTATGTAAAGCCTGACAAGTTCCTATTTAGCCCTCGCTATAATGTTGCGGATTTTCAGTGGAACTAATTTATTTTAATGGCAATGTTTTTTTTTTGGCTAGATACGTTGGAAATCATTGAATGTCACCGATGTAAACAAAACGAAAATAATTCTTTATATCTAAGAATAAATAATCAATTTTGCAATCAAAATGCCCAAAAATGTTCACCCCGGAGCAAAAAAAAAGTTTTTAAATACATTCAAATGGTTGCGGCAGGAAAAGGACGAAGGATTCAGCAGCATTCCAATAAACAATGTTTTGAAATTAGTTGTTGACATGACGGGTACTGATATTCATAGTGCGGTTGTAATGAACTAGTTAGCTTGGTACTAAATATGTATATATAATAATTATAATATAATAAATCAGCCTATATACGTCCCACTGCTGGGCACAGGCTCTCATGGATGAGAGGGAACGGGCAGTAATCCCCACGCTTGCCCGGTGCGGGTTGGGGACTTCACATACACCTTTGAATTTCTTCGTGGATGTATGCAGGTTTCCTCACGATGTTATTCCTTCACCGAAGAGCTAACGGTAAATATCAAATGATATTCCGTACATAAGTTCCGAAAAACTCATTGGTACAAGCCGGGATTCGAACCCAAGACCGCCGTTTGACAGCCGCATGCCTAAACCACTAGGCTACCGTAGCTTAATACGTATATTAATTATTAATAATATGATATTTCATATTATACTGTGTACATCCGTGATTGCGGATCCTCCGCATTAATATTGGCATCCGCATCTGCAAACATCAATGCAGGGATTTTGTGGCTGCGTAGTAAAATAAGTATTAACTTGTCCTATAGTTGATATTATGACATCTTGCAGATTTAATTCAGTTTTCTCAATGTGACTGGCATAAAGACTTACCTGATATTAAACTAGTTCCAGAATTGTGTATTTGACTAGTGTCAGATTAACCACTATTTATGTTCGATTCTGTCTGATCTAGATTAGGCTTCTACAGACTGGAGCGGCCTGAGGTGGCGGTCAATAGTAAAATTGACAGCTAATGACAAGTTTACTATTGTCCGGCACGGCAAGGCCGCGCCAGTGTGATGCCGGCTTTAGAATAAGATGACACAATATTGAAGCAATCAAAAATTTGTACAGTCAAAAACCTTCATTGACGAGCTACGATCGATGTCATAATAGCAACGTCTGTATAAATTTAGTTTACCGGCGGCGGACGTATTTTGATAATAGGGTTCTGCATCCGCGAATGTGAATTTTTGAACCATAAATTATGCGCATCAAGAAATCTGCATCCCAACACGCCAGCATGGTAACACTAAGTGTAATTTAGGCATTGCATTCACGGCCCAGCATTTAATTCCGACAATGGCGCATTAATATTCTACTGCAGTGTAGGTGCCAAGTACCAATTCGAGTGAATTACTAACAGTTCGCAGACGGGAGCACAAGTCGGCAGGCGGAAACTGTCTGCTAGTCTGCTTCGCTACTTCGACGGTAAGCCAACTTGCAGGTCCTGAACTCCTGATGTCCTCAATAATATTGAGTCGATGAAGTACTTTAGATTTCTTTATGATATTGAGTATCAGTTGACGCTTCTTACTTCTTAGACCTGCATAAAACTAAAATCGGAATCGCGGCGAGGTTACAATTTTTGCACATTGTATACCAAAATAATCGTAGGCAACTTTGCTTTTTGAGTGGTAAAATAATGTTACTAGTACAATTTATATTTTTATTGAGTTGAAACTTTTTTTACACGTTATTTTGATATGATTGGGGGTAGCGACGCGTGTAAATTTTTCAATGGGCAAGCGAAGCTTAAAAGGTTCTGTAAGACTTGAGAGTAAGTAACTAAAGGCTTGCTTAAAAATACATTTTAGGTAAGCCCGTGGGAATCGGCTTGTATGGGGTTCGTCACTGGTGGCTAGCATTAGGCAAAATCTTACTGCTGTTTGCTTGCAAAACCGCAAATTCAAAGGCTAACAGTAAGTATGACAACGGGAAACCATATCAAAAATAATCTTTCAAACATCATGTATACATAAAAGATTTGTTGCGAGACGCACGAACACGAATGTGAATCATAATTAAGGAATTAAAAATGCCCAACGAAATGTTTAAAAGTTTGTATTTTAAAGTACCTATAGTAGTTCAAATGTTACAAATGTAACAATGTAAATGCACGACTAGATTATTTGCGTTAGGGCTCTCGGGAAGATGTAGCCCGCTGGCTAGGGGAACATTGTTAACTCAGTGCTAGTGCATCGAAGCGCGCCAATGTTATACAAAGTCTGCTTTTACATTGTTTATTTTGTTAGTTATCCTTCCTTGGAGACGAAAGGAATTGCTTTGCTTGCAACTTCAGCGAATAGTGCAATCAAATTAGCTTTTGGCAGAGCAGTATTTTAGAAAACCCGCTGTAGTTACGTATACAGTTCACGTGATGGGATTTCAAATACAAATATACCTAGGTAAATCGTAATATAATTGGTCCATAATGACATTAATAACCTAACTAATGATATGCAAATATCGCATGTTGATAAGTAAACGAACTTATAAAGTGCGGGAATCCCCAAAGTAAACCCAAAATCGATTTTAATGTAGAAAGAAAGTTCCGAATAATAAATAAACAGAGATAAAGATAAACTTGTTCGGAGTTCGAAGATCCATGACTGTTCGAACTTCGGACAGTCGTACACAAATCAACCTAGTCCCAAACTAAGCAAAGCTTTTACTATTGGTACTAGACGACGATATACATACTTATATACTTAGAAAAATAAATAGTTAATGCATAGAAAACATTCATGACGCAGGAACAAAATATTCGTGCTTACTCAACACAAACAAATGCCCTCACCGGGATTCTATCCGGGACCTCACCTTCGTAAAGGCGCTTCGCGTCTTTAAAAGGCGATTTTGAAATATGTAGATGAGTTTTATAGCATATTAGTTCTTACAAAAACGTGTCCAACTATATTTCCATTATATTACGGGTACGATGGATCAATTTTATCAAATCAGCGGGAGAGTATACGATGGAACGAGATACACGATCGACATAAAAGAAAGAAGCATCATTATGGCGGATGAAATCATTCATTTTAATCAGAGGCAAGCCCAACCGAGCGTTTTTATCACGGCTTATGATAAATTTATGCGCAATCATGACCAGCCAGCCTGTTTTTAAGAGAATTCGTGTTCTTATTAAGACACTAATTATTTAGGGGGTTATATTAAGATGACAAAGGCTTTTTGGGAAACATTGCTCGTGACAGTTTCGTAATGCCTTATGCTGTAATTCTTAGGATAGGAACTCTTCAAGCGACCTTTACAATAAAGGGCTTTGTGCAGGGTTTGCTTGGCAGCGTCTTACGAAAGAACAAAGCTAGAACGCTGGTAATCTAGATGGCTGTATAGGTCAGTTGATTATGACTTGAGCACTCTTTGTACTACTTAAGCTAATTTATTAATCAAACGTTGTGTCCTTACAAGGCAAAATTCCCGCTTTTGATAATAAAATGAAAAACTCCTATTATGGCCAACTGGGTGACGAAAGTTTCTGATACATAGCCAGGCATATATATGTATATAAGTACATGTTGGTAAACGTGAAAGGGAGCTGATGAAAGTGTTATAATTTGAAGTATACCTACAAAAACATACACACACGAATGCTATAGGTAGGTACGCACGCAAACCCAGAAAGTAAGGCACCAAAAAAGTTAGGAGTGTTAAGGTTCTGTTTATTTATAATTAACTCCTAATTCAAAAGAACCTCCAAATAACGTGTAAGTAGGTATAGAAGCTTATCTAGAAATGCTTAAATAGTGATCAACTAAATGTTGTTTCTTTATTTATAATGTGATCCCAGTGCCTAAGCAACACTAAATTACCTGTCATTTCACTGGACAGGTGCAATTTACGCCAACTGTGGATTGCAAATATAAATTCCGACAATGCATTCTAGATGAATAATGACATTTGCAACTAGCTATATAGGACCTTTTATGACGGCGGCCTTGCAAGCCTTTCTTGAAAGCTATTCCGACGTAGCACCTGCCAACTCATGCAGCTGTTACTTAAGTTCTCAACCAGTTCGAGACAAACTTAAAATAACATACGCTTAAACGTAGTATTTATAGGCACACGTTTTAACAAAGAATTCTAAAAGACAGGTGCAAACTTCCTGGCGACGCGAACTTTTTAACTCAGTTGTCGATGAGTCGCTGACAACTTTTGGAGCGCTAACTCTGTTCATCTCTGTTTGGATTACTATGTTGTATTAATAAATAATAGTGTACCTATTTCCATTTACGGAGACAGATGAAGATTTTGGTAAGATCAACATAGAAAATAACATTTAGATATTGAGAAAACAAAAAGTGTCTTTAAGCCTCGTTTGCGCCGTGTAGAGCAACAAACAAAAAGAACATCAAAACATGTGTATACTGTGACATACATTGAGGGTTAAAGCTTAGCTTTACTGCGCAAAACCAAATTTGAAGTAAAACAAAAAACACAGACACACACGTGTATACAAGGTAGATGAAAATCAATTTGTAAGATTCTAACCGCGAAAACAAACACTTCGAACGAGGCTAGTAAAAAAAAAGACGCTTCTAAAAAGGCGACAATACAGTATGCTATTAATAGGGTATTGTTTTATTCTTCCTCGGTATTTCTTTTATGCAAGCTTCATAGCACTTTATAATCCTCTTTTAAGTGCATTCTCCTGTGCCTTTTTCCGTTTAATTTGGCACACCGCTGGGCACGTAGCTGGCACGCAAACCGACAGCGTGGAATCGGCATAGCGAGTGAAAATCTAGCTGTACATTGGCTGGCAGTAAATAAAGTATTATAGCTAGCTGGTAGCTGTTGCCCAATGCAAAAAGGCAGACACAAAGTATGAGCTTCGCATGTACTTGCGGTCTTTGTATAGTTTGGTATGCTGCGTAATATGGTCTGTTGGGACGATCACGTTGGGAAATGCGGCGCACTGCGTCCCACGTGGCATACTAGTCGAAAAAGGTCGTACAGTTAGTTTGAATCGTACTTAACTTTGTTTATAGTAAACTAGGATGTGGACCGTAACATTGGGATGGGTTTAGTTACTCTAATCCATACTCTGTAATAGTTAAACGGGGCAAGTCATGCCAGTCCCTGGTATTGTGAAACAGTTTACGTTTGCGACACTGATACACTTAGACACAATTAGGTTAACTATTACACTTTACTTTCTTATTATAGACGATCGTGATAAGGATTCTTATAATTTTGACATTGCCTGCGAATGTATATTGTCATTTTTATCTCGAAATAAATAAATCTAAATCTCATCTAAATCATTCCCACTACTAACAAAGAACGAATACAAAGAAAAGTCAACGAGAAATGTATCGGAGCAATCAATCAATCAATCAAATCGTTTATTTGCTAGAATACAGGTAGGTACAAGTGAGGTCTTATATTCTAAATTGATCCATGTATTCAGCCTGCGCGCAGGCATGCAAACATTTTAAAGTGCACGCACGTTACAAAGAAATAAAATTAAAATAAATTCTAAACTCAAATTAAATTTCCATTATTCTTAAAAAATATTAAATTCAGTAACATAGCACCATGTCAAAAAGTATAAATAAGTACAAAACAAACAGACAAATCAAAAAAAAAAAAAATGAAATAAAATAAAATTAACAATAAAATAAAATAATAAAATAACAGGCATGTCAAACTTATAACAAAAGACTAACTTACGGAAGGCGGGTTTAAGTAGCTTTTTACGCTATAAAAGCACTTGTCCAGGAGCCAGGTGGACAGCCTGTGTTTAAAACTATTACCCCGTAGTAGCTTTATTTCATCTGGTAAGTTGTTAAACAGTTCTATACACATGTTGAACACATTTTTGCTGTATATCGCCTTGCGAGCCGGAGGTTTATACAACTGGTTCATGACTTTCTGTCTGGTTTGCCTGTCTCTTATTTCACCACGTGTTTTGAAGTGTGACTGGTTGTTACAGACAAACACACACACATCTCTAATATATAAACAGGGTAGTGGCAGTATATTTAATTTTTTAAATAAGGGTATACAGCTATCATCAATCCGAGCATTGCAGACGGCCCTGACACATTTTTTCTGAATTTTGAAAACTCTATCCACATCCACAGAGTTACCCCACAGTATTAACCCGTAGGAGAGAACAGATGATACATATCCGTGGTAGGCTGTAATGGCGGCCTCCACTGATACGGTGTTTCTTAGCCTACGAAGAGCAAACACGAACCGGTTGAGCAGTGATATGAATCACAGTATATATCTATTACTGGAAATTTCATATCACTGCTCGATCAATCTTTGACTTAAGGCCTTCCCGAAATTCAAATTCTTAATTACAGGCCATGTTGGACTAACACATACTCAAACGCGTGTAATTTTTATCTAACAACCCCAAGCAATAGGTGATTCAAGACAAGAAACAACGTGCCTATAATGCAACTGCTTTTCCGTAATTCAAAAGTTACATTTTTTCAGCCAGTTCCGGTGGCGTAACTTTTTATGTAAATGTTGTTATAAAAGAGTAATAAACATGACATGCTCCCCTAGTTGCCGTAATTAGCCTTAAAGAGGTGAATATCGTAATTTTCGGTGATAAATTCAGCCGCGTGTGTTTATGGGATAATCAAAGTCAGTTATGAATTGACAACCTGTCATCGAGTTTCACATTGTCACGTTTACATAATGGATTGACGCTACGTCGGGGTCATAGTTCGCGTTTCTTACGTGTACCTAATATGTATGATTTTTACTATAGTGAGTAATTTGTGGTAAACGTCATATGTCACGCAACAGACAAATTCATCACTTAAATTCCCATTTGTTTTTCAGATAGACATCTGCATTATTACACAGACGTGTAATACTGCAGTTTTTAGTCTCGAAATGAAAATATTAATGGCTAATGGGGAGCTATCTAATGGCCGCTCCACACGATGTGCATCATACAGGACGCAACTATGCGTTAAAGGGAGTAAGACATAGGTATTTATGTCTCGTTCTACCGCATAACCGCGTCCTGTATGATGGGTCAGGATGGCCCATCGTGTGGAGCGGCTATAAGCTAAGGTACTTCTTTATAAAATCATTTTGACCGGCACCCCATTTTTGGCTTCGAAACGGGCCACATTTTCCTGCAATCTCTGGCCGGCAGCTATTGCCGTCTTATTATATACGCTGACTTTGTACGCTAGAACAAGATGCACATACTTGCCGGCCACACATTACCGTACAAATGTTGGCCGTTTAGAAGCCCCAATATATCAATATCAGGAAGGAAATGATGCACACTTTACTCGTACTTATGTACTGCACTTTTTGTCAGCGAAACTTGGTGCTTACGACGAGTATATTTTAACTTTTTAATGTCATACTTTGTATTCCGATGACAGCCATTAAACGCATCAAGCCCAAGATCAAGCCTCAACACGTATGCAAAACTAGACTGTCAAATAACATAAATATGAAGATAAAATGTTATAATATTAAAGTCAGAGATGACTTATTGATAAGAAGTATTCTTGAGATCTGCTTGTATTTTCATTGATTAGCCATGCAACTGATCTATTGAATTGATGTTAATAGCTTTTTTGAATGGGTTGCTTTTAGCCTTGGCCTGATCTGATGTAATTTTCAATGTTAAGGAAAGGTAGGTATGTGTCAGACTGCTGCCTCGTGGTTTTTAATAACTCTAAAGGATTGGTGCAATAAATCTTAAAGAGTTAAACTATATCCTGGTTTACCCAAATGAATATGTTGTTATTTATTATAAATGTATATCCACTGTGTTTATATCTGTAGTTGCACCGCCCACAATTGTCTGTTTTGCCCAAAGGTTGACTGGTAGAGAATGCTTACGGCATTAAGTCCGCCTTGTCTACGTTAAGTTGTTCTTTTGTGCAATAAAGATTAAATAAATAAATATGTAGGTACTCGAGTGACTTAAACCTAATTGAGTGCATCAGTTTAGGTAGGTACTGCAGCATACACATACAGAAATGGGCAGGGCCCGTTTGATATGCAGCCCGATAGCAAATTAATTGTTTCAACAATTCTCATATCAATAACTAAATTGATGGATCCGTTGCCCCCAAAGGAAGCTGTTCACGTCATCCGAACAGTTCTCACGAACTCTATTCGGTGATCATTTTATTGGATGATTGTCACATGCATCGTATCGTTTCAATGTTCTGGTTGTGGGGTTACTAGGGATTGCAAGCTGGCTTTCCGTCGGATGTGCAGTGCGATTAAATTGATTGGCACAGGCGCTTGTTATTAGCGTTTTGATGGCTGAACAGATGGTGTTGTACATGCTTTTGAACAGTAGAAGGGAGAAATTATATAAATAGCGATTTTAGATAGGTACTGATTTCGTAGTCTGGTAGACACTCAGATGTTTCTTCAGCCCAAAACCCACCCTCTAGACGCGCTAGCCATCAGACACAATATTTAGATGGACACAGCAAAGTTATGATCGTTATTCAGTGGTCTTTATTTTGATATTGAAATGACAACATCGCACGCAACATTATGAAATTCTTAGGCCTTATGTGATATTTCACCGTGGATTGAATATAAATTGTCGACATATTAACATTCGTTACAAATTTGTAGCAGAGTAAATAATTTTAATATTACCGAAGAATATATTTACCGCGCTAATATTTCCTAAAAACCTTTATTATCATCGCCATGTAAGACAATAAGTCCTGTAAAGGAAGAAAGAAAATGGCGGTAGGAACCTGACGCGTCGATTACTGTAATTGGATAAAGACCTTTCAATTGCTACCTTTCTTGACGTTGCCTAGCCCGTAAGTATAGTAGTTTGAAAGGTCTCATTTATACTTAATTTTACTTCATTTGAGATTAAAGATGTTAATTTTTAGTCCATGATCACCAGCCGGGGTGATATTGGGTTAACTGAGACAGCATAAGTCAGCTTATTGTCGACTTGATGACTACCAAACGATCCATGGATTAACAAAACCTGTACGGACGGCATGATCCTTTTGAATTCTACAAACACTCGCTACTCCGCTATCCACATATAAGTGGTAAAAACCTCACCAATTCCCTAAACAGCTACATGTTTGCGGCGTTTGGCGTTGAAACCTTGGGGCCGTGGGGGCCAAGTGCGCGTCGGCTATACAAAGATTTGGCGACGCGCTTAATAGAAGCCTCGGGCGACCAGAGGGCAGGCCACTATTTCGCACAGCGTATTAATAGTATCGCTATACAGCGAGGAAATACGGCCAGCCTTCTGGGCACCTTGCCCGTTGACGGCGATTTATGCCAATTTTTTTACCTATAGGTTAAGTTTTATTATGCTTGTTATTATTATTCAAATGTTATTTTTTAATAAATATTATCTACCAATTCCCTGAAATTCAAATGAGCCAAATAAGAGTACCCCTCGTCTACGAATTCTCTTCATTCAATTCATTAATTGACCTTCTTTGTCGTATTTATGGAGTAGGATAAGACACGAGATTTTGGATTTTAAATGGTCCCGTCAATTATTAGACATTGATTGGTGATGTTAAAGCGGAGAAAGCAACCTTCATAACTCCTTTGAGGAATAAATAAGTTGTTGTTTAATGTAGGATATGATTAATAAATTGCATAATAAGGTCAACGGAGATTATCGCAATCATAGTAGCATGTGCATAAGTGACGGATAGAATGATGCTTACTTCTACATATCATGTTAGATGCTAAACTATTCCACTCTCGTTAGACATACTATTTAGAAAAATCTGCATTAAACAACAGTATTGCTATTAGATTACAATGCCCTGTCTGTCGTATGCCAACGCATTTGAAAATAATTTTGTTCGATACGGTGAATCATCTTAGATCAATATAAGTATTTATCTCTCATTATTAACGATTAAATTTTTAATTCGAGCTTATCGTATTAGTATACGCGGACAAATGCACAAACAACAACTTTCAGCTCCAATTCTATTATCAATTTATGGGGATGATTATCGGGATATATATGTTTTAATCCAGTTTTAAACTATTCAGTTCATCTTTATGCCAAATTGTATCTAGATCGGTTCAGCCGTTTTTTCGCTTATATTTTTGCATACTCAGTCAAATTTAGCTGACGATGTTGAACGGAAACAATGTTCGTAAACTGTATAATTACCTATAATTTTTTGCTTTCTGGTAACACGCGAGATCCAGACTATCCCAAACGGACCAGTGGGTCAATTTGAGTAAAAAAACGAATGTAGCAGGTAGTAACCACTGAGTCGGGTCTAAAAGAATGGCTTCCATTCTTACGAATGTGAGAGTGAGGATTTTAGCACTTTTTATGGTTACACAAGAGGATATTTGATCAAAGTGACTTAATAGTTAAGTTAAACTATTAGTATTTTACAAAACATTCAAAAAATCACCCATACGTATGTATTGTCGAATGTCGGACGCCGAAAAAACATGCTCGCACTTATTGTTGCAAGATGCAAAAAATCGTATTTCTATGGATTTGAAGAATCATGTTATTCTTCTGAGGATAGTACTAGCGTGGCAAAGTGTTTGTGCGAGTAGGTACGTCCGCCTAGGCAGGTACAGTCAAGTGTAAAAATATGGGTGCATACAACTTACTCATAAATATGTACCATCGCTCTTATGTCAGCGGATTAAGGTATCGATACATATTTAAGAGAGGATTAAATCGATACTTATTTTTGCACTTGACTGTACCTAGTGCGAAAGTTGTCACTTAAATTATTATTTTCCTCAAGAACCTTAGGGCACATGTATATGTGTACATGAGTAGGTATATACGTATATAGGGTGGAAAGTTGAGATGCTACTAACATCCCCCATCCCCTATCCCATATTTATAGGGCTTGGGTATTTGTCATACCTAAACCACTTAATTCTCTGTTAAGCGAAACTTTGGAGATTTTAATTATCATTTCAAGTTTACCTGATACTAATGAGTAGTATTAAAACAATCTCCATATTTTGCATCAGACCTTCAAAGGTCCCCTACGATCGATGGCCACCTATTTTAAAACGAACCTTTACCGACATCGCCTCGCTTGGCTTTTTGCTATTAATAATGGCTCGATAAATAATACCGTAGATGGTATTTATCCAAGAGCGGATAACAGAGTAAATAATGTTTACAGAGTGTACAGTTTAGTCAAGTGGGCTAACACTTTTCGAGACTAATTATGTTTATTTCGTTGACAAACTTTGCGAGCTGAGGTCGAATTGGGTCGGATTTTCATTCAGAAATTTCATTTTAAGAAATATATTGTTTATCAGACTAAGTACGACCCTTCACGAATTTTAACATGGAGGAGAGTTGTTAGATTTGCCTCAATCTCTCAAGACAAAGATAAATATTATGGTCAAGCAGTTGTCATTTTTCTATTCTTCAAACTAGCAATGCTTGCTCCAATTTAAGGAAAACTGCGGCTACCGCGAAATGAAAACGAACTTCGTTAGAGTATCTCCATCTCTCTCTGTCACTAGAAATAGCAAGTGCGACAGAGATGGAGATACACGAACGAACTTCTTTTTCGTTTCGCGGTAGGCCCTCGTGAGTTTGGGATAGTGATAATGGCGGTTAATGTGTGACAAATTCATTCTCGTTCTGACATCATGCAATACTAAAAGATGGATATTAAAAAAAAACCATTTCTAATTTTATCGCACACCTTAATAAAATAAAACGTGAATTCTGATGAAATTCTCGTCTTCAAATATAACATGTTGTATGTGATCAGCCTAACTAAACATGTTTGTAAGACATTCGTTATTGTAAAGCATTCGTTCCTTATGCAAGCATGTCCTAGAGCATGTGCCTAGAGCAAGGATGTCCGTGCTAAGGACAAATGCTTTATGTCCGACATAAACTTGATCATGCTAGCTATAGGCTAGTAGCGTGATAGCGTTTACTTGCGCCCGGCATAAGTGTTTGTCCTTGTCATTCTTATTTACTTGCTAGTGGTTATTGGTAAACACGGTCATGTCACCAGTGGAGATATAAAAACCGTTAGTTCTTTAATTTTACCTAATTCATACCTACAGTGGTTAAATTATTTAATTCTGGTGCTATATAAATAGTTGCATAAAATTGAGAAATGCGGTTAGTATATTTAACTAAAACTGGGTCCTGTTTTACAAATTGATATCACATTCTGTTTCCTGTTTAGTGTTTCCATTCCTGCATTTATAAATGATTTGGTATATTTATAAAATACACATACACAAGATGCAGGCACACTAGGTTTATGTGTATGCTAAGAATCTTTTGTTTGTGTTGTGTTATCTATGAAATAACTTATCACTTGACAGAATGTAATCACAAATGATAAGCACTCTCCTGATAAGATAAAATTCATCAAAATGAAGTGCTTTAAAACTATAATATTTTATGTACTTTGTGTAATGAAATATGTAATTAGATATATTTATAGTTGAAAATGATGATGATGATTAGTTTTATTAGCAAACAAAACATTACTAGTATTCATTCATGTTATTATTATTATATAACACACATAATGTGACTGTCTGTGGCATTGCATCTCCCAAATGGATGGACTGATTAAAATGTGTTTTTTGTAACCAAAAGTATGTATTTATTGGGTATATATTATTTTTTAATTTATGTTGTTATAAGGGTGAAAGTAGTTTGTGATAAAAATATATTTAAATTCCTATGCATTTCTCTCATCTCATCATCATCCCATTTGCATTTTGAAGGAGTCCAGGTCATCTGACAAAATTTTAACTTCTCTGTGTATCAAGTAATTACGTGAAGTTTAAGCTACATAAAATTACTTAAATTCACTAGACTGGCATACGCGCAAAAGTCGACTCAGCAGCACATCATCATCATTTTCAGCCCATAATCACCGACTGCTGAGCATAGGCCTCTCTTCGAGTACACCACCCATCACTATCCCGAGCTAATCTTGTCCTGAAGTGACCCACAATCTTCCTAATATCATCCACCCATGGAGTAGCACATAGAGCTTATTGATATGCTACAACTTTTTATTAATATTGCAAAAATTTTATTTAGAATAAATCGAATTTTGTCTAGGTTTCAGGAAACAAGCTAAAAGAAAAATTATGTTTTCTCACGCAATGTATATAAAAATGCCAAAACATAAACTTTTTAAAGTGTATACAACAGCAACATAGTTGACTTAAGACCCCTTTCATAACAATCGTTTGGAAATATAATTTGACTAAGAGAGGCTTAGCAATTTCCCAATTTACAAAAATGGATTATAGCATTGCTAGAACTTACCCGCTGGAGCTCGACGGAGTGATTGTAGCAGCGCAGCAGTTTATCCACCAGGGGCTTGACCGCGCGCCAAGCTCGCTCCTGCGAGATCCGCGACGGATCTGCTATCGCCTCCCGGATCTCCCTCCCAGCCCCTTTGTAACACTGTATTTCCTCCAATATCTTCTCAGATTCCAGCAGAACCCTTTGCACCTCCTCGTAAACTTCCTTCTCGGTCTCCGTAGGTGCTGCGTTTTCGAAATCCAAAAAGATATCGTAGCGCGGCGACGAGCAACAATTCGAGTCGTCACGGGCCAAAAGACTCAATAACTTCCCCATTTTTGCTTATATAAATATAATTCACTTTGCTATTAAATATTACTCATCAGTGGCGAACGTATCATTGCCTTATAAATCCTACAATTTCTAGGAAGAGCACTTCTGTTTTAACTTGACACTGGTATTGTTCGCTTTACTTGATAACGTTTTAATAGAAAATTTACTGTTCTTCGATTTATCAAAATAATTTAAAAACGCCCAATTATACATAGACCATCCACAGCGACCCAGCCCAGCCCGACTGCGACAGCGACAGATCGTCCGCAAAGTACGAAGTGTCAAGTCAACTGTCATTTGTCAAACGGACATGCCGCTCTTTGCGGCAATGCTGTCCATGGATCGATGTTATACATTTTCATCGACGACAAAATTAATAAAAATCTAAATTAATATAATACTTTAACACTAAATATGAATTGAATTCTTATTTCAATCAATTAGATGTCGAGTTAAAACTTATAATAAACCCTAAACAATTTATAAAAAGAATTGTATTTAGAATGTCGATATATTTAGAGTTACATTTTTGCGCACTAGCTCCATTGCTGCCAACAGAGCAGAAACATCATTAATGTTGCCATGTTCAGAATCTTTTAAGGCGTTTTTCAAATGCAGTTAACTATTTCTTGTCTTTGGGTTGTCTCATACGGGTTGAATTCCACGACCGAATTCAATTTCGAGCTGATTTCGACTGCAGCTATTTTAGGACCCAGGAACGGGTGAAATAAAAAAGAACAAACTGCGTCGATTGTCCGACTACGGTCTCTCACAGACTGGCGCGGCCTGGCCGCGGCGGACAATAGTAAACTTGTCCGCCGGTGTCAAATTTTCTATTGTCCGCCACCGCAGGACGGCCTGACGAAGTTGACAAGTTCATCACACACACTGGCGCGGCGTGGTGCATTTTTTAATTCGGAGTAATGTTGATCTAAATTTATGACCTTCAAGTAATGTATCTTGGCACCGGCACCACGAGATAATAGCACAGCAGTCAATTGCAGATTTTGAGGTAACATCATGAACTGAGTCATAATAGTTTTTGCATTTTTGTTTTTAAAAGATATTTATGTGACTTTATAATATATATTTTTTATCTTTTTAGTGCTTTTTAAATAAAAAAAAAACTACCTGTGTTACCCCAGAAGGGTTAAAAATACACGTGAACATACAAAGAAAAAAAAACTTTTTTTTTATTAAAATTACCTGGAAATAAGTGCTCACACGCCCAATAATTTACCGTTCATTTTTTTGCCACTGTTCCAGGCCCCACCCTGTAGAAGAGCCTTTAGGGGTTATCCGTGCTATATCACCCGTGGATTTCTCTTCTGCTATTTGACAATAGCTGTAAAAATTACTATTGACCGCCACCGCAGGCCGCACCAATCTATGAGAGGCTTAGATCGGCCTTTCAACCTTGGCAAATGCGGTGCACAAACTGCACTCTCACTAACTGATCAGAGAGAGGGGGTCTTTCAGTTAGTGCACTGCATTTAGCAAGGTTTAAAAGCCTCTCAGGCTACAGTTACTGGCACCGCAGGTACGCCAGTGTGACGCAGGCCTTACAGAATTTCGTTGAAACTTTGTTTCATACACAGGCCATAGATAAATTAAATTATTGACAATTTTGTCAACTTCTGTAAATTATCAAAGAGAATATAACCACTAAATTATTGTCAATTTTCGTTATTGTCAAACTACACAAAATAAACCACAAATAAACAATTTTAGATTCGGGCCCGCCATCTTTTAATTGTCAGAAGCAAGTCCGCGAATTTTAAATTAGTATATTGTTTGGTTTATCTTATTTGCTGTTGTGTTGCTTCCTATTTATTTATTTTTATTTCCATTATCCGTAGTGTTGTTTTTTACATCAAGCCCCTGTTTGGTAAGTCATAATGACCACCATTAATAATGACCCGCCTGATCCCGGCGGCGGCGAGTTGTTTGAAACTGCTATGGACTCTTCTCCATCAGTCCTGCCAATAAATAGTTCTGGAGATAACATACCTCGACCACTTAAGCGTGTTTCAGATGCTAAAGTTGATGTTTCGGCACCAAAAAAACCAACAGACCATTCATCTTCTAATAATAGTATTCAGTCCACATACACACACCCGGACTTTGAAGAAGTACGAAGCAAGTACTCAGACTCGGACATTGCTCCTTTTATTATAAACATCCAGAAAAACGAAACTGACCCAGCCTCGGGTGTTACTTTGAGGGCTATAAATTTTGGACATTTCTTGTATAAAAACAGCATCCCAGGGGTAATAAAAGACGGCGTGAAACGCATAGGGCGAAATCGTTTTGCGGTTGAATTCGACTCCGCTTTACACGCAAATAACTGTTTAAACCATGCTGCGCTTGTTAAGGCAAATTTCTGTGGTGTAATTCCATCTTTTTATTTAACGAGAATGGGAATTGTTCGAAATATTTCTCCCGAATGGACAATGGAGGAAGTTGTACTCAACATGGAGGTACCTGCTGGGTTTGGTAGGGTAATTAAGGCCCGTCGACTGAGTAGGAAGATTACGAATGAAAACAATATTGTGCAATGGGTACCCACTCAGTCGGTGGTACTCACTTTCTCTGGCCGAACTCTGCCTCCTCATGTTTATTGTTTCTACAATAGCCTCAATGTCGAGTGCTATTTATACCCGACAATACAATGTAATCATTGCTGCCGGTTTGGTCACATTCAGGCTCAGTGCCGATCGAAAGCGCGTTGCTACAAATGTGGCGAAAATCACGAGGCTGCGACTTGTACAACTACGGTATTTTCTTGCTTATTCTGCTCCGGTAGCCATTGCGCTAATAATCAAGCTTGTCCTGAACATCACAGACAGCGTAATATAAAATTGGCGATGTCACAGGAAAACTTGTCTTACATGGAAGCTGCTGCCCGTTATCCTAGTGTAAGGCGGCCATTTGCGGAAGCTTCTGTCTCTTCTTCTTCGCCATCTCAGTCTCAGCTCAACCGTCCATCGTTCTCTTCACGTTTGTCATCTCATCCTGTTTCTAGTCCTAGCCAAACACCCTCCCAATCTCACCGAAAAACTATATTCGTCACTCGCAAATCTCCATCTCCTGCCTCCAGTCCTGGTTATGACAGGAGGTTGCATAATAATATTGTTAGAGACCCTGCTTCTGCTCAACCAAATGGTTGTGCTCTAAATAGCCCAGTTATGAAAGAGGATAATATCATAGAGTTTGTTAAGTATTCTTCGATAGCACAGCGAAAGGGGGGTTGGAACGCATGAATTCCCCGGAGAGAGTAACCAAGGCGATTACCGATAGAAATGAGCAACCCACTCACCTTGTGAACCTCAATGGCAGCTGCTCGTGTTAGGATGAAAGCCCAGCTCCGTTCTCCTTCTGCTATGCCTAGGTCTTAGTAGCCTGCAGATCTGGGTTCAGCACAGGGTAACGTAAAGCACGTAGATAGACTAGATAGTAGTGAAAGTAGCCACGAAAGCACCGTGGTGAGTCTCTGCGGCGGTAAGGGATGCGCGCGCGACGATAGCCATTTGCCTACTGGTCCGCGAGTGTTCGGGACGGAGCTATTCTTAAAGGGCGAGATTCGCTTGGCATTGAAGGAGCCTTCAGTGATGGATTACTCTAAGCTCCCGACAAAAGCCTGGTTACTAAATCCTAAACATACTCCCCCCTGCTGCGAAATCTCAATTTCCAGAAATGATAGGAATTAAAAAAAAAAGAATCGCCTAAAGTGGCACAGTGACAGACGGCCGAATAGCATTCTTGTTACAAGAGTTTCATTATAGATAACATGCATATGAATTAAATTAATAGCAGTAATAAGTAAAACAACGAGACGAGACAGAATTTAAAAGCTGTAAAATGAACCCTAGTGGCAAAAGAACAAACTAAAGTAGCGTAAACGTATAAAGACAGTGTGTTTTTGAAGTATTAGTTATTGCTAATAGGAAGTACGCAGAGCTTGACGACGGGTCGTTTAAATTCTCTATTACGCGATTCAGCATCTGCGGTACGAACTGTTACCACCCGTACTATCCCATCCTGACCTGGATGCACGTTGACGACGCGTGCCACCGACCACAACAACGGTCGAAGGTTGTCGTCCTTAATGATGACTAAATCACCAACTCTCACCGCCCGAGAATTGTCTGTCCATTTGTTTCTCTGATTTAAAGTATGTAAATAGTCACGGTGCCAACGCTTCCAAAAATCAGCATGTAAGCGCTGTAACAATTGCCAACGATTCAGTAATGAAATCTTTGTGGTCTCATTATTATCGTCCGGGACAGACGTTAAAGGAGAAAGCGTTAAAAAATGGCCTGGCGTCAGGACAGAAAAATCATTTGGATCATTACTGACTGCACACAAAGGACGTGAGTTCAGTACTGCCTCTATCTGCACGAGGACGGTATGGAACTCTTCTAACGTTAGCAGATGACTTCCCACTACCTTGGCAAGGTGTCCCTTAACTGAGCGTACCCCGGCCTCCCAGACTCCACCAAAGTGGGGGGAAGAGGGCGGAACCGTCAAAAATTCAATGGTCTGTGATGTAGCGGCAGCCTTCATCAGCCCCGCTAGCTGATTTCTTGCACCGACAAAGTTGGTCCCACAATCGCTCATTATCAGGGAGCACCGGCCCCGGCGAGCAACGAAGCGACGTAAGGCAGCGATAAAAGATTCAGCCGAAAGATCATTGGCAATCTCCAGATGCAGGGCCTTGCTCGACAGACAGACAAACAGACAAAGATATACCTTGTCAGAGCGCGCTCCTCGGCGACGGCGACCAAGGATGACATGAAAAGGACCAGCGTAGTCACAGCCCACACGTTGAAAGGCTTTGACAGCAGTAACCCTGACGCGGGGAAGGTCCCCCATGATGGGTTGAGATGTCGTTGGTTTAGCCCGAAAGCACGGGATACAACGAGAAAGACGTTTGGCAATAGCACGCCGAGCAGAAAGTACCCAAAAGTTTTGAGACAGTAGGAAATGCACCATTTGTGCACCACCATGCAACGACTTTGCATGCACATCATCAATAATTAACGACGAAAGTCGATGATTTGAAGGCAAAATAGCGGGATGCTTTGCATCGAACTCCAAATCTGAGTGTCGAAGTCTCCCTCCGACACGCAACACGTTGTCCTGTGAGAGGAAAGGACTTAATTTTTTCATAGGCTTTGGCAAAGGCTTGTTATCTTTGAGATTATTGATCTCATTAACAAAACAATCTTGCTGACAAGACTTGACGAGAGTTTGAAGCGCTTGATTCAGCTCTTGTTCACATATTGGACCAGAATATGTTCTTTGCTTCTGCAAAAGACTCAGGAACCTAAGCACAGTCGCAGTTACTCGCAGGATTTTCTTCAAGGAAGAGAACCGGAGTAAAAGCTGCTGTATCGAGTCAGTCTCGTTGGTGACAACGAGGGCTGACTTCTTCTCTTCTTGACGTAATTCTGTAGTTACGTCGATTGATGGGGGAAGAGTTTTTAACCGAGGCCAATGATCAGACGAGAGGGACAGAAAACTCGGACCATTCCACCAAAGTGAATGTTCCAGCATTGCCTTTGGAAGCATGCCTCTCGAGGCTGCATCAGCCGGGTTATCATGGGTGCTTATGTAGTTCCATTGTGCTGAGGGCAATTTTCGTTGAATCTTAGCGACTCGATTGCCAACGAAAATTTTCCATTTGGATGGGTGAGATGCGATCCAAGAAAGAGTTATAGTCGAATCGGACCAAGCAAAGATATTCTTGATTATGATCAAAGACAATAGATGAGGAAGTATCGCGTGCACTAAATCTGCCAGAAGGACGGCAGCGCACAATTCCAGACGTGGAAGACTGATCCGTTTGGTAGGGGAAACACGAGATTTCCCGCACACCAGATGGGTAGAAAAGGTCCCATCATCTAGTTCTGCTTGCAAGTAGACGACACTGGCATAGCCTGACAGAGAAGCGTCGGCAAAGCCGTGCAATTGATAGGCAACTGCACGCGAGTGCGTTATCTTCCGTGGGACAGCAAAATGTGATAGAGCACTCAATTGGGAAGAAAATTGACACCAGAATTCTACTATATCTTCGGGAGGCTTCTGGTCCCAATCTAAGCCTAACAGCCAAAGACGCTGAATCAACGATTTTGCCAAAAAAATTACAGGACAGAGTAGCCCTAACGGATCAAATACACGAGCCAGCTCTGACAGTATCTGCCGCTTCGTGCATTGATTTTGAGACACATTAACATTGTACTTAAACTGATCAGACGCCGAGTCCCAGTTTAGACCAAGTACTTTCACAACAGAATTATAGTCTGCATCGAACGACGTTGCTTGAGTCACACAATGCTCAAGTGGGATCTGGCTCAACAGTTCCGGACGATTGCTTGCCCACTTGCGGAGCTCAAAGCCTCCTCGGGCTAATAACGCGATTAATTGCTTTTGCAGCTCAAGAGCCTCACTAACAGAAGACGCACCTGTGGGAATATCGTCCACGTACGTGTCTCTAGATAGTACCTCCGCCCCCAGCGGGAAAGCTTGGCTCTCCGACACAGCTAGCTGTTCAATCGTCCGCAAGGCCAGGAAGGGAGAAGATGAGACCCCGTATGTGACAGTATTTAAAAAGTAGTCCCGGAGTTCCTCATCAGGATGGAAACGCCACACGATGCGCTGAAAGTCACGATGTTTCTCTGACATCACAATGTTCCTGTACATCTGACGAATATCTGCAGTAAACACTACTTCGTGTAAACGAAATCGCAAAAGTATGTGGGAAATGTCCTTTTGAAGCTTCGGTCCCGTCAGCAGTGTGTCGTTTAGTGACAGACCCTCGCCGTCACGAGCGGAAGCATCGAACACGACGCGTAACTTGGTGTTTACGCTTGATGGTGACAGCACGCAGTGATGTGGGATGTAATATGCACCAGAGGTATTTTGGTCAGAGGGAGGCACCTCTGACATGTGACCAATGTCCAGATAGTCCTGCATAAACTCATTGTACGACTTTCTTAGTGCGGCATCATTTGATAGACGCATTTCCAATTTGTTAAAGCGGCGCACAGCGATGGACCGCATGTTACGGAAAGTCGGCTCAACAGATTTGAACGGCAGCTCAACAACGAATTTTCCGGAGCCCTCACGCTTGTGGGTAGAAAGAAAATTCTGTTCACAAACCGCATCTTCGGGCGACAGCATTTCTTCGGGGTGATGCACATCCTCAATCTCCCACAACCGTTTTAAATCGTTTTCCAAGTCGCTATGTGACGCGTGAAGCGTTTGGACTGACGAAAGGTTGGAATATAAAGATGGTATACTCTCAAGGCAGCGAGAGCGCCCCAAAAAGACCCAGCCAAATATAGTATTTAAACCTACAGGGGAGTCATTCCCACCCGGAATCATACCCTGAAGGAATATCTCATTCCAAAGTTCGGAACCAAGAAGGAGGTCAATTGGTCCCGGAATATGAAAAGATGGGTCCGCGAGTCTAATGAACCCTAAATTCTTTAAAAAGCTAGTTTCTACCGTGACTGACGGCATGTCATGACAAATGCGGGGTATTACAATTGCCTCGAAAGATATTTCGTTGCCCTGATGGTTCTCGGGACGGATAGTGCATTGGACGGTACCCAATACAGACGTGGAAGCGTTACCTAGGCCAAAAACCGACGGCGCGTTACTCGAGACAGGTAAACCTAGGCGATTTGCTAGGCCTTGGGAAATATAATTGGCTTGACTGCCAGAGTCAATCAACAAGCGCACGGCGTGAAAGGAGCGCCATCTATCCAATATATCTACTTGAGCCGTTGACAGTAGGACAGTTTTATTTGACGACGTATTTGTAGACAGCCCCTGCACACCTAAGGCATTAGAGGTGGCGTTGGGATTGGATGAACTTGGTTTGCGATCTACTGTGTCTTGAAAGTGTAGTAATGAGTGATGACGGCGACCACAAGTTCGACACGAACCTTGTGAAGGACAGTTTGACACTACATGACCTATGCGCAAACAATTGAAACAAAGCTGTTTATCACCAACTACTTGTGATCGACGCGCAACCGTTAAGTTTTGGAAGTCCGGACAATGTGCGAGAAAATGCTTTTTGGAGCAGAATTGACAAGGCGGAGGCGGAGGCAGTGCCGAAGAAGTAGACTGGTTACCCACCAAAGTCGTTTGCCTAAAGCGTCGTGGCGGTGTCGTGACGTGGTCGGATCGCATGGTGTTCACGACGGCTGGCCGCATGTTTCCGTTATGAGCTGAACATGTACTCGCTCCGGCATGCTCCACTGCCTTGCAGTAGTTCTCCACAAAGGTCTCCAAAGATTGATAGGTCGGGATGTCCTCCGACGTGACGGTCATCTCAAACTCTTTACGAATGGTTGGTTCTAATTTCGATAAGAGCGTATAGAAAATTATAAAGTCCCATTTATCGATGGGCAGGTTTAATGACTTCAAAATTGCTAAGTTTTCTTGGAATGTGTCCAAAAGAAACCGAAAGGCTTGCGCTGTGTTATTCTGTAACTTAACAGTTATAATAGACTGCCACGCTAAAAAGGCTAGCTGGCGTTTATTCTGATAGCGCTTCACCAAAGTTTCATACGCCATGTCGTAATTGTCGGACGATATAGGAAATGCTTTTATTAGGTTTAACGGTTCACCCTTCAATGACGAGACTAAATATTGAAACTTTTCAATTTTAGAGATCTCGTGTTTGTCATGTACCAAGGTTCGGTACAGATCATAGAAAGTAATCCACGTTTTATAGCCACCCTCGAAAGTAGGTATATGTATGGGCGGCATGCGAATATGACCCGTATTGCTGCTCGAGCTACCTGCGGGTACGGGCGAAGCGACACGAGGCACTTGAGGTGTTGCCTCGGGAAACAATTGCGATTTGATGGACAGAATGTCTATTACGGTCTCGTCAAACCCCTGTCGTATCTCCTCATTATCCGCGATCTCCTGAGGATCCTTTAAAGAAGCTACTATTTTCGTATGATTGTCGTCAAATAACACTTCTAAACTTTCCAATCTCGTTAAATGCACCTTAAAGCGCGGTTGCATTTCCGGGTTCGTTGTACATCTTTTTGCACAAATATAAGCGTCATTTAAACGCTTAAGAGCGATAGTACGGCGGCATTTTTCCATTTCGTTCATAGTGTAATTTATTAAAGCGCGCGCAAGTTAAACAAAAGTGATCAACACAATTAGGTACTTATCTTACTACAAGTATAACTCGACAACAGGCGAGAAAGAATTTTAGACCTTGTATATTAAAGGTACGGTCAAAAATCGTACTGCACTATCTTTCAAACTAACTACAGAAAAAAGTTCCCGTACTTACATACAAATTTTAACAAACTTCTCTAAGTCTACAATTTACACGAACGTAATGTACAAACATAAAAGTTACTTATAACTCAATCATGATAAACTAGGTAACTTCAATATGCAACCAACCAAATTATGCAACACGTCGTGTGCGCGCTAAGGAATTTGAAACACCGAATATCTACCCTGTGACCCGCACAATATATAGTATATTTTTTGTGAAATTTACTAACAAAACAGCAAATGTTACACCGTTAAACGTGTAACTAGAACATACAATTAAAAATTATGATTTAAGACAGCGAAAGAAACCACTTTAACTCGTAAACAAGTTTCTGCTCGGATAAAAGGTCGTAAGTTCATACGAATATCACGGCGGTTACGTCCTTTTTTTTTTTTTAGTATTTGAACAAATTGCCTTGAAATACTTATAGTACATCAAATATTTTTATCAATAATGTAATAGTATGCTAATAAAGAATGCTATTCGTATAGTTTGCACTGTAATCCATAGGTATACAAAATTTTGTTCGAATTAATATATCCGGCTCGAAGGACCACAAATATGTATATTTATATTATGTTTATTTTTGTATATGTATATTTGAAGAAGTTGTGGCTTTCCAATGACTTGTGAATTGGTTGAATATAGTATTTATTTATTTATTGTATATTTGCGATATATATGTAACATATGTTAGTGTGTATTATATTTTATATTGTATATTTATATATGTATTGGCATGTTTTTATTTGTCTAGAATTAATACTAATTAGGATTTGCTTTATTTTCTCTGTTTTTGTACACGGTATAAGTTTGCCTATCTCGTTCTACCTACCTTCCTCTCAATTGCTCAAAGGTTAGCTGGAAGAGATCCCTTATAGGGATAAGTTCGCCTTTGTACTTTGATCTATTGTGTGACATGTATATTCCTTAACCTGTTATTGTGTACAATAAAGTGCTTACATACATACATACATATGTTAAGTATTCTTCGATAGCACAGCGAAAGGGGGGTTGGAACGCATGAATTCCCCGGAGAGAGTAACCAAGGCGATTACCGATAGAAATGAGCAACCCACTCACCTTGTGAACCTCAATGGCAGCTGCTCGTGTTAGGATGAAAGCCCAGCTCCGTTCTCCTTCTGCTATGCCTAGGTCTTAGTAGCCTGCAGATCTGGGTTCAGCACAGGGTAACGTAAAGCACGTAGATAGACTAGATAGTAGTGAAAGTAGCCACGAAAGCACCGTGGTGAGTCTCTGCGGCGGTAAGGGATGCGCGCGCGACGATAGCCATTTGCCTACTGGTCCGCGAGTGTTCGGGACGGAGCTATTCTTAAAGGGCGAGATTCGCTTGGCATTGAAGGAGCCTTCAGTGATGGATTACTCTAAGCTCCCGACAAAAGCCTGGTTACTAAATCCTAAACAGAGTTACTCTTAAGCTTAGCAACATACCTACAAAGAGACTCTGAACCGAACAGCATGCGCCAAAAGATAATAAATTTCTTAACCCTTGTTTCTCAAAATGTCTCTAGCGATGCTACAGTGGAACTGTCGCAGCATACGTAATAAAAAATCTGATTTAATTTATTTAATTAACAAATACAAGCCATTTCTTATTGCTGTCCAGGAGACATGGTTAAGGCCCGACTCTGTTTTTAGAGTTGCAGGCTTTGCATGCCTCCGGGATGACAGAAGTGACGGGCATGGCGGTGCGGCCATTTTAGTATCCCGGTCCGTCACTTTCTCCCAACTTTCAATTCGCCCTCACAGTGATTACATTAGTGTTGTTGCTGTGAGAGTGAATAACATTTCTTTTCTGTCCATTTACATTCCTAACCCTCATCCTGAAATGATCTCCGAACTTTCGTGTATATTATCGGCTCTTCCTTCTCCTCTTGTCATTTTAGGAGATTTTAATGTACATCACTCATCGTGGGGGTCGCACTATTGCGATTCTGTTTCTCCTCTATTCCTAGACCTTTTTGACTCTTTCGATCTGTGCGTTCTTAATGATGGTTCTCCCACCAGACGGGTCACTTTTTCTCAAAATCCTAGTAGTGCTGTTGATTTATCCCTTTCTTCGTCGTCGGTGTCCTCTAGACTTGTCTGGCGCCTTCTCCCCTATTCATTTGGTAGTGATCATTTTCCCATCATTTTGTCTTTCCCTGATCCTGTGTCTTCAACTTTTTCTTCACCTAGGGTTAAATACCAGACAGCTAAAGCTGATTGGCCTCTTTTCAGTTTGTCACTGGGTAACGAAATTTCCAGTATTTCTGATCCATCTGTCGAAAATGTCCATATAATATATAAGGCTTTTAAAAGCGCTCTTATTTCCGCGGCAAACAAATCTATTCCTCTGAAGACGGGGCATAGAAAAAAGACCCCTCTCCCCCCGTGGTGGGATTCTGAGTGTTCTGTTGCGATAGGAAAACGAAAAAATGCCGAAGTATTGCTTTCTCAATCCTTCAATAGAGATAATTATGATAATTATTTAAAAACTGCAGAGGAATGCTCTAAATTTCTTTTGAATAAAAAACAAAAAGGATGGCAAAATTTCTGCGAGAGTCTTTCTCCTTCTACTCCATCTTCTTTAGTATGGAGGAATTTACGACGTTTTCGTGGGGTTTTTGTTTCTGAATCAAAATTACAGTCTAACGATCCTACTGAGTGGGTTGAGCCATTTGCGGTTAAATTATCTCCCCCTTCAGCTCCTACTTTAGAGGAAGTCACGCCTATTCTGCCCTCTCCTTTCCGTAATATAACTAACCGATTTGATAGTCCGTTCTCATATGAGGAACTTTTAACAGCCATTAGCCACCTTAAAGATTCGTCCCCTGGATTTGATGGTATTCCTTACTCTTTTATTTTGCATGCTAATTCTGATTCCAAACAGTTTTTTCTTGATATCCTTAATAAAATATTTTTGTCGGGCACCCCTCCGGAGGATTGGAAGACTCAAATTATTGTTCCCATACTCAAACCAGGGAAGCTAAGCAATGATCCTTCTGGATATCGTCCTATTGCTCTTTCGTCAACCCTAGCAAAAATTCTTGAACATCTTATTAAAAACAGGTTAGAGTGGCTGGTGGAAAGCAAGGGTTTGCTGGCAAGGAGCCAATTTGGCTTTCGTAAGGGCCTTGGAACTATAGATAGTCTAGCCATCTTTACTACTGATATTAGGATTGCATTTTCAAAATGTGAGTCTGTAGTGGGTGTTTTCTTGGATATTGCCTCTGCGTATGATAACGTTCTTCTTCCCCGCCTTAGACAAAAATTGCACGATTTAAATCTTCCCGAGCGACTAGTTAATTTTACTTTGAACCTTCTCTTATCCAGATCAATCCTTGTAAGTTATAATAATATTTCCCTTCCTCCTAGGCCTGTGTGGAAAGGCCTTCCGCAAGGCTCTGTATTAAGTCCATTATTGTATAGCCTTTACACTTATGACCTAGAATTGTCAGTGAACTGTTTTTGTAGTATTCTGCAGTACGCTGATGATATATGTTTGTATGCTTCAGCTTCAAATATATTGGATACTGTTCCGTTGCTTAGTTCTGCCCTTAGTTATTTAAGTATCTGGCTAGAGAACCATGGCTTATCTCTTTCCATTTCTAAGAGCACAGTTGTACCTTTCACTCGTAAAAGAAATCTTCCTGATTTGTCTGTTTGTTGTAACGGGGTTCCTATCCCGGTTACCGATAGGGTTAAATTTCTCGGGGTATTTTTAGACTCAAAGTTATCCGGGGTCCACCACATCAATTACGTAGCTCAAAAATGTGAGAAAAATATTAATATTATCCGTTCCCTTTCTGGTGTTTGGTGGGGGTCCCACCCTTATTGTCAAAAATTAGTCTATAATGCCTTAGTTCGTAGTAACCTTGACTATGGGTCATTTCTTTTAGAACCTTGTAATAAATTGGGTTTAAATTCTCTTGACAGAATTCAGTCTAAAAGCCTTCGTATTGTTATTGGCGCTATGCGATCGTCCCCTGTTAATGCACTCCAAATTGAATGTGTTGACCCGCCTCTTAACTTAAGAAGACAGTACTTGTCTGACAGATTTCTTTTCAAACTCATGCAGTCTTCCACTCACCCACTTATTTCTAAACTTCACTCCCTTTCTCAATTAATTATCTCCTCAAATTACTGGTCTCACAAAGATAGCCCATGTTTAATTAAAAGCTATCTTAAAATAACTCGTCTTCCCTGCCCAATTTATCAGACTAGGCTTAATCCTATCTTTGAAACTCCTTATGAAGCAATTATGTTCCGACCCAGTGTCCTCCTTGACTTGGGAATTGATAAGGATTCGGTTTCTGCGAACTCTCTTTTAAATAAAGCTATTGATAAGCATTGGCCGAATTGGATCACGATTTATACAGATGCCTCTCAATTGTTAGTACAAGGTAATGTGGGATCTGCAGTGTGGATCCCTAGATTTAATGTAATTTTGAATTATAAATTACCTTCTTATTCCTCTGTCTTTACAGGTGAGGCGGTTGGTATTCTGGAAGCGCTTAAATATATTGACTCACATAACCTACATAATTGTGTAATTTTTACTGATTCGAAAAGTACCCTACAAGCTATAGTAGCCAATCAACTGCGATCAAAGATCAAATTTATTGTTATTCTACAAATTAAACACCTCCTACATTGTCTTTCCTGTAAGAACGTAAAGGTCTCGTTGGCTTGGATTCCTGGTCATGTTGGTATCCCAGGTAACGAGATTGCAGATCAATGTGCAAAAGACGCCACAGAAAGGGGTTGTATTTCAACATTTACATGTTATGCCCAAGATTTGCTTTCACTAGCTAAGTGTCGTCTTGATGATGACTGGTTTGTTGATTGGTCACGATCTAGTCAGTTTAAAGGTATGCATTACGCCGATCTCCAGGACAGAGTTCCTGTAAGACCTTGGTTCTTTCGATTCCGTGAGGCAAGCAAAAAAGTAACGTCCACAATTTGCAGGCTGCGCTTGGGTCATTCGTGTACTCCCGTATTTTTGCACAAAATCCGAGTCAGAGATTCCTCGCTGTGTGAATGTGGTTTGGATGAGGGTACTTTAGACCATATTCTTTTCGAATGCTGTAGATTATCTTCCTCTTTATATGATATTCTTCCTCCCTATATTCCTCGCCCTGTTAACTCTAAATCTTTACTTCGTTTAGTTTTCACCCCATTCATCGCCATTTTATGTGATTTTTTTAGTTGTAATAACATTAGATTGTAGTTAAGTAGTTTATTTTATGTGTATAGAATGAACTTAACAGTAAAATTTGCATTTTTGTCCGGTATTTTTCTATATAAAACTAACTTGCTTCTGTGCAGTTTGCCCGTTTTTTATATATTTTGTAATATATGTTAAACGTCAAATCAGACGTCAAATGTCAAATCAAAACTGTCTTTGGCAAAGGCCCCTGAGGCTGCCACTTCATTATTAACTAACTAACTAACTAAACAATTTTATTTCATTAGGTATACCTACAAGTGACAAATGCAAGTGTATCATTTATAAGAAAGACATTCAGACAACAAAATATGTCCATGGATAATTTCTACTTAACATCCGAATTCTAAGGTAAGTGAACCAATTGTTATTCATCGTCATCAGCAGCATATCAGCCGAAAGACGTCCACTGCTGGACATAGGCCTCCCCCAAATAGTGGCAAAGTGACCGGTCCTGCGTCACCCGCATCCAGCGGACTCCCGCGACCTTTACCTTTTGGAGGGTCTACCCTCGCCGTGCTTTCCGGTACCTGGTTGCCACTCGAACTTTCCGCCCTAACGGCTAACGGCTATCGGTTCTACGTGCAATATGCCCCGCCCACTGCCACTTAAGTTCAGCGATTCGGAGGGCTATAACGGCTACCTTGGTTCTGCTGCGGATAGCCTTATATCTGATGCGATCACGCAGAGAAACTCCCAACATGGCCCTCTCCATTGCCTTTTGGGTGACTTTGAGCTTTCTTATCAGGCCCATAGTAAGCGACCACGTTTCAGTGCCATGTGTCATCACTGGCAACACACACTGGTCACAGACTCTCTTCTTGAGACATTGCGGAATTTTGGTTGAAAAGTCGTTGCTTCCCGAACGCTGCCTGCCCAGCCGAGTCAGATTCGACGATTAATCCCTTTATGCATGATGAGATGAGATACCTACGTATTGTATTATGATGTAACACGTGATAAGCCACGGTGTAATTCCCCCAATAATATGTTATTCCCTGGGCCACCGAGCTCTGCTCGGGTGGAAATGGAGAAGGTGTAAATGGATTTTCCCAGACATGAGACCTAGCTAGATGGATTGTTTGCCCCGGAAACCTCCAACCCTTAAAATAAATTAAAATCGTTAGAGCCATTTGTGTGTAGGTATGTTTGCTATAAAAGAAAAACCATTATTATTTATCATCATAAGTGTATTACATCGACACATTGCCATTAAACATACGAATTTAATTTACAAATAAGATTTTCTTCTCTACATAGGTAAGTAATATTTACAAAAATCTCACCATTTTACACATAGCTACACAGATTCCTTTTAAGCAACTCCTGCTACTCCGTGAGCAAATTGAGGTATATTACTTAATTCTATCCCAGTAAGTAGGTGTGTACCTGCGTAACATTAATCTACTTAATTATCGTTGAAACGATGTACGATTCAGAATATTTACGTCACAAGTAGATAGTTTTGCGTAGGCATCCCATTACACAGTGCACAGTATAATTGCAATATTTTTATGGCAATATTATCGCGAAAGTCAAAATTGCATGGCTAAGTTCCTTCAGTAACGTCATTATTTGCAATAAAAATACTGTAATAATGAATGGCTGCGGGCGCTTTTCACTACGTATGCTACGGACTACGGCGTAGCTTTTAGCGGTGAATGGGTTAAGACAATTTTCATTTTGTATCAATTTTCACATTGCGTGCGCATTTCCACTGACATTTATTTTGAACAGAATTTTACCGTTGACGTTCTGTGTTCATATTGATAGGGATAAAATATCACATGGATATTCGCCTATTCTACAGATCGCCATACGATTAAATAATAAATATTGATAAGGTATACATAAAAATTGTAAGATGCGAAAAAGTCTAAGAAATTATAACAAAATCCACGGATCCAAGTGTGGCAACTAATCTACTGGCTCTCGATCTACCTACTTGTTTTGTGATCAATAGGTCTGAAGCGCACAATATTTCAAGCCCCTGTAAAATCATTATACAATTAAGAGAGACAGGACAGAGAAAGATTTACTGATTTGTTAAAATTTAAATAAAAGTCTACCCTTAAAAAAGGTTTTCTATGAAACTTACAAATACCTTAATGATCGTATATTTTTTAAAGATCAGTCTAACATTCGATAAAAATTTACAATTTTAATGTCTAACATGTTATAATTATATTTATTAAGGCTACGGCCTCATGAGGCCTCGTTATTTTTCTGCGATATTGTATTCACTATTATGAACTTATATGTAAGTCCGAGGCGATATAGCCTCTTAGGTACATGTTATGCTAAGCCGTTTGACTATCATTTTTATTTTATTTTAAGGTACTTTTCCAAAACCATTTTTTTTCTTATATTACGAGCAATATTTTATCAACTCAGCCTTTATAATGTGAAATGGTCCTGGTCGTATCTTACAAATATTCAATTACAATTAACCCTTTCAGTGCGAGCGATTATCGCACGTGTTTTCTTTTTTTCTTGAAATTAGCTCCCAACGTGCTACGCCGTAGCGCGTAGCGGATAGAGCTACGCTTCCAACCTGAAAGCCTTAACCGTGTAGAACATGCAGAAGTCTCGACAACAAAGAGATTGATACACGACAGTATTGCCTTAACCTTAAGGTCGTGCATACATATTTATGTAACTTTGGCGCTGTACTTTGGACGTGTCGATTGACCGACTATACATATGAATATTTGTAAAATTCGACTCTGTGTACTGTGAATTTGACCCAGCAGTTTAGTGTTGAAATCCTAATAAGACCTTTTTCTTTCTTTACAATGTAAGTAAATGTAAGGGATGTAACATGCCTTCCTATAGTACCTATGTATCGACAATTTATATGGGCAAAACTGAATGTGCTTAGCAACGATTACTACCTATAGAAAAATATGATAGCGTGCATGACGAATAAATGATATGAATATGACACCTAAATATAGAATGATGACTGCTCGAAGAATCTTTACAATTTTTCAATTCTAATACTTAGATACTTATTTCGAGTTGATACTTCACTTCAGCTTATAATCTTCGGCCAAAAATACTCTCATCACAATCATATGATAATTTAAATCGTTCAAATAAATTCAACTTCAAAGTCGTTAATGTTTGTGGCATGTTTTTTTTTCAAGAATTTCATATCTATTCTTATGTAGGCAGCGTTTACGCACAGGGGTTCTCTATTGTATGGGCAAAAATCATTTCCCAAAGTGTCACTTCCCAAAAAATGTTTCCTAAATGCTCATTTGGCAAAAAATCACTGGTCAAATTATTGTTTCGCATTTTATCACTTGGCAGTATCTCCTATGGCAAATTATTAATTCGCAAATTATTATTTAACAAAGTTTTACATAGTCAAGTTTCATTTGGTCAAACGTATTATTTGGCATAACATTAGTTTCCCAAATGATTGCATGGCATACGATTTAGATCCTAATTGTGTAGTGCATACGAAATCTATTTGAGTGAGATTACATATTTTGCTAAGCGGGTAGTTTTCAAAAAACAAAAGTAAATAATTTACAGGTATGTTTATATGTTCTTTTGTACTATAGGTACTTAGGTAACAATATATTATAATGCAAATAAGCAGCATGCATGCAAGCAAGCCCCGAGTCGGTTTCGCCTTTTTCATCGAGTCTCCAGCGAATCGACGCCACCCCGCTGCGCGGGGTGTCTATTTCTGGTCTGAGGGACACAAGTGAACCCTAACCTAACCGACCAAAAACAGAGTTCGCTTATGACAAGCCATTTTTTCCACCCTGATACCTAATGTGAGAAATGAAAATTTGAACAAATGTTTTGTTTGGAAAACAATATTAGCCCAAACAAAGTGTTTGCTTAGTAAACTTTTGTCTTAATAACACTTTGACCAAATGAACAAAATGCGAAACAAAAATGTGCTATTTGTTCGTTTGGGAAATGAAACTACTGCCATAAGTTTTGTGGGAAGTGAAATTTGGCGAAAAATATTTTGCCGAAACAGCAGGATACCACGCACAGGAGGCGTCGGGAAACGCCATAGTCGCCTGAGACTGATGGGGTATACAGATTATGTGATTTTACCCCAATTTGTCAGTACAATACGTCGAAGTCATAATTTCGTGTTAGCGTACAGATGTAACAATCCGACTACAACTACGTTTGACAGTTGGATCAGCAGCGCAACTAATGGGGAATCCACACCACATTATGTGATTTTACCCCCATTTGTCAGTACAACATGTTGAAGTCATAATTGGGTGTAGCGTACAGACGTAACAACTGCAACTACAATTTCATTCAGTGTGGCCAGTTAACAGTAAGAAAGCGAAAATTGCCGCATTCAAACGGTCCTGCGAAAGCGGACTGCAAGATTGTTACTAACCGATGAGATAGGGCAAGACAGCACGTCTAATATGAATTGGCCGCGACATACTCATTTCGTTTAAATTTATTTGAATGAAATATGTGAGAAAAAAAAACACTTGGCAGATCATGCCAATTCCATGGTCCAAATTGTGATTTTCATGCAATTAGTCAGGACAACTCGTTTGACTGTTGACGGTTGGATCTGCAGCGCAACATGCATCCAGACGATAGCAATTAGTCAGCTTCTGATGAATTGGGGTTGACAAATCATGTAATGTATATACCCCATATCATGCCCCCAGACGATAGCAATTAGTCAGCTTCTGATAAATTGGGGCTGACAAATCATGACATCTAGGTATAGACTCCATGACGTGACGCGCAACGCCTGTACGTAAACGAGGCCGGCCGGATCGAACAATAAATCCTAGGTCATGTTGCTGGATAGTGTGCAAGAATAGCAGTGTGTAGGGCTGCCGATCGTGGCGTTCCCACAAAACAAAATCATAGATAACTCATTTGATTGTTGATTCTGGCGTTACGGGTACGTCCGGTAAGCCTACAAACGGCTATACTTCTCTAGCAACTTAATATATCGTGGGAATGTGGGCTTGGAATCTATCACATTTATCTGATGAAGTCAAAGGGACACTAGGGGACAAATTTTCTGTGATACTTAAGAGATTTCATACTTTTCACGCGACTTGTCAAGCAAAATCCGGCAACGTTGGGCCACTTCGCTCGAAGCGACGAGCGAGCGTCGCGTCGCGGGACATTTGCCGCCAATTGAAACCCCAGCTTTAGTCTATTCATATAACAGGTGTCCGTCTGGAGCAATAGGTACGCCATGTCGTATATGTATAAAAATGTATAAGTAATATAGGCTAGGCAAGATACTTACATTTGGGTGAAGTGTTACTTAATTATGCGTAAAAACGTGGATACCTAGTCATTACGCTGGTTACGCGACCACCTGAAGGAGAAGGTTTTTCTATTGAAGATAACATCAATTCTACAGACTCTATTGAGACAGTTAGTTTGTACATGCATTTTATTTGGTGTTTTAGAATAAAAATCTACTAAAAAACCGAGAAAATATCCTTTCAGTTCACCAACTCAGCTAAGTAAGTGGTCGCCAACCGGCACATGAAATTAGGTGGTCGCTAACTGGCGAAATGACCCTACACCGTTCATATACTACACAACAATAAATAAAATACAAATAACATCTATATTATCTACAGATCTAAATTATAGTCTTAAATTATTTGGTGTAAAGATCCGTCTTAGTTCTAGTAAAAAATTGTTACTTCATCATTAATTCGAAAATCACGCTCGATCCAGTACGACTAGTATTATCACACTTTCGTGAAATATTCAACCAATTATGAATACGGCATGGAACAAAATTTATTAGGTACATTGTGGGTACCTATATTTTGGATTTAACAGGATTTTTTATATAGAATCTGTATGAAGTATATCCATTGTTTGTGCTTCAGGAGAATCAGCCCATGGAAAAACAGTTCTAGCAAAGCGCGCCAATAAAAATACATTCTAAAATGGCAACATTTCCGCGCCATCTACCTAGTTGACACCATCAAACTATGGCGTAGTAGCGAAATGGCGCGAGTAATGATGCAATTTTAGAATATATTCTTTATTGGCGCATCAATAGGTATCTGTGGCATGTTTAGGGCCGGGACAGTCAGAATCCGTGGGAACCTAGCGCCAACATCAATGCAGTTGTAATGCAGCTAACAACAACCAACTGGTCGTCTCAATGTTCATCCATTTTGGAGATACAACTGACGACAAATCTCAAGTCCTATTTGAACTGTGGTGACTATTACATTGTTTATACCTTAAAACAACTTTACGAAAACATTTTATTTCTGTGGATCTGCCCCTATTTCACCAACTTGACGATTGTCCTGACGACGCTCCGTACATTGCTGGTTCGACAAGTAACTTAGCAACCCCCGTAAATTCAAGAACAATCAATGTATGGCGAACTGTAAGTGTCAGGTGACAATTGTCAAGGTGGTGAAATAGGGCCTGGTAAAAGAATAGGCAGGTGCTTATCTTACGAATTGACACATCTTATTTTTCGGTTTCCCGCCGTTGTACGGTCGAGGTAACTGAAGGTTTGGCACATGTTAACTCTATTTTGAATGACGTTAATCTCCAAAAGTGCTAAATATTCAATTTCCTCGACTGTACATTAAATAGATAAATAAAATCAGACAAATATAATGTTAACGAAGGTAAAGTCACTGACGAGCTTAACTTTTACAGTATCTACGTAACAGAGTGGACTTGTATTTGAGTAACATATACCGTATACCTAGTCAGTTGTAAGGAAATAGGTAACATTAATTACTTATAAATTATAAGAGTGAAATCCAATCAATAAAAAGCACTGATTACAACAGAAGTAAAAGAAACATTAAATACAAATAACATCATGCGATACCAGCATATTCAATGTTATTTGTTGATCAAATATTCATCACTATTTATCTCTCAAACTTTCAAGACTTCTCAGATAGGCAGGGATGAACATTTTATCCATGCGATAGATTTGAATACGCTAGAGCGTCAAGAACTAGATACTTACCTACTTATTCTAACAATATACAATGTCCTTGGTGTTTCGTGATGTTATCCTACCCTATCTAGAATATTACACACACACATTCAAGCGTTCATTTAACATACACGTTTAAAAATGTACAAAATCAACAGTCACTGTTTAGCTACTTTCATTCATAAGCAGAAAATGCCCAGAGGAATACGCCTGGTCAAATGCAATTAGAGTATCTTGTGATATGCAAAATATGCAACTCCAAAATGTGCGTGCGTTTAGGCCAGCAGAATTATAACCATACCATAAAAAACCGTATCACTTAAGTATATAATAAATTGTAGGTCATTTAATTTGCTATCATCCAAATGTCATTCCACAGCACAGTAGTAGTGGTACGAGTAGGTAGCATGGAATACCTGCGAAATTAAAGTTGGTATATAAGATACTTATATTATGTATTCCTTACCAGCCAACTGCAACCATTTGCACTGAAATAGGTATGTGTCACATAATATATTGTTTAATGTTTCCGTGTAAAATCAACTTATTTTAAACTGGATTGAGGCCCCCAGCTCCTGCTAATTCATTTACTAGATTACTGGGCCCATTATCCTAAAATAGCCCCCAATAGTTAAGAGACGACCCTGCCTGTCTTGAGTTGTCATACATATTAGGTAGATACTGTAAAGATTGTTTAATTGTACATTACGTAACTAGGGCGGTGAATTCGTCAATGCCCCAGATCGCAGGTGCTTGTGGCCCGAACCGAAGGTGAGGGCCATAAATATGCGCTCTGGGGCTTTACGAATTACCGCCCGTGTTGAGTACAAATTTTACGTCTTCACCTGGCCACAATGCGAGTTTTCCTGTACGCGCAGCGTGCAGTAAAACTCGCATTATGGCCAGGTGTGACGTAAAAACCTTTACGTCACATACCTAACTTCGGTTCGGGCCACAAACACCTCCGATCTGGGGCATTCACGAATTCACCGCTCTAGTTACGTAATGTACTATTACGTCACACCTGGCCATAATGCGAGTTTTACTGCACGCAGCGCGTACGGGAAATCTCGCATTGTGGCCAGGTGAAGACGTAAAATTTTGTACTTAACACGGGCGGTAATTTGTAAAGCCCCAGAGCGCATATTTATGGCCCTCACCTTCGGTTCGGGCCCCAAACACCTGCGATCTGGGGCATTCACGAATTCACAGCCCTAGTTACGTAATGTACTAATTACAGATCTCCTACACACGGGCAGTTAATAAGTTTGAAATTGGAATAATGCCCATGTCTGTTAGATGGAAATATACCTGACGGCTTCAGATATCGTGTGGTTGCGGATCAAGCAAATGAAACGGCAGCAATCAATCATGTCAACGTTAAGCGGTTCCATGCTACCATAGCTATAGAAAAGGCCAGAACCAAAACCATACCTACTCTATAGTCTATCGAAAGTACTTCATAGCGGAGACGAGGAGGAACTTCTCTATGAAGAGATCGGAGTCAAGCGCAGCAATGTGTGCAGCGCGGCCGACGAGTGCGCTCGCGGTGTGAGGGAGCGCGTGTTGCACGTCGTAGCGCACTACTGACACGGACGACGCGCGCGACGCTAGCGGCGACACCATGTTGTGTACCTGGAGATATCAGAAACTAATAAGAGAAGGCACGTTCAAAAAGGTCGTATAATTCTTCCATACATGAACATTCTCTGACTGTTTCTGTTTTACGTGTGAGAAATAAAAATAGCGTGTCAAGCGAGCATCAGATATGTTACTGTAAGTATCTGTCACATCAAATCATTAGTAACAACGTGCCACTCATGGATTTTGTTATCCAATTAGTCTAATTACTTACTATATTCAAACGTTATCCAGACCAATGTGAGATCAATATGCTGACTTTGTCCAAGTTGATAGTTGTTGATATACGCAAAAATGTTGACAATTCAGTGAGTTATAGGTAGTTATAGGGTACCCCAATACGGATAAAACTGAGATAAGAACGATAGATGAAGTGAGCTGATAACTCTGTTTAGAAGAAATTGAAATGTGCGAGGATTTTTTTATATTGAGGTTAACGTGGGATTGAGTATTAGATATGAGATATTTATCTGCATTACCATTTCTCGGTAAGCCTGTCCCAGCAGCGACGTGTCCTTTGCAGCTGCTTTACAAAGCTCAAGCCTGGCAGAGTGCAGTGGCACGTAGCGGTCCTGTCCGGAGCCGCAGAGCAAGATGTGCTTGAACTGGTGCAACTGACTCCGTTCACTGAGCCGGTACAGGAACGAACGCCGAGGGTCCGATGCATCACGCAGCGACAGTTGCAGGAGCGAACCGGACTTTTTCCACTTTTGCATGAACCACATTCCTGAAAACGGAAATCTTTGTTGCTATAACTGTAGTTAACGAAAACTTGTGAAACAAATAAAATGTTTCTTACCCGCATTGACTAATCCACTGGAGTTATATAGCGTTCCAAGGTGCGGTCCGCTTAGAGATAAGAAGGTATGAAGCTTCCCAAGAAAAGGTTTCATCTGTGGCCTCGCCAGTGCGGATCTGATGATGATTGTCCCCAGAGAGTGGCCTACGAAGCTAATTCGACCTGGCTCGTTGGAATTTTGTATGTGTGTTATGATTTCTTGAACAAGTCTGGAAAGAATATTCAAAGTAAGCTTGCGCTATATTTAGATCCGGTAAATAAGATGTGTGGATGCGAGTCTCTTTAAGAGTCCTTACGTATTTTTTTTATTTTTTTGTGACGTACCTATATATATCATGCTGCATCGACGCCGCGCGCTTAGTCTCTGCCGAAATTTTTATTTAAGAAATGATAGTTTAAGAAATCATTATTTCAGTACATTACTTATCAGTTTTTGAATAAATACAAATAGTTACGTCGTAATTTTGAATGAAAAAGGAAGCATAATGCAAAATACGCTCGTCTGTAGGAGTAAGGACTCTTATGCGGTACGAGAAGGAGAAGTTAAATATGCTCCCCACGCAGAAAAAATATGGCCAAACACATAACGATTTTAACATGTGATGATGTTGGATGGATTGACACAAAATCATGAACGAAAGTGTAGAAATAGGATCGATTTATTTGATGATTTATTACCTGTCTGTCATGGTATCGAAATCTGAAAAGGTGTCTCCTTGATTACGTTCTGACATGAGAAAGTCCAAGCGAGCTCCAGGCAAGCCTAATTCTAGGTACGTCTTGACTAAGCGAAGGTCTGCTGCATTACCATCCAGGCCATGCACGCAGATTATTAGATGGAGTCCTGAAATGTCATAAATTTTGTGTTAACAATCTTTCACTCAAGAGATGAACTGAGCGCAGAAACTATTTGAATGAAAGATTATCTTAGTGATTTGTCTAAAAATAAACTACCAAATAATTCATGGCACAGAACACCCATTGATGGTGATTAATGTGGTTCGATTTCTATATACAAGTTTGTTCAAGGAAAGGGGGAATTTTGCGCAAATGGAAAGCCAATTTGTAAAAGTAACTTACATAGGTTTCTTAAAAAATCATGCCGTTAGCTTGTTAATGTCAAATAACGTTTTGTATGGAAATCGAACCATCTTAAACATGATTGGTGGATTTGGACACCTAGACCAGATTGCTGCCAGCTAGCTGGTGACATAATGCATTCTGAAAAACCCTCGTTAAGGTTAACTTGCTGTACCGAACAAAAATTAAGTTGAAAGAGAACTGTATGTTGGTGATTTACCTACCTTCGGGATTAAACATCCTATATTCATCGCTGATATGGAAATAAGGCAAAGAGCCGTCCACCGGCAAGGTGTAGTCCGAGTAAATAGCACCAGGATACTTCACGCTCTGCCGGAATTCCTCTCTGCATTTCACAAAGAGGCGCTCCGACTCAGCCAGGCCGAAGATGCTGACGAGATTGCTCTCGCGATGCTCTGAATTCAGATTTGAGATTTAAGTATGAAAATGTGGAAGTGGAATATCTTTATAGGGGAGTCCGTTATTTTACCGACAAACGTTTCACCGAATGCATTGTTTTGCCTTAAAGGTATTCTGTCAGTTCTAACTGATTAGGTTAGCTTAGATTGTTGAAAAATGTTTTCGATGATTAAAAAATTCGGCGAAATATACATTCTATGAAACTTTAAAAAAATATTCGTGTTATCAGGTGTTTACAGTAAGTTATAATATAAAACATCATTTAAGATATTTTAACCTCTAAATGGAATCCGCTGGTGGTGTGCTTAAAAGATAATAGGAAGATACCATACTACTAATGGAGCTAGAACATTCACTTCTGAGGTGAAGATGGGGTGTAGAGTGTGAGTGATTGATTTTTTTAAAATGTGGACATGAAAAACAGGCACCGCTGCATGAAGCTAAGTTAGATAGTGATTGATAGTGCACTTAAGCGTACCTTTATTTCCATTCTCGTTTCTAGAAGCTAATTCACCAGTGCTTTGGCTCTTATTCAGCGTGCCACCTGAAGGCCCACCGTTAGAGTTCACCGACTGGAGTGGTCTCAGTTTTCGGCGCTCCCTAATACCTGATGCGAAGCCGAAAAGGTTAGTTAGTAGCAGAAGCACACGAAATACACGAACATATTTGCAGGTCTATTGTAATTTACAATAATACCTTCACAAACGTGGTATAACGGGTTGTCTAGCTCGAGAGTCGAAGGTTGTGCTGATAGCTTTCGAGGCGTTTTAGAAGGAGTTGACGACTTGCTGCTTTGCCTGCTTAGTTTAGGTGACTTTGTTGTCGGTGGGTCCTGAAATATAAGATTTTATGTATAATTGACGTTCCAAAAGCAGTTATTTGATCGTTTCTTAGTAGCAGTTATATATATGGGTACAGTATGAATAGCCTCACCTTAAATTCATCTGGAGGCGGTGGCGCATCTCTAAACTGCTGCGGTGGAGGTAAATGTTCGTAATCATTTTCGGCTTGAAAATGTGCAAGATCAATTTCAGACCTCGCTCTGTTGTGATACTTCTGCACTGCCGCGGCCGCCCCAGAAACTTTTTTGTGACTTTTGCAATTACGGTCAACTGTCAAACTTCTGATTTCGGCCGCTATCAACTTTTCAGTGTATTCAATTCTGTCTTTCAGCACTTTCTTCCCTTTCGGAGCTGCCTTTACAGGTTCCTGTGACAACTTTGGCGATATAATTTCCTTTCGTAAATATGGGTGTATGTTGTCACCGATTGTCTGAGATTTCTTTACCGTACCCTCATTTGCAGATTTAGGTGCACAGTTGTACGATTTTCCTTGAATAGCACTAAAAGAATTATGTCTTTGACTAATTTTACCAATGTTTGCTGGAATTTGTTGGAAACAACTGGCCGTGCATGTGTCCGAATTACATCCAGCGTCTATTCCATTACTATGCATAAGTTTGTTATATTCACATTGGCTATCAGTGCAAATAGAATCACTACAAATTGTGCATTGTTCACATACTTCTTTATCACAGCATTCTATTTTTTCATTTGGATTAGTCTGTGCTACTTTTACGGCTAATTTTAAAAGTCTGTCCCTGAGTTGATCACCGTTAAGCATTGTTCTTTTGAAGTCGCTGATGGTTTCACCTTTCTTTCTACCATCAGGTTCGTCATTGGAAACTTTGGAAGCAGTTGAACTCACGGGAGGGGGGAAATTTTGGTTTAACTGACAACTCGCGTTATCCGGAGTCGAAGGTCCAGAACTACGCCCGCTAGATACCCATCCACTTTGTTCACTTAAGCTTGACGTTGAATTGCTTCTACTTCTCTTTTCTTCTTTATTAGAAAAGTTTTCGGGTGGTAATAATTTGAAATCTTTGTCAGCAATGTCAAGCGGTGGAGATTCAAATGCTGGAGGTGGTGCTAAATTCGGTAATGATTCTGATCCAAATGTGTTATTTATATTAGGTTCATCTAAAACAGACGTAGCACTTCTGCAGTGGCGTAAAAGTTCGGGTCCTTGATCTAAACTATACGGTACACTTACTGACGATTCCAATCTCCTTAACTCGAACGGTATGCTATCGCTGCTGGAAGATGACGCTGCTTCAGACATGAGTTGGGTCATTTTCTCGGAAGGTTTATGTTTGGAACGTTTTTCTGGTTTTCCACTAGATCTTCCACTCTTTGGTGTGGCTATGCCGGATTTAGGTGTTTGTCTTCCTGATTTTGGAGTGGCCAAACCTGATCTCGGGGTGATAGCTCCTGATTTGGGAGTTGCTTTGCCTGACCGCGGTGTCCCTCGATCAGACTTAGGCGTGCTACGATCCGATTTAGGCGTACGGTCTGACTTAGCACTGTCTCTTGATCTGATTGAATGATGACTATTTAGGGAATCTCGACTTGAATTCATCCTAGAGTTTTCTTTCGTGCCATGATTCAATTTAGATTCTTTAGACCGGCTTTTCTTATGCCTCACTGAAGGCATTGTCGAATGTGGCGTTGACGGCGGGGTTTTCGAATAGGTCGATTTTGAAGTTCCGTCACTGCTTCTGTCTAAAGTCATTACAAATCCGCTGTCATCACTACTCTTGCTCGACTTCTTTTGGTAGTTCTGAATTAAACTGCCGGTATTGAAGTCGTAGCTCCAATCGCCTTTTTGTAGATAGTAGTTCAACTCGTGCCGTAGTTGATTCCTAGCCGCTTCCATATCAATCTGCGGGGTCTCCATATTTTGATGAAACACGTGAGTAGAGTTAGATCTATGAACATGTTTATTAGGAACTAAGCTAGTTTGATCAGTCACTTGATTTTTTCCACTAACCGGTGGGTAAGAATTACGTGGAGGCAACATAGGACGGGGTAAATTTACACTGTAGCCTCTTTGAAATTCTAAAGGATTACGAATATAATTCACTTGCGGAGTACCCTGATTACCGAAAGTATAACCGTACACTTGATTAGGATTCGATCGTCCGTCGTACTTATATCCTACGTTATGAAATACTTCATTGTTTATTCCGTGCGGGTTTATATTAGGATTAAATGGATTTTTGTACTTTTCTCTGAATTCACTTATGTTTCTCCTATAGTCGTCTCCTTTTGATCCACATCTGGTCGTAGTGTTGGTAGGGTAAGCGGTGGTAGTGACGCTGCGAGGTAAGGTGCTAGGTTTTGGCATTTGCTGCGGCGGTAGATAAGGTTTAGGAGGATAGTTAACTGAAGTATTGGAACTATTTCGCACATTTTTCGCCAGTAATTGTTGCGAATTATTAAGTGGTGTCATTTGTGCAACTCTCAACTGGTCGAGTGATTTGCTATGCCTGGCAGGAAGAGTGCTAACGCCGCTGGTGATCTCATGCTTTTGATGGAACACCTCGTTTGAATCACTTGGATCTTTTGCCTGTCGAGATATGTGGTTGCTCTTTGTCACCTCTAGAAGAGTGGAAGCGGAGTATCTCGACATTTGCTGGCCTTGTTGAATGGAGCATGAGGCGAAAGCGTTGTTAGGTGGGAGTTGGATTTCACTGATTTGGTTATTCTGCACGATGTACCTGTTCCTTCCTGTGAGTTCTACTTGGTTGGGTGCTTTATTTATTTCGAGGACGGCTTGTTTGATTAAGTTCCTCTTGGGGGAGCCACTTGCAGATTTTTGGGGGGTAATGGTGAGTGTCGCTTGTACCACGCTGGAGCCTGCGCTGGACTTGGGCGATTTAAACTGCGGCTCCAACACGTCCATGATTGTTTTGGGTAAAGTGAGCGTCACTCTTGACGCCTCGGACGAAGGTCTTCGTGAATCCATAAGCGAGGTAACACTACAACCACAGTCTTCACCAAGCGGTTCCGTGCATAAAAATGGATCTGAAACAGATGTAGACCGTTAATTCAGAAGTCGCTGACATTACAAAATTACAGAAAGTGTATTAAGTAAATATGAATAAAAAAACTTACCACTTCCAGATTTACTAGCATTCGAATTCAAAAATGAACGTCGTCTTGCAAACTCTGCGGTATCCTGGTATCTGTAATCAAATGAACATCATTCCATGGTTGATCAGAGAGAAAACTTTACAATATAGAAGCTAGAATCACAAAATGACAATCAGCAAAATGGAAGAAGTCTTCAAAATACCCGATTGATCACTAGACACTTAAGGGTGGATGTATGATAACTTACCGGTCTTCGAAGATGATTGGCATGATGTGAGGATCACCATCGAGCGCGATACAGTGAACCGGCAGGGGCGGCAGCAACGCCAGGTAGCGCGAGCGCCGGGCAGCCTCGCCCACGCTCTGGTAGGACTGGTAGTTGCTGTCGTAGCAGCCCGCCAGAGAGTGCCGCGGGTTGTCTAGCACGAAGAAGCATTCCGAGAAGCGTTTGATGCTGTCATAAAAAGAATTGGGATTAGAAGTGACAATTTTTGGCGTTTTTTGGGCCTGTTCATTTGGGATGGGAGCATGGAGTCCGAGCTTGAATAATATGATTATTACAAACATATGTAGCCAGGAATGTGTAGTGGGACGATGGAATGACATGTCTATCAATTTTACTAAAATATTGAACAGCACGAGTGTCATGGTCTCAACAATGCACAACATTTATCTATCAATGTATGACATGTATACTATGTATTTTTTAAATATCATTTTCGTATCTTCCATGAGAGGATGCCTGTTCTTAGCAGTGAGAAGCATATAGGCTAATGATGATGATGATGCTGGTGATGATTCTGTTCTTATCTTTAACATGTAAGAAGGCTAAAGACGACGTTCCTTGTTTATGAGTGACTTGCCCGCGATGTTGTGCGCCACGCCCGTCGCGTTTACGCTTACCGTAACGCGTGGTGGCGCGCGGCGAGCGCGTGGTGCACGTGCGGCCGGTCGGAGGTGTGGTGCAGGAAGGCGCGCCAGCGCAGCGTCACCTCCGCGCACAGCCGCGCAATGTCGTGCGCCGCGCCCATCGCCCATTCCTCCTCCTCACCCGCCTCTGACTTCTGCAACGAAATGAGTAACTGCTCATCTAAATGTCCTTCGAAACGGGCAGAAGGTTTAAGATGTTAACGGTTACTTTTGACTCGAAATAAATATGCCAAGCTTATACAGTGGCAGAGACAAGAACAGAATGGCGATTACTCCACCGACAAGAGCCCGGCTCTTAAGTTTATGATGATACAGTTAAATTCAAGATACGCACTATGAGTCCAGTTCACGGCTACTGAAAAAACTGGATACTATGCGTAAAGACGCATTTTACTTCTTTAAACTTTAATAGGTACGCATGTCTATATACGTCCCGCTGCCAGGCATTTTTTAATTAGCATTTTTTTTCCGATTTCTGATAATCAGAATCGTTAATACTGACGATCCTCATATTAAGAAAAAGTGTCCCAATTATTCCATTGCAGATCGTCACATTTTTGGATGCCGTCTTTTTTACATATAGTCGTGTGACGCACTGGAAGAAAAAAATTACATAGTAAAAATTGGGACTATATTTTTCTTGGACCCAAAAAAAAATCTGCAGAAATAATAACATGTACCTAGCTAATCTTTTATTAAACCGCTGATTTTAAAAATAAATACAAATCAATTTACATTCTGTCCGGTGACGATGTTGCAAAAGATTGCATTAACCTTGCCAAGATCGCTAAGATCCTTGATCCGCTGTGCGACTTCACCGACGATGGAGTTGGAGGAGCTCTCCTCCGGAGTCAGCAAGGCGCCGGTGGAGCCGCAGATGGATAGGGCGTTCTGGAGCCCTTCCAGAGAACCCAGCAGAATCCCACACACTTCAGCGTGGACTTGTCTGAGAATACAGATAAATGTTAGTGCTGTGGTGATAAGTGTTGGAAGAAAACCTACACGATACCGTAACGCACATTGGACAACCACTTTGGCTTAAATTACCGGGTTTAAATACGCTGTGTTGAGAGCAAGGGCATTTGTCTGTAGCTGTCAACTCAACTTATCCTCAAATCAATAAAAGTCGGAAAGGTCAAGTCAAATCAATAAATAGTGTCGGTTTACCATCAGGCGAAACCATCGTAATAAAAAAACTACGTCGTACGTAAGGACTTTAAAAGTCATCGAACTACGTGGGAGAGCCATTTCTCCAAATACACATACCGGTGCCAAAATTGTACGTGCAGTTTGGTACGAAAATACACTGTCAAATAGTCATTGCACTGAAATTCCTTTGGTATTTTATCAAGTCACTGTGCTTGTACTTAGTGAATGGAGTCACCTGGCATGCGCTATTTTGCTGGAATTTCCGCCGGCACACTTGGCAGTGGAGCCAAACAGCACATTTTCCAGGCTCCCTGACGCGGTGAAGTTGGAACCCGCATTCTTCATCAGCTTGCCCCACTGTTTGCTTGATCGTGGTGTACTGAAAAGTTAGTGGCAAGGTTAATGGAAACGCTTACGATTCCATTGACTATTTCGGTATTTTTTTTTTTTTTTATTACTTACATAGCCTTTGCCTGCGACTTTATCTGCGTATACTCGTTAATGGCCTAAAGGGACTTATACTACCTACGTCTAATATATAAAATCTAATAGGCAATACGATATTAGACTTCCCTCAGAAGCAGCATTAATTATCGCTCTCATAAAAAAATCCTTCTAGCGTCTCTTAAGTAACCCTTTTTACCCCTTTAAGGGATGATTTCCGGGGTAAAAAAAAACTATCCTATGTCCTTCCCAGGGCCTGAAATCATTTCCATACCAAATTTCATCTAAATCGGTTCATCGGTTAAACCGCGCGTTACTTTCGCATTTATAATATTACTTAGTATTGATTAATGTAATACGATTATTCAAATTTCTTACCAGCTTTGTACGTAATGCATGATGCTTTTCCTTGCGGGCAGACATGAAAGCAAGCGTCAAGTGTTAATTGTATCAAATATTATAGAGACTAATTCAAAGATCAAATAAACTAAGTACCAATTTGATGTTAAGGCTCAGATTGCATGCTTATTCCTATCCGGTATTTTTTCCCGTAGATTGTTATATAACATAATAAGTATAGAGACTGCGTAGCTGCATATATTATGTAAAATTAAGGTTCACCGAGTATCATCACCCAATTCGGAATGATTTACAATAGATGACGTTACAGTAAGAAACTGGATTAGCGTATATCAAAAAAAAACTTGCTGAAAACACCTTTCCCACGGGCCAAGCTAAATTTCGTTTTATGTCAATGTCAAGTGAAAGTTAACAGGGAAAACCTTTTGTGGCTTAGTAAATTATATTCGTAAGGTTCATTGTCTAAGTAATCCGATGTTTGACAAGATACGAACAGAATCTTGCTACGCCCTCTCAGGGCCCATATATGGATTCAATAATAGTACAGTAAATAAAATCATTCCTTTTCTTACCGTCGCGTCGCCTCTAGTGTTCTTTTGCGTACGACAGCTACATTTGATGGGATGCTCCGTACATCCTGAGAACCGAACGGAGTGAGTCAGCCTACCCGGCATGGGTATTTAATAATGAAGGAAACAGTCACTTACTTGATGTAAGGTTGATGCAAAGCGACTAAACTGGTATGGATAGTGATGGAGACGGCCGAGAGATGGAAATAGTCGAAGAGCACCGGCAGATGGTAATGCAGGCCCTGTGCGGGCTGGAAGTGCAGTTTCAGCACGCGGCAGGACACTGGGGCCAGGGTGCTGGACTGGGCTCCCTCGCTGCACCACAACTCCACGCCGAGGCTCCATTCCGCGCGCTCCAGGGAGTCTTTTAAGTTGCGGCTGTCAACTGTAATTTAAACAATGGTTTGATTCATTAATGGGTCATAATTCATCATTAACTTCTTGCCCTTATCCCATTTACTTGGGGTCACTTACTTCCTTCCTCTTCATATCGCCCCTCACAGATAAAGTATTATGTTATAACTAAGCCATACTGTTACTGTGAGTGTGAGAGACGGAACGAAGATTAAACATATTATAGAGCGATTTGAGGGCTAGTTATTTGCGCGAGACAGACACTCACGAAAGAAAGAGGATTCTTATTTTATTTACATTATCTGGAAGGTGCAGTGAGAGATGCATTTGGTGTTAGAGGCACCAAGGAATAGAACCTGGCCAAGCTAATGAGCTCTAATATATGCATGATGTCCTGCAGCGTCCTCTACATGATTTCTATACATGATCTACAGAATGCGTGGGACGCGGCCAGCCTGCCGGTGAGCGACACGTTGGCGGCGAGAGGACCGATGTGCAAGGAACAAGCACAGTGTAAAGAGTTGGTTTATAGACTGTGGAACAAGTAAGGCCGAAACGCACTGACAGCGGTGGCGGAGCGGCGCGGTGCGGCGCGGAGGCCGTACCGGTTGTAATGGTCGAGCTAATATGAAACGATCCGCACAGAGCGGCGCGGCGCGGCGCGGTTTTCTGTGCGGACCCTTCCATATTAGCTCGAACATTACAACCGGTACCGCTTCCACACCGCGCCGCGCCGCCCCGCCACCGCTCTCTGTGCGTTTGCAGCTGTACTCACCAAAGATAAGGGGCTCAAAGTAAGTACATTTTACTTTACATGATCTTGAAGGTGCAGTGGGAGCGTTGGTGTTAAAAATATTAAGTAACTCACCAAGCAAATGAGCTCTAAAATGCACGATGTCTCTCAGCGTGACCTCCTCATTCCTGTACATGATCTGGAAGGCGCGGGACGCGGCCAGCCCGCCGATGAGGGACGCGTTGGCGGCAGGGCGGCCGGTGCGCGCGGCGCCGTTGCCGCTCGACACCGAAGCCTCGATGTGCACGGGGACCTTTGGGGACACGCGGAGCCCCACGCGGACTTGGTATAGCCTGAAGTGTTAGATATTGAGGTTGTAATTTATCTGCATTACAAAATTCTAGTATTTAGTTCAAATACAAGTGGCAGTGTTTTCTTGAAGGGGATAGTGACGACCTCATCCTATCTCTTCCTTACGCTAGTACCGCACCAAGGAAACGGATAAGCGGTGTATGTTTTTGGCTTATCCCCTTTAGACCTGAATTTTGGTAGCCAGCAGAGACTTCAAACACGAAACCTATTCAAGTAACCATGACCATGACCAACACATTGGTTGCCGTTGAAGCGATATCGTGTCCTAACTAAGTATATGGAATATTTGCGGCTCGGCAACTAATAACATAATCTTTTTACGGTGTAATATTTAAATAAGCGATTTGACAAATGAAGAAATACGGTTATTTATGTAAGATTTTCTATTAACAATTCCCGTGGGGTTGGGGGTCGTTGTTGTTACACGTGACTCCCGGGTGGTGCTAAAAGAACAACAAACTCGGCAGCTGCACTGTTCCTTCTGAATCTCGCAGCGCACACTGGAACCCTAATATAGGCGAAATCGATACGAATACGAACCAATATGAATAATAATGCGATAAGAGGCTCTCCCAAGAGCCCGTTGACAAAGGATGTCGGACCTTCAGTCCGCATCTGCCAACTTAACATAGAAGGTATAAGCCGATCTAAATCTGACTGCCTGGCTAAAATTATTAATAATTTGGATATTGACGTAGTGTTACTACAAGAGACACATGCTGCAGATGAAATACAACTCGCTCGCAGAGGAGACCTTGCTGGCTATAACCTGGTAGCAGCCACGTATCACGCTCAGTATGGTACAGCTATTTACGTTCACCACTCCATTTTGGATTCCACTGTTAGCATCTCCAATAATATTGAGCACGAGAACATTACCGTGACCGTGACCTCAATCGAGATGGGCGAAAATGAGATATGCAATATCTACAAACCACCGAATAGCCAATGGCCGAAGCCTGCATTACCGGAGCTCGCACATCCTTGCGTTTATGTGGGAGACTTCAATAGCCATCATACATCCTGGGGCTACAAGGACATCGATGAGAACGGCAGAGACATTATAGAATGGGCGGACAAGACAAATTCTTTTCTTGTCCATGACAACAAAACCAGAGGCTCTTTTAAATCTGCTCGATGGGGCCGAGATTACAACCCTGAGCTGGTCTTCGCCTCAAAGGATCAGTATGGTTTACCACTGCCTGTAAAAAAGTCTGTACTTCCTGATTTTCCGAACAGTCAGCACCGACCTATCCTCCTGGAAATTGGATTAAAAATCCCCTTGGTTCAATGCTACCCAGGTCCTTGATGGAATTTTCAAAAAGCCGACTGGAAGCAATACGCCATAAAACTGGACGAGAGAATAAGATGGATTGAACCTTTGGCAAAAAATTACGACCGTTTTAAAAAACTGATTATCTCGACAGTAAAACCGTGCATTCCACGAGGGTACAGGAAACAGTATGCCCCATGCTGGAACAGTGAGACTGAGAAGCTCTGGGAGGAGTTTCAGGAAACTGCCGACAGAAATACGGCTCACCAACTTATAAGGTCTTTGGACGAGGCCCGTCAGGAAAAATGGGAACAGACAGTTCAAAGGATGAACTTCACACACTCAAGTCGTAAAGCATGGTATCTTTTGAGAAGACTAACTTCTGGCCAAACGACCCATGGCTGCCAACCAAAAGTAAGCGCAAATGCCATTGGGAACCGAATAGTCGAGCTCTCAAAAGCGCCAAGTCACAAACTCCACACCCGTCAAGTCCGCAAGAATCTGAAGCTGGAAAAATCCCAGGCCACTCCAGATGACAAATATAGCGGCCCTGTAACCATGCCATCACTTCTGCAATCGCACACATCAACGTAAACAAGGCCTGCGGAGAAGACGGCATTTTCCCAGAGTTTCTGAAGCACAGCGGCGCGCGGACCCAATTATGGTTGGCAGCATTATATACAAATATTATACAATATGGAAAAATTCCACCCAAATTGAAGACATCAAAAGTCGTCGCTGTACTTAAGCCTGAAAAACCCGAGGATAGGGCAAACAGCTATCGCCCAATAGCACTACTCAGTGACATCTACAAGCTATTGGAACGCCTGATCTATAATCGAATATCGGATACTATCCTCGCAAAAATCCCGCAAGAGCAGGCTGGCTTCAGGCCAAAACGAAACTGCTGTGACCAGGTTCTCGCCCTCACAACACATATCGAGGCAGGTTTCCAATCAGGGTCAAAGTCCTCTGCAGTATTTATAGACCTGACAGCTGCATACGATACTGTGTGGCGACAAGGATTGCTCTACAAACTATTAAAAGCCGTTCCATGCCTCAGAATATTCAGAGTAATAGAAGATGCTCTTACCAACAGACCGTTCCAAGTCCACCTGGGCCATCTGTCAAGTAAAGTGAGGATTCTAAACAATGGTTTGCCCCAGGGATCTGTGCTCGCTCCCCTGCTCTTTAATCTTTACATCCACGACATACCTGACACGATTTCGCGAAATTTCGGCTACGCTGATGATCTGGCTCTAGTAACCCAGAACAAAATCATGGAGGCAACAGAAACCGTTTTAGAGAGAGACTTGGAAGCTATGGACGAGTGTTTTCAGCACTGGCGCTTATGCCCAAATGCCAACAAGACTGAGGTTGCTGCTTCCACCTTTCCAACAGATTAGCGAACAAACAGCTGAAAGTTAGGTTTAGAGGTACGGTCTTGCGTCACAATTTCAGTCCAAAATATTTGGGTGTGACTCTCGACAGGAGTTTGACATACAAGCACCATCTTGATAAATTGTCTGGAAAACTCAAGACTAGGAACAACATAGTCCAGAAATTAACAGGTACATCATGGGGTGCCAGTGCTGGCTGCCTAAAGACCACTGCTATGGCCCTTGTCTACTCGACGGCAGAACAGAATACTGTGCACCTGTGTGGATGAACAGTGCACACGTGGCCAGAGTAGATGTTGAGTTCAATCACACAATTCGGATTATATCAGGCTGCATCCTGCCGACACCTACCCATTGGTTACCCGTCCTCAGTAACATTGCACCACCGGACATCCGCAGACAAAAATGTCTAACGCGGGAACTCACCAAAATGTCCGGAAATACCCTGCTGCCCATTCATGAAGACCTGTGTAGCATTTCTAACACCCGCCTTAAATCCCGAAACCCGCCAGCTAAAACTTTTCATACATACGACCCAGCGTGGAAGGATAGCGAAGTGTGGATGAAACAATGGGAATCCCAGCAGCACAATATCAACAATACCATCTTTGAGCTTAAGGTTGATGAGCGGCCCAAGGGTTTTAATGAAAATCGTCAAATTTGGTGCAGTCTGAATCGCCTGAGGACTGGCATCGGAAACTGCGCATACCTCTGGCACAAGTGGGGATGGAGCGAGTCACCGGCGTGCGACTGTGGAAACCCGGAACAAACAATACACCATATAGTATTCGAGTGCCCGAACACCAAATACAACGGATCAGCTGAGGACTTTAAGGGCCTGACAAAGGAAGCGAGCTTTTATCTGCAGAATTGTAAATTTTAATCTTTAATTGCAAATGTATATATATGTAACCAGTGTGTAATCGCCATACGATAAATAAATAAATCCCCAAAAACGTTGAAAATCTAAAGGTGTTTGGATACCATCGTATAGTTAATCGCTTCTAAGTTCAAAATCAATTTCCAGCATGTTGGTTGCATCGATGAGATACAATTTAACTGCCCATAAAATGAATCTCTAGCCGTCTATAATAGGTATGTCGTTTAAGTATCTACAAGACTCGATATTAATCAATGACTTGAACTTTAACCCGATGGACTAATAACTGAACTAACAACTGAGGTCTGCACCAAATTGAAGGGCAATGCAATCAACACAAATTCTTTCCGCGTTCCAATCAACGTCAGAAAACACGGCAAATACACTAATAGATGGGAGTCTCTCGGGAAATCAAGTACAGCGCCGTGTCAAGAGCTGCAGCGATGAAATGCACCGTGCATAATTTATTACTGCAGAAATGCAAACTAAGTACAATCTGCTTTCCAAAATTGGAAATTTCGCTGCCTCATAATCTGACAGGCGGGGCTCCGCCGAGCCGGGTTGGTAAACGTTTAATAAGCTCCTGTTTCCTTCATGTTTCAACAAGATTTTAAGGGAGATTTGCTCTGTTTATTGCAGCAATTGAATGTTTTTTTTCTGTTTAAGTAATAATTGAAATTGCAGTGGGCCAGGTAGTCAATTAAAACGTAAGCCAAAGATAAACAGTAGTGCGCAGTGGAGTCATTTGTATCCTGTTTTTATTGCCCTTGACTTCTAATATATTTCATTGACTAATAATTTCATAATTTTACAATACCTTAATTTAATGTAAGTACGTTCGATGTCATCAAGTTCTATTAAATGACATCATTCATCAAGCTATTTATATTCTATGTCGTGTATGCATACATATTACATACAATGCCATTAAAGAACTTGAAGAAATCGACACGTTAGTAATCAGGCAGGCAATTGCGTAGGTAATTTCGCTAACGCGCGAACACACATCAACTGTCATTGTCGCCTTCAAGACAGTTGATATGTTCGAAAAGTTACACAATTACTCTCCAAATCTTTAAAAGGCCATGATGTCATTCAGATTTTAAAAAGGCGTTTTTCCTGTGGTCGATATTTGGGTGGTTTTCAATGGGCATAGCATTGTTGCCGTTATATCGCTTCTCGCTGTGGATAAGACATCCGTCACTCTCGCACTTGCATATTCGTTAGAACGTGACTGATGAGTGATGTCTTAAGGCCTCCACCCACCGGACGCGTGTGCTGCGCGTGTGCTGCGCGTGTGCTGCGCGTGTGCTGCGCGTGTGCCGCGCGGGTGCTGCGCTGCAACTGCGCGGGTGCTGCGCGTGTGCCGCGTTCGATGTGTGTTTGAAGTGTAGTTTCAATGCTTTACAACTTGCGCGTGTGCCGCGCAGCACACGCGTCCGGTGGGTGGATATTCACCATTACCTACATAAAATGAAGACTTCAATTGAAACAAATGATACCTGTTCGAAACTTAAGGCTGCACCGAGGAAATTGTGAAAATATTGCGTTCGTTTGATACATTGCTGTATTGTTATTACTAAAGCTTTAGTTCTGCTATTCCCATATAAGATATTTAAGGATTAACTCTATAAGTCATCCGCTTTAGAAGTACGATTACGTACCTATACTTTCCTCGATAGAAATTAAATCCAAAGTTACCTCTAATAAAGAAAAGATAACATTAGTACGGCGTAAATACTTCACGGAAGGTCAACAGTTTTTGAATAATAACAAAACTTCATGTTTCCTATGACGTATATGCTCTTCATTTTCAAAATATGGATTATTTTAGAAATACAACGGAAATAACTAGATTCGTGCACGTTTCGCCCATTCTAGCTAGAGCCGCCATGCTTCCCCCCTATCCGCTTTAGTCTTGCTTCGGCTGTCGGACGGGGAGGATGTATCGCTTTTGCTTACGCACGGACTTTAAAACTAAACGACGAATTTTGGGTTTTTCACTATGGGGAATAATAACTATAAATCAAAGAATATAAGAGGTTGGCGAAAAAGCAATGCAAGACGCTTGCATAAAGAAAAAGTAAGTAAACTCATTTAACTACAGATTATGCGCCCAGGGAGGGACTGTGCGCGGGTGACAGCTGTACATTCTCGTTCGAAATGAATTTTGATTACGCCGTACTGTCCAAATTTCTAATGTACTAATTTATTTATTGTTTAATGTCATCATCAGCCTATATACGTCCCACTGCTGGGCACAGGCCTCCTCTCACGTATGAGAGGGAACGGGCAGTAGTCCCCACGCTGGCCCAGTGCGGATTGGGGACTTCACATTCACATACACCTTTGAATTTCTTCGCAGATGTATGCAGGTTTCCACACGATGTTTTTCCTTCACCGAAAGCTAACGGTAAATGTGAAAACATATTCCGTACATAAGTTCCGAAAAATTCATTGGTACGAGCCGGCATTCGAACCCACGACCGCCGTTTGACAGCCGCATGCCTAGTGACAGTATTTTACCGATTTAGGTGAAATTTGGTATAGAGATAGTTTGGGTCCCGGGGAAGGACTTAGGACAGTTTTTATCCCCGTAATCATCCCTTAAGGGAGTGAAAAGGGGAGGTGAAAGTTTGTATGGCACTGCTATATAAACGAGCTCCACGCGGATGGAGTTGCTGGCAGCAGCTAGTTAATTATATGTACTACTGCCATGAATTTTTTCACATACCCAGTAGTAGCCATTTAGCCGGCAGGGGAGGACACATGACTCGTATAAAAATTAGGGCTTTAAAGCCCAATATCTCGCAAACGAATCACTGAGTTGAAAAGTGGTTTAAAAACCCTTTAATATTTTTGAACAAGCTAGCCAACGATATCCCACACAATGGATTTAACGAGAAAAAAGAAATTGCATCCCTACTTTGGTGTAGGGGAGATAAAATTTAAAAAAACATGTTTTTATATTACTGTTTTGCCGCCGTGATTGATTTATGGGTATGCTGAATTACAGTTTTCTAATAGTAAGGGTTACTGGGCTAAGCCGAAGACGGACAGACGGACGGACATAGCAAAACTATAGTGGTTCCTTGTTGACTATGGAACCCTGAAAAATGGGGTGCCTACTGATATTTTTACCCTATTTAGCCGTTCTGTTATTTAACATTATTGAGTTAATTTTATTGAGCTATACTATTGTGCTTTGAAAACTATCTTGTCATTCATCGTAGATACTATAACCTACGGACGGTAAATATATAAATAAATAAGAAATTGACAAATCTGCATAAAGGTTTCTCTAAATTTCAATATTATTAATACAATTCTTTGAAATCGTTTGGTTGTCTAATTTTGTAAATATTGGTAGCACCCTCGCTGAAAGCATTTATAGCGCCATTTGCCGCCATTCTTTGCGATCTATGTAGGCGATCGGCGCACAGCTCCAGCCGCCGCGCCGCTCGCTCTTGCCTGTGTGCCTCACGCACACATGCATGGAGCGCATTGAATACCTAAAATCAATTCGCGGCAGAAGCTCGGTGCCCTCTTAACACCATCGTAACATTAGGTACTAACCAATCAATGATTTCGCTATTTAGTAGGTATGTACTTATCTCTATTTGTGCTTATTTGCAAAGACGGCACGTGTCCCCAAATCGTACCAAAGTACGGCTTTGTCGGCGTTACAACAAAGTTGTGTTACGAGTATGCAACTAGTTGTCCCAAGAAACTCCGTGGAACATCAAATTTACTGCTTCGCTTGCCAACTGCGAGTAACAAGGCTCGGGAACTCTACACTTCAGCAGTGCCTTTTCCGGAGGCTACAAGTTTATGGCGCTTTGACGTATGTTGTCTAACTTGTTAGAGAGTTGACACAGGAAGTATAAGCTTTGAGTAGGTTTAGTTTAGACAATGCATGCCACTAAAATAGAGGCAGGTACAGTTACCGGCATCAATACCTGCCGAAACAAAGCCGGCAAAAATATCTGACGTCCTTATGGCATTAGACAAAGAGTCGTGTCAGATATTTATTATATTATATTTATTATGCGTGCTGTGTTGTGGCAGATCTTAGTGATGGTGACATAGTTTGCACATACAATCAAATAACCAATCAATGCTTAATTACGCAGATAAATTGAAAAATGAGTATGTGTGTGTATGTTGTTAATGAGACCGATTGTTCCGATCTCAGTTGATTAATAGCGATGGCAGCATTTCGCCTGTGGCACTTTTCAAGTTTCCGTTAAATTTGAAATTTATTATTGTTCTTGTTTCATTTTCACACAATGAAAAGAGGTAGTTGTTTTCTGTATTTTACTTATGTTTGAACATAAAACAACATAGCCTAGGGCTTATTATTGAAACGGTTTTACTTCTACGTGAGTTAATTAATTATTGACCATATTATGCCATTAGTTCACTATTAAGTTAAGTTAGTTATATATGAATTTAATTTAATTAGTATTAACTAATTACATTAAGTTCTTATAAGTGGGTCACCATCGGCTCCTTCACCGTGGAAGTGCATATTGATTACAATGATTAGGTACTATGAGTAATTATAGTACCTACGTTCTATCATTAATTCATAACGGGACATTAAGTTGAAGCTTGTTCAATTTATGATTTTATGATTGGTCGTCGTGGGTTTATGATACTTTGCAAGACTATGTAACCCTGTTATTACATGCCTGTCAATTCGAAGCAGTCGATGTGACTGCCACGCTGACATTGTTAAATATCCCAAAGTGTTTGAAAACCATGATATACTAATTTGCACAAGTTATATATGATTTAGACCTAGACCTAATAATACTATGCCTAAATACGAAAGTACCTCTGCCTGATTACCTACTTAATCTCCTTTACAATCTTAAACCAGTCAATTGATTTTAATGAAATATTGTACGGATATGGTTTGACTCCCGGCCCTGGAGACGGATATAACATACGCACTTTGTATGCCGGAACTCATTCACTAAGGGGGTCAAATAGGGGTGAAAGTATATGTATACGGGATAGCATTGTTTAGTTATTCTTATGACTACTAAACCGAGTGGAAAAATCTTGTTATCGGAAATCGATATAAGGAATATTTATGGCCGACCCGTCAGCTAGAGACAGGCCTCGGCACGCGATCTAACCTGGATGGATAATCCATTTATTAGTTTAATTAATTAACCTAGCACTTCGTGTGTTAATAAACGTATTACGTTACGTTCATTTCCTTTTCGAACCTCAATAGCTAACTGGACGCGATCCGTTACAGGGATAAGTTCGCCATTGTACCTCTTAACCTGTTTAATATGTATTTTTCTACCTTTTGTCGCGTGCACAATAAAGGATTTACATAGGTCATATACATATAGTACTTTAAAGTAGGTACGCCTTACGTTAGGTTTGCACAAATATCCCATTCCTGACGCAAGTGTAGGACATCCCGGGGATGACACGGGAACTTTTTATTTCTAACGTGACGTAATAACTATTACCCATACTTATGTATTTATTGTTGGACCTAGTCAGATCTCGTTGTTAAAGCTGTATGGTTCTGTTTGTTTTGTATAATACGGGATGAATAATACAACGGAATCTGTATAAAAAAGTAAAATATCAAACGATACAACCAAAACGTAAAATCGTTATGAAAACCTAAACAAAGGTGCTCGCCGCTGGCAGAGGCCGAGCCTAATAAGCTACCACCGGTGGCCAGGGCGACAGAGAGAACCTTTTGACTATACGCGCAGTGTCTAGGAGTCCCTACCGCCTTCCGTATCTGACCCTTTACCTTAGATACTTGATTTTATTTAATAGCCCCATCCCATGAATAGATGTTACTCGAGGATGTTGTCAAAGGCGATAGCAAATATATAATAAGCAGCTATTATGAATCTCATTTTCCTTTGCACCCACGACACTACACGCTTCAACGCTAATTATGAAACGAATAATGTTCGAATTTCGAACAGCCCTTTCATATTGACTCTGTCACTTTCAATTACCGTTGGGAGTCTTATTAATATCCTTCATATGCTAGATGTAGCAGATTTACTTACGCCCGCTTTTGTAACACAGGTACCTACCTGCCCAGTTCAAAAGTCAGTGGCTTCTAAAATACAGCTGTGCTATTTTCGGAAATAAACGTTGTTATTAAATCCTTTATTAGTCTTCCTTCTCAGGTAAAGTTTTTATAATCCAGACTAATATTATAATTGCGAAAGTGTGTGTTACGATATAACCGAGTTCCACGGGGACGGAGTTTGCGCGAGTAACCTTGGTTGAACGCTGTCAACCGAATCTGAGTGTGTCTGAGGCGTGAGTGGTACCGAGCTACTGAGAATTTTACTAAACCTAGCCTAGCTAAGAGAAGTAAATTTTTGGTTGAACTCTGAATCCGCATTAAGCGTCGCCTCTTCTAGAAATATTTGTGAGTAAAAGATGTTATTTATAAACATAGTCCTCTATTGGCAAGAGAAAAGACGGTTTTTTTTAACTGACAATGATCCGACTATATGTCACAGAATGCATAATTGTAGTAACTTGCGTACAGTACGCTTACCATGAGTTTGACAATGGCGGCTTACGCTAACGAGTATCGAGTTTTCTCTCTGTGCATCTCTATTGCACTTTGACAGTACGAGCGGGATGCACAGATAGAAAACTCGATACTCGTTAGCGTAAGCCGTCATTGTCAAACTCATGGTAAGCGTACAGAAGGCCCAACAAAACCGACGTTTGGCAGGAATGCCGCTCAACCGTGGTAGGGTGAATTGAATGATCACCTCAGAGTTGCGAGAGCAGAGTTTAGCCGAAGCGACAAGTGGCACAGACCTGCTTCTATTCCTCATCATCTATTTCCGGTATGTAAATTTAACTTCGTAAAAAACATTCATTATTTTAACCTTCCACCTCTCTCCATCCATCCACTCTGTACCGAATCAAAACATGGCAGAGAACAACTACGAGCATATCGCATGCTCTGAATACAACTTTTTGCTTGTTTTATGGTTTTAAACAAATATATTTCTCTTAATAATTTACAATTCATTTACACATAAGAATAGAAGTACCTAATTAAGTTAACATTATATGTGTGCGCATTTACAATCACACAAAAATTTACTAAATATTAGAAATACACAGACAAACGGATTGTCTTTCTTTTTGACAGCATTTACTCTTACAGTTTCACTCCTACAATACTATCTACACGGTGGGAATGAGTAACCCGCCAAATTTTAACCACGCATTCCTTAGGTCATTAGGAGCAAAAAATGTCATATGAACCTCCGTCAAATCCGGCGTAGTTTTGAAGATATTTGCAATTTTCATGTCAACTATTTGTCGTGATTACTAAGTGCATTTAGCTCTTTTGATTGCGACGTTGCTACCGATGTTGGCCAGTTCCGCGTCGCTATTGACAGATAGCAAAGTGCCAGCTAACACTCCCAAAATTGATCCTTTTTTGAAAAAAAAATCGTTAGCGTTTTATTAAACGGGTGAATTTCCATGGAGTAGCGATAGTTATCCAAGTTTTATTTACATAAACCGACAAATCAAGAAAAAAAAAATTTTTTTTGCTGAATTTGAGTTAGTAATTTAATATTTTTTTTTACTCCTAATGACCTCAGGAATGCGTGGTTAATATTTGGCGGGTTACTCATTCCCACCGTGTATATCTATATTGCAAAACACTTCAAACAATAGCCTATCTTCCTAACGCCATAAAACATATATTATCTGCACTGAAAATATAACGTCATGTACGAGTACCTGTCCCTCTCGACCCAAATCAATTCAGGTGGTGGGCGGCGAAGGCGAAAGGTGTTTGCCGCGCTGCCATTTGGCTTCATTGTACGTCGATAATGTATTAAGATTGGATGTCTGGTTTAATTATCGGGCGATAGTTTTATCTACTTATTATTACATGTAATGTGTCATAAAATGCCGACATTTTACTACAGTACAAGATAGGTAATTGGTTAACATTAAAAAACTTACTTACCTAGTAACTAGCTTCTGCCCGCGACTCCGTCCGCGTGGAATTCGTTTATAGCGAAGCTCCATTCAAACTTTCACCCCCCATTTCACCCCGTTAGAGGATGATTTGGCGCCTGTGAGTCGGAAACGATAACCGCAAGTTAAACAAAGATGGCAGCGGTCAGTCTTTGGATGGGTGACCGCCTGATGTTTGAGATATAAATTAGCGTTTCCGTGCTTTGGAAAGCACGCCAAGCAGTTGATCCCGGCTTCTGTCTATGACAGTAGTTGTCAAGCCGAGTTAGAGGCCTTCGAGCGGCTTAAGGGGGCGTTTCGGAGCAGCGCCGCGCGAAGTTTAGGTTTTTAGCGCTACTCACACAACGATAGAGGCTCGCGCACCGCACACGCACACATGCACGTATACACAGTGGGGCGTCGGACTTTGACTCGCCAACAAAATTGTTACTTTGGATTTTGTTACCAAATATAAAAATTGTTATGTCAAATATAGGTATTTCATCTTAATACCTACCAACGTTCGCCCGAACCGAGCGCGCAGCCTATCTAACTATGTGGACAGTTGTTTTGTTCGACCGAACGGCTTATAGTTAAAGCAATGACGCGTAATTCAATGTTGGAGAGGCAACCAGATGGCTAGCGGTATTTGAGCTCCCGAAGTGTTGTGGAACCACCCTGTGCAACCCGAATTGAGCCAACTGTGACTGGTTCGGAAATAGGAGAAGGGTTGTAAAAAAAAATGTTGCGTGGCAACCGATTGAAACGCGGTAGCCTGAAAGTGGTGTACGCTGTCTATATAGTGGAATTTTTATGCCATCCCTCCTAGTGTGACCGGAGCCAGTAAACAAGCGAAGAAAAAAAAAATTGGCAGGCAACCGCTTGAATACAAACGCGAAATTCGACAAAATGGGAATACGCCAAGAATACGCGCAATAAAAGGTTTTGCAATCAATTGCCATGGACAATTTTTGCTTGGGAGGGACGGTTGCCTCTCCGACATTGAATTACGCGTCATTGCTCTGAATATTAGGCGAGGGCGATTTTTGCCATATGTATGTAGGAGGGTCGGGCGGAACTGGTGGAGATTCATTATTTTCCCCACTCTCGTTAACCATGATATTTCACGAAATTAAAGTCGATCTACACTCTTTAGGTTTAATCAGTTTGATTAGAATTACAAATAGCACGAAATAATCATAAACCACTCGGATGAAAACAGATTACTAATTCTGTAACACGGAACGTGAGGAGATTCATTATTTTCCCCACTCTCGTTAACCATGATATTTCACGAAATCGAAGTCGATCTACACTCTTTAGGTTTAATCAGATTGATAAGAATTACAAATAGCGCGAAATAATCATAAACCACTCGGATGAAAACAGATTACTAATTCTGTAACACGGTGATAAAGTCGGCGGAAGGTTGGGAGCACAACCGCACTACAGCTCGCGTCTCATTCCAAAGTGAGTTGCTTGTCAACGTGTTTCCCACTCCACCTCCATGTGACAGCTGTCAGATTATATGATTATAAATAATGTAAGTATGAGGAAAAAATTGTCCGTTTCCGGAACATCGCCGGCCGCTGCCGCTGCACGCTCGCTACGCTCGCTGGGCTCACACCCTGTAGGTTCGCGGTTCTTCCTAACACTCCTCCTCGCTTCGCTCGTCGTTGTGCCTACACTGACCTGCCTCAGAATCCAACAAAAAATATTGTGCTAACTATACGTTACTAATAATAGTAATTATCATAATTCCAAAGCAAAGTTTATATTTTTCCAAATGACATTTGACGGTTGGTTTCTTGCCTAAGCAAATCATTTACTTCATAATTATTTGCCACATAAAAGTTTGTTGTAGTATTGCATTATAAAAATGTTGCCTGCATAGTGCGAAGTAAAGTTATGCCAACGATTGATTTACCAAATGAAAATTCTGCGAAAATTTGGTTGCGAAGTGAAATTTAAAGAAACATATTTCGTCGAAAAGGCAGTAAACCATTTTGGCCCTATAGTTAAATATCGAACTCACTAACAAAATTTCACAAGAATCTGTTGAGAGATGCGACCTATAGAGGTGACAGCCGGACAGACGGACATACGAAATCATTTTTCCACTTTAGTTAAATATCGGACTCGCTCACAAAATTTCACGAGAATCTGTTGAGAACTGCGACCTATAGAGTATAATTAGATGTCAATTACATCTAATTATACTCTATAGGTGCTAATTACTACCCAATCCTTTTTTATGATCAAACCGAGGAAGCATGTTGTTAAGTTCTACGCACAGTTCTACCTGATTTAAATATGTTAATCAATGAACATAAGAATAATTTTCGTTTGAACCACTGTGTACTCATTTTGCGTAGTACACGGTTCGATCGCAATCTGTCAATGCGGCGCCTAAGCGACATGGTCTCGCTCCGGAGGCTCGCGGCCGACTGAACGCGGCCGCCGCGAGCGGTCGCACTTGTAGTGAGCCGGCCGCTCCATACTAATTCGTATGAAGAATTAGAGCGTAAAAATTGGGCATCTTTGTGATACTTTTACACGAAATAAGTATATATTTGTTAAGAAATGAAGATTGCAAGGATTTAACTATAGTTTTAACTTTATTATTCATTTAATAATTCTTGATACTTACGACTCAGTTGTTACAATACGGGAGTGCGTTTTACACGTTTTTAGTGTTTTTCAGAATTTTTTCTACACTTACCTATAAGCATTATCTTAAATTCGAATGATTCAAGAGGAAGTAACATTCATTGGCTAGCTGTGTAATATTTTTCAAGGTTGTGGAACATCGTTTACTATATAATTCTCTTACATTCCCGACCCTCGATTGCCCCCTGCCGGCCCTTAAGAACTTCTAACAGTCGAGTTGCCCACTCACTTGACAAAGGGGGACAACTGTTACTCGCGTCCGCAGGAGCAACCTACCACAACCCTGCATATGTCCCCTGTTAAAGGCCAAAATAATATGCCATACGATTAAATAAATCAAATTTCATCAAAATCGATTCAGCGGTTTAAGCGTGAAGAGGTAAAAGACAGAGAGACAGACAAACTTTGGCATTTATAATATTATATAGTATGGATTAGTATTTGCTTGAGACTTTTTCGGTATGCGGAATTGCGGAGTCTCACCCAGGTGGTCTCACATTGCGGATGTTTTCTGGGATAAAAAGTAATCATGTTTTTCCCTGAGAGTGAAACTTTTATACCAGATTACATCAAAGTTTTATTAAATCATGCCTATTAAACAGACGGGAGCCTATTAGACAAGACCGGCGAAGCTACTTTGCTTTAGAATATTATATTTGTATATTAAGTATATACTATAGTATTTTTCACAATCGTGTTATAATAGAGAGCTTTTTAGTGCTGAGTGGCCTAAGTAAGGTACGAGAATAAAAAGCTTGATTATGACACTATTGTGAACAATACTTTTTCTACGAGTCAACTGAACTAATTAAACAAACTTGGTATCTATTGAAAACGAAGTGCAACCAACGACTTTTTCATTTTTGTGCGTTGATGTCTATTTACCTTTTGACTTTCTCATGACGGCGTCCTATTGGTCAAATCCATTATAGTTCAGTAAAGGCGCCACGTGATTGGTCAATTTCATTTTAGTTGTGTCAACAGTTATGAAATGTTGAGTTGGGACCTTCATAGTAAAAAGTACGTGATTTAAGTTTGGTGTACGAAGTCTTAATTCAAACATTAAGGTCGACGAGTATAAAAAGTAGTATTTCGTTATTTGACCGACGGTCAATTCAGCAACTTTTTATGAAATGTCTACAACGCGTTGTTAGTAGGTAAGGTAAGGTGAGGTATAGTGAACTACAAACTACTGACGTCATCCTTTTCTGTAGTCAATCAGCATCCTTTAGCTCTTTATGTATTTGAAATCTATGACAGCAAAAACGATTTGATACAACAAGTTTGATATTCACCGAGTATTTATAAAGTTTAGTTTGTTGGTGACTACCTATTTTTTTTTGTAACCTGTTTGTCTCTCTTGTTGTGGTGCAGTAAAGAGTATTTATTATTATTATTATTATTATGTTGGTACCGAATGTAAAGGGTATTATAAAAAATACGTATTTTCCGAAAACTATACGAAAACGACGCGTGAGGGCAGGAACGATGTCGCCCAAACGTGCACACGGGCATTGAATAGATTATTGTTTGTGTTATGTATAATCCCATCAAAAACATAAATGTGAAAGGCTGCCAAGTTCGATACTATGGGAATGCTTCGGCTATAAAAGAAGTGAGATCTGAATAAGTACCAAGTTCCATAAAAATACCTCAAATCATAAATAGTTATAGGAATGCACACTTGACAGTACTTTTTAATGATGTTACTTGGCAAGTTTTCACACACCACACACCTTTTCAATGCAATGAATCGACACCTTTGTACTGCAATGTGTCAAGTATATAATTTTCTATTAAAACTTGCCAAGTTAATTCATTAAAAAGTACTGTCAAGTGTGCATTCCTATAACTATTTATGATTTGAGGTATTTTTATGGAAATTGGTACTTATTCAGATCTCACTTCTTTTATAGCCGAAGCATTCCCATAGTATCGAACTTAGCAGCCTTTCACATTTATGTTTTTGATGGGATTTCATTTATTTTTGTTAGGTGTAGGTTCTTTATTATTTTTTTATCACTTTTGCTTTAGCAAATGTCTCATTCCACTTAGGTATGTACTTTATACTATACCCTTTATACTAAGCGTCTAATTCTTTTTTCTACGCTTGCGTGGCACTGTCTGGATCCCTTTATTGGAAATGGAACAGTTTTATTGTTCTTGTCTTTAAGACAAACATGTATTGTCTTCAATTGGTATGTATCTAAATTTAAATAAGTCTTATCTCATTTCCACTCCATACCTACTTATAGTAGAACAAAATTACACATTCGTAGTTTTCGAAACTGACTCACACTTGGCCGTTTTCAGATTTTTACTTTATTTCGACTTAAAGACAAACCTTCGAGCCAAATTTCAGGTTGGTACTAGGGCTCCCGCTACACGTGTAAACCCGCCCGCCCGAATACCCGTGTTCTTAAGCCCGCGGTGCTAAGCGTCCGTTCCACACGGACACGCCCGAACCCGCCCGGTCCGCGGGCGGGTACCCGGGTACCCGTGTACCCGTACACACGTACCCGCGGGTTTTAATTACACGCGGGTTCGGACCGTCCGCGGCCGTTTGAGTTGAGGCAAATATAATTTATTTATTTCATTTTACTCTATTTGCATTAGCAACTCTATGGGTTTGGTGTGTATGATGTTGTTTTATATTAGGTATGTGGCAAAAGGAAATATCGCAGGAAGCCTATGTTTGCTCTATTGCGTCATAATATTGTATAAACTAGGGCTCCCGCTACACGTGTAAACCCGCCCGCCCGAATACCCGTGTTCTTAAGCCCGCGGTGCTAAGCGTCCGTTCCACACGGACACGCCCGAACCCGCCCGGTCCGCGGGCGGGTACCCGGGTACCCGGGTACCCGTGTACCCGTGTACCCGTACACACGTACCCGCGGGTTTTAATTACACGCGGGTTCGGACCGTCCGCGGCCGTTTGAGTTGAGGCAAATATAATTTATTTATTTCATTTTACTCTATTTGCATTACCAACTCTATGGGTTTGGTGTGTATGATGTTGTTTTATATTACGTATCTGGCAAAAGGAAATATCGCAGGAAGCCTATGTTTGCTCTATTGCGTCATAATATTGTATAAACCCAGTATTTTATTTAATGATTGCCCGACAAAGGGCACGCAAACTGTTTAACTTTAATTAATAACCGCTTATAGATATGATAGCTAAACAAAAACAGTAGGTAAGTACAGTCAACCACAAAAGTGATCTACTACTTTTGTACTTTATTGCATGCAAAATAAGGTCCAATAGTGGTAGCCCACTGTCATAGCTGACTGTACATGAGAACTTTTTAATATTAACCGAGCGCTTATTGTATTGTACAGTCGAGGAAATTTAATGTTTAGCACTTTTGATCCTTAACGTCATTCAAATAGAGTTGACATTTGCTAAGTCTTCATTTTCCTCCACCGTACATGCCAGTATGGTTCTAAATAAGGGATTGAATGTGGTATACCTTTTTAAACCGTACCTTTACTCACGAGGTTGAATATGAGCACCGAATAAAGGCACTGAATCAAAACGATACCTGCATCATTACCCTGCCTACCTATCTAAAGGATACAGTAATCATTTTTAAAGAAAGGTACTCGAACATTACGATATTGCGACTATTTTGCTACTGCTTCAATTTAGACCGTTATCATTTTAAAATAAAGGTACCTACTCAAACAAAATGAGTTTACGTTACCGAATCAGAGTATACCATTGTCTACGACAAAGCGACAGACGACAGCGGTCGGTGTGCGGGCGCGCGGGGCGCGGGATCCCTTCCATCGTCACTAGCTCTGACGGCGGCGATAACAACGCTCGCGTCTAATATTTTTGTATACTTATTTTTGCCTACATAAACGTAGAACCTTAATACATAGTTTTTATTAGCCCTTAATAGCCCGCTAACATAGTGGCGACCGTGAAAGGACATCGTACCTACATTAAATTCATATTTTACATCGCGTACCGACTTGGAAGGAAGAACATTCTCGAAGCGCAAACAAAGAAAGTAACGGCGAGCAACCTTTGGACCCAGGCGACGACGTGGCTACGCAGCGATTTAACAAGGGGAGTGCCCGTTTCTATTCCTTTGCCTTTCTTACCTTTCCAAGTTTTGATTTGTGTGCTAGTGTACTTTATTTCGAATACGTAATTTATCAAAATCCTAAAACATTAAAGTGCATGATCTCGCGGATCGGGATACGTTGCTTATCTTTAGTGCCTATCTTGCTATTCGCATTGTTAAATATATTGCATTAAAATCACTTAATACGAGTGAAACATTATTTTAAAGCTTATGCGCATATTTTCATTGGCCTGCCGGAGCTAGTCAACCCAATTCATAAGACATTAAGTGCTTAATTCCCTTGCATCTTGACCTCGCACCGCTTTAAATCATAATTATAATCTTAGAACTAGTAGATTTATCTAGTATTTACGATGCTTTGTTAATTGAACACGCCTTTGTTCACGCTTTCTTGATAATAAGCGTCCTTAAACATTATTTCACTTGGCTACTTAAATAAAAGTCATAATATCATGACAAAAACTACATCGCAAAGCGAAATTGACATAAGCGCACTTGAAAATGAATTAAAATTTAAAGAATTGATAAAACAGCGTGCATCGATTAGGGGTCGACTAACTATGTTTGAAAACTTTATTAAAGAATTAAAAAGGGCAAAGATTGACGAAATTTCAGAAGCGCAATTTAATGAACTGAATTTGCGAAGCTTGAAAATAGAAGCATTATTTTCTGATTTTGAAAAGTGTCAAATGCAAATAGAACTAGCCTGTCCTGACCCGGATGATCAGGTTCAGGAAAGAGAGGTAACTGAAACAAGATTTTACAGCGGCATTTCTAGTTCTCAATCCCTACTAAGGTTACGACCTTCAAACCCTGAAGATAAACAAAGTTCATATAGTAGTTGTGCGCGTCAGGAAAACATAAACGTCAAACTTCCAGTTATTAAATTACCGGCTTTTGACGGGAATTACTTTCTATGGTTAGAATTTCGAGACACATTCGAATCATTAATACACTCAAATGAAACTATTCCCGACATAAACAAATTCCATTATTTACGATCCTCATTAGAAGGGAGCGCGGCACTTGTTATCAAATCAATTGAATTCTCATCTCAGAATTATAAGGTCGCATGGGATTTGTTATGTCAGAGATATAATAATAAAAAAATCCTAATTAATAATCACTTAAAGGCTCTCTTTAGAATCGAGCCCATAACGAGAGAATCTCATAAATCATTGCGTTACCTTATAGACGTTGTGACTAAAAGCCTAAGAGCTTTGACTACACTCGGACAGCCAGTGGACCACTGGGATACGCTTGTGATATTTATGGTTTCAAGTAAATTGGATTCAGTCACGAGTGGAAAATGGGAGGAGCATAGAAACAACCTCTCCGACCTCCCACTCTTGGATGAATTCATCGAGTTTCTTCGTAACAGAGCAGACATTTTGGAAACCACGTTAGCAAACAGACATGAAAAAAGCGTCCCACCTTTTCATAAAGATAACCATCTCAAACATGAACCTAAAGGTCCGTTTACACATAACAAATTTGCGAAAAGTTTCGTCACTTCTAATAACGCACCCAAACCGGTAGGGTCTTTATTGTGTCCGATGTGTAACCAAGGTCATAGAATAATTGATTGTGAATTATTTAAATGCTTACCTCTCGAAAGCAAGTGGAGCGAAGCCTTGAAGTTAAAACTTTGCGTCAATTGCTTACGACGTGGTCATGAAGCAAATAATTGCAGACTAGGTGCTTGCAGATTATGTCATAAGAAACATAATACGTTATTACATAAAGACAGTAACATAACAACAACCTTACCTGTGACGTCACCGATGGCTGGGACGTCAGTTGACCTTGAAGTAGTCAACCCACCCCGCAGGACATTGTCAGTCCAGTCTTGTGGGCAAGTTCTCCTTGGTACCGCTTTAGTTAAGGTATCCAACCCTGAAACAAATACTCACCAGGTTGCTCGTATTCTTCTAGATGCAGGCAGCCAATCTTCTTTCATGACGGAAAACCTGAAAAATAAACTTGGATTAGTTAATCGTGATCCTGATTCTTTAAAAATATCGGGCATTAACAACATTCAACTTACCATTTCCGACAGGTGCGACGTAACTATCAGCTCCTTGTCAAACACGTTCAAAACGAAATTAAATTGTTTGGTAATTCCTCAAATTACAGGTCAGTTGCCTAACATGGCTGTAAACATTACCCAGCTAAACTTACCTGAAACAATTCAGCTCGCGGATCCTCACTTTTATCACCCTGCTGAAATTGATATGCTGTTAGGTGCTGAAATATTTTTCGATATATTATGCCCTAATAAAATACGTTTGGGTTCAAATATGCCCATCCTTCAAAACACTCAACTTGGCTGGATTGTAGCCGGCCCTTTAAGTCCAAATCATTGTTCTGAATCCTCCCAGACTGTCCATTGTAACTTCACGAAAGAAATCAGTGACAAGTTGACGCAGTTCTGGAACCTGGAAGAACTTCCACAAACTAAAACGCCATTATCAGCTGATGAAGAGTTTTGTGAAGAACACTTTAAAAAACATACCTATCGATTACCTGATGGCAGATTTTCAGTCTTAATGCCTCTCAAAGAGACACCTGAAACTGCTTTGGGTGATTCATATAAAATGGCTGTCAAGCGATTTTTCACCTTAGAGAAAAAACTAAATAATAATCCCGACTTGAAACAACAGTATAGTGATTTCATTCATGAATATGAGTCTTTAGGACATCTAACAAGAATACCTATAATAAGTCATATACTTCACGGTGTTACGGAGACACTTAAATCGGCATGCTTTCCGTTACACAAATTTCGTACTAACTGCCCTAAAATATTTAAGGCTTCGGCAATTTCAGACACTTTGAACCTGAGTAAGCAGTCCAGTGTACTAGGTGTGCAGTGGGCACCAGACACTGATAATTTAACCTTTGCATTAGATGTAAATCCTAAAGAGGACGTTGTCACAAAAAGAACTATTTTATCTAACACTTGTAAAATATTTGATCCTCCAGGACTGCTAAGTGCTTGTACAATCACGCTTAAAATTTTACTTCAAAAACTATGGGTTCTTAAATTGTCTTGGGACGAACAGGTACCTCTAGACATTAAAAAAACTTGGACCAAGCTAACTAACAATCTTCACATTTTGCTTTCAGTCTCAGTACCCAGGCATGTGCAATGTTTGTCACCAACGGCTTGTGAGATCAATTGTTTCGTCGACGCCTCGCAAGACGCGTACGCAGCGTGCGTATACGTACGAACTACGGATAGCTCAAATTATGTTACAGTCAGACTGCTTTGCGCTAAGACAAAGGTCGCACCTCTTAAGGCTCAAACTATACCTAGGCTCGAATTGGCAGCAGCTTTATTAGGGGCCCGACTTGTCAGCAAGGTCAGTGAAGCTCTCCGCTGTACGATACATAAAAAGATTTTCTGGTCAGATTCCACCATCACCCTAGGTTGGATTAAAACTAGTCCTAAAATACTCAAAACATTCGTATGCAATAGAGTAAATGAAATTAACGAACTCACATCTAGAAACTCATGGCGTCATATACCTACTGACAAGAATCCGGCTGACATGGCCTCAAGAGGTGTAGACCCGAGTCTTCTTATTGAGTCTTCTTTGTGGTGGGAAGGTCCAGCTTTTCTAAAAAATGATGAATCGCAATGGCCGCAGACTCCCAACACAGATATAACGTTACCTGAAATAAAAGTCTTACAAACTAACATAAATGAAGATAGTAAAACTAGTGAAATAATAAGCATAAAAGACTATTCTAGTTCATTAAAGTTAAAAAATATATTTGCGTTCATATACAGATTCATAAATAATTGTCAAATAAAAGAAAAAGAGAATAGATCATACGGCCCCTTAAAAGTAAATGAACTTAACCAATCCCTTACTTACCTAATTAAAATGGCACAAACAGAGTCATTTTACAAAGAACTTAACCTAATAAAAAATAAAAAGAAACTTACCTCATCACATATGTTGCAGTTGTCTCCTTTCCTCGACGATAGCGGCGTGCTGCGGCTAGGTGGTCGGCTCAATAATACAGAGTTTTGCTTTGAGAAAAAACATCCAGTGTTATTACACGGAAATCATCACTTTACCAAACTACTAATACGAGCCGAGCATCTACGCTTATTGCATGCTGGCCCTCAGCTGCTTCTAGCAAGCTTTAGAGATCAGTTTTGGCCTCTACAGGGGAGAGCGTTGGCACGAAGTGTATATCGCCATTGTGTAACTTGTACCCGTTTTAGAGCCAAAACCATGGAGCCGCTGATGGGTCATCTGCCATCAAGTCGAGTCACTCCTAACTACCCCTTTGGTGTAAGTGGGACAGAATTTTGTGGCCCTTTTCAAATTTCAAGTAAAATAGGCCGTGGCAATCGTATCAGCAAATGCTACATTTGTATATTTGTTTGTCTTAGTACTAAAGCATTCATTTCCTGTCTTCGCAGATTCATTTCGCGTAGAGGTAGACCTAGTCAACTTTATTGCGACAACGGTACTAATTACGTGGGGGCAAACAATGAATTAGGTCGAGCATTAAAGGCAGGCATGAGTTCCATATATAGGTACACAGCTGAAGAGCGCATTAAATTCATATTTAGTCCCCCCTATTCCCCCACTTTCGGTGGTTTGTGGGAGGCCAATGTTAAATGCCTAAAGTTTCACTTAAAACGAACAATAGGTAATTCTAGTTTAACGTACGAGGAGTTGAGTACTCTTTGCACAGAAGTCGAAGCAGTCCTCAACTCCCGTCCCCTTACTCCTCTTTCATGTAATCCCAGCGACCTTTCTCCCTTGTCACCAGGGCACTTCCTCGTGGGACGTCCGCTGACATCTATGGCAGCTCCACCTACTACTACCTTAGAAAAAGGCATAAAGACGCGCTACCAACTGATTGAAGCGCTTCGAGACAGTTTCTGGAAGAGATGGCATCAGGAGTACCTCTCAGAATTGCAGAAAAGGACAAAGTGGAGACATCCCTACAAAGACATCAAGGAAGGCGCATTAGTAGTTTTTAAGGAAGAAAATCTTCCTCCCATGCGATGGAAGCTAGCACGAGTCCATCGTCTTTACCCCGGCAAGGACGGAGTTAGCCGGGTAGCCGATTTTAAAACGATCAGAGGGATCGAACGCCGAGCACTCAATAAGGTGTGCCCCCTCCCGGATGATGATGAGGAAGAGTTGCAGGCAGCTTCAGCTACAGCCAGCACTGCCAGTCCTTCAGCAACCTCCAACGGGCCCCCAGCATGTCTACGACAAAGCGACAGACGACAGCGGTCGGTGTGCGGGCGCGCGGGGCGCGGGATCCCTTCATATTATTATATTCATATTCATTTTATTGATAATATAAATTACAAGTCAGGTTCACTTAAATTAATACACCATATCAGGATATTTTTAAATAGCATGTCAACCGGTATGTTTTACAATAGTAATGTATATGTAATTAACTTAGATATTCAATGCGTCTAATTCAATTGTTTACCTACTAATAATTCAGATAACATGGTTATATGTTGTTAATATTATACACATTTCTAACTCAAAGAAGTCCTTGTGGTTATAGAAGGCCTGCTCGACTAACCAACTTTTCAGTCTTTTTTTAAATATGGAGTTATTTTCGGCTGCAACAATTGCACTCGGGAGATGGTTGTATACTTTTGGACCCAAGATATGTAAGTGCTTGCTTGACTTTGTCAGCTTGTGACGCACGGTCGGAAGCCTGTTACAGGCACGGGTCGACCGCATCGCGTACCGGCGGGGGGCCGCGTCGAGAGGTTTGTTTTCTGCCTGCTCATGCGCGTATACTGCTGCCTGGAGAATCAGCAGTGATGGTAGGGTTAATATGCCCAGAGCTCTGAAGTGCGGTCTTGCTGACTCAGTCTGTGTGATGCGGACAATTGCGCGCACGGCGCGTTTTTGTAGTCTGAAAACTCGCTCCCATTCCGCGGCACCGGCCCAAAGTTCCGTTCCGTACTGTGAGAATGCACCGACGCAAAATAGCACGATCTCAACATTTCACGGGGTAGTATTCGAGATAGACGTTTTATTGCGAAGCAGGCTGCCGAAAGTTTGTTGCATACACGGTCAATATGTGTTGCCCAGGTCAGCCCTCTGTCTATCTCGAATCCCAGGAAGGTTGAACTTGTGACCTGTTCAATGTCCAGTCCATTTGTGCACACTTGCAGGGATTTCATTTGCCTTCCTGAGAGGTCGAAGTGTACAAAATGTGTTTTTTTGATGTTCAGGATGAGGCCATTCTTATTGAACCATTCGGATAAGAGTGCTGCAGTGACATTTAACTGATGATTCAGTGCATCGCAAGTAGGAGCGGAAACGACCACCGCCACATCATCCGCATACATAAATGTTTCACCACTGTGTATGGCCTCCGGTAGATCGTTCAGCAGGAGCGAGAACAATATGTTGGACACGGAAGACCCTTGCGCTACTCCTATATGAGTTCGTACGGCATCCGAGCGCACGCGCCCTCCATCTGCCACGATCACCTGAGACCTGTCACGCAACATGTCGATCATTAGTTTTAGAGCTCGATTATCAAAGCCGTAGTGGCGCAGCTTGTCTTCTAAGACACCATGATCCGCTACATCGAAGGCCTTGGACAGGTCACAGCACAACACTGCGACCTGCTTTTTAGACTCTCGAGCCTCTAATATTCGGCGTATGACTTCCCGTGTCAGTGATGTCGTCGACCGCCCCTTGCGATACGCATATTGTCGATCAGAGAGTGCATCGGTCGATTCTAGGAAGTCAGTTATTCTCGCGCTAAGTCCATACTCAAAGGTTTTTGCAAGAACAGGGATAATGGCTACCGGTCGGTACGCGTCAATATCGTCCTTCTTGCCTTTGCCCTTGAATAGTGGAGCAATTCGACTTTCCTTTAGGGCCTCCGGAAACACTCCTTCACGAATGCATTTGTTGTATGCAGTGGCCAGGATCGGTGACAGGTGTGCGGCCACAGTTTTCAGCATGACCACCGATATGTCAAAGATGTCTTTCGTGGTTTTTGTGGCAAGACCGGATGTGACTATTTGAAAAACGTCGCGGGGCGAGAACGGTTTCAGCCTGATGCACCGATCGGCAGTGGGGCGCGCGGCGCGCAGCGCGGCTAGTGCAGCGGGGCGCGCCGCGGGCCGCGCTCCGCACGCCAACGCGGCGCCGGCAAGTCTTCGATTCATCGTGTCAGCGGCTTCCTTTTTACACGGGAAACGACTGCCGCCCGAATCTTTGATTATGTCTGTGAAATCTATCGATTCGCGCGGTGGTTTACCCTTTTCTTGATTTATTACGTTCCACATCGACTTGATAGTATTTTTGCTGTTATTTATTTTATTTGTGTAGTGGGTTGATTTTTTAAGATTTAGTAGTGTAGTGTATTTCTTGTTCATGTCTGATATTAAATTTGTAATCATTACGTCATCTGGCTTTAATTTTGCAATGTCAATAATATCAAATAATAATTTCTTATATTGGTAAATATCGTCAGTCACCCACGTGTCTTTTTTCCGATTATTAATTGTGGTTATAGGAAAGCATATTTCAATCTTATTCCTAATCACATTATTGACTGACATAATCAAATCTTCGGCCGACATCTCGCCACGTTGCAAAATAGCTTGCCAATCCACACTCTGAACTGCGGAGTCAAAATTGGCGTAGTTGCGCTGTGAGTAGATACGACCTTTTCGCGTGCGCGGTGGCGGCGGGGGCGGGGCAGGGAGCTCGAGCGCGGCGCGCACGGCCAGATGGTCGCTGAGGTGCGTGCTCACCGGCGCCGTGCGCAGCGCGCCACACTCCCCGTTCCAGTACACACGGTCGAGGCTGGTGGCAGTCGTGTTCGTGATTCTAGTGGGAAAGTCTACTTTGTTTTTAAAGTCGTGGGCTCTAATAAGGTCTGACAGTCTTTTGAGAACGGGTTTGCTATTGTCTATATCGTCTATGTTCATGTCCCCCACTATAACACAGTCTCGCTCGAGTTCAGTCAGCCTATCGAGCAAGCGCTCCAGGAACCACAAAAATTCGTCGTTGCTAATTTGACTATTCGATCTATATAAACAAACAACGGTCATATTTAAATCTAACAGGTCTACAGCAGAGACTTCACAATAACGTTTCTCGGACAGCGCGGTCACCTCTACATTTTCTATGGCTATTAAATTGTTTCGCACGTAAATACATGAACCCCCGTGTTCATTATCCTCTCTGCAAAAACTAGATACTAGTTTGAAACCTTCAATGTTGATACACTTCAATTTCGTTATAGGTAACCAGTGTTCGGTGATTCCCAGTACGTCGCAAGATAATTCGCTTTGTAACAAGACTTCTAGCTGTTGCGTTTTGTTGTGTAAAGCTCGAATATTCTGATGGCATATAACCTACTCTCTTGCCACGCGCTTGGTGCGCGCATCGGCTGCGACGTTGGAGGGTTGAATACTAGGTTGAGGTCCTACTGTGTCAGCGTTGTACGAAAAAACCCCAAATCATACGTTGACTCTGTGATGCACGTATTTTTACGTTGCACCTCGGTTATAAGCTTTGCCAGGTGTTGGAGTATGTTCTGAACTCCTGACTTGATTATTTTTCCTGATATTTGCGAGTAATGTTCTATGTTCAAATGTTTGTTACCATCTAAGAGACAACCGTACTTGTGTTTTTGTATATCCAGGTTTAGTAGATTATTGAACTGCTTTACTCTACTGTTAAATATGGGTGCCCCGTAGATGTACGTAGGTGTTATTATAATAATGTTCGTGTTCTGAATATTGATTAGCTTACTTCTTATCAGCTCCACTAGTCTCTTGCAATCTTGAGTACAGTGGAAATCTGATTCTCCAAGCATTATTACGCAATAGTCTCGTTTGGTATATCCTTTAACTTTGTTCTCTAGTCCTCGCAGTAGTATATTTATACCTACGTTGGGTATAATAAAGTGACAGGGCCGTAAGTCCGTGAAACGATCGCTTGTCTCTATGTTGCGCAGTAGATTATATCTTTTTGTGCTGGAGATGGTACACATCTTGCTAATCGTGCGATCATGTTCCGTTCGCTTTGCTAACCTTATGGGTTCGTTAGAGTCGGAATCTTCAGTTTTAGGCGTGTAGCTTTCAATAAAATGTGGTTGATTAGGGCAGGGATCTTGTATCTGTTGTTCCAGGTCTTCAATTATTTCTTTCATTCGGCTTAACTCTTGTTGGGCGCTCAGGAGTTCACTTTGCAAGTTGTTTATTTGGCGTTCTAAGGCTATGTTGCTTAGTGACCTCTCTAACCTTATGGCGGAGTTAGTCACGACGTTGTTAGGTAGGCTCTTACGATCTTTTCTGGTCTGCGGCGGCGTCTTGTATATGTTTTTAAGCGTACTTATTTCCCGCAGGAGTTTTTCATTTTGGCGGGAGTATTCAACTTTCTCTAAGATGACATTTTGAAGCTCTGTTTCTGTGCTCGATAGGGTGAGTTTTAAGGTTTCAATTTCATTTTTTAGTTCCGATATCATGCTGAAATCATTCTGAAATTCTAGGCTTCTTGACATGCTGCTGTCATTGTTAAAGCGGAGTGCGTTAGAGTCATCTATAAAACCAAAATGATTTAAGGATTCACTAAATATGGATTTACTGAGCGTTATTTCGTTGAGTGGGCTAAATTCGAACGCTGTCACAGTAGAGGTAGAGGTGGGCACCGGAGACGAACTTCCACTCGAGGTATAATTTATGCCTGTTGTTTTGGGGTTTGTGGGCATCACAGTCGTTTTATTTTCCACATCTATTTCCGTGTGAGTTGCGGGCGAAGCTAGTGTCTGACTACCCGTATGTGCCGGACACTTTTCAGGGGAGGAGGGCGCCGATGCTGTTCGTAGGTTTGTTGTCGTATTTTCTGAGCCTGTTTCAGCGGCTGTGAGGGCTCTTGGAGGATTTGTTGCGCTTGCTGGACCTTCTTCAGCGCGGATGATTGGCAACTGCGTTGCTAGATTCACTGTAGGTATTATTCTGCTGGTTGCAGCCGAGGTAGTGATAGATGCAGTCGTTGTGTTATTATTAGCGTTATGTGTGTTTAGTTTTGTTTTCTTTTTCCTGATAGTTACATTGTCAAAGTCAGTATTTCTTGATATGTTTCTCGGTGATACTCTCGATATCGTATACAGTGTGCTATCATTTTTCCGGGTCCGACACACAGGGCACACCCATTTCTTTTTGCTTTCGGTTGCCATGAGAAAAAACAATTTCGGTGACCTGCCGGCACAATGCAGGTCATACACTTTCTTATAATCCTTGCATTGCAGTACATCTTTGTCTTCTACACTCTCCTTACATCTTTCACAGGTAGTAGTAGCAGGCGCCATCTCGTGGTGTACAGAACCACAGTGTTAGGCGTTGCTGTAGCTCGATCTCGATATTTGTGTAGTCGAGTCAAGGATGCTAGTAAAAAGGTTCACGCAACTTCCAGTAGGTGGCGTGTGTTCGGACGTGTTGAAATTGTAGATCTGTCTTAATTGTAGATCGTGCGCTCGAGTTAACGGCTAGCCTGTTCCCTGAGTAACCAATAGATGGCGCGGTCTGTTGATATTGACTTGTGCGCTTTCTACAATGCGATTTCTAAACATATACTGTAGATGGCGTTAGTTTGCTCACCATTGTATCAGCTGATGATTCATTTGTTTACATACCGTTAGTGAGCTTGAATTGCAACGGTGTTTTGTAGCCGTTTTCTTCTAAAGGTCGTTATTACTCATACAAAACACACTCGTTTGATAAGTTATTTATACCAATAATTTGTGATATCTCTCATTTCACATTGCACCTTCATTAATAGTATGTTATTTCACGCAAATTATCACTAGTTCACTTGTTAAGTTTATTGTTCAATTGTTTCTATTTCTAGTTACTATCTTCTGTAAATAACACTCGAGTCAAGCCATTAGGTGGCATTATGCGGCTTTAACACGTTTTAACACTTATATACTGTTGTTTACTAATATTTATGTCTATTAATGTACGGAGCCGAAGCCATCCGTGACGGTGGCGCCACTGCACTTCCATCGTCACTAGCTCTGACGGCGGCGACAACAACGCTCGCGTCTAATATTTTTGTATACTTATTTTTGCCTACATAAACGTAGAAGCTTTACACATAGTTTTCTTAAGCCCTTAATAGCCCGCTAACACCATAATTATTTCGATATCGGATAACGGTACGATTTTATGCTCTCATGAAAAAGTCGTATGCTGCTTGCGTTTTCGACGGGATTTTATCTTACAATTTCGGACGTACTAAACATCTTTGATGTAGTTTAACGAGGTAAAAATAATTTGCAGTAACGAGATCATCATTTGTATAGGCGTTATCAGTGTCTTGCAACTTTTTTTGGATAAACCCAAAAGTCTTAGCGACTAAACTATAGATAAAGAAGTGGTTGAATTCCAAAGCAATATTAAGTTTTATGCCTTTGCGATAAAGTCGAAATTTCAACAAAAAAATGGAAGCGCTTACGCCTTAAGACTCTTAAGCTTACTTTGTTTGTTTTGTTCGTCACCTGCCGGCGAAACGGGTCTCCCAAGGTCGTCCATTTAAAATTAATACTCAGCAAGCAATTGCCTACTTCCCTTGCTTCGACAATAATGTACTTTTATCTGTTATCATCGCCGACCTGAGCTGTGGAATTTTACCGCTGAACGGCTATATTAGGGAAGTGGAAGGGGCAGGTGTTAGGGGTCTTAAGGGAAATAGGATATAAACGAGTTCCACGTGGACGGAGACGTGGGCAGAAGCTAGTAAGTCTCATCCCATAAAAAACATTTCATGGAAAAAAGAGGCTGTCTCAAAACTCTTCTAACTTAAAAAGTTGTTAGATATTTCGTAGAGCCAAGTCTCAAGCATTCATTAATGTTTATTTAATCATCGTCATCATCATCATTATATGTTGATGATGATGATGATGATATCAGCCGAAAGACGTCCACTGCTGTACATAGGCCTCCCCCAAAGAGTGCCAAAGTGACCGGTCCTGCGCCAACCGCATCCAGCGGACTCCCGCAACCTTTACCAGGTCCTCAGTCCGCCTTGTGCCACCTTGGGGGGCTTTATTTACTTGCTAAATAAAATTTTACGTCACACCTGGCCATAATACGAGTTTTACTTCACGCTGCGCACAAACACCTGCGATCTGGGGTATTCACGAATTCACCACCCTAGTTACGTAATGTACTATTGTGACTTGGTAATCGCACAATACTACATAGTTTTAGGTATGCAAAATTTCATAAATGCAGTAAAGTCTCATAATTATTTCTATATTTGGACCGGCCAATTTTAGACCACCAGCTTCGTTACTATTATGGTTCAAAACCAAAACTAGATTAATGTTCCTACATTATTTTTCACATTTTAAGCTCGAATAAAAATCTAGACGCACGGCGGTGCCCCCGCCAAGTCGAGCAAAAAAGCGGCACTGCCGTACCATCTTTTTACGAAGCAGTTCAGGCCGTTTTTGACCCCCCAATAACTTCGTTGTGAATAAAACTGGAAGCCTGAATTTTCAGTAACCAAGCAGGCATTGTTTAAACATGGTATATTTCAAATTTCATTAAATTTGAAGCAGTAGTTTAAGAATTATAACTAGTCAAAGTTTCTTAATTTTGTCACTCACATACTCACTGAACGATCAACAAAAACACTAATTTAGAACATAATTAGTGTTTAGTGTTAAAATCAAGATGAAAATAAAATATTTTGCAAATTTCGGGCCAGATGTCTAGATACGCATAAATAACTTTGTAATCCCATATAAATATATAGGATTACAACGTTACATTTGCAGCGAATGGGAGAAAAAATTCAAAAGCAAGAATGAGACTGCATTCATAATTTGTATGTATTGATGACACAATAACCTACAAACAGAAGTAAGATCCCATACAAAAAACATTCCATGTAAAAAAGAGGCCAAGTCTCGAAACTCTTCCACCGTAAAAAGTTGTGAGATATTTCGTAGTACCAAGTCTCAGGCATTCTTATTATTCTTTATTTGCTAGCTAAATATAATTTTGCGACTTGGCAATTACACAATACTTCATAGTTTAAGGTGTGCAAAAATCCATAAAAGCAGTGAAGTGGTGTGATTGCCAAGTGGCAGAATTCTATTTAGCTGGCAAATAAAGAATAATGAGAATGCCTGAGAATTGGTACTACGAAATATCTCACAGCTTTTTAAGGTAGAAGAGTTTCGAGACTTGGCCTCTTTTTTACATGGAATGTTTTTAATTGGATAAAACTTACTAGCTTCTGCCCACGACTTCGTCCGCGTGGAACTCGTTTATATCCTATGTCCCTCCCCCAGACTCAAATTTCTATACCAAATTTTATCTAAATCAACTCAGCTGTTAAAGCGTGAAGGGGTAACAGAAAGACACAGGCAGACAGACCCACTTTCATATTTATAACATTAGCATGGATTCGTACTTACTTTTTTAAAATATGAATTTGAGAAGGCGAACTTTACGTACTTTGTAATAATTTGTTACATTTATTCCTATGCTATTTTTATTCACAAATAATATGTTATAATTGCAAAGCTACGAACACTCATTTAGTACTTGTATGTACATTCTTAGAACAACGGGATAGTTCCTAGCTTCACATCACAACTCAAGGACGGGTAGTACTACCCGCGTGTAAACAGGACGCGGGTACCCGTGTACACGTGTACACGGGTACCCGTGCGCTAATTACACGGATCCGTTCGGACCGGTCGCTTAGACCCGCGGGTGGGTTACACGAACACGGGTACCCGACACGTATACACGAAACCCGGACACGACCGCGAGCCCTAGTCGGTACGACCATTGGAAGATAGACCCATTTAGTTCATTATGACTGAATAGTAGAACAAAGTTACATCTTCGCTATTTTTAAAACTGACTCACACTTGGCCGTTTTCAGATTTTTCCCTTTACTTTGACCTTAAGACCTATCTCCATGCCAAACTTCAAGTCAGTACGACCATTGGAAGTGGTCTAGGTTTTTGATGAGTGAGTCAGTGAGTCATTGAGTGTATAGTAAAAATAGCGATTTTCTGACGTCAATATCTCAAGAACTGCTATAGGTAGAATAATGAAATTTTGTATTCTAGACAATTAAGGGGATGTCAACAGACTCTCGAAATTTCATATGCGTAGATTAAATATGTTTGGAGTTATAGGGTGGTCGAAATTGGCCCGAAATGGTTCGTGTAATATAACCCACGGCCGGTGTGTCGCTTTTTTTGCTCGGACTTGGCGGACACACTGCCGTGGGTCTAGATTAATGACGGTATGTTATTGTTTTTCCTTGTTCGATCCTAGGCACTGGATAAAATATAGTTCATATCCTAAAGATCAATTCAACACATGAAATATTTTTTTGAAATGGTCTGAAAATCGATTAAAATATTATACTCAATACTCATAAATAAACTAAGTACCTGATACAAAATCTACTATGTAGTAATACAATACAATACAAATACTCTTTATTGCACACCTCAAAACATGAATCAAATAAACATAATAACTTATTAAAAATAGATGTTGACAACAGGCGGTCTTATCGCTGAAGAGCGATCTCTTCTAGACAACCTTTAGGTAGCGGAGAAATACCAACAAAAAATAGTAAAGTAGTAGTAGTAGTAGTAGTAGTATGGTAATAGTAATATAATGGACGTGCAAAAATAATCATTACTTTGTCAGTGACACGACTTCTGGTAGTAAAACGTATTAACTAGCAGTAAAATAAAACAGTCCTAATAGTGGGGCAGAGTGCTCGAACAAATTGTCGAAAATGTGGACACGCTGGACAAAAGCACCAAATTTTTTTCAGGTACTTGTTAGGTCCATAGCTTTAAGTTTTGATAGGAACCAACTCCTCCGTCGGCCATCTTTAATTTTATGGCGGCCATTTTGAATTTCAGTTAATTTATCAATATCCTGAGTTCTATTTAACGTAGAACGATAAACTTAGTGTCTAAATATAGATATTTGGGGTCCAGGAATTCAACTAGATAGTTTTTAGAGTCGAGTTACCAAAGGATATCAAACGGAACCCTGTTCTTGAGCGTCCGCTGTCCATCCGGCTGTCTGCGTATCAGCAATAGCTAGACCGTTCAAATTTTCACAGTAGTGCTTCCATTGCTGCTTTAACATACATTCACAAAAAAAAAAGTGCTCTCAATTTATACAACGTAAATTTATGGCGTTTTTTTGCCCGCCCATAACAATCGGTATATCTCTAGAACCGTAATATGTAGACACTTGAAATTTCCGGAGATTATGTGTCACTATAGCCTCTATAATACCGGGTGATAAAAATATAATATTGTTAATATATTAGTGGGGCAGAGTGCTCGAACAAATTGTCGTAAATGTGGACACGCTGGACAATATCACCATTTTTGTTTCAGGCACTTATTAGGTCCATAGCTTTAAGTTTTTAATAGGAACCAACTCCTCCGTCGGTCATATTTAGTTTTAAGGCGGCCATTTTGAATAATAGTTAATTTATTAATACCTTGAGTTCTAAGTCACTGAGAATCACAAACTTGGTGTCTTAGTACACATATTTGGGTCAGGGAATTCAACTAGATGAGTATTTTACCGATATCTCAGTTACTAAATTACTTGAAAATACAAAATTGGTGTTTTTTTTATATATACCTACAGGGCGAATAGTTAAAACGGGGCAGTAAGGGCAGCTACTAGATCCCTTGCCGCCACGCAAAAATGGCGTTAGGATTTGATTCCTAACTTTTTAAGTGATGACAATCTACATTCACAGATTTGTGAAAAAAAGTACAGGCAGCGAGAAAATCGTCAATTTTGTATAAATTGAATCTAATTTTGCTCAAGTTGTTTTTTATGCCTATCAGTCCTTAAATACCCAATAAAATTCCAAAGTTAAATTGAATAGCTATGTTTTTTTTTAATTCTGCAAAATTAGCTTTGGGATTCCCATACTAACTGTATGGAATAGTTTTCTTTGATTTCTGGGCGTTCTAGTAGTCAAACCTTAGTCGATCCCAAAGAGTATTTTGATCCTTAATAGGAATGGGATGGAATGGTATTAAAAAAATCGTCAAAATTGATGATTTTCTCGCTGACTGTACTTTTTTTCACAAATCTGTGAATGTAGATTGTCATTACTTAAAAAAGTTAGGAATGAAATCCTAACGCCATTTTTACGTGGCGGCAAGGGATCTAGTAGTTTCGTAGCGATCCAGTTTGTCCAGCGTGTCCACATTCACGACAATTTGTTTCAAGCACTCTGCCCCACTAATATACATTATTATATTTTTATTACTCGTTATTATAGAGGTTATAGTGACACATAATCTCCGAAATTGTCAAGTTTCTACATATTACGAGTCCGTATATAGCCGTTTGCTGAATTCGCTAAACTTTTTGAGGTCATATCTCATTTAATATTCGTTTTCCTAAAGATTTTATTGTGTAATATGAAAGATCATTTCAATTCAAGTTAAATAAGTGGAAACATTGTTTACATTTAGCTCTCAATTTACCATATTTTGGCTCAGTCCAACCGCTGTTTTCTCAATTTTCGCTTGGAGACGTGTAAAACGACGAGGATTTGAAGAACTATCTGATTTCTAACCGACATGAAACAAATAAATCCATATTGGAATGATAGTCTTCTTAGGAATAAGTGGAAAACATTTTACAAGTTACATATTAAATTGTTGAGTAAAACCGTATTTCCATCCAACAACTTTTGAGTAAAAACACACGAAGAATCGCCAGTATTTTTGGCCTTTTAGCTCATTATTTCAAAGATATGAAGCCATAATAAGAAACTCTAGTTTAAGCGCTATTCGTACAAACAAAAATATATTTATGTGTAGAAGTAAATTTAAGCATAAAAAATATTTGAAATCACTCTAAAGTTCGTAATAAAACACCGTGCACGGCGCTCGATTCGGCAGTACCGGCTTAGCCGTTGTCCGGGTCGGACCTGTACGTCGTGTAATTGTGGCTATTCACGAAGGCTTCCCCTCGACTAAAATATTATTTTGATCTCCGGCTAGACATAGTTGTTACCAACGTCGGGGTCAAACTATACTAATGATACATTCGTGAGGCTAATCGAGACAACTTACGAATTGTATAGCTCCCATGTCAATTATTTTACGAGTGATCGTTAGGGAATGCAATCCCGACTCGGGATTGCAAATTCGGGATCCCGCGGGATTAGAAATATCAATCCCGCGGGATCCCGGAATTTTCGGGATCCCGAATAGATTAAAAAAAAAGTCAAATTCGATTGAATTAAAACGATAAAACGGCATGTTTGTGATGGTGACGTTAATTAAAATAACATATTAATAGACAGAAAACAAAAACCTTTATTCTTTAATATTATAAACTAAATCATCATCAGTTTTCCTTGGAAATTAACAAAGGTAATCAAAACAATAAGTATAACTGTAATAAGAATCAAAACAATAAGGAATTAGAGAGTATTACAGGTGATTTTGAAAGTGACTTCTTAAAAAACAAAGGGTATTAAGAGTGTTATCTGCTAAACGGCATCTTACATCCGTTGCAATGTACCCAGCTGCTGAGAATGCCCTCTCCGACTCAACACTGGTTGGCAACAGCGTGGCGAAGCAGTTATATGCAAACTGCAAAAATCTCCCCCTTGTTCCTCCACACTCAAATAAATCCATTTCCTTTTTTACGACAGACTCTAATCTGTCTAAGCTCGTGGATACACGTGTAAAGGGACTTTTAGATGCTCGCAGAGTTTGTTCTAATTCCTCTTTAAGTGACATATTAGTTTGTACAGCAGTAGCACGTAAATTCAAATCTTCTGCAATCATTGAAAGAGGCAAGTCATCTTCGTTTAATACTGCCGTATTCATCTCTGCTTGGTTCGGTTCTTTACGATATAATCGTGTGATTATACTTTTAATTTCCTTCCTAATGATATATTTGCTTGGCAATTGGAAAGTCTGATTGTCTTTCCATTGCTCCAAGTCATCTTGATAATTATTAGGATTTTTCAAATATATCAGCACTGCAGTTGCTTTTATGCGACGCTCAGAGATACGATTGTTCATCGAAGAGACCAGACGACTGCCGCCCAATCCCGTCAATCCCGAACGGGATCCCGTCATATTATGCGTCGGGATTGATCCCGAAAAATTACACGGGATCCCGCGAGATCGGGATCCCGCGGGATCGGGATTGCATTCCCTAGTGATCGTGATACTTGGTGAATTTTTATAAACTTTTATTTAGTTCACCTATCCATTGTCTGTAATTAAAACTTGCAAGTTAAATTTGATCCACTTCCCGGATTCCGATTGAGCTGAAATTTTGCATGCATGTATAAATTGGATGACAATGTATTATTATTATGACATAAAGCTGATCTGATGATGAAGCTGGAAGGTGGTCATAGGAACTCCGTAATTAAACGACGCAACCCTATCAAATTTGGGCTCGTTTAATTCGTCTTGACGAGTACTTTGGTATTATATGGTAACCAGGGTCTGATGATGGACCTGGAAGGTAGCCATAGGAACTCCGTAATTAAACGACGCAACCCTATCGAGTTTGGGCTCGATTAATTCGTCTTGACGAGTACTTTGGTAACCAGGGTCCGACGATGGAACTGGAAGGTGGTCATAGGAAGTCCGTAATTAAACGACGCAACCCCATCGAGTTTGTGCTCGTTTAATTCGTCTTGACGAGTACTTTGGTACTATATGGTAACCAGGGTCTGATGATGGAGCTGGAAGGTAGCCATAGGAACTCCGTAATTAAACGACGCAACCTCATCGTGTTTGGGCTCGATTAATTCGTCTTGACGAGTACTTTGGTAACCAGGGTCTGATGATGGACAAAATCGACCTAGTCCCAAACTAAGGGAAGCTTGTACTGTGGGTACTAAACGACGATATACATACTTATATAGATAGGTAAATAAATACTTAAGTACATAGAAAACCAATATCCATGACTCAGGAAGAAGTAAACGCCCATACCGGGATTCGAACAGGGCCTCCAGCTTCGTAGGCAGGGTCACTACCAACTAGGCTAAAGCAGTCGTCAAATAAGTAAGTACTTGAATGAATTCTGAATTTCTAGTAATTACATAAATACATTATAATTAACGATACAGTTCTAAGTAGGTTCCCTCTGTTTTGGCATATTTTTGAAGTGAAAGCTTCTTTAGCGGCGCTGAGCACTTTTTGGGATGGGGAAAAATTGTTAAACTCGTGACAGTCGTGACAGATTTTTGTGATGTCACGTGACCGTAGAATTGGGAGCGATTCGGGACGAGGAATGGGGGCGGAGGGGAAAACGGGGGATTGACTATTGTTAACAGTATAAGGTCGTAACACATTTTCCGTAAATGCAAATTCCATTTTGTTTAAAAAAGCAAACTCTTATCTTTTTTGTTAGCCGATTCGACTTCATTCAAAACTGAACACTATTCGTAAGAGTATAAGTTAAACACTTTTTGCAATTAAATCTGCAAATAAATATGTAATTTTGTCCACGCGTCCTTTACCGTTTTGCCATTGAGTAAATTCAAATAGTTCGAATTTGGACGTTATTCCTAAAGAGATAGGGCTTTGAAAAATATTTGGCAATGGCAAAACAAATTGGTATTTTATTTCATCGTCTCCTTCATAAATTTTGCTGAGTTAAGTGGAACTATAGCGTACTACTAATAAGGCTGTTATTAGATATATTGGCACGCAGGGGGAGGGAGGGGGGAGGAAGGGTTTTTTTTGCAAAATTAAAATTATTCAAGTTTTCACTTCTGCCGGCACTCCCGGAGTGCAACCCGGTCTTTTTAGGGTTCCGTACCTCAAAAGGAAAAAACGGAACCCTTATAGGATCACTTTGTTCTCCGCCTGTCTGTCTGTCTGTCAACACCATTTTTCAGGAACGCGTGGAGGTATCAAGCTGAAATTTATATCAAATACTCAGGTCTATTGTCCCTTTGACCTGTGAAAAAATCAAACTTAAAAGTCAACCCAATCAAAAGATACAGTCGTTTATGCTGCAAATTTTAGAGTTTGTCGACACTCGCAAAACCTACGGGGTACTTCCCGTGAACTCAGAAACTTGAAATTTGGCACGAAGCAACGTCATATAGCACAGACAAAGGAAAAATTACGAAAAGTAGACGTTTTTATTAAATTCATACAAAAAACCTTTTTTTAAATTTTAAACTTACTACCTTTTTCTTCGTAAATGCGTAGAGGTATTAAATTGAAATTCATGTCAAATACTCAGAGCTATAGGACCTTTCAGATGTAGCAAAACCAAACTTTTATGTCAACGCAATCAAAAGAAATAGCAATTTAAGTCGCATATTTTGAAATTGAGTACTCGCAACAAACTCAAAACCTAAAGGGTACTTCCCGTTAACACAGAACCTTGAAACTTGGCACGAAGCAACGTCATATAGCACAGACAAAGGAAAAATTAGGAAAAGTAGACATTTTTAGTAAAATCATACAAAATACCTTTTTTTTAAATTTTAAACTTAATACCATTTTCCTCGTAAATGCGTAGAGGTATTAAATTGAAATTCATGTCAAATACTCAGAGCTATAGGTCCTTTCAGATGTAGCAAAACCAAACTTGTATGTCAACGCAATCAAAAGAAATAGCAATTTAAGTAATCCGCTTATTTTGGCGTTCGCAACTACTCGCAAGGAAATCAAAGCCTAAAGGATGATTACTAAATTGATAAAGTGACCCTGTTTAAATTTATGCTTCCCCAGCTTTCCACATTGTAATGTTACGGGTTCCATTTTCATTTATCATTTAGTAATAAACATACCTACTACAACTTTTGCTTGTTTGTACGGAACCCTCGGTGTGCGAGTCCGACTCGCACTTGGTCGGTTTTTTTAGTAAGAATTCAATTTCGCAGTAAATAAATAATAATAATAAAGACTTTTCGCATAATAAACTGTTTTGGCAGAATTGAGATTCGCATAGTTCGATTACGCTGAATTTCAATAGCCCGAATATTATTTGTGCATAATTTTGATACTCCGTATCATGTTCACACAGAAAATACATGAGATTTTTTTTTGTTGATTGCCTGATATTTTATTTCAACAATAACACATATACAACACATGTGTTGTATATGTATTTATATATACAACATTTACATATTTATATGAATATAAATATTAAGTAACGAAAACCTCAGATAAAACGGTTAAAGTATCAAAACTTTTCTACGCCGACCTAGCAGCCTCGCTCGACCCACCACGACACCTGCGCTGGCGCGCTCGGGAGACGGGTAATATACCTACAATCGAACTTTTGCCGGGCCGATACGGACTCTTACGGTTCTCGAGATATACCGATTGTAATGGGCGGGCAAACAAACGCCATAAATTTACGTTTCATGTATGAGAGCACTATTTTTTTAATTTTTTTTCATTTTTGTGAATGTATGTTAAAGCAGCGATAGAAACACTACTTCTGTGAAAATTTGAACAGTCTAGCTATTGCTTATACGCAGACCCGTTCTTGAGCTTCCGCTGTCCATCCGGCACAGCGGAAGCTCAAGAACAGGGTTCCGTTTGAAATCCTTTGGGAACTCGGCTCTAAAAACTCATCATTCGCTTGTCCTTGTCCCATTTACTTGGGGTCGGCGCAACATGCAATCTCGTTTCATCCGTCATCTTTGCGGCCCAACATTCCGCTCCATACATGACGACAGGTCTTATAATGGTCTTGTATATTTTGCCCTTCAGTCGAAGGGGCATTCGGTTGTCGCAGATTGTTCCCGTAACCTGTCGCCATTTCATCCATCCTGCGCTGATTCGGTTTCTAACGTCACGGTCAATATCGCCATTACATTGTATAAGTGACCCGAGGTATCGAAAATCGGAGCAGGCCGGCAGCGTTACGCCATTGAGCTCTATGGGCGTAAAATTGGAGAGACCGCCGAAATCGCAAAACATGTGTTCAGTTTTTGATCTGCTGATTTTCAAGTCCTTTGGTGCTTTTGTCCAGCGTGTCCACATTATCACCTGAAACTGCCCTACTATAATTTTAGTGTGTAACAATGAGTATGTATTGAATATTGGGTCACAAAGTCAATGCGTGGGAGTGGCATCTCCGATTTATTTTACGAATCTAGTTGAGATTTTATTATATGAAGTTGTTGAAACAGTGTAAACATTGTAAAAATAGCACGGAGTGACACACGGTGGAATGCACGCAGTGTGGAAATTGGTTCAACAAACCCTCGGGAAAATACTTTTTAAGAATAGGTCTGTCTTTCTTTGTTTGCTTTTTCATTCGGACGTTAGAATAATAATAATAAAGATATTATTATTATTCTATAAATATCAATCAAAAATGATGAATTCTCAGTAAGTATTCTTAACATAAAACTTTTTGGAAAGTTACTGCAATATTAACATTTAAATGCAACTCATTCTGCACTCATATGATATGAAACGCCATCTTCTATCATGAAATCGAAACCCATAAGCATACTATTGAATCGCATAACATTTTGGAACTTACTTGCTACGATATAAAAATGCTTTTCCGTTGCAGTATTGAGTAAGATACCACCTTTAGGAAGTGACTGATAAGTCGGAGTTTACGGCACCGCAGCATGTTTTTACGATAAAACTTTATGGTCTGTATTTTAAGAGCCCATCTTCCATGATAGCATGCCTACTAATCCATTCCAACGTCATCGCTGGCATTGCTTGTATTAACCGTATGGAATTAACGTTTTCAAAATTACCTACTCCAGCTTGCTGGGGACCGATTTTTGACTTCCGAGCGCTCGACTCGTTCCCTCGAAAACTGCCAAAAATTATGAAATGCAATTTTGAAATAGCGATTGAAAATTCAAAAATGAGTATTGACCACTCGTATTCAATTCTATTGGTAGAAAGTAAGTGCCGGCCATTTTGACACTGCAAACGTACGAGTATTTACTTTTATTTGATTTTCGAGCGCTCGAAAGTCAAAAAATCGGTCCCCTGATCTAGCCATAAGCAGCTGAGTCCTTACTAAATCCGAACCTCGGCCTAGTCTAGCCTCCCAAACCAAAATCTTGAATCCGAAACTGCCTATACCTGTACCTGAGCGTGTTTATCGTTGTCTGGGAAAATACTGACTGGTATGGCCATTGGCAATAAATAGTCTTACGATTAGTAATTGCAGCATAGTGCCAATAACGGCCGATCGATTGCCGACAAAATGTACAGTCAAGTACTTGTATGTCCATAATAAGTATGTCCCATACGCCGACATAAGAGCTATACCCCAGGAAAATTACGTTTTTTTCAAACATTAATTTATAACAGCGTTTTTTTTGTTTGTATAATTTTCAAATCTTATTCTAATACTTATGCCTTATCCAAGAATCCACCAAAATTTCCATCGGGAAGTAAATATATAAAAATAAATGACACATCCATTATGTTTTTTGTGTGATTTAGTTATTATTCTTGAAGAGCTCCTGTAAATTAACCACAACAAAAATTTAAATATCTATTAATATTTTTCCTCTTTTTTCAGGAATTGGTAAAATATCGATTTTTTTGATGACTAATATTTTGGTGGATTTTGAGTCTACGTAATTACTAAGATGATAATATATCAGTTACACACAAAAAAGCTGCTGTTATGAATTATTTCCAAATTTACATTTTTTTCCATACTAATGAAAATAAAGTGCTTGGGCTATAGGACTTATTTATGAGAAGTCGTATGCACCCATATTTTTACACTTGACTGTACCTCTTCTCTCGAAATGAGCCTTCTCTTAAATTGTCTTACAAGTCTTACAACCCTCTAGATCTACACCTTAATGCTCTTCTAGTCACATGACTGTTATCCGTTCCAATTGGTATGTCCATACTACCGTATGCGATTAGCGGGTTAATCTCCGGCGGTTTGAAAAGCTCAGTTCAAAAGGTACACACACACATGAGCATTCACTTGTAATGGGCATTCTAGCTCATGTATACATTACAGGTAAAAGATCAGGCATTGTACCGAGCGTTCTAGCACATTCGTTACTTATAGCGAAACGACAGTGCTGTGTTGCCGAGCCGAGGCACGTTACGTTTACGAGGTACATTTTGCTGACGAGCATTTACTAGTGTTCGCTATAATGATCGTGAAAATGTTTAGTTAGTACATGTCGGCAAATTTAAAAATGGCAAAAGCTCGATGTTTTGCTACGTGAATGTCTATAAACACCTTTAACACGTTCGCAACCAAGAACCCGCCTAGCGGGCACTCGTAATGTTTGCTCAGTACGCTTACCATGAGTTTGACAATGACGGCTTACGCTAACGAGTATCGAGTTTTCTATCTGTGCATCCCGCTCGTACTGTCAAAGTGCAATAGAGATGCACAGATAGTAAACTCTATACTCGTTGGCGTAAGCCGTCATTGTCAAAACTCATGGTAAGCGTACAGATGCCGGCTGAGCCCGCTAGGCGAGCATAAACTTACACGCCTAGCGAATTCAGTCGGTTTCTGGTGAATTGTTCCGTGTTTAGTCCGGTTGCGAAAGTGTCATCAATGTCATCATCACTTCACGTTTGCCGTAAAAGTGTGACAAAACGCCAGAGGCTCTAGTATAAGTTTTACCGAATCAAAACGTTACGATCGCGTTCGCGTTTAGCTGTCAAATCCCATACAAATTGAGGGTAAAACGCAAACGCGATCGTAAAGTTTTGTTTCGGTAATACTTATACTAGAGCCTCAGAATCCAGAATTTTGATCAAATGAAACTTAACGCCGGTATTGTGATACGTTCTTAACAAAAGTTAATTCTGATCATCGTTTACTTTGACAATATTGGCTGAGAAAATGACGACAAGAAAAAGCAGTACAAACGCTGAATACTTATTACCTAGCTCTCAATTGTTCCCTTATATTCGTTTTCAATATGTAACCATTTGGAAATTAAAACTTTAGTTGGCAAAGTGCATCGTGTTTAAGTGGATTTGAACTGGCGAATTACCTTTTTAATAAATTATTCGTCAATCGAGCTAGCATGCATTGCATGTAGCATGCAACCTGGCCGATTAACTTAAGGGCAGACGTGGAAAGACTTTCAAACTGAACAAAAACCTATAAGTACAGTCTTTTAGGCCAGGTGTAAAAACTAAGTATAGGTACTTAATCTTTTCTTTAGGATATTTCGTTAACTAGCTAAGTACATTTTTAATGGTGTGAATTGGAAAACGTCGCGCTGTTTAAAACGCTGCTAAGGACGACAGAAGTTGGAGAAAAAAAGCTTGTAACAAAACAGTTTTTTATAAATAAATAACTGACGCCTAAAGCTTTAATGTAACTTCGCCATTATTTTGATGAACTCTAACGTACAAATTGATTCGGTTAAGTATTTAATGTTTGATATCAAAATACTTCACTATTTATGTTACTCTTGCCATTCTATGGATGCCACTTAATTTAACATGCCACTGGCCAAGAAACAAGAATAGAAAATGATAAAAACTTTATGGTGTCTATTTTATTATTCATAACTTTTATTAGAAATCTTTAATAAATCCTGGGCGCGTTAAAATTCAGGTGGAAAACATGGTATACACTTACCGTAAAATCACAAGGGCAGATTGTTTTCACTTAATGTCACAAACACATCTAATTCAATTCACTTTCATTGAGTACGACTCCTGTCACATATATTAATACCTACTAATTATCTTCGCCATTTTGTCGGTAGACCATATTTGTCTCATAATTTTATAGTAAAGAAAAGAGTACCTAAGATGCTCACTTGAAACTGGGTGAGAGCAAGAATGTTATAACACTCTCAGCTAAAACCTTAAGCGTTACTACGGTGTTTGCAGAGCGTTGGTCAACACTATGGATGTCAGATAACACTGCTCTACAAGCTTTCTAACACCTTTACCTGTAAGACGTGGGCCTGTTTCGTGCTTATAAAGCATGCTCTAACACCTTCTTTACAGGCATTCTTAACATCTTAACCCTTGGCTGGAACCGATATAAGAATGATATAAGGGTTATTTTAACGCTAGTGTGCTAGTTGGGTACTCACCCTAAGGCCGTTAACTTTGCAATGCGAAAGTTTGGATTTTGGATATACAAATAGAGCATTTCCTGGAGTAATATTTATCCCAGTAAAAGTCCATCAAAAGGGAGTCAACGCGAACGAAGTTGCGAGCAAAAGCTAGACAAGTAGGTAGGTATATAATTCGCATACAGCTATATCGCTGCAACGCAATGTCGATGATAGACACTAAATTTAATGTAGTCGCATTCCTATCGAAAAAAAAACAGCTTCTTTCACCAGATTGTACCCATACTGATAATTTCTTATCTTATCCGCCCCAGGCGAAGCAGCGGGACAAAATACATTGTGTCCATCCTGAAAGTTCATTCTACATACTGGTGAAAGAGTTTTTGAAATCGAATGAGTACCTAATACAGTGCGTGACCGGCAAGTGGGTTTTTTTTAAAGTAGAGTAAATTAAGATAGGTCTTGAACTTAACTATGACCTTAATTCAATTAATTAACTGAAATTCCGACTTCGTAAATTTTCTAACAACATTTTAATTGCCAGCAACGTACAGTAAACTAAATTTACAAGTGTAAACGACAGCTCTTCATACTTCTTTTATATTACCACGTCATACACCTAGTACATTGAAGGTTCGCATTTTGGAAATTTTTATTTTGCAGTAATTTTAATACATACTTAATGATGATTTGGTAATATATGCAAGCAATTGCTAATTGAACAACTTATTATCAGTTTTAATAAATGCCCGCGTGCCGGCAACACACTGTATACAAACTACAAACCGTAAAAATGTATAACCTTCCATTACTTTTTCCATAATATAATATTAGTATAGATGTTATACCTAGATTCCTAGCGACCGGCCCCGTGCCTTGCATGAATTAGGGTACATCGCAATCGGTCGCAGTTTTTGAACTTATCGCGAAAACAGGTAGTATACACAGCGAGCTTTGCAAATTATAAGACTTTGTCGTGATGATTGATTGATTGATTACTAAGACGTTGAAGGTTGAAAATACGTTTACACCAAACTCGCACTATAAATAGCAAGTGCTTATGAATAAAATTATTAAACCTGTGTTATAATGTGGATAAGATATAAGTTTGTTTGAAAAGCATTAGGTTCATATAGAGATTTAGGTTCGCGTCTCTTCTGTGAACATTGCCCAAGTTAAGGGCATAAAGCCTAATTTTAGGTTGAACTCTTAATCTGCATCAACGGTGTCTCCTCTTATATGATTTCATGCAATCAAAACATTTTTAACTGCACGGTAGCCCTGTTGACTACGGGAAAGGTGACTTTTGGTTTTACTCAATCTGTATGAACCATTATTATTGAATACAATAAAAACCTTAATAAGTCTTGACAATGTTTCCGAGCGCAGGCTTCTCGCAAATCCCATTTGGAGCAGGCAAGACAACACGGGACAGGCGCAAAGTATCCCAACTCGTAAACACAATTTCCCGATTCCAGACTTTCCAGAAAACTCGCGAACTAGTTAAGGCAGTTGAGTGTTGCCACAATAACCTGATAGCATCTGACACTATTGTTTATTAAACAGTTCTGGTTATGTAACTACCAAACTAGGTTAGCATAATGTGGTTACAATTCACGCAGTCTACGCCGCGGCCGGAGTAATGTTTTTGAATGGGATATCGATTTGGCGAACGTTTAAGTCACTGTCAAGGTGGTGATGAATCTTTAAAAGTCTGTCGCTGCGAAGCGTTTCTTAGTGTCTCATTATCCTGAATTAAGGCCTTCTATGACGTATCAGGATCAATTAGGCTGTTATTTGGACGTATTAAAGGTCTTCTGCTAGCGAGTCGAATTGATTTACGAGTTCTGTTTCATCAAAACAGTGTCCTGTAAAGGTAACCTTTAAGCTTTACAGGACACCTAGAGTGATACCTATTCTGTTCTTTTCAGAGTAGATTTTCAGTGGTTGCCGGATTGTCGGGTACATTAATGGGCGCCGTTAGGCTTGTGGGCTTCAAGTGGTCCTCACCCTCTTTGAAAAAGGTCGACATTGTAGAACTTGTAGAGTTCCACGGAGAACTCGAAGGTGGCTTGCAGGTCGCTCATGGTGGGGAGAGGGCGCGGGCGCGGGCGGCGCGGCGCGCCATGCCGCGGCCGCTAGCACCCCCGCGGCATCCGGTCTCGGTCTCACACCGCATCCACCGACACCACACGCGGGCTCCACTCGCGATTCGCAACGGGCGCGGCCCGGCCTCACGCGAAAATAACAAGCGCGAGCCGGCTGCGATACCGAACGGCACACTGTGCGGAGCTAGGAATTCATTTTTAAAAGTGGGCTGGACGCATGCGCGCGGTGTGCGGACCGCGCCGCCGCGGCGGGCTGCAGTCGGGCCCGGCTGTCTCCGGTAGGTGCTCGCAGAGCGCTTAGCTAATCCATCCCGACCTGCGATGTTATGAGCGCTTCACCCATGTCCGTTACGGGCTTAAGTCGCCCTTTCGTGCAACCTTTACCGCCGATGACGCCATTTCATGAGTACCTGTCTATAACAAGGGTGTTAGAAAGACCTTTATTGCGAGCTTTGATGTTTCACGGGCCGCTAAAGGCCGTCATTGGGATTTGTTCGTGCGGTTGCGGATATTTTCAGCTGTTTCCACGTGTCGGGATATTATTAGACTAACACTTTCCCGCCCACGTAGTTTAGAAATCAAATGTTATAACGGTTTTGAAGTTTAGTAAACGTTACGAATGTTAGTAAATGTGGGTAGTCGTGTTCTATTTCTAGTTCATGTTATGATCAAAAACATAGTTAATAGTTTTTAAATAGTCTGCATAGGTGCGTTTCAGGGTGGTGTATGTAGTTACGACCCAATGAAAGGTTTAACTATAGGCACATACTTTTATTAACCGACTTCAAAAAAGGAGGAGTTTCTCAATTTGTTGGGGGTTTTATTTTTTTACGTCACACCTGGCCATAATGCAAGTTTTACTGCACGCTGCGCGTACGGGAAAACTCGCATTGTGGCCAGGTGAAGACGTAAAATTTTATACTTAACACGGGCGGTAATTCGTAAAGCCCCAGAGCGCATATTTATGGCCCTCACCTTCGGTTCGGGCCACAACCACCTGCGATCTGGGGCATTCACGAATTCACCGCCCTAGTTACGTAATGTACTATTGTATGTTCACCGATTATTCAAAGACACCTGGACCAATTTGGAAATTTTATTTTTTATTTGAAAGGGTATCCTGCCCAAGTGGTCCTGCAGTCATCAGGCCAAGATCTGATGATGCGTCCTGGAGAAATCGAAGGAACTCTTCAAATAAGACGAAGTACTGAATTGAAGTCGGTTAAAAGTAGGAAGAAAAAAACTTATAGGAAGAAATTGTACTTTAGCTATAAGATTACATGCTGTGCTCTAGCAGGGTTTAAGTATTGGACTCCAATATTGATAGGACCTTGTTAGCTGTGACTTAATATCCTATTATTTTTAACGTCTAAACACGTATAAACCTGTTATTAGATTTATCTTATATTATTATTATATTATTTATTATTGAAGCTTTTCCGTATTTTGGCTTTTTCAAATTGTAGTTTTAAGAAATTGCTATATACTCAACAGTGCTCATATTTAACTGTACCTATCTTTAAGATCTATTATACTCACATGATACGCAATAAAAAAAAAGAAAAAAAAACTTTGTATAAAAGGTTATGAAAATACTTGTCTCGCTATAGGAACCTACGAAATGTGTAACCATCGTAGAGCAATTTCCTGTCTATACGGAGTAAACACGAGCCCTCTCCCTACAATTTGTGTAATACTAGAATATAGGGGCCGGATATAAATATAGATGTCACCCACTGATTCTTCCCTTAATAGACGAAGTTGAGCACTACGTATTCTTAATTATTTGATTTCTATTTTCACTAGGCTCAGTACTTGGTACATATCTAAATACGTACCTAACAAAGAATTATAGGTACCTATTAGGTTTGGTCTAGAATACAATAACACTTTCACGGCCAGGAGCTAAGTGGGCGCCTGCGTCGTAGTCGCTTTCCGCTACGTATGTGGAAAACCACAGGATCGGCTACGAGCGAAGCGCGTAGCCATTCTTGTGAATGTACTGCTACAGTTTTTGCTAGATATAAGAATGATCAAAATGCGTAGAGAAATACTCAACTCCTAATAGCATAAAGCAAATATTTGGTACTTAGATATGCACACACACATTAAACATTTTATTAACAAGTTAAGGTTATTTAAGATGATATAAAGTAAATAATCTTGATAATCCATTCAGAAACAGCAGATAATTTGGATTGTTTATCTACTAGCTGCTTGTGCGGGCTATGGCCACTTATTACAAAGAACGCAAGCCAAGCTACGGGATAAAATATAACCTAGGTTAATTCTGAAGGACCTTTCTATAGGTACACTGGTGAAAGAATTATTGAAATCGGATAAGAAGTTCAAGTTACTAATCTTTAAAGCTTTTACATAGAATGGAAGGACTGTCTTATCGATACTCTTTTTTTTGCAGTCGGTGGAAAACGACCTTAATAATCCTCACTTCCAGAAACAACGTGACACAAAAATACAGATTGACTAAGACCACAGGGCTTCAAATTTACGATTTAATTATACTCGTCAAACTAAATCACCTTTGTTCGGCAACTTTGTAAAATACTACTAACTATTGTTTCTATATTTTTTTACTGTTTGAACTAAATTCTACCTACCATCAATGTATTGCAAACACGGTCTCATTATTTGACATCCATGACATTGACAAATATGATAATTAATAAGTAATAGATGATGTACATTGAAAATTTAATTAAATTTGTGTGTAATAATGAAAATGTACACAGAACATATCTTTGTAAACTTGTAGAGCATGAAGTTGGTTACATAGAATCTTCTCCTTTTTCAAGTCGGTTAAAAACAGTTCCGTTTTAGGAGTATAATTGATATTTGCATTAAAAGCCTTGATTTAGAGCCTTTGAGCTTGACAAAGGCACTCAGTAGATTAATGCAATATAGAAAGAAAATATATTATAGCCAAAAAAGTGAGTTTCGAAGCACAATGTAGGTAAATTTAAGCGATGTAAGTTGGTAAGGTCAGAGTTCAAGTTTCGAGCGGGCGATGCGGGCAACAGCCGACAGTATAAGTCGGATCATGGGCTTCTGAAGGTCTACAGATAATACTGTTTGATTGCCTACGCGTATATCTGACCCTTGCCTTAAGTTTTGGGTTTATAGGTACCTACGGAGATGCTTTCTGATTTTTCAGAACGGTAGCACTTAAACTAGTGGGTGTGCTATTGCAAGATACCTTGCACTTTTTGACTATGCGCTGAAACTTGGCACAGTTGATCCTTAGGTGGTCTTGAGTGGATTCAGACCGGGAGCCATCGAGAGCCACCCCGCATTTAGAGGGGGGAGGGGGGGGAAGTTCGACTCCGCCGCGCCTTATTTAAAGCCTTTTTTTTCTGAAACTATACACACCAAGGCAAGTGTTATATCATTTTCGGATAAATAAAGGATGAGGAATCTATTTTACGAACCGAACGAAAAAAATAAAATAAAGGAGAATAACATATACAGCGTAAATTATTTTTATTCAATACCTATTACAAATTTTTTTTTAACTACATAAGATACATAAAAACAAAAAATACGCCCATAAAGCCACATTAATTCGGTTTTAGAAAATATATTATTTTGTATATAAATATGTTAACAGACCGGAAATAAAAAAATATGCGTGAGTCAGGGCGACCTCAATGCATGTGTCGTCCGTGAAGGAAATGAAGGTACAGTTTTAAAATACGATAGTTGTCAATTATATGTGATTACTTTGGGTGTTTCGGTATTTAACATGAAATATTTTAAATGAAACTACGCCCTGTCAATTGGTTTATATATAACACGCTCCACTGCAAAGACACTGCAAGGAATCCAACGACACCTCATATATCAAAAACCATCAAGCCGTTTGGACGGCCGTTTGGCCCGTAAAATAGAATTTTCATGTCCACAATCCACATACAAACATACATGCATACATAATTACACAAGATATGAGCGCCGCGCCGCCGCCGCCGACCAAAATCCCACGCCGACGCAGCACCATCGGCGCTTGTCAGCTATTTACACACTCAGTACTTAGCGAGTGTAGCGACCCTCATGTGTTTTATTATTCAACAGTCGGTTTAAATAAATACAGCTACGGTACAGCTACGGTAGCCTAGTGGTTCAGGCATGCGGCTGTCAAGCGGCGGTCGTGGGTTCGAATCCCGGCTCGTACCAATGAGTTTTTCGGAACTTATGAACGGAATATTTACCGTTAGCTTTTCGGTGAAGGAAAACATCGTGAGGAAACCGGTCTAATCCCAATAAGGTCTAGTTTTCCCTCTGGGTTGGAAGGTCAGATGGCAGTCGCTTTCGTAAAACTAGTGCCTTATCTTGGGATTAGGTGTCAAAGCGGAACCTGGGCTCCTTTAGGGGCACAACCGGGAATAACGCTAGGAGAATGATGGTTGGTTTAAATAAATAATCCTTTAATTGTCAAATGCGAAGTTCCTAGTTTCGCATGTTTTAGGGTGGTTTACCTGTCGTATCTACCTTCGACACCGACAAATCGATGTCACCAAGTGTACCATGGAAATGATTCTAGCTATGAAAATGGTTCGGCACTGACTCTTGTTCGTGTGATGCATAAGCTTTGCTGACTATCGGCGCTCTACGTCCAATGTTCCCCGCTCACTGCCACTTAAGTTTAGCGATTCGAAGGGCTATCTTGAGCGGTTACCTTGCTCCCGCTGCGGTAGCCCCATTTTTGATGCGATCACGTAGATAAACTCCCAGCATAACCCTCTCCCTTGACATTTGGGTGACTTTGAGCCTTCTTGTGAGGCCCATAGTAAGCGACCACGTTCCAGTGCCATATTTCATCACTGGTCAAACACACACACACTGGTCAAAGACTCGTCTTGAAACACTGCTGAATATTGGATGAAAATATGTACCGTAGCTTCCAGAACGCTGCCCAGCCGAGTTGGATTCGCCATTTGACTCTTTTTAAAGTTAGAGAGAAGTCTGGGACACACGCACAGAGAGCAGTCTGCTGGGGTTGGTACTATATGTGCTTTTAACATGATCTTCGCCTTATCCATGTTCATTCTCAGACCAACTCGCTCGGAAGCTTCACTAAGGTCATCGAGCATCGTATTTAATTCCTCCATGGTCTCAGCCAAGACTACTATATCGTCAGTAAAGCGCAGGTGAGTGGTGTACCCGCCGTAGATGTTGATACCTAGCCTTTTCCAATGATCCAGGGCTGAATGGGCCGAAGGCCTAGAACCACCGAGGTCTGGTATTGTAGACAGCATATGGTACACGGACGGATCAAAAATGGGATCCGGTACGGGAGCAGGCATTTATGTGAATGACTATACATTAGTGTAAGCATGGGTAGTTTGGCAACCGTGTTCCAGGCGGAGACATACGCCATAATTGCTTGTGCACAGGAGGCAAACCAGAGGGCAGACTATCTATATACTCAGTGACATTCAAGCGGCCCTTAAAGCGCTTACGGCGCCGAAAGTGAATTCTAGACTAGTCTATAATGGCGTCCAGACACTGAACAAGCTTGGAAAGCACAATAAGGTGCAACTAGTTTCGACACCAGGGCACGACGGCTTCATCGGCAACGAAAGAGCGGATGAGCTTGCAAGAGGGGGGTCTTTGTAGGTCCAGAACCATTTGTGCTCTCCCAGGGAACTGTAATTTCGGCCTCTAAAGCCCTAAGCACTCTAAGCTCTTCATAGAAGGACTGGACTCCGGCAAGACTAAGAAACTCTGGAGATCCAGTAGGAAGCACCTCAGAATCATATATGGGGTGTTAACAGGTCACTTCGGGGAAGGAACGAGGGGAAGAATCTTTTGGCCAAGATGGGACTATCGGATAGTTTAGATTGTAGAATGTGTGGCAAGGAGGATGAGACTATGGAACACTTATTGTGTGAATGTCATGCCCTTGCCAGACAAATAATGAATTACTTTGGTAAAGGCTATCCGCAACCAAAGGAATTCAAGGTGCTTCCGCTGAGCTGCATCATCCGCTTTGTGAAAATGAGAAGGCAAATGCACAAAAGATCCCATGAGAAAAATCGAGAGAGCTCGCGCGCCGTCTTGTGATAGCCGTGCTGATTGGTCGATTCGAAGGACGGTTATGTTTTTCGAGCGTGTGTGTGAATACATGTATGAATGTCGGTATACATGTATGTATGTATACACGAATGTATTTATATATGTGGATTGTGGACATGAAAATTCTATTTCACGGGCTACAGTCCAAACGGCTTGATGGTTTTTGATATATGAGGATTCTTTGCAGTGTCTTTGCAGTGGAGCGTGTGATATATATGATATATAATTAATTGACAGGGCGTAGTTTCATTTAAAATATTTCATGTTAAATACCGAAACACCCAAAGTAATCACATATAATTGACAAGTATCGTATTTTAAAACTGTACCTTCATTTCCTTCACGGACGACACACGCATTGAGGTCGCCCTGACTCACGCATATTTTTTTATTTCCGGTCTGTTAACATATTTATATACAAAATAATATATTTTCTAAAACCGAATTAATGTGGCTTTATGGCCGTATTTTTTGTTTTTATATATCTTATGTAGTTAAAAAAAAATTAGTAATATTGAATAAAAATAATTTACGCTGTATATGTTTTTCTCCTTTATTTTATTTTTTTTGTTGCAAAATGTATTATTTTGGTTCGTAAAATAGATTCCTCATCCTTTATTTATCCGAAAATGATATAACACTTGCCTTGGTGTGTATAGTTTCAGAAAAAAATGGCTTTAAATAAAGCGCGGCGGAGTCGAAGTTCCCCCCCTCCCTTCCCCTAAATGCGGGGTGGCTCTCGATGGCTCCCGGTCTGAATCCACTCAAGACCACCTAAGGATCAACTGTGCCAAGTTTCAGCGCATAGTCAAAAAGTGAAAGGTTCCCATACAACAGATAGCAATAGCACACCCACTAAACGTGGTATTTTGGTTAAAATATATATATATATATATATATATATATACGTTTATACGTACATCAGAAGACAATCTTACACGAATCAAAATACAATAATTTCACGTTTGTTGATTATAATAAGTTTTGAATAAAACATAACAAGGACGAGATACTTAACAGTATTAGTTTCGGCCGATTAGGAACCCACTTAACAAAGTAATTTCTCGTCTCAATATAATAATTTCACTCACTCACGTTTGTCTCAAGAGGCGGTCCTCTTGAGACAAACGTGAAGATGTTTAGACATCACAAAAATACAAAATATTAGGTTCGCGTGTCTTCTGTGGACATTGCCAAAGTTAAGGTATATATTATTATTATTATAGAGCCCTAATTTTTGTTTGCACTGTTAATCCCCAATAAACGGCGTCCCGTCTTATATGATTTCATGCAATCAAAACATTTGTGTATATGTACACGAAATCCCTTAATAATTGACTACAGGAAATATGAGTTGTTTACTCAATCTGTGTGATCTATCCATCACGTATTAATTTTCAGTGTTCCGCGATAAACACGTAAACAAGAATCCCTATTCTGTCTCTATACAAGCAGCAAAAATAACAAAGATTATTAAAACAGTATTACCAAACTAGCAATGTTCCACAAAGCTTGCTTCGCAGTTCGCTTCGAGGCCACAAAGTAAAAACAGCGACAATGGAGCGCGATGACAATGCGTGGCTATAGCTATCAACAACTGCCACCAGCCTACACTCAGCATATTGCTGTGGCAAAAGAACAAAATGCTCCGTGCAACGTGATTTATACGATGCTGAGATACAGCGTTGAGACACTTCTACATAATAAATACTCGAATACAGGACTTGTATCCGGGCTGCAATACGGTATGTGACTAAAGGCAAATCAGCTTCTGCGAATGACGCGTTAAAAGCGCTCTGTTTGAATGGAATTTGTAGGGATTACTTTCTTGTGACGTCACAATCAACCAACGTCCTTTTGTTAGTTTTTATGAATTTATAAATCCTAAAATAGCAAACAAATGGAACTTTTCGAATATTTTCGTACTGTTGCTAATTAAAAAAACATTTATTTCATTAGCAACGCTGCCTACGAAGCTGAACGTTCTGGATTCGAATTCCGGCAAGGGCAACATATTTGTGTGATGAGCTGATCAGGGTCTTAGATGGTTACTTTGTATTTAAATATTTTTATCTACTAAATAAAATAAATAAATAAATATATAAATATATCGTCGTCTAACTAAACCCATAACTCCAGCCTTACTATGGTTCTAACTTCGTTTTGTGTAAGAGTGTCCCCTAATATTAATTAATAACAAAAGAGGCTTTGTAATATAATTTATAATATTAAAAAAAATGTCGACATAAGCGAATCCTAGTTTGGATGAACGTTTTCGCAATGCGCCGCGCACTAAAATAGCACACACTCTAAAACACACTCCTGAAGGAAGAGAAACATTGTCGCCCGTAGTGGCAATCAATACTTGAGTAAAATCGTGTCATAATGAGTTTCACTAGTAATATCATACGTAAAGAAAATGTTTAGCTCTAACCTTACTATTTTTCGCACTTTTCTGCCTTTGAGATTATCAAGCCGATACCTACATACCTACATTTTACATTTAGAGTTCCTTCGTATATAATCTTAATACAAACGCCATCACGTTAACTGACCATTCTGTATTTATATAGAACCTTATTACAATGCAAATAAGGTGCACGGTCAGCTGTGTCGTCGATACTACCTACATGTATCCCAGCCGGATAAGATATAACCTATGTCCAACCTGAAGTTTGTAGGTCGTGGGTTCGAATCACGGCTCATACCACTGGATTAAAAAAACTCACGTAGATGTACGAAATATCATTATACTAGCTTCCGCCCGCGACTTGGTCTGCGTGGACGCGGGATAAAAACTATCCTATATTTTAATCCAGGCTATAAACTATCTCCGTGCCAAATTTCATCCCAATTGGTTGAGCCATTTAAGTGTGATTGACTAACAAACATCCAAGCATCTAAACATCTAAACATCCAAACTTTATATAATTTATTTAATTTATAATTTAGGTTTAACCGTGGTTTTTCGGTGAAGGATAAGATCGCGAGGAAATTGGTTTAATCCCGATAAGGTTTGGAAGGGTTGGAAGGTTGAGAGCTACGGTAGCCTAGTGGTTCAGGCATGCGGCTGTCAAGCGGAGGTCGTGGGTTCGAAACCCGGCTCGTACCAATGAGTTTTTCGGAACTTATGTACGGAATATTTACCGTTAGCTTTTCGGTGAAGGAAAACATCGCGAGGAAACCGGTCTAATCCCAATAAGGTCTAGTTTTCCCTCTGCGTTGGAAGGTCATCAAGGTCAAGGATGGCAGTCGCTTTCGTAAAACTAGTGCCTATTCCAAACCTTGGGATTAGGTGTCAAAACGGACCCCGGGCTCCTTTAGGGGCATTACTGGGAATAAGGCGCTGAGGATGATGAAGGTCTAGGGTTGGAAGGTCAGATGGCAGTCGCTTTCGTAAAACTAGTGCCTATGCCAAATTTTGGAGTTAGGTGCCAAAGCGCACTTCGGGCTCCTTTAGGGCACAACCAGGAGTAACGCTAGAAGGATGACGATAATATTAGTATAGAAGGATCATTATCATGCTTAATATGCCTTTGCGTCTGTTTGAGACGATTTAAACGTAACTAGCTAATGGACTATGGAGGCATCGTTTTTGGTGACTGTAGATGCCAATACGAGACCGGCATGATCTTCCACATTTCTGGCAGACGAAATTCATGCCAGGGTACGAGTAGTATAAGTTCGTTGTCTACTCAACCTTATATTGTCCAGTGTCTCAAACCAGCTCGCCTATCATGAGACGGCCGCAACATACTCTCGATTTTCTCACACTATACATCTTGTTCTAAGTGTTCTAATAAGAGAGAGACGGATAGTGCGAGAAAAATCGAGAGAGCTCGCGCGCCGTCCTGTCCCGTGATGGCTCGCCGTGCAGGCTCCATCGCACAACACTCTGCTGTCCACAACGCGTCTGTCTGTCTGTCCCCAGGCCTGATAGTCAATTTATAATTCATAGAAGTAAAGATAAAAGAACTAAGCCATAATAGCGACAAGAGTCATAAGCGCGTGACGTCACGAGTGTGACGTAACCAATTCCCCCGCGAACCGGTGGCCCGGAAAATATCATCGGCACACCTACGTTACTCATATCGAGCAGCTTCTATTTCACAAAGGATCGAGATGCTGTATGTATCTAAAAATAGACGTGAACTCTCGTTATTTTTGGAAGAAACCTTTTTAATCTAAATTCGACTGCAATGGTGTAGGATTTTGTGACGCAGGCTCAAACTAAAATTATGACGTATACCACGTAACGCATTTACGAACGTTAGGTAGAACTAACTGTCAATTTCGACATGGAAATCTGTCAGTTGAATTGTCCTAACGCGCGTTCAAAACGTTACGTGATTTACATTTGCGACAATTTCACTTCGTCGTTCTCCACCGCTAAAGTGTAAAGAACACGTTAGTCGGCCGCATTCGGCGATCGACAGCTGCCCAGTCGCCGTAATAGGCGGACAGACTAGTGTAAAGACGACGTTTGTTGGCCTAAGTACAGGTCGACACACGTAAAAAGAGCCCTGGCGGCCATATAAAATGTATGGCCGCCAGGGTTCTTTTTACATGTGTCGACCGTTTAAAATGAATTCGGCGACCGCATTAGGTGAACGACGAAGTGTAATTGCCGCTTAAAGTTTCCAATGATAGTCTGTTATTTTTCCATATAAAAGGGCATTGGGTAAATTTGATCGAAGAATATTATCGTTTTTTTTTCTGCGGCCACGGATGATTTTTAAATAGTTATTTAGAGGACCTCTAAATACACATAGATATATATATATCTTTTTTGGCGTTTAATAATATCGAAGCACAGATATTTAAGATATAAGTTTATTTTTAAGTAACTACTTAACAATCAATGTCTGAACTTATTTATTCACTACTTCTTATTATTGTGTCCAAGAAAACTGCCGGAGGACCAACATTTTCTTGGTGTTTTCTTCCCCATCCTAGATACATCCTGGAGACATTAAGGAGAACAACATCCTAATGTTCGCTTTCCCACAATGCTTGAGCAGTAGAGTAGTGACCATTAATGGCATTCATTCCAATTGTACCTCTTTCTATTAATCATCATATCAGCCGAAAGACGTCCACTGCTGGACATAGGCCTCCCCCAAAGAGTGCCAAAGTGACCGATGCTGCGCCACCCGCATCCAGCGGACTCCCGCAACCTTTACCAGGTCATCAGTCCACCTTGTCGGGGGCCTACCCACGCCCCGCTTTCCGGTACGTGGTCGCCACTCGCGAACCTTTCCGCCCCAAAGGCCATTGGTGGCTGTCGTGTCGTGCCCACTGCCACTTAAGTTTAGCAATCCGGGGGGCTATATCGGTTACCTTGGTTCTGCTGCTTCTATTATAATATATAAACATAATATATTCGGCGAGAAATGCGCGATTGGATTCTTCCCCTTAACATGCAAAGGTTAAATACAATTCGAACTCATTTGTTTGATATATTTCCGACAAATAAGTTCCGATTTTGCCATGGTTTAGATTTTGAACTTTTCTTTCGATTACACTAACATAAATGTTTAAAGCAGTTCCCGCTAAAGGTACCATTTCAGACTGTTATTTAGTCTAAGAAATCGTATCGTGTTAAGGAGTTTCGGATTTGGACCTGTGTGGTGCCGGATAAGGTAAACGCGCGAGTGCTCGTCGCTGTACTAGTATATGGCATGAGCACTCTATGTCAAAGCAAAATGGGTTAGATTCCAACGAAGAGGATTTTTCTTCATTCGAATTTAAGTCATGTCACTTTGACACAGATTGCCCATGTCATATAGTACAGCGTCGACCACTCGGACCTTCACCTTATAAAGAATAACACCACCCCTTTCTTCCCATGGGTGTCATAAGAGTCGACTAAGGGATTCGGGTTCATGTGTGTTGTGGGCGACGGGCTAGCAACCTGTCACTATTTTGTCGAACTTACTTTACTTCACACGCTCTGGCTACCCCTTTTGGCTCCTTTTGGCCTGTAATACAGGCTTGAGAAAATGTATCTATCTGGATTTTATAATTTTTCCAATTGACCTATGAAAATCTATATTAAAAATATCTCGGCTCCGATACACTTTAGAGTATTACATGCTATTACAATAGTAGATTGTATGACAAGGGTCTAAAGTAAGCCATATTACCACGAGATGGATATTTTCCCGAACGAAGTGAGCGGAAATAGTTCGAGGGGTAATATGGCTTTTAGACCAGAGTTATACACTCTACTTTTCACTTCGACTGCGAGAAAATAGTAAAAACAAAGATTATCCATCCACAATCAACAATTCTACCAAGGCGAAAAGATTGTTCAATTTGGCGCCATTCTTTTTAATAAACTGTTTTGACACAGATACAAAATATTCACAAGACGAATAAACGCCTCTGACCGTCTAATAGCGGCGTAGTCTATCCCGCTCAATCTTCATAGCTTATGTCATGTAATTACATCCACCAATCACAACTCTTTAAAATAACATTAGTATTTGGTGTCTACTAACCAGAATACAGCTAGATATTAAAATCGACCAATCAGGAAACAGAATTCAATTCAAACATTAGGTAATAGTGGATTGTATGACAAGGGTCTAAAGTAAGCCATATTACCACGAGATGGATATTTTCCCGAACGAAGTGAGGGGAAATAGTTCGAGGGGTAATATGGCTTTTAGACCAGAGTTATACACTCTACTTTTCACTTCGACTGCGAGAAAATAGTAAAAACAAAGATTATCCATCCACAATCCACAATTATACCAAGGCGAAAAGATTGTTCAATTTGGCGCCATTCTTTTTAATAAACTGTTTTGACACATATACAAAATATTCACAAGACGAATAAACGCCTCTGACCGTCTAATAGCGGCGTAGTCTATCCCGCTCAATCTTCATAGCTTATGTCATGTAATTACATCCACCAATCACAACTCTTTAAAATAACATTAGTATTTGGTGTCTACTAACCAGAATACAGCTAGACATTAAAATCGACCAATCAGGAAACAGAATTCAATTCAAACATTAGGAGTTTTTCATTCGCTAATTTACAATAATTAAAAATATAAACGCCTCTGACCGACTATAGCTCCATCCAAACGTTCAAGCGTGGTTAACTGCATACATGACTCATGTATGCAGTTAACCACACTTGAAAAACACCCAATGTTTGAATTGAATTTTGTTTCCTGATTGGTCGATTTTAATGTCTAGCTAGCTGTATTCTGGTTAGTAGATAGCAAATACTAATGTTTTTTTTAAGAGTTGTGATTGGTGGATGTAATATTGAACTGTTGTGAATGGTCAAATTAAAATGTTTTATAAATCATAAATATGTATACATATTTTCCCTAGGGGCTAAATGTACTACTTTAGCCCCGCTTGCCAAGTCTAATATGATGCACTTTTTGAGCATGAGAAGTGAAAAATATGTTTATTTTGAATAGATCTATCATAATTTACCACTTAAATGATTGGCTGCTCACCTAAAAAATGACAACACTTTTACCCAAACCCCTTTGTCATTTACCTTACATACCTGCAATGCGTTATGTGATCGACCTGCTGGGCTTATTTCAAAAGAAATCTCATAGTTATGGCTAAATGAGCATAGAAAAATCACTTCTTTGCGGTACACGTGATGCACCGCGGATTCCACCAAAGTCCGCTTAAGTTTATTGTACTGTGTCTTTGTGAGTGCGTCAAATCGAATCGGTTTACCCAATGATATATTTGGACGTTTTATGCTGCACTATCTTTTGCCCGCGACTCGGTCTGCGTGGAACTCGTTTATATCGTAGCTCCGTACAAACGGTCACCCCCCATTTCACCCCCTTAGGGAACGATTTCCGAGATAAGAACTATCCTATTTCCTTTCCCGGGACTCAAACTAGGTATCTCTATAGCAAATTGATCCAAATCGGTTCAGCGAAGAGGGAGGAGAGACAGACAGACAGAGGGCAGACAGACAGAAGGGAGACATATAGAAAGATGACAGACAGACACACTTTTGCACTTATAAAACGTATATACCGGGTGTGGCCTGTAATGGAGCAATAAAAAAGGATGACCATCGAATATCAGCAGTTATTCTGTATCGGTCCCAGTGTTTCAAAATTATTGAATTCGAAAAAAAAAAACATATTTGAAGTTGTGATCCATAAGTAATGAAACTTGATATTATTATCAGGATATTCATGATATCGTTAGCATGTATTTCATTAAATATCTTGGTAGAACACTGGGCACTTATGTCATACATAGTGATTGATGGTGACTTTGTTTTTCATAAATTTTTGGAGGTTATTTTACATTTCGCAAGATTTTTAGAATTTTTAAATGTACAATATTATTCCAGTTAAGTAAAAGAACGCAGGCATGCTGTATTTTCAAAAAACTTTTTTTGTTAATCTACTTCGAACTGATTGTTGATTGGCTCAATAATCCATAAATACATAATAAACATAAAAATATCCGCCTTCTGCATGATTCTTCTTTTGTGCAACAAAGATTACATAAATAAATATTTGTATGGTTACTACCATACAAATTGAATAGCTGCTGCGTTGTCTAGGAGCTACGTTTCAAATGTAAGTATGAATACATAGCATAGCATGGCATAGCACATCTCTAGTGGAAAGGCAAGAGGCGCTATCTCTGAGTATCTAGAGGCATACCTATACCTTCTATACGTCTAACACGGCGGTGTCCGGAACATGGTCGTTCATAAACAGCGCACGAAATGCGCACGAACGAATGAATATTTACCAGCGCGGCCGGCCCGACGCCCTATATAACACCACACTGCTTACACAATATATATATGTAGTTCATACTTAATTCAGTAACGCTGGCTATTCGCAAAGCAGTAATCCAAATATTCTTGCTGCATCTCTCCATTTGACATGAAAATCTTTTCGGTAACTAAGTAATGATGAACGTAGAATGCGTAGAAAACGTTCGAAATGCCTATTTAAAACGAAATAAATGAAATAAATGAATTTTATTCTGCAAGTAGCGTTTCAGAAAAGGAGACTGTTAAGAAGAAACGCCGAAACAAATTCAACAGTCAGTCATTTTTTGCCAAAAAAAAGCTTGTATAATGATTCGAGTACATGATGTTTCAATCAAATCATGTCATCGTCATTACTTTGTAGATATGGTTTATGATTTAAGACAAGATATGCAACAGAAATAGTGTAATTAATGTCGATAACTGTCGCGTGGTTCCCATGGATACCACTGAAATCAAAGTGACTTATCACATGTATTGTGTGAACCATTTAAACCTTAATAACCCTCTACGGACATCTCATCCTGTCTCCTGTTTAATTTAAACAAACGACGTCTTTTAATTTCCTAATTATCTGGCATTTTGTTTAAAAGCAACTTTATAAGAGACTGGTATATTTATACGTAAGTGGTCTTTTTAAATCTGGTTGCCCATAAAGTAAGATAAGCCAAAGCAGGAAGCCTGGGGTGGTATGTCTACGTGGCTCGGCATAAACGCATTTCTCGCGAATGGGCGTCAAAAATGATGTAGTCATTTTTCACCTTATTACCGAGCAATAAAGTCCTATATTGAAAACATATCTTTGACGTCGCTGAACATTACGGCCGAATGCGTGCTCATTTTGTCCTTCGTTTGTGTCCGATCTGAGCTTGGTGCATGGATTTTTACTTATTTCCGTCGTTTTGGTGCAAATTTTGTGAATTGATTTTCAGACAGTCAGACTTCAAAATAGTAAATTCCCATGAATGGCTTACAGCATTTAAGTCGGACAAAAAATATTGCTTGATATACAGAATTATCCTAGTTCAGGCGCATATTGACAACCGCTTATTGATTTTAGCCTAGTTGGCAGCTGTGACCCTGCCCATGAAGCTATAGAGGTCCTGGGTTCGAATCCCTGTGAAGGAATTCATTGGTGTGATGAGCACGAATTTATTTATGTTACTGAGTCATGGATGTTCTCTATGTGTTTAAGTATTTACTTATCTATATAGGTATGTTTATTGTCGTCTAGTACCCATAGCACAGGCTTTGCTTGATGTTGGGGACTATTAGGTCGATTTGAGAAAAAATGCCGGCAAATATGTATTAAATAGTGCAAGCCCAATGTAACATTGTAATAAGGGTTTTTCAATAAATTATTCTATTATATTCGTCCTCTCGCACTTGTATTAAGGCACGAATGCTGTATGCCCGACATAAGTACAGGTTGTGAATCGCATGGTGACAAAGGCGCAGTTGTCGGTAAAAGCGTGCGAGTGTGTCATTGGGACTGAGCATGTAATTTATATCAATCGACGGTTCTGACGCGATATGAAGGTTTGTTCCATATTCGACTTACATTGCAGCCATTGATATTATAGAATGATATCATTACACAAATTAAAAACAAACAAAACCTATAGATAATAGCCACCGAGTGTAACTTACTGACTATGTATATAAGTAGTGTATTTTTTTTGCTTACACATAATAAATCCTCTAGACTTATGACCTCTGGATCTCTGGATCTTAAGACCTCTGTTCTTAATATGTAATGCAAGTATTACTAAAAAATGTTCGGTTCTGGTGTTTCGCCGGACACTGCCGCGGTACGCTCGCTTTGCTCGCTGGGCTCGCGCGCTGTATGGTCGCAGTTCTACCTAAACTCATCCTCACTTCGTTTGTCATACATACCTGAGACCTTCCTTAAGGTAGATTACGCTATATGTAGAAATAACTATTTGAACAAACAGTTTTTTCGGAAAATAATATTAGCGCAAGGAAAACGTTTGCTTGGTGAACAATTATGTTAATAAAACTTGACTTCAAAAAAATATGCCAAACGAATAAAATACGCTTCACAAATAAATGTGCTAAAGATTCGCTTGGGAAATGAAACTACTTACTGCATAAGTTTTTTGGGAAGTAAAATTTGGCGTAAATATATTCTTGTACATTTCTGGATGGTTATAGGCTATATTTTATCGTGCGGGTTTCCTGCGTTCTTTGCAATACGCGGGCGAAATCACGCGGGCAGTTACTATAGTATAGAGCAGAATCCCATAGCATAAGTGTGCGCATGGTAAACTACTCTCGTCGGATTACCTTTGCATTCTTGGGGCCTGAATTCTACGGTGGCGGCCTAATTGACATCAAGAATGTTTTAGGTTGAACACAAAAAAAAAGTTGCACGTTCTGTTATAACAACACGGGTGTAACAGCGTTGCACCTTGAACAACTTACAACTGCAACAATATGCTGAGTCTTGGCCTATAATTTATGTCACACATTGTTGAACTCATAGTGAACATCCATGTTTCCATATATTTTTTTGTTGTACTACACAACAAAAAAATATATGAAATATATATAAATGTATTCAAGCACACGCGACCATTTTGACGACCGGATAGCCTAGTGGGTAGTGACGCTGCCTACGAAGCTGAAGGTCCTGGGTTCGAATCCCGGTAAGGGCAAATATTTGTGTGATGAGCATGAATATTTGTTTCTGAGTCTTGGATGTTTTCTATGTATTTATATCTATTATATATATCGTCGTCTAGTACCCATAACACAAGCCTTATTGAGCTTACTATGGGGCTAGCTCGATTTGTGTAAGATTGTCCCTTATTTTTTTTCACACGCTTTATCTATAAGTATATCTATTCTCTTCCATTAAAATCACACTAAGTCAAACCCCCGCGTCGTGCCGGGTGCAAAGGTGTCCATTATACTTGCCGCATTGCCGCGTTGAATCGCAATCGCCAACGTTTGTCTATTCTATTCTATTTTTAATATGATTCAAAGCTAATGGTTGAAATGGGAATCCCCGTTTCACGAGAGCGAAATGTGGCCCCAAGTGTGCCGGCGACACCTCGCTTTCCCCTTTTTAGGTCGCAGGTATGTACTAATGGTGCACTATTCCCCTAAGCTCTACCTGGATGTATAACCCCTAACGCAGGCCCTGAGTGGCGAGACGTGGGGATGAATTTTGAGAGAGTACTCAGCTATGTCGAAGCATTTCTACTACCTACGGCTTGTAGTTTATTTTACGCATGAGCTATGTAAATGGAGAGTCTTTTTGTGCTGCGTAGATAAATGTCAAATATCAACATATATTTTGGGTAATTAGTAGGAATCCTACATCGCAAAATGACCACATTTGCATAACGACTAGTACATTAGCTTAGCAGCATGTTTCCGAGTTTTAGCGGAAATCTCTCGCAGAGCCATGACTCATATAATTATGAATTAATTAATTATTTATACTTAATTAAATTGCCTCCAGGCATTCCCTATCGGCACATCGCGCTGCACAGAAACTTTAAATGCAGCGACTTGAATGATATTCAAGATTAAGGACTTATTTGCAAGAACACAAGTGGTACATTGGTCTTATATTTAAATTACATGTGAGGCGCTTCAATCATTGACATCAATTCATTATATTAATATACATATACATATATAATGCATATAATAACGACAAATTTATTAAATACGTACGATTATAATACCCGTACAAAAATATCATGAGGATAAGCGATCTTAAATAGTTTTTACGTCACACCTGGCCATAATGCGAGTATTACTGCACGCTGCGCGTACGGGAAAACTCGCATTGTGGCCAGGTGAAGACGTAAAGTTTTGTACGCAACACGGGCGGTAATTCGTAAAGCCCCAGAGCGCATATTTATAGCCCTCACCTTCGGTTCGGGCCACAAACATATTACCTGCGATCTGGGACATTTACGAATTCACCGCCCTAGTTACGTAATGTACTATTACGTCACACCTGGCCATAATGCGATTTTTAGCGCACGCTGCGCGTACGGGAAAAATCGCATTGTGGCCAGGTGAAGACGTAAAGTTTTGTACGCAACACGGGCGGTAATTCGTAAAGCCCCAGAGCGCATATTTATGGCCCTCACCTTCGGTTCGGGCCACAAACACCTGCGATCTGGGGCATTCACGAATTCACCGCCCTAGTTACGTTAGTTTAATGTACGCAACTTGCGTTTGAAGGAGAATTTGCTCTGAGCTTGCCTGAGGGTAAGAGGGAGATCATTACACATATGTATAGCCTGAACAGCGAAGGCATTTGAGAGGAAAGCAGTACCTACGATGAAATTGGACAGAGAGTTTCAGACTCCTGAAAGACCTACACGACTATCATGGGACGGCCGCGACCTACTCTCGATTTTTCTCGCACTATATACCTCTTGTTCGAAGTGTTCTATTAAGAGAGAGACGGATAGTGCGACAAAAATCGACCGAGCTCGCGCGCCGTCGCGTGATAGCCGTGCTGCGCTCGCGAATGGGAAGACAGCTTAGTCGATGGCGCAAGTAAGAACTATGAGAGTCGTTGACACCGAAATGGGTCAGAGAATTGATAAGTTTCATGAATAAGGGGGTTACTTAATTCATTTATGAAGCTGATTTTTTTAGAATAGAATTTGCTTAGAATACGTAAAAAAACATCAATAGTGCCAGCTTCTGTGTATTATGTACACCTAGAACGGACCTCTATATTTAATCTTATGGAAGAAAAATGCACGAATAAAATAAAAGAACAGCACAAACTGTCCATTGTACAGTCAAGTGCAAAAATATGTATCGATAACATCCTCCCATAAATAAGTACCACAACCTTAATCCACTGACATAAGAGTTATGGGACATATTTATGAGTAAGTTGTATGCACCCATATTTTCACACTTGACTGTACATCGTAGCCTACGTAAATCATTTTTATCGTAGTGCCACTAAGACTTCCTCTGTCAACGAAAACCGCCAGTTATTATAGTTTTGTCTTATTTCATTCAACTGTTCATAAGAAAAGCAACCTTCTTGCGTGTATCGTAAGGTTCACTTTTTTACATAACGTGAAAAGGAGATATGAGGTTGTGAACCTAAGCAGTCGAAAGGCTTTCCGAGGCTCGGGTTTAACGTGACTTCCGTTGTATAATCCCTCGGTAACTCTAGTTTGTCTTTTGTTCCGGGTTCTCTCATTCAGTACATGTTAATAATAATATGTACGTACAGTCAAGGAAATTGAATGTTTGCTTAGAAGTCTTGGACCGTAACGTCATTCAAATAGAGTTGACATGTGCCAAACCTACATTTTCCTTCACCGTACGTGTAGGTACATATAGTTGTATGTAGTAAATATTTAATTGCATCTCAAAAGAGATGTTGTACCTTTTCGGAAATTTGATATATATCATTATAAGTTTATTATTATAACATTTACAGGGGCGTGAACGGAAGCAATAGCCTGCGCATAATTGTTAAGGGGAGAATTTCAACACATTGTAATGTGTTGAAAAATGTAATAGGTATTTAACCTACATCATTAATTCCTGAGAGAAAAATTTGGTAAGCTGCTTTTATATTGGCATTATAAAATTTACTGAGATCGCTTTTTCGGTTCTTGAAAGCCTACTCTCTTTCTACTACATAATGTTAGAGCGGGCTATTACTCCGCTTAAATAATGTTTAGGATAATAATATTAAATAAAATTTTGTAAATCTACGGATCTTTTAGCCTTTTTCGATTCTGGCAACTTACATGTACATGGTAGTTGGTAAGCGAAGCATTTTTTATACTTAGATCTACTTATCTTTGTATGCCTACATCTCTATCTACATATTTCAGTAAATATGTAGCGCAAGCTCGCGGGAATTGGGAATGGCTGAAAATATCAGTGTGCCTGTTTTTAGGGATCCGCACATCAAAAGGAAAAAACGGAAGCCTTATAGGATCACTCGGTTGTGCGTCTGTCTGTCAAGACCCTTTATCTCAGGAACGCGTGGAGGGGTTTCGCGTTGAAATTAACACCATATACTCAGGTCTACAGTCCCTTGAAGCTGTAAAAAAAAGCTTCGAAGCTAACGTAGAAAATAGGATACAAACGAAATAGGGACCGTTTATGCCGAATTACGTTTATTTCGACACTCAAGGGAATCAAAATTTAAAAGGTTCCGTTGACCTAGAACTATGAAATTTAGCAAGCAATATTGTCATCTTATACTACAAGTACAGGGAAAAATCAGTCAATCATTAGCACCAGAAAAAAAAATCTAACGCCAATCAGTAAACAAACCAAAGACAATCCTATCCATACTTCTACGTATACCTACAAGTAAGCCATAACATGTACAGTCACCAGCAATAAGATCTGCCACAACATAGCACGCATAAATATCTGACACGACTCTATGTCTAATGTCATAAGGACGTGTCAGATATTTTTGCCGGCTTTGTTTCGGCATATATTGATGCCGGTGACTGTACCTATAATTGATATGAAAGAAGTGTACAATACAAAGGGTTTGCACCTGGGAAATACCGGAACCGAAAATCCCGGGATTTCCCGGTTTTTTGGACCGAGCTAAGAACCGGGATTTCGAAAACCTTGTTGTTATACTTATACTATGTACAAGTTATTAATGCAAGTACAAGTTATTCATGCAAGCGAGAGTATTAACAAAATATCAGCTAAAAGCAAAAAGGCAATTTTTAGCAGTGGCTCGGCGTTTACGCTTATCATAATTTGATTGGAACATTGTTCTCATTTAAGAAATATCTATGTATAAATGCTGATTTAATGATCTCCATATGTGACATTATTTACTCATACATATAACTTACGCTGTGATGATTTAGAAGACTTTATAATTAGATATAGATGATTGTTATAGTGTTACATTATATAAAAGTACCTAGTACCTACACTGTAATGAAAATAATGTTAATTTTATACCAAAAAGAATGTTAGTATTAATTATCACTTGAGAACTAAACCTATACAATACACACAATTACACATGTTGATTGTTGATTTAATATGATATGAGAAAGAACGGACAATTTATAATATTAGTTACATGTTACACATCAAAGTTTGATTTTGCAAGTTTACCAGGTTCAAGGAAATTTACTTATATAAAAAAAGGTTGAAACCTTGGTGGTCGCTGTTGTTATTTTATTAGTTATGATTATGAATAACATTAAATTGTAGACATTTGGAAATTTTGGTGGGTACAATAAAAACTGTTAACTTCAAAAACTTTTATTAAAAACGTGAATCGAAGGTATCTGTTTTACTTATGACTAGCTTTAGTTCATATCCTATATACTATAGATAAGACTAACTAATCCACAAAATTAATCACGAATAATGATATTTTAATCGCGTTTTTAATTTTATGAATAAATATTAAGTTTTGTCCCGAAAATCCCGAAAGAACCGGGAATCCCGGTTCTCATTTTGGTGAGTCCCGAATTTCCCGGTTCTTTCAGATGGAACCGGTTCTGCATTCCCTATTACAAATGCTCTTGCACACCTCAATATGAAACTAATACAGATTTTTTTGGTTTAAAGCAGACGCTCAGATTACACTGTCACGTATATTTATAATATTATAATAGCTTTTACATATTGATGTAATAATATTGATATATAATATTGATTATACTGGGCTAATGAAGTGCATTACATCACACAATGGATTTATTGTTGTATTATTTATTACAAAATTATACATATTATGAGAAAGGAAAATAGTAGGTAATATACGATAGTTTTAAGCAAGGTTTAACCTTGAAGCCGTCTATTTAAATAAAAGTATTATGAGCATAAACAGAAAATTTAAAAAGTAACAAGTTTCGCCTTCAATACACCGTATCAGGAACTTTGAAGGCTTTGCCTGTATTTGGAGGTTTTGGTCACATTAACGAACTGCCTAACTTTAAAGGGTCGAACAGACTGCCAGCGGGCCGGTAGCGGCGCTTAACGAGCGCGTGATAGCGTGTCAATACGATATAAGTGAAACGAATTGAAAACCAGCGCTGTACCTACAGCCAGCAATCACAGTCAGTCACAGCATATGCTGTAGACTAATTTGGTTTTTGTTGTACAACAAAATGTGTATTTGGCAACCTTGTTGCACAGCAGGCTTGCTAAGTAGGCTGGTTACTAATCTCTCACTTATAATAAATCTCTAAATTAAAAAAAGAATCAGCCAGTATCAAACTAACCATTTTTGTGTCCCCCGATGATTTCAAATTCCCATGAACGGAAAAATATGTAACTTTTTTCATAAGCACATTATTACTCTAGCTTCCATTTAGGATAGTTTTTATCCGACTGCGACGATTAATTAATTTTCGGAAACATTTGACCGCATTCAATTATTCATTTTTTTCTGCTTGAAGTCGTAGCCGCCATATCTGTCAACTGTCAGTGACGTCAAAATGGCGGGCTTGCCATAACTATCGAATATTAATAATTTCGATCCGGTGTTGTGATGATAGACCTTCACAAAAACATATATTAAATTCTAAAGCGTAAAAAAATAATCGATTCTGATATGGAAACTTATATGCGATAAATTCGTCTTGAGGCGTAATTTCAATAAATGTATCAACAATTTTCAACAAAATAACGTCAAACGTCAAAAGTCTGTCTGACTCTCTTCCTTTTTTTAATGGCATGGCGATAGCGCTGTTCTTGCGTTCAGCCAAAGTCTATTTGAGTTTCTGCAAGATTGAATCACACGCTGAGTATTTAATTGTCACGATACTGCACGGCTATCACAAGACAGCGAGCGAGCTCTCTCAATTTTTCTCGCACTATATGCCTCTTTCTAAGTTATCTGATAAGAGAGAGACGGATAGTTGGAGAAAAATCGAGAAAGCTCGCGCGCCGTTTTGTGATAGCCGCGCTGGTTTGTCAGTATATTTATCAGCAATAAACAGTATGTATGAAATCAGTATAGAACGGGCCTTTTAGAAACATTAATTATGAAGCGCGTCAGTATTAGGCCTGCATCACAGTGGCGCGGCCTGGCCGCGGCGGACAATAGTAAACTTGACCGCCGCTGTCAAATTTAATATTGTCCGCCACCGCAGGCCGCGCCAGTGTCAGCCACACTGGCTTAAGGCGGCTTCAAGTTGACATTCAGCCAATATAGAGACCACAATTGAGACACAGAAATTGGCCAACATATACAGGAAAATACTTTTATCATAAAGCCTGCAACACACATTATTATGTTGGCAAGGGCGGGAACATACACAAGATTTGCCAGAATGTGATAGTGCAATCTGAAAAAAATAAACATATTGCTTTAACATTTTTTATAATTTCCTTTATTAGAAAGGAGGAAAGCTGTCCATCCGTCTCTTTGCCTGTCTGTCCGTCTGTCACAAGGCTGTATCTCATGAACTGTGATATTTAGACAGTTGCAATTTTCACAGATGTATTTCTGTTGCCGCTATAACAGCAAATACCTACTAAAAAACAGAATAAAATATTTATATTTAAAGGGGCTCCCATACAACAAACGTGATATTTTTGCCGTTTTATAGATAATGGTACGGAACCCTTTGTGCGCGAGTCCGACTCGCACGTGGCCGGTTTTTTATATCTTCGGTTAGGAAGGAGGGTTATGTTTATCGAGCGTATTTATATTTGTATGTATGTATGTGGCCACAAAAATCTATTTCACGCGCAACAGTCCCAAGTTCCCAACGGATGGACGGATTTTGACATATGAGGTGTCGTTGGATTAATTTATTATGATCGTATGAGTGACGTAGGCATAAAAAAAAACAGTTCGATTTTCTGATTTCACTGGTTTAATCAGGGAGGCATTTCAGCTCGGTAAATTAGCAAACCGGACTGAACCGGGAACTACGCAAACTGTAAGGTTTTATTGAATACAAAGTTTTTCAAAACAATATGTAGGATAGAGGAACTAAAGTGAGGTGTAATTTAAAGTAAATAGCATAGAAGCCACACAATTTAAAATGCTGTTGAAATAAAATTACGCCCGAGGCTCAGACGGCGGGAAATATTCGGTCTGCCGGGTATACTGCCGGGTATGCTTGCATCACATCGCTTTAGCCCGCTCGTCAACACAGACATCTGCATAGCAGTTGCCAACCTTTAGACCAGATCAGCCAGCACGATTATGTTTTTTTTGGGCATTGGCCCCTTTAGCACTTTCTATATGTCACACCTTGCTTTAGATATTCACAATTATGCGAACTATACATTACAGTTATAATATAGTCATATTGCTGTCCAGCTACTAGGGTTCCTCTTGTTGCACTATACGTAAGGTACAATATGCAATGACAGATGCTGTCGTGCTGTCCCGCTCATGGCGCCAGACAAGATAGCAGGCGCCGGAGCGGACGGTGTCGCGCGCAAAATTTTGGCCAATGGGCGTTGAAGATTTTACCCGCGCAAACGCGCTGCCTTAGGATCTCTATCCACTCAACTCCATCAAGCGGACATCGGTGCCTGTTGGGCCAGATTGTTGCGGGTTTTAATATAAAATTCGGTTGTATAAAGAGTTAAATGGCCTACACCCATCGTAATCGTCTAAGTAGCCGTACTGATTAACAACTGCAAAGAACATAGCCGGGTCATTCTTGAGAATTGCATTATTCATCTCATTCCCGTGGCGTTTTTTACTAAGTTACAATAAAATCCAATTAAATATTTAATAATAAACATATTTATCGAATGGGCATCACTTTGGGTCAATTAGGTTCGAAAATATATCAATTCAAAGTTCAGCTGTCAGGGGAATGAGAAAAAATGTCAGGGGAATCATAAAAAGTACAAGGGAATCAGAGAAATGACAGGGGGAATCATAAAAACTACAAGGGAATCATAAAATTGACAAGGGAATGTTAATCTTTGGTATTTTACACCCGTTCCAAAACTCGAGATGCACCATCGTAAAGCAAGACGAATTTATATGATAAATATTTATTTTCAAGAAAACTTCAGAAATCTATCATTACTCCGTTCAAAAAACCGGGGGATGAGAATCAGGGGAATCAGAAACCGAGGGAATCAGAGCCAGGGGAATAAGAAAAAGTATGTTTTTTGTCGATTATGCCGAAACTATTATTAATATAAGAGTAACTATTAAATCAAAACACGCATTCATTCATGTGTTATTCTCTACACTAAACATTGTACGCCAATTGCAGGAAATCGATTTTATATGAACATACAGAGTAATCATAGTCATAGTGAACCAAAGTCAGGGGAATTAGATATCTACCTTCATTGCTCAGAGCTCCAGCGACCGACGCGTCCTCTCTCCGCGGCGTTGCTAGCGCTAACTGACAAGGGTGAGGCACGGCAGAGATTGCGAGTCACAAGACATTGCAGTAGGGATGTGCGTGTTGTTTAGTCAGGCATCAGGGGAATCACAGGTTAGCTCTGGACAAACCTTTGATATAGATTCCTATAAAAACTGTGATAAATAGGGGAACCATATTTTTTTATTTTAATCATTAACTTATATTCTAGCAATTTACCTGGATACAATATTTGATTTCAATCCATAACTAGTTCTTTTCAGAGTAGATTGTTTACAAAATGGGTGATGGACGCACCAGGGGAATCATGTTTTAGGTGTTTGATATTTTTTCATGGCAGATTCTACTTACCTTAAAACAAAAAATAATCCTGCCCCAGTTAGATTAAGTGTTGAACTACTAAAAAAAATGTGTCAGGTTAATTATTTTATTTTTTCGGGTACTTTTTCCCTCTGGACGCTGAAAATTGACCCACTCAAGAATCACCCCCGCTGGCTGTCGCGCACTCGGGAAAAAATACCTACATTCTTGATTCGAGGTAAATATTTATGCACCTATTAATTAAGAAGATGTTAAATTGTCGAGAATGAAGCGACATTATATTGAGTCAAGATTTGTTTCTAATGTTCGAGACAATCATCAATTCAACTTGATATATGTGTCACTCAAGACATTTATTTCTTGAATTTAGCAATATTTTATTCCCGATTATCAAAAGCTAATAGCAGAAAGAAGCCTAAAAAATGTGTTAGACGTTAACAACTTTTAGCTCTCACTTGGCATTCTACTAGCTTTTGATAATTTGTAAGTTGTACTATTGCTTCGAACTCGGTGTGTATTGAGATGTCGACGGCTTGATCAGACTACGAGCTCTGCAGTTTTACGATGAAAATACTGGTTGGCAACGCTCTATACCGATCAAGCTTTTAATTCTGTCTTTGGTCGTGCATAAAATAGGGTAGGTATTGTGCTGACAATCAGGTGGATATTGTATTGTGTAAGTATACGTACTAAGCACAAGGTACGCTGCGGTTTCCTCCCCATGTAAGAATATTAGTTCCGGGGTGGTCAGTCCTTTAATCTTATTTTTTCCTAAATATGGAAATTTCTTCTAAAATGTTGAGCGCAGCCTATGGTCAGGCCGCCTCGCGTGCGCTAACAGCAATTGTACACATTGCCGGCACATGAAATTTCCATGAGGCGTACTTCATTTGGCGGCGCGAAGCCGAAGGCGGAAAAACAAGGCGCTGTGAGTTCACTGCTTCAAACCTACATAAATACAGAGAATCTGCATAGCACTTTTAAGCCACATTTTTATATTAAGAATCCATAATTATTCAATTAGAAAACTCATCTCGTGTAACGTTATATTTATGATATTACTTATAAGTATGTATGATTGATTCAATCATTTATGGAGACACCCCTTAGTCTTGTCAGTTTCAAAAATAAAGTGAAAGGATGGCTTGTTGAGCAGGCGTATAGTTTTGAAGAGTTTTTTAACTTATAAAAATATATTTTGTAGCTATGATAATAGCTTACTTATTTTAATACGTAGGTGTGATACGGACGTGTAATTTTTTATTACCTTTAACGGTTGAGTAAACCTACCTACATACATATAAAGATATATCAATAAATATATAATGAGAAGTCTGCAAAGTTCACCTCATGCTACGTCATGATATTATATCATTCATTCAATGGTAAGTATATAAATTACAACTTTAATTGTGTATTAATATAGGTAAATGCCTCATTGCACAATGCACTTTAGCACACTACAAGCTACAAGTAGTTTACTCAATTGCCCTGACCACGAAGAGGGCACGCATTTATCACTTTCAGCCACACTTATAGGTACTCACTCACCCATCCAATATTTATCGATATCTATCGGAACAAAAGACGATACAGGCGTCAAATTCCCGAGTAAACTTAGGTTTTCAGTTAAAATAGCTCATATTTTTTCAATTGCAATGCGTGTTCGTCTCTTGTCAAGGTTGCCTTTGTGGATCTCGATGTTATATCTGTACAATAGCAGTAGAGCTTTAGCTCATCGGCTGGAGCGCAGTAGCTCTGGTTGCCATAGGCGTTGAGCCGGCTGGTGGATCCTGCGAGAGACCACGAGCTGTTAATACCGCCTTCTCTCTCTAGCGTGGCTTCAAACTCTCCGCCGCCTGGATGTGACTGGAATACAACAGTTAACTCAATTGATTCGTTGTTATTTTTTGGGCTACTAGATAACAGCCGTGTCACAAATAACACTTTGGAAAGCTTGAGCTTAGCGCACTGCGGATAATCCTGAAGAAGCCCATTCAAATGTGTTATTACGTGCCTGATTGCCTGTTTTGCTTCGGTACTATTTGCTTCTACTATAACGTTTTCATATTCGACGCACCAGTGCTTATCAATGGCTGCTGATTTGCAGGTTCTATTCCTCGGAATTGGCAAGAACAAACTGATTCCTCGTTTGCTGGAGTAGGAATCCTTGGTTCGAGAAATAATTTTAGAATTTTTGATGTCATCCAGATTTATTAAATCTGATAAAGTGGCATGTACATCGTAAGGCGTGGTTAAACTGCGAACATTTAGTTTCAGATTGTTGTATGCCTCACTAAACCTGATACGAAACGATGGTGGCATTAAAGCAACTATGAAAGGTAACCGATCTTCCAAATATCCCTGTCTAGTTTTTCTAAATGTGCCAAACCTCATACCATGGTCGCTCATTAAGACAATAATAGTTTTGCGCAAGTAACCAGAGGCATGCATTTGTCTGAAAAACTCTCTGTAGCTATCATCCATCACCATTGGATAGTTTAAGTTATCATGACTCATAGTTACTTCCCAAAAGAAACCAAATAGTTTATTTTTAGTCACATTAGTTAAATCTGCGACATAGTCTAAAAGAATCTTAAAGAAGAATTTTTCGTTCATGCATAATTTCGCGTTTTTGTCTTTGTTGCTCCCAGCTATGGTCTCTGCCTCGCGGATAAAGGGATACAAATAGTAGTTTGTCGGCGTGCCCGCGAAGCCCCGCTTCTTGAGGTAGTTGAAGGTGCCCATATGCGCGTTATCCTCACCCAGCGCCGTCGCGAAGCCCGCCTGTTGGAACCACTCCCATATGAAAGGACAGTTGTCGAACGTAAACCTGTCGTGTGGCCAACACATCTCCTTTAACTCCGTCTCGTTTTTTCCAACTAAAAGGGGCATCAAATTGGGAAATGTGTTATCGGCAACTTTGTTATATCTTAACAATTCTACAGCGCCCAACTTTCTCATAAATGACACGGTTTTAGGCATGCTTCTGTGGAGATTTAACCGTGATACTGAGTCTATGCCCATAATCAATATGTTATAAGCCAAATTCTTTTTTGTCTTGGTCACGATCTTTTTCTCACGGGCAAGTAGAAAAAACGTATCGAAGAGTTTTTTCGTTTGACTACAATTAACTCGGACGAATTCATCTTTCACGTCTATCTTAATTGAATCTGAAAAATTACGACAATTATTGTATTTGATCCGCTTGTCTATTTGGGAAGACGTAATGTCGGGTATTGACGTCGGGCGGTAAAAAGATCTATAACAGCAAACAATATGTTCAGAGCTATTCAGTTTGTAATGAGGCAGATTCTCTTTGTCAATCCAGATGTGAGTCTTATTGGAATCTAACAAAGGGTGAGGTGTGCACGGTTTTAATTTGTTTATTGATTTCTCAATTATTCTGATCTTATCGTCAGAGAGAAATATGTTCGGGTTGATTGTAGTGGTTGTACTTTGTCGTGTCCAATATAACTTTCCATTATAAATTCGAGGGTCGGCGTACAGCAATAAAAACACAATCGGAGGTCCACTAGCAAGCACCATGCTCAGCAAAACTAGATTCTTTCGATATGACACCAAGTGCGCTGCGGCTTTTGATACTGGATCCATATGGAAACACGATTGGTTCTTGATTTCACAATAATTTGTTCACAATAATAGTATTGCCTGAGTAGTTGCTTACTAAGCATTATGCGCTCATAACCGATTATGGTTATGGAACGTAGAACACTAGGGATCTAATAGCCATGCAACAAGTATTATTAAATCTTTATCGCTTAAATTTAATTAAAAATGTAAGACTCCTAACTATTACGATTTGTTCCATGGTCCCGACAAACGCATTTTTCACCGGTTCTTTTTAATATACCACGATCGTTTGCGATTGTTTTATCACATGTAAGGTCTAAAGATAGATTAGATTAATTGATTTCATAATAAGATTACATTGCAAATTAGCTTAGTGTGTCAATTTACATGAAGTCATCATTAATAATGAATGTCAGAAACGAAATAGATATATTTCACTAAAATAGCTACCTAATATTTACTTAAAGTATAAGTATACATATATTTAAAAATGTCTTTTTCTCAATCAGTGCTACTTTTCGGTAAAGCTGTTAGTGAACAGTGTTTCCCACTTTTTGAAGTCGTCTAGTAAGATCCTTAGACCTACTCGTAGTTAGTATGCACAATTTTAATAATTTAATTTGCCAGTGTCACCTGTAGAATCCAACAGTTCCTATATTGTGTTGTTATTGATTGTTTTTCTACGATCCATTCTTCTACTATGGTGCAGTTTCTGTAATACAAGAAGCTTATAAAGCCATAACCTAGCTAATAAAAGTCTGTTCAGTTGACGAATTACTAAAGATTAATAAATAACTAATGGCTATGTGAGCTTTAGAACTGGCTAGTCTGTCTATTAAAAAAAATGATATTTGAAAAGGTTGTAGAGGAGAACCACCAGGCATCTGGACATCTGGACATACGAACGAATTTCGGCCCAAGCAGAAACAGAGAACTTCATTCGCTTCGCTCGCTCGTTCGATAAAGGAATATGATGTGACTAGGGAAAAACTGGCTTTTACTTCACAAACAAGAGCCAAGCTCTTAAATTTATGATTATGATAAATTACTCGGAAGTAAGTTAAGTGCTTATACACGGTTTTTCTTTAACCGTCTTAGAGCCGAAACCCAGTTAATGTACACATTACAAAGAACTTAAAAAAAGGATTTTATTGAATTTTTCAAATATATTTTTTTAATTGCATTAATATTGTATTTTTTGTATCATAATTAATTTTATTCATCCAGCTGAGTGACCGCAGTGACCGCTAGTCGCCATCTTATGTAGATAGGTACGAAATCTAACCGGGTGAATGAACTTCGCTCCACACGCCATACAAGATTTTACAAACTTAATTACCTTTTATTACTAAAAGCTTAACCAATTTTCTTTTTCACGAATGATTAGTACCTTTTGGATACTTTAGGTGGACTTTGGCTCTAAGACGGTTAAAAAAACGGGTTGTATAAGCTACGGTAACCACTATTAGGCTGGTATAGGGCGGCCGTGGGCTCGAATCCCGGCGGGTACCTTAGAGCACACATAACTGGGGCCGTAGACCCCACGAACGTAGAACGTGGGGCCCTGGAGTAGTCTTTCGGTAACTTAAGCCTTCCTTGAAAACCTTGCACAAAGTGCTAAAATCATAGAAAGACAATTTAACCATCGATTAATGGTCACTCACAAAATCGCCTCGCAAGAGAACACTGATAATGAAAATGCCCGTATGTGCTGTAAGCACTTGTAATAAACCTTCAAATACTTCAAGCTTAGAAAGAGATGGTATAACATTCCATTTGTAAGTAATTTTTGTATTGCTAAAATATTATATTTATCAAAATATTTTCATCACACGTCAAATCATACGATTATTGTATTCGATTTACAATTAAGAAATAATTATTATTTCTTGGATAAAACATGAACAAACACAAACACTCCCCACGAGACTCTGTTTTCATGCTTTGTAAAAGATAACGTAAAGGTAATTGAAAAAAAAAAAAAACCGGCCAAGAGCGTGTCGGGCCACGCTCAGTGTAGGGTTCCATAGTTTTCCGTCCATCACAGTAACTGTCCCCACTAGTAAGCGTTAAACAAGCAATACTTAGCAAACAATTTTACTATTAGACAACGAACGACCAAATACAACTAGGACAATTCGAGCACGACAAATTTTCGACCTAATGTATGGGCGCACCTGCTCCGACCCCATTAAATCAGGAAAAACTTAAAACCGCCAAATCGCCATGTACGATATGAGCGTTGCGCGTACAACGACATCCATCGGCAAATTAAGTAAACAATTGCGCGCGAGCTTAAAGTATGGAAGATGATTTTTATGGGATAATTCTTTATTGCGTGAACCGATTTTCACCGTTTTTACTTTATTTGAAAGCATGTCATTTCATTGTGTTTTTGTAGAAATTACAGGTATAATAAACAACTGCTTATATGGTTAAATTACAAACTTAGTTCAGATATAATTTTGTAATTTTTTTCAAAAACTGTTCAACCTATCAAGTTCAAAATATTTTTCCTAGAATTTTTTTATAAAGTTCTACTTTTGAGATTTTTTTCATATTTTTATAACTTATGGTTCAAAAGTTAGAGGGGGGGGGGGGACACATTTCTTTAACTTCTGGAGCGATTATCTCCGAAAATATTTACATTATCAAAAAAATATTTTGTTAAACCCGTATTCATTTTTAAATACTATCCAACAATATATCACACTTTAGGGTTGAAATAAAAAAAAAACACTCTCCACTTTACGTATAGGGGAGGTACCCTAATAAAACATTTTTTTCCACTTTTTATTTTACCACTTTGTCGGCGTGATTGATATACATATTAGTACAAAATTTCAGCTTTCTAGTACTAACGGTTACTGAGATTATCCGCGGAAGGACGGACAGACATGGCGAAACTATAAGGGTTCCTAGTCGACTACGGAACGGACAATCGGAGCAGGGGTAGACCTTAGGCACGTTGGGAAGATGACATCAAAGGGACGGCCGGCTCGCTCTGGAACGAAGTGGCACAGGACAGAGACACGTGGTCTTCCTTGGAGGAGGTCTTCACCCGCACAGTGGTTCTTGCAGGCCAGTTTTAATTCTGATAACTAGTTTATAATATCATTTAATTTTAAGTTTTTACTAACCAACAATAAGTTAGAATAAGTTTCTGTATGCTGCAAGAAATAAAAGGCTTTTTATTTTTATTTTATTTTATTTATTTATGCGTATTCTTCAGTTGTCAAAGTTTCCTTTGTGGATCTCGATGTTATATCTGTACAATAGCAATAGAGCTTAAGGTCATCGGCAGGAGCGCAGTAGCTCTGATTGCCATAGGCGTTGAGTCGGCTGGTGGATCCTGCGAGAGACCACGAGCTGTTAACACCGCCTTCTCTCTCTAGCGTGGCTTCAAACTCCCCGCCTCCTGGATGTGTCTGGAATACCACAGTTAACTCAATTGATTCATTGTTCTTTTTTGGGCTATCAGATAACAGTCGTGTCACAACGAACACATTGGAAAGGTTGAGCTTAGCGCACTGTGGATGATTCTGAAGAAGACCATTTAAATGTGTCATTACGTGCCTGATTGCCTCTCTCGCTTCAGTACTATTTGGTTCTACTATAGCGTTTTCATATTCGACGCACCAGTGGTTATCAATGGCTGCTGATTTGCAGGTTCTATTCCTCGGAATTGGCAAGAACAGACTGATTCCTCGTTTGCTGGAGTAGGACTCCTTGGTTCGAGAAATAATTTTGGCATTTTTAATTTTATCCAGATTTATTAAATCCGTTAAAGTGGCATGTACATCGTAAGGCGTGGTTAAACTGCGAACATTTAGTTTCAGATTGTTGTATGCCTCACTAAAGTTTTTACGAAACGATTGCGGCACGATTGCAAACATGAAAGGTAACCGATCTTCCAAAAATCCCTGTTTTGTTTTTCGAAATGTGCCAAATCTCTTTCCATGGTCGCTCATGAAGATAATAATAGTTTTGCGCAAGTAACCAGAGACCTGCATCTCTCTGAAAAACTCTCGGTAGCTATCATCCATCACCATTGGATAGTTTAAGTTATCATGACTCATAGTTACTTCCCAAAAGAAACCAAATAGTTTATTTTTAGTTACATTAGTTACATAAGTTAAATCTGCGACATAGTCTAAAAGAATCTTAAAGAAGAATTTTTCGTTCATGCATACAGGAGACGCGTCCCTGTTGTTCCCAGCTATGGTCTCGGCATGATAAATGAAGGGGTATAAATAGTAGTTTGTCGGCGTGCCCGCGAAGCCCCGCTTCTTCAAGTAGTTGAAGGTGCCCAGACTCGCGTTATCCTCACCCAGCGCCGTCGTGAAGCCCGCCTGTTGGAACCACTCCCATATAAAAGGACAGTTGTCGAACGTCAACCTGTCGTGTGGCCAACATGTCTCCTTTAACTCCGTCTCGTTTTTACCAAGTAAAAGAGGCACCAAATTGGGAAATGTGTTATCGGCAACTTTGTTATATCTTAACAATTCTACAGCGCCCAACTTGATCAAAAATGCTACGGTTTTGGGCATAGTTCTGTGAAGATTTAACCGTGATACTGAGTCTAAGCCCAAAATCAATATGTTATAACCTAAATCCTTTTTAGGCTTGGTTACGATCTTCTTCTCACGAGCGAGTAGAAAAAAAGAATCGAAGAGTTTTTTCTTTTGACTACAATTAACTCTGATAAATTCATCTTTGACGTCTATCTTAATTGAATGTGAAAAATTTCGACATATATTATAATAGATCCGCTTATCTATTTGGGAAGACGTAATGTCGGGTATAGATGTCGGGCGGTAAAAAGATCTATAACAGCAAACAATATGTTCTGAGCTATTCAGTTTGTAATGAGGCAGATTCTGTTTGTCAATCCAGATGTGAGTTTTATTGGAATCCAACAAAGGGTGAGGTCTGCACGGTTTTAATTTGTTTATTGATTTCTCCATTTTTCTGATCTCATCGTCAGAGAGAAATATGTTGAGGTTGATTGTAGTATTTGTAGTGTTAGTGTTTTGTCGTATCCAATATAATTTTCCATTATAAATTCGTGGGTACTGCAATACAAACATAATCGGAAATCCAGTACCAAGCACCACGCCCAGCAAAAATATTTTCTTTCGATATGACACTAAATACCTTGCGGCCTTTGATACTGAATCCATATGGATATAGAATTCTTGATTTAAGGATAAATTACCAACACCGACACAGTATTACTAACAATAAAGTTGCTTGGCAGGCATTACACGCTCATATTTAATTATTATTATGGAACGTATATACTGGAGAACTAATAAAATAACCATGCATCAAGTAGGCATATTTAATCACGTTACGTAGTGGAAGGGTTCATACAAAACGTGACACTTTGAAGATATATAATCCTTGTGCGGATAGGTGGGGGTCAGGTTCGAAGGGAGAACACGTCCTTTTTACTCAAGCGTTTTATTCCGACTGTCTTAACCTAGATTACAATTATCTGCCCACTACACCACCGGGGCTAATAGGAAAAAAAAATGTATTCTTACATATATTTTTTTTTGTAAACACATCAAAAGAAATAGTACTTAATTACATTATTCAGACATGTCTGGAAAATAAGGATTAGATGCGTATACAGTATGATCTACACTTATTCAATAAACAATTTTACACGATTTTTATGAATAGTTTCATTTTTTCCCTTATTTAATATTATTATATTTGGCCCTTGATCTTCTACTACTTTAAATGGGCCGTTATACAATTTGCTCAATTTTTTTCCCGTTTCATTTTTAATTAAAACTAAATCATCTTTCTTATAAACAAATGGAAGAACATTTCTGTCATATAAGCTCTTATTTGCTAACTTACTTTTTAACAAATGCTCTCTTGCTTCCTTATGCGCTAACTGTAATCTATATCTTAACTCTAACATGTAGTTGTTTGGATTATACAATGGATCCAAAGTATCGCTTAAATTGCTAGGTATTCGACATTCTTTACCGAAAACGAGCTCGAATGGTGAATATTTAGTTGAACTATGTATATTGTAAGCGAAACACCAGAATGGTAGCCAGTGGCTCCATGTGTCTGCGTGTTCGTCGCAATAAATTCGTAAAAATGCTCCAAGATGTTTATGCATATTTTCAATAGCACCGAGTGATTGGTGATGGTAAGCCGTCGATTGTAATTTTTCGATTTTTAGTAATTTACATACCTCTTGAAATGTCGACGACGTGAACTCTGTGCCTCTGTCGGTGGCGATGACCTTGGGTATACCGTACCTTAATATGAAGTTGTTAACTAAAGCTCGCGCCACGCTAACAGTGTCCTTGTTACGTAATGGGTATGCTTCAATATACTTACTAAGTTCACATTGTATAGTTAGGATGTAGGTAAATCCGTCCACATCGGTCTCTAAAGGTCCGACTACGTCCAAGAATATCTTCTCCAAGGCCGCTGTAGCTGTGGATGTTATTTGTATTGGTTCTCTGTTTTCCCGCGAATATTTCATATGCTGACATTTACTGCATTTTCTAACGAAATTTCTAACTTCCTGCTCCAGCTCGGGCCAGTAGTATTTTCTCTTAATATTGTTTATCATTCGACGTATACCGGCGTGTCCACACGTTGGCAATAAATGGTAATCGTTCAAAATTATAGTTTTTTCTTTTCTGTCAATTATTCTTTTTACATTGCTGAGAATGTTTATGCGTGGTCCGGACCACTCTTTATTACTCATTATCTCTTCACTGAGATTCTTTAAAAATAACGCGTTATTTAGTGTCTTTATTATACATACTTCTTCAATACTTATTTTTTTACAAAACACGCTTAACTTATTCGCAAAATCGGCTCGCGTATAGTGCGACATATAGCTAAGGTTTATGTATATAATTGACTTTTCTTTTATGTATGTAAAACATTCATGTTCCATTGTAATTTTATTCTTCGTTCGTAAGTTGTCTAAATCCGGGCTCGGGATAAAATCTAACTCAACGGAATTGTTGGGTTTTCTTAATATTTCCGAAATTTGAGGTTGATCAGGCCTCGCATCAATGGGTATATTAAGATCCGTAGCGTTTCCGGAACTCGTATTTTGTTGTAATGCTCTTTTACTTTGCGCCCTTGTCATTACTAAAACTCGTTTTTCTATATTTTTTAATTCGTCCGAAGTGATAGGGTGACCCCTACTCAATGCGTCCGCGCCTACGTTATCTTTGCCCCTTATGTAAACAACTTTGTAATCGTATTCTTCGAGTTGTAGTCTGAATTTAATTAAACGGCTGGATGGGTCTTTCATACTAAAAAGATATAATAATGGTTTATGGTCAGTCATGATGGTGAAATATTTACCAAATAAATAAGGTCTGTAGTGCTTTACACTCCAGGTCACGGCTAATAGCTCCTTGTGTATAGTCGGGTAATTTAATTCGGCTTTATTTAGGGTTCTACTTGCGTATGCTATCGGTCTCAAATCTTTGTTGCACAAAACAGATCCGATGGCCTTCCCGGAGGCGTCTGTTTGAAGGACAAATTCGTTACTATCTGAAAAGTCAGGATACTGCAGGATTGGTGGGGATATTAATTTTTCTTTTAAAGACATAAATGCCTGTTTACATTCGTCTGTCCAGTTAAAAGTAACATTTTTCCGACATAATCTATTCAATGGCAAAGTAATTGTGGCAAAACCTGGTATAAATTTCCTGTAATAATTACAAAAGGCGACGAAACGTCTAACCTCGTCTATCGTTGTAGGTGCTGGATAGTCTTTTAATACTCTAGTTTTTTCAGGATCGGGCAAGACTCCTTGGGCTGACACTATGTGGCCTAAATATAAAAGTTGTGTTTTGAGAAATTCACATTTTTGAGGATTGACCTTCAAGTTTACCTTTCGCAACCGTTGCAATACATCGGTTAAATTTTTATTATGTTGATCTATATTTCTACCGAATACCACGAGGTCGTCCATGTAGATAAAGCATTTTTCATATGATAGTCCCGACATGGCTATTGACATAACACGTGAAAAGGCGCTCGCACTGAGCTTCAATCCCATGGGGAGGCGTTTCATGCGGAATTGACCTTGACTTGTTGAAAAAGAAGTGATGTTTCTACTGTCTTCGTCTAAAGCTGTTTGGTAGTATGATTGTTGTAAATCTAAATGGCTGAAATAGATTGCTCCTGACAATGAGTCCAGAATTTCTACGATATTTGGGAGAGGGAATTTATCGTCTTGAATTACATTATTAACTTTCCGATAATCTATGACCAATCTCCATTTTTTTGTGTTGTTGTCGGATTTGTTTGGGACTAAAAGGATCGGGCTATTCCAATCACTGCTGGCGGGCTCTATAATATCTTCATCCAACATATTTTTAATCTGTCTACTTATCTCTGGTTTCATTGCTGTCGGTAAACGGTAAGGCTTCACGTACACTGGTTTCGTATTAGGCTTTACAGTAATACTTTGACTTAATATGTTCGTAGTTCCTAACTTGTCACCGTCCAAGTAAAAGACGTCAGCGTATTTTACACATATCGATTCTATAAGTTTCCTCTCAGTTGGACTCAAATGGGTTAACTTTAATGTTTCTAATAATCGCGTAGCTCTAGTTACCCCGTTTTCATGTTTTCGAAAATAAGAAACGTCATAATCCGTAATTGAGGTTAACTCGGGCGTGAAAACTGGTAATTGAATGTCCTTATCGCTGGTATTTAATATTTTAACCGGAATCCTATTATTTTTAACTGTTCCTATACTTCCTGCCAAAAATACATTCTGGCGTAATTCCATTGCGCTTACTACATATTCATTTCTATGCGTAGGTAATAATGTATTTACTTTGATTAAATGTAAAGATTCGGTTCTCGCTGGTAAAGACAAATGAGTAGCGTTATCGCCATTTCTAGGAATTTGCACCACACAAGCTTGGTTATTAAAATGCAACGTTAGCAAGTTAGCATGCAAGTCGATGTTTGCACCGTACGTTCTCATGAAATCTAACCCGATTATGCCGTCCGCGTGACACGGCATATCATGCAAAACGTGAAACTTGTGTGTGAATGATCTCTCGTTACAATTCTCTAGTGATAAGTAAGCTATGTTCTTACAAGTGATGTTACCCCCTACACCTGTGATAACTGTATTATTTTCTAGTAATGTGACATTATTTGGAATTTTGTCAATATGGATCAGAGATAGTGTCGCTCCTGTGTCGATAAGAAAAGACACATTTTGTCCTTGTATTTGGAAGATTACATAGTCTAAACCATCGCATGTCAATACTTTATGGACGAAAAAATTGTGACAGGTTGGGTTGATTGTCACTTACTTGATTTTCTTCCGTTGTTGCTACGGCTGTATAAGCATTTTGTTGATATCCGTGATTGCCTCTTGGACCGCGGTTTCCTGCTGAATAACCGCGCGTTGCTCGCCCCCTGTACTGCTGGTAGTTGTTACTCCTGTACCTGTTAAAATTATTAGGTACCCAGTTGCCCATAAGATGGTGCTGGTTGTTATAGCCACGATTATTCCACCGTCCACGGTAATACTGGTTGTTGTATCCGCGTCCACTCACCTGGAATCCTCTCCTATTTCCTCTCATATTCATCACGACGGGCGCGGGCTGGCTGTTGTCTTCGTCCTGGGCCGCCTGCACTGCCTCCTTGAGCTCCTTATAGTTCCTGGCTGCAATTATAGTTCCTAACCTCCTGTTACGCAAACCATCAGCGAATTTCTTTATTGCTAAATTTTCGTTTATCGGTCTCAGGATTTCGCAAGCCTGTGCATTGTCATCAGACTGCGTAATTGTGAGATTCGTAAACAGTTCCTCTATTTTGTCTCCATATTCCGAAATTGTTAAATTGCTTTGCGTAATGTTATTCAATTGCAGTAACAAGGAATTAGCTGATTTTTTTGGGAGTAAATATTTTTTTATATCAGAGATTAACTCTGTCACTCTGTCGTAGTTCTGGCTTAATTTAATTTTTGCATTTTTGTTCAGTCTAGTCTTTAGCACAAACGAAATCAACAATTTCTTGTTACTTGCCTCTTTCAACATGCTATCCATCATCTCTATACCCTCAATAATTCGTTCAGTTGTGTCCTCTTTACCATCATACAACGGAATCATGGAACTGACCTCTTTAAGGTCAAATTTTCCCGCCATTGTTGCTTGTTTTCGGATTTCAGAAGTATCACTAACGGTGTAACTTAATATTTTATTATAAACCTTATCTATTTTATCGCATAACACATCGGAAATATATTCTGAGAATCCTTCGGACACTTCTGCTGCACTTATACCTGATTTAACTAACTCTAAATAATGCGAGTAGGCAGCATATATAGTCTTTGCCTCTTTTATTTTTTCGATCCCGACATTTTGGGAACGTCTGGTTGGGCCTAATTTACGTAAATCTACTTGAAGTTGTATCAATTTACTTAAAACATTACTTAGCTCTAGTTCCATACGTACAGAAGAAATAAGTAAAAATTAGTACATAATTATACGTTACGTATTTCCGCGCACTTTAACGTATCACATTTCCACTCACGGCTTACAGCTCGTCAACTCCAACATCGGTCGTCCTGGTGCCGTCCTCGCCCGGCTGCTTGCGGCTCCGTCCAGAAAGTCTTACTCGAATGCGTCTTGCCATATCACTACGGATTTCCTTCTGAATCCATTTATGATGACACTTTTTATATTTGTAGAAGGCGAAGATGAGTACAGCAACTGCGATTATTACTAAAATAGATGTTAGTAACACATTGTTGACGTGCAAGTGCTCCGCATGTTCGGCTATCCCTTGGCCTTCGTTTGAGCCAGCGGCATTTTGCGTTATGATTACTTCCTTTTCTTCTTGTTTTGAATACGATTTTCCCATCGCGCTGAATAAACCAACTGTTTAACTGCAAACTTATAATCGAAATGTCCTTGATGACAATATAGTCCGCTTTTTATTTATATTCACAGAAATGTTCGCGTGTGCACTTATTTCGTCACTGTTAATTTTGTGAATATTGTTCTTGATTAGTTGATTGATAGATTTAATTGCACAACACTGTTTTCGCGAGAGTCCGAGCGCTAATAATTTAATAAATCCATTGCATATTGAAAATGCTGACGCGCGCGGTGCCGCGGTATAGACCCGGCGTGCCGCGTCTCCCGGTCACGGTCGCCATGTGCGGATAGGTGGGGGTCAGGTTCGAAGGGAGAACACGTCCTTTTTACTCAAGCGTTTTATTTCGACTGTCTTAACCTAGATTACAATTATCTGCCCACTACATCCTACTGAAATTAGGACATCTCTCACAATGTAAATTATATAAAATTCACGAACTGTGTTACTTAACTTCGTTGTTGTGATAATATAAATGATGTTAGCAACTCCTACAATATTATGTAGGTATTAGGTAGGTAGAGGTATACTACATTGAGTCAGGTCATTACGAACAGACCTTATAAAATAGTATTCAAACAAGAAGCTTATATAACCATATTCTTTATAATATCTTATATCAAGCAATGTAGCAAGCAAATCATATCCTATTAATTAACTACGGAATTCAATGAAATTGAATAGGTATATATTTGCATTTATCCGGATTAGAAGGCAAAACGCGTTAAATGGCTGTTCTATTTTTTGTGTATTTATAAATTAAACTAAGCTGTAGAATCATTGAGAACAGTTGTTGTTTATTCATATAATATCGATCGAACTTCGCTTGCGAAGCTCGTTTGATATTCTATTATATTTCGAAGCTTCATTCTTCAGATATAACACACATGTAGATGTTTAGAGTTGAAAGTTTTGCTGCCCTTTGTAATTGTAAAACATCATAATCATGAAATGCAATAATTATGTTTTGACAACAATCTTAGATACTCCCAATTATTAATCAAAGAGTACAATTGTAACTTCACATAATTCTACCTATACAAAAGGTAGATTGATCTGGCACAATGACCTTCGTCGATTAATTGACGATGGTAGAAACGAGCCAAAGTTTTCGATGTTCTCGACCAGCCTGCTGCCTTCCGGATAGCATCTAAAGAAATGCCTGACCGGTGTGCAGCTGACGTGGCGGCGTGGCGCGTGCTGTGAGCGCTGAACGCCGCCATGTCTTTACCGCTTTCGCCAAGCACTCGCGTAATGCACCCCGGCTAATGGATTGAGCCGATGCATTTTTATGGGGACTTTTGAAAGTCAACAAAATATGTTGTGAGCTTTTTCAGTCCTAAAGCATCATTATAACAGTCACCGGGCAAATATTTCTATTAGGTATCTTCAAAATATGGAAGGCACAAAATCGGTTGTAGACGACCTACACCTGAAGTCTTAACTATATCATCAAAAATTACTTTAATACAATTTGGGCATGACTTAATATTATTCCACTTAATAAGTGACAGTGTTTGTACCCTGTGGGCAGGACATATTGCTAACAAAATCGCCAGATTCTTTGTTAGTTTTTCCAATGAAATTTCTCTATTAGGGTACCATGTTGTTATATGATTTAATACCACTTGAGGATCCCAGGTATGGCTATATTTAGGAGTTACGGGCTTTAATTTGTAAACACCTTTCGGTAATCCTTTACTTTGGTCATCTGAGCTGATACTACTCCCCCGTAGGAGCGAGGGTGCTGACCTATGATTATTTAATGAGCCATACGACGATCCTTTATTAAATTCGTGCGTTAGAAATAAAATAACAGCAGAAATGAAGCCCTTATAGAAATTGAATATCTATATTATCTATGCTAAATTTCCAGCACAACTTGTATTTAACACACGTTGTACTGTTGTAAAGTGTTGTTTGAAATTGACGCTAACATGAGATTAGATACTTTTACTAATCTCAACAAAAGCGGAAACCACGGTTGGGATGGCCATTAGGGAAATACTACTATTCCTGTGGCGTTGCCATTTATAATCTTATGTAAACACTTTAGTACGAGTGCGAGTGGTGGAAACGCTTAAAAATATTTATTATAAATACCAGCTAATAGTGAATGCGACGACGGTAAGAGCGTCCGAGTCTGGCTTCCACGAAATATATATTTCACATTTGGCAGAGGTACGAGAAGCAAAGAGGTCAATTTCGGGCACACCAAAGTGTTTACTTATTCTTTCAAAGGCTGCAATACTTAAATTTCATTAAATATCAGGATTTAGCCTTCTGGATTCTCTGTCTGCTTCTACATTATTCTTAGTGTTAATGTACGAATCGAATAACCATATGTCTCGTTCTTCACCCCACTGCCAAATAGATCTAGGTAAGCTATTTAAGTGGGGAAACTGGATGTCTCCCATTCGATTAATATAGCTTATCGCGGTAGTGTTGTCGATGCGGAACAACAGAGCACAGTTTGATTTATTTCGCGCAAAACATTTTAATCCTAAGAGCGAGCAAGCTCTAAGTAATTAATATGGAATGCTAATTCTTGCTCTTCCCATGCTCCGTTTGCACACACTCCGTCACAAACTGTACCTCATCCTGATCGGGACGGATCTATAGCTATTTCTGCATCGAATTTCGTGATTCCAAAATGACAAGACGTTACAAATAATATTATTAGTCCACCAAAATAAGTCAGGTAAAATTTCGCGAGGAAGTTTTACTTTTGATCATAGACATCGTATTCCTGAATAGCTCGGAATTTATACCTTTCTAACAACTTCGTGTACAACCAGCTGTATCTAGCTGTCGGGCATGCAGTGGTAAGAACTCTTAAAAAGTGCGCATACCCTGCATAAGAAGGGATATAGACATGATAATTGAATTGTAAACAAAACCTAAGAATTTACAGCATTGTTGGTAATTTTGGGATTGTATCGAGCTTTTGGTATAGTTTACCACAAATCGTAGGCACTTGAGAAACCGGAGAGTCTCCCTCCCATTATGTTTACATTCGTTAAGGTCCCTTCCAATACACAAAATGCCACCCCGGTATATAATAGAAGTCAGGCCTTGTTTTTAGGTAAGTTACGACTTCTTTCATAATTCTGGTGAAGGTTCTAGGCGCCACGGAAAGTCCATAGACTAATAGGGAACAAAACTCGTAAGTAACATTGTTATGCTCGAATCTTGTCAATGGTAGCCATAAACCCGTCTTTAGGGATTAATTTAGAAGCAGTTCTAGTCTTCCATTTTAAAATGGGACTTAGTTACAAATTTATTGAGCCCTTTCAGATTCAGTATGAATCTATAGCCACCATTCGATTTAGGAGTCAGAAAATCTTTGATAGAAACTGATCATTAGTCTGTTGGCATCCAGTGATGCTTTCACTGAATGCCTAGGTTAATTAAGTTCTGTACAGCTAAGCTCGTTTCATCATGCTCTTGGCATGTGAAAGTATTTACAGGTTTGACAGATTGCGTAACATGTCCTAAAAAGGAATTGGAAAGCCATTCTGTATACCGTCTAATAAATAAAGTATGATTATTCGTTACATTAAGCCAACACTTATAAAAAGCTTTAAGGCGACCGGCATGTACCTGCGTTACTGCCGCGGCGTCGCAAGTGGCTTGTTGTAGGCTGCTCGCGGCCGTATGATGGTCGACGCTGTCGGCCTACTTTTCAGTAGATTTGGAAGCTTTAATTTTCTCTGAGAGTTTGCTTCCAAAGAGAGTATCATCTCTCTCAACGTATTGTATGACTTAAGGAATACTTCGTCTAGTCCAGGAATGACTAGTTTTATCTAAAATCCGACTTCAATTAGATAGGATTTTTATCGTTAGTACCTATACCGACTCCCAATTGCTGTTGAGATGATTCGATTTTCTTGTCACGGCCTCTTTGGATGTCTGTAACTGCCGCCGAAATTACGGCGTTTAAGGACGGCGCCCATAATAATTTGCAATTTACAGGTACTCTTATAAGAGTTTATCTTTACTCTTTTTATCAATACCTTTGTGTAATATAGGTAGCCACCTTTGCGCTAAATTGGGATGAATTTTCTCCCCATATTTTGGGACATCATCAGTGGCGTCCCCTAGAGCGGTTAGTAACTCGGCATCTATTACAGGGGTCGTTTTGTCATCACAGGCCTCCACGGGAGGTGCATTTTCTTCATTTGAACGTGGGAGTGAAGTTTCCACTGCCTCATACACTTGTTCGTGGTTTATAGATTAAAATATAATATTTTGATTTTTCTAATTGAGGGTAGATATGAAATGCATTGTAAAACCACTCGTCAGGAATTTTAATGCATATATGTATCTAGTGCCCCGCATCGCGAACACGGGATATACTAATCTCGATTAATGGTTGTAGAAATTGCTATCGTGTTGACTCACGGTCAACCGCCAAGCACGAGATACCTTCGTGACGACTCTCGGTCGCCTCCCAGGTTTAGTTACAAGACGTGGGCTCACGGCCCGCGCGGTATTAAATGCATTTATTAGCGATTAATATTGTTAGAAATTGCTATCGTGTTGACTCACGGTCAACCTTCAAGCATGAGATACTTTCGTCACGACTCTCGGTCGCCCCCCAGGTTTAGTTACAAGGCATGGGCTTGCGATTAATATTGTTAGAAATTGCTATCGTGTTGACTCACGGTCAACCCCCAAGCATGAGATACCTTCGTGACGACTCTCGGTCGCCCCCCAGGTTTAGAATTACCAGGCGTGGGCTCACGGCCCGTGCGGTATGAAATGCATTTCTTAGCGATTAATATTGTTAGAAATTGCTATCGTGTTGACTCACGGACAACCCCCAAGCATGAGATACCTTCGTGACGACTGTCGGTCGCCCCCCAGGTTTAGAATTACCAGGCGTGGGCTCACGGCCCGCGCGGTATGAAATGCATTTCTTAGCGATTAATATTGTTAGAAATTGCTATCGTGTTGACTCACGGACAACCCCCAAGCATGAGATACCTTCGTGACGACTCTCGGTCGCCCCCCAGGTTTAGAATTACAAGGCGTGGGCTCACGGCCCGTGCGGTATTAAATGCATTTATTAGAGGCACCACAATGTAGAACTATTTATTGAAACTAATTGCACTTACCTGATTTATCTTCGGAACCTGATGAGTCAGATAGCACCGCACTGTCATAACTCGTTTATAGTTTTTTGTTGCAATTTCCGTATATTAGCAGAATAATACTCTATTTTTTCCTGTGCACTGCGTTTAGGCATGATTAAATATTTTGAATTATTTTTTAATAGAATTAGTTCGTGCGTTCGTTGCCTCGCAAGAATAAAGAATGAGAAATGGTGGCAAGCCGAGGTCCCTAAGTAGGGTAGGGGTAAAGGTGGGGATAAACTGTTTGAGCTATGGTTTTTACTGCGTACTTTAAACTTGCGAAATGTTGCCTGGTAGATTAAAGGACTACATGTGTGTTATATCTGAAGAATGAAGCTTCGAAATATAATTAAAATTATAAATAATCAATAATCAACATACGTATTCATAACTATTTCATTTATAAACAAAATTAACTTCTTATTCGAGATAGAGCATATAGAGGATTCAAGGAAACTATCACGATTATCACGAAATTAAGGAGAACATCACATAATACTTAAATATTACTCTTTTTATAATTAACTAAAATAGATTGTTTCCTGAAATCATCAGGAATGTCTGGATTTATATGGTATTATCATGAAATTGGGGTTGGGAATAGTAAGATTTGTAAAGCAAGACTAATTGAAGTGCTGCGTTTCAGCAATCTTTTTGAGACTACCGGATCCGGTGAAATATTACCGGATCCGGTGGCTATCATAACATACCGGATTGCAATCCCTACCTGCATCCATTTACGAAGAAATCCTAGATTTTTGTAAGTCCACAACCCATATTGGGTCAGCGTGCAGTCTGTGGTACCGTGCGGATTTTGTATACAAACTGAGGTACAGACGAGCATACACGCCGCAGCGGGATGTGGCGTCAGTGTGTGAAGCGCCTTAGGTAGGAAAAAACTCAAAGTATTTTAACCGTTTATTGTGGGTACTTATAACTAAATATTTTTACATTTATCGCTATGGTAACTATCACTATACCTAAGTTTGACTATGGACTCGAGGTCCCATCGAACCGAGGGCCTATTTCAAATAGCACAACCCGCAGATTAACATTTAAAGCCGGTTTGTGATATTCAAAACAATCTTGTGGCTCGAAAGATCATGTGGCAGTGATCGATTATTAATTCAGTTTATCTCAAATAATTATACATTAATAAATAACCAAGCATTAACCTACGTCGTAATTTTACTACTGACCAAACTAATCCTTTATCTAGACTCATCCTTGGGGGTAGGTAACTTTTATGGAGCGAACAATTTTACAAAGCGGTAACTTTTCAACTTGGTTCACTTGCTTAGTGAAGACTTAATTATGAAGTGGTAACTTTCAACATTTTCCTTCCTTTACTATTACAGCAGTGCAACTGGACGGAACGACAAAGTAAGGTATACCAAACCTACTTACTTTATATTTACTACAACGCTGCATTCTTTACAGCCGAATATTCTATTTAAATGGAATTTCAGAGACTGAATATTTAATCTAAGGTCAAAATTCGAATTTTAACAATTCGTTCAATTGTTAACATTGAATAACATTTTCATGAAATTTATTTTGAAATTGTTACTTTGCTCCGGGATTGTACGAATCTGGCAAATTGAGGTTATTTGAGAATAAATTAGTCTGCATCTTGCATTAGTATGTAACCAAACACTCAAATAAGTTTTACGAGGTGCTTATGTAAGTACCCAATTACTTATTTATCGTTCTGATAATGGTAATATTAAATTTGCGCGTTGCGCGCGGCTGCGTATGCGCTTGTAACCTTCGATGTGTGCGTGCGTACGCTTGTATAAATAATAGAATCTAAAATGACGGCTTTTACTATGTGTGATTATAATAGAACTATGGTGTGAGCGAGATCGCGACTGGGCGCCATTCTTTTCTTTATTGGGGCGGCTTAATAACAACGGTTGCCACGTCACTGCACGTAATGCACGTGCACGCACACAAACCTGTGGTCGCGCGCAAAGATGACTGTAACTCTCTGTAAACAGAATTCTGATCTGAATAACTTTTAAGTACAAATTCGATGCAGCAAATTTTAATACTACTTAAAATGACACGAATCCCGATAAGGCCTAGATTATTATTGTCAAACCTATTCAAATCACTCCACCAAACCTGGAATGGAACGAATGAAACGGATGTCAACTCATTGTACAGTGGAAGTCAAAGATATGTTTACACTTTTGCTTAGTACCATTTTGTATCAAGGCGAAAAGTGTAGGTACCTATACATATTTCTGGCGTCGACTGTACAAACCAATGTGTCATCCTGTTACAGGTCGACACACGTAAAAAGAGCCCTGACGGCCATATAAAAAGTATGGCCGCCAGGGTTCTTTTTACATGTGTCGACCTGTACGTCTCATGTCAACATGTATGGGTACATCTTCATAGTGATTTTGACACGTTTTTACATGTATAGACATATCGGTCATTCAGTCCCTAATGCAGCGACTCTCGTGAATATTCATTCTAACTCTTACGTTAGAATTCTACTTTTTTTTAACCTGAGCTGATAGGGATTCACGTATTTTTGTGCACTGTTTAATCTGACCGCACTTCGCAAATGAAGAATGTCTCAAAGGAACACGGCGAGTCATTCCATTTCAGTCCCTTATCGTCCCTGTTCCAGAGTTCTAGGCAGTTCTCTTCTTCTCCGTTCTCGTATCGGAAGTTGTTGGGTTCCCCGGCGTTCCAATTGACGAATGTCAGAGGCCGCCCGTTGGCCATCCAGAAGAAATTGCCTTCTTCAGCTAAATCTGTGCCTGACGTCCAGAAATGCTCGCGACCGTAACCTGAAACGTTAAATAAGTCTTATCAATAAAATGGCTGTGTAGACTATAGCCTACTTTATTTACCCTGGTCGATTTATGTGGGACTATAACCTTGCCAGATTCGACAATCATTAGTCGATGTTGTCACATCATCAAACCTTGACGAGGTAGAATATCACTTGTATTCTTCAATGTGTCTCCAAAGATTTGCTTTATTATATATCTGAACACAGAATAATCAGTTTCGCAGGCAGGATCACGGCACAACCAATTTATGTTGACCAATAAGCATACATGGCATTACGAGTCCTTGTCTCACTAGAAAATAATTTGACTACCTATTGGTGCAATAGCAGAAGGGGAAGGAAAAATATTAGGCGCTCACGAGGCTGCGTTCTGTTGAGCGTGCGGTACCTGTATTTGTAAAGACAAACACAGCCACACCCTATTCAATATAGGATTAGAAAGATCGTGCATTAATCATGCGAATTCAAGGAAAACTATTATGAAAAGCAAAATCATTAGTAAGTACCACTGTTATGTTTGAAAAGCACTTAATGATCGATATAAGTAAAACTAAGACATACAATGTTTCTTTTTGATAAACGGAGACCCATAGCCAAATTTGTCTGGTAAATTGTAATGTATGGAAAGGGAATCCTCCGATCAAAGGGTCGGCAGCGCATTTGTGATTCCTCAAGTCGCGTACAGATTATGCGCGGTAATCACTCGAACTTTGTATCGCGCGATTCGCGCGGCGGCCGCGCCGCGCGCAATGGAGACGGGGTTTCCGCGCGCGGCAGCTCGAACGTTGTCGCGCTCGAACGTGCCGCGCGCGATCCGAGCGCTGTCGGTTTTCAAATATCATCAGGTCCGCATCAAAGAAGCTTCTCAAGCTTCAGTCGCTGGCGAGCGCGCAGTTTGGACGGTTGTGTTTCAATTTCAGTTGGCTCGCGCGGCAGGAGACATGGATAACGAAATGTGTTGTACTTTAATTAAATTATACGGCTCTAAACATCATTGTTTTGGTTTCTTGGGAATATGACAGCGGCAGCTGCACATCGACGTACGCCCATTGCCGAGTAAAGTTTTTTATTCCTCGACTTCATGCCTCATGTCCGCCAATAGTTGTAAGTATACCACATTGCAATCGAATTACATATATTTTTTTCACGGTATACTCTTGCTTGCCAGAATTTCATTTGCCCGAATTTTATCTGCCATAATATACAACTGCCATAATGTTGTTTTCTATAATTTTGTATGCCATACTCATTGTTTACAATAATAATTATATGCCAGAATCTTTGTTTTCCATAATATCAATATCAATAATCTCATTTTCCATAATCATTGTAATCCATAACTATCACATGCCATAATGTCATGATGTGCCATCCATCTCAACATCCATAATATTCTTATGTGATAAAGTAGGTACGTATTGCAGTGTCTAATATTTAAAAAAAATACCTCGAACCTATCCGCGATCCGAGTCGGTTTTGCCACTAAAAAAAATTAACTTTTCTCTGAGATTACCTAATGCCAAGGTAGTGTTGTATCGTAGGCAGTAGGGAACAGGGGCTTAGTGGCAAAACCGACTCGAATCGCGGATAGGTTAGAAGACGGAAGCGGGAGCTTTGCTCCCGCTTTCGTCTTTGAGGTTATTTTTTTATAAAAGAGCGGAAAATCCAGCAAATTAACAAAGATGAATCCGAATGCATGTTTAGTATGGCGTTTAAATATTCTATTAAATAATATTATTGCAAACAATAATCTGGAAAACAATACGTATGGCATTCGTATCATTATGACATCCAATATTCGGGTAAACAAGAGTATGTCAATTAACTATTATGGTAAACGAAACATTCGGGCAAATGAAATTCGGGCAAGCGAAGTTCGGGCAAATGATTATTATAGTATATGAATGTCGGGCAAACAATAGACAACCTTTTTTCACCCACCAACGCCTTTTTCGTTTAAAATTATTGTGGATGATGTGATGAATCACAATAAACGCGGCTGCCGCAGGACCACGCGCGTCCATGGTTTAGAACGAAATAATTGGCGCGCTCATCGAGGTGGATCGCTTGCCTCGCGCAGCCGCCGCGGTCTACCTAAATTCCATCGAACATTTGCCGCGCGAGCCAATGCTCACGCGAACACTGGCTCGCGCGGCTACCGCGCATATCTGTACACGGCTTCAGGATTCGCAAAAGCATATTACAAAAGGCGACGGTTTCTCCTTAAATATCAGGCTGGCCGCATGTTAAGCTTGATTGCCACCGTCGTAGTATTGAAAAAAGAATGAACTACCTGAGTCCTTGACGTATTTCTCGAGCTGATCGTTGTCCTGCTGCGAGGCGATGGAAGCCAGGTGCATCCCATGGAACCGGCAGTACTGCTGCGCTTTGAACCAGTTCGCCTGAAACAAGTCGAGTCTCCTTTGTTGAATCACGTCATATAGATGAGAGAGAATAACTACAACTTAGAAAAGTTGAAAAACCCCGACATTTTCATTTCAAAGTCCAATATCTCAAAAACGGCTGAACAGATTTTCATGACACATGGCTCGGGATAAAATTATCTATGACATGAAAAGCCGCATTCAAATCGGTCCATCCGTTAGGGAGCTACGATACCACAGACAGATACACAGATACACAGACAGACACGTTAAACTTATAACACCCCTCTCTTTGCGTCGGGGTTTAAAAATAGGCAACATGGCCAGATTACGTAGCTAGCTTCGAAATGAGTGAAGTGGCTAACCGTCCTGGCTGTTATTCGCTACGCGCTAAAGCGGGTCACCCCGCCGGTCACCCGTCACGTTACTAGACCTCTACCTACGCTTAGTTACTACGCATCGGAGTGTCAAGAAATATTGGTGGGTGAGCGTTGAGGTGAGCTTATAACAAGTTACAGAATAGGGAGGCTGAAGACAGCCGGGCTGTTTCCTCCCGCCGCTGCACCATATAAAGCAGCATGTAGATGTATGCAGGTATATATAGATGTGGCGCTGAATTCGGCTGCAGAATTCAGCCTGTATTTGGCAAGCTTGTTGCCGAAGAGGTGTAAAAAAAAAACTTCATTAATACCATTACCATCTGACATTAACTGACAGACGTCTGACAGTGGTGACAACTGAACAGTCGTTGATAGGGAATGAAATGTAAAATATCGTGATAGAGCCGAGATTAAACTAGTTTCCTATAGGCATAGCTAGCTTACAAAACTAAACACTGACTAACTAAGTATAGGTAGTTAAAACAGCGTAATCACAAACAAATTGGCACTAACTTCCTGATCCACAAGTGTTTTAAAAAGACCGTATGTCAATATTAATAGAGCTTAAATTCCTTAATTACTGTAATAAAGACCCACTTTCCCTTGTGAAACAAGGCCGGGTTTATTATGTCTATTAGTCATATAGGAGGATCTCATCTCAATTTACTATACTACCATTAACGTCTCGTCGTAATCAATCACGTCAAGTTTTTTACTAACTTATTTACGATAATTACGTAAGCATTATTTAGATGAAACGATTCAAAAAGGGCTTATATTAGAGTCATTATCAGTGTAGAAAGTATACGCTGTAATCACAACTCATGACATTGTATTCAAATGTAAACGATATACCTGCATAAAGAGTAACCTACCTACATACGTTATACAATTGTAGGTACATACATAATAAATGTTGTTAAGATAGGCCGTGTCCGGCGACGCGACGCGGGCTCGCAAATATATTATGGACGTTGCCAAAGAGACTATTCAGTATGATGTCGGTGTAGAATCTGATAGCTAACATACGAGTATCTTAGGCTAGTGTCAGCCTCTAACGATATCGTACCTACCGATATCGCAATTCGATGATTCGCTATCGCAATTAAGGGCATCCTGTCCACTTTATTTATAAATTCCGCAGTTTCACCCACTCGTTAATCTTAATCACGCCGAAACTTTTGACCGGAATCTCTTCAAGTCCGTAATTTTCCACCATTCAGTCATTCACGATGAAACCCCGATTGCTCTTGCAGGAGGTAAATGAATTAAATTGAAGATACGCCGCAGAACCTTTGATCCTTAATTACAAGAGGCTGTGAAATAATCCCGGGGTGGTACCGCGGGTTCTAGAATACTTTACTGTGTTGCTGGGCCGCTGTATAACGATGTATACTTTTAACATGTATGTACCAACCAACGCATTAAATACTTAGGTAAACCTGACATTTAACTAGGTGCTATAAATATAGTATTGGTAGTACACACCGTTTTTGAATCAGAAGAAGAGAAATTCATGCATCCATAGTAGAATATAATACCTAGGTACCCAAAAGGTACACCATCCTTTCAGTCGGCTGTTTTCAACTGGAATTTTGGTTAGGTATTATACTCCTATTCTACTAAGTCATGTATGGATGGATGCATGGATTTCTCATTACCTCCGGTCAAATCTTTAAAAATGTAACGCTTTAAAGATTAACGAAGTTTTTTAAGTTTAAGTTAAGAAAAGATTTACGGTAAGTATATACCTAATATACTAAGTGGAAGCACAAGCGGTAAGTGTATTTTAAGTTTACAGTACAACAATGCAAGATTTAAGAGTTTATCATTTTAGATGAATCATGTTGTTAAGCCATGCTCAAATATCAAAATTAATAATCTCCTGAGACAGATAAAAGCGGAGAGGCGAGTTTTTAACTTTTTACATGTAGGTACTTACATATTTAATTGGGTATACTTGTGTTCATTTCTTAGGGATTCCCCTCAAGAAGCATTTAACTCAGTGTGTACGCACCGTGGCGCATTAACGTGTGGCTTGCACTAGTACTAGTTACGAGAAGATGGAACCTTGTCAGCAATTTAACCGCTATTTGCCTTTTTCACGCACTTAACAGACCCAAATTGTGAACTGAATACTCCCAGCAGGGTACAACATAATCCACGGAAACTCTCGACTGAGTCACAGTTAATATACTAGCTAAAGCAGTATCTCAACTAGAGTTTCTTAAGGGAAGTGATGACATTTTACTCGACGGCTTTTTTACGGGGCGGATTCACTCGGATAATTTACTTTTACACAGTGGCAAGGCAACACACTCACAATCCACCATTTTTAAAGTATGTCATGGACACAGCTGTAAAAGGAATGACTTATACCTACTTCCATTATATATTTGTTTTATTATATCTACCATGCGTCAAAGTATATTGTAGCCATACGTGTCTGTGCGATTACTTCACATCGGACATTTGTACGGATTTGTTTTACTGCTTGAATGAGGAACGTCTGCGGAAATTTTCCTGTACAAATGTTTATCGGCATACATTAGTGAATAAAAAAACTTTTTTATGTTATATTTATTTATTTTTGCTAACGTCTTCTAAGAGAAATTGAAAATGCCGAAATGAAGTATTTATCATGACTATTTAGTATTTTATGAGTTTATTTTTTGCGGGATTTTGGTGATATGGGTTACTAAACATGAACATAATAACATAAAATGTGATCCGTAATGTAGTCCGAAAAACGTTCGTATGAAAGTTTACGTTATCGTTCCCGCTATAAGTACTTCAGTATACGAGTATCTACTGTGACTGAGTAGCGAATTAGTCTACATTCAAACGCAACGACTTGGGGATTACACCCCTTGGTATTAAGCCCAGTTGCATTGAGCGAAATGGCGCTCATTCGCGATTCATGAATGGAAGATTTATTTTATCGGGGTTTTCAGGGGTTTGAGAATGATGTTTGCGGACTGTGTTTGAAGGGTTGGTCGGAGTCTATAGGAGATAAGATGTGTCGGTGTTGTTCTAGGCCTTTGTAGGAATTTGTATACTTGAGATTATTTGGGTTGGCCCAATTGCAATAAAGTAGTGCCGTTTCCAATTCTAATGACAGTTTGAAAAAAGTCGGTCACTTTAAATAATCTTAAATCTCAACAACACGACAATGACTTGCTGATCTGTCGGAGCGAAGGTGGTACGATATCAGTAAACTGCCAGCTGTCAGAGTCAATAGTCCTTCGAGTCGGTACCAATTTTTATTACGCGCCTCCGTTTCAAACTCGGTTTACTGATGCCGCACTGATTTTGCCAAGTGGAGAAGTCGCTAAACGGAAATTTGAAAGAAAGGATGTTTGTTACACTATTTGCCAACTAAAAAGCTTCTATTGTGCCCTATTTACTGGGTCAATAACGATAGTTCGTCGAATAGACTATTAATTATATCATAATCTTTAGGAACCAGATTCGGATACGTCATAATTACAATAATGACATTGATGATAAGCCTAAGGCATTTAACCTGAACGAAACACTTTCTTATAGTTAAAACATCGCAGAGATAGGTATATACTCCTTGAATGAGTTTAATTGTTAAATTGTATCCCTGTAGGTAACAACAGGTAACAAGGAATAACATCTCAAATGACATCTTTAATCATAAATCCTTAGCGAGTGCCAGGAAGCGCAAACCACACACACCTATAATTATAACCGCACATGCCTTAACCCATGGAAGCCGAAAGCCAAACTTGACATTGCATCCGCAACCATTGCGAATTAAGTGCAATTTTAATCGTTGCGTAAGCGGCCCGGACCGGACCGGTCGGGGAGAAAGTGCCGCACGATGCCACGCGACTGCGTTAAATATCGTCTCTGGGATATTCAATTATACTTAAAAGCTAAGAAAGGATCCGGATTTTAACATACTAGTTTCTGACTATAAAGATATATTAAGACATTAAATGTCGTCCGAAATAGGCTCTATTTTTTATGATAATTTAGCGCATTAAGACTTTTTCGTTGCAACATTGCTGTCACTATGTAGCAAGAGTACGAAACATTACAAACAATACTAATTATGTACATAAACTTACACAATGCAACCAGCGTTAACGCGTGCTGTCTAGGCATTTGACAAATGACGAATGTCGATGAAATGAGTGTCCAAAGGTTGAGATGGGATGTTGCGGATGACATAAAAAAATAAAAATACTAATAGACTAAGACGCCTACTGAGATCCGTATATCAGAAATATTACATCTTCAAGAAAACTTCATTACATTTTTTATTTCTTAGCTATACTTGAAATATGTAAAGTCATTTGGCATTTAATATGGTAATATGGGGGCTTTGTTTCGGTCGCATTCTTCCATCGCATTGTTAGAGTTGGATCATTTATTATATCTGTCAGGTTATTTAAAATTAGATAGTTTTTAGAATAGTGATTGTTTTCATGTGATTATGTATGTGTCTGGTAATTTGAATGCACGTGGATTCTGTGTGCGATTGTGTTTATTGCGTTGCCGTGGTAAACACTGTGTTAATGACAGGACGCGTAGTAAGTAGTTGACTACGGTTATATTATAACATTTTGTTACGTATCTACTCTTGGATTATGATGAACTTATGCACCCAACTTAGAAAGATAGGAGGAAAAAAAATTAACTTATGCACGCACTTAACATGTTGATGAAAACGTTAAAGCAATGATGCTAATTTTAGGGACCCAGAGGGAACCGGATGGCTCACGGTATTTGAGCTCCCGAAGCGTTGTGGAACCGCCCTGTGCAACCCGAACTGAGCCAACTTGGACTGGGGCGGAAATTAGAGGGGTGAAAAAAAAATTCGCCTGGCATTCAATTGAAGCGGCATTTCATTATATAAGTAGCGTACACACTTTCAGGAAACCGCTGTATTAAACGGCTACATCTCGACAAAAAAAAAAACATACCAGTTTTCTATATAGCCCGTGACGCAGGCGTAATTCTATTGTTATTTCGAAGCAACGTGTTAAATGTTCGTTCGGGTCTTGAAACCGAATTTTAAAGCAGCTATCCTGGACAGATTGAACTGAAACTTTGCATACTCATGTAACTAAGGTGACTGTGCAATATTATATCAGCACCGAGCTGATCTGATGGTGGAGGCAGAAGGTGGTCATAGCTAATCTTAAACTACATAAGATAATGCCGTTGCTTTGTTCCATAGAACCCCCGCTACGAGTAGCTACAGCTACTGTGTAAAAAAAAATACAATTAGCAATAAGTACCAAGCGTGTGTTTTTGTAAGAAATGTGTATGATGTGTGTAATGGAAATTTATTTATTTGTTTTTTAGGCAAGGTAACAAAATGTAAATTAATATACTGTATACCTACATATTTTAACATAGTTCCATCAAAACAGTACTGAATTTACATTTCTATAACTATCATGCACACATGATGCACACCATGAATAGAAAATAATTATGAACGATATAAATAATGCCGAATCATTGAGTTAAGTGACAGTTTTCGGCAATTTTAAAACAAGAACTAACCAGTGTTACCAGCTCAAACTTGAGACCAAGCTCTCAGAGTTACTGAAGCTAAAACTGAAATAACCAATTATTATCTTCAAACAGATATGAAGCTCTATCGATGAACTTAAACCAGCTTTAAAAAAAACCTTCTGGAATGCAATCAAAGAAATTAATAGACTCATATCATCGACGAGAGTGTTGTAAAACCAGCAATATGGAGGAAATGCTCCAGTTTCACTATCAAGTTAAATTGCATTACCGACTGCTGTGAATCCGATAACGCCCAGATGAATTCGAACTCTAAACGGGTCAGTTAAGGTGTAAATTTGATTAGGCTCGAACCTTGTTTGGAGGCCGTGGTCAGTTTTGAGTTTCCAGTACATTTTGCGCGGCCACGTTAGTTCCGGGACATTGACGCCGGAACTAATTCCCTGGAAAGTGACAAGTTGCCTGGAAATTCATGAGGCTGATTTTTGGTTTTATCGCCATCATTGGCTATTAAATGTTTTATTTTAAGCCTATGGAGGCAGTCGGTTCACTGATGGTTTGCTCTGTTGATACACATACACTGGTAACACAGGTTACTTAGTTAGTAAAATGTGATAATAGCAGTTCTAGGAGGGAGTTTGGGCGTTGTTGACTGTCAGTTCGACAGGTTTAAGTATCAATTATTTTTAGATTTTTTTAAGAATAGGTCCAGCCATTCTTGAACTTGTGACGATAGCATGTTTAAAAAAATTAGTATCCAACCAATCTTTGCTAATTCCAAATGCTGACGACGTGTAATAAATGAAAAAGTATTCAGAAGTTTGCATTGTCCTCAAACTTACATTAGTAATGTATGACAAAATACAGCTCTATCGGATACCGGCAAGTCGCTAAAAAAATTATGCTATTTCTAAGGACAACTTAGTTACATACGACCAGTGCAAGTCAAAATGAAGTTTGTAAAAGTGGAAACGACGACGGAACATTAGAAGTTTTAAACGCAGTAGGTACCTATTCAATTTGCCACCGGCGTCGACCCCACCTATTTGATTAAGCGTCCATCAGGCCACTAAATTTGATTAAATCCCGTGTCAAACCGAGGTGCACGTGTCGAATTTGATGCAAAAAAATCTGTAGATAGAAAATAATAATAATAAATCAGCATATATACGTCCCGCTGCTGGGCATAGGCCTCCTCTCACGGATGAGAGGGAACGGCAGTATAGTCCCCACGCTGGCCCATTGTGGGTTGGCGACTTCACATACACCTTCGTATTTCTTCGCAGATGTATGCAGGTTTCCTCAAGATGTTTTTCCTTCACCGAAAAGCTAACGGTAAATCGAGTATCAAATGACATTCTGTACCTAAGTTCCGAAAACCTAATTAGTACGAGCCGGGATTCGAACCCACGACCGCTGTTTGACAGCCACATGCCTGAACCACTAGGATACCGTAGCTTTTTGAAGGTAACCGCATAAAGTTCGTTTTAAGACAACTTTATTAATAAGGACTGCTTTTCAAATACGTGCTCGATTTTTCTCGCACTATCCGTCTCTCTCTTATTAGAAAACTTAGAAAGATACGTACGGATAGTGCGAGAAAAATCGAGAGAGCTCGCGCGCCGTCTTCTGATAGCCCTGTCATTTAAACACGGCTAGTGAATAAGGTACAACTGTCAAATCATCTCACCCCTAGTGGTGTCCTACTTATCGATACACACATCGACGGAAAGTATGTCATTATTTTTTCAACGTGTGATTTCCAGTTAAAATGACAATTTGCTTGCCTACAAGCAAATAATATGCCGAAGCCAGCAAACAATAATGACGATTCCACAGAACTAGCTGTACTTACTTTTCATTTCATCAGTTACCGGTTAGCACACGCAACCACCTATCTGTTACGAAAGTTATCTTCTACAGAAACACGTCAGTTTGCTACCATCGAAAGATCTTGTGAAAACTGAGTTTCATTCACACTTAAGTCAATTTGATGCTAGAATACTCTATTTGGGCAAAAATAGTAAACATCCGGACAATACGAAAGCGAAATGAGTCACGTACAGAGCTCAATGGAGCTGCCCCTACCAATCACGATTTTTGTTTTCATTGCGCGAAATTAGTATGTAAGGTGTTAACTTGAATACGAATTGCCTTTTTAAAACCGACTGATTGTTTCATACAAACGTAGCATTAAGCTTAGCATTCAAATTCGAGCGCACGATTTGAACTTCAATTTGTATCTCATGGCGATTCTGGTAATATTTACATATGCATGACCTCCCCTCGATGCCATTTGTTATTGTAGCTTTTTCACAATATCAGACCACAAAGCCAGATTTCGAGATTTATTGATTTGCCATTTTTCACTGAGATCGTATACAATTGCTACATTTTTAATGAAAACAAAATCGGCATGTAGTGGTTTATGTTATGATATCCGTTTTATTTCAATAAAAAAAACTTTATTTATATTATTATTTAACTATTTATCAGATTTTCATATAATTAAAAGTAATTAAGTTTTAATCGAATAAATGTAAGTTTAATTTGTCATTCAGATGAAATTTAACATGTACAACCAAGGGTTTTAAAATATGGAAAGTTCAATCTCGCAATCTCGCGAAATCTCGTACGAAAATTGTACGAGACTGAGTCTCGTAAAATATGGACGAGACGGAATAAAAGTATGACATCAAACTTTGCAATTTGTAGGTACTAATCGTTTTTTTCTATTCTTTCAAGGTCCATATCTTTTTATGATATTTTGGACAGAGGACCTTATGTATATAAGGACTATCATTTATTATGTATTTACTTATGCTTTCAATTTGTCTCAAAAAAATCAGACAGACCTATGTTTACTCAATACTCGTAGTTATTATTAATTTCAGGTTTATGTTACCAGACGAGAGGTGAGGGTAGCTGAGACAGACTGTAAATCGAGTAGCTACTATTCTTACTACTACTCTACTCTACTCTACTCTACTTATCTTATTGTATCAATTAGAGAGAGACGTATTGACGCTCCATATTGCTTAACATCTGATCTCACGTATAAGGGACAAAACACCTATGTACCGTGGCACTTTAACGTTATGTTTAAAATGCGATAAGAAGTTGTCAAACGCGTGAAATTATTAATAAGGTACTAAGGTTCAGTAGCAGGTTCAGGTTCAGTACAAGTGTCAGCTACTAATGACTTAGGCTGTACTACCTACTCTAATTATTTTCATTCACAATACTTAAGTCTTGGTAAAGTGGTAACTAGACTAGGTTGGTAGTAGATACTAGACGACGTGGCGTGCCAGTGTAATTTTACTGCACTTGAACTAGGCAACAAGTGCAATAACTGGTATAATGGAATAAATAAATAACGAACCAATTAATTAAGCAAGTTTGCGCAATTACGACACTAGTAAAGATTTCATTCGAAATACTCGTATAGATACAGTGAGAAAAGTTCTCCCTTTAATGCCTTTATTTTTCTGAGATGTAAGAGTTTATTCTAAAGTGACGAATGTATCTACCTATCTTAATTTTATATTATGTATTGATGACGAAATCCGTATTTGCATTTAAAATCTGAATTTTACATGGCATGTCATAAACCACTTTTACTTTGAAACACTGACTTATGTTCCACTGCATGTCAACAGAACTTAGTTTTATAATTAACAACTACCTTTCCTTAACACTACTGTAAAGTTTGTTTATTCGCACCCGCAGACTGCCAAGATACAGGCTTAGCCTAGTTTGGAATCTGATGGATATACCCTATATCATGTAACAAATGTTTTGTTAGATAAATCATTTATCAATCATTATCAATCATTAAATGCTAGCTCCTCTCATTAGCAAGTATGTACCCAGGTTTGAGAGGGATGAATGCTTCATATACCTACGACATAAACGCTTCATATATCTATAGCTATTCGAGTAAGTAATTATAATTTGATATAGGTAAGTACCGATGTTCCAATAACAATAAATCAAATTCCTCTCAATGCGATCGGAATCTTGAATGCAATTATTACACTGATGCAACTTCAAGGCAGTAGGTGGTCAAGTAACGCAACCTGGGACGTCCCGGATGCATCCTACTTATTTCATTACCCAATGGTCTTTTATTTTTTCATGTGTGTGCTTGTATTTATGTTGGTATGCCTATATCTTTGGATTGAAATGTTGGGCCGTAAATATGACGGATGAAACGAGACTGCATGTTACGGAGATGAGAATGTTGAGATGGATGTGTGGCGTGACGAGAATGGATCGAATAAGGAATGAGTAGGTATATAAGAGGAAGTCTGAAAGTAGCACTCATAACTGGAAGGCTGAGAGCAAATCGCCTACGGTGGTAGAAGGGCATTAAGTATGAATCTGGAGGGTTGTAAGAGAAGAGGTAGCCCAAGAAAAAAGTGGATGGACTGCGTAAGAGACGGTATGAATAGGAAGGAAGTATACCATGAGTTCACGGGCGATAGAAATATATGGAAGGAAAAAACATGCTGCGAAGTTAGGAAAACCAAATTAACGCAACTCAGACAGTAATTTTACACCATCTTTAATTAAAATCAAAGGTGAGGAAGTCCTCACAGTAAATCATTATTAATCTCTTATCATCAGCGGACATATTTTTTAAATGGAAATGATATCTTGGGATTTAATCGTTACTCTACACACTATCATTTTATGGAACAAACTTTAATGCGGTTTGTAAGCATAATTTACTCTTCTAGTGTTTTTAAGAATTTCTAAAATCATTAAACTAGCACTCTGTTAACTTTTTATGTACGCCCTAAAAGCTTTGTACCCAGGATATACCAAAGGCAGCAAAAAAACTATCTAGAGTTCAATTTTGTTCGACACTTACTTTTATCATATTAATGTGTTGTTCGCACTCCTTCTGACTCGTTATTAGTTCGGCGCGGTGGAAGCGAGCGCGGCCCATGCATTAAAATCACACTGTCATCCGAAGTATTGATTGAAATTGACCTCCTGTTACATAAAACTCGCTTAGCATTGTCTCAGAACAAGCCCAGTAATTAGTGGGCGATCGGAAACGCAGAGACAATGACGATGCAATTTGTTTGGTAGCATTGACACCTGTTGCAAGTGATAGAAAGTATAGTAATCATTTAAATATAATTGAACAATGTGCGGGCCCCGTGGGTGTGCCAGAGAAAGCCACACATCGATCATACATGCATCAATAACTTAAAGGCATGCGTCGCATTGAAACTGTTGAGACTTGAGTTGTTTTAGTTCTTAGGGGCGAAATGGCGTAACGGCGACGGAGATGCGCACGCGTTGACGTAATTTGCGTTTACCGGTAATAACTTGGCGACAATGAGAAATGATCAATGTTGTCCGACATGAACAAAATTTTTAATTTTCCCTTGAGTTGTTCGACGGTTTGATTCACTGTTTTAAAAAAGCAAGATCTTGATCGAAATAAAATGATTCAAATTTTATTTCGGATCTTGAGCATACATTTGATCTAATGAGAGCAAAAACGAACGAATTGTTTGATTTCCTGTTTTTAAAAGGATGACGAAGAGTCGTCAATGTCGTTGGATTTCAAAATGAACTGTGTACTTATTGCACTTTCACAACATTTCTGAAACCTATGATTTGCGAATTTTTTTTAACCCGATTAACCCCCATTGTCTTACATATATGACAACACGTACGAGTAGTTAAAGTCTTAGTACCTACATTTAAAAAAGTTTAAAATAAAAATAGTAAATTATTTAGGACATACATAAATATAGGTGCCTACCCACGCGGCTCTAAAGGTTTATTGTAATAAAATTAAGGCAATAACAATTCTATTAAACCACAAATAACGACTAGTAATTAAACTATGCCCTCGGCAATAACAGACTTGCAAACAGGGCAAAATAGATAAACTATGACCTAATATTTATGTTAAATGGACCCTTCACATTCTCGGTCGAATCGCGAGCTAGTAACTCCTAACGTCATTGTCCACGATGCGTCATTTCTGTGTTCGGCTGTTATTCGCTACGCGCTAAAGCGGCTTACCCCGCAGTAGTCACGGAACTAGACCTCTACCTATTACGCTTAGTTACTCTACGCGTTCGCGGTGTTATGGATCTATTTGTGGGTGAACGTTAAGGTGAGCTTAAAACAAGTTACAGAATAGGGGGGCTGACTTTGTTCTCACCGTGCGCCAGGTGATGTTTAGTGGACAGCGGTCATTTTACTTAAAGCGGTCATTAAACTAATATCTTCATAATTCGTTGCTTTTTTTAGCATTCGAAAGAAGGATCAAGCACGAAGCACGAGGTCTTTTATATAAGACACTTCATACCACACAACTGTCAAAGTATCTCAAACAGCCATTAAAAAAGACTTAAGTACGTTATTGTTGTCTACCGTAAAATGATAGAAGTGTTTTCATTATATATAATATGTAAGTAAATTATACTTACAACAATACATTATTTTTAAAGTATTTATTTTTTGGCTCTGTTATTTTGAATTTCGTTATTCATTACTGGAAAGATTGCATAATAAAAAATCTTAAGAAGAAGAGGTTTGAAACTAGGGATTGCAATCCGGTATGATTTTCAATCTGGCCGGATCCAGTCGGATCCGGCTGGATTGGTTACGCTACTGCGTATATTATTTTTTTACATTTTATCAAGTTTGATGGCAAATAAAGCTGGGCTAGTATAAGTAATATTGGTTTGCTTCAAAAATACTAATAAAACAGTCATTCAAAATGTAAAAAATCTACTACTTTTGAAAGTTTAGTGAAACTCGTTTGTCTATTTGAGGTTTGAGATCAAATCTTCCTTCGAGATTTGAGATCCTCTATTCAAACTCAACTATAATTCAACTCTTCTTTGTACACGGCTCACAAGTAAACGTGTCATAACCAATAATCAACGTATGGAAGTAAACATAACGAAATTCTATGTTCAATAATCAAGTATGTAAGTAAACACTACGAAATTATATAATCAATAACCAACATACGGGAACATAAGTAATAAACAAAATAAACTTCTGAGTGCTCGAACAAATTGTCGTAAATGTGGACACGCTGCACAAAAGCACCAATTTTTTTTCAGGCACTTGTTAGGTCCACACCTTTAAGTTTTTAATAGGAACCTACTCCTCCGTCCGCCATATTTATTTAGCCCTACTATCTTATTTGAGATCGAAGTTATCGAGATTTAAGGAATATATTACGATTTAAGGATAACATCACATAAAATTAATCTTTTTACGATTGTTTCGTGAGATCTGGAATGTCTGTCATTAATATGTTACTAAAATAATATAATCACCGTAAACATAACGATTACACAAAATTAACTTCTATTTCGAGATTCAAGGCAACAATCATGAAATTGGGGTTGGGAATAGTAAGATTTGTAAAGCAAGAGTAATTGAAGTGCTGCGTTTAAACAATATTTTTGAGTATACCGGTTCCGGTCCGGATCCGGTGAAATATTACCGGATCCGGTGGCCATCGAAATATACCGGATCCGGCCGGATTACCGGATCCGCCGGACCGGATTGCAATCCCTATTTGAAACGATCGGTTCGTTTTTTTCGCTGTCAACATTGTCAAAATTGTTAATTGTATCTCACGTTCATTTTCTTGTTTTCTTGGTAATCAACCAATTGTTGAAGATTACGAGATTATAATACGAGTATCTATTTGTTAATTCATATTAAGATTTTATTTTTCGCTGTGTGTGGTGGCGTGCGGACTGCGATGGATCAACCAGAGGCAGGTCCAAGTGGCTTGCAAAACAGACCGAACGTTTTGCCTTCACCACAAGCAAAGAGACAGAAACAGAGTCCATATGGTGGTGAACATTTACGTGTTGGTGTGTGAGCTTTGCAGCAAGGATGAATTTCCGGGTAACATCTAATATTTGTCCCAAGAAGAAAGGTTGACGACGACTGCTTCTTTGTTTACCGTATTTCTAATCCTAAAAAAACGCACTATAGCCCAACGTACAACATGGAAGCGAACACACAACACATCGAAAGTGAATCCAAGTTAATTTGGAATCGAATACTTAGTCCGTATTTGATAACGCGCGACACGATTGTCTCAGGAATGTAGAGGCTGCATTATAGTCACCAACCGCAAATGCCACAGCCAATTTAAACTCGCGGTTTGGTGATGTGGGCTATTACGGTAACGTAATAAATTCTTGGAAAAATATTTAGTCGTAGTCTGCCCCATGTGAGAGAAAAATTAATTGTGGTGCGGTTTTCTGAATACATAGATAGTTCAACCAATAGTTTTTGCAATTTGATGAGGTGCATATTTCTCTTAGCATCACAGTCTTACTCCACCGGTGTATTAAGGTAATGGTAAGAGGCTAAGAGCCTACGGGAACAAGAATAATATATGGTAGAAGTGTGTTATAGCCGTTATAGGCGATGTGCTAGCAAATTAAGATGGTTGGTGGATCTGGGGTACTTCGAGAGATCCAACAGTATTTACCGAGACCTTACTGATGTCGCCTAGATTTATTTAGCCATCGGTACACTGCCAGTGCGAGTATTACGTTTGCGCAGTACTTAGTATTATATTGCCGCAATATCCCGGGCCGTGTCAGGCATGACATATTGATGTAACTCCCTAAACCATGTTTTTGGGAATTAGACATTGAAGTTGTAATTGGTTTTTCGAAATAGTATCGATACCAAACAGATTAATACATATACCTAATTCTTCTTGAACCGCACAAAAAAAGTTTATTTTTTATTTCATATCACTTTTTTATTTCTGTTATAGCAGTTTGTCATGACAATATATTGCAAGTGAAGATAACGCACTTACTCGCAATAGCTAACCTCAACTTGCCTCAACGTAAATGATTTAGTTGGACCCCGCCGCGCCGGGTAAAAGATAGATGAGCGTACAACTCATGTAACTGCAAGATACAGCAGATTGGCACACTTATTTTATAAGCATTAAGGTTACTTAACATTTAACACTGATTATCGTTAGAGTATCTCAGGTATTTGGGGATAGAGTAGGTAGTCAAAAAAGGTAGGAAAAGTTTGAGTTACGTGTTTCGCGGCACTGCATGTTATTTTTATAAATAAGATTTTTCACTAACTTTTTTCGATTAGGAGTAAGATATTGATATTACCAAATAAATACCATAGTGTTACCACTAACTCATGTATCTATCAATTTGTCACACGGCAGTGCGCGTATACGACGCGGTATGTACAGTCAGCATCATAAGTAACTGGGCAAACGAAGACGTCAAAAGTCTTTATTAAAAGGGAATAAGAGCTTTTGAAGACGTCCATTGCGCAGTTACTTTTGATGCTGACTGTACCATATTGATACTCGTAGTTCATGCCACCGCGCTTCCGCGCATCCCAAATGCAAAATAAGGTGTGTAAACCTTCCTAAATTGACAAACGTACAGTAAAGTAAATAATGTAAAGTATTTAATGCTGCTTACCTTAAAGAATATTCCTAGATAGTATCTCTTCTCCCCAGTCTTGAGCAAGGGCATCGTCCACCGCGTGACTCCGAGCTCGTCGTCGCTGCAGCTCGCGCATTCTGGAAACAAAGGGAAAACACACGTCAGTAAAATACTCTTACCGGTACAAAGTTTTAAAAAAACTTAGTCCACACCAGTGCACAATCACGTTCAACAAGGCATGCGTCATAGAGCTGTCACACTCAGTCTATGTAGGAATAAGTGTGACAGCAATATGACGCATGCCTTGTTGACCGTGCATGATTGGGCACTGGATTTTGCTGTTCGCTTTTGCGGAGTCAAAAGCAAGCACAACTCAGAAATGAATATCCTGCCTAGCTTTCAAGCATGCGGATTGTCAAATATATGAAACCATCTCGTCGTACTGCCTGGGTCAATTTTTTTTGTACGCGTTAGTGTTTTGTTTTTACTATAGACACATCTACAGTTTTAAGATCTTTCGTTAATGTATATGCATATGAATCGTATACGACCTGTGTCCTGTTGAATTATCTACACGAAAGACGATTTTTATGGTCCTGATTGTTCCTAATATGACATGATTATTTATAAGTGTATTATACGACATTACGTTCCTACAGATATACGAGTAAAAATGACTATCGTAGATGTAGTTATACATAGATACGTGACTAATTAACGGCAATGTTGATGCTGCAGTGTGAAATCTGAACTAAGTTCAACAAGGAACTGCAGTGAAAATACATCATTAAGAAAGTACGGCCCCTGACTTCAACTCTGACCAAAGCTTTTAAACAGATTTTTATTCTTACATTCACTTTACCGATGCAATTTTCAGAATATCTGAGACGATAAAACGAAAATGCCGCGCTTAACGAGGTGGCAAACGGTATCAAATAAACGTAGACATTTTAAAGTAAAAACATTGACGGCATCTGGAAATCTCTCGCCACTTTTACCACTTGACCTGAGAACGCAAAATTCCGGAAAGAATTATAAGCAACGACTTAGTACATTGAAAAGTTGGAATGAACAAGTACCTACGAGACTGTGCTACGAGTATGTCTCCAAGAATCGGGTGACATGTGACGATTTATTGTGACGTAACGTTAGTAAGACAAAGTAGTGATCCACTGCGTGCTGAATTATTTTATATGAAAAAAAAAGTTCGCTTTTTTAAAATAATTTTACGATAAATATATTTATTAGTGCCTATACTAAGACCCCCTAAAGTTTGCGGTTATATCAAATATACACGCTGTATAACGATGAGGCTATTTATAAACTTAAAACGCATTTTAAAGAAACTTATTACTTCTGCTTTCTGTCGATAAGAGCGCTTTGGGCATCCAATAAAATACGACGGAACAGACCACTTATGTTAACATTGGTTACTGTGCGTTTATTTTCTTTTCTTTATCGCGTTTGCAGTGCTGTTACGGCCCTTATTTTGTCATAAACAAAAACGATTGGCATTTTACAGTAAACACGTACTTGACGACAAATGCATTGGTAACCGATCTTTAAATTAACACTTCTTGGAGATACTTAAAGAAAGTTCTTAACAAATTACTTGCTTTCTATTATTTTATGTTAATGATGAGCTCAAAATTGAATTGTGATCGTTTAAATTATACATTTCTATCTTTATACTTAATGCAGATACAGTTACTGTTTAGATACAATCAATGATGTAATTATTTTTATTGATACATGCCGACAGTACCTACCTATCTAATCATTTTTTCTTAAAACTGATGGAGCAGTCGGCAATGGTACCTTTTTCAAATGATACTTAACTAAAAAAATAAACATAGAAGCAATTAAATAACTTGTTCATAGTGATAACTGATAATATACCAACTCTTCATTTATAAACATGTAAAAATGACATGATTTACTTACTAGGTTTGATCTTATATTTACATTTCTATTGGATTAGCTACTCGGAAACAATCCACGTGATTCCGAAAGCAGTAGATCGGGTCGGAGATCCTTAGCATCGCCCAGATATTCAATTTAACATACGGCTATTATTACTATAACAAAAGAGATAATTCTATGTAAGTTTTTGGTCGCATAATATCACATCACGTAGGCCGTTACTGTTACATAACATACGCCCAAGTCGCAGACTCCACTTGCCTAAACTAAACCATATTCGGCTCATTTGGCATGTTGGAAAGTTTAAGATTGTCGTAAATTGTGTAGTGCCGTAAGTAGGCAGCGTAATTGTGTTACCAAAACAACGTAATTTGGCTGCCTATTTCGTCTATCTGACACGAACATGTATGTTACGTAATGATGCCTCAATTTAGTGTCCTCATGCACGCGAAACCACCGCTATCTCTTTATCTAGAGGCAAAAATATATTAAATGGAAATGTACTGGCTTTTCTCACCAAGGGTGGTAAAATATAGAATGTCTCAGATCAGACCACAGATATTTGATGACGCCCAGTCTTAGGCAAGGGCGATATTGCGATATCAGGCTTTTTATGGTACCGCCCGTGGTGAAAAACTACTTTTTCTTGCATAGTCTGCTTAACAAGATCGTTTTAACAGGCCCTGCAACGACCCGCGTCCTCTGTTTTACCGGTACAGTGCCGTTGCCTCTAGAACTCTTAACTGTCTATGTAGGTCTCTCAGACTGTCTCCTAGTTTGTTTACATTCAGTAACATAGACATATTCTTTCCCTTTTGCGCAAAATTAATTAAATCCCGTTGGTTCCCAGTAGCACATATTTCATTAATTATCCGTACGTCAATTCCGTTGCGTGAAATATTATTACCTTTCAACAGATTGTTTTCAGTTGTCACTGAGTTAAAGGTATTATCAATACAATACCTCACGCGGTGTAATCACGTATATAAATATGTTTACATTTTAGAACGTATTTCTGTGCATTAAGATTCAAAATGGCATCCATATTATTGTAGTTCCGTACCGCCTTTATAATTATTGCTTGTTGGAGCTCCATGACCTTTGCGAGTAGATCTACTTTCTTAAACGATGACATTTCCGTGTTATGCAGTTAACTTTTTAATGTTTTCCAAACTCAATTCATGGTTGCACCATTGCAATTACAGTGCTGATATTGATCAGAGAGCAGCAAGCGTTTGTCTAGTTAACGGTGCATTGTTGTGTGAAGTTCCGAACCATCTTTAGACCAAAATTAAATTTATATCGATAAATGCTCTCAATGAACGCGGACCCCGGGCTCCTTAAGGGGCATTACCGGGAATAACGCTAGGAGGATGATGATGAAATGCTCTCAGTGAAATGAGTGTGCCATGTAATAAACCCAACTATACTAATACTCAGGCCTCGCAACCCTGTCCCCAAAAAATTATGTAAGCTCCTAACTGAAAGGAACTATTATAGTATAAAGGATTACCTCTCTCAAAAGATTGAACAATAAGATTCCGAAAGATATTTGCATGCTAGTATTTAGTACAAATAGCAGAATAAGCTACTTTTTGTCACCTACCGCCTAATGACACGGATGTACCTACTTATTCTATGCAAATAAATTCTATTCTATTCTTCTATTCTATTCTATTCCCATCGTTGATAGTTCCAACCGTCACGTTCATCCAATCCAACCATACGATAAATAAAAAATGTCACCGTGTACCCGTGTGCAACGCACACTCTAATACACCATACCTCAAGCCGCCCCTGTACTCTGTTATATATTCATGTGTACCTTTACTGTGTACCAAACTAACTATGCCACCACCATCACCAAAATGGCGGTCCGCTGCCCGTCCCGACATTGCGGTGGCGTGATCCGCCAGGAACGAAGCGCAGGAGGAGACCCACCTAGCACCATAAAGATTGAAGGAAGCTGAGAAGATACTCGAATGAACGAAAGCAGAAGCCACTCCGATGTCAGCGTAAAAAACGTAATCGTCAACCATAAACTCGACGCGAATCCGCCGCATCATTATTTTTCCAGGTCAGTAATATTACGGCGGCACAAACTGGATTATACTTTATACCTTGCGGTCATAGGCTAAATTGGTCGGGGCATTCGTAAAGTTCGTTAAGCGGTTCAGAGCAGGTGGACCAGTTTAAGTGTTTCTTTCTATTAGTACAACCAATACGAATTACAGGGTCAATTTATGAGGACAAGGCCTCAACACTTGTCCCTCATAAGTGAGTATATGCAGGTTAGGAATCGAATACTTAGTGGGCTGCTATTCTCAACGCGCCTCACCTTACCTCAGGTGAATGAGTGTTCCTGATAATACCTACTAGATTTTGGTCTAATAATATTTAATGAAATTAAATATTGACATAGAGCCAGAGCTCCCAAGGATGCGCCGAGTTGAGAGTGAGGGACCTGCATTTGTCCCTAGCTATCAATAAAACGAATCCTTAAATCCATAAAGGGTTGGCAATGAGCTTGTGATTTCTCTGGATTAGTCTGCTTACCATCAAGCAGGCCGTATGCTGCTCGGCGACCGTCCTATTATTAAAAAAATACTATAGATACACAGTGTATCAAAAATGGGGTGTAAATCGTATACAATTATACATTTTAACAAGGAGCAGCTGTCGAAGTCGAGTTCTCCAATATCTATACGGGCAACCTTTCAAAAATATCTGCACAGTATGTGTCTTATGTTATGTCAGTAACAATTAAGTCTCTATATAGATATTTTTGAAAGGTTGTCTGTGTAGATATTGGAGAATTCGACTGTACCTACACATTAACGATAATCTCGCACCTATATGAACCTGTTACGAATCTAGTAATGGGTAGGTATATACCTACCAAGCATGAGCCTGTAATTAGTCAGGACAAGCTATGGTAATAATAACACCACGACCAAGCGAGATGGTAGCAGGTACCTAGACAAATCTCAATAAACGTGACAGAAATCATTCTTTGTCTTTGCCATAGTTATTTATTTTTAATTTGCGGCAACTGAGTATGCGGTTGCGGGAAATAAATTATTACCCGCCCAAATTAAGTAGGTTGTTTATGGTATGTAAGCCGTTAGTCATTTTAAGATCAGTACTTAATTAAGTCGCATAGGAGCCCTTGCCGTCAATGTCCGTGGTTTGGTGGCATGCGTATAGCTGCTCTGTACGTATATATACTCTAAGGTACCAAGGTTGGTCGAGTACAAAATACTCTGTGAATAGATATGCCGGATTCATACTTCTACTAGAGCGTGGCGAATGGGTCTTAAACTGGAGCTATGCGATAACAAGCGAACAGTTTTAAGTAGTTGAAGCGATAATTGCCGGAAGGGCCGTAGTTTCCTGGATATGTCTTAAGTATTTTATTACTCAAGCACTAACTAACATAGCGACCTAAATGTTTTCTTGGCTGAAAATGCATCAATGGATATATTAATAGATAGCATTTGTAAGATCACGTCTTGGACTAAGTCAGTGCTATCCTCAATTTTAATGGATACGAGTAGTATCATCGCTAAAACTACAATTAAGAAGACGTACAACATTTTCGATTCTTAGTCATATTTAATTCCGACTCTGATGGATAATGAGTTAATTCGAAAGCTTGCATCATTTAATTCATTTATATCGCTTGTAGATCGATCTTAAATGTATAGGTAAGTTACTCAGGAATTATTGCAAGGGTACGGAGAAACAAAAGATTCGTCCCCCATTTGGACAACTAACTAAGGGTGGGTTGCACCAAATCGGAAACGGTGTTCGTTAAATCTGAATGTATGGAAAGTATGACAAGTTTCTATCGAATGACAGCTGCCGGCACCACTGTAATCGTAAGTTAATGCAACCTGAGGGCAAAGGATACACAAAAGTGGTGGGTCTAAATTGAAAGAAATCACACTAGGATCGATGTAACTTTCATTTGTCTAATATAGATGTTTTTATAATGCTTTGCACTATTCAAAACAGAACGGGCAAATTACCACCTATGGGTCAATTATTTCAATTTACGTCCGTGAAATTTACGTTTGTAATGTCTTTATATGGGAAGTTCAACAGCTCTCTATAGGATGACAGCTGCTGGCGATATTTAACCTTAACACTTTCACTACCAGGAACCCGCCTAGCGGGCGCCTACGCCGTAGTCACTTTCCGCTACATACTAGGGAAACCGCGGGATCGGCTACGAGCGTAGCGCGTAGCGATTCTTGACAGTGAGTGTGTTTAACCAGTCCTTTAAATATAGTCAGGCGTATGACCTACAACCATGGTGTTTATCTTAAATTAAGTTCCGACATGGGCCGTCAGAGTGAAAATTTATCATTATTATCGTGTCAAAAATGGTTCTTATCAGTATTTTATTCGCTGTGAAACCCGCCTGTTTAATTGACATTTAACTACTGCTTGCATTAAAGGTGTAACGTGTTTCATGTATTGTTAACAATACTAATGCATATTTAATTGAGCAGGAATAAAATTATGATAATATAATATCCGTTGTGGTCAGGCTGTGTGGCCAGTACGACAAGAACTACATTTTCAGATTTTATTTAAATAAGTAACCTTGAGCACAGTTATTTTGGTATTTTAACGGAACAATACTGAGCCTATATAAAAGTCTTTATTTCATTTCACGTCGCAGAAAACGTTTTAAAACTGTTCAATAAAACATGAGCTCTGTCGAGCATAGCAATTTGTTAAAAACTTTTTGTGAACCAATTCAGACTTCCGTCGATATATTGATGACGTGCACTATATACCAAATGTTAAATGATATGGTTATTAATGCAATACGTGTTATTTTACCAATAACTCTACCGGCGTGAGGTGGCGTAGAATAGGGAAGAGTGGCGATCTCTTGTCAAGGACAATATCCTTTAAATGTGATCGAGCTTCGAGCCAGCCTACTAAATAAATATACCTACTTTTCTCACTCAAGCGTTAGATAGATTTTGCTAAATGTAGAATTCTATATTGAAGAAGGAACCCGCACCTTGTTCCTGTACGTATCTACCCAAATACGAAGTCATATGCTATATATAGGAGAGCTCCTTCGGTGAGCAGTGAATAATTTAAGACAACGGATAAACCGATTTGATGTCTATTAAGTCGCAAGTCTATATGTCTCGGGGTTGTTTTAAATGTTTAACTTAAACAATAAGACAGCTGTTCTATTTTAAAACGACTTTTCTTAACTAGACCAAACTAAAACAACCGCCCACAGTCAATGAATGCCTCATCTCGAATTACAATCACATCGTCTGTCACCAACAAGCGTTCAGCTCACTCAATCACACCTATGCGATGAGGAAACTACTATGCTTAAAGGTTAAACCAATGTAACACATCATTCAATGGTTTCCAAATGACTTTTTGTGTGCATTAGCCTTTGATACTTGATATCACTTATGTTGTAATAAATTAGCAGTAATAAGGTACCCTGTTAACAAGCAGAGGTACCCTGGTGCGAGGTTGCCTGTTGCATGGTATACCTTTTATGAGTAGGAAAATTAAATTAATACGAGCAGAAGAAACGTCCATAACCATCAGGATATACGTTTATTAGTTAGTAAACACAATCCCATCAAAAACATAAATGTGAAAGGCTGCCAAGTTCGATACTATGGGAATGCTTCGCCTATAAAAGAAGTGAGATCTGAATAAGTACCAAGTTCCATAAAAATACCTCAAATCATAAATAGTTATAGGAATGCACACTTGATTTCAAGCAGTTTTTAAGGTACATTTTGAATAAGTATCACGTTACATAGAAATACCTAAAATTATATTAGTCAGAGAAACGCACACCGGTTTTTTTAGCAGTTTCCTGTTAACATTTATTATTTTCAGTACTTTTTAACGATGTTACTTGGCAAGTTTTCACACACCACACACCTTTTCAATGCAATGAATCGACACCTTTGGACTGCAATGTGTCAAGTATATAATTTTCTATTAAAACTTGCCAAGTTACATCATCAAAAAGTACTGAAAATAATAAATGTTATCAGGAAACTGCTAAAAAAACCGGTGTGCGTTTCTCTGACTAATATAATTTTAGGTATTTCTATGTAACGTGATACTTATTCAAAATGTACCTTAAAATCTGCTGGAAATCAAGTGTGCATTCCTATAACTATTTATGATTTGAGGTATTTTTATGGAACTTGGTACTTATTCAGATCTCACTTCTTTTACAGGCAAAGCATTCCCATAGTATCGAACTTGGCAGCCTTTCACATTTATGTTTTTGATGGGATTTCATTTATTTTTGTTAGGTGAAGGTTCTTTATTATTTTTTTATCACTTTTACTTTAGGAAATGTCTCATTCCACTTAGGTATGTACTTTATACTATACCCTTTATACTAAGCGTCTAATTCTTTTTTCTACGCTTGCGTGGCACTGTCTGGATCCCTTTATTGGAAATGGAACAGTTTTATTGTTATTGTCTTTAAGACAATCTCAAATCAGTCTTAAATTGGTATGTATCTAAATTTAAATAAGTCTTATCTCATTTCCACTCCATACCTACTTATAGTAGAACAAAATTACACATTCGTTGTTTTCGAAACTGACTCACACTTGGCCGTTTTCAGATTTTTACTTTATTTCGAACTAAAGACAAACCTTCGAGCCAAATTTCAGGTCGGTACGGCCATTGGAAGATAGACCCATTTAGTTCATTATGACTTCATAGTAGAACAAAGTTACACCTTCGCTATTCTTAAAACTGACTCACACTTGGCCGTTTTCAGATTTTTCCCTTTACTTTGACCTTAAGACCTAACTCCATGCCAAATTTCAAGTCAGTACGACCATTGGAAGTGGTCTAGGTTTTTGATGAGTGAGTCAGTGAGTGTATAGTAAAAATAGCGATTTTCTGACGTCAATATCTCAAGAACTGCTATAGGTAGAATAATGAAATTTTGTATTCTAGACAATTAAGGGGATGTCAACAGACACTCGAAATTTCATATGCGTAGATAAAATATGTTTTGAGTTATAGGGTGGTCGAAATTGGCCCGAAATGGTTCGTGTAATATAACCCACGGCCGGTGTGTCGCTTTTTTTTGCTCGAACTTGGCGGACACACTGCCGTGTGTCTAGATTTACTTTTAAAACAATTTTTATTCATGTATCTATGAAATTCATCATCTTATTCTACATTTCTACCCTTGGTGTATTCCTCTATAAGATAAAAGTTTGTTCAATGTAAATTCTTCTATATTGTGCCTCAAGGGCTACCGCGAAACGAAAACGAACTTCGTTTGTGTATTTCCCCCTCTCTGTCGCTTGAACTAGCAAGTGCGGCAGAGTGGGACATACACGAACGAAGTTCGTTTTCATTTCGCGGTAGGCCGGGTAGGTTTTCAATGATATACATCTTATTTCTTTTTCATTACTATTATCAGAATCTATTGTGTATTTGAACGTAATTTTTATAGTATTTTATGCAACTGTTGTATAAGTAGGGTCTTAAAACGCGAGTGTCGTGAGTTGCGATGCGAGCCTTGGCGAGCATCGCAATTAAAGACGGCACGAGCATTTTAAGACCAAGTTATACACCGTTGCATACAATACTTTTTCTACGACTAACTTTAAATAAATAGCATTTGACTTTTCAGCAGTAAGTTTTCCGTTAGTTCTATTACTACTCACGCCATTTCTTCAGCGGTGCAGTTATTTTCTACTTCGTCCATTTTAAAAGGAACGTACACATTTTTCTTCACTTCACAAACACGAATAGTAATCATATTTCATCTTTTAATTTTGAACTGGCACTTTGGTGGGAAATTAGAAATATGACACAGTGACATCTCTTGTTTATGGTCTGTTTTGTTTTTAATTTCCTCGCACTTGCCATCCGAACCAAACTGAATCCGGATCCGAACCGAATCGGATCGGTTTATATTTATAAATAATACCAAAAATTGGTAAAATATGTATATTAAACAAATATGTACACACAATACATGATAATTTATTTTTATTTTATTAAATAATTTGTGTTTTACAAATATTTGATAGTAAATAAAAACTCTATTTCGAAAAATTTTCTTATGAAGTTGGTACCACTGCAATATAGCCGCTGATTAAAAAAAAGTTAGATGATTTGACATCCGAGTAAACAGTGCTTTTATGGAAAATGTATGAACCATAAAAGTACACTTAAGAGTGCGTTTATGGGCCATAGAGCATAGAGTTTGTCGACGACTTATTATCGGTGTCATTGTATTTGAGCTAAAGCGTATACAAGTGACAGATAACGGTACAGGAGTAGAAAAAAACATTTAAATGCACCTTATATCATCATGAAATAGCCTCAAGTTTCGAACACCAGTAAAATGAAACGAAGAGTGGTTTCTTAAAAATCCGTGTTACTCACGGATCTGTAATTGTTAAGGCGTGGTTAATTAACTAGGCACATGCCATTGCCATGAAGATGCGACGGCATTTATGCAATATGAGAATGACATAAAAAACATGGCAATTCCTTAATCGATCGTAATGCTTCTGCGTAAATTTTTGAATCGAAACTTGCATAACACGCGATTATTCATTGCATGAAGCCAGTGTTTGCCGATTTGTCTGGGCCATCAGGATTTTTAACAGGTTTTATTATGATGATGAATAATCGAACGATGATTTAAACGAACGTTGTACACTTGGAAAAGAAAGGTGAACTTGATATATTGTAACTATGGTTCACAAGTTAGCTCTCATATATATTTATTGGACCTACCTACAAATATGTAAAATTCCATATATTGCTAACTATGATACGGTCTTTCGGTATTTATTGAATTTATTCACCTTAAACACTTCTAGTTTAAATCACATTGTATTTGTCCAAGCACATAGATTTTGAACATCAAAACTCTAACAAAAACATGACCTGAGAAAAATGTTACGCGTCATTAGCATATTATTATGGTAGAGCAATAAATAAAACTTAAGTCTTCACCTTATTTGAAAGGATTAGGTATTTATTATTATTTTTTACCTGGCTCTATCGATTGGTCTTGTTTTTGTAATAAAATACCTAGTAAGTTTAGAGCGGGTAGTTTCAGAGTAGGCAAACCTATCTATTTAACAAATCATGATGTCATCCTATATTCTTATAACGTGTGAAAATACTAGTAATATGTTAAAACTAAAGTCATACTTGATATAAATATGCCCTGGAAGACATTCCTTACAAAGATAAAGTTAGCCTTTATACCAATTTAACGGGTTACCTATGTTTTACCAAAAAAATGTTTGAAATTGAATTGTTGGTTTTTGATGGAAAGTCTTTCCAAAAAAAAATTCGTAGAATTTCATTTGCCAAATAATCGTTTGCCAAATTAACACTTGACAAATAGTTCTTACGCAAACCTAATGTTTGGCATATTCATGTTAAGGCAATATCTCGTTTACCAACTGGTACTTTGACCAAATTTCATTCAGTCAGATATGTTAGTTGGCATAATATGTTTTAACCAAAACAAAATAAGGCAAATGATTTGTATCGTCAATATTTAATTTACGATATATAATCCGTCAGTTAATCAGAAGAGGAACTCTTCAATGACAAATCATTTGCATATTTATTTCAATGGTGTATAAGATACACAATAAAGTAACAAGTTTTTATTGTGGGTTATATATTGTGGGTATAGTTAAATGTTATGTGGGTAGGGAGTATAGTTAAAAGAATTTGTGTAGAGGTCGCGGTCTAACATAACCGCCAGCGTGTCGACGTCACCCCGCTCCGCGGGGTGCCTATTTCCGCTCCAAGGGACACAAGCTAACCCTAACCTAACCTACCAACTAATACAATTTACGATTGCTTGATTTTTTACTGCGGGGGGCTTTTCCCCCCGGGTCTCCCTTTTTGGCCTGCCTTAACCTAATTTAACGCCCTTGCCTACCAACCTACCTAACCGTGCATTTTTTATTAATAGTATTTTGGTAAAATGTCATAACCCAAACAAAGTAGATTTTTGTCTGTTTATAGTTTGCTATAAGGGTGAAGACCAAAAAATATGCTACATAGTTAAGGCCTTAATTTAATCCACGCTTTAACTTTCTCATTTTCGTAACGACAATTACCCATACATTTTATATGGGTATTATTCATATATCATCATCATCATAGTAGCATATTTTTTGACCTTCACCCACAACATTAACTTGACTAAATGTTTATTGTCTAATGTTTTTTTGCCTTATTAAAGCATTTGCTAAAAGACCAAATGCTATAATGTAATTTTTAGTAATAATATTTTGCTGAATGAAAATTGGACGTAATGAAAATATTCGTATTAAAATTTTGCCAAAGTTTGCATTGGCAAACAAAATTGTGACTAAAATTTATTTCGGTAATGAAATTTGACCAAAATAAATTTGGTAAACGGCAGGATCCCTAATTTAACCTATTTTGTCTGTATTCTTTACCTGTGTCTTGTGTACAAGTATTTACATACATACAAACACCCCAGACAACCCTTTAAAATGGGCGTCCTGTTCGGTGCATAGAATTTTGCCAAAGTTTGCATTGGCAAACAAAATTGTGGCTAAAATTTATTTAGGTAATGAAATTTGACCAAAATAAATTTGGTAAACGGCAGGATCCCCAATTTAACCTATTTTGTCTGTATTGTTTACCTGTGTCTTGTGTACAATAAAGTATTTACATACATACATACACCCCAGACAATCCTTTAAAATGGGCGTCCTGTTCGGTGCATAGAAAAAGCAGCCCAACATTATACATATATGTATAACTACAACAGAAATGTCAAGATCAGAACTGTGCTGAAGTTATGTTATTTTACCATATTAGGCAAATGTTGGAAGAAACGAAAGTCAGTTTCCTAGATAATAATATATGTAGGTACATGACACAGATAACTGACCACTTGACTGACAGCATGTTACAAGCAAGATTGAGAACTCAGCGGCGGTAGAATTTATCTACACAAACAGATCAGCCAAAATTATCTACACAGGTTTTTGTCCAGCTGAAGTCATGCGTACAAAATTGGGATGGAACTGTACTACTACTTTTGTGAATAAGCCCAAACAGAAATTATATAATACAATAAAAAATAGTAGGTACTTATTAAGCTAGAGTTGAATACCAGAATACTTGAGTAGGTTCACATTTGCCGAAAATTTTACAGTTGACGTCTAACGTACTTATGTACAGCCTCCCGAAAAGTTTATTCCATCACGTAAACATGCAATTTATCTTTGGCTTCTATTCCAATGCAGATACTTACATATGAAGGAGATGGAAACATTTTACAATCTTCGAAGCCTACTTCAGTCAGACAACCGCGGCTGTTGGTACCTATAATCTTATTTCCCACAAAAGTGCCAAAACAACAGTATAATCCTTCTGTTTAAGGTCAATTTCTGTGTCCGAAATTCGGCGGGACAACTTTGCGGTCCTTTTACATTCACAATTAATTATTTAAGGTTTGTATGAATGGAAGGTAAATCCGGGTAAAATAATTCTAAGAATCCATGCATATCCGACAACCTAATTATATACTGATCAGTGATCACAATAATAATTCATTACAAACTTACGTCCACTAGGTACATTAAAAAATTAAAGTCAGAATTTATAATGTAGAAATGTGAAAGTAATAATTATTAAATTCTGATACAATGTTCCAATAATTACGAATATAATCTTAAGTATTTCAACATTGTTTCAGAATATTATTAATTATCGGTAAGCAGAAAATCCCGCGTAACTGATACTTTTTCTGTATTACAATAATTGTGCTGATCCTTAATTATCTAAGAATTATTTCAACTTTTTCTAGTTCCATTAAAAACGAATGTTTAACTGATTTTCAGTCAATTAGACACTGCATTTGGTTACAGTCAGAAAAAAGCGATCTACCACTTTTGGAGATTAATATACACATAAAAAAGTCGGAAAGGGGTAGACCACTTTTTTGGCTTACTGCATGGCTCAGACCAATTTGGCGACGGCACACCGGCTGTTCCGTCCACATTCTTCGTGACATACTTAAATATAATTTACCTGTTTTGCCTCCAAGCCCAATCGACGACTGATAATTCACTGTTTTGGTGTCCGCTATCCAGCTCATCAGCAACAGAATAACACACAAAAACTGTCTTTGGCACATTTTAAGGCTTTATTTCACTAGTCACAAGCCAAGTTAAAGGTGCTGTGAGTAGGCTCGCGCGTCAACTGACTTCTATTTCGTATCGGTAAAACTTGAATGGCAGGTTGCGTCTGAGTTTCCTAATGAGGTGACGTGTAGATCCTTAATTACGAGTGGTTTATTTATTTGGAGCTGAGGTTTTAATCTTCAGTTCGCTGATGGGCGCTGCAGATATAATTGTATTGGTATAGTCGTTGTTGATCACAGTTTGTTGTGTGTTGGATAATATTGCACTTAATCACCTAAAATTGTGTTCTGATTTCGCTTTCAATCTGGTATACAGGGTGCCTCGTGAGGAACCCGAATAATTTGGCCAGCGTATTCCTAAGGTCGTATGGAGTAAAAAATGTTATATGAACATAGGTCGAAATATGGTTTTTTTTTTATGTTTTCATACATAATAAATAACTTCTTGTATGAAAACATAAAAAAAAAACCATATTTCGACCTATGTTCATATAACATTTTTTACTCCATACGACCTTAGGAATACGCTGGCCAAATTATTCGGGTTCCTCACGAGCACCCTGTATGTTCTACTATTTGTACCTTTAAACACATCGCCTTATAAAATTAAGTTACAACAGAGTTATTAGTAACAATTTTAAAAGATTAAAGACTCGTTTAAATGGGCCTTATTTGTCTGAGCCTATCATCAATATGCACTTATGTTGCAAAACTAATCTTCCCACTTGTATGCGCAACGCGTAATTAGTGTCATCGAACAATGATCAAAACAAAAGGTAAACGATGACGAAATGATCATCTGTGATGACGGTGATGGTTAAACGAACGTATGGCGCCAACTAAGACGTCTAATGTGTAAGTGATAGGTATGTGGTGATCGCGTTTATTGCTTTAGGTAAGGTAGTACTCCCGTCTTCCTAACGTAAACAAGTTGTAATTAATTATAAAATGCAAAATGCAGGTTTTCGGTAGTGAGATTTTAAGTTTCTTTGTAATTGAAACCTTTTATTGCAGTTAGGCTTCACCTTTAATTAAACAAATACCTACTTATATTTATTACCTGATGCAATCCATACGTACAAATATTACATATAACTGGTACTAAATGTTTGTCTTTCTATCATTTACCTTTTCAGAATTACATCACTGACACCCTAATTTATGGACTTGGGACATGGCTTGCATTCGTTGTGATGACAGTTTGAGACAAATTCAGGTTCACTTTCAACACAGCGCATGCTCAGGAGGTCTGGCGACTTTCAATAGGGAGAATGTCGACCTCTAGGACATTTTCTTTACCACTGAAAGAACTGCTAGGCAATTACTTAAATAATGAGCTTATAGTTTTAGCGGAATAACTGAAATTAAATCTTATATTATCAATTTCATAAACACTGACAGGGAAAACCATTTATCACTTTATCTTACACTGTACTTAAAGTATGAGCTACCTATGAAACTTCATACTTTTCTTACGACGGATCCATCTTACAATGTCCGTTCCTTAAAGGTTCACTGCAAGTATATTTAAGGTTATATCCAGTAAAGGTAAATAGTTGAGCAACTAATTAGTATTTCCTGAGCGTCGATTAGGCGGCCGACTCCATTTCGCAGGAAATTGCATTTCCGAACCGCGAGACTGAAATGTATGTGACGAGACAAACACATACTGGTGAGAAATATGTAGTGGTCATGTGGGACGGGACACATTTTTGTATAGGTTAGCTAGTAAGTTCTTTAATCATGCATTTCTCAAGATTTGTCCAATTTGTTTTATGATATTTTAAATGAGGTAGAATACCGTAATTTTAGCCTGATTATTTTTTTCGTTTAACAATTGGCCGAGTTAAAAAAAGGAACAGAAAGACTCAAACTATCGAGAAAATTTTAAGTAATCGTGGGTCGGCTTTTGACCAACAACAAAAGGCATATATGCGAAAATTTATTCTTTTGCTACTTAGTTGAGACTAGGTCTTGAATAATCTAATAACTAAAAGGCTTGAGCTTGACGGTGCCCCAGAGATAGGTCGCCCATAAACTAATTTCACCAGCATCTTACTTGCAGGTGCACTCTTGGAACAACGACGCCTTAGAAGCTATTCCACGGATCAGGGACGTATAATCCAATTAGGTAGAATTGAATTCGTTAGTCCGCGCCGATATTGCAATGCCTCGGCTAATTGGTTCAAAGGGCGGAAGTGCTCTAATTATTTGCATTTGTCCCACGTTACCAGAGACATGATAAATTTACTTGTAAAGATGTCATGAATTAAACGACATCTCTAAAGGTAATATTTACTGCTCAAACCACTGTAGCCGAGCGGTAAGGCACGCAAGACTTTCAATGTGGCTTTATCCAAAAACGTTTCGGTGAACGAAAACATCGCGAGGAAATCCGTCTCTAATCCCAAACAAGATCTAGTTTTCCCTCTCGGAAGGTCAGATGGCAGACGCTCGATTGTAGTCGCATACTAAGAGATAAAGTACCTAACTAGGTGATAAAGCGGAGCTTCTTTAGGGTAAACCCGGAAAAACGCTAGGAGGATGGCCTAGTTTCTGCCCAAGACGTTGTCCGCGTAGATAACTAGCATCTATCCCAACTTGCACAGTATTCCGAAATATAAATTGTACCGTACACTTTTCTCCAGGAACTCAATAAAGTTCATCTCTTTCACCCTTTCCCATCGCATTTCAATATAAGCTTGATGGACGTTTATGAATAACCGCATAAAACTATAACAAATTGTTCACGACATTTTAGAGCTAGCTGGCACTAACCTTTAGAGTGTTAATAAGGGTTTTTAGTCACGATTATGCTCGGCTAGCATTACCCTAGCATACCTGATGACAGCCGAAGGTCAATCACTCACGATTATTAATTTAATTAATTATACTAACAATTATAGGTCGTGTTTAAACTATTAGCACGATATAAGGTATTTGATATGTTTAAGTTTAAGCTGCTTAATAGGAAACTATAATTTGAAAAAATGAAACATATTTTCTATGAGCTGGTTTTCGACCTACGAATAAAAAAAACTATGCATAGTGCATGCCAAGTGCTTGCCACCCTAACAGGTGAAAACCGGGGTGTCAAAATGATGCCACCTTCATTTTGTCACCACATTTTAATACAACATTAGTATACCTCCAAAGCACACTGCAAACTATGCAACTTGTCACAACAACTGACAGAGACACAGAATGAAGTGTCATTCCAACTGCTCATGTTGCGTCTATATCGGTTGTTGAGACAAATTGTATCGATACCTAGTAGTTTGCTATACTTATGACTTAACGGCATGACAGGGATAGTGACAGACAGCCATCAATAGTAGGTACCTATCTGTCAACGACAGGCCCGCCCCGTGCCCGGAGCATGATATGAAACCAGTTTTAAAGTTGATGCCATTTTTCATTCTCATACTTGAATATGTTAATGTTAAGGGCAGTTGAAATTTTCTTAAAGAAGGGACATTGTGATTGGTCACGAATGTCACGACCCTAGTGTGATTCAAGAAAATGACGAAGAAGAAAATATGAGCGCACAAAATAGTTCCCGTCACTTCTAGCGAGATACAGTTTAACACTTATTTTTGAGAACGTTGAATGGTGTCACACTTCATATTATTATACTTGGCTGTACACACGATGTTACTGGCAAATTTCAGTTCCGTGTTAGCCAAAGAAAGCATGGTCAGTTTTCAGTTTTGCGATATAGACTTTCTTGGATTAAATGCAATTTAAATAAGATTAATACCTAACGGTTGAGTCATTAGCGACATCTACAGATGTTTGTATCTTATTAGATGACAGATTAGTTATTTAAAAAGCAGAACTGATCTAAAACCGGTATTGGTAATATGGGCAAAACTAGATGACATGTCCGTAGGTTTTTGAACGACATCTTTTGACAAAGATTGAAAATATTATTTTAAAGATATGTGTTGAGGTATGAATGTTTTGTTAAATACGGTCAGTCGTTCAGTTTTGCTAGTTGCATCCCCATGGAGCCCGGGGTCAACTATCTAATCTCAAGAACTTAAGGGCGTAGGCACTAGTTTAACGGAAGAGAGCGTCAGGTGACCTCCAACCCACAAGGGAAACTGGAAATTCTTACTTAAGTATATGTGGTTACTTGAATGTCATTTATGATCACTTAGATACCTAACAAAATTAAAACAATAATACACAGTCCCTCAGCTTTAATTACCTGATACTTTAATAATAACGGGCAAACAAAAGGTGTGCGAAAATTATTAAGTGAAAGTTTTTCCGCTCGTATTCTTGTGGGGAGTCACTGTCGTTTTGAACTGTATTTACTAACCTGATATCAAAAACAAACATCAGTTACGTACTGACAAGAAAACTTTTAGAACTTTTGGCATGCAGTCTCCGAAATATTAAGTTAGTGCTAGAATAAAAAAGTACCTACCAAACAAGGTTGTACAACTATTTTAAATTAATGAGCATTATCATAATTTTGATATACTATGCCGCCAAATGACCATCCTCTATCACAACTTAAAAAGAACTCCTCAAACTAACTTAAAATATCATATTGAATAACAATTAATAAAGCAGGTAAGAATGATTAGTCACTTTATAAAGATAATATGGCTAAGAATTCAACCGATCAATTAAAGATCGATTCAATTAAAAAAAATATAAAAACTACTAAACTCGACTAAAAACCAACTGTTAGAAAAAATGTAACCAAAAGTTATTTCGTAAATCATCTAATCTAACGGTCATCTAACGTAACATTACATAACTTATAGAAAAACTATCAAGCACCTTTTCCCGTCAAATACACTGTATATACCTCATTAGGCACTCGAAACGCGCGGGAACGAACGCAAAAAAAAGTTAGAAAATTGTCTTTGGCAAAAAATTGGCGCGAACGGTACGCGCGTGCGCGGTCGCGTTGGAGTTTCTACTAAGCGTTGGACAATGTTGAGATTGAAACGAAAAGCTTTATGCAACCTTCGTTGAAAGCAGCATTCCTGCGGTCAAGACTGAAGCGCGTTGGCAAACGCATCTGCCACGGAGCGACCTTTGCAAGGATTTAAAATGTGTGCCATAGAGTGGGATGTAATAGAAAATCGGCTAGAGGCCGCAAAAGTTGAGTGGCCCTTGTTTCAATTTTTCAATTTTCAACCTTATCTTAAAACGGTAGATGGTTGTTTTTCCGTGACAATTATTGTTTTTAAAACTTTGGAAAATAATATTATTATCGCTATCTGAAAATTCGACGCTTTTGGCACAATTTGCAAATGCGTTCTTAAACATGAGAATTTACGTTAACATACACTTCTATAAGCTAATGAAGTACAGGTCGACACATGTAAAAAGAACCCTGGCGGCCATACTTTTTATATGGCCGCCAGGGTTCTTTTTACATGTGTTGATCTGTATGTCCTTTTCGCTTCTTACCATCTATCTTAATGTGGAAATCCATAATTAACCGACTTCAAAAAAAAGGAGGAGGTTCTCAATTCGGCTGTATTTTTTATTTTATTTTTATTATTATTATTATTTTCTATGTTTGTTACCTCAGAACTCCGTCATTGATGAGCGGATTCGAAAAATGTTTTTTTTGTTCGTATGTATATACTTCCAGGTGGGTCCCATTTTTTTCAAAATCCAGTTAGATGATGGGATCCATGAGGAATTGAGGGGACTCCTCAATTTTATTAGGCACGCGTGTAGTCATTTTGGTATTTTCTGTTATAACTCGTGTATTTACGTCCGGAATCATAAATTTGGTGGCGAGGAATTGATGATGAAGACTTATCGAATTCCTCAATTATGTACCTAAAAGTGCAAAAGTACGTCACAGGTTCTGATAAGATTCCGTTGAAATAGGAACTAATGAAGTGCCATTGGTGATGATCTTGGGGAATCGATGGAAGTCCTCAAATACTATCGGCCCACATACAGCGATTCGGTTTTTTCTATAGTAATCAACGCATTTGTTATCGGAAATCAGTTCTTGTGGCAAATTGTAAAAAAAATAGGAAATGTTCTCGTGGCTTGGCGGAGTACTAAATTGAAGTCGGTTAAAACTTTGTTTTTAAAGTAAATTATTTTCAGGTACCTATAGCTGTCGCATTCCATATGAAAGTATGCAGTTACATACTATTGATGGACATACATTTAAAATATGGTATTTTATATATATACTGATTATTCTAAAGTGTTCTAGGTCACCAGTCAGCGCTCTTGACCGACGAATTGCCTAAAGCGGACAATTAAATAATTCATGAGGCGCCTTCTGTATTTTATTATACTAGCGGCCGCCCGCGACTTTGTCCGCGTAAATTTTTGATGATGACAAAGATATAAAATAGGTAAGTGAATTGTATTCTTAGTTAAAATGGTCTAGACATATTACATTTAAAACAGTGGCAGACACTGATATGCAATTGTTAAAGAATTTTTAAAGATTTTCCAATCAGATTACGGGAATTGTTTGCAGAATGCTCAATACTTATTCCGTCAGTTTCCTGATGCTTTAATCTTATTTTAATATTTGGCAAAAATGACTCTGCCAGATATAGAGCGACGCATGGATTTGGAGCTAGAAAATGGGGATCTTAGTCATTATGAGTGTGATTTAAAAAAAAGGTAATTATGGCAAGGCCGTTAAAGCAATCTTAAACTTAGCACTTGAAATCGAGAAATGGAGACAGGTTAATGAAGAGTATCTCTTTAGAAATTCCAGTGTTCCCCGTACAAAACCTTCAACCTTTTTTAATCCCCATTGGGATAGAATGCTGGTTTTTTTGTATTCTAATAATTAATCTTTTTACAAAGTTTCAAGTTTCTTTCTCAAAAAAAAAAGTTCCCTCTTTGCACCCCTATTTGACCCTCTTAAAGGTACAATTTTCTTAAATGCAGAAATTACTTTTCTGTATTCTAATAAGTAATCTTTCTACATACAAAAAATAATGTTTCCCCTATACAAACATTGCACCCCCATTTAACCCCCTTAGGGGTGGAATTTTCTTAAACGCAGAACTTGCTTTTTTTGTATTCTAATGAGTAATGTTTCTACAAAGTTTCAAGTTCTATAGTTTCGAAACATTAATCTAAAAATTAATGTTTCGCCCATACAAACATTGAACCCCTATTTAACCCCCTTAGGGGTGGAATTTTCTAGAACGCAGAAATCACTTTTTTGTTATCTAATAAGTAATATTTCTACAAAGTTTTAAGTCTCTAGCTCTAAAACTAAGTCTCCCCCATATTCACTCTAAACCCCAATGTCACTCCCTTAGGGGTGGAGTTTTCTAAGTCACTGAAACGACTTTTTCTATATTTTAATAAGTAATTTTTCTACAAAATTTTTACTCTACCTAAAAAACAAAGTTTCCACCATACAAACATGACACCCTTTTTAAAACCTCTTAGGGGTGGATTTTTCCAAAACGCTTAAATTCTTTTTTTGTATACAAATAAGTAATCTTACTACAAAGTTTTAAGTTTCTCTTTCAAAAGGGAAAGTTTCCCACATACAAACTTTGCACCCTTTTTTAACCCCCTTAGGGGTGGAATTTTCTTAAACGCAGAAATTTGTTTTACTGTATTTTTATGAGTAATATTTCTATAAAGATTCAAGTTCATAGTTCAAAAATTAATGTTTTCCCCATACAAACATTGCACCCCTATTTAACCCCCTTAGGGGTGGAATTTTCTTAAACGCTGAAAGTACTTTTTTTGCATCTTAATAAGTAATCTTTCTACAACGTTTCAAGTCTCTAGTTCAAAAAACAGTGTTTCTCCCATACAAACATTGCACCCCTATTTAACCCCCTTAGGGGTAGAATTTTCTAAAACGCTGAAAGTACTTTTTTGTATTTTAATAAGTAATCTGTCTACAAAGTTTCAAGTTTCTCTTTCAAAAGGGAAAGTTTCCCTCATACTAACTTTGCACACTTATTTAACCTCCTTAGGGGTGGATTTTTTTTAAACGCAGAAATTACTTTTACTGTATTTTAATGAGTAATTCTTTCTACAACGTTTCAAGTTCATAGTTCAAAAATTAATGTTTCCCCCATACTAACATTGCACCCCTATTTAACCCCCTTAGGGGTGGAATTTTCTTAAACGCTGAAATTACTTTTTTGTATCTTAATAAGTAATCTTTCTACAAAGTTTTAAGTCTCTAGTTCATAATATAAAGTTTCCCCCATACAAACTTTGCACCCCCATTTAACCCCCTTAGGGATGGAATTTCCAAAAATCCCGTCTTATCGGTTGCCCACGTCATAAAAGGAAGTCCTGGTGTAAATTTCAAGTTTCTAGTCCCAGTAGTTTCGGCTGTGCGTTGATGAGTGAGTCAGTCAGGACAAAGGCATTTATATATATAGATATAGGCCTAGTTAAAAATGTACCCGCTTATGGCCACACAGTACCTTGTGAGATCTACGGCTATCGACTGTTAAAGGGCAAGGCAGACCATAGACCTGCACTTTTTTTCACCTTTAAACATTATCATCTGTTCTAGACTATGGATGTCAGAACAATGTGCCATGAATTTTAATGGCGATTTATTCTGAGCTCACAAAAAGACTGTGAGAAAAGCTTGTGGTGGCGTACCTGATCCCCAAAAGTGCCCTTAGGCCCTCAATATTTGGACGCTACTTTGTTTATTCCGTAGGTATTGACACAAATCCTTTGCCATTTTGGGTGGATTAATTTAGTTGATTTTGATATACGTTGACATTTAAGAGTGGGTAGGTAGTTATGTCACTAAACAAAACTTTTTGCACAGAAAAGTAAAGTAATTGTGTGATAAGAATAGTAAAAAATATTTAAAAGTCATTTCACAGTTTGGTTGAAATAAATAAGTAACTAAGTAAATAAGTTCTACTAATTAGTATAATTATCCATAAAATTGAGACAGTAAGCTAAATAAATACTGTTGACTATTTTCCGCTGGATCGTTACCAAAAACAATCGCTTTTTACGATGTTTTTGAACTTTCAACGACATTTCGTCATCATATTTTACCGCCAATAGCATGGGTAGTTTTTGTTATAGACTCATCCTTGACTTTTCAAGTTGGAAGGTAATAATAATTACGGCCGCATATGTAGGATTACACATCTCTATTATTCTATCTATGGTTAGTTTTGTAACAGTTACGGACATGAAGTTAGTTTGGAATGTGTTGCGTTAAACCTGTTGCTTTTTATTTTATTGTGTTCTCTTTTAGGTTATTATTTTTCGTTACTGGTCATAGCTTTATTATTGCTTTTTTCTACTCCTGTACTTTTATCTGTCATTTACATAGTCCCGAACACTAATATAAAGACATACAAAAATAACAGTACGGCACAACCGTGCTGTTTTGTCGCCAAAACGATACGCTTAGCAGCTATACCTACGCTTCTAAACCTGGGTAGTGCTACATTGTGCCACGCCCTACTAGACACGATCGAGTAGGCCGCGACGCGACTAATCTAGAGGGCCATGCCGAAACATAAAATACATTAGGTACTACCAACTTAACAAACCACTGAATGTATTTACTTCAAATAAATTAAACGGCATTGCTGCCAACTTAAGAAAAACCTTGGTCTTAATATGACAGTACTGGCAAGTTGAATTAAGAACAAAACAGACCATAAACAAGAGGTGTCAATGTGTCATGTTTCCAATTTCCCACCAAAGTTCCAGTTCAAAATTAAAAGACGAAATATGTCAAATATGATAACTATTCGTTATTAATAACTTCTTAAGATTTGATTCGTGTTTGTGAAGTGAAGAAAAATGTGTACGTTCCTTTTAAAATGGACGAAGAAGAAAATAACTGCACCGCTGATGAAATTGCGTGAGTAGTAATAGAACTAACGGAAAACTTACTGCCTGAAAAGTCAAATTATGCTATTTATTTAAAATAGTCGTAGAAAAAATATTGTATGCAACGGTGTATAATTTGGTCTTAAAACGCTCGTGGCGTCTTTAATTGCGATGCTCGCCAAGGCTCGCATCGCAACTCACGACACTCGCGTTTTAAGACCCTACTTATACAACAGTTGCATAAAATACTATTATATCACTAAAGAAAACAAATACGTAGTCAGGGTTTGTGTACCATAAGAAACTTTTTAATGTCTTGATAGAAATATTAATCTTTATTGTATAACTTTTTTTTATTTTACTGTATTAACGTAAGATCTTGTATATGGTTTTTGGGGAGATATGATACATGTACATAATGAAAATAGTAACTATTAAGTTCAACTATCAATTAAAAATATGCATATAAAATACTGACAAGGGAAAACTAAATATGTAAAGCTTGTCATTCCGAACGCGCGCTAGGACATAACGAGTGTTGTCATTTTTGAAGGTGAAAATGACGACTGATATGTAAACACTAAACTCATCTCGTACGTACTGATTTCATCAGGAAGCTCATCAACGTTGACTACTTATAAATAAAATGAATATTAACATGGCTGATCGATCAATCATTCACTCCAGTCCAGCTGGTCACTCATCAGTCAGCCGTAATAAATAACTTTTTGTTATATACTAAAAGTTTATTTTGACTTGATTCTGAATGAATTAAACGTGAGTTACCTACTTTATTGCCTCTTTTAACGTTTTAATAACTGGCTGCATTGACAGAAAATATTATATTATAAGACCTGTTGCTGTAGTATGTAGTATCTATGTGGTTGTATCTATTCCCTCGAATCTTCACAACTGCCTAAACATTTGGTTGTGTACCTACAGGTTAGTTATGGATTATTATACTAGGGGTACTATTATACAATGGGTATAAAAACAAAAGTTACTGGTATCATATTATTTTTAATTATGAAATGCGCTCTTTTTTATTTTTCGTGCATATTTATTTATGCTTAAAATATTATTAGGTAGTTTAGGAGGAGTTGAGGAGTTTTAAATATCTGAGAATAAGAAGTAATAGAAAAAGAGTCGGTACAGATTACACGGTAGATAACTAGTTGTATATAACATATTACTCACAAGCCTGAACAGCAGCGCTGGTCTGGTAAATCGGCAAACTCTGCCAAAAAGATTAAGATAGAATTGGTATTTTTTCTTATGCGATCTAGTTTAATTGTCATAGAATTAATTTGGTTCACTCTCCCTTCGTATTTATATTCATATATTTGTCACCTACGTTCACTATTTATGAATAGTCGCACAGTACGACCAAAAATCAGAAATTATTATAATGAGACGTAATCATGCCCATTTAGGCCCATTGGGACTATTTAAAAGTAAGTTCTTGAAATACAGCAGTCAGCAGCAGTTAAACAAGTGTTTAACTGCAGCTGACTAACTTTTAATATAAAGCGTTATTATTACCTAAGAAGATTAATATAAGTACCTAAGGAAGTGAATATATAAAAGGTGTCATTTGGCAAAATCAACGAAGAATATAATTCAATAATACAATATGTTACGATTCAAGAATACAATACCTATAGAATTGTTTTGTAGAACAAGTATTTTTTAACATGTTTAAATTTAAAGTGCACCGAAATGAACCACTTTGAAAACTCAGGCAATCATGTGTCTTCAGTTACCAGGGAGGCATAAAAAAGGAATGAGATCTCAAGACCGCGCGATGTACGGAGCGTGAACCGGCCTTGGCCAAACCAGCTCAAATGTCAGACCGCATAGCGATGACCACCGCTACACTCCTACACGACTAATACAAGTATTAATAGTAACAAATATGAAACATCTTATTCTTATTGCATGTATTTTTAGCTGCAGGCTTGTGAAAAGTCACATATAATTCAATGCATGATAAAAATAATGCAAATTTAATAGCATTTTCAAGAAAGGCAGCTTTTGGACCAGGCATGTAACAGAGCGGGACAATGTTTTTTTTTAATTCTCTGTAGTTTTAGATAGGTACGGTCGGCTTCACAAGGGGTGAATACCTTTGTATGTGTGATTAAATTAATATTTATTAAAAAATGTTTGTGAGCTAGTTTATTTTTTCTGTTTCTCTTTGTTTGAAGAAATATTTATCACTTTATTATTACTATCTCAGAATTAGAAACCAGATTTTCTATTGTAGTATTGTTAGTGGTTGTGATCAATTGCATCGTTTGTAGTGTTCTTTCATGTTTAAGAGGCCGCAGTAAGCTCGGCCGAATTTCACCTTCCCATACAAACGTAGTTACGCTCTCATTTTAAAACTACGTGTTGGATTGTGACGAAACTTTGCATATACAATGACATGAGGTATATCTATGTCTGTAATTAGTTTATATGGTTCCAATTTATAAAAAAAAGTACAGCTAAAACTAGTTTTGTATGAAAAACTTAAATTCGCTGTATCTTTTTATTATGGTATCTGAAGCTACGTAAACTGATTTCAGACATAGATATACCTTATTTTATTGAACATGCAAAGTTTCGTTACAATCCAACACGTAGTTTTAAAATGAGAGCGTAACTACGTTTGTATGGAGAATCGAGCTTACTGCGGACCCTTAAGAGCTCGTACACAACTCATGCTTTTGGTCCGTTTAATTCTAACCATAATATATACTTTCGTAACTTCTTTGGCATATATTATCTTACTGTAAATAAATAAAAACTTAATCAAAAACATCCTGTGCCTTATATAAAAAATAAAACTTTCAGGTCGTTCCAAATAATCAAATAAAAAAAAAGGAAAGAATTTACGAGAATTAAATAGGTCTTCCAACGAAAACCAACTAATTAAGCAATTACAGAAATCCATTATATTATTCGTAAACAAGCCGATAGATACCTGTTTTATCTCTTTCTGATAGGATATGTTACGTAGTTTTTTTTTTTTTTTTACGTACCTAACGAAAAACCTCGAAAATTAATGTACAAAAAAACATCAATTTATGTTTCCTGTTATACAACGACTATGGCAAACAAGCGTACGGCCTGCCCTGCCCGCCTGATGATAAGCGGACATCGCAGCCTAATAGACGCATGGAGCACTCCAAAGGAGTAACATGAGCGTTGCCGACCCTTGATATGTTTGAGGATTCGCCGTGGTGACAGCTGAAGGAACAAACGCCGTCGCTCTCAATACAACGCAACACACAAAAACACAACGCAACGTTCCTTTATTTTTTTAATTTTTTTATTTATTAAGCTTACTACAAAAGTTACATTTAAAAAACAAAAGCCCTGCAAAACTGTTTTATACAGTTTGTCTGCTTTGTCGTATTCCCAAATATTACTAATCAAAACAAATGAGCTATAGATAGCTAGCACATTTATATATTTAAGAAAACCTTACAATAGCAGGAATAAATTATACCTACCGACTGGACTTAGTTTTAGTCTTGGCACGCGTGATTGGATGAATACCAAATCGATTCCAATCAAATAAGTAAGTTAAGTCGAATAGTTTTGATAATGCTAAGAGCAGAATGCATGGTTTAAAAGCAGTAATATAACAGGTCCCGCTTACGACTAGCATCCGACTCTGCTTCGAATGGAGGGCCGAGGTACTTTTTACTCCTACCTGTAACAAAAAAAAAACATTTAACTTAGTTCAAGGTTCAATGCGTAGTGCAGCGCAGATTGCTAAATTGTAGCATGAACGCACTGAAAGGGTTTACTTGAAAAATTTGCACGTTCTTACCTTACATACTATATAAACTAGAGGCTCTGTGAGCTGCGGGACTCACGAGACTGTATTATTATTATTATTTAAATTAAATCGACAAAAAAGTCTATACATTTATCGAACCTGCACGTCTATCATGGGACAGTCTCGACATACTCTCGATTTTTCTCGCTCTATACCTCTTGTTTTAAGTGTTCTAATAATAGAGCGACGGATAGTGCGAGAAAAATCGAGCGAGCTCGTGCGCCGTGCTGCTCACAAAATTTTACGAGAATCGGTTGAGAAATGCGACCTGTAGAGGAGAATAGCCGGACAGCGGGACATCTGGATATACGAAAGAATTTTATCCCAAGCAAAAACTGAGAACCAAGTACGCGTCACTCGCCTGTTCAATAAGTACGCGACAGCTACTAATAAATAGGTAAAGTTTCCCAATCAAAGATAGGAATTAATCAATTATGAACTTATATGGTCAAAAACTTAAAACATAACATAATGACGTATATTATAGAGTTTCGTCAAATTAATGATAGGTTATTAGCCATTATCGCAGCGGGAAAGGTTAGATCGAAGAACTTGTTTCTTAAATTGATGGTGTATTAAAATTATGTGTTTTCTTATATTTTGCTCAGAAGGACATTTACACTGGTCTTTGACCTTGGTGAAATAAACTCTTCAAGGTTAAACAGGCCGAATGAGCCCTGTTATGATCCAATTCTCTGGGACAAAAATAAAAAAGTTGTTTTCTTTTTTAAATATTTGCGCTTTAAATAGGACAGAGCGGAGACTTATTTTGCTCGTATTTTACTAGGTATGTACCTTGCTTATATTTTATCATATGATATACCCCTAGGAGGATGTTTATGTTGTTTGATTATTTCAAAAAGATGAATTCTTGAGAATATGTACAAAACGTACAGTATTGCTTTTAAATTGGTAACACTGTTTACATTGAATTTTGGGAAGGACGAACGTATGACAGCTGTCATCTCAGTAATTATAACCACATTATAACGCGCGCAGATAAAATAATATATACTCACATTTTAACTGTGAGAGTATAGACAGCGATAGGGTGTGAGCGAGTTAGCATGCGAGCGGACGCCATTTTCAGATCCATTCTGTATCAGCGCGCGTTATATAATTTACGTTTCGACTGTATCCATTATGGTCATGAAATATAATAATAAAATATGATTCGTTGTTATAAATTGTACTCAGATGAACAGCAGCAAGAATCGATGACAACAGTGTAAAATACTTACTATATTTAAATTGAGAACAGGATTTTGTGTCAGCTTAAATTTGTGGATACCGATTATTAACTATCACAGACACAAGTCACTGACCGATTCAAAGTGGCTAGCCGTGGTTGGTCCTGTCCGTAGAGGGATTGGCGACACAAATCTCATTTTTTTTTATTCGTATACCTTATGGTATTTTGTCTTGGAACCCAAATGCAATTAACAATATTATTAATTACGCGGTAGATCAAGGCAAACTCATAAATAAGGAAGGTAGGTGGGAAGTTTTATACGTTGTATGTATACTAATATCGAAATGAACTTGCTTAATTATTTAGGCTTACGAGATTCTTTGACCAGTGTGTGTTGTCAGTGATCAAGTGATGACGTATAGCACAGAAACGTGGTCGCTCCCTATGGCATCATTAGAAGGCTCAAAGTCACCCAAAGGGCAATGGAAAGAGATATGCTGGGATTTTCTCTGCGTAAGGTAATCGATACAGCCCTCCGAATCACAAAACTTAAGTGACAGTAGGCGGGGCACATTGCACGTAGAACTGATGGCCGGTGGGGTGGAAAGGTCCTCGAGTAGCGACCACTTACCGACAGGCGGAGGACCGTCAGCTAGGTCAAGTAGGTAATAGTAAAATAATGTAGTGTACCTATACATTGTAGATATTTAATACACTTCTGTATTATGTTAAAGAGAAATGAGACTGTAATTTCGACTCCACAGTCAAACCAGTATATTAGACTTATTTATTAGTCAAACTATCGGTGTAATTTTGTGGAACAATGTATCTTATACTCATGTCTAATTTTAGTTTTTAATAAATAAATTAAAATAAAAAATAAAGTAGTTCCGACCATTTCAGGACTGACAGACTAGGTTTACTCTCTCTACGATTAAAGGGCTAAATGATGCCACATGTCTCGTACTAAATATTGTCACATGACGTAAATATACCTACGCATACAAATAAGTATATTCAAACTTTCGCCCAATTTTAAATTTTTTTTTCTTGCTCAGCACAACTTTGTCAGCCTGCTGCCATGCAGTTCATCATGTTGCCATGAGATGTCGTAGGTGTATTGGGAGTGGGCTTAATAATATATAAAACCTAATTGTTCACACATGTTTTTGTCGATGTTGCAACGACTTCGGTAGTTACTTCATTCAAGAAAACACACAAACATCAGTATTTGGAACGCTAATGTGAAAATCAAACGCGGTTAATTAAAAAGTAAACATCACATAGGCGCAAACGTACGTCTACAAATGTTAGTCAATCCTGCATTTAGTTCAAATGTGAACTAACTCAGAGGTTTGCTTTTCGTAATCATTTACGACGCTTACACAGAGATGTCACGATTAACCGCAAATTTAATGCTAGCTCCACACCTGTGGTTTTGACCGCACGCCCATTGACAAAACTAAGATCTTTTTGATACAAGTACCAAGTAAAAATCTGCGCGTAAATTGTAAGAGGATACAAGGCCTCTTTAATTTAATCACTAAATCACTGTAAATAAATCTAAATTAAGAACAATGAAAATCTATCGTACTGTTTATTCTCACGATGTCGTGAGAATCAGTTTTTAAACAGAGTGATTGAGAATGTCTGTATGGGATCATCTGTCACAAAAGATAAAAAAGAGAGTCAATGTCAGACATTGCTGGCGATCGCTAAAAACGACTTATATATTTACTTATATAATTGACAGCTTAACATCACCATCATCATTGTGAAGTCGCCAATTTGGAACCCCCCTACTATCCGTTCCATCGAAAAACAAGACAATTGCTGTTTGGTTTGTAAAATACTGCGTCACAGTATTTTTGTGCCACAGAATTTAATTTTTAAATAAGCATGCACTTAATTACTTTTATTTAATTTTGGATTTTATTAGGATGTACAGCTGCACCTGCACCATCTATATTTCCATCTCAATTGAGAGTTGAGACCGCTTACACAGTAAGTAAATAGAAAAGAAATGCAACAAATACAAAGTGGATAAAAAATATGTTGCCAAATCATATTCTCGTATGAATCTTACATATATGGCATTAACGATGGTTCTGCGTTCAGTAAAATATAGTCAAATAACATTCTCGTTTGAATCGAAACTAATGTTTGAAATGTCAGCACCGCTTACTGCGGTCAGTTGAGTAATTCTTTGAAATCATATTGCCTCGTATACTACTCGTTCAGCCTAATAAATACTTCTTTAAACAATTGCTATTTATTTTACACTGTAAATGTTACCTTCAATGCCAAAAATCGTCTAGCCATTAAGTAGATACTTACAAACATATGTGTGAGTGAAATAGCCAAGATCCGGAAAATGTACAGTATTTTGTTCTTGCCAGTGGTTGCAATCCCATAAAATAATGAACGCTAAGTATTTTCAGATGTAAAAAGTATTTCAAAGAAAGTAAACAGCAAGGTATGTCGCATGATTTCGTCCTTCAGGACCGTGTTTCTACAATATTAGTCCTACAATCTATAAGATAGAGCGGGAGAGGGAGACAATGTCTTTGTTTTTTTGCTCTATTGCATAGCATCTATGTGTAGATGCGGCTTCAGGATGTACTCGTATATCTCTATGATTAAAAATAAAGTTAGCTTAAGGTTTGACGTTTTATACAGGAACTTTTACATACATGTTAAATCAAATCTTATAAACTCCGAAATACCTTGTAGCTCTCATCCACTATATTTTCTATTGTTTTTCTTTTCAGAAACAAACGTGCATCAATCCCGTTAATTCTGCCTCAATCATGCATTCATCGTTCGTAACCTTCGATCATAAAATCTTTACGTGTAGAACTGTAGGTAGCCTAGGTAACCTTTTATCATACCTTCGTCAGGATAGATGGAGTCAATCTGTTCGCTCTCCACGCTCTGCAAGTTATCAATGATATCATCTTCATTCAATTCGTGGTTATCTTGTAAGTCTTCTTCTTCGTGTCCCAGCTCTCTAATAGGTCTTCCTTCAATCTGTTTTGGCACAGGCAGTATATCCCTTATCGATGGCGCCCGAACGTTGTGTCTCGCCAAGCCCAGTTTCTTATGAATAAATGCTTCAAGAATCTGCTTCGTGATTTTGTTCTGACGCGAAAGCTCTTCGATATCTGTGGAGAAAGGAGAAAGATAGATAAAAATGACTGTGCGGAAGAGTAAGTGGGTTCACCGCCATCAATAAATAGAATGACATTGTTAGAAATTCTGTTGTTTTTGTCAATTTATTTATCAATAGCAAGAAGCATGTTGCTGCTAGACCCAAAGTAGGAAAAGGAGGCAATTTTGAAACCGATGTCATTTTTATCGTTTCTCCTCTCTATATACTCTATATATACATGAAAGGAAGCTTTGTTATCTTGGTTATCTTAATTAATTACAATGTATTGTAAGGAGTCAATCTGAGTCATAAGTTTCACATTTCAATTATGAATATTAGGATTTCAATGTGTTTCGCGCGCTCGGTTCTACACGTGCCACTAGCATCTCAGATAAAACCAGAACGCTGCATCTTACCAGACCCCCAAGAAGGGTAATATTTGTAAAAAAAATGATGTTTCTTTCAATAAAAAAAATGTTGCGCGTATCTATCTCTGAAGTATGTGGGTTATTTATAACCTCGTACCATCGCATCGAACCAACGGATTTGGACAAAAGGAAGATGACGGATTTTAAGGTATGTGTATTTTTTTTCTTCTGAATCTATAAAGAATAAAATATATACAAATCATAGGTGTTTAAGTATTTACCGATCCGTCAGAACTTGTACATAGGTATATGGTTTACAGGGGACCGATTATTGACTTTCAAGCGCTCGAAAATCAAATACCTAAAAGTAAATACGTTTGTAGTGTCAAAATAGCCGGTACTTACTTTCTACCAATAGAATTGAATACGAGTGGTCAATACCACTCGTTTTTGAATTTTCTATCGCTATTTCAAAATAGCATCATCATTTTTGTTAGTTTTCGAGTGAAAGAGTCGAGCGCTCGAAAGTCAAAAATCGGTCCCCAGGTTTGGTTTTTTAGGCTATTTAGGTACCTATTAAGATTATTCAGAAAATGAATAGCTGAAATGAACAAATTTGACGACTGCAACTAGCTTCAATCGATACAATATCTTGTTTATTTTCAATTACCAGGATAACTGAGTGTGCTCAGTTGGAACGTTTCAAGTCCATTGTTAACTCACGGGTACATATAGCAGACAATAGCGTTATCTTAAAAATTGGTCTCAATCCATTTGGTGAATGCGAGGAAGTTTCGTAACCAAATAATTAAGGTAAAGGATATGTTAGTTTTAACAACAAACTCGTACTTGTATTGTAAAGCAAATCCTTCCGTTAGGAAGTCTATTCGTACATTAAACCTATTAGTTTGCTTTAGGGCCATCTACGATGCCCTTCAGAATTGTATGGAGAGATATATAAGTCAGTGATTAATGATTAATAGCATCATCGTGTTGATGAAAAAAATTGATAAGGTCGCTACTCGCTACGTATGTGACCTTAACATTCATAATTGTTTTGCATTCATTGACTAAGTTTTGTACGTCTATGCTATTTAGATTAAATTGATATATCATTTACCTATGTAGGATTATTAATATTTATTTTCTAAAGTATATACAAGATGATAACTATAACATTAACTAAATTAAATTAAAGCTAAGTTAAATCTAAAAAAGGCCCTCGAGGCATTGTACCGAGGATGCTGGCGGCATTTTCTCGCTGAATTGCAATGCTGATGCGTTGCGCGAGAAAACCGCCAGCTCTTCGGTCACCAGTTACGTCAACCAGACGTTTCGCGATTTCCGCAAATAACTTTTGCGCACTGGGACCCCATGGACCGAGGGTCTCGACGCCAAAAGGTACAAAGTTGTACTCTCTGCCGAGGCCTCTATATTTAATGCGTTTCAGATTTTCGGCATTTTCCGCCGCTGCACCCGCTTTAGAAGTAGTCCGTTGGAGGTGGGATGGTGCCAGTGTGTCTACACAGGTAGCGTCCCACACAAGCATCCGTCCCAAACTCCACGGAACCAGAGACACTCCATCAGGTCTTTTGCCATCATCTCCAAACCAATATGTTATTACAATAGTACAAGATGACGGTCATTTTGATCGCGTGAAGCTAAAACCGTTCCTCACTTTCTGGCGATATTCGAGAGTACAAGCTTTGTAATACTTACTATATTGTTTCTATCCCCTACTTAGAATGAAATTGTAAGAGTAAAAAGCGAATTCAAAATTCTGTCAAAACTCGGGCTAAAAACTACGCTTTCGGCATATAGTAATGTTTGGCTTGTGCTCGTTTGACAGTGGAGCTTCGTTCAAAATACGACATTCATATACAAGATAAGTCGTCAGCCTAGAAGTAGAAATCTCTGACCTTAAGATGCCAAAGAAATATATATAGAACAGTGCCCCCAAAGAAACAAAAACACAAAAGATATCAGCTATCCGTTTACTGCTGGAAATCGAAAAGGTTGCATAAGGTGATAAAACACACAACGATAAAAAGACGCCGGTCACGACAACTTTCTTTTATGTTTGTTACATTGTTAAAACTGTTGCTTTTTTTCTGATACTCGCAGAAGCATTGAAATAACATGTTACGAGTATGAGTCTTTGTAATGCTGTGACACGGGCTAGAGTAGCTAGTGCTATTCTCACTGTGCGCGTATAAATTGGGAACTACGATGATATTATGCTACCATTCCAGAGCCCAACACTGCCCCAATGGTAGGGTACATTCAATATAGGTACCTAACATGCAGGGTGTCATTGTTATTGGAATCAAGCATGTTATCAAACACTGAGACATACCTTAGTCCGTGCTACAAGTTTACATTGAACAACAAAGTGGGTAAAGCTGCAAGTTCTAGACCGCTGCGGAAAACTAATAAAAGAAAAATATATATAACTAGAAAAACTTACATTTTTCAATACCACAACTCCGGTCCATTAAAAGTATTTTACAGAAACCATACCTATCGATATCTTGCAGGATGAAATAATCAAAAAGTAAATGCATTAATAAATACATAAAATAAAACGATAGCTTTATGTTGATATATTAAGAGGTTCCCTTTTAATGTTTTAATCCCCCACAAATCATATCCTATTGAATTGTATCCTGCCCGGTACTTGTATGGTTAAAATGTAAATTTTTGAGACAATTGAGCAGGCTTGACGTGCCACATAACTTCTTAAAGCCGTTTATTACTGAACATATAAGGAAATGGCGTTAAAACACTTTGTTTATGGTCAAGATGCTTCTCCTAATTGAGTCATGGTATACTTGAATTTTCGTGATTCCGTGCTGTTAAATCAAATATCCACTTAAGGTTGTCAAGTAAACTGCATAAATATGAACGGCACCAATTTTACGGGCTACATCATTCTTCCATGAATACTCCACTAATCCGAACGTGAATTTACATGTACATAGTATCTACTACCTTTTCTTGAAGCTGTGTTCAATAAAACAAAATTATTTATTTTTGAAAATCGGTTTTATAAAGAAATACTTAATAAATACATTAACTGTAGTCCAGGCAATGAACTGACAACTTGTATGGAAAAAATGTCAATTTTGGAAATAATTTATAATAGCTTATTTTTTCTGTGTAACTGATTTATTATCAATTAAATAGTCACCCAGCGACAGAATCCGACAAAATGTCAGACATCAAAAAAATGATAAATTAACTAGCTACAGAAAAGTCAGAAAAAATATTAATAAATAGTTTTGTCTCTATTTTGGTTCATTTACATTTGCTATTTAATATTCAAGATAAATCATACAAAAAACGACAACGCATGCTTTATTTAAATCGACTTAATTACTTCCGGGTGAAAAGTTTGCCGGATTCTTGAATAAAGCATCTTGGAATAACATTTTATGATGAAATCAACAAAAAAAACGCTATTATTAATTAATGTTTTTCAAAACCGTATTTTGCCTGGAGTACTGGGGTCACCCCCACTTAACCTAATATAGTTAGTACTAATTTCATTACACCTACCAACGTTCGATATAATTTTCACATTTGCCCTAATATTCGGATAACTAATCTTATATGGCATAATTATTTGCTGGGCCTAATTTCATACGTCCTAATCTTTACTAGTACGAGCTACTGATGTCAATACAGCATATAATAACTTTGTTTACATGTAAGAAATATTATGATATTTGCTTCCCACTAAGAAGAATTTGTATTACTATCGGTAAGCGAAAAAACAAATGGCTTACGCGTGGGATAAGATAGTCATGTAAAATTAAGATGATACTACACCTAAAATATAGGACGTCAAAATGTAATAATGATAAACTGATGTATCAAAGGTATTCAAAAATACTAAAAAAAGTCATATACAAAGCCCAACGCGATCAGAATAGCGCATATATACTAAACGCGACTAATAAAACAAAGGCTGCTTGGCAAATTATCAATGGGAATATGAACTTACCTCCTAAACATCACATTACTCGTATAAAATGCAAATCTCATGCATTAAATTCCCCTCGAGACATTGCAAACGTATTCAATGATTTCTTCTTGGATTCTGGTAATGAAACCCATCATAATGTAAGCTATGCATGTAGAGATGACAAAAAGACAGTAACAAATTCAGTATACCTTAACCCTACTACTCCTGAGTATATAAACAAAATCATAAAAAATATGAAAAACACTGGTAGTGTGGGTTATGACGACTTTTCAACAATTGTTATAAAACACTGTGCTGAGTTACTTAAAACCCCTTTAAGTCACATTATAAATCTGTCCTTGGCACAGGGAGTATTTCCAGATTTATTAAAGATAACAATATTAAAACCATTACATAAAAAAGGCGACAGAGAATCATGCGAAAATTATAGACCCATTGCACTTATTCCGGTGGTATCAAAGATATTTGAAAGAGTTATTTTTAATTCATTATATAATTTTCTGGAAAAAAATAATATTTTAACTAAAGAACAGTTTGGCTTTAGAAAGAACAGGTCAACAATCTTGGCTATCCATAGTCTACTAAACACCATTACTAAATGTCTCAACGCAAGCAAACCAGTACTGTCGGTATTCATGGATATGTCGAGGGCATTTGACCTTGTTTGTCATAAAAAACTGTTGGCAAAAATATATTCCTATGGAATAAGAGGTGTAGTGTATGACCTAATAAAATCATATCTATATCAGCGACAACACTTCACAGAGATAAGCCATTTTAATGATGAGAAATTGGAAGTGACAGCAGTGTCTGAATCAAAAATAGTAGAACACGGCGTCCCACAAGGAAGTATACTGGGGCCGTTATTATTTATACTGTATATAAATGACCTACCATCTGTAGTCCCACAACAAATGGTGCTTTTTGCTGATGATTCAACACTTATAGTTGAGTCAAGTAATATAGAAACATATGAATCACACACAAACAACGCCGTTAATAGCATCATACAATGGCTTGACAATAACAGTCTTAAAGTAAACCTAAGCAAAACCAAAGTAATGCAATTTTATTTCCCTCAATCATCCAAAAAGGACATTACGATAATGTATAACGGACAAGTCATAGAACAAGTTAACGAATATAAATTTTTAGGTATTACTATAGATTGTCATGTTAAGTGGAAATCACATATAATAAATATTTGTAAAAAAATTAGTCGATATATATACGTTTTAAGAAATTTGACAAACACGGTTACACAGGCAAGTGCCCTAAATGCCTATCATGCATATGTTGCGTCAAACTTAAGGTATGGCATAATACATTGGGGCAATGCTGCTGGAATACATATGTTACCTTTATTTAGAGCTCAAAAAAAATGCATAAGAGCTATGTGTCTATTACGTCAAACAGAATCCTGTAGACCTCATTTTGCAAAATTAGGAATATTGACGCTAACCTGCATTTATATTTTAGAGTCATGTATTTTTATTCATGAACATAGGGAATTATTTAGAAGCTGTGTATGTAAATTTCCTAGGAAAACAAAAAATACAGTAAATTATTTACCTAGTGATATGCCTAGAACCAGCTTTTATAGCAATTCTTTTTTTGCCAAGGGACCTAGAATATTTAACCACTTGCCAGATAAATTAAAATGTCTACCGACACCCTCATTTAAAAAACGTTTACGTAAATTTCTTATCAGCAAAAGCTATTATGACATAAAAGAATTTTTTAATGACACTGTTGACATTGCGTGAATTATTGTACTTTATGTTATTATTATTTAATGTTAGTTTTAAAATATTTTTATTCCACTTAATCTGTAATGTTAATTTTCTATTGTACGCCTAATCGGCAGGTTATAATGATCAACCTTTCCTGAACACCTGTATTAGTTACTTATAACCAACAATAAAGATTTATGATTTATGATTTATGATTTATGAATACTAAACATCAAGTGTGCTAATAGGTATATTTAAAATTAATAATGATTTTTCCTAATGACTACTAAGCCTAATGATTATTGTGCCTAATGTTTACTATGTTTAATGTTCACTACACCTAATTTCATCACGCCTATCTGTCACTTGACCTATTAACTTTTGCTCTAATGTTTCACTAGACCTAATTAATGCATATTTCTTCGAAACGGTGAACTTTTCGGGTTTTCTTTGAATATCATAACACCTAATCTCGTCAAAATGGGAGCCAATAATGCACGGCCCGATATTCCGTGTCCAGCTTTTGTGGACAAAAATGGCTTGTCATAAGCGAACTCTGTCTTATGTCGGTTAGGTGAGGGTTCACTTGTGTCCCTCAGACCAGAAATAGACACCCCGCGCAGCGGAGTGGCGCCGACTTGCTGTAGGGCTATCACTAGACGACGCGCGAGCTTTCTCGCACTATACTTCTCTTTCTAGGTTTTATAATAAGAGAGAGACGGATAGACATCGGATTACCTACCTATTCTTCTCTATCAGCAGCTTCTATTATCTTATGGCAGGTCAGTGTAGGTAGGACGATGAGCGAAGCGAGGAGGAGTGTTAGGTAGAACAGCGACCCTACAGCGCGCGAGCCGAGCGAGCGCCAGAAGGCCGCGCAAAACGCCAGAATCGATATAATACGAAAAAAGAAAAACTCGGTGAAATAAAATTAGTACCACTGACAATTCGGGATAATGTAATTAGGCACAATGAAGATTCGGTTTAGTGATTTTAGAGACATTGATAATAAGGTGTAGTCATTATTAGAGTTTGCAATATAAGGCCTAGGAAAAAATCGGTTTAATAATATTAGTCTTAGTAAAAATTCGGTCATGACAAATTAGACATTATGAAAATTCGGATTACTGAAATTAGGGCTAATGAATAATTAGGAACAATGAAAATTCGGGTTTGTGATTTTAGGGTTAACGCCATTAGGGCTAGTGAAATTAGGTCTGAAATTATTAGGGCTAACGGAGGGGAACCCATTAACTGATCTGGAACACTAAAAAAAAATCCATGTCTGAAATATTTAATTTAACCACCATTATCAGCCTGCCGCAAATACATCGGCCTCACAGACCGATGCATTTGCGGCAGGCGTTGGCGGACCTCGGACGCGCCTGGGCTCCAGAGCCCAGGCGCACACCAATTATTCGGCCAAATTTCAAAAAGATTGGTCAGAGTATCCGGCGACCATAGGGCTGGCTCGTTTCTTCCCCAACGGATCGGCATAGCTATCCAAAGGGAGAACGCAGCCAGTCTTATGGGAACATTTCCGCAGGGATCCGACCATTTGCTTTAATTTAATTTTATTAATATAAGGTTAATTTAGTTTATGCAAGGTTTTTTGTTTTCTATTATGTTTTAATTATAGTTCTTATTGTAAAATAAATACATTTCTTGAACGTAAATAAAAACCAACTTAAACATCACCCAAGGTTCCTAATCATTGACCAATATGAAATTAAACACTAATTACCGAGCAAGGTGTTATGTATAGTGTAGTGAAACATCGTTTGACACAGCCTATTCGTAGCTAGACGAAGTAAAGTTTTATGTTAATGATGTCAATGTCACAAGCACTGATATGTCAAGGCTTTTCTCGCTTTATCTACAGCCCTTGGGATGATGCCATTAATAGAGATTGCGCATATCACGTAGGTACAGAGGGTATCGTTAAACGATGACGAAAAAGTTGGAGGACGGTACGTATTTTCCTGTAGTTTTTTATTTTATTTTACGCCTATGTCCATGAATGAACGTCTTTCGGCTGATATGATGATGATAAATAGTTTTGCGTTCTTTGATTGTATTTAATTACAACCGGGGAAAAGCTAGGAGCCCAGGGTCCGCTTTGACACCTAATCCCGAAATTTGGGAATTTCTAGTCTTAGGAATGCGTCTGCCATCTGACCTTCCAGCCTTTCTTCTTCTTCCTTGATTTATCTCACTTTTGGTGGGTCAGCTCCCCAAATTATTCAGCGCTACTACATTATGCCGCGTAAATTAAGTTGGTGATGCTGGTTCACCATGTTGCCGGCGGGAGTCATTCCACATTTTATTTTGTTTTTTACTGATATAGCAAACAAATGACATGCAATTCAATTCCAACACCATTACACATATAGCTTCATGAATGTCCGTTCGTTTACTGACACTTCGTGACTTCCGATCATAAACAGTGAGTCGCGCCCAGTTCGTTACGATAATAGTTTTTTCGTCACTATCACCTGACAAATTATACCCACCGACTTAACTGAGAGATGAAACAAGTTAAAACAGCCCTTCTATCAATGCTCTAAGGACTTTAACAAGTGACAGAAACGTTGGTACATTTGTATAGTTGGTTTTGGACGGCTAATTTATTGAGTTCGTGCCGGCTGAATGTTTTATGATATAATAACGAATGACCGGTTTGATAGGTAAGGTCAATAGGAGCTAGGTGCTTCAATTCAAGTGCTCCATTCATTTGTAAAAGTTCACGCGCTGATATGCATGTCATTGTAGGCCTACCGACATTGACATTCACGGTGGAGGTGTTACACATTTCGACTAACATTTACTTTTCACTTGTATAAATAGCTTACATGTAATGTACGATTCTTACCGACCGGGCCGGGCCGGAGCGCGCCTGCGCGTTTTTTGCAAGTTGCACAAGTTAAATTTCATATTTGAATGTACTTGCGGCCGGTCGGCTCCTCGCGGACGTGGACCGCTGCCTACCTACATTAATTATAAGATGAAGGGATTTTAATGTTGGTAAGCGCTTACCTGAATTAACTCTATCAATTTGGTTACACTATCGTTTCGGTAAGTCGATCGATATGCTTACCGAATTGATAGGGTTTTTAAAAACAATTCTATCAAATGCCCGATCGAAAACCCTTTAATGGTAACCGGTTCCGGTCCCTGCCTCCTCCCCACAGAAGACCGTAGTTGTGTAGTGCTGTGTTCCTGGTGGTGAGTACGGTCGTCAGAGTTCCCAGTGATGTGCTGTGTTGAGAGTGAGGGAGATCGACAGATTTGTTGTCTCTAGTTGTCAACTCAACGAATCCCCAAATCTATTAAGAAGCGGGCAACAGTGTTGCAGGCATAGGCGCTTGCCGTCAGCCGTAAACTTGTTTGCTGCCAATCCATATATACTAATCTTATAAATGGGAAAGTGTAGTAAGAGGGGGGGGGGTGTAAAAGTTTGTATGGAGCTGCGATATAAATGAGTTCCACGCGGAATGAGTCGCGGGCAGAAGCTAGTCTTGGTATAAAACTTATCAGCTGTTAACTGGAATATTGGACGAAGTGCCTGTAGTCTCTACATATTCGCATTAAAAGAAACTCTATACGTATACTTACAGTTTTAATGTTTAATTTTTTTGCACATCAACGAGAATATGTATGTAAAACAATTCCCGAAAACGTTAATTTACCGAATTTGAAGATAAAATATCGCATCCGATATTTTATCGAGCTTTACATGAATCGATGACTTGTTAATCAATCTGCAGTGTAAACGATACTCGTTTATCGGTGTCAAGCGATTCGATACAATCCGATATCGACTCGATTTTCTGACGGTTTAATGAATGTGCTTGTTAAAATAATATGTAAGTATGTACATATAAGTATTTGTAAAAAATACAAATTATGTTGTTATTTAATCATTAATTAGGACTAATGCGTAGGCGTAATGGCATCAATAGAAGGATTTTAAAGAGGTCGTTTTTTTAATTAAAAAAATAAAGAAATGTGTGTCTACTTAACCACAGAATAGAATAATAGTACAAGTATAGAAGGGACATTCCTTTGATTTACAAAAGGCGCTTTTTTCTCAGCCAAAACGACGTCGACGTTCATCGCTACAAGTACATGCCGGTTCCCCAACCCAACGTTGGGACAACTTGTAACTTAGAATGATAAATTATGAGTGAAAATTATAAAATATATCTCATAGAAATCACATAAGTAGGTACCTATTTGGATTTTTATTAACTAATAAGGTAATGAGACATAGATTAATTGAAAAAAGAAGCGGGTTGTGTCGGAGATACAAACGTTTATTAAGTTTAAGAGGATACTTCTTTGTTGGCTATGGAACCCTGTGTGCTGGGTGATATTGTTAAATTCAAAGTGTATTGATTATTTAATGGAATCTGCTATTACGGTGTACCCGTAAAATATATATCTGAATTAATTCACTAAAATATGTATAAGTACAGATAAATCGGTATATATGGCAACATTGACTGACGTTGCTCATTTGACTCGCGATATATTGAAAATGGCGGTCATTTCAGCATTATTTTCATGTCCGCCACATAAACTAAATAATATTTTTTATACTTGTCGACCTTAATGTTTGAATTAAGAGTTCGTACACCAAACTTAAATCACATACTTTTTACTATGGAGCTCCCAACTCAACATTTCATAACTGTTGAGACAACTAAAATGAAATTGACGCCTCAATGCAACGCCAATCACGTGGCGCCTTTACTGAACTATAATGTATTTGACCAATAGGACACCGTCATGAGAAAGTCAAAAGGTAAATAGACATCAACTCACAAAAAAGAAAAAGCCGTTGGTTGCACTTCGTTTTCAATAGATACCAAGTTTGTTTAATTAGTTCAGTTGACTCGTAGAAAAAGTATTGTATACCTACAATAGTTATATAATTAGCTTTTTAAGTCTCGTACCTTAATTAGGCCACTCAGCCACTCAGCAAGCTTCGTGGCCTAAACGTGGTACTCGAATGAAAAAGCATACATTATATAACGATTGCATAAAATACTATTGTGATTAGCAAATAATGGCAAATAAAGAAGGAATAAAACATGAACAAACAATTATTTTAAATCAGATTAGGCTTCTCTACAAAAAGTTATTCCGGAAGTCACGTGATACATTTTGAACAGTACCCCTTTTTAGGGCTCCGTAGCCAAATGGCAAAAATCGGAACCCTTATAGATTCGTCATGTCTGTCTGTCTGTCTGTCCGTCAGTATGTCACAGGCATTTTACTCTAAAACCATGAGGTGTATTTAAATAAAAAATTGAAGATAGGGTGTATTTTGTTAACCGCTACATAGTTTTGTAATGAAATTACTAAAAGAGATTTTTTAGGGGTGCACCCCATACATAAAACTGAAAGGCAAAAATTATTTTTTCATTGCAAGCCCACTTGTGGTACATCAATCGACAGGCCTTTCAAAACAAATATAAGGTTTCTAAGCAATTTTTTGGATTAAGTGAATAGAGTCGGAGATAATCGCCCCGAAAGTCACTAAAATTGTGTCCCCCCCCCCCTCTAATTTTTGATCGGTGTATTTTAAAAATATGAAAAAAATCATGCTCATAGGGCTTATAAAATTCTTTCAGCGAAATTTGTTTTGAACCGGTTCGGTTCAAAGGTTTTCGAGATATTTATAAAAAACTGCCTTCCTTAAAGAAAAGGACGTAAGTGCCGAAAGATTTCAGTAACGATACGACCTTTTAATAGGCACGGAACCCTTGTTGTGCGTGGTCCGACACGCACTTGGCCGCTTTTTTGTTTTTTCTTTTCGTGGTGAAAACCTGCGAACCAGGTACCCACTAAAACTCCACGGTGCTCTGCATCTGCGCTCTCATGCAGGGGACTCCAGGATCTCATGCTGAACGCACTGGAGCCCCCCTCGCGCCTCGCCACATGGCTCGTCCTAGGACATGTAAAATCACCTTCCCTGGGGTTCTTAAGCGAGTGCCCCAGCCCCCGCCAGAGCACTGCGACCCCGATGACCCCATTTAGTCGCCTTCTTCGACAGGCGGGGGAGACCGTAGACCTATTCTTGTCCAAGCCTACACAGTATACGGCGGTGGCCTATGGTGGGCGTGTCCGTCCACGTCCCTGGCGTCGTCTTCTTCGAGAGGGATCTACTCTCGTTCCCGTTCAGCGATCTCTTTCTGGGTCATAACTACTTCGCAAAAGGAGACCATGGCTCTCCATGCTGAGTCCGCTGCCAACATATTTGTTATAATTGCTGGCAGGGATAAATTGGTGCCAACCACGCAGACGAGACCCGACCTCTCGGAGTCCCATGCAGGGCAAACTTCCAGTGTGTGCTGGGCAGAGTCTTGATCTCCCCCACAGTGATGGCATTGTGCAGTCTGCTCGCGGCCAATCCGATTTAGGTACTCGCCAAAGCAGCCATGTCCAGTGAGCACCTGTGTCATCCGGAAGGTGACGGTCCCTCGAATTCTCTCCAGCCAGGGCTTGAAGTTCGGCTAAATTGCTGCGACCGTTCTCTTGTCGACACTACGCGGCTCTTGGAGTCGCGCGATCCACTTATCTATAGCCTTCCGATGTTCCTGTCGCCTCACTTCAATGGGTGCTATTTCCGACTCTTCTCGCAGACGAAAATATTGAACTCTGTACCCCTATACAAGAACGCGAGCAAAGAAGTATCCACTTCAAAATTCCAGTAGGTAACTCTGTTTCCCACATTATTTGAAATTATAAGCTTTATAGCAATTCATAATACTTATAAACTATATTTTTTATATTTTTATAGTTAAGTTATCGCCAAAAGACTCGGTACGTAGGTACTCTCTTAACGATTCGCTTAAGAAAATTTACATTTTTACATTAGCACGGCACCACTTTAACTAAACGAGCGATCTCAATTAATATTGTACTAGATGAGAGTAGGATAGATACCGTCCATGGCTCAGTGTCACCACATTAAATAGTTATTTGTGTCACAAGGGAGCAAAATAGTATATTTATTTATTTATTTATTTATACAAATTAACACTAACAGTTAGACCTTACGTGCTAATTTATAGTTTGTACATTTCATTTACATTCATTAACAATTAAACATTTCATTGAGTATAATAACATTGCTTCATTAAATATAATTAATTAAATAGATGAATTACATACAAAATACACATTATTGGAAATACATTTATGCACATTACATTACCATTGGTTATAATCATTTTATAGTTCAATTAATATTAGAGACCATTGCTCACGTCATTTAAATCTAGAAACTATTGGATGGAGCTGGTGGCTACTATACTTTCCAAAAAGCGACTCGCTGACCTCATAAAAGTTAGCTCGGAAGTGAAGAAAATATCCAGCTGGCTGTCGCTGTCCAGGATGTCATTAAGTAGGGTGAGAGCCGTGTGGAGCGGCGAGGAGGCGAGCGCTCGCGTTCTCGCGGGCGGGACAGCGAATAGGCCGCGGCGGCGTGCTCGCAGTCGATTGGAGGTGGCAAGAGGGACACGTAAAGATATTTGGGTCAATAGATGGTAATTAGTTACTAACCCACGTACCAAATGAAAAATGTATTTAATTAAAGATATATTTCTTCGGGCTTCAAGGGATGTATAACCCACCATGCCGAGAACGAAGAGATTAGGATAGAGGAAAGGGTAGAATCCATATAATTTACTATACAGGAACCTTACATATGGTTTTTGTACTCTTTCCAAGAGAAGCGTGTACTGCTGCTCGTGTGGGTTCCATATGGCGGCATTCGTTTCCAGCTTGCTTCGCACATATGCATTATACAGTGCCATAAGTGCACGCTGGTTCGTAAATTGTTTAGCCTGCCGGATAACAAACCCCAAACATTTCCGAGCTTCATTAGTGATAGTTAGAATATGTTTATTAAATGTGAGCAGTGGGTCAAACCATGTACCAAGATCTTTGATCTCATTAACTCGTTTCAATGGTTTGCCCTCAATTGAGTATATCTGAAAAATAGGAAGTTGGGAACGCGTATATGTCATCACTGCACATTTATTTTCGTTTAACGTGAGACCATTATTTTGGGCCCAGGAGTAGGCAGCGTCAATATCCGATTGTAATAGAGAGGGATCCGTAGTGTTTTCTATGGGCAGTGCTAATTTTAAGTCGTCTGCGAACAACATACATTGTGAAAACTTCAGTTCACTCGGAAGGTCATTGATTAGGATAAGGAATAATAACGGTCCGAGGCTGCTTCCCTGACCAATTCCAGAGGTTACCAAGAATGGTGCTGATTTAGAGCCTTCATACTGCACACATTGAAACCTATCAGACAGGTAACTACTCATGAGCTCAAGGAGATTGGCAGAGAAACCAGCCATGGCGAGTTTTTTTAGTAATATATCACCGTCTACTCTATCAAATGCCTTTTGGAAATCAAAGTAGGCTACATCAACCTGCTTTCTTTGATCTAGATTGTTAGCGATTAAGGACACTGTATTTAGTAGGTTTGATGTTGTTGAACGTCTCGGCAGGAACCCATGTTGCTCATCGCAGAACCAGCCATTAAGCTGTTTGAATACTTTAGAGTATATAATTGATTCGAACACTTTACCAAATATGGAAAGTACCGCAATCGGTCTATAATTATGGATATCTGATTTGGAGCCCGTTTTATGTATAGGTAGTACCTTGGTTGTTTTCCATATCGATGGGTACGTTCCAGTTTTTATTGCCAAATTAAATATGTATTTGAGTGGCCGCACAAATGCCTCACGGCAGTCCTTCACTAGATACTGGGGTATCCCATCAGGTCCCTGGGTGGTCTTAGGACGTAACCTGTTAATAGATGTGCGCACCTCCTCATCGGTGATGTACTCAATGGAGACAATACGATCTATTGCACATGCTGGTGCTACAGCGGCAGCCGAACAGGCCGCAGTCACGTTAAGTGTTGGTGCTTTTTGTAAAAATACGCTTTTGAAGAATTCCGCGAAGGAATCGGCGACCTCTTGTGAAGATCTGTTTCCAAAAGTGGTTGGCTGATTGGATCCGCGATTGCGTTTTACGTATGCCCAGAAAGAGGCCGGGTCCCGTACAATATTAGCTTGCAATTTGTCTATGAAACTCCGCATAGCTTCCTCAATTTGTGCATTAACCATTCTTCGATAGTAAGAGAAAAATGCATAGAACAATTGGTTGCCTGTCTGTTTATACAATCTGTGATAGGAATTTTTCAAACGGTTTAAATTAATGAGATCAGGAGTAAACCATTCGGGATAGCTATTTCTATGCTTATCTTTTGAAGGACGTTTAAGTGGGACACATTCAGCTATAATATCCTGAAGGGTAGAGTAGAAGCACGCAGTGCAATCATTTACTCCAATGGTACCTTGTTTTATTTACGGCGAGGGCGGTGTATTGTATCCTGAGCGTAGTGAGCGATACAAGTGTTAACACACGAGACGAAGATAATTTTGCTACCAAGTGACACATAACTACTATTTTACACACCGACTATGAAGGAATTTAAAAACGATGCTGTTAAAATTACTTAACAAGTTTTTAACCCCCGATGTAAGAAGAAGTGTATCTGTGTATCTGTCTGTGGTGTCGTAGCTCCCAAACCCAGCCTTCTGGCCACGTGAAGCGTCGACCAAGCGCTTGCGCAGAATCCGTTGAAAATTCGGTGCGCGCTTGGTCCCCAACAGTCCGAGGGTTTCTACGCCGATAGGCTCAAATATATCAAGCTGATATTTTTATGGTTCCATACTTGCGCCGTTTGCGACCCTCGGTTGAGTCAGCAGCGGAACTAGCCCTACACGAAAGCTATTTTTTTTATCTGATCATTATTGAGTAAGTTCTAGAGATTACCCGTTAACGTCTCATCTTTATAATATTAATATAGACGACTGCACCCGTTACGAAGAAGGGTGCTTGTCACATGAAGTCGAAACCGAGAAAAAAATTATAAAGTCAATTAAATGGTAAAAAATTTGCTGTTTCCAAATGAAAATAGATAGAGACGTTCTGTAAACGGCTTTCGTTAGGCAAATACCTTGTGCACATCTTAGTTTTTAGTAATTCTATAATTTATTTTTATTTATTTTATTTTCCGCGTTTTTCCTTTTCATCTTAGTTAAAAAATGTTTGGAAAATATTAGATACTTAGTAGAAAAGGCACAAGTAACCATTTACGTCCAATTAACTATACCCAATTAGAATGTTGCCATTCATTTAAGTCTATAACAGACATTACCTCTATGCCTCCTAAAATAAAGGACGTATTTAACCACAAGTGTCTTTTCAATGATATATTAGATATCTGACTGATTTGACTTTACTCACATGTAAAGTCACTTTTACTCGTTTTGTATTTACTTTAACATCGGTTTGCAGATACAATTCAAGAATTATATTTTTTTAGAAAACCCTTGAACATATAAATTGTTTACGCAAAGAGTACCCTAGAAAAGTATAAATAAAAAACATAAAATAACATCAAATCGCAAGTTTTATTCGGAAGTAACATTGCCAAGTTTACATAATAATACAAAAATTACACGGTTACTGAAATAAAAATAATAGGTAATGAGATTTCTACTACTGCGTTTGGAACCAAATCACATCTGGTCATCAGCATCATTTAAGTACTTAATTATAACAATATTTTTAATATTCTTTAATATTCTCTTTAAAAATGTAATTCAAATGTTTAACAGCTAGTCGATCACGTAACGCATTATACGCGCGTCTGGTAGATGTAAATGTCACTTTTTGTATAGAAAAAATACAGTTGAGTTGTCCTAACGCTCGTTCAAAACGTTACGTAGAATAATGTTACGAAAAGAGTTCCTGCTGTTGTTATCGTAAGCACGGGAAATAGTGTCCCTCATTTATCTAAACGAAGTAAAATATAACAGTGACAATCTTATAGGCACTTAAGTAATCTCTCGCGAATAAAAAACGATATAACTTGCAACTTACCTACTCACTCAGCTGCTCAAGCGCAGGTCCCCCGCTGCCAAAGTTTCGGGCGCAACCGAACGAACATCGATAGTATTCCTCCCCACTTACCCTGCTTTTTAAATAGATTATGGAAAGAAAGGACGCTTGTGCGTACTAGCGCCTTTTCTTAGAAGTATTATACAACACAAATTAAGCTTAGAGCAAAATGTAGACGCATGTACCACAGGAGCCCTGGTACTTTTGCAAAAGTACTTAATTGAATAGGCACAAGTAGCCACTAGCGCCTTTTTTATTTTGTTTTGCTTGCAGATGTGTCAAATATAATTAATGATATAAGATATATGCGAAGTTCAAAAGGCGCTTGTGGTCACTAGCGCCTTTCTTTTGTTGAGGTAATGGCGGATGCGTCAATTTCAATAAGAATGTTTTTAACTTAAAACTTATTTAAAAAGACGTAGGTGACCTCTTGCGTCTTTTCCACTTTTCATAAAACTGTAGATCATAAGTTGCGTCTTTCATTTTATGGAAATGTCGTAAAAGTGGCAATGAAAATGGGCGCATATACGCACTTACGCCTTTACATTTCAGGTCTTCAATGTATTTCGGACAAACGACTTTTCAATTTAGTTTAAGGTGGTTTAAGTGAGGAAATGGGTGTAAAAGTGCCCTTTTTTCTTATGGTAATTCTGTTTCTAGGCCTCCTACGATAAAATAAAAAATACTCACAGACGCGCCTTTTTTGCTGATCACGGCAATGTATATAATAATATAACTCAATTTTGTCAAAAATGTGACATGCGCCCTTTTTCGTAACGGGGGCAGACGACATATTATGTTAAACAGTTAAAAGGGGCTATTAATATTAAGTAAAATAAAATTAGCAGATACCTGCTATATTTAATGAAACGGATATCCAGTAACTTAACACCTCCATTATTATTACCAGTTTATAACATCATTCGGCGTTCTATGTATAAATAAGGTGTTAACGGTGTCGGTATGGTTTTAATGGGAATTGTCATTTTTATTTCTATAAGTACTAATAATAAAAACAGATCACGAATAATGAATTTCGGTAATTTCCATTTATAACCATACGATAAAAAAAAAATTTTACATAGTATTAAGAATGGTCTTTCCGGATGGATATGGGAAGGCTATATTTTTCACACACTATAAGTACGCACTCGTATTTTATAATATTGACTTAAAGTAGTTCCTTTTTGTGCTATGGTATATGTATATTAAAAATAAAAATTTGTAACTCTTACTGACAGTCAATACAATGCTGCATGTCTGCAAATACTACTTAGCATAAAATCTATTTGATCTCGACCGCTTTGCTTTCGTACGTTGATCATCAAGCCATGATATTTAAACAACCTCTCTAAACACGACTCTATTAGCATGCGTATAAGGGTGTCGACGTAGATTTGGCGACGTTTGCGCAAGGGTGTTTGCGTCATCGAACTTGACCCACAGGGCCTTGGTTTCGTGGTTTGGTATTAATCAAATTGACCGACGAACATAGTTATTAAACAATATAAGTTAATTACAAGAAGCTTCTTTGAATAACTATGAAATAATCTATTAACGTCTCAGTATGTCGCGAAGAGCTTTAGTTTAAGCATGATACCGGCTTAAATTCGTTTTAACAAAGTACCTAATAAAACTAGTGGCTCTGTGAGCTGTACAACTCAAAAGCTTCATATAAAATGTATTGACAAAATACTCTGTCTAAGTAGGTACCTATTTAATAATTGAACCTGCTCAAAATTTTCACGAGAATATATAGCTCCGCTCGCTGTTAAAAAATTCACAACTCGGATAATCGATTCGATTAGTATTCCAAGTAAGGCGAGCGTTTTCGAAGGCAGCATTTAATTTAATTTTACGTCACACCTGGCCATAATGCGAGTTTTACTGCACGCTGCGCGTACGGGAAAACTCGCATTGTGGCCAGGTGAAGACGTAAAATTTTGTACGCAACACGGGCGGTAATTCGTAAAGCCCCAGATCGCAGGTGTTTGTGGCCCGAACCGAAGGTGAGGGCCATAAATATGCGCATATTGCATATATATGCATATATTGCGCACAAACACCTGCGACCTGGGGCATTCACTAATTCACCACCGTAGTTACGTTATTTAACTCTTCAAGTGGCAACCACCGGGTACCCGCCACCGGTTGTCATTATCCGTCTAGTGGCGCGGCCATTTTTGTCGAACTACCGTCAAGTGGCTGAGGCCATATGGGTGGTCATGGTGAATTCGGTGCACGTTAGAAAAATGACCATTATTCAAAAAAACATTATGGATGGTTAATTATAAGTTTATTAAAATGGCCTATAACTTTTATGTATATTTTTATCTTGTTATTTATCTGCAATCAGTAATACTATAAGCAAATTGGTTGAAGGCTTCATAGCAAGTCGAGTGTGTCCTCCAGTGAGGGCATCTACTCCATTATATCATCCAACTAGTAGGTTAATATTCTTTTCTTTTGAGCCTCTTTCCATAGTCTCTGGTTGTCAGCTTTACAGCAAGCTCATTCGGATGGCGTATCAGTCTCTCCTTGTATACTTTGGTTGCAACGAGTATTTCTTCCTTCACTGTGTTCATGTCTAGGTACTTGTGGATTTCAGAGTTGGTTGTAAACCACGGAGCATTGCATATGGACCGCAGTATGTTATTCTGCATTCTTTGTAAAATTGAGATGTTGGAGTTACTGGCCCTGCTCCATAGTTGAATACCGTACATCCGAACTGGTTTTAGGATGGATTTGTAGATTAATTGTCCGTAGATAGTTTACTGTTCCTTCGCAGTAACCAGTCTCGGAATCGGAAACGCAGTTCTTCTCTCTTGGTTTTTATGTGATGATTCCAGGTGAGTCTTCGGTCAAGATGTAAACCTAGATATCGAAATTTTATATAATAACGAAGGCCGTTCCATGTATGTCAATTTGGCTAGCTTTGATCAATTTTTAGATATCCATTTTTTTCCATTTTCTGTTATGAAATAACTAGGGTTAGGATTCTGGTGGCAGTTTAGCACAAGTAATGCAGTAGAGTCGCCATTGTATATATATTTATTTGAATAAATGAATAACTGAGCGATAAATCTATATTGCAGTACCGACCGACCAATAATATATCACCTTTGCGTATTATTATATGAACGTGTATAAAGTAAACAATTTAGGTTTGTTGATACATCGCATATTTTACTAGTTACATATTTTATATATGTCACCGTAATATTATAAATGCCGTTAGATTACAATATAACTAGCGAGATTATAAAGTATCGAAAGATTATAATATAATTATAAACTAGATAGATTAGAATAGATTATAATATAATTATAATTATAAACTATCGAAAGATAATAAGGCAAATTAAATTCCGTCGACGTGAAACCGTCAAATTGTAAATGAGGGCTCATATTGTTAGTTTTCCGCTCTTTTATAAAAAAAATATCTCGAAGACGAAAGCGGGAGCAATGCTCCCGCTTCCGTCTTCTAACCTATCCGCCGTCCGAGTCGGTTTTGCCACTGGGCCCCTGTTCCCTACTGCCTACGATACACCATCAGATAGCCATTTGACAATTTGACGGTTTCTACTCGACAGATTATAATCTTACGAAAAATAATGCGTTAAATTGTAAATAGTTACGGAAGTTCACAATTTTTCGACATTTTATAATATCGCCAGTGAGATTATGAACTGACGGTGTTCACAATGTTACGGTGACATATACATTTTTGACTACAACTGCAATGCATTAATTACTGAAAATAATAATGATGATTTTACTATCGAACATTTAAATAAATTTTACTTGTTTCCTAAAATGTTTATGTATTCAATTGCTTTAACAACTGGCAACTGGAATTAAAGTTTCAAAATCATGTATATTATCTTCTATGTTAAACGGCTGTCAAGATTATGTAAAATATAATATACTATGGCAATTTTTCCGTATTAGCTGGCGTTTTACGGTTTCTCAACTTGTAAAAAATCCATACCTGCATGAAACCAACAAATTTAATTTCACATTATTGGTTTATCAATCATTTATTCATTCAATCAAAAAATATATAACAACGACTCCATTGCTCTTTGTTTACCCCGATGCCATCAAACATCCCAAGTCTAGAAATAACTATAACTATGGAATAAAACAGTTAATTGTAGAAAATACAAGTTTATCTACAAGTATATACATTTATTTACACTTTTATATATTTTTATTGTCTCTCGCCTTAGAATATTATTACACTACGAGGTTTTCAAAAACTGACACACGCACGGTCAAACATTTCTCTTAGGAATTTCTACCTAATGGAATTTCTTTGAAAGCGTTGTCGCGATCAATATTATACGCAATCCTTATCTATTCACGAATGCATCTTGCAAGAGAGAACAAGCCAGGTATTGATTTAGTTGGTAATTTTTTGAATAAATACGAAACTATACGAAGAACTATACGACGGGTTTTTGACTTCGCCGGGTGGCCGTCGAGCGCCATTTGACGGATAATAGCAATATGGCGGTTGCCACTTGAAGAGTTAAGTAGACTTAGGTATACCTACACTTAAAAATATTCAGCCTTTCAAACCCCAATGGGTTTGAAAGGCTGATTGACTCTTCAGCTTATGTCAATACATACAGCTTATGAACAGACTATTCATGGTGACCCATATCCGTATATCAGATAAGCTTGGGTTCCGAATTGATGGGCTGGTATTCACGACACTTACAATCAACTCGTTTTAAGACGACCAGTATGGGTTAGACCCCTGATTACTCAGTTGTTACGAATTTCGCAGGAAAGCTTTAAGATGGTTATAGTTTTGTGTTAAATAAAGAAAGTATGCTAATCGCTTCTTTATGTGAGCCTTCCCAAACCTCATGGAGATTATTCTAATTTATGGTAATACGTCCGCTTATCGAGAGTTGGGCTTTTACTTGGTTTTTGGGGATTTTTTATGGCACCATCCCTTGGTAATGCAAAAAGTCGTGAAGGTAGTAGTCAATTTTGTAATCGAAATGAAGTTGAAACATAGTGCAAGTCAGATATTGCAAGTATCGACTTAATACTTGGACAAGTAACATTTGAATAGCCTCATTTAAATTCCGCTTCAACTTTAACCAACGAAGACGATCTTATCGCATCAGTTCCATTAACTAAAGCTAAAGCTCTTTAAGTCTTTAGTCATTCAATCTGTACAATCTACAACAAAAAGTTTGTTGTTATCGCCTCTATTTCAAAGACGATAGGGCTCAGAATATACTGTCTAGATAGGCTGTACGTTCTGTATTGTCAACTAGATTGGCACCAATTTCACGGACCTTGGCCTACATTAAACTAATTCACTGCACCATCCTAATTCAACTCACCTCGCCCAAAGGCTGTGAAAATGCGATACACTTACTATTGACGAAATATTCGTGATGATGGTTATTTGTTTTGTTATTTTGTGGTTATTTTATTATCGTGTAGTTTATGTGTAAGTACCTCACCAAAATGTCATTGTAACATAAGGTCAAGGCATTGAGAAATACATAGTAAAATGTTAGCAATATAAATGAATGATCCTATTTTCTTTTACTAAATTATTCTATTGAGGTAACTGAAACTATTTTCACTTTTTAAATTACAGACTTTGATACTTTAAATTGTTTTTTATATGCCGCTAAATGTCTCTCGTTTATTGGTTTGGTATTCATTATATCTATTGACGTTTTATGGACTTCTTAATATACCTGAACTTTACTTCAAAACTAACATCGTTTGAAGAATCTTGGTTTCTATTCGATTAATTGTCTTGTCTAAATGCTTGTTTCGTTTCATTTTATGAGACGAATGCTGAAATAGCCAATAAATTGAACCTAGATTGCTTTTGTTAAATTTGAAAGCTTGACATTTGGGAATGTTTAAACTATTAATATTTAATATCATAAAATGAGGAATTAGCATGTTCATAAATAACCAAGACAGCTTTATGATAATGATTGGAGTTATTCATTAATTATCGGATACAGCCACAATTATACCTACTTCGATTATTAAAATTAAGGTAAAGGTGTTCACTGATGATGCTCATTACTAGTTAGATCAACATTACTCCGAATTAAAAAAAAAATTGGCCCAAGGGGTTACTACAGATGCTCTAAGGAAGCGTCCTTTTAAATAGTTGTCCCTGTTACAGGCCACACAACACATGTATAACATGTGTAAAACATATCGTATATATATATGACGACCGGTTAGCCTAGTTGGTAGTGACGCTGCCTACGAAGCTGAAGGTCCTGGGTTCGAATCTCGGTAAGGGCAAATATTTGTGTGATGAGCATGAATGTTTGTTTCTAAGTCATGGATATTTTCTATGTATTTAAGTATTTATATCTATTATATATATCCTCGTCTAGTACCCATAACACAAGCCTTACTGAGCTTACTATAGGACTAGGTCGATTTGTTTATTTATTTATATTTATTTTTTTATTTATTTTATTTATATATATATGTGTATGTTTCTGAACATATGTTTTGTACAGTAACACAAATAAGTATATTATGTTTATTTACAAAATTCACCAGCTGGTCGAGTGTGCAACGTCTCATACGTACGTTAGGTGGACATACATTTTATTTATTGTATGAGAAAGTGACAAGTGAGTTGTCCTAACGCTCATTTAAAAAGTTAGGCAATTAACTACATAAAACTCGTCAGGATAATAACCCTCTCACGACGGAAGGTAGGTCGGTAATTTTCTGATTAATTTTGTGTCATTTTCTGATTATTTGTCATCAGCGACATCGTATTAACATCTATATAAACATTATTTATCTATCTTTCAAAACAATCCATACATTGTCGTCGTTCCAAATTTCAACTTTCCCGCAGTGCCGGCGCCTTCCAAGCGAATCGCGTATTTGGCAATGAATGGGTTAAGGATTAAAACTGTGTTAAAATAATAAGTGTGTTTAGTATAGATTATCTACAATTCATGTCAGCTTTAATGTCACCCACCCTCCAATACCTTTCATATTCCTATTCCTGGAAAACGCGGGTAGAATGAAGACATCAACTGACATCGCTGTCAATCAACCAGTTCAGCTCTAGATACGGTTCGGGTCGGTCAATGTCGAGTACTATCTCCATTCCGTCACTCGCCAAAGGCTTCGAACTAACCATTTTATACCTATCGACGTTATAATTTAATCGGCACATCAACGCAGAAGTTTTAAGAAGAGAAGTGCGTAAGACCGGCAGCCTTAACATCTTGCAGCCAGCGCTACGTTTGAACCAGGTACGCGTTTTCCACCACTTTCCCTTTTTGCCACTTCATTCCTGGTCCTTCGCCCCAAATATTAATTACAAGGTGACATCATCTCTTATTTCCAAATTCATTATTTGCAAATCATCTCATTTTTGGTAATTCATCGTTACATTTTATTAATTTCCGTAGGTAGATTCTTAACTTTGCAACCATAGACAAAACCGGTAAACTATCATCCCTAGTCATCCGACTTGCTGGATGACATTCTATCCAACTTACGACTGGTGCGTGTGCATAGGCCTTAAATCATTACGCTTGCAACACTGACATTCTTAACGTCAGTTGTCATTGTCATATTAAATTTCAAGTTGAGGGACATAACCTCTGGGATTAATATTATTCTGTTTGTTTACGTACGGAATAATGCCGGATAAACTTAAACAAGCAGATAAGTTGGATGCGTATAATGCCCCCATAGATTCCTTTGGTGATTCACAGCAGAAAACTAGTTTTATTGCTATGAATGTTCAAGGTAATTTCATGACAACATTGTATAACTTAGCGGCAGACATTAGCGGCTCGTCTCGTAAGGATCCGATGCGCGTAGCGAGCTTCAAGGCTCGATATAGGGATATAGATAACATTCGTGATCGGTTTCAGGAGGCTTACAATGTGTTCATGGCAAATTGCGAAGATTTAAGCGTTCGTTCTAATGTTGACGCATTGTTCAATAAATTCTACGAAATGTACTATTCCGTTCAAGTGTTACAAGAATCTATCATAACAACAACGCCAAGTTGTTCACAGTCAAACCAGGTTTGTTTACCTAAAATTCAATTGTCACACTTTTCTGGTATGTACACAGAATGGCCAAATTTTATTGCTATGTATGATAGTCTTATTCACAATAATGCAGAGCTATCACCTGTTCAGAAAATGCACTACCTGCTTAGTGTTTTAGAAAAGGAACCATTGAGTTTAGTTAGACATTTTAGAGCTTTCCGGGGAAAACTACACTATTGCATATAGGCTTTTGAAGGGAAGGTATGAGAACAAAAGGCTCATAGCTGATAAACATTTGGAGGCCATTTTATCCTTGAGTAACCAACAAAATCAAACTAGTTTACGCAAGTTTGTAAATTCACTGAAAGAAAACACTCAGGCATTGCAAGCGCTAGGGTTTGACATTAAGGCATGGAGCTTTATATTGCTTCATATTGTTCTGCGGAAGCTTCCGGTGGAGCTGCGTGGTAAGTTCGAAGTGAACCACAGCAGTACTCCAAATGACATTCCAACATTTGAAAACCTTCTCGGCTTCCTGGACATTCATCTTCGGGTGTTGGAAACTGTCAGCGGGTCAAAGACCCCGGCTACCGCAGCACTAAATAATCAACCTAAGCTGACATTCACCGTTAATTCTCTGAAATGTGTATGCTGTAATGGTGAGCATGTACTTTATACATGTGACAAATTTAATAATATGACACCAGCAAAGCGTAGGGAATTTGTCACAATTCAACATTTATGTTATAACTGTCTGCGGACACATTCAGTGAACAAGTGTCAGTCTAAAAGTAGGTGTCAAATATGCAATGGTCGTCATCATTCTAAATTACATATCGATCACCTGAAGGAAGAGGCTGCACAGCCATCTGCATCATCACCTGCTCTAACTCCTGCTCCGGCACCAAAGCCTTCTTGCTCTGAGGCTGCACATACAACCTTAAGTTCTGCTGTTCAACCTTTTCACAGTCATGGTATTCGCAGTGAATCTACCATGATGTTGGGCACGGCTTTGGTCGGTCTACAGGATATCAATGGGCACCTGCACACTGTAAGGGCTCTACTAGACTGCGGGTCCCAAGTATCAATCATCACGGAAAACTTAGCTCAGAAGTTGCGTCTTCCACGCTCAACTTCTGGCTTATTATATGGTTTAGGAGGTTCAAATGCTCAGCATACCAGTGGCAGCATAGAATGCTCAATAAGTTCTTTGGTCGACTCATCTCAGCCTGCCTTGGTGACATCTGCGGTTATTCTTAAGCGCATAACAGGGAACCTTCCTAGCATTCAGGTATCTCCGTCAGTCCTGGGAATGTGTAAGGACATTTCACTAGCCGATTCGAAATGTACCATTCCAGGCCCCATTGACCTTCTCATAGGTGTAGACCTCTATGATAAAGTTTTTGATGGGAGGAGATTACAGCTGGGTACCGGTCTACCCACTGCATACGCGTCAATATTTGGTTGGGTTTTGATGGGCGCAGCTCCCATCGAATTTGCTGTTTCTAACAACATTGTGGCTCTACATTGTTCAACCAATTTGGAATCTACCCTAAATAAATTTTGGGAGGTGGAAGAGGCTCCCATAAAAATTGCACAGGATCCAGAGGATCTTCAATGTGAAAGGCACTTTGTAGAGACCCACACCCGCGACGAGACTGGGCGATATATCGTACGGCTGCCTTTTAAGACTGAGTGTAAGCCCTTGGGTGACACACGCAACAACGCACTCAAGCGGTTTCACAACTTGGAGCGCAAGCTTCTCAAGGACCCAAAATTAAAGAGCATGTACGCGGTATTCATGGCAGACTATCTTGAATCGTGTCACATGCGACCTACTGCTGGTACCCCATCCAGGAGTAGGTACTGGATCCCTCATCATGGCGTTCTTAAGGAAAGCAGCAGCACTACGAAGCTTCGAGCTGTCTTCGACGCCTCTGCCACCAGTAGCACTGGGGTATCGTTGAATCAGGTTCTGATGCCAGGTCCTAAACTCCAGCAGAATATAGAGGATATTATCTTACGTTTCAGAACTCACGCCATCGTCTTCACGAGCGACATCAAACAGATGTATCGTCAGGTTCGGATGCATGATGATGACTGCAAGTTCCAAACTATATTCTGGAGAGAATCGCCTGATAAACCACTCCAGCAGTTCGAGCTTACCACTGTCACATACGGCGTCTCAAGCGCAGCGTATCTGGCCATGCGCGTCATACACGAGCTAGCTATCATCAACAAGGACTCGTACCCCGCGGCGGCTCGCGTTTTACAGGAAGACACGTTCGTTGACGACGTCATCAGCGGGAGCCAAGACGTAGAGTCGGCTAAGGAGCTGCAAAGGCAGATCGTTGATGTGCTGGCCCAAGGAGGTTTTCAACTAAGGAAGTGGGCAAGCAACAGCAAGGCCATCTTGGAAGACTATCCTTCTGATCACCTCGAAACGCCGTTTCGGTTCGAAGAAGGGGACAACATCTTCAAGATTTTAGGAGTCGAATGGAGTTCCAGTACGGACAGCTTTGTGTACCGCGTATCGAAGCTCGGAAAATGCTACACCAAACGTGACATTCTTTCCAACATCGCTCGGCTCTACGACCCGTGCGGATATCTGGCTCCTATTACCTTCTACGCCAAGGTAATCATGCAGCGTCTATGGGCAATGGAACTATCGTGGGATGATCCACTTCCCGAGGAAGCAACTCAAGCTTGGGATGCATTCCTGGATGGATTCCATCTTTTAAATATTCCCAAGATACCCAGATTCATCTTGAGTAGTCAACCGGCTCGCTGTGATCTCGTGGGGTTCAGCGACGCATCAGAACGTGGCTACGCTGCCGTTGTTTACTTTAGGGTGGTCGACTCTACTGGAGAAGTTGGAGTGCATTTGCTACTTTCCAAATCTAGAGTCGCGCCAATAAAACAGAAACTCACCATTCCACGGCTCGAGCTTTCAGGAGCCGTGCTTCTCGCTCGCCTACTCAGTCACGTTACGCAGGTATTGGAAGGCAAGGTTGTCATCACTGACACGTTAGCTTGGTGCGACTCTAGCATCGTCTTGGCGTGGCTCAGCACTCCGCCTCACAAATTACAGACATTCGAGGCGAACAGGGTATCTCAGGTTCAAGGTCTTGTCCCCTCCGTCATCTGGCGTTACGTGCCCTCCGCGCTCAATCCCGCAGATTGCGCGAGTAGAGGCTTGCTACCCCAGGACCTCGCTAACCATGTGCTATGGTGGTCACCTCCATGGTTAAAACAGGACCCTGTCTCTTGGCCCTCTCAACCTCAACCCGCATGTAATGATCTCCCTGGACTCAAGCCTCCAGCAGCATCGTCGTTCAATGTTTTCGACGCCGTCGCAGAACCCTCTACTTCGTGCTTTATCGTTCTTTATAGCTCGCTCTCGAAGGTACAGAGGGTACTAGCGTGGTCATTACGGTTTGTACACAACAGCCGGAATCCCACCAACAAAGTCTCAGGTCCTCTTAGCGCTCCAGAGCTCAACGCAGCACTGCATAGAGCCATCAGATTGGCACAAGAGGAGTCCTTTGCCGAGCAACTGAAGTGCATTCGGGATAAACGTGCTCTAAAACTTCCGTTCGCACGTCTTCATCCATTTGTGGACTCTTCAGGTCTTCTGCGCGTTGGCGGTCGACTTAGACACTCCAATCTATCATACTGTGCAAGGCATCCACTTCTTTTACCGAAGCGGCATCATATCACGGATTTAATCATCGATTACTATCATCAGGTCCACCTCCACGTGGGACCTAATGACCTCATCAACATACTCCACCAGCGATACTGGATTTTATCCGCTCGGCGCGTCGTTCGACATCGAGTCTTCTTATGTCTTAGGTGTCAACGCTTAAAGACAAGACCCTTAGAGCCCTTTATGGGCAATCTCCCACCGAGTCGCGTGCGAGAGGCAAGACCCTTTATCAAGGTTGGGATCGATTTCGCAGGTCCATTCATCATTAAAACGTCCAACCTGCGCAAGGCTAAAATCGTCAAGGCCTACCTCTGCGTTTTCATATGCTTATCCGTAAAGGCTGTTCACTTGGAAGTTACTTCCGATTTATCGACCAACTCCTTCATGGCCGCCTTTGATAGGTTCGTCTCTAGGAGAGGAATGGTGTCCGACGTCTATACGGACTGTGGAAAGAATTTCCAAGGAGCCAAACGACATCTTAGCGAGGTAGACGCTTTCCTATACCAAAATAAGTCTGGTTTGACTGACGCTCTCGCAAGAGTCAGCGTCAACTGGCACATGAACCCGCCCTATGCGCCCCATATGGGAGGGCTTTGGGAAATCACCGTAAAGTCTGCCAAGCAGCTCTTAAAACGTACAATCGGGGAACAAGTACTCACCTTCGAAGAATTGACCACAATCTTCGCCAAGGTCGAGGCAGTACTCAACTCCAGGCCTCTGTGTCCAATGTCGAACGATCCAAACGACCTTGAAACACTGACGCCTGGTCATTTCATTATCGGGCATCCACTTGTAAGCTTGCCTGAATACGATTTCGACCATACTCCGATGTCCCGGCTCAATCGTTGGCAACTCGTTCAACAGGTTTCTCAGCACTTTTGGCGCCGGTGGCAGCATGAATACTTGCACACCCTTCAACAACGCACAAAATGGTGCAAGGACGTCCCCAACCTCCAAATCGGAGACCTCGTCCTTATTAAGGAGGACAATTTGCCACCCCTTCAATGGCGAAAGGCGCGAGTATCCAAGCTTCACCCCGGTGCAGATGGCGTTGTTCGCGTGGTAGAGCTTAAAACTAGTTCCGGAACTTGTCTAAGATCAGTAGCTAAGGTCTGCCCTTTACCGAATTTAGACTCCTAAACGAGAAAAAAAAAACGCTATTTAACTTAGTTTAAGGTTCACTATCATTACTATTATTATTTTTTACTTAAATATATAAGAAAATCATCTTGCTTTTCAGTAATTTCAAGCAATTGCAAATCATCTAAAGAGCTTAGTAGCTCTTTGGGGGGCGGTTATGTTTAGTATAGATTATCTACAATTCATGTCAGCTTTAATGTCACCCACCCTCCAATACCTTTCATATTCCTATTCCTGGAAAACGCGGGTAGAATGAAGACATCAACTGACATCGCTGTCAATCAACCAGTTCAGCTCTAGATACGGTTCGGGTCGGTCAATGTCGAGTACTATCTCCATTCCGTCACTCGCCAAAGGCTTCGAACTAACCATTTTATACCTATCGACGTTATAATTTAATCGGCACATCAACGCAGAAGTTTTAAGAAGAGAAGTGCGTAAGACCGGCAGCCTTAACATCTTGCAGCCAGCGCTACGTTTGAACCAGGTACGCGTTTTCCACCACTTTCCCTTTTTGCCACTTCAAAGTGTAATAGATTAAAGTCACCCAAAGAGCACCCAGCACATCGGAATAGTTTCCAAAAGCTTTTAAAACTGTGGGTATAAATAATGTGGAACAATAGCCGGAAGGCGGTGGGGTGGTTGCCCCCAATCCGTTATCTCAGTCGGACATTGGCACGCGTCCAGCCTGCAATCTCGCCCCGTGACTAGGGTAACGAAAAACGCGACTTCCCTGTGACTTTCGACCATATTACTCATTTTTTGTTGCTCTTTTCTGAGCATGCTTGCACTCTGTACTATACCTAAACACCCGTACCTACACTTATTCGTAATTATACGTAGGAAGTATCTGGAGCGGGGAAATTCTCTTTTTGTTTCATCATCATTAATTTAAGAGTTATCCTCTTGGCGGTGGAGTATTTTCCATTTCTCTCTGTCGTACGCCAGCCCTTTGATTTGTTGATACGACACGACACCAGCTTTTTCCTTTATTTGGTCTATATAACTACGTCGTGGTCTTCCCCTGCCCCTCCTTCCTTCTATCTTTCCTTCCATTATGGTTTTAAAGAAGTTGTCGTGCCGTATCAAATGACCAATCATTTTCCCCCTTCTAGTGCTGATGGTGTTCAAAATCGATCTCTTCTCTTTTACCCTTCTCAAAACGTCCTCATTTGTTACTCTATCAGTCCAGCATATACCTTCCATCCGTCTCCAGCACCACATTTCAAACGCTTCCAGTCTTTCCTGGTCCCTTTGTGTCATTGTCCACGTTTCGCTGCCATAAAGGGCAATACTCCAAATGTACACTTTTATTAGCAACTTTTTGCTCTTAAGAGTTGCCTCTTTTGGTTAAAAGCTTTTTTCGCCATGGCTACACTAGCGACAATGTCTGGTGTGCATCTGGAGTCTCTTGTTATCAGACTGCCTAGGTATTTAAAACTATCGACACGTTGTATGGGTATATTGTTTACAACTATTGGTGGGTGGTGTGAATTGTGTTTTGCGGTGTTCAGCGTTTTCGTCTTCATTCCCCAAACCCAATTTGTTGAAAGTTGTATCTATAATTGAAATTAATTGCGTCAACTGATCTGGTGTTTCTGCAAATGCTGCGATGTCGTCTGCAAATCGAATAAACTGTATTTTCTCCCCATTAATTTTGATCCCTTCCTTACCAGTTTCTCTGATTTTTCTTATTGCATATTCTATGTATATATTAAAGATTAGCGGTGAAAGTGGACACCCTTGTCTGACGCCCTGCCTAATTCTTGCAGTCCCGCTTTCATCTCCCATCTCCATCCAAGCTTCCTGTTCCTTGTATAATTGAAAAATAACTCTCCTGTCTCTAAAATCTAGTCCGGCTTCTCTCAAAATACCCATCATTTGCCTCCAGTTCACTTTATCAAATGCCTTCTCTAGGTCTATAAATGCGATATGAGTTTCAAGGCCAAGATCTAGGCGCTTATCTACGGCTAATCTAAGAGCGAGTATTGCTTCCCTGGTACTTTTGCTTTCTCTAAACCCATACTGGTCTGGACCTATATAATTTTCTGATATGGGTCTGATCCTGTTTTGAATTATTTTCAAAAGAATTTTACTCGCTTGTGAAACTAAACTAAGTGTTCTATGCTCTTCACAGAGAAGAGTGTTATGTTTCTTAGGTAAAGCTACAATTTTATTTACTTTAAAATCTTTTGGAATTTGACCAGTTGAATGAATTTGTTTAGTAATTAAGAATATTTCACCAATGACTGGTTCACAATTTGCATACTTAACTGACTCAATATAGATATCGTCAATACCAGCAACTTTACCATTTTGGATTCTATTGAGTGCACTGTCAAATTCTTCTCTCAGTATTTCTGGCCCCAATTCATCCACTGATACCAATTCTTCCCGCTCTATATCGCCTTCTGCCATCTCTTCGCCATTGTACAAAGCCTCTAAATACGTTACCCATCTGCTGACTATTCTATGTTATTAAAAAGAATTTGCCCTTTTTCATCTGCTATTACTGTGCTTCTACTTTTATGCTCCTTATGCATGTTCCGTATAATACTGTATGCCTGGTCTAACTTCCCCTCACTCATTAGTTTTTCTATTGCCTCACAAGATTCAACCACATCTTTTTCTTTTTCTTTTCTACATTTTAATGTTATTTGATTGGTCAGTTTTTTGTATTTTTTTATACTACCATCATCGGGTTTATTTCTATAATTTCTTCTTTTCTTTTTGTTTACGTGGTCAAAATAATGGACGGAATATCCTCTGTGACACAGTATGCTTTTTTTCTACAGTCGTAATACGTGACTAAAAGCCCCGATACGCTCGCACCCCGTACCATATCCTCTCGTTTACCTCCATTCACGTACACACACCCGTACCGTACCTACACTTAGTAGTAATTAGGAAGTATCTGGAGCGGGAAGATTCTCTTGTTGCTTATGTGGTCAAATTATGGACGGAATATCCTCTGTGACTCAATTTTTACAGTATGCTTTTTTTCTAAAGTCGTAATACGTGACTAAAAGCCCCGATACGCTCGCACTCCGTACCATATCCTCTCCTTTACCTCCATTCAGCTACACATCCGTACCTACACTTGGTCGTAATTAGGAAGTATCTGGGGCGGGAAGATTCTCTTGCTTGATGCTTACGCGGTCAAAAATAATAGACGGAATGTCCTCTGTAACACTATTTCCGCAGCATACTTTTTTGCTACGATCATAATTTGTGCCTAAAAGCCCCGATACGCTCGCAACCCGTACCATATCCTCTCCTTTACATCCATTCACCTACACACACCCGTACCTACACTTAGTCGTAATTAGGAAGTATCTGGAGCGGGAAAATTCTCTTGTTGCTTACGTAGTAACGCGACGCGGTGGGTGCCAAAAACACTGCTTACAGAGTTTCGGCTTACATGTTTGTCGGATTTCATTACTGGGATCTAAACTACGTTGTGTTCACTTAATTCGTACTTATGTAATTATGTAAATTAAAAGTGGCAATCGCCAAGTTCGACTTGGAAAATAACCAACTGTCTTTAAGGTTTTACATGTATATACTTACAATATCTAGAATTGGCTTCAAGTACCTATAATAATATTATAGATCAAGGGTTCTCTTACTTTCGGATAGACGATTCCAAAAAAAATACCGTCTAATACTTGATACGTATGCACAATGTACATATACAAGTATATACCTACGCAAGATTATTAGTCCCAATCTTTGGAATCAAATATTAGGCTTTCTTTCTCAGAAGTACCTAAAGCTTACAACGGTCCTGCAAAGCTTTCAAACGACGCAAAAACTTGTCTTCTTTCGTTTATTCCCTGTTTATCGAACCTTAGACACTTGCGAATGGACCCACATTCACCGGCACACACTAGCCTAATCACGTTGTCTACGCAATTCGAAACCCCCATTACCGAGGCGGAACTAAAGGCGTCTCATGCATCTTCGCCGCGGGCGTCGGCCGGGCGCGTGATAGCTCAGCGCTGAAGAACAATTTGGTTCGACACTTTAACACTACGGTGGCAAACAAGCATACGGCCTGCCTGAAGGTAAGCAGACACCCTCTGAAGAATAACAAGCGCGCTTCCGACCCGTTATTGATTTGAAAAATTGTTGAGTCGACACTATTGACAGCTAGATACAAATTATGGGCCCACATTCTCAACACGGCGCATCCACGGGAGCTCTGGCGACCTTCCCACAACCAGCAACGCGACACCAAACACCCACAAAGCAAGTTGTTGTATTAGGTAGGGCTGCGGCTTTTTGGAAGGAGGTACTTCCCCAGTTGGGCATGGGGTGCTCCAAATAAGACTGACATAATATGAAATTCCGCTGTGCTCTTCCTCTCCTCAACGCTAGGCTAGTCTGATTCCCGGTTCAGATTCGCTGACACGGTTTAGAGGTACAAGACAGTTTGAGTACTTTGTCTATTTCAAATACAACAAATACAATATAAAACGTTTGCTGCATTCTTAACGTGACAAGGCACGGGATCCAGAAAACTGACGTTTGAAAAGACATGATAAATAACGCGCCCTATAATTGAAATCAATATGCGAAATATCGAATCAAATTCATCTCCTGATATTCATGTTTACCGAAAACTAACCTGCAATAAACCAGTGTAAGTTTGACCTATGATTACGCATAGTTGTCACGAATATGGGGATCAAGTCATGTAGGAAATGGGAACGAATGGGGAGGTGAGCCGAGACGGGATGTGAATCGCCCCCTAGTATGCTTTCGAGTGGCTTTGCGGAGCATATCAATACAGGGTGCTACGAGCTTCGGGCTCTACATTGAAGGATCGATTATACTACACTTTCACGGGACTATTTACGTCTGTTCTATATCTCGTAGTTACTGTTGCATATTATGTTGATATGTAATGGGATATGCAACAGGACTTATTAGTATCATTACATAAAAGACATGTATTGGACGCAATATGCAAATGTGTTGTGGCACGACCGCTGTCCGCTACCACAGATTATATACACTGTAATCACAGAATAATGAATAGTACCTAAAGATACCGAAGGTCCTAAGTGATGACATCAGCTGTTTTTTTTTTTTTGCAATACTTAGATTGTCTATAAAGTGCGATAGGGTTGTTAACGTACCACATAACTAAACATCCACAATGATAACTATTTTAGTACCTATGTTTGTTATAGAAATGATCATCAAATTTTGGAAACAATAATATGATTTGATAATAAAATAATACAATAGCCGGGTAGTCAGGATTTTAAAAAAAATACTTGAATGGGTGAGGAGCAAATTCTTGTCCAGTAAGGCTAACGCCTGTACGCTTACCATGAGTTTGACAATGACGGCTTACGCTAACGAGTATCGAGTTTTCTATCTGTGCATCTCTATTGCACTTTGACAGTACGAGCGGGATGCACAGATAGTAAACTCGATACTCGTTAGCGTAAGCCGTCATTGTCAAACTCACGGTAAGCGTACTGGTTAGTCAGTATTAGTTGGCCATATAAACTGAAGAAGTGAACAAAGTTCTGTTGTGACACAAAGGCCATAGAATTGTATGGTTAATTTTCGTTTCACAACGAAACTTTTCATAGAAAGTTTAATTGGGTGACTTAAGCTGGCCAATAATTTGGTACTTACACTACAATACAATACAATACAAATATTCTTTATTGCTCACCAGACATAGTAAAAAAATAAAAAAGAGGTAAGTTAAACATAAACAATGGTAGACAACAGGCGGTCTTATCGCTAAAAAGCGATCTCTTCCAGACAACCTTTGGGTGGTGGAGACGATGCAAGAAAAGATAAGATTTGAGTAGGTGAAAACAGAAAATAAGAACAACTTAACTATAAGAAAGACTATACACTTACATAAATACATATATATATAAACCTACATACACATACAATAACTAAATGTCATAGAAACAGTATCACTTACAGCCGAAAACAAACAGCACACACCAAGTAGGAATGACTAGTTACGGAAGAGATAAATAGTAATCCTTAAGTCGAGTTTTAAAAATGGGAAGAGACTTAGCACGTTTAATCTCAATAGGCAAAGAATTCCACAATCAAACAGCTCGAAAAGTAAAAGAATTGTTGTAAAATTTAGAGTTTGATTGAGGAACCCTCAGAAGCAACATCTGAGCACACCTTGCAGAAGAAAGAAATTTAAAGCGTTCCTTTAGGTAGCGGGGGGTTGCAGGGTTAAAAAGAATTCCATAAAGGTGGGCGAGAATGTGAGAGTTACGTCTGTATCGGATAGGAAGCCACTTGAGTTGCGAACGGAAACTGGATACGTGGTCATATTTGCGTAACCCAAATATGAACCTGTCTGATACATAAGTTTTGAATACGCTCAAGCTTGTTAAGTTGCTCCTCAGAGAGATCAATATAGGACACGTCAGCATAATCCAAAATAGGGAGGAGAAGCGATTGAGCAAGCGCAACTTTGGTAGCAATGGGAAGGAAATTACGAAGCCTTCTCAAAGAACCCACAGCTGCAAACATCTTCCTGCTAACCTCATTCATCTGTGGTACCCACGAAAGAGTGCGGTCCAAGATAACGCCAAGGTTCTTAACTTGCAGAGAGTACGGAATCAAAACGCCATCAAACAAAATCGGTGGGAGATTAGCATAGTCAACTTCAGAAATCATCTTAGCACTACCAATGATGATAGCCTGGGTCTTTGCTGGGTTAACATTGAGACCATAACTACTACTCCAATCTGAAATGCGTACTAGGTCGGAATTCGTAGCTGAGATGACTAATGGCAGATCGCTGACCTGAGCCTGGGAATAAATTTGAAGGTCATCGGCATAAAGGTGATATGATGATGATAGATTACGAGTAATGGAATTTATGAAAACGGAAAATAAAAGTGGAGATAACACGCCGCCCTGCGGAACGCCGGCTAACGTGCTACACCATGCGGAGCGAGAAGTATCCACCTTTATACGCTGCCGACGACCAGTTAAATAGCTATGAAACCAATCAATTACCGCAGGAGATATGTTATAACTACTTACCATACAGGTTAAGTTTATAAAAAACAGTACATATTCTGCAATGGGATTACTTATTTTGTCATGTTAGCAAGATAGATGGAACGGTGTGTGATCCATGTGGATCTATGAAATTATGTTGCTACTGCGTAAAACGGAACGTATATACATATAAAACGTCATTGTATGCGATACGCTATAAAGCCCTTGGTATACCTCCATGCACAGTAGGTTACCATAGACAAACGTCGTTTCGCGCCAAATTGACAGTGGGATAGGCCTGCTAGAACTGTGACATATGTCACTGTTACAACCAGAATTCGTGTAATGTTTCTGATGTACAGTCAGCATCAAAAGTAACTGGACAAACGAAGACTTCAAAAGTCTTTATCAAAAGGGAATAAGAGCTTTTGAAGACGTCAATTGCGCAGTTTACTTTTGATGCTGTCTGTACAGAAACATTACACGAATTCCGTTCTGTACGTCCATATTCAGCGTAATAGGTAGCTTGCCGAGTAGCTTGCCGAGGACAGTAATGTGTGAATCGTTTAAAAATGCCTACTTATGTAATTCATTTCTATATGTATTGTTGCAACTCTCTGTTTATTCAACGCTAGACCTAAACTCAGAATTAGCTACATAATTGTTTGAACGGATCTATCATGATAGTGTTTTATTTATATTATATTTCCGGTGTTTCGCACCTCACGAACCTCGTTTGATGCTGTTGCTTAATATCCAAACCTATACAAAAATTTAAGTAGGTACCCAAACCTATTTAAACAAGCATTTGTTTTCGCCAATAGTCTAACAAAATGGATTCGCAATGCAGAAATTGCAGGGTAATGTGGTGTTTTGGCTGCATCGCCACCGTTAGGCACTCGACTGCGCCGATGCAAAATATAGATGTCACAGGGGCTTTCTTTCCTACTTACTTGCAGCCATCTTGTAGCTCTGTGAGCTGTAGAACTAAACATATAATTTTAAAAAAATACAACTGAAAATTCTATATAATTATAAAAATTTAACCTGCTCACAAAAAATCATGAGAATCGGTTGAGACAACCTGTAGAAGATAACAGCCATACGAAATAATTTTGGCCGAAGCTGAACGGCTTCGCTCGCTTGGTCAATTATTACTAGATGGGTTGCGGGTTGCGGGTGTCAATCACGTCCAGAGATTTCAGTGAAATAACATGGGAATAACCTTGTCATAGAGTACCTAGCTTCACGTCGACTGATTAACTAACCAGTTAGCGTGTCCATTCGATATGACATCCACAGCAAGACAAGGTTATATCATATCACTGTTAAACCTCGCAAAGTATCACAGACCTGCGCCCACAGCCCATCGTAAAGCCTGCAACACACTGGCGCGGCCTGGTGGCGGTCAATAGTAAATTTGACAGCTAATAACAAGTTAATTATTTACCGTCGCGGCCAAGCCGCCTCAGTCTGCGAGAGGCTTAAATTGGGCAAGTTTTTGGATTCGAGGCAACGACAGAGTGAAGCGATTTTCGGCACGCATCCTCGCTGGCACTGCGCCAGCAAACTACGCATCCCAACTCTTGACAAGCACATAAATTTACGGATTGATTTCACGTAAAATTTCGGGTGCTTTTAATGGAATTAGTTTTTTTAATTAGTTCACCAAACTATTTACATCATTTAACGACGTGTTTATCTGACGTTTAATGCGAACTTTTTAAACGAATATTAAATACAGTCTGGATGGTTGGTTCAGAAAAATAATAACCTTTAGTTTGACATAATGATGACGTCATCGTATTTATTTGTGAGCAACCGTAAAAATATTTCATCGACACGAAAAATGGACAAACGATCAAGTAAAAGTAGAAATATGTCAGCAGATAGTTTAGAAGAAGATTTTAAAAAGAAAACTTCAATTGCCGACACCGTTTCAGATGAAAATGTCGAAACGGTCGTCGTGCCGTTTTATGAAAAAGACGTTCTCGTGAAGGTACCGAAAGATATTCGGCATATAAAACAAGATAAAAAGAAGCTCATAAATAGGCATCATAAAGATCCACATCCTTCTAGTTACCTCGTTAATAAGAACAAGCAAAGCAAACACTCAAGCACGTACCTAGAGAAGTTTCGAAATCAGTTTCAACCAAATTGTATGGAGAACAAACAGGAGGAGCATGAGATACGTTCCATATCACCTGAAGTTGGGGACACGGACAGAGATAGGAGCAACTGGAGTTTCGGTGAAGAACAGAACAATCCTGTAGAAGAGTTTCGTAATACAGAAGCCTATAACGAAATCTACTACGAGAACCTAATTCAGCGGGAGGCGGCTAACTATTCAGACAACTCTTCAGACGATGGAATATGTTTTAACGATGACGTAGATAGCAAATCTCCACATGATAACCTTAGAAGCGTTTCTGAAGTTTCCCAACCCCGACGTCGTCTCAGGCGCTTTACTGCGGAGCCTGTAGTCAATGTCAAATTAGGAGGTCTGGGCCCCGATGTAGAGATGATCAGGCCTCAGTTAATGAGAGCTAGAAGCCTCCAAAGATACTCAGATAAGATAAGAGCAGCAAACCGTGTCAGCATCTACAAAAAGACTGTCACAGAAACCACTAAACAAAATAATAAAAAGGAATGCGAATTAAAAGTTTCGCAGAAAAAGTCCGCACAAAATACACCAAGACGGTTTGTTGCGGAGGAACAAGTATCGTATTTAGTCAATAAGTCTTCTGAGAATACCGTCAAGATGACTCGAAAAAGTCACAATAAGTCTGCGAATCCCAGCAAAAAATGCGACACGGTGGCCACCGAGGAGCATTCGAAGAACAAGTTGGCATGCAAAAGGAGCACCATGGAAAATAAGCACCTAAAGAAAACCGCGTATTATGAATCTGCTGAGAAATATACAAATGATCCAGTAGAAGTGAGGGTTAAGTCCAGATCTCGCAGTAAGACCATTAAGACAGAGATAAAACCGAAAAACAACGAGGTGCCTCCGATTCATATTAGTTTCTCAGTGAATGTCGAGAATGGGACTGGTGGTGCGTTGAAGAGTCTCGAGGAGAAACACCGTCGCTACCAGGAAATGGTAAAACAGTATAGGAATGATTATTCCTAACTTAATTAATATTTATTTTATGTTCTAATTTAACAAGTATAAATAAATGAAATACATAAACCTTAACCTTAACAGTTTTAATTTAGTAAAGTTGTACAGTCTTAGTAAGTCTGTCATACAATTTACTCGTAAGTATTTAGATCTTTTGGAGATAACGTGGGTACTTACTACCAGGGACAATAGTTAGAGCCACTTTACTAATCATTTTCACTCTCGAACTAACAAAGGTAATGCTTATATTACTTACTTAATTCAGTTGGCGCTACAACCCTTTATGGGTCTCGGCCTCCTCCACAGTCTTCCTCCAGATGTCACGGTGCCTGACGACCTTCTTCCAGTTGCTAAATTTCCCCATCTTCCTGAGATCTTCTTCCACACAATCCATCCAACGTTTCTTAGGCCTACCCTTCGGTATTTTTTGTTGCGGCGTCCACTTTGTCATTATTTTAGCAGCCCTATATTTAATCTGGCATCCTTTCAAGGAGTCCCGCCCATCTGAGCCGCTGCGACTAACAAAACCTGACGATGTTCTCGTGTTTGATGAGTGCATCTAACTCGTGGTTCATGCGTTGACGATAGGTACCATCACGCTCTTTTATGGGGCCAATTGGGCCATAAATCTTTCAGAGGCTCTAGTATAAGTTTTACCGAATCAAAACGATACGACCGCGTTCGCGTTTAGCTGTCAAATCCCATACAAATTGAGGGTAAAACGCAAACGCGATCGTAAAGTTTTGTTTCCGTAAAACTTATACTAGAGCCTCTGAGCACTTTTCTTTCGAACACTGCTAGTTTAAGGTCGTCTCTCTGATGGGTAAGAGTCCAGGTTTCGTAGGCGTACGTCACGAATGGTCTAATGATGGTGCGATTAACAGCTTATACTTAATAGATTACGTAAGATTTTGCTTAAGAAAGATTTTTTACCCACAGTCCTGCTATTAATATATTATTATTGGGTCTTGATATAAATGGAAAACTGATTCTGCTAGTTTTTAATTACCTCAGACGCTATGACAGGCCTGCCATGAATCAATCACCTCACAATGCTTTCCATTAGCGTCTAATTTCAGCTTTTAATTATACTCGAAACTTTCTATCCATTAATACACCATTTTTAAAGCAAGGTCGAAAGGGTATTACACATGGAATGTGGTAATGGTTAGCTATGTAATTAATTTTTGGCGTGTCTAAAATATAAAGTGGCAAAATTTTTTTTTTTTTTCATATGAAATCTTGTACTGCCGACTGTCTTTTTTTCTGGATAATTTTATTATCAACTACAGGTTGAGACGATCCTAATGAGCCCGGATTTGTACTGTGTAATTGAAGAGTTCTTATGACGACCTTCCGTTTCCATCGTCAGTCCAGCTTTAAGGGACGAACACACGGGCGCGCGTCTCTGTGTGACCGGCCGTCCCGCGCGCATCACGCGCTCGTCAAGCGCCGCTACCGCCCCGCTGGCAGTCTGTTCGACCCTTTATGGCACCTACCGTTATTTTACACTTATCAATAACGTACTTTTTGATACTAACTTAAATTAGACTTGTAAGATTTGACCCGAACGTAAAAGGAGCCGATATTTTTCCTTTCCAATTATTTTATTGAATTTTATACAATGAATGCGCTGCGGTAATAGGTAGTTTTTCCCGTGTGGTGGTGGATTAGAATTTCACCACCCCCTTTCTTCCCGTCGTGGGTGTCGTAAAAGTCGACTAAGGCCCACAACATACTTCAACCCTTCTCGGTTGAAGTGTGTTGTGGGCGATGAGCTAGCAACATATCACTGCAATATCACATTTTGTCGATCTTTTACACCGACATTTATGCTAAAAGGTTATATACAAGTGAATAATTAATGTATGATTGCGCATGAAGAAATGATGGCAAAATAATTATTTACCCATTAAAGCTTTATTGCATTGAAGTTCATTATAAATAGTACCTAACAAGATCACAAGAATTTAGGCATGCCTTTAATTCCCTATGTCAGGTACCTAACCTATAATCATCATCCAACACCTATTGAGAAAGTCTCAACACTAACCACAAAGTAACTCAGCCCACTGACCACAACATCTGTTCACAACGTTATTAATAACTGATTACTTGTAAGTAATAGGTGAAGCTATTCCATCCACTATTAGTGCAGTGAAATTGACGATAGGTAGAGCATCGTTCAAAACGTCAAAATTTTTATTTCACACTCTTTTGCACTGGGAATTGAAATAATAAAAGAGACAGCAGGTTGAGGTTTCGAATTTCGAACTGTAGGTATATATTTGTACGATGCGTCGATCGTTAATATTTATGTTAAACTGTATTCAAATTGTTGACGTCCGGTTTAGCCTAATGTAATGGGTGGACTGTGAACCTAGTGGTTGTTATGGGTTAAAACAAATTTCAAATAATTCTTTCCGAGTTATGCTTTCGTGTATTAAGTGCTTATATCTACTAAATATATCGTTGTAAAATACCTATGATACGAGACTTGATGACCTTATTATAAATAGGGCTAGTTAGATTTGTGTAACATCGCCTTATATTTTGTATAATTTAATCAAACCATTCAAAAGGAACAACAATCTCTTCGTTGTATGGTATTTAACTAGTTATGAGCCATAATTCCTATCTTGGATCCCAATTTTACCCAGGAACTAATTTTAACTGAATAGATGCTTTTCAATCCTATGTTACCTTGGTATTTTAAGGTCTGTAGCAATATGCCACAGCGATATACCAGCCTTAGAGACTTCCATAAAATGTGCTTTGTCCATTTCTTACGAACACAATCGTCAAAGTGACAGATAAAAACAAACGAATTTAACGGCATTTTAGTTACAATAAGTTTGTTGAACGTTTATGAATACGGCCGTTAGTGACCAAGACTAGTAATTAACTTGATACAACTTAAAGCGGAATGTTTCGTAAGATGATGTAAAGTTAGCACGCACTATGTAATGTATATAGTAAATACCTGTGCTACTCCTAAGGTCACTTCAAGAACTCGTTAGACCAGAATGTGGAATCTTCTCACAGCAGTTTATTAAGTACTTTGTATTTAATTTCGACATGATGACCAAGCGGTATAATACTCGGATGTACCGCTTAATTTTAAAGAGCCTGCTCACTGAACTATTTATAAACGTATAGGAGTGTTAGATGAGTAATATACTCGATACGGGTCTCTATTGTTTCCCATAAAATTTAAGATCCGATTTGTTCAGTCCATAACGTTTTCCACCATAATTTTTTCTAGTCATATTGTCGAAAGTCATAAAATTTAACGATATACATTGGAGTTCCGATTTTTGCAGGTCATCATTATTGTTAGTCATAAAATTGGTTAGCCATAACGTTCAATGTCCCGGTGGTATGCAATTACATAATGTTACAGGCAATAATCTAGTTTGTAATAATTATTGTAAGGTATTTTTTCGCAAGTCATAATGATTGGTAGTCATCTGATTAGTTAGTCATATCATTCAATTTCACGGTGGTGTCACTCATGTGGAGTGTGTTTATGGGCATAATGTTAAAGCCCATAAACACACTCCCAGAAAAATAATAAAATACATGTTTTTTTTAAACTACCGAACGTTACTGAACGCGTTCTTCCAGACTGCTTTATAACATACCCACATACCCATTAATTATAATTAATATGGGTACTTTGGCAAAAATAAAGAGTGATGCGATTGAAAGATATTTATGCCGCTCACTGTTTTGTATAGTGGTCAGAATACGTTAAAATAAGTATGTTTTGTTTTGAAACTTTTTTCTCTAAAATCAAAAATGGCCGAAATATTTGACCCGAAAGTTAGGAAAAATATGTACTTGTCAACATTTCGATGAATGTTGTGTCATTATTGGTTCTGGCGCTTCGCCGGCCGCTGCCGCGGCACGCTCGCGCGCTTAGGGTCACGGTACAACTAACACTCCTCCTCGCTTCGCTCGTCGTCGTACCTACACCGACCTGCCTTAGAAGTCCAATATCTTGGCCATTTTAATTTCAGAGAAAAGGTTTCATAAAACATGCTTATTTAAACGTATTCTTTACGAAACAGTCATAAACCCTTCGCGCAGTAGTACCTAGTACCCCTTTCAAATGTATGTCTAGAAATATTTCTGAGTAATTATCTATATGACTTTTGATGTTATAGATTTGGTTTCTTAGACGTAATTCACTTTAGGCATTAAAACGATATGAATAGCTATCATTAGTACGTTGAAATATATGCCTTAGAATATATATGAATAATTATCGATAGACCTTTGATCGTTATTATAATAGGTACTTAATATTATGGGTCATTAATGTTAGAACTACAAAACGTTATACTTAACAAAGATTATGACTACTGATGTTTATGTCTATAAATTATATGGATATCAATTTGTGACTATCGAAATTCGGAACAACAAGTTTATGGGAAAACAAAGGGACCCCACTCGATACACATTGTACCTACAGTCGCGTCCGTCACCATGACATAAATACATCACATCACATGCAATGCTAGAATGCACAAAAATATCTGAACACGCCTTAGCGCCTTAACTATAGTAGATTGTATGACAAGGGGCTTAAATAAGCCATATTACATCGAGTTAGTTATTTTCTAGGGGTAATATGGCTTTTAGACCAGTCTTAGACTCTACTTTTCAGTTCGACTGCGAGGTAAATTGTAAAAACAAAGATTATTCGTCCACAATCAATAACAAATTTCATTTTGGTGGCATGGTTTTTTTTTCATAAACTTTTATGTACGCCTCTGACCGTCTATTTATAGGCACATCCGAACGACCGAGCGCGGCGGACAGACGGGGCATAAGATGAAGCGAGTTAGACAGCAGTCTATCCGTCTGTATGCAGTCTATCAGGCTGGAACGTTTGGACGTAGCTATTGACAGTCAGAGACGTTTATTATTTTTAATGATTGTGATTTTGGGACTAAAACAATGTTTGACATGAATTCCGTTTTCTGAGTGATCTATTTCTATACCTAGCTGTAATCTGGTTGGTTGATAGGTACCAAATACAAATATTTCTTGAAAGAGTTGTGATTTAAGAGGTCAACGTCCATGGATTTAAGTTATACAGTGAAGGTCAAATTAAATATTTTACAAATCATAAACATGTATACATATTTTCCCTAGGAGCTAAACTTTAGCCCCGCTTGCTAAGCCTAATGTGACCCAATTTTCGAGCATGAGAAGTGAAAAAGTCGTTTTCGTATATTTGTATAGTCAAGTACAAAAATATGTTCGATTTAATCCTTTCATAAATATGTACCTAGGTACCAAAATCTTAATCCGCTGACATAAGAGCGATGTGACATACCTATTTATAAGTAACTTGTATGCACCCATATATTTACACTTGATTGTAGTACGAGTACTGTATATTATCAGTACGTGTACAACAATAAGAACAACGAGACAAGGCAGAATGTTTCCAAACTTTGCATCTATAACTTTCCCAGCCACGGCCACTCTAAAGTCACCCGAGCATAAAGTATCGTTTTGTACAGCTCGACAACAAACAAGCGTAGGTACATTGATCGCGGGTCCAACCCGGATGAGTCTTCGATAAACACTATTCACGATTTATCTCAACTACCACATCTACTCTACAAGTGATCTTTATACTGAGATTTATAGCAACTGCACGTAATCCAACTTACATTATTTCGCCTCAAACGTTTTCTGTAAGTATTCTGAATACCAGTCCAGATATATTTACCACCTGTCTATACTCATCATTCACCTCTGGGCTGTTGTTCAGCGCTAATGCTCCTCACCTCACCCGCCACGCCTAACAAAACTAGGCCTTTGATTACACTTTGTTACTATGAATCGCAGCGTCATGACGCAATATACAGGGCGTCCCAAAACTATGCGACATGAAGGGAAAGTACATTAAATATCGTAGAGAGGATATTTTGCTGAATGAAGACTTTATGTTAATTTTAAAAGTTAGTAATACTATTAAAGATTTTCTAAAAGTTAATTTAATCAAAGCTATCTATGATGGAATGATAATATCGCTATTTTTCGAACGTCGAGTCGTCGTCGGCAATAATTACAGATAATTTTCTTGAAATTGAATCAATCATATTACGTTATTCTTTTCTTTTAAAATACTATGTTACTTAAGAAGAATTATTATTTTTTGTCCATTCTTTCGATTGGCATCATAAAATACGGGATGCATTTTTTCACATTTAAGTCGGTTCGATTCCCAGACGATGCAAGCAATTTTCAGAAAATCTTTAAATGCAGTATTACTAACTTTTAAAAATACTTATTAAAAATCTTATTTCAGCTAAATATCATATATCTACGATATTTAAGGTACTTCCCCTTCATGTCGCATAGTCCTGGGACGCCCTGTATATTTGTGAGTGAACGGTGAGGAAGGTTTAAAATCAACTAGCAGAATAGTGGGGCTGACATCTTGACGGTAAGATTCGTAAGAACTGCGCGTAATCGGAGATCGGACTGTATTCGCTACGCGCTAATGCTGCTCACCCCGCCGGTCACCCGTCACGAAACTAGACCTCTACCTACGCTTAATTACTACGCATCGCGGTGTCAAGATTATATTTGTGCGTGAGCGTTGAGGTGAGCTTAAAACAAGTTACAGAATAGGGGGGCAGGTTTACATTGCGTCTCAGGCGGGTCGTCTGTAAAGCGTAACGAAACTAACGAATACCAGCCCAGTCCACATAATAATTTAAAGCAGAATCGGAACATTTCGAAGCGATCCTGGTGCGAATGCTACGATATTACGATGCTAAGATATTTTTTTAGAAACCTGTCCCTCACAGGCACCTACAGTTAAAATCTGAGACATAATTCCTTTAGGATTCCTCTAAGATCCTAAATGGTTATGATAAGATAAGGCAACACTGTATTCTCGGAAATGACTCTAAAGGTCATAGCTCACTAGAGCCACCCGTCGCCCGCTCCTCACCGCCTCGCCTCGTAAATGTACTATCTTATCTTATCTTATCTTATCTTATCTTATCTAGATGAGGGCCCTTTCGGATGCACTTCGACCCAGTGGGATCATTTGTGCATTTTCCCTCTCCTTACGTCTACTCCCAACTTCGCTCCATCATTTCCACATAGAGGATGATGCAGCTCAGCGGAAGTACCTTGAATTCCTTTGGTTGCGGATAGCCGTTACCAAAGTAATTCATTCTTTGTCTGGCAAATGTACTAACTACGGAGTTGATGCGGAGTTGATGTAGTGAGCGCATGCCCGTATAAAACAAATCCATATAAAGAATACGCTAACCGCTCGAGGCGAGGCGGTGAGGAGTGGGCGACGGGTGGCTCTAGTGAGCTATGACCTATAGTAGTTTATAAGGGGAGGCAATCGGTCGAGTCTGCTTTCCACGATTTTGCCTCAAAGCTTAAAACTTGTAGGTACTTGCGCAATGTTCTGTGATATGATAACAAATACAATCCCACACACGTAATACAATGTATTTTTTATCCAACCCGATCGATGCTTATTTAATTTAGCAATATGCAATTAGGTAATTATGAAATTGCGTAAATTAAACATTTTTCTACTTCTGTGTAGCCTTAAGTTACATAGTTTATCTACATACCATACCCTCGTTTTATTAGGGTTCCGTATCCATAGGGTAACTATCACTAAGACTCCACTGTCGGTCTGTCTGTCTGTCTGTCTGTCTTTCCGTCCGCCACCAGGCTGTATCTCATGAAATGAACCGTTAGTTAGACCGTTGAAATTTTCACAGATTATGTATTTCTGTGGCCGCTATAATAATAAATACTAAAAACCAAAATAAAACAAATATTTAAGTATTTATATATATTTTTGCCGTTTTTATAGATAATGGTACGCAACCCCACGTGCGCGAGTCCGACTCGCACTTGGCTGGTTTTCTTAACACTTTACGGCACATGCCTTCACAAATATGAAGTTTTAGTAATGTCTCCGTAAATTATATCATGGTTAATCACAAGGTCCTTAAGTCCATTAGTTAAGGACTAAAATCGAGTGATCAGCGAATCATATTGCATTAACACGGTATCTTGGAGACTTATCTAATCATTAATACCGTAATAACATAATCTAATTCGTTTGTAATTTAGCCAAGCTTATGGCGGAAGTGTGGAATGCATAATTTAATCTAAATGATGTAATAAGTAGTCATAATAATCTTGTGAAGACGGCGAAGTGTATAATTTCATTTAACGTTTTTGGTTTATTCACTTTTTAATCCTTTAGCAGCATGGTACGTCTTGCTGAGTGTGTAGAAGATAATATATATTGTACTTATAGAAGGGCGGGCGGAAATATAGACCCATCATCCAATACAACGAAAACTTGTACGATTTATATAGAGATTCTGTCTTGGCCGCTCCACACGATGGGCCATCCTGACCCATCATACAAGGCGTAGCACGGTTACCATTTTATCACTTATCGCTGTGGATAACACATCCGTCACGTTCTGACAAGTATGCGAGTGCGAGAGTGACGGATGTCTTATCCACAATGATAATTGATAAAATGGCAACCGTGCTACGCCTTAGGACGCGTATATGCGGTAGAACGAGATAAATATGTCTTACTCCCTTTAACGCATAGTTGCGTCCTGTATGATGGGTCGGGATGGCCCATCGTGTGGAGCGGCCATCTGGGTTTTCTAACGTAACGTGTACCTACAGTGAAAGGGTAGAATATGTCCGTTCACTGATATTAATAATTGTTTCACAATGAGTAGCTCAAAAGTACTTATCATGCTAGAGGCGGACTTTATGCTATAATATTCTCTGCCAGTCATTGTCAAAAGTGTTTCTTCATAAGTAAGTGGGTAGATTCAATATGTCCAGTTTTGTGGGTTAACAAATTATTACTTATCGCAGCATCCCTTAGTGATAATCATATCATACCTAAGTAAGCGTGAATTGTTAGCTGCAAATTACAATTTGTTAATTGAACTTTGTAATTAACAAGTTAATTAAAGTAACTAAACCGTCTTTATCAGGGATGCCATAAAAGGTCGCTTACTTAATATGAGTTTTAAACTTTAAAAGTCAATAACTGGGTTAAATCGTGTACCTGTTGGAGCTACTTTTACCGTCCTTGGTGTCCTTGAAATATGATGTCAGATACAGTCGGGCCTGGCAGTGGCAACTTTCACATAAGCTCACATGTGGCGTTCTTTTTTAATTACAGGCTATCCAAATGGCTTCACAAAAAAATAATGAAAGGGGAGGAATACTGACATTCTTGCCTGGAATACAGGATTTTTTTGGATTCTATATTACCTATAACGTTGCTGGTTTGTGAGTTGATGGTTACCAACCTAGGTTTATATGATAGACAAATAGCATTCCTAATTAGTCAATCGGGTTTTTTACAGTAAGTTACGAGCAAGAAAGTAAAATATAATGCGCTTAGCAGGGTACGAAAGTAAGTAGGTACCTACTTACGAAATGTGATTTACAAAATCGAAGGAGTATCAGGATGCCTATGGATTGCTTATGCAATTATTCAGCAATATTTTTCTTGGAAAATCTGACTGGAAGCAGTTAGCCTTCAATTACAGAAATAGGACACAGTTTGCAATACCTACTAATTAATATTTAGTTTATTTAAATCCGATGAGTAGGCGTTACAAACACTCAATGTGTTAATATGAACCTGACAATAAGTAGTAGACGGCTTTATGTCATATGAATGAATCATCCATTCAAACTGGCTCTATAACACTAAAAAAAAAATATCGACTAAACTTTAATTTGGGGTGTCAACCGATCAAGAGCATAATATAGGCATCGTGTTGTGATAAAAAAAACTAAGGGATTTTTTTACGCTATTTCTTTTTTCCATTTGTATGGAGCGATGGCCGATTGGGGCGACATGCTCCATACAAACATAAAAAAAAGCATCAAAAAAAAAACCTTCAGTTTTTTCTTATCAGAACACGATACCTGCTATGTGTGCCCGTGTGGTGTCGGGTTAGAATTTCACCACCTTTCTTCCCGTGGGTGTCGGAAAAGTCGACTAAGGGAGCAGGGTTGAAGTGTGTTGTGGGCGATAGGCTAGCAACCTATCACTGCAATATCACATTTTGTCGATATTTTATACCCACATTTATGCTACAAGTGGCGCTGGAACATATGTGCTCTGCCTACCCCTTTTGGGAATAAAGGTGTGAATGTATGTATGTGATGTATAAGTATGATACGTTATGCCCTTGATTCACACCCCATTTTTGTTACACCCTGTATATTCTTGGTCAATTATGTAGTGACGAATTTATGGCCGCAGACTAGTGAATTACCGACGAAAGTCATAATGATTTATGTGAGCTTCCTACCGCGACTTCGTCTGCGTGGACCCGGGTTAAAAACAGGCAATAAACTATACCTATTCGTGCATAATTTCATCCAAATCGGTTGAGCAGTGACACATTGAATAACAAACATCTAAACATCCAAACATCCAAACTTTCGCATCTATACCATGTCGTATTAGTAGGATTTTATGTATGTTCCCTATAATCAAGGATATGGGAGCAGGCTGCGTTTCCACTGAGGCGGAGTGGAGAAGAGACGCGCAGAATCGACTAACCAAATTAGGTGAAAGTTAAGATACATAAAGAGTGCAACTAACACTTTATTAAAATCACTCAACCAGTGGTAAACACGTAGGTACCTCCTTATTCATAAAACTTAACAAACTTCTGTCAACTAAAATGTGGTTTGTCAATTTGTTATGAACATCTCACAGATTGAGTAAAATCTTAGTCGTATTTCCTGTGGTCTATAGTGAAGAGCTTCTTGGCCATAGAACTATATCAATATAGTTCTGTGTTACTTCATATAATAGGGTCATTTCGCCGGTTAGCGACCACCTAATTTCATGTGCCGGTTGGCGACCACTTAGCTGAGTTGGTTAACTGAAAGGATATTTTCTCGATTTTTTTGTAGATTTCTATTCTAAAACAACAAAAAAATGCATGTATAACTAATTTTCTCAATAGGGTATGTAGAATTGATGTTATCTTCAATAGAAAAAAACCTTCTCCTTCAGGTGGTCGCTAACCGAAGGTGGTCGCGTAACCAGCGAAATTACCCTAAATGTTTTGATTGCATGAAATCATATAAATGAGAGAAGGTGCTGTTTATGCGGATTAACAGTTTTATACAAATAATTAGGCTTTATTAAGCTTGATTAGCAGTTTTATACAAATAATTAGCATTATTGGTGATGTCAGCAGAAGAGACGCCAACCAAAATCTCTGTATGACCCAAATGTCAAAGTTTCATGGACATTTATGAATATGGGAATTATGTATATTATACAATGTATACTACTTACTAATAAAATCTTAGTTTTCCCCACAACTTGAAAAGAGGTTAGATGGTGTCTAACATTGCACGAGTATCTACTACGTTAGTGTGACTTTAAGCAATATTTCACCGGGACACCGCGCAACCAGTGGCCTGCCACCAACAAATTGTATACAGCTCTATGGGCAACATTTCACCGGGACACCATGGCGGCGCAACCAGTCGCCGCCGCCAACAATTTGTATGCAGTTGGTTGCGCCGCCATGGTGTCCCGGTGAAATGTTGCCCATACAGCTGTATACAATTTGTTGGTGGCGGGCGACTAGTTGCGCCGCCATGGTGTCCCTGTGAAATGTTGCCCATAGATCTGTATACAATTTGTTGGTGGCGGGCGACTGGTTGCGCCGCCATGGTGTCCCGATGAAATATTGCCCTTACTGTGTGACTGCGTCCTTGGCCCGTTGACTCCGTCAATAGATTGTGACCGCGTTGCGAACTCCACGATCTCTGAGCTAATGCTATTCAGCTTAGACCTGCTTTGCTTTGCCTAATACTTGAATCTAGGCTTCTTATTATATTAATCAGCTGGGTAGAGATTTGTTGCCAGTGGTCATCGTTATGTAACAGAGATAAAATCTTAAACACGGAAATGTATATTTTAACCTTTTAGTAGATACTTTTTAATTGGATCATCCTAAAACTTCTAAAAGTCATTCGTCTAAAAGTCAATAGCCCAAAAGTTCAAAATTCTGAAGAACAATTAGTTTTTCAACGTAGTTGTTTTTAGGAAATCGGTTAAAAAACAATAAGATACGTTGCATCATATCCTCAGAAGAATTTATTTCATATTTAAATTCGGAAGGATGATGCATTTGGAGAAATAACTTTCGAAATGATGTAGGTAGTGTGTCAACAGCTTTCTATCAACATATTTATGTTATCGGCTAAAAAATATACATGGGCATTTCTCAGAGGTGGCGTTTTTACGTGTACGGGGGCATAAACACGTGACGTTATTGTTAGAAATTTTTGAATTAAATCATACAAATCCATCAGCATTTGATACACCTGGACAACTAGTAAATCATTATATGTAGTATATATATTATAAGTAAATAAATGTTAAATGGCAAAATGGACGAACAGTGGGTATGCTACCGGTTACCTCCAGGTAAACACTCACGCGAAAAACTTTGTTTGGCTTGTTCCATCCAGGTGATCGTTTCGCTTTACCGAAGTTACTTATGCTACTCAACATTTGTGCCATATTTGCACGTAAGTACGAGTATATGCACGTCTGTTAACATAAGGCATGCCTGTAAATGTCTGCCATGTTAACAAGTTCGACCTCCTTTATTTTGTTATATAAATAGCTCGCGCTCTACGAATCGCTACAATTCTACAAATTCCTTTGATCGAGCATTTTATTCCATACGTTTCCATCCAGCATTCCGCATTTCTACAGTTTTGGCGAAATACGTTCGCCAACAAAGTATAACTACCCACTCCATTTCTGTAACTCTACATAATCGTTGCTTACTAGACGAATAAGATGTTGCAAACGTAGGTATTTCACCGGTAAAGTTGCGATATTACCTTAGTTACCTATCTCTCTCTTTCGGATTTTACGAATTGTCGAAGGAAATTCAAATTGAAAACATGGATCAACGCATTACCTAAGTTACCTACCCCGATTCTGATGGCTACTTAGATCGCGTTTATGAATAACCGACGCGTGCAGTCAGGCGACTATGGACACATATATACACTCCTATACCAACGCCGTTATGTTTATTGTCTGTTTTTTGACACGTAGCCCGCGCCGCCGCACGCGTCGCCTGTCCATACACGTGGCCACGTAACGACCATTTCAGGTGCCTGTAGGAGGTAGGCGGGGTTAGATACTATATTTTCTGTTAATTTACAGCCAAGACATGTGCCTTCAGGCGTCCGTTTACTCCCATCGATTGCCATAACAAAAACAAATGACTGTTCGCTCGTTCTTGGATTACACATAGAAGTAGTTTACTATAGCGTCGTGCTATAATAAGACAAAGTATGAGCGCGTAGTCCCGTAACAGATATAACTATTTCATAAAGCCATTATTATAACATAAGTTAACTCATCTTTATGCAATGGCGACTATGTTGATTTGCTTTTGGCAGCCATTGTGGCGAGAAAGTGGAGCGTGTAGATATTAGATATGCTAATACAGCCTTATACTTAGTGGAGTGGCTTGTGTGTGGCTGTGCTTAGTACATTCAGAAGCATAATATAACAATATATTGCGGATAATAAATTATGCCCTTCATAGATGTTCGGTTTTATTCGGAATAAAAGAGTTATTGTTTTGATTTACGGATCGAAATACTGATGAATCGAGTAAATAATCTAAAAAAATTGTGTTTTGAGCAGAAGCAATATATCTAACCTTTTACAATGCAAGCTAGTTCAATCTTTGAAGATGTTAAACTAATTAAAAAGCTAATAGAGCATAAAACTATAAAGGTCCAAACGTATAACGTTAAGAAAAAGTGTCATGTTAAAAGTTTCAATAAATAAATTCATTATTAGAGTATATTAATGACTGTACTTTTGAGTTGGCTCAATTAAAGTTGAACGTGGAGTATCATTGACATTTGTATAGGCTTAGTTAGTTCATTCGGCAAGTTCCCACGTACAATTTATGATGACAGGGCTGGGCTCAGAATCATTATAGCTTATTTAGAGCTTAATTTTGATATTGTAATGACTGTTAATATTTAGACTTTAAGCCTTATTTTGCAATATCATCAATATCATCATCATCATCATCATATCAGCCGAAAGATGTCTACTGCTGGACATAGGCCTCCCCCAAAGAGTGCCAAAGTGACCTTTTTTTGCAATATACGTAGGTACTTAGATGTTAAGTAAAAATATATGTCAAATAAGATTTGTCCAGCAAAAAGCTGGGCCGTTTTTATCAAAGTTTACATTTGAGTAGATCAAGTGCATGCAAGCATACCTACTCACAAGTTAAACGTGCGTCTCCATGTTTGTTGCATAATGCCCCATTGTCACCGACCCCAGTTAGATTTCACTGTTCCTGATTTTATCAAGATTGCCTGCTGTTTATAGTGCCGACAACTTTATCTCGATTTTATGTTATGACGTACGGCACTTAGTTTAGTAGGTATACGTGTACAAAAAGCAATATCTTTTGTTATCTGATCTTAGTAACATCAAACCGAAACCGTATTCGCTATCAGCTTCTAATTAAGGGCTTGCTAAACGGTCAGCCTATGTAATTATATGCACAAGCATTCCGTGCACAATTTTAATGACGTGTATCATATAATTATTATTGTCCTAATTGCTTCTGTAGCCCGCGTGGACGGACGAGGTATTTGTACAGCGAATGAGTATGGACAGACCTCTCGGTGCACGAGTGCGACTCCCACTTCGTCATTTTTTTGCGAATGTAATCTAAATTATATAAATGACTTATTTTCTTTTATTTATTTACTGTTACTAAACAATGGGATACAAAACTTAATCTAATACACTTTCCTGCAAAACTGTTTTAACAGTTTGTCTGCAGGTGCGAATCTCTATAAAAACTATATATCACAATATTTAAATTGTTGCACTATAATTTTAACTATCTAGGTATCAAATATAATTGCATAATGTACGCACATAGAGTGTCGCGCTAAAACATTTACAACTAACTGAAGCTAACAGTTATTGGTGTTTTTTTCCAAAGTTCGTTAATCCACGAGTTTGCAACAATGATCAAAATAATAATAACGCATCAAATAGGCAGAACCACGTCACGCTTTGCAAATTTAATGTGTAATGTAATTGCCACTCGTACAATACACGACGTACGTTTATTCTAAAACAGTTTATGTTACAAAATAAGGACAACATTGTGGGAACGTCCGCTGGATTGTCCGTTTGCCGGCCGAAAGATAAGTGTGCTCCAGTTAGGGCTCGTTTCACAACCTGTACGCTTACCATGAGTTTGACAATGACGGCTTACGCTAACGAGTATCGAATTTTCTATGTGTGCATCTCTATTGCACTTTGACAATACGAGCGGGATGCACAGATAGAAAACTCGATACTCGTTAGCGTAAGCCATCATTGTGAAACTCATGGTAAGCGTACTGCATTCACAATACGCTCTCTTCCTATACCGCTGGCGTAAAGGATGTAAGCGAGCTTTGATCGTAATTTAAACAAACTTTAGCCGTTTCCAATTAATATTAGTAAATGTAGATAATTTAAAAAAGGATTCTGTATTTTTCAATGGGTGACTTTTCGAACCTCTTCCGCTCATCTTAGAGTTGTAGGTACAGTTTAATAAAACCCTTAAGGAACCTGGGGTCCGCTTGCTTCCCAATCCCAAGTATTCGATTAGGTACCTACTACTGTTTACGGGAGTGACTGCCACACTCCCTTCTTTGTTTATATATCGAGTATTGTTTTGTTTCACTAGGTTTTTTATGGAACGACATTATTTTAAGGTGACATTGGTGACGCGGCCTAATTGTTTTAGCTTATTTTGTCTAAATTCGAGGAATTTAATGTCAAAACACAACTACCTAAATGCGAGTGTATGTGTGTGTGTGTGTGTGTGTGTGTGGGGCGCTTGCGTTTTACCTCTACGGTTTATGTACTGACCTATGTTATTTTTTGAGAATTGCAGTAAACTATATTTGTATTTTATTGTGTTGTAAAATTTGAGAATTTGGATTAAAAAGGCATAAAAATTGTTTTCGCCACGAGCGGGATTTCAACCCGCGACCTCTGGAATCCGTCCATTGCTCTTATCCAACTGAGCTACCGTGGTCTCTGCCAGTGGCGACGAATCTTTCAATTCCTTGTCTCTTCTTCAACTCTTCTAATTACACCTTAGGCTCGAGGCAAACATTTTTTCAATTTTCCACTTTTAACAAACATTTTTATTTCGTTAGCGGACGTTTCTACTTAGTAAACATTTACCTACTGTAAACTTGTAAATGTCAACATTAATTAAATTCCAAATGTGCTAGCCGTTCGTAACTCAAAATGGTTTGTCGTATACGATATCGTTAACTAAACCAACGAGGTGCACGTCGATAGTTGCATGATCGTCACATCTTAAGGCCTATTCACTTTGATTAGTGCGAGTGCAGGTGTGTAGTGCGAGTAGTGTCCAATTCTTGTTTAGTGGTTCTGTTTAGTAAGGCCTGTATTCATTCACTTTGATTAGTGCGAGTGCAGGTGATTAGTGCCTGTCCACACGTGTTTAGTGGCAGGCACGCTGCGAGTGAGGGGGAAGGGCGGGGTGCGGGACGTGGCTACTCGCAGTCCACTCGCAAAAAAATAGAACACGCTTCCAATCACGTTACTACGCAGCCAACTAATCACTTGCACTAATCAGTCGCTGTCCACACGACTGTTTTACTAATCACTAATCACCTGTACTAATCACTCACACTAATCACTTATCAAAGTGAATACAGGCCTTTAGTAATACTAGAAAGTGACAAGGAAATCCCTTACGATTTAGGACACTGGCAGATTTAACGTAACTGGCCGTGACAAACATTACTAAAGATTTTAATATCAAACAATTTAATAGGTTATTATATTGACAAGAATAATGTCCACTCAAATTAAAACATCAATCAAACTTTGTTTAAATTGCAATTTTGTATACGCGATGATCATATTGTTGTTTTGCACAACGTGTGACACTGTGACACGAATTCTATAGAAACCTCTTCCATGTAATAAACATGCAAATCCGTAAAGGCACCGGCGAATAAAAAACTGCACGAAATCGATACGAAATCGCACGGAAACGTCATAAAACGTTTGCCGGCTTGGAGGATTTTCACGCAACTCAAATCAACTTTACCGACTCGTGTTACCTCAAATTTCAATTCTTGATCTGTTGAAATAAGGTTCATGTTAAACTGGAACGTGGTAATCTAATCTAAGATTTATTTTAGTTTCATTGGCAATTAGTTAAGGGCCCCTTCGGGGCCCAATATAGAAAAAAAAAAAAATTTAGTCGATTTACGTCTTCGTTGCTGTATATGTATGGGGTACCTACTCAAATAGGGTATCTGATTTTTAATCCAATCACTCCCGACACGAGATTTATTAATATATACTAAGGGTCCTTCACGATATGCATACCTACCTAATGTTAAATGTGGTTAACCTTTTCTCGTTAAATTCAACTGTGATCAGTAACTTGCGGACGGGTTTTCGTGAAAACGCCTTCTTGGAAAACCTTATGTGATCGTTGAGACCTGATTTCTAAATGATATAACACGCAGTATTCGTAATGCGTGTGCTGAATAACCTTTAGAATAGTTTCTAGAATTAAATGTAGCTTCGAATGGAAAGATGTATATCAAACTTATATTCTCGGATGACAATGTTAACGCAAATTAATATTCCGTTTTGAAATCGCCAGCGTCAGTTGGTGACTTCAGAAATTATTATCAGGTATTCGAATGTTGCTAATACCATTCCCATGTAAAGACCCGGGCATTTAAGTGGCGTAACCGACCTCAGATGAATCTGCGTTTATTGTGCACTATCTCTTGTAAAGTTTGTTTTGCCTCTTATGACATTTCAAGACATGAGCTCGATTGTAGAGCAGTAGTAAATTTCCTCTTAGTAACATTACAGCGGCCCAGTCACGACGCGTATAACATACCGATCGGATCTTTCTCGAACCAGAATGTTCTAGTTAAAATAATTAACATTGCATCTTGGACGGGGTTTATCTACGAGACCATGTTGTACACAGTAGGACCCGATAAAGCTTCTTGGAAACGGTACCATTAAAATATAATTTCATTGAATGCAATCTGCTGTCAAATAGTTCAGTCCATTAAATAAAATATGCACTAATACCGCGTTCCGGAACACTTTTGAGATTAATTTGGCACGTGACATAAAACTATTTGGTACATTATGCAACGTGAAATAGGACGAGTGGGACCTAATCCCATATGATGCTAAAAGTCTCCTCTGTATAAACATTGTGTTTGCTTGACCAGTCTGCGTTGTTTGTCGTGCTCCTTGTTTCGCAGGTTAAGGGATTCGTCTGCTTTATAATAAACCGATCTTCTTCATTTTCGATGGTTGCAAATATACCGGGATGCCATTAAAATTTTAATAATTATTCAACACCATATGAGACTAAACCATAAAAAAACGCATGATTAATACTCTCACACGAACGATGAATTGACATTGATAGCCGAAAATGGTAATGTTGACATTATTTTATGTTAAAGTGTAAACTTAAATTTTAATACAATAGCCTGATACCCACGCAAAAACTATACGCAGCGTGAATTTTGATTATGATAATTTTTTACGTGTTCTTAAAATATGTAGTTAATGTATGTACAAGTTACAACGAACTTGAAGTTTTCAAGTTTGGAGCATGGTGTTGCATATTTCATCATTCTCATATTAGGAACTTGAATAATGCGGTCAGTGGCCGGTTGTGTCGTATAGGACCTCGATAAACAAATAATACTAAAATTAAATTTGTAAAGAGTACCTATACTTCTATTTACCAATATTTACTATAACCAAAGTGAGACGTGATTGATAATCCTCTTGGTTATACATTTTCGTCGGATTTGAGGGGTCTGTGGTGTGAGATACCACTGAATATCGTATAGCAAAAGTGTCAAAGACCTAGGTGTTTATCTCGACAACACTTTGAGTTGGAGGCCACAGATCTCTGAGGTTAGTCGGAAAGTTGTAGGTTCACTTCATGCACTTAATAGGCTAAAGCATTTTTTGCCCGTCAAAACCAAGATTTTATTAGTGCAGACATTGATATTGCCCATAATCGACTATGGTGATGTGTGTTATCCTGACTTGAATGGAGAGCTTCTTGACAAGTTAGATCGTCTTCTAAATAATTGTATTCGGTTCATTTTCTGTCTTCGAAAATACGATCATGTCTCTTCCTTCCGCTCCCAATTGGGCTGGCTGCCCATCCGCCTACGTCGCAAAATACGTTTGCTCTGCACCCTCTTCTCTATTCTAAACGATCCTAAATCTCCCGAATACCTCAAAACTCTCTTTCAGTATTACTGTGTCTCTCGAGTCCGTCAACTTCGCTCCTCTGGCAACCTTTCCTTATCTATTCCGCCTCATCGTACTGGTTTTATGTCCAATTCCTTCTCCGTCCAAGTAGCTCGCCTATGGAACAGTCTCCCTGTCAAAATTCGGCAATCTCCAAACAGGCTTGTCTTCAAAAAGTCCTTACAAAATTTCTTTGCTGGCAGAACTAAAAATAATCTATCTGATTTGTAAGTTTCATCTATATGTATGTGTATGTATGTATTAATAGGTATATATTGTTTTATCATATCATATTGTTATATTATATTGTATCGTATTCTACTATATTATTTATCACATCTTTAAACATGTTAAAGAGTTTTTGTTTTAAATTAAGTTGCACTGCCCACATTTTATCTGATTTGCCTTAAGGTTGACTGGTAGAGAATGCTTTATAGCATTAAGTCCGCCTTTTGTACCATAAGATATTCTTTTGTGCAATAAAGATTAAATAAATAAATAAAATATCATATAGTAGATTGTATGACAAGGGTCTAAAGTAAGCCATATTACCACGAGATGGATATTTTCCCGAACGAAGTGAGGGGAAATAGTTCGAGGGGTAATATGGCTTTTAGACCAGAGTTATACACTCTACTTTTCACTTCGACTGCGAGAAAATAGTAAAAACAAAGATTATCCATCCACAATCAACAATTCTACCAAGGCGAAAAGATTGTTCAATTTGGCGCCATTCTTTTTAATAAACTGTTTTGACACAGATACAAAATATTCACAAGACGAATAAACGCCTCTGACCGTCTAATAGCGGCGTAGTCTATCCCGCTCAATCTTCATAGCTTATGTCATGTAATTACATCCACCAATCACAACTCTTTAAAATAACATTAGTATTTAAGTATGTATTTACCTATGTAAGTATGTTTATCGTCGTCTAGCACCCATAGTACAAGCTTTGCTTAGTTTGGGGCTAGGTCGATTTGTGTAAGATTTTCCGCAAATATTTATTTATTTTTATTTTTATTTTTATTTATTTGCTGTCTACTAACCAGAATACAGTTAGACATAAAAATCGACCAATCAGGAAACAGAATTCAATTCAAACATTAGGAGTTTTTCATTCCCTAATTTACAATGATTACAAAAATAAACGCCTCTGACCGACTATAGCTCCATCCAAACGTTCAAGCGTGGTTAACTGCATACATGACTCATGTATGCAGTTAACCACGCTTGAAAAACACCCAATGTTTGAATTGAATTCTGTTTCCTGATTGGTCGATTTTAATGTCTAGCTGTATTCTGGTTCGTAGATAGCAAATACTAATGTATTTTTAAAGAGTTGTGATTGGTGGATGTAATATTGAACTGTTGTGAGTGGTCAAATTAAAATGTTTTATAAATCATAAATATGTATACATATTTTCCCTAGGGGCTAAATGTACTACTTTAGCCCCGCTTGCCTAGTCTAATATGATGCACTTTTTGAGCATGAGAAGTGAAAAAATATGAAAATGCCTAAGTACCACAGAATGTGAAACTCTCACAAGTTTTTGCCACGCTAATAATTTTTTACCCTATTTTTTTGTTTGGAATTTTACACATGAACTGTGTAGCAAGACTAGCAAGAACGTAGTATTTCAATATACACGATACACGATAGCATCAGTAAAAAATACTATTTTTCAATCGAGCCATATCACCATTTTAAATCTAAGTAAGTTAACTCAGTATTCCGTTCAAGCAACACATGTCTGTTAAAAGGGGCTAAACCTGCTTAATAATCAATTACCACATCACACAGTAAATCTGCACCGCGAATAAATAAGTGAAAAGTAGCGAGTCGTTCTCGTATGTAGAAATACCATGTCAACTTACTGATACACTTTGGTATGCTGCATGTGAAAGGCGATTAGCGTTTTTTTTTTATGTATATGTTTATCCTTAATAAGATAATAAGCCTCTATATTTGTCTCTGTATACAACTATTTCAAGAAACACCTGGCTATAGATTTTGTAAATTAAAGATCTGTCCGCTTTTTCGAGATATGTGGCTCTTTTCGTATTAGCTTAGTGACACCTGTTAAAAATGCATAAAAAATCAGACCACTTTGTTTCAGTCACGTGATTGTCAGCAGAGACGTATAATTAATGTATAATAATAACCATTGAATAGTATTAAACCGTCTTTACCGTTGGTTCAGTAAGTGCAAAAATTTACCCTTAGGCGCATAATCAGGCTACATTAAAAGCCTTATTATATACATTATATATGCAATACGTTGCAAGCAATAGCCTGCATACAACCTAATATTATATTATTGATTGGCAATTGGCAATTGAATCTATCGATTGTCTTTCTGTCTTTACTTTTTTCTGATTTGTGGTTTGTTTTTTTTACAGATTGCATGATAAGTAGCATAACGTAATGAGTGTATTAGAATGACACATTAATTACTAGTTTGTTTCATGTAATGGTAGTACGATAAGTACATTGCATATATTGTGCTGACATGAGAAGCTTTTAAGAGTCTTATATGTAACACATTGCTATTGCCAATGCTTTAACAGTTAATTTACAACCGACATCTAAAAAGAGTACGAATTATTTTATCAATTAGACTGTTCATATCTTAAGGCCTCCACACACCGAACGCGGGTCGTGCGCGGCGCGGGTCGGGCGGTATCTCTATCTCTTTCGCGCAGTAGCGCGGGCCCACAATGGGCCCGCGCAACTATGTGATACGAAATAGTGAAAGAGATATTAAATGCGTGATTTGCTTATCGGCCAGAACACCATGCTTCAAACCGGGACATGTCCCGGCGTACCGGGACGTATGGCAACCCTACTTTAGATCCTCATCATTTATGCATTTGAAAATCTGGCACCCCTGAATGGTTCGACGTGATTCTCGAGAAATCGATGAAAATCTGTTAAGTATGTATGTTCACTTAAGATTGAAAACATGACACGATAAAGGTGCCATCTTTTTTAGCAGTTATTATAGAAATAGTATCCCGCCATTACTTATAACTTGCGCTGCTGTAACAGTTTCAATATTACTTACATATATAAAGTTCGCCTTGAAAAGTGCAGTGTGGTGCACTAGATGCTCGTTTAATTGCAACCGATTCTGCAATTTGGTACAGAGTACGGTCGTAATGCGTTCTTGAAACTTGTATGAAATACAGTTGAAACGAGTACTTTAAATAACTTGTCAGGGTCAAATCAAATTATTAATATGGCTCAACTATATACAGCGTGCAAAGTTAATGTAACTGAAAACCTTATCCCTACACACTCAATTTTAATAATGTATGTTACCTACTCTTTTTTATAATATCTGATTTCATGTCTGTGTCCTACAAAATGTATAGGTATAGGCGATATTTGATGAAATATGATAATATCGCGGATGAAATACGCGTTTTTATGTCTCTATGGTTCTAGTTGATTCGGAACTCTACACTCGCAAGGTTTCGCACTAGTATAGGTAAATCAATACTATTTAACTGCGTATGTGAATGTAACGTCCGAAATAGAAAAACAATCCGCATACAAAATGTCAACTCGCAATTTTTCTCATACCTACAAATTTAACTTCCATACATACATGTTATGCAAAAAAATGCAGCTTTGATAACGATCTAAACTGGGCTGAAATGAAGACTTCTTTTGTTCTGAATCCCAGAACGGTTACCTCTGTAAGTAATAGCCCATACAAAACTTGTGGGAGAAATACAATGGGCTATAATAATTCATGATAATGACAGTTTGTGTAACATTGTGTACGATAAAGGCATCATTCCTGTATTATGACTCAAATAACAATGTAGGTTGAGACCATTTTCGGCTCGCTAAGCAAGTAAATATTTGGAAGTATCGCTCTAAACTCCAATGGTCGTATTAATAAACGTTCAACAAACCTTAGTATTTTACGTAAAATGCCGTTAAAATTCGTTTGACACAAAACACGTCTTTTTATTTGATGAATTTTAAGTTTTATGATTAAGGGGGTAAGTTTTTAAGTTAAGTACAGCCGTCCTGCTAAAAAACCTCTACATACCCTCAGCAAGTAAAGTTTACCTACATGCAGGCAAATGACACCTGCCAATCGTCATAGCCTTCCTATACCTACTTAATCCTTTGTTTTTTTAGGTTTCCCAGGTTATTGGCATTTGACGTTTCCAACCCTACTTACGTTAATCTCATCAAGATATTTCTTACTATTTATATGTACCTACTTATATGTATATTCTCGTATATGTATTATATGTAGTCTGGGTAAATTCGCGAAAAAACAGTTTTATGCATATTTTCGGACTACATTTTAAAAAGAAACGCTGTTTAGTGCAGATTGATTGCGATTCATACGTAGCAAGCTCTTCGGCTTCCGCAGTTTGAAACACATGTTGGTACTGGTCACGGTTTTGCGTAAAACGATGAGCAACCATCGAAATTATATATCGCGACATCTGTTAGCAACAGCGCGACAGGAACCAGTGATGTTAAACCTTAATAAACTCACATGCTGGGTTCACCTCAGGTACACGCCATGCTCGACCTTCGCGTGTGTCAAACAGTCACCTTTAATACATTGACCCCTAACTTTCTTGCTATGTCTCTCGTTGTTTATGTATTATTAGTATACTTTTCTCATTTTTTTTTAATGTTTTATTATATTTATATCATCGCAGATTCATTTTTGCTCGCAAACGGGGCTTGCACTCACCAGGTATGTTTTCTTTACTTTGCCAAAAAAGGGGTAATTACTTAACACTATCCATACTATAGAATTCAGCTACCTACTATCATTGTTCTGTTTCTATAACAAGACAAGAGAAAGTGCCTTTCTAACCGACAGTTCATAGAAAGACCTATATTGTGATAAAGTACTGACCGATCTGATCCACTTGCCTAGGGTGAAATACGTATAGCATGCTACTATTAAATATAACTTCCGATTACGAACGAACAAATACACGAGACGTTTATATTAAAAGAATCCATAGGTATGTGTACCTGTAATACTTATATGCGGAGTCGAGGGGTGAAATATAGACTATTATCCCTCCGAAGGGGTGGGTTTATTAGGTGTATTTCATAAACCTACAGGTGAAAGAAATTTTAAAAGTGAAAGAAATTTTAATATTTTGTACCGCAGATTACCCCCTACACTACATAACTCTCGAAAGTCTCGAAGCTTGAATCAAAATACCTCTATATCCATACTAATATTATAAATGAGAAAGTGTATGTGTGTGTTTGTTTGTTTGTCCGTCTTTCACGGCAAAACGGAGCGACGAATTGACGTGATTTTTTAAGTGGAGATAGTTGAAGGGATGGAGTGACATAGGATAGTCGTTATCCCCGAAATCATTCCCTAAGGAGGTGAAATGGGGGGGGGGGGGTAAAAGTTTGTATGGAGCTGCGATATAAACGAGTTCCACGCGGATGGAGTTGCAGGTAGATACTTACAGAAGCTAGTAGGTACTTAATATTCGTAAGAATAAATTTTTTGTAGAAATTTTAAAATCCATCGATATTGAACTGTTGCAGTCGAATCGATTGAGTTTTCAGTAAATTTTAACTAACCTTACCTAAAATCATTAAACAATAATCAACATTGTATGTTCGGAAACAATCTTAGGCAAAATAACACATTTAGGACTATATAACACTTTATTTTATGTTGTGTCTCCCTCGCTGTTCCGCCCATAACTGTATTTTATAACCAATTTCAATGCACTTTTCTAAATGTTGTAAATAATAGTTACAGGCTTTAGCAGCTGAATTTCACAACAAGCGATCCGTAGAAATCGCATGTGACAGCTTAATAGTTGATTCATAAGTTTGCATGCTTGTCAGTGAGCCGGTTGCGAAAACTACGACACTACTTACTAAAAATCCATTTGTTCTGAAGACGGCAAAGGCATATACGAGTTTTATTATATTAATTTAACACGCAAATGTCAATCTTCATAAGTTTAACGCCATACAAAGTACTTCAATATTAAATGCTGCCAATTATTCACAATATTTTAGCATCTATTATAATTTATGTAATTATGAATGATTTTCTAACATACCTACTAAGTAAGGCTTAGTGAATTTTTACTAACATATATTTTATGGACCTCTGGTCTGAATGAATGTAATTGAATGAAACTAAGGCCATAAGGAGCCATTTCGTATAAGAGAATCCATACTAATACTATTAATGTGAGAGTATCTCGTGTCTGTCTTACCTTTTCATACTTAAACTGCTGAACCGATTGAGATGTGATATACCTACTTTGAATTCCGGGGAAGGATATATTTTTTTAAATTGTTTGATCCCAAAAATCATTATACCTAAGGGAGTGAAAGGTGGGGAGATTATATACCTATGGAGTTACGACATAAACGAGTTCCACGCGGACGAAGTCGCTGGCAAAAGCTAGTACCTACTAAATAATAAAATTTTAAATAAAATTTCTAAATTTCTTTAACAACTGGTTACAATCCAAAACAGTGACCGGCGTCTCCTTGTAAGTTATTTGTAACATAACCTGTGTCAGGAGGCATGAGAGAGAGGCATTGAGAATGTTGTAGGTTTGTGAGTGGGTGAGCACGTGCAAGTTTGTGTGTGTGTGTGTGTGTGTGTGTGTGTGTGTGTGTGTGTGTGTGTGTGTGTGTGTGTGTGTGTGTGTGTGTGTGTGTGTGTGTGTGTGTGTGTGTGTGTGTGTGTGTGTGTGTGTGTGTGTGTGTGTGTGTGTGTGTGTGTGTGTGTGTGTGTGTGTGTGTGTGTGTGTGTGTGTGTGTGTGTGTGTGTGTGTGTGTGTGTGTGTGTGTGTGTGTGTGTGTGTGTGTGTGTGTGTGTGTGTGTGTGTGTGTGTGTGTGTGTGTGTGTGTGTGTGTGTGTGTGTGTGTGTGTGTGTGTGTGTGTGTGTGTGTGTGTGTGTGTGTGTGTGTGTGTGTGTGTGTGTGTGTGTGTGTGTGTGTGTGTGTGTGTGTGTGTGTGTGTGTGTGTGTGTGTGTGTGTGTGTGTGTGTGTGTGTGTGTGTGTGTGTGTGTGTGTGTGTGTGTGTGTGTGTGTGTGTGTGTGTGTGTGTGTGTGTGTGTGTGTGTGTGTGTGTGTGTGTGTGTGTGTGTGTGTGTGTGTGTGTGTGTGTGTGTGTGTGTGTGTGTGTGTGTGTGTGTGTGTGTGTGTGTGTGTGTGTGTGTGTGTGTGTGTGTGTGTGTGTGTGTGTGTGTGTGTGTGTGTGTGTGTGTGTGTGTGTGTGTATGTGTGTGTGTGTGAGTGAGTGAGTGAGTGAGAGTGTGTGTGAGTGTGTGTGCGCGAGCGCGCGTGTGTGTGTTAATTTGGCTATTAGGTTATGTATTCTAGCAGGTCTTCCACCTGATCGTAGTTTTTATCTTCCAACCAATTTGTTATTTTATTTTTTATATCGTATTGTAGCTTTGGGTATATATCTAGTTCTTTATTTAAGGTATTATATAAATGAGCTGAACTTTTGGTATATTGTCTACTAGCAAAAGTGGTGTTAGTTTTTGGTAAGTGCATGACAATGTCTTTCCTTCGCTTTGAAAGAAGGTTGCGGTCAAAAAATGTGGTATTATGTTTTCTCAGAACTGAGGTTAAGATATAGAGTTTCCTAACTGTGAGCAGCTTACACATTGCATATAGTTTATCAGTTGAAAACCGAATCTTCTTAAAGTACATAATCTTAAGGATACCTCGCTACCCCTACTAGTACGTATATATGTGGCGTTTCATGCTTAAAGGGTCTTTATGCCAAACGGCCATACGGACCCTTTAAGCATGGAACGCCACTTATAAATATGGACATAAATATCTGTAGGTACGAGACTCTATTGTCAATTTCATAAAGGCGTGTACAGATAATTATGTCCTTATATTTATGTTCGTACCTACCTATATTAATACCCGTGACTGTACCTGTTAAGGGCGGATTGCACCAACGAGTACAGACCGATCAACGTTCAATATGGCGCCGGCTGCTGTGATTCCTGAAGCTAGAGGGCCTACCGCCAACGGCATGCGAACTTTTCCCTCTCTGTTCTCTGTCGCACTTACATACGAACTCGCAAGTCTGACAGAGAGGGAAAACTTCGAATACTTTTCGCGGTATGCCCTCAGGTTTAGACGAAGCCAGTGCGGGCCGCCAGTGAAACGAAATTGTATGTAAAGAACTGGCTGCCAGGACTGGCGGGAATAGAGCGCCGACTTTCCACATATTCAGATTTCAATGAACACCGCTTACGATGACAGACCAGCAACAACCCATCCAAAGTAATGTCATGAACAACCACGAACAAAGAGATGACCTAATCTCATTTAATAACCACCGATTCACACGTGATGCATGAAGGTGTATCGCATTATCGGGCGCTTCACCGGTCTATAGAAGGTCGGATGGCAAGGTCAAGTAATAGTAACGTTTGTTTCAAGTTCCGAACGTTCACACGACTTTATGAACTGTGGTGAACCTGTTTGGTGTTCGGTCAACCATCCGTGTCTTGTCTAATCTTATCTTAATGAGGGCTCTTTCGCACAAAAGGATCCCACTGGGTCGCAGTGTAACCCAGTGGGATCTTTTGTGCATTTGCCTCCTCATGTATGCCTTCTTCCGAGCTTGCTCCATCATTTCCGCAAACACGATGACGCAGCTCAGAATCAGAGCACCTACCGCGAAACGAAAACGAACTTCGTTCGTGTATCTCCCTCTGTGTCGCACTTGCTGGATCGTGCGACAAAGATGGAGATACACGATCGAAGTTCGTTTTCGTTTCGCGGTAGCCCCTCAGGACGTTTTAGGGTTCCGTACCAAAAAGGTAAAAAAGGAACCCTTATGGTGCGACTCCGTCACAAAGTGAAATATCTCACGAACTACTTAAGCTATCAATTTGAAATTTGGAATGGTTTTAAATGAGAGTTACCCACGTGCGTGGAAAATGAAAAATTTTAATATAAATACATTTTAATTTCCTATGAGTGGGGTATCATTTGAAAGGGCTTGAGTTGCACTTTTTGAAACAGTTTTTCTTTTTTTTCTACATAGGTAAAATTTCGATCTATGAAAGAAAATGTAAATAAAAATATCATTCCCCCCCCCCCCCCCTTATCTCCGAAGTTATCCAATCGAAAAATTTGAAATAATTACTTGTGCTTAAGATAAACGTAAATATTACTGGAAAAGTTTTTTTTTTCTGTATGTAGTGTATTTTTTGTTTTATTTTCAAAAATCATTTTCTTGTTAAGTTTGCAATTTAATCAACTTTATAAGTTTTTTTTTAAGTTTCAATAATACTATAACAGAAGGTTTCTCTTTCAAATAAAAAAAAAATATCGAGATCGGTTCACTTGATAAACAAGAATCGCTAAAACACAAACATCCTCGTACATACTAAGCTGATGGCCCTTGCACGTTAGTACCAAATGGGGCTGATAGATGGCGCTGACCCCATTCCTGCTTCGCGCTGTTAAGATTTTTCTAGAATTAATGGGGTTGGGACGGGTATAATTCAATAGCAGCGTGCTTGGTCCTACGCTCTTCCTTGTGTACATTAATGACCTGTGTAATAAGTTAAAATAAGTAATTTAGCAAATATTAGGATATTTACTTTACCTTGAGTTAGTTGTTAGTTTGTACGGAACCCTCGGTGCGCGAGTCAGACTCGCACTTGACCGGTTTTATTTTTTATCGTCTAGATCGTCTAGAAAACCTGCGATCAGGTTCTTAAGAGTTCTAGAATTCCTTTGGGTGTGAAACCTGTGTCTTTTAGTTTTGAGACCTTAAAGACTCGTTCTACTTTTTTACGCAAGCATTACAGAAACCTAGCACATAAATAGCTCCTTCAAAGGCCGTAGCACGATAGGTTATATCGTCACGTTTTACGTGACGTGTCAGTACATGTTCGGCGTAGAAACCTAGCTGCCCAAGAGTTCTAAAAACATATCTATGACCATTGTCTATGACCGTAGTTTTTGTTAGGAATACAAATCCGAAAGATTGGCATTATAGGTACTAATCAGTTGATTAGTTTCTATAAGAAGCCTTACCGATTTTTTTTTTCTCATCCAGAAGTAAGATGTTGTCAGCATCATATACATAATAGATATAAATAAAATAGAACACATCCTTACTCCTACTTAAGAATTTTATCCCTCATGTTTTCGTTAATTTTATACTATTCTAAGTTATAAACGACGGGTTGACGACCGCTTTAGCCTAGTTGGTAGTGGCCCTGCCTACGAAGCAAGAGGTCCTGGGTTCGAATCCCGGTAATGGCAAAAAATTGTGTGATGAGCATGAATATTTGTTTCTGAGTCATGGATATTTTCTATATATTTAAGTATTTATATCTATTATATATATCGTCGTCTAGTACCCATAACACAAGCCTTACTGAGCTTACTAGGTATGGGACTAGGTCGATTTGTGTAAGATATTGTCCCCTTATATTTATTTTAAAAAAATGCAAGTTAATGCAGTAAAAATGGGGTCATATTAGAACTTACAATAAATATAGCTCTAGCTCATGATAATTATTGAGCAGGAAAACCCCTAATGTTATTACGAGCTACCCTATTACGAGCAGTTAAAATCATCGGATTTAAATTTTCCGTCAGGAAGCTGTATTTATGAACGTAAATTGGCAACATTAACTTATTTGCCAATTTTCACCCACCGTAGCTAAATGAGTTTAATTCGTAAAATGCGCAATTGATATCAGTTTGACATAAATTACAAATCTCTAGATGCTTTACTTTTGCAATCAGACGCAATTTGCTTAAAGAACCGCTCTAATTACGTGATTACATTGCACATGTGTAGGCTAACACTCAACTTCGCCTCTATTTCTTTTTTTATGTACCTACGGCCAGGGGGCTTGCAGTGGGCGGGGCGTGGCGCGTTAGAAACCTAGCGCTCGCGAGACCCGGGGCCACAAGTCAGTAGAGAGCCCTACCCTTAAAAAAACCGCAAATCGATGTACAGTTTAGCCGTTTGGCACACGCATACTAGAGGTCAAAACAAGTTTTTTGACCCGCTATTTTTTTAATTAAAACAAAAATAATTTTCGAAACATACCAAGTTTGGGCCCCTCCAGACACGATATGGCTGATTTTTTTAAATTCAATATACCACAAAAGATACGTGATATCCTCATATCTAACCTCAAAAAAGCAATTTTGAAAATAATTGCATGAAGTATTTTTTTTTAATTTTTCAATAATACCAAGTGACAGTTGTACTTCAACATCTATTTTACGTGACTTAAGGAACTGTACTGCAGATACAGTACATATTAATCATAAAATGATACGTAGTATCCATATATCCAACGGGAAATACCTCTTTAACCCTTTTGCCGATTTCGATGTAATATTGGCGTGACAGCCCTAGCGCTACACGCGCCGTGTGTGAATACAGTTATACGATAGACAGAGATGCACAGAGTAGACACGTTTCTTATGCCTAAACGTCGTTTTTGCTATAAGTGCAGTTTCTGTACTTGTACTCCTATTACTTATTCTGTGCTACGGCATTCGCAAACAGATATACAGCGAATATCTGGCAGGCAATGTAAAGCGAACACAGTACCTATCCTATTGACCCTTGTAATTCCAGAAGAGTTCAATCAATCTCGGTAAGTATAGTACCTTTGTCGCATTTTGGCGAGACTTAAATTTTGGGTAGGTACCCATTTTGTTTTTAGTTTTTTTTTTGTGAGACGGCACTACATATATCGTATGATGTAATTAGATAAACAGAAATACCCATGTAATAGGAACACAATAGAAACAGTATAATTATCATCAGAATGCAAAAACCCGTCGGTCTACGGTCTACCTTGCATTTACATACGATGAACGAGACTTTCTATAGAAAGGGGAACCCTTTATACCTACCGAATACCATTGCAACATAATGAGTATAATGACAGACTTATACCTTTTAATACCGACTCGACTATCAGCCATCTGCACCATCTCATCTCGATCAGATAGAATCGCTAACTTGCGCGGCGAAAACTACTGAATGAACAATTATAACTGGATGTGATTTTATCTCAAAGATTTGACTACTTCCTGTCGTAGTTAATCAAAAGATTACGAGTATTTCCATTGTTAGCGAATCTTTATATTGTTTTAAAGGTAATATCTTTTTGTTTTGACATAAAATTCACTTTTAGTTTGTTACATCATTCTGGCTAGTACAGACTAGTTAAGTAGTAAGACTTAGTTAATTAAATTAATTATGTATTTTTTAAATAGTAGTGACGTCGATAGGTATATTATATGGTTATTTTATTATCCTTTACATGTATAAAAGTGCCCGTGTGGCCTATATACTCGTACATAATAAATATTTTTATTATGATATAACCGTCGACGGTGACAAACTATTACTTTCATGTACACCAATAATGAATGAGACAGCAGAGTTTTTTTCCTCTTCGCATTTAAAATTCCTCGGCCAGCAGGCGGCAGAAACGTCAAATTAAATATTTGTATAATAATTACAGCTAAGTAGAGGTGAGACAACTTTCACCGTCTCACTTTCGCGCCGGGTCTAGTTGCTCACGAGTCCAAATATGTGACGTCATAATGTGTTACATATTTTATAAAACATTGTGTTTGACCCAAATGCATATGAAATTGGGGGAAGTGCGCAATAAGCATTCATAAATAGAAACAAATGTACATAATTCTTCTGTGATTACATTAAAGTCGGAATAATTTGTTATTTTAGCTCAAAATAATTGAGGTAAGATTTAATTACGTTATGATTGAGTATGTTTTATTGCCTACGTTTTTTTGTGCCATTCGCACGCCGTTTGTATCTGTAAAAGTAAATGTAAAATGTGTCTTATTGTAAATGTTATCAACTTAATTAAATATTGTTACTTTCTTTTGTTATTTTATTACCTAATTTTGGATAGTTGACTATTACGAAACATGACGTGTTTGCTATATGGTACACACACTTGCTGCTGCAACTGTGTGTGTATTATATTTTATATTTATATATGTATTGGCATGTTTTTATTTGTGTAGAATTAATACTTATTAGGTTTGTTTTAATTTTCTCTGTTTCTGTACACGGTATAAGTTTGCCTATCTCGTTCTACCTACCTACTTTCCTCTCAATTACTTAAAGGTTAGCTGGAAGAGATCCCTTATAGGGATAAGTTCGCCTTTGTACTTTGATCTATTGTGTGACATGCATATTCTTTAACCTGTTATTGTGTACAATAAAGTGCTTACGTGCATACAACCCAACCCAATTTATTTACTGCTTGACAGATTTCAGTAGAAAGTCCAATGTCACATAATCAAATTTTAAGAATTATTTTCTTTGGCAAAACCACACATCAACAACATTTGGATTTGTGATTGGCAAAAATATAGGAACTAACATTCTAAATATTTTTGATTATTTTATGTTTATATCGGCGTTTATTGTATTTGCATAAAATACTTTATAACAGTTAAAAGTTTACTTAGGTAGGCATGTATTGTTAATCAAATATTCACCAATTAACTACCTAATTGTGGGCTATTATACTGTGCACAGTTACGCTACCTACCGTACCTTTGGCTTTACTAATTTAATTTGCATTTAATTATATACTGGCGATTAGATTTTACACCTCGCTATTTACTAAGCGAAGAATAAGTTTCGATGTATATGTCCATCGTCTCTTGATTTAGCATTAGCACCTTGTTAATTACTTCTCTAATCATATATAACTTGCTTTTTGTGTAAGGTATTTACACTTTCAGGTTGGTTGATAAACAATTTTAACTACAGTACAGTAGATGCTAAATCAGGTAGGTGTAGATAGGTAGGGTAATTTACACTTTTTTTAAGTTCCCATATAATTACTGTAAGGCCTACCTATCTATTACGCTTGACTATCTAAAACTGTACAGTACAATCATGTATTAACAGGCGATATCGATGAGTACCTAAATACAATTTTTAAATTTGGTCGCCTCTTCCGATACTCTGAGAGAAATCGTTCACGGGCTTGTCAGTTGTCAGAAAAAAAGTAAAAGTAATAACGCAGATGCTCGCCCGAAATGTTTATACTTGGCGTGTTTCGAGTTTCATAATCATGATTTTTGAGAAATTATATTGATACCAGCTTTCGCCCGCGACTTCGTATCATATATTTTAATCCAGGCTATTAAGTAACTATTTTTGTGCAAAATTTCATTCAAATCGGTTGAGCCGTTTAAGCGTGATTGAGTAACAAACATCCAAACTTTCGCATTTATACTATTAGTATATAGGATAGTGGGCTAATATCAACGAGGCGATAGGTATATAGTTTCAAACACGCTGGTTTTGTGCTGCTCTCTATGGGATACCTATCCAGTCTGCAGAATTAAATAAATTCTACCGGTTTTCCATTTCTACTGTCGTAGGTAAATAATAAAGTTCAAATATATAATGCCTCCAATTCAGATTTTTTTAAAGCGTTTTATCGGGTAAGTATATGGGTAGATTTGTTAATTTTATGGGCTTATAATACATCGGATTGTTATTAGGCTTTTAGTAAATTTTATTCGGTAGGTTACTACTACCCTACCTTTTTCGGAACTCAGTACGGAATATTTACCGTTATCTAGCTTTTCGGTGAAGGAAAACATCGTGCAGAAACCGGTCTAATCCCAATAAGGTCTAGTATTCCCTCTGGGTTGGAAGGTCAGATGGCAGTCGCTTTCGTAAAACTAGTGCCTCTGCCAAATCGTGGGATTAGCTATCAAAGCGGAGTCTTGGCTCCTTTAGGGCACAACCGGGAATAACGCTAAAAGGATGATCACTCAAATTTGATTCTAAAAGACAAAAATACCTCGCACAAATTCTGATTATTTAAATTGTGGAGCAGCTGTTTTTAACGTTGCTTTAAAAAAAACATTAATTACCTTAAGCTCTAGGATATGATTTATCAGTAATATACGTATCTAGGACACAGGTACAGTTGACATGATTTACGCAGTCGTTGTCTGTCACTATTGTCTCGACTCTAGTACCTACAGTACCTTGCATGCTTAATTACAATGTTTATGTGACACGCTTGATAACAATCGTGCTTTATTCTAAGTTGCGGTACAGAACTATGGGTTAATTATGTGGTGTTCTTAGTTAACATTTTATTAATGTTAAGTAGGTACCTAAGTAGTTTTTGACGTTTTTGACCTTTTGTAAATTCTAGCACGATCGCGTTTATGTCGAACACAAAGCATTCGTGCCTTTATGTCCGAATCGACCCTCAATATGTAGGTACGGAGACTACGGAGTAATAACGGTCACCCTCCACGCACTGTCGCGGATTATTGCGAACCTGTGGTAAGTTCGTGTGAACGTACCTTTATATTACATAGCTGCATAGCTGGCAAAATTTTGAGCATAAAATTACTAAGAATACGTTAGATTTTTCCGGTGAATGATTGTGTCGTGAAAGGAAGAGAGGCGTGTAATAAGTTTGTACAAGTTGTTAGAGAGACTTAGATTAGACTAAGCTTAAGCTACGAGTAAGATCTTAAAACACTCACTAAACACAATTGACCTGATCATGTATGCTAGTAGATGGGATCCCAAATGCTAAGTATAACGTGTACGTTGTAGGGGTAAAGAATATAGAATCTAGAGTTATTATTGCTTGTCTATACTTGGTGCTTATTTAACTTCCTATCGACAGTCGGTGCAAATGACTCTAGGCAAACGAACTTAGACGCAGATTTGACTGGTCACCAGGCGACCAACTTAGACGTTCAGGTAGGACTTGGAAAATATAATTGTCATCGCCCTATTCTCGCCAAATCCCATGTTGATAGTATTTAGACACATAAAACCTCAATATAAATCCATACCAGATAAAAATTATAGTTTTATTTTTGCTTTGACGATACGCACCGCACTTTAATTATTGAGCCATTTAGAGCTCACTTTGTACTGGACACTTTAAATCTTAACTGTATTCAAAAACCGAAATTAATTCACACCTAAATAGCGCAGTGATAAAGTGACTAAAGTGGCCGATAAGTTATAAAATATGTCTGCACGGATTTTTTTCAAATTATAACAACAAAAAGTTATACCTAAGTAGGGAAAACTGCATCAAAACCATGCGTTTTAGAGCCGATCGATCGCAAAAAGACGAACGGACAAATACGGTGGATTTCATAATAGGTAATTTATAGTTATAGCAGGTAATTCTGATAAATAGTAAAAAAAATTGAATTAGGTACTAAATTTTGTACACTGAAAAGTATTGAGTAAGTACCTATATTCTTACGATGATATAAAAACGTGATTATATTATATATACCTACTTAGGTAGATATGATTACAAAATATACTAAGGTAAGTGTAGTATTCATTCTTATGTAGTATTCATTCATTTCTTACCGAGGTCTCTGTGCACGTTATTTGAAGATCTTTGTGCGTTAGCCAGTAAAACCAGCGACATCAGTATCACACTGGGAATGTTGTGACCAAAGATAATCTTCATTTTTGCACTTTATTTTATTTACTTTTTATACGAATTAAAAACAAAAAAAACTAATGAACAAAACACTGGCAGCTAAATTAAAATAAATGAACCGGGTTTGAGATCGGCGTTCGAATTTAGAAGCTCGATTTCATTTACGCGCGGAATAAACAGACGCGATAGAGGCGCGTGCGGCGCGGCATTTGGGACTTGGACTGAGAAGCTGCGCGCGCAGGTGGAGCAAAAAGAACGCGACCGGTCGATGTCATCAAACTACTACGGGGAAAACTTTTGCGACCGCGTATCTTACTCATCATGCAATTACAAAAGCGCCCTTGCAACTTTAAATCTAAGACTCATTTTCAAAGAAACACGAAAACGCAGTATCATCTTGTGAATATTAACATTTGATTCACCATATTAAAAATCAGTAAACATCGAATTCTTTGGTTTAGCCTTCGAGGATCTGTTTTCTGACTAGAAAGGTAGGTCATTGACACCATTTAAATGTATTCTAGCGCCTAGGGAAACTGTTATGTTTAAAGATCAGCAGATATGAAAATGTTTCTAATTTTTAAAATTTTTGCTTTGGTTTCTCTTCTGATATCGATGATTATTAATAATAATTATTAAGTGTAGAGTCATCTGAAATAAGTACTATAAGACAAGAACTCGACTATTGGTATAAAATATAACACACTAACAACTCTACAAATAGATACAACATTTGATATTTTTGTGCACCTAGCTCATCTTTGCCAAATGAGTGTTATAGTGTGATGATAATGAAATAGTGTGCGTAAAATAAACAGAGTATCAGAATACCTAGTACCCAGATTACCTAGCCACGAAAGAACTATTGTACTAATAGTGTACTAAATAACAAAAAAATTACAAGATCAATAAGAATGTAAATATGTTATAATTATAACTATTAAACGACAGCATAAAAAAGGGGAAGTTATAACACCGCCTCTAAGAGGTCAGACTGCGGCATCGGCATGGACCCCATTACGCTGGCAGCATTACCTCTCTGAATCGCAATGGAATTTCGTTGCGAGAGGTGAGCGCCAGCTCTGACCCCGTATTTTGGTCGGCCTTATCACGCGATAAGTGACAAGATAGAGCGCCAGTCTCAACGGTGTCAGCCAGTGACAGACGCTCTATCCTGTCACTTATCGCGTGATAAGGCCGACCATGATACGGGGTCCGGGCTCCAGTTGCTTGGACCAACCGCGAAGGGCCTTGAAGAAATTTCTCATATCTGACGACCAGGGATCCAAGGTTTCCAAAGCAAGCGCCGCAAAGTCGTAAAAAAAATTAACAAGGAGTATTTGCGGCGTTTGTACACTTGGGCCTGGACGGCAGCAGCGCCGGCCCGGGGACGGCACGGGTGTCCAGTTACATCCCACACAAGGACTCTGTCTAGTTTCCATGGCACTAATATGTAGCCCCGCCTGGACGCTTGCCATCATTCACGAAGCTACAAGTAACAAATTACAAGCGGAAGTCTCTTTTCAATACCTTTTGATAGAAAGAGACTTCCGCTTGTAATTTGTAACTTTTAGCTTCGTGAAACAGGCCTCAGACCACCGAATCTTATTGGGAGAACCGAGAACCGCTTCGGGCCAAGAACTTAAATTGAAACTTATGTTTGAGACTTTAGACAGAGTGGTTTGTAGCGACACTATATCAGGGCTAAATAGGAACTTAGGCATTTTTTTAGTTAGGTATAATTCATTTTTATTTTTTTGTATGTTTGTAATCCTGGTGTTATCATTAGTTGTTGTTACATGTGTTACATAGGGGAGACCGGGGATGGTTGACCAAATTTCAGCTTAAGCATTTGTATTTTTATTTCTTTAGAGTATATTAATTTGATACCGATTTCAGTTAATAGATATACTATAAGGCTTTAGAAAAAAATGGCAAAAAGCACGATTACTATTACAATAGAGTGTACAAGCCGGATCTCGTAGAATAGGAAAAACTAGTCAACCTACCCCACGTCTGGGGTAGGTTGACTTGTCAGCAAGGGTAAGTTGACCTATGAAGTTGTTAGGGCAATGTCTACGAAGAAATAGGATAAAAGATACAAAAAACAGGTGTATCATATTCATTTTCAAATGATCCGCCACTCTAATTAAACATAATAGACTTCAAATAACAGTAAACAATCAGACAATAGAACATTAGGCAATTTGAGTACCTAAAATTTAAACCAGGTACACGGTACACGTTGTAATTTCTTATTAAGCATTTAAAACATAACTAAACAACTTCTTATAAACTTTAATCATTTGGTCACAAATCGTACCTGAGAAGTTTAATATATTTTTATATTTGGTAACAGTCTTGATAGGTCGACCAGCCCCGTTATATATTAGTCTACTAACCCCGAACCACGTTTTAATTTATTATCACGTGCCGTAACCTTAAAACTGCGACGAAATCAATAAGAATGATCATGCACAGAAAGACCATGAGTCAAACTTTCGATACGAATGCTTTGATAATCAATAACAACTAATAAGTAGGCGTCATTACAAATAATATTACCATAAAAATAATTACTTATGAGCGTTGTTTTTCAATATTACGCTCCTTCTCTCCAACGACATGCGTGCACGACGCCGCAATCCAGGTGACGGAGCGGGGGGAGGTGACGGACTCTTGTGCCTTATTGGTTGGCTCAAGGCCTTTGCGTCGGACGAGTTTTTGATAGTTAGTCTACCTATCCCAATAGTCAACCATCCCCGGTCTCCCCTACTGGCCATACAATGTGTTTTGTCTATGGTATTCTTTGTATGCTCTATTTTCTATTAATTTAAAAGAAGTTTTCGTCTGAAGACATTATTACAATGGTCGCTGAATGAAGCTCTTAAATATTACAACAGTCTTTTCCCTTGGATTTAACATGGTGTCAGAATTGGTCAAAATATGACTGAAGAAGAACCCAAAGAAAATGTTAAAATAAAAGAAAACATGAATCAAGAAGAGTCTCAAGAAACTTCAATAATAGGCTCAATAAAACCGTTAAAAATAGACTCGAACGTAACTGAAAAATGGCACTCATGGAAGCAAAAGTTCGAAATTTACATAGAAGCCAACAATTTAATGGATTTCCCAGAAACGAGGAAGGTCGAAATATTTCTGAATCTTCTCGGAGACCAAGGATTAGAAATATTTAATTCCTTCTCTATGAACCGCAAAACTGCAACCCTAGAAGAAGTCATCGAAAGATTTGATGTCAAATTCAATCCTTTAAAAAACTGAACAGTTGAACGGTACAATTTCTTTTCGCGTCAACAACACAACGACGAAGAATTCGAAGAATACGTCACTGCCATCACTAATCTAAGTACGAGGTACCTCATGTGAATTTGGTGTATTACGTGACAGCCTAATTAAGAACAACTTTGTCATCGGTATCCATGACAAAAATGTCAAACAACGTCTGCTACAAGAAGAAAATCTCAACATAGACAAATGTCTAAGAATTGCAAAGAGCATGAAACTTTCGCACGAAAGATCGTCTAAACTATATCACAATGCCGAAAGTCCAGAAACCATCAATGCGGTGTCGCAATCGTATCAAAACCGTCAAAAGCAAGGTCAAGAACCAGAAATTTCAGTCCAGCACCAACAAGGAGTGAATCGCGTACATCTATGAATAACAGTCACCGTTACAAGAACTTTCATCGGCAAGATCATCGTAGCCCCAGTGCGACATGTCAACGCTGCGGACAAATCCATCGTTTTAGGTGTCCAGCTAAAGGAGTCAAGTGCAAGAACTGCAATCGCCGTAACCACTATGAAAAATACTTTTTCTTTAAGACTGATCATGTAAACATGGTAAGCAATAATAGCGATACTTACATCATTCATTCGATTGATAATATGTCACCAACGAATAGGAATTGGATATTGAATATTAGAGTCCATGATAAAAATTTAGAATGTCAAATTGACACAGGGTGCTGAAATTAACGTAATTTCAAAGCGTACTTTAGACAGCCTCAATGAAAATGTCCCAATATTAAATGCCAGACATAAACTATGTTCTTTTACAGGTAACCCAATACCCATTATCGGAGGGTGCTATTTAAAGTGCACATTTTCAAACGACGCCACAGCAAATGTCTATTTTGCAGTACCTAGCAAATTCCGTGTATCAAACTATAATTGGTCAGAAAACCATGTTAAATCCAAGGGAAAAGACTGTTATTCATAGATGTACGCGACTCACTCCTTGGTGGTGCTGGACTGAAATTTCTGGTTCTTGACCTTGCTTGACGGTTTTGATACGATTGCGACACCGCATTGATGGTTTCTGGACTTTCGGCATTGTGATATAGTTTAGACGATCTTTCGTGCGAAAGTTTCATGCTCTTTGCAATTCTTAGACATTTTTCTATGTTGAGATTTTCTTCTTGTAGCAAACGTTGTTTGACATTTTTGTCATGGATACCGATGACAAACTTGTCCTTAATTAGGCTGTCACGTAATACACCAAATTCACATGAGGTAGGGTGAGTACTCCGGTCCCAAACCAGTTAAGGAGAAATTTTGACTTTAAAGTGTTGTTACACAAAATAGTATCGATCTATATTACCAGTTTATTTTTTATCTGTTACATTATGTAATTAAAAGTCACGGTACAAAAGGAAATCACTTAATTCTTAATAGTTTATTTTTTATTTATTTTTTAAGTTTAAATTCTGGAATGTACCCTAGATTGAGCAGCCGGCCCCAGTTGTTGTCAGGGTTTGTACCAAAAGTTGACCATTTTTCAAAAAAACAGATAAAAATAAGAAATAACACAATAAAAGAGTTTTTTCATATAATCATCTTTATTAAAAACTAAGAAAACTCCTAGACTAACTGAGTTCAGTCAAAGTTTCATATCAGTCTTAATAATCACATCAAATCATATTAGGAAAACTATATTTATACAGAGCTTAAGCTGGCACACATATCTAATCACAACTTGGGTTTTTTCAAAACCTCTTTAACATCTCTAAACTCTTACATAAAACAGTCAAACAGCCATATAAGTATCTATTGAAAAAGATATCATTTTTCGTTGTACTGGATATCTCATTTTGAATGTGGGATGTGGAATGTTGTATTTACGACATGTTTCTCTAATTTTGCATCCCGACTGTATTTCATCAAGTACTTTATATACCTCTTCGTCTTTATATTTAAAAAATACTTTCTTTGGCGGCATAGTTAATCTGCAACAAGTGGAACAGACATTATTTTTAACGGGTTTGGTCAATGTTAGGAAAATCATTTTTCTATGCAGTACCAATGTCAAACCACTGGTCAACTACTGAAAACTAGGCAATATCAGCCATAAACTAGTGAGTGGGGTATTTAAACATGCCATAGCTATGAAAAAAAACATGTATTAAAATAGAAAATAAATTTGTACAAGGAGCCAATAGTTGACCAACTGGTCAACCTTAGGAAATCCATATAAATGATGTACCTTTAGTTAACTAGCCTTAAAAATATAAATAGATAATAATATACACTTGAAATTACATTAAAACCATTAAATACAACCATTAAATAACTTTCAAAACAAACAATCATAACTAAATTTATACAAAAAACACAAAAATTCAATTAAAATAGTCTTACCTGTCGAAGTACGTTCCTTACTGCAATGGCGGCTGAAGCACAACTGACAGCGACGAGTGAAAATAAAACGAATTTATTGGCTAATCTGTGGATATTTTTCTAGTGGTTGATGTGATTGGTTGATTCGATATAATTGTCAAAACCTATAGCCAACATTAAAAATAACGGCTAACGGCGGTAAATCTTATTATTGAGAATCAAAGTCACAAGTGGTCAACAACCGGTGCATGGTCAACTATAGGGTCAACCATCCTACTTAGATTAGTGATGGCAGTGATGTATTCTTCGAATTCTTCGTCGTTGTGTTGTTGACGTGAAGAGAAATTGTACCGTTCAACTGTTAAGTTTTTTAAAGGATTGATTTTGACATCAAATCTTTCGATGACTTCTTCTAGGGTTGCAGTTTTGCGGTTCATAGAGAAGGAATTAAATATTTCTAATCCTTGGTCTCCGAGAAGATTCAGAAATATTGCGACCTTCCTCGTTTCTGGGAAATCCATTAAATTGTTGGCTTCTATGTAAATTTCGAAATTTTCCGTGAGCGCCATTTTTCAGTTACGTTCGAGTAGATTTTTAACGGTTTTATTGAGCCCATTATTGAAGTTTCTTGAGACTCTTCTTGATTCATGTTTTCTTTTATTTTAACATTTTCCTTGGGTTCTTCTTCAGTCATATTTTGACCAATTCTGACACCATCATACTCGTACACACCTAATAATGAATGAATATACACCAGCTAATAATAATGAAATTAAGTGGAGCCCCATTCAATTACACCCAATATAATAAATAATAATCATTATCATCTAGGGGTCGTTTTTAGGGCTCTGTATCCAAATAGCCCAAGCATTTTATTTTCATTAGTATGGAAAAAAATGCAAATTTGGAAACATTTCATAACAGCAGCTTTTTTGTGTGTAACTGATAAAATATCATTTTCGTAATTACGTAGACTCAAAATCCACCAAAATATTAGTCATCAAAAATCGATATTTAACCAATTCCTGAAAAAAGAGGAAAAATATCAATAAGTAGATATTTCAATTTTTGTTTTGGTTAATTTAAAGGAGCTCTTCAAGAATAATAAATAAATCACACAAAAAACATAATGGATGTGTCATTTATTTTTATATATTTACTTCCCGATGGAAATTTTGGTGGATTCTTGGATAAGGCATCTTAGAATAACATTTTAAAATTAAAGAAACAAAAAAAACGCTGTTATAAATTAATGTTTGAAAAAAACGTAATTTTCCTGGGGTATATAAATTAATGTTTGAAAAAAACGTAATTTTCCTGGGGTATAGAGAATTGTGACAAAATATTTTGTCCACTTGGGTATATTCGCTGAAAAGTCTGTTATTGCGTAAAGCAAGTCAGTTAATTTTGAAACTCCCGAATTTGGCTGTTTGAGCTCATTTCCTTTCCAAGGAAAGGGCCATCCACATTATGTGATTATACCCCAATCTGTCAGTACAACATGTCGAAGTCAGAATTGGGTGTAGCGTACAGACGTAACAACTGCAACTACAATTTCATTCAGTGTGGCTGGTTAACAGAAGGAAAGCGAAAATTGGCGCATTCAAACGGTCCTGCGAAACGGACTGCAAGATTGTAACTAACCGATGAGATAGGGCAAGACAGCACGTCTAACACACAGCCGCGACATACTCTCGATTTCTCTCGCATGTCCTAATAAGATAGAGACGGATAGTGCGAGAAAAATTGAGAGCTCGCGCGCCGTCGCGTAATAGCCGTGCAGCACACAAAAATCGAGAGTATGTCACGGCCACCTCATGATCGACGTGCTGTCTCGCCCTATTTCATCGGTTAGTAACAATCTTGCAGTCCGCTTCGCAGGACCGTTTGAATGCGGCAATTTTCGCTTTCTTACTGTTAACTGGCCACACTGAATGAAATTGTAGTTGCAAAACACCGGTTTAAAAAAAAAAACCAAATTACAGTGTAAAATATTAATACAATGTTCTGTAGCATATATTTTTGAATTATCATTAAAATTTATTTGTATGAAATTTGTGAGAAAAAAAAATTGGCAGATCATGCGAATTCGATGGTCCAAATTGTGATTTTCATGCAATTAGTCCGTACAACTCGTTTGACGGTTGGAACATGCATCCACACTATAGCAATTAGTCAGACTCTGATGAATTGGGGCTGACAAATCACTTAATGTGGATGGCCCAGAATAAAACCGACAGAAACAAAGTAGTCTGACTTGTCTGTGGTTCGCTAATCGCTCCCGTTTTCAAAATGGCGTTGGTGTGCTGCAAGCGCTACGAGCGTTCTTGACTTCTATACAATAAGTGCTGATTCTACTGTAAAATATTAAAAGCAATGGCCGGTTTTACAGAAAACGCGTTAGTACGTAAATTGCAAGAATTGAATTCGAGTCAGCAAAGTATTCAGACTTTATCTTTGTGGTTAATTCATCACAGGAAGCACCATGCCGCTGTCGTAAAAACTTGGTATAAAGAATTATTGAAAGGTAATTAGACTAATAGTGTTTCGAATTACCGGTACAACATCACTGTGCACCATATATTTCATAGCTGCGTGAGAACTCTTACTGCATTAAGAACTACTACGTTTTTAAACATCATCATTCAAATAGCCAAAACATTAGACGTGGTGCCAAATTCGTATATGAAACGAGTTTCATTCTAGATGTAGTTATTTTTATTATTCTCCAAATTTACAGAAGTATGTATTGTTTGCATTTCATAATATAGGCACGAATTTAAATTTCATAAAAAAGCAATTGTTTTTTTTCAGTCAAAGATGGAAAGCAGTTGACATTTATGTATTTAGCCAACGATGTTATACAAAATAGTAAAAAGAAAGGTCCAGAATACGGCAAAGAGTTCGGGGAAGTACTAGAAGGCGCTTTGAAGCATATGGCTAAGACTGGAATTAACACTAAGACTAAACACTCACTGCATAGGATATTAAATATATGGCAAGAGAGGGGTGTGTATGATGCTCAGAAAGTACAGGACTTTAAAGTGGCTGGTAAGTACAATTAATATTGCAAAACCTCAATGAATTTTGTATCCAGAAATGAGTTATCAATCTCACTCCAACATATTGCAGCCTAGAGCTACATAGCACTTGTTCAGATTTGAGTTTTGGTGTCTCACAGTTGTATGACTAACCACTGCTTTCATAGGATGCTTAATACATAAAGGTGTAATTACCATTCGTGTGAATGTGGGCTATATGCAACATGCTTTATTTTAAATGATAAGATACAGAGATAAAGAATATAATAGAAAAATATACCATCTTCGTCTGCAGCCCCTGACAGGACTCGAACCTGCAATCTGTCTATTAACACTAGAGTGCTTTAACCACTAAGCTACAAGAACAGTGACTGACTGTTGTATAATGCTTTATTTTAGTGGATCCCAATGATGCTGTACCGAAAAAGGTAAGCAAACGCAAATCAACGGATGCTGAACCAAAGGATCCTGAGAAGAAACCTAAACTAGACTCAAAGAAAAATGACAAGAAGGAGAGACGCCGTAGTGAGACTAAGGTAGAAGTGGATGGACAGATAGAGACGCACACCACACTCAGCCCAAAGACACCGCCTGGTGATCCGCCAGAACCTGATGAATTAATTAAGGTGAGTGATGTTACATAATATTTTCTACAGAAACAAAAAAAAATATATTTATAGAGAACCATTGCGGATGTAAGTAGCAACATAATAATATATTTATCTCGAATTTCTATTAAGTATCATTGTTAATGTTTTTATTGTTTATGCAGATGACAAGTATACATATTACTATATGAATATTTTTTCCACAAAACAGTTCTCATGTTTTATTTTAGTATGAAATGGTATTTATTTTACTAATACAAATAACACACTTAGAAAAGATTATTACTCCCAGTGATCATCTTTTCTCCTACTTAACAGTTACCATTGAAACCTTTAATAAAAGCAACTTGTAAATTTTAGATTAGAGTCAACAACTATAATTATTCTGCTCCCACTATCATAACAGCATTTGCTCAGTACATGTTTTTTTATTTAATTATACTACTTATCAGCTTGTATGCACATGCGGCTGTCAAGCAGTTGTGGGTTCAAATCCCGGCTCGTAGCAATGAGTTTTCCGGAACTTTGTATGGAATATTTACCATTAGCTTTTCAATGACGGAAAACATCATGAGGAAGCTGTTCTTATCCCAATGGCATAGGCAAACTAGTGCCTATGCCAAATCTTGGGATTAGGTGTCAATGCGGACCCCTGCTCCAGGACAAGGGGCACTACCGGGAACAATGCTAGTTGGATGATGACCAGCTTGTATGTTATAGTGAAATATTCCATATTAAGTTTATAATTGGCATTTGCGTTCGAACTTACGGAGTTGTTCATTTTCTTCCTGTCATAATAGGGTTTTATTTGATTGTAAAGTGACCATGGAATAACAAACTCAACATAATTATTTCATTGTAAACTTTCCATGTCTATTTTATTGGCATTATTGGTAATGACTAATTAGTTAATAATGATGTTTTTCTTTGCTAACCTTTTCTTTGTCCATTTGAAATGTAGTTACTATCATTATTTTAAATGTTGGCTACATGACCCACACCATTTCATCCTGTTTATACTATCCTTTTATATTTATTAATAATTCAAGTTCATTTGGATAACTATACTCAGTAAATAGTCCCGATATCTCCAATCTTAGGCTAAGCACACAGTTTGAATTCGGTATCTGGACCACAGACCAGAACCATTCAAAAAAAGGTACACCTCTGGTAGTAATTCTACATTACGTGTTTTTTTTTGCTTGAGAGCAATACAGATTATCATTCAGTGACTGAATCCGTTCTTAAATCAATATTTATTAAGGATAGTATTTGACCATGAACTGTTTCCCTTTCCAGGCCCTCCTAGAGTTAGAATCAAGTGCTTCCAGCGACGAGGCAGTCCGTGAAAGGATCGCCTCTCTTCCCCCAGAAGTCTCAGAAGTGCAATTATTGTCTAAGTTACAAGGTAACTCGAGAGACATCCTACTCACAAGGGTTATTATAAGACTGGTGTTATTTTTAAAACAAAGATTCAACTACCTCTATAGATAATAAAAACTTAACCTGGTTGCAAATTTTTGTTTCATTTCTTCTAATAAAATACCCTGATACGACATTGGTGTTTCAATCATCTAATATCCACAATGCTTCACCATCGCTTTGGGTTGTAAAATGTGCATCATATTGGGCAGTTTTATTCTATGTACTGTATTCATAGACGAAATTTGTTCGTATGAATTAACATTGTATTTTAATACAGGGCCTTTATATATAAATGTGACTAACATGATATGATACACATTATTTCATTAATTATATTAGAATGGATACTAATTTGTTGGAATGCAAGCACACACAGAAGAAATACTAAACCAAAGTTTGTAACCAGGGTGATAATGACAAACTGGACCAAATTTTACCAGTTCCTGTTTCAATATACACCATTGTCACATAAATCACATAATACATCAACCAAGTAAATACTTTAGCAAACACATACTTTTAGTAAAATTGACAGTGGAGCTTTACATTGCTTGTCCACCAGCAAAATTATGTGAAAATTTTATACTGTGCTATAAAACATATCCATCGCCTGTGTCTGTCTGTGTTATTGTGTACTGCAAATTATCGACGTCATCAAACATTTGCCCCTTCTTGCTAGAACGAAGGGAAATAAATAGTGGGTACACTATATCGGTACCCATCTACGACAGTAACCTAAGAATGTCTGAGGTCGTAGGTGTTTGTCGCTCTAGCCGAATGCGAGGGCGATAAATATTCGATCTTAGTCTTTATTACCGTCTGTAGTGTATACTAAATTGTGCATGTTCCCCTGGCCAGGAAGTGTTAATTTTCGCATGCGTAGCAAGCGGCAATTGACAGTAACTTAATTAAATATTGCTATTCGATACCTCCAATAGAAACAAAAAAACATCTTGCCATCAATGATGTCGCGTGTCCACCGATGGGAAGAGGCGACGCGACGCGAGAGTTTTCGGGCGACAAAATGGTCATCTCTTTTATCGCTGACAGTATTAACTTTCTTGCATCGCCTCGCCTCTACCCGCCGATGGACACGCGACATCATTGATGGCAAGATGTTTTTTTGTTTCTGACAAACCATAAACTCTTACCATGGGCTTTGGAATTGCAACTGTAACTTCATGCTAGTACGGTTAATTGTTAATTAAGTTCTAAAAATAAATAATATAACCATCCGAAAGAGAAAACGAAACATGTTTCCTGCCAAAGTGAATTGCGCTTAAATCCACCACAATAAAGTTAATTTTCGTTCGCAGATAAAGAATCGGCGCTCGCCCTCAGCGTTATAGTGAATTCCGCCGTAGATCTGCTTGCCGAATATAATCTGAGGCTAACGGAAGAGTTGGAGAAGAGACGGAAGGTGGCGGCCATGTTGCGGGACTTCGCGCAGGCGCAGAAGGACCTAGCGAAGCAAGCAGAGTCGCGGTTGGAGGTAGGAAAATGAACTTTAGACCCATGTTTTAAGGCCTTTTATCGCTAGTATCGCAAAAGCAAAGGGAGCCAGCGAACTTTAAGTTCAATTAGGTTAAGAATGATTATAGTACAAACAGCTATCGAAGCGGAACAACACACAGTTGAAGGTAGGAAAATCAAGTTTTCTCAAACATGCAATGAAATATTGACGTTGTGTTCTTCTTAATGGGCTTTCGAAGTGTCACGTTTCGGGCGCAGCGAGACGAGAGACCCGTAATGGCATTTCATACAAAATTGGAGGCCTAGGCCTGCAAGATGGTCCTTTTTTAATTTCCATTCCACAATTAGTGGCACAGGATCACGTTGTTCAGCCACGAAAATTTGATTTCTTGGAGTTTTTTATTTTTTTTATTGTATGTTTGAGAAACGCACTATACAGGGTGGAAATAGATTTTGGGTCAGTGAGGGCAGCTACCAGATCCCGTGTTGCTAGGCGAAAATGGTCTTAGGAGACCTTCCTTCGATTTCAAATTAATGTAGTAAATTAAATTAGTGTAGTATTACGTAGGAACTTAGACAGACCAATAGTGAAATTTGACTCTTCTCGATCCACTTTCAGCACACCCAAAAAACAAACTAAACGGTACAATATCTTTACAGGAATACAACATTAAGCTGCAAAAGATGTACGCAGTGAAAACTGAAGTCAAGTCCCACATAGAAAACCTACCGGACGTGTCCCGCTTGCCTGATGTCACCGGAGGCCTGGCGCCTCTTCCCTCGGCCGGAGATCTATTCAGCATTTGAAACCGAGCCCCACGTATGCCACGCACTGTTCTCATAAAAATAAGTTGACATTGCCATTTCTAATTGTTTTTAGGGTGACATCAAACATGAATTCGATGTCTTTACATCATTATTCGCGAATTACCTTGGTCAATTTCGCATGGGTTCTGGGTTTGATATAAGCTTGTCTTGTCGACGTCACGTCGACTGAATTAAACAGTCAATGTTTCCAATCGAGGTGCCAGTGACGTCATAATAAGGGGCCCAATGCATAACTATTTACGACTTATAGTACAAGCGGAAGTCTCTTTCAAACGAAAGGAGTAGAAATGATGTTTCGGATTCCGCTTGTAATAAGTACAAGTTATTATGCAATGGGGCCAAGATTGTAATATCACTGGTGAACCTTTACGGCCTTCGTAAATTGATAAAATTGACCAAACTATGTTCGCTTCAGGTTATATCTTTTATCGTTACGTTTTACGTTATGTTTAACGCACGGTAACGGGCCGTAAAACGTGACGATAAAACTCATCGTGCTAGCCGGGCAGCTGGCGTTAGGTATAACATTGAAGTGATATATGAATATTGCGCAAATAGATTATTAGTCTTACGAGTAGTTCAGTCTCGTGACCGACCAGCCTGTAGCTTGAGCGTATACGCATTAACATTTTACACACTTACTAAGCGAGGCATCCTTTGAATGCGTGCCTATGTCCGTGAATCTTGTTGGTAAAGACGCCTACACTGTCACCGGCACGGCTAGCACAAGACGCGGGCTGTGTCGCGTCGCGGCGACATGGACTTTCTGTCTCTTTCATAGCGTTCTAATTTAACGAATTTGACCCTGTGACCCTACCTACAAAGCTAGAGGTCCTGGGTTCGAATCCCGGTAAGGGCATTTATTTGTGTGATGAGCACTAATTTGTTCTTGAGTCGTGGATGTTTTATGTTTATCGTAGTCTAGTACCCATAGTAGAAGCTCTAAAGCAGTACGAGAGTAGGTCGATTTGTGTAAGATTGTCCGCAAAAAAAGAAATTAGAAAGAGACGGATAGTGTCGCCGCGACACAGCTCGTGTACAGTTAGCGTCATATCATATAGTTAGTAGCAGCCAGAGTAGCCAAATATTTCGTAACACACTTATTCTTACAGTAATAAAGACGTGTACAGTAGAATTATTTGGGGTTTACAACTGACAGATAATTTGCCTTCATTTAATTTTCAACTTTAACCTCATACAAATTAAGTAGTTATTTCTAAATCGGTAGATGTAGGTAACAGTATTCTGTAAAATGCTTTATTTGTATGACATTAAAGTTGACAATTAAATGAAGGCAAACTATCTGTCAGTGGTTAATTAACAGTAATCGTACTGTAACGAAATATTTGGCTACCTTTGCTACTAACTATATGACGCTGACTGTACTGGCCGTGCAGAGTGTTCATATATTTGATGCCGTATGTTTGACAGGTGCCAATTATATGAGAAAACGGCTTCGCATATTTCTGGTCGAAATTCACCTTCAGTGCTCGATCTTTTGGATTGGTATTTCTATGAAGTGGCGATGTATAGCGTAATCCCAAAACGGAATGTTGCCTTGCTATATTGTAAAATAAAGTATTCCTCACATGTTCTCAAATCCGTGACTTAGTTATCCTAATATTCCTAATGCATCAGATGCATCTCGTATTTTTAAATGATTATTAGCTATAAGAAGATGTAGGTTTGTTTTTGCTGTTTTTCCTTCTTTTTTGGATGAGGTTTGATAGCTGTTAATAAAATATTTTTGACCCTTGTCCAGAGAGCCAACCCAATCAATTTATTGGTGAACGAATTCACAATTACAATTATACTTTTATGTACATATGTAGTGTTGTATTACATAAAAATTGTTTTTTGAGTTGCTGGACAAAATTGCGAAAAGGCAACCCAAGTTTTAAGGTATCTAAAATAAGTTGATGTTATTTGACAAATAATGATAACTTTTGAAATGTAACATAATCTGTTTCAAATAGGGTAAAAATTGACCCTTGAGCTGGGGATTCACTAGGTTAGCAATAAATATGTAAACATTGAAATTGAAACCGGGCTAAAACAAAAGTCATAAATTTCAAGGGTGCAAAACTACATCTAAAGGTGGGTTGCACTAACATTACAGACCAATCAATGCTAGATATGGCGCCAGTAGCTGTCATCCCATAGACAATTGTCTAACTTTCCATACATTCAGTAATAGAACAACGCTTACGATTACAGACGTTTGGTGCAACCTTAAGTGACCCTCGTTCGACATGTCGCAGGATATTAGTCCCCTGGTGAATCACTGGCTTATATTATTAACTATACTGATCAATGTGGATTAACAACCCTTTTGTCGGCACCTTTCATTAACCCTTTCGCCGCCACCGACTTGAAATCACTCGTCGCTGTTGCCTGCCACCTGCGTCATACGAAATCGAAAAACAATGGACCTAAGTGCGTGGCGCGGGGATTCCACCTCGTATGTTATTCTGTGCTGGCGAATGGGTTAATTTGCAATTGACTTGAATTAAATGTTTAACATATTCAATGCCTAGATTTCATAGCTACGCTCGTAGTCGATAACATGCGAATGTAGACCGCATATACAGGAAACGAGCAGCCTAGCGGATGACTGGCACTGAAAGAAAGAAGAAACTTGTGGCAATCCTGCAGAAAATAAACTAGAATCTTTGCTACTATTAGTGCCAGTAAAAGGCTGTTGTCCACGTTAATCCCCTAGCCTGATCCCCCAGGGGAAATAAAGGTTAGGTTGTTAGGTGAACTGCGACCCTACAGCGCGCGAGCCGAGCTAGCGAAGCGAGCGTGACGCGGTAGCATCCGGCGAAGCGCCATAACCGAATATTATATTTTTTTCTAGTTGAATATAATATAATTTCCGCTATGTTAACGTGGATGACGTGAATAAAAGAGTTATTTATCTGCTGCCCAATATAAATGTTATTCTAATATTATTTGACAAGCAAATACGTTCTTCGTACCTATAATTTCGTATATTTTTTATAGTTATAAATAAATCATGAGTGCTCATCAACTATGTTATATTTTGATTTGTTTTTTTGGTAGCTGATTTCCACACTTCATAATTATAGACAGTTGTTCATTTGCACTATCGTCTAGGGACTAATACCTGGTTAGGATAATGTATAGGAAAATGTTCCAAGAACCAAATCAAGCTTTCATGATAGGTTTATTGAAAAAGTAATCGTCATAATGTGACATGAATATTAAAAAAAGGTAAAATTCTGTGAAATCGATTATTTAGGTCTGTCACAAGCTTGTAAACTTAACTAAAAATAAATTGTTTATAAAATTAAAGTGTGTACTCTCTTTCAAGGAAATCAATTTCTTGATTTTGTATTTGAACACAAAGATGTATACAGGGTGAAATCAAATGGATCTAACGAATTGTCTCTTGCAGGGCTCCCGCAAAGTGAAAACTAAATTCGTCCAAGTATCTCCGTGTCTGTCGCTCAAACTTGCTAGTTTGAGCGACAGAGAGGGAGATACGGGAACGAAATTCTTTTTCGTTTCGCGGTAGGGCCTCTGATGTATGTTTCGTGAATTTTACAGCTGCGGAGGTATTTTCGATTTTGTACGCGGCATCTATTCGTTTCAAATGTAGACAAACAGAGTTTATAACTCATTTAATAGCAATTGGGATCCGAATCAATAAAAATCGCGATTAGTTTTATGAAAATAACAGACAATCTTATCTTGCGGTACAAAATATATGATATCTCCAAAACGATAAATTTCCGCAAAACATGGGGTCAAATCAGTAGTTATTAAGGTCCTATTTTACTAGTCTTTTATTGATCCACTTGAAGATACCATGTATAGTTACAAATAGACATTTAAGCATGCAAACTGCAATCACTTTTTGTTTCCTTCTAATTCAATATTAAGAATGTAATATGCAAGCTTGCGAAAGATCTTTTGTGCGTTTGTCAGCCAAATATTAGTTTACGTATTGGTGCGAGTCAATTGACTGCAGGGCAACCCTTGTATAGCTAGAACCATCATATTTAAATATAAGATTTGTTATTTTACATGCTGTTCTTTTATTTCAACGCGGCGTCGTCAGCGTGAAGTCCTGTGTCTACTTTCAACCCCAATTCCATCCCTTTGGGTACTGACTTTCGGGATAAAAAAGTATACTATGTTTAAAACTATTGTACAATACATTATCTCTTTGCTAAATTCCATCTAAAGTTCATTGTAGTATTAGTAGTAGTAGCAGTTATTACTTTATTGTATCTGTAGGTATAACAAAATAAATGAAGTCTGAGTAAGGCTCGCCACACAAGCTGATTTCCGCGGTCGAATTCGTCCGCCTGTCTGTGGTAGGGCCTAAGCTTTTGTATGGATCTGCCGCTGTCGGAATATGTGCTGTGTGCGTGTGACAGTCTGTCAAATTTACTATTGACCGCAGGCCGGGCCTGTGTGTCAGGCCCTTGAGTCTCTCATTTGGATGTCACGATGGGCGGCGAAAAGGTTAGCAGTAATCCATCCTCTCCGTATCCTCTCTATGTCAACAGCCAGGACTCTTCTGTCAATGTTTGACACTAGCTTGACATGCTGACATCTGCCACAACACGTTGACATATTTATATCTGAGATAACAGAATATTTTGGATGTGTTTTTAATTTATTATTCACAATATGAGTGACACTGGGGTAAGTCCTGTAATATCTACGTGACATCGATTATTTATAACTTAAAAGCGATAATTTTATAACAAATGTGTTATTCCAGACCTCTCGTACGAAGACTGAAACAGAAACGGTGAATTCTGAATCGACAGATGTGCCTTTGGTAATTAAGTATTTATAATTATATTTACATTACAAAGGAAATTGGCACGTACCACACAGACTTTACATAGCCGTATGATACTTTTACGACGTGTATGACTTAGCTCATCTTCATCGATCCAATAAGTAATCCGCGTGCATTATATCTGTCTCTAACCCACGTTTAAAGACAGCGAGAGAGAGAGAATACGTGGACGCGGATTTTGGGCCGTAGGTACATGAACCGAACCTAATATCTCGTGAATTCGAAACAGGTGGCAGACCGTTGGACAAACAACATAACCTACCGTCAACTCGTCGTCTCGTCGTGCGTCGGCATCCTCCAGCTATGGTGGCATCCCTATCTATTCGACCTGCGCAAACTCGTGCCCTTTCTGTTCCTCTACAACGTGTTCAGCATAATTATCGGCTACCCGCTGTTTTACTTAGAACTCGGGATTGGAGTTGTGACGAAGAAAGGAGTTATGAGTTCTTGGGACTTATCACCAATTGCGAGAGGTACGTGTATAATAGTTAGCTGGCAGCCAGCGCGGAGTGTCAGCGCGGTTCGCAATGTGTGAGGAACGTCACGTGCTGACTGCTCGCAATGAATACTTTTAGGTACACTACTTATGCCAGTTTCACCCAATTAATAGGTAACATATATGGAATTGCGTTTTACCTTCGTCAAACGCGTTTCTTTTAGTGACTGCACAGAATGCACGGCGCCTAACTAATTTCAACTGAACTTTTACTGTTTTAATAATATAGTATCACTAGCTTCTGCCCGCGACTCCATCCGCGTGGAACTCGTTTATATCGCAGCTCCATCCAAACTTTCACCCCCCCATTTCACCCCCATAGGGGATGATTTCGGGGATAAAAACTATCCTGTCACTCTCCATCCCTTCAACTATCTCAACTTAAAAAATCACGTCAATTCGTCGCTCCGTTTTGCCGTGAAAGAAGAACAAACAAACACACACACACACATACACTTTCCCATTTATAATATTAGTATGGATATTGAGAGGAACAGAAAACATATTCTGCAATCGTAGCTATACCAACCCAAATTCACTCAAATGTGAATAAATAAATCGAATTGAAGACGCGTCGCCGACACCTAATTTACAGTTTCGCGTAACTTAAAAGGGTGACGAAATTCTCTGAACCTTATTTTTAGGTATTACCTACAATATTTTAGGAATATACCTGCTTAAATAATTCAGGTGTGGGGTGTTCCATGCTGCTCACGTGCGCACTGACAGCGCTCGCGCTGGGCGCAGTAAGCGCTTGGTGCTTGGCGCAGTTGGTTCATTCTGCGCACTCGTTCCTGCCTTGGCTGCACTGCGCGGCGGCCGCGGTGCCAGCGTGCGCGGCGCGTCATCGCCCGCTGACTGCTGGCAGCGAGACGCCTGCGCACTCATTCTTCTTGTAAGACTTCAAACTTGATTTGAACAGGCTTATCAGTCGCTATAGATCAGCCAAGCCAAGTTGCGCGTGTCACTCGTTGCGCAGGTAAGTACAGTCAGCAGCAGAAGTTGCTAAGCAGATCTAGTTCTCAAAATCTACACACGACCTCTAATGTCAAAGGAATAAGGATCTGTGTAGGTCAATTTGAGCGTGTTATTTTGCTTAGCTACTTCTGATGCTGACTGTATGTACGTATAGCCCGCCACCCTCTCTGATCCTCATTGCTGCCGCGCCCGTGCCCCCGCCACATCCACTACCAGAGAGATTGATGTGCTAAACTTGTTTCTACTTATCATATTAGTATAGAGACAAGACAACCTGGGTATCGAGCAGCATGCGGCATATCAAATATTATGAAATACAGTTTAGCACGACTTGTGATTGATACTCACCCCAGGGACCGGAAAACCCGTTCTTTGGCTTAAGCCGTTCGAAAGGCTTAAGCCGTTCGAGGATTAATCGTTTGTTTGGGTTACCGTATCCTCAGCTTAACTTATATACGGGTAAGCCCTTCAACAGAGTTAAGCCTAAATAACCTGAGGGTTTTGGGTTAGGGTTTTGATAGGGTTATTTGAAGGGGTTTTTAAGGGTTTTTGTAGGGGTTATGACAGGATTTTTATTGGCTTAATTTAACCGCTTACTTATTGGTATGACGCCGGCACACTTCTTTACCCCTTCCTGGGGCCGGTGACGAGCGAGTAAAAAAGCGGCCAAATGCGTGTCGGACCACGCACAACGAGGGTTCCGTGCATATTAAAAGGTCGTATCGTTACTGAAATCTTATGGTACTTACGTCCTTTTCTTTAAGGAAGGCAGTTTTTTAGATATATATCAAAAACTTTTTAACCGACCTTGTTCAAAAAAAATTTTGCTGAAAGAATTTAAAAAGCCCTATGTCCATGTTTTTTTCATATTTTTAAAATACACGGTTCAAAAATTAGAGGGTGGGGACACAATTTTAGTGACTTTCAGGGCGATTATCTCCGACTCTATTCACTTAATCAAAAAATTGCTGATAAACCTTATATTTATTTTGAAAGGTCTATTGATTGTTGTGCTACACGAAAGCTTGCAACGAAAAATTTTTTTTTGATTTTCAGTTTTATGTATGGAGAGCATTTTTAGTAATTTAATTACGAAACTATGTAGGGGCTAACAAAATACACCTATCCTTAAAATTTTATTCAAATACACCTAATAGTTTTCGAGTAAAATGCCTGTGACATACGGATGGACAGACAGACAGACAGACATGACGAATCCATAAGGGTTCCGTTTTTTGCCATTTGGCTACGGAACCCTAAAAATCAAAAAAGGGCCGGCAACCTGATTGTGATTCTTGTGAAGTCGCCAGCGTCCATAGGCTACGGTGTTTTCGTACCATCAGACAGGCCGTATGCTTGTTTGCCACCGTCGTAGTATTAAAAATAAACATATCTTGGATATTTTTGTAGAGGCCTTTTACAGTTCCAATAATTTTACATAAGGTAGGTATGTTGGGTGGGGTAAGAACGGTACGGTTTAGAGCGGAGAATTCAAATTAGTAGGTACTAAATGAAATTGTTAAAACCGTGAAACATGCCTACTTTGCCACCAGGCAAAACCTTTTTAAAAAAAAATCTGGTAATATATCAGAAATCATTAAAGAGGCCAAAAAAAAACATTGTCCTCGTTTGTATGTTTTTAGGGTTCCGTATCCAAATGGCAAAAAACGGAACCCTTATGGATTCGTCATGTCTGTCTGTCTATCTGTCTGTCCGTCCGTATGTCACAGGCATTTCACTCGAATACTATAAGGTGTATTTGAATAAAATTTTGAGGATACATGTATTTTGTTAGCCGCTACATAGTTTTGTAATTAAATGAAAAAAAAAATTTAGGGGTGCAGTCCATACATAAAACTGAAAATCATTTTTTTTTTAATTGCAAGCCCACGTGTGGCACATCCATCGATAGGCCTTTCAAAATAAATATAAGGTTTCTCAGCATTTTTTTTTGATTTAGTGAATAGAGTCGGAGATAATCGCCCCGAAAGTCACTAAAATTGTGTCCCCCCCCCCCTCTAATTTTTGAACCGTGTATTTTGAAAATATGAAAAAATCATGGACTTGGGCTTATTGAAATTGAAATTGAAATTGTTTATTTCGGACATCATCCATAGTTGGTTAGTAATTACATGTTAGCTTACGAACTAGGTAGGTTAGTAAATACAGTTATTAACATTAAATTACATTAGATTAAAATTATTGTTTAGCCTCACATGCATGGATATCCAATGCTTGACCATAGGGCTATCCGTTCTCTCGGCGACCACCTTCAGGAGAGTGTTAGGGCTGCCCCGCACGCGCGCCCACAGGGACGCCACGCGCTTGCGCAACACGGCGGTGAAGCCGTCCGTGCTGCTGTCGGCAAACATGCCCGACGCGCTGCAGCGCCAGGGCAGCCCCAGCAGTCCCCTGAAGGCGTTATTGTATTGGACGCGCAGAGCGCTAAACGCCCTATTCGTGTAATTGCTCCATAGGCCGCACGTGTACAGCGTCTGACAATAAGCCTTAAATAAAGTAATTTTGACTTCTCGTGTACAGCGTGCAAACCTACGTGAAAGCATATTACCCCGGACTGCCAGCGCTCGGCGTTCCCTTTCCAGGTCGTCGTCGTCTTTAAGGGTGTCCGTGACGCAGTGACCCAAATATTTAAAGCTGGTAACCTGCTTAAGCGGAGAGCCACCTAGAGTTATTGGCGGGATAGGGTAAGTTTTTGTACCGGATTTAAATATCAATATCTCGCTCTTTTTTACGTTATATTTGAGTCCGTGGGTCACGGCAAACCTTTCGCAAATGGACAGTAGTGTCTTAAGTGCGTCGAAAGAGGGGCTCAGCAGTACCATGTCGTCGGCGTAGCTGATACTATTAACGCAACAGCCGTCCACCGAGCAACCTACGCCGGCACTGCTGAGCTCCTCAATCAACCCATTCATATACGCGTTGAACAATGTTGGTGACGTGAGCCCCCCCTGTCTCACACCACACTTCATCTTATAAGCCTGCGAGTAGCTTCCAGCCCATCTAACCACATTGGTTTGGTTATCGTACCAATACTTAAAAATACTTATTATTTCATCCGGCAGACCTGTATCATTGCTCAGTTTCTCCCACAGCTCATTATAAGACACCAAGTCAAATGCCTTCGACAAGTCCAAGAAGCACGCGTATACTGGCGTATTTCTATCCGTGTAGTATCGCACGGTGTGCTTAAGACATAACACAGCCGCCTCGGTTGACAGCCCAGGTCGAAAGCCGAACTGGGCGTCATGCAGACGTATGTGTTTACTAAGGTATGTATTAAGCACCCCGTCCATCACCTTCGCCAGTATAGTTGCGAGAGAGATTGGCCTGTAGTTGGACTTGTCGGAGGCATCGCCAGTCTTATTCTTAATGATAGGTACAACTATCGTCCTCATGAGATCGTCCGGTAGGTAGTTGTGACGAATACAAAAAGTGAACAGCATTCCAAGAACCCTGGGGAGATGGACACCCGCGTTTTGCAGATGCTCGATACTCAGACCGTCGTGTCCGGGTGATTTTCCTCTTTTCATATTACGAATAACCTTTGCGACTTCAGCTGGCGTTACTCTGATTGAATCATCGCGAACACGACACCCATCACCTAACATCGGCTCACGCCCATCTGCCGCCAGAGGGCCCACTTTAAAGTGATTCATGAAGAGGTTGGCAATATCACTGGGCTGGCTGACACCCTCAACACTCGCTGGTAGACTCACCATTGGATTGATCTTGTTAGTCGCTTTCCAGAAGTGGGCGAAGTTCTTAGACCTGTGATGACAAGCTATTATATCCATTTTTAATTGCTCTTTGTTGTTTTGGCAATATTTAAGTTTAGGTTTAAATTCTTTCTTAGAATGATACATACAATCATACAATAGGCCTGCCCTAGGCTTACCATACTGGCACCATTCCAGAAAGCAAGATCTCGCCCTCCGGTGAGCCTCCCTCACATGTTTGTTCCAGCCTGTGACATTGCCAGCCCCTCTGGGCTTTTTTCTTTTACAGCTAGCAATAGAAGCATCCCGCAGTACTGTAATAACAGAATTATATAGGCCAACAATGATTTTTCTGTGGTCAGGATTACTACATAAATTATCACAACATAATTTTAACTCACTCGGAAAATCTATTTCTTTCAATTTAGAATTACAAGCGTCTAAATACTCTTTTATTTGCGAAGGCTCACGGTCACCCCATAGTACGCCTTTCCACACGTTCTCATTAACAATGTTACTGCTAAGATTTATATTTTTCGGTACACTTTTACCCAGGTTGCATACAATTTCTATAGGAAAGTGATCGGACCAGTATACGTCGTAGTGTATTTTAGCAGCGATAACAGTTTGTCTAGCCGCTGTTGTGGCCACACAATGGTCAAGCCACCGCAAGCAGCCATGGCTGTCACTAACGTATGTGTACGAGTCCGCTGGCAGGAGCTGTGTTATTAAATTCTTTCAGAGAAAATTGTTTTGAACAAGATCGGTACAAAGGTTTTTGAGGTATTTCTAAAAAACTGCCTTCCTTAAAGAAAAGGACGTAAGTGCTATAAGATTTCAGTAACGATACGACCTTTTTAATAGGCACGGAAACCTTCGTTGTGCGTGGTCCGACACGCACTTGGCCGCTTTTTTATACTTTAGGATTATCGAACCTATTGATACGTCTCGTAACTAAAGACTATAATCGTCCATAAATTTGGCACATTAGTTTTATTCTATTAGAAGTATTAGAAGTGATTTAAAACAGAATACTACTACGTTTAGTTTTTAGTGGGCAAAGTCACAATAATAGTCTGAGCCAGCATACAAGCCAAAAACCAGACTGTGCTAGAGTTGTCATTTTTTTTTATCCGACTGCGACTGAACTTGAAGGTATGGTGATGTGATGTGTTTTAATATGAATACAGTTTGTCAAATAATAATAAACGAAGTAGATTTATTAATTTCTAATGTAGTTGCTCTGGATTTGTGAGTTATCAATTTTGTTTTACGTAATATTGCATTTTCTTTAATAATAACAGTTCACATTTTTTTAAGGGTTCCGTAGTCAACAAGGAACCTTTATATTTTCGCCATGTCCGTCTGTCCATTTGTCCGTCCGTCTGCGGCTTAGGCTTAGCTGAGTGGCCCTTAATACCAGAAAGCCGTGATTCGGCATAGGTATATAAATCAATCACGCCGATAAAACAGTAGAATATACACATTAAAAACAATTTTTTTAGGGGTCCACTCCATACATAAAACTGAAGGTCAAAAAATTTTTTTTTTCATTGCAAGCCCACGTGTGGCACATCAATCGATAGGTCTTTCAAAATAAATATAAGGTTTCTAAGCAATTTTTTTGATTAAGTGAATAGAGTCGGAGATAATCGCCACGAAAGTCACTAAAATTGTGTTCCCCCCCCCCTCTAATTTTTGAACCGTGTATTTTAAAAATATGGTAAAATCATGGACATGGCTTATTAAAGTCTTTCAGCGAAATTTTTTTTGTACAAGGTCGGTTAAAAAGTTCTTGATATAAATCTAAAAAACTGCCTTCCTTAAAGAAAAGGACGTAAGTGCCATTAGATTTCAGTAATGATACGACCTTTTTAATAGGCACGGAACCCTTCGTTGTGCGTGGTCCGACACGCACTTGGCCGCTTTTTATTAGAGTCGTGTAACCGGCCTTCTGCCGGCCATATGGTTAAGTATGAAAAAGAATAAGTACTGCAGTAGTCAATATAATGAATTACAAAAACTCTCACGCATAAGTGGGCATTTATCTAACCACCCCCACCCAAACCAACAAGACCAACTTAATAAATGTCTGCCGGCTGTACACATTGGGCCAACGTTGGCGCGTGAGCAAGATGCAGCTATGCAAACGCATGAGAACGAAATAAAGCCCTCTTTCTCTAACGCATAGCTGCATTCTGCTCCGCGCCAACGTTGGCCCAGTGTGTACAGCCGGCACAAGGTTTAGTTGGCGCGCGCGTGTCAATGTAACAAAGGTCAAGGTCAAAGTTACTTTTTTCGCATTAAGACGAGACGGTCGAGACACGATTACTATGTGCATCAGTTTGCTATTCCCAAAGCAAGTAACGAACTTCATAGGTAAACAAACAAATTGCCGAAACAGGTGCAATATGTTCAGACGATTATGGCATCTCTTCCTAAGGCAGCTTGTAGCAAATTTGTGTGACGCAAAAATAGTGGCGGTGCCTTTGTAAAAGCTTTGATAGACACCACCGCCGCCTGCGCAGTGAGGCGCGGCGGGTGGCTGGCTCGATTCGGCGAAACTCATTTAAAAATTGAATCGTATCTGTATAACGCTTAGGACCAATATCGATAACGTTTAATGCTCTATAAGTTAAAAACCCTGGAAAGGGTTTTGATAGGGTTTCGAGTTAATTTGAATTAATTCAAATGAACGGCGCGGCCATTTCAAGCCAAAATGAACTGAATAACTATGTCGATAAAGATACATTTAGTTTACGCTCAGTCCGGAACCGCTTACCGCTAAAACCCTTAAACAGGGTTTTGATTGGGATGTGAGTTAATTTGAATTAACTCAAACGATCGGCTTAGCCGTTCATGCAATTAACCCTTAATAAGCCTAACCGGAATGATACGGTTTCTCAAAACAAGCGTTAAGAAAACCCGCTTAAAAACCCGTGTAAGGGTAAGCGGTTCCGGTCCCTGACACCCATAATATGTGGAGCGTAGGGGTAGTAGGTACCACCTAGGGTAAGACCTAACGCGTCTTCACTTTTGATATAGCTAGGTAGGGTCATTTCGGCGGTTAGCGACCACCTAATTTCATGTGCCGGTTGGCGACCACTTAGCCGAGTTGGTGAACTGAAAGGATATTTTCTCGGTTTTTTAGTAGATTTCTATTCTAAAACTATAATAAAATGCATGTACAACTAATTGTCTCAATAGGGTCTGTAGAATTGATGTTATCTTCAATAGAAAAAACCGTTTCCTTCAGGTGGTCGCTAACCGAAGGTGGTCGCGTAACCCCCTGAATGACCCTACTTACCTATAATGAAAAAACCTTTCCCTTAGGCCAGGTGAAATTCAACCTTATGCCAACGTCATAAAGACTGACTACGTAGAAACTTCTCACTTTATTTGCAATTACCTCGTCAATGTCCAAACCACACCAACATTCCAGGCATCTTTAGAACTAACCCACAAATTATTTTTAGCTGTCTCTTTCCAGTAATTTCGTGCTGAAACGGAGGCGTGACGGATTGAAATGCGGGCTAGGCAACATTGTATGGGAGCTAACAATCTACTACGTCATCTGCTGGATACTCATCTATTTAATTGCTGTCAAAAGAGTTTATAGCTATTCTAAGGTAAATTTAGATTGACTTAACTTGATACAACACATGGTACCTGCTCCTATTGCATCTACATATTTACGTAACCAGCGGCCTAATAAGAGCGCGCTTTTTCCGTATATCGAATTTACAGGCAGGTACATGTGTCAAAATGGGTACCTATCTTAAATAAAATCTACTCGTGATACGTACACAGTATAGGAGACGCTACACGGGCCGATATCTGCCGGACTTCATGCCGGCCGACGCGTAATTCGGCCCGTGTGGATACGTGTCGGAAGCACGGCGGCCGGCCAAATCAAGGTCACTCCATACTAGATTATCTGTGACCTTGCTTGGCCGTCCGCCGACATCGGCCCGTATAGGATCTCCTTATCAGAGCTATAACAACAAACTTCTAAATTCGAAGTTTGAATATCTCCATCCATACGAACTTCTATTTTCGTGGTAGCGCCGCAGACACTAGTACCTAAATGAAAAAGACTAGCTATAGCCTGACAAGTTCCTATTTAGCCCTGATATAGTGTCGCTACAAACAACTTGCATATGGCAATAATACGTGTACGTCATGAATAGTCGGGACAGTGTGTATTGTCATCGTGCAAGAAAGAGTGAGATATCCAATTATGTACTTTGTTTTCAGGTAATCCGAAGAGCATGTCTAGTTGATAATTAAATATGAATACATATCCATCAAAATCCGATTCTAAATATTCGAAATCCATATATTTATCAGATTCTGGCTCCGATGTATCTTTCACTTGTATATATTTTTGATTGTAGCACTACAGACGCCTTGAATGAGAAAAAAAATATATTAATTTAATAATTAATAGGTATACATATTTAGTACCAAGCTAATAACCAGTTCATTACAAGTTGTACTTAACTGGTTATATTAGCTTGGTACTAAATATTTATAATTTTTGTAATTTACAACCGCACTATGAATATCAGTATCCGTCATGTCAACACCTAATTTCAAAACATTGTTTATTGGAATGCTGCTGAATCCTTAGTCCTTTTTCTGCCGCAACCAATTGAATGTATAATAATGAGCCAGGGCTAAATAGGAACTTGTCAGGCTTTACTAAAGTCTAACCCAAGTCTAGTCTTTAAAGTATAACGCGTTCCTTTAAAATAATGAGCCTAGTATGTATTGTGTCTATAGGTGTCTACTTAGATTAGGTATCTCGAACAGGTATAGGTACATACGACGTATTGTACTAGTAGTAAATACTTACATATATTTAGCAGTCTTTATAAATTACTATTATATCTGCTTACATAGATATTTGACATTGATAAACTTATTTTCATAAACAGTTGGTGTTATTCAAAGACACGTTGGCGTTTTTCGTGCTAATAGTCTGTGCGATAGGGTGCACGAATCTCGAAGGTGTTAGCAGCATGTTCCATGTCTGCGACTGGGGAGTGCTCTTCGAAGGAATGCAGGTCAGTTATATATACCGTGTAGGCTCCGACAAGAATAGGTCTGTCGGGATTCCGAAGTTGCGATGCGTGTTATTATTGAAACTCCGTAGGTTGAAAAATCAAGGTATTATATTCGTTGTAAGGTGATATTTTGCGGTTTACAACAATTAAGGCTTAACAGAAAAAACACGGGATATGCACGAGATTGCCCTAATTAAGTTAATGGCGTAACAAGGCCTTGTGAAAGTTGTGAAGAGAGAGATCGGTCTAGTGTGGCGTTCCGGAAGCTTCTTTTTTTTAGCCATTTTGGCAATCATTCGGTTCCGGCCAATCAGTGCGACCGCGCGTCGACTCGGGCGCATCCGGTGCGTCCTGATTGGCCGGCCGGGGGAAAGCCACACAGACAATACAATAATATATCCCTGAGGAAGGGATGTGGCTTCGGTTGTGACCGTGGCGCCACATCACCCCCCCAGGGAGAGAATTAATTAATTAAAATAATTAGTTACATAGCTATCATGGATTGCACCGAAAAGGAAAAACATAACATTTTTATTTAAAAAAAATTAAATGGTTAGTGGCGTACATAGGTGCACATACCCTAGGTAGGTATATTGAGATCAAACAAATTGCGGCCTTACTATAAATACAAAACATGACTCCTTATACTACTTAGGTACAAGTAATACAATTAAGTAAGGATATTGCACAAGTTATCCTACAATTAAATGTTATGTAACATTTTAGTTTAGAACTAACATGACATTCCAATTGTTCACTATTGGAAATAAGGTTAACATATTCATGATAACAGACAATTATGAAAGATTACTGCAAATAAAGAGTTACTTCAATAATGTTAATTGGAGTAGGTAATATGTGGGTATGCAAGATGTGCATATTGTGCATACATATTTATATTAATTATAGGAATATGTAGGTAAGCAAGTTTTACATATTGATATTAATTAAAGGATAATAATTAAAACCAAGAAACATTGAGGCTTGCTTGACTTCGCAATATGTATTTATATATACATTCATAAAGATATTGAGGATGAAATGAGAAAAAAATAATAATAATATGTATTCTAGAACTAGAAAACATTGAGCATTTAGAATTGCAGCTAATTATGAACCAAGAGTAATGAACTAGGGGGAGGGGTCATAAGGCAATTTGAAACGAACCCTTCTGCCGGAACGTGTGGAGTACTCAGGTGGACCGTCTGACTGAGGCGGGTCAGCTGACTGAGGTGAGTCAGCTGACGGAGCTAAGTCAGCTGATGGAGGTGAGCGTGTAGGTACAGGCGCGACTGGCTGCGGTGGTGTCGGTTTGCGTAAGGCGCTACGGCGCGGGGACACTGAGGGCAGGGCGGTCGGCACGTTTGGCCCGGGAGCACTCGTCCACGACGTAGGCGGGCTTGACCCGGTCAATACTGACCTCGACTTCCTTTCCTTTATTGAGGAGTTTCATAGTTTTCTCCTTAAGCTGTGTGATGCGGTGCGGTCCTGTGTAGGGCGGCTGTAGCGAGTGGCGCAGCGCATCTTCCCGCAGGAACGCGTGGGTCGCTGAGGGAAGGTCCTTAAAGGTGAAAATGCGGTCGCGTTGGTGATGAGAAGCTGGAGTTGGCCGAAATTGTGCCATCTTCGTACGAAGTTGGTTAACGTAGTCGGCAAGGTCGGTGGGTCGCTCTGATGTCATGGGAGGAGAGAGTAGCTCTCCAGGGAGACGTAGGGGCTCGCCGTACAGTAGTTCGGCCGGTGACGATTCCAGGTCTTCTTTTAAGGCGGCTCGCATTCCAAGTAGCACCATGGGGAGCGCTCTGATCCAGGTGTCGTTATGACACATCAGCGCGGCCGTGAGCTGACGGTGTACGCGTTCCAGGATCCCGTTGCTCTGCGGGTGATAGCTTGTAGTCCTGATTCTGGTGGTAGCGTGCATTTGCATGAGTCGTTGGAAGAGTGAAGACTCGAATTGTCTACCCTGATCAGTGGTGACTATGGTTGGGACACCAAACCGGGCTATCCATCCACTGGTGAATGTTTCTGCAACTTCTTCCGCTGTGATGGTGGTCATTGGCCATACCTCGGGCCAGCGCGTAGCGCGATCTATAGCGGTGAGGCAGTAATGGAAACCATTGCATGGTGGCAATGGGCCAATGATGTCCAGGTGGACGTGGCGCAATCTCGCAGACGAGGAGAAATGTCCGAGTGGTGTAGAAGCATGCCTTGTTACTTTGCTTCGCTGACAAGAAACGCAGTGTCGCGACCACTGGTGGCAGTCCTTTCTTACGCCTGGCCACACATAGCGGTCGCTGACCAATCTCGCTGTAACGCGCGCGCCAGGGTGACTCAACCCATGCAGCTTGTTAAAAATGGCGCGGCGATATGGAAGCGGTATGAAAGGCCGGGGCTTACCGGTAGAGGTGTCGCAGGTGAGTGTGATGTTACTCCCCGGTACGCTGATCTGCTCTAACTGGAGTGACGAGTTGTTTGTTTGGAGGAGGCTGGCTAGCTCATCGTCAGTGTCCTGTGAGGCAGCGAGTGCGGCGTAGTCCTCCTCGAGTGATATCGCCTCTATCCTTGACATGGCGTCAGCCACTACGTTTTCTTCGCCGGCGATGTGTACGATATCGGTCGTGAATTGGCTTATAAATGACAGTTGGTTAAGCTGTTGCGGCGGCAATTTTTCACGGCGCTGTTTGAATGCGTATATTAGCGGTTTGTGGTCCATGTAAATCGTGGCATGTTGGGCCTCCAGGATGTGTCGGAAATGCTGCACACTCTCGTAAACTGCGAGCAGCTCGCGATAGTAGGCGGGCAACTCGCTCTGTGCTGGTGTTAGTTTTCTGCTGAAGAACGCGATGGGCTGCCAGTCGTTGTCAATTCGCTGCTGCAGGCACGCGCCGACCTGGGTGCTCGACGCGTCGGTGAAGAGCCCGAGCGTGGCCGAGCTGATTGGGTGCGCGAGGATTGTGGCTTCAGTGAGGCTCGCCTTGCATGCTTCAAATTGTTGTTCGAGTTCTGGCGTCCAAGGAAATGGTTTGTTGCCTCTCATTTTAGTGCCGGCCAGTGCGTCGATTAACGGTGCTTGTTGCTCGGCTGCCCTGGGTAAGAAACGTCGGTAGTAATTAATCATTCCGAGGAATCTCCTCACTCCTTGTACGGTTTTCGGTAATGAGTATTCTCGTAGCGCTTGTATGCGCTCTGGAGGAGGTTGGGTTCCATCCGGGCTGATGAGGTAACCCAGGAAAACTAGTAGTTTGACCCCGAGGTTACACTTTTCGGCATTGACGACTACACCATAGTCCTGGAGTCGCTGGAAAAGTGTGCGCAGGTGCTCAGCGTGCTGCGTGGCGTCGCGAGAAAAAACCAGGATATCATCTATGTATGCGTAAGTGAAATCCAGGCCCCTGGTGACTTCGTCGATGAAACGCTGGAATGTTTGTCCAGCATTCCGGAGACCGAAGCTCATATATGGGAATTCGTACATGCCAAATGTTGTCGTAATCGCAGTCTTTTCTATGTCAGTAGGGTGAACAGGTATCTGTTGGTAAGCCTTAACGAGATCTATGGAACTAAAAATGTGGTTACCGGCTATGGCTTAGTTCACATCCCAATGTGTCGCACTGGGTATTGGTCCGGGATGGTGCGAGCATTTAAGGCCCTGTAGTCACCACAGGGTCGCCAAGAGGAGTCTTTCTTCTTAGCTAGGTGAAGTGGAGATGACCATGGAGACTTTGATGGTGTGGCTGTACCGCACTGCACCATGTCGGTGAACTCCTTCTTGGCGGCAGCCAGTTTCTCAGGACCGAGGCGTCGTGGTCTGCAGAAAACAGGTGGACCTGGCGTGGTGTTGATGAAGTGGACAGTGTTGCGCTTCTTCATTCGAGTGACTCCAGGTGGCTTTAATATCTCAGGAAATTCTGAAAGTATATTTGAGAAAGGTGAATTGTCAGCCCTTATGGCTTTAATGCTAGGTTGGTCCACGGATGCGATGGAGGCGGGGGTGGTGATTCCTGTGCTGCCATCCATTAGTTGCTTCCCCCGGCAATCTGGCAGCAAATTGTAGTACGCCAGGAAGTCAACACCTATTATTGGCATATCCACATCGGCCACAACAAAATTCCACTTTAGATTTTTCTTTAGGCCAATGTCAAGTGAAATAGTGACAGTTCCGTATGTTTGTATACGGGTGCCGTTCGCTGCGCTGAGATTATAATCAGTGGCTGGTCTGACTGTTTTAAGTAGGTTCTTTGGAAAACAGCACAAATCTGAACCCGTGTCAAGCAAAAATCTGACTTTTGATGATTTGTCTGTCACAAATAAGCGGCCGCCTATATTGTAGCAGTCAGTGGCCGCAATCACTGGCTGCTGTTGGGGTTTGACTGGCTTAGTGAACCATCCACCCAGGTGCAAGGAGTGGTGCAACGCTGGGCATTGGCCTGGTACCGCTTGTGGTACCAGCACAGAGTGGGTGTGGTGCCTCGTGAGTGTGACCGTTCTCTTGCGTGTCTGGGTCTGGACCTAGAGCGAGTCCTGCTTGAGTGTGGTCCGACAGCAGATACCGAGAGGTGTTGGCACAACATGTCAACCTTGGACGCTAGGCTAAGCATCCAGTCTGAGGGCTCTGGCTGGGTAGGTTTAGCTGCTGCATGGAGCATCGGGCTGGCCGGGGACACTTCCATGATGCTGTCAGCTAGATCAGCCAGTTTTTCCAATCCTAACTCAGCGTGGCTGGTTAGGATAGCTTGTACATGGGTTGGGAGTCGCGTCAGCCACAATTGTTTTAACATTGTCAAATCAGGGGTCTCACCTGCGAGTGACTTAAGGTGTCTTAGGAACTGGGACGGACGCCGGTCGCCGAGTTCTTCATTCCGGATGAGTTGACGCACCCGCTCGCCGTCCGAGCGTGACAATCTGCGAGTCAGCTCCGCCCTTAACGCCAAGTAAGCGCCGTCCTTCGGTGGATTGGTAATTATATCTTCCACCTCCGCAGCCAATCGCGTGTCCAGTTGCGCTACAACGTGATTATATTTCGTCGAATCAGAGCTTATACCGGCCAGGGTGAACTGGGCCTCCGCCTGAGCAAACCACACGTTCGGTTTATCGAACCAAAAGGGAGGGAGGCGGACTGCCACCTTATTAATATGATTACTGTGCTCTGAAGGAGCGGGATTGTCCCTATTAACATTATTAACAAGCTCCTGAAGAACAGCGTTTTGTTCTAGCACGGCTTTCAGCCGGGATTCTAATTCCTCTAAGGACATGTTGATAAACAAACTACTTATTTCTAATTAATATATCTTAAATTTAAAAAAGGATAATACTCGTAATCGCCGTGGGCTCGCAGTCGCGTCGAGTAGCACGTGGTCTCGGACGTGGAGAGTAGGCGCGGCGGTGCGCCGGCGTGAGCGCGCGCACGGCAGGGGCGCGGCGAGGGGCCGCGGGAGTGTACCGGCGCGGCGTGAGCACGGGACGCGCTTACGCGCGCACGGTAGGGGCGCGGTGAGGGGCCACGCGGTTGCGCCGGCGTGGGCACGTGGCGTGCTTGAGCGTGCACGGCGGGGGCGCGGTGGCGCGCGGCGTGAGCGCGTGCTTGCTCGCGCACAACGAAAGGGCCGCGGGGGCGCGCTGGCGTGGGCACGTGGCGAGCTTGGGCGCGCACGGCAGGAGCGCGGTGGCGTAGCGCGCAGGCGTGAGCGCGTGCTTGCTCGCGCACGGTGAAAAGGGCCTCGGAGGGCGCGCTGGTGTAGGCACGTGGTTGCGCCGCTAAAAGCGCGCGCGGGTGGGGCACTCAGGCCGCACCGATGCAGAAACGTGCGCGCGTGCCGGCAGGGAAAAACGCGCTGACACGGGCGTGGAAGTGCACCGCCTAGCGTGCGCGGGGCGCCGACTCGGGCAATGGAGCGCGCCGGCGAGGGCGCGGGGGCACGCGGGCGGAATCTTGGCACCGGCGTGGGGCGCGTCGGCGAAACCCGGGGAACGCCGTCGTAGTTGTGAAACTGGTCGTCGTCGTCGCGTAAACACGGCGCTTCGTGGGGCTCTCGTGGCGGCGTGCTGAGGCGGCGAAGAAAACTCCGTCGTGGTCACCAATGTCCGTCCGTGGTCGTCAATTCCGAAGTTGCGATGCGTGTTATTATTGAAACTCCGTAGGTTGAAAAATCAAGGTATTATATTCGTTGTAAGGTGATATTTTGCGGTTTACAACAATTAAGGCTTAACAGAAAAAACACGGGATATGCACGAGATTGCCCTAATTAAGTTAATGGCGTAACAAGGCCTTGTGAAAGTTGTGAAGAGAGAGATCGGTCTAGTGTGGCGTTCCGGAAGCTTCTTTTTTTTTAGCCATTTTGGCAATCATTCGGTTCCGGCTAATCAGTGCGACCGCGCGTCGACTCGGGCGCATCCGGTGCGTCCTGATTGGCCGGCCGGGGGAAAGCCACACAGACAATACAATAATATATCCCTGAGGAAGGGATGTGGCTTCGGTTGTGACCGTGGCGCCACAGGTCTACGGTCTCCCCCGCCAGTCGTAGAAGGCGACTAAAGAGGGTCATTGGGGTCGCAGTGCTCTGCCTGGGGCTGGGGCACTCGCTTAAGAACCCCAGGGACGGTGACAATGTTCTTTGCCCTAGGACGAGCCAAATGTGGCGAGGCGCGAGAGGGACCCCAGTGCGTTCAGCATGAGATCCTGGAGTCCCCTGCATGATGAGAGCGCAGATGCAGGGCACCGTGGAGTGTTTAGTGGATAGAAATACCACATAAAGCTTGCATCACACTGTCGCGGCCTGGCTGCAGCGGACTATAGTAAAATTGTCATTAGCTGTCAAATTTAGGTACTACCTATTGTCCGCCACCGCAGGCCGCGCCAGTGTGTTGTAGGCCAGAAGTCATCTCCGGGTGATTGGGCACTGGTTCGCGGGTTTTCTCCGCGAAACAAAAGGCTCGATTTATCTAGGTTGAGGAGTACCTAAATTCCCAAGCACGATGATGGCAGCAAAACTAGTACCTACGCCAATGCTTGTACGCCAATCAGTATTACCGAAAGGCTGCTCTATACAACGGGTCATCATGGCTCATCATGTCATCATACAGGAACAGGACGAAACTTTGAGTCAAAGGGAGAAAGGCCAATTTTTATCTCATTCCACTGCATTACTTCGTCTTGACCTGCGGCCATGATGACCTAGTGTAGAGGAGTCATAAGATAGAAGATAGAAGAATACCATGATCAAGAAAGGAAAGGGTAAATAGCATACGTAGTGGTCGATACTTTGAGAGTTAGAACGAGCAGATCCGAGAAAAGTCTCAGATCTGTTCGTGGCTGCGACATAAAGATGTCGTATTTACGATTGTAGGTACGTTTAACAATTTAAAAGTATCTTAATGAGAATAGATGAGATGGCATGTGACACATAGACTAATGAGAATAGATAGGAATACTTAGGAAGTGAAAAAGTTCACAGAAAATGACCCATGAACATTTTACCAAAATGAAGACGACCTGGAATTCCCGAAGAATGTCTACCAAGACCGAGTGCTATAGAAATAGGTATACCAAATCACAACTTCAAGTTGCGTCGCACGCTACTCACCGAATCTTGTCTCGCGTCAAGTCTTCAGTAACAACTACACGTATAATGGATGTCACCCCGAAAGCACGCACATTATATTGATATAATATAATGATATAATATATAATACTGATCAGTAACGTGATTTTTTACAAACTTTTATTTAGTTTCTCCTGTCATCCAACTTGCAAGTTAAATTTGACCCACTTCCCGGTGACCGATTGAGTTGAAATTTTGGGTATAAGTAAAGTTTGGATGACAATTCAATATTATGATACCATCGAGCTGATTGATGATGGCGACACGGCGACATGGGAATTCAGTACTCAACCGACGTAACCCCGTTGAGTTTGGGCTCGTTAGAATCGTCCCAATGATGATTTTTGAAGCTTGTACCAAAAATGATTTTTTTGACAGAAACTTGTTTCTACTGAATTCCAGATATGGCGAGAGGCGATAGAGTACTCTCTCATTGAGATGTCAGTTGGGCAAGGTACCCTCGTGATGCTGGGGTCCTATTGCCCCCAGCAACAACACAAGCTCTCCTCAACCGTACTCATGACGTTCCTGGCCGGCAAAGTCAGCTGTATGACAAGCGCGTTCATATTGGGCGCTACGCATGGCGCTTTGGTTAAGGATTACGAAGATAACAGCACTCATTTGTGGCCCGGTAAGTATTTAATACTTAGGTACTAACGGCAGGGGAAACATTCACAAAGTTATCGTTTGCACGCACGGCCGTTTCCCAAAATGCTTACGTTGTGGTCCGACAAGATTCGTACTTTTTCGATGAAATGGCAGAAGGTAAGTACCTATGTGCTGATTGTAACATTTATCGCCTCGTTTATGAACCAAAGTATACTTACCTACTATACAAACCTAAATTCTTGATCCAGGGCCGTCAACACCGGTGATCTTGTGGGCGGACTTCGTGGCTCGCATCCCAGGCAGCCAATTTTGGTCGGCCATCATTTTCTTCACACTGTTTGTCCTCTCCATCTCTTGCGTGGTAAGGTTTATTTTTTATTTTTAGCAGAGTAGTAGCCTGTAACTTACAGAACAAATCACGCTCTGTTGAAAAATATGCTACTTTACCGTTAATAACTGTTAGTGTATCGAGTATTCTTGAAAGCCAAATCAGGTATTGTAGCAATTCGATTATTGTAATAAACATTATATATACATTTATAATAACTAACTATAGTCGTTTCTCAATTTCTAGTAAAGGGTAGGTAACTCGTAATGCGATCAACGTTTCTAAATGAAAAAGAAGTTTTTTTTTCTCTCTCTTGTTTTCGATCCTTTCCTTTTATGGTGGGTACACACCAAGCCAACGAACGACTATGTATCTCACTCTAACAAATAGCTGTCACGTAAATTCTTCGCGTTCGTTGGTCGTTCGATTGCTCAGTGTGTACCCACCATCAGTGTGTCCCCACCATTAGGGGAACGTGAGGGATAATGATCCCCTTAAGGGAAAAACTTAACTGTGGCTAAAGTTGAAAGCAAAATCGCAAGATTTCTATTGTTATAGGTAGTGAATTTACATTTAAATAATTTTAAATAATTATCTATGCTACATACAATTTTAAATAATTATCTACTACCTACTCAACCAACAAAACTAAACATTAAACATTGCAACAAACTTTTAAAAGGTTTGCAGAATTAACAACATACCTAATCAAGGTAGGTAACCAAATAAACTCTTCTTCTAAATAAAAAAACACAAATTATACTCATAAAGTATGATAGGGATTAGGGATCAAAGATTTTTCATCAATGTCAAAATGCAATAGAGAAATCAACTCTTCATTTCAAAAATATCAATTTCCTTATCAGGAATTTAGAAATAGACCTATAGCCTTATTTTTTTTTACACTATCAAATTTGTTACTAGAAACTTTAGATTCTCTGACTTTAGGGCTTAATACACATTATATTATTAAGAAATTTGTACTAAAGGGCTTGCACTCTGCTTGATGTCACGTAGGAATCTGACAGGGACCGGAACATAAAATGTTTGCAATACCCCTTCACTAACAATACGAAACCCAAAGTGCAGCCACATAATTTAAAGTAAAGTTCAGTAGGTGCGCCTACGGACTTCGGAGACAGGGGCGAATACAATTTAACTCCCTGTGCCTGCGGTTCCGTCCCGCTGCCTCCAACGGTCGGTTACCCGATACTGCGTGAGTGGTTACACTGGTTACACACTGCTTACTGGATAAGTATATTGTATGTTATCACGCCTGTTTCCCGTAGGCACAGCAGGTCAGAGATTTATTATGGATATATCCCCAGCAAACGAAAAAAGGATAGAAGTTTATGTAGCGCCGCATAATGGGTGCCATTGCCATTATGAGGGGATGCGGGGCGGGGTGTCATAGTAGTAGTAGTCCTCCCAGCCAGCCGTTTAATAATAATAATAAACCATTTATTTCAGGCATCTAAGGCACATAGTTACAAATACCTTAAAAACTAACATACAATACCACCCTTCGCCTTTATTGTTTTTGGAGTACCTAGCTTTCAGTACAGAAGAGGCATTTGGTATCATTTTCCTCTTCCGAAGACTGATCTGTTTTGCTTTTTTTTGCCTTTTCCCTTTCTGCCTCCTTTTCCTTTCCTTTGCCGACTCGTTTTCCTTTCCCACCACCTTTTCCTTTATCATTCTGTTTGTTGGTCACCGTTTTTTATTTTATTCGCTTTCTTTTGTTCTATATCTGTTTTCTTTTTGGCTTCCTCTTCAAGGTATTTTTAGAAGAGTGTGCTAGTCAGTACTGATGTGTCTACTCTTATTCGTCTTACACTCGCCAACCTTCTTTTTAACGTCATCACAGGGATCTTAAACTCTCTACTTGCGGTTTTGTAAGGCATACCATCTCATGCCTTTTGCGTACATATAAATTCTCGGCATGATCTGTAAAAACAACAAATACTAATGGGGTAAAATGATTCCAGGGACCATTTTAAACACACAGAAAGGGATCATTTCGCCCCTAACACCAAATTCCAAGATATCAATCAAAACATAACCTTCAAATATCGCGTGCGCAGATCCAACATTGCTTAAAAATTAGCTAACTGCTATTAATACCCGCAAATAAAACAACATTTCAGTAAACACGAACATGTAAAAAGTAATGAAAGTTCAAAAACAGACTTACCTTGACCTTTGATCTAGGGTACAGGTCGACACACGTAAAAAGAGCCCTGGCGGCCATACATTTTATATGCCAACGCGTAAGCCACACTTTTTGATTATTTTTTAATAAAATCATGCCAAGCGCTCGCACCGCCATGACACTCGGAGAGGCAACTGGCAGGGATGCGGGACACATGTTTCATGCGCATTTGGATAGATGACACTAGTTGTCTCAGATTTACGGCGGGGGATCATTTGACCTCTAGGGATCGTATTACCTCACCTTCCCCTACATAATTTGCATTAGATAAAAACGTTTGATTATTGCATGATCCGCTCCACAGGCTCTCTTGGTGCAGACGATAATTTCTGCGTTCTCCGGCCACACCATCCGCAAGATCGCGTGGGCTCTACTCATCGCCATCTGTATCCTGTTCTGCTTCGTGGGAGTCATGACTTTGTGCACTCAGGTAGGCATGTCAATCACTACAAAATCCAGATTCGCGGTAAAGGGCGAAACGCAATGACAGCGGTGGCGGAGCGGCGCGGAGGCGGTACCGGTTGTAATGTTCGAAATAATAAGAAAGGGTCCGCACAGAATACCGCGCCGCTCTGTGTGTTTCGGCCTTAAACGATTAGGTACCTTTCACAATCTAGCAAAATTGTTTCTCCGAATGTGTCATTTTCCAAAGTTTCATTTCGGGGAATAAAAGAGCGAAACGTCCATAAATGCTGTTCACGTGTTGGACTGCCCAGCACGTCTTATCACGTGACGTGACGGCCGCGACATACTCTCGATTTTTCTCTCACGATACCTCTTGTTCTAAGTGTTCTAATAAGAGAGAGACGGATAGTGCGAGAACAATCGAGAGAGCCCGCGTGCCGTCTCGTCCTGATAGCCGTGCAGAAAGGGCAAAGGGGGCAAGAGCAGCTCGAAGCTCACTGGCGGCAATTACAAGGTGATTAGAATGCTTATAATCCTGATTTGTCAGTATTTGCAGCAATACACTACAGTACGGAAGTAGTACTGTGAACGGGCTTTTAATTAATCACAAATTATTTATAGCCTCAGTACTAAAGGGTGGCCTAAAAAGCTTTTTCTCTTCCATTTCCCAATCATGCTCTATCTTACAACTGCGTGACGCTAAAGCCTGCATCACAACGGCGCGACCTGCGGTGACGGTCAATAATAAATTTAACAGCTAATGAAAATGTGATGCAGGCTTAAACCATCAATCAAGCAGAATCGTGTGGTGTTGTGCCTTTAATCGCTGACAGATTATTTCTTATCTAAAAGCTTGTAGGTACACACATCACACATCACATCATCAGCCTATATACGTCCCACTGCTGGGCACAGGCCTCCTCTCATGTATGAGAGGGAACGGGCAGTAGTCCCCACGCTGGCCCAGTGCGGATTGGGGACTTCACATACACCTTTGAATTTCTTCGCAGATGTATGCAGGTTTCCTCACGATGTTTTTCCTTCACCGAAAAGCTAACGGTAAATATGAAATCATATTCCGTACATAAGTTCCGAAAAACTCATTGGTACGAGCCGGGATTCGAACCCACGACCGCCGTTTGACAGCCGCATGCCTAAACCACTGGGCTACCGTAGCTAACTTAAAAACTTTTTATTAATATATTTTTTATCACTAAATAACTACCATCCGCATTACCTTCATAGGTTTTAAACCTTGTACACCGTTTTAAATACAAAATTACTCCATGTCAATTTTTATATCGCGCCAAAATGCTTTTTTAATGTTCTTTCTGCCGGTCTGCAGTCTTGTAAAATTTGACATTGTAACTCTGCAAAACGGATTCTTAACCTTCCCGATATAAGCTAACTTTTTTCCAGGGTGGTTTATGCGTGGTTACCTTCCTGATGGACTGGCCAGTGACGCGGCCTCGTACGGCGATAGCAGCCGTGATGGCGGCGTCTATCACATACGCGTACGGGCAAACGATGTTTTGTGAAGACATGTACTTCGCCGTCGGGGAATACCCGTGCGTGTTCGTGAGGGTTTGCTGGGCTATTGCGCCGTTTATATTAATGGTGAGAAACCGTCGAAACAATAAGTAACAATTAAGACGAGGAGAGGGAAAGGCAGAGTGAGTGGGAGTGGTAATAGTAATAGGAATAGTAATATCGTTTATTGCATATCACATTGCTATAAAGGTAGGTATAATATAGGGCAGTTTTTCATGTGATACCCTGCATAGGGCGCAGCAATATGAGAGGGCATCTACAGCTTAATAGCTGTTATTTTTAAGTTAGTTATACATACACATTTTTAAGACTTCAGATTCTACACTTTATCATTAAAGAAATCGTCTATATTATAGTAGCATTTATCGACTAAATAAGCTTTTAATTTTGTACAGAACGATTTTAGTTCGGTCTCATTTTTTATAAAATTAGGTAAGTGGTTATAAATTTTTATTTGGTATAGAGGAGCATGGATAGTTAGGGGGTTATAGAGGAAAAGGATCTCATTTACAGTGAGTAGGTACATACAAGTTTATCAAAAATTAAATAACTTCGTTAGTTCTATACAGACAGTCCTATTTTTTTATTAAATATATTCACTGACATTACCGGGCATGCTGGTGATCCCTGAACATAGCAGAATTAGACACAATGTTGTGAACGAAAAAAATATTGTATACCATACATATCGTGTTCATCTGTCTATCTCTACCGCACATTTTTTTCAACTGACAGAGACACCAAAGTCTTATCTAATCTTATCTAGATGAGGACCCTTTCGGATGCACTTCGACCCAGTGGGATCTTTTGTGCATTTGCACTCTCCTTATGTCTACTCCAAGCCTCGCTCCATCATTTCCACAAAGCGCATGATGCAGCTCAGCGGGAGTACCTTGAATTCCTTTGGTTGCGGATATCCGTTACCAAAGTAACTCGTTCTTTGTCTGGCAAGGGCATGACATTCACACAGTAAGTGTTCTGTAGTCTCATCCTCCTCGCCACACATTCTACAGTCTAAACTGTCCGATAGTCCCATCTTGGCCAAGAGATCCTTGACCCCGAAGTGACCTGTGAACACCCCAGATATGATTCTGAGCTGCTTCCTACTGAATTTCCAGAGTTTGTTAGTCCAGCCCGAGTCCACTCCTTCTATGAAGAGCTTTGAGTGCCTTAAGCCCGCCTCATTCCTCCACTCGTGTTGGTGTTTGGTTTTGGCGTAGGCTTTAAAGGCCGAAATTATGGTTCCCTGCGAGAGTCCCACAAATGGTTCTGGACCTACAAAGTGGTTTGTAGACCTCCCTCTTGCAAGCTCATCCACTCTTTCGTTGCCCATGAAGCCCTCGTGCCCTGGAATCCAAACCAGTTGCACCTTATTGTGCTTTCCAAGCTTGTTCAGTGCCTGGACGCCATTATAGACTAGTCTAGATTCCACTTTCGGCGCCGTAAGTGCTTTAATGTTTATGTTAAATTATGTATCCGCCTGGAAGACGGTTGCCAAGTTACCCATGCTTACACTACTACTGTAATCATTCGCATAAGGGTGAGGACCAAATTCTTGGCCAATAGCCTAATTAATTGATAGTAGTTAAAAAGTTCCGTTGTGACACGAAAATTAGCCATATTTTTCTATGGTTAATTTTCGTTTTTAACTACTACCAATTAACGACGCTAACTACTGGCCAAGAATTTGGTCCTCACCCATAAATGCCTGCTCCCGTACCGGATCCCATTTTTGATCCGTCCGTGTACCATATACTATCTTTGATACCAGACCTCGGTGGTTCTAGACCTTCGGCCCATTCAGCCCTGGGTGGAACTTTTGTTGTGTAGTTCCTATGGAATAAAAACTTGGGTAGCATTTTGTCCCTTCCCATGCTTGTTATTCTGTCTAAGAAACCATCGGTCTCCATGTTTGTGTGCTTAGTCTTTGGCTTACTGTCGCTCCACAGTTCAAGGGTTCCTTATCTGTAGAGCGATTTGCGCGCCTCTGACTTAATCACCAAGTGAAGTGGCGGTAGGTCCAGTAGGACTTCTAGCGCCGCCGTGGGCGTGGTACGAAACGTCCCTGTTATAGCCATGCATGCCGATCTCTGCAGCTTCATCAGAGCATCTCTGCATGTGCTCTTTAAAGTCCTTGGCCACCATACCAGGCTACCGTACAATAATATGGGCCTCACCATCATTGTGTAGATCCACTTAAGTACCTTTGGGTTCAAATCCCATGTTTTGCCATACGCTCATCTACACATTCCAAATACCCTCAGTGCCTATGTAATGGTGAGATCTGTATGTTTCTCCCAATTCAGTCCTTTATCTACCTTTACCTACTTTACCTAGATATTTCACATCATTAGACACAGTTCTAGTACCCTCCCGTACAGTTTTAACTGCTGTACGCCTCGAAGGGTCCTTTTCCTAGTAAAGGGTATTACTACAGTTTTCCCTGGATTAATGGATAATCGTGCCTGGAAACTTCCCAATAACCAGTATCACTAAATAATCAGCATATCCTACCGTGTGGATGGGACCTGTAGACTATGCGGGGTTCAGTCAGGAAGGAAACCATGTAGTATCATGAAGACTTGGTATATTTGAATAAAGCACGTTAAAATATATATTAAAGAAATGTCACAGCGGGTAGTGTGATTAGGCTCGCGGGTCGAAGCGGACTGCTCTCCCTTGCCTAGTAACGAGTTGCATTACATATGCCCGTTTTTTATTATGAACCTTAAGACTATACAATACAAGGACTGTTTTAGCATAACACCTTTATAAAATAATATATGCAAATATACATATAACGAGCGCATCGCTAACAGGACCTTTATTGAGTTCTACCAGGAGTGAGTTCACCACCAAACTCCAAAGAGTTGGTGAGAGTACCCCACCCTGTGGACATCCCTTTGTGGCCGTGGCCATTATCTCATCCCCCAAGAGTGATGACTTTATTAGTCTGCCATTTAGCATATTGCCTATCCATTTACATATGGTGGGCTCTACACCATGTTTTCCAGCTGCTTCGCTGATAGCTTTATACGTGGTACGATCGAACGCTCCCTCCACGTCTAAGAAAGCTGCAAGACATAGTTCTTTATTCTCTATAGCCTGTTCAGCCCTGGTTGTCACCAGGTGAAGTGCGGTTTCCGATGACTTCCCTGGCTGGTATGCACATTGTAGTTCGTGCAGCGGATGCCTCCTTGGGCCATCCCTTATACCAGCTTCTACCAGTTTCTCCAGTGTTTTGAGGAAAACCGACGATAAACTTATCGGCCTATACGATTTGGCTTCACTGTAATCCGCCTTACCCGGTTTGGGTAGATAGGTTACTTTTACCATCCACGCGGTACGTGTGCGAAGGCCAGGCACGCCCTGTACAATCTGCTAAGATGCGGGATTAGTACATTAGCGCCTTCTTGTAGTAGAATGGGGTAGATGCCGTCTGGCCCCGGGGCTTTGTATGGTTGAAATGTTGAAAGTGCCCACTTTATATTTTTATGATCTACTACCTTTTTGGACGTGTCCCAATTATGTCTCGTTGTAGGTACTTGTGGTCTGTTCCAACGCACTAATTGCACCATCGTCTGTTACGCTGTCGTGTATTACTGAGCCTGGGAAGTGCATTTTACACATTACCTTAAGGGTCTCCAGCCCTGTTTTCGTCATTCTACCATCATTGTCCCTGATGGATGTGAGCGGGGCTGACTTTGTGGTTGCTAGTGCCTTTGTTAGTCTCATACCTTCTGGTATTGACTCAATCTGATCGCAGTGGTTCCTCCACGCTCTCCTTTTGGCTTTCCTCACAGCCGAGCCTTGCTGAGTTCTGTGAGTTTTTGTGCATAGTCATTAGATGCCTTTGCGTCATTGAATATTGCCCTAGTTTCCCTCCTGAGTTTATCTCTGGGGTCCACCATGGTAACTTTTTAGCCAGGGTTTTCTTCTCCGGGCAGTTATTAGTGAAGGCCGTGTATACAGCTTGTACTATTTTGTCCGCTTCGAATTCTATGTCTATAATAGAGTTTAGCTTTGCCTTTTGGGTCTCCTAGGTCTACTTTTAGATCCCTTCTAAAGCCCGACCAGTCCGTGTACCTAGGATTCCGTTTACGTACCGTATTTGTTTTTATCTTAGTTTGGTACCTAAAGCAGATGTATCTGTGGTCCGTAAGGGATATGTCATCAGATACGTGCCATGAGTTGATTTTGTTGCTAGTGTTATTAGTAGCCAACGTTATATCAATAACCTCCCCCCGCCTAGAATTGACGAAGGTAGGTTCATTGCCTTTATTCAGTACTTGTAAAGAAGAGACACCAAAGTACTTCGATTTCGCTCGCGGTAGCACCCCTTTACCTGTTCAGCTCCTGGGCAACCAGTTTAATTTAATCTATTTCCCAACAGGTGGCGTTTTTGTCTGGCGTAGTGGACCAAGCGCAATACGCCATAGCTGGGTGGTCGCTCATCGCATTCATCCTGATACCCATCCTATTCGTGGCCACTACTTATCTGATCTTCAAGTTCAGAGTTAGGGTAAGCATATTGAGGTGGCATCAGGTCATCACAAACTCGAGGTTGCCAACAATTTTTAGGGGAGATATAGTTTACTGTAAAAAATTATAGCATTTGGCTGGGCAATGTGGCTATTTAGTAAAAATCTCGGCAATTTGAAGCACTTCGTAAGGTCCATAATATAGTATTTTCGTACTACATATTTCTTCAACAGTATACAAAAAGACTCAAAATATACTTAGTACAAAACTATGTAATATAGTACGGTTGGCAACCCTATCACCAACGCAAACAAAAAAGCTCACGGTTATAATAATAGGTATTGATAATTGACTACGCTGCGCATTTTTCTGCTTTGTGAGTGAAAACGTGCAGAAAACGAACTTCCCCGGAATTGAAACTTAGCCAGCGATCCACTTTTCGCCCCCGACACGCCCGCACTGTAAATACGTATAATCTCACGAAACCGTAAAGGCCATTATATTACACTTTTGTCTCAACAACTTGCTATAGTTGGAATGAGACAGCAAAACATAACTTTAATTACAACTAGGATATTTAGTTAATTGAAGTGGAGTCGTTTTCGAAATCTCCAATTAACAAACAATTAAGTAGAACCGGATATTAGCTATACTGTTATTGCTAAAATGTTTTCCATTATGAAAATGAAGAGGGAGAGCCATTGAAATAGACCCAGATTTTAGGAACTAGCTTGCGAATTAAGTTGTAATATAAATGAGTACCTACATAGTTACTTACTGTAGGTATAGAGTTACTCGGTTACAGTTTTTTCAGAATTATATTTTCTTTTCCAGAACATTGTAAGCGAGAAATGAAACGAAGATGCAACGAAGTTATAATTATGGTGGATGTTGTATTGTGATTATTGAACAATAAACAAAACGTATTATTCACAGCTACCCTCTATTTCGCTGAACTACCTATTTTATTTTTTATCATGGTTCATGGTTTGCGACAAATTTGTCTCGTTTGTGTAAGCAACAATCCTCGAAAATCAGGCGCCATAAAATAAATTAATTTGTCTTATTTTATCTTTAAGAAAACTTTGTAAACAAAAGTAAGGTAAAGTAAGTAGGCAATCCATTTTTATTTTAATTCGTTCCATTATTTGGTCCTTGCCGGCAAAAAGGTTGTTGGCAATTGGCAACTGACGTAGATAATCTAAACAATCTTATTGGTCAACGCAAATAGCGCGCTTGGGTCAGCCAACCAAATAAGCCAATGAGATCACACAGCAGTTTTGTGACAGAAAAGCGAACGCGGTATTTTTTTGCGTGCATCAATGTGGCATCAATATTAAAAAATACCTACATCACAGACAAGCGAGCTTCCTCATCGAATCGAATTTTTTGGTGTGGTTTTTTGTGGCGCCTAACGCCAAATAACGTCTCACGACATGGCGTAGCATATTCGTAGCGAATTCGGGCGTTTTAGCAAAAGAACGCTTCGTGAGTTTTAGACGATATAGCACCATGGATGTTCCAGACGTAACCAATACACACTTTTACTAACTAAATATAGTTTGAAAATAATGCTTTTTGCTGACTGGATAGTCAATAAAGAACGTGGAGTTGTCAGTATACCTACCTACTAATAGTTATTTGTGTCACAAGGGAGCAAAATAGTATATTTACGGCGAGGGCGGTGTATTGAATCCTGAGCGTAGTGAGGGATACAAGTGTTTACGCCCGAGACGAAAATAATTTTGCTACCGAGTGACACATACTATTTTTCACACCGACTATGAGGAAATTTAAAAAAAGCTATTGTTAAAATATATCTAAATTATCTTAATTTTTATTACTAATTTTTAAATATTACGAAATATTTATAAATTTTTATACAACATTGTTATAGTTAAAACTTGAAATATGTTCGTTTTGAATCGACTACGATGAAATTACAATCGATTATTTTATTAACATCTGTGTTCAATTGGCACATTGCGTACAAATGTTCCAATGCCAATGTATAAATTAAAAAAGTAGCTTGAACAGAAAAGTAGCGTTTTGGTCCCTCTCGTCTCTTCGTGGAGCAAAACTTACTTTTCCGAATGAAAGGTGTGAAAAAATCATTTTAGTCCAGCCAGACAACGAGTAAATTAGGCATTCGACCTTGAGCCGCATGTTTGCATATCTTTGACCTTTGGAGGACAAGAGGTGGAGTGGACAATTTCCCATACGTTTCATTTTACGATTTTGAATTCTAACAGCAAAATGCCAAAAACAATTCCTGGCAGCAGTCGGTGACAGATGAGGAGAGAAGCCGTCTCGTCGACCGACTGTGAGTACCTAGTCTTATTTATTGAATTTATCCATGTTTACGAGCCCGGTCAGACCAATCCGTTACCGTCGGTGTAGGATGCGACAACGACAACGAGACTTTTTGTTTGGAGCATACTCCGATATCGGACTGGCGGAGTAAAAGCCGAAAGTAAATGCTACCACCACCACACCAAAATCCGTTTTGCCTCCGTTTCACCATTTTTTATATCGCAGTCTCTTTCTCTCATTGTTTAGAGCCTTTGACTTGTACCTGTGTCAAGCTCAAATCCTCTATAAGTAACGTAGTACTCTTCATCTTAGTAGTTTGTGCATCCTCGTAAAGTCTTTTTTTTATTTAATGGTCTTGGTGTTCAAAATATTAAGTTTTGTTGTTATTCTGATTTTGTTTTTATCATCACTGATTCTGGTGAAGGTCCTCGAGCCTGCCATTTCTATTTTATTATAATAATCCTCGCTTTCAACCCTGTGCAGGTAAGTAAAAGTTTTTATTGTACCCATTTTTATCTCGGTGCTCCGCTAAAAAGTCCAGCAGGACCGAGATTTGCTCCTGCGTAGCGTTAGTCCTTTTGTCCAGTTTGTCACGCTGAAATGTAAAGTTAGTCCTTTTGTCCAGTTTGTCACGCCGATAACGGTGGTAGGGCCTATGTTAGATCTTTGTATGGTTTTGCAGTTGGAAAATGAACCATAAATAGCATTAGGGCCATTGTTGGCAATTCGTTAGATTGACAACATTTAATTTTTTGCGAAGAAAGGGTATTCGTTAAAATCTGAATGTACGGAACGTTTGACGAGTTTTTATGGATTGACAGCTGTCAGCGCCATATTTAACGTTGATCGGTCTGTAATCGTAAGTGTAAGGCCTGAGTGGACGCTCCGCTCAGAGCGGGGCGTGTAGCGTCCATATAAAACAAAAGCAATTTATATGGACGCTCGACGCCCCGCTCTGAGCGGAGCCTCCACTCAGGCCTTGCACTAAGTCGGTGCAACCTGCCCTTAGTAATAGTAAGTGAGTGCGGTGGTCCTGGTCCGAGGATTTACTGTGTTGAGAGCTTCTCCAGCGGCCAACACAAGGAATCTTAACAACTATAAAGCTATTACTAGTACGATTACTCCTCTTACTGGTCACCGTTGTAATATAAGTAAAGAAAAATGAAATAATTTAAACGTATTTTACCTTAACAAAGTTCCAGCCATGAACCTAGAATACTATGGAGGGGCTGTACATGTTGCCAGAGTGAGGGACGGAAAAGCTCTTATGCAGCTAAATTAAGAACCGGTCCTAAAATGGCTAATGACTTGCCATAAACAACATACTAAATTTGGACGGGTAATGGTTTGTTGGGCACAACTTCATACTAAATCAGTTGTGCCCAACAAAAAAAAGTGTAACTATGACAAGGACAATGAATGATATTTCCCTTTCTGTCACACTTATCGAGATTTGTATGCTACCAGCTCGCTCGCACGTGGTATTATTATTGCCATAGTCTGTCCAGATTATTCTACGTTCATGGTTCCAGCAAAGTATGGCGTTTGGCGGCAGTCAGTTGTCAAACTCCATTTTCAAAATTGGACGTAGTTAAAGGAAAAGGATCCAATCCACAGAAAGTTGAGCAAAAGTTATGGCGGTTTAAAGTTTGAACCGTGATTCCTCAAAACTGATACATTTTTTTAATAATATATGTTTAGATGAAAATTGAGTTGAGTCGTGTAGTATACATTCTTATACACATAATTTAGTTCAATGCTATATTTTTCAAGATATTTAACCAAAAGTGGGGTTGGATCTTTTTTGCGAAAATACACTTTTCATAGACACTTCCTTTTGTTTCATTTTGTAATAAGGATTCACGTAATAAAATTGGCATATTAATGCATAATAATGGCATATAAAACCATATATACATACATATAATAAAACTGAAGAGGGTTGGAAGTCTTTACATGAAAGATATTCGAAAAAAAAACTATGCTGGGAATACTTAGAATCGATAGCAGAACACCTTTCAAGAAAGTAGAATTTTTGTCTGTTTATATGTACGCGCATCACGTGAAAACGGCTGAACGAATTTTGATGAAACCTTTACTCATTTGTCCAAAAAATCCCTGGCCAGGTTTTAAGCTATAACATTATAAAGGTAAGGGTTTAAAGGGGTTAAAAAATGGGGATGAACTTTGTATAGGAGAACTCCTTGAATCTATGAGCTTAAGACTTGAAAATTTCACCAACGTCAAGGGATGCGGATATACAATTTGGACAAAACGGCGAAAAAACCCCAGCCTTCGCTTCGCTTGCCTCCCCTTTTTTCTTCGGGATTTCAGCCCTTAAGTTTCGCTTGCAAGACGAGTTTCGCTTGCAAGACGTCGGAAGATAATGAGTATCCTTAGGGGGTCATTGCTCACATTGAGCCCGCTCTCAGAAGGGTTGCTTTGGGCCTTTCATTCCAACGAAAAGGCCTTGCTTGCCTCGCCGCTCACCTTCAGAACTTTGACCTGGGATTTCGCTTGCAAGACACCTGGAGATACACGTAGTATGTGTAAGTGGGGCGCGCCCTCAGGTTTCGTTTGAAAGACACCGGGAGATAATGAGTGTCTGTTCATGGCGGCGCATTTAGAGCGCTTTCTGAAGTACCTAATGCTTCGAGTCATTTCAACGAAAAACACGGCCTTTCGCCTCGCTTGCCTTGCCACTCACCTCAGCTCGCCACTCACCTACGGGATAGTAAGTGTCTGTGAGGGCTCGCTTGCCTCGCCGCTCATCTTGGGTAATTTGGCCACAGGTTTCGTTTGCAAGACACCTAGAGAGGGATTGGAAGTGTCCGCGGTGGCTTGCTTTCGGGTCTTAAGCCCTCGAGCTGGCCTAGGGAGCAATCGCTTATAGCATGCTAAAGCCTTTAATTCCTACAGAAAAGCTTTGCCTTTGGCTTCACTTGCGTCCCCTTTTACCTTCGGGAATTCAGGCCTCAGGTTTCGCTTGCAAGATACCCGATAATAATAAGTGTCCGTAAGGGCTCGCATTGAGAGCGCTCTCTAAAGGGATGCTTTGGGCCTTTCATGCCAATGTAAAACTCGGCTTTTGGCTTCGTTGCCAACTAGGGTATACTCGTAGTAAGTGTCCGTGAGGGCTCGTATTGGGAACGTTTTCTTAAGGCTTGATTGGGACCTTTCATTGTTACGAAAAGCTTGGCCTTCGGCCTCGTTTGCCTGCCCACTTCCCTTGGGGACTTTGGGCTCCAGCCTTCGGCCCTCAGGCTCGCATTAGGAACGCTTTCTTAAGCCTTTTCTTAGTTGTTCCAAAAAGCTCGGCCTCCGGCCTCGCTTGACTGCATGCTCCCCTTGGGAACTGTGTTCTCCAGTTTTGCTTGCAGGACACCTGGGGATAGTAAGGACTTCAGCCCCAAAGCTCGCATAGCGAGCACTCACTACAAGCATGCTTAGACCCTTTCATTCTTACGAAAAGCTCAGCCTTCGGCTTCGCTTGCCTTCCCGTTTACCTTCAGGACTTCGGCCCTAAGGTTTCGCTTGCAAGTTACTCGGAGATAACGAGTATCCGTGGGGTTCGGCCTCGGGCCTTAGATTGGGACCACTCTCTGAAGAATTGCCTCGCCGCTCAGGTTGGTTTCAGGTATCGCTTGCAAGACACCTGGAGATAGTGAGTGTCCGTGGGGCTCACTCCAGGGCCTTGGGACCTGGGGCTCGCATAGGGAGCGCTCTCTCAAAGGATACTTTGGGGATCTATATAATAGTATCGACGATCAAGTTAATGAGGGTTATTTAGATTCGAAGACAACTTGAACTGTTATACGCACAGTCTATGAATTGAAATCTTTTTTTTGGTAGTAGTATGGTTAAACATAAGAATATCATGTTTAAATCGTAATTTATACGCGTACGAAATCGCGGGCAGAAGCTAGTTGTTAATTTTCCGAATGGTTTATATGCGCTGGATCGTTCTTGATTTTTTATTGTCACGTTAAGACAAAACTAATATACATATATTTCCAAAAACGATCCATATCTTTTGAATCTATTTTATTGTCACGTTAAGACAAAACTAATATACATATATTTCCAAAAACGATCCATATCTTTTGAATCTATAAACTTGTTAATGTCACTTTAACCGTCATTCATACTTATTTATCAAAAAAGATTCACGCCCGTTCGATCGTTTTTGTTTTCCTTGCTCAATTAACGTTTAAATTCAAATTGATTATTTCAGACGTTTACGTTTAACTGACGAACAAATACTTAAAACAAAAGGTTCAAGCAAGTTGAATTGTTGATTTATTTACCTATATTTCGATAATACATTTACGTATAATGATGCAAGACAATACTGACCGCAAATATCGTAATTTTTTTTAAATAGGATCGTTTCTGTTGTTTACTAAGATACCAAAGCAGGATTCACAAGAACTCAACAGAACTGATCCAAGTGAGGTGAATCTATTTCGTTGTATTTCTAAAAGTTTTAAAGAGCCTAAATTTAGTTTTTCAGAAAAAATCCATATGGATTGGATCCATTTCGTTGAAAATATTAAACGTGAAAACGTGTGAATTGCATTTCTTAAAAATGGTCCAGGCAGGTTGGATATCTCTTGTTAAAATATAATGTGAATCAACATGTAACTGATCTAATATCACTATACGGTTCCAAGCGTTATGGGTTTTTATTAAAGGATATCTATTCTACTCCGTCATACATGTGGGATGGTATCTCATGTTGATTAAAATATGAAAACACTGTGCAACCTAGGAGTCTTTTTGCTGGATGAAAATATACGCCTCATGCACCCCTCTGGTATACTTAACTCATGTTTTGGTAATTTTGTGGATTGGATCCTTTTCCTTAAACTACGTCCAATTGTAAAGGAAATTTTAAATATTATATAAAAAATAATAAAACTTACTCCATAAAGGTTTATAATGAAATAAAATATCGTATATAATATATATGCATCTTAGAGCATTAAACCAACCGGAGCGGCCATTGACAGGCGTTCCCCTCTGCCATAAATATATGACCAGTCGCCATACACATTGTATGGACTGACGTTTATATGGAACACTTACTGTGTGAATGTCATGCCCTTGCCAGACAAAGAATGAATTACTTTGGTAACGGCTATCCGCAACCAAAGGAATTCAAGGTACTTCCGCTGAGCTGCATCATCCGCTATGTGGAAATGATGGAGCGAAGTTGGGAGTAGACGTAAGGAGAGGGCAAATGCACAAAAGATCCCACTGGGTCGAAGTGCATCCGAAAGGGCTCTCATCTAGATCGGTATTTTGCCTGGAGTAATCATCTAACTGAATTCTGAAAATAAAGGGACCCACCTGGAAGAATATACATACGAACAAAAAAACATTTTTCGAATCCGCTCATCAATGACGGAGTTCTGAGGTAAGAAACATAAAAAAACAGCCTTTTTTTTGAAGTCTGTTAAAATGAAACAAGAAAATGAAAGAAAAGTGAACCGTCTGATTCTACCATGGTCGCCATAAAGGCTGTATTCGAATTCGGGTCGTGGAATTCAGTGTGATATTACTCCAGGCAAAATACGGTTTTGAAAAACATTAATTTATAATAGCGTTTTTTTTGTTGATTTCATTATAAAATGTTATTTTAAGATGCTTTATTCAAGAATCCGGCAAACTTTCCACCCGGAAGTAATTAGGTAGATTTAAATAAAACATGCGTTGTCTTTTTCTGTATGATTTATCTTGAATATTATAGAGCAAATGTAAATTAACCAAAATAAAGACAAAAATATTTATTAATATTTTTTCTGACTTTTCTGTAGCTAGTTAATTTATCATTTTTTTGATGTCTGAAATTTTGTCGGATTCTGTCGCTGGGTGACTATTTAATTGATAATAAATCCGTTACACAGAAAAAATAAGCTACTATAAATTATTTCCAAAATTGTCATTTCTTCCATACAAGTTGTCAGTTCATTGCCTGGACTATATGGCGAGTTTCAATTTGTAAGAGTAAGGTTGACGATTATTTTTGAAATGCCAGCCTCTAATTGTTTTATCCATTTTTAATGTATTTTAAGTGAAAATCAACTAGTCAAAATTGTTATTTATTATTTGACGGCAACAAATTACCTACTGGATATAAGAAACCTGGTACAAGCGAAAAATAAAATTGCCTCGCTAGAATGACACCATATTTTATTCAAAAAATTTCATAACACCAATTTGTTACCAAAATAAGGATTATTTTATAATTAGTCATACACACGTATCACGTAACAACTTAAGAAGCTGATCATAATAGACGACGCCCCGTCTACGTTTCTCACAATTCCAAGTGAGCATTCGTCTATTATCACCAACAGGAGTATTATCACGCAGCAACCAACCAACGGCTAAACAAAATGCAAACGATTCCAGCTCATTGGGGAAAAACACTCCTTTTATTAATACAGCCTTGGATCTTATTACTATAAATTAAACGTAACTTAAACGATAAACCTCTCATACAAAAATAAGGATAATTATTATTAGACATACTACATACATTGTTAAAACCTAAGTAGATAGACCGCCAATGTGTTCGTTTATCGTTATTCTGGTTTATCGTAAGCTTTACACTATTGCACTTTTCTTTGTATGTTTTTTAGATTCAAAAACGCTAATTTAGTCTTACTATTGTTCCGTTACGTAGCTAATGACAGAAATATTTTATACATCAAATTTTACAGCATATATAATGAAATCGTCCAACAATACAATTTCGTCCTATTATTAGACTGTGTTAAAGTTTGATATCTAGTTTTCTTATCGGTCGTCAACATGATTTTTAACCCTTTGAACGCCGAGAGCCACTAAAGTGGTCGAGTGGTGTCGTGCCCACCACGCCAACAACCTAAAGTGGTTATGGCGGACACTGTCAAAACAATTTTCTTACTGTCAGATAAGTTTCATATTCGCTCTTTAGCTATCAAGATGCTGGCGTGTACGTCACATTCTGACACGAAAGTAAAAGCGGTCAAAGGGTTAAACAAATTCATTATAATACGTTTCTACTACTTCTGAGCTATATAACCACGAACTTCGAATGTCAAAATTCGGATATCTGTATCTCTATCGCACTTACATTAGACGAGTGACAGGGATCCAAGTTCACGAACATCGAGATTCGATTGCCATTTTATACTTGCACCCATTAAAATCAATTCAGACATTATCTCCTGCACAACCGGAAGTTCCCCCAAATGAAATGGTTTAAAGGCTACCAACAATTAAGCAGCTTGCCTCATACCAGTATTAATAGAACGAAATAGTACAGTTGGAAAAATTCACAGTAATAATGAAAAACATTTGGGCCGAAAATAAGTTTTCTACTGTAGGTAGACTAGGCATCATTGTCAACAAATATAAAATTGTTCTGTAAGTGATGGAACGAAGCATTGGTAGGTACTTCAAACTAATTTATAACCTTTTCATAGTTTGTGCTTTATGTAGAACAATATTTTTGATATACATATTTTATAGTACTCTTTTTGATATTTTTGACGTTTTATGATAAATATTTTTAAAAGACCTCTAAAAAGCGTAAAACACATTGAATACTGTTAAAACAAACGGGGCAAATTTCTTCAACCTATACATCATCTGCTCAATAAAGAGTCAGTAGGGAAGCTGCATACTACTTAAATTATTTCATATTAAATAAGTTCGATAAACTCACAACTACTTTGATCAGATTAAAACTATGATCAGGAACATTTACTAAGGATTAAACTCTCAACTTATACGGGATGAAACTGACTAGGAACGATTTAACACTGATTATCACACAATCAAAATAAATTACTTTTTATCATATAGCTTAGTACAAGAATCCAGTACCTATGAATAAAAAAAACAAAATCTTAGTTCACAGTAACTAACAAAATCTGATTTCTAAGTGTGGCAGTGTTATTAAAATGTACAATGTTCGTGAACCGTTTACAGGTAATTTGCGGTCCATTATTTGTTAATGCTCTATTTTTCAGCCTTAATCTAGGCACATGTGCCTCCATTAATCGGTTTTGAGCCTTATTTCAACGATAAAGGGTTCAATATAATAAAACAACCAAACAATCCTGGTCAAGACATCAAATGTAATTTTCCAACTTAATATTTCTTAAAGAGCAGTAGCCCGGTTCATCCCGTACATCAACAATTTAAAAATCTACCACCTGTGGTAATGGAGTGAAAACAAATGATTCGGTGATACACGAATTTGCGACACAGATGTAAAGACTATAAATATCATTCACATTTAGAAAACGTTAAATATCATGTGCTAACTGGTATTTATAACAGTCGACGTCCTAGGTGCTACTTCACAGCCAAACTGCTGAAGGATCAGTGTCTAGTTATAAATGCCAGAGCAAGCTATAGACAGAAAATTAAATCTACGAGTTTTCTTACTGACAAAGAGTGATGCACTGCAGCCGATGTTAATTTAAGAACATCTGGACTGAAGTATTCTGTAGTATACCCCGCGATCTACGTGTCGCCCCTTTGCGTACTGGGATGACACTGAGTCTAGACCTGTGTTTTATGTCTGAATATTTTCATTTTATTCTTAGCATATTTATCTTACGTTTTTCTCTAACATTGCATGTTGATGAAGTTACTTCTACCCTTATTTCTCTATATTTACATCGGACACAATGCAAAATCACTCCAGAGACATATCTCAATAAATATGAAACATAGACACTTACCTAAAAGGCAGCAATTGTTATAATAAAAACTTACAAGCTAAAACGTGTGCTTTATACATTAATAATAAGCTGACATTCGGGACCCTGCACTCAGTCTTCACCAAAACTCATGCAACAGCCTCGCACACAAGATTACAGCAACCAATAGGAAATGTGCCTAGTAGCCATCTACAAATATGTATACGTTTTAGAACGTATGTCTGGGTAGTAAGGCTCAAAATTGTATACACATTTTTAGCTGCTTCGGCGACCGGCCCGCGGCAGGCTCACACTTCATGAACCATAGCACCAGGCTCCACAATACTCAAATAAAAGTGATGGCAACTCAACGAATGAATGTAAGGGAAGATGTCAGAGCCTTTATTTACAAAACGACAAATACCTCAATGCCTTGACGCAACAGGCTACCATATAACAGAGTCGGTTCCTGCAGTAGTTGCGTAGCGCGGGAGGGGTGTGGTTGTGAGTCACAACTTGTGACGTAAGATCTCAATTTAGCGCTCATCTCAGTGCCGCCATCCACCGTCCCGTACCGCGCAGCTATCGCGAGACCAGACTTGATTAAACAGCAAATCTGCAGCACAGTGGCAAAATAGTGCTCTAAGGAGAGTACTCTGTAGGTGTAAATTATCAGTGCTTGGCACAGAAAAAGAGTCGTTAACGTAGTCTCGCCACTGTACTCGTCACTTATAACAAGGATACTTCGCATGGCAGCAGATGACCATAAATTCGTATGTGCTATAACTAAAGAGCTTGCTCCAGGGCTTGTGCAAGCCGTTACGCCGTTCGGACAGCGCAAGGAACCAAGTTTCGACGCATTGGTGTTAAGTGTAGGTGCCATTAAACTTCTTTACCTATTACGAGTTACCATTATTGCCAGTATCACTAAGTATTATGACCTATACCCATGATCCAAATTAAGCAAAACCAAGTATTACTAAAAAAGCTTAGCATGTTAGACGTAAATAACCTCTCTCAGAAACCATAGAAATCTAAACCTATTTCGTTTCATTAATATAATATTAAATTGACTAATTTTTAAGACTAAATATTTTTCATAACTTTTGGACACTGAACCGAAGTTTTTATTTAAAGATAATTAATTATACATATATATTTTTATATCTCTAAGGGTGTTTGCATTTTCAATGAAATTTTTCATTACTAGAACAATTTAGAAAAGCTCTATTTTATTTGCAACTCCAAACACTTTTTTTATTATATTTTTTGGTCATTCTCATACTAAGAATATATTGGCTTTCAAATAATAAGGCATTGATGTATTGCTCATATCACTACAGAAGAGAAATTCCGTTCACATCAATATACACTTTTTTTTTCCTCCAAACAACAACAAATGTGAGATCAAAAAGTTTAATATCAGCAATATGCTACTAATCATTTAATGATCTTCGATGATAAGATATAATAGGATCATGTAATGATACGCGTATATTATTGTAATGTGTCAAAAAAAGAAATATAAACCTCAATTTGAATTCGAATAATATTAAAAACAGGCATCCTTTCATACAATATTCCAACGGCGAGATAATATATATCTGTTTATTTATATGTAACACTTACATCGTTATAACAATTTTATACAATAAAGTGACTACAGCTAAACATTATTTAGTTGTCGTTCTCACGCATCCCATATCACAATACAAGAGCACATTCCTCACTCCCTCCGGCGCGCGGCGCGCACTCGGTGCCGCCACAACTACCGACCTGCCAACAACCATTACTTACCAACCACCACAAGGACGAAAGTCTTCAATTCACGTTACATAATTCTACCATCCACTATTCGCATACCAGTCTTTCCACCTATACAACACATTATTGTATATTTTTGAAATGCGCTCTGGTATCTAGTCAGGTGCTGTGTTTGTACTTTTAAGAGTACCTCGACACTTTGCAATGGAAGAGTATTTGGAAGTCTACCAATATTATTTAGATGAACAATATAGAAATATGTATCATGAATTTTGTTTTTTACAAGTATTTTTTTTAATATTTTTCAAATTATAACACCACAATTCCATATTGTCCTGTAAAGAACGCGGCTAGTTCCTTAATAAATACACAATCAATATATACAATCGTTCTGCAGATTCAATTAGTTACCAGAATAAATTAATTAGGTCGAATGCATCATTAAGAGTTCCTTCAATTTATAGTCATAGCTAAGGATCAGCTTTCATTTCAAGTAGTAAACAAATATCATTTTGTACTTTATTCTAAAAAGTATCCGAATTTACACATAAAGTAATCCTATGCCTCAAAGTAAAGTGAGCCTAATGTACAAAATATTACACATATAAAACTAATCCCAGTGGTTAGCACCGCCCACTGCCGGACTCGCTCAAACTAAAAAGACTATTTTCATTTTGATATAAAACAACCGTGCACAAGTGCTAACAACTGGCCATTTTTTTTACACGGCCCTCAACAGCCATTTTTTTTATAAACATGAAAGTTATACTTACATTACGTACATGAGACAACTTCGTTGCACCGTGGGTAGTGTTTGACAGGCACAATTTGAGTCTTTCACAGTATTTACAAATCACTATCATAATAGATCACTGTCCGGTCAGTTTATGGGCTTTAGAAGCCGCAAGTCAACTCGAGTCACTGTCCACGCTGGTGGGCGTGTGGGGAACGGCTCACTCGGGCTTGCCGACAGTACGGTGCGGCGGCAGCGTGTCGTGGCGGCGGTACATCAGCAGGTACGGCATCCGCGGCGGCTTGGGCTTCAACACCTGGCTGTCCGTTACTTGCGTCACGGTCGAGTCGTCGTATCTGTCAACAAATGGAATACAGAGTTATTAAATTTGCAATGGAAATCATACAAATCTTTCTGTACAGCTTGCTATCCACTAGAGGCAACCTCGAGCCGAGCGGCCTCGGCACGAGGCAGCGCTAGTACGTGCAGTGCACGATGCCTCAACCTCATGCCTCAGGTTGAGGCTGCGTCTCCACTTGCGCTGCTTCGGGCCTAGGCAGCCGCACGGCACGAGGCTGCCTCTAGTGGAGCTGCGTCTTAATTGTAGAGTCCAGGAAATGAAGTTAATAAATGATTTTTTTATTCTACAAGTCAAAATTTCTACCACACAAGAGCTATCACACACAGGAGGTCCATGGGAGGTGAGGTCACTATGAAAATAACGGACAAAATGGTTTGAGTTTCGTTTAACATACACTCCAGCTTCTAGATATTACTTTGAAACATGTATTATCAACTATTTGTTTGCTAGAGTCGTACCTAGTGGTATCCCACTTGACCAATTCTTGATACCCTCTTTGATCAAATTTCTTCGCCGTAGTAGTTGTTACACATATATTTTATCACATCATCCTACCTCTTCAATTCTTGGACAGGTCGAATACCGCCCTTCGCCAAGAAGTCCGGGTCTACTCCTTGAAGTTCAGCCAGAGTAATTAGATTCGTTGTATGCAAATGAGAGGTTCAACTTGTATTTGGACTAATTTCACAAATATAGCGTTTCTTGTTGCCTCTAGTTAAAAACTATTACCTTATCCAGCCCGCCTGCCCATGGAAGGTGTCTGTGACGTAATGCCCTTTCATAGCCTCCACTCCTTCGTGGTACACAACTGCGAACAGCTTGTATAGTCTCTGCTTGCCTGAATACTTTATCTTTGAAGACATGATCTCTGCAACAATAAGTTAAAGAGTGTTATTTGTGATCTTAAAACAAAGTAGGGAAGACTGGGGGTTTCATTAACTCAGTAATTGTTGTCAACAAGTATGTGATTGAATCACATTCAGAGACGAAAAATAAAGTAGCATCATTGAAGATAATTATATTGACTAACTATAAAAAATAAAGATCTTGACTAAACCTTCTTACTTATCATGACCATTTGCAGAAACACATTACGCTTCCTATTGGGTTTGCCATATTTGTGTAAAAGTGGGATGCCAAGCGAAACAAGATTTGAAGTTTAGATTAGTATTCAATCAAATACTAGTACTGTACTACTTTTTCACTTTAATTAGGCGAAGAGAAATTAGTACTTGGTAGAAACTTCTGGGAATATTTTTCCCATCTTTACCTGTACTCGGTGGTAACTACGAAAAAAAAACCATCAATTCCCAGTGGTAAAACACAGGGAAAAAATCCCTGCTGTGCTACTGTACTCAGGAATTTTGACAGACATGTAGGAACAACTTACTCTGATCAACCTTCAGGTCCACAGGGAAGTCAACATTCTTGACGATCTTGGCGGTGTGTCCTTCAGAGTCCAGCTGGAAGCACTTTAGATGCAACAGCAGTACAACTGGAAGCTGCTCTAGCGAGAGCTGCTGCCACGCGTCCGAGACACCCTCCAGTGTGTCCTTGCCAGCGAGGAGCTCTAGGGCATCCTTCACGCTTGTTGCACGCTGTAACATGGGTGTTGATTTAGTATGGGTAAATGGAGAATGGTTCAATTGCGGTTTGGGGTTTACTCAGCTTGTCTTGTCAACAATGTAACGACTTAGTCATTTCAGAGACGAAAAATAATAACATCATAGTAAACAGCTATATATTTCCCGATTTTCGTGTTTAAAAGAACAGGACCCATTTATGCGGAGGAATGAGATGAAAGCGACCACTGCAACCTAGCCTTAAGATCTATTTTCTTATAACACGCAATAAAGAATCCGAATCTGAAAATGTCTTTCTCCCTCTTGACACTAACGCATTGTTGCGTCCTGTACGATGGGCAATACTTATTCACGCATAAGGCTGCTGAACCAATTGAGACACATATTTGCTTGGAGGTAGGGTGTCTAGTCTTAGGATATATAGTTTAATCCAGGAATCATTTTCTAATGGGAGAAATCGAAGCCCCAAACCCACGTTGTCATGTGATTTGGTAATTGACACGATAACAAAGCCATTGCCAGGCGTGGCCGAAGTTTAACGCATAGATTGCGTGATGGATGGCGTTGTTGATTACGTGGAGAGTGTAATTCAGGTAGCGGGTTTTAACTCTTTATATTAATATTTAACGAAACGGTTGTACTGCTGGGGAGCTGACGCTAAGCAATTTGTGCGTGACATAGGCCGTCGACTAAGGCAAAAGGGAGAGGACCCACGCTCCGAATCGTTTCTGGTGCAGAGGCTGTCCATAGCCATCCAGCGGGGTAATGCCGTGAGCGTTATGGGCACTTTTGCACCAGAAGCGATAGCGAGCGGGTTTGACTAGACTAGATTTATCTATGTTGGTATTTAGGAGTAAGATTAATTGTATCATTTTTAACGAAAAATCAGTGAATTATCTAGTAAAAAAATCCTTGACACCGTCTGTTCGCATGTGTACCTTATAACTAGTCTCTGGAAGAACTCATCGAATTACTTAAAATCTTTCACCAGTATAGTATAAGGTCATAGCTCACTAGAGCCACCCGTCGCCCACTCCTCACCGCCTCGCCTCGAGCGGTTCTAGGTATTCTTTATATGGATTTGTACGGACATGCGCTCATTACATCAACTCCGTAGTTAGTACATTTACGAGGCGAGGCGGTGAGGAGCGGGCGACGGGTGGCTCTAGTGAGCTATGACCTATACCTACAGAATGAATTTGTCTTTATGTCGTTAGGACCACTACAATTTATTAAAAAAACGTAAACTGTACACGGTAATTAACCTTCCAACCCCAGTTAGGACCTCCTTCGCACGAAGGCAATTTTATGTTCTATCTATTAACTTGTATAACAAAGTAAATAGAATGTTGAATATCTACACAAAAAGTTCTACAGAGTGTAAAATCGTTCTTACAACTTGGTTAAAGGAGAAAAGTTATAACGAAACTGAATTACTATTGAAATAATCTCTAATTGTATGTAAATGTGTGTAAATTTTGACTAACCGTGAAGTTGAACTTATTCTAAGATAGATATCCTAGACTAGGTTCAACTTTATGTCTACTAAAATCAATACCCCTGTTAGGTTAAATCAGGCTTCACTTGCTATATACCTCTGTTATTAGTCCAGTCAATGAACTGACAACTTGTATGGAAAAATGACAATTTTGGAAATGATTTATAATGTAAGTATCTTTATAAGTAATAGGTACATTGTTTATTTTTTATTACCATTGCACGAGAGAGCGAATACCTCCTAACACAAGTTTTTATAACTTAAAAGGAGGGTTCGGCACCATATGAAATAACTGTGTTAAAAAAAGAAAAAAAATAATTTTGAATTTTTTTTTGAATATAAATCACAACTAGCCGTCAGCTTGGGATTTTAGCGATTTTTCTGGTCAAATATGACTGGCGTAATCGGCAATTTTTTATTCCGCGACTCTTCCATCACGTCTAGCCCATGACCTGTTCCACTAGTATGTTTCTAATAAAGCACTCTGAAAGGGACAGTGACTCGAGTCTATAAACGAGAATAGTCTATCTCGCACGCGGTCTTGTGCTAGCCGTACCGTGTTCTCTGTAACTCCCTGGCTCACCTCAATGTCGAGTTGCAGCGTGAAGAAGGGCTGCACGGCGTCGGTGACGACGTGCAGCGGCGCGCGGTGCAGGCGCAGCCGCGTGCGGCCGCGGAAGATGTCCGCCACCGGCGTGCGCCGCGCCGCCCAGCGCCGCTCCACCGCGCCCTTGTTGCGGGGACCCATTACCTGTACAACCAACCACCAACCAACCACACCGTGGTATAAGCCAACGGGTCTTCAAACATTTTCACTCAAGGGCCACAATGCACTTAACACGTTATCAACCATAGAGGAAATTATTATATACTGAGATAGTCATCAGCTTCCTCCATGTACTAGCGCCATCTATTGTCCGACGCTCAAGTTATCTGTATCGAGTTATACGACAATGCTATGCATGTACATATATATATACTATATATACATATTTGTATACATGCATAGCATTGTACGTTCACTGCTTGTAGGCTACTTTTCCACCGAGATATTCGAAGCTGTGTTTCCATAGGATTGACACTTAGCTTTATAGCTAAACACAATAAGAACACCTTCTTCCGTCACCTTTCCGTCTTTAACATATTGGAAAAATACAGCTTCGCACATCTCTGGCGGATACAGGGCCTTAAATCCAATGGGTACGATGGGATTCGGATTTATATTCTGTTAGGTACTGAATGTACTGATTATATTCAAAATAATAAAAAGTGCGAGATCATAACATTTCCTATTACGATAAGCGTATCTTTAATATTTCTGACTGACAGACTGACTCCGCCATTCGAATGAAATTAAAAAAAAACAAAGCACTGCGTTCCTGTACACCTTGTTACTAGAGCTGTTGTTTTTAAATAAAAATATATAATTATATTTCTTGGTAAGTTTTTAACGGAGTACTGGAACATTTACGGTTGTTTTCATATAACTGTTTAGAATAGATGCAATTTAGGTACTTTTAAAAAGTTAGTGGAATGGAACGGAAAACAAATTTAATCTGTGCTTTATGCCGTAAAGTTGCCAGTTATGCAAAATTACTATCATAATTCATGATATTTCAAAATAACGTCTTATTGTGTTTTTATTATGTATTTATATTTATAAATAAAATAAGAATTTAAAATCAGATCTCATCGTAATAATACTAATTCACATTATAGAAATAGCTCCATCTGTCGAGCGACGTTGCACTAAAAATGTGAATTTTAATGTATGGGATCTGTTAAGTACTGAGTGAAATGCCCCTGTTATCAACCAAGAACCCGCCTGCCTGGCACTCGTAATGTTTGCTCAGATGCCGGGTCAGCCCGCAGGGCAGTAGTATAAGGGATTTGCCACACTGGATACGTTCTGCGGTCTGCGGTCAGGTCAAATTGAAAACCGTCATACATAATGCGGGCCTGACCTGACCGCAGACCGCATCCAGTGTGGCAAATCCCTGAACCTACAGATGCCGTCAAACTTCTTGAACATTTGACCTTGCCTGCGCAAAGGCGAATTGTACCTCCGAGCTGCCCCCCCACTTCGTCCCGCATGTTCAAGAAGTTTGACGGCATCTGTACACGCCTAGCGAGTCCTGTCGGTTTCTGAGGTGTATTGTTCCCTTTGATTCTTACCATATTATGACTTTGATATGTCTTAAAGTAATAAATTACTCTAAGTAATTAAAGTGGATAATGAAATTAAAGATAAAAAATGTAAACAAATGTGTTGCCACTGCTGCAATAAAATCAATCCCAAGAAGAGAGAGAGAAAGAGAAGAAACTAAAAATTCCTTAAATACGCGAGATAAAAAATATTGCGACTAATTTATACTTCAAACAATGCCTGGAAAAGTTTCGTAAATATTTAAATAGGTAAAATGAAAACGTAATTATTTTATATTCATAAATATGTGCAGTTTATATTTACGCCACTGGCAATGGTTAGGAATTGTAAACCTTTGGTTCGTAATTTAATTAATATACCTGAATATTCCTATTCCTTATTCTTAATTTTTTAGTAAAACCGAAAAATTAATTCAAGTTCCATTTATACTGAATCGACTTGTCTGATCGTGCGTAGACCGCTTACCGCTTTAATATCTTTGCCCCGAGCTGAGGCGGCCATTTTCTGAAATCTGAATCGCATTCGTTTTCTGACGTTTGTCGTGATCGAATGTTTTCCTTTCCGCTTATGCACTCTGTTGTTGAATTTTTGTTTGTTGTTACGTTTTTGTTTTATTATATTGTTAAGTTTGTGTTTGTGTAGACTCATACGACCGAAAACACCATGGAGCCTCAGCCAGGCCCTTCGACCAAGAAGGATCTATCGCCGCAAAAAAAAGACCTTGCATTCATTTGAGTCCGAATGAAAAACTCATGGTCATAAATGCATACAAGTATTTATACAAAACATGGCCTAGTGATGAATACTGGTCGTTAACTGATTGTGCAAAAAAAAACTGCTTTAACTCTTGGAATTTCTGTGGTTACGGTTCACAGAATAGTGAAGGAAAATAAAACTATCAACGAGTTCAAACCACCCAGAAAACCTGGACCCACTAAAACATTTTGGACAAACTGGATGAGTTTACTTATTCAGCAATACGGCGCAAAGTACACGAGTTTTTCTATAGAAACGAGGCTCCAACTCTTAAGAAGGTAAGTTGTGACACTAAGTTTGGCACATATTTTATTAATAAATGTATAATTGTTGAAGTCTTTCTTTTTAATTAGTTGGCATTGAAATGTTCCTTTACCTGAATAAATTATTCGTTTGTCATGCCAATTGTTAAAGGGTATGCATTCCGTGTTATTATTACTACTAAGTAATGCTTTGAATATTTCTTTTAAGGGTAGTTAATATAACATTCTATTGTTTTAGATTGTTGCAGCTGTGAATGCCGACACTGACTTCTCTACTTATACAATGAGATTAGTCCTCAAGCGATTGAAGTTCAAATATGTAACTAATAGGACTCGACGCAGCTGCTTAATAGACAGACAAGACATAATCCTGTGGAGAAAGCGATACCTAATGAAAATAAAGGATTATCGAAGAGAAGGCAGGGCCCGATTTACTATCAGGATGAAACTTGGATTAATGAAGGTATTTAAAAGTACTTATATATTTTTTAAATAATTTTGTTTCAGTTTGTTTTCTATTTAAATCAAAGGATATTTTAATAAGTAACTTTTCTAACAGATGCCTGCCGGGCAGCGAATTTACAATACCTATACCGTTACAGTCATAGTGAGAACTGAAATGGGCTAGCTTTTGTCTACGCAAAACCTTTACAAAGCCCTACCTTGTTATGGTACAAAAATCGCCTGAAGCGGTGTAGACTTTTTTAACGAATTTAATACTGACATTACAACAACAAAGGCTAGTCTATTGCGGTCTATCAACATTAGTAGTAATTAGTAGTTTTTCCGCTCTTTTATAAAAAAATAACCTCGAAGACGAAAGCGGGAGCTTGGCTCCCGCTTCCGTCTTCTAACCTATCTGCGATCCGAGTCGTTCCTGTTCAAAGGGTGGGCATAAAATTAACTTTTCTCTGAGATCAACCAATGCCAAGATAGTGGTGTATCGTAGGCTGTAGGGAACAGGGGCTTAGTAGCAAAACTGACTCGGATCACGGATAGGTTAGAAGACGGAAGCGGAAGCCTTGCTCCCGCTTTCGTCTTCGAGGTTATTTTTTTTAATAAAAGAGCGCAAAATACCAACAATATGAGAATAATTTTACCTGATCTACTACTTCATACAAATAGCTCAAGTACCTAGGAGTTACTTTTGACCAAAGGCTAACTTGGAACGCTCATTTGAATAGCATAATACAAAAGGCAAAAATGGCCATGTGGACTTGCTGTCGAATGGCAGGAGCAAGATGGGGCATAAGACCCAAAATTGCTATGTGGCTTTACACAGCGGTAGTGAGGCCGGTAATCACATACGCCTCCGCCGTCTGGTGTAACAAAGCCAACCAAAAGACAGCCATCACAAAGTTAAGCAGTTTACAGCGTACAGCTTGCTTAACAGCAACAGGAGCTTTATGCTCAACACCGGGGGCAGCCTTGGATGCACTGCTCGACCTAACGCCACTCCACCTGCACGTGCAAAAGGAGGCGAAACAGTGCATCTACAGGATATGCACACTAACAAGGCCAAAATGGCGCTCTCAAGCGCTTATCAAACTGGAGGCCCTTGTTTTCGATAACAAAAAAACTAAACATGCCCACCGACGATACCTATGTGGAATGCGAATTTACAAAACGGTATACAGTGGAAATACCTCCAAGAGACAAATGGTTAAATGACCAAATGGACTTCAAGGAGGGAAGCCACGTTTGGTATACAGATGGATCCAAAAAAGGTGATGATGTTGGATGCGGTATCTATGGTGAGAGGCCAAAGCTCAAAGCTAGCGTCAGCATGGGGAAAGAGGCCTCAATCTATCAGGCTGAACTCTTCGCAATAAACAAATGCGTGGAGATCAATCTCGATAGAAACCTAAGAAACCAACACATCTACATCAACTCAGACAGCCAAGCTGCTCTGCTGGCACTAGAATCCCTAGAGTCCTACTCTAAACTAGTCCAGAACTGTAAAAACAACTTAAACGCCCTGGCTAATACCAACAAAGTTATACTTAGATGGGTACCAGGACATTCCGACATAGTAGGAAATTAAAAAGCTGATGAACTTGCAAGGAAGGGCGCAGACATAACCCTGGTCGGCCCAGAACCGTTCTGTGGCATCACAAAACGGAAAGCTTATTCCCTACTAAATAACACAGAAAAATCAGAGGCAATAAAGCTGTGGAAGTTCGCCAAAGGACAAAAACATGCTAAAGCCTTAATCAAAGGGTACAATAATAAACTGTCCAAAGAGCTACTACAACTGAAAAGGTACAAAACCTGCGCAGTGACGAGAATTCTGACAGGACATGGCAAATTGAACAAGCACCTGGTTCAAATGGGTATGAAACAGGACGCAACTTGCAGGTTCTGCCAGGAGACAGAGGAAACAGCAATGCATATCCTATGCTCCTGCGGAACACTCATGCACAAAAGAAGTATCTACCTAGGGCGGCACATCGTGCACCCGGAAGAGGTACAACACATGACCGCCCAAAGAATCTGGAATTTCCTAGAGGCAACGGGACTTGATGGTGAAATCTAAACAAAGGGCTGTCACAATAGATCACTCGCTGGTCGAAGCGGCATACAAAGGCCCACAATACTACAATAATAATACAAATAGCTCTCAAATACATCATTTTAGGTATTTTGACTCGTAATAAAGCTTTATGAATTCAGTTAACAAAATTTACGCGATTGCGGACGATAGACCGCAATAGACTAGCTTTTGTTGTTGTAATGTCAGTATTAAATTCGTTAACAAAGTCTACACCGCTTCAGGCGATTTTTGTACCATAACAGGGTAGGGTTTTGTAAAGGTTTTGTGTAGACAAAAGCTAGCCCATTTCAGTTCTCACTATGACTGTTACGGTATAGGTTTTGTAAATACGCTGCCGGGCATATTCATTTTGCATGGGAATCAAGAAGCACTGAAAGTGTTAATACCTGGATCATTATTATTGCTTGCTATTCTGTCCAATAGGAATATACAAAACCATTTAATTTTTTAGGGCATGCACCAAACAAAACATGGGTTGACGAGAGGATTGAAACCCCAAGGCAAGCCTTTCTCGAGGGGCTTACTACTGGCCTCAAAGCTCCAACCGGGAAAGGAAAGCGGCTCATCATATCCCACATAGAAAGTGATGAAGGATTTGTTGAAGGGGGTCTTTTGATATTCGAATCAAAAAAGAATACTGATGATTATCATCGAGAGATGAATGCCACTCATTCTGAGGAGTGGTTAAGGGGTATTTTGCCCAAATTAAAACCAAATTCTGTGCTGGTTTTGGATAATGCCCCCTTACCACTCCCGAAAGATGGAAAAGTCCCCCAAAACTGCTTGGAGGAAAGCACAGATTATTGAGGGGCTCAAAGACAAAAAATATAAATTGTGAAGAAAGTATGATTAAGGCACAAACCATTCGACCCTATCGAATTAGTTTGGGCACAGGTAAAGGGGCATGTCGCCAGGAATAATAAAACATTTAAAATGCATTAAGTGAAGTCATTGTTCGAAAAAGGTTTAAAATTGGTGACGCCCCAAAGATAGTGATTGTGTGGCTCATGTAATAAAAGTAGAGGATAAAATGTGCCAACTCGACCACCTAATAGACAATGTAAGAGACATTAATAATAAATGTAACTGAGGAGGATTCGACGTCTTCCTCAGAAAGCGAGAGTGGAAGTGAATAAATAAAAATTTAAAACTCTAGTGTTATTTTTCTTTGTATTTTCCTGTCCTAATAAGACATTGATTGCCCCTGAGACGTCACTTTGACGTTGACAGTTCTTTGTTTACATTTTTTATTTTTTATTTCATTATCCACTTTAGCTTAAGATTATGTTTCTACCTGACGATTTGAAAGTGCTTGTTACTGGGCCTACTTGAATAAATATCATTTTGAGTTTGAGTTGAGTACGTTTATTATTTTGATAAGATGTTATCTTTCACCGACCCATTAGTTTCTGCACCACCTTCTGCTTAGTTTTACTATTCATTACTCCACTACCACTTGTATATCTACTATTTTTTTTTATTTTTTATTTCAGAATCCAATCGTGTGTAGTATCATATGAAAGGGCTTTTCAAGGTGATTCCAAAAATATACCACATCATTACATTTTAGCCATATTTTTTTATTTAAAACAAAAATAATTTTCGAAACATACCAAGTTTGGGCTCCTCCAGACACGATATGGCTGATTTTCTTTAAATTCAATATACCACAAATGATACCTGATATCCTCATATCTAACCTCAAAAAAGCAATTTTGAAAATAATTGCATTAAGTTTTTTTTTTTTTTTTTCAATATTACCAAGTGACACAGTTCTACTTCAATACCTATTTTACGTGACTTATGGAACTGTACTGCAGATACGGTACATATTAATCATAAAATGATACGTAGTATCCATATATCCAACGGGAAATACCTCTTTAACCCTTTAACTGCGCCTTTTCATCAGTTGGTATAGTTTGTTTAGTTTTTGTCACAAAATATCAAGGTTGGATTTGCGGTTTTTTTAAGCGTAGGGCTACCACTATACAGTATAAAGCCTTGTTTCATACGATAAATGTTTTTCGTCCTTTTGTAATTGCGAAAAAAATATTAACATTAAACGATATTAACTGTAAACTGCCTATGAGACTGACTATGAGGTACCAAACCCTAATTAGCTTTAGAATAACCTAAGTGTTCTTAATCGATTCATTACGTAACATCCTCTTTGTAGGTCGAAGCAATTACTGGACAGTAGCCTGAACAAAGCATAAAATCGTAATTAATTAACTCACTAATTGTTTAATCAACCACAAAAATTACCTTGAAATACTTGGCCACGTTTCCAGACATTTGACACATTACAGCTTATTTACAAATTTATAGCATTACAAAGAATTTGTGACAGTTTAAAATATAACAGAATTTTGAACTGACAAATGTCTCTTACTTATTTTTTTTATCTCCACGACGGTGATAAACAAGCATACGGCCTGCTTAACGGATACTTGAGACTCCAGAGTCACCAGTGCGTTACCGACCCTTTATCGATTTGAAAATCGTTAGAGATACTCTTAAATGCACACTCTTGCCAGAGGGCAACTTTACTCACAACCAGGAACCAATACCACATACCTCTACCGAGCAAGTAATATAGAAGACTACGTTTTTAATGTTATTATAGCTGAGGTCTGCTGCAAAGCGACTTCTTCAGTCAGGCCTAGTTCAGATGACAAGCGCTCAACGCGCGTCTTGATAACGCGCGTAATACCACTACATACTTTTTGTTCTGGCCGTACACATGATATACGCGCGTTATGTGTACGGCCAGAACAAAATGTATGTAGTATGTAGTGGTAAACGCGCGTTGAGCGCTTCTCATCTGAACTAGGCCTCAGGCTGCTACGAGTATGAAAAAGACGACATTCAGCTCTACCTTTCAAACTCAAACTCAAAAAGATATAATGCCTCAATGAATTGTCTACTAGTCAACCATAGGGCCAAACAGAGACTTGCAAAAGGTGGGTAAAAGACGGACCTAAACCTAAATTTCTAGATTTGGAATCTTTAAATCACGAAATAAATAGTCATTCAGGGATTACAATCAATCTTACCTTCCATTCATCGTCATCGTCATCTTCCTCGGGCGGTTGCTCTTGAGTGGTGATTCCATTCACTTGAGCGATGACCTCTTTTGGCTCCTCAGGTTCAACTAGCTTCATCAACTGAAAACAGTGAATATGTTAGTATTTGGAGGAAAGTAAGAATCTCAGTTCAATATTTTAATGGGAGTCAAATTAATATCCAGTTTACTCAGTGAAAACTGTCTACAAGGAAATGATTCGCTTTATAATCATTTTCAGAGACGAAAAATAGTAGCATCATAGTAAACTAGATCAGATCGTAGATTTATTTACATATTCCAAAATCATAATTTAATAATCATGTAATCACCATGACTTTCAGGGTGGGAAAGAGTAGATCAGAGATATGGGAAGATGTGTTTTTGTATTTTTGACATCTCGTAAGCTTGGCTGTGCACAAAATACGAGTAGCACAGAGAGCCATGGAGCGCGCCATGCTCGGTATTAAACTACAAGACCGAGTGAGGAATGTTGAGATTCAACGACGCACTAAGGTGCGCGACGTTGGAGATACCATCGCTAAACTCAAGTGGAGCTGGGCAGGACACCTTGCCAGGCAGAATGATGGTAGGTGGACCAAAAAGGTGTCAGATTGGTGGCCACTTATAGGTAAAAGGAGCGTCGGCCGTCCCCCAGCTCGATGGGTGGACGATATTAGGAAGATAGCGGGTCACTTCTGGATAAGATTAGCTCAGGATAGGGACGGGTGGCGTACTCGAAGAGAGGCCTATGCTCAGCAGTGGGCGATTACGGGCTGAAAATGATGATGATGATGAAGCTTGGCAACATGTTTGGTGGACCCACAGCGTTTAGTCAGATGATCGTCACAAACATACAAACGTAAAAATGTTCTATGTACGCTATAAAATCAAGAGACGTTACTTCAAATTTCAATGTAAATGCTAATCTTTTTTTCAGGCCGCCAGTAGAATAATTAGAACCAAAGTAAAAATTCTTGTTTTACTTTTCTACTCGTATCTGAAGTAGGAAGGGGCGGTATAACGCTTCTGTTGGTTGGAAAACAACATAATTCCACTCCTTCTATTATTATGTATGGGTGAGGACCAAATTCTTGGCCAGCAGTTAGCGTCGTTAATTGGTAGTAGTTAAAAAGTTCCTGGCTAATTATCGTGTCACAACGGAACTTTTTAACTACTATCAATTAATTAGGCTAACTACTGGCCCAGAATTTGACTGACAATAATGTCCCGGACCTTTGGGAGGCGTGCGTGGAGCTAGGTACCTACAAAGTACTAACTGAGCCAACACGTAGAGGCCCTTTTGACAATTTAATGAAATGCAAGGAGTACACCGAGCGGATGCTGTCCCTGCCCGTCTCATGGGACGCACACAGAGACAGCACCCGCTGGGGTGTATAGGGACTATTGATGGTTGATGGAATCTAAATAAAACGGGTTATTGGGTTGAAATGATGACTAGTGGCTGGGCTATTGGGTGAAACATCGGACGCCCTGCCTAATAAAACTGTTTCAATCTTTATCTCTGGCAGACGGTGACTCGCTAACTGCTATTATTAGTATTATTATTTTGTGCGAGTGTAAAATGTGTTTTGCGCTGTGGGATCTCAATGGTTCCATCGAAAGACCAGCGCTGGCCACCAGGCCAGCACAACGCTAAGATGGAACCATTTCGTGGCAATGTTATCTTCTCTTTTGTATGTTGATTTATGTGCATGTATGTGTTGTTGTCATGAATAAATCTTATTCTATTCTATTCTCCTGACTTTAACATAGTCGGCCAAAAAAGGATCAACAAAAGCAGAGAACCAACCTCGAGCATCTCATCATTGAGCGAGTTGAGCAGACAGCCCAGGAACTCCTCGGCATCCTCCTGCCGGCCCTCCTGCGAGCCCACGAAGGGCCGCAGCGCGCGCAGCACGCGCAGGCCGGCCGCGCCGTCCAGCGGGGGCCCAGCGGGCACCGGGGGGGCGCCGCCCTCGCCGCGCCCGGGGGCTCCGCCCTCGCCACGCCCGAGGGCGCCGCTCTCGCCGCGACCGCGGGCTCGTGGCCCGAGCGCCAGCGGGCTGAACTCGTAGCATAACTCCACCCTGGAAACAAGAGTTGGGGTTGTGATGTTGTTTGCAGGGCACCCGGTGACTGGACGGTAGACAATTTTTGTAGACGGTGAAATAACTTGATGTTTTAGCGCAGGATCGGGATAAGTTGCGTGCTCTCGTTTCGGAAGTCAAGCCTTTTTGGATCACTGAGCCTAAATAGTTAGTTTTGCGATAAGGATCCACCGAATTTATATGACGACCGACTTTCATGTTCTAAAACTTTCTGTTTTGCAATCAATTAAATTATATATACATATTTCCCATTGCTTGATTACGACGGGTTGCACCAAACCGTCTGTAATCGTAAGTAGTGTTCGATAATAATCTTATACGTCCATTATATTTTTTAATACGATAAATAACCGTATCGTAAAAATAAAAATTTCAAACCAGTCTTGTAACTTATATTGTAACACCACTGCCACTTTTCGAACGAATTTCCAAAGAATTATTTTAGGGTAATTATTTTCTCATATATAGCAACTAAGCCTGAAATGTCACTTTTGTCTATGCTTTTAACAGTTATGATGAGCCCTAAAATTGAAAAATACCCAAAATACGGCTAATAATACAGTCAAATACGTCAACAGTTCGCGTGTTGACCTGCTGTGAGCATTTTATTGAAGTGTGTTGAAATAAAGTTATGACAAAATTCAATCGGCATCGGCACAAAGCAATCAAAAATATTGGACACTAGTGGATACCAAATTTAATGCGATGTCTCTCAATAAACGGCTAAGCAGTTGAAGATGGAGTTTAAACATTCAGATTAAACTTTTTTACTTATTTAACACATTCGACACCGCGTACCCGACACTCGGGCACTCGTAAACTTTACTCAGATGCCGGCATACCCGGTAGTCGGGCAAGAGCTATAAACCTACACGCGACGCCAAAGTGCCCGACAGGCGGGCAAGCATTGCATCTTCGCTACCTCAGGGCTGCCACTGCCACTAACAGAAAAAATTGTAAGTCTTCTGATTATTATGTACTTTTATGTGGTCGAAAAGTTGGTACAGTTGATTATTATATTTTATTACTTCACTTTTATTTTCATTTACTTTACCTAATGCGATTACAAAATTAAAATTCTTATTAGTTGGTTATGTTAAATTGCATACACTGGTAATTGCATTGTGATAATTGATAAAACGGGGAGCCTAAACAGATGAGACAGCAGATTTAATCTTATCCACGTATACGAAAGTTACTTGGCACAGCCCTGAGCGTCCGCCGCTTGCCCGACTAGCGGGTTCGCGGCGTGCGGCATTGAGTTGCACGTCGTTGCCCGACTAGCGAGTACTGTCGGTTTCTGGGGTATTGTTCGAAATTTTGCCTGGTTGCGAAGTGTACATTTTTTGCTGATTAAATTGAAACTATTTTTGACGAATGAACTTGACGTTTGCAGGTCCACTGGTTAAAGTATTCGTCAAAATGATACGAATGCCGAGGGTACGAATGGATGGTAAAACGGAAAGACGGCCGCGGTGCCATATTTGATGATGAAAGGTTTGTTTCCGTTAGCTGGTGCAACTGCTGTGCCCTTAGTTTATAAATGAGTTCGTACAGTTCGACCTCGAATGATAATCCTTAAATGTTTTGCTAACTTGGGTTTCAAATTCATCCCTTAACCGTCACAAACATACGATACCCAATTCGCTATTTCATAAGATTCGTATTCTGAATGTTCATAATCTCTCATTCAATTGGCTGTAGGATTATACAATGAAGAACGAATTACTAAACATAGTAATATAATAATCTGTAAGATCTTTATCAAGTACTGTTATATTATTTCCTGGCTTGTTACAACACGGTAACCACTCTTATGCAAGGCTGTTCCTTATTTATTACACCTAAACTTTTCCTTGACTCACATAAATTGCAATATTTCTGTTTCACTCAGCAAGTTTTGTCAACATGATGATTTTGTTAAATCATCATCAGAGACGAAAAATAGTACCATCACAGTAAACTAGAGATTGCCTAATAACACGCAAACACGTCAGACATAATACGCACATATGTGTTCTATTGATTGCATCAGCGAGGCAATCAATAGTCGCGTCCTTGATCAACTAGAGAAGGAAACTATTTTCGGTAGGGTAAATCCGTATCGTAACTTACATGGAGTCAATAACGGGTGTGCTTGACTTCCCACGCCGTGTCTGGTAGGGCAGCGCCTTCAGCATGTTGTAGAAAGGTGGGCACGCGATCAGGGCTTGCAGGATAGAGTTCACGTAGCAATAGTTGGAGCGGTTCGTGAGCCCGCGGGGCAGGAGCGTCACTGGCTTATTGTCGAGCTGATATTTGGACAGGAATTCTGAAAGAGAAAGTATTGTTAGTACAATATTGGTAACTAAAATTTAAGTTTTGGTAGAAGCTTTTATTGCCATCTACTTTTCTGTATACCGTCAGCAACTAAAATAAAACCATTAGAGTTCAGTTGGACCCTAATCAGATCAGAGTATCTTTTTTAAAGTGAGTTAGACATCATAATTTGACGATATTTACCTCCCATCCTGTAAGAGTTCGGGTCGTCCGCGAATGGCGAAGGTGCCACCGGCAACACTGGCGTCGGATCCTTCTGAATGGGTACTTCGCGTACTTCAGGAACTGTCGTGCTCGGGGAAGCCGGTTTGACGGGCGCCGGCGCGATACTGATGGCGTTCACAGAGGTCTTCTCCGAGTAGGAGATCGCGGGGGCGGCGGCCGCCGGCCGCGGCCCGGGCGAGCCCTTGTCCGGAGCGGTGATCTGAGACGGGGATGCGTCAAAAGGGGGCACTTTGGCTACCGGCTTCTGGATGCTGGCCGTCGCCGGCGGCGTGACGGTCGTCGGGCTCGGGGGCTCCTCAAGTGGGAGAGGCGCGGGCGGCGAGGCGGGGACGGTGAGTGCCGCCGCAGTCTTGCTCGAGAACAGGCTCGCCCAGGACTTGCCCGGGGCGGGCTGCGGCTGCGGCTGCGGCTGCGGCTGCGCGGCGGGCGGCGGCGGGTCGCCGCGGTGGCGCGGGGTGGGCGGCGGGGGGAAGTCGGACGCGGTGGGCGCGGGCGGGGGCGGCTGGGGCGCCGGCGGAGGCTCCGGGGCCGCGGCGCACTTCCTCGAGTGACCGAAGGGAGATTTGTTCGTCACGATCAGTGGAGGGCCTTGCGAGTGGAGCGTGATCGAAATAGGCATAGGCGCCTTGCTGGGCGGTAGGGGCGGGTCGCGTTTGGGATGCTCCACCGGCACCGCGGGGATCGGGACCTCCGCGGTCTCGCTCGTCGGCGACCGATTAGCCGCGTTGTCTCGCTTCTGCCTGTTACCGAAAGGCGCCTTGGGGGTGGACACCGCCTGTTGAACCGGCACCGCCGTCTGAGGAACTAGTGGTTTCACCGGTTGTTTGCCGCCGGAGAACGGGGCCGCCGGGCCTTTAGTCGGTTTACTAACGACGGGCGGCAGTTTGTTAGTGGCGGTGACTTGATTCGTGGGCGCCATCGGGGGGAAAGCCTTGGCGGTGGGCATTGGGACCATCGCCGTTTCGGGGGTTTTGTCGTTCACCCAGGCGGGTTTGATGGCTTCTACTTTAGGTGTCGGGGAAGCTTTGTCACTGGCACCGACCGGTGGTTTCTGTTCGATCGGGGGCTGCGCCTGCTTCGGGCTGCCCGGGCCCTTGCTTATAGTCAGATCCTTCATGGGCAAAGATTCCACAGAGTTGGCGGTCGCGGACGCCATGGCCGGGGGAGTTTTCTGGTCGCGGCTCCTGTCGGGCGGGGCATACTTATTCTGATTGTGGGACTGGACAACGAAGTTTTTAGCGTGAACGTTGAACTGGTGCGGGGTCGAGTGGGAGTGGGAGTGGGAGTGGGCCTGGTGCGGCTGCGGCTGCATGGGGACCGGCGGCGGATGCGGGTGCGGGTGCGGGGGCGGCGGCAGGTACATGGGCGGCATGTACTCCACCGCGCCGTCCGGGGGCCCGTACGGGGCACCTCCATAGTGCGCGCCGGCGTAGTACGCATCGACCGCCTCCTGCTCCATCACCACCTCCTGCTGATACTCATCGGGTCCTTTGTCCTCGCCCTCGACGGGGATCTGGTACTCCTGATAGTAGGGCGGGTAGGCGTAGGGTCCATAGACGAGCGGCTGGTACATGGGCAGATGGTATAGCGGCGCGCCCTGCGCCTGGGCGGCGGGGTAGTACTGCGGGTACTGCACGTAGTAAGGCGGGGGCTGCGGCGGGGGCGGGCTGGGCGCGCGCTTGGCGCGGCGGTCGCGGCGGTGCGCGCGCGGCGGCCGCTCCACGGCCACGGGCGGAGCGTACTGCGGCTGCGGCGGCTGGTAGTACTGGCCCATGTAGCCGTGCACGTTCACGTTGGCGGTCACCTGGAATGGGATTACGATATTGTAAACGAAATTAACTATATTCGTACATAATATGCACGCGCTTTTTATTTATCTAGGTAACAAACCGTCATATAAAGAAAGAAAAAAAATCTAGTAATACATACATATATATATATATATATGAACAAACCTAAACTTCCATTTAATTATAAGTAGCAGAGGCCGGAATTCTCATGGAACTTTCGAGCTGACATAGGGACTTCTCATTTATAGACTACCGATATTCATATTATATCAATACATTATATAAAACAACATATTAAAGAAGATTGAAAGTAGAGGTAAACAACAGGCGGTCTTATCGCTAAATATAATATTATATGCAACCAAACGACAAGAATGAAAGTTAACATTGTCACATTTAATCAGTTCAGTTCAGTGTTTTATCATTTATCAATTTCATATTCAAAGTCTGTTTTAGTGCTAACAAGTGTTTCAACATTGGCTTCTCTATAAAGGAAATAAATAGTCACATTTTTTGTCTAAATTATCTGGTTTTAAATTACTCCTTTTACAGTCAAATGTATTATAATAAGAATATCGGAAGTCGATAAATGAGAAATCCCTATGACTTATTGCTCTCTACAAAGTGATGTATGACGAGGTTGCATAATACTATTGCAGAATGCCTTTTCAGCTGAATGTGTGTCGTTATTTAACTTAAAGAAAGTAAAGTACGTTTTCTCAAAAATCATCAGCAATATTGACTTTATTGATAATCAGGACGTGAAGTGCATAGTTTATGGTTAGTCAAAATTTAAAAAATAAAAACCTTGCGGGCTCGATTTTGCTCGACCACAATGTTGCATATAAATTCCCTTATTTGTCGTGGTACAAACTTTTTAAAAAGTCAGCCAAAACGGAAGATCAGTAGCTGTGACTTATCGCGACTTTTTAGTTGTCTCAAATAACTTACGGCGTTTTCGGAAGAAAAATACACTCCCAAATTTTATAAAAAAAAATTAAAAGGCGGCAATGCAAAATATATTCTTTTTAAAAATACAGTGGCTAATTGTTTTTACGGAAAATATAGAAAATTGACGTGTAAATGATTACAGATTTAAAAGAAGCTGCAAGCTCAGTTATTAATGATTTGTTTAAGTGTAACTTGCAAAGCCAAAAGACAGATTTCGAAAACAATTTCTTGAAGCGGGGAGAAGAAATGCATGCCTTATCATTTTCAGAAAGTACATTTTTGCTCGAAAAGCAGTATATTTGTCTCAGCTGAAGGGGCATTTGCTGGCGTCCATTGCTTCGACAATAATGTACTATTTAGCTATCGGTTGACTGCATAACTCTGACATCTTCCCTCTTCGTCTATAAATTGAATAACGGGATATAGGCTAAATTTGACTACAAAGATTTAAAACCCCAATATAAGAAACTATATAAAAGCTTATAATTAGATACAACATTTCATTCAACAGTGATTGCGTATTCATTCATTATGCAGTCAATGCTCAGCGGGTCTTTCCTTTGACTAAGGGTCAATGAGGTTATTCAAGTCATAAGTGAACTTGTACTTTCTAAGCATTAACATATATGACTTCATAAGTGATTATATCAGCTGTCATTATAACAAGTGTTATTCTTTGAAGCTACTTTCTTGGTTGAAAAATGAAGAGAGTAAGCTAATACAGCCCATGACCTGCAGAACAGTTAAAACTCGTTGGAGGGATTTGGCAGTCTTGCTTTTGTCTAGTTGTTTGGAGTAAACATTTCCAAAATAATCTGGACGCTTTATTTCGCTGCTGAAAAACTGAATAAGATGGAGCTTTAGAGCTGTTTCCAGTTGGATCTCTACTTCGCATGACTACACGAATCGGCGCCGTGCCGCGCTACTTATGTTTATATGGCTCCCAGTCGCGTGAATAAGAAGTGTGACGGCTTACCTACGTAGCCATCCGACGGGCTATCCAGGCTGCTAACAAGGTGTAACCTCCGTCACACGCACAGTCAATATATTACCTAAAGCAGCCGCCATCTCGCACTCGCCGCCCGACAGACTGTCCAGGCTGCCAGACACGGTGCACACGAGGTAGTAATTACCTGGCTCACGTAGACATTAGGCGGCGCGACGGGCCACTGCTGAGGCGGGTAGGCGGGCGGCGGCTGCGCGTACGGCGGAGGCGCGTGCGGTGGCGCGCGCTGCGGCGAGTGTGGCGCCATCTCGCACTCGCCGCCCGACAGACTGTCCAGGCTGCTAGACACGGTGCGCGGGCCCAAGGTCGAGGACGAGCACGATGACAGATCTGTCACGGGAATATATACGTCACAATCTGTACTAATGTAAAGCGGTAAAATTGGGGACTAACTTAAGTTAGGATGTAGAGGGTAAAGTTCGAAACTGCTTCGGGATGGACTTACCCGAGGAGAATTAAAAGCATATAATTGTATTCGAAAACATATTCTCATATGATCTGCTCACATGCTGCATTTGTGTAAATTATTTTTGCCAGTCAGTTTCAATCATAGTTGCGTGACGAAAGGTCTTAGTCATACAAAATGATAACGTGACTTTGAATGTGAATAATATTTATGTTGGCTTGAATTGTATTTGTTTTCTTACCAACGCAATGACGAACACAAAATCTAGCCATCAAGGCCTATATACTATTTAGACCCCCGCGTATGTTTTTTCTTATCAGCCTTGTTCCAAGATGTATTATTAAAAACGCTAAAATGGTTCTTCTACAGTGTATAAATAAGTGTCAGAAATAAGTTTCTTCGGATTACTTTAACAAAATATGTTCTTTTTTATTTCATTTGGAGAACTATCATAAATATCATAACATTCATTTTGCACATACAATACAAAAAGTCAATTACAGGTTCCCAACAGTAATAAGGTAATAACATGAACAAAAAAACAATTGGGGGTTAGCGCGATATACACTACTTACTTCACAAAAGCCAAATAAAGTAGTGGGTAATCATGTCCACAATTTGGCTGTAAGAACACTCTGCATAATAGGACACCTTTTATTCATTGTTTCATGGCTAGACATTATGACATCAATCATCCTAAATTATTTTTTGTTTTAAGCAGTAACGCTGCTAACGAAAATTATAAATCGCTGCCGCCAATTAATTGTTTAAGATGGTCGCCGGTTCGAATCCGGCTCAAAGCATTAAATTTTTCCTTTCATTTAAAATTTATATTCAATAGCTGTGTCCACACCGGGCGAACGGTTCGCCCGAGCCATCAAAAACGCTCGCCCGAACGGTTCGGGCGAGCCATCAGAAGGCTCGGGCGAGCCGTCAAAAGACGCGGCCGCAAGCGCTCGGTCAGTGTGGATGGGCGTTCGGGCAAACGCGCGCGGCTCGCCCGAGCCGATTTGGCGAGAGAGAATTTACCTACCGTTAGTTGAGCTCACGATCGCAATGAAGCCGCACGTGCGCACAGCTGTCGCTGCGACAACTTTTTTTGCTCCTACATTTAGTACGAAATCGAAGGAAATGTATAAAAAAAAGAAAAGCCGCAAAATGTGGATGCGCAAAATTTTCGCTAACCGGAACGTACCGTCCACGATAGCCCGCCATACCTACATCAACTTTTTTTTCCTGGCGCCAATTTACCTCCTATTTTACTTACTTTCAAACGAGCAATAGGTACTTATTCGTATAAATACTTGTAATCACGTTCTCGGAAAAAACTCTAACGATTTCGATGAAATCTGCAATACAGAGGTTTTCGCGGCCGAAAAATCGATTTAGCCAAGTGTCACATCTCACAACTCATATTTATAATCGCTTCCATTCGCTTTTTTGCCGCCGCTACATAAAGTAGGTACAGTCAAGGTCACCAATATGTATAGGTACACCACAAACTTACAGAAATATGTATACAGACCTTGTTACTAAGGAAATAAGGTTGTTGTAAATATATTTTTGCAACTTTGGGTATATACATATCTTTGACCTCGACTGTACATACCTGTCAGACATTTTTTTTCTTTGTCAAAACTTGGAAACTACCGATATTTACAACTGTCCTACAAAGCTACATGGATACAATAGTACACTCTATGTTTAAATAAAATACGTAGGGCAAAAATCGCTCTCGCCTTCTGTCGTTCGGCCGAATAAAAAACCACCGTCCACATAGGCCGAGCCGCTCGCGGCTCGGGCAAACCGTTCGGGCAAGCATTCGGAGGCTCGCCCGAACGGCTCGGGCGAGCCGCCGATCGCCCGAATCACGTCCACACCGGGCGAGCACGTTTGGGCGAACGGTGTTCGGGCGAGCCGTTCGTCCGGTGTGGACACGGCTATTCATCCTATTTTACACGGCAATCAACTAATTCAAAAATATTTATTTGTCAAATTAGGTATGAAGGTCTTATTAGGTACAATGATTGATCTCTGTTTCGCCACCTGGCACACAAATAGCTACAACTATATAATGTAATGTTGATCGCTTTAGCGTAGTTGGTAGTGACCCTGCCTAGGTTTGAATCCCGGTAAGGGTGTGTGCTGATCATGATTGTTTGTTCATGAGTCATGTATGTCTTCTATGTATATAAGTATATATTTATCTATTTAAGTATAGATATCGACGCCTAGTACCCATACAAGCTTTGCTTAATTTGGGACTAGGTCCATTTGTGTAAGATTGTCCCCGATATTTACCCATTCATTGCCGACGCCTCATATTTTCACTCATCACGCAGTGCCGCCGCCTTCCACGCGACGACGCGAATTCGCGTCCGCGGCATTACGTTGTCAAGGACGCAATTTCGCGTTTTCGGCAGTGCCGCCGCCTTCCACGCGACGACGCGAATTCACGTCCGCGGCATTACGTTAACATTTCATGGACGCGAGTTCGCGTCCGCGGCATTAGGTTCACCCATTTCAAGGACGCGAAATCGCGTCCTCGGCATTACGATTACCTACACATACATGGGACGCGAATTCGCATCTTCGGCATCCGAGATAAGAATTATGGAAAATTACAAATGCACTGATCCCAAAAACCAGCAACAGGATAATATTATCCTTCATAAATAAAGAAACATTTTGGTATCAGCATTTAAGTACAGTTGTTTCCTAGCAAAAAAAAAAGAAATAACTCGAGGACGCAATTACACATAGTATGCATGGGACGCGAATTCGCGTCTTCGGCATTGAAGCGGTTAGTATAATATATAAATAGTGACAACAATTAGCGCTGTAAATATCAAAAAGGAATATCAAGTTAGGAACAAAATAAGTACAATGGTACATTGAAGCTTACCTATGGGAGGTTCCGTCCAACCGTACGCTGAAACTGCCTCAGTCTTCCGCTGGAATAGTGCGCACTGCAAACTGCTCAGTTCCGCTTCTTTCACATCTGACAAGTCTAGGAACTCATATTCCTGAAACACGTCACACATATATAGCGATTTATCGTCACAATATGTTGTCCACACCAATCACAAGTCGGAGGCCTCATACACATTCCGTAACTAACAGAAGTTAAGCTCATACACTTCATACATGGAAGGCAGAATGCTGACAGTCATTCAGAATGATTTATACAATAAAGTACTTTGTTGTTTTACACAAATTGACATATAAATACATGCTTTAAATTTTATTACTATTCAAGAACTTATTATTATTCTTCTAATTAGTTAACCCAAGCGAAATTCCTACTTTTTAATAGGAGTTTCGCGAATAATATGTATTCATTGTTGATACTATTGACACATACTGTCAAATTGCAGTGAATTGTTTGACAATGCTCACAAATCTTTGTAATTGTTGAATATAAGAAATATACAAATTTGCGATAGAGAGCACATCCACGGGAAAAAGATAGTTTTCATGCAGCATGCAGATTTTTATAGCCCAATAATATGCACATGATTTTACAAGAACCATGTAACATGATGAAACCTTGATACCAAATTTGTCATGTTAGAATCCTATGACCCAACAAGGTACCTCATTGCATAATCTTGAAATTTGACTGCATAAAGATTGCAATGTCATGAAATTGCATTAGTTAGGGCCAATAAACTTTTTATTGTTGCCGGTTGCCTTGGTTACATTTCCATGGTAACTCTTGGACCAAATAAGTTTTCTCTAAAACTCAAACTCTAGCATTATGGTCTTCTTGTTTCAGACTGAAATAACAACAAAAATAAGTTAATTGACCCAACATTATTGCCCAGGAAATTGTGTAGACAGCATGATATAGACAGAAACAGCCATTATTATTGTAACACTTCCAGTAAGGATCAGATCCTACTGCTATTTTGGCTGGTACAGTCAAGTGCATCAAATATGTATCGATTTCATCTTCTCATAAATATGTACCAAACCTTAATCCGCTGACATAAGAGCTATGGAACATATTTAAGAGTAAGTTGTATGAACCCATATTTTTACACTTGACTGTACTGACTATACATATGATGTTGACTGTACGGTAGACTACAAAAAGGTACATCATCTTCTTCACAAATAATAGGTACATCTTGTTGTAGTGGATTATACTTATAGGAGCTATAGCCAAAGGTTGAATCATTGTAATAGAAAGGTTACAATGAGAGGACAGACTTTGGCAAACAGTAATGGACTTTCTAATCATTGGAACAATTAGTAGAGAATCAAGTAATATACTTAGGACTTGTCTTATTCATTGAGGATGTAGTCCATTATAAAATGTAATTTAACCAGTTACAAAATGAAATACTGTATGGTTTACGCATTTATTGAAGTTATAACTGAAAAAACAGCAAAAAAATGCCTATAGAATAAACCATATAGTGAAGCAGCAGTATGTATTTCCATCAAAGTTTACAAGTTTAGTATTTGAGACAAGATTTAAGACCGAAACACACTGACAGCCGTGGCGCGGAGGCGGTATTGGTTGTAACATTCAAGCTAATATGAAAGGATCTGCACAGAACGCTCATTGCCCAGTTGTTATTCTGAAACCGCTGTCAGTGCGTTTCGGCCTTACGAGGAATGAGGTAGGCTTAAAACACTTGTTCTTCAAAGTAAGGGTAGACCCAAGTCGCACTATAAAGCAATGAAAATTCAGCAGAAAGTAGCTCAGAACCATAACATCCACCATGGGGTGAAAGGAATTTTGGTCAAGATGGGACTCTCGGTTAACATAGATTGTAGAATATATGGTTAGGAAGATGGGATTACTTGTTGGGTGAATGTCACATCTTCACTAGAGAAAGCTGTTCTTCCTGATCCTACCTTTCCATTCTGATCTACCTTATATACACTTCATTTATCCTACATATATAAGTTAAATTGCTACTTCAATAAACCTATTCTCTCTTATAGACAATTCAATAAGGAATATTTTGCTTTCAAATCATTGTTCATGTTACCAAGTTTTAAAATATAAAAAAAAAACATACATACATACATACATACATTCACGCCTTTATTCCCAAAAGGGGTAGGCAGAGCACATGAAACGTATGTTCCAGCGCCACTTTTAGCATAAATGTGGGTATAAAATATCGACAAAATGTGATATTGCAGTGATAGGTTGCTAGCCTATCGCCCACAACACACTTCAACCCTGGTCCCTTAGTCGACTTTTACGACACCCACGGGAAGAAAGGGGGTGGTGAAATTCTAACCCGACACCACACGTTCTATAATTACTTTTTATAGAGTAACATGATCTTATTTTCCCTGTAAAGTTCTAAAGTATGTAAGTGCTTTGTCATAGCACCAGATTGCATAAATGCATTTTAAAATCTGCACAACAGGATATTAATGAAGATGCAAATATAATTTCAAATTTAAATTCAAGTAGGTATCCAATTTGAGAGATTGAAATAACTCACCGTTAGTAATTATAGACATTGAAAGTGTTTAGTTCCTTATCACATATATATAACTATATGGAATGTTGTAAGCAATGAAAGTGACAGGTGGGACATTTTGGAGACAGTTCTAAAGAAACACCATTTGTTGTCATGAATGGACTTATTCCCGTAGCACAACAACCTTGAAGTTACCCGCAAAACTAAGATAGGTACATTGACACTTCTTCCCAAGATGAACATTGGACTTTTTTTACACTCGCTGCCTGTCAAATTTGTAGGTTATACATAACACCTATTCTTAAAAAACCAATTTTAAAGCACTAATTCTTGATCAGTAACTGTTAAATACAATTCCCGGTGTCCCAACGTGCAAAGTAGAAGTATATTACGCAATTTTGTACCAAATAACAACAACAACAAATCTACGCACATGTGGTTTGTCCTCGTGAAATAAGATGCAATAGTGAAAATGACATACCTAAAACCAATGTTTACTGAACCAACTTCCATTGCAATCCTTTTCGATTTAAGCGTGATTTTCAGCCTCTAATCGTGCCTCTTAATAACGCAAAGCTGTAAAATATGCGGAACATTTGGAGGACTATAAGATGGCGTAACAACGCTCAGGCCGAGTTGCCGGGCCGGGTGTCAATTATGTATTGACAAATCAACACATTGAAGATTCTTATTCACATAGTGGAAACTGGGCACCATCTATTTATGAAAACTATCACCACTTACCTTCCACGTGCCCACAATTTCTGGAAAGAGATATTTTTTCTAATGTAATGGCCAGTTTCAAAATCACCAAAACAAGAAACAAAAGCCAAACAAATTAAAAAGTACGTATAGAATAAACAGTTTGCTTACCGTTTTCATCAAATCCATGGCCTTTTAGAGAACACCATTACGAATTATACCGCGGTTAATATTGCACATGAATTGTAGTCTTGTAGACAAATCTTGGAACGGGATCTACGTTACGTCGAGTCGAGGCCATGCAGCACTCACTCAACCAACAGTCCAACAATACTACAGAACAGGATGTGACAAAAGCCGCGCTCATTCAATTGACTAATTTTAGCCAATAGGGACACGGGATTCGTTCCATAGACAGCAGTCTAGGGTGAGTTTTTTTCAATTTATTTCTAACGTTGGCGGTCCTGCACCAAATAAAGCGTACCATGTATTTACAGACTTTACTGTTTCAGAACTACCAACCTAACAAAGTTACCGAAAGTACGTAGCTACTAATTAATAGATGGCGCTTTTCTCAAAATTCTTAATAACTGCCTATGTTTCGCTCTGATGTTTTTTAATTGTTGAAATATTTTATAAATTACAATACTCTTATTATTACAATGATCATTGTGAAAATTCTGGAGAGATCGTGTGATTATTGAATGTCCGTTTGCGAATGATGCCTGTTTGCTACTCACGGGATTATCACGCAACGAGTTCTCTTTTCTGCTACTATAGCGTAGTGCCCTTTATTAGCACGTTTCGTTTATGTGCCATTGCGAGTTTTAATTGTAGCTCGCTCGCTCGTACACTAGACTATGGAAGGTAACGGTTTAACCACAAAATAAATAATAGTACTTACCTACTGACGTACAGAACGTCCTCTCTCTAACATAACCGACACTATAAGCATAAATGTTGTTTCGTTCCCATCGCGACCGGGTATGTTAGCACCTCGGACGTGTCCCAGAGCATTTTAGTCGAAGCGGAATAGCCCGCTGCATGTGCTCCAGATAGGGCCTACCGCGAAACGAAAACGAGTTTGTGTATGTCCCGCTCTGTCGCACTTGCTAGTTTGAGCGACAAAGACGGTGATACGCGAACGAAGTTTTAGCACGTATTCACATTGCACGGTACGATATCGTTCGGCGTTGTGGTTGTGGCGTGGTACATTATCTGGCTTGTATAATTGGATGAATACATAATGAATATGATTTTTTTCTTCTGTAATAAAATGTAGGTATGCTTACTATAGGTAAGTATACATTTCGAACGCAGGCAAACCCAAAAACATAATCATAATCACAAAACATAATCACCCGGAAAGAACTTTATATAGGCAGATGATAGACTGTTTGAAATCGGATAAGTGTAAATACCGCCGTCATCGGACATACAATCCCACAGACTTCTCTTTATTATATTACCTAGAAGGTAGGTACCTATATACTAAACTTTATTCTAGGTACTTGTCAGAACATGTACGCGTAACTTTTTGGATAAATTTTAATCAAAGATGACTCGGTTTCATTAGAATGTAATCAAGTAGGGTGGACCGGGGTCAATAGTACCACGGGTCAATAGTAACATCGCCTATAACTCTGCAACCACATCGAAATATGCATGTGTGTATATACCAGTGTGCCTTGAGCGTGTCTCTACCTGCTCACTAATCGGCCACTCGCTGCCGTGCGGAAAGCATGTGCTACACGACCATTTGCATTTTTGACTGACCAAAGTAAGTATTTACGATGAACGTTTTGTACTAGTGTTTATAATTTAATAGTCGTAGTGTGAAAGTTGTACTGAATTGTGATTCTCTAGTTATTAAAGTTTTTAATGTGTCACAGTGTGGGGGTCAGTTAGATATAAAAATCGAGATTTGTGAAGGTTAGTGAGTGCGAGTAAAAAAGGACAATTGTATCACAACACTCGGGGTTAATTGTAACGTTACAATTGACCCCGTGCTACCATTGACCCAAAGCTTTTAGACGACTAAAATAAGACAATTGAAGCCAATTATTCTTGTAACAAGTTACATCTCAGGTAGATATTTTATGTTATACCTATGATTCATACGATACTTCGGGATGTATATACACTATAATACACGCAATGCAATCCGTTTCATTGGTATTATTTAAAAATTATTTGTGGTGAAGGATGGGGTTGATTGTACCAGGGGTCAATTGTAACTGTATGGGATTAGTAATTTCAAACTCAAACTCAAAATTATATTTATTCAAGTAGGCCCAGTAACAAGCACTTTCAAATCGTCAGGTAGAAACATAATCTTAAGCTAATTACTTCGAGTAATTTATTAAACATAAAAAGTAACATTTAAATGAAATATTTAAAATTTTATATAAAAAATACTAGTCTAGAATGTTTCTAGAAAGACAATCTAATGTCAAAAAATAAATAAAACGAGAATAATTAATTAAAAACACAATGTCAAATTTTTCCAAACGGAATAAATAAATTATAAATCCAGTCAAAATTAGTCCCAAGAAGTTTTATCATTCATGTAGTCTTGTGCGCTATAATAAGCTTTAGAAATAAGTTTACGTTTCACATAGTTTTTGAATTTATTAATAGATAACTCAGTTACGTTTCCAGGAAGTTTGTTATAAAACCTTACACAATTACCCATGAATGATTTTTTTATTTTTTGGAGCCGAGTGGTGGGCACCGCGAGCTTATGCTTATTTCTAGTATTAATATTATGTATGTCACAGTTTCTCCTAAAATTGACAATGTTTTTATGTACATACACAATATTTTCATAGATATATTGACAATGCAATGTCATGATATTAATATTTTTAAACTTATCCCTAAGTGAGTCTCTCTGTTTCAATCTATATATCGCCCGAATAGCCCGTTTCTGCAGAACAAAAATCGAATGAATGTCCGAGGCACTGCCCCACAATAAAATACCATATGACATAATGCTATGGAAGTAGCTAAAATATACTAATCGAGCTGTTTTCACGTCTGTTAATTGACGGATCTTACTCACTGCAAATGCTGCAGAACTCAGTCTATTCGAGAGATTAGCAATATGGGGACCCCATTGAAGCTTAGAATCTAACGTTAAACCAAGAAAAACTGTGCTATCAACTAGTTCCAATTCCTCATCTTTCACAAAGACACTCCCTTGCTCGTGTTCAACGTGATTCGTGACAAATTTAATACATTTAGTTTTCTTCTCATTTAACAATAAATTATTAATATTAAACCAATTTACTACTTTAGAAATAGCATTGTTTACGTCATTGCAAGCTTTTTGCTGTCTTATAAGTTTGAAAATAAGTGAGGTGTCATCAGCAAATAATACTATATCATGGTGGGTCTTTACGAGATATGGCAAGTCATTTATGTAGATAAGGAACAGGAAAGGTCCCAATATTGATCCCTGCGGTACACCCATCGAGACCAATGACCCCGGTGATCGCTGTCCATTCACTTCGACCCTTTGTATTCTACCATGTAAGTATGACTTTAGTAAATTCAGTGCTGATCCTCTGACTCCATAGTAGTCGAGTTTCCTGATCAATGTTTCATGACAAACGCAGTCGAAGGCCTTGGATAAATCACAGAAGATACCTAAAGCATCTTGTGATTCCTCCCAGGCATCGAAAATGTGTTTAATCAGCTCGACACCAGCGTCGGTTGTCGAGCGACCCCGGGTAAATCCAAATTGCATGTTATGCATCAAATTGTTTATATTAAAATGCTTTATTAATTGCGACAAAACTAATTTTTCAAAAATTTTGCTAAATGTTGGGAGCACAGATATTGGTCTGAAGTTAGTGGGGTCAGTAGTGCTACCCGATTTGAATAACGGAGTGATTTTACTATGTTTCATTAGATCAGGAAACTCGCCGCAATCGACACTGTTGTTAAATATAACTGCCAAATCAGGCGCTATGATTCCTATAATGCATTTGAGTGCATGAACAGAAACTCCCCAGAGGTCACTAGTTTTTTTGACATTAATCGATTTAAACGCCTTTACTACATCTGAGAAACTAACGTGTTCAAAATGGAGGTTTGTATTACATTCTGGGGCGTTTTCTTTCAACAATGTAACGGCAGAGGAAGGTGATGAATTTAAATACTTAGTTGTGGAGACTGGTATCTCAGTAAAGAAATATTCAAATTCAGTAGCTACTTCCAAACTAGAATCTACAATTCTGCCATCAATTTTTATTTTAAGATCAGTCGGTGTGTTTTTCGATCTGCCAGTCTCCATGTTTATTACTTTCCAGGTTGTTTTAATAATGTCAGAGCTATTTTTTATTTTCTGAGATAAATAATTACGCTTGGCAACATGACAATCTATTTTAAATTGCTTCGAATATTGCTTGACATGTTCTTTAAATTCATCACTCGTATTAAACCGCCGTTCCTCATATAAGGCATACAGTACTTGTCTACGTTTATGTAAGTCCGCAGTAGCCCACTCACTAAAAACTGGTGCACTAGTAACCACGGCCGATTTGCGACTAAATACCGCATTATAAAGTGCCATAAAAGTATGGAAGAATGAATTGTACATGTTATTAGGGCTCATATCGGAAGACAGAAAGGGTAGCGCCTGAGCTAGACTATGTTTCATTCTTTCCACACGATCTGTGGTTACTGGTACAAAAGTTATTTGTTTTTTCACGATATTTTTCCTTAATATCTCAAATACCATGAGTTGGCCTAAGTGATCTGATTCTAATTTGCTGATTATACTTTTTTACTAGGAAAAATATTAGTGAAAATGTTATCTATACATGTTGAGCTAGTAGCAGTCACTCTAGTAGGCTCCATAAATACGTGGTTGAGATTACCAGATTTGAAAAGACTCAACAATCTGACACTTATTGTTGAATTTTCCAAAATATTTACATTGTAGTCGCCGCATATAAGTAATTTCTTTCTAGAACGCGATATTTTAATTGTTAAGTAATTCGTTATTTTGTTGTATTGAGATGTTGTTTTTGATTAAAAGGTGTGTGCTATGAGCACCCCTAAGCAATTTTTTTATAAAAACTTGGAAAATATTATATTACATTTAGTTCAACTGCAATGCTACCTTTGACTTTTGTAAATACGAGTCTCTATAACTAAGACTGATGTAACGTAACAGACTGATTCGTCTCAAGAAATTAACAGTAATTACTGATTGATTAAAACAATATTTAGGGTTTTATTTACCTCTGATTATCTGGTACAATTGACCCGTACTAGGGGTCAATTGTAACACAAGGACTTCATGAATAAAAACTCAATTTACACCATCTTGATGCGATTAAATGAAAATATTTTTCTAGATTCTGATAGCCAATGAGTCGAGAATGTTATATCCTGATTTTTACGTCGTAGCTTTAGATTCTGAGTTATAGGTCATTATTTCTAAAGTGGTACCATTGCCCCCGGTCTCCCCTACCAAGGCCATTTTTAATGTAGGTTCTACCTACTATTTACCTATTTACTTAATTTATTTTTTTGTTCTATGTGTATACTTATTTGCCACAAAAAAATGCACACAAATGTGTTTAATTTGTATTTATGTTAAATAACTACGGCGAGTCAGTCCGACCTATCTTTACCCTATTCCCTACAAGATTAGAATAATCGTGCTCTTAATTGTGATGCGATTTCAAGGAAAACCATATTTAAACGCAGAAACATCAATATTGTGATGTTCGTAAATCACTTAAATCGAAATAAGTAAAATTATTCGTTACAATATTTCCCTTTGATAGGTATAGCAATATTTTTATATGTATTTGCAATCACGTTCACCGAAACGGCTCTAACGATTTCAATGAAATTTGGAGCATAAGGGTTTACGGGGGCGAGAAATCGATCTAGCTGGGGCCATGTCTGGGAAAAATAGTTTCGGTCGCCCAGGGACTCCTAGATAAACGAAGACACGTATAGAAGAGTTTGTCCGTTAAAATTCTAATGCTATATAATTCAGGCCAATATAGGTAAGTACCTACTTGTCCATGTACATAAAAATAAATATAGCTTGCACGAGCGCGTGATTCAGCCATACCTTGCCGGTTATCTCGATCGTATTAAAGACGCTCTCTCTGCAAATATTGAGTGTTTACTCGGACACCCTAATTCTGCTACGTGACGCATTACGCCATTATTTTCGTACCTATGGCTATTATTTCTCCAGAAAATGACAATAGGGTTTTATAAGGGTTTGCGTGGACAATTTTGGCGGGTCTCATCTCAAATCAAAATGCGACAAAACTTAAAAATTAAGGGGGACCATCTGTTACTCGCAGGATTTACCTACCACAACCCTGCACGTGCCGCTGGGTGGTACTAAATGAGCGACAACACTTTCAGCGAAATAGGCGCTCCTATAAAAATATCACATGGATATTCACAAGATATTCGCCTGTTATACAGATCGCCATACGGTCAAATATAAACCTTACAATACCCAAAGTATATTTTCCGCATCTGTTGTGGAGAAAAAGTCAGAAACATCCGTAGGCAAGCCGAAGAAGATTTAGATTTTTTTTTTATATAAGTGTAACTGTAAGGGCATGGTGTTTATAGACGCTTATAGTCACTATTTAAAGTAACTCAATTTACAGGTAGTAGAAGTACCTGCAACGCTACATTCATCATCATCATCATCATCATATCAGCCGAAAGACGTCCACTGCTGGACATAGGCCTCCCACAAAGAGTGCCAAAGTGACAGATCCCGCGCCACCCGCATCCAGCGGACTCCCGCAACCTTTACCAGGTCATCAGTCCACCTTGTTGGGGGCCTACCCACGCTGCGCCTTCCGGTACGTGGTCGCCACTCGAGAACCTTTCCGCCCCAACGGCCATCGGTGCCCCGCCCACTGCCACTAAGTTTAGCGATACGGAGGGCTATATCGGTTACCTTGGTTTTGCTGCAGGTAGCCTCATTTCTGATGCGGTCACGCAGAGAAACTCCCAACATGGCCCTCTCCATTGCCCTTTGGGTGACTTTGAGCCTTCTTATGATGCCCATAGTAAGCGACCACGTTTCAGTGCCATATGTCATCACTAGCAACACACACTGGTCAAAGACTAATATAATAAAAGAATATTGGACGGAAAGATTTGCCGTAGCTTCCCGAACGCTGCCCAGCCGAGTCGGATTCGACGATTGACCTCTTTCTCGAAGTTGGACCTACCTAACTGGATCATCTGTCCTAGGTATACATAATCGTCTACAACTTCGAGCGTGAAGTGTCCGATTGTAATGGGAGTTGGTACTACATGGGCATTTGATATGATCTTCGTCTTATCCATGTTCATTCTTAGACCAACTCGCTCGGATGCTTTACTGAGGTCATCGAGCATCGTACTTAAGTCCTCCATGGTCTCAGCCAAGACTACTATATCGTCAGCAAACCGACACATTAACACATCATCAGCCTATATACGTCCCATTGCTGGGCACAGGTCTCCTCTCATGTGTGAGAGGAGACCACTGTCTACATTAAAATATAATAATTTGAAAAACGTTGGCAACGTGACAAATACGTTGACCAGCACGTCTATCATGAGACGGCCGCGACATCCTCTCGATTTTTCTCGCACTTTACATCGCACTCTTGTCCTAAGTGTTCTTATAAGAGAGAGACGGATAGCTTTTATACACAGGCGTAATTTTGCGCGAGTTGGCTCAGTTTGGGTTGCACAGGGCGGTTTCACAACACTTCGGGAACTCAAATACCGAGAGCCATCCGGTTGCAGTGGCAACGACACGTCATTGCTCTGAACATATATAGGACAGTAGTCATACATAAACAAGTTAGTCTTAACATAGTTTCAATAAAATCTGAGTAGTTCTCCCATTGATTAGGCCGGAAAGGACAGTTTACGTTAATACTCGGAATTAAGTAGCAAGAGAATTGTTTGAATACTTAGGACAATCCCTTCAAGTGGCAATCGCCGGCTAGCCGGCGGTTGTCATTATCTGTCTAGTGGCGCGGCCATTTTTGACGAACTACCGTCAAGTGGCAGGGGCCATATGGGTGGTCATCGCGAAATCGGTGCACGTTAGAAAAATTACCATTATTCAAAAAACATTATGAGTGGTTTATTATAAGCTTATATCCTTGGATTCAGCATAAAATAGCCTATAACCTTTATATAATAACGGAGCCGTTCCATGTATGTGAATTTGGCTAGCTTTGATCAATTTTTGGATATCCAAATTTTTCCAATTTCTTGTATAAATTAACTATAACTATGGAATAAAACAGTTAATTGTAGAAACTACAAGTTTATCTACAAGTATATATATTTATTTACACGTTTATATAGTTTTATTGTCTCTCGCCTTAGAATATTTTTACGGGTCACCCCCACTTAAACTAATATCGTTAGTGCTAATTTCATTACACCTAACAATGTTCGATATAATTTTCATTAGCCCTAATATTCGGATAACTAATTTTATATGGCATAATTCTTTGCTGCGCCTAATTTCAAACCTCCTAATCATTCCTAATACTAAACATCAAGTGTGCTAATATATTGGAAACTAATAATCATTTTTCCTAATGACTACTAAGCCTAATGATTCATGTGCCTAATGATCACTATGTTTAATGTTCACTACACCTAATTTCGTCACACCTAACTATCACTTGACCTATTAACTTTTGCTCTAATGTTTGACTAGTACTAATTAATGCATCCCTGATGAACAGGCTACTTTTTACCACGGAGTATGTCGCGGCCGTCCCATGATAGACGTCCTAATCTCGTCAAAATGGGAGCCAATAATGCACGGCCAAATAATGTACGGCCCGATAATCCGTGTCCAGTTTTTGTTGACGTGGATTATTGGATCGTGCATTATCAGGGCGGACGAAAATGGCATGTCATAAGCGAACTCTATCTTAGGTCGGTTAGGTTAGGGTTCACTTGTGTCCCTCAGACCAGAAATAGACACCCCGCGCAGCGGGGTGGCGTCGACTTGCTGTACGGCTATCACAAGACGGCGCACGAGCTCTCTCATTTTTTCTCGCATGATACTTCTCTGTCTAATAAGAGTGAGCTAGATAGACATCGGATTACCCACCTATTCTACCCTAAGGCATTATTTTAATGCAGTGTAGGTACGACGACGAGCGAAGCGAGAAGAAGTGTTAGGTAGAACTGCGACTCTACAGCGCGCGAGCCGAGCGAGCGAAGCGAGCGTGCCGCGGTAGCGGCCGGCGAAGCGCCAGAACCGACATTATAAGAAAAAAAAACAGTGAAATAAAATTAGTACTACTGAAAATTCGGGATAATGACATTAGGGATAAAATACTTAGGCAAAATGAAGATTCGGGTTAGTGATTTTAGAAACATTGATAATAAGGTGTAGTCATTATTAGGCATTGCAATATTAGGCCTAGGAAGAAATCGGTCAAATAAAATTAGTCTTAGTGAGAATTCGGTCATGAGAAATTAGATATTATGAAAATTCGGGATACTAAAATTAGGGCTAATGAATAATTAGGAACAATGAAAATCCGGGTTTGTGATTTTAGGGTAAATGAAATTAGGGCTAGTAAAATTAGGTATGAAATTATTAGGGCTAACGGAGGGGAACCTATTGTTGCGCCGGTGGTATAAACTTCAAACTTGATTTTCCATGCTTAAGAAGCGTTTTCAGCGGGCTGAAAAGTGATTTCAGGTCGTTTCAGAGGTGGCTCTTCCACATACTAGAAGATTGAAAATTCACCCTAGTTGCCGTTGTTTTCAGGCGCCTGAAACATGTTTTCAGTCCGTTTCAGGACAGCCTCTATCAGATGGCGCAATAACCTGAAAACCCGTTTGCAGGCGTTTTCAGGACCCCTTATGGGCCTTTGAAGTACACTTCAGTATATGGCGAAATTTCTCGAAGGAGTGAAAGAGACAGCACTATTAGAGAGAGACATCTAGGTTGAGAAGGTTCGAGAAGTGTGTGAAAGAGACAAATAGAAAGGGACAGCATATTCGGGTCGAACGAGCATCGAACAATCTAGACGCTCTGGAACATTCACGAACCGAGGGGTCGCCGTTCCTAGAATTGGACCTTGGACCGATTATTCAAGATTTCTCCGGAATGTTCTAGTGCGAAGGTCTCCGGTTATATAAGCCGCGCGTCAACGCAGCGGAGGAGAGTTTGGAATTAAACTGCGAACAGTGCGAATCTCAAAGCGAAGCTAGTGAAAAGTGTGTCATAGTGAAGTGATTTATTAAGTAAGACTTGTTAATTATTAATTTTGTAATAAAGTTTGCATTCCTTTTAATTAGTGATCAATTCGTGTATTTTCTATCACGTTACTCACCCCGTGGACGTAACATTTGGTGTCAGAAGTGGGATAGAAAATGTCGAAGGGAGTGCAGACCCGGAGCCGAGTTGCAGCAGGTGAGGACTCTGCGTCAGGCGCTGGCCCATCAGACTCACCGACCCCATAAGCAAGAGGTGGACGTCAATGCCATCTTAGTTCTCTTAAAAGAGCAAGCTCGTCAACAACAGGAGCAGGCCCGAAAAATCGAAGAGGGGCTGCGCAAACAGGAAGAAAAGCTAGAAGAGGGGCAGCGCAAACAGGAAGAAAAGCAAGAAGAGGGGCTGCGCAAACAGGAAGAAAAGCAAGAAGAACAATCGAGACTGCTTCGAGAGGTACATGAGACCGCCACTGAGTGGAAGCGCGAGATGTGTGAGGTACGGGAGAAACTGATTGACTTTGAAACTGGACTTCATGGTGTTAGAGAAACCATTGGGACAGTTAAGGAGGAAGTCGACACCTACAAGAATCGCCTCCAGAAGCTCGAAATAAAAGTGGCCAGTGGTACGAGTACCTGTGCAGTCGAGGTGCCTGTATCGGGAGGTGGACGATTCAAGGTACCTCCCTTCGATGGTACATCGTCGTGGACAGCTTATAAGCGGCAATTCGAGTCAGTCTCCAAGGCTAACGGTTGGAGTAAAGAGCAGGCCAGGACAGCCCTAACCTTAGCGTTACGTGACGAGGCTCTCACCATATTAGAAGCCTTAGGAGAAGAGGAAACTTATGACCGGCTTCTAGAGGCGTTGGAAGCCCGTTACGGTGACAAGCACCTGGAGCACGTGTACCGAGCTCAGTTAAAGGACAGGACGCAGGGGCGTAGCGAGACCTTGCAGCAGTGGGCCCTAGAAATTGAGAAGTTGGTCAGAAAGGCGTACCAACGTACATCCGCCTCCTTTGTGGACACTACGTTAGTGCAGGCCTTCGTTGACGGAATACGGGATTTGGAGGTACGGGCTGCAGTGCGATTAGGGCACCATGGGAGCCTGAAGGATGCAGTGGCTCATGCCCTGGAAGTAGAAGCTGTGCGCCAGGGCCCGTCAAGGCCTTATAGGGTACGTGAAGTATCTCTAAGGGAACCGATTGCTCCGCATCGTGAGTTTGGGCCACGATGTTACCATTGTGGAGAACGTGGTCATATCCAGACCAGTTGCCCGAAAAGGGGCAGGAGAACGAGATCTGACTCCGGTGGCAAGGGCAACAGGTACTGTGGCATCCGGGCCGAAACAGAGAAACGAGTAAAAGTCGGGACTAAGGGACGAGTGCTGGATGGTGGTCGGAATGTCCCAGTTATGATCTCACAGGCTAATGACGGGAATAGTCAGAGAAAGGTTGTTAAAGGAGAAATTGGTGGAGTACCATATCACCTTACCATCGACCACCGTAGTGGGAAATCACATGGAAACGCAGACGCCCTCTCTCGAAGACCTTGTCCCGACGACTGTAAGCATTGTATTAGACAAGAGGCCAAGGAATGTTTAAGGATGCTGAGAACTGACACAGTCAGCGAAGAGTGGAGTGATGAAGTCATGCAACTAGCTCAGCAAGAGGATCCTGACGTAAAGCCAATTTTTGACTGGATTAATGCAGGAATACCCAAACCAAGATGGTGTGAAGTAGCTCCGATGAGTTCGGTAACGAAAAGCTATTGGGCACAATGGGACAGCTTGATTATCCACAATGGCGTACTATGCAGGAAATGGGAATCGGCGAATGGGAAGGATGCTCATCTACAAGTAGTCGTTCCAAGGAAAAGAGTGAAAGATGTTTTGGGAAGTTTCCACGACGGTTCTTCTAGTGGACACCTAGGAGTGAAAAGAACCTTAATGAAAATCCGACAACGATTTTATTGGATTCACTGCCGTGAAGATGTCGAAAACTGGTGCAAGAAGTGCGTTAACTGTTCAGCAGTTAAAGGTCCGCACACCCGTAGTAGAGGAGCGCTCAAACTGTACAATGTTGGAGCACCTTGGGAGAGAATTGCGCTAGACGTCGCAGGCCCGTTCCCGACATCTGACTCCGGAAACAAGTACATTCTTGTCGTGATGGATTACTTCACCAAATGGCCTGAAGCGTTTGCCATCCCTAATCAGGAATCAGTCACTATAGCAGAGAAGTTAGTAAATGAAGTTTGTTGTAGATTTGGAGTACCTCTGGAAATTCACAGTGATCAAGGCAGGAACTTCGAATCTGCGGTTTTTCAAGAGACTTGTCGAATCATGGGGATGCATAAGACGAGGACTACGGCATATGACCCACAATCGGATGGAATGGTGGAGCGATTCAATCAGACTCTGGAGAGACATCTGGCCAAGGTTGTTGAGAGTCACCAAAAGGATTGGGATCGGCATATTCCACTCTTTTTGATGTCATATAGGTCAGCAACCCATGAGAGTACGGCAGTTACCCCAGCATATGCGAATTTTGGAAGAGAGCTTCGTTTACCGGCAGATCTTTTAACTGGACGTCCTCCTGATGCTCCAAGATCTATCACAGTGTATGCAAGTGATTTAAGGGATCGGATTGCTGACGTTCACAGTCTTGTTCGTGAACACGGGCTTCAAGGTAGCACGAAAATGAAAACCCGATACGATAGGAAGGCTAACCAAATTGGATTCGAGGAAGGTTCTTGGGTGTGGCTACATAACCCGATGCGGAAAAAGGGAAAATCTCCAAAACTGTCCCCAAATTGGGAAGGGCCATATAGGGTAGTCACAAAAATCAATGACGTCACATATCGGATACAGCGAAATCCACGTGGTCCCTGCAAGGTTTTTCATGTTAACCGACTGGCGAAGTACTGGCGGGACGAGCATGTCTTAGGAGGGGGTAGTGTTGCGCCGGTGGTATAAACTTCAAACTTGATTTTCCATGCTTTAGAAGCGTTTTCAGCGGGCTGAAAAGTGATTTCAGGTCGTTTCAGAGGTGGCTCTTCCACATACTAGAAGATTGAAAATTCACCCTAGTTGCCGTTGTTTTCAGGCGCCTGAAACATGTTTTCAGTCCGTTTCAGGACAGCCTCTATCAGATGGCGCAATAACCTGAAAACCCGTTTTCAGGCGTTTTCAGGACCCCTTATGGGTCTTTGAAGTACACTTCAGTATATGGCGAAATTTCTCGAAGGAGTGAAAGAGACAGCACTATTAGAGAGAGACATCTAGATTGAGAAGGTTCGAGAAGTGTGCGAAAGAGACAGCACTATTAGAGAGAGACATCTAGGTTGAGAAGGTTCGAGAAGTGTGTGAAAGAGACAACTAGAAAGGGACAGCATATTCGGGTCGAACGAGCATCGAACAATCTAGACGCTCTGGAACATTCACGAACCGAGGGGTCGCCGTTCCTAGAATTGGACCTTGGACCGATTATTCAAGATTTCTCCGGAATGTTCTAGTGCGAAGGTCTCCGGTTATATAAGCCGCGCGTCAACGCAGCGGAGGAGAGTTTGGAATTAAACTGCGAACAGTGCGAATCTCAAAGCGAAGCTAGTGAAAAGTGTGTCATAGTGAAGTGATTTATTAAGTAAGACTTGTTAATTATTAATTTTGTAATAAAGTTTGCATTCCTTTTAATTAGTGATCAATTCGTGTATTTTCTATCACGTTACTCACCCCGTGGACGTAACACTATTTTTACACTACGAGGTTTTCAAAAACTGACACACGCGCGGTCAAAAATTTCTCTATAATTTCTAATGAAATGTCTATGAAAGCGTTGTCGCGACCGTTATTATACGCCATCCTTATCTATTCACGAACGCGTCTTGCAAGAAAGAACAAGACAGGTGTAAATTTAGCAGCTCATTTTGCGGAATAAATACGAAACTATGCTATCGCCGGCTCGCCGGCGCTTGCCACTAGACGGTTTTTTGACATCGCCGGCTCCCCGGCGACTGCCACCTAAGGGATTATAATTATAATTAATTTACTCCGCTTAACACATTCAGTACCCGCCCGCGGGGACACCCTACGCCGTATTCGCTTTCCGCTACATACGAGAAAACCACGGGATTGGCAGCGTTGAGTTATATAGATAATGGGAGAGAGTGAACTGTATTAAATTGGAATAAGGCGTATTACACACAGCCCCCTGATTCACTGCATTGCATCACCGTGGTTCATCCGCTTTTATTTAAAATTGTCTTCCAGTGTAACATCTGATGGTAAACATGGAGGATTCTAGAGGGTTTTAGTGTTCATATCCCACTATATCGCGGCTCGGGGACGTAAGTATCTGTTGTAGGGTTGCCTCTGAAAAATAGACTTCCTATGTTAAACAGGATAATAAGCAGTTGTTTTTTTTTAATAGCTAACCAACTAATCGCATCACACTCCCACGATGAGGAGGTATCCAACGACACTTTATATATTATGTTAAAATTCATCAAGCCTTTTGTATGGGCTGTAGCCCGTGAAATTAAATTTTCTTGTCCACTTACATACCTATACATAGGCTCGAAAACAATCAAACATAACCCTCCTTTTGAGGCAGTCGAGTAAAAATAGTAAAATTTATGCCATTATATATTATCTTACATTATGCTCTAATGGCGTAATGACGGAGGGAAAATAATAGTACTGCGCACAGAAGGTTCACTGTTAACAAATGCCCTGTTTAGGTATACCGAACGAGCCTAAACGTGGCCATCCCTTTCTATCGCATGCAACGCGCTGCGACCGAAGTGATAGAACGTGTGTGTCGTAGCACCGCTATCATACCGGCCGGGGCCAGCATCTACTTGTAGCGGCTCGATGAAATCTCGAAGTGAGCCGCACCTGATGGGGTATACAGATTGTGTGATTTTACTCCAATTTGTCATAACAACATGTCGAAGTCATAATTGGGTATAGCGTAAGCGTAAAGATGTAATCCGACCACATGTGCATGCAATTTCTCAGTAAAACTCGTTTGACAGTTGGATCCGCAGCGCAACATGCCTCTAGACTATAGCAATTAGTCATGCAGCTTCTGGTAAATTGGGGTTGACAAATCATGCCATATATAGATCCCATGAGCTATAACACCGAAAATCGAATCTCGAAGTTCGTATATCTCCATCTGTATCGCACGTTTGGTTTATGGTACTCGAGCGAAAGAGATAACCCTTAACGGATTTGATAAAATCCTAGTTTTGGTAACTTCCCTACTTATTTAATCGTATTTATTTCACCTTTAAAGTTTGTCACTCTTTAGCGCCACCCAGGGGACTTTTAAGCCCACCTCAACGCTCACCCACAAATATATCTTGACACCGCGATGCGTAGTAACTAAGCGTAGGTAGAGGTGTAGTTTCGTGACGGGTGACCGACAGGGTGATCTGCATTAGCGCGAAAAACAGCCCAGGGTTGTGGTAGGTAGCTCTTACGGACGCGAGTAACAGTTGTCCAGTTGTAACTTCCCTACGACGTATATACAAACTATATTAAGTAAATTACATACGAATAATTTAAATAATTGTAACGGCTTTCAAATAGGTTAGATGGACATTTTATGCTTATTTATTGATGCCATCATGGCATCAATAGATAAGCTGCCAGCCCTTGCGAACTAAAATAAAACTATTTGTGTGGGATACTTCAAGACACCCTCTAAACTATTATGTACTCAGTTGCTTCAGCATAGAGTATATTTTAAAACCTCATGGCTATGATAAGTGAGTTGTTTCAATTCGCAAGTCATATTGTCAAGTTATGGATTTCAATAACATTTGAAGCGACGGTTTCCCCTATGCGTCTTTGTTTTGAGAGCGACATTGACTTGTATAAAACTAATAAAAGATGCACTTCAAATTCTATATGTACACAGTTATTTTAGGTGAGTATAGGACAAAAGAGAATGAAGGGCATTTACCACTGGCGTGACGAGGCGATAAAATTAAATGCAAAATCGTTTATTCACATTAATAATATGGTATTTAAGCATAGGTATAAAAACCAATTTTCACTTCTCATGCTCAAAAAGTGCATCATATTAGACTAGGCAAGCGGGGCTAAAGTAGTACATTTAGCCCCTAGGGAAAATATGTATACATATTTATGATTTATAAAACATTTTAATTTGACCACTCACAACAGTTCAATATTATATCCACCAATCACAACTCTTTAAAAAAACATTAGTATTTGCTATCTATTAACCAGAATACAGCTAGACATTAAAATCGACCAATCAGGAAACAGAATTCAATTCAAACATTGGGTGTTTTTCAAGCGTGGTTAACTGCATACATGAGTCATGTATGCAGTTAACCACGCTTGAACGTTTCGATGGAGCTATAGTCGGTCAGAGGCGTTTATTTTTTTAATTATTGTAAATTAGGGAATGAAAAACTCCTAAAGTTTGAATTGAATTCTGTTTTCTGATTGGTCGACTTTAATGTCTAGCTGTATTCTGATTAGTAGACAGCAAATACTAATTATTTTAAAGAGTTGTGATTGGTGGATGTAATTGCATGACATAAGCTATGAAGATTGAGCGGGATAGATTACGCCGCTATTAGACGGTCAGAGGCGTTTATTCGTTTTCTGAATATTTTGTATTGTATCTGTGTCAAAACAGTTTATTAAAAAGAATGGCGCCAAATTGAACAATCTTTTCGCCTTGGTATAATTGTTGATTGTGGATGGATAATCTTTGTTTTAACTATTTTCTCGCAGTCGAAGTGAAAAGTAGAGTGTATAACTCTGGTCTAAAAGCCATATTACCCCTCGAACTATTTCCCCTCACTTCGTTCGGGAAAATATCCGTCTCGTGGTAATATGGCTTACTTTAGACCCTTGTCATACAATCTACTATTGTTGTTCAATTGTTTTCATGCTAAGCAACAAGCAAGTTACAATCATATTTGTTAACGTATACGTTTCCCGTTAAACCTCACATGGCCTCATACATGTGAAAATAATTGGGTCATAGCAAAAATATCAAAATGTCCTTCTAAGGCGTAGCTCTCTTCGCTAATAGTTGCCTGTTGACTGCGTATGGTATAATAATGACTGCGTATTTGTTTACATAGGTACTATAACTTTTTTTGTGAAGTATGTAAGAAACACTATCGCCCTGTATACGAAACAAAGAATACTTAATAACAGCAAACAAAACTTTCAAGCCTTCGGATTCACAGCTAGAACTTGAATCTCTACAATTGTACAATTGCTCAAGAAAAACGTAGTTTTTTTGCATGAAGTTCATATAAAGTTAGTACTTTTTATACCTACGCAGGATGTAGTTGAAACAAAAGAGCTGCGTTCGTGTTGACCCACCGCCGCGGGTAGCACCTGCTACTGAAAATAATAGTAGAACAATTTTACACTGGCAATACGAGGAAGGAAAAACGAGTTCAAAGCGCTTTTTTGAATTCGTTTAATTAAATATTTAGTTAAAACGCAGGAGGAGGCTTTGAGGAAAGATTTTGAACAGTCAGGATTTGTCACTTTCATGTACAGTCAGCTGCAGTGAAACAGAAATATGAGATATAAATAAAAATATGTTCAAACCTAGTTTAGGATTGTGCTTGAATCGTATCTCATTCTTCATAAGCGCAGCTACCGGCCCTCTATCTCCAACACAGTCGCTCTTGCATCTGACATTATATTTCTTATTTGTTAACATAAGGAGAATATGTAGAAGCACTGTAGGTATCTAACCCGTCTAATTACCATGTTTTTTATATATGCCTGTAAAAACTGAAGGTTTGTCCTATAGATGTTTCTCAAGAAAAGTGCGAGGTACGTTTATAATTTAATGTACTTGTAACCCTAAATTACTCAATGCGAATTAAAAAAACCTACCCTAACCTTGTACAGTCGACTACAGAGATCGATACGGCTAAAGTTACTAAAACTTGTATTGTTGCATTAACATTGCCTTAACATTAATAATAATAATATTTTTTATTCATTCACACAGTATAAGTTACCTATACCTAGTTTCGCTACAGAATATATAACTAGAAACAACAATTTTTTTATATCACATACAACATAGGTACCTACATAAGGTATCATTATAAAAAAGTAAAAGAAACTAAAATAAACTCATGAACAACTTTAACAAGAACAAATGGCACAGTTTAAGTCTGAACATTAGGTACATATTCGTACGATAAGAATGCTGGCCCCGTATCTAATCATGGTCGGCCGTATCACGCAGTATAAGTGTAAGATCGAGCTCATCGAGCGTCCGTCTCGTTCTATCGGACGGTGACAGCCAGTGACGGACGTGTGATAAGGCCGACCATGATACGGGGTCTGGTCGTGTATACATGTTTTTGTAACTTATGCCGAATCGATCTCCTTGTAGTCGACTGTACCTACTACGTACATCGATTGACGTAAGCAATGTAATTTAAAATTGCGTAGGTGTATGAACTGTGTTTTGTAAACCATCATCAGTTGGTTTTTCCACACGGTGTTTCACAGTGTATTCACTCGAACACTGAGTCTAAATAACGATCGATTGAATATGATGACTCACATGTAATGAGAGAGGTTGTCAGTATTGTGGCGTTGCGTACTCTTTAGGTACCAAATGTAATCAGTAGAAAGTAAGTGTTTCATTTGTTAAACAGTTAAACAATCAATGAAATAACAAGTAGGTAGGTACTTATATAATAGTACATTACTACAAACGCTGGGAAGAAAGGGATTGCCTGCCGAGTGTGAATGACAATCCCTAGTTCCAGCTGAGGTATTTATTTTAATTTATTTATCATTAGGTACCTACATGGAAAAGGGTGTCGGAAAATAATGCAGATTCTTCATTCAGACACTAGGATGCTGGATACATTTCTATATACATATTACCTAAACGTCTTTGATTCACTGAGAAAAAAGTACTGCAAATTACCCCACGTAATAATCAAACAGCTCCCATCCATCGTGGACTTAACTTGTCATTAAATCTCCCGGGCCACCGTAATCTTGCATATATATTGGCTTTAATTGTAAAAACATTGCTGTTACCGTTAAGACTTTTTAATATTAATGTGCTACCTTTCAGAGATTCGTTTTTGAAACGTCGTATCTAGCTTCTTTTATTAGTTTTAAACTGAATCTTGTTCCGCGATGATAAAGTCTGGATTGGGTCATTTTACACGTTCGTTCATTTCTGCTAGGGCAGGAGGGTATTGGTGATAACGAAATGATAATTGGGACATCGTTATGGGACGTGGATGTGATTTCGGTCAGAATATTGTTGTATACTTTTTGTTAACTCAGATGTTACGGTAATTCGGTCTGTACGTGTAATACGATACCTCCACTGAGTATTTATTTACTAGTCTGTCCGTGACTTCGTTGATGTTATAGGTAATATTGCTTTATTTTGTTAGTTATAAATAGGGAATGCAAACCGGTTATAACCGTAACCGAAATAATCGGTTATAACCGGTTATTTGGCCAATTTTCATAATCGGTTATTGAGAGTTTAAAATAACCGGTTTCGGTTATTATCGGTTATTTTCGTATGACATTTTTGCCTATAATTTGCTACAACAAATACCAACTGACATATAAATCCTGAATTTGTTAATTGTAATAAACATATACGCAATGATTATTAAATAACTTCAAATATATTTCAAGTCAAAACTAAATATATGCGGGTCTACCGGTTAACAACAGACATAATAAATAGTGCTAATACTAGCTGCTAATCCCGAAAATACCACGATGGTCGTCACCCGGCAACCGACCCAGCGCCGCTTTCTCTTCCTTTGTTTATTACCGTCTTATTGTTTAAGAATCTTATGTCTCTTTCGCACTGATAAGGAAGGTGGTTTAAGCTAATGGATCTACCTGAGCGGCTAAGTTAGAACGTCAGTCACCAATCTGTTTATCGGGAAATAGCACATGTTAACGCATTCGTAGTGAATTTTTTAAAAGTTATTATTATAGTATAGGTGTTGAACCAGTGCTACCTAACTGCACCATGGGAACTAAGATCTATACCTACACTTTGGAAACCGAGGTCGGTTCATTCAGCCAGTTGGTTGGTACACGCGCTCACGGCCGGACGCTGCTTACGCGCGCTATCACTGTTTAATTTTGTCTCTGTCTAACAGCAAATACTTAGTATAATAGTTAACTTAGTAAGATTCGCACGGCAGCCTAAGAAAGGGCATAAACATCGTCGTTGTTATAGGGACTTATGACTTCACTCAACTATTAATTATGAAATAATTTCTAAGCGGTGTCAACCCTAGCGTTAGCGTCGAACGGCCGGCGCGTGCGGGCAATGACCCGCGCGTTCAAGGTCGCTCCATTGATAAATTTCGTAGGCATTTAAAGCAGTAGGTATTGACATTTTTATTCAGACTTGAGTATCTGTTCGTAGAACTATTATATAATCTGTGGTTGAACTGTGTTGGCTGAGTGAATATTGAACTATAATTTGCCGTTACAAATGTTCTAAGGTAAGAAAGTGTTTTATTAACTATTTTAAGTCATTTATAATTTAATCTATCTGTGTACCTATTTAACAATACTTACTATTTTACATCATGTCATGATACTTATGATCATCATGTGTCTATGCTTAAATTCAACTTATAATGTAATGCTAAGTGCTAACCAAAAACAAAAACTATTTTACATTGTATTAATAGTATTTCTAATGTTTTTACTAGTTTTTAGCCCCTGGGCTCGAATAAATAAATATGTGACCATAAGTGCCATAAGTTAGAACAATCTAAAATGATATGTTTTTCTATTGTTGAATGTACAAAAATTTAAGTGCAGTTATTTATTTAAACTTATTTTGCTTGACAGTGCTTGAGGTGGTCCTCAAGAATGGAAGAATTTAGAAAATTTACCAGTAAAAGTGAGGTTTGAAACCACTTCTTGCGTTCTTCATCGGGCCAGAAAGCCAAGTGCATGTACACCGATATGTGATATGAAACATATAGATTTGAACTGTTAATATTATATTATATTATATGGTTACTTTACTAATGTTGATTGTTAAATTTTAAATATTATTCATAAATCTCTTTAAAATTGATAAACCAAGTCAAAATTAAGCTTTTGTTTCATTTGCTGTGCCCGATACCTAGTTTATACCGTTATTCAGTAAAATTTACCCGTTTTATTCAGTAATGAAAAATAACCGGTTATAACCGAAACCGGTTATTTGTCGGTCATAACCGTAACCGATACCGGTTATGGAATTTGACCGGTTATTGCATTCCCTAGTTATAAAGTTGAAAACAGGGTGTCAGTTACTGCAATTATTATCAAGAGACACGTTCACTTTAGGTACTTGTCTTTGCTGACTTTCGCGTCAATCAGTAGGATTAAATAATTTTGGAGTAATAATAAAACAGTTTGGTAATTTTTTTATTATTTATTTAATACATATAAATAATTTCGAATGCACCATGCATAACTACGAGTACATACATGTATAATGTCAGTCATTGCCAGACAAAAAAAAAACGTAATATCTGTGGTCAATTCTTATCTAGATGATCTTTTGTGCATTTTCTCTCTCCTTTATTTAATTCCCAAGCTCGCTCCATTATTTATACAAAACGAATAATGCAGTTCAGCGGGAGCACCTTGAATTCCTTTGGTTGCGGATAGCCTTTTCCAAAGTAATTCATTCTTTGTCTGACAAGGGCATGACATTCACACAATAAGTGTTCCATAATTGCATCCTGGTCGCCACACATTCTACAGATCTCTATGGTCAATAATTAAGGTTTTATGTTTATCTACACTTATGTTTATGACGCATATAATTAGGTACAGAAGAGGCGACGCTTTATGGACTTCAACCAAAAATTTGCCTTTAGCCCTTAACATTGGCCATGCCCACAGAAGACTGCGAGGTACTTTAACCGGGATAGTGTAATGTGAAACACGCATGTTTAATATCATGTGTCAAAGTGCGTAATATTTATAATAAGCACCACGTCACGGACGAGTTCGTTGAAAGGAGTAGGTATTCTGTATTGTACTTATTGTATAACTGAGCATGTGCTTGCCGTGAAAAAGTTAACCCGGTCCATCCCTCGGGTGCCGTAAGGCCGAGGGAGTCGGCTAAAAGTCCGCCCACGGGTAAAACCCGGCGGCGTACTTTGCTATTCGGCGTAATGACAAACATTTAACTAACCTATTTAGTAAGACGTGGTGGGATGCTGCCTATTGTATAGTTCTCCGAATCGCTAAACTTAAGTGGCAGTGGGCGGGGCACATATCACGTAGAACCGATGGCTGTTGAGGCGGAAAGGTTCTCGAGTGGCGACCACGTACCGGAAGGCAATCTTTGGGGGAGGCCTATGTCCAGCAGTGGATGTCTTTCGGCTGATATGGTGATGATGACGATGAGTGAGATGCTGTGTCGGGGTGTTTCGTGTTATATAAAATAATAATAAAATAAACAGCCTATATACGTCCCACTGCTGGGCACAGGCCTCCTCTCATGGATAAGAGGGAACGGGTAGTAGTAGCCACGCTAGCCCAGTGCGGGTTGGGGACTTCACATACACCTTTACTTTCTTCGTGGATGTATGCAGGTTTCCTCACGATGTTTTTCCTTCACCGAAAAGCTAACGGTAACGGTACAATAAGTTCCAAAAAACTCATTGGTACGAGCCGGGATTCGAACCCACGATCACCGTTTGACAGCCGTATGCCTGAACCCCTAGGCTACCGTAGCTTTTTAGCTCGTGTTATATGTTTAGCGTTGACTATCAACGTTCCACTGCTGGGCACAGGCCTGTCATGGCTATAGTGGTTGAGCATGGGTATGCGGGTTAAGGACATCGCGTACAGATTCAGATTCTTTTATGTAAAAAAGCAGAATTGGGTAACTTAGGTAACGGTCGAAAGGTACCGACATCAACAGTCAAGAGCAAAAATCTTAAATATTTGCATAGTGTGACTACCTAAGCTTAATTGATATATTTTTTGTTTTAATCTCAATGTTTTTGGTTGTACATATCACGTATTGGACTACTCTGTAAGTGATAAAAATACATGCATTCATTATACATGTATATTATATTGTACCCCTGCTGATGCAGAAGGCCTATTACTCGGTAGTTGAATTTCTGGACGAGCAATTTTAATAATTGAATACTCTTGATTGCCCTGTATTTTATGTGCCCGTTGACATTGTTTTTTCTTTTAATTCTTAATAATCTGAATTATGATATTTTCAATGTAATGAAATAATGAATGACAATGTATGATTAATACGAAATAAATAAATATGAATATGAATATATCGATTTAATCCTCACAGAAATATCTACCGAAACCTTAATTCGCCGATACAGGAGCGATATACATATTTATGAGCAATGATCTAAATATATAAAAGAAGAAGCTGACTGACTGACTGACTGACTGACTGACTGACTGACTGACTGACTGACTGACTGACATATCAACGCACAGCCCAAACCGCTGGGTCTACGGATTCCAAATTTGGCACGTAGGTTCCTTATAAGGTGTAGGGGAGCACTAAGAAAGGATTTTTCAAAACTCACCCCCTAAGGGGGTAAAACGGGGGTCCAAAGTTTGTATGGGGGAAGCATTATTTTTTGAACTACAGACTTAAAACTTTGTAGGAAGATTACTTATTAAGATACAAAAAAAGCACTTTCAGCGTTTTACAAAATTCCACCCCTAAGGGGGTCAAATAGGGGTGCAAAGTTTGTATTCAAAACTACTGGGACTACAAATTTGAAATTTACACCAGACCTTCCTTTTATAACGTAGGCAAGGGATAAGACGGGATTTTTGGAAATTCTATCCCTAAGGGTGTTAAATAGGGGTGCAAAGTTTGTATGGGTGAAACATTATTTTTTGTACTAGAGACATGAAACTTTGTAGGGATATTACGTATAAAGATACAAAAAAAGTTCTTTCAGCGTTTTAGAAAATTTCACCCCTAAGGGGATTAAAGAGGGGTGCAAATTTTGTATTCAAAACTACTGGGACTAGGAACTTGAAAATTACACCAGAACTTCTTTTTATGACGTAGGCAGGGGATAGAACAGGATTTTTGGAAATGCTGTTCCTAAGGGGGTGAAATGGGGGTCCAAAGTTTGTATGGGGGAACATTATTTATTGAACTGGAGACTTAAAACTTTGTAGGAGGATTACTTATTGATACCAAAAAGGTACTTTTGGCGTTTTATAAAATTCTTCCCCTAAGGGGGTTAAATAGGGATGCAATGTTTGTGGAGGGGAAACATTATTTATTGAACTAGAGACTTGAGACTTTGTAGGAAGATAACTTATTAGGATACAAAAAAAGTAATTTCAGTGTTTTATAAAATTCCACCGCAAAGAGGGTTAAATGAGGGTCCAAATTTTGTATAAGGGAAACTTATTTTTAGCTACGACGTACTTAAAACTTTGTGGACAGATTACTAAACTTATTAATTTACAAATAAAGAGCTTTCAGCGTTTTTGAAATAATTAAACCTAAAGGGGTTAAAAAGGAGGTCCAAAGTTTGTATGGAGAAAAAAGATTAGTTAGACAATTTTATTCGAGAATTCACAGGATAATTCCTAACGATAAATGAGTAAACAAGTGTTTCCGATTTTTTGAGAATTCAACCCCTAAAAGGAGACATGTGGTGACAAAATCTGAAAATCAACATCGGCATCTATTGTTTCTATGGTTTATCGGGTCGCTGATTAGGAAAACAACAACGATTTTACATTCCAACGTGGCGTCTAAATATCAATATGGGCGTTGTTATTACGGTTTTTTGGGACGTTAATAACGAAAATCACAAAGATTTTGAAATGTAATGTTGTGGATATGAAAATTCATGAAAATATTTGTGCAAAATTGCAATTCAATCGGTCCAGTTTTTTTCGTAGCAAATCGGTTGTAACAGACGGACTGACAGACAGCCACACGTGATCCTATAAATAAGGGTTCTATTTTTGCTTTTTAGGTATGGAACGAGACCCGCGTTATAGATAGATAGATAGATAGATAGATTTATTTATTGGTACTAATCATACACTGTCAACATTAGATTAGAATTAAAATTATGCTCTAAATGAATTATATTAAAGTCAATAGGTATATAAGTTTTCAATTATCCAGTCAGGAATTATTAACCAGTGCCATTAAAAGTTACAATAGGTTGCAGTTAAGAACAATTTTTATCGTTTTTTTTTTTTTTTAGTTACTTTTATTCATCAAAGAACTCGTTTACTGTGTAGTAAGCCTTCATCGAGCAGTACATTTTAAGCTTGTTTATAAATTGACGTTCCGTGTCCACGTTTCTGATTGCCTCTGGAATCTTGATAAAAATTTTAGCGCCTATTATCTTGAGTGACTTGCCAGTTTTCTGTAGTCTATGCGCGGGGACGGCCAGACCAGGTTTCCTCCTTGCGGAGTTACTCCTTGCTTTGGGGAACTCCTCTGGGTTCCTTCTTACGTACTTACCCACCTCGAAAATAAAGAGTGAAGGCACTGTCAAGACTCTGAGGCGAATGAAGAGCTGTCTGGCCGTCTCATCCGGAGGGACCCCACTTATTATGCGAATAACTTTTTTTTGCAGCAAAAACGGTCTGTCTCTGTCAGCCGCCAGGCCCCATAAATCTATCCCACTGGTTAGGTGCGTGTGGAAGTAGGCATAGTATGCTGTCATTAGGTTTTGCTGTGTTAGCGTCCGCTTTAGACGCAATATAGCGTAGTAGGCGGAGTTCAGTTTTGCGCATAGGGTGTCAATGTGCTCCCCCCATTGCAAACCTTTATCAAACGTGAAACCTACATAACGAGCATGGTGCACCGGTTCGATTCGATCATCATTGACAATGACATCGAGTGTCGACTGCGGTAAACAGCTAAGTGAAAAATGTATCAAGTTCGTTTTTCCTATATTCAATTGCATGCCATTGACGTCAAACCAGTGTTGTAACTTAAGTGTAACATCCCTAATATTACTCTGCAGTTCCTCATGATCGCATCCTTGCACAATCGCACAAATGTCGTCTGCGTACATCACAAACTTTACGATTGCACTAGGGAATGGCAGGTCGTTCATGAGCAATGCAAATACAGTATTTCCTACGTTGGAGCCTTGGGGAACTGATCTGTCACCGATAGATCCTGACACGGACCTGTCACCATCCACTTCTGTTATTTGGCTACGATTTGATAAAAAGGACTTTACTATATCTAGGGCCTTGCCGCGTATGCCGTAGTGTTCTAATTTCACAGCTATAAGTTTATGGTCGACGAGGTCAAATGCGCGAGAAAGGTCAAAGAAAGTTGCGAGTAATTTGCGCGCTGCGCTCACTATATAGGGTTATAGGTTTTAAAGTTTGTATTTGGTGCCATCTCGATCGTCAGCAATCGGTACCTAGGCGAGTGCGGGCGGCGCGGCGGGACGGGAGGGTAGGAGACATTGGGAAAGTGCCTGCATCCGTAATAAGTACATTCAAGGTGCTGCACGAAGATCTGCTTACTTTTAATAAGTTAAGCATTTTGGCCGCCGTTAAATTAAAACAAATTTTTGGGTATTTATGTTAAATACTGGTTCGAAAAGCATGGAAAAAAATCTTAGGAAACAAGCCTATAGCAATGTCCAGGCCACAAATTTGACTTAACATTCGTGGAGATATTTTGGTATTTCAACATTAATGTTCATGAACATAAAGTAGCTTTTATTCCAGAGGACAGATTCTCATTAATCATGATTGTAAATTTAATAACAGAAATACGTACATACATACATACATTGACGCCTTTATTCCCAAAAGGGGCAGGCAGAGCACATGAACTTTATGTTCCAGTGCCACTTTTAGCATAAATGTGAATATAAAAGATTGCCAAAAAGTGATATTGCTTAGGCTGTTAGCCCATCACCCGGGACACACTTCAACCCTGCTCTCTTAATCGACTTTTACGACACACACGGGAAGAAAGAGGGTGGTGAAATTCTAACTCGCCACCACACGTGCATAAATATAATAGGAAATAAAAATTAATTTACCATAATGGGTTATGATGAAGGGTTATTAGTAGGGGAAGTTAGTAGTAGTAGGTTAGTAGGCGGCGTAGCAATTCAATAATTATTGGAAAATTACTTTTACTACGCGGGCGAAGCCGCGGGCAAAAGCTAGTGTAATATAAAAATGACATCATTGTTTATGAGTAAGTTGTGTGCACCCATGCTTTTCCAACTGTATGTAGTGAATATTTAAGCTAGGTTTATTGGTAATTAATTTTAAAAAATAGTGTGATTCAGATAACCGTCAGGTAATTACTAATCCACTAATCAGAACAATTAAGTCTATTTTTTTATTACATTACTCATCGATTCAAGTCGCTCTTATCACAGAGATTATTGTCATTTCTCAATAATCTTTGCTTATACCTGTAACTGTAAAAATAAGCTTAATTTTACAATTTACAACATAAATTGTGTATACGTGTAAAAATAGCACAGGCACTCTTGCAGTTAAAACTTTAATAGCACGTAAAATACGTCCCGTAGGCTAGTCTAACTTCGTGGTTGTCTCTAGAGCTTTTATCTCCATTATGCGCTAGCTATGAAATTATTTGACAATTAATTATTTTAACACTTTCGCAAACTAGAATCGCTACGCGCTACGCTCGTAGCCGATCCTGTGGTTTTCCTCGTATGTAGCGAAAAGCGACTACGGCGTACGCGCCCACTAGGCGGGTTCTTGGTTGCGAAAGTGTGAATAGTCTTTGCTCTATACGTCGAACGGCTAAAAGCTACGGTAGTGGTCAAGCGGCGGTCGTGGGTTCGAATCCCAGTTCGTACCAATGAGTTCCAATGAGTTTTTCGGAACTTATTTACGGATTATTTACCGTTAAGTTCAGTGAACGAAAACATCGTCTAATTCCAGGAAGGTCTAGTTTTCCCTCTGGGTTGGAAGGTCAGATGGCAGTCGCTTTGTAAAACTAGTAGGTAAGGTAGGTGCTTCTGTCAAATCTTGGGATTGGATGTCAAAGCGGGCCTCGGGCTCCTTCAGGGCTCAACTGGGAATAACGCTAGGAGGACGACTCTATATGTCTATATGTCTAATATGGCCATGGTGATGGAAAAAAAAGGAAACCAGATGCCACCATCAGTTGGGATTAATGTTTGCGAGTAAGAGATAGAGGAAGAGAGACAAAGTGAGAGATAACGAAGTGAGTCTCACTCGCACGCGGAAGGTTCCGTACAAACAGGATCGGCAACGCGCATGTGACACTCCTGAAGTAGCAAGCGTCCATAGGCTGCGGTGACCGCTTACCATCAGGCCATAAGCATGTTTACAAAAAAAAAACATTTTTTCTTGTCTGGATAGTTCGTCCATTCCATTTTCTCACGGGAAAAAAAGGTTCATAGTCTCTAAAATTGTATGAAATACAAAGTATTTTTTGCTGCCGTAAAACTTAAAACAGAACCCTTGAAACTTATTTAACCTCGTTAACATTCATTAGGTTACATTCCATTAGAGATGCGCCGAATACGGGTTTAACCGAATACGAACATTCGGCCGAATATTCGGTCTATCTTTTGCCGAACCGAGGCGAGAACACAAGGCAATCATCTCTAAAATTATTCGGCAGTTGAACCGAATAATTCGATCGGATAACGAACCTTTAAAAACATACTGAATATGCCAAATACCTAACACTTAATAAAATAATCAATAATACAATAAGTATTTCCTCGAAGAAGGATTAAACATGTAGTCAAATGGAGAAAAAAGTAACGCAATAGGTTAAATAATGACTAAGTTATAAGTGTCCATAGTTTTAATAGGGGTATCATCATCATCATCATCATATCAGCCGAAAGACGTCCACTGCTGGACATAGGCCTCCCCTATAGAGTGCCAAAGTGACCGGTCCCGCGCCACCCGCATCCAGCGGACTCCCGCAACCTTTACCAGGTCATCAGCCCCCCTTGTCGGGGGCCTACCCCTTTTCCGCAAAACGGGCCTTCATATGAAACGATTGTCATTTGCTATGGCGCTCGCAGATTGTGACGTCACTAACTGTGAGCGTTTTCTCTCTCTCTCAAGAAATATTTAAACGGTTGAATTTTCGAAATTCTTCGAGATTCTCGTTACCAGGCATATTTTTTTGCCTTCTTTCTTTTGGAGTAATACCTGATACATTTTGAGTCTACACGCGTAACTATTACCGAATATTCGGCGCCTCTCTACATTCCATTGCTTTTAACTAACATCGTTAAAAAAGGCAATAGTAATAAAAAATTACGAATTACTGAATAAACTGACTGATTACAAAACAACTGGTGCTATACAAAAATTTACAGAGTTTTTATTTTGAGATTTTTAGAGTCAGGAGAACGATATGTGAATGTGTGCTCTCCAAAGAAAAAACCCCCTTGCCCCAAAAAGCGACTGAGTTGACCTTTCCCTGAGACGGAAAACACTCGACATCTTGGCAATTTGATATCCATCACGCCTAGAGATAATCGAAAGTGGGCACTGATTCTCTAATCAATTAAGTAAGGGTGTTTACTCACGAACCCTTGGAAACATCGCTTAAAATTCCGGTCTATTAAACCGTGTCTATTAAGTCGTGTCTAATGACTATCATTATAAATCGGCCACAAAGTATTCGCTAACCACGCTCTGCTACCATGTAGAGTATATCTTGGTAGCGAGTATACGGAAAAGCTGGAATTTGTATAAATATCAAATTTATTCAGGCACACAAGGGTAGTATTTAAACGACATTCATACATACATACATACATTCACGCCCTTATTCCCAAAAGGGGTAGGCAGAGCACATGAAACGTATGTTCCAGCGCCACTTTTAGCATAAATGTGGGTATAAAATATCGACAAAATGTATTTAAACGAGTGACTGTAAATTAAAGTTTTAAAGTGTCAATTAATTTAGGTTATAGTATAAGTAAGTGAGCAACTGACTGTGAGTGATGAGAAATCAACAGAACATCAACTTACAAACATTAATTTGAGTTACTTAAAATACAAAATGAGAAGCTCCATAATATTTGAGCGACCAAATATTTGTTTGAGTGTCAACGTTACCCCCTGCATTTTTGAGCAGATTATCATGAGCTCACATTTATAACAAAAACATTCGTATGAAATAACTATTTGAAGAAACACTATTCTGGTTTATCATAAAATTGTCGAGACTCACTTGGTCGAATTTCGCTTCAAAGTCAACGTTTCATGTGTTTTAATTTCGTCTACAATTCAGTTCGTGGAATTAAATGGTTGTTTAAATCGTGTATTTTTACTTGTCGGATGAATAATTAAATTGTTGAGTTATGTCATGGAAAACGTTTTGTGATTTATTGTTTCAAGTATTTTTAGTTAACATACACATTATTACAAGGATTATCATTTTGAATTAAAATAGTTGGCATATTATCTATGTCAATTATTTTAACGTAATCTAAACCATACCTAACCGCCAGCGTGTCGACGTCACCCCGCTTCGCGGGATGTCTATTTCCGCTCTGAGGGACACAAGTGAACCATAACCTAACCTACTCAAAATACAATTGTTACAGTTGTTAGTTTTTTGCTGCCCTTTTTCTGGCTGCCCTAATCTAGTTAAACTCCTGTAATCAGTTGTTCGTCCGCAGCCCAACTCACCTGACTGCATCGAGTCGTCGCCCCGCCCCCATTCGAAGTCGCGCGCATTAAACAATCTGTAGTTTTCATTACAAAATGGTATCAAAATAAAAAACCTAAGACCTTAAATAGAATATCAGTAACCAATAATCATTAATAAAGCAGCTCACAAAACTTTCCTTAAAGCGAACTTTATAATAGTTCGTTTTGTAAAACCTCGTTTGGAAAAAATCGAATCTATCTTAATAATGAAGTTGCCCTCTCTGTATTTCTAGTCGCTCACTTAGTAATTCAGTCGCACGGATAGAATTTTAATATCTCAAATGGATTAATCACAACCCACTTTTTTAAGCTCGTTCTGGATTTTATTATTAATCAATATTCGCCGTTAGTTTAGTTAATTTGTCACTTACTCAAATTCATACCGCTCAAGTTATTAAAACAGTATGTCATCATCATTCGCAAAGTTTTTTTTATTCGATCGTTTCATTATTCCCCTTTTACTATAATTACACTTGAATATGATTATACCACAGACAATAATAGTATGTCTCAACACTAAGGGCATTTATTTGTTTGATTTGTTCCCGAGTCATGGATGTTTTCTATGTAGTTAAGTATTTATTTATCTATAAGTATGTTTATCGTTGTCTAGTACTAGTATGGGTACTATTAAGCTTTGCTTTGTTTAGGACTAGCTCGATTTGTGTAAGATTGTCCATCCGGTAATGACTATTTATTACTATTTATAGCAACACCAACTAATTTCTGACCTAGATAAAGTGGATCGTGTATAAAAAAGCTTCATGTAATTTTAGCATGTCGTTTTAATGAGAACCAAACTACGTTTGCATGGAGAGCCGAGCTTTCTGGCGACCCTTGGACCCGACACGCACTGTCGACTAGTCGCAGCTAGAAACCAAGTCGCCGGCGCCCATATTAACTAAGGGTATGCGCGCACGAGAAACTTTTGTCGCCGCGACAGTACATCTCTCTTTATCTCACTTCGAGCGTGCAAAAGATGCAGATTTACTGTCGCTGGCGTTAAAAGTTATTCGTGCGCGCATACCATAAAAAGTCACGACTTGGTCTCTCGGCGACCAAAACAGGCGGGCGGCCGGCGACTAAGTGTGTAAACGCCCATATAAACTGTAGAAAGTCACGATCGCCGTCGACTGTGACGACAGAGCGAGTGACAGATTGGGTCTTAATGTCGCCTTAACATTTTTCACGACGTCTTGACAGTCAGTCAGTTTACAGTTTTGTAACTCTAAACAGGCAACACCGGTCTAGTGGCCAGATAAGGAGACGCCACTACAAAATTGGCGGACGGCCAAGCAAGGTTGAAAATCTAGTAAGGACCTTGATTTGACCGGCCGCCGTGCTTCCGGCACGTATCCACACGGGCCGAAATCACGCGGCGGCCTGCATGCTGTCCGTCGATCATGTACGTACTTATAGCTTCTCCTTATTATCCTCCGTAATTCCTGAGCAAGACGGCGACGTGTTAGAACAAAGTGTGAAACTAGGTTACTATATGTGAGCGCGCCACTCATAATCAGATAGGATGGTTTATAAATAAACAAACCATCTAAGCAACAAATACATTAAAGCCTAACATACATACCATACATATAAAAAAACTAATTATTTAGGCGACGTAACAGCGTGACTGCGTTGCGTCGTCAAGTCCGTTGTAGAATTCGGTAGGTTGCTCCGTAACCGCCAATATACAATTGTGTTAAAAAAATAACACAAAAACCATTTAAGGGCAAAGGTCAAAAAAAACTCTTAATTGTTTCTTATCAGAACACGATGCCTGTTATACCCTAAAACGGAGTTGCGTTATTTTTTTAACACGTGGTATATTTGAGTGGATAAATTCCAGTCTTCAAGTTGATCAACAGGTTTCCTTATTTCTTCACTTATACATTTTAATAAATTTACTGTCAGTTTCAAACAACGTGACTCACAAATACCTACCAATCTTGAGTAACTTTTTACTTTTTACTTGAGAGCAATAGGTTGGCCAATCCGTGGCTCGAAGCCTCACCAATGAATCTTCGTACCTAACCAGCACGGTTATCACAAGACGGCCTACGAGCTCTCTCGATTTTTCTCGCACTATACGTCTCTTTCTAAGTTTTATAACAAGAGAAATACGGAGAGTGCGAGCTCACGCGCCGTCTTGTGATAGCCGTGTTGCTATATTTTTTAAGCTCTGCCTACTGCTATTGTAAGGATTCGATGTTTGTAACTTTCGGAAATTGTGTTCGCTAATATATTTCATCATTACTGTCAGAAATAAAGGAAGCCTCACTGTGATTCATTTTAAAACAGCGCTTTAGAGGCACGTGCACCTGGTCTATTCTTTTATTTATTGGCGTCCTTAGGAGTATGTAGTTATGGAATTATATTGTATTATTTATAATTCCTTACACGTAAGAAAGTTGTCAGTAAGTATTTATTACATTTGCGCATTAGTACTACGAGTATATAGGTACAAACTGCTCAGCGCGGTAAACGCATGCAGTACCACTCTTTTAAAAGTAGCTGTGCAGTAAATAATCGTAATGTCGTGACTGACACTTGACACTGACCTGACAGCTTACGTACTGATATCGTACCGAGCCCGCAAGTGCGAAAGTGGCCTGTCGTAATGATTGTACCTAAGTAAATAGGCGATCACGTAACGGCAGGTGCAGCGAGGGTAGATACCCGCAAAGTGGACTGATCATCTGGTAAAGGTCGCGGAGTCCGCTAAATGCGGGTGCCGCAGGACGGGTCATTGTGGCACTCTTACACCCTCTTATTACTACCCTTCCTGGTCTTTCCATGGTCTTCCAAATTTTCGATCAATTCGTAGGTATTTTATTTTAATCCCGTTGCTCGTAAGTACTTTGGCTGAATGCTCCAAGATCGCAATGCCATTAAAAATATTAAAACAATAATAAATTCGTGTAACCAACTTGCCTATGGATTTATTGAAATTACGCCTTAATACGAAATTTGCGCGTGTCCATATATCACAATCAATATTTTTTTGCTTTATTTTTATACGTTTCGTGTAGGTCTTCGAAACAAAATAAAGTGTCAAATTCATGTCACATATTTTGTAAGAATTTATTGATACATTTATCGAAATTGCGCCTTAATACGAAATTTGCGAATATAAGTTTCCGTATTAGAATCTATTTGTTTAATGAACGGTGAACGCAGTTTCCCTATGAATGAGGAATTAAAAAATCGCATAAACACATTAAATCATAAATATAACTACGAAATCCAGCAATGTAAAACACGGTTTTACTCTAAGCAAATGTCTAAAACACAGAATCCGTGCAGAGCTATGTGGGAAGTCGTGAATAAAGAAAGAGGAAAGGCCGGCCGCCTGACGACTGATTTTACGGAACTTTTGGAAAGTACGAACGGCTCTAAGTACAACACTAAGAAAGATGCAGTTAATGCCATGAATGCTAGATTCGTAGGCGCTGCGGCGGCGTGCGGGGCACCGCGCGCCGACCTTGACCTCGTGCGAGCCCAGCTGTGTGCTGCGCGCTTGCCCGCCGACCGCTCCATGAGGCTTGCAATGTTCACTCCCAACGAAGTCTTCACTATCATTAAAACCCGAATTCCACTTAAAACTACTAAAGACATCTACGGTGTGTCTATGGACTTATTTAATACAGTCTCTTATACCATATCGCCCATACTCGCTCACCTGTACAACACGTGCATTAAAGAAGGATCATTCCCAAAACCATTAAAAATCAGCAAAATTTCCCCTCTCTTTAAGGGTAAAGGTAAGCGAGAAAACATAGATAACTATAGGCCAGTCGCCATAATACCGTGCGTTGCTAAGGTGCTGGAGAACGGGTTATGTAACCGATTAACATCATTTCTGAGTACGACGGATGCTTTGTCCGACCGCCAATACGCTTACAGATCCGGCCGCAGTACCACCGACCTAGTGCGAAAGGCTGTGCGCAAAGTAGTTGAGTCTCTGGAGGGCAAGCAGCAGGTGGCAATGCTTTGCTGTGATCTCTCCAAGGCATTCGATGTTGCTGACCACAGAGTCATAGCCGCCAAACTATTACATTACGGCATACACGGGAATGCGCACAGCCTTTTCACAGACATCCTTCACCACCGGTCACAGGTTGTAGTGGGTGACGCAGGACAGGCCAAATCGGATCCGCTGACGACAACAATGGGGGTTGCCCAGGGGTCGTCGGTCTCGAACGTTCTGTTCTCCCTATTACTGAACGACCTGCCAGAGGCAATTACGGCAGCTGATATTCTAATGTATGCGGACGATGTGGCTGGCATAATATCAGCCCCTAATGTAGATACCCTAGAGGCCCGCCTTAACGATGCCGCTAGCCAACTGTCCCGGTGGTTTAGCCTAAATGGACTAGCGCTAAATGTTACAAAAACCCATTTTATACATTTCCAAGTCGGGGGCCGCCCGTCGAGGGCACTCAATGTACAAGCTGATGGCATTTGCGTAGAACAAAAGGAAGCTACCGTCTTCTTAGGATTTGGTATTGATCGGAAACTAACCTGGGCGACCCACGTGGACAAGCTGTGCGCTAGACTGGGTGGTGCGTGTTTCGCACTGCGCCGCCTTGCGCGAGTTGTACCACGGCACGTCGTAAAGGCGTGTTATTTTGCGACTATTCACACACTGCTGCAGTACGGTGCGGAGATGTGGGGGCGCGCCGCCGACTGGCAGAGTATTTTTAGATGCCAAAAAAGGGCCGTGCGATCTGTGGTGCAGGTAAGCCAGGAAACCTCTGCGAGGCCTATTTTCAAAGAACTTGGCATACTGACACTACCATCAATCGTTATTTTACAGATTGCATGTTATACCTACGCGCACTTAAACGAGTACAAAAAGCGTGCGGATTCATCTCGGTTGCTGCGATACCCGAATAAAATCCTCCCAGTAAAACGACGACTGGCCAAATCCGGAAAGGTGACCAACGTGATGGGGCCAGCCGTGTACAACAAGTTACCAGAGACAATCAAGTCGGCTCCATCACTAATTATTTTCAAAAATGGCTTCTCGAGTACACATTCTATAGCTATGACGAATTTATGAATATTGTGTGAATTAATATAATATAATAATAATAATAATAATATAAGGGGACAATCTTACACAAATCGAGCTAGTCCCATAGTAAGCTCAGTAAGGCTTGTGTTATGGGTACTAGACGACGATATATATAATAGATAGAAATACTTAAATACATAGAAAACATCCATGACTCAGAAACAAATATTCATGCTCATCACACAAATTTTTGCCCTTACCGGGATTCGAACCCAGGACCTCTTGCTTCGTAGGCAGGGTCACTACCAACTAGGCTAAAGCGGTCGTCAAATTAATTATCTAAATATTGATTGTTAATGACTTAAAATAATAATTATTAAATATTGTGTTATTTATTATCTTGTTACAGACACTTTTTGTGTAATGCTAATATTATTCTATTTTTCTTTTAACTGTAAACATTCTGACATGTAATATTGATAGTTACGAATAAATGAATATGAATATGAATAATTGTTTATCAATAAAATTGGTATGCGTTTCGTGAAGGTCTATCGTGGACCGGATCGAAATTCTTATTAGATAAAAGACAACGCTATTCCGCCATTTTGACGTCACTGACAGCTGACAGATATAACGGCGCTTTCCCTCATGAAAAATAAATTTAAAATTCAATGAGGTCAAATGTTTCTGCTGGCGAAAAAAACTATCCTAAGTGGAAGCCAGAATAATGATCTACCTATTAAAATGTTTCATGTTCTTCCGTTCATGGGAAGCTGAGATCCTTCGTGATAAAACAATGTCAGAAATGACACTGGCTGATTTTTTATTTAATTCAGAGATTTATTATAAATTTAGATTAGTAAGGTCGCCAAATGCGGGTACTACCAACTGCAAATTCGCATTAAGGAAGCTATTATCATTTTCGTGATAATTTAAATTACCTAAATTTTGCTAATTATTATTAGCCTTATTTTATAATTACCTCTAATATAACAAAATGTGAACACAACACAAAGGAAGATTTTGGGATGATATTTTCATTTTTTTCGTTTTAGTGCTGTTTGCACAGTGATCATTAAGGCAATTCTAATATCTCTCTCTTATAAAGCTATAAGATATTTTGGATTCCTACTAAGGTAGATGCACCAAGGACGGCGGGAAGAAACCCGGCTTTTAAAATGCTTTTCAAACCCGCAGATTATGGTTTTCCAAACTACTTCAAATTCCGTGAGCATATGCGTATGGTCACAAAGAAACGTGCATATCAGTTTTTACTCAAGCGCGCTGCCATTTTGTAAAAAAAATGTGGCTCATCATTCGCCAATCACCAAAATAATTGTAGGCACCCTACTTGCAGTTTTGGATATTTACGCTATTATCACAAAAGGTATGTATCTTAACAAGAAGAAAACTTTCATAAGGGTAAAAAAAAATATCGACCTACCTACTTATAATATTATTCACATTCTTGCGTCACTGTAGCGTCAACAACAACTAGAATATGACGCTTTATCGGCGAAAACTTTTAGAAAACTGCGATATGGATCCACATCAACGAAAGGTTACACCGCTTGACCTTTCTTTTAGCTGTTGTCAATCCGTATGCTTCTGCGCACATCATCATTATCCGTAATGGACTTCTTGGGCGTAGTAAGGAAATGGACAAAAATACGGTACCTACAACAATGTACAGAAAAATAGCCCTTTATTATAAGTATTACGTTTCGAATTTCCAAAAACAAACTTAACCAAAATATTCTGATAGTAAAATAAACTAACAAAAGTTAGGCAACTTTGTTACACGCTTATAAACGGTTTAACCGATTTGGATGAAATTTTGCAGGAAGATTGTTTATAGCTTGGATTAAAATATAGTATAGTTTTTACCCCGGGTCCACGCAGTCGCATTCGCGGACGGAAAAAAAATATAGCTATGGTTGAAACGCACTTAATGATCCAAATAAGTAAAACTAGTACAATATTTCCCTTTGTTATCCTAGATAAACAAAGAAACGTAAATGTATTTGTCCGTTAAAATTCTTGTTATCTGGAATGAGGTATAGCTAACCGTGCCTTACCCACAGCCAACACAATTCAAGGACCCTTATGAATCTTATTGTCATTACAATAAGATTGAAAAAGACCCCTCAAAATAGTTGACTGCCAAATACAGCCACCTACTGAGCCTGTTTACATCATAAACTGGACTTAAGTCCGTCCCAACATAAACGGATACAAACAGCAAGTGGATTTGAGAAATGATTTAGGTCTGTGCTTTATTTATTTATTTATATTTGGAGAACGTATGTATTCATAAAAGTTTTAACCTTATAATGATTGATAAGTGCCTACCAATAAATTTGAATGTTTATTTTTGAGGCCCCTATCCTCGTAAATCGGTGTTTTATACCTTAACAATTATACACTCGCGGTCAATGAATACGGGTCACCCTAAATTAAATAACCGTAATAGGTTTTTTATATTTCACATTAGTTTTATTTACATACCTAATATACTATTATTTATAATACCCAACTGTATTAGCAATATCCGGGATTCTTTCGTAAAAATATAAATATCCAATAATTAAGATTTTTGCTATATCTCTCTCCGTTAACGTTGTTTTTTACATGGGTTTCTGTGAGTCCGATTTAAACCTGGTAACGTTGTTTGTAGAAAGTACTTTTTTGTAGTTAAGATGTAAAATTAAATAAAAATTATCATATTCATTGATTCATATTAATTAAAAGGTCTTTTTAGGAAATGTGACGGTATTTTACCGACCCGTACCTATTCATTGTCCGCGAGTGTATTTTTACTAAATTAAGAAAAAAAAACTTAATATGCAAGATATCAAAATTAACGTAGTTTTCCTCGTAATAAAAAGAAGTCTAGAATCACTCTTTTTCCACTTGTAAAATTTCACAACTGCGTTTTTATCGGAAATATTGGAAGCTTCATTACAAAATAATGTAGGTACAATAAAATGTGTTTCTTACTTTTTTCTAGTGTCAATCGATTCGAAATTATTCTGCAAGTGATATAGGCTACCTTTGGTATGTTTTTTTTAACAGTGAATTTTCCGGTGTCGTATTACATTTGAATTAACTTTTTTTTAACGTTGAGGAAGTGTATTTACGCATCCCATCCAGGCATAGTAGGTATCAAAGGTTTTAACCAAGCAAACTAAATTTTACTAATAACTAATATCCAAAATAGGCTATCAGTGAATGGTTCAGGTAAGTATGTGAATACAGTGATTATTCGGAAAACCTTGAGATATCTAGACCACAAAATAAACTTATAACGAAAAGTAAAAGTACGGCAAAACGAACAGTGTGTCGTCACCTTTATTCACACTTAACAAAATGAGTCTACAAGACCTAATAACGTGGGACGCATATTTAATCAGTGGACTTTTTCAGCTCATCTCACAGTTCAGCAAAGAAGTTGGTTCATAAAAATATCATCCTACATCTTATGTTAATGTATAAACATCTGAAGCGTTTTAATTTCGCCCTTTTAATCCCCGACGCAAAAATAGGGTGTTATAAGTATAACGTGTCTGTCTGTGTATCTGTATACCTGTCTGTGGTATCGTATTGGTTCCCTAACGGATGGACAGATTTGAATGCGGTTTCGTGTATACAAAAGTTGAAAAACCCCCGACATTTTCAATTCACAGTCCGATATCTCAAAAACGGCTGTACAGATTTTCATGAAACATGGCTAAGAACACTCGGGATAAAATTATCTATGACACATAAAAAACCGCATTCAAATCGGTCTATCCGTTTGGGAGCTACGATACCACAGCCAGATAAACAGACACGTCAAACTTATAACACCGCTCTCTTGCGTCGGGTCGGGGGTAAAAAATGGACCTGAGGGGTAGTCACGTAACGTTCCGAACGCGCGTTAGGACACTTTAGCTGGTCGATTTGTGTAAGATTGTCCCCTTATATTTATTTATTATTTGTTTATTTATTTTCCCATATAAAAAGGACATTTAGATCTAACTGATGCGCGTACAGTGCGTTACGTGATTGTCCTGCTGGGTTCATTTTATTCCTTAGGACCCCTAAAATGCGCGCGGGAAATTATCATAATTACTCCTAAACCACTACTAATACCACTTTGCACGCCAACACTTTCGCTACCATGAATTGCTACGCGCTACGCTACGGTCGTAGCCGATCCTGTGGGTTTCTTCGTATGTAGCGGAAAGCGACTACGGCGTAGGCGCCCGCTAGACGGGTTCTTGGTTGCGGAACAGTTAACTGCCAACAATTTACTCAGAACAAAGTCGTGCATCCATCTTCTCGCAGAACGTCAAACATTCATCACACACATCTACGAGTATCCATCTGCTAGCAAATATATTATCACAGTTTGCATATAAGGTAGGGGCGCTTAAATGTGTCCATTTCAGTAAAGGATAATTGATCAGTCCAATGGCTTAGAAAATAGGATAGTAGCATTACTATGTACACGTGGGCAACTGAACATATTACAAGTAGGAGGACAATATTATCTGTGGCTTAAGACTTTGTGTGAAAGACAGAAAGAAATCGTCCTCTCCATTCTCATACTAGCGTTATCCTGGTTGCATCCTAAATGAAACCCAGGGTCCGCTAGCCACCTAATCTCAAGTATTAATGTAGGCCTTGCGTCCAGTACAGAGTCCATACAACCATTAGTACACATGCGTCGTTTCGGCTGTCGCCAGTGAGGTCCCATAAGTTTTTTTGTCTATTGATGTCCTTTAATTATACACGTAGTTACACTCGTACATATCTATGATACTCGTACATATGATATGATTATATTCTTCTCTTAAACTGATTTGAATGGTATCGTAAAAAAACCTAGGAATCTATTCCATTGAACTAGGATAGCTTTTTGAGAGAGGTAGGGCACAGCGTAATGTCATCACGCTTGAATCTGGAGCAGCCCGACTGGGGGAGTACCTCCGCCTTACAGAAGACCACAGCCATAATAGCACTGCTGCCTATTCCGTAGGTATTGTAGTGTTGTGTTCCTGATGGTGAGTAAGGTTCCCAGAGCTCCATCCTTAAAGGCCGGCAACGCACTCACAACACCTCTGGTGTTGCAGGTGTCCATGGGCGGCGGTAATCGCTTACCATCAGTTGATCCGTCTGCTCGTTTGCCTAAAAAAAACCTACCTTTTAACAAGCTTTTGGGTGGCTGGACCTTTTATCTGTTATTTATTGAGTCTGTAGTATATTAAACCGCTGCTTGTTTCAAAGTCCGAATGTTGACTCTTGACTTTTAAATGCCACTAATATAAGAATAAAAGGGCCCCTTTATTATAAAATTTGTTCCGGGTCTCGCCGCAGCCGGAAACGTGGCCGGGAAATTGACGGCGGCGAGGAAGTGTAAGCCACAAGATACCTTTTTATTAAAGGGGTTGACCTGTGACCCCAGTCCCACCTGGGGATAATCTTTAGCTATATTAATTATCCTACTAATATTATAAATACCTAAGTTTGGATGTTTGTTACTCAATCGGATTAAATTGATTATAACAAACCCTTAAACCGATCAACCGATTTGGATGAAATTTAACACCAAGTTAATTTAAAACGTGGATTATAATATAGGATAGTTTTTATCCCGGGTCCATGCAGACGAAGCCGCGGGCGGAAGTTAGTACCATAGTATACTAAAGAGCAAAGGTATGTGAGGTTTACTACTCATTTGATGTAAAAACAATATTAACCTGTATTTATTATTGACCATCAGGGTGGACACAGAATCTCTGTAATGCTCGGGTCATTAATCAAGTCTCTGTCAAAAAATTCAACCTCCTATTGCCGACTGTGCACTAGGAAGGCGGCCTTGAGAGACGAATGGCGACTGATTGTCAAGCTTACCTAAACCAACATTACGATCATGACCACTCTACCAAGAGTGGAGCGACCAAGAAGAAGAAGATTGCCGACTGTACTTTTTTCGTCATCAACTACTCATTGAGTTTGGTTTTACCTTGTGTAGTGTAGTAGTTCCAATGGCCACCTTCTGTCTTCATCTTCAGAACAGTGTATACGCCAGGAAAATTACGTATTTTTCAAACATTAATTTATAACAGCGTTTTTTTGTTTGTTTAATTTTCAAATGACTAAGATGTCTTATCCAAGAATCCTACAAAATTTCCATCGGGAAGTAAATACATAAAAATAAATGACACATCCATTATGTTTTTTGTGTGATTTATTTATTATTCTTGAAGAGCTCCTGTAAATTAACCAAAACAAAAATTAAAATATCTATAAATATTTTTCCTATTTTTTTAGGAATTGGTTAAATATTTTTTACTTACACACATTTTATTAGTTACACACAAAAAAGCTGCTGTTATGAATTATATCCAAATTTCCATTTTTTTTCATACTAATGAAAATAAAGTGCTTGCGCTAGTAGTGGTGCCGGAATATTGAGCTGTCAGTGTTGTCACCGAATATTGTGTAAGTTAAGTACTTTGGGCAAATTTCAGCTCAATTGGATACCAGCAAGTGGCATAAAAAGGGTTGCAAATTTTGAAACCTTTTAAACATGATATTGAATATATATATATTTAGGCAGCATCTAGGTGTTCATATCACAGTGTCACTTACCTATCATTAGGTGAGATATTGTAAATTCTACGTTTAAAGATGGTGAGGTAAATGGTATAATCTCCATATAATGACGCTTATAAAAGTAAGCATGAATCTATATACAGGGTGCCAGCAATGTTTAAGTACAGGAATCACTAAAAACCAAGACATTTAGAGCTAAATAGTACGAGCATAATACTCACTCCTTAAGGAGTACCCTGTGTGTAAAACATAGCAACATAAAATAATTAATTCGTATTTAAGTTAGTGGGAGTACGTTAGTTGCAACAAAGCGCACGCAAAACTCAATTCTCACCGGGTTACTTTTACAACTTACGAGCACCTGAAGTTCGAGGATCTTCTATAACACTCAAATTAGCAAGTGTGATTAAGATAGTAAATAGTCTCGAATTTTAGGTCCTAAGAATAAATCACGTATCGTTTCGAACGCGCGTTAAGACAATAAAATTTAACTTTAATTTTTCCGCACTAGAGTGCTACGGGCGCTATTCGCTACTTTTGAACATTATGCTGCTACGGTCTACGGCGTAGCGCGTAGCACGAGCGTACTCAATTCTCCAACGCCTCAATCTACTCAACGTACGTTATCTATGCTCACTATTGTCGGCATTTGACCATCAATTTGCACTATCTGGTGACATGATAGAAAATTGTTAAACAGTATTAAGTTCCGAACAGTAAATTAATTCTGATTAAGTAAATTCAATGCGGTAAATGGGCGTTGTGAGTAAAAAGTGAAGTTGGAATTTAGGAACTTTCCTGTTTGGGTTTTTTTCTAGTACTGTTCATTAAAAAGTGCCCCATTTTTAACCGACTTCAAACAAAAAAAGGAGGTTCTCAATTCAGTTGTATTTTATTTTAAATGTTTTTTTCTATGTTTGTTACCTCAGAACTCCGTCATTGATGAACCGATTCGTTTTTTTTTGTTTGTATGTATATGCTTCCAGGTGGGTCCGATTTTTTTTAAATTCAGTTAGATAATGGGATCCATGAGGAATTGAGGGAACTCCTCAATTTTATTAGGCACACGTGTGGTAATTTTGGTATTTTCTATTATAACTCGTGTATTTACATCCGGAATCATAAATTTGGTGGCGAGGAATTGATGATGAAGACCGCGGATGACTTATCGAATTCCTCAATTATGTACTTAAAAGTGCAAAAGTAAGTCACAGGTTCTGATAAGATTCCGTTGAAATAGGAACTAATGAAGTGCCATTGGTGATGATCTTGGGGAATCGATGGAAGTCCTCAAATATTATCGGCCCACATACAGCGATTCGGTTTTTTTTATATAGTAATCAACGCATTTGCTATCGGAAATCAGTTCATGTGGTAAATTGTAAAAAAACAATAGGAAATGTTCTCGTGGCTTGGCGGAGTACTAAATTGAAGTCGGTTAAAACTTTGTTTTTAAAGTAAATTAATTCTAGTACCATTAAAAAGTGCCCCATTTTTAATATTCTATCATCCCTTCAAGTGATAACCGCCGGCTAGCCGGCGGTTGTCATTATCTGTCTAGTGGCGCGGCCATTTTTGGCGAACTACCGTCAAGTGGCAGGGGCCATATGGGTGGTCATCGCGAAATCGGTGCACGTTAGAAAAATTACCATTATTGAAAAAACATTATGAGTGGTTTATTATAAGCTTATATCCTTGGATTCAGCATAAAATAGCCTATAACCTTTATATAATAACGGAGCCGTTCCATGTATGTGAATTTGGCTAGCTTTAATCAATTTTTGGATATCCAAATTTTTCCAATTTCTTGTATAAATTAACTATAACTATGGAATAAAACAGTTAATTGTAGAAACTACAAGTTTATCTACAAGTATATATATTTATTTACACGTTAATATAGTTTTATTGTCTCTCGCCTTAGAATATTTTTACACTACGAGGTTTTACGAGGAGGTCAAAAACTTACACACGCGCGGTCAAAAATTTCTCTGAGGAATTTCTAATGAAATGTCTATGAAAGCGTTGTCGCGACCGTTATTATACGCCATCCTTATCTATTCACGAACGCGTCTTGCAAGAAAGAACAAGACAGGTGTAAATTTAGCAGCTCATTTTGCGGAATAAATACGAAACTATGCTATCGCCGGCTCGCCGGCGCTTGCCACTAGACGGTTTTTTGACATCGCCGGCTCCCCGGCGACTGCCACCTAAGGGATTATTAGCAATATGGCGGCTGCCAATGGAAGGGCTATTATGTTTTTTGTTTCATTTTCCACTGTCACAAACCGAAAAATTGCATTGAAAATAGGGCACACCTTTTTTTCTTTATAACAACCAATAGTAGGTCTCCTTTTCACTTACTCACAATTTTGAGCACGATAATAAAAAAAACGTACAAAAAGGTACATTTTAGACGTTAGGGGTGTGTAAAGGCGGCCAGCGCACATTTAGGAGCTTTAATTTTTCTTTATGATTTCAGACTTTGACAGGTAAAATATTTCTCACTTTATCTGTCACATAATTTGGAGTCAATCTGAGAGTTCCGCTTTGCATTCCAATTTACCTGTAGAATCTATTTATGACTCTGACATGCGCTCCAAACGACCACGCAAAACACATTTCAGTTGTGCCTCATGGTAATCTGAGCGATTAGAAGAAAATGTTACGCCTCATTTCGAGAAAAAAATCTGACCATCCTTAAATATTCCAGTGAAACACGACGAATAACCCTTTCAATGCGCAAGATGCGCATTCTGCGTTAGCTCACGTCGCGTACTTGGGCGCATCACACACTGCCACCGCACCCCACTGCGGCGTGCGGAGCAGCGGTTCGCAACGGTAGGTACACGGCGGCAGTGTGATGACCGCATTAGTTACGCGCTACAGCGTAGCAGAAGAAGCGGAACCTGCTTCCTTGAAAGGGCTTGAAACGTGCATGTTATCCACGTTAATCACCTGGCCCCGATCACCCAGGGAAATCAAAGGCAATATTCAACTAGGAAAAAAATATAATGTACGGTTATGGCGCTTCGCCAGACACTACCGCGTCACGCTCGCTTCGCTCGCTCGGCTCGCGCGCTGTAGGGTCGCAGTTCACCTAACAACCTAACCGTTTTTTTCCCCTGGGGGATCAGGCAAGGGGATTAACGTGGATAACAGCGAAACGTGCGGATGAAAGTATAGTATATATATTCAACTAAATTGATTTAAACTTACAGATTACCTCATCGAATGTTATTCACATTTTTGGACCACAATCTGCATCACTCCTACGCCCGCCTACGCGGGGCGGTCTCCGCTTGGACCAGCCCCCACCAGTGCGTATATAAACGTGCAACCCTCCACTGCTTCTGCCATTCTAGTGCTACCTGCGCGAAAGACGCGCCGTGTCCAACTAGCTAGTGAGTGTACGACAAACTAAGGTAAGTTAACTTAATTTTACAAACAGATAAAGTTTCAAAGTTGCCGTGTTTTGAAATTTAGGTTTGGTGAAGTTGTTAATCTTCATAGGAAATCGGCGGGTATACTAATGTATGGCAACGTGTACCTATGCAGTAAAAGTTTGGTACTGTAATTATATGTAGGGCAGTGTCATATTTATTTGAAGTGTTTACTCACATTTTTTGGTCAATATTAGGTATTAATAACGGAAGTCTGTTAATTATTAATCCTTCTTAAAGAAACAGCCAAATACCTTGGAAATAATTTAACACATTTACTTCAATTATAGAAGCCATTTTATATCTATATAAATGAAACTTAACAAACTTCAAAAATAAATGAGAGTTTTATTTATATCAGTGACCACTCCTCAGTCCGAGTGCTTATTGACCTGTGTCACATGTTCCACATACCGCTGGTGTCACTATCTGATCAAATCCTTTTTAAATAATAATTTAAGGGATATACGGAGCTATAAAAACAAAAGACGTCTTTCCTGTGACCAAAAGTTAAGTTAAAACCTTAGTTATGTGCTTGAGTCATACAGATTGAGTAAAATACACGTTGTCTTTCCGGTGGTCAATAGTAAAGGGCCTTGGTTTCTACAAAAAAAATATGATTGACGCACCGTTTATGCGGATTAAGAGTCCACCCAAAAATATGGTTTTATAATAAATAGCCCTTAACTTTGGCTATGTTCACAGGAGAAACAAAATGCCTTAAACTTCATTTGATCCATATTACGTCTCATAACATCAGTCATAACAGTACAAATTCACCTCGCGATATTCGTTTCTCGTTTAATGCTTATTTGCGCGTTCAACAACCAAAAAAGCTAACGATGCAAACACTTTTAATATGCAAGGTTACGCTTATAATTTGACAAAATATATTATGATGCGTATTTGCGATTATATGACGCGTTTAAATATATACACATAGTGCCTATTGCACTTTTACTTAAAACTGGCATCTCAAGCCGATTTACGCCCCGTGCAATGCGGGAAGTCAGCTGACATTAAGATAATCCGAGCGTTTAAAAAGTTCAAGGTAATGGCTTTTAAAAGGCTTTTATAAGTACCAGATACCAAAAAGTCCCCCTGACGAAGTCCTTATCACATTGCCTTACATCTTAAAAGTGTATCTGTCGCGCAATATTATTTATCAACAATAAACCGAAATAAAATAGATCAATGTTGGCTCCACTAGGCCCATTAGTAAAATGTCAGATCCAAGTTAATAACTGCGGATTTGAATATGACTAAAACCTTTCAGATTTCAGCAAATCTAGATTGTCTCTAAATGAGTTTAGGTTTTGAATATGAAGGCTAACTCCTAAAATGCGTTGTAGCATACGTAACATCTGATTGGACTCAATATTTTGTTATAAAACCAATTGTTAAATCAAATCAAAACCAACTTATTTATGGCTTCGGCCCAGATAGCACGGTAATCCCAACCTAAAGATATACTCCTATATTTTTATCACAAAGATTATCTAAAACCAGACACTTGTTTATGTGGATTAATATGAGTCCGACGACCAAAAATTTGACTCTATTATAGACCACGTTAACATAAAACTCTGTATGACCCCAATTCATCATCATAGTTATATCAGAGCCAGGTTCATATCAGTGAGTTAGTCGCCTTTTTTCTCTATTCCTTCTTGACTTCCTCATAGTCGTAAGACGCGACAGCCACTTTCTCTCTCTCTTGGTCGAGATAGCCCTTCCTTTACCTCACATGCCACCTATCTTACACTCCAAAAATGTTAACACTTTTACTGCCAAGAACCCGCCTTCCTTAGGCGCTTTCCGCTACCTGGCGGGAACACCACGGGAACGGCTACGAGCGTTGTGCGTAGCGAATCTTGGCAGTGAATCTGTTAAAAATAATCGGTCGTGCCGTATCACAGGACTTAAATTAATCGTCCTGCACGAGGCTGCATCATAAATATTTTCATACTACTTACATGAGTAGGGTAGGTGCGATACTCATAAGCGACCAACGCTGTCCTCGCCGACGGCCATCTGGCCCCTTGTCAGGAAATTGAAGCCATCAAAAAAACATGGCTATCGTTTTACCATTACAATAATTGCGGGGGTGACTACCTAGCTACCTACGCTTTGAAAACAAGTTCAAACGTTATAACTACATGCATTGAAAAAAACACCGGTCAAGTGCGAGTCTGACTCGCGCACCGATGGTTCCGTACAAACTAACAATTAACTCAATGTAAAGTAAATGTCCTAATATTTGTTAAATTAGGTACTTATTTTAACCCAACACAACAGAATTCAATTTCAAACAACGAATAACTTTTACACCAAGACCATCGAACTACCAAGACAATTGAATCGCGATCTTTTTTTGACCTGCTATTGAAACATATCCGTCCCAAAGTCCCAACCCCATTAATTCCAGAAAAATCTTAACAGCGCAAAGTTGGAATGGGGTCAGCGCCATCTATCGGCCCCATTTGGTACTAACGTGCCCTTGCACGTTACCAAGCAATCAGTTTAGTATGTAGGCCCCAACTTAGAAATATAGGAGAAAAAAAAAGACAACGGGGTCGTGTCGAACGCGGATAAGACCAAATTGATGATTTTTCACTCTCCATATTTGATTCCTAAGGATAAATGCCCATCCATAGTTACTCACAGCTTCACATGCTTCCACAACAAAATTAGTCTAGTCAACTGTACATGCAAGCCAATAGAAAAAGTTAGTTCCGTTACATATCTTGTCTTAAAAATTGATGAAAACTTCTCTTGGACACCACACATTGATTTTATTTGTTGCAAATTAAGAATACTCTTAGGAAAATTTTATCACTTAAGTTACAGAATTCCTACCAGTACCTTAAAATGTTTATATAAGTCATTAGTAGAATCTATCATATTCTATGCCCTTGATATGGTTTAACTTTCAAAACTAATATTGAAAAATTAGAAATGTTACAAATCCGTTTTCTGAAATTCCTTGTAAACAAAAAGACAAAAGATAACTGAAAAATAACTACCAAAAACTGTTTAAAATATGTAAAATCCTACCGGTAAGCTCTAAACTGAAATACCTGTTAGCAGTAAATAACCATGTCAACCTGAAATACTTACACCCAGTTAAACACAAACATAACACAAGGACAATGACCGCGGGCAAGTATGAAGTATCTAGAGTTTCCAATTACTATGGTGATAGGACACTAAAGAAACGCATACCAATATATACTAAACACTCTGCCCGTGGACATTGTTCATGAACATAAAAAATCTAGATTTAAGAATCTATTAAAAAAATACCTTTTCTTGCCCTTTAGAAATCTCCTTAGTATACCAAACTATATATTGTAGGTATTTAAGACACTACTAATATTTAAGAGAAATGCGACTTTTGATTCCACAGTCAAACTATCAATGTAGTTTTGTGGAGCAATGTACCTTAAGTTAATGTTTAATTTAAGTTTTTAATAAATAAAATAATAATAAAATAAACTTGACCTAATAGTTGAATTTTTTTGTTTGCCCCCTCCTCGTAATTTTTCATAGAAACTGGATAACTCTCATTTATAACCATTCCAAATTTCAAATTAATAGCTTAAGTAGTTCGTGAGATATTTCACTTTGTGACAGACAGACAGACAGACGGACGGAGTCGCACCTTAAGGGTTCCTTTTTTACCTTTTTGGTACGGAACCCTAAAAACCGATAGATAGATAAAAACCGAAAAAAAGACCAGACATTCGATAAAAAAAAACGCATTTCTTCGTCTTGTCCGACGATGTCGTGGCCGACTTTTAACACGTACGCAACCAAGAGCCCGCCAGTACGCTTACCATGAGTTTGACAATGACGGCTTACGCTAACGAGTATCGAGTTTACTATCTGTGCATCCCGCTCGTACTGTCAAAGTGCAATAGAGATGCACAGATAGAAAACTCGATACTCGTTAGAGTAAGCCGTCATTGTCAAACTCATGGTAAGCGTACTGGTAGGCACTCGTAATGTTTGCTCAGATGCCGGCTGCGCCCGCTAGGCGGGCAGTAGTATGAACCTACACGCCTAGCGGGTTCTGTCGGTTTCTGGTGTATTGTTCCATTTTTAGTCCGGTAGCGAAAGTGTTAATAATACTGTCATCAAAATTGGAATCTCCTACCTAGTCTTCTAGGTAGAGTTGCTACTCGTATTTGAATGAATAACTTTGGTGCAATTCGGCTGACTCAAATAATCTCAAGTATAATAATAGCGCAACAAACAGACACTATTTATTAGCATAAAGTGCTTATGATAATCCTGAACACCATTATCATCCTAGCGTTATTCCCGGCTGTGCCCTAAAGAAGTCCGGGGTCCGCCTTGACACCTAATCCCAAGATTTGGCATAGACATCAGGAAAACTATACCTTATTGGAATTAAGTAGATCGGTTTCCTCACGATGTTTTTATTAAGGTAATCCTGAACACCGTTTTTAAAAAAAGAGGACCTATGTGCACCCCGAAGGAACCCGAGGTCTGTTCGTTAATTAATGCAGAGAATTGAAATCGTCACTAGTTTGTATAAAAGTGACTGCCATCTGATCTTTCAACCCACAGGGGCAGTAGATGTAGGGAATTACTTAGGGGAAGTAAAACGTGCGATTAATAAGGATAAAATAATAGCTGCGACGTCGCCTATTTATTTAATTTCTTGGCAATAATCTGAAATCTTGGTAGAAATACAAAAGCAGATATATATATAATTTGATTTAATTGATTTTGATATTAATTCTGATGCCATAATAAGTATAATTATTTAGCAGAGAATGCCTAAGATCTGACATGCTGCTAATTCGATATAGAAATAGCAAGTCTTATTATTTTCTATAAAATCAATGTGGTTCTACTCAGTCAAATTGTGTTTGGCGTACGAATATTGCATTACTTTAACCTCGTATACCAAATAACATTCACCTATATCGAGACAATATACAAACTTAATAAATTATCTGAACTGTTGGCTTCACAAATATGTATTATCTATTGATATTTTCTGTTGAGATATAGATAGTCTTAATATCTACAAATGTATGACTGTGTTGAGAAAGAAAAAAAATGTAAGCAATTGAAATGCTTTTCTGTTTTCTAAAGCAGCATTGTGATGTCTTTTTAACACATTGACTTGCTAAGAATCGGTAAGCGCTACGCTCAAGAGGATTTCATGGTTTTCCTCGTATGTAAAGGTAAGCAACTACGGCGTAGGCACCCGCTAGGCGGGTTCCTGACAGTGACAGTGCCATTTTGTTGTCAGAATGAACCCTTCGGGATATTATCATTCAAAGTTTGATACCACCGTAACTGAAGTAAATGTTGCCCTTTAAGAAATTACAATTGGGTAAACATTCTGACATATTTTGTCTTCAAGTTAACAGGGCTGCACGTGTTTGGGAAGTATCCCTTGGGGCTGAATATAATCTAAATACGTCATTCTGTACATTTTTTTGCATCTCCGTTGAGTTACTTTGAATTAGGAATGATATTTAACCTCAAAAACATATTATTTGTAAAAAGACGTAAAAGCCGTAATTTCATCATTTGAACCAAGTATTCGTGAGGCTATAATAAAATTGTGTGTAGGTACTAAAATAACTTGACACGTCAAATAAATAGTAAGCATCATACTTATATCATATTTCTGCGCGTTCAGATATTCTAACATGAACAGATTAAGGTACCTATCCAACAAATATTCTTTTGCGGTTTGTGCCGGGCCATTCGAAGAAACAGGAATAAGAGGATTAATACGTTAAATTTCGAATTTTACTTGGAATTAATTGGAACCAACTCTAGTCTTCTTTGGTTCAATAATAATAATTGTAAATAGGAATCCCGAACCCCATTTTAATATTTTGAAAGCGATGCGGAAAGTCCCTACGATAAAGAAAGGAACAATTTGCTCCTACATCACTGGCCCTTAAACTGTACAATAAATATCCCGACGGCTTAATAATGGTTTAACAGTTGAAAGAACCCTTAACTTTGTTTGTATTTTGATAAAAAAAGCTGCTAACACTTCAAAGGGCCCTCTAAAACGATTAATTTTGAAGCAGTTTAGCCAAATTGAAAAACATAGGAAAAGTTTCATTGAAAACGTTAAAATGTGAATACCTACTTTAATGAAAAGAGGAGTGTCGTTTTTATGGAGGAGGGAATTTGACGAAATAATATGGAATGAAAGGAATCGGAAATAGTTGGGACGGATATCCGGGTCGGGGGTGACCGTAATTTTGGATATTGTAAGTATTCGATTTTATTAGGAACCGATCAATAATAATAATAAATAATAAAAACTTTATTTAGTTACAACAAAAGTTATTTGTACAACAATAGTGTAGTTAAACCTAGTCACACCGTTATCTAGTTGTAATTTGCATAATCAATTATTTGATCAATATAAGTGTTACATTGTCTAAAATAGTATCTGAAAAGGTCGAAAAAGAAATAATAGTGTCGCAACCTGGCAAGCGTGATGGAGCAAGAAATTTTATACTTTCTGCGACAAAATAGTCATTTGTTATATAAGAATAATAAGAATAAGAATTTATTTATTTAGCACACAAAACACGGAAAAAAGAAATACACTCAAAAAGGTAACCTTAAATGCTAAAATATGACCGCTTGTATGTAATTTCACCTTAACCCTGCCTAGCGGGCACTTGTAGGCGTTTTCCGCTACTTAGCGGTAAAACCAAGATATCGGCGGCTATGAGAGTAGCGCTGCCAAATGGTTGGAAGTTGGTCTTGATTTTCGGTTAGCCTCGCTTGTGGAAAACAAGCTTAATAGTAGTAACAAACTGCGGATTCGATTAGTTCAACGGGTTTACTAAGCGCGCTAATATCTCAAATCAATTATTTCAGTTTCGTAATTTAGTACGTAGTAGTTCGTAGTTCGTATAAAACCATAGAGGAACCGATTAAAATAGTGGTACTTCTACGATTTTGTAGATTACTACTAAATTTTGTACTTCTAGCGATATGTATGTAGATGCTACTTTAAATATAATCATATGTATAAATCCATTTAAACATTCATTAAGGCAAGCGTTATAAATAAAATAAGAACAGCCCTGTGAACAAAGGTTTATATTAGCCCGAAAAGTTTATATTAGCCCGAAAAAACACCCTTCCGATGTACAGAATTTACGAGCAGAAATGCGGTTCTTTGCTAATTTTGCACAGTTTTCTAAAAGCTAATTTTCATAAAACTTAAACTTTTGATGGCTTTGAGGCCTGCGATCAGGTTAACATAATGGAACAAAATCACCGGTAAATATCAACTAAAGAGCTTAGTTTACCTGCCTAGTTGTTAGTCCATTAAATTGTAACAATATTTAGGGATCGTCTGAAGTAGAATACGGGTCGTAATCAAAATATTAGGTTTACATTATAAGGTTTAGACGACCGGTTAGCCTAGTGGGTAGTGACGCTGCCTACGAAGATGAAGGTCCTGGGTTCGAATCCCGGTAAGGGCAAATATTTGTGTGATGAGCATGAATATTTGTTTCTGAGTCTTGGATGTTTTCTATGTATTTAAGTATTTCTATCTATTATATGTATATATCGTCGTCTAGTACCCATAACACAAGCCTTATTGAGCTTACTATGGGACTAGCTCGATTTGTATAAGATTGTCCCCTTATATTTATTATTTATTTATTTATTATTATTACATTGTATTTTAGGAGATTTAGCAAAATACGAATTAAGGAGATGACGTAGGCCTGCCCAGGCCGATTAGTGGTATTTCCGATCCAGCCTTCATACAGTAATCGAGTAATGGTGTAGCCCCGCCCATTTTCATTCAAAATTCAATTATTATTCTACAAGTAGGCCTCAAGGACTTACTTACAAGTCAGATCTTACAAATACAATTCATTAACAATGAAAACATAGACCTGGGTACACATTTGCCGAGAGATGTATAGAGTCTCCAGGTTATATTACAACGAAGTTATCATATAATTAAGAGATGTAAAGAGTCTCAATTTTAGTGTAGACTGTCACAGACATTTTTAAGAAGTAGACTGCATGCAAGTTACAGAAAAGGATAGAAAGGTTCGGCGTACTTGCTCTCATTATAATATCTAGCATGGGTCCTCTACTTATCCTTTTATCTATTCGAACCCAAAATCCAGACTAGAATGAAGATAATTTTGCCGAGTATCTTACCATTTAGACTCAGCTAAGCAGACCAGCGTGCCTATGTTGATGTTGGGTGCGTTTATCGCTATAGCTAAAGCACCCGTCCTTGTCTGATTATGTGTGAATGAGAGTGAAGGACGCTTCATCCGCTATAAATGTGACAATAATACGGCTTCTCAAAATTATTCAGGGTGCGGATGACCTAATAAAAGTAGTAAAACTTTATGTCGTCATTTCAATCTTCTTAACTCAGCGTTTTCAGTTACGCAACAGAAATATAACTTGTAAGAATAAGTTATGAAAGTCTAATGGATTGTTTGTAATTTATGCAAATATTTGTATTCCAAGATGATATCAAAATAATGTGAAAATTGGAATATTTGTTAATCAATCAAGCAAAAGTGGCTGCACGGATTTATATGATGAAGATGTTTGCATAGAGAGAGTTTATAACCAGCTGGTAGATTTCATAACGCTTCGTACGTAAGCAGAGCTAAATCATTTATTTTAGGTATGTAAAAATTGGCAGTTGATTAGTTTCTAACGCCCATTCGAAAAGTTACGTGATTACCACTCTGGATTAAAATATAGAATACTTTTTATCCCGATAATCATTTCCAAAAGGGATAATTAATATTGGTGATGGAATACAGGATTTCACCAGATCCCATTCCAAATCCATTTGATTAGTGGAATAGACGTTTTGGGGTCACAGTACACGTCACTCGAACCCACCCAATTGGTTGACGATAATTTTTACTGTTTATTTGTAAATGCAAACCAATAGAATATTGTATTGATTTCCGGCTATCATGAAACCCTGAATATGTAGGTATTAGTTTGATGGATTTAGGATGATATTTGCGTAACGCAATTTGCCTTGCGGTGGAAATCGGCAATATTGACTGCACATTACCTCATATTAACATATATACTGACTATATATTTACCTTTCTTATCGACTGACGTGAATAAGTAATATATTTTAGGTCCAAGGTTGAACCTCAAATATAATATGCACGTGATTTATTATTTACGTGCCTATGTGTATTTTCATAAATACCTATAACTAATACTACTCCTAATAATAAATACGTCCATAGATGACTGAGACCCCCTCGATTGGGGTAGATTTTTTATACATAGGCAGAACCGCGGGGTGAGCCACTGTTAATAGGTATATGTAGGTGTGACCTCGCTGGCACGAGCTACATGAGTCCTATAAGTGACGCGACACAAGTTCCCAATATGAGGGCGGATCGCTGACAGGTAATAAAATATAAAGCTTTCATGAACATGTTGGATATACAGAAACACGATTCATTGTTCGTTGAAACACGTTCGGTAATTCCGGGCTCACCAGTGATGAGAGAATTCTCGGAATTTACAGTTAGTTTAATAATAAGTTTGACGAGAACTGGTTATAAACTGAAGTAATGCTGCTGTGGTTGCGACACAAGGACTTGGGTAATGTGCAGCCATTGATTCTGGCTGCATGTTCGAGCCGTTTGGGGTTGAAAGCAAGAGTTGAAGGCGAGTCGTGGAAGCAAGTGGTGAGAGGGCTGGCAGCTATCTTGCACAACGGATCAGCAGTAATCAGCATTACTATCCAGCGCGGCAATCACCCCCGCCTTATCTTACCTTGCCCTACTGCTCAGATCGTAGAGCCGGTTTTTTATATTTTTAGTTTATAGTCAGGATGTACATAATTGTATACTAGCCTAATGGTTAGTATTATTTTATAATGCATTTTATACGAATCCTATTTGAATAATAAGTTTTTATTGAACGTGGTCGGATTTTTATAAACCTGTCGTTAAAATTGGAACCTTCTACCTAGGACGGTTGAGCCGCTTTTTGAATGGACTACTTTTAACACGACAGGAAAATGTACGATCAAATATTTAGGCTCGGTGGTTATAAACAGTCGATAATCTGTTTGTATGTTTCCATAAATCACCATGATACTTAATGAAGATGAACTCCCTTCATAACTCTAGCTCACAATCGGGTCAGTTTAGTCATGTAATAAAAATATTCTTACTAATACTTACATTTTATAAAACAAGTGGCTCTCTGAGCAGAACTTAAGAGACGGTCTGTTAAAATAAAACCCAATCGACAAGAAATTCTATATAATTGTTGAACTCTGCTCACGTAACGGCAATCTTTGAGAAATGCAACCTGTGGATGAATACAGCCGGCCAGCGGCCAGACATACAAAATAATTGTTGCCCAAGCTAAAAACGGAGAAATTCGGTCGCTTCGCTAAAAATAGTCAATCCTGTTCAAGCGCACTTACAATGTGCCTTTTGTACGACACCTTTAGAAAGTAAACAAAGGAATACGATGTCATAAAAGCGTCAAAACTCTACAACATGTCAATGTGGAGCGATTCTTTTGTAGTTCATTCAATGGCACACATGGATGGAGATAAAATGGAATACTGTAATAGAGTACTTGAGAACAAGTTAGGTGATAGATAATTTTGTACAATGCAAGAACTCTGATTGAAAACGGCATGAGTACAAATAATGTAGCGTTACAAGTTAATGATAATTTGTAACACAACTTCTCATTTTAATATTATTTTAGACTTCGTCTACTTTAACTTTGATACGGGCAAACAACAATAATTCCCAAGGGTAATTTGTCCGAAAACATTTTTTTTCCGATTTTCATAATCCCGGAAACCATGTTCCGCTGAAGACATTTTTGATTTTTCAAGTTTGAATACTAACGTAATATAACGTATTCATATATTCCATTCAATCATCTGTGCCCTCGTTTAGCGGTAAATGACGTCCGAAATTTAAAAATTTCTGAATAATTATGGTTTTGTACAAATAACTCTTCGGAATTCGGAAATTCTTCGGAACAAATACGATGGGTACAGTACAGATAAACTAATGCAATTATTAGTTACCTATTGTAAGATTCGTATCGTACGCCTTGGTAATATTATAATTACAAACGTGAAATATTATGAATATGTTTGGATGTCTATTTTGTCACGAAAAATTACCGAACGGATTTTGATAGTTTTATTAAGTACCTAATACTCTTAGGAATATATATGATAACTTGATAACCTTATACATTAGAACACTATGTAATTCCGTTGCATTATATAAAACTAGCTGCCCGGCCCGGTTTCACACGGATTACCCTTTTTCCCGTAGGTATTAAGCATTTTCTCGCAATAAAAAGTAGCCTTTGTCACTCAGAGTGAATGTAGGTTTCCAATGGTGAAAGAGTATTTGAAATTGACGCAGTAATTTTTGAGTTTATTCATTACAAACATGCACACACACACAAATACAAATCTTTCCTCTTTATAATAGCAGTATAGAAGTATAGATATAGCGTAATATATGTTATATAGAATGCAACTAGTGGAACTATGAGCTGTAGAAATCGCGAGCCCGTTTTCTCCACAATACTTCCTTGGATTTTAAACTGAGCTACTAAAAAAAAGACCGGGTTGCACTCCGGGAGTGCCGGCAGAAGTGAAAACTCAATGACATTGCAACAGTTTTTCGGTCAGGTCACGTGTCCGTCTTACGAATTTCCAATCTGTCGAATTAATATTCGTATGAATGGGTTAATACCCATTCATGGCCACGAACCACGCAGCGTACACAACACGCCGGGCCACCATACAAACCGTTTTCAGCTAAAACGTGTGACTCAGCTTATGGGTCTCGGGGCCTGGCGCGAACGTCAAAGAAATTGCCGCTTATGAATCCGGTCCGTTGGACAATATTATGCAACATTTTTACTAAACAACTGTTTACTGTTCATATTAAAATATATATATTTACTAATTTGTTGATATTTGTAAGAAACTAAGAATGAACATTTTAAAGCCTGATCAGAAATAGATGATCATTGTCAAGAGAGCGCTGTTATTTTCATATAATTTTAGGGTTCAGAAAAAATCTTTTCTTGTAAATATTTCTCACACACTGTTGTGATAATACAATATACCATTTAGTTGGTGACAGTTTAAGCCGCCCTGTTTTTATAATGAAACAAAAAAAATTGGCATGGTAATAAGTTTGGTCCTTAGAAATGTTGCTTGCTACCATCCAAACAGTAATCCATTGTAAAAAGGTACAATTTGCAACGAGTTTCGTCATGAAATAAGCTTTAAAACCAAGGTATAAAGTTTATTTTTGCGTCCTATGAAGATATGTGTAGTTTTTACAATTAGCGCCAGGCCACGGTGACCCATACCTTGAGTCATGTCAATAACTTCAGGCATACATATATTTTTGATATTTTTGAAATGTAGATTTATCCATTTGCTTGGGACACGTATGTATCTCGAATTTCAGAATATTTACTATATTACACTTCCAGTAAACCAAAATTGAATATTCTAGACCCTGCTTCACTAAAAAAAACATGTTTACAATTATGTTTTTCAACATGCCTTATAAAGATGGTTGTTAGTTCAAATTATACTTATATTATTTCGTCATATTAAGTTTTGTTTATGTTTAAATCAGAATTTATTCACGACTCACATGTGAGTCACGGGCCCTGCGCGACTGTTTTAACATGACCCATACGCTGAGTCACGGGCCCTGAATGGGTTAAGGGCACGTGACATCTTAAGTTCACGTGACATCTTACGGTGACGTGACCTGTTGCGTGTTTAAAATTTTTTCACCATCACAAAAGTGCACAGCGCCGCTAAATAAGTTTTCACTTCAAAAATATAACTGCACCTACTCTCAAAACTTCACGAGAATCGGTTGAGAAATGCAACCTGTAGAGGAGAACAGCCGGACAGCCGGACATCCTGCCATACGAAATAATATTGGGGCAAGCTGAAACGAAAAACTTTGCTCGCTTCGCTCGCTCGTTCAGAAAACGATAGAACCAATAAGCTTTTCCATCAGTAATATAAATATTAAGTTTGCCATGTAACTGTCAAGCACAACTCCCTTCACTGCCCTACACGATTATCCAATCCAATCCATTATAATACCGTAATGGCAATTATGAACTTTAGTAATTTTCGCACATGATGACGTAAGCAAGTATTAACTTAGTTGACAGTTATGTAGGATGAACAGTTAATTGACAACCCGCTAAGTTTATTTACAATTTATTGTATTAACATTTAAATATATTAGATATTCTCCTAGCGTTATTTCCTGTTGTGCCCCTAAAGGAGCCCAGGGGCAGCTTTGACACCTCATCCCAAGCTTTGGCATAGGCACTAGTTTTACGAAAGCGACTGCCATCTGACCTTCCAACCCAGAGGGAAAACTAGACCTTATCGGGATTAGACCGGTTTCCTCACGATGTTGTCCTTCACCGAAAAGCTAACGGTAAACATTCCGTACATAAGTTCCAAAAAACTCATTGGTACGAACCGGGATCCGAAACCACGACCGCCGCTTGACAGCCGCATGCCTGAACCACTAGACTATCGTAGCTTCCTTTCTTAACATTTAAATATGTGATAAAATGTATGGTTCCCAAAAATAACTATTGTAGTCTCTACAGGCAAGACTTCTACTGGTTTATTGTTCCTGGAGGATCATAATTTTCACCTACTTATTAAGGGTGGCCAGAACACTCGCCTCGTATTTGGTTCTTATTTCAAAACGACATGTTACAACTGGTGACTCGGTGAGCTGTAGAGATATTGAGCCAGTCTCTTTTCAAAACACAATCTTTATATTTAGTATTAAGAGAAAGTGGACCGAGAAAAGAGTTCTATTCAATTACTTTGGGTAATTTTATGTCCACAAGATTTAACAAGAATCGGTTTTAAACGACCTCTACAGGAGAACAGCCGGATCATCCGCCGGACTGACACATGAAAGCCTTATTGCCCGAACTGAAACGGAGAATTGCGTTAGCTTCGATCGCTTGTTCAATTAAATAAAACTTTCTACAGTTAAACAAAAACACAGCGGCTACTTAATCATAGGGTTCCTCAGGCACTGAAAATTGAGCCCTAAAACAAGTCTAAGGGATTCATTATATCTCGTATAATTCATAAGCATTTCAAATGTAATGGTAAATCTTTTGGTATAAAAGTGTTTGAAAACCTTTTTCAGCTCTGCTGAGTATTTTGTGCATGTTGAGGTGAATTCTTTTTATTTATTCGTTTGGAACATTATAATAGTGATCACTTTACCTTTGTTTATCAAGGTGGAAATGTTTTTCCATAAGTTTTTACATGATCAATAGTTATGCTAAAAATAATAACAAAAGACTTGCCAACTATAAGGGTCGCTAGGATGGACTCTCCAAACAAACATTGTAATAACGTACGTATGAACGTTCTAATTTTAAAACAAAGTGCTAGAATAACATAACATTTTATATATGTACACAATGGGATCCGCCATACGAAAGTTGGAAACTACGCCTACCTCTACGCCGTAGGTGCTTTCGGCAACTTAACGGGAAAGCGGGGAAAGCCACACGATCCGCTACGGGCGTAGCGCATAGCGATTCTAGACAGTGAATATGTATTAAATTTGATATGTATAAGGTACGCCTCCAATGCTTATAAAACGGTGACGGTACGGAAACGCAGTGACGCAGCGTAAACGTACCGTTTTTGACGCACAGCTTTGTGAAGTGCTTGCGTCAAATACGGTACGCTTACGCTGCGTCACTGCGTTTCCGTACCGTCACCGTTTTTTAAGCAGCGGTGTGTGGAGCATGCGTCAAGAACGGTACGCATACGATGCGTCACTGCGATTCCGTACCGTCGCCGTATTTTAAGCAGCGGTGTGGTCGCACCTTTATAGGCAACGTGAGTCCTGAAAATGGATATACGATACTTTTCTACCCGGAATCACCGCGTAATGGGTTGAATGGGGGCGGAGTTTGTATAGACGAACAATATGAGCTTTTCAAAATGTATTGTGTGTTCATATTTACTACACAATGTTCTCGTTAATAATGCAGAACGTTGAAAGTGAATATGTCGGAATTAAGCGCTTCAAAGGCTTGTTTCGAATGGATTTCAATTTGAGAGAGTTGCTTGTTTGATGCCCGTTGTTGCTTTGAGCCAGTTTGAACTTTTCCTGGTTTATTTGGAAAATTCCGGATATGCACTAGTTTCAGCAGCTACTGGGAGTTAAATACTATTTAAAAAAGATTGACTGCATGCGAAACGCTTAACAAAGCCCTCTGAATTGTGTTTCGCAGAATGTTCGACTTTTCGAATTCTTTGACTTGTTGATGTTAACAATGTGACTATTTAATTTTGGAGCACGTTTATAAACGAAACCATTTAGGGGTTTGTGGAATAAACTATTGTTTTAATTTCTTTCTATTATTGAACAAGATTAACTAATTCAAGGCCCATGATTCACATATACTAAATCATGCCCGTAGAGCGATTTCCGCGGAAGTTGCTTGTTTTTGAAAAGGTTAAACCCGGATAATTTAACACAATCGCTACACGCTACGCTCGAAGCCGACCCTCTGGTTTTCCTCGTATGTAGCGGGAAGCGACTAAAGCGTAGGCACCCGCTAGGCGAGTTCCTTGCAGTGAATCTGTTAAATGTTCACTAAACTATTAATAATAAGTATAAGTATGGGTAAGGACCAAATTCTCGGCCAGCGCAGTTACTATATTTTTGGATATGAGTATTAACACTTTCTAGCCCATTCAGCACCAAACATGACACACGGTATGCGTCATAGCGCTACGGCCACTTTTGGCTACATAGTGACATTAAGCAGTTACGGACTACAGCGTAACGTGGGTGTGTAATGATGGGTGTGTATGATAAAAATAAATAATATAATTTCATTTGCTATAACAACATTTGATATATATTCAAGGTATGTAATCACTCATTGTATATAATAAACGTTGGTTATAATTTCAAAATATATATATTTGTTTACTTTGTATAACTATCATCTAATTAAAAAGTTTATTCGTTGAAAATAGAATGATTAAGGTCCATAAGAACTATCATCACACATACACGTGTGTGTATAACACTTATTTAATATAATCATTATATGGTATAATGCTCATATTATATACAAGTTATATATAATAACTATCAAGTCGAATAATATTTTTTTATCAAAAGAAAATGTAGCAAACATAACGGTCTGCAAATTGTAGTATGTAAGTATACATTAGGAAGTAAAAAGGTGTTCGGTTCTGGCTGTAGGGTCGCAGATCAACCTAACACTCCTCCTCGCTTCGCTCGGCGTCGTACCTACACCGACTTGCCTTAGAGTAGAGAGACAAAAAATATTATGTTAACTGTGTATTATATATCATACATATTTATGTATATACATCAAATAATCATTATATAAAATGATAATTATATCGTTTGTACATAAATATATGAAGTGATGTTATATGACTCAAAAATTACATAAAAGATTGTGACTATAAATATATTTCAAAAAAATGTATAGGCATCGTTATGCACCCGCGTAACGTGGCAGTGATTGGGTTAGTAACACAAGTCATGACCACAAACAAAATATCAAACTTATTGCGACCAAACGAAGGAAGAACGTGAAAGTTGAAACTAGCTACGGTGGCGTAGCAAGTGCCGCGAAGTGACTCAGTGCTACGCTAAGCTGTCGTAGCTCGTAGCTTTGTCGGGATTTACTTTATGGAGACAGCCAATGCCGGTTTATTTACAAGTGATATGCAGTATAAAAATACCAACTTTATTAGGTTTTTTAAATAGTTTACGCCTTGATAAGGTTCTGTAGACGGGGCCGAAAGTGCACTGGGGGTGTCAATGACCTGGTGAGACCTGTCATCCCTAACACAGAGAGTAAAATACCTCGAGGATGAAGTCACTTACAAAGGTCTGTTCAGACGAGAATGTTTTCGAACGAGCGTTAAAACTATTAAACTAGGTATTATTTTCACATACATCTAAATCTAACCACTACTTTACGATATGAGACATGTCAAAAAGGAAAACAAATTATGAGAAATATTTGTAGTCATACTTATCAAGGATTCGACACGTGTCACGAAAAAGCTGGAAATGAATATTAACTATGATGTAACGTCAACAAATAACATGTCACATTAATGATACTGCGTCCTCATTACAATGAGTAATGTAAAAAACTCAATAATAATTGAACGACCCAGCGAAGCGAACGATATTCTCCGTTTTTGAATGAGTGAGCGAAGTTCTCCTTTTCACCTTGGAGCCAAAATTCTTCCATATGTCCGGCTGCCCGGCTGTTCTCCCCTACAGGTCGCATATCTCAATCGATGGTCGTGAATTTTTTTGAGCAGGTTCGATAATTATATGTTTTTTTTTGTCGACTGTATATATATATATTTTAAATACTGACTTTCGAAGTGATTACGTCAATAGCTACCGATTTGACTCCCATGATCCAGCCGTTAAATAAGTATTGTTAGATTTGAATAAAAGTTGGATCTCCGGAAAATGCGAAAAAAGTATAATATTATTCATTATTGCGCGTTAAGGTGGCGACTGATTTGTAACTGTTTGGTGTAATGTAACACGATACAACCCGAGCGTTACATTAGTCAGTACGAACCGAGCCGCTCGACGCGAGCTCGGTTCTCTGTACTGACTGCTGCTGACCTCGTGCTCCACTCGGCTGTCGGTTTTTACGCGAATCCCTCTGAGTGTTACATTACAAGTCAGTATACAGATTCACGAGTCACCGCAAGAATGGAGCACAAATGAACAGAGCGCTCAAGATGAGCGTTCGCCGCGTAGCTGTAATGTAACTGTAATGTGACACGATCGCCGTAAACGATACATTACACCGAAATGGTGCAAGTCAGTCGCCACCTTTATGATCTAATTTCAAAACCACTTTCCAGGCCAGCAGATGAAATTGATTTTTGCGCTCTGTTTTTGAGCCTTAAAGTTAGGACGTACTTATAAGCGCGAGATAATTCTGTTTTCAAAATTACTCAAGATGTTTTCAGGTCATTCCATACAATAATTTACATTCACGGGCATCTGTTTTTAATATACCCATTTCAAACCATTGCTAATACATGTTTATTTAGATACACAAATGAGTTTATAACTTGTAACAGTCATTTTAACTATGAAGATACAACAAATTCCATATAAGCCACTCGATTTACCACATTTCAGCTAAATCCTAACAATTTTTCAAATAACACAACTTAATAATCCTTCGGTAACCAGTTTTGAAAGGCTATAAAATTATATGAAGTGAAATGCCCAGACTAATCTTACTTAAGTTTTTAAAGTATTTTATTTAAACCGTAAAATTTTGTAAATAATTTAGACGCAATTTGGCTATTCCTAAACCTGAACTAAAGTAGAAACTTTACCTGAGTCGAGAGATCCTTGGATAAAAAGTTTGACTTAATTTAAACTAAAGATATCTCTGTAATTTGTTTAGTAGTAAATATTGCCTGAATTTCAGCTCGGACATTTTACTCTACTCGCTCTAAGTTCATGCTTTACGTGATGAGTACTCCCACTCGTTCACTGCATTTATAAATACAGCTTTGTGGTTGAGGCTGTCAAGCGGCGGTCGTGGGTTCGAATTCTGGCCCGTACCAATGAGCTTTTCAGAATTTGTATACGGAATATTTACCGTCAGCTTCTCGGTGAAAAACATCGTGAGGAAGCCGTTCTAATCCATTAGGTCTAGTTTTCCCTCTGGGTTGGAAGGTCAGATGGAATGGAATGGAAGTCGCTTTCGTAAAACAAGTGCCTATGCCAAATCTTAGGATTAAGTGTCAAAGCGGACTCCGGGCTACTTTAAGGCACAACCGGGAGTAACGCTAGGATGATGATGATGATTGGAATTCATTAAATAGACGCTGAATGGAAACATAGCATTTATATAATTTTGTTTTGACGAATAAAACATACATACATACATACAAGTAAAAGAGTCGAAAGGTTGCAGAGCACTTTCTTGGCTTACTGCACAACTAACTTTTCTCATTACCGTTTTAGAACAGCACCATCGAGTATAATTTTCAATCAAAAGTATGACTTCCCCGTTTGATGACGGGTTACAATTTCATCACTCCCTTTTTTCCCGTGGGTGTCGTAAAAGTCGACTAAGGGAGCGGGGTTGAAGTGTGTTGTGGGCGATGGGCAAGCAACCTATCACTGCGATATCACATTTTTTCGATCTTTTATACCCACATTTAATCTAAAAGTGGCACTGGAACATAAGTTTCATGTGTGTGTGTGGGAATAAATGCGTACATGACTTCTACAAACTATATGGAGCGATTCTATATCTATGAAGTTGTACTCAACTCGCTTGTTCGACTGAAAATAGAGGGATCCGTTTTGCTCTGAAATGCAGCAAAATTATTGAATAAATTTAATAAAAAAATTAAATGATTATTTTTTTCTTAAAATTATTAGTAAAAGTCCAGCTAAATAGCTATGATCGGTGTCACCTATTTCACAGACAGAAATTTCATAGAATTTCGTTTCTCAGAAAATATTTCATAAATTATTTGGTTCATATACTTTCAGTTCCAATATTATTGTTTCATAGACTATTTTCACTTGTTTGAAACACATTTCACAGAAATTCAGTTCAATGTATATTACTATCAAACTTTTTTACTTCAGAAACTTATCAAACTGTAGAATTATGTTATTGTATATTACACAAATTTCATAGATTATTGTTTCTTAGGAACCGTTTCATATAATATTTAGTTCCAGTTTTTTTGTTTTCAAAAATTCTTATGAACTTCAATTAAATTACAAGTACACAAGGATCAAGGAACAGGAACTTAGTGGCAAAACCGACTCGGATCGCGGATAGGTTAGAAGACGGAAGCGGGAGCCTCGCTCCCGCTTTCGTCTTAGTGGTATTTTTTTTTTAAAAGAGCGGAAAAACTTGTTATTAAAACTCCTTTTCCTTCTTTAACCTATCCTTCTATGAAACGAAAATATTAAGCTTAACAAGATGACAAACAAAATTCTATGAATATACAGGCTTTGAAAAAACTATTATACTAACTAAATATTATAAGGAACAATATTATATGACCTAAAAATCGATGACATGAATTTCGAAACATTAATAATCTCAAAAATAAAAAATCTATGAAATAAGCTTCTACAAAGTAAGTGCATTAGAAAATGATCATTCTATGAAATGATAATATGGGAAACATTTTCTATGAAGCAAAATTCTACGAAAATGTAGTATATGAAACAACGTCAGGGCCATATAAAAAGTATGGCCGCCAGGGTTCTTTTTACATGTGTCGACCTGTACAACCAGATCATTTCTTATGTTTATCGTGAATCTAGATTATATTTCCGTGACATGATTAGATTAGACTAATTTATATCACGTCAAAAATTACAATATTGCATTAATGTTGTATCAGTGATCACAATTTAGAAATGAATTAAAAAAAAAACGAAAATCATACAAGTTAAACCAACGCATAAAAAAGCCTTTAGAATTAAACTTAAAAACAGTCACGAGTACTAGTAATAATATAGAGGAGGTTAAAGAATTTAATTTATTAGGCATAACTATTGACTCCGACATCAATTGGAAAGCTCATATTCAGAATATTAAAACCAAACTATGTAAATTTGTTTATGCACTTAACATATTGAAAACAAATACTTGCTTAGAGTGTTTATTATCTGCGTACTATGCGTATGCGCATTCGTGGCTCCGATATGGTGTGGTGCTCTGGGGAGGTAGTACGGTGGCCCAGCAACTGTTTGTGATGCAAAAGAAGTGCATCCGTATCTTGGCTAACGTGCACATCCCCAACAGTTTCCGTCCATACTTTATTAAACTGAAATTGTTGACTCTGCCGTCTGCGATATTTATATATTACAAGCCGCACTTTTTGTCCGTGAAAATCCTTATCTGTTTCAAAAGAAAAAAAAACCGGCCAAGTGCGAGTCGGACTCGCGCACCGAGGGTTCCGTACAAACAAGCAAAAGTTGTAGTAGGTATGTTTAATACTAAATGATAAATGAAAATGGAACCCGTAACATTACAATGTGGAAAGCTGGGGAAGCATAAATTTAAACAGGGTCACTTTATCAATTTAGTAATCATCCTTTAGGCTTTGATTTCCTTGCGAGTAGTTACGAACGCCAAAATAAGCGGATTACTTAAATTGCTGTTTCTTTTTATTACGTTGATATAAAACTGAGTTCACGGGAAAGTACCTTTAGGTTTTGATACCCTTGAGATTATCTATATGTATAATAATATAAATCAGCCTATATACGTCCCACTGCTGGGCACAGGCCTTCTCCCATGGATGAGAGGGAACGGGTAGTAGTCCCCACGCTGGCCCAGTGCGGGTTGGGGGCACACACACCTTTTTAAGTTTTAAATTATGCGACTTATATTCCTATTTCTTATGATTGCGTAGACATAAAACTTTCATTTTGCTACAGCTGAAAGGTATTATAAACATGAGTATTTAATTAAAATCTCGAAAAATGTTTTTTGTATGATTTTACTAAAAATGTCTACTTTTCGTAATTTTTCCTTTGTCTGTGCTATATGAAGTTTGATGTTTTGAGTTCGAGTCCTGCCTTTTGACCAAAAAACGTTTGGCCAAATGATTCATTTGACAAAAGTTTCATTTGACCTAATGCATTTTTCGTCAAAACAGTGGTATTTTCGGGAATTCTTTGAATATCATCAAATAGAAGTCGTTAGGTTAGGTTAGGTTTGTTTTATAAAAATCCTATAGGTAAAGCTTTCTATTTAAGGAAAAAATGCATTAGGTCAAATGAAACTTTTGTCAAATGAAACATTTGGTCAAACGTTTTTTGGTTAAACATTATTAGTGAACTTTTGAGTTTGTTGCGAGTACTCGGTTTCAAAGTATGCGACTTCAATTGCTATTTCTTTTGATTGCGTTGACATAAAAGTTTGGTTTTGCTACGTATGAAAGGTCCTATAGCCTTGAGTATTTGACATGAATTTCAATTTAATACCTCTACGCATTTACGAGGAAAAAGGTACTAAGTTTAAAATTTAAAAAAGGTTTTTTGTATGATTTTACTAAAAATGTTTTCGTAATTTTTCCTTTGTTTGTGATATATGAAGTTTCTTAGTGCCAAGTTTCAAGGTTCTGTGTTAACGGGGAGTACCCTTTAGGTTTTGAGTTTGTTGCGAGTACTCAATTTCAAAATATGCGACTTAAATTGCTATTTCTTTTGATTGCGTTGACATAAAAGTTTGGTTTTGCTATATCTGAAAGGTCCTATAGCCCTGAGTATTTGACATGAATTTAAATTTAATACCTCTACGCATTCACGAGGAAAAAGGTAGTATGTTTAAAATTTAAGAAAAGGTTTTTTGTATGAATTTACTAAAAATGTCTACTTTTCGTAATTTTTCCTTTGTCTGTGCTATATGACGTTGCTTCGTGCCAAGTTTCAAGGTTCTGTGTTAACGGGAAGTACCCTTTAGGTTTTGAGTTTGTTGCGAGTACTCAATTTCAAAATATGCCACTTAAATTGCTATTTCTTTTGATTGCGTTGACATAAAAGTTTGGTTTTGCTATATCTGAAAGGTCCTATAGCCCTGAGTATTTGACATGAATTTCAATTTAATACCTCTACGCATTTACGAGGAAAAAGGTAGTACGTTTAAAATTTAAAAAAGGTTTTTTGTATGAATTTACTAAAAATGTCTACTTTTCGTAATTTTTCCTTTGTCTGTGCTATATGACGTTGCTTCGTGCCAAATTTTCAAGTTTCTGAGTTCACGGGAAGTACCCCGTAGGTTTTGCGAGTGTCGACAAACTCTAAAATTTGCAGCATAAACGACTGTATCTTTTGATTGGGTTGATTTTTAAGTTTGATTTTTTCACTGGTCTTAGGGACAATAGACCTGAGTATTTGATATAAATTTCAGCTTGATACCTCCACGCGTTCCTGAGAAAAATGGTCTTGACAGACAGACAGACAGACAGACGGACAACAAAGTGATCCTATAAGGGTTCCGTTTTTTCCTTTTGAGGTACGGAACCCTAAAAAGATGTCGAGACAACCAGAACGCAGCATAGGAATAAGTTATTGCTACCAAAAGCTAACTTGGCAATGTATAAAAAAAGTCCACATTATAAATTTACTCTTATTACAAATAAAATCCCGCAACCAATTAAACAAGAACGTAACGAAAACATATTTTAAAAAAATGCAAATATCTTTATTGAGACAAAAAAACAGTTACATAAATATAGTTGAACAGCGGGCCCCAAACTAGGCTGGGCCTGTATCTTGGGCACCCTACGAGTTGGTATTCTTTACAAAACGAGTTACAGTGTGCATAGTACTTTAAAAGGATAATAATTATCATGTAAGTTGAAAAGGAAAAAAGGGAAAGTAACAATTAAAGATACTTAAACATAAATCATCAATTTAGAGTGGAGTGTGGGAATGCGTATGTGTATTTAAACACAAATTAAAGAATTTATTAATTGAGAAATGCTATTACTCAGTAGACGATTTTTTAAATGATGGCTCTTTAAATTTTTTATAAATGGCATATCTAAATTGTTAGTTCCCATTCTTAAGAATATAATTAAAAATTACCACACAAGTGAATTTCTTATACATGTAAAAAAAAATATAACAATTAGGTATATGAAACGAAAGTCAAACTTATAATTTAAATTATTTATATTATTTAAAAAAAAATTATGCTCTGTCCTATTAAGGGTTAAAACAGATCATAACAATAGGTAACTTAATAACATTTAGTAAAAATTACGTGATTGACTGGATTTTCTAGAACGAATAAAATAATTAAATTAGGTAACTATATTTCACAATGTTTGGCACATTAATTCTTGAAATGGACACCGTACTTGATGCTATGAATTAAGATTGAAGTTGCCAACAAAAAGGGTTAATAATATAATATCCCTCAGTTATAATTGTGTTACTCTTGTTAAAATGTACAACTTAATATTGCTATATTTGATACCAAACCATCAAATTATTACAATAAAGTGTAAATTACAAATTATACTTAAAATCTTAAAAAGGTACGAGTTGAAAGTTTCAAATAAATATGTTATTTTTTCACAACCATAACAGCATTTTGCGTAATTTGCCAAACAACGGTTATTACGAAGATAATGCTGTGACGTCATAACACTATGTCAATTTGTATGAACCGTTCCGGTTGTCCCCAGCGAGGGTCTTTGACCCTGTTTTTTGTCTTTTTACATGCTCTAACTGTAGCTAGTTCCATACAAACACTTGACCCACTCAGAAAATTGGTTCAAATGTCACCGTGTTTTTTTTCTTCAAATTTCCAATTTAAAATCATCATCATTCTCCTAGCGTTATTCCCGGTTGTGCCCCTTAAGGAGCCCAGGGTCCGCTTTGACACCTAATCCCAAGATTTGGCATAGGCACTAGTTTTACGAAAGCGACTGCCATCTGACCTTCCAACCCAGAGGGAGAACTAGACCTTATTGGGATTAGACCGGTTTCCTCACGGTGTTTTCCTTCACCGAAAAGCTAACGGTAAATATTCCGTACATAAGTTCCGAAAAACTCATTGGTACGAGCCGGGATTCGAACCCACGACCGCCGCTTGACAGCCGCATGCCTGAACCACTCGGATACCGTAGCTTCTTAAAATACGTTCCAATTTAAAATACGTTCCCAATTAATTATGTTCTTTATTTAAATCACTTAGCTCTAACCTCAGGCCTGCAACGCGCTGGCGCGGCCTGCGTCGGTGGATTATAGTAAACTTGACAGCTAATGACACTTAGTTTACTATTGACCGCCGCGGCCAGGCCGCGCCAGTGTGGGAGAGGCCTTATAACAAGCTTGTCAATCATGCAACACCTGAAAAGGAAGCAAAAATCACTGCGCAGGCAGAAACTCTCGAAGTGAAGGTGTGACAGTGATAGATCGCTTTAATAGTTTGACCCAATCAGCGCTGGTTAGCAAGTGTTTTGTTCAGGTGTGCGAGGCAATCCTGATTGATTTAAAATGCTTTTTGACATTCTCGGTTAATCTCCATATTTAGGGATGCTTGATGTAGCTATTATATCGGTGACGCGCTATGCCGACCTTTTTAAAAAAAATACTTACAACAGAAATACTCGTACATACATACTTTCACGCCTTTAACTCTAAAAGGGGTAGGCAGAACACATGAAAATTGTGTTACAGTATCACTTTTAGCATAAATTAAAGATCGACTAAATGTGATATCGCAGTAACAGGTTGCTAGCCCATCACCCACAACACACTTCAACCCTGTTCCCTTAGTCGACTCTTAAGACACACACAGGAAGAAACGGCGTGGTGCTATTCTAACCCGACACCACACGGGGGAAAAGAATATACGTTTGAAATACCGGTCAACTGATAGTGAATCATTGTACGGTCTGTTGGATAAATAATCAATATTCGTAGTTAACTTATGCATTACTTAACAATACAATAAATCATTTATTTCAGGCATCTAAGGCCCATAGCGACAAATACCGTAAGGTATGCATACAATACAATATAAAAACTAATTATTTAGGTGACGAAACAGCGTGGCACCATTGCGTCGTCAAGTCCGGTGTAGGTTGCCCCGGAACCGCCGAAACACGACACCCTACTTACTTTACTTAAATCAGATTGTCTCAAGGTAGCCAATAATTACAGACCTTGGGAAGATTAGTTTCTTAGTCTATAACCATTAATGCTGCTGCTGCGTGCGTGAATGCGTTGCCGCTCTGTACCTAAGGTAAAAACTATATATAACATATTAACAATCTTATAACTTCTATTGTTTTAGAAAAAAATATTATAGAATACATACTGATACTGCTCTCTTCAGATTGAGAATTAAGTGATAAGCCTCTCGTTAGTCCCTTCACACTGAGAACTGAAACTCTACCTTTATAAGATTCAGTAAATATTTAAAATATTTGGCAAGCTTGGGAACTTTGCTTGTTAATAATTATTTTTGTATAAATTTTTCGCACCAACTGCATTATTCTACAATAAGTATAAAATACATAAAGTATGATAAATTTTAGAATGTATTAAAAAAATGCTAGTTTTGTTCGGCAGATATTGTATTCTTTTTGTTAAAACTTGCTTAACTTGTTTAACTTGTTGTTAAATATGAACTAACTAAAACGTTGAACGTTATTCATGTTTAAATAATGATTATAGCAGGTAAAGATCGGTTACGCTTACTCAGGTAATTGATGAGTACGGGAATCCATTAGTGAATAAAGGCTGGGCTGTCATTCAGAACACTTTACCTCATCTTACTTCAAACGAACCAGTGCTAGTTGTAGCTCTGATTGAGCGTGGTTATTATGAATCCCGGCGTCAAGTTATGCTAGATGGGGAGGGTGAGGTAAAGTATACCAGTTGGGAATAGCATAGCTGATTACAATGGAACCATTGGTTCACTGCCTAAATACAAGCTTCCTTGTTTTTAGTATCCTTTTTTGTTAATCATTAGGTACCGGTCCACGCAATTATTAACGCTATTGATAATCTAAACAAAACAATTGATATAATTATTACTGTTAATTTGGAAAGAATTTTTACGGAATACCTTTTTAGGGTTCCGTACCTCAAAAGGAAAAAACGGAACCCTTATAGGATCACTTTGTTGTCCGTCTGTCTGTCTGTCTGTCTGTCTGTCTGTCTGTCTGTCAAGACCCTTTTTCTCAGGAACGAGTGGAGGTATCAAGCTGAAATTTATATAAAATACTCAAGACTATTGTCCCTTGAAGCTGTGAAAAAATCAAACTTAAAAGCCAACGCAATCAAAAGATACAATCGTTTATGCTGCAAATTTTTGAGTTTTTCGACACTCGCAAAACCTACGGGGTACTTCCCGTGAACTCAGAAACTTGAAATTTGGCATGAAGCAACGTCATATATCACAGACAAAGGAAAAATTACGAAATGTAGACATTTTTAGTAAATTCATACAAAAAATGCTTTTTTAAATTTTAAACTTAACACCTTTTTCCTCGTTAACGTGTGGAGGTATTGAATTGAAATTCATGTCAAATACTCAGAGCTATAGGACCTTTCAGATGTAGCAAAACCAAACTTTTATGTCAACGCAATCAAAAGAAATTGCAATTTAAGTCGCATATTTTGAAACTGAGTACTCACAACAAACTCAAAACCTAAAGGGTACTTCCCGTTAACTCAGAAACTTGAAACTTGGCACGAAGAAACTTAATATAGCACAGACAAAGGAAAAATTACGAAAAGAAGACATTTGTATTAAAATCATACAAAAATCAGTTTTTTGAAATTTTAAACTTACTATCTTTTTCCTCGTAAATGCGTAGAGGTATTAAATTGAAATTCATGTCAAATACTCAGGGCTATAGGACCTTTCAGATGTAGCAAAACCAAACTTGTATGTCAACGCAATCAAAAGAAATAGAAGTTAAGTCGTATAGTTTGAAACGGAGTACCCGCAAGAAACTCAAAACCTAAAGGGTACTTCCCGTTTACACAGAAACTTGAAACTACGCACGAAGAAACTCCATATAGCACAGACAAAGGAAAAATTACGAAAAGTAGACGTTTTTAGTAAAATCATACAAAAAACATTTTTTGAAATTTTAAACTAACTACGTTTTTCCTCGTAAACACGTCTAGAGGTATTAAATTGAAATTCATATCAAATACTCATGTCTATAATACCTTTCAGCTGTAGCAAAACGAAAGTTTTACAAGTCCACGCAATCATAAGAAATAGCAATATAAGTCGCATAATTTAAAACTGAAAAAGGTGTATGTGAAGTCTCCAACCCGCACTGGGCCAGCGTAGGTATACGTAAGGGTATCAAAACCTAAAGGTACTTTCCCGTGAACTCAGTTTTATATCAACGCAATAAAAAGAAACAGCAATATATGTAATCCGCTTATTTTGGCGTTCGCAACTACTCGCAAGGAATAAATCAAGGCCTAAAGGATGATTACTAAATTGATAAAGTGACCCAGTTTAAATTTATGCTCCCTCAGCTTTCCACATTGTAATGTTACGGATTCCATTTTCATTTATCATTTAGTAATAAACATACAACAACTTTTGCTTGTTATAGATTTGTAGTACGGAACCCTCGGTGCGCGAGTCTGACTCGTACTTGGCCGGTTTTTTTTTATTAGACTTTATGCTTGTGCCACTGTTTGGCGAAGACCTTGACTGATCCTCTTGATTGATTGACAAGACTCAAGTATATGCGTTACATCCGGCCAATTTCCGAGGAAGGCTTGACCATAACTTACGTAGCCCCCTATTATCATCCTGTTGTCCCTTGAAATGGACCCTCCCCGCCTAATAAAATGACTATCGTCATCCAATTGCCAGTCCCCCTAAGTCATCCCGCGATCTCCGTCTAGACTTGCTCCCGTCCACGTCTGCGTCGTCCTTGCGGAATCCACTTGGTGTCCATGCTAGCCAACCTATACAGATGCAGTTGAATAAAAACACAAATTGCAAATCCATCTGTGCAACAATACTCCCGGGCTTCCAGGCAGTAGCCGTAGATGCAACTCGGGCCAGGGCTAAGTTCTGGATATTACTTAGAAGTTTTTTAAATATTTCTTCTTACATTTCTCAAGTCTTAAATCTATTGACGATCAAGCGAGTTCGCTGTCACGACTAGAAGTTATATCATTCCATCGAGGAAGGATACATGTAGTCTGAGCGTTAAAGGACAGAAAGAAAGGGTAGTGTTCCACATAAATTATCAATACCAGTCTGCAATGTGGTTATTGAACAGTGCATATCCTAGGCCTTCTTATACATCCTAGTTATTATTGAGTAAAAGATATCTGGTTTGCTAGTCGTCTAAAGCCGAATGAATTAGCGATGTAAAATGGTAGGTTCTTACAGTTATTTTTAGATTAATCACATGGTGTGTATATACTACTCGCTTGTAAAATGTTTTGGGACAAACGGCTACTTATTTTGGTAAAATTTGAATCTCCGTAATCCTGTTACCACTGGGTTGACAACACATTAATTAATATGAATACATCCATAACGTTATATTTTACACGGGAAATTAACGTAATTTGTAAAATCTCGAGAATGGCTATAAAGCACTTCTACGCCATTCACAATTTTGCTTTTATGCGGATAATTATTTCAACACATTTCTTAGAGGATTAAGGACATTTGTGTGTAAAGTTTAGCTAGACTCCTTTAGCAGCCTTTAAAATATATCCATAGGGCCGGTTGTTTAAAACCGGCCGTAATTGTAAGCGACTTCCGTTAAAATGTGTTTGTATGGGCAGATTGATAGGTAGTTTTCCAGGCGATAATTTTAGATTTTAAAAACATCGTATAAAGTGTACGAACCCAGGACAGTAACTTAAGTCCGTATGTGTGACCTCCGAGACAATAATGATTCGTTTTATTTGGGGTGACAGCTTTCGGCGCCATATTTAACGTTGCCCGGCATGTAAAGTACAGTATAATGTAAAGCGTTAGAAACGAAGTTTGTGATTCTCCTATGAAAAGGAGCCGAAATGTTTGATTTACTTATAATTATCTTAGCTACCCTAAATACAGATCCCATTATGTTTCTCACACAAGTTACCTAAACTCTTAGGAAAATTATTTACAATATTTCTCATTTTGTCTCGACTAATGAAAATAAGAACAAGTGAGTGTACCATTTGCTACGTGTATTACTTAATGGCTCGAAGCAATATCGCATTACTTCCTATTGTGCTGTCTTATCTAGGAACCTGTGAACAGCATCTTCACTATATGCATCAAGTTATTGTTGGCAATATCTTATACCAGAACTGAAGATATAGTATTGTTGGCCATATACTTTAATTGAAAATATAACTAAAAGAACTATAACTAATCTATAGCGATTTCTGAATTAAATTAAAGTATTGTTCTCCGAAAGAACTATTTATCGCAATTAACCCTTACGAGATCTTCACAAAACTAACGGTCAATGTGAAACTTATACGTCAAAACTGTATTGTTCGACGTAACTTAAGTTAGGCTTAACCGTACCTCTATCCTACAATGAAGATGTCCTAACTTTAAATTTTAATCATCAATAATAAACAAACTGCCTCATACTTAATATGAGGCATTATGTTTAACACTTTCGCTGCCAGGAACCCGCCTAACGCGCCCCTACGCCGTAGCAGCTAGAAGCTCGCGACTGACAATACCAACTACAACTTTAATGAAATTTTACATTTCGAGAGAAAACGATTTCCACTAACTAAATCTTAACAAATCACTTTGATGTCTAATATATGATATTATAAATTTTGAGATGTCTATAAGTTTTAATAAATAAAATCATAATTAATCTTTTGTTAGTTATGAATTTCTCTGTTTTTTTTTAAGATCGTATCAGAGAATAACAAGAAACAAAGAATACACATAAAAAGGCTTAAAATAAAGAAAATAATAAAGACTACCTCCACGGTCGGACCGATTTTTTCAATACAATCATCGAACAAGGGGAAATAATTTCCCACCAGAAATCACCCCCTTCCATTTACCCCCTCCACTTTTAACGTATTCTTTCTGGATCAAGATACCCAGCTTACCCATAAATCGGAGTCAAATTGAGATTTCCAAAAAAATTATGCTCTGTCCTATTAAGGGTTAAAACAGATCATAACAATAGGTAACTTAATAACATTTAGTAAAAATTACGTGATTGACTGGATTTTCTTCAACGAATAAAATAATTAAATTAGGTAACTATATTTCACAATGTTTGGCACATTAATTCTTGAAATGGACACCGTACTTGATGCTATGAATTAAGATTGAAGTTGCCAACAAAAAGGGTTAATAATATAATATCCCTCAGTTATAATTGTGTTACTCTTGTTAAAATGTACAACTTAATATTGCTATATTTGATACCAAACCATCAAATTATTACAATAAAGTGTAAATTACAAATTATACTTAAAATCTTAAAAAGGTACGAGTTGAAAGTTTCAAATAAATATGTTATTTTTTCACAACCATAACAGCATTTTGCGTAATTTGCCAAACAACGGTTATTACGAAGATAATGCTGTGACGTCATAACACTATGTCAATTTGTATGAACCGTTCCGGTTGTCCCCAGCGAGGGTCTTTGACCCTGTTTTTTGTCTTTTTACATGCTCTAACTGTAGCTAGTTCCATACAAACACTTGACCCACTCAGAAAATTGGTTCAAATGTCACCGTGTTTTTTTTCTTCAAATTTCCAATTTAAAATCATCATCATTCTCCTAGCGTTATTCCCGGTTGTGCCCCTTAAGGAGCCCAGGGTCCGCTTTGACACCTAATCCCAAGATTTGGCATAGGCACTAGTTTTACGAAAGCGACTGCCATCTGACCTTCCAACCCAGAGGGAGAACTAGACCTTATTGGGATTAGACCGGTTTCCTCACGGTGTTTTCCTTCACCGAAAAGCTAACGGTAAATATTCCGTACATAAGTTCCGAAAAACTCATTGGTACCACGACCGCCGCTTGACAGCCGCATGCCTGAACCACTCGGATACCGTAGCTTCTTAAAATACGTTCCAATTTAAAATACGTTCCCAATTAATTATGTTCTTTATTTAAATCACTTAGCTCTAACCTCAGGCCTGCAACGCGCTGGCGCGGCCTGCGTCGGTGGATTATAGTAAACTTGACAGCTAATGACACTTAGTTTACTATTGACCGCCGCGGCCAGGCCGCGCCAGTGTGGGAGAGGCCTTATAACAAGCTTGTCAATCATGCAACACCTGAAAAGGAAGCAAAAATCACTGCGCAGGCAGAAACTCTCGAAGTGAAGGTGTGACAGTGATAGATCGCTTTAATAGTTTGACCCAATCAGCGCTGGTTAGCAAGTGTTTTGTTCAGGTGTGCGAGGCAATCCTGATTGATTTAAAATGCTTTTTGACATTCTCGGTTAATCTCCATATTTAGGGATGCTTGATGTAGCTATTATATCGGTGACGCGCTATGCCGACCTTTTTAAAAAAAATACTTACAACAGAAATACTCGTACATACATACTTTCACGCCTTTAACTCTAAAAGGGGTAGGCAGAACACATGAAAATTGTGTTACAGTATCACTTTTAGCATAAATTAAAGATCGACTAAATGTGATATCGCAGTAACAGGTTGCTAGCCCATCACCCACAACACACTTCAACCCTGTTCCCTTAGTCGACTCTTAAGACACACACAGGAAGAAACGGCGTGGTGCTATTCTAACCCGACACCACACGGGGGAAAAGAATATACGTTTGAAATACCGGTCAACTGATAGTGAATCATTGTACGGTCTGTTGGATAAATAATCAATATTCGTAGTTAACTTATGCATTACTTAACAATACAATAAATCATTTATTTCAGGCATCTAAGGCCCATAGCGACAAATACCGTAAGGTATGCATACAATACAATATAAAAACTAATTATTTAGGTGACGAAACAGCGTGGCACCATTGCGTCGTCAAGTCCGGTGTAGGTTGCCCCGGAACCGCCGAAACACGACACCCTACTTACTTTACTTAAATCAGATTGTCTCAAGGTAGCCAATAATTACAGACCTTGGGAAGATTAGTTTCTTAGTCTATAACCATTAATGCTGCTGCTGCGTGCGTGAATGCGTTGCCGCTCTGTACCTAAGGTAAAAACTATATATAACATATTAACAATCTTATAACTTCTATTGTTTTAGAAAAAAATATTATAGAATACATACTGATACTGCTCTCTTCAGATTGAGAATTAAGTGATAAGCCTCTCGTTAGTCCCTTCACACTGAGAACTGAAACTCTACCTTTATAAGATTCAGTAAATATTTAAAATATTTGGCAAGCTTGGGAACTTTGCTTGTTAATAATTATTTTTGTATAAATTTTTCGCACCAACTGCATTATTCTACAATAAGTATAAAATACATAAAGTATGATAAATTTTAGAATGTATTAAAAAAATGCTAGTTTTGTTCGGCAGATATTGTATTCTTTTTGTTAAAACTTGCTTAACTTGTTTAACTTGTTGTTAAATATGAACTAACTAAAACGTTGAACGTTATTCATGTTTAAATAATGATTATAGCAGGTAAAGATCGGTTACGCTTACTCAGGTAATTGATGAGTACGGGAATCCATTAGTGAATAAAGGCTGGGCTGTCATTCAGAACACTTTACCTCATCTTACTTCAAACGAACCAGTGCTAGTTGTAGCTCTGATTGAGCGTGGTTATTATGAATCCCGGCGTCAAGTTATGCTAGATGGGGAGGGTGAGGTAAAGTATACCAGTTGGGAATAGCATAGCTGATTACAATGGAACCATTGGTTCACTGCCTAAATACAAGCTTCCTTGTTTTTTGTATCCTTTTTTGTTAATCATTAGGTACCGGTCCACGCAATTATTAACGCTATTGATAATCTAAACAAAACAATTGATATAATTATTACTGTTAATTTGGAAAGAATTTTTACGGAATACCTTTTTAGGGTTCCGTACCTCAAAAGGAAAAAACGGAACCCTTATAGGATCACTTTGTTGTCCGTCTGTCTGTCTGTCTGTCTGTCTGTCTGTCTGTCAAGACCCTTTTTCTCAGGAACGAGTGGAGGTATCAAGCTGAAATTTATATAAAATACTCAAGACTATTGTCCCTTGAAGCTGTGAAAAAATCAAACTTAAAAGCCAACGCAATCAAAAGATACAATAGTTTATGCTGCAAATTTTTGAGTTTTTCGACACTCGCAAAACCTACGGGGTACTTCCCGTTAACTCAGAAACTTGAAACTTGGCACGAAGAAATTTCATATAGCACAGACAAAGGAAAAATTACGAAATGTAGACATTTTTAGTAAAATCATACAAAAAATGCTTTTTTAAATTTTAAACTTAACACCTTTTTCCTCGTTAACGTGTGGAGGTATTGAATTGAAATTCATGTCAAATACTCAGAGCTATAGGACCTTTCAGATGTAGCAAAACCAAACTTTTATGTCAACGCAATCAAAAGAAATTGCAATTTAAGTCGCATATTTTGAAACTGAGTACTCACAACAAACTCAAAACCTAAAGGGTACTTCCCGTTAACTCAGAAACTTGAAACTTGGCACGAAGAAACTTCATATAGCACAGACAAAGGAAAAATTACGAAAAGAAGACATTTGTATTAAAATCATACAAAAATCATTTTTTTGAAATTTTAAACTTACTATCTTTTTCCTCGTAAATGCGTAGAGGTATTAAATTGAAATTCATGTCAAATACTCAGGGCTATAGGACCTTTCAGATGTAGCAAAACCAAACTTGTATGTCAACGCAATCAAAAGAAATAGAAGTTAAGTCGTATAGTTTGAAACGGAGTACCCGCAAGAAACTCAAAACCTAAAGGACTTCCCGTTTACACAGAAACTTGAAACTACGCACGAAGAAACTCCATATAGCACAGACAAAGGAAAAATTACGAAAAGTAGACGTTTTTAGTAAAATCATACAAAAAACATTTTTTGAAATTTTAAACTAACTACGTTTTTCCTCGTAAACACGTCTAGAGGTATTAAATTGAAATTCATATCAAATACTCATGTCTATAATACCTTTCAGCTGTAGCAAAACGAAAGTTTTACAAGTCCACGCAATCATAAGAAATAGCAATATAAGTCGCATAATTTAAAACTGAAAAAGGTGTATGTGAAGTCTCCAACCCGCACTGGGCCAGCGTAGGTATACGTAAGGGTATCAAAACCTAAAGGTACTTTCCCGTGAACTCAGTTTTATATCAACGCAATAAAAAGAAACAGCAATATATGTAATCCGCTTATTTTGGCGTTCGCAACTACTCGCAAGGAATAAATCAAGGCCTAAAGGATGATTACTAAATTGATAAAGTGACCCAGTTTAAATTTATGCTCCCTCAGCTTTCCACATTGTAATGTTACGGATTCCATTTTCATTTATCATTTAGTAATAAACATACAACAACTTTTGCTTGTTATAGATTTGTAGTACGGAACCCTCGGTGCGCGAGTCTGACTCGTACTTGGCCGATTTTTTTTTATTAGACTTTATGCTTGTGCCACTGTTTGGCGAAGACCTTGACTGATCCTCTTGATTGATTGACAAGACTCAAGTATATGCGTTACATCCGGCCAATTTCCGAGGAAGGCTTGACCATAACTTACGTAGCCCCCTATTATCATCCTGTTGTCCCTTGAAATGGACCCTCCCCGCCTAATAAAATGACTATCGTCATCCAATTGCCAGTCCCCCTAAGTCATCCCGCGATCTCCGTCTAGACTTGCTCCCGTCCACGTCTGCGTCGTCCTTGCGGAATCCACTTGGTGTCCATGCTAGCCAACCTATACAGATGCAGTTGAATAAAAACACAAATTGCAAATCCATCTGTGCAACAATACTCCCGGGCTTCCAGGCAGTAGCCGTAGATGCAACTCGGGCCAGGGCTAAGTTCTGGATATTACTTAGAAGTTTTTTAAATATTTCTTCTTACATTTCTCAAGTCTTAAATCTATTGACGATCAAGCGAGTTCGCTGTCACGACTAGAAGTTATATCATTCCATCGAGGAAGGATACATGTAGTCTGAGCGTTAAAGGACAGAAAGAAAGGGTAGTGTTCCACATAAATTATCAATACCAGTCTGCAATGTGGTTATTGAACAGTGCATATCCTAGGCCTTCTTATACATCCTAGTTATTATTGAGTAAAAGATATCTGGTTTGCTAGTCGTCTAAAGCCGAATGAATTAGCGATGTAAAATGGTAGGTTCTTACAGTTATTTTTAGATTAATCACATGGTGTGTATATACTACTCGCTTGTAAAATGTTTTGGGACAAACGGCTACTTATTTTGGTAAAATTTGAATCTCCGTAATCCTGTTACCACTGGGTTGACAACACATTAATTAATATGAATACATCCATAACGTTATATTTTACACGGGAAATTAACGTAATTTGTAAAATCTCGAGAATGGCTATAAAGCACTTCTACGCCATTCACAATTTTGCTTTTATGCGGATAATTATTTCAACACATTTCTTAGAGGATTAAGGACATTTGTGTGTAAAGTTTAGCTAGACTCCTTTAGCAGCCTTTAAAATATATCCATAGGGCCGGTTGTTTAAAACCGGCCGTAATTGTAAGCGACTTCCGTTAAAATGTGTTTGTATGGGCAGATTGATAGGTAGTTTTCCAGGCGATAATTTTAGATTTTAAAAACATCGTATAAAGTGTACGAACCCAGGACAGTAACTTAAGTCCGTATGTGTGACCTCCGAGACAATAATGATTCGTTTTATTTGGGGTGACAGCTTTCGGCGCCATATTTAACGTTGCCCGGCATGTAAAGTACAGTATAATGTAAAGCGTGAGAAACGAAGTTTGTGATTCTCCTATGAAAAGGAGCCGAAATGTTTGATTTACTTATAATTATCTTAGCTACCCTAAATACAGATCCCATTATGTTTCTCACACAAGTTACCTAAACTCTTAGGAAAATTATTTACAATATTTCTCATTTTGTCTCGACTAATGAAAATAAGAACAAGTGAGTGTACCATTTGCTACGTGTATTACTTAATGGCTCGAAGCAATATCGCATTACTTCCTATTGTGCTGTCTTATCTAGGAACCTGTGAACAGCATCTTCACTATATGCATCAAGTTATTGTTGGCAATATCTTATACCAGAACTGAAGATATAGTATTGTTGGCCATATACTTTAATTGAAAATATAACTAAAAGAACTATAACTAATCTATAGCGATTTCTGAATTAAATTAAAGTATTGTTCTCCGAAAGAACTATTTATCGCAATTAACCCTTACGAGATCTTCACAAAACTAACGGTCAATGTGAAACTTATACGTCAAAACTGTATTGTTCGACGTAACTTAAGTTAGGCTTAACCGTACCTCTATCCTACAATGAAGATGTCCTAACTTTAAATTTTAATCATCAATAATAAACAAACTGCCTCATACTTAATATGAGGCATTATGTTTAACACTTTCGCTGCCAGGAACCCGCCTAACGCGCCCCTACGCCGTAGCAGCTAGAAGCTCGCGACTGACAATACCAACTACAACTTTAATGAAATTTTACATTTCGAGAGAAAACGATTTCCACTAACTAAATCTTAACAAATCACTTTGATGTCTAATATATGATATTATAAATTTTGAGATGTCTATAAGTTTTAATTTATTGCAAATTTTGAAAAAAGGAAACCCAATAAATACCCAGTCTTTCATTGTGTTAGTGACATACTAAAAAATCATTGTCATTAGAATTATATATTTGGAAGAGGAAACACGTTATCTCTTTTGGTATGGACGAGTACGAGGTATTCTTCCCTCTCTGTAGAATCACTGGATCGGCCACGAGGGAAGAGCGCTTCTAGGCAGTGAATGTGACTTAATACATAAGAGAGATACAGACTACAGACATGCCGTCAATCTAGACGTATGATAACAAAATCTAAGGAAAATAGACTTCAGTAATCGCTAAAAATTTGGCCGCGAAACAACACAAGACATGTTAACCAAGAACTTATACATACGGCCTTTCCGACCAATACGTTTGTTCTGGATTGTTCTAAATACATAATCCCTTTCGGCATCCTTGAGTAATATTGTCTTTTGTATTGAGGCACGATTTGTGAGCAAGACTTAATGCAAATTTGGGTTTAACTCGGTATAATTCATGATATTTGGTAACGGGACTATTAATTGTGCGCCCGAATTAATGTTGCCATTTTGATATAGGATAGGTATCATTTGAATTTGTGTATTCACTAATCTCACTCTTCGACCATCCTGTGTGTGCTTACGACGGTATCGGTAGTTTAAAATTGCCGTGGCAAATAAAGGAACAATTCATTACGTTATAAATCTTAAATTCATAAATACTTTTACGTAGTTATTTTTTTGTAATATTTTAATATTTTATAGTAATACTTTGGCTGCTTTGCATAAGTCATTAGGATTTCTTTCAAGAATATAGGTTGTTTCCGTTACGCTTCTAAGTAAACCTGTTTGAGATCACGAGCACACACAATTATAATATTTAATACCAACAACATCACGCGGGTCTACAAACACCTCAGTTACTCAAACTCAAGCTTTGAAACAACGAGTCAAGTGTTTCGCTATCAAAGAGGTTTCTGATTTAATTAATCAAAGCGATTTACCGCTTTCCGAATATTCGTAAAGCGTGGGTTTATTTATTTGGCCCCGCTGAAGTGACGGACACATCCACTTCTGTTGAATCTTTGTTCAATATAGTATATAGTTCAGGTATTTAGTTAGGTTGCTCATTTTGTTATTTACTTAATACTTTGACGAGTACTCACCAAAATTACAAAGAAATAAAGTAAACCAACTCTTAATTTTGGGCAAACCACCTTCTATTTAGGAAAGAGCCATTGTGGCCCTCAAATTAGGCATTTCAACTTTCCTCATCTTGGGCATAAACACTTGAATCGTGATCTTGAGACATGATCTACTATTGCGGTATGTGTTTGTGTTTTCTATCGTATCGATTCTTTCAAGAACGAGGTGTAAAGCGATTCTTAATTCACGTTTTACTGTTTTTATTATCCTTACTTTAGCTGCTGTTTAATGCTGCTGCTGTTGGTTGGGCTTGTTGCTGTTTGCTGGGTAGGTAAGTTCTGCAGTATCTTGACTATCGAGTGATTGGTTACACTTTCAAAGCAGGGTATTGAAATCTAGTTTTTACAAAATGTAAATCTAAATTCATGTAAATTAAAAGATGTTGTTTGGGAAGCGAGCATCATTTTATTTTCATTATTGGTTGAGATTTTTTTTTACACCTACAAAAGGATATTATTTAATGTACCCATCGAAGGCAAAACTTTAAGTAGATTTGTATGTTAATTTAAATTATTTAATTCCTACTAGCTTCCGCCCGCACTTACGTCTGCGTGGGTGGACTCGGGATAAAGCTATCCTATATTTTATTCCAGGCTCTAAACTATCTTCGTGAAATATTTCGTCCAAATCGGTTGAGCCGTTTAAGCGTCAAACATCCAAACGTAACAAACATCCAAATATCTAAACATCCTAACTTTCGCATTTATAATATTAGTAGGATTTTAAAAGTAACAGAATATCGTTTCACGATAAGTGTCAAACCACTACTGTTATTCTTTCTGCGACGTAAAGGCGCCTGAAATGGGTTTTATTTTCTTGCTTGTTGTTCCCAGATATTTATTTGCCCATAAGCAGTTATTGTGGCCGCAAAAACTATAATTTCTATGAACAAAACAATATTATGTTACGAAAATCGTGATGTTTATTACTAGTTATTTTTATTTGAGTTCGGGGAACTTTACCTCGATATCGTTATGATAAATTAATGTATTTAGTTTGAAAAATATATTTACCTATTTCTTTAAATTTCTTAATATTATTATATCGGGGTTATTTTATTTATTTAATTAGTTACATTTTTTTAGTATAAATTAAATAAATATGATAATAAAAATTTGTAATAATTAAGAACATTTTTATTTAATTTATATATTTGCTAATATGGACTTGTTCCGGAATAAATTATTTTCATTTCATTTCATTTTTCATTACTAGAATAATAATAATTTGTTAAGTTAACAAATTTGTTCATAGATATTCATCTATGTTGAGTCGAATCATGTGTCATTAGTTATTATATCAATATGAGTATTTCCTATCTGAATAAACCCCTGACCCTAATTTATACCACCAATACAGTGTTAATTAATTCTAAAATCGCCATTTTGCGAGTTTTTGTCGCAGTTAAAATAATCCTCAAGTCGATAACGGGTTGAAGTACACCTTTGGATTTGTAGGTGTTCATAGGGTAGGTTGTCCGCTTACAGTCAGGTAGGCTATAAGCTTGTTTGCCACCAACGTGGTATTAAAATACATTTATAAGATTCGACTCTTATACTATTTCGGTTCCTCACACTATACATACACATGGATAGTGTAAAGGTATTACGTACATGTAAGTCGTAACTAATAGAGGTGTAGCCAAAAAATAAAATGATCAATAATGATATGTACTTTCTTGAAAAAGGATTAAAAATTTAGTCAAATGGAGAATAAAGCAACGCAAGAGGTCAAATAATCACAAAGTTATAAGTGTCCAAAGTTTTAAGCGGGGGTATGTTTTGTCCCTTTTCCACAAAACGCACCGTCATATGAAACGATTGTCTTTTACTATGACGCTCACAGATCGTGACGTTACGATCTGCGAGCGTTTTCTCTCTCTAACAAGCAATATTAAAACGGTTGTAGTAACGGCCAATGGGAATTTCGCTACTGGGCATTTTTTTTCCTTGTTTCTATTGGAGTAATTTTTTTTTTATACACTTATTGTTCTTTTTGTTTTAAGATCCTTATAATCAAATCAAAATTAGATTGGGATTGGAATAGTTGTTACGTATTTAGTTAGGTAGTCAGCAGCAGAAGTAGTGTGTAGGTCATTTTGAGAACTTGACCCGTGTAGCTACTTTTGAGAACTTGACCCGTGTAGCTACTTTTGAGAACTTGACCCGTGTAGCTACTTTTGAGAACTTGACCCGTGTAGCTACTTTTGCTGCTGACTTTACATGACAAAACTGTCACCTCCGATCCCATTCTATTGATGGTTTGACAGTAAAAGATGCTGTGCGAAATGCTGAAACTATATTGTGTTTGTATAGATTTGAAATTCATTTGCAACATACGCACACTAATTATGCCACGATACACACATCATCAACGCACACATACATATGAACGCATCTTTTAGTAGCCTATACACACTCCCGTAAATTATTACCACCAAATATCATATAATTACAGATGAAAGCTCCATAAGTAATTTATACAACAAAGTACTTCCAAAGACTCGCCTGAGGCTTCGTAGGTAAGAGAATCAGACAAGTTACCCTTCACAATTTGTTTCACCGCTCACCGCTCACCTTTTATATCTTGACACTGGGATTCGTTTCAACAACGTGTTACCGGAGGTCTGGCTTACACTGGTTCACTGGAGGAAAGGTGAAGCATTGTGAAGAACAGCCCTGTACATCCAATTAAGGGTATCGAAGTTTTAATACACTTACACGGGTACTTACCCTTCATGCCTCGAGGTGGGAAATATTTTAGAAAACATATGAGAGTTTATTAGTAAACATGAATGAAGTAATCTTACTGACTATTTATTGTTTAAGGAAATCTCCAGTCGAATACCCTAATGTTTTTAAAAATGTTTTCACAGTAATAGGTTCAAAAATATTCTAGTTAGAACTCATGAATATAACATTAGATTTTTACAGACAAATTCTTCGTTTATCTTGATGGCATTTTACAAGTACTTATTTCTATTATTAAATGGTTTTCTAACTTAACAATGTAAATGTTTTTGCTTTCTATAATGGTTTTCGTTGAAATAGCATGAATATTAACGAATGATTTGTCTAATCTAATCTTATATGTAATAAGGAAGGCTTGGATTTTTAATCGCATGGTAAGACGAAAGAAAACTATTGAGTCAATTTTAACATAGCAGTATAGGTAGGTACTGAGTTAAAAATAGTTACAGCTCGATAAAATAAAAAGAATTACGGGAGTAAGAAAATTAATGAGTATGAGTATGAATATAAGTCAAGTTTTAAAGTTTTAATGTGCGATTGATAATCCGAGCCCTGGGAATAAGGCATTAAACTTCTTTTTTTTTCACTTTGTGCTCGTTCTGTGTAGTAATTACCTATATTAATTAAACCAAAAGTATATGTTATACTCGAATTCACGAACGCGCGCGCAAACAGCCTGCGTTTCGACCATTTATATTATAATGTAACTAGTCAAAAAATTGCATCGAAAAAACTTTTCCACATCTAGCTGAAATTTAATATTATGCCAGTGTCACAAAGACGGATAAGGGAAAACTCTTTTCTCTTTATCATCATTATGTATCTCCGAAAGTAACTATAAAGCGAATATAAATTAAAATAAAATATCTAGAAGATGTAAGGATCAATGACAAATATTTACCGATAATGAAGGATTAAGCGATATACCAATATCAAACGGATTGCACTCAAGTCAAGTTGGGAACTATTTCCGTGTTCCAAGTGAGCCGTGGTATCCGAGCAGTAATGAACGACATGCCAGCTGCACTGCTCCAGATCAAAGGTCTGAATATCCTCCAGCGCATATATTGTTAGAGTTAGAATCAGACATCAGACAGAATAGTTACGAGTATACTCGTCAATCTTGACATAAATTTAGGTTTATTTATTTCACAATATACTATTACAATATAAATTAAAGCTAAGCTAGCTTTAATTTATATTGATATTGTTAATTTATATGAATTATATGTGTCAAGAAGTGTCATATATGTCAAGATGGATTTTTCAGAGAACATAGTATTGTTTAATACCTAACGTTGTACCAAGCAAATAATGGCTGTATGTAGAATACAAATATTTTTTATTACACACCTCTCACATAGAATACTGTTACAAGGAGAAACAATACAATAACATTTGGGATCAGGCTGTTTTATAACAGAAAAGCGATCTCTTCCAGACAACTTTTGGGTATCAGAGAATAAGGTAAAACTAGATTACTAACACTTTGGCTGTACTGCATTATTGATGCATTTTTGGATGAGAGAAATTAGTTGGTAACGAATTGTAGGCATCTGAATGAAGTGAACTGAAGCCCCACGTTTGGGTGCCAGTGTTAGCCTGAGGGCCGCAGTTTTTCGATTAGGGTTCTAGATCAAACGGCGTCTATGAACGATGTTTCACCTTCAGGAAAAATCTGTGCACTGTCACGTGGAATTAAGCCAGAAAAGTAGCCAGAAACTTTGTGTGTAGCGTTCCGTTACACGCATCGTTGAAACATAAAGTTATTTTCCAAATTATTCAGTGTAATTGCTTTACTTTTCGAATGAGCGATAGGACTGCGCAACTGTAATTTTTCCATACAAAAATAACTAGAACTACCTAAAGTACATACCTACGAAGTGTTACCGATGCAATCAACCAGCTTGACTAGGACTGACTTGGATTGACTAGAATAATACACATCGATGATTAAATAATGTTATAAGTAATGCATTGATTTTCTAAAGAATACAGACAGGATAATTATTAACTTTAACTTCATTAAATTAAAATTAAGTTCAATCTAAAAAAAAGGTTCTCGAGGAATTGCACCGAGCATGCTGGCGATATTTATTCGCTGAATTGCAATGCAAATGCGTTGCGCGTGATGGCTGCCAGCAACCAGACGTTTCGTGATTTCCGCAAATAACTTATGCGAACTGGGACTCCACGGACCGAGGGTCTTGACGGCAAAGGTTACAAAGTTATACTCTCTGCCGAGGCCTCTAATTATTTTCAAAAACACCACTGTGCTAATCCGAATCCGCCGCATGCCATAAGGCTCCGCTTCTGTGTACTGTGCTGAGATGAGCCTTGTCTACGTGTGGTTTTGGAGGTGGATCGGAATCGAATAGTTTTGTTGAACTTGAGTTCGATAAGTTTCCAAATTCCGCAGATCAAAGCGATATTTGCAATTATTTGTCGTAATTATACTACTTCGGGATCTAAGCATATAATTATCTTATGTGTATTGTATTTGGAAGATGCATCGGCGATGAAGACAAGTTGGTGATGGAGTTAGAGTATTTAGGTGTTAAACTTATATCTTAAGTTTCTTAACTCAGTGTCAGTTTTGTGACGACGATTAAGCATATAAATTATGTGAAAATAAAGTAGTAGTAGTAGGTTCAGAGGTTATTCGAGAGGTTTTATCAATTAGATCAATTTTAACATGAGGCAACTACACAATTATTTGAAAATGCCCTGATAATGAAAATTATGATGATGATAACTACATTATCATTATTATCGTTTTATATCGGGATAACAGGAGTGAGTTGGGTATTTTGGACGAGCTCAAGCTTCTTTCGTAACTAGTGAACAAATCATAGAAGCGACATTCAATCGAATATCTCATAAGACGGAAATATGGTAATCTTGATGCGGCATATAATTCTATTAAAATGATTTTGCCCCGGTCCCATAAGTCCTTTGGCACCGGCGCACTAAGTCTCCGCAAATAGTTATCGAGGAGGCTTATCGACGCCTCAGGTCACCGAAGAGCTGACATCGCGCATAAAGAATTAGCTTAGCTATTCAGCAAGAATATTACCTATACTGCCATTTCGGTGCCGCACGCGAACCTTTGATATTTTGTAGTTTTAGGTAATATATTTTTCTTTAATACGGCACTCCGTATTAAAGAAAAATATACTTGTGATTACCCGTAGTCCGACCCCGTATCATGGTCGGCCTTACCACGCGATAAGTGACAGGATAGAGCGTCCGTCACTGGCTGACACCGTTCAATAGAACGAGACGACGCTCCGCTCCTATCTTGTTACTTATCGCGTGATAAGGCCGACCATGATACGGGGTCTGATCTGATGGTAAGTGACGACATGGCCTAAGTTGAAGTTAACTGGTGGAGTAATAGCAAATTCACTCTTGCTTTGGAGTAATTTATAATATAATAATATTCCCTGACAGTTACAATCTAGAACTGTCAGGGAATACAGACGACGAGAGTGAAGGATTTTAGTTTAGTTTCATTCTTAACACAGTGTTTGTAATATTTTCTTATTTTATAATCGAATCTTTTTTTTGTAAGTATTTTAAATCGAATCATTAATAAAAGCTTCACGTACAGAAATTGGTACCAATTTAGATTTCGACAAGGTGAAATTAATTTAATTCGAATGCTTAGGTATCGGTCCGTTTTCAAGCTCTGATTGATTTATCCACTCTGTTTGTGACCAGAATCTTAATCAAAGATGGAGCATATCTTCCGTTTCGTGAATTTAAATCTCTTAAGTTTATAAATATGTTAACTACTACAGTATACAGCGTGGAACGGAACGATGGACTTTTCCGCTAGAGGAGGATAGTTTAGCGTTAGTGCTTACAATTTTCCAAACAAAGTCTGCTAATATTTCAGGCTGTTTCCAAGTTAGGATCCATCAAAATTTTGTGCAAAAGTCTGCATATTATACAACTCTAACGGAGAATAAGGTCAATGCCATCAGTGATATAAAATCATTTAAGCGATGACAGGAATTACTGTCACTGGAAAGTCGAATTATGCTTGAACCCTGAATAAGTAACAGTGAAATTGAGAAATCATCGAGAGGCAAGTCTGCCATGGTAAACATTAACAGTTACAAAAATGAATTAGGGCTGGCGCTATCATTAAAATGTTTTATTTTTTTAGCCGGACTCTGCGATTCGTAGTAGTTTCTGACAAATGTAAGCGAATTTCACTTAGTATCAATATATCACCACACGTCCGAAATTGACTTGTAAATGTATTATCGTGGAACGTGACCGTGTCGAAACCCCTCTGATGTCACTTGTTTTGTGAGGTAGTGATTTCATTATAGTGGGGCAGAGTGCCCGAACAAATTGTCGTAAATGTTGACACGCCGGACTAAAGCACCAATTTTTTTTCAGGCACTTGTTAGGTCCATAGCTTTAAGTTTTTGATAGGAACCAATTCCTCCGTTGGCCATATTTAATTTTAATACGGCCATTTTTAACTATAGTTTATTGGTAATATCTCGAGTTCTAAGTCACTTAGAATCACAAACTTGGTGTCTTGTAAGGTAGGCCTAACAAGTACCTGAAAAAATTTGGTGCTGTTTTCCAGCGTGTCCACATTATCACCTGAAACTGCCCTACTATTAATACCTAACACCGTTCTGTGAATACTTTATTTCCGTTGTTATCCGGCCAGTTGTGTAAAACCCCCTTACAGCTCCTATGGATTTGCGGACACGGAAGTATGACTGTCGCAGGACATGTCATCGCAATCGCCAATCTATATCTCAATGCTGAGCATATGCCTCTTCTTAGGTTTAGATGGGAAATGAAAGCAGCAGAGGTCATGTCCAAAATTCATCGTAAATATTAAGAATAGAACAAACATTCTTACTGTTTGTCCTCAGTGCGATGATTAGCTTTGTGTTCTTTGGGAACACTACAACTTAGAATGTACACCAGATTAACCATGCGACGAAACGGAAAGTTTTATTTATAAGGTTACCGCAATTGACGTAGTTATGATTATCGGTTAAGTGCTTAATATAATTGAAAACACATCCCTTCCTTTAAAAGTTGAAAAGATTGTCATGATATATTTCTTATACAAAACCAGTTGTTTGCTTTTTCGATTAGGCTGATAACTCTTTTACCCATATAAATTTTGCTCATATAATTTTATGAAGCTATTTTTGACACCACATGATATTCTCTGGAGAGTTCAATATCCGTTATTAGTAGGCGTGGTTGTAATTATATTACTTTCATTAGTGGCTCACTTTAAACGTATTTCTATTGGGAATTCACTTAGTAAACGTATTAGTGCGGTGCTTAATGATGCGGGGTTTAATCTCTTCGAATGTTGATTGTAAGCGCTTTATTTGTAATGGATCTTGGAAGACAGTATTTGTCTTTTTCCTGATATATATCTTCTTCAATTGTTTCGATTCGATTGCGGTTGTAGATTGTTGGTAGGTCGGTATCGTATTTTATATGGGTTAGAGTTCTGGTTTTAGACATTCTCTGTCTTTCAATCACTGTCACATGACATATACATGTATCAAATGCGGTATCGCGATGTCCGTTTCGGTTAATGAAGAACCATGGAATTGCGGCCCAGTATTGCAAATATGACTAGCAACTTTGCCCAAACGCAATATAGTTTCATTCCAGTCACATATGTCAATAAGAAAACTAGAAAAAAAACGAATCGTGCTCGTCGTCGCCCCTCCATCAAATCCCGCAAATTGATATTCCGCCCATATACTGGCCAGTGATAAAATTATCGTTGGTCGTTTCGCAAATTCTTCGTTTAAATTTTGCACACTCCAAAGACCGTTGGATTCAATCAGACCTAATCCTTTATGACGTCATTTCGACCTCTGACATTCTAGTATTTGATGAGCGTTTGTCTTGATAAAACAAATATAGAATGGGAACGGTGGATAGGTTTTTTATAGATGACAATAGCCTTTTCATGTGCAGCGCAGTTCTTTTAAGGCTTCACGTTCGATGCACGCAATAGTGTCTTTATGTGACAACATTAGTCTTGTACATTAACGCTTCTCTATTTACGAGGACATACAAAAACGGTTATTTATTCTTCATATACTTATAAATATACATTAGTGGGCCCGCAGTCGTAGATATGAGTGATCGCGCGGTATAAAGACAATTAACATAGACTTGGTTTTCTTATGTATAGGTGTACTAATCTTTAGATATCTTAAAATTCAGTGAAATTCGTAAGCAAGTATGAAGGTGTAATAACCAGAACTACTCATCAGATTTTGTTTAAAAAAACTGGACAATTGCGAATCGGCCTCGCCCACCGAGGGTTTCGTAATTACAAATGTATAGGTTCCAGATTTTTCCGAAGATATTACTTGTAAAATTTCATAGTTCTAGGTCAACGGAAGTAGTACCCTATATATTTTGATACCCTTGAGCGTATCATAATACGTTTTTTACGGCATAATCGGCCGTTTTTTTACTTTAACTCAGAAAATTGTTTTTTTACAGCGTCAAGGCACTGTAGACAGTATATAGTTTTAATTACAACCCGATACCTTCACGTGTTCCCGAGATAAAGAGACAGACAGACAGATTTTATCCTGTAGCTCTGCTTGGATTCTCTTATTAAATAAAAGGTGCACTTTACACGTTGATGTAACGTTCAGTTAATATAGTAAGAAAATATGTCGTAGTGGAAACTCAGAGATAATAGTTTAGTTTATCTAGGTCGCCCGGAGGAAAACTTGTTACAAGACTTGGACATTAATAGTTATAATAATATTGTATGAAACTTTGCGTTAGTCGCTTCCCGTTTTAAAACAACGCTTAATTTAATTAAGTGTTTCTATTATTCAGGAACACATTTCTCGGAACCACATTTTCGGTACGTTAAATTGCGGAGTTGTTTTAGTATTTGTAAGTTTGTATTTAGGGGTGACCTTCACATCATCAGACTTCAAAAAATCTATATCCAGTCTAAAGACGGACATTGGCTATATTTTATCCCGCGTCGCGTCGCGTTAACGCTTGTGGTAATAGGGTAGTGGCGTCATGTTGAAAATGATGACGTAGTGTTGCTAAATGTAAACCATGAAATTATTTTTAACTTACAAAATATAATTAATATCCTCATAACATCATAAGAGTCGCGGATGCGGGTGGCGCAGGACCGATCACTTTTACACCCTTTGGGGACGGCCTATGTCCAGCACTGGGCGTCTTTCGGTTAATATGATGATCATAATTAAGATATGGCCTTGAAAGTTTAGAAAATATGCATTTTATTAAATGTCTAAGAGTAAATTGAAAGCTACTAAGTACGGCTACTGACAGCTACGGACCTAAACGCAGTATTACGCCACCGAAACAGCATGATTTTCTATAAGTAGTACAAATTGCAAAGTCTGATGTCATACTTTTACGTCACTTACAATAAGGACCTGGCGGGCCGCATGCAGCTGGTGGGCCGCCGTTTGCCGACCGCTGCATAGTTAACAGCCGATTTTTATTTGCTGCGGCGTTTCACGATATGCCTAGGAATTTCGTGATCTGGCGGATTTTACGAACGGCCACCGACATATATATTATTATTTACAGTGCGCCAAATTCGGCTTGGGTAAGCATGCAACAAATAAACGGGTTTAGCGCTATTGGTTTGTAATTTCTCTTCCCCTTTTTATACAAGGGCTTTATGGTACGAGAGATTTATAATATGATATCGAGGCACGCATATTGATTTAAAACAATGATTTAAAATCGGTGACTTTATTTATGAGGTGAGACTAGGGTAGGGTAAATCACTGGTCAGTCTTTTATAAAAAAAATTACTTAAATAAAAAAGCCTGCTCCACTCCTGCGCCACTCAAAGAGGTAATTCAATTCAATTCAATTCAATTCAATTCAACATCTTTATTTCGGATAAATATCCATATCGGGTTAGTTACAGTAGGAACTTATATCTATGTTAGCTACACATTAATAAAAAGATAAAATAAAATTCAAATTCAAACACATCAAGTCAATACCTACAAAACAAAACGCGGTGTGACACAGATCACGGCTATTTTATATATCTTACTACTGTCCTGATCTGTGCCACCCAATGACACAGGATGGGACAGTTGTACCTATCTGCTATCACCTTCCATCAACGATGAAATATCCTTATGATCGCGTGGAACCCGTTCGTGTGAGCGTCCGCGAACATTCCTGAGGCACTGCACCATCTAGGAAGTCTCAACAGCATTCTGAAGGCGTTATTGTACTGGATGCGAAGGGCGTTATAAGCTCGTTTCGTATATCGAAACCACAGGCTGCTTGAGTAAAATGATTGTAAATAAACTTAGTTATTACGCGATTAAGTCCAGTTTAGTAAGAAGGACAGGACATTTCGTTACTTTCTGTTCATGAAGAACTATTGGAAAATAACAATTCCAGTGTTGAATTTTAACGTCCAAGGCGTATAATGCGTCCGATTGTCATATTACGAGGAATCCGAATAAAACAATCGGCTGTAACCGAGCTCAACCGGGTTAAACCGCTTTTAGAATGTTTCCAAATTGATAGCACTTTTGATGAGTTTTGTTATAACGTGGGAGAGATTGAGCATTGGCTATTTTTAGAAACTCTCACTTAATTGTCTGCCTTCCTTTGTATGATTATTCACCTGTCCGTTTGTTTGTCTATTGTCTAGGAATATCTGAGAAAACAAAAAAATTATGAAGTCCGAAAGCAACATTATTGCGATACCTATACCGAACGTAATTTACAGCAAAACATTTGGATGTGGGTGCCGCCTGATTTAGTAAACTACATAAAAACTGTTGTTTATATATATGATAATTTATAGAATATAAGTATAGAATAAATGGATTTTTTTAATTATTTTGATTTATAGGTGCCATGTCGGTATCCTATGAATGCTAAGAAACTTTCCGGAACTAGTTATCCCATTTCCCTATCAGTCACGAGTCCTTTAGGCTTTATTTTTTCCATAATACGAGGGAAATTAAATAACATAATTTTCGAGTTCCTACAACTATAAGTAACTAAAAAAAGTAACATTTTACATACTGCCTTCTAATAAGTGCTTATAATTATGATGATTAATAAGAAATAATATGTTCGAAGATAATATATGCTTCGTAAATAGCTAAATCAAATTGAACGTGGTTTACTTAGGTATTAAATGTAAATTTCATGTTTATCTGTAAACATCTCCCTCGAAACTATATCTACGCAAGAAGATGGAACAACATACTATACAGAACAACATATCTAATCTAAACGTATGTTTTTACACCCGCATTATTAGGATATTGCAAAAGAAAATATTAACGATGTCTTACCAATCATAATAATAAAAGTTAATATTTTGGAGCAACCATTCCACAAATTATGATTTGTTTTCAAGGTAACTTCATCTATAACCCGTTTCGACTTGACGTTTACTTTTGGGACACAATGCGTTCGTTTGAAAAGTAACAACATTCTAAAAGGGCTAATACGTGACCGCCACTTAAACATAAAAATCAATTGGTGTAAAACATCAAAAACCGGCGCGACAACTAGAAGAAAATTTCCCAACAACTTCTTCGAACAACTTTTTTAACAAATTTAAACAACGTTGAAGGTTTTCATTCCTATATAACCAATAGGAAGTATCCAGTAAAAAACAAATTACGAAACACCGGCCAGCCTTTTTCGGGAACCATTGGAGTTCACATTCTGAAAACATTTCTCGGAGGAACAACCGCGTTTCTTGGAACGTTTTCATTGCGTGCCACGGGAATGTGGAATGAGCTTCCCGTTGAGTTGTGACGCTGACACACATATGTGTAACATTTCATGAGCATAGCCGTGGCTGTAAAATAAAACATCAACTGGCAAAAAAAAAACAATTAAGAATGTCAGTTTTTTTTGGTATAGTCTGTTTCACCTAAAATTACGAAAATACACTTAACGTGGGATCTTACGACTTCTCTTTATTACTTTTCAAAGAGAAGTCATTAAAGTGACCGATGCGCGAAGTTTGGCACGTGTATTGTTTGTTCTAATGTGTATGCGTAAATATTTTATAATATTACCTGAAGATAACAATTAAACAATAAAATGTCGGTTATGTTTAGATTCAAGTAGTAGGTATCTACTTTTTGTTATTTTAAGTGGAACATACCATACTTAACTCTTCCAAATGATGAAACCTGCGTGCGTAGCATGGTTCCCATTTTATTGTTACGGAATATTGTTTTTTGTTTTACCTGACTTTAACACGACAAGACATTATACCTACAACATTTTACTAGAATAAATACAAGTCAAATAGGTAATAATGCAATTTGGTTTTAAATTTATGTAACAAATATTGCGATATCAATATGTAAACAAGGCGCCATGGCAGATTTAAAGCAGAAATAGTTAAATGAACAACTTTTCAATTCAATGTCAAGTAAAGTACAACCTAAATAATTTCAAAAAGTACGATGAATCCATTTTATTGACTAAGCAAGATATTTGAATAACAATGTCGATACGATCTCTGGATTCTCGTGCTGTGTTAAAAACTGATTTAAAAAAGTGAAAAAAACTCGATTCAGTTTTTAGGGTTCCAAAGCCAAAATGGCACTTTTCAACACAGTGGTTCGTTTGTGCCCTAATTTTTGTTCCAGTCATGTAAGACTGAGAGGCAACTGTGGAACCCTACACTGCGCGTGGTCCGACACGCACTTGGCCGATTGTTTTCTGTGTACCTGAAGTCAAAGCTTTATTCAATTCGATTAACTTTTAACTGCCTTAACTGGGTTTGGAAAGCTCAGCGCTTTCCCTGTATACAGGAGAGATTTAATATTTAGTACGGAGTGTCATTGCACCTGCTTTTGTACATATTAGTGGTAATCCAACGTAGGTATGATTAGGTTTAAAGTGAAAGCATATCTTGATGCGACACCGCAATTACAACGAACAATTTGTTCTGAGTAACAACGGGTTCAAGTTAATTAGAAACCAAATTGGACTTTGTGAAGTTTTGTTATAGAGTGATAGTTTTGAGTTTGATTTAATACAGACAAATTTCCTGTCCTCATTATATGATTCAGATAAAACCTTCACAACGCATCTAACGAAACGATGAGTTACAATATTATTAGTTTAAACTTCTTCTCCTGCACGTCAAGATTCTTCAAATAAGAGATGCCCAATGGGCAGCAGTGTGGGCAGCCTGACAGTCGCGTCTCTCAGGTCATGTACCCAGCAAGGGTGAGGGCATGCAGGGTATGCCACGAGACTCTTAACTGGCAATACTGAAGCGCTTTATCAATAACAACCGGCCGATTGACTTCTGGGCACCTGGTATTCTATCAGTGATATTTGACAGAAGGGTACTTTGTTCTCAGTTTCATGATGGCGTTTTTCAAGATCATCACAGGCCCATTAAAAGGCATCCTCCTCTTCCATGTCCATCTAAATTGAAACAGAGTTGAATTTGTGGTTTCGTTCGATTTTAAAACGATACAAATTCTACCTCTATTTCGTATCGTTGCCTCAAATTTCATTGGTAGTTTTCCTTGTATAGTGGATAGCTAGAGGATGGTTATCTGTCAAACATGACGCTGGAAAACCGTTTGTTAGCGCTTTACCTCATAAGCATAAATTACTTGTAGTTATTCACCCGATCGCATTTCACCTCGATCCTATAATTAATTATGGCGTTGTGTTCAATCGTATTTTTTTTGTCGCTATTATTTCTAGTCGCATTTCACCTCGATCGTGCATTTAACTATCGCGTTGAGTCTTTATCCTGTTTTTTTTTGTCGCTATTAGTTTTAGTTGCAATTCACATCGATCATGTATTAAATTTTCGCTTTGTATCCTAATCGTTTATTTTTGTATTAGACAATATCTTTACTCGCAAAGCACCTTTTTCGCTTAATTTTTTTATAGCTTGTAGACAACAGGCAGATTATGAATGGATGACATGACCTCATTGTGACCACTTGGAATGCTTAACTACTTCTGCTGCTGACTGTACATGCATGTTAGAAAGGGAGGCAAATATTGATATTGCAAATTGTAGCTACTTATATAAAAAGCGATCCAGGAGATAAACTACAACTGCGAAATGCGTTTAAAAAACAGAACTACATAGATATAGTGCTTAAGGCGCCGTGGGTTCAGCGAAGTCAAGCGAACAGAGTTTTTGAAACAATATAATGCGTCTGTTGTAACGGTTGGAATTTAGATGTGAAGTAAAAGACAACCGTCAACAAAAAAAACAATTTAATATATCCTTTAAAAAGTAGGTCGTGGCCAAGGTTCGTTAAGGGAAAATTGCCCGTCTGGTTCCACTGGTATTTACGGTACTCCCCTACGTGGCTGCGAGATGGTCGAGCAGGTCCAGGGGCGTAATCTCTATCACGGGGAGCGCCGTGGGCAGCCGGTGGTTGGTCGACGAGCAATCCGGGGGCCTAGGTCCTCAGGAAAGTGACCGCCATCCTTCAGCCGTAAAGTTGCACCCTGGAATCAACGTCGTCCACGTTTAGGGCCACGTAATAAAGTGCCGCCGATTATGAACCCCTGGTATGTCGCAGGCTAGCCGGAAAGGGAGCAACAGTAAGTAGCTGGTGGGTGTTCATCATCAGAACGGAGTTACAAGGAGAGATAGGAAAGGCAAACGCTATAGCAAAGCGGCCGAGATTCCAGATGCATGAGGTGCTGTTACTATAAATAATATTAATTTAACATGAAACTAAACTATAATTGATATAAACACAAGCTCGTGGTGCAAAATGTATGGGACGCCATCTTATAACGGTACTTTTGGCCGCCGCGCGCAGCGGTTACTTACATGCTTGCGAGCGATGACATAGGTAAATCTGCGAAATAAGTAGCTCAAAGCGAAGCGCAAACAGCCTAGAATAGCACGATAAAATAACTAGCACTCTTAAGACTAGGTAACGTTCAACACTTACCCTTACGGGGTGCAAAGCGATATGAGGACGCGACGATTCACTGTTTGTTTCGACGCACGAAATTCTCCGGCCTTTACTGCCAGATTTTTTCAAAACGTAATTACTGGTTTCAAGAGAAAAATAAGTACTTAAAATGTCTGCATGCGCGTGTGAAGACACAGTATTTGTGTACGCGGAAGCAGTAAGTGATGCGCCTCTCGGGACGCTCGGGCGAGAAATGAACCGTGGCGTAGCTGCAGTGGAATATTCCGTCGGCCGTGCAAAATGCTGACCACGCGTTACTAGGCGCGAAGCGCATAGAGTATCGTTGCGGTCAGAGTGTTTGTTCGAACTAAAAAACTAATGTTTTTCTTAATTTATTTAATATTAATTCTTCTTTTTTTTTTTTTTATTTAATTAAGTAAGTAAGTTAGTTAAGCGTTATTTTGATAGTTTTAAGTTATAATTAAAATAATTATTTTTTAAGTATAAATCAATCAATGTAAATATGTATAAATGTACGTGCAACGTTACACTGTTTATAATAATTTGGTTAAGAAAAAATACGTTTACTAATCTCGAGGCTTTTCTGCAGGGAGATCAGTGTTTAGAAACATGATTAAGCAATTTTCGCTCGATAAAAAAAAATCGCCAACATACCTCTAATTACACTCTTTAAAACGATATTACATTTTTTTTAAACTTGCTACTTACATGAAACTTGCATCAAAAATTGCGTATTTGTATTTTAGATGGTAATCAGTGAATACATTTTTTTTAAATAATTCCAATCAAAAATAATAATTCGAAAACATCGATAACCGTGATCCTACTTGTGCCCGACTACCGGCCGCCGCCCGCTCAGTGCTCAGCGAGCTGCGTTCGGGGACGGACCTGTGTCGCGCGACTCGTGCTCCCGAATCCGTACGGCCAAGTGCATTTCTTGCAAAAAATATACCCTGCGTGCTCCCTATAATAGGGAATAAAACTAAAAAAAGGAGAAGGAGTCATGTTATGAATTGCAGAGCGATTGCCCGAAGAACAAATGCGAAACGGTAGCACTGCAATCACAGATAAATAATAAATGCAGTAGTGTAGGTGCCTACTGCCTACTTAGTGGCTGTGTGACGCTTATATGAATAGTGTTTTTTCTTGTTAAATAAATAAGTAGGCACTGTAAATATCATATCAAATTATTCATTTCTGAATGTAACCATTCTCTTTAAATTTTTTTTTAGGTTGTTGGTCCGCAACAAAGAAAATAACGAAACCGTGTTCCCATCGAATGAGTACGTGATAATTATTTTAGTCTAATCAGAGAGACTACCGCGAAGCGAAAACGAACTTCGTACAAGTATCTCCCTCTCTGTCGCTCGAACTAGCAAGTGCGACAGAGACGGAGATACACGAACGAAGTTCGTTTTCGCTTCGCGGTAGGCCCTCAGTACGTGAGCATGGCGCAACCGAAACACGTGTGACAGTCACACTCTCAACAGAGAGGAGAGGAGTGGAGTGAAGTAGAGAGGAGTGGAGTGAAGTAGAGAGGAGTGGAGTGAAGTAGAGAGGAGTGGAGATGAGAGGAATTAGTTCAGCGAAGAGGAGAGGGGCGGGGAAAATGGAGCGAAGGGGAGTAGATTGGAGAGGACTGGTGTGGGAAAGAGAGGAGAATAATGGAGTGCTACATGGGGAGGAACGGCTTGTCCGATTTGGATGAAATTTTGTTTACAATATATTTGAGTGGGTCCATGGATGGTTTATAAGGCCCGATAGATGGCGTCGTGATCACAATTGAAATGACGAATGGTTGGACCGATTTTTATGAAACTATGTGTTTAGGTATTTAAGTGGGTCCCTGGATGGTTTGGAAAACAAACAGTTGGACCCGGTAGATGGCGCTGTGATCGCGATATCTTGAAAAACCGGATTTGCTGAACATGTGACAACACTGTATATTTTAGTGGGTTCAGGGGATGGTTTGATCGAGGGAGACGAAGAGAGAGAGAGAGATGGTATTTGTCTGTCTTATATGGCGAGAGAGGAGAAGAGAGATAGTGTGTAACGAAATCTTAAATGTTTATGAAGCAGAAACGTCCGCTATCGAAATTCCAAATTTCGATCATAGTGGAAAATTGAAAAATTATTCGCCACGAGCGGGATTTGAACCCACAACCTCTGGAATCCGTCCATCGCTCTCCCAATTGAGCTACCGTGGGTCCGCTAATGGTGACGAATCTTTCAATCCCTTCCACTATTGTATTTACACCTTAGGGAGGCTCGTAGCGACATACCGCGATGTTATTACAACTTCTGAAACGGCACCAACGTCTCAAGTTACATTGAAGACGAAGGGGAAAATCAACCCATGGAAGTGATTTATATTAAGCGAGATGATGCGATTTGGAGTGAAAAAATGGAGAAAAAACTTGTGGAATTTTATATTGGTCATTTATTGCCAGAATTAGTTGACTCGCGGCAAGCGCGAGGAATGCCAATTAGAGGAGCGTCTCCTAATCGATCGACATTAAAATAATTTATTTTATTAAACAAAATAGTAGACACTTACACACACACACACACTCTTTCTCACACACACATACACACACACACATACGCACACACGCACACACGCACGCACGCACGCACGCACACAAACTCACGCACGAGCACACAACAGATAATATCCTGTACTGGGTAATACCAGCTGCTGTTCTTATTGACTGTTATTCATGCTTCTTAAACATTTGTCGATGAAGAAGGTCTGACAAACAAGTTTTCACCTCACCGGCTCGAAAAGGCTTGCTTTCTCGCTCAAAATCTGCGCCCAAAAGTCCATTTTATCCGCTAGCGTGGAAAGAGTTTTTGAATTTGGAACGTGACGGTCAATCTCGAGATCCAACTTTTTTCTATACAGAATGAGAGGTGCGTTCAGAAACTGATGGTGTTATGCCAATAATTAATTGTTATTATTTTGATAAAACTAAATGAATAATACTTATTCTTTCTTAATTAAGTAGGTACATACGAAATATTAATATTTAGACTGATTTATAAGGATAAAATACGAAAAAATAATTTTAAAATGTAGTTTTATGTTTCAAAAAATTTCGCTTCTTCCAAATTTGGAACGCACCGTTTGAATAGGTACTTACTTTAAGAAAAAACTCAACCTACATTTAATTTTGTTTTGTACTAAAGCCACAGACAGTAAAACCAAAATAATGGTGGTTATTTATAGATTTTAGTGCAGAAGATATACAGCTATTAGCTTATAGCTAAAAGCATAAGCGAATTTGAGCCTTAGTTTACCCGTGAGTACCCAACAATATTTTGACTTTTTAGTGTAGGTAAGCGTGGGGTTTATTTAAAGATGCAAATTAAATATATATGTAACATTTAATAATTATAAAATGCTAGATCTTGATGAGATGTAAACAAACCTTTATTGAAAATGAGTATAAGACCCAAATTACTTCCATTACATTTACCTACAATTTTCCTCGCGGTGGTGAGGTGAAAAGTTGTGTGTTGCGCTCGGCAGCAAAATTGTTTGGCGTCTCGTGCCTTGAAAGCCTCGCTATGCTCAGGATTGTACTTTTGAACCATTCGCTTCGCTCATGGTTCAATTTTACAATCCTTCGCTAACTCGGCTTTCAATACAAGCACTTGCGCCAAACAACAACTTTGCAGCCTTGCATAACAAATAACTATTTTATTTATTTATACTAAATGTTCTTCGCTAAAATTAGTAGGTACCTACCCTAGCAAAGTACTCATAAAACTTTACTTTCAAATAAATTGTGAGTATCCCAGTTGAAATTCGTCCTCTTTTCTCAACTCCACTCTACTCCTCTCCTCTCCTCTTCACTTAACTCCTTTCCTCACCACTCTACTCGACTTCTCTCTTTTTTCTCTCCTTTTTTAAACCCACCGGTTCGTTTGGTTAGTTTGGCGAATTTACCGGGTGTAATACCGTCAGCGCCCATCGCTATTTTATTATACCTACAGGCTTGAGGTCCCGGGTTCGAATCCCGGTAAGGGCATTTATTTGTGTGATGAGCATGAATATTTGTTCCTGAGTCATGGATGTTTTCTATGTATTTAAGTATTTATTTATCTATTTAAGTATGTATATCGTCGTCTAGTACCCATAGTACAAGCTTTGCTTAGTTTGGGTCTAGATCGATTTGTGTAAGATTGTCCCCCCAAATATTTATTTATTTTATTTTATTTAGGGTAAGTCCGGGGTAGTCGGCCATAGTTTTTTTGGAACACTGTTAAAATAAATGCTTACATATCACGAATACATATTTGCTTTTTTATTAAACTTTGGTTAATTAACTTTGGATTATTAAACAAAAAAAGTATAATATCTATATAAATTACATCGAAAAAAACCCTTCGAAAAAAAGACACGATTGGCCATCTCTCCCAATGTGTGATGACCATACCTTTACAGGAAAGATGGCCATAACTTAACTCTCTCAGTTAGTATGTTTTTCGTTTTTTTTTTATACTTAAGCACGTGTCCTCGAACTCGGTGCAATTCTTATGTAGCCAAAACTACACTGAAACCAGTCTTCGAAGAAAATAACTTCTAATAGGTAATTATCCCCACAGCCGTGGCAGTTTCTTCCGTTTACAAACCGAGCTGGCAGTTTTGGATATTTTTTGCTGCTTAGGTTTCCTGGATTGTTTTATATACTCTTCTTTGACACACACACATTCAGCATCATATCATATGGCATACCGACTAAAACTAGCCAGTGGCCATCTCTCCTTTTCTTGCGGGAGAGATGACCACACCTAATTTAAAAACAAGTCATGACATGACTTGCCAAAGTCTGACCTTAGAACAATGAGACACTCATATACTTTGCAGCAAATACACGAAAACAGCATTATTTTGAGAAACTAACATCATCACCTGGTAAAACATGACCTCTCCAAAAAATATTGACACTAGTCTAAATAATCAAAGACGATTTTACTTACTTTGTGTTTTTTTTCGCCTAATTGTTAATTGCACCCGTGCTCTTAGGCACAAAGCGAAGCGAAATAAACAAAAAGTCGCGAAATCAAGCCACTGGTTCCATGAAATATTTCGATGGGCCATATCCCCCTTATGGCCATCTACCCCGGAATTACCCTACTTTATTTTTTAATACACACATGGTTGCCAACTGGCAACCCATTTACTTTCCGGTCTGTGACGTTACTACAATTTTTGCTTTAGTTCTAAAAACCGCGGTAGTGCGCGTCTAAACTAGAATATGAATTAGCCGCTTCGTTGCGGTACTGTTTACTCTGTACTGTGTGTTTCCACTATGCGCGACGGCGGGAGACGTGCGGGCGGAGCATCCCCGCGCGCGCGGGGGGCGCACCCCCTGAGACGATATTTTTCGCTGAACCTACGGCGCCTTAAGGGAATAATCTCTATCGAAAGTAATTATGTGCCCAGGATGACAAGCAAAAGTGGGTAATGAACTGAGTTTTCATGCTTCAAATGTCAATTCTACAAAACAAAAATAGAGTATATTCCAAGATATAGGTACTTACTCTATTTTTGTTTTTGTTTGGAGTATACTCTATAGAAGTTCAGCAACTAACCTCAGATTATGTACCTTTTCTAGTTTGATCAAATCCGGTATAAAACACTAAGCTGATTTAGACTCGGTTTGGAGACCGATGGCATCCTAGAAAGGGATATAAGTCGGATGCTTATCCCTTAGAGTATCCCTGTTGTAGAACTTTTGCAAGTTCGTATGGGAATGCAATGCGAGCTACGCGGACACAGTCGCGGGAAAAAGTTAGTTCATTGTTTCGTCGAAATAGTAATTTGTGGATGTACTAACAATGTCTAAATAGATAGGGGTAATCACTCGGCTAGTCACGTAAAATGGATTTCGATATCTTATCGTTTCATTAATTATCTGAAAAATTGGTAGTGTTAAATATTTTCTCTATGAATTCATATAAATAAATTGTATTTCCACCACATATTACGTTGACGTAAAGTGACCGCCATAGAATAGAGAAACAGAAATATTCGGCACAGACAGAATATGGCGTTAAGTAATAACGCTTTACAAACAAATATTTATCGCGGTGAAATGCGACTAAAGTAAAAAAACCGGCCAAGTACGAGTCAGACTCGCGCACCGAGGGTTCCGTACTACAAATCTATAACAAGCAAAAGTTGTTGTATGTTTATTACTAAATGATAAATGAAAATGGAATCCGTAACATTACAATGTGGAAAGCTGAGGGAGCATAAATTTAAACAGGGTCACTTTATCAATTTAGTAATCATCCTTTAGGCCTTGATTTATTCCTTGCGAGTAGTTGCGAACGCCAAAATAAGCGGATTACTTATATTGCTGTTTCTTTTTATTGCGTTGATATAAAACTGAGTTCACGGGAAAGTACCTTTAGGTTTTGATACCCTTTTTCAGTTTTAAATTATGCGACTTATATTGCTATTTCTTATGATTGCGTGGACTTGTAAAACTTTCGTTTTGCTACAGCTGAAAGGTATTATAGACATGAGTATTTGATATGAATTTCAATTTAATACCTCTAGACGTGTTTACGAGGAAAAACGTAGTTAGTTTAAAATTTCAAAAAATGTTTTTTGTATGAGTTTCAAGTTTCTGTGTAAACGGGAAGTACCCTTTAGGTTTTGAGTTTCTTGCGGGTACTCCGTTTCAAACTATACGACTTAATTTCTATTTCTTTTGATTGCGTTGACACACAAGTTTGGTTTTGCTACATCTGAAAGGTCCTATAGCCCTGAGTATTTGACATGAATTTCAATTTAATACCTCTACGCATTTACGAGGAAAAAGATAGTAAGTTTAAAATTTCAAAAAATGATTTTTGTATGATTTTAATACAAATGTCTTCTTTTCGTAATTTTTCCTTTGTCTGTGCTATATGAAGTTTCTTCGTGCCAAGTTTCAAGTTTCTGAGATAACGGGAAGTACCCTTTAGGTTTTGAGTTTGTTGTGAGTACTCAGTTTCAAAATATGCGACTTAAATTGCAATTTCTTTTGATTGCGTTGACATAAAAGTTTGGTTTTGCTACATCTGAAAGGTCCTATAGCTCTGAGTATTTGACATGAATTTCAATTCAATACCTCCACACGTTAACGAGGAAAAAGGTGTTAAGTTTAAAATTTAAAAAAGCATTTTTTGTATGATTTTACTAAAAATGTCTACATTTCGTAATTTTTCCTTTGTCTGTGCTATATGAAATTTCTTCGTGCCAAGTTTCAAGTTTCTGAGTTAACGGGAAGTACCCTTTAGGTTTTGAGTTTGTTGTGAGTACTCAGTTTCAAAATATGCGACTTAAATTGCAATTTCTTTTGATTGCGTTGACATAAAAGTTTGGTTTTGCTACATCTGAAAGGTCCTATAGCTCTGAGTATTTGACATGAATTTCAATTCAATACCTCCACACGTTAACGAGGAAAAAGGTGTTAAGTTTAAAATTTAAAAAAGCATTTTTTGTATGATTTTACTAAAAATGTCTACATTTCGTAATTTTTCCTTTGTCTGTGATATATGACGTTGCTTCATGCCAAATTTCAAGTTTCTGAGTTCGCGGGAAGTACCCCGTAGGTTTTGCGAGTGTCGAAAAACTCAAAAATTTGCAGCATAAACGATTGTATCTTTTGATTGCGTTGGCTTTTAAGTTTGATTTTTTCACAGCTTCAAGGGACAATAGTCTTGAGTATTTTATATAAATTTCAGCTTGATACCTCCACTCGTTCCTGAGAAAAAGGGTCTTGACAGACAGACAGACAGACAGACAGACAGACAGACAGACAGACAGACGGACAACAAAGTGATCCTATAAGGGTTCCGTTTTTTCCTTTTGAGGTACGGAACCCTAAAAACTACGTGAAAAGTAAATAGCCTATGAATTTTATACACCGTTGTGACTGGCGACAAGACATTTTACTACAATAAAAAAATCTGTTCAGAAATTTTTAGATCGCGACGAATCGCGATCCGGTGAATAACTACAAGTAATTTATGCTTATGAGGTAAAGGACTAACAAACGACTAAAACTCAGCCCAGAAATGAATATTGTTTATATAACCATCTTTTCTTTGATAAAGTAAATTGTGTTTTCCGAATCGTAATAACATAGCCACCACCACACACAAGCATCACAAAAAAGACGTATAATAAAAACACGTGAATCAGATTTTTGACGTAGATGGAATAAATGAAATCCCCCTTTAGAATAATACTTGTTGTATAAACAAAGGTGGAGCAATGTGCATGTGAATGAGGAGGGACGTGTCGCGAGGGACGCCACAGGTTGCCGGGGTATAGAATGCGGGCTAACTTTGTACCATTATTTAGTATAGTCATAGTAGCTGTGATATAATATGACAAAACAAAGCAAGCAGATTTGCAAAATGCAGGTTATTAAAGCACTGTCTCTTAAATAAGCCTGTTTAAATATTAGGACTTTAAATAGTATGTGAAAAATATTCTTGATGAACACAGGTTGTTTCTTTTGTGTAGAACGAATTTTACAATTTTTTTCATGTTTTATGCTTAAACACAGGCATCTAAAAGTAGACAGAACGTAGAAAAAAAATAGTGCAAAATTTATTTAAAATGTTGATGGGCTACATGTAGGTATTTATAATTATAAACAACCGTATCTATCTGTATATTAGATACTGAAAATATAAACGCTACTAAAATGCCGTTATTAATTTATGTACTTATTCATTTATTTAGATATGTTATTATGTACTTAAATGAATGCGATTTGATAGACATAAGGATACTGTTTTTGAATAACCTCCCAGCAGTGAGTTCTGCGCATTCAATCCGTGAATAAAGTATAAACGAGGCACTTTTACAAAAATACCCACACAATAGCTTTCTCAAGAGTTATGACAACACAATAGTTGCGCACAAAACAGCGTAACTGTATCTATACCAGCAAAACATTTACATCAGAAATGAAAATCTAAAATTGAAACGGACTTTTATTCGCGAGGGGATTTTCTCATACTAATATTACGGTTTTTTTTTAATAGAACGGTTACACTCGTGAGACGAGTTCTTTTGTGGTACATCACTCTAAAAAGGAAGCTGACAATATAAATATTGATAACCGTTAACCGTTAACTCGTGATAAAAATTGCGTTAACCAGTCTCACTAGTATTGTAAAACTTTTGCACAAAATTTCAACTCGATTGCACTTCAGGAAGTTGGTCTAATTTTACCATCAGCATTATATTTAAGGGGATGCCTTAATTCGAGTCAACCACACCCCTTAGACAGAGACACGCTTATACCTTCCGCGCACGAGAAAAAGAGATGCAACACTCTTCGGGAATAGCTTTTTGGACAAATTTATTTAAAAATTTATTCTATATTTCATTAAGTGAGATTTTAGATGAGTTTAAATACTATACTATCAACTTGATTGTGTCGTAAAATAATGTATTGTTTGAGTAGGCTGAGGAAAAAAAAAGGACCCTACTTTGAATTTATTTTCTATCGAGGATATTTTAGCCAATCATGTATCGGTTAAATCAGATAAACAATCATATAGTCAAGAATCATAAATCTGAAAATCAGATCTTATTGTCATAGCTTGAGCTCGATCTAATGTACGAACTTCCGGTCTCCGCCCCACTGCCTGCTGGCGTCTAATCCGCGGACTTAGAGCTAGGATTTTGTCAGTGGAGTCTTTCCAGCTATTTTGCGGTATTTCATAACTCATAGATCGCAGGGAAATTGGGGTCCACAATTACACCAGGCTCTTGTATAGAAGGGTTCGATCTCCCAAGACGGGTCTGGTATAATATTAACCGACTCCGTACTGGCCACGGTCACTGCGCTCGTACAAACACCGTGTTGCGGATGGGTGGAATCCTCAACTTCCTCCTGCGGTGCCGAAGAACAAACGATTCGACAAGTAATCGAGAATTGCCCCATAAAGGCCGAGCCACACCGGCTGCGTGTGCAGCACGTATGCGTCGACGTCAGCGTAGACGTGCACAGCACCCCTGTCACACCGGGTGACGCGCTCGTCTACGCGTGTGTCTACGGCGTACCTGCTGCAGAGAGCTGCACACGCAACGCGTGCGCACGCTGCAGCTCCGCGGTGTACCAGCCGCGATTTGCATTCCATTACTTATAATATTAGCATCATGTTCGATAGCAGTTAGTCTGACGAAGAAGAAGCACTGTTCTTACTGTTATTTAACGATACTCCTGCGACATCCAAAAGGGTTTGGGTTTATAAAATTGACGGAAGAAGAGGAGAACACAGTGAATAACACAACTTATAATATGTCGTGAACTTGAATCACTCGAAGATATTTGATGTTTTTGTATTTCCACATGTCAAGAGATTCTTTTGAAGTTGGTCTCGTATGTTAATCTAGAGTAAAATTATTTGAAAACACTACAAGATTTTAACATACAAGCTTGGACTCCGGATTCATCACAGACTAGATACTCGTAATGATTGATGCACCGATTTCATCCCATATAATTTTTTTGTATGCCACTTTTTTGTAGTCTTTGTGTCTACCTAACGTTATAAATACACTCATATTGTCGAACAACATCAATTAGTTTTCCTTTGGTCTCTATATTAATGATGGAAACCATCACGCGTACCAGCGAATTTGTAAATAAATACAAGATAGCTGCGCGTACACACGCGCAGCACCGAGCTGCGCGTGTCCGAACCGGTCCGGTGTGTCATCTCATAGGGAACGTCGACCAATAAAACGTCATCACTGCACGCAGCGAAGCGACGTTGCCGCTCCGCTCCGTGTACGCATGCACGCAGCACGCAGCCTGTTTGTCTGCCTGGAGCTGCGCTGCGTGCGCACGCGTTGCGTGTGCGTGCACGTCAACGCACACGCATCCGGTGTGTCATGTCGTATGGGGATTCATATATTACAACGCAGTGGTGTACGTGCTGCACACGCACACGTGCTGCACACGCAGTCGGTGTGACTCGGCCTTAAGGCTTTCTTATTCGAGTAAAGCTACATACGCGACACAATATATCCGCTAGTCGGCGCAACGTTATCGTAATTCTCCCCAGTGACGCACACCATTACATTTCACGTACACTATCTCACTTTAATGAGACAGGTCACTGACCTAGGATTGATTATTTTGTTGGTGACATTAAGAATTTAAACCAGTCACCAACCTCCTTAGAGAAACTGAAATTGTCAAAACATCTTACTGGAAAATGACAGAGACCTGTTGACATTTCGTATTTTATTCCAAGCAAGATTCCAAGTATGTTCCTTAGATACATTTCGGTAGGTGATATACAATTAAAAAGGCAATAGTACCTACGTTAGATTGACAACGTTATAGTAACTCTATGTGTTTTACTCTAAGGTGCAAAATCGCATGAATATAAGCAGGAGAACATTGATGAAATTTTCCTATGATTTTGCCAACTTCTACCGAAAATACGGATCTTCCTATCGTATAACTTAATTTCAAGAGAATCCAAGAAAAATGCAACTGATTTCAATAAATCACATTCCCCAAATAAAAATGTTAATGACTTTAGAATTTAACTTGCACAAGTGTGCGCTGTCTTTTACAACCCGACCATCCACGGTCCTACAAAATTAATTGCTACACCACATCATCATCATTATCACCACCACCACGCATGTGCATAAAACTGACCCCATATATCACCCCACCCCGCATATGCTACCTTCGTTAGAAAATTCTAATTTATTACGGAATCTAAAGAAGTGTCATAAAATATACCTACAGGATGTGTGTAAGATCGGCGATGAGAAATGGAATTGTGATATCCGAACAAATATATACCTTTATTTTTAAATATTTTGGTATTTCTTAGCTTCCAAGTAGGGATGCAACGATACCGATGCCGATAATCGTAAACCGCGGGTTATCGTTATTTTTGACGATCATCGGTATCGTAAAAAGTATTACGATTAATAACGATTCTTAAAACTAGTTCATTTTCAAATTATTGGAGAAAAAATACTGTATTTTCTAACTTGAAAATTTGGCCATAAGTATTTGTCCATCAAACCAGCTGCTACTGTAGATTCAAAAAGATTGTTTTCCACAGCTGGTTTACTCCATACGGATATATGAAATAGACTTAAATCTGATAATTTAAAAATTATATGTTTTCTTAATAAGAATTTCTAAGAAATTGATTTTAATTATGACATTTAGGTGGTAAACTGTCTAAAATTTAAATAAATGTTGATTTTACTCAATTGTCTTGTTTTATTAGACGTAAATTAAAAAATCGTAATGCATTCGTTATCGTATTCGCTATTACGATGCATTCGTCATTCGTATCGGTATCGTAATAGACATATCGTTGCAACCCTACTTCCAAGGTTGGGCTATTTTAATAAAAGATACCGATTTCGTCCATATCTTTGCACTTATTTCATTTAAATGTATGAAGATTACGTCACTTCATGCAGATTCTGAAAAAAAAGCAAGTTGTGCTCTCAAATGCAACCAAATACGTTTGTAACACTACACAATAAAACAACATTAAAACCTTTATTTACATATTGTTAAAGACTAATACTTAAGTTTTCACTAACGTTATAAACATGCAATATGTGTATTTTTGTTCCAAACATACCCACACTTCTGCAGGTCGATCGCGTAATGCATTGTACGCGCGTCAGGTTGTCACTTTAAATGACAGTTAAGGCGCCGTAGGTTCATGGTCTTCTCTCCCTCTCACTGAGCATAAGCGTGAGCGAGATGGAAGTGCGTGCTCGGAAGCGCGGAAATCATGTTTTTTAATTTTTATTTTTTTTCTGTTTAAATAAATAAAAAAGTAAACACTGATTTCTCTCAAACATGATATTGCCGATTTTTAGAAGCCATTTTATTATTTTTAGCTTTTGTGCATAATTTGTAACAAATATTTTAAGTGTATTTTAGACCCTTTTAGACCTATGTTCGTGATTTTTTTCTATCGAGCGAAAATTGCTTAATCATGTTTCTAAACACTGATTTCCCTGCAGAAAAGCCTCAAGATTACTATTCGTATTTTTTTTAAACCATATTATTATAAACAGACGCATTATATTGTTTCAAAAACTCTGTTCGTTTAACTTCGCTGAACCTACGGCGCCTTAAGTGATGATTTCTTAAACGGATGATTTATTTTACTTGAATATTTACACACACTATAACTATATTAAGTTATCAATACAATTTGATAAGAAAACAGTTCTTACCTTAAATAGCTTTCGAATGTAAAGATATGTTTTTTCAACTTTCAACATGCGAACACATCTTTACCGCCCTCAATGCCGAACCGTACTATACTCGTATACTGACTGCCAATATGGCGACGTTTCAGCCACCGTCTTTGTGAGAGTGTCCTTTGATCTGGCAACGGCGCCGATCGATAGCGCGAAAAATGTTCAAAAACTATTTGACTCATAATTAAAACCCTTCCTTTGGTTTTACCTCAGTCGCGTAAGAAAAAAGTATAATAAATAATGGTTTAAAATAAACAAACATCCTGTATATATGACATCGTATCGGATATTATACCGGAGCTTCAATCCGCAATTAATTTGACGTTTTGGATCTGTAGGTATTGAAATCGTGTTGGTGCACTCGCTCATCCAATAACATAACGTGTGAGAGCTCGATGCACTTAATAAACAGATATAATACGGGGCACGGAGCCGCAGATGGACAGACGAACATGGTGACACTAGGATTCTTTGTTGACTATGGTACCCGTATAGTATATATTTGTTGTCTCTCTGTCAATCTGCGAATATCCTTTTCGTCAGGAATGCGTACACGTATCAAGTTGAATTAAAAATCAAATACAAGTCTGCAATCCCTTAAAGCTGTGTAAATTCAAACAGTGATACGAAGTTATAAGATAGAGCGAGATAGGCATAGAATTTTGTACCACGCCGTGCTTTCGACACACATAAAATAGTCCATCCACAGTATATAACCAGTATATAACCAGTATATTAGAGAATTCCTTAGCCTCAGAGTAAATAAAATGAAACAATTACTTACCTTATCATATTATACTTATACGAAAAGTATACACAGTACATAGGTACTTACGTAACTGCCTTCAAGTAAATTACACCTTATAATGGCACATTTAAATTCGAGAATAAAATAGCTTTATTTTTTGGTTTATGAGTTATCAATGTTATCATAGGTAACAAAATATTAAACAGATGTATACAGTTTTAAGTGATTGTTGGGGTCTTCAATTCACTTTCAGTTTAAAAAACATCCAGAGGTTGAAGTGTGCTGTAGCTAGATTAGTATTTTGAAAATTGGTACACAATACTGGTCGCGTTGTTCACAATTTGTTCAATAGCATCCTGACGGGGCCGGCTATACTATGTCATCGATAGTTTTTGCAGCAGCAGAAGTATTAGCGGGAGACCAGTGGAACGTCCAATTGTAGAGGATTACGAGTTGATCTAATTATTGTGACTATGTCTTTCTCGATTAGGATCCAAGTCGTTGGCATTGCAGCACTGCACTTCACAGGGTGGCGTAAACATAATGGCAGGATGACAATTACAGCATCATAAATGGCAAAATCTGCATTTCTCGTAGGTACAAGATACGGTGGTCCTTGTACTTCATAATATTTATTTAGAATATTAGCTTTGCAAAATCAATAATTGCGTAAGACAACATGACATATATGTCAAATGTCAGACGTACTAAAATATGTCACGATAAATCTATCACAAATACACACACATACGCCTATACGGCGTAAAAGACAATGTGGCCTGTGTAATAAAAAAATACTCGCCATACTAAAGAAACTAATTGAAACTTTTTACATTAAGAAAGGGCTCGAAGAAGAAAAATGTGGAAAATTGCGTTTTAATGGCATGTTTTTTGAACTTTTATATTATTGCGTTTGTAAAAATACCATATCATCTAGTTTGAGTGCTTATCCAACCACGTCACATCTTATATTTTTTCCCTAAAATCATATTATTATCTGGTGGCTGGTATTAAATTTGCGAAAATCACGGTTGTCAAAATGAAAAAATCGCTACAGACGTCCGTCCAGCCCGAGGCCGCGCGGCCATCTGCTTACTAAAACGAGACGCGCAGGTCACTTTCCCAGATAAATTGTGTATAGAAAAATTTAAAGCCATTTTTAAAGAAAGTGTCCGTAAAAAGATCTTCTTTACATCATTGCCTATTTTATGGCATTATTCACTTGAGTCAATTTTGCGCCCACTTTATGTATGACTCGAAATAAGATCCGAATATTCCCTTTTTTCTTGGCATGATATGATCGAGCGAAGTTTAAAATTTCGTATTTTGGTCCGTAAAAGTAACAAGGGCGATTATTAAACTATAACATATCTCAATATCTCATCATTAAACTCAAGATTTCATTGTTTATTATTGAATGTAAAATAGCTCGATTTCGGATATCGTGCCCTTAATGCGCCACGCCAACGGACCTCCAGGCCCCTATTTCACCAACCTGACACTGACAATTCACCATACATTGCTTGTTCTAGAAGTTAAGGTGGTTGCTAGGTTACTTGTGGAATCAGCAATGTACGGATAATTGTCGTTGTCAGGTGACAATTGTCAATTTGGTGAAATAAGGGCCAGAACACCTTATCACCTTATAACCCATCAAGTGGCTGAGAGGGAGACTGTATACTATAGTTGTACCTACTTATTATGCTTCTGTTTACAATACCATACTCAATCGTATTAAATAGTATAAAGTCGTATTATAAATAAATTACATAACTACAATTTAGGGAAGTTAGTAAGTGTAGTGTGATGGTCATTTGCCTTCCACACCGCAGTTATATGATTCGAATTTGTATTTGCACAATGATACCTGACCAAGAGCTCTACCAGAATGACTCTCCTGTGGGTACTAGTGCTACTGTTGCCTTGCATCTGGCTCCGTATCATGGTCGGCCTTATCACGCGATAAGTGAAAATATAGAGCGTCTGTCACTGGCGGGTGTGTAATGATTGGTATAACTTTTGATATATTTTCATTGGATATAACAACATTTAATATAATTTCATTAGATATAATCACTCAAGGGCCATAATAAACTTTATGTATAACAACAATCAGTATAATTTCATGGCGTATAATGTTCAAATAGTATAATACATTTTTAATATAACGTTAAATGGATATAATGTATATTGGATATAAGTATTAGTGGTATAATGTTTTGTATGATATAATTTTTGTTTTCACACACACGTTAATTATTTTAACCTAACCTAAATCTAACCTGATCGCCAGCGTGTCGACGTCACCCCGCTTCGCGGGGTGCCTATTTCCGCTCTAAGGGACACAAGCTAACCCTAACCTAACCTACAAATAATACCAGTTTTACACTTATCAGTGGCTATTATACTGTTGTATGGCAGTGGTTTCTCGTCGTCGTACCTACACCAACCTGCCTTAGAGTAAAATAGGTAAGAAATGATAGTAGTAAACATTCCAGATTATGCCAATAGTACATTATACCAACTGAGTTTTATATCGAACAAAGTTATATCCCAAGTACATTATACGTTATGAATGTTAGATGAATAGTTGTTATATTACAAGTTCATTATATCTGTTGATAATTATATTACATGACAATATACCAAATGTTGTTATATCAAAAGTGCATTATATCCTTTAATCGTTATATCCAGTGAAAATATATCAAAAAAAATTATATCGATCGTTACGCACCCGTCACTGACTGACACCGTTCGATAGAACGAGACCGACGCTCTATCTTGTCACTTATCGCGCGATAAGGCCGACCATGATACGGGGCCAGATGTTTGCGTAGCTAATTGGCCATGTCAGTGAATTATTACCGGAAATAGCAACTTTTGAAATGTAGGCAAATGTTCGGAACCGTTACATTTCCTGTCGGTAATCTGGGTGGAATGGGGGGTGAAAGTTTGTATGAAGCTATGATAAACACGAGTTTGACGCGGACAGAGTCTCGGGCAGAAGCTAGTCTAAATATATCCGATACGTTCCAAATCTCCAGGACAATAATATAACCGTGACAGCAAGACAACAGCAAGAGGATTCCCCGTCCGCCCTGTCACCACACGCACTAGCGTCAGATGCACGTTTGTCATCTAAATACGCCATTGAGGTCAGTTCCAAAAAGGCACATCATCCAAAGCGCTGTTTTATAAAAATAAACTTTATCCCTAACTTATTCAAACGATAATTCCATGACACGATTGGTGGTTTCACAATAATAGTCGATGCGCTGAAAATCACGTATAATTGCATAATTGCGATATTATTACGCCCGCTATTCGTTTTGTTGTAACTAACATATTTTTGCACACGTTTCGACGATAAATAATTTCAATTTCCACCATAAATTGTAATAAGTAGGGATAATAAGTAGGGGTAATATATAATAGGCGTTAATATTAATTTTGCTAAAGTAGGTCAAAGCTCCGTTGTCTTAAACCATCGGTAATCGTTAGTTAGGTTATAAATAAATAAATAAATAAATAAATAAATATTTGCGGACAATCTTACACAAATCGACCTAGCCCCAAACTAAGCAAAGCTTGTACTATGGGTGCTAGACGACGATAAACATACTTATATAGATAAATACATACTTAAATACATAGAAAACATCCATGACTCAGGAACAAATATTCGTGCTCATCACACAAATAAATGCCCTTACCGGGATTCGAACCCAGGACCTCTAGCTTCGCAGGCAGGGTCACTACCAACTAGGCTAAAGCGGTCGTCGTAGGTTAAAATGAGAAATTCTCTATGACTTGTCAGGTGCTGGCACCGTTTATTAATTATTACTAGCTTCTGCCCTCTTCTTCGTCCGCGTGAAACTCGTTTATATCCCAGATCCATAAAAACTTTCTCCCTCTTAAAGGAGGATTCCCGGGATAAAAAAGTATTATATATATTATATATGGGTACCCAAAATATACCTAGGTTTATGTATACCAAAATTACCTAATCTACACATCTTTTTAGCCGTTTTTGCGTGATTGAGTAACAATAATCTAACACCCCAAACATCTAAACTATCGCATTTATAATTTTAGTAGGAGTAGTAGGATTTATTTATTTTAACGCTTACCGATCAGTAAAGTGGGATGTACATCTGAGGTACTGTGTTACTAACTACTCAACGTAAATATGTATTTAGGTACAGACGTAACTAACTACATATGAACAAACATGTAGAATCTACACCGTGGGCCCGGATCACCCGACAGATTTAATAGTGTCTTTCTTTGGAGACTAAAATGTCATACAAAGTTTTCTCGATTGTAGATAATTTATTCATTTGTATGTAAGTAAATGATTTTAGGGCGTGACTCCGTAAAATGCCCTTTCCAGTGTGACACTGTTAGTTTATATCCAATGCTTAACATAGTTTCTGGCACAATATTAAAGTGACAGATCATCCTCCCGAAACTCACACACAAAGAAAAAAACTACTCGAAAAAACAAAGTTAATAATATCGTTTTGTTGTGTTTATATGATTGAAAATACTTATGGGAAGTATTAAAGTCAACAATAACATAAACCCAAAAAAAATCCTTAATTGGACCTAAGTAGATATAACTTTTTTGACATAGCTAAACTCTGTCGGGTTTTTAGGGCCCCTATGTAGAAACTCTACAGAATATTAAATGTTTATGAAGCAGAAACTTCCGCTAACGAAATCCCAAATTTCAATCATAGTGGAAAATTGAAAAATGGACGGATTCCAGAGGTTGTGGGTTCAAATCCCACTCTACAGATATTTTGACACAGCTGCTTTTTTGGTTTTATAGAAAAGAATAACAGACACCCCTAACATAGCTCTTTCGGGTTGTTGGTGTATTTTTAACGAGGTAGGACTGTTGTTGCAACGTTGAATATGTTACAAGAATATTGTTTCTTGCTTTCTGTGACGGAATATATGAGTGGGTATATTTGTTTTGTACTCTCGTTGTCATTTTTAACCCTACCATCCTACACATCAAGCATATAGGTTAGACATACAATAAAGACATAAAGTTATTAGATATGTTGCTTTATGAGGGTAAAATACGATTGTATGTATGGAGTAGGTAATCTCCGGAACTAAACATGCGATTTTAATAAATCTAAATAGGGTAGCCAGATGGTTCCGTCTGTTGTAGTAGTGAATAGGCAAACCTGAAGATTTTATGCGAATTAAACTATAGGTTGTATACTAGGTATATGTACTATAGCTTGACCATTACCGCTGTGCTGTGTGATTTAGTATTATTTTATGCCAGTGTTACAAATTAATAAATGTGAATCTAGCGATATAACAAATATGTACTTTTCGGAGCATTCCTAACGCAAGTCGCGCAAGTACCAAACTACGCAAAGCTTGTAGTTATAGATTCTAAACGAGATATGGCTCTAATCTCTCACATCATCAGCCTATATACGTCCCACTGCTGGGCACAGGCCTCCTCTCACGTATGAGAGGGAACGGGCAGTAGTCCCCACGCTGGCCCAGTGCGGATTGGGGACTTCACATACACCTTTGAATTTCTTCGCAGATGTATGCAGGTTTCCTCACGATGTTTTTCCTTCACCGAAATTTCACCTAATCTCTCACTTATAATAAATCTCTAAATTAATAAAAGAATCAGCCAGCATCAAACTAACCATTTTTGTGTGCCCCGATGATTTCAGCTTCCCATGAACGGAAAAACATGTAACTTTTTTTATAAGCACATTATTACTCTAGCTTCCGTTTAGGATAGTTTTTATCCGACTGCGACGGTTAATTAATTTTCGGAAACACATGACCTCATTAAATTATTCATTTCTTCTGCTTGAAATCGTAGCCGCCATATCTGTCAACTGTCAGTGACGTCAAAATGGCGGGCTTGCCATAACTATCCAATAGTAATAATTTCGATCCGGTGTTGTGATGATAGACCTCCACAAAACGCATATTAAATTCTAAAGCGTAAAAAAATTATTGATTCTGATATGGAAACTGGATGCGATAAATTCGTATTGAGGCGTAATTTTAATAAATGTATCAAAAAATTTCAACAAAATAACGTCAAACGTCGAAAGTCTGACTCTCTTCCTTTTTTTAATGGCATGGCAAAAGCGCTGTTCTCGCGTTCAGCTATAAAGTATATTTGAGTTTCTGCAAGATTGAATCACACGCTGAGTATTTAATTGTCACGATACTGCACGGCTATCACAAGACGGCGCGCGAGCTCTCTCGATTTTTCTCGCACTATACGTCTCTTTCTAAGTTGTCTAATAAGAGAGAGACGGATGGATGGAGAAAAATCGAGAGAGCTCGCGCGCCGTTTTGTCAGTATTTATATTTATCAGCAATAAACAGTATGTATTAAATCAGTATAGAACGGGCCTTTTATAAACATTTATTATCAAGCGCGTCAGTATTAAGGCGGCTTCAAGTTGACATTCAGCCAATATAGAGACACAGAAATTGGCCAACATACAGGAAAATACTTTTATCATAAAGCCTGCAACACACATTCATTATGTTGGCAATGGCGGGAACATACAGATTTGGCAGAATGTAATAGTGCAATCTGAAACATTGCAATATGAAAAAAATAAACATATTGCATTAAATTTTTAATAATTTCCTTTATTACAAAGGGACTCGGACTCGCGTTATAGTTGTAGAACTTACCTAGTGGTTAGGTATAGTTTGAAAAATATAAATTGGCCGTCTGTTGTCAAATTAAAAAGAGATCTTTTGTTCCACGTAAACACTTACCGGTCAATGGGTACTCGAAAGGATTATCTATTATTAATTCCTAAACAAATCTTTACCTGAGAGTCGGAGTGACTCAAGATCATTTCAGTCATCCATCACGTTTTTATAATACAACATAATACAGTGCTAAAAATATGTAGAGAAGAAGATCAATAAACATTGAATGCTGCAGCGTGTGTCCTACCTGTTGGATCTATTGCCACAAAAATCTAATAAACTTTTACCCCCTAAAATACCTCTGATAAATAACACGTGTTTTGTCCCTTTCTTAATATTTTAAATACAGATTGATAGGTTTTAACGTCATTATAACTAAAATATATAGGTTTATTCAAAGTTTTACATGATAGGTTAAAATTAGAACTGCATGTGTCCTATTTTCAAGAGAAGATATGCGTTAACTCCTACATTAACATGCAAATGAAGTCGCAGGTACAGCTAGTAAACAAATAAATGCTTAAGTGTCATCATTAATCACAAAAATTATCATCATTATCATCATTTAATTGGACCGCTACTCTCCTCTGTCCATTGCCAGCCTTGACTTTATTATTCGACGCTACAGCAACTGTATTATTCTCAAAATTTCTTCGTTCGTCTACCATTCCGTCCAGCTAAAATCTGTCATAATTATTAATCCCGTCACAAAAAATAGACATCCATTCAAGAATATACACCCGAAAACAACCATCCTCTCTGCGGCAGTCAACTGAAATAGTCTGGTGACAATAGGGTATGTATGCGAGAGATCCTGTCAAAGCAAATTCGCTTGTAATTTAATTTTCCGTGCTACACTGTTGACCGGGGCAAAGTTATAGGATCCAATTATTGATGAATTTACTAGTACCATGCAATCTATTGGCAACATTGGTCTAGTGGTAATAGCTCCGTTTTCGGTTTCCTTCGTGAAAAGCAAATAGCATTCAGCTACTTCTATGCAATAGGTTTGTATGTAGCATTAAACTTTCACATGATGGCTATAAGAATGGCTTGAAAAATATGGTTTTGATACCTAACCTCCTCCGAGCCTGTGTAATTTTTTTGTAAGTACATCAAAATGAATTTTGAACTTAAATGGAATGTTAAAAAGTTCCTATAAAAACTTTTATAAAAGCGTACTTTGTGTCTCGGGGGGCTAAATAAGTGTTAATGAAAGCATAAATTGTCAATAAAAAAATCTTAACCCATCATCTATCAGACGAGGTCAGGCTTGTGCCCAGCAGTGGGCCATATATAGGCTGATCATGATTTATATTTTTATTTATCCTGATTCTGTTTTCCCTAAATGCCATACGATTAAATAAATCATGGTGATAATGAAGATGGTGATGTATTAACTTGGATCTGTAAAGACAGATCCGCCCGAAAATTACAATAAGAAGAAAGCTTCTTATTGTAATTTTCGATACAGATTTGGATAATTAATTTGAAATTCTGAAATTAAATTGTCAAAGTCAATGTTCAACTATGAAAGAAGGGCAGATTTCCCAGGGATACCATCAATAATTTCTCAGCATTCTACGTAATTCACATAAAAATATTAAATTACAATCCTTGTCGTTAATTAATACATTTAAAGGGCCTAAAAATATATAATTGCTTGAGATTTTTAAGTACATAAATCAGTTAACAATATTGGGCGTACCTACTTACCTATTGTATTTGGTTAATGGACTGTTCCTCGTCAAAGGTTTTTTTTTATATACTCGTAGGTACCTAGATAATTCAAATAAGAAAGCGTGCATACTAACACAGAATACTAAGGTCCAGAATGTCCACTGCCTTAGTGACGAATTTTTGCCATTCCTGTCTTATCTGGCAACACTGAGGTGTTCCACCATTACGACCAATAACGACTGGCTATTTGATCAGTGTTGCTGGTTGAGATTTGCAATATTATAACTTGTAAGTAGTTGCCTAAAACAGACCCTGGATCAAATCAACATTCAATGTCTATTTTCGTTCTAACGTTCCGTTCACTTGATAGTCAAAAACCAAACCACATTTGATTAAAAAAAATACAGTCAATTGAAATAAGATACCGCAGCAGGCAGTCACACAGAGATAAATGTTAAACTTAATAAAAGACACTGCGTTTGTGTCGGATGTTAACTGAAACTGAAACAGTGACAATATTATAAGTAAAATGGTGAAAGATAATTTACGATGTGATATGGCACGATTTCACGGTGGGTTAGGTAAACAAATACTTAGTACCAAATATTTGACGAATAAGACCATAAAACCGATTGAATAACAACTCTCTGCCTTGTTATTGCCCCAAGCTGTCCTAAATAAAGTCGTCCTTTTGTTTTAATGTTACACAGAACAATTTAATTTGCTAGAAGTTCCCCCACATCGCTCGCACGCATAAGTAGGTTGTTACGGGAATACTTTGGTTCATTATATTAGAGTAAAGTAAGCGAAAGCATTTTCACCTTTAGAATAGGTACGCAGGAGAAGGTAATTATTGATTCATTGTTGACATTAAATACGTATGAAACGAACAAGGGAAGAAATAATATTTTCACACCTGGATTTCAAATAAGAGAGAGTGTTTGATTTGAAATAACAGATCAACGTTGTACTTACATCTTCCCTGCTTTTTCTATTCATAAAAGGAAGGCGTGAAAAGCATTATATGACACTCAGTAGCGAAGTAGAATCGAGTATTGTAGAATCTTGCGCTTCACTTAAGGATTCAATGTACCGCCCTAGCCGTAAATATATGTTGCTCCCTTGAGACACAATCTACTGTTAACATATCAATGCAATCGTCATATATCTGTAGCTTTACCCTTGAATACGCAAAATATGCCTTGTTTTGAATTACCTTAATTAAAATCCACATTATAAAATACAAAAAAATACCTAAATTTTAAATTTATTTCAGTAATACCGACCCCCACACTGCCTGTCCCGTGGGTGGCGGGGCACTCTCATATTTTCAATAAAATCGAAATTAATTTATGAAACAATTAAATATCATGTCTAACTTTCGTAAGAACTATGGTTACACATTCCACCGGATAACTTAAAAAAATATTGATATTCTTAGGCTGACTCTATTTCCATTATGACTAGAAATATTTCCATTTATTCATGCCTAGCTCAGTTTCCTATTACGAAGGCACTAAGATTTTAATACTCACTTATAAATGCATAGTGGCAGAGTGAGACAAAATGCGATTTCCCCGCGGACGGATATAGGAGATTATCTTTTGCTTGGGGCTTCCTGCATTGGCAAGCCAATATGTCCCGTGTATGGAAACATTTTACCCGCAAGATATTCTATGTTAGTTACAAGTTTACTTGGGAACGAAATCGAGATAAGGTGATATCACATCACACACACACATCATCAGCCTATATACGTCCCACTGCTGGGCACAGGCCTCCTCTCATGTATGAGAGGGATTAAGGAATAAGGTGATATAAGTACCTTTTTCTCAGCTTAAAATTATCATCCACTCATCTCATGGTATTAAACTACCTACACTATATAGGTACTAGGTATTGTTCCAACTGCAAAATGTAGCTAATGTGATATAAGATATAAAATAATATTTTGAATATTGAACGTTATTTTTTTCCAAGTTGGCAAACATAACTGTTGGTAAGTATATGTTGCAGGGAAATGGTCAAAACAGAGATTTGATCAAATCTCTAAGGGATATGATCAAATCACGCAGGATGTTAAAATGGCGAATCCATTTTATCATTTGCCTAATACAAATCAGTCATGTGATCAAATCTCTGAATCTGTTTAGTGAAATGACGAAATCGGACAAAAAAGGCCTCTCGTTTTTTTATTTCACTAGACTTGTTTAGTGATTTGACAAAATCCCTGAAACGCGTCAGTGAGTTGACGAAACTAACTCGCAGAGGGGGCGCGAGGAGCGATCAAGTTTTTTCCGCTCTTTTATAAAAAAAATAACCACGAAGACCATCTTCTAACCTATCCGCCATCCGAGTCTAAGTCCCAGAACCGTTTAAATGACTAATGATTTAGGAGCCAATATCTGCGAGTTAGTTTCGTCAATTCAATGACGCGTTTCAGGGATTTTATCAAATCACTAAACAAATCTAGTGAAATGAAAAAACGAGTTGCCTTTTTTGTCCGATTTCGTCATTTCAGTAAACAGATTCAGAGTTTTGATCAAATGACTGATTTGTATTAGGCAAATGATAAAATGGATTTGCCATTTTAACATCCTGCGTGATTTGATCATATCCCTTAGGGATTTGTACACATCTCTGTTTTGGCCATTTTGCTGCGACATATATATATATTTTAATGTCCTGGGTAATTGAAGTCTTTACCATATAGTTCCCTCCAGAACTCAACTGTCAAAATGTGACGGACATTCGATTCTTACTTTCCGAATGGAAATTGTAACTTTTAAAATACTCTGACATAAATATACTTAGCTATTTATTTTGTTATTTGTGACAATCTTACACAAATCGACCGACCAAGTCCCTAACTGTGGATACAGTACGACGATGTACTTACATAGTACATGCATAAATAGATAGCAAATGAATAAATTGTTTTTTGAAACATCCAAGGCACGGCGTCGAATTTTTTTGCAAATCGCATAAAATACATTACCGACTAGGCAAATATGGTCTTCATTTGTTTACATATTGTTTTCACCCGACGGCCACGTGGTTCACAAACGCCATTTGGTTTATATTTGTCGAGGGTCGAACCAAGTGAAATTTTAAGGTCCTCGTGGTTCGAGGGCCGGAAAAAGTGCAGTTTATAAATCCTCTTGGTCCGATGGTCAAACTAAGTGGAATATAAAATTTCTGCTAGTCCAACATGTAGAACAGCGTTGTCGAACTACGTGGCCGTGTGGGGTTCTTAAGTCCACCATATATAAGACACTGAAAATAGACACGGAACAGCTCATGCAAGATTTACTAACCTGCCACAATAAAACAACGCCGTAAAGTCGGGCTTCTGTAAAGGTATAAAACGGTGTAAAACCGCAATCGGAAGCTTGTTAGGACACATCGGCTCCTTTTATGCCCACATTAGTTCCCACCTTCGACTCGTAAAACTTTGAGTGCCCTTTAATGTTGCACTTTACACTTTGCTTTAATAAAAAAAACCCTTAAAAACTACGACACTCAATAAATGGAAAACTAAAACTCAGCCCATTTATTCATCGTTTCTTTTTAATCTCTGTTTTGCCAAAACTTGTATTCAGCATACAGCCATACCTTGAAATATAACACTGGTCTCTATTTTTAGATCCCATTAATGATGATGTACGTATAACCGCCCTTGGTGAGTAAGTAGAAAATTTAACGTCTCCACACAGGCAGTGGGATGCGCCGTAGTGGGTGCTAAATGCCACTTTATAGCCAGGTGTGACTAAAATTTGTTAATATACTAAGAGGGTCAGTCGTAGTTTAAGGCCAGAAGGCCACGAAATTCTAATATAAATCGTGACTGTGTGGTTATTACAGCACCTTTGTGGCTCTCACATTAGTTCCACCTCGTAAAACGTTGAGTGTCCCGTAATGTTGCACTATACACGACCCAATGTAAAAGTTTGCCCAAATTAAACAGCCGTATTCATTTCTCAAGAAAGCTCCAAAGTATCGTTTCGGAGCAAAGTCTCATTAAATACCTCCTTTAAAACTTTCGAGTATCGATATTTATAAGCGCGGAGGTAAAGAACAGATACTCTTTCATCATCTCTTTTTACTTTACGCATATTTTTTTACTTCATTTTCCGTTACATAGATTAGGAATGCTACGTCTATACTCATATAATAAAGAGGAATTATTTCTTTCCTTATGCGAGTGCGAGAGTGACGAATGTCTTATCCACAACCATAGGTAATTGATAAACTTGCAACCATCTTAGCTGGCTCGCAGGAGCAGATGATATAATAAATTACACTACCTTTAAAAACACGAATGATTGCTAGCAACCCGCTTGTAAAATCTTTTCCCTTCTCACAGACAACATGAGCATCCCCATGCAACTTCTCCTGGTGGTAGCGGCTTTCTGCGTGTGCTTCTCCGAAGGTGCCCCCGACGGGCGCATCGCGCGCGCCAAGCAACAGCGTCCCACCAGAGGCTTCAAGAACCTGGAGATGATGACGGCCCGCGGCTTCGGGAAGCGCGGCAGGCCTTCCCCTAGGACTGAACGTGAGTTATGATTCGATTTATATGATCTTGTAAGTCTGGCAGTATTCAAGGTTACATTTGGAAAACAATTTGTTAGGCTTCACCAAAAGCTATATTCGTAATTTTTCGCAACAGCACACATCATCACATTTTTTATACAGAACATTGTGCAAAATGTTTTGTGAAAAATTGCGAAGGGAGAGAAACTATTTGGTGTGAAAAATAATGACTTAAAAGTAAATTAAACATGGTGAACCGCTTGTCATTGGAAATATCACAGTAAATGAGTACCTTTGAGATAAAAATAATATACCTACGTGTAGTAGATTTTTGTATAATGTTCAAACTGTACGAGTATTCTTAGTCACTAATCTAGTTTCAACGGACCAATATGATGAAGTTTATATATAGAATATTAGTAAGAAATATTACTTTTGTAAATCTTGTACTTTGTGAATTTTATTCGAATTCTACCAACGCCAATAGTTTTGTACAAAGATGAATTATGTCTAATTCATAATCATAAGGTCCTTGAATAAGGGTGATCCCGGAACTGTTTCGATGACTTTTTTCCTCAAGTATCGTGGTGACTTTTCTCATTACATTTACTAACGTTTTAAGTTGTGTAACATATATTATTGTAATGCAAAGAGTTGCCTAGTTTTATTGATCTACAATACCTACCTACTGTTGTATTTTTTCCCATCCTTGGTAAGTGGTAGATTCTAGTAAGTAGTTGAGCTTAACCGAGATTAATGGCACAAGATTCTATCCGCCTAACGACAATGAACGTAACTTACTTACACTCCCCTGGAACTTCAGTATAGTGTAAGTAAGATTTGCGATCGCGACAGTTCGTGTTTGAAAAGCTTGTACTCTTCCGAAGTCACAGTACACATTATAAGCATTGTCAGTAATTGGCCGATCAAATATTGTCAATTACCGGCAACCTTTTTACTGATTTGATTTTCTTTTTATTTCAGTGTCATTAAAAAACTAAAAAGCTTTTATGAATATTTATTTCGCGTCGAATTAAAAACTGAAAAATATTAACAAGAGGTTCATACTTATCATCAAAATGAATTTGCTTAATACCTTCCATATATGCATGGGTGCAAGTGGAGTAATTTAACAGGAAGCCTGGTACAACAGCTCTGTAATTCTGATCGCCATTAGTCCAACGAAATTAGATGTAAAGCCGCGGTTTGCGATCGATTCGGACACACTCACGATTGGACGAACTATTTTGGTAGAAATCGAATACTCACAATTCCTGTCGCCCTCCAAATTGTGCCTCCGATGCCAATTTAATAGCCACGGGAATAGTAAGCTGATTTGAAAAAATGTGTTTCTGTTGATAATATGATAATGGGCGTGTTCTCGTAATCTTATCACAAACAAACAATAGTATTTTAGTGTTCAATTCAATAGTCAACAGATACATTCCTATTTTATTTACCAAAATAAAAGGGTAGACCTACTACAAATGTAAACGATATGATAAACAAAAAAATAGACACCATGTTTTTTCTTAAAGAAAGAAAGAAAATAATTTTATTGCCACAAAAAACACGACAAGTACACAAATTTACAATAAAGTTATTTAAAACAAAAAGAGATTAACTAAAAAACTAAAAAGGAAAAAAAAATCTGTAAAATTTTAGAAAAAGTGCCAAAGGGACATTCTCAGCAGTCTGCTGCAACCTCGCCACCGCGGCGTGGCTTCAGCGCTGATTTTCTTCCCGTCTTACATGCATTATAAACTCTTTAATAACCTTTATAATCCAACCCTTTTCAGAATAGCATCCAACCTGAGAATAAGCGACCTATTAGCATGTCTATGGACCAGTGAAAGAGACGTCCATACAATTCTGGAAGTTCTGTAACAACCAACTAAATATGAGTCTAATTGATCGCACAATTTGTCATGAATTGCCCGACCTTTTCATATCCCTACCATTTAAATTCAAATGATCTATGAATATGAAACTACCTCCCTCTACCTACCTCTCTTTAAATTGCAACGCTTAGAAAGAGTCTTTGGTATTTTTTTATTATAAATACGACCTGAAGTGTTTTTGGATAAAGTTGACCTAACCTACGCTTTACTTTAGGTCGCTCCCACTCATGCTTTTAGTAGCTGTAATTAAAGTAAATATAGACCAACATTCTAAACAAGTAGGTACCTCAAAACTTGCAGCATACTAATTTTGTGCGGAGTGTTACAGTAGGTATTTGCTTTGACATAAAAACTTAGAATATATAGTGTTTTTAAATATTTTAACTTTTTTGCGACGGAATTAACTTTTTGAATCATCCATTCTTTTAGGGGCACAATTGGCACAAGATTAAGTAAGCTTTGTAGTCTTATTTTTTACTATCATTTAACCAAACTTTTATGTTTCCAACGAATCCGATATTGTATACTAAAATAGTGTACATAAGCAATCCTATAACATTACGACTCAAGTAGTATCCACTGACTTCGCTCGTAGGACGATAATGAGAAACCAACTTGCTTTCCTCTTCTAGAGAGTCGAGCTAAATTACTTTTTCCGACTTTAGAATACGATATCGCCACAGGCACAACACAACAAGTTCGTGTTCTTTTCTGTATAATATTCTGTGTTCAACGAAGTTAATATTCGAGTGATATTCTGTAACAACATATAGGTCTCTTCCCTGTAGACAATGTAAACCTTGAAATGTGTGTCTACAGGAAAAACCGAACACTACCTAATGCAAATAAAAATGTTTTTCACCCTTTTAACCCTTTCTTCGTCAAGGAGACGTAAGCTCCCAAACAACACCACAGCGGACCTACAGAGCCACACCGACGTATAAGAGTCCATCGGTGAATTACGCTATTGGAGTTGGAAAGAGAAAAACAGAATTGGATTCAGAAGGTATTCTTCGAGACGGAAATAAACTCTGACGCTTTGGATTATTCGAGAACAAACGAAGACATTGCGTTCTCAAATATGTCGTATAAAAAAACCTTAGAGCAGGAATGATACGGCGTCGCTTAAAGACAGATGTTCAGAGTGAATCCCTGTCTTGGTGTCAAAATGTTATAAGGAGATTTTCTACCCAGGATTAAATTGAGATTACATACAATCGGCGATAAACAATAGACAATTTTTCACCGATAGTATGGAGTTTCCTGCCCCACCTCACCTCGACATATCGGTGGAAAACATCCATAAGTGTGCAACACTTTAGTGTCATAGGGTACCAACACCATACCGACTGGATTATTTGTAGCCTATCGTAAATTCTGTAAAAACATAAAACTGTATTGACTCTTATGATATGTACGAGTATCTATATACTATTGCTATTTTCTGTAAATAAGATTCTGTGTTTAAATATAATTAATTTTCAAGTTGTTGTTTCTATATAGAAAAAATATCGAATGCTTTTGTAAGAATGTTTGCGTATGGTAAATAACGGATAAGGAGCCTGAATCGAAAGCGAATTCAAGATTTTGAAACCTCTGAAACTTTATTATTATTACGTCGAATAAACCTTTTTAATTCAATACTTTGGACAGGGTTAAAGTGGTGTCGTTTGTAAAGAATCCTGTTAATAATTATCACCATCGTTTCGGTAGGTACCTAAAGGAACAGATTCTGCAAAATAAGATACAATATGCTTGTACTCGTATATTAAATTGGTGCAAATTGAAAACCGTATTAACTGGATTTTTGTATCTTACCTAAAATACGAATTCGTGGTACAGTCAACATCAAGTAAATACACACTTTTCTACTTGTCACAAAAAAATGAGACGTATAAACATAACCATACCTCGTATACACCTTTGATATCGATATTACGCAGGCTGTTGATATCGCGAATTAAAGTTGCTATTATTTATTAGTCAGTTTTTAAGCGGAGATAAGTTTTTAATTTTTGTTACGTTTTAAGCTGACAGTCGAGACCCAACGCTACTGCAGCGTGCCTATCGTCTACCGACGTTTCAGACGAAGCCGAGATTCGCGTATGCGAACGGAAAAAGAACAATAGAAACGGATCCCGAAGGTACCCGCTCTTCAAGAGCGATGTAAACTCAAGAGCTCGAGATTTGAAATTCGAAGACTTCTCGAATAAAACTTCTTGAACCAGCAGACCTATGAATCGAGTTGATGTTGTTTTTAAACTGATATAAGAATTTACATACACGTGCTGATATTAAAGTTGTTTAAGTGCCGCCTTACGTTTTCGTTACCAAAATGCAACATGCTTATAATTTTAAACGTATACATTTACATGTATCAAACAAACATATACATGTATCAAAAGCAATAAAACCATATCGACTGGTTGGTTGCAGCTTTATGTATGAATCTACAAAAATACTCCAGTGGTACCGTGTGTGAGATTTGTATCACTAATTTCACATTGATAATAAAATTTAATTATCGTTACATTTTAAGCAGACTTTCGAGACCAATCGCCACTGGAACGTACTTATCGTACGCCTACATTTAAGAGTGAGACACTGAATTTCGCGTATGGACCCGGAAAAAGGACAAGGGAGATAGAGCCCGAAGGTACTGTTCAAGAATAATCTAAAGAGCTTAAAAGTGCTTCTGGTAATTCGAGAACTGAAACTCGCAGAAAAGAGCAGTCTCGAATATACCTTTTGATGTACTTAACTGATCTTCAAACCATTACTTATAATGTGTTGCTCCAAGGAGTCTTGCTGATAATTATCGTTGTTTAGATGTTCTTTTGTCAAAAAGTGTGTTATTTAAAACCATATCGACTGGTTTTTTGTAGTTTAAGGTCACTTCCGCTTTTGGCAGGGTCGGTGCGGTATTAAGCTGTAGCCTATCAAGTGACAAATCAGTAGATTCTTTGACCGGTTAGCCTAGTGGGTAGAGACGCTGCCTGCAAAGCTGAAGGTCTTGGGTTCGTATCCCGGTATGGGCTAATATTTGTGTGATGAGCATGAATATTAGTTTCTGTGTCTTGGATGATTTCTATGTAGGTATTTAAGTATTTATGCCCATTAAATATATCGTCGTCTAGTACCTATAATACAAGCCTTATTGAGCTTACTACGGGAATAGTTCGATTTGTGTAAGATTGTCCTCTAACATTGATTTATTTTATTTATTTATTTATTTGCTGCGTGCCTACATTTCAATGGCGGGGCGGTAGAAATGCATTACTAAGTACCTACATGCGTACCGCCCCGCTACCGCACAGTATATCCATTACTATTACGCAATAGATAAACAGATAGTACCTATACCGACAAGTAATGAAATCTGGACGACATCAGTAAGGTCTCGGTAAGTACAAAACCCGCTTCCACACCTCCAAAATGCGGTAGTGGCCTAAGGTAAATATCTACCAAAATACGGTACGGACTGCGAACTGTCCTACCTTTCTTATAAGATAGTCAACTTATAAGCTGACGTTTGACAGTCATCCTACCTATACAGGTAGACAAGCTACTCGTCAATTCTATAGCGATGGAAACTCGAGTGTTTAAAGGTTCTTTTGATATCCGATATCTAATATCATCGGACATGGTTTATTTTAGAACAACGCGTTATGTTTTTTTTTCTTTATATTCATATTCAGTTTCACTTATTAAGTAGGTTAACAAGTACTATCATTGTAATAAGCTTTTTTGGCAAAAATGACGGACTGTTGAGTTTGTTTCGGCGTTTCTTCTTAACATTAGTCTTCTTTTTCAGAAACGCTGGTAGAATTTTGACTTGTAAAAGTGCCATTACGGCCTACTTGCATAATTCAATGTATTTATAATTATAATTTATTTATTATTTCATTTACAACCTTTGGATGGTGGAGAAAATGCAAAATAAGCATATGATTTGAGTAGGTGAGACACAAAAACATAATAGCAACAACTTAATAACTATAAGAAACACGCTACACTTACCTTCATACACATAAATAATTAAATATCAAAGAAAGGAAAAGAAACGAGAACAAACAGCATGCACAAAGTAGGAATGAATAGTTAATTAGTTACGGAAGAGAAAAATAGTACTCCTTTAGTCTCGTTTTAAAATGAGCAAGTTAATTTCAATAGGCAAATAATTCCACAATCTAGCAGCTCGGAAAGTATAAGAATATTGTAATATGATTTTCTTTAACCCTTTTTCATGTAAAGGCGACAGCGAAGACTACTTACTTCTCGAACGTACAAATCGAGCTATACCGGAATTTAAAAGTTCAACACCAGTGGGTACCGCCATTGGCACTTATGGAAAACGAACGGCAGTAATGAGAACGGAAGGTACTACAAACAATACAATAAGAAGTTTAAAGGTGCTGTGGTAATTGCGATATGAAGTCGAAAATACTCGTTAAACCAGTACAAGGCTCATGCTTACTGATCTGTCGCTTACAGATTCCTGCCTAGCTAGCGTGATGTAGGTAATACATAAACTTGATCATGTTAGATCTTTGTCCAAAAATTTCAAATTGTTTCGTGTTCAGAAATTTGTGATTCGAAGGTTAAACTACTTACTTACATACATTTGTATAATCATTAATTTTGTAGGCCTTAGATATATTATTGACTAAATGATTCTTGACTTGTGTACTGCTTTTTTCTGTCACATATTACACGTTTGACAAAATCTATTTAATTACATTTTGTAAATCCACTTGTGAAGCTAGTTAATCAACTGGTATTGAGAAGCTTTCCTCTTCCTCATAAGTCGTCACAAACCCATACTAAATGGTGACATCGAATGGAATATGTTGCATAATTCCACACAAAAACAAATGGACTTAAAAAAGTTGCCCCAAATTATATTGTCTTTTTTATCTTATACTTATGAGCTTCTTTATGACAAGGAGACGTCGAAGACTATTTACCGGAACGAAGTAATATCATTTTCAAAAACAAGCAACGAGTACCCAATGCCATCGGTACTTTTGGAAAACGGACTGCAGAAATAAGAACTGAAGGTATCGTCACAAAAATACACGAAGAATTTCGATGGTGCTTGGGCATTTCAAGAAATGAAACTCGCGTGAAATGAAATGGTTTCTCTTAATTTAATTTTTAAACCAGAACAAGACACTTGGGGCAAAATTATTGTTGTGTCGCTTATTTTCCCGTCTTATCCCGACATCTATCTGAGCCTTTTTGAAATCTATTGTGAAATAAAATGAATAATGTTTCACTGTGTATGATTATGATTTTGTACCTTTTAACTTAATTGGGTGCTCGGATAGCTACTTGGCTGACTTTACAATCTCTATATTGAAGAATATGATTCATGTTTATTCGCTTAAAAAGCTAGTCATGCAGGTAGAACGCACCATCACAAAACCATACAAAATGGTATCTTATAGCGTGTCGTTATTATATAAGTACATAATATAGATTATTTCATGAGGATCTAAAGTGTTCTTTATTGTTAAGGGGACTTCGAAGACATTTTTTTACCGGAACGGACGGGTCGCACGCATGTGTTTGAAACTTCGGTACCGACGGGTAACGCACGAGATTATAGAAAAAGAACTCCAGAAATTGTTCCTGAAGGTATCCTTAGTTGGGGAAGTGTTAAATGGCGCTTTGGGTTACGAGCACCGAGCTTTGTAACTCTTGTGTATTGGAAGGTGTTGCTATTTAGTGATATAAAGACCCAGAGACAGGTCAAATCATCCGAATTTCTACAGACAGTTAAATGATCTTTGGGTGGCTTCAAAAAATGTTCAGTTTAGCGAAGCAAAGGCTTATTGAGCGGCTACCACGAAACGTTCGTGTATCTCCCTCTCTGTCACTCTTGCTGATTCGAGCGATAGGTGGAAATACACGAACGAACTGTTACCTTCAATTTTCAGCTGTGTTTTTGTATAAATTGTCAGTTCTTTAAAAAGTTGAAACTTGTGCTGAATGGCGAAAACCAGATCGACCGGTTTCTCTCCGCTTACAACTTCCATTCAATGATCAATGGAAGTTCTTATGAAACATCGTTTTGACAGAGATCAACAGGCGGTATAACCCTAAGAGCTCAATGATGGTGGCCAGTGACTTCGGCAAACGAAGCCATGACGAGAATATTGATGAAGGTAAACCGCCCGTCGAGCCTGCTTCATGGTGAATGTACGCAATTGTGCTAACACTGCCAGGAACCCGCCTAGCGGGCGCCTACGCCGTAGTCGCGTTCCGCTACGAGGAAAACCACCGTAGCTACGAGCGTAGCGCGTGGCGATAGCGATACTTGGCAGTGAATGTGCTAAGCTTTGTTTTCTTTTCACATATTTGCTACCTCGCATGGTTAACAGCCAGGTGTCACTTATATGGAAACGCGCATTTTTAGTGGACACACCGCTATGCTTAATGATGTGCCACAGAAGTGTGGAAAAGTGTTCGGCTTTCATTTACTTAGATATTACGCTTTTTTAAAGAAAAATGTTTATTCAATGGTTGTTTTTAATATTTATTGTACTATACATATTATATAAACTTATCACTCTCTTCTTTGTTCTGTGCTTGCTATTAGTGATATATCGGTTACAAATTTAAAATATTACTATACACGGGTCAATCGAGTAAATCGCGTTTGACCCGTGTTAATTAGGTGTGATTTTCATATACAATACATGTGTACAAAGCACGAAAGATGAAGTGTTCTATTGGTTATAAATTTTATTAATTATTCAACAAATATGTATGCTTCTCTTTTTCAAGACAAAAAATAAACTTACGTATAAAAAACGTTAATTATATACAATGACACTTTAAGAAGTCATAAGACACCAATGGTGGCAATTTTGTGTGAATGAGACTGATATCCCTTTTTAAACTTGGATTAAGTTCCTCTGTTTCCCTTTAATAATGTTGAGTGATTGACTTTTACAACATTTCTTATTGCAATAATTATTGAAAAATTGTGAAGCAAAGCTAGAATTACTCGAATTAAATTTGGTCCTACGCAGTTAAAGTAACATTCAAGTCAAAATTAACTAAGCGCCTTTGTGAGAATTGTGTTCAGATATATTTAGATTTCTTTTTTTAAACGTAAAATGAATTGACCCGATGAATAACATGTACTAACAGAAGAGGAAAACAAAATACGAAGAACGGAATTCAAGCCAGATAACAATAAAGCGAGGATGGCAATCGGCTACGGAAAGCGAGTGCCTATCAAGCGAGGTAATACTCCGAAATGATATAACCTCACGTACGGTTGCAAAAGTGTTTGGACACACTATTTACCTATCTATTTATGTCGAAAAGCCATAAGGCGGCTCGCTTTGTGACCTACAAGGACAGGTGTTTATAATTTGTAGCCAGCTGATAAATGTTGTTCCAAATAATGTCTACTTAAATAGTATTTCAGAGCAATGCTTTCAATGCGTTCTTTGCAGTATCCAAGAGGCAACTAGATGGCTTGCGGTATTTGAGCTCCCGAAGTGTTGTGGAACCGCCCTGTGCAACCCAAACTGAGCCAACTTGGCAGGGGCGCAATTAGCGTTAGATTGTTTTTTAAGTCAATGTCAGTTTTGTCACGAAAACTAAGTATTGAATTTGTACAAAACTTGATTTTTTTTCAATTGACATGCATAAACATATTTCATTTTCAGATAATTTATGTGCTTAATTTTCGTCACAAAACGGACATTGAATTAATTTTCGTTCAACAACTCCGCTATTTCGAAATGCCCTCCTGCGGTAATTCTAGGGTTTACCCTAATTTGGATATGCCAATTACAGATCAATTTCTGTGTAAATACCTTAAAACTGTATTTTGTCACAAAAATGCGTTACAAGACACGGGAAAGATGTAAATGATTGGTATGAAAACTTCATTCGTTATTCATATTTACACTTCCGAAAATCCAAGATTTGCTCTTTTATGTGCCATCAATACGAAGCATACATGTATGTAATGTACAGTCGAGTTATCCAATATCTATACAGACAACCTTTCAAAAATATTTGCCTAGATATGTCAGTGTCATTAAAGACTGTATTTTTTAAGGTGCCTGTGGAGAACTCGACTGTACTTACCATTGATACAAAGATCACAGCACAAAAATAAGAACAGCAGATCGGTGCATTATTTATTTATTAATACTAAACAATGAGATAGAAAACTTAATATGTTACATTTCCCTGTAAAACTGTTACAACAGTTTGTTTGGAGGTCAAAAATCAGAACTAACTAGGTATTAATATTGCATATACCTTTCCGCCACCGCTGTGCTAATTATGCTGCTAATATTTTCCTTGTGCCTCTTGTATATCAATCTAAGTACCTACATACCTGCCTATATATGAAAGGCTTATTGTATGTTTATAAACTTGTTTGCATTCAGACTACTGAATTCAGTGGAAAAAGTTCCGAGCCCTCACTGACTGACAAGTATAAATAAATGTCGCTTTAACTTAATAAATGTATATTGTGTAATGAAATCCTTCATAGACACGATTGGTAAGTATGTCTACAAAACATAGGCTTACATTACTTATATAGGTTACAATGGGCACTGCAAAGTATCCATTTAAAGGATGCTTCACAGTATTTTCTTCTACCTAGCGTTGTCCCGGCCGTTGCCAGGGTCCGCTTTCCTACTCGTTTTCCTCCACTTTGCAAGATCCTAGGCGTTTTCTTTTATGAGCCCGTTTTCGCTCATGTCAGCCTTCACAACATCAAGCCATCGCTTCTTAGGTCTGCCGCGGGGTCGAGGGCCATCGAGGACTAGGCCGAGGGATTTGTTCCCTACGTAGTCAGATGGCCTGCGAGAGACGTGACCGAACCAACGAAGGCGACATTCCTGGAGCTTATCCGCTACGTCGCGAAGGAAGGAAAAGGTGCTTCACAGTATAATTTAAATTATTTAAGTTGACCGAATTGCATCCATAGTCCATTCAAAACGCAACTCTGCCGTCCAAAATTCTAATTCCAATAAGTTTTATAAAAAGTCGACCACATTCAATTAGCTCAGCCCTTCTGTACCCGGGCCGATGCCGAAATATGTCACCCGAAAAAATGTGCACCGCGCAGCGCAGGCGAGGACGGAGTTAAGCGGTCGAGCTACCCCACAGATATAGATATACTCGTACACTAGATAACTTAAGCACCTCAATCTGTATGAAAATCAATCGTGTGACTTTTTTTCTACCTACTGTGACGTAGTGATGTGAATTCCCCGTTATCCGCGCAAAATCGATTCAAAGGGGACGCCGCCGCTGTACGCGCCGTTCGGCTCGACTCGATTCAGCCTGGCCGCAGATGCACGGAAATTCGGTACGGTTTTCATATGACAGATAGAGGCAGAGACACTTTTAGACGTGTAAAATTATGACATATTATGAACTTGTGTTTATCAATAACTACTAAATTGGCGTTATTAAAATGGTTAATCATTCGTATCGTATGTCCGATATCGACTAAAAACGGGACACGTGAAGAAGATGCATTTGCGTGATCTAGTGTATATCTTTATCTGTGGGTCGACATATAACTAGTGACATTCGGTTTACTATGCAAGTTTGGCGGGTGTCACCGTTTCCCGGCTCCTCCACGGGCGAATGTATGAAAAACTCAGTAAACGAGTCCCGGCCCGTGTGAATGACTCTTAAATCCGAAACAGAAATTAATAAGTGCAAAAATCTCTGCAATATCGTTTACTTAACTATTGACTTGAGCTGATAAGCATTCAAAATAGACGCTCTAATCTTCTTCAGAGGCATTTTTCAAATAATATACCCAGTTAGCGTGAGTCGTCTGATAATTAACTCCGTGACAGTTTTGTGGCGACAATGAATTAGTTTGTATTAAAAATAACGCTATTGGTTCTTTTTCTTATAATATGGAACGTTACTTAAACGGGAAACTAGTTAATTTTCACATTTTGAAGTCATAAAACGGACACTGAGTTAATTTATGTGTGAACACACACGCTAATTGGTACAAAATTATTTGGAAATGCCCTCTCAACAACTGTGTGCGCCCGCAATGTTTCCATTTCCGTTTTACCCTCATTTCCCGGCGTTTTCCTAAAACCGTTTTAGTAATATTCATCGCAATTACAATTTCTTCACACTGCAATACACGGTGGAATTTAATCGGTGAACAGGAACCCATTTTTCTAATTCAGTAATCGATGGCGGTCACGTTTATGTAGTACTTAAGTGGAACCAAGTTTTTTTTTATCATAACTAATTTTTAAGTTGAAATTAAATTTTAATTTAAATTTATTGTCACCCTACTAATGGTTTAGTCTGAAAAGTTTAATACCTCTTTTCAAACTATCAGCCATAGAAACTTAAAACATAAATGTCAAATTCATAACAAATTGACGTCTGATCTGTCTAGTTTCCCGCCAAAGCCAGCAAGCACTTGACGTGTGTACACTTACGAGTAACTTCTCTTCAATAAAAGTAGGGTGTCCATTTATTCACTCAGTGTACATTTTACCGATGTTAATTAAGTGTGATTAATTCGATTTTGAGCTATATTGCACGAGATCTCACGTATTGGTTTCTGTGTAGATTGATAATTAAGATTTTTGGATTCCTGATCACCGATTAAATTCCACCGTGTATAATCTAGAACTTATAAGTTTAAGCATTCATTACTACACCCCTTATTCTAAAGGACAACAATCAAAACTTTATCTCGCTCGTGGCAACCTCGTTATATTACTATCTCAGAATACTACATCTAGTTAAGTACAGTTCCGTTACAGTTTAGTTAAAGTTGAGTCGGTACTCAAAGGAAATACGAATAAGTCAATAGTGGATCCCGACGATCACTATAGACACAGAGTATAGATCCTAACATAAAGAAGAATCTGGTATGTAATGAGAATAACTCCACTTAAATATTTTTAACTTTTAGTACCTAATATCTTAAAGAGGAAGTCTTTGAGATATTTTGTCACTAAAACAACTGCGATTGTGGTCCTAGTGTTCTGTTGAAAGAATAAATCTTGCGACATTAAATTTTTTTTTTCAAATAACCTAGCTGCATTTGTTTTGTAACTAATGAAGTTCAAAGCTATCTGAACTGCAGGGTCCAAATTATGGTTGTGATTATGAATATAGCTGACTTTTTATAAAAACGTAATTGGAATTGAAATCTTCTACCTTGGACGATACAATTGCTGTTTGAATGGGCGATCTTGATGCAATTCCGACAGCTCAAATAATCTCAAGTACCTACCTATACATCGCTTCTTTCTTTTACGTCGGGTCTTAAGAGACCACAGATATAGATATACACTAGACAACTTAAACACCTCTTAAAAAATCTTTTGTTATTTAAGATTAATAGTTAAGTAACTGTCATTATTGCAATTTATTTTTTACTGAAATAAACAGCTTAATTTTTTTTTACCTCTGTCTGTATGAAAACTAACCGTGTCACTTTTTTCAACATACTGTGACGTCCCAAGGGCGAATTAGTGATGTGAATTCCCTGTTGTCCGCGCAAAATCGATTTTGCAATAAGGCATTTTCTTAATATTCACGGACAACCGGCTACCACAACAAAAGCTCGCGGAATGTCAGTCGGACGGCCAACTCGGAGACCGAGTTCGGACACGCGAAGTCGATGCATTTGCGTGATCTAGTGAATATCTATATCTGTGTAGGGGACCATACTTAATCCTAATAATACGAGTGTGCTAGGTAAGATATGAGCTTTTGTTGTGACCCAGGTCTCCAAATGCTTTTGCTTATTGGACTTGAATAAGCCATTATTATCCACGTTAATTGGATAATGCTGTTCGCACGTTTCTGTCAAGGATTTGCGCGAGACACTCTGGAGCTAATTATATCTCGTACAAACTTTGGAACATGTTATTTGTGTGTGTAAACCACAGTTAGGGTTGCCAGGACGCTAAACTCTCCATTCAAACATAGTTTGGTTCTCAATTTAAAACGACACGCTAGCATAACATGAAGCGTTGTATCATCATCATCATTTCTCAAGAGCCGTGCTCTTGTCGGTGGAGTAACCGCCACTTTTCTCTATCCATTGCCAGTCTCTTGGCTTCCTCATATGACTCGACATCAGCTTCATCTTTTATTTGGATAAAATATGTTATCCTCTAGGCCTTCCTCTGCCTCTCTTGCCTAAACGTTGTAACATAGTACATAGTAAATATAAAAAGTTTAAAATTATTCCATTATGCCGTTTTAAAATGAGAACCAAACTTCGTTTGTATTGAGAGTCGACTTGAGTCGACAGGGCCTGGGACTATCAAACAAAATAGTCCAATCAAAAATGTCAAAATGAGATTAAAACAAAAGGTTCAAATGTTTGCACAGCCGATCTGTGCCCAAACATACAAGGGGTTTAAGTTTTAAAATACCTGTGTGGCTATCGAGCCGAATTTTACCTACTCAATAGCATTAAAAACGGGTCAATATGTGTGCGATTTCAACACAAAGTTTACGAGTTCTTTTTTTGCTGTTGATTATACTTACATATTTTCGGCCTCATGATTGCATTAATCTCAATTTGGCATTTTGAGATGCTGTACTTACTTAATTTACTTATATGTGGTTCATGTTGCCTTTGTATTCAAATTCAGATGTACAAACTGAAGACTGAATTTCGCTGTACACATTGATATAATCTATAACACATTTAGTGCCAAAGTTTTCGTAGCGGTACGCTCGTAGCCGATACCCCATGTTATCGGCTACGAGCGTACCGCTACGAAACTACCCGAGCCCATTCATGGCCAAGAATCGCTACGGTCGTAGCCGATCCCGTGGTTTTTTTCGCATGTAGCGGAAAGCCACTACGGCGGCCTGACGCATATGTGTCGTCATTGGCCCTGAATGGGCTGGAGCAGAGCGCCCACCTAGCAAGTTCGTGGCATTGAAAGTGTTAAGTGTGGTTTTGTGATTCCGAGAAAATACGGTCCGAGATTTCTCGTTTCATGTTCTCTCGCGTTATTTTCTTCGGATCAAGCGCTCGAAGGCGTTTATACAATGAATCCTCTCATTACCATGACGACATGCTACAACATTTCTTAGTTATTTTTATACAATCAACAATACAGTTCAACGAAACAAACTCGTAATCTGGCGTGGGCTATGTCATTTGACGTTGACTGTACAAAATACTCAACAACATACGGAATGCCATAGAAATTGGCCAATTATATTTGTATTTATATCTATTAAATATATCGTCGTCTCTAACATATTAATAACTTACTAGCTTCTGCCCACGACACCGTCCGCGTGGAACTCGGTTATATCGTAGCTCCATACAAACTTTCATCCCCCACTTCACCCCCTAAGGGGATGATTTCCGGGATAAAACTATACTATGTCCTTCCGCAGGATGGGTCCTATATCAGAGCTATTTCTATACCAAATTTCATCCAACTTGGTTCAGCGGTTTAAACGTGAAGAGGTAACAGACAGACAGACAGTATGGATTGTCCCGTAATATTTAGGTATCTTTTGTTTAATATTCCCTTGTTCCAGAGCATAGCGAAGGGTTTATTTAGATCAAATCCCGGTTTGAAGATCCTGAACAAATAACATAGCTACATACAGACAAAGAAACACAACTTTTCTCTGTCAGTATTTATGATTAATGGGCGCTTTTTCACTGTAATTAAAAAAAATGGGTTAGCAAAACAGCTTCACTGCTATTTTCACATACCCCACTCCTGCAACGGAGCGTTGCGCCTTGTCACTTAAGCCGTCACCAGACGAGCGAAATCGGCGGTCTGCATTCAGTGTGCCGCATGATTTTGGCCCCTGTATAAGGAGCCGGCCGAGCCGCTGAGCCGGATACACGGCATCCGGTAAAACCAAGGTCACTCCGTACTAGATTTTCTTTAACCTTCTCGGCCGTCGGCCGCGCTCGGTTGCCTGGCGTAGGCGCATTTGAAGGTTCGGTGTGGACGATTATCGAGTCTTTCGTCCAATAATTAGTGACGAAGCCATAACGCTGGTTAATGTTGCAGTGTACGGACTCGACAACTTCTGGGAGACACTGGCCTCGCCTGAGAGAGAAGGACAGGAGATGGACGACGAAAAACTTGAGAGGTACAATACATATACCTACTTACCTACTGATTTAAAATAGTTTTTGTATACTCATCTGTAATTTAAAATGTCATCTGAATTGATAGATTTAGGAATTTGTTCGATTTCACGTACTGTTTATCACTTTCACAGCCAGGAACCCGCCTAGCGGGTGCCTACACCGTATAGTACGACCGTAGCGCGTAGCGACTCTTGGCAGTGAATGTGTTATATGCTTTTACGTCACACCTGGCCATAATACGAGTTTTACTGCACGCTGCGCGCATTGTGGCCAGGTGAAGACGTAAAATTTTGTACTCAACACGGGCGGTAATTCGTAAAGCCCCAGAGCACATATTTATAGCCCTCACCTTCGGTTCGGGCCACAAACACCTGCGATTTGGGGCATTCACGAATTTACCGCCCTAGTTACGTAATGTACTATTACCAAACTTTTAACAATCGAATCATGTCTTGTAATTTACACTTTATTGTGATAATTTCATTTCTACCCATTTGCACTATGTTATAAATACATTTAATAAGTATGAAACTACTCAATTCAAAGTTCATCGTCACATTATTGCAATGCTAATAACTGAATTGCAATTCAGTTAACTCTGATTCTAACGTATCGATGACGACGGCTAATTAAACGCATGTCATTAAGAGCGTTTAATATTGAAATAGTGCTATCTAAGTAGATAATGCCATTATTTGCTCCCGGGAATGATCGGTATTCGGTATATAGGTAATAAATTGATGAATCGTAATCGTTGGGTTTAGCCGCGCGCTTAAAATTAATGTGAGTTTTAACACTTACCAATGGATTACGGCGAAATTTGGGATTTAATCGCTCAGTTAACGAAGGTCACAATCAGGTATAGAATGAAATATACTGTAAATGAAACTACTTTCACAAAATCGTGTCGGCGCAAATAGTGCCATACAAATAAAGCTGTTATATTCATAGACCCGTAAACCTGAAACATGTCCCCTTCCGGTGGTTACTAAAGTTCACTGCATCTCATACTATCCTAAAGAAAAATGACACTATCTAGGGATACCCTCCCTACATTCTATGAAACTCATGCATACTAACTGGATACCTGGAAATATGAAGTCGCTCATCAAAAGAAAGCACGCTTTAGAGCGTATCATTTTCGCGCAGCTAAAGTAGCTTGTTTATGGCATCAATTTTATTTTTTTATGCTTTTAAGGATTTTTTCGCAAATTAACGTGTTTTTAACACATAACAGTCAGAAGCAGAAGGTCGTCGTATAAAAAGGTCAAAATGATCCGCACTCGTATTCAGTAAGGAAATAAGAATTTGCTGCTGATAAATTGAAAGTCAACAGGGAAATTACTTTGACAGAGATCTATCTATACGCATAACAAATAAAATGGACTTAATTGTTAACTTAGGTTCGGAACCGTGATTACCTGATACATAAAACAAATATTTTCAGCATAAGTATATATATTTGTATACATAACGATTGGCCAGAGATTGCCGGGACGAGTGGAAGTCGAGGTGGGAATGGGAACCTATATTATAAACGCTTTAAAAAAAGATTAAAAAGTGGCCCTACTAACTAAAATTGTAACTTATGGCTTCGTGGAACAGGCCATCAGTCATTAGTAGCATAAATTACGTATATTTTGGTGAAACTCAGGGATCGCAATAACGATTAAGGATTATATAGTTTCATCCGCCTCATCTCCAAACGCATATAAACATCTCATGTGTCCCAAAAACGTGATTCAAGCCCCGAATGCTGAGATAATCCCACAGTTACGCGATTAAGATGCCCACAAACACTCTACTCCTCTGCCTGTGCCCTTCTGCTCCCAATAAACAGATTAAGAAAGAAATCTTACTAGTAGTTGGGAATTAAGACATTAACTTCCTAATCATAGTTGTGATTATTTTAAGTACGTAGTCTAGTTCGTACCTGGTACCTACCTCCCTACCTACCTACCTACCTACTAAGGGTTTGGACTAGGGCTCGCGGTCGTGTCCGGGTTTCGTGTACACGTGTCGGGTACCCGTGTTCGTGTAACCCGCCCGCGGGTCTAAGCGACCGGTCCGAACTCCGGATCCGTGTAATTAGCGGGGTACCCGCGTCCTGTTTACACGCGGGTAGTACTACCCGTCCTTGAGTTGTGGTGTGAAGCTAGGAACTATCCCGTTGTTCTAAGAATGTACATACAAGTTGTGATGTGTGTTTTGGGCACACACCCAAATCCTCCGCCGCTTAGGGCTTGATGGAGGTTTCCAGACTAGCTCAGGGGCACTATGAGGGATCTAGGGGCGCTTGTAATGCAAACACGGATTAAATATGTAACAAATAAGGGTCTTACGCCCGTTTATTAATTATAAGCAAACACTAGAATCTAGCACGCTAAATCTACGGTGTACGGTTAACGCGGTCGCGGACCTATCCTTACGGACTACGGAATATTAGTGGGAGCGTTAGTTCGGGAAGCCTAAGGCTGACGAGGACGAGCCAAAACCGCCGCCTTGAAGGCTGTAGGAACCTGGAACCCCTGGCTGATGAGGACTTGCCACAACCACCGCCGCGGGGATGATTCCAGGGTGACTAGTCCAAGGCTGATGAGGACGTGCCAAAACCACCGCCTTGAGGACTAGGTATTCGGGAACGTCTAAGGCAGACGAGGACGGGCCAAAACCGCCGCCTTGAAGACGCAGGGGGGAAGGGAGGGGGCAGTGCTATCCGAAGCGGACTCCGGAGAACACTGATCGTTGTAGGCGCGCTCGGGCCTTTTAAAGCCGCTCGTTGTGACGTCACCGCTCTGCCCGTGCGCCGCGCGGCCCGCCGCGCCTCGCCGCCGTTGTGCGACGCCGGCGCGTCGTCACATGCCCCCTCCTCCTGTTGAGATTTTTTTGCTGTAAGGAAAAAAATCACCGTTAATGTGTGTACCAAATCGGTGTACCAACCTTTTGGTACCTCCCTATCCCCGATATTGCTCACCGTTTACCGGTGCCTTCGGTGTTTACCCGTTACTGGGGTACCTACTTGTTAATCGGTCATCAAAATAAATTTATATAATGCGAGAAATTAAAAACAAAACAATAATAAAACTTAAAACACTACTTAGGTGGGGCCCGCTGACGGTCCGCCTGAAGGCAGGCAGCTACCGTAGCCCATGAACGCTTACCATACCCGGGGTGTCACATGCACGTTGCCGCCCCACCTGGCTTTCTGTTATACACCGTATTCATAACAGTATAGGGTTCATATTTTTCCGCGCATCTCGGCCGTCGCTGTTTGTTTACCTTTGCCCGCGATGCAATCGGAAATCTTTACACCTTTTCCCCCTCATTCGGTTAGCGACCGTATTCCTATTGCGTTAGGGTCAATATTTGGACGTGCCTATTATTTGCTGCCGGTAATGGCGAACTTTGTATTTGCATGATCATATTTCTTCTGTGATGAGCTGATGAGAATGTGAATCTCTATTCACATGTGATGCGTCTTTCGCCTTATTTTACTAATTGTTGCATTGTCCCGGGTTGCACACTACTCTCGATTTACCGCGCGGTAACTCTGGACCTTATCGACCCCGCGTTACGGTCGGTTTTCGGTCGGCTCGCCGCCGCCTCCTGTTATCTCTTCGTTTCGACCGGTTATCGTCGATCTTGAGTCATTTTGTGCACTTTTAAGGAAACTTTAATTTGCGCGTTATAACTCCAATTTATGTTTGTTGTAATGCGCGCGTTATAACTCTTGTTATGTTTGTTTTAATGATTGTTACGGTTTTAAATATTTTCTGTGGGCTATTATCTGCTTACCGGTCCATTTTCTGTAATCGGTACCTATATTACCGGTGATGTCTCACTGTGAACCTTGTACGGCCCAACGTACCTTGGAGCTAACTTCGCACAAAAGTTCTTATCCGCGTTTGATAAAATTTGGTTCCTTTTTAACACCTGCGCGCCTGCTGCCGGCTCCCACTGCCTTCTCGGTTTATCGTAATAAGTTTTTTGTATTGCGGACGCTTTGTTTTGATTTTGCCTCACGGCCGCGTATAGCTGCTCCGAAGCTGTATTCTCCTTCACATACGGGGTCGGGAATGCGTTCTGGTCGTTCGGGTTCCTTGGGTAGTACCTCTGCTTGATGGGTTCTTTGTGCTTCAATTTCATTTTATGCTCGGCCCACGTTCTTCCCTTGTGGCCTCTCTCGCATAACTCGAACTCCTCCTTCAGCATTGCCTCGAGCCGTCCCTCCTGTGCCGGTGTAAGCACTTCGCCCGTCTGGCCCGATGCGGGACTAACCTCACCGGGATGTCCTATCTTCTCGGCCTTGGCCAGGGTTGTCCGGTGCTCCCGGGGCGCCTCAGGCCCCTGCTTCTCGACGTCCCCTTTCTGGGTAGTCGGTTCCTGCGCGTCTGGCAGCTCGCCTGCCCACGTTATCGTCACCCCCACTCGTCGGAGCACATCCATCCCCACAACTGTGTGTGTCACCGATGGTAACACCCGCACCCAATGCTTTATTGTCGCCCCCTTCATTACGATGTCCACTAAAACACTTTTCCCCACTTGTGTTCTAGTGCCGTCGGCGAGTACAATTCCCTTCTGTTCCTGTCTTTCCAACGCACCTCGTGCTTTACAGGCGGTATAGATTTGTTCACTCACATACGTATTCGTGGACCCCGTATCTACTAAGCAGCGGTATTCGTCTCCCATTATTCGTGCTTCTACATAGACGCGGTTATCTTCGCGGTCTTGCACTGCTGCTGCCCCCAGGAACTTTCTCTTCCCTCGAGTCTCTCTGCCCGGTTGTTGACGTTCTCGTGCCGACGGTTGCGCAGTAAACTGCGGCGGACATTGCTTATAAGCCGCTTGTGGGCTCGTGTGCCCTCCGGTCTCGAACGGCCTCCCTTTGCTGGGTGGCGGTCCTCTGTACGATGACGCGACGATTCCTTCGTACTCGCTTGCCAGCCTTACTAACCCGCTGAGGTCCTTGTAGTCCTGTTTTTTGATGTACAACTTGTATTCCTTGATCATGTTCTCGTGTATCCGGTGCAATTTCTCCTTCTCTGTTAACCCCCCATACCTCCTCATTAAGGTTTGTAAGTCAGTCAAATAATCCGTGAAACTTTCTCGAAACTTTTGCTTTCTCGCAACTATCCCCACTATGAGGTCTTCCTCGTAGTTACTGGGGAAATAATAAAGTTTGAAAAGTTCCAGGAACTCCTCCCATGTCCCCCACGAGTCGCAATTGTTTCTGTACCATAACAAAGGCTTTCCTCTCAGGATGCGCGGTAAGGCTGGCAGCACCTCTTCCCTCTCTATGCCGCTGGCTTCGACTAGTTCCTCCAGCCTTTCCACGAACTCTACGGCGTCCTCGGACGTCCCGTACGTGAGGTTCCACTCACCCAGCAACTTGCTAAGCCTGCTCGACTTTCCTTTACGCTCGTCGTCCTCCATGATTAAGGATCGTGATTCCTCCGGCGTTTTAAATTCCTCGGATCCCTTCACGGATTCCGCGAGTAGCTTGCGTATCTGCTCCACCGTCAAGCCCTCCGTGGATATACCTCTCTTTTCGGCTTCCTCGGTGAGACCCGGCTTCTTAAGGAGATAGATCCAGGCTGTCGGCATCGGTAGTTTCCCGTCTAACCGGCGGTACTGTATGGGAGTTGAAGCGGCAATAAACTACACAGGGGATAAAGTAATGGATCTTATACAGAATGATGGTTTTTCGGTTTTACGGAAGGACCCAACGCCTGGTTTCCAGAAAGATCTCAGAAATGTTGTCAAGAACTCTATGTTTGTCTTTGAAACCGAGCATCAGAAAAACACGGTCATATCCATGAATCCTCAAGCACCAATTCTGTATGGTCTTCCAAAAATTCATAAAGACAATATCCCGATTCGTCCAGTTGTCTCGTATTTGAGTGCACCGACTTATAAATTGGCTAAGAGGTTGAATGGTATCATAAGACAGAAGTCTAATTTTGAACCAAAATACTGTTTAAAGAATAGTTTGGATTTAATCGAAAGGATCAAAGACATCAACATGCCACAAAATGCTATTCTTTTGTCGTTGGATGTGGATAGTTTGTTTACAAATGTACCATATTTGAATACTTTAGACATTCTCAGGGCACTTTTTGAAAAACAGAGGCTGCACCCAGGGGAGGTAGATGAATTAATAGAATTGGCGACAGTCTGTATGCGACAGAATTATTTTAGATTTGGGGGGCAATATTATCTGCAAGGTGATGGTTTGGCAATGGGTTCCCCACTTAGTCCTTTGATGGCAGATATTTTCATGGATCATTTTGAGAACCAACACATTGTGGATAATAATAATATATTATATTATTTTCGGTATGTTGATGATTTGATTATTTGTTGGACGGGTAGTATGAGTCAACTGGATACTTTTGTGAATGAAATCAACAACAAGCATCCTAAAATCAAGTTTAAGAAGGAATTAGAACAGAATAACTCACTGAATTTCTTGGATTTAACGATTACTAAGGTAGATAACAAACATCAATTCCAAATTTACCGTAAGCCTACGCATACATATACTGTTATCCCGGCTTCTTCCGCTCATCCATGGCAACATAAGTTAGCTGCTTTTCATTGTTATGCACATAGGTTATTGACAGTGCCTCTTTCTGATATTCATTATAAAATGGAATTAAATAATATATACCATTTAGCAATTTCAAACGGTTACAGCAAGTCTCATGTGGATGGTATTATTAGGAAAAAACGGGCTAGAATGACAAACTATCTTCTGTACGCTGCACGATCTTCGGACCCACCTAAAAAGTACAAAGCAAGCATAACTTATGTTGGCAAGTTGTCTGATAAGATCTACAATATTTTAAAGTCTAACGGCATAAACGTGGCTTTCAAAACGAATAACACCTTGCGCTTTAGACTGTGCAATGGCAAGGAGAAAGTGGAAAGTGCCAAAAAGTCGGGAGTCTACAAACTTGCCTGTGATAATTGCAATAAAGTTTATGTGGGACAAACAGGCCGTAGTTTTAGCACAAGGTATAAGGAACATGTTGCGTCGTATCGGCATAATCACCCGGACAAGTCTAATTTCGCAAAACATTTATTGGAGAATAACCATGCGTTATCTGACAATCATTCTTTCAACATCTTGCATGTTTGCGAAAAAGGATTGCGTCTAAGTGTTCTAGAACAATTAGAAATAATTAGGTACAGCAATAGAGGCGTTATTATCAACGAACAATTGAATGTTGTGTCATCACCGTTGTTACGTGTTCTTCCATCTCTTTCACGCATGAACGGTAGTATGGGGGGACAGAATATAAATATGGCGGATGGCTCCGGGCGGGTCATTTGCTCAGTGGACGTGGCGCAAGCAACATCTCCTGCCAGCATCTCCTGATGATGCCTCGTAGAGAGGCGAAACACGTGTCGAGGTTTTTGTCATTATTGGTGGTGGTTTGCTGTAATTTTTTGCATGTTTTTATGCAAATACTTGCATCTTATCTTCACTAATAGACCAGCACGTTTTTTAGCGGAATAGCAAAGAAATATTGTTCTCCTAATATATGGGATAAAACACGTCAATATTCAGTTAATCTGTAAAACGGCAATTTCTACGGATATCCTACGGTAAACTATACGGTTTTATCTGGTCTATACGGAAATTTCAATAGTGGACTTGACGCGTCGCACTAGGTATGCTAGATACTATTACACTCCCTTGACTCGATCCCTCTTGAGCTAGAAATACTCTAAAGTGAGTTTTTAAGTTGGGCGCCAAATGTGATGTGTGTTTTGGGCACACACCCAAATCCTCCGCCGCTTAGGGCTTGATGGAGGTTTCCAGACTAGCTCAGGGGCACTATGAGGGATCTAGGGGCGCTTGTAATGCAAACACGGATTAAATATGTAACAAATAAGGGTCTTACGCCCGTTTATTAATTATAAGCAAACACTAGAATCTAGCACGCTAAATCTACGGTGTACGGTTAACGCGGTCGCGGACCTATCCTTACGGACTACGGGATATTAGTGGGAGCGTTAGTTCGGGAAGCCTAAGGCTGACGAGGACGAGCCAAAACCGCCGCCTTGAAGGCTGTAGGAACCTGGAACCCCTGGCTGATGAGGACTTGCCACAACCACCGCCGCGGGGATGATTCCAGGGTGACTAGTCCAAGGCTGATGAGGACGTGCCAAAACCACCGCCTTGAGGACTAGGTATTCGGGAACGTCTAAGGCAGACGAGGACGGGCCAAAACCGCCGCCTTGAAGACGCAGGGGGGAAGGGAGGGGGCAGTGCTATCCGAAGCGGACTCCGGAGAACACTGATCGTTGTAGGCGCGCTCGGGCCTTTTAAAGCCGCTCGTTGTGACGTCACCGCTCTGCCCGTGCGCCGCGCGGCCCGCCGCGCCTCGCCGCCGTTGTGCGACGCCGGCGCGTCGTCACAAAGTACTAAATGAGTGTTCGTAGCATTGCAATTATAACATATTATTTGTGAATAAAAATAGCATAGGAATAAATGTAACAAATTATAACAAAGTACGTAAAGTTCGCCTCCTCAAATTCATATTTTAAAAAAGTAAGTACGAATCCATGCTAATGTTATAAATATGAAAGTGGGTCTGTCTGCCTGTGTCTTTCTGTTACCCCTTCACGCTTTAACAGCTGAGTTGATTTAGATAAAATTTGGTATAGAGATTTGAGTCTGGGGGAGGGACATAGGATATAAACGAGTTCCACGCGGACGAAGTCGCGGGCAGAAGCTAGTAAGTTTTATCCCATAAAAAAACATTCCATGTAAAAAAGAGGCCAAGTCTCGAGACTCTTCCACCTTAAAAAGCTGTGAGATATTTCGTAGTACCAAGTCTCAGGCATTCTCATTATTCTTTATTTGCCAGCTTAATAGAATTGTGCCACTTGGCAATCACACCACTTTACTGCTTTTATGGATTTTTTCACACCTTGAACTATGAAGTATTGTGTAATCGCCAAGTCGCAAAATTATATTTAGCTAGCAAATAAAGAATAATATGAATGCCTGAGACTTGGTACTACGAAATATCTCACAACTTTTTACGGTGGAAGAGTTTCGAGACTTGGCCCCTTTTTTACATGGAATGTTTTTTTTATGGGATCTTACTTCTTTTTGTAGGTTATTGTGTCATCATTACATACAAATTACGAATGCAGTCTCATTCTTGCTTTTGAATTTTTTCTCCCATTCGCTGCAAATGTATCTTTGTAATCCTATATATTTACATCTGGACCGAAATTTGCAAAATATTTTATTTTCATCTTGATTTTAACACTAAACACTAATTATGTTCTAAATTAGTGTTTTTGTTGATCGTTCAGTGAATATGTGAGTGACAAAATTAAGAAACTTTGACTAGTTATACTTAAACTACTGCTTCAAATTGAATGAAATTTGAAATATACCATGTTTAAACAATGCCTGCTTGGTTACTGAAAATTCAGGCTTCCAGTTTTATTCACAACGAAGTTATTGGGGGGTGCAAAACGGCCTGAACTGCTTCGAAAAAAGATGGTACGGCAGTGTCGCTTTTTCGCTCGACTTGGCGGGGGCATCGCCGTGCCCCCAGATTTTTATTTGAGCTTAAAATGTGAAAAATAATGTAGTAACATTAATCTAGTTTTGGTTTTGAACCATAATAGTAACGATGCTGGTGGTCTAAAATTGGCCGGTCCCAATTTAGAAATAATGATGAGACTTAACTGCATTTATGAAATTTTGCATACCTAAAACTATGTAGTATTGTGCGATTACCAAGTCACAATAGTACATTACGTAACTAGGGCGGTGAATTCGTGAATGCCCCAGATCGCAGGTGTTTGTGCGCAGCGTGCAGTAAAACTCGTATTATGGCCAGGTGTGACGTAAAATTTTATTTAGCAAGTAAATAAAGCCCCCCACAAGGTGTACTGAGGACCTGGTAAAGGTTGCGGGAGTCCGCTGGATGCGGGTGGCGCAGGACCGGTCACTTTGGCACTCTTTGGGGGAGGCCTATGTCCAGCAGTGGACGTCTTTCGGCTGATATGATGATGATGACGATGATTAAATAAAGATTAATGAATGCCTGAGACTTGGCTCTACGAAATGTCTAACAACTTTTTAAGTTGTTAGACATTAGTTAAGTTTTGAGACAGCCTCTTTTTTCATGAAATGTTTTTTATGCGATGAGACTTACTAGCTTCTGCCCACGACTCCGTCCACGTGGAACTCGATTATATCCTATGTCCCTTAAGACCCCTTCCACCTGCCCCTTCCACTTCCCTAATATAGCCGTTCAGCGGTAAAATACCACAGCTCGGGTTGGCGAAGATAACAGATAAAAGTACATTATTGTCGAAGCAAGTAGGCAATTGCTGGCTGAGTATTAATTTTAAATGGACGACCTTGGGAGACCCGTTTCGCCGGCAGGTGACGAACAAAACAAAGTAAACTTAAGACGTAAGTAGTTAGCTTCCATTTTTTTGTTGAAATTTCGACTTTATCGCAAAGGCATAAAACTTAATATTGCTTTGGAATTGAACCACTTCTTTATCTATAGTTTAGTAGCCAAGACTTTTGGGTTTATCCAAAAAAAATCCAAGCACTGATAACGCCTATACAAATGATGATCTCGTTACTGCAAATTATTTTTACCTCGTTAAACTACATCAACGATGTTTAGTACGTCCGAAATTGTAAGATAAAATCCTGTCAAAAACGCAAGCAGAAAACGACTTTTTCATGAGAGCATAAAATCGTACCGTTATCCGATATCGAAATAGTTATGGTATACTTTGAATCGGTAACGTAAAATCGTTTTGTTTGAGTAGGTACCTTTATTTAAAAATGATAACGGTATACATTGAAGCAGTAGCAAAATAGACGTAATATCGTTTTGTTCGAGTACCTTTCTTGTAAAATGATTACTGTATCCTTTAGATAGGTAGGCAGAGTAATGGTGCAAGTATCGTTTTGATTCAGTGCCTTTATTCGGTGCTCATATTCAACCTCGTGAGTAAAGGTACGGTTTAAAAAGGTATACCACATTCAGTCCCTTATTTAGAACCATGCTGACGGTGGAGGAAAATGAAGACTTAGCAAATGTCAACTCTATTTGAATGACGTTAAGGATCAAAAGTGCTAAACATTAAATTTCCTTGACTGTACAATAAAATAAGCGCTCGGTTAATATTAAAAAGTTCTCAAATACAGTCAGCCATGACAGTGGGCTACCACTTTTGGACCTTATTTTGCATGCAATAAAGTACAAAAGTGGTGAACCACTTTTGTGCTTGACTGTACTTACCTACTGTTTTTGTTTAGCTATCATATCTATAAGCGGCTATTAATAAAAGTTAAACAGTTTGAGTGCCCTTTATCGGTCAATCATTAAATAAAATACTGGGTTTATACAATATTATGACGCAATAGAGCAAACATAGGCTTCCTGCGATATTTCCTTTTGCCACATACCTAATATAAAACAACATCATACACACCAAACCCATAGAGTTGCTAATGCAAATAGAGTAAAATGAAATAAATAAATTATATTTGCTTCAACTCAAACGGCCGCGGACGGCCCGCGTGTAATTAGAACCCGCGGGTACGTGTGTACGGGTACACGGATACCCGGGTACCCGCCCGCGGACCGGGCGGGTTCGGGCGTGTCCGTGTGGAACGGACGCTTAGCACCGCGGGCTTAAGAACACGGGTATTCGGGTGGGTGTAATACAACGTGTTTCCAACGATTTCCATAAATTGTGGGGATATAGTTAAGAACGAATACAGTTAATTTTTCCAGGACACTAAGTATCTTAACTCTTACCGTTCTCAAGATATTCAATAATTTAATTTAACCAGTTTAAAGAAAGAAGACATTAATACACTACACAAAAAACACACAGAGACAATTGACACATATTGTGTGTGTTTTCGCGGTCAGCAGTATGCTAAGTTGTCAGACAGACGCTGATTTTCAAAGGATTCGCTGTGACACCATGTTAAGTTTTTAAATTTAGAAAGTTTTTTGTTTATAGCGATCCACTAATAGACGTTTTTGGAGAAAACAAAAAAACAACAGTTTTTTTTAATACTGCTATGTTCCTGTTATTTTGTCTTACATGCAAATGAGATGGCCATTATGGAAAGATTCAACATTTATAATAGTCAATCTATACGCTCAAGTATAAAACAGCAGAAACTATAAGTACATATTTGTTAAGTTCTAGGTGCTCAGAAGCCCTCAATTTCGCGCCTAAACTTGTTAAAAAGAATAGGGTACTTACCAGCTTTTATAATCTATCAGCACATTTATAGCTATCGTAACCTTTGTCTTCTTGAACCATAAATACAGTTATGATTGATCGATGTCCGTATCAAATTTCTGTTTCCTCAATCCTTTTCATGACGTCATTCGCAAATTTTCGCATGGTCAGTAGTAGTAAAACTGAATTTACGAGGCGGTAAAGAGGAAATGGTTATACTTTAACAATTTGTTCGTGTCCGATAAACTCGTGTTGGGTTGTATTGGATCATGTACTTACCTATACAAGAATCATTGTAATATTTTTTTTAGCCTTTGTACCTACTCTTGGTTCGACATTAAGATATTTAAATGCCCATGCATTTAAAAAAAAATCGTGTACCTTGATAGCGTGAGTTGTTAAACAAAAATTAACTCACTGTCAGTTTTGTGACGAAAATTATCTTCTCTCATAATTTTAATATTATATTAATGTTCTTTTCCTTTAAATTTTATGTGATGGTTACGTTACAATCATGCACTTTATATTACCTACCTTCCAAAAATTACAAGGAACTGACAATGGAAAGAGCTATTTATACCTCATTACATACAGATAAATTTAGAATTTTAACGGTTAATTTCGTCTACGTTTTTTCCTTATTCTTCGTATCAAAGGGAAATTGTACTTGTTTTACTTAATTCGATTATTTAGTGCTTTCCAAACATAACAATATTTTTTTCTTTGCGTTTCAAAATGGTGGTCCTTAAAATCGCATGATGACTATCGCACGATTTTTCTAATATTATATGGCACAGGATATAGCATAATTTTAGGACTTTAAAACAATACCCAATTTTTACGTATCTCCGGAGCTTATAATTTTCACGCTCACTCGCACCCGAATAAATTATTAATTGCAAATTATTCGTACATATACCTGTAACGACTTTTAATCCAGTTTCAAATACCGATCAAGATGAACTATTTTAAAAGTTATCGCCACGAGTGTGATTAAACCTCTGCATTCCGTGTATCGCTGTAAACCAACTGACCTACCGTGGGCTAGGCTCGTGTGGACGAATCTTTCAATCCCTTTATTTTTCTAAACACGTACAGTCACCAGCAATAAGCCATCTGCCACAACATAGCACGCATAAATATCTGACACGACTCTATGTCTAATGCCATAAGGAAGTGTCAGCTATTTTTGCCGGCTTTGTTTCGGCAGATACTGCCGGTGACTGTACACCTTAGTATGAACTTAGGGAGGCTCGTAGCGACATCTTCCGTTGTTACAACTTCTGAAACGGCACCAACGTCTCAAATTATATTTAAAATCGTTAGTACATCGTGGGCACATTCCAAATTCCGTTAGCAGTGGAATTTATTTAGCAGATGTTTTGCTTAGTCAACATTTACCTACTATCAATCTAATTTATACACCATTTGATAGATAAGACATTAACGTATTGTAATGTGTTCTCAGCATCCCAATGGACTGGTTCGTGAACGAGATTGTAAACAACCCGGACTTCGCGCGATCTGTGCTCCGCAAATTCGTAGACATTAACCAGGTATGTAAACACATGTGGCCTTAACCATAAATGGAATTAATTATTTTTTATCTGCAAGTAGGCCACAATGATACTTTTACAAATTCTACCAGCGTTTCTATAAAGGAAGACCACTGGCTAGAGGTACGCCGAAACAAACTCAACTGTCACTTCACTTTGGCATTTGTGTTTGGGATTTATTATGTATAGTGAAAATGCCCTTAAATCCTATATTTGACAGCTGTCATCCCAGTACAATTTATGTCACCATATGTCATCATTGACGTTTATTGTACCGGGATGACGGCTGTGAAATATCGGCCGTTAAAAAAAACAAACTATACTCTATTTAACTTGTCTTTACACGCGGTTGTATGTGTGCGTGTGCTTGTCACTATGCAGGCTTGATTTGTGTGGCCGCAACACGGCAGTCGTCTTCATAGATTCTCGCACCCACACAGTGGCAACAAATGCACGCACACATGCATCCGCGCGCAATGACTTTTCTTTGTTTTATGGTACATTGTTGTGAAAGTTGGCAATAGTTGGACGACTGGGTTCGAGGTTCGAGCCAAAAGTGAGGACCTCGAAGGAGACCATCTATTGCACTTTTGACCGAGACATTACATAGTAGCCTGAGATTGAGCGAATTGCTGTTCAAACTATCCAACAATAACATTGTTGGACAGTTTGAACTCATAGTTGGCCTGTTCGTGCGATGTCCAACTAACCCTTTGAAGCCTGAATTCTGACCATCTTTTGCCACATTTCCGAGCAGTGGCGTGAAAAATATTTTTATTCCATACTGTTTTCGGACTCTTCCCTTCCGCTCATTGGCCTTGTGTTTTTACAGGACGGCATGCTATCATCGGACGAACTCCTCAGGAACGTGTAAACGACTTTTAAGTTATACTTTGTTGTAGATCTCTTCGATTGTTTCATGTATGTATCGACTAAGTTTACCTGAACTAAATTAATTTAAGTGTATAATGTTACGATAGTTACTGTGATATAAAGTGAAACTTACTAATTTTTGAATCATACTTAACAAAATAAATCGGTTTTCATATACTACTACAGAAACATTTGTTTAATTATTGATGGAACTTATCGAAAAAATACTATTACTATTGTAAATAGATTCTAAAATAAACGATGTCAATGGCATGAGAATTTGTCCATAAAGTAATTTCTTATATTATATGTAGGACAGTGTAGTACTATATGAATGTGTGTTTTCAAATTTCATCACAAATCTTTAATACCGAAAAAAAAAGATATATATTATTAATATCTCCTACTGTCGATGTGCGTCACCCTAGTGCGACCCAAATCCTTTTTAAGTGATTGTTTCGTTTAAACGACTTGATTATACATAATGTCAAGACAATATTTAGGTGGTGCTCCAACATAGTAAATGTAAACATGACGTAATAACAGCACTTTTAATTATTTTTATTTATTTCGGTAGAAAAATAATGTATTTTTTTAATCAATGTAGTGCGAAGAAGGAAATCGTCTTATGTTTAAATATTTTCCATTGTTAGAGGTCCCGCCATCGTGACGTACATATATAAGTAGAAAAATGTTATTAGATATTGAAAATCAAGAAGTAGTAGTAAGAGGTAAAAGACTAATGTTAGTTATTATCATTACCCCCTAGTTCTTTCTGAAACAAAAAGATTTTGTAAAGTTTTCAAAAAAAGGGGAAAGGCAGCATTTTCTTACTAATGTAATTCACATTTATTTAGGCTGGGCTTTACAAAGTATTTATTTTTGAAATATTTAATTAGACTTTTTTTACTGTGGAAAAAACCTGTGAGTAATAGGTTAGGTGGTATTTCTATCTAATAAACCCACTGCGGCCGCTATCTGTGCTCTCATGCGGAGGACCCCAGGATGTCATATTGAACGCACTGGAGCAACGCATTCATTTAGACCTAGTGTTGTATATTACCTCTGACGCTCTACATACATACATATATGTCACGTTACATAATGAATATGATAATTTCTAGGCTAGCGAGTCAAATATTCGAGAATCAATGTAAGTTTGGATACCCAATGTTTACTTAGTTTGTTGTTAATGACACTATCGACGTTATGGATGAAATAAATTTATCGGGTACCAATATGGCGGTTTTATTATACTTATATACCCATCCTCCATCCATCTAGCGATCTACCGGTTGTGGCCCTAAAGGAGCCCAGGGTCCGCTTTGACACCAAGGTTTGGCATGGGCACTAGTTTTACGAAAGCGACTACCATCTGACCTTCCAACCCAGAGGGAAAACTAGACCTTACTGGGATTAGACCGGTTTTCTCACTATGTTTTTATTAATGTAATCCTGAACACCATACATAAGTTCCGAAAAACTCATTGGTAGTAGCCGGGATTCAAACACACGACCGCCTCTTAACAGCCGTATGCCTGAACCACTAGGCTACCGTAGCGTAGCATTTATATCTTAATCCAATTGGGATGCGTCACATTTTGCGTTGCATTTGCGCTAACTCGTGACCCCCAATTCGGAAAACAAAAAAGGATACATTTTGCACCAATTTGATAACTGCCCCTTGACATAGCTAATTCTCTGCACATGGCTGGTTCTACAGCAATAACAGTAACCCAGCAACCACCTTTACTTAGGCGCATCACACACTGTCAGTAACCCAGCGAACTCCTTGACTAAGGCGCATCACACACTGCCGCCGTATCCCGCTGCGACGTGCCGGCCGCCAACTCGCCGGACGGACGGACGTGCCGGTGCAGTACAGAGTGAAGTGCGGAATGTATATGACGCAGTGAAATGGCCAAAACAGAGATTTGAACAAATCCCTAAGGGATATGATCAAATCACGAAGGATGTTAAAATGGCGAATCAATTTTATCATTTACCTAATACAAATCAGTCATTTGATCAAATCTCTGTTTAGTGAAATGACGAAATCGGACAAAAAAGGCAACTCGTTTTTTTCATTTCACTAGATTTGTTTAGTGATTTGATAAATCCCTGAAACGCGTCAGTGAATTGACGAAACTTTTAACATCTTAACATCCTGTGATTTGATCATATCTCTTAGAGATTTGATCAAATCTCTGTTTTGACCATTTCCCTGCAACATATATACGAACTGAGGTATATACTGGCATATAATGTTGTGAACCGTCGCTCCTTACGCCGCAACGTGTTCCAGTGGCAGTGTGATGACCGCCTTATAGAACAAGATATGTGGCGGAATTTTCATTATGATGCGTCATTATTGCTAAGTTGGTGAAATGATGTTATCACCAGTGAATGCTTGGGTATAAAATGGGTTTAAAATTAGGCCCACCAGTTTGACCCGACACCGTAATTGATGGATCTACAGGTACGTAATGAGTACCAAGTACAGTCAAGGGTGCCAATATGTACACCACAAAGTTTCAAAAATATGTAGGTATTATCATATTATGAATGTGAAAGTTTGAATGTTAAGATGTTTTTTACTTAATCACGCTAAAATGGCTCAACCGATTTGGGTGAAGTTTTGCAAGAGGATAGTTTATACCGTGGATATTTTTTTTGAATAGTTTTTATCTCGGGTCTACGCAGATGAAGTTGCGGGCGGAAGGTAGTATTTCAATAAATCTCTGTGTCCAAATTTTCGTTTAACGGAATATGACGATCGGAATTTGGAAAAATCAGAATAATAATAATGATAATAATAATAAAACATTTATTTCAGGCAACTAAGGCCCATAGTTACAAATACCGATCATTTAGTTATAGGTAATGATGGTTTCGGATACTACTTCTTACTCTTCGGAATTTTTCTGTGTTCCCACCTCGTGTATCTCATAATTAACCCATTCAGCGCTAATGACGATACACATGCCTCGGAAGGCTGCGGGTGAGTATTGCTATAAACAGGACTTGAACGTGCTACGGTGTAGTGCTACGGGCGTGGCTTTGGATCGAAATGCCATTCAACGCTACGCTCGTAGTTCGTAGCGAAGCGGCATACGTGTCGTCATTGGCGCTGCATGGGTTAAAATGGCTAAAGTTTGCCTTCTTTGTGTAACCACAAATTCGGAGACGGCGAGCCATTTCATCTCAACGGTGCGAAAATAAACTTGAATAGGTACACAATATAGAGACATTGTAATGTACAATTACTTTGAAATTGTACTGACGTAACTGACGTTAACAATTATAGTATTTATTAATATTCATAATTTATGGGAGCCATGGTACAAATACAAATATATGTTTCACATAAGATATCGATTCTCATGAACACTGGTAGGGCACACCAATTTCGAAGATAAAAATTAAATCTAACTTAATCAGTAATAATTCGATTTTGTTAATAAATAAATAATAATTATGACCTCGTCACTTTAATTTCGTTAGAGTGGTAGGTATAAGGTGAATATCCAGGCTCAGGAGCCACGCATGTGCTACACCGTAGCGTGTAGCGGCATTTCCCGCCTTGTAGCGTTAATCACTAAATACGCCATAGTCAGTAGCAGCTTAACACAGGTAAGCTTGTAGCCGATCCCGTGGTTTTTCCTATGTAGCGGAAGGGTTACAGGCACTAAAAGTGTTAACCCATGCAACGCTACACTTGCTACGCTGTAATTTTTCCGCCCTGTAGCAGAAATCAGACGCATGTGGGTTCATGACCATATATGTAGCGAAAATACTACGTAGCGCTCTGACGCACGAGTATCGTTATTCATGGGGTTGTGCTACGGGAACCTGGCGTGGTCTTAGTGTAAAAACAATAACATAGCATGTTTATTTTATCACAGCAGTTTCGCAACCATATTAGAGCATTTCTCAAAAAAAATGCCACTATTATTAATTGTACTTCTAGTAATTTTGTGTTAACTGCTCGTATTTCCACTCAGAATCAGGAGCTCTTTCGACCCTGGTAGGACAAAAATTTGTCCCAAAGAAATTTTTCCTTTTGTGTTGCTATTTACCTTAGACTTTGTATGGCGGTAACACAATAGGAAAGTTCAAATAGTACAAAAATGTATGGAACTTTGGGACACTTTTTTTCTCCTATTATGATGGAAAAACATCGTGATTTTGAGTAGAAACAACATAGAAGTGGTAGAAAACCTCCGAAAAAATGTATTGGCATGTTTTTTGAGAATCGCTCAATTGGTAACCGAACTTTATACTTAATTTATTTGTTGCCGTTGATTTTTTTGCAGGCATTAACCACTCGTTAAGAGAGTTCCAATGAGTTATATAGTCAGTTCGGTGCCACAATATTGTGTTGTCATCAGACTTACATAAGTATATCAAATTTCAGTGCAATCTAATAGGATGAAAATTCGGTTGCTCGATTTGAAAAGGCAAGTTAAGGGGCTACTCGAGGTTTCCATCGATTTTTGACAAGTTCTGAATCGTATCTCCTACTTTTACAAAATACAAATTATTTATTCTGCAAATAGGCCACAAGAGCACTTTTACATGTCGAACGGTAATTTAAATTAAAAATAATAATCTTACAATAAAATAATAATAACCTAACACAATAATAATTTAAAATTTGCAGATTAACAACATACTAAATGTCACAAAGTGAATGAAAACAAAACAAAATATGACCATTACATTCGATAAGTATAAGGTCTGTGCATTAACAGAAAGTTAATGATATTAACTCAGTATTCCAGAGATGTATAAGGGTCATTCTTGAGAGGGTCAATTTTCGGCGTCCAGAGGGAAAAAGTACCCGAGAAAATAAAATAATTGACCTTACACATTTTTTTGTGTAGTTCAACACTTAATCTAATTGGGGCACGATTTACTTTTTGTGTAAGGTAAGTAGAATTAGCCATAAAAAAATGTCAAACACCTAAAACATCATTCCCCTGGCGCGTCCATAAGCCATTTTGTGAACAATCTACTCTGAAAAGAACTAGTTATGGATTGAAATCAAATATTGCATTGAGTTAAATCGTTAGAATATAAGTTAGTGATTTAAAAATAAAAATATGGTTCCCCTATTTATCGTAGTTTTTATAGGAATACATTTTAAAGGTTTGTCCAGAGCTAAGCTATCATTCCCCTGATGCCTGACTAAACAACGCGCACATCCCTACTGTAACGTCTTGTGACGCGTAATCTCTTTCATGCCTCACCCTCGTCAGTAGCGCTACCAACGCGGAGAGAGGACGCGTCTCGTCACTGGGGCTCTGAGCAATGAAGGTTGATATATCATTCCCCTGACTTTGGTTCACTATGACTATCATTACCCTGTACTTTCATATGAAATCTATTTCCTGCAATTGGCATACAATGTTTAGTGTAAAGAATAACACATGAATGAGTGCATGTGTTGATTTAAAAATGACTCTTATATTAACAACACACATCATCAGCCTATATACGTCCCACTGCTGGGCACAGGCCTCCTCTCATGTATTAACAACAGTTTCGGCATAATCGACAAGAAACATACTTTTTCTTATTCCCCTGGCTCTTATTCCCCCGATTTTCTGAACAGGGTAATGATACTAATGATAGTATTCTGAAGTTTTTTTGTGAAATTATAATATTTTATCATATAACGCAAAACATAATGATCGACTGACTTATTCAACAATAGATTTAATGAATTACCAAAGATTATCATTCCCCTGTCAGTTATATCATTCCCTTGTAATTGTCATCATTCCCCTAGTCATTTTCCTCATTCCCTGGTACTTTTTATCATTCCCCTATCATTTTTTCTCATTCCCCTGGCAGCTAAACTTTAAATTAGTATATTTCCGTACCTATTATATATATTGATAAATTAAATTATTGATTATTGATTGATTTAATTTGTTTATTATTAAATATTTAATCGGATTTTATTGTAACCTAGTAAAATTTTCTAAAAATAAAAAACGCCAAGGGAATGAGATGAATAATGCAATTCTCAAGAATGACCCATAAGGGCTCTGAGCGTCCAAATACAATTAATAATTATTCAAATGTTCGTAGAGATGTATACGGTCTCTAAGCGTCAAAACAAAACAAAACAAGGAACATTAATGTAATACTGTCAGTGATGTTCAGGGTCAATAACAATAAAACATGTCAAGATCGGAATGATGTCTCTCGTCAATACGATAATAATAAAATAACACTAGTATTTAAGTAGTTAGGTACTATGCCCTTCCAAGCATGAACAGTCCGGACTCCACAAACAGCACCCGATCACGAGTATGACGCATATCTCAGCCATCGCCTCCCTCAACCATATGTTTGGGAAGGTGGCGACCCGATCAACGACGCTACTTTTGCACTACAGATACGAGTAGAAGTATAATTCAAACGGTTATTGGTTCTTCAATCTTTTATCTCCATTTTGGTCTACCGGATTTTGAAACAAATAAACACTTAATTTTGTATGATCTTTTTAAACATTGTCTAAAATAACACTTATTTTGTTTCTCTATTGTCGTGAAAGATCGAACACATACGAAATTTAAATATTTGGGTGTGTCTGGGACGTCCCTAAAAACTGGTCCAGGGTTTTCATTTTAAGCCAATGAACACAAAAGTTATGGCCAGAAACCGGTTTTTTGGCCTCAAATTGTTCAACTTTGATGCCAAATATCTCGAAAACAATGAACTTTGAAGTAAATATGGGATACTTAACATAATAAGCTATAAAAAACCTAAAAAAACTAAGAGATTCAGATCGAAGGTACGATTCCATACGCCAATGATGGGAGCCCCTTAAATAAAAGCTTGTGTTGACAAACGTCACTTCGTAATTGCAGTTGAAAACTGAAATTGAAACTGAGAAGTTACTACTCAAGCAAACGTTTTGAATTGGAATCATATTTGTCTGCGATACAACAAAAATAAATTCAAAAGCAATAAAACTGCGAGCATTTTCAATGGAACAAAAAAAACGGTTCCGTTGCTCTTAAATGTAATATCTAGGTACTTACACTTACTAATGACTTCAGAAACATACCGTCAAAGCTAAATTGATTTAACATTCTCAACAAGTTATGTCAGTTATTAACAGTTCCTAACTACAATCGCTTGTAATTTGCAGTGAACCTTAGCTTAAACAACTGCGAGCTGCATGATTAAATTTCTCTTTCCGTTGGCGTTACTAAATACTGTTGAGAACTGGGAATTAGTTTGAGTGAGTATCAGTTTCAACGCCTCTGCTGGCAAGACCCAAGTAACATGGCGCGCGGATTAAGCAATAACAGCCTCTCGGACAACTGCTTAACCGCTTTGGCGAGAGCATAATTTGAATGTGTTATCCTGTACAGTGTAGCAATTTGACAGTATCTACATTGTAGCATTGGGAATAATATGTAAAATTCACTAAATTAAAACGGCATCCAGTAGGTCCTGTAAGGACAACGAGATCAGAAAAACGGCATGTCGCCGATCGATTATATACTTACGCTTCACATTGTGAGTTTAGCGCGCTCATTCTAACACTCGGCCCATTGTATCGAGTTGGATTGCGAAATGTAAGTCTCTGATTGACTCCAAGGCTTGCCTAATAAGTACAAGTAGAGATATATTATGGGAATAAAATAAACGTCGTAGTCTGTGGTGAGATTGTTACGAGTAGTACTTATATTTTATAAGCTGACTGCTGGATTGTGTAACGTTTCGTATGTACGTTAGGTAGATCTAAATGCCAGTTTTGTATGGGAAAATGATAGTTGAGTTGTTCTAAAGCTCGTTTGAAAAGTTCCGTAATGACTCTTCAGGTGACACGTGAAAGAAGTAACACAATGATACGTAATCTGTACAGGCCTCTATTGTCAATTTCATAAAGGCGTGTACAGATATTTATGTACGTAAATATATTGTTACCGACTGCACAGCACAGTTTCAAAATATTATAATCAACAGACGAGATTTGCTGAATAGGCAATAAAGTCCAATTTACATTTCTAGTGCACCAATATTTCAATAGAACATTGTCTGTAAGTAAAATAGACATTTAGTTGTGAATTTCTATCCAAAGTTACATATCGCTCCGATGGACCGCAGTTAGGAAGTTAAATGCAAAGAGGTGTTTGAGTACAACTGCATTCTGTAGTCACTTTTCGGGAAACGTTTAGTGGAATTCAACTTCTGTGGATGTCAGTGGTGCCTCTGGCTGCAAACTTTAGGGTTACGTGTTAAATATTGTATTTAATACTAGCTTCTGCCCGCGACTCCGTCCGCGTGGAACTCGTTTATATCGCAGCTCCATACAAACTTTCACCCCCCCCCCCCCTCCCCCCCATTTAACCCCCTTAGGGGATGATTTCGGGGATATCCTAGTTCATCTTTTACTTCTACGGCAGGCACATTGTTAGCGTCAGTAATCGAGCTAGGCGTCGGAGGCCTGAGTATAAGGACCGGGGGTTCCACTGTACTTTTACTATTTAATGAATTGGCATTGGTCTCGGTACTGTCGGGCAATGACGATTTATCTTTTACTTCTACTGTGGACACCTGGTCAGTGTCGTTATTCTTGTCTTCGAGAATTGTGGACACCTGGTCAGTGTCGTTATTCTTGTCTTCGAGAATTGTGGACACCTGGTCAGTGTCGTTATTCTTGTCTTCGAGAATTGTGGACACCTGGTCAGTGTCGTTATTCTTGTCTTCGAGAATTGTGGACACCTGGTCAGTGTCGTTATTCTTGTCTTCGAGAACTGTGGACACCTGGTCAGTGTCGTTATTCTTTACTTCGCTACCTGTTATATTCTCCAAATTTTTGCTGTGCACAATACCTATAATATTCTCCAAGTTTTCCACTTCAGGCACATGATTAGGATCCGTTTCTTTAACTCTATTTTTGAGAGCCATAATAAGATCATGAATACTGGCACGATCTATGGTCTTCGGTTTAATTTTAATGCAGGCACCTTATCAACTTTAAACATGTTAAAATTCTCACTCTGTTTGGCCACAATTCGATTAATAGTAAGTTTCATAAGATGATTATTACGCCTAAACTCTGGTTTGTTAAATATCGCCAAGCAGGTAGAATTATAAAACCTGATTTTGTCCATACTATAGGACTTTCCTTCTTTATTAACAAATGCACTTTCAGTAATCCATGTAAATCTATGGGCATGATCACCAAAGTCTACGGGTAATAATACCTTTTGTTTCCGCTTAGCGAGTGTGTTAAGTGAAGTATCATCATCATCATCATCATCATATCAGCCGAAAGATGTCCACTGCTGGACATAGGCCTCCCCCAAAGAGTGCCAAAGTGACGGTTCTCTAAATCATCTCCGAAAATTTTATGTACGAATATCACATCGCAACCAATTTTTCGCATAATGTCATTTCGCCGAATGATTAAGTGTCAACTTATCAAAAGGTTAAGTTTTATTCCCCAACCTCACGGTTCCCAACAGTATGCTTGGACTTTTTTTCATAAAGTCACTTTTCAAAATGCCACCTTTCGAGTAGCAGATTGGGTCAGTTTGACTTATATACATTTCGTGGTATAACACTTACCAGATGTTTTATTTAGTAACTATGTAACGTATTTATAAAGTGAGGAAGCGCAACCGCTCACTTGTGTTTTTGACAATGATGGTACCTGAATCATCGCATCATTGGAGATAAGTGTTTACATCATTATTTTGGACTGTTGCATGGTGGAATGTATGTATGTTGGTGTACATGTGTTTTTTTTAAACAAACATCTGCCAATTATTTTAACCTCACCTAAACCTTACCTAACCGCCAGCGTGTCGACGTCACCCGCTACGCGGGGTGCCTATTTCCGCTCTAAGGAACACAAGCTAACCCTAACCTAACCTACAAATAACGTCACTGTTACGATTTTATGTTGTTTTTTAATACGGGGGCTTCGCCCCCGAACCCCCATTACGGGTGACTTCGTCTCCCCATCCCCACTTTCCTCCTTGTAACTTATATAGGAATAAAAACACGTTGAATAAAAGTCTGACTATGTTATGCTGTCTTGTTCTTTGTTGTGAAAAGTTGGCTTATGTAAGAAAAGGGAACTGTTGCACTGACGAAACATTATTCGGTTAGTAGTTGTTTGTCCAACTGAAAGATTTGCCAAATGATAAGTATGGCAATTTTTTTTATACATTATAATAATCGACTTAACAATAATTCTACCAAATGAATCTGTTGTCATACAAAAATTTGCCATTAGTTAGTTGTCAAGGTGAATCATCGGCGAAAAGTTGGTTGGCAAGTGAAATTCGGACAAAACAAATTCGGAGAAAAGGCAGAACCCCCAAAGTGACCGATCCCGCGCCACCCGCATCCAGCGGACTCCCGCAACCTTTACCAGAACCGATATAGCCCTCCGGATCGCTTAACTTAAGTGGCAGTGGGCGGGGCACATAGCACGTAGAACCGATGGCCGTTGGGGCGGAAAGGTTCTCGAGTGGCGACCACGTACCGGAAGGCGCAGCGTGGGTAGGCCCCCGACAAGGTGGACTGAAGTGAAGTATAGCCAAATATAATACTATCTTTTGACCCTACTAAATGCACTAATTCCTCATGTTCATACTTGAATATATGACGTTGTTCTTTATCTTTTCTAGCTTCAATTATTTGTTCCCTGTTCTGGTTAATATTTTCAACCACACTAAAGCTGTCATCATATAACTGCAATTCTTGCAATATTTTCATATAGCGTTCTTCATTTCCAGTTACATCGTCCTCGGTATATTCTATCTGTTTAATATTTACAGTTTTTGTCGTTTTCAAAAGGGCCTCGCCCACGACATAATACAAGGCCATTTCACTGGGCTCGTCCAACTTATATTCAATGTGGCAAGACTGTTCAACGTATAACTCCTTAATAATTAACGTCTGTTTATTACTAGGACTAATGGTCATCGGTACGTTCTCAATTAATTTAACGCTAGGCTCTTCGGCATTTAGAAACTTACGCAACTGTATTATTTTCTTATCTAGGGTGAAATCATTCGTTTCTTCGCCATCAATCATAAACGCATCGACGATTAAGAAGTTTGTGGCATCATATGAAACAATGTCTAGAATGAATTTATTTTCAGAAAAATTGTCTAGCCACTTTAGCAGAACCTGGTCCATGATTGCATAATTTACAACCTTTTTATTTTTTCTATGCTCGTAAACATTGTCAATTTTCTTATCATTGATTTCTGGGTCAATTTTCAAACGAGCTGTTTTTGCTGTCCCACGGCCATAATTTCAAGTCAGATTAACATGGAGTATTGATTCATATATATTTGTATTCCGTGTGTTATGAAGTATTTAAAATATATATAACAATACCTTAAATATTCATTGATTCTGAAAAAAAATGTATTTGGAATCGTAAAACAGCGAAATCTACCGCTTTTTTGCGTGTCCCACTTGCGGTTTTGCTCAAACAAAAATTCATAACTATGGACTACGGCAACGTATATATAAACAACTTGTACTGTTATAAAGAAGATTTATTAGCGTATTCATTAATATATCTTGCAAATTTAATGCGTGAATAATTAAAACTTGTGAAGTATTTTTGTAGTTGTCCCACGAGCGACCCATTTATTAGGACTCAAGCTCAAAACCCTTAGTGCGACCCCGGGAGTGGACGCAGAGCCGGTATTTTCGAAGGAGGAAACAGGTTTTCTTGATACGGCTATCACGACATTTGTATGGGCGTAAATTTATTAATATACGATTGAAATAAAAATGTGTCTTTCATAACAAAGGTTAGCAATATGGGGTAAGAGTTTCGTGTTTAACTAATTAGTGAATGCAATTAATAGTGTACGAAGGATCGCCAAAAAACATTCATGTTGACATTTGTATGGCGACATTTGTACGGCTTTTTTGGCCATACAAATGTCGAACGTGGCATACACATGTCGATTCAAAACAAAATCTAAGTGATTTTTAATATTTTGGAATATAATCACAGAATAAGTAATAGTACAATATAACGACCATCATAAACCATAAACCGGAGATACTATATCGAAATAGTGAGTGTTTTTATTGTACAAATATTTTAAGCTGTTTCAACAATTGTATGGCAAGATCGACATTTTGATGGCACTCGTTGACATTTTTATGCCGCTATCGACATTTATATGGCAGAATCGACATTTGTATGGCATTATATCGACTTTTGTATAGCGCTGTCGACATTTGTATGGCGCTGACGACATTGGTATGGCACGGTGATTTTAAAGCATCAATATCTAGCTAACCATTAGAAGCACAGTGGTGCCTCATGTACCATATTTTTTCTTTTTAATAATAATAATAATAATAATAAAACATTTATTTCAGGCAACTAAGGCCCATAGTTACATATACCTTACAGACTAACATACATACAATATAACATTAAGCACTAATTATTATTTAGGTGACGAAACAGTGTGGCTCCGTTGCGTCGTCAAGTCCGGTGTAGAGTTCGGTAGGTTGCCCCGGAACCGCCGAAACAAGACACCCTTCGGCCAGAAGCCAGCACACGCGATGGTCTCCTGCAGCGGCCGCGGCACGCGCACCACAAATGAGCTGAAGTGCACGTAGTGGCGCGAACGCAGCTGGAAAACCCTCAGCGAGTAGCCCGTCTTCTGGTGAATATACTGCACCACGTCATCAGCCGTGGCGGAGTAATGCAGGCGCGACACGTACAGCGCTTCACTCGGTGTGGCAACCCGCAGGCCCGAACCAACTGGCTCTGCTGTACCACACTGACTCTTTCGCGGCTTGCGCTTCCTAGACACCAATGTGAATCCCTCCTTATCCACATCGGTGCGAGGGGGCTTCTCTTTTGGAGGAACCCCGGCTTCACGCACTCTTGAAGGTGCGCTTTTCCGGTTGGCTGCGACAGGCTGATCGGCAACGACGTCAGCATAGCGATGTCGTGACTTCGAGGAGGCGGGGGGAGGCCGCGCGCGCGGGGGGCACGCGGGCGGCGGAGCGGCGGCTGCGACACGAGCTGTGTCAGCAACACGCAAACTAAACCCTACCTCTCGCTGTCGGTACGAATCTAATATTCCAAAAAATAAAAAAAACCATACAAATGTCGAGAAAACGTCTTGTTCAAAAATTGACCCTTCTACAATATAACGGGAGGATGAATGAGGGAAATAAACAAAGTCATGGATTCGGTGTTTGTTGAAATGCTTGGGTGACGATATAGGGAAATCGGCAGACTGAGACATGACTATCAATAAACACTTGATTTATATTGAATGAGATATTAAATGTAATTATATACTTTGTTTATTCTTAAAAAAATATAAATACAATACACATTAACACCATATATTACGTAAAATAGTTGCATAGGTAACCTATATTAGAAACATTGACTTGAACATATCGTTTCGTTATTTCCGTGACATATGAATTTGTACAGTAAAAAATTCATAATTGTAACCAAGGAGCTAATTAATAGACAAATTGAAATATAGAATAGAGCAAATTTCAAGCGTAGGTCCATGATATATAAACAACTAGGTACTAAAAATAAAAAAGGCATGGGGATTTACAAACAAAAATATGGCATTGGCACGAATGTTGTAAATTACGCCATTATGCATGGCCTTGTAGTTTTGAAATGTCTTTCCACTATTCAAAAAGTTTATTCCGTTTGGCACAATATACACTCAAAATTTCTTAACTAGTCCATGACAAACATATCAAAAGTTAACGATATTAACGTTGCGCCAGAGGACTTGAAGATAGACGGAAGGTATGGGGTAATTTCCTTAAGTGTTCGTAGCTAATCGTCTACTGTATGTAATTGATTTTTAATAGGTATTTCGACACGATCTATATTACCATAGATATGAATAATTGCTGGCTAGGACATGTTTAAAAGCTGGTGCGGTTCAGATTTAATTGTTAATGTGCTTCACGGTACGTACAACAATGAACAGCCTGTTCTCATTGAGCGAAGACCGTGTCGCACAAACAATAATTAAAAATCTACCAATTCAACGTCCTGTAGTCGCAATGCATTTTGCGACTACTAAACTCCTAACGGCAACGAACATACCAACGATGCTGCGGTGGAATATATTAAAAAGAATTAGAAATATATTAGAAACAATAGCATATAAAAATAAATAACGACGAGTTTATAGATTACCCCACATTGACTACCATCCGCCAAGGAACAAATGGTAAACACTGTGAACCAATCATCTCGACATTCTCACGCACCACCATCGCCTTGTACGACCCCTCGTCAGCGACCCGGTCAGCTACATTTATCACTAGAACCGTAGAGGCGATCCGAGAATTCTCACTGTGAATAGACAGACCCCCAGGAACTTCAAAATGTACCATCATAAGGCTGCATGACTGCGTGGCCCATTGTCATAAAGGATAATTTGACATGGCGTGTAATTGCGGATTCTACCTAAGAAACATGGTGTTGGTTTGCATAGTGTATGGGTATTAACACAACTTTCAGCCAAGAGTCATGACGTTGGTTTGTATATCCTATTATGATTAAGTAAATGCAGTTCTTACTAGTAGAAAAAATATGCCTTCATAAACGCCTGAATAATTCATTCTCATGTCCTAACGGGACATAAAGTAAAAAGAAATTGAGTAATTTTCTATTAAATCGAATAAAGTGTCAAATACAACCTTAATAAGACATATGTAAGTAACATTTTTATATTGTATGCTCAGATTATAAAGTTAAATAAAGTTAGTTAAGTTAACTCCATGTCATCGTCATAAATAAAATAAAAAAGCTACTTGTTAATACAAGAACTACATACCTACTTAAGTACCTACCTAGCTTACAGTATACATAAATGTTAAGGAGCCTCGTCTGCCAACAAACCACTCTGTGGTTTGGCAGAAGAATTAATGTATTAGCTGTAAGAAAGTTCTTTGAATAAACGTTTATTTAATTTTTTTTTTTTTTTTAATTAAAAGTTTCTCTATACTGTTTTGTGTGGCGTAGCACGTTTTTTTCCGTGTTCCTAACACACAACACACGTTATTTCCGAAAGTAAAAAAAGCTATGTCAATTTAATAATACAACTCTGACAGAAGATATAAATACTAGTCCATTACGAGTTCTATATTTTGAGATTAAAATATCATTTTCAAAAAAGTAACTAGATACTTGTTTTATTCGTTATTGAATACGCTTTAGTAAGTAAAACAAATATTAGTTAATATAAATAATTTATTTTAAACGTATAAATGAATTCCCAATTTTAACATGATATGGTTGGCTGTCTGGCCTGACGTGCTGCGCGAGTCTCATCCCTCGTCCTCGTCCAGGACACTCGGGGTTTAGAGTGCGCTGGGGTTGCCGGTAGTACGCTCGAGCAGCCGCGGCGTCGTGCAGCGGCGGCGTTGGTGGTGGTACGGCTCCGGTGGCTGCATCCGCCTGCGCCCGTCGCAGCTCCGTCGTCGCCGAGTCTCCTGTGCTGGTTGTCTGTAAATTTATTTCTACCTTTGCGCCCTCGATTGAAATGGTTATTTTGTTGCTCATGACTAACGATTAATCAAGACTGCACCTGTGTCTAGTTATATTCCTATATTTATACACATTAAGTCATCGCTATTGCTACTGATAGATAGGAACTCGATTCCGAAGCACGTTTAGGTATGTGCTACTAAACTTGATGATGAAAGTTCAACGCGGGTCAGGGAGACATGTCAAAAGGTTGTTGGATTACAGCAATGTATCGGTAAAAATAATGATATTTTGACTGATTATCACCACATATCCATAGTTGAGGGTATTGTCGACACTTTAAAAAATAATGATGTGAGATTATATGCGATTTATATCTTTACTTTTCCAATAGCGTAGAAACCGACCTATTTTCCATACCATCAAGTCATACCATCGTGTACCACCCTAGTTTAATGCACGTCACTGAATTGTAGAAAAGAGAAACAATGCATAATTAAACCGTTATTAAGTAAAGTAATGTTAGCACTTACCATCTTAGCTTGGCGAAAACCGAGGCTATTTCGACTTTCGACAAAGTGAGTCTCTGTCGGCGTGTGTTTGTTGGTGAATTTTTGCACTTACCTGAAACAAAAAAAAAATATGGTTAATATTTATGTTTAAATGTCACGCACCCAAGTTTCTGACAAAAAATATATGTTATGATACAAGTTTTATTGCCGCTTTATTGACGAGCCCAAAACTCATGAGACGAGCCCAAGACTCAACGGGGTTACGTCGGTTAAGTATCCCGACTGAATTCCCATGGCCACCATACATTTATAACAGGTCGAGTTAATATTAAGCGTGTTACGGTTGTTATAACAATAATAATAAAAAATCACCTTACTTGTGTAATGGACACGGCATTTCACATATCACAGCAAAACTGTAGACACTGTACTCCTTCCTGTACGTAACTTCTCTAAAATGATAAAAAAATATGATTAATATTTACATAGTTACAAAAAAACCAGATACTTTGAAAGTGTCTAGGTGTTTTGCATTGATGGTTTTGATTTGGTGGTTTTTGGTGTTTGATACGAGCCGGGATTCGAACCCACGAAAGCCGCTTCAAGTCCATTGCAATACGCATATGTATACAAGTGTGCGTATGGTAATCGCACTCTGTGCATGGGTGGATTCCACCCATGGGAAATCTTGTCAAAGTGACGAGACATGGTTGGACCCCTTGGACCCCTTTTCCCAGTCCTTGACTATAAAATTAAAACTATAAAATTCATGTAAAAGTGAAGACAAAAGAACTTACCCATACCGTCGGACGTGCCACCTCGTTAGAAAACGTGCGAGCTAATGACGCCAACATGATGTAACGCTGATGCGGCAATTTAATAGGAACGGATAGAGTCACGTTGCTTCCAATGAATTATGCATCGGCCTGGGGACATTATACCTACATTGTATGCATTACATTTTATTGTACGTACTATATTTAATTGGCTTAACCAAAAATCCGTTTCTGAGATGGAAACATGCGCATCGAGACTCAATCGAGTCACAAGCCAATAGACTAACGCAGGAGTCTAACTTGATGATACTACTTACATCTTTTAGCATTAAGTAGGTACATAAGTTTGCTTTCAAATCAAAACTATAAATCCAGCCCGGATTCGAATAAACGTGAGTAAAACTACGGGACGGATTTTGCTTCCTTGAAAAGCATGGGTCTTTCACATCCACGACCAAGACTACCTAGCTGAAATTATCTGGCCTTAGATTGGTTCAATTCTCCGCCAAGACTAGGAAAATATAATTTTGATTTATGATTGAGCCCCTTACCTATGAAATTGGCGTTTAGTAGGGAGAATTTTATGAAAACCTATGTGTAAACGCATGCATGTACTTATAGGATCTTATATATATATACGATCTTAATTACTGCTTACTGGATGAACCTATTTGAATGCGGTTTTTTAACATGTCATAGATAATTTTAAACCTAGTGTTATGTCGGGGGTTTTTCAACTTTTCCAAGTTGTAGAGTTATTGATATTTAGACTATAAAGTTACGACGATAGGCTCGTCACATAATATTAAGCCTTAATATCATAATATGTTGTTAATAATATGTTGTTGGAGATTTTGTGGCATGCACCTAAGTATATTTCTTTATATTTTTACTTAAAACCGTTAAAGTACATAGACACACATATTTACAAATAGAAGTCGACACACGTAGAAAGAGCTGTGCGCGCCATATTAGATGTATGGCCGCCAGAGCTCTTGTTACATGTGTCTACGTGTAATCAGGTCGACTGACGGCGCAACGCAACACGCTAGTCTTGGAAGATAAAAATTGCTGAGTGGCATTGATCACGAATTCACGATACCTACAGCAAATGTTTTAAGACTTTTAAGTAACCTATTTTCGTAACTGTGGATTGTACTGATGTATTCATTCTATACATACATACATATATATATATACATACATTATATTGACTAGGAATATTAGTACCTACCTGCAGGCGTACGGTTGCCATTTTATCACTTATCGTTGTGGACAAGACATACGCCACTCTCTCACTCGCATACTTGTCAGAACGTGACGGACGTCTTATCCACAGCGATAAGTGATAGAATGGCAACCGTGCTACGCCTTCTAGGCGAAATATGGAGAAAACGATTAATCCCAAGACCATTATGAGACCTAACTACAATCGTTTTTTTCCCTCGTAAATTCCCCACGATCCATATTTCATCGCAATCGTTAGAGCCACTCAATGTGGATGTGTGGGCTGTTTTGACTCTGTTTAATCAACACAGGGTTCCCTGTAAACTCTTATTTGACTGATGAATGAGTATGACTATGTGCTTCTCAGTCTTGGATGTTTTGAAAATGAATAAATAACCTTTCTTTTAGAATAATTATAATGGCTTATGTTTGTAACCAACAACTAGTTTACAGTTTTATGATACTGTTTCATCCCTTGAAACTCTTCACTCGGAAGAATGGCCCCGAACAATACCATTAATATGTATTGTTTTTAAACGAACGAAGGTGTTAGTGTTACCCTGTGGATTTGATACTTGACTGACATAAACCATAAATAAGATAAACCAGATTGCTGGTTTACCATGATATTTCCTATTATTTCATATAATAGTTATTTGTTATGCAAGGCTGCAAAGTTGTTGTTTGGCGCAAGTGCTTAGTATTGAAAGCCGAGCTAGCGAAGGATTGTAAAATTGAACCATGAGCGAAGCGAATGGTTCAAAAGTACAATCCTGAGCATAGCGAGGCTTTCAAGGCACGAGACGCCAAACAATTTTGCTGCCGAGCGAAACACACAATTTTTCACCTCACCACCGCGAGGAAAATTCTAGGTAAGTAAATGTAATGGAAGTAATTTGGACCTTATACTCATTTTCAATAAAGGTTTGTTTACATCTCATCAAGATCTAGCATTTTATAATTATTAAATATAACATAAATATTTTTGCATCTTTAAATAACCTCACGCTTACCTACACTAAAAAAGTCAAAGTATTGTTGGGTACTCACGGTTTAAACTAAGACTTAAATACGCTTATTTCACTTTTTCCGCTAACTTAGCAGGCATCAAAATTCACATATGTATATCTTCTGCACTAAAATCTATAAATAACCATAATTATTTTGGTTTTACTGTCTGTGGCTTTAGAACAAAACAAAATTAAATGTACCTAATTGAGTTTTTTCTTAAATTAACTTTTCAAACGGTGCGTTCCAAATTTGGAAGAAGCGAAATTCTTAGAAAAATAAAACGACATTTTAAAATTATTTATTCGTATTTTATCCTTATAAGTCAGTCTAAATGGTAATATTTCGTATGTACCTACTTAATTAAGAGAGAATAAGTATTATTAATTTTATTTTATCAAAATAATAACAATTTATTATTGGCATAACACCATCAGTTTCTGAACGCACCTCTCATTCTGTATAGAAAAAAGTTGGGTCTCGCGATCGACCTTTACGTTCCAAATTCAAAAACTCTTTCCACGCTAGCGGATAAAATGGACTTTTGGGCGCAGATTTTGAGCGATAAAGCAAGCCTTTACGAGCCGGTGAGGAGAAAAATCAATTATACTGGTACATCGTCGAGCACTCGGACGTTTGACCGTAATGTATTTTTACTCATTAGAATCGGATTTTTTCATCAGAACATTACTTTTCCAAAATGCGAAGTAGAGGTTTACGACGGTTTATTCCTAGAACACATGCATAGGCATAGGCCCTAGTTTTACGAAAGCGACTGCCATCTGACCTTCCAAGTAGGTATCCAATCCAGATGGGAAACAAGACTTCACTTCTTACTTCACGTGGGATTAAGCAAGCACCTTGCCTAGGCATTGTGCCGGTTTCCTCACAATGTAAATTCCGAAAAACTCATTGGTACGAGCCACGGTTTATTCCTAGAGCACGGGGTCCGCCATAAACTAAACTAGCATGTGGTGGTGGCAGACGGTAGCAACAGGGATCTTTCCCATAGCATAGCATCGGAAGCATTCCGATGTGGTCAAATGTTTAAACTTTTGAGCCTCATTCAATCAATTTATGTCATTTGAAGATATCCAAATAAAATGGATAACTTGTACATACCTTATTTCTCGTTTTTCGTCGCATAGCATAGCATCCGAACCATTCCGAAGTGGTCAAATGTTTAAACTTTTGAGTCTCATTCAATCAATTTATGTCATTTAAAGATATCCAAATAAAATGGATAACTTGTACATACCTTATTTCTCGTTCTTCGTCGCTTCTCTCGATAATTACTGAAATTGAGTCCAGCGCCATCTATCCGATAATTAACGAATCATCTACTCTGCCAATTAGGTGTCTATCGATATAAACCGGTAAGGAACGTCGAGTTCACGCCATTAACGATAGATGTCAGTAAATTCATGAAGAATGCATGAGCACTCATGCAGTGTACACAACATCGGCTATCGATCTGAACGAGCTATTACTAGCTTCTCCCGCATTTTCGCGCGCATTACAAAGAGAGTAAAGGTCAGATATTATTTACATATTTATTATTATAATTGATGAATGCCTACACAAATCACAAACTCATAACTTTCAGATAAGTTAAACTATGGATAGGTAGCGCCATCTGTCCGGCGTTGCGTGTATGTATTGGCGGGGTTATGTTGCGCGAAGTGTCATGTCATTATAGATATCGATGCACACCTCAGAGGATTAACGAGATTCATATAGATGGCGCTGTTATAAAAACACAGGCACGGGAATTTTATTTCATTTTCGAAGTAGACCAATTGGCCGAACTGTTTAAGATTGTAAAGAATGAAAATCCAAGTCAAGAAGAATGGCGCCATCTCGTCGTCTCGTCGGGCGTTGCGTGTATGTATTGGCGGGGCTATGACCGACTAATTGCGCGAAGTGTCATGTCATTATCGATATCGACGACTCCTCGACGCCTCGACGAAACGTGCACACCTAAGAGGATTAACGAGATTCATATAGATGGCGCTGTTATAAAAACACAGGCACGGGAATATTATTCCATTTTCGAAATAGACCAATTGCTACTATGTATGTATTTTATTTTCATACTATATATGACTTATGTATCACACTAATAGTATAGAACCATGGCTAATCTGGCCGAACTGTTCAAGATTGTAAAGAATGAAAATCCAAGTCAAGAAGAATTTGAACACCGCCAGTGGCATGTTATCCATAGAAATGGATCATACTAATTATAAACATAGAATCATGTCCGTCATCTATAAATTAGCCCCTTCGCTAGAACTCCCGAAAACATTTTTGACTAGTTCAAATGTGTTTGTATTTATATCATCACGGCCGGAATCCGCGTTTATCACACAGCCCGTACAATTACTATAAAACCATACAATTCAATCAATGCTTTTAAAGGACGTTCAAGCGCAATATATGACCAATTAAACACCAGTCAACAGCTGGTATTCGATAAAGTGCACACTTTAATATGTGACAGTTTTGATGATGCGTGTGATGATGATGGTATTTATCCTGTGGTCAAGCCATTCTTTGGGGTACTGAACGCTAGATCAGGTGCGGGTAAATCTGCAGTCGTCATGGCAATTTCCGCAACAATTGCGACCAAGGTGATATTCACCGCTTATAAGAATGATTTAACCAAACAAATGGGTGAACTACATAATATCGAGCAATACACAATTTGCCGATTTGTGATGCTTACGATGGGTCTAAATTATTTTTATACAATAAATCTATTCAAGAAAACGAAACCTTTGTGTGCACATGTTACTGAAATTTTTGATCTCGTGAAAATATTTCAATGTCCACACGAATGTGGAACGAACGCTACCTTATTTGATAATTGTAGACGAGTATACTGTTCTTTCGCCGTTTTATATTATTTTATTATTCTTGATATCTAAATTGAGAAGATTTAATGTGCTTCTTGTCGGTGACCACAATCAACAAAAATCACTGACCGTCACCAGATATCATTAGATTATGTAAAAATGATATTGATTTTGACATAGTACCATACACTGAATTGATCGGCTCTAGTCATACAGCAGTACTCTTGCCAAATGATTTTAAATTTATGCCACATTTAGTAATGGCAAAGGGATTTATATACATGGACTTGCGTAGTAATAAAGTTTTAAGATATGTTGGTAAATGTGATGAAGCATTGATGTTTACCGATGAAAATAATAAAACGGTAATAATGTCCCGGATCAGGACAAGTCCCGATCACATCATTGAAGACATGTTCAAGTGGTTGTCATCGTTTGGTATACTTTACCAATATCCTGTAAAGTATTAGACTTCCACATTTTACAGTGTTCAGGGTTTGATGTTTGACAAGTGCCAAATTGAAGTGGACATTGATGATACAACAATAAATGCGGTTTATGTCGGCTTGACTAGAATCAGGAAATATGAACAATTGGGTAAAATACATACAATCGACATGTATAATTTAATGTTGACCGATTTATTTGATGATGGCTACTATTATAGAATTGCTAAACAAAATAAAAAGGTAAAAATTTACTTATTAAATGTATTGAGAAATAAAACTGAGACATATACAATAGACAAGCACAATTTTATAACTTGTACAGCTTCAGAATTTGACTCGTGTAAGAGTAATTGTCGTGTACCTATTAATGAATATGATAAATTCATTGAATGCGATCAAAGCGGTTAAAAATTGATGGATGTGCTTAACGTCATTCGCTCTAGGTATGCAGAAATTAAAGATTACAATAGATCCGCATTTCATAAATTATTAGATTGCGAATGCGATGATACGTGTACACACGACACGTAACCAACACGCCCGTCGACACACCCTAAATGAAATGACACGAATGAATGTACGCACGCTACTATGGTTATTTATTTTATTATCGTCATACAGAACCGCGCTATTTAATATTGAACGCAATGGTTTTGTCATTCGCGCACTGCTATACGTGAACGCGACACGGACTCCTGCCCCCTCCTTTTCTGTAACTGGTTTTAAGCGCACCTCACGCTCACCCACACACATATCTTGACACCGCGATGCGTAGTAACCGAGCGTAGGTAGAGGTCTCGTTCGTGACGGGTGATCGGCGGGGTGAGCCGCACGAATCGAGCAATGCGCGAGCGCCGCCGATTGGACGACGGCATGTGACCTCATTCATTCTACCTCGCGCCCAGTGTTGCCGTTTGGTTCCGTTTGTTCCGTTTTTCGGAACTTTGGACACCCCCGCGGAACTTGGAAGGAACTTTAGATTTTAGGACAATTTTCGAAACTTTTAAGGTCCCGGCATTCATTTATTTAATATAATTAATAACACACTAAAAATATTGTTCAAAAAATTACACTAATTTTTCTGTTAAAACTAAATGATTTGTTGAGACGAAATAAAACATTTTTTTTTTACTGTCTTCCAATTTATAATGATATAAATTCCATTGAAGAGAAGGACGCCTTTTAATAGACCTTCGGGTGGCTAGAGGTAAAAAATATTTGATAAACGGTATGTATATCTATTTAAATTGAATTATTTACAAGTATTTCGCCTTTTAAAAAAAAACTGAATTTTTCAACCTAAAATGGAATTTTTCAGGAATGGCAACGAAACTTTTAGGTGAAGTAACCTGGCAACACTGCTCGCGCCAGACCGCCGAGAGCCACCGGACGCGGAGCACGCGTCGCTGCTATTAAAAAATGTTGTAGTTGCGACCACGTTACGAGTCACGGGCGGTTGAATGATGCCGCGCCGCGATGCTTGCTGTAAACATGACACTACGTTTTTAGTATATGGGTGGGTAATGTGCTGATGTTAGTATGCTATTCAACTTAACCATGTTAATATTTAATTAGTTGAATAAATATTCCGAGACCATGAACGACCCAAACATATTGTATGTTATTAACCCATTCATGGCCAATGACGACACGTATTCGTCATGGCGGAACGCTTCCGCCTGGCCCGTGACTAGTATACGCGTCACCAGTAAATCTCTTTTTAAACATGAATTAAACAAAATACGAAAAATTAAAATTTATAAAATTAATTATAACAACCATTTATATGTGGTACTTTAGTTTATAAAAATAATAACCATTTTTTTCTGCTGATTAGGCCCTTTTGAAAAACGAAATGCGATTAATTATATGTAAATGAAATATCTCATTTATGAAAACGCTCGTATATAATCTTTGCCTTTTCACTTAGTGAATTTATTTACTAAAAATAGCAAACATATATATATTTTAGAAGTTATTGGCATGACGAACGGTTGTCGTCGCCATGGCCCGGCACATACCGTAAAACCTTTCCATGTTTACGGAACGGGACATTATAAACCTTATACCCTTAACTTAAGGTTTATTTTACTATAAATGCCAATTGTACTTTGGCCATTTTGCCAAATGGTCAAATCTGGATGACTCTACACAACCATCAGAGAAACCAAGAAAAGTATGCTTATTACTAGTTTTGATAAATTGAAATAAAAATCGTTGGTTCTTGCCGGTACCTTTGTGATTTCCTTTGTTCCTTGAAATAATGGGTGACTCCCTTTTGTTCAGGTAGGTTTATTTGTTCGGAGATTTTTTTTACCTGGTCAGTGAAAATTACCTTTATCTTTAAGAGGACAATAACTGCTTCTAACAATAGGCAGTTAGCCGATATTACTACTAGCTTGCTTGAACTTATTTGTTTCTGCAATTTTCTTATCTTGCACGTGTGCACTTGACACATGGGATATAATATGTGGTTTTTGTGCCCTTTCCCACTCTACCAGGCGATCCGAATTCTGAGACAATGACAGTAAGGGTAAGTCATTTAGTCACGATTTATTCGTTGGCACTTTCGTACCTTCCTATCGCGTGTGTGTGATTGAGTATATCTAGTGAAGTGACCTGGCTATGGATTATCGGAATACGTATTCGCCCAACCTGACCGACCCCGCTATGAACTTGACTCCGAACCTGCTTAACCCGAACGACCTGGCCACGAATTCTGGAAACAAGGACTTGTCCGCTCCGACTGACATGGCTATATACCTGGCAGCTATGCAGGAGGAGATGAATACCTTCGACGAAACTGCAGCCGAACCAACTGGTAAGTGACTACCTTTCCTACTATTTTCTGCTCATTTTTTCTGTGAGATTTTTGAAAATTGATTTGCATTTTCATCTATTATTGAATAAATTTAGATTGCATTAAGATATATGATGTTTTTAGTTTACTTAGCTCCTCAGTTGGTTAGGTTTGGTTTAATCAACGACTTTCGCTTATTTTACGGATTTTGGGATCTTATTGCAACTATTAACTATTTCGGTGATACTTGTAGACTACCTGAATGATGTGGTAACGGAAGAGGAACTGCTCAATATTTATAATATCTCAATAAATGTGTTTTATTATTTAGTTGGTTGTATTTTGTGTTGATTTATATATATATATATATATATATATATATATATATATATATATATATATATATATATATATATATATATATATAGGTATATATAGGTAGTTGTTCTCTAAATGTTATGATGATGATACCTCGATAAATGTGTTTTATTATTTAGTTGATTGTATTTTGTGTCGATTCTTATATATATAGTTGTTTTCTAATCATTAAGTAAGTCTAAATAAAAAATAAACGGTGAAATTAAATAAATTCGTTTCAATTTAACTAACCACTTTAAAGACTTTTTATATGAATTCTTAAAGTGCGCAGTAAGCTCGATTCTTTTCAGGCGAACGTAGGTACTGCCCACTTTTTAAAACTATTAACTTTCGAATAGAAATCTGGATGTATGAACCAAAGTCAGCAAAATCTCGAAGGTATTTAATATCAGAGAAAGCAAAATGGTTGTAAAAAATAACTTTCATTAAACATTACATAATAGTACACATTTTTATACAGATTACAGTTTATCCCCTTCGCAATCCCTACCTACAATATATAACAGGACATCCTTGCACAAATATATATTGCTAGTAAAAAGACCTGGCTATCAAAACATGCTGCATGAACCCATCCCTTTTACCTGAGCCGTAGGCGGCGGTCCGTTTACGGATTGAGCCGGGCCCATGACGCACGAGTCTCGTCAACACTTTTATCGAAAAATGGTTTGTATGGGGGCCTGGCGGCAAGCGTTCGTTCACAGATGCTTGGCTGCGAATGGGTTAATGACATGTTAAGTCGAATCCATCAAAACTATGAGCGTGGAGAATTGGAAATTGAATTAACCTGTCTTATCTTATCTATCTAGATGAGGGCCCTTTCGGATGCACTTCGACCCAGTGGGATCTTTTGTGCATTTGCCCTCTCCTTACGTCTACTCCCAACTTCGCTCCATCATTTCCACATAGCGGATGATGCAGCTCAGCGGAAGTGCCTTGAATTCCTTTGGTTGCGGATAGCCGTTACCAAAGTAATTCATTCTTTGACTGGCAAGGGCATGACATTCACACAGTAAGTGTTCCATAGTCTCATCCTCCTCGCCACACATTCTACAGTCTAAGCTGTCTGATAGTCCCATCTTGGCCAAGAGATCCTTGACCCCGAAGTGACCTGTGAACACTCCAGATATGATTCTGAGCTGCTTCCTACTGGATTTCCAGAGTTTGTTAGTCCAGCCCGAGTCCACTCCTTCTATGAAGAGCTTTGAGTGCCTTAAGCCCGCCTCATTCCTCCACTCGTATTGGTGTTTGGTTTTGGCGTAGGCTTTAAAGGCCGAAATTATGGTTCCCTGCGAGAGTCCCACAAATGGTTCTGGACCTACAAAGTGATTTGTAGACCCCCCTCTAGCAAGCTCATCCGCTCTTTCGTTGCCAATGAAGCCCTCGTGCCCTGGAATCCAAACCAGTTGCACCTTATTGTGCTTTCCAAGCTTGTTCAGTGCCTGGACGCCATTATAGACTAGTCTAGATTCCACTTTCGGCGCCGTAAGTGCCTTAAGCGCCGCTTGACTGTCACTGAGTATATAGATGGTCTGCCCTCTGGTTTGTCTGTCTATATTCTCCTGTGCACAGGCAATTATGGCGTATGTCTCCGCCTGGAAGACGGTTGCCAAGTTACCCATGCTTACACTACTACTGTAGTCATTCGCATAAATGCCTGCTCCCGTACCAGATCCCATTTTTGATCCGTCCGTGTACCATATACTGTCTTCGATACCAGACCTCGGTGGTTCTAGACCTTCGGCCTATTCAGCCCTGGATGGAACTTTTGTTGTGTAGTTCCTATGGAATACAACCTTGGGTAGCATTTTGTCGCTTCCCATGCTTGTTATTCTGTCTAAGAAACCATCAGTCTCCATGTTTGTGTGCTTAGTCTTTGGCTTACTGTCGCTCCACAGTTCAAGGGTTCTTAATCTGTAGAGCGATTTGCGTGCCTCTGACTTAATCACCAAGTGAAGTGGCGGTAGGTCCAGTAGGACTTCTAGCGCCGCTGTGGGCGTGGTGCGAAACGCCCCTGTTATAGCCATGCATGCCGATCTCTGTACCTTCATTAGAGCATCTCTGCATGTGCTCTTTAAAGTCCTTGGCCACCATACCAGGCTACCGTACAATAATATGGGCCTCACCATCATAGTGTAGATCCATCTAAGTACCTTTGGGTTTAAACCCCATGCTTTTCCATCCGCTGATCTACACATTCCAAATACCCTCAGTGCCTTTGTAATGGTAAGATCTGTATGCTTCTTCCAATTCAGTTCTTTATCTAGTGTGACACCTAGATATTTCACATCATTAGACAGTTCTAGTACCCTCCCGTACAGTTTTAGCTGCTGTACGCCTCGAAGGGTCCTTTTCCTAGTAACGGGTATTACTACAGTTTTGCCTGGATTAATGGATAATTGGTGTCGGTCGCACCATCTCTCCACTGTCTGCAGTGCCTTGTTCATGATTCCCGATACCGTACCTGGAAACTTCCCATTAACCAGTATCACTAAATCATCAGCATATCCTACCGTGTGGATGGGACCTTTATTGAGTTCTACCAGGAGTGAGTTCACCACCAGACTCCAAAGAGTTGGTGAGAGTACCCCACCCTGTGGACATCCCTTTGTGGCCGTGGCCATTATCTCATCCCCCAAGAGTGATGACTTTATTAGTCTGCCATTTAGCATATTGCCTATCCATTTACATATGGTGGGCTCTACACCATGATTAACAGCTGCTTCGCTGATAGCTTTATACGTGGTACGATCGAACGCTCCTTCCACGTCTAAGAAAGCTGCAAGACATAGTTCTTTATTCTCTATAGCCTGTTCAGCCCTGGTTCTCACCAGGTGAAGTGCGGTTTCCGTTGACTTCGTTGTATGCACATTGTAGTTCGTGCAGTGGATGCCTTCTTAATGGGCCATCCCTTATGTGTCTATCTACCAGTTTCACCACTGTTTTGAGGAAAAACGACGATAAACTTATCGGCCTATACGATTTGGCTTCACTGTAATCCGCCTTACCCGGTTTGGTTAGGTTAGTTAGGTTAGTTAGGTTACTTTTACCATCCTCCACACACGCGGTACGTGTGCGAAGGCCAGGCACGCCCTGTACAATCTGCTAAGATGTGGGATTAGTACATTAGCGCCTTCTTGTAGTAGAATGGGGTAGATGCCGTCTGGCCCCGGGGCTTTGTATGGTTGGAATGTTGAAAGTGCCCACTTTATCTTTTTATGATCTACTACCTTTTTGGACGTATCCCAATTGTGTCTCGTTGTACTTGTGGTTTGTTCCAACGCACTAATTGCTCCATCGTCTGTTACGCTGTCGTGTATTACTGAGCCTGGGAAGTGCATTTTACACATTACCTTAAGGGTCTCCAGCCCCGTTTTCGTCATTCTACCGTCATTGTCCCTGATGGATCTGAGCGGGGCCGACTTTGTGGTTGCTAGTGCCTTTGTTAGTCTCATACCTTCTGGTATTGACTCAATCTGATCGCAGTGGTTCCTCCACGCTCTCCTCTTGGCTTTCCTCACAGCCTTGCTGAGTTCTGTGAGTTTTTGTGCATAGTACCCAAAGTCATTAGATGCCTTTGCGTCATTGAATATTGCCCTAGTTTCCCTCCTGAGCTTTACTATCTCTGGGGTCCACCATGGTAACTTTTTAGCCAGGGTTTTCTTCTCCGGGCAGTTATTAGTGAAGGCCTTGTATACAGCTTGTACTATTTTGTCCGCTTCGAATTCTATGTCTATAGAGTTTAGCTTGCCTTTTGGGTCTCCTAGGTCTACTTTTAGATCCCTTCTAAAGCCCGACCAGTCCGTGTACCTAGGATTCCGTTTACGTACCGTATTAATTTTTATCTTAGTTTGGTACCTGAAGCAGATGTATCTGTGGTCCGAAAGGGATATGTCATCAGATACGTGCCATGAGTTGATTTTGTTACTAGTGTTATTAGTAGCCAACGTTATATCAATCACCTCCCCCCGCCTAGAATTGACGAAGGTAGGTTCATTGCCTTTATTCAGTACTTGTAAAGATGAGCTTACCAGGAAATCCAGTACCTTCTCTCCTCTCCTATTGACATCCGAGCTGCCCCAGATGACATGGTGAGCGTTCGCGTCGCAGCCGATTATCAGGTTGGTGTTCGCCCGGCTGCCGTATGCAACAAGATCCCGCAGCTGTTGTGTGATGGGATCCGTCGCCTCGTAGGGGAGGTAGGCTGATGATAGAATGAGCTCCTTACCCTCCCCCTTTTTTTGGATCATCACCGTGGTGAGATCCCTGCAACAGAAAGCATGTAAAGGCATAGCATTGATGCCATTTTTGACATATATACATGTCCTCATATCATTGTTGTTATCTGGACACAGGTGAACGATTGTTCCCCCCGTTCCACCTAAACCTCTTATTTCACCTTTATATATATATGGTTCTTGAATAAGAGCAATATCAAACTTGTCGCATTTTAGCTGCCTTGCCAGAAGGGCAGTGGCCGCCTTGTTGTGTTGTAAATTAATTTGTACACACCTTAAACCCGCCATTGGCGCTGTTAATTCTTTGGCTTGCTGAGGTCAGCAGCCACCTCCTGGAGCGTCTCGTCGCAGGACATGGGAGACATGGAGGCCTCCAGGTACAGCTCTGCCATTCCCTGCAGGTCCTCTGAGCCAATCCCCGATAACGGTGATGACTCTCGGGCCCTGCGGGATTCAGCACGTCTGTCACTGGAGCCCGCCATGTCCCCGGCCTCCGCTTCCGACTGCCCCTCCTCCTTGGCTGCCTCAGCCTCCTTGCCAATGGCAGTTGGCACCTCTCCCTCTGGAGGTGTGCCCTCTTCGGCCTCCCCAGGCTGCGGCCCCCCCGCGCCCTCCCCCGGCGTCTGACCCCCCACGCCCTTCCCCGCACAAGTGCCGTCCTCAGCCCCCTCAAGCGCCCTCTCCTCCACGTCCTCAAGGAGCTTGAAGGAGCTCAGGTCGACACCCGTGTGTAGGTGGTAGCCCGCTGCCTTGATAACGTCGGCCGACACCCGGTCCATCAGTATGATGCGCCTGGTGTTCGCGTCCGACGTCAAGGTGTCTACCACCTTCCACTCCTCCGTGTGTAGCGCAGGATTGTACCTCTGCAGCACACGGAGAAGCAACTTCACGTCATGGCCGCCAACTATCTTCGTTTTCCATGCCATCTTGACTGGTTTCGGAAGATCCTTGGCGTCCATGACCTTCAGGCGCAAGCCAGCAATCTCCTCGCTTCCGATTGCTGCCTTGAGCCATGTGACGGACTCCCTCCCTTGGCAATTGACGTGGAGAGCGCCCGCCACCACGTTGCCGAGGGTTACTCGGGGTAGGGGATCCGGAGCGTCAACCAGAAGCTCCAAAATGAGCCCCTGGATGGCGCCCAGATGCCCTAACCCGATCTTCTCGGCCGGAAAGGCCTCCGGGACGATGGCCATCCTCTCGCTTGCAGCCACTTCAGCGAACGAGGCTGTGACCTTCGTTCGCTTGGAGTCGCTGACAAGCAGAGAAGAGTCACCACTGGCTCCCAGTTGCCTCTTCTTTTGCACCACCCCTGACCCCGAAGTGGGTGCATCCTGGGGGGTGCCCTCGCTCAGTGTCTGAGCTCTCGCCTTGGCGTTGTCTCGCCTCTTCTGCCTTCTGCTACCAGCGACTCCTCCACCGGACCACGCATCCGCACCCTGGGGTACGGACACGCTATCAACGGCGCCCGGCTCGTCAGCAGCAGGGTTCAGAAGAGGACCGGCCGGCCGGTTGCATATGGCCACAGTTCCGCTGGCCTCCCCTCCGGCACCTGCGCCAGCCGGTCTCCTTACGGGGACCTGCTGGGCGTGTCTGCTTTTCAACCCGAGGGGAAAAGATCGGACGGTGCCTCCGGTTTGGACCGCTCCACCATGGCCTCTGCCTGTATATGCGCTTCGCGCCTTCTGCGTCCATACGGACCCCCTTGCTCGGCTGCTACCCGCTCTCGCTCCTCTGTCTGAGACAGAGGTGCGTACCGCTGGTGCAGCATTTGCGCTGTGCGCCTTGGCCTCATCCCTTGCGGGTCCGGCTTTCCCTACTTCCTTCGTCATTGGTTTGTATTGATCCATGTGACCTTTTCTGTTTGTTTCGTCGGATTGGCTCCCCACCCACCACGGAGCCCACACCCTGGGGATGCGTTAACGCATCAGGGCTACCAATCCGATATAGCGCCCCAAAAGTATGTTGTCTGTGAGTCCGCACGGTGCCGAGTTGCTCGTCATCTCCTCAGACGACTCACAACCCGTGCTCCACCGACTACAGGCCCCATACCCCAGGACACTCGCCCGTGGCCATCAGACTGGACACGACAACCGATTGATCATGGCTGGCTAGACCATGACCGCCCGTGTGAGGTGAATCCTGAGCCGAAGAAGAGTGTTGTCTCCCAGCAGTACTATCCCGACCACTGGTCGACTCAGCCACCAGGACCTCCCTCTCCACCCGTACGGGTCCCCGCGCACGGCACAAACACGCGGATGGCATTTTACCGCTAACCATCCTTCTTTGTGGATGGAAAGCCCGCTGCGACATGCCATGTCATCGCTTACGGCTGATTAGATGGGATAAACGGGATAGGATGGGTTGGGATATAAAGTATGGGCTCAACTGGTTGTTTCCGTTCTGCCTGTTTCCAACGGTTGAACCAGGCAGTTAACAGGCGGTAACCTCGTGAAGGATCCCAACCAGTTTTGCCTCGAGGATCTTAGCAACTGTGAGCTCCCCCCGAGGCCATCTACCATGTTAACCGCCGGACAGGCTGCTACCATAGAGACAGACCCAACGCAAGTAGCGACCGGTCGCAAATTTCCCTTGTTCCTGGACCTGCCTCCGCCCAAATTAACCTATACTCGTAAGGATGATAAAAATGTAATAATCAACGGGTTTCAGGGGCAGAAACGCGAACGAAGTGTATACAAGTTGAATAATTCAATATTAGATAATTATGTTCACAATAGTATAAACGAACTCATTGGTACCGATACCTTCCACGGCTCCTTGCACTTCCGTAAATCTGTGTATGAAAATGTTACAACTTATGATGTAAAATTAATATTTCTGAAACAAAAAATAGACGATCATCCTAATGTATCATTCAAAAAATCAAGCGAAGTGGATATCACTCAAGAAGAATTCGAGTTCATATTATGCGAATTAAAACAGACCAAGAAGAAAAAAACGCTTTTTGTACACGAATTTATGAATAATGGGATTTATAGAGTCGAAACGGGTATTGTTAATGGTAAAAGTCAATACGCCATAGAACGGGAATATGAACAAGAGTCTGATTGCGTGATATCAACATTTTTAAGGGATTTTGCTTCGATTATGGATTCGTTTTATTTTTTAGTCACTTGGCATACCTAGACGGCTTAGCATGCCTAGACGGCTTAGCATGCCTAGACGGCTTAGCATGCCTAGACGGCTTAGCATGCCTAGACGGCTTAGCATGCCTAGACGGTTTAGCATGCCTAGACGGCTTAGCGGTCGAGGGAGGCGAGGTGGTGCGGGCCGGGTCCATCGGCCTAGACGGCTTAGCGGGCTTAGCGGTCGAGGGAGACTCGACCCGCCGGGTCCCCCACCCCCCCTAGGGGCACCTAGACGGCTTGGCGGATATGTGGATATGCCACTCTACATCCCTTCAACTATCTCCACTTAAAAAATCACGTCAATCCGTCGCTCCGTTTTGCCGTGATAGGCGGACAAACAAACAACACACACACACATACACTTTCCCATTTATAATATTAGTATGGATCGCTTTTCTTCACTTTCTAAATAGGAGAAGGTTTCTCATATTGACTGTATGACGTCGCTGCCACGTCGCTGCGCTTGTAAAATCCGCTATGTAAAACCTTAACTTTTCAGGAGACACAAAAAACATAAGTATTTAATTCTGTAACCAGGGTCAAAACTTTAAAATTAAGTATGCCGAAAATTTCATTTATGATTGAGACGTTGTTATAATTTGTGGTTTAAATAAATTCACTTCAAAAGGACATACAATTTTTTATGTGTATTTTTGTCACACGACGGGTTTTAAATGTGTCATTTAAATCCTCTATGTGTCATTTTGGCACTTGACGGATTATTTCTCCTGTGAAGTTCTATTAACATACAAATCTCATCAATCTCATCATACAGTCTCATTTAGCACTTATCGGGTTTTATTACTCACGGAGTTGAATAAAAAAATTCGCCAAGTGCGGGCGTACCATTATAAATAAAAACGGCAAAAAAACACGTCTGTTGTATGGGAGCCCCCCTTTAATATTTATTTTATTTGTATTTGTTTTTATAGCGGCAACAGAAATACATCATCTGTGAAAATTTCAAATGTCTAGCTATCGCGGTTCTTGAGATACTGGTGATAGACAGACGGACGGACAGACGCACAGACAGCGAAGTCTTAGTACTAGGGTCCCGTTTTTACCCTTTGGGTAGGGCACCCTAAAAATAGGTATTTTGTCTATGTTTGTTAATAAACGCATAAAATGTAAGCATTGACAATAATGCCCTTGCAGGGTCACATGTATTACCTATGTACCTACTTATGTGTTAATTCCATCCAATCTTTGTAATGTGATATGTATTCCATCCAAGACCACCGGGGGATGGGCAGCAGCATCCCTGGAGTGCGGTGGAAATACTGCGATCGCCAACCCGCATGCCAAGCGTGGCGATTATGGCATATACCCCCCATGGAAGGTACAAAAAAACCACGGCCCCGAGGTTCCGGCGACCCCCGGTACCCTGGTTGTGGTAGCGGCCAGGTACCAGCGGGGTCAGGGGTGCTAAGAATCTCCGGCGAAGATCCGGCTACCACCACCGACGACCCCTAGTCCTGGCAACTTATAACACGCGCACACTGCGGACCGACGAAAGGATAGCGGAACTGGAGGAAGGATTGAGCAAGTTGCGCTGGGATGTCATAGGGTTATCTGAAGTCCGAAGAGAGGGGGAGGACACGATAACCCTCAAATCCGGCAACTTGCTCTATTTCCGGGAGGGCGACCAACAGTCCCAGGGAGGTGTCGGGTTCCTCGTCCACAAGTCCGTAAATAACGTGGTGAAGATCGAGAGTGTGTCGACTAGGGTGGCGTACCTAATACTCAGAGTATCCACCAGGTACTCATTGAAGGTCATACAGGTCTACGCACCGACCTCGGCACACTCCGACGAAGAGGTGGAGGCTATGTATGAAGATATATCGAAGGCCATGCATAGTTCCAAAACCTACTTCACCGTTGTTATGGGGGACTTCAACGCAAAACTGGGCAAGAAAGATGGTGAAGAGCTGAGAGTGGGGCAATTTGGAGTTGGAAGTTGGAACCACCGGGGCCAACTACTGGCTGGCTTCTTGGAGAAGGAGGGACTCTACATGATGAATTCCTTCTTCAAGAAACGCGAGCACAGAAAGTGGACCTGGATGAGTCCCGACGGTGCAACTAAAAACGAGATTGACTTCATCATGTCGACGAGGAAGCATATATTCAACGATGTCTCTGTGATCAATACGGTCAAAACCGGGAGCGATCACCGTCTGGTAAGAGGCACATTGAATATATGCGTCAAGCAAGAGCGCTCTCGATTGATGAAGTCTACGCTCCGTCCAGCATCAATCCAAATTCAAAACCCCGAGAGCTTCCAGCTGGAACTCCAAAACCGTTTTGATTGCCTAGGCGGCGATGTGGACGAATTGAACGACGGGTTTGTGGAAGCTGTCCGTGTCACTGGGTCTAAGTTCTTCAAGACCCAAGGCACTAACGGAACTAAAAGGCTATCTAGCTCCACTAAGAGGCTCATGAAGGAAAGGAGTGAAATGATTCTACAGTCTTCAGCCGACGCGACCGTATACCGGCAGCTCAATAAACAGATCTCCAAGTCCCTTACCCGCGATCTGCGCCAATTCAATACGAATCGTATTGAAGAGGCCATACAGCGTAATAAGGGCTCTAAAGTATTCTCGAGAGATCTGTCTATAGGGCAGAGCCAGCTCGCGAAGTTAAAAACTGAAGATGGTGGAATCGTTTCCTCTAAACCTGAGATTCTGGGTGAGATAGAGCGCTTTTACGGACAGCTATACACATCAACGCGCAGACCCGAAGTTAGTCAGGCGGAAGACCCTAGAGCTAGACTAACCCGACACTACACCGACGACATCCCGGACATCAACCTGTACGAGATTGTAATGGCTCTTAAACAGCTCAAGAACAACAGAGCACCCGGTGAAGACGGAATAACAGCCGAACTTCTGAAGGCGGGTGGAAAACCGGTCCTTACGGCCCTTCAGAAGTTATTCGGTTCCGTCTTACTGGAAGGGAGAACTCCAAAGGCATGGAACAGAGGTGTGGTGGTGCTGTTCTTCAAAAAGGGTGACAACACTCTGCTGAAGAACTACAGACCCATCTCACTTCTGAGCCATGTCTATAAGCTGTTTTCGAGGGTCATTACAAACCGTCTCGTACGCAGGCTAGATGACTTCCAGCCTCCCGAACAAGCCGGTTTCCGAAGAGGCTTTAGTACCGTAGACCACATCCACACGCTTCGTCAGGTTATACAGAAGACCGAGGAGTATAACCTGCCTCTCTGCTTAGCGTTAGTGGACTACGAAAAAGCCTTCGATTCGATTGAAACCTGGGCTGAACATATATTCAATATTCTCTATGGTGCTGAAGTGTTTGTACGAGAGCGCCACTATGTCAGTCCGACTGCAGGACCAGAACTCGAAACCTATTCCGCTGCAGCGGGGAGTCATGCAAGGGGATGTTATTTCTCCAAAACTGTTCAACGCTGCACTGGAGGACGTTTTCAAGACTCTGGACTGGAGAAGGCTAGGCATCGGCATCAACGGCGAGTACATCACTCACCTTCGGTTTGCTGACGATATAGTAGTCTTGGCTGAGACCATGGAGGACTTAAGTACGATGCTCGATGACCTCAGTAAAGCATCCGAGCGAGTTGGTCTAAGAATGAACATGGATAAGACGAAGATCATGTCAAATGCCCATGTAGTACCAACTCCCATTACAATCGGACACTTTACGCTCGAAGTTGTAGACGATTATGTATACCTAGGACAGACGATCCAGTTAGGTAGGTCCAACTTCGAGAAAGAGGTCAATCGTCGAATCCGACTCGGCTGGGCAGCGTTCGGGAAGCTACGGCAAATCTTTTCGTCCAATATTCCGCAGTGTCTCAAGACGAAAGTCTTTGATCAGTGTGTGTTGCCAGTGATGACATATGGCACTGAAACGTGGTCGCTTACTATGGGCCTCATAAGAAGGCTCAAAGTTACCCAAAGGGCAATGGAGAGGGCCATGTTGGGAGTTTCTCTGCGTGACCGCATCAGAAATGAGGCTATCCGCAGCAGAACCAAGGTAACCGATATAGCCCTCCGGATCGCTAAACTTAAGTGGCAGTGGGCGGGGCACATAGCACGCAGAACCGATGGCCGTTGGGGCGGAAAGGTTCTCGAGTGGCGACCACGTACCGGAAGGCGCAGCGTGGGTAGGCCCCCGACAAGGTGGACTGATGACCTGGTAAAGGTTGCGGGAGTCCGCTGGATGCGGGTGGCGCGGGATCGGTCACTTTGGCACTCTTTGGGGGAGGCCTATGTCCAGCAGTGGACGTCTTTCGGCTGATATGATGATGTATTCCATTCTATTCTAAAAATATTTCTTGTGACCTACAGGCGGTTTTTCCAAGTTGCGATTAATTCCATTTGCATATATTTCCATTTTTTCTCTCAATAGCTTCTTTTTAGTTTCTCGAAGTGTCGGTGCAGGAACGTTGAGAGGGAGTTGTAATTATTAATTGTTAAATAAAATGTGGATGTATAAAACATCCGGCCACCAAAATGAGAAAACCAACACCATTTACCTTTGTATGTGTTCTGGTGCCCGGGTGCCTCGCATACTTTTATGGATCGTACTTTAATGGTTAGCAACTATTTGGGACTGGTCTTTGGACAGTTCCAATATGATGTAAAGAGTGATGTGGGCGATGTGGCTAGAGTAAATCGATTGTCATAATATCCGATTACGATTGATGATGGCTAATAAAAGGAATCGATTGATTACTGTGTAATAATTATTTTTAGGAAATCAAATAGAGAGCCTATACACTATTGTCTGCTAACACAAGTGTCCTGTAAGTAAAGAGAGAGACTGATAGTGCGAGAAAAATTGAGAGAGGTCGCGCGCCGTGCATAAATCAATGCCATATTTTCAGAGGCAACATTTTGCACAATCAAATCTGTCGGTTTCGATCGATGTGATTTTATTTCGTATTATCGGAACAGTAATTAAATAATACATTGGTATTTTCCTATTCACAATAAAATTATTTGATTCATATCGATTTATTTCTAAATTGACAGACTCCAAACGATTAAAGCAGTATATCACTAAATTTAAAAATAAAAAGTCGTAGGACGTAATGGTTAGCATACCGAGTTTTCAATGCTAATTTCTATACAAATAAGCCGTAAAAAAATATGACAATAATTTTATAAGTGCTAATAAGAGCGTGCATGGAGATTGAACTTTGTTTTGTAACTCGGAAGCTATTGAAACTTTTTTTATTATTTGGATGAGCAGTGCCAATTTACGTTATATGGGTGTCGCGATGTGTCAAAAGACCAGTTCCAAATCTCGAACACTGTAAATGAATACTTAGTGTCACTAACTATGCTCCTGCACCCCCATGCGTTCCTAGTTACAGTAGGATAATTTCTTTAGGTACTCAATCTACAATCAATTTTGATACAATAAGTCATACCTAAAACTAAAAATATATACGTGCAAGATATGCGCTCCTAGTACAATGACCCGGCCTAGTCGAAACTCAAAGCTTCTCTTTTGCACGCTCATTACCTCACTCTCTCACACAACACTGACGCGATACATATACTCAAAACTAGGTACTTCTAATATTTACATCAATCTATATGTTCCTGGGGGCCTAGACAAGGTTACAATCGACAAGCGCTAACGCCAATAGAAACTAATAAAATGTATGGGAATGACAGATGTTAACGAAAAGTGTTTCGTCGGCATCTGTCATTCCCATACATTTTATTATTTTCTATTGGCGTTAGCGCTTGTCGATTGTAACCTTGTCTACGGCCCCTGGTCATACTGTGCAATATTACCCCGTGTAGCCGCTCTGTCCAACGCGCTATAAAAACTCAGCTAAAGTTCTTACAACAACCAGCTCCATATTATGCACCCCTAGTACCGTGCTGCATAAATTTTGCAAATCACACAATATTCGAATATATCCTAGTACTCCTGCAGAACTTTGTGCCCCTAGTCAACCCCCGCAACCCTGTTGTTAAGACAGAATCAATCTAACCGATGTCTTCTCAATCTTAAATAGTGAGTGTGCTACTAATGAGCACCATACACATCCAAATCGGTTAAGGAGTTGAGTAGTTCTGCACGGCTATCACGCGACGGCGCGCGAGTTCTCTCGATTTTTCTCGCACTATTCGTCTTTCTTTTATTAGAAGAAACAAAAAAAACGGATAAAAGAATCTCACTTACACACATACCCCCTGAAAACATTATACTCATTTTCGTTGGGCAGTCGAGTAAAAATAAGCTATTCAGAGAAAAAAATGGAAAAAGATGCGAATGGACTTTGATCGCAACTTGGAAAAATGGATTTCCGCAAAATACAGTAGGTATGGTTAGAGCTCCCGTTGCACGAAACCCTACCTCACAAGGTGGCAGAACAGAAATGCAATTTAGTGATAGATACTACTTAGGAACACTGGATTTTAGTTGGTTGCCACAGCATATCCTGGAAGAACTATAATTTTTTTTTGTCGTCGTATCGCTTTTTTGATCGAAAATTACATCATAAGGTGGCAGATCGAAACGTTTACTCATCGAAAGAGACACATTTGGAGATAACAACCCGCTTTGGTTGCCAGCCCAAACCCTGGCAGGTTTCAAGATCAGCCACGTTTTATGAGCCCCAAAAATGGGGTCAATTACCTCATCAGGTGGCAAGATGAAACTGATGCAGATCGATTGCCCTAGACGTGCCGTTCACGAATATACAGGGTTGCCTGCCTTCAGCTTGGCAGTTTTTCTGGTCAGCCACCTCGAACAATATGTGTGAAAATCTTGGAATAACGAGAAATTCGTGTATATATGTTATGATTCAGGGTTTAATTTAATAAAAATCTGAATATTAAATTAAAGTCAACGTACTTGCGTCTTATGGGGTTGAAATAATAGGGTAAATGTACCAGTTTTAGTGATTTCTCATTAATATATCTTGAAATATTGAAAGAAGTGATGTTGCCTTTTACATTCAACGTGATATAGCAATTCTCATCAGGTGGCAAGATGAAACTGATGCAGATCGATTGCCCTAGACGTGCCGTCCACGAATATACAGGGTTGCCTGCCTTCAGCTTGGCAGTTTTTCTGGTCAGCCACCTCGAACAATATATGTGAAAATCTTGGAATCACGAGAAATTCGTGTGTTTATGCCATAATTCAGGGTATAATTTAATAAAAATCAGGATATTAAATTAAAGTCAACGTACTTGCGTCTTATGGTGTTGAAGTAATAGGACAAATGTACCAGTTTTAGTTATTTCTCATTAATATATCTTGAAATATTGAAAGAAGTGATGTGCCAAACTTGGGGATGCCATTATATCTTAAACTTTATAACAGTTGCTACAGCAATACCATCGATCTTTTTCCACTCCGGAAACTTTATACAAAGTATACACATTGTAGTTACCATTCTTTAAATGCTTTATATTGTAAAACTTCAGTTTGAGAATGACCAGACCATTCACCACACTAAATTTATATAAAGAAAGAAATGGTACAAAAATACGTTGCCAATATGCTAGGTATTATTTATAAATTACTTGCAATGCATTGCATCTTCCGTGAATTATCTTATCGATAGTAAATACGAGCCGTGTATACGAGCGTTCCAGCAGGCTTACGTTCGGATTTAGCCGAGCCGCATCTACACGGACGGCTCGGATCGTGCTACCCCGCGCCGTTTAAACGCACCTTGACAGAAAGAGACTTTCTTAGTATGGATGACAATGGATCAGATGAATTAAATATTAGTTGTGATTCTTCTTCTGATGAAGAATGACTGTGTACGTTTTTAAGTGTCCCTTTACAAAAAAAATTTGTATAGGTTTGTATTTTTTTATGTTTGTACACTTTGTACGTGTACCTTAAAAAAATATGCAAGTGATTATGCAATTATATGCATGACCAAAACTGGTACATTTACCCTATTACTTCAACCCCATAAGACGCAAGCACGTTGACTTTAATTAAATATCCTGATTTTTATTAAATTATACCCTGAATCATAGCATAAATACACGAATTTCTCGTAATTCCAAGATTTTCACATATATTGTTCGAGGTAGCTGACCAGAAAAACTGCCAAGCTGAAGGCAGGCAACCCTGTATATTCGTGAACGGCGTCTAGGGCAATCGATCTGCATCAGTTTCATATGGTTTCATCTTGCCACCTGATGAGGTAATTGACCCCATTTTTGGGGCTCATAAAACGTGGCTGATCTTGAAACCTGCCAGGGTTTGGGCTGGCAACCAATGCGGATTGTTATCTCCAAATGTGTCTCTTTCGATGAGTAAACGTTTCGATCTGCCACCTTATGATGTAATTTTCGATCAAAAAAGCGATACGACGACGAAAAAAAATTATAGTTCTTCCAGGATATGCTATGGCAACCAACTAAAATCCAGTGTTCCTAAGTAGTAGGTATCTATCACTATATTGCATTTCTGTTCTGCCACCTTGTGAGGTAGGGTTTCGTGCAACGGGAGCTCTAACCATACTGTATTTTCCGGAAATCCATTTTTCCAAGTTGCGATCAAATTCCATTCGCATCTTTTTCCATTTTTTTCTCTCAATAGCTTCTTTTTACTCGACTGCCCAACGAAAATGAGTATAATGTTTTCAGGGGTTATGTGTGTAAGTGAGATTCTTTTATCCGTTTTTTTTTTGTTCTAAGTGTTCTAATAAAAGAAAGACGAATAGTGCGAGAAAAATCGAGAGAACTCACGCGCCGTCGCGTGATAGCCGTGCAGAACTACTCAACTCCTTAACCGATTTGGATGTGTGTGGTATCGTTAGGGGTACGGGGCGTAAGAAAAAAAATCCTATCCCATCGAGTGGGATATCTAAATGAGGAGTTTGAAAAGGCGATTACAAAAATACGTAGGTAGGGACAACTTATATTTTTAAAATTTCATTTTATAGCATGAGATTTTTCAAAAGTGAATCGTGAAATGAGTGGAAAATACTATCGGCTTCGCGTACGGAGCGCGCTATGAAGAGACGGTTCGGGCCAACGCAGAGCTGGGCCTCAGGCCCTGTTTATAAGAAGCTGGGGAATAGTGAGTATCCGCGTAGGCTTTCACTTGTAACATTCAAGAATAATAAGTGCCCCTTCGAGCCTTCGGCCCGCAAGCTCAAGTAGAGACTGCGCTTCGCGGGTCTTTAGAAGCGCATGCATAGTTCGGCGTTCAGCCTCGCCTGTACACTTGAAGTAGATACATATTTTTCCTTACAAAACACAAGACAATGTACCAGGGCTGCAGGAAGATAAAAAGCTCAATTATAGGTATCGACGCCGCCGGGCAGATTCCCAAAAATGGGCGGGGCTAGACAGCCAATAGCGTTGCAGTGGGCGTGGTTAATCAATGGTGGTCTATTTACATGCGCGCTTATTGGCTGATGATAATAAAATACCACGGCAGCAGGAGGTAAAGTAGTGCATTTATAGGATATTGAGTTTGAATAAACTTGAGATCTTCTTGTCACTTATGCACTCCTATTTTTTAAACAGTTTTATAGCTTGACCCCGTATCCCGTTTGGTATGGTTATTTTGGAATTTTCCGAAGGCTTTTTCAACCACTTTTGCTGAACCGATTCTTGAGAAAATTGGCACAAACATTGTGTTTCCATGGCAATACAACATTATGATAATTTCATGGGGGATCTGATGATGGAGACAGAAGGTGGATAATGGAACAGGCGGCTACTGCCCAATAGCTCGCCACAAGCTGCCCTGCGGCCTTATTATTATTTAAGTTATGAAATGCCGGATGAAAAGCGTATTTAACTAGTGGGTACAACAAGTATTTATGTGGTTATTTAGACTTGAATGTAAAATAGAGTACACAAATGATGTTAACATAGGCTTGGCCAGACACAGGGCGCGACGCAGCGCGACTTCCGCGCCGCGTGATGCCGGCGCGATGCGATGACTGTTCAAACAGGGCGCGCGTGGATTGCGCCGGCCTCGCGCTCTCAACACGCCCTCATCGAGCGCGCGAACGCGGCGTGGACGCACGCGAACGCGGCGCGATGCGGGCGTGACTCGCGCCCGGATACAGCATGCGCGCACGGAAGGTCGCTCATTCCTTGACCCAGCGCGGCGCAGCGTGCCGCCGCGTCCGCGCAGCGCTGCGCTCGCCGAGTGGACGCAAGGGGCAGCGCGGCGCGGGGCGCGACAGAAGCGGGGCGCGATACCGGCGGGACGCAGTCTGTTTGACGTCGGTAACCTGTTAGCATGTATTTAATGCCGCCGCGGTCGCGGCGCTGCGTTGCGCCCTGTGTTTGGCCAAGCCTTGTCAAATAGAGATTACCCACTTGTTTTGATTATTTAATTATAGTACGGTACGCGAAATGAATGCACCTTCGATAACTCACAAGGTCGCGATGTTTTTGTTAACATTTAGACTATAATGAGTACTACTAGAAGTTAAAAATTCTAGTGAATTTTGACGTTGCTTTAGGTATTATATAGCGTTTTCTTAGCGACCCTTGTAAATCCAAGGATAAATTATACAAGTGGTATTTTTCTTCAATGGAGTATCGCATTTTAGTATTATAATCTCCCATTTAATTTTCTAAAACTTTCGTCAAGTGATAACGTCGGTATAATCCGACCCAAATAAAATGTTTATATTTCCTATAAAAGATTATACAAGTGGGTTTGGATTACTGAATACTATTAAAAACTATGAAAGTTAACCAGAGTTTGAATTAATAACATATTTATCAATAGCTTAATTTTATACGAACAGTTTAATGTTGAAATCCTCCTAATTATTTAAAAATAAATCTCGAAAAAATTCAAGTCGACGCATATAATCCAGCTTTATCATAGTAATCTATTGATAAAAAATCTAAGTAATTCATCAATAGCTCCTCGTTTTATTCACTTATCAATTATTTTTCAAATTTGAACTCACGACGATCAGCGCGCGAGTCTAGTGCGCCGACGGCGAGAACGTCATGACCAATCACAGCACGCCGTTGCTTGTTTCCTACGCGGGGGCGTCCCCTCTGTGCTGACAACCGGACATCGACAGTTCATTTGCATTTGGAAAATGTAATACGACAATGCGCGTTAAAAGTTTACTTTGAAAATGAATGTGTTTAATTTGTAATCAAGTCTTGAACTTTAATGTTGTAGTGGTTAAGGAGAGAGGCATTGCGCGTCTAATAAAATTACGAATATAGTCTTTATATGTTATGTAGTTATAGTAAGCTAACTAAATCAATACTTAATTAATGTGTAGTACTCCATTATTGAATGGATCAGCTCACTTGAAAAATGTTATCTTTTACCGAGTTTAGCTATTGTTATGTTTTACTGTACAAAAACCTCCATGGTAAAGCTGTGATGATTGTAAGATTACAAATAATCTCTATGGTAGTAATAGAAAAAACAATTATTAATGACTCCAGTATTATGCCTGCATCACACTGGCGCGGCCTGGCCCCGGCGGACATTAGTAAACTTGTCCACCGCTGTCAAATTTTCTATTGTCCGCCACCGCTGGCCACGCCAATGTGCAGGCCTTAAACATACAATTTTATAGAAACACTCCACTGACAAGCTGTGATGATTGTAATGATTACGAATAGTTTATATAGTTAGTAATAAACTAAATCAATATTTCATTAATGTTGTACATATTGCAAAAATATGTATCGATAATATCCTCTCATAAATAAGTACCAAAACCTTAATCCACTCACATAAGAGTTATGGTTCATATTTATGAGTAAGTTGTATGCACTATGCACCTATATTTTTACACTTAACTGTACTCGAGTGTTAAGTGGAGCTCACGTGAAAAAATATATAGTACGGCGGAAATTGGGCAATATTGATAAAAGTCGTGGACACATCTTCTATATACCTAACACTGGTATGTGTTCCTTGTTCTCTCCAGAGTACGAATCTACCGGTTTTAGTTAAGGGAAAGGGGCCGGGCATAGTTGTGACGTCACAAAGATGGCGGTCAGTCTTTGGATGGATGACCGCCTGATGTTTGAGTGGTTAATATAAATGCGCGTTTCCGTGCTTTGGAAGGAACGTTAAGCAGTTGATCCTGGCTGCTGTCTATGACAGTAGTCGTTAAGCCGAGTTAGAGGCCTTCGGGCGGCTTAAGAACTTCTAACAGGCGAGTTGCCCATTCACTTGACAAAGTGGGGACAACTGTCACTCGCGTCCGCAGGAGCTACCCACCCCAACCCTGCACGTGTCCCCTGGGTGGTACTAAAGAGTGGCAAACTTTAAAGGCCAAAATAATATATGCCATACGATTAAATAAACAAAGATGGCGGCCGACGGTCATCGATTTTTGTTCAAATCTCGGGTTCTATTGCTTCGTGTGAGGTGTCATTTGAAAGCATATTAAACGTACTATAATTGTTTTCTTCAAATGTAAAACGTACAACAAACCGTTTGAAATAATGGATTATTTTACCTTAGACGTTTGCTTACTTAACATCATAATTCGAGAAAGAGATACTTTAGCATGATTAAAGTCATTATAAAAAATATCAAGCATTTTATTAGCTTGCCAAAAATATGCAATTTGTTTTAGTTCAATAATAATTACATATTATGGCCAATTCCGTAACGCAAGTCCGCGGCAACCAGCATGCTGTGTATGTTTGAAATACTTTGAAAGTTAATTTTTGGTGTTCCCAAATGAAAGGTACTGTAGTCGAATTAATAAATTTTGTGTTTAACTGTATATTAGTACGCGTAGATTAGTTTTTATAATCGGTTAAATGAGTTATTTCAAATAAATCAATCAATCAATATCATTTATTTGCCGGAATACAGTAGATACTTATATAAATAATACAAATGTCAATAAGATTAAACACAACAGTGTATTCAGCCCATATGCAGGGATGCAAATGTCTTGAGTTTCATTACATAGGTGTGTAAATAATCAATTACACCGAGGGCTTAAGGTACGAAGCGTACCTTCAGGGAATGCTCTCCACGCAAGCCAGAGGGCCAAAGGCCCGAAGGGCGGGCCCACGTGGACACTTTATTACTCCTAAGTGTCTTAAAAGCGAATCTGACGGCCGAAGGCCCGAAGGAGAGCAGCATAGCACGCGAGGCGGCAGGCTGAGCTCTGCGTAGCGTAGGGGCGAGGGCCGAAGCGTCGCTTCAGAGCAGGCTCTCGCAAGCAACGCAAGCCAGAGGGCTAAAGGCTCGAAAGGCAGGCCCACGCGGACACTTTATTACTCCTAAGCATCTTACAAGCGAATCTGAGGGCCAAAGGCCCGAAGCGTCTCTTCGAGTGCGCTCTCGAATACTCTACTCCTGAATGTGTTACAAGGGAACCTGAGGGCCAAAGGCATGGCACGCGAGGCGGCAGGCCGAGCTCTGCGTAGGGACGAACGTGTGTAGCGTCCCTTCAGGGTACGCTCTCGGACTTTTGTTTGGATGTTTGTTACTCAACCACACTTATTTGGATGAAATTTTGCACGAAGATAGTTCATAGCCTGGATTAAAATAAGGGATAGTTTTTATCCTGGGCCCACGCAGACCACGTCGCGGGAGGAAGCTAGTTGTCTAATAAAGCTGCTTGCGTTGATTGTTTTATTATTTATTTTCAACTAGCGACCCGCCCCGGCTTTGCACGGATACTATGTCATACATGTAAACCTTCCTCTTGAATCACTCTATCTATTATAAAAAACCGCATCAAAATCCGTTGCCTAGTTCTAAAGATTTAAGCACACATATGGACAGACAGCAGGAAGCGACTTTGTTTTAACTACACTAACAGAGATTAACAATCTCACTTGAGAGCAAAAAGAAGACGTAAATTAGTGTAAGGGGGTCACCCCCCACACACATTTTACGTCTTCCAAGAAAAGAAAAGAACGCTTCAGAGCTCTCGCCTCGCCTTCGGCTTGGGCTACAAGGTTCCTGAGGTAGCCTTTATTTTACTGCTTTAGGTGCGTATCATGACCGTCTGACTCGTATAATTACTCAGAAAACAAAACAAGAGTGTCTCAAGGCGCCATGTCAGTGCTACCTAGCTGAACCGTGGGAACTAAGATTTATACCTACACTTTGGGAACCGAGGTCGGTTCATTCAGCCAGTTGGTTGGCACACGCGCTCACGGCCGGACGCTGCTTATGCGCACAGTTAGGTATTGAAAATGACTTCGTTGCGAATAAAGTCGATTCACTGCAGCGTTGTGGGGTGTGACAACAATAAAACAAATAGACATTTATGGTTTTTTATCTGCCGACTGACGATGACAGATTAGTAACCCTACCTACTTACTTTATATAGGTACCCAAGTACTAATTATTGACCTGGTACGAACTAGTGAGTTTTAACAAGGACGTTTACGGAACATTGAATCTTTAATACCTATTTCAAATACGTAATTATTTTGTAAGGCCTGCTTGAGTTTCGGTAATTTAGTATACCTACCTCGAGCCTCAGACAAGTTTACTCCGCCACTGCCATGAAGTCCAAATTATTTAGTTGTTTTCGTAGATTTCATGTTTATGTTTATCCCTGTATAACAGCAATTAGTATAATAGTTTACTTCGTAAGATTCGCACGGCAGCTTAAGAAAGGGCGAATACATCGTCGTTGGTTGGTATAGGGACTTATGACTTTTTGAAAGGGCTGGAATTCACTCGCGAGGATGAAACACATAATCAGAATATTTTAAAACAATACATTACAACAAATTATGCCTAGTGTCTACTTTCAAGTTTGTAATGCTACTTTTAAACTATTACGTTATTCTTAAACATACGCTGTAAATAACGAAGATACGTAGGTACCTACGTATCTATATGCCAGCTCTCGTGAATCGACCTGTACACCAACAAAATCTATATTGTTGGAAAAATTATAAAATTACCTATCTTTTTCATAACATCTTTGATTGCGCTAATGTTATTATTTATTGAGTTACAAGCGTGTTTTATCAGTACTCATGCTAACGCGCACGGTAAAACAGTCATATATTGTAAAAAGATTTTGATGGTACGTCATAGGGCTCGAATAAACAATTATATAAAGTTTAATATACCTCACACGAACCGATCAGTAAAATAGAACCCGAGATTGGAACAAATCGATGACCGTCTGCCGCCATCTTTATGACGTCACAGCTATGTCCGTCCCCTCTCCCTCAACTAAAACCGGCAGATTCGTACTCTGGAGACAACGAGGAACACAACCGTACGAAAATTGTTAAGGAGACGACTTTCTGCGATATTGCCACCGTACTAACACTGAATATACTGAAAAATAATTTCAGTGTGCTGTGATGATTATTAGATTACGAATAACCTGCATAGGTGACACTAAAATACATCAATACTTGTTTAATGTGTGGTACTCCAGTGTAGTAATAGAAGATTGTTATCGATTAAGTATGATTATACAAAAAACACTACAGTGTTAAATTTATAAATTAATCTTAATATGATGACTTTTTCGTCTATTAACTATACATTAATAAGCATCATTGATCTAAAGAGTACCTATCAACGTACTTATGCAATTACTTATTCAATCAAGCTAGGTTGAACCATTTCAACCACCACCACCACCACCATGAGTGACCGCTATGTCGATCAAGTAACGCATTACGCACTATACTACGTAACGTACGCTATGTAGATGTGAATGTCATTTTTTTATATGAAAAAGGACAGCTGAATTGTCCTAACGCACGTTCGAAACATTACGTTATTACCCCTCAGATCTCTAGCTGACCCACGGCCCGCTTTCTTACAGTCGGTTATAACGGGTTTCTTCGATTTCGGTTAAAACCGGTTTTGCATTCCGTACTCTCAATCAACTGAGCTATCGGAACAATCCACCTCGGTCACCTTTTTTATCAATCAGTTCATTCTTACAAGGCCTTAGGGAGACGTGTACCGACATCTGCCTAGATGCGAGATGATCTGCCTAGCAGCAATTTGTATGTAATCATATTAAATCCATTTAGTTTTAGTGGTAGCCCTACGCTTAAAAAAACCGCAAATCGATGTACAGTTTAGCCGTTTGGCACACACATACTATAGGGCAAAACAATTTTTTTGACCCGCAGTTCCTAAAAAAAATTCCCTTAGATATGAGGATATCACGTATCATTTGTGGTATATTCAATTTTTTAAAAATCAGCCATATCGTGTCTGGAGGAGCCCAAACTTGGTATGTTTGGGGGAGTGCCGAAACCTTTTTCTTTTTGTATGGGATTTTTTTTTCTCAGAAACCTATCGTGTGTAGTATCATATGAAAGGGCTTTGCGAGGCAATTCTAAAAATATGCCACATCATTACATTTTAGCCATATTTTTTAAATTAATACAATAATAATTTTCGAAACATACCAAGTTTGGGCTCCTCCAGACACGATATGGCTGATTTTTTAAAAATTGAATATACCACAAATGATTCGTGATATCCTTATATCTAAGGGATTTTTTTTTAGGAACTGCGGGTAAAAAAATTTTTTTGACCTGTAGTATACGAGTGCCAAACGGCTAAACTGTACATCGATTTGCGGTTTTCTTATGAAATTGGGCTTGTGGGGCTTCCACTATTTTGTTATTAGATTTGGTAAGATTGGCCTTAAATATGATAAAAGAGAAAGTTTCGCCTTAATATGAACCAACGTGAATGTAAACTTAACACGCAAAACTAAAAGAAAGCGTTTACGTGCCGTATGTAAGAAATGTGCATCGAAAATCTACATTTTCAATAACTCCGGATTTTTGTATTAATTAATAAAAAAAGTCTTCTTCCACATCGATGACAAACTACTTTTCTGAGGGTTATTAGTAATTTAATAATTTATTGTTAGGCCCCAATCGGACTTTGAAAGATTCTTTGAAATCGAATGAGTAGGTAAGGTACCTATTTTCGGAGATTACCCCCAACCTGCACCCTAATTTAACTGCCTACTACTACTATTAGACAGATAAGTAATAACCCTGTTTATACTTTCCGTACTTACTTCATATTAGTAACATCAGGGGCCCGTTTCATGAAGCAACAAGTTACAAATACAAGGGGAAGTCTCTTTTCAATACCTTTTGATAGAAAGAGATTTCCGCTTGTAATTTGTAACTTGTGGCTTCATGAAACGGGCCCCAGATCATTATGACATCGGGACCTGGAAAACCTCTAGTAAATAAGTACAACTCTCAGTCTACAAATAAAATTAAAGTTAAAGAAAGTTTAATACTAATAACCCTATATAACTTTCTTTACTTGCTATTATTGGTTAAATAATATAGATAATTATGTCATTTCAACCGAAAAGAACTACTAAGTAACTAAATATAATGTACAATCAAGTACTTAAAGTTTGTACCAACAAGTTTGAGCGGACGCTCGGCCTTGGCGAGGTACTCGGCCGGCAGCACGCTGCACACGAATCGCGCGAGTCGCGCGCGAAAGATTTAAATTACGGATAATAACTGATAAGCTAATACAATTTAGAGCTATTGACGAATCCGTTAGAATTTGTGTTTATATATTCTTCGATAGAACTAAAATGAATTACACCGACTTGAGAATTTATGAGATTTCTTTTATGGTAAGGAGAATGGTTTCAATATATTATTCCTAATTAAAAAAAATACTATTGATAAATATGTTAGAAATTAATGGGGCCATTTTTTTAAATACTTTTGAATACACTTTAGTAGCCACTAGTCACTTGAATATTCTTTTAGGAGATTTATAATATTTTAAATCAATTCCGGTTTTGCTAACGTAATCTCTTGACAAAACTATTAGAAAACGATATGTAAGGTTTGAATAATCAAATGCGATGCATTATAGGAAAAAACTATAACTTGTATAATCTTTGCAAAGTTTTACAAGTGTTCCTTACAAAAAAATTAATTATTCGAAAACCAAAATCAAAAACTGCTAGAAAATATTTTTCGCTGTTAGTACTTAATGTGTACTCTCGCTGATAACAAAAAAAAATCAAACTTGGGACTTATGTTAGTTTGACGACAAATTATAGTGTTCGCGTACCGTACTATTAGGTAAGTAAAAAGTATCGTCTGGTATAAAACTTATTTATTTGAGATAATTGAAACATGAAATTAATCTACAATATAAATTAGCAATTATATGGAATATAATAAAATATTAAGTTGAGTTTAAGTAAATAATTTAATTATATTGAGCTCAAATCATCCAAATTTTTCTTTATTGCAATGAATATTCCTAAAAAATACAGTAATGGATTTCGTTTGTCAAGACACACAGACGGCACAGATTTAGACCCGGTTTTTTATTTGTAAATATAAGTTATATATCAAAAACGACTAAACAGATTTTCATGAAACATAGCTAAGAACACTCGGGATAAAATTATCTATGACACAAAAAAAAACCGCATTCAAATCGGTCCATCAGTTAGGGAGCTATGCTACCACAGACAGATACACAGATACACAGATACACAGACACACAGACACACAGCAGACACGTTAAACTTATAACACCTCCCTTTTTTGCGTCGGGGGTTAAAATACTGTAAGTTTTTAAAAATCTGTGTAAAAGGAAGGTAAAAGATAGGTACTACAGTCTTTCCAGCGGTGCCAAGTAGACTGCCACCTATATTGAAGTACTGAAGTGTTTATACGAGAACGCCACTATGCCAGTCCGACTCCAGGATCGGAGCTCAAAACCTATTCCGCTGCAGCGGGTTGTCCGGCCAGGGGTTGTCATTTCCCCAAAACTGTTCACCGCTGCACTGGAGGATGTTTTCAAGACTCTAGATTGGAAAAGGCTAGGTATCAATTGACATCAACGGCGAATAGGTACATCACTGTCCCTCTGTTTGCTGATGATACAGTTGTCTTGGCTGAGACCATGGAGGACTTGAGTATGCTCGATGACCTCAGTAAAGCCTCCGAGCGAGTTGGTCTAAGGATGAACATGGATAAGACGAGATCATGTCCAATGCCCGTGTAGTACCAACTCCCATTACAATCGGACGCTTTATGGTCAAAGTTGGAGACGATTACTAAGACAGACTGTCTAGTTAGGTAGGTCCAACTTCGAGAAAGAGGTTAATCGTCGAATGTGACTTGGCTAGGCAGCGTTCGGGAAGCTACGGCACATCTTTTCGTCCAATATTCCGCAATGTCTCAAGAAAAGCGTCTTTGACCCGAATGCGTTGTCAAAGTCACCCAAAAAGCAATGGAGAGGCAGTAACTCTGAGTGATCCAAAGAGGGGAAATGAGGCTGTCCGCTGCAGAACTAAAGGTAACCGATATAGCCCTTTGAATTACTTAACGTAAGTGGCAATTAGCGGGGCACATTGCACGTATATAGACAAAACCGATGTCTGTTCGGATGGAATGGTTCACGAGTGGCGCCCACGTACTGAGAAGCGCAGGCCCGTGGAGTCCTCTGGATTCGGGTGGCTTAGAACCGGTCATTGTGGCGCTCTTTGGTGGGGAGCATTTGTCCATTAGTTAACGTCTTCCGACTGAAATTATTAATCTCAAATATTATATATATTACCGATATGCAACTTAGATAACTCATGCTTTTGATAATAAATACGTAGTAAGACGCATGACGGTTTTGGCACACTTTGACACATACAATTTTAATGATCTTTTACCAAATGGCAATAGCACATAATATTCAAAACTTTAATTGTTTGCCGATAAATAAAACCGAGTGAAATTACGGTTTTTCATAATAAAAGTCCTATTTGTTCGTAAAATCCGCTGAGTGCACAAAATACATATAATCACAATCACAAGAAGCGCTATGTGGCGATTCAACACAAAAGGCATTGAAGGGCATTTTCAATACTTATTTTACATAGCTGATTTTTACTTCTAGTGGAGCTGTTAAACTGATTATAAAGAAAGATGCGCCTTCGGAAGTAGTTCAAAATTATGACAAAAGCCGATTAAAAAAAAAAGCACATGTCGGATTTTGCAAGCGCAGCGACAATTAGATGGTGACGTGTCGCTACAAATCCGACGATCCGGTTTTTGGACGTTTTTACGTAGGAACTTTTCTTAGTAATAATGTGAACAAATACAGTTTGTGTTATTTACTTCTGTTTATTTCATTATTACTACATAATTCAATAATTGCACTTCACTATTTTGAAATCTTATGTAGGTACAACGAGAAAAATAGAATCCTTGGATTAGTCGCATTTTTTATATTAATAATTTTACACAGTATTACAAAGGGTATATTTTTTTGTTAACTATTGTTAGTTAAGATTTAGGTTTGTATGGAAGATACCCAGTAGGTACATTTTAGTTAAGTAGTTATCATGGTCATGTCTTCTATAGGTAAATACATTTTAAAATGACGACCTCGGCCTCGTCGTTAAGTCCGCAGTTACGCTCCAAGAGAACAAAATAGGGTATTAAAATAAGTATTACCTACGACAATATTAATTAACACTTTGTACCTCCTTAATGCCACAGAGTCCTTTTCAAATTTAACTGTCAACGTATACAAATAATCTACAAGTTACAAAGACTTCCTGCAATAAGGGGAAGACTTTGTCACGGGACAATGAAGAAACTTGTAATGAACTTTGCATAGGATTATTCTGATTTGAAGAAGTCTGCGAAACATCACAGATAGTCATTTGAAATATTTATAGCTGGCAAAGGATTGCAATAAAACTTAGCATTGAGTTACCCCGAAGTGCGGCATGAAAAGGCAAGCCATTGTGGCTTGGTATACAAACGGCCCATGTCTATGTTCAAAGCAGAGTATTAATATAGACGAAATACATTTTAAGTAATCCGAAAATATTATACTTATTTCAATAAAAATGCAAAGTGATTGACGGAACACAACAATAATACGAAAATGTTTTGTAATTACCTACGCGATCTACTCGTAGTTCGAAAAATATGTGTTTGAGAATTACACGTTAATGTTGCCATTGAAGGATAAAATCCTTCGATAGCAATATGCACCTACCATTAGATACAATCATAGACATAGACATGGAAAAACTTTATTTAACATCACATTATATTACAAAGGTAAAAACAGACTTAAAACGTAAACAATATCGTACGAGGCATTAACATTGTGTGATGCTAAAAAGGGGCTTGACTCAGCATAATGTTCTAGTGAGTACTGAGTACCTACACTGCAACGCTGGTGTTCAGTCAGACCCTTACAATCAGCAGCAGAAGTAGCTACGCAAAATAACACGCGCAAAATGATCTAGATAGTCCTTATCCTCATGGCATTAGAGTCGTGTGTAGGGCATTTTGAGCATTTGACCCGCGTAGCTACTTTCGCTGCTGAATGTATCAATCATTCTAGAAATCACGTGTATTTTTCGACCATGGTGATATTATTACTTATATTTTTAGGATGATATTTTAATCTATTATTCTGAAAAGTATGTCAATTTTAGCTAGATTATAAGTATTATCCATCTTAAATCGAAAAATTCTATACTACCTTCACCTTAAATGTGTTAATTTAATGATCATGCGTAAAGCGGAGCACATCTCGACCAGAAAATCAGCTCCTGTTAACTTCCTTAAACAGGAGTGATCACTTTTCATTCTGCGTGTTTGTATGATCGAGTTTCCAATTTTTTGGTGCTGTGGCTTTGAAAACGAAATGAAAGCGTATTTCCCAGCGACAATGAGTTTCAAAAGCTAGTTTAACTTTTTATTCATTAACTATTTATGCTCCGGGTTTCCATCTGTAGAAATTGTTATACTTCATTTAAGTAGTTCTTGGCGTTCGTTCGAGGGCATTTTAAATAATATTTTTTTCCTTCAGAGTTTGAAAATCTTGAGTTACTAAGATTTCTCAATTTTTTTGGGTTACTTCGGATCCAGGGTCAGCTATTCAGAATCATTCTACCTTCTATTAATAATTCTGGTGAAGAAAAGATAATGTCCCCAATTGTCCAAGAATCGAACAATTTAATAAACAATGTGGACCGATTGTATTTCTTTAAATCAAATAATCCATCTTAATATTATAAATGCGAAATTAACTCTGTTTATCTATCTCTGTATGTTACCTTCTCACTCTTAAACCGCTCAACGGATTGAGGTGAAATTTGCTATGGCAATATTTGATTTCAGGGAAAGTCATCTTTCTAAGGGGTGAAACGGGGGACGGAAGTTTGTATGGCGGTGCGATAGAAACGAATTCCACGCAGATGGAGTCGCGGAAAAAATATAGAATCATATAATATTTCGTGATGGACATATACTTATTTATCACACGATTCCGTCGCGGCAGCTAGAACTTGATATAATTGTAAGATCATATTTTTAATCAAATGCGTTTAACTCCTTATTTGGTTACATTCCTTTTTTTATTAAAGTTGAAAACGCCTAGCATTTTTGGTATGCTAATAAAAGGAAATGGAATAAAATAATAAACGTGTTGGTTCCTTAAACTTTTGAAGTTACGACGAAAACGTATAGTGAAAAGTTTATACTTAAATCTTATTCATTTAACTTTAAATTTAATTTCATCCATAAAATGTCGCCCGTATACATAAAACTCCCAGTTTCCTTGACTGAGGTGAAAGACTCGCCTCATATCCTCTTAGTAATCACGACGTATTACGCCCTTATGTTCTTGTCCCACACAATAAAGAGAAATCCTCTTTTCATGTTGACTCTACACTGAATAAATAATATCGGTTACAAACAATACCAACAGGCATCATCCGCTAAACGTTTTTGCCGATTTCAGTTTTAAGGAGCCCTCGTTCTGCTTTGGCACCTTACACCGGCTTCCTCGCGATGTTTTCCTCTACCGAAACGGTACTGCTGAATATCGAATGATACCAGTATGGTTTCTGTTATGCACAATAGGCTTTTGTGGGCGATTCTCAGAGGTGACCTTCGGTGCCTGACTTCGGTGCCGATTTTTTTTTTACTTTATAGACATACCTATGATGTTAAAATTAAGAATTAGCCTTTAATATAAAAAAAAATGGTGGTAAAGGCCTCCTTCTAGGCGTAAGGGTTCGCGAGATGATTAAGTTTTTCAAAACACTGAAATCAAACACACTCACGGAAATCAATATTCTTAAAAAGGTGCTAACTGAATTCAGAATTTACTAATATTGTAAAAACTAAATAAAGATTAAAGTCCACACTTTATTAAAGTACCTGCTTTTTGTATGCATGTTGGTATGAGGTTGAAGATTGTACTGTAAATAAATAAATGCTATGAATGTGGCACCAGCTTCACAATCAAAATTATCCCTTCAGCTGTGGTCATCCCTCTGTCGGCTTCATATTTTTTCCTGCAGGTCGGTGGAGCCCCCCTCGGAGGGGCGCAATGGCTGTGCTTACTTTCTTAGAAATAAAACCGTCATTCGTGTATTGATCTCGTTTTAATCCATTGAAACGTATAGCCATTAGCCAATGAAGCGAGACAGCTAGCAAGCGACAATTTGAATGGCCATTGGAGGAAAATTTTGAATTTGATCGGTAGTCTAAAACTGCCGCTGGCGCGTTAACCACGGTCGAGTTCCGCGAGTGAGTTTTAATGGTTTTAGTACGAATTTTCGTTGCCAGTGGGAGATATCTTGGAGAGAAATAAGTAATCTTTCGTTTTCTGTTACAAAAATATAGTTTTTAGTTGATTAACGACAATAAACTTGTGGCTAACACAACATACCTACTCATGGCCAAAATTTGTCTTCAGGTATTTTAGCGCTTTTCTACTAATTTATAATTACAAACAGCCAGTAACAATACCGCTGTTTATCGTATATTTATTTAAAATGAAGGAAATGGACTAACAACCGCCCGAAAGTAGATAAATACATCGAAATTGGTAACAGTCATAACAGAGCCCTCAGAGGGATGGTAAGCGTCAAGGAACTTCCCTCCGAGGGATGCTCACATGGGACCTCGTGACGTCACTTACGCAGCGCGCCAGCGTGACTAATGTGCTTATCAAGATATCTGGTGTTTCTTTAGTGCTCGTTCGGACTCTTCGGGCTAATTAAGTGAGTGAGTGGCGCTTTCAATTGTAAGCACGAATACGATGGTTCATGTGCTATCATAGTTTCAATAAGTGTTAACGGAGATGTGTGCTGTGTTATTTAGGTGCTTGTACAGTCTACGAATAACCATCGTAAGTGAGAACTAATTTCTACACAGACGACAGACCACTCAGAAATCACTACTATTTCTTCATTTTAATCATGTTGTACCGCTACTATAAACTCATGGTGAGGGTAAGGGCCATTTTTTTTCTAAACGGTTTTGATTTTCATTGTTTTAATAACATGATTTTACGTGTTTTTTGTTTAACTGGTATTAATGTTGTAATTTGAATTGAAAGGATATTTAATCAAGGTGTTTCGGACCAAATTTGTTTCGTGTAAAGCCCATGGTTGCTGTGATAATTGCAGTCGTTTGGAAGAGGTTATTTTTTATGAAAGTAGACATACTTTATTCATTTTATTCTCACATAAAACCGGCTGCACCTAATATAAAAAAAGGTTCGGTTACACCTAGTTGATGACTCAAATTTATTGTTTAGGCATGAATTTGATTACATACAGTATAAAACACATGAGATAGAGAACATGTTAATCGAAGCCCACACGAGCAACTTCTGAGTGTAAGCATTATTTTGGTAGAATATTTAAAATGGTCTAGTGTAAAGAAATTACTCATGAGCCCGCCATTTTATGTTTTTCGAATAAGTATAACACCAATTTCTTCAAATTAAGCATATAAAACACCCCAAAAAACCAATTGACTATATTTATAATAACCAAAATATGTCGTAATCTTCGGTGACCTGGTGACGAGGTCAGCTAAATAGCCTTAATACGACATTAATGTAACGATGATATATCGTTGCAGTTAGATAATTTAATATAGTTTCATCCAAAATCCTGGCTGTGATTGTGTAAAAAACCAAAGAAAATTTAATTTTACCAAATCATTTCACCCCGCAAACCTTGACGGTGGAGCATCCCTCAGTGGGTGCCACAGACGTGGGTAAGTGGCCATGTTTTTACGCCACAGCTGAAGGGTTATACTTACATTAATTCGGACATGCATAATACGCACATGATTGACATGATAGTAGCATGTTAACATAAAAAATTAAAATATCTTTGTGTAAAGTACAAAAACAACGAACATTTTATAGAAAACATTGACGACGGTGCACTATTTTTTGAATTCGGTGGTCGAAAAACCCACCGAATCCGCGGTAATCACACCCACTGAATTCAATTTTAATCGCTATTAAATAACTACAGACATAATAATCAGAGTATGAAAAAGAGTCTCTAATATCCAAATCACATACCTCTGAGGGTGGCTTACGCATTATCAAACCGAAAACAATTACAACCACTTATACAATTAATTGCTTCATTGAATTCAAAACACCTTTACGAAATCCACTTGCAGACCGAAAGCCGACGTCCGCTCTCGCCGGTAAATGTGGTGCGACTGAAGCTACCTGCGTACGCGGCGCAGCGTCGCTGGTGCTTTCCTTTGTGAAATGCCGACAAAGTTTATAAATTCCAGTGAAATCACGTGTTACCGCGGGGCAAATCGAATAATAAGATTTATTTGATAATATTAATGGATTATGCGATCGATTACACAAACGCGATTCTTCCTATTCGTGATTCCCATACAATATACCTAGATTCCACACAATTGCAGTTTACTACATTCGTGATTCCACACAGCCGTTATTTTAACGCAATCGGGATTCTTCCTATTCGTGATTCTACACAATATGGATGGGTTCAACGCAGCTGCAGTGTACTACATTCGTAATTCCACTCAGTTGTTATTTTAACGCAATCGGGATTCCTCCTATTCGTGATTCTACACAATATGGGTTTAACGCAACTGCAGTTTACTACATTCGTAATTCCTCTCAGTTCCCACCACGGAATCAAAGACATTCCATCCGGTTTCTTGCCGTCGTCCCTGAGAATGCCGGGTGGCTCTAACAGGGCCGGCACATTGACGCTGGCAAGAGAGCGGCGTAGAATGTCGTTGAGTGCGGCGTGTCTTGAAAAGCGGCCCGCACTTTTTTGGCACGAAAGACCGTGATGTCCCAACGCGTTGACGTCACTGCCGCAGGGACACGTGTGTGGAGCACATACCCGGACTCCAAGCCGCAGACAGGTAGCAACGCGCAGGGTGTGGGGTTCTAAGAAAGTCCCAGTATGCACCGACGGAAAGGCGTGTAACCAGGAGCCTGCTTCTCTGGTCCCCACAGCCAAGATCCTGGCGCGATCGGAACCTGTACTGCGATCTAGGAGAGATTCGTATGTCATTTTTGACGATATGTCGTCCCAGGCCCTTTGTGATTTTAAATGTTGAGGGGGATCCTTACCCGGGCAGGCAATAGACCAGGCGTTTTTGGCCTCCGTCAAGCCAGCAGTCTCATAGTTTACAGGGAACGCCCCTAAGATTTTACCTATAAGATTTGCCGAGCTGTGAACGGAGGACAAAAACGCCAGTACAGAAACACTGTAAATTTTGCGTAAACCTAGCCCACCGTAACGAATGGGTAGGGATGCTTGGGTCCAAGAATTCTCACTGAGTTGCAGGTTTAAAATAGATTCCAAATTGTCTTTCAATAAGTCGTCCAAGGGTGTTAGTAAATTAAGAAAATTATTAAAGGAGCAGCAGCGAGTTACATAAGTTAATTTTGGAACAAAGAGACAAAACCTTAAAATAGTAAATGCAAAGTGAGGACTTCATTCGAGATTTTAGATTTTTTTCTATCGAGGAAACTTTAGGCAATCATGTATCGATTAAATCAGTTAAACAATCATATAGTCAAGAATCGTAAATCAGACCTTACCGTTTCTTAATCAGTCAGAATGGCGTTCCCAAGCACGCGATAATTTCCAATGTACCCCCTTAATAGCCACGCTACGCACGTAGTACTACGTTGCGCCGTAGTCCATAGCAGTTTAACACAATCGAGGCCAATTCATCGCCAGCAGCAGGCATGCGTGTAGCAGCGTTTATACGCACTGTAGCGGAAATCGCTCGTAGAGACATGACTCGTATAAGGGTCATGAATGGTTTATTTAATGTGTCGTGATTGTTACCGCATGGGTCAACTTAACTACCCTTTACGATCAATCATACCAAAGTATAATAAAACTAGCTTCTGCCCGCGACTCCGTCCGCGTGGAACTCGTTTATACCGCAACTCCATACAAACTTTTACCCCCCATTTCAACCCCTTAGGGGATGATTTCGGGGATAAAAACTATCCTATGTCACTCCATCCCTTCAACTATCTCCACTTAAAAATTCACGTCGATTCGTCGCTCCGTTTTGCCGTGAAAGACGGACAAACAAACAAACAAACACACGCACTTTCGCATTTATAATATAAAATATTAGTATGGATTATCAGTTCGCACTGTCCCGGGGAAAACCATTAACACCATTATCAACCAATCTCAGTGCCCAAACTTTTTACCAACTAGGCCGTGGTTCGTAATTTGTTGAGATAGGTAGTAATTGTTTAATACAATTTGCATAATACTTTTGCGAAGTGCTCAACCCTGGAGTTAAGTGACTAGTCCCAAATTACGAGTAACTTTTTGATACCCTGTAAAATGATTCAAACCACTTTTCTTATGAGTTTCTTTTTAACCCATGACGGAAACGATGGGTGTTATAAACTTTTAACATGACGTGTCATCCTAGCTCCGAAACGGATGAACCCTGTTGAAGTGGTTCTTAGTTATATGTGTTGAGTCGATGTGTTATGTGATTTTCAGTTTATGTTATTGTTTGTGCCAAAAATGTTTGTCGCGAATAAGTAGACACATAGAACGTAAAAACGAAACAATAAATAAGCAAATTAATCAATTAAATAAATAGGACATTAAAATGGCCTAAGTAATTAAATATATTCTAATCAGTCACCTTTGATTCAAAATCCAAAAATATTGAATACTAGCTTACTGGAGTAGTTGATACTTAAATCTTGAAGTATTACAAGCATGTATATTTCAATAAAAATATCGACAAGCGTTAGCAACTACTGACAAACATTAATTATGGCAGGTGAGGTTAAGATCATCAGACCTAATTAGGTATCACAATTATAAAGAAAACTATTAGAGACATAAAGTTAAGGCTCTGCCGTTTTCTATCGTTTTATAAATAAGTGAAATTAAGGCGTTCTATTTTCAAACATAAAAACGAAAGAAAACGTAATTCTAGAAATAACGTAATTCTATAAACTTGTAGGTTTCTGTTAAATTGGTATAATGGGCCGGGTATATTCAGGAAACTATTAAGTAACAAAGAGCAGGACGTTACAATTTGGTAATTGGCCTTGTCGCTCCAAGCAGCAGGAAATTAACTTTATTTCTTAGGAATTGACTGATAGTCACTGGGATCCTTCAACTTAGTAGATTTAAATTATAGTCTGTAGACAGCCAAGTAATTGGACTACCGTTTTTCGACTCTATCATTTGATAAAAGTTTAATACGTTCACTGTCACTGCATTAATATTTAATCTGATAATGTCACAATTCATACTTCGATGATAGCCAACAAACGCACGGCCTGCCTGAAGGTAAGTATAAACAGTGTAACTTATGGTCGCTTGCGGCTCCAGAAGAATCAAAAGCACGTGGCTAACCCTATATTGATTTGAGGATTCATTGTATTGACAACTAGAGACAAGTAGAGCCCTGACTTTGGACCAGTGCATCGTCAGGAACTCTGGCGATCTTACGCCACCAGGAACACAACACCTATACCTACAGAGCGAGTAGGGCTGTCATTTTAGCTGCGTTCCTCTGGAAGGTGGAGGTTCTCCCCCAGTTAAGCTGCTCCATCTACAAGCGAGACGACATTCCGCGCTGTGCTTCTACCTCTCTACGCTACCTGCGTTTATTTATTAACGTCACACCTGGCCATAATGCGAGTTTTACTGCACGCTGCGCGTACGGGAAAACTCGCATTGTGGCCAGGTGAAGACGTAAAATTTCGTACTCAACACGGGCGGTAATTCGTAAAGCCCCAGAGCGCATATTTATGGCCCTCACCTTCGGTTCGGGCCACAAACACCTGGGGTATTCACTAGTTCACTGCCCTAGTTACGTAATGTACCTACTATTATTTAAAATTTTATTGCACAAAAGAAAAAGTTATCGTAGAAAAGGTGGACTTAATGCCATATGACATTCTCTACCAGTCAAACCTTAAGGCAATATGAAAAATATTGTGGGCAGCGCAAATAACAATTTATAAAATAATGATACGGTACTCCTGTACAACATATTTACACAAATACATAGATTAAATAAATATACGATAAATACATACTTACATGTGAAATTTTCATACCTGATACTTTAAAGGCTTGGCCAAACACAGGGCGTGGCGCAGCGCGACTTCCGCGCCGCGTGATGCCGGCGCGATGACTGTTCAAACAGGGCGCGCGTGGATCGCGCCGGCCTCGCGCTCTCAAAACGCCCTCATCGCGCGCGTGAACGCGGCGCGATGCGGGCGTGACTCGCGCCCGGATACAGCATGCGCGTGCAGAGGGTCGCTCATTCCTTCCAAAGCCATAGATCAGAGTCATATATAACTTTATGATCTCTTACGACATTTATATATTGCTACGCTTGCACTAGGCACCTCGCGCTGCCTAACGTCCGACTGGTGTGACCCAGCGCGGCGCAGCGTGCCGCCGCGTCCGCGCCACGCTGCGCTGCGCTCGCGCCGAGCAAGGGGCAGCGCGGCGCGGGGCGCGACAGAAGCGGGGCGCGATGCCGGCGGGACGCAGTCTGTTTGACGTCGGTAACCTGTTAGCATGTCTTTCATGCCGCCGCGGTCGCGCCGCGCGACCGCGGCGCTGCATCGCGCCCTGTGTTTGGCCAAGCCTTAAGACTTCTCGGATCTGCCAGCAAATAAATAACGCATAGATGTCTTAAAAACGAATTTATTCACCACAAATGTTCGCTCTTGCGGTCCAAAGGGGATGCCACCAGCGTCATGGGATCCATGCCGTAGGCGGAAATTATGGACGGACTAGTTTTTGTAATAATTATGTTGTGCATGTACTCGGACAATACAAACGGTTAAACCTATAGGTACCTATTTCGCAAGGTCACAATAAACCCTTACTTATTTTTGGGGGTAATTGACCCCGTATGGGTAACAGTATGTTTAAAGTAGGTCATCATCCTCCTAGCGTTACTCCCTAAAGTAGCCCGGTGTCGGCTTCGATACCAGGTAGATTATTAACAGTTATTGTTATCAGTTAACCTAATAGGACGAAGGTAGCGATATTGTAAAAAAATTAGAACCACCGCCATAGATAGTCGTCTGCAACGTATAGCAGAAGATTTCATAGCGACATATTTTGAAAATCGCGCTTAAAAATTACTATATGTTGCCTGTTTAGTAATTATCAATATACCTATATTTATCTGAATAAAAGATATTTATCATCTTCATTATTTATCGGGTTTATCACAAGCACAAGTATCATCAATATTGGTAAAATTACCAGTATTATTAGCACAAGACGGCGCGCGTACTCTCTCGTACTATCCGTCTCACTTTTACTAAAAAAATGGAATGAGACGGATAGTGCGAGAAAGCTCGAGAGAGGGAAGGCTCGGGGGAGGGGAGCGTTGCTCAGTGTTGATAGTTTAGACTTTAGTACGGGGCGACCGAGCTAGGCTCGGCGTTTATCGTGTTTTAAATCGAATTGACCCAGATATGAGACTTTTCCAGATCAATTTTCCGCCCTTGTTTATTTCCAATTAAATCGAAGGCCTAGCCTTTGTCGCGCGTATGATTTAATTATAATATACGAGACATAGTCTCATTAAATAAGTCTGTAACAGGTTTATGTTCAATCAACTTGACTTAGGAGGCAGATGAAACCACCTTTATTAGCTAATAAGCGGAATAATGGTGACAGCTTTACTTTACCCACCCAACCGTATTATCGTTCTTAATAATGTTATATATTTAGCAAAATATGAGGTCGCTAGAAAGTTAAATTGATACTTACATTATACTGTTAACATCGTATTGTATCTATCTAAACTGTATAAATGGTACAGTCAGCGTCATATAATTAGTAGCAGCCGGAGTAACCAAATATTTCTTAACACACCCTTATTCTTATAGTAATAAAGACGATGGGCAAGTCGCCGTTTTAGTCAGGCAAAATCGTACCTACATAAAGTCGATCTAAGTCTCAGGTGTTTCCCGGCTGTCGAATTATTTTGCCCGATACGCTTCACGGCTAATCCTACCTGGGATAGAAGGTTGTGACACTGATTGTGCCACCTCTAGATCCACTCTGCCCAGCCTAGATATTGTAAAATACTTAAAATAACCAGGTCATCAGTCCACTTTGTGGAGATGCCTACTTACCAAATAATTATTTTAACATGTTTTTACCTTCTGTTTATGGTGGGCCTGTAAAATCGTGGGTGCTGACCTCAGTCGCGCCGTACCTATGCAGCAGATAAAATTGTTCAGTTAATGCCAAAAGGTGACTAAAACATAATTGTGTGCAGGATCCTAATCAAACTCACAATTCAATAAGATTAAATGCGGTAAGATATTTTCCCGCAGCGAAGGTTTATACCAGATCATTTTTTTTATACTACGGCGGTGGCCAACCTGCATACAGCTTACCTGATGGTAAGCAGACTCCGTCACCTATGGACGCTCGCGTCATTATAATTATTACAAGCGCGCTGCCGCTTTATTAATTTGAGGATGCGTTGTGTTGCCAGGCTAGAAACAAATGCACGTCCCGAAAGTTCAACACAGCGCAGAGACGGGAGCCAGGAACTCAACACCAACCTAAAAAGTAGTCGTGTTATAATGGCTACGATCTACTTTAAGGTGGAGCTCCACCCCCCACAACCCCCCTCCACTTCCCCAGTAAGGCTGCTGCAAATATGAGTGTGATGGCTGTTTCTCCCTCTCCTAACACATTCACTATCCAGAAACGCTACGCGCTACGCTCGTAGCCTATCCCGTGGTTTTCCTCGTATGTAGCTGAAAGCGACTACGACGTAGGCGGGTTCCTGGCAGTGCAAGTGTTGAGACGTAACTGGTTTTAGGGAAAAAGGATAAGGGATTTTCTTTATAAACCTCTTAACTAAAAGCAAGGCGGTACCCTATGTAGAAGACCCTGAAAATGATACTGATTTACCATCAGGAGTGGTGTTTCGTGTACAGCTAACAAGGATGAACATCGAGACCCGGACCCTCCAGCTATACGCGCTGTTAAAGTATAGCGCAAAGTTTTACGGACTTGGTTTTTAACAGTAATTTGTGAAGTAAACGTATAAATACTTTAGATTATACAACGATTTCTTGCAAAAGGAAGAATTTCAATTATGATTTACCTTAATGTGGTTCAATTTCCATACAAAACGTTATTTGAAATTCGCAGGCTAACGGCGTGATTTTTTAAGGAACTAATGTAACTAACTTTCACAAATTGACTTTCCATTTGCCCGAAATTCCGCCTCTCCTTGAATAAACTTGTATAAACTAGAATAATTTGAGAAAAATGGTTTTCTCGAGGTATGACGTCATAACCTAATATCTCAAATTATCCTAGTTTATTCAAGAAAAGGGCGAATTTCGCCCAAATGGAAAGCCAATTTATGAAAGTTAGTTACATTCGATTCTTAAAAAATCACGCCGTTAGCCTGCAGATCTCAAATGACGTTTTGTATGGAAATCGAACTACCTTAAATCACCACATATTTTGCTGATTGTGAAGGACAGCATTATATGAATTAGGCATTACAGGTATATAAGATCTTATATAACTGAAACATATTTTATCATTAATATTTACATAACTTTCTTAAATCTTTAAACAAGCTTACCTAGTACTTACTTAAAGTCATTTTTTTAAATGGATATGTCTCTTTGAGAAAGTAAACCATACACATTAACTACTTATATAAAATTACACACTCCTCGTACACACAATTATAGGACGTTCCGTGAAAGTAAGTCGTACAAGGTTTTTGTTTTCACTAAAGAGTTTAATTAAAAAGACGTTATTTGACTAAGCTTTGTGATTATAGTGACCGTGTGTACACATTGCATGTATAGCATTGTTTTTGTTGTCTCTAGTGTTACAATAAGTGTATAATAGCGTATAAACCTAATACATTTAATTTGATACATAAATTCAATTCAAATTATAAAATGCATATAAAAGGCACATAAATATACAATATACGATACATAAAAATAGATAATACAGATAAAATGTCCCAATGTTTGACATTAATTGCAATGATTGACAACCTGCTGGTCACCTTTTGGGTTGGGAACAATTAAGTTGTCCTAGCGTACGTTCTAAACTTTACCTGGTCACCCCTCCAGAGGTCGATCACGTAACGTAACATTGTACGCGTGTCAATAAGATCTAAATGTAAAATTTTATATTTTTATAAGAGTCATTTGCATTGTCCGAACAATGCGTGATCGACGAGCAGGGCACCGGGCCGGGCCGTACCAAACGTTTCAACCATTTTTTGAGTAGGTATATTAAGAGTTCTCAGTATTTATTTATTTTGCATTTTACATAACAAAACAGGATTATACCATCAATCAACACCTCCCCAATGTGCTAATGAAATCCACATTTTGAAGAAAATCTTCAGTACATGGCTTCTAAGTCATCCAATTTGGGAAGCACATTAAGTTTAATTCTCTCCCCGGTGAGATCTTCGCTCTTACTGATGGCCTGTTTACAGTAACATGTTGTGTCTTTTCCAATAAAGTTTTACGTATTTCAATCTGCCTTGTTTACCTACATTTTACCTCGACCCTGTGTCTCTACATCAACACAGAAGATTAAGGACGGGTTGCATTAATTACGATTACAATCAACGTTAAAGATATCGCCGGTGGCTTCATTTCCATAGAAACTTGTTAAACATACCATACATTTTAACGAACAGATTTTAACGAACACCGCTTACGATTACAGATGGTTTGATGCAACGCACCCTAATAGTTTATACTCTTAAGATTGCGTATTACACCACCCTAATTGTCACTTCAAAACTTTACGCGTAGGCGTACAAGCTACGGTAGCCCAGTAGTTCAGGCTTGCGGCTGTCAAACAGCGGTCGTGGGTTCGAATCCCGGCTCGTATCAATGAGTTTTTCGGAACTTATGTACGGAATATGATTTCTTATTTACCGTTAGCTTTTCGGTGAAGGAAAAACATCGTGAGGAAACCTGCATACATCTGCGAAGAAATTGAAAGGTGTATGTGAAGTCCCCAATCCGCACTGGGCCAGCGTGGGGACTATTGCCCGTTCCCTCTCATTCATGAGAGTTGGCCTGTGCCCAGTAGTGGGACGTATATAAGCTGATGATGATGATGATGAGGCGTACTTTGTGTTTTGTTATTTTCACTTTCGTTGCCAAGAATCGCTACGCGCTACGCTCATAGCCGATCCCGAGGTTTTCCTCGTAAGTAGCGGAAAGCGACTACGGCGTAGGCGCCCGCTAGGCGGGGGGACCTGGCAGTGAAATTGTTAAGTACTAAGTACGATTACAAAAACTCAAAGAAAATATGATCATAACCGTTTGTTACATAAACCAATATTTTTCCAAGAGCAGATTATACTTAGGTAGAACATGAAATAAAAACTATGTCTAGATCAACAACAACCTTAAACGGTACTTTCTAAGGCTGCTTGTTTACGGAAACTTGAGTTAATTGCCGCATTCAACTCTTATGTTCAACTTTACCATTATTAAGAAATTACTTAGTGTACACTACAGTGGTAATATTTTTTTACGTACCCACGCACCAACTTTTCATTGGCATAGGTATATTTTTTGTAACTTCAATCTTTAATTAAATTACAAATCTATCTCGAGCAGATATTTTAAAATCTGTGCTGCGGAAAATGACACTGTGCCAAGTACATGCAACTTCCTAGTTCGTTCAAAGTAGGTATTTTTACCCAATTGCGGCAGGAGGAGGGTCATGTTTTTCGACTGTATCTATACGTATATGTGTACGAATGTATATGTTACCGTAAAATTGTGAACTACGTTTGCTTATAATCTAACGCGTTAAATAACTAACCTAACCTACCCGTCAGTTTATAATCTCACGAGGCTAGGGGTAGCTAGATTTAGACTAACGGCATTTAAAAGCTTAAGGTGACATGTTATTTTACACATACTCTAGATGCATGTTTTTTTTTTGCACGGGTTGTAGCTTAAACCGCTTGATGGATTTTAGGCACGGGTAGTGCAAAATCTGCTTATCACGCCGCTGTTTCGTCGCCTAAATAATAATTCGATTTTAATTTTATAATCTACACTAATTAATCAATCAATCAATCAATTCATTTATTTGTTCAACACAGGTAGGTATAATGGTATAAAATTAATTGAGGCGATTCACCATGTTGGGCCGTTAGGCATACAAATTTTAGGCTATTAATGGAACCAGGCTTGTTCTCGCTCAATTCCATTAATTACTATCTGTCAGGATTGTATTAATATTAGTTTTTAAGGTATTTGTGACTGTGGTTACATGCTCTACATTCTCCTGTTGACCTGGTAAAGGTCGTGGGAGTCCGCTGGATGCGGGCGCAGGACCGGTCATTGTGGCACTCTTTGGGGGAGGTCTATGCCAAGCAGTGGACGTCTTTCGGCTGATATGATGATGTTGATGATGATGATTCTCCTGTACCTGCTCCTTCCTGAACAAAGGACAATTCTTGACAAGCTTCGGGCAGACGTGATCCGCTGCAGCCAAAATGCGCCTTTATGGTGGATAAGCGAGGCTTTTGTCTAGACAACATTTATTCCATTGGTTTGAAGTTTGATGCAAATTATATGTACCAGGTCCGACCAAATGTGCATGCAATTTCTCAGTACAACTCGTTTGACAGTTGGATCAGCAGCGCAACATGCCTCCAGACGATAGCAATTAGTTAGCGTCTGATAAATGGGGCTGACAAATCACCCCATCAGTCATTTTTCCATTCGCCTTTGGCTGCATTAGTAATATTTTACTTAAATTGTAAGAGCATTTATTATACCGTGTGACTACATGCCCAAATAGTAATGTATACAATCATTTTGGATTTTCCTTCATGTAGGTAGATGAAGTTAAAGTCAGATTAAACAATGTATTCCACGCCCGTTCCCCATCAAGTGCATTGTGTATGTCATGACTTGACGGTTACAGAATTGCAGGAGAATTGAGTCGCTGGATATAACGATGGGAGTAGGCCAGGGGGCCTAGACAAGGTTACAATCGACAAGCGCTAACGCCAATAGAAAACTAATAAAATGTATGGGAATGACAGATGTTAACGAAAAGTGTTTCGTTGGCATCTGTCATTCCCATACATTTTATGATTTTCTATTGGCGTTAGCGCTTGTCGATTGTAACCTTGTCTACGGCCCCTGGTCAGTTAAGTTAGGTATTAAATGGATATCTTATACAAATCAATCTAGTATTCAATCTGATTCTGGTATACGAGTATTTGACCACTGTGCGTGTGCAACAAGTGCACAGTATAGATCTGCTAGTATCCAATTCTAGGCTTGTATGTGGTATTCAGAGCAATGACACGTAGTTGGAGAATCCAAGGGGCAACCGGATGGCTTGCGGTATTTGAGCTCCCGAAGTGTTGTAGAACCGCCCTGTGCAACCCGAACTGAGCCAATCGGGCCTGGGGCGGAAATAGACAATAGGGTGAAGAAAAAAAAACTCATCAAGCAGCCGATTGAAACCACATTTTTTTTCACCTTTTTCATAGGTACTTTAGGCATTTCACATCGATGTATTGATTTAAATTCTTACGATTCTCATATTATTTTGGCTAAACGGGTCTCAAATGCATTCAAAGTCTGCCATCCCGTGACCAAGAATGTTGTGACATCCGAACGCAGCCGAAACGCTGGGAAGCCTCAAACAGGTAAATCAATGAGTTAATTATGTCCCTTTTCCTCATAATGAATGAACAACGATATCCGTGAAAGCGTTCCTTACGATTTATTGAATCTCTAACATATTTATAGTAACAACTATAAGTGATATATTATTTGTTACGTCTTCTCAACGCTTCAGGTATTTTTGTTTTCGATGGGACGTAACATAACGGGTATTGTACCGAAACTAAAAAGTTAATGCTCAAACTAATATCTACAACTTAGAAAAGTTGAAAAGCCCCCGACATATTCATTTCAAAGTCCAATATCTCAAAAAGGGCTAAGCAGATTTTGATGAAACATGGCTAAGAACACTTGGGATAAAATTATCTACGACACAAAAACACCGCATTCAAATCGGTCCATCCGTTAGGGAGCTAGGCTACCAGGAACAGATACACAGACACACAGACACGTTAAACTTATAACACCCCTCTTTTTGCGTTATTTCTTTAGTGATTATATTATGTTTAACAAAACTGCCCTACAATACCTAATCTACACGCTGAATGGAACAAGCTCATAAGTAAAAAATATACATTTCAATACAAACATTAACCATTCGATTAAAGGTTATGTCTGTCAGTGTAAAACTGATTTATTTATATGAACGGCTCTTTTAACAGCACGACAGATCACTTGCGAGCGTTTTATTCAGCTTTTATACAGCGCTTGGCTCTTTTACGAGCTGCTGTAGCCGTTCATTGCCTCAAACGCATTTTGTAATCCATTTAAAATTTATAGCCTTGGGACCAAGTGATATTAGTTTCATACGTGTAAAATCAAGATTGCAAAACAATTTTGCATTTTTTACGTTCGTGATTTAAAGAAGGAGAAACGAACGATACAAATCTAAACCGGTAATATAGGCCTTCAAAACTGCTGTTTTTTATTATTAAGAACAACTAAAAAGAGATACCCAGAGATGCGATTTATTTGAAATACTTCTATTTAAAAAGCAAATACAAAATGCAAAATACCTATTTTGTATTTTGCATTTAAATGCCTTTTAGTAAAAAACATTTTGTATTTTATTTGAAATACCTTTCGCGATGTATTTTGCATTTTTAATATTCATTTCAAAATGCAAAATACTTTGTGATTAAGTTTAGCTAACATTACCAGTCAAACAAAATTAAATGAACGAATGACGCTTGTATTGCCGAATTTGACCGATAGAGGCGCCTGCTTTTTCTTCTTCTTTGGTCAGAAGCTGCTTGGCTTCTTTGGCGCGCCTTATGTCTATAAAGCGTAATAAATAAAAATTGATGTTTATTTTTTTCACCTTTTAATAATAGGAGTCCAATTATTATTAATAAAGGAAATGTGTAATAATAATAAAATAAGAACTAGATGCACAATCAACCGAAATAAATGGCCACACAATTCACAAAATGGAGCCATGGCTATAGCTAGTTTTTTAACATTATTTTAAGTGAGTATTATTAGTATTAATAACGTAACAGAATTTTATTGATACGCGTACTGATAAATATGACCAAAATGTCATTTATAAGGTGCCATTCGGCTCGGTATTGTATCTCTATTCTATTTCTCATGATAAATACCTAAAATAAACAAAAATAACATTCGATTTGATCAAAAGGTATTTTATTTTGAAAAAGTATTTTAATAATACCTATTTTGCATTTAGCATTTGAAATACAAAACGCAGAACTATTTGGTATTTTGCATTTAAAATAGTAAAACTTGTATTTGGTCTATTTTGCATTTTGTATTTAAATGCTTTTTTGAAACCATTTTGTACATCTCTGGAGATACCGAGCCATAGTTACTAAAACGAGTAAAATTGAAATTAACGAATGCAATCACACAAGGAATGGACTAGGTTTGTCGTTTCGTAGATATAACTAGTGTGTTGTACCATGTACATTAATTCGACTTTTACTTCTGGTATTAAGTAGCAAGTAGGTACTTGTTTATACATGTAGTACCTACAGTAGGTATTCGGTGATCTGCGAGCAGTTGAACTGAACTGAAGACCAAAGACGTTACCGTTGAGGAGGATTAACCGATTCAGAAAATAATTAAAGAAATTTTAGTACATAATAGTTTTTACACACTACAAGATTTGTTTGATGAAGCGTCCGTGAAAAGATGTTAAATTCTGTTTCACGCATTATTATTCAAATTTCTGTAAACACATATAATAGTTTCAGTTTGACTTTAATGTCAATGAACTTTAAGCAAAGTTCCTAATTGTCTACCAAATTAAATAATGAGTAAATCAAGTTCAAGGTAGAACTAGTAGTATTCAGGTAGTACCTGCAACCTAGATGTAATCTAGTCATAAGCTTCTTTGCTGTGCCCTTAAAGGGTTCATTTTATAACTTGTGATATTATGGGTGCAATAAATATTGTGACTTTGAGTGCAAGGCCTGTAAAATATTCGTAACTCTCGGTCTCGGTACAATAGGGATGGTGACACCAAAAAAAAACAGTCAATAATGTTTGTTTCTCGAAAAATTATTAGAGTCACATGGAGGAAATAGTAACACAAGACAATATAGTCAAGAAGTTATAAGTGTCCAAAGTTTCAAGAGAGGGTATTCTCAGTTCACTTTCCGCAAAACGGACCTTCTCATGAAACGATTGTAATTTACTATGACGCTCGAGGCCCGTGACGTCATATAGTAGCCTTAGCGTCATAGTAGATGACAATTGTGGACAATCTTGCGCTAATCAAACTAGTCCCAAACTAAACAAAGGTTGTATAATGGGTACCTAGACGACACTATACGTACTTATCTAGATGAATAAATACTGAAATACATAGAAAACATCCATGACCCTGGAACAAATATTCGTTGTGATCACACAAATATGCCTTCACCGGGATTCAAACCCGCAAAGTATAAAAACAAGATACATTAAAAAATATATCTGTCCTCTTAAGTCACGTACATAGTCAAGTATGCTAATTCTAAGGTGCGGGGCACGTAATGTCACTAGAAAGGTAGGATTAAGTTGCTTTTAAACTTGGCGGCACGGAACACAAACGACTCTCAGGTTACTAATAAATAGAAATGTTTAATGAGAGAAATGGCAACCAACTTTCATACAAGCTACTTGCAAGTTATATGTAACTGGAGCAAAGTTCATATGTTTCCTTCACCGAAAAGCTAACTGTAAATATTCATTGGTAGGTACGAGCCGAAATTCGAACTCACCACCGCCGTCTGACAGCCGCATGCCTGAAACACTAGCGTAGCGTATTGAACAACTTTTTATTGTCTTTCATTTCATAAACGTTTTACAATTCTACTCTTACCGATACCAGTGCCTATTATTTTGTGCTAACTAAACAAGTGATCCACTATAATTATATTCAGGTATATAATGTGAACATCCGCTTAACTTTTACTAGTACTAGGACTTTTACTAGCAGGCATTTTAAGTTATTATCTCTGAATGTACAAATTGGCTGTATCACGTTACGGACACCGACGGCCCAACTCCATATGACGAAATACTATCTTTACTGTGAGTTTCAGGTTTACTATTGGACACCTGAAACTTTCTTGTACCTACAGATTTTGTAGATAAAAAGTATATAAGTACCAAAACTGTGTTTTAGGGTTCCGTTGTCAACAAGGAACCCACAAGGGTTCAAGGGGGAAACTACAAAGTTTCGCCATATCCGTCTGGCCATCCGTCCGTCCATCCGTCTGTCAGTCCGTCTTCAGCTTAGCTCAGACAGAAAAAACGTAATTCCGCATGGGTATATAAATCAATCACGCCGACAAAACAGAAGAATAAAATCTTGAAAAAAAAAATGTTTTTCGGGGTGTCCCTACGCCTGCAGCGGAGATGTAATTTATTTTTCTCGTTAAACCCATAATGCGGGGTATCGTTAGATAGCTTGTTTAAAAATATTATGGGTTTCATGAAACTTTTTCAAAGTCTTTCGTATTAGTGATTCGTTTGCGAGATATTGGGCTTTAAAGCCCAAATTTATGTTCGAGTCATGTGCTGGTTATTTATTTATTTTATCAATAACTAAAACTTCCTGTGTAATATGTAATATACCCATACCTACATAAAATGTTCTTAGAAAGGCCAACTTTCCTATAAATTCAGCCGACGCAAAAAGTTGGCGCGCGCGTGTCAATGTAACTAAGAAAGACAGGCAACTAAGGAACCGTAAACTGCGCGTGGCCCGAATCGTACATGGCCGATTTTTGAAATAAATTAATGACTTTTTTCACAATTAATACCCACTAAATCAATTGATTTTTGTGGATCTTAAAACCCACTTTTATGCTAAAAGTGGCGCTGGACGATAAGTAAATGTTTCATGTGCTCTGCCTACCCCTTTTGGGAATAAAGGCGTGAATGCATTATGTATGATACTGAATTGAGGCGCATGCACAAAAAAAAATGCATAAGTAATTCCTGAGTAAGTATCTCAGGCACTACTTATGCGTGTGTCAGACGAACGGAGTCGCACCATAACTTTTATACCTTTTATGGTACGGAACCCTACAAACTAAACATGTACCTATATGTTACTATTCCACAGCTTAATTTATGGAAGATACATGTTTATAATGTGTTTGCCGCAATTTTTTTATGATATAAATAGGTACCTATAGCTACGGTAGCCTAGTGGTTCAGGCATGCGGCTGTCAAGCGGCGGTCGTGGGTTCGAATCCCGGCTCGTACCAATGAGTTTTTCGGAACTTATGTACGGAATATTTACCGTTAGCTTTTCGGTGAAGGAAAACATCGTGAGGAAACCGATCTAATCCCATTAAGGTCTAGTTTTCCCTCTGGGTTGGAAGGTCAGATGGCAGTCGCTTTCGTAAAACTAGTGCCTATGTCAAATCTTGGGATTAGGTGTCAAAGCGGACCCTGGGCTCGTTTACGGGCACAACCGGGAATAACGCGAGGAGAATGATGATCAATAGGTACCTATCGATATTAGTTAGTTAAAAATTTACTATATGAAGGTACATAGTATTAAGTTACCTGATTGTTGCTACACCATTCCAGGGTCCATGTATCTTAGTTTTAAAGACTCGGTTGCAAAAAAAATCTTATCTTATCTTGATACTTTTTGGATTGCCAGAGGTGGAAAGATTGCACTCCGTATGTAACCAGGTTTTAACATCGCCAATAACAGGGAAAATAATTACTTTAACTCATGATTTACGAATCGATACCAGTATCTGTTATTAAAGTGCTAAATCATAATCCTATCTTCCTTGCTGAGTTTTAATTTATTACAAATGCTACTAACATTGGTACGCTTTCATTCATGCGACGACATTCAACTATTGGGACAAATGGTTCAATTAATAATTGCGCGTAGCTGTGTACAAAGTAGGTATTTATACCAAAATGGGCTTTGAACCGATCAAGGGTATAACAGGTATCGTGTCCTAAGACGAGATGACGAAATAATTATTTAACGCGTTTTTTTTTCATTTGTATGGAGCAGGTCGCCCCAGTTGGCCAACGCTGCATAGAAATGTTTTAAAAAATGTTGTTGATGAAAACGTTGCGTCCTTTTTCTAAATTTAGCGTAGGTGATAAGATAAACCTTATAGTTTATTGCGAGCTCTGAAATTGCTAACTAGAGGTTTTATTTTAAGTAACAAAAACATTTTACGTTTATGGCTAGGTATATTGAGAAACGTAAGGTGTCCAGTGCTGAACACCGGCCCTGACTTGGCACGTTCACTTCATAGGAATGAAGGTGGAAAATAGGGTGTCTATAATTAGAATTACGGTGTCAAACAGTGGGACGTTTATCTTACATAGTTGGACTTACAAGAATGGTTTTTTGTCACTTCAAAATGGTTATTTTAATATAGTACTGTCCAGAAAGAAATCGTGTGATTTTTGTATGGATGGGTCCATACACCTGCATACCCTGCCCCTGTGTGGTGTCGGGTTAGAATTTCACCGCTCCCTTTCTTCCCGTGGCTGTTGTAAAAGTCGACTAAGGGTGAAGTGTGTTGTGGGCGATGGGCTAGCAACCTATCACTGCGATATCAAATTGTGTCGATCTTCTATACCCATATTTCTGCTAAAAGTGAACCTTTTGGGAATAAAGGCGTGAATCTATGTATGTATGTGTAGTTGAATTTTATTATGAAGCCAATTGCTGAGAGTTCAAGAGAATGCCAAAGAATCAGACAATATTTTCCTCTATCTTTACAAAACTTAACAAGTCAAACCCAATTAAAAACTGGCCGCAAGCAATGGGTGATTGGCTTAGATCTCAGGACACATCTCAGGATCACAAGTATATTACTTGCAGGATAAATTTAAAATCTTTGTACAAATACTCTTTGTGGAACAAGGAAATAAGCTTACATTGTTAAAAAAATACTCTCGCTATTGTTATTTTACCCCGCAACTAAATATCATCTTGTAAAAAATAAAAGCAAGCATTTTACCGACGAACCGAGAGAGAGAAAAATCTCTCTCTCGGTCCATGACGATGGCATGTATGAGAACGAGTGCACACCCTGTAGAAGAAACTATAGATTCTACGTAGACAGGTAGCTAAACGCACCACAGGCACGGTAAATATTTTCGTTAAAGCGGTACAATATCAATAGGGATGATGACTAAGATTTTTTTATGATGTCATTCGAACCCATTTCGAAACAGTTTTTGGAGAGGAACAAATGTTTGTATGGGAGCAACTATAATTAAAGAACATAAATAGGTATCCAAAAAAATAGACGAAGATTGACCTCGCTGGCCGCAGCACAAAACGCTTCATACTGATAGGCAGATAATTATGACGTCACTATAATATTTGTTAATACAAAGTACATGTCTCGTTGTATGGAAAATCAGGTAAATTGTTGTTTCGGTCGCGAAATACTGCGTTTATAATTGTTGTAAAATTTTGTTTCTGTAAAAGCGTAATAAGGATTCTATTGGTACACTTACTTACTTGGTTACAATTTACTCTTGGACAATAAAAAAAGCAAATTTTTTGTAAACTTTCAAGGTTCATATCTTTTTGCGATTTTAATTATGTATCAAATTTCAAAACACGCTGATATTAGTTTTCTAGTCTTTAAACAAAGACCGAAGTAACAAATCTCTTACTTTAAAATTCTTGGTCTCCATACAAACATTTAATCCCTTTTAACCCCCTTTTTTAATATTTTAAAATTCAATTTTATTACTTGTGTACACTATCAAGATAATCAACTCTAAAAATGTCAGCTTCCTAGCTTTCGTAGTTTCGGCTCCGCGTTGATGATTCAGTCAGGATAAATGACAAGAGAAGAACCGGCGGAACGTGGTGGCAAGGTATCATTTTGCAAAACTGTATTATACAGGACGCTCATTTTTTTCGTGATCGTATGTGTAGATACAGGGTTTCATAGCAATATTTTCCTTATAAGCTCTAAAACGAATTCCATTTTTAGACACCTTTGACCAAGTGCGATTTCCGGCCTGTAGCTTTTTCTTAAAATTTTGAATGCCGTTTTTTCTCAGAAAACGGTCTCGCGACACCTAAGAAATACCCGTATCTTTTATATAAGTAGTTTTAGATTAGAGAGAAAATAGGAAAAGCACTTATATAAAATTACAATATCACATTATTATAAAATAACAATGCCACAGTAGAAAATGTATTTTTTGCGATAGTAACTATGTACGTTTATTATTAATATGCTTTAGAAATAAGTGTTTGTATTTAAAATAAGTAGAGGTAAGTAATGTGCTTTTGGATTTTACTATAGAATATTACACAATTACCCGAGGATGTCTTTTCAAAAACGACTAGGCTGTAAAAAGTTGCTTTGAGCTTCCGTATGTCGTTGGCAATTTGGATAAATTCTTCATAACATTGATTATTATTTCAAACGTACTTATAGCGACGGCAGTGTTAAAATATCGATTATCTTGAAGAATTATTTCAATTAATCAAACTATAACACACTTCAAATATGAATCATAGTAAACCGTGCCGAGTTGCGCCAGAGCGCCGGCCGGCGTTTAGTCATGGCTGACTGTACTGTAGTGAACCTTTATTCGAACTAAATTGGTTGAACCAAATCATTGTACCCAATCATGGAGTCTAAATGGACATAGACTTGCAAATTTATTGTTACGCCCATGGTCAATTGCTTTCCGATTACAATCCATTGAGTTCCATTACAATTTCAACGTGTGATTCACATTTTTATATTTCGTTTGTTTTCAAATGGTCCTTGTTTTCAAATGGTCCCTAACGAATCAGTGGGCCATGAACAGGCCTCTATTAAACAATTTTAGTGGCAAAAATATGATACAATGCGTGAGGCTTCATCGTACAATGATATGCAGGGTAAGTTCACTATATCATTCCGAAGTTCATAATTCAGAGAACAATGTTCCGCTGAAGGATATTTAGATTTTTCAGAATATAATACTAACCTCTCATCGAGCGACCGAGTGAAGCGAACGAGGTTTTGTGCTTCAGCTTCGGCCGAAAATCATTTTCCTGTCCGGTGTGTGTCCCACTGTTCTGCTCTACAGAGGCTCATTGCATAACAACTTTTAACTTGTATTATAAGGATACAGTTATTTACGATACAAATGCCGAAAATAGGAAATTCGCAACGAGTGGTGATAAATTAAAACACGACCGAAGGAAGTGTTTTATATCGACACGAGTTGCGAATTACCTATTTGCACGTGTATCGTACAACGTTTTACTGTACATATGGCTCTTTAAAGTTTCGACATGTGCACGCCATTCGACAAAATGCATCTTTTTACGATAGACTAGCAATTTTGTGAGTATTTAGATCATGCCGAGACGAGTTTTCGGGCATCACTTCACGATTTTTTGTCTAGCCACGCTTTTTTTACTATAAAATAGCTGCTATATTCTAAAAGATACATTTTGAGGTTAGAATGTTGTTTACCAAATAAGACAAGTAAGGATGAATGCACTGTAGATCTAAATGTCATTTTTTAAATGGAAAAATGACGTTAGGTTGTCCTAACCCTTCTGAGGGGTACTCACGTAACGTTTTGAACGCGCCCATTCGGTACAAGTTGTTATGCAATAGGCCCCAGGTTGGTGCATTGCAGCATTTATTTTTTCTCGACACACATGGCCGAAATAAAAAAAAAACATTAAATCAACCGCGACCTCCTTTGAGCGGAAAATGGCCATCGGAGTTTTGAAATTTCCGTTTGAAATTTGAAATGATGGTTTCAGACAAATGAATTCGGTATTTTTTTGTGTTCTCATATATGCAATTTCATCTGACAGACACAGCTAATAAAAATATCGAAGGTCTCTACAATTACCAAATATATATTGCATGCATCTTCCTGACAATCTATCCAGTCCACCTTACTAGTGATTACGGTTGGTAAACACATACATTTACAAATAGCTTTATTGCTGTTACAAAAATTTATTTTTCTTTGAAAATTAACATAATCCTGAAATGTATGCATGCATGATGTTGCTGAAAAGAACATTAAATGCAACAATATGACAAAGTCACTTATATTAACTCGTTCACGTGCATAACGCCTTTAGATGTTTTATTTTTTTTAATTTGCGTTACATATTTAACAAATTGATTATATTTATTATGTGTAGCTATTTACGTTTGTATAGGTAGTATATTGGGTCACGTACGCTGTCTGAAAATCAGCGCTGTAGGTGTCTGTCTGACACCTCGGCATAATGCTGAGACAGCGGCCGATTCACTACCGCGAAGACACACACTATTTGTCTATTGTACTGTATTTATTTTTGTTTTTTGTTTCTGTGTGTCTTTTTTGTAGTAAATAAATATCTTCTTTCTTTCTTTCTTTACATGTCGCGACATAAGGTTTAACTACGACTAAATTGATGTACCTCACGTAAACGTACGGGATAATTTCGGGGATAAAAACTATCCTATGGCACTCTTCGACCCTTCAACTGTCGCCACTTAAAAAATCACGTCAATTCGTATCTCCGTTTTGCCGTGAAAGACGGACAAACAAACAAACACACACATACACTTTGCCATTTATAATATTGGTATGGATTTGTTAACTGATATTCGAACTGCATTATTAATGATGAATTGAATAAATAAATTAAAAACCGGGCATAAAAACAATTTGGGTAAATCCAATTTAACCTGTCCGTAGTTGCCATGCTTAGGTACCTAAGTGTCTTACTGGGGCACTTTATAAATTCCGATTTTATAGGTTTCTATTAACTAATGTACCCGTAGCTTACAATAAAAATGTATCCTTTTTATGCGCCATTTTATTAAGCATATTAGAAATCCATGTTGTTACTATTTTATCCATGTTGTTACTATTTTATTCATAATGTTACTCGTACGTGTCTTGTACACACAACACACACACTTCAATCATTACTCATAGAGTAGGTACATCTGAATGTATTCCAATTTATTTATACTAATCGGGACTTAATCGCGTATTAACTTATTTATTTACCTCACGGAGATCTCCCGACGTTTCGGATGTGTTGCAACATCCATGGTCACGGGACAACTGGCTTGTGCGGGTATCAACATCTTCTTGTTAATACGCGATTAAGTTCCGTTTAGTATAAATAATGTGTGAGAATCGTGAAAGTTTAAATCAATATTTGGGTCAATTTTCAAACGAGCTGTTTTTGCTGTCCCACGGCCATAATTTCAAGTCAGATTAACATGGAGTATTGATTCATATATATTTGTATTCCGTGTGTTATAAAGTATTTAAAATATATATAACAATACCTTAAATATTCATTGATTCTGAAAAAAAATGTATTTGGAATCGTAAAACAGCGAAATCTACCGCTTTTTTGCGTGTCCCACTTGCGGTTTTGCTCAAACAAAAATTCATAACTATGGACTACGGCAACGTATATATAAACAACTTGTACTGTTATAAAGAAGATTTATTAGCGTATTAATTAATATATCTTGCAAATTTAATGCGTGAATAATTAAAACCTGTGAAGTATTTTTGTAGTTGTCCCACGCGCGACCCATTTATTAGGACTCAAGCTCAAAACCCTTAAAATCTGTTTTTTTATTATCCCACCGTTACATTTACTTTACGATACGATAGACAGGTTAGTTGGGCTTAAACCAGCAACGGGAGTGGACGCAGAGCCGGTATTTTCGAAGGAGGAAACAGGTTTTCTTGATACGATGTATTTTGGTACGGCTATCACGACATTTGTATGGGCGTTCATTTATTAATATACGATTGAAATAAAAATGTGTCTTTCACAAAAAAAGTTAGCAATATGGGGTAAGAGTTTCGTGTTTAACTAATTAGTGAATTCAATTAATAGTGTACGAAGGATCGCCAAAAAACATTCATGTTGACATTTGTATGGCGACATTTGTACGGCTTTTTTGGCCATACAAATGTCGAACGTGGCATACACATGTCGATTCAAAACAAAATCTAAGTGATTTTTAATATTTTGGAATATAATCACAGAATAAGTACTAATAGTACAATATAACGACCATCATAAACCATAAACCGGAGATACTATATCGAAATAGTGAGTTTTTTTATTGTACAAATATTTTAAGCTGTTTCAACAATTGTATGGCAAGATCGACATTTTGATGGCACTCGTTGACATTTTTATGCCGCTATCGACATTTATATGGCAGAATCGACATTTGTATGGCGTTATATCGACTTTTGTATAGCGCTGTCGACATTTGTATGGCGCTGACGACATTGGTATGGCACAGTGATTTTAAAGCATCAATATCTAGCTAACCATTAGAAGCACAGTGGTGCCTCATGCACCATATTTTTTCTTTTTAAAAACCCTACCTCTCGCTGTCGGTACGAATCTAATATTCCAAAAAATAAAAAAAACCATACAAATGTCGAAAAAACGTCTTGTTCAAAAATTGACCCATATTGTATTCCAATTTACCTAAACCAGCTTCCCCTCTGTGAAACCTCCTGTCTAAAGGAATAGACCAACATCAAGACTTGACTCACTTACACCAAGCAATAAACCTACATCATAATATCAACGCAAATTCTAATCGAAACCGTTTGTATCTCTATATTTACTATAGGTTACTTACAAAGTATCGAGTTCACTGCTGAAGTTATCCGACTTTTATATGATCAGCGAAATAGCTTCTGGCAATCGATATGTTCGCATCTTCATTATCATTAGGAGGTCGTCTATGTGGGAGTGCACTCTAATCACATTTTACTTTACGGTCTAATCAATTTAACCCTCAGTTAGTGCACATCGAATAGATAAATAAACCTAAGTGCGACCACAATAGGTACGGTTGATTGCCTAGTAATCGGTTTGTAAAGCTCTGTATGACCCTTTTGATACGAAACATTCAAACCACACATTACTTATTTGGGTCATATGTGGGATTTAGATTTTTGTTAGTGATTGTATTTTATGTCCTGCTCTTGATAGTTTCCGCTTAATGTACGGCCTAATATTCGGCGTTAATATATCTCTGTATGTTTTTATGACTTTAATAGTGATCTGGACAAGTATAACACTAACCCAACCACACTAAAAATCCTTTATTTTTATTTTAGATCAATCCTTTTTTCAAACCATGAGGCTGGTAGTATAATGTTGATATATGGAGAATGTTGTTGCTCCAGGGAATATGTAAGTAATCGCTACTACTAGTTCGTATGTGAAACCACATTTATTACTTACTTAAAATAACTGCTTTTCCTGTTCAATTTCTTTAGTATGTTATTATCACCATATTACCTAAGTGCATTCATGATTGCTGCAATGAATGCTTAAGGTGGTTCGACGACCATACCAAACGTCTTTTGACATTCGCAGGCTACCAGGGTGATATTTTAAGAAACTTATCTATGTAACAAACATACGTAAATTAGCTTTCCATTAGTAGTACGGTACGCGAAATGAATGCACCTTCGATAACTCACAAGGTCGCGATGTTTTTGTTAACATTTAGACTATAATGAGTACCACTAGAAGTTAAAAATTCTAGTGAATTTTGACGTTGCTTTAGGTATTATATAGCGTTTTCTTAGCGACCCTTGTAAATCCAAGGATAAATTATACAAGTCGTATTTTTCTTCAATGGAGTACCGCATTTTAGTATTATAATCTCCCATTTAATTTTCTAAAACTTTCGTCAAGTGATAACGTCGGTATAATCCGACCCAAATAAAATGTATATATTTCGTCTAAAAGATTATACAAGTGGGTTTGGATTACTGAATACTATTAAAAACTATCAAAGTTAACCAGAGTTTGAATTAATAACATATTTATCAATAGCTTAATTTTATACGAACAGTTTAATGTTGAAATCCTCCTAATTATTTAAAAATAAATCTCAAAAAAATTCAAGTCGACGCATATAATCCAGCTTTATCATAGTAATCTATTGATAAAAAATCTAAGTAATTCATTAATAGCTCCTCGTTTTATTCACTTATCAATTATTTTTCAAATTTGAACTTACGACGATCAGCGCGCGAGTCTAGTGCGCCGACGGCGAGAACGTCATGACCAATCACAGCACGCCGTTGCTTGTTTTCTACGCGGGGGCCTCCGCTCTGTGCTGACAACCGGACATCGACAGTTCATTTGCATTTGGAAAATGTAATACGACAATGCGCGTTAAAAGTTTACTTTGAAAATGAATAAGTGCTTAATTTTTAATCAAGTCTTGAACTTTGACGTTTTAGTGGATAATGAGAGAGGCATTGCGCGTCTAATAAAATTACGAATATAGCCTGTATATGTTATGTAGTTATAGTAAGCTAACTAAATCAATACTTAATTAATGTGTAGTACTCCATTATTGAATGGATCAGCTCACTTGAAAAATGTTATCTTTTACCGAGTTTAGCTATGGTTATGTTTTACTGTACAAAAACCTCCATGGTAAAGCTGTGATGATTGTAAGATTACAAATAATCTCTATGGTAGTAATAAAAAAACAATTATTAATGACTCCAGTATTATGCCTGCATCACACTGGCGCGGCCTGGCCCCGGCGGACAATAGTAAACTTGTCCACCGCTGTCAAATTTTCTATTGTCCGCCACCGCAGGTCACGCCAATGTGTTGCAGGCCTTAAACATACAGATTTTATAGAAACACTCCACTGACAAGCTGTGATGATTGTAATGATTACGAATAGTCTATATAGTTAGTAATAAACTAAATCAATATTTCATTAATGTTGTAAATATTGCAAAAATATGTATCGATAATATCCTCTCATAAATAAGTACCAAAACCTTAATCCACTCACATAAGAGTTATGGGTCATATTTATGAGTAAGTTGTATGCACCATGCACCTATATTTTTACACTAAACTGTACTCGAGTGTTAAGTGGAGCTCACGTAAAAAAATATATAGTACGGCGGAAATTGGGCAATATTGATAAAAGTTGTGGACACGTCTTCCATATACCTAACACTGGTATGTGTTCCTTGTTCTCTCCAGAGTACGAATCTACCGGTTTTAGTTAAGGGAAAGGGGCCGGGCATAGTTGTGACGTCACAAAGATGGCGGTCAGTCTTTGGATGGATGACCGCCTGATGTTTGAGTGGTTAATATAAATGCGCGTTTCCGTGCTTTGGAAGGCACGCTAAGCAGTTGATCCTGGCTGCTGTCTATGACAGTAGTTGTTAAGCCGAGTTAGAGGCCTTCGGGCGGCTTAAGAACTTCTAACAGGCGAGTTGCCCATTCACTTGACAAAGTGGGGACAGCTGTCACTCGCGTCCGCAGGAGCTACCCACCCCAACCCTGCACGTGTCCCCTGGGTGGTACTAAATAGTGGCAAACTTTAAAGGCCAAAATAATATATGCCATACGAATTTTGTTCAAATCTCGGGTTCTATTGCGTATATTCGTGTGAGGTGTCATTTGAAAGCATATTAAACGTACTATAATTGTTTTCTTCAACTGTAAAACGTACAACAAACCGTTTGAAATAATGATGGATTATTTTACCTTAGACGTTTGCTTAATTAACGTCATAATTCGAGAAAGAGATACTTTAGCATGATTAATGTCATTATAAAAAATATCAAGCATTTTATTAGCTTGCCAAGAATATGCAATTTGTTGTAGTTCAATAATAATTACATATTATGGCCAATTCCGTAACGCAAGTCCGCGGCAACCAGCATGCTGTGTATGTTTGAAATACTTTGAAAGTTAATTTTTGGTGTTCCCAAATGAAAGGTACTGTAGTCGAATTAATAAATTTTGTGTTTAACTGTATATTAGTACGCGTAGATTAGTTTTTATAATCGGTGAAATGAGTTATTTCAAATAAATCTATCAATCAATATCATTTATTTGCCGGAATACAGTAGATACTTATATAAATAATACAAATGTCAATATGATTACTCACAACAGTGTATTCAGCCCATATGCAGGGATGCAAATGTCTTGAGTTTCATTACATAGGTGTGTAAATAATCAATTACACCTAGGAGCAAGTTATCAGCCAGGTGAGCATAATTTATTTTGTCATTATGTTTCAATAAAAAGCCATTTTAAATTCATAAATGCGTTGTCTGTGGGGCGCAAGCTTTCGCCAAAATACAGCCCGACAACTAGGACCCAAACTGTCGACATGGCCATTGGACGTGGTGATTTCTTACATTAACCTTTCTAGCAACAGCTTTAGGTAAACACAATTTTTTCTCTGGAGATGCATATAGATATTTATGGTTTGTCGACTGATATATATTCTGTACAATGGAACTGCAAGTCATTGCAGTTTTTCAAGCAACAAGTTCGAACAGAACCGTGAGCGGCGAGGCTCGCGAGGCCGCAGACCGGGCTCCACGTAGGCCCGAAGGTCTGAAGCGTCCCTCCAAAGTGCGCTCTCGGATACTTTACTCCTGAGTTCAAGGACAAGCGAATCTGAGCGTGTGCGTGCGTCCCTCTAGAGCGTGCTCTTCACACGAGCCCGAAGGCCGAAGACCCGAAGGACGAGCCCACGCGGATATTTTACTACTTACAACCCGAGGGCTGAAGGTACGAAGCGTACCTTCTTCGTACCTTCAGGGAATGCTCTCCACGCAAGCCAGAGGGCCAAAGGCCCGAAAGGCGGGCCCACGTGGACACTTTATTACTCCTAAGTGTCTTAAAAGTGAATCTGACGGCCGAAGGCCCGAAGGAGAGCGGCATAGCACGCGAGGCGGCAGGCTGAGCTCTGCGTAGCGTAGGGGCGAGGGCCGAAGCGACGCTTCAGAGCAGGCTCTCCACGCAAGCCAGAGGGCTAAAGGCTCGAAAGGCAGGCCCACGCGGACACTTTATTACTCCTAAGCATCTTACAAGCGAATCTGAGGACCAAAGGCCCGAAGCGTCTCTTCAGAGTGCGCTCTCGAATACTCTACTCCTGAATGTGTTACAAGGGAACCTAAGGGCCAAAGGCATGGCACGCGAGGCGGCAGGCCGAGCTCTGCGTAGGGACGAACGTGTGTAGCGTCCCTTTAGGGTACGCTCTCGGACTTTTGTTTGGATGTTTGTTACTCAACCACACTTATTTGGATGAAATTTTGCACGAAGATAGTTCATAGCCTGGATTAAAATAAGGGATAGTTTTTATCCTGGGCCCACGCAGACCAAGTCGCGGGCGGAAGCTAGTTGTCTAATAAAGCTGCTTGCGTTGATTGTTATATTATTTATTTTCAACTAGCGACCCGCCCCGGCTTTGCACGGATACTATGTCATACATATAAACCTTCCTCTTGAATCACTGTATCTATTATAAAATACCGCATCAAAATCCGTTGCTTAGTTCTAAAGATTTAAGCACACATAGGGACAGACAGCAGGAAGCGACTTTGTTTTACACTATGTAGTGATGTTATACTAGGAACTACACTAACAGAGATTAACAATCTCACTTGAGAGCCAAAAGAAGACGTAAATTAGTGTAAGGGGGTCACCCCCCACACACATTTTACGTCTTCTAAGAAAAGAAAAGAACGCTTCAGAGCTCTCGCTTCGCCTTCGGCTTGGGCTACAAGGTTCCTGAAGTAGCCTTTATTTTACTGCTTTAGGTGCGTATGATGACCGTCTGACTCGTATAATTACTCAGAAAACAAAACAAGAGTGTCTCAAGGCGCCATGTCAGTGCTACCTAGCTGAACCGTGGGAACTAAGATTTATACCTAGACTTTGGAAACCGAGGTCGGTTCATTCAGCCAGTTGGCACACGCGCTCACGGCCGGACGCTGCTTATGCGCACAGTTAGGTATTGAAAATGACTTCGTTGCGAATAAAGTCGATTCACTGCAGCGTTGTGGGGTGTGACAACAATAAAACAAATAGACATTTATGGTTTTTTATCTGCCGACTGACGATGACAGATTAGTAACCCTACCTACTTACTTTATATAGGTACCCAAGTACTAATTATTGACCTGGTACGAACTAGTGAGTTTTAACAAGGACGTTTACGGAACATTGAATCTTTAATACCTATTTCAAATACGTAATTATTTTGTAAGGCCTGCTTGAGTTTCGGTAATTTAGTATACCTACCCCGAGCTTCAGACAAGTTTACTCCGCCACTGCCATGAAGTCCAAATTATTTAGCTGTTTTCGTAGATTTCATGTTTATGTTTATCCCTGTATAACAGCAATTAGTATAATAGTTTACTTCGTAAGATTCGCACGACAGCTTAATAAAGGGCGAATACATCGTCGTTGGTTGGTATAGGGACTTGACTTTTTGGAAGGGCTGGAATTCACTCACGAGGATGAAACACATAATCAGAATATTTTAAAACAATACATGACAACAAATTATGCCTAGTGTCTACTTTCAAGTTTGTAATGCTACTTTTAAACTATTACGTTATTCTTATACATACGTTGTAAATAACGAAGATACGTAGGTACCTAACAAACTTTATTTCGTACGGTCTCCGGGATATATTTAAATTACGTTACTTAACTACACAAAAGGTTTCGTTCTGTATTATGTGGTAGATTAATAATAATAAGTACCTACATTCAAATTTTCGCATGTCGTAAACATAGACAGGGTGAGCAATAGGTAACATGGCTTCAATTGTATTTAACATGCTGCGTTGATATGTTTGTATGTATGTATGTAAGATGTAAGTGACTATGCAGTTCAGATACTGGCAGTATCTTGGGAAACCCCGGATATTTTTACCTATTTGCTTTTTAGGGTTCGTACCCAACCGGAACCGTACCCAAAGGGTAAAAACGGGACAGTTGCTTCACCATAGTGTACTCACACATTATAATAGAATTTTATGTTTTGCAAAATAATTTAAAACGTAAACCGTTTTATATTTCACTCAACTATTAATTATAAAATCATTTCTAAGCGATGTCAACTCTAGCGTCGATTGGCCGGCGCATGCGGGCAACGACCCGCGCCTTCAAGGTCGCTCCATTGTTAAATTTCGTAGGCACTTAAAGCAGTAGGTATTGCCATTTTTATTCAGACCTGAGTATCTGTTTGTAGAACTATTATATAATCTGTGGCCACGTGACGACAGCGATCGCTAGCAGAGTCTAGCGTGGTGATGGTTAATCGGTGCGTGATTAGCAAAATGTATTATTACTTCGTTATTTACTTATGTACAGGTCGATTCACGAAAGCTGGCACGAATGAATTGAACGAGTGAATGATAATGTCTTTGTGTGCATCACATAATAATTAAATACAGGTTGATGCAAAAAGTGATTAGGTACGATACTTTGTGTTTTAGAATTTGTTTGTTTGTGTTTCTCTTTTTTTAAGATTTTTTACAATTCGAAGAATCCATCACCTTTCGATTCTTGACATTAAAAATAAGTCAGGAAAATATAAATACGCTTTATTTACAAAGGACTTTAATATTAATTACTAAAAAGATTAACATGATAATTATAATAATATAATTTATTTTTTATTAAATAAAGAAAACGTATTAGGTACATGTTTACAAAATATTAGGAGGCCCCTGTATAAGAACGGCACTCACTGCCACTCACAGTGACAAGTGACACTACTTTCGGTCAATTCATTCATGCCAGCTCTCGTGAATCGACCTGTACACCAACAAAATCTATATTGTTGGAAATATTATAAAATTACCTATCTTTTTCATAACATCTTTGATTGCGCTAATGTTATTATTTGTTGAGTTACAAGCGTGTTTTATCAGTACTTATGCTAACGCGCACGGTAAAAAAGTCATATTTTGTCAAATATTTAAAAAGATTTTGATGGTACGTCATAGGGCTCGAATAAACACTTCACTTTGAAAAGAATAATCTGTTCACTTCACATCAGTACGGTTTCAGAAAAGGGAAAAATACATCAAAAGCTGTAATAAACTTGGTCACCGAAGTTATGCGTAATCTGAATAACGGTCACAAGTGCGGGGGAGTGTTTTGTGACCTGACTAAAGCATTTGACTGTGTCAGCCACAGAATACTCCTAAACAAACTTGAATACTACGGTATTCGCGGCATAGCCCTCACACTTTTTGAATCGTATCTAACAGGTCGCACTCAATACGTAGAAATAGCTTGTAGTGATCCTGATCGAGCCACTCGTTCCGAGGAGGGTACGATAAAATACGGGGTACCTCAGGGTTCAGTCCTTGGCCCATTGCTGTTTCTTATTTTTATAAACGATCTGCCCGATTATTTAACACAGGGTACACCGTATCTCTACGCGGATGATACCAGCATCATCCTAAGTGCACCTACTGTCCTAGAATTTAATCTAATTATAAAAAAATGTTGGAATGAACTCGACAACTGGTTTTCATACAATGGTCTTAGGATTAACTGTGAAAAAAGTTTTTACATAATTTTTCGCCGTAGTTCTAGGAGCGCTGATTTTATTTGTGATGTGCCTATAGAAAAATCTGATTGTATCCGATTCTTGGGAGTACAACTTGACCCCTATCTGAGGTGGCATAGTCATATAGACACCGTGTGTAAAAAATTGGCTAGTGCGTGTTATTCATTGAAAAGTCTTTCAAAAATAGCAGACACCAATATATTAAAAACTGTTTACTTCTCCTATTTCGAGAGTATCATCAGGTATTGTGTTGAAGTTTGGGGCAACGGTACAAACATAAATTCTGTTTTACTCCTACAGAAAAAGGCTATTCGACTTATTTCTGGATGCAAAGGCATACCTGACACCCATCGAAACTTGTTTATAGATCACAAAATCCTCACCATTATCTCAATGTACTTGTATCACATATGTATATATGTCTATTTAAATAAAAATCTCTATCCGACAGCTGGAGAAATGCATAATTTTAATCTTAGGAATAATAGTCAACTGTCTCTAACTACACCTCACTTTGTCCATTTCAATAACAGCTTTAACAATATGGCCATTAAAATTTTTAATAAAATAAGTCAGGATATCAAACAATGTACAGACATGAGAACTTTTGACAGAAAGATAAAAGAATATTTCATTAATAGACCATTTTATACAATTAAATAATTTTTCGCCAATGTCCTTGACATCACAAATGACATCTATTAAATATTTTTAACCAATAAAATCCAATGTAATGTGTCCTTTTATTAATGTGCACCTAGAATAAGTAATTAATTTTAAAATGTATTATTGTAACTATAATTGTATTATTAATTGTACCTAAAATTGTATTAATTGTGTTTGCATGTACTTGTACGAACAGCAAATAAATCATCTGAATCTGAATCTGAATCTGAAACAAGTATATAAAGTTTAATATGCTTTCAAATGACACCTCACACGAACCGATCAGTAAAATAGAACCCGAGATTGGAACAAATCGATGACCGTCTGCCGCCATCTTTATGACGTCACAGCTATGTCCGTCCCCTTTCCCTCAACTAAAACCGGCAGATTCGTACTCTGGAGACAACGAGGAACACAACCGTACTAAAATCGTGAAGGAGACGACTTTTTGCGATATTGCCACCGTACTAACACTGATTATACTGAAAAATAATTTCAGTGTGCTGTGATGATTATTAGATTACGAATAACCTGCATTGTCAGGTGACACTAAAATACATCAATACTTGTTTAATGTGTGGTACTCCAGTGTAGTAATAGAAGATTGTTATCGATTAAGTATGATTATACAAAAACACTACAGTGTTCAATTTATAAATTAATCTTAATATGATGACTTTTTCGTCTATTAACTATACATTAATAAGCATCATTGATCTAAAGAGTACCTATCAACGTACTTATGCAATTACTTATTCAATCAAGCTAGGTTGAACCATTTCAACCACCCATGAGTGACCGGTATGTCGATCAAGTAACGCATTAGATGTAAATGTCATTTTTTATATGAAAAACGACAGCTGAATTGTCCTAACGCACGTTCGAAACATTACGTGATTACCCCTCAGATCTCTAGCTGACCCACGGCCCGCTTTCTTACAGTCGGTTATAACGGGTTTCTTCGATTTCGGTTAAAACCGGTTTTGCATACCGTACTCTCAATCAACTGAGCTATCGGAACAATCCACCTCGGTCACCTTTTTTATCAATCAGTTCATTCTTACAAGGCCTTAGGGAGGCGTGTACCGACATCTGCCTAGATGCGAGATGATCTGCCTAGCAGCAATTTGTATGTAATCATATTAAATCCATTTAGTATTGTTATTATATTTGGTAAGGTTGGCCTTAAATATGATAAAAGAGAAAGTTTCGCCTTAATATGAACCAACGTGAATGTAAACTTAACACGCAAAACTAAAAGAAACGTGACGTATGTAAGAAATGTGCATCGAAAATCTACATTTTCAATAACTCCGGATTTTTGTATTAATTAATAAAAAAAAGTCCTCTTCCACATCGATGAAAAACTACTTTTCTGAGGGTTATTGGTAATTTAATAATTTAATGTTAGGCCCCAATTGGACTTTGAAAGATTTTTTGAAATCGAATGAGTAGGTAAGGTACCTATTTTCGGAGATTACCCCCAACCTGCACCCTAATTTAACTGCCTACTACTACTATTAGACAGATAACTAATAACCCTGTGTTTATACTTTCTGTACTTACTTCATATTAGTAACACCAGGGGCCCGTTTCATGAAGCAACAAGTTACAATTTACAAGGGTAAGTCTCTTTTCAATACCTTTTGATAGAAAGAGACTTCCGCTTGTAATTTGTAACTTGTTGCTTCATGAAACGGGCCCCAGATCATTATGACATCGGGACCTGGAAAACCTCTAGTAAATAAGTATAACAACTCTCAGTCTACAAATAAAATTAAAGTTAAAGAAAGTTTAATACTAATAACCCTATATTACTTTCTTAACCTGCTGTTATTGGTTAAATAAAATAGATAATTATGTCATTTCGACCGAAAAACAACTACTAAGTAACTAAATATAATGTACAATCAAGTACTTAAAGTTTGTACCTACAAGTTTGAGCGTACGCTCGGCCTTGGCGAGGTACTCGGCTGGCAGCACGCTGCACACGAATCGCGTGAGTCGCGCGCGAAAGATTTAAATTACGGATAATAACTGATAAGCTAATACAATTTAGAGCTATTGACGAATCCGTTAGAATTTGTGTTTATATATTCTTCGATAGAACTAAAATGAATTACACCGACTTGAGAATTTATGAGATTTCTTTTATGGTAAGGAGAATGGTTTCAAGATATTATTCCTAATTTAAAAAAATGCTATTGATAAATATGTTAGAAATTAATGGGGCCATTTTTTTAATTACTTTTGAATACACTTTAGTAGCCACTAGTCACTTGAATATTCTTTTAGGAGATTTATAATATTTTAAATCAATTCCACAAAACTATTAGAAAACGATATGTAAGGTTTGAATAATCAAATGCGATGCATTATAGGAAAAAACTATAACTTGTATAATCTTTGCAAAGTTTTACAAGTGTTCCTTACAAAAAAATTAATTATTCGAAAACCAAAATCAAAAACTGCTAGAAAATATTTTTCGCTGTTAGTACTTAATGTACTCTCGCTGATAACAAAAAAAAATCAAACTTGGGACTTACGTTAGTTTGACGACAAATTATAGTGTTCGCGTACCGTACTATAGCGCGAAATTCGCCATTTCCTAGAATAAACTTGTATGAACTAGAAGAATTAATATATAAAAATCGTTTTACCCAAAGTAGGTAAGACGTGACAAACTAATTTCTCAAATTATTCTTGTTTATACAAGTCTATTCCAGGAAAGGAGGAATTTCGCGCAAATGGAAAGCCAATTTATGAAAATGTGTAAGATGCGTTTTTTTTATATCGCACGCCGTTAGCCTGCGAATGTCAAAAAACGTTTTGTATGGTCGTGCGCTTACCAGTGTATTACAGCAGTACGCTTACCATGAGTTTGACAATGACGGCTTACGCTAACGAGTATCGAGTTTTTTATCTGTGCATCCCGCTCGTACTGTCAAAGTGCAATAGAGATGCACAGATAGAAAACTCGATACTCGTTAGCGTAAGCCGTCATTGTCAAACTCATGGTAAGCGTACAGGACTTAGCTCGTTCAAAAACGTAACTCGTTTTCAGATAGACGTTCAAGTTTTGTACACAGGCTTATAAAAAGGCCTCTTTCGCAGTTGACGGGCTGAATCTGCAAACTGACACATGACGATGGCATTTTGACCAGTGTTACCGGTTTCAATTTGTACCTGCATTTGTAACTTGTGGCATCGTTCCACTGATATCGTGTCGCCCAGCACGTCTATCATGGGATGGCCACGACATACTCTCGATTTATCTCGCACTATGCCTCTTGTTCTAAGTGTTCTAATAAGAGAGAGACGGATAGTGCGAGAAAAATCGAAAGAGCTCGCGCGCCGATTCGTGATAGCCGTGCAGATTTTATTTTGTTTACATTACGTTTTTAAATTCTGTCCGTATTGAAATGAAGGGGAGTAAAGTATCTGTACTTACTGAATTGACACTTATGCACAGCTGACAGCTTACCGAAACTCCATCAAATCGATCACATATAAGTCATTCACTCTTTGTATTGGAAAATGACAGTTGATTTGTCCTAACGTGCGTTCGATAGTTACGTGATCACCTCTTTGCAGGTCGATCACGAAATGCATTGCACGTAAGTTAGATAGATTTAGATGTCACTTTTTACATGGAAAAATAATGATGTCCTAACTCGCTTCCCAAACGTTACATGATTATCCGTACAATAACGTAACGTAACAATTCAACTGTTATTTTACCATTCAAAAATTGACATTTCGATCTACTTGACGTACGTACAATGCGATACGTAAACGACAGCAGGACCCCGAAGTGGGGAAGTGGTAGGCCACTCAGCCACAATCAGTTTGTTAAAAGTATCTTATCCAGCTTGCAGCTAATAGATACGCCCTAATCCGAAAATAGAAAATCTAGGTAACAAAGACTAAGTAAAAATAATGTCGCCACTGTACAAGAGCCATCTAAGTATGAAACAGATGAGATGCTACACAAATAGCCGGGTAATGGACTTGCGTCCATTGTTGTCCCATCGCTATTCTTTTGTTCAACCCCCCGATATCAGAGGCTCTAGTATAAGTTTTACCGAAACAAAACTTTACGATCGCGTTTGCGTTTTACCCTCAATTTGTATGGGATTTGACAGCTAAACGCGAACGCGGTCGTAACGTTTTGTTTCGGTAAAACTTATACTAGAGCCTCTGAACGTAGTATGTAGAAGGTGAATGCGTATGAGTCTATGAGTAAGCTGGTACTAAGACTGAAAGATGATAAAAAAACCGGTCAAGTGCGAGTCGGACCGGCGCACGAAAGGTTTCGTAAATCGCGTATGTCGTATGGGAGCCCCTTAAATATTTATTTTATGCTGATTTTTTAGTATTTGTTGTTATAGCGCCAACAGAAATAAATCATCTGTGAAAATTTCAACGGTCCAACTATCACGGTTCATGAGATACAGCCTGGTGACAGACGGACAGACATACAGATGGACAGACGGACAGCGGAGTCTTAGTAAAAGGGTCCCTTTGGGAAACCTAAAAACGAAAGATAAAAGTAAAATCCGCTATTTTGCATTATGAAAATTATTCGACAATCTACTTGTGTACTACAACGGATCTTTATACAAACCCAGTTTAATAAAGGGTAAGGCCTGGCTTAATGCTAGGCACTGGTCCCACCGCGAGCTAGTAAGCTATGAGCTATCGGCTATAAACACGAACAAAAGATAAGCTCACCGCTGGGCGAGTAACTATAAATATCGCCGTCTCTTTTATTTACACGGGAGTGCTTATCTTTTGTTCGCGTTTATAGCCGATAGCTCATAGCTTACTAGCTCGCGGTGGGACCAGTGCCTTATGACGACCTCTGTAGCCTAGTTGGTAGTGACCCTGCCTACGAAGCCGGAGATCCCGGGTTCGAATCCCGGTAAGAGCATTTGTTTGTGTGATGAGCATGAATAGTTCCTAAGTCATGGATGTTTTCTATGTATTTATGTATTTATTTATCTACTTAGTAGGTATATCGTCGTCTAGTTCCCATAGTATAAGCTTTGCTTAGTTTGGGACTAGGTCGATTTGTGTAAGATTGTCCCCAAATATTTAAATTTATACCAAATTTCTGATCAAAGGGCATTGGGTAACTGTTGTCATTTTTTTTTAGGTGAGCGGCCACTCGTTACGATAGATCTATTCAGAACAAACATATTTTGTTATAAAACGATGTTTGCAAAATTATAATAAGTATATATTTCCATAGGCCAAATGAAAAGTTATAAAAAACTTAAAACATAAATAGCTCGGGTCCGATATTGTTAAACGCGTTTAATTTGATATACCTAAATACTACCATTTTTCCACATCTTCAACCGCGTAGACTTTCGTATCATCTACCATTCCCAATTCTGTCCCTTTAAGAGTCCGCAGTAAGCTCGATTCTCCATACAAACGTAGTTACGCTCTCATTTTAAAACTACGTGTTGGATTGTAACGAAACTTTGCATGTACAATGACATTAAGTATATCTATGTCTGTAATTAGTTTATGCAGCTTCACATACTATAGTAAAAAAAATACAGCGAATTTAAGTATTTCATACAAAACTTGTATTTGCGGTATTTCATTCGTTTTATAAACTGGAACCATAGAAACTAATTACAGACATAGATATACCTCATGTCATTCTATATGCAAAGTTTCGTCAGAATCCAACGAGTAGTTTTAAAATGAGAGCGTAACTACGTTTGTATGGGAAGGTGAAATTCGGCCGAGCTTTACTGCGGCCTCTTAAGGGATGATTTTTTATTTATTTATTTATATTACTAAAATTATAACAGTAACTAACAATAGGTACTACTTATACTTAATAAAATAAATGGTCTCCCCGCGGCATGGTGCCTAAGATGCTGGCGGCATTTCCCCGCTGAATCGCAATACTTATGCGTTGAGCGAGGAAGCCGCCAGCTCTTCGGTCCTTTATTATATATTGTAATCCAGGCTATAGTCTATCTCCATGACTTTCACCTCAATCCTTTCAGCCGATTTGGCGTGATTGAGAAAGTTTAGAAGATGTTTCTTAATCTTCTACACTTTCGCAATTATAATATTAGTAGGATGCGAATATAAACCATTGTAAAAAAATCGGCCAAGAGCGTGTCCGGCCACGCGCAGTGTATATAGGGTTCCGTAGTTGCCTGTCTGTCTTAGTTATATCGACGTACGGTGGGGTCGCGTCGGCCGAATTTGTTCGAAAATTGGCCTTTCCAACTATTACTCGGTAACTATACCGGGTGGAACGACACGACGATCCTTCTCGCAAAGGGGGGTTAGTTTAAGTGATGGAGAATCGATTTGTAATGTTTAGATTTTTGTTACGAACAATTAATGGAAAATTTAAAATTAATTAATGTTCTTCTTAGTGACAACTCTATTATTACTACGTACTATCTGCCTACATGTACTGTCTACTTTGTCTCTACTAATCTATGATTAGTTCGATTATTGCTTTGATAAAGGTCACTGACCCTAGTGTTATTGTTAAAATGTTACTGAACCTAATGAGGGTTGTCACTTGCGGTATTTTGCATTAAAAGTTAATTGCCTATAACTACAAAACGCTTACAAAAAAGATCCTAGTTTCTTTAGAGGAAATATAGTACTAAATCTAAACAATCCCCCTTTTGCGGAAAGGATCATCGTGCCTTTCCACCCTGTATACTTCTGCCTACTTGTCCGTGATAGTTTTCCTTTTCAATTTATTATATGTACTACTACCACGATTGTACACATCATGACGCAAACTAATCACTGATTTGAAAAGCGGTTTTAGGAAACCCATCAAATTTTTGAACGAGGTATGCAACGATACCCCACACCATGGGTTTAACGAGGAAAAAAATACATCCCCGCTTTAGGCGTAGGGGAGGTACCCTAAAAATATATTTTTTTAAAGATTTTATAAATTATAGTGTTTGGTCGGCGTGATTGGTTTATATGCCCATGCCGAATTACAGTTTTCAGTTTACTGAGCTAAACCGAGGAGGGACGGACAGACGGACATGGCGAAACTATAAGGGTTCCTTGTTGACTACGGAACCCTAACAACATATATCCTTGGCAGCTCCAAGAAAACGGCATTTTTTTCATAAAACTTTACTTTGCACTCTTTGCCAATACTGGCCGGAATTTACAACAGACCATCATAAAACATGAGGTAATTCTGTTTAAAACCGTCCATAAGTTAAAAAAATTCCTCTAAATTTTGGCAGTGCAACCCGACTAAGGGACTCGTGTGTAGATAAATACTAACTATAACTATGTAGGTATCAGATGGCTTCAGGGCATCCGATGTCAAGCCATACGATCAGCCTGGAACTATTCATTTTTGGTATTTTTATGACATTCCCCGCCTTCCCTCGCGGCGGGACAAAGAGTTTCCAGTTTCAAAGAGCGTTGACAAGAAACACTGATATTGCTAGAACTTGGCAATGTTTTTAATCTCGTCAAGTAAGTAGAGCGAAGTGGTTTAACTAAGGGCGTCCGGGATTATACAGGGTGTCTTTTTAACCGTCTTAGAGCCGAAGTCCAGTTAAAAAAAGGTTTTTTGTTTTTGTTTAAAGCATGAATATTGTTTTTTTTTTATATTAATTTTAATCATACAGCCCCGTGACCGCAGTGTCCACTATCCGCCATCGTATCTAGATAGGTGTACGAAGTCTAAACGGGTGAATGATTTGAATGAACTTCGTACCGCGCGCCATACTGGATTTTTCAAACTTAATTGGGTTTGGGCTCTAAGACGGTTAAAAAAACACGTTGGGTAGAAACAATCAAATAAACATATATTATATTCTCAACAGCCTACCCGAGAATATCCGACTCAAATAATATAAACGTATTTTTTAGATAGGTACTTACACTATCTTAACTTCATATAGTAAAGACTCGAACTAACCTAAGTATTTGCAATGTAAATAAAATCGGCCAAGTGCGACTCAGAACTCGGCAATTACTGTTCCGTACTTCCAGTTTTTTTAAGTGATTCATACTCTATCTTCTGATTTTGAAACTAACTAAGTACTACCTACGAACTAAACCGCTTGATTTGTTGAATATTTATTTATTTATTTATCGTATGGCAAATCAGTATTTAGAACCGTGAGATCTTGGAAAAGACAGTACGGTTGCCAGGTTGTTGCACTTTTAGCACCACCCAGGGGTCACGTGTAGGGTAGCGATGGGTAATTCCTACGGACGTGGTGCAACTTCGACCCCCAATTCAATTCATTTGTTGAATAGAGTTCCGATTATTTTAGCAGTGTTAAAACTACCGCGGATACTTTAATCAAAAAAGACTCGGTAGTTACCTACCTAATGCCTTAGTTTCTTCACTTGGTTTATCTTTAATAACAATAATAAACTCTTTATTTCCGACATACTATCCATATAATATTAGTATTTTATGTAACCTAGGATATGTTAGTATTATATTCTAGATATATAATTAAATTATTATTATTATTTTCCCAACAATAGTGCAACAGACTTAATCTGGCCGACCCAGTGCGACAAGATTGGGCAGTCCTACCGGTCTGCAATGACACCCAGAATGCTGTGGGTACTTCCCCTGAGTCGGCCCAGCATAGACACGATTTTCTTGCGTATGATCGCTTTGAAAAACCGTCCGTGCGGGCCTCGGCGAACGTACGCGAGGCGCTACACCACCTAGCTAGGCAGTCCCAACCCATCCAGGTAACAACACGCAGGGCATTTTCGCATTGCTCGTCGAATTAATTTGACTGAAAGAAAAAAACTGTATTTTTTTTTACCAATTGACTATACCAATTGAGATACCAATTTACGTCAGTTAGGGTTTGTACTTTCAGCCCTAAAAATATGTGTTAGGAAGTCATAGCCAGTAAAGTAGTTTAGCTTTGCTGATTGTATGCGAAGCTCCCGTGTATTTTTTATGTTTTTGTAGTACTATATTGTAGTTTGTATTTGAGCGCCGTACGACGCCACCTTTATCTATTCATGAACGGTTCCTTAAAGTACCTACATGTCTATATATTGACGTCCTTAGAATTGGGCGGGGCCATGTGAAATACATACCAATAAATTAAATATAATTCACCAAAAAAAACTACATGTACATGAAGCTTAACTTGCATATTAACTGTGGTGGATGGTGAACAGGCGGTTTACCTCTAAAGATCGGTCTCATCCACACAACCTGAGGGTAGTAAAGATTTCAAAAAACTACGATATGAGCAGGTGATGCAAAGATTTAAATAAAGAAACAAGCAAAACAAATGCATATTCTCTGCTCCTGCGGAACACTCATGCACAAAAGAAGTATCTACCTAGGGCGGCACATTGTGCACCCGGAAGACGTACAACATATCACCGCCCAAAGAATCTGGAATTTATTAGAGGCAACGGGACTTAATGGTGAAATCTAAACAAATGGCTGCCACAATCGATCACTTGCTGGTCAAAGCGGCATACAAAGGCCCACAACACAATAATAATAATAAGCAAAACAAATAGACACATTGGCCAAACATACTAATAAAATTATTTATGTAAACCTACATATACAAAAATCAATTTTAAACATGCATAGCTATATTAAACCTAGTTTTACAAAGTTGAAAGGATTTATTGCTTTCGTATTTTTAGCAGACGCCTTACATTTCGTAACGGAATGTAATTTACGGCCTAGCTAGGGAAATCTCGGTTCCACAATGGAATTAAATTACAAACTGAATATATTTAAGTACCAATTTACGAATCATGAAGCCAATTGCATAAGAAATAATCGAAGTACCGGTAAAACCTCGCAACTATAGACGAAAGTATATTAATGGGTACAAAATAAAAGGTCGAACACACAGCACCGTCGCGGGCACGCGGCGCGCCCGTCGCGGGCGCGCCGCGTGATATTTCCCTACAAACCGCTGGCGCGGTCAAACAGGCTGCGCCCCGCCGGCAACGCGCCCCGCTTCTGCCACGCCCCGCCAACAACCCGCGACGGTCGCGCCGCGCGCCCGCGACGCTCGCGCCGCGCGACCGCCGCGGGCGCGCGGAGTCAAATCAGACTATTTCGGATCCTATCCTACGGGACTGTTATTTTGTATTTTTTATTTTTATTACAAGCTTTTATTCTACTTGCCCTGTTAGTATGGGACAAATCTTGCAAGTTAAATTTGATCCACTTCCCGGTTTCCGATTGAGTTTAAATTTTGCACGAATATGCGAATCGCGTGACAATGCAATATTCTGATGATGTGGAGCTGATCTGATGATGGAGCTGGAAGGTGGCCATAGGAACTCCGTATTAGTATGGGACAAATCTTGTAAGTTAAATTTGACCCACTTCCCGGTGATCGATTGAGCTGAAATTTTGGGTATAAGTATAGTTTGGATAACAATTCAATATTATGGTACCATCGAGCTGATCTGATTATGGAGACAAGGTGGCCATTGACATTCAGTACTTAACCGACGTAATCCCGTTGAGTTTGGGCTCGTTAGAATCGTCTCTATGAGTAGTTGATGATGGTATACAGAAAAATACAGTCGGCAATAAAAGCTTGTACCAAAAATGAAATTTTTGACAGAAACTTATTATTAAATCTGAATGCTTCAATTCCATACGTGCAATCCTGCACGGCACAAGACAAGTGATAGCTGTGCTGGATTGCACGTATAGAATTGATGAAAAAGTGACAAAGGGAGATGAATGACCTCGGTTTTCCGCTCTAACGTCGTGGGTATGCGCTTTATTAGAAGATACTATAGAGTCATGGTCAAAAATAGACCTTGTGAAATGGTATTTTTGTAAGTAAGGCGGCGGCCATATAAAAAGTATGGCCACCAGGGTTCTTTTTACATGTGTCGACCTGTACGATGTCACCGTCGCAGACGCGACACATTCGTTTACGGGTACGGGAACGTGGACGATACATTTAATATCAAGTTATATTGATATTGATATAGTCTTTTTATTTTTAGTTTATAAAAAAAAATACAATTTTAATTAGGTTAGTGTATTACACTTACCTTTGAGGTATGTTATGTACAGTCGCCATTAGATATATCGGAGCGGCCAGAGTGCTCACAAACATCTGAGCAGGCCTCTATTGTCATGGCGTTAGATTGCATGTTCAGATATTTTTGAGCACCGTGGCCGCTCCGATATATCTGATGGTGACTGTTAGTACCTATACTAACCGGTTCAGGGGGTCATGGAAAGCCTTATGGTTTTATAAAAAAAATGCCGCATAGTTTGGTAGTAATATTATTTTTTATTTAATTACACATTCCACACCTTAAACAATATTAAGTTTTGTTAACTTTTGCCGGTTTGAGAAATAATTAGCAGATTTCTTCAAAAAACGCCTTGTCGCCTTTGTTATATATACAGGGTGGAAAGTTAAAACGGGGCAGTAAAGGCAGCTACTAGATCCCTTGCCGCCACGCAAAAATGTCATTGGGATTTCATTCCTAACTTTTTGAGTGATGACAATCTACATTCACAGATTTTTGAAAAAAGTACAGTCAGCGAGAAAATCATCAATTTTGCCGATTTTTTTTAATGCCATTCGATCCCATTCCTATTAAGGATCAAAATACTCTTTGAGACCGACTAAGGTTTGACTACTAGAACGCCCAGAAATCAAAGAAAACATTTTCCATACAGTTAATATGGGAATACCAAAGTGCAAGTAGTCTTTTAGTTAGACGATCACCAAATTGTATGGAGACGGAGATAACTTCATTTCATCATGATCATCATCATATCATCCAAAAGACGTCCACTGCTGGACATAGGCCTCCCCCAAAGAGTGCCAAAGTGAGCGGTCTTGCGCCAACCGCATCCAGCGGACTCCCGCAACCTTTAGCAGGTCATCAGTCCACCTTGTCGGGGGCCTTCCGGTACGTGGTCGCTACTCGAGAACCTCTTTCCCCCCCAACGGCCATCGGTTCTACGTGCTATGTGCCCCGCCCACTGCCCGTAGTAAGCTTGTCATTAGCTGTCAAATTTACTATTGTCCGCCACCGCAGGCCGCGCCAGTGTGTTTTAGGCCTTATGAATGCGGGTGTACCTATTAACGTTAGTTTTTTTAACAAAGGAATTAATTCTCTCATTTCTAATCTAAATCAATTAAGTTATCTTCGTCTCCATACAATTTGATGATCGTCTAACTAAAGGACTACCTTGCACTTTGGGATTCCCATACTAACTGTATGGAAAACGTTTTCTTTGATTTCTGGGCGTTCTAGTAGTCAAACCTTAGTCGGTCCCAAAGAGTATTTTGATCTTTAATAGGATACCTACTGAATTTTTATTACCCTGTACTCTACTGTACTGTATGGTATGCAGATGGTGGCATATATCATTATTGTTCGATTTGAAAGTTACGATTTATAAGACGGATTATATGTAAAAAATAAATAAATTATAATACTCTTATTTTAAATCATAGTTAGTAGGTACCAGAGTAGGTATTTGATTGCAAGAATGCAATTATTATTTAATTCGTGTTCTCTCCCTTCGTATAGTAGGTATATCAAAACCGCACGCAAAATACCGGGCCCTTAGTAATAAGGGTCAAGTCGGAAGAAATAACTTGATAAACAAAATGTTGTTATTATTCAGAATCGATTTAAGTATTTAAAGAACACACATATACCTAAGTAATAATAGAATAGTATAAACTTGTTTGTATACATTTTTTACCATAAACATAGCTTTGGGAGGTTAAACTTAGTTTAATTTCAAACTTTTTGCTAATGTTTTTAAATATTGAATATGCAGTAACAACCATTTTATCATAAACAAACATATGAATTAAGTGTAAGTAACATTTATGTGTGCCCCGTATAAATAATAGTCTAGTGGCCTGACAGATGAAGCAATTGTTTTATTTTGGAATGTATTAATTGTGATTGTAAATAAATAAACAAATTTCACAGATTTGAGTAGGGTAGGCAATGTCTTTCTGCTTTTATGTAGTGCACGCCACTGATGTTAAGGATTTACGGTGGTTTTCTTTCAGGGCCCATAGATTTTTCCACCCTGTATAGTTTAGTGTTAGCTTAGCAGTATTTTAGCAGAGTTTTCTTTCTTACCCATACCAAAAATAAAGTACCTAACTACTTTCGTTACTACAATCATTTGTAGATATATCTCGTACTACAAACTACTTACTCTGCTCTGCTAAACGGACACTAAACTACTTTAAGTAGGAAATCATCTGTTTGTCGTCATTGTTTTATAATGATGATATTTATCATTAGTATAAAACATTGAGACATCAAACATAGAACTTAATTCTTGGCATGTTTTAAAATATGTTTATTTAATTAATCGTTTCCCGCTCACGCCATTATTACCTACACCGTTAAAAGTCGCATTTTCCTACTAGCACATCGTCGAAGACGATATACATATTACAAATAATCTGCGTAGGTAATGTAGGTACTTGGGTACCTATCTAATTCGCATCTTGGCTTGGGGCACAGAAAGCGCGACCTTGAAAGCGAACTCGGCAAAGCACTGCTTGCGTGCCGCCGCTGCGAGCGAATCTGATCGTTAACACACGCCGAAAGAGTTCAAGTTCAATTGTAGAAATTAAAGATTTGTAGAATTAAACAGGACCATGCATATTGTTAATTTATTGGTTTTACGTGTAAAAAAATGTCGTATTTCATCGTTTACAGGTTAAAGACAATAATATTGGTATGTTGACGATTATAAACAACTATTATTATTTTTATTTTAAAAAATTGTTGTTTATTTGACAGTATTTCTTGATACCTAATTCCGGGTCGAAAGTTTTTAAGATTCGTGAATATACTATCTTAAAATATGTATTTAATGACGGAGAAAAAAACACAGGCTATTATAAATTAATGTTTGGCGAAACCGTAAAATGACAGCGAGCGTGTCCGCGATGCCGGGACGCGCTGGCGGGTTGATGGCGCGAGGCGCGCGGGACGCGCGCTTGACACGCGCTTGACGCGCGCGCGTCGAGCGCGCGTTGCTTGCTTGTTGATGGCGGGAGCCCAGCGCGATGCGCGAGTGCTCTGTGTGACCGGCCGTCCCGCGCGCGTCAAGCGCTTGTCAAGCGCGGCTACCGCCCCGCTGGCAGTTTGTTCGACCCTTAAATAAACCAATCAACGAATTTCAAAAAATACCGATTTTAAAACTGCTGTCCAACGTTAAAAAGGCCCTGGAGGCATTGTACCGAGGATGCTGACGGCATTTTCCTCGCTTAATTGCAATGTTAATGCGTTGCGTGAGAAAGCCGCCATCAGCGCTTCGGTCACCAGTAACATCAATTTAAATTAGGTACGTACTATTTCTTTAGTGCCAATCAGTCCTATTTCATAGAATCTACTGGCCAGCATACGTTTATCTGAATAAACTACCGATCATTGAACAACAAGCAAAATCCCTCACGCTCCTCGCTCAACGAGTCTAAAACATCACAAAGTAGGAACCTCTAACAATCTGCTCACACTATCTCGTGACACTTTGACATTAAGAACTACGTGTTTTCACCCGCTAACTTATTTTAAAGCAACGCTAAGCTTAGTCTTTAGACTGAGTCTACAATTTACCTCATTAACTACGCTTGTATTCTACAACATCGCTAATTATGTACTATAACATTTTGCTTTTCAACAAAAGGTTAACAACGTGGAAAATTACTTTTTCTCAAACATGTACGAAAACAGTGTTCTAGCGGTCATGTTAATAAACCACGAAACTCTTCGTTTCCGGCGCATATCAAAAATGTATTCTAAATTAAAAGGTGAACGCCAGCAATGGATATTCATAAAGAACTATAGAAGGCTAATAAGCTGGCAACAAACATTTGTTTCTGCTAGAAAACTGTCCTTGCCTCGCCTTCCGATTAGGTACATGTGACGAAATCAAACAACTGGAAATCGATGTTATTGCATCAATCAAAGTTTCATACAAAACTGCCAGTCATCCATTATTCTTATCGTTATTTGTGGGTTTTCTGTGTAGGTACCACAATAAACTGACTAGACAAACACGGTTCGTATTGCAATTTCAAATCGGTTACGTATTTTCAGCACCGGAGGCCGGGTGGCCGATGCTTTAGTTGTGAAATGGCACAATTTGGCGAAACATTTCAAAAACTTCTTTGTCAAGTGTTGTAACGCCACAGTTCGCTTTTACTCAAGTAAATAAGGCATAAAAAGGGCATAATGCGCACATTTTATGCAACGAGGTGTGATCATGGGCAATTTGGCGAATCGCCCCAGGCATGGCTGTTTAAAATATGTATAAAGTCTGTCGCTTCAAATGATTTCGATGCAAATCAGGCTACACTCCTTAAGATACAGTTTTAAATTATTTTCGTGAATACTTTAAGGTGAGGGGAGGTTTAGGGCAAATCATACCTACCTATAGTCAGTTTGCCCGTGTGGTGTCGGGTTAGAATTTCACCACCCCCTTTCTTCCCGGGGTGTCGTAAAAGTCGACTAAGGGACCAGGGTTGAAGTGTGTTGTGGGCGATGGGCTAGCAACCTATCACTGCAATATCACATTTTCTCGATATTTTACACCCACATTTATGCTAAAAGTGGCGCTGGAACATACGTTTCATGTGCTCTGCCTACCCCTTTTGGGAATAAAGGCGTGAATGTATGTATGTATGTAGTCAGTTGGCCATGAAAAAAGCAAACCAGTGTCGACCGCGAATAAAGAACTAATCCAGTTTTTAAAAAAATTAAATGTTTGGGGACAATCTTACACAAACCGACCTAGTCCCAGTTTCACGTGATTTTTTTTAACCCTCGTATGGAGCGTCGGCCGACTGGGGCGACCCGCTCCATACAAAAGTAAAAAAAAAACGCGGCAAAAAAAAACCTATTTTTTCACTTTCTATCGATTCTGAACACGATGTCCGAAACGAAGCTGTCAGGCGACGGCTGGCATTTATGACCAGCTATGATGTCGGGAGCTGCAATAGTGCCCTGGCTACCCCGTTGTCAGACGAGGCCACAGCACTATTGCAGTTAGCTCGAAAGTGTGTTGTCAATAGAATAATTCGTGCTTAAGAAAAATATGTCCTGTTGATTATAACGGAGCGATCACTTGTGTGACAAGCTCCTTAAATAAAGAGAAAAAAAAAAGTGCCTTTACCGGGATTTGAATCCGGTCGTTAGTTAATTAACGATCTTTTTTAAATGTGTGCAAAGCAAAATCGATCTGTCGGCGAAAATTGTTCAAAAGAAGAAATCTGGCGATAGGTACTAAACGGAATTTAAGCGACTGTGACTCTGTGACTCTGTTTGAAAAGTTGATTTCATGCAATCGGGAAGGTATTTGAAACTCCAAGGGTATTTGAGGCAGTCGATCAGCCAATTTGGCTACCTACAGTTCTGAGATTTCGACGAGAAGGCTTTATTGCCAACTGTTGCTGAAATATCGAAGATATGTCAATTTGCTTCTGTTTTGGCGTAGTAACTATGTTCTCCAGCCGAACCGTCTCCGATGCAAAACATTCCAAAGCCCATGCAAAGAGGGGCTAGGCTGGGCTTACTTTTCCTTACAATGTACGCTACAGATAAACCTACCACTTGCAGTTAAGCCGAGAATAATTGGATCTGAGGAACGATACGTAAGTTATACGTGATGACAAGGAATATTAAATATAGCTTTACCCTGCAACAAATGAAGAAAAGATTCACAACGATTTCGGTACACATTTTTTTCAAGTTCTTTGTTCACCTTTAGCTGTTTCAGACCTGTCAACTCTTATGTTGGGGGCTAATTGTCACTGACTCAGCTGTCACTTACAGTTTCCTCAGCTCAGCTCGTTGTAGCCAATTTTCAACCAACTTTGATAAGTAATTTTATCTTGGCCAAATGTGAAGCGACTATAAAGGTGTTGTTTTTTTTTATTGGGTTAATGAATGCCGCGATATACTATTTTTCTCGCACTATACCTCTTGGTCTAAGCGTTCTAATAAGGGAGAGACGGGTAGTGCGAGAAAAATCGAGAGAGCTCGCACGCCGTCGCGTGATAGCCCTGCAGGGGACAATATACCTATGACACCATGATAGAGTTTCTTAGAATAACTGTGACAACATCGACTTTTAGCCTGCTTGGCTCAATAAAAGAGGTTAGAATGACTACAAAACCCTACAGTTACTAAATTTAAACCCGTAATTCACTTAGAACCTGTCTGATTGACAGAAAGCCGCCCTTACAAACACGCACTAACGCAAGAAAGCGCATGAACCAAGACGACGCTCATATAATTAAAAAAACCGCAGAGGGTTCCGGTACTTCCGTAAAAAAAAAATGTTACTTGCCAAATTTCATAGCTCTAGGTCAACGGAAAGTACCTACCCTATATAAGTATTCGGGTTCTCTTGAGTGTCGAAATTTTTTTCGGCATAAAAACCCGTATATATTTATTCGACAAGGCGCCGTAGGTTCAGCGAAATTAAGCGAACAGAGTTTTTGAAACAATATGATGCGTCTGTTTATAATAACATGGTTTCAAAAAAATAAGAATAGTAATCTTGAGGCTTTTCTGCAGGGAGATCACTGATTCGAAAACGATTAAGCAATTTTCACCCGGTAGAAAAAAAATAACGAGCATTGGTCTAAATACACTTAAAACATTCGTAACAAATTATGCACAAAAGCTAAAAATATTAAAATGGCTTCTAAAAATCGGCAAGATCACGTTTGAGGGAAATCAGTGATATTAGGGTTCCGTAGTCAACAAGGAACCCTTGTAACGTAGTTTCGCCAGGTCCGTCTGTCCGTCTGCGGCTCAGCTCAGTGACCGTTACTAATAGAAAGCTGAAATTCGGTATGGGTATATAAATCAATCACGCCGACAAAACGGTAGACAACAATCTTAGAAAAACCCTAAGCTTAAACGTAAAGTGACGATGTATTTTTATCTTTAAACCCATGGTGTGGGTTATCGGTGGATAGCTTGTCCAAAAATATTGTGGGTTTTTGACAACCATTTTATAACTCAGTGATTTGTTTGCATGATATTGGGCTTTCAAGCCCTAAATTTATTCGAGTTGGTGTCAGAATTGGGGCCCCATTACCTGCACTAGATTTTTTACAAACTTTACTTAACTTGCACTGTTCATCTATAAAATCCCTTTCTTTCACATTCAACGCGAGCGTGCCGCGACAAAATCATGGAGGGAACTGCCCCTGGCTCATGTTAGTAAGTCAACTTACTAATAATAACAAGACGGGACATAATCTGATGCTAACGGGAAGAAATGAGGTCATTACTGGATTAATTAAGCCTAATGTGGGCTCATGAGCGCGTCACCTCCGCAACAGGTGACCGCGTACCCGTTTGGGTAAATAAATAAGAAACGGTATTCCGGTAATGAAACGAGACAAAAATAGTTGAAAACCTGACCCGAAAAAGACTGTTTCTGGTTTTGAAGTAGAGTTAGTTAATGGGGCAATTTCTTGTGATATCCGAGCCGAAACACATACAATACATACATCCCTACAGAGAAAGTAGAACGTTATTATTATGGCTATTACGTTCTTCGGCGCCTCGGCGGTAAGACAAGGCACTTCTCAGTAAAGACTTGCTAATAGATTTGATTACATTGATACATGCAAACAATACAGTATACTGTTTTTAACCGACTTCAAAAAAAAGGAGGAGGTTCTCAATTCGGTTGTATTTTTTTGTTTTTTTTTTTCAATGTTTGTTACCTCAGAACTCCGTCATTGATGAGCCGATTCGAAATTTTTTTTTGTTTGTATGTATATGCTTCCAGGTGGGTCCCATTTTTTTTCAAAATTCAGTTAGTTAATGGGATCCATGAGGAATTGAGAACTCCTCAATTTTATTAGGCTCGCGTGTAGTAATTTTGGCATTTTCTCGTGTATTTACATCCGGAAATCATAAATTTGGTGGCGAGGAATTGATGATGAAGACCACAGATGAGCAGATGACTTATCGAATTCCTCAATGATGTACTAGTGCAAAAGTACGTCACAGGTTCTGATAAGATTCCGTTGAAATAGGAACTAATAAAGTGCCATTGGTGATGATCTTGGGGAATCGACGGAAGTTCTCAAATATTATCGGCCCACATTCGGTTTTTTTCTATAGTAATTGCTATCGGAAATCAGTTCATGTGGTAAATTGTAAAAAAACTGTGGACATGTGCTCGTGGCTTGGCGGAGTACTAAATTAAATTAAAGGTACTTACTTAATAATTAAAGTAAATTATTAAGTAAGTACCTACGTTGTAAGTTGTGTTAGTGAGGATTGAGCCGTAAATCGTCGGTGTAAGTGAAGCGTAAAGGTGCCTTCTTCTTCGGATGTTCACAGTTAATAATTTTGAAGTGCTATTACTTTGTATCTACAAAGTAATAGTAATAGCACTTCAAAATTATGACGTTACATGCGAGACGGGTTTGTTTCTGTGTGCTAGTCTTTTGAGCAGTATAAGTACCTAAGATATTCATTGAGAGGATACTGGCAGATTTTAACAACATTGAAGAAGAAAAAAAGAAGGCTTAAAATATTTTGTTCACTATGATGCGTTTTAGCCAAGATGTAGAATTTGTAGAGCGGGGCTGGTAGTAGTAAAGTAGGATATGAAGCTTGGCGCTACTTATGATCTGATATCTTTTTAACGCTGAAAGCTATATATAAGCTAGGGAGTCTTGGCAATCACTTTACATCTAATGTTTTTGGTGGTTTCTTTTTTAAGTTAGCTCCTAGTGATATTGTGATCATGCATTTACTAGAAGCTCATCAATGCTCTTATGCTAATCGCGCAATAAATGTTGCTACTGCGGCTGGCGTGAAGTAGTTTGTCGGCGACTCGGCGTCGTCTGACACGTTGTCAGTGTTGGGCGTAATTAATTACTTTTTGTAATTAATTACCAATTAAATTACATGTAATTCAATTACAAGTAATTGCAATTACGTGTAATTGAAATTGCTTATAGTTGAAATTACTTGTAATTGGTAATTGCAATTACATGTAATTTGTAATTGCAGTTATTTTTTGCTCAATTACTTTTAACTGGAACTTCGATATCTTTCTAACGACACATGTTAGAAAAAAGTTTACTTGACAGTTTGTGCTTATTTTTGCGCGTTTTTTATAGTGACCTAAAAAAAAAAAATTGTTTCGTCCAAAATTATCTAAGTCCTTAAATAGATTCGTTCGACCATTGTGGTTGAGCATAACGATGAAAAGAGCGATTTTGGGAAACAATTATGTAACGTTTTGTGCTTGTTTTTAAGCATTGTTTTCTATAGAAAAAAACAAAACCAAAAACTAAGAAAATTTTTTTTTATGGTAATCTAATTTCACTGTCCTAGATAGCACCGCCGTCGAACACATCGAGTATATCGTTGAAAGAAGCGATTTTGGGGAAAACTTTATATGACATTTTGTGATGCTTATTAAGCATTGCTTTCGATAGAATAAAAATAAAACCATAAACTATGAAAAACATTTTTGATGGAAATTTCTCTTAAGTCCTTGAGAACTTCGCTTCTGATCCATCGAAGTTAAGTATATCATCGAAAAGAGCCATTTTGGGAAAAAGTTTATAAAACGTAATATACTTTATTTTAGGCATACTTTACGACGCAATTGAAAAAAGCAGCAAAACGTCAAAAAAAAATATTGACAGAAATTTTCTAAAACCGTGTGCCGATACTGCCGATGGCAGTTGATAGTTTAAGAGTTGGTATTGCATATTTCTGAAAAGGGAGATTTGTTTAAAATTTAATTTTACAATTTTGTGATTCTTTTGATGCGCTCTTAAAATAAAAATTAAGATAAAGAAATTTGTAATTGACTAGGTATGCCGATTGTTTAATTATATAATTTGTAATTGCAACTTTCTGCTCAATTACTTTTCACTAAAACTTCGATATCTCTGTAAGTATACATCGTAGAAAGAAGTTTATTTGACGTTTTGTCTTTATTTTTGTGTGTGTTTTACGATTGAACTGGAAACCAATAATAAAATTAAAAATATTTTTTTTGCTCGTAAATTCTTCGCGTCCTTGAATCGATTCCTTCTAACATTGTGGCTGAGTATATCTTTGAAAGGCATATGTTTAACGGACCACCATATATAGTAAAATATAACGCCAAAAAAATACTTTTTACTGCCAAAAAGACTAAATGATCACCAAAATTTTATCTCCATTTTAATGTGAAATGTAACCCAAATTATAACGTCTTACTACCCTATTAAAGAAAATGCTATCCAAATCAATCATTGCTAATCCAAAAATAGTTAAGTGATCACCAAATTTTTATCTCCTATTAATGTGAAATAATAACCCAAATAATAACATCTTATTATCCTATTTAAAAAAACGCTATCCTAAAAAATCATTGCTAACCCAAAAATAGTAAGTGATCACCAAAATTGTATCTCCTATTAATATGAAAACATAACCCAAATTATAACATCTTACTATCCTATTAAAGAAAACGATAGTTATCGTAATAAATCGTTGCTAAAGTAGAAATAGTAAAATAATTTCCTAAATTCGACGCATCCCCGCTTTCGTTTCTAGGACTCAGTCTCCCGCCGTCCGACCGGGCTCCCGCCAGAAACTCCAGCTTCTGGCTCCGCGAACTTTTATATATGTCGGCGGCCGATCGTAAAATCCGCCAGATCATGAAATTCCTAGGCATATCGTGAAACGCCGCCCTTTCATGATTTGGCTGAGTGACATACGCCATATCGTTCAAAATTAACCATTTAACGATTTGCCTATAGACGTTTAGGCCGATCATGAACTTCCTAGGCATATCATGAAACGCCGGCATTTCATGATTTGGCTAAGCCAGTGACGTTTAGGCTGATCATGAAATTCCTAGGCATATCATGAAACGCCGCCATATCGTTCAATACTCACCGTTATACGTAAGTAGGGTGTCCAAAATTGAAGTAGATAATGAAAAAATAAGGAATGCGGACTGATAATCTCCAGCGAGTAGACGCCACCCCGCTGCGCGGGGTGTCTATTTCTGGTTCGAGGGGCACAAGTGAACCCTAACCTAACCGACCTAAGACAAAGTTCGCTTATTACAAGCCATTTTTGTCCGCCCTGATTATTGGCTCCCAATAAACACGGCCGCCATCGCATACGCAGCGCCACCAGTGGCCAGGAAAGAAACTATTTTACAATGTGCCCGGTATAGAGCTAGGAATATCGACAAATGCGTTGCTCTAATCGATCTGCCGTATTGTTTATCAGGCACATCGTGATAAGCCTGGCCAACTTTTAGGCATATCATGAAATGGCAGCGTTTTACGATATGCCTAGGAATTTCGTGATCTGGCGGATTTTACGATCGGCCGACGACATATACACTCCAGGGGTAGGACAGACAAGTCCACGTGTGCTGATTCGGGTTTTGGTATCACTTGTTTTGGCATCATTATACTTTATTTGGTAATACTCATATATTTTATGGCAATCATAGTGGGTTATTTAGGTAGAAGTATTGTATTAATTTGGTCGCAAAGATTTGGTGATCATTTAGTCAATTTGGTGTTCGAATAAATTTTAATGTGCACTTTTTATTAAAACAGGTAGTACTATTGTAATGGTAGAATTATTATTTTTGGTGTTCAGTATATTTTTTTGGTAAAAGATCTTAGGGTATCAAAGCATTTTTTGGTGGTCATTATATTTGATGCCTCTTTGAAAATAGCGATTTCGGTAAAAAGTTTATTTGACGTTTTGCGCTTCTCCTTAAGTATTGTTTCGACAGAACGAAAACCAAAAAGTAAGAAAATTTTTTTTATGGCAATTTCTCTAAGTCTGATAGCAACTGCACCGCCGTCTAAAACACATCGAGTACATCGTTGAAAGAAGCGATTTTGGGGAAAACTTTTTATGATATTTTGTGATTGTTTTAAGCATTGCTTTCAATAGAATAAAAATAAAAACCGAAAACTAACAAAAACATTTTTGATGGAAATTTCTGTCCTTTGATCCATCGAAGTTAAGTAGGTACATCGTTGAAAAGAGCTATTTTGGGAAAAAGTTTACATGACATAATATGATTCTTTTTAGGCATACTTTACGACGCAATTGAAAAAAAACAGCAAAACGTTAAAATAAAATTATTCGAATTTAAACTTTCGTGAGACATGTTAAAATAAAACTTCTAATCACACGGTTCAACTCACGTATTCAATGTCACTCCGGGCGACATGTTTCGAACTCTTCGGGAGTTCTTCTTCAGGATGAGTGTTCTCGCGGCGGTGTCGCTCGTAACACTGCCCGCGCTCGCTCCTCACGTCGAGCGGCGCGTGTCGCACGCGCCGACAGGGCAGGGAGAGGGGGAGCGTCGAGCGCTGGAGCAGTTATGTGAGATTGCGGCAGGAGGTCATCTCCTCCGAGAGACGATACGCACACTGAACTCACTGTGTCCACGGGATTGTCACTACACGCTGTCCACTTCAATTTAGGAATGATAGTTTTCCAAGCTGGCGGTAACATCCAGCCCCCATCACGATTAAAATTTGGGCGGCGCCCAATCTCAATCGCCTCACGAATCTTGCGTGGCACATAACCTTTCTCCCGTACCAGCAATCTCGCCATGTCGAAGCGAATGAAATGAGACGCGCCTGTATCGCACGCATGTTCTGCTACCGCCCAGTTCCTAACATCCATCTTCTTCACGTTGCGTATGTGTTCCAGCAATCTCGTGGATACGTTCCGCCCAGTTTCCCCTACGTACGCCTTGCCACAATCACAGGGAATCTCGTACACCCCCGGGCTACCCAGCGGGTCTCGGTCCTTAGGAGAGCGCAACATCTGCCTAATCTTGGTATGAGGGCGGAAAATTGTCCTAATGCTCAACCTCCGGCGTAATAGGCGTCCAATTTTATCCGTGACCCCCCTTATATATGGCAAGTACGCAGGAGCCCTCTCCACCGTGTGTGCGCGCTGCAAAGTGCCCCGACTCGCTACTCGCTGACTCTGTGTCCAACTATACCCATTCCTCTCTAGCACTTGTCTCACGTGCTGCAGCTCCTCTTGCACATATTGCGGGTCACAGAGCCGCAGAGCCCTGTTGATAAGCGCACGTGGGACCGAAGACAGATGTGCGGGGTGGTGATGTGAATCAGCTTGCAAGTAGCGATCTGTGTGTGTTGGTTTCCGGTACACCTTGCTAGACAATCTCCCACGCTGATCTCGCTGAACCAAGACATCAAGAAACGGGAGTGCACCATTACACTCCTTCTCAATGGTGAACTTGATCTTGGCATGCCGCGCGTTGAGATGGTCCAGCACCCGGTCCACATCCTTGTGCGACACAACAGCAAACACGTCGTCCACATAACGCCACCAAAACCTAGGTCTATGTGGGCAGCCCTCTAATGCTTTCCGTTCCGTTTTTGGTGGCTAAAATTATTGTTAGAAATTTCTCTAAGTCCTAGATAGCACCGCGCCGTCTAACACATCGAGTTGAAGTATATCGTTGAAAGAAGTGATTTTGGGGAAAACTTTATTTGACATTTTGTGATTATTTTTAAGCATTTTGTACGACAAAAAAACACTAAAATGTGAGGAAATAATTATATGAAAAATTTCGAAGTCCAAAATATACTCGAACATTGTGTTAGAAAAAAGTAATTTGTAATTGAAAAAGTAATTTATTACCAATTTTAATTTCAAAATGTAATTGGTAATTGAAATTACAAATTACATTTTGTAATTGCAATTTAATTTGTAATTGAGGCTTCAATTACTTTTTCCATGTAATTGTAATTGCAATTACATTTTGTAATTGCAATTAGTAATTTGTAATTCAATTACTTTTTGCCCAACACTGCACGTTGTACAGTCGGCTACAATAAGATGTATCATGTGTGTCTACTATTCTTATATGTGCTTACATTGAGTAAGAGCCTCCGTGTAGGTTAACTGCCTTTTTTTGCATTGCTTCTAGCTCAGAATATTAATGATATCTTGATATCAGAGTTTTCATGATTCTGACGAACTGATACAACTGAAAAGTTTAAAGGCTTCTGCGGGCGTAGCATGGTTGCCATTTTATAATTTATTGTTGTGGATAAGACTTCCGTCACTCTTGCACTCGCATACGTGACGGATGTCTTCTCTACAGTGATAATAAGTGGTAAATTGGCAACCAACACAACCATGCTGGAGTGAATGTGTTGGCACTGATAGGGCCTCATTTTATATAGTCGAAAAAAATACGCATATGTTAAATTATCAAGTGACTAGGAGGCTGGAAATATATAAAACGATAACTTGAGTACCTAAGTATCTACTTCGTGGCAATTAAATAAAATATAAACTCCTGAATCGTGTTATATTTCAATGGTCACTAGACAAGTCCTTCTTATTAATCCGATTCCTAATTAGGTTTCCTTGGGAAAATGGAAACAATAGCAGATTATGTCCAGGTAATCGACTCCATTCCTGTTTATAGACCGTGCTGTAATTGCATCGCCCGCTGACGGCCGCAGCCAACTTACTACTACAGATGTTGTACCTACACTGAATCAATCCATCCACACTTAAGAAGCAATAATCAGTCTCTACTTATTTAAGAAAAACAATATAAATAAACAGACGACAGACAGAACGTTCAAAGCTCAAAAACGATACTGGTAATAAAGTTGTGATGATGGCAACTATGACAAACTGATCTTCAGAAGATGCCAGCTCCACCCGAATGCCCCACGCATCCGAATGGTCTGATTTGTCTTTTTGTGCTTCTGATATTTGAGTGCCAAGAAGCAGATTTATCTTGCTTAATATTATTGTTAAATAATCATCAAAAAATATCTCCCAAAGGGATGGCATTCGGTATAGAGATTAATATGGGAGTTTACGCGGAAAAAGTAGCGACGAACGCTAGCGATAAAATCATAAATGGGCACGGCTATCATAAGACAGCCCGCGAGCTCTCTCGATTTTTCTCACACTATCCGTCTCTCCCTTATTAGAACACTTAGAAAAAGAGGTATAAGTAGTGCGAGAAAAATCGAGTCTCATGATAGACGTGCAGAAAGTGTGTCTGTCTGTTCTTTAATCACTTTTGACAAGGAATAAAGCTCAAAATATCATAAATTAGGACACCTAGTTCCTTTCATAGATTCTGAATAAGAAAAACTTGTACTTACACAAAGTGGAACGTAGACTTTTTAATTTTGTAAAACAAAGTAAAAAGTGGAGTGTTTACTCAAAATGTGTTTAAACAAGTAAAACTTAACGTAATCTTAAGCAAGTTTGTAAAAGCGAGAGGGACGAATGTATACGAAAACGCGATAGGTGGGTTTTACTGTCACGTTTTACGACCTAAATGTACCAAAATGTCACGTAAAACATGGCCATAAATCTTATCATGCTACATTCCCTAATGTGTCTACGTTTATATCGGACGTAAATGATTAAACAAGTAAAACCTAACGTAATCTTAAGCAAGTTTGTAAAAGCGAGAGGGACGAATGTATACGAAAACGCGATAGGTGGGTTTTACTGTCACGTTTTACGACCTAAATGTACCAAAATGTCACGTAAAACATGGCCATAAATCTTATCATGCTACATTCCCTAATGTGTCTACGTTTATATCGGACGTAAATGATTCGTCTTTCACTACCAATTATTTGTGTGATAGGGACGAATTGCTCATATCGACAACAAATCAACTGTATCTGACATTTCCCATGTACCCTCAGTGTCTTGTCTGTGCTCTGGTCGTACACCGTGCACTCTTCGCAATAAAACCGGCACGTGGCGAGACAGATAAAGCCGTAAAGCAGATCAGAGCTAGATGGTCGCCATATTGCGTCTTAGCCCATAATCAGCCCACGTCCGTGTACTTGACAGACAATAAGATTTAATTAGGTGCTAATATAAATTCATCATATATACACTGTAGGCCCGAGTGGCCCGACCAATTTTAACCATTGCGTCCTGACGGTTCATCCTACTGCATAATAGTAAAAATGCGAAAGTTTGGATGTTTATCTGTGTGTTACTCAATCACTCATAAACGGCTTAACCGTTTTGGATGAAAATTTGCACGAAGATAGTTTATAACTAGTTTTTTTAAATAGTTTTTATCCCGGGTCCAGTCAGACGAAGTCTCGGGCTGAAGCTAGTGGAAAATACTTGCCAAATATTGTTTTGTAAAAACAACATTTCCGGCAGTGCGAGGTGCACTTACTACCTTTACTTACTTTACATTTACCTTGGAGAGATTCGTTAGTGATAAAACCTCTTAATGACGGCATATTTGTGACAACGTGCTATTGCTGGTTAATTGATCCCAAGGAGTCGCATACCGACGCATAGGTACGTACTCGTACGTATACAATCGCGTGAAACATGGGCCCATTTTGTAACTACAAATGTCATTCCGATTTCATCTCAATATTAAAATGCTCCCTCACACGCACTTAGCTATTGAATTACGTAAGAATGACCGCATGCACTAAAACGGTTTACATCCCGTTATATATATATACATATATATATATATATATATATATATATACTAATAATAAAGAGGTAACATTTTATTCAATGTAACTTTATAAGATACCTAATAAAATCGTAAGTTTGTATATAGCTTGGAATATAAGGAGTACCTAACTACTCCAACTTCAAAAATGCTTTATGCAGCATATCGAGATGGCCATTGGGGTAGACATTGTCTGTCTGTTACCTCTTAACCCTTAAACAGCTGAACCGATTGAGATGATATTTGGTATGAAGATAGTTTGACTCCCAGGGAAGGACATATCAAAACTCACCCCCTAAGAAGGTGAAAAAGGGGTGAAATGCTTTGTATGGCGCTACGATTTAAACGAGTTCCATGCAAACGGAGTCAGTCGCGTGCACAAGCAATTTTTCTTTATTTTATCTTGCAGACCCGCCTGTATTTATAAATTGCGTTGCGGCTGCTAATAATAGTGGGATTGCTAAGCTATCTCTTAAAATACCATTTAGCATCGCCTATTTCCGGACCCCGTCCATCCCCTTTGCTCCCACACAGGTAATCTCAATATTGTCAGACACACCCTCGCAAGCGCTTTATAAATCTTGTCTTATGTAAACAGATACGAAAATTGTACCCTTTGAGATGTTGCCGGTGAGGATGTCTTCGACAGCGATCTTCGACATTGATCTTTGAGCGGCAAATAGATGTTAACATAATGAAACTGTCACTGATGAAAACGGTAGGGTCATTGCACCGGTTAGCGACCTAATTTAAGATTTAACCTATTTATTGTAAGATTGCAAAAGGTCTTAAGAGGAAAGATGAGTGGTAATTTTTCAATACCAACATTTTCGACTCGAGACTTGCTATCGCAATTCAGCGCGGGAATGCTGCCTGCGTGATGGGTACCCTGCCAAAAGGCCCAAATTTAAGAATAGGAATATATAGGAATAATAAAATAGGATATAGGAATATATTTTTATTTAGGTCCTTTTTAAGTTAGTTTTAGTTTAAATTTTGAAATAATGTCTATCTATATCATTAGTATCTGTGTCGGTGTCTTTTGCTTTCGGTTACAAGTAGGTAGGTACAGTATTTCCAGTCACTATTAAGACTAGGTGTGTATTAGGTGTGCGTTAGTATCCCCTTCTTATAGATAAAAAGAAACTATGGTCAATTGACATTTTAGAGTTACTATAAATACATGCCATATTAAAACGTTAAATTATTATAAATCCAGTTAGGTAAACTCATAATCAAAATAAATAGTGCATGTGCTGAGTGTGCAATCACTTAGGTGACTCTAAGAGCTATGTATGTATATACATATATGCTTTAGCTTCGTTAGCTGTATTTCCAATATAGATATTGCAATAAATAAGCAAGTGACCCTTTATAGTTAGGTCATTGTTACGAGTATCACACTGTCTTTTTGAAATAAAGCTTTCGCGCAACAACATTGTTCTGAAAATTATTTGGTAACAATGGTCTTTATAAAACGTGGCTTAATACAAAAGTAAAAAGCAACGCAAATAATAATCTTATAGGTTGTACCTTTACTTAGTTACGCTGTTAGTATTCCGTGAGCTCTTAAAACATATTTTATAATAATAGGATTTTAATGCAGTTTACACATTTGTATGTTTTGTTGAATTTAAGACATTGGCACTGAAGTTACGGTTTTGCTGTCGGACATCATTTTTATCGCTTTTCGAGGAAACGAAGATAATCGAATAAGTACTCTATCTTTTGTGTTAAGATAAATAAAAGTGAATGCCTATGAATACAAATGCCTATTAAATCATTTTATTTGCGAGTCTTAATTTGTCTTTTTTAATTCTATATGAATGACTGACCTCTGAGTACAATTCTCCTCTCAATTTAAAATAATAAAATTATATTAGGACTTTCAAATAACATTAGATTTTTAACGGACAAAGTCTACGTTTCTTTGTTTATCAAGGATATTAAAGAGAAGGAAAAATTTAACTAGTTTTACATATTAGATTTACAATAATACTAATTGCGTTGAAAATGGTTTTCCTTGAAATTGCATAGCAATTAACGCACTATTTTTCTAATCTTATATGGAATAGGCTAGGGTATAGTTAGCAATAATAAATATTATTTATTATTTTAATCTTACAAAGTTTTTATTTGAAAACATAACGAATGCTCATAGCGATTTATTACACGGAACTAAAAGTACTTAAAAGTTTAAAACAATAACAATGTTGAGGAGAAATATACTTTTCATACTGCTCTTTATTAGACTGGGATTTACGTGACCCCATGGCGCAAAGGGCTTGTCCAAATATTACCTCATTGTTTTTCGATTTTTGATCCCGCACTTTTTGAAGATGCGACAGATCGCTGGATGAGAGCTTCAGAAGAATCGATATTGAGTTGGCAAGTTTTAATGTGTGAGACCTGTGGTTGACACAAAAAATAACATGTTAAGTACCTAATTTCTTAAAGGTGAAAAGCTAAGTTAAACCACGTCTATTTTTCCGTAACACCCTAAATTTTGTTTTATGATTTCGCTGCTCTGCCAAAAGTTCGCGAGCTAATCTGTCTTTAGCGGATTTAGTTTACTTAGATTAATTAATCTGTACATCCCAATTTGTCAGTCTCGCTCAGCCTAGAATGTGTTTAATCTGTAAACAGAAATGTTTTAAAACAAACACTCTAACTGAATGACGCATCGCTGTTGTTGAGAATATTTGTTTTTTGACAAATCACGTTTGATACTTTTTATTAGGAAATCAGTCACCCCTACATTGCAAATACCTTTTAAAAGTAAACCAAAAAGGTATTTTGAGGTGAAAATACCTCGCTCGCAAAGCCCTTTTTTATGTTTAAAAACAGATAGCAAAACTGCATTTTATCCACAGGAGTGCAAAAAATATTTAAAATCCGAACTAGTAACTAATATACTTCTTTTAGCTTATTAAATAACATGTAAAGGCCAGGCCAGGCAGGACAATTATCGCCCATCAGATTTATTTTTCTACGGTTTTTTAAATATTTCACTGAAGTTTAAAATTTGGGTGTTTTTCAGTTTTCACACATTTCACATCTCTATGCAGTTCTTCAAATGCGATACTGTTTATGAGTTGACTCGATCTCTGAATATGAAGAAACGCTGGCGAACTAGAAAGAATAATTAAGTATGTAGAAAACTCATGTTATATCAATATTCTGAACGGACTATCAGTTCCTTGACGCTGACATATTATTATAGTGGTAGCCCTACGCTTAAAAAAACCGCAAATCGATGTACAGTTTAGCCGTTTGGCACACACATAGTATAGGGCAAAACAATTTTTTTGACCCGCAGTTCCTAAAAAAATTTCCCTTATGAGGGGAGTGCCGAAACATTTTTCTTTTTGTATGGGAAAAAAAAAATAATTCATAAACCTATCGTGTGTAGTATCATATGAAAGGGCTTTTCGAGGCGATTCTAAAAATATACCACATCATTACATTTTAGCCACATTTTTTTAATTGAACCAAAAATAATTTTCGAAACATACCAAGTTTGGGCTCCTCCAGACATGATATGGCTGATTTTTTTTTAATTCAATATACCACAAATGATACCTGATATTCCCAATATTCCCCCCCCAAGGGAATTTTTTTTAGGAACTGCGGGTCAAAAAAATTGTTTAGACCTCTAGTATGCGTGTGCCAAACGGCTAAACTGTACATCGATTTGCGGTTTTCTTATGAAATTGGGCTTGTGGGGCTTCCACTATTATGTGTGTGCATACTCAAACTTAAGCTAGATTTTAACCTGGACGCCGCGTCGCACCGTTTGTCTTGACGGCGACAAAATGGTTGTATCCAATCCAAATGGATGGACGCAATATTTTGACTACATTCACGCCTGTCAGATGTCAATTTGTCATGGTTATGTTGTGTTGTTTCGACATTTAATAGCGCGCCACTTGTGTCGGCGACAAATGGGTACATACAATTGGCTTGGCGTGGTGTGTTACGTTGAATTTTATCATTAACGACAATAGGCATGATGACACATTTTGAAAAACTGTTCTATAATGTTTAGAAACATTTATTATGTACAACGAATAAATTTATTAATAAATTCATCTTAGTTTTTAAATTTCAAATTGGCGCTAAAACGCTTGTCAGTGTCATGGTGTCCCGAGTGACGTCACGTCTGTATAAACAGAACGCAGACCTTTGACGTATGCCACCTAGATCGCTCAATTGCTCATTGAATGAACATACATAAATTCAAAAGTTTACAAGTCTTGCGCGGCCGTGCGAGCGAGAAAGCGGGACAATGACGTATGAAAATCTGACAGATAACATGGTTTTCTCTGTAATCTGTGGTAATGGCCGTTATGGGTATTTGTTTATACAAACCTGACGTCATGCGCTCTGATTGGTGTTTAACATATCATGGCGGGCGTCCGTATATTTCGGTTTAATTTTATCAAAATAAATAATAATCTCTTGCCTTAATAAAAAAAAAATATGCATTTTTCGAATTCTATGATTAAAATTTCACTAAGAAAATGCCATATTTTAGTTACTGTCATCATGCCTATTCCATTTGGATCACGATTGGAGCGTTGCCGCGTTTCTACGGATATCAGATATTTGGATATCTCTTTTACTCTACTACTTGGACATCAGACGGGCTGCTCCAGCCATGTTTAAACCATGTGACCGATTTTGGCGTGACGACGATCCAGACAGTTTGTTGAAGCGGTCATGAATGCCAAGCTTTACACTTACCTCAGGTAGGTAAGTTGTCGGTAAGCTTACCTTTAAATGCCAACCCAGCAACGTTATTTACAGCTTATTTGACCTCGTCTCACATCTTAACGCCGGGATTCGTAATTCCAACTGAGCTGCACGGCTATCACAAGACGGTCCGCGAGCTGTGGCGCGGCGAGATAGAATATCTGTCTCTTTCTAATAAGACCACTTAAAAAGAGATGTATCTATGTCGCCGAGACGCAGCTCGAGGGCTGGGCTGATTCGGAGGTCTGGCATACAATGGTTCACCAGGCTGCGTAGAAGTGTTGTAATATAATAGTCCAGGTGCAAGCAAGCTCATACGTGAGTCCCCACACACGAAGCGGCTTAACTTTTTAATCTATTTACACATATTTATTTCTCATGTTTGAAGTTAAAGTTTACGCGTGGGATTGCGACGTGTGCCTGAACTTTCGAGCAGGCTGACCATAACGCTATTTATAGGTAAGAATTAAGTTATTGTAACCACGTTTTTTTGTTAAGTTGTTGATAATTCTTGTATTTGTAACTCATAATCTTTGTAGCGTATTATCATGAAGACATGAGAAGCGTAGCACAAGTAGCGATGCGTAGCCTAGAATGGATTAAGAATGTTATTTTATTTCTACTTCTCCTGATCTGATGATCCTGAAGTGGTATTTTTCAAAACGGTTGCTGGAAAAAATGCGAGTAAATATGACCTGCTCGTCTATCATGAGACGGCCGCGACATACCCTCAATTTCTCGCACTATACCTCTTGTTCTAAGTGTGACGGATAGTACGAGAAAATCGAGAGAGCTCGCGCGCCGACTCATCATAGCCGTGCTGGGGCAATGATCGGCGTCGTTCGAAAATACCCGTACTGTATTAGCCGTACTGGAAATACGTAGGTACCTACTACCTGAATAAAACTAGCAAGATAAGACTTATAAATCTGATTGTATTCGTTTGAGCACTTATCGAGAACTGATTTAACAAAAAAATAAGTATACAAAATAATTATGTACTTAAAATGAATTAAAAATCAAATGGATAATGTTGCTTGTTTACCAGTATATGTATAAATTTTTGCAAAAAACCTGGCGTTCTACGATGTTCTTTTGTTCAATTACTTATAACAACACCGCTTCGACGAAATACGCATTGTCTAGAAATTACACGTTAAAAGGCATTCCGAGATCAACATTTTAGGATGATTACGATTTACGGAATAAATTTTAAGTACAAATATTTTTTTTATTATAACGTCTCTGGAAACCAACTGAAAATAGCGGTAGGTAAATTTAGTTACCTAAGTACTCTTTTTATTTCAACTAAGGACCACTGAAAACATACCAGAACAGGCTCAGTTAAACGGTAGGCCTAATGTGACGTAGGTAATCATAAACATTACCATGCTACACATGCCCTTGCGTGCGACTCTTGAATTATAGGTACACAAAACTATATCTAATCTTTGAACATCAAAATTGGCCGTTTTATCTCTTAACGATACGTAGATGATATATTGTACTCATGAAGTTTTCATCTTACAAAAAACCCATGAGTAAATACATGCAGGGTGTCACGTAAACCGAGGATAGTCCGTGAATAGGTAATAGGGCTGATTAACACGTCTCAGAATGTTTAATTTCTCTGCATACTACTCTTTAGGCAGTAACTGAACCATTTGCTGACTGCATCTAAAGGCGATAACCAGATTCATTACCGTTAAGTTTACCGTTTACCGTTAGTAACCGCATAGATACTAAGTCGAACACAAAAATAACGAAGTCCTGCCAAAAGTGCTAGATGAAATTAGTCACGGGTCAGTCTCATGTATTATTTACGTGTATCAATTTAATATGATCTAACCTACATAACCGATATCAGAGTAAGCAAATCAACCCTTTATAATAGCTGGAATACCCTTGGCAATATGATAGTTGATAAGTATTTGTCTCCTTCAAAATTCTTCAAACAAAAACAAAAACAAGACAACAAATTGCACTATTGTCTTCTTTAAAAAACAATAACGTGATCACTGGCTGGATTTTCATTTCGATGCTGTTCGTTTTCACTTACTTACAACGAAAGCATCGGAAACTATTTTCAATATTTGTCACGTTTTATTTTAGTTTTATGCATGATTGTTAATATATCTGATTGTTTTTGTTTGATTTGTGATGTTTAAATATATAAAATAAAATACACCTACCAGTATATTGTCTCTGTTAAAAAAAACATTGTTACTTCTTTATTTATTGTTTTTGAAGCAGTAACGCTGCTAACAAATTTTTAAATCAAAGGAAAAATTTAATGCCCCGAGCCGGATTCGAACCGGCGACCACAGGCATTCATGGCCCGTCGCTACTAACCAACGGAGCTATCGGCTCTGGTGGTGAAACTGTGGTCGCCGGTTCGAATCCGGATCTGAGTATTAAAAATTTCAATTTTTCCTTTGATTTAAAAAATATATAATATTTCATCTTTGTAAAATATTAGTTTTGTTACAAGCATTGTGATAATAAGTAGGTAAGCAAAGAAAAACTCGTCGCTATTTCTAAGATACCTACACGGGTTGTTACACGTTCGATCATTGTATCGATAAAATTCGAGTCAAGTGTGAGTTAAGTCGAATGCAGTTCTCTACTAACAGAAATAAAATAGTTATTTGTGTCACAAGGGAGCAAAATAGTATATTTACGGCGAGGGCGGTGTATTGAATCCTGAACGTAGCGAGGGATCCTACAATAGAATCCTGAGCGTAGCGAGGGATTCTAACGTAGGATCCTGAGCGTAGTGAGGGGTACAAGTGTTTACGCCCGAGACGAAAATAATTTTGCTACCGAGTGACACATACTATTTTTCACACCGACCATGAGGAAATTTAAAAAAAGCTATTGTTATAATATATCTAAATTATCTACATTTTTATTACTAATTTTTAAATATTACGAAATATTTATAAGTTTTTATACAACATTGTTATAGTTAAAACATGAAATATGTTCATTTTGAATCGATTACGATGAAATTACAATCGATTATTTGACACATTGCGTACAAATGTTCCAATGCCAATGTATAAATTAATAAACTTGCTTGAACAGAAAAGTAGCGTTAATATATTTTAATAAAAAATATATTTTCACACCTTTCATTCGGAAAAGTAAGTTTTGCTCCACGACGAGAGGGACCAAAACGCTACTTTTCTGTTCAAGCTACTTTTTTAATTTATACATTGGAATTGGAGCATTTGTACCTACGCAATGTGCCAATTGAACACAGATGTTAATAAAATCATCAATTGTAATTTCACCGTAGTCTATTCAAAACGAACATATTTCAAGTTTTAACTCTAACAACGTTGTATAAAAATTTATAAATATTTCGTAATATTTAAAAATTAGTAATATAAATTAAGATAATTTAGATATATTTTAACAATAGCTTTTTTTAAATTTCCTCATGGTCGGTGTGAAAAATAGTACTTTCGCCTCGCGTAAAAAATCAGTCCTTTTCATGGCAATATCGGATCTTTCCATTAGCACCTTTCGTTTGTCGCATTGTTTGTATCGGAATCCAATGTTTTTCAAAACCTTTGACACTGACTTTTCTGATCCAGAAAATAATCCAGTTTCCTTTAATGTCTGCACTAAATTCGACAACGTTGGGTACTCTTTACGTAAATAATAATTGTAAATATGCCTGCGGATGGCGTCAACGTCAAAATTATCTACATCGGTAAGCTTCGCTCTTTTTCTCTTGTTGGGAGAATGCAGAACAATATCTTCCATGCCAGGCTCACCCAATTTTTCTTTTGTGATTTTTATGATAGTTTTTTTGCTGATATCGAGAGCATCTGCAACTCGATCCATGCACAAGTTTAGCACAATCAAAATTATAAACATTTGTAAGCGAACAAGGCAATACTTAAAATTGTTTCATTGAATTTATTGACAGGGAATATGGCAAATTAAAAAAAGCGTTTATTCACAAAAACAGTGCATATTTATTAATATTTATAATTAACTGAAGGAGAATATTACTAATAGGTATAACTAATTTTACAATTAAGTACTACGTTTTATTTACATTAATGCACATCATCATAAATCATAATAGTAGATTGTATGACAAGGGTCTAAAGTAAGCCATATTACCACGAGATGGATATTTTCCCGAACGTAGTGAGGGGAAATAGTTCGAGGGGTAATATGGCTTTTAGACCAGAGTTGTACACTCTACTTTTCAGTTCGACTGCGAGAAAATAGTAAAAACAAAGATTATCCATCCACAATCAACAATTATACCAAGGCGAAAAGATTGTTCAATTTGGCGCCATTCTTTTTAATAAACTGTTTTGACACAGATACAAAATATTCACAAGACGAATAAACGCCTCTGACCGTCTAATAGCGGCGTAGTCTATCCCGCTCAATCTTCATAGCTTATGTCATGTAATTACATCCACGAATCACAACTCTTTAAAATAACATTAGTATTTGCTGTCTACTAACCAGAATACAGGTAGACATTAAAATCGACCAATCAGGAAACAGAATTCAATTCAAATATTAGGAGTTTTTCATTCCCTAATTTACAATAATTAAAAAAATAAACGCCTCTGACCGACTATAGCTCCATCCAAACGTTCAAGCGTGGTTAACTGCATACATGAACATGACTCATGTATGCAGTTAACCACGCTTTAAAAACACCCAATGTTTGAATTGAATTCTGTTTGCTGATTGGTCGATTTTAATGACTAGCTGTATTCTGGTTAGTAGATAGCAAATACTAATGTTTTTTTACAGATTTGTGATTGGTGGATGTAATATTGAACTGTTGTGAGTGGTCAAATTAAAATGTTTTATAAATCATAAATATGTATACATATTTTCCCTAGGGGCTAAATGTACTAGCCCTTTAGCCCCGCTTGCCAAGTCTAATATTGATGCACTTTTTGAGCATGAGAAGTGAAAACAATATTTTTGGCTATACATATGTACTTCTTAACGTGTAATCGATATAAATTGTCTGTGATATTATTGCCACTCACTATTTTGTCACACGCTATAAGTATAATGTATTTTTTTCCTATGGTTGACATTGTCATTATTCACAAACTTCAGGTTAATGTCTTCGAAATTGAGCATCGTAACGAGCTCGATAAAAAGCGAGAAGAGCTGAAGGCTCGCCTACCGGCAACCATCCAGTACAACTTCGTGGTAACCTGCCCCAATTGCGCTCGTACCTTTGCAAAAAAGATAGGATATGCAAGGCACACTCCAGTCATTTTGCTAATCGATGATATCAAGTCCAGAGAACACAGTCGCTGTGGCCGAAATCGGACATAACAGCATCATTATCATCATCATCATCATCATTCTGAAACTTCATAGTTGCGCAATGTGTCAGGATTGACTTTATAGCCGCGGAGGACTGTACTTAAGAGATATTCAGCTGTAAAAAATATGTTAAGTTGTCAAGTTCCAGAACAGTGGCAATCCAATGACATTGATTTGTTATCTTCAAGCATCATCATGCTATCGGTGCGACAGCGTATTTTACGTATCTGCTATTAAATTGAGTTGACAAAATTTTTGCAAATCCGATATCAAGCGTCAGGGGAAAAACCGGGTGTCCCTTGTTTTGTCGACAAACTTTTCATCGAATTTTATTTCATCGAAAGGTTTCAAGTAACATGTAGTTCACGAATTGTTGTTTGGTGTAATTTTATTTCATGACTAAATCATTCCAATTTTTAATATTTCATAGAATAACTGTTCAGGGAATATTATTTGGCAAATAATTCATTTTGTATGAATTTTAAATGGCAGAGTAACAAAACAACGAATTTCATTTGTACGAAATTTTATTACAACATTACAATAACAAACAACAACTGATTATTTACAGGAGTGTAACTAGATCATGGTAGGCAGCTAAAGGGGGCATTAAAAAAAACACAGCCGCAACAATTTGTATTATTATAAGTAGGTTAGGTTAGGGTTCACTTCTGTCACTTAGAGCGGGAATAGGGAATTTCCGCCAGCGGTGGCGCTAGGGGGGTGGGGGGGGGGCGGTCCGCCCCGGCCCCGGGTACCAAGCACCCAGGGGTGCCTACAACCTGAACGACAACTCACTCGTATAGCCATTTTATCAATTGAAAGAGACATGGAAGTCAATTTAGACAATATAATAAGTAGGTATAAGGAGTGTTTAGTGTTTTATTTTGAGTAGGGGTCAGGGGTGCTCAACCCCGCCCAGGGTGCTCAATACAAAACCGCCCAGGTTGCCAGTGTACCCAGCGCCGCCACTGATTTCCGCTGCTGACGTCGACACGCTGGCGGTTAGGTTAGGTTAAAATAATTGCTATAGATAACTGTGTATGCCAACTATTTTAATTTTAAATAATAATCCTTGTAATCATTTGTAACTTAATTTAATATACTTGAAACAATAAACCACAAAACGTTTTCTATGACATAATTCAACTATTTAATGAGTCATTTCCGACAAGTAAAAATACAAGATTTATTTAAAATTACTTTATAATGACCATTCCACGAACTGAATTTTCGACGAAATGAAAATACATGAAACGTTGACTTTGAAGTGAAATTCGACGAAGTGAGTGTCGACAATTTGATGATAAATCGAAAAAACCACTCATACGTATTGTACGACAAACTGATAAGAAAACTCAAATATAATGGAGGAGTTAGTATATATGCAACATTGAAAAATACCGACTGAATATACTGAATTTGGCCGGACATATGGCTGACTAGCTTATGCCCGCGACTCCGTCCGCGTGGAACTCCTTTATATCGCAGCTCCATACAAACTTTTACCCCTCCCCCCAGTTCACCCCCTTAAGGGATGATTTCGGGGATAAAAACAATCCTATGTCACTCTCCATCCCTTCAACTATTTCCAAATAAAAAATCATGTCAATTCGTCGCTCCGTTTTGCCGTGAAAGACGGACAAACAAACAAACAAACACACACATACACTTTCCCATTTATAATATTAGTATGGATTTATGACAGGAAGTACGAGTACCGCCTGGAATAACTACAACTTAGAAAAGTTGAAAACCCCCGACATTTTCATTTCAAAGTCCAATATCTCAAAAACGGATAAACAGATTTTTAAGAAACATGGCTAAGAACACTCGGGATAAAATTATCTATGACACAAAAAAAAACCGCATTCAAATCAGTCCATCCGTTTGGGAGCTACAATACCACAGCCAGACACGTTAAACTTATAACACCCATCTTTTTTCGTCGGGGGTAAAAAAAAATTATATTCAGGCAAGTAGGTAGTAGGCCAATGCATGCGACGCACGATTTTTCTAATCTTATATGGAATAGGGTATAAAAGTAGTAATGTATAATCTTTTTAGGGTTCCGTATTTTACCTACTGGCACGGCGATGGTGCACGGTTTTGGTATAACTATGTACCTACTCGTGTCAAGTGTATTGAGATAAAACGCTGAATAAAATGCCGCCTAGTAACGAAAGATATCAACCATGCATGCTACCTATGTTATCAAATTCGTTACTGCCGTTATACCTGTAAAACGTTCTAGATCTGTATTTTTTTCGCCTCCAAACATTGGTAGATGTGTTAAAGTTGTTAGCAAATCGTTTAAAGGTGCCGATATTGCATACATACTTTGGTCTATTCAAGATTTGTTGGATTCAGTTCAGCGCTGAGCTCACAGACTCTTTGGTAACGACCCCGCCATTAAGTCCAAACTATAGAATCTTGAGCACCGACGACGTCGCCTGCCTGCCTATCGCTGCCGCTGTTCTATCGGATACATTTTGGGGAGTGTGCGCAGGAACGGCACGACTTAATTCCTCCTTCCCCATTCCATCAAACATAAATTCCCACGAAGCGACTTGCCTCGTCTTTCCTAACGCGAACTGCTGAGGAATGGAATTCACTCCCGTCGTTTGTATTTCCTGACACTTATGATCTAGGTGCCTTGAAAAGAAGAGTGAATAGGCTATTTACTGAGCTTCATCTTAGGCTCTAGCGATGATAGAGCAGAATCAATACCATCTGACGAGACTAGCGTCAATCTTTAATGGTCAGTCTTTTATAAAAAATATAAGCATACATGGTCTTAAGTTTTCGTTGGGCAAATAAAGGCGCGTGTTTAAGCGAGCTGGCACTGGAACTACCGATAAACAAAACGGATTCAATACGTTTCCTCGGAATTGAGCTGGATCCATATCTTAGATGGCACAATCATATTGATTATATTTCAAAAAAACTCGCAAAAGCATGTTACTCGATTAAATCGATGGCAAAAATTGCAGATGCCAATACCCTTAAAATCATTTATTTTTCCTACGTAGAAAGTCTCATTAGGTATGGCATAGAAGTATGGGGCAACAGCACTAGTGTCAACAAAATACTTCTCATACAAAAAAAGTGCCTACGATTTATAGAAAGATGTTTCCCCGTTACGCATAGACCACTTTTCACGAAGCATTGTATCAATACGGTTATTGCACTGTATATTTATCAAATATCCATTTATGTTTACAAAAATAAAAGCTCTTACAAGACGGTTCACCAAACACAAAGTTACGCGCTTAGAAGAAATTCTGATCTGGCACTACCTAAGTCCAACTTCATTCAATACAAAAAGAGTATCAATTATGTAGCTGTTCAGATATACAATCATCTTCCAACTCACATAAAACAATTGGAAAAATTGAGCGTTTTCTCAAACCAACTGAAGACATACTTAAGTCAGAGACCATTCTACAGCCTTAATGAATTTATTGCGAAATTATTGGACTGAGTATTGTTAGTTTATTATTGTATGTATAGTTGTTATGTTGACGTCTGACATGTATCTATATTTTTCTTGTTTTTTTACTTTGTGTGTGTGTTTTCATGTATACAATTTTTGCATGGTATTTATTATTTAATAAGGCAAAATAAATATCTGAATCTGAATCTGATTTAAACTCTCTTGTTTTTTGGTTTAGGGGTAATTTTGACGCTTGGTCCTTTGTCCACTAAAATAATAATTCAAGTTGACATTATCAACCGAGTATTTTCATTTTAGTATTTTCTTTTCATCCTATCCAGCGACTTGGATCGCTGGATAGGATCGCTGAATTTTTCCAAGAAATTACTACCAAACCTGTCAATCTTGATCAAATCGCTGATTTTTCCAGGAAGTAACTACCAAACTTTTCTCGCAGAAACTCTGTTCAGAGATTTGATCAAATCGTTTTATTTTCCCAGGAAACTAGTATTTTTTAACGTTTAGGCACATGTGAAGTGGTTTGATCATATCGCTGTTTTTTTTTTCAGGGGATGACCTTACTAACAACACATGAACATGTGAAATGATGATTTTCATCTCATAATCCATTCCATCCCTTTTACTTTAACTTAGATCCTATTTCACGTGATCAAGAAACGCTAAGTGTTAAATTAGGCAGGCTTAACGTATCTAGAGGGAATTTGCGTGCGTATGTCATGATTGCTTCAAGGTCTCGAAACTGCGCCTGAAGCTTGCATGATGTCCGACTGCTGAAATTGGTTTAAGCAGCAGTTTCTATAATACGATTACCTACTAATCCAATGCCAGATTTGGATTAGGCTAGGCACATAATTTGTGAGGCAGGTGTCACTTTATGTTAGCACAATCATGAATCAGTCTTTCCAACCTGTTTTAAAAGGTAACTCAAGAGGGCCATCGAGTCCAGTGCTCTTAGTAGCGCGGGCCACAGTACTTAGCTGTAGGTACCCCATAGAGGCATGGAGAAAAATGAGCTCGCAGGAGCAAAGCGCCAGGAGAGTTCTAGTGCATTCAACCTGAGATCCCAGACTCCTCCAAAAAAAAGATCTTGCCCACGATTTCATCCTCGACGTAAGACGTAAGGACGACGTGTTAGTGAATATTGGTACTAGGCAAGCATGAGCGTACGGTATTATTGCATTCCTTTTAGGACATTAGTACACATATTTTTGTTAATACGTGGAAGCAGCTAGGAAACCATGAGAAGGTTACATTGTAATTATCTTACGCTCACAAAAACTACGTTTAATTTAAGTTACATTTTGTTAGTATTGTAGTTGCCAACACCAGGGTGCCATAATACTAGGGCGTTCACACCATACGCCTTCCGCCTAGAAACGCACAGTTTCATCCTGGCGTGGGACCCCGTCAGGATGAGATTACCCTGTATCATTTCTATTCTTTGGTTTCTTTGTTTCGTGTTGTTGTTATTATGAGTTTACAGTCTACTAGAAAATATCGACATGTATCACATAACAAATAAAGGAGTTTTGTAAGTGAAAAATTCTTTAGCGGCGCAGTGCACTTTTGTGATGGGAAAAAAATCGCAACAGGTCATGTGACCTTAAGATTCGACATATTGAAAATTCGTAAGACGGACACGTGACCTGACCCCTCATTATGGTCGGCCTTATCACGCGATAAGTGACAAGGTAGAGCGTCCGTCTCTGACTGACACCGTTCGAACGGCTGATGGAAAAACTGGGGTCATTCCCATCTTCCAACCTATCCACCCCAGGTTCATACAACAGGTTCTATGCAACAGGGGTGGGGTGGATAGGTTGGAAGATGGGAATTGACCAAAAACTGATACAATATCATTGAGTTTTCACTTCTGCCGACCGTTCTCCGGAAGGGTTGGCAGAAGTGAACTCTGAAGTAGTGCAACCCGGTCTTTTTTTTAAATCATAATCATAATCATACTCATTTATTGCACCATGGTAAAATACAAATTGGACTGACAGGTTAAGGAATATAAGTAGGTACATGTCACACAATTTATCCAAGTACAGAGGCGAACTCCCTCTCATACATGAGAGGAGGCCTGTGCCCAGCAGTGGGACGTATATAGGCTGATGATGTGACAGAGGCGAACTTATCCCTTAGCTGGCCATGCCATCTGACTTATGTGGCCAAATAATAATAATAAAGTAAGTACCTATGCCCGTGGTCTGCCCTAATAATTATGCATCTAACCATGGATAGGTGGTGAGATGCAAACATGTTTGCATGTTTCGCACAAACGAATTATTCCTCAGTCCTCTCGCATCGACCACGCGGATTTAAAATCGCAGAACTATTGTAAAGTCGCGGGTATTCAGCGGGCACGAAACTCCAGACTAAACAGATAACGATGATGGACAGTATCGATGTTTCTGCTCTGACGTTATCAACCTCTCGTGATATAATGATCTCGATAAAATTCACATCCTCCAGGCGTCTACCTTATTTCTGCTGTGATCGCTCGAGGGTGCATTGCGGTCGAAATGTATTGTAAGTATATAATTTATTATTTATTTAATTGTTACCTTGGCGGTAAAAGAAAAATTTACATAGTGACAATATATAACATGGTCGGTAGATCATTTCTGGTACCTACATACCTATACCTATACCTCCGGGAATCTTGGTTCCGTTTTACGTATTATTTATTACAATGTCTGATTCAATTCAACGTAACTAAGCAAAGGAGTTCCATATGTATCCTTACATCAAATGGGCTCTGCGTTCACCTATCTTTCTTGCTATGCGTGGGTTGAAAATGGACACAGGATTATATGGCCGTATATTAACCGGGTCTGTTTCTATGCGAGGGCTACTTTTCACCGTAGCTTATGTAAATGTTTGCACTACTAATGATATAAGGTAGTAGCTAAATAAATAAATAAAAGCCTTTATTCTCTACTACGTATACATTTTTCTTATATTCTAGTTATTACATGCGATTGTAGTTTTAGTAAGGCGATTTAACAAATCTATGTAATACATTTTTTTGGTTAAAGGTAGTAGCTACTCCTTTTTATTGTAATTGTAATTATAACATAGGTTTCATGATCAGCGTTATCGAGCACAAACCAACAAAAGAATGCTACAATCCAATCTTGTGCATGGGTTTGCGTTCTACACTCGCATTTTCATTTGCATTGACCACTTTAACCCTTTCGGCCATAAAGGCATCTGGTTTGTCATACAATTGAACCCCTTATCTTATCTGTGGTCTCTCTGCCTTAAGGCAGCGCTGATCGATGAAGAAACGTTACTCTGACTCATTTTACCATTCAATAATAACTAAATAACGGATACAACATTAAAAATTACATTTTCTAAAGTATATACATGATGATACTTAACACTAACTGAATTAAAACTAAGTTAAATAAAAAACAAATAAGGCCCTAGAGGCATTGTAGAGCATTTTCCTTAAAACGTGTACCCAATTACCGTGAGTTGTTAAATAAAAGTTAACTCCAAGTCAGTTTTGCAACACTACACGAGGATGCTGGCGGCATTTCGTCGCCGATTTTGCAATGCTGATGCGTTGCGCGAGAAATATTTATTTATTTATTTACGGTGAACCAACATCTTTCAAATTATATCTTTCAAATCATCATCATTATGTCATCATCGTTATGTCCAGTGGACATAGGCCTCCCCCAAAGAGTGACAAAGTGATCGGTCTTGCGCCAACCGCTATCCTTCGTGCATTAAATGATGAATTGAATTAGTACCTAACCAATTTTGTGGTTGCTTCGGCTGCAGCGATGTTCATAGTATTCAGCAAGTATTGCCATAATCCCCCTACTTCGTTCAAAAATCTTAATTTGATCCCTACATACGAGTATGTAGGTATGTAAAAGCCTCTCAACTTATGCTAAAAGAGGATGTTCTCTTTTAGGATAACTTTAGAGGAATTGGTAAGAACGTTACAAGGATCGATTTAACTTGCAGATACTTATATAATCAATAAATTGTAGGTTTTATCTGTAAAATTCGCATTGTAGCACTGACATTTACTATCTTTGAAGTGGCAGGTGATGAGCAGTGATCGTAACTTTTGTAGCATTTTTGGTGCAGCGTTGTTAACGGAATTGGTATAAAGAATTTCAATCCTAACGCTTAATTAGCGTTAATATTAACCTTAATTAACAAATTTGATTCATATTATCTATACCAATCCTTTAACAACATTACGCTGCACCAAAAATGCTACAAAAGTTACGATCACTGATGAGATATTTGGTTCATATTTAAACTCTAACTAAACTTGAATTTTGAGTAGGTAGCAGAGCAGTCCACCTCTTTGATCGGCCGTGTGGAACCCGCCAAATAATAACTTGTCTACTTTTTAACGAATTTACTGGAATGCACAGTAAAAATGCTTTACGGAACATGTGGATATATGGAGGAAAGTTATTCTTGTCGTAATTGTTAGATTATACTACGCAACTGGGCTAATAAAACTGAATAATGTATAAGGATCCTTTAATAAACGGTACCAGGTACCTGTAGATATCTTCCTTGTATATGTCAATGTCAATGGTATTAACTTACCTAAGTAATATAAAAAAGTCCTGACTGTGTTGGTCAAGTTTATGTGACCGTAAATTATGTGTTTCATTAATAAATAACTGATATAAACCAAAAGTAGAGTCGGTTTATTACAGTTTCTATTAGCTACATAATTGTACAGTCTTTGAAAACTTACAGAAAATCAGCATTTCATGAAACTTAAGTAAAATGTAGGAAGGAAACATCGCGAAGCGCGCGCTTTGCCTGCGCGTCTAGTCAGTCTTTCTCTCTCGCGCCACCACTGGACGCGCGAAATTGCCAACAGGCACGCGTGAAATTTCGAGAGTTACAATCTATAGTATGCCATGTAGTTACAAGCTTCTGGCATTGTTCTTTTACTTGTAACGTAAGTCCTTGCTTCTTGCCAAATTTCATGATTCAAGGTTGTCGTTCAACTGGCTTTCTGGATCAGTAATTAGCTACGCAACTTTGTGTCGTGCGTCAGATAACCACCATTCTCCGATTTTAACAATGTTTTCCTTTTCCAGTGGTTCTAAGACTAGTCCTGTGTGCCTTGGTCGCGGTTAGCGCCTCCGCTCTCTCAATCTCCTTGAGACAAGACCCGGAGACACTATGCGCGGGACAGGAGAACTTCCTGCGGATAGCCAGCATAGACAATTGTGTCGCGTATTACCAATGTTACGCCGGACGAGCGTATCTGATGGAGTGCCCGCATAAAGCCTGGTTCAACGAGGTCGAACAGGTACGTGTAGGTTTAGACAGCTTATGTACGATTCCCACCGAACGGGTAGGGCCGGCGCGCATTCTATTACATGCAAAGGAATTTGAACCGTCTGTACAGCAGTTACATTTCATATTTGAATGAATCATGCATCCACTGCCAGGCGGCAGCTACCGACGCGGTCGGTGGGGATTGTAATCAAATATGAATTGTACCTGCTGTATAGACGGTTCAAATTACTTGGTATGTAATAGAATGCGCGCTGGCCCGACCCGTTTGGTGGGAAACGTACATTATGATCAGGGAAAATAAATTACCCGCGCCTCCCTCCGCTCTCTCAGTGTCAGTACCTATCCTTAAGACAAGACCCTGAGCCGGAGACATTTTGCGCGGGACATAAGATAATTCCTGTTTAATTGCAGGTTAAGAGAGGCGACTTCACTCGTCCATAATTAGACAGATCTGTACGTCTAGCACAACTTGCTGACCAGCCGCTTGTCGCGCGACTGAGCGTCCCCTGTCACACTCGCACCGTGCAAATTAGAAAGAGGAGGGTAGATCCTTCTCGACTCGCGTCGCGGCGCGGCGTCAGTTGTGCTAGCCCCCCTGATGGATGGATATAATGAGACAACTATGTAGAATGTGACAATCAGGCATTAACGGGGTCTACTATTCCAGTATTTCAATCATTCATATCACAATATCATTAAAATAGTATTTTTCACAATCGTGTTATAATAGAGAGCTTTTTAGTCGAGTACCGTGTTTAGGCCACGAAGCTTGCTGAGTGGCCTAAGTAAGGTACGAGATTAAAAAGCTTGATTATGACACTATTGTGAACAATACTTTTTCTACGAGTCAACTGAACTAATTAAACAAACTTGGTATCTATTGAAAACGAAGTGCAACCAACGACTTTTTCATTTTTGTGCGTTGATGTCTATTTACCTTTTGACTTTCTCATGACGGCGTCCTATTGGTCAAATGCATTATAGTTCAGTAAAGGCGCCACGTGATTGGTCAATTTCATTTTAGTTGTGTCAACAGTTATGAAATGTTGAGTTGGGACCTCCATAGTAAAAAGTACGTGATTTAAGTTTGGTGTACGAAGTGTTAATTCAAACATTAAGGTCGACGAGTATAAAAATATATATTTAGGAGAGAACACAGAAACATACATGAAAAGGCTATAAACAGGTTTAGATAAGATAACTAAGTTCATATGTTTCCGTAAACGTTTCTCACGAAGAACATAGAAAAATACAACTACTTTCAAGTTTTTTTTTTTTATTAATTGTTCATACAATTGAACTGCTTTATCGCTAATCGAATAAATAAAGCATTACTCGTACATAGTCTCGTTCCAATGGAAAGAATGGAAAATAATGGAATGGATTGGATGTTGGAATGGTTGAGTGTTTTTTTCCAATGATTTAAAATTTGGAATCCTTTTCCTTCATCTTAAACTTAACTTTCCATCAGGTTAGACGAAGGTCAAACGCAATCCCTGTTCGTCTTTTCATCTTTATCGCCTTTCCAGGTGTGCGATTGGACCGACCCTCCTGCAGGTTGTCGGGCTGACCCAGAATCCGAGCCCGAGCCAGAACCCGAGCCCGAGCCAGAACCCGAACCAGAGCCAGAACCCGAACCCGAGCCAGTACCCGAGCCAGAACCCCAACCAGAGCCAGAACCCGAACCCGAGCCCGAACCCGAGGCAGAACCCGAGGCAAAACCCGAGGCAGAACCCGAGGCAGAACCGGAGGCTGAACCCGAGACAGAACCCGAAGCAGAACCGGAACAAGGAAGTCAGCAAGAATCTGAAGATTTAGTAGAAGAACCTGAGGTTGAAAATAATGATGAGTCAGAGTCCGAAGAAGGCTCCGGAGAAGACGGGGAAGCGGATGTTGTCATCAAATTCTTGAAATCGAGATTACAGGAAGACGACACCGTTGGGGAAGAGCTGCTTGAAAAGCTAGAAGATCTGATCAGCAGCGGTCATCGTCATGGTCATCATCATCATCATCACCACAACCACGACCATCACAACGATGAACACGATCATGATCACGAACAGGATCATGACCACGATCACGAGCACGACCATGACGATGAAGTCCATGATCATGAACATATCCATGAATATAAATTCCAAGAAGAACTTGACGAAGAGCAAGATGTAGGAAGGCTACAAGAGGAGGTTGACATTGAAGAACTAGTTGACTTGCTGCGTATGCAAGAAGAAGTCGAGGGTGACGCTGATAATGACGATGAACAGCACCACCATCACCACCATGGTCACGACCTGGACCATCACCACGGTCACGACCACGAAGAAATTCTAAAGAGGCAAGAAGAATTAGTGGTCGGGGTTGAAGATGAGCTGGTTATGAAGAGGCAAGAAGAGGCCGAAGATGAGGCTGAAGATGAGGAGGATGTGATGAGGCAAGGGGTCGATGATGATGCTGAAGATGAGGAGTTCCGAAAAAGGCAAGAAGAGGTAGAGGATGAAGACGAGGCTGTGAAGCGGCAAGAGGAGGTCGACGAAGAGGCTGGAGGTGAAGAGGTTAGAAAGAGACAAGACGAGGCAGAGGATGAGGATGACGATGGTGAGGTCCAAAAACGGCACGAAGAGGTAGAGGATGAGGATGAAGATGTGGCTGTGAAGAGGCAAGAAGAGATCAAGGAAGAGGCTGAGGATGAGGAGGTTAGAAAGAGGCAAGATGAGGCAGAGGAAGAGGCTGAAGATGAGGAGGTTAGAAAGAGGCACGAAGAGGTTGATGATGAGGCTGAAGATGAGGAGGTTAGAATGAGGCACGAAGAGGTCGATGATGAGGCTGAAGATGAAGAGGTTCGAAAAAGGCACGAAGAGGTCGATGATGAGGCTGAAGATGAAGAGGTTCGAAAGAGGCACGAAGAGATCGATGATGAGGCTGAAGATGAAGAGGTTCGAAAGAGGCACGAAGAGGGCGATGATGAGGCTGAAGATGAAGGGGTTCGAAAGAGGCACGAAGAGGTCGATGATGAGGCTGAAGATGAAGAGGTACGAAAGAGGCACGAAGAGGTCGATGATGAGGGTGAAGACGAGGAGGTGCGAAAGAGGCACGAAGAGGTCGATGATGAGGGTGAAGATGAGGAAGTGCGAAAGAGGCACGAAGAGGTCGAGGATGAGGCTGAAGAAGAAAATCTAAGGAAGAAGCGATCTCTCGTGCATGAAGAGTCCGATGATGACGAAGAGTGGCAGAGGGCTGAACAGGCAGCAAACAACATCGAAAGCGACGATGAGGAGGAAATCCAAGAAATCCAGAGGTTCCAAGAAGAAATAGAAGAAGAAGACGATTCTGAGGAGTCGGAGGAAGGCTATTTCCAACGCTTCAGATTTTTCTAATATGCTGGCAAATTCAAACGCACTCCCCTTAGGAATGTCCGTTTGAAATTCCTTAGTTTTATTTAAGTAGTAATTTATTTATTTTAATACTATTTATTTAAATAAGTTGGTGTATAATAACGATCACTTTGTGCAATTTTGTAAACATATTACTGTGAGTATATGTGAAAGAAAACACGACTTCATCTTTTATTTTAATGACTGCCTGCGCTGCTTTGCTTGCTTATTGCAAAGAACGCTGCTTAACCCGTGGGTAAAAAATAGCCTATAACTATCCAGAAAGTTGATTCTAAGGCACTTGTCCCACCGCTGTCGAGTAAGCGAGTGTTACTACGTGCTACTCGCTCAAGCGAGTAGGAATTACTATGAGAGTACTCGCTACTCGCCGGCGGTGGGTCAAGTGCCTAAACGCGGGTGTATGTATTTTCGAAATTGGTTTATTGTTTCCGTAATTCCATTACCTACATACAAACACAACCAGACTTTTCTTCTTTATAATATTAGTATAGATATAAGCTACGGTGGCCTAGTGGTTCAGGCATGCGGCTGTCAAGCGGCGTTCGTGGGTTCGAATCCCGGCTCGTATCAATGAGTTTTTCGGAACATATTGTACGGAATATTTATCGTTAGCTTTTCGGTGAAGGGAAACATTGTGAGGAAACCGGTCTAATCCCAATAAGGTTTTTCCCTATGGGTTGGAAGGTCAGATGGCAATCGCTTTCGTAAAACTAGTACCTATGCCAAATCTTGGGATTACGTGTCAAAGCTGACCCTGGGCTCTTATTAGGCACAACCGGGAATAACGCTAAGAGGATAATAATATTAGTATAGATACTCACACACGTTGTACAACTAAATGCAATGTTCAATGGACCAGTCAGTCATTTTAATATTATGGCTTTTATATGCTTGGAGATTTTACCACCGTGGCCGGATTAGTCATTCTTCAATCCACGACGCTAAGGACCTCTAAATACAGGTGTTATGGCTGTCAAATTCACTATTGTGTATGTTCCATATTCACACTTTCATAGAAAAATGTTTTCGTAAGTATAAGGTGTGACGTGTAACTTTCGTACGTGACGAATCGCGTCTAAAAGGTCTCTCGCATCCTCTTGTTAACAATTTGTCAATAATTAGGGGTAGACTGACAAAAACACAGTATCAATTTTATCAATTTATTACACCATTATTATACAAAATAAATCTCAAATACAATAATAATATTATAAGTAACACAACCAAAGCAAAACATTAAACATTGGATTTGAGAGATACGTTCGTGTTACGGTAGGCCCGCAGAATCGGCCGTAAATGCATCCTAGGACATCATCGATGGCGACTGGTTCATCCAAATAGTAAATTAAGTTATGACTCGATCATAAGAGTTACTCTACTCATTGGCAGGAAACCGACTGCAACAGTACTGGCATATTTTCAGTCGAGATCCAGTAATATCACAAGCGCTCGCCGCTTTTTCACCATCAAAATACATTTACGAACGTAATAAAGCTAGATATAAAAAATAAACTTCTAAAATTGTACACAACATAGCAACAGCGTTAAAATTAAAGTACAAATCGTTCAGACAAAATTTAGTCAAATTCGTTTTCATTACGCGCTTTTTGGCAACACAAAGTCATTACTAAGTCAATGTTGGTCGTCGAGTATACGTCAGTTCACTACAAGCTAAGCCAAGAGCACGTTAATAAAGGGGGAACATTATAAGATTAGTAATATTAAAACGGTTTACAATGGTCCACCTAACAGCACGGTATAAAAGAGCTAATGAGTAGGTTAGATATGTGATGTATTAAAATATAAGTCTGCGACCGAGGAGACGCCATATATCAACAACAATTCGCTCGTACGGTAGCGAGATACGGTATACGAGTTAATATCACAATGTGGCCAGGTGACGCCTCCACTGCCGCAGCCGTTGTAAGCCTACCCTAAAGCGTATAATAGTAGTAGAAATACGTTGTATACCTAGCGATTTATAACCGATAACATACTTGACCAGATACAACGCGTCGCGCCCGCAGCTCTGAGGCGGTACCACGAACTTCCAATATCGTCATCTCTATCGAGTACTCCTGTGCGATAAGAAAGGAGATACTTGGTATTAAAACTTCGTGGTCTTAGCCCTGTTTCAGACCGTCCGAGCTCTCTTTGGCAAAACGCACTGACACAACGCTAACTTATCGATAAATATCACCGCTAACAATTCATCCTTGTCCTCGTCGGTAAATCGTAACAATAATTAAGGAATCCAATTAAAAATACTGTTTAAATTACAAATTCATGATACAAAAAGTGAATATTGCGGTTATATAATTCATAAAACGAAACAAAATTTAAAAAATAAATATGGAATAAAACAATTATTTACAGGTAAAAAGAGGCCAAAACTAACAGCCGCTATACAATTCCGACATACAAATCCGTGTTTCAGAGTCTAAGCTACGGTCTACGGCGGTTACATCAAAATATCACGAGACAGAATACATAGTTATCATTCCGTTAGTATAAAATTACGACACTCGGGTTTACTACATACTTAAAGCGTGCCTTTACGATTATTGTATCAAATCCTTCAACGATATTGTTCGGTACGAGTATAAAAAGTACGAAATAACTGTGGTTGTACAAAATTACTAGTCTACTGGTTGGTACCCGGCTGTGCTTCCGGGTCCCGGATGCGGTCCGGTCCGGATCCGGGGTCCGGACGGCATCAGCCGGCTCGCGCGCCGCCGGGTCAAAACAGACCGACGTCCTTCTTGAGGTTGGTCTGCTTCCAGGCTGGCAGCACCGAGAACTCCTCTTTGGTCATGCCGAAAGTCTCCTGCAATGATAACAAAAACATTATTATTTTATCAGAGTATAAAAATATCACCAAAGCAAGAAGTGAGGGAAACATACGTTTTGTCTAAAGTCGCCGTCAATGGAATTTGCTAAATATGTAAACAAACCGCCAGAGTGAAAGACGATTTCAATATGAGTTTGTTTACAAACTATAGAAAATTCTATTGACGGCCACTTTAGGTTGTATGCTGCTTTTGCTTCAAAACAGATATCTTGGGCGCGGGGCGTCATGCGTTGCTATGAGCGGGGTGTCTCATGTAGGTATGGGGCACACGCTACGCGCCCGTTACTCGCAAACGCATGACACACCTCGTTCGTATTGCCTTATTAAGGTTATTTGACCTCCGGAGCCCCAGCGTTCTATTGAAAGAACCAAACATGGCCACTGAAGTCAAATTTTAAAGTGGCAGTGCTAGGTTCAAATCGTTTTTGTATTTATAGGGTCTAAGGAGGATTGAGTTTTGAAAAGAAGAATAACACTTCAAGTAAAAGTTTAAAAGTTTCACACATTTTGTATTAATTGCCTTAAGAGTGAGGCGTCGTAAGCACACAGGAACCGATCATCGGCTATTCTCTGTGAAGACACAGCATTACAATTAGTTTGGTTACCCATTACTACGTTGGGTATTCATGTTGGTTGGATCTCTGGTGTTACTTGCGTAGCTGAAGTTGTTTCCTGTTACGTGCCTGCAAAATGCATGTAGCTAATTCGAGACTCATGTGTAACCATACTATATTCCTCCCGGTATTGTTACTTTGTTACTAAGTAATATAATAAAGGAAGTCTGTGACATTGTTGCTTTGTAATCTCCGGAAGCAAATATCCCTTTAAAAAATGCTTTCACCTATGTCTAGGATGGACTTTCTGGATGGACAATTGGACATAGGCTTTAGTTCTTTGCAACACACAATATGGATATATATTTTAGTATTCTCCTATGAAACAGGTAAACGTTTGTGATGAAAAGACTCTTAATTTCACCAAAATCTACAAGAAACCGTAACAGAATTTAAATCTTATATTAAATGGAATAAAAGTAATTTTAATACATTTCGTTGCGCGTGGTTTTGTTCATAATCCCGACACAACTTTATCAATACACTTTCGTCTTTCACTACCACCGTTCATAACTAACTAGTCTAACTATTAAGTGAGAACAGCTATATACATCATAAGCCAGCCACTGGCCTGCATAGGTTTACTAGGCAGAAAATATGAAGAAATTGATCATTTTACTTTAATTCAACATAAAATTATTACTTAAAACTCTCGCACTTTGTACACACATTTAAAAGATTACTTTACACGGGTTTAATGCGACATTTATTTGAGACCACCGCCAATGAAACCCGTGTCGGAACGTCATAAACAAAGGTACACTCCGTGAGCTTTTATCTATGCCAAAATCAAATATCACCCTAACCCGAATACTATATGGATGAGGACCAAATTCTTGGCCAGTAGTTAGCCTAATTAATTGATAGTAGTTAAAACGTTCCGTACCCATATTCCAAAAGCTCATTGACTGGATATAAATATCGCATTACAACAGTTTATCATCTGCACGGAGCACAAGACGGCGCGCTACCTGACCCGCGGCGAGATAGAGCATCAGTCTCTTTCCAATTAGAATACTTAGAAAGAGACGGATGAAAAATGACCAAATTATTGGCCAGTTTAACGCAATTAAATTTTCTATGAAAGTTTTTTCACAACGGAACTATGTTAATTCCATCAGTGTGTGGCTAACTACCGACGTATTTGGTCCTAATCCTTATCCCGCCGCGAGACGGCTCGCGCACCGCCTTGTGCTAGCCGTGCTGTGCTATGTTTTTCTAAAACATGCAACGAAATATTGACGTTGTGTTCTTTGTAATGGGCTTCGAATTGTCACGTTGAAAATTGAAACGTTTCGGGAGGAGCGAGACGAGAGATCCGTAATGGCATTTCATACAAAATTTGAGGCTTAGCAAAATGGTGTCTTTTAATTTCCATTTCACAATTTGTGGCACAGAATCACGGCGTCTAGCCATGAAAATTAAAGTTTGATTTCTGGAGTTTATTTTATTTTATTTTATTGCATGTTTGAGAAAAGCACTATACATACCTCGACCTGAAAAGGTTGTCAGCCCCATAACTATCCGACGTCGCTACGCTCGGCCGTCTATATGTACTCGGCCGGCAACCCCTTACTTCCCCCGGCCTCGGTAGTAAAATGCACTATTACTACATTTTCATGGCTGAACGCCGTAATCCTGTGCCACAAATTAAAAAAGACCACCTTGCCGGCCTAGGCCACCAATTTCGTATGAAATGCCATTGCGGGTCTCTCGTCTCACTGTGCCCGAAACGTGACACTTCGAAGCCCATTATGAAGCACACAACGTCAATATTTCATTGCATGTTTGAGAAATGTACTATAAAGGTCATAGCTCACTAGAGCCACCTGTCGCCCACTCCTCACCGCCTCGCCTCGAGCGGTTACGTATTCTTTATATGGATTTGTACGGACATGCGCTGACTACATCAACTCCGTAGTTAGTACATTTACGAGGCGAGGCGGTGAGGAGCGGGCGACGGGTGGCTCTAGTGAGCCTTACCTTTAGTCCAAAATGCACAAGTATTCCGGCACCGTACGTACCAGGAAGTCAGGAGTAGCGAGGTGCCTCTCCAGATGGTGCGGGTCGACGTGGTCGGGCAGCGGGCGGCGCTGCAGCGCGGGCAGCGGCAGCTCGGCGGCGCTGGACGCGAGCCGCGACAGCTCGCCCGCGCCGCGCAGCGCCTCGCCCGCCTTGTATCCGTGCTGTGCGTGCCGAATGGTACAGTGTAGGGAAGCGGGTGTGGTACACCTTATATTTATATCTACAGTTTTTAAGCCGTGGCTCTTTGCCCCATGCGCTATAATCCTATACTGTCTACAATGTGATCCCATAACAATAGTACATTACGTGCCTAGGGCGGTGAATATTGCCCCAGATCACAGGTGTTTGTGACCCGAACCGAAGGTAAAGGCCATAAATATGTACATCGGAATATTTACCGTTAGCTTTTCGTTGAAAGAAAACATCGTGAGGAAACCAGTCTAATCCCGATAAGGTCTGGTTTTCCTCTGGGTTGGAAGGTCAGATGGCAGTCGCTTTCGTAAAACTAGTGCCTATGCCAAATCTTGGGATTAGGTGTCAAAGCGGACCCTGGGTTCCTTTAGGGGCACTAACGGGAATAACGCTAGGAGAATTATGATATATTGTATCTGAAATCCCAGAACCATCAGTTTCGTAGAGATAATAACCAACTAGGCTAAAGTCATCGTCAGAATTATGATATATATCATCTGATTTTTTTTTGTCATTGTAATGCTTTATGAAACTACAATTTGTAGGATTTTTTCTTACTACAGATTCTCTATTGACATCATCCTATAAATCTTTTCACAGCAATTACCTCTTTGCCACTTTCATTCCGCGCAACTCCCGCAACCTTCACCACACCACCAAAGTTCAATGTAAACTAGACAAACATGTAAACAAACAAAACTAGGGCTCTGTACCTTTTAAAGCCTTTGTTCAAGATTCGAGCCAGATAGAATCTATTGGCATTATATACGCCTGTACTAACAGTATATTCATCAAATAAATTGTAGTTACATCAAAGTTGTCAAATACTTCAATAGTTATAAAAGTATTAGAACATATTTGACTGGTGGCTGCTATTTAATTATAAGACGACATGAATGTATACAGACATGCCGCATGTGCTAGCAACATAACCGCAGTACTTGTTTACATGTCTGACCACATATCACACCAAACATCCTTAAACATTCACCAAACACTAACGCGATACCGGCGTTCCCAATTGAAACGACATAATGCAGACGGGTCCAGGTAATGTACGGCCCAACAATCCGCACCCCCGTCTCATTCTCTCTTTATGCATGTGTTATAGGAGAGCGCATTAATAGGTCTTACACTAGCTGGACCCAGTCATATTTGGAGGTCCACCCTCCGCCAGCATCGCACCCGTGTGTAGCGATGTGTTTATTCTACCGCCACCCTTTACAAGCATCATACCCCAGGAAAATTACGTTTTTCAAACATTAATTTATAACAGCGTTTTTTTGTTTGTTTAATTTTCAAATGTTATTCTAAGATGCCTTATCCAAGAATCCACCAAAATTTCCATCGGGAAGTATATATATAAAAATTAATGACACATCCATTATGTTTTTTGTGTGATTTACTTATTATTCTTGAAGAGCTCCTGTAAATTAACCAAAACAAAAATTAAAATATCTATTAATATTTTTCCTCTTTTTCAGGAATTGGTTAAATATCGATTTTTTTGATGTCTAACATTTTGGTGGATTTTGAGTCTACGTAATTACTAAAATGATAATACGTCAGTTACACACAAAAAAGCTGCTGTTATAAATTGTTTCCAAATTTCCATTTTTTCCATAGTAATGTAAATAAAGTGTTTGGGCAGCTTACCGCGATGTTGGCCTCGGCGGCCTCGTCGTGGTCGGCCCAGGTGTCGAACAGGTCGGTGAAGGCTTGCGGCTCGAGGCCGGCCGCCACCACCTGCACGCCGGGCCGCTCGCGCTCGCCGGGCGCGCCGCGCGCCGCCCAGTAGCCCGCCGCCGAGCGCAGCGCCGCCGCGCGCAGCGCCTGCCAGCGCCCCGCGAACGCGCCCACACCTGCCGACAACATACCTGTACTGTACCGGTCATAACATAACTCACTATATATTATATACACCAGGGCTCGCCAAACTTTTTGACTCAAGGGCCACATTGTACTTAAGGGGCTCCCATACGCCAATGACTTTCGATCTGAATCCCTTAGTTTTCCAATGTTTTTTCTAGCTTATTATATTAACAACAACGGCTTTAACCCCTGGTATGGCAAAGAGGCGCGAGAGCATTACTCTCAATCTGTCATGGCGATTGCGAGTATTACGAGTAAAGAGACAAGGTCCATGTAAACCGAAATTTTAGCAATAAATCATATGAAACACAAAAATCTGGCGATTAGTATTGAAAGCCAGGTAACTAATTAATGTTTTTTATACTCGTCGACCTTAATGTTTGAATTAAGACTTCGTACACCAAACTTAAATCACACACTTTTTACTATGGAGCTCCCAACTCAACATTTCATAACTGTTGAGACAACTAAAATGAAATTGACCAATCACGTGGCGCCTTTACTGAACTATAATGTATTTGACCAATAGGACGCCGTCATGAGAAAGTCAAAAGGTAAATAGACATCAACGCACAAAAAAGAAAAAGCTGTTGGTTGCACTTCGTTTTCAATAGATACCAAGTTTGTTTAATTAGTTCAGTTGACTCGTAGAAAAAGTATTGTATACAATAGTTATATAATTAGCTTTTTAAGTCTCGTACCTTAATTAGGCCACTCAGCAAGCTTCGTGGCCTAAACGTGGTACTCGATTGAAAAAGCATACATTATATAACGATTGCATAAAATACTATTAAACTATACTTTATAAGTGAATAATGTGATAATAATATTCCACAGACAATTGATCACGAGTTACGAGTACAAAATGTACCTGCCATATGAATTTACAGATATTTTCAATAAAGACATATTTCAATGATTCAATTTTATTAAAAGTAGTAGGTGAACCACACAGGAAGTCACTAATATAAATAAAAGTAGCAAGTCCAGAATAGTAGAAACCTAATTTCCAATTTAAAAATTTAAAATGAGATTAATAATGTTCGTCGTTGACACTGTCTTGAGACTGAACTTTTGCTGACTCTCAACATGTAATTACTTGTTTTGAGATGTTGAAAAGCACTAATTTACGTAACTAGTATATCCTTCTTCACATAAAAATTGTTTACACTGCTAAATCGTTTATAATCGTTTATTGAAAAAGACACATTTTGTTACAATACATTGTTGGATGTTTTTAAACAGTTAAATAACTGGATCTGGAACCAATTTATCTAACCCTCACTTCATTTTACTTTTATGAACATATGTGATGTCTGTGCTCCACTAAAATAATGTTGCCAAAAACTAAAATAAACTTTCTTTCGTTTTTATGACTCACAACACTCGTTTTTATACAAAATATTTAGACAAAACTGTAAAGTAAGTTTCCAAGTCTACAATAAATGTGTGCGTGAATCGCAACTTTCTCTCGTCTGCCTTGTCACATATCTATGCTAGACCAAATCACCTTCACATGTCTTGGCACATATCTGTGCCAGTGCAAAACACCTTCATCTGTCTTGGCACATATCTATGCCAGTGCAAAACACCTACATCTGTCTTGGCACATATCTGTGCCAGTGCACAGATATGTTCACGTATGTGTGCGTGTATGTGAATACTGTTTCAATACTGGTGTCGTAAAATACGTTATTTTACCAAAATAATTACAAGTATTGTTGGGTCCGTAATTGTACCGTGAAAGTGCGGAAAACTGATAGTTCTCCAATTTTGTATATTACGTCAGAAGAAGCGTTAAACAAAATAGCATGAGAAATATTCTGTCTATGTTATTTGTCGATTCTGTCTGCCTTGTTTGCCTTGTTACATTTACAGCATTATCACTGCAATTAATTCGTTACTATAGCGAGATCAAAACTGTTAAACACAACTACTACTTTGTATTTACATGCGTTGAGTATTTATTTTTTTATGATATTTTTCCGTACATTTTGCGACTACGTTTCATATTTGAAATAAACTCATCATTAAGCGTGCTTATTTTACACAAAAAAATATATATTTCAATAATTAAATACTATGTCACTTAACTTATACTATCAAAACGCTCGTGGACTTCGGACTAAAACTAGCGTATTTTTACGTAATTTACTAAAATTTAACTATGACCTTGTATGCATCTCAGAAACTTGGCTTATTCCGGGAATTTATGACTCAGAATTATTTGATCAGCGCTACAATGTATACAGGACAGACCGTGACTGCGAGAGAATGGGAGTGACGCGAGGGGGTGGCACGCTGATAGCGGCCCGCCGCGACCTACGGGCGGACGCGCATTGCGCGCGGCCCGTGGTGGCGCTGCCAGACGCTGATATTACTTGCTTAGATATTTCTATCAAATCGGGGTCCTCCGCGAAAAAAATAAGATTATTCACACGCTACTTTCCTCAAGGTAGAGACCAAAAAGATTCGCAAATGTTATTTTTTGAGTTTTTGTCAGATCTATACGCTGATTTCCCCGATGACATTTTTTTAATTTTGGGAGACTTTAACATCCCTGATGCCGTGTGGTACCCTAACCGTGGTTCTAGAAACCTTAAATTAGATAATCCTAATTTAAATTTTCTTACTTCGCAACTCTCCGCATTCTTAAATTTTTCTAATTGGCAACAATTTAATCACATCCCTAATGGAAATGGGAGGCATCTTGACTTAGTGCTTTCTAATCGTATTTGTGAGGTGGATAGCGCGGATGCTCTAGTCCCAATCGATGCTCATCACCCAGTCTTTTGTGTAAAGATTGATACTGGATCGAATGAGTGTTTCCTAAAACCGGCCCCTCGGGTTATTCGTCGCTTTTTTGCTGCCGATTATAATAAAATTAACGCGAAGCTGAGGGAAATTCATTGGGAGTCGCAGTTGAACATAAATAATAATGATATTGAAACCGCAGTAAATCACTTTTATGTTACATTAAACCATATAATAGAAGAATTTGTTCCATCCAAAACTGTCACTAACAAAAATAATTTTCCGTCTTGGTATTCCCACAATCTGATCTCTTTAATAAAAAAAAAACAAAAGAAACAAAAAATGGAAAATATATGGTAGGTCATGTGATTACGACGCCTTTTCTAGTTTACGATCCAAAATTAAAAAGTTAGAAATATCTTGTTATAACTTATTTATTTCTAGAACGGAAGACAACATAAAAAATAATTCTAAATCATTTTGGTCGTATATAAAATCAAAAAAAAATGTTAGTGGCATTCCTGATTCACTCTATTTGGACACTGCTACGGCTTATGATGGTCTTGGCGCGGCTAATTTATTTAATACATTTTTCCATTCTGTATTTGAGCCACTTGCTTCTGCCGCAGCTAACATCAGTCGCTCAAATGCATGCATAATTAATAATGTTCAAATTGATGAACCTTTAGTCGAAAAATATCTAAAAGCTCTAAAAGAATCGAAAGGAAGTGGTCCTGACGGAATTCATCCTGTGTTTTTAAAACGCTGCAGTACTTCTCTTTCGGCCCCAGTATGTTTACTTTTCAAATTATCTCTTAAATCTGGAACTTTACCAAAAATCTGGAAACAATCCATTGTTGTACCTATATTTAAAAGTGGGGATAAACATAATATAAAGAATTATAGAGGTATTTCTAAATTATCAGTACTTCCTAAATTACTAGAAAAAATAATATATGATACGCTATATCCGACAGTGAGACCTCTGTTAATGACACAGCAACACGGCTTCGTTAATAGTCGATCAACTGAGTCCAATCTGTGTGAGTTCGTTGACTATGTCCTTAGCGCAATGGATGGGAATTATCAGGTGGATGCTGTCTACACTGATTATTCAAAAGCCTTTGACAAAATTTCACACTCTGTCCTATTAAAAAAAACTAGAACACTTAGGAATACATGGTGATTTATTGCGCTGGTTAACATCTTACCTGCGGGATCGAACCCAAGCGGTTACTATTAAAGGGTACACTTCTAGCTTTGTTCCCATTACGTCTGGAGTACCCCAAGGCTCGCACTTGGGACCTTTGTTGTTTAACATGTATATCAACGATGTCATGGATTGCTTTTTGCATTCCAAAGTGTTATTATACGCCGACGACACTAAAATTTTTACATTGGTGAAGTCTGAAGTCGACTCTTTATTTGCAAGACGATTTAAATAGGTTAAATAGCTACTGTTTATCTAACAAACTCTATTTGAACGTAAATAAATGCTCGGTTATCACATTTACGAGAAAAACTCATCCTTTAAAATTTATATATAAAATTGGAAATCAGGTACTGAGTAGAGTTTCTGAGATAAGAGATTTAGGTGTTCATTTGGACCATGAGCTTCAACTAGTACCACACGTTGAAAAAGTAACAGCGAAAGCTTATAAAATGCTCGGTTTTATTTTTAGACAAAGTAAGGACTTTAAAAATCCCAAAACTTTGCTGCTTTTGTATAATGCATATGTACGTTCGCACCTTGAATATGCATTCACTGTGTGGAGCCCTCACTTTGCAGTTCACATCAATTCACAAGAAAATATTCAAAAAAAATTCCTCAATCGTTTATCATACAAATTTAAATCTTTTGTACCCGTACATATTGAATCCCTCCAAATGAGAAGAGAAAAAAGAGATGTCCTTTTTCTGTATAAAATTATAAATAATAATATTGACTCCGAAGTTCTGATGAGCAAAATTTTATTCAGATGTCCCAGTCCCCCGATCTATTTTCCACGCCTTTCAGTCGTAAAAAGTACGTAAACAATAAGTTCTTGGTTAGGGCATGCAAATCATATAACAATAAATACTCGCACATTGACCTATTTCATAAAAACTTTAACAGTTTTGCTTCTGCAATCAAAAAGTTAGTAATTAATAATTAATGCGTTAAATGTATTTAATGTTAAATTTAAATTTCATGTTGAATAGGCATTTGTTCAATCGAATGGCATGTTTTTTTTGTAGTTGTTACAATCATCATACTTTTACAAATATATCTTCTCAAACTTAAACTTAAGCATGTTAGACTATTGTTAGAATTAATTTAGTTTTGATCAATCTATTCCAAATTCAATTGCTATTGTAATATTTAAATTGTTATCTTGTATACTTTTTTTTCTTGTTCGATCACTTTCAGAGCAAAAGAACTGTATTACTCATAAGTGGAAACTGTTTTGGCCTGTGAGTCAACTTTATGATATTATTATTTTTGTATTATTAGGTGCTGTATGTTTCCAATAAAAAAAAAAAAAATAATAATAATAGAATCACTTCTCAATTATAACAGCAAATTTGCATTGCCAATAACATTTCCCACTCAATGATATAAATTACTTCGAACATAACTTAACACAAAAGATAGGAAACGTAACGAAAATGAAGTTTATTATAACGGTTACTTACGAGAGAAGTTTTATTCGTCGAAATATTTGAAAACTGTAGTTATTTTACACATAATACTGGAACTAGTAGCATCTGCATTTAATAAATAACAATAGAATATAGTCTTTACTTAACTTTTTCTTCTTTTTTCACTCTGCAGACGTTCTAATTGTACCGATGTCTTTGCACTGTTCGTCGGTTACGTGAGCGAAATTGAATGCTATCGAATGAAGTAATGGCGCTAAGAATTTAGTGAGTGAATGTTGTCTATGGCTCACACATTCATTCTAATTTGATTTTACCAACTTTAAACCTTTTATTTGCATGATATACAGTTGAAATTAGGATAAAATTTACTAAGGTTACTTGGTCACAGATCTGTGACAGGACAGGTATAGAGGGTATCACAGATATGTGACAAGAAATACCAGGGGTTAAGCAATATAGTATCCCATACTACTTCAAATTTCATTGTTTTCAAGATATTTGACATCAAAGTTGAACAATTTCTGTTACTTTTGTGTTAATTAGTTTAAAATGAAAACCTTAGACACGTTTTTAGAGACGTCATAAACAAACGCACATATGTACATTTCGTATATGTTAGATCTTTCTCGTCAATAGACATACGAAATAAGTGTTTTCTAATAAATAATGTTTAAAAAATCATACAAAATTAAGTATTCATTTCTTTCAAAATCCAGTAGACAAAAATGGAGATAAAAGATTGAAGAACCTATCGCCGTTTGACTTATAATTCTATCTATAGTGTAAAAGCAGGAGATAAGATTCAAATCTTGTCAAAAATCGATGAAAAACGGATAACTCCTTTGTTTAAATTCGTGCGGGCCAAGACTTTGGATTCATGGCTGGCAAAATGAGTGAAACCAGTGAAGGTACTAACCGGTGTTCCGCTCCGCGGGCTCCAGCTCGCCATCCTCGCCGCGCGGCCACCAGCCCTGCCACAGTGTATGGATGAGTGAAACCAGTGAAGGTACTAACCGGTGTTCCGCTCCGCGGGCTCCAGCTCGCCATCCTCGCCGCGCGGCCACCAGCCCTGCCACAGTGTATGGATGAGTGAAACCAGTGAAGGTACTAACCGGTGTTCCGCTCCGCGGGCTTCAGCTCGCCATCCTCGCCGCGCGGCCACCAGCCCTGCCACAGTGTATGGATGAGTGAAGCCAGTGAAGGTACTAACCGGTGTTCCGCTCCGCGGGCTTCAGCTCGCCATCCTCGCCGCGCGGCCACCAGCCCTGCCACAGTGTATGGATGAGTGAAACCAGTGAAGGTACTAACCGGTGTTCCGCTCCGCGGGCTCCAGCTCGCCATCCTCGCCGCGCGGCAACCAGCCCTGCCACAGTGTATGGATGAGTGAAACCAGTGAAGGTACTAACCGGTGTTCCGCTCCGCGGGCTCCAGCTCGCCATCCTCGCCGCGCGGCCACCAGCCCTGCCACAGTGTATGGATGAGTGAAACCAGTGAAGGTACTAACCGGTGTTCCGCTCCGCGGGCTCCAGCTCGCCATCCTCGCCGCGCGGCCACCAGCCCTGCCACAGTGTATGGATGAGTGAAACCAGTGAAGGTACTAACCGGTGTTCCGCTCCGCGGGCTCCAGCTCGCCATCCTCGCCGCGCGGCCACCAGCCCTGCCACAGTGTATGGATGAGTGAAACTAGTGAAGGTACTAACCGGTGTTCCGCTCCGCGGGCTCCAGCTCGCCATCCTCGCCGCGCGGCCACCAGCCCTGCCACAGTGTATGGATGAGTGAAACCAGTGAAGGTACTAACCGGTGTTCCGCTCCGCGGGCTCCAGCTCGCCATCCTCGCCGCGCGGCCACCAGCCCTGCCACAGTGTATGGATGAGTGAAACCAGTGAAGGTACTAACCGGTGTTCCGCTCCGCGGGCTCCAGCTCGCCATCCTCGCCGCGCGGCCACCAGCCCTGCCACAGTGTATGGATGAGTGAAACCAGTGAAGGTACTAACCGGTGTTCCGCTCCGCGGGCTCCAGCTCGCCATCCTCGCCGCGCGGCCACCAGCCCTGCCACAGTGTATGGATGAGTGAAACCAGTGAAGGTACTAACCGGTGTTCCGCTCCGCGGGCTCCAGCTCGCCATCCTCGCCGCGCGGCCACCAGCCCTGCCACAGTGTATGGATGAGTGAAACTAGTGAAGGTACTAACCGGTGTTCCGCTCCGCGGGCTCCAGCTCGCCATCCTCGCCGCGCGGCCACCAGCCCTGCCACAGTGTATGGATGAGTGAAACCAGTGAAGGTACTAACCGGTGTTCCGCTCCGCGGGCTCCAGCTCGCCATCCTCGCCGCGCGGCCACCAGCCCTGCCACAGTGTATGGATGAGTGAAACCAGTGAAGGTACTAACCGGTGTTCCGCTCCGCGGGCTCCAGCTCGCCATCCTCGCCGCGCGGCCACCAGCCCTGCCACAGTGTATGGATGAGTGAAACCAGTGAAGGTACTAACCGGTGTTCCGCTCCGCGGGCTCCAGCTCGCCATCCTCGCCGCGCGGCCACCAGCCCTGCCACAGTGTATGGATGAGTGAAACCAGTGAAGGTACTAACCGGTGTTCCGCTCCGCGGGCTCCAGCTCGCCATCCTCGCCGCGCGGCCACCAGCCCTGCCACAGTGTATGGATGAGTGAAACCAGTGAAGGTACTAACCGGTGTTCCGCTCCGCGGGCTCCAGCTCGCCATCCTCGCCGCGCGGCCACCAGCCCTGCCACAGTGTATGGATGAGTGAAACTAGTGAAGGTACTAACCGGTGTTCCGCTCCGCGGGCTCCAGCTCGCCATCCTCGCCGCGCGGCCACCAGCCCTGCCACAGTGTATGGATGAGTGAAACTAGTGAAGGTACTAACCGGTGTTCCGCTCCGCGGGCTCCAGCCCGCCATCCTCGCCGCGCGGCCACCAGCCCTGCCACAGTGTATGGATGAGTGAAACTAGTGAAGGTACTAACCGGTGTTCCGCTCCGCGGGCTCCTGCTCGCCATCTTCGCCGCGCGGCCACCAGCCCTGCCACAGTGTATGGATGAGTGAAACTAGTGAAGGTACTAACCGGTGTTCCGCTCCGCGGGCTCCAGCTCGCCATCCTCGCCGCGCGGCCACCAGCCCTGCCACAGTGTATGGATGAGTGAAACTAGTGAAGGTACTAACCGGTGTTCCGCTCCGCGGGCTCCAGCTCGCCATTCTCGCCGCGCGGCCACCAGCCCTGCCACAGTGTATGGATGAGTGAAACTAGTGAAGGTACTAACCGGTGTTCCGCTCCGCGGGCTTCAGCTCGCCATCCTCGCCGCGCGGCCACCAGCCCTGCCACAGTGTATGGATGAGTGAAACTAGTGAAGGTACTAACCGGTGTTCCGCTCCGCGGGCTCCAGCTCGCCATCCTCGCCGCGCGGCCACCAGCCCTGCCACAGTGTATGGATGAGTGAAACCAGTGAAGGTACTAACCGGTGTTCCGCTCCGCGGGCTCCAGCTCGCCATCCTCGCCGCGCGGCCACCAGCCCTGCCACAGTGTATGGATGAGTGAAACTAGTGAAGGTACTAACCGGTGTTCCGCTCCGCGGGCTCCAGCTCGCCATCCTCGCCGCGCGGCCACCAGCCCTGCCACAGTGTATGGATGAGTGAAACTAGTGAAGGTACTAACCGGTGTTCCGCTCCGCGGGCTCCAGCTCGCCATCCTCGCCGCGCGGCCACCAGCCCTGCCACAGTGTATGGATGAGTGAAACTAGTGAAGGTACTAACCGGTGTTCCGCTCCGCGGGCTCCAGCTCGCCATGCTCGCCGCGCGGCCACCAGCCCTGCCACAGCCACACGGACTTTCCGTCGTCCAGAAGGAAAAGAGCTGAAGACAAACAAACAATTTTAGTTTCGATTCCCACCATAAATGTTCTGTTGGACTAACAGAAATATTGTTGCAGTTGATTGAAAAGGGGCAAAGAAAAGACTCTCGTCTCTTCTTTGGTTGATTCAAACCTTCTGTAATGTTGGCTTTCCACCGACGAAGCAGGAAACATTATACTACAAATTTAAGTTGAATTCATTAAAATTAGAATTTAAAAAAAGTTTAACAGCTTTCTATAGGAGAACAGTTACCGGCGCCATTGTAACATTGATCGGTATGTATTAATCGTAAGTTTGTGCAACCCGTCCTTAGTGTACTAACGCAAGAGAACACAGTCATTTCCCTACACTCAGGACGACCGTTCCGCCAATATATTTGAACGTAGTAGTAAATACTTCTTCAACATTCAGTGCGAAAGATTTCGTAGCATTACGCGGGGAACTCCAGCTACGAGCAGTGTTTCCGACACTGAATGTGTTAAAACTAGCTTCCGCCCGCGACTTCTTCTGCGTGGACACGGGACATAAACTATCCAATATTTTAATCCAGGTTATAAACTATCTACGTGCAAGATTTCATCCAAATCGGTTGAACCGTTAAAGGGTGATTGAGTAAGAAACATCCAAATATCTAAACATCCAAAATTTTCCACGTTATCCACGCTAATCGGGACTTCGCCGGACGCTATCGCGTAACGCTCGCTTCGCTCGCTCGGCTCGTGCGCTTTAGGGTCGCAGTTCATCTAACAACCTAACCGTTTTTTTCTCCCCTGGGGGATCAAGCTAGAGGATTCTAGTGGACCACAGCAAATTTTCGCATTTATAATATTAGTAGGATACAGTACCTGGTTGCGAAGCCGAATACAGCTCCCTTTGTTCGAAAGGGAAGGGTGTGACGAGCCGTTCGTGCCGCAGCGGCGAAAGGACCTCGTGCGCCTCGAACTGCCCGCTTAGATCCGTGAAATGGAACAGCCTCGCCGTGCCCGACCCGCCCGCCTCCCCGCCAGTCAGCACAGAGTTGTAGTACTGCTTATTCGCTACACCCAACGCTTCCAACACTTCCTTGGGCTCCTCGCTCTCTTTAACCTCCGTTATAATCACGTTGGACACGTTCGAGCCGAATAGGTAACTCGATTTGCGAGCGATGAGCTTGTTAGCAAGTTCTATAGCTATGTTCTTTGTGTGCTTGAGGCTGCGCGAGCCGTGCCAGATGTATAGGCAGCCTTTTTCAGTGTCGACGAGAAGCAAGGAGCCCCGGCTGCGGAGCTGGCGGACTGAGCAAGGGACTTGGAGGAGGTAGGCCTCGTTGGACAAGTTCCCTCGCGTTACGAAGAGCTTGAATCTGTTTTTGTCCGTATTCTTCTTTCCTTGGTGGATTACCAAGTTGCCTTGGAAGAGATTGAGGAAAGCCGGAGGCTCGGTGCCTTGCGCTACCCTTACTTGAGGTCCCTTTTCTTTGTCTAGTTCAACCGTCAACAGTGCGGCGGCTCCTTTCTCGTTAGACGAGGCGTCCTTGCCCTGCCAGCAGAAATAGGCGCATCGGTCTCTGCCAGTAACGGCATGTTTCGATGGCTTCCCGTTCAGTTCCCGTCCTGAAACGGTAATCTGGTACTCCCATCTAATAATATAGCTGTCCCCGGAAAAGAACTCGCCGATAGCAGCCTGGCTTTCCACCTTCTGGAAGTCGTATTCCTGGATAAGCCATTTGGAGACCGACTTGGTTTTTATTTCATAGTGTCTCATGTTTTCCTTATCGTAATACTGCGTGCCGCGGCCAACGTGGGATCCTTCTAAAATGAGATCTGGATCCTGATACTCGTTCGACCACATTTCTTCGGCGTCGCAGGGAGTGATTTCTGTGCTATTCGATTTCATTTCTTGCGGTTTGACTTGTATAACCCTGGTGTAATCGGGCCAATCGAGGAATTTCTCCTTGAAGAGGATAGTTTCCATATGTTGGGTAACTTTGGACATTATGGCCCATTCTGGTCTGACTTTGGATGTTTTTTCTGGCGCAGCCTTCTCTTCCCTAGCACCTTGATATGTCGCAGCATTTAAAGGGTTGATATGGCATTCTTCATAATTGTATCCTTCGTCGAAAAGTTCTTGGGCAAGTTGTGCGGCGCGGCGCCTGCTTTCGAGGGGTACATTTTTCCCGTACCAGATGTACATTTCAGAGCCGAAATCGAACACGATTGTCTTCGATTGGTTCAGCATGGCGATTTTCGGCATCTGACCCCAGTATTCCTTGATAGGTATGAGTTCGTCGTCCATGACATCGTAGCACATGTTAGTTTGTACGATGCAGGATTCAAAGATCTCATCTTCGTCGGGATGTCCGGTTTCGACGGGTTTGTAGTCCTCGATGCCGTCAGTGACGCCGAGGAGCGACCAGAACTGGTTCCAGTGCTTGTTGGAGTAGTTCTTCGTTTGCTCGTCTATCTTTATGATGCCGGTGGAGTTTTTGCAGCCTAGATCTTTGGTGTTTTGGATGTGCTGAGCGATGTCAGTACTGCGATTCCTGAAAAAAAATGTGCAATTGTATTTATCTATTATAGCAAGCATAGTAATTTGTTCTGTAAAATTGCTCAAAGCGTTTCCCAGACCCACGGGCCACCATAAATTGACAAAAGTAAAAACAAGAGACTGTGAGTACTGCTTAATCCCGGTCACGGAAAAGTGAGAAGTTTGGATATTGTTTTTTTTATACAACGACGGTGGCAAACAAGCCTGATGGTAAGCGGACACCGCAGCCTATAGACGCATGCAACTCCAAAGGAGTAACATGGACGTTGCCAACCCTTGATATGTTTGAGGATACGCCGTGTTGACAGCTGAAGGAACAAGTTCCCTCGCTCTCAACACAAAGCATCCTCGGGAGCTCTGGCGACCTTGCTCACCTCCAGGAACACAACACTACTACAGAGCGACTAGTAGTGTTATTGTGGCTGTGGTCTTCTGCAAGGAAACTTCCCTAGTTGGGCTGCTCCACATTCGAGCGGGATGACATTTCGCTGTGCCTTACCTCACTTAAAATCAAATCATTGAATCATTTGCCTCCGTAGCCCGCGCACTATAACCGTCACGTTACCGTGGCGATCAAGGTATTAAAAAAAGATCATCTCTTCCGATTTTTGGACAAGCAAAAGCGACTTTAGTCGGAGCAGACTATAAGGTAGTTTTTGCTTGCGTTTCTTTGGTATAGAAAAAGTTACCTCTCTATGACGTTAGCGTAATGGCCGATGTAGAGAAACAGCTGGTCGGGCGTGATGAGGACGAAGCAGTCGCCGCGGTTAAGGTTCGTGTGCACGGGCTCCACCAGACGAGTCTGGAACAACATTGGAAAGGGTGCTGAATAACTGAATATGGACGGCATATTGACGGCCTGCTTGGTAGTGACCCTGCCTAGTGCCTACGAAGCAAGAGGTCCTGGGCTTGAATCCCGGTAAGGGCATTTATTTGTGTGATGAGCACGAATATTTATTCGCGAGTCATGGATGTTTTCTATTGTATTTAAGTACTAATTTATCTATATTAATATGTTTACCGTCGTTTAGTACCCATAGTACAAGCTTTGCTTAGTTTGGGCTTACAGCCCTAAACATGGGCATGTCCACAAGAAAGTATCGAATCTTTGGGGACTATCTTATATTACACAAATCGACCTAATCCCAAACTAAGCAAAGCCTGTACTATGGGGATTAGGTGCCGACGTTCATACTTATCTAAAATAAATACTTAATACACATAGAAAACATCAATGATAAAGGAACCAATACTCCCGTTCATCACACAAATAAATACCCTTACCGGTATTCGAATCCAGGACCTTCAGCTTGGTAGGCGCCGTTAAACTATTCGTCATTATATACAGTCAGCATCATATAGTTATTAGCAACCTGAGTAACCAAATATTTCGTAACACACCCTTATTCTTACAGTAATAAAGACGTGAACCGAAATATTTGTCTACCTTGGCTGGTAGTAACTATGTATATGAGGATGTCTGTACTAGTATAGTGTACCTGCACTCGCCGGCGGCCCTTGACGAGCAGCAGCATGACAGACTTGGTGCCCTGGCTGGGGACGACGGTGGCGGACGCGCTGCGCAGCGCCACGCTCGCGAAGTCCTCCTTGTACTAGTATAGTGTACCTGCACTCGCCGGCGGCCCTTGACGTGCAGCAGCATGACAGACTTGGTGCCCTGGCTGGGGACGACGGTGGCGGACGCGCTGCGCAGCGCCACGCTCGCGAAGTCCTCCTTGTACTAGTATAGTGTACCTGCACTCGCCGGCGGCCCTTGACGTGCAGCAGCATGACAGACTTGGTGCCCTGGCTGGGGACGACGGTGGCGGACGCGCTGCGCAGCGCCACGCTCGCGAAGTCCTCCTTGTACTAGTATAGTGTACCTGCACTCGCCGGCGGCCCTTGACGTGCAGCAGCATGACAGACTTGGTGCCCTGGCTGGGGACGACGGTGGCGGACGCGCTGCGCAGCGCCACGCTCGCGAAGTCCTCCTTGTACTAGTATAGTGTACCTGCACTCGCCGGCGGCCCTTGACGTGCAGCAGCATGACAGACTTGGTGCCCTGGCTGGGGACGACGGTGGCGGACGCGCTGCGCAGCGCCACGCTCGCGAAGTCCTCCTTGTACTAGTATAGTGTACCTGCACTCGCCGGCGGCCCTTGACGTGCAGCAGCATGACAGACTTGGTGCCCTGGCTGGGGACGACGGTGGCGGACGCGCTGCGCAGCGCCACGCTCGCGAAGTCCTCCTTGTACTAGTATAGTGTACCTGCACTCGCCGGCGGCCCTTGACGTGCAGCAGCATGACAGACTTGGTGCCCTGGCTGGGGACGACGGTGGCGGACGCGCTGCGCAGCGCCACGCTCGCGAAGTCCTCCTTGTACTAGTATAGTGTACCTGCACTCGCCGGCGGCCCTTGACGTGCAGCAGCATGACAGACTTGGTGCCCTGGCTGGGGACGACGGTGGCGGACGCGCTGCGCAGCGCCACGCTCGCGAAGTCCTCCTTGTACTAGTATAGTGTACCTGCACTCGCCGGCGGCCCTTGACGTGCAGCAGCATGACAGACTTGGTGCCCTGGCTGGGGACGACGGTGGCGGACGCGCTGCGCAGCGCCACGCTCGCGAAGTCCTCCTTGTACTAGTATAGTGTACCTGCACTCGCCGGCGGCCCTTGACGTGCAGCAGCATGACAGACTTGGTGCCCTGGCTGGGGACGACGGTGGCGGACGCGCTGCGCAGCGCCACGCTCGCGAAGTCCTCCTTGTACTAGTATAGTGTACCTGCACTCGCCGGCGGCCCTTGACGTGCAGCAGCATGACAGACTTGGTGCCCTGGCTGGGGACGACGGTGGCGGACGCGCTGCGCAGCGCCACGCTCGCGAAGTCCTCCTTGTACTAGTATAGTGTACCTGCACTCGCCGGCGGCCCTTGACGTGCAGCAGCATGACAGACTTGGTGCCCTGGCTGGGGACGACGGTGGCGGACGCGCTGCGCAGCGCCACGCTCGCGAAGTCCTCCTTGTACTAGTATAGTGTACCTGCACTCGCCGGCGGCCCTTGACGTGCAGCAGCATGACAGACTTGGTGCCCTGGCTGGGGACGACGGTGGCGGACGCGCTGCGCAGCGCCACGCTCGCGAAGTCCTCCTTGTACTAGTATAGTGTACCTGCACTCGCCGGCGGCCCTTGACGTGCAGCAGCATGACAGACTTGGTGCCCTGGCTGGGGACGACGGTGGCGGACGCGCTGCGCAGCGCCACGCTCGCGAAGTCCTCCTTGTACTAGTATAGTGTACCTGCACTCGCCGGCGGCCCTTGACGTGCAGCAGCATGACAGACTTGGTGCCCTGGCTGGGGACGACGGTGGCGGACGCGCTGCGCAGCGCCACGCTCGCGAAGTCCTCCTTCGTGGCCAGCGCCGCCAGCGCCTCAGCCGCCAGGCCGCAGTTCGCCGTTGCTGCAAGAATATAATACAAATGAAATGAATTTAATGCCAGCCGAAATAACACCAAATCACAATTTCGGTCTCAATTGGAGAATATATAAACTAAAAATAACACGTACGTAAAGAAGATTGGTAGTGCTGCTATAGTGGCCGCAAGTGGACATTAAGGTCCGACTGAGAGCTCTTTTATTGCCTCGCCTACCTGATTTTCGACAGAGACCGAGACCGAGAATGACTAAAATTAGAAAAAAAAAAACGTTTTTTCTAAGAAACTGTTATACTTACTAAAAACATATATATACACATACACATTATCATTATCACAGTATTCATGCCATTTCGCAGCAAAATTTATATAACTCGGCAGTCAACTAAAATCACGTTAAGAGTCACAACAACTCAAAAACCGACCAGTCCGAACTCATTTCATGGACTCGGTCGGTTTTGGCCGAGAACCGAGACCGAGATCTCGGCTCGAATTTTGGCCGAGAATACCGAGACAGAGACCGAGATCTCGGTCGGACCTTAGTGGACACCACACCACTCAGCATAAGCTCTGACATTAAACAATGCCACAGTGCTGGTTTTCCGTGGACAAGTTTTATTCTATTTGTTTCTTACTTAGAGTGTCGGTTATTCTATTAGTTTTTTACGTAGACTCTATCGGTTATACAGTGCTGGGCAAATGCCTTTCCCCAAGTGTCATGACTCCCGTCATCAATCTACCGGTTTGTTGCCATAGCATCTAAATAATCCCGCCATTTCTAGGCGTGCCCCGTCAGTGCCGCCCTGTGGTTATGCAGCGTTTTACGAAGGAGTGACTATATCACAACACTAGCCATAGATCACCTGTCACCTGCCTCGATACTGCAGTTGCATCGATGCAAAAAGTCGACGTGTGTACTGAATCGCAGTTGTATCACCGGAAAAAGTCGACGTGTGTACTGAATCGCAGTTGTATCACTGCAAAAAGTCGACGTGTGTACTGAATCGCAGTTGTATAACTGCAAAAAGTCGACGTGTGTACTGAATCGCAGTTGTATCACTGCAAAAAGTCGACGTGTGTACTGAATCGCACTTGTATCACTGCAAAAAGTCGACGTGTGTACTGAATCGCAGTTGTATCACTGCAAAAAGTCGACGTGTGTACTGAGTCGCAGTTGTATCACTGCAAAAAGTCGACGTGTGTACTGAATCGCAGTTGTATAACTGCAAAAAGTCGACGTGTGTACTGAATCGCAGTTGTATCACTGCAAAAAGTCGACGTGTGTACTGAATCGCACTTGTATCACTGCAAAAAGTCGACGTGTGTACTGAATCGCAGTTGTATCGCTGCAAAAAGTCGACGTGTGTACTGAATCGCAGTTGTATCACCGGAAAAAGTCGACGTGTGTACTGAATCGCAGTTGTATCACTGCAAAAAGTCGACGTGTGTACTGAATCGCAGTTGTATTACTGCAAAAAGTCGACGTGTGTACTGAATCGCAGTTGTATCACTGCAAAAAGTCGACGTGTGTACTGAATCGCAGTTGTATCGCTGCAAAAAGTCGACGTGTGTACTGAATCGCAGTTGTATCACTGCAAAAAGTCGACGTGTGTACTGAATCGCAGTTGTATCACTGCAAAAAGTCGACGTGTGTACTGAATCGCAGTTGTATCACTGCAAAAAGTCGACGTGTGTACTGAATCGCAGTTGTATCACTGCAAAAAGTCGACGTGTGTACTGAATCGCAGTTGTATCACTGCAAAAAGTCGACGTGTGTACTGAATCGCAGTTGTATCACTGCAAAAAGTCGACGTGTGTACTGAATCGCAGTTGTATCGCTGCAAAAAGTCGACGTGTGTACTGAATCGCAGTTGTATCGCTGCAAAAAGTCGACGTGTGTACTGAATCGCAGTTGTATCACCGGAAAAAGTCGACGTGTGTACTGAATCGCAGTTGTATCACTGCAAAAAGTCGACGTGTGTAATGAATCGCAGTTGTATCACTGCAAAAAGTCGACGTGTGTACTGAATCGCAGTTGTATCACCGGAAAAAGTCGACGTGTGTACTGAATCGCAGTAGTATCACTGCAAAAAGTCGACGTGTGTACTGAATCGCAGTTGTATCGCTGCAAAAAGTCGACGTGTGTAACCGCTCTTATCTAATAATAATTACATGGTTCAACTCAAGTATTAAATATCACTACGGGCGACATGTTTCGTACTCTTCGGGAGTTTTTCTTCAGAATGATTGCTTCTCACCGCACGCAACGAACGCTCATATCTACTTTAGACACGCGGCAACTTTATGCAGTAATGCAAAAATTCCACCCTAAACATGACAGTGTCTGCACACATTTTTTAGTCACATTTTTGCATTTTTTGGTGGAACAATTTTTCGCGCTTCATACAGTACATCAGAAGCTTGAACGCACGATTTTTTAAATTTTTGTCAAGATTAGGGTTAATGGATAAATATAAAATTAAGATAGACGGAAGGAGAGGCAGGGGAAGACCAAGACGTGCGTCTATGGACCAAGCTAAAGAGAAAGTTAATTTAATGAATCAAGAGCTCAAAACAGTGGCAGAGAGAACAGAGTGGTGATTACTCCACCGACAACAGCCCGGCTCTTTAGTTTATGATGGTATGTATGGTCTTATGCCCGTGACTCCGTCCACGTGGAACTCGTTTATATCGCAGCTCCATACAAACTTTTACCCCCCCATTTCCCCTTCAACTATCTCCACTTAAAAAATCATGTCAATTCGTCGCTCCGTTTTGCCGTGAAAGACGGACGGACAAACAAACAACCACACGCATACACTTTCCCATTTATAATATTAGTATGGAAGTATGGATTGCTTACCTTTCTCCTTAATGAGTTGGTCTCGGATGTTAGTAGAGGGCGGGGGTGAGTATTCCTCCCTAAGGTCGGTGCGGGCGGCCAAAGCCTTCAACGGATTTCTGGAGGCGACGTGACGGCGTTCTCGCTTCGCTCGCCGAGCCCAATCGTTGGCCAGCCTGTCAAAATAAACATGTTATTGGAAACAGGGAATTCGGATGCATGTTTACCTAAAAGCTTTTGTTCAGTTGTATGGTAGCGGGCACACGCCACCTATATGCATGTTTACGCATTAATATTTGAATAATTTGGAGTATTTTCCTACATCGATCTAATAAATGTTCATCTTGTTTAATATCACTCAAATTTATGTTAACAAGATTACTGGATGTTTGGCAAACGTTGTACTGCCAGCTGGTATTGAAAAGGTTTGCCGTTTAACCTTGAGCACATTGGTTTGACAGAGACACAATCTGTGACTGTATTGTATGGGTATTTAATTTTTATTGCGATAAATACATTTTCGTATGTATGCTGTATGTATGTTATTTCTGTGGCAAGATCGGTTTGATTTCGATGAACGGTTTTCTAATCGTTTAAAAATATAATCCCCATTCCATCTACGTAACGGGATTATGTTTTCAGAGTTATCAAATTATCATTTTCAAGCCGATAAAAAATTAAATAAAAAATGAAAAAAAATATACCATCTGGTAGGCCCCGACGAGATTCGAACTCGTGATCTCCTGTTTACTAGACAGGCGCTTTAACCAACTAAGCCACGGCGCCACACAGCAACTGCGCGAAATTGTTGGCAACTAGCCCAGGCACTCGGCGCGTACATGTGGATAGCGGATACATAGTTGAAACGCTTTTCAAGCCAATAAAATATAAAATAAAAAAAATGCAAAAAGATACACCAACTGGTAGGCCCCGACGAGATTCGAACTCGTGATCTCCTGTTTACTAGACAGGCGCTTTAACCAACTAAGCCACGGCGCCACACAGCAACTGCGCGAAATTGTTGGCAACTAGCCCAGGCACTCGGCGCGTACATGTGGATAGCGGATACATAGTTGAAACGCTTTTCAAGCCAATAAAATATAAAATAAAAAAAATGCAAAAAGATACACCAACTGGTAGGCCCCGACGAGATTCGAACTCGTGATCTCCTGTTTACTAGACAGGCGCTTTAACCAACTAAGCCACGGCGCCACACAGCAACTGCGCGAAATTGTTGGCAAATAGCCCAGGCACTCGGCGCGGTACTCTAGCGGATACATTGTTGAAACGCTACTTTCAAACAATATGTTTGTTCGGGTTAATTACTTTCAATATAAAGAATATGCAAACATGAATAGACAGTTTTTTTTAAATAGTAATGTTTAAATGTGAGTATGTGTGATCACACGACTGAATGACACATATTGTGGTCGACTTGAAATACATTTTATAGCTGTTTTGGCAAGATTAGTCATAAAAACATGCGCGTTTTTCAGGAAATACTTGTCTTGTGTACTCATCCATCGTAAAGCAAAGTCGTGTTAGTTACACTATTTATAACTCGAAAACGGCTGGATCGATTTTCACGATTTTTAGTTTATTGGATTTTTCTTCGCTTCGAATAGCAGAATACCTATAAAAGCATGATATAATTGAAGAAAAAGAAAATACTAATTAATTTTTTCATATTTAGGGCAACTAGTTTCCTTCAGCCATAGGCAGGATAAGGAAAACGCCTGGAGAAGCTATTGGTCTTTAAAAGAATTACTCAAGGGTGACCTTCCTTTAACCCTGAAACGAAAACTCGTCGATATATGCATTCTGCCCGTCCTAACCTACGGTGCTCAAACATGGTCACTCACCGAGGCACAAAAGACCAGATTGAAGGTTTGCCAACGAGCAATGGAGCGTAGTATGCTGGGAGTCAAACGGATCGACCGGGTCCGAAACTCTACGCTGCGCTCAAAAACATGCATTGCTGACGTTGGGGCTAAGACCGCCAAGCTGAAATGGGAATGGGCGGGCCACGTCTGCCGCATGCATCCGCAAAGGTGGGCTAAACTAGCCACGCAGTGGGTGCCGCACGATGGAAGGCGGCGGCGTGGCAGGCCGAGACGGAGATGGCGGGATGACCTCGACGAATTTCGCAACGATTGGCAGGAGATTGCTCGGAATCGGGACGATTGGAAATCGAGAGGGGAGGCCTTTGCCCAGCAGTGGGACACACTATAGGCTAGGAAAAAAAAAAAAAAATTTTTTTCATAAATTTTGAATGGCGATACGAAGTTCGCGGGGTCAGCTAGTATACTTAAGGCGCCGTAGGTTCATGGGCTTCTCTCCCTCTCACTGAGCATAAGCGTGAGCGGGATGGAAGTGCGTGCTCGGAAGCGCGGAAATCATGTTTTCTAATATTTTTTTTGCCGTTTAAATAAATAAAAAAGTAAACACTGATTTCTCTCAAACATGATATTGTCGATTTTTAGAAGCCATTTTAATTTTTTTAAGCTTTTGTGCATAATTTGTAAGAAATATTTTAAGTGTATTTTAGACCCTTTTAGACCTATGTTCGTGATTTTTTTCTATCGAGCGAAAATTGCTTAATCATATTTCTAAACACTGATTTCCCTGCAGAAAAGCCTCAAGATTACTATTCGTATTTTTTTGAAACCATATTATTATAAACAGACGCATTATATTGTTTCAAAAACTCTGTTCGCTTAACTTCGCTGAACCTACGGCGCCTTAAGTAGATACTATAATTATAAGATCTTATGATTCAATATTCTCGGGGCGGTCGACGAATAAACTAGTACAGTTTCACTCGACAAGATAAATGCCTCACGGAAAGAATAATTGATACATAAACATATAAATAATAGGTGTTGATTTTCAGGAAAAAAGGAGCGTAGCGCGTTAGGTACATCATTATAGCTTACCTATTATTTTCAGAATTTGTATAGAGCACCTGACTCCCAGACTAACTTTAATGGGGACTTATAAAACTTACATCTCCCGCGAGCAGCTGTCAATGGCATCGAGGTCAACGTCCACTCCGTTGTCTTCAGGGCGTTCCTTCTCCATGACTGGAGTGAAGAAGGCCTGGAACGTCGCATCGTCGGCCCGCGGTACTCGCACTGAGCACCCGGACTGACTGTAATAGTGACTTATAAAACGTACATCTGCCGCGAGCTGCTGTCAATAGCATTAAGGTCAACGTCCACTCCGTTGTCTTCAGTGCGTTCCTTCTCCATGACTGGAGTGAAGAAGGCGTGGAACGTCTCATCGTCGGCCCGCGGTACTCGCACTGTGCACCCGGACTAACTGTAATAGTGACTTATAAAACGTACATCTGCCGCGAGCTGCTGTCAATAGCATTAAGGTCAACGTCCACTCCGTTGTCTTCAGTGCGTTCCTTCTCCATGACTGGAGTGAAGAAGGCGTGGAACGTCTCATCGTCGGCCCGCGGTACTCGCACTGAGCACCCGGACTGACTGTAATAGTGACTTATAAAACGTACATCTGCCGCGAGCTGCTGTCAATAGCATTAAGGTCAACGTCCACTCCGTTGTCTTCAGTGCGTTCCTTCTCCATGACTGGAGTGAAGAAGGCGTGGAACGTCGCATCGTCGGCCCACGGTACTCGCACTGTGCACCCGGACTAACTGTAATAGTGACTTATAAAACGTACATCTGCCGCGAGCTGCTGTTAATAGCATTAAGGTCAACGTCCACTCCGTTGTCTTCAGTGCGTTCCTTCTCCATGACTGAAGTGAAGAAGGCCTGGAACGTCTCATCGTCGGCCCACGGTACTCGCACTGTGCACCCGGACTAACTGTAATAGTGACTTATAAAACGTACATCTGCCGCGAGCTGCTGTCAATAGCATTAAAGTCAACGTCCACTCCGTTGTATTCAGTGCGTTCCTTCTCCATGACTGAAGTGAAGATCCTGGAACGTCTCATCGTCGGCCCATGGTACTCGCACTGTGCACCCGGACTAACTGTAATAGTGACTTATAAAACTTACATCTGCCGCGAGCTGCTGTCAATAGCATCAAGGTCCACGTCCACTCCGTTGTCTTCAGTGCGTTCCTTCTCCATGACTGGAGTGAAGAAGGCGTGGAACGTCTCATCGTCGGCCCGCGGTACTCGCACTGTGCACCCGGACTTCTCCGCGCCGGGGGATTCTTCTTCTGGATCATTAAAAATAAATATGATAAAATTTGCCGACGATTCGTAGGATGAGTAATAAAAATAAAGAGAGAAAAAAAGAAAGCAATAGCACAAAAATGTTGCGCACTTAATAAATAATCGATGATAATAGGGCAGATGCAATATTTTCAATTTTGCTTTCATTTGAAAGAATCGCATGTAGAAAGTAGTAAAAAAATTAAATATTATAATTTATATTTAAAAAATCCTGTTACAAACTGACAATTTAAACTTTTGCGCCTAAACGGATCTACAGTCCTTGTTACGTCACTCATGTGTGTCACTCGCCTTATTTGTTTGTCCGTGGATTGTCCCTAGATGTCATAGAGTTGCCAAGTTTTAACTTTTGACAGGAGTGGCGTCACCGACGCTGATTGTTGGATTAAAACACGTTCCATTTCACATTACTTCAAATCGTAATTATTGTTTGAAATTAGTATTAACTAAAGTAAAAACGTTGCAGTAACTAGGTATATTTTGTTTTTTCAACATTTTGGTCATAAAATAGTGATAGACATCATAGCTGCTATTTCCCTTTTCCGAAAACTAAGATATACATGTTTCCTGTATTACCCATTCCATTATCAATGATAGATGTCCTTGGGTACTGTGAGGTTAATATTTCTTAACCTAGGGAATATGTACCTACCTACCTACATCATGGTAACCTAAAGTTGGTTATAATTACTAGCAATTTAAAATACCTAAGATTGAGTCTTGTGTTGGCGTCGGCATACTCGTATTCCGACACATTTTAATACAATACTTACATTGCTTGTCACGGGAGTTCGAACCTCTTCGTTCGAATATCTATTAATGGACAACATTTCAAAATATGTAATGATGCCTAAATCGAAAACCATTTCGGTAATTATCTTATCTGAACGTAATAAAGTGGTTTCCCCAATTTTATTCTAACTCATTTCGGAGAAAATCACAAAAATCTGTAAAACGCGGTATACCCCGTGCGTGACGTCATTCCTACGTCTGTCAGTGAAAGATGTGGTCAGGTGCCATAGAGAGACATAATAATGACGTCATATTTTACTTACGACCTATTGGAATTCACTACTTTTAATTTTGATATTTTTGAATGAAAATAAACATTTAGGGAGAAATAAAAAAAAAACTATAAGTACCTTAAAATTTCATTTTCTATCGAACTAAATCATATATGGACCACTTAAAAAAATGAAATGTTGTCAATTAGTATTCACTCCGTACAATAGCTAATTAAATAGTATTTTCTCATTCTCTACTCACTCTCATCTAGCCGACTGCTGATGCTCTCGCTGACGCTGTGGCTGCGCTTGAAGGACTCCCGGTCAGGTTTCCTAGCCTCCTCCTTCGGCTTGTCAGGGCACACGACGGCGCAGGAGGCCGACCGGAGCGGACCCGACAAAAACCCGTTGGTGGGCGAGCCTTGCTTGCGAGATCTGGAAATAAATATAAGTACAAATACAGTCAAAAGAAACGAAAGTAGATAAATGTTTTTTATTCGTTTTCATACAAATCGTCAGCGTTTTCATAGTTCCGGAATACAACGGTTTCTTGAAACTGATCAGCGCTGTAGGTGATCCATCGTGAACTTAACTAATCGACTCTTTGAGAGCGGTCAATAGCATATATCGCGCGTGTATGTGTTTCGTGTCGTAAGTTATAGATATATTGGCAGACAGTTATTTGGCTAACTAACACAAATGAATAACAATGTTATTTTATATGATATGTTCGAACCTTAATAGAAGAAAGTAATAGAGAAAATAACGTGGTGATACCAAAATTTACTAATGGAAGACACAACTTCTGATATCATTCTTTTTGTGGTTAAATTATTCACTGTCGACAAAGGACTGTGGTTAAGTTTTCCTGGGAATAATATTGCAATGCCAAATGCATATACAGTGCCTTTACTTGAGTCAGATATGCGTCACTAAATATCATATGTTAGATATGTGATCTGAATCTATTTATGTTTTATGGTGGTTGATATTTTATCTCTGTTTGCTCTGGAAGGAACACTAAGTACTTATACGGCCTGATGAGTGCACGTGCAGCGTCCGTATAAACCATATGCAATTTATATGGACGGTTCGCTAGTAGCGGAGCGTGTAATCAAGCCGTCCACTTAGGGTGGATTGCACCGTCTATAATCGTAAGCGGCGTTCGTAAAAATCTGAATGTATGAAACGTTTGTAAAGTTTCTATGGAATGAGAGCTGTCGGCGTCATATTTAACGTTGATCGGTCCGTAATCGTAAGTACCCTGTTTTTGACTTTAAACTCTTTAAAGCAGTGGCTAAGGATGAGATAGTTACCTGAACTTGTTGGCTATAGGAATGCCCGGCGACGAAGGAGTGGCTGGCGCTGGGGTGGTGAAAGGCGGCGGTGTCAATGGCGGGGTGACGGTGACCTTGTCGCGCTCCAAGCGTCCCGCGACAGTGAAGAGGGACGCGTCGCTCTGCGGGACGCGTTTGCGCCATCCCTGGAAATAAAGGACTATCAGCACATAGCCGAGGATCTACTTAAACTATAGAAGAAACAATGTTTTTCAGATTTCGTACATACAATTATCAACGCATTGGCGTTCGAGAGAAACTAACTGTAGCCGCGCGTGCACACGTCTTTAAATCTGATGATGAGGTCGTGGGTTCGAACCCCAGCTTACCAGTGAATTTAAAAAAAAACTTACAATCATTTTAATATTATTATACATTTTTACTTCATATTTTTCAGTGGATGCCTGTGAGTGCAGCCTAGTGGTTCAGGCATGCGGCTGTCAAGCGGCGGTCGTGAGTTCGAATCCCGGCTCGTACCAATGAGTTTTTCGGAACTTATGTACGGAATATTTACCGTTAGCTTTTCGGTGAAGGAAAACATCGTGAGGAAACCGGTCTAATCCCAATAAGGTCTGGTTTTCCCCCTGGGTTGGAAGGTCAGATGGCAGTCGCTTTCGTAAAACTAGTGCCTATGCCAAATCTTGGGATTAGGTGTCAAAGCGGACCCCTGGCTCCTTAAGGGCCACAGCCGGGAATAACGCTAGGAGGAAGATGATTTTTCAGTGGATGAAAATATCATAAGGAAACAGGCAGGTCTAGCTTTCTCAGGGTTGGAAGGTCCGTTGGCAATATAGCTTTCGTAAAACAAGTGATTAGGCTAAATCGAAGCATTAGGTTCCAAAGACCCCAGGCTCCTTTAGGGTACAACGGGGAAAACCCTAGGATGATGATGAAACAGAAAAGGTTCCAGTTACAGTTAGGTTGACTAATGACTCAATTTATGATAAAGGTCATCACGTCTCGTTGGATTTGCGTTGGTTAGAATTGTAACGAGATCCCTAGTAAACTTGCATTCTGGTTGACAGAACATAATAGCCACATAACAACTTACACCATGGCGTTGGTAAACTTTAAGTAACATATTAAGTACATACACATTGTACAATTACTAAAATTAAATCATAAATGGGTAAGGACCAAATTCTTGACCAGCTTAACTCATTCAATTTCTATGAAAGTTTTCCGTTGCGACACGAAAATTAACCATACAATTATATGGTCAATATTTGTGTCACAACGGAACATTGTTCATTTCTTCAGTTTGTATGGCAAATTACTGACTAACCAATCTAACTACTGGCCAAGAATTTGGTCCTCACCCAGATATACCTAAAAGTAGTAACAATTGACAACATTTAATTTTTTTTAATGGACCATTTTATGGTTTAGTTCTATAAAAAATGAAATTTTAAGGTATACGTGTTTTTTTATTTCTCCCTAAATGTTTATTTTCATCCAAAAATATCAAAATTAAAAGTAGTGAATTCCAATAGGTCGTAAGTAAAATATGACGTCATTATTATGGCTCTCTATGGCACCTGTCCACATCTGTCACTCAACAGACGTAGGAATGATGTCACGCACGGGGTATACCGCGTTTTACAGATTTTAGTGATTGTCTCGGAAACGAGTAAGAATAAAAATGGGAAAATCACTTTATTACGTTCAAATAAGATTATTACCGAAATGGTTTTCGATTAAGGCATCATTACATATTTTGAAATGTTTTCAATTAAAAATTGTTTCCACAAAACTGTAAAAGAGCCCAGTTTATTAATTTGACTTTAATTTATTATTCCTTGTGTTTACTGTAATAAACTAAACTTATAATAATTAGCGATGATATAAAACACGTCATGCAAACAGACGGACCCACTTATGTTATATAAATTAATTTTAATGGCCGTTTTATGTACATACATTATTATAAACCAATATCATTAACCTGTTTACATGAAGATTATGTTATAAGCATGTTTAAAGTATATGAGTAATATATATTAAACTAGTGGATCTGCGAGCTGTAGAAATCGTGAGCCTGTCTTTAATTCGTATTTTTTGTTCGAACAAATAACTAGAATAAAATCGAATAAAGAACCTGCTACCAAAATTTCACGAGAATCCATTTATTTATAAACTAAGTAAAGGCATCCAACATGATAAATATAGGTAGGTAATATCCCACTTATATTATAAATGCCGAAGTTTGGGTGTTTGGATGTTTAGATGGTAGATGTTTGGATGTTAGTTACTCAATCACGCTTAAGGGGCTCCCATAATTGGCGTAAGGGATCGTACCTTCGATCTGAATCTCTTATTTTTCTTAGGTTTTTTGTAGCTTATTATGTTAACAACAAGGGCTTTAAGCAATATAGTAAATATCCCATATTTACTTCAAAGTTCATTGTTTTCGAGATATTTGGCATAAAAGTTGAACAATTTGAGGCCAAAAAACCGGTTTCTGGTCATAACTTTTGTGTTAATTGGTTTAAAATGAAAACCCTGGACCAGTCTTTAGGGACGTCACAGACGAATCCAAATATGTAGATTTCGTATGTGTTAGATCTTTCAATAGAGATATGAAATAAGTGTTATTTTAGACAATGTTTAAAAAAATCATACAAAATTAAGTATTCATTTGTTTCAAAATCCGGTGGACCAAGATGGAGATAAAAGATTGAAGAACCGATAACCGTTTGATTTATACTTCTATATGTAGTGCAAAAGTAGGAGATACGATTCAAAACTTGTCAAAAATCGATGGAAACCTCGGGTAGCCCCTTAAACGGCTCAACCATTCGGGTGAAATTTGGGACGAAGATACTTTATACTCTGGATTAAAATATAGGATAGTTTTTATCCCTGGTCCACGCAGACCAAGTCACGGGCGGAAGCAAGTAGCTAATATGTTACTCAGTAAGAATGATGGTTTTCCAGAATTATTAACGTCACCACTTGCCAGCAATGTAGCGAAAAGTCTAGCTGACAAAATTCCCCTATCAAATTAAGGATGATACTTAATTGGTGGATATTGGCACCAACTCCTCAGGCTCTGCAGTGCTGTCAGCTGGCTCTTATTTCGCTCAAATTACAATTGCGATCTAACAATGGCCATTTCCTGTACCCAGTGACTATCTTTACTTGTAAAACAACCAATCCGAGGGAAGGGTCAATAGTCTTGGGCCAAGTTGATAATCATCAAAGAGTTTTTTAATTATATGGAAACATCGAATATAAAAAAAACATATTTTTTATGTTAACATAATACCACCATACATTGCCAGTTATTAAGAGTCCGCAGCAAGCTCGGCCGAATTTCACCTTCCCATACAAACGGATTTCGTTTTTAAAACTACGTGTTGGATAGTGACGAAACTTTGCATATACAATGACATGAGGTATATCTATATCTGTAATTAGTTTATATGGTTCCAGTTTATAAAACAAACTAAATACAGCAATAACAAGTTTTGTATGAAAAACTTAAATTCGCTGTATGTTTTTTACTATGATGTCTGAAGCTACATAAACTAATTACAGACCTTGATATACCTCATGTCATTGTACATGCAAAGTTTCGTTACAATCCAACAGGTATTTTTAAAATGAGAGCGTAACTACATTTGTATGGAGAATCGAGCTTACTGCGGACTCTTAACTTGTTATGAAAACAAGTCGGTGGTCGCCGGAGCGTCTCAACAGCAAATTCGCGTACTAATTGAATTGGTGATACTCGCAGTGAATCACCGGTGGCACTTACTCACGCAACACTCTTTAATCCGCGTATCCATAATACTTCCGAGAAGTGTTGCAAGACGTCCCGGCTTCCAACTAACTGATCTTATGCTGCAGTCAGAAGCAAGCCAACTGAGACCCATTGTCAGTATTGTTACAACGCGATTCCATTCGCTGGAAGTGATTGGTCTGACGAGGATATGTCAGTCGAACGTGAGTGAAAAATTGTGAACTATTGGTAGTTCGTACTAGATTTTAAAGGTAAGCTCTATTCTCAGTCAAATATCAATCATACTGATGCGGCAACGTTCGATGATAATAATGATGATGGTTCTTAAATCAACTTCAACGTTGAAAGTCTTAATAAACGCTACAGTTGACCATATTGTGTGCCCATGGCCTTAGCTCTTCGCCGTCCATTTACCTTAGTTATGAATTAAGCGCGTGTGACACGGCACCAATGCCCTTTTATATGCAAAACCGGAAAACCTTTAAGATTTATTGACACAGCGTACAAATAACGTATTAATTACCATTTCCCTTGAACTTTCAGAATTGCCTTTTAAAGTGGTGTTTAAGGATATTATAATTAACACGTTGGAAATGCGTTGTTTCACATTGAAAAGTAGGACCGGCTAAGGTCGGGTAATAATTTAAACGGCATTCCTACTCAACGTCATTCTGCATTGAATCGAGTTGCATAATGTGGATTTGTAATTGAATTGGTGAATAAATCGCATAGGATTAACTAAGGAACTGGTAGAAACATGCCTTGTTTACCATTTAAGTTTAATCGTATAACAGATCGTTTAATCCACGAAGGCGCATTCTCTTCGCCTTTCTACATTTTGTCCATGGGGTCAAAACGAGTACATGCACAGAGTCAGAAGTGGGGCGGGAAGAGTTTCACGAAGGAAAGGCCCCACTCCTGCCTCTGTTTTTTTTTCGTTTCCTATAGCAAAATATACATTCCGATAATTTCAATAACAGTCACAGTTCAAAGGAGTAAAAAAAAAACAGCCAAGTGCGAGTCGGACTCGCGCACCGAGGGTACCATACAAATATTTACGGTTTTCGCAATCTTTCCTTTATCTGTGCTATAAGATGTTGCTTATGCTTCGTACCAAATTTCAATATTCTGAGTTCACGGGAAGTACCTTGTACGTTTACCATGAGTTTGACAATGACGGCTTACGCTAACGCATGTGCATCTCTATTGCACTTTGACAGTACGAGCGGGATGCACACATAGAAAACTCGATACTCGTTAGCGTAAGCCGTCATTGTCAAACTCATGGTAAGCGTACTGTAGGTTTTGATTCTCTTGAGAGTTTCGAAAATTTGCGGAAATTTGCGGCATAAACGGCTGTATCTTTTGATTGCGTTGACTTAGAAGTTTCATTTTCTCACAGCTCCAAGGGACAGTAGGCCTGAGTATTTGGTATAAATTTTAGCTTGATACCTCCACGCGTTCTTGAGAAGAAAAGGTCTTGACAGACGGACGGAGGGACGGACAACAAAGTGATCCTATAAGGGTTCCGTTTTTCCTTTTGAGGTACGGAACCCTAAAAAGTAATCTTCATGATCACCATCCTCCTAGAAGTATTCCAGGTCGTACTTAAAGAAGTCCGAGGTCCGCTTTGCCACCTAATCTCAAGATGATCTGTAGGCATTAGTTTTACGAGAGCGACTGCCATCTGACCTTCCAATTTAGAGGGAAAGTAGACCTTTATGATATCATATTGTAATTATTTACCTGAGCAGCAGTTTCGAGTTTGTTCCTCCTGTCAGCGAGAATGTTGTTCCCAAGCTCATTGTCATCAATCGGCACCTTCTTTTTCTCTTCTACTGCAGCGGTCAGAGAGTCCTAGAACAATTGAAAAAAAAATATGGTTAATAATTTCAACAAACAATATTCAGAAAAACCTATGTGGCTTATTTTTTTTATAAAGAAAAAGTGTTTACGGTACATATGGTGCTACTTTCCCGCACTAGTGCGGAAAAGAGCACTTTCCGTGCATATGTCAAAACTTTAAAGAGCCATATGTACAGTAAAACGTTGTACGATACACGTGCGAATAGGTAATTCGCAACTCGTGTCGATTTAAAACACCCCTTCGGTCGTGTTTTAATTTATAACCACTCGTTGCGAATTTCCTATTTTCGGCACTTGTATCGTAAATAACTATTCCCTGGCTTATTTAGTGATTAATTGAGGTGGGGTATGCTGCTTGAGAAACGGTATGATACTAATCTCTTTTTGCACGCAGATCGAACCGACTTTTTATACTAGTCGGCGAATGAGCGAACAATTTTTTCATATCTTTTATAAGCTGGCGAAGTTAGTTCAATTGTTTCATTAACTATGAACTCGAATTCTGTAAAAACCGGCCAAGTGCGAGTCGGACTCGCGCACGAAGGCTTCCGTTCATGTGATACAGCCTAGACACAAATGGACAGACAGACAGACAGACAGACGGACGGACGGACAGCGGAGTCTTAGTAATAGGGTTCCGTTTTTACTCTTTGGGTACGGAACCCTAAAAAGCAACAGCGGAAGTGAGAAGTAAACGGGAGTAAAAGATTGTTACGTCCGATATACTAGTCATCTGGCTGTGAAATCAGAATAAAATAGTGTGAATGATTACAATTAGACGAATTTCTTCCTAGCTAGGTAACGCGCTACACCTATTGTTACGTATGAGCACTAACATCTGATCCACATTCGCGATGTATTGTCACGCCATATTGCGTAAGGTGTTATATTATAACATAACGCATGTTCAAATGTAATATAATATCACCCAAGTCTTACAAGTCATATCAGTAAATGTAATAATGTACTGAATAAATCAATATATTCCTGTAATTACAGACGTTCCTAAAGAAACTTAAATCATATATGCTAATAACTAGTAAATTTCACACAGTGGATAATGGAGTCGTTTTATGATTAACTTCTTAAGATTTGAATAAATAAATTATTCATTTACCGAATTGTATGATTGGCGGCAGGTACAAACAGTATACTGTCCCGACTATTTAGGTGACATGTTTGTACGTATGTAATAAGTAAAAATAAATAATTTACGAAACAATGTTTACCTACATACTTGTGTTATTAGTAGTCCTGCGTTATCGTGGTATAAGTAGGCAATGCTCGCAAGATATTTTATAAGGAGTATTATGCAAACAAAATTAATCAATTAATCGTTATTCGTTTAATCAAAAAAATAGTTAGGCGACTCCATTTACCTCTGTGAAATTTGCCACCGAAACTCCGAACACTACCTACTAATAACTCAACAAAAAATAATAAAGAGCAAACAACTCGAGCAACCTTATAAACCGTGGATTTTGCAACCGGAAAGTAAACTCGTTAACAACTTTTATTTTATTAATTTTGCTAACTTCCTGCGTCCCTGGTAAAAATGAGTAAAAGTACCTTGAACAAAATTTGTTTAATGTCTTATTTAATAATATACGCGCCTCGTCGTTTTCGGCGGCCTCCACATCAAACTTCCTGAACACGGGTTTTAATCCACCATTCCTCGTTTTGTTCTTCAGTTCGCCTATAACTGACCCAAAATTAAGACCAGTAGGGAAGCCTGATTGTTTTTGTAGACGTTTCAGGAATGGCTTTTCTTCTGCCTTTATAACCTCGTCACACACATCTTGTTCGATAACCGAGTCATCCTTCAAATTGATGTCATTTAGGTGTTTTATTCTATCAGAAACTTTATCAATTGATTCTTGCAGCTGTAACGCCCTATCGCTTATCGATAGCGGCTTAACTGGTTTCAAATCTACAGGCGTTATTTTAAAATCGACTATTTGTGGTTCATGTTCGGTCTCCGATTTGTCTAACGACAGGTTTTGTATAATCGAGTGTATTTTGTCATCATTTAAAATAGTTTTCTCGAGGAACTCAGTCAATCGTTCCTTTGGCGGACTCTCACGCTTGAATATTCTATCATTAAGAATTTTTGCCTTTTGCTGTTTCAGCAATGTGCTTGGTGTAACTTTGTTTTCAGTATAAAAATTATCTGTGCGTGAAAATTGCAAAGGATCAAAGTCGTTATTGTTATCTTCTACATTTATTACTTTATCGACATTTTTCGTAGCGGATATTTCAGGTTGTTGAGTTTCAACTTCTGAAACTACACACTGGCTTGCTGGTTTGACATCTTGCTGTTTTTTTTCTGGTTTGACATCTTGTTCTTTTTTGGTTATTGTTGCACTGATGACATTGTCTTTGACGGCTTCCGAGATTTCAGGTGACTGTTTCGATACCAAAATTTTCCATATCAAGAATCCCAGCAAGCAAAATCCAAGCAACACTTCGTAAAACATTTTGAGCAATCCCACAAATCACATCACTGACTAGAATTGGTTTTAATGTGGCAACACCACAATTAACACACTATAAACACTTGTCGCGCTCCATTTGCAATAAAGTTCCAATGAAGCAATCAGTATTGTATATTCTATTGAGTATTAACTATTTTGCGGACCGCACCTAGCTTAGAATATGAATAAATCATTAGTTAAGTAATTGATAGACACAGTAATTGGCGAAATGGAAAACAATAACAAAGCGAGTGATGTTACAGCTGGTCAAACTCACACTGGTTGAACAAGTGCCTTATCACCTAGCGGCAGCCACGAGTGACTCACGCGCACCCTAGAACGCGTGTAAACACAACCACGGTAGCCGCAACCTCATGACACATCTCGGATGTATACACTCCGTGTTATAGGTGCGCCGAGATGGACCCAACCTTGACTGGGAAATGACGACGTATAAAAAGATGATATCAACCTTCAACTCCTACGAAGCTTAATCGGTTCGCAACCGATTATAAAAAGAACTTAATGTATCCATAAATATAAAACAAAGACTATCCTACAGCGCAATAATTTGGTTATTGATAGTCGCAACACGACGAATTGTAAGACGCGTGTGATAAATCTATTCAAGGATCAATAGTAAAACTGACATCAACAACGTATTAATGCTACTTTTATCTCAGACGAAGTGACACCTACTTAAAAGCAAACGAAGACGTAATTTACCTGTACTTTACTTGTACCTACTTAAGAGACGCTAACTGATTTAAGTTTCGACAGCTCGTTCATTATTTAACAGTGTTCCGTTTCCTTTTTCAGTAAACTCATTGTGATGTAACATAAACTGTCATCGAGTTTTTGTTGAACGTAATGTTAAAATGAAATATACATGAATAGTGGTTTTCCTCACATTGACGGCATACCATTTATCTGCTTGAATAATATTATACGCAATAAAGACCAGCGAAACTCACGTTCACCAAATATGTCAACTTGTCCGAACCTAATGTGTATACGAGCAAAAACTTATGGAGAGCCTAATTGGAGTCATTCAAATTAACATGAGATGGTTTCGGCACGATATTGGCTAATAAATACATTGTTGCTTGAGGATATGTTAACAAAAACATCAAATATCATAATATACGTGATGAAATCATCCAGCATGTAGCCGGAATAGCGACTTTGTAACATTTTTTCCTCTGACTAATAAATGGCTAAATTTAGTTACATAGGAAAGCCACTGGTCATTAAATGCCAGTAAATGCCACAAACTTATAATAAACACAAATCAAAGTGCACGATGTAGCAAACCAACACAATTCAAACAAATAACATCATGTTGACAGTCTAATAAGTTTCAATAGAGACCGATAAGGGCGATATAGGACGAATCCATTAAATAATTGTAATGGCTGTTAGCACCGCAACGAAGACGCAATCGGAGATTGAAACGTGCGTGTCGTACTGAACATGGGGACATTAGAAACCCACGACCTGATTGTCGATGACCCTAGCTGCCATGCATACTGAATAATTGATCAAAATGTAAACATAAATAGCGATGCCAAATATATCAAATGATATAAGAAAGTTGATTCCCCGAAGGCTTTATTATGGTAAGATAAAAGGTCAAAGATAAAATTTTATAAGAAACGATTATGATCCGGTTCTAGTATACTAATATAAATGATCATTAGTTTCAATTGAACACTATACTAAACGAAACACTTGTGTAAATCGTGAATAGTGTAGACAATAAGTCGATAATTTAACAAACAAGAGAAGCTAACGGCCGATAGTGAACACATTAAACAAAACGTCACATAATCCGAAAATACCACAAAGTTTTCCACTGTTTCACGTCGCGACTTGGACGTATCTTAGAGAAAGCGATTTTTCAAATTAAAAATTCGCGAAAGAAGGGTACACGCGGCGCGAGCGCAGTGGACGAGTCTGCCAAAACAACTGACGGTGCCGCCGCGTCTCGCTGACCAGTTAGGTCACTGTCGGGTGCAAACTGCAAGACAAATATTTTTATGGATTTAACTAAATAATGTTCCGCCTTAAGCTGTGATTTAGTCGCTGTTATGTTTTCTTTGATGTGATGTGACTAATGTGCATGTAAGAATAAGAATGTAAACAAAGAATTTGTCGCGCATACGAAAGGTTAAAGCAATCAAATGATTATACTGCATGATCATGTATTTATGCAAATGCCGGAAGCTAAATCCGTTCGTAGTAATTATAATTCAGCATCGCACTTGAAATGTGAATGTACGCATTCCATTAAAGGTACGATACTAACTATACTAGTATACAAAGGAAAACGATACAGTGTCGAATTCCGTGTGAAATTCAGTCTTATTATGGTAATGAAAGTTTGATATTTTTAATTACTGTGTGTTCCTTGAACTTGTAGCTAGTTCGCACGCTTTTACGCACTTGTGATTTAACTAATTAAACTAATTGATTCAACTCGTCGCCAAAAATGTTCTAGCTGTTTAACCATTTTAATTACAAGAATATTGTTAATATTTATACGAGTATGCTCAGTCTTTGTGAATGGCGCATGTTACTTCCCAATATGACAAGAATAACCAGTCGGTTAACTATTTTTATGGCATTGGTTTCCTTCAACCATTGTTTGCCTCTCGATACAAATCTAAAAATGATAGCTTTACATAGAGCTACTACAGTAAACGGCACATACAAAATAAATATGCTGTTCAAATAGCCAGTCGTATAACGTTCCTTTGTTTTAAAAATAAAACGTACATCGGTGAAAATAATTGGTATTTGAGGATATAAACAAAGATAGACGAGTGATGGTTTTATAAAGTATACTGTCGTGTTTTTTTGTTGTTCATGTTTTTGGCCAGTTGCACTTGTCCAGCGCGTCTCATGGCGGGGGCCAAAATGTAAAAATAGACTTCGCACTAACGCCAAACTTTATGTGGGGCACTTTCATAACGCGCTGGCAGCGATTGAGTTGGTTCAGTGTCATTTATAATGATTGATCTAATTATCTACCTGCGATAAGGACAGGTTATTATTGCGTGCCAACAGTTTTAATTATTAAGCGTTTTCAGTATCATCAATGGTTTGAAGAATAGAAACAAAATCAACATTTAATATTAGTCTCAAATTATGCACCTGTCTCATTTATCTCTTGTATCTAATATTTATAAGGTTGAACTTTTACAGATGCAAGACTGCTTTTTTTGTAATGATGATGATTATAGTGTATACCTGTTATCCCTCATTACGAACATAGGGCTCGCAATAGAGTTCTCAATTTTTTAGATTATTTCCATCAATAAGTTTAGGTGGCATTTTAAGGCACACAATCAACTGCGTACACATTATTTAGGTACATTAAGTAGTAAATGAATTATTCATAAACAGTTGATAACGTTATCATCAGTGAGGGAGTATCCTCATTACTTATATTGGGAGCATAATGGCCACTTTCATAGTAATGTATCCGTCCCTTTCCAACAAGTAGGTAGATAAAATATCTGTTTTGTCATCATAAAAAATTGCTTTGTGTTTTGTGTTGGTTGTGGAAAACAAAACACAAAGAAATATTTATGATGATTATGAGAGATCATAATGGATAGGTACTAATCTATATATTATAAAAAACTCTTGCGTTACTTAGCGGAAGTAACCTCCGGAATTACACACCCGATTAAAAAAAATTGTACAAAGATAAATTTCATGATGCGGTACACAACACTAGGTACGAGTACCTACAATAGTTTTTTCCTGCGGCTTCGTAAATTGGATATTTTAATTTTTATACTAATATTCCATTTATTTAAACAAAGACATGTCGTAAATCTCTTCGAAGTGCTATTTAAACGCATTTTTCAAGTCGGTTGAACGTGTGATAAGAAATTCAGACAGTTTCATTTATTACAATAGATGGTAAATCTTATAAGCAATTATTATGCTGTCTTAGACTTAGTTAAAGCGGGCATAATGTAAGAAAACATAACAGTAAGCGAATTAATATTTACATTTCCAACTTTTAATGTAATTTATCATAGAGATCATTTGCAAGTTTTTCGAATAAATTACAGTTAAAATTAAACGTTTACATATGACTTCAGCCTTCTGCAGGTTAATTAAAATTATGATACATAGTATATTAGAATACGAATATAATGATCAATATGGAATATTGAAGAGATTTAATCAAGATACCAACAATTATATAAAAAAAAACATAAAAAAATTACAAGATATAAAAATACTAATATACCCACATATTCACATCCTCACAGGAAAGTCTAAAACAACTACGATTGAATATTCTGTCAGGAAACCACAAAGATCAGATCGCATATGGATATCTTGCATCAAATACATCAAATACATGCAATCCGGGCAAGCTTAAGTGAGTAATATACTATTTAGTATTTGGGTCAATCAACTATTTATCTTTGTTATTCCGTCCTGTCAGGAGCCAGGAGACAATATGACAGAGATTCTTAGAAAACTTATTAAAACGTGGTCTTTTTACATGCTTGGAAAATGGTTCATTAGCAAAGGAGTTGTTCACATGACAAGAAATCAGATTTTGATTTAAACCCATAAAGTCGCAATTTTAAAAAGTCATAGCTCTACTCACAGAAAAAAAATTCACCCATTTAAACTGTGCACTGTGCGTTAGATGCGCGGCCCCTTCGCAGATAAGTAGAATCCTGCGTTGCGTCACGACGCAAACTGGTTTGACCAATGGGTAACATTACTCCGCGCTCGTGCACTTATTGCATTCCCCGTGCAATGTTGCTGTGAAGTGCTTGTTTTGTATAAGTTCAATAAATACCGTAATTGATGGTAGATTTGTGGAAATCATAAATTCAAGTTCATCCTTCCTAAAGCGACGATCACACTGCTTCGGTCGCCTAATGGGCGGTTGTGGGTTGGAATCGCGGCTCGTTCCAATGAGTTTTTCGGAACTTATGTACGGGACATTTACAGTTGGTTTTTCGGTGAAGGAAAACATCATGAGGAAACCGGTCTTATCCCAATAAGGTCTAGTTTTTGTTATGGGTTGGAAACTCAGATGGCAATTGCTTCGTAAAAACTAGCGCCTATGCCAAATCTTGTTTCTTCCCACAACCGGGAAGAACACTGGGAGGATGAATGCGGTTACCGAACTTGTTTCAAACGACTTCGGCCTGACTGTCATCTTCACGTTAGTTTGTTTGTAGAACCGACCGCGGCCGACAAACGTCTCATTGCACGTTTGACTTAATGTAATTGCCGCTTAATAAGCAAGTGCGTTGGGAAAATTATCATGTGATAAAAGTTCCATGGCAACTGCCAATCAACTGATTTTAACTGGCTTTTACTAACCAGCCGCGTAACCGAGCGTAGCGACTGTTTACAATTGGAAATGTATTGATTCAAATCAACTTACTATGATTACGGTACATCTCATTTGCTAAAAAAGAGGACTGATCCAATAACTAAACAGAATTTGAAAACTAAAGCCAAAACTCTCACAAGAAAACTTAACTATCCCACTCCAAGGCAGTTCCTATGAACCTTAACTGGCAACCTTTTAACTAGCCGAGGCTATAATCGGACGCATGCGGCCTCCTTCCGCGACGCATAAGGCGAGGGTTTAAAGCGCCGTGTATGGTGAGGAATGGAAAAAGGCAATGTAGGGCTGTGTGTGACGTCAAAGACATTCAACTATTCGCCTTATTGCCGGGGAATAAAGTGCAACGTTGCAAGCATGTCTGACTAAGCATCGTGGTTACGAAAATAAGGCCAAATATGTTAGACGTTTTACATGGAAATGTGGTTAATTAGGGGATTGGTCGCATGGGCCATGAGTTTAGAATGTTAGTGGGAATGCACAAGGTAATTCCGAAAATGTATGCACTTATAGAGAACGTATGCTTTATATATCGTCGAATAATGCATACTGATCGCTGCTCCAAATACTGCGATACTTCTTTATTTTTTTGTCGAGTTACTTTACCCACGGAGAACCAGCGCTGGCTGTCAAATTAGAGCATCATGCTGATGCTCTTAATAGCCTGTTTATAAGTTTGTCTGGTGACAACAAATGACTGATTCTGAAATCATAATTATAATGTGCAAAAGAAAGCAAGAGAGCAGTCATAACTATTGCCGGGCGATTTATAAAGCTGTGTTTGGATGCTGCCCACAAGAGGTAGGTTTCAGGTGAATTTTGATGCTGATTTGTAGGTCTTGCAGAATGTTTAATGCCCGTAATTGATGTTGAACCATTGAAACTGCGAGAGGAATGTATAAGGGGAATTGTGGTTAAATTAAGGAGGTTCAACATAGCCTTACATCGGTGTTAGTTGCCTGTGTTCCGTCTTCACTGTGTGTCGTATTTCCGACGCGATGAATGTTCTAAACAACGTACTCGTAGCAAGTCGCTATATTGACTGGCAGGAGAATTACATACTTAACTACATCCGCGTTCTTTATACATAACTAGCTTCTGCCCGCGTCTCCGTCCGCGTGGAATTCGGTTATATCGTAGCTCCATACAAACTTTCACCCCCCATTTCACCCCCTTAGGGAATGAACTGAAAAAAACTGTCCTATGTCCTTCCCCAGGACTCAAACTATCTGTGTGCCAAATTTCATCCAAATCGGTTGCGCGGATTAAGCCTGAAGAGGTAACAGACAGACAGACACACTTACGCATTTATAATATTAGTATGGATAGTATGGATATGGATTACTATGAAATTTTCTTTCGACGAATCAATTCGTCTTTCGGTTACAAGTGAGCAAAATTTTCATTTAAGTATTGCAGCTTACTTTTTAATAAAGAAAAGACCCGGCAATTTTTAAATGAAAAAATATCTAAGCGGACGTAATTTTATACGAAAAGGTAGTACGAATGGTAAGAATTTCATTTATTTATTTATTTATTTATTTATTGAAAAAACAGGTTACATAACATTACAGTGTAAGCACCAATGCGTCATGAACCGAACAATGTTTATTTAGACGGCGAAACGGCGTGGCCCCGTTGCGTCGACATCTCGGGTGTTGGATTTGGTAGGTTGCCCCGGAACCGACGAAACACGACACCTTTCGGCCAGAAATCAGCACACGCGACGGTCTCCTGGGTGGATTTATATGCCACATTCCTTTTTACCCTGTTGTAGATCCCCCCTTACAGTAAATAAAGCCACATTGAAGAACTACACCAAAATAAACATACACTATGATAGATATATTATTCAAATAGGTTATTTCGACTCTTGCAAAAATATTTACGTAGCAGAACGAAGCCAACGTTTCCCCGCTATCGCCTCAGGCGCCACTGTCGAAGATTTAATTTCCGCCCTCAAACATAGATGGCGCTGTCACCAGATCTAATAAACGTTTGCGGAAAAGCACAATTCCAATTTCGCGCACCAATAAAAATGGAACAGATTTGGTGCGATTGGAAGAAAAAATTGGTTGGTCTTATTGGGTATGTTTGTCTAAGTGCCTGAGTGCGAAATTGAATTCTATTTCGCATTTGTAGGAAGTTTGTTTAGTGACGGCAAATTGTTTTCTGTCTCCGTTCATATGCTCCAAAAGCCAGCAAAACGGGTACTTCTACCCTATTTTAAGAATATATATTAGAAGTTCTTCAATGTTTGCATCCTCATGGCATTTTTCCCGGTATTGCTCTTAACAAGCACGGGGTTCGCTTTGGCACCTAATCCCAAGATTTGGGGTAGGCACTAGTTTTACGAAAGCGACTGCCTTATGACCTTCAGACCTATCCAGAGGGAATACTAGACAATATTTGAATTAAAAAGGTTTCATCAGGATGTTTTCCTTCGACGAAAAGCTGTTAAATATAAAATAATACTGCGTACAACATTTTTTTTAAACCAAGTTATATCGTTCCTTACCACTCGACTATAGCGTTTACCTTTAATTTCATATGATTTCCTAACATTTTAATAAAACATCAATATTCCCATGGATCTAAATATTGTCCAACGAACGTCACAGCGCAAAGTTCGTGATAGTCAGACTTTAAGTAAAAGGTCGAGGTGATTGGCATTTGTCGATTCTTTTTATAGCCATGTCATTTGGGTAAAAATAGACTAAATTTTCCGCGAGCCGTGCCTTTGCTGACAAGGTAGGGCTACGCAAAGGTCCGTGAACGTGACATTATAATACCGTCCCTTAGTTACCGGTGGAAGATTGCAGGTCATTATGCTTTTGAATATCGAGCCTAAGGAAAAAAGGCGACGTCCTGTAATGTCGAAACTTTTACTTTATAAAGGGACCACAATAATGTCATACCTTATGCAATTTCAAGTGTTTTTTCATGAAATGTCATGCCTTTTTTATTAACTAGTTGGGCCCGAAGCTGCTTCAATTTCTATATTGAAACTATTTTATTTGAAGAGAATAAAACACAGCATATTTCCACCATACAGGTCAATTCTAAATATTGGTGAACTTTTTTAAGACCTTTAATTTATTTTATTATATTATTATTATTGTAATATTAGCAAGTATATGCTTTTCTTTAAAATAATAGTTGCCAAATGACAACTGTTCACAATTCAAATAATCATTTTAAAGTTTCGCGCCACTGAACAAATACACGATGCGTTCTGATTGGTTAACGTAAGCGTTTTGGCTTGCGCCTGCAGTCACGCGAAAGAGAGGCAAGACGACCGCGCCCGTGACGTGCGAGCGAGAAGGTGCATGCAGAAGAAATGGCGTGACCTATGACTCCATTTTGAACCTCTAACGTGCTAACATCAAAACTTGATATCGTTCTCATAATTCTCAATTGTGGTGAATGTGGTGTCCAAAATTAACCCCACAGTGCAAACTTTAAGTGCAAAGCCGGCCGGCAGTTACTGTAAACCAAAACACGTAGTGGAACGAGGAAGCAGCAATCTCGTACTCTGGTATCTTGGATACAGCCAGAGGATCCAGCTCCAGCCCGTTCAGCCATCAAGGTCAGTGACTGCAGCATATAGCCAGTTCAGTTTGCATATGTTTGTGTATTCACTTAATCACGTATTTTTTAAAATACTTACCCAATTGTGGCAATCGAATTTGCTACATATTTTTTTGGTGCCGAAACCAGGGAATCTTTAGATTCAGTTAAATTTAGTTCTTGATTTGAACGTACTTAATCGTTATTTGAATAACATTTACCACCTAACTACAATATTTTCGAGAAAGTTCGTAACTTTGAGTAAATAACTACCTACCAGCCATTATTGTTACGAGCGCGGTGCAACTTATATTTAAGTAGTAAATAAACCTTTAATTATCACACCGAAGTATTAGAACAAGTGTTTGTGTGTACGAACAACAAAATTCCAATAAGATTTTGATAAATAACAGTCAGTTTAGTAAAAGGAACGCAATAATTATTGCAAATCATCTAAGGTATAATCCGACCCCTTTTGGGAAGTCGTGTTGCTTGCCGTCTTGTACTAGTTTCGCGAGAAGTTCGTATTGCACGGTTACCATCTTGATTTGGTCGCGCTGTAAATATATCGTAATAATTTGGGCATATTTAAAAGTTTGTTTTTGTTATTTGCACATCTCAATACGTTTAACAGATACTCATACTTAACAAAATTCACCGTTAGTTGTGCGTGTTATTCTCGTCGTGCATTTAATCTTGAATAGAAAATACGAAAATCCAGTAGTCCGATACCTATTTCGCATAGGTAACAAGTGCAAGGCACTGTGACACCTGATCGTAGGTACATTGTAGGTTATCATTATTTTAAGCTGTTCGATATTTGATTTCAAACTTGTATGCATACCTGCACCTGCATTGCCTACTATTTGCTGTTTACTATCCGTAGGTAATTGTAAGTTTCGAACTTATTCGTGATAAATATAATATTGATAGGTAATTATTTCGCCCACGACAACTTCGTCGTTTTATCTTTAAAGTTGGAATATTTTAACTTACCTATTTCTATTACTATTTAAACATTCACCCATCGGTTATTGTACTTCGAGTTCCTGTTTAGGCTATTGTATAATCTGTGGTTGAGGTACTGTGTAGGTATTGTGTATGTGTCTGATTGCTTAGTAAACGTAGTTTTATTAAAACCTACTTAGGCCGAGTGATCTAGGAAAGTGTTGCGGTTAGAGACGTACGTGGCGATTCTTACCTATACCTACATATTACGCTTTTACGTACCTAGTTATAATTTGAAAAATGTATAAGAGGAAATCTATTAAAGGAACAAAATCGAAATCTATCGAAATGGATGGGTTATCAGTGCACGATCTGCCCGCTTTACGTCGCGTACGTACACTCGCGTTTAACCGTTTGAATAAAACGTTGGAGATCGCGCTACAGGCGAAAAATGACGTATCTAAAATTGACGCGTTTCTAATTTATTATTCGGAAGTTGGAAAATACGTAACGAAGTTCGAGGAGGCTCACGCTGACATACTGAACATTATCGATAGTGACGCGGAGGACAGGGAAGATGAAATTCGTTCTCGATTTGATGAGTGTTATTTTGGAATTCTTTCAATACATCGGAAACTCGTAGTAACCTCTGATGAACCGAATCAACCGTCCTGTCCGTTGAAAAATGACGTCGTTCAAGTACGACTTCCAAAAATAGTTTTGCCCAACTTCAGCGGAGATATTAAGTTATGGCCTGAGTTCTACGATTTATTTACTTCGCTCATTCACGAAAATAAATCGTTATCGGACACAGAACGTATGCACTACCTCGTGTCGTGTTTATCCGGTGATGCTTTAGCACTCATCCGTACGTTCCCTGTAACAGGGGCCTACTACTCCGCCACGTACGAGTCTTTGGTTGACCGGTATCGTGGTAAACGTGACTTAGCGTTCACATGTTGGAAGGAAATGTTAGACGTAAACTTTAAGTCAAGCTCACCTCATGAATTTCGGAGAACGCTTGATACATTTAACGAAAATTTAACCATGCTGACGCGCCTTAATCTGCCTACTGACAAATGGGATTTTGTCTTGACGTACCTCCTTCTTTCCAAACTGGATTCAAAAACCCGATGCCTGTTCGAACAACAGCCGTCAACAAGCGAGCTACCTACCTATGAGTCACTTAAGACCTTTCTTTACACACAATGCGATGCACTTGTCCGCGATACACACTTTTCGACTATTGAGAAAAATCGCGTTTTGGAAAAGCCTCGGATACCTGACAGGAACCGCAACCCTACCGGTTTTAGTAAGCCATTCGACAAATCAAACTACGGAAAGAAAACGGCGTCAACAGTTTTATTGTCGGGCACCGGTAGCGAAATCGAAACGGCTATGCAGTCGGCGTCATCGATGACGCCCATACCCACTATTAAGTGCTCATTTTGTAGTGAGGATCATTCAATTATCCACTGTAAGGCGTTCTCTTGTAAAACCCCTCAAGAGAGATTCGATTACGCAAAACAGCAGCACTGGTGTTTTAACTGCTTAAAATCGTCTCATGGGTTAAGAGATTGCAAATCTATCTTTAAATGCCAGAAGTGTCATAAACGTCATCACACGTTATTACATCTCGAAGGTTCTGGCGTCAACGTAGCGGAAGACATTTGTGATACTGAAGAGCCTTCTAACACCTGTACCCAAGTGAGCATGGTCACAAACAGTCGCGAAAGTTCTCTCGTATTGTTATCGACCGCTATGATTGACATCCGTGACTCATCCGGTAACTTTCAAACCTTTCGTGCTTTGATCGACTCGGGCAGTCAAGCTCATTTTATAACTGATCGTGCAGCCAATCGCCTGGGCTTAGACAGATCGTCGACGTCTCGTACCATTCGTGGTCTAGGTCAATCACCGGCTGCCGTATCAGGCACGATTAAGCTTGAAGTGGGAGTCAATAGGAATACTGTCTTCAATATTGAAGCCCTTACTCTAGCTAATATATGCGGCCCTATACCCACCATCAAGCTTAACAAAACAACTTGGACTCATCTTCAGAATTTGAAGCTAGCAGACCCGGACTGCAACTTGCCTGGGGATATCGACGTTCTTCTAGGCGCAGAAGTCTTCTCTTCTCTTCTATTGCCAGGCAGCGTTCATGGCGGACAGTTACAACCTTCTGCTTTAAACACAATATTCGGTTGGGTTCTATTAGGCAATGTTAAGGTTACGCAAATAACTGAAGTTAGTTCGTTTTTTATCAGTGAAAGTGAACAGCTACATGAACAAGTACAAAGGTTTTGGGAGCTCGACTCTGTACCTCAGGCTATTACAAAGCTCAGCAATGAAGAAATCCAGTGTGAGCAACATTACTGCGAAACTTTGGCCCGTGACCCTACTGGGAGATATATCGTCACCTTGCCGTTCAAAGAGAACGCCAAGGATCTCATCTTCCCTGGCTCGCGGGAAATGGCGCTAAAGCGATTTCATTCACTGGAGCGAAAACTTATAAGCAAACCAGAACTCCATGCTCAATATTCCGATTTCATGGCGGATTATCTACAAAGCGGTCACATGAGTCTGGTTCCCATCGACCAACTGTCTCAAGGTAAATTCTTTATACCACATCATTGTGTCTTACGTCCAGATAGCGTCTCCACTAAACTCCGAGTAGTGTTCGATGCCTCAGCGAGCGACGCGCGCGGCGTGTCTCTTAACGAAATGCTACTGATAGGCCCAAAACTACAAAGTAACGTCCTTGATATATTATGCCGGTTTCGTGTCAATCCCATTGTGTTTACCGCTGATATGAGACAAATGTATCGTCAGATCTTGATGACCGAGAGTGATCGCGACTATCAAAGAATATTTTGGCGTTTTAACCAATCCGAGCCTATACAGGAGTACAGGTTGAATACCGTCACGTACGGAGTAAGTTCGGCTCCATTTCTTGCATGTCGAACGGTGAAGCAGTTGGCTCAAGACGAAGGTGACCAATATCCCTTAGCGAAGTCAGTCTTGCAATCCGACGTATACGTCGATGACATCGTCAGTGGGTCCCCTACCTTAGAGGAAGCTGAACAAACCATAGCTGAAGTTATAGCTTTGTTGCACAAGGGTCAATTCGAACTTCGCAAATGGGCGAGTAATCGTCCCGAGTTACTGTCTCATCTGCCAGGCGAACATTGCCTAACAGACTCCGTTTCAATGGATTATGATCAAAGGCATAACCTCAAGGTGTTAGGCCTAAAATGGAGTCCAGGCGGGGACATATTTTCGTTCGAAGTAAAACCGTTGAATCGTAACTGTACCAAGCGCACTATTCTTAGTGAATTGGCTCGTATCTTTGACCCAATGGGATTTCTATCCCCTATAACATTCCTCGCTAAGTGCTTTATCCAACAGCTGTGGATTTTATCCCTTGGATGGGACGAATCTCCTCCTAGAGACATTGTGGAAAAATGGGAGCGTTATTCTGATCAACTGTCATCATTACAATCTATAGAAATACCTCGATGCTTATCTGGTTCTAAAATCAAGACTTGTCAGATCCACGGGTTTTCGGACAGTTCGGAGGCTGGATACGGGGCCGTGGTGTACCTGGTTGCCACTGATGATCACGACGACGTACATGTTTACTTGCTTATCGCTAAATCCCGCGTCGCTCCCACCAAACGAGTTTCTCTCCCTCGATTAGAATTATGCTCGGCCGTGCTACTCGCTGATCTGCTTAAATACGTAAAACAGATCTACTCATCATTGTTACCCGTCTTCGAAATGTTTGCCTGGTCCGATTCCACCGTCACACTCTCATGGATAAAGGCGCCATCATACCGTTGGAAAACGTTTGTCGCCAATAGAGTGAGTCATATCCAGGAAGTAATTCCAGAGGCTATTTGGAATCACGTACCTTCCGGAGATAACCCTGCAGACATAGCTTCTCGGGGCCAATTTCCAGCTGACCTGGTGCATAATTCCTTATGGTGGGTGGGGCCAGAGTGGCTTACGAAACCTTCTGAGGTGTGGCCATCGTTAGACATGTCGGTTATTAAAGATGATGCCGACATCGTTGCAGAAGAACGTGTTCACGCGTTTATCGTTAACAGTGACACTCCCTTGATTGACGAGTTACTGGATAAAATCTCATCGCTACGTAAGATACAGAGGATCATGGCCTATTGCTATCGGTTTATTACTAACGTACGTAACAAGCTTTCTCGTCGTCAGTCGGCTTACCTTACTCTCAGTGAACTTCACAACGCCCTAACCATTATCGTAAAACATGTACAATCGAGATACTTTCATAATGAAATTACAAGACTTCAAGCAGAAAAGCCACTTTCTAAGTCCATGCGTAAATTAAACCCCTTTTTAGATGAAAATGGTATTCTCAGGGTGGGCGGACGTTTGGCGAGAGCCGGGCTCGAATTTGAACATAAACATCCCGCTGTACTTCCGCGGAACGCTACACTGACTTACCGTATTATCGAAGCTATTCATCGTGAAAACTGTCACCCCGGAACGAATACCATGCATTATCTCATAACACAGCAGTTTTGGATTCTTTGTCCTTTACGCGCGATCCGACACTGTTTAGCAAAATGTGTTCGATGTTATCGTTTAAATCCCGTTCCTCTCGAACCTTTCATGAGCGATTTACCAGCCGTTCGCGTGAATCAGGTAAAACCGTTCTCAATAGTAGGTGTTGATTTCGGAGGACCGTTTCGCATCAGGCTGGGTTCGTACAGAGGTGCTAAGATTGGAAAGGCTTATTTATGCTTGTTCGTGTGCTTTACAACAAAAGCTGTGCATCTAGAAACAGTATCTGATTTGTCCTCCGAAGCCTTCGTTGCGGCTCTTCGTAGGTTTGTAGGTCGTAGAGGTCGCGTTAAGATCATCCATTCAGATTGTGGGACGAACTTCGTAGGAGCCAATAACCTTCTTCACGGCTATCTGAAGTCGGCAGCTGATTCACAGCTCATAGAGTTTCGATTCAATCCTCCGTCCAGCCCTCATTTTGGAGGCGTTTGGGAAATTCAAATTAAGGCTGCAAAAGCGCACTTATACCGTGTCATCGGAGATCAGACTCTCACATTCGAGGAGTTGACCACTATATTCATTCAGATTGAGTCTGTATTAAACTCGCGCCCGCTGTGCCCCGTCAGCTCTGACCCCAATGATTTGAGCGCTCTTACTCCTGGTCATTTTCTTACACTGGAGCCGTTAACTTCGGTTCCTGATGAAGATCTGACTTCTGTAAAGTTGAATCGTTTGGGTCGCTGGCAATTAATCCAACGGTTCCAACAAGATTTTTGGAGACGTTGGAAGGTTGAATATTTACAGTCGCTAACAAAACGTGCAAAATGGACTTCTCAGTGCCAACCTTTAGAAGTTAATTCAATCGTAATAATAAAAACTGAAACCACTATACCGTTGCACTGGCCACTCGCCCGGGTGGTAGAGTTGCATCCTGGACCGGACGGTGTTGTTCGTTTAGCAACTATCCGGACCGCTAACGGAACGCTCCTCAAGCGACCATTAGCTAAACTATGCCCCCTTCCTAATCAGTGTGACTCAGCGTAGGATATTTATAAACCTAAATTAAGTTTAGTTTTAGTTTCTGATAATAAGTAGAAGGTAATGTTAATTATTAGTATTGTTCGTACACATGCAGTTGTTCTTCGTCTACGTTATATATAGGTACAACTAGATATATTCTTGTATATTAAAAATACATAATATTGTATTTTGGTGGGCGGAATGTTCACAATTCAAATAATCATTTTAAAGTTTCGCGCCACTGAACAAATACACGATGCGTTCTGATTGGTTAACGTAAGCGTTTTGGCTTGCGCCTGCAGTCACGCGAAAGAGAGGCAAGACGACCGCGCCCGTGACGTGCGAGCGAGAAGGTGCATGCAGAAGAAATGGCGTGACCTATGACTCCATTTTGAACCTCTAACGTGCTAACATCAAAACTTGATATCGTTCTCATAATTCTCAATTGTGGTGAATGTGGTGTCCAAAATTAACCCCACAGTGCAAACTTTAAGTGCAAAGCCGGCCGGCAGTTACTGTAAACCAAAACACGTAGTGGAACGAGGAAGCAGCAATCTCGTACCCTGGTATCTTGGAGACAGCCAGAGGATCCAGCTCCAGCCCGTTCAGCCATCAAGGTCAGTGACTGCAGCATATAGCCAGTTCAGTTTGCATATGTTTGTGTATTCACTTAATCACGTATTTTTTTAAATACTTACCCGATTGTGGCAATCGAATTTGCTACAACAACAGCGCCATCCCCATCAACTAGTTGTAAAAAGACTCGAAAAGAATTCTGAAACGAGATGTTCGTAAACCAAAATACAGGCGCGAATAATAAATAATAAAACAACGAATGTCGTAGGCGCGTAATAAGTCTCTTATCACGTCGTAACATTCCTTAATTTGGAAGCCACAGCCTCGCGGGTCCCTCGTAAACCACACATGGCCGATCTTACCCCATAATATGAGGAAAGTAGGTGGAAAATTGTGGCCAGTGTAGTATAAAGATGACATTGCAATAAAGAGAGAATTTGCTTTGAGCAGGTAATAGATGGAATGTTTGGCTGGACTCATATATTGGTTTAGGACGGACGAGTTTGCGAGATCAACTAATATTTATATTCTGTGTTATTTTTTAGTATATTAACTGAATCAAACGTTTTATTTATGCGGCGTTCAAACTGATTGAATAAACTTTGCAGTGATTGATTTGATATTACAAAACATCCTAAAAAACTTAATGTAAATTACCAAGACACAAAAGCTTTTAACGATATTTACAAAAAAGCATCTACAAATATAATAAATCAATCACTCTTCAATTAGTGCCAATGGTTGGCGACTGATGGAGTAAAACAAAGGGTGATTAAGGTTAACGCGCTCCAGGGTTAGGAAACTGGATCGTGACCTGTCAATATTAACTTTTCCTTGACGTAATCAACTTTACTCTTTGATATGGGACACCAGGAACTTATTACTGTAATTATAGGGGTTATATGCGAACGAGCATGACATGTGGGTGAGCGAATATCTCACGCGATTTTGGTATTCGTGTTAAAGTTTGCAAGGCGCGGCGTAATAATTATTCTAACACACCCTCCCGGAAAACGAAAAACTGTAATTTAAGTGAGTCGTGAAATTTTGGCGTGGAAATTAAACCACACTAACCGTGGTTAATTCATCAGGGAACTTAGTTTCCTGGCACTATTTGCCCAAACTGTGAAATTTATATAACAAATCTTGGATAAATTCTAAAGCTATAATGGTAGCCTAGTGGTTAAAGCGGCGATCGTGGGTTCGAATCCCGGCTCGTAACAATGAGTTTTTCGGAACCTATGTAGGGAACATTTACTGTTAGCTTTTCGGTGAACATAGTGAGAAAACCTGTCTCCCAATAAAGTCTAGTTTTCCCTCTGGGTTGGAAGGTCAGATGACCGTCGCTTTCGTTAAACTAGGGCATATGCCAAAAATCTTGGGATTAGTTGCCTATGCGGACCCCTGGCTCGTTATGGGCACAACCGGGAATAACGCTAGGCGAATGGTGATCAATCTTGAATAAACTCTATTGTTGTTAGGTCCAAACAACACTTACTCTGAATTTTTTATCACGTGCAAAAATTTAGGTTATCAATTTTTCGTTATTATCAACGACGAAAAACACGGAAGGAAGTTGCAATGGCCAAGTGATAAAAATCAGAGGACTTGTGATTTGCCACGGATTTTTAATTATTTAAAAGCAAGATATTTCAATTCCTAACTTACAGGTTCATGCAAATCGAACATTACAGGCGGCGTTTACATATTTACACACACACATATATTTAAGACACAAGTATGCGTAAAAAGAGAGCACTAATATACCATATAATTTCACTCGATAACTGCGTCTCGCAGGTTTGTCTTTAATAAAATACAAAAAAAATGTATTTCTAATCAGCAAATACAATAACCTAGTGGCAATGCGGCTGTTAAACGGTGGTCGTGGGTTCGAATTCCGGCTCGTACCAATGAGTTTTTCGGAACTTATGTACGGATTATTTAACGTTAGCTTTTCGGTGAAGGAAAACATCGTGAGGAAACCGGTGTAATGCCAGTAAGGTCTAGTTTACCCTCTGGGTTGGAAGGTCAGATGGCAGTCGCTTTCGTAAAACAAGTGCCTATGCCAAATCTTGGGATTAGACGTAAAAGTGGACCCCGGGCGGAACACTAGGAGGATGATGATGATTCCGCAAATACAATAATAACACGTAAAGCCTTGTTATACAGAAACTAGGACAGGATTTTACCCAGTAGTAGTAAATAGTACACAAACATAACATGTGGCGAATATCTCACAACAATGTCTGAATACTTGGAAATGACAGGTCATATTTTAGGTGTGAAAGTGGCAAATGATGTTGTTTTGGGTAAAAACCAAGGTTTCCTTAGGTCACGCGACGCTGATAAGAATCGACCTCAGTTAAGTCGAGATTTGTCACGGTTCATTTGAGGATCATCGACTGTTAGGGGTGTGGTGCGTTTTATCAAATGACGTACCTACGATTGTGATAACTGATAAATGATAATACGCTTTCAATGCCGAAACGCTGCCAAGTTAATGTCAGGGATTTAACTGAAAATGTCGTAAAATGCTACTGGTATCGATAGTCGTAAATAGCTGCTTATTTAGACTTGGCACTTTTTAAATATTCTTAAAATATGGCAGTTAGCTTGTTATTTCTACACTTTTATAACCGTATCATACATTAATTTTTAAGCTTTTTTTTACTGTCAACGAATAGATTTAAATGACCTCAAACAATTTGAAAAGCTTTCAAAACACTTTTTTACTTTAAAAAGATTATAAGGGTGAATGAACTTTTTTCTGCAACTAAATAGTTGCCAGTTTTACGTTTTCTGGGTCACTTTTGGAACTGTGATTTTATGGGTTTAAATTCACCAAATGTGGGTTTTCTTGTCACATTGAACCCCTTTTTGTATCCCCATGTATATACCCATCGTTTAAGAATTTTAAACTCCAAATTGTAAAAAAGTTTCTAAGAGAATCCGTCATATTGTCTCTTGGCTTACGAGACAGAAAATCAATAAGAAATAGTTGATTGATCCAAAAAGAACCAGTCCATTATTTACTATTTAAAATTTTCATCCGTCGTTTTTTTTTCCATTTGTATCTACACAGAAGCATACTTTTCTATTCCGCGTTCTAGTAGCAAAGTATTAACACCGCATTTATTGTGTGTTCCCGCATTTTCCGTTCGCTCCAGTCGAGTGTCTCGAACCACTCTGCCAGTCTATTGCCTCCCCCATGTATCACAAAGTGACAGGCGGCGGTGCTGTGACATTCCCAACTGGAATTTCCCATTGTCGACAGTGTTGACGGGCGGAAAAGCGAAACTTGCTGGGCGTCAAGGGATTTCGCGGGAATTTAGTGTTCAGTAAAGGTTGTACTCGTGAGTATTATTGTTAACAAGGTTTTTTCAGTGAAGGTTTTTGGTTTTTGGTTATTTGATTGGACTTTTCTATCCCGTGAGTTAATTTAACATGCAAAAGCATTAATTTATATATTGCATAAAAGGACAAAAAGCGGACTGAATGTCGTATGCATTCCGTACCAGTCACCTTTGGGCCTCAGACCAAGAAAAAAAGATAGACGGAACATGACGAACGACCCAGTGAAGCCGGTTTTCAAACAAGCCAAATTACTTTAGCGCATGCTAACGCACACATAAACAAATTGAACTGCGCAAAACACGAAATAGGTTATCGTGACTGCATTGTGACACGTGCCGAAGAGTTTTGTGCAATTTTCTTGATATATGTGTGACTGACCGAGTGATAAACTTATTAAGCTTGGTTGAGAACCGGCTTCACTGGGTTGTTTGTTTTAGTCACATTGTGTCTTTTTGTAACAGCAGTATTTGTCAACCGAACGATTTCCCTGGGTTTTAGTACAATACGAAACCCCCTTCATGACTTCGACAAAAGCCGGAGATATCTCCACCCAACACGGTGTCCTTGACAATAGCTATTGATTTGAGGGCCGAATTTAGTTATGGAAATATGCTGCCTTTATTAAATTGTGTACAAAATGTAGGTATAAATTCAAGATATTGTTGTTTCTAGAGAAACAGGGCAGACGCTAAGATCAGTGCAGTGAATCTACGTCATCATCACCGCCCTCCTAGCATTATTAAATAATAATGAGTGTTTTAATATTATATTGTATGTATGTTAGTCTGTAAGGTATTTGTAACTATGGGCCTTAGTTGCCTGAAATAAATGTTTTATTAATATATTATTATTATTTTCGGTTGTGGCCTAAAGAAGCGGGGTCCACTTTGACACCTACCTAATCCCAAGATTTGACATAGGCACTAGTTTTTACGAAGCGATTGCCATCTGACTTTCCAACCCAGAGAACTAGACCTTATTGGGTTTAGATCGGTTTCCTCACGATGTTTTCCTTCACCGAAAAGCTAAAGGTAAATATTCCGTACATAAGTTCAAAAAACTCCTTGGTACTAGCCGGGATTCGAACCCACGACCGCCGCTTGACAGCCGCATGCCTGAACCACTAGGCTACCGTAGTTCAGTATCTAAATCTACATATAATATAAAAATTATAGCATACATATGTACGTTTAAAAATATGTGATGACTGTAATTAACACCACAATAAGGCTAAATAAAGAAGGAAATAACTTAGTACGATACCATTCTGGTCTTTCAAAAATCCCTACGCACTTTAAAAACATTACCATTAACAATGTCTTTATGCCAAAGACTGTACGTCGATAGATTTTTCACAAAGACATTTTTCCACTCTATCCCGTCGAAATAACGTCGAAAATCATATACACATTGGTTAGTATTTAGGAGGCTATAAGCTGACAGCACTCCGCGACAATAGTTTTCGAGGAGCACTCAACGGGGCGGTGCTGCAAGGTCTGCGCTGCACTCTATTCGAGTGGGCTATTTTTATTTCAACGCTAGTCTTTGGAAAATTCTGATCAGTAGCGATTTTATCACAATTTTATTGGTCAGAGTTGTCATCAATAATCTATTTGAAACACAGCGGGGATAGCACATCCGACGCCGTAACTCGAGAGAAGGAACAAAATCTACGCACGGCGTGAGTGAGACGGCTATCATAAGACAGCCCGCGAGTTGTGTCGCGGCGAGATAAAATATCAGTCTCTTTTTAATTAGAACACTTGCTGCGATAGCCGTGACGTTAAGCACAACTTGCTGATCAGTCGTTTCGCGCGCGACTTGGTGTCTCCTGTCGCACTCGCACCGTGCAAATTAGAAATAGGAGGGTAGATCTTTCTCGACTCGCGTCGCGGCACGGCGTCATTTGTGCTAGGCCCCCTGGTGTCGCAGAGTCGCACGCGACGCGACTTGGCTGCAAGTTTTACGCGTACAAGTAGAAACGATGAGGATAGATAATGTTAATCTATGATTATTTAGGTGATTTCGGGATCACGATCGGGACCGACAAAAAGTGAAGATACAAAACTGTTGTTGTACTGAACAACTTTTTCCATGAGACCAACCACTAAACCCCAATATGTGATTACTTTTTAACCGACGAAAAAAACGGAGGAGGTTCTCAAGTCAACGCGTATATTTTTTTTTTTTTATATCACTAGCTATCATATTTTCATGAGTTAAAGTTCTTCTTCTTCTGCGTAGCAACTGTCCCTGTAGCTTAACCCATTCACTGGTCTCCAAATGGAGCGAAAATCACCGGTTAGCGCTCCGTCTCATGTGTCGTGATTAGCGTTGAATGGGTTAATTGGTAAAGTAGGTCTTGGCCGCAAAAGACACGAAGGATGCGGGTTCAAAACCTGCCAGTTTAATAATTTTGTGTTTTATCCTTGCCATCATCATGTTGGACATAGGCCTCCCCCAAAGAGTGCGATAATGACCGGTTCTGCGCCATCCACAACCAGCGACCGCGACCTTTACCGAGACCTTTACCAGGTCATCAGTCCATCTTGTATCTTGCCTGTTCCGGGACGTGGTCGCCACTCAAGAACCTTCCCGGCCCAACGGCCATCGATTCCACGTCTGCCCCGCCCACTTCCACTTAAGTTTAGCGATTCGAAGGCTTCTGGGTTTCAAAAGTAACAATAGAGACAGTACTTACATTGATCATATTCTTGGCGCGCTCTATCGCCTTGGAGTCTTCCTTCTCAGGGCTGAGCCGGCATACCCTGGCGCGCCAGTCGTTGGCGCCCGCCGCTTGTAGGGCGGCCAGCCTGCAAACAACATACCCATGTTAAAAAATACATAGATAACAATAATTTACAACTTGGCAAAGTTGGGAAACCTACGTCATTTTCTTTTCAAAGTTCTATATCTCAAAACCGGCTGAATCGATTTTATTGAAAGATAACGTTTTTGAAGAACCATCTCGATAACGTGAGCTTTCGAACAAAAATCCGCATTAAAATCGGTTCATTCCTTTAGGAGCTACGATGCCACACACATATACACAGACACGTCAAACTTATAACACCCTTTTTTTGCGTCGGGGCTTCAAAATCACACACAACACAACACAGGTAAGAACTATCTTGACATGCAGGATTTTCGATTAAAAACTGCACTTAAATTGGTTTATCAGTATGCTACGATGCCCACAGACTTATAACTGTCGGTTACGTCGGGGATTCAAACCTAAAAAGCTGCATACTACGGAACCACGCTCCAGAAATCCAAATCCTAATCCCCAGCACTGTGACAGCATATATGCCAATTGTTCATTTATTATCTAATTTTTGTTTTTAATGTGTAGATACTGTAAATATTAATATTTTATTGAAGCTGCATCTAGGTAGTGTGTACATGTATTATCTCACTTTGTATTTATGTTTATTTATCATTCACCTGTCCCAAAAATGTTAGTAGTTATTTATTACATTTGTAGGACGTTTCCTTGAGTCACCGACGGTGCTGGCTGAAAATCAGCGCTGCAGGTGTCTGACACCTCAGCATAATGCTGAGCCAGTGTCCGGTTCACTGACGCAGAGACACACTGGTTTCATGTTTTATCTGTTTTTTTTTTTTAATTCTATTGTATGTGTGTACTGTGTGTTTGTGAATAAATGTATCTTTCTTTCTTTCTTTCTACTATGCTAAGATCCTTAACTCATCCAGCGAATTTAACGCACATACAGCTTAACACTTTCACTGCCAGGAGCCTAGCGCGCGCCTATTTTCGCTACATACGGGGACAGCCACGGGATCGGCTACGAACATAGAGCGTAGCGCGTAGAGAGCGTTTTTCTTTTACTTGTGATTTACTTCCGACGCGCTACGGTGTAGCAAAGCGCTACGCAATGCCTAAAGCCACGTCCGGGCTCATGTTTTCTAAAAATCAGACAATCGCCTCAAACTCAAACTAAAATAACTTCATCACAGCAGATTATTAACATTGAAAATGTGACACGTCCCCAGCTATAGGGATATTAAATTTATTAATGTCTCTATCTTTGATAATGAGACATGAAACGGCACATGATGGGGATGCCACTTTACATTTAGTGAGTCCAATCATAATCATCATCTGTCGTTCCCTCAATTCTGAGGATCGTGTCATCATGTCCTCTTCTTGTTGACCAGACTTCTCCAAAGGTTCCAGAAGCTGCTTTAAGTATGTCTAATACTGGCATTTAAATAAATAAATACTATGGGACAAACTTACGCCAATCGCAGTAGCCCCCCATAGCACGCTCAAGAAGGCTTTTGTTATGGGTACTAGACGATATATTTAATAGATATAAATAATTAAATACATAGAAAACATCCAAGGCTCAAAAACAAGTATTCACTATTACCGAGATTTGATCCCAGGACCTTCAGCTACGTAGGCAACGTCACTACCTGACTAGTATAACGGGTAGTAAAACAAAAAAAAACAGAAAATATTAACACGTTAATCTTTTGCATACACTATAGGGCATTACCCTAACTCGCTAAGCTCTCAACTATCAACTCATTAGTAATCACCTTTCCTAATTATTTCAAAAGTTAACAAAACGTTAGGATAGCGTAATCTTATCTCATCTTTAAAGCTTTGTTGTCAACGGAGAAGTTTGTTTAAGGTTGGTTAATTTCTATTTAACTCAGCATTGTGTGTCACAAACGCTTCTTGGGTAAATTCCTTGTCGGGTTTTGCCAATTAACCCCACGAATTAAATTAAGAGTACAGGGGAAAACAGTAGAAGTTTTAGTTTTTTGAATAATGAAAATAAACCTTATTACAATAGATGCGTAAAGTACATATTTGAATTGAAAACGAAATAGACTGTCATAATTTTCTCTCTGGACTCTTCAAATACTTTAAGCTGTATTTATTGTGGATTGGTAGGTATATAGTGACGGTTCTTAATTGTCGTAGTTATTGTCATAATGTCAATTGCCGGTCGGAAATAGCAGCATTTCATCATTGTGTCGGTATACACAACGCGGACGCAAATTCGAATCAAAAAGTTCCCCCGCCGCCTAAAAGTTGACCGGCAGAGAATGCTCTATAGCAATCAGTTCACCTTTTCTACGGTAACTTCATTTATGCTATAAATAGTAAATAACTTCACAGACGGCGCCCAAACAAGAATTTCTCGCATCATCTTTGTAGTGCATTATAATAGTCTGCATTGTCAACATTATATCACCTAGCAATAGAATAGTGCCAATGACCGTATAGGAAGATACGGGAACGGGTGTGAGGAAACCGATAGGAATAATTAATGTGTTGGTTGCTGTGCGACGGAGGGTTCCAATACATTTACCTGTTTTGCAGCGCGTAACTACGTAATTAGTACCATAGCAATATTAATTAGTAAAACAGATTGATAAAACATAATATTATTGTTCCTTTAAGGGTCCGCAGTAAGCTCGATTCTCCATACAAACGTAGTGACGCTCTCATTTTAAAACTACGTGTTGGATTGTAACGAAACTTTGCATGTACAATGACATGAGGTATATCTATGTCTGTAATTAGTTTATGTAGCTTCAGATACCATAGTAAAAAAAATACATCGAATTTAAGTTTTTCATACAAAACTGGTTTTGGCTGTATTTCGTTTGTTTTATAAACTGGAACCATATAAACTAATTACAGACATAGATATGCCTCATGTCATTGTATATGCGATGTTTCGTCACAATCCAACACGTAGTTTTAAAATGAGAGCGTAACTACGTTTGTACGGGAAGGTGAAATTCGGCCGAGCTTACTGCGGACTCTTATTCCTTTTCATCTGATACTATAAAGGTACCTACTAATATATAACGGTGGTTAGTTTTATAATTGTATGAAATATTTGAATGGGTTTATAAGATGGATAGATGTAGTACTAAGAGACATGATAGGGTGCATCCGAAGCCGACATCGAAGACAGAGCGAAGTGGAGGAGGAAGATCAGTGAGTTATATAGTATAAGTAGAGCAGGCATAATACATCCCCTAGCATAACACAAGTTTGCGCATGCCACAGACTCCAGTGGGAGTACCTTTGCATAGTCCCTTTTTTATCGTGGAGAAAACCTGCGAACCAGGTACCCACTAAAACTCCACGGTGCCCTGCATCTGCGCTCTCATGCAGGGGACTCCAGGATCTCATGCTGAACGCACATGAGCCCCCCCTCGCGCCTAGCCACATTTGGCTCGTCCTAGAGTAAGGAAATGCTGTCGCCTTCATACGAGTGCCCCGGCCTCCACCAGAACACTGCGACCTCGATGACCCCTTTAGTCGCCTTCTACGACAGGCGGGGAGACCGTGGACCTATTCTTGTCCGAGCATAGTCTTGCATAGTCCCTATTCTAAGCAGGCGGCCAGATGGAAGACGTCAAAACAAATCTAGGTGGCCACTATATACGTAGTAATGGTAAGTCAATGAGGAAGATAAGGCAAGCTGACCCCACAACCATGTGAGATGTATTTGTATAGTTAAGAATGGTGAAAGAGATGTATGGATTTACCTTTCGGCGATAGTGCCTCCCCGATGCGGCATCTCAGCGTGCGTGGCGCTCCGCTGCACGCCACCGCCGAGCCTACAAACGAACAAACATAAACAATAAGAATAGTTTTACTTAAGCAGCAACTACTGCGCATACCATCTCATCCATGAGAGGAGGCCTGTGCCCAGAAGTTGGACGTAGGTATAAGTAAATGAACACGTTCGCAACCAAGAACCCGCCTAGCGGGCACTCGTAATGTTTGCTCAGATGCCGGCTCAGCCCGCTAGGCGGGCAGTAGTATAAACCTACACGCCTAGCGAATTCTGTCGGTTTCTGGTGTATTGTTCCATTTTTAGTCCGGTTGCGAAAGTGTTAAGGTTTCAGAACTTTTATAATTAATCACGCTTTTAAACAGATTGCATGAAAGTTAATATGGAAATAGTTTTAGTTCCAGGAAAAGGCTAGGATGCTTCTTATTACGGAAAACGTTTTCCTGGGGAACGGAAAGTTTGTACACATAAGAAATAAAGAGTCCTCCGCGGGTGGTGCCTTGGAGGTAGCTTGTAATATGTGTAATAACGGGCACAAATAAATCAATATTTCAGACAATATTATGGATTGGTTTTCAAGTAAACTTACTTAGCTATATTTTATTGAATTTATTTTTATTGAAAAATATATTTATTTATTTAATAAATATATTTATTCAACATGCTACACCCGAACAGGGTTTCAGTCATACTAAAAGCTTCACAATCATTGAAGAAGATAGATGACAATGATGACAGACAAGCCTTAATGTGCGTAAAGAGACGATCTATCGAATGTGCTCTCATACGACTGGTAACTTGGTGAGAAAACCCATACTACAACAAAGTGATCTTTCCAATAGTAACAATATATTTAGAACAGGAAAACAACGCAGCTTTTTGCCTGGCTAAACATGAGCAAAATATAACGTATTACATAGCCATACATTACCTCAATTGTTCAAATTTGTCTTTCAAAGATTTAAAATTATAAAGTCTCTCCTCCATAGACCTCACTGATATCATGACTTCCATTTTATTACATAAACAAATCTAAAACACAACACTTGTATACACTAGAAACATTTGATAATTGTAAACCGAAATAGGAAAATGTGTGAGTCGACCGTGTCCTCCGGCCACTGCGTTGACAATGACAGAATCAAAACAGAATGACAGATAGTGACAGAACGCCGGTCCAATTTAGAATGCGTTCGGTTCGTGATAACGCTCGTGAGCTTGTGCCATTGTTTGTAAAGAGGACGGACTATTATGCTGTTGCAGGATATAATGGTAAATATTTTCTAATATGATATGAATTTACCACCCCCTTTCTTCCCGTGGGTGTCGTAAAAGTCGACTAAGGGACCAGGGTTGAAGTGTGTTGTGGGCGATAGGCTAGCAACCTATCACTGCAATATCACATTTTGTCGATATTTTATACCCACATTTATGCTAAAAGTGGCGCTGGAACATACGTTTCATGTGCTCTGCCTACCCCTTTTGGGAATAAAGGCGTGAATGTATGTATGTATGTATGATATGAATTTGTTATTGTGTGCAGTGTGAATAGGTAACTCCCTATTTGTGTACTAAGTAGATGTTGTTTAGAAAACTGCATACGGAGTTCTGTGTGTAACCTGCATATGCGTGTTCGCGGATATGTCTTAACTGAATAATTCTCATGCGCATTATATCATCATTCTTGTTACGTTTTGTTATACGAACATATTGAAATATATGTCCTATGTAAGTATCACCTATATTCTTTTTATAAATCCAAATCAACACAGATCTAACTCGAAACTGAAATATGTAGTTCTTTGATAAATTAATTTACCCATAGAGTAAAGCGTGCATTACAATTAAAATAATGTAAAATTATTATTCTCCAGCTTTCACAAAATACTAATTTGTTTTAAAAGCTCTCCGAGTAGTATTAAAATAAATTACTGAAGACTTAAGTTCAGTATAAATTTTACGACTAAAATAATTAGTCTACCAATTAAAAGCTTTACGTGCAGTCAGCGCAGTTGCAAAATGTTATTACAGTAAATGCTATTAAAATTAAATAACTTTTGGAAAACACATACTTATAACCGACCTTCTGCAACAGTGCAGTCTTTTAAAAATAAACAAACTAAACCTACATAGACGCCCAAAAACAGCACGTGCTTAATAAAAACGAAAGCTACAAACCAGCGACCGTCGTTCGAAAACAAAGAGCAAGGCTCTCAGGGAAAGCTGTAGGCGAGCGCGCCTGGTGGGGACCGCGGCGCGACTGTAGGGCGGGCGGGCGGACGCCGGCCGACGTACTAGAGGTTCTCGAACGCAAGTCACCGTGACTTGCATTCGAGAACCTCGTCGAGTTTGGGGGTCCTATTGAGACGACGCGATATCGCTGTAGATCTATTTTTTTAACGTAAACGAGGTGCGCGATTGTTGGCAATCAATGCTACATTACTTTCACTTTTGTTTCAATTCGCAAATAAACTGGTATATTCAAGGTTAAGAATATGAAGTTAGTAATTCTGGATTTGACCAAACAGGATAAGGACTTTAGAGGTTGACACTCAAAATTATGAATTGAATAAACTCTATTCTTGTTCAGTCGAAATTTCGCTTTAACGATAGTGTTGGAACCTTACATCAGAGAACTTGAGAGCTTCAATTACTACAAATAATGGTAAACACTTTAAAACCATTGTGATACCATGAACTTGTGTAACACTGAAAACCTATAGTTGCATAAATGCACCATCATATACACGCGGAAAAGCCACCTTGCAGCCAAACGCAGCTTTTAACGGCTTTGCTGTTTACACTACTTTAGCAACCTCGCTTCTCAACAACACTTCCTTTTCAAATATGAACTTTATCCACCGTTTCATATGATTAGTTTTTCAATGTGGTCGTAAAAGTACATTGCATGCAATTAATCGTAATCCGACCTGCAGTATTATGTTTCGGTAGTAAGTTTTATTACACTGCTCGCATTACGGGACATAATTGTCAGGAAGTGCTGAAATTAAAATGGAGCGCCGCACGATAGTATGTATGTATGTATGTATGTAAGCACTTTATTGTACACAATAACAGGTTAAGGAATATACATGTCACACAATAGATCAAAGTACAAAGCCGAACTTATCCCTATAAGGGATCTCTTCCAGCTAACCTTTGAGCAATTGAGATGAAGGTAGGTAGAACGAGATAGGCAAACTTATACCGTGTACAAAAACAGAGAAAATGAAAGCAAGTCCTAATAAGTATTAATTCTAGACAAATAAAAACATGCCAATACATATATATGTATATTTATATAAATATACAACATAAAATATAATACACACTAACATATGTAACATATATATCGCAAATATACAATAAATAAATAAATAAATACTATATTCAACCAATTCACAAGTCATTGAAAGCCACAACTCAAGTCATTGGATAGTTTTATTCAAGTGATGGAGGAGCTGTGCCATAAACACCCACGTGCTGTTTAATTTACATTTTAAAGTCGTGTAAAAAAATTGCATCGGCCTTTGACTACAAGTATTACGTGTATGTACGTCGATAAGAAAGATAAGTTACGAACATTATTGATTTTTATTAGGTCTGGCAAAACACAGGCAACAAAACTACGAATCTAATTTAAACCCCGCAATTATCAAGTTACCATTATCCGTCTACCTTTCACTAGAGAAACATTCATTCTATTTCTGTTGTACGGGCATTATGTATAGGTAATATACGTACCATTAACGAATGTCAAACTCATACGTTTAATCACATAACCGACGGGTTAGAACTTAGAAGTGACTTAAAAATAGAAATAACTATAGTAAGGCTTAGCCTTACAGTGGACGACAAAGTTTATATCGGTAAACATTTTGTAATAAAAATGCCCCTAAATCGATAACTTCATTACCAATTGATTGGTTCAACTCTAAAATACCACCCAGCAATTTACGCGTTTGATCACCATCGCTTCAAACTAAACATTTAATCAGAGCCATCAAACATGAAATAAGGGTTGTTTAACGTTTAACGGTTTCCAAACACGACTAACAAGGAAACTTGAGTACACTCTGACTGCGTTGCGGGCTAATAAAGGGTCCGCTGGCAAAACGACTGTACACCGCGACGCGGCTGTGGATAAATTGTCGAAAACAGCGCAGTAGTATCTAATCTACGCTTTAGGTTTTTTCCATTGTGTAACGGCAGTTACCCATTCATTTTATAAGGGTTAGTTTTGTTAAACAATGGAAATACATACAAGCATAGACTAGTTATGGCCCTAAACTATGTACATTTTTTATATATTTGCGTAAAAATATGTACAAAGTTACTTTAATTTCATTGACGTGTGTAACTAAAAAAAATGTCTAAGTACATATGTTTAGATTAGTTTATATTACTCGCTGGCAGTTTTACCTGTCGCTAGTATTTAGGTGTAGACCACGGTTATATTTTAGTGTGATTTCAGTAAGCATTCATTCGATTTGTTAATAGTGACAACTGCTTTCGAAAGACATCAATGTAGACGGTCAGAGTTCTTACATAAGATATGGATAGACCTATGTTCATTTCTGTTATCCATCCGCACAATATTATTTTCACAAAATTGCACTGAATATGTCTACATAAAAGAGACAAGTAACATTACCTAATTAAGAGGCCGCAGTAAGCTCGGCCGAATTTCACCTTCCCATAGAAACGTAGTTACGCTCTCATTTTAAAACTATGTGTTGGATTGTGACGAAACCTTGCATATACAATGACATGAGGTATATCTATGTCTGTAATTAGTTTATATGGTTCCAATTTATAAAACAAAGTAAATACAGCAAAAACTAGTTTTGTATGAAAAACTTAAATTCGCTGTATTTTTTTATTATGGTATCTGAAGCTACGTAAACTAATTTCAGACATAGATATACCTCATTTCATTGAACATGCAAAGTTTCGTTACAATCCAACACGTAGTTTTAAAATGAGAGCGTAACTACGTTTGTATGTAGAATTGAGCTTACTGCGGACTCTTAAGTAGATCTCCTTATGAACAAAAAGAGGTAGACGAAACTGCTAACTCATTTTACAAGTTAGGCTGCTGCATGAGACATGCATTTATAAACAACTATAGTTACTCTACTTGATGGGAACAAAGATAGGAAACTTGTTTGAAAAGAGCGAAATCCTCTTCTCATTTTTCATTATTACATGCACAAATTCATATTATCAACACAATCCTACTTTAAATAGTAGTCAAAATTTGTAATTTTATGCGGGGTTCTAACGGTGCACAACGCACATCCTACTATAACAGTATAAATGCGAAAGTTTAGATTTATGGATGTTTAGATGATTTAGATGAAATTTCGCACGAAGATAGTTTATAACCTGGATTAAGATCGTTTTATCCCTGGTCCACGCAAACGCAGTCGCGGGCGGAAGCTAGTCCCATATAAGTAATGGGCATTTTCAGTGAATTGTTAATAAGGTAACTAACAGGTAGGTTGTTAGTGGCCGTCACAAATCTGACGATTACTGCTAGACGCATGGCCGTCACAAAACTGATAGTTAAGGCGTAATTTAAATAAAATTTAAGCTTGACAGCGCATGTAGAATGAAGATTCCCTTTTATGTATAGCATGTAATGATAAATGATAAATATTACTCACTGTGAAAACGTCGCTTCTCAAGTTCTCACAAGCGCATTCGTGAATAAAGAGACTATTCTCTAACATTACAAATACATATTTGCTAGAAGCCTGGCGCGTGTAAAATCTAAAAGGCATACACCATTCCAAAACACTAGTTTACACATCAACGGATAGTACAGTCGGCCGGCATTGTTGACAAACAAAGGGGGCGCGTCGAGCTCGTTTCAACACCCGCTAAGCGGCGAGACGGGGCCGACTGTACTATTGTGCATGTGCTGCGTTGTCGCGATATTAAAAATAACAATAGGAATATTACAAAACTGTGAATTCGTATATACATGTTTTGCTTTAGTGTAGTGATTTAAGAAGTTTCATCCACGTCATGTTCTTTTGGCGTTTTACTTATCGAAAAAAAAAACGTAATGAATTTGGTATTTTCTTATTCAGATCTCATCAGATAAGAACAGAAAGAACATATTTTCATGAAGGGATAAACCTATTTACGGCTCATACGTATACATAAAACGTTTGAAAAATATTTTCTAGAAACAAGCTTAGTTGAGATTTTTATTCATTAAATGTTGCTTTTTACAGATAGGCCCGATCAGACATAAATTTTAAACCCCAACATACGAGCCATCAAAAAAACAAATGCTGAAAACGAAACTCCAATGAAAATAAAAACAACAATTCCCGCAGAGATTGCAAAAGAGCAATAAAATATACCAGACAGCTTTATATAAATAAAATGCACATGAAATATCAATGCACCATCAATATCGACTATGAATTTTTCATTTACGCATACAATCATTAATACAAGTCTGGAATACGAAACATAAAATGCTGTATCACCTTCCTGTAACCCAGCAGATGGAGATACATCAGCGCCAAAGCACTTTAGGAATGATAAAAAGTTAATTGGAATCTGTTGTGGTCAAATTTTCAGGAATCCTGAGTATAATATAAGTAAAATCAGCTTTTGTAATCGGTTTTGATGAGAATACGAAGTAATACGTTTCCATTATTAGGAGCACTAATGCAACAGTATGTTACAGATCGGTTTATGAATTATACCTGTACAACAGAGCCTTGCAACCTGGTATGCAATTCACAATCAGTCTCGTCTCTTCATACAATACATCCTTAATCTAACTTGACCCCGCATCGTAACTAAAACGCGATCTGGCGCCAGACTTATACTGGTTTCCCACAAGGTAAGTTGTAGGTAAGCGTTGTGAATTCCAGCCTTGTACTAGTGTAGTATACACACAAGCACAGACCAATATTTCCCGGGCGGAAATGGTTGAATTTACACGGAAGCGCACACATGCAAAGCGCAGGACATCGCCCGTCTAGCCGCGCGATACCTAGAGGCTGAGCTAATGTGCTTAATGAATAGTGTCCAGTTGGGTAAGTTTAATCGTCAGGAACTACACTTCCTGATGCACATTTCTACTAGCGAACGAAACCCAAATGACGTAAAGGAAAACAAAACCGTGTAAGGTATTATAATGCTACATAGTCAGAATTAATTAAGTATATTTTTATGGATATACCTACATAACTAGAACTGGCACTGGGAATAATTTGGTTTTGTAATAGTCTCAATGTTCACATGTTTTTAGTGTGGACAAATAAATCTCGTGGATTGTACAGTCTGTTTCAAAGATGTATGTATCCTTTTTTTGGCCTCATAATAATGTAAATACATCTTTATAACTCTTAGTGTTGACTGTACGATGTATAAATCAGTCATCGTCTCAGTTATCCCCCAAAACATTGTTAGTCGATCGATATTGTTATCTCAGAAAAGGTCTTCCCAAAATATGCATATGAAGAGAATTCATAATCCAGAACACATAAACAATAGGCGAAACCGGCTCCGAACTCCCGACATTAAATTAGGGCAATTAAGATACGGCAAGTCTAATGTACATCGTGTTTCAGGTGGGAATTGAGTTAGAGCTGATATGATGTTGAACTAGATTTTCTAAAAAGTCCTTTTTTTTCATTTGCGGATGGATGGCCACAAGGCCCTTATACAAATAATCAAACAAGACCAGTATTATTACTGATTAAGGCTGTCGCAAGTCGGCTGTTACTTTAGTCCAGCGCAATTTCTTAAATATGTCCTGTCCTCCTGTTTAAAAGACATAAAACCGAGTATTGCTTATTCAAGCCCTCCGTCCGTTCCTAAATTAATTCTCCTCGAATCCTCTATCGCCTCATGTCCGTGCCATCGTAAATCTGTTGCAAGCGGAATAGCGCGCTGGCCAGTTTCGATATCGCATTTTCCGATGCCGGAAAAGCCTGGGAGTTTGCCCGTATTTCAGACTTCGGGAGGCGCAGCTTATAGAACTATGTAAACACTGCATTTTGGAATTATGGTTCCGTTACAATATTGTCCTTTTTGTTGGTATAGTGCGGATTATTTTTCTAGACCGAATTCACTTCTCTTTCTGCCTAGTAAACAATGCGATTGTCTTTCATTGTTAAGTGATAAACAAAGCGACTGTATTTTATGGTTAAGTGCAACCGGTAATTCTTCCTGTAAAATAAACGTATAGTAACATCAACACTTTTTTACCGGAAAGGCGAATGAGGTTCACATAAAAAATACAACCTAGCAATGTTGACCATTTTGTATTTAAAACAATGGACTAAGTACTTCAATAACAGTCGTTATTGGAGTAAAGTATTGTGTGTGGCAAGTGACTATTGCGTTTTTTGGACAGATATTAGGACTTAAGATAGGTAAGATCCGGTCTAGTAAAAGGATCCGCAATATATCTATATCTAATAACGAGAAAATGTACAAAATGGTACAGACTCTTTAGACCGTTGGAACAAATGACATTACAAAACGTCAAAACTACACAATGTTACTAATACCTATACCAACCTAAACTAAAATCGTCTACTTTCTTCGTTAAAATGTCGATAATCGAATCGTAACATAACTAACGAACGATCATTTATTTGATTCTAATTGTAAATATTAACAATGTTTTCCACTGAAGTGCGCCATGTGGTTCTTAAATAAAAAATGTCCCTCACCGTGTTGAATGCCAGCAACATATTTTATTGGTCTGTTTACTTCTTCCGTCGACAGTGGCTTGTTTCCTATGTCATCCAACAAAAGAGAAAATACCCGAATTTCCTGGTCCAAATGGTAACTTGACGGGAAGTCATTCCGCCCGCATAGCGACCGGAGATTTACTAGCCTCTGCGCCAGTGGACGATAAAATATTTGATGAACATGAAAGTGCATGAATGCAGGCGAAGTAACTTTAGTCCTAGATAAACTTAAAGGCAAGGATTACAACGAACAAAGACTCTAAATTGTAATTGTATTTTATAATGACGTCGAATTATATTTTAGGTTTAAGATGAGATTAAGTATTATTTTATTGTGAATATTGCATTTTTTTGACTACTGACAATTTAAATCTAGGATGGCCTGGTACCATTACCATACATTGTACCATTATAGCATGAAGTATTTAAATTGTTCCTATTGCCTTATTATTCGTTTTTATTTCACTTTTCTTATATACTCTGACGATCTTTTTGTGAATCCATTGCTCCGAGTATTTTAATTTTATGAAATGACATGTTAATAAATTAAATGAAGTCAACTAATCTAATCTAATCTTACGTAGCTACACCGTTGCAACCTCGCACATTTATTCCCAAAGGGGGTAGCCAGAGCTAATTTAATATTAGCAATTATAAATTGATAATTATAAGATGCGGGTGACGCGGGATCGGTCACTTTGGCACTCTTTGGGGGAGGTCTATGTCCAGCAGTGGACGTCTTTCGGCTGATATGATGACGATGATGAATTATAAGTTTGAATATGGCATAATGCCAGAATCGAAAGGCCCAAATGAACACAACCAAGCCCCGGCCACGAGGTTCCGAAGCGTATATAGAGGAAAGCGCCTACGAGGAAAGCATCCACCTAGGGGGCTCCTGGCACTGGAAATGTTAACTAATATAAATTTATTAAGTAAAGCAGTAGTGATAAGATCAATTGAAATTGAAACCGAGCGCATGTCAAAAACAAATCATCAATTGAAAATAGCCTGCTTATTACAGGCTTCCGTTAATCAAGAATGCACTTTAAACCTATCGAAATAGGGTTGGAATGGGACAAGCATCAGGGCAATAAACAGCATTGTCAGTGCATCAAGCGCTGTGGTAATTGGATCGAATCGGTTACGGGTATCATCAGATGCGTTCGTAAATTATAGTACCCTCCCTCATCGATCTCTATTTATCTACAATGATTGAACGTTATCTGGTACATGTAAAAGACAAGAACATAGTGTAGACTTTAATTAATTTGTTTTTACGCTTCCTGATGACACTTTTCTTTTATTACGACTTCGTTTTATTTGTATAGATGTTTGAAACCAATGCAATAGAAACATAGAAGAAATATAGAATAGACTTACTACAGATCAGTGCAATATATTGTATGCATTTATATAAATATTAAATAAATAAATTTCACACATTCATTTGACTTTTAAATGGAGACGTTGCATTCAAGTTAGGTACCTTCTAAGTAAGAAGTTATTCAACGAGTGCATTGGACAAGCCTTCAAGTGCAGCAAAATGGCGTCATGACCATGGAAAGCGTTCAGATTGTTCTATAAGTAAATCAACAGCAGACTGTATTCTGTATAAATAAATAAATAAAAATAAAATAAATAAATATAAGGGGGACAATCTTTCACAAATCGACCTAGTCCCATAGTAAGCTCAGTAAGGCTTGTGTTATGGGTACTAGACGACGATATATATAATAGATATAAATACTTAAATATACAGAAAATATCCATGACTCAGAAACAAATATTCATACTCATCACACAAATGTTTGCCCTTACCGGGATTCGAACCCAGGACCTCTTGCTTCGTAGGCAGGGTCACTACCAACTATGCTAAAGCGGTCGTCAAAACAATAGGTCATGTATGTAACACTACTATCTTTTTTATGAACAGTTAGTCAAAACAATATCATACATGTATATATCATTATTAATAATGAGGCATGTATAATAAAAAGCACAAATTACATTGGTTAATAAGTATCGTTATAATTTAAAAAAGAAAGTAAAAAAAAGCATAAAAGTTTCAGAATTATCTAGCATGCAATCTACGCTTAGAAACAGTTGGCCTAATTAAATATTACAGAAATTCGTTATTTAGACATTCAGTATTTAGGGCTTTTCCCCAGATACAAATATGCATGTGCCATTATCGGGGAAAACGTACCTCATTTTCGTTCTCACTTATGTTATGTCATAGTTATGCGCCAGTCTCTTTCATTTGCATTGCATTTGGAAAGAAAAAGATGCAACACTAATATTTGGGCAAATACCGCGAAGTGAAGTGCCTGCATAAGACGAAAGGCTTCAGTGCAGATTTTTCCCGAGTCGTCTTGTCATCTAAGTGACTCGTCCACGAAACACTACGATTACAACTGCAATTGCAGCCGACAACCAATAAATGCATTACAACATCGCAATGGAGACGTTGTGGACACGATGACGATTAATAGCAATTGACTTACTTGACATCAACCATTAGTTGTAGAGCGTACGATCTGTATTGGCGTAGCAAATGTGTTAATACTGAGCAGTTAGAGGTCTGCACCTAACATCAATTGTTAAGATTGTAAGTATATCAAAGAGTGTGATTAACTCTGACGTATTTTTTTAAATAAAAGATTAATCCTACTATCCTACTAATATTATAATTGCGAAATTTTGGGTGTTTAGATGTTTGTCAATCACGCTTTTTTAAACGGCTCAACCGATTTGGATGAAATTTTGCACGAAGATAGTTTATAGTTTAAAATATAGGATAGTGTTTATCCCGGGTCCACGCAGACGAAGTCGCGGGCGGAAGCTAGTAATTCCTGCGAATGGGGATTATGCAAATGGAATAAAGAATATTTATTTCCACTCCTTTCCTGTTCCATTAAACCCGTCATGAGTCGTATACTTGTTCATGATTGGCTCTAAGGCACTGATCTGCGCTAACAAACGAGAACCGAACACATTCTGCACAAACAAAAATTCCTTTTCACGGACCCAATTATTGCAATGAATTATATAAAAACCGTAGCACTATTCAGAGATTAGCACAATTTGTCATGTCAACACGCGACATGAAAACACACTAAGTATTCCAAACAAAATTAACGCAAGATAACAGCGATATTGATATTCGATAAGCCACATTATCACATTTATAAGTTAGATTTGTCTCCTTACATTGCCTGTGCGAAACACGTCAAATGTCTTTACGGAGTTGTAAATACTGTTGAATGAACGAAAATAATCAGAGTAGGAGCAAATGCCAGGACCAATCATCATTCATCAATCATCTTACTACAGTGGCAAGTTTATTTATTTAAACAAAAGATCAACAGACGCAATGAAATGACAACAATAATGATGCATAATTAAAATAGTGGGAAACTTCCACAAACAATATACTTATTTTTCAATTAGTCATACAGCGCGCTATTATGCACTAAATCTTGGTGCGGTTTATCGCAACCTTAATTCTGTATGATAATCGTTATCGTAGGTACCATTAGCTTCAACAATCGAAAGATCAGACGATTAATTTAATGCATTATAGATACGATTATAGCTGTAGTAAAATACACTTGTACTGGTAAGTGCCGACTTTTTGCTAACCTATGTTTTGATTTAAATAAACCGAATGGAAGCGAATTGTGTAAAAAAGCGTCTAGTAAGCTAAGCAACCCAGCGCCTAGAAAAAAGCATATTTTTCTTGATAGCGGCTGTTTTTAAACGCTTTAAGGCCTCCACCCACCGGACGCGTGTGGCGCGCATGTGCTGCACGTTGCTGCGCGCGTCGGGCGCGGTTGAATCGGTATATTCACACCGCAAGCAGGCGGCATATAGCAACGCGTGTGCCGCGCGTCTGCCGCGCGTGTGCCGCGCGTGTGCCGCGCGTGTGCCGCGCGTGTGCCGCGCGTGTGCCGCGCGTGTGCCGCGCGGCTTCGGCGCAGCTGCAGCGCGGGCCCGCGCGTCATATCTCTCTCACTACCAACACATTTAATATGTATCTCACTATCTCTATCACGCTTGGCGACGCGTTAGCAACGCGGGTCCGCGCTGCTGAGTGTGATAAAGATAGCGAGATACATATTAAATGTGTTGGTAGTGAGAGAGATATCGACGCGCGGGCCCGCGCGTCACACGCGCTGCACACGCGCGGCAGACGCGCGGCACACGCGTCGCTCACGCGACGCGCACGACACGCGGCCGCGCTGCCGAGTTGTAACTTTAGCGCCGCGGGCCCGCCTTCGAGTCGCGTTCGATGTGTGTTTGATTGAAGTGTAGTTTCAATGCTTCACAACTTGCGCGTGTGCCGCGCAGCACACGCGCCGCGCACGACACGCGTCCGGTGGGTGGAGGCCTTAAGTGTTTTAAGTGAGTTGAAAGTGAGAGATGAGAAGTTACAGATTACAGACCACGGACACTACACGTACAGCTATTCACTGCACGTCTATCATGCGACGGCCGCGACATACTCTCGATTTTTCTCGCACTATATCTCTTGTTCTAAGTGTTCTAATAAGAAAAAGACGGATAGTGCGAGAAAAATCGAGAGAGCTCGCGCGCCGTCGCATGATAGCCGTGCTGGACGACCCGCGAGCTGTGTCGCGGCGACATAGATTATCCATATCTTTCTAAGCGTTCTAATTAGCGCTGTGTAAATCTTTGCCATTCGAACAGGTGATGAGGTGGACGTTCCGCAATCTTCGCAATATCGCGGGCTTTTCACAGACTTGCGATACCACAAGCAATCAAAAACGGTTGGATACCTATTTTTTCCCTGCCATGCCAACGCAGCAAACGGAGCATTACCGGCATGCACATAATGACGGAGCCTCAGTAATAACGACGTCAAAGGCATACATCACGTATTAAACACCCCTGTAATTTAGGTGCGTTTTATCGTTCGGAAACCGGCGATACGTCCCCCCACTAGCTAAATAAAGGACGGCGTAAATAGCGGCCATTATCAACGGTTAGGATAATAAGAGGCGCCGCCATATTTATAGGTTTCTTGATAAATATTTCAGGAAAGTTGCATAAAGGGATTTAATTTTGATAGAGAAACTACCTATATAAGAATAATTCATGCAAGAAAAAATTATATTCACAAGCATCAAGCAAGTATCTGTTTAAAAGTGTACTATCACTCCAGCAAACATTTTGACTAAGTAATACTTGATTAGCACCTGTTCAATGTTTTATATTTTCATTCCCAATATCGAAACCATTTTATTTTGTAGGCTTTCACAGTTTGAAGACTATCATAGGATCCATAGTCCGTCATTCGACGTAGATATTTCCTTCGCCGTCCCCCGTCTAAGCGGTTGAATGTTATCTCGGGCGGTACTGTTCCTAGACAGTTCGTGACGAGGGTAACATATTGGAACAAATAATTTATACTTACACCATATTGATAGAATATGCTGAAAGACTAAGCTTCATTCTAACAGTCTTATCTTTTGGACACCAATGACTTTCAGCGCTAAATACGGATACGTTCGTTGTGTCATACATAATATTAATTATATGGCTCTACTAGCTTCCGCCCGCAACTTGGTCTGCGTGGACCGGGATAAAACTATCCTATATTTTAATCCTGTATACTATCCTATATTTTAATCCATTAAAATGTCTTAAAATATCGTATTGGAGCGGCGTCATATTGACATCATAAGTTTAAATGCAGATTACCAAAAGTAATATTACTTTGATGAAGTTCCTTCACGTGCATGTTTCATTTTTTTATACGCATTAAATACCAAGCCCAGAAATCACTTTATGGTCTCATGAGCCGGTCTCATCGCTCACTCAATCATTCACTTACACATTGCTCTAAGCATACCGCTTTGGGATCTGAACTTTGCTCTACTCCCTTAAGACCAGATTCTACTAAATAGGAATATGAACTTGATGTAAAATTGTGTACAATATTTTTTCTTGTTCAGTCGAATTGCCACTTAAACAATGATTTATATTATTTGATACGATTTCCACGAATCAGATTTACCCTGTCACTAGTCGCTTTTTGAAACTTCGATTTTATAAAATATAATCTACCACATGTGGAGTTACCTTCTCAATTGCAACCCCATACAAAGCATGGTCCATGTTGTAGCAATATCTAAGATCACTATCATATTGTCTCCTATTTCATTAGCAGCAGGAGACAATATGACATAATACCAACAAGAAACAGTCGATTGACCCTAAGTCCTTTTACTCGAGCGTGTATTAGTTCCAACTGTAACTCACTGAATGGAAGTTACGACGGAAGCGTCCCCGCGTCCCAGTTGGCATTGTCAGTAAATAGTTACTGGAGTGCTGTGGGGCTTGAGGGAAAGCTTTAACGTTATCTAGGACGTAGGAGTTTACGTGGCCAGTGTTTTGATGTTGTTGCCGAGAACCACACGGTTTTGGTACCTACTTGCCACTCTGTACGTAATTTTCTGGCAATAATAAATAAAAAAGTTTTATTAGCCACCAGGCTAGCGCAGCATAATTGAATTGACGCCTAACACAAAGAACTTACTTATGCGAATTTTCAGCTCGATCGGATGCTAACTACAGTTGGCTGAAATATTTACAAATAATGATGATTTAAGACTGCTTAAATATCATGATGAAACATTTAAGTGATGTGACGTATCTTTTGTTAGATGTATGTTTAAAATTGGATATGTAAGAGTTTCCGAGTTTATCTTGCATACTAAATTACAAACGTATAATAACCAATAATATTCTATATTTATAAAACAAAGTCGGTCCAATTTGTATAATATTTGATTTGTCTTTGCTCTGAATTGCTGAACAACTATTAGAAGATGGAAAAATGTATGAAAAATAATTTTCTAATACATTTTGTAGGCGGTACGAAGTTCGCGAAGTCAGCGTATAAGTAGTATATATATATATAATAACATTCACGTCAATTTATTTATACAGCAAAAACTACTAGATACCTACTACAGATGTGTAGGTACATAAAAAAACACCGTAATCAAATTAACCATCATCTAACCATTCCACAAAATATGCTAATAACAATATGCCCCGGAACTGAAATTTTTGACAAAAGCCGCAGTTACGCTGCTGAAATACCTTTTTATTTGTCCTCTCTTCAGATCACACGAGTTTTAATCAACAATCAGATAATTACTTCAGGCAAAGCAAAAAGATAACTCATCAAGCTAGCAAGCATGTATATGTACACAGACATATTATAGTCGTTGCATGTACTTCGATTTGAAGGAATACCAATGGGTGCATGCTCATGACAGAGTCAAATACATTCGTATGGTTTTTATTAGGATTCCGTACCCAAAGGGTAAAAACGGGACCCTATTACTATGACTTCGCTGTCTGTCCGTCCGTCTGTCTGTCACCAGGCTGTATCTCAAGAACCGCGATAGCTAGACAGTTGAAATTTTCACAGATGATGTATTTCTGTTGCCGCTATAATAACAAATACTAAAAATAAAATAAAATAAATACCTTTTTGCAGTTTTTATAGATAATGGTACAGAACTCTCCTTGCGCGAGTCTGACGAGCACTTAGGCGGTTTTTTTTAATTTTAGTTATAGACAAAGAACTCGCACGTATTATAAATAAATACGGCGAAACATTCTTACCTATCGATCATTGCGTTTTATACAATTATGTGAATTATTCGTAATTTCGAAAAGTAAAACTAGTGCTACTGCCAAAACTGGGGACTAGGTGTCAAAAGCGACCCCGGGGACTTACGGGCGCAACCGGGAAAACGCTATGAGACATATTATCTGCCACGAATCTATTTCTAGGGCCATTAGGACGTGTCAGATATTTTTGCTCGCCTTGTTATGGCAGATATTAACGCTGGTGACGGTACGAAGGAGCGTTTGCGTGTTCTATCTAGATACATGTCTGTGTTTGTGTTTACACACGACGTTCATCCTTCTTCCATCCCTCCCATATGGTAATGCCGGGTGTTAATTACCTCTCCCCAGGCCAATAACTTAGAAAGCTCATTTATCCTCTAGGGCTCTTATTTTCTGCTACTTGGGTTGTGTGGGAGTACAAAGGTTTCTAATCAAGGGAATTCGTTTGCATAGGTTTTTGTATGCGATGAGGGTTGGTATAGTTTTGCTGAAGACAATTAATGAGAATAGTGCGAAAAGATAGGGCAATACGAATGTATGTAAACATTTAAAATGCTTTACCTATACGTACATAAAACGTTATATACAGGAGTCGCTAGCGTCTAAAGGCTACGGTGTCAGCATACTACATAGGTAGGCATTATGGTTGTTTACCAAATTAACTCTTTTTCCGGCCGGTATTTAATCAATGACAATTGAATGACAGTCTTATTTATTCAAATAGGTGTAAAAATATGGATACGTTTAGGAACGTAGGTATGTCGGTGGAATAAAGTTGATAGTTAGATACATATTTTTAGAGCTGAACTCAGATAAAAATACCTAAATATTAGTGGACAATTTACACAAATCGATCTAGTCCCAAAATAAGCTCAATAAAACTTGTGTTTGTGATAACATGGGTATATAAAGAATAGAGGCTGGAAAAACGGTAAAAAAAGCGAAAAATATCTTTCATTTTCTCACAACACTTGTGCACTTTACGTACTTACCCTATTTTGCCGACAAAATGGCGGGTCGAAAATGTTAAAAAGATTTGATCGACTACAATTTAGCAAGGAAACGTAATTTCTTTTCCAGGTGCGCGTTCAACTGCATTAAGAGATGTGGACAATGAACAGGAAACCTTAAGCCGCATAAACCGGCAGGAAATGTGTAATGATGAGGAAAACACGAAGGGCGGAGGCAAAGAACATTTTATATCGCAAAAATAATACAACAGCGAATTCAGCAACCGCGATATTGCAGTCTAGACGGGGAAAAATGTAACAAGAAAAATCCCTACGCTTTCTTTATGATCCGCAAAAACAATCGTTTGAAGTGAGCAGTAGGGAGAAAACTAGCACGAGGAAAATTGAAACTACTCTGGTGTGCGCAATCGGACTAAAAATAGCTGAATTTGCGACTTTACTAGCTGAAATATATCTGCCGTTGAGTTATAACTATCATAAGTCATGTTAAGGGGATGCCTTGATTCGAGTCGACCACGCCCCCTTGACAAAGACTCGCTTATGCCTTCCGCACACGAGAAAAAGAGATACAACACTCTTCGGGAATGGCTTTTTTGGACAAATTTCGATAAATACCTAACTTAGTGAAGTTTTATTTATATTTAATTAAGTGAGATTGTAGATGAGAAACAATACTATGGTATTAATTTGATTGTGTCGTAAAATTATGTACTGTTTGAGTACGCTGAGTAAAAAAAGGAAAATAAAGACCCAAGTTTGGATTTTTTCTCTATAGAGGAAATTTTAGGCAATCACGTATCGCTTAAATCAGATGAACAATGACTATATGAGTCAAGAATCATATATCTGAAAAGCAGACCTTATTGTTTCTTAATCTAGTCAGAACGGCGTTTCAAAGATCGCGATAATTTCCAATGCACCCCCTTAGAAGTCTACTTATAATTATGCAGTAAAACCCATTTAGTAAACGGGAATTTGTAAAATTTGTGTGCCCAATTAGCGTGAGATTTTTAACAAAAATTGCCTCGGTGTCAGTTTTGAAACGTAACTAAAAACTAAGTAAAAATTAACTTTTTTCACATTTAAACCAGTTTGCATACAATATATATATATATATATATATATATATATTTTACTTTTAATGAATACTTAATTGTTGTCACAAAACTGACACTGAGTTAATTTTAATTTGACGACTCACGCTTATTAAGTACTATTTTTTTTTAATGCCCTACTATCACACGGGTGACATGTTTCATTATCATCAAGTGTTCTCTCTCATGTGTCCAATAGTGAAAACCAATACGTGAGTGTAACCGTTTAGTTATTCGTATAATTCTATGCCTAACGTGTACTTTCACTATACGAATATTCAGGAAGACATATAGCAACAACAACTTTGGAATATTCCAGATTTCAGTTTATTTTACGTAAATCGACGTCTGGCTCGCTCAAGACGGTGAGAAGTCACGATCGTTATTACTGAGGTATTGAAAGACGTGGTCTGTATGTTGAAGCGACTAATGATACATTCCGACGTTTCTAATGACTGACTGCGTCTTGGAGGGATTTGGGGAGACGTAGGAAACGTGTTTCAATTATGGTTGTAACGCCTGTTGCAATGGTGTACAATATTTCACAAGAGATAACTTATTGCTCTTAACATCCATCAGGCGCAACAAACTGAAACTATTTTTGCGTACCGCTCATTTCTGAGTCCACATGCATAGATTTAGCTAGCGGCATAAAAACGGCCTATTTCTTTTTACTAACGACTATGCTATCAAAGAAGACCACAAAACGTCTCACAAGGACTTGAAAAGATAACGTCTAGCCTTTCAGCATCGCCTTCACAAAGTACAAAGGGGCTCTAGAGCGAATAGCGAAGTCCTAAGGAAACGTAGCGGTAAGTATAGGTATATTCTTGAATGCTCAGTGCTCGGAATGCGTGCCTGAGCACAGGTTGCCCCGAGGGCTCTTGATTAAGACGAGCGAGCGCCATCGCTGTCTCGAAAATGAGGAAAAGCAGAGATTAAAAACCCCAGACGTCTACTCAGGCTCGCAACGAAAGATAAGTCTACAGCTTGCTTAAGCTCGTATACCTTTCGTATTTATAAGGTGAACTTAATCCAGTACAGCGTAAGGACGCTTTTGCTTTGGGAGATACGCGGTATAAAAGGTAAGGACGAGTCTCCCGAACCAAGAGTTGGCAGTTTATTAAAACTGACAGGTTATTAGTGGGTTTTACTTTTGAAAACCAAGGAAGGTTTGTTAAAGATTTGTGATTAAAGGCGGCCTTTGGACGTTGCGTTTTATTTTAATTATGAAGTTAAAAGGGACTTGTTTTTGACAGTTTCTTAAATGACTACGAACTATGGGCACCAATTCATTAAAATTTAATCATGGCGGATACAAACTTTACTATGCACTTGCTATTTATCACTACATAGTATAAAACAAAGACGCTTCCCGCAGTCTGTCCCTTTGTATGCTTGGATCTTTAGAAATACGCAACGGATATTGAAGCGGTTTTTTAATAGATATAGTGATTCAATAGGAAGGTTTATATGTTTAACATAGTACCCGTGCGAAACCGGGCGGGTCGCTATTATGTAATATAGCTAGTTAGTCTATTCATTTTTTTTTATTCAATTCGTGACAATGTTCTTTCGTATTTTTATAATTATAATATTGGTGAGCATAATAGGAATAGGAACTCTTCGGATTTGTAAACTTTTAAGAAAAGGTTATCGGTTTTGCTATATTTCTCACATATAGGTAGTATAACTTTGTTGCTATCTTGTTGTATCCTTCCTTATGCCTGCTGTACACGTTGGGCTAACGTTGGCCCGTGAGCAGGATGCAGCTATACAAACCAATGAGAACGAAATAAAGCCCTCTTCCTCTAACGCATAGCTGCATTCTGCTCACGCGCCAACGTTGGCCCAATGTGGGCAGCCGGCTTAAAGCCCACATCATTCCAGTGATAATTCGATACGAAATGGAAAGCAGGCACAAACCGGCAGGGCGTGTTGGCAGCCGGGTTGTCAAGGCGATAAGTTGATTTCTAGCGCTTCGCCGCACCGGAACACCTGTTCACCACCCGCCTTTATTCACCTCACCATCAACCCGTATATCTTGATTCAGAGATTCGTAACAAATACGCGAAATCGGAGGTCAGACTAACTCTGCAACGCGGAGTTTTGATTGTTCTAAATAACAGCCTAGGGCAAGCTTAACCAATTACGAAGCCTGATATTAACAGTTGCGGGTAAGCATTAATTTACAATTACTTTGAGAAAACACGGCTTTAAACTACTTACAAGCTAACCCCTTAGATTATTTTTTGTAATTTTATTTGAATCTACGCTACTATTACATTCGCTCTCAGTTAAACTCTATTGTATCAATCTGCAATTATTATCTCAAATGTATCCGGAGAATGTCCACTAAAAGCATTATAGATTACTTCCAAAGGAACCACAATACAGAATATAACCAGGTTTTATGCCTGGCATAAGATCTCAAAATGGGGTCTCTAGATGGACATTGATGGATGATCTTTAAATCTAGGTACTCAATAATTTACATTGAGCTAAAGATGCATATATACTAAATAACGACGGCTTTATCAGGAAAGTATCAAATTGAAAATGCACAACTTTGGAAAGTAACGTTTTCCATGGCCTGTATTCACGTTTTCCAACACCTCGTCTGGCTCGAACCAATCTAAGTCCGGTCTCTGATTACACGCAGTTCCCACGAGAATCGATATCAAGATACACTAGAGCTGAAGTGAGGCTAGTAGAAACAGGTTGTGAATCGTACAGCGGAAACAACTGACTGTCACACGGCACCGGACACAGGCACAAAAGGCACGGCTCGGAGAGATAGCGCAGCGACCGATGCCTATTATACCTACTGTTGTTAATGTTGACAGTCCGATACTCGTTTGTTTCGTTTTGGTTCGTAGCGTAGATGGGATCAGGTGGCCAATCTGAACTGACGTATCTCATACAAATATGTCATCCGTGCGTTGCGCGACGGCTTTTTGACACAATAGCGTGGTATCAAGTGTGTGCAACACATTGATATCATATTTGTACGCGATTTGTCGAGTGAGATTGACCTCTAGCCACAGTTACCTATATGTAGGCGCTTGTAATGGCGCTGTTTGGGCTATAAGGCGGATGATGCATGTTTCCAATATTTGTAATTCGTGTAGTAGGTACTGAAAGAATACTGCGGTATCGTTGTGGGAAAGTGTACAGGAAAATAAGCATAAAAATATATACGCTATGATGACTTAGGGTTCTATTGTATGTGATGATTTTAGAATAATAGAATTTCGTAAATTAATCATAAAACTGAACCTTGGTAATCGTAAATGAATTCCGTTCACATATGATTGTGTGGAAAGTTTGACCGTTTTCCATGGGGTGACGGCTACGGTACCATGTTTAACGTTTAGGTAATACTGGCATGTACCTAAAGTGTGGTTTATCCAACGCACCCTAAGAGATAATATACACGCAGTTCTTTGGATGGATATAAAATAACGTTTACATATGATGAATCTCAGACTATAAAGTTAGCCAGAGTGTAAATATGTACCAATCTTAATATACTATGTATTTTTGGTGTAAAAGTAATTCGCTATCTAAGGAACGTACTTCCTGCGGAAATTCTTTTGCACATGTATGTTAGATGCGATTGCTATCTCTAGAATTACACATTGTTTATGCAAATAAAACAGTATATTTAGAAAGCCTACATAAAAATAAACGTGTAAGGTACAATAATAATTTTTTGCATTGTAGTCTTGGTTAAATCACAAGCGTAACAAACTCTCGTATCGTAATGGCGACATTATTACTTAATGCTGTAATCGTTGCTTTTACAATAGTTAGTCACGGTTTGATGCAAGTAGGTATTGTCATAATAGAAACTAGTGATTTTAGAAGCATACAAGTTAAATAGCCTGAGGCCGCAAAGTGAGATGTGTTACTGCAAGTCAATCTTAACTAACCATCTTACCTATCTACTCAAGTTTTCCTAGAAATTATTGAAAAATCTGCAGTGTCGAAGAAGCAAATTGGCCCCGTCTGCCGAAAAATCTGCTGGTTCGAATTTTGCTCTAATCCTCTTGGTTCAAAAAAATATGTGTGTTATGATACTAACACCGTCTGGACTTTCCACAACAATTAAACAACGGAATGCCGGTCTTTCGTGAATTAAGTGCATGCAATATATATAGCCCGCGACAGAAGTAGGTACGCGAACTAACGACTAAATAGTGTAATATTTTTCCTAGCAAATTGACTGCATATTAACTGGATACACGCATTACTAATAAAATACTCGGATCTGGATCGCATAACAAATGGAAATCTGCGATCTCTGGCTATACCCCTTCGCGAAACAGGCGAAATTATAACATTGTAAGTAATATAATACTAATTTAAACTTTCGCGATACTCATAATTTATACTAAACGGGATTTAATCGAGTATAATTACTTATTTATTGTCCCGTGACCAAGGCTGTTGTGACACATCGGAAACGTCTGGAATCTCGGAGGTAAATAAAGAAGTTAATTACTTAAGTCTCGTTTTGTAATACTAATAATAGTACAATACTACATTACCATATCATTATTATTCTTATTATATTGCTACTACTACATCATAATAGAATAGAATATTGATATGTTTAGTAAGGTATACCCATCTACAGGTATACTTAAATACCGTGAGCAACTAAAAGAGTCTTCGCGTCTGTACTTCTCCCTAACATAATATGACCCGTTATACCTAATGCCAAAATAAATGATTTCACCCGAAATTAAACTTCATAGCGCTCATGCACTATGTAATCGTATTATTATGACCCTAGTACTTCAAAGTAAAAGTACACCAATGCTTAAAAAACGCTGACGGTACGGAATCGCAGTGACGCATCGTATGCGTACCGTTTTTGACGCAGCATGCACACACACCGCTGCTTAAAAAAAGGTGACGGTACGGAAACGCAGTGACGCAGCGTAAACGTACCTACCGTTTTTGACGCATAGCTGTGTGGAGTGATTGCGTCAAAACCGTTCGCCGTGTTTTAAGCAGCGGTGTAGACGCACCTTTATATCAATGATGCGTTATTATAGACATAATGCGAAGCAACGTCCAATGCGATTATATCATAATCGGATATAAATGGGTCAGCACCAGTGGGGTTTGATTTATGCATTTGTCCATAGCCATTCACTTATCATGCCGCCTACATACGGAGTGGATGAATCCGTTTGGAACATTATCTTTACTAAATACTAGGCACAATGTTCATTGATCGACGTCTCTCAAATACCACTACTTCACTTTAAAATCAAACAATGCTACTCCATAACTTCTGAATCGAATTACCTTATCGTTAATAAGTAACACAGATGTAGATATAATTAATTTCGTATTGATAGTATGGGCACGTATGGGACTACTGCCCGTTCCCTCTCATCCATGAGAGGAGGCCTGTGCCCAGCAGTGGGACGTATGTACTGAAATATTATTACTATATCTAAGCACAGTCGCGTTCTCTAATATCTATACAGACAGCCTTTCAAAAATATCTACACTATGTCAGTAACAATAAAGACTGTGAATAGATATTTTTGAACGGTTGTCTGTATAGATATTGGAGAAATGGACTGTACTAGCATTAATGAAATCTAGAGGTTAGGAAAATTTTGAGGATAGGTGTATTTTGTTAGCCGCTACAAAGTTTTGTAACTAAATTACTTAAAAAAAAATTTTTAGGGGTGCACTCTATACATAAAACGGAAAGTAAAAAAATTAAAAAATAGTTGCAAGCCCACGTGTGGCACATCAATCGATAGGCCTTTCAAAATAAATAGAAGGTTTCTACGCAATTTTTTTTATTAAGTGAATGAAGTCGGAGAAAATCGCCCCGAATGTCACTAAAATTGTGCCCCCCCCACCCCTCTAATTTTTGAACCGTGTATTTTAAAAATATGAAAAATATCATGGACATGGACATGGCTATTAAATTCTTTCAGCGAAAATTGTTTTGAACAAGATCGGTTCAAAGGTTTTCGAGATATTTCTAAAAAACTGCCTTAAAGAAAAGGACGTAAGTGCCATAAGATTTCAGTAATAATACGACCTTTTTAATAGGCACGGAACCCTCGTTTTGCATGCACGCACTTAGCCGCTTTTTATTATACGTGCACGTATTAGCAATTAAAAGTATGTTTCTTGCAATAACTACTCAGTCAATTTATAGCATTTTATTTACACATTAACTTGGGCAATACTATAACTATACAAGCATAATGAAAACTATACTACGGAGGTTTAAACGTAGGTACATATAATTGCTATGTTTATATTTCATTAAAGTAACCATTAACTCAAATTGTATTCAGTTCGAAAACCTACCAATGCAGTTTTGACACAGAAATAATATTCGAGGGTTTTTTGAATCAAGAAATTAATTGGGAATATGTCCAATCATCTCCCATGAAGCCAAATTATCTTGAACCGAATTTGTTGCCCTTGGGTAGAAAGCATCATCTTCCTTAAACATGAATTCAAGGCAGCGGCACTCTTCTTAGTAATTTTCTTCATTACAGGAGGTAATGTAAGTACTTTTTATTCTATGCAAAAAATTGCCTCATCATTGCTAACAATCAAGTTTGTTAAATTATACACACTATGGAAACTCAACGCTCAATGTGCTCAGCGTATCGTATACAGGCTGTTTAAAAAAAACTAGATTTGCATAAGTATGTATGCAAACTAGCATGACGTAACTATGGGTCTATGAACCGACATGTAAACAACCCCACAGACCTGTTTGGACATTAATTAATTTGTACGAACACATGCATACGCCTGTCATGCCCTTGCCAGACAAAGAATGAATTACTTTGGTAACGGCTATCCGCAACCAAAGGAATTCAAGGTACTTCCGCTGAGCTGCATCATCCGCTATGTGGAAATGATGGCGCGAGGTTGGGAGTAGACATAAGGAGAGGGCAAATGCACAAAAGATCCCACTGGGCCGAAGTGCATCCGAAAGGGCCCTCATCTAGATAAGATACGCCTGTCACTCTGTCAATGTACGTTATGTCGCGCAATGGATAAATCGGAGCTCTGACCATTGATCTGTGTATGTCCATCTGTCTATGTGACAGGGTATTACGTTTCGGCCTTTGTACTTACTAATCCGGTTTTATTCATGAGTTAGAAGTCGATACGTACCTGTAACAATACAATTAAAATTATTAATAGGTAAAATCGTTAAAAAATAATAATTTAGTTGGCCGATTTGCAATAAAGCAACGCTAGCGTCCGAAGTAGAAGATTCAAATGCCAATGACAATGTTACCAAATACTAGCCACATTAAATAATCTCAATCATACTGACTAACTAACAGTCATTCCTTATATTCAATCTTAGATTGGAGATAAAGCTACCCCAGATCATCGGTAGCATCTATTCTACTGTCAATACGTTTTTGTTTACCTTCTACTTAAAAAGTTATACACCTACCCAACAAACATAGCTAAAATCCAGCTCAACAAACGGTTTCGATTTGGGAGCTATGCCACGGACATATACACAGGTTAAACTTGTCGAGGGTTTGGGGTTGTCGAGGGTTAAAACTATTATTAGATTGAGTATAGGGAGTGCAATACTTTTTATCTACTCGTATCTGAATTTGACAATCATATTCTCTAGACAGCCTTCCCAATAAGGTATAGTTTTTCCTCCGGGCACATGCAGAATAGATAATAGTACAAGTACAGAAGGGACACTCCTTTGATATTTACAAAAGGGGCTTTATTCTCAGCCAAAACGTTAAGATTTATGGCCCTCTGACGTCGTCGACGATGACGTCGACGTTCATCGCTACAAGTACATGCCGGTTCCCTAACGTTGAGGCACCGGCATGTACTTGTAGCGATGAACGTAAATCGCGGAGTGTCCCGCGCCTGCTCTGGGTTGGAAGGTCAGATGGCAATCGCTTTCAGAAAACTAGTGCCTATGCCAAATCTTGGGATTAGGTGTCAAAGCGGACCCCGGGCTCCTTTAGGGATGTTGCATGGAGGATGATGATTATCTAGACAGCCTTGCCTAGTATGGAACCCGTCGGGAATTATAGAAAATCGTTCTTATAAATAGTGTCATTAACAGAAACCATATAACAGGCACCTGTCACAACCTTGCGGATATCACACTCTCTTAGCGTGTTGTTCATAATATCTTAGGGAGATTTATCACGCGACGACTTTTAAATCGTACATAAATCGCGACTGGTAAAATTAGTCGTAACATCGACTCCTTCGTCGAGAATTAGACATTCATATCCTACTAATATTGTAAATGCGAAAGTTTGGATGCTTGTCTCAATCACGTTTAAACGGATTTGATGAAATTTCGCACGAAGAGTTTATAACCTGGATTAAAATATAGGATAGTTTTCATTCCGGGTCCCCCACGCAAACGAAGTCACGGGCGGAAGCTAGTTTACTTATATGAAGTGTTGTGTCGTGACGGTTTCACTTGTTTTGTGCGGATATCTTCACACTCATCTGATGCGCTCTGACTTTTAGCATCACGTCAGATAAGTATGAATCCGACTTTGTATGATGGTCATGGTTTTTGAGACATGCAATTTAGAATGACTCGGTGGCAATCAAGTTTGAAACCACTTTTGCGATCACACGGTGTTGTGTTACGAGAACATGCAGATTCTGAATAACCAGCATTGTATTTTTCATTGAATATTCTTAGTTAACGTGCTGTAATCATATCAGTTGAGTGATCCCTATTAGAGAGAAAAATGCTAAGTTTACAAAGATAAAATTATCATGTAAGTACATATTGTACCTACATGGGAAGTTCCAAGACCCCAACCCTAGACCGACCCCAAGTAAATAGGATAACCGCAAGCGGATGACGATGACGTTAGGAACTTCCAAGAGTCAACACGTGCATTGAAGTGTTCTTCAAATTCAAGTTCTTCTTTTAGAGCTCAGTTGTCAGTACCAAAACATTTTTTTTACAACCGTCTTAATCGAAAGTGTATAAACGCCCTAAGTGTTGAACCCATGTACATAGCAATAAGTCGTTGCACAGGGCAGGCTTCCGACAGTGCGATCGGTTGCACCCTGCACTACATTGCACCGGTGAAGTGTTATGTTATGTTATGATTATGACTGTTATGCGACACTGTTGCTAACGCGTAATGCGTTAGCTGAATGAAATCTATAATATAAACCAGTACGTCTGCTTATTAATCTTTCTTTCTTTATAAACCCATGTTTATGGGTCATGAAAGAAACTCAGTCTCCGTAGAAATAAATAAATTGTTAATTTTGGCAGAGAATCTTACACATATCTAAATAGCCCCAACGGTAAGCTAAATAAGGTATTAGACGACGGTATATTTAAAAGATATTTACAAAGAGAAAACATCCAAGATTCAGAAACAAATATTCATGGTTATCGCACAAATGTGTGCCCTTACCGGGATTCGAACTCAAGAACGTAAACGGTTTCAGATACATCGCCTTTGTACCTTAATATCATGTTTATGTTATGTTTTAACCTGCTTATGTACGGTCGAGGAAACTGAAGGTTTGGCACATGTCAACTCTATTGTAATGACGCTAAGGTCCAAAAGTGCTAAACATTCAATTTCCTCGACTGTACAATAAAGTGCGTATAAACATACATCCGTATTAATATGTTGGTATGCTAACGGAGCAACCTACTCAAGTAAATAATTACATACTCTCGCCATTTTGTCTACACATATATATTCTTTATTTATTTAATCACTTCTGTACGGAGCACTAGCCGATATTTCTTTCTAGACTTCCCCATAAGAACAATTAACGCATCGCATTTACAAATCACAAACGTCTAATGAATGAATGACCTCACGGACAAGAGACAGTCACGATATAATAAAATGAATTCCTGTGTGAAATGATTTGTGCCATTCCTTATCAGCATTGAAATGGATTAACAAAGACCTGGCCATTAGATAACATATCATAACAATGAGCTCATTAATAACCTGCTCCGATACTATAATTGGTGACCTGTGACCTTGGTATGTATGTTTATAGGAAGGTAAGCACAATTCTTGCACCAGGGTCCAAGCTAATGCAGAGTTTAAAGTTTCTATAAGCAATATTTAACAAGTAAAAACCCCGACACGGTTTAACCAAAATTAAATATCTCAAAACCGACTTAACCGATTTTGTTGAAACGTAGCTAAGACCCATCTTAATCACGTCAGCTATCGGACAAAAAATCCCAGTGAAATCGGTCAATTCGTTTAGGAGCTACGATGCCACATACAGACATATACACAGACACTTCAAACTTATAACATAACTAACATTTTTTTGCGTCGGGAGTTAAAAATAAGCGACGAGACTACAAAATAATATTTATTATGTAGTCTCTCGTCGCAATACATAACCTAAGCTGTAACCAAACACAGAACGAGATTGTAATAAGTTCTGCCAAAACAAAAACTACATATTTATTGCAAACTGAACTTTTGATTACTACTACTAATTGGGAGGGACTTAAGGAGCCCTTCAGTCATATTGAGTACCTAATTGAGGAGTTCCTATGGCCACCTAAAGTCTCCATCATCAGACCAGGTTTCTGGTACCATAGTAATATATGGATTGTCATACAAAAAACCAGTCGCAAGTCTTGACCCGAAGAAACATACATGCATTGTATGTCAAATAAAATCTTGTAAAATTATTGGAATAGATGACACTGAAACCTATGTAGTCTATCTATATTGAATCCTCTTGTGTTTCTGTTAGACATGATGACAATGAACTCAACCAAGAAAATGGGTGTATATTAACAATTAGCAACAAAATCCAAGGCATCTGCGCGTCGCAAGAACCAATAGCATTTGACATTAAATTCAAAATTCGAATTCCCTTTCCCAATTCTCCATTGTTACGAGTACAATTAGGAGCAGGTCGACCGCGCCATTTGTGGTATTCGATCATTTCCCGCCATTTTCCCTCGGTCGTTATCCAACCGTATTCCGTTGGACCGCAAAATAGATTAGACGCGTTCCGATTCTCCATTACTGCAGGGCCTATTCCAAATTCAAACATGTTTGTTACAAAATGAGGAAACCTGCAGCCCTGCAGGAAAATCGAGTATATTTGTGCAATCAATACGTACATCATACTTACTGCATTTGTTTTCTTTTTATTGCAATGGATGCATGTGAATACTACGAGTATAGAAAAGGTCGCCTACATAACTTCCAAATCCATAGGGATATGCCAGTCTGCAGTGATTTTCAACGTACTAGGTTTGTCTTTTTCCCATACGCCCTAACTTTTTCGCCACTGGGAATCTCAACCAACAAAAAGAAACATGTCAAAAATGCATCCTCTTAAAGATATAGACTCAAATAAGCCGCCACTGCATGCGAATACCCACAAGTCATTCAAGTTTATGTTCAAACACGAGACGGTAAAGACTAATTTACTGCACGTTATGGGATTAAAGTTACATTGTTGCAACTACAAGGCAAGCCGCAGGTGGAGCAATATTACATTCCCGACATCGGCGTCATAAATAACTTAGGGAATCTATTAACATTCGAAAGCACTAAGCCCGCTAAACATCGGGCAAGAAATGCAACGGACATTAATAATCGAACGATAACTATTGCGCATGCGGCCTTGGATCCACTGCAGTTTACTAATACCACGAAAACGTTACTTATGTTAAAGCCCTTATACCATCTGCAGAAGACTTGAAATCCCTCAAGTCATGCGTCATATTGTTGTGGTCCGGCAATACCAACGACTAACCATAAAACAGCTAAGCCTACTAAAACGCGACTAGAAACTTTATCACCAGGTGCAAAAGGCCTGTATGCACTCGACCGCGCATCTGGAGTACCTAAAACGATGGCGCAATGCGGCTAAATCGAGGAGTTACCCTCGGGATTATTTTCAGGGAGTTTCAGGGCATATTCGAATTAGTCGGCGGTAGATTACGACCGACTTGAGTCATAGATTGTGGTAATTGCCGATTAGTGGATTCTGTTGGAGTGTTGTGATAAGATCAAAGTGGAGTTAAACAGGTTGAGAGATAAGGCAGGAGATTTGCGGCCGGTTAATTTCAGAAAGGGCTTAGTCATCATTATCTTGCGTGCGTAAGCTACGCGGGGTATGATGTGGGCTTCCCCAATCCATGCTCCGATAATGTTCAATACTCCCCTTCCCACCTTTACGATATAATAAACCCTTATTTTCCAAGCGTATGCTACCTACATCATTCGAACAGTTTAATTTGGCATTGTCCTTGAGTTTGGTTCTCATCGTTCGGCTAGGCAATTCAAAGAAAAAAGCTCATCTTTATATATCGGGTTTCATTTTTAAACATCCAGTTTTTCATTTGAGAGGCACCTGTCTCGAATACTGATAAATGTAGAAATACCAGTTAGTTCCGTGTTTAACATGAAACCTTTAAAGCAGCTATTTGGCCACCAAGCCCGGTATTGGGAAACAAATATTTGAACGGGAACAAGTGTCTACTCCGAACATGGGCATGCCGGATCCATCCCGAGTCTATTGGATTTGAAATGTCGAAACCTGGCCACTCTAAAGCAATTTCGTCATGTTAACCGGTGATAAGTTTTCTCAATGGTCTGAAAAATGTGGGAACCATGCAGTATTTCCTTTTAAAGCGGGTTAAGCTTCTAGAAAGCAGGTTATTGCGTATAAGGAGTATAAATGGGAAATAGAGCGCCAATCTGGATCCAATATAGGTTGTGCATTCTTGCACGAACCATCGGTGGCGAATTGCGATATCCCACGCGAGTGTCGCAATGAGCTTGCCGCCTTTCAACTATTAACAATTCTATTAACACCTACAGAACCAATGATTGTAGGTATGTGGTCGCCCTAACGCAAAATACAAGTAAACAGTGTTTCTGTAGATAAATGGGTAATATCGACAAGTATTATATTAATGTAATGCTTGTCTATGGTTAAGTCGGGGATTATGAAGGGTCAGCAGAAGGTGAAAGCTACTAAGGACTGGTTATGGTGAAAGGGATTAGCTGATGTACTTTGCCTACGCTTGAAGATAAGTTGATGCGCGCAACGTTTCATTATTACTTTGAACTACTCGAATAATTTTTTATCTTGTAGCTACTTGAAGGTCAATAGATATAAAAGCTATGGCAAAAAAACTCATCTAAAGCGTGCTGCTCACTACGCAGATACGGTAAGATTTTATCTGCGTATAACAGGGGAAGGGAGTTAAACTGTCTCGCTCTAAGAGCAAAAAACTTGCCTACATCATTTGCGTGTTTATCACACGTATCGATTTAAACTTGGCAGCCATGAGTAATAACAACCATTACTTTCATACATAAAGCATTACTTCTTTACCCGTTTATCATATCGTAGCCAGCCAGGGTTCACACCTCACCGCAGGTGGCCGGGCTGCATATGATACATCATGGGACATCGTGATAATGATCCAGACGTTGCAACACAATATAGACTTTATTTCTTGAAAATAAAGCTCTTTTTGCAATAGGGCAGTTGAAACCATAAGAGGTTTTAAAAGTGAACTGTCGATATCGTGGTAATGATCGGTTAGCAACATTGTTTACGGCAGGCTGTAATAAGTGGCCATCTTTATGCTTTCGTTGTTTTATTATCAATGGTTTAGACGCGCCTGTCCTTTCACGGATAAAAGAGAAAGCGTTCAAGCCGTAATTAGTGATATAACAGCCATGGAACAAAAATAGAAGACCCATAGCAATCGTAATAGAAAAACACGTAGCGTATCACGTTTATATGGTTAGCAGATGGTGGGTTTATCTAGTTATTAGGTATAATTACCGGTCATTAAAGTCGCCATGTGTTAAAAAAAAACATCTGATATCAGTTAAATCATAATCTACACTATCCCAGCACAAACTCTTGAACGCTTTTAAAACACATCTAAAACTCAACAGCTATGTCGCCATCTAAGTTACGTCCATTTGAGTCCCTCGACTGCTTATTATCCGTTCCTTTGCAACTCAAAGGCCGCCTCCCACAAGCCCTTTTACTTCAATATTCAAGTACAACGTCTAGCTTGTTTTACAAAAGAAATAGCCGTGAGGTGTCGCGCAAGAGAAGGTTTTGTGGTGATGCTTCTAAAGTAACTGTTGACAATAGTTGAATTTCAAATGACCATTTCATTATGCGTTCCATTGGATGTAAGCACGACATGACAGTAAATTGAAGAATCCTTAATGAAGTAGCTGGAAAATGAGCTAACAACGTTAACGAAACAACTTAACATTACAGCTGCTTTGAAATGGTATTTCAACCATTATCTTTAGCTACTTGCTTCTGGCAACCAAAGTTGCCTATTTCACACACCCCCAAATTGCGTGTGGCAACTGTAGTTTCCAAACAAATTTATGTTCATGTAAGTTTTAAAACAAAAAAAAAATTTTTTTTCATGTAATACTTAACTTGATAAACTAGATTCTAGTTACTAGAATAATTTGAGAACTTCTTTTGGGACGTGACATTTCGGGAAAACTATTTTTCTCGAATTTATACAAGTTTATTCTAGAAAAGGGGGAATTTCGCGAAGATTGGTAGCCAATTTATGAAAGATTGTTATGTGAGCTTCTTATAAAATATCACGCTGTTAGCCTGCAAATGTCAAATAACGCTTTGTAAGGAAAGTGGACCACCTCAATTGATTTACAGTGTTGACCAGATTTATTTTTCATCTTGAAGGGACAAGTCTTCGTCTGTTATCTTTTGTAATACGTAATTATAGGAAATGGCGCCAATGACCATCAACTATTGCCTAACCTCTAAATAATGGTGGACCTCATAATTCATAAAGCAAATTATATAGTGGGCGTACGATTCCGACGTAATCAGAAGTGAGACAAAAGACCATATAATAATCAGATCCGTGTAAATCACACGTATTGTGGCTATAAATGGGATACGGAACAATGCGTATACGCAATATCTTAACGAAATAGCAATTCATTAGGACTGTGAACACTTTTGTTCTCAAAACTATTTAATTTCGGTAAGTAACCGAACCTCAAAATAAAAACAGCGTCTAAATACCTAATATATATACACATTTATATATATATATGGTAGATTTTTGTGTATCTACATAGTAGTGTTTAGGAATCCGTGACAACTTTAAAGTAAGAGAGGTTATCTCCTATCAGTAAAGTAAATAGATTCATAGAAAACACAAAAAAATACGAACTCAAAGTACCTACATAGCCCGAAAATGATGCTTTGAACATTGCACAATTCGTAGGTTAAACTACTTGTTTAAGCAGATTGCGATAATTTCATCAGATTATGTTTATTGTGCATTTATAGATACACATTCGAAGATGATACGAAAATGCAGCGTGTTTGTAAGTGGGCCTAAGAATGCTCGAGTTGAGACAATAATATTCCCTTTTCTTGTAGGGAAAAGCGTACCTTCAAGATTTATCGTCGAGGCCTATGCTTTTACGCAATCATTATAATCGTTAGTACGAACGTTGGGCAACAAAGATAACCGCGCATGTGATATTTTTATTTTTGAAGTGAAAACATCTTTAGCGGCGCTGTGCACGTTTTGGGATGGGGAAAAATGACAGGTGTAGGAGGTCACGTGATTGTAGGATTTAGTGTTGCGCTTCAAAACGCGGATTTTTAAGATTTTTAAGGGGTGGGCAAAATCCTCCCGCAGTGCAACCCGGTCTTTTTAGGGTTCCGTACCAAAAATGGTAACAAAGGAACCCTTATGGTGCGACTCCGTCCGTCTGTCTGTCTGTCACAAAGTGAAATATCTCACGAACTACTCAAGCTATCAACTTGAAACTTGGAATGGTTATAAATGAGAGTTATCCGCGTGCATGGAAAATGAAAAAATTAAATATACATTTAATTTTTCTATAAAAACTTACGAATATGAGGAGGGGGCAAAAAAAAAATCAACTATAGGGTCATGTGGGGTATCATTCGAAAGGGCTTGAGTTGCACTTTTTGAAGCAGTTTTTCTTTTTTTTTTCTACACTCGGAAAATTTTGATCTATGGAGGAAAATGTAAAAAAAATACCATTCCCCCCCCCCCTTATCTCCGAAGTTATTCAAGCGAAAAATTTGAAATAATTACTTGTGATTAAGATAAACATATATTACGGGAAAAGTTTTGTTTTTTCCGTATCTAGCATATTTTTTGTTTTATTTTCAAAAATCATTTCCTAGTTAGATTTGCAATTTAATCAACTTTATAAGTTTTTTTTATTTTTTTTTTTGGTTTTGAAATTCCTATAAAACTATAAATAGAAGTACTCTCTATCAAATAAAACAATAATAATCGAGATCAGTTCACGTGATAAACAATAATCGCTAAAAGACCAACATACATACTAAGCCGATTGCCCTTGCACGTTAGTACCAAATGGGGCCGATAGATGGCGCTGACCCCATTCGCGCTGTTAAGTTTTTTCTAGAATTAATGGGGTTGGGATTGGGACGCGTATATTTATTTTCAATAGCAGGTCAAACAAAGATCGCGATTCAATTGTCTTGGTGTAAAAGTTACTCGTTGTTTGAAATTGAATTCTTTTGTGTTGGGTTAAAATAAGTAATTTAACAAATATATTGGCACTTTTACTTTACCTTGGGTTAATTGTTAGTTTGCACGGAACCCTCGGTGCGCGAGTCAGAATCGCACTTGACCGGTTTTTTTTTCTATAGTTAGTAATAGTTAATAGCCATATGCAAATCGTTCTACAAGATGTACATTATGATTACACGCACGATACCTTTAAATTACACCTCAGAAACATTAGCAAGGTACGTAATTGTTAATTATGCACACATGAGTATTTGGTAACGTATTACGTAATTTCAATTAACCTTGTTTGGACTAACAAAATAATAAAAGATGATCTCTACTGAGTCGTAAATAATAGACCCTTTTGACCTCTCAAACTGCACTATATCAGAGAGAAAGCCGCTTTCACATGTAGGAAGTACACAAGGAATAGACAAAGGCAACTCTTTTTGAGTAGACACTGACCGGTATCTAAGCACAATGAAATAAAACAAGATCACCGAGAGAATAAGAATATATGTTCTTTTCAAACTTCAACAGTAACTCATACGTAATGGAATTTACGGTATGACCAATTCCCATGAATGTCTTCGTGTTGTAATAAACACTTTTATTTTCCTCGTATTCGTACGATCTTGTTATGCATAATGAAATGTAAGTTACTGCATCTAGTAATTATTTTGGCGCTTTTGATGTTTTATACTGAATACGCTGTTATCGGACGAGTTGTCAGATTTTGAGCTTAGCCGGAAACTATTCAAGCTATTATCACACTTTAACTGTTGTAAATTACACAGTCAGAAAGAAAGCTTATTTTGCAATGTAATGTTACAATACAATGTTACATTATTGTACTACCTAAAAAATAAATCGAGAAGTAAGCACATTTCGATGGTAAATTAAACAAAAACAGGCTCGTTTGCACAAAAGCCAGCGCTGATGACACTGACATTTCGTTAGTTTGGTTACATTCAGGTCTTAATGAAGCTACATTTCGTTAGTTTGGTTACATGCAGGTCTTAATGAAGCTATTAATAACCATCTATTAGAGATCTCCGTTGGTAATCACAAATCAAGGAGTCAAATAAAAACAGAGCAAAGGTAAGGAATGAGTCGAGACCGAATCATGAATCCAATCGCTGGTTAAAGCAGTCGAATACATGACCTGTTTGGCTTTCAAAGCGTAGTCATTAATGAACCTTACAATGGCGATTTTATTGAGTAGTTATTTCACAGGTGTATAATACCGTTTGGTTGCAATTAAAACACATTCTTAGTGTCTGTAGGGTACCTACTTAGCATTCTCCTGAGTTCCTGACCCCTTATCTTTAATGGACTTCCTTCATATTACTTACGTTAAGGATGGGTGGTCTTGCGATAGAAATCCCTAGGGTTATAATAGAATTATTGAATTTATTATGCTCATTGCTACACTTTAAACCAGTAATTGTTTATTCTACCTCGTCAATAGAAAAATTACCCTTTAATTACTTCATCGAATCTAGCAAAGCAACCCGCTTGTGCATATTCTGAAGAATTGTACTTACCCTACTGAAAACTAGGATCAGTGTGGACATACGCCAATCATTTTATGACACCACTAGTAATGTCATTATGTTAAATAAATGGCAGAATCTATGAGTATTGTCAATTGAGCCATCGATTTATGAGCTCGCGTCAAAAGCATGACCGTGCATCTTATGCCATAAAATGTGACGCCTGACCCCTTTAGCTACGGTAAAGCCAGCCATCCTATTTATTGGTGAAGATTTAAATGCGACTGTATTGCGAGGGTGTTAAAGGTTAGTTCAGCTGTACTGTAAAAAAACATTATTCGTTGACTGTACGCAGTACCTGTAAAGTCGGCCCTATTCTCACGTTTCACGAGCAAACCGTTAGTTTGCGCTCGAGTTGTTTCCGTGCGATTTTTGTACACTAAATAAACGTTTTAAATTGAATCACGTTTGTTATAGACAATTAGATATTGTTTGCTGCCTGCTTATTATGGACCCCTGTCATTGAAAAGGTTAGAGGGCAGATGACAAAATTGTTGATTGTTAGGTACTTGAGTAGAAAACTAGCTTGTAAAGTATGTCCCAATTCTGTTAACTTTACGATTCTATTTCAAAAATATTTGAGATCATTGCTTATGAATCGAATTTACGTAATCATCATCATTATCATTACCTACCTATGTGATCAAACCAATTTATTTCACGAGTACGCGTAATTATTATATAGCCAGTTTTAAAACAAGCTTCCCAGTTCACGCAGACATGACATGATCACATTTTAAAAAGGTAATGCGCTGTCCAAAAATAACGCACTTTACCGTCGAAGAAAAACGAAGTTAAATTTAGCCGTTGTTGTATTAGGACACGCGTCATTACTGCGCGTTTTGGAATCATTTCTGTAAAGGGGTCTTTATATGGTGAAGCATGTGTGCTTGAACAAAAATAGACATAGTGAACATACACAACATAGCACTTAGCTATACAAATTGAGTAAGCCTGTGAGATGCAGCGTATACGAACAAATTGTTTCCCTTACGTTAAGCAAATGGCACTATTAATAAAAGTCTTGGATGTATAATTTACTTTAAAAACAAAGTTTTAACCGACTTCAATTTAGTACTCCGCAAGCCACGAGAACATTTCCTATTTTTTTTTACAATTTACCACATGAACTGATTTCCGATAGCAAATGCGTTGATTACTATAGAAAAAAACCGAATCGCTGTATGTGGGCCGATAATATTTGAGGACTTCCATCGATTCCCCAAGATCATTCACCAGTGGCACTTCATTAGTTCCTATTTCAACGGAATCTTATCAGAACCTGTGACGTACTTTTGCACTTTTAAGTACATAATTGAGGAATTCGATAATTCATCTGTGGTCTTCATCATCAATTCCTCGCCACCAAATTTATGATCCCGGATGTATAACACGAGTTATAACAGAAAATACCAAAATCACTACACGCGTGCCTAATAAAATTGAGAGTTCCCTAAATTCCTCATGGATCCCATCATCCAACTGAATTTTTGAAAAAATGGGACCCAGCTGGAAGCATATACTTACAAACAAAAAAAATTGAATGACGGAGTTCTGAGGTAACAAACATTGAAAAAAAAAAAAAAATACAACCGAATTGAGAACCTCCTCCTTTTTTTTGAAGTCGGTTAAAAAGTAGTTTTAATGTAAAGTTTAATGTTATCGTTTTATTAGAAAACCGTGAATAGGTATTTGCTTATCGGTTCAAGGTTTCAAGTCACTGGTTCCCATGGTTATGGGAACCAGTGACTTGAATTTGATGATGAAAATTATTAAATGATGAAAATTAATACACACTTTAAGGGTTACAGAAAATGTACAGAAATTTAAATTAATGTTCATCTGTTCGGAAGTTCTTGTGAGTAAAACGGCTTCAAACGAATTAAGTAATAAGAGTAGACTTTTGTACTCCCATACGAAAAAAAATTAGGTCTGAGCACTAATCGTAATAATATTAAACGATAACTTCGCTCAACCAAAACAAAACTTAGAATATGATCTGTACCTAAATAATAAAATAAGTATAAACCGCATCAAGGTCTTTCTTTCACAATGACTAAATATACGTCGGCCGAGACGTTAATGTGTATTTGTACTGTGACGTAAGCAATATGCACAGGTGAACAAGTCAAGAAAATATCGCGTAACGGAACGTAAATATTGGTACAGATTTTCGTACCATTCATAATCGTACGCGACGGGTTACTGATGCATTCAATTTGAACTTAATCAATTTGTGACAGAGTCGAGATTACATTGACCCGTTAATGCACCGTCACAGTTTTATCTGTGATAAGGTTATAAAACGCGGCGTTTAGTGTTTTGAATAAGAACTGCATAGTGCGTGGGAAGTGGCAGGATGAGATTGTAATTGAAAGAAATTACAAGCGTGGGACGATTTGAATAATCTGGTGGCATCATACTCGAATATTTGACTATGAATGCAACAACTGTATAATATTGAAATCTAGAAATAATAAACACAAAGATACCTATACACATAGTTACACTTTAAAAGTTGAGTCACAGGAAAACCCACTCGATCCTTTAACCGAAAATCATTAAGCAGCTCACATTATTAAGCTATCTGACTGCACAAGTAGGCATGTAGGTACCTACACTAAATATATCGTCTACCTATATTAATATTATAAGACCATAAGTCTGTGAGATTTTAACTCTGTAAGTTTGTATGTTTTGTGTAACATCCAGAAACACTTATCCGTTATATTTTATTTTTATCTCTGCGTACAATGGACTTTCTGAATGGATTTAATACTTTATCCCGCGGGTTTGACTGCGTGCCTTGCTATACGCGGGCGAAACCGCGCGGGCAGCCATTATTATAATAAATCAAGAAAAACAATAGGTACCGTTACCGCTACCGCTACGCCATTACGAAATTAATCGATTTAATGGCCGACTCGATAAGAAATCGTCGAAATGTCGCGTGCAATTAAGCTGAAATTACTCGAAACTCACAACCCTATCGGGATCTCGGTTAACGAGATGCGCGCACGCCCGGGCGCGGCTCGATTCGAAGCATTTTTTACGTTTATCTCGCTCGTCAATGATTTACTAATAATAATTGGCAATTACACTGGACAGAGGCACGGTAAATATATTAGCAAAAGCGGCATTTCAACTAGCGTCGCTTAAGACCTTTCTACACCAGCGCGCCGTTTTAAAACCTGTTCTATTAGGTGCACGGGCGGCACGCGGACCGCCGACTACCCCGACTTGCACTTCAGTTTACTTTATTAACGCGTGTCTGTGCGAGTGTTTGTAGCCCTATATCTACTGTGACAGTTGCGAGCTGCTTTCTTACTGTTACTTTTAGGGAGTAGGGCTGCCTACGGGTTACTAATGTGTTGCATAAAATTGATTGTCATAATTTTATTTTGCATAACAGCCCATGGCAGAATCATCATTTCGCCGAATTACTTTTCGCATAAATTTCATTGCATACAGTAATTTCGCATAACTTCCTTTGGCAGAATAGTACATTGGCATAATGACGATTGTAATAATTGATCTTTTATAAAAAAAATAACCTCGAAGACGAAAGCGGCAAAGCTGCCGCTTCCGTCTTCTAACCTATCCGTGATCCTAGTCGGTTTTGCCACTAAGTCCCTGTTCCCTACAAAGTAAATTCGGCCATATGACTATTCTGCAATTCAAAATTCTGCCAAATGAGTGTTATGCGACATGATAGTATTGATATTATGCTAAGTATATAATTATGCTAAAGTATCATTCGGCTAAAAATGTTTCTGCGATAACTGTTATGCGGAGTGTATTTCGGACAATCGATATTATGCCAGATAAAGGGAACCCGCTGCCTACTTTCCTTTACATGCAAACGGGTTTTGTACAGAAGCAAAGGAACCGTTGAGGTTAAAACTAATTATAAAGGGTTCAAATGAAGTAGGCCGAGAGTCGTATTGTTTAAGTGTATTGTAATGTACTCGTCCGTGTATACCTAACTTCGTGCAAAATGCACGTAGCATAGCAACTATTTACTTGAGGATAAAGCATACACTTATATATTTACTCACTGTTAGCTGTTCTTAATAAGCATTCTCAATATCCCCCTTTGTCAGACGAAAATCTTTCTTCGGCATTTTTAATTTCAGTTTAAAAAAATAGAGCGCGTGTATGAATGCGTCACAGTGAAGTCTTCATAATAGCTGTATATTCAGGAAAATATTATCAATTGATAAGATATCAGTGTTCTCTTTTGAGGTAGCACCTTCACTACTTCACTGCCACTGTCAGTTGATATTGCATAACACTAATTAGTTATTACAGAAAGAGATTATAAGAAACAACAAGGTAAGTGTTTACGGTTCACTCAGGATGTGGTACAGATTTAAGAAGTTGTAACACCGCTATTTAATGAATATGAAGTTTCAAATTAATCAAATGCACAATGTAATTTATAGGGTCAAAAGTAGAAGCCGTAAAAAAAAAGATACGACACATAACATTTAGTTAACAGTAACTCAAGTACCAACCTACGTAATTTATGTTTGCTTATTATTAATGAATTCGAATTGTAGTTTTAAATAGACTTAAGTCTGTTTAGAATTTAAATAAAATCCTGCTTATTCTCAATTTCCCAAAAAACTTAAAGATATGTTCGAGTGAAAAAGGTGATGTTTTGAGAGCTGCATGAATGCGACTGCGTTAGCGATCAGTGTTGTATTCTAGCTTCTCAAATCTTAAAGCATCGATATATTCATTATTATTTGAATTGACTTGTCGATCCAAAGAACCCCAAATAGCGCGCCGCTTAGCTTTAGGAGTTCATTAATTTCCGTAACAAAACTATTTATGAACATATCGATCGGTTAGAAATAGCCCCGGAAGCCAGGCTGAACGTTAATTGCCGTGACAACAACGCAGGCGCTCATTATCCTAAATTTGAACCACACCTTCCCGACTAACTAATGGATGCCACTTGAGCTATATTCAGTTTGAGATCCTCTTGAGACACTTATAGCCTTTAAGAACAATTATTGTTCATTTCATATTGAAATATTTCGTTCATCCAATTGAATAGAATTGTAGAAGCAGCTGCAGGTTAAAGCAAGGCGGAACTGGATACAGGAATAGCAAATAAAACATAATTTAAAAATAAAAGAAACTCGTAGTAATGTAATTTGCTCAGCGAGATAATAAGCTGAGACGTGATAGAGTAGCCTCGCTGCGTGGCTTATTACACGAACTTGTCATGACTAACCGCAACACTGCAGTGGCCACAAAAAATATTGAAGGTTAACAACATAGTGCAAATAAACGACAGGATAGATGAAGAGATAACGTTTGCGATTTTACAATGAAGTGTACTTGTTAATGAGTGAATTAGCTGCTCAGATAATGAAACTAAAACTAACGTTTGACTTGAACCCTAACACTAAAAGGAAAGCGGAAAGAGTCACTCACAGTCATATCAACGTTCAATACAGCAATCATTAGATCATTACTGATTTACTGACCAATGTTTGTAAATAAACAAACGCCATAAGGAAATACTGCAACAGCGTCATTTAAAACGTAGAATCGATTGACATGCGCGTGTCACGTCGTATTTGAATAAAAAAAGCCAAGTCACGCCCGAGAGCACACGACCATGGAGACACACAACACAAACCAAACGTTACAACGATCGCAATATAGATAACGTGGAAATAGCAAGAAATGCAAGCTAACCAGAACAGTTGCTAAGGAACAAGCGATACAGTATAGGTTTATGGTATTATAACTAACGTTCTCTGACATAACATTCCGTAAGGTTTCTCCGGTAGGCGGCACCAATTAAAAGAGACTAATGGTCGCAATGCACCATTACAAGATGAAGGAAAAGTTGCTAAGTGCATTACGTATGCCGGCACCTTATCTTCGGGAAATGCACTTTCTTGAGCACCTACAGAATGCTTTCCGGAATACAAAAGGAGGTGAAACTCTAGACGTAAAGAAATTGAACAGATCTGACCGCTTTCCGTTTGGAACGAGAGAAAATAAAAGTGACTTGACGCGTGAGTTGAATGATAATCAATTTCTACTGGGAGATGCGATATCTGTTGACAGCCAATTTGCAGTAATTGTCTTTTCTTCAACTTATCAATTACGTGTTTATTAACAACCAAGCATTGAACTTTAAAAAAAAACCGGTGGTAAAGTCATTCGAGTTTCTTTCTAATAACTTATTAATTTCATTGATTCGATCCGTTTTTACAACTCAGTTTGTACCTACAAGATGAACTGGCATGAAAGTCAATCTTAACGATTTAAATAGACGAGTTATTGGCACTTAACACTTCGATAGTGAAAGTCCTTGCTCTAGGTACGCATAAGTACCTACCTAACCAGGTGTCTAACCAGACACAATGTCATTGTATGACAATAGTGCTTGCTGCTAACAGAACAACAATGACGACTAGCACGATGTAATACTATACTACGAAACGTTGTTTTAGACAGAACACAAGAAGAACAGACAAATAAATACAAATCGATTTAACGAACGATTGATATCGCTGGTTGCAAAAGGCGGTCGATCGCTTTCGTAATTAAACAGGCAACAGCAGCCGATCGATAACGATTACACATGAGCGCATCGCATAAATAATTAAATCTCGGATCTTCGTATACAAAAGCGTCGAGATTACAATAGTACGGAGCGGAGGTTGGGCGGGACGACGTCTGCGCCGCGCCGTCTCCATTCAGACAGACAGAGGGTAGAGGGTAACGCACCCCCAAGTTCACAGTCACAGCCGGAGCCGACCCCGGCCGCGCAACAACCCCCTAACTCAAGGGCGAACAGAAACTGACAAACAACAAATTGATTTGCAAAAAACCCCTTTATCTTAATCTAATCTGGTGATCACTACGATTAGTCAGTACAAGATAATTTATATTTACATACACAACTATTCTGATGTGAAAACAAAAACAGGAGGTCAACGTGTAAACATAAGAATGTTATGAGTACTCACTCTGCTAAAACAATGCTGTTGAAGATGTAGCACAACCCGACACCAGATCAACACAGTCAATCAAGGAAATCCATTCTCACCGACACAGCACTTGTAAGACGAACTCATGCGGTTTAAAATTATTTGCGAATCAGTATTAACCAATAAATTAAACTTTAAATTAACTTTAATTATTGCATCTTGTATTGCACCAAAATATTGCTCGGCTCTATCGCGGGTCGCGGGACCGTTTTCGGGATATCGATCTGTCCCGGTGCGATGCAGTCCCGGATTCGGCTCGTACCTCTTCGGTTACCACTGGAAACTTTTTAAGTCTAATGTTGAGTGAAGCATAGACATGGTTTATGTGATGTAGTGTTTATGTGGTACGAAAGGTCGCGATCAGCTGTTGCGTGGGGAGGAGCGGCACGGAGTGCGAGCGGGCGAGCGAACCGCACGCGACTGACGGCTCGAGCTGCCGGCGTGGTTTGGCCGGTGCACGGTGTAGTGCCCCGCGATTAACGGATCACTACCTACATGCGAACGTACTACGACCATATGTAAACAAACAAACGATGCTTCGCTCCGTTTTTAAGCTTGTCTAATTTTAATAACAAAAACACTTGAACTTTGGATAATGCCTCAAGTCTCGTAAACGCCTTTAGCACACCAGCGAGAAGAATAGGTATTGTAAGTCTAACTAATACATATACGAGTATATGTAGTGATGATCTCATATTCGTGTACTTTACGTTTAAGAAGGCATTATCTTTTATCAAGCTAATACGAAAGTAATGGCTAGATTAGGCAATATGACAAACAATGGCCAAATCTCACAGGTCTCCGAAAGCAAAAACGCCATTTTCACGGTGTCGCCATATCGGGCTACTGTTGAAACTTGCGTCACGTCGCAAAGTTAAAACATGGTCATCAACACACTGTGTAACGATTTGTGGCTTTTCTAAATACGAAACTACGCAATGGAGGGACGTTCGTAGAAACTTATCGGCAATAGCACAGCGGTAGATACAATCACCGCTGGCCTAGTAAGAAAACGATAAAATAAATAGGATGGACAAAAAACACACTGAAGGTCCGTAGCCGCTATCTGGGCCTCGGCAAGACGTGTCAATAGCTTCCTGGTATTATTACTATCCCATTGCGTCACATCTGCCGATCTCTATTCACCGACTGACCTTTTAAGAGAGAGCTATTGCAGGACGCAGGACCGAGGAAGAAGTTATAAATGGCAGGTTACTGACATTTAATAGAATTGCAAACGGAATATACTACGAACACTTGACCCGGATTGCGCATAGATTCTCAATCTATGAATACCTGTATTTAGCGAACGCTACTGAAATGTACTTAATTTGCTTATCACGTTGCTTTAAACTTTGGCTATGATCGATATGATAGTTTTTAACAGATAAAATAACTTTTTTTAAAAGTTAATCTAGAGAAATGATTAAAAACGTGACTCCAGGAAACGTGGGAAAAATGCGTGGGGGACGGGGCACGAGACGTGGACTGTCACGATCGATTTTTTATCGACGTTCGAGTAAATCTGAACCCATTATAGTCCCGTTTTTTGTAGCACCGGCGTCAACCGGATAGTGCACGGGAATCAATAAGCATTTGTAGTGCTTCTTTTAAGGAAAAGGCCCAGTTTTTTTTTGTATAAACATAGGTACAACAGTTCTTAATCTAACTACGTTCAGGTCGTTCAGTGTAAATTAACTGAAGTAGGCACAACGTAAAATTTATCTGTTGACAAGCAAAGATCTATTTCATCAAATATTACGTCATTGTGAAAATCATTATCAATAGCTACAAAAGGTTCCTGGTAGGCATGTTAGTGTAGAAGTATAACGCGAATTCGAACTTACTAAAATTATAACCTCAATTGAAAATAAGCTCAACTAAGTTAAATCCTACAAAGTTACATTATAAGGAAGTCCAACGGCCAAAATCACCCAAAAGTTATATTTAGAACTTTCTTTCATAAGCAAACACAATCCAGATAAAGGTACTGCTATTCAATAAAACGGTAATAATAGTTCAAAACCGTAGTAAACGCACTCAAATTGCTGGTCCATCAACTGCGACTGTTATCTCAGAAGGCATTAACCTACATTTGAAACATAGCTCATAAATATTGCGTACGTACGAAATCGAAACGAAACCAGTGCACCGTGCGCTTACATTTCTGTTGAAAGCGAGCGTCGTAAAATAAACGTCAATTTTACTAGATTTTACTTTAGAAAATTGTGTTACGTAACTCAAACTGGCGCCTGTAACTCTAAAAAGGTCACAAAACAATATTTAGGTTGGTTATTACCTTCAGGTGATTGAACGATGGCTTTTAGTGCATTACCTATTGTTATTGGTGATGATAGAATAACTTCATGACGCTGTACGAGTTTTATGAATTTTATGGGATCCCGTTCGGGCTAGGTGCTTCACCTGTTGAAAACCCTGTTAGAGCCTCTTAGCTATAATTATCGGAATAATTGTGACTATTAATCTGTAGTACCTATTCCAAACCATGTACATACATGAGTTATTGTTACTGAACAGTCTACACCGTTACTCATTTCGATAGACATTGTGACGTAATTTTAATTCTGGGTTGACCGGCAGCATGGTATATTGACTTTTACTGTTTCGAACGTTTTTGTAGACTTAGATCCGTAACAGTTGCTCGTGATTACGAAAAACGGGGTTTTCGGTATCAGATGACACAATTGTATAATTTTGCCATAGCATTTCCCAGTCAAAATTAAATCAGGTAGACCGCTCGCTTACAAATGGGATTTCCAAAGAGCTTTAAAAAGTCTCGGGATTAAGCAATTTTATTTCCGGAGACGCAAGATGAAACAATAAAGTCAGTCTAGACTTAGTCTAGACTCCGCTAACACCTGGTGGGGTGCAGAGGCTAGTTTACGATTTGGTACAGCAGGAAACTTTGCGAGTTCAAAAAGCAATTGCATGCTTTGTGATATTTACTCGCTCCCGTGACGCGTTTCACAAGCAACATAGTAAATGTGATGGTGCGTTTTGCGGAAAAGGTACAGAGTATTAAAACTTTGGACACTTATAACTTTGTGATTATTGATCGCCTTCTGTTTACTATTTTTTTATGTGACTATATTTTTTAGCCATTTTCTCTTGCTTGCTTGTAGGCTTGCTATGAGTTTATGTGTAGGAGAGATTCCTGCCTGGGTCCTATCTGAAGAATTGCCTCGATAATGAACTTGAACAAAGGATTCTTCTTCTAGACAATACTGTTGTTAATCTATCAATTGCAATTGTCAGTTGTCAGTGCTATGTGTACTTCCTTCAGCTCCATATAGGAATAGCGGAAGCGAACAGAGGTTTCTTTGAACCATCGTGATAATTGCTTGTTCACGAACGTTAGTACTGTAATGAGCGAGATGAAGTCTAATTATATGTGATACTAAATAGGTATATATTGTATTACTATTATGGAAGTACAGGCAAGTTAGATTAGAATCGATCGAAAATATGCTATTCAAACTAGTCATTTAAATTTCGTTCTTTAACACGAAAAGACTACTAAGTATTAGGCGAATATTACTTACGAACGGACAAACGGACATAACGAAACGATGAGGGTTCTTTGTTGACTATGGAACCCTAAAAATGACGAATATCGGTATCACGCTCTGTTGAAGTCGAGCAAAATAACCGACAAATTCAACTATACAGTAAAACCTGCTTAAGAAGTTTCTGAAGGGACTAGACAAAAAACGCGTATTGGGACGCTATGTATCAGATATACAATCAAAGACATTTGCATCGAAGCAAGCACCGGGTCAAAAACATCTGAATCACCTTTATTCACAGAGGAATAAAAGTAAGATCGCGTTTAATAAATGCTACTCAATATTGTGGGTGCCACACTATGGGCAACGGCAGCGCGGTCGGCCGAAGAGGTGATAGCGGGAAGAACTGGAAGTCTGTCAAAGCGACTGGCCAGAGTTGGTAATGAGTCGGGGTGGTTGGAAATCTCTCAAAAAATAATCCTTGAAACAAATAGCTTGCTAGTAAAAAATACTAGTATAAATCGCCATATTAGGTCTATTTGTAAGCCAGTATTGGTGTTAATTCCGTCGACATTACCAGACAGGCAAGAGTAATAACCTCTCGCCTTTACTTGTTAACTGGCGCTTCCGCTGCTGACCTTTGATGCTTGTTTCTTTATGGCGTTAGTGGTCTCGTGTTAGACACGCGTATGTCAAAGCTCTTATCCACTCGGTTTTAAAGTCGAATATCGTTAATCCAGGTGATGTTCAGTTTAAAGAAGCGAGTTTTTTAAATGCATGATTTACGGCTCAAATATGTGATAATTATGTGGAGTTTAGTAGCTGCGGTAGAATGTTAAAGTATAGACATAGAAAGGCATGATTCATCGTATATAACAGTGAAATATATACGCTAATTCATTTTAAATACCATTAACCTCTTCGCCACTTTTAGCCAATTTGCATTAACAAAAATAAAATAAAAGTAATGCGCACACAAAACTTATTTCAAAAATAGGCTCGTATACATTATTGTTGGAATGCAATAACGTTAAAAGAAATAAAAATGCTAGAAAGGTCAAAAACTCGCCTTTGACGTCAATAGGAGATAGATAAGACAAACGAGACTTGGGACCAAATTCCAAGACGGCGACATTCGATATGTTACGTTAACCCCAAAACACCTATCCGTTACAAAAAAAAACTGAGAAGACAGGAACGAAAAAAAAATATGAACTCGGTCTTGGCGATTAAATTAGAACAATTTAAAATAGCTGTCATTTGTTTTAAAAAGGGTCTCAACATAATTAACCTAACGGTCAACACGCTATATAACCAGATTCATCAACGGACAACAATATCTCCCAAACAAACCAGATGAAAACCAGCTAGATAATTATATCAACACAAAAGCTGGGTTTGTGGGACACGGGTGCTCGTGCGCACGGCAACGTGTATCTATTGTGCTGCATTGTGTAATGTTTAATTGCATGCCGTGTTCTACTAAAAGACATACAAGCCTGCTATATAACCATGATTAGCTTAAAAGCGACGTATGTTTGTAGAATTCATGTTTTTATCCAACGTTATTACATGAGTAGGTATGTCAGCCCCACTATTCTGTAGTCGGCAAGTTATGCTCTTCTGGCATGGGATTGCAGGTGAAACGGACGCGTTGCAAGCGCAATTAAGTTGTTGTGTACCGGCGTGATGGAAATGTGAATGAATATAATTATAATAACAATAGAAAACGCGATATCTGTTCGGAAATCGTGGTAATGCACTATGTGCTAATTAAATTAGTTAGTTGAACTATGGCATTCTGAGTGCTCGCGGGGTTCCCAATTTACGTGAAGTGGCGCGGAATTGGTGGTGCTGTTTCAGGGAATATTTCCGGATGTTTTCTATACTTTTTGGGGAACTTTAGGGAATATTTCCGGGCACATAAGGCTTCTCCTCTGTCAGACAGAGGCTTTCTGTTGGACACATGGAGCCGGTATAGTACAAAGGAGTATGCAAGTACTTATATTCAAACTTTCGAATAAAAAATACTAAAAGTATCGTTATTTACCCTATATGTAAAAACAAAAGACAGTTCAACTTTAATTAAAACTACGTCCCCTGACTTATTTTAAGCCAATACAATAGGTACTATTTGAACAAACACAGTTCTAATGATGTTCAAATCAACACCATTCACATCCTACAGACATATATAATTGAGAGCTAGTCATGGCTCATCGCCCCTCGTGAGGAAAGACCAACAGATGACTCATGAGTCATGCCCACGTGGGTAATAGAAAGCTTGTGCGTCAGCGGCCTGACAGACAGCAAATGATGGATTATGCCCATTCAGCAACTTGTTCAAGAAGATCAATCAATGACGCATGAAAGTATAAAATACGCAGTATATTTGTTCCAATCACGTTACATTGATTTAAACTTTCACGATTCTTACAGATTATTTTTACTCTGTACAGCATGGTCCCGTCACAATGGATGTTGCAACACATCCGAAACGTCGGGAGACCTCAGTCCTAAATTAATTAATTAATTAAATCACGTTGCTGGTAAACCTGCACACGACCGGCCTAATGGTAAGCGGTCACCGTAACCTACGGACCATTGCAGCTATAGGGGGTATCACATGCTTGTTGTCAGATTTACACCTAAATTCCTTTTAACGTCATTATCTAACAGACATTTTGTTTAATACTAGCTACCCGCGGCTTCGCCCTAGTATTGCAAAAACAGGCAACCCCGCAGGATAGAAAATAGCATATAACCGTTCAGAAAGTCCATTTTAATACGGAAGAGAAATAATTTTTGTAATGGGATAGTTCTTTTTTTACAAAGCTATACAATCTGACAGACATATAAAATTAGTAACGATAAATCTGAGACTAAATTTCGCAGATACAATGCGAGCTACTGATGTTACAATTGCAAAAACTGCTATTAATCATTTAGGTCCCAACTTGAGGCGGACTCCGCCGCAACAACGCAACTGTAATTATCGTAATAGAAAAAATACTGCAATACGAAGGCCAAGGAACCTAGCTTTGTATTCAATTTTATAATGGCTGCCTTGAAACTTCAATAGGTCAAAGACATCATAATAATAATACTCGTCATCACCTCCTTATCTATAGGTACAGTCAAGTTGCTGAACACCTATAAGTACCTTGTCGTTTTCACTCGTTTGACAACTTCATATGGCCGTGTATTAAACGTCATGTTATGACGTTTAACACACGGTACAGTAGAGCTCTCCAATATCTATACATGCAACCTTTCAAAAATATCTAAGCATGTGTCTTATGTCAGTAACGATAGTCTCTGTATAGATATTCTTGAAAGGTTGTCTGTGTACATATTGGAGAATTCGACTGTACAAAGGTGTTAAGCCCTGTGAGGCTGACCGTACTATTAAATACCAATGCAAATGTGTCTGTCAGTTACCTATCCACGCCACTGCTTAACCAATTTAGGTCGAATTAGTATGAAGATAGTGACAAATTCAACGTGGAAGACGTCGCGATAAATTGTGTTTGATGAAAATCAAACAAGTTCATAAAACGTACTGGTTACGATTGCCACGAGCATGGGAATCCCTTGTGACCGTGCGTTGCGATGCGTCATAAGGGGATGCCTTGATTTGAGTCGAACACGCCCCCTAGACAGAAACACGCATATGCCTTCCGCGCACGAGAAAAAGAGATGTAACACTCTTCGGGAATGGCTAAGCCAGGGGGGTGCTTTGAAACGCCGTTCTGACTAGATTAAGAAACAATAAGGTCAGATTTTCAGATACATAATTCTTGACCACTTATATGATTGTTTATTTGATTTAATCAATACACGATTGTCTGAAAATTTCCTCTATACAAAAAAATCCAAAGTTGGGTCTTGATTTTCCTTTTTTTACTCAGCCTACTCAAACAATACATTATATTACGACACAATCAAGTTAATAATATAGCATTTTATAAATTTGTTCAAAAAAGACATTCCCGAAGAGTGTTGCATCTCTTTTCCTCGTGCGCGGAAGGCATGAGCGCGTCTCTGTCAAGGGAGCGTGGTCGGCTCGAATCAAGGTTCAAAAATATCAAATGTTCATGAAACATATCTCAACGTAACTTCAAGCCAACTAACGCAATATGCAACTACGAGCATTACAAATCCGCATAAATCCGCCAGACTGATGTCACTCAGTAGATGAAATCAGTAACTGATGCAACTGCATTGCCATTGTTCGGTGAGCATCGAACGAGACGTACTTGACCCACTTCAATTACGCTAACTTCATTAAGTCAAATTATATGAAAACTGGAAACGTCATTGTTGGTTTGAGCATTATTCTATCTTGACAGAGTATTCGTTTGAATGACAGAGTATTCCGAAACAAACAAAATCATTATAACGCAGTTGCATTATTACTGCAGTTGAAATATGCCATCTCCTCAAGTAGTACATAAACAATCAGGACATACGACAGAAAGTGGACATAGCACTAATAGCCACATACCTATTTTCATTACGAGCGGATACTTTTAATAGCCGTTTAAAAGCGGTTTCCAATACCGCTTTATGTACATTTTACCCCTTTTTCGCACAGAAAACCTGCGATCCAGGTAACCAGTCATCAGGGGATGACTAGGTTAGATGGTACTTCTATCCATTAACCCAATCGCCGGCACCGAAAGAAATGCGAGGTGGCACCACCATTGCACCACGCAAGTCTCCAGTCTATTGTTTTTGGCCTTCGTATGAAGTCGGTGGCAGAGCTATAACAATATATAATACGAAGTTCAGATATCTCCGTCTCTATGGCACTTATGGTTTATGGTAGGTACTCGACCGACTGATAGAGAGATATACGAACTTCGTGATTCCTTCCAGGCTTATCCCAAGGATTGGCGTAGACATTAGTTTCTGCGGACGGCCTTCCTACCCAAAGGCAAATCTGGACCATGTTTAGGTATCTGGCCTTTCTGAGAACATTTCGTCCTCCTCAAAAGTTGATGTGGTAGAACGTCAGTACTTAGTTCTGCCAAAGTTTAGTTGAATTTGCACACATAATCAGAAATAGATTTAGATTTATTTATTTCATAATATACAATTTACAATATAAATTAAAGCTAGCTTAATCTATATGAATTTATATTATGATCGTCAAAGAGAATTAAGTATTGTAATAACATCGACATAGTATAATGACTTCATTTGACCGTGGGCGCTTAACTAAAGAGTTTACGCTTTGCAGATAATTTTCTGCTCATTCTTCTCACGCACGAAAACCTCATTTTGCAGATGTGCATAATATCTTTGCCAAGTAGGTCTAGGCAATAGTGATGGACCTTGATTTTTTTGTCCTATTCACCTGTTTTTAGATAAATCGAAAAGTTTCAAACGGCACGTTCTACATCGTATCAATTTCATCATAGCGATACGAATGTCACACTATTGAATTAAAAGCCGCATACAATAGATTGTATTTGCAAATAGCAAAAAGTAACAATGGGTTAGGATTGGCCAACGCATAATTTCAATCTGAATAGCTGATGAATACAAGCATTGAAATTTAGATATTAAATACCTTGTGACTTCGCGTGACCGGTTCGAACTAGTTTAGAAACCGTATAACTAACACTGGAAAGGCTACCATGAAATTCTCAAATAGCAGGCCAATAAATTTTACTTCCAATCTTCATTAAGGTTCGCCACAATTGGAATGTAAGTATCACTCGTTTGTTTTTCAACTATCAGTTTAAAAAACTTAGACATACGGTCGAGATTCGAATGCGTGATAGTGAAAACAAAACAAAACTAAGCACTCTGTACTTGACCTGCAGTTACACCATACATGGGTCTTGGCTTCCTAGCCGTTTCGCAAGGAAGCAACTGTGCCAGTCGGCCGATTCGCTTCCGGGCATGCCACATTGACCCTCACGAACGTGCTGTTAAGAGCTAACTTTGATTGCACGTAACACATTGTAGCGGAGTTATGCACTTCCATTTTTGGTAATATGGTTTTCATGGCAGTAAATCAATGTAATAAACTTTAAACGGTTATAAACCACACAAGGTACGCAGAAACGTGTGAATCTATTCGTATTATGCTTCATAGAGGAGTATAGATATAGGTAAGTTTTCTGTATGCCTGTTGCTGAACTCTTGACATTATTATGATAACTAGGGCCCGGAATTTTGCGTGCGGTTTCGAAACACTTGAAGGGAGAGAACACGAATGTTTATCGACATATCGATAAATCGGTCGTGTACTCAAAGAGTCATTGAGATTAATTTATATTTAATTAAATAATACTTGCATTCTTGTAATCAAATACCTACTCGTTACAGGTTTTCGTCAATATACTATAAAGAGTGATGCATGGTGTTTCGGACCGTCTCTGACACGACACTTCATTTTGAATAGAGAGTATCACGTGATCTATGTTGTGAATAAAAAGTGAAGTGTCGGATGTGTCGTGTCAGACACCGTTTAGTACACTTAATCCTTAAAACAATACGTTCGTACATTTATCGTCACTGACCATTGAAAGAGAATAAGAATGTATCATCGGAAAGTTTGAGTTATTATTTTTAAAAACACTATTAAATAAATTCGGTTTATCGATGTATCGATAAACGTCGGTGTTCTCTCCCTTAGACTTTTCCAAAACCGCACGCAAAATTCCGGGCCCTAATGATAACATAGGTGCAACTGGGTCAATCAACTATGTGTTGTTGTCATTCTGTCCCATTAGCCAGGAGACACCATACAAAAAGGTTATAAGTTTTAAAAAGTGACCCAGGAGAAGAAACCATGGCAACTCAAACAAACAGTGACAGAAAAAAGTTGATTCACCCACCCAATAAGACTAATTCATCAATCGAAATCGACGTCGGAATATTTTACGATAGCGCATCGACATAGATAGAAACTCTTCATTTGTTCAGGAGTGTAAATTTTGTAGACAGGACTATCGTTTCACGTTTCAGCAATACTATCGAGACATTCTCTAATGTACTATAACCCTCCTCTCCTTAGGCAGTCGGGTAAAAATAACGAGTGACACCTAATCATCTGATAGTAACTTTCTATCTCGAATAATAATGATATGCACGCCGTGAAAATGTTAGATAAGGTGTGTTTACTAATTAAAAAATAAAATCTACAACGCATTAAAATAGAATAGAACCCGGTATTATCAAATCGCGATTAGTAACGATTAGAGGCGACAGTATTGCTATATCAAAGTTTATATGAGCTATTCCAATACCATACTAATATTATAAATGCGAAAGTGTGTCTGTCTGTATGTTACGTCTTCACGCTTAAACCGATGCACCAATTTAGGTGAAAGGTATAGGATACTTTGAATCCCGGAGAAGGACATATGATAGTTTTTATCCCGGAAATCATCCCGTAAGGGGGCGAAATGGGGGTGAAAAATTGTATAAATGATTCAATAAATGAATGAAATAAACTTATCGCTGAAAATGCCCTTGGAATTCCCTACAAATCAACCTTAAAGAAAAGCAGAAAGGAGGTTAACATTGTGGTGGAATATGATAAGGAATCAAACGCAAACCGCAGACACTTGGACGGAAATTGGTCGATTATTAATTTCACCAGCCATTAGTAAACAAAACTAGCGATTAGGACCGACTCGAATGTAATTGGTTTCGCCACAAAAGAAAATTACCCTAAGTGGGTCAGATTTACCGCGCCGGCGAGCCTGATTTCCAGACTTGTTTACTATCTAGTGAGTAATTGATAACTTTCTTTAACCTCTGCTGACTTGGTAGAAAACCTAGCGACAAAATGCATCGAACAGTACGGTTTCTAATTACTGACTTTTGACCGAGCAACTATGAGTATGACGCGCTCAGCAACACTTAAGAATAATGGTGACGATGGTTGGTGGTGGAAATGTAACTACGGTATGTAAATAACTTTTGAGATACATAATTCATACAATACATAAAAACTTGGAGATCTCCAGTCTCTTCTGAAATGAAAACTAGCATTTGGAGCGAAGAAGCTAGCATAACCTCGTGGCGCCCACGCGCCTTTTAAAAGGCGGTGTCAGTTGATGAAAATTCAAATGAATTCCATTAAGGATAAAACTTCAAATTTCACTGTTCGTTTTTGCGTGCTGGGCGCTACGAGGCTATGGGAGTTTTTCGGGTTGACAAGTAATTGCTTATCAGCATCCCTCGAGTTTCCCGAGTACTTATAACGCGTAGATTACCCGGTAATATGGCGGAACGTTATTTTCCCAACAAATTGCCATAAATAAGGACGTATACGCACATCGTTCGCGATATTCACAAGCATTGCGCACGTATGTGGAAATTATATGGAAATCAATTGCCGTTGAATGAATATGGCGTCTATCTACATCAGTTAGACGACTAAGTGGAGCAAATGCCACGCTGATGGACATGACGAACTACCGGCATGTAACCTGGTAGGGAAACTAGTTGGGAATGTGGTTTTGAACAAAGAAAACCTAAGTTTTTTGTATCAAATTAAAAATCACGCTTTGCTTTCATAAAACCCGCAAGTATCAGAGTCATAAATATTTTTTTTCGACACAGTCAATTTTCTATAGCACTTGATCAGTGCTAAGTCATGCGAATGGTTTCTCTCCGCGGTACTAAAACGTGGTATCCAAAGCAAAGGACGCGTTTGGAAATCCTATGCTACAGTTAATCTAAAAGTCACGTGCACTATTGCCTAGGACGAAATAAATATCAGTTACAAACTATCTAACACCAGCATTAAAACCGAGTTTTCTTAGAAGCGAGTATCATACGATCGCTACATCGATACAGGAAAACACTGTAATTTGCGACACAGAACAAAACCTTGTTGCAAATACTGGTGCCGTCAGATAACACGTATTCGTTTCTAACAAGCTAAGGGATGTTATCGGAACGATCGGAGCCGGACACGAGTGTGGGACTAGGGAGGACCGGTTTGGTGAAACATTGATAAAATACTTTAATGCGAGGGGTGTGGTTGATAGAAAACACATAGGTCAAATGGACCTGGAAGGTTAACCAACGGTATCACAAAACGTGTAAAGCAATACCTATGCTTAAAGTGCTAAGAGCTGGTGAAAAGAGGGCTTAATGTCAATTAGAAGCTATTAGTGTAAATATGTGAACACTGTAATAAAGAGATGCATTGTATTGAATACATGTATCATACATCAGACGTATAAAACACGTCATAAAGTATAAAAACACATTATCATTAACATATTTTAAATGATTGAGCAAAGTGCTGACTTAATTAAATAAGATTTGATGAAAAATGATATTTATTGGTGGATTTTACAATGTTGAATGTTTCTATTTTAACGTGCAGACTATGCAATGAAGACAAATAAAGTACCTACTTTTTTATTAATGTGTAACATGAAATCACTGACTGGTGCACAATGAATCAGATGACACGATTTGATTTTACATGATAAAACTAGAATATAATTTATGTCCAGATAAATTGCATTGATACCAAACGCGGTAAAAAATATAGAGGTAGTAACACAGGTACGGTACGCAAAAAGGTGAATTAATGTTGCAATTGCTTTTAAAGTAGACGCAAAGGGGTTAAGCTATTCGAATAACCAGTTTGTTGAAAAAGGAAGTTTGCCGGGAAAGAACCCGATATGGCGTGATTGAACGGTCATGTGGGTAGTTGATTGACATGTAAGTTAAGCGCCTATTTAGTTCCCTTAAGGTAAAAGTCATTTTTCACAAGTTTCAGGAGCTGGTTGCCGAGCCGGAGCACCTTATTTTACCGAGAAACGTTTCACCGAATGCAATGCTTCGGCGAATTTTCATTTCATCGGAAACGTTTGTCGATAAAACAAGGGTAAACCGTGGCCGCGTCTAACATTATTGGTGAAACGGAATCCCATAGACTTCGCTGTTTCGGTCATCTACTGCGATTAGGAGAGGATCGGTCAGTCAAGGGAGCGCACTGGGACCGACCGACTGGTCGGCGATAGCGATAGCGCGCAGTTTACGTCAGCTTCAAGCTGAAAACTGGCGTCCTTTAGTTTCGGAGGCTAAGACCCTTTGTGGCCCACTGAGCCTAAATGGTTAGTATCGTTCCAGGCAAACTTGAACATGCAGGACACAGTGGGTGGGCAGCTGGCACGTACAATTCGCCTTTACGCGCGCAAGGTCATTTGGTCAAGTCGTTTGCCGGGAATGGTATTATTATAATTGTACCTATTTAAGATTAGACAGTCCATTTTTATGAAAACTAAATCTCGTTACAATCTAGGCGGTATCAGGGTTGAATCTTGAAGCAGCACGATTTTCGACAGCTACATAATCTCAAGATTTGGCGTAGGGACTAGTTTCAGTGGAACCAACACCTGACCTTCCAAAGCAGAGGGCACTGGGCCTTATTAGGATCAGGTTGGATCAAAAATAAATACCTATAGAAATAAGAATTGATCCAAACCCGAATTTTAAATTTGGAGTACCTAAGTGTAGAATAAAAGGTAACGGAGTAACATTGAATAAACGAATGCGGAAAATATGAAGCTACCTATATACCAGAGATGGGCAAAATTTATTCGAATGATGAATAACGATTGAGAATAACAGAATCATTCGCGAATGACGAATACATTTATCGAATGATTATTCTTATTCGAAATTAGGCAAATAAATTATTCGCGAATGAATTATTCCACGAATGATTTATTCGCGAATAAAATACTCCACGAATAATTTATTCGCGAATAATATTGTCGAATAATTAGCTAATAAAATAACTACCTTCGTGCCTCGTTACATGTATTTACAAAAAAATATATATCCCAATCATTTCAAATCTGTCTTTATAGATACATATATTTGGTATCTCAGAAAAGTTCGAAAAACTTAACTGGCGTGTCGGCGGTGTGTGTTACCACTACATTCAACAAAACATATTCAGCTTAAACAAATTGATGAAATAATTTTAAAAATTATGGAAACGATGAACTGAACATTTGTGTAATGGATCATTCGTGGTATTTATTCGAATAAAATAACGAATGAATCATTTATTATTTGAAAATGCTACCGAATGATTTATTCGCGAATAAATCATTCGCGAATATTTTTTTAACGAATGATTGTTTATTCGAATAATTATTTAAATAAAATATTATTCGAATAATGCCCAACTCTGCTATATACTTACAGTATTTTACGTTTTTTACAAACATATATCAAGCTTCCTTTATGCGTGAGTAAGTCATCTTTACAAACTGAACAGTAAACAGAATCATTTACTTTTTTCTTAAAAAGTAGCCGATTTGTCTAGCAAGGAAACAAATTGTACAGTTTCTTATCACTAATTGCCGTGATTATTCGGCAATTTGAGGATTGCACACGAGACCTCGTGTGTTTGGGCAAAGGCGGAACGGAATGTTACACTACTGGCGACCTTGCCGCAGATTCGCAATCGAATGGGCAAAGTGTAACATTAAACCGTTATGTTTACCGCACAAGGCCACAAAAACAGCGGATTAAAATTTTAATAGCTTATTTCCGTAGGAAAAAGAGTTACATCATTAGCAGATGTTTCAAATCAGTAGGTAGTCATAGGAGATATCCCAAGGGGCATAATTTAGGTCGTGACTGTGTAACTATTACTTCAGGTTTATTTATGTATCCATGAGTTGATGCTGGTTCTTCGTGAGTAATGCGCAAATGTAGATAGATATATAAAAACAGTCGAATATCAACATTTTAGTGGCGATAAACACAAACGCAGTATAATTGAACGAATACGAAAACATTGGGTTAAAGGGAGGATAGTGTACCTATAATCGCCAATACAATCTTGAAGTGCAAGACCAGCCAAACCCTTTAGCACGCCGTATGTATTTTTTTTTACAAAAGGATGTTATATACAGTACCAAATACCTCGCTACTTCAGTGAGAATTGGACGACTATGTACAATCCTATGTGGAAGTAATAATCAACTAAAGAAATTCTCAGAAACTGCGCTTCGGGTGTAGTAGTCAGCAGCAGAGGTAGCTACGCAAAATAACACACTCAAAATGATCTAGTCTAGACAGCCCTTATCCTCTTGACATTAGTCGTGTGTCATTTTGAGCACTTCAACCGCGTAGCTAGTTTTGCTGGTGACTGTACTCAAGACTGTGCTCAAGTGGCGAGCCAGCCCTCGGTCAGCACGTCTATCACGGGATGGCCGCGACATACTCTCGATTTTTTCGCACTATACCTTTTTTTTTAAGTGTTCTAATAAGAGAGAGACGGATAGAGCTCGCGCGCCGTCGTGTGATAGCCGAGCTGGGTGTCTCAACTGAATGTATTTTTCAAGGCCTTTGCTCGGCTGAGTAATCATCGCACACAACAGTTGCCGCACAGTGCCGAGACCACTTGTCTCGCCGCGAACTCGTGTAGTCAGGGTATTATATGTAACGTCTATGTGTCATTGGTCTAGTAAAAAGGTTAGACGGCACGGCTGGGACGCGCAAAACACGGGTCGACTTGAAGCGATACACATACAAATGTATGCTGTCTGCTGTCCTTTGTACTATTAACAATGCATTCCTTATCATATCCATTCTTATCCTATAATACACTATACGGGCATTTATTTGTATATATACATTTGCATTCCCGTTCTCCAAAACGGCTCTAAAGATTTCAATGAAATTTGGAAAAAGGGGTATAAATAAAAATGGGGGCAAAAAATGGATCTTAGCCAGACTTGTCCGTTTTTTTTTCCATTTTCACCCGAGCAGAGGTCGGTCGCCCAGGGACTTTAGATAAAATCGAAGGTACAGGTCAATCAATTATTTCTTATTGTTATTCTGTCCCGTTATTACATAATAGTTTCTTGAAACAAAGAAACAATACGGACTTCTTGCTTAGAAGATAGCCCATAAAATGGTGTTAAAATGTCAATTTAGACCCGTAAATCAAGTTTCTAAAGACTGGACCCAACGGAAGCCCAGCGCTGGCTGCAAAGTCACCATCATGCTGAGTTGGGCCCACTTCGTAACACGGCACATATTTATTTTTTTCCTTTGCCTTTGTCTTGGAATACTGTGTGTTATGTTGGGTATACTGCCTTTTCGGCGAAATATGTTTCGCTAAATTTCACTCCGCAACCAACTTTACGCAGAATTTTAATTTGGTAAACTAATCGTTGCCATAACTTTACTTCGCAGTCGCACTTTCGTTATTTGGCAACATTTTTATAATGCAAAATTTTACTGCATCACACCTTTATGTGGTAAATAATTATGAAGCAAATGATTTGCTTAGGCAAAAAAGATCACAGTCTAACAATAATTTATCAAATCATTAGTTGGGAAATAAAACTTTGCCCAAATAAAAATGTGGGATAAAAATTTTTCGCCGAAACATTAGTGAACCGTTGTGTTACGAATAAACGTTTGATTCTTGATTCTTGAAGTGTCTCAGTACTCCTATGAGACGTAACCATGGCAACAATCAACCGAAAAAAGAAACATTGTCCGTGAAAAAAAACACTGACTACTGACCTGTTATGCCGCACTCTGGTGTTGATGTGTCGGACCTCTCTGCCGCCGCTGCTCTCTCCGTCACTCCCGGAACCGGTCATCTCGAGGGTGTGCACGGACATCGATTTGCTTACCTATTTAACAAATCATAGGAATATGGTACAGTAGACGTCAAAGATACAATTGTTAGTTATTATTAGAATATTACACTATATTATGTTATAGTGTGCGTCTGTTCTTGGTTATAATATTTATTTTTCAATAAATGTAGACTCGAAAATTATTATAACTACAAAAGAGAAGACAAAAAAATATGGATAGTGACGAAAATCCAATTCAATTATCTCAAAAAATTACGAAGCTATTACCGTTTTAATATTGCTTGTTAGAGAGAAAACGCTCGCAGTCAGTGACGTTACTAACTGCGAGCGTCATAGTAAATGACAATTGGTTCATATGAATTTGCGTTTTGCGAAAAGGGACAGAACAAACGGCTTTTTAAAATTTTGGACACATAACTTCGTGATTATTTAACCTCTTGTGTTTCTTATTTCTATTTGACTACACTTTTAATCCTTTTTCGAGAAAATACGACAGTATTGATTATTTTAATTAGTGTCTACAACCCTATTTAGACGTATTAAACGTACCTATGAATGTCGATAAACTACAACCGGTTCAGAAAGAAAACCTCTGCAAGAACCGGCGTAGTAAACTCGGCAAGTTTCTTTTTTTTAAAGTTATACAATATATCATTTTGGTATCACAGTATTATAAAATTACATTGCGACAGTAGAAAGCCTGTATTTATACTACTATAGATTTCTATTATCTCTGCCGACACTATCCATGGTAGGATCGCACATCTCATAATAAATAAGTATCTGTTTTACGACAGATTGGAATTCAGAGACAGTTATTTCTGTAATGTGTTTTGGAATTCTATACAATTTCCGAAGAACGAAGTTCCGCTTTTACTAGTCCGTAAAAGGTTGTTTAGAGCTCCCCTGTGCTTCTAACATTTGTATTTTTTGTATTACTTACTGACATAGTTATGTAAATCACCAATGTTTGCACGCCGTAATCCGGTAGAATTATGTACCTACCTAATATTATTGTACCATCTTTAATACCATAATTCATGCAAATAAATGATATATGATATGATATGATATGATGATATGATAAACTTGGGCTTATCGGTGTTTCATGGGAAATTGTATAAATTCTTCCTGACATCCATTATTATTTCAAATACGTATTGACGGCACTGTTAGAATATTTGTTTAATGAAGAATATTCTCTTAATGACTCACGCGACCTCAGATTATAAATTGATCTAACAGCCCAAGTTTATCAGTCTATTATTTATTTAATAACTCTTTAGTGCTAAAACTGGACTGCATGGCCTAGATTGTGTCGTAATGCTTTACAGAATTGATATCCTCTCACACATAATTTACATTTTCAAAGGCTCTTTATTGATCTGAAGTCGGATTATGTCAAACCTGAATTTGTATGTTTAGTTGAACGTGAACACAATTTTATGGGCTACAGTTAATTTATCAGATAATAAAGAAGAAGAGTGTCATTTCCCTTTATGCTGCCATTTCATTGCAATTAATTCATTATATTGTAAAGTCTGCTCTCAGATTTAGTCCTTATTTAAGTTTCAAATAAACCGGCCTTAGCCTATAATGTAACATTACTTACAGGTGGAATGTATTTTCTAACCGCCGCCGTCAACTCATCAATACTTTTCTCCTTCTTCGGCTCCAAGCCGAAGAACTTATTCTTCGCCTCCTGATTCAAGGCCGATATCTTAAGTACCTGGGGTGGTTTCTGATCCATCTTCATTGGACTAGTCATTTTGTTCTCCGGCCGCCTCAATTTACCTAACTGTATAGGTTCTTCGATTTTCTTTACAAATCTTCTGTATTTATTACTCTCGTCTTCGCTTTTGACCTCTTCTGTGGAAGGTTTTCTACCTAGTTTGCCAAGGAGCGGTTTGGCTTCAGAGTTATTGATTTGGCTCAAGCGCTCTTTAAGTTCATTCGCTCCTGGTAGCTGTATTTTCCTAGGGTCGTTTGCTGGAGCAATTTTTCTGGGGAAAGGTTCCTGGAGGACTTTGGTGAGGTCAGAGTCGGTTCTGGAGGTTTTGAGCTTGTTGTTTTTCCGCTGGAACCGCCTGGGTTTGGGGCCCGGGATCTCATCAGAACTCTCTGATGAGGAACAGCTCTTCTCTGAGGAGGACACACTGGATGAGGCAGATTCGTCTTCGGAGGAACTGTCGATGCCTTCATCCTTGAGACCCTGTAATGTTAAAGGTACAATCGTTCGGTAAACGAATGATCGGAGATGGTCAAGGCGGGTTTGGTCGAAGAACGTGAATGATGCCTTTTTCACCAATGAGACACTTTCGACCTCTTTGAAGCCTATAGAGATTCGAGCAACGTAAACAAGTATTGTGTTTGGAATCGTGCATAAACTCGAAATTAATCTCGCGTCTGTATAACTATACTTGGACGTAGTTATGAAATTTTTACTCAGCAGAAGTGTCTGCTAACGAAACTGGAAATTCCGATGAGAGTGAAAAATACGAGACTCCCTTAAGTGTAATCAGAAGAGTGGAGGGGTTGACAGATTCGTCACCATGAGTGGACCCCAAGCTAGCACAGTTGGTTCAGAGCAATGCGCAGAATGCAGAGGCCCCGCTCGTGAAAAATCATTTTTAAATTTACACATTTATCGAATTTGAAAAGACCCAATCCACAAAAAATCGATCACCACTGATGTAATAAAATAACTTTTGTAATAAATTATCATCCAGAAGGTTCCAATTTCGATGTTGGCTTCGGGAGGTCTTGGATCATTTTCCCGAGATTTATTTTATGGGGCAGAGTAATCTCTAGCGTTTCTCTCACTTATAAACTATTTCCATCTAGAAAATCAGAAACTCACCTCAGAGCTTTCACCTTTCGCCAAGGTCTTTGGTTTCGGCACAACCGTAGTCCCTGCCTTCAAAATCCCTCTCACTTCCGGGGTAATCATCCTTTGGGCTCGCTCCGTCGGCGAATCGTCGTCGAGGTCTGAAACATTGCCAAAATAAATTAACCTTTATTGAAACAGCATTGAATCTATATTTGTAAAACCTGGCTTTGTTAACAAACAAAACGTCACTCGGAAAATTATGTGCAATAAAGTTTATATTGCTATATACATTGGCAATATCAAAATATGAAAGTTACTGAAGGAAAAGTGACTAACCGATTTAGTAAGCATATGACTAACAGTGATGACTGTGATGAGCTAAAAATATTTTTTCACATACACAGTTGTTGTTAAAATAGTATGTTATACAGGGTGAGCAATCCAATTGGGTCAGTATGGCGGTTTTGGAAACCATAACAGATAGCGAAATCTTGGCACCATGACGTTGATTTTAGTAAAAAGAAAAACTGCATTCATATACTTACAAAAATACGTGTACTCGGCCCAGGAATCGAACCTGGACTTTTTGAAAAATTAAATTTCGTTATTTTCCTTTGAATATCGGTTATGTAGCTCTTAAATAGTAAATGTTACTAAGAAACATGATATCTAAAACTAATAAAATGCATTGTTTTTAAACAACGAAGTTTTATTTTTCAATACTTCAGGGCCGCTGGCGGCCCTTTGACTTTGTATGGGGAAGTAGCCGAGTACACGTATTTTTGTAAGTATATGAATGCAGTTTTTCTTTTTACTAAAATCAACGTCATGGTTCCTAAGCCAAGATTTCGCGATCTGTTATGGTTTCCAAAACCGCCATACTGACCCATTTGGATTGCTCACCCGGTATACACTGTCTAGTTTTAAGATGATCAAATCGGGATAGCATGCGGATTAAACTGAAGCACTATCTCACAGAGTTTTAATAATGTTAGTATCTACCAGTCTACCTTACATCTTTAAATTCTAGCTAGTTTGCCACCTGGAAACGAGCGTCTACAAAATCACCATCATGATGTTAAAGGATCTCGGATACCTCATGCAATTTACGTGCACAAGGGTTATTACCAACTCGCCTCCAAACCTGGGTACAACTCGATTAGTATCACAACCCAAGCGCAGCGACACAAGCAAAACAACGAACCAAACGAAAAATGAACAAAATCAGACCTAAGCTCCTAAACTTTGAGTTCTGCCTCATGAGATACTCTAGCGACGTGTTCTTTGCGCTCGCCGAACGGAACAGTTCCATTTTCAACTGGAAGTCTGGATTGCGCGGGACCTCGTTGTGTGTGAAAGATTTCGTCAGTCTTTCGTTTTGCTCCATGGCCTCTTTAACTTGGCTGGCTAACACCGGCATGGTCTTGAGACGGGACGTCCGCGGCACCCTTTCTTCCTTGGGCCTCGGTAACCCGGCCGGCGGAGGTTTGTGCGTCAGCTTAGAGTTGAACATCTTCATCTTCTCCATGAGAGACATCTTCGCTGGGTCGTCCTCGTCTAACTTAGCTGCCACCGTGAGTGTGTGCGTATATACATTACATTGTGCATTGTGTTTACGATAGAGCCCGGGACATACACATAGTAGAGTAGTCGAGGACATGCAAAAAAGAAACAACAGCCGACAATCAATAGACAGGAAGCGATTTCTTCATCTTCGAAACAATGCAATTTACATGCCAATATTTAAATTTTCTTTTTAAAACGGACAAATTCAACTGAATTCGAATTTAAAAAGTACTATAGCACACATAATAACAAATGAACAAAAGAAAAGAGTTTACTGCTGCAGTACACTAAGAATCTGACAAGAAACTAAGAAATGCTTGATTAAAAATAATAATTCACTGCGCTTACCATCTTCGTCTCTGTCCAACACATTGGAGGTGCTTATGGACTGAGAGAGAGGAGAGTTTTCTTTCGGAGGCTCGTCGGGTGCCTGAGTGGGTGAAAACGAAATGGGCTGCGTTTTGAACCGGTCTGAGATGGACCCGTCCGCGATCTTCGACCGACTGTGACGAATCAGCGGTTTTGGTGTACCTGGAATTCCCAATGAGCAAAATGTAATTATAAGTACTAAGATATTATTTATAATATCTAAAGTTTAGAGTGAAATGCTAATTTCATAGAATAATATGGCAAGCAGTAGAAATAGCTACACAGAACGTTGTGCAAAAGTGTTATTCTTTTAAATGGAAGCGTGCTCGAAACGATGTCCGAGTAGCGTATTCCGCTGTTCACTGTACACATTTCAGATATTTTAATTGCAATAAGTGTAACATTCTTGACATGTTATCTAACCGCCATCATTGGGGCTATCCATATATTACGTAATTTCAAATCATTTCAGTCCTTTTACTAGTCGGGGTCCATTCAGCTGAAGTCAAAAATCGTCAAAAAAACTATGACGCAATATATAGACAAGTCCTTTGTCAAAATTTTATCAAAGACATGACTTCAGCGGGAATTCGAAAACTTTTCTCTACTCCAAGCTAGTATTAAAATAAGCAAAATGTAAATAAGCAATGGAGCGCATTTGAACAATTCGAACCTCATCACTTTTCCTATATTAATGTAGCGTGCCTTCTAACCTTTGGGTTTTTAGAAACACAAGCATCAATTTTTTCACCATCTACAATAATCTTGAAGACTTTCTAATAAACACAATGATCTTTTCTATTTCATGTCAGAGGCACGCTTCAAATCAAAAGCTGCATACCTCACACGAAACATAAAAAAACCACAATGTAGCATAGTTACGTGTGAAAGAAACAACAACACATTTATTTATTTACTTTTAGCTTGCTGCTGCAACTGTTGCCACATGCTGGCTCGCGCCACAACACTGTTGCTCTTCACAAGCCCCAGGTTAAAGAAACAACAACACATTTATTTATTTACCTTTAGCTTGCTGCTGCAACTGTTGCCACATTCTGGCTCGCGCCACAACACTGTTGCTCTTCACAAGCCCCAGGTTAAAGAAACAACAACACATTTATTTATTTACCTTTAGCTTCCTGCTGCAACTGTTGCCACATTCTGGCTCGCGCCACAACACTGTTGCTCTTCACAAGCCCCAGGTTAAAGAAACAACAACACATTTATTTATTTACCTTTAGCTTGCTGCTGCAACTGTTGCCACATTCTGGCTCGCGCCACAACACTGTTGCTCTTCACAAGCCCCAGGTTAAAGAAACAACAACACATTTATTTATTTACCTTTAGCTTGCTGCTGCAACTGTTGCCACATGCTGGCTCGCGCCACAACACTGTTGCTCTTCACAAGCCCCAGGTTAAAGAAACAACAACACATTTATTTATTTACCTTTAGCTTGCTGCTGCAACTGTTGCCACATGCTGGCTCGCGCCACAACACTGTTGCTCTTCACAAGCCCCAGGTTAAAGAAACAACAACACATTTATTTATTTACCTTTAGCTTGCTGCTGCAACTGTTGCCACATGCTAGCTCGCGCCACAACACTGTTGCTCTTCACAAGCCCCAGGTTAAAGAAACAACAACACATTTATTTATTTACCTTTAGCTTGCTGCTGCAACTGTTGCCACATGCTGGCTCGCGCCACAACACTGTTGCTCTTCACAAGCCTCAGGTTAAAGAAACAACAACACATTTATTATTTACCTTTAGCTTGCTGCTGCAACTGTTGCCACATGCTGGCTCGCGCCACAACACTGTTGCTCTTCACAAGCCCCAGGTTAAAGAAACAACAACACATTTATTTATTTACCTTTAGCTTGCTGCTGCAACTGTTGCCACATGCTGGCTCGCGCCACAACACTGTTGCTCTTCACAAGCCCCAGGTTAAAGAAACAACAACACATTTATTTATTTACCTTTAGCTTGCTGCTGCAACTGTTGCCACATGCTGGCTCGCGCCACAACACTGTTGGTCTTCACAAGCCCCAGGTTAAAGAAACAACAACACATTTATTTATTTACCTTTAGCTTGCTGCTGCAACTGCTGCCACATGCTGGCTCGCGCCACAACACTGTTGCTTTTCACAAGTCCCAGGTTAAAGCCGCTCTCCCTCTCATCATCGCTCCCTTGCTCAGGGCTTGGCCCCTCAGTCTCCGTCGACTTCCTTTGCCTGTCCATCGCGATCAGACCTTGTTCTATGGACGACGGCGACCAGTCGTTGCTGCTGCTGTTGGTGGCGTGGTTCTCTTTGATCTCTTGGCTCTCGATCAAGCCTAGTTCTTCGCCTGGAATTAAGAAAAATTGCTTTCAGTGATTGGGTATGTGTCGAACGAAAATAGATGCAGTCAGCGTGATTTAACGGATCTATTAATGTTTAGATCAGTATTTTTTTACTGGCTAACGTAGTGTTGTGAGTTAGAGTCACTGCTGAGAATCGCTACGCCCGAAATCGTACCGTGGTTTTTCCGTTAAGTAGCGGAAAGCGCCTACAGCGCAGGCGACCGAATGTTTATTTATTCTACAAATTAACTACAAGGAACCGACCTAGCGGTCGCCTGGAGCCTTCAGGGCTCATGCGAATCTGCTCAATCCTGCAAAACGCTAGTCTTAGCTTACGACTCGAGGCTCGGCCAACCGCTAAATCATAACACTAGGTTAAGATGTAACGAAACGAAACAATACACCTGAAATATGACAAACGGAATCTTGTCAAACGAAATAACATTACATTGACCCAAATACTAGGGCCCGAGACACGTGCAAGGTTACAAAGTGTTTATTTTCAAAACCGTCCCTATATTCATAATGGCGTATCCCCAAATCTAAAATTATCAAGCACAAACATAAACAAACGCAAGTTAGTGCAAGCCGGCGCTGGCCCGCTTCCCCGCGCGTGTACACTTTATGACACTGTTGCTATTAGTTTGATTGCTCCGCTTACTAAATAAGTCAATCCCCGATTACGCTAAAGTTCGGCGGGGTAAAAATAAACTAATATGACCTCATACGGCATGAGCAAGCCTATTGCATTAACATATCGTGATGAAATACTGACCTGAATGCGGGCCGGAGTCCCTCGAAGACGCACGGTTATACACTCCACTGTCACAAGACACGTTCAGGCTCCAATTGTCGGCTTCGGCCTGGTGTCGCTCGTCTTCCTCCAAGGCGCGACTGTCCTCGTCCAACGCAATCTGGACTTTGTTCACTTCCCGCTCGATCTCGTCCAAGGACGACTGCTTTCTTTCGAGGTTCGCGGCAATGTTTTCAAAGTCTAGGAAAGTGGCCTCGCCGAAGCTGTCGTCCTTGACGGCTGGCGCGTCGGTGAAACCGTTGAACGCCGTCGGAGTGCGGACGCTGAAGCTTGCGAGGGGTGGAGAGTGCGAGGCGGTTGCGAAGTTTGCGAAAGGTCGGTCGAGTTCTCCCGCGACACTCCTGGCGGACGAAGGAGCACCGGACTCGACGGGCTGACTCGGAAAACTACAGCTCGCGGGGCCGAACACTTGGAAACTCGCTTGGCCCGGCTCCAAACTGCAGAATGAGAAAAGAAACGCGTTAATGTAGAACACAGCCGTACACAAGACAGAGATGGTCGCCGCTTCAGTACGCCTTCGTGAATATCGACGAATTATGGCACGACTGATTTCAATTGGCATTGCTGATCTATCGATTAAAGGAAGATTGACATAGTCTAAATATAAATGTCTGATAGAGGTGCCCGAGTTATTGATCGGATTTCAGTCAGCTAATGACTCATCTGTGTTTGAAGGGATTGTAATAGGGCAGACACATTGGCGGCCAGTGCAGGTAACATATATCGTTTCATAAAACATCATGGAAAAAGGAGGAAGTTAATTTTCAACAGTTCGTCATTAACAATTTATTTTGGCCCATATTTTATGGGGCGGCTTCTGAAAAAAAAACCACGTCGATTCTGAACACGAGATGCGTCAGCTGCATCGGTTTCATAGTCATTAAGGGCATCGAAATCGTATCGCTCGGTCATAAACATTTGATGTATGTTGAGCACAACACAACAGATACAGAAATAGTGCTTGACCCAGTAACGGCTGGAGCGCTTATTTCCGTCATCAAAATGCCGTTTCAGATGCCGACTGTACCATCGACAGGACAGCTAACTGACCATTCTTATGCCGTATTGCCACGGAATAAGGTCTACTAGCAGATACTCCAGCTTGTCTTCCTTTGTACCAGTGGCTGCGGGTCCGATGTTAATCATGCAAGAGATTAATGCAATCGGCTTAATTTAGGACGCGAATAAATTAATGAGTCTGCGTACGCGTTGGGAACAATATGCAGATACTGAGAACTATTATTAGTGGTTACATCTATTACAACATTACATCCGCATTCATTTATTTCTAGACTGGGTAGATGGTGGTGAATGCCTTCACATGAACTGCCTGTAATATATACGAGTAAGTATATTTAAATCGTGCATGTCCGTCACGTTTTTATCCTCCATCGTCAGTTTCAGCCTGTGATCGCCCATTGCTGAGCTTAGAGATTAATCTTCGAAATATACGCCTATGTAATTTGTAGCTAGCTTTTTGTTAAACAATTTTGAACAACGAAGTGATTATTATAAATTTTAAATGAAAGGAAAAATTGAAAAATTTAATGCTCCGAGCCGGATTCGAACCGGCGACCACAGGCATTCATGGCCCGTCGCTACTAACCAACTGAGCTATCGGAACAATCTGGTTCGGGCACCAAATCCTTCAATCAGTTCCTTCATACAACGCCTTAGTAGTATGGGATAGCGCGTCGTTACTGACGATTTCTCAATATAATTTGAGACGTTGGTGCCGTTAAGAAGCCTAAGTATTCTGGAAGATGTCGCTACACGCCTCCCTAAGGCGTTGTATGAAGGAATTTATTGAAGGATTTGGTGCCCGAACCAGATTGTTCCGATAGCTCAGTTGGTTAGTAGCGACGGGCCATGAATGCCTGTCGGTTCTGGCTCAATCCAAGAAAACCACATTTACCTCATGTTCAGAATAACATTTGACTTTTCTCACTAGTTTTCTGTAGGTCAACACCCTGAGGAGAACTAAATTGTATCTTTCAAGACGTATAATGTGCGTCGGGGTCGGGGATAAAATTATCGCTGAACAACCGGTTGTTTTCCAACTAAGGAAATTAATTTTAATAGACAATATGGATTTAATGTTAGTTAGGTTAGGTATATAATATATAAAACTGTCTTAGGACAGTAGAGTTTCCTTTTGAATGGACTACTTTGATCAATTCTGCCAACTCAAATAATCACAAGAAGAAGTATCATTACAATATTTATTTAGTGAAGATACGTACGATACAGTTGAATTGTCTAATATACACACAGAGAAACCGAAGATGAAACAACAATGATCGTCAAATAATAAAACGTGTCATGGTGAGACAAAGCGACTCTATCTAAAAGCTATCATGGAAAAATCCCTCTGAAAAACATCATTAATCCCAATACGGGTCATTGTATTCCTTTGTGTGTGTCCAGCAAGTCATTACACAAATTAGTTCTCAGTACCCCATTGAAATAAGAAAAGATCACATTAAAAGAAAGATGATCTTCCAGTTCCTCGGATAAATGACACTCACGATCACAATTTCGCTGATAATACACCTAAGGGTAAATATTCATGGAGATATTATAGGCTTTCATCTTCCTCGTTAAGGTGCTATTAATTGTCTGCGAAGAAGGGAAATCAACTTGTGATTTCGTTAATATATAATGTCACTTACAGTGTTGCATGGTTACGCCGCGAAGTGAAACGCATGGTGTTTATAACGGAAACAGATGAAACGACAACTGTTTTTTATTGCTGGTTGGTATCATTAAACAGAGCACTCCGAAATTAATGCTGACGCTCTCTGCTGCGAGCACAATACTAATGCTGACCGGTGATGATATCAGAATGAGGGTAACGAAATTAACACAAATTACGCGTGGCATTGATAGATTATCAGAAATGAAAAGCCTCAGGCTTGCGCGAGGCTGGAAAGGAAAGATCCTTGAACAAGTTTAAGTGCACAGTTACTACTAAAAGAAAATTAAAACAAGAGTTTGATAATGGCAGCGGAAGTTGCTGGAAATTAGTTTCCGATTTTTATTAGATTTTCTATAAAATTAACTTTAGTAAGAAACGGACCGTAACTTACGGTATTCTGAAGCGGATACGGAAGAATACTAAAGTGATTATTTTCATAAAGTTAGCATACACGCCTGAGTCGTATAGAACATAACATTCGATAGCCCACGCCACGCGTTTCTTCATCAAAATAATGGCAACCGGCCAAGATTTGGCACACATGATACAAACGCCTAAGCGGCCATTTCAGAGCACAATCACCTTTACACAAGAAAACTCGTAAATTAAGGACGCCGGTCGAGAGGCAGGGAAAAATTACCGGCGCAAAACTCGCGAACTTTACTAGTAACATCATAATGTCATTTTCCTGAACTGTGGTAGGAACAATTCTGAAAACACGGAACGACTATCGTTGTAATAAGTGAAATTAATTCCTTTAAGATAACAAAGTGTCCATTTACATACCTGGAAGTTATAAATCGCATTTCTTCAACGGTGATGGGCTGCGTCTTATACCGGTCTCGGCGGTCGCGCTGTTTTGATCTTGACGTCGAAGGCTCCTCTCTAGGTGAATACTCTTTGGTAAGAGCCTGCTCCATACTTTTAATACGCGCAGCAATGGAAGGAAACGGCTTAGGATTACTACCTTCAGTTTCCTCCGAATTTTCTTGGTCCCACAATTCAAAACGTGCGTTTTCACTATTTTCATCAACTTTTAATCGGCGATCGTTTAATATAGACAGGAGTTCACCGTTGACGTCTCCGATCAAGCTTTTAGATCGAGGGTTCGATTTCGGTCGGTTATTTCTTCGTCTGAGCACTGCACTCGGATAGGGGTTTTTAGCGCTCTCTTCCGGCTCGAGCGAGAGATTCAACACGCGTCGCGGTCCAGCCGCCAACAAGTCGTTCGCATCGCGACTGAAATTCGTCACACTGATGTTCGCTTCGTTTTCCGCGCAGAATGAGAGCCGTGGGCGCGGCGATTGGCTGCGTTCCCTAGTTAGACTCGAGCCTCTCTGCTTTAAAATAGGCCTTACAGCAGCTTCACATTCCGACCCAGAATGGTCTGATGTGCGTGACCTAAGAAGTGAAGACCGCCGGGAGCTTCTGTCGTCTTCGCTCAAGTCAAAACTAGAAGTGTGTCCCTCATCGCCTGACAATTTTCTGGACGACTTCAAAATCGGTTTTTTCGGAAGTTCATAATCACTTTCGTCGTGTTCCATGGACTTTTTCTTCAAAATAGGCCTAGGTGTATCGGAAATGGATAATTCAAAGCATGGTCGTTCTTCCGAGAAGCTCTTTTTCTTTAAGATCGGTCTCATAGTTTCCTTATCATCGTCAACTATCTCGGCGCCGCCCGCGGCTGCCAATAAAACTGCTTGAGCAATAGAAACGTGAGACGACGTAGTGCTACTACTGGAACTAGAATTCGATTTCCGTTTTAAAATGCCTTGCGGTTCAGGCGAGCTATGCGACAAGTCGTCGTTGACATGGTCTTCTTCTCTGCTCATTTTTCTCTTAAGTATTCCTTGTATTTGACCGTCAGGCGATCTGTTTCTAATAACATCTTCTAAAGACGACCTGCGATTGCTTTTTAATATAGGTTTGTTTGTGTCCGGTGATCCGTCTTCGGCGAATGATACTTCGGGGCTGCACGATCTCCTCCTAGCGACCTGTGATTCATCTAAGCTACGACGCTTCTTCAATATCCCTTGACGCTTGTCGGAACGACAGTGGCGTGGTTCAATAACGCTCGGAGAGAATGTGACCGGTGGGGAAGCAATCGCATGATTAGAAGCATTATGGATAGCACTGTCTTCATTTATAGATTTCCGTTTCAATATAGACACGGGTGTATGATTACAGGATGTCGACGTTGCATCAAGACGGCGGAATTGACTAGACGTATCATTATTGAGATCAGAAAACATTGCACTTTGTTTTTCAAAGTCGATCAGCCTCTGAGCTGCCGTGTCTATGTCCCGTAATCTTTCAGTTACACCTCTGTTCAGCGTTGGTGTCTCGCCTGTGTGTCCAAAATTGATTGCATGACCATTATTTCTTTGTTCAGAAGTTGATGTAAACAACGTTGTGTCAAAACGTGGCTCAGACGAGTCTAAATTTATTTTATTACTATTTAAGTTATTCGATAATTTGTTAACCCTATCTAAAGTTTGTTTCGTCAACGCAGCTAAGCTATCCATTTCCTGCGAAAGTCTCGAACTATTCGTATGTGGTCTCATCGTTTCGTGTAAAGTAGACATTTTCGTAGAATCTTTGCAATTTTCTAGGCTTGTTCCGACTTTCGTCTCTGGCTTAGCGACTTGTACACTGTCATTTAATATATTCTTACTAGGCGATGCTTTTTTAGCAACGTTCGTGTCCACTGAAGACTTATTCTCTAAACTAGTCAGTCTTTTCTTTGAATTATGATATTTTTCACTAAGACTTTCATATTCTTTTTGAGCTCGATGTCTTCTATCGTTACGATTACTACTTTCGGTATCACTTTTTGCCTTTTCCGGGCTTTTGCTTGTAGACTTGCGTCTCAGTGGTTCCGCTTTCGATTTATTTTCAGCTTTCGGCGTCTTATCTTTTTTGGGTTCTTGTTTTATGGGTGATATGGAAGTTCTTGTTTGTTTCTCAGCTGATTTTTTGGAAAGTGGTATAGAGCTAGGCTTAGAGACAGTTTCAGAACTTCGTCTCCTTTCGATGGATTTCTGGGTTGAAACGATAGATGTAGAGGATTTTGGTGGAGAAGATTTGATTCCGAAAGATAAATTGTAATTAGTTTTAGGAGATAGTTTGGAAGACGGCAGTGAGGTCTCAGTCTTGGTGCACGGTGCTTCGAGGGATCGACGATTTCTCGTTTTCGTAGTTCCTGAAACAAACATAGAACGTAGGTTAGATTACATTATAACTTAATGACAAGAATAGAATTATAGAGTTTGGATAGCTGGAGCGGAAGAGGACGTTATTGACCTACACGTGTGTATTGTTCAACGCAAGTTCACTGACAGCTGCGCAAACGCCGATAGCCGTGACGTTTCGCGCGATATGGCAACCGGGGGCCATTGTTACAAACGCTATGCTCGATGCATTGTGTAATACATGTGTGTAGAAGAATGCCTAGAGGGTAAGATTAACATAAATACCGGTCATGGCCCCTTATTGTACGGAGAAATAGAAACAAAAAAACAAATTGGTATACAGCTAGTCTTAACAAGCCAAAGCTATTTGTTTTAACGCTTGCTTAATTGTTATTGCAATGCATCTGACATACAATAATTCTATTTGATTCGCGGATGTTCATAATAACCTGCAATAAAAAATAGATAGGTATTTCAATGAACACGATTTTTTGCGGTTCAATTGACGCACGTATATCGGCAGACATGTTTGTAGCTAGCTGAAGCGTGAATTCATTGTCATTGACAAAAACAGTAGGCACCTAGGTATATTCACACTAAAATGCCCAAGAGGGAGTATAAAGCGATCCAATCACGTGCAATTCATCGAAGGCTGTGGTCTATGCGGTTTACAACCGCGGCCCCGGTATTCCGTGCGATAACATGTTTTCTATTACGGACATTGAGATATCAGATATCAGTTGAGTGCACTTGACATTTTTTTTAGCAAGAATGTCGTCTGTGCGATATAATGTAAGGACAATATCACAGCGTAATACGAAATTATGAAACTTATAGAAAAACATGTCGTCACTAAAATTACAATTAACATTGTGCCATGCCGGCAAACGGAACGGCTGTAAAACATTGTTTTTTTTTCGTTACGTGACATTGAAAGAAATGTCGCAGTGCAATTACAATTACCGACGATGTGCTGGAATCGTTAAAGAAAATTCATTAGACGTATACTTTGCTTTTGACTATTTCCTACGGCAGGGTCACGCGAGTCGTCCTACATTCCGTCCTAATTCACCTAGTTAGTTGTGACGTCATCAGAGTTAATGTAGGGTTGAACCGAGCTCGGTTTTCTAGGTATTTTGCTAACTACGTGACTCAGCGTTTACGTACTCTGTGCCAGTCAACGGTTGCGGTCGTTTGAAAAAGGTCAACCTTCTTTTGTTTGCTCTAAATTCTCGGAACGTTCGAAATTCAAAGTTTTGTTTTTCAGTATGACTTATTATCTTCAACCCTAGTGAAAACTATTTAATTTTCGCTGTTATCAATTAGTTAGCAGCAGCAATTACTGCAATATGACCTGTTCCATTTAAAAACATTAATGGTGAAAATTACGTCCAAGGGCTCCGAACAATTAAATACATAAAACCAAACAATTTATATTTTACTCCAAAATAGCATTCTGTAAAAGTTATTTCGACTTGATTACTTCGCCTGAATAAATGGTTTTTGATTGTTCCAATTTCTGCGCTTGCAAATAATTTTGGGTACTTTGTCTAGCGAATGTTGTCTTATCAAAAGAAAGACTTCATCTTCTTTAACTTACTGTATTACACTTCATTCTAGTCTATCGGCAGTGGGCGTAACCTCTAATAACAGACATCTAACTTTTAAGCTGCAAACGCACAGAGAGCGGTGGCGGGGCGGCGCGGCGCGGTGCGGAGGCAGTACCGGTTGTAATGTTCGAGCTAATACGAAATGATCCGCACAGAGCGGCGCGGCGCGACGCGGTTTTCTGGGCAGACCCTTTCGTAGTAGCTCGAACATTACAACCGGTATCGCCTCCGCACCGCGCCGCGCCGCCCCGCCACCGCTCTCTGTGCGTTTGCAGCTTTAATGCAACACAATTTTGGCATTCGTTTCAGTCGAATTAATTTGTATACCTAATCCGAATATCGTCGATTCGTCGCACATCCCTTATATATTCGAAAAAAACCGGCAAAGTGCGTGTAGGGCCACGACAAATAAATGAGGGTTTTGAGCCGCTCAATATCTCGCACACGAATCACTGAGTTGAAAAATGGTTTTAAAAACCCATAATATTTTTAACAAGCTATCCAACGATATCGCACACCACGAGAAAAAAAATTACGTCCCAACTTTATGTGTAGGTAAAGTTTTTTTTTTTTTTTTTTTTCAAGACTATATTCTACAATCGGCGTGATTGATTTATATATATACTCGTATATACCCATGCCGAATTACTGTTTTCTAGTTGTAAGGGTTACTGAGCTAAGCCAAACACGGACGGACGAACATGGCGAAACTATAAGGGTTCCTCGTTGACATCGGAACCCTAAAAAGGGCAGGTAGACTGTAGACTAATTAATTATTGCTTCAATTGTAATTGGTTACGGCATACAATTACTAGGTGCATTACGGAATACTAGTAAAAAATGTGAATACGAATAATCACTATTTCACACAGCCATTTACAGTTACAGATCACAACACCCCATTTAAACGTGGAGAACAAAGGCGTGTTATCAAACTAACACAGATACGAGCAATAACATACTCGTAGTGCACTACCAACTATTGTAATATGGTATTGAATTATGACTACCATTGAAACTGTCACTATTTTTACAACAACGTCAAACGTCCAAAAACAATATGGTTTGCTGGAAAGCGTAACAGGTTGTCATTTTAATGTTTCTGAAACAAGTGACAGTCGTCATGTCCAAAAGCATTCCCTTTACTATCCTAACCAGAACGGATCTAAATCGAGTTACGAACTCTAAAATACATTAACGAAGGTTCCATAATCCAAATCGCCAAAATCCATCAGTAACTTACGAGGCATACACATTCAATATTCTCATTGTAGGCAGGATTTTGGAGAAAAGATTTAACCACTACCTGCACTCGCACTATTGAGTGCATTCAAACACTAGTCCTTTGAAATATTAACTATCAATACAGGTACAGGTCGATTCACGAAAGCTGGCACGAATGAATTGAACGAGTGATTGATAATGTCTATGTGTGCATCACATAATTATTCAATACCGGTTGATGCAAAAAGTATCTAATTATGATAATTGTGTTTTAGAGAATAGCATTCTCTTTGCTCTCGCTCTTTTTTTATTTTTTTCACAGTTCGAAGAAGGTGAAGGCCTTTCGATTCTTGACATTAAAAATAAGTCAAAAAAATATACTTACGTTTATTTACAAAGGACTTTAATAGTAATAGAATACAAATAATTACTAAAAGGATTAACATGATACTTGGTGCAGATTATAATAATATAATTTATTATTTCTTGAATAACGAAAATGTATTAGGTACATTTTTACAAAATATTAGGAGCCCCCTGTATAAGAATGGCACTCACACTGCCACTCACAGTCACAAGTGACATTACTTTCGGTCAATTCATTCATGCCAGCTCTCGTGAATCGACCTGTACGTTTCTGAACTTGTAATTTATCATTAATTCTTCATTACAAACCGTCTCTAATTACATCTAGGAGTTTGATGATTATAAAATATTTCCTCGCGTCATTAAGTAATCGCGATTTTTCACGCCTTCTCAGTAGAAATAGGAACTTCACTCAGTATTAGAGTCAGGAGTTAATTAAGAAGCACTTGTGAATGCGAATCTTTGGACCTAAGATTGTGATAATACAGTTTCAAAGCAGCTCGAGAGCAACGTACGCTTTCATCTACGTAGTGCTCGTTTGAATACTTTGAATGGCGTATTTGAAAACATCAACATTATTCGGTTAAAAGCAGGACGAATAAATCCAGAGGACTGCCAATCTCTTTCCAAAGCGTTTCTTCGAAATAAGATGCATGCAGTACCTACCTTGAAAGATCTCTGAACGAAATTACCGTATGGCACTTAGACCTCTGCTAGACACCATCGTGCCATGTATAGGACCTTTTTCATGAGTCAATAGATAGTGCTATTTGTTAAGCATAGGTAGAGGTTTTAGAAGTACCTGCTGTACAACAGGTACTTTATTTCAAAGAAACGCGACCATACGAGTATATGTAGACCTTATAGGACCATTCTGATTTTTGTAGGTACACACATCCGTAGATGTCACTACCACTCGTATTATTTTACGCTTTATTCAAAACTAGCTTCCGCCCGCGGCTTCGCACATAATCTTACTCTTTATTATGTAAAATACGCGTAAGTATAAAATATTTTTCTCAAACATGTAATGAAATATTGACGTTATGTTCTTATAATGGACTTCGAAGTGTCACGTTACGACAGTGGAAGTTGTGCTCAAAAATGACAATGGCCCATTCAATGTTCTCTTGTTTTATTCGTCCATGGTTAAAAGCCAACGGCAAAAGCGGGGATGTTTCGGAGTAATCTTAAGGAGCAAAAGGCATCTTATCATCACGGTTGAATTGCTCTTGTCAAGTTTCGTTTGTACTCTCAAAGTTTTTACTGTGCTTAATGGTAAGAATTAAATGCGACGATAATGGTCTCACGGTGCGAGTACGTAACGAAATTGATAAGCAGAGTTAAAGACGCTACAATTTATTTTAAAGTTGCCCTACAACTAGTATCTATAAACATAATCAGGAGCATGGTATAAAGTATAACGACAATCTTCGTTATAAGGATCACTCTCCTAAAAGTAGGTACTTAGCTATACTAATATTATAAACGGGAAAAGTCTGTCAGATTGTAGCTTTGAAAGTTCATAAGTTTGGGTAAAATCCGTTACCGCTCCGATTTCAAAAGTTCTTTCACTTGCGTGTAGAATGGACTAACTGGGTGCTTATAGACCATATTTTGTACCGCAGTTTTCCCTGCTTCTTGCAATTTTATCCCGTGGCTTACTCTGGGTTTTTCGTAATACGCAGGCGAAGCCGCGCTGGCAACTTGATATTTTACAAGTTTAACCATTAGCTGCTTCGCCAACATTCCCAAGTCGGTATTTCTCAAATAAAATATCTATCGAATGTAATGTAATGTAATGCCACGTGAAACCCGCAGTTCGTGACTTTACGTCATTTCAAAGTACGTACGCTCAAAGTAAATATGAAAAACTTTTTCCAGCGGTATTTAGAGGGATTCCGTATTTAACGAATTGGGTTCCCGTATTTTATGGATTAGGAGGTAAGTAGGAAAATATTTGTTTTGATTATGATGATACTAAAACACTATTACATTGTGAAGTGCCCAACCCGCACTGCGCCAGCGTGGGTGGAAATATTGTACTTGTTTTACTTATTTCGAGTTTTCAGTCATTAAGTGCTTTTCAGAGATAGCAATACTTTTTTTTTGCGTATCAAATTGGTTATGTGATTAACGCACGATTTTTCTTATACGGAAAAGGGTACCTATAGCTAGGTGAAACCTCCCTGCTGGGCGGTATGTATTTCACTAAGTGCTAGGGTATATAATAAGACACGCAAAACACGAATCGTTAGCACATTGACATACCAATGTCATCGCCCCAGACTGTGGAAGAACAAACAGGGGTGGGCAGTTATTTGTGCAATTGTTTTCACGAACATGGGGCTCTATTGGCTTATGCAATTAATTTAGGAATATTTTGTACTATCTAATCGACCGCAAATAATTTTGGTAAATATCTGTTCATTAATTTACTTTTCAAATAATACATTACCAGTAAACGTTTAGTTTAGGCCAAACAGAGAATAATCTTTATATACTGTACGGGTATCACAGGACGCCCCGTGGAGCTGTGTCGCGGCGAGATAGACTATCCGTCTCTTTCTAATTAGACGGAGTCTGTGGGTGAAATTACATCTATCAGCATCGAATCGCATTCCGCCTTCGATGCTGATAGATGTGATTTCACCCTATGTCGCCGCGACACAGCTCGCGGGCCCTCCTGTGCTGGTGCGACAATACAGAAATAAACAAAATTGACAAATAGCTGATCTCCGTATAAATACATGAAACGTATAACATACAAATATTCAATATACACATCATAGTGCCACTAAAACTATGGAAATACAAATAAGTGAAAGGGTTCAATTAACTTGGCGAAATAAAAGGAAACAGAAGAATATAAATACGATTAGCTCCGTTGAATTCTCCCTAAAAATCTCAATGTCTGAATTTTCTCTCAATTGTCTCGTGTCGTAAAACAATGTATATTAGATAAGGTATGTGCACTGTCTAGACGAAGGTATTGTTAGACAAAACTCGTTAGCTACGGTGCTGAGTCCTCAAAGGACGCATCATATTCGGTCCAGCTGCTTTCAATGCAACCTGTGTTACGACACGGGATCTATCTACAAAGTCTACCATGTATTTATTGTGCATAGTGTACATTAAATGAACAAACGTCTGTCAAAAATAAAAAAAATGGTACAAGGTTTTGTTTTTTTGCAGAGTCATCAACTACCCGTTAAGTTGGTTTCAGCCCAAACACGCCTTTATCTTATGTAGGTAGTTTAGGGGTTGTCATGGCCGCCTTTTGTCTCCATCATCTGATCAGCTCAGTAGTGCCATAAAGCTTTGTCATCATACGACTCTGAGTATACCAAATTTTGAGAGATATCCACTTGTCGGTGGAGTATTTTCTATTTCTGTATTTCGTACGCCAGCCCTTTGATTTGCTGATACGACACGACACAATGTACCAGTAATGGCAAAACAATATACCTGCTGTATTACAATGTTGGTTTTTCATTAATGTAGGTACTGATTTGCTCAACTCTCTAGTAGGTACTGATTTGCTTGACTCAACTATCAAACCAAATAAATAATTAAACTTACTGCATCAACAACAGTTAATAAATATAAAGTCTTGATAAGTTATAACCATGACTGATAAGATAATCTGTATCACACAATATTAACGTCGACATGGAATCTCCATACGAATTTTGTTAACGTACCCAAAGAAGATACAAAATCAAACTCGATAGGTACTCGTTTTCAGTATTCTGACAGTGTAACTAACAGAACGTCTGGTTTAAAAATGAATATGTAATGAAATATAAAAGAGACCGCATAAAAGAAACGAAAAGATGGAACATTGAAAGGAACTAGGAATAAATTTAGTTTAACAGAAAACATATTCAACTTATAACGGACTTAGTTGAAAGTCATTGGAAGGCAATGGATGAAGTTAGACGTACAAAACAGTACTGGCCGAAACCCAGCACTCTGGAATGGCTGGTACAGCTTCACTAAAAGAGATTCGGTAAAAAAGTCTAGCCAGCATTTTTCCCGACATTGATTTTGCTGCGAGTAGTTATAGTTGTTTACTTTTAAGTTCTCTTGGTCGACAAAGTAAGCAGTTTTTCACGTCTAGCCGAATAAAATAATGGCCTCTACGGCTTGAGGTTGCGGGTTCGTAACCCGCGTTTTATGGCCGATGACCTGTTGGTAATTTAGCAAAACGTCGTCACCTTAATCATAGTAACCTCTTCCTATTGAAGCCAAGCGCTAACTCATTTGGTTCGTTAATTTTGTCGCTTTGTCGAATCATTCGTGAATTGAGACAAAGGTTTAATGAATTCATTAATAATACAAGAGTTGCATAATGAATGCTATTTTTTACCACCCGATTTTAATATGAAAACTCCAAAATCTTTGTTTAAGTTAAAGAAAGTCGCTTACAACGTCAAGCACAAACGCTTTTCTCGTGATTTGAATGACAATAATTTAAAAAAAAGCCAATTCACAAAAGGATACCGGTAGATCCATTCATTGTAACTTTATGAAGCCACTGTAGCTGTCAAAGTGATAATATGTAACGAAAGTGACGACAGTGCATTGTTTGATGTAACATTTATTACGTGACATTGTATTGTTTTAATGCACTACAAAACAATTTTATTAGAGGCAATAGGAATAGAACCCACACGTATTAAACATAATACTTACGAATTACGTATAATATGACTACGTAACTCTAAAGGTCACAGAAAATCCATCAAATCGTTAACGTCTTTCATTCAAGTTCACTTTGCCGTAAGTATAAATAAATAAAAAAAACGTAACTCAATCAACGAAAATCTCAATAAGTTAACCAAAGTAAGATTGATGCTCTGCTCGGGTAGCAGCATAATAGGTACTCAAAATATAACTTTTGCGTAGCTATTATCTTCAACACCTACATAGATCATTAATCAAATTCGCGTCAAAGTTACTCAGGCCCACGGCTTTTGTTTGCGACAAATGCTTAATTTTACACATCGGCGCCTTCGCCGACTTTCTTATTAAGACTTTTCTGGACAGCAGGCTAACCTATTAATACTTCACTCCGCCAATGAACGGGAGGAATTACGGACAGCACTTATCACTTCCACAGAGAACGTTCTAATTGAAGTTTTTTCACCATACACACACGACATAAGTCCTTTTTAATAATGTAAGTAAACTAGATTTCCCAAGGGGCTACGAGGGAACTTCACATTGCGGCAGAGGCAAGCCAATATTTATGAAAAAATTAAGGTTGATTGATTGAGGAGTAACGCTAAAAGAAGCGCTTGTAGCCAATTTACAGCAAAGTATCCACATTTTTGGCGAATTTAGGTTCATGACCGGAGTGAATTGCAGCACAAAACGATACGATCCAAAATTATCCGTACGTATAAAACTTTACTACGTCGTCATATATGTTTACATAGATAACTTACAAAATTTAATAATTTCCATAAAAAAACAACGCATACTTCTAACAGCCTGACTAGACATTCTATTGGCAGCTAAAGATTTGTTTTCCCAATAATATAATAATTCTGAGCCGAATGAGGCGACTTTTTCCTACATCTGTTATTTTCTTTGATTCCCATCGGACGTCATAAGGAAACAACATGGACGCGTGTAGCATGTAAGTGCCGGCACGACATGACAAACAAAATATCGAACTGTGCAAACATAGACGGTATTGAATGCTCACAGAAAGTACCACTCACGCAAAGGCAAGTTACGCAAGCACAACCCGTGACAGATGTTATCTTCATTGGAGTTTTTCCAACACGAATTGTACAGGATTATGAGAGGCATTATGCCCCCCGCTTTACATTTTTATTAAACAAAAAGTTGTAAGCGGACCTGGCGCCGTTATATAATTGGTTGCTTAGGATAATTCAAGTAACCGTAGCCCGTTTTTGGATTATGCCACTGTTTAGTAAGTAGCAATCCAATTTGGAAGATGGACCGCGAAATAGCAAAATTTACCGTTGCGTGTAGCGAAAAAAATATAAATCTATTAATGAAGCATTACGTTTGCAAGCGCCAGAGGAAAACATTATACGTACGAGCCATGAATGCGAGAATAGGGTATTGTGATGTGAACAACCTGGCAGGCCTGAAATACTTGTACGATTTAAATCTGTTTTATGAACCTCATGGTTACAATACAACGTATTTCAGCTTTACCAAAAGCGCTTTCCAGTCAAGAGGTATACTATAAATGAAGTTGTAGAAGAACGATAGCATTTTCTTAGATTTAATGTATTCGAACCGTCTCAAACGCCACAGTTGAATGAAACTGAGAAATAATTAGGTAGAAGGAATTACATTTAATTTAGGAGCAGTCAACTGTATTATACAGTATGTACTTTAAAAAGGTTTTAAGGAGCTTATACGCGTAATGAAAAAGAAATGTGACTAATTTGAACTAGCAAAATGTAAAAGCTAAACAAAAGCAACATCAATAACTTAATATGCGCGATACTTAATTAGATACAACGGACTTTGAGTGTCGCAGTGAAATAGTTAAATGCTTTGAATAAAGTTAGTATTAGTTTAATCTTTGAAGTTTCTTAGTCTAGCAACTTTAATCGTGTCTTGTTCACGAAGCTCAAATTATTCATAAGTCATTGCATTCTCATTCGATCACAAATTCATCCGTCTAGACGCGGTATAACGAAAATCAACACTGCAGCGACAAAATGTCAAAATGGATTAAAAACAAAAAGAAAAAAGATGTCAAAATGGATTAAAAGTATGTTAAATTCTAGAATATCTTGTGTGTAAAAAAATGAATACAACATATTTTATACATAACAATTGCTAACGTAGTTAAAAATGAGTACTCGTTCATTCCCTTTGAAAGGGTCTTGAACTTTCAGGCTCTTCAACATTTTCGGTTTATTTGTGTGAAAAGTTTTCTTGAATTCATAAAAGTTCCAACAGACCTCCGCGTCATCGTTAAAGAAAAGAAAAACTCTAAACAACTAAGCTACTTTTCTTTGCGCAGGAACTTTTAAGGATACCCTTCATCAGTACAAAGCATTTTGCAATTCACAGAGATTTAGATCGGTATATTTGAGATCACGAACGTCAGAATAAATCTTTCTCATAATAATTTCCTTTGCATTTCGCTCTCGCGTAATGGCATTCCGGGCAATCCTGTTTCATTTTAGAAACACAAAAAAGACACTTCTAATCTTGGAAGTGTCGAAGAACGATTATATTCTATCTACAATATAATCGTGCAGTTCTAACAGAGGTTGTTATAACTATTGGAATTTTCAATTTAAAACAAAACTGAGTCTTATTTAGCCATAAGCGTGAGTGAAACTCGAAGTTTTAAAGTTTACCCTAGTTTAGACTTCGTTAGTAGAGATGTAAATTATCCGCAATAATACGTGGGTTTCCAGTTTTTGTTACACTTTTTAATACTTTTAGGGTTCCGTACCCAAAAGGTAAAAACGGGACCCTATTACTAAGACTTCGCTGTCTGTCTGTCACCAGGCTGTAACTCAGGAACCGCGATAGCTAGACAGTTGAAATTTTCACAGATACATAGACTGTATTTCTGTTGCCGCTATAACAACAAATAATAAAAACAAAATAAAATAAATATTTAAGGGGGGCTCCCATAGAACAAACTTTTTTTTAACTGATTTTATAGATAATGGTACAGAACCCTTCGTGCGCGAGTCTGATTCGCACTTGGCCGGTTTTTTGCCACGTCGTCATCATCGAAACATAGGAAGCAGCATTCTACACCGCGCCGTCAAAATTTGTTCAAATTATACAAAATCTACAAAAAAGGTCAGTTTACCAAGTCCTGACCAAAAACAACGATGAGAAAAGGTACTCGGGCCTGCTCTTTTATTTCAGCTGGATATTTTATCTCCCTAGCAATACTACGGCGCATAAGGTAGACTTAAGCATTTCAATTTAGGATAAATTGTACATTTTATCAGTAGCAATCAGGGGGCAGAAGCGCTTGAATACCTCAATCTAGCCATCTTATAGCTAGAAAACCAGACAGGACAAGAGCGAGTCGGACTCGCCCACCGAGGGTTCCGTAGTTAATAACAAAAGTATACTTTTCAGATTTTTTCCTGCACTTGTAATATTTAAGACGATATTGCTTGCCGTATTTCATAGTTTTAGGTCAACGGAAAGTACCCTATCAATTATGATTCCCTTGAGAGAGTCGAAACATACGTTTTTTGCGGTATAAACGGCCTTATCGTCTTTTTACGTTAACTTAGAACTCTTAGAAATTTGATTTTTTCACAGCTTCAAGAGACTGTAGAGTGTAGACTTGAAAACCATAGGTTTTAATTTCAGCTCGATACTTCCCGAGAAAAGGGCCTTGACAGACAAATGTACAGCCAAGTGATCCTAGGGTTCCGTTTTTTCCTTTTGAGGTACGGAACCCTAAAATGATATGTTATAGAGTGATATGCTCTTCAGTGCACACGACCAGTAGGAACAGGAACAGGCCTTTAAAACGTTATAAAAAAGCGTTATTTTAACGATATACATTTCGTTCCTGTTGAAAAATTAAGTTATTACAAAATCAGTATTCTTCATAACGATTTAAATATCGTAACAGAATGAATATCGCAACATTATAAAATACGGTCTAATAACGTTATAATGACGTTTGAAAATACGAGTCGCCCAGGTGTCATGGCACGAGCAGACGATACTGAATGCGAGAAAGGGGTTATTTTATCGCTTAAGTAAGTATCGCTTTTATACATTGGTTTAGCCTCTTGGCGCCAAGCACACAAAAACGAACAGTGAAGTTTGAATCTCTCTTATAATATAATAAATCAGCCTACATATTACGTCCCACTGCTGGGCACAGGCCTCTTCTCCTGGATGAAGCTACGGTAGCCTAGCGGTGCAGGCACGCGGCTGTCAAACGGCGGTCGTGGGTTCGAATCCCGGCTCGTACCAATGAGTTTTTCGGAACTTATGTACGGAATATCATTTGATATTTACCGATAGCTTTTCGGTGAAGGAAAAACATCGTGAGGAAACCTGCATACATCCACGAAGAAATTCAAAGGTGTATGTGAAGTCCCCAACCCGCACTGGGCCAGCGTTGGGACTACTGCCCGTTCCCTCTCATCCAGCAGTCTCTCTTAAATGCAATTAATTTGAATTTTCATCAACTGACACGGCCTTTTAAAATGCTATATTTATAACGTTATAATGGATACCGCTATAAAGCGCGTCAAATGTCGTTTTGGGTATAAAGCTTTTTAGGAAAAATAACGTTATAAACGATAGCGCCATATCAAAAAAAGCGGTATTTAAAGGCCTGAACAGGACTAAATAAGGAAACAAAAATTGGCGTACTGACATTCTCCGATTGGCAAGCGCGGCGTATGTCCGAATGCAGTACGCCAAAACGTGAACTAGTAAAACAAGTAGGATTAATTGGTGCTGAATGTTTTCTCTTTGTGAATGAGTTATTGCTAACACAAACACGAGACTGAGCTCCATGTGGAACAACAAGCATGCCAAAACATCTAGAATCGTTCCAACATTGGGTTGGAACATTTTTGCGGTCGAATCCATACTAATCCTACTAATATTTTAAATGCGAAAGATTGGATGTTTGGATATTTGCTACTCAATCACGCTTAAACGGCTCAACCGATTTGGACGAAATTGAGCACGACGATAGTTTATAGCCTGGATTAAAATATAACATAGTCTTTATCGTCGTGCGATATCGGGGTCCACGCAGACGAAGTCGCGGGCGGAAGCTAGTATTATGAATGAGAAAGTGTATGTCTGTTACCTCTTCACGCTTAAACCGCTGAAACGATTTAAATGAAATTTGGTATAGAGATAGTTTGAGTCCCCGGGATAATAGTTTTTAATCCCAGAAATCATCCCCTGAAGGGGTGAAATTAAGGGTGAAAATTATTATCGAGCTACGATATAAACGAGTTCTACGCGGACGGAGTCGCGGGTCGAAGCTTAGTCATTGATAAGTTTATTTTACTGTAGGTACGGCTAGTACATCTAGGCACAAGGCTTAAGCTATTAGTTAGAAATATATGGATGCCTTTTCCATGCCAATAAACGGAAACCCTCATAGCATTGACTCGTGCATTGACTAACAAATGACCTTGAACGCTTTAGGAAGTAGGAAAGGTTGGATTCGTTGTTTATCAATTCTTTCATAAGCAAGGGGGAACGTTATTCATAACAACAGAGTTCGTGCTCGGAATGATCCATCGACATGATTGATACAACAAGACCAGGAAAGACTTGATGATAATAATAAAATGACCGAAACTAGAAATGAAAACGGTGAAAACGGTATCTACATAAACCTCATCCTTATCCATACTAATATTACAAATGCGAAAGTGTGTCTGTCTGTCTTTCTGCCTGTCTGTCAGTGAGTCTGTCTGTCTATCACCTCTTCACGTTTAAACCGATGAACCGATTTAGATGAAATTAGGTATAGAGATTGAGTGGCTGGGAAGGACATAGGATAGTTATAATCCCGGAATTCATCCCCCAAAGGGGATGAAATGGAGGGTGAAAGTTTGTATGGAGCTACGATATAAAAGAGTTTCTGGCGGACGGGAGTCGCGGGCAGAAGCTAGTAACTTATAAAGAGCATTTTCTGATACTTAAGTTAAATAAATTAAATAGGGAAAATAACTTGAACATAAGTTCCTTTTGTAGCTTATATTAAGGCAAATGCAGAGCTCCAAGTTGTGTACTTTTTACCAATAAACAAGTATCAATAAACTAACGTCTATCATGGCACGCAAAGGTACATTACGACTATCGGCATTTTGCCCTGAAATCCAATGCGATCCAGAGAGAAAATAGATTCACTTATCTACACTTGTACACGTATTGGTGCCTACTGATAATAAAGCATACGTCACGCACACTTTGGGAAAGTACTCAAAGATTATCAGGGATTTGCTTTAGCGTGTTTGAGCTTAAATTCCAAACAGAGATTCGAGTATGGAAGAGCATGAGCAAAGAAACGGTGTACTTAATTGGATTCTAATGCAAGATTAAGAGTATAAATAAATGAGTTGCAGATTTGTAATTCGCTTAAAACTCATAAAATGACGTTGATGTAAACGTTTTTCTTGCGTATGATAAATTGTGAAACTACTAAATTAAAGCACCAGACGTCCAAAACCTGAGCTTTATATTCAGAAAACGTTTGTTATTGTTTAATTCGGGGAAAGATGTACATTCGCTGATGAAGAAGCTTTTCAAAGTTACTCGCTTCAAAATGTAACATGTAACCAACAGTAAATACATCTTGCGTGTCACCTAAGTCCAATTTACAATTAATTAGGCATTAAAAACAAAAGCACATCTAATCCAGCACCCATCCACGGGTCAATGTCACAGAAAACGATGAGTAATGCCACGTTTTTTACAACATAATGGGGACTGTGATGTGTAACGTACAGGCAATTAACATAAATGATAGAAGGTCTAGATAGGCTCATACCGGATCAACCGACTGTTATGCAACAATTGCGCTTCAACACGAACTGAACACACCTTCAGATTATACGGAATATGGAAAATACAGCATAAACGCCTGCCGCTTGAAAAACAATGTTATGCAATGCTTCAAGTAAGCTTGAAACCATTATTAGACCGTGCATTAACAAATTGTGACGATGATATTGCATAAGGTTTTATGTAAATGAGATGAATAGCAACACGAACTTATCATCTATCATTATTATCATTATTTGACGACCACCGTAGCCTAGTGGGTCACTACCCACTAGGCTACGGTGGTCGTCAAATACCCTGCCTACGAAGCCGGAGGTCCCGGGTTCGAATCCCGGTAAGGGCATTTATTTGTGTGATGAGCATGAATATTTGTTCCTGAGTCATGGAAGTGTTCTACGTATTTAAGTATTTATTTATCTAAATAAGTATGTTTATCGTCGTCTAGTAGCCATAGTAAAAGCTTTGCTTAGTTTGGGACTAGGTCGATTTGTGTAAGATTGTCCCCAAAATATTTATTATTATTATTTATCTATCATCAATTATGCTGCAAATCATCCTCTGATAAACGTAATTCTGCTAAGATCGGATAGTCGCTGATTCTTCTGGACTGGACTAAGAATATTGATGATTGGCAAAAGCTAGTACAATAAAATACTAATACCGCAAATGGTTCAAAAATGCGCAGATTAAGGCACCTCCGCGCGAGCGACGGAATCGATGCCGTGGCTATTTAGGACCGCATCGTTTATTATGCATACGACTCCCACAAACTCTAGCTCACTGTATGGGGTTCAGACTGGATCCTCTTTTAGCTATTTCAGTGGTTCAGTAGTTTGGTTTTGACACGGTTTTGTAAGGATGCGTTTAAACCAAATGTCAGATAAAAAAATTGTAGCTTTGTAATTTTTCCTGGGGTCAATGGCCAACCGAACTGCGCCGCTATTCTGTAACTTGTTTTAAGCTCACCCATAAATGTATTTTGACGCCGCAATTCGTAGTAACTAAGCGAAGGTAGAGATCTAGTTTCGTTAGGCGTGACGGGTGGGGTGAGCCGTATTAGCGCTTAGCGAATAATAGTCCAGGGCTGTTATTCGCTAAGCGCTAATTTGGCTCACCCCGCCGGTCACCCGTCACGAAACTAGACCTCTACCGACGCTTAGTTACTACGCATCGCGGTGTCAAGATATATTTGTGGGTGACGTTGAGGTGAGCTTAAAACAAGTTACTAAATAGGGGGGCTGTAGTGTAGCGATGAGGTCACACTACTCACACTGGAAATAATATCAAAATGAATTGATATGAGTTTTGATAGTTTTTAATGATTATACTGGGATTCGGAATGATTGCTATTTAGAGCGGGAAAGATGCGCCAAACATTAGAAATTCGACGCATTATCATTTCAATTGATTTGAAAATATAATGAACAATCGTAATATACTCGTAGAGTGCATCGCGAACCTTTATTCAAATTGTTCTAAACTTCCACTGAATACAGCCTTATCATAATATGTTTCTAAGGGAAACGAACAGCCCGTGTTCCAACAGAAACGGTTGTTTTGGGTTGGAGCACGCGCCTTCCAGACTCGAGTGGACTACGCAACAATTTCAATATTCGACAATATTTATCCCGGGCGTATTAACTCGTGCTCATGATTTCGCAAGGGGTAGGTAGGTATCTGGGCCATTTTACGGAAAGTTGTACATTCGAATCTTTTTTTAAATTTTGATATAATCAGGTTTTTTTACTCAGAATCGAGAGCACTTCCGAACCTAATAGGAGAAAAAAACGGTCCAAAACGTTACATATAAGTTTAGGTTTTCCGCTCCGTTACCAACATACAAGCACATACAAAGGTTAACTGGAAGAGATCCCTTATAGGGATAAGTTCGCCTTTGTACCATTTAACTTCTTTTTGTCTGTATTTTTACCCGTGTCTTGTGTACAATAAAGTATTTACATACATACAAGCTCAGTATGGTAACGGTAACGGAATGGAATAAAAAAATTGGGTCCCTTTTTTCTCGTATAACATTCGAAAGTGCTCTCGGTTCTGAGTACCTCCCGCCGACACCGCCCACCTACTTATAACTATTTTGATTTTATTTGATACCGTCCCCGAAGCATTTCAACGATATTACAATACTCAAAACGGCGATAAGGAAATAAATAAATAAGTAGGGACAATCTTATACAAATTGACTTAGGCCACGGCGATTTCAGTACAATTTGGGCGATTTGGGGTGTACTAGATTGCCGTCGCGTTGCTAATCGCCCTGCCAGTGCAGCCCCGACCTTAGTTCCAAACTAAGCAAAGCTTGTACTATGGGTACTAGATAACGATATACTCGTACATAATGATGTAGAAAACATGCCAGACTCGCAAACCAATATACTCAACAAACAAGTAACTAACTACCAACTAGGTCGAAGTGGTCGTCATGACAATTTTGTCCTCAAATTTAGCTAAATCGAGAGGCAATTATTAGATATAGAATTTATAGATTAGAAATATCCTAGATAAACAAAGAAACGTAGACGAAAATGTCCATAAAAATTCTATGGTTAAACTTAATGAGGTAAAAACTACTAGGTATGACTGATTTTAAAAATATCTATATATCTCCGTAAAGAATATGTTGCAAAAAAATATACAAAAAAACACTAACGCGCTGAATTCGTACTTGAACGATTTTGGTTTTGGGTAATATTTTTGTGCTGTCGCGGTTAACAGAATTAAAATGTTTCGCGCTTCAATAAATCATGCCCAAACCGTTTATAAAAAAAAACATTATATTTATGGGATTTTTAAGGTTGAGATAAAAAATACATTAGAGACAGGAATTTTAGTATTTTTACCGATAGCTTATCTCTTAATCTGTATTACAAAGAAATATAAATGAATGCAAATCGACTACTCCAGCACGGTTCTGTGTAGAATTTTCATTAAGTTTTTTTAGACGTGCACGTGCCATAAGAAGTATTGATATTTTCACTCCTAATCGTGACAGAATCATCGACTCCAAAATCGATACTCAAAGGGCGTTCTACGGCAGTTAAATAATGAAATAGCTTAAATGTGGGGCTTAAAAAAAGTTAGTCAGGTAAAATAAATAAAGCCTAAACCATATTATACTAAAACTATATTTAAGGAGTGTTTTGTGTTTGTTTTGTGTTTGGGGGTGAATATCTTTAAGTTTAATGAAAGCTCAATAAATACCTATGAAACATGTCTCGCTTTGACTTTACCTTGACACTCGCGTTCAATTGAAAGTCATACTTTAATAATAGTGGCCCTGCACTTTGTAATTACAATTGACATCACGCTCCTCTCAAATCATTACATAATATTAAAAATAAATGGCTAAAGCGACTACAAAAATACGTTTCTCTACTCCTGTACCGTTATCTGTCATTTATATAGGGATTTAGCTCAAATACAATGACACCGATAATAAGTCGCCGAAAAAGTCTATGCTCTATGGCCCATAAACGCACTCTTAAGTGTACTTTTATGGTTCATACATTTTCCATAAAAGCACTGTTTACCACGATGTCAAATTACCTAACTTTTTTTGAATCAGCCACTATATTGGAGTGGTACCAACTTCATAAGCAAATTTTTCGAAATAAAGAGTTTTTATTTACTATCAAATATTTGTAAAACAAAAATTATATACTACAATAAAAATAAATTATCATGTATTGTGTGTTAATATACGTATTTTACCAATTATTGGTATTATTTATAAATATAAACCGATCCGATTCGGTTCGGATCCGGATTCAGTTTAGTTCGGATGGCAAGTGCAAGGAAATTAAAAACAAAGCAGACCATAAACAAGAGATGTCAATGTGTCATATTTCTAATTTCCCACCAAAGTTCCAGTTCAAAATTAAAAGACGAAATACCTATGATTACTATTCGTTATTAATAACTTCTTAAGAATTTGATTCGTGTTTGTGAAATGAAGAAAAATGTGTACGTTCCTTTTAAAATGGACGAAGAAGAAAATAACTGCACCGCTGAAGAAATTGCGTAAGTAGTAATATAACTATTAACGGAAAACTTACTGCTGAAAACTCAAATGCTATTTATTTAAAATTATTCGTAGAAAAAGTATTGTATGCAAATTGTTCTTAAAATGCTCGTGGCGTCTTTAATTGCGATGCTCGCCAAGGCTCGCATCGCAACTCACGACACTCGCGTTTTAAAACCCGACTTATACAACAGTTGCATAATATTTTTTTTTGCAACTGTTGTATAAGTAGGGTCTTAAAACGCGAGTATCGTGAGTTGCGATGCGAGCCTTGGCGAGCATCGCAATTAAAGACGCCACGAGCGTTTTAAGACCAAGTTATACACCGTTGCATACAATATTTTTTCTACGACTATTTTAAATAAATAGCATAATTTGACTTTTCAGGCAGTAAGTTTTCCGTTAGTTCTATTACTACTCACGCAATTTCATCAGCGGTGCAGTTATTTTCTTCTTCGTCCATTTTAAAAGGAACGTACACATTTTTCTTCACTTCACAAACACGAATCAAATCTTAAGAAGTTATTAATAACGAATAGTAATCATATTTGACATATTTCGTGTTTTAATTTTGAACTGGAACTTTGGTGGGAAATTGGAAACATGACACATTGACACCTCTTGTTTATGGTCTGTTTTGTTCTTAATTCAACTTGCCAGTACTGTCATATTAAGACCAAGGTTTTTCTTAAGTTGGCAGCAATGCCTTTAGTACAATAATTTATTTGAAGTAAATACATTCAGTGGTTTGTTAAGTTGGTAGTACCTAATGTATTTTATGTTTCGGCATGGCCCTCTAGATTAGTCGCGTCGCGGCCTACTCGATCGTGTCTAGTAGGCCGTGGCACAATGTAGCCACTACCCAGGTTTAGAAGCGTATGGCTGCTAAGCGTATCGTTTTGGCGACAAAACAGCACGGTTGTGCCGTATTGTTATGGGGAATAGAGTATAGACTTTTCTGCAGACTTATTTTGTATGTCTTTATATTAGTGTTCGGGACTATGTAAATGACAGATAAAAGTACAGGAGTAGAAAAAATACTATATCGAATCATCAGTCAGGTAGTAAATACTTGATAAAGCGGAGGTTCGTCGTACAATTCGTAGTGTTTATACAAATATTTATTCCAATTACAATTGGAAGTCAACTCTGCAGGACGACTTTTTACGAATAAAAGAAACGCATCAGCATAATGTATGAAGTTACTTTAATGACAGGTACTATTATGTACCACGTACCGGAAGGCGCAGCGTGGGTAGGCCCCCGACAAGGTGGACTGATGACCTGGTAAAGGTTGCGGGAGTCCGCTGGATGCGGGTCGCGCGGGATCGGTCACTTTGGCACTCTTTGGGGGAGGCCTATGTCCAGCAGTGGACGTCTTTCGGCTGATATGATGATGATGATGATGATGACTATTATGTCACCCCTACTTACACAAAAGCAATTAGTATGATTACAAATATACTCCATTGTCTTGCTAGGCTACTGTTTTTACAATATAATTGTACTAACGATCGTAGCACATCTGTCAACCATTTTAAGTAGGTACATTATGGGTCAAGTTTATGAAGTTCCGTTAAGGCGGTGCATAGCAAATTATAATTATAATAAATATCGCGTGCAACGCCGTTCTAACTAGATTTGAAACAATAAGGTCTGATTTTCAGATATATGATTTTTGACTATATGATTGTTCATCTGATTTTATCGATACATGACTGCTTAAAATTACCTCGATGGAAAAAATCCATAGTTGGGACTGTATTTTCCTTTTTTTACTCAGCCTACTCCAACGATACATTATTTTACGACAAAATCAAGTTAATATTATAGTATTTTATCTCATCTAAAATCTCACACTATGAAATTTTAATAAAACTTCACTATGTTAGGTATTTATCGAAATTTGTCCAAAACAGCGATTCCCGAAGAGTGTTACACATCTTTTTCTCGTGGGCGGAAGGCATCTCGCGCGTGTCTCTGTCTAGGGGGCGTGTACGACTCAAATAAAGGCATCCCCTTAAATCCTATAGCGCACTAGAAGCGTTGCAATTTGTAACACGGAGTTACTTGCTATAGTTACAATGAAAGCATCCCGCACCTCCACCAAAAATGTGATATGTGGCCTGGGTAGAGCAACCTACACTTAGTTAATTAGGTACGAAAGAGGACTCCTACTTCAGTGGTTGGTTTTAATTACACTTTTCTTTGCGACATAACATTTTATCACCAGTTCTTACAAAACGACTTCCAGCCATGGATGGCAGTAGAATGACCATACAAATGGTTTATCTAACTAACATATTCTATTTACACATTGGTTGCCATTGACGCGGTATCGCGTCCTAACTTTATTTATATGGAATATTTGCACCTAGGCAACGAATGGGTTAAATTTAAGTATCGCAGAATTTAAGCAACCTCTACAGTAGGTATGTATTGGTGTCTAATTCCAACCGTAACAAGTTTTGTGACAAATTGTAATTTACCAGGTGCCAGAACAAATATTACTAACTAGCTCCAGCCCGTGACTTCGTCCGCGTGCACCCGTGATAAAAACCTTATACTTTAATCCAGGTTATAATTATAAACTATCTTCGTGCAAAAATTCATCTAAATCGGTTGAGCCGTTTAAGCGTGATTGAGTAACAAACATCCAAACTTTCGCATTTATAATATTAGTAGGATGTAGGATTCGATACATCATTTAATATATCTTCATACTTATGCGACGTCTCGCGTCGTGACGCAACAAAGTGATATCAGTTTCATTTCATACACATTGAGTACGGTTAGATGCACACTCATCTGATGGATGATGTGACGTCGATTGTGTCAGGCGTTCCTTGGAGCAAATCAGAGAGCAAAACCGGCTTTAGTAAGCTATTCTAAATAATGCGTCTAAAGACTAATATTTCATGCAGATGTATATAACTTTGTGGAGTTTTCATACCGTTACGACGAAAAATATTTCCGTAAAATCCGCCTTAACAATGACTTTCATTATGAACTTACTTAACCCGTGCACGGTAACGGTGCACGTGTAACGTCATATGAGAGTAAACATGGACGATATTGACACGTGTCCTGTTTTATTAAAACTTGAAAACAGGTTGAAATTAAAATTATCGCGATAAGAATTGATTCAAATAAACATGCCATGCCATGCCAGAAATTATTCTATTAATAGGAATTTAAATTCTCTTCTATTTAAGTTACTGATTTCTTTCTGAAGAACAAATCTCCTTAGATGTCCAATAACAGCACACCGTAGAGACACATATTTAAAATAGCGTTTTCTTGGATTATTCTGAATGTAAGGGGATATGCAATTTCGAATCTATATTTACATATTTGTTTGAGAGTTTGTTCATTCTGAAATGTCAGTTTACAATATTACAGCTGATCGTGATAAACAAACTCACCTTAAATGACAACAAAGCACATCCGACCGTCAAATTTAAAACGATACGATTCACCAAACATCCTTACTGCACTTTTGATTCAACGTTTAAAAACGCCACGTTTCCGTGAACTAAAAATATTCGTTCCCTTTTTAGAGATGGAACGAACACGGTTGAACAATAAAAGGGCGTGCGGCAGACTCGACCGCCGGCTTGAGACTGAGTGACGTCGCGTCGACTCGAGTGCACCCGGTATCAGACATGAGCAAAGAAGCGGAGTGTTTGTTTAATATGCAGTTTGTTGATAACATGCTACGTAAACCTAATCAGCAGTGAATATTGGATTGTGTAGGAGCCCACGCCGCGTAGGTGCAATGTTATCGGGAACTGCATTATGTCATAGATCTATTGTGTTGTGTGACCTGCCCCCGATTCGTGATGCTAATTAATTAGTGACAGATGAGACTTGATTAATATAACAAAGGGTTGGTTGCACAGCGCTTCGAACAAAGTTACTTTGCTGGACTCCTGCTAATTACAGTGAACTGGTAACCGTGAAAATAAACATTCCTAACGAGAATACACAAGTATTACCTACATCATACTCTTTAATTTGCTTTTATAACCAACATTATACGAGTATATCGTTCAAAGCCACGGAATATCCGTAATGATTTCCTCTTTCTTTCTTTTGCCATTGTCATACTTTTTAATTTTCTAATAATTAAATGCAAAGAATGAAAATAAAGATACGAACATACAATACGGTACAGATTTCATTAGCCCCAAAGAATACCACATGGGCTCAAAGGGTATATACTACAGAAATAAAGAAAAGTGAAGCCACAATACGACCAGAACGGAAGAGATGTTATTAGCTATGCGCTAATGCGGCTCACCCCGCCGGTCACCCGTCACGAAACTAGACCTCTACCTACGCTTAGTTACTACACATCGCGGTGTCAAGATATTTTTTGTAATTTGTTACCCTTCTCAAGGGCGCCCTGCAGGCTATAAGACCGAATTAGGGTTACCATCGTTTCCACATGGCAATAAACAAAAACCCGTAAAATCCTTTGTATAATTGAAATTATCTTTCTCTTTGGCGTTAAACAACTTTAGTAGCGTGGAAACCAGGTACTTAACACATTTGCTTTGTTCGATACCTGATTCACCGAAAATACCTCTGTTAAGTGATCATAACGTGACTTGAGATTATTTGGGTTGGCCGGATTGCATCAAATTAGTTCATTCAAAAAGCAACTTTATCGTCAACGTAGTAGATTCTAATTCTAATCACAGTTTTATAAAAAGTCGGCCACTTTCAATAATCTCAAAACTCAATTTATTTTAAAGGTTGATTGGTAAATAAATTCACTTTAGATGAGCATATAAACACAGACATTTATTTACGTGCTGTTGACGCATAGGATGGATATTTTTATTCGTGTACCGGGCGGGATGACATTACCGAATGTCATCCTGCAACGAATGCAAAATAAATAACCCTTCTCTCCTCCGGCAGTCGGGTAATACCTAAGGATTGTCATGTGCAGTTATCCGTGCTGTTTTTCGGATAACTATCACGTACTCATCTTATCTTTAAATTTTACCAAGCAGAAATTTCAGCTAGCGAAACTATAGGTCTATATTCGAAAAAATAATTATATTCAGAAATTGCGTATTGCGTAATTGCGAAAACAAAATTTTAATCAAAACACGAACGTGAAATGATACGGAAAAATGTTGACAGTTGTAAGTATCTAACTGACGTCAGTGTCTGTAGTAAATTTACAAACATTTTTTAAGGATATACACAGTCTTTGTATGTATGACCGTATCATTGACGTACCGTTGCTAGCAATTCCTACAGCGTATCTCAAACGACTAGATATCGAAATGGCCTAAATATGAAGTAATTTAGTTTGGCCTAAAATAGAAAGTTAATTTACGACATGATGGCTGTTAATTTTCCGGGCCATCGTTTGATGTAAGTTTATACTAAAAAGCGAGACGACTATAATTGGTTAGGTTATAGTTTAACTGCATAGCATATAGCTTATTAAGATATTTATAGCTAACCCACTAATAGATGAACACTCAGGTAAATAAATAATAACAACACTCACACACATGGCAATTTCAAAATAATCAAGGATAACGAATTTGTGTAGAACACGCAAGCCTGTCCTTTTTTTAAGGGAATCGATAAAAAAAACTATGTACTTATCGAACCTGCTCACAAATTTTCACCAGAATCGGTTGAGAAATGCGACCTGTATAGAAGCTGAAGCATTAAACTTCCTTCGCTTCACTCGCTCGTTCAAAAATGGAACATAAAACGCCTGATAAAAATCACCAAAGTCACTTAGTGAAACCCGTTCACGCAGGCGAATTTCAATTTTATGCCAACGACACAAAAACTCGCATATCAATTCTGTTCTCATTTCGTCCTCTGACATTCGAAAAGTGACAAGTGATTTTTGGTTAGAAACACTTAATTAGCATGAGCAGTAAGGTACTACAATAAGTGTCAGTACATTGCAACAATGACTAGTTTTTCCGACGGTTAACGGTGCTAAAAACGGTACAAAACTGTCGCCAGTATAAGACGTCAGGTGATATGACGTCGAATAGTAACCCTATCCAGCCCCCCTATTCTGTAACTTGTTTTAAGCTCACCTCAACGCTCACCCACAAATATATCTTGACACCGCGATGCGTAGTAACTAAGCGTCGGTAGAGGTCTAGTTTCGTGACGGGTGACCGGCGGGGTGAGCCGCATTAGCGCGTAGCGAATAACAGCCCGGGCTGCAGCGTAATAACAGACTGCACCAGACCGTGGCGAACGGGGAGCCACTTGTGGATTACCTTTATTACTGCTGTATAAGGTCTGATTAACTTTACGTAGGGTGCTTTTAACGAGGCTTTGTTGAGTTATAATGGTACCCACTGAGATGCTATTTTGATTTGAATACTGAAGTATTTCCGTCCATTTTTGAACGAGGGATCGAAGCGAAACTCCGTTTCAGCATAGGCGAAAATTCTTTCGTATGTCCGGATGTTCGGCTGTTTCCCGTTACAGGATTCTCAACCGATTCACGTGAGCAGGTTAGATGTCCGGATTTTCTTTCACGATACAGCTTTCTAAAATTTAGAAAAAAAAACAATTTGGACGACGGGATAGTGATCATAAAAAAATCGAATTGGAATGTTTGAACCGCCGTCATTAAATATCCTAAACAATTTACTGAAAGTTTCGAAGATCGATATGACGATTTGTGCCAAAATTTTGTCGAACTAGATTCTGCCGCCGCGGTATAAATTCAGTTCTGCGAGACACATTTGTATGCTAATTGACATCTCTTTTTTCCAAATTCTGCAAGTTATGAAGAATAATGACGACGACGGTTCAAAGGCTTATATTCACCTAATAGTGGACAAGGAACAGTGGTTATCGTGAGTAAACCGGTCTAATCCCAATAAGGTCTAGTTTTCCCTCTGGGTTGAAAGGTCAGATGGCAGTCGCTTTCATAAAACTAGTGCCTATGCCAAATCTTGGGATTAGGTGTCAAAGAGGACCTCGGACTCCTATAGGGCACAACCGGGAATAACGCTAGGAGGACGATGAGTGGTCAAGGAAGATCTGATACTTGATCATCGAATATCGAACCTTTAAGCATACTTATGACTATTCGCCTGTCATACAGTGTGTGGCCTGTAACAGGGGCAAATATTTAAAAGGACGCTTCCTTAGAGCATCTGTAGTAACCCCTTTTGTCCAATTATTTAATTTTCTTGTTTTAATTCGGAGTAATGTTGATCTAAAGTTATGAATTTCAAGTAATGTATCTTGGCACCACGAGATCATAGCACAGCAATCAATGCAGATTTTGAGGTAACATCATGTGCTGAGTTATAATAGTTTTTGCATTTTTGTTTTTAAAAGATATTTAGGTATGTGATTTTTTAATATTTTTTTATCTTTTTAGTGTTTTTTAAATAAAAAAACTACCTGTGTTACCCCAGAAGGGAAAAAAATACACGTGAACTTAGTTGAAAAAAAAATTTTTTTTTTTTTTCAATAAAAAAATCCTGGAAATAAGTGCTCACACGCCCAATAGTCTACCGTTTAATTTTTTGCCCTGTTTCAGGCCACACCCTGTATAATGTAAACACTAGGGACATTACAAGAATAATAATTAGTATTCATAGAGAATTACACTCTTAAATTTAATTTTGTTAACATAATATTTGCAGCGAAGAGATAATCTATTTAAATCCCAGGATTGTTACTCCGCTTTTTAACTTTTTGTTATCAATTTAAGTCTAGACATTTAAATTCCTAACGGGATATTTTTGCGAATGAAAATATCTTTGTGTCTGACAATCTTTGCTTAGTGATCAGGACTAATAATGACAAGACCCTTAACAGATGGTAGTTTCGGTTGGAACTTAAACAAACCTAGTGACGAGAATAAAACCCAGTATAGTATAAGCTATCCGTCAAATTGGTATTATAGTTCAAAGGCCTGAAAAGCGTTCTAGTATTCCCAATGACACGAATTTCATTGACCTGAGGTTTGTGAAAGGGCCCAGACGTCTGTCAGCACGACATTATACCATTGAGTCCCTGCCGAGGCATTCATAAACCTTCCGTCTCCCCTCAGTACCTCCCAAATGTAAGTTGGTCCTCGGATTGTTAACAACTTAGGGCAAATGAAGGTTGGACTTAAGCTGGTTATCCTGTAGCGAAATGGACGGAAAGTTGTTTTGAATAGAGCCCTGGAATTGAATGTGAAGCTCGGTCCGGCAGACTAAAAATATGATTACAATTTTGAACCATATGCCATTGCAATAACGCGAAAGCTGAATACATATTTTAGACGACGAGACGTCTTTGTACCGGTGGAGTGTTTAATTTTAATTAGAAATGCGGAGGCCTGGTTGTAATTGGGTGAAAAAGAGATCCTTGACGAAATTTACGCATGAATTCGCTAACGGAGCGAGATAATTAACGTTTCTAGGGGATCGGTAAACATCTGGGTCCAGATGAAGATAGCTTCGCCGCTTGTAAACACAGACACAGTGGTCACCGTGGTTGGGTAGTTAGATCGATATTGGACGCTGGTTATGTGACTGAAATTCAACAAATATCCCGGAAACAGTCCAGAATCTATTTATATCAAGACCTCGTCGGTTTAATACATTTTCATCACTGAGTATTTAAGTAATCAATCAAATAGGTATGCCAAGAATCACCAACAGCATACAGTCCCGTTGACCCCCGATTTCTTTCCACTGCTTTCTAAATATTACATCATCATCATCATCATCATCAGCCTATATACGTCCCACTGCTGGGCACAGGCCTCCTCTCATGTATGAGAGGGAACGGGCAGTAGTCCCCACGCTATACACTATAATATTACATAAATATACTTAATGAGCTTTTCTAGAAAACTTTGCACATAGTTACCACACAAGTTCATATAAAATTATTCGTACATTTGGTAACGAAAAAGGAATGATGAAAGCAAACTTAATTGACGTGATAACTATGTACTGACATACTTTTGGAGAAATACCCTACTCTCATATGCATGGACAACGCATAGTACCAATTTGTTCAAAAACGAGCAAACTGAATACATATTATCAATTCACTTGTTTCCCAATTCGGGGCGGCAGACGTGAGCGGCAAACACACAAATGCCATTAAAATTTCAGGAGAACGGAGAATCCGACAGGAAGACTAAAATATCGTTTCAGGGATATCGTCAGCGGCCTGATTCCGACCGACCACGTTTAACACGATTCATTTGCATGCTGTTCTTATGCCAATAAGAAACACTTGGAATCTCACGATCATGATTCGTGTTTTTTTACACCACGTCGGTGGCAATCACTTACGGCCCACCTGATGGTAAGTGGTTACCGTGGCCTATGGACGCTTGCAACTCCAGGAGTGTTACATGCGCTTTGCCGACCCTTTAAGTATTCATACAATCCTTTTTTGAAGACCCCTATGCTGTAATCCCCGGGAAAACCTCGGCAGACAGGCTCATTCCACAACCGCAGCGTCCGAGGGAAGAAATATCTGTTAAGGTGATGCCTTGATTCGAGTCGATTCGTGAAAACCACGCCACCTTGACAGATACACGCACGAGAAAAAGAGATGCAACACTCTTCGGGAATGGCGCTTTTGGACAAATTTCGATAAAACCTACCTTAGTGAAGTTTTATGAATATTTCATTAGGTGAGATTTGAGATATGATAAAATACTACAGAATTAACTTGCTTGTGTCGTAATATTACATTGTTTAACGAGGGTCGTAAGTGGAATATTGCGAACAAGATTCTATCAGAAACCCGACGCCGAAGGCGGAGGGCTTTTGATGACTCGAGTTTGCAATATTCTTACGCCCGTGTTATACACAATGTTTTTAATCGCATTTGCGAGGAAACAAATACATTCTAGATGAAATTAAATACAAATCTTAATAAATACTGCAACTGTCAGTTGTCCATTTTGTTGAATTTGACGTGAGGCACGTATGGCAAAGACCCTTCGGTATACAGCCACGATTTGAAAACACTTAAAAACATTTTAGATGGACACATAACTACATACTTAATCTTTAAATAATTCTGTTAATCATGTTTTAGGAGTGTTTCTATGTATAAATTTATTTATAAATACGTTTTCAGACATTGTATTTGATATAAAACCTCTTTGCTTTGTAACTGCCGCATGAGTGACAGATACAATTTAAGAAACAACCCATTACGCCCGTGGGCGTAACAAAGGCTATTGTAGCTCTGTATGTCTGCGCATTAAGAAGCCCTTTTCGAGCAAGTGTAATGAAAAATAATTTTCAACGAGTTTGCTCGTAACGTTACCTCTTTTACGTCGCATTTAGGCTCATAGCACTGGGTAATAAACACACGTGTTTTATAACATTACGGTACCCGTTTTATGGATATATATCCCGATTAAGACACGTTGGTATCTTGCAGCAAGGTGTATGCATGAACACGGTGCATTTTTTAATTAACTGGGTTGTACAGAAAGTACAGCTTTTAATTCTCGGCAAATGGATTCTTACTCGACTGAATAAATTAAATATTTTTTGTTAATTAATTGTTTATTTATTTTTTGATATATGATAAAGAAACGTTAAATTTAGTAGAATTATTCACTTTTACATGAATTAATAAAGATAATATTTTAAAATTAAATTATTTATTTTATTTGGTATTTGCTGTTTAGAGATTTCATCTAATCAAACGCAAACTTCACGAAAAAGAACTGTTACGCGCTATTATATTATACATAGGTTATTTCACTAATATTTGTAAAAATTGTTAATGCGTCGTGTTTGGTTATTATCAAAAATGTTGACTAGCGGTGAATAGAAAATTGATGAATATAATTGAAGCCATTGGAAATTCTGGACGATGTACAATAAATGAGTAAAAACCTGTTGCCATCATTAAGTAAAGAAAATAACTTAGAAAGCCCATACAATTTTCATTTTATTTTACTATTCCGCCTCTGACGTAATTATCAACATACCTCACTTTTATTACAACGTTCTATTATTGTTTGATTAGGCCGAGTAAAAAAAGAAAAATAAAGACCCAACTTTGTTTTTTTTTCCTATCGAGGAAATTGTAAACATTCATGCATCGATCGAAATCAGATAAACAATAATATAGTCAAGAATCATATAACTGAAAATCAGGCCTTATTGTTTCCTAATCTAGTCAGAACGGCGTTTCAAAGAACGCGATAATTTCCAACTCACACCCATAGTGTGGGGCCCTTAACTAATTGCCAATGACACCCCCTTAGTGTATTGATGCTGGAAACAAAGTAGATCAGCTAGAATGACTCATGAAAAGCAGTGAGTTCATCTGAACTGAAAATCAATACTTTTTAAATTTTATTTGACGTTTTATTGTAAGTCTATACTATAGTGTCCGCAAACCTAACTATCGCCTGGTGCCATTAAACATTAGACTCGCTCAGTAAGATCAAGCGAGCTTTAAAACGATAGAATTAAAAAACTCAGTCGTCAGTTTTGATGAGAATACTGTATGTAATGCACTTCAAAGATGTGCAAATAACCTACTTACAGAATAAATTTATTCTTACTACATCTCAAGCCGTATATTTGACAACTAGAGTGCACTTGAATTTCAATATTAACTTGATTATTTACCGAGCGTATTTCAGGGCCCCAAAGTAACTAACAATATGTATAGTCTAAGATCATTGAATAATGGATGATTCTGGAAGGCAGCGCTGAAGTGTTCTACTTATTAACTTAATGAAAATTGATGTGGTAGGTAGGTATTTCTTAATGCCCTTGATAGAATGAATGGCGTATTTATCCGATAATGGTCATTAATGGAGCTTCATTAGATCTTAACCTAACACGGGCGGTTATTTACTTGGGAGACGATAATTAAAGGTAAATGATCACAATGGATAAATATTAAGGAGAATTTTTATCACATAAAATCCGGAAAATGCACAGTTCTTGGTCTGAGGTATCCTACTAATATAATAAATGAGAGAGTTTGGATTATTGTTACTCAGTCAATAAGCTCTACGGCTCAACCGGTTTGGAAGACATTTTGCACGAAGATAGTTTATATAGCCTGGATTAAAATATAGGATAGTTTTTATCCCTGGTCCACGCAGACTAAGCCACGGCAGAAGATAGTAGTAATATATAATAGTACATTGTGATACAAGTGAGGTATGTTTATAATTACATCAGAGGCGAAATTGTTCACGCGAACCGCAGGTGAGCGTGATAAGGAAGCCGAGGATGTAATTATCAAAGCTCACGCGTATCATACGACGTTTTTCAACAGACTTCGCGAGGAAAAAATCATTTTCATAACATGAAAATGTTATAGGCCCGCCAAATTATTTTCTTTACATTAATAAATCATTAAGATGACAACAGGTTTTTACTCACAATTGCACATCGCCAAGAATTTCCAGTGGCGTCCATTCTATTTATCACTTTTCTAGTCAACACGAGTCAACATTTTTGATAATAATCAAACACGCATAAGCAAATTTTACAAATATTTGTGAAATACCCTATAATGGCACGCAACAGTTTTTTTTTCGTGAAGTCTGCGCAGTGCGTTCACAGAAATCTCTAAACAATACAAAATAAAATAATATTTTCGTTTTAAAATGTTGTCTGTATTTAATTCATGTAAAATGTTATCAAAAGTGAATATTTTACTAAATTAAACGTTTCTATATCATATACAAAAAGAAATAGTCAATTAATTAACAAAAAGGATTTAATTTGCTTAGTCGAGTATGAATCCATTTGCCGAGGATTAAAAAAAAACTGTACATTCTGTACAACCCGGTTAATTTAAGAATGCACCGTGTTCATGCATAATATATCGTGCTGCAAGGTGCCAACGTGACGTAATCGGGATATAACCATAACACACAAGTGTTGTAATGTTATAAAACACGCGTGTTTAATATCTAGGACTATGAGCCTAAAAGCGATACAATAAGCAATTGTGTTGAAAACACATTAAGTTAAGTACCTAATTTTTTTTGTCGTAGATATTTGTATAATTGCCACTCATTTTACCATACCTCACGTAAGGAAAGAATCCCGAACAGTACGAACGGCTGATATTAGTTTGCCATACGAGTCGCAGACTAATATCAGCCGTTACCCAACCATTATAAAGCTTCGCGCTGAATAAGGACGCTACGCGTTGACAGCGGTAATCCCTTCATCCAACACCGGCGACCAACGGTTACCCTTAACTGGAACATTGGACTAAATTGGATCGTCATGTCCAAATATAACTTAATTCTGCACTAAGCATTGATAGTATCAGTTTATCTTCAGAACATATACAACAAGTCTGTATTAAAAAGTCCTTATTAAAAACTTAAAATGCCTCAGCTAAATAAAATGTGCTTTGTCCCTTTCTTACGAAGTCCACTAGTAACAGAATTTGTTATATAGATGATATATATTTTTGAATATAGTAAAAAAAAAAATGTCCCTTCTTTATATAAAACCGATTTCCGTTGTTAGCATGTCAGTATGTAAGACGATTCCAATACCCTAGCTACTGTATAACCTAATTTAAGATGTACAGACAGATGACAAACGAATTTCAACGGCATTTTAGTTAAAATAGGCTCGTAGAACTTTTGTGAATACGGCCGTAAGTCTTTAAGTGAGTAGGTAAAGTACATTTTCATTTACAAGATGTCGGTCTCGAGTATGCATATTTACATATTTGTATTCATAGGAATACAGTTGGTAATAAAAATTGCGAACAAATTCGCAAGGATTATGAATATTATAATTTAATGTATGGTATAAGTACAGTTAGCATAACTGTAAAATATTTAGTACGTCTACCCTTGGTATCGTGCGAACACTGGTTTTCTGTCATGTACGATCTAACGATCCCATTTTGCCAAGAAGAGATCTCAAGAGGTAGATTGGCTAAAAGGGACAGGTGACTGAGTCGTCACTTCCCACCAGGTGACCAAAGACCAAAATCACGTGACAAATGAAACCAATATACGACTTCTATTCAGCATTTCGCTACCTAAACTAACGGTACAGCGGTCATTACTCGCGGCCGTGTGGTCACGCGTCGACGGAAGTCTAAGTCACCCCGTCATGTGGACCGGTTTATGACATACGGGGTTTAATGGTAGCCATATTTGTTTTATGAACGGTAAATGCTAATCGTTAGAGATGTGTTTATTTTGATCTGCCCTGAATATGGGTAATTGATTGGGAACACGAAGCGTACAAAGTTTGCAGCATGCGAAGTTAGTATGTTTAACCTGAAATGACCTGGGCTCCGAATGGAATGTGAATGTGTTTATTTATTTATCACAGAAGAATGCCGGACAAACAGATGTCTCGAGGTCCTGGCGAAGATTGACGAGGAGAGGCGACGCCAAATGAAAAGGGAAAACGCTAGGCAAAGAAGAGGGAAAGGCTGCAGGAAACCGATTTGACACCTCCATTTGACATTCCCACTACCTAAATAGTTCTATTATCTATTCTAAATATGGAACTAGTTGGAATATTTATGTAGCTACATTTCCACTAGTTCTATTATTTGTTCTATTGATGGAACTAGTTGGAATTTTTATGTAACTATATTCCCACTAGTTCTATTATATATTCTATTGATGGAACTAGTTGGAATTTTTATGTAACTACATTCCCACTAGTTCTATTATCTGTTCTATTGATGGTAGTACTTGGAACTAGTTCCATCAATAGAACAGATAAAAGAACTAGTGGGAATAAACTGTATATGACGCACTTGATGAAGAACAGAGATTTGATAATATCCTAAATAAAGTGTTTACCTTCTCGCCTCAATAAATTTACACAACGTCAATCATCATATATTGTAAAGTAATACGTACGGCGCTTATTAAGCCGACAAATATCAACATACGAATTTTAACTAACTCACAAAACAATAACATCGCACCAAGGTTCTGAACAAACATTGCCAAGTAAACATAACATCCTTTTCAAAGAACTAAGAATCGCCAGCTGGAAAATAATCCCTATGGCCTTAGAATAAGGACCTTGTAACTTAAATAACTTTGCAAAATAAGCTGTTCACGTTCATATTTCCAAAGTGCTTTATATTTAATAACGTTAATGCTGCTTAATGTTATGTTCTTATGTTACATAAAAGCGTGTTGAAGGACTTTCGTGCTTGAAGTACTGATGTGATCGCTATCAAAACCTCTTAAGTACCTATACATAAATACCTACTTAAGTGTTATTACTGTATTGAATTATGTATTCGCAAGTTACTGATTGATTATTGATATTGACATTTCTAATAATATTGTTTAAATTTTACAGCTGATATTTTAAAACAGCAGAGTACATAGCTACTTTGCATAAATATGTAGATAGTCGATTTTTTTACAGTAAAATAGGGTCATTCTCATCTTTGTGCAACTAACTATAACAGCAGCAACTAACCACTAATCATTGGCTAGTTATTGGCGATTTAACTTACTCGAAACCTAACCCTCAGCTGTGTAAACACGGGTCCAAGGGTATAAATAAGTAATAAATATATTTGGGCTTGTCTATGTAGTAGTATGTTTAATAAAACAAAACTTCCATAGTATGGATTAGAATGGGAATTATATTTTATTACAGTTATTAAAAGATTGGGGTAAATATTGAAAACCACTTAAGTCCCTCACGACAAAAAGCTGTCAATATTTTTTTTAGGTCTTTCACAGACTAAGCAAAAAAATATCTAAACTGACATAACCGAAAGCAGAATGAATATATAACACCATTCCTTAACAAAACGACTTCAATTCTAGCCTACTAGTTTTATGATTCGACCTGGATACTCTCGCAAATAAAAGTGCTCCGTGACAGCGCTTCGTGAAAGGTTTTAATGCTATTGGTTAAAACATCAAATGCATTCTAGCGGAACGTGCAGTGTAAACCGAAGCAAAGCTTATGAGCTGCATGAAAGTACAGTCGCACTTAAAAGTGCACTTTTACGAAATTGGACGATTCGGACCTTTTAGGTGCATATCCGCTATTCTGTATCTAGTTTTAAGCTCACCTCAACGCTCACACACAAATATATCTTGATGCCGCGGTCTTAGTAACTAAGTGTACAGGTCGACACACGTAAAAAGAGCCCTGGCGGCCATATAAAATGTATGGCCGCCAGGGTTCTTTTTACATGTGTCGACCTGTACCTAGGTAGAGGTTTAGTTTTGTTAGGCGTGACTGGTGAAGTGAGGCGCATGAAAGAATAACAACTCTGAGTGGAAATTCAAATAAATTGCCAATTTTAAATCTTGCGCGTTTGCGCTTAGAGTCTATAACAGATCTCAACATGGATTGATGCCATTTTGTATTTTTTTGAACCTGAGTGCATAAGATAGGAGAGCAAAGTAAATTCCTCATGTGTAAGCAAGACTTTAGTCTTTATATTAGGTGTATTTTGAAAGTCAAATTGAACTTGTTTCTCCTATTTTCATTTTTAAGCAATAAGTCAACAAGTTAGGTAGATGCGAAAATTTTGTTAACTACTCGTAACTTCAAAACTTCGTCCAAATTGCAATGTAAAATTAATGGGAAAGTTTTCTTACATTTCACATAGGTAATTTCACGCTTCGTTTTCTTTTTTGTATTATAACGAACATCTTATGCCAGACATGTTCACTATTTTGTAAAATATACATTTTGTTACAAGAATTCTCTACAGGCAAGTTGTACATATGTAAGAAAGAAAGAAAGAAGACATTTATTCACTACACAAAAGACACACAGAGACAAAGGGAGTAGACATACAATACAATTGACACATAATGTGTGTGTCTTCGCGACAGCGAATCGGTCGCTGTCTCAGCATTATGCCGAGGCATTATGTCATATCTACCTGCTAAATCAATGCAATGTACTTACTACCTACAGATAGCACAATCTCACACAAAGAGCAAAATATACCACTAGCTAGCTACAGTTTCCCTCAGATAAGCCAAATACTGCCATGCGGGCGAATCTGCCGGCTGATAACGGCAATAATATGAAATATTATTGCCGTGAACCTTATTATTTAACGGCAATAATATGAAATATTATTCGCCAGGACGCTCAAATCTCAAAATCTTAAGACGACATGCTAGTATAACATGTAACTTAGTATTAACAATGGGTTCTGCCATATGTAGGTCGGAAACTGGTTTCTGTTGCTAGAAATTAAAATAAAGCTAATAGAACGTTTTTAATACAAAGTCTCTTAATGCCTAATGTTTTGTCCATTACATTTCTGGTATAATTTATAGCAAAAGAAAGTAGTTTTCGACCTAGATATACGGTGGATCCCATTGTGACTGAGTCAACGCTCGTGCTGTCCCCTCTTTATGGCGCCGTAGGTTCTAGGTCTTCTCTCCCTCTCACTGAGCATAAACTTGAGCGAGATGGAAGTGCGTGCTCGGAAGCGCGGATACAATGTTTTTCAATTTTTATTTTTTGGCCGTTTAAATAAATAAAAAAAGTAATCACTGATTTCTCTCAAACATGATATTGCCGATTTTTAGAAGCCATTTTAGTATTCATAGCTTTTGTGCTTAATTTGTTAAAAATATTCTAAGTGTATTTTAGACCCTTTTAGACCTATGTTCGTGATTTTTTTCTATCGAGCGAAAATTGCTTAGTCATGTTTCGAATCACTGATCTCCCTGAAGAAAAGCCTCAAGAGTACTATTGTTTTTTTTTTTAAACCATATTATTATAAACAGACGCATTATATTGTTTCAAAAACTCTGTTCGCTTCACTTCGCTGAACCTACGGCGCCTTAAGCACAAAGATTGTGCTATGAAGTGTGAGGTTTGTAACCTTTGAATTTGGATATCGGGGAATCTGCTTATCTACCTAAGATTATTTCCCCAATATTTAGAGTTCTTTGAGGGTGTTCATAGACCTACCTGCCTACCCACCTACCCGGCATACCTACGAATATATAATAACTACGTCGTTAAAATATATTTTTTTATTACGTTCAGCCATTATTAAACAATTGTCACTTGTCCAATCGACAGCACACTATACAGAATACGGATATTATTTTTAGAGAGACCCATTTGGCTACTTGATATCGGTAGTACCTCGTAAACTGGTGTTACATTATTGACTCTGCCCAAGTTTAAACTCGAAGCATCTCGGTTCCACATTCAATATTTAAAATACTCTGATAGTACCAGTTTATGTTGCAGCAGTCTCGCGAGATATACCTAGATCTACTAGCTTTATCCTGCGACTAAAGGCCTCCACCCACCGGACGCGTGTCGTGCGCGGCGCGTGTGCTGCGCGGCACACGCGCAAGTTGTAAAGCATTGAAACTACAATTCAAACACACATCGAACGCGTTTCGAAGGCGGGCCCGCGCGGCGCTAAAGATACAACTCGGCAGCGCGGCACACGCGCAGCACACGCGCAGCAGCCGCGCTGCACACGCGTTGCTATACGCCGCCCGCTTCCGGTGTGAATATACCGCTTCATACGCGCCCGACACGCGCAGCACACGCGCGGCACACGCGCGGCACACGCGTCCGGTGGGTGGAGGCCTTTAGTCTGCCCCACTCCCAAACGGACTTCGATTGTTTCATTGTTAACAATTGGAATTCATAACAAAATATGTCAGTTTGGCACTTATTGGGGAGGCCTATGTCCAGCAGTGGACGTCTTTCGGCAGATACGATGATAATTATAACAAAACATTGACGTGTAAATAAGTTAGTATTGCAATTGATTTAGTAAACTGTAAGTTCATCATTTATGGATTTTTCGTTTACCCGTAACGCATATCCAAATGTATTCCATTATTGTACAAGTAAGTGCATACTTACTGTTAAATATTTATGACATATTTAAGAGTCTACTCCGACTATCATAATTGTTATGCCTCAAAACATGAAAATTGTAATGGGTTTGGTTTAGCCGACGAGATCCAAGCTGATTCACGCCTTTATCCCCAAACGGGGTAGGCAGAGCACATGAAACTTATGTTTTAGTGCCACTTTTAGCATAAATGTGGATAAAAGATCGACATAATGTGATATCGCAATGATAGGTTGCTAGCCTATCACCCACAACACAGTTCGACTCTGTTCCTTTCGCACGACTCTTCAGACACCTACAGGAAGAAAGGGGGTGGTGCTAGTCTAACCAGACACCACGCGCGGTAGATGTTATCACTTCATCATCGTTTGAAATTTCGAAATAATTATTTTGAAAATGTATGATATGTTTTTTTATTCACAAGTAGGGCCCATGCGTGAGCGAGAAGCACAGCATATAAAACTAACGTTCGCTCGCTCGCGAACGTTTTGGGGGCAAGAAGGAATAGATAAAAATATACCTCCAGGTCATTCGCGTCGATCACACGGCATTAAGCATGATATTTTAATGGGCGGTTGCAGTTGAACTAGGTGACCTGCTTTTTGAAATGGACTGTTTTTAAAGTGCACTGTGATGTGAAATGGAACTTCATAAAACTGTCCAGTTAACTGACTATGACTAATGGATATATTGTGAAGTAAATACGATCTTTCTTTAGCACTAAGCTTAGGTCAGTAGGTAAGGTAGTGAATACAAGTGAAGGTGTACCTACCTAAACTTTTTCATCATAAAAATATAAGGGCCGGCGCTCACTGACGGCGTGGCATGGTATGGCACGGCAGGTTGTGCTGCGGTATCTTGCGGCGTTCCCTGTCATGCCGTGGCATGCCAGTGCGTCTTCTCCCTCCCTAGCCCGGTGCGCGGAGGTGCGGGAGGGAGAAGACGCACTGGCATGCCACGGGATGCCACGGCATGACACGGAACGCCGCGGGATACCGCAGCACAATCTGCCGTGCCATACCATGCCACGCCGTCAGTGAGCGCCGGCCCTTAGGCAGTCATAGTATCTAATTGGTCCTCTATTATCGCTGTAAGTATGACATCACAACGTCCGTGTAAAAGTCTCATTTCTGCATAGGTTTCCTCCCACGGACAAGCATAATACTAGTATTACGCGGTACTGACGCCCGACATTTTCATATACACCTACGCCTTGGAATTTCTTCGTAAACGCTCGCAGGTTTCGAGGTCCGAATACGAAAAGACTATTCAACAAAAATCAGCTAGATACACTAAACAAAAGCTTCCCCTGAGAATGGCCAGAAACAATCCCAGACTACTCCCATTTGTGTCGACACACTCGACCTTTTCAATTTTCAACAAACAAGGATGAAACTACAACGTAATAACCAAACTACTGTCACTACTCGAGCTAGTTCAATTTCGTGACAATTTTGCTTCACATGGAATTGTGTTTGTTATTTACTACTTTTGATGAGATTACGTATTTTTTAGGGTTCCGTACCCAAAGGGTAAAACTGTCTGTCTCTCAGTCCGTCTGTCTGTCACCAGCCTGTATCTCAAAAACCGCGATAGCTAGACAGTTGAAATTTTCACAAATTATGTATTTCTGTTGCCGCTATAACAACAAATTATACTAATAACAAAATAAAATAAATATTTAACGCGAATATATAGCCCTTTTTTGCTCGATATTAATAATGGCAACAGGTAGGCACTTGAAATATATTACTCAGTTGTATTTTTACTTTAATAATAAATAATAAAATTAAAATAAAATATATATCAGCTCCCATGCAAAAAACGCGATTTTATTGCCTTTTTGCTCGACATCAATAATTTATAGATAATGGTACGGAACCTTTCGTGCGCGAGTTCGACTCGCACTTGGCCGGTTTTTACACAGTAATGACGGTGGTACACAAACGTATGATCTGCCTGGCGAGCATGAATATTGGTCATGACATGAATGATATTTACCTACCAATAAAAACTTTATTGAGATTATGGCGGGACTAGATCGATTTGTGTGTAATAGCTATTATTTTTAATTATTCAATCTGTAGTTTTAACTAAAGCCAGTGATATATAAAACTCTAAATTCCTCACGAACATAAACCATTCCGAAGATCCAGTCGCCTTTAAAATAACGCAACATCTGACTGTTACGCAAAACCCATTCTATATCCGAATTCATGTTCCCTTTATTACATTAACACATGGCACATTCTAACAATTAGATCAGCATTACTGTTCCAAAACCGACGCAGTATATAGGCCAAACGGTCGCTATAAAACATTGGTTGAACTACGTACCCAGGGCCATCGATTGAGCATTAACTATTTACAGGCATACATTGCTGCCCCGTTAATTCGTTTTATTGTTCTATTAAAACAAAAGGTTCTATGGACGGTAAAGGAATATGAGAATAGACTTCCATTTCAATGTAAAATTCTTTACAGTCCCGTTAAAAACAGTTTTTAAATAATGTTTCCTGTTAATGTTGACTAGCAGGAAAGATTACCTCGTAATATGTCAGTTCTTTATTCCTGAAAACGTATAAGATCAAGTAAATTTCTCAACCGTACTAAGAAATTTCCTTTTTAGGGTTCCGTACCCAAGGGGAACCTATTACTAAGCTTCCGTTGTCCGTACGTCTGTCTGTATATCTGTCTGTCAGTCTGTTCGTCTTTCACCGTCACCAGGCTCTCATGAACCGTGACAGAGGGACAGTTGAAATTTTCACAGATGATGTATTTCTGATGCCGCTATAATAACAAATTACTAAAGAACCGAATAAAATAAATATTTAGGGGTATCCCATTAAACAAACGTGATTTTTTGCCGTTTTTAAAGATAATGGTACGGAACCCTTCGTGCCGCGCCGACTCGCAATTGGCCGGTTTTTTATTTTTCATTGCTATGTAGTTTCAAGTAACCTATATCCGGTGTCCTGACGTTTTCCAATAGGTAATTGACGTTTTTGAACCGTCACGCAACACCACAAGCCTGAAACTCCACATGACATGGCAAAATGGGAGGTGTCTACAATACATGTATTAACATGTATAATATCTTATTATTGTGTATATAATCTATATCATTATATTCATTATCAAATTGGTCCCCTTTTCATGATCAATTTAACTGATGTATAACCCAGCGCAGCAACCGCGTTTTGTGGTACATTTATATTTCAGTGATTAACCCTGAAATTTACAAAAAAATTACAGATTAGAAGATATATGTAGCTTTGAGCAAGTTTATAATAGTCAAGCGTGCTACTGGTTAATTGATCCATCGTATATTGAGTATGATATGATAATGATTAGTCAATAATTTTCTTTTAAAGAATTATACTGTCAACAAAAACTCAATTCTACATGAAATACAGGTGTTTAAAGTAAATACGATTATTGAATACGAACTGTTGAGGTAAAGTAGCTATAACATTACAATGTAAGAAACAATAACGCTAATTGTTGAGAAACATAAGTCAAACCACAAAGACGGCAGTTTAAATGGCGTACATTATGGAATAATGGATTTAATGACAAGTTCAATAAACAGACAAAATGCTTACAAAACTAAATAAAACAAAACCATACGTAATATTTACGGCACCGGCAAAAATACTTTCTATGTAATAGTACACGGATGTGAAACAGAATATAGAAGTTTTTATAAAACACAATAATTAAAACTTACATTAAATGTATTTCATACATACCTACGATATTCGATATTGTCTTGAATGCCTGCCAAAAAATAAATAAACATAAACTACAATCACACTCAGAAATTAATTGTTTAAGACATATGTATTGCTCATTACCATGCATAACTCATCATCATCCTCCTAGCGTTTTTCCCGGTAATGCCCCTAAAGGAGCCCGGGGGCATTGACACCTAATCCCAAGATTTAGCATCGGCACTAGTTTTACGAAAGCGACTGCCATCGGACCTTCCAACCCAGAGGGAAAACTAGACCTTATTGGGATTAGACCGGTTTCCTCACGATGTTTTCCTTCACCGTAACGCTAACGGTAAATATTCCGTACATAAGTTCCGAAAAACTCATTGGTACGAGCCGGGATCGTACCCACGACCGCCGCTTGACAGCCGCATGCCTGAACCACTAGGTTACCGTGTAGCACCATGCATAACTATTATGCAAAATATTAAATTAACCAATAAATTAATCGTTCGTAGGTATGTAGGTATTGCCGGTTTAAGCGGTTCATCAGAGCTTAAAGCACCCAAGTACAAAAAAAAAATCGTGTAAGGAAATTTATGTAGTGACTTTTCTGAGTGTAGCATTGACACTGATATCACGTCACGTCGCGTCGTAAGGTCGTATTCATTCTTCATTATTCCCTCTGTAATGTAAAAAAATCAACTACCCGCAGTTTGACTTTCTCTATGGGTTTGCTATACTTACTGCTAAACGCATTGCAAAAGCCAAATTAATTTATTTATTACAAAATATGACAGAACTTTTTCCACAAATTTCTATAAAATATTCTAATAATAAACTGTCCTAACGCCCAGAATACAGAAATAAACAACTTTAAATGTTCTAAAATTTATTTTCATTGTTTCAAAGGGCAATTCTTGAATATTTTTTCACAAACTAAAATAAAATTGTTACATTTGCCTTATAGTGTTTTAGCAATATAAAATCATTTTTAAACGTTCAAATAAACAGTATCAGCTATCCCAAACAGCCAGCTATACTGATTTACTAGCCTCGCAAAAACAATGGGAGAAAAGCCGATAGCACAGCTGTCATTTCCATTCACAGGAATATCCAATAGAGTCGCCAGCTTTTGTCAGGCAATGGCAACTAATTGAATCAATTATGAAATGTCTCAATTCGGAAAATTTCGGTGTACAATACGCAGGTAATAGTTTTCGTGTCCACCGCTGGGGATGCCTATCAATAAAAAGATCCTGACACAAAAAATAAGTATCTAAACTAGTGACTGTGTCAGCACATATCGCGAGTTTTATTTTTTTAAACCCTGTACATTTACATAAAATGGCGTGTTTTTTTCGATCAACGTTATTTTATTAGGTCTGAAACATAAACATTAATTGAGGAAGACACCTACTAATTTCCTTCACGGAATAGTTTCTCAGCTGAATCAACGTTTTTATGTTATTACTTATTAGTTAAAATTATTTATTTCAATTTGATATCCTAGATAAACAAAGACAGACTAATTTTTACGTTAAAATTCTAATGTTATCTGGAATAAGGTATAAATGTACCTACTCCAAACGTGAATTAAGTTAAGTCTTTATTTCTCTATTATTTTTTCCATCACCTAGCTTACCGTATACTGTATTCGCGCCAATCTGATAGTAGCACCTGAATATAAGCCACAGAAAAACAATCCAGGAGATCACTATAGGTCCATCTTGTACCATTAACGCCTCCATGACGGTTACTGGTCACGTCACTACGCACTTAAAGACAAAAGCACATCAAGCTTTGTAAAGTATTTACCAAGTAAATATAACCAAATATTTTTCTTTGTTTTTCACCCAGCAGGCCGGACGCGCGAATGTACACTGAATGTATACAAAAGCGCATGTGGGTAGGCATTAAACCCGGGTCGATGTCATTAGCTGACTCTAAAGACATGCGCTTCGAACGCTTGGCAAATGCTCAGGCGCAGCGATCCAAGTGTTAAATTATAAAAAAAACACGCAACGTGAATAATTACTAATTACTAGGAAACTTGTGGAACTGACGATTTTTAAAAGATCTAAACCACATTCACATTTTATCGGCTATTCTTTAAAACACAATTTTTAAAGACTTATTAAAATCTCTATGAATCTTCACAATCTATTGTTTATTTTGTAAACATTCAATTGTTTGGTCAAAACCACGAACTATTTAGCCAAAATAACGACGTCGTAGATCATTGATCTGCGTGCGCCGAACACACCGCCCCGACTGACATGCGCGTGCGACCGCTGTAACGCACGTGTGAAGTACAATACTCTCGTTAATGATAATCTAAAATAAAACGCACCTCCCATGGAGCTAAAAGAAAGCTTTCCATCTAATTTTAACCCAATCAAGTTCAAACGTGAGATATTTATAAAAATAAACTATAAGCACAATTAACCCGCATATTAAGATAAGTTACATAAATATTATTCGCACTTGACGGAGCAGAAAATCAAATTGAAATCGGTACGAAGTTACGAACCAACCGCTGTCAGTGACAATTAATCAACTCATTTATTTTCAGACAAACGCCCCAGGCCAAGTTGGCTCAGTTTGGGTTGCACAGGGCGGTTCCACAACACTTCGGGAGCTCAAATACCGCGAGTCATCCGGTTCCCTCTTGGAAACTGCAACAACGCGTCATTGCTCTGAATACACATTAGATACCTAGGCGCCGCGCTGTGCTGCGCCGTTTGTGTCGGTTACAAATGGATGCCTCACAATGGATGGACGTTGACTACATTCACGGGTAGTGAGTCAAGCTCCGAGATAAAGAAATGTCCAGATTTCCCTAACGTAATCAGAGAAAAATGGAGGATGTTAGGAAAAAATTACAGTGTTCCTAAAGGCAAATAATTGGACTTTCTTGTATTTGATTCGGATTCAAACTTTTAATCATGGCATACAGTATAAGGATTCAGTTGGAAACAAAAGGGAACAACCTTCAAAGTTAACGACGTAAACAAACAATTTTCAAGAACACGAGGTTTGCAGATTGCGTCATCAAAATTATACAAATTCTAATTCAATCTTTTCGTCTCATGTTTTGTATGACCGCCGGAGTCATATATTTTGAAAAAAGAAACAAACAATGTTTTTCCATGGACGTTTGAGAAGTATGGTTCCGAAGCATATACATCTGTTGTTTAGACAGATTAGTAATGGCAAGCAGAAGCAGTTACTGAATTAGATATAGGGAGATCTGATTTTACCAAAACTTTTTCGCACAGTCAGCTACGAAAAGATATTTTATTTTTACATCTTATAGCCATGTAATAATGGTTCGTGACATGGGTCATACAGAGGTTATGAGTATGAACCCCTTATTATTAGAAACCTGTTGTGTCCCACTGCTGGGCAAAGGGTTCCCCTTCCGTTTCCAGACATCCCGATCTCAACCTCTGGCCAATCCTAAACGAGTCTAGATCATTCCGCCATCGCCGGCGAGGTCAGTCGCGTCTCAGTTTTTAGATGTCAGGCTGCCATTCAGTGGCGATCTTGGCCCACAGCTCACTCGGTGTGCGGCACACATGGCCAGCCCAGTCACACTTCAACTTCAGCTTTCCGAGCTAAGTCTATTATTTGTGTCTTGGAGCGCAGCGTGGTGTTCCGGATACGGTCCATTAATCTTACACCTAATTTACTTCGCTGCATCGCCCACTGGCAAACCCCGAGTTTGGACTTCTAAGATAACTTCAAAGACCCAGTATGTGCACCGTAGATGAGAATCGGTATGCACGTGCTTAAACGTGCAATGCAACGTATCATACTGAATCCAAGATTCACAAATCAGATTCTAAACTTGGCAACATTATACCTGTATCATCTAATTTATTTCCGTGGACCGTTGCGGAAACTTCCAGAAAGTTGCTCGAAGTTACTCCATACTGTTGTCACGGGGGATTTAAAGTTCTAAATCACCTATGTAGTTTCTGGATGTGTCACATTTTAAAATAGTACCTAATATGTTTCGAGCTCGATAAAATCATGTTCAAACTAAAGAAAACTTACCAGTCTAGTTAACTAGCTTTTATCTAACTTGGAATGTATGGAAGTATGTTTGTTCGGGTGGAAGCTTGCAACTCAATTTTGAAGCAAATATCTTCAACCAATAGAGCTGAAATTTCGGGTTTAAGTATAGTTTGGATGACAATTCAATATTATGGTACAATCGAACCGATCTGATGATGGAGACAGAAGGTGGCCATGGGAATTAAGCACTTAACAGATTTAACGAGTAGTGGATGACGGTATACAGAAAAGTACAATTGGCAATAAGAGCTTGTACTAAAATTTATTCACTCTCTTGCACTGTACTCGAATGAAAAAAGCGAGTCTTAACCCTTTGCCTACATCCCACGGACAGTAAATTAATAGGCTGACTCATTAAGCCACCAAGTAAAGAGGTGCGCACTAAAAGAGCAACCGTTTGATGTTTACCCGCGCTTCAAAGAGCACGACAAGTGAGCAACCCGACCGTTTCGAGTGAATGTTAAAGACACGCCCTGGAAACGCCGAATCTGTACCAATATCGATAACACCATAAAGATGGCAGAGGCTGAGCCAAAGCATTAAGTACTATTCTTCAACTAGCTTCTGCCCGCGACCCTGTCCGCGTGCAGCTCGTTTATATCGTAACTTCCCACAATCGTTCATCCCCTATACAACCATCCATCTCCAAACAAATCATCGCCTGTGGGGGTGAACCCCCTCAGGCACTGGTACCATCGCCGGCGAGTAAGCGAGTGGTGCTACTCGCTCAAGCAAGTAAAAGCGAGTAAGAATTACTGTGAGAGTACTCGCTACGCGCCGGCGGTGTGACAGTGTGTGATAGTTTTTAAGGAGATAGTTAGAAGGAGGAGGTTTGGAGGAGGTATGGAGATCCCGGGGCCTTCCCCGGGATTCCAACTATATTCCTGTCCAAATTTAACCTCAATCAGTTCAGCGGTGTAAGCATGAAGAGATAACAGAAAAACAAGCAGACAGATAGATAGACAGACAGACAGAGACACTTCCGCATGTATTAAGTAGTATGGATTCAGGCATATTACAATAAACTATCCCTGGTTCTGACAAATAATCTTCTGCCACGAGGAGAACCGGCGTAACAAATTTCTTCGTCGATGTATTATTTTTCCAAAGCTTCCATAGAACTAGATTACCGACTTACCTAGGTAAGGTAACTGATCATCTTATACTACAGATGAAACTTTAAGTCAAATAAGCTCCTTGTCTGGGGGGCTTGCACAAGTGATGCCGCGCCGCGACGCGAGTCGAGAAAGATTTACCCTCCTCTTTTGAATTTGCACGGTGCGATTGAGACAGGGGACGCTCAATCGCGCGCGAAGCAACTTGTCGAGTTGTGCTAGACGTACTGATAAGTATTAGGTTAGGTACGCCACCTCACTAAAAGTCGGTCAATATAAAACCATCGCTACAGGGATCAAAGCAACTGCAGCGATGGTTCTTACTAACTAGTAAGAAAAATTAAACGCGGTTAGTATCAGCCCAGACCGGAGATTAAAACCTAGTATTATTTGGCTGGTTTATTAGGCTGGCGTGGGGGCGGCTCACTCCGTGATTTCATCAGGCCACTATAAGTACCGGCTCCAGCCGGTATGTTAGCGCTGCTTCGAAACGCATGCGTTCTATCGCAGCGCGTTGCATGCGATAGAAAGGGATGGCCCCGTTTAGGTTCGTTCGGAATACCGACACAGGGAATTTGTTAACAGAACCTTCTGTACGTAGTACTATTGTTTATTCTTTAGTTTGTATTTGTGTAACACTACTCAACATTTAATACGCGCTTATTACATAAAAATGTGCCTTTATTTTTCAAAAAATAATACCAGAAAATCAGGATAACTGAGCAAATAAAAGTTTACATTCAGCTCACGTGCACATTTCAGAAAATGAGGCCGTTTCCAACAGTACTCATATAAATAAACCCTGACATTTTAATTAACAAACTTCCCTTAAATTTAAAATACAATGAGGAGAAGCTTTATATATTAATAACGAAATTAAGGGAACAACAACAACTAGTTAATAGTACATTATTGCAGCGGCCGGGAAGTAGCAATGCGTGGATGAGTTGATTTTGTCGGATGCAGCAAAGCTGAATCCGACAATAGAGACGAATCCACGAATTGCCGTTCCCGCCAAGGCAGATATAGTGCTTTTCTCGAAAAATGTGAGGAAGTCAAATAATATTTTCAATAATCTTAAAATTGCGAGAATGTCAATAACCTATCAAGTTCCCGCCCAACTTATGTTTTTAAAGTATGTTACACGGCATGACTCGTAGTGCCAGTTTGAATTGGCATACCTACATAAAAAAATTGAACCATTAGAATCGGTCACAATGTTAAATGTTTTTTGCAATTAAAATGATTAAATATTAATCGGGATTGCAATCGAAATGCATTTCAGTTTGTCGTTAGTTTTATTTCGATAAATATTTTTATTACTTCATTGAAAACTATTTGAGACATTTTTAAAACGTCACTTCGATCACATTCGAAAGAACGCGTTTTGTCTACCTTTAAAAAAACGAAAACTCGAGAAAAGGCTTCAAAGGGGCGTAATTTCTCACAGCAACTTGTAATAGTTGGAAAGAGACAGCCATACAGTAACAACCAGTCTAACTATAGCTAGTTGTTGTGACAAATTGCAAGGTCTTTAATTAAACGTACGAGCACTTGGCTGTTTGTAGTGATTTGTCTTAGTCAAAGCATATAGTTAAAAGGTAAAAAAGTATACAGTAAAGGAATTTCATACAATTTCCGGGCCTCTAAAACTGTACAGTAATGACTTTTAACTTTTTAAATTTGCGTTCTACAGTAACGAGGAACTTCGCGTACTATTTTTGCTACAGTAAGGCGAACATTTCCGAGCATATTGGAGAAAAATAATTTCCTATTTCAGAAAAAATACGGTATGATGTGATGATAGGGACAGACAAAATATGCTTTCGAACAAATGACTCATTGGAATAGGGGTATTATTTACGCTGTATAAAATGTCAAAACTTTTAGAGGCCAAATATGGGTAAACGAGTAACTATTTTGTTACGAGTCAATTATCCCGCCGATGGATTATTTTAGGGCCATTGTAGGTTCCTTCAAGACCCAGTCCAGCTGATGCTATAATTGGGTCACGGGACACTACATAATTCCGAAGACATTTGGCATTTTAGGCATTTCAATGTACAGTACAATGACTTTATTATTAATCCCTCGTCCGGACAGTAAAAGTTTTACAGCAAAAGACCAGAATAAATATTCATGAATGAATGTTTATCTTTCTAACTTCCGATATAGTTTGCGAAGCATGTGTCCATTATGTTAGCGAAGTCCTTTCTAAAATAAATAAGCACGACAGGAGCATTTTCATTACCTAGTCCAGCATTCGTGTTAAGGACAGACTCTGGCCTTCACAATTCATGCCGGACTAGCGTAACTATTGACGAAACATTTTGTCTAGACTACGAGCTTGTCACCAGCATAGCATGATCTCGAGAGTCAATAACAACTTAATCAATGTCCGTAACCAATGCAGGTTTACACTGGTGTCTGTAGCGAAGCCTTCGGTGAGTGTTGTGATGTGATGAGCCACCCAAGGCTGATATTCACAACTGTTACCGGCATATCGTCTTATAAGAACCGCTGTAAGTCTGACCTCTGATTACCTTTAGTTTCGACGATCCCGATCTAGTTTTAGTAGTAGTGATGAATCTGGTGAGTTCAGATAGGATTGTGAATAGCAAGGCTGGCAACTGGGACTGAGGCTCAAATTACTATCACAGTTACCGGGGTAACTCAAGTAAAGTTATCAAACAACGTATTACAGAGATGTGGGTATTGTAACTTGGAAAGGCATAATTTAATAATACAGTACATGTGCTATTAGTGGTGAACAAACCCTTCCACGTGATCATTAACCGGTACTGTTATACGACTTTGACGCTTATTTATTTATGTCACAAAATCTTATACGCTAGTTTAACAAATAAAGTTCCGCCAAACTAAGAATAGTTTGTTGGCGGATAATACGCTCGTTACTATAATTGTTGTTTTTTATATGAACTACCTTAACCCTAATAAACTAAACAAGGAATAAGCGATTCTACAAATAACTCGTTAAGTAAGTATAGGTACCTCGGTTATGCAACGCGTCATGCCATGCACTGCCTAACACTTTTATCAAATAAATTAGTTCTACTTTTAATCCTAAAACTTCATTAGGTACAGAGATTAGAATATAAAGGACTTCATGTGTTTTTATAGATTACCCTTGGCGCGCTGTTCACAGTCCCACTTTACTATACGACACGGCAGTGAGTGCTTTACTTTTGAAATGAAGAATAATTGTCAGCTTCAAAAAAGTTGTAAAACCACCGACATTTTTTCAAAGTTCAATATCTCAAAACTGGCTGAACCGATTTTATTTAAACGCAGCTAAGAAAGAACTATCTGGAATATCTAGATCACGTCAGCTATCGGACAAAAGGACAACGATGCCACAGACAGACACAGACACGTCATACTTATAACACCCCTCTTTTCGCGTCAGGGGTTGGACACAGTTGAGATACTCTAACTTGTTTGTTTTCGTACGTATATTTAAGAAATGCATTACGCTTTCATACATTACTAAAGTACTACAAGTAAACACGACTTGAGTTTCATTGTAAACAACATTCCGCTCTGTCCCTGTGACCTACAGGATCCATTAGAATTCATATTTGAATGGAAAACAAACTCAGCGGCGGGCGCACGAATGTATTATCAAGCAGAATGCTTGTGCTTGTTTATTTTACAATCTTCGTGATAAGAATATACAATTTCGAATAAGGTATTTTGGATAAAAATATCAATAGGGAATGGGAAGCATTTAATTTATCTATGTATGTATGCCAAATCGCTTACTGGAATAACAATATAAATAATAATATAGTGTCTATGTAATATAGTGTATGAGAAGGAAAACCGCATATTTTGGACATATATATAGGCACGAGAGATACAACATTATCAAAACCATAAAGAAGGTAAAGTCGAAGGAAAAAGAGGAAGAAAAAGATTAACATGGATGGATAACCTTAAGCATTGGACGGGTATTGACGCAGCGTCGCTGGGTAGAAAGACTGCGAATAGAGAAGAGTTCCGGACAGTGGTAGCCGACATTCTTAGAGGCTATGGCACCTAAAGAAGAAGAATTTAGTGTCATTCAGGTTGGTTGTAAGGTAAGATAATGTTTCAAACAAATAAGTATGCAATATAAGTATTTCATTCAATTTCTTTTAATTTCCAGACGATACTAGTGGTTCAGGCATGCGCCACCGCTTCAAACTTATTGGTAGGAGCCGAAAAACTCATTGGTAGGAGCCGAATAACTCATTGATAGGAGCCGAAAAACTCATTGATAGGAGCCGAAAAACTCATTGGTAGCAGCCTAAAAAACTCATTGGTAGGAGCCGGGATTCGAACCCACGACATTTACCGTTAGCTTTTCGGTGAAGGAAAACATAGTGAGGAAACCGGCCCTAATCCCAATAAGGTCTAGTTGTCCGTCTGGGTTAGAATTTCAGATGGCAGTCGCTTTCGTAAAAAGTAGTGCTTATGCCAAATCTTGTTAATACGGTGTCACACCAGACCCCGGGCTCTTTTAGGATACAATCCGGAATGACGCTAGGAGGATGATGACTGATGATTTTCCTCCAACAAAGATCCGTCCTTATTTAACACATAAAGGCACCCTGTAATAATTTATCAGTAAGGTCAACCAGGAAGCCAGCATCGTGCACTATTGCACAACTTTCCCGGCTAACCTAGCGTACCTAGTCAACCTTGTCCCACATAGCCACAAAGTGCCAGGGGCCGCCTGTTTTCATATTAATACCTAATATTTCAGTACGCGACGGTTCCCAGTCGACTAGTAAATAATTCATAACGCTTACACGTTACTGCTTCCCTGGTAGGGTACCCCATAATAAATATAGACAGAAGAATAACACCGGGAATTTTATTCTCCTTATACAGAACTACAAGCCACGTTCCTTTGAGGGAGAGTAACACGCCAATTATACTAATCCTTGCTGTGCTACAAACATTTACAGAAGTAAATTGTTCGTAGCTTTTTTATATCCCTTTTCCTTTCGTCGATTAATATTTATTTATACGATATCCGGAATGGAATGCTGAAACGTAGGCTTATACGAAAATAAATATATCTCAATCATAGCATTTTGCTTTTACAAAATAACCCGTGCAAAAAGGCTAGTTTCACGTTACATTCGATGGCGCTAATTGATACGTCGACGGAGCGAGAATGATAGACACGCATAAGTTAATTCCATCCAATTTTATACATTCACTTTTCATTTGATACGAGGGCAATTAGCTATGGCACTACGCTTTGCAGTAATGTTTGATTATGAATTAATGATACAAGGCCTAAGCAGCACGTGCCAATAATATCAGCACAGGTGTGTGCTGATTTTTCGCAATGCTCTCTCGGTCACAAAACAAAAGAAGTCGACTAAAATAGCTAAAGGGCAAACACAGTCAATTTTCATTTACAAAGCGAGAGAGAAAACTTCCAAAAGATGAATGTGTTTGAGTCAAGAAGGCGCGATGAAACGCCAAGTGTCGTGAAGGCTTGTAAATCTTGCATAACCGATGGGCAGGACGTGGGCGGAAAATATGGACATAGATACGCTTGGAACAGGACAGGCAATCATAAAAAAAATATTTCAAAGACAAACGGTGCTTAGAGAAGGAATAGAAGGACTGTAATACAATCTGTCCCAACCCTTCCTTACATTTCCCGAATATTCAACGAGTATTACGAATAAAATGCATTAAAGCATCTTTTTTACCGTTGCAAATGCACGGAATGAGTAACCTCAAAACTATTCGTGAGGCGAATCATTCCGACAATCTCCAGAACAAAATGATTTATAAAGCAAGTTATTCAGCGTGCCTTGCGTTCTGTGGTAATGGAACAAATTAACTACAAGATAAATGTTGACAATAAGAATTTACAGTGCAGTGTTTAGCGTCACTGAACAAGATGAATTTAGACTTGGAATGTTTATTAATGTATCCATCGATTTTTTTTGACAATGGGCATACACAACAGGGGGCATAAACTGGGGTTTATAAACACACTGCTTGAACATATTTTAAAATTTAATACATATCATATACGCTACAATAAACACGTCATATGTATATCTTTCAATCTTTAATGTCGAGAAATTGGAATGACATAACCGTGATTTACGAACGCGAGGCATGCGGCGATGCAGTTTTATTGACGAGCCAAATAATAAATCACGCTTCTCAGGAACATACGACAATAACCCCTATTTCAATGTAATAAAAGTTGTATTTCAGCGCCAAACAAATAAAGACAATTTTCTAAAGATAATTACGATAATTACTAAAGATACCTACCTACCTACAATATTGATTTTATAGCAGTTACATATTTGAGTCCATTAAGCAATGACCTCAGTTACCGCCCGTGTTTAAGTGATTTTGAATTAGGAACAGTTATTCAGTAAAAGTCAAAGTTATTTTTGTATTAGTGGTTTTTGACGGTCAGATTATTCAGGTTATGCCTACGAGTAGGGTTGCCAGTAGGGGTGCCACGAATTAAAACTTGAGCGCTAAGCGCAAGTAAAACAGTGCCGTGCCGTGCCGTGCGTGTGTTGTATGACTAGTGCAGCGGTAGGCAAAGTATAGATTGGTTTATATTTGTCCAAAACGGATCTTTTTGTTTTTGACTGAAATAAATATGTAAGAATAGTCTCTTAGATTGTGAAGAGGTAGATTTGTTTTCTTTAAAATGTTAATTACATTTTTGAGTTTTATGAGAATGTGTAGTAGTGTGATTAACCAATACACAATTAAAATAAGAAAATAAATACCTTTGATATGCACGAGATCGTAGTTTTTCCTGACGTTCATCCCCTTTTTACTTTTCACTACCTTAAGAGATGATTTTCGGAATAAAATCTAACTTATTTATCATCTACTCCGTACTAAAATTCATTCAAAACGTTACGATTTTTTCGGCGTGAAAAGTGAATAGATAGACAGACAAGGTTAGTTTTGCATTTATAGTGCTATATTTATTATGATTATTATGAATGGTCCTGCTTTTAGAACGTTATTATTAAAAAAGCTATAATTAGCGCAAAAAAGGTCCGTCCGGCCTTTAGGGTAAAATGTCCGGCTTAATTAAGTGCCGAGTCCGGCTTTTGTATTTTTCCACCTGGCAACCCTACCTACGAGTAACATTCAAGGAAGCACTTGATAAACTTGATTATAGAAGTGAAACCTAGTAACTATGTTACCCAAGACTAGCTCGACTTTCCTTGTAAACTTTACGATGGCTTGCATAATTATTGATATTAAAGGGGATCCATTATTAAACCTACAGTTCTCAAGAATCTCAAGACGCCATTAAAGATTCATAAAACATTATGAACTTGTTTGAACTTTAAAAATACTGTCTACTAAGTCTACCGTAACGTATTTAATATTTAAATAGAAGGAAATGAAAAGTTCTGGTGAATGTTAATTAGGGTTGAAAGTGGGAACTCAGTCTTACTCAGAATAAAAATGTTTTTTTAGTCCTTCGGCATTTAAATTCGTTACCTAGTGTGATAAAAAAAACGTTGTACAATATACGTACTAATATTATAAATACGAAACTGTCTCTATATGTCTGTCTGTTACATCGTCACGCTTAATAAACCGCTGAACCGATTTAGATGGAATTTGGTATAGAAGTAGTTTGAATATCCGGGAAGGACAAAGGATTTTTGTCTCGGAAATCATCCCCTAAAGAGGTGAAATGGGGGGAGAAAGTTTGTATGGAGCTACGATATAAACGAGTTCCACGCGGGTAGAAACTAATTTACGAGGGTGGGATGATAAGTAACTAGCCTAATAAAGAAATACTTAGGTTATCGTGATAAAATTGGTTTTATTTTTCGACATAGTCTCCATGTAGCTAGCTAAGCACTTGTTCCATCTTCTTTCTAATGATGTAATGCCCTCTATAAAATGACTTCTTTCAAGGCCTGCAAAATACGCTTCTACGGCGGCAATGACTTCCATCATTTGTGGCAAATTTTTTGTCCACCCAAGAAAGTTTTTAGCTTGGGAAAAAGATAGAAGTCTGATGGTGCTAAATCAGGCGAATAAGGGGGATTGGGCAGCAAATCATATTTAAATTCGTTGATTTTTGCCATAGCTTTAACACACGTGTGAACACTTGCGTTGTCTTGATGGAAGATGTTTTTTTTTTTTCACTAAACCGGGTCGTTTTTCCTGAATACATTGGTGAAGCTTATCTAAAAGATTAGCATAGTATTCTCCATTAATAGTTTGACCTTTGGGAAGGTAATCTATAAACAAAATTCCACTTGCATCCCGACACATTGAAGACAGAAGCCATCACTTTTCCAGCCGACTTTACAGCCCTAGCTTTTTTAGGAGCCGAACACCCAGATTCAGTCCACTGTTTTGATTGAATTTTTGTTTCTGGAGTGTAGTGGTGAACCCATGTTTCATCTGTTGTTATAAATCGACGTATAAAGTCTGCTTTATTTTTCTGAAAACGGCCCAAGCATTCTTTAGAGTTTTGATCGTCCGTAAGCAAACGCGGCACCCAACGGGCAGATAACTTTTTCATATTTAATTCGTCACTTAAGATATGATGTACCCGTTCTTTGGAAATCCCTATAGATCTCAATCTTCGGTCTGCTAAAACCATATCGTGTACTTTAGACACCATTTCCCGAGTCGTGACGATTTTTGGGCGTCCGGGGCGGGCTTCATTTTGGACGCTTGTACGGCCGCGTTTAAACTCAGCCACCCAGTTTTTTACTGTGGCGTAAGAAAAAGCACATTCACCCAAAACATCCTTTAACTCTTCATAAATATCAAGCCCCTTCATACCCTTCATATAAAGAAACTTAATCACCGCTCTTTGTTCAATTTTATCCATTTTGAAAAACAACCGGCACAATGTATTTTCTAATGTCGAAAAATCAATTAAATTATTTAAGCCACCAAATTCAAATTTAGAACTTTGGATAGCCAGAGATATATTTTTAAAAATGGAGTATTTTTTTATTCTATCTTTTTAAATACCTAAGGCTAGTTACTTATCATCCCACCCTCGTACATTAGATACGCTAATTTAAATAATAACACTTTCCACTGGCCCATTCTAAAATATGTAGGTAACTTAAAAGTTAATAGTACATTACGTAACTAGGGCGGTGAATTCGTGAATGCCCCAGATCGCAGGTGTTTGTGGCCCGAACCGAAGGTGAGGACCATAAATATGCGCTCTGGGGCTTTACAAATTACCGCCCGTGTTGAGTACAACATTTTACGTCTTCACCTGGCCACAATGCGAGTTTCCCCGTACGCGCAGCGTGCAGTAAAACGCGCATTATGGCCAGGTGTGACGTAAAATATATTACTTTATTTGGCTCGAATTGGCGGGGGCCCGCCAAATAGTTTTTTTGCTTCAAGACTACTAAATACACTATCATAACGTTTTACTTGATGACTCAAACACTGAGTCAACTCAACAACATTCTTTAATGTTAAGAAGTCTCACGTAATTATAAAGGCTTTAGGCATAACACTTCAATAAACAAGATATTTATTTGTTTTTAATCTAATGTGGACGTACTTAATGTAATCAGTACGTACTTACTCATTATAAATCTTTTTCGAAGAAAATAGCCATTTGTTTTCTGAATAGAAAAAACCTACTGAACTTAAATTTTATAAGTGACTACATATGTGCGTATGTTGGCAATTTATCGTACACAATTAATGGTAGCACACAATGTCACAAAAAATCTAAGTAAAAAGGCCCTACCCTATAGGGATCTTATTCAACTATTCTTCGAGCAGTATTTTCCGCCTTTTTGATTCGAACTTTTAATTATTTTTGAATGATTTATAATTGAGATTACGAGTCGCCAACTGTGTCATTTGAATGCAAGTAATTTTAAAAATGTCGCCTCGTCTCGCTGGAGGAATAGTATAGGGAGTACGAAAGTCCGATAATATGTGCACGCACAAAGTTATAAAAATATGTGAACACGAATTTATTGGTTACGGCATAAGTCGCCGGCGCAGGGATGTGCATATCCTGTCATTACTTTTCAATACACTGTTCAGCCCTACTTCCCCTCCTTACCTTTCTGAGCGGTTTAGTTATATGGCAGACGGCAGTGGCCACCGTTTGCGGTCGAGTACTAACCTTACTCTTGCTGTACCGTCTAGAAAGACGCGAACATACTCCAGATCTTTTACTGCGCGCGCTGTTAAATTGTGGAATGAGTTGCCTTTGTCGCTGAGACAGTCGCAGTCTGTTGCGTCACTTAAGATGAATTTGAAGAAGTTGTGGCTTTCCAATGACTTGTGAATTGGTTGAATATAGTATTTATTTATTTATTGTATATTTGCGATATATATGTAACATATGTTAGTGTGTATTATATTTTATATTGTATATTTATATATGTATTGGCATGTTTTTATTTGTCTAGAATTAATACTAATTAGGATTTGCTTTATTTTCTCTGTTTTTGTACACGGTATAAGTTTGCCTATCTCGTTCTACCTACCTTCCTCTCAATTGCTCAAAGGTTAGCTGGAAGAGATCCCTTATAGGGATAAGTTCGCCTTTGTACTTTGATCTATTGTGTGACATGTATATTCCTTGACCTGTTATTGTGTACAATAAAGTGCTTACATACATACATACATAAGTTTGCTCAGATATTTTTGAGCCTTCGGGAACGTACAGTCGAACACGAGTAGGTGAACACCTTGGTAACTTGTTACTTTCATCCGTTTCTCAACTCCGTATGGCAGTTTAGACATGACATTGAAGTGACACGGTACAATGGTGTTTAGTTCCATGGTACAGTCAGGGGTATTTATATACGTACATAAATATATGTACACGCATTTATGACATTAACAATAGATTCCTGTACAGATATTTATGTGCGTAATATATGGATACCCCTGACCATACAGATTTTATGCTCACGGCTGTGCCTCGAGGTTACAGAGTACTTATCATTAGCTTGACTCACCAGCGGTATCGCTGACTGCCTGTGCCGGCGCACGTTTTGGCGCGCTGCTGACGCGGGGCGAGGGCTGCGCGCGGCGGCATGGCGCCGTGCATTCTGGTGGCGACGGCCGCTGCAATTTACAAACAGATTTGTATTAATTCTAGCTGCACACCATGCAATAAAAAATGGCAGTGTGTATCAACTATGATAAAAAACACGGAATAAAACAATTGCCATTCTGTTCCAATTTAGAATTGTATACATTGCATTGAAGAGGGTGTTGCCTTTTAATAGGCCTTGGGGTGACTAGAGCATAACACTAGTCACCCCAAGGCCTATAATTAAAAAATAAATATACACACACACATATATACACACATATATAGGGAACACTCTTAGACAAATCGACCAAGTCCCAAACTAAGCAAAGCTTGTTAAGGCGCCGTAGGTTCATGGTCTTCTCTCCCTCTCACTGAACATAAGCGTGAGCGAGATGGAAGTGCGTGCTCGGAAGCGCGGAAATCATGTTTTTTAATTTTAATTTTTTGGCCGTTTAAATAAATAAAAAAGTAAACACTGATTTCCCTCAAACATGATATTGCCGATTTTTACAAGCCATTTTAATATTTCTAGCTTTTGTTCGTAATTTGTAACTTATATTTTAAGTGTATTTTAGACCTTTTCAGACCTATGTTCGTGATTTTTTTCTATCGAGCGAAAAATGCTTAATCATGTTTCTAAACACTTGATTTCCCTGCAGAAAAGCCTCAAGATTACTATTCGTATTTTTTTTTAACCATATTATTATAAACAGACGCATTATATTGTTTCAAAAACACTGTTCGCTTAACTTCGCTGAACCTACGGCGCCTTAAAAATATTCGTGCTCATCACACAAATAAATGGCCTCATCGGGATTCGACACCCAGGGCCTCTGGCTTCATAGGAAGGGTCACTACCGACTAGGCTAAAGCGGTCGTCAAGCAGTGTCTATGGTAAATTTATTTATTTATCGTATGGCATAAAGTTTCTCTACTTAAATGTTTATGATATTAGATTTAAGGTAAGCAATTGCATCCGTCGAGTCTTGAAATCAGCCGAATTCCCGCTAAATTTGGTGATGGGACACTCAAAGATGGTATGGTGTACCGTCTGATCTGGGCAATCACACCGGCATTCCGCTGACTCGCACAATCCCCATCTGCACCAAAGAGATGCGCAGTTTCCGACCCCTGTCCTGATCCGGTTTAGTAGGCACCAGACCCGTCGAGATTCCTCAAAACCCACAGGCCGGGCCCCAGCATCAAGCTCAAACAGGTCCCCAGAAACTGACCTGGCTTCCTGGCTTTTTTGGGTTTGGTAAATGACATAATTTTATGAAAAGGAGCATATAAGTGAATGAGGAGTTTCTGGCCGTAGCCATTAGCAATGGGACGTCAGTTCCATAAGCACGTTTTCTTTCTCCGAAACTGAAGTAAATTCTGTCAATCGGACGCAAAAAAAACTTGACTATATGTGACTGAGTGTGACCCATTTCCTAGTCATGTCCACGGCATCCCATAGTCCAACGTTTTTGTCTCTGCCTTTCAGACTGCAAATGATTGACATCGTGACCGGCGTGTCACATTTTAAATATCGAATCTGGCCTCCGAATGAAGGATCTATTTAGATATGGCATGCATTACGCAGCTGTCAATGGGCAGATGATACATTAGGCAACAATGTGTGAAATCCATTATGTCCAGAGGACTTTTCCACTAGATAAAATATTTCGCCGCAACGGAAGAACGGAACACATCAAAGTCCAGTTTTAATTTTTCATCTCAATAGTTGTTTGATTTAAATGCGAAACGGAATTCACGTCACATAGTCAACATAGTGGTAAAGGTACTTAGCGGTAAGTTAGACATTTTTGAGCTTTTAATTTACCATCGCAATCTTGCACATCAATAATTCAAATAACTAGAAAATCCGCCATAGCGAAAATGCTAAAACGGACTTAGATGAAAATACCTTTTAAGTGGCTATTGGAGACTGGGGCCTAGTAGGTTAACGTGTTAGCAGAAGTCTTAAAAGAAAACGATCAGCGAAGGCATAGCCGTCTGCGGCAGATACGCCCGTTAACGTTTACGGGGAACCTCAGCGGCGTAATGAGACGGAAGGTGAAACGTTCTTAGCAAGATGTGCTTTTTCTCGCCCTCGACTTCGAATCCCTTGACATAAGGAGATTACGTTAATGTTCGTAGGAGTTTGTGTTCACGGCTTACTGGAACATTGGCGTGCTTAGCCAGAATAGTCTGCCAAATATATACGTACCTATATACTTGGATAACTTGTACATCGTTTTGAGGACCCAGCGACTAGCACAGCTGATTCCGAGACGCGTTTATTTTGCCAGTTTGGTATACTTTTGGTAGGTACACAACATTCTTAAAGTGCTGGATCTAGCTAGGTTTAGAATTGTTTCCCGTTAACCTGAATTCATCATCATCATTCTGGGTGATTTTGAACACGGCGACCGATGAAAAATTAAAAACTGGCTAGTGAGCTGTATTAACAATCTATCAGTACAATAAGCAACAATAAAATATAACAAATATTGAGGTTAACTGTGACTAACCTTCCCTGAAACATTTCACATAGTATTACCATTTAAAAACCAAGTAAATGAAATGCACGGTAACCTGAAAGTAGAGTCAGAAGTAGGTAGCTAAGCAAAATAACACACTCAAAACTACCTACACAGATCCTTATTCCCCTGACATTAGAGTTGGTGTGTAAAGAGCGTCTGCTGCTCACTGTACCTGCCTCTACCTACAAACTCAATCCATTTCAGAATACCGATGGTTAGGCTCCATTGGAACCGGGTCAAAGCATATTTCAAAGCGCTCCAACCAAAGGTTAGAGTGGCAACACTGCCAACAGTTCTAGCTTAGCTCCATGTAGCGGCGACTTCGAAACTAGCCAATAGGGTTTCGAGAAGAGAGTTCCGTGCAATGAGAGTATCCTTTGATCCTGTTTCAACATACATTTATATAAATATGTCTAGCTGCTCGGCCCGGCTTCGCACGGAATACCCGTTTTCTCGTAGGAATGAAGCATTTTCCCGCGGTATAAAGTAGCCTATGTGTATCAGGGATAATGTCGGCTTCTAATGGTAAAAGAATTTTCAAATTGGTCCGGTAGTTCCGGAGCCTATTCAATACACACAAACAATCAAATTTCTCCTCTTTATAATATTAGTGTAGACTAAAGCCTGGCACAGGCTTAGCTATAATATAAATACGTTAGCTAGGGTCTTGTCGGAGGAGTAACCGCCACAGATTTTTGTCCTCTGATCGTGCCAGCCTCTTGCTTGACGTCGTAATATACCGTAAGATACCGAAAGATTTGTATTATTTTAGCAAGCACACTATTACAAAACGTACAGGTTGTTTTAAGTGAAATATGGATACACACACTTTCTGTCTAACACCTATACATTGTGAGGGAAACGGAGATATTATATCGGTTTCAAAGTCACGTAAAAAGGAACATTGTCTATATCTTGTGTATTTAATATACTTTGGAAATTACATTATGCCCAAAGCCCCGAAATATACCAAACTATTTATAAAGTAATATACCGAGCTATAGTACTATGCAATATACCTATACATATTATCCACGTCTTTCAACGCGCTTCAGCTGACAATGTACAATACGCAAAATGTTACACTACACATCATAATGTTAATTTTGCGTATGTACATTTTCTTGTTTTCACATTTTGCGTATATTGTACTTTATCAGCCAAAGCGATTCAAAGGGTCCTAGTCAATATCGCCAGCCGTCTTGTACGATATAATGTGAGATGCAAGCCATCTCGAGTGCACAATTGTGCTAGGGGCGCTTCTATGCTATTCTGTTACTTAATTTTACCTCACCTCACCCGTCACCCCTAGTATATTTATGAAGCCGCGATTCGTAGTAACTAAGCGAAATCAGAGTTCTGGTGTACACTGGTTTCGTTTGGGGTGAGGAGAGGGGAAGCGTTCTGAATAACAGGGTTGTACTAGGTCACTACCATTGAGGAAATCAACTTTGATAGCTGTAGTATTTCTGGTATTCAATATTAACTGGAATTTCAATAAACTTGGCGGGCATAACGATGGTCAGATAACACGTGCAAACCGCAAACTTTTTTGAACTGTGACAGTAAACAATCAATTAAAACCCCACGTGTTTCAGGTAACGAAGCATTCATAACATGAACCTCACCTTTACAAATAAAGGGGAATGATCGACCGTGTTATTAACATGGGGATGGGCTCGCCAAAGCGTTTTCCTAGACCCTTAAACCTGTTACTTGCGCCCGACTTAGCCGTTAGCCGACGGGAAAGCGGGAAACGATATAGTGGGAAATAGAAGACACCTCTTATTTCAGCAGATAACTGTGTCCTTTACGGCTGGACGGACGCGTTAGTGCTCTTGAGGGCTGTTAATTCCTAAGGGGGTGCCTTGCTCTAGTAAACCAACGTCGGTATACACATTTAGGTATATCTTCCGCGCACGTGAAAATGAGATGCAGGTAGTCGATAATGGCGTTTTGAGAGAAATAACGATTAATATCGAAGAAGATTTATTCATATTTGCTTTTAACTGATTTTAGATGACGAATATTTTGGTATAGGTAAACTTGTTAGCGGCAATAACGCCTAATGTGCGTCGCATTGCTAACTTTCTGATGTTGGACAACTTCTTAAGGAACAATAAAACAACGCTGCATTAATATTGTAACCTGTGTGTGTAACCCGACATGGAACAACGTTGAGGAAAAAGAGGGTAGATTGTCACCACCGTCCCGCCCCGCTGCCCCGCTCCGTCCGCCCGCGCAAAGCGACCAGCCCGCGCGGGAAGAGATCCTCATTGCTGCTTGCCATGCCGGCAACGCGAGCGCTCACGGATAAGAGTCACGTATTGGTTTAAAACACGTGAAGCTATATTCACTCGCAAGTATTATCAAAGATATGAGTACCCTAACCCGTTTATTTATATTTTAAAAACTTACCACTTTGATTTTGTAGTCCTTGAAGTAAATCCGCATGTTGCATCAACGCAACTGATCAAGTCTTGAAGTTTATGGTATCACATAAATATCAAGATCGTAGCGAATTTCAGGGAACCTTGTTCTTCACTTTTAAAAGTCACAATATTTATTACGGTTTTATTGGTATTGTTATTTCAATTAAAATTACATTACGACAAATTTTGGGCATCAGAAGGTACAAGACATATTGAAAATAACCTAAAATGTGTTTTACGTTCAAATGACAGACACAGGCTTGCTCATTGTGTGTTATAACATTTATAGCATTGAAAAATCGACAGATCTTTGCACTGGATACCTATTGTTCAATGTAACTACAGATCTTGGTATCGTATTTACGACTATAATTATATCCAAACTTATCTCATCATATATAACGCACGCACACACGCACGCACACACGCACGCACACACACAAGTTTACACAAAATGTAATAAGAATAAGTACTTAACTTTCTATACGTCAGTTACCTTATTTATGTATACGTTAGTTACCATAGTGTGCAGTGAAGAGCGGTGTCTTATATATATATATTGTTCAATAGTAAAAGTTACTGTTTTTTTTAAATATAAAACTAACCCCAATAATAAGTCTAGCAAGATTAAGATCGAAACTAGCATTATTGCGAAACTGTGATTTAGATAGAACAACCTAAACCTAAATGTAGGCCGCGAAACGGCCTTCACGATAGAATGTCGGTCTAGGCAACCTAAGCCACCTTTGCTATGCAAATTCGACAAAGTCTGTATATTACATATTAAAGAACCAACTCGCGTTACAAATACCTCGTCAACTTGTTTGGACTTGATATTTACGAATTTTAAGGACAATTCACTCACTACACATGTTCATGATTTCGGCCTTTCTGACCATAAAGGTACTCTTGTACACATACCCACCACATATCACCAAGCAATTAAGCTCCTGGAAAATACGCAAACGTCTTTTTAATGTAGATAATGTATCCAAATTCAAATCAGAACTACAAAACGTTGATTGGAACCAAAAACTTCTCCCAAGCAACGACGTGAATCAAAACTACACAATTTTTGAGAACACATTAAAAGACATCTTAAACAGATGCATTCCAATGAAATCACACAAAATAAACTGTAAACCTAAAAAGAACTGGCTTTCAAAGGGAATAAGAACATCTTGCTACAATAAAAGACTTTTTAAAATATTAGTTACATATACAAAAGACCCAGTTCTCATAAAATACTATAAACTGTACGAAAAGACACTAAAAAGAGCCATAATAAAATCAAAAAAGAATCAATATATAAGGGAAATCAGAAAAGCCGAAAATATCTCAAAATCAATGTGGAGAATAATAAGAGAACGTACAAATAAAACATCTAAGCAAACACGACATAATATCGAACTGGCGATCCACAATAATCTTACGCACGACCCGAAACAAGTAGCAAACGCGTTCAATGTATTTTTTGCATCAATCGGGGCAGCTGGTGGGGGACCGGAGCCGCGCGGGCGGCCGGGTCCTCGCACACTCAACACAATGTACCTGCGCCCGGTCGAGCCGCGTGAAGTAAACACGATCATAAGACAATTAAAAAATAAAAGCAGCTACGGCGTCGACGAACTACCGCCGAGGTTAATTAAGAGTTGTGCCGATGAGCTAACATTACCATACTACTTATTGATTAACCAGTCATTTTCCGATGGTATATTTCCCGAACTTTTAAAAACCTCTGTCATTAAACCGATCCATAAAAAGGGAGCTAAGACCGATCCAAGCAACTACCGACCAATCGCATTATTACCAACTTCCTCAAAGATCTTTGAATTAGCAATGTGCAAACGTTTGAACTCATTTTGCGAAAAATACCTAATATTTAATGACAGCCAGAACGGTTTCCGAAAAAATCGATCTACAGTACTGGCCACCTATAAATATATGCAAAAAGTGTTGAATATTTTAAATGATAAAAAATACGCAATTGGAATCCTACTAGATATGTCAAAAGCCTACGATAGAGTACAATATAAAATACTTTTGGACAAGTTACGCGAAATAGGTATAAGGGATAATGCACATAAATGGTTTGCCTCTTACTTAGAAAACCGTAAACAATACGTTGAAATTCAGCACCTAGATCACAAATCAGGGGAAATACATTTTGTAAAATCGGATGTGCAGGCAGTCAAACAATCAATTCCACAAGGCAGTTGCATTGGATGTTTATTGTTTTTAATTTATATAAACAATCTTCCAAGGACCTTGGACGAATTATGTATTCTTTTTGCTGACGATATTTCAGTTTTAACGTCATGTCAAAATGACAAAGACATAAATAAAACCTTGCACACTATACTGACTAAACTTACAGACTGGATGAAGGACCACAATTTAGAGATAAATTTTTTAAAGACCAAATGCTTTTTAAGCCTTACCAAAAAAACGCATTAGATATTAATTTTTCCTATAACGGAGTAAACGTTGAATGTGTAGACACATGTACTTTCCTCGGGTTGAACATAGATACATCCATCAACTGGAAATCACACATACAAAAAACTAAAAATAAACTTTCAAAGTTTATATATGCCCTACGAGAATTAAAAAAATATACAAATTTTCAGTGTGCCCTGACAGCTTACTACGCGTATGCCTTTTCATGGCTTAAGTATGGTGTCATTCTTTGGGGCAATAGTACAGACATAAATGACCTATTCATTTTACAAAAAAAATGTGTACGAATATTAGCCAACATAAAAAACATAGATAGCTGTAGACCTTACTTCATCGAGTACCAAATTCTGACATTAACATCCATATATATTTTTGAAATATGTAAGTTTGTGAGGAAATATCCGCAATTTTTCCCAAAACTTGTAGACCAACCGCGGCGGTATCAAACCAGGTTTAAAAACAATTTAGCGCCAGCATCCCGCTCAAACCTTAAATTACATAAGACAAGTCCAACCGTTATGGCAGTAAGTATATTTAATAAAATAAGTGACGATATAAAACAAGAAGAGACTGAAAAACAGTTCAATCGACGGTTAAAGGACTACTTAGTTCATAAGTGTTACTATAGTCTGAAAGATTTTTTTGACGATACAATGTAAACGAACTACCTAATAATTATAATACCTATTGACATATGATACAATTATCGACGTTGCTTCATTATTCATTCAATATATTTTACTTACAAGTTACTCTCTTACGTGTGTGACATAAAATATCAAAATAATCTCGATGTAATTAATGTATTGTATTGGTAACCCGCGCTAACATTTATTTATTATTAATTCAAATAGATTTAAGACTACCTAATATTGCTGTGCCCTATCAGGGTCCATGTGAATCCTAAAACTATGTAAGACCTATCTATAATGTACCATGGATGCAATAAATGATGGTTATGATTATGATTATGATTATTAATTATTAATGTCACAGGGACAGTCTATCTGACGACTGGGGATTGTATAAATAGAGACAGAATATTAGTGCACAGTCAGCATGCTAAAGATTGGATAGTGGCGACGAATGCAAAACCTTTTTTGACATTCGCAGATTAACGACGTGATATTTTAAGAAACTTATGTAAAAATCTTTCAAAAAAACCTGTATAAAGCAGAATAATTTGAGAATAATAAGTATCACGTGACAAACTAATTTCTCAAATTATTCTAGTTTATACATTTTTATTCTAGGAAAGGGACAATTTCGCGCAAGTGGATAGTCAATTTATGAAAGTGTGTAACATACGTTTCTTAAAATATCACGTCTGCGAATGTAAAAAACGTTTTGTATGGTCGGTGATCCGCCTTAAGTTGCTACAAAGGCGAACTTATGCCTGTAAGGTATCTCTTTCGATGCAAGCAAAAGCTAGTATACAATACAATACAAATATTCTTTTCAACACAATTGCTCGTAACGTACCTCTTATTGTGTCGCTTTTAGGCTCATAATCCTGGATATTAAAAACGCGTGTTTTATAACATTACAACACTTGTGTGTTATGGTTATATCCCGATTAAGTCACGTTGGCACCTTGCAGCAAGATATATGCATGAACACGGTGCATTCTTAAATTAACTGGGTTGTACAGAATGTACAGCTATTTTTTTAATTTTCGGCAAATGGATTCTTACTCGACTAAACAAATTAAATCATTTTTGTCAATTAATTGTCTTTTTCCTTTTTTATATGATATGGAAACGTTTAATTTAGTAAAACTATTCACTTTTCATAACAGTTTACATGAATTAAATACAGATAACATTTTAAAACGAAAATATAATTTTATTTTGTATTGGCTGTTTAGAGATTTCTGTGCCCACACTGCGCAAACTTCACGAAAAAAAAAACTGTTGGGCGCCCTTATAGGTTATTTATTTCAGAAATATTTGTAAAATTTGTTTATGTGTGTTTGGTTATTATCAAAAATGTTGACTCGTGGTGACTAGAAAAGTGATAAATAGAATGGACGCCACTGGAAATTCTTGGCGATGTGCAATTGTGAGTAAAAACCTGTTGTCATCTTAATGATTTGCTTAATGTAAAGTAAATAATTTGGCAGGCCTATAACATTTTCATCTTATGAAAATGATTTTTTCCTCGCAAAATGTGTTGAAAAACGTCGTATGATACGCGTGAGCTTTGATAATTACATCCTCGGCTTCCTTATCACGCTCACCTGCGGTTCGCGTGAACAATTTCGCCTCTGATGTAATTATCAACCTACCTCACTTGTACCACAATGTACTATTACCAGACATAATAATAATAATAATAAATATAAGGGGACAATCTTACACAAATCGAACTAGTCCCATAGTAAGCTCAGTAAGGCTTGTGTTATGGGTTGTTTAGGCCGATGAAATCATTTTTCATTACTTATTGAATACTGAACACTCTCGCTGAAACTGATGCAAGTCGGTTTTCAAATGCACGAGGGGCATCACTATGCCTCTGTTTACGGCTAGCGCAACACTAGCTGTCAAAATCAGTGGGAACAATATGGCCGTACCGCGTGCATCTAATTTTTCTACTCCCGCGCCGCTTTCCTTCTAAAACTTTCTGTTGGTGATAAGGGTGACTGCTGTGCCGTGTATTGTGCATGTTTTCCTGGATTTCCCGAGGCGCTGAAGTTCGGTGAGTTGCTTTTGGTTTTCTTTGAGTGTGAAACGTGCTTTCAAGGTAATACCTACCGCCGACGCTCGCAAGTCTCGCAACAAGATTTAGGGAAAGGACAATCGAACGTGTTTTGAAACCTATGAAAGTCCACTTAAAATCGAAGCCCCAACATGGGTACTAGACAACGATATATATAATAGATATAAATACTTAAATATATAGAAAATATCCATGACTCAGAAACAAATATTCATGCTCATCACACAAATTTTTGCCCTTACCGGGATTCGAACCCAGGACCTCTCAGACATAGTATCATACCTCTGTATAGGTACTTACATTTCGTACGATATCTGAATTTAGTTTGATTATTATGTCTCGTGTGGAAAGCCCGTGCCATAGTAATAAAATAAAATATAATGTGAGTAGAATTTGTAACCATGTTCAATGGGGCGCCACGTCTAGACCGTAGGTAAAAGGCGAGATTATTTCATAAAAATTGGTATTCTTGAGTTGAGAGTCGGCCAAATTACATCAAAGTAGGCCATACAAAAAGCAACTCTAGCGCTCAAGGTAGAAGATTCGAATTCCAATGACAGCTTTAAAAATGTCGGCCTTATTAAATAATTTCAACTATACATACTTCGTGAAATTCTAACTTTTTTGAGTAATAACCTCATACGCCCTCGCCCACCATCGCCCACGAAATAACCATTGCGTTTATTCCTAGGGGAACCGTTTTGAGAGTATTAAAAAGTAAATGTCTAGCATAATTACTAAATTCTAAGTACGAGTATATTTATACTAACAAATAACTATACTTCAAAGTATACTGAGGCTTGCTTTTAAACACCTGCCGTGTAGCTTTGGCTTTGCCCCTGCAACATTACCTAACTACAACGATGCTAAACACTTTGGACTCACTCTTCACTTTTAATATAGTAAGAACTACGGATGTGCAGACTACGGAATTTGCCAACTAGCAGACTAATCGGCGGTGAGGTCACCGACTATTCGCCAACAATAAATGTGGCCGGATAGTCGGCTTTCATGACTAGTCGGTGCATCCCTAATGATTATATCTGATGATAATAAAGAGTTCCTATTTCTATATACAAAGATGATTAGTTGTTTTACTTAAGTAAAATACTTGAATTTTAAACCTTGATAGACTCGTAAATATTGGTAGTTTACTTTTGTGTTTTATAGTAAGCCATAAAGTGCCGAATAATCGGTATCTTTTGCCGAATAGTCGCTGACTGTTCGCCGACCATAAATGTGGCCGAATAGTCGGCTAACCCGACCGATTTTTAGGACAAACCTCAAAACAAAAGCAGTCAGAATATGTCATATTGTTGTCAATTCGTGCGCTTTCGAGGTTTTACTCGACGGTTTACTATTAAAGAAAATTGAATACATCTTGGCTTGATAGTATATTAAATAAATAAATGTTTGGGGACAACAAAGATAAATCGACCTAGCCCCAAATTAAGCAAAGCTTGTATTAGGTATGTGTACTAGGCAATGATGTACCTACATACTTATAAAGATAAATAATTACTATGTATACATAGAAAACATCCATGAATCAAGAACAAACATTCGTGCTCATCACACAAATACGAGTAAATGCCCTTACCGGGATTCGAAATCGGGACCTTCGGCTTCGTAGGCAGGGTCACCACCAATTAGGCTACAGAGGTCGTCATATTGGACTTATTAAAAAATGCGAGCGAAGTTGAGGACAGCTAGTTGTAAATGTGGTAATATAAGGGACATTATAATTAATTTTAGGCACACTGAATCCGGGATCGGAGGATTTATAAATATGCATGAAGAAATTTGGTCAAGGTCCAGTCCTTCGTTAAAATCATTAATTTTCTATGCTAATTTGGGGCTAATAAAATTAATTAAGTATAGTAGACTTCTGGACTGGGTGCTGTGAAATAGTTACTTTGCAGAAGGCATGAACTCATCATGATGAATTTTATACTGAAAAGAGCTGTACCGACCGATGTTTTTTTTGAATGGGCAAAACATCAGAAGTGCGAGTGTTGTGAAAGTGTGGAAAGCAGTTGTTACTTGTAATTATGCAGCACGCAGCTGCCGGCGCCATACTTAAGACGCTGTCAGCACCAAACTGCCCTGCTCCCCTATTCAGTAACTTGTTTTCAGCTCACCTCAACGCTCACCCACAAATACAGGGTGGTTTTGGATAAACTGTACATAATAAAAGGGGTCAAATTTCAGACCATTTTATCGGTGAAACTACATTAAATTTTTTTTTTTAGTCGTTAGTTTTTTTTTACAATTTTTTAAACATTTTAGTTATGACTCTGGTAGTACATGCAATTGAGACGGTATAACTTTTGATTCAATGGTGAAAAAACGTATAAAAAAATGCAGAGTATTAACAATGAACAGAGCAATAATTATCAATAACAAATAATAACCAACCTAAAGAAAAAAATTGCAAAAAAAAATATTGTTGACGAAAAATGGCTACAAAAATTACGTATTTTAAACCAAAATCCCAATTTCCCAGAAAAAACGCAGATTTACTTACCGTTTTTTTTTATTAGTTTTAATCCTCACTTAATGTCGATTGTAAAACCGCTTTCAAATTGCCTTGGACTTGGAAAAATACCACGCAAATGGCTACGCAAATGTATACGTACCTAATTTTATTATCAACATTTAAATTAGCTAACTAGAGGTCATTAAAGATTTTTTTTTATCTAATTACTAATTATTCTCAGGTAGTTGAAATGTCGTCGGGTCTAAGATGAAGATAACAATGGGAAGAAAAATAATTATAAAAGTGCGTTTAAATTAAAAGTCATAAATTCAATTGACAAAAAAATCTTTTATTAAACTTATTCTACTGTTGCAAAGGACGTTCCCTGTATGGTATTAATTGCTCGAAATGACTTCCTCTTTCTTGAAGACACAATGTGGCCCGAACTTGTATCTGTTGTGTAGCCCGTCGAATCATTCCCGGATTATTTTTGATATCTTGTGCAGCATTCAAAATTCTGTCATACAACTCTGCTTCGGTATTGACTATTGTGCGATAGACCCGTTGTTTCATCTCACCCCAAAGAAAATAATCCAACGGCGTCATATCGGGCGATCTTGCAGGCCATCCAAAGGGGCCATCGCGGCCGATCCACCTATTGGGATATTGCTCATTTAAAAAATGTCGCACTCTTAATGCCCAATGTGCAGGGCATCCATCCATTTGGAGAAACAGGCGGCGTCTTACATCCAACATCACATCTTCCAAAAGCTCTGGGAGCTCGTCTCTCAGTAACAGTAAAAATCTGTCGGCGTTTAAAGTATTCGGTAAGAAGACTGGTCCAATCAATTTATCGTCGAGTACGGCTGCCCAAACGTTAATGGAGAATTGGTCTTGGAAATTCGATGGTCTTACAAGGTTAGGATTATCGAGGGCCCATGTGTGTAGATTCCTGAAATTTGTTATCCCCGTGTGAGTAAATCGTGCTTCGTCCATCCATAAAATTTTCCTAGTAAATTCCGGATCTCTTCTGATATTGTCAAGTATCCAAGTCTACATAACACACCTAGAACGGGCATCGCCTAGTTGCAAATTTTGTACCCGTTGATAATGAAATGGGTGCAGTCCTTCCTTTTTCAAAATTTTCCACGCAGAGTATTTTGAGATTCCGTGTCTCAATGCCAGGCGTCTTAGACTCGTGGTTGGGTCCGCGTACAAGTCTCTGAGAACTGCTTCTTCTATGGCAACATCAATTATGTTTCCTTGCTCTCGGCGATCTCGGGCACCGTATCCTAGGCCAATATTGCTCAACCGGCGATGAATTTCTTGAAAATGACGAGCAGCAGGTCTTGGGACATCATTAGGGTACTGTTCCAAATAGGCGATACACGCAGCTCTTGCAGATCCATGGCACAATCCATAATAATAGTGCATGTTGGCTATTTGTAAAGGCGAAAAATCTTGTAAACGTGGCATGGTGATTGAATTTGAACTGGAAATTCTACTGAGAAATTAAAGAAGTGGCGGGCAAAGACAAGCAATTGCGAGCGACTGAATAATTGACCTGATTGCTCAATGCCTTTATACCTGAGGGGTAGGGGTGAACTACCTAAGAACAAGAGGTCATTAACATTTTTTTTATCTAATTACAATCGGTAATTTTAAATCACAATGTTAAAATTGATAAATTATGGTTTCATTTACGTAGCCATTTGCGTGGTATTTTTCCAAGTCCAAGGCAATTTGAAAGCGGTTTTACAATCGACATTAAGTGAGGATTAAAACTAATAAAAAAAAACGGTAAGTAAATCTGCGTTTTTTCTGGGAAATTGGGATTTTGGTTTAAAATACGTAATTTTTGTAGCCATTTTTCGTCAACAATATTTTTTTTTGCAATTTTTTTCTTTAGGTTGGTTATTATTTGTTATTGATAATTATTGCTCTGTTCATTGTTAATACTCTGCATTTTTTTAAACGTTTTTTCACCATTGAATCAAAAGTTATACCGTCTCAATTGCATGTACTACCAGAGTCATAACTAAAATGTTTAAAAAATTGTAAAAAAAAAACTAACGACTAAAAAAAAAAATTTAATGTAGTTTCACCGATAAAATGGTCTGAAATTTGACCCCTTTTATTATGTACAGTTTATCCAAAACCACCCTGTATATCTTGACACCGCGATGCGTAGTAACTATTAAGCGTCGGTAGAGGTCTAGTTTCGTGACGGGTGACCGGCGGGGTGAGCCGTATTAGCGCTTAGCGAATAACAGCCCTGGAGGATTCGGGATACGGCGCACACTGTCTGTTTGTATCGGAGTAAACGAGAGCGAAATGTTACGGGGCGGCCAGGCCTTAGAAGATAACAATAAATAAATATTGAAATGAAAAAAGTGTGGATTATTTGTGAAATATGACTCGTTAGCGGTTTAGGTATGAATATGTTGACGTCGTGTTTTTAATAGCCCATACGTCAAAGAAATATATACATAGAACCGTTTAATGATGATTTTATAAGACCTTTGTAATTATTTTCTATCGAGCCGATTTCGTCCAATTATGTATCGAGTCCGTCCACGGTCTTTGAAATATGGTGAATATTAAATCTAATATATGTCTTTTTTGATGTGCTAGAACAGGTCGTTTTTCTAAAAAAAAATGCTTAAATAACATCAATTTCAACAAAATTAAGTCTTCTCATCTTCTCAGCCTCTTAACGTTGATCGATCTGTAATCGTAAGTTGGTGCAACCCGCTCTACGTGAGGTTTGGGTCAAGTAATATGACACAGACGTTATAATTTTACGTAATGCAGACCTCAGACCACTAACAAACACTAATAATAAAGTAATACTTCGGTCAGGTCACTATAATCGGATCACGCCGAAGACCTCTGCGATTTCAGAAATCACGTAACAACACTAACAACATTAGACATTGGGAAAACTATTTTGATATATGATATTGCGTTATTGTCTCATAAAGTATTCACATAGTCAGTCAGCCTTTTGTGGGTTAATTTGTTTATACCAAGGCAATATGTTTTATTATATAATAAAAAGGTTTAGTCTGTATATAATGGGTAATATCTCTGTTGTAATCAGATTTTAAGTTTCAGCAGTCAATATAGAATGGGGCAACAGGGTGGACATAGCCTATATCTTAATCAGCAATAAGAACGTTATTTTATCTTCAAAAAAGGAGCTTCAATGTCTGAGATGGTCGAAAAGATATGTGCCCTAGTAAAATATGGTCTGAAGGACCGATAAATTTGTTTTAAGTTTAAGTTTATTATTTAGTGTATACAACTTACTACAGAAAGAAAGACAAACGAAGAGGTTTTGACGATGGTAGGAGAGAGCCGATGCTTGCTAAAAACAATAAAAAATAGAAGAGGCAAAATGATCGGACATCTAATACGGCACGACAGCTTTTTTTTAAACATTTTGGAGGGCAAGATCGAAGGAAGGAGAGGAAGAGGAAGACGCAGACATACTTACACCAGCCTAATAAAAGAGAAAGTGGCTGTCGAGTCATATGAAGACGTGAAGAGGCTAGCAGAGGACAAAAATCAGTGGCGGTTACTCCGCCGACAAGATCCTAGCTCTTAAATAGATGATGATGATGACAACTTTGTTAATTAAGAGGCACTAATCGAGCGATATATTCGCAATTGCGAAAAAGCTCACAAAAAAAAGGAGGAGCTTCTCAATTCATCGGAATCTTATTTTTTTTAATATACATATTATACTCGAACAGGCCTTCCGTAAATGTGGTATTTAAATTGGAGGTGTTCATTTATGTGGCTTGGCGGAGTACGAGTACTAAATTGAATTCGGTTAAGTTAAATAGTAGCAATTTCGTTAAATTATAATTTAATACGGTATAATGTAACCTTGACCTTGACTTTGAAAAACGTACCTTATGAATGGATCTTATAATGTCAACTTACGTGTAAAACAAGTCTTTCTTAGAAGGAATTTGCCTACACTAAATGGGACGTTAAAGGAAATGACCACGCGGACTCATCAATCGTCAAAGCTACAAACTAAATGAATATACGATGAGCTCAGTTTAAGAGCGAGTATCCACCAGCACGGTTATGACAAGACGGCACGCGAGCTGGGTCGCGACTAGATAGAATATCCGTCTCTTTCTAATTAGAACACTTAGATAGAGACAGATAATGTAGAAATGTCAGTTCACTTGATGCACACATTGTGCCAAATATAAGATGAGAAAACAGTTCAGCAGCAGGTGAACTCACTCTAAGGCTCATTACTTTCTTTGTTGCTATGTTAATTTCCAATTTTTCCTATACATTTGTCTCGTTTTTCTTAAAAATTATCATTTAATAATCCAGTGTCGTAACACAGGTAGGAATATATACAGCATCCGGGAATTTACGGACTTAAGGTAAATATAGTTCCGATCCTTCGTCATAGCATATATCCATATTGGTACCTAGATTAACATAATTTAGAAAGACTATATACCTACTACGGCACACATAATATCGCTCTTAACATGTGTATGTACGAAAGAAATGGCACTATTCCCATTTCACCTTCTTCATTACTACTTAATTTAATTTTGTTTCCTCATTTCGTAAATGCTAAAAACGCAATAACACTCAAAATATTAAACAACGAATAACGCAAGCACTTACACATAAACCTATCGACTTCCTATTTTATATGTAAACTATAAACATAAACAACATTATGAGATCAAAAGCCCAACATAAAGACGGACTATATAAGGCGCGAACGGATACCAGCCGCGAGGTTATTCTGTTGTTAAAAACTCATTCGAGCATATAAATAGTATGTTTTATCGCTTACCACCAAATCACTTTTTCCAATTACTTTTAAGTTAATACTTTCTAGTCGAATATGAATTTTAATGAATAAAGCTTTCACACATTAACTATAATCAACATTGATAGCCCATGGTTCAGCTAATATCATAAATATAGGTACCTGTATAACCAAAGTACCAAAAATATCTGACACTTCTACGCCCTTGTCATTAATGTCATGTTCGCATATTTTTGTCACTTTGCCCGTATTAATCTTTGTATGTTGATTGCGTCTATATACCTAGTCCATAGCAATCATAAAAACTTTAAAGCAACTTTTTACAAGAGAAAGTCGACATTAAAATCTAAATTTAGACCTTTTTACATAGCCACACATTTTTTTGTGTTGTTTTTTAACATGTTTATCATTTGAACTTTGACGAATATTTGTACCACAAAAACCATTATTTATATCAATATTAATGTAAAAAAATATCATAAAAAGATCAATAACAATACCAATACACAATAGATCGCGATGCGCGTATGCAAGCGCGCGTCGTCAATGCAACTGGCGTGCGCCCGCGCTGCCTTCTTTCACTTCGATCGATTTCAGCGCCATATCTTATTTGGAACCCTGTTGATTCAAGGTTGAGTGTACAAGTATGCTCACTCGCAAATTTTATTATGTAATCATGGTTATAAATTTATAATTAGGGCAACTTCATCATTGATTGGGAAGATACAGTCAGGGCTATTATACAACGTACGAATCTGTACACACCTTTAAGACTTGACTATAAAGTCCTGTACAGAAATGTATGTCCTTATTTATGTATGTACAGTAATAACCCTGACTGTACATCAGAATCTGGCATTATTATCGGAGACAACGATTATTTCCAAAAATGCTATCAATCTTAGGTCAGATCGTGCACGATTTTTCGCTCCCGTATTTCCTGTAATGTAAGTATTGTAATTCTTTTCTAAATTGTGTAGATTTTTTTGTAATACTACTCTGCGATTATCTAGGGCAGACATCAAGCGTTCTATTCAAGCATTATCCTCCTCTCCCGAAAAACGCTTCGGTGTCATCAACGACTGCGGAAAATCAGGGGATACGTATCAGTAATAATTGGCAGGCAATATCTTATAGGAAAGGGATTGCCAAAGTAGAGGCAAGATGAGATCAGAGATCGGGTACATTATTCATAGCAGTTTCCGTTGCCTCAATGGCTGTAGCGAATTGAATTTTACATTTAGTGTGTGAACTTGCGAAGTTTTTTAACTTTTCTCGAAAGGATCGAAGACAATATTCTAACTAAAGCGATTTGCCCAAAAAAGACAGTTGCACACAGCCCCATCTCAGACACATGGGACAATGTACAAATTTTGACATATACATACCTAATACTCATACACATGAACTGTGTTAATTTATTTTGAGTAGGATATTATTAGATATAATAAATTCAACTCGGATTTTGGGTGGTTTTCGCTTGTGCTGGACATAGCGTGGAACGTAGATACACTGCAATTACCTTGGTATACTGTATCTCTTCTGTTAATATACTCTTACATAAGTTAATATCGTAATTAGTTATCGTTTTCGCTTATCGGATCCTCTAACAATCAGCGTCGTTGCACTCTTACTGTGCTGAGTGTACTTTTTTTAAGCAACACTAGATTCCTTTTCTAAGCCTTACGTGATGTTTATTCTTATTGTTGTTCCAAAATAAACTTGGGTATTCTATTCTATTGTATTCTAAATGCAACTTTGTGTTAACACGTATTTTACTTACTTTATACGTATCATCCACATAATACTTGTCAAATATGTAGGTTTTTAGGTATATGTTAATTTGAACAAGTAAGACTGTCCGACATCTCAAGTCGGCCTGAAAACGAATTAAACATGTATCTCTGCTTACTTTGTACCTATGTTAATCATTAATCATATCCGGAAGTAATTTTATTGATTGTCCGTTAACATGTCACGCGTAATCCGCTATTTTCTGCCTCGGAATAGAGCATGTGGTACTTATGATAACGGAAATAATTTCCTCAAGAGATGATAGGGTAAAGTTTGTATGGGCGCGCGCTTAAAGAGTTCTTCGCGAACGAAGTTCCTGGCAAAAGCTAGTAATATCAACCGTCCAACACTAAAATATATTGACTTAGTACTCGATTTGAAGAAGCCTCTTCTCTTTATTGGTAGGCGGTACTTACGCACTATAAGTAAGTATATTTGTATGTATATGTATGTATGCATTGGTAACTTTAAATACAATGAAGATAATAAAAAGTACAGTAGGTGTTGTAACCGCAGAAAAAAGTATATTAGACAATAGCGTTTTTGTCGTCCTTCAATAACACACATCATTTGGTTTTTTAATAGCACCGCCAATCAATAACATGTTTGTTCGGCGTTGCCAGAACAACGAAAGATAATTAAAACTGAATTCAAAGCGAATACATTACTTACTTTTTGATACATGCTTAATACTGTAGACTGTGTACTTTTTTTAACAGTTATCAATTACTTAATGAAAGGGTTTCAATGAGACCAAATACGAAGGGTTAATCTCGTGTAGTTGAGGAGTTGTTATTCCTTCAGGCTCCATTATAAGACCAATTTTTTGTACCATAATATTGCATTGCACGAATGTATAAAAATGACTTGGCAAACTTGACAAAAAGATCTGACCTAAGCGAACTAACACACTACAAATTACATAAAAGCGTGTGTATAAATAATACAAACAAACGGGATACCTACTTATTGCAGGGGCCGCACATAGGTCGATTGGCAAGATTTAGCTGGCCACAAGTCAAATTTACAAAAGTCACAATTAGCTACCAAATCTTATCTTAATTAGCAGATGGATACCCCAGTGATAAGAATTTACCCCCACCGCCAATATTAAATTGACCACGTGCAAATACAACTAGTTGAAACTTGACCGTCGCACTAGTTGCTCGTTTTTGTTCTCAGCGCTCTCAGTTGAAGGAGTAAAAGAAATTCAATCTGTGTGTGTTTATTATATTTCAACGATTGTGATGGATTCAAATAATTCAGGTATGTGACATTGTATTATCGTATAATTTAACTATATTCATTTTATGTTATAGTATTTGTAGCATTTTATAAAATTATGTAAGAGTCTATAATTTTATACCTGTTTTATTTTGTTTGAATGCTATTTAGTTATGTAATCCTGCCGAATCATGCCATATTTCTTATAGTCTTACAAACTCTAGACCTTTAGCTAGCTGTTGTCATATATTTTGGTTGCAGAACGTTGCGGTTGACTGGTTTAGAGATTTTTGAAATATGACCTCCTTATCAGTGTAAAATCACTTTATATTATTTTATTGATAAATATATATTTTTTTTCATTTTAGGTACTTCTGGCGTTCAAATAGTAACTCGACGTTATCTTTACGACCTGATGCAAGTGCAAAATTTACCAACTATTAATGATAAATTGAATTTTCTCGAAGACTATCTTGTGGACTCGTATGGTGACACATCTGACAATATAAAGAGTTTAAAGGAAAGATTCTCAAAATTTAAGCACTGTTTTAAAGAAAGGTGGTCCAACTCTCACAGAAAAGAAGAGACTTTCCTTAAAAAGTATGAAGAATGGTTAAGTGGAACGTTTGAACTTGCGACAAAAGCTGAAAATCGCCCAGGCCGGCCTTCTAAATCATTCGAAGACAGTTCCGAGAGGTCCAAAAGAAGGAAAACTGAAGAACTGCGTACTTCATTCAGTGAGGATGTAATAGTTCACGCAGCAAATACAGCACTACAGGCGATCGACTTTTATTAAGTTCAGACCCACTACTTAGCAGCATGAAACAGCGAAGAAAAAACATGAAAACGAGTTCATTTTGTAAGGAAACAGTGAATATGCTTGTGTCTGCTGAACCACATACAGATACAGACGCAGACGAAAATGAAGATGAAGACTAATTTCTTTGTTGTTTTATTGTTTGTTAGGTTATGTTTTGCTATGTTTAAAAATAATAATTTATTAGAGCTCTTTTAAATATGATTTTGTGTGATTTTTATAAATAAAGCACTATTTCCTCTTATATTGATTGTTATTTTCAATTTTAGCTAGTAAATTTAATTTATAGGTTGGACTAGTAATATTATAACAGAAATAAAGTTAGAACTAAAAACTACATACATATTTACAAATTGCCTACGATATATTCCCCTAGGTCGGCGCTCTGCGGTAGGGTGCCCATAAGGCTGGCTACGTTTCCTCGCTGAATGGCGATGCCAATTCTTTGACCGAGGAACAAGCCAGCCCTATGGTCAGCCGTGTGCTCGAAGAGCCGTTTTTTTAGTTCCTGGTATAATTTCTGGGCGTCTGGGCCCCACGGCCCAAGCGTCTCAACTCCGAAAGCCGCAAACACATGGTTGCCGTTGAGGCCCGTGTATTTGCGGCGTTTGGCAGCCTCTGCCGAAGCTGCCGCTGCGCCCGCCCTCTGTGAAGTGGTGGGTAGGTGGGACGGAGCCAATGTGTCGACGCAGGTGGCGTCCCAGACTAGGGGTCGTCCCACTTGCCACGGAACGAGCGTCATACCGTCGGGCCTCTTGCCATCGTCGCGTGCGAGGCCAGGTGGCTCTAGGACGGCTGGAACGTTTATGCTGGCAAGGGCCCGACGGATTATGTCGTTCAAGCAGGTGTGGCGGGCGAAGCGGCCTGCGCTTTTTTGGCAGGAAAGGCCGTGGTGGCCCAGACGGTCTACTTCCACGCCGCAGGGGCAGCGATGGGGGACCACTATGTTGGAGCCCAGGCGGAGGCCGACAGCTAATCTCAGGGAGTTGTTGTCCAGTAGTGTCGCGCAATGGGCCGAAGGGAAGGCGTGGAGCCAGAATCCGGACTCTTTTTCTGAAGATGCCAGGAGCCGGGCCTTTTCGGAGGCTGACGAAGCGGAGTCCAGTAGCCAGTCGTGGACCTGGCGGCAGAGTGGTTCATCCCAGATTCTCTGGACAACTTTGCTGATTGGCAGCTCTTTACCGGGACAGGCCGTTTTCCATGCGTTCTCTGCCTCGGTCAAGCACGATACCTCAATATCACGGAGTGATGGAGCGAGGATTTTTCCAATGAGGGATATCGTACTGTGGACCGAGGAGAGGAAGGCTGGAAGAACGACGCTCGAAATTTGCCGGATACCCAGGCCGCCGTATCTGATTGGGAGGGTGGCATGTAGGAATTGCCTGTCGTTCAGTTGGATGTTTAGTGTTTTTTCGATTTGGGAGTGTAGGATGGAATCAATTTTTTCACAAGATACGGGAAATTTCCATAATGGACTGCAGCGCATCAGATAGGTGAATTTGGGGGCAAAAAGACACATATTCATATATAAAGCACAATAACTAAATCGTATAATTACATAAATAGACATACAAATACAATGAAAAATAAATTTTGGCCAGCTAAATTCCCAAAATCGACCTATGTGGGCCGTTTTAATTGCTCTTTTGCTTAGTTACAGGTAATTGTCCTCTTGGCTCTATGGTTGACTGGTAGATAGGCTTGTGTAGTACATGTACTAAGAACTAAAAAGATCTAATTCCCGACACTGTACTAGACCGAACTATTCCGCAACGGTTCTGCTCTTTAGTAAGTTTAGTTCACCCGGAGCTAGAACCAGGGAGAGAGAAGAGCGAGCAGTGACACTGACAGCAAAACGATGTGATCCGAATGAATAACCGAGCGACCGAACGTATCCGAATGGCTCTCGGCGTGCACGAGCGACAAGGAATGAAAACTGTATGAACAGAATTGGTGTACTAGTGAACTAAAAGACCTAAAAGACCGAACTCGTACATTTGAGCGATTGTACTAGTTTGGAGCGATCCGCTCAGGCGCTCAGTGACCGAGCGCGCACGAGCCTACTGGTAGAGAATGCCTTGAGGCATTCAGTCCGCCTTTTGTATATATCAATACTACTAATTAAGTTTAGTACTACACTGAAATATACTTTTTGTAACCCCCGACGAAAAAAGAGGGGTGTTATAATTATAAGATTAACGTGTCTGTCTGTGTATCTTTATGTGGTATCGTAGCTCCCAAACGGATGGACCGATTAGAATGCGGCTTTTTTTGTGACATAGATCATTTTATCCCGAGTGTTCTTAGTCATGTTTTATCAAAATCTGTTAAGCCGTTTTTAGGATATTGGACTTTGAAAAGAAAATTTTGGGTGATTTTCAACTTTTCGAAGTTGTAGTTATTATTTAATAAACTCAACTAAGAAATGTAAAGAGAAAAATTTAAGATACTATCGCACAGCTCATCACTGTCAAAACTAAACGTTTTATGTTCAAACTGCCTCACTTTTTAATGAATAACGTCGCTAGTTCTTTTTAGTTTTTGCACTGTATGCTTCAATATTCAACGTCGGTATGTGAAGTTAATGACAGGACAATCACACATCACTAATTGATCATATCTGCACCACGCGACATACTCGGAATAATCCATATCTGTAAGCAGCATTGATTAAAATGCTTCTTGAGACAGTTCTACTGCATACCTATCAAAAGCGACGAGTAAAAGTATGGGATCATTATTGCTGAATGCAGCAAGCATGAACATGCAATAGCAAACCGATTAGCAACGATTATGATGATGTCGTTAAACATTTTCGCATGCTATTAATAACTCAATCGAATCCGCGTATCTTAAACGATAAAATCGGTTAAGCGAATTGACACCGCTCAAAAGCTTTATCGCTTTATTCATCAGACAAAAGCAAGCCGACTTTGCGACGATCATGACCAAATACGAAGATCTTACGATGTGGAAACGAGGTCAGCAGCAACTGAGCTCCTTGCGCGAACACAATGCAACCGATTAATACTGGCTGCACAAAATTGTCGAACTTGACCGCACTTATCGATAACTCCGACCAAATGTGAAAGGTAACGAACTGATGTGACGCTCACAGATCTTTATAACTTTTCCGTTGGAGGGCATAATGCAATGCAGTTGCACCTCGCTGTCCAAAAACGTATTCAAGTACCCGAAATAAGAAACACGGAGATGGCGATTTGAGGATCCTTTCAGGGTTGCCAGAGTTACCTTTCGCAGTTGGGAGGTCTTAAATTAAAAATAAACACCTAAAGGTCTGCTTAAGGAAAATATTTTTGTTTAATACAATATGTACTCAATATGTTTACTGAAGGTTTCAGAATCAAGGTGGGCAGCATAATATGCTAATGTTGACAATGGACATAATAATACCCTGTTGACGAGGACGAACATCTACTCGTATAGCTTTTTTGCAGTTATATAGGGGTCAAGAGCGTCTATTAATGCGCCGTAGGTTCATGGTCTTCTCTCCCTCTCACTGAGCATAAGCGTGAGCGAGATGGAAGTGCGTACTAGGAAGCGCGGAAATCACGTTTTTTTTTTTCATTTTAATTTTTTGGCCGTTTAAATAAATAAAAAAGGAAACACTGATTTCTCTCAAACACGATATTGCCGATTTTTAGAAGCCATTTTAATATTTTTAGCTTTTGTGCATAATTTGTAACGAATATTTTAAGTGTATTTTAGACCATTTTAGACCTATGTTCGAGATTTTTTTCTATCGAGCGAAAATTGCTTAATCAAGTTTCTAAACACTGATCTCCCTGCAGAAAAGCCTCAAGATTACTATTCGTTTTTTTTTTATACCATATTATTATAAACAGACGCATTATATTGTTTCAAAAACTCTGTTCGCTTAACTTCGCTGCAATGAACCTACGGCGCCTTAAAATGTTTAGCCACATTACCGTATTAAAACGGCGGATGTCGTAGGAATAATATGATATAAAACATAATTCATTCACATGATGCCAATTATTGGCAAGTTTGGCACATTATAGTAATACCTACACCTGACACCTGTCATTTAGCTGGCATCCCCGTATAAATAATAGCTATAAAACGTTAAATAACTTATCATCAGTGTCACAGTCGTATTGTAACGAAAAAAAGTTGGATGATAATGCTTTGTCAGCGATATTCATATAGCCAACGCATCTATCCACATATCAAAGTCTTAGAAATAATGAGCTTGATAAGGAGGCACGTTTGAAATTCAATTGTTATCATGTACCGATCTAATCAGAAGTATTTCAATCAGATCGACGTTTCTCGTGACCGCGAAGTTTTAACACACATGACTCAAGACAGTTTTAATTTATTCATTTGTTTCACAGTATTTCCAGACGCACGACTATCAACACATGCTGACACCAAGCGTCTGAGGTTGTTTGTTTGTATGTATGAAGCCAGGGACTTTATACCTGGTAATACTAATCTGATTTCAAAAAATCTTTCATCAGTACAAATTATAAAGTATGGACCTCCAAGAGTATCTTATCGGTTATAAGTAGTACTTACATCCTACCTCCATGATACATCTCTAGATAATAACGACAAACCACCCGGAACATGCACTAAGTGATTAATTCGTCACTATTTGCTCGAAATTGGAGCGGTTTCCGCACATGTCCGAAGCGTTACTGTCCGTATCAATCACAATCGATCAGCCGTCGTGAATAACTGTCATGTTCGATGAAGGATGTGCAGTGTTATGGTAAAAGGTTTTAAAAGCGCTGGAAATATCAAAGTGTAATGGACTGACAAACGTTGCATCTTAAATTTTGTCATACGATTAGCGATTACACATCACCCGAGTTTTAAGGTAGTGCCCTTAATGAGGCCGGGGGCCGTTTCGGCACCTAATCCCAAGATTTGGTGAAGGGACTAGATTTACGAAAGCGACTGCTTCCGGACCTTCCAACCCAGAGGGAAACGAGACCAAATTGGGATTAGACCCGTTTCCTCACGATCTTTTCCTCCACCGAGAAGCCACTGCTAAATATGAAATGATATGTAGTACACTTTTTTTTTAATAACCTAGTGGTACGAGCCGGGGTTCGAACCCGCGACCTTCAGGCCCCTATTTCACAAACTTGACGATTGTCACCTGACACTTACAATTCGCCATACATTGCTTGTTCTAGAAGTTAAGGTGGTTGCTAGGTTACTTGTGGAACCAGCAATGTACGGAGAATTGTCGTTGTCAGGTGACAATTATCAAGTTGGTGAAATTGGGGGCATATTGACAGTCACGTGCCTTATCCCGCTCGGCTACAGTGGCTTTTATATCTACACTAATATTATAAAGAGGAAAGATTTGCTTGTTTGTTTGTATTGAATAGGTTCCGAAACTACTGGACCATTTGAAAAATTCTTATACCATTAGAAGCCGACATTATCCCTGATGAACATAGGCTACTTTTTACCGCGGGAAAATGCTTCTTTCCTGCGAGAAAACGGAAATCTAACCGTGCGAAGCCGGGCCGGGCAGCTATACGAGCTAATAGTATTAAAGATGAGAAGTCTATAAGATGTAGCTTTGCAAGTTTGTGTGTAATAGAAAATCTCTTTTACCGCTGATCCTGAATTCTGTAATCTGCGTGTAGAATGGACATTCTGGATGGTTAAGCTATAATTTATCCCGCGGGATTGTCTGTGTTTTTTGCAATACGCTGGCGAAGGCGCGTGGGCAACTAGTATTATACTACGGAAAATTACACATCAAATTTACCAGGCAAACATGCGCGCCGTAGACACTAGACACTAGTGGGTTTAAGTTATTATTACACTAATAATTGTTCAATCTCATGGTAGTGAATAAATTCGTTTGTGCATAAGGATAGTGAGAGGAATTTAAGAACTGCTGAAGTAGATATGTAGTAAATACAATTTGACATGAGCACAATACGGTATTTGCCTGTCAGTAGTCGCTACGTCCATGGTAGTCGCAGACAAAAAATTAACTTTTTAAGAAACGTCAAAAACACTGTTAGCATGAAGTTTGTAGGGAAATAGACTAACCTCTCGGTTCCCAGCGTCATCAATTCATCATAATTATGATGTCACATGTAGTACTAATCTAGACCTACTGGCGTCATCAATTAAATTCGCATTAGTAGTGAGGTCTAGACCTGTCCAGCTTCCGATAGGCTGACCACACAGAATTCTAGACTTTCAAAAATAAGTTCTAACTTGATATTTCGGAGTATTTTCCGAATAGGTAATGTTGAAACTATTTTTTTTTGCAGGCCAGAACTACGTCAAGAGTGAACGCTATACGCTAGTCAAAAATTTGGCTTCAGCATCAGTAACTTTCGATAACCAAGCCTCGACAGAAAGGAAGATGAGAGCTCTCCTTTGTTTTTTATCAATGTGTGACCCTAGTTGTCAAATGTATTTGTTTAATAATTATACGCTGGCAATCAGGGATTTGCCACACTGGATGCGTTCTGCGGTCAGGTCAAATTGAAAACCGTCATACATAATGCGGGCCTGACCTGACCTTAGACCGCAAAACGCATCCAGTGTGGCAAATCCCTCAAGGAACCAATCTGCCTCATGATAGCAGACACCGTAGCTTTGGGGACTCGAGAAGTACGACGCTTTATCGATTTAACCCGACGAATGCCCGCCTAAGTCAAAATTCTATTCAAAATTTAACTCTATAAGTATAATCAGTAGGTACACAAGTCCAAAATTGCTGTAGACTAACGTTAGTCTACAGGACACTTGACGGGCTTAAGATAGCTAGAGGTAAAAGCAGGTTCGGGTATACACAGCGCATCCTAGGGAGCTCTGGCGACCTTTCCACTGGGATGTCTGGGATCACAACATCACATAGCTTCAGAGCGTAGGTACTGTTTAATTTTATCTTCGATTGACCCGGTTAAGGGTTACATGTAAATGCACCCTTGTTCATAAAATCAAACAATCCCAGAGGCATAAATCCTTTCCAACGACAAAATTCTCGTAACGCGAATCCATGTAAGCCTTGCCACCGTAAGTGGAATAAAATTGAAGTGTCTTTGTTTTACATACAATATCACGACATCGCCTTATCTGTGGAAGTCTTGACCCGAATACATCCGACTTGGAACAGATCTAGACTGATACCAGTGTTGATCTAATTGAACAGTACAACACAGTTGGTTTGAAGGATGTATCTGTCTAGCCTTCTGGGGCGGCCATAAGGTCGTTTAAGGCCGAAACGCACTGAGAGCGGTGGCGGAGCGGCGCGGTGCGGCGCGGAGGCTGTACCGGTTGTAATGTTTGAGCTAATACGAAAGGGTCCGCACAGAATACCGCGCCGCTCTGTGCGGATCCTTTCATATTAGCTCGAACATTTCAACGCCACCGCTGTCAGTGCGTTTCGGCCTTTAGAGCGTCAAAGATATCCTTAGGCAAGGAGATAACTCGGGTTGCTTTTTATTCTGACGATTCTGACCAGTGAGTTTTGTCAAAAAAATGTGACAAATTTAAGAAAAAACTAAATTTTTTAACACGAAATGCATACTGCATAGCGGCGTAATAGGTGGGTACGTGAACCTATAATACTCAGGATGGCGCGCTATGGTAATAATAATAAACGAGAACTGGCGCAGACTTAAAGTAATGGCAAACGAGAACTGGCGCAGACTTAAAGTAATGAGCGCCGAGGACCGCAGGGCGGTATGGAGGAGCAAGGAGCTACACGGGCGGTTCTACAAGGCCCTCACAGTGCCCGATGTCGATCTGCTCGCGTCGGTGAACTGGCTACGTTTCGGGGATCTCTTCGGGGAAACCGAGGGTTTTGTCTGTGCAATTGCGGACGAAGTTATCATGACGAACAACTACCGGAGGTATATCCTGAAGGACGGTACGGTCGACATTTGTCGGGCATGCCGCCGTCCCGGGGAGTCACTCAGGCATATCATCTCCGGTTGTGGTCATCTTGCTAACGGCGAGTACTTGCACAGACATAACCTTGTAGCCAGAATTATTCACCAGCAACTTGCTCTGCTATACGGTCTTGTGGTCTCCGAAGTGCCTTACTATAAGTACACACCTGCGCCAGTTCTCGAAAATGGTCGTGCCACGCTCTATTGGGATCGATCTGTCATCACGGACAGAACTATTCTTGCCAATAGGCCTGATATCGTGCTGATAGATCGATCAAAACGCCAGGCAGTGCTCGTCGACATCACCATCCCCCATGACGAGAACCTCGTGAAGGCCGAAAAGGACAAAGCCAGCAAGTACCTAGACCTGGCTCACGAGGTAACCGCCATGTGGGATGTTGATTCGACGAACATCGTCCCGATAGTCGTTTCGGCGAACGGTTTGATAGCGAAGAGTCTCGACCGTCACCTCAAGAGACTCTCGCTAGATGGCTGGATCAAGGGTCAGATACAGAAGGCGGTACTCTTGGACACTGCGCGAATAGTCAGGAGGTTCCTGTCTCTGTCGCCCTGACCACCGGCAGCTTAGGCCCCGCCTCGCTGCCGGCGGTACCCTAGGTTAGGTTTTTATAATGGTTTTATGTTTTATATGTATACTTTTATATTTTACTTTTTATATCATTATTGTAAAAACCTAACTTAAGATAAATATTAAATAAAGAGATAATAATAACATGTGTGAGCGAGCTGGTACCATACAAATCTCGATAAGTGTGACAGAAAGGGAAATATCATTCATTATCCTTGTCATAGTTCCACTTTTTTTATTTTCCACAACTGATTTAGTACGAAGTTGTGGGGCATAAACCATTACCCGTCCAAATTAAGTAAAGTTCTTAATTTAGCTACATACATGACCTGCATATGCTTATCCAAGTCCAATATATACACAATCGTATAAAAAATTAATCGTTCCAGTGGTTCCGGATATTACCCATTATATACAAACGTACAAAGCTGCAATATCACAGACTTTCCATCTTTTAAATATTAGTATAGAAGTATAGATGAATAAACTACTAACAAACTTTCCTATCCACGACTTTTTATTGCAATAGCTTCCTGCTGCGTATCAAACATTTTTATGAAACCTGATACCACTTTATTGGCAATAATAATTGGCCAATAAAGTGATATTTATTTTCTGTCATGAGGCACGTAATATGAGAATTAATGATCTCAAATTAACTCTTTATTTAAGACTAGCTGTCCTATCCTCGCGGCTTCGTCCGCGTGATACAAAGAACGCAAATAGAGCCACGGCATAAAATACTGCCTATCTCCATCCAGAAATTCCAACCTTTTATCGAATTTTGATTAAGTGATTTCGAAGATTACCCATACACAAAGCAAGAATCTGACAAACTTTTCCTCTTTACAATATTATTTATTTAATTCAGGCAACAAAGGCCCATATTACCAATACATTAAAGACTAACATTACATATTAATATACTCATTAAAAACTACAAAATTTCATTAAAAGCTTCCGCTCGCGACGTCGTCAGCATGAACCCGGGAAAAAACTATCCTATATTTTAATCCAGGCTATAAACTGTCTTGGAGCCGTTTAAGCGTGATTGAGTAACAAACATCCAAACGTGTAAACATCCAAACTTTCGCATTTATAATATTAGTAGGATTAAAAGTACATATATGTCATATGTCACAGTGGCTCAAGGATCACAAGATCAACTTAGCGAAAATTACCCTGGCATTATCCTATTTGCATCCAGACCCCGTAGCATGGACGGCCTTATCAGTATCACACGATAGAGCATCCGTCACTGGCTGTCACCGTTCAATAGAACGAGACGGACGCTCTATCTTGTCACTTATCGCGTGATAAGGCCGACAATGATACGGGGTCTGATCGAGTCCAGTATTTGTATTTGTTTGCTACCTTATTTAGACAGACATTTATTATTTAGACATGTCGCCGGTCTACAGGCATGACCGCTTCTTGCCATAAAATACTTACTCAAATCAAATCAATTATTTAGTCTGCAAATAGGCCACAAGGGCAATTTTACATGTCAAACGGTAATTTACAGTAAAATAATAATAATCTCACAATAACAATAGGTACGCTGGTTCAGTAACCCGAAGTGCATCTTGGCCTTCGAGACTAAGACACGCCACTGTGCTCTGTCCTGGGTAGCTTGTCCCCAATATGGCAACAGTCGATCATGATAGGGGACTCACCAATCATGAACGACTGTTGCCATAAAATAAATATTTGTTAACTATGGGTGTTTCACTTGGCATTGGCAACAGATACTGATATTGATCTGTGTCCAAATTGCATTTATTTTATTTTATTGAACAGACATAGATAGAAGAAAAAAATACATTATTTTTATACTAATTACATGCATCTAAGCTAAAGCCCTCTCTTCCTTCAACTTTATATCCCTTGCCTGGGTATATTCTGATTCGTAATGACAGGATTGGCCCTAGCGATGGCGGTTCGGGAACTGTGCGGGGCGGCGGTGTTGCCATATATATAAAAAGTAATTTCGCTTATCAAGTAGTTGCTCAGTCGCCATCAGTCTACTCGAACTCTTCCGAGTATCTTTTCTTAGACGTGACTTTACATCACTCCAAAGTTCTTCTTGGCGTTTTTTATAGCCCTTCATCTCAAATTAATTATTTTGATTCCCTCGAAAATGTTTTAGTCAATATTAGCCCTCAGTTTGATCACAGCATTATTATGGGTGACTTTAACACCTGTCTCCTTAAAAATGACCATCGCTCCGCTAAGCTCCGTTCTCTTGCAACTTCTATAAATCTAAGCGTGTTGCCACTTGATGCTACGCATTTTCCTCATAACGGCCCTCCTTCTCTTTTAGATCTCATTCTTACTACTTCTCCAAATCTGGTATCCCTCCACGGGCAATTCAATGCTGCAGGTTTCTCCAATCATGATTTAATTTACGCCTCTTTTAACATTCGTCCCCCGAAGAAGAGACAGAAGATAATCATGCGTAGAAATCTCCGCGATGTAAATCTGGAAGCGCTCTGGGATGATGTTTCACATGCTGATTGGAGCAGTGTAGGTCGTCATGACGATGTTAACATGAAAGTAGGGGCTTTCAATGCCATATTGCTTGCGATTTTTGATAAGCATGCTCCTTTGAAACCAACGCGAGTTAAACACTTTCCTGCACCGTGGCTCACGCCGGAGATCAAACAGTACATGGCCAAGCGCGATCGAGCTCGTATTAAGTTCCGGCTGGTTCCTTCGGACGAAAATCGCCAGAGGTATATTTCCATACGTAACTGCTGCAACAAAGTCTGTAGGGAAGCAAAACGCCTCCATATCCACAAATCAATAGAGGAGTGTCCCCCTTCTAAGTTGTGGAAATTTTTAAAGTCTCTTGGGGTCGGCAAAACTCAGCAATGTTCTTCCAATACTCTTGACATTGACGCTATTAACAAACATTTCAGCACGTCGCCGGTTACTCTTGACCCATCCATTAAGCAATCCACTCTTTCACTTCTTGCCAATATTACACACCCCGACCTATCTCCCTTTGAATTTGGTTTGATTTCACCGCAGGAGACGCTTGCCCTTCTCAAATCTATTAAGACGAAGGCAATCGGTGACGATGGCCTCAGTGTGGATATGCTTATGCTCGTGGCGGATTTTATTGTTCCTACCCTTTCGGATATTATAAATTTCTCCTTGTCCACTGGAACCTTTCCGGCATCGTGGAAGTATGCTCACGTAATTCCTCTCCCCAAAATCCCTAATGCTGTATCTTTCACTCAATACCGCCCTATTTCTATTCTCCCAGTTTTGTCAAAGATCATTGAACATTATGTTAATCGTCGTCTCCTTTCTCATCTTAACAGAAATTCTTTGTTTAATCCTTTCCAATCCGGATTCCGCCCCGGGCATAGCACGGTCACCGCTTTAGTTAACGTCACCGATGACATTCGTCTCAATATCGAGTCCAAAAAGCTCACTGTCCTTGTTCTTCTTGATTTTAGCAGTGCTTTTAATACGGTAGATTTTGATATTCTGCTAGGTATTCTCCGCTCTCTTAACATTTATGAAACTCCCTTATCCTGGTTTCGCAGCTACCTCTTTGGCAGGCGCCAGCGCGTTACGTTCGATGACAAGATGTCCGAGTGGTGCGAACTCTCCGCTGGCGTTCCACAGGGCGGGGTGCTTTCTCCATTATTGTTCTCTGTTTTTATAAATAGTATCACCGAATCCCTAACTACATCATATCACCTTTACGCAGATGACCTACAGATTTATGCAGCGGCTACTGTGGATGATGTCTCCGCATTAATTTCGGAAGTCAATCGAAACCTAGAATCTATACGCTGCTGGGCGTGTAAGTATGGTTTACAAATTAATGCGAAGAAATCGCAAGCGATTGTTATTGGTAGTCCTTACTATGTAGATAAGCTCTCAAAGGTGGTGGTGCCTGACATTATTTTTGATGGAATTTCTATTCCTCTTTCCTCTACTGTCAGGAATTTGGGTATCACCATGGACCAGACGCTTTCTTGGTCACCCCATATAGCTGAGGTGAGTCAGAGGATCTTTAGATCCCTTCACTCCCTAAGACGTCTCCAGAATTTCCTTCCTCTTCGTACCAAGTTGACCCTTACTCAATCTCTTTTGCTTCCTCTTCTGGACTATGGCGATATTGCGTTTCTGGACCTCAACGAGGAGCTACTTGATAAGCTGGAGCGTCTACAAAATGTATGTATCAGATATGTATTTGGTCTACGCAAGTATGATCATATCTCTGAATTCCGCTCTAAGCTTCGATGGTTACCGATTCGCCGGCGCAGGGATGTGCATATCCTGTCATTACTTTTCAATACACTGTTCAGCCCTACTTCCCCTCCTTACCTTTCTGAGCGGTTTAGTTATATGGCAGACGGCAGTGGCCACCGCTTGCGGTCGAGTACTAACCTTACTCTTGCTGTACCGTCTAGAAAGACGCGAACATACTCCAGATCTTTTACTGCGCGCGCTGTTAAATTGTGGAATGAGTTGCCTTTGTCGCTGAGACAGTCGCAGTCTGTTGCGTCACTTAAGATGAATTTGAAGAAGTTGTGGCTTTCCAATGACTTGTGAATTGGTTGAATATAGTATTTATTTATTTATTGTATATTTGCGATATATATGTAACATATGTTAGTGTGTATTATATTTTATATTGTATATTTATATATGTATTGGCATGTTTTTATTTGTCTAGAATTAATACTAATTAGGATTTGCTTTATTTTCTCTGTTTTTGTACACGGTATAAGTTTGCCTATCTCGTTCTACCTACCTTCCTCTCAATTGCTCAAAGGTTAGCTGGAAGAGATCCCTTATAGGGATAAGTTCGCCTTTGTACTTTGATCTATTGTGTGACATGTATATTCCTTAACCTGTTATTGTGTACAATAAAGTGCTTACATACATACATACTAAGTCCTAAATAGTTCTCAATAGGACTTACATTTCTTTTGAATGTACTACAAAAATACGATTTAAGAATTTAGTATTATTATTATTAAATGTACATCGCATACAAATAAATAGCTAAGTAACACAAATAGAAAATGAAGCAAAAACTCAGGTCACGTAAATGGAGCCTACTTATGAATTCAACCGGGGCGCATACAATATTAGTAATGTATGTATGAAGCCCAGGTTAAGTGAGTTTCACCTTCCGTCTATTTTATTAATAATTAGGTTAATGTTTTCTGTGAAATGGCCAAAATATGGCTGTCATGGTCGTTATTAACTTTAAAGAATGCTCTCATAGACACATCAAACTAAAAATGATGACGTGTGCGTCTATAGGGGTCGGTTGCACCATACCATCTGTAATCTTAAGCGGCAATCGTAAAAATGATGACGTGTGCGTCTATAGGGGTCGGTTGCACCATACCATCTGTAATCTTAAGCGGCAATCGTAAAAATGATGACGTGTGCGTCTATAGGGGTCGGTTGCACCATACCATCTGTAATCTTAAGCGGCAATCGTAAAAATGATGACGTGTGCGTCTATAGGGGTCGGTTGCACCATACTATCTGTAATCTTAAGCGGCAATCGTAAAAATGATGACGTGTGCGTCTATAGGGGTCGGTTGCACCATACCATCTGTAATCTTAAGCGGCAATCGTAAAAATCTGAACGTACGGAAAGTTTGACAAGATTCTATGGACTGACAGCTGCCGCCGCCATATTCAACTAGTATGTGATCGTAAGTTGGTGCAACTGGCCCTAAAAGTCAAAGGCAATATCTCTTACCGATTCACCGCCAGAGTCGATCCCGTTTCCAACTAAGATGTCTTCAAATAGAACGTCGGCCTCACATGGCGAGCATAGATTACTGAGCAATTCACTGAACCGTTCTACTTTGCGAACACACACGGCTCCCAATAACCCTCCCACTTCCATATCTTTGACCCCCATTGGCACAACAACACTATCTTCTAATTTCACAATGACGTCAATTTTCTTAATCGGTTCCTTCATTATTGGAATGTTACTTTTGTGACTATTATTGAGCACTTTTGTTATATTATTATCCATATAATTAATATTATTATTCAGCTGTCGTTTCTCAACTTTCTCATCTTCGACGACACATCTATTAAATAAATCTTCAAACTTTTCCTTCTCCAAACTCGGCGAAATGCTTTTATCAAGTAAAACTTCATTCAATATTTCCTCCCCGCTGACATGTAAATCGGTTGTTACGTTTTCTATACTTTCTACATCACTGTTTTTAGGTTGATTGTCTTCGATTTCATAAGTATGTGTCTTCTCTAACTTTAAACCGTTAATTTCGTCAACATTATTTTCTTTAGGACTACTGACTAATAAATTATGTTTGTCTTTTTCTAAAATATTTTTACTGGAATGTTTAGGTTTCGATCTAATAGCACCAATTTCCTTATCAGAAAGGCTTGCGGCAGGAGGGCTTTTCTGATTCTCCTTTTGATTGCTAGTCTTTTTATTGGCAACAGACTTAGATTTATCCCTTTCAATAATTTTCGAGCTCTTGGATGTTTTCGTTTTATTATCTTCTAATAGAGATTGAACGGAAGAACTTCTGGTGGATTTTCTAGGAGACGGCGAGGTATCAGAATGAGTGGCGGCAGCAGCTCTCAGGCGTGAAGTACGTGTTGTTCTAATGGGCACAGATGTAGAAATTGAGTTGAGGTTTAATTCTGAAGAAGATTTAAGATTAGGCGTCGTCTCCTCCAAAGGCGTCCGGTCGGCTCTCCTCGGGCGTCTGAAAACAAGAAAACATTTAATATTAGGTTAATCTTTACTTTTAGTAGTTTTGCATTCATTTGACGACCGAATTAGATACGTTGGTAGTTCGAATCCCGGTAACGGCAAATATTTATCAGTTGAGCATGAATATTTGTTTCTGAGTACTTAAGTATTTAATATTTATTCATTTAATTTCGCTGTATTTTGTTTACTATGGTATCTGAAGCTACATTGTCCACTTCAAAATTCATAATATTCATTTAAATAACATACTAAACCTATCTAGTATTTCGCGCAAATCTCTTTGACTGACATAGTTAACGTATGAGTCGTTGACTCGAGTCAACTCACCTTTGCGTGACATTTTCGGAGAACAGTGTCGCCGTTCTAGCTGTAAGCTGCTTTCTTCTCTCTTCTTTATACTTCTGTATCCTGGCCGCTCGGGCCTCATCCTGAGGCTGGCTCATGGTCTCCCTCTCTCTGTGACGTCACGTACGCCAGCTCCCAAGTTTCCTAGAGGCTTGGTCTTTCTTAGACTTAACATGGATATTGTTTAGCATGGCGACATTAAGCGCGCAGTAGGGCGGAATAGTTGGCAGTGATGAATACAAGCTAAGGCTGGAGGTAGGTGAAGGCGTGCGTGGTGACCTGGAAAAGACAACGTTAAATTTAAATAAACAAATCATATCACACTAGTAATCTTAGGCTAAAGCTAATGAACGCCATAGGGGTTGTCATTGTAGATGACGCATCAATATGAAAGCGCGTACATTACTATAGATAAATCCATATATTTATAGAAACATAGCGGCCTTATCGCAGAGTGTGATAAAACGCAAATGTTAATCCAAATCCCTTAATCCCTTGTTTGCTTGATAACTACGGGAAACGATCAATGCATACTAAAGGTGCTCAGTAAAAACAGACCGAAGTGTGTTTGATAAAATACAGAATTTTATTAGATTTTCCTCCACTTCGAATTGCAAAATTTCTGCCAAGTGGCTTAGCTACTGTAAGGGTACTAAGTTACGGATGTGTAGAGAAATATGTATTCTTGTCATCACAGGTATATAGTAATGACAATCATTTACATGCAATCTCTTGCTTGTTTCGCTCGTTGTCAGCTATTTCTACCTTAGACAGCCACAGTTGCAATTCCAAATTGACTGCCAGTCTGACTCGGAAAGAGATCTGTAAAGTTGTTTATACAACCTTTACAATACCCTAAATACAAGCAGATAAGCATGTATGAAAAGGTTCTGAAAGTCAATGAAACAAAATGTGTGTTAGGATCACACCAAAAAATCCGTGATCTCTGCCTACCCATGCAGAACACTGGCTTGATTATATCTACGCATGGTTTAGATACGCACTGTCAGAGTTCACATGAGTTACATGAGGTCAAAGGTAAGCTCGCAGAACTCTAACAATGAATGTTTAATATATCGACACACGTAGAATAGCAGAGAGCGGAGCGTTACGAATGAGACATCAAAGCCTTTGTTCTATTGTAATGTGTTACCGGTAACTGTAACATACAAGATTATCAGTACTCGCTTTGAGAAGAAAGGGTGATTAAGACGCTACCTCAATTCACTTTAGCCAAGCGCCTCGGAGACACGTTGAAGCGTTTCGCGCATAAGTAAGATATAGAGATGCAATTTTTTTTAGAATCTAAGGACTGTCGATAAATGTCATAATCAGAAAAGTTTTATTTATATTTGCTTGTAGGAATCTATAGAAGAGGTAGAGTACCGTAATTTTAAAATTGATTACTTATGTCGGTAATAATTATTGTATGCGTTGGCTAAGGCAAAGCAAACAAGCTAATTAGGACATATTTTGGTTTTCTTTCCCTCGAGAAAGTTTCGAGTAATCGTGGTTTGGCTCCTCACAAATAACAAAGTATATACGTATATACTTAGTCAAGGTACTTAACTACTGAATCTTAATGCTTTTACGTTCAGGCAGACAATAACGCCTTTGATAAATTGCAGTATATTGTTTATTTATTTATTTAATTAATTCCTTAATGCACAAAATAATACTTTTATATAATACTTTTGTACAAAATGCGGACTTATGGCCATGGTCAGAAAATGCTGGATCTGTTCTTTTCAGTCCTTTGTTCTTAAGAAAATAGTTGTATTTTTTCCATATACTCTTACTAGATATAAGAAAATAATAGGCAAGAGCCTTGTTGACCTAGCTAAGTGTATCAGCTAATGTGAGATAAATATTTGTATTTCTTATAATCAAGGTCTAGCTACTCGAACTATGGTAGACGTGTATCTTTACTATGTCTCATGTTTAATAAATGAAAGTGTCTTCAGTAAGAATGTTTTGAGAACATAAATCAAAACTAGATTAACGCAAAACAATAGTTTTATTTTTAGATTGAATTCATTATATCAATCAGAAGAATTTTCATGAAAAATAAGCCATAAAATTGGCTAAACCTGCGTCAATATTGAGGGCGACAGATGTTACCCGATGGTTGCCAAATTCATATAAATCCAGTTGGTGCTCGTACTGCTCGTAGAGTTATTTGGAAGCGTTGGACTTTACTGCTATCGTAAAGTTAAGGTAGTAGCTGATGCCATATACTGCAGCAGAAGAGATTGCCAAATGCATCAGAAAACTCCTTAACCAAGGTCTCAGTCGGTCCAGGCGCAAGTTTACTTGTGTCGTTCACAGGGCAACACATGCGCGCAGCACATCCTTCATCATAATCATCATCATCCTATCCTAGCGTTATCGTTATTTCTGGTTGTGCCTTAAAGGAGCCCGCGGGGTCCGCTTTGACACCTAATCCCAAGATTTAGCATATACACTAGTTTTACGAACGCGACTGCAGCTGCCCTCTGACCATCCAACCCAGAGGGAATCCTAGACCTTTTTGGGATTAAACCGGTTTCCTCAAGATGTTTTCCTTCACCGAAAAGCTAACGGTAAATGTTCCGAACACAAGTTTCGAAAAACTCATTCATACGAGCCGGGATTCGAACCCACGTCAGCCGCTTGAATAGGCTGCCTTAGCTTATATACCTTATCTACCGAATTCTACACCGGATGTGACGACGCAACGGAGCCACACTGTTTCGTCGCCTAAATAATATTTAGTTTTTAATTTTATAATTGTATGTATGTTAGCCCTAAGGTATTTGTAACTATGGGCCTTAGATGCCTGAAATAAATGGTTTATTTATTTATTTATTTTATTATTATATGCGCAGCACGTCCTTCCTATGAAAAATCTGACATTGAATCATTAAGCACTGGGCATCACATTGGCTTCGAACCACCACTTATTGTAGAAACTACAGTCCTCTCCGAATAGTTTTGATAACTTCCCATATTGCTACGTCTGAGACTGTACTCGGAGCAACAAGATGGGGGCACGTAACTTATTCATTGCACCAGCTGTTCCCTCCCGTATAATAAACTTACTTCTAAACGACATACGCTTAGACAACATTTTGAATAATAAATTAACTATTACAAGAAACTTGTTTGCAGCAACGAATGGAGATGAAAGTAAAATGTTAATGTTGCGTCTATTATGCGTTTAGCTGTAGCGATCGACGTATTTAATTTACATTAGTCTGTGACCACGTCAACACTAGTCAACGATATGTCAGTGCTTATAAATCACGAATTAACATTGTAACTAGGTAAACATTTAATCAACATATAGACGTTAGTTTTTGAGTGAGACTAATAGGAATTCATTAAATTAATATACACGCAACACGACAAAAAATACTAGTGGTAGCCCTACGCTTAAAAAAACCGCAAATCGATGTACAGTTTAGCCGTTTGGCACACACATACTAGAGGTCAAAACAATTTTTTTGACCCGCAGTTCCTAAAAAAAATTCCCTTAGGGGGGGAGTGCCGAAACATTTTTCTTTTTGTATGGAAAATTTTTTTTTTAATTCAGAAACCTATTGTGTGTAGTATCATATGAAAGGGCTTTTTGAGGCGATTCTAAAAATATGCCACATCATTACATTTTAGCCATAATTTTTTAATTAAAACAAAAATAATTTTCGAAACATACCAAGTTTGGGCTCCTCCAGACACGATATCGAATCGTAATGATTGATATGCTACAGAAACAGACAAAATCCATTCCAGTATGCACTTGTATGCGCAGCAAAAGGCGACCTCATCCTACTTTTTATGCGCGCATCATATAAGCAAACCAGCTAAACTCGTCAGCAAAACGTAGGCGCCTTACTCCGTCTTTACTCTTCAGACAAATTAAATTATACACAATGTCAATGCCAATTATGGTTTGTTGGGTAAGCTAAACAGCCTTTCTTACTCCTGGCCGGCGGCGTGACTGGCACCTTACTACCGGCTAAATTAATAGAACCTTATTACGTTGTACAAAGATACGAAAATTGCTTGACCTGCAATTTGATATTAAAAGAGGAGCATTAAGAATAGCTACAAATCGTGGTATAAATTGTCATTAGAGTGTCTGCGAGATTAATTTTGAACGAGTGGTTTATTTTGGCGAGTCATAATGAAAGACGTGATGCAGAGAATGAAGAATTTTTTATTTTTCAGTTTATATTAGTTGCCTTTATAGAATCCCAGACAGTCACTGCAGCGTCAGACTCAATCATACGATCCAACGAATGCGTTGCAATTGCAATGCAAGAACAGAAAGAAAAACTAGCGCTGGTCCAATTAGATTGAGCTTCACAAAAAATAATCTCAACAATAGATTAAATAGTAGCTGTATATGTGGGCTACCCCAGGTAAAGAGATAACTTAGGTGATCCACGGCCCTAACTTTATGAGGTTACACTAAAAGGTTTTAGACAACCAGACAAGAGGTATTTGTACACCTGTATCTTTGTTAAAGCAGCTCAGAGTCAGATAGGAGTCAGATATCTGTTAGTATTTTTTATCTGGTCATATACCTACAATACAAATAATTTTCATCATTTTGCAAACCTAAGTAGTTGTATGCCTTTTTTGTTTAGATGAATAAGTCGGGACTTAAAAGCTTACGCACGCTTAATAAATATTCCTATTTCAATATTTACTGTGGAGTTCACCAATGTCTCTACAGACACCCTTTCAAAGAGTCTTATGTCAGTAACAATCTAACAAAGAAGACCGTGTTTATTCATTTTTGAAGTAATCTGTATGATATTGGCAACTCGGCTGTACCTACAACATGATGATACATATTTTAAGGCTCAGGCATTTAAGTATACTTATTATGTTAACCTACTTTCCATCATGTAGGGCAGTCAATTCCCAACAGACAAGTGACGCAGAAAAGCGTAATAGGTTTAGTTAGATCTAAAAGTTAGCGAGACAAGATATTACTCATTTGCCCGCGAGTAATTCCCTAGTAAAAATTGCATTTCGCAGAAAACAAGATCAGACAATTCGCAGTAATTGGAGTACCACAAAAAGGAAATTGGATAGGCTTGACTCCTCCTATTTCTCAGTGCTATTGTTTCGAATATTAGCTAGCTACTTCCATTAAGTTGATAGCAAAGTTATAAAACGAAATTGCGAGAGCGCATTCTTCCAGTTTACATAAAGGTGTGAGTTGTGAAAAGCATCAAGTGAAACATTTCATCTTTCACCGAGAACAACTCGTCCAGAGTGGATTCCTTCTAGATAGAAAGGGAGAAGAGTAATAATCACCAACACTAAGTGGTTCTGTGAGCTGTAGAATTCGCGAGTCCGCAATTTTTATTATTATCTAATTCTAAATAAGACAGGAACATTGCACACGTATCTTTAACTACCGGACTTGCTGACGGAGAACTTCCTTCGCCCGTTCAAGAAGATATACAACTCCCAGTTACAAAAGAGTGAGATACGAAACTTAGAAAAGTCGAAAGACCCCCGACATTTTAATTTCAAAGTCCAATGAGTCAAAAACCGCTGAACAGATTTTCATGAAACATGGCTAAGAACAAGAACACTCGGGATAAAATTATATATGACACAAAAAAAATTAAACGAAAATCGGTTCATCCGTTTGGGAGCTACGATACCACAAACATACACAGATACACAGACAGACACGTTAAACTTATAACACCCCTCTCTTTGCGTCGGGGGTTAAAAAGGCTACCGTCATGGAATGGAATTTGTGCGTTGAGTTCCATATTTACTGATGGTAAAACATTATAGCGTGCTCTCGCACTCTGATTCACTCGTGTCGCGGGACGGTTACGTCGAGTTTGTGTCAAGTAACGTGATTAGTCAGCCAGAGGAATATAGCCTCTAACGGATGGGTTTAAAGTCTTCGTCACACATCACCCAAAGTTGCCAGTTTTACAAAGCATACGAACCACGCACGGATCCGCATAGCAGACGCGAACGCACTACAAAAACGTTGCGATTAATAGCGCAGAAAATAAAAGTAGTTCACGTTATCGATGAATAATTTAGCTGGGACATTGACACTTATTCTTTATTCCTTGTTCCCATTTGCGAACGATTGTCACCTCGGACCGTATTCCCCTCATCCGAATAAGATCCTTTATAGTTAGAACAATACTCAAACATTACTGGGTGAAAATAAAAAAATATATGGGTAATTGTCGTTACGAAAATGAGAAAAGATAAAGCGTAGATTAGATTAAGGCCCTTTAATATGTACAATTTGTTTGATTTTCACCCTACTGCGTTTTATAAAAACACGAAGCGCTGAATATGGTTGCCAGAGTCAGTCATATTAAAAGAAGACACAGAAGCTCAGTTGTCAAAAAGAGCTGAATAAAGCTTCAAGTCCCATTGAAATCGTAATAAACCAAATCAGCATTCGAGTCGATCTCAAGAAAATATTCACACCGAGCTAACATAAATTCATCTCACGGGCGAAATTCAATATTTGCGGAGAATAAAAATATTAAGTGTCGATATTGTGGAACATAAATGCTGGCATGTTTAGGAGTGTTTGCAATGTAAACAAACGGTACTTTCCATTAAGATAAACAATGTCCCGTGATTGATGCAGTTTTATTAGTCAGGTGGATGATTTGATGGATTCTGATTGACAGTAAATCAGCGGTGATTGAATATGCAGCTCTATTTAGTTTTAAAGCGACATTATTCGGCATTTAAAAGGACATTTATCGTTTGCCAAACAATGCATCAAAATCATTGATGCGATTTTTTTCTAGTCATGTTAAACGACATGCCAATGCCAACACAAGCTAGAAGGAGGTTATCGCTACGATCACCAGTATCATGTATCGTTCGTTCAGTACCCTCTACCGTATCATGATTCATGAGAAAGTGGTGTTCAAAATAGCAGCACACGTAACCCACGATAATGCCCGTTGTCAATATTTGCTCGAGCTATAAATGAGTGACGCGAACCACCCGTCAGTGGACTTTCCTCTCCGTATCAAGAGTTACGTTCTACATGTAAACATTTTTAGCGGATTCACTTGTCCGTCTTCTTTGATGTCATTATCTTCGTTTCTTAGTTGACTTTTAACTCCACTGAGCTGTAGAATGTTATATTATATGGAATAGGCATAATACTTTCATGTTTCAATTATGTACTTAGTTTTCTTTTCATTTTAGGTCTATTATGAAATCGAGTACACGGAAAGAAATTATTATAACAATACTACCAGAACATATTGTAAATTTCATTCTTGTATAAAGAAACAGAATTAAGTTAAATTTACCGTATTGTATTTTAGCAACAAATAGTCGTATTTTAATAAATGCCAGAATATTATAGTAAAAATATTTTCGTAAACAATACTCAAAGCTATTTATAAGTACATAATTATTATCGTAGAGAGAAAATTTCGATGATTGTAAAGTATACCTTCATAATTCGTTTGTTTTTGCTAGCTGTGAATTAAATAATACAATATTTAGGCTGTCTCTAAAATAACACCAAGTAATAAAAAATGTTTTAGTTGTTTAAATAAGCTAGATTCATATAGTACTGTTTACCCAATAATTATTTTGTTGTTGCTAGCTGTCATTTAAACAATACAATAATTAGGTTGTCTCTAAAATAACGCAAGTAACAACAATTGTTTAAGTGGTTTAAATAAGCTAGATTCATATAGTACTGGTTATAACATAATTCGTTTGTTGTTGCTAGCTCTCAATTAAACAGTAGAATATTTAGGTTGTCTCTAAAATAATGCAAGTAGCAAAAATCTTTTTATTTGTTTAAATAAGCTAGATTCATATGTTATCAGTACCATAATACATATAATGATTTGTGTAACATGTGAATCGTAATATTAAACGAAACGTTGTTTACGGTTGCAAATATATTGTATGGATTGCCTGAACTATGGTTGGCAACACCGACTGGCTGCCATTGTTTTTTTTATCATTTCATCTTTCGCAGCGAGCAGTGCGTGCGCGTGCAGAGACGTTGACTGTGGCAAATAGTGTGATTAGTTTAATAAATAGATATTATAGAAGTGTTCCCAATCAGGGAATGGACAAGGAAATTTTAAAAATAATGGAATCCTGGCAGAAACCGAGTACATAACGAAAAGAAGGTTTTTTTTTTAATTTGGGACCACCATGTTGATTTTTAAATAACATGAATATAAACTCACAAACTTTTAATGTTTTGTTTCATTTAAAACTGTTGTTGAAATGTTGACCATGTTGTTAATAAAGAAAAAGTTAAAAGCTGTCGAAACGAAAGAAAGAAATGAATATTTTTTTGGTAATTACTGCAATGTTTTGTTTTTTGCTCCACAATACGAAAATTATACTTATTTGAAAATTTCGTGACGAAACAGACAGCTATTTCAATTTTTTTAACAACACGGTAAGTATGTACATATTTTTTAAGACCCATTCACCTTCATAATATGTACATACTTACCGTGTTGTTAAAAAAAATGAAATAGCTGTCTGTTTCGTCACGAAATTTTCAAATAAGTATAATTTTCGTATTGTGGAGCAAAAAATAAAGCATTGCTGAAATTACCAAAAAAATATACTAAACTGAACAATATTCATTTCTTATTATAGTAAACTCAATCATTTATGTGATAATGGCAACCCACAATGTTGGTAGAAAACACAAAATAAGTAGTAAAGTGTACAAAAATATATAGTTTGGTAAAATCTCAAGTTGGTAATATTTACATTAAATTTGTTAATAGTGACTATAATAATCTAGTAGTCGTTACTGAAAAATCTGGTTATGTCCAAAATAAAACCTAGTGTTACGAACGATACCAATTCCGTTACACTAAACAAAACCTATTTTTGTAATGGGTACAAATAGGTTATTGTGCACTATACACAAATTTAAATTAAGTGTACCAGCATTATGTTTAACTGTGGTAGATATTCTTGTAAGCTATTACCAGATTTTTGAAGTAAACTCGACAAAATAGTTAGCTGTCGTATATATTACACGACAATCTGGTTAAGTTAACTTTATTCTGGTTACCTAAACTAGAATTTTCTCTCCGTGTAGCTAGGTACTCCCAAGGATTCAAAGTTTTTTAAGTAATTCCATTTCAAAGTTTTTAAAGTAGGCTTGCTTTATTTTTATAAAGATAATCAATATTCTAGCTTTCATATTTCAATATCTTTCTTTGCCAATTCAGTATATGCTAGTAGAATCGAGAATCAACAAATGTGACTTACATTTTTATTTTCTATTGACTCTAAATCATTTTGATTGTCCACTCTCAAGGGGTTTCCCATTCCGTAACTTTTTTTTTAATATCACGTCGGTGGCAAACAAGCTTACGGCCCACCTGATGGTAAGTGGTCACCGTAGCCTATGGACGCTTGCAATTCCAGGGGGTGTTACATGCGACTTGCCGACACCTATGCTAGCTATACATTTGACTTTTTATATGTTGACTTAACCGTCCTTATTACCATGAGGCTGACATCATACTCGTAGTGGATGATAGGCATCATCCATTGTGACTGCGGTCGATACATTTCCTAGTCGCAAAGTCCTGTTTTGTACTATGCGAGCCAATTAACAATAGGACTGCAAAACGTAATTTGACTCACATTATTCGCCAACTTAGTGTTTCTAGTTTCTTATAAATATTATTTCCATCAAATTATTACTTTAAATGAAATACTAATGAAATATATCCCTAATAAATATGTCTGTTTTACACGTATTTAACAACAACAACGCTGATTAAACATTGAAGGCTAAGAAAAATATATTTCGTAGATTCTGAAAACATTGATCAGAAAATTGTTCATTAGTAACGAGTGAAGTTGCCTACAATATTTCAATCCTGAAGTTATTTTAATTGTTTCGCATGTCATAGTGCCTTTATACAAACTCTCTGAACTGAACCATACAAAGATAACAAAGTAAACGATCTCTTCAACGTGAGTGACACTCGCGTAACGCAAGGCCGTTCTGCCAACATCAGCGGAACTAATTCAATATTTTTAAACCAGTTAAAAATGACACCGTCTAACGCATAAATACAAAGGGTTCAGGCGATTGGCATTGTTCTAAGAATCGGTAACCAATTTCGCTTGCACTCAGATGACAGAATGACTAATGGCTTCCGTTTTTGCACTATTTTATGACAATTCTGAAGCATTTGTGACATGTAGGTATGCATAGACAATAGAGATTATTGACTACATTCATGGATAAATTAATATTAATTATTAAAGACTGCATTGGTCCGAAATGACGATCCTTTTAGGTGAACTTTAATAACTATAACACTATAAATTTAAATTAACCCTTGGAGTCGCAAGCGTCTATAGGATACGTTAACCACTTACCATCAGGTAGCTTGTTTACCACCGACGTGGTATATAAAAAAAAGGTGGACATATTTAATTACATGTAACCCCCCTTAGGTGTGTATTTTTCCAAAAAGCAAAATGTATGTTTTTTTGTATTCTGTTAAGGGTAGGCGTTGATTTTAGTCATTCAGGACTTTGTTTGATATTAATTTAAACTTGATACATCTACACGTTTCTGCGCAAAAGGATAGGACAGACAGACAAAGAACTGATTATATAGGGGTCCTTATTTAGGTACAAAACTTATTTTTATCCCTAGCTGTTGCAATGCAATAAAGCGGTCAAAATGTGTGGAGTAGTTTGGGAAAAATCCAGAGGTAGCCTTCGGCACGATTACGCGGGGCAGGTGCGGAACTCTTAAAACAAAATGTAAAGAAGAAGTGTGTGTGACACTATTACTACTACTGTGTGATACTATTAGTTTTGTTTTCAAACATTTCCGGCATAGTAAGGATTAAGATTCGAGGTCCCATAACTTGTTGACATTAAGAATTAAGATGACGCATTTGATGTTATTTTTTAACGCATCTTTTCAGCTTTCATAGTTATTAAGATCAAACCAGGACCGACAGGCCTAAAACAGGATAAATTCCGTTCTTATCGGAACCCTAAAAACCGAAGAGCCTTAAATGCGGGCGCCCATTTAAAGAGCGTCAGGGCCTACGGCGAAACAAAAACGAAGTTCGTTCGTGTATATCCGTCTCTGTCGCACTTGCTAGTTCGAGTGACAGAGAGGGAGATATACGAACGAAGTTCGTTTTCCTTTCGCGGTAACCCCTCTGATAACAAACCTACAATTCCGATTGCGTCGATATTATGAAAACTACAATGAAAAAGATCAAGCCCGTAATAAAAATGGTGTAACCGCATATAGTTGATGAATATTTCATAATACCACAGCAGGTCTGTAAATTAAAAGGCAATATAATCTGTAAAAGGAAAATGTAGGTTGCGAGATAAGCGAGATTTAAGGAATCGATAACTTTGTACCTTGAGAAGTACTCGTAAATAACACCTGCAACACCTTACATGCTATAAATGTCAGGTTAGATCGAGATACATCAAAATTCACATCCACAAAGGAAACTAAAAAGCAACGTGAAAAGGAAAAAAAACTAACTCAGAATTTAATCTGAGGGTATGTCAGCCTCTTGTCGTGTAAATTAAATTGCAACCGAGTTGTTTAGACTTGACGGTTAGGTTTTTGCTTTGCAACAGAACAGAACCATTACTTAGATCTATGGCCATGTATAAGGCACAAGTTTGCAAATGTTTTCAAACGCAATATGGTGCGAACAAAAACGGAATCTACAGGTTTTTGTAAACCGTGCCATGAGAATGGATGGCAATGTTCCCCATTATGCAGCGCTCTACAATAAGGTATGGAATTCAAAGCAAATATACATACGTTTTTCAATCGTACCGCTTAACTTAAAAAATAGTGGTTATCATAGTAATTGTAAACTATGCTAATAACTTTGTTGTTTTCGCCGTAATTAATGATTTATTGCATAGTATGTTTACATAACAAGTACGTGTAGTTAGCAACTGGTTAGTTACTGATAAACTCGTTAGCATAAATACAGTTAAACGAGAAAGCTTGTCTGTTTTTGAGAACCATATAAAAATTCCAACTAGCACTTGGAATATCTATTCAGCTACGTAAAATTAATTTGAAATGAATAGGATGAATTCACTGCTCTTCGTTAGTCTGAAATAGTAAGCATTTTTAGTTTTTCCAAACCCAATTACAGGTCCGGGAATTTCACATTCAGCTTTTAATTAATTCAAACAATTTAACCGCCTACAATTCTAAAAGGTAGTATTAAATTACCGAGAGTAGCATTACTCGCATTTGGCGGGCGTAATGAGCGCAATGCATCGTATATTCACGTTTATAATATATATATATGTTTCAGATCTTATATCCGGGGAATAAGACTGGGAATTTTTTACCATAATTTAGAGCTGATCGTACATCAGCCTTCTCACCGCAAATAAAAGTACGTAAAGCCAGACCGGATTTCATCGAAAGCCAGCTTCGCCTTGTGTCGATTAATTTATACGAGAGGTCGCTTACAAAAACTCCTAATAGCGTGTCTGCGTTCGGATTTTAAACGTTGTTACAATGGAGCAGGGTGGTATGTAAACAAAAGCATCCACAATTGTGAGTTTGCGAAAATTACAGTCGTAACCATGAGGTGGACCCGGCTTTTTTGGCACACGACATTGAAGCCACGAAACCTCTATATTAGGTATCGGATATACCATGAAATAATGGGGAAACATAATAATCCATTCACTTTCAGCTTCATTTCATTAACCTGTAATGCCACTTTGCATGATAATATAGATTATTCATAGATGTTCGCATACTTAAGCTAAAGGCATTTACAAAATTAAATGGGGATTTGTTATGATAATGGCTTCTGTTCTGTACGTAATGTTCCTTCTCAATAGTAATTAGTTATGAAGATCAATAATGGTGACAATGGATAAATGAAATACCTTTAAAAACCGCAAGAAAAAAACCTTCAGAGGTAGTCATGAGATCATGGCTATTTATAATACGCGAAGGTGTCATTCGTACTGCTTTCTATTTTGTAACTTGTGGCGACTTACGAAATAGATCAAAATGTGGTTGGCTTTAAACCACTCCATGCAAAACAACTCATCATTAATAAGTTAACAGTACAAGAGCTACTAGAAATGCAACGAGAAATATAAAAAGCGCGCAAATTGACAACTGCACGAATCTGGAAAGGACTAGATTCGACCAGGCATTGAGTTTTCATGTTTAAACGTTTACACCTTACTTTTTTAATTAATGGTGGCAAGTAAGAGTACATTCCACGTGATGGTGAGTAGATACCATAGGCTATGCATACTTGCAACTCCAGGTTATCTATGTCGTCACTGGCCCCGTATAGGTTTTGAGGTTTACCCTGCACACGTTTAGGCTCCTCGTCAATTAAACCATCTTCAGATGGACTGGAGACGGTCTTCAGCACCAGGAAAACAATACACTTTAAGGAATAAGTGGTCTCCCACTAGGAATTTTCAAAAAACTTTATGCACGAAATATCATTTGACATTTAACCATAGGTTTTCGAATTAAAATTCATGATAATCTTCACCATGGCGACTTTCATATGTAAGTATGTATAACTTATCGGTGAAGGAAAACATCGTGAGGAGTCTAATCTCAATAAGGTCTAGTTTTCACTCTGGTTTAGGGTGCAACCGGGAAAACGCTAGGAGTATAATGACAGCAGTGGGCAGTCTGGTTGTCACAAAAAAGCTACTTTATTAAGCTGCTCCGAGTTTGAGTGAAATAAAATTCCTCTATGCCTTACTTTTGTTATTTAATCAGAATATTCCACTCGATATGGTCGTACACATCATTAGCGCTCTTATTGGTACAATTACGTCTATAAGCGCAATAATGTCTACAAATATAATTATCATACGATTAGGAAACGGCCAAACACGTACCGGTTTCACTTTGCTGTATTAGTTCTAATAGCGTAAACCGTTAATCCTAACACAGCCAGCCTTGAATATGGTTTTAAGAGGAAGATTGTGGTTATAAAAGATTAACTATTTCTTTAATCATTTCTCTGTCCTCCATTAAGTGATAAAAGTTAACTTTTATACCGCCTAACCGCACCTTCATCTTCAAAATATTCTACATTTTGATTTTGAAATGACTGGAACCAAGATTCTTCCTAAAAGAAAGATGAAATAGCTAACATCCGTGATATAATCTAGAAGGTTTCTAGATTCCTCATTACCATTTACGAGTACACCAGTAAGCTTGTAACATATTACAATAAGTAATTTCATTACCTACTTTGAGACATGAGTCGACGAAACCGGAATCATCAATATTTTTAGACTCGTTACGTCAATAACAATTAGTGACATAACTTATCGTGTTCGATGTTTATGTTCAATATGGCATAGCTCTAATAAGGTTGCACGTGTCAAATGCAATATAACTCTGATATTTAATACAGCTTTTATTACGCCAAGTGTAACTAGACTCCGTAATGCTTTTATATTAACGAATATTTATTATTGCATTATGAAATAATTGTAGACGTTATAATTTATGATCGATGAATTTGCAGCAGCACTCAGATTCAATACTCAGGCCAATCATTTAATCTTACTTGAGGTTGGTTTAATTTTTGCGCAGGATCGGTCTCTGTGACACTCTTTGGGGAGACCTGTGTCCAGCAGTGGAAGTCTTTCGGCTGATATGATAATGATTATATGTTATTCATATTAGCTTTTTGATAACATACTTATATTAACAATTGTAACAGTAATGTATTAGCAAAATTGGTAGATTATACTTGTAAAGATATAAAAAATCCTTAGCTAAGACTTATTCAAACAATCATGGATGACAGAATTAGTAGAGACCTCTCGAATAGACTATTTGACCAGTGACTAAATTATAAAACGATTTAGTCCCTTACTAAGTTCACGAGCTTGCAATCGTCTCTACTAATACAAAAGTTGCTGATTTGATCCGACAGAATACTCGCTTGCCGAACTTAAGCAATTTGGACCGTAGGGAGAGTGGATTGAGTGGCAGCGACTTAGTGTCAACCTAAATTGGTCCGGTGGTTTTCGACGAACTGTCTAAACTGAAGTAGAGGATTACCGATCAACATTAAGCGTAAGTTTGAGCTGCCAGCTTCATTTTTACCAGCCATGAGCTATGGCGTACTATCGAGACTTCGACGTGTGCCAAGGAGGCCATTAACACGTTCGCCACCAAGAACCCGCCTAGCGGGCACTCGTAATGTTTGCTCAGATGCCGCCTGGACCCGCTAGGCGGGCAGTAGTATGAACTTAGCCTAGCGAATTCTGTCGGTTTCTGGTGAATTTTAGTAAGGTTGCGAAAGTGTTAATATCAGATGTAGGTCATCCAAGGCTGTAACGACATAACTCAATTTATAGAATTGGACACGATAGGATCGAACAAACAAGCAAAGCAGCTAGCAGAGAGAAATATGAGGTCAATGTTACATGTCCTAGGAAGAATCTATAGAACATTTTTAAAATGGTCACAAAACTGTAGGCAGGCCCACAGTAAATTTAAACCATTTAATACGAACTTAGCATTTCTATTCTAATGGATAAAACTATGAAAGATAACACGAGATACGAAATATTATAAGCAACAAAGACTTTCTAGAAAATGATTAGTTGAGAAAAGATTAGAATCTAGAAAATTTTATATAACTAAACACATGCACGTCTATTACTTTCAAGTTCAATGACGTAAGTTATATGGTACGTCGTCTATAGGCTTGTTTATCTTTGTGACCTTTAGCTACTAGATAGGCATTGTCGGTTATACATCAACGAATATCTACGTAACGGACCATTAGTAATCGATGCAGTTTGGTTTAAACAAATCCAGCGAATTGCAAGCATTTAATCCATCTCGCTTAATAAAAATATAATTTTATTGAACTGTCCCCGAACACAGAGGTTTTGAAAGTTTAAATCGAATAATGACAAGGATTACGATTATCCTCCATTAAGGATAAGTTTTCAAGTCATTCTAAACTTTTATTTACGTGTCGAAAAATAGCTTTTAATACAAAAATACTAAGTCTTAAAAACTAAACTTGACTTGGATGTCGGACAAAGTTATGGTAATCAACTGATATTTATGTTTCAAATTACAAAGCATCAAGAATCGTGTTAATTTAAGGTTAGTTTCTCGATGGCTACAACTTTCTCTCAATCAAAGACGGATTGATGCTAACCAAGCATGTAACCAAAGTTGTAAACAAAGTTTTCTAAACTAGTGCAAAAATATGCATCGAATTAATCCTCCCATAAATATGTAACAAAATCTTAATCCGCTGACATAAGACCAATGGGATACATATAATATATGAGTAATTTGTATGCACCCATTTTTTACACTTGACTGTCATCATCCTCATCATCGTCCTAGCGTTATTCCCGGTTATGCCCTTACAGAAGCCCGGGGTCCGCTTTGACACATAATCCCAAGATTCGGCATAGGCACTTGACTGTACATACAAAAAATAAACATTAATGAACAATAACAAAACTTACGTGTTTCCAATCCAGACTAAGAAAACATATCCTGTATTGCATACAGTTTTAAAACACACACAAACACAAAAACAACGGTACAAAGTTTCTCGTTCACCGAAAAAGTACCAGGGTGTGAGAATAACGCAGGAGGTACGAGCGCACCTGTTGGCGCGACGCGAAGAGCATTACTGGCCCGACGCGGCCCATTAGTCGCGCTCGGACACGTCATGCGGAAGCCGGTTCTATGGACACCGATGACTTGGAAGAAATTCGCCGATGCATTTCCAAAATGCTGTTTCGTTTGGAAAGTGCGAATAATGGGGCAATAGGTTCAGGGACTTCATCTCAAGGGATAACGCCTATATAATAAAAGATCTCTCAGGGCTTCCTCTCGTAATGAGACTACGGTTCTCGTTTCAGCCAATGAATTTTACCATCGCCGTTTTTCTCGCACTATCCGTCTCTCTCATTAGAAAACTTAGAAAGAGACGTATAGTGCGAGAACAATCGAGAGAGCTCGCGCACCGTCTTTTGATAGCCGTGCTGGTTTTATTTAGCAAAGCTTGCTATCTATATCATGGGTCAATTCTTAAAACCAATAGAATATTGCGATTGCGATTTTCGATACATAAAATACGTGAGTGACCCGTTTTCATTATATTTTAATATGTCTGATTCTCACAGGAGTTTTCGATAGAATATTATTCAAATTAAGAACAATGCTTTTATTTTGAATCCATCCTAGAGTAATGAATTTCCTACCAGGCACGGTTCAGTTTCTTCTCATTTACCAAAATCTGATGATTGCTTTAGAATGAGAAATGAAGTCGTTGCTACAGTTACCAATGAGTCCCGTTGAGAGAGACAATGAGGTTATGTCAGTTGAGAGAGACATAACCATTACCTGAAGTCACCTAGCTAGTAATTGTTATAGACTTAATGCAAAAGCGCATGCGAGAACAAATCGCAGGAACTAGCTCATTCAAAACGACCACAGGTCAAATGGCTAATTCACGGATAAAATTGCGGTGAAAGTAGGTAGTAGCCTTAATGGTCTCAATTTGGCATAGAAAATGCTGATATATACATATATATAGTCAATAGATTATCATATTTGACCGGTTGTGGGGGCTGAATGATGTGAAAAAAACCGGACAGTTATTCATTGCATCTATTATAGAACTGTAATATTGCAAGCTGTACCGTTCCTTTTAGTAAAATAATTTCGGATGGTGAATGAAAATTAGATTCGGTGAATAAAAGTAAACCATGCGTCATGAAATAATGAGGTCATCATTGTTTGAGGGTAATGAATCAAGGTATCATCAGAAATTGATGCTTCCGAAACTATACGTGTCACCAGAATTCGAATAACTTAGCGTTGATGGTCAAATATGTTGCTGTGCCGTAAAGATAAGGATGTCTGTTTCTGGCAGGTACATAAATATATGCGAGAGAAACTCATGTTTTATCTACGACGATAAACGTTACACGTCTTTAGATGGTGAAACACGTATAAATTCTGCTAGGTATGTCTAAACCACGTTTTAGCGAACATTCCGCTTGCAGCAAATCTTACATGTTAAGACTAAGTGATGTTAATATATAATTTAACAATTTTATGCAGCACGGGGCGCATAATTCAAGTATAATAATTTGCAAAGAGTTACATGTAGCGAATGCGGGCGTTCGTTGCAAAAGGCTTCAAAGTAGAAAACCTATCGCAAATTGGACGAAAAACTGGTAGTTCGTTTCCCGTTTACGTTTTGCATATTGAAACGAGAAATCGCATATTGTTGCGTTTGTGAAACTAACTGGAATCCCTAGAGGAGCTAGTTGTAGTGCTAACGATATTCCTTTCATGGTCATCAATTCCAGCTCTTTTCAATTCCGAGCTTCGAATTCCTAACAATTATTACTTTTTACAATTCAAATGTTATCGCTGTAAACATGGGTGTTGTCTGTATAATATAAAACCATTACGTGTGACACATCAAATATGGACTTTAGATGTAAATGTAATATGACGAGGTCTAAAAAATCTATGCATGAGTATGAACAATAATGTGCAAGACTAATTAGCGTAAGAAGTGTCAACTTGTGATGGATGACGGATATTGTAATAATATAATAACAAGCATTGGGTAGGAATCGATACAATAACTGCAAAGACTCCCAAGATAAGTGCCCACGTTGTAGCCGAATCTGCCAAGTAATTTGATATCGTTAAATATCGCATTTTCCCCAGTTACTCAGGGACACGATTCAAGACGCCTGACCTTATAGCCTACTTTCTTACTAAACAGCAATCTGAGAAACAATTGATTATTTTCCCATACTAAAGGCACAAGTGAGCCATTCGTGGAAAGGAGAATTGAGAGCATTATAGCATTTCAGATTACGGTTCATAATCGATGCAGTGGGGACCATAACGACTTGTAAATGTTATGCCGAAACGCGGATTGCGGAAGGCCGCTACAGATAACTAGTGCGTTAGCTGTCGTATGGACTACTCTTTAACAGAGTATGACTGTTGCAGCTACCTTATCGGAACGGAATGATTTATAGTCGAGCTAAGTTTCATTAAATTTCCATCAACTTCATCCTCTCTACTTTTAATGGCATTGATAAGTTTTTAACTGCAATTATTACTAAAGCGTACTATTTATCGATCTTAAAGTAATGAAGGGCATTAAAGCGTTAATAGAAAGAAGTAACTTTGTCAGTATTGGAATCTAGTCTTCTCTCAGTCGATTATGAACGCAATTTGCGACTGCGCCATTAGAAATCTTGCAAGTGATTTGAGCAAAACGCTTTTATTACGCTTTATGGAAATCACTTTCTCGTCATTTACTTTAAATCTGACGCCATTATAATATCTGATCGCACACGGTGGTGGCGCACACCGTCAAAGTGATAATTTCTTTCGCATTTCACTTTATGCTTTCTCAATTTAACTGGGCACTCTTAATATGATTTTTTAGTAAGTTCACCAGTAACTCCTGGCGTATTTGCTCCGCTGGCTCAGTGACCCAAAGTGGGTATTGGCCTCCAATACGAGTTGGCGACTATTAAGTCGATTGCCACCCAGTTCTCTGCATGGAGTACGAGGTCCTTTTTGCTTCATCCCTCCATCGGTAATTGGGCCGACCAATTGGCCGTTCTGTGTAGGCCATTTTCACCGGTTTATCAGCTGGCATTATCTCGCGGTAACTATATCAACTGGACCAGATAACTAGAGGGAGAAGACCAGAGACAAATGTATAAACGAACATTGATGTGTGGTGAGAATTTGTTTGACCCTGTTATTCATTTATCTCTGGTTAGACTCTGGTTATGTCTAGTTTTCCTATTCAAAAGAGACATATTAAATTTAAAGAGAGAATGCATATGGTTAGATTGTAGGCATGCGTTAAAGATGAAAGGCTGTTAGGCACTAGTGATTAGTGAAATAGTAAGAGACTTAAGGAAAACTGTTTGTTAAAAGCACAAAGACCTTTGAGCCTACACAGAAAACGCTTGCTATTATCTCTAGTACAATGTCGAATAGCCTGCCAGAATTACCGAACATGATTAGCATTTTTTTTCACGACAATTTGTTTAAAATCTGTTCAAAGAGCGACTTTACTGCCTAGGCTTTAAAGACTCAAATTATAATAGCCGTACTTATAACCTCAAATGACTTTAACTATACAGATTAATTCTAGGGGTTCGTTAGCCAATTACCACGTGTCTCAAGACCGACGTTTAGAAACTGGTAAACAACGGAAAAGGCAATTATTGCCCAGTATGAGTACACGGTCCGTTGGGTATTGGGATCGGATCGTTGCACTGGCCGAAGTGCGTCTATAATCTGTAACGTCTAACATGATAACATGGACAACATGGTTGTCACAAACGTTGGGGAAACGGGAAATGTTACGGTGTTCGGTTTTAGCGACAGCTGCAAATAATATTAAGCGTCTCACTCAGACCAAGAAAAAAGACAAGACGGAGCGTTACGAACAGTCAAGTGAAGCCAAACCACATACAAACAAAACCAAGTTTAGCACACGCTCACGCACACATATACAAACAAAATTGCACAAAACTCTTCAGCACGTGTCGCAGTGCTGTCAAGATCATTTATTTCGAGCTTTGTGCGATTTAATTTGTTTAGCGTGTGCTAAACTTATGGGGCTTGGTTGAAAACCGGTTGGCTTCACTAGACTGTTCGTAACGCTCCGTCTGTATATTTTCTTGGTCTGAGGCGTCTCACTGGTTAGTGGTCAGTCGTCCATTTCTTTTAACCATCTTGCTCCTAGTGTTATTCCCGGTTGTGCCCTAGAGAAACCCGGGGCCACTTTGACACCTAATCCCAAGATTTGGCATAGGCAATAGTTTTACGAAAGCGACTGACCTTTCAACCCAGAAGAAAAACTAGACCTTATTGGGATTAGACCGGTTTCCTCACGATGTTTGCCCTCACTGAAAAGCTAACGGTAAATATTCCGAAAAACTCATTGAAACGAGCCAGGATTCGAACCTACGACCGCCGGTTTTAACTATCATCTTCATCATCATCATCATCATTTCAGCCGAAAGACGTCCACTGCTGGCCTCCGCCAAAGAGTGCCAAAGTGACCGGTCCTGCGCCACCCGCATCCAGCGGACTCCCGCAACCTTTACCAGGTCATCAGTCCACCTTGTGGGGGGCCCACCCACGCCGCGCCTTCCGGTACGTTTTAACTATAAAATTTAATAAAAAAATGGCGTATTCAGAAATAGCCTATAATATTGACTATTCATTTGAAGCTTCATTAGAACCTAGATCGTAATTGTCAGTGAATGATTATAGACGGTGCGAGCGATTTCCATTCCTTAGCGTATTACGAGTACCTATGTAGACACAGAGAAACAGAAATCATCTCTCCTATTCCAAGTGGCATACACTGAAGTTTGGTTTCTGATTTTAAAATAATAAGGCATCAACCACAACCGGGGTTTATTGTTCTGTCTCTATATTTTGGGTACGTAATTTTCAAATGTCCTTAACCCTTAACGCTTTCCTGTCACTTTTTTAGTACAGTTAGTAAATGCCGCGCAAATTTTGAACGCGCATTCTGGCTAGAAAAGTAAATACGCCAAACGAAATAGCGAGAATATTACTATATATTTCTGGAATACGCCAATAGTGTGCAACGTTCAATTTGTGCGCAAGCGTCACTTGAAATCAATGATTTTCGAAATTTGCGTTGGCGTTTGTTTCTGGCCCCATAAAACAATAACGAATAAAAAAAATAGTTTTCTTTTTGTTGAATTAACCTTCAGGTGAGTTAAACTTTCGGTTTTGATATAAATTTCATTAAATATTCAATTAATTCTAAGTCAAAAAGGATGATTTAAAGCTGGTCCTGTTTTTGTGACATTATCGATTGTATAGGTGGCTACGTACCATTGAGCATGTCATAATAAACGGACAGTGCCGACTTTTATGGATACATAGTTTGTTCCACATTGTGACAGAAAACGGACCTTGCCATTAAACGAAACGCGAGCACAGAAAGTGGACCAACTAAAAACGAGACTGACTTCATCCTGTCGACGAGGATGGATACATTAAATGTTGTCTCTGTGATCATCAATACAGTTAAAACCGGGAGCGATCACCGTCTGGTAAGAGGCACATTTAATGTATGTGTCAAGCAAGAACGCTCTCGATTGATGAAGCTGTTCCATACAGCACCAATCAAAATTCAAAACTCCGAGAGCTTTCATGTGGAAGTCCAAAACTGTTTCCGTTTCCTAGACGGCGATTTAGACGAATTCAATTACGGGTTTGTGGAAGCTCGCCGTGCCTTTGGGTCTAAGTTCTTCAACGCCTAATGAACCAACACAACTAAAAGGTTCTCTAGCTATTGAGCTAGAGAGCCCTCCAGTTGTGTTCACATGTAATGTTCACACAGCAACACCTCACTCCCCTCCCCCATAAGCCTCCGAGTTGTTAGAAGCTCACAAAGGAAGGGAGCGAAACGTTGCCTAGGTCTTCATCCGATGTCACTTTACACCAGTAGCTCAATAAAGAGATCTGCAATTGCTTTACCCGCGATCTGCGCCAATTCAATACAAGCTATTGAAGAGGCTATCCCGTGTAACGAGGACGCTAAAGTGTTTTGGAATTTGGAGAGATTTGACTACTGGACTGAGCCAGCTCGCCAAGTTGGAAACTGAAGATGGTAGAATCGTTTCTTCTAAACCTGTGCTTTTGGTTGAGGTAGAGCGCTTTTACGGACAGCTATACAAATCAACTCGCGGACCCGAGGTTAGTCTCGTGGAGGGCCCTCTAGCTCGACTAACCCAACTCTATTCCAACGACATCCCGGAAATCAGCCTGTACGAGCTTGTAAAGGTTCTTCAACAGCTCCAGAACAACAAGGCACCAGGTGAAGACGGAATAACAGCCGAACTGCTGATGGCGGGTGGAAACCCGGTCCCTACGGCTCTTCAGCATTTGTTCAATTCCGTCTTACTGGAAGGGAAAATGCCAAAAGCACGGAACAGAGGTGTGGTGGTGCTATTCCTCAAAAAGGTTACACCACCCTGCTGACGAACTACCGACCAATCTCACTTTTCGTCCAATATTCGGCAGTGTCTCAAGAGTATTCGACCAGTGTGTGTTGCTAGTGATGACTAATGGCACTGAAACGTGGTCGCTTACTATGGGCCTCATAAGAAGGCTCAAAGTCACCCAAAGGGCAATGGAGAGGGCTATGCTGTTAGTTTCTCTGCGTGATCGCATCAGAAATGAGGCTGTCCGCAGCAGGACCAAGGTAACCGATATAGCCCTCCGGATCGCTAAACTTAAGTGGCAGTGGGCAGGGCACATTGCACGTAGAACCGATGGCCGTTGGGGTGGAAAGATACTTTGGTGGCAACCACGTACCGGAAGATGCAGTGCGGGTAGACCCTCGACAAGATGGACTGATGATCTGGTAAAGGTTGCGGGAGTCCTCTGGATGCGGGTGGCGCAGGACCGGTCACTTTGGCACTCTTCGTGGGAGGCATATGTCCAGCAGTGTAAGTCTTTCGGCTGTTATGATGATGATGCTCAGGATGATTTTATTCGGTGTATTCAAGCTTATTTTTGGTTGACGACAATTTTTTTATTTTATTTTCTTGACCTGCATGACAGTATTGTCCGTTTTTTAGGACAACATCAAAGGCAATCATTTTATACGATTCGTGGCAATGTCCGTTTTAACGGACGTCCTGAAAAACTAACTTTCAGAATGGTTTTCATTTTTTTTTCTTTACTATAGTTCTTTTTATCCATTAACTATCACAAAAAACATTCCGAGTGATAGCTGGCTACATTCCTTCATGTCTTGCCATGTTAAGGGTTAAAATCGGCAATATCAAAAACAACATATCGCTAACTCAACCCACGAGGAATCGACACAAAACAAAATAGAAACTAATAAGAAATGAAGAAGAGGGGCTTCTGTATGATCTGAGCTATCTGAGCTATCTGAGCTATCTGAGCTATCTGAGCTCTCAATCAGCTGGACTAGAACAACTGATGCCGCGACGCGACGCGAGAAGAGAAAACCTACCCTCCACATTCTACTTACACTCTTGTTTGTACAGTGCGAATAGCACAGAAGTTGCCGAGTCGCGACTGGTTCTAACCAGTCAGTAACTTTTCACGTAATTACTTAATCGAGCACTTAGTTATTTTTGATGTGTAAATCCACCTTAAATATTACTATTGTGAATTAACAACACTTTTGCTGATGTACTTTTGGGCGTATGAAAGATCGTTTGCAAAAAGACTATGGTAAAGGTAGGGTCACTTGCAACACATTTTGGGCCAGTTAACACTCGTCAAGAAGTTACTTGTAAAAAAAACTCGATCATACCTCTATGCCCCAGTTTCAGCGAACATTTCCATAGACATTACGTCAATAGAGATAATGTCAATTAGACATGTGATTAGACATCATCTCGATCGGCTCGAGAATGAAATGAGAAAGGGCTCCTGTAATGTCCTGTGTCCCCAAGTTACATAAAAACAAGTTTCTCTTTTTAACCGACTTCAAAAAAAAGGAGGAGGTTCTCAATTCGGCTGTATTTTTTTTTCAATGTTTGTTACCTCAGAACTCCGTCATTGATGAGCCGATTCGAATTTTTGTTTTGTTCGTATGTATACACTTCCAGGTGGGTCCCATTTTTTTTCAAAATTCAGTTAGATGATGGGATCCATGAGGAATTGAGGGGACTCCTCAATTTTATTAGGCACGCGTGTAGTGATATTGGTATTTTCTGTTATAACTCGTGTATTTACATCCGGAATCATAAATTTGGTGGCCAGGAATTGATGATGAAGACCACTGAAGACTTATCGAATTCCTCAATTATGTACTTGCAAAAGTACGTCACAGGTTCCGATAAGATTCCGTTGAAATAGGAACTAATGAAGTGCCATTGGTGATGATCTTGGGGAATAGATGGAAGTCCTCATCGGCCCACATACAGCGATTCGGTTTTTTTCTATAGTAATCAACGCATTTGGTATCGGAAATCAGTTCATGTGGTAGACTGTAAAAAAAAAATAGGAAATGTTCTCGTGGCTTGGCGGAGTACTAAATTGAAGTAAAATTAAATTATATCTACGAAAATCCGTATGAAGCCACATTTCACGGATCGCATGTAACCGCTTAATCGTTAACCCCGGTACTATGTATCCATTTGCGATGATTGACACTAATCTTTGCGCACTACTCTTTCAACAGCGATAAAGCTTTGGTAAATATTATTTTTTTACTCAGTGCCGGTGGGAGGTACCTAATGTTAGGGTTATGGTATGTTATCATTATCAACTTATCACGGATATTTTTTCATTAGCATGCACCGATGCTTATTGGGGCAAACAGATTATATTACGTCGGTACAAGCTTGCTAACTACTAACTAAGTACACTAGTTGGTTAATTAAACGATTTCTCTCTGACGGTTATGTTATGTCACTTTGTGTCTAAAATCTATAATACTCAATCTATAATAACTCAATATATATGTTAAGGATGTAAATTTTGTAGGCTTTGTAAGTTTTTATGTAGGGTGTAATCTCCGGAACTGCTCCGATTACAACAAATCTTTCACCCAAAAATCAAATGATTACAATAACTTCAAGAATTAGATCCGTGTCGAAGAAAATAACGTTTGTAACTAGAAGTGAAACAAGAAAGAAGTCTGCAATATATTTTTACTCGGGTTGAAATTGAAGAAAAAATTACCCACTTACTCAATGGACCGGATAACAAATACCTAAATCAAGACACGAGAATAAACGAACGCTGAGAGAAATCAATAATTCGACACCGGAAAGCATTGTTTCGCGTACGTCGCACGCATACAATTTTAGCATTACTGGTTTACTTTTGAAAATAAATATTGTTTCCGGTAAGCGATGAGGACTGAACAAGCTATAAGTTAAGATGAAATACTCTTCTGACTAATGAAGTAATGAAATCTTCACAAGTTCATATTGTCTTGACGAAAGAGTTGTCTAGGTCATTTTGAGTTTTGAGTAGATACACCGTTTACGTAGCCATTGATACAAAGCTAAACCATTCAAGGAGTGAAGTACCCACAGCGCTGGTTTCGTCAAAAATGAGCACAGAGCGAGCAACCGCAAGAAACTTCGTCTCATATTATAGTATACTATAGTGAGATGGTTTTAAGATACTTATATGAGTAGTACAACATGACCCCGCGAATTACATACCGCCATACAATGATGAATGTTATATAAGACAATAACTGTTAATGCTACATTAAATTATTTTTTACAAAAAAAAATAATCACGAAATTATTATGTCGGTTTCTGTGAATGTATTCTGCAATATGCCGAAGTTAACGCAAATTCCCGGGATCAACGTGTATAATGAGTTATCCATTACGTGTGTCAGGACATCTATCTATATTTATGGACATATCTATATATATATATATATATATATATATATAGATGCAGAAATTCCAGAATATATTCTAGTTTGCATGAGTAGTTCCGGGGATTACCTACCCGTACATACAAACTTACTAAGCTACACCTTCACAAACTCAAAGTGGTTGTGAAACTTTGCCTCCTTAGGAGTGTTCCAAAGTCTTCTTAGTAAAATTACTTGTCAGCTCCTTGCCCATCTAGCCAACACTTTTAGAAACGTTTAAGCAATGGGCTACACGTAACTATTACTATAAACACCATTACATTCGGGAAACAGTGACATGTAAAAAACTAACCCGAATAAACAAGCCCGGTGGTCAAATAAGGAAAACCCAACGGAACAAAAAGATAACATAGATTAAAAGATAAGATTGGAAACTGCAAAATACACTTACTATTTCTTAGTTTTGTAAAAAAAAAATCTACTCCTGTACTTTTGTCTGTCATTTACATAGTCCCGAACGCATACAAAATATAAAAAGACCGAAATAAGTCTGCAGAAAAGTCTATACTCTATTCCCCATAACAGTACGGCACAACCGTGCTATACGTCTAATTATTGACACAGAGTCATGACAGCCCTGCAAAATGTGGGTACCAATGTGTAACCTCATCATTCATAGAACTTAACAAGCCTTCAAATGTGTTTTCTCCCTTTCTCTCAAACAGAAATGTCGAAACCGAAGATAAAGACCAATAAAAGCTACAAAAGGATTTATCAATGTTTACGAATAAGACCATAAGTATGTTTTTATCTGGTTAATTTGCGTAGATATTACTGATAAAAAAGATAATTATTCAGAGAAGAGTTAGCACTTTTTTTAGGTAAGTCAATTCATATCTGACCTTGAGCCCAAATCCTTCCTATACCCCTCGTTAAACAATAACTGCATAAGCATTCGACTCTTTCTGTCAATTTGAGAGAACCGATGCTTTATCTCCCTATATACCTACTCGTATAGGAACTGATATTTTAGATTAGATTAGATTATTCATGTCAAAAAATATATAAAGAGGAAAGTCTGAAAAGCTTTGTAAGTTTGTACGTAGCTTTTCAAAAAATATTTCTCGTCTTTAGAATGGACTTTCTGCAATAAAGCATTCGGATACGGCAAGTGCCATAGAGATGGAGATATTCAATAGATTGTAGCGCTGCATTCCAATATAGAGCGCCATTCCGTTAAGACGGACGCGGTTATTAGATCCAATGAGATATAGGCCAGTCATTATAGATTTTGACCTTTGATTATAGAAGAAAAATTGTGGGGACCAAACTTGTAGAGAATCAAATTTCCTACAATTTTTGTCCTCACGGTTTTACTGTAAAATCAAAAATGGCCGAGTTATTCAAGAAAAACCTTTTTTCGAATATACGCAGAAGCCCGATTCGGTCTACTTTTTTAATGTACACTCCCAGTGACCCCCCGAGGGGCCTATGAAAAAAAAATCCAGGAACTAATTATTCACGGGTAGGTTCGGTTATTTGGATAAAATGACTGGCCTAATATTATAAAGTATTATATACGTTTTATAGATGGCGTTTATATGTCACGCTATCGTGTTTCTGTGTGCATCTTAGCCTGTCCTGCCTACTTACACTTACTAGTAGAATAAAAGTGCGAGAGGGACGAATGCTTTATATCCGATATAAACGTGATCGTACTGATCATGCTAAGCATTTCTGAGTTTTCTGACTATAGCATCCAGCTTTATCGCTATCAACAGATTAGCTTATAGTACCAAAATAGCCACTGCATGACTGCACAGTGCATGAAAGTATCGGTGTAACGAGTTCTAAAGGTCAAGACTGCAACGGGTCAAGGCCGGTGGATAAAGGAAGTTTGGCTCGACCTGGAAATAACAATGGGGTCCTAATGTTGCGTAGGTATGGACAATAGAACGCAATGGCTGAGAATTCTCGAGTTAACTCAATTTCGTAAAACATTGAGACGAGAATTAAACACACCAACAAAATAAATTCCTGAAGAGGATTATAATGACGGGCAAAGTTGAGGGCCAGAGGTGTCGCGGCAGACCACCCGCTAGAGACGGATAGCACAAATCACTGCATCCTTGACACTACGTCTGCTTACAGAGAAGTCTGGTGATCAGAGGCGTATCTAGCCCATGTACCGCCCGTGAGCAAACATGACTCTAGCGCCCCCTAGCGCGGTCAAAATGGAATGGTAGCGAGCGGCTCTCGGCGCCCCCTAGGACCGCTGCGCCCGTGTGCAACGCACACCCTGCACCATAGCTAAAGACGCCTCTGCTGGTGACCAAGAATAGGATGTTATGTCACGTTTTGACGTGTCATCGACGGAACGAGTGATGACGAACATAATAAGAGGTTAAAGTCGCGTTTATGGCACGACCAACATAAGCAGATATACAAAAAAAAATGGGCTAATTTGCAGAAGACGGTAACGCGGCCAGCTCCAGTTATCGACCACTTACAAAACAGGGGGGTGTTATTTAACTTCTTCGAAGATAAAGAAAACTTTTTTGTCAGTAGGTACAGTAAGTCTCTCACGTGGTCACTAAATCGGAGTATTAAATAACGCTTCTTTTTTCCAACATACTTGACCAATTTTGATTACTGACCTGTACAGTACAAGACCACCCAACTAAAATAGATAAAAGCGGTTCGCAGACGCCGTGTAACATAAACACACAAAAATACAAAAAAAACGATAACCTTTAGATACTTCGAAAATATAGCGGTTTTATCTCAATTTATTTATAACTTTATTCATTTATATCCTTACAAACAATATTTACTCAGATTACTTTGCATAATGCCACTTTTATGACTACTACTCGGCGGCGCGAAACGAGATAATCTATATTGTGTTTTTCTTTCTAATTTTCAGTGCGAGTGAGACAGGAGTCGCCGAGACGCAAGCGATGGGACTTGGTAGCAAGTGCTAGGGCTCCGTGGATTGAACGGTTTTATATCTACACTTTACCCACAAGCCGGTTGAATCAAGATTGCTCCCAGAGTCGATGACGTTCGATCCCAGCGAACTAAGCGAAGTGCAAACTCATTGTACACAAAACAATGAAAAATATACTTTATCTTATCAAATATATCCAATAAAATAGGTAAAACACTTATTGCAGCTTGAAATGAGTCTGAAATTAGCCCCTTATCTCCCTAGAAACTGTGCAAAAGCTGAGTCCGGGATCCTTTAGGATACAACGCGGAAAAACTTCAAGATGATGAGAAACTGTGTAATTTACAATGAAAATACCCACATTACAGGACGTAAACAAAAATCAACTGACCGCTGACTTACAAATTGACGCATATGATTTAAAACTCCACATCATTCAAACAATCAAGGAGACAGACAGCCCAGGAAGACAAGAATGAGTTATATATAGAAGGGGTCAGGAAGACAACGGAGGCAGCGGTCAAGATCCATTTCCTTTTTACAGTCAGCAGCAATAGTAGCTATGCGGGCCAAGCACCCAAAATGACCTACACCCGACTCTAATGTAGGGTTCCCATAAGTGTGGGGACTCAGACCGGGACATTTAAAGAAAAACTAGTAAAGGTAGAAAAGAAACAACTTTTATTACAACAAAAGGTAACTTTAACGGTCCTTTACAGCCCTTGCCTAAACAAAAACCAATTTTAACACAGCCATTCAATGCCAGCGACCCGCCAGTCCGTTTTTTTTTCTTCGGGTTTTCCGTTTGTTGGCGCTTTTCGCTATATAGGCGAAAATGCACGTTCTCGGCTACGAGACCGAGAGTCCGCGATCCCGAAATGTGTTGACACCGTTGACGTAAATTCGTGAAACGTGAACGGACAAGTGTCAGCGCTTACCTACGTCGTTCTATCCACGTACGATTAGTCTAGCTAGTTAGTCGCGTTTATTGTAGGTATATTACTGTGTACCAAGTCCAGCCCTCTATTAAATAACTATGATTTTTAAACCGGGAAAATATGCTTATCGGCCGTGACGCCATGCTTCAAACCGGGACATGTCCCGGTACCGGGACGTATGGCAACCCTACTCTAATGTCAAGAGGCTAAGGACTGTCTAGATCATTTTGAGTGTGTTATTTTGCGTAGCTACTTGTGCTGCTGACTGTACATGTCCGTGACCTAAACTTGTTCTTTCCTTGCCAATTTTATCCCTGACAGTGCTGTTGACATACATTTTAAACCTTAAACACTACGGTGACCTAGTGGTTCATGCGGCTGTCAAACAGCAGTTGTTCCTGTTTGAATTCTGGGTTGTACCAATGACTTCTTCGGAACTTATGTATGGAATATAGTTTGATATTTACCGTCAGATTTTTATTTATTTATACAAGGATTTATTTATAGATATTATTTATTTTGTCTGAGTAAAAATATCACGCAAGAACCTGTATACATCTGCGAAGAATGTCGAAGGTGAATGTGAAGTCCCTAACCCGCACAGGGCCAGCATGGGGTCTAATGCCCATTCCCTCTGAGAGAAGGTCTGTGCCCAGCATTTAGACATATACATACAGACTGATTCATTCATTCATTCATAAACATTATATAAGTAGGCATAGAACTTTTTGTTGACAGACTCTTTTCAATTGTGTAAATTTTACTTATTTACTTAGCTGCCATTTATTGTGACATTAATATCTGCTGGATTGCATGCTCGCAGAAACCTATAGATTATTACTAAGGCACCATTTTTGAAAGTCTGCCTGACATAGGTAAGTATCTCATACCTGAAATATCCGAGTCACATCATCAGCCTCTATACGTCCTACTGCTGGGCACAGGCCTCATCTCATGTATGAGAGGGAACGGGCAGTAGTCCCCACGCTGGCCCAGTGCGGATTGGGGACTTCACATACACCTTTGAATTTCTTCGCAGATGTATGCAGGTTTCCTCACGATGTTTTTCCTTTACCGAAAAGCTAACGGTAAATATGAAATCATATTCCGTACATAAGTTCCGAAAAACTCATTGGTACGAGCCGGGATTCGAACCCACGACCGCCGTTTGACAGCCGCATGCCTGAACCACTGGGCTACCGTAGCTTAAAAAATATTAGCTATTAAATATCCGAGTGGTTATTACTTATTGGTTGTTAAAACATGAAGTGTGTATTACTTGGCTTATTTTTATGTTTGTGGTATGAAAGGAGAACTATTTAGTTATATATTAGGCTCAGCTTTAGAATCGTTGTCATTGAGTTTGTTATATCGTGGTAGTTGCTCGTAATTAATTAATACGACACAATATTTTTCAGATGACACTTTATTTCAAAAAATCCATTTTACCTAACCTCCAAAAACACATGTCACAGAAAACTATGAAACGTCAAAAACAGGTTTGCGTTTCGTTACCACACTCTTCCCCGCTTACATAAACTAATACTAAAATAAAATTAATCTAACAGTTGACTACACTTTAGTAACTGATTGGTGTGCCGTTTCCACCTCAGGTCACCCACCTCAACCTCGTAGGTCACCCCGGGTATGATCACTTTTGTAATCTTCCCCAGGGTCCAATTTTTTTTATTCTTGCGATGGTCTCTTACCATGGCCTTCTCCCCGACCAGAAATACTTCCCTTACATTACTGCTATTTAACGACTGTTTTATATTTTCTTTATCGACCAGCGCAGTTATTGGGTTTGGCCTGAGAAGGGAAAACCGGCACCGCAGTTCCCTGCCAAACAACGTCTTGGCTGGGGTTTGACCTGTCGTTTTGTGCACTGAATTTCTGTAATCAAACAGGAATAAATTACAGGCATACTCAGGTGTATGGCCACTGTCAACAATTTTGATCACATGTGACTTAAAGGTCTCCACAAAACGCTCTGCCAAGCCGTTGGTTGGGGGGTAATACGTTGGAGTGAAACTCTGTTTTACTCCAGTACATTTACAAAAAGTTTTGAACTCGTCACTAGTCCATGTGGGGCCATTATCAGTAACTAAATGAAATGGATATCCAAACCTTACATAAACACTTTTGAATATTTCTATCGTTTTGCGTGCTGTTATGTTTGCCATTACAAACACTTCAGGCCACTTTGAGTAAGCATCAATGATTACTAAGTACATTTTTCCATATAAGGGACCTAAGAAGTCTGCATGTAATCTATGCCACACGCATGGTGCCTGTGGCCACGGTGTTAATTTTATTTTTTCTGGTTGTTTGTGGTTTTGCAAACAGATTTTACAATTTTTTGTTATGTTCTCTATTTCCTTATCCATATCGGGCCACCAAAAATAGGAGCGCGCTATCTCTTTCATTCTGGTTATGCCGAGATGGGAGGCATGTAATTCTAACATCACTTCGTCTTTAAGAGAGCTGGGTATAATGACCCGATACCCCCAGAGCACGCAATCCTTATCCATGGTAATTTCGTTTTTTCTTACAAAATAACAATCATATTCTTTGCCTAAACTATTACTAGCTGGCCACCCATCTCTGCAGAACCTGATGATGTTACACAATACATTGTCTTGTTTTGTTTGTTTTTGTATAGTTTCCCAATTCAGGGTAGTAAGGTTTGAACTAGTTATATAATTTACCGTGTTTAAGTCTAAAGTCTTTTCAATAATCTCTGCATTTCTATTTATATCATTTCTGTTGTCTATCGCTACCCGTGATAAATAATCGGCTGGATTGTTTTTGGATTTTATATGTTCAATGTCATAGTTAAAACCACTTAAAAATATTGCCCAATATTGCAGCCGTTTGGCTGCCATTCTTGGGATCCCGTATTTTGGGCCCAAGATTTTTGCTAAAGCTTCATTATCAGTTTGTGAGGTAAATTTCTGTCCAAATAGGTATTCATAAAATTTTGTAACACCGAAAACAATTGCATAGGCCTCTTTTTCTAGAATTGGATACTTGATTTGGGTATCAGTTAGTTTTCTACTAGCAAATGCTACCGGTCTGATAATATTATTATTGTCTTTCACAGACAATATTGCCGCAACACCGCTGTCACTTGCATCACATGTTAGAACAATTTGTGAATTTTTGTTTAGATGTGTCAAGGATGATGTATTGGCCAATGCCTTTTTGATACTCTTGAATGATGTATCGCATTCAGGTGTCCACTCAAATTTGTCTTTCTTTAGGCAGTCATACAGCGGTTTCAATATAGTTGCCATGTTTTGCAGAAAACGGTTATAGTAATTAACTTTTCCGAGAAAAGATCGCAACATCTTTACATTTACTGGTGGTGGTAATGACAACAAAGGCTCTATCTTGCTTTTTATTACTTTAATGCCTGTTTGATTAACTTCGAATCCAAAATCCTCCAGCTTTTGTTCAAAAAATTTACATTTTTCCATTTTTATTTTTAGCCCTGACTCTTGCACTCTCATTAACACACATTTAAGATTTTCATATGTCTCAGATAACGTTTTACCGTATATGTATATGTTGTCTATGTAAACAGTCACATCAAGACCACTTAATTTCTGTGACATAAGTCGCTGAAACGAGCCAGGCCCTGTACTGATTCCATAAGGCAGAAATAAATATTTGACCTCAGTCACAATCGATGCCAACTTTTGAGATTCCTCGTCCAATGGAGCCTGCAGGTAAGCTTCCCGTAAGTCCAATTCACAGAAGAATTTATTTCCCTGCAGCTTCATTAGAATCTGGTCAATTGTTGGCAGGGGGTAACAATCAATTTTCAAATATTTATTTATTGTTATACGAAAATCCCCACATAATCGTACTGTACCATCTGGCTTTAGGACTGGTACAACTGGCGTACCCCAATCTGAATATTCAACTGGCACAATATGTTTGTTTTTAATTAACCTTTCAATCTCATCTTTAACTTTTTCCTTAAGCGCAAATGGCACAGTTCGCACCGGCATAAAAATAGGTCGTGTGCCAGCCTCAATTTCCAAATGAATAGGTTTTCCCTTATATTCCCCCATGCCTGGTTCGAAAACCGTTGCAAACTCGCTTTTTATTTTAGACTCTAATGTGTCTTTTGAAACGGTTTCACATGTTTTTTGGTCAAGTAGGGGGCCATAATTGTAAAACAGAGAGCCAATTTTTTCCTATAATTCTCGGTAATCCATCTTTGACAATAAACAGTGTTTGTTTTTCCAGGTTAACATTACCATATGATAGACTTACATTTTCTAGCACACCCAATGGTGTTGAAGTTGACTGGTCAAAATTTGTAAAAATGACATTGCGTTGCATCAAATCTAAATTTGGAAAATATTGGTTCTTATCCGAATACGTAATCGTACTTACATCGGCTCCGGTGTCAACTTCAAAATCTAGCAGCTTACCGTTTACTGAAACTTGTAACTTAGCTGATGGAATGTGCTGCTTCTCACTAAAATAGAAAATGTCAAACATTTCTGGCTCCGCAGTATCACTTTTATCTTCTTGCTTCACTTCGCTTACAACTGGGATGTTTGTATCCGTAGCATTCAACGTCTTCATTCTCCAAGTGTCTTCAACTCGTCGCCAGTTTGTTATATCGTGGTAGTTGCTCGTAATTAATTAATACGACACAATATTTTTCAGATGACACTTTATTTCAAAAAATCCATTTTACCTAACCTCCAAAAACACATGTCACAGAAAACTATGAAAACGTCAAAAACAGGTTTGCGTTTCGTTACCACAGAGTTCATGGCTCATTTTTTTAATATAGATTCTACTCATTAAAAGATGATTCCTCAGCAAATTTCAAGTTGTGAAAATCCATAGTTTTAGAGAAAAAAATTATTAAAGTTTCCATATAAATTTCCATTACTGTGTATTTCGAGGAGATTTTGACTGACAATGACACTTGTGCGCGTTCCTGTTTACGTGTTGATATTGGTAGATGTTCTTTAGGTAAGTTTTTAATCAATTACGGTTAATATTTAATATAATATCATAAATGTAGGTAAATGTAATAAAATAAACGCAAAAGGCTAATTCGACATACTCTAAGGCAGGTCCGTGTAGGTACGACGACGAGCGAAGCGAGGAGGAGTGTTAGGTGTACCGCGACCGAACCGAAAATGTGTTATTTCACTTAGGTGTACCTACACCGACCTGCGGCGCTACCACGAACTTCGAAAGTCGAAGTTCGTAATACATGCATCCCTGTCACTCGAGTAAGGGAGTGCGATACAGATGGAAATACCTCGAAGTTCGTGGTAGCGCCGCTGTCTTAGGTATTACGCGTAATAAAGATTTGGTAATTCACGTATTTGGAAACGCGGAGTTAAAAAAAAAAAGTGTCAAAAATCACACGTAATGACGCCATCCATGGAAATGTATATGGAAACTTTAATATTTTTTTTAAAAAAAACTATGGGTTTTCACAACTTGAAATTTGGTTAGGAATCATCTTTTAATGAGTAGAATCTATATTTAAAAAATGAGCCATGAACTCGATGACAACGATTCTAAAGTCGTACCATATATTAAAAAGAGGCCTTGCCAAAAACAGCATAATAAAATAATTGTTTTGTTTATTTTTAGATATCTGCTCTTAACTGTAAACTTAGCCAATTTGGTGACTGTAAAATATATGTGCATTTAAAGATACAGATGCCGATTATCATGATAAGAAACCTTTTAAGTCTCTGAAGAGAAGAGAGGATTGTACAAAACAAATGGCTTTTCTAATGTTCTGACTTTGTAGGTCAGTCAATGACAATAAAAATATCTATCTAACTGCCAAATTGTAACAGCATAAAATGAAATGTGTCAAAAATGTGTCAAATGCCTAGAATAAATTTGGGTTGGCGAGCCACTGAAGTTAGTTATTTACCTTAGAGCATAGATAGTAGCATCGCCACCCTTTCCATTACCTACTCTGGGCAAGTGACCAGAGCCTTATAGCCAATGTGGTTTCCATGGAGGCCATGGCTCTTATCAGGTCACAGACAGACCCTGGTTACCAGGAAGTGGAACTGCACAGCATAATTTGCTGGGCCTTCAATAGATGAATGACAACCTTGCTGATCCTATCAAAGTTGATCTTAAAAATTCTACACACAAACTCTATTATAAATAATCATAAGTACAAGCTAATGCTTTTAAAAACTGTCATAAACAGTCAAGTATTTTTCTTGTAGTTGCCATAGTAAGTAATATATGAACGTCATAATCACCATTTAGATATCCTAGCCTATAATATTAGTGTAGAAGACATGTGTAACAAAATAATGTACAAAACAAGAACCCCCTTCTCTCTCTTGCCTATGTTTGGGCAAACCACTTGAAGGCAATTTTACTGAACTCTGTTATTCTAAAGACTACTATAACAGCAACAGGACTAAAATCTGTTTTATTGATGGATAAGTCAGTAATGGACGCAGCTGATAAAGATTAAATATCACACAGTCAACAGATTTATCTGGCAAAACTGATACGAAAATGATAAATGAGGTGATACTGGTAGTGCGCACTTAAGAGATAAACTAGTCTGTTAGACATAATAACATTCTAGAAATTTTATTATAATCATAAATAAATAAACCGTTACCTTTTCAAAATCACAGTCGAAGCAGGTCAACTCGAACAAAGTAAGCTGATGTTTTAAATGCAATGCAACAAACGCACGCTGATCTAATAGAATAACATTGGTAAAAACACTACACACTACAAATCCCACAACAACAAGGTATCACAAGTCCAATAATATGTTCTAATTCAAAAATAATCAACAATTCGTTTGCAAAATATTCACAACACGCTCGATTCTCACATATCTCATTATCTCACTACATGACAGTCACAAAGTACTTTGTTTGACAGTTCTATAGTGTTGCCACCCCACCAGAAAACAGCCGGCTAACCTGGCGGCCTGTGTGATGCTATATTTAAACATATCGATACGTCTTTACATTATCAAACACTGAGTTTTTTTTACGAGACTGATATTTATTTTTCTGGTTTTGCCACTAAAGAGAATTTAACCACTACAATCTACATTCAGCCAGTATGATGCCAGTACGCTGAGTGGTAGCGCCATCTGCCTTACTATTGTGGAATTATTTAGTGCATACAAAGTACGCTCCGCCAGTATGCTGAGCGGTGGTGCCATCTGTTTTACTTTTGTGAAGTTATTTCGTTCTACCGAAACGCCTCCCAAGTTACCACGCATTGTATCAAGTATGTATGCGGTGCAATAGATGGCGTGCAACTTAAGCAAGAAATCCTCGTTACACATGCATTGCGTTTACCTGGCAAACCTTGCCACAGAGAATTCATAGATGGCGGGCAAATCATTTCTAAGGCAAGGTCTAAGAGCGGTTACAGGGCGACACACGTAAAAAGAGCTCTGGGGACCAATTTTTGACTTTCGAGCGCTCGACTCCTTCACTAGAAAATTGACAAAAATTATGAAATGCTATTTTGAAATAGCGATAGAAAATTTAATAACAAGTGGTATTCACCACTCATAATGCAATTATATTGGTAGAAAGTAAGTGCCGGCCATTTTGACACTTCAAACGTATTTACTTTTATTTGATTTTCGAGCGCTCGAAAGTCAAAAATCGGTCCCCTGGCGGCCAATGGCGCGTACGATACTTTCTACGTGTGTCGACCTGTACACACGTTGACTAATTGCAGCGATTTGCCTGTTATCACGTTCACCCTGTATAGGTTGCACTCGTTCAGAAGGCGTAGCACGGTTGCCATTTTATCACTTATCGCTGTGGATAAGACATCCGTCACGTTCTGGCAAGTATGCAAGTGCGAGAGTGATGGATGTCTTATCCACAACGTCAACTGATAAAATGGCAACCGTGCTACGCCTTCTGGTCTGATTGAGAATGACTACCTATATGTATATGCGACACAAATAAAACAACAGATTAATAAAACTGAAACTTTTATTCAACTTATAACTCTCTCATATAAATAACGCTCTCCTTAAAAATAACTGGAAGCCTCAACATACAAAGATAGATTAAATGTCACGGAACAGGATAGTAAGAAATAATTACAAAACATCGACATTACGGTACACTGTATCGTAATAGTCATAATTATAATACCGGCCAAGTGCGAGTCGGACTGGTGCGTGGAGATCTCCGTACCGTTAGGTACAATTTTTCGCTGGAAAATTATGGTGTATCGTAACTAGAATAATTTAACTAATATATATAGGCAATAACTTTATAAATGTCAGTTGTCAAGTTGACCGTATAATATAAGAGTACCTACTTACTTAGCAATTGTTAATATGGATTCATATTTTACGCACTTGCAAGTCCAGAGCCACGACGGCCACGACGGCCAGACAGTTAAGTCTAGAATTAAATGTTTAATCCATAAGGATGCTCTTCTTAAAGAACTAAGCTACATTTTCACTTCAAGTACCTACATCATGCATAGATTGGCTAATATGTATGAAACTATAGCTTAGATGTCCTCGAAAAACCGCCGTAAGTTTTTGAAGTATTTCTAATCCAATTTGTATTTGTCGAATACTAATATCCTCGGACAGTCATGTTGGTAATAAATGTTTTCTTTGCAAGTCGAAAGCAGACTTAATCTTAGTAAAACTGTACAACACAAGCTTCAATACAATACAAATGTTACGGCAAGAACGAATCGTCCTTGGTTAAGGTAACAAATCATTAAAATTAGATTTTACTTTACAATTTGGTACGGAATCTCGTATATCTTAAAATTACGTGTGCCAAAGGAGTGTATATTATCTTATTCGTAAGTTGGCAGCGTTCGCGCAGGCGTCAGTTTTCACCTAGAAATAAACCATAAAGTTATAGAAAACTCGCTATTAACGTCATAATAATACCTACTAGCGAAACGATTTTATAAATTCGTTTTAAAGGTGGCAAAGTGTCGTACCTAATAATTTAAACATTATTAATATAAGTCTGGAGTTATACAATGGATATAAAATAATAGGAATAGGTTTATTACTATTGTTTACCTGGTGTTAGAACCCCAATGAACCCATCGCGTTTATAAATTTACTGGGAATGTTTTCTAAGACTGACATGAGACTTATCTCCATGCTTTTCAAATGATTCTTACATAATATCGCTTCTTGGCACTCTTTGGGGGAGGCCTATGTCCAGCAGGGGACGTCTTTATGATGATGATGATGATAATAGCCGCTTCTTGGGTAGGCAATTAATCTAAGCAGCGAATCTTTTCAGAGAATTTTGATGTGATTACCTAACTATCGATTTGTCAAAATAATAACTTATAGGAAGTTAAAAACTATGAATCCAAATTTCATTTCAGTGATTTCAATTTCCAACATCGTAACTGTTTACGCCACATTTAAGTATGCGACGAATAGTATTGCCCTATTAAAATTGCCCAAAATCAATGCGTCATACCGTAGCACTATATTTATCGACTATGTTTCTTTACTCGTGACGCATAGGTGTAGTCATGGACTTTGAATGTGTTAAGACAATAAAAAGTTACAATATCGACGAATGTTATCTTCTAAAATCCATGCAAATACATGCTCAAAATAAAAGCCAAATATTGATAAACAACTTATCTAGATTTGATCAAAACCATACAAATAATTTAGTAAACTAAAATTAACACGTAAAATTCAATGATATATTTTTGTAATAATAAACTAAGTAAAAGACATCACAGCTAAAATACTAAGTAATCTAGAATTAATAAAACATAACAATGGAAATGAACATAAGTTGTTTCAAAATTAATTCTAATTAATAGTTTTCATAATACGACAGTAGTCATATTTTTTCCGTATTTAACTAATGACACACACGCAATGAAACCTACATGACTCAGTAATGTTCTGGAGTTTTGGAGACAATATTTAGTTTTTATAAACAAATGTATAAAATGCATAAATCATCGACTACAAAGAATCTCAAAAATTCGGTGATGTCGAGGAGAAACAATTGAGGTGCGTCAATAGTCCTTTTTTTACACGACTGCCCTGCGAAAAGGAGTAATGTTTTTAGGGTCCAGTACGATGGGAGTATGTGGGATGTATAGTTAGAATCCTTTTCTCAACCCGGGTGACAAAGACTATATATGACGTCACAATCACAATAAAATCAATATGGCGGATAATACGATCAACATTGTGTGAACTAAAGAACAAAAACGCATAACTGAAACAATACTACTTCATTTACAACTTGCTTTTTACTACTTTATCAGCGGCAGTCTTATTATAATTTTTTTTGATATTTATTTTATTGACGTTAAGACGCACAAGCGTAATCTATTAGCAGCTCATTTTGTGCTTCGGTGTGTTTGACACATTTACTAAAAACTTTTTAGTTGAGTTAGTTAACAAAATGTAAGTTCTAAAATAATTGCACTGCGCTGGGTTTTAAAGCATTTTAGCACAGATTATAATTATAAATTATGATAGTGGGTTAATTAGGCATGTCTAGTCTAATGGTTTACCTAAAATAATTGCGTAATATAATATCTTAAACTAAACTAAAGCTTTCATAACTGTTAGATATGTTATAGGGATAGTGTAAAATATTTTTTAAAACTTAAGCTAATAATAATTTTAATATACTTAGGTTTGAATATACATAATACACGATTAAAATTTGCTGTTTATTGTATATCGAAAGATAATAATTCATGTATAATTTATTAATTTATTATAGGTAACAAAATATTATTCAGTCGGTCAACGTTGAATAGTGATTATGAATCTCCTAGTACCTAGTCAAAGCTGATATCGAATTTAGAGTAAAGTTTTCAAAATTTGAGCTACATGATTTGACTCACTATAGTAAAACAGGGTGTCAAAGCCACTATTAAAGGCTCCGTAAGACCGCAAGAGAAGGCAGCGGGTGGACCCGGTCTGAGATAGCTCTTAACGTTTCTTGCGTATTACGTTCCGTCTCGCTTCCGCGACCGGTCAGACGGAGTCTAAACATTATAGGGTAAGTTTACACTGATTACAGTATCCCCCTAACATTAAATTATTAGCATAGCGATGATAGTGACGACGGCGAGCAGCAAGCCCAGCAGCGTCAGCCAGTCCAGCTCGGCCAGTTGTTGCGATATCATCACGGTGTACGTACAAGCTAACATCAACGTGCCATCGTGCCAATCGCGCTTCTGCGCGTCGCCTGCCAAACAATAAAAACAAACGGAAAACTTAAAAAAAATCGGTGCAAAACGGACGCTTTCGCAAGCGCCAATCCATTGAACCAGACTTTAGATCGTTGAATCTACAAGGATACGTCCCGTTCCTTGCATAGATATTATAACTTATTTATTATGAGGAGACCCAATAGCTAAAAAAAGAAATACCGTACACAATGTATGATGGGTCAGGGATACTTTGCGAGATTTAACAATTATATCCAAATCATGATCTAGCTGCCATATCGACTTGATTCATTAACAGATCAATTAACAAGTCGACAGGTCCTAGCCTATGATCCTTCATAAATGGTGCAAGATATAGTCTGTTTTGTCTATAGGTTAGTGTGCCTACACAAAACGGAGCATCTTCGTCGGTTGAACGATCTACAGGCATTAGGATACGGTTGCTTTTGTTATAAGATTGGCGCTTGCCTAATATCTAACGTGAGACACAAACAGCGATGGTTAAAATGAAAACCACACACCATGCATGATAATGGGCCACATACCTCTTGATTCGCTTTGGGAATTGTTTTGCCTTTTTGCTCGCCACGGTACTACATTAGTTGGCAGCTGGTCAGTTTCGCTTGCTGTTTCGTCTAAACGATCCACGGAGATTCGCCCTAATTGCTGATTCATAGTCTGAACCAGTTTCGGTGAGCTTAGCTCATCTCTCACGTTTTCGGGCTCTTTCTTGTCAGTAGCGTGCAATTTTAAATTACCATCTAAATTGAAAATTGTCGCCAACTCTTCAGATGAATTATATTCAGTGGAATCAGCGGCTTCTTTTTTTACTTCTAAATCGTCTTCGTAAATAGATAAATTAACTGATGCTCGATTGGGCATTGGTTTTGGCACGTCTTGAGTCACTTGGCTCAATTGCTTACTAGCCTCTGTTATACCCGTTACTTTAGGTTTATTATTGTCTTCAGCGTTTGGTAATTTAGGAACCAATAACTTTTCATTAACTTGCGATATGCCAGCAATCAAATCAGAAATGCCGTCTTTTAATTCCTTGAAAGCATTTATTTCATTTATTTCTTGTAATCTTTCATCTGAGTTCAAAAAGGGGTTGGTTGATTTGATTTTAGGCGGGGATAATTTTCTTTCATTGTTACTGTCAAAATCATTTTGATTCCTTAATTCTACTTGGATTGAGTCATTCTGCACTGTTAATGGGAACACATCTGGTACCATTTTTTTCTCTGGAGTCACGACAGTACTTTCTTGAGCTTTCAATGGCTTTTCGGTCTTATCGATATATTGCGAGAGTTTTAAGCTTTCATCTTCAAAATTTAACTCTTTTTCATGGCTATGCTTAAGTTGATCTTCAACTCTGTGCAGTTGATCTGATATAGCGAGAAGACTGTCTTCGGTTTTTTGCCCTTTGGTTTGTTCGATTTCCTGCCTGTTAGGAGGTTCTGCTACAACTTCTGAATGGACATTGACTAATTTAATTTCTGGTGCAGAATGTTCATAAGCAGAATCACTTGTTAGGCCATTCAAGAAATGCGATCTACTGTCTGATATCCTGCTGTTTACATCCGGCCTTTTCTCCGTGTTATTGTTTCTATTTTTATCTAGTTCAGCTAAAGCTACACCTAACTTATTACTAGTGTCCATCGCTTCCTGCGCAAGCATAGTGAGAACCTGTTGAAATTCGTCTTTAGATGATCTTTTAGAAGCTTGTGGTGAATGATTTGATGGGGATGAACTTTTGGACTTATCACAAGATGCAGGTTTGGGTAGGTATTTATCGTCACTATGAATGCATGAGTCATCTTTTGCGAAATGATGATTTGGCGGGTGCGAGTTATTGACGAAGAGTCCAACAGTATTATGCCTTTGCTTTACCTTGTTTCGAGGATAGTGCTCTGGCTCGTTGTCGTTGTTTTCGAAAGTGTCCCGTAAGCGCCTCATGACGTCACTATTGCTATGAGTTTTTTGCAAGGTTGCCACTTTACTCATGTTAAGAGCATCATCTATTTCCTTTTGAATCATAGTGAATATGTTAGCTGAAAGGGACCTAACTGCTCGCTTCTTTTTAAGGTTGGCTGCGGAATCTTTAGTGTGAGGGAACTCGATATAATTGTGATTATTATTTATGTGGCCATAATCGTCTCCGTTGAATAATGATGATTGTCGACCATCTTTTCTTAAACTTCTGTATGCTAAATCATCGGATACGAGATCTGGCGATCTCCTAGGAATGAATCGCGAGCGACCCTTACTTTCAGGTGTCGCATGTAAGTAATCACTCTGTGGTGCTGGAGAAACTGGCCCTAAGGGGATTCCAAAAGGTGGTTGTGGTTCAAGAGTTTTTAAACGATTGTTAGTTTGTTTAATGTTTCTGTAAACAACGTCATCATAAACAATATCCGGCTCATCCCGTCCAGAATATCTGTCGTCATCCGAAGCGTATGGTACATATACTGGTGAAGTGAGCATGTAGCTTATCTGTGATTGAGCTTCCTTCAACTTGGGTTTTTCTTTTGAAATCGAATTCATCCTACGGAATGCCATATCGTCTTGTACCTTATCGGGCAGTGTCGATCTCCTCGACATCCGCCGAAGCGGCGTCGATGGTTGACTTCTCAACTGAACCTCGTCATCGTTTCCATTCCAGTCATTGAAATGATCGTTATATTTAGGAGTCATTGACTCTCGCCTTTCGGCCCTGTCTAGCAGGTCTTCGTCTCCTAATCCTAAACTATTGTAAATTGCCTCCAATTCGTTGAGAGCATCATCAAGATTCGTTGATTTGCGACGTTCTGAGCTCTTGTCGTCATCTGACGGTATCTGATAACTATTAGTAACAAAAGTGTCAGATTTGTGGCGCACGTGTGTTTTAGATGACGGTGAAGTGACGGTTTTTGGAGGTTCGACTGTTACCGACCTCTTGTACTCAGTTGTAGCTTTCCACATTTTGGCACCATCTATAACATCCCGTGAATGATCTACACTTGAGGCTCTATTTTTATTTTGCATGTCTATATTTTCCGTATGACCTGGTATGCTATTACTTCCTTCCGAATAATGATGCATTCTTTGAGTATTCCTTACATGCTCACTGTTACTTCTAGAGTTGGCGTAAATATTCTGCTGTTTTTTCTGCCTTTCTGCATCATCTAATTTCTTCCAAAAATCGGAAGCATTTCTCGGTCGCCGATAAATACTTTCAGCAACGTTGACAGATGTCTGAGAATCGCTAAGATATTGATTTTCGTAGCCGTTTTGACTAGTTTTGATACTTATTGGTCTACGAGATCTGGGACTATGATCAGCATAATAGAGGAAATCGTTCCTCGACTGAACTGGATCTGGTTTCACAACATTGGGTGGTTCGATTCTCTTTCTCCAGGGTGGTGTGAAAGCATAAATTCCATAGTGATTTGGTTCAGCTGAAACTGATGCTGGCCTTCGAGGCTGCTCAGGTTTCTGATGAAATTTTTGCAAATATTCGTTATTTTGCATGGCAAGATGATCTTCAGAGTTCGATATCGGTCGACGTAGTCCATTAGGCCCTTGATTTAACGTTCTCTCCTGACTTCGCCTCATAACTCGTTCAAAGTCATTGTTAGGTACTCCGTGCGTAATGTTTTGGTTACTGCCCATCCTATCGGATACTACAGAGTTGTTTTCATAGTACATCGATATAGGGGTTGCGACTTTTCTGAGCATATCTCGAGGGGGTGGTACTGGTGGGGCTCGTTCCTCCCTTTTAATATTAGTAACATTTCCCAAAGGAAACTTAACATACATGACTTTTTCTGGATTTTCATCTGGGCGTGGCTCGGATTTTTCCCTAGTATTGTTAGCGTAAAGCGGCTCCTTGACGAAGTTATCGGGATGTATGGAATAGTTAATGTGGTCGTTGTTAATTTTGGCGTTAAAGTTAATAGATGATGGGTAACTTTGAGTTGACGGAAATGAAGATATTGACTCGGATTTAATTGGTAGACGAGTTAAATCGTTGCCGAGTTCAGGTTTTTGTTTGTTTTGGTCTCGCTTGCAGGTGCCATAGCCGCTGCTCTGGCTAGTGGGGGTTCTTGTAAGCATCTCCACTTCAGCTTTCGTGTATCCCTGCTGTAACAGTTCGGCTTCTTTGTTCAACTGGTTCTCCTCATCACGCGAAAGTCTTTTTATGTAGCGTTCGTTCCGAGCGCTTCGTGACCTTTTGTTCAATGAGCTGTCTCGAGAACGCATCAATGAATCGTCGCTTCTGAATCGGACCATTGAAGAAGAGTTTGATGATTTTAAAGATTCTTCATCGCTGCTTGATTCCCCTCTCATGCTATTCCGCAACGCTTCGACCCGGGCTTTTAGACGGCCTTTCCTCGTCTTTCTCATTATTGGTTCTTGACCGATTCTTCCGGATCTTGTGGAAACGTCATCCCTTAAGCTTAGAGACTCTTTGGACGCCTGAACTGCTTCTCTGACCTTGGGACGATAGTTGATAAAGCCAGCGGATGGGTCGGAAAGCACTCCATCATCAGTGAACTCACGACCGTTCGGTTTGGCTAGGCTCTGGGCTCGCCTAGTTTCTCTTATGACTATGTGGTCGAAATTGTTGACAGCAGGTGTCCTTTTCTTCTTTTTATTAGATTTCCTCTTGGACGTGGACCGCAAACTGCCACCCTCCTCGCTTTCTGATGAAGAACCGGTTTCATCGTCCTTCTTTTTTCGCCTGAAGAGTTTTCCGATAGACCACTTCTTCTCTTTCTTACGTTCTGCCTCAACCGGCTGTGGGGTTCTGATGACTTGGTGTTGAGCATGGTCACCGTTGAAGGGGCGGTAGGCCGCCGTGGATGCTCCCGAGATGTCTCGGTGTGGTACCGGTGGAGAGTTGACAGCCTGAAAAACAAAAAAAACACCGATAAACCCATTGAATAGGCACTCAAAAAGATTGCTTGAATTTTCTTAGTGACTTGTTCAACAAAGTCGTGGCGATAAAATCGTCTGGTATTATACATAACTGACATAACTAACGACAGAAGTTGGAAATAATACGACGAACGAAAAACTCGCCTTGCTGTCTAGAAGATAAATTAGTCAAGGACGATATGTTGGCTGCTATTCAATTTTGAGAGTTTTATGAATAGTTTCTTTGTCTTTCAACAAGTCTGCGTAATAATATAATAACTGTGATTTATTATACTTCCTAAAACGCACGATATGATTATTTATCGCTGGATATCTGAGGTTAACAGTTCAAAGTCAGTTTCAGTATTGATTTATTTACGTCTTTTTGTTCGCTAATGAATAATTATCTTAACGGGCGATTGAAGACAGATTTTTTATAACTAAAAAACTTAATATGTCTTGTTTCAATTGGTTTGTAATAAATATACCAACAATATTATCTAATAATAATAACTCACGGGCAGAAAAGAACTGAAAAAGTTATTCGATCGCTCGGCCACCTCAATCATGGCCACCATGTCGTTAGTATTTTCACATAACACTGTTTTAATAATGTATTCCCATCCCCCATACAAAATTTAGTTTTTGCACTAATATACAGAATCATCACTCTCACATCATTTCATCAGTTATTAATTTGTGGCCATTTTCGTAAATTGAATTAGCGATACATTTTTTACATAACCATTCGCGGTTATATTTAGCACCGCAATCACATCACATTTTATCATATCACTGATTGACCTCAGTAACTGGTTCGAATAATTACTTATTTTCTAAAATCACTACACTCTGTTTGTTAAAAAAACAAACGCGCAAGTATTTTTAGACATTTTCCGCGCGCCGATGCGCGTGCGTCTCGCTCCGCTCGTCCCGTCGACTCGTGAAATCTTGAGTTTATTTCAGCCTCCACATTCTGTATACTACATACATTAAAGAGAAATAGCATTTACGACTCTGGAATAGGGGTCACAATGGGCTGACTGATCGATGTTGATATTAGCGTATTAAGGTGTGTTAAATCCATGTTATCCTATATTCCGTAGCTATAATAACACAGACGGCTCCATTGGGCATCGGCTCCACAATCTTAATTATTTATAAACTCACAAGCAGTTATTTATTTTTATTTTGTATGCAATTCTCAGTTCGTATCGCGGGGAATCTACCGGCGAACTACTTAATTTATAGAGCTTGGCAGTGTTTACAAAAATAAGTCGGTGATTTATTCAGGCTGTTTAGAGATTTAAATAGATAACTTAAATTGTGGACGACGTTATTCCTGTGGATTGATTGATAGGTGAATGAAGAATTAGTAGTGTGTGTTCATTGAAGTGACAGTCAAGCAAGGTAGCTAGATTTTGCAAGAGATTTACTTTATTCCATTTTGTTTGCGTTTGGAAGACCTGGATGCTAAGCGGTATATCCGTAAGACGCGGCAGAAGCCCCGAACATCTATACCTTCTCAACAGACACATCCTTCATCATCATCATCATCATCAAAGAGTGCTAAAGTGACCGGTCCTGCGCCACCCGCATCCACCCGGACTCCAGCAACCTTTACCAGGTCATCAGTCCACCTTGTGGGAGGCCTACCCACGCCGCGCCTTCCGGTACGTGGTCGCCACTCGAAAACCTTTCCGCCCCAACGTCCGTCGGTTCTACGTGCTATGTGCCCCGCCCACTGCCACTTAAGTTTAGCGATCCGGAGGGCTATATCGTTTATCTCCTTACTCGTACAGTAATAAGAAGTGTACCGAAATATTAGGCTACTATGGCTGCTACGAACTATACACAGAACACGTCAACTGGTGGAGGTGTTCTGTGGAACTTTATGACGCTGCCGCACCTACATAGAAAATCATTAAGCATATATTAGGTTTATCAGGTAAGTGCAATTAAAATAAGTAGATATTCCTGTATACATTCCCAATAAAGAAAAAAATACATTACACACACCTATAGCTATCAAAATTACTTCAATTCTAGATCGTTTCCCTCATCGGTCCACTAACTATAATGGTTAATGCGCCACTTCAGTGCTAATGGGAATGCAAGTTAATACGCAAAACCTTTTACGGTGAGTGCATTTGTCGGACTGTATCGAAGGTTACGAGTAATGAGTAATCTTGACGTATCAAGAAAATGCTCCCGAATCGCTCTACCAATCTAAGAAATTCGTGGAGCTCGCTTCAATTATGGAATTTAAACTGAGAAAAGGAATTGGTATTCCGGTTAGCGTCTAATGTATGTGGAAACTACTAACCAGAATTCAAAAATCTTTTACTATAAATATGAATCCAGGGTATATTTTGTCGCGCCTAGTGCTCATTTTAAAATGACATGGTAGAATAACTTGAAACTTTGTACATCCGCCTTATGTAGGTCGGAAACTAGTAGTTATCTGTTGCTATCATTAAATAGAAAAAAAGTACCTACAGCGTACCTATATAACTTTTTTTTTCATATAAAGTCTCTAATCGCTTATTTTTAATTGTAATATAAGATGCATTTGAATACAGTTGTACAGTCAAGGAATTTAAATTCCTACCCACCTAAGGTTCAATATTGTATAGCAAACAGTCATCATAAGAGCTATCTAAGCACAACGTTACTTGACATATCAGACGCATTTGTTTGTGTTACTAGGCAACTGATATGATTAATTAAATTACGTTGACATGGTGAACTGTAAAACGTCAAAGCACTGCTAAAAATGGATGACTGTAATCGAAAATCTAACAAAATATGACATATAACAATTTTCTCGATTGACATTGACATCAACTGACATGTGTTTAATTATTTATTAGATAAGTAAATGACTTCGCAAAGAGGTTATCTGTAATGTGCAGTGACAAATAATAGGTATTGAATTGACATATCAATACTAAAATGAAAATTTCGACCTTAATGCATCGTGAATGCCTAACAACATTTCAACAAAATGGGTAGGAAATTAAATTCCTTGACTGTACCAATACTTTTAGAGTTGATAGTACTCGTCTCTAGGAGTCTATTTATATAAGAAATATTTAATAGATTGTGTTAATTTTTGAAGATAAATAAGGAAACAACATTACTGCGTAAAAACACCCTGTTAATGAGATAGTTAACAATTTTACCGCGAATCATTGACGTGTGTCACACACATCGATGTTCACTTGACAGCAAGTGTTAAACACCTTGTCAGTTAAATACACAGGATGGTTATTTTTGAACGAATTTTTTAATTATTTATTTTGTTCTAAAAATTAAAACAAAAATACCATATAAAAAATTATCTTAATTTCTACTTAAAGTTAATTGTTTTGATGTAATGTAACACCTCTTAAAATATTGGTACCTAATTCGATGGCACCTTATATATTTCTATTAAAACGTATAGAAACTAGTTTCCAACCTAGATATGATGGATTCCATTAAGTTTGTATGGAGAGTCTACTTGAGTCGGCCTTGCTGGGGACTCATGGCTCCCTCTCCATCAAATGGCCTGAGTGTTCTTTTCTCAGCTCTATGTCTAAAAAGGAAAAAGTAAAAAATACAGTGTCAAAATTTTATTCATAAGCACTTGAGAATTTTCAGGCTCCACTTAAAATACTAAAACACATTTGAATCTTTCAAAAGACACGAACAAAGTTTGGAAAATTGTAAGAGCTTGAGGTTTTAAACTAGAAAACAACTGTTCTTCAGCTGTCTTGAAAACTGGCACGCCGATTTAAGGCATAATAACGATGAAAGCCGTTTCAGGGCTCTTTAATAAAGTCTACAAAAAAATATGACACCGGACCTGGGTGCGATTTTTTACTTTCGAGCGCTCGACTCTTTCACTCGAAACGGACAAAAACGATGAAAGACTATTTTGTAATGGCGATAGACAATTGAAAAACGAGTGGTATTGACAACTCGTATCTAATTTTATCTGTAGAAAGTGAATCCTTACAACGTTGACTTTACAATATTTACTTATATTTAATTTTCGCGCGCTCAAAGGGCAAAAGTCGGCCGCCGGATTCCAGTTTCAAAATTAGTCAAAATGTGACGTTCTCGGCACCCATAGGTGGATATAACCACTTTCATGTTTCTCTGTCAAATAAAAGGGGTAATAAAGGGGGTTCTATCATTCAGACGATAGGAATCGCGGCCCAGGAAACACTAAACAAACCATTACAGCTGAATTAAACCATCAGATGATCTCCACGCACTCAGCCCTTTAAGTGGATGTCAGAACGCACAATCTTTCGAGAAAACAAACGAGTATCAAAGGCTACTCCGAATATAACTCGAGATGAGTCAAGTGCACGTGTCTTTTGAAACTATTTTAGGGTTCCTTTGTATACCTAGACGAGAACTTATTTGTAAGTGTACTCTAATAAATAGCGATAAATTAGGTGGAACAGACCGACAGACGTACATAAGTTACATAACTCATAACTAAGTATTGTGCACTTGCGTAAGGCAGGAACCTAGATATAGGTTTTTGATGGTAAATGATGTATGTTACCGGTCAAATGTACATCGGCGGCTCTGTAATGAATATACAATAAAACCAAACAAATAGCCCAAACTAAGTATTTTGAGTTCGTATTTTAACAGGACGATTATGTTTTTTTCTTTGAGCCTGTCAAAGACTCATAAGAAAGTCATGAACCCAACAATAATAAAAAATGTGGGTCAGCTATTTTTTAAAAAATCGTAAAACCAGGCAATTCTGTGGAAACAATTCCATAACAAAGACTGGTAATAAAGCATTTCTTTGAAATTAAAACGAGTTACAACTTTATCATGTTCATGATTCAAGTGCTGCTGAATAATGTTAGGTCGTACAATGATGTCAGAGAGGTTGCTTGGGATTGGAGTAGATGGAGGGCCTATTTTGAACTACACCGACAAGAGCTTAACTCTTAAATAAGAGAAGAACTGTTGTTAAAGGCTATACTTACTAATAAATCAAAACGTGAATGATATTCGTACACGTCCTCTTTATTTGCATAGGCAGTGACGAATTTCGCCATGTAGGATATTACGTTCTGACTCTCTGGCAATCCGCTTCACGAAGTTATCTGTATTTTTATTTAATATTTCTATTAATAATATAGTGAAAATGTAAATTAAGACCAATCTACCCTTGACCTAAAACCTTTTATAAAACCTCGTATTCCGTACCGAAACCGTATTATTTGCAGACTTATTAAAGTAGTTATTAAAGATAATAAATGTAGTATTTCGTGCCTGCTAATAGTTAGATTTTCTGTAACGTCGCTTTGGCTTTTGGCCAATTCCGCTATTAGTAATGTGTCGACGCAATACGGTCGTTACTGGCTGCGTATTGGTGTAATCGTACCTGGCTAAAGTGGGGAGTCTCTGTACACCTTTAGTCTTTTGGGGCTGTATTTGTGATAGCATTGGGTGCCATGCCAAGATTAAGTTTAACATTGTGTATCTACCTATAGTGAAAGGAGATCCCCAGTGCAGTGTCATAGTTACAGGATACAATTTTAGTTTATAAAATTTCGTAGACAAGAATAAGAACGTGCAGACAGCAACAGCATCTTTCTATAAATCATTGTAACCTTTCCACACAAACATAATAATAGAAGATGAACAAGTTAGAATAGCCTTAAATCACTTTTTTTTTTTATGTGATAGGAGGCAAACGAGCAGACGGTTCACCTGATGGTAAGCGATTACCGCCGCCCATGGACACCTGCAACACCAGAGGTGTTGTGAGTGCGTTGCCGGCCTTTAAGATAGGTGTACGCTCTTTTCCTGAAGGTTTGAAGGTCGTATCGGTCCGGAAATACCGCAGTCGAAAATCCATCCCACACATTAGCCTCATATCGCAAAAACTAACCCTAGGCACAAAAAAGACAAAAGATCAAGTGACTGCAGTCCTGAAACGATGGCTCTCTATTTAAACATGCCGCATTTGAACAGGTATCCGATTCTTAACAAAAAATCTACTAAATAATCTGGTTGACCGTTGGTTAACACCATTAATTGAACTCGATTCCACCCAACACTTCATCATCATCATATCAGCCGACAGACGTCCACTGCTGGACATAGACCTCCACCAAAGAGTGCCAAAGTGACCGGTCATGCGCCACCCGCATCCAGCGGATTCCCGCCACCTTTACCAGGTCATCAGTCCACCTTGGGCCTACCCTCGCACGAGAACCTCTCCGCCCCAACGGCCATTGATTCTACGTGCTATGTGACCCGCCCACTGCCACTATTTCCGGCAATTATTTCAATACATTCGAGGACCTCCCTCTACATTTTTTAATGAATTAGTAAGGCAAACCACCACCGGCGATATACATATATTCATACACCAACTAATACGGAACCACGGCCTCTGTTCCAACATCTGTGCCAGTTAAAAGTGAGTACTAACGACAGGAGATTCGGCCGAGTGGCAGGGTTCACGAATAATATACTCAGCTCGTTTTTCATCTATTTTCATCCGTGATTGAACGCCGTAGTATTTAATGAGATGGTGTGATTTATATTTATGGGCCGTGATAGCGTTGTTTATTAGGTGACAGTAGGTCAGGTTAAGTGGTTATGGAAATGATTTAGGATATCATTTTTGCGAGCAGCTCTGTTTTATGCACTACAGCTTGTAAGCTGTAATGCACGCGTAGATACTTCCGCTTGACAACCCCTTGCACTAGATTGTTTAACGAATACATTTTATTAAAATCGAAATAAATATTTGGTCACTTTTTTAATACCATGTTTTTGTAGGCTTATTAAACTCTGTAGGTTTTGGAACTATCGAAACTTGTTAGGATACCATGCAGTGTAATTTTTTTATGTTTGTCAGGGCGTTTCCTGGCTAACTAGACGAAATAAAAGCTCTCAGCCAGCTTGCAGTCCGTTCACCTCTTGCTTACCTGAAACAACAAAAAAACAGAATATTAGAAAATACCCCTTCAATTCGGTATGTATTTGAAGTGACAAGTATAAAAGATTGCAAAAGTGCCAGTGGAAATTAAATTTAATTCCGTTGACTTTATTACTCCGCTGGATACTTCGCGACATCCGCGGAAGAAACTTTATTATAATAGCCAATAAAATACTTAAACGCTTATTTCATTCACGAGCTAAGTTCTGGGAACTCAAAACTTGGAAAATGGGGAAAACGAATGGTACGAATAATACGTAAATATATGACTTAAGGCGTCATTTATAGGCACGACTGAGTTGTTTGAATTTCTTTAGATATCATTATGTATTTAAACTAGGTTGAATAGGTACAGGTCGATTCACAAGAACTGGCGCGTAATGTCTATAAGGAAATTAATGACAGTTTCATATATTTTCCGCGCCAGTGACCTGTACTTGCTTATTCGATCCTAAAGGATAAGGATGAATATCGTCATCATCATATCAGCCGAAAGACGTCCACTGCTGGACATAGGCCTCCCCCAAGGAGTGCCACAAAGCTGGCAAGCTTGCGACGTGTCAAATATACGAAAACATAGCTTCGTACATCTCTGGTGGATATTCATCCTAAGAATGGCTCTTTTCTTGCCCAGCCAATAGACTTTCAGCGGGTAACGCGGCCAGCCGATGTATGGGAAATAATAGTATTCGAGAAGATATATTGATTGTATCATACAATGAAGTCAAATGCCTCATATCATTTTCTGTCTGAACCTAAACTACTTCAAGGCGCTGGCTTTCTACGCTACGAGTGCTGCGTCGTATATCATAGTCATAGCAAGCCAACTCTAATTTAAGCCATATTTTTGTGTAAAGGCTGAACGTAGCATGTGCAAAAACCACTTACTTACAGTAACAAAAAAGTACATACCTAATAAGATCTCACCATATACAAACAGAAACAACGAAGACTATTCACTACATACGTTTTATTACTCGCTAATGTCGATTTAAATTACAATTAATCTTTTTAACGCAGTATTCTAACAATTCCTCGTAACCGTTAACTAACACTTATAAAAGATTCACGTAAATTCTTTTGACACCAAATGAATGAGGTTACATCGGGGAGCACACTTAAACTATTTAATTAGGTTGAAAAATGGTGGGGTTCCGGTGTAGTGGACATATTATTTGCAGTAGATTAACTTGATGCACCACGGAGCCTACACAGGTAAGCCAGTTCTCATCATGGTACGATTTAGTAAGAAAGTGTAGAAGCAAAATTAAATTGTGTTGTTGAACGCAACAACGTGACACGCAACAAAGTTGAACGTGCGAAGTCGAACTGTAATCGAAATGAATGAAGTTCTCCGTTTCAGCTTGGGCAAAAATGCTTTTGTATGTCTGTCTGACGGATGTCGGATGACCGGCTGTTCTCCTCTACAGGTAGCATTTTTAAACCGATTTTCGTGAATTTTACTGAGCGGGTTTGATATTTATGGAGATATCATTTTACTTTTTGTATATTTTTAAACGGAGGTAAAGATCAATGAAATGCGCAAGTCCATGAACAATATATCTATATAGCCTAAACTTGTAATTTTTTTGTGGAACCATTTTTAGCAATCTATACAGCACAACTAAGGCTTGATCTCACGATTTTGTTAATTTTTGTTAATTTTAGGGTTAATTAAATTGCAGTTGTAGCAAATTGTTGTTGCAGTTTTTTAACTGCAGCTGTTTTATCTTTACGAGCAAAGCTTTGCAGTTTTGAGTGAAGTGTCTTTGAATTAAAAAAAACGATGTTTTTAAGAAACATGCTATCAAAATCTCATCACCTACTGCATAATAATTTAGGTAAGTATAATACCAAGGATAATAAAAAAAAATAGGTACTAATAACAATGCACGACTTTGAATTATGGAGTCAAGATACTGCTTATAATACGACCGCAGTATCATTGCACGCTGCGGTGTAAAAATAGCGCATCCGTCTTACTCCGGCGGGGTAAATCGGGCGGGGTGACCATTCGTCAAGGATTAATTGGGATATCCGGCAGACGAACCCGCATGGACTAAAAAACCTGTTTCCATTTTGGAATATCCAAACAAATATGCAAGAAGTACTTATACGTAAAGTCAGGAGTAGTCATTGTGGCACTCTTAGGGGGAGGGCTATGTCCAGCCGTGGACGTATTTAGGCTGGTATGATGATGATGATGATGATGATGAATTGATGATGATGAATTGATGATATTAAATGTGTTGGCAGTACAGAGAGATATACCGGCCCGCGCCGAGCACGACCCGCGCCGCGCCCGACCCGCGCCGCGCCCGACCCGCGCCGCGCCCTTCCCGCGCCGCGCCCGACCCGCGTTGCGCACGACCCGCGTTCGGTGTGTAATATGTGGCCTTAAATATGGCGCCAGCTGTTGTCATGCCATAGGAACTTGTAAATTGTTCCATACATTCAGAGTTTAACGAACACCGCTTACGATTACAGACGGTTTGGTGCAACCCACCCTAAATCTTGGATTAAATGTTATTCTCTACCCCAAGCGTAGAATGGGTACAGTTTACACATCTCCTATATACACAGTTGGCTCTCAAATATATTCTGCGGCCAATTGCAACGACCAGGTCAAAATTGACTAGGGCAACACGTGCACTAGACTAAATCGCCGAATAAACCTGACTGGGTTAGCGTGGATAATTAACCCTGTTTGTTTCTTGACGGCTAAATACGTTACATTGACGCAAAAGCGTATTTTAAAGCTCATTTTTTTTCCTTATTGAGAATTGCACCAAACCGTCTGTTAATCGTAAGCGGTTCACTATAAACCGAATGTTTGGAAAGTTACATCACCATCATCATCACCATATCAGCCGAAAGACGTCCACTGCTAGACATAGGCTTCCCCCAAAGAGTGCCACAATGACCGGTCCCGCGCCACCCGCATAGCACCCCTAACCTCGCTAGCACCCTGGCCGCTACCATAACCAGGGTACCGGGAGTCGCCGGAAGCTCGGGGCCGTGGCTTGGTTGTGTTCTGCATGGGGGGTGTAAGCCATAATCGCCACGCTTGGCATGCGGGTTGGGGATCGCACTGTTAGCACCGAACTCCAGGGATGCTGCTGCCCATCCCCCGGTGGTCTTGGTCGTCCTTGGAAAGTTTAACATGTTTCTGTAGGACTGCGGCCGGCGCCATATTTTACATTGATCTGTCTGTAATCTTATGTTGGTGCAATTGGTGCAACTTCCCTTAATGTTGGCCTTCCACTTTGCGGTATTTGCCCAAATAGTCGTGATGCATCGTTTTCCTTCCTACGGTAAGTGAAAGAGAGACATTTTGTAGTGACTGAGAATACTTGAGATTCTTGGAGTTGGCCGAATGGCATCGTAGTTAGTCATTGAGAAAGCAACTCTATAGTCATTCAAAAGGTTTCTATACCAATGACAGTTTTTATAAAAAGTTGCCCACATAAATGGAAACGGGTAAAATGGATGTAACCAGAGCAATATAGTAGATACTTAAACTGCTGTTATCTGGGATTAAAACGATAGTTATGAACACTAGATGTGCTCAGTAAATTTTAATTATTGTACACTGTCATTTTAAATGAAATGGCTCAAAAAAGTCGTTACGCCATGTTAAGTAGTACCTAATTTGAGTAATTTGTTCATAAAACTTCATACATACATACATACATACATTCACGCCTTTATTCCCAAAAGGGGTAGGCAGAGCACATGAAACGTATGTTCCAGCGCCACTTTTAGCATACATGTGGGTAAGTATAATCAATAACTTCTTATGAATTAATTGCTAATTCAGCGTGTCTTATAACATTACATTAGTTTATTATTGAGAGAAAATTCGACGACTTGATACGTTTTAATCTCGCCTGTCGGGCTTTTCTTGGTTACGAAACAATTTCACGATATGGATGTTTTGTTTATTCTGTACCTAATTACAGAGTACTTCAGTGAGAAAATTCTTGAAATAGCCATGAAAAAAGAACAAATTTTAAACACATTTTTTCGCGGGAATAAAATATTATGATTTAGTAAATACAAGTTCATATGTGCATAGATACGAGTAAGTACGTTATTCTTCAAATCTAAGTATACGTTATTATTAAAAATTATCGTATTCGACTACCTACATACTTCATCTCACTTTATGACCAAAGATCAGATAACAGCTCGTAAAACGTATTTTATTGTTAATAGAATTGCAAAAAGCATATGAAAAAGAGCAATTAAAAAACATGCCGCTTTTAAAATTCGCTATTGTTCTGTTGCCAACAAAGAGATGCTAACCAGATAGCATCGCAGCAAGTCATATCCTAGACTAAACTCATGATTATCTCAGTGGGTAACAATAATCATTATTAGATAAGATATGTTTCTTAAATAATATTTACCGTAAGCTTTTCGGTGAAGGAAAACATCGTGAGGAAACCGGTCAAATCCCAATAAGGTAGCTTCCCTCTGGGTTGGAAGGTCAGATGGCAGTCGCTTTCGTAAAAACTAGTGCCTATGGCAAATCTTGGGATTAGGTGTCCAAGCGGCCACGGGTTCCTCTAGGGCATAACCGGGAATAACGCTAGGAGGATGATGATGATGAACTTGGGAATAAATGTCGATATTAGCTACGTTTCCTCTCTCAAGCGCAGTGCAGATTAATTAAACATACTTTTTTAATGCTAAGATCCTACAAGCGGTTTGTACGCGGTTTTCTCTATAAACCGGAAAAGTACGGTATCGTATCGCTCACAACGTTCGTAGGCGTCGACTACGCAATCATAGTCACTGAATGTGTTAAACTTTACAAAAAACTGTAGTATATCCAAGTCCGATCTAGAGTTTATGCCACTAACCCTGAGTCTTATGTGTGCGTCGGAATCCGTTCGTAGCCTATTCCCAATGTAATTTCATAGATATTATTATTATTTTTGTTTTTTTTTCAAATACAAATACAAATAGTTTATTTGTTCAACATGGGTAAAATTGTACATAGGCACAGGTCTTAAATATGTGTAGGTGTTGTAGGTATCACCATGTTGGGCCACCATGTGGGGTTGTGGGCATGTGGGGTTTTTTTTAGTAGTAACGCTGCTAACGACGCGACGCTGCTGCTTTTTTTTCCCCTTTAATTTAAATTTTTTCATAGATATGGTAATTTTCACGATATTATTCTGCCAAAAAGCTACTCAATTTTAAATATCACTACATACCTAGTATAAAACAAAGTCGCTTCCCGCTGTCTGTCCCTATATATATGTATGCTGAGATCTTTAAAACTACGCAACGGATTTTGATACGGTCTTTTTAGACTTGGACATAGACTTCGACTTTTTTAGATATAGACTTCGTTCGCGTCGCAGCTTGGGCCGGGAAGGTTTGTCCGGTGTCCGGCTGTCCCGCTATCCGGCTGTTCTCCCCTACCGACAGGTCGCATTTCTTAACCGGTACTCGTAAAGTTTTGTAAGATGGTTCGATATATCTTCTTTTTTTTTCGATTTAGTGCCTATGCCAAATCTTGGGATTAGGTGTCAAAGCGGACCCAGAATTACTGGATTCAGAATTTTTAATTTTTTTAACACATACTCGCGAGTACTAAAGCTCACGAAGCCACTCCTTTTATGAAAAGCATTCAGCGTGTCGTATATATTCGACTCTGTTGATAACGTGGTGGCTCATAGCAAAAGTTCCCACGGTGCTCTTTGCAGTCCTAGTGCGACAATGCAAGTGTTGTAATGCACCGGATGACATACATTAGTGCGACAATGTTGACAACATTCGTCTTAGCCGGGAAACAAAGCAGCTGTGGAGTGTAGCAAAGTTGGGCTGAGAACTAGAAAGACTTATCTTGTATGAACGTGCGGTACATTGGATATTTTAGTGTAAATGTGAGTTCTTGCTTAGTATAGTGTAGTTTCACATAACTAGCCGATATAATTAGGATAGAACAGGTTTATACTGAGTATTGGATTTGATTGAGAAAATGCTTCATGGGCATTAAACCGGCTTCATCGACATTGAGTATGTTGGTATAAAATAAAAACGAAAAATGCAAAGGAATATACTAGGAGAAAGAATGCCGATGCCATGCATTGCGCCTACGTAATGAAAAAGATTTACCTGGGGCTTAAATAGTCTTTATATCAAACGAAATAATTTGGATAAGATTTTCGCTAAACACTATTATCGCGCCTCAAACACAGTTACCTAACCCCAAAGCAAAGGCGAAAATATACTGAGTTACTCAAAAAGTTAAGCTAAATCGAAGCGAAGACCTTCAAGTCAGATACCTAAACGAATTGCGCTTCAAAATATTCTTATTAGTTCCCTAACATCTATGAAACTTCGCAACAAATTGTTTACTTTCACACTCCCTGTGTTCGATATCTATTTAAAGTTACAAAACTGAATTCAGTTTCCAAACGTCACCACAGATGCACAGCTCGATCCATCGCCAGCCCGTAACGTTGACGGATGTGACGTCAGCCCCATCAGTGCCCGCTGCGCCTTACGTCACTATACATCACTGCGAGTGCCCATAGAAAAATTGATAGGTTTTTGTTTAACAAATGACAGCTTTCTGTTGGGATAGTGGCTACATTTTGTAGCACAGTGTATCGGGTTTGTGCCTTAGTTTTTTATATCATAACCACTTGCAGCTAAATTTCTAAAACATTCTAAAATCATGTTTTCTGATGTATGACAAATATTGTCAATGACTGGGATTCGAACCTAGAACCAGCTTCACAGGCTGGCAGCTACCCACTAGGCTAAATCGGCCAACATATTGTTAATTTTTTAAACAATTACTGATGTAAGCTACATTTGACATCCTCGATATTACAAATGAATTTGCAGTACTGTAATGTAGGCATTACTAAACTAAACAAAGGAAACAATCACGGCAATAGAGTGTATGCAGATCGACTGTATAAAAATAAAAAGTAGTGAAGCATACGTTTCCACATTTCCATTTCCATTATCGGCACCGTCCGATGCGTCCTCTCGTGAAATTCAGTTTCTCTTTTGAAGTTTTGCATGAATTCGTTATAAGGCCCGATGTTCGTTTGTTTACGTATTCCACACTAAAATCAATTTGTCGTGTATTGTTCGAATTTGTCTGTTTGCTTTCATTTCCAGTGTGTAGTTTAATTAATAGGTTTTCGATTGCGTATTTATTTTAATTCAGTTCAGTGTTGAATTTTGCTAGCGGTTCCATATTTTTATCCAATCTTGTTTATGTGTGGGTAGTCTGTGGTTGATTTAAAATATGGTTAGCACTGTGAGCAGTACATATTTAGTGAAAATCGTTTGAACAAGTAAAGCGAACGTAAGAATCATAAAAATATGCTTTTTACGCTATTTTCAGAAATGAAAAAAGTTGGTGAGCAATATATTAACGATAAGAAATGAATCGTTATCATAGCTGTTTCTAATAAAATTTTAAAATCTACATATGTGTAACACATTACACGTTACACTTGTACTTGTATTGTTTGATCTGTGCTAGTAGTCAAATAAAATAGAAGACACTACATATGTATTATGGATGCGCACTTTGCCAGTTTTTTGTATGCAGACTGCAGTGCTTACTGAGAATGATTATGTACCAAAATTATGACACGTTATTTCATGTAACCCTAATTACTAATTAGGCACGCACGCGCTCGCATCATTGAGTGAAGTAATCCCCTACAGCCAACCAATCATAAGAGAGATAACAATAAATCGCCCAAAATTACCTACGCAGTGAAAGTGCGGCTTTGTTCCTACCTCCCATGGTGTTAACACCATCTAACTTTCACATACTCTCAACTCAACATTTTATTTACTTGTGAAAAACACCTTACATCGTTAGAAATAAAGTTCACGCTTAAATAATTTCAGAAAATCAGTTGCAGGATTGAAAAATATGGGAGATGATGCCCAGAAGTAGGTAATCGCTATTGTTCTGGGGACTTTTGTTTTCTCTATCTACCGCAGTTGTAAGATCGATTTGTAGAGTTATTAGTGTTATTTAGATATAAAGAAATTGTAGTGCTGCTTAGAAAACTAAATTTCGCTATAGCTTCGTCTCCTACACTACATATGAAAGTGTAATTAGCGGTATTTAGATAAATAAATTGTAGTACTAGTTAGGAGAACATCCAGCGGACTCCCGCAACCTTTACCAGGCCATCAGTCCACCTTGTGGGGGACCTAGGGTGCTGTGCCGCGTGCTATGTGGTTGCGGGAGTCCGCTGGATGCGGGTGGCGCGGGACCGGTCACTTTGGCACTCTTTGGAAGAGGCCGATGTCCAGCAGTGGACGTCTTTCGGCTGAAATGATGATGATTAGGAGGACAAGGAAAAAAGAAAATACCATCCAAAAGGTCCACCTGCAGCATGGTCACCAATACGCTAGCCACGTCACCTCTTTGTATGCTGGCCAGAGAAATTCTCTGCGCGAGGTAAGCGCGAGCTCTGGGGTCCCCTGAAGTTCGGCCAGCCGCGACGAGAGCCCTGATAAATGCTTTCATGTCGGCCGATTTTTAGCGTGTTTTTAATTATCATGGACGGCGTGGAAAGAAGAGTGTATTACGCGGTAGCAAAATTATTTATACCTTGGGTGAGGTAACGCTCAGGACTCCACGTTCGAATTATGGAATCCTTCCCTTCGTTCTGGATTCTATCAGTCACCCTCGTCACAATACCATACCATACCATTTGTATACCATTGTACCTGTTAGCGACGCGCTCATTTCATACCCGATTTCTCGTTACCTATTTGTATTATGTATGTCTAGCTATAAGTTCATATTTAAGTGCATTTTTTGCTAACGCCCCTCCGCCGGCCTAGTCAGTCTGCATGCATCCGTTGACAGAGCCGCGCGTTACCGGGTTTACATATTTTGTCTCTGTCTATCTTTACCAAGTTTATAATCCTGATCTGCATTAAACACTGTGTAAAATCTCCCTGCGTTTACTTCACCATCAAGACCTCAACCATCAGCTTCAGTTGGTCCTTCGAGCCGGATCTGTTGGATGATACGCACGCCTATAATGGTGAAGACACGGAGTACCGTGCGCAAGGAACGTCTTGACACCGAGGATCAAGCTACTGATAATAAAGTTCAAGATGAACAAAACAGTCAGAATGCTCCAGAAACGCCGATGGTTACGCAACACGTTTCGGACGCAATGGCGGGTAGCAGTGTAAAACCCGAGCCACGCCCTGCGCGCTCACATACTTCAGCAAAATCTAGGTCCTCAGCATCATCTCTCGAGGCACGTAAGAAGAGATTAGCCCTGGAAGCTGAAAAGCGAAAGGCCGAAATACGGATGCAACTTATCGACAAAGAGCTAGAGGCAGACCTAGCCGACTTAGAGGAGGAGGAGGAAGCATACAGTTCACATAGTAAGGAAGATTGTGCACGCAAGATTGAGAACTGGATGGAAAAGAGCCAGCTAGAATTAGATAAGCCACAGATACCTACCGCTGATGAGCCTATTGCCAGTACATCACAGGACACGGTCCAGATGCTCGCCGATGCGGTCCAGAAGCTAGCTGCAGCCTCTGTCCAGAACAAACCCAATGCCAACTTATTGAGCCGCATTTGTACTCCCCGCGACTTACCCGAGTTCGCCGGCGACCCGTTGGAATGGCTACAATTTAAAAGGGCGTATCACGAATCTACCGAAGTGTGCGATTTTAAACCTAAAGAAAATCTCTGGAGACTACGTAAATGTCTGCGTGGAGCTGCCAAAGATGCGGTCTCAGCTCTGCTTATCAGTGCAACTTCGCCTGAACGCGTCATGGAGACGCTGGAGCTACGATTTGGTAATCCAGACCTCATCATATCCAAGCTTATGCAGGACATCAAGAAGATTCAGCCACTGTCTCAAGAGTACCAGAGGGATATTGTCCAATTTTCTGTAAAGGTACAGAACTTCGTGGAAGCTGTAAGGTCAGTAGGACGCGAAGAATACCTACAAGGCATAAGTGTAGTTAACCTGATTTTATCTAAATTGCCTACATTATTGTTATCGAAGTGGTCGGATTATAGTTTTCCTGTTATAAAAACTGGCAAGAAGTCACGATTGGATATTTTAACAGATTTCTTGAATACGGAAGCTATACGTATATCTACTACTTCTAACATTTATACAAGCGGCTGTCTTGCCGATCAAAACAAAAGTAAATACCATGATAGGTACGCGCGACCACATACAGTTTTATTACAAACTGAGCAGAATACCGAAGATAAGTGCCATTTCTGCCGCGGATACAAACACAAATTACCCGAATGCAAGCAATTTAAAAAGGCACTCAGGAAAGTACGTTGGCAATATGTGAAACGTAACGGCATTTGTTATAAGTGCCTGGATTCTCGCCACAGTCGGGAACACTGCCCGGCGCCGGTATGTACTAAGGATAGCTGCGGTCAAGGTCATCACCCGTTACTTCACTTCAATGTAAACAACGACGCGCGACGATTAACGGAGCGCGCTTCGCCAGGTGAGGTGCCGATCACGTCAACGGGGCCTGGAGTGACTGCGGAGCCCCTGGCGGGGCCTACCACCGTTACCGATCCAGCTACAGAGGCGGTCACTAACGTAAACGCTAGTAGTTGCAAAGTTTTACTTAAAGTGCTCCCTATACGTGTGCATACAGCTACCGGTGAAGCGATAAACACTTATGCGTTACTCGACGACGGTTCAACTGTTACAATGTTAAGTGCTGATTTAGCTTCGCGAGCGGGACTAGTCGGACATCGGGAAACAATGCGAGTACATGGACCATGGGGCGATAACGCGATAACGTGTGACAGTGCGGTATTGAATTTAGAACTCTCTGGGACGGACAATAAAGTTCATTCTATTAGGGCAAGAAGTGTATCCGAATTAAATCTGCCTTTGCATAACTTGTCTGTTGTTGATTGTATTCAATATACTCACTTAAGAGATATTATGAGTTCTATGTGTAATATCGATGTTAAACCAGAGATTCTTATTGGCCAGGATAACTATCACTTGTTGTTGCCTCTTAAAGTAATTTTGGGTAATAGAAATGAGCCGTCAGCTACACTCACCCCGTTAGGATGGTGCATACATGGTACCTTACGTATGGCGGGAGCGGCGCGCGGCGCGACGGTGCTGTTCGTGAGCGAGGGCGGCCGTGAGCAGCAGGAGCTGCGGGAGCTGCACGAGGAGGTGCTGCGCGGGTTCGCGCTGGACGCTATCGGAGTGACAGGTAAGCCGCGGCAGAACGCTGACGACGAGCGCGCAGTCGAACAGCTGGAGCGAACTGCTCAGCTGGTCGACGGGCGCTGGCACGTCGGTCTACCCTGGTCGGACCCCAACTGTGCGATGCCAGACTCTTATCCCAGTGCGCTTAAGAGGCTCAGAGGGATCGAGAGGAAAATGAGTCGGGATCCCAGTTACGCTCACAGGTACTCTGAACGTGTTGATCATTTGTTTAGCAATGGCTTCGCTTCGGAACTCACAGACACTCAACGCACTCAAAGAACGTGGTACTTAGCTCATTTTGGAGTTGAAAACGTAAATAAAAAAAAATTGAGGTTAGTTTTTGATGCAGCAAATAAAACAGAAGGGTTCTGTTTAAATGATTATCTTCTTAAGGGTCCGGACTATTTGAACTCGCTGCTCGGCATCATGCTGCGGTTTCGAGAACACAAGGTAGGGGTCACGGGCGATTTAAAAGATATGTTTTTAAGGGTCAAAATATTACCTCAGGATCAGGATGCCCTACGCTTCTTGTGGAGAAGCAATCCCACCGAACCAGTAAAAACATATGTGATGACATCCTTAATATTTGGCGCAAAGTGTTCACCGTTTGTTGCTCAATTTATAAAAAATAAGAACGCGTTGCGATATGAGTCATCGATGCCCGGCGCGGTCGACGCGATTGTTAACTCACATTATATGGATGATTATATACAGAGCCTGCCGGATGAAGCCACGGCAATACAGATGGTTAAGGATGTCACTGACATACACAAAAGTGGTGGTTTTGAGATGCGAAACTTGACTAGTAATAGCCTCGTGGTACTCGATAACATCCCAAAAGAGACCTTAGGGACGGCCGCCGTTAAGTTCAAAGTCGGTCAGCAGTTTGAGGGCGAGCGAGCACTTGGTCTTTTATGGTATCCAGGTGAGGACGAATTAGGTTTTGACGTTTCGTTAAAACGCATTCCAGACAGTATAATTCGACACAAACAAAGGCCGACAAAGCGAGTTATGTTACGTGTGGTCATGTCAATATTTGATGTATTTGGTTTTTTGTCGCCCTTTACGATACAGGGTCGAATTATGCTGCAGGATACATGGAGGTTATCTCTAGGTTGGGATGACGAGATTCCAAATGATATTTATGCCTCATGGTGTGACTGGGTGGAGCTACTAAAGGTAGTAGGTAATGTTCGCATACCTAGATGCTACCAGCGCATAGCAACAAGTTCGTGCGGGACGGAGGATGGGGCGGCCGCCTCGCAAAGCGGCGTAGCACTTGTAGCTGATGCTACGAGAATGACGCAATCAAGCGCCTACGCCGCGGTCGACTCCTCGAGACTCGCTACGACTGCTACGCCTGCGCCGACGAATAACAGTATGGACTTGTTACCTACTAATTGTTATAATAACTTAGAACTACATATTTTTTGTGATTCGTCTACAAAGGCTATGTGCGCGGTAGCCGGTAGCATACTGGCGCTGGATTAACAATGGTAAAGTTAATGTCACATTCATAGCCAGTAAGTGCAGAGTGACCCCGGTAAAGCAGCTGACAGTACCTCGTTCTGAACTCCAGGCAGCTTTACTTGGTGCGCGCTTGGCGGACACCATTCAGAGGGAGCATAGACTGACTGCTACGCGCCGTTATTTTTGGTGTGACTCAACGACCGTGCTCCACTGGTTGAATAATAATACCCGCACTTACAAGGCGTTTGAAGCGAACCGCTTGGGTGAAATTGACGAGCTCACAAACATATCGGAATGGCGATATGTACCTACGAAGTTAAATGTAGCTGATATCGCTACAAGGGAGGTATTTAATTATCAATCCTTTTTGAACGAGTGGTTTAAGGGTCCACAGTTTTTATACTCACATGAGAGATCCTGGCCACTCAACTTTTTGGAACCTGAAACAAACGATGTGTTTTCTGGTTATGTTAATATAAGTGATAATACAAATGTCACTTGTAACTTACCTATTCCAGATCCGGAACGATTCTCCTCATGGCTTCGGTTGCTTAGGTCTGCTGCTGCTGTTCTTAAATTTATCTGCAAATGTAGGAAGCTCACCTGGGATGACAGCACGCTGATGGCGCAGGCGGAGCGGCTGCTGCTTCGACAAGCACAGGCGGACTCGTTCGGCACTGAAATAGCTGAAATAAAAAGGGGTAAATATGTGCATCGTGATAGTAGGCTGTTGAATTTGTCTCCATATTTAGACGAGGAGGGTCTCTTGCGCGTGGGCGGCCGCATCGACGCCGTGTCGGACGTGTCGCTGGAAGCAAAGAGGCCCGTGATCCTCGACGGGCGCCACCCGCTGGCGCGTTTACTGGTGCGGCATCGGCACGTGAAGGCCGCCCACGGGAACCAGGAGACTGTAGTCAACGATCTAAAGCAGGAATATTGGTTGCTGAGATTACGTCCTACCGTTAAATATGTGGTATCGCGCTGTATGCTTTGCAGATTAAGGAAGGCCAAGCCGACAGCGCCGAGAATGGGTGACTTACCTGCAGCGCGGCTGGCTCATCACCAGCGTGTGTTCGCTTACTGCGGGATAGACTTATTTGGCCCAATGGAAGTCGTGGTGGGCAGACGCCGTGAAAAACGGTATGGAGTTTTATTTACCTGTCTTACCATTCGAGCCATTCATATCGAAGTTGTACATTCTCTTACGACTGACTCCTTGATAATGGCGCTGCGGAGAATGGCATCCAGGCGTGGTTGGCCCACTCATTATTTTTCAGATAATGGTACTAATCTGCGAGGCACTCACACAGAGCTAAAGCGCTCAATGCAGGAGATTAACAATGAGGCCTTGAAATTAGAAGCGAGCAACAACCGCGCTCAATGGACTTTTATCCCGCCTAGAAGTCCACACTGGGGTGGCGCGTGGGAAAGACTCATTCGCTCCGTCAAAACATCTCTAGGCGTTATCCTTAGAGAGCGCGCACCAAGGGACGAAGTGTTGCTGACCTTACTGGCCGAGGTCGAAAATATTGTGAACGGCCGCCCTTTGACTCACGTGTCGGTCGAACCAGGCAGTTCTGAGGCATTAACTCCAAACCACTTTTTATTAGGGTCCTCGACCAATTTACCCACAGCTGGCGAGTTTGATGACTCCGATCTATATCTGAGGAAAAGGTGGAGAACTGCTCAAAGACTCGCCGACATGTACTGGCGCCGTTGGTTGAAGGAATACCTTCCTCTGCTGCTACCTCGCAAGAAGTGGCAGCAAGAACAGCCACCCTTACGCGAGGGTGACCTCGTTCTGATCGCGGACCCGGGGTCACCGCGAAACGTGTGGCCACGAGGTATTGTTAAAACGATTTTTCCAGGTCGAGACGGGCGAGTGAGGGTCGTCGAAGTCTCCACTCCGAGCGGCGTGCTGCGCCGGGCCGCGGCTCGCGTCGCTCCCGTGCCAATGGTAGAATAGTGCTTCGCACTAGGGGTGGGCTATGTTAGCGACGCGCTCATTTCATACCCGATTTCTCGTTACCTATTTGTATTATGTATGTCTAGCTATAAGTTCATATTTAAGTGCATTTTTTGCTAACGCCCCTCCGCCGGCCTAGTCAGTCTGCATGCATCCGTTGACAGAGCCGCGCGTTACCGGGTTTACATATTTTGTCTCTGTCTATCTTTACCAAGTTTATAATCCTGATCTGCATTAAACACTGTGTAAAATCTCCCTGCGTTTACTTCACCATCAAGACCTCAACCATCAGCTTCAGTACCATTTTGCTCCCTAATAATACAAGCTACTATTCCTTCATATGAAAGTGTAGGATGGAATTGATCGTTTCTAATTTATGGAAAGTGCTATCAGGCGCGGGACACTCCGCGATTTACGTTCATCGCTACAAGTACATGCCGATTCCCCAACGTTGGGGCACCGGCGGGTACACTACATAAATACGAAAAACTAAATTCCGATAGTCGAAATCACGAATTTCATAATACCGATTTTCATAATTCCGAATGTTTTAAAACTCCTAATATTAGTATTCCGATTCTTCATAAATACGATTTTCATAAATCCGAAATTTCAAAAAGTCTAACGGTTACAACTCCGATTATCAAAATTCCGAATTTCAAGACCCCGAATAATAAGAAGTCCGACGGAATAATAATCCGAAATATCAAAAATCCGAATTCCGATTTTTAAAATACCGATTTTCAAAAATCCGAATATCATTACACCGACTAATTATTTACCCGAATAAACAAAAATCCGAAAAATCTGAATTACGAATTCCGGTTACTACTAATTATCAAATTAATCATTAAAACAACGCCTAACGTCTAAGATCACTCCCGCAGCTAACACACACGAATTAAGTACCTAAGATCCGCATTTTAAACGGCTGGAGTGGAGAAACTGAATAGCAAATCACATGAATACACAATTAATCGACATCATTAATAAGGAACAAGTTAACCATTTATGGGAAGATGGGTAGATGGAAAACGAATTACAAGCATTTCCTATACAGAATATTGTGAGCTAATTGTGTACAACATCATGTGTATTATCCTCGTAAATACATAATAAAAAGAAGATTATAAAAAAAATAGGATGTTGGGCGTATAAAGGCAGATTTAGGTACATGCCAATTATTTTGACATAACCTAACCGCCAGCGGGTCGACGTCACCCCGCTTCGCGGGGTGCCTATTTCCGCTCTAAGGGACACAAGCTAACCCTAACCTAACCTACTAATAATACCATTGTTACGACTATTTGTTGTTTTTTTACTGCGAGGGGCTTCGGAGAAAAGGCAGAACCCTATTCTCTACGGGAAATAAAAATCATATTTTCGGATTTTTTTATTTCCCGTGTAGTTAGTTACACGCGGTAGGACCGCCTGTTGTCTACCATTGTTTATGTTTAATTTACCTCTATTTTTCTATTTTATTTTTATTATGTCTATTGTAGGTTCAAAAATCCGAATTTCATAATTCCTAAGAAATAAAATTCCGAATATTGAAAACACGCAGTTCACTATCCCGAATATCAGATATCCGAATTAGTAATGAAATTTCGGAAATTTGATAATCGGAGTACTGTTTTTCGGGCCAATGACACTTCGCGCTTCTGATTGTTCGGAGTTATAAAAATCGGAAAAACAAACTATCGACATTATGAAATTCGGTAAAATGAAATTCGTGTTTTTTAGTAATCGTAATTATAAGTCTTAGGAATTATGAATTTCGGAGTTTTGAAAATCGGAATTAGCAAATTCGGAATTAAATATTTCGGAGTATTTGGGTGTTTCCGGCACCGGCATGTACCTGTAGCGACGAACGTCGACGTCGTCGTCGATGAAGTCAGAGGGCCATAAATCTTAATGTTTTGGCTGAGAAACAAGCGCCTTTTGTAAAGATCAAAGGAGTGTCCCTTTTGTACTTGTACTATTATCTATTCTGTGGTGCTATATATTTGAAGAGTCCACGGAAGAAACACGACGTGTCCATGCTTTTCCTAAGTCATTTTAGGTGGGTTACATCAACCGCACTTTACAGGCTGGCTAACGTAAAATATTGCGCCGGCAGCTGTCATTCTAAAGAAAGCTGTCTAACTCCGCAACGTATTCGTACACAAATAATATTTTGAAGGACGTAAATTACGATTAAGTTCAACGACGCGCGACGACTGTTTGAAACAATTAACAGTGCCTTCAAAGTATTCAGAAGAACACAGGATTATTCAAACAGTCAGGTAAAAGTGAATATCCGAAATAACCCACGCTAACCCTCACAACCTTCTCACAACGCGTGTCACGCGCGCCAGGTGATAAATTATTCTTATATTCCTGCAAATTATTTACGCGGTAAACGGAGCCATTCCGCCGAAACTCCTGACACGATGTGGCGGAAATTCAAATTATGTTTACGTAAATAAAGTTACAATGTTCGTTACGAAACAAATTAGTTGCTAATGAGTGCTCGCGCTGACGACGACGCTTGTCAAGGCCCCGCATGAAATTTGATTTCATAAAAAACTTTTGGGTTATTTTTCAAATCAAATCAAATCAAAACATTTTTAATGTTTTAATATCACACTAAAAAAATGTACTTAAAAATATCCAAATATTGGTATTATTTCAGATGTATCTTTTATGTTGTTATGTTAACGCAGGCACCGCAGCTGTAATTTTCGGCCTAGAACAATTGATTATTACATTTCAAATGTAGATGAAACCCCTTACGGCCCCAAAGAGTGCCAAGATGACCGCTCCTGCACCCGCATCCAGCGGAATCCCGCGACCTTCACCAGGTCATCAGTCCACCTAATAATACCTGCACAAATCCTTTATGCACGTATTATTAAAATTTTATTTTCAAAAGGCTCATATACACAAACAACCCTTCGAATCGGAATACATCGAAGAAACTAATCGAATGGAAGGAAGTCAGTGACCCCATTATTTTATTCTATGCATATTGGTATGATAGTGGCAATAGCAATCCTCCAGGAAACGGCCAATTCCTTCCTTATTATTACATTTGAAACATTCCTTGTGAATCAATATTCGCTGCTTTGAACTTCACTTTACCAATCCAGTCATGCCCATGTTATCCTAACACCGATCTAACTAAAGTCATAAGTAAGGTCAATATCATTCATAGTTTTCTTTTCAGAGGCCGCCATTTTATAAAACTGACATTCGATTTTGAATCTTAGAACTTGACGAATAAAGTGGCTTTTTGAACAGATTACTTTTACACTACTCGGCCAACTCTAATAATTTCAAGTATTCTTGCGTCATTTTAGAACACATGGGCGCAACGCGTGCATAGGATGCGTGGACGCATGAAATGATTCACTTCCCATGTGCGTAAAGGATTGCATTAACAACGCTGTCAACATTGACATAACGATTGCGTATGTGTATATGTCATGGGTAGTGTGGTGACTGTGGTGTTGGGGTGGAAGTGAGAATTTTGCAGAGCTGAACGATGATTGATCTATATTAATATAATAGGGAGGAAAAGTCTGTGAGATTGTATGTTTGTATGAAGAGGGTAATCTCCGGAACTATTCATCTGATTTCTAAAACTCTTTCACCGGTATAAGGAGAGAACGTTTCGGATGGACATAGGCTTTAATTTATCCCGCGGAATGACTTGCAACTACCTTCCTTGGCACTACGAAGCTGCGCGGGTAGCTAGTCTATGTTAAAACTAGAAGCTAACACTGAGACTTTAATATTTTAACATGTGTTTTAAACATGGACAGAAGTAAAAAATACATGATTATCAAATTATAGGTACGTTCCACTGCTAAAGACAATCTTTCATTCGTTACATAATAATTCAATCTTGAAACATTATCCCATAGCAACATTCACATTCAAAATATGATGTTTCCGGCACACGTGTGTACAATATCCTTATCCATTAACATTCTCTAACATGCCAACAATCACGCGTTTATAAACATATAGCAGCTTCCTGCAATTAGACAAGAATGCGCTTGGATAATAACGACAACAAAGAACTTTATATTTTCGTGGAGATAAAGACAACATTATTTGTTAATAACGTTTTTTATTGTAAATCATAAAGACAACATTGTAGTTTATCGCGCGGCTGAATAGTAAAGAGTTTTTATATGCAGGAACAACGAAAGTTTGTAAAATAAAGTAAGTAAGAATTAGGTACTTCCTTAAAACTCAATTATGATTGATTACTATGTAACATGAATCTCACAGCATTTGTAGCTGGATTCACAGTAACTTTGAGATAGACTCTTAAATTAACCTCAATAACCGCAATGAGAAAATGTGTGATAATATTTCCCCCATGGAAGAAGCAATGCCTAGATTAGTGTAACCCATGGGACAAGTAATGCCTAGATTAGTGTAAAGTCAGTATTATTGCACTAGTCTATATGTTTTGAGAAATAAAGTATGTACTTGTATTTGAATAATGCAAAGCTGTCCGTCAGAAATGTAAAACGACATTTTATTCCCAAGAAACTATTCCCAACGACATTATTCTCGTATATAAATTATCCCTTTTTATTTTATTACATTTCCCACCACGGGCAGCACGGAAGCCAGGACCATTAAGACGTGACGTCACAATCATGGGTGGTTCATTCGTCACCAAGTCTTTGTGAGAGCGGCGTGATTCCTTTTCCGTTTAGACAGACGTATGTATTGATTTTAATGACGTAATTGTTTTTTGTGTGTAGCTTAGGGTGGGTTGGACCAAACCGTAAGTAAGCGGTGTTTGTTAAAATCTGAACGTATGGAAAGTTTGACAAGTTTCTATGGACTGACAGCTGTCAGCGCCATATTTAACGTTGATCGGTCTGTAATTGTAAGTCGGTGCAACCCGCCGCGGTGTTTGGTAAATGTGTGTAATATAAAATTAGTTAAAAATAAGATTAGGTGAGATTGAAAATTCGAGGATGAATGTTTTATATATAGGTACGTTGTTGTAATCTACATATACTTAATTATATTATTAAAGAGGTAAAATTTACGAGTGCGTGTAGCTTTGAGAGGGTGAAGCTTTGTGAGTCTGTACGTAACGGGTCATCTACGGAATTACTCATCCAAGCGAAGCCGCGCGGGCAACTAGTTAAATAATAAGGTATATCCACCCTAAATTCGGGTATTAATATACACATTTACTACCTATACAATTAGTGCATCGTGCACAAAAAATACTGAATGTTTACAGTCAGTGTACCTACACAACACAATCCTGAAAAGTTTAATAACGACAAACCGAATCCTATTTAGTTAAAATGTAAACACAATCCTGAAAAGTTTAATAACGACAAACCGACTACTATTTAGTTAAAATGTAAACTAATAAAGGGACAAAGTAGTTCACTTTAGAACAATGGAACGAGTTTTGTATTTCGAGTGTAGTTAGAAATTCATTCCGGATGTTAAATGAATTCAAACAGAGTATTGGATATTGACCAACTTTGCTGGAGGAAAACGAGAGGCACTTTAATAGTATTAAAACTGTGTTCAGTTAAAATTATATAAGCTGTCCGTATATCACTTGAAAGCATATCTTGTGAACAATGGCACTGTTTCCTATTGTATAAGCCCTCTCCGCAAATCCTCCGACCAAATAAAAATTAATCAAGTAGCAATAAAACTCACCACGTTGACAGGACGCACCACACTATTCTGTAACTTGTTTAAACGTCACTCCAAGGTTCACCCACTAAGCGTAGGTATAGTTTCGTTAGGCGTGACGTACTTGTACTATATATCTATTCTATGGTGACGGGCGATTTTCCGCTTTGTCTTAAGGTTTGACTGGTCTCGAATGCCATACGGCATTGAGTCCGACTTTTGTACGATAAGTTTTTCTTTTGTGCAATAAAGTTTAGATGAATAAATAAAAACAAAAGACGTGACGCAAAAACGATACAAATGGGAGTTCACGCTGGGTATCGCAGGGTTCCAGGAACCAGTGACATTGACGCGACTTGGCACCGCGTCCCGTTTCGCGCTACCGATGCGACCAGTCTTTGTTTTACTTTTAATATAAGTTTATTGCACCCAGATGCTTTTGTGTGGTCTTATGTTTGCATATTAAATTCGTGACAAAAATGGGTATTAAATGTATCTCGAAACTGTAGTCTTTTATCTGTCATCGCCTTGTAGTTGTGAGAAAATACGGCATTGACGAGGTTTTCAGGTTTTATAAGCAAAATATTTAATAGTATTATATCTGTTAACGCATTCAGCGCCAGTCAAGACACACACACAAACATTGCAATGGGGAGCGGGCGTTTTTTGCTAAATGCGGAGTTTAAGCCGCAACGGACTAAAGCGTTAGTAACATTTATTAACAGCAGCGTAACATTTATTATATTTAGTCTTCTAACGTCTAATTGCATGATGGTACATTTACATCAAAATTCAACAAATGTACCTAATATCGAGAACTTGAAAATTTTCGCCTGTCCAAAGGATGTATTTATTCACTAAAGCTTGTAGTTTACTCTGAGTCCACGCTGATTAGTCGTTAAAAAGAGAAAAGTCGTCAACAATACGGTACGATTCTCACCGAACGGGCCGGGCCGGAGCGCATTCTATTAGATGCAAAGGGATTTGAACCGTCTATACACCAGATGCAATTCATATTTGATTACAATCCCCACCGACCGCGTCGGTAGCTGGCGCCTCGCAGTGGATGCACGATGCATTTAAATATGAAATGTAGTTACTGTTTATACGGTTCAAATTACTTTACATGTAATAGAATAGAATGCGCTCTGGCCCGACCCGTTCGGTGAGAATCGTACATACAGCGCTCTATACGTTCATATTAAGTACGAACATTTTCTCTTTAATCAGCTTTAAGGGGCGAATATCGCACAATTTAATTTCTATAAATATCACGAACGAGAAAGGACGACACGGTCCGTTGGGCCCACACCGGGCATCCAGTTAATTCCAGTGAACCTAACTTTAAACACACAGGGTACGCTTTAAAACGAAATGTTTAAAGTACGCTCCTTTTTCCACCTTTACCCAAAGACAATCTAGGTTGTAACGGCGGCCTAGTATTCCAACGAAATAGTTTAATACCTATATAACTAACATACATACGTCGACAGAGAACACTTAAAATCCTTGTAACTTTAACGTATCCTACATACTACTAATATTATAAATGCGAAAGTTTGGATGTTTGGATATTAGATGTTGCTCAACTAAAATTGATGAAATTTTGCACGAAGATAGTTTATAGGGGTCAACGCAGATGAAGTCGCGGGCGGAAGCTACTTTATAGTATTTATTTGGCAAAACTGTCACCTCCAATCCAATTCTAAACCCGGTTTACTAATATCCTAGTATGCTTGTAAGAATATACTCAAAAGGTGGAAAATAAGGTTTCTAGGTTAGCGCAGTTTCTATTAGGGTCGGGTCGTAGAGAGTGTTCCAGGGTCAAATTGAACCCAGTCCTAATTCCCGGGGAAGCGCGAATACTCGGGATTTTTGTTTACGCATTCCCACCGCACGCCTGAAATAAAGGTGAGATGATATTCAACGCGATGACGACTTGCGACGTTTTAGTGATAACACTATTATCGATAAATTGTTAGATCAATTTAATCGTGGAAGGCAATTTAACGGTAACAGCTTTTGCAGTTTAATTTAGCACATGGGTTGATTTTTAAAAATACACAATAATAAGCAGCTCCTCCGTGAAAGGAACTACATACGATAATAGTTTTTTTTAATGAAATAAGTCAACATTTTATATGTAGTTCTCAGTGAACAGTATTTTTTACGAAAACGAAATAAGAGCCATAGTATAGGTTAGTATATAGTATTTAAGTAATTTTATCACGGTTAAACATATTTAGTCCCGTAATATTACATGTGGGACGGTAGTTACTAATACAATAAAGTCCACAGGCACGTTCCTTTCGAAAGTTCCTGCTTCCACCTACATTTTAAATCTATTTTTGTCCCGTATCTTGGACGTGGGTATGCGTCGTGACCCAGTGCACTACGGAGCGCATACTTCAGCTCGCTAACGAAAGGAAAACTCCATTTATTATTAAGGTAGGGCATTGCTAGAAATGTAGGTTAACCTAATTTGCTAGCATAAGGCTGGTCTCGGGAATTGCGTAAGGGGAACCTAATTGGTCGTATTTTAACATTTGCCGGCCAGGAAGTAGTTTGCTGGTTTCTGTGGTCAAGAAAATCCCGATGATTTTATTGTACAATATTTACGTACAAACCCATACTACGTACTAACTATAGATGCGGAAGAAGCTCTGTCTGTTATCTTCTCACGATTAAATCGCTGAACTGATCGTGTTATAGTTAGGTATGATGATTTTGAGATCGGAGGATAAGTACTTTTTATCCCCGAAAATTGAAAAAGGGTGACGGAAGTTTCTGTGAGAGTGAGATAGTTAATGCATGTCTAAAATCTAATAGCAATCATCGATCATCAGGCGATCAACGAGCCTACGTAAAAGAAATCGCGGTATATAGCTGTATAAATATTAGATCGAGGGTGGGTCATTGTAAATAAAAAAAAACAAAAATGTCTTCGGTGGTTAATAGTAATAGTTATGGGGCTTATGTTTGTATATAATATTATGGCATATAATTATACAAGAGGCGACGCTGTTTACGCGGATTTAGAGTTCAATCAAAAATTTGGCTTTATAGCTAACCTTTGGCAATATTCACAGAAGAGGCTCGTACATAAATCTGACAATGACCCGGGTACTAATAATGTAGTCAATTACCATAATCCTATTCTATACAAGGAACCTATGAAATTGTACCAAGATATGTTGTGTGCGAAGTATGACGATATGAGTGCAGTTTGGTCACCGTCCAACATTAAGACGAAAGAAAAGTTTTGCAGCAGCTCGCGACTGACAAATCTGACACTAGACATATTCAATTTATACCTGTACTTTTTGATGAATTTTCCATTTTGGGATAAAACGTTATTTACGATTATACTAACTAAATCTTAAAAAAAAACGACTTTTATACTGATGTCGATTAAAAAAAATTAAGAACCTAAATTGAAAAAAAAACATTGAAAAAAGGAAAAGTCATAATTCCTACACACCTAGTCTTTCATTGTGTCTATAACGTACTAAAAAATCATTGAGATTAGAACTATTTAGAAGTAGAAAAACATTTTTTGTTTGTATTGACGACTACGTAGTATTCTTCCCTCTCATATAATCGTCAACGTTCATCGATAAAATTCGAAATCCTTTCCCATCCCTACCGTGATGGATGGAACCCCGTCACTAATGAGTATTACTCGCGTCTCAGCTACCTGAACAGCCGTTCCATAATATGTAGAAAATATCAAAGAAAATAATTCAAAGGATTAAAATAATATTTCCCGCTCTTGTGTCCCGTCCCTAATGAGACGATAAAGGTTCCGCATTTTCGTATCCTATACAAAAGCCCATAGTAACTACTAATATTCGATTTGAGATATCGAGAAAGTGCTTTTATTTGCACTGCATAATAATTGACCTAATTGCCAAATGTGATGGCACGTTGCCAAATTATCAACGAGCAGATAATGAGTACTTGTTTCTGTTTAAGCGAATATTTCCCTCAACAAAATATTTGAGATACTTTCATTTTGATACAGCTTTTGAACAAGCGATCAAAGCGAACTAAGGGCCAACACACAATTAGACGTTAGGTATGACGTCGTACCTAACGTCTAATTGTGTGTTGGCCCTAAGGTCTTCGTATCAGCATGGGTCAAAATTCTATCGAATGTCCGGATTTCCCGCTGTTGGGCTGTCCTGTAGAGGTACGGGTTTCATTTTTCAACCGATTTTCGCGAAAATTTGTGGGCAGGTTCAATAATTAGCCTTTTTTTGTTGATTCAGATTTAGAAATTAAAAAAATAAAAATAAGTCAATGTCCCCAGTTCTACAGCTTACAGAGCCACTAGTTTTATGGAGTTTTTTTTTTCTCAGCAGAAACAACAATTTTATAATAAACGGAAATAAATTCTGTAAAAAGAACTACGGTGATTCGTAGTTCTTTAACAATAAAATATTATTTCGTGAAGTTTAATTCAAACAGTATCCCATGCACCCGAGTCCGTCAAACGCCTTAATGAATAAAGGGATTATCCCGAAAAACGCCAGAGTATCTCAAAAGTACGACCGTAACCCACGCACGTAGGTACCACCACGCAACTACATAATTCTAAAAAGTCAATAAAATACAAGAACATCTTCGGTTTATAAGACGTTATAGAACTAAATATTAGAAATAAAACGGCCATTGTGCTACAAACCGTGCATTTAATGTTCCACGTTTAAATTTTGATCGCCCACGCTCGACCTAGAACATCGATAGTATTTGACGTGTGACAGGAATAAACAAGAGGGCAATGCCTTGGTATTAATAACGTTTTATGGGTGTTTTCTTCCATTTTGCCGCGGCAAGGGAAATGAAAAGGCTAGTATGTATATCGTCGTCTCGTACCCATACTATAAGCTTTGCTTAGTTTGGGACTAGGCCGATTTGTGTAAGATTGTCCCCTAATATTTATTTATTTATTTATATCTGAACTCGTCTCTAATGCCTCGTCGATAGACGTGTTTAGATATTTGTGAGCACTTTGGCCGCTCCGATATATCTGATGGGAACTGTACAAACAGGACCATTAGCTAATCCCTATCGATTGCGGATTCGACTCACGACAACTAACAGCCAAACGGATTTACTACTGTCTAAACTGAAACGACAAAAATCTACTCGCAATTCGTGTCGCTTATGGCTTAGTCCATCTAGGTTGGCCCCCGGACTTTCTCTGATTGGCTTTGATTAAAACTTCAAAGAAATAGGATCACTTCCAATATGTATCATACATACTACCTACTAAATATCTGGTTGTGTTCGCTTCGAATGATGGATTATGATGAATAGCTTAAGTGACCAATTTAGAGATGTCATGAGTACTGATATGATATGATGGATGGTTCAAATGTTTAGTTACAATTACTGAAAATTATTGGATAATTTAGGTTTTATGCATCAATGCTTGGCAATACTTTTAACGAATATGGCTCCTAGCTCCCAATGACCTTCAATCTGTAACTGTCGGTTTTGTCGTGTTTTTCTATGGCTTATCGTATACGTTTTCGGGATACATGGCCCCAAACTTGGAAATTACGTTAAAAATAAAAATCTCTCGTGGGTTGTTACAGACGTCAATAAGGAACAGTTATATGTAGATTTCATGTATAAAAGTGGATGAACAAAATACTAATATCGAAAACGGATTTTTTTGGACCATGTTTGAATAAATCGTAAAAAATAAATGTAAATTATTTTTAAAAAACTCTCGTGCAAATGTAGATAAAGGATTGAAGAACCGATAAGTGTTTGTGCCATAAATATAATATATCTAAAGTTTCTGCGGAGGAATATCAACTCGAAACTCGTCAAAACTAGCCAAAAAGCGCGTGGAGCCCCTTAATATCACCATTTCTAGGTATTTTTCAAATACTAGTGATATAGACATATACATATTATACTTAATTACGAACTGTATTTTTCTGGCTCTCGCAGTCGCTGCCCAAGATAACGTAAAGGTGAGAAGGAGAGGACTAAGGAAGTACCTACGCACGGCAAGGTATACTGATGCGTTAGAGGGAGTAAAATGTAATGTGTCTGATTAATGTAATTTTACACCAATACAGTGTTCAACAAGCATGGTCAGCTTGGCCCAACGTGGTATTTCTTTGTTGCCAGCTTAAAAGGATGAAAAAAAAACCAAACGACACGTGTTAAATTAAAAGCGGCTGACAGCCAAATTGCAAATACGCCACAAAATTGCCACCAAAGTGGCGGTTAAAACCAACATTTGCCCATGCTATTTTGTGCAAGGAGCCAAAGATATTATTACTCTGTAGAAAAAAAGATTGTTTGAATTTCGGCAAACTGAATCGACCAAAAAACATTCTATATATAATTATTTATTATAAAGGTTGCTGGAGTTCGCTGGATGCGGGTGGCGCAGGAGCGGTCACTTTGGCACTCCTATGTCCAGCAGTGGAAGTCTTTCGGCTGATGATGACAATTACTGAACCTGCTCACTAAATTTCACCAGAATCGGTTGCGAAATGCGACCTGTAGAGTAGGACACCCGTCCGGGTGTTCCCCTCTACAGGTCGCATAATTTCTCCCCGATACGAAAGAATTTTCTCCCAAGCCGAAACGGGGAACTTCAAAAACACAAACCTTCTGCCGCAGTCGGCAGCAATGTATGTAATAGATAATTTTGTAGTGTTAAAAAAACTAATAATCTTGGTGGTCAATTCTCAACTGCACGTAACCAAGAAAAATGGATTATAATTGAAGCGACTTTCATTTTCCACAAACATTGGAAATCTCGCGTGTCCGCTCTCATCTAGTTGCAGTCGCGAAATCCAGTCGAAAAATACACAAACAATTTTAGATCTTATCCAGTTGCTCATCAGCTCTAAAACGTATGCGGATGTTAGACATAGTTATACTGTAAATTTTAGATGACGTTTTGGATGGCAATGTCACAGTGTGCGGCGACAGCTGCTAATATAATGTGGCTAAATCACGAACACTCCTGACATAAATTACCGTGATTACGGCATGACTCGAGTACTGGAGTATTTGATGGTATTATCAAGTGGGCACGCCATCATTATTTATATAATACTCGTATGTATTGTCACAACATGGAGTCGTGGGTACCTACAAGTTCGGTTTATAAGAATTTCGGTTTATGCAACATGATTTTTGGGTTATAAAGTATCCACTATCCTGTCTCTTAGCCAAATTTTATTTAAATCCTTTTAGCCGTTTTTGCGTGCTTGAGTAAGAGACATCCAAACTAGTAGAATATATGGAAAATTAATAGAAAATAATTTAATCCAGACATCCAGACCCTGTCTGGTCGGCCTTATCACACTGTAAGTGACAAAATAGAGCGTCCGTCACTGACTGAGTCTCAATAGGACGGGACGGACGCTCTATCTTGTCACTTATTGCGTGATACGGCTGACCATGATGCGGGGCCGAACAAGTCCATATTATCTCAGACATCATTAATAAATTAAATTCCATGACACGAAGCTAAATGAAATCATAGGTAAGGACTAAACATTAAAAATATTTGAATACTTTATTACTGTTTTAAAACAGGCAACTTGAATGCATGTTCACAGTCAACGTCTAGAAGGTACTGTCTCGAAATCAAACGGGGCCGGACCTTTACCAATCTCACTACGCTTACCTTTATCAGGTTGAAATTTTAATTTGGCGAAGAGAACAAATTCAAATCAGCGCACTGCGCAGACAAAGGGCCCATTCTCTGGGCCATCTCATTACTAACTCATCGTCGCGCTGCGCCTGTTGCGCGTACGAGTATTTTTATTTACTTAGTAGGATATATTATACTTAGTGGGTTACCTTTGTTTTACCAAAAAAAAATTGGCAAATTATCACTTCCCAAAACATTTTTCGTAGAATTTCATTTGCCAAATAATCGTTTGCCAAATTAACAATTGACAAATAATTCTTACGCAAACCTTATGTTTGGCATATTCATGTTTAGGCAATATCTCGTTTACCAACTGGTACTTTGACTAAATTTCATTCAGTCAAATTTGCTAGTTGGCATAATATGTTTTAACCAAAACAAAATAAGGCAAATGATTTGTATCGTCAATATTTAAATGACCATTTCTATTCCGTCGGTTAATAAATTTATTTCAATGGTGTATAAGATATACAATAAAATAACAACTTTTTTTGTTACATAACAAAGTAGGGAAAATTAATTTGTGTAGAAATCGCAATTATAACCTAACCGCCAGCATGTCGACGTCACCCCCGCTTCGCGGGGTGCCTATTTCCGCTCTAAGGGACACAAGCTAACCCTAACCGAACCTACCAAATAATACCATTGTTACGATTGTTTGTTTTTTTACTGCTAGGAGGCTTCGCCCCCCGAGCCCCCCTTTTTTCGCTGCCCTAACCTAATTTAACGCCTTTGCCTACCGACCTACTTAACCGTGCATTTTTTTATTAAAGAGACCGTGCCGTTTTATTAATAGTATTTTGGTAAAATGTCATAACCCAAACAATTGTGATGTTTGTCTATTTATAGTTTGCCATAATATTAACTTGACGAAATGTTGATTGTCTAATGTTTTTTTGCCTTATTAAAGCATTTGCTAAAAGACCACATGCCATAATGTAATTTTTCGTAAAGATATTTTGCTGAATGAAAATTTGACGTAATGAAAATATTCGTATTAAAATTGTGCCAAAGTTTGCATTGGCAAACAAAATAGTTGCTAAAATTGGTTTGGGAAATGAAATTCGACCAAAATAAATTTGGTAAAACAAGAGGCTCCCTATACTTAGTATTACTATTTTGTTGCACTTAGACGAGGCTCCGGTGAATTCAAGGATTGAAAAGTCAGGGCTCCTTCACGGAGCCATCTCATTACTAACTCATCGTCGCGTCGCACTGCGCCTGTTGCGAGTACGAGTATTTTTATTTTTACAAAGTAAACTTCGAATTTTGCAAAACTAGTCCCTAAGCCATATCACTAGCATTAGGTGCCAAAGCAGGCAACGTGGAAAAACGCTCGGTACTTGATATTACAATGATGTAGTGTTTAGACAATACCTATGACATTATCTACTCGTACTTAGTGATTTTTTTATCACTAAGCAAACTGCAAAGAACTAATTAGCTTTGTGGTTTTCTTTCCGTCGTAGTTAACTTCAATTATTATGTTTTTTCAGTTATTTACGAAGTTTCAATTAGGCGTGAACGCCAATGCTATGCTACTTAATGAGTGCTTTCTAATTATCACTAAATCTGTCGCCTTCATCTAAATTGCACGCATGATTAGTTTGAGCAGCGAAAGTTGAAGCCTGTAGTGACACTTTAACAATTTGCTCTCTCGATAAAACAGATCAGACAAAAAACCGTAATTTTCATTACGTTCTTCAGAAGGCTTATTATGTAATTTTCAACCATTATTATTAAATACCATGGATCGTTTTATTCTGTCATTATAGGTTTACTCAACTTAACACTAACAAAAAAATATGAATAAGTTGAACGAGAAACGATTCAAAACATCAAATTCACCACTTCATAGGAGCGTTACTAAGTATTTCTAAGTATATACTTGTTCCAAGACCAGGTATTTAATACCTGCTCCTGTCAACATTAGGCTCTTCTGCGTTATCTCCTAAAATTAAATTACCCTCAAGATTTACAGCAGGCGTTGGATATAATTAGGTAACAAATTTAAGGGAATAGAGTGGTAACATCGCTATGCTTTTATCTTTTCTCGGTTTCCGTTGCAAAGTAACCGTCCGCGTGTACAGCTTTTTTTTTGCATTAATTTAGTAACTGCTACTTTAAGAGTCGCCAGCACGTATATCACCAGACGACGCACGAGTTGCGTCGCGGTGAGATGGACTATCCGTCTCTTTCTAATTAGAACACTTATACAGAGACGAACAGCTGTTGATAGTCGCGCGCCGTCTTGTGTTAACCGTGCAGGAAGCTCGATTTTCCCTACAAACGTAGGTCGGTTCTCTTTTTAAAATGACATGCTAGAAGAGAAAAAAATGGAACGAGTAGAACGTTTTTCAATCTCTAATTGCTTAATTGTTTTGCAAAGATTCATGTTATTCCGGTACGCCGTTTAAAAATTAGAACCAAAGTACGTTTGTATGGATGGATGGAGTCTCGTAAGTTCTTACCTATCCCAGTTCTACGCTATTTAATAATAATAAGTGATAATCCTAGAGTACTTTTACTTACAATATTAATAGTGTTGGCACGGGAATCAATGGAGCTTACCTGTAATAAAATAAAAAAAGTAACAAAACTAGCTTCCCGCGCGGCTCTACCACGTATGACAAAGACCCCAGGGGCATCCGCGGTATAAAATACTGCCTCCTACTTGGCAGGTCCATTCTACATGCCTGTGAACATTTCTCGTAAGATCTCATCGCTGGCTGAAATCCCTTATATGTTGCTCATCATTATCATCAAGCACATCATAAGGGATCGTCCTAATACAATACAACGCGACTACGCGATAGAAGTTGCGGTTATCAATTAGGACACCTATTCAAGTCCAATATGTTTGATAGCGCGTTCGCACGAGTAAAATTCGCTAGAACTTGCGATAATCGCGTATTAGGACGACCCCTAATTCAAAAGTTCTCTAACATCATCAACCTAAATGAGTCTAACAGTCTAACATCACAATTTAAAGCATGTTTCTCAGTTTACTGGCCTGAATTGAAACGGTGCATCTAATTCTATTTACCACAATGCAATCCGATGCAAATTGGGAGCAATCTGCGTAAGTGGCCCGGTGTCATGTTATTATTTATTAAGCAGACTGTTGACCCGTTAAATACTTTGTACAGCGTACCTACATTACGTATAGTTCTACTTCTAAACACTATCCGTAATGAGTTTAGTTACGATGGTTATTGCGGTCTATAGAGATAAGGTAACGACTATGTGAAAGCACGTAGTAAAAGTAAACTAGAGATATTCCTGATTCCTGATAAGTCGGCATATTGTCCTTATATATCTTGGGCTGGAATTTTCAACGCCTATCGAAAACTCGCTTGAGATGAACCAGCGTAAGTGTGACCTTAGGTTACGCGGATTATCAAGAATCAAGATATCTCTACTAGAAGGGTGACTGGTAAAGTGAGTCGGGACAGATTGTGAATAGCATAGCCATTGCACACTTCTTTTTCCAGTAGCAGCATTCTGCATGAACGCGTTCGAATTTTACAGGCGACAAATACTTATCGAAAGTATTACATCTGTATCGCGGCAGAAGCGATGTACATTATACTCGCGAAATAGAAGTTTTGAAGCGGCTGAATTGTACAAGAAGCTACAGATATATAATATACAATATACGCGATAAATCCGCTCGAATCGTTTTATTAAATGAGATATTCTATCCACATATGTATACTGAAACAACGTGTCCCTAAAGTCAACGACAAGACGAAAACGGGTGATACTGGTAGGCTATTACAAGGCCAATTGTTTTTTTTACTGCATGTTTTTTTTTACATGATTTCTTTTTTTTACAATCGGTTGACTTGGGCTATCACCCATTTGCGGCTTAACGTTGACTTTTAGGTCACTCTGTATATGGTGCAATTTAATTGATATCTTAAACTTCAGAGAAGGTAGGCCTGAGGTATGACGGGTTAGGATAAGGACTGACGGATAAGGGTTGGCATAATGCCACACAGGTAATTCAAATACTATTCTATGACACCTTTAGTAGCAATCCAATAATTCAATAAAATAGTTCTCTACTATTACTCGTCCCTCAATTAGACAAGGTTGTAATCACAAAGCCGAGGTAGGCTGTGGTGGGATCAAAGCGCAATTAAAACCCCAAGTACTGCGAATTAGGCCAACGGGAATTGTGAATGTCGTCTTTAATCTCAATTTAACTGGTTTAATCATGTTAACGGCTGATTTTACAATAGATTGGCGAAGGCATAACATCTTTACGTAGTTAACATAGCGCATCCCTAATAGCTCTAGCGACCTTGTTCAATAAGACGTACTGTCCCCACTCGCGTAAATATAGGCGAACCCAGGCGAAGGCGCGGGATAAAATATTGTTTTCACACCTATTATTCAGAAAAGGTTATTTTTGCCTTCGAATGAGGGCTTTCAATTTTTCTTATTAAAGGTGTGAAAAGCAGTGTGTGTCATGCGGTAGCAAAGTTATTATTATCCCTCGTTACGTTGAAGATTCTACTTACTTTAGAATCCCTCGTTATATATGCTTAAGATTCTTCTATAGAATCCCTCGCTACGCTCAGGATTCTATCTTCGCGCTGAGTAGATTATTTCGCTTCACTCAAAATTCAATATACCTACCACCCTCGCAGTAAATATATAATTTTGCTCCCTTGTGACACAATCTACTATTATGTCCATCACGCAGAAAACACCCAAGACAAATAAACAAATATTTGCCCCTACTGTACCCAGGACCTTCAGCTTCATAGGCACCGTGACTACCTACTAGGCTAACCGGTCACCGTAATATTAGTCTAGATAAAGTTTATTTATACATAGCATCAAGTGAAACGTGAAAGCATGTACTATGTGGTATGTGGTCGTGTAAAGCGTGTACAATGCGTAGATAACGCGGCGGGCGGAAAGCTGCTTCGTCCGGTGTCGCCGGGACACTTTGAATAGAATTTTCAATAACGCTTTATAACACGTGGTTAGAATACGTTTACATAAAATATCTACATGAGAGCCTTAATTTATAGTTGCTTTGTTGTTGTGTTTAATAATAATAAAGGAACAGTTAATGGGCATAATTATAGTTGTAAAAACTCGTGCTGTGACCACTGCGAATTTGGTCCTGCGGTCGGTCAACCAAATGATACTGTCATTATGTCAGTATTTGTGACATTTGGTTTGGTTTCTTATGGTGAGAATAAGAGCCCCAGAATAGATCAAGAGATACGATGTAACTTAAAATACGTCAAACCGGTGTGACTATAGAATATGATGAACAAACAGACAAAGTCACATATATTGTAATTTTATTAACATGCATAGCGTATGTTATGCTCAAAAAACCCTCCCGTCTAATTACGTAATTTACGTAGGTATTGTATTCATGTTAACTAAACTATAATACTAATCTTACATAACCACATTAGTTGCAATACTTACCTAATCCATGCGAGCGTGGGAAAAACGCTCAGCCAGGCCAGGTAATCCTCGCTAACCAAGTTTGTTTCCGAGATAAGTTACGAATGCGACCACAATCATTTTTGGCGCTTGTACTTTTTTATCATATTGTATTGTTTTCCTTTACTCAGTATGCTAATCAAATAAACTCTGATTTTTATGAACAATACGATGATTGAGGAAACATGTAACTACATTATATTTAGAACTCACCCGCATGTGTCATAACTTGAAATATGCGAGTATCTAAAATAACGGAAGTACATGACTGGAACAAAAACTAGGGCTTTAAAGGCCCTGAGAATCACTGAGTTGAAAAATGGTAATATATTTAATAAGCTATTCAGCGATACCCCACACTACGGGTTTAAAGAGAAACGTAAAAGTAGCGGACGTAAATATATTATTTCAAGATTTTATTGTACTGTTTGTTGGCAGCGTGATTGATCTATATGTTGCAGGGAAATGGTCAAAACAGAGATTTGATCAAATCTCTAAGGGATATGATCAAATCACGCAGGATGTTAAAATGGCCAATTCATTTTATCATTTACCTAATACAAATCAGTAATTTGATCAAATCTCTGAATCTGTTTAGTGAAATGACGAAATCGGACAAAAAAGGCAACTGGTTTTTTCATTTCACTAGACTTGTTTAGTGATTTGATAAAATCCCTGAAACGCGTCAGTGAGTTGACGAAACAAACGCGATAAAGATTTTTCCGCTCTTTTATAAAAAAAATTACTACGAAAACGGTGGCGGGAGCAGAGCTCCCGCCACCATCTTCTAACCTATCCGCCATCCGAGTCTAAGTCCCAGAACCGTTTAAATGACTAATGATTTAGGAGCCAATATCTGCGAGTTAGTTTCGTCAATTCACTGACGTGTTTCAGGGATTTATCAAATCACTAAACAAATCTAGTGAAATGAAAAAACGAGTTGCCTCTTTTGTCCGATTTCGTCATTTCACTAAACAGATTCAGAGATTTGATCAAATGACTGATTTGTATCAGGTAAATGATAAAATGGATTCTCCATTTTAACATCCTGCGTGATTTGATCATATCCCTTAGGGATTTGTTCAAATCTCTGTTTTGACCATTTCACTGCGACATATATACCCATGCCGAATAACAGTTTTGTTGTAGTAAGGGTTACTGAGCTAAGCCGAAGACGGACGGACAGACCAGACGGACATGGCGAAACTATAAGGGTTCCTTGTAGACCACAGAACCCTAAAAAAGGTCGTGTCTTAGTTCACGATCTTACCTTATACGCCTCAATCGAGCATGTTCACGCGATCAATATTCCGCGCGTGCAAAGTATTCGTAATGAGTGCGTGGACGCCTGAATGTATAATTAAACGTATGCGCAGAGGGCGCATGCGATCTAGGTGCGGTCTATGCGTATATGCGTGTAGGGTTGCCAGATGTCCGGTATTTAAGCGTACAGTCCGGTATTTTCGAGGCCTGTCCGGTAAAAAATAAATGGTCATCACTCCCCTATGTTTTGTTTTGACATATTAGTATAAAAGAAACAAGGTTTTCTTGCGCCCTAGTCTTACTAGCCTAGCATACACCGCCCCCCCCCCCTCCGGTTGGGGTTGTCCGTTATTTTTTCGCGACTCACCTGGCAACCCTATAATCCCTATATATGCTATATGTGTGTGAGTCATTGTATAAACGTTAAAGGATACGACATTCCCCATTGATAGTACATTATTGCAGCGGCCGGGAAAAACCAATTCGAGGATGAGTTTATTTTGTCGGATGAAGCAAAGCTGAATCCGACAATAGAGACGAATCCACGAATTACCGTTCCCGCCAGGGCAGATATAGTGCTTTTCTCCAAAAAAATATTTTTTTTTTCTATAATCTTAAAATAGCGAGTATGTCAATAACCTATCAAGTTCCCGCCAAACTTATTTTTTTAAAGTATGTACACGGCATGGCTCGTAGTGCCAGTTTCAATTGGCATACATAATAAAAATCAAACCTTTAGGAAATGAAATAATATTTTCAATAATCTTAAAATAGCGAGTATGTTAAAAACCTATCAAGTTCCCGCCAAACTTATTTTTTAAAAGTATGTACACGGCATGACTCGTAGTGTCAGTTTCAATTGGCATACATAATAAAAATTAAACCATTAGAATCGGTCACAATTTTAAATGTTTTATGCAATTAAAATTACTAAAGATTGGACGGGATTGCAATCGAAATGCATTTCAGTTCGTTGTGAGTTTTATTTCGATAAATATTTTTACTTTTTCATTTAAAACTATTATACGACCCGTGTGGTGTCGGGTTAGAATTTCACCACCCCTTTTCTTCCCGTGGGTGTCGTAAAAGTCGACTAAGGGACCATGGTTGAAGTGTGTTGTGGGCGATGGGCTAGCAACCTATCACTGCAATATCACATTTGTCGATATTTTATACCCACATTTATGCTAAAAGTGGCGCTGGAACATACGTTTCATGTGCTCTGCCTACCCCTTTTGGGAATAAAGGCGTGAATGTATGCATGTCTGTTAAAACTATTTGGACATTTTTAAAAAAATCACTTTGTTCACTTTGAAAGTAGGTACGCGTTTTGTCTATGACCATTAAAAAAAAGAAAACTCGAGAAAACTTTAAGCAGGCTACAAACGGGCGTAATTTGTCACAGCAACTTGCAATACACTACTAACCAGTCTAACTATAGCAAGTTGTTAAGACAAATTGCAAGGTCTTTAAACTTACGAGCACTTGGCTGTTTGTACTGATTTGCCTTAGTCAAAGCATATAGATAAAAGGTAAAAAAGTATACCGTAAAGGAATTTCATACACTTTCGTGGCCGCTAAAACTGTACAGTAATGAATGACTTTTAACTTTTTAAATTTGCGCTCGTCAGTAACAAGGAACTTCACGTACTACTTTTGCTACAGTAAGGCGCACATTTCCGAGCTTATTGGAGAAAATATCTTTTTCATCTCACTTGTTCTGAAACTTTTTATGGATATGTAGCTGGGTGGAATTTTCACACCCACTATTCAGAAAAGTGTCATTGTTGATCTCAATAGCCTTCTTTGGGTCGGAGGTTAAACAATTCAGAAGGGTATAGTCCTAGGCTTCGATTAGTTGTTCATGTACAATTAATATTTTATCGCGTTATGCACAGTTTTACAAAACGCTGTTTTTTTTAATTACCGCTCAATTCTAGGCCCGACTTTCCCTGGCCAGACTCTACATTGACATAGCTCGATACTCACGATAAAAATACAGACAATAAAATTGTATCAATGCTTTTTGCATTCAGTTGAAACAAAAGGTAACCTAACCGCATTACGCGACGCCATTGAAAGCAATAGGGATTCGAGAGCTTTAGTTGGTCTATTGTTTCATTTGATATAAAATAATGGAATGAAAAATTTCAAATAATATTACAAAGACCTCGTCTGGAACAGGCAAGTGTGCTTTTAACAAGGATTTGAACAATGCTCCCTGAATATTTACTGCGAATTAACCCCCTTATACTTCGTACATTGCTTCATTTCTATATAGCAATGTACGAAGAAAACAACCGGGTAATGTAGGAAGAAACTTCTGTTCTATGCACATTACTAGTTCCGTCATGTACAAAGAAGTTAATATTATTCCTACATGACTCCGGTTTTGTACAAACAAATTGCTGTTTTAACAACAAAACCTAGGAGGCTCTCAGAGTAGGCAATAAATAAACACCTGCCGAGCCACTGCTGCGGGTCAGTATAGCAATCACAATTCTCGAATAAAATAAATGTTCAATTTATTTATTGCAATTTTAGGTTGAAGGCGTGTACCTTATCGCTCGGCTATCATCATACCAGCCGAAAGACGTCCGCTGCTAGACATAGGTCTCCCCCAAAGAGGGTACGCCTGAACCACGGGACCGTGGCTTGACTATCAGTGGCGAAGCGTCAAAAAAATGGTTAGGCAAGCCAGAACAAAAAAAAAGGAAATAAACATACCAAAATTTCGATGTCTTGAAAACAAATCCGTGCACGTGAAGCAGCACAGCAGCGTGCAGTTGTAAGTTATTTTGAAATGCTATCCTTCGTCGACAATGTTCTTTTGAACTCGTGTAATGATAAACAACTTCGTATATGTTTCTCACTTTGAACATGTTTTCGAGCAGAATTTGTCAAATTATTTATATCCGCGAATCCGCCTTGATTCCAAGTGCTGTTAGCATCAGAAAACAATATACACGGCAAACAAAATAAGTAATAACCTATTAAGTTTACAACTACCGGTGAGCCAAGTATATTTATCATATACCGCAGTAGTAAAGTGTTTGAAGAAATCATCTTTACGTTTATAGTCCATTTTTAAATCTGGGCGAGCACGGCCTAACTGAATGACATGTTTTTTATTTTCAAACGATAATGTAGAAAAACATGTCGTTTTATCTAATAAGTAATCTGTAAGACAACAATCTATGTGAATTAATGCCGCCATAATGGCGTTTACGAAAACAAACAAGAAAAACTGCACTGCAACCAACCTTTATAAATAAACACAATTCAATCCCAAATCCCAATTTAACTTTTAAAAACACAAATATTCACTTATTAACGCAATTTTAATTCACTTTCATAGGGCAAGGGCATGAGTCGCGAAACTAAGTAAAATTTAAAAATCTTGAGCAATTATTATAAAACCAACTTACTTATACACGCAAGATATGCAAAAATAGTCTCTCTGCCAAGGGCGTAGTGCTTACGGACTACGTTTTTAGTGAAGAAGGCAACATGAATGAAGTTAGGTACATTCTAGCTGACGTGAAGTGTGACTGTGTGACGAGCCCCCCGCGAGCCATTTACAGAATGAACCGTCATTCTGTTGTCATTAGGTTGAAAATTGAATGCTCTAACCCGGTGCTAAGCGGCTTGACTAAGCACACTTACATAGGCATTTTGTTCCTGCAGTTTTTTAATGTGTGCGTGTTTTCGTAAAGTAGCGCACTATACGAGTATAGGACGATTGTTTATATGTAATAGTTTAGGAAAGCCAATATTCCTCGAGTTGACCAAGTGATTTTGCTATTTGTCTATGTGTGTGTTATACGTATGGTTACATCTTTTCGTTGTGTGTTTGCAATGTTTGAAAGGAAGATAAAGTAAAAGGTAAAGCTATAGTATTATTTATTTAAGTTAGGTACGTTTTACATACACCTATTTTGTAACTATTTTGCTTAGGCAAGCCGGTAGGAATCGGCTTATTATGACGCTTCGCCACTGTTGACTATCTATCATCATCATCATCATCCTGGCCGATTCCAACCTCGGCGACTGGAAAAAAGTAAAAGAAAACTGGCTAACTGGAGCGCCGTAGCTATAATGGCTTTTAAACTTTTTTTTACTTACTTAATTATTCAGCAGACCAGCCCTGAAAGAAGTCACTTAATCCCGGCTTCAGTTTACGAGTAAACGGCATCTAAAACGAAGCCACCGTAAACTGCCGGTCACTAGTTCGCTACATAATAAAGTCCACAGAAAACTCTTGCCATGAGCGGAGAAGGAGGATGATAGGAATGAAACCTTACATATACGTACATTTATGGTCAAAATATTACACAGTATTTGGATTTTATATAAAACGCAAGTGATTAATTAATTAATTTATGCTTAAGGAGTACCAACAGCTGTGTGCAGTATGTCGAAAATTAAGCATACTAAAGAAAATTAAGTCGTTAAACATTTAAGGAACGTGTTTCATGTGTTTCGTGTGTTCATGCATTTCATTTCTAGATGGAAAAGAAAAAGATTTTTTTTATATAAACTATGCAGCGAACGAAAAAAAATGGAGTAGCGCCGTAAAATGGCCTCACAGAATGGGTGCCATTTCCATTCTGCAGGGATGGGGGCGGGATGTCAAAACGATGCCAGGCAGCCGTTTAGTTCGAACCTACGCATACCGGGTTTTGGACACGTGTTTCGGTGTAATTTGTAAGAAGCTCGCAATCTATGCTTTTTTCGTTCGCTGCGCCTACGTCATGCCAGAACTTTCTATTTAGTCAAACAACTGCCTCCATCTTTAACCGTGCCGCAAACTCACACTAACTCAAAACAAAACTGCCGCCGACACTGCACGCCCGTTCTAGAAGGTCCCATGTGTAACTCTGTAGTTTAATACATGAGCCTCTATATATTAAACGTAGAGCATAATAACCTGGCGAGGAAAAACGCCAGCGGCTCTATCACAATTTCCCGCTAATCCTATTACGACATCGGCCCACATGTGAGACAATAGAGCACGGACGGAGGAAAGCTTACTACGGTTAGTTCATTCTACATCAGACCCCGTATTATGGTCGGCCTTATCACGCGATAAGTGACAAGACAGGAGCGTCGTCTCGTTTTATCGAACGGTGTCTACCAGTGATGGACGTTCTATCTTGTCACTTAGCTTGTGATAAAGCCGGCCATGATACGGGGTCAGGTAAACGTCTTAGGGTAGGTTGCACCGAACCGTCTGTAATCGTAAGCGGTGCCTGTTAAAATCTGAATGTATGGAAAGTTTGTCAAGTTTATATGGGATGACAACATTTTTTTTCAAAATACAATAAACAGTTGTTTCGTTCTGGAGTCTAACAGCAGTCATTTGCATTTGTGGATAGTTTAATTTGTTGGCGTCTTACTTAATAAGAACTCACTGGTTGCCCACATAGACTGCGGCACTTTGGCACGTCCACATAAAGTATTGCACGTCACAGTGACTCAGACACATCTGTTAGCGACTATAGGGACTTTGGGATGGCATTGTATGCAAATCGGCCGCGAATTAAAATTCAGGCTCACAAACCTGTAATGAGATTTTAATTGAACTACACAATGTATGTTCTATTAAAAGACAGCTAACAATCATAGCACCAATCCTTAATCGATTCATCGCTATGACTTGCGTCAGTAATTTATTTGGCACAAGTCTAAGCTTCCATGATGGAGAGGGCTATGTTGGGAGCTTCTCTGCGTGATCGCATCAGAAATGAGGCTATCCGCAGCAGAACCAAGGTAATAGCCCTCCGTATCGCCAAACTTGGCGAAAAAGTGGCAGTGGGGCACATAGCACGCGATGGCCGTTGGGGCGGAAAGGTTCTCGAGTGGCGACTACGTACCAGAATTAAGGCGCGGCGTGGGTACAAGGTGGACTGATGACCTGGTAAAGGTCGCGGGAGTCCGCTGGATGCGGGTGGCGCAGAATCAGTCACTTTGGCATTCTCTGTGGGAGGCCTATGTCCAGCAGTGCGTGTCTTTCGGCTGATATGGTGATGATAAAGTAATTTATGTATGATGGGTTCCTTCAAGTGTCCCAAACTGTTCTTAATAAATACTTATATAACCCTGTTATAAGGGGGCTGTAGCATTGACTAAGCTAATTAACTAGTTATTGAGTCTAGGTAATCGATATGACAGCCAAGTTCTGACAGGATTAACTCTGATATCCCACAGAGTATTGGGTGCTTTCCTCATTTTAAAATGTATAACGTAGTGTTCCTATATTGATAGTAAACCATCACATTATTACAATAAAGTGTAAATTAACAAATATAATTAAAATCATATAAGCTATGAGACACGAAAATATCATAAAAAATATTATTTATTACTTTATTTTAATTATCTATTTGGAACAACAGAACCCTTAAACGCAGTATTTCACGACCAAAACAGCAATATAGATACCTAAGCTACGTGATTTGTCATACGAAGGTTAGTACGAATGTAATGCTGTGACGACATTATACTATATGGTGGCTCAAACAGTGAGTTATATATGAACTTTACATACATCTTCCTACCCGGCTTTTCACTTGAAATCTTTTCAGGGTGAGATACATTATATACCTACCCTTGACTCGCCCTTGCCAGGTGGTTATTTAGTGTTGCAGACAAATTTTGGAAACTTCTTGTAAAATATATATTTGTCATACTAAAGAAAAAAGCTCATAATGTCTTACACCGTAGTGATATAACGTTAGACTTATTGCCTATTGTTCCAGTTTTTATTATTATAATTTTATAACTAGTCATACTGACGTGGGCGTGAAGGTCAATAGTTTGTTGAAATTTTAATTAGTTCGTGTTTCCCACGGGCGTTAACTATTGTTCTAACTGTGACGAATCATATTTAAAAACTTACTGATATCGAACAATATTGTCGTAAACATACATTGTTAATTTTATAGCAGTAGGCACTTTTTATTTGATTAAAATGACAGTTGAATTGTCCTAACGCACGTTCAAAACGTTACGTGATTACCCCTCTGTACAGATATTTATGTCCTTATTTGGGTTATTGTTAGTAATTAAAACAAAAATCGTGTTTTCAGTGGTCAATAGTTAAGGGCTTATAAAAGTTTATATATAACTAGCTTCTGCCCACGACTCCGTCCGCGTCGCGTGGAACTCGGTTATATCGTAGCTCCATACAAACTTTCACCCCCCACTTCACCCCTTAGGGGATGATTTCTGGGATAAAAACTATCCTATGTCCTTCACCAAGACTCAATCTATCCCTATACCGATATTCATCTAAATCGGTTCAGCGGTTTAAGCGTGTACAGGTAACAGACAGACAGACAGACAGACACACTTTCGCATTTATAATATTAGTATGGATGGATATGTTTGTATCGCATAGTATTATAGAAGACGCGACGCCGTTTATGCGGATTCAGAGTTCAACTGAAAATTTGGCTTTATAATCCTCTACTTTTATAATGGCCAGAGAAATGACGCGAACCTAAATCAGCCAATTGACCCATTTATGTAAGTATATAATAGGTACCTATAGATACCGATCATTATCTCTAATTGGTTTTAAATTTTCCCATTTTTTGTGAACGAGCGAGGTCCGATAAGTGACAACCGATTGTACTCAAAGGCTGCCCGAGTGTAATGCGTTTTAAATAGGTTAGGACGTTCCAGCGCCGCATACGGAAACGACTGGTGGCGTTTACTTTGCCGCATTTTGTATTCCATCAGGTCGATTAGACATTTAGATTCGCATTCCTTTTAACCACGACAATGGTAAACTAGAACCTGTCTGATGGTAACCAGACATCTTTACCTATGACCGATAAGACTGCTTGCGCCAGGGTAGTTAGCATGATATGTTATATGGTCATTTGACGTGGCGTTTTGAGCCATTTGAGCTGTAAAACTTGATTTATCAATCAATCAATCAATATTTACATATTTTCAGATCCATAAGATAAGATCCATAATTTGTTAGTTAGATACATTTCTAAGTTTACTTAACTTTTATTTATGGTCAACCTACGAATATTATGTAAACTATGTTGTGCTTGAGATAACACTTCTTCATCCTAAATTAGCCATTGAATAAGCAGGGAACGAGACGGTTTATAAATGGTTACAACAAACTGTATAATTACAAGTACGAGTACACTGACTTAATTGTAACGCTCATAATCAGCAGATAAACACGGGTCAACTGAGAGCCTAAAACATACATATGAAACCTAAGGTTAGATAGGGAAACAAAACCAAATATTGAATATTGAAGTTCGATTCACATATCTATGTTTATTATACGGCGCGGTGGGTATTATACGACCAATGTTAATTAACTCTTTAGTGTTCATTCATTTTTCATTTAAGTTATAGCACAAAATAATGAATACACGATACAGAAGTACAGCACTGAACAAAGTACAGAAGGTCCACAGCCTTCGTGACGACTTTAGCTTTCAAAACGAAGTACTGTGTTATAATTTCAAGTGCTACCGTTCCACACACTGCGCCAATAGCGCACGTACTATGGCTAGATTCAGCACTGAAAGAACTGATGATCACTAGAGAGGAATCAAAATATTTTAGCAATAAAATAACAAAGGCGTGACGCTAGGGAGGCACTGGTGCGTTCGTTCAGAGGCAAAGTACCAGAAACGCGAATGACCAGATACGCTAATTACCTGTGTCAGTTTCGCAAATTACCAGATACGCATATGACCAGATACGCGAATTCGTTCCTTAGGTTTTTAGTCAGTGCGAGACTGACATAACCTTCTGCGCTGTCCATGCGGTGCGGAGGTCTCCATAACGGATTTTCCTCTCAGTAAAAAAGATGAGAATGAGGTATACTATAGTATCATTTACTGTGCCACCGTACCCTAAACTGCGCCATAGCGCACTTACCGGGGATCACTTATGGAATTCCCCCGCTATTGGCCGCTAAAGGAACCGAACAAAAAAGTTAACTGGACCGAAAATGCTTGATAGCTTGTTGTTTAGGCCGTTGGACAGTTATGAGTTTTGGACAAACTTTAGATACCATCCATTTAACGATTACAAAATGTAGTTAAAATACGATTTTTATGTAATGTCATTTCACGTTCACATATACAAGGAACAAAACAAGAATAATAAAATTAAGAGAGGGGCTCTGCAAGCCGGTTATTTTTTTTTTTTCAAAACAACGAATTAACAATAAAATTCCACATAATTATAGAACCTGCTCACCAAATTGCACGACAATCGGTTCAGACATGGAGAAGAACAGCCGGACGGCCGGACATACGAAATAATTTTGGCCAAAGCTGAAACGGTGAAGTTATAATACCTATTAAAGTACAGTACACCACAAATATTCCCCTTAATGTCATAAAAGAAATTGACAAAAACACGGCCAAGTTGGAAGACCATCCTCGTAAAGAACTGCTGAGTTAGGTTACGAGGGCAGACGCAACGCGTCTAAAACAAAACGTCGAATGTCATAAAATAATGTATATGCAAATACGACTTTTTTACTCGGCTGGGTAGCAGATGTGCTTTACTATTGCTTTATTGCCCACTGCATCTACTTTCAGGATTTATTGGAACATACTGCTATTTTGTGAGATATGGAACAGTGTTTGAAGTCTCTGGGGCATCGCCAGTGACCTATATATTAGTCTGAAAACATCTATCGCTCATACTTGGTTGCGGTTTTTTAGCATAACTAATCCTATACTCATATCATAAATGCGAAAGTTTGCATGTTTGTTACTAAATCAAACAAAAACGGCAAAACGGAATAAGACGAATTTTAGGATAGATAGAGTATAGCCTAGATTAACAAATAGAATACAGGGCGGTTCCACCTCGCGTCGGGAGCATACCGCGAGCCATCCGGTTGCCTCTCGGACACTGAAATTACGCGTCATTGCTTTAACTAAACCATTTACGTAAATACCTCAAGATTTGATGTTTAAAAAGCAGTCAAATGAAATGAAATGTATTACGGATAAGGAAACCAGGTTACAGTTGCATAAAGAAAGTTTCAATCAACTCACATTTGCAGGCGTACGCTTATTTTATTAATGTACAACGTTACAATAAAAAATATGTATTAACAATTATGCTTAAAACGATTACAAGCAATCCATACTAATACTATACATTCGAAAGTTTTTCTGTTTGTCTGTTTACGTCTTCACACTTAAACCGCGGAACGGATTTAGATCTGGCATAGAGATAGTTTCACGGGGAAGAATATAGAATAGTATTTATCCCAGAAATCGTCCCCTAAAGGGGTGTAATGGGGGGTGAAAATGTGTATGGAGCTATAGTGCGCGAGATAAATTACCCGTCTCTTTCTGTTCAGCCGTGTGTATAGGTGTACATAAGTTTCGTCAAGTTGCCCGCTAGATGGCGCTGTACCGTTCGGGTCGATTCCTGAATCGCGCTATAGAGATTTTCCCTGCGATGATGACCTCTGGCCAGTACTAATTAATTTCTGTACAAGTTATATAAAACAAAAGGTAGTTCTGTGTTTGACTGAATATACAGTATTGGCAAGTAAAAACAATATAAACGAGTTCCACGCGGACGGAGTCGCGGGCAGAAGCTAGTGTTAAATTAAATAATTTAAAAAAAAGGCACTAAACAAATTACATAAAGACAAACTTTCAAGTATTCCTTTAAAAAATAGAAACATTTGTCTAAAATGTCATATTTAATTGATAAAGTAAGTGAAGGAAATAGATTCGATAATAAAATGAAAACAAAAACTCAATACAGTATAAAATTGTACTGTATAATAGTAAAATGTTGGGAAAAAATGTTAAAGAAAAAATAGGAAGGGTGTAAAATTTTATGCCCTTGTATCGAGAGGTCTCAAATGCGCTCTTTGTATGACTACGGTAGGGCTGGCACCTAAAGGGCAAAATAATAAAGAAATAAAATCCTACTATCCTACTAATATTATAAGTGCGAACGTTTGGATGTTTGTTACTTAATCAGGCAAAAACGACTGAACAGGTTTAGATGAATTTTAGTATGCAAATAAAGTAATAGTCTGGATTAAGATACAGAATGCTTTTTATCCCAGTAAAAATACAACAGAAGGAACGAACGAAGTCGCGGGCAAACGCCAGTGTTTTATAATTTAGTGCTACTTCCTCTCAATTGCTCAAAGGTTAGCTGGAAGAGATCCCTTATAGGGATAAGTTCGCCTTTGTACTTTAATCTATAGTGTGACATGTATATTCCTTAACCTGTTATTGTGTACAATAAAGTGCTTACATACATACATACTTACAGTCCGAATTTTTATCTGAATCTTTTTGTATTAAAACTTAGAGCCAAATTACAAAGATAACAGCCGAATTGACGACCACTTTAGCCTAGTTGGTAGTGACCCTGCCTAGGAAGCAAGAGGTCCTCGGATCAAACCCGGTAAGGGCATTTATTTGTGTGATGAGCACGAGTATATTTGTTCCTGAGTAATGGATGTTTTCTATGTAATCCGCGCCCGAGAAACAAGAAAATCGCTTGCGTATGGGGGGCTGCGCCCCGGGTTTTTGACAGTTTCCAGTGTCACTGATGTCATTCTTTGTTGTGTTTTCTAATTTGTTTATAATCAGTTAAGTGTGATTAATATTTAGTGCATTGTGTATTTATATTTTACGTCCTTGCCTACGCTCTTCTCAGCGGCTAAACAATAATGTAAAGGACTGTACATGCTCTACTTTGTTGCGGTATTTTTATACTACATTTTTATATTTGCAACTGTAAGTTTTTCTTGTTTAGTTTTAATCATACTCTTCAACATAATAGGATCCACTTCAAACCAAGTAAATATGGCTCCTCCCCTGTCTCTGCCTCTGGATAGCTCCGTGCAATGCCCCTATTGCCCCCAGATTCGTTATTTTAAAAAGAGGGGACTGAACATCCATATAAGTCGTGTTCATGCTAACCATACGCAGCCACCTGCTCCAACACCTTTAAACACCACACAAACAACCCAAATATGGCAAGATCATATTCCTCTCGCTCGAGCAGCGCTCCTTGGGACTTCGGACATTTCTTCCCAAACGCAACATGCGAACGTTAGTCTAAACGACTTACCAACTTTAAAGTCTAGCATTCGAGTTTTGACCCATATTCCCAAGGGTGCCAGATGTTTAGCTGCCGGTAAGCTATGCACGGTTATTGAGGATTGTTTGCTTTCGAACAGTGTTGAAAATTGGTTTACTTTACTCTCTTTCTCTTTTTCAGCCTTGAGGGTACCAGATAAGACTGAAAAGAAATCGTTGACGACTAAAGTTAAAAATAATATCAATGACTCTAATTTGTACTTCGCTATTTTACAGTCCCCAATAAAACAAACTTCGATATATCGTTCCATCGAAGCCAAAGTACACGACGGAGACTTAAGAGGAGCGGTTCGTTTGCTCCTTTCCGACGCTACTCTCGCTCCTGTGAATGAAACTACACTACATGCTTTGAAAGACAAACACCCCAGCCCATCGAGGTCAATAATCTTACCACCTGAACCGAGTTTAACAAGCCCTTTCCTTTCTGTTACAACTTCGGACGTAGCCAACGCAATTGCGTCTTTCTACAATGGGTCTGCATCCGGTCTAGATGGTCTGCGACCGCAGCATCTCAAAGAGTTGACTTCACCCTCCGCAGGAAATAATGGTCCCCGATTGTTAGAATCACTCACAAAATTATGCAATTTTTTACTGAGAGGTATGCTAAACTTGGAGGTGAGACCGTTCCTATATGGTGCTTCGTTATGTGCCTTATCTAAAAAAGATGGTGGTATTAGACCAATTGCGGTGGGCAGCTTTTTTCGTCGTCTTACGGCTAAGCTCTGTTGCCAATCTGTTAGAGAAGCTATGTCTGACTATCTGCAACCAATTCAAATGGGCTTCGGTACCAGACTTGGTTGTGAGGCGGCAATACATGCCACCCGGTCTTTTGCTTTACATCGCAGATCATCCAATACCATAATCGTTAAAATCGATATCAAAAACGCTTTCAATAGCCTAGAAAGGGACATTATTCTCAACGAAACCTTAGAGCAAACTCCTTCTCTTTACCCTTTCATTTACCAATGTTACGCCTCCTCAAGTAATCTTTTCTTCTCAGGCAGTTTAATACAGTCGCAAGTTGGTGCCCAGCAGGGCGACCCATTAGGGCCCTTGATGTTTTGTCTCGGCATCCAAAAGATTATTTCTGGATTAAAGGCGCCCCTTAACGTGTGGTATCTGGATGATGGCACTATAGGAGGAAGTCCAGAAGTGGTCTTAAACGACTTGAAAACATTGATACCTGCCTTGAAGAAAATTGGTCTTGAAATAAACCCGTCTAAGTGCGAGTTTTATACTTGCAGTTTTTTAGACACCAACTCTCTCGCAGAAATAGAGTCACTTTTACCTGGCATTAGACAAATACACGAACATTCTTTCAATTTACTGGGTGCTCCAATTTTCACCGAGGGTGTTAGTTCGGCCCTTCAAGCCAAAAGACAAGCACTTTCGGCGGCACAGGAACATTTGACACAATTGTCGGGACATGTTTCCCTTATCTTGCTGCGAAACTGCTTTGCTCTGCCTCGCATGGTGTATATGTTACGGACGTCTCCAACTTGGCTTTATGACACGGATTTGAAATCGTTCGATGACACTATTAAATCTTGTTTAGAGTCAATACTCAATGTGAGTTTAGACGACAAACAATGGTGTCAGGCGGCTCTGCCAGTTCGTTACGGTGGCTTGGGCGTGCGTCGGGTCCAGGACATAGGTCTGGTAGCCTTTTTAGCGTCGGCACATGGTTCGTCGGATCTTGTTGCTCGAATATTATCATTTGATGGCAGCAGCATTCGAGTTCCATTCGTAACCGAGGCCCTGGCTAAGTGGGCGACACTATGTCCGTCCAATGATCATCCGGATAGCTTAACGGTCCAAAGAGGATGGGACGATATTCTATGTCAGCAAACGTTTTCTCATTTGTTGAGTGATGCCTCGGGGACTGACCTAGCACGTCTCAAGGCTCTCACAAAGCCCGAATCCGGTGCGTGGCTGCATGCCTTGCCTTCCCCTCAACTCGGCACTTTGCTCGACAACGACTCCCTGAGGATAGCAGTTGCTTTAAGGCTGGGGAGCAAGGTATGCGAAGCGCACCGATGCGTTTGTGGGACAATGGTGGAGGAGAATGGCCACCACGGGCTAAGCTGCAAAAGATGTGCGGGTCGGTTCCCTAGACACCATTCTATCAATGAGATCGTGCGTCGGGCTATGGTGTCCGCCAACGTACCGTGCATCCTGGAGCCCCCGGGTCTGTCTCGGACTGACGGAAAAAGACCAGACGGGTTGACGTTGGTTCCCTGGCAGAGAGGGCGGTGCCTCCTATGGGATGCAACTTGTGTTAGCACTTTTGCAGCGTCCCATCTAAAGCACACAATTAAGTCAGCTGGTTCGGCGGCCGAAAATGCCGCCAAGCTCAAACACGCAAAGTACTCTGCCTTGAAACCGACTTATGATTTCGTTCCGGTTGCTGTGGAGACAGCTGGGCCCTGGGGCAGTGAGGCTCTCGGGCTGTGCAAGGAGTTAGGCAGACGATTAAGGGACAGGGGCCTTGACCCCCGCTCTGGGTCATGGCTCGTCCAACAGGTCTCCATTGCTGTTCAGCGAGGCAATGCCGCTAGCATTTTGGGGACCTTTGGTTCGGGCTTGACGCAGAGCGGGATGTACTCGTAGTATTACTTTTATTTATTTTTACGTATTTTAATTTTATCATTCTTTACACCATTGTATTCCGACTTGATTTGTAATTCATATTATGATAATGTCCATATTGTTATTTTAAACTAATTAAAGATACTTTTATTTATTTATATTAAGTATATTTATCGTCGTCTAGTACCCATAATACAAGCTTTGCTTAGTTTGGGACTAGGTCGATTTGTGTAAGATTGTCCCCTTATATGTATTTATTTATTTTAATTATTATAACATAACGAAAAAAAATTAAGACCTTAATGGGCCAGCTGGCAGCCCTGGGTGTGGCATTTGGAAGGAATTCCCTTTTTATTCCAGAACAATTTGTAAGTTCGGGACATGTTTCACGTTTATTAGACTCTCTCGTCCTTTACTTTATTTTATTATAGGGTTTGTTAAATTATTATGAATACGAAGAGTCTATTTATTTTCACAATTTCGATCCGGTAACATTTCCATTTCACTTTCAATTTACAATAATATAGTGCTAAGGAAAGTTTTGATTATTTCGTGATTCTATCTAAAAATGTTTATTAGGTACATCTTTCTTACAGCCGATATTTGAAAGCCGGCATCTCGGTACAATAAACGTTAATGATGACATATGATGACTTAAATTGTACTGGGATGACAGCTGTTAAATATTGGATGCAAGGGCATTTTCACTTTAGTATCGGGAAACTGGAACCCTGACCCGCCAGTAGTACCCAAAATCGTAGCTTAATGTAAATTACTGAGGACTTATTTTTAACAGTGGTTACTTTAATATGGTTCAAATAAGAAAAAAAAAACATGATTAATGATGTTGCGGAAAAAATGTCCGAGCAGAAAATTACATGCCATGTCTTACTTTATTACGAGTATAGAGTACGCAGGTACTTATTATAACATAGTTACAATATTATCAGCACGAAAAGCAAGTTTTTGCGCGAAACTAATTCATCATCATATCAGCCGAAAGACGACCACTGCTGAACATAGGCCTCCCCCAAAGAGTGCCACAATGACCGATTCTGCGCCACCGCCATGCACCTGGGGGTGGATGTGTCCAGCGGACTGTCGCACCGGAAGGCGCAACGTGGGTATTAGGCCCGCCACAAGGTGGACAGATGTTCTGGTAAAGGTCGAAACTTATTATTTACCAGCAATATTTTCTAAGAATAATTAGTTACGTTTGTTTTTTTCCTGGAATATTATGTATGTATACTCAACTCTGCACACTGCACTAACCACTGAGCTAGCTACAGTTTATATCAAGTAAAACTGTGTTGCGATTATAAAAATTGGCTCCAAACGGTGCAAACTGTTATTTGGTTACGTTCTAATGGCCGTATTCATAAACGTTCTACAAGCCAATTTTAACTAAAATGGCGAAAACTCGTCTGTCCTTAACTTTTGACATTTGAGTTCGTTAGAAAGGGAGAAAACACAATTTATTTAGCAGAGGCATTTTATGTTTTATGAATAACGGGATAAGCACATAGCGACGACAACCTAAGTCACATAACCTCGGCCAAGCCACGTCCACATGGCACCCATTTTGCTACCGATGTAGCAAAACTGACACTGAAGTGCTGCGGCGATTTTACGCTGCAACCAAGACTATTGTCGTGGACTGTGGGCCCATAGTCCTTCGGAACAGGTAGACTTCTTATTTACCTATAATATTGCCTTTGTAAGTCCTAACGGCCAATATACACCGCCCCAGCTGCGGCCCCGAAGACCCCTTAACCAGTTTAGCTCCAGCCTCATTATGCATAATTCGGCTTGCCTTAAAAAACGTCATTAACGCGTCTGTCACATAAATTTGCAAGAAAGCCCGGGGTAATTAAGTTACTGTGCTTACAAAACAGCTGGATTAAGGAAACGCGTCTTACCCATGGAAGTTTACCAGGTTGAGATTGGATTGCGCTGTTATTTTGAGAATTATAAGTAAAAAAACAACTAGGGTTGATCGTTACTTCACTTCGGCTATGGTAGGCGTACGCAGCCAACATACTTAGGTTTAGAAACTTTAACTGAACTTACTGGGATAACATCAAGTAGTTAAACTAAAAAAAATAGGATTTGACCGTCTTTTTATAAGCTAGTGGCTCTGTAAGCTGTAGTCCTTACGAGTCTGCCTTAAAAAATGTTCAAAACCAAAAACATATGAACAGAAAAAAACTAACTACACTGTAACGAACTTGCATACAAAATTTCACGCGAATCGGTCGAGAAATGCTACCTGCAGAGGAGAATTGCTGGACGTCCGCCGATCATATCTATGAAAGCATTCTTGCCCAAGCTGAAACGGAGAATTTCGTTCGCTTCGCTCGGTCGTTCAAACATGCTTATCACTAAAGGCCGAAACTGGCGGAGCGGGTGCGGAGGCGGCACCAGTTGTAATGTTCGAGCTAATATGAAAGGATCCGCAAAGAGCGGCGCGGTATTCTGTGTGGACCCTTCGAATTAGTTCGTAGTTATCGTATATCCGTACATGGGTACCAAAATAACAATACATAGAAAAATTGTGATCGCAGACAGGTTCTACAGCGCCGTCTATAGCATGCAACGACCGCTACCGGAAAAGCCACACTAACATACTTTTATTTCGTTGTGATGTACCTGACACGTATCTACTGCTACGTCCAGCCGGCTAGACAAACCCGTTGATTGTCTTTTTGTATTCTTTTCTTCGTCTTTTTTATTTTAAATGTTCGTCTTTTTTATTTCCCTAACTAGAGCAGGACCACCGACCAGACCAGTCAGCGCCACCGAAACTTGGCAATCACACCTTAGCAATTTTTTTGCGAATTAAAAGGTTAATTGGAGCATATTATACCTATGCGAATAAGTTCTATTCCGGCAAAAGTTTACAACAACGTATCACATATCGGATCGCTATAGTATTTATTTCCTTAACTTTTCCCATAAATTCGACACGAATTAAGGCAAACGGGTACGAAAATGGCGAACTTTATCGATAATTTCAATAACGTAAAGCAAACATCTAGTTAAAATATTGGTCTGTATAATTTTAAGTTACCAGCCGAAGTCAGGCCGAGCTTCACGAAATCTGAATAAGTTAATTAAAACGTAATTAATTCGTCTTGTCTGCGCTTAGCAGACTTTTTAGGTTTTATGTCCAATTAAGGACGAAATACCTATACCAAAAAAGACACCATTTGTAATTAGATATAAGGCATAAGCATTTGTGTAGGTACTGTAAGTACTTAAATATATTATACTTAATGGTTACAACCATGCCAGCGCATGCGCTTTTTAATTTGTCTACCGTATCGGTGATATAAATGCCATATTAAATTGTAATTTCTTAATTGTCCTTATTAAAGGATACTGCTAATACAATAGGTGATGGCAAGAATTGCATCTTCAATTTATTCTTCTTTCATGTTTCATCATAATCTAATATGTCTGAGACTCACAGTTTTCTATTTAGAAGTGCATCTTGTAAACAAACTGAAGCATAAAATATTGACCTGTTCCTGAAAGTACGTAATTATCCAAATAAATTAGAAATTAACCTGTGTACTTATACTTATGACCCAAATACATAGATCATGCGCGTGTCAATCAAAGATTCACATATTTATAATAAACACAAGCAACCTGTCATAGATCACTTACGATTTTAGTTCACACACACACGTATAACTCATACAATGTCTAACACACACAACACGGCGGCCATTTCCCGGCCCATAAAAACAACGGCTCGATAATGCAACAGCATTAGCACTAATGGGCTTATGCTGTCCCTTCCTTCCGCTCCTATGCTGGCTTAAGGTTCCGTGTGCCAGACAGTGGAACAGAAGTAGGTACGGTAAATCTTTTTTATAGGTACCACTACTAGCTGACTGCGCAACTTCGCCCACGTAACGCAGGCCAGCTACTAGCTTCTGCACGCTACTCCGCCCGCGCGGAAGTCGTTTATATCGCAGCTCCATACAAACTTTCACCCCTTATTTCACCCCTGATTTCTGGGGTAAAGACTATCCTATGTCCTTCCCTGGGACTCAAACTATCTCTATGCCAATTTTCATCTAAATCGGTTTAGCGGATTAAGCGTGAAGAGGTAACACACAGACGTTCGCATTTATATTATTAGTATGGATTAGTATGGATAATTCAGAAAGTCCATGCAGGTATAAGAAATTTATGTAATCGGATAGTCGGTTCGGGTGATTACCCATTATATACAAACTTATCTTATGAATACATATCTCACTCTCAACGCGCTTCCTCGTACAATGGCGGATTCAGGATTTCAATTGGGGAGGGGTTTGGCACCCCGATGAGATTAGATTTTAATTAATAGGTAATCAGATGCCTCAGTTATGGCTTGAGTCGCTAAACTAATGGCAACTAGTGTCTTGAAGAATTTAGTAACCAATCAATTAACGCGCCTCCAGTGAGTTAACGTAATAGTACATTACGTAACTAGGGCGGTGAATTCGTAAATGCCCCAGATCGCAGGTGTTTGTGGCCCGAACCGAAGGTGAGGGCCATAAATGTGCGCTCTGGGGTTTTACGAATTACCGCCCGTGTTGCGTACAAAATTTTACGTCTTCACTTGGCCACAATGCGAGTTTTCCCGTACGCGCAGCGTGCAGGAAAACTCGCATTATGGCCAGGTGTGACGTAAAATCTATTAAGATTGTTTTTTCTCTGAATACCCACTTGACTTGATGTGGTGATGGCGAAGGATAGAAGGAATTAGTTGGACGGAAAGAAGAACGAATGAAGAGGTTCTGGATTTAGTCGGAGAGAAGAGATCCTTGCTAAGGACGATTGAAAACAGAAGAGGAAATCCGTTGGGGCACCTGTTACGACATGACATTTACATAAAAACTATAATCGAAGGGAAAATCGAGGGAAGAAGAGGCAGAGGAAGGCCGCGACGTGCTTTTATGGACCAGGTCAAGGAGAAGGTCAATGTAGTGTCGTACCAGGAGCTCAAAGCAGTGGCAAAGCGTAGAGCTGAATGGCGGTTACTCCACCGACAAGAGCAGAGCTCTTAAGTTGAAGAAGAAGACCCACTTGACATAAAAAACCACCTTGTCAGTTACAGCACAATTATTTACTTTGAATAGGTACCTATTAAAAGTAAATAATTTTGATGTAAGTTAACATCTCTTAAAGTATTGGCATCTAATTTGGAAGCACCTTACATAGAGCCAGATGTCTCCTTCTGCTGGGCAAAGGCCTCCCCTCTCTGCTTCCACTGCTCACGGTTTTAAGCTTGATTATAATAGTTTTATACGGGACCCTTGTAGTTAGTCTCTGTTCAACGTAGCTATAGGTGCCTATACTTACTGAGTTGGCGACATTGCCGACACGTTCTAAACAGGTTAAGACAATGCAATCCACTGTCAAAGCGATGGGTCCATTAGCACTATCTGTTGAATCCGTAATCCTCTAGGCCGGGAGTACTGGTTAACAACTATCCCTACTTATTTACACTGTCGATTTTATAACAAACTGAACCCGGAGTTCAAGAAGGCTCATTGTTATGAGATGTCTTCTTCTGCTTATTTAAGAGCCAAGCTATTGTCGGTGTAGCACAAAGTACGCCCTCCATCTGCTCCGATCCCAGGCAACCTCTTTGACATCTCGATACGACCTAGCATCAACTCTTTTTTGAGCTCCTCTATGTTAATAGTTTATTCTAGGACTTCCTCTTCCTCGCTTCCCCTCTATCTTTTCTTCAATTATATTGAGTATGAACTTGCCATGTCGTATGAGGTGCCCTATCATAATCCCTCCTCTGTAAAGATAATTAAAGCACATAGTAATGGAAGGTGGCAACAGTGTGAATTAATTTTGTAGCATTGTTAATATTTGTAAATATAGTATAGGGATTTTGATCATTATTGGTATTTTTATTTTATTTATATTGCTACATTGAATTACTTTTAATTCTGACGTGTTATTGATGTTTTTACTGTCATAATTTTTGCTGTCGTTTGGTTTGAATAGTGCATTAACTTCTGACTTTGAGTTACGTAATAATGTTTGCAATAGCTAAAAAAATTATACATTTTTTTAGGTTTTTGACATTTTTGATTACGGTAACATTATACTTCATAGTGAATAAGAAGTAGTAGGGTAAAGTACCTATCTTTTATTTTATATGCCCTATACACAAACATTTAACTGTCATCAATCCACTAAAACCACTATTAATCCGCCTCTTTGCTTTTATTACCCCTATGACGTCAACATAGCACTCCTATTAAATTTAATATACTTTCCTTGTGGCAGGTTCACGTTATTAATATAACGATTCGCCTTATATGCGAAGCTATAAGGTTCAAGTTCGTTTGGTTTTGTATCATAACAAATTTCAAAAACAAAAGGTCAAAGTTACGAGTTAGTCACTGCCAATTTCGACTCAATGCAAATTGATTTATGGTTGAAATTGTATTGTGTTTGATTTTGAACTTGGAACCTTGGTCCTTTCAGTGTCATAGGTGGCCACGCTTGACCAGGTCAGTGCGTGAGGTCGCGCCCTCGCCTAAAGGCTTCGTTATCTAAAGACTGCTCCGCACAACAGCTCATCATGGCCCATCATAGAGGACGCAGCTACGCGTTAAAGGGAGAAAGACATACTTTCATCTCATTCCACCGCATAACTATGTCCAATCCTTTGGCCATGCTGGCCCATTGTGTGGAGCCTTAAACATTGCACTTGCTACTGACAGAAGCTACTATCAATTCATAGAGCCCTGGTATGTGATCGGATAGATCTCACTTAAGAATGAATACTAACTAGTAGATCTGTAAGCGGTAGAAATCGCGGGCGGGTCTTAAAAACAACCGTATCGTATCACATTGCACTTGGGCACCAGAGAAATGAGAGATGTAGAGGAGAACAGCCGGAGTATAACATATGAAATAATTTTTGCCCAAGTTAAAGCCAAGGATTTTGTTCACTTCGCTCGATCGTTGAATAAGTTGTGAATTGTGATGCATCTACCTACTTTCAAAGCATTATACTGGAGCGATGTAGTCGAGGTGGATCTACGCAAACTCCAAATCTGCAATTCGCAAGATTTAGCGGAGAAAGAAGAATGTTGGGGGCCATGATTTGGATTTGGTCGCGGAATAGTAGTAGTAGCACAGCCTGGGCGTCTCGGGCTGGACTAACAAACTCTGGAAATCCAGTAGGAAGCAGCTCAGAATCATACCTGGGGTGTTCACAGGTCACTTCGGGGTCAAGGATCTCAGATGGGACTATCGGACAGTTTAGACTGTAGAATGTGTGGCGAGGAGGATGAGACTATGGAACACTTACTGTGTGAATGTCATGCCCTTGCCAGACAAAAACTGAATTACTTTGGTAACGGCTATCCGCAACCTAAGGAATTCAAGTTACTTCCGCTGAGCTGCATCATCCGCTATGTGGAAATGATGGAGCGAGGTTGGGAGTAGACATAAGGAGAAGGCAAATGCACAAAAGATCTTACTGGGTCGAAGTGCATCCGAAAGGGCCCTCATCTATATAAGATAAGATAAGCCTGGGAGTATAATCTGGGGGCACGGCAGTGCCCCGCCAAGTCGAGCGCGAAGCAAACACTGCCGTACCATCCTTTACTGGAACCATTTCGCCGCATTTTCAGGCCCCTATTTGAGAACCTCTGGATAAGACCAGAACGAAAAATTTTCGCCATCCAGTAAGCTATAATCACATACTTAAAATCCAAAATTTCAAGTCTGTAAGTCATTTAGTTCCGAAGTTAAGCGAAAGCAAAGTTTCGCATTTATGACACTCACTCATGATCATAAAAATAGCACTAGTACTTCCCATAAACTCAGAGATCTGAAATTTGGTACAGAGTTAGACAGTACACGTCTTTATTACTGTAAGAATAAGGGTGTGTTACGAAATATTTGGCTACCTTGGCTGCTACTAACTATTATGACGCTGACTGTACTAATTCATCGTAATAAACATGGTTAGAAAACCGGTCTAGCCACCTGGGTTGGAAGGTCAGATGGCAGTCGCTTTCGTAAAACTAGTGCCTATGCTAAATCTGGGGTTAGGTTCCCGGGCTCCTTTAGGGCAGAACCGGGAACAACGCTTATTTTGAATGTGATTCTCACTCGTTCATAATACTGTTACCTTTTCCATATTGCATGCAATTACGTATATTTCGTATATTTGAACTAAGTACGTAAACACTGCGCAAAATACATGTGGTTTGAATATCAAATGATTGCTGTATCAACATGAAGGTTACGAATATTGAATTAAATTGGGGCTGCATTTCGAACTAATGAAATGAAATGAAATATATTCCCAAAAGGGAGCGTCTGGCTACGCTTAAATTTTATTTTTCAGTGCCTCTTTTGCTACTATAAAAGCAGGTTTTGAGATAACAGAAAATACTATGTCTGGGCGAATATTCAGCGTTTTTAAGGGGATTTGTTTCGTCATTGTCGGAGACAGCAAATACTATTAAAATGTACGAGTGTCAGAGTCTACTTTTGATGAAAATGTTAGCCAATACCAGTACTAAATCTTTTTTGATTAAAGGTTCTGCGGTCCGTTTTACCTCTGATGAAATATATTTGAAACGACAATGACTTTAAAACCGAGCGGTTCAAACGGTCGGAAAATCGCCCGTCTACGGAAATGATACATTACGATAAACTAGGTGGGTTGCACTTGCACCAAATCGTCTGTAATCGTAAGAGGTGTCTGAATGTATGGAACATTTTACAAATTTCTATGGAATGCCAGCTTCCGTCGCCATATGTAACGTTGCATCGGTCTGTAATCGTAAAGTTCATGCAACCCGCCCTTAAATATTGCGTCAGAATGAAGTAAATATATAATTTTCACTCAAAAGTGTAAGGTACACAATCCATCTCCGAAGCGGACAATCCTCAGTCGACCGGAATTAGCACATCTTCGAGTGAGTTATTTCACAGAATTAAGGTCGGATTATCCCGATTCACCCCGCCTCGGGCAATGGCGCGAACTGGGTGTTTTATCGCACTCCCTATCGATTCGATTTTAAATTCACAGTTACTAAGTAATTATTTATATGAAAAAAAGTTTTTTGAAGTGAAAACTTTAGCCTAAGAGCTAGAGACCAAATCGGTTATGTGGCTTCAGCTGTATTGAAACTCCGTTAGCTACTTCCCTGAACAACCTTTTCTGATAATCTTCGTGCTGGCAGGCCGCGGGCGGTGGGTGCGGGTGTAGTGGGGTGAGATTTTTTTTTTTTTAAATGAGGTCTCAGGGACTTTAATTTTTTTCAAACAGTTGCTCTGTACTCCCTGTGCACCCAAAACAAATTATAAGTCGATCGGGTGTTGGGAAGGGGTTGCCAATATAATAATAATAATTTTCATGTGGGCTCAGCTGTATTGGCTTTTTTTCTGACGCGAGATTAATTAATATGTAAGCCCCAAAAAATAGCCATGCAAAAATATCGGTGGAAAGGTATCGAAAGAACTGTTGAAATAGTTTGGATTTCGTTCGAAAATGTGATGAGGGGAAGGCATTTCGTAGGCAACCAAGTCGCTGAGCCCACATTTTTGTAATTTTTTTCCCCCACCCCACTACACCCGAACCCATCGCCCGCGGCCTGCCAGCACGAAGATTATCGGAAAAGCTTGTTCAGGGAAGTAGCTAACGGAGTTTCAATACAGCTGAAGCCACATGCATGACCGACTTGGTCGCTAGCTCTCCGTCTACTTGTTTAGTAGCTTGTTTAGTATTAGTAAAATGTCACGTGACCGTAAGATTCGATAGATTGGAATTTCGTAAGAGTGACACGTGACCTGATCGAAAAACTGTTACAATGTCATTGTGTTTTCACTTCTGCCGGCACTCCCGGAGTGCAACTTACATAGTTATGGGTATGGACGACAACATCAACACGCGACGGCAGAGCTACGCATCGCGTCATACGAAGATTATACGTAAGAGAAATATGTGATTATTTATAAAGACTTAGATTGTTTAGAGTAAATAAAGAACCCGTAGTTAGAATCCCCATAGTAATTATTTGCACAAAACAAAACACCCTCTCATAGCATTCATTTGATATTGTAAAAATTAAAGTAAAATCCCAGTACAAATTGTATTAGAAAGAGAGAGGAGATGTTGCCTATGCGCGAGCGCAGCGCAGACTGGCCGCCATGGAGGGGAGGGGTGTATCGCGCCAACATGACCGTAACGAGAGCCGCAGCCACTGAGCCTGAATTAGAACTTAGTACGGCGCATTTTCACTTTGCAATTAATATGTTTACGTTTATACCTTTACAACGGCTCATCGTATCAGAATGGTTTATATATTGTTAGAAAGCCAGTCTCCTGGAAGTCACAACAAGAAGAAGAAGAAAACTACAAAGTAATAGGAAGTTAGGGACTTGTAATCAAGTCACTTAGGGCAGTGATAGGGCAGTTAGGGAAAAGTAAATAAAAAGTCTATTTCTCGTTATTCCTTCTTTTATTTTGGTAACATCGTTTACCCAAAGTGTCTGAGGACACGGGCGAAGCCCAAACACACCATTCGGGCGCCGAGTGGTAGTACGCGCTGTCCGTACACATAGGGGCGGAGCTCGTCCGTCGCCGACTTGTGTCACGGAGCGTGGTCGACGCACTGTCCGAGCACATAGGGGCGGAGCTCGTCCGTCGCCGACTTGTGTCTCGGCACTAGGTCACTCTTAGGTGACTGTGAGGGGCGAGCATTGCCGCGGCCGGTAGCGCGCGCGCTCACTCGCCCGGCCGACGCCGCCGAGAGCGAACGTCGCTCACAGCAATTGACGGACGAGTGCGTTCCAGGATGACGCAGGTCGGGGGGTGGCTGAGGTTGAGCGAATCGCTGTTCAAACTGTCCAACAATAACATTATTGGACTATTATTTCCAAATAAAATGTAAGCACACAGGACTTGAAACTGCCTACTATTCGATGTAACCACTAACCACACAAACCATAATTAATAGAGCAGTGCGTGGAGATACTGCAGAACGTGCTCGGCGCTCTGCGGACAGGAGCCAACCCTGCCCCCATCATCCTCAGGGGACTGGCCGCCCTGTACCAGGATGGCTAGCCCCCCCTGAGACCCACCGGACTGGACCGCGGACGTTCCTGCAGCGCCGTCGGCTCGCAGATCGCTCGCCGGGCCTCTCCTAATGGAGTCCCGCCCGGCAGGACTCGATCGCGCCGACGGACGAAACAGATGATCCCACAACACCCTGGACCAGACGGGCGTTACGCCCCCCCCAGCTCCCCGTCCGTAGTAGCGGACGGCGCCCGATCCCGCTATAAGCAGCGCTAGCTGCGCCCGGCTTCTCCGTGCCCCCCAACAGGGCGCGTGAGACAACCATCAAGGGCCCGGCCGACGCCGCCGAGAGTGGACGTCGCTCACAATGGGGCATACTGATTTTGTTATAACGAAGTAATTCAACACTAACGAAAAAAAAACAAAAACAAAAAGCGCGCGACAGCAAATCTGGCTGTGCCCTACCAGATTTACCTCTCTCAATTAAGTAATTGTGTTACATCCATCTATACTAATCCATAATAATATTACAAATCCGAAAGTGGTCTGGTCTGTTGCCTCTACCTTCACGCTTAAACCGTTGTACCAATTTACGAGTAGATGAATTTTAATACAAAAACGGTATGAGCCCCAGGGAGGGACATAGTATAGTTTTTATCCCGGAAATCATTTCGTAGGTAAGGGGGTGAAATGGGGTCAAAAAGTTTTTATGGAGCTAAGATATTAAGTAAACGAGTTCCACGCAGACGGAGTCGCGGGCAGAAGCTACTCATACATATAAGCACCCCTGTATGGAACAAGGGTGGTCAGAGAACAAGTATATTAATTGAAAGTGCCTATGTCACCCAAAAATACTGCTCTGTTACGACACCGTATTTCAGTCCAATCATTGTAAACGGTCGAGTAAAACTGCGCTAATTGATATATGGTGAAGCCCGACCTTAACTTACGCCACTAAATTGATGTAAATGGGCAGCAGCAGTGATTTTCTGACCGTTACTTAACCTCTGACACAGTACATTTATAGCTTAAAGCAGTAAAACAATTCCTTTCAAACGTTCGATGCGACGCACTCACAGACTCGAACCGCAACTAAGGCCTCCACACAGGTCGTGTGCGGCGCGGGTCGGGTGGTATCTATCTCTTTCGCACAGAAGCGCGGGCCCGACGCGCTAGCAACGCGGGCCCGCTGCGCTAGCAACACGGGCCCGCGCAACTGCGTGATAGACATAGTGAGAGAGATATTAAATGCGTTGGGAGTGAGAGAGATATACCGACACGCGCCGTGCACGCCGCGTTCGGTGTGTGGGGGCCTTTAAACTTAATCGCAAGTCGAAGTCGGCGGTACACCAGCCCCGCCTGCCGCGCATATGTGCGTAGAACTGGTTTGAAACGTTGAAAGGCGTAAAACGGTCGTGAGAAACTCTAGTTGAGGTACTGCGCTAGCTAATATATTTACTGTGCCTCTGATTGAAACAAATTCTCTGGAGGACTACTTTGCTCCTTAGATGGTTTATTAGGACGATGGCCTGTCTTACGTCAGACATGTACAAATAGAGCAATTCATTGTCAGCAGTTTGTTATATAATAAGAAAGGACATGCTGTAAACTTCTTATGGTGACTCATATTAAAAAGTACTCGTATGTTTTTATTAGTGACACTTGCAATGACAAAATTAAACACAATTTCAAAGTGGAGGAACGATATCAAGAATGCAAAAAAACACATTACTACGGGCCACTTGTCAAATCCTGCTAATATGTGAGAACAAGATGTGACCGCACGGCTATCACAGGGCAGTCCGCGAACTGAGTCGTGGCGACATAGATTATGCGTCTCTTTCCAAGCGTTCTAATTAGAAAGAAACGGATAGTCTATCTCGCCGCGACACAGCTCGCAGGCCGTCCTGTATGTAATAGGCTTTATGTACAGACAAACAAGGGTCACTTTCAATTAGCTCCTATGTAACTTTCACAAAATAACTAAAATGGTAATGTCAACAAGAGTTTTCCGTTAGTTTAGGCTGTGACCTGCGAAACGAGTAACCGCTATCAAAGGACAACTTTATTTACATTGAACGTGAGAAGTCCAATAGGAAACGTTGCATTATCTATTTGTAACGCACAACCACCCGAGGAACATGTAAAAAGGAACATTTAAAGGTCACAGCTCATTAGAGCCGCCCGGCACCCGGCCCGCACCGTCTCGCCTCGGACTGACTCCGGAGTTGATGTAGTGAGCGCATGCCCATACAAATCCATACAGAATACTAACCGCTTAAGGCGAGGCGGTGCGGGTCGGGTGCCGGTTGGCTCTAATTAGCTGTGACCTCTAAATGTTCCTTTACGTGCCCTTAAGACACCTTTGTAAATTAATGTTGAAGCTGATGGTCAGCAATTTAATATAGTTTTAAATCAAAGGACAAAAGTTGTGGATGAATCGATTGTGAAGTTCGAAGTTTTGTGAAGAGGGGTAGTCACGTAACGTTCCGAACGCTCGTTAGGACAATTTAACTGTTATTTTTCAATAAAAAAGTGACATTTAGATCTACCTGACAAGCGTACAATGCGTTACGTGATCGACCTGCAGGTATACGTTGTCTTAGACTGGTTTTAGTGTCACGCGGACCGCACGCGGACCGTCCGCTCGGATCACGTACGATGTACTCGTATTAAGCTTAAGGGAGCGTTTTAGAGTAATGCGGACGGGTCCGCGCGGACGCGCCATACATATTGGTCGTGCGGAGCTGTCCGCGCGGACGGTCCGCGTGACACTAAAACCAGCCTTACCATAGCGTCTGGTCGGCCCGTCAGGGGGAAAGGATAGCGATATTGAGCAGCGCATCAACAACGCGCGAACAGCTTAGGCACAACTTAAACCTGTCTGGACACAAGATCAGAGGGTTCAACTCTAAGGAATGACATCACCAGTTGTTTGCAGCTGTTTGTAAACAAATGCCTGCGGCGCATTCTTTGAGTATTCTGGCCACGAATCATATCTAACGTGAGACTGTAGCAGATGGCTGACCACGAGCCCATTAGCCATGACATCCTGGAACGGAAATGATGAAAGATTGGACACGCGCTTCGGCGGTCCGATAAACACTTGTCCAAGGTCTCCGCTGGCAATCTACGACGTCCCCGGAATACATGGAGTTGAGAAAGAAGTTGGCTCAACCGGGTGGAAAGAGATAGAAGTCGCGCAACGTCGTGTGAAATGGAGAACTGTTCTGCGAGCCCTATGTATGATGAGAAATAACAGGGTACATCATCATCCTTGTCTCATCTTTACCTACATCTGTCACTCGCGTGTTAGCTAGAAAACCACGAATCCATCGGCTTTCTTATGAAGGGGTAAAATCTTGAATTCTCGGAACTATCAAGCAATCGCGCCGGTGTATCATGTTGCGGAATTGTTTACGTTTGCAGCGATATTTAGCACCAGCGGGTCGATGTTTGCATTCCTGAACAATGCGCAGGCACCGCGACCCGGCTCTTGCGCAGCGTGCTGCACTTAATATCATATTGGTTGACGAAATGCGTAACGCGTAACGGACTGACTGAAATATCTTTGGGTGGTTGCACTCTTGGCGCTAACTACTCGAGTAAACCATTGGTCTGTAAGTACACTCAAGCGCAAAAATATTTATCGATTTAATCCTTTAACAAATATGTACCCAAACCTTATGAGTCCCCAGGTAGCTAGAGTCTCCATACAAACGTAGTTAAAGACGTACTAAAAATATAAAGAAAGGAAGTTTAGTATTAAAACGTTCTTTTGTGTCTTTCTTATATAATTTCTAGCAACAAAACCTAGTTTTTACGTAAATATGACAGATCCGTATGTGTACACAAAGTTTTATATTATTCCAGCTCGCTTTTATTAAATGTGGTCATTAGGAACAATACCATAAAAACGAAGTGTAATACCTACACATAAAATATTATTTTCTCCCTTGCGACATCTATAGCCGCTATAGAACAATAGGAACACTTACCGCTCTATGTGGGTAAAGTTATTTAGGATACAAGTGCCGAAAATAGGAAATTCGCAACGAGTGGTGATAAATTAAATCGACACGAGTTGCGAATTACCTATTCGCACGTGTATCGTACACAACGTTTTACTGTACATATGGCTCTTTAAAGTTTCGACATATGCACGGAAAGTGCTCTTTTCCGCACTAGTGCGGGAAAGTAGCACCATATGTACTGTAAAGTAATTTGTCACAGTATACCTACTCGTATTAATCACATTTATTAGGCACTTAATAACTTTCAATGAAAACACGATTCCGCGATTAACTACACCCGTACCAATCACAAACTATTAAGACTCACCTGTTTATTCGTGTGTAGCATAACCTGATTCTTTAATTCGTGACAACTGTACTTCGTACCCCCTTAGGGGTGGAATTTTCTTAAACGCAGAAATCCCTTTTTTTGTATTCTAATGAGTAATCTTTCTACAGAGTTTCAAGTTCATAGTTAAAAAAATAATGTTTCCCCCATACAAACATTGCACCCCTATTTAACCTCCTTTGGGGTGGAATTTTCTAAAACGCTGAAATTACTTTTTTTGTATCTTAATAAGTAATCTTTCTACAAAGTTTCAAGTCTCTAGTTAAAAAAAAAATGATTCCCCCATACAAACTTTGCACCCCCATTTAACCCCCTTAGGGATGGAATTTCCAAAACTCCCGTCTTATACGTTGCCTACGTCATAAAAGGAAGTCCTGGTGTAAATTTCAAGTTTCTAGTCCAAGTAGTTTCGGCTGTGCGTTGATGAGTGAGTCAGTCAGGACATAGGCATTTATATATACTTATAGATAATTATTATTTATTTTATTACTTTTTGTTTAAGTGTTTTACCGAAACAAAACTTTACGATCGCGTTTGCGTTTTACCCTCAACTTGAATGGGATTTGACAGCTAAACGCGAACGCGGTCGTAACGTTTTGTTTCGGTAAAACTTATACTGGAGCCTCTGCTCAATAATTTACTTTAAAAACAAAGTCTTAACCGACTCAAATTTAGTACTTCGCCTTATTTGAGGATTTCTCTCGATTTCTCCAGGATTCCATTTGGACCTGATGACCTTGGCACTACATGGGTAGGATGGCCTTTAAAAAAAGGGTTTTCTAAATGCGTCTTCGAGTAATCGGCGAAAATACATATACGCAAATGTGTATAAATAACAGGATTATCAGGAGCACCCACAAAATGACACAACTTAAACGGTAGGATATAAATACGGCATCTAGACTTAATCCAGTTTAGTCACTGGCGCCGGCATCGACACTTCCGTAGCATCGTGCAATTAGTCACAATATATACTTAATTTACTGTTTAATATAATCATCATCATTAATTTAAGAGTTATCTTGTCGGTGGAGTATGGAAGGAAAGATAGAAGGATGGAGGGACAGGGGAACCACGACGCAGTTATATAGACTTAATATAATACACGGTTAAAATAGGTCTCATAATAGCATTTAGGTATCTACTAAGGGCGTACCTATTTGTACTGTAATTTTTACTGTACAGTTAGCACAAGACGGCGCGTGAGCTCTCTCGTATTATACGTCTCTTTCTAAGTTTTCTGATAAGAGAAGAGAGAGACGGATAGTACGCTTCGTCTTGTGCTAACCGTGCTGGTTGTTAATTTTATTTATTTATTTAAGTATGAAACTTTTATCCTATCCTTTACTATTAAACGAGCAATATTTGTATATATAACGTGTTTTTTAACCGTCTTAAGAGCTGAAGCCCACTTAAAGTATCCAAAACGTACTAATCATTCATGGAAAAAAGTATTAGTTAAGCTTTTAGTAATAAATGATCTTATCTTATCTTATCTTATCCAGATGAGGGCCCTTTCGGATACACTTCGACCCAGTGGGATCTTTTGTGCATTTGCCCTCTCCTTATGTCTACTCCCAGCCTCGCTCCATCATTTCCACAAAGCGCATGATGCAGCTCAGCGGGAGTACCTTGAATTCCTTTGGTTGCGGATATCCGTTAACAAAGTAACCCATTCTTTGTCTGGCAAGGGCATGACATTCACACAGTAAGTGTTCCATAGTCTCATCCTCCTCGCCACACATTCTACAGTCTAAACTGTCCGATAGTCCCATCTTGGCCAAGAGATCCTTGACCCCGAAGTGACCTGTGAACACCCCAGATATGATTCTGAGCTGCTTCCTACTCCATTTCCAGAGTTTGTTAGTCCAGCCCGAGTCAACTCTTTCTATGAAGAGCTTTGAGTGCCTTAAGCCCGCCTCATTCCTCCACTCGGGTTGGTGTTTGGTTTTGGCGTGGCCACAAATGGTTCTGGACCTACAAAGTGGTTTGTAGACCCCCCTCTAGCAAGCTCATCCACTCTTTCGTTGCCAATGAAGCCCTCGTGCCCTGGAATCCAAACCAGTTGCACCTTATTGTGCTTTCCAAGCTTGTTCAGTGCCTGGACGCCATTATAGACTATAGTCTAGATTCCACTTTCGGCGTCGTAAGTGCTTTAAGCGCCGCTTGACTGTCACTGAGTATATAGATGGTCTGCCCTCTGGTTTGTCTGTCTATATTCTCCTGTGCACAGGCAATTATGGCATATGTATCCGCCTGGAAGACGGTTGCCAAATGACCCATGCTTACACTACTACTGTAGTCATTCGCATAAAGGCCTGCTCCCGTACCGGATCCCATTTTTGATCCGTCCGTGTACCATATACTGTCTTCGATACCAGACCTCGGTGGTTCTAGACCTTAGGCCCATTCAGCCCTGGATGGAACTTTTACGTAATAAAAGGTACTTAAGTTTGAAAAATCCTGTATGGCGCGCGGTGCGAAGTTCATTCACCCGGTTAGAGTTCGTATCTAAATATCTGCAAAAGATGGCGGCTAGCGGTCACTGCGGTCACTCGGCTGGATGGTTAAAACTAATATTAATACAAAAAAAAAGCAATATTAATGCATAAAAAAACCCTTTTTAAGTTCTTTGTAATGTCTACATTAATTTGGCTTAGGCTCTAAGACTGTTAAAAAACACCCTGTATATATGTACCTCTATATATTTGCAATCACGTTCTCGAAAACGGCTCTAACGATTTCGATGAAATTTGGAATATGGGCGGTTTACGGGGGCGAGAAATCGATCTAGGTCTCATGTCTGGGAAAATTAGTTTTCTCCGTATTTTCTCTCGTGTTCTATACAGCTTACAGAGCCTCTAGTACCTATATCCGATGCCTCGCATGCTTGACAGCTAAGAGTGTCAAATCAAATATATGAAAACCTCAATTTCTTGTGCTTATTTAAATATTCACCGAAGGGTCATACTGTGATTTAGGTTGGCGTCCTTACTGCGGTACAAAGTTAGCTAAAGTTAAGGACTTGTAACATGTAACGCCTTAGTTTTGGTTGGCTCCGTTTCAGATGGGCAAAAATGCTTTCGTATGTCTCTCCGGCGGATGTCCTGCTGGTCTCCTCTACAGGTCGCATTGCTCAATCGATTCCGCGAAATTTTCATAATCATAATCATAATAATTTATTGCACCATGTTAGCAGGTTCCTCCTTCCATCATTAAAGATATTACATGAATTTATTTTGCCGGTTCAGTTTATTTTTTTAACGACGTGATCGTCTTCTTACAGCTCTAGCCACTAGTGTAAAACTGTACAAAAGCTATAGGCCTCAGTAAACTCTGTATGACTCCGTAAACATAACATCGAACTGGTCACTGGTCTCAACGAATTACCAAATCGAGATAGTTGCTAATTGGCACGCTACATCTGCTATTACTGGAACCACTAAATCATATTTAACCTTGGGCTAGATCCGCCGTGTATTAGCCGAGTGATCTCACATTTAACCAAGTTATTAGAGTGTTGAAGGATTACTTTCGAAAGCTCGCATCCTAGCCCTCGCACTGGACTCGATCATGCAAGTTTATTATTATTACATTGAACTGTCAATTTTAAACAATTGTGAACAATATGAAAATAACATCAAATATTTTTATTTTGCACATAAACATTTTTAGTATATTGTGTATCCGAATAGCGTGAGTTGTTTAACGTTTAAATAACGTATTTATGAAAAGAAAAAGTTAAGTTTTATACTAACAAAAATACTTCGTCGTTACTATTTTTCCGTCTCGAACGTAAAAAGGAAAACTGCCCAGCAGTGATGTGAGTTGGCCTCTAAATATTGCTTTGAATTAAGATTTCCCCCTACATTCCATCTAACACAGCTAGAACCTCACCCACCTTTCTATACTATAACGAGCTGCCCGTACAAAACAGCGGGATAAAATTTAGCCTATAACCATCCCGAAAGTCCATTGTACACGCAGGTGAAAGATTTCTTGCAATCGGATAACTGGTTCCGAAGTTATGTAATGTGTTACATACAAACATACAATGCTACAATCACACAGACTTTTTCCTCTGTATAATATTAGTATAGGTATTGATTGCTTCCCAAATTACAAAATGTGGCTGAACGCTTTTTCTTCAGTAATGAGAAGAATTTACCAGACTTGAGAGATGTAAAAGAAAAAGTTACCTTGTAGGCCTGAGGACTATTAGGTCGGGCCTCAGTTAGGACACCACGCGGGAAGAATACTAATAGATTTTTAATGCCTCGGAAAAATCGCTTGGGAAAGATAAGAAATTTAACGAAAAATTACAGGGTCAGTAAATGAACAATCGCAAAAAGTCTCAATAATAGTGACAGATCTGTATCAGATATGTATACACATTTGCGCATTTTCAACATTATTTTATATTGCATGGTACCGAAAATACCAGGCATTTGGAAATACATATCAAACAACACTTTCCCATCTCTGATTGTTGTTTCGATAAATTATTACGTAGTAATATTAAAAAGTTTGTTTTTAGTTTTACTGATTAATGTTGTGCTTGTTAATGTTGTCTAAAATGTCTCGGCAGACAATGCGAACGAAAGTTAAACAGTTCAGGAATGCCACAGCTGAGTGGCGAGAGAATCGTTTAATCGTTGTTTTCTTTTAATTCATTCATTCATTATGCTTTATTATGATTCTAATCGGGGATAGCTGGGAAAAACGAAACGGAGAGTAAGAAACAGTATGATAATTGGTATTTGCAATGCTAGTAAGTTCTTTTAATGTCTTGAAAATACTTATAGTAATCAATGCAGTGACTTATTATTTGTAGAGTGGCATCTTCTGTATTCTGGTCTTATCCGTCATCTTCCTAGCGTTATCCCCTGTTGTGACACCTAATCCCAAGATTTGGCATAGGCACACAATGCATACAAAAATCTCGTAGGTATATAAGGTCCTTAAAACTCAGTGGTACAGTCAGCATCATAAGTTGCTGAACACCTAAGTACCTAGTCGTTTTCACTCGTTTGAATGAATGAAATGATTCAACTTCAATCATTCACAACGAACGCAATACACAAGAACTGCTGATACCAATTTCCAGATGGATAAGGGTGTTTCTGCATGTTTCACTTTGATTGAGCTACGAAGTAAGTCGCAGAGTCCTGACGATTATCAAGACAATTTGACACCTTTATCTCGTACCTGAGGGTTTACGCCATACCAGCGGAAAAGAAAATGAAACTTACATAGACAGAATATGTACGTTCGCTTGGTAGTAACCCGTCAGCATGATACAAATCAATATGTGTTCTAAACTGCCCTAAATACTTACTTGAGAATAATTGACTTGGCCGGATTCCATCAACGTTGTTCATTAAAAAACAACTGTACCATTCATGGTAAAAGGTTCATATTCCAATGCCAGTTTTATAAAATGCCGCCGTAACTAATCTCAAGTCTCAACCATACATTATGTACACAACAATTGCTAGCCACGAATTCCCATTTCCCACACATTATATACAAAAATTATATACTTATACTAGATTTGCATGTTACACTCGAATAGTCTGAAAAATTATACGTCGATTTATTGCAATCTTAACTTCCATCTACATAACTATAATTACTAATATATGCAAATATACAGCTCGTTATATGAAGTTGATATTTTCCTATAGGCTGCCATTTAGATAATAAGCAGTATCGTGCTAAATCAGTTGTGGATGTGGTTGATATCGAAGCAAAATAGGTTTTAAAACGGCAGTTACGGACAGGATCAGTACTGAAATATTTAAGTAGTAATGAACAAACGTTACAAAGAATTAAACATCAATCCAAACCACCTAACGTATTCAGTTTTTTTTGTCGAAGACGGAAAGCTACGGTAGTCTAATGGTTCAGGCATGCGACTGTCAAGCGGCGTGGGTTCGAATCTCGGCTCGTACGGTCAGCATCATAAGTTGCTGAACACCTAAGTACCTTGTCCTTTTCACTCGTTTGACAACTTCAAACGAGTGAAAACGACTAGGTACTTAGGTGTTCAGCAACTTATGATGCTGACTGTACCACTGAGTTTTAAGGACCTTATAAACCTACGAGATTTTTGTATGCATTGTGTGCCTATGCCAAATCTTGGGATTAGGTGTCACAACAGGGGATAACGCTAGGAAGATGACGGATAAGACCAGAATACAGAAGATGCCACTCTACAAATAATAAGTCACTGCATTGATTACTATAAGTATTTTCAAGACATTAAAAGAACTTACTAGCATTGCAAATACCAATTATCATACTGTTTCTTACTCTCCGTTTCGTTTTTCCCAGCTATCCCCGATTAGAATCATAATAAAGCATAATGAATGAATGAATTAAAAGAAAACAACGATTAAACGATTCTCTCGCCACTCAGCTGTGGCATTCCTGAACTGTTTAACTTTCGTTCGCATTGTCTGCCGAGACATTTTAGACAACATTAACAAGCACAACATTAATCAGTAAAACTAAAAACAAACTTTTTAATATTACTACGTAATAATTTATCGAAACAACAATCAGAGATGGGAAAGTGTTGTTTGATATGTATTTCCAAATGCCTGGTATTTTCGGTACCATGCAATATAAAATAATGTTGAAAATGCGCAAATGTGTATACATATCTGATACAGATCTGTCACTATTATTGAGACTTTTTGCGATTGTTCATTTACTGACCCTTTAATTTTTCGTTAAATTTCTTATCTTTCCCAAGCGATTTTTCCGAGGCATTAAAAATCTATTAGTATTCTTCCCGCGTGGTGTCCTAACTGAGGCCCGACCTAATAGTCCTCAGGCCTACAAGGTAACTTTTTCTTTTACATCTCTCAAGTCTGGTAAATTCTTCTCATTACTGAAGAAAAAGCGTTCAGCCACATTTTGTAATTTGGGAAGCAATCAATACCTATACTAATATTATACAGAGGAAAAAGTCTGTGTGATTGTAGCATTGTATGTTTGTATGTAACACATTACATAACTCCGGAACCAGTTATCCGATTGCAAGAAATCTTTCACCTGCGTGTACAATGGACTTTCGGGATGGTTATAGGCTAAATTTTATCCCGCTGTTTTGTACGGGCAGCTCGTTATAGTATAGAAAGGTGGGTGAGGTTCTAGCTGTGTTAGATGGAATGTAGGGGGAAATCTTAATTCAAAGCAATATTTAGAGGCCAACTCACATCACTGCTGGGCAGTTTTCCTTTTTACGTTCGAGACGGAAAAATAGTAACGACGAAGTATTTTTGTTAGTATAAAACTTAACTTTTTCTTTTCATAAATACGTTATTTAAACGTTAAACAACTCACGCTATTCGGATACACAATATACTAAAAATGTTTATGTGCAAAATAAAAATATTTGATGTTATTTTCATATTGTTCACAATTGTTTAAAATTGACAGTTCAATGTAATAATAATAAACTTGCATGATCGAGTCCAGTGCGAGGGCTAGGATGCGAGCTTTCGAAAGTAATCCTTCAACACTCTAATAACTTGGTTAAATGTGAGATCACTCGGCTAATACACGGCGGATCTAGCCCAAGGTTAAATATGATTTAGTGGTTCCAGTAATAGCAGATGTAGCGTGCCAATTAGCAACTATCTCGATTTGGTAATTCGTTGAGACCAGTGACCAGTTCGATGTTATGTTTACGGAGTCATACAGAGTTTACTGAGGCCTATAGCTTTTGTACAGTTTTACACTAGTGGCTAGAGCTGTAAGAAGACGATCACGTCGTTAAAAAAATAAACTGAACCGGCAAAATAAATTCATGTAATATCTTTAATGATGGAAGGAGGAACCTGCTAACATGGTGCAATAAATTATTATGATTATGATTATGAAAATTTCGCGGAATCGATTGAGCAATGCGACCTGTAGAGGAGACCAGCAGGACATCCGCCGGAGAGACATACGAAAGCATTTTTGCCCATCTGAAACGGAGCCAACCAAAACTAAGGCGTTACATGTTACAAGTCCTTAACTTTAGCTAACTTTGTACCGCAGTAAGGACGCCAACCTAAATCACAGTATGACCCTTCGGTGAATATTTAAATAAGCACAAGAAATTGAGGTTTTCATATATTTGATTTGACACTCTTAGCTGTCAAGCATGCGAGGCATCGGATATAGGTACTAGAGGCTCTGTAAGCTGTATAGAACACGAGAGAAAATACGGAGAAAACTAATTTTCCCAGACATGAGACCTAGATCGATTTCTCGCCCCCGTAAACCGCCCATATTCCAAATTTCATCGAAATCGTTAGAGCCGTTTTCGAGAACGTGATTGCAAATATATAGAGGTACATATATACAGGGTGTTTTTTAACAGTCTTAGAGCCTAAGCCAAATTAATGTAGACATTACAAAGAACTTAAAAAGGGTTTTTTTATGCATTAATATTGCTTTTTTTTTGTATTAATATTAGTTTTAACCATCCAGCCGAGTGACCGCAGTGACCGCTAGCCGCCATCTTTTGCAGATATTTAGATACGAACTCTAACCGGGTGAATGAACTTCGCACCGCGCGCCATACAGGATTTTTCAAACTTAAGTACCTTTTATTACGTAAAAGTTCCATCCAGGGCTGAATGGGCCTAAGGTCTAGAACCACCGAGGTCTGGTATCGAAGACAGTATATGGTACACGGACGGATCAAAAATGGGATCCGGTACGGGAGCAGGCCTTTATGCGAATGACTACAGTAGCAGCACAGTAGTAGTACAGTAGTAAGCATGGGTCATTTGGCAACCGTCTTCCAGGCGGATACATATGCCATAATTGCCTGTGCACAGGAGAATATAGACAGACAAACCAGAGGGCAGACCATCTATATACTCAGTGACAGTCAAGCGGCGCTTAAAGCACTTACGACGCCGAAAGTGGAATCTAGACTATAGTCTATAATGGCGTCCAGGCACTGAACAAGCTTGGAAAGCACAATAAGGTGCAACTGGTTTGGATTCCAGGGCACGAGGGCTTCATTGGCAACGAAAGAGTGGATGAGCTTGCTAGAGGGGGGTCTACAAACCACTTTGTAGGTCCAGAACCATTTGTGGCCACGCCAAAACCAAACACCAACCCGAGTGGAGGAATGAGGCGGGCTTAAGGCACTCAAAGCTCTTCATAGAAAGAGTTGACTCGGGCTGGACTAACAAACTCTGGAAATGGAGTAGGAAGCAGCTCAGAATCATATCTGGGGTGTTCACAGGTCACTTCGGGGTCAAGGATCTCTTGGCCAAGATGGGACTATCGGACAGTTTAGACTGTAGAATGTGTGGCGAGGAGGATGAGACTATGGAACACTTACTGTGTGAATGTCATGCCCTTGCCAGACAAAGAATGGGTTACTTTGTTAACGGATATCCGCAACCAAAGGAATTCAAGGTACTCCCGCTGAGCTGCATCATGCGCTTTGTGGAAATGATGGAGCGAGGCTGGGAGTAGACATAAGGAGAGGGCAAATGCACAAAAGATCCCACTGGGTCGAAGTGTATCCGAAAGGGCCCTCATCTGGATAAGATAAGATAAGATAAGATCATTTATTACTAAAAGCTTAACTAATACTTTTTTCCATGAATGATTAGTACGTTTTGGATACTTTAAGTGGGCTTCAGCTCTTAAGACGGTTAAAAAACACGTTATATATACAAATATTGCTCGTTTAATAGTAAAGGATAGGATAAAAGTTTCATACTTAAATAAATAAATAAAATTAACAACCAGCACGGTTAGCACAAGACGAAGCGTACTATCCGTCTCTCTCTTCTCTTATCAGAAAACTTAGAAAGAGACGTATAATACGAGAGAGCTCACGCGCCGTCTTGTGCTAACTGTACAGTAAAAATTACAGTACAAATAGGTACGCCCTTAGTAGATACCTAAATGTTATTATGAGACCTATTTTAACCGTGTATTATATTAAGTCTATATAACTGCGTCGTGGTTCCCCTGTCCCTCCATCCTTCTATCTTTCCTTCCATACTCCACCGACAAGATAACTCTTAAATTAATGATGATGATTATATTAAACAGTAAATTAAGTATATATTGTGACTAATTGCACGATGCTACGGAAGTGTCGATGCCGGCGCCAGTGACTAAACTGGATTAAGTCTAGACGCCGTATTTATATCCTACCGTTTAAGTTGTGTCATTTTGTGGGTGCTCCTGATAATCCTGTTATTTATACACATTTGCGTATATGTATTTTCGCCGATTACTCGAAGACGCATTTAGAAAACCCTTTTTTTAAAGGCCATCCTACCCATGTAGTGCCAAGGTCATCAGGTCCAAATGGAATCCTGGAGAAATCGAGAGAAATCCTCAAATAAGGCGAAGTACTAAATTTGAGTCGGTTAAGACTTTGTTTTTAAAGTAAATTATTGAGCAGAGGCTCCAGTATAAGTTTTACCGAAACAAAACGTTACGACCGCGTTCGCGTTTAGCTGTCAAATCCCATTCAAGTTGAGGGTAAAACGCAAACGCGATCGTAAAGTTTTGTTTCGGTAAAACTTATACTAGAGCCTCTGTCGTAAAAAAAATACTTACGACTGTCAGTCGTTTCTCATGATATCATGGACAAAATACCTCTAGTAGTCAGTACAAGCCATACCTGAAACAAACAAAAACCTATATGATTACAATATTCCATAATCTTGCCAATTGCAGTAATTACCCAACTACAGTGGTGAAAAAACCTTAATTATTTACAGTTAATCGCCTCTATTAATTCGCCAAATAATGGAATTTCATAGTTATATTTAATTGTGACACTTTAAATACTATTATTTTATACTATTTCTACTTATATTTTATAATAAGGAATAAATACTGCTGTTTTAAAATCACATCATTGAAACAAACATTTTAGCTGTAACTAGTACAACCACCTGCAATAGTTGGACAGTACAAGGCGTTCAAGATATAACACCATTTAGTAGAACCTTTATTCTTCTTATTTAAGAGCTAAGCTCTTGTCGCTGTAGCTCAAAGTACGCCCTTCATCTAACTCTGATCCCAGGCCACCTCTTTGACATCTCGATACAACCTAACATCAACTCTCTTTATGAGTTGCTCTGTAGTTTATCCTTGGTCTTCCTCTTCCTCGGTTCCCCTCTTCTTTCCTACAAGGAGAACTTTTGAGAGAGGGTAGAAACTTTACGTGTCAGATATTTTGAAGCACCTTCTACAGTCAGTTCCTATTGTACATGGCCGTCTAGTTATATACCTATAATCAAAAATCTGAGGATATTAGTTAAGTATATAATTATAATCAATAGAAACTAGTTTCTGACCTACATATGGCGGATCTCATTGTGTATAAAAAGTTTCATGATATTCTGGCATGTCATTTTAAAATGAGAATCAAACCACTTTTGTATGGAGAGTGGAGCGTCCTAGCGATCCTTAATGAGTAATGGTAAAACGACGGGTATACTTAACATCTCCTCGGGCCAGCTGTACCTATCTGTCTATCAGTTATATAGTTAATAAAACGCGCCAATGCTGACTAACTTATGTCGCGGCTAGACGAGCGGTGTATAAATAAACGCTAACACTACTAATGTAAAGTGTCATTTAACGGCCCTGCTGAATCACTGCAGCTGTCAATGTGAGAAAATAAATATGGTTCAGGTTTAGATATTACAGCTCTGGTACTAGTATTCCTACGATTTAATTATGTTGTAACAGTGAAAAAAATACAAAAAGAAAATCTTTATTTGGCCACAATCATTGTAAAAAAGAAAATATTGTTGTAGGTTAAGTGAGACCCCGCTCCTTCAGCATCAAAACAAGGGTATAGTAACCAATACAAATAAACGTTCGCTACCATGCCATTATTATGAAACCTCATTAATTTATTTATTGATGGTAAGAAAGTGGAATGTCAAACTTAGAATCCCGATAAACACGCAAACGAGTAATCACTATAGAAGCAATTTTCTGCTCTCATGGACGCTACGAGGAATCCAGTAAACACACAAACTTAATTACAACCGAATCTGAATGCACAGAACAAACTCCACCAAACGTGCTACAAATAGCGCCATTAACCGCGGCAGCGCTGAAAACAATCCAAAATTAATTAAATTACATTGAAATAAATGTCCCTTCCTAATTAAACATTATGGTAATTATTACTGCGCGTTCGAATGGCTTTCGATTTGTTCCGATTCTAATTCGATTCCGCGCGAGTACACCGGCTAATCGATTTATTCATCGAATGCAAGGTGAAATTAACAATTGCCTTGTCGCACAGCAATTTTACACGTTTAGCTCATTATTAAATAACAATCATCATCATCATATTAGCCGAAAGACGTCCACTGCTGGACGTAGGCCTCTCTCAAAGGGTGCCTTGTCTACACACGCTGGCTAACCTTTACGCCCCAACAGCCCACTGCCGCTTAAGTTTAGCGATTCGGAGGGCTATATCCACGCTATATCGGTTACCTTAGTTCTGCTGCGGATAAATAAATAGATAATAACATACATACATACACACATTCACGCCTTTATTCCCAAAAGGGATAGGCAGAGCACATGAAACGTATGTTCCAGCGCCACTTTTAGCATAAATGTTGCTATAAAAGATCGACAAATGTGATATTGCAGTGATAGGTTGCTAGCTCATCGCCCACAACACACTTCAACCCTGGAGTGCGATTTTTGAATCTCACTGGTGATATCAAAGTCACCGGTGACTAAAATTATCACCGATGACTTTAATGTCACCATTTTCCAAAAGCCGTATTTTTGAAAGTCACACGCTGTTTACCAACATGCAGAAATTTTACAATGTCAGTCAGAGACAATCTTCCCGTTACGTTCCTTTTTGCGCAGATGTTGTCCTTGATACCGGTTTTTATTTTCTCATACTATAACTTAAAACAGACTAAAACGTAAAACGTAGCGTATGTGTCAGTGTCATGTAACCGAAAATTAAAGTTTTAAAAAATTCTTGGCAGATGTCAAATACGTCAACTGTCAAAAACAATCACATGGTGATTTCAATTACGAGTGGGTAGGGGCACTCGTAAATCGATATCATAGGTATGACAAATGTAAGTCACCGATGAGTTTCAAAAATACGAACTTTCGGAAATCACTCACATCGGTGAGAATTAGTCACTTGGTGAGATTCAAAAATCGATCCCCTGGTCCATTAGTCGACTTTTATGACACCCACGGGAAGAAAGGGGGTGGTGAAATTCTAACCCGACACCACACGGGTTAGATAATAAAAAAATAAATATTAAGGGACAATATTATACTTATCGAAGTGATACGAAGTTACTTCTAGCCTCGCACTGCTAATCTGTGGAATGGATTGTCGCCTGCGGTGTTTCCGGACCGATACGACCTTCAAACCTTCAAGAAAAGAGCGTACTCCCATCTTAAAGGCCGGCAACGCACCCAAAACACCTCTGGTGGTGCAGGTGTCCATGGGCGGCGGTAATCGCTTACCATCAGGTGATCCGTCTGCCCGTTTGCCTCCTATAACATAAAAAAGAGAAACTCCCAGCATACAGGGAAAATTGTGGGTTCGTCTGAGAGCGTAACGGATCTTAGCAACGAATCTGCTAACCCAATGCGGTGGTGAACTTCTCTTGGAACCTGCACATCTCGAGGAAGAAAATAATGAACTATGAACAGTCGCCATCAACTACTTCAGACTGATCGAAAATATGTGAACATGCACTCTAATTTCATGTTTGCTCCGATGTAAGAGTGACTGTATTAACATTTTTGAATTCTGAATACATAATCGCAGTCCATTGTATAAAATCTGGGATTCAATTTTGAAGGAAGCGCATGACAACGTGAATAAATTTATGACGCCCAACAGCGTCACCGTCAATCGTAGTAAAAATTGGCGCTGATTGGGTTAAGGTCTAATAAAAAGCCCTGTTTACTGCTTGATTTTCTGCGCGCAACCGTCACATTATAATGTAATCTCCAAGTTTTCTTCCACGCAATATCAAATGTGATCTGTCTTAATTCCTCATTCAAGCATTAGCGGGCAATAATGGCGGAGCCACGTTGGCGCGGCTCACACGTTTTTCTGCCACATAATAATGCTACGCTACAATGGATGAGGGTGGAAAAGGAAAGTGATAAGTAGGGTCCCGTAATGATGACGCAATGTATGATATTTTTTGATCGGTAAAACATATACGCGCCTCGAATAACCTTCACGCTTGGTAGACATGCATTCACTAGTCAATAGTTTTTTTAATCAAAGCCTAGTTTAGAATTGCAGGGCGACCCATTAGGGCCCTTGATGTTTTGTCTCGGCATCCAAAAGATTATTTCTGGATTAAAGGCGCCCCTTAACGTGTGGTATCTGGATGATGGCACTATAGGAGGAAGTCCAGAAGTGTTCTTAAACGACTTGAAAACATTGATACCTGCCTTGAAGAAAATTGGTCTTGAAATAAACCCGTCTAAGTGCGAGTTTTATACTTGCAGTTTTTTAGACACCAACTCTCTCGCAGAAATAGAGTCACTTTTACCTGGCATTAGACAAATACACGAACATTCTTTCAATTTACTGGGTGCTCCAATTTTCACCGAGGGTGTTAGTTCGGCCCTTCAAGCCAAAAGACAAGCACTTTCGGCGGCACAGGAACATTTGACACAATTGTCGGGACATGTTTCCCTTATCTTGCTGCGAAACTGCTTTGCTCTGCCTCGCATGGTGTATATGTTACGGACGTCTCCAACTTGGCTTTATGACACGGATTTGAAATCGTTCGATGACACTATTAAATCTTGTTTAGAGTCAATACTCAATGTGAGTTTAGACGACAAACAATGGTGTCAGGCGGCTCTGCCAGTTCGTTACGGTGGCTTGGGCGTGCGTCGGGTCCAGGACATAGGTCTGGTAGCCTTTTTAGCGTCGGCACATGGTTCGTCGGATCTTGTTGCTCGAATATTATCATTTGATGGCAGCAGCATTCGAGTTCCATTCGTAACCGAGGCCCTGGCTAAGTGGGCGACACTATGTCCGTCCAATGATCATCCGGATAGCTTAACGGTCCAAAGAGGATGGGACGATATTCTATGTCAGCAAACGTTTTCTCATTTGTTGAGTGATGCCTCGGGGACTGACCTAGCACGTCTCAAGGCTCTCACAAAGCCCGAATCCGGTGCGTGGCTGCATGCCTTGCCTTAAAAAAACTGTGAGGAACCATTCATTATGTTTTTGCGCAACGTGTCACGCACGCACAGATGGTTCGTATTTAAGGATTTAATTACATACCTTACGTTAGATTTACATTCAAATAGCTAGGAAATGTGAAGAATGCATCTAATGCAGGTCTAGGCTCTCTGAGCCGTAGAAGTCGCGTGCGTTATACAAAAAACCTTTTTTTAAATTCGACAAAGGTGGACTGATTACCTGGGTAGCGCAGGACCGGTCACATTGGCACTCTTTGGGGAGGCTTACGTCCAGCTGTGGACGTCTTTCGGCTGATATGATGATGATGACGATGATGATGTTTCGATGAAAAATAATAATAATAATAGAACCTGCTCATACAATTTCAAGAGAATCGGTTGAGAAATGCGACCCGTTGAGGAGAACAACCGGACAAGGGGACATACGATATTCGACCCTAGCTGAAGCATACAACTTTCGTTCGCTTCGCTCGCTCGTTCGATATTGCAATGGCAGAAAGTTTCTTCATCTGAAGATTGATGTGAAATAACTTTGGCTTTTATTATACGTTTTACACTACATGTTACAGAATAACTTTAATTGACAACATTTAATTTTTTTAAGTGCTCCATTTTATGATTTACCTAGTTCGACAGAAAATGAAATTTTAAGGTATACGTGTTTTATACTTCTCCGTAAATGGTTATTTTCATTTAAAATATCAAAATTAAAAGTAGTGAATTCCAATAGGTCGTAAGTGAAATATGACGTCATTATTATGTCTCTCTATGGCACCTGTCCACATCTTTCACTAACAGACGTAGGAATGACGTCACGCACGGGGTAGTAATGAATTAAAATGGGAAAGCCATTTTATTACGTTCAGATAAGATAATTACCGACATGGATTTCGATTTAGGCATCATTACATATTTTGAAATGTTGTCAATTGTAGCGATCTTTCCGTCGCGGACTGTAAAAAAAATATATTTATGACTTTACTCTGTAGAACGGTAATTTGAAAGTAATTTCTTGGTATCTACGTTATCTGGGTGAGAGTGTTATATCTAGTCATAGCTGACTGGTTACGATAATAACCTACGCCGAGGCCGTGCGACAAAGTCAGTTATGTATTTATTGTCTGGTAATATTAGCACATCGTTCTAATCACTTTTGTTTTCAAAATATTATTTGCTTTTCTTTCTGAATACATATTTTCTCTTATTACGATAGAAAATATTCTGTTATACTCGTAAGTGAGTGACGAGATAACGGGCCACTATGTAGACGAGAGACGTATGGAAGATGTCGTTGCGCCAATCCCAATTGCATGGGATAAGGAAGAGCGAAGGGTGTGTACCATTGATATATGTATAAAAATATATCGCGATCAAACCCATCTTCATCTCGTGAACTTGCCAATTGGAAAGTGTAGCTATCTTTTAATTATGAATTCTAAGCTAGTTTTCAACATTGACGACTACTTACATTGCGTGGTATAGTCGAGGTCAATCGGGTCTAACTTATTTTGTTGAAATACGCTACGCACCTTTATTCCTCGCAAAGTTATTTTGCTTCCACTTGCACCCCGAAAACACCTTAAACGTAGTCTTATCTATGCTTAGTACTGAATCTAATCGAAAACCTCAAGCATTGCGTGACCAGGTAGCGTCTAAGTAACTTATCACGGTAGTACCTTGTCTCATTTACTCAATTTGGTACGTTCAAACTGCCGCAGTATTGCTGCGTTACTGTGACAGAGGAGAACATTGACCAGCCAGTTGTAAGCTGCCCAGTAATAGACCACAAGGGCAACTCTAACGAGGAACGTCCGATATGAATACCATTCAAATTGCTGAATTACCATGTCACTGCGCAGGCATGGCCTCCGTTTATAAATTTTGTGGACCATAACAGCACAATTATTCAATTTAATATCTGAATTAACCTTTTCTCTCTAGATTTACATTTTAAATAAGAATTTTGTCGTTATTGGTGTGGTTAAAATGAGTGACCATGATGGATTATTTTACTGAGGTTAGATTGCGTTAGATTTTTTTCTTACAATTTTATAGTTACCATTAAACTCTGTCATGAAAGAAAATCTGTATATACGGTGGCATTATTCATAAGCACATAATGTAAACGAGAAACCTACTAATTTCAATAAAAACGTTTTTAAAATCTTAAATAACTGTTTAAGTAAACACCTTTTATTTTATTTATTAATATTTATCTAAACTTCATTGCACAGATATAAAAAATAAAAATACAATTGGCGGACTTAATGCCTTAAGGCATTCTCTACCAGTCAACCATTGGGCAAAACAGAAACTTTAGAGTGGTGCAGGATCCTAAATACGGAGACTCGAGTGGAAACTCAAATCAATTAATTACATTAATATAATATGTATTCATTTATAATGCATACGATACTAACTTCCTTATACTAATTTTCCATAACCCATGGCATTGAAATCCTCATCTTAGCGGCAAAGTGACATAACAGAACTTTTCCGCCATGCTAACAAAAAGACATATAGACTTAAGAAAGACGAACATACATACGCCATAACAGTAGATTCGTGTTGTTGACGACCAAAACAGAGTATCTGGGTGAAGGTTAGAGTTAACTAACGCCTACGAAATTAGTCTGAATAATTCAATGAACTTGAACAGGTTGCTTGGGTATTGATTCACTTCAGTCACGCCTGACGGTTGAAGTCAATTTGAAGACGGGTAATTATATAAAGTAGTGCGAATTGACAAATTGAAGCAATTTGTCAACCATTGCCTGCTATATACCTGTTGAAGCAATTGGAAACGTCTTCTGTTGTTGTGTGTACAATATGGGCCACAATTTATGTGTTTACATTATTTAACATAAGTAGTTTGCATAGGTATTTTTAATTATCCATATACTAGCTGCCCGTCTTCGTCACTTGTTAAAATTATTGTAGTTAATTATAACGATTTCGTTTAAGTTTACGTAGAATGCCGCAGTTTACGAGTGTGGAAAATCTCGGCATAATTTCCGCGAAACACGTTTTCTCCCTGTCTACTGTAGGTAATACCTACAGCACGTCTATCATGTGACGGCCGCGACATATTCTCGATTTTTCTCGCACTATCCTTGTTCGAAGTGTTCAAGAGACGGATAGTGCGAGAAAAATCGAGAGCTCGCCGTCGCGTGATAGCCGTGCAGGTTTATGTTTAGATAAACATAATCAAAAAAAAGGTAAAGAAATGAGATGATAATATTTGGGTTTCCTTTTCTTTATTGTGTTGCGATATTGGTTTCAGTTATATTCAGTTAGATGCTTATTTAAATAATATGTCAATTACGATACATTCAACAGTTAAACCTTTCACAACTATAAGCGCAGAAGCATTCAGCTCCAAGAGTTGCATCTATTGCATCATAGCATCTCCATTTTAACATGTCAGTTGGCATGTTGGCAATGATACACGTTGACTTTCCAAACTTTCAACCGGTTCCTGCAACTGCGCAGTGCGGAGTCCGGTCGATAAATCAATCATTACTCGGTCAAAGGCCAAAATTAACCAAAGAAATATGAAATCAATTATGTTAGTGCATACACATTTTAAACCATGTTCTTTAGGGTTCCGTACCAAGAAGATAACAAAGGACTACTGGTACGACTTTTTCTGTATGTGAAGTTGCCATTGCATCCTAGAAGAACCCAGGGTCCGTATAGCCTAATCCCAAGTATTTGTGGTGTAAGTACTACTTTATCGAAAGCGATCACCGGCTCGAAGGGAGCCGACCACATACCGGCAGATGCAGCGTGGGTAAACCCCCCACAAAGTGGACTGATGACCTGGTAAAGTCCGTTGGGTGCGGGTGGTGCAGGACCGGTAATTTTGGCACTCTTTGGGGACGCATATGTCCAGCAGTGGACTTCTTTCGGCTGACATGCTGACCACCGGCTGACCTTCCAACCCAGAGGAGAAACTAGTCCTGGTTGGTGGTAGACTCTTCGTCAAGCGAGTGAGAAACTTGCCAGTTACAAGTTTTCGCGTCGCTTATAATCCGGCTTTACGACTGTTGTCCTAAACACCAACCGGGATCAACGGCTTACGTACAGACCAATTTAAACAGCCAAAGCCATATTGAATATATTTTATAAGTAAATAAATACAAGGGCCACGCTCTATTAACCCTGAACAATACCATGCTTATCACCAGCAATATTGAATAGGTCAACACAGCCGCAATAAAAGCGATATGAAAAGCAATATCGCCTCGATCACGTCTCGCTCGGTTTTTGCTAGTCCACTCTTCATCATATTAATTTTTCTTCTACGCATCGCTATGCGATGCTTGGGGGTCCTCCGGCGAGGTCTTAATGTCACGGTCGGGTAGTAAATAAGCAACCTTGTACCCGAACATACTAGCACGCAATGTGTAAATTTATATTCATATGAATCATGTTAAAAATCTTCTATATATTATGAGGCAGTGGCTGTGGGATTGTTAGCTTTATAAGTTTGTTTGTTATGGGTAATCTCCGGAACCACACATCCGATTTCAAAAAATATTTTACCATTGTATAGAATAGACATTTTGGAGGGTTAATAGGCTGCATGTACATTATACAGTTACCTAGGTTGCGGGAGTCGGCTGGATGCGGGTGGCGCGGTATCGGTCACTTTGGCACTCTTTGGGGGAGGCCTATGTCCAGCAGTGGACGTTTTTCGGCTGATATGATGATGATGATGATGATATTATACAGCCGCTTTGCCTGTGTTCTTTGTAATACGAGGGCGACTACTCAATCGATTTCAAAAATTCATTCACCTATGGACCTCGGGGATAGAAATACGTAAAATTTTATCCGCGGCAGTTTATCAAGGGCGTACAAATGTAACATCAACTAAAAATTCACCCAACCTTCAGTTATTCAAACGTTGAGTAACAAACAAAATACGGAACCCGAAAGACAAAGCTAATTACTTTAACAACATTTCCCAAAACTTCCGCTACGAGTACTTTGAACTCCTTAAACCCTCAAAGGAAAATCTTCTGAAACCGCCGACGCCCTCATTAAGTACATTAGTACACCCCTGATGGGAAAATATGGCCTCAGGCCCATTTTGCTTGGTTTTCATGCTTACGCTAACTGTAACCGAGCGGGAACACGCGACTTTCAATTTGGAGGTCGTAGGTTCGAACCCCGGCTCGTACCACTGGGTACAAAAAACTTATGCACGATATATCATTTCATAGTTATAATACTTTTCGGGGAAGAAAAACATCGTGAGGAGGTTTCCTCACGATGTTTTTCTTGGTCTAATCCCAATAAGGTTTAGTGTTCTCTCTTGGATAGAAAGTTTAAGATGGTGAAAGCAACAACTTCTGCCTATGTCAAATCTTGGGATTACGTGCCATAGGGCACAACCAGGTATAACGCTAGAAACTGCATTCCCAATCCCATCCTGGGGCAAGTTTACGCTACATTAAGCGTTTTCCCATGTCATCGTTACGCGGGTTGCGCTAAAGTGGCCGTCAATAGAATTTGCACTGAACGTGTCAATTAAAAAAAAACTCAAAACAAGCACCACGACACAGCGTCTAGAGCTAAACGATTCTTTAATTCCCAGTTGCGAGTTAGTAAAACAAACAGTCAATCGCGCATCGGCCATTTGCAGCCCGGGCACGTATGTTCAGCAAGTGGGTCCATGTAACTACATTAGAACACTTATCGCCTACAAGGACATTGAACTTAGGGAAGTCCTCTTTGTATTCATAAATTGCTTGAGAAGCAATGCTGAATAGTTCTTGATAAAACTGTGCATAGCGACGACATATATATTTAAAAAAATAGATAATAAGGGGACAATCTTACACATATCGACCTAGTCCCATAGTAAGCTCAGTAAGGATTGTGTTATGGGTACTAGACGACGATATATATAAGAGCAATAATTACTTAAATACATAGAAAACATCCGTGACTCAGAAACAAATAATATTCATGCTCATCACACATATATTTGCCCTTACCGAGATTCGAATCCAGGACCTTCAGCATCTTAGGCAGCGTCACTAACTAGACTAACCGGTCGTCAAAATGGATCATACCCGCCTTAACGCCCGATGATCTTAGTTTTTAACCGACTTCAAAAAAAGGAGGAGGTTCTCAAATCCGCTGTTTTTTTTATTTTATTATTATTATTATTATTATTTAGGCTAGTTAATTGGTAGTAGTTAAAAAGTTCCGTTGTGACACGAAAATTAGCCATACATTTTCTATGGTTAATTTTCGTGTCACAGCGGAACTTTTTAACTACTATCAATTAACCACGCTAACTACTGGCCAAGAATTAGGTCCTCACCCAGTTTAGGCCGGCAATCATTTATAATGGATAACTCAAACATTAATTACTAGAAAGTTCGGAAGTTAAAGCCTGATAATATATATGCATATGACCCCAATGCTGTCCCAAGATAGCTAGAAAAAGACATTTTTTTCAGTAAAACGATGCCAAGCAATGACAGCCATGAAGAGACCCAGAAAGCTGAATGCAATACATATAATCGACGACCGCTTTAGCCTAGATGGTAGTGACCCTGCCTACGAAGCTAGAGGTCCTGGGTTCGAATCCCGGTAAGGGCATTTATTTGTGTGATGAGCACGAGTATTTGTTCCTGAGTTATGGATGTTTTCTATGTATTTAAGTACGTATTTATCTATATAAGTATGATTATCGTCGCCTAGTACCCATAGTACAAGCTTTGCTTAGTTTGGGGCTAGGTCGATTTGTGTAAGATTGTCCGCAATTATTATTATAATAGGGGACTTCCCAGGATTTGCATTTCATTTTGAATGTGTTAGTCGCGTTCAAAACGTAACCCATTTCACTCCACTGTCATATGCAGTGAACACTACCCCCTTTTTCGACATCCCCAACAACGGCAGATAAATGAGAAGTGACAGATGCGCCCCGGGACCGCTGAATACGAAACACACTGCTAAATATTCAGTGACGTGCCACTACAAGTATGAGAACTAGATGCGGTGTCAAGGATCTAAGATGGAGTCCTAAATGTTGGGAATCTTGTGGGGAGGTTTGAGAAGAATTGTTGATGCAATGAAATTACCGTCCGGGAGCAGGCAGCGAATTCACAATAAATAAAAATACTCTTAAATCGCAAGCTCCATAGAGCAATGTTTTGTCACGCCGCGTCTATATTGCTAAATGGTTAATTAAAACAATAAGGTTGGAAGGTGAGTAATCCGTCATCCTTTTTGGAATCCTTCTATATATCTTTGAGTTTATAGTTTAAAATACAATTCAAAGGTATTGTTTAAGGATATTTAAGGTTATTTTCTTGACGTGCAGATGAGAAATTGCGGTATGCCTAGTGGCCAAAACTGGTGACTTGATTTCGAGATTTCTCCTTTTGTGGCCATGCACATGGCCATAACTGGAACACATACTAACCTAGTTCTGGCCACTTAGGTATATGTCCCAAAACTCGTACAAAATTGAATGTTTGTCACGCAGAGACTTAGACATTGAAAAGTATTGAGAGTTTTCTACCTAGTTTAGTTCAAAATACCTACTAAAAGATCTCACTAGTAACTACTTATTACCTAACATTGATTAAGATTCTAACTTGCCAAAGACAAATTATATATCATGGCAGAGATTAGTATCAATGTTGCAAATAAAAAATGTAACTTACCTACAAATAAATATGTCAATAAAACTGTTTGATTGTAACTGATGTTTTTGTTTTGGTCAATTTTAATGTGGCCAAAAGAGGCACATACGTGTGGCCACAAATGGGTAAAAAGTGGCCAAAAGTGGCTCGCGCGCCCTTTTCTGACATTTAATTGTATATAAAAAAACGAATGTCAGAATATTAATAGCGAAGATATGTATGACTACAGTAAATATATTCTCAATCACCTAGAACATAAAGAGTGTCATAGTTCCATATTGACACAAAATTACGGATGTCTGAATAGACAATCAGTTTTAAAGTGGCCAGAACTGGGGCATCTGCGAGGAATATCGGTCCGAAGACTCCGACTTAGCAGTAAATTGTGTATGACAAGTTGCGCATTAATCCGAATTGCGATATCCGATTATTTCAAATCTATTGCGACGGGATTGTAGTTCTAGTCCCATAAAAATGATATGCACGAGATATAGATCTACCTTCTTCGGTTAGATCTACATGTAGGGTAGGGAGTTCACATTAGCCTCAATATTTACAACGACAAATATGTCAATGGACCATGCCGGTACAAATATGTCAATGGACCATGCCGCTAGAATGGAGGTGTGTAAGTCTAAACACGTCGGTCGGGTGTTTATACGTGCACATCATTATAATCGGGTAAATGTCAATGTTAGTAAATTGTACGAATGATGCAGTTGTATCCGACACGGTCGTAGAAAGGCAAGAATGTGTTTTGGGGCGGGAATGACTTTTTGCTGCAAATACTTTAGTATTTTATATCTCATCCCATCAACTTAAAAACTCAAATACAATTTTAATGTTAACTGCATGTGAATTAGGTTGCAAAACTTTGGAGTAAGTGGTGGGTAATTAGAGAAGCATCAGCCTCTAATGTAAATTAGATACAAGTGCTATTTATGATATCTGTTGGTATTGATAATCCTACATAAATAAATAGAATTTTAATGGACAAATTCATTTACATATTTATAGAATTATAAAAATGTACAACGGGAATTGTGAATGACGACTGTGAGGCAAAAAGTACATGATTTCACAATATATTATTTCTATACGTTCCAAGATCCCAGTAAATTATCTGCAAAAGAAAAGGTGAAGTAAAACTATAAAAATATACCGTGACAATTTAACTGTATAAAACGAAAGAGACAGGATCTCTCCCCGAAAAACCTAATTACATACTTGTGTATGAAACAAAATGAAATGTAAACTTCATGTACTCCCGAGCTGAAACATACGAATATGAAATGAAACGCTCGCTTGTCAGTTCTTCTCTAATTCAAACTCACTTTCCACGATCAAGCAAGATAATCCTTGGCACACTTAACAAAGAACTTTCAGTGGAATAATGAACCTACATACTCGTACATTTAGCGAGCAAGGACGCCCTTTACACCCTGACATTTTCAAATGGCAGTATAAAGCAGACGTGATAAGATTTGGAACTAGCGCGTATTCGAAGGGTATGGACCCAGTACTAGCTGAAGCGTGCTTTTTTAGGGTTCCGTAGTCAACGAGGAACCCTATAGTTTCGACATGTCCGTCCGTCTGTCCGTCTTTGGCTAACCTAACCTAACCCTTACTACTAGAAAACTGTCATTCGGCATGGGTATATAAATCAATCACGCCGACAAAACAGTAGAACAAAATCTTGAATAACTAGGGTACCTCCCCTACACCCAAAGTGGGAACGTATTTTTTTTTCTCGTCAAAACCATTTTTCAACTCAGTGATTCGTTTGAGAGAATTGCGAGATATTGGACTTCAAAGCTCTAATTTTTGTTAGTTACATGTCCGCCTGCTGCCCCAATATGAGTAAGAAATTAACGCTCTAAAAACGCTCTCGCGAGTTAGAATGCCGATCAAACGAAGCTGAAGACATAGCACACAGCAAAGGAATGTAGTTCTTTATGCACCGATTCTAGGTAACTTCAATGCAATGTTAGCTTTCTTAGCAGCTCTATAGCTTGCATTTTCGTCTCGGAACCTTACCTACGAACCCGGTGACTGGGTTCGAATCCTGAAGTGCATTTAGTTGTGTTGAACACTAATATTTATTCCCGTGTCCTGGATTTTTTGAATGTATTTTATTATTTAATTATATCCTGTATATCTTCTTCTGTATACCTAATATATTTCGTCATCTAGTACACAAGTAGGAACAATCTTTTGCTTATTTAAGTAATTTGGCACTACGTCTAGGTATTTGTGTATATAAGATTGTACCACATTATTTACATATATTTATAACAATAACACGGGGATATTTCAATTTCTTAGCCCTACTGAGCGAAATACCGTACCGTACTACATTCAAAATAAAAAAAAAAAAACATTTCGCGATTTTCGTGTAAAAGCGAACGCCTCCATAAGAAACAAAACACTTTCGCTCTATCAACTGTTGTTATTGATAGAGGACACGGTGAAGATGCGATTGCGATAGCGATTTATTGACAATATTTATATGTTATACCCTTGGAATGCTTTAAGACACAAAACGTCTTTATCAATCCACTAAAGTTAATTATGTGACTCAATTTCTTTTATTTCCACAGAATCCAGGTGTGCGTAACCTTGTGTACACGATTTTATTATTAATAAGGATCCGTACAGGGCTATCATTTTTCTCCATAACAGCGAATTGACGGGGCAATAATATTTTTAGTATGATAAGGACGGGCTAGCACCTGCGCACGTGCAATTGATATCATTATTTTTTTAGGAAACGTTGTGAGAAGTTTATACAGCGGTACATAAAATGCACTTTGAAAAATAAACGCTTAATGTATGGCAAGTACTTGGACGCAGTACTTACAGGAGTGAAAACTTATCCCTTAGTCTGATTATGCAACTTTTTCAGATTCATCATTACCATTTACGTCTCTTTCAGACGATTATAAACATTTCTATGGAGACATCGTTTTTAGTGACGGACCAATACGAGACCGGCATGATCTTCCACATTTATGTCATAGGATGTTTATGCCAGAGGCTATAGTTTCAGTGAATACACCTTCAGGCAAGAACACCCCATAACTAATATGTCAATCAATTCAATTTTAGTTGAATGTCGATATCGTACGTACCGGGAACTGAATCTGAAAATAAAGGCACGTAAATAAAGGCAAAGATATAAACCAAGTCTGCATTGAAAGTCCTATATAGACAAAATATAGTGACTAATTTAAGGTGGAGCTAGCCTAGCTTTGAGTCACGCTCTACTCGAGTATTGAAACTATACTGAAATGTACTATATCAGTGTAGCCGTTGCCGTAAATTTTAATAGAGTACCTAATTTAATCGTTAGAGACTCTTTAAATCTCTGTACCAGTGTACCTAATTATTTTTCTTTTATTAGTGACATTAGAGACTCTTTACATCTCTGTCTGTATTAGTTATATTTAATTGTAATAATTTGTATTAATCTGACATTTGAGACTATATTATCTCCCGGTGCGTGTCTGCCCAGAAGGCGTAGCACGGTTGCCATTTTATCACTTATCGCTGTCGATAAGACATCCGTCACGTTGCTCATTAAAAATGAAATGTTATATTCATGCTTACTGTTGACTTCTGAAAGAGCTCATATGGTCTTCTTAAAGAATAAACTTTTGATATTGATACTATTCCTTTTCTTATATATTTTTAAGGCGTTAACTTTTATCTGGTTCTAGATTTTAAATCGGACCCAAATCCTTGGGTAAATTCTTGCAAGATCCGTTCCATTTCCATCTCCTCTTCACTGGATATTTCAAGCCTTACAACCTACTGAATAAAGTATGCAAACTGATGTTAGAGTGAAAATTGGATAACAGAAGATACATTAGGGTCCAGTTGTAAGTCGTGCCCTTGCTGTGAGAGGGTCAAAAAAGGCATTTGTAAAGCGTGAATTAAGATACAGGGTTCTTATTCATCACATAAAAGACATTACTTTATCTTACTATACCATTCCTTTCAGGTTTAAATGTGCATTTTTGGGGACTTCACATGTTAACGACCTAAATGAAATAAATGAATTAAGCGTTTACAATTTAATATAACTGGGTGTCGATTTGTACGAGGATGTAATTCAATTTGTACAACATGACCCAACTTTACCCATTTCCATTGGTGTTGACTATAAAAAAAAAAATTTAGAGACAGGACAAAGGTTAGCGCATTTAGCCTTAAATAATAAAGCCTTTCCCATGTTCTAAGAAATCATCTTCTACAGAACCCTGCTGTACAATGCTGGTCAACTAATATTATAAATGCGAGTTTGGATGTTTGTTCCTCAATCACGCTTAAACGGCACAACCGATTTGGATGATGCACGAAGATTTATTTATTTATTTATTTAAAGTCAAAGTCACGGGCGGAAGCTAGTAATAATTAAGATTAAAAATAGTTTAGCAATTAACCTTAAACGATAAAGATTTTACTAAACGTAACATGTCATGTATCTTAATACTCAACTGCAAGTTAACATAAAAACATACCTTTTTTGCCACGGTCGAGGGTTTCAGAGGGGAATTGAATGACCGATATACGTGTCATGCGCGTTTATTATTCGGTAAAGTTCGGCTGACAATCGTTCACACAGTTTTATAAGAACCCACATAATTATATACTACAATATTAGATAATGTGTCTTTCTTTTCCTATAACTTGAGCGGTTTAAGTTTCGCGTTCAAAAAGCGGCTATTTTCCTAACGACCTGTGCCGCTGAGAGGAAAGTTGTGTTTCGCCGCCGCGTTGCCACACTTCCGTTGTGTCCAAGGAAATGGACACCGGTAATTTTTTCACAGGAAAAATGCGTCCGGGATATACAAGTACAGTAATTACTAGTCAGCATAGTACCTGTACGTGTGGTCTTGGCCTATTAGTAAGTAACTGGCGCCTAATTGACAAACTTTCTCCACGACGTCTGTCAATTTTGTTTAGCATTAAATGTATAATTTAGCAATGTAGGTACTATGTTTCACTACTATATAAAAAAAGCAATTTAGGAAATAAGTTTTAATAGCAATTTTTCCGTGCAACTATATCCGTTGCACAGAAAAATTGCTCAACCACCGTTTAAATAATAACATAGAGACAAAATCAGACACTAAGAAAACAACAACTTAATTAGCTCCTGAAAGATCGGAAAAAAAGATTAATAAACATAAATAACAAATCGACATTTTGGTTAATTTATATTTGCTCAATAATATTGAGATATATCATAAAAAAACATTGATACTTCAAGTACCTATTCTTGGGTCTCAAGTTTGTAGGATTCTTGAATAAAGTATCTTAAAACAACTTTTTAAAATTACTTATATAAACATAAAACACGCTATTTATAAATCAAGGTTTTATAAAACCGTATTTATACTGGAGCAAATTGCGTAATCCCCTGGCGTCATCCAATGTTAGTTACCTCGGAACATTTATTAACTGGTGTCTCATAAGCTTTCTTGTTGATGCATACATTTAAAACTCGTAAAACAAACACTGTCATAAAACAAATTGTTCACGACGCAACGAAACTAACACGCCTTTTGCTACAACTCTCCTAAACAATACATTTACTCCCATACTAGCCCTTCATGCCTTCACCATAGGGGCGAAAATTGTGTGCTCAATAAACAGTCTAGACGTATCTAAAAGGCGACACTAATTAATTTGAAAACGATCATAAACGCCAAAGAGAGAAATAAAAGGGTAACGCCTCAAAATAAGCTTCAGAAACATAATGGTTCGTTCACGGCTAATAGAAACGAAATGAGGCGCTGCAGCAGTCGACAACCTTTACGAGTGAGGGGAGACACTAACTTTTACGTAATGATGAACATTTGAATGTTTCTATTGGGTTCGGTTTTGGGTTACGTTTCAAATAAGGGATTATATTACCTACGAGGTTTTCTACGTCAATATAAAATCCATACTATAATATTTATTGTAAATGCGAATGTAAATCTGTCTGTCTGACACATTTTAACGCGCGTTCTGATACATTTAAAGCGCTGAACCGATAGAAAAAGAATTTGGTATGGATATAGTTTCAACCCCGAGAAAGGCATAGGATAGTTTTTATATTAGAAATCATCCGCTAACGGAGAAAAATGGGGGGCTAAATTTTATACGTCGCTACGATGGAAAACAGTTCCGCGCGGAAGAAGTCACGGGCAAATGCTAGTGTAAATACATAAATCGTTATTCGTTTTTATTGCAAACTTCCTTGGTATACCCAATTGCGATCAAATGGAAATAAAAAATGACAATAATCTGGAATTCAGTACAGTTTGTCGATCATCAAATGGGTGGGATGGCCATCCCTAGAACTAAATATAAAAATATGGAAAATTCCAGTAGCAACGACTACAAAAAAATGCCAGTATATTCGAAGACTCAATTAAAGACAATTTATAGAAGCTGTACTACGTAATCGTCTGTACGAATATCTTGCTCATTTGAGTAATAAATAATTATCGATTCGCTGGCAACACTAATCTCTTGTGCTTTAAGAATAAGTTCTACTTCGCAAGCCATATCTGCAACCTATTCTGTAACTTGTTTTAAGCTCACCTCAACGCTCACCCATATTGACACCGCGATGCGTAGTAACCAAGCGTAGGTAGAAGTCTAGTTTCGTGACGGGGTGATCGGCGGGGTGAGGTGCTTTAGCGCGTAGCGAATAACAGCCCAGGGCTCACGCCCTCAACTAGCTAGGGTCGCCATCGCCGGCATGGATAGCTATACACCGTGGACGTTAATAACCCGAAAGATTTCAACCACGCATTCCTTAGGTCATTAGGAGCAAAAAATGTTATGTGAACCCCAGTCACTGCCGGCTTAGTTTTGAAGATATTATAAATTTTCATGTAAACTTTTTATTTTGATTACTGACGTGCATTTAGCTCTTTTGATTGCGACGTTGCTACCGATGTTAGCCAGTTTTGCGTCGCTATTGACAGATATCAAAGTGCCAGCTCCCACTCACTAAATTTAACCTTTTTTGAAAAAATAATTTTTACCGTAAAAGGGATAATTTCCATAGAAAAGCGATAGCTATCCAAGTTTTATTTAGAAAAACCGACAAAACAACTGAAGTTTTGTTGGGGTTCATATAACATTTCTTACTCCTTATGACCTCAGGAATGCGTGGTTAAAATCTTTCGGGTTATTAACGTCCACGGTGTAGAATCTCTAGAGCGAACCAACAGTTGTCGTCGCACGCGCCGCTTGGCCCGACGCGACGGCAAGATCACACAGTTGCGCCGACAAGCTGCGCAGAGAAAGTGCAACCGTAGAAGCTCGCGCCGAGACATACTGACGCGTATCATGATTTTGTAAAAGTACATATTGTATTTAATTCTTTAGAGAAAGCTACGGTAGACCAGTGATTCAGGCATGCGGCGGTCGTGGGTTCGAATCCCGGCTACGTACTAATGAGTTTTTCGGAACTCATGTAAGGAATATTTACCGTTAGCTTTTCGGTGAAGGAAAACATCGTGAGGAAACCGGTCTAATCACAATAAGGTCTACTTTTCTCTCTGGGTGGGAAGGTCAGATGGCGGTCGTTTTCGTTAAACTAGTGCCTATGCCAAATCTTGAGACTAGGTGTCAATGCGGACCTCGGGCTCTTTTAGATCACAACCGGGAATAACGCTAGGAGGATGATTTATTTTTATTGCAGAGAGACTACCAAATGCCGAATGGTATCAAATTATTCCGAAAACTACCAGCTTCGCTGACCGTGTTTTTGACTATCGTCCTCTTCTTTTCGTTTTTCCCGGTGGTGCTCTAAACGAACCCAATGTCCGCTTTGGTACATTTACCCTTGGACCTACCTTTTCCTATCCCATTCAATCATATAAGACCATACTGGGGTTAAGCGGAAAGCGCTTTCATTGTGATGATACTTTCGAACAAATGACTCTTCGAATTTTTGAAATGCTAAGGTCATCAATACATTTAAATGAGTTATTATGATTAGTGTTACATCGCAATGCAATACGTGCTTATGCTTATCTACGGTGTTTTACAAAATAACGTCAATCATTTTCTAAACTACACTTGTTTTCGGTTTTGGAACTTGCAGAATATATATAATATAGTTTACCGTCACAACTTTTACTGCACGCTGCGCGTACGGGAAAACTCGCATTGTGGCCAGTTGAAGACGTAAAATTTTGTACTTTACACGGGCGGTAATTCGTAAAGCCCTAGAGCGCATATTTATAGCCCTCACCTTCGGTTCGGGCCACAAACACCTGCGATCTGGGACCTTTCACGAATTCACCGTCCTAGTAACGTAATGTACTATTAAGTTTGGGGGCATTACACGGGAGGGGAGCTCAAACTCCAAGAAATTATCCAAGCTTTTGTTCAATTCTTGAAGTAGTCACGTAAGTATGAAAATGATTGAGCTTAGAACGGAATACAAAAAAAACCTCTCCAAACAGCGACAAAAGTTCGCTATCATCTAGTCGTAAAAAACTACAAGTACACTTAGGTTGTACCTACCACATGAAGCGAGTTAGGCGGCCGTTCACCCCACCTAAAGCCGGAGTTATAATATAGATAGTAATACTTAATGTATATACTTAATATAATGTAGATATGTACCGCAGCGATAACAATTGGGTGAGGTGATTACTCCCGCACGCCTTACTTTGGAGTAGTAAAGACACTGGCACTAATGGATATGGTACCTAAATTTTATCTGTTTTTGATTTTAGACTAGGTCCCGTGGGATAAAATAAGCTTATGTCCAACCAAAATGACCATTCTAATAAAGGCTTGGCCAGACACATGGCGCGACGCAGCGCGACGTCCGCGCCCGATGACTGTTCAAACAGGGCGCGCGTGGATCGCGCCGGCCTCGCGCTGTCAACACGCCCTCATCGCGCGCGCGAACGCGGCGCGATGCGGGCGTGACTCGCGCCCGGATACAGCATACGCGCGCGGAGGGTCGCTCATTCCTTGATGTGACCCAGCGCGGCGCAGCGTGCCGCCGCGTCCGCGCCGCGCTGCGCTGCCCTCGCGCCGAGTGGACGCAAGGGGCAGCGCGGCGCGGGGCGCGACAGAAGCGGGGCGCGATGCCGGCGGGACGCAGTCTGTTTGACGTCGGTAACCTGTTAGCATGTATTTAATGCCGCCGCGGTCGCGCCGCGCGACTGCGGCGCTGCGTCGCGCCCTGTGTTTGGCCAAGCCTTAAGTGGTTCCGGAGATTACCGTAGAGCTAAATATGACGAATACCGAATATTTCGGCGCATTTCTACTCTACCTACTAGTAAAGTACGTACTCGTACCTAGTGATAAATCAATTTTGAAATCGGAGGAATAGATTAAGTATTAGTCTTCTTTGATTACCCATTATAAACTAACTTTGACCTACAAATCGTGAGTATTAACGTGTCGTGTGACCCAGCTTAAAAGGGCTTAGGTGAGGCATTTGTCAGTGCCCTAATAAAGTTATCGTAAATTGGATTAAAGCGCAGAGTATCGAAAAACTGAATCTTCGGCCCGGGGTTTCAGTAATTGGTTTTTCTTAGCAGCATAAGAGTGAAATTCCACAAGTAACTTCGAAGCTGTGATATCATATATTTGACACTAGACTGTAGATCTATAGCACGCGACGTCTAATTAGGTAGGTATACGAAACTTTTGATGATTTACAGCTAAAAATAGATTCATGACCATCTTAAATGTATTACATCATTTACAAGAAACCCATTGACACATTCTTATTCATTCGGAATAACCAGGAATAATTCGACGAACAATGTTAACTCCCACTTGTGGATTTTGATTCGTCAATTCAAAATGTGTATTATTTCTAAATATAATCAAGAAATTTGGCTAATAGGCTTTACGGATAAAGGAATAATTCTGAAAACTGTACTAGAATAAATCAGGTTCCGACGATCACGAGTCCGACTCTCAATTGGCCGGTTTTCAGTATTCCGTAGGCCTTAATTACATGAAGACAATATAATTTGTTAAAAAAAGTCCGGTGTTACGGTTTCGTGACAGACCAAATAATACGTAACTCACTACATTTTCTAACAGTACCGGGATAGTGTCAAAAGGGCCTTTGCAAAATCGGGCCTTATAGTACTGTTACAACACTTGTAATAACTTACAATACAAAATTAGACATGTAGTGTCAAAGTGCCGCCTCCAAGTCACATCGCACTTGCGTGGTGCCATCTGGCCCGTGGCATTGAAACAGCGTGACGGATGCGAGAATCGCACCCAGCCAGCTCGCATTGTGAATATTTGTAAGTCATATTTAAGACATTCAGTTACCGATCCCAACTTTTGGTAGAAATGTGTGTTATTCCCGGTTGTGCCCTAAAGGAACCCGGGGTTCGCTTTGGCCCCTAATCCCAAGATTTGGCATAGGCACTAGTTTTACGAAAGCGACTGCCATCTGACCTTCCAACCCAGAGGGATGTGTATTTTACAATAATAAACTGGTTGATTTCGTAACCCTTTACCTACTAGTATTTTTTTTAAATTGCAATATGACAATTGAATTGCCTAAACGTACGTTCGAAAAGTAATATAATCACATAGTAAACCACTACAAATAAAACCACACGATGCGTTGTTCTGACTAGAAGAAGAACGCCCCCGAAGACCCTAATCTGAAGAGCGTCTTCGAAACAAAAAAAGCGCAGGCAATGCGCTTGTGTTTCATCTAGAGCCGCAAACGTCCATGAGCTATGGTGTATGCTTACCATCAGACAGGCCGTATTCCTGTTTGCCACCTTCACAGTAAAGCAAATGGAACAGACGTGAACATACCTGCAACAAAACAATAGAAGTCATTATTGATGGCACGTAAGAGTGAAGCTGAAATTTTGTAAAGAACCTTATCAAACTAAAAGTATCTAAGCATATATTTACGTACTTTAGCAGTGCTAGTTTGACACGGATCTCCATTTGCTCTCATCATAAAAGGCCGAAACGCACTGACAGCGGTGGCGGAGCGGCGCGGCGCGGTGCGGAGGCGGTACCGGTTGTAATGTTCGAGCTTCTATTGAAGGATCCGCACAGAGCGGCGCGGTATTCAGTGCGAACCATTTCATTTCATATTAGTTCGAACATTACAACCGGTACCGCTTCCGCGCCGCGCCGCTCCGCTACCGCTGTCTGTGCGAAAGTTGAACCAATAAAATGCGCACGCCTCAATCCTTAAATGTAATGGTATACAATACAATACAATACAATACAATACAAATACTCATTATTGCACACCTCAAAACATGAATCAAATAAACATAATAACTTATTAAAAAAATAGATGTTGACAACAGGCGGTCTTATCGCTAAAGAGCGATCTCTTCCAGACAACCTTCAGGTAGCGGAGAAATAGCAACAAAAAATTACATAATAGGTAGGTGGCAAAATTGGAAGTAAACGAACTTCCAACATACACAATTACATCAATAATAAACATACACACATAAAGCATAGGTACAATAAACATACATAAATTCCTACATAAATACATATAGTGTTAACCATAAAGACTGATTTAAAAATAATAATAATAAGAGAAATAGTATCTGAGGAATCATGGCAGAGACAGATAGTGCTCCTTAAGGTGAGCTTTGAAAGAAGCGACTGATTTAGCTCGCCTCAAAACCACGGGCAGAGAATTCCAGAGTCGAATGGCTTTGAATGTAAACGAGCAATTATAGAATTTTGAAGAGGATGACGGAACAGTGAGAAGAAAATTTTGGGATGACCTGGCCGACTTGACGAAACTAAATCGTTCTTTGAGGTAGCGGGGCGTAGCGGGATGAAACAGAACATTATATAGAAGGGTCAGGACATGAGCGTTACGACGATAACGAATAGGTAGCCACTTAAGCAGGTAGTAGGTTGGTAGGTATACTGTTTAACTTATATGCTCAATCTATGTGGTTTTAAACTTATAGTTTAAAAAATTGGCGGCCCATCAAACTGCCGCTTGATTTGATTGGATTGACGTCAGTCGGACAAAAACGAAGAGTTATTGTATCGTTATTATTCATTCAAAGCCGTTGTACAACTGCGAAACGATTTGAATGGCATATAAGTAACTAGAAATACTTGTATGTAATGTTTAACGACTTTGACGACGCAGCAATGACTCTGGCGAAGAAGTGAGGGTGACTATCATCCACCTCGCTCAAGCATGCGAGTTATCAAATATATGAAAACACATTTTCGCCAATCTTTGGCGGATGATGAAGTCGTCCAATGTTCAAAATAAGACGTATTGCGTGCATATGAAGGGATCAAGGGAGCAAAAATCCGATACGATAGAATTAATGACAGCAGTGAAAAGAAAATATACGCGGTTGGCCCTCACACCAATACTTATAATATAACTCTTTAACTCTAAAGTAGTTTCCTCATGTTAAAATTGAGGGTCGAAAATGCCCTGAACTGCTTCGAGAAAAGGATGGTACGGCCGTGCCGCTATTTTGCTCGACTTGGCGGGGACACTATCGTGCCCCCAGATAACGTAGTGTTGCTATATGGATAGTAAAACATCTAATTATTGTAATCAAGTGTAAATTACAAAAAAGACACAGAACTTGAAACTTTAGAAAAAATATGTATGTTCATGTCCAAGAGTAAATCTAATGCTAACGCTTTAATAAAAACAAAATTGTACGACGACTATGCACCTAAACCAATTCCCTTGAATATCCATACAACGATTAGTAAAAATATCTGTCGTAACTGTACGAACCGTTTCGACTGCCGCCAGCGAGGTCTGTCTTTGTTTCTATTATTTGTGTATTTATGTTCTTAATTGTACAGTCAGCGTCAGAGATAAGTATACCCCCTGAGAATAGTGCTCGGACTGACACAAAACGGTATAATAATTTCGTCTAATGACGTAAGTAGCATGTCGGTTGAGTGGCGGCATAACTATGCTACTGAAATCTACTAGAGACACATGTGTCGCAGGTTCGAATCCACGGAGTAGGGTAACCTTTTTTTTGTTTTTTTTTTATTTTCCATAAGTTCATTTTTTGGTATATGTTATGATGTTTATATTCATGAATAATTTTGAAAATTATGTTTATTCAAAAAAACAAAGTTATAGGTTTATAAATATTTTTATTTGGCTATTATTTTAACTTAGCATAAAAACTGAACGCATAAAGTTATGCTGTTATTTACAGTGTTTTGAACGGATTTGAGTGCGGCCTAGCTGTTTCTAATCAACCATTTATTTATATTAAAACATTATTTTGTAAAACTTACAGAAATAGATATAACATGGTTACATCTTTTTCATTATTCACATTTCGAACAAAAACTGTAATTTATGCTGATTCAAATTACGGTAGGAGAGTAGGTATTTCTAGAAATATGAAAGTGCAGACAGTAGTTTGCAGCAAAATTTCATACTACAGCGGTCGATGCCGACCAAGGTCGCTGGGTCGGAGGGACGTGTTGGCAATGGTCTTGGCAGACACTTAAGAATAAGTATTTATCCTAATCTACGAAGGTATAAATAGGTAAGTTCAAATAGGATGACTATTAATATATTATAAATAAAGCAATGTTTATGTGGGTTTAATAAGCATTGCAATAGGTAAATACAATACTGCACAGTCTATGAACATTATATTTCTAGAAATACGACTTATTATACATATATATAATTAGGTATAATTTTTATGTTAAATCGTGAACTTTTTACGTGTGAAAGAGAACCAACATGTTAGACTACGAAGCAGTCTGACAATTTATATCTCTCGTAAACAAGTATCACATATTTTAACAGACGCAAATGGCCTGACTGAAATCACAGTATAATGGGGCTAGGACAATTACCTACAGTGACAAATCAATATCGAAGAGGGTGACCGTGATTGTCTATTATTTGTTGGAGCCGGCTTTTCATGTGCATGACCATGTTCGAACATGCACTACTGCTTCGCATCAACTCCCACTATGGACGACAACATCAACACGCGACGGCAGAGCTACGCATCGCGTCATACGGAGATTATACGTAAGAGAAATATGTGATTATTTATAAAGACTTAGATTGTTTAGAGTAAATAAAGAACCCAGTAGTTAGAATCCCCATAGTAATTATTTACATAAAACACCCTCTCATAGCATTCATTTGATATTGTAAACATTAAAGTAAAATCCCAGTACAAATTGTATTAGAAAGAGAGAGGAGATGTTGCCTATGCGCGAGCGCAGCGCAGACTGGCCGCCATGGAGGGGAGGGGTGTATCGCGCCAACATGACCGTAACGAGAGCCGCGGCCACCGAGCCTGAATTAGAACTTAGTACGGCGCATTTTCACTTTGCAATTAATATGTTTACGTTTATACCTTTACAACGGCTCATCGTATCAGAATGATTTATATATTGTTAGAAAGCTAATTAAAAGTTCTATTAAATGTTTAAACTTACAAATAAGTAAACTCAGTAGGTTCAGCGCAAATGATGAATAAGTGTTAAGAAAGGGACCGAATTACGGTTTGCCCGATTTCCATGTACGATTATTCAGATAAGAAAATATTTACGAACCCTACTGTACTTATAAGATCTCAAGCCATATTAGAACTTTGTAAATCAGCTTAGACTTCCGCCCATTAATATGTATAACATCCCAATAACATCTTGCAATGTAAATTAGTCAAGTCAAAGTGGGCGTAACTTTTATTGTCTCACTCAGCACGTCTTGCTCGCCCACTAGCAGGTATAAATAGCAGGTACGGCCCGGAGCAAATCAGTGTGTGTCAAACGGAGCCTCCTGGAAGTCACAACAAGAAGAAGAAGAAAAACTACAAAGTAATAGGAAGTTAGGGACTTGAAATCAAGTCACTTAGGGCAGTGATAGGGCAGTTAGGGAAAAGTAAATAAAAAGTCTATTTCTCGTTATTCCTTCTTTTATTTTGGTAACATCGATTACCCAAAGTGTCTGAGGACACGGGCGAAGCCCAAACACACCATTCGGGCGCCGAGTGGTAGTACGCGCTGTCCGTACACATAGGGGCGGAGCTCGTCCGTCGCCGACTTGTGTCACGGAGCGTGGTCGACGCACTGTCCGAGCACATAGGGGCGGAGCTCGTCCGTCGCCGACTTGTGTCTCGGCACTAGGTCATTCTTAGGTGACTGTGAGGGGCGAGCATTGCCGCGGCCGGTAGCGCGCGCGCTCACTCGCCCAGCCGACGCCGCCGAGAGCGGACGTCGCTCACACCCACGTTCTTTTGACTTCTTGGTCTAATTGCTGCTTTGACTTGACTTCACTAGAGTCCCAATTTAAAACCATTTGACCCCACAAGTTTTCAATTGGGTTCAGGTCAGGGCTTTTAGACGGCCAATTAAAAACAGTAATGTCATCCTGTGATGACAGCCAGTCCTGGACGAGTCGTGATCGGTGGACCACACTGTTGTCTTGGACCAGGTGAATTTGGCCTTCGGGGTATGCGACTCGCACCGTCGGCAGCATGACATCCCTTAGCACCTCCAAGTAACGCTGGCTATTCATGCGGCCACCGACTTCCACTAGTTCTCCGGGGCCCATGGATGACATCCAGCCCCAATACGCTGTAAATTACAATAAATATACAATTCCAGTATTTTTTAATTCTATGTGTATGAAAACACTAAGTATAATTGGTATTTACATATTTTTTAAACAGCTTAACATAGATAAAATTTGCTTACCCAATGTTATTCTTCCACTATTTCTCAAATCTAACATATTTTTGGGGTTATAACGATCTCCACTTCTTCTCCATAATAACTTTCTGCCATCTTTATCAGATTTAAAACATTTTTCATCTGTAAATATCACTATCTCGTTTTCCCAATCAAAATTGAGGTAACGTTCAGCAAAATTTGTTCTAGCGGTTCGATGGGCATCGGTGAGAGGTATTTTCCTTGCAGGTTTGTAGTTATGGATATTCGCTGCATGCAAATGTCGCCGAACCGTGCTGAGCGAAATCCCAAATGTTTGAGCACTTGACCGAGTGGTAGTGAACGGGGCCTCCGTGTGAATATTTACAATATTACGGTGTCTCTCTGATTCATCGGTGTTGTGAGCGACGTCCGCTCTCGGCGGCGTCGGCTGGGCGAGTGAGCGCGCGCGCTACCGGCCGCGGCAATGCTCGCCCCTCACAGTCACCTAAGAATGACCTAGTGCCGAGACACAAGTCGGCGACGGACGAGCTCCGCCCCTATGTGCTCGGACAGTGCGTCGACCACGCTCCGTGACACAAGTCGGCGACGGACGAGCTCCGCCCCTATGTGTACGGACAGCGCGTACTACCACTCGGCGCCCGAATGGTGTGTTTGGGCTTCGCCCGTGTCCTCAGACACTTTGGGTAATCGATGTTACCAAAATAAAAGAAGGAATAACGAGAAATAGACTTTTTATTTACTTTTCCCTAACTGCCCTATCACTGCCCTAAGTGACTTGATTTCAAGTCCCTAACTTCCTATTACTTTGTAGTTTTTCTTCTTCTTGTTGTGACTTCCAGGAGGCTCCGTTTGACACTGATTTGCTCCAGGCCGTACCTGCTATTTATACCTGCTAGTGGGTGAGCAAGACGTGCTGAGTGAGACAATAAAGGTTACGCCCACTTTGACTTGACTAATTTACATTGCAAGATGTTATTGGGATGTTATACATTTAAATGGGTGGAAGACTAAGCTGATTTACAAAGTTCTAATATGGCTTGAGATCTTATAAGTACAGTAGGGTTCGTAAATATTTTCTTATCTGAATAATCGTACATGGAAATCGGACAAACCGTAATTCGGTCCCTTTCTTAACACTTATTCATCATTTGCGCTGAACCTACTGAGTTTACTTATTTGTAAGTTTAAACATTTAATAGAACTTTTAATAAGCTTTCTAACAATATATAAATCATTCTGATACGATGAGCCGTTGTAAAGGTATAAACGTAAACATATTAATTACAAAGTGAAAATGCGCCGTACTAAATTCTAATTCAGGCTCGGTGGCCGCGGCTCTCGTTAATAGAAATAGAAATAGAAATAGTTTATTCGTGACACATATACATAACTAAACAAACAAAAAAAAATCAAATAAAACATCAATATTATTAGTGTCACGAAACGGCCGCAACTCAGCATTGTTGCTAGCGTAGCCAGCGCTGGTCTTCCGTTGCGACCATTCGGTGAAAAGTGCACGGCGATAACGACCCGGTTACACGCACGGATCACAATCACAATTACATAAATCCTTACATAACGTACAACTTTTTTAAAAAAAAAAATAAACAAAGAGAAAGAATAAAAAAAGAGAGAAATAAACAAAAGTAATCAAAAATTTAACACAAATTAGTGCGTACAGGTCCTTATTTCACTACCTTACGACCTGTGCTGTGACGATTGAGCAGAAACAAAACGCCATGACCGTATTGTCTGTGCTGTGGCCATGTTGTTTATGTTTTGTCACAGAGATTAATTGGGTCAAGGACTTTTAAATATTAACATAAGTTTAACGCACATTTTAGCTTTCTTTGCTATTTAACTAACTAATACTATAAAAATTACACATTTAAAATTAATCTTAACATTGCACAACGAGCAAATAACAGAAATATGTAAGAAACAAACAAAATGAGAAAAATGACGTAAGAAACAGACAAATTGCGAAAAATTTCGTCCTTACTACAAAAAAAGCAGACAAGAAAACTCCACAAGGACCACAAGTGCCACGACCACGACGTTTATGGGACACAAAATGCAGGTATGCCACTTTGCATCGCATTTCAAAAGCAGCTAGTGTCGTGCCTCAGGTTTTCCTGTGCTGTCTGATGTCCAAACAAAAACTGTTTCAGTTTGACCTTAAAACTATAAATGCTTTTTAGGTTCCTAATCGGCGGTGGCAGGGAGTTCCAACACTTGGTAGCTACAAATCTGAAGCTTCCACGAAAAGCAGCAGATGCGTGTCGGTGTGTCAGCAGCGGTAACCCACATTGCCGAGCACCACGTGGCTTGCGGACTGACAGTTTCTCAAAGAGATATGCCGGAGCCTGATGGCGCATTATTCCAAAAAGAAGACATGCCAGATGGAGCTTGCGTCTATGTAGCATCTTGAGAATATTACACTTGTTTAGAAATGGGGTGACATGGGCCCTCAACGGAACATCAAAGCAAAAGCGAGCACAGGCATTTTGAACCCGTTGGATGAGCCGTTTTGTTTTTGTGAGTAGACGTGGACCATATACTATGTCCATATAGTTCAATTTTGACAGGACAAGGGACTCCACGAGCTGAATTCTCAGTTTTTCACTTAAGAAGGACCTAATCCTGTACAAAACTTTTAATTTGTAAAAACAGCTACTGACAGAATTTAAAATGTGTTTCTCATACCGTAGTTTTTCATCCATCAAGAGTCCTAAGTTACGCGCTTCACAGACACGCTCAATAAGTTCATCCATCAGCTTGACACCCAATTTAGGGCTAAGTCTGGACAACTGTTGTTGGCTTCCAAATACAAGGTACTTAGTTTTAGTAGGGTTTAGTAGCAAGCTGTTGTTTGAAGCCCAGGTTGCTATTCTAGCGAGGTCCATATTGAGTTTTTCAATGGTACTATCAATTTCAGTTGGTCGACATGAGATGTACACTTGTATGTCATCAGCATATATATGATATCTACAATGTGTGATGTGGTTCTTTATATCGGCAGAGTATAAAATAAACAAGATTGGACCGAGAATGGAGCCCTGAGGTACACCTCGGGTGAGCTCCTCCTTCTCTGAGACCAGAGAAGAACCGTCGCTAAGTGTCAACTTCACACACTGGAAACGTTTAGTGAGGTAACTTGCAAACCACTTTAATGTTTCTGTATCGATTCCGTAGTAATTTAACTTGGCCAGTAGTAACTTAACATCTATACAATCGAATGCCCTGGAAAAGTCAAGCAACACTAGCAATGTACACATTCCTTGGTCCTGAGCGCATAGGATTTGATCAGTGACATCCAATAAAGCAGTGACAGTACCTCTCCCCTTCCTGAAACCAGACTGGACATCTGGTAAAATCTCGTTTGCCTCAATATGTTGCGAAAGTTGTGAGTAAACTACTTTCTCTATTATCTTAGACATGCAGGGTAAAATGCTAATCGGTCTTAGGTCTTTCAATTGAGTTGGATTAGATATTTTAGGCAGAGGGCGAACAATAGCTAGCTTCCAGATGTCAGGGACAGTAGATGTGGTAATTGAAGCATTAATTAAACCAGTAATTATGTTTAAAGTGTGTGGTAAGGTTAACAATAACATATCCAAGTTTATGCCATCCCAGCCCTCAGCATTTGATTTAAGATCTTTAATTATTTTCATGATTTCATCAGGGCTTATTGGCTTCAGCTGGAAAACAGAATTGCAATATTTATTGGACTCAAAATAGGTTAGCTGAGACATAGAAATATCCAAAGTGCTAGGTAAATTTAAAAAATGTTTATTTATTGTATTAGGATTGTTGAAACAAACTGGTAGTTGAGCATCACTCTTCGGTAGCAATATGGTTTTAAGATTTTTCCATAGTGTTTGTGGATCCTTTATTTTACTATTGATGCTGTGTTTAAAAAAGGCTACTTTATCATTGTAAAGAGCCTTATTCACAACAGACTTCATATCCTTGTAATATTTTTTTTTACTGTCAGTTTTGGATCTATGATATTCTGCTGCGGCTCTGTCGCGCAGTTGCATCATGAGCTTTATGATGTCTGTGATCCAGGGAGGGTGTGGAGCCCTAACTACTGTCGTCTTTATAGGTGCATGGAGGTCAAATAACATGGTTATAAGCTGGTTGAAGTCTCTTACCATATCATTTGCATTTCCAACCAGCAGCAAATCCCATCTCACACTCTGCAAGTCCCGCTCGAAATATACCTGATTGATATTGGCAATAGGTCTTCGCCTCATAGTAAACGGCTTTGGTTTTTCACGCCTAATGTTAAACTCGCAACTCACAAGGCAGTGTCCGTAAAGGGACCCTAGGTGGTCAACACTAACGCTTTTGGCATGCAAGTCTGTACAAACAATATCAATCACCGTCTGGCTAGTGTCTGTGAAGTGCGTGGGCTCCGTGACCAACTGCTTAAGTTGGAAACACGATAAAAAACTACTGAGTTTTGCAAACTTGTTGTCATTTGACATCAAAGTGTTTATATTAAAGTCACCTAAGACTATCATGTGATCATAGTTACGTACGGAGCTAATCGTGTCTGAAATGGCATCAAAGAAAAGGTCCACGTCCATCCACGGTGGCCGATAAGCTGTCCCGATGACCAACCTTTGCCCGTTGAGGTTCAATGAGACCCACATTTGTTCGACTGAGCTGCGCTGTGGGTCCACTGGGTGGGACAAGGTGCGAGCGCCGACGCCACGTTTAACATAAAACCCTACGCCGCCGCCGCGGGCGCGGGCCCCCGGCGGGCGCGGGATGTGCCGCAGCTTGTAGTCGGGCAGCACCGGCGCTCGCCCCTCCTCCCCCGATCTCAGCCACGTCTCATTTATTGCCAAGATGTCAAATTCTTTCTGAGTACAGACTGCAATGAAGTTATCATGTTTGGTACCAAGAGAGCCTGCGTTCAACAAACCGATCCTAAGATTTTTATAAGCCATTAGAGAAGATAGTTACTTTATTACAAAGGCAAACAATCAAGTTAACTATTATTATTAAAATTATAAAGAATAGGACTGTCTGGGCACTCAATCGTGGCATTACGTGAACCCAACAATGCAAGATAACTGTACCAAACATAAGTAGATCCTTAAAATATTTATTCTTTGTACATACTCGTATATTGCTGTGCCCTATGACGTTTAGGATTGTGTAAGACATACAAATAAAGAAGACAGGTAACAGGCCGTGACTTTTTTTACTGAAATCGTTAAGCATCAAACCTAAATTTAACCAAAAACCTTTTTTATATCGTCCACAGAGCGAATACGATGAGCTGCCTCACCACTTTGACGGCGCACATACACACGGCCGTCCTTAGACCATGAGTAACGCCAATCGAGTCTCTTGCACTCTTGACGGGCACTGTACAGTAGAGACCGATTTAGTCTCGTCAGCCGCTCGTTGACGTAAAACCGACTGCGTACCCCGGGCAGGCCGAAGTCAGCAGTGTCGGCTTCACGGCGCACGCGCGCAGCACGCAGCTGCTCTGCGACGTCCTGTCGTTCCCTAGGCGACAGGGCCGGCGCGTCACCGGACTCCTGGGCTTTAATGGGCGTATTGTCCCCATTGTCCCGCATAGGCCTCACTTTGCATGCTGGGCATGCCCAAGAAACCGGGAGGCGTGTGGACTGGGCAATGTTGACACAGGCCTTATGATATGCCAAGGTGCATTCGGTGCACTTAGCGACACCTGTCGACGAGAGTGCCTTATTACACGCAGCGCAGACGGCCATGACGACGGACGTTACGGTCATGTTGGCGCGATACACCCCTCCCCTCCATGGCGGCCAGTCTGCGCTGCGCTCGCGCATAGGCAACATCTCCTCTCTCTTTCTAATACAATTTGTATTGGGATTTTACTTTAATGTTTACAATATCAAATGAATGCTATGAGAGGGTGTTTTATGTAAATAATTACTATGGGGATTCTAACTACTGGGTTCTTTATTTACTCTAAACAATCTAAGTCTTTATAAATAATCACATATTTCTCTTACGTATAATCTTCGTATGACGCGATGCGTAGCTCTGCCGTCGCGTGTTGATGTTGTCGTCCATAATTCTCCCCCTTTAGTGTGAGGCGAAGCCTCGCACTATTGGTTGCAACGGTGTTATCACTTAGGCACTTTCACTGATTGATTTTTCTTTCACTGATTCTAACACTTATTATTTTGACGCTACGTTAAAGTTCCCATTCTCCGGGTTTAAATTTCTTCGATGATTGTTCGACGACTTCTAATGAGTTTGCTTCAGATGGCTGCTTGACTGGTATGGTAATCTTCAGTTTTAGTTGATCCCGTTTTCTTTCTTTGGCCTTCCTGCAGGCTGCTTCAACTAGTTCCCTTGATGGTTGAGCTATGTATATTTTCCTCTCTGCTTTATTCCGCGCCTTCGGCGCCTCGTTTTCCTTATCCCGGTGGTCGCTGCGTCTGCGGCGCCACTCTGCCCACGCTATCCTCTTCTCGCTGGGCTTCAATGTTGGGAGATCGGCCGCGGCATTGGCGTCTCCCGGCTGCTCTACGGATGTGTGGAAACAGTCCACTGTTGATGCTGATGTCGCGACGGAGTTGATGCCCTCCATGGGCTTCCGCGAAGTCGGGCTCGCGCACGCTGCCGCTGCGTGCGCCCCGTAGTGCGGTACCGCTGCCTCGAACGGTGTGCGTGTGTGTACACGTAGATTGATCGGACCCCCCAAATCCGATGATAGACGACCGGCGGCCTGTCTATTAATAACGGAACCCTTACCCGGGTTTTTGTACTCCTTGGTACGTAAAGCTTCCCTGAGCTTGCTTAATTTATTGCGCCAGTCCTCCTTCTGGACGGCTATCTTCTTTTCGGCGTCTTCCAATTGACGCGCCATTTCCTCCAACTCCTTCTTCATTTTCTCCGCCGCGACTGGGTCCAGGTCCCTCGTGAGTGCCCGCTCAGATGGCGAGGCTCGGTCGTGAGCCTCGTGGAATGTGAGGGACCTGACGCCTGATGTGATGTTGCTCGTACTATCTTCACTCGAAGTTATGCCGGTGCCCGATGTGCTGCTCCTGCGGTGCCCGCGGCCCGCGTAGCCGAGTCGATTGCCGTGCGCACCCGTCGCGCCGGCCCGAGCTCGACCTCGATTCATCGTCCTGGACGAGGGGAACGGCCCGCTATCGCCCCAGGCGTGATCGGTGACTCGTAGATTGATCCGGTTCGAAGGACCAAAACGACTGTGAGCGACGTCCGCTCTCGGCGGCGTCGGCTGGGCGAGTGAGCGCGCGCGCTACCGGCCGCGGCAATGCTCGCCCCTCACAGTCACCTAAGAATGACCTAGTGCCGAGACACAAGTCGGCGACGGACGAGCTCCGCCCCTATGTGCTCGGACAGTGCGTCGACCACGCTCCGTGACACAAGTCGGCGACGGACGAGCTCCGCCCCTATGTGTACGGACAGCGCGTACTACCACTCGGCGCCCGAATGGTGTGTTTGGGCTTCGCCCGTGTCCTCAGACACTTTGGGTAATCGATGTTACCAAAATAAAAGAAGGAATAACGAGAAATAGACTTTTTATTTACTTTTCCCTAACTGCCCTATCACTGCCCTAAGTGACTTGATTTCAAGTCCCTAACTTCCTATTACTTTGTAGTTTTTCTTCTTCTTGTTGTGACTTCCAGGAGGCTCCGTTTGACACTGATTTGCTCCGGGCCGTACCTGCTATTTATACCTGCTAGTGGGTGAGCAAGACGTGCTGAGTGAGACAATAAAGGTTATATTCAGCGCGGTCGTGCGTTGAACGGGTTCTGGCTTCGATAACTTTGGGTCCGCCACCACGCGGCATAGACGACCCAAACCACAGGCACGGCGACACGCCTTCGCTAGCCACGGCGTACCGAGGCAGTTGGAGAGTGAGGGAGAAAGTGAGACCTCTTCTATTCGGTCGCACTTTCTCTAGGAGTGGAATCCGCAGGACGGAAAGAGAAAACAATAATCTCTGGTTCTCAGGGCTTGATGGTGAGGGAGATGGCTAGATGTTTTCGGCTCGAGTTGCAGGTGATGAATGGAATTAATATCGGGAGCCATTTTTTATATATATAGCCAATTCGCTTACCATGAAGTGATCAACTTTTATTTTCCAAAATAGGTAATGCATTACATCATTTTCATTATCGATTTAGTGCTTACGTCTTAACACTAATTATATCTAATTATCTCAAAATGCTGTGTTGCATTTTTATAATACAGAATTACGTGAGGAATGACAAGATATAAGTTATATGTATATAATTCAATTCTATTTCGAGAAATTACCATGTGAATGTCCAATTTAGGAGAAAGTATGAACAATTAAGATTTTAATATTGATACTGAGACTAACAGCGGGCTTACAGACTAGGTTTTACTATGTTAATAGTTATGTATAGTGATGCAGAATTACAATTTAATAAAATCTTTTAGCTACAGTTAATTGTTAGTTATTTATTTACGTGTGAACCTGATTACATAAGTAAGTTTTACGAATACTAGTACAAATATGAGTATGAACGAACGGTTTTCGATATGACGAAATGTCTTTCAGACATGTCAACTTAACTAGGGGTAGGCGCAGTGCCTTTGAAACAGAATTACTAAAGAGATTGACGTGAAGCTACTACAAAAACAAGGTTAAATAAATCTACGTTAAAAACAATGTGGGTCAATCTGTGTGAAAACTAAATTGCGGTCTGGTTAGGTTTGTGCCGACTTACACAGCAGGCTATGCAAGCCTAAGCACGACCTGATAAGGGTGGTCAACCCAGAGTCACTATTCAGGTATTATCTTTAGGTAGGCTATTCAAATGTGCGTTCCTCGGGAACGCACATGACCTAAGGCGTGCAATGTTACATTTTATTTGGATACAGGGTATCTTGTTTGCAGCCTGATAACGTGTTAACGTTATGATGTCAAATCCGGTGTTATGAATGGCTAGTAAACTATACCTATTCGTTATCTAAAGATGTTGTTATCGGATAGACGATTCGTATGACATAAGTAGACATACGTAGCAGAGAGAGCTATTTCCAGGTGGTAACTAAGTATGGGAAAGAAATAGTCAGGATTGACGGGTGTTCCAAACAGTCCCCCCCACGTACGCAAGTACTAACATATGCTAACCAAACTAGTCAATCTATCGAGATAAGTCTAATCAGTCTATCAAGATGAGTCTAGAGGTCGGGCGACGTATGAGTCCAGCAATTGTTCTCACTTCTGTGACGCGTACCTTGCCGTCGGGTCCGGGATAAACTTTCTCTATGAGCCCGCGGGGCCAGGTTCCTCTCGGCAGGGTACTGTCTACTATTAAGACGACGTCGCCGGGCTTCAAATTCGGTCGATCTGCGGTCCGTTTGCGCGGTAGTAAAACGGGTTTATATTCTATTAGCCATTTTCTCCAAAATCTTTCGGCGAGCTGCTGCACTTCCTGCCAGGTGTTTTTTAACGTTTTATTGTCGCTGAAGGACCCGAAAGGTATCATTCCGTTAGATCGTTGAATAAGGAAGTGATTAGGCGTAAGTTGTTCTTCCGTTAGGTTAGCGTTAATGGGTGTCAACGGTCGCGAGTTTACTATATGTTCGGCTTCCAATAAGAGTGTGTGGAGCGTGTCTTCAGATGGTATTTTATCTTTCAAGGTGGAGTATAGAGCGTTCTTGATACATTTCACCATGACTTCCCATGCGCCTCCCATGGACGGTGCCCCTGGGGGAATCTTTTTCCAAATTATACGTTTGTTCGTGAGAAAATTGCTTAATTCAGCGCTGTCTAGAGCTTCCTTTATCTCACGTTCGGCCCCGATATAATTGGTACCGTTGTCGCTGAAAAGGATGGTAGGGGTACCTCTCCTTGCCATCATGCGTCGGAGGGTTTGTATCATGGAGCTGGCCGAGAGCGAGTTAGCTATTTCTATGTGTACTGCTCGGGTAGTTAGACAGGTGTACAAAGCTCCCCATCGTTTCTCGACGCGGCGTCCAATGGTAACCTTTATAGGTCCGAAAAAATCCGTAGCTGTGGCTGTAAATGCGGGTTGATGGTGCATAAGACGTTCTGGTGGTAAGTCGCCTTGTTGATGTTTTACCGGCTTTGTTTTCTTCACTTTGCACCATTGACATCGCGCGTGGACGTTGCGTAGATGGCTTCTCAGACCGATAATATGATATTTTTGTTGTAACTCGTTAATCACGGTGTGGTGGTTGCCGTGATTAAATTGTTCGTGATAGTGATGTACGATCAATTGTGTTATATGGTTTTTTATGTCTAATATTATCGGTTGTCTCTGGTTGGTAGCATTGTTGATCTTGTACCTTCCGTCGAGTGTGAGTAATCCGTCTGTGGTTATCTTTACTGCTAGTCGGTGTAGCTTAGATGATTTCGAGACATTGTCGTTGTTACGTAGTCGGGTAAATTCTTCGGCGAAGCTTTCCTCTTGACATCGTCGCAATAGCAGGTGTTCGGCTATAAGTAGATGTCGTGATTTTAAATCTTTATTTGCCGTGTTCTCTGTTCGTTTCCGCGTAAATAATTCGACGGCTAACAGTATACGACCTAAACTACGTTGAAGTCGGATGTATCTAGAAAAACGCTTCGGATCGGGTAGGTGTGAGTATGTCTCCTTTGTGCATTCGCTAGCGGTAACCGTGTTAACCAGATTTCGTTCTTCGCCTGTGTTGATTATGGGCTGTATAGTCTCTTTCGGCTTGGGCCATTTGTCTGGGGTCTCCAAGATAAACTGGGGTCCCGAAAACCATCGATGGTTTATGTCGAAATCGGTTTTTATTCCGCGCGTCGCGAGATCAGCTACGTTATCGCTCGTAGGTACCCAATGCCAGTCTGACGGTCTAGTGTAGGTCTCTAGTTCGGCTAACCTATGAGCTACGAATGGTTTAAACGTTCTAGGGTCCGCGTGAATCCAGGCGAGCACTGTTCGAGAGTCGGTCCAGTAGTGAGTTTGACTGATCTTATAGTCGGTTTCGCGTTTTACCGAGTCTGCTAATCTACAACCGAGTATCGTGGCTTGAAGTTCTAGGCGGGGAATAGAGATACACTTTAGAGGTGTTACTCTAGCTTTGCTGCTGACTAAATGTGATGATCTATTGCCCTTGGAATCGATCGTTACTAAATACACGGCCGCGGCATACGCCTTCTCGCTTGCGTCGGTAAATACATGTAACTGCATCGGTCCCTCGGATCTAGGTATGTATCTAGGTACGGCTAGGTTTTGTAACAAGTCTAAACTGTCTATCCACTCGCGCCATGCCTTGTTCAGGTTGTCGGGTATCGCCTCGTCCCAGTCGCAGGATGCCCTCCATAAGTCCTGTATGAGCATTTTACCTAGGATTGTTACGGGCGTGGCTAGACCGGTTGGATCGAAAACACTAAATACAGCGCTGGTGACCTGTCGTTTGGTTGGTATCTTTAACCCTTTTACTACGTCTGAGGGTGTGTTTTGCAGGTTCAGGTTAAAACCTAAGTTGTCCGTGCGATGATTCCATAAGAGTCCTAGAGTTCGTTCTTGGTCCGATTTACCTAAGGTAGTAGTAAGCTCCGTGGATACGTCTTTTAAGTTATTCAAAGCTGTGGGTTCGTTGGACGCCCATCCGCATAGTATAAACGAAGCTTTTTTAAACACTTTGTCCATGTCGCTAATCGTTTTTTGTGCTTGCTCTATTGTGTTAAAAGCGCCCAAAAAGTCGTCTACGTAGAAGTTCCTTTCCGCGAGTTTAGCTATTTCGGGGTAAGTATCGCGATAATCGTTTGCGTTTTTATTCTTAACATATATGGCTGTTGCCGGACTTGCTGCACTACCGAATATCAACGAAGTCATTCTGTACGTTTGGGGAGGTGAGTCTCTACTATCCCCGCGCCATAAAAATCGTAGACTATCGCGGTCCTTCTCAATCATTTTTATTTGTAGGAACATTTGTTTGATGTCTGATATTACTCCTATTTTGCCCTCGCGGAACCTTATAAGAACTCCGAACAACGATTGGATCAGGTCGGGGCCCGACAGAATAGCGTCGTTTAACGCTTTGCCGCTCGTACGACACGCCGCATCGTGAACTAGTCTCATTTTACCCTTTTTTTTGTGGAATACCGGAAAGTGCGGTAAGTAAAATACTCGCGACGAGTCGGGGTTCGTTTCTACCTTTTCTGCGAAGCCCTGGTCCAAGAAGTCGTTCATTTGTCTATTGTATTCGCTCTTAAGTGCAGAATCGCTATCTAATCTTTTTTCCAACGAGTATAGCCGTTTTAACGCGTGATTTCTATTTTCAGGTAACATCTCGCCGTCAGTTTTCCATAACAATCCTGCCTCAAATCTGTTTTGTCCGGGTAATCGTTTGCACGTCTTTTCTAGTATCTGCATAGCTCTGTCCTCGGGGTCATTCGCTCGTTTACGCGGTTCGATGCCTAATGATTCTATACTGAAGTGTTCGCGTATCAAGGCTAGAGCTGGGTCTTGACTGTCGTATATAGGTTTAATGTGGTTAACTGAGCCGTTTAATCTGCGAGGTCTTTCGTTTATACCGTGTAAAACCCATCCTAATTGAGTCAGAGACGCGCAGGGTTGTTGCTTACCGCCCTCGCATACTTGCCTGGATACTATTAGATGCCACGAGTCCTGTCCTATTAGTACGGTGGGTTGCGCTGATTCGTAGCACAATTCGTCTTGTAAGTGTCTTAAGTGATCGCACTTGCTCACGACGGTCCTTTCTACGCTTTGTGATGCTAAATTTAATCTATCGACCGTGTGCGCCGTGAGATCGTGAAATTCACTGCTGGACGTACCGCGAATGCTAAGTTTGACACGAGAGGAGTCGTGGTCGACGACCTCGTGCCCTCCTACTCCTTCGAAAGAGAGAGTTTCTCGCTTACCGGGGTTTGTCACTTCGTTAGCCACGTCTTTTTGAATCAATGAAAGCGTCGCGCCTTCGTCCATCAATGCGTACGTAGATACCGAACCTTTAGGACCGCTTAATTCTACCGGAATTATCTTTAAATACGCTTGTGATTGGTTGGTATGATTTACTGAGCTAACGTGTTCCCTAACCGCGATAGTGTTCTCTTTCGGATTTAAGTTACTTCTGCCGTGTAGTGCGTTGTGGTGAGCTGCTTCACAGCCACCCTTGCCGCAGGCTTTGTAGCGACACCTACTCGAATTAGATCGATGCGTATCGCCTAGACATTTGAAACATAACTTAAATCGTTTCACCGTTTCCCATCGGTCGGTGATGTTTTGTTTAAGAAAATCGGCGCAATTAACTATCGAATGACTGCCGGAGCATATTATGCATTTATTTTGCCGATTGTCATCGTTTTTTCTAACAAAATTACTACTCTTTTCCGGTTGTGGTTTAGGTTTCCTATCACTACCGCCCTTGGTGCGCTTATCGCGAGTCGCGCGCCTATTCGCTGTCGCGATGTAGTGTCGTTCCGATTCAGACTCGCTTTCGGTTTCGTAACTTACGTTCCTATGTCTACGTGACTCGGATGCGCGGAGGTCGCGGCTTGATACGGAGTTATCGTCGTAGAAGTCGCTTTGATCCCCTGCGTCCTGGGACGACGTAGAGCTTTCTCTTGTCCTAAAATTGCGTTTAGTGTTAACATTATTTACCTGGCGAGATCGCCCGTGCGATTTCTGTTTTGCCTGCTCGTACGCGAACATAGAGTTGAAATTAACGCTTAATTCTTTTAAAAACCGGGACAGAGCGAGTAGTTCTGGTACGTTTTCGTGACCAGATTTATACCTATACCATTCGAATTTGACGATGTTATTTAATTTTTCTACTATACGACTGACCAATTCGGGTGCGTATAAGTACTGCGGTTTGTTCAGCGCAGTTATGGACGAGACTACGTTACACACGCGGTTGCTAAATTCCGTAATATTGCGGCCGTCTTCGCTCATACGCGGCATTTTTTTTACGTTTTGAATTTCCGCTAATATTATTACGTCTGGCTTCCCGTAGGATCTATCTAACGCATCTATTACTTCGTACGGGTTGCTACACGTGTGTAAGATAGCTCTTATCGAGTCGCGTGCTTGGCCTTTCACGGCCTTACTAAGGCGACCCATATTTGCTATGTCCGAGAAAGCGTTCTCGGTGTCTAAGTATACTTTTTTAAAAGATATCCAATCCGAGGGATTGCCGTCAAAGAAAGGTAAGTCTCCTATGTACTTATTTGACGTTTGCGTCGGTTGGGGCGAAGAGTGACTGTCAGTCCTATTCATACTGATAGCTTGTACTATAGCGTCGCGCAGAGCGCTTATTTCGCTCGTCGAAGTGTTCGATTCGCGATTCCTATCGGTCGTATGGGGCTCTCTCCGCGGTGAGATATTACGAGCGGGCTTTTCCCTTTCGGGTAAGGCGTTAGGCGCATTGGGTTGACTATTAAAAGTGGGTGACGGCGTATGCCTAGCCGAACGATGGCTCTCCGCTAGCACTAACTCGTACCTAGCGGCGGCGTACGACGCTGCGGCCCTAGCCTGATCCAACTGTGACGCACGGAAATCTGCCTCCGCGCGCAACCTAACTAACCTCTCATCTTCGGCCCTAGAGTGCTCCTCCATATTAATACCTAACCCGGATGAAATTCGATCGTGCCCTTCCTCAACTGGACCGACTCTGGAAACACTACGCGGAAAAAATTCCTCAAATGCGGCGCCCGCGTTGTTTGCGCCTACGGCTTTGTCGCGTGAGGTGCTCGTACCTCCTAAATTCGCGTCGGCGGCTTGGCTGCGTGGGGCGGCCGGGCCCCCTAAATTCGCATCGGTATCTTTGTCGCGTGAGGCGTCCGAACCTCCTAAATTCGCGTCGGCGGCTTGGCTGCGTGGGGCGGCCGGACCCCCTAAATTCGCATCTACTTGTTCGGCCGCGAACGTATTATGCCTAGGAACGCCTACTGGATACGCACCTAATCCGTTCGCGCCTACGGCTTGCACGCGTGAGGGCGCCGTGCCTCCTAAACTCGCGTTAACTGCTTCGATCGCGCCTATCTTTTGACCGTTGACTAATGAAACGGGAATCCCGCGCGCGTCTGCACCCGTGTTGCCTAACTCGTTATCTAACGGAAAACTATGGTCCGTATCGCTTGAACACGCCGGTGTGTTCAACGATGCCGTGTTGGTCGTCTGCTCCGCGGTGTTGGTTCCATGGCTCCAGGTATTCGTTTCTTGCGATGTAGTGGTGCCGTACGACGACGTGTCGCCGGTACCTCCGGATCCCTCGCCGCTGGTGCTCTGCTCCTCTTCTGAGTCCATCTTCTTTTGCTTGCCCGACCTCGTGACTGGCCCTACCCCCTTTCCTGACATCCTACCTACCTAACACTAACGGCCCTAGCTGCTCGCTCGGCGTACTACCGTAGTGATGCCGATTGAGAATAGGAATGTAGGGAAATTGGATGGGTAAAGGTACCGTCTGGCAGAGGAATACTATGCGCTGTTAATGCTCTATGACGTGGGGGATAGTCACGCCCTTCAGCTTGCCAACCTGTGGCTTAACAACACATAGCAACATACCAGCCACGGCCGAGTACTTATAAACGCTCTGAAAAGTGCGCTGCGATACCGACTCGATATACCGCACTAAGACGTGTTTACGCTCTGGTTGACACCGTTAGGCCAGAGCCACGCCACCTGCCAGTATGCATCGAAGATCGACAAAATTCGGCACTTAACAGGATTTAAAATTACTCACACGACGGCTTGTTTCTTCGACTTCGAAGTTTTCGCAGCACTAAGTCCCGTTCGGGATTTTTCTTTCTTGAGGTTTCTTTGGCCTTTGGAAGGCTTTTCTTTTTTGAGAATTCTTGCTTCCTTATCCCTGTTGAGGGCTCTTCTTTCTTGAGGCTTCTTTGGCCTTTGGAAGGCTTTTCTTTTTTGAGAATTCTTGCTTCCTTATCCCTGTTGAGGGCTCTTCTTACTTGAGGCTTGAATTTTCTTATCGCTGGAAACTTCGATGACGGTGACAGTGATTTATTGTGATAGGCACTGTTTTTTCTTTATTCTTTTTTCTTGTTTCGTGTGAGGTTATAACGAGGATTTTCTTTTTCGAGCTTGGACTTGCTTGAGGATATAGTTTGACAACACTGTTTTCTTTCTTGAATTTTTCTTAATTTTTTCAGCCTTGATATTGTTGTTTCTTCCCTAACAGCTTCATAAAAGGACGCACTACGTATGAACACTCGTTGCGGCTGCTTCACGACGTTTCCGGAAAGTCAATCTTGCTGCGGTGCCCGTGGATTGAAGAAGCACGACGACAATCGGATTACGATACTTCTTAAAAAGTCAATCTTCTCAGTACGGTGCACGGCGATTGAGAAACTCGATGAATTCGCACGAAATATTCTTGCTTGAGCTGCTTTCTGCTTCAGTGATCCGGCTCGAAGGACCATTATTCAGCGCGGTCGTGCGTTGAACGGGTTCTGGCTTCGATAACTTTGGGTCCGCCACCACGCGGCATAGACGACCCAAACCACAGGCACGGCGACACGCCTTCGCTAGCCACGGCGTACCGAGGCAGTTGGAGAGTGAGGGAGAAAGTGAGACCTCTTCTATTCGGTCGCACTTTCTCTAGGAGTGGAATCCGCAGGACGGAAAGAGAAAACAATAATCTCTGGTTCTCAGGGCTTGATGGTGAGGGAGATGGCTAGATGTTTTCGGCTCGAGTTGCAGGTGATGAATGGAATTAATATCGGGAGCCATTTTTTATATATATAGCCAATTCGCTTACCATGAAGTGATCAACTTTTATTTTCCAAAATAGGTAATGCATTACATCATTTTCATTATCGATTTAGTGCTTACGTCTTAACACTAATTATATCTAATTATCTCAAAATGCTGTGTTGCATTTTTATAATACAGAATTACGTGAGGAATGACAAGATATAAGTTATATGTATATAATTCAATTCTATTTCGAGAAATTACCATGTGAATGTCCAATTTAGGAGAAAGTATGAACAATTAAGATTTTAATATTGATACTGAGACTAACAGCGGGCTTACAGACTAGGTTTTACTATGTTAATAGTTATGTATAGTGATGCAGAATTACAATTTAATAAAATCTTTTAGCTACAGTTAATTGTTAGTTATTTATTTACGTGTGAACCTGATTACATAAGTAAGTTTTACGAATACTAGTACAAATATGAGTATGAACGAACGGTTTTCGATATGACGAAATGTCTTTCAGACATGTCAACTTAACTAGGGGTAGGCGCAGTGCCTTTGAAACAGAATTACTAAAGAGATTGACGTGAAGCTACTACAAAAACAAGGTTAAATAAATCTACGTTAAAAACAATGTGGGTCAATCTGTGTGAAAACTAAATTGCGGTCTGGTTAGGTTTGTGCCGACTTACACAGCAGGCTATGCAAGCCTAAGCACGACCTGATAAGGGTGGTCAACCCAGAGTCACTATTCAGGTATTATCTTTAGGTAGGCTATTCAAATGTGCGTTCCTCGGGAACGCACATGACCTAAGGCGTGCAATGTTACATTTTATTTGGATACAGGGTATCTTGTTTGCAGCCTGATAACGTGTTAACGTTATGATGTCAAATCCGGTGTTATGAATGGCTAGTAAACTATACCTATTCGTTATCTAAAGATGTTGTTATCGGATAGACGATTCGTATGACATAAGTAGACATACGTAGCAGAGAGAGCTATTTCCAGGTGGTAACTAAGTATGGGAAAGAAATAGTCAGGATTGACGGGTGTTCCAAACAGGTTACGCCCACTTTGACTTGACTAATTTACATTGCAAGATGTTATTGGGATGTTATACATTTAAATGGGTGGAAGACTAAGCTGATTTACAAAGTTCTAATATGGCTTGAGATCTTATAAGTACAGTAGGGTTCGTAAATATTTTCTTATCTGAATAATCGTACATGGAAATCGGGCAAACCGTAATTCGGTCCCTTTCTTAACACTTATTCATCATTTGCGCTGAACCTACTGAGTTTACTTATTTGTAAGTTTAAACATTTAATAGAACTTTTAATAAGCTTTCTAACAATATATAAATCATTCTGATACGATGAGCCGTTGTAAAGGTATAAACGTAAACATATTAATTACAAAGTGAAAATGCGCCGTACTAAATTCTAATTCAGGCTCGGTGGCCGCGGCTCTCGTTACGGTCATGTTGGCGCGATACACCCCTCCCCTCCATGGCGGCCAGTCTGCGCTGCGCTCGCGCATAGGCAACATCTCCTCTCTCTTTCTAATACAATTTGTATTGGGATTTTACTTTAATGTTTACAATATCAAATGAATGCTATGAGAGGGTGTTTTATGTAAATAATTACTATGGGGATTCTAACTACTGGGTTCTTTATTTACTCTAAACAATCTAAGTCTTTATAAATAATCACATATTTCTCTTACGTATAATCTTCGTATGACGCGATGCGTAGCTCTGCCGTCGCGTGTTGATGTTGTCGTCCATAGGTGTATACTCCAGGACGTGGGCCGGGGAGATCACACTTCACATCACCCGTCTCCTGATACTTCCTAATCCACTTCTGAACGGTTCTTCGCTAGAAAATAAATATGAACGCTTATAAGGAACAAATATTTTTGAATATTAAAGCTTATAATGCTTAGACAAGTAGGCTTGAAAAAAAAACGTAGATTAACCAAAAATTACTTACCGTTATATTCATATCACGGGCTATTTTCTTAATACTCTGGTTTTGTTCCCAGAGAACAATTATTTTAGCTTTTAAAAAAGTCGTCAATCGAACCATGATAACAGTTGTAAAACTCCCAAGAAGATAATTAATAAGCGGTGAAGGTTAACGCACACTACACAACACGTATTAAGAGATTTCTAAAAATAATCTATTAATATGAGCTTACCCTCAAATGCAATTAGTAAAAATAACTAATAAAGCATTCAATTTACGACCCTATTTTAGAGATAGTTGAAGCGTTTTCATTCAGTCCGAGATGCATTGACCGATCACTTGCAATAATACGATAACAAACAAGGACAAGACTAGGTTCCATCTTAACGCTGGACAAGGATGCATAACAGAGAGAATGCAGATAACAAGTAAGTAATTTCGATCAATAGTCGTAATGTTCGAGTAGCCTAGTGGCACCCTGAGCGGGTATCAGAAATTGCAGTACCCACGACGCACGTTCGATCCCGACGAGGTGGTGTCTTTTTGTAAGTTTATGGCCATCTTGGGTATTAGCTGGTTAAGTAATTCGAATAATTCGAATTTGAAGAAATCGGAATACACTCAATGGCTAAAAAGTAAAAAATGGCTGCTAGCTCCGACGGAGTGACGTGATGCAATGTTGCAGTCACGTGACTCGGTCAGTCCAGTTTTACAAGCAAGGGGTATAGTTATCTCTGCAGCTTACTGTACTTGCTCCGATGCAAACATTTTTTCCTTTCCAAAAAACGGTACGTGTGGCATCGTAAAAAAAACTTAGGAAGCATGCCTATTGTGCGAGACGGCATCGGGTGTCGGGCGCCACGGACGAATATTTAGGTATTGACCTTGACCTAACTTCTTTCGACGGATGACTCAACGGCCTTACGAGTGTTGACTTACTGAACAGCTTTAGCACTCAGTTTTACTCGAATAAGAAATCGACTGAATATCCAGTTCCTTTTGTTAATCAATTGCACAAAAGTTACAGAAAGGAGGGATGGTCGGTCGACTATCACGATAGAATAAAAATTACGTACAGTCAGATGTAAAAATATGGGTGCATAGAACTTACTCATAAGTCTCATAACTCATAAGTATGTCCCATCGCTCGTATGTCAGCGGATTAATGTTTCGGTACCTACATATTTATGAGAGGATTCAATCGATACATATGTTTGCACTGACTGTACCCAGCTTCACCCACTAATAACAGTATCTTATTTTCCTACAAATGTTTTACTAACATACATTTTTCAACGTATATAATGCCTTATGCCATTAAGTTCGATTTTGTACCTATGTATATATGTTTGTTACTACTAAAAATAACGTTAGATACCTAAATAAAATGTCATCAACCCCTTTCCGAGCATATTTGAAAAAGAATTAGTAAGTATTTTGTTAGTTTTTTTTTTCATTTTCCTTCGTCAAAAGTGAGAAGCTTTTTCAAAACCCTACCGAGGGCGAAAATACATAAAGTATTCATAGAAGACTACATAAATATAATACGATCCCTTTCCAACCAAAGTAAAGTTATATTAAAAAGTACAAAGTTCATTCACTCTTTCATTCCACTCCCTGCCCAGCATATTCACAAACGTATGCCGACAACTCGAGTTCAGTAAAACCAGTATAAGTCTTACATCTGATAACGTACAAATATAACGGATCGTAGGGGTCAAGTTATACTACAATGGAGTGGTGAGGTGGGTAGAGAGTAATTGTGAATGACCCCAGACGAGGTGTGTCCATGCCGACTGCCCATACGATAAACGTACTGGCTTTTACTTGGCAAAAAACTCAATCGATTTAACGTTCTTTTTTGCCGTCTTGTTAAAATTGTTATTGGGTCTCTGATATTAATATACTGTAGTTATAGTAATGACGGCAAATTACAGAGGCGATGTGGAGCAATTTGCGAATCGAATTTGGTTATTTAAAACCATTTTACAACATATAACAGCCGATTGATACCAATTGAAACAAATTGGAGAAATGAGGATTTTTTACCTACTTTTCGAACAAGTATAGTAAGTATATTGTATAATAACTGGTATAGATCTGTCGCTTCTTAATTATTACTATTTTTGAAAAATCTAGATATAAAGGCAGCAATTTTCTGCAATCTGTAGCATGACGAAGAGTTTATGTTGTATCTAATGTATTAAATTTTCAATTTTGCATTTCGGTGAAGGAAATCGTTGCGAGGAAACCGGTCTCATCCCAACAATGTCTAGTCGCATTCGTAAAACTAGTGCCTACGCCAAATCTTGGGATTAGATGTCAAAGCTCCGGGCTCCTTTAGAGCATAACCGTGAAATCGCCAGGAGGCAAAAAGTTAACCATTGTGACAGGTCAAAATACTACGTTCAATCATAATTTTCAACGCGTAATCGCCCACTTGAGCATATTAAGCCTCTCTGCGAAATATGTTTATACATAAGGATATTTAACTTCGACTGTACATAACCCCTCATCATACAGTCCTCAGTTCCCTCTCATACATGAGAGGAGGCCTGTGCCCAGCAGTGGGACGTATATGGGCTGATGATGTGTGTGTGATGTGTGTGTGTACATAACCTATCACCTATCTAACGCACGAATCTCATCTGTCCAAGCTGCAATAAAGTTTAATTTCAAGCACACACTCGCTAAGATTAAATTCCGAAGGCATCGAGATATCACACGAAGCTGACAGGCTCAGGAAATTAACGGTTCGACGATTCGTAGGTATAGATTTCGGAGCCTGAACGCAGTTTAATGAGTTGAATCGTAAGTCCGTCCCGACAAAATTCATATAATATTATTTATTAATTAATGATGGGACTACGCTACGGTAGCCTAGTGGTTCAGGCGTGCGGCTGTCGAGCGGCGGTCGTGGGTTCGAATCCCGGCTCGTACCAATGAGTTTTTCGGAACTTATATACGGAATATTTACCGTTAGCTTTTCGGTGAAGGAAAACATCGTGAGGAAACCGGTCTAATCCCAATAAGGTCTAGTTCTCCCTCTGGGTTGGAAGGTCAGATGGCAGTCGCTTTCGTAAAACTAGTGCCTATGCCAAATCTTGGGATTAGGTGTCAAAGCGGACCCTGGGCTCCTTTAGGGGCACAACCGGGAATAACGCTAGGAGAATGATGATTAATTAATGATGGGACTATTCTCTTGTGTAGACAACGGAGTAATCCCATTATGCGAATAATCCCATTGCAAGATAAAAAGGTTTCAACGAAAGTATGGCTACATGCTATAACTAAATCATCATCCTACCAGCGTTTTTTTCCGATAGTGCTCAAACGAGCTTAGGGTCCGCTTCGGCACCTAATCCCAAGATTTGGCGTAGGCACTAATTTTACGAAAGCGACTGCCATCTGACCTTTTAACCAAGAGGGAAAACTAGACCTTACAGGGATTAGACCGGTTTCCACCCTTCACCGAAATGCAAAAACAAAATATTAACGAATTATCTGTAGACAATTGAAATAGGAAACAGTGACGAAGCAAAACATCCCTAAAGATTTTTAACAGGAACATCTATAAAAAACCGACCAAGTGCGAGTCAGACTCGCGCACGGAGGGTTGCGAACCATTATCTATAAAACGGCAAAAAAAAAAACACAGAAATACATCATCTGTGAAAATTTCAACTGTCTAGCTATCGCGGTTCTTGAGATACAGCCTGGTGACAGACAGACGGACGGACTGTCGGACATACAGCGAAGTCTTAGTAATAGGGTCCCGTTTTTACCCTTTGGGTACGGAACCCTAAAAAGAAACTCAAAGTTGGGAACGGAACAACCCTAGTTAAACAAGAGGTCACAAGCGATCTCGGCATGGGCGGCTCACTCCCTGATTTCGTAGCGCCGCCACAAGTATACCCTGACCAATTTTATATTAGCCTTACGTAAAACCTTGCCGTAACAAGCCGACGTATTTACGTCACTATAGGATCGAATTCATATGTCATTATGACATGGTTCTACGTAGGGCTAATATACAATCAGTCAGGGTTTACATTACATCGGCCGACCGGCTCCAGCCGGTATGTTAGAGCTGCCATGCTACGGCACGAATGCGTTCTATCGCGGCGCGTTGCATGAAAGGGATGCCCACGTTTAGGTTCATACCTAAACAGGAGATTTGCTAAGAGACAACCTTCTACACGTAGTACTAGGTATTATTTATTCTGAGATCTCGGTAAAAAAATGCGACGGTCTAAAAAAGTAGGTAGGCTAACGCCTGTGTGATTCAGGCCATGAACCTAGAATACTATGGACGGGCTGTACATGTTGCCACAGTGAGGGACGGAAAAGCTCTTATGCAGCTAAATTAAGAACCGGTCCCAAAATCGCTAATGACTTGCCATAAACAACCTACTAAATTTGGACGGGTAATGGTTTGTTGGTCACAACTTCATACTAAATCAGTAGTGCCCAACAAAAAAAAGTGGAACTATGACAAGGACAATGATATTTCCCTTTCTGTCACACTTATCGAGATTTGTATGCTACCAGCTCGCTCGCACGTGGTATTATTATTACCATAGCCTGTCCAGATTATTCTACGTTCATGGATTCAGGCCTAAGGTTTACAATATACCTACAGTCAGCAGCCGAAGTTGCTAAGCAGTCCTAGTGCTCAAAATGTACACACGAACTCTAATGTCAAGGAAATAAAGATCCGTGTTCTGTGTAGTTCATTACGAGCGTGTTATTTTGCTTAGCTACTTCTGATGCTGACTACCTATAGTCAATGTCAAAAATATGCTTGCACTTTTGCATGACATGCATTCATTTGTATTAAGGCAAACTATGTATTCATGTCTATGGCGTGAACTGTACTGCCTGAGCACACCATTTCGGTGAGAGTCTGATATAAACTGGGTCATCACGAATGATTATAATTAAACCAGCGCACATTAAAATATAGCTTTTTTGTCGACCAGCGTAATGGCCCACTCGTCAAACGCACGTCAATATTGATCATGCTACCGAAAGTGGGTTAAATTAAAATAATATCACTAAGTACTAACTGACAGCACTGAACTTTTCAATTCATTCAGTTCAATTTCTACATTCAACCATCATTATTTAGCAAAGTCCGCTACACATTTTCGGTCAACACAGAAACTACAGGATCGATTTGGACGAAAGTTTTTCACGAAAATATTAACTTTATTCTTGTGGATAATTTTAGTTACTATGTATTTTTACTGTCTCTGCCCTGTAATTCGTGCCAAGCATGATAGACAGGCCGCTCTCCAAATAACTCACCATGTCGTAGATACTATAAAAAATGTTAATACGACATAAGTTAAGCGGGGACTGTATATGGAACCATTACGATACACGTGCAAATGGAAAAAATGCCTGGTGCCATGTGAACAACATAATATAATAGTCTTCTCAGATAATCAAGATGCAAGAACGCAATAACACAGACACACATACCAATAACGTCCGCTGAATGTCGCAAATCAAGTAAGCCATCCCATATAGTGCGGGTAGCAAAAACATAGCATCAATGTGGGAAAGTGACCCCGTCCCTTTCAGCGTCTCCAAGAGCGAACCGGTCACACCATACCATACTCGACTGATCCCACCACGGACTTACTAGATTTACGGACAATTTATTGAGTCTACTACCTTATCCCCTTAAGGAAAAGGACGAATTTGCAGTGGCACGGAGTGAACGAATGTTATAAAGAAGTTGGTACACCTAAAAAGAAATGCAGGAGACGTAATCGTGACGATCCATAACACGAGCTTTAATGTAAATATCTCTTTTAATTAAATTCGATTTCGAACAAACATTTCTTTAATTCGGAACGTACAAATATTGTTCATTAGCATTTGGTGCGTAGTGAAACTCGAATGCTGCCTTTATAGATTTTACGTTAAACTCAATTACTTAGGTATTTCATTTTAGTAACGAACGCTTGAATCGAATGCGGGATAAAATAACAATTGCTCGTTATTTTTAATTTAAATTCACATATGCGGCAGAATATTTTTTTCGAAATAAAATAAATGCTAACTAGCCTCTCGCTTCACTTGCCCGGGGGCTTTATTATCCGAACAAAAAGTTTGGGTTATTATCATTTCGCTCTAGGTATCGGACTTCTATCGTCTATTAGCGATTTTTTTAATTAAAACTTCGTAACGACTATGTCTTTCTAAAGGCGACTTAAAAGCTGGATTAGATCTCGTTTATACATACTAAACGAGATGTTTTAGAAATGCATAGGCAGATCTTTGTCTGGCATTTACTTAAGACATATGTACAATTGTACATTGTACCTACCTACAAAGGTAAAAACGCCAACACTGTTAACTGACCATCCTGTGTTTATATAGAACCTTATTACAATGCATATAGTACCTACTGTCGATTTTTTTTTACATCCCCAATTAAATGTCTGAAACGCCACTCTATTGTGAGAGGCCCAATTTCCCGGCCCGGATTTCCTAAGACGTTTTTAACTGTACTGCGTTTAGTGTTGTCCAATGATGCCTAGGTATCAATGACTTCCATCAATTTCACCAAAAACCGAATTGCGCTTCGGCAACCTGCCAGTACTTAGGGTGGGTTGCACCAAACCGTCTGTAATCGTAAGCGGTGTTCGTTAAAATCTGAATGTATGGAACGTTTGACAAGTTTCTATGAACTGACAGCTGTCAGCGCCATATTTAACGCTGATCGGTCTGTAATCGTAAGTCGATGCAACCCGCCCTTAATCTCCACGCCCAACCAATCAGCATTTCAAAAATCGAATCTCATCGCAATCGAAAGCGCAGGAGCAGGTTTCCGCATTCGATTTAAAAACGCTCTTCGTAATCGATTCGCTATCGAAGTCGAACGCTTTTAGTCACGTGCGCCTGAAATTATCGAAAGGAATTTTCGCCCGAGGTCCACGGTTTGGAAACGTAATTTTAATTTATTTGGATGCAAATTCCGGTTCCCCGGGGGTGTGAATTCGCTTAGATTGGTTTTCGCTCCTTAAATTTTTGGTCACGCGATTGTGAAGTTTGTATGGATACGTACGTATCCGTCTGTTTTCTGTAAAGATTCCTTGTACTTGTACCTTATGTTCAGTTTAAGAATTTCGGTAACCTTTTCCAATATTTTGCCGCCCTCTGAACAGGTAGAAATTGTCAGGAATCATCCTAAAATGCTGGTTGATTAAGAAAACATAACCAAAAATCAAATACTATTCTTACGACTGCCAAATTAAAACGTAAACAATAATTATGACTGAGCGTTCTATGATCTTTACCAGGTCACCAGTCCATCTGGGGGGGGGGGGTCTACTCAGGCTACGTCTTCGGGCACGTGGTCGGCACTAGAGAACCTTTCCGTCCCAATGGCCAACGGTTCTGTGTCCATTGTGCCACTATAACTTTAGCAATTCGGAGGGCAGGGCGCGTGTGGCACAGGACCAGTCATTGTTGCCCCAAAGAGTGCCCTATTTATATAACACTATGCCCAGCAGTGGATGACTTTCGGCTGTTATGCTTATGATGATGATTATGATTATTCAGTGTTTCAAATCATTATAAGGCGAGATCTCTTTTCATAGTTGGAGTTTGGTGTGCTCGACGCATACCCGCTTTGATGCAACAAGCTTAATCTGATTTTGATTATGATCCTGTAATTGATGGATTCAATTAAGCTACCCTGAATAAATGAATCCACATTACTGAATTCCTAGTGAACCCTTGTGTAGGTTGTATACTCTGTTTAATTAAAACTAAGTTTAGATTGTTGCCAATTATTCATGACATGACAATGCGATGATGGAGTGCCGGAATTGTACACCGTGAATGACATTATTGGGCAGGTATATAGGTACCACTGTCGCTTTAACATTATTACATTCAAAAAGGTACGACATATTCCAACATTTTCAATAGGTACCTATTTTAATCACAGTATTTGTAGCTGTGTGTACGTGTACCATTAACGGATCATTCATTAATTTCAAGTAATCAGATCTAACTATAACGCAAAACCATAATTCTCATTGGTACATTTATGTATGTAACTTGATAATCGAATTACAGCAAAGTGTTTCTATGAGAAATGTCCCATATTCCGCGCAAACTATGTCTTATATCACATTACACTTACATAACTTGCATCGCACCAATATACGTGAACCGTCACGACGCTTTTCAATACCAATATGCCATTGCGGTTATTTACCTGCACTTTCAATATAATCGCAGGTGAAACACGCAATGGACGTCGAAATATAAAATATGTGTGTGTATACCGTGCGGCAACACAGTGTGAGATGCAGCATCGTGTTACATGCACGCAAAGTCCGCGACGAGCCACAAATGTACATACTTACATTGCTTTCAATAAGATACTTCGACCAACGTCATGTCACTAAAGGGAATGTGAAATCAGATATCACGCAAATACCCATGAATGAAATTTTTTCGCAAAAAATATTAGCCGAAATGGTATTTTGTACGGATCCTCTGTCGGTATACCCAGGTACTAAATGGCAGTAGCTAATGGCAAATTTTACAAACTCACTCTGTTTTAATTTATATTGTAACTATATATTTTGTTAATAAACAACTATAATAAGTCGATTATTAGTATTTCTGAGTCTATCTATTAAATATATCGTCGTCTAGTGCTCATATCATAACACTGGGCTTGTACGATTTGTGTAAAGTTGTAGCCTAATATTTATTTATTTATTTATAGCTATTGAAATAAGCATCCACAGTATATATATGTAAGTAACTCTGGCAATGTAGGTAACTTACGATCGCCTCCTACCGTATAACACTGTGACATTTATATGACCTCCTCAGAGAAAAATACCAACGACAAGTACGTGAATAATTTATTTTATTGCCTCTAAATGACCTTTCCTAGGGTATCGCGGCTTATCATATATTAGCATTATATAATACCAGCGCCACACTAATCCTAGCTTAGTCCTAGTTTACTGGTAGATTAATGATTGGGACCCCTACCTGTGAATAATCTGCTTAAATTAATTATTGTAAAGATATCTCACTAGATGTCGCTGATTCCACTGGACCAAAACCTACATCGCACTATAGAGATTTTTCTCGATTTATTTATAAAGGCCAGTAATATTTTGTAACACGGGAGCAATATACCACTTGGCTCGACGGTGAGCCAATTAAACTTCACGACTGAGTAGTGAAGTTTAATTGGCTCAGCTCAGCCAGTAAATATATAGCACCAAGAAAAAGTAGGTATGGATGATATCTCTGATCAACGGTAAAGAAAGAAGACAACTTGCAACTATGTCTTAGCGAAGCAATTACTTTCGGTAACCATAGTACATTGTTGTAGTAAAGGCTAGAAAATAGTCAATTGACAGACGAGTGCGTTCGAGGCTGACGCAGGTCGGGGGGTGGCTGAGGTTGAGCGAATCGCTGTTCAAACTGTCCAACAATAACATTATTGGACTATTATTTCCAAATAAAATGTAAGCACACAGGACTTGAAACTGCCTACTATTCGATGTAACCACTAACCACACAAACCATAATTAATGACTGCAATACTCCTTTACTGGAGTGTCGATAAATTCCGATAACGACGCCACGAGCTGCACCAGACCAGAATCCACTAAAATAATAAACCTTATAAGTTCACTAATCAGGCCCCAAACATATTTTTTACGTACGCGTGTACTACCGACAAATCATAAGTAAGAACTTACTCTAATTTCTTTATCAACGAAAAGTTTTTGTTCAGTTTTCCATGGATGTTTTTCAAACTCAAATTTTAATAGCAATTCCTAAAGGCATGGCATGGCATGTATGTGGAATCTCGATATTGTCGACATACATCATGTCTATTTTTCTGACGAGATCACGAATCGCAAATCTTAAAAAAGTTATTAATCAGATGGTATTGTAAAGCTTAAGGTAAAGCTGATTTTCCGGCGAGACGAGGCGAGGCGAGAATTTAAATTCGCATAGAATTTTTTTTATTCTCTCCTCGCGCATCTTCGGTGGTGCCATACAAATTTCCATTCTCGTCTCGCCCCTCCGGTGGAAAATCAGCTTAAAACTTAATTATTGTTTATTTCCTTAAATGTACAACTTGTTGCTATGGCGGAGCGGGGCTTTCTGGTACAGGTTAGGTACTGCATAAAGTCCCAACCCTTAACCTTGGTGAAATAAATACTTAAGATTGTATTCATTTTTCAAACAATTGTCGGTCTTATTGCTGCGATATGATGTGATGATATTTTCAGAGAAGTAATCCTTCCCTAGTTTTCAGTAGGCCGTAACAACACGGGCTTTTATTTAACATAAGAGTAATAAAAAAATCAAAAACAAACCCACACGTACAACGTTGTAAACAAAACACGGTAGATAGCCGAGTGGAATACTAGAAACAAGAGCGTGTCTTGCAAAACGTTGATTAAGTTCTTACGACCACAAGCACCCTTTTCCACATCTGTTATTTAACATATTATGGAAATCCACAACCTACGCATTACGCATAACCCTACAGGCCTACACTGATTACTTTAAGGTATTCCCAGGACTGTTATTCGCTAGTTGCTAATGTGGCTCACCCCGCCGGTCGCCCGTCACGAAACTAGACCTCTACCTACGCTTAGTTACTACGCATCGCGGTATCAAGATATATTTGTGGCAGAATAGGGGGCTGGTATGTGTCGTGAACACCGACATGGCGTCGGCGTCCTGTGGTGAGGTCCACGTGAGCGGAGCGTGAAGGAATTCCATGGTTAATTCCATTCAGGAACTATCTGCGAATTTTTGGGTTGATATTTCTAGAACTTTTTACATTTTGTACTAAATTAAGTTGGCAAATTGTAGAAGGTGTTCTAGTAAATAAAAATCTTACACAAACCGATCTAATCTACAGTGAGCTAGATAATGTTTGTGTTGATAGACACTATGAGGGAGGCATTTGTAAAACCCTCATTAAATAAATAAAGTTAAAATAAAACGTTTGTGGTTGGAGTACCTAGTACCTAGTAGTTACTAGGCAACAATATATGTACATACTCACATAGAAACAAATACATAAATATACACAGAAATGATCCAAGACTCAGGAAAAAATACTCGTGCTCATCTCTCGTCAGACGTCTGCGGCGCTACCACGAAAATCGAAACTCGAAGTTCGTGCATGCATCCCTATCACCCGAGTATGGTAAGTGCGACAGAGATGGAAAATTGGAAATACCCGAACTTCGACTTTCGCAGTTCGTGGTTATAGCTCTGGTTAAGGTTATTTTAATACGGCCAACTTTTTATAAAACTGGCATTGGGATTGAGTCATCTACCTTGAACGGAAGAGTTCGAATTCGGCCATCTCAAGAATATAAGGTCCGACTTTCAGATATAATATTCTTGACTATATGATTGTTTATCTGATTTAATCGATACGTGATTGCCTAAAGTTTCCTCGATTGAAAAAAAATCCTAAGTTGTATCATTATTTTCCTTGTTTTACTCAGCCTACTCAAACAAAACATTATTTTATGACACAATCAAGTTAATACTATAGTATTTTATCTCATTTAAAATCTCACTATTTATCGAAATTTGACCAAAAAAGCTATTCCCGAAGAGTGTTGCATCTCATTTTCCCGTACGCGGAAGGCATAAGCGTGTCTCTGTCAAGGGGGCGTGGTCCACTCGAATCAGGGCGTCCCCTTAATCGCGTTGCGCACCCGAAGTCTGCATCGTTTGGACCCAGCATAACGAAATTATGGATTGTAATAATCCATACTAATAATATAAATGGGAAAGTGTATGTGTGTGTTTGTTTGTTTGTCCGTCTTTCACGGCAAAGCGGAGCGACAAATTGACATGATTTTCGAAGTGGAGATAGTTGAAGGGATGGAGAGTGACATAGGATAGTTTTATCCCCGAAATCATCCGCTAAGGGGGTGAAATGCGGGTTTAAAAGTTTGTATGGAGCTGCGATATAAACGAGTTCCACGCGGACGGAGTCGCGGGCAGAAGCTAGTATAACATAAAGAACACTAAGAACATGGCTAGAAAACTAAATGAAAAACTGCCGTCACTTTGAAGTTTTCTCCTTCAAAAAACGGAATGAGTATGAGTATTAAAAAGCCTGGGGATGCTTCAATATTCAATGCTACTGAATAACTAAACCTACAAGATAGGATAAAGTTTGTAGATTCAAGGTCGAGAAAGTTTTCGTGGTTTTGAATGGGCTCGAGTTCCGAAGCCCAAGCTTAAAATACAATGACGCCATAATAACTCGCACGCATCACATATATGCTAAAACCAGCTTGTTTTTATGAAATCTCTAAAATACTCCGTTAGAGTATGAAATTTGTAGGGATTACTTGCTTGTGACATCACAATCAAACAACGTCCTGATTGTCATATATGAATTAAAAATATATGAATTAATTTGAATGTTTCCGGAATTTTAGGTTAGGCAATTAGGTTGCTCTGTTGTTAATGAATAAACCATTTATTTTCAATGTTGTCAAATACCCTATTGTAAAATGTGCACTAAAACATAATTGCATTCAATACAGATAAACATGATAAATAACGTTTTCAAAAAGGAAGTACTCGTTCAATAAATCATACAACTTTACACGAAACATCCGCAATCTCTAAAGCAACATGGCGCCCGAGAATTCCGAACTTATAAAATACGTTACATTTCAAAAAGTTACTCAACTTCACACAACAACACACCAGAAATGTACCTAATCATAAACAAACCCACACATACAAAGTTGTAAACAAAACACGGTAGCGGAGTGAAATACTAGAAACAAAAACATAAGTACTCCTCTTACAAAACGTCATAACCGCCAAGTAAACGAGACGATTCTACATCCTTCTAGAACCAGCACGGTGTTGTAAGTACGTATATATGGGTGATATACTACGACAGGGCCGTAAAGTACGCCAGCGAGCCCCAAGTTCATTCATAAAAGCTGAAACCAATGAATGAGTTAGCAGCCGAGAAGTTACGGGGCCCCTTAAATTATAGCAATGCAAATCAATGTTTACTTTATCTGGAAGGCGCGGCGGTACATTTTGCTTAGAATTTATGGAAATGGTTTGTGTAATCCAGTCATTATCGTTCCCAAGTGAGAAATTGGAATAGCACTACACAAGTAGGGAGAATAATACTTCCATTCCTTGAATGTTTAACTGGGGCATAATATAAAAAGGAAGAAAAAACAAACAAAGGGTTGCACTCCGGGAGTGCCGGCAGGAGTGAAAACTCAATGACATTTTAAAAGTTTTTCGTTCAGTACGCTTACCATGAGTTTGACAATGACGGCTTACGCTAACGAGTATCGAGTTTTCTATCTGCGCATCCCGCTCTTACTGTCAAAGTGCAATAGAGATTAGCACTACTAGTAGATTAGCGTACAGGTCACGTGTCCGTCTCACGAATTTTCAATCCGTCGAATCTGTCGGTCACGTGATCTGTCGCGAGTTTAAGATAAAAAAAAAAAATAATAAAAAAATAAATAAAGCGTTTATTCACAAAAACAGTACATATTTAAGTTTACTTTTCTACTTCCGCCAAACTGTACAACAGTTTGTTGGCAGAAATAAGCTCCCATTTTTTTCTCTTTTTGTTTCCCTATCACAAAAAGTGCACAGCGCCGCTAAAGGAGTTTACACTTCAAAAGGGTACTTCTTATGCAAGTGTTCCTATAAACAATTTTATTATATAAATTTTAAATCAGGGGAAAAAATTGAAAAATTTAATGCTCCGAACCGGCGACCACCAGGCATTCATGGTTTTTTTTCCTTTGATTTAAAATTTGTAATTTACGTTAGCAGCGGTACTGCTTTAAAAACAAAAATAATTTTATTATATTATAAATAAACAGTCCAATCTGCTATTAATTATGTGAGAAATGCAAAAGTAAGCGTAGAAAGAATATACAGTATCGGGATCCTTCTGATGCAGCCGGGTCAGAAAGATAATGACACATCATAACCCAGGAGTTCGCAGTTAACACCTTCAATCTCATTTCACCGACTGAACTAATTCTTCTTCTTCCTCCTCGTCGTATCCTCGTAGCTGGGCGCTCTTCAGCACTCTCCAAGCTGCTCAGTCCTGGGCTAGGTGCATCCTGGCCTGTAGTCCGGCTCTAGTCCGATGTTACCGTGTCCGTCCAACGCATAGGCATCCGTCCTCAACTCCTTCCCTACCAGGTTCTCCGGTCCAGATGGCCAAAGAAGCACATGTTGGGTTGTGGTTGGGTTGGAGTGGATAGCCTCGCTTTTATGCTGAGCTCATCGAGAATAGACTCATTTGTGCGGATTGAACCAATAAATGTCCGTTAAATTGGACATTATTGTCATCTAATCTCCGTTAACAGGAGGGAAGATGTTCAAGTATTTACACGACTTCATTACATTTAATAGCCAACTCGAAAGAAACTTCCATTAGCTTTGAACTGTTTCAAGCCCGTAACTTGGTATCAAAGTTAATTATCTGTAATTACGAGCGAACAGCCTTAATGGTCTCTCTGTACCACGTGCCAAAGGTCAGCGTTGCAGTCGAATCAAAGCGAATAGAGGGTTGTAAAGTAAGTGGTACTCAAGTCTGAATCGATATAGTTAATAAGTTTCCGGAAAAACAAACTTTTTTGATACAATCTTTTACTGCAAAGTGTACTTTTCTGTATACCGTCATCAACTACTCATTGAGACGATTTTAATAAACGCAAACTCAACAGGATTACGTCGGTTAAGTACTGAATTCGCTTGGCCACCTTCTGTCTTCATCATCAGATGAGCTCGATGGTACTATAATATTGAATTGTCATCCAAAAATTCAGCTCAATCGGTCACAGAGTGAGTCAAATTTAACTGGCAAGATTTGTCCCCCACTAACACTGGGTCAAGCTGCCTCGTGGTAAGCCAGTATTCGCTAACTGGTCTAATTAGACAGACATTCAGATGTACTCTATGAGTAATGATTACACACAAGACTACCCCTCACTAACAAACTGACAAACTAACAAAGAAACTGTATAATATCTTCCCGATTGTATCAACTAAGATCATCTGTCCCAAATGTATCAAACTGCTCCATTGATGTCATCATATCCCGAATACATCAAACTGTCCCATTTATATCATCCTGTCCCAAATGTAGCAACTCACCCATTTCCATCAACCTCCGAAATGTGAAATTCCATCTCACTACCCCGATCCTGTTCAAAGTTTGAACTTCAAACATCGTTTCAAGTACAGTCAGCATCAAAAGTAACTACGCAAACGAAGAAGTCAAAAGACTGTACCTACTATTGATGAAAAACAAAAGCAAACCTTTTAATAGTAATTTTAATAGTAATTAACACACGGGCGGTAATTCGTAAAGCCCCAGAGCGCATATTTATGGCCCTCACCTTCGGTTCGGGCCACAAACACCTGCGTTCTGGGGCATTCACGAATTCACTGCCCTAGTTACGTAAATACGTAATGTACTATTACGATACAAGTGCCGAAAATAGGAAATTCGCAACAAGTGGCGATAAATTAAAACACGACCGAAGGGAGTGTTTTAAATCCACACGAGTTGCGAATTACCTATTCGCACGTGTATCGTACAACGTTTTACTGTACATATGGATGCACGGAATGTGCTCTTTTCACACTAGGGCGGGAAAGTAGCACCATATGTACTGTAAAAGATTTTAAAAGTAGACCTGTAACTTACCCTTTTTCTGCAAATATTTTTTTATCTTATCTTATCTATTCCAATACTTCTTTAACATCAAGTTTCTTGATAAAATTTAGGATTTAGTACGCGAGTGCCTGTAATTCTACTTTCTAGCTATTTGAAGAGAAAACTAAGATAACTCAATATCGATACTTCTCAGTGCACGATTTATTTTGTCAAGGATCAATGTCAATATGGCTAGATTTCTAAGCAAATAACGTTATTACATTACATTTGCGATCTTTGTATCGACTTTCACATTCAATATCTTTGTTCCAATATCAATCAGAATCGAAGCGTACAGTGAAGTGGAAAACATTTTTAATAAACAATCAATATTTTGCTTTAGGGATGGCTTTTTCAATTCTTACATTAGTTTAATTAACTTATATTCTGGAGTGGCAAGCTTCCATAGGGTACGATGACCGCTTACCATCAGAAAATAGCAGAATAGAAAGTAGAAGACACGTGAACATACCTGCAACAAAAAAATTAAAAATAAATCTCGTACTTACACTCTCTAATATACAGAGTGATATTTAATAATTACTTATTATACAAAACAGCAAAATAGTAGTAGATTTATCCGTGATACTTATCAAATATGACAAAAAACTAACAAAAAAAGCAATTAAAGACATTTTCGTCAATCGTTCATCACAGACCAACTTTATTTTATATCAAAAAAATCCAGCTGTTGCACGTAAATGATCATGGATAAATTCATATTTCCTATTTTGTATTACGAATAAAAAAGAACATCCTGTAATTTGAGTTGATTTCAGTTTATTTAAGGCGCCGCAACTTTTATTTTCTGCTTATATTGTCGCATTCTGTGGTTGTCTGGAAGAGATCGCTTTAAAGCGATAAGATCGCCTGTTGTTACCATTATTAATCATTAAGTAAATTTTTTGTAACATGTTCTCTCTTGTCGTGGTGCAATAAAGAGTATTTATTATTCTGTGTTACATTTATTTTACTCAAAGTTAATTCATACATTAACAACACAAGACAACATAAATAAAATAAACGGAGAAACAAATAGGTACTTAAATGTAAATTATTAATTAACCTAACTAACCTAACCCAGTCATAGGAAAAAAAGACCCCGTGCAGCAGTTCTGTCTGCGGCACGGAGTCCCATAACTAAGTAATAGACGGAGAGCTAGCGACCAACTCGGTCATGTGGCTTCAGCTGTATTGAAACTGCGTTAGCTACTTCCCTGAACAACCTTTTCCGATAATCTTCGTGCTGGCAGGCCGCGGGCGGTGGGTGCGAGTGTAGTAGGGTGGGGAAAAAAATGAAAAAAAATGTGGGCTCAGCGACTTTTTTTTTCAAACAGTTCCTCTGTACTCCCTGTGCACCCCAAAAAAAACGATCGGGTGGTGGGAAGGGGTTGCCAGCGTTAATTAAAAATACCAAAATAATAATAATTTTCATATGGGGTCAATCTTCCCCTCAGCACATTTTCGAACGAGATCCAACGATTTCAAAAAAAAAATTCGGTTCCTTTCCACCGATATTTTTGCATGGCTATTTTTTTGGGGTTTACATATTAATAAATCTCGCGTCAGAAAAAAGCCAATACAGCTGAGCCCACATGAAAATTATTATTATTTTGACATTTTTAATCAACGCTGGCAACCCCTTCCCACCACCCGATCGATTTAATTTTTTTTTTGGGTGCACAGGGAGTACCGAGCAACTGTTTGAAAAAAAAAAATAAAGTCGCTGAACCCAGTTTTTTTTTCTTTTTTTTCCCCACCCCACTACACCCGCACCCACCGCCCGCGGCCTGCCAGCACGAAGATTATCGGAAAAGGTTGTCCAGGTAAAGGTAAGTAGCTAACGGAGTTTCAATACAGCTGAAGCCACATGACCGATTTGGTCGCTACCTCTTATTTAGACTATAATGAAATACGTTGCGAGAGGTAGGCGCCGGCCCTATGATTCCCTGAAGCGTCGACGAGTCACCGAGTCATTGCCGTCATAAATAATTTCATGTCAGCTGACCCAATGTTTCTACCGCAAGCGCCGCAAACTCGTAGTCTTTAATTAGAAGTATTTGTGACGCTTCAACACCTGGGCCTGGTCAGCTGCAGCGCCGGCTTGAGAGCGAGTCCCCTGGATGTGGGACTGAGCAAACGTATCCACGAACGTTGCGTCTCACACCAAGGGTCTACCCAACCTCCACGGCACTAATGTGGCACCATCAGGTCGCTTGCCATCGTCTCTTGCCTTCCAGTAAGTATAGCAGGCACAGAAGCGGAGGCAAGCGAACCACGGACCAAATCGTTTATAAGTGTCGTGGCGGAATAAGCCATGCCTACCCAACTCACCGACGCTTTTGCCACAGACGCATGTATGTGAAACAAGCAATTCTTAATGTGCTTGGATCCAGAACTGTGCCTAACTGTCGCGACCGAAGCGTGTGAAGTCAGTTCCCTGACTCGGGGGCGGAAACCGCCAGGAAGCGGGTGCCTTCAAAATCGTCCACGCTACTTTCTATGAGCGATGGTTGCACCTTTTTAAGGCGAGGGGAGTCCCAAGCCCGCTGAAAAATTCTAGCGGCCGGGATGTCCGTTCCACACAAAGTACTCCATGCATTCCTGGCCTCCTTCAAACTCGCTATCTCATCGTCCGTCGACTATCTGGGGAAGGTTAAAAATGATACCGACAAGATACAGCGAGCCATAAGCTGAGGACAGAAATGCAAGTAGGGGCTACGCTGGCCGAGGCTCGAACGCCTAGCCCCCCAGCCTTATTGGGAGAACCGCTTGAGTCCAAGGTCTGGTGCCTAAATTAATGTTGAGAATTTTGGAAAGTGTTTTCTTAAGGGAGGAATCAATGGAGGACAAAATGGTAGAGAATTTCCAAATTGGACAACTGCGCAATAAATAGTTGCATTTTAGGGTGCATACCTAAGCAAAACGGATAATGAAAAGGGCCATATGAGGATTTATGACAATAGGATGTATCCTTGTAGTTTGGTTTACAACTTTTTTTAAATTTATTTGATAATGCTGCTGTCTTTAATCCATGGCACCGGCGGCTCACTGATCCACGTGAAGGCACATTGCTCCCATCTTTAAGAACCTCTTTGATCTTAGTACGTAAGAGCGGTCGTGGGTATTGAACGTGTGTTAGTAATGTTATACGAGTAAGTACCGCTTTGATAAAACATTCGGGTACATCGGGGTCTTTTGTTCGTTATACAAAAATGCCAATATCTCGAAAATCAAGGCATTTTCATTCAACCTAAAATTAAATATATTTTTATTTATATATTCTACTATAAATCACCTGCGTTCTAATTTTCTTTCAAAGGAAAATGATTTTCGTGATTTTAAAATTTCTAATTAATGACGCTTTCATACAAAATTACACTCTTCGAAATTTAGATGTGTTCGCAAAGTAAGTACTAAATCCAGATATTACGATGTTTTCTCTCCTCATATGTTCACGTTTTATTTGCATATGTGTAGGTAACATATCAATGTCAAGAAAATGAAAACATCTTAAATAACCATAATATTATAATACGTTCATTAGCTACTTAGTACTAATATAATTCTGGCAAGAAACCTACACGTTTTTCACTATTCTTGATTGTTAGTCCATGTCAAAGGTATACTTTTCCTTATTACAAAAGAATAAAGTGCAAAAGTCGACGTTGACTGTACACAACATCGTTCTCATAAAGAATACGTACACAGAGAAAGCCAGGCTTCGTGATGACAAACACACCCCCATTACAGACTCATTACGCCCACCGAAGATTATACGCTGCCGTAGTAGTGAAACTAGTTTCGTGAATGTTCGTTGTGGCTCCAGACGAATTACCATTTTAAACTACGTAACTAGTGGCTCTGTGAACTGTAGAATTTAATCAAGGCTTCCTTTTTGACAAAAATATTTTCTTTCCAATACCCGAATTACCAAAAAAAAAATATTGAACTTGCTCACAAAATTTCACGAAATCGGTTGTGAAATGCGACCTGTAATGGAGAACAACCGGTAATCAGGATATCCGGATATACGATAGAACTTTGGCCAAAGGTGAAACGGAGAACTTCGTTCGCTTCGCTCGCTTGTTCAATAAGTTAACTTTAACAGCTCTATAACAATGACTTTTATAAAAAATGTTTTTACACAATAAAAAAAAAACTATATTATGTTGGCGTCTGTAATGTTAGCTACTCCGTCGTGCTTCTTATAAGGCAGATGTCACAGTTAACTGTTGGCTTTTAAAAGGTTTTTAAAAGGCAGTCTGCCTTTTAGAAACCTCTAGTAACGTTGCAAAGTTGTCAGAGGGCAGGGGTTCGACGGGTACGGGGGTACGGGAGGCGACGTGAAATGTATTTTAGGATAATTAGTTAAGCCTATTACATATGTTGGACTTATACTGCGACAATCTTCTACCGAAAACGGTAGTATTTTCCAACTTTTACAACATCAAAAGCTTTATGATAAGATGCAAATTACATTAAGATTAAATCGACTTACCACATTCGTCCTCCGGCTAAAGATAAAAGTTCCATTTCGATAAATCGTTCGAACTAATACAAACCTATATACAATCCATCGATCACTGTTATCAACTTATCGCGGATCTACCGTCATTTCACAATTAATCAAACGTCAAAGTAAATGGAACAATAAATCTTCACTGACAAAAAGACAAATTTAGAGGATGACACATAGCTAGCTATTTTAAGGTGACATCGAGAAATATGTTAAAATTTGGTTCCATTATAACTTCCATTTATTTGTCTTCAAATTCCCGTTTTAACGCGGCTAACCTACGCAAACAAATTAAAAATACGAAAAAGGCCATAAGTAATAGTATTTTATACAATCGGTACACGAGGAGAGCCCTTAAAGTCGATATTTTTTCTACGAGTTATACGATATAATGCCCTGCTGAAACGAAGCGCAGTCCACCGGCTCAGAGTTTCGTTGATATCTTTTCTTTTATGACAACGCGACGTTCTATTGGTCAAATTCATTATAGTTCAGTGGAGTATTGCGAACATACTTAACACTGTTTCTTTCACCAAAGCACTATCTATGTATACATGTACCTAACGTAAGGCTGCTCATCACAATAGCTTATCAATAGGTTTTCTTAAGATATTTTCATACAAATCGGTCGAATGAAGCTAAGAAGCTATATTTATACAAACAATAACCAGTTACATATACAAGGCGAACAGATTCATAAATCATAAATCTTTATAGTTGGTTATAAGTAAGTAATACAGGTGTTTAGGAAAGGTTGATCAATAGAAAATTAACATTACAGATTAAGTGGAATAAAATTATTTTTCAACACAATTGCTCGTAACGTACCTCTTATTGTGTCGCTTTTAGGCTCATAATCCTGGATATTAAAAACGCGTGTTTTATAACATTACAACACTTGTGTGTTATGGTTATATCTCGATTAAGTCACGTTGGCACCTTGCAGGAAGATATATGCATGAACACGGTACATTCTTAAATTAACCGGGTTGTACAGAATGTACAGCTATTTTTTTAATTTTCTGCAAATGGATTCTTACTCGACTAATCAAATTAAATCCTTTTTGTTAATTAATTGACTATTTCTTTATGTATATAATATGGAAACGTTTAATTTAGTAAAACTATTCACTTTTCATAACATTTTACATGAATTAAATACAGATAACATTTTAAAACGAAAATATAATTTTATTTTGTATTGGCTGTTTAGAGATTTCTGTGCCCACACTGCGCAAACTTACGAAAAAAAAAACACTGTTGGGCGCCCTTATAGGTTATTTATTTCACAAATATTTGTAAAATTTATTTATGCGTGTTTGGTTATTATCAAACATGTTGACTCGTGGTGACTAGAAAAGTGATAAATAGAATGGACGCCACTGGAAATTCTTGGCGATGTGCAATTGTGAGTAAAAACCTGTTGTCATCTTAATGATTTGGTTAATGTAAAGTAAATAATTTGGCAGGCCTATAACATTTTCATCTTATGAAAATGATTTTTTCCTCGCAAAATGTGTTGAAAAACGTCGTATGATACGCGTGAGCTTTGATAATTACATCCTCGGCTTCCTTATCACGCTCACCTGCGGTTCGCGTGAACAATTTCGCCTCTGATGTAATTATCAACCTACCTCACTTGTATCACAATGTACTATTAAAACTAACATTAAATAATAATAATTATCATATAATTCACGCAATGGCAACTGGCTTTTGACTGGCAGATAAATCTTTGCTGTTGCGGGATATGAGTGGGTAGGTACAACATAGATATACATATATATGCTATTGTCACTTGCATGAAAACGTACGACTACTTGGCGAAGCTTCGCTCTGTTAAAATATAATCTAGAAACCATCAAAATGGAATATATATCGCCGTCCGGAAATTAATCCATACCTATATCAATATTTAACTTACATTACCGCCTTCTAGTTTCTACAAGATTTGAATGGTGGTTCCACCGCATGATTGACACGGGTCTCCAATCTTGGGGAGAGTGTGGGTTCCATACGGGATCTGAATAGACTGAAATGTGTCACAGGATTTCTTGAAAATCGATTTTAATGAAAGTACCTACTTTAAAGAATATAATGTAAATTGAAAATGTTCGCACTCACATTAATAATCTATATACGAGTAGCTATATCTACTCGTATATATGTATATAAACGTAATAGTCCTGACTGACTCACTCACTCACTTAAATCAACGCCCAGCAAATGCTTTTTTCACAAAAGGTACTTTATACAACGTAACTCTCAAGGGGGTAAAAATGAGGTTGATAGTATGTATGGGGATGGAGTAAAATTTTAAATGAGAGTTTGAAACTTTGTGTTTGTACTCCTCCTTATTACAATACATGAAACGTAGTTATCAAATTTAGGGTTTTGGAAAAACCCACTCCAAAGCGGGTTCAATAGGGGTGCAACGTTTGTATGGGGGAAACTCTTTTTTTGAGCTACAAAATTAAAACTTTATGAAAAGATTCGTTAAAAGAATACAAAAAAAAATCTCCTTACATGTGAAATGGGTCATAAGACTCATAAGGGGGTGAAATGGGAGTGAAAGTTTGTATGGAGGTACAATAAAAACGAGTTCCACGCGGACGGAGTCGCGGGCAGAAACTCGCCACTTATGAGTAAAAAAGTAGTAAAAACGTTCAAAACCATTCATTCTAGCCCCTTTGGCTTTGCATATAATAATACAATACTGGCAATATTTACATCGCAGATCATTTACGGGAACGAAAATAAATGAATTATACTTGCAACTATAGAAAGGTTTGCTAACGTAAGCTTTATACGTACGAACGTGTTGACGTAGAAGTCTTGATCCCTGCTAATAATAAGTACAACTTAGAAAAGTTGAAAAACCCCCAACATTTTCATTTCAAAGTCCAATATCTCAAAAACGGCTGAAAAGATTTAGATGAAACATGGGTAAGAACACTCGGGGTAAAATTATCTTTAACACAAAAAAACGCATTCAAATCGGTCCATCCGTTTGGCAGCTACGATACCACAGACATATACACAGACAAACACGTTAAACTTATAACACCCCTCTTTTTTCGTTGGGGGTTACAAACTGTACAATTTACCGAAAAACTTAAATATTATAAGACCTTTTTTGGGGGTTCTTTAAGCCACTCCTTGACGCGCATGTGACACCCTCCTTGGAGTTTTAAGCGTCCATTCGATGCACAGCTACGATGAACGCTTACCATCAGGCAAACCGTAAGTCAGTTTGCCAATGACGTGGTATAAAAAAATAACACATCTCCGTCTAACCTCACCATTCCAATTTGAGCAAACGCAGCAAACGGCAATTTACAAACACACATTTTCCTGTGTCCCGTCCGTATCGCCGCGCCCAGGCCAACTTTTTGATTTATTTACCCAGCAAGCTTAAACTCTCGTAAAATAGCCCTAACAAACGTTAATAAGTGTGTCACTCTACCACGGTATTCCTTAAAAATAGGCATACCCGCTATGAAGTTCTCAAGGTACTAATGTCCTTTTAACATCGGCAAGGCATATACAATTTTAAACCGTCAATGTGTGCTTTTTACGCGCGTACTATTCCCAATCACTACGGCTCTTTTTCATAACATTTTTCATGACATTTTGAACCCTGTGAATACACAGTTTCATCAGCTTTTTGCATGACTTTATTTAGCGTAAATAGATCTTGGTTAGCGCTTGTTCTAATACCGTCTCAATGAAAGCGGTATAGTAAAACTCTTTAGAAAGGTCAGACTTTTATGGCCCCCGCAAATTGTATGGCATCATCAATGTCGCAAAAGTGTAGTCGAAGATATTGCCGGACTATTCCTCGTATTCGGTTCGGACCCTATCGCTAAGGAATTGGCAAATTACGTGTCGTATGATTCTCAAGTCGGTCCTCAATACTCGTAACCTTTCCCGATGTTCATGAAACATTTTGTACAAAGTCGTAAATACATGATTCATTAAAGGATGACATCAGCTTTGGAAAGTTTGGTTCGTAATAGACATCAGTGTTCATAAATTTTCATTGGTGCGGTTTTTCCTATAAAAATAGTGTTGCTGGAATTTGTTTGACATTGAGTTATTGACCGTAGAGACTAAGTAGCAGACGAGATGAGATGACATCCCCTCGTGCCTATTAGTTTGTTAAATTATGTACATAGTCTTCAATACTAATGTACGTTTCATTGGCCTGGCTTAAACATCCCCTGGCAATTATTTCTTAAAACAAGACTGATTTATTATAAAAACTGTGTTCTTTCGTGATCACTCGTAACCTATTAATTGTTTTTCATGACTAACATAAGTATGAAAACTTGCACTCTCAAGATATCTTATTTTCAGTAGATAATCGGACTCTTTGCTCTGAACGACACAGCAAAGAGTTCTACGACTGAAAAGAAGATTCCACTAAACTTGATAATGGTCAACTGCACTGTCAGGCGCGGATGCTGCTCGCCTTATGACAGCTCGCGACTTACGAATATATCTTGAGATACACTTCGCAGTATCTCAAGATATATTCGTAGTTAAAACGGGTTTGAAAAATGTGTCACGCTCCACTGAACAAAGGTCGGCGGCACGGCACTAGTTGTATCAATATTTATGAAGTTCCGATTTCTTGCGAAACACCGGTTCGGTGAGATTTGCTAATTTGCCGTGAGAAGCACTTTCGCTGCCATCCTTCTGTTAAAAACATTCTCTTTATGACTTTTATAATTACTTTAACAATAATAGCTTGCTTCTTGGGTGTTCTGGATTAAACAAGTAACGCAAAAAAAGAAATGCAATACGTATACCTATGTAAAGATAGCCAGTAAAATGAAAAGAAACGACATGAGAAACTCTCTGTAACCGACAGTAATAAGTAAGTGCTGGAAATTGATTAGACAGTGGAACATACTAATGGAGTAAACCGTATCTTTAACAAAAGATACCAAGGTGGAATGTTTGTAAAACAATTTTTACAAGCGTTATATTAACGTGACCTGTTCGTACGAATATAATATGTACGTGCATAAGTTAATAATAAGTAAGTTGTCCGTCAATATTTTCATACTATTTCTTTGTCACTTGCCGTTATCAGATTGAGCCGAGTTTTTGGCTATTTGTGTTTAGTTTGGATGACAATTCCATATAATGGTACCATTGAGCTGATCTGCTGATGAACACAAATGGTGGTCATGAGAATTCCGTATTTAACCAACGTAACCCCATTGAATTTGACCTCGTTAGAATCCTCTTAATGAATAGCCGGTGATGGTATACTAAAAAAACAGTCGACGATAAAATCTTGCACCAAAAATGAAATTTTTAAAGGTATTTCTGTTTCTTCTTTTCGGCTCAGACTACAGATATCATCAAAGCAATCTTCCCTTCGCAGCATCCGCTGAAACTTTAACTGGCTCGACGGCCCTACGATAATTCCCAACACAAGAGGATAAACCCCTGAACCTAAAGCCGGGAACTGCCGGCGTTAAACAATGACAAGATTAATGAGGAGAAGTAGCGTAAACGAAATAGGCAGAATGTACACGATTCCCGTACATCAGAATTATCTTCCTCGTTAATGGATTCGAGCAATTCCTTTAACACTTTCACTGCCAGGAACCCGCCTAGCGGGCGCCTACGCCGTAATCACTTTCCTCTCCACAAGGAAAACCACGGGATCGGCTACGAGAGTAGCGCGTAGCGATTCTTGGCAGTGAATGTTTGCGATCAGGGAATCTAGAACTGAAGCATCAACGCCACAGGTCGTTTTATTGTAGGTATCGTTCATATCAATTATAAGAAATATCTTGACTTCACTTACATACTTAATACCATCATTGGCATCATTGCTTATCACAGTTTGCTTGGTTATAACTAGGGTATCATTACAAGCAAGAAAACTATGATAAGGTAGGTTTATTTGGCGCACACCATCCGAACTAGGTACAAATTGCTTCAAAATAATACCGCTTCAAAACCCGGTGAGCAGACCCTAAAGCTGAAGTGTGAAACCTGAATAATTAAAGCGAGAGCCACCGTCAGGGATGCCAAATTTGAATGGAGATTCGGGTCAGGCCCGTAGAATTTTCAATTGAATTTTAAACTGTATAAATTAAAATGTGCTTGCTGCTTAAGAACGAGATTCTCCCGATGAACCTTTTTTACCTTAAATTCCTATAGGGAGACCTTGGGCTGCTTATTATGTACACGGGTCGGTCGTATCTGTATTACAGATACGACCGACCTGTAACATGCTGCCAGCCCTGCGGATACAGGAAGGGAATTCCTAAACAAATTGTACAAAGAAAACAACGTAAGCCGGTCGCGTGGAAACCCGCGTGTTTTTGCCACAGACAAGATTGAGGCAAAGGATTCATATTATTTACTTAGGATCATTAATCTTGCAATACTTTTTTTGAATCTGACCCTTAGATGCTAGGTCACTGATGGTGATGATTATCTAACTACGAGCACATTTCTGAGTGGTCCATAATGATAATTCCCAGTGACGACGTTTGTAGGAAACACAAAAATTTCGAAGAGTCCTTCGTCCGCTAGCGCTCGATCTCGCAATTCCAACATTCTGTGGGCGTAGCACATGTTTGCCATTTTGTTACTTATCGTTGTGGATATGACATCCTTCACTCTCGCATTCGCACACTTGTCACGAACTGACAGGTGTCTTATCGACAGCAAATAAGTGATAAAAATGGCAACCATGTGACGCCAACTGACCCTGTAGCATGGACGGCCTTATCACAAGATAAGTAACAAAATAGAGCGTCCGTAACTGGCTGACAACGTTGAATAGAACGAGACGGACGCTCTGTCTTGTCACTTATCGCGTGATAAGGCCTACCATGATACGGGGCTGGACGCCTTTCACCTCTAAACATATTTTTTAACTCAGATAATGCAAGTTAAAAATAGGTTAGGCTAGTATTTTATCCTGAAAGTAAAAACATTTCTTCAGCGGGCCACGGTTACCAAAATTATGAGATTCGGAAAAAATATGCTACCGGACTTTACTTGTAAACTCGGCAATGTAGCGAATTGTTACTTAGGTGACAATTATCAAGCAAACAAATCTGGCAGACTTGGGCTTAACTTAAGCGAAATCTGCCGGATGTAGTAGTAATATTAACCTTTAAACCATTCTGTTGCTGACTGCCTCTGTGCCAAACCCTACGGCTCGGGGGCGTGTAGTATTTTATTCAGCCCCTTGCACCAGTATTAATGTAATATTCACGGCACAGTCCTAATAACTTCCTAGCGGAATCGTGCCAGTTTCAACACTGATTTTGCACTTGCATTGTTATTGTTAGCGGTAAAATAATAAAGTCACTTAGATCATATTTTCCGGAGGGCTCATTTGTCAGATCATAATAATTATCGAAAAAAAAACAATTTCGCAAAAACTTCATATTACTTACTTTACTCACATCGTAAGAATTTCTATCAAAATAATTGGTAGCAAAGTGGCTCAGATGCCGGAAAGGCGCGTAGATTTGGTTCCTGGCTGGTACTTACATGGTAATAATGTGGTCCTTGGAACTTACGGACGGAATTTCATTTGATATTTACCAAACTTGTTTCTGAAAAAAAATACCTGCAAAGTATTCCAACATGAATGTTATTTTGGAGCCACGAAGTTCACCATTGGGTCAGCGTGGAGACTACATCTCATCATATCTTGTTCATGGGAGGAGGACTTTGCACATATGTCTATACTTGTCTCTATAGAAATGTTCCAGAAGAGTTGCAGTTGGTATTGATGTAGTACGCGCCATGGATTACTCTAGAACTAATCAGACTTCCGGTTTTTTTAAATACCACCTCGGTGCAACCAAGCAGCCTATGGATGCTTATTTGCAACTACATTATTGTATTTTCAAACTTAGTATTTAATAACAGCGTTGATGGCCGCTTATTCGCCTTATGCACTCTGTCCACAATAAGGGCGCCTAATGAGGCAGAAGGCACGTCGTTACGTCCAATGCGCGTCATCATCATCTCCATTAATATCAGTCTTCTGTCCATTCGTATCTCATAAATAAATAAATATTAGAAGAGGAAAATAATTACCTACAGCTTAGCTGATATATATATATATATATATAGAGAGAGAGAGAAAAAGACTCCTCAATTTTAACCATTTTGATGGCGCATTCCTTCGACAAACAATGAACAAGTTTAAAGTTTGTTATTTTTTTTTGTAACAGTTAAATACTACCTTATACGTATTGCTAAATACACTAATGAACGAAAGGACTAAAAACCGCATTCCTCCTAAACTATCCCTTATCAGAACGTTGATTGATCTTTCATCACCAGTAAAACCTGACCTTCATTGCTTTACGCGTTCACACTACTGCACCTCAAGAGTTCACGCTTTCCCGGAGCTCAAGTAAAGATGGTTGTTAAATATCGGTCAATAGGGGCAGAAAGGTCCACATTAAATTGTGATTGATTGTTGTGGCCGGCTTGGGGCCCGTTTCGATTGGGTCTTGATAAAAGTGCATTAGTTTTATTAGGGAAAATTTGGCCTAGGGTGAACTGTTTACAGTCGATTGCTTTGGAATGTAGAATCTTGGGGGGGGGGGGTGTCTCTCGCGCAAACTATTCAGAGACCTATCCATAGATACATAGTGTGGGGGACATGTATGGATTAGATGAAAAAGAAAATATAAGTGCCTAAAGGCCTAAACTTTATTGTTTTTTTTTCTACATATTTTTGTGTGAAAATCTTAATGCGGTTCACAGAACACATCTACTCACCAAGTTATAACAGTATAGGTCTTATGGTTTCGGAAAAAGTGGCTGTGACATACGGACGGACAGACAGACAGACAGACATGACGAATCCATAAGGGTTCCGTTTTTTGCCATTTGGCTACGGAACCCTAAAAAACATAGAGCTCGTCTCTTTTACGGTTACACACTTTAATAGTGAGATAGTGAGGAACGAGTGCTTTATACCGGACATATATTGCTAATATTTTAGTTAATAACATGGTAGCAAATGCGCGGTCACTTTGGCATTCTTTTGGGGAGGCCTTTGTCCAGCAGAGGACCTATTTCGGCAGATATGATGATGACAATGATAAGATCAGGTGTCACAAGAGGGGGAGCGCCTATATAATTACATTTTAGGTCAGCCTATTGCCATATACTATAAACTCTTCCATAACTATTTTTGTTCCGCGTTGCCAATAGAAAAAAAACACGCGCCGCCACTGGGAGTCACCGAAGCAAAATCACGTCTCGATTGTGTAAGTTCTAATATTGCACATTTCTAATATTTACAGACGAAGTTAAAGCGTTAATTACTAATGGAGTTAATGGACGACTAGATTCATTCATAAAACATTTGCCACGAAGAAATGTAAAGGCAACTTGGAATCAAATATTCAGCACAAATTGCAGACAGTAGCAAATATTCGCGTTTGGACGACACTCAGGGGAATTATATTTGGTTAAAAGGACACCCTTAATGAGGGTCCAAAGCACCGAGGAAGCATTTCACGGCTGCCGCCCTTACGGAGTAAGTTAAAATTTAATTCGTACCGAAGATGTGGACGTCCTGCGTTGGTAAGTGCTTATTAACTCTTGAAGTAATATTGATTGGTATTGGCTTTTGAAATTTGCAGTCAATGTTTACAAGTTTCACTACACATTTGTGACATTAACTATTAAATAAAGAGTGATATTTAGTCGGGAATCGGTTCAGTGAATGTTCAGTTAATAGAACACTGATATTAATTTTTTCAATAAATTATCTCAGTATTGGAATTTTGTCTTTAGAGGGGCAATAGTTGGGTATTTTAAATAAGCTTGTTGCCCAAACTCGCTGTTAGTAAGGTATACATGGGCAGATGTATAGCCCAAACATTTTATGAATGTAATTTTGGTGATAGAGCTCCATACAAATTCAAATCCATATATTACAAAATAAGTTTAATTCCAGTCATCGCTTATCAACAAAGAATCGTATACCTAGATAGCTCGACGCAGAACGATATTGTATGCTCAACAATGAGCCAATCCCTTTAACACAATATTGGTGTCCAATCGTTTGTTTATCTTCGAGAGTTATATAGCATGGTATTATCTGACGTTATCGATATTTATGGAGGTGGTGGTGAAACACTCATTGCCTCCCGGCGATTGCTTTGCAAAAGTTAAGTGTGGTGGCACAAACTACCGATTACATTAATTCTAGATTAGGATTAGGTATCCGCAGGAACCCCGAACGCCTTTTGTTTTTAATTTGGGATTGACAAAGTGTATCGCGAGATTCTTGGGAAAACCTTGACGCAGATCGAAATGTATAACACATGTAAAGAAACGGCGCAATGTTACTTCTACTTAGACATTTATTAAGCAACATTGAAGATTTTTTTCTATGTAACGGCGTCGTAATCTTATCTAAGCAGCCTTCTACATTTCTAACCATTAGGTTAGAAACAATAAAGAAGCTACTGAAGCTTTCCGTATCGGGGGCCGCGGGTTTGAACCCCGGCTCGGTTTTAAAAAATGTATACCTATGTTCGAATGTCATTTGATGAACAGTGGCTTGTCGGTAAAGAAAAACATCGTGAGATTCGTGAGGAAACCACTCTGATCCCGATATGGTCTAGTTCTAATTCTAACCCAGAGGGGATAGAAGGTCAGATGGTAATCATTTCGTAAAACTAGTGCCTACGCCAAGTCCCTTAGGTTAGGTGTCAAACGGACCGCGGGCTCATTTAGTTTACTACCGGAAAACACGCTGGGACGACGACGAAGGTAGAAACAACACTCAAGTTAATAGCTTAGCGAAGACGGTAACAATATAACCCAGAAGCGGCTCAAGCGTACCTAACTACCTGACCTTTATCTCGCTACCTACAGGCCAGAAGGTAACATATGTGGGCGCTTTAATGGCAGGAAGCGAGTGCGGGTTAGATGCGTGCTGCAATAACGATGCTGGCTTGTAAGCAACGACTCAGTACAGTCAGCATTAGATAAGACCACGTTAAATTAGCCACCGTTACATGTGCCTCCATCCTGGTCACCACCATCTTGTTTCATGGATGGACATATCCCATTTTTGAAGGAGTGAAGTTAATTTTGAAAGTACTTTAATCAATATTTAATTTTGCTTAAAAGGCATTCGGGTTAGAGGGCAGGGTAGGGCAAATAGCCAATGTTACCTTTGTGTAAAAAGTTGGGAAAATCTAGATTAAGCCGGTCGAAGCAAAAAAAATATGATTGCCCAAGAATGACTCTTATACAGAGAACTATAACGGCGGGATACAACAACTTACGATTACAGACCGGTCAACGTTAAATAAGGCGGCTGCAGTAATTCATAGAAACTTGCTAACTTTCCTTACATTGCGATTTTAACGCACACCGCTTACGATTACAGACGGTTAGGTGCAAACCACCCTAAGAATTACATCAAGGTTCAAGGTTAGAAATGCCAAATCGATTAAACCTTGCTTGTTTGTTTGCGTAGCATCCCTGTGCCCGAAGGCGGCAAACGCAAAAAGAGTGCTTGTGACCTGGGGGCCTACCGCGAAACGAAAATTTCGATCGTGTGTCTCCATCTCTGTCGCACTTGCTGGTTCGGGCGACTGAGACGGAGATACACAAACGAAGTTCGTTTTCGTTTCGCGGTAGCCCCTCTGCTTCCGTGTTTGCGTAGTTTTAACGCCGTGTTTGCCTAGCTTAAGTGCCACGATGCCCACGATATTCAGCAAGATGGAATGAATATACAAGGAGCCATAAACGAAGAATTAAAAGAGATTTGGAACCTGTCTCAGGAACCGTGGTGTTTTGCCCACCATTTGAATTTTTGAATTTCGATGACTATAAATGTCCCTGAATGGTCTAAGGTCTAAATCATGGTCCAGACGAAATATTGCCAAACTTCTAAACGACCATATTACACCCGATAACATGATCAGATATATGTGCAAGGAATAGCTGTTTTCAAATGCTAAGATTAAACGTCATCACCATCATCCTCCTAGCGTTATTCCCGGTTGTGCCCCTAAAGGAGCCCGGGGTCCCGCTTTGACACCTAACCCCCAAGACCCCCAAGAGAAAGAGATCTCAAGAAGAGAAGAGAAGAAGAGAGAAGAAGAAAACTAGACCACACCCCCTAGACACTAGACTATTAGAGACACCTCTGGTGTTGCAGGTGTCCATGGGCGGCGGTAATCGCTTTTACCATCAAGGTGATCCGTCTGCTTGTTTGCCGCCTATCACATAAAAAATAAAAAATAACTAGACCTTATTGGGATTAGACCGGTTGCCTCACGATGTTTTCCTTCACCGAAAAGCTAATGGTAAATATTCCGTACATAAGCTCCGAAAAACTCATTGGTACGAGCCGGGATTCGAACCCTCGACCGCCGCTTGACAGTCGCATGCCTGAACCACTAGGCTACCATAGCAGTTTTATTTATTTATTTAATCTTTATTGCACAAAAGAACAACTTATCGTACAAAAGGCGCAGTAACATTTGCTAGATTTCTCTGAAAAAAAAAAGACGTTCTGCTTCGGAATAAGTCCATATTCCAGTTTGAACAAATCGTGCCTTTATGCTTAAGCTCAGCTACAGCTCGGCCAAGACTTTCAGACTCGAATGAGAGACAGAAGGACCATCCGGTAGACGGTAAAAGTAGTGTAAATATTTGATCAGGGCCGGCATTGTGGCAGTTGCATTATGCCTATCTATCGCCGAGGCAGGTGTTGACCCAGGACTTAATAACATGGAAAAGCACCTAATACCTACCTACATTTTCATAGTACTGCACTAAATTTCGTACAAAATAAATGTAGTTCAGAATTGAATTCATATTTAATATTATAAATGCGAAAGTGCGTCTGTCTGTCTGTTACCTCTTCACGTTTAAATAGCTGAACCGAATCAGATGAAATTTGGTATATAGAGATAGTTTTAGTGCAAGGGAAGGACATAAGATAGTTTTTATCTCTCTAAGAGGGCGAAATGGCTGCAAATGGATGGATTGTGAAAGTTTGTATGGAGCTACGATATAAACGAGTTCCACGCGGACAGAGTCGCGAGCAGAAGCTGGTATGTAAATAAATATAAATTATCTGATATTTACCTTTAACTTTTCGGTGAAGGTAAAACATCGTGAGGAACCTTCATACAACTGCGAAGAACTTCAAAGGAGTATGTGAAGTCCTCACCCGCACTGGGTCAGCGTGGGGACTTCCTACTGCCTGTTCCTCATCTATGAGAGGAGGTTTCTGCCTAGCAATGGGACGTATAAAGGCTGATTTTATTTTTATTATTATATAAAATGGAATAGGGTGCAGTGTAAACGTATTTTTTGTGTCGACTGTAGGTACAATATTTGGGGACATTTAGGTAAAATCACAGATATAGGAAATAGTATTATATGCTCCGAGGGTAAAATACAGGTCCTCCTTGTATTTGGTGCAATAAATTTCACTAGAGATCCCAGCGTGGTAACATGGGGACATGGGGACATTAATTGGAGCCAGCATGCATCTACGATCCGGGACATTTTATTTTTATTTTTACGTATTTAGGAATTATTAGTTATTAATGTTTTCTATGATCCATCCTAGGCTATTCTAGAAGATCGTAAGCAGAGACACGTAGCTAGTTTATCGTTTGAAATAGTTTAATTACATGTCACTACTTGGGTTTGCGTCTTCAGTTACTTTACGGCACGTAATCCGTGTCCACTTTACCTCTCAACAGTCTCAACCCATGCATAAAGAGAGAGAGAGAAAGATAAGTGGACGCGCGTATCGTTGGGCCGCGCATTAGCGGGACTCCTTCGTAGAAACATAATACTTTGTGACTTGTATTGGATATTATTGAGGAACATTGGCGTGTTACGTGTAGGTATTGCTTAGGTTCCATTATGACACCTACTCCTTGCTGGATACATTCCACGTATACCACCCGATACTAACATTTTGTATGCAGCGTGCCGCGTTTTGTAATGTGTTTGAACGTCATTTCGGAATACGAACGTTTGTAGTTAAGGCGCCGTAGGTTCAGCGAAGTGAAGCGAACAGAGTTTTTGAAACAATATAATGCATCGGTTTATAATAATACGGTTTTAAAAAAAATCGAATAGTAATCTCGAAGCTTTTCTTCAGGGAGATCAGTGAATCGAAATATGACTAAGCAATTTTCGCTCTATAGAAAAAAATAACGAACATAGGTCTAAAAAGATCTAAAATACACTTAGAACATTCGTAACAAATTATGCACAAAAGCTAAGAGTATTAAAATGGCTTTCAAAAATGGGCAATATCATGTTTGAGAGAAATCAGTGATTACTTTTTTATTTATTTAAACGGCCAAAAAATTTAAATTAAAAAACATAATATCCGCGCTTCCGTGCACGCACTTCCATCTCGCTCACGCTTATGCTCAGTGAGAGGGAGAGAAGACTATGAACCTACGGCGCCTTAACAGAATTTTTAAAACGTTTAGGTACCATTTGATGATCTCTGATTCTCTAGACAACGTACAAGAGCTAAGCTCTTAAATTACGATGATGACTTTGCACGATTTGTCCGCATTGTTAGGTTCATATCAAACATGTTTTTAATATTTTTGTTCCACTTAATAATAATGTATTTGACGAGTAGTCAAGTGGGTAGTGAGTGACGCTGCCTATGAAGCTGAAGGTTCTGGGTTCGAATCCCTTTAAGGGTTGATGTGTTAGATGAGCATATATATTTGTTTCTGTGTTTTGGATGTTTTCTATGTATTCTAGTATTTATATATGTTAAATAAATATAATGTCTAAGCTGACTGTGAGGGTATAGTTCGATCTGTGTAAGACTATAATATTTATTTATTAATTTTTCATTAAGTATGTTAATGTATAGCCCTGCTCCTTCCTGAACATGTTGATCTTTATCTAAATCCCCGTAACTACAAAATATACCGATTTCATTGAGTAATTTAACTCTAACAACAAATTCAACCCTTCCCCGATGGGCATGGGCAGCCTAATGACCCTTATCGGACCTTCGCATCGCTTAAATGTGTCCCCTCTCAAGTACGTACTTACAGGGATATCTATATAGGCATAATAAGAGATAATTGAAAAAGTTATAAGTACAGATAATCTTATTAAGTATACGGGAATGATGAACGGTATTCCGGGGCGCGTTATTCTTTGTACATAAATATATACAATCCTATTAAACTATGAAGTAATTATAATATTATGTCACTACCACGGTTCTCAATGACGGTCCCCGAGCTGTGCCGTGGCGACATAGACTATCAGTCTCTTTCTAAGCGTTCTGAACAGAAAGAGACGGATAGTTTTATCTCACCGTGACACAGCTCGCGGGCTATCCTGCACGGTTAGTACGAGTACAAGATTGCGCGCGAACTTTCTCGATTTTTCTCGCACTATACGTATCTTTCTAAGTTTTCTAATAAGAGAGAGACTGATAGTGAGACAGATAAATTGAGAGCTTGTACGCCATTGTGATAGCCGTGCAGCTGGCAGCAATGTGGCGAGAGGTATATGTATTTAGGTATGAATTTGATAGGTGAATTTGAAAAGCTGCTGTCTAAAGTACATCAGCCGCGTATCATGGTCGGCCTTATCAAACGATAAGTGACAAGATAGAGGGTCTGTCACTGGCTGACACCGTTCGATAGAACGAGACGACGCTCCTATCTTGTCACTTATCGCGTGATAAGGCCGACTATGACACGGGGTCAGGTAACAACGCTGGCAACTGGTGACATAAGTGTACGGCCTGAGTGCCCGCGCCGCTGCATGAGCGGAGCGTGCAGCGTGCATACGAGTATAAAACACAGACAACTCCACGCCACATAGCGTTAAAAATCGTAAACCTGTACAAGTAAAGTAGGTATGACAATATTTTTTTTCACGGATTCATTAGAGAGAGAAATTGGAAATCCTAAACCCGATCGAGGAGCCAGCTAGTTTTTTCGAAGCCGCGAAACTTTATTGCCACATTAAAACTGATCAAAGAATAGATAGAACGAATACAACCAATACATTCAATGCAGACATTATTGGCAAAGGCAAATTATACGAGAAAAATCGTAAAATTGTTATTTAATACACAAAAATTTTGCGCAGCAGGACCGTTGAATGAATTATATTTATTTATTCTATTGAATCGCATAAATTGCGGTCCATTCATGTTTTCTCACGCTTCCTGTTCCAATAAATTCGGCTTGAGTTACTACTTCCTTAATGACGCCTTTATGACGCGAGATTCAAACTTCAAATTACCTTTTTATAAGGATGAGTAAGGTGAACATAGTGCAAGTAAAGTAACACTATTGAAAGAGTCTGGGCTAATTTGCCATCGGGGATAAAACTTTATTTACTAAAGTATACATATACAAAATGATATTAAACTAATTATAATAAATTACAATTAGAAAAATGTATCAAAATTTTGCCCTTTAGGCAGGGTGCCCATCACACAGGCAGCATTCCCGCGCTGAATAGCAATCGCTATTCTTTGGGCGAGAAAGCTGCCTGCCCGAGGGTCACCCGTAGCCTCCCTTAACCGCTTACTGATCTCCTTGTGGAGCTTACGCGCGTTTCTTCCCCAAGGGCCGAGTGTCTCGACGCCAAATGCGACAAAATCGTATTGGGCGCCGAGACAGCTATACTTCCCGACCTTGGATCTCTCTCGGGCATCCGCCGCTGCCCCGGCTTGCTTGGACGTGCCCGGCAAGTAGGACGCTGCCAGCGTATCAGCACAGGTAGCGTCCCACACCAGTGCACGGCCCATCCGCCAGGGGATTAAAGACATCCCGTCCGGACGCTTGCCATCATCTCGTGCAATGCGAGGCTCAAGAGCGCAGGGGACGCAGGCGCTTGCAAGCGCCCTTCTCAGGATGTCATTGAGCGCAGCATGACGGGACAAGCGGCCGGCGCCCGAGGAGCAGGCGAGTCCATGGTGACCGAAGCGATCTACCGCGGCTCCACAGGAGATGCAGTTGTGGTCCACGCACACATCAACTCCGACGCGGAGAGCAACTGCAATTCGGAGTGTTCCTGGGTCAATGAAGCTACCTAAGTTAGGTGAGGGGTAGGCGTGAAGCCATTGCCCCGACTCTGGTCTGGCTGCTGCCAACAGCCTGGCTCGGTCCCGGCCAGACGAAGAGTCGATCAACGACTTTATGGTAGCGGCGGAAGCTAACGAGTCCCAAGCCCTTTGCAATTTTGGTCTTGATGGCAAAGTTGGGTTCGGTCCTGCTAGCCAGGCGTTCCTAGCATCAACCAAGCACGCGATCTCGCAGTTTGCAGTCGTTGAGACTTTAAGGATTTTACCTGCGAGATCTTGCGTGCAGTGTGTTGATGATAAGAAAGCCGGCAAAGCTACGCTCGAGATTTTTCGAGTTCCCAAACCGCCATATCTTATGGGTAGACATGCCTGAGTCCAAGCCTGTTCGCTGAATTTAACATTAAGAATTGATTCTAGTATGGACTTCACTAGGGTATCCAGTAGAAAGGACTAGATTGGGAAATTTCCAAATAGGGCAACAACGGAGAAGGTACGTAAATTTAGGAACGAGTAGGCAAAATTTTAGAATGAATAAGGCTGAGTGAGAGCTTATTTTGACTAAACGTTCAGAGTTATTTTGGAATTTTGAGATTGATTTAACTAAAACAGACGGAATAGCCTCGTCAAAAATGGGTGATCCAAGGAGGTACAGGCTGTCTTTAGTCAAAATTTTAAGGTTTGGAGCTATGTTTTTAAAACCTACTATAATTTGAGAAGCCACAAAAGGATCCGTTTTTTCGGAAATGTAAAGTTCACATTTATCGAAATTTAGTGTCAGTCCAATATCATCAAATTTTTGTATAATTTTGGATAAATCTGCCAGGACGGATTGAGACTTACCGCCAAAAGTGCCATCGTCTAGGTACCATACGTTTAGGTCGGAAGAAAGACTGTGGATGATTGGGTTGATGGCGAGACTAAACAGGGCTGGACCCAGGGGATCCCCCTGCTGGCAGCCTACGGCTGAAAGGATTTCGTTGTCTTTGTGAAGTAACTTGGATGGGGCATGGTAACATTGTAATAAAAAGTTATATATTTCTGGTATATGGTTTCGTGTCTCATTCAGCAAAGTGTCCCTATTAACAGAGTTAAAAGCGTTTCTAACGTCTATTTTCAATAGAACCTCACACAGGTCAGTTTGTACAAAGGTACGCACAGCGTGAACTGCGGCCTCGCAGCCGCCTCGAGTTCCAAAACCAACCTGTGTGGGCTCGAAAAGTTTTTGTAATTTAGAACGGGTGTGTCTTACGCAGATTTTGGCTGCAAGACGCCGAAAGGTAAAGCCAACAGCAATAGGGCGCACGCCAGCATCCAAATCTTGGTCTTTGTGAGGGCAATCAAGTTAGCTCCATAAAGTATCGGCGTCACATCTTGGCATACATCACCCAGGAGCATAAGGTTTACCAGTTTTGTAATGCTTACTGTCAGCTGTTCACCGGCTACCCCAGAGCCGTAGCTGGTGAGGTCTAAAAGGTGTTGAGGGGTGATACCGTCTAAACCTGACGCCGACCCTTTGGGGAAGGATGCGAGGGCGGCCACTACGTCCTGCCCTGTAGCGTGGAGACACATCGAAGGATCTGATGGAGGGTCAACAAAGAAAGGGGTCAAAAGGCCTGGGGGATGCTTTGATTGTAACGCGGCAGCGGTTTCGGGAGTGTCGGGGGCGATGGTATCATTAGTGAAGAGGAGCCGTGCCGCCCCTTTAAGATCACCATCCTGCAATTTCTCTTCAACCTTTTTACACAAGTTATACGTTTTACCTCTAGTTTGTAAAGGCCGTGATAAAGACGGCAAAGCTGGTGCTAAAATATTATTCTTTATTTTCATCGTGAGGGAAATATTTAAGTTGTTATCGTCAGGAACATGTAATATTTTGAAAGGCAGAGTTAACAAGTCATGCCACGATTGGAGGTTGTTGTTTAGTACACAATTGTTTATTGTAGCTGTTAGTACTTCGGCTACAGCGGACCTGGCACCACGCGGAATGCGTTTGACTAGAGGCGTCGAATGTTTTAGTTGGCCAAGAAGGGTTTGAAGAGGAATAGCAAGGTGGGGTGATGACGTAGATGAGCATATGTTATGGGTATTCGGGACACTTGAGATAGGAAGAACGCGAACCTGATGGGTACGCGATTGATGAATGTGTAATCCTCGTGTTGATGTAAAAACTCTTTCGCATACTACACAACACTCCATTCTTCAAAATAGAAAATACAAAAAGAGGATTAAGACAATCTACAACACGCATGCGAACATAAGTTGATTAACTAGAAAATAAACTACCTAAGAATATAATAAGAACTAAACAATTAAAAGAAATAAACAACGCTGAATCACCACACACTAGGCAGGAGTTCCTCGGCGATCCAATGTTACTGATAATCAACTACTTAAGTAGTAGAAAGTTTACGTATAAGCATTGTAAGTGTTTTTATTGACTTGCACTGCACTTTCAATATAATTTAACACGAATCGTTGATAAAATAAAACCCCAAATAAAAATATTCATTGACTTAAAATTGACACACAACCGTCAAAACAGCTGTTTTCTCTGGGGCGTAGGAACTCGGGCTGCGGACCCCGACGCAGAGAGGTTTAGTTGGCGCCGTTGGCGGCCTGTTGTCTATTCCAACAAGAAATAATAGGCTGGGGGTCCGACGGTCAAAATATCCATTACTGATAATTTATTAATAATAATTGTATGAAGACGATATCATTTTGTCATGACAGGTATGTTATGTTGCCATCATCATGTTTGCCATCTATACTTCATACCATGTAACATTAGATTTTTAATGGACAAAGACGCCTACGTACTTCGTTTATCTAGGATATCAACGGGAAATATTATACTAGTTTTAGGTAAGCAGGCACATATTTTTCGATTCATAAGGAGTTTTCAATCACAATAATGCTAATATTTTTGCGTTTCTAAATGGTTTTCCTTGTCATCGCATGACGATTAACGCACTTTTTTAATATACTATATGGAATGGGGATACCCATCGTGTCGATAGGTAGGTAAATACTGAACTGCCATTGTAGGTATTCCAAACGCTGATGTAATCATGGGTTCCTAAAAGTATTAGAATCGAAGTATGATTTTACAGGAACAGCGATGTGTCACAGCAAAGTACGTACCTGAAACGAGAAAACTCTGTGTTAAAAAAAAGTAAGTAATAGCATTTGACTCCCGGATATATCAAACATCTTAACTGCCGCATTTATAAATTTATACTTAGTAGGATTGGATTTCTAATTATTTTCCCGTGTTGTCAATACAAAACCATGTATGTTCAACCACTTGTTTACAAACACTGACTAAAAAGCAACGTCACACGATGCTCAGTCTTTTAAAAATATGAGTACAAATCTTGGTTCTCACGGCATATATCCATGTAGACGATAAAAGCATGCCTACGATGCCAACGCATTCTATAAAACATAAAGCCGTATGTTGCCGAGTATTGTATCCTGATATGATCTTTTGGTCGGGTGTCATATGTGCCAATAATGCGCGAAAGTGATATATGACGATGAAACTATCTTCACTTTTCAGCGAAAGTGTGAGTATCGGGTTAACATAAACGTTGCTATACCTAACAAACGTACCTCATTTAGTCCTCTTTAAATGATAGTGCGGTTGATTTCGTCTTTCATTATTAAATTAACTTTAGATAAAATGAAATGTTCATAGCAGAAAAACTGGAAATTGCATATCGCATAGAGTAAGATGTGTATTTGACATAAGAACCTGTCTGACAGAACACGGAACCAAACCTAACATGGTAGTGATGAGCCCGGAATGATTTCTATACTAAATACTAATATAACAAAGAGGTAACGTGTGAGGTTGTAGCTTTGTGAGTTTGTATGTACAGGGGGTAATCTCCGGAATCACGTCTGATTTCGAAATTCTTTCTTGGACACTTGGCACTTTTGGATGGGTACATGCTATGTTTATTGCGTGCGTTGTTTCCAATACGCGGGCTGATTCGCGCGGTTCTGGTACAACATTATGATTAGATATTTCCAAGCATATTGATATTTACATAGGCTACCCATACAATAATGATTTAATTTCAAACCACGATCCGCATACCTAATCGTTGCTCATTAGACCCAATTAGTAGTTAGGAATGCGAATATCAATCACACTCCAAACTGGCCAAGAACTTAGCCCTTTGCGGCCCTAATAAGACTGGGAGGATGTTCGCGCCCCCAATAACTTATCATTCGGCGTGGAATACGTTCAGACTGCGATAACAGACCTAGACAATGTAAGGAAGTGTGTGTTGATAACGAGTAATTACCTGCTACATTTGGCATGCTTATTTTCAAGCATGCACGAAAACCTAAGCATGTTTTTGTAACTCAATCAACCATTCAAAGATGAAGCGCAAATTATTCCATAAATGGATTAAAAGAGACTGCCTCCGCGTGGTCGTGCCGTAGGGTTCCCCTGGATTTTGCTCCAATCGTCGTCCCAATTTTTAGCAACCTACAATCCAAACTGGCGGAAATGTCCACGTGTTAGCAATTATTCCCACAGATTTAAGAGCTCACTGCCAGCTTCCGATCCACATGCCATAGGTCAGTCAGCGTCAAAACTGGACTCGTATTCACCACAATTACCTACAACTCATAGCATTGCCACCAGTGTAAATCTGACTTCATGTGACATATCGCTGTATACTCGAGGTCAAGTTACACCAGAAAATATGTGAGGAGACTAGAAACCGTCGTGAATAGCATAACTGGTCGCATGTAGGTTAACTCGACTCACTGGGTGACCGGAATGTTGTAAACTTTGGTACTAAAATTATGTTTAACATTACCCTATTAAATCTTGGTCTCATTAAAAGCTAGATAAGTAAACACATACATACATACATTAATCACGCCTTTATCCCTAAAAGGGTTAGGCAGAGCACATGAAACTTTTGTTCCAGTACCACTTTTAGCATAAATATGGGTATAAAAGATCGACAAAATGTGACATGTGTTTGTGTGTGATAAGTAAAACAATGCAGAAAGTGTTATTATATGAGTTGTCTAATGTACAATATTCCAGCACAGTGGGCATAAAAGTACCGTTATCTTTCTTCCTACTTTGGAAAATAATGCATGGCCGTTAAACGAACATGGGTTTTCTGGTTGGGTGCATATTCGTATGTATGTGTGTACTTACGTACAAATTTACCAAAAACAAGTTTCTATTAAAACAAATAAGTAAATTGATAACTTATTTTATTACCATTGCAAGTTGTAGCCGAAAATATAGTGTGACCCGTTTAAGAAAGATTGAGGAGACCTTTGACCACATTCAACATATTTTAGCTTTATCAGGCTCGGAAATTAATTCATTAAAATATTTGAAATTTACCACTGATTAGGCAGCCATATCATCTGTAATAGGTCACATTTAGGTTAACTTAATATAAGTAGGTTCACTAAGCAATATGCGCACATGTTTGGCCAAAGAAAATGTTACTTCCACGATTCAGTATGCCACAATTTGGACTTTTCTTGTAATTTTAAATACTTACAAAGTCAATTCCCAAACAAACATCTTGAGTATTTTGGTCAAGATAAACTTTAAACTTACTAGAGTATTGTTTTAAATATGCCACATTATATATGTCAATGTAAACTTTTGGAATTCACATCGATTCTGAGCCGCAGTTCAGGTCCAGATCGCGCAAGGCTTTCGGCGGTCGGAGCCAGAGACGCTGGTCACTAGCTGCATATCCGTCCTTCTCCAAATATCGGTACCTTTTTGGATCCGACCTCCCTTCGTCTGGCGACTGGTCTACGGCTTGGGGTCACAGTATGCACTCCACACATGTGCCCTTGTAGCACAGACGTGGACCGGCTGGGTCACCACGGGCTATGCTGTCAAAAAAGACGAGCAGAATTGTGTCTCTAAATATTGTGAGATAGGATTCTGCCCTTTATTTCATTACGAATATGGTTGCTTTTGGAATCAAAGATTGGTATCAGACGAGTTTGAGAAAGTGAACAATCGATATGCGACGAAACTAGGAGTAGCGGAGATGACTCTCAAAGCATTTCATGGCTACCCGATTGCAAAATGTGTTCCTATTTTGCCCTCACTTCGATCAGTGATCTTTGTTTATATTCTGTTCCAAAGCGTATTACTCGTGTAATTACTTCGTCTAAATTTGTGCTTATCATTTTTGATAATTGAGATTGTATTATATTATCGTTTTATGAAATAAATTATTGGTAAGTAGTTAAATTGGCGAACTTATAAGTTGGCAATTTCGTAAGATTGATTGAAGTTTGACAGGCCTATATACAAAAAAGTGTAACTTCATCGTAAATCTGCTCGGGTGAAAATACGGAGAAAACTAATTTGAAATGAGTCCTAGAAATGAGGGCTAAATCGATTTTTGGCTCCCGTAAACCCCTATAAGCATTTCATCGAAATCGGTAGATTATACGAATATTACTCTTTTATAGTATTAGATATTAAACAATAACACTCTATTACACCACAATTTTTTTCTGAAACAGTTATGTACATACACAGTCTTTATTGTTACTGACACAGTTAAGACGCAAGTGTAGATATTTTTGAAAGGCTGTCTGTGTGTATAGACATTAGATAACTCGGCTTTACGAAGATTAAACGACAAGAAAGTGAATATTCACTTAAGTTTTCAGTCAGCATTAAAAGTTATCCAGCGCTTTTGGACTCTATTTCGTTTTGATTAAGGTCCAAAATATTGTGACAAATACTTTAGAGTACGGTTCCCACATCATCTAAGGCTAAGTGCACTGCACTGTACTGTCCCTTATCTCTGTTTGATAGTTTTGCAAGAGTCAACAACGATGCATGTAGCCTAGTTAGGGCCATATTTAACTCGACTTGTTTACCATATTCGGAAATCTCTTGAAGAGCTGGTTTGACACGACGTTGGTACTTTAGTATAAGATAATTGACAGATTAAAATCGACTAAACTATGACGATTAAGGAAAATTATCGTACTAATAATTCGCTACTCGCTATGTGACTCGCTAAGCTCTTAGCTCTAACCACTCACTTGCTTGTGGCAACCACATTTGCCAATTTCGCAGACCCCTATACCGATGGTGGCAACAGTGGTTGCCAATCGAAGTATTGCTTTGATAACGAAAAATTTGAAGCAATCCATTGAAAGCATCCAAGCAACTTGGCAGTAAGTATGTAACCATACAAAATAAGATTATCGTATAGTGTTTATACAATTTGAAAAGGCAATGAGTGTCACTTATAAGCTTCTAAACGCATGTCTACGACAAACATGAAACATTAATTAAATACCGAATAAATCTATACATAGTGCACCCTTCGTTCTTCGTCATCCTCGTACCGTTCTACCGGTTGTGCCGTAAACGAGCGGGCGGTTCCATGCAGAAAAGTTCTCCCCATACTAATATCGTGCCCCGCCGTCAACTTAGTGCCAGAGCTGCGTTTTTAGACGTAAAGAGTAGTGTTCGTTGAATACACCAATGTTATGAAGAAGGCATTACATATGAACCCATATTTACGAAGATAATTCGAAGTAACAAAAAAAGGCTGTCACCCACAATGACGATATGTGTTTAATAATGACGTTACGTGAAGATTACAATGACGGAGTGCGTACAACAATGACGAACCTGTGTAACCTCTAACCAAGAAGGTCGTAAGTACCTGGTGAGCACCACTGACCAACCGTCGTTTTAAAAAATACAGTTTTTATATAAAATTAAATTAGAAGAAATATGCAATGTTTAACGTGTACGTAATAGTATTATGTTTAATTAAGTAACGGTACTAATATAACCTAATCCCAAAATTTGGCATATGCACTGGTTTTACGAAAGCGACTGCCATCTGATCTGCCAAGCCAGAGGGAAAACTAGACCTTATTGGGATTAGAGGGTAGGAACATATGCGACAAATTACAAATGTCTCGAACATTTCAAATTCAAATCACAAGAACAAAGACCATCAACTTCAGTGTTTCATCACGTACAAATTGTCCTATATTTCTTTTATTATCGAGCACGAACAATTTGTTTATCTTACGCGTAGCTACCAGTTATAAATCGTACAAAAATTAAAAACCAACAGGTGTAAAGTCGAGTCGTATAACTCGACAGTCGTGACCCAGTCGCGATAAGATCCTCCGAGGAATTTGTGTCAATGAGATCGTCACTCGAAAGCCTGCTTAAAGGCATTTGATTCACATTCTATTCAGCGGTGTGACGAATATTGTCTTTCTTTACAGGAATGTCTTGTTGAAGCGAGTTGTTATCAATTAGCACATTACTAGACTACCTATATGCACTGACAAACATGACATTCAAGAAGAAAAGAAACACCCGTCAATCTGTATTCATACATGTTAACGACAAGTTTCTGAATATTTCATTTAATTTACTTATTGTAAAATCGTCTTTACTGACTTCGAGTTTGCAGCCTTTGCTGTAGAGACATAGGGTCAGCTGCTATGAGGACATTTATGAGAGAGTGTTGATGAGCTTTGTTGAGGCTCATCAACACCTCAGACGGCCACAGGGCTGGCGCTTATACCTCTCTTAAAGAATCGCCCTCGCGATACAGAGAGGTAAAGCAGCCATGGGGACAATGCCACAAGACGATCTCCTCGACGCGCGACGGGGTTTTCTTTTTATAATATGATTTAGTTTTACTTTCTTTTTATTCTTGTTTTAGTTCTATTATATTCGTAGGTACCTATGTAATGAAAAAAAAACAAACAAATTGAATAACAAATAAATTGTAAAACTAAATATAAATACTAATTTTCTTTAAACTGTGCGCTGTTTTATGTCTACTACAGGCTGACAATACAGCACGTCTATCATGTGACGGCAGCGACATACTCTCGGTTTTTCACGCACTATACCTCTTGTTCTAAGTGTTCTAATAAGAAAGAGACGGATAGTGCGAGAAAAATCGAGAGAGCTCGCGCGCCGTCCCGTGATAGCCGTGCAGGCCGGGAATGCCGGGATAAGTGAGATTCCTTGATAGCGAATGTGTTGCGAAAATAGCAAAGCTATAGAAAATCACAGACTTTTCTGTATAGATATATTCACCATTTCAGGAGATAAGACTCATTTTAGCGTTCTAAATCATCCATGACTATTGACTAGGTCAAGTATCTCAAGTCACATCTACTGCTCATTATGAGTCGAATTGTTCTCCCTGCGATCCAAATGCAGCTGTTACTCACAATTACACCATCGGCTCCGGAAAACCAGTGTAAGCTTGATCTACGATTATACATAGTTGTTACGATTCTCGGGTTCAAGTTACCATAAGTATGAGTGTGGTGAGGCGTGTCGAGTGTCTGAATCGCATAGAAGCTAAGACTGCAACCACTTTCGCTTGCGTGTAATGATAATGACTCCATTCATGCGACGCCGTCTGACATAAATTTACTGGTCTTTAAGAGTATAATTATTTGGAGAACGATTCATGATAATTACGTTTTTGGTGAGACAATTTTTTGCAACCAATCACGTCGGTACTATTGTTGTGGCGTTTATATTATGGGTTGTTTGGCAGTAATTCAATTATTTGCTTTTACAAAAATGGTACCCTTGGTACCACTCTTATGCAGACATATTTTTGTATGTCAGAACAAAACATACGGAAAGGCACATCCATACTAATATTATAAGTGGGAAAGTGTATGTGTGTGTGTGTGTTTGTTTGTTTGTTTGTCCGTCTTTTACGGCAAAACGGAGCGACGAATTGACGTGATTTTTTAAGTGGAGATAGTTGAAGGGGTAGGTGACATTGGATAGTTTTTGTCCCCGAAATCATGAAAGGGGGGGGGGTAAAAGTTTGTATGGAGCTGCGATATAAACGAGTTCCACGCGGACGGAGTCGCGGGCAGAAGCTAGTGAATCCATAAGTGTTCGATTGTTACATATTTTAGTACGGAATGCTAAATAAAAGACAACGGTTCGTTAAAAGTATTAGGTAATCAAATTGCTAGAGGCTAATCAATGATAATTAATTAATTATTAGTCTAGTGACCTAGGTAGATCGATAAATCGCCCCCGTAAACACCTATTTTACAAATTTCATTTCCGAGAACGTGCATGCAAATATATACATATATACATACAAATACTGCTCGTTTAATGGAATAGGATAGGTAGGCATCTATTCACATGAACGTCTATACTTGACTGTACTCGTGACCACTATAGTTTGAACCTAGACTTGTAACAACTACGCGTAGGAGAAAGTCAGATTTAAACTGGTTCGAATGTAACCACGCGCCGGGAAAGCAGCTAGAATAACAGCCCACGTTGGTTGTTATTCGCTCGCTACGCGCTAAAGCGGCTCACCCCGCCGAACGGTCACTCGTCACGAAACTAGGCCTCTACCTACGCTTGGTTACTATGCATTGCGGTGTCAAGATATATTTATGGGTGAGCGTTGAGGTGAGCTTAAAACAAGTTACAGAATAGGGGGGCAGGGCACAACTCGCCTCAGAGAAACCAGTGTACGTCTATCCTGCGATTATTATAAGTTTTTAACGAATTGAGACATCAAGGTATAATAGGATCTTAGGAGAGGCGAGTAGATACAGATTTTGAATCGGCCAGCAGCGTGCGGTGAAACTGAGAGCCTGTGAAATGCATGCAGCATGCGCTTCGTGCGATGCATGCGAGTGCATACGGTGCATACCAAACGCGTGCGGGGCATATGCGACTCCTGAAACAACATGCGACCATATGTTGGCTTGAAATCGCTGCTGACGGAATTTCAATACGGCACTTTAGGGTTCGGCAATTTCGGTAATTGGAAAAGAGATATTTTTATTCAAAACTTATCTTGCCTACTCTACGCATAAAAATAGAATCCTATCATTTTGAAAAACGTTTTTGACCTTGAGCTAAGTCTGCTTTGCGCCTGATGGAGCCCAATATATAAACTGAAACTAGATGCATTACAAAAAACAAAACCACTCTGGGTCTTCCGGTACGTGGTCGCCAATCGAGAAACTTTCCGCCCCAACCGCCATAGGCTCTACGTGCAATGTACCCATACCGATTACCTTGGTTCTGCTGCGGATGCGTAAATTAAATATCTATATACGTATGGGACACGTGAATGTAAAGTTGTATACATACATAGGTAAATAGAATTACATTTTACATACCTACACATGGGTCGGATATATGTTGTTTACCAGTATTAACACGAATTTCATGATGTTGTGTGTTCTTAAATATAAGAAAAACCTTTAGCCGATTCTCGGAAAATTTAACATGTAAGTATGAATCTTGTTTCTAGTTAATTTAAACCTTGAATAGCCTTGAGCCGCTAGCAAATTTGTAGTTGCTTTATTTGTTAAGCCAGACGAAGAATCAGTATTTGTTGATAAAATATAAACTCAAAATTAGGTAAGTAACTTACTATCACTAATTCCTTATTTGGCACTTTTATGTGTACATAAGTATGACGTGCCTATGCCTAAATACTAAATAAGTTAGTACAATAAAGTTATTGAGTTTGAATTTGCAACTATACTTACATAACTACAAAAATATATTATATAGTAGGAATCGGGTCGCCCCGTCCGTAGGAGGTCCGGTCCGCTGGAGATTCAATAATTCATCATCCTATACAAGGTCTAGGAAAAATGAAGTCAAGCTTTTGGATATGGGTTAAAATGATCTAAAACCTATTATGCTACGAGTGCTGCAGTGATGATCTTGATACCTAAAAATCCTGAAATACACACCTGTTTTATTAAACTCGGTCAATTAGTTACCCTGATCATTACCGTGAAGTTGAGGAGTTAGTGGATAATTGAATTGGCAGCGCAGCGGTGAAGTACAAGGGTACATCATTGTTTGACCCTCTGGGAGGCCCTTCAGGCCTCCAGAGAGGGCCTCAAACATATCTGTTGCTGGCCGCACAGCAGGCCAAACAGGGCAAAAAAATTATAATCTTGGACCGTTGCATTAGTTGCATAGCGTCCTGTTGAGTTTGTGAACTTCTTTTGTTGTTTTTTGCAGACCTCAACTGACTGAGAGACACCATCGTCTAGATAGGTCTACATAGCAGTGACGTTGCATTGAACCCGATTCCCACCGGCTCGCTTCGCTATTTCATTAACACGTTGTATTGTTAGTAATAATGGGCACATTAGCCGTATTCAAGTCTCGAAGACTTTTTCTTCAATCCAAATTAAGTAGGTCCGGCTGTTCTCAGGATATGTTTTACGGAACGCGACTGATACTTAAGTTTACTCAATGTGTCCAGGGTCGTGGCTCTGGTGAGAATGAGAGATTCAAGTCTTGAAGAAAAAGTTATCCAAATTAAGTAGCTCCGGCTGTTCTAAGGATGTGTCTGACGGAACGCGACTGAAAGTTAAGTTTACTCAATTTGTCCATAGGGTCGTGGCCTCGTGGCTCTGGAACAATGAGAGATTCAACAGTAATAAGTAGAACCTTGTCATGACGTTGCGTGGCCGTCATATCGATTGGTCAATTAACTAGTTGTAATTCATCATTGTCAGATCATAATTTTCCAAACTATGTGAGGCTGAAAGCTTAATGAAATATCGGTTTTAGCTGCAACTATGCGTCATTGCTCTGAATAATTCACTGTACTATACTGCACACTTATTGACACCTTCAATCCTTAAAAGCTAGGTGTGATTAAAACACAGCTTTTCACGTATCTGATAAATAACCCATTAACCCTACTACTGACGATTTTTACATCTTGGTGAAATAGGAGCCTTAGCAACTTCGTAATGTCCCTACTGAATATTTGTCAATAAAATTAACAACAAAAGAAGTGTCACCTCCTCAACAATTTTGACTTCCTGCCTAGAAAGGTCAAGTTACCCTTACGGAAACCATGTCTCACGCAGCCGTTAATCCTAGTGTAAACTGTTTACGTAGTCCGTTCGACGTGACGTGTTAATTTTAGCTTGCGCCCGCGCAGCCCGCGCTTCACACGGTCGATGTTTTGGGAGATAACTCGCAGGAAGTCGGATGTTCGCTTTTGATACAATCGTGGTTTAAAATGGTAATGAAAGTGATTAATCGTTACACACTTTTTGTCATTTTTGGTTTGAATCATTTTTCTTTGTGTACTGCATGTTAACCTAGTTAAAGGTACGCTGTCTCTAAACCGATGATGCTGGGTTCAAATTCCGTCAATGCAAACATTTGTGTGTTTACTCGTAGCACGAATAGTTGTTACCTATTCCTGAATTATGGATGTCGTTAATAGGTATTTTTGTATGAGTTTACATACAAAAGAAAGTTTAATAAAAAAGCAAGTACCGTAATAGTTTAAATAAGGAATTGGAGACCAGATTGATCTGTCCAAGGCAGCGTTTTTAAACAGGCGGTGCGTGCGCCGGCGTCGGTAGGCACTCGGTAGCCACCAAAACATAACGTGGCATTGACAAAATGTACATCATGCATATTCATTTCCATAGTATCCTGACAATACCCGTTAACGTTACATGTATGTAAACAAGGTCTAAGTATGCCCCACTAACGAAGTAACCCTTTGAAGATCAGTTTATGAATGTACACACGATCGCTGGCCGGACTGGTACAATGTACTCATCCCAAAAATCTGCTACATTAGATCAATGTGCTATGTTATGTTAATTTAATCGATAGCCTAACAATTCTGGCTGCAATTTTAATTGGGCCACAGCAAAAATAGATGCGCCAGATTACAAATAATCTCATTGTGATGAAAGAGTCAGCGCATGTGTACCGTATTGATGAACACTCATTATACCACAATTATTTTTAAGTTTTGAAATGAGTTCGAACTTGCATGATAAATAAATCAAAATACGTAAGTTCCAAAATACATAATGCGCTCTATTTACAAATATTTATGTATCTAGACACACGGCAGTGTGTCCGCCAAGTTCGAGCAAAAAAAAGCGACACACCGGCCGTGGGTTATATTACACGAACCATTTCGGGCTAATTTCGACCACCCTATAACTCAAAACATATTTTATCTACGCATATGAAATTTCGAGTGTCTGTTGACATCCCCTTAATTGTCTAGAATACAAAATTTGATTATTCTACCTATAGCAGTTCTTGAGATATTGACGTCAGAAAATCGCTGTTTTTACTATACACTCACTGACTCACTCATCAAAAACCTAGACCACTTCCAATGGTCGTACTGACTTGAAATTTGGCATGGAGATAGGTCTTAAGGTCAAAGTAAAGGGAAAAATCTGAAAACGGCCAAGTGTGAGTCAGTTTTAAAAATAGCGAAGGTGTAACTTTGTTCTACTATGAAGTCATAATGAACTAAATTGGTCTATCTTCCAATGGTCGTACCGACCTGAAATTTGGCTCGAAGGTTTGTCTTTAGGTCAAAATAAAGTAAAAATCTGAAAACGGCCAAGAGTGAGTCAGTTTCGAAAACAACGAATGTGTAATTTTGTTCTACTATAAGTAGGTATGGAGTGGAAATGAGATAAGACTTATTTAAATTTAGATACATACCAATTTAAGACAATACATGTTTGTCTTAAAGACAAGAACTATAAAACTGTTCCATTTCCAATAAAGGGATCCAGACAGTGCCACGCAAGCGTAGAAAAAAGAATTAGACGCTTAGTATAAAGGGTATAATAGAAAGTACATACCTAAGTGGAATGAGACATTTGCTAAAGCAAAAGTGATAAAAAAATAATAAAGAACCTACACCTAACAAAAATAAATGAAATCCCATCAAAAACATAAATGTGAAAGGCTGCCAAGTTCGATACTATGGGAATGCTTCGCCTATAAAAGAAGTGAGATCTGAATAAGTACCAAGTTCCATAAAAAAACCTCAAATCATAAATAGTTTCCTATAGGAATGCACACTTGACAGTACTTTTTAATGATGTAACTTGGCAAGTTTTAATAGAAAATTATATACTTGACACATTGCAGTCCAAAGGTGTCGATTCATTGCATTGAAAAGGTGTGTGGTGTGTGAAAACTTGCCAAGTAACATCATTAAAAAGTACTGTCAAGTGTGCATTCCTATAACTATTTGTGATTTGAGGTATTTTTATGGAACTTTTTTATGGTCCGATTAATCGGACCAGCAGGAAAAAAAAGTTCATGTGGTCCTATCAGTAGGACGTAGCGGTAGGACCACGTGGCCGGAGGGGTATTTTAGGGGTTCGATCGATTATTTTCATTTAAAAAATTATTTCTTACGTAAGTCATAATATATTCATAGTCAATTTCGTTAAACATACGTTAATAAATAATGAACAACCGACCAAAAACTTGTTCCTATTTACCCGACTGCCAAAGAAGAGGAGGGTTATGTTTTTTAAACGAGCATTAAAAAGACAAATAATCGGCGAGCCGTATTATTTTTGAAATACATTTATATTTATCAGATGTTGACAATGCTCAGTCAAACTGTTTGACTTACTGAAATGTACCTATCAGATAAGTATCGATAAATATTAGGCGGCGGCGGCGTCAAGGACACGTCAACGCGACACTAAACGATTAGTGTATTCTTATCGATATCGATAAAGATATTGTAGGTAAACAGTAAACTGGTGCAATGCCTTATCAAGTGCATTAACTTTAAGGATAATGGCTTCAGAAATCATTTAAACAATATCTTAAGCTAACAGAATGTCGACCCTTTTGCATTTCAGTTCTTTGAAATTTTCACCATACAGCCTTTTCTTGAAGATTCCAGAAGAGAAATACGCGTACGGAAAATTTCTGTTATACTGACCAGGGAGAAACGTAAGATTCTGTATTCCCCATGGGCGGTACAGTAAAACGGGGTGAGTAGGGACAAAACTGACATTCAAACGTCGATAACGTTTTATTTTCACATATGCGAACTGAATGTTGTATATAATAAGTATTCCGGAAGTTTGTATGTTAGTTTTTTTATGATTTTGGGTAGTTCCATTTCATAACTTTAGCGATAAACACGAAATCCCACCTCACCCCGCAGTCCCTCGTAGTTGGGGTGAGAAGGAATTTCATAGAAAGGTGATTTTGGAAGATTGTTGGATGGTTTTTTTTTATTATTATGAATATTACTATAGCTCCATTTTAAATTGGAATACATTATTTATGTAGCAGTAGCTTTAAAATCCCATCTCACCCCCCTGTCATCCCTTCTCTCCCCATTCATAACCCAACTCTCCTCACGATCCCTACTCACCCCATTTTACGGTCATATGCAGAGAGCCTCAGATCGTATAATTATCGCACTTGCCTTCGGCTCGGGCGTCAAATTGCAGCGATCTGAGCCATTTTTTTGTTTATCCTTAATTTTTTTCTCAACCCATCTATCTAAATGCAGTCAGGTGTAATAATATACGTACACAACTAGTGACATAAATATCTGTACAGGACTCTATTGTCATAATCATAAAAGGCGTATATATTTATTTGCTTATTTATGTACCTTGCGCAATGATGTAATATAGAAAAGATGTAGATAATTAAGTGTATACGAAATTCTGTGTCTAAAATTGCCCACTAAATCTGACAGGGGAGACACATCCATACGATTGACGATTCGAAACTGCGGCCAGTTGGTGCAATTTATTGGTTTCAGTGTGTCACTTTTGGAGCGCTTATCTGTGTATCTACCTCTTTTTTATGTTACGCCATTATATGTTTATTATTATTACCCCTTACTGTACCTATGATGTTGATCCCATTGAAGCAGCAGCTCTTTAATCATTTCCTCATCATAATTATATATATCGTATATTTTGTGGAAAAGCAATTAAGACAAACGCTGAACGCATCAAGGCATTTTGGCACGTTATTCACCTCGCCAAACAAAGGTTCTGCCTCGTATTACAATAGCACATTCCATTGTCTGGATCGGATTCCGAACCGCCACGTGAGACTACTGTAAACCTCGGCTAAAACAAAGTCACAAGTACCAAGTTTCCTAAGTCATTTGGGACCTTGTCCGCCCAAGGGAGTGTATTGTCAGCCGAGCTCTTGATAAGGCTCCGGCATACTGTTTAGATAAGGTAGAAGATAAACTGCCTCGTTTCACAAAAGGTAGGAACTAATTGCCCGATAAGAAGGCATTTGGTGACAAAAATGCCAATTAGGCTCCGCTATTCGGTGAGTAATTAGTGTTTGCGAAGGAATTGTACAAAATGCGTGTCTAAGTCTAACTGCGACGAAGGAAAAATGAAAGAAAGTATTTATTCGTTTCAATAAAAAACATTAAATTGTGGTCATACAGATCTTCATATAGTTCATATTTGTCACGAAATGGCCACAAGTCAGCGTAATGCTGCCAGCCAGCGCTGGTCTTCCGTTGTGGCCATTTGGTGATGCACGGCGCAATAATAATAATAATCATTTATTTCAGGCACCTAAGCCCCATAGTTAAAAATACCTGCTACATAGTTGCAATGACGCCACGACCGCACCCAAAGGGTAAGACTTGAAGTGAAGCGATTGTTGTGGCAGGCTATTTATTTACCGTTTCTCAACTAAGTAATATTCGCCTACCTAAACTACTCACTCTCATTTTTTCAGGTATCATAACGAGGCTCGAGTTTTCTTGTAACTTTTTTTCTCAAAACTCGTTTGGACGATCATCCGCGTAAACACTTTTTGAAGCGAATTAATGTTGTAAAGAAATCTTCTTAATCTTCTACAAAATCTTGTTAGAAGAATCAAGTAATGAGTTTAATGACATAATGGCCTCTTTAACACAACGTTTGAGGTCATCAGAGCTCCTGGTGACAATAGAGAGTGAGCTTCTAGCCAACACAACGAGTCCTCAAGTGAATAAAGGATCGGCAATGTGGTTGTGTTGTGACTCTTCTGGAGCGATAAGCGTCCGTAGGTTACGGAGTCTGCCCACCATCAGGCAGGTCGAATGTTTGTTAAAAAAATCATATCACGTAGTTACGATTGCGTGTGGATGTGGATACACCTTAAGATTAATTATTGCGTAATCTGCTCGAATCAAGTCAAGTGATCTTTTGACTTCAACCAATCCTTTACTTTTCCAATGAATAATATTTTGTAGATAATCGAGTTCTTCGACGTAACTTTCCAATGCTAACTCTAAAATATGGATAGAATTTCATGTAAATAAATGGAAGGTGATTTCCCTGATTCATGATATTGCCGCGCCCGCGCCGCCATATTTCAGACTTACTTCTATTGGATAAGGTGCCACTTTATATTCATTCCAATCATTTTATTTCCATCAAATATTTATAGGTTAGAATTGTGCAATAGTTTGGGTATTGATAAGGTTCACTTCAGAATCGCATTTTCTTGTGGCATTGGTTACAATGTTAAAATAGTTACACTACTCGTATACTAAACCTGCGGTCCGCCGAGCTTTTGCGAGTGACCCCGTCTGCGATTCTAGTTTTTTTTCCTCCTAGCGTTATTATTATAAATTAATATAAAGGTACCTTGTGGCGCGTGGCTCCTTAGCTAAAATGTCTTTGCGGCCCTCGTAGAAAAAAGCTTGAGTATGGCTGGGTTGACATCCTGCGGTTTCCTAGAATTAGTGTCGTGATTTTCGACACATTGTTCAGAGTAAATGAACGAGAAATGTAAATGCAGAGTGAGTGAATGAATGAATGAAGTAATGATGATATGACCGTCATGAGAATATTTTTAGCCACCTTTTAAAAACCTGTGGGTCATTGCTACAGCTTCGATCTTCGGACTACCTAGTTATATAAATTCTATATCACGATTAATTTTGAAGCTTCATTTTTTATTTGGGTTCCAGATACAGTGTATTACAAGGAAGTAAAACATGAGTACATGATTAATTAAGCGTTTGGAAAAACATAATTTAGCGAAGATACTCGAAAAGAAGAATCTATTTAATTAACTTGGCCATCAAAAATATGCAAAAAAGACATGTTTTTGTTTTTCCGTTACTCGAATATTATATGTGTGTTTCGATCCTACTATACTAATAAATGTGAAAGTTTAGTGTTAGTTAATCAATCACGCCAAAACATCTTAACGGATAGACAAAATTTGACACAGATATTACAAACTGGATGTCGAATATTTAAACATTTAGGATACATTTCATTCCGATTCAAGCCCCAAAAAGATAGAATTGGGGATGCAAGTTGATAAGGAGATCACGCGCACGAAGTCGTAGGCAAATACTAGTTTAACTATGAACACAAGAAACGGTTATCGATTCGGTACGTTACCACAAACGAACGTATGACCAATCGCCGATCGGCGACCCTGGCCGCGATTTACATTACTTGAAATCTCTGCTTATTTATAAGGAACATATAACAACAAACATAAATATGTTACCCAGAATTATTTTCTTAACACTAACGTAACTTTTGTTTTTTGATGAGTAGACCTGCTAGTGCTGTACCTTAGTACCTATAACAATAACATATGTAGGATTTTTAACTACCTAACTGAGATGTGATCAATGAGAATTGTAAGGAAAGGAAATTTGATTTCAATGGCTCTTACCTGGTCCAACAAATACTGGTAGCAGTTCAGCGGGGCAATGCAGCCAGTATTCATGGCACCTTTGGACCATAGATGGGAGCCGGACTTAAAAAAAATCATTTATATTTCACTAGCTTCTGCCCGCGACTCCGTCCGCATGGAATCTAACTCGGTTATATCGTAGCTCCATACAAACTTTCACCCCCCATTTCGCCCCCTTAGGGGATGATTTCCGGGATAAAAACTGTCCTATGTCCTTCCCCAGGACTCAAACTATCCCTACTTATGCCAAATTTCGTCCAAATCGGTTTAACGGTTTAAGCGTGAAGAGGTAACAGACAGACAGACAGACAGACAAACACGATTTCCTTTCTAGTTTTTCTATGTTGTTATCTTATTTTCTAGTTTTAGTTTTAATTAGTTTTCTCACCACTCTTAGTGTTTAGTCTTAGTTTATATTTTTTACTTAATATTCATAATGACATTAATCATACATTTTTTAATCCTAAAATTGTTTCTCATAATATTTTTCATCATAAATGTTACTTGGCGTTATCGACGCATACATATATTATGAAGAGGATTGTCTTTTTATTTTTATTACTTAAGGGGGGGGGGGGGGGGGAATCTCCGGAACCATTCATCCGATTTCAAAAGTTCTTTCCACAGTAGGTATAATTTAGAATATGCGTTCGGAATAGACATAGGAAGACTCCGAAGACTATATTTTATCCCGCCAGTCCGCCTGCGTTCTTCGTAAAGGAAACCGCGTATTAGGCAGCCATTTAGTTCCTTAAAAGCATCAATCCAAATTCTTATAATAACAATATGTCTCACAATAAGAGTTATGAACGTATTTATCAAATATATATATATATATAGGTAGATGTCAAGTTAGTACATGGAAACACACCACTCGTACCAATTCTTTCTGTCAGAGATGGTAAACTGGGCAGTTAATATTCCCGTCCGAAGGGAAAACTGAACCTTCCGTGGTCCTTACATATTGCATATTTTTTGGGTGCCTCGTCTTAATAAGGAAACCTTACAAAAGGTACGATATTACTTGATTTACTCGTGGAGAACATTTATTGAAGATTCTTTACGTGCTCTTATTATACAGTGTGTAGAGTAGGTACCTATGTATACAGTGTGTAACACAACGAAAGACCAATTTTAACAAGTGTTGAATAAAACGATGTATTGGCCGGTATAAAGTAGATACTAAGAACAGCTTACATCCGACATAAATAGTCCTTCGAGCCGGATCAATGAAGTGGTACGTATTGCAAATGCTATTCTTGTATCCATATATTAAGACAACCGCGAGTATAGGAGCAATACAATACAAATACTCTTTATTGTACCTAAACTAAAACTAGGTATCATATTTTTTTAATTTACCATTTTTCAATAAACTTATGTGATCTCCGTAACCCTTCCGTGAGCTCGACTCGACCTTAACGGCATTTTTATCACCCTGCCGAGTATTACCGGGTTGTATCAATTTCATTCCGAGATGCGCGTTTCTGCACTGGGAGCGAGCGCTTGAGGCTGAATTATAAATACATTTGCGTTCCGTTACACGGGTTCGATTCCCTTTTGAGTGTGTTTTGTTAATTCAATTGGTTCGAGTTTGCCTCGTTATTTAGGATAACTTTGAAATAAGGAAGTTATGTACCGTTTAAGGCATAGTGAAATGAGCGCAGGCTTACTCTGGGTACTATTTAAATCCGTTCTTTACTTACTCTCAAATATTGTGCACGCGTTTGTGGAACTTGTCTCTAAGGGTAGGTTGCACCAACTTACGATTACAGATCGATCTACGTTAAATGTGTTGCCGGCAGCTATGATTCTAAAACTTGTGTAACTTTCCATACATTCAGATTTGACGAACGCCGCTTACGATTACAGAAGGTTTGGTGGTAATTAAACGCAGACACAAATCTGGAGAATGACCGAACTCACTATTTCTCCTAGTGTAACTTGACTTGGAGATTTGTAACAACTGTTGACTGTGACTAGCGGAAGTAGGAGATAAACTAAAATGTATGATTTGAGATTAAAATCAACTCCCAATAAATTTGAAAGTAAGCCTATAACATTATTCTCAATATTTATATACAGGGTGGAACATTTATATGCTTGCAACTAAAGAGGAGTCACACGAAGATGATCTTAGAAGTCCCACGCTAAACTCTGTAATTAACCGATAAAAGAGTTCCATTCAAAACACATGTTTAGTGATTTCTTTTTGAAAGAGTTGTTTTAATTTATTTTGAGTTAGAATTTATCCTGAGTCATGGATGTGTTCTATGTATTTAAGTATTTATTTATCTATATAAGTATGTTTATCGTCGTCTAGTACCCATAGTACAAGCTTTGCTTAGTTTGGGACTGGGTCGATTTGTGTAAGATTGTCCCCTTATATTTATTTAATTGTATTTTGGTTATCTGTATCACTAAAATAACGTACTTAATACATGATTTCGTACTACATTCATTAAAGTGGTCCAAGTATTTTAATTGAAAATAGGTAATGTAAACAAATGAATTTTATTCAAAAACTCCGAATAGAAGCCAATAGAATCGGAATGTCAATAAAAAGTAACGCTAACAAAAAATCCCGATCGTCAGTCCTACGCTACGAACCTTGAGACGTTACGACGGACAAAAAACAACTATTGTTAGTAGCGACACAAGGTTTGCTTAGAAATACTCATTACTTTTATAGAGTGAGGCCCTGACACATAATCTTAAGTTTAAACTTTTTGTCCGTGTGCTGAAGCATCAAATTTGCTTACAACAAACTATAAGGAGTACAGTAATTGACCATACGTGTTTTTTATTCGTTTAGTAACGCCTGATTTAATCGTATCTAAACCTTAAAACGAATATAAATTGTGCCTATAATTCAATGACACTATTGCTAATTTGGTAATATTTTTCAACGTATTCTTATGTAGCAGCGAAATTGAGGCATATTTTCTGGTTGAATAACCTATGAAATACTATACATAACTGAACGTTAATTAAGGATTAACGTTCGTTGAACATTAATTATGTAATGGCATAAACGAATAGGTATTCTTGGTTCTTGTAGTACAAAGATTAGCAAGGCAGCATTAATTAATACCTAAGTAACACGCACATAAGCACAAGGAAGAATATATATGAAAGTTGTTGTAGTTGATTAACTTTACGAGTTATTTTTTTGCCCAAATTCAATGAAGCCGATATGATTTTTTTCATTGGGAGTATTGTGTATCAACAACGTTTCAGTCCAGTGAGTAACTGAGTAGGTACTAAATCGATTTCGCCCGCTTATTTTCGACCTCCGTTGTTGAAACAATGTTGTCAAAGACAAATATACACTCTTAATGCCACAAACCGTGTTCTGAGAACCTGCACATACGTCTTACTATGACGATTATATGTAGGCACAATGCGTTCTTTGACTAGCCATGACGTCGTAACAATGGATTTGTGCTGCCATATTTTACACGTATGTCGTTAATTTTTTTTCTGATTCGAGGCGGAAGTATCTGGTCGAGTAAAAAGGAATCTCTGATCTAGTCCGTAGTTACCTCACACCCTATATATTTCTAATTTAATTAGTATATCCTATGTAGGTACGCTTTTGTTCTGTCGCTATTTATTTTACCTATTTATTCTATTAGGATTCCGAAAACAGCGTCCAATTATCATTTATCGTTTTAAAATAATTTTATTCTATCTTTATTGTTAGCGCCTAAGTTAAATAACTTTCTAAATATTTTGTACTAGTCAATAAGAATGTTATTGTATTGTATTATATTATGAATAAGTTGATTTTAATTGTTAGTTTTTTCTTGCCTGAATCACAGGGTATCCTAGCTCAGGCACGTGCTATATTCGCCTCTAATTGTAAGCTTTTAGTCTATAGTAAAACTGATGTACTTATGTTTTATCAATAAATTATGTTATGTTATGTTATGTTATTTGACGTTTAGATGACAAAAATTTGGATGAAAATTGTGACTTGTAGTTTGCACCAATATCAATGCGCTTTCGTTAGTGTATACCTAAGTACCCTAGTGTTTTTAAGCGTAATACTCAGATAGGATTTAAATGACATCGCCTATAAGATCCAAGAAAGCCGGCTGCGATGGTATGGTCATTGAAAGAGGAAGCTACAAACTATGTTGATAACTTGGCACTACAACTTTCCGTCTCTGGTCGAAGTTCCAGGGGCAGACCCAGAACGAGATGGAGTGATAAGAGAGTGATGGGCTAAGGGTGCAAGGGAAACAGTAAGTTGCTCAGTTATGGAATGTATTCGAGATCAGGAGAGGAGCGTACAGCGGATTCGATTCGACTACCGCTAAGGCAAAAGTGAAAAGCCAATGCTGTTCACATAAACAGCTACCATAGAGTTAGGATTTAGGATGTATTGCGTTTACGGAGTATCCAACAGAGAGTACAAGTTACCCGAAACGGCTATCAAGGTGCAGGAGTAAGAGGAGGAAAGCTGACCCCACCGCCATGTGGGTCATGGGTGGATCAAGGGCATAACAGGTATCGTGTTCTGATAAGAAAAAACTAAAAGATTTTTTTTGTTGACGCGTTTGTTTACCTTTGTATGGAACAGCTCGCCCCAGTTGGCCAACGCTCCATTAAAATGTAATAAAAAAAGCGCGTAAAAAAACACAATACCTGTTATGCCCTTGATACACCCTGTATAGCTAGGAAGACAGGTTTGTCGCAAAATAAAGCTTTTAGCTATATTACCCATGGGTATAAGCCGTCTCGTTTGTCGCATGGGAACGGGAACGACCTTGCACCTGAGTAGGTTAATTTAAACAATTACACACTAGTTACCGAGCCGCCGGTTGTTATAAAACTTTGTAATACTTACTCAACCGTGCTTTGAAGAATTACAATTATTTACCGTGGAAGTCGATTTACGCTGCCTCGCCTTGTATGTATTGATTATGTAAGACTTTACAATTCTCTTTTTTTTTTTTATAGGAGGCAAACGAGCAGACAGATCACCTGATGGTAAGCGATTACCGCCGCCCATGGACACCTGCAACACCAGAGGTGTTGTGAGTGCGTTACCGGCCTTTAAGGTGGGAGTACGCTCTTTTCTTGAAGGTTTGAAGGTCGTATCGGTCCGGAAACACCGCAGGCGACAATCCATTCCACAGATTAGCTGTGCGGGGCAGGAAGTTTCTGGAGAAGCGCACAGTAGAGGACTGCCAACCATCTTAGTGGTGAGGATGGTAATGTTGTCGCGATGGACGATGGCGAAAAAAAATTTATTGAACGAGTGAGCGAACCGAACTCTGTTTCAGCTTAGGTCAAAATTCTTTCGTGTGTCCAGATGTCCGGCTGTCCCGCTGTTCCCCTCTACAGGCCGAGTTTCTCAACCGATTCTCGTGAAATTTTGCGAGCAGGTGCAATAATCCTACTAATATTATAAATGCGAAAGTTTGGATGTTTAGATGTTTGTTACTCAATCGCGCTTAAACGGTTTAATCGATTTGGATGAAATTTTGGATGACGATAGTGTATAGCCTGGATTAAAATATAGGATAGTATATGTGCCACAAAGTCGCAGGCGAAAGCTAGTTAAATATATATTTACCACTAGTAGGTAGGTCTTCACTTTAGGACCTGCTTTTTAACTAAAAATAGACAGGAATTATACATATAGGCATACAACTAGTATTTGAGCAGTCTCTATAGAACAAGTCAGGTTCAGGTACCTGAGTCCAATACTACATAGGCACGTACAGATACATACGTAGCATGAGTATGCATATGAGTATATGTCTAATTCCTAAACCGGTCGTCAACTTTCTTGGAAGGTAGGCACTAGCACTACATAGGTACCTAGGATACTATACAGATATGCCTATAGCGTAACCTAAGCCGCTTAAGAAATATAATTATTAAAGTTTCTCTAATAACAAGCACTAATGCACTTAATTGCATAGGCGAGGCGCGTATTGCGAACTTAGAACATGTCAAGTGTAATAAGAAACTATGTAGTTAACTTTAGCTGGAGCACTTGAAAGCGGCAAAGTTTAGCATCATCTGAGTCCAGTATGGGTACCTATTTAAATACCTTTAGCATCATCTGAGTCCAGTATAGGTACCTATTTAAATACCTAGGTACAGATACGTTCTGGCACTCGCTTTAGAAATCCAGGGAATGCGACAACTCTTTGCCCTAGAACGATGATGCCCTAATATAGAAATATTATTAAGATATTTTTTTATTTAATTTCTTTTTCAGCTTATATATACCTGTTTTGTTGTAATCAATGATTTTATATTACATCATTGGTTGTAATTATTAAGTGATGATGGGAAATAAAAGCTTTTTTATTACAAATTGAATAGTAGTAGATATCGTTCATTCATACGAATCCCTTTAATAGTTTATTTCCTATTCGACCCACCCTGAGCGCTTCAATTTTTCCTTATAGGTAGCATAGGTTCTAGTATGTACTTACATAGGTAATGTAAACTAAGTAAGTATACATACAGTAGCTCAAAAAGAGAATTGATGTTAGGTCGTATCGAGATGTTAAAGAGGTTGCCTGGGATCGGAGTAGATGAAAGGCCTACTTTGTGCTACACCGACAAGAGCTTAGCTCTTAAATAAGCAGAATAAAACTTACCATCATCATAGAGGTGTGCATCGTATCCCACTCAGCACCGGTTACATCCTAGGGACAACCCAACACCAGCGGCTTACATCACTCCTCACGTCAATCAACAAACAAGGTTGCACCACACTCAAATTAAAACCAAACAAAACAATTGAAACAACTTATTAAACAATTCAATAAACTGTTTTCACATTTAGGTGTTCCATGTGTGTTTCAGTATCCACGTTCCGTTATCAAAACATGCACGATAAAGTTTGTCAATACGTTTTTGTGAAACAAAACCCGTCCCAACGCGTCCACTCCGCGCTGTGATACCACACTAACTAACTGACTGAACCACGATTATGATACGCACTCTAGCAGTGCGTCGAGCAATCACAAGTTTCACAACCTATGCGGCAAAGAGGGATAGATATACACAAACAAGCTCCATCTGCGGAGCTGCATTCATTGCACTTGCCCATTAATACGACAGAGTTCTTTGTACGTTGAGTTAGAATAGAACTATTAGGCCGGATGGGAATTGGAGTAGTTTACATTGCGGTTGCGACCCTGTCGCTGTTAGAGCCGGGTGTATTTTGGGAGATTACTGGCCGCTATCAAACTGGCCGGTTATTTTGAAAGATCCGCGTGCCTCAATTAATTATAAACGGGATTTATTGTTTATGGTTGGAAGTGTGGATGCGGTCGCGGTTTTCGGGATCTCCGGTGAGGTTCCGAGGTATTGGTAACCTTTAGAAAACAGGAGAGAGGACGAAACAAAATTTGATATTGCTAACTTTAACGTGTCTATAAATGATGTCGTAATAGACAATGTTTTTTGATGGGCTCAAATAAAAATTTGGTACTTACCTACTTTTCCCACGGCTAACAGGAATTCTAACACTTTTGTCAGCTTTATAAAACCCGGTAGTGTTTAGCCACCTACCACTATTTAACATCCCGTGTTTTTTCACATTTTATCTATATTTTGCTAAAAGTTTGAATGGGGTTATTTTTATTTTGTAGTCAAGTATATGCTTGTCAATTTTCAAGTCTTGCTCATAGATTTAAGAACTTCCCATACAAAGTTCAACCCCATTTTAACCCCTTTGTACCATTATCTTAATAATTGTTATAGCCTATATGTTGGCCGGGAATTTTTCCGACCGATTAGTAAAGTTGGCATCAAAATCAGTTCAGCCGTTTTCACGTGATGCGCGTACAAATATACAGACAAACAGACCAAAAATCTAAAAACTTTTGTTCGTGATTGCAAACCCTTTTTCGAATATCTTCCATGTACAGACTTTCGAACGTCTTCAGCTTTATTATACCTATGTGATACCTACATAATTTAATCCCGAGTGTTTTTTGTTTCATGTAAATCTATTCAGCCGTTTTGAGAAATTGGACTTTGAAATGAAAATGTCGGGGGTTTTTCAATTTTTCTAAGTTGTAGTTGCAGTTATTACTACACCAGGTTCACAGAATACTCTTGTGCTGCATAGGCTACAAGACCCTTAACCATAACTTCACATAACATAAGTCTACTTACCTATTAATTAATTCTCCCATTTATAAGTTCAACACCTTTTATAAACTTTTAATAATAAATGGTGCGGACGACTTTAGAAAAAATGGGGTTATTCTTCTATTCATTAAATGCAAATATGCAATGAATCTAGCCAACCCTTTTAAAGCTCAGCTGTTCAATCTCGGTCCGGTTCGAAAGAACAGAATATTATTCATAAATATTCTTATTCAATATTTACTAGTGACTATGGAAGGTACGAACAAAATTATACCTACACATAATAACAGGAATATAAACGAAAGAGCATTCTACGTGTTTGGCTCCGCGCACGGCACGTCCCCGAAGGTGGACACCGTAATCCCGTGAGCAGGAAAGACGTGCAAATATAAGAAAGAGGCTATTTGAATAAAACAATTTATGTTAGTCTTACAGTACAAACATATATTGTGTATGTGTACTAATATAAACTCCACAGTTAGGCGGACTAAATTGACAGACGTACGATGTTGCAAGCAAAAAATAAATAGTTACGGGTATACGCCGTAAAATATATGGATAAGTATAACGTCGTATAAGCAATCTGATTTATTTATTTATTGAGAAATGCAAAAGCTTTACAAAACATATTAACCGACAACATCCTCTGTATGAATAAGCCAATGACAGCCAAAGACAATGACTGATTCCCTTATTGTATTCTATCAGATATGAATAAAAACTGTATTATTATATGCGATAAGAAGTTTTTTCGAACGAGTTTTAAATACTTAAATAATGTATATTCATAATTGCAGGGGGCGCGAAATGGCAATTTGCGAATGAGAGATGGCTGTACAGTACCTACTTATTGCCTTTTGATAATTGAAACATGTTTAAAAAAATACATGGACAGTACAATCGACTTTCACTACTACCCGGCAGCTAAAGTGATAATAAACATAGTTTTATATATTTATATTCAGATATAACAATATCCAAGATCTTTCGGTATACTGTATCTACTAATTAATAGGCATGATGACACATTTTGAAAAACTGTTCTATAATGTTTAGAAACATTTATTATGTACAACGAATAAGATTTTTCAAGAGAATATAACAGTCAAGTAGGAAAAAAATGCATTTTAGTTTTTAAATTTCAAATTCGCGCTAAAACGCTTGTCAGTGTCATGGCGTCCCGAGTGACGTCACGTTTGTATAAGAACGCAGACCTTTGACGTTTGCTACCTAGATCGCTCAAATGCTCATTGAATGAAAGTTTGAAGATCTGACAGATAACATGGTTCTATCTCTGTCTTACTATTTGTTCAGTAGGTAAGTTTTCTCCGTAATCTGTGGTAATGGCCGTTATGGGTGTTCCCGCCAGGACCCCGGGGAGTGTCACCGGCACATAGATGACCTCCCATACAAACCAGGCCTATCCTGGGGGAACAAAATCGGACGCGATACGCGCCGCTAACTTAAAAACTAACTTAATAATCTAGATAACCACTAACCTTCTTTCCCAACGGCCTTTCTGCCCCAACGGCCAGCAAGGATGAGTTAGTGTTTGTATAAGTGTTTGTGTGTGTGTGTGTGTGTGTGTGTCTCGACGAGGTCTGCTGGCCCTCCCTTCTCACGATGATGGCAGCTCCGTACAGCAGTCAGCAAATCGTCAGGCACCACTCAAGCTCGACGCCCCTGCGTGGGCGCTCCCAATTTATATCTCGGCGCCTCTGCAGGCACAACGAAACGAGATCAAAAACCGTAAACTAATTAGTAATTACTTAAGGTACGTGCGTCCGCGGCGACGTCCTGTTAACCTCCCATCTAAGGTACTTACGACTCCCACGCCGCGCGCGCCGCCGCGCCCCCCGCCCCCGCGGTGCAGGCACGTCCCGACTGCATCCGAATGCAACCGAATACTTTTTGTCGCGCGCGGCGATATGAACTTACAACTAGGCTATCGATTCTAAACAATGGGTATGTGTTTATACAAACGTGACGTCATGCGCTCTGATTGGTGTTTAACATATCATGGCGGGCGTCCGTATTTTTCAGTTCAATTTTATCAAAATAAATAATAATCTCTTACTTAATAAAGAAATATAAGCATTTTTCGAATTGTATGATTAAAATTTCACCAAGAAAATACCATATTTTAGTGATTTTCAATTACTGTCATCATGCCTATTGACCGGTGCGGTTGTCACGGGTTGGTTAAAGATGCGACATGTACTAAGTACCTACTAAGTACTTACCTTCATTTGTTAACAATTGTCCAAAAAAGGCAATTTTGTGTTTCATTTATATGTAGATATCTATGTATTTAACACATTTTCTAAATCGCTATCTTTCTTCGGTGAAGTTCTCTCACCTGTACATAAGATGGCGCAAAATTATACCAAATAACCGAGGTCACATCCACCATATTACTTTCAGGACTTCCTATCTCCATTACCCAATGTTTTACAATACAATACAATCCTTTGCGTGTAAACAGTTAGGTCACTTTTACAATGTAATTTTTTACAAGATACGAGGTTATAACAATAATCGGCAATTTTCCGAGCGCAACGATTTATTCCACTTTACCACGCGACAGAAAACATTAATTTTCCTCACGTAATTTAACACATAATTCCACATCCTGTGTTTGGTTTTCTTTTCACATAAGCACAAAACCTGAATAAGGGCTATACATATTACATACTTGGAAAAAACTGACCTTCATAGCAGATTTATCAAAAAAAGCATAAAAATTACCCTTGAGAGCGAATCATTTTTAAAGATTTCTCGTACTACAATGTAATATGGAATGTATTGCAGCATATACGATGAGTTGTCAAACTGTTACCGTGCGTAGGTACCTACATACGTACAGCACATTACATTGCATACATTGTTGTCCGAGAAATTTTTAAAAATGATTCTCTCTCAATGGAAATTGAACACATTATTACGTGCTGAATTAATGTCTAAGAAAACGAAATGTTTTTATTTTCTACCTAAAGATACAAAAAAAAGTCTATGAGAGCTTGACTTTGAGCCCTTAAAATATAATTATGTTCGTATGGAAGACACTCTGAAAAAGAAAACAGGGTTTTTTTATGTTATAGGAGGCAAACGAGCAGACTGATCACCTGATGGTAAGCGATTACCGCCGCCCATGGACACCCGCAACACCAGAGGTGTTGTGAGTGCGTTGCCGGCCTTTAAGGATGTAGCTCTGGGAACCTTACTCACCATCAGGAAAAACACTGCAATACCTACGGAATAGGCAGCAGGGCTATTATGGCTGTGGTCTTCTGTAAGGCGGAGGTACTCCCCCAGTCGGGCTGCTCCAGATTCAAGCGTGATGACATTACGCTGTGCCCTACCTCTCTCAAAAGGGTGACCTCATATTGGACAAAACAGAAGACGATCGCTCCGAGCAAATCCAACGCTCTAAAATAACCACGTTTCGTAAGCGAAACGTAAATATTTTAACTTTTCACGGCCGACCCGTTAATGAGACGAGCCCGTCTGAACCGTTTTTACGTGGTTTACACTTCAATGCAAAATGGGGCATCTATTCCAAGCAGCCTCCGAATAGTCCCAACCAAAAAAAAACTAGGCTATATGGCGGAATAAGCTGGGCTGGAATCTCTCAACTCAAATCTGGAAATCAAGCTCAAAATCGGGAACAGGAATAAAGCATCATATCTGTCACTGAGCTGCTGAGTGAGAAAAGCCCAATGGTATGGTCATTGTCACGCTATTAAAAAGATGCCATCAGTCATCACTCATCAGGGCAGCTAGCATCATAAGTTTTATGGTCATGTTTTACGTGGCGATTCGTTTTAGGTAATTAAGTAGGCCATACTATGTGACAATAAAACATATCGTGCTAGCTGGGTGTGGCAAGTAGGTCTATATCAGCGAACGGAAGAATAGAAGTCTAAGTAGCGCCGCGAACTGACCACACAAAATGGGTGCCATTGCCATTATGCGGGATTGGGGTTGGGGGGGGGGGGGGCATAGCGATAGAGATTTGTAAGGAGCTCGCATTCTATGGTTTTTTTCGTTCGTTGGGCAATAGTCATTCCGTACATTATACGCTTAGGATTCTTATGAAAATTTCCTGTAAATACTAGCGGAATATAAATGTTAGTTTTCCACCGTCGAATCAGCAGGATTTCCTGCTATACCTAAATGCTTCTTCTTACTTTACCGGCGTATGGCTTACGTAACCGAGGAATAGGTACAATAGATAGACGTAATCTAAAGACAAGATAAAGCCGTATAGCCGTAGGTATACAGAGATCAATCGGCATTTCTCCGAAACTCACAAACGTTCGCCGTCGCGAAAACAAAAGCCTTGATAAAGCGTCACACGCAGCATAAAATTTGGGTAAACGTAGAAAGTCGGGGAAATTGAATCACCCGTAGCCAACGTGGCTCGTTTAAATTCTGGAGACGGTGGTTAGTTATGACACCTTCGGAGCTAGTAGCATATCAAACTCGTATATATACGTATACAGTGTGTGGCCTGTAACAGGGGCAAATATTTAAAAGGACGCTTCCTTAAAGCATCTGAAGTAACCCCTTGTGTCCAATTTTTTTAAATTTTTTCTTTAATACGGTGTAATGTTGACCTAAAGTTATGACCTCCAAGTGATGTATCTTGGCACCACGAGATCATAGCATAGCAGTCAATGCAAATTTTGAGGTAACATCATGTACTGGGTCATTATATTTTTTGCATTTTTGTTTTTTAACGCTATTTTTGTAATTTTTTTAAACTTTTTTAGTGTTTTTAAATAAAAAAAACTACCTGTGTCACCCCAGAAAGGTCAACAACGGGAACTTACTTTAAAGGAAAAAAAAAGAAAAAAAAACATAATTGTATATTATAATTTTCAATAAAAATTACCTGGAAATAAGTGCTCACACGCCCAATAGTCTACCGTTTAATTTATTGCCCTTGTTTCTGGCCACACCCTGTATATATCGAAAAGAAATATATATATGCGTGATATTGGTCACGAAGTTAACGTGTTTGTAAGGAAGATAGAGACACATTGACGGTGGTTTTCCGTACGCTGCTGCATAATGGGAGTGGTTTGTATATACTTGGAAAGTCTTGGAAACAATACTCAGTAAATTTGAATGTTTGTCAAATTTTACCAGCTTGTCAGGACTGGCTTCCCACGAGGCAGCTTTACTCACACTGCATGCGGTTGACATTTTGTACTAAGTAATTGGAAGCTACAATTTAAAATTAACGAGTTTAAACAGGCAACAAAGGTGTAGTAAAACGTGACTATTCGCCGAGACGCAGATGTTCACCAAATATTATAGTCCACAATAACCTTTATTGTTCATAAATTAACAGTTGAACACCTTGTCCATAAGCGTCTTTGGTTGCGGAGTAGGCACAGAGTTAACAATGTAGGTATTTTTCTTTATGATATGACCTAGACGGCGGCGTATCCGCTGGGATCACAGCGAAGTAGCGAAGCTGAATCAACCGCGTAGGCAATCTTAATATTTAGTCAAGGTTTCAGTGGTCATTACTTAGGGAATATAATATACTGTGTACCTTCTCTTTGTAGCTGTATTCCGTTTTTCAATCAGATAAGTAGGTTCCTAAATAAATAAATGTTAACCACCAGAGAATTCAATTAATCCATACCTATTAAATAACAGCATACTACTTACAATCAGTAAGTAGTCAAGCATCATATTCATCGTTAGCAGTCAGCCGCATTACATCTAAAGTCAGATTAAAAAAGTGGTCGCCACTTCGAACTTTTCTGTTTATGGTCTGATTTCGTTAAAGATATCAAAGGGCCCGAGAGGGCAGGTGAAAAAAGTGGGCATTTTGAACTTCGTTGCTTCATTCTTGTAGTACTGCCCGGTTCCCGTTGGTTGGTGGTTGGCGTTGTTGAGCAGTGCAGAGCATGAACTTGTACGAGTAGTACCTATGGCTATTGATTTCAAAGCTCGGTTCATCATTTCCGTATATTCACTACCTACTTCAATTCTGGTTTTAGCAATTATTTATTATTGAATGTACTGCGAAAACACTGATTCTTATATCTAAAGGTGAAATATCTGTCTGTTGGCATTTTTAACTGTTCGGTATCCTACTAATATTATAAATGCGAAAGTGTAGACGTTTGGATGTTTGTTACTCAATCACGAACGGATTTACTGATTTGGATGAAATTTTGCACGAAGATAGTTTACTATCCCGAATCCAGGCAGACGAATTCGCGGGCGGAAGGAAGTAAGTAGATAAGTTAAATCCAGGAAAAATATAAAGGATGCTCTTTATAACCGAAATCATGTGGGAATTAAATGAGGAGGTTTGTTTTTAATTCCCTCGGACGATTCTGTAATAAACACGCAACCTATATCTTTTTGCTGTATTTAAATTATTTATACCTGGCAAGAACGACAGAAAACCATTTGTTTTACATATAATTCAGACTGTCGATAGTGTCGATCTTTTGTTTCTAGTTTAACCAAGAATCAATAGTTTCTAAATCTCCACCTAAACGAAAACCAAGTTGAACAGCATGAGTTTGCTGGCTTCCTATTTGGATTTATTAGATCCCCGGGACGCATAGTGCTTCTGAATTATGTGATAAAACTAGGAGCCCGGTGAGTCGTAGCCTAAAAGTCTATTTTGCTTCGTCGCTTTGAATCCCAATCACATTTACAAGGCTGCCTTAAACAAGGCTAAGCATATATATAATCTTAAATTTTCTTCGTAATCTTACTTATGATGAGATAGAGGCAATTTTAGGCTAACCTATAATTGCTTTTATTATGTACCATGTACCTACGTTTAATTCAAGAGTCTTATCTGCAATTGAATGTTTTCAGTAGCCTCAATTAAATTTAAAAAACAAATATTTTCTTAATAATTGTTAAATGGTTCTCCGCGATACAGGCGAAGCCTAGTGCGGGGTACCCCTGGGAATTTTCTGTTACTTTTTTTTGTAATAAACTTTTTTTTATTCATTGTTTAAACATTCATATCGCTCCTCGTTGTAAATTAACATTGGAAAGAATAAGATAAGTCCTGCATATTGTAACTTCAACCGTTGTGATATCTTAATTGGGATACAGTTAGCCAGATCATATAACTTGAAATTCTAAGATGTTTAAGTTTAGGGCACAAACATGCGCTTATATTAAGTGTCTTTGTACAGTTGAGTTCTCAAATATCTATACAGACATCATCACCTTTCACTCCAGTGGGAAAACTAGACTTTATTGTAGGATAAAACCGGTTTCCTCACGATGTTTTCCTTCACCGAAAAGCTAACGGTAAATATTCCGTCCATAAGTTCCGAAAAACTCTGGTACGGGCCAGGATTCGAACCCACGACCGCCGTTTGACTGCCGCATGCCTGAACCACTAGGCTGCCGTAGCTTGTTAAATATCTATACAGACAGGCTTTCAAAAACATCCATCTTATATCAGTAACAATATAGACTGTATTTTGATATTTTTGTAAAGTTGTGTTATGTGTTATGTATTGGAGAACTCGACTAGCGAAATAGCTTTTGCGCACTGGGACCCCATGGACCGAGGGTCTCAAGGTCTAAAATATATATGTAAGTTAGGTATGTCTATTACCTATAGTTTAAACACCGGAATTCACACAGAGTATAAAAACATTAACATTAGCTACAGTAGCCTAGCCTTTTATTTTTTATTTTTATTTAATTTTATTTACAGTAGCCTAGTGGTTCAGGCATGCGGCTGTCAAACGGCGGTCGTGGGTTCGAATCCCAGCTCGTACCAATGAGTTTTTCGGAACTTATGTACTTACGGAATATCATTTGATATATTATTTACCCTTAGCTTTTCGGTGAAGGAAAAACATCGTGAGGAAACCTGCATACATCCACGAAGAGATTCAAAGGTGTATGCGAAGTCCCCAACCCGTACTAGGCCAGTGTGGGATTACTGCCCGTTCCCTCTCATTCATGAGAGGAGGCCTGTGCCCAGCAGTGGGACGTAGGTATATAGGTAGGCTGATTTATTTATAAAAACATTGTCTCTTTACTTTAGTGTCATATATTTTGGTACCTGTATATCTGGCAGATGATATCTTATTGGTTATTGTAGACTTAAACGGTAAGTACATTCATTTACTCGTATTTGAGATACATAAAACATGACATCATTTTTTTTTAGGTATTATTAATTTTATTTTATCAAATTAAAATAGGTACGTAAAAAAAAGTAAAATTACGAGTACATCCCGCTCTGCGTCAAGCCCGAACCAAAGGTCCCCAAAATGCTAGCGGCATTGCCTCGCTGAACAGCAATGGAGACCTGTTGGACGAGCCATGACCCAGAGCGGGGGTCAAGACCCCTGTCCCTTAAACGTCTGCCTAACTCCTTAGACTTAAATATTCATATCATAATATAACATTTTTTCCTGAATAATCATGTCCTACATGGTGGCATCAGCAGCTTGGACATGCAAAGAGATGATAATGTTTTATAGTCGACCTACTAATGTAGGGTTAGTAAAGACGAAAGAAGACTGCTACCTGATAATATATCAGTATGCAAATCTGAGTTATTTTTCAGCGGACTACGTGAAGCACGGAACTTCTGTCGTTCAATGTAAACTTTGCACATAAAATTTGGCGTTCCCGAACATGGAAGATTTCCTTATTTATTTGGACTGGATTAACTTGCCTGGTCTAATAAGTGTGTATTTTTTTAACTATTTATTCAATTACCCTAAATGGCGTACAACTGCCACATCAAGGCACCGTAAAATACTTGGGCATGCATTTGGACCGAAGCCTCACCTGGCAGAAACATATCAAGACTAAAAGAGATGAGATTAATCTAAGGTACAAAGGTCTTTATTGGCTGATGGGCACAAATTCAAAGCTCGCGATGGATAGTAAAATTCTCATCTACAAAACCATGATAAAGCCAATTTATTGGAATGACATACAACTGTGGGGCGCTGCCAGTGCAACTATATACTATGCAGAACAATATACTGAGCCAGATATCGAATGCACCATGGTTCCTCAAAACAACAGAGCTTCATGAAATTCTCGATATGGCAACAGTCAAACAAGAAATTACTTCTTATGGTGACAAATACAAAGCAAGACTGCATAAGCATCCAAACTAACTTGCGGAGCAACTAACGATCCCAGAACCCATTCGTCGGCTTAAAAGGAAGCGAGACATCCTTGACCAGGATAGGCAGCACATAGACTGACTACACAGATATAATGGCATGTACCCCGCTGGGCGTAACACGACGCCTCGAAAACTACCTTCATCACATCTGTTTATAGCCAACCGGGCTGATCGCAAGATCTCGAAAATAAAAAAATAAATATTCAATTTTGGAAACTGTGTAATCTGTTCCACCGTGTCATATAAGTAGAGGTTAGGTACATACTCGTACTCATAAATACTTAATTAATAGCGCCCCGTCGCTTAAGTGTTAACCTAATTTACGTCGCACGTCGCCTACGTACATTTTGTAAAATGTTTTGAAGCGGCATCATCTTACGCCGTCTCTGTATAGTTAGCGCCTTATCTCGCGATATAGTCCCGATAGCCGCAACAAAATATGCAGTGTATTTTTCTCCCCCAAATGGCCCCACAATTGAATCACGCCGTCCTTGGGGATTTGCCAACAAGTGCAGCGTAAATTAACCCTCGCCAGCCGGGATGAATGGATTGAACACATGCGTTTTTTCCGAGCCCTAGTCATAGCCGACAATGGTGGGGTTAAGCCTAAACTAATATTAACACAGAAAGTTCACTTTTTCACATTGATCAGAGCACCTGGCACGGCCCTACTTGACCTGAAAGGGCTGAATTGGACATTTTTGGCATTTCAAATTGTAAACGTGTTGTTGCCTAAGAAGTGACGGCTATTGGATGATTGAAATAATACTTTCATGAGCCATGTCATTTTCATGTTGGCCAGGCTGAAGAAGAACTCCGGAAGGGTTCGAAACATGTCGCCCGCAGCGAAAATTTATGAGTGAGTTGAATAGTTATTATTTGAATTCGGTTTTAGTTCGGAGTCAATTTAATTATGTATTGCATTCGGTGAAAGGCGATCATTTTATTAGTAATTCACAACCAAAAATAAGTGTCAAATAATGCTTTCATACACATAAATGGTGGATTTATAGGAATATTGATCATAACGAATTAAGCAAATTCAATGCGCGCATTTCTCACATTGTAGCCGTAAGTGGACTCTGTACTTAACAAACCTTGGGTTGACAACTGCAGCATTCCCAAGTCAAAAAGTCATAAGTCATTACGAATCCTCGACATAGATAGTCATTTTTCTTTAGCAAGGCATTTTGAGGCAGGGGTTCTACACAATGGTTCCCACAATAATTCCTGGCACATTATTTAACGACCTCCTGTGACTACTTTATACGTCAGGGGTTTAAGGACATTGTTGTGGGATTATTTGTTTCTAATAAAAACTTCGTTTAATCGTACAGTAATGGTTATTGGCGCTGCTATGTGTTCGTTTTAATAGTAAAACATTTTGTTGGGTTACCGATAAACCGATATGGCATAAGTCAGACTTGGCGGTACAATACTCGTACAAATACCTACTATTACGCACGCATCAGTAAAAGAAAACAATGGAGAACTTTTTACTAGATGAAACCATTACTACACGCCGCCCGCCAGCGGTGTGAATATACCGCTTCAACCGCGCCCGAACCGCGCCCCGCCCGACCCGCGCCGCGACCGACCCGCGCCGCGCCCGTCCCGCGCCGTGCCCGACCCGCGCCGCGCCCGACCCGCGCCGTGTCTGACCCGCGCCGCGCCCGACCCGCGCCGCGCCCGACCCGCGCCGCGCACGACCCACGGCCGCGCTGCCGGAGTTGTAAATTAGCGCCGCGGGTCCGCGTTCGGACCGCGATCGATGTGTGTTTGATTAGAAGTGTACCTAGTTTCAATGTTATATAACTTTCGTTGCGCGGGCCCGCGCCCAACCCGCGTTCGCGCCGCAACCGCGACCGGTGGATTAGGCCTTAATCAACAGCACTGTCTTTGACGTGCGACATAAAGCATTAACCTCACTGACTAATAGGCATAGTTCAATGTGTGAGAAAATATATTCAAAAGAATACAATATGTATATATAATTTTTTTTCTAACGATATTATTTTTCCTCTCACTTTTTCAATGACATTCAGTGTGGAGGGTTCATTTTATTATTGGTAATTGGTACCTGTTACTTTACGAGCCGAAATGATAACCAGGACCGCTCTGTCGAAGAAAGACGTCATTTTAAATGCGTAGGTTTGTCTTCATTTCAATAATAAGCAGCCATTCTATTTCAGTTAACATACCAGATGTGCACATCTGTTGTAGGTAATTATTTTCGAATATGTCGTTGATTTTGCGGCTTATAGAATTTCGCACACCATAAAAACATTGGGGTTGCAGATACTCGTAATTATTATGTATGGTATCTAGGTACATATCCACTATTTTAAAGCCAATACGAGTTCTAAAGGGTAAGTAATATTAATATGCCATACCTACCTACTGATACGATAATGCATTGAATTTCCGTCGCATACAACATGACATAGTTAGCTTCATCATCATCATCATCATATCAGCCGAAAGACGTCCACTGCTGGACATAGGCCTCCCCCAAAGAGTGCCAAAGTGACCGATCCCGCGCCACCCGCATCCAGCGGACTCCCGCAACCTTTACCAGGTCATCAGTCCACCTTGTCGGGGGCCTACCCACGCTGCGCCTTCCGGTACATGGTCGCCACTCGAGAACCTTTCCGCCCCAACGGCCATCGGTTCTACGTGCTATGTGCCCCGCCCACTGCCACTTAAGTTTAGCGATCCGGAGGGCTATATCGGTTACCTTGGTTCTGCTGCGGATAGCCTCATTTCTGATGCGGTCACGCAGAGAAACTCCCAACATGGCCCTCTCCATTGCCCTTTGGGTGACTTTGAGCCTTCTTATGAGGCCCATAGTAGGCGACCACGTTTCAGTGCCATATGTCATCACTGGCAACACACACTGGTCTTTCGTCTTGAGACACTGCGGAATATTGGACGAAAAGATTTGCCGTAGCTTCCCGAACGCTGCCCAGCCGAGTCGGATTCGACGATTGACCTCTTTCTCGAAGTTGGACCTACCTAACTGGATCGTCTGTCCTAGGTATACATAATCGTCTACAACTTCGAGCGTAAAGTGTCCGATTGTAATGGGAGTTGGTACTACATGGGCATTTGACATGATCTTCGTCTTATCCATGTTCATTCTTAGACCAACTCGCTCGGATGCTTTACTGAGGTCATCGAGCATCGTACTTAAGTCCTCCATGGTCTCAGCCAAGACTACTATATCGTCAGCAAACCGAAGGTGAGTGATGTACTCGCCGTTGATGCTGATGCCTAGCCTTCTCCAGTCCAGAGTCTTGAAAACGTCCTCCAGTGCAGCGGTGAACAGTTTTGGAGAAATAACATCTCCTTGCCTGACTCCCCGCTGCAGCGGAATAGGTTTCGAGTTCCGGTCCTGGAGTCGGACTGACATAGTGGCGCTCTCGTACAAACACTTCAGCACTTCGATAGTTAGCTTAAGAGGTTCTAAATTTATAAAAAATCCTGCTTGTATATCAAATAATTTAACGCTATAAAAAGACTAGCACGGGGGAACATGGACCGTAATATATAATAGAAACGCACCTGCTTTAGTTTATCCCAGTAATATGACAGTAACCAGCAGAGACCTACATGTTACCGCTTTGACGTCGAAAAACGGGTTTAAGTTCCTTTATCTTCCCGTGTTACTTACCCCCATTTCACTGCGGATCCAATTTCCCCAGCAAGTCTCCAGAAAATTCGCCCGCACATTTATTTCTCGGAAATACTTTAACGAAATATTTCCTGAGACGAGACGGAAAATGTGACGTCTACCGAAACGGTGACGGCATTCGATTCTATATTCTGACAGCTCCTTACATATCACCTTACAGCTGCCGTGGATAGGGACAATTGGCACAAACTGGTTTCCGACGGTCGTAAAGTCCACGATGAAGGACGGTTTAAGACACTCGCAGATAAGCAAGCCTAGCGGCATCAACTTGGCGCCTTTTCGGCTATGGCCAGTAGGGGTGTAGACTCGAAAATTATTATTACTCCAAAAGAAAGAAGGCAAAAAAAATATGTGACGAAATTTCCATTCGGATATCTCAAATGCAGCTACAACCGTTTTAATGAACGAGAAAGCCCACACAATGTGTGACGTCACGTTACGGCATGCTGCCGGGGTCGCGTCGATTACATTTCATTACATTTCCGTCTATGAGTGAAATCACAATCTTCCAGCACCATCGTTTCATATGAAGTTACCATTTAGCGAAAAATGGACAGGACATACCCCTTCTTAAAACTTTGGACACTTATGACTATTTATTTAACCTTTTGCGTTGATTTTTCCTCTATTTGACTACATTTTTAATCCTTTTCGGGAAAATATGACATTATTGATTTATTTTATTTAGTGTCAACACACCTATTACACCCGTCAGGCTTGCGGTCGTGCATACCGCGCCCGCATTGGCTTACACAGCTAAGGAAGACTTTGCCTTCTTGACACTGCTTGTATAGTCTGTAATAGACTGAAAGGCTATTGAAAGACATAGTAAATCTTGTAATATGGCTGTTATATTGTACCCCTATAGTCCACATTTCTATGACTACAAATAGCTTATGTAATGTAGGTGTGTTTGTGCGAAATTAGAGCACAATCCAGTGCCTGTTTACCTAGCGCTATCACCCCTTTCGAACCGCGCAATTTACGTCAGGAACAGACTTACCGCTCGGCCACGACTTTGGTCTTAAGCGACCTGCGACCAGCGTTTTATCTGTTCATTGCGCGGTCGAGATGCGCAACGCACTGTGGTTAGTTGGGATCACGCGCAATGAACAGATAAAACGCTGGTCGCAGGTCGCTTAAGACCAAAGTCGTGGCCGAGCGGTCAGGGCTGTTGTTCGCTAAGCGCTAATACGGCTCACCCCGCCGGTCACCTGTCACGAAACTAGACCTCTACCGACGCTTAGTTACTACGCATCGCGGTGTCAAGATACATTTGTGTGTGAGTGTTGAGGTGAGCTTAAGACAAGTTGCAGAATAAGGGAGCTGTTATAACCAATGACATCCGACTGGTCGTATAGTCGTCATGTCATCAGCTGTCATCAATACGAGTTGAATTGCGCTCTAGCTTCAGGAGACTGGCAAGCCTGCGGTTTTTAAGAAATACTGCACGTTTCCGTCTCATATAAACCACCTCTAAAATGGACGAGGTTTTAAATCGGTAAATTTTTACTATAATTTTAAGTTTGGATGTAGGTTATACATATACTAGGCAATATCGGAAAGAAAACTATGTAGGTCCAAAAAGTTGACTGACTACAATGCATGTTAATAGAATCTTATTACAATGCGTATAAAGTGCATTGATGGTCAGTTAGCAGTGTTGTCGATAGTACCCATCCGATAAAAAAAACCGGCCAAGAGCGTGTCGGGCCACGCTCAGTGTAGGGTTCCGTAGTTTTCCGTCCGTCTCAGTAATGGGCTATTTGTTACATTGAGTTGACATATTAAGTACAGAACCCTATAACCCTACAAGCAATACTAAGCGAACAATTTTATTATTCGACAACGAACGACCAAAGACACCTGCACTGCGCACCTGCTCCGACCCCATTAAATTAAATCAGAAAAATATAATTAAATAAATAATTTCTTTTTTCAAAAACTATTCAACCTATCAAGTTCAAAATAATTTTCCTAGAAAGTTTTTATAAAGTTCTACTTTTGATTTTTTTTCATATTTTTAAAACTTATGGTTTATAAGTTAGAGGGGGGGACACATTTTTTTTTACTTCTGGAGCGATTATCTCCGAAAATATTAACATTATCAAAAAAATATTAATAATAATATTTTACCAAACCCCTATTCATTTTTTAATAACTATCCAACAATATATCACACGTTAGGGTTGAAATTACCGGGAAAAACGCTAGGAGGATGATGATGTTAGGGTTGAAATGAAAAAAAAGACACTCACCACTTTACGTATCCCGAAGCTACGAAGCTTTTTTTTCAGGTACCCTAATAAAACATTTTTTTCCACTTTTTATTTTAACTCTGTCAGCGTGATTAATATATATTATTTTAATATACATATATATTAGTACCAAATTTCAGCTTTCTAGTGCTAACGGTTACTGAGATTATCCGCGGACGGACGGACAGACATGGCGAAACTATAAGGGTTCCTAGTCGACTACGGAACCCTAAAAACCACAACAATATGTTAAATGGACTTTAGGGTGCACATAGGTATGTGCATCATTAAGTCCAAGTAGACTGCACAGTCTATATATCTGCATTATATTTGGATAATATCGGGATAATAGATATAAAAGTATTATTAAAGCCAAACACGTTTACAATAAAAACGAAATTCAGAAGATAAGGAATCCAAATAACTAGGACAGCATTCAACCTGCACAATTTAATTTGCCGGGCAACGGCCTGCTATAGGCTTATTTACACCTCAGCCGACGTTGATCTTATTCCTTAGGTATTATAACATTGAACTGAGCGATAATAATTATGTTATAACAACTAACAGCGATAATAATTTAGTTATAACACATATACGGAGGCGTAACTACTCAGTAGGAAAGTTATGTGTAGAAGCAAAAAGACGGGGACAGCAATATTTATAATGTAGTGTACGTACTTAATATTTAAAAAACCAGGTTGGTACTATGTATGTACGTACATTAAGTAAGTTGTACTTACTCTGTATGTCATTAAATTTATTCGCGTCATCACTTGCCTTTGCTGTATTAGTACAGCCTGTATATCAAACTGTATAAACAGAAACAGTCAAGTCGTGAACTTCATAGTTGTAAGTTCAATGTCATTCATTACAAACGGATTTCACTGGTTAAATAACCCAAGATTATACCCGAGGGCCAGAACTAACCAAATTCATTGATATGTTCACGCCATTCTAGGATATACGCTACAACCAATTAGCACCATAATCGCGTGTAAAATAAACAACACCTAAGTCATTATGACTTTCAGGGTGCACTGGTTACGTAGTTTTGCCCTATGATGCTCCCGAGACGAAGAGTCCTATTTTTCTATGAAAGGGATATGGGAAAATGACTTTTTGAGTTAGCAGGGTATCGGGGATGTATGCGATGCGGAAGACGTAGCGGCCATACGTCGTCGCTCGGATCATGCATCTGATTTCGATTCATGGGGGCCCCCGCGGGATTTCCGGGATTTATTCAACAAGTTTGTCTTTTGTACGAAATTCCTTTGAGAACTTTATGCGGCGTCCATACTGTATCTTGTATCTGTATTTCTGCACGCAGACGCAGTGGGAAGATCAGAGAGGTTAAAATAAAGGTATCTAAAAAAAAGTATTTTGAGTAAGTAATTCATTTCACCGCTAGTAAACAGCTAGCAGTAGGCAGCAGACGTAAGTCAGCTAATATTTATTTATTATAAGTAGATATAACTACCCACTTATTTGCACACAATGAACAACATAGGAAAATTGCAATAGACTGGTTAAAATAAAATATAGTGAAATCAAATCAAAAACTGTCCAACGTCCTTATTGTTAGTTTTTTATGAATTAAAAATTCTAAAATAGCAAACATTAATGATATTGATACTTTCCGAGTATTTTCGTAAGGTTTATCTGCTGCTTATTCAAAAACAATTAATTTTCACTGTTGTCAATTACCCTATAGGGAAATGTTGCTATAGTGTCACTCTTATTTATGAATAGTGTTTCAAAACACTCCCATCAAAGACTATTGTCGCCATCTAACGATGGACAATTGTACTAATATGTATCGTCGCGTTCAAAAGTTCTTTTCCCAGGTAAGTTATGGAGAGTCGAACGTCACACGGAATATGAAATGATTCACGCCACGCTTCATAGATGGCACCACTATACAAAAGCTGATGTCTAAATGTTTTCAGGGTGACTTTGAGCATTCGTTGCGTGATAATGATAAGATAAAATTATGTAAAGAAAATGTATTTGATACTATGCACGTAATTAATATGTTGCATACCTAGTAATTAATCATCAATATATTAAACCGTACTCAATAAAAATTATAATACTAGCTTCTGCCGGCGTGGAACTAGTTTATATCGTGGCTCCATAACAATCCCCCCCCCCCCCCCATTTTATCCCTTTAGGGCAGGGGTTCCCAAAGACCCAGGGGTCCACAGAAGACTCGACGGGGGTGTACGGTGGCGTGACAAAAAAATGGGGGTGCACAATTCGTAAGTGGGGGTCCACGAAAATGTATCTGGTTTCGATAGTAAAGAACGAAAACAGATATTATTATTTGAGTTATTTTTATAGCCTGGATGACTGATAAATACATGACAGCTTTATTACGCAGATTACGCTGCTCCCCGATTAAAATTTCGGTAAAATAAACTGACATTTTATTAAAATTACACCATTCGCCTCCAAAACTTGTCGACTGCAAGTCTGCAACAGATCGCGAGCGTCTTCAGACTTAGGTGATCTTCACATTTTTTGCCGAGTTTTGGGAATATGATAGAAATGTGGTGTAGGGGGTCTACCAGAACCAGTTAACTTTTGAAAATGGTCTATGAGACAATAAAGTTTGGGAAACCCCTGCTTTAGGGGATGATTTCCGGGATAAAACTATCCTATTTCTTTCCTCGGGAATCAAACTATCTCTATATCTACCAAATTTCATCTGAATCAGTTCGCCGGTTTAAGCGTGAAGAGGAAACGGACAGACTGTCACACTTTCGCATATATAATATTAGTATGCATTTAGAGAGTAGCAATGCCTTCTGTTTGAAATTGGTAAACAAGCAAGTTGCAAGCGTTGCGTTGCGTTGAGTCATTGAAAGTTGAGTTGCAGGCATTAGGTTGATTGTAATTGTCATCAACGTGGTATAAAAAAAAACGAGTGCGAGTCAGACTCGGTATAAAAAAGGGCAAAAATATACGTTTGTTGTACGGGAGCCCCCCTTAAATATTTATTTTATTTTGTTTTTAGTATTTATTGATATAGCGGCAACAGAAATACATAATCTGTGAAAATTTTTACTGTCTAGCTATCGAGGTTCTTGAGATACAGCCTGGTGTCAGACAGACGGACGGACAGACGGACAGACAGCGAAGTCTTAGTAATAGGGTCCCGTTTTTACCCTTTGGGTACGGAACCCTAAAACACATCAGGCAGCATACAGTTTACGCTTTATATTTAGGAACTATCTTGGAAACGATAAAAAAATTACACCCCTGTAAGTACAAAACTGCGCGTTACCGAGTTACCGCACCAGCACGGTTAGAAAGAGACAGATAGTGCGAGAGAGCTAGAGATAGCTCACGCGCCGCGCAGTTTTATCTGCACGGTTAGCATTCTTATGTTATGATATAAAAAGGTTTCTATTTCGTAGAAAGGTACCTATTTATTCTTGAACAGATACTTATTAACTTTTCATCTTCAGCCAAGACATTTCAAAATGATAAGTACTTTCAATATAAATGAGCAAATTCATTAACGATCAATTGGTTTTCATAAATGTAGGTAACATCGTATTAAAGTACTATTAGGAGTCCTTAAGATTTGGTTAATTTTATTATACCCCCGATATGATTACTGTTTACGAAAAAAATGCATTAGGTACTTATAAGTTAGAATGAAATATTCAAAAAATCATTACCTACTACATACATACATTCACGCCTTTATTCCCAAAAGGGGTAGGCAGAGCACATGAAACGTATGTTCCAGCGCCACTTTTAGCATAAATGTGGGTATAAAATATCGACAAAATGTGATATTGCAGTGATAGGTTGCTAGCCCATCGCCCACAACACACTTCAACCCTGGTCCCTTAGTCGACTTTTACGACACCCACGGGAAGAAAGGGGGTGGTGAAATTCTAACCCGACACCACACGGGTTATATTACCTACTAGTTGTCCAAAATTACGTATGTATGGCAAATGAACATTTATTAATACGTAGGTATGTAATATCAATATGTTAACAAGTACACAGTAGAACTGAATGACTTTAAATTGTTGCCTAACCTAAAACGTCTGGTCGGTAATATGACCTCGAAATAAAAGTAACGATTACTTTACTACTAAGTAATAAATTAAAGTAACACATTATGTCAACATGTAATTAAATTTAAATTGTCAATAGAATGTTAAGGCTCTGTCGCTTCCGGTCACGACAATAAATACTTCCTCTCCAAACGCACTTCCCGTTCCCCATACTGTATCTGAAACATGATATGTTGTCTATATTTTACTACACATAGTAAATTGTCTGTGAGGAGACCGAGGTAAGTTAGATCAGTATGGGGTCGCAAAATTATAATGCTGACTGTTAGTATTTAAAACATTAACTTCACACAACTATAAAATACACACGTTAAAAACAATATGCATTATAATAACCATATACGTGTTTGTGTTAAAAACAATAAATTTAATTTTATTCATTAATTATCATAATATTTTCTGTTCCACGGCGGTATAATAATAATTTATATCCTACTAATATTATAAATGCGAAATTTTGGATGTTTCGATGTTTGTTACTCAATCACTGTTAAACGGCTCAACCATTTGGATGCAATTTTGCACGAAAATAGTTTATAGTCTGGATTTTAATAAGGTATAGTTTTTATTCCGAGTCCACGCATCGAAGTCACGGGCGGAAGCTAGTGTATAGTAGAAGTGTTTTTTATTGATATTTATATCAAAAAACAAATTTTACATGCATTCCATGGGAAATACTTTGATTGTGAGACTAAAGTTACTAAGTTTAGTAACGCCTCCCAATACTAGTGAATCACTGAAGTCCATTGTTAAAAAATCCTACTAAAATACCGAAGATATTTTAATGGTTATGTACAATTCATAGATGAAATTTAAGCATTATAAATGAATTAACCAAAGTTAAGTTAAGATTCTACCCTAACCTAACCCTAATCAACAGTCAGTACGTCAATATTTCTAATATAATTGACAATTATTAGCATTATTTAATGTATGAAGACTAGTTTGGTAACCATCACTATGTAAGTTCGAAGTAGAAGTGTGTTTTTTTACAATCTCGAACTTTAAATACAAATTTCTCAACTTTGGAATTTTTATATCTCAACTTAAATTATAAAATGGTTGTACCTCTATGATTCTTCTTTTTAAAGATAGCAAATATTATGTGCTTTTAGGAAATATTAATGAATCCATATCACCCAAATGGCCTCTTTCAAAAAATCGAGACTAGTAGGTACTTACAGAGATACATTTATAGTAAACGTCCATGACTCAGGAACAATTAATATTCGTGCTCATCGCACAAACAAATGGCCTTACCGGAATTCGAAGTTCGAACCCAGGACCCCTAGCTACGTAGGTAGGCTCAATAACAAGTTAACAACTAGGCTAAACCAGTCGAAGTCAAAAGGTAGGTACAAATTTTATGTGTTTTCCCGCACTAACGCAGGTCAAATATAGTATTATGTGCGGGTCAAGTGTGTATAATAAAATTGGAAGCAAAAATAAACACGAGGTTCATATTGTTGAAGAAAAAACACGTGATGTGGTTTTTTCACGTGTTCTATGTTCCACGGAAATGAGCACGTTTTTAAAAATGTGACTAAATGAAATGAACTTTGTAATACGACCTCTTTGAAAGCCCGAGTTGCAAGCATTTTATTTTCATTAGTATGGAAAAAATGGAAATTTGGAAAAAAATCATAACAGCAGCTTTTTTGTGTGTAACTGATATATGTATTATCATTTTAGTAATAACGTAGACTCTAAATCCACCAAACTATTAGTCATAAAAAAACGATATTTAACCAATTCCTGAAAAAAGAGGAAAAATATTAATAGATATTTTGATTTTTGTTTTGGTTAATTTACAGGAGCTCTTTAAGAATAATAAATAAATCACACAAAAAACATAATGGATGTGTCATTTATTTTTATATATTTACTTCCCGATGGAAATTTTGTAGGATTCTTGGATAAGGCATCTTAGAATAACATTTGAAAATTAAACAAACAAAAAAAACGCTGTTATAAATTAATGTTTGAAAAAAAAAACGTAATTTTCCTGGGGTATGATTCAACCCACCCTGAATCTTCAGTGCCTAATTGTTAATCGGTAACAAAACCCTTAAGCAAATAAAACTACACAAGTAAGGTGTTCCCATCACGAAGATTTCATTCATAGGCATGTCATTGGTAAGGATTACAATAATATGGACTCTAAATAGATTGATCGGACTATCAGACATTTTTGGCACCAAACTTTACACTACACCTAGGCTGCATACGAGAACGACCTATGTGATAATGATTCATTAGCGTTATTTTTACCATAGGGTATGTAACATATTACCATTATTAGTATTATTACCATAGGTACAGGTTTTTAAAAGTAACGCGCATGCAAGTCCCCTAGAGTTGCAGTCCAATCCAATAATACAACACGAACTATTCGAATCATTCGAATATTATGTATTCTATAAAAAATGTTTTTGCAGGTGAATGTTACACTAGATTTATAAGGAATTGATATACAACACAAATATGAAAGACCCGAAACTTAAAATTGCCTCTTCTGGAAGTACTCGTAATGATACTGGGAAAGTCGGCAACTCGACGTGTTACAATGTATTTAAATGCATATGCGAAAATCCCGGGACCCTTTTTCTATCTGCTAAACAATTAGTATGTCTTTAAGTTTATCTTCTTTTTCCACCTAGCATTATCCCAGCCTTTGCCAGGATCCGCTTTCCTACTCGCTTTCCTCCACTTTGCACGACCCTGGGCGTCTTCGTCTTCTTTTGTGAGCCCGTTTTCGCTCATGTCGGCCTTCACGACATCCAGCGATCGCTTCTTAGGTCTGCCGCGGGGTCGAGGGCCGACGAGAACTAGGCCATGGCCTTTGTTCCCTGCGTAGTCCGACGGCCTGCGAGAGACGTGACCGAACCAACGAAGGCGACATTCCTGGAGCTTATCCGCTACGTCACGAACTCCGAGGCTGCCACGGATGTACTCGTTACGAATGCTACCCGCACGCGTAACGCCGCACATCCACCGCAACATCTTCATTTCAGTAACGCGAAGCTCCTGAATGTGCCTTCCAAGAACTGGCCACGTCTCGCTGCCATATAACAGGACTGGTTGTATGACGCACTTGTACACTAGCCCTTTGAGTCGAAGTGATATTCTGCGATCGCAGATGACTCCTGTGACCTCTCGCCATTTAGACCACGCCGCGCTGATTCGGGCTCGGATGTCGTGATTCGTGATCAATGGTCAGAAACTAATGCAGTACTGGTCCTAGGTACATTCATTTGCCATTTTTCGTGTCAAATTTCTTCACCTATCTTAATAGGATCGGGATTTCGGGATCCGTACTTCCGCAGGCCATGTATTCGGTCTTTTAGTTTTAGACAGCCGTTCTTTAGCGAGCCCTTCCATTGAACCTTATGCTCTAATGCCTGTTTGTCCTCGTCTGTTAATGCGATGTCATCTGAATACATGAGCAACCACGGCGGCGGATCTTGTATTTCCGACGTGACGGCGTCAAGCACCACACTAAATAGAAATAGACTTAGGGCCGAGCCTTGGTGTACACCCACTGTAATAGGGAAGTGTTTTGTGTCGCCAACGGCGGTCCTCACTAGAGAAACCGAGTTGCGGTACATATGACATATCTGGGATGATGTCAATATAGACCTGTGGCATGTTCTTCACCTTCAGTGCCCACAAGATCATCTGACGTGGGATGCAATCGAAAGCCTTTTGCAGGTCAAGAAATGCCATGTAAAGTGGCTTTCGTTTCTACCTGTAAGCTTCGGTCAGATATTACTTGAAGTTTATGGCTCTGCTAATCCCATCACGGTCATATAAGCAGTACTTAGCAGTTCTGGGAGTTAGTTGTTTTGTGCCGTGCGTAGAGGGGACCTATTAACATTGTGTTTTTAACAAATAAAGTGCATGTCTTTAGTTTGACACGCTACTGCTGGCCTGGGTGATGTAAGTAAATTGTTTTCTTGTATGCATTAAGTACTGTGGTGAAAATCATTAGACATTAAACTGATACCTATTTTACGTATGATTATATATGACGTATGATCATGTATGATTTTACATTACTACATATTCAATTTGTATTCTAGCTAGCTAGGGCAGTAACATGCGATAAAAGGTATCACGTCTGAAAACTTTATTTATACTTTTATTGCATCAGGCATCAGTTAAATAAAAACAGTATTGCAGATATTATATTACAAGTATTTATTCAGGACAGGAATGATTATGAATATCATGATCAAAATAATCCTATTGATTATTCACAAATTCAGCGATACGAAAACTATTAAGAAAAATTCAAAATTAATCAGTGAAAAATATTCTTACTTATTAGTTTTTTCTTTGGCAGATCGACTTTGTTTACTCATGTTGAGCAAGAAAGGCTTAAAATGGAGGACAATAGTGACTTCACCGAATATAAAACTTCTAATAAAGAAAAAAACTTAGTGACTATTGAAATTTGATACCTAATAGTACAATTTCAGTAATGTTAATTTGTATAATGGTCTTAAATGGACAACTTTTTTGAAATCTAACTTTATAATTGATATTACATGGCTTCAAATCGAAATTTTGTTTTATTTTCACAAATATTCGTATTATTCGAAATATTCGAATAATGAAAATTTTACTATTCATATTATTCGAATACTAAAAACGGACGAATAATGCAAACCCTAATAACAGGTTAGAGCCGTTAGAGGTTACCTTTTACCTTCAAGCGGGCGCTACGCCACCAACGTGGTATATATAAAATTAAAATAATAAAGAATTTTCTGGAAGTGCCAAAGAATGTTTTCATTCAATTTAGTTTTTTGAGGAAGTTAATTATTAATACCTTGGTAATAATCATCCGTGAGCTGTTGGCCGTGTTAATTACGTTCAACAGAAAAAGTTATACAAAAAATTACAAAACATCAAATGATAGAGTGTATACTAAGTACCTACCTACCTATAGTATTATCACTATTATCAGACGGGAATCGGAACCGTCATTCCGGTAGTCTAATTCAATTAGGGCAAAACCTGTAATTGCAAGCTAATCACTGTTTGAAATCGGTGTTTCCGAACGGCCTCCCACGCTTAGATTACTCGCGATAAGAGACAAGCCGCATGCGCGAAACTACATCTTCAATGAAATGAACCTATTGTCGTTCTAGCCAGTGTGCAACACCGGTGACCGCGATTTGCCAGTTTCGGTCGAGCACGCGGCGCGAGTGGTCGTGCCGCCCTCTATAGGCAATTCTGCTGAAACTCTCTATTTACACCTGATCTAAAAGTGCTTTTGAATGAGTTTGTACCAAAATTTATGAGACAATATGTGCAACGCGCTGTGTTTCGCCCTATTCGCGCTGTCTGTCAACCTAGTGCAATCATGGGGTGAGTATCCGAAAATCAGCTGATACGCGAGTTTCACACGTGCGTTTTTTCCGTGTTATGTAACATACGAAGGTTATTAATGAATCCAAAAGTGTCAATATGGAGAGTGGGATTCATTCTTCATTCACTTAATTGTGTTATTTGGTTAAATAACATCAATAGAGAGGCAATTTGTTTGGCGCCACGACACCATTGCCGGGGGACCGCGAGTCACGTAGGCCACTTCGGGCGGCTTGGTGCTACCCGGCCGAGTTAGAGAGCCGCTAACTCGAGTGATGCTCGGTGATAAACCGTACCACGCCACTTGGTAGCGTAAGGTTCCTGCAATGTGGAAAACTGGAAAAGCGCCGTAGAGCATCAACGTTATCTAAGGGCATGTAAACATGAAGATCATATTGAAGAGATCAATAATAATGTGATAAATGATGATGATGTTTTTTTTAATATTAAGTTAGGCTGACGTGGTAATTAACAACAAGCTTCTTCAATTAGCATGTCACATTACGGTCTCGAAGCTGCTGTAGCTAGCTATCTATAGATATTTACTCCTACGTAACCGTGAAAATATACAAGGTCTCGTCGTCAGTGAAATAGTCGTCATTTCACTGACGATCATTTTCGTTGTCGTGCGTTTAATGTATTGTTTAGTATTCATAATATTTATAGCAACCATAGTATTTACAGATATAAAAAAAATAAGATGGCCCCTAGTAGGGCATAGCAACAGCAAAAAACAAAGAATAAACTAATTTATGAGCATTACAATACAATGTAATTTCCACATTAATTAATTTTAACACATAAAAGTAAACTTATTAACCCTTTTCTTGGCAAATTTAAAAAAAAATGTGAGTTCGAGCCTCGTTTGCGCCTTGTAGACCCACAAAAATTATCTGTTACAAAAATACAAAAAGAACGGGGTGCGTAACGATCGATATATATATTATAAAACCTTTTGATATATTTTCACTGGATATAACAATTAAAGGATACAATAAACTTTTGATATAACAACATTTGAATCATTTGATATATTCTCATGTAATATAATTATCAACAGATATATGAACTTGTAATATAACAATTATTAATCTAATAGTCGTAACGTATAACATACATGGGATATAACTTTGTTCGATATAAAACTCAGTTGGTATACTGTACTATTGGCATAATCTGGAATACTTATTATTTCTATTTCTTACCTATTTTACTATTAGGCAGGTTGGTGTAGGTAGGTAGGACGACGAGTAACCACTGACACACAACAGTATAATAAGCACTGATACGATACTTGTATCAATGGTATTAATTGTACCATTGTAGGTTAGGTTAGGGTTAGCTTGTGTCCCTTAGAGCGGAAATAGGCACCCAGCGAAGCGGGGTGACATGATGACATCGACACGCTGCTGGCGATTAGGTTAGGTTAAAATAATTAACGTGTGTGTGAAAAATAAAATTATATCTTACAAAACATTATACCACTAATACTTATATCCAATATACATTATATCCCTTAAACGATATATCAAAAATTTATTATACTATTTGAACATTATACGCTTTGAAATTATACTGATTGTTGTTATACCAAAAGTTTATTATGTCCCTTGAGTGATTATATCCAATGAAATGATATTTAATATTGTTATATCCAGTGAAAATATCAAAAGTTGTTATACCATTCATCAAAAATTGTGTATCATATAAGATACAAAGTAAAGAAAAGGGTTGAGTATTAGTTACTATGTGAGAAATAATTAAATTACCTATTATAGCCGAAAATTCAAATCAAGGTAATACAGAAAGTCAGCATTACAAACTAATAATAAATAATAGGAACCAACAGGAAATTATGGCAATGTCAAAGTAATAATTATGATATGTATTAATATAACAATAGGCAGTAGATACCTGCTTATTTATCTACATCTTAAATTGGGAAAAAGAAATTAATTTAAATGCTGCTTGGACCAAAATTCTTTCGTATGTCCGGATGCCCCGCTGCCCGGCTGTTCTAGTTACTCTGCAGGTCGCATTTCTAGGGACCGATTTTTGACTTTCGACCGCTCGACTCTGTCACTCTAAAACTGTCAAAAATTATGAAACACTATTTTGATGTATAGAAAATTTAATAAAAACTAATGGTACTGACCGCTCGTATTCAATTCTATCGGTAAGTGCCTGCTATTTTGATACTACAATCGTACTTGGTTTTATTTAATTTTCGAGCGCTCGAAATTCAAAAATCGCCCCCTGAACTGATTCTCCGGATAGTGAGCTGGTTTTTGTTGATACTAATTTTGGAAAAAAATCTTAATAAAAATAATAAGAAAGCTTTTATTGCTGGTAAAAACAGACTTGAGACTCTAGAGTAACTAGTATTTATATGTAGGTACAGCGCGGTTAAATAGGAAGCGTTCTTATTCGTAACCAGGCGATTTCCCCTCACGTGCATAAGCATTAATATCATTATTTCCTTGAAAACAATGAAATAATTATACTAATTAACACTATAGTTAAAACATTTTAATTTAATCACATCACAATGGCAATCAAAACCTTCGGAAAACAATTTATTGCATTCTCAGAAAGATGTCGTTCTTGACTTGATTTATGTCGTATTGTCTATAACAGAATTGAGAATTAATCGTGTTTTCTCGGTAATAAAGAAAGTAGAGCACTAATTTCAATGTCGAACTACATACATTATTTATCGTTTTGTATTCTATTTACCTTAGAACTTTTTAACATTTGATAGTCCAAGTATCCACTTACTCAGCCTACTCAAACGATACATTATTTTACGACACAATCAAGTTAATTATAGTATTTTATCTCATCTAAAATCTCACTTGATGAAATTTAAATAAAACTCACTAGGTTAGGTACTTATCGAAATTTGTCGCGGAAGGCATAAGCTTATCCCTGTACAGGGGGCGTGTTCGACTCAAATCAAGGCATCCCCTTAAGTGCAATGCAATGCACGCTTGACGTCACTAACGACCTATACCTACTATAGTGGCTCTGTGGGCTGTAGAACTAACAAGAATGTCTACCTATTAAAAAGATACTGAATCGACAAGACCTGCTCCCAAAATTTCATGAGAATCGGTTAGAAATGCAACCTGTCGGAGAACAGCCGGACATCCGGACATATAAAACATTTTGGCCCAAGCTGAAACAGAGAACTTCCATCGCTTCGCTCTCTCATTAAATTAATAAAATTATTAATTTCGAACAGACATGTGACATTCCTCTCAATTACGATGGAAACCCTCCTGTCATTAGGTACCTAATGATTTTTAAATTGGGCCAATCGTGCGTCTGTTACCCATTACTGGGTCGCGATTCAATCCACCGGTGAGGTCAAGCGCATGCATTCAATAACCCTATTGTACTATGTATCAGAAGGTCTTCATTTCTAAGACGTCCCTATTGTCTATACCTCATTCGATATAGCATTAGATTCATTTACGAACAAATTAGTTTACGCATTCTAGTATATATATCAAAGGGAAATATTGTACTAGTTTTAGTGATGGTGCAGGTGATGTTAAATATGGATGATGGAGATAGATAATGCTATTTAAATATATATGTACTAATATTAATATTATAATAACATTATAATAAAGAAGAGGAGGTCTTCACAGACCTCCTCTTATTACCTTACAATCTCACGATTGTAATATATTTGTATGGAAAATGTTGTCTTCCTTCTTGACAGTGCTTGTATAGTCTGTAATAGACTAAATAAATCCTACTAATATTATAAAATTGTGGATGAATACATATATCTTGGACAGTGTTTATCTTTTGGCCAAGAGACCCAGGGGAAAGAGGTCGCTAGACGAATCCAGTTAGGATGGAGGAGGAAGGGCTGCGTTTGGTAACCTAGCGGATGTCCTAAAGTCCAAAATCCCACAATCCCTTAAGACAAAGGTATTTAACCAATGTGTCCTGCCTGCCCTTACTTACTTATTTTTATTTATTTAACTATGAAACAAACGGTCCGTACAAAAAATATTGATACAATTTATTTCTTAATCTAGACCTATAGTTTCCATTTTTATTAAACATATCTTTATACAAACACGAAAAAGTACCTATCCTGGATCAAGTTAAGCCTAATCTGATCAGTAAGAAGTTATAGATAATTAGTAAAAACAGTTTCACAGAAAAACTCAGTGAAAGGAAACGTGTTCTACGTATTTAACAACTTTTAACAATTTTGAGTAAGTATCGACAAACATGACGTATATTAATACTTTTGTATATTGACAGATAACGTAAAGATTTACATACTACTAGTCCTAAATAATTTTTTTATTGAACTTATGGTACAGTTAAATATATCAAAATTTTTTACAATGTTATTTTCATTATAGAGTGCACATGCCCGCTTAATAAATATATTTTTAGAATAGTTAGTTCTACTATATGGGATGGAGAATAAATGCTTGTATCTGAGACGACATCGGCGTTCTTTATTACCTGGAACTCTTATACATATATCTTTCAACAAGCTAGGGGCATCAATATGACTATTTATTATTTTATATAATAGCACAGAATCAACACAGTCTCTCCGACACTCAAGCGACTGCATTTTATGTCGGTTTAAGGATTCCACATAATCTTTGTATTCAATACCGCATTTGAAATCAAGGGCTTTTTGGAACTTTTTCTGCAATCTCTCTATCCTATCAATATGAATGCTGTAATGGGGTTTCCAAACAGCACATGCAAACTCAAGCCGACTTCGTATATAACTGTTATAAAGAATTTTCAGTGTTATGGTATTCCTGAAAGGTTTACCAATTCGCAGGATCATACCTAATTGTTTAAAAGACTTAGCTAGGATGGAATCTATTATGAGGTATAAATGATAATTTGTCGTCCATGACTACTCCAAGATCACGAATCTCGTTTACTCTTACCAGGTCTTGGTTACATACTTTGTAATTAAAGTAAGACGATGTTTTTTTTCTAGAAAAACTAATTACATTACATTTGTCTATGTTTAAAAACAAATTATTATCTCTGCAAAAGCTCTCAAAATTACAAAGATCATTCTGTAACAGTTCGCAATCAGAAGAATTGCGAATAACTTTATAAATTTTTGCATCGTCGGCATAAAGAAGAACACAGGAGTGGGAGATACATTTTACGATATCGTTAATATATAACGTAAACAATAGAGGCCCCAAATGGGAGCCTTGAGGGACACCGGAGCTGATATATTTACTTTGAGAGGTAAACCCTGATACTACCACCGACTGTGTGCGATTTTCTACATATGACTTGATCCAACGAAACAAATCACCATGTATACCGAGTTCTCAGAGCTTACATAATAAGGTATAATGACATATTTTGTCAAATGCCTTAGAAAAATCGGTATACACGGCATCCACAGAGAATCCATCATCCATAGCTAGTAATATATCATTCGTGAAAGTTAACAAATTTGTATAAACTGAACGGCCTCTGTAGAACCCATGTTGATTGGGTATTATATGGTGTCGCACAACAGCAGCTAATTGGTCAGTAACAAGTTTACTAAACTGACATAATTTTGATATAGGTCGGTACTTTTCAATATTACGGCTTGCCGGACCCTTTGGCACCGGAGTTATCCAGGCTTTTTTCCATATAGCTGGGACACAACCTTCCTTGATAGATTTCTTGAAAATTATCGTAATTGGAGCTGTGAGGGAAGCATAACAATTATTAATAAAAAGAGGGTGTATTCCGTCCGGTCCTGCACCCTTATTAACATTAACAGATTTGAGATACCGTGTTACAATTTCTTCACTAATTTCAATTGAATTTATATCTATCAAGGGATTAGTTGGTGCAGCCAAATTATCCGTATCAGTAGAACTCCTACCATAAACTTCAAACACAGAATGGAAATGGCTGTTAAATAAATTACAAATGTTTTCGCCGTTAGACTGTTGCCTTTAGCCGTTGTCTTTATAAACCATAGTTTGCGGCAAACCGTTGCTTGAAAAAATTGATTTAATATATGTCCAAAAGTATTTAGGATTATTCTTTATGTTGTTTTCTGAGAAAGAAATGAACTCACGGTAACATTTTTGTTCCATTTTTTCGGCACGTTTTCTTAGGATTTTAAAACTGTCATAATCAAGTGGGTTCCCGTATAACTTCCAACGCCTGTGAAACTTACATTTTTCCTTAAGGGTTTTTTTACGGGACGGAATCTTGGGCACTCACCAAGGGAGTACTGCACAAAATCAATGTGGCGCAGAGAGCCATGGAGCGAGCCATGTTAGGCATCTCCCTTGTAGACCGTGTCCGAAACACCGACTCCGGCGCCGAACGAAAGTCGTCGTCGGACGGACGTCGGCAAACGAATAACACAGGTAAAGTGGGGGTGGGCGGGACACTTGGCGAGGAGGAACGATGGGAGATGGACAAGACGGGTTACTAAATGGTGGCCAAGGTCATCGAAACGGTCAGCGGGCAGACCACCAGCTCGATGGACCGATGATATCTGCCGAATAGGAGGCAAACATTGGATGAGATTAACACAGGACCGAGGAGAGTGGCGTAATAAAGAAGAGGCCTATACTCAACAGTGGGTAGATACGGGCTAGATAGATAGAATATTATAAATGCGAAAGTTGGAATGTTTTTTACCCAGTGACAAAAAACAGCTAAACGGATACCTACTATGCTTCGTCCGCGTAGGTATTACCATAAGGTAATACGCGCAAAGCCGCGGGGGCAGCTAATTAAGAAACATTTGGAGGAAATTTTTGTGAAACATTGACCATAAGGTTTTTTTTTATGAAAGCGTGTTACCAAAACATTCTTTCAAGTTTCAATAATTCTGTGGGGAGCGGGGTTCATAGAATTGCAGACGGTTCTTGAGATTGAGAAGGCTCTTGAGTCAGAGGGACAACTCTTGGGTCTCAGTTATAAACTCTTGAGACTAATATATAAGAGTGGGGTCCTCATAAATAACGTTGGTATTGTTACTTTCTCAATCTCAAGAACCGTCTGCAACACTTCGTAATAAATAATATTGATAATGCCTCTACAGTTCATTAGAACGGCTACACAATGTTGAAACTAATAGAAACGGCATTTTATACAATAAAAACTAAGATCCCTAACACTATACACACACACACTATAGGTATAAAAAATACTTTCAACTACTTGAAGTGTAGTTTCTAAAACGTCAGGAGCGAAAGCGAAACGTTATATTATATCAAAGTAGTTGAGCACTTGACCCGCGTAGCAACTTTTGCCGCTGACTGTACAAGCAACGCTAAAGCACAAAGGTTACACGGTTGATCAGCTGGATTAAATTCTTGAAAGAAAGGGAAAATAAAGGAATCCATAAGTCCGTAACCCATTTTGCCTCGGACAAATGATCCGAATCGTTAAACTTAAGTTGCAGTGGGCGGGGCACATAGCACGTAGAACCTATGGCCATTGGGGCAGAAAGGTTCTCGAGTGGCGACCACGTACCGGAAGGCGCGGCGTAGGTAGGCCCCCCCACAAGATGGACTGATGACCTGGTAAAGCTGCAAACGCACAGAGAGCGGTGGTGGGGCGGCGCGGCGCGGTGCGGAGGCGGTACCGGTTGTAATGTTCGAGCTAATACGAAAGGGTCCGCACAGAAAACCGCGCTGCGCCGCGCCGCTCTGTGCGGATCATTTCATATTAGCTCGAACATTACAACCGGTACCGCCTCCGCGCCGCACCGCGCCGCTCCGCCACCGCTGTCAGTGCGTTTCGGCTTTAAGAGGCCGCAGAAAGCTCGGCCGAATTTCACCTTCCCATACAAACGTAGTTCCGCTCTCATTTTAAAACTACGTGTTGGATTGTGACGAAACTTTGCATATACAATGAAATGAGGTATATCTATGTCTGAAATTAGTTTATGTAGCTTCAGATACCGTAATAAAAAAATACAGACAAATACAAAATTTCAGACATAGATATACCTCATTTCATTGAACGTGCAAAGTTTCGTTACAATCCAACGCGTAGTTTTAAAATGAGAGCGTAACTACGTTTGTATGGAGAATCGAGCTTACTGCGGACTCTTAAAGGTTGCGGGAGTCCGCTGGATGCGGGTGGCGAAGGACCGGTCACTTTGGCACTCTTTGGGGGAGGCCTATTTCCAGCAGTGGACGTCTTTCGGCTGATATGATGATGATGAAATGATGACGTGGCCGCAGCCTGTAGGTTTTGAGCGCTAGTTTTTTGTCCAATGCTGAATGCTGATGTATCTCAGTGACCTAACCTCTGTCATCATTTTACTGACAATAGCTCATTTCTAGGACAAGCCCGAAACTAGGGCACGGCCAGTAAATTCGAACATGTAAGACATTTTATTTAATAATGACTATGTACTTGTAACCATTTTCGCGAGGTAACGATTATGAAGCGTGACCAAAGCTATCTGTGCGTCCATCTAGCACTGAAGGGGCTATGAAATTGGCTTACAGTACAATGTTCAATGAAACTGTATTATCAAGTATAATATAACATCGTGAGGAAACCGGTTTAATCCCAATAATCAGGTTTATTACTCCCTCTGTCTTGGAAGGTCCGATGGCAGTCGCTTTAGTAAAACTAGTGCCTACGCGAAATGTTGACAAAAGCAAACCCCGGACTCCTCTGGCACAGTATAGAAGAATAATACAGTAGGTAATCTGAGGCCGTTTAGGAGCGTTCGTTACCTACTGCGCAGGGCTGTGTCACGTTTGTGGCTTGGCATACCTATAATACTAATTTTGCTTTTAAGTACGCAAAGTATTTCTGTTACTATGTTCTGTTAGACAATATTGTATAGACACAGTAATAATATTATAGATAGTTAGGTATGTGTTTTTAGTTTTCCACTTCATCGAATATTTTAATACAACTAATACTATACCTAAAATATTTCCTTGTAAGTACTTATAATAGTTGCTAACTGCACTAGGTTGGTAGGTGCTTAGTTACAAGCCTATTCGGCTCCTTTGACTTGCGGCACGTGCTGCGCGGCGGCATTCGGTACAATCAAACTTAACAATTGTTTTTACGTTTCATTGTGATGTAAATGAATACACTAAGAAAAGTTACTTGCTTCTCTTGGTATTTGGAAAAAAGATAGCTCCGGATTTGTCCCAGTGTTATTAAGGCACCCATATACACAACAGTACACACGTTTCCGAAAGGACGACGACGACGACATGGTAGCGAGTGAGAGCGAGCGAACACGGCAACGGCGCGGCGGCCCCGATTGAAGCATTCTCCATCATTCCCGAAGGCTATGTGTGCGTGCGTACCGAACACGCGCGCATGTGTGCAGCCGTGCGATGTACCTTTGTTCGATGTTTAATTACTGTCTTCTATACTGTGCCTCTGGGGTACAACCGGGAAAATCGATAGGAGGATGATGATAAACTCAAAACGGGTACACTTGCATTGAAATCCCATACAAAATAAAGCCGTCTTCATTTGCTGAATTTGTTTTGTGGTTTTGGTAACTCTCTAAGGCTTAGAGAGTTACCAAAACCAAAACCACAAACCAAATTCATATTCATTCAGTCTACGCCGACCTGCCGTACTGGGCAGTGCTGTGACAACCGCTATTTACTGTACCTACTGTCAATTTACTAATTGACAGTACAGTGAATAGCGTTTGTCACACTAATACCTAATACGAAACGTCCCCGGTCGCGTCAGGGTTGCTTCGGTTCCCGAAAAGCTAACAGATACCCGTCCAATGTGGTACGGGTATGTTAGGCGGAGAAACAATGACTAACGTCGCAGGTTAAAAAAGCGACGGCTCTACCGGAAGGCATGAAAGGAAGAGGACAAACACCCCCCCCCCCCCCCCTGACGTGGTGGACCAGGTATGGCCAAACTCATGAAGAAAGCCCAATTAGCCGACCCGGCAGCCTAAGACAGAATGTCTCGCCGTAGAATAAGGAGAGCAGACCCCACCTAATGTGGGGTAAGGTCACAAGAAGAAAAACTATAATTCATGCAAATAAATGAAATCTGAAATTCTGAATCAGTTTGTCAAAGAGATCATATTCCCATTTAGAGTAGTCTATACATCCAGAACAAACAACAGAGAAAGGTAAAGGAGAGTAGATACCTTTAATCGGGCCCTGTGTGGTTATTTGAGACTCCTGTTTTCACTAAGAACAATATATATAATTTAGTATTTGTTCGTATGAATATCCCCGATCTCTAGGTCAACACGCAAGCTCCGGCTAATAGAGGATCTAAGCACTTTGAAATTCTCTAAACTGAACATTAGCCACAGTAATATACTTTACCTAGTCTATTACCGGTGCACTTGTGTTCCTATTAGTAGCTAGTTAAACTATTCTTTTTTTCTTGGCTGAGCGTAACTATTGCAAATTTACCAAGTAATGGTAACTAATCGTAATGAAGTAAGTGAATTAACGACAGTCTGTCGTTAGATGAATGATTATGGGCCGAACATGTCATCAAACGTCCGCCATAAAAGTACCACGTCGGTGGCAAACAAGGCTACGGCCCACCTAGTGCACGCTAATACTATTTTTAATACAGTTGCTCAAAAAGTGCTACTTTACGTAGCTGTTTAGCGTGCGGAAAGTTGGTTTTCGCGAACTAGGGCTTTTCACTCTTCCCACTCAATAATTGTATAAATTGTACCATTAATTACTATGCCAATATAAAATAAATAAGATAGAACTGTATTAAAAAAAAAGATTTTTGTACAATTTCATTATTTTTCAACTTATTCATATGATGTTACAATAATATAAAAGTTTCGAATTCCTTGCTTGTACTTCACGTGGCGTAATGACATACTTTCCGCACTAGCATCGAAATTCGAAATGTACATCAATGATGTCTGATTCAAAAAATACGCAATTGCCTTGTTGGTTACTAAAAGAAGTCTGAAACGTTCTATCACTAGATAAAGTTCGTAAGGCGCGTGTGCGCGTGTGTGTGTGTGTGTGTAATAGCGTCATGGTCATTTGCCAAAATTTGCAGGGCATTGACATCGTGCCCGCTATAGTAGATAATATATGTTCCTAGACACGAGTAGATGTTTACGTGAAATCCAAATTCTGACCTATTTTTAAGATCATTGACTCCACAGCTAGTTTAAAATGTTATAAATGGAAGGTTTTTCAGAATTATATCAGGTGTACGCCTTACTCGAAGTTATACCTTGCAATACACGTTATTACCCCCCCGTATTTACCCCGTGTGGTGTCGGGTTAGAATTTCACCACCCCCTTTGTTCCCGTGGGTGTCGTAAAAGTCGACTAAGGGACCAGGGTTGAAGTGTGTTGTGGGCGATAGGCTAGCAACCTAATCACTGCAATATCACATTTTGTCGATATTTTATACCCACATTTATGCTAAAAGTGGCGCTGGAACATACGTTTCATGTGCTCTGCCTACCCCTGTTGGGAATAAAGGCGTGAATGTATGTATGTATGTATGTATGTACGTACACGTTATTACACTCGTATTAGCTATAAATATCCAAACAAGCAATATCTTGCACGTCGATCAGCCCGTGTTAACGAGTGTTGTTGGTAATGGCATTGATTTGAAATTCGGTATGCATAAATATGTAGATCCGATGACAATGTACTAATATAGTAACCGGTTAGGTAATAAGACAGTTTTATATAGCAGTCAGTGTGGTATGATTGAGAAGGGGACGGACTGTAAACAGCGCTGGTGCAGCCGCAATGAATGTCCCAACCCCAACACATGCTGTGTTCGTTCCTTTTGTCACACTAGTAATCCTTTTTTGTAGGGCACCGGAGCCAAATGGGAAAAACTGAACCTTTATAGTTTCGCCATGTCCGTCTATTCGTCTGCGGCTTAGCTCGGTGACTCTTACTACTAGAAAGCTGTTATTTGGCGTGGGTATATAAATCAATCACGCCGACAAGATGGTAGAATAAATTTGAATTAAATTAAGATGATCCTCTCAAACCAAGAGAAAATATCTTAACTCAAGATAATTTCGCTTCATTTGACATTATTTAACCTCAATTTTTTACTGTGTATCTCTAATATGACTTGGTCACGTATCACATTGTATATTTACAATCCATCTATTCTTTGGTTATCTAATTCTTGGTAGGTATTCAATCAGAAATTTAGTCAAACAATTTTATCGGCTGACAAGATAATATTATCTAAAGGTTAATCCGGCAACATAAGTACTTAAGTGGAGAATAATCGCCATAACTTATAATTATCACTTCAGTATCGGGTCTGAAAGTGTGGCGTATTTTTACCCTGTCTACTTATCTTAATCTGACATGATTACTAACTAAAATTTCGAGAATTTTGATTAAAAATCACTAGACTTGAAATGGGTTCCAAGGGCATGCGTTCATTCTTGTAGCGAAAAGTACCTAATTGATTTATTTAAGAGGGGCATAGGTATAAAGATTATAGTGCTGGTATTTTTATAGATAGATTCACACAATATGGATACAAGTCGGATTGTTCCGATAGCTCAGTTGGTTAGTAGCGACGGGCCGAATCCGGCTCGGAGCATTAAATTTTTCAATTAATAATTTCGTTAGCAGCGTTACTGCTTAATACAAAATTAATTTCAGTGGTTAGTTATAACTTTCGCGGTTGATGGTCCTACAAAGTTTGAAAAGTCGTTTCTGTGATTTCGCTATTGAATAAGCCTTGGTGCCTTGGCGGGGAAAATAATGATACTCTTTGAAGTTATGCCACAGAATAATAGTACCTAAAGGTACAGAAGATCCACTGCCTAAGTGTTGACGTTAGCTGTCATTTTTTGGGTAACCTATCGAAGTTTCGAAAATCCTTTGTCCGATTTTCACTTGTCCGAAAACGGTTGCTCGAATGTTTATAATCCATATACATTGCTTACCATATTTTTTGAAATGTCTCTAGTTTCCTATCCCACATCTACATTTTCCCGAAATTCGATAACCAGAAGAACGGTTGCCAAATGTATTATTTGACAACCGATTTGTTAATCACCTTTTCATAAATCCGATGCTACGCGAAATCGAAATGTCATTTTACCTTTTATCAGTAACCAGAACAACGGTTGCCAATTTTATTATTTGACTATCGATTTAGTAACCACCTTTTCGTAAATCGGATGCTACGCCAAATCGAAATGTCATTTTCCCTTATATTAATAACCAGAAGAACGATTCTCGGACAAGTGAAAATCGGATAAGGAATTTTCGAAACTACAATAGGTTACCTTCGATGCTATGCCGATGCTACGTGTAATTGAAATGTCATTTTCCCTTATATAATTTTACAGTGAATAATCTTCATAAAACATACAGATCTGTTAAACATTACATAGTGCCCTTTATTAGAAAAGTGTCTTAGGTTAGGTTGGTTATTATACCAATATATAGGAAGTAACCTTTTCGATAATATGGCCTATTCGCAAGGGGGGCTCGGGGGGCGGAGCCCCCCCGCATTAAAAATAAAACGGTCACCCAAAGGCTAGTTTACTTGGATAGGTTCGTTAGATACCTTATGTCCCTTAGAGCGGAAATAGGGGCCCCGCGAAGCGGGGCTCCGTCGACTTGCTGGTGAAACGTGATAGCTTAAAAAGATACATGACAAATAGGACGGGGCGGGGAAGTCAGTAAATTAAAGCAAAAAATATTCACCCGGGAAAAACTTTGGCTAGAAAAGTGGGTTAGGTTAGAACGGCGACCCTTGCGGAAACAAACATTGTAAGAAAGTATTGAATATTGGTTAATAAAACTATAAGTTTAATATTATATTTTTAATCATTATACCAATATATAGGAAAAAATAGAATTATTTTTTAACGTTTGAATCAATTCTGTACTTTTTTTTAGTACAGTCACCAGCGTTAATATCTTTCGCAACACAGCGTGCAAACATATCTAACAGCACCTAATGGCCCTTCAAATAGAGTTCTGTCAGATATTTTTGCACGCTTTGTTGTGGCAGATATTAGTGCTGGTTGACTGTACCAAAAGAGAAAAATACTTGTTTTATATTGAAATAATTTTAGTAATTTCTTTAAGAAATTTAACTTCACTTAAATATTTTTTCTTCTCCATAAGTATGTTTATTTTGATTTCTATAGAAACGTATTTACTATCTGGGAAAATAATATATCGGTCTGAATACTTTACGCCACAAAAAGTAGTTGGCAAATAATACTTCGGGATTTTAATAAGTGTTTATTCGAACCAATCAATTTCGATTGTTTGATATGGGGGAAAATAATATTTCGTTCAAAATACTTTACGCCACAAAAAGTAGTTGGCAAATGATACTTCGGAATTTTTACAAGTGTTGATTCGAATCATAAGCGAAATAAAATTGCAGCGAACTGAGAAGGGGGGAAGTAATGAACAGGGAAACGTACTTTCGGGCAAACAAAATTTAGGCTAATTAATAAAATGGGAAACGTTTTCGGGGTATTAATAATCGACATTACAATTTTCGACTTTATGATAGGTAACCCATTTTTTGGCAATAGACAATCATAGACTGGGATAGGATTGTCGACAAACATTTAAAATTATAATTGTTTTAGTTTTCATGTTTGTTGTGGAAATAATCATCCATTCTGGAAATAATATGATATGATAATAAAAAATACTATAGGAAGTGAGGAGTAAGTAAAAAATACATGAGTACAGAATGAGTTTTTACAAAACCATTAATATTTTGCTATAGGATTACAAATTCTTAGTTCTTACATCAAGTTAGCAAAATGTAAAATTGAAATTCTTATAATATAACTTTATACCATACAATTAATTATAATTTATAATCAATGAAATTATGTTGTTACTACGTATCTACAATGGAACGTATAGGTACATATTGTGTGCGATACGCAGTACCTACACACTACCTGGACCTCCACAGGAGGTTTCCATAGATAAGCGACATTTCGCGCCAAAATAACAGTGGGGTAGGCCATATGGAATACCCCATAAAAACTTTAGTTTTAGTTAAATTTTAGTAGAATAGTACCCATAATTAAAAGCTATCTCTTTGTACTTTTAGCAACCGTCACGCTAAATAAAAGAACTGATAATAAATACTTGCCTAAATATAAGAATAGTATGTATAAATATGTAAGTATATTATATTGTAAATTCAATTGTACAGTAGCAGAAAGTACTTGAGCTCAATTTGGAGATAGGTATTTTAAATTGCTAATTTATTTTTTACTGATTAATTGTGCATATTATAATAATGTATAATGATAATACAATTCACTAGCACAAAAAGTTAGTTTATGTACTACATGTAATATAAAAAATACACTTGAACACATCTACAAGATCGTTCGATTTCATTCTGGAAAAATCCATGTAATAAAACACAACAATGCACACAACATTAACTCGATCTTGAACCGTTTACATAACATCGGGTTTTATAGTCATTTACAAACAATCGATGTAGTTAGGTTCGGTAAGACAATTGTTTTCACATGTTTTTATATTTTAACAAGAATGGTCACATGTTGAACTCGCGTGACACTATCTTAATTTTATATATACTATATATAATAATAATATATATGAACTGACAGTATAAATATAAATGAAAGAGTATGTTGCACCTTGCTTTTCGCCTCTACATCAACATACTAGAATCTTCTTTCAACTCAAACTATCTCTAGTCCAAATTTGATCTAAATCGCCTCAGCGGTTTAACCTTGAAGAGATAACAGAAAGACACTCTTTCGCATTTATAATTTTGGTATGTGGGTATCCATGCGGGTCACCCCCACTTAACCGAATATCGTTAGTACTAATTTCATTACACCTACCAACGTTCGATATAATTTTCATTAGCCCTAATATTCGGATAACTAATCTTATATGGCATAATTATTTGCTAGGCCTTATTTCATACGTCCTAATCTTTACTAATACTAAAGATCAAGTGTGCTAATATATTTAAAACTAATAATGATTTTTCCTAATGACTATTAAGCCTAATGATTATTGTGCCTAATGTTTACTATGCTTAATGTTCACTACACCTAATTTCGTCACACCTATCGGTCACTTGACCTATTAACTTTTGCTCTAATGTTTCAGTAGACCTAATTAATGCATATTTCTTAGAAACAGTGAACTTTTCGGGTTTTCTTTGAATATCATCACACCTAATCTCGTCAAAATGGGAGCCAATAATGCACGGTCTTATATTCCGTGTCCAGCTTTTGTGGACGCGGATTATTGGGTCGTGCATTATCAAGGCGGACAAAAATGGCTTGTCATAAGCGAACTCTGTCTTACGTCGGTTAGGTTAGGGTTCACTTGTGTCCCTCAGACCAAAAATAGACACCCCGCGCAGCGGCGTGGCGTCGACTTGCTGTAGGGCTATCACTAGGCGGCGCGCGAGCTCTCACGACTACGTATAGAAGAATAATACAGTAGGTAATCTGAGGCCGTTTAGGAGCGTTCGTTACCTACTGCGCAGGGCTGTGTCGCGTTTGTGGCTTGGCATACCTATAATACTAATTTTGCTTTTAAGTACGCAAAGTATTTCTGTTACCATGTTCTGTTAGACAATATTGTATAGACACAGTAATAATATTATAGATAGTTAGGTATGTGTTTTTAGTTTTCCACTTCATCGAATATTTTAATACAACTAATACTATACCTAAAATATTTCCTTGTAAGTACTTATAATAGTTGCTAACTGCACTAGGTTGGTAGGTGCTTAGTTACAAGCCTATTCGGCTCCTTTGACTTGCGGCACGTGCTGCGCGGCGGCATTCGGTACAATCAAACTTAACAATTGTTTTTACGTTTCATTGTGATGTAAATGAATACACTAAGAAAAGTTACTTGCTTCTCTTGGTATTTGGAAAAAAGATAGCTCCGGATTTGTCCCAGTGTTATTAAGACACGCATATACACAACAGTACACACGTTTCCGAAAGGACGACGACGACGACATGGTAGCGAGTGAGAGCGAGCGAACACGGCAACGGCGCGGCGGCCCCGATTGAAGCATTCTCCATCATTCCCGAAGGCTATGTGTGCGTGCGTACCGAACACGCGCGCATGTGTGCAGCCGTGCGATGTACCTTTGTTCGATGTTTAATTACTGTCTTCTATACTGTGCCAGAGTGCCGCGCAAAGCGCCAGAATCAACGTAATACGAAAAAATGAAAAATCCGGTGAAATAAAATTAGTACTACTGACAATTCGGGATAATGACATTAGGGCTAAAATACTTATGCAAAATGAAGATTCGGTTTAGTGATTTTAGAGACATTATAATTAGGTGTAGTCATTATTAGGGTTTGCAATATTAGGCCTAGGAAAAAATCGGTTAGGTAAATAAAATTAGTCTTAGTAAGAATTCGGTCATGACAAATTAGACATTATGAAAATTCGGGATACTGAAATAAATAGGATAATGAATAATTAGGAGCATTGAAAATTCGGGTTTGTGATTTTAGGGTTAACGCCTTTAGGGCTAGTGAAATTAGGTATGAAATTATTAGGGCTAACGGAGGGGAACCATCCAACACGTACACTACTTCGCATTTACTGAATAAGTGCGAGGTTAAAATCATAAAATGATTTGGGTACAAACTAAAACTTCCTATTAACGCACGCACGACAACGAATCATACTGAATACCTACACACACACATATTTATATAGTCCAGGAATGTGACGTTAGTATCCCCGTATAGAAAGACGCCTATGTTAATTAATCTCATGGCTAGATATTACGTCAAAGTACACATTCACATATCTATCTACAAAATTATCTTTTTACAAATTCATAAGTCGTATCCCATTCGTGCCTACAGGTTTCCGTCCTTGAAAAAAATATCTTAAATACATTAATGACATCCTATTCGTAGCTGAAGCTGAAAATTGGTTCGATTTAATGTAAAACACAAATCTGTATCAGTAGGAATCTGCAGACGAGGATTTGTACAAATGGGGTTCTGAAGTATTGAACATGTTGGAAGACAATTGAGAATCTCATTATTTATACTAAACGAGACTTAATTGCGTATAATTAACTTTTCTATTTACCTCACTGATGTCTCCCGACGATTCGGATGTGTTGCAACATCCATGGTCACGGGACAACCCTTCGTCCCGTGTGAGAATCGTGAAAGTTTAAGTCAATATAATTGAAAATCTGTAGAAATGGCCAAACAGGATCTGTTGAATTGGGTATTCTTACAAGTTTAAATTCCTAAATATAGAAACGTGTTGAAAAGAGAATTGGTATATGTGCGGGTTATTGTGATTGTGGGAACTATGTACGAGTAGGTACCAAGTATACTTGAGTAGAGCTGTACGGTTATTAGTATATTTACATAATTAACATTATGATTAAAGATATCAATAGAGTATTCAAGTCTGCTTCAAGGTGGTCTTGCATTGCTCATCTGATATTCACATTCCACTTCAAATATGGACGACAAGATGAGCTCTGTTTTTAGGTAGCTATAAAGCAACATAATACTACGCTGAATTACGAAATATTACTCCTGGAATGGATCAGACATTAAGTAAGTATTTATAAAATGTAAGCAGAAATCGACTGCTTGACCACCTAAGCGCGGATATGAAAATTGATTCCGCGCCTTTAATGGGCATGCTCGTATCATGTCAGTCTAAATGTATCGTCAACTGACATGATAGCAGTTATCACATTTTATTACCTGTATTATTACCCGGTACTCAACCTATATGCATACCTGCTACTAATATCGTCTAAATCGCTTATTACGCGATATCAGCGTGAAAAGTAACAAACAGAAGAGTTAGTACTTTTGGATAAACATATTGTATAATTAATCAATATCAAAGTTTGTACTTTTTGCGTGCCGAACTTTGATAAGCATACTAAAATAAAGCAAAGAGTAAAAATAACCAAAAGTAAGCTTAAGAGAATATTTATGGCGTTTTACTCCGTTTGAACCCCGTGGGTGGGATTCTAATTAGATACTCACTCATGGAAGGAGCTGACATTAATCCTATCATTGAATACTATATAAGCATATAAACTAAAACTAATTTTATACATCAACGACGAAGCCAAAGTCAACCACGCACTAAACGCACGCACGCAGTTAAGCACTTAGTATTAAGATATAATGACATGTAAAATATTTTTTATCAATAAATGATCGTATCGTAACCAAAAGATATTCTTAACAATACGTGACTGATCTGACTAAATGTGCGTAATAAAAATTTACAGGTAGGTACAAAATGTTACTTTTGCTAAAGCGATTATAATTTTAAAGTGGGAAATTCCCCTAGCCCCTAATTCGAAATCAAATACACATCGAATCTTGAAAGAAATTCTATGGCATCACTAGATTGACAATACTCGTAATATGTTCTAGATTATTTGTGGTAAAATACAATGGCATGGTACCCTTCATCCTTAATCCAGTTGGGTCGAATACGGTCTTAGTTTTCAATATCCAACCGAAATACGCGTCACTTGCTTAGTATGCAATGCCAATCAATGTACCGATGTATTTAAAAACAAGAATTGTATATAAACTGATAATGTTGCCATGATGTTTACGTAAATTCGCTCGCCGAATTCTAGATAATTTTATCATGGTGACGTTGCTTGCTGGATTTAAGATAGTTACTTATATCATGGAGTCCCTCGTAACTTGTTTTTCTCCATGGCTTGTTTATGGAGTGAACTGATAACCCATGGCATGGAATGTTACGTGCCTCGCTGCATGCACCTAAGTTCAAGAAGATTAGAGTTCAACCAGATTCAAGTTTTATCTTGTAGGCAGAAATGATTACCGAGCATCTAATGACCGTGAATGATTCCACGGCGAACTCAACATTGAAATAACTTTGTTATCTCATAGATGACTTCATTGCAATAATTAAAATCTTGAAAGAGTAGGATTGTTGTAATGAGTAGGCATAATGTAATCAGATCAGACTTCCGTACAAGTACAATTAATTTACTTATTTAAGCATTTTTTTTGCTGTCTACCTGCTTCTCAATCTTATGCTAATAATATTTTATCACTTTCTATAAACTAAAACCAGTTAGAATCGATAGTAGGTCACATTTTTGATAAAATCTTGCACGATTATCATCATTTTAAGTGTAGGGACATCAACTAAGTAATTTATAATAAGAGTGAACTGGATTTTGCGACATGGGAAATAAAATTAAATCTCAATTTTCCACTAATTTATAACGTACCTACATAATTTGACGAACATAAATAATTAGAATAGGATACAAAACAATTGCGTTGAATGGAATCGTTACTTAACTACTGTTTTGTAAGTGAACCTTGGACCTATACTACTGCGTGTAATTCATACATTTGGTTATCTACGTCAAACCAATTGAATAGACTAATTCAAAAACAATCCAAGTCACTATTAATTCGATCCTACTACATTTTATTGATGTTAATTTAGTGTCGATGCAGTACATATATAGGTAGGTATATGCAGTAAACCACAACTTCTGTAAGTATTATTTTATTACCAAGCGAAAATGTCAACTATCGAAATTATATTTTTTAAAGTGTAAAATTGATTGACATTTTCACGCTGGTCTGGCGTTAGGTCTTGGGTTCGCAATTTCACATCTCACTTGAATCAAGTAGTTTTGCATAGTTTACTTCAATTTAGCGCTAGAAGCGTACCTAATCCAATTTGAAATCATATTATTGACATGGCTACTGTTTCGCAAGAAGGTATGAAAATTGACCGGTAAATTGCTTACAACGTTAGGTGTTACAAAAGGTCAGAATTAAAATTACCAACAATGTACCTACGGTTGGTTTTATTTACCTTAGTGAGATCTCATACCATTTTTAACGTCATCCATAATAGACATATAACAGTAAAATGGTATATACAGGGTGACATTTTAATCAGTGTCCAAATTCAAGTGTAAGATTCTTCAGCAAAAATCATAAAATAGGTGTTTTTTTGTTTCATATCAGTAAATACAAAAAAAAAATTAGTAATTGCTGCTTAAAGTTATCCCAAGAAAACCTTACCGCGCGGGCATCTCAACGGGTAGTAAGGTTTGCCTACGGCACGGCACGGCAAAATCTACATGTTTTTAAAAAAATGGAGTCTATTAGTGATACCAAATGCCTACAAAAAATTTGGACACTGATTAAAATGTCACCCTGTATAGAATCTATTTTAAGTTTACATAAACCCTATGAAATTATGTAAGTAATAATTATGTAAGTAATAAGTAATAGAGTGCAGTAGGCAAAAGCCGGACGGAGCCGGTCACATGTGACGACAGCCGACCTCAGCCGTCCACGTCCGCGAGGAGCCGACCGGCCGCAAGTACATTCAAATATGAAATTTAACGTCTATATTAAAGCTTCAAATTCCTTTGGCAACTTGCCACAAACGCGCAGGCGGGCTCCGGCTCGGCCCGGTCGGTGAGAATCGTACACCATAAACTAAATAGTTCTCTTGACGGAAAGCTGATGAAGCAAGTAGCTCTTTCCACCTCACCCTATCAAGAGCCGCTTTCTTCGTTTCCTAACACAACATTAAAACTTTCATATCATATTTCTAAGAAGACAAATATACATATCTGGCTTTACGACACATCAGGTTTGTACCTGCAAAGCGCGAACTTTAAAAGAGTTAAACTCTCATATCATATTTAAAAACAAAGTTGACGTAACACGTAATTTAAGTATCTAACATGGTGATTCGCAACAATGGGTAATAATTGCTGAGTCGCAATTGACCCGGCAAAGAATTTGCTACGAAAGCTATTGTAACGAGACTCCGAAAGTTTCGCGACGCACATGACTTGGGTCACGTACGCCGAAAGTAGCTACTATATATTATACATATAATAGGTACGTGTACTTATGCTTTTTAGTTTAGGCATAAATTGTATCTCAAGACGGATGCCTGGGTTTGATAAGTCAGGTCCTAATAACTAATATGGGTGGGCGAACTCCAATGTAAACAATTCGTTTTTATTACCACAGGTTCTAGAAACTCAGATTAGATCATATTGTATGTAAATAATGTGCTGTCTACACATATATCCATATCCAAATTTCAACAAAAGACATGTTTTTACGTCATCTCATAGCCATGGGCTCAAAGGTTAGCTGGAAGAGATCCCTTATTGGGATAAGTTCGCCTTTGTACCTACGTTAATCTTATATAGATTGTTTATGTTTTAACCTGTTTTGTGTACAATAAAGCGCTTACATACATACATACATACGTACCTAGTACAACCTTTGCAGAGCTCAAAGCTCAAGACTACTAGGAGGTAGTTCGATTTGTGTATGATCTTGATCGTCCCCAGTCCCCAACAAAATATTAGAATTTTGTTCTGAGATAGATACAAAATCAAATACAAGTATACAACCCGATGCAACGAACACCTGATACAATTTCGTTTGTTTCCTATAGTATGTGAGATCTTTCTTCGAACATTTGACAGCTGTCATCCCGGTACGATAAACGTCAATGATGACATATGACGACATAAATTGTACTGGGATGACAGCTATCAAATGTTCGAAGTAGGATCTCACAAACTGTAAATGTAATTCAACGGGATAATACCCTGCTTATGGAAACCTCAATTCTATATTATGATAACTACTTTACTAATGATTGAAGGAAGGAAAATTACTGAAAATGATAAACAATAAGCAGTGAAGTATTTCAATGCGTTCATTAGTTTTTAAATATTTTTAAGTCTAACAAATTCTGTACGTGACCGAGGTCAACTATATTTTTGTCGAGTCGTAGAGTTTAAGATTTAACAGGAAAGCACTGTAGGGAATCCTTAATTATAACTCTGCCTTATGGCCTTATCGAGGTCGAATATTTCGCCTTGTTTTGGGGCTTGAAGGGAAGGGAATGGCACTTTCATGGCATCTCTTCCAGTATCGAACGAGATATCACAAATTTACAATTCATTTTATTTTCTTTTTTTTTTATTACAATTGTAATTGTAAATACAAAGCTACGATATCACCCGAGACATTCAGAGGAGCTACTTTACGTAAGGCCTCTTGTTTGCTCTGTATTTAAATACAGACAGAGGGTCTGTATTAAGTTGTATATAAATACTTTACTGTACTGCGGTGCATTTGAATTTGCGAGTGCTTTGAAACGCCGTTCTCACTAGATTAAGAAACAATAAGGACTGATTTTCAGATATGCATCTTGACTATATGACGCTTTATGTGATTTAATCGATACATGACCTAAAATTTCCTCTAGAAAAAAAATCCAAAGTTGGGTCTTTATTTTCCTTTTTTTTTACTCAGCCTACTGAAACAATATATTATTTTACGACACAATCAAGTTAATAGTATAGTATTTTATCTTATCTAAAATCTCACTTAATGAAATATAAATAAAACTTCACTGAGTTAGGTATTTATCGAAATTTGTCTAAAAAAGCTATTCCCGAAGAGCGTCGCATCTCTTTTTCTCGTGCGCGGAAGTCATAAGCGTGTCTCTGTCTAGGGGGCGTGGTCGACTCGAATCAAGGCATCCCCTTAGTTAACGTATTTCGATCTAACATTACGTACGCAAGTGTATTGAACGAGATTCATTGAGTTCCGCGTAGTCGTATCTTGAATTAAGAATATTAAGATAGGTACCTACGCAGTTCGCTATCTCATGTCAAACTATGTATTAGCAGTGATTTTGGAGGTCATAGCTTCGTGATAATATTGCGTAATAGTAGGTTGAGGGGATGACGTTAGTGACATCATTTATACTAGCTATATCTAGGTTGAAATAGTTTCAGCAAAATAGAAATTAGGGATGATTTTGCTTTTTGTTTTGTAAATATACCTAACTCGTAACTTTTGAAACTCAAAAAATGAAGCCTTGCATAACACTGATAGTTTTTTGGTTTCTCTCACAGATTGAATTTACCTAATAATTAATACTCATTTTGATTTATAATCAAACTACTAACTAAACAAGTCTTACCGGTTTGATTTCAAAAACAATTCATAAACCTCGTTAAAAGCCGGTACCTATAATGTTTGTCCACATTTTGTCGATCTTTGATACCCACATTTATGCTTAAATTGGCACTAGAACATAAGTTACATGTGTTCTGCCATCCCCTTTATATACATACTTACATAGATTCACGCCTTTTAATTCTATGGAACTAACCGTTAGTGTCGCCTCGGCCACAGAATAGATAATAGTATACAAGTTTTCTCAACCAAATATTAAGATTTATCCCATCAAAAACATTCTGTAAAAAACTAGCCAAGTCTCGATGGAGCTGCTTGTTTATCTCTAAAAAGTAATGAAATCTAGACAAAGTCGTGCCAAGTGTAAGGTTCCTTACTGCGATTTCTTTGTTATTTATAGTTAACGTTGTGTGACTTGGCCGTTGACTTGCCGGATAAAGGACGGATAATTCGTCTCTCTCCCACTTACTCATTTGTTAGTGAAGGACGAATGCTTTGACGGATATGCTAGCTTGACTGGCGAATTAAATATTATGGCGTGTTCCCGTTATATTAACCGTCACAGACACTGCAAGGTCGTTAGTATTGAAGGTAGGAAAACTATGTGAATTGCGTAGTATCTCTGATATTGTTTATCAAAAATAGTTAATAAACACCTTAAGGTGTTGGAATAAAGATTAATTTTAAATGTTATACTTAAGCGTGGCGAGTTTACTTCCTGGTCAGGTTTATTATCACGGATTTGTGTCACATTCGATCGACGATTAATATCAAGATCAACAGATATAGACCTATATTGAATAAAAAATCATTTATTTTTAACAACATTATCAAGTAGATAATAGTGAATCATTTGCAAGTCATTTTGACCTACTTTACCTACGGTTCAAATGCACGACTCGATAATAATGTTGATTAAAAAAATCTGTTGCTCTTGATTTTATGTAAGTATATTGAATAAAAAAAGTATCATTGTTATCAACATTATCAATTACTTGTGTAAGTGAATCATTGTAATGAAAGTAATTTTGATAAATAACTAAGTACATACATAGCATTTGAACTGTCAAAATATTCAATTTATTAAATATTTAATATTACGATCTCAAGATCACCTTTACAATGACAAACGTAGGAACAAAACAAGGGCCATCAATGATAAGGTTAGCTGGAAGAGATCCCTTATAGGGATAAGTTCGCCTTTGTACTTTGATCTATTGTGTGACATGTATATTCCTTAACCTGTTATTGTGTACAATAAAGTGCTTACATACATACATACATAACTTTTATCGAACACTTACATTATACCTTACGGCTTACATAACAATACTAACTGATAAAAATAATTATAATGTTGTCAAGCAAGAGTACTCGTACTGCATTTCTTTTTACAGTGAAAGATATAACTTACACAACTTAATCCTCTGTAAAATATGGCTGAAAATGTATAAAGCACTGCCAGCTTTAGATTAGCTTCTCTATCAGCCTTTATCACTTCGACTTTTGATGGAATTTCATCTGGCCTGTGGAAAAGGTTCTCTCATCATCATCATCATCCCCTTGTAATCGCCCACAGCTGAGCATAAGCCTTTCTTCAGACCACTTGTTCCGGTTCCGTGCTAGTCTCATCCAGGAATGACCCGCGATCTTTTTACGACGTCAAGCCGTCGAGCTGGTGGGCGACCGACGCTTCATTTTAAAGAGTCAAAAGGAAACAACGGAGCCCTTCTAGGATCACTTTGTTTTCCGTCTCTTTCTTTTTTTTTTTTATTAATAATACATATTTGGGGACAATCTGACTCAAATCGACCTAGACCCAAACTAAGCAAAGCTTGTACTTACTATGGGTACTAGACGACGATAAACATACTCTGTCAGTTAAGATCCCTTTTCTCGTGAAGGCGCAGTATCGTGGTGAAATTGAAACTATATACTTACTCTCTACAGTCCCTTGAAGCTGTGAAAAAATCAAAATTAATGTTAACGTAAAAAAAGATGCGGCTGTTTATGCCGTACAAAAACGTATATTTCGACACTCAATGGAATCAAAATTAATAGGGTTTTTCCCTTGACCTAGAACTATGAAATTTGGCAAGTAATATCGTCTTATACTACAAGTACCTACAGGGGAAATTCTGAAATGATATATTTGTAAATTGTTACGGAACTCTCTGTGGGCGAGTCCGACTCGCAAGTCCGGTTTTTTTCTTTATCTGGGCACCAGTTTGTTAACGTTTTGATAATATGTCCTGCCCAACTCCATTTGAGTTTAGTCAAGAATTTTCCGAAGTCACGCACCTTTGTGCGAAGTCGGCTCTCGACATTCCTTTCACAATCTTACAGTAAATATTTCTGTCATCAAAAACGAAAATATGACGAGGAACATTGTTTATGTCGTTAACATTGTTTATGTTGATATTTCACTGTACCTTCTGCCCGCCGAATTTTATCCAATATAAACCTGCTGAATTGCAAGTAAGAAATACCTAATTAGCCATATATTGTGGTCAGAGAATCACTTCCGGGAAAATGTATTTTTGGGAGCATTTTGCCTGCTACAGTAAATGCAACGTTACAACAATGGATTCTCTGTAGGAATGTCATTGGGTATCAATACTTTTTTCAAAATTTCGATATATCTACACCCAGACCTAAATCCACGTCCAATTCCAGAAAGGGATACGCAGAGCACTTAAATTTAAATTCCAGTGCAACTTCTAGCAATGGATGGTTAGTTGAAATGTGTTGAATCCATATGTCCACAACACACGTCAAGCCTATTCCCATATTCGATTTGCGATTCCCTCGGTACACAAAGTATGTACATAATAGATCTTCCCCAAATTCCATGGCAGTTTGTAGGCGAATAGACTTTTTACACCTCCTTTGTACCTACTATTCTAACCCCCAGACCAATACCTTTTCTTGGAAATTATACTCCGATCGATTTGTTTTACTACTATAGTTTGCTTTTAGGGGTCAAACTACGCCTCAAGCTAGTTCTAGTTTAGTCAATAATCGCTCTGAAGGTAATAATAGCTTTACATAATAGTGATTTGTTCTGATTTCGTTGACATCCGGTTTGTTTCTAATCCTGGTTCCGCATTTTTCGTTAAACATAAATATACACTGTGAGTTTTAATTAGGTATCTAATTAACATATAATACGGTCCTTCGAGCGTATGTTTGATAAAAATATGTACTTAACGCTGTTAAGCTTATAAGTAAATATATACCAGGCGTTATCAGAAGGATTATGTAGTATTTTTCCTATTAATAATTCCCTGACTCGCTGTATGGGAAGACGTCGCTACATGGCATGGGGTTATATAGAAGACTAACTAAAGTTATGCCGGTTTTTCCACTTGATTTATGAGGAATTTATGCAATCTTTTTTGCACAAAATAACAACTTCTCGTACAAAAGTCAGACTTAATGCCGTTAGTATCCTCTACCAGTCAAACTTTCCACAAAGCAGACAGAATGTGAGCGGTGCGACTCCAGAAATCTCTAAATAGATAATGGGTATACTAACAAATAACAAATATGTATTTACATACTCGTATAAACAAATACGCAAATAAAATACATACAAATACATATAATATACCTACTAGAAATAGGTAACAGAAACACTAAGTTCCTACTATACCAACGAGGCAACGGTGCATGTAGATCTCGTGAGATCTCAAATAATCCGAATAAACGAGACCTCGAACGAATAATCGCAATAAAATCTCATGATTTTTTTAAAAGCGTCCGTCATATTCGCGACCGCAAACGAGATTTAAATACTTAGTGTATTTTAATTTTTCGCGTTGTTAACTGCTTGGTAAAATGCTTCTGTAAACAATTCAACACAATCACCAATTTAGTGCGAGACTGCTTTTTTACGTAGTAGGCACCTACTGCATCCACCTGAAAATAATTAAGTAGTTACTGTCAAATGCTGCAACTTTGCCAACTACGCTAGGTTCGAGACTGCTTGTCTCAAAAACGGGTTGCCAGTAAAATTTTGCTTCTGCTGCCATTATTGCAACTAAGAAATAAATGTTAGTTTGGGAGATAATTGAAGTTTAAAAAAGGCAAGGTTGCTGCATTTCACGGTACCTAGTTCGCCTTTCAAACTTTGGTTTTTGGTAGAATTTTGTTTTATTTCCAAAATATATGTATAGTTACCACATAAATCTACAGTTCATCGACAAATGAATGGGCCGCGATTCCATTAATCTTACTTAAAAGAAGGAGTTTGCTCCTTGCTACATCGGAACGAAATTCTTTTATCAATCAGTTTTAAATTGTAATTGACGTAATAGAGCCGCATGACTTTTATTAATGGACGCCTCAGAAACTTTTAGCAATTCTTAGATTTCAGAAACAATTGAAAATCATTACTGTACGTTTAGACAAGTAAGTATTTCTATGAAAACATCACCATCCTACGAATGGCTAATATAAGGTATTCGACAATACTCATCAGCAGGTTTTTGTGAAGCGACAAATACGCCCTGTTACTTAAAGTCGCAGTCAATAGAATTTGCTAACTATGTAAACAAACCGCCATAGTGAAAGAAAATTTCAATAAGGCGGTTTGTTTACATAGTTCGCAAATTCTATTGACGGCCACTTTACTTGTAGTAGGTATGAAGTTTGAAGAGAAATAAAGTCCAATCCATCGTCCGTTTTTAAACCAATTTTACTTTACCGTCCAATTTTTGGTCTGGACAGCCGCATGCCTTTTTTAATTATTTTAATAATTTATATTTACCTACTGTTGTTCAATTTAAACAGTATTTTGCTTTGATGAGACTCATTATGTACGATTCTCACCGACCGGGCCGGGACAGAGCGCGACTGAGCGCTTTTTACAAGTTGCCAAAGGAATTTGAAGCTTTAATATAGACGTTAAATTTCATATTTGATTGTACGTGCTGCTGGTCGGCTCCTCGCGGACGTGGACGGCTGTGGTCGGCACTCTATTAAAACGCGGTCGCGGTTAAAACGGGTGATCGCGCATCCGTTGCGACGCGGCGCCAGGCGACCCGGCCCGGCCCGTCCGGTGGGAATCGTACATTACAATGCGCTATTTTGAGTAAAGAAAAGTAGTGAGTAGGAATTCGCAAATTTATAAATCACGACGCGTCTCACATCAAGAACGGAACTTGCACTTTGCACCTTATCACGCTCACGGTGCCTTATAATCGAGAACATGTCGAGCCGATTGTATTCGTAAACGTAAATTCCGACTAACACTGGCATTATTCACAAGACTTACCTTAACCGCCTCGCCACAGTTTACCCAGTAATATCTGACATCCAACTGCTTATAGTTTCAATGAATCTGTAGTTAATATTATGCTGGGGTTTACTGACGAATTCTGAACGTTTCATGAATGGTTACGTTGATTTCAATTGGGTGTTTTCCAACTAAAAGATGTGTATTCGTGTCCCACGGTGATCGCGGCACTATTATGCGGTTTCTTCTTGTGTATATTTAGAAAAGACTTATGAGTTAACCTTGTAAGCAAAGTAGTTTGATGCATTGCAATTATAGTAAACCTTTTTTGATTTAAACTCACCTTTTCTTCTACTTTCATGGGTTCTGGTTGGCATTTTCGTTGCGTTTGGTTTCGGTATTCGGATCTCTAATGAATACATCTAATTATTGTGAAGGTAGGGTAGGTACTTGCATATTCGATGCAATATCTGGATCCGAGGTATATATTGAGCTGTACGTTTTAAATCTAAGGTAAACAATACAAACAATAATATACATAAATTTATAATGATGATGATGATGAATTATTCGAAAAACAATTACATCAACTGATTATCTACATCTACTACTAGCTTAAAATCAATACAATTCTAAATACATATCGAAAATTCAATGTTAACAGGAGTTTTTCATACACTCAACACACGCCTACCGACTACATCACTTGACAAAAAAAAATAGGTAATCAGCACAAACGAAATACAATTTTCTTTCACTGGTGCGAAATACTATCTAGTATAATTCCAATGCAAACAAGATAGGAGACGTTATATATACGAGTATAGCATTACGTAAGATGCGAGTAACGTTGGAATTCACCTTGCGGGTGGTCACGGGACGCCGTCGTCGCCAAACATCAGAAAAATATTGGCACTTGCAGCGCAAGTATACATTTTTACACCAGCCGCTAACATCTAGAAGTCTCTTCATGAAGTTAGGTATTACGTTTGCTATTATTACATTTGTATACGCGTGAAATAAAGAGAGGGAGGCTTTTGCCGGATAGTGGGACAATACAGACTAACAGAAATGAATAAAAACCGGCCAAGTGCGTGTCGGGCCACGCGCAGTGTAGGGTTACGTAGTTGCCTGTCTGTCTTAGTTACATCGACGTGCGGTGCGGTTGCGTCGGCCGAATTTGTACGAAAATTGGCCTAAGTTGGTCGACTATTACTCGGTAACTTTCTACCCGTGATAGTTTTCCTTTTAAGTTCATTATATGTATTATCGCTAAGAATTTTTTCACATCCCCAGTAGTAGCCATTCAGCCGGCAGGGGACGACGACGACGACGACACATGACACGAACAAAGCTTTAAAGCCCTGTATCTCGCAAACGAATCACTGAGTTGAAAAATGGTCGGTAGATACCTACCCATAATATTTTTGAACAAGCTATCCAACGATACCCCGCACGGGTTTAACGAGAAAAAACTTACATGGTATTAACTGCAAGTCATGTTTCACCTTGTCTCTTAATTACAAGTTCTATTTTTTCTACCGGACCCTAATTAGCCACACAATGTCAATACTCAAAGACCCTAATTCATTGTATCGAGATTGTGCATTATGCATTCCTAATATAAAACACACCAGTTAAAGTACAAAAAAAAACTAAAAAGAGGTTCAATAATACTAGTAATGTATCGAGGTAAAACGAAGTGAACTGAAATAGTAAACAAAGTTTTTTTTTGTTGCAGACATCGCTATCAGTTCCGGGGGCCAAATAGAATTTTTCACCGGCCCAAACAAAACCAGCTCTGAAGGCGGAAGGTTTAAAGACCTCACCGCCCTGGCCTATGATGCGGTCCACAACATGCTTCTCTTCGTCGATAAACAAAACGACAACGCCTCCATCTTCAGTTACAACCTAACCACCAAGAAGTACCAACCCCTTGTACGTAAGAGGTCCTACGAAAATATTCAAGGCATCGCTTTCGACCCCGTTCAGAGCCTACTCTTCTGGACGGATTACAATGAAAAAAGCCTCTACTGGATTTCTCTAAAACCAGGATCCAATAATAATACGTACGGGAACCGTCTAATCGAATTGAACAATGAAGTCCCAAGGGCTATAGCCGTGGATAGTTGTAGAGGCTACGTTTACTGGACTAACACTAACGTATCGGCAGGGTCGACCATAGAGCGGATTCGTTTCGATGGAACAGACAAGAAAACTATTATAGCTGACGACATTGTTATGCCAGTCAGCATTTCTGTGGACCAACAGACAAAGAGAATTTACTGGGCTGATGACAGAGAAGGCCGAACCTATTCCATCGAGAGCGCTGACTTAGATGGGACACCAGCCAGCAGACGAACATTACACAGCGGTTCAGGACATGAACCCAATGCTTTAACTGTGTCTAATGACAGTCTGTACTGGGTAGACTACCTTAATAGAAAAGGATGGAGACTGCCCAAGACTGCACAACAGAACGAGGAACCTCAAGAATTTATTAACTTGAACACCAACCCATTTGGTATTGTCGCTAACTACCTAATCACAGATCAGATGGCTGGAATACCCGAATGTAGCAATATAATTCATCTATCGCAGAACACTACAGCTCTTGACCACTCGTTAGCTGTACCAAAGGACGCGGGTTTGTTTTGCTTACATGGTTTCAAAATCAACGGGAAAGAGGCTTGCGAGTGCTCCGCTGGTTACGTCGGCGATCGATGTGAGATCTCCGTTTGTCAGAATTTCTGTTTTCAAGGAGACTGCACTATGGACGGCAATGGAAAACCAACTTGCAGGTAATCTCATCAATATTGCTTATGTTCCCTTACTTATTAACTATGGGGTAGCATTATGATCCAAAAACATGCAAATGCATACGATGCAAGAACACATATAATTGCTTGCGCTTCGATCAATTTACCTTTAGATACATATAGATAGATAAAACGTTTATTTGTTTGCTACAATCACACAGAAACAGAAACAACATCGTACATAACAAAATTATAACCAATATTCGATACACAATATGAAAAAGAGTAGACTTACAATTACATACAAAAAAAAAACAACACACAATTGCTGTGTGCGTTGCAGCAAAACAAAAAGGCTCATGGCTCAGTTGTACGCTTCGCTCTTTCGAGAGAAGCACTGATATTCTGCCTGAGCCCGAGACACGTAAGTTCAGTATCACAACATACAAAAAAAATAAAAATAACTAAATCAAAACTGTACTGAAAAGAAAAAAAAATTATAGCATTCTTCCATTCATGCCAGGCGAAATTCAATCTTATAACGGTACGTCGTGCCAAAGATTAATGGTCCTGCCAACTTGTGTGAAGTGTAGTGCATGTAGGTGAGTAAAATCAATATCATGAAATAAAATACTTAAATAGAAGGTAACAAAATAAATTATAATTATAATAAAATATATCTGCTCTGTATGGTATTTCCCGCAAGTAACTAACTACCTATTATCACAAAACTAAATTCTGAAATCAGCAACCAAATAACCGTAAGGTATCCCTGCGCTCTGTTTGGTCAAAAGTATTTTTTTAAACTGATATTTGAAAGCATTTTTGTTATTAATGCGTCTGACAGGAGGCGGAATATTATTCCAGCATTTGGTTGCGAGATACCTGAAACAACCGGTAAAAGCTATAGTTTTGTGAGGATGCACTTCTAGAAGACACCGTCGTGCAGATCTAGTGCCTTTCGATCTTCTCCCATTCTGTCGAGCTGCCAAACCAGTTACGAAAGTTTTAGTGTTATGAATTTGGATTTGGTTCAATTAGCAGTTCGCAGCATTCTGAAGGATCCTCCAATACCCATCACCGATTTCTGATTTACCAAAGCCGCCATATTACAATCGCATTTATATTTCAGGTGCCAAAGGGGCTTTGCAGGAGCACGGTGTGAGCTCAACTTGTGCGAGAGCCACTGCCTGAACAGCGGTATCTGTTCCGTGGACGACACTAACTCCCCTGTCTGCGCGTGCGTCGGAGACCACACGGGGCACCGATGCGAAAGCACAATTGTTGAGACGACTACACATGTTATTCCTGTTGAGCCTTGCAAGTGAGTTGACTTGTTATATTATTATACAGTTTGTGTCAAATACACTCGAGAGCAAAAGTTTCGGTTCACTAGCATTTACTTCAATATCTTGAAAACGAATAAAGCTATCGTATTGAAATAAATTGAACCTTATAGACAATTTAATAATCCTTCGTTACACAGTCTACACCCAGTTCTGGTGTAACAAAGTCTTTGAATATCAAGATCAAGATTTAACCTCCAGGGGTTAATGGCTTCGTTCAACTTGAACTTGAATTTTTTTTTAAATTGTCTACAAACGAGGCACGCACCCTCTCGTGCAGGGTTCGAATGGATAATTATCAATGACAATTATCATTATAATTATCGTGATAATAACAGATGGATAATTATCGATTCATAGGTAATAACATATAGGTTAAGAAAATTAATAAAATCAGGGGAAATAATTCCTGTAGTTTTGTAAAATGGAACAAACTAATTATACCTTGCGGTGTCCCGATCAGCATACTAAAAGTCCTCGAGGGTGGGGGCTGTGCTGAGGGTGTAGGGGGGGGGTTGAAGGTACCTTTTTTCAGATTTTCGTACATATCTCGAATATCTGTACGAAAAGAGTTATGATAACTTCAGACAAAAGTTTCTACATAAAATTTCCTACAAAATTGGTCATAAGTAAATATTTTTACTCTACGATCAATACTTTGGGAGCTACAGGATGTTAAATTAAACAAAGAGATAAAAATAGTTAATTTAACCCTTCGTCTGTGGTGGGTTAACAAAATAGTGGGTTCAAGCCTCGGTCGCGCCGCATTAGAAATAATAAATTATGTATAAAAATAATGCAAAAAGGTGACCAAAAATTTGGGTAGGATCCTGATCAAAACCAGATGAAGGGTTAAGAAAACGTCGTTTTTTCGTAGTTGTTCATCATAACTATTAAAATTACTTCGGATTAGAGTTTGTCCATAAAATTTCCTACAAAATTAGTCATATTAATTTTTACTCTACGATCGATACTTTAGGAGCTACAGGATGTTTAAGTTAAAAAACAGTCGATTTAAGGCGCCGTAGGTTCAGCGAAGTTAAGCGAACAGTGTTTTTGAAACAATATAATGCTTCTGTTTATAATAATATGGTTTAAAAAAAATACGAATAGTAATCTTGAGGCTTTTCTGCAGGGAAATCAGTGTTTAGAAACATGACTAAGCATTTTTCGCTCGATAGAAAAAAATCACGAACATAGGTCTAAGAGGGTCTAAAATACACTTAAAATATTTGTTACAAATAACGAACAAAAGCTAAAAATATTAAAATGGCTTCTAAAACTCGGCAATATCATGTTTGAGGGAAATCAGTGTTTACTTTTTTATTTATTTAAACGGCCAAAAACTTAATATTAAAAAACATGATTTCCGCGCTTCCGAGCACGCACTTCCATCTCGCTCACGCTTATGCTCAGTGAGAGGGAGAGATGACCATGAACCTACGGCGCCTTAAGAAAACGTCGTTTTTCGTAGTTGTTCATCATAATTATTCATTTTGTGTTTAGGATAAGGAAGCTCAGTCACCTGCTTATCGAACATACAATTCCCATGTCGATCCATTGAGAATTTCTAAACAAAACAAACAAATATAGCTGCAAAACCACTGATTTCTCGATCGATCCCTGCTCTCGGGACTCTGTGTGCCAAACCGGAAACTTTTGCTTCCCGTGTTGTTCGCATCTCATGACTGAAGGCCTTCCTAACTGAAGCCCAAATGTTTCAGTTGCACAAAAGAGAAGGTGACAAAGCTCTCAATGGCGGAGCTAAGCGACGAGTTCGTCACGTGCAACGACGGTTGGGACTCCGTCCGAGACCCCATCCTCATGGGGCTGGGGATACTGTGCGGGGTGCTGTGCCTCGTCTGCGCGGTTCTGGTTACGAAGATCTTGCATTTGAAGAAGCGACCGAGGTGAGGATAGATCATTTTATAAGCTACTTTAAAAAAAAAAACACGTGATATTACTGGCTAAATCGTTCGTCTACTCCATACCATGCGTGTTCGCGCCCGCGCCCCCGCTGGTGAAAGGAATGTTAGAAAGGACGCTGTTTCACCACAGAAAACAGTGATGTCACTGACTGTGTTTATGAAATTTATGACTGTTCATAAAAAGCTGCGGATTTGAAATACAGTATTTTATCATATGTTTTTGTGTTGTGCAGTAGACTTCAGAATACTCACGCTTTCTAAATAGCAGCTAAGTAGGTTTTCTGTAAGAATGCAGAAACTGCTCTGTGTAGTTTTATGTGCTAACGTTTTTCTCACTATGTTTGGGTTTAACATGCATAAATACCTATGCTGTAATGTTGATAATACACCTACCAACGAGTTGCACTAGTATTTCAAGGAACGCAACAACGCCCCTTTAGGTCTATAGGTAAGAGCAATAATAGTAGTTAAAAAAAAAAATTAAAAAAAAATTTGAACTGTTTATTTCAATAAAAGATAGGGGTTTAATTACATTCTTAACTACTAATCTTAATTTTAAAAGATTTTTTGAGTTAAGGAGCCTGCCTTAAAACTAATATAAGTACTTATCTTTACTGTTTACGACTTAATTTTAACTATCAAACTTAATTTTAACTATTTTGTTTTGACTATCAAACGTGTTTTACTACACGTTTTACCCTCAATGTTACGTATTAACTCGTCCGGAAATCTATTTAATATTGCAGGTAGGATACAACTCCAATCCCTATTCCCGTATTCATTATTACTTTTTCCCACCTCAAATGTGATGTGTGGGTGGTTAGATAAGCTACGAAGACGGCTCGGTCTTGTTATTTTCTTTAAATTGGTTATATTGTTATTGTACTGCGTTATAATTGCCAGTTCCACCTTGTCGAATACATTTAACACCTTACAATGATTAAATAGATTTTCGTAATTTTTCCTATTTATATATTTAATTTTAGTTGGTACAATTGTTTTCAGTAGACGTATCTGTAGGTTGTATATATTATTTAGGTAGGTTTTGTAGGTTCTTCCATAGTTTTTGATCAAATTGGAAAATTTTAAAAGGGTTTGAACCCGCGACCTATGGAAACCGTCCATTGTTCTTATCCTACAGAGGGTTCAATATTATTACAATTTTCCAATTATAAAAAGCAGAATTTTACATAAGTATGTAAGTCGCCTTCGCTTCACTAATTTTGCGGTGCCCAACAAGGTCCACAATTCAGTTTTATATCTTCATACTAAGCCACTAAAACTTAAGTTTACCTATTACCCTGTAAACTAACATTGTGGAATGCAATAAATGATTGAGTACCTATTGAGTACAATTTCATTAGCGGACGTTTCAGCTTACAATTATAGTAGCACCGAAACTATAAGATTGAATTCTCCTTGCGTGCCTGCATATTTCGCAAGCAAAACCTATCTTATACTGAGAGCACTTGTATTTATGCTTGCGTTTTTTGATAGAGTTTAATCGGAGTTTCTTGTCTACTAGCCTGCCTACTTTTATTATACTCGGAGGTTCAGTGACCTCAGTTAGTTGTTACAAAACCGGGTAAAAGTGAATTCGCCTTCATAAAGTTAATATTGCATTCAGGTGCCAACTGCGGGGCCGGCGTAGTCCGAGTAACTTCCGTGATATTAGCGGATACGATAATTTGGAGGCACAAACGAATCCATAGGTATTTAATGTTTATTTTAATCGCCATTTGGTATGCTCGTTTGTGTGTTCAACTAATTGGTGCATCCGTTTTGATTTATCGTTTCAATTTAGTTTTCAGCAATTTGTGGCATACTCTATAATGTCAAATACTACATAGACCTCATTTGGGTACCCGACTGTATACCAATCATTTGATTTGATAACAATTGCGCTGCAATATGAGTTGAAACGAAAGTATTTTGTTTTGTTCGTGTTTTATTTAATCGCGGGTACATACTCATTTTATCATTAAATGGTTTTCGGCGAATTAAGACATTTTTTTATCATGTAATCATGGATGTCATTAATGTCATTTCATTATACTTAGGAGCAAATTATTTTAACACGACACTTAAGTTGCCTATAGTATGAGGCCTGCCACACACTGGCGCGGCCTGCGGTGGCGGACAAAAGCAAATTTGACAGCGGCGGACAAGTTTACTATTGTCCGCCGCGGCCAGGCCGCGCCAGTGTGTGGCAGGCCTTAAATGAACAACCAAATAAACTCTCAAATGAAGTAGGTACTTCAAAACATCTTTTAAAAAATATATACAAAAAACACATTTTTTTAACTATTATTTGTGTAAAACATAAACCTAAAGGTCAAAATCGGTACTCACTAAGATCTAAATCAATGGAATTTGCTAACTATGTAAACAAACCGTCATACTGAAATTGACATTAAATGTCAATTTCAATACATTATTTGTTTACATAGTTAGCAAATTCCATTGATTTAGATCTTACCTATAAGTGACTAGGTACCTACCTACAAATCCGACAATACCATACCTAGACTAGATTTTTATTTTCATGGTGTCATTCAAACCAGGTTTTATAAAAGTTTAATATGCGGATAGTAGGATCAAAAGAGTCTCTGATAAAATGGCTTGTATCGTTTAAAATGTCCTCAAATCCTCTTAATTTTGTTTACTTATGTATGTATTGTGACATTTATTTGTCTCAGACGACAAGGTCCATATTTACCAATACCTTACAGACGCTAATATATTTGCAAATGTACCGTATTGATGTAGGTAGGTATAGGTATAGGTAGTATAGGTAGGTATAGGTAGTACTTACACAGATCACTACCACAGTCCCTACCTCGTACCTACGTCAGGGACGGGGCTAACCCTCGCATAGTATTTTGAACCTTTGTGTTTTCCGTATGCAAATATTTGTTAACACTTAAATTACGCAAGAGCTCAGTAAAGAAGCGTTGTTTTTTATATTCTCAGCAGAGATACTTCCTCAACAGTTTAAGAATTACATATTCATCCATCACACCAGGGTCTGGAATAAAAATGAAAACAACAAAAACGGTTTCAGCTGTGCATGTTTGATTGCTAACTCTTATGTCTGGGCCATACTTCGCCCGAATGTTGTTGCACTCCTTGTTTAACGCATGTCCCTGGGCGATCGAGCTCTGCTCGGGAGAAAATAGAGAGAAAACCAGCCAAGTGCGATTATCTATGAAAACGCCAAAAAAATCAAGTTTTGTTGTATGGGAAATATTTATTTTATTCTGTGAACATTTCAACTGTCTAACTATCACGTTTCATATGAGATACAGCCTGATGACAGACGGACAGCGGAGCCTTAGTAATAGGGTCCCGTTTTCACCCTTTGGGTACGAAACCCTAAAAACGGAGCAATCGAATTCAGATGTTAGACCATGCTAGATTGATTTTTCGAACGTGATTTCAAATATATACCTAAAAATATCGCTCGTTTACTAGTATCGATTGTGATTTTATTTTTTGGTCGTTGACGTTTCCACTGACGATATTATAATTGTTTCAGAATTAAGAAGCGCATCATAGTGAACAAAAACGTGACCCCGCTGACCGCGCGGCCCGACCAGTGCGAGATCACTATTGAGAACTGCTGCAACATGAACATCTGCGAAACTGTAAGTATATACTCCATGCACTAACACCATTCTCACTGCTAATACTTAATAAACCTAAGGGTACAGTACGCTCGGCCTCGCAAAGACAGCCCCTTTGCACCCTGTCGTTTTACGCCATACGAAGTTGTCTAACGGGTGAAAGTTTCAAGGTGTCCAGCTACTAGTTAGTTCGACTGTACCCTAGCTACAGTAGAGGACGTAGTTTAGGAAAAATAATCCAACTCATATAACATTTGAATTTGGAACTTGCTGTCTAAAACGCAAGTCAGATTTCAATTGTGATGTCTTGTGGGTTGGACCCTTTTCCCAAAAGAACGTCCCCATCTAAACTGAAAGGCTCCACTTTTGGTATCTATTGCAATGGTGTGTAGTAGAGCCATAAAAGATGCTTAACTCGGCACTTTTTTATTATGAGCACTCTTGCTTGGCTATTCTGATTTGTGGCCTATATAAACCTTAGGTATGCAAATCGCAATGGTGACTGCGGGGATAAATGGGAATAGTCCACTGACTTCACTGACTGTATAACCTACTGGAACGGTACCGTGAAGTCAGATTAAAACCATAGTGAAAAAAATATCGCGACAAGTGGGATTTGAGCCCACGACCTCTGTATGCTGTGCATAAAGATCGTGGGTTCAAATCCCGCTCGTGGCGATACTTTTTTTACTTTGATCGCATTTTGAAATTTCGTTCTGAGAATAAATACCATATCTATTGCACTTGCAAAATTCGAGCTATTCCAATTTCGATAGTGGAACTCGACCCATATGGCCCTAGATCCCAAGGACCACGTACGTGGACTTTAGTACGTACAGATGTAGTGCATAATGGTTTCCCATCGTTTATTCACGGAAACGTACGAACGTGTCTTACTATTTCAGTCAGTCTCTGTACAAAAAGTACTGAGGCTGGTTGAAGTAGCATGACAAAAGGGTAAGTGCGTGTAGTAAAGCCTGATGCATTAAATTACGAAGTTTAATTAACTAAATGATTATAAAACATTGAGTGAATTACTAATGCAATTAAATTCTAAGCACGCACGATTTCACTTAAATTACCTACGGATACTGTAATTTGTGGTTGTTAAAAGGTTACCTACTTCTATTTATTTACATAATCAGGTAAATATATTTACCACGTGTTTTGTACATTTCACATTCAAAATAAATCCTAGTTTGCCGATATAGATAATACGCCTCTGTTTCATCGTGAGATCAGGATTTCCGATAACTTCGGCATATTTCCGCGCAAGTCATAGGATAAGACATTGAAAACGTAGTCCGATTTACGATCATCATTCTCCCGGTTAAAGGAGTCCGGGGTCCGCTTTAACACATAATCTTAGGATTTGGCATAGGCACAAGTTTTACGAAAACGATTGCCATATCACCTTCCAACCCAAAGGGAAAACTAGACCTTATTGGGATTAGACCGGTTTCCTCACGATGTTTTCCTTCACCGAAAAGCTGACGGTAAGTATTCCGTAGGTATATAGCAAGTTCCGAAAAATCGTTGGTACGAGCCGGGATTCGAACCCACGACCGCCGCGGCGCGCCGCTTGACAGCCCAATGCCTGAACCACTAGGCTACTGTAGTTTCTTTATAGTTAAGATTAACGATATTATTAAATATTACATTAGTATTTTTCTCCTGTTTAGAGAAAGAAGTCTTTATATATACTTAACATTACAATTTTAACGGAAAAAAATATCTACCTTTCTTCATTTATCTAGCATATGATAGGGAAATATTGTACTATTATTACTTTCCGATCATAACAATAGATACTAGTTTTGGCGTTCCAAATGGATTTCGTTAAAATCGCATGTTTAACGCACGGATTTTTCTAATCTTATATGGAACAGGGTATAAAACTTGTAACTTGTGTTTGGGTGTGTGTATGTGTGTGTTTGCAAAAGCTTTTACGAATAATTTTCACGCAGGTCAATAGAATCGAGCAAGCATTCGGCAACGAATAACCGTCGCGGCACAAGGTTTAAATTTCGATCACTTCGCTTCCCTGTTAAGGGCCACGCCTATCTAACTAACAAATTGCGCATACTTTATCGATTTATGAGTTTCAATCGATTGAAAAATGTATTCTATTTGTTTGCAATTCGTTATAGTAGTCGGTTATTCGTATTATTCGAATCTGTTTTGGTTTGGTACTTAACTCCAAGCTCGACCATTTCGTAAGTGAAATTTTTCGATTGTTTGACTCAAAAATCGATCCATTGAACTGAAACCTAACTAACATGCGTTGAAAGTTTGCTGACACTTAGGTGTTGCGAAAATACGTGCTTTATAAGATGATCCAATAAAAATACAAGTTTTTCTATGTCAAAGTCTTTGTGCCATTGCAATAAGATAGAATTTCATCAGGCCTGTGGACAGGGTTGGGCAGTATTTCAATTACATGTATTTGAAATACAAATACGTATTTTGTGTTTGTATTTCAACTACAGGTTGGAGAAGTATTTTGTATTTGGTATTTGAAATACCGCACTCACATGTATTTAGTATTTCGTATTTCAATATTTTAAGTTTTAAAATACATTTGCACCAAAATACATGTTATTTATTTCTATAACCGTATAATGGAACGTTTTTAATATAGTTAGGGGCTTAGGGCACTGCTGTGGCAACACTTTACAATACACGTAAGTGTCAACGACAAACTTTAGGTGCCAATTTATGAATTTAGTTCGTTACGCGGTTTTTTATTACGTAGCATAACCCAAACTCAACTGGGTTACGTCGGTTAAGTACTGAATTCCCATGGCCGCCTTCTGTCTCCATCATCAGATCAGCTGTACTGTATGGTACCGTACCATAATATTGAATTGTCATCCAAACTATACTTATATTCAAAATTTCAGCTCAATCGGTCACCGGGAAGTGGGTCAAATTTAACTTGCAAGATTTGATTACATACATACATACATACATACATTACATACCTACTAACAGGGCAAGTTTTAATAAAAGCTAGTAAATATGTGTAAAAAGTGTTGTGAATAAAAAAACGTGTAAAAAGTGTTGTGAAATAAGTATTTTGTATTTGAAATACATTATTTTGAATACTGTATTTTGTATTTTAAATACAATAAAGCCAGTATTTTGCTTAACCCTGCCTGTGGAAAAAGTTTTATAGGTACTTAAGTCCAAAAATGTACCGAATTGTTAATGTTTGATATGTATATTAAGGGTAGGCTCTTTGTAAAATTGACCCGTAATAATATACAGGAGGTTAGGGATTAAGTACGGGTAGCTATGCTTTGGAATGAGCCGCAATCAACGCTGCAAATAGTCCCTCTTATTGCAAAAAGTAGATAAGTAGAAAAAAGAATATTGTAGATGGGTACACACCAACTAACTCGTTAGAAATAGTTTGTACCTGTCTAAAAATAGTTAAGTTAACGTTTTAAATGTTTTGTTACAGCCGTGTTTCGAACCCAGGACCACAATAAGGCCGACGCTACTCGACGCTAAACCCGGCAAGGAAGAAAAGAGGAACCTAATCGCTAACATGGAACATCCGGACGACTTTTAAATTTTATATGTTTACCATTGAGTACACCAAGCGAAATTCATTACAGTAACATCAGTTACAGTAATATAGGTGACGTCGTTGCCGAGAAGTTGGTGCTAAATTGCTAAAACCAAGTTAAGCCTCTCACTGACTGGGGCAGCCTGTGGTAGCGGTCAGTAGTAAATTTGTCAGTTAGCCTCAAGTTTTCCGTTAACCACCACCGCAGGCTGCGACAGTATGATTCTTTTTGGCGGAGTTCAAAATAATTGTGATAAAGAGATGCGCTAGTAGATTATGTTAATCTATGGTCATCGTATAGGCTGTGTTTTGTGAGAAGATTAAGATCGGAATGAAATGGTGAGATGCACTAGGTCCTAAATGTCTTGTTTTGTCAAATAAGTATCCGCTTTTCGGGCCTTTTCGGCTCTGTTGTCACTTAACAGTTAGTGCAGGGGTCGGCAACCTTTTAGCAACCAAGGGCCATATAGTCGCTAAGAAACTTGACGCGGGCCGCACTTTCAAAATTCTGAAATACTTTCAATATGCCGCAAGTAAGGGGCTGGCGGGCCGCCGGTTGCGGACCCTTGAGTTAAAGTGTTCATGTGAGAAACCAGTGTCATGTTGATTTATTTGTTTGACATTTATTGTTCCCTATTCATTTGCTAAATCTATTATTTTTAGGGTCCTATGTGCTCTGGACAATGTGTGGAATGCATTCCCCGCAACGAGTCTGTCTAATCTACAGATTAGGCCGACTCGATGCGTGGGATCTCTACTGGATATTCCATATCCGGAATATAAGTAGGTCTTAACTTTTTTTTTAACAAATGAAGATCAACATATCTTGTTTTTTTATTAAAAGATAATAAGACCCATGCTCAGCTAGCATGTTTAGGCAATAATAACCCTGAGCTAAACCATAGTGCCTTTTAAAAAGTAAGAAACATCAAGTATAATAAAATTACGCCTTACATTACCCCTGTAAGTTTTTTAACACACATTTTTTATCATTGCCGAAACATGCATAGCCTTCATATGTTTCAAGAACGTTCCAGTTTCTTTGGTGACAAATATTAAGTAACTTTAATTTTCTAATTTGGTTACCACAAACAACGAGTGTTAGTAGTAAATAAATAGAGCATTTATAAATTTATTCTATTATATTGAGCACATACAAAGTATGTCTAGTTTAATTTTTAGAAAAAAATATGTTAAAGTTCCTTTCTTCGTCTCTGCGCAACACTGCCGCTGCACTACCAGCCTTTTTACCAGACTTAAATAAAGTAAATTTTTAATTTTAATCATCAGACATAAAAGGTTTAATTATTGTAATTTAAAATAAATTATACCTAATTGTTATTTTGTGAGCGTTGCCTAATTGTTAAATAAGCTACATTTGACATATTCATTAATTTCTATATTTATTGTACTAGATTCTAAATGCCCAGCATATTACAAATTTAATTTTTCACGTATTTCTAGTTTGACAAATTAATTTCCCCTTAACGTCTTTATTTAATGTTTTTACTAGCAAATTAGCTTTCAGAGCTGGCGATCATTATATCTCTGCTGAAATTTCGTGATACTATCTTTTATGCTAAAGGATCAGGATCATACAAGTTATCATGTGTTTTTATGTTTATTTTTACATACATTAAGGTCCTTTGCATATATATGAAGAGACCGAACAATAAATAAAGTTAGCTCTATCAAGGTACGCACGTAAGACCACATTGCACATGTGTAATTCTTTCGTACATATGTATCCAATTTTTTCACCTTATTGAATGCCAATTAGGCGACAAAATGTATAAGTAGGTACATGTCTGTAATTAACCGTACACTTGGTAGGGTAACTCTGTACTTTATACTTATATATAATTTGTATACGTTTTGTAGGTTGTTGACTATTTGTAATATTTACCGATGAATGAGTTTGATTGTGTAGCAAAAATAGGAAACGTTGCCTTAAGCCCTGTTCAGTCATATTTGTCCTGACCACAACCAGACACAAATAATAACTCCACTTCTATGGACTAACGATTTTAAGGTTATTTATTACCTTTGAACATGCTTTCAACTGCAAGGCTTTAACGTAGGTTCACAAAAATATTTACTATTTTCCGCGATCAGTAATAAGACAAAATATTTAATTCCCGTTCGCTGTTTTTAACCGACTTCAAAAAAAAGGAGGAGGTTCTCAATTCGGTTGTATTTTTTTTTTTTTTTTTTTTTCAATGTTTGTTACCTCAGAACTCCGTCATTGATGAACCGATTCGGAAAATTTTTTTTTTGTTCGTATGTATATACTTCCAGGTGGGTCCCATTTTTTTCAAAATTCAGTTAGATGATGGGATCCATGAGGAATTGAGGGGACTCCTCAATTTTATAAGGCACGCGTGTAGTGATTTTGGTATTTTCTCTTATAACTCGTGTATTTACATCCGGAATCATAAATTTGATGGCGAGGAATTGATGATGAAGACCACAGATGACTTATCGAATTCCTCAATTATGTACTTAAAAGTGCAAAAGTACGTCACAGGTTCTGATAAGATTCCGTTGAAATAGGAACTAATGAAGTGCCATTGGTGATGATCTTGGGGAATCGATGGAAGTCCTCAAATATTATCGGCCCACATACAGCGATTCGGTTTTTTTCTATAGTAATCAACGCATTTGCTACCGGAAATCAGTTCATGTTGTAAATTGTAAAAAATAGGAAATGTGCTCGTGGCTTGGCGGAGTACTAAATTGAAGTCGGTTAAAACTTTGTTTTTAAAGTAAATTATCTTATATGCATAGTATCTATTCCTGGACTTATTTTATGGCAATGAGTCTTTAAATTACATAAGTTGTTGTCTCGGTCAATAACATTGTTCTGGATGTCTATTGCAGCACATAATATTCTATACTTAGCCTTTAGACTTATAGACTATAAAAACAATAAGTCATGAAGTCATGAATCCATTTATTTTTGAAATCATAGGTTATCATAAAGACATGGCTTACCTACTCGTGTATGAAATTTATATAAAACTAAGCCAGGCCGATAAACAATATTAAACGCACATTGAGTTCTTCTGTATGTACCTATAGTCGATGAATGAAAAGGTTCGCCACTTATCGACTTTATTTTAATGATGTACTAAAGTTTTCATTCCGCGAGTGTACATACTTATTTAATAAAAGCTTACAATTCTATACCGTCTGTGGGCCGTTAGTTGGTTTCGGATGAAATCACTTATTTTTCCTTAATAACATGTAAGAGCAAGCGAGATAGAAGATACCCGTAGATTAAGGCTCCTCTCCACAATGGGACATCACGGCCGCAGAACCGTACGCGATCATGCGTTGGAATGTGATGGAAGCATATATTTCTCTCTGTAACGCATAGCTGCGTACTGTATGATAAGCCATGATGGTACAGTGTCTAGAAATAGCCTTTATGGTACGCACAGTTGAGACTTAGAGATTCGTTAAATATTGAACCGTTTAAGGTTTTTGAAATAAACCGAACTCAAATCTTAAGTCTGTCAACATGATATTGTACAATCAATGTAGATTTAACTCTGCGAGTGCCTAAGACTTAACTATATGTCGCAAATAGTTACTTATATATATGGGCTATAAAATTTCATAATGTTATTTATGTTATCGGCGTATAATTTAAGAAATCATGTTCCTATTCGAGTTACCTCAGTATATATTACTGTATTTTACTTAAAATGCCCAATGAATTCTTAACACAGAATTTGACTATTGTACATAGGTAATTGTAGAATCTCAGCTACTTACTTAACAAACGGTACTTATGGTTTTGTTTCCGAAGGGGCACTTTTTTGAGATAAAGTCTAAATATTAGGTTAGCGATGCTACACAGCCTGTAACTTATCGTTGGTACTTTGTGGCAAATATTAGGGTAGTTCTAGAATTTACTTTAGTTCGTGGATTGATAATATCCACATCAGAAATGTGATATTATTGAGTCTTTGTATAAGCCTCCATTAGTGTAAAGTTTTATTATAAACAAATAAAAATGCTTTTAAAACATTAGTGTTTTTTTTAAGTTTCGCCAAATAGTATATCCCGTTTATAGGGTTCCGTACTCAAAGGGACCCTATTACTAAGACTCCGCTGCCGCTGTCCGTTCGTATGTCTGTCTGTCTGACACCAGGCTCATTCTCATGAACCGTGATAGTCACAGTTGAAATTTTCACAGATGATGTATTTTTGTTGCCGCTATAACAATTACTAAAACAGAATAAAATAAATATTTAAGGGGCTCCCATACAACAAACGTGATTGTTTGCCGTTTTTAGGGTTCCGTACCTCAAAAGGGAAAGATGGAACCCTTATAGGATCACTTTGTTGTCCGTTCGTCCATCTGTCAAGAACCTTTTTCTCAGGAACGTGTCAAGTTAAAATTTATACCAAATACTCAGGTCTACTGTCCCTTGGAGCTGTGAAAAAATCAAACTTCTAAGCCAACGCAATCAAAAGATACAGCCGTTTATGCCGCAAATTTTCGAAACTCGCAAGGGAATCCAAACCTACATTTGACGACCGCTTTAGTTGATAGTGACCCTGCCTACGAAGCAAGAGGTCCTGGGTTCGAATCCCGGTAAGGGCAAATTTTTTTGTGATGAGCACGAATATTTGTTTCTGAGTCATGGATATTTTCTATGTATTCAAGTATTTATATCTATTATATATATCGTCGTCTAGTACCCATAACACAAGCCTTACTGAGCTTACTATGGGACTAGGTCGATTTGTGTAAGATTGTCCCCTTATGGTACTTCCCGTCAACTCAGAATCTTGAAATTTGGTAAAAAGGAACGTCTTATACAGCACAGATAAAGGAAAAAGTGCGTAAAGTGTTTGTACGGAACCCTCGGAGCGCGAGTCCGACTCGCACTTTGCCGGTTTTTATAGAGAATGGTTCGGAACCCTTCGTGGGCGAGTCCGACTCGCACTAGGCCGGTTTTTTTCTATTTGTTTACGATACAAATGTAATGTAGTAATTGTTAAATGCAGGAGTGGCTGTTAGTTTTACGCCTATTTTTTCTTTTCACAAAACCTCTGGAAGTTTTTTGCCTGAATTAAGGGTCGTCAAGACGCCCAACTCTCCATACAAACGTTGTTTGGTTCTCATTTTTAAACGACATGCTAGAATAACATGAAACTTTGTATACACAATAGGATCCATCATATCTAGGTCGGATACTAGTTGATGTTGCTAGAAATTAAAATAACTACGTTCGTATAGAAAGCATCTACCTACCGTGCCCGGGGACTAGAGATGGGTAGTGGGTAAAAACCCATGGGTAAATACCGGGTATTTACCCGGTATTTACCCAATCTACCCGTATTTACCCGTTTCTTCCCAAAAAGGTGGGTATAAACTCTTTTGATGCGTTTTTTAAGTCAAATATTATAATGAAAATGTTTTCAAGTTATGCAGGAATGCATAAACGTTGTTCTCATGGACATTATGCATGCTGTTAATAAAATAAATAAAAATTAAATTAAATGATTGTATTTACAATCATCCGAGCTCAGAGAGAAGTGTATTAATTACTTAGTGAGTTTATATATAACTTTAGGATGGAAAAATGAAAGTTGTAGGTAAGTATATTATATTAGTTTTGTACCGCCAATCCAAACAAAATTTAATAACGTGAGCTTTTACCTCAAACAAAACAAAATCGATATTTAAAGCATGGATCAAATATCCAGACGTGGCACTGGCGTGGCGTTCAATGTTAATAGGAATAAGTTTACTTCGTGAATAAATAAATTATTAAATTATTATTATTAATTATTAACGCACAATAGCCGTCTCAACCAGGTAACTGATAAACATTAACTGGCCGGGTCGGACGCGGTGTAATATTCGCGCGTCGCAGATGGCACGATCGCGACGTCGCTACCTGCCAGTTAGGGCTGATCTTATTGTTTGTTGAATTGCCCAAACCTGTTAAGTGCAGCAACAAGCAGATACCTAAAATTAAGTTAAAATCCCTGAAAACCGCCGCGGGATCAAGATTCGTTCAAAACATAGAAACGTACTTTGGCACAAAAGACACTTCAAAGGTAGAAACCGAAAACGATATGTGGAACGATTTGGAAACATTCTGTAGAAAATCCGCAGAAACACATTTAGGGAGAACCAGGAGTAAGATAACCCCCTTCACGCTGTTTGCTGCTTTTGTGACAAGCAGTGTTCGTCCTATTTTTTGTATTTCTCTGTTGTTATATGTGTTTGTCATAAATAAATGTTTTTCTTTCTTTCTTTCTTTCTTTCTTTCTTTCTTTCTTTAAAGAGACTAAATGGTGGCAACAATCTGACAAGGATGTTGTGCAGGCTAAGTGCATTTAAGAAAACACAAAGAAACCGGTAATGATGCGGATAAAGCAGACTACAACAGAGAGAAATCCAACGCAAAACGTGAAGTGCCAAGCGCACGAGCTAAAGCCGATGCCAACTTTTACAAAGAATTAGAATCTTCCACTACAGAAATCAATATCCATCAAGTCGCAAAAGCTCGAAATAATAACAGCAAAGATATAACTTCAGCCAAATACGAGTATATCTCAAATAAAAACAATAAACTATTAACAGAAGACAATGATATAAGAAAAAGATAGGCACAGTACTACCGCCATTTGCTTAATGTTACGAATCCCCGAAAATTAAACCAAGCAATAATAACAGCAGTTACAACGGAGGAAATCATCAAAGAGATCAGAAAGATGAAAAACAACAAAGCCCAAGATCCAGGCGAGATTCCAATAGATCTGGAAACATAATAGAGCACTCTGGCATCGGCTGGCTAAGCGAGTTGTTTAACAGACTTATGGCAGGACAGAAAATACCAGATGCTTGGAAAAGAAGTCATTTAATACCGTTTTACAAAGGAAAAGGCGACGTACGTGACTGTGGGAATTACCGAGCAATAAAGCTTATGGATCATACCTTTAAACTATGGGAGAGGATAATCAACAGCAGAATTTATGGTATCGTGAAGCTCACACCCAATCAGTGAGGGTTTGTGAATGGAAAGGGCACCTCTGACGCTACTCAGGCTATAAGAATCCTGATTGAGAAAGCCAAAGACAACAACACAAAGCTGCATATGATATTCATCGACCTTGAGAAGGCGTTTGACCATGTACCGCTCCACCTTATATGGGAGGCTCTTCGCGCCCAGCTTATCCCAGAGTCGTATATAGATCTTATTATGGTCATGTACACAGACGTCTCTACACAGGTGATTTGCTCAGCAGGTGCGAGTGACAGCTTCAAGCTCAAGGTCGGTGTACATCAGGGTTCCACACTTAGTCCACTTCTATTTAATGTCACGATGGATTACCTCACACGAAAATGCCAACGGGCTGTACCCTGGCACCTTCTATATGCCGATAATGTGGCCTTAATAGCAGAGACTGAGACTGACCTTCAACGCGCTTTGAATAGCTGGATGGAAGCGCTAGAAGGACGGCCTCAAAATCAGTCGGAAGAAGACCGAACACATGTCCTTTCTGTTCGACAAAACGGCTAATAACCCATAAAATGACAAATTCTATATAGGTAATGATCGCCTGCCAACTGTTACAAAGTTTAAGCTCCGTACTCAGCAACGACGGAAAGATTGACAGCGATGTAGTCCATAGAACTCAGACAGACTGGATGAAATGGCAAGAACTCACAGGCATCCTATGCGATAGAAAAATTTCTCTAAAGGTAAAGGGTCATGTATATACATATATATGACAGTAGTAAGACCAGCGATGTTGTACGGATCCGAGTACTGGGCTACAAATAAACCCCACCTGAACAAGCTCCACACCACTGAGATGCGCATGTTACGCTGGTCAGCGGGTGTCACCATGATGGACAAGATAAGAAACATGTATATCCGGGGTAGTTTTAAAGCAGCGTCAATAACAGAAAAGCTGACGGAAAAACGTCTGAGGTGGTACGGTCATGTACAGGGGCGCCCTGTAAACTACATGGTTAAGGTAGCGCTCGATATTCCAACGACGAAGCTAGGACGCGGAAGACCACCTGCCACCTGGCTGACGACGGTTCAGCGAGACCTGAAAGATCTTAATATAGACGCCGACCTTGCACTCAATCGTGCAGAAAGGAGAAAAAGAACAGAGAAGGCCGACCCCAAGTAAATGGGAAAAAGGCCTAGCAAGATGATGATTTCTTGTCCAATAAGTAGAAGGCAATACTATTTCAATATTTTTCTTACATTTTGTTAAGGCTTATAGTTACTATTCTGGTAGTGGCTCCCGTTTTAACTTGATCTTATTTCGAAAAATAATACGTGTTATTTTTAATAACAAACATTTTTTTTTCTCATAAACTATGCATCATAATCGATATTTTGCGATAACAAAAGTTGTTCAGAAGGCTTTACACATTTCATTAAAAAAAAATCGGCCCTAAAATCTCACTTTTTGAAAAAATCCATTCGAAATAGTTTATACCCACCAATTTGGGTAGATACGGGTATTTACCGGGTGCATTGGGTAAATACCGGGTATTTACCCGGTATTTACCCACCCCATCTCTACCGGGGACTCTTAAATTAGCAAACTAAATTGAATGCACCTGTTATACTTAATACATTATCTACTCTACTCACTCATATCGACGTTAATTATTATGTTGCAAATAAAATCAGTTGCTCATTTCGTCATTTCTATCGAGAATGACCCTCATATTTGAGTATTATGGTCCTATTTGATTATTTGGGATAGTTTCAAAAATAATACAATTTGTTGTGATTCACCGTTTATTTTTATTATCAGCCGAGCAAGTGATAAACTATTCAGTTTTATCACATTTCTTGAATGAATCAATTTTAATCTTATAACTATGGCTACAATTTATTGTATTTTCAATAAACATTAAATTAAATTATTATTTGGTACTTTTACCCAAGCTTTTTTATACCACGTCGGTGGCAAACAAGCTTACGGCCCAACTGATGGTAAGTGGTTACCGTAGCCTATGGGCGCTTGCAACTCCACGGGTGTTACATGCGCGTTGCCGACCCTTTAAGAATGTATACAGTCCTTTTTTGTGCAATATGTTTAGGTTAAGTATAAGAGTCATCATCATCCTGGCGGATTTCGACCAGTGACTGGAACACTACACCTTATATTCCTTTACGTCACTCTGGGCGGTAAGGCAATTTAAATCTCACTTCACACCCAGGAGAAGACGTAAAATTGTGTACGCACCACGGGCGGTAATTCGTAAAGCCCCAGATCGCATATTTATGGCCCTCACCTTCGGTTCCATCACCTGCGATCTGGGGCATTCCCGAATTCACCGCCCTAGGTACGTTATGTACTATTATAAGTATTGTAGCATTTTTAACGTACAATCCTAATACCATACCGTCATAGTACCTATAGCAATCGAAATGTTATACAAAAATTTACTTTTCAGTAAATCGATTATAATTATGTTTATATCAGATTCATTTGACACATTCACTGCCAGGAATCGCTACGCTCGTAGAAGATCTCTTGGTTTTCCTCGTGTGTAGCGGAAAGTGACTACGGCGTAGGCGCCCCCCGCAACACGGGTTTCTGGTAGTGAAAGTGTTCAATTTATAATGTCATGGATTTATTATGACATTATTTATTTAAATTCATAACATGTGTGTTTAGACAAAAGGTGCCTTTTCTAGTTAAAAAAGATGTTATTGGCAAATCAGTACCATTTGCCTGGGCACGAAACAAATGAGAAACAATAACAATGAAATAAAAAAATTAACTATAATAATTAATAAACACGTGATGAAATATTGCACAATATACTATTATCTAAGATCACTTCAAAGTGAGAGACGGTACGTTTGTGCCAATTATGTCTTACAAGGTATAACATTCCCTTTTAGACACTTAACATATAGACCTAACCTTAAGATCAAAATAGGAAGTATGTAACAATTTATAACATACAAAAAGGTCATAAAAGATCTACAATGTGCAGCTTTAGTCAGGTTATATCGATTTTAATATCTGGTGTCAATCAACAGCTAATAAACGAATTTAATTAAGTATCAGATAAAACACAACATACGCCAAAATTAATTAGTTAATAAGGGGTGTGTAAACAATCTCTAACAACTTCATTGGTCAGTAAAAAGAGAAAATAGCGAAACTGAAAATTGCATACCTCATCATTGAAACATTTTCTCTATAAACATTGCTAATTCATGAAAAAATCTTAACGAAAGTTATACTTCTACTATTACTAATATATTATTATGCCTACTGAACCGGCAGCTGCGCTGCGGTATGATTCCACCATGACAAATAATGGATTAGCTGTCAATTCATTTACACTATGACATAAGTACATACAGGGTGACATTTTAATCAGTGTCCAAATTCAAGTATAAGATTCTTCAGCAAAATTATAAAATACGTTTTATTTTTGTTTCATATCATTCAGTACAAAATAAAAATCGTAATTGCTGCTCAAAGTTATCCCAAAAAAACCATACCGCGCGGGCACCTCAGCGGGTAGTAAGGTTTGCGCACGGCACGCCTCCCCTCCCTCGACCCCGCCCCGCTCCGCGCGGTACTGAATGCCCAGTAACCACGCAGTACGGATAATTCTTTTGGGATAGACAAATTATAATTTTAAAAATACCAACCTGTATTTTTTCAAAAATGGAGTCTATTAGTGATTTATTTATTTATTTATTTAAACTTTATTGCACAAAAGAAAACTTATTGTACAAAAGGCGGACTTCATTAAGTCTGACTGGTCTGGTTTGACTGGTAGAGAATGCCATATGGCATTCCATATGGCATTCTCTACCAGTCAAACCTTAAGGTAAAGCGGAAAATGATTGATACCGAATGCCTACATTTTTTTTCGACACTGATTAAAATGTCACTCTGTATATCGCAAAACAGTCACCCGCAATTCCATTCTAGATGCCCGGTTAAGGTGTGGTAGCGAAACGAAGCTAGATTAAGCTAGATTGGTAATTATCATAACCACACCTTACTGAGGTCGGCTCAGTTGACCAACAGAGCTGATTCGTAACAACAAATAGAGTAAATACTATGTACTCAATCAACAAAAAACTACTGTACTCAATCAATAAATATACCTGTACGTCATCACAATCTATGTCAATAAAATTAAACTACAAAAGTGTAGTGTATGATATATTTTCACTAAACATTATTTCAATGCCGAACCAGCAGCACCTTCGGCCGCGTACGTAACCAGTTTCGAAATGCGATCAAATAATTATCCCCTCCCGAAGGGAAGAGCGAAATCCGTCGACACTGTCAAATTACGCAGAAGGTAACAACAACAGTTTACACTTGACTGTACAATGAATAAAAATCCTTCTTTCGTTACCGATTTCATAGATGGCCTCAAAATATCCGATCGTAACTGGTTGCGAACCTGCAGTTCCGTACGCGGCCGAAAGTACAGTCAGTTGTAATAATATACGTTCATAACTAAGGACATGGATATCTGTACACGTATTTATGACATTGACAATAGAGTCCTGTACAAATATTGTTGTCCTTTATGTATGTATATTAATACCTCATTTTTTGAAACGTTGAGGAAATGCGTCGCATATTAATACCCCTGACTGTCAACGTCAAAGAAATTATTCATGTTCCCTTTATTACGAAGGAATAAGGTTCAAATCGTAAACCTATATTTGACGGCGGCCGTACGCCTAACAGCATAAAATACACATTGTAAAGTTACCCACACTAATAGATTAAAAATCTGCAAAATCTACCGTTAACCGTATCGGACTAACATAAAACCTCCAGTATATGTACGTCATAGCTTTATAAGGTATATCAACTAAATACATTTCTCTGAACAGTATTACATACATAACATCTAATCTCTGTCATATAATGAATACATACTTATAATTTTTTTTTTTTTCTAATGGTTACATCAATATAAACAGCTTGTGGTACGGGATAGTACTTACAAGAATGTAGACTAACATTATTTTTCAGCATCTGCCTCTGAAACAAAAAAAATATGTTAAACCAACTGCTTATCGGTGCCGGTTATGTACAGCCATGATAATGCACGGCCAAAATAATGTACAGCCCAATAATCCGCGTTTATACTGTTCATGGATTATCAGACTGTACATTATTGGACCGTTCATTATCACCCTGAGCAAACTTGGTCCGGGCAATAATTGGAAACCAATTTTGTACGAGCTGATGATGCACGGCCCAATAATCCGTGTCCACAGAAAGAGGACGCGGATTATCAGGTTGTACAATATTGGGCCGTGCATTATTGGCTCCCCTACTTATTTAATGATTTTCTCCGGTTCAGCTTGTGTCAAAATTCTTTTGTATGCGGAGATTCTAAAATGGCAATATTTTCACATGTGTGAGCGCATGCCAGTACAAATCCATATAAAGAATACTAACCGCTCGAGGCGAGGCGGTGCGGGTTGGGCGCCGGGTGGCCCTAATGACCTGCGACCTTTAAAGCCCACCTTTTCAGCGCGGCTCGGTGAGTATGGCCGCGAGCTCCGTGGCCCGCGTTCGGTTCTCGCGCATGTACGCGTGCGTCTCCCACAGCATGCGCACGAGCAGCTCGTCCGAGCGCTCGTCCATGGCGATGTCCTTGGACATGGGCGGCGAGAACCGGTAGTAGGGGACGCCGACGGACGAGCACCAGGCGCGGGCGCGCTCCACCACGCGACCGTCGGACTGGGTGGCCTGCGGAGACAGTAGGGGTGTAGACACTAAATAAAACACTCAATAATTAGTATTTTTCTCGAAAAAGGATCAAAAATGTAGTGGAGAAAAAACCAACGCAACAGGTTAAATAATAACAAAATTATATGTTTCCAAGGTTATAAGAAGGGGTATGAAAACGCAACTTCATATGAAGCGATTGTCATTTACTAGTCACGTCACTAAAGAGCGTTTTCTCTCTCTAAAAAGTAATATATTAAAACGGTTGTAGCTTCGTAATTATTTGACATATCTGAATGGGATTTTCACTACGTATATTTTTTTGCCTTCTTTCTTTTCGAGTAGTAACAATTTTCGAGTCTACCACCCGTATTTCGTGGGGCTAGGATACAACGGACAAGTCGCTAGGGGGATGATGTCAGGAAAACGGAAGTAAAATTTGTCACTATACCTGGTCCACCAGTAGGTTGCCAAGGGCGGACAATCCCCAAGCCAGCTTGGCCACGCCCCACACGCTTTCAGGTTTGAACACGTCGAAGTCTTTGATCTTGCACAAAGGGTTTATACCTGCATAAATTTAGACCGATATTAGAAAGAAGGAAAAAATATGAAAACAATTTATTAGCGTATAAGAGCGTAGAAGACCATTCGTGTCGTTTTCAGAGTAAAGGGACGTCATTAATAATGGCATACGCGCCAACGACAACAAGATCCCTTTTAATTCGGTTCGGGCGCTTTATGGCCGCGGTTCAACTAACACTCCTCGTTTCGCTCGTCGTCGTACACCGACCTGCCTTGGAGACGATTTGCGTATATGAATTAAATCAACTAAGAAAAATAAGAAGTGGGGAAACATGCGACTGGAAATGGTGGTACGCGGAGCTAACCCGTTTGGGGAACTATGCCAATGGTAAAATACATGAACGAAAACAAACTCGAATGGGGAAAAACGCGAATGGAAACTCTGCTACGCGGAACTAACACGTTTGGGGAACTGTACTAACCCCTCTCCCGAGCTACACATTCGAATTCAAAAATTCTTACTTACTTTATTCTATATACTGGTATATAGAATAAACCATCGGAATGGACATAGGCTATATTTAATTCCACACCTTCGCTTGCGTTCTAAGTAATCGGGCAGCGCGTGGGCAGCCAGTTACAAAATGAAAGCGAATATTGTACGGGGTTAAATATAATAAAATAAATAAATAAATAAATAAACATAAGGGGACAATCTTACACAAATCGAGCTAGTCCCATAGTAAGCTCAGTAAGGCTTGTGTTATGGGTACTAGACGACGATATATATAATAGATAGAAATACTTAAATACATAGAAAACATCCATGACTCAGAAACAAATATTCATGCTCATCACACAAATATTTGCCCTTACCGGGATTCGAACCCAGAACCTTAAGCTTCGTAGGCAGCGTCACTACCCACTAGGCTAACCGGTCGTCAAATAATGAACACCAAAAAATGCTTTGAGCACCCTTAACAAAGAAATATGCTGAACACCAAAAAAAATATTTACTTATACCATTACAATAGTACTAGCTGTTTTAGTAACGACTAAATTGTACTCGAAGTCTAAATTTAGTAAATGATCCCCAAAATTAGCGAGCAAATTAATACACTCTTTTTACCTAAATAACCCACAATGATTGCCATAAAATGTATGAATATTACCAAATAAAGTATAATGATGCCAAATTTACAAGTGCTAGCAAAACCCGAATCAGCGCACTCCACTTTCAACGTGGTCTTGTCTGTCCTACCCCTAGAGTGTATATAAAAGCCCGCGGAGCCAGTAGCTCGCGAAGGAGGTCCTGAGTTGAACGGGGTGCACGAGGCCGAAGCGAAGCGAGTGGAGCGTAGGTCGAGTGCGCACGTGAAACGAAGGGCCGACGAAGCGAGTTTCTGGCGGGAGCCCGGGTGGAGGGCGGAGACTGACTCCCAGAAACAAAAGCGGGGCTCCGTCGAATTTAGGAAATAATTTTACTATTTTTGGGTTAGCAATGATTTATTAGCATAGCATTTTCTTTAATAGGATAGTAAGATGCTATAATTTGGGTTAGAAAAAAAAAAAAAAAAAATATTTCACATTAAAATGGAGATTCGATTTTGGTCGTTATTTATTACTTTCGGCAGTGAAAAGTGTTTTTTTTGCGTTATATTTTACTATATATGGTGATCGGTTAAACATATGCCATATTGTACTGACCTGTGCCACACGAGACGACGACTTTGAGATCAGTCTGGCTCGCTTCCTGGACCTTGCCGGTGCCTCTCAGCGCGACCCGCAGTTCTGCGAGCTCCGACAACGCGTCCAGTGTCGGGTTGTTACCCATTAACCCGCCGTCGAGATACCTTGGAACGTGAGAGTTGGCTTTAGAGGAAGTTACAGGAAATACAGTAGTTAAGAGCAATAAAAGCTAGAATTATTTCTATCGAAACTACACTGGTCGCTCGGCGGCGCCAGGCCTACTGCGTCTCCCGCCTCGCCGCCGCGGACTGTACACAACATGTACAATGTATAATACCTGCCAGACGCAGTGAAATATGAGGGCGCGGCGCCGGTGGCGCGCGCGGCCTGCCACACCAGCTGCTCGCTCGGCGGCGGCGGCGGCGCCAGGCCTACTGCGTCTCCCGCTTCGCCGCCGCGGACTGTACACAACATGTACAATGTATAATACCTGCCAGACGCAGTGAAATATGAGGGCGCGGCGCCGGTGGCGCGCGCGGCCTGCCACACCAGCTGCTCGCTCGGCGGCGGCGGTGGCGCCAGGCCTACTGCGTCTCCCGCCTCGCCGCCGCGGACTGTACACAACATGTACAATGTATAATACCTGCCAGACGCAGTGAAATATGAGGGCGCGGCGCCGGTGGCGCGCGCGGCCTGCCACACCAGCTGCTCGCTCGGCGGCGGCGGTGGCGCCAGGCCTACTGCGTCTCCCGCCTCGCCGCCGCGGACTGTACACAACATGTACAATGTATAATACCTGCCAGACGCAGTGAAATATGAGGGCGCGGCGCCGGTGGCGCGCGCGGCCTGCCACACCAGCTGCTCGCTCGGCGGTGGCGGTGGCGCCAGGCCTACTGCGTCTCCCGCCTCGCCGCCGCGGACTGTACACAACATGTACAATGTATAATACCTGCCAGACGCAGTGAAATATGAGGGCGCGGCGCCGGTGGCGCGCGCGGCCTGCCACACCAGCTGCTCGCTCGGCGGCGGCGGCGGCGCCAGGCCTACTGCGTCTCCCGCCTCGCCGCCGCGGACTGTACACAACATGTACAATGTATAATACCTGCCAGACGCAGTGAAATATGAGGGCGCGGCGCCGGTGGCGCGCGCGGCCTGCCACACCAGCTGCTCGCTCGGCGGCGGCGGTGGCGCCAGGCCTACTGCGTCTCCCGCCTCGCCGCCGCGGACTGTACACAACATGTACAATGTATAATACCTGCCAGACGCAGTGAAATATGAGGGCGCGGCGCCGGTGGCGCGCGCGGCCTGCCACACCAGCTGCTCGCTCGGCGGTGGCGGTGGCGCCAGGCCTACTGCGTCTCCCGCCTCGCCGCCGCGGACTGTACACAACATGTACAATGTATAATACCTGCCGGACGCAGTGAAGTATGAGCGCGCGACTCTTGACTCGTGTCGGATTATTGTTGTGCTATGGTTATATCCCGATTAAGTCACGTTGGCACCTTGCAGCAAGATTTATGCATGAACACGATGCATTCTTAAATTAACCGAGTTGTACAGAATGTACAGCTTTTTTAAAAATTCTTGGCAAATGGATTCTTACTCGACTAAACAAATTCAATACTGTTTGTTACTTAATTGACTATTTCTTTTCGATATGATATAGAAACGTTTAATTTAGTAAAATTATTCACTATTGATAACATTTTACATGAATTAGCAAAAGATAACATTTTAAAACGAAAATAATTATTTTATTTTGAATTGGCTGTTTAGAGACTTCATCTAAGTCTGGCCTAACACATGCGCGCGCACTGTGCAAACTTCACGAAAAAAAAACTGTTGCGCGCCATTATAGGTTATTTCACAAATATTTGTAATTGTTAATGCGTGTTTGGTTATTTATCAATAATATTGAGTCGTGGTGACTAGAAAAGTGATAATTAGAATGAGCGCCACTGGAAATTCTTGGCGATGTGCAATATGTGAGTAAAAACCTGTTGTCATCATTAAGTAAAGAAAATAACTTGGCAAGCCTATAAAATTTTCATCTTATGAAAAGGATTTTTTTCTCGTAAAATGTGTTGAAAAACGTCATATGAAACGCGTGAGTTTTGATAATTACCTCCTCGGCTTTTCACGCTCACCTGCGGTTCACAATTTCGTCTCAACATACCTCACTTGTATCACAATGTACTATTTTCTCGCTCAACGCAAACGAAATGCAGCCTGGCTAGGCTGGCAAAGCCATGCGTGACTTTCGCCTAAGGAGTACCCTGTGCGTGCATGTCTCCCACGCCGCGATATAATAGCATCTCGTTATTAGATCCCCAAACAGTATTATAACCAGAGCTCGGACAGGTCATCGCAAAACAATCGTAACACGGTAATAGAACAAGATTAATAGAGTCGCATTATGTTATTTAATTATATTTTTCAATTACATTTATAACGGTAACCCAAAATCCATACTATTATTATAAATGCGAAAGTGTGTCTGTCTGTCTGTTACCTCTTCACGCTTAAACCGCTGGACCGATTTGGATGAAATTCGGTATAGATATAGTTTGAGTCCTGGGGAAAGACATACGATAGTTTTTATCCCGGAAATCATCCCCTAAGGGGGTGAAATAGGGGTGAAAGTTTGTATGGAGCTACGATATAACCGAGTTCCACGCGGACGGAGTCGCGGGCAGAAGCTAGTTAACCATATGTTTGTGGAGGTATTTCCATTAACATTTTTTTAAATGCTGATCGTTGCATTGAACATATGCAACCAACCATCAACTACTGCATTTTCTGAAACAAACCAATGTTTTTATTGAATGGATGGATTGTGTTATTTTTATTCACTATTTTCATTTCATTATAAAGTAAATTGATCAATTAATATTAATCATGATCTTAAGTATCTACTCTATAGTCTTGTTCTATTTCCATATCTGTTTTTGCGATGACCTGTCCGAGCTGTGATTATAACCTCCCAAAAAACCCGCAACGATTTTTGTTATTCCTCCTCAGGTCATAATGGCACACAACAGGAAAGAACGGACCCGTCTGCTCAGCTGGTATAATTGTTTATTGCACTTATTACAGAGTTACCAGGCAGTGGTTGGTGGTTAAAGATAGTGCCTGACCATATTACGATGTTGATGGAGGAGTGGAGAGGGTGAGTGTGGATTACACCCTAGAGGGGTTTATGGCAGTCCACACTAAGAGAGAGACCCCAAAATACAATGGTATTCGTGTATTAGTTGATTTTGTCGAATGAAGCGAAGCAGAATCCGACATTAGAGACAAATCCACGAATTGCCAGTCCCGCAGTGCTTTTCTGCAAAAATGCGAGGAAATAAAATAATATTTGCAATAATCTTAAAAAAGCGAGTAGGTCTCTAGTGGTTCTTTGCCAAATGATAATTTGGGAAAAATACTTTGGGATTTGATACTTTGGGAAAAGTTTTTTGCCCATACATTAGTAATCCATTTTTATTTCTTAATTGTAAACTAATTGAGACTTTTTAAAAACGTCACTTCGATCACTTAAAAGTGTAGGTAAGCTTGGAGGATTTAACTTTGACAATAAAATAAAAAAACCTCGGGAAAACTCACAGATTGGAGAAAAAGGCAGATAGGCTCGGCCATTGAGAGAAACCGCGGGGCTCGCGGGTGATTTTCTTTGGCTGAATGAGATTTTTCCTTAGTCGTCTCGATTTAGTATGGCGCTATCAGAATTATAAAAAGTTAAACGCAGCGGGAAATAATAGGTTTTGTATCGGTTATTATATTATACTCCTAGGCAGGGAAGAGACTAAACTTCTTAAATGGTCGCGGATAAAAATTAATCACTACGCTTGTTCGTTTTTTCAAACAAAATGCGACGCTTTCCGAGCATGTTCGAGAAAAAGTTATTTATTCATCAACTCACATGATACATTATATATATGCGACCACCACCTTTTATACAATATCTAATAGCTACTCCAGAATGTTCCTCATCGGCTCAAAAACATATCGCGTTTTACTCAAACTTCTTTATTTTAGCATCATACAGGCCACTCACCGTTTGTCCCGTTATACGCGTCAAGAATCTCCTGGGCTGATTGGTAGTTCCTAAATATGTGCAGGTCCACAGGTTTCCTATCCGCCAGCAATGCCAAGATCATCAGCTTAGGTTGTATCAAGTCCGCCATCACAGTTTGTGTACCTACAAGATAATATGATATTTAGCACTCTCCTACCGACTGCGCCATGTATCGAGTGAGATTGATTTTTATTTATAATTGTAACCACTTTGTAATAATAGCGTATGTTTATTTTACTATCCCGTTGACAATCAGATCTGATGCAATCGGTCCCATGAAACGCCGTCATTGCTGAGAGCCTGTTCCAAAACTTACTTAATAAATCCATGTATGATACACAGCATATGACGAAGATTATCATATTCTACTAAAACGGCACACATGAAAAGTTAAAAATACATTGTTAGGATGTATATTCGTAAACTTGTCACCAATTGACTTTGCTAAGTATGTAAACAAAGGACGTAACTTTGTTTTGTCACTGTCTACAAATTCTATAATGTTTAGAAACATTTATTATGTACAACGTATAAGATTTTTCAAGAGAATATAACAGTTAAGTGGGGAAAAAATGCATTTTAGTTATTAAATTTCAAATTGGCGCTAAACGCTTGTCAGTGTCATGGCGTTCCGGGTGACGTCACATTTGCGCATGACCGCATGAGAACGCAGACCTTTGACGTTTGCTACCTAGAACGCTCAATTGCTCATTGAATGAACATAAATTAAAAAGTTTACATATCTTGCGCGGCCGTGCGAGCGAGAAAGCGGGACAATGACGTATGAAGATCTGACAGATAACATGGTTCTATCCCTGTCTTACTATTCGTTCAGTACGTAAGTTTTCTCTGTAATCTGTGGTAATGGCCGTTATGGGTATTTGTTTATACAAACGTGACGTCATGCGCTCTGATTGGTGTTTAACATATCATGGCGGGCGTCCGTATTTTTAAGTTTAATTTTATCAAAATAAATAATAATCTCTTACTTAATAAAAAAAAATATGAGCATTTTTCGAATTCTATGATTAAAATTTCACTAAGAAAATACCATATTTTAGTGATTTTAAATTACTGTCATTATGCCTATGATGTTGTCTAGTTATTTTTCATCAAGAAGTTTTTCATTGAGATTGAACAAAGATTTTAAAGGTGAAAATTCAATCGCATTGTTGCATTATGCAAACATCGATATCGAGAAGGTCGATAGAAAAAACATTCACGCTCCACGGAAAAGCATTGTCAGTGCGACAAGATTACGAGGTCTAGATGTGAATCATCATCATTTATTTAAGAGCTTGGCTCTTGTCGGTGGAGTAATTTCCATTCTGTTCTATAACATGGAGCAGCTAAAGGAAAACATTGAAGTTGAATCTTATAGAGAGTTGAAGGAAAAAGCAGAGAATAGAACAGAATAGATGTGAATATATGTTATTTATTTTTGTAAGTATTATATAGTAAAGTAAGTAAGTATTTTATTCAATTAATAATTCAGTAGGTTAGTACATTCTGTTTTTTAAGTCAATACCTATTCTTTGGCTAATGTCATTCATTGAAAAGATTTTATTGGACATGGCGTGTTACGCCATTGACGAATTTAATGATAAGGTATCATCGACCCACGCATAAGTAGTCAATAACCCTTAATTAGACTGACATTCACAATGTTAATGAATTATTATTTGTTAAATATTGTATATCTATTTATAATTAAAAACTACCTTGACATGTAATTAAACGTATGTATTTACCTACCTACTCTATTCTGTATCCTGCCTGACATGTAAAATAATGTGTTTTATGAATAAAAATCTGAATCTGAATCTGAATTCACGCACCAAAAACCCCGGGGTATGAAGAGTACAGTAAGAGTCTTCCCCATCACTAGTAAATTCGTCAGTCAGAGACAATTTCAATATGGCGGTTTGTTTACATACTTAGCAACTTAGTTTAACGCATGTAGACTCATAACTTACCCAAATTATCCTTCAGTATATTCTCCAACGCTTCAGACGGGTACGGTCGCATGCCCACGAAAGCGTACTCTTTCATACGGAAGTACAGTCTCTGGCATTCCCTGAGGGTCTTCCCACTAGCCAGTGCAAGCGCTAGGATACCACCAGTGCTTGTGCCAGCGACCCAGTCGAAGCAATGGATGATGGGACGACCAATGGTCGCCTCTAAATTAATTAAGATCTGGACTAGAACCAAACCGCGGATGCCGCCGCCGTCTAGGCAGAGAAGGCTGTAAATAGAAACAGATATTTAGGTAAAGATAAACACGTTGTATATTACAGTATTAAATCGACCCAAAAATTGGAAGGGCATCTTCGATTCTAAGAAGTAAGAATAGGCCAATTAAGTATAGTTAAATTTAGACGGCGCCTGTGACGTGGAGGGACGCTAAGGGGCCAGGAACTGTCTCAGTGAAAGGGCTGATCTATAATGCCAAGCTGAGATGAAATCGAACCACCGTTTACGTCTTACCGGGTCTCCGAGCAACTCTATAGCTATAGTAAACCGAGCTACTTCCGTGGGACAACAGGGTGAGAAGATACTGTAGGGAAATGTTGCACGGAAATTGAAATAATGCCAAACACAATAGATTATGTTTTCAAAAAAAAAATGTAGTAATCATTAATCAAAAATGCAAAAACTATCATGACTCATTACATGATGTTACCTCAAAACCTGCGTTGACTGCTGTTCTATGATCTCGTGGTGCCAAGATACATTACTTGGAGGTCATAACTTGAGAACAAAATTTCTCCGAATCAAAAAAAATACAAAAAAATGGACACAAGGGGTTACTGCAGATGATCTAAGGAAGCGTCTTTTTAAATATTTGCTCGAGTTACAGGGCCCACCCCGTATAGGGAAGCGAAGCTACAAGAGGAAATCGACGAAGAATATAGGGCAAGTCTCACCGGCCCTGTTTCCCGCTAGCAGGCAGGTTGGCGGCGCAGTCCATACCGGCCACAGACAACATGTGGCTAATGACGTCGCGCGAGCCCGGGCGAGGTACACTTGGCGGTGGTACACCGTTGTAGTCGCCGCGGGCCGCGCAGCCCGCTCCGCACGCGGCCGCTTCCGGGAGACACCTAGGAAACAACCATCGATACATTAAATTTAAATAAAAGGAAAAATTGCAAAATGTTATGCTCCAAGCCGGATTCGAACCGGCAACCACAGGCATTCATGGCCCGTCGCTACTAACCAACTGAGCTATCGGAGTAATCTGTCTCGGCCACTAAATCTTTCAATCAGTTCCGTTTTACAACGCCTTAGGGAGGCGTGTAGCGACATCTACCAGAAGACGTTTTTACAGCACCGACGTCTCAAATGATGCGCCTCCCCATACTAAGTTAAGACATACAGGATCTTGTCATAGTTGCTGTTCGACATCTCACAGGGCACCATATGACGGGCGGTGTAGCCAGAGTTATTTAGCGCTTCCAAGTCAGCGCCAAACACTATAAGCGCTTCTTCTAGCGATATGTGCATCCGTTTAATAATTAGGTGCCAGAGATTTTTTTCTTTATCGTCAAAAGTCATGAAATCTTACCTTTCCAACCGCATGCAACACATACAGGATCTTGTCATAGTTGTTGTTCGACATCCCACACGGCACCAGATGACGGGCGGTGTAGCCAGAGTTGTTTGCCGCTTCCAAGTCAGCGCCGAACACTATAACCGCTTCTTTTAGCGATATGGGCGTCAGTTTAACAGTTAGGTGCCAGAGATGTTTTTTTATCGTCAAATTAAGTCATTAAATCTTACCTTTAGCCCCAACAGCATGCAGCACATACAGTATCTTATCATAGTTACTGTTCGACATCTCACAAGGCACCAGATGACGGGCGGTGTAGCCAGTTGTTTAGCGCTCCCAAGTCAGCGCCAAACACTATAAGCTCTTCTTCTAGCGATATGTGCGTCAGTTTAATAATTAGGTGGCAGAGATTTTTTCTTAATCGTCAATGTTAAGTAATTAAATCTTACCTTTTAGCCCCAACCGCATGCAATACATATAGGATCTTGTCATAGTTGCTGTTCGACATTTCACAAGGCACCAGATGACGGGCGGTGTAGCCAGAGTTGTTTAGCGCTTCCAAGTCAGCGCCGAATACTATCAGCGCTTCCACTAGCGATATGTTCGTCTGTTTGACGGCGAGATGTAATGCAGTGTTGCCTTCTTTGTCGGCTAAGGAGTGATCAGCGCCTAAAAAATATTATTTAACTAAAATTTGTGCCTTCTTAAAAATATAAATATATAAAGATACATTGAGAATTAGTGCCAAGGGGTGAAAAGATCTAGAATACTCGAGAGGTGATTTATTCTAGCCAGCTAATTATTGTTTTTCTCTTTCATGCTTTACTTCAGGAGTACAGTATTAGTTTGAAAAACAGATGCTTCCATACAAAAAACCTTTAAAATCCTCGGAACCCTCAAGAACTACCACCAAAACTAGCTATTTTTTTCTGGTCTCTATCCAAAAAAATATAATTTCTATTAGACATTAGGCAAAAAACACCGTTTAAAATGACAAAACAAATAACTTCACATGCACTAACTAACAATGTGTTGTCGCTTGCTTACAAACACACATGTCAAAGTGACCAATAAAAAAACAAGTTTTGAATCAAAAAGAATCAGAATCAAACATTTATTCGGGACACACTAATACAAGACAAAAACAAAAGAGAAAGTTAATCTTCGCCGTGTCACAAAATGTCACTAGCTCAGTATGATGCTTTCTTTGCAGCCAGCACTGGTCTTCCGTTGGGTCCATCCATTGAGGACACGGTATGATGAGGCACGATAACACATAACTACAGTGTACCAGGATTTGGGACTGGTCTTTTGACAGTTCCAATATGATGTAAAGAGTGATGTGGCTAGAGTAAATCGATTGTCATAATATCCGATTACGATTGACGATGGCTAATAAAAGGAATCGATTGATTACTGTGTAATAATTCTTTTCAGGAAATCAAATAGAGAGCCTATACACTGTTGTCTGCTAACACAAGTATCCTGTAAGTAAAGAGAGAGACTGATAGTGCGAGAAAAATTGAGAGAGATCGCGCGCCGTGCAGAAATCAATGCCATATTTTCAAACGCAACATTTTGCACAATCAAATATGTCGGTTTCGATCGATGTGATTTTATTTCGTATAATCGTGACAGTAATTAAATAATACATTGTTATTTTCCAATTCACAATTATATGATTCATATCGGAATATTTCTAAATTGACAGACTCCAATCGATTAAAGCAGTGTATTACTAATTATTTTTTTAAAGTCGTAGGGCGTAATGGTTTGCATACCGAGAGTTCAATGCTAATTTCTATACAAATAAGCCGTAAAAAATATTATTATCATTTTATAAGTGCTAAAAGCTCGGAAGCTATTGAAACTTTTTTTATTATTTCGATGAGCAGTGCCAATTTACGTTATATTATGGGTGTCGCGATGTGTCAAAAGACCAGTTCCAAATCTCGAACACTGTTTATAATATTAAAAATAGAAAGAAAATAAAACATAACATGTAAGTGAATATAAAATCAAGCAAGACATTAAAATTAAAATCATAGTAACAATTTGAGTAAACTAAAAAAATATTACGTCAAACTTACCCCTAGACAACAACGTCAAAGTTCAACGCGTTGATGTCACAGTTCTTATCTCGCGCCTCAATGACTTCTCGAGAGAATGACCAGAGACTGCGCCTGCGTGGGAGCGAGAGGCCACGCTCTCTCTCGTTCCCACGTTTAGCAAACTGTCGAACTTACCTCTAGACAACAGCGCTATAGCAAACTCCAGCCTCCCCCTCCAAACCATGATATGCAGCGCGGTTCGACCGTCGAAGTACAACGCGTTGATGTCACAGTTCTTATCCACGAGCGCCTCTATCACTTCTCGAGAGATTGACCAGTGGAGTGGAGTCTCTGACTGCGCCTGCGTGGGAGTGAGAGGTCACGCTCTCTCTCGCTCCCACGTATAGCAAACTGTCGAACTTACCTCTTGACAACAGCGCTATAACACACTCCAGCCTCCCTCTCAAAACCATGATATATGCAGCGCGGTCCGCCCGTCGAAATTCAACGCGTTGATGTCACAGTTCTTATCCACGAGAGATTGACCAGTGGAGTGGAATCCCTGACTGCGCCTGCGTGGGAGCGAGAGGCCACGCACTTTCTCTCTCCCTCTCTATCTCCCACGTATAGCAAACTGTCGAACTTACCTCTAGACAACAGCGCTATAGCACACTCCAGCCTCCCCCTCAAAACCATGATATGCAGAGCGGTTCGACCGTCGAAGTTTAACGCGTTGATGTCACAGTTCTTATCAACGAGCGCCTCAATTACTTCTCGAGAGATCGACCAGTGGAGTGGGGTCCCACCGTACTTCATGTCTTGCTGGTATAGCTTGGGTAGGTTGTCTTGCAGTAAATCGCCGACGATGCCTGAAATTATAAGGAAATTGTGAATTATTAATAATTGACACTCAGGATTTAAAACAAAAAGAGTTTCAAATCACAGGTATTAGACGCTCGAGCCGAAGCCAAGAGCGATAAAAATGTGTTCGAAGGCTTTCTTTATTATCTCCCGTGTGAGTATGAAATTTTTCATCCCTTCCCTTTTCTACACGCATAGCGAGCGGTAAGTGTCACATTATTTGACTAAAGCCTATAAAAACAGTCTACTAAAGTCATCCACCCAATTACTTTATTACTGCCTAATACTCACAACATTCGCGTAGGTACATATCCGAGTATAGATCCCGTGGTTTTACCTACAGATCACGGGTTCCCAAGTTAACGATTGAAAATAAAAATAGAAAACAAGGCGCGATAGTCCAAAGTGTTACATTATACGATAGTTCGAATTGTTACTTCCATATTGGCGGCTCCTTATCTACTGTGTAACAGGTGTCGCACATTACAGATCTCATCTCAGCACGATAATTGGTCTCACCGAAGCAGCAATAAAAAAATGTAATTAAAACCCTGTCCAAATATCGTTCTATCAAACATGCAATAAGTCGCAGATGACATGTAATGACGGGCGACGCGTGCTGTTTTTAACCCACGACGCAAAAAGAGGGGTGTTATACGTTTAACATGTCTATCTGTGTATCTGAGTTTCTGTATTTGGTATCGTAGCTCCCAAACGGACGGACCGATTTGAATGCGGTTTTTTCGTGTCATAGATAATTTTATCCCGAGTTCTCTTAGCCAGGTTTCATGAAAATCTGTTCAGCCGTTTTTCAGATATTTGACTTTGAAATAAAAATGTCGGGGGTTTTTCAACTTTTCTAAGTTGTAGTTACGCTTTATAGTGTTATAGTAGAACGGAGACACTGAACCGGTATAGAGATACAACTGAGACACTCACCGGGTATAGTGTTAGCGTTGGCTCGTTGCGCCACGGGCAGGTTCACGTCTGCGCCGGCCATTAGAAGTGCGCGGACGCAGTCGGGCGCGTTGGCTAGGCAACCCATGTGGAGTGGGGTGTAGCTTTGTTTGTTGTAGATGTTGAGGGATGTAGCTGTGTTGCTTTATAGTGTTATCGTAGAACTGAGACACTGAACCGGTGTAGCGATACAACTGAGACACTCACCGGGTATAGTGTTAGCGTTGGCAGCGGCCCGTTGCGCCACGGGAAGGTTCACATCTGCGCCGGCCATTAGAAGTGCGCGGACGCAGTCGGGCGCGTTGGCTAGGCAACTCATGTGGAGAGGGGTGTAGCCTTGTTTGTTGTAGATGTTGAGGGATGAAGCTGTTTTGCTAGCTAATACCTACGGAACAATAAACATTTAAAGTAAACTCATGTAGTTTTCCATGCAGAAGAAACGCATTACAATTTGAAAAGTACGCACATGAACACAACAATTTTTTTATGGTCGCATTTTTAACTGAGACGGCTTAGGACGACTAGGTAGTTAAGAGAAAGTTTAGACAGAAAGTGAAGCTAATTATACTCTATGATAGTTCAACTATTGGCTTGTTTCTTATTATCTGGTCATATTCGCTGTTGTTTAAACTATTTGCTACTATATTTATTTAAATTAACAATCACACTACATCTCAGTTTCCTAAGATCCCGATATTAAGAGTACATAGTTAATTTAAAATCGTATAAAGTTGAATAAATTGTTGCACGAAATAATCCGTTAAAATATCGACCTTACGTTCAAATTAAGTAAGTACAAGTTGTAATAATAGTCACTATATGTTCGTTAATTGCTGCCATACTCACATTAATAATCTCCTTATTGCTGGCCGCGGCGTAATGGAACACAGTATTGCCGTCGAGGTCGACGGTGTCCAGGGAGCAATGTAAAGACACCAGGCTTTGGACCATGCGGACGTTACAGGACTTTACTGCCACCTGGTAACAATTGCGAGTATGTTGAGGTTATTACAATCTATTGTAATAACATATAAACCGCTAACAGTGGCACTGGACACAAGTTTCATGTGCCCTGCCTACCCCTTTTAGGGATAAAGGCGTGTATGTATGATGTATGTATAAAATAAAGTCTAATAAAGTGACTGACTCACTCACTCACTCACTTAATTCAACGCCCAGCCCAAACAGTTAAACCTAGAAAGCTGTTTTTTTCACAATAGCTAGTTTATATGACGTAAGTACCCACTAGGAAAGGATTTTTGAAAATTCCACCCTCAAGGGGGAAAAAAGGGGGTTGAAAGTTTGTATGGGGATGGAGTAAAATTTTATGTGAGAGACTTGAAACTTCGTGTATAGACTCCTAATTAGGCTCCTTATTCTTCAGATCGCCATATGATTAAATAAATAAATTACTATACAAGAAAGCTAATTTTAGGGTTTTGGGAAAACCCACCACTAAGCGGGTTAAATAGGGGTGCAAAGTTAGTATGGGGGAAATTTATAGGTAAGAAGCCTAAGTCTTCTGGTAGATGTCGCTACACGCCTCCCTAAGGCGTTGTAGGAAGGAACTGATTGAAAGATTTGGTGGTCAAACCAGATTGTTCCGATAGCTCAGTTGGTTAGTAGCGACGGGCCATGAATGCCTGTGGTCGCCGGTTCAAATCCAGCTTGGAGCATTGAATTTTTAAATTTTTCATTTAATTTAAAATTTATATATATTCCTTTTGTTCCTTTTCAGATACGGGGTTCCTTAACAGTACGTTAACGTACACAAGAGGGCAATGAATTCGTGAATGCCCCAGATCGCAGATCTTTGTGGCCCGACCCGAAGGGGGCCAAATATATGCGATTTGGGGCTTTACGAATCACCGCCCGTGGTGCGTACACAATTTTACGTCTTCTCCTGCGTGCTGTGGTGAGATTTGCCGCTGCGCCCGTGGGCGGCAAATCTCACTTACCACTCGTGACGTAAAAGAATATTTACCATCAGCGGAGAGGCTCCAGTGGTCGGGTCGAGCTCGTTCAGATGGCCCTGGACCGCGGAGTCGTTGAACAGCTCGAACAATCCAAAGTGGGCGGCCAGGTGAGCTATCGACCAGGATTGGTGCTCCGATAGCGTGTCGCAGAGCCGCTGGAGACTCGCTATTGTGCACTGGAAATGACATTTCATTTATATTGCGGATTCTATCTCTAGACCGGATCTTAACCCTAAACTTAGGAAAAGTTAAATGAATCCTGCCTCTGTTGTACTGTATCATCATCATCATCATATCAGCCGAAAGACGTCCACTGCTGGACATAGGCCTCCCCAAAGAGTGCCAACGTGACCGGTCCTGCGCCACACGCATCCAGCGGACTCCCGCGACCTTTAACTTTAGGTTAACAGTCCACCTTGTCTGGGCCTACCCACGCCGCGCCTTCCTGTACGTGGCTCGAGAACCTGTCCGCCCCAATGGCCATCGGTTGTACGTGCATAAATAATAGAAAAATATATCTATTTCGCCAATAGGTATATAGCCAATAGGCTATACTATGTTGTGGGAACTATTCTCAAAACCCAATTATCTAGCTAGTGTATTTGTTATGAATTGACATGATTCATTCACTGATTACCAGGTCAAAGTTCAATAATGGTGTATTCAATCATTTCCAATCTATACTATACTAATATTATATTTATGAAAACGAAATCTCTGTGGGATATAGCTTTGTAGCCTTAACTAGTCATACCATATAACACTAAGCGCTCGTGCTTTGTACACATATTTAAATTATTAGGTATTTTCGGGTCTAGTTTTTTTTATATTACGTCGGCGGCCAACAAGCTTACCGCCCACCTGATGTTAAGTGGTTACCGTAGCCTATGGGCACTTGCAACTCCAGGGGTGTTACATGCGCGTTGCCGACCTTTATTTCAAACGTTCGACACCGTTTCCACCGGCCACCATGACTAGTGTCCGTGTTACACCCGTTAAAAACAATAGATTAAATACTCATACCATTTCAAAAATCACTAGTGCCTTTATAGAACGGACATACTCGTACAGTGTAGTTTACTTAAATCAATTATTGTTAGGCAATTATTTTATGCTGGACATAGGCATTTAGTTTTTTGAAGCGCTCATAGCCTAGCGGCGCCTGCGACTCGGAAACGATAACGCAGGTTAAGCAAAGATGGCAGCGGTCAGTCTTTGGATGGGTGACCGCCTGATGTTTGAGTGGTTTATATAAATGAGCGCTACCATGCTTTGGTTATAGCCGTTAGAGGCCTTCAGGCGGCTTAAGAACTTCTAAACAGTCGAGTTTCCCACTCACTTGACAACAACTGTTACTCGCGTCCGCAGGAGCTACCTACCACAACCCTGCACGTGTCCCCTGGGTGGTAATATACACGGTAGAATTTAATCGGTGAACCCATTTTTCTAATTCAGTAATCGATGGCGGTCACGTTTATGTAGTACTTAAGTGGAACCAAGTTTTTTTTTATCATAACTAATTTTTAAGTTGAAATTAAATTTTAATTAAAGTTTATTGTCACCCCACTAATGGTTTAGTCTGAAAAGTTTAATACCTCTTTTCAAACTATCAGCCATAGAAACTTAAAACATAAATGAGCAATAAGCGGTCAATTTTTCATTGTCAAATTCATAACAAATTGCTTCAAATACAGTTTCCCGCCAAAGCCAGCAAGCACTTGACGTATGTACACTTACGAGTAACTTCCCTTATGCTTCCCTTCAATAAAAGTAGGGTGTCCATTTATTCAGTCAGTGTACATTTTACCGATGTTAATTAAGTGTGATTAATTAGATTTTGAGCTATATTGCACGAGATCTCACGTATTGGTTTCTGTGTAGATTGATAATTAAGATTTTTGGATTCCTGATCACCGATTAAATTCCACCGTGTAGAGTGACAAAATTTAAAGGCCAAAATAATTTATGCCATACGATTTTATAATTTTATTTTATTTTAGGACATTTTATTCAACAGCGCGGTCTGTGTTCTGTAATTCGCGGGCGGATCCGCGCGGGCAGCTAGTTAAACTTAACAAACGGTTCCATTGCCTGACAAATTCAATATTTTATTTCATTGATACAGGAAAATACACCTTATTAGAAACTGCTAAGAACCTTATTAGAAAGACCAAGTACTAGTAATTAGATTTGTGGTGCGACTTGCTAGTAAATCAATGAATCATGAGGTCAGAAACACCTGTTTCCTTGAATCATTGTTGTCCTTGCACAGTTAACGGATGGACATTGGACTATATGAATTAATCGAGTTTAAAGTGCTTTTCCTATATTTACGCATTATCTATGCTCATAAATTAACTTGCGGATACATACAAAGATAGTGTTTAATATAAAATCTTTTTTTATATTGTCTTCGGTTAAAAGACTGTATGGACCTGACTCAATTTATCCCGAAAATCATAAGTTAGTTACAAAAGAGTTAAGGTCAGTTCGGGTAAGTGCGCCACCGGGGAAAGTGCGCCTCATTCATCATTCAGTCATTTAAATCAATAACAATGCAATAAACTTGTTTTAGTTTGTTGCATGAATGTAAGATGTCGTTATTTGTAAAATATCTGTAGATCTCGATATGTTTGATGAAAGGTGCACTTTCCCCGGTGGCGCACTTACCCCAACTGACCTTGCATAATTTAAATTTTTGTTTTATATCTAGCGTAAACATACAATTCGGCATTATCATATTTGCGTGAGCAATATTACTGATAAACAATATGAAAATATAAGTTTGATATGGTGACTTAACACATAAATGCACATCTAATGTGGGTCAAAGACCAAGATTGTCTGATTTATTTCCTATAAGTATTCTCATCTTGTAGTTTTTTTTAAAAGCTGTATGAATTGGCTTAACATGTATTTAATAATTAACACCTTTAGGTTTTGGTAATTAGCATTTATAATAATAATTTATTCCAGATAACAAAGATCCATATCCATACATTATAAAAAATTATTACATATTCATTTCATTATAATACTCATGTTTTTTTTAATTATATTATTTTGTTTGATCATCAGCTGCTTAAGTGGATCTCAGACTTTTTTAGGATACAATTTGGAAGAATGCTAGTAAGATAAAATGAATCTGCTTAAACCTTGCTTAAACATAAAAGTCCAACCAACACATGCAAAACAATCAGCATCTGAATACTCACTTCTTTTGCTATCTTAATGTAGACAGGTATTCTTTCTTTGTAAATAATAAACTTCTCTTCTGCTTTTTCTTGGTTTTCTGACCGGAACAAGCTAAAGCACAAAAAAAAACATCAGATGAATCCCTGTAGAAAATGAAATGAAAGCTTGCCAAATTATTATTTTTCTCTAACACATTCAACTAGGAGGTTTCTCATAAAAATGTGATTACTGCGAAACCTTTAAAAAAAATTTATACAACGACAGTGGCAAACGTGCATACGGCCCGCCTGATCACCAAATCCTAGACGCATACAACTCCAAAGGAGTAACATGGGCGTTGCCAACCCTTGATGTGTTTGAGGATTCTCCATGTTGACTGCTAAGGGAACAAATGCCCTTGCTATCAACACAATGTATCCTCGGGAGCTCTGGCGACCTTGCTTACCTCCAGGAACACAACAGTACTACAGAGCAAGTAGGTGTGTTATTATGGCTGTGGTCTTCTGCAAGGCGGGGCTTTAGATGTTTGGATGTTTGTTACTCAATCACGCTCAAACGGCTGAACCGATTTGAATGAAATTTTGCACGAATATAGTTTATAGCCTGGATTAAAATATAGGACAGTTTTTATCCCGGGTCCACGCAGACGAAGTCGCGGGCGGAAGCTAGTATTGTTATAAATAAAGGATTCAGTCTCATTCATTTCCATTTTGAGTATAGAGATACAAATCTGTGAAGGTGTAGTTACTAATACAGGAGCTACATTAATAAACAAATAGGTTTAAAACTTTAACTTTTGAATTCCATAGCTCACAGACCAGCAGTGGATTTCAAGATCTTATCTCTGTCAACATTCGGTAGAAATCATAATATTGACTAGTCTATCATAAGATTAATGATCAAAGTCCCCTCGGGGTTTAAAGTTACTCTGGACAACAGTACTTTTTTGTAGAGCATACAAAAGATTACCTATTATCAATGAATCAAATGATGCATCATCAGATCAAAATCCGTTCAACTGTCTAAGATATCTTTGCCATTAATCAGTTATTTAATAAGCAATGGCTATGCATAAGTTGGCTGCATTCCATAACAACATTAGACAACACAATAGATAATAAAATAACATCATTGAGTCCCAATATCCCAATAGATAAAAAAATATTCCACCAAACCTGTACATCTGATGAGTGCTCTCCGTGAACGGTTTGTGCAGAATAATTTCAAAATATTTATCCGTTGGATTCTTGGTATCCTGGGTTTTAGGGCCGTATAATAACATAGAATCATCTCTATAATGTATCGGCCTTGAAATATAATTATCGGAGCGCACTTCAAGTACCTTCGTGGGAGATTCTTCAGTGCCTAACAGGCCTCTAAAAACTGTAATAATAATGAAAATATAATTTACCCAAAAGTGGAGAAAATCAACGAAATATTTTGAAATTCTTTACTTACATGAGTTTAACATTTTTTGGCCCCACTATAAAATCGTACCCAAACTCTGCAAGTATATAATTAATTTCGGCTATATCTGAATCTATATTTATATTTGGCTATATTTGTATGAAAATTATTTATTCAAACACAAATGAACGTCGAGTCGAATGGTCGATTTTCGACTTTATACACAAAATGTCATTTCTTAAAAAAAAAACAAATAAGGTTGTACCTCGATCATGTGTCTGATGTTGGTATCGATCTTCATAATCATAACCTTGCAAGCATACCAATCCAATTGGGAAGGAGAAGATTTTTTGGTTTCTAAGATGTTATTTAAAAAAAACCCTACCATCCCCTTATTGCTGACATATTAAACTTGACGGTAATTTAAACAATTTTCTTAACTTATATTTATATTTTCACAGCACTATTGATTGTCAAAGTTCATAGACTAGAATTAGAATTGGAATATGATGAACATATTTATTCCAATGTGTAAGGAGACTTAAAGCCGTTATGTTGGTTGACATGCATACGTATATGATTTAATTTGAAACTATACTAAAGATGGACTTTGCGTGACGCGAGGAAAAACATTATTTAGATTTCGCATTTTTGTTGGACCATATACTTACTTTACTCTTTGGTTAGACCTAAAGCATTCGTCACTAAATAGGTACCGTAAAATGGGGTGAGTAGGGATCGCGAGGAGAGTTGGGTTATAAATGGGAAAAGAAGGGATGAAAGGGGGGTGAGATGGGATTTTAAGGCTACTGCTACCTAAATAATGTATTTAGGTACCGCTCGGCAGTGCTCGGCCACATTTTTTATATATAATATATAAGCGACGGAATTCCATGCATCGCGCCCGATCGCAGCCGCGCGCGCCAGTCAATTGATTTGGACTTTGAAATGAAAATGTCGGGGGGTTTTCAACTTTTCTAAGTTGTTTATATTACATTCGGCTGAACCGATTGAGATGAAATTTACTATGGCGATAGTTTCCCGGGGAAGGACATAATATAATTTTTATCCCAGAAATCATCCCCTGAGGATATCAAACGGTGGGTGAAAGTTTGTATGGATCTACGATATAAACGAGTTCCACGCGGACGGAGTCGCGGGCAAAACTTAGTAGGCTACATTTGTAATGCCGCTGCTTTGCATAGGTACGTTCTTTGTAAAGACGCGGGCATCAGCCAGTTGGAAAATATTTAGTGAATCGTCATCATCATCATATCAGCCGAAAGACATCCACTGCTGGACATAGGCCTCCCACAAAGAGTGCCAAAGTGACCGACCTCGCGCCACCCGCATCCAGCGGACTCCTTTTACCAGACCTTTAGTCCACCTTGTCGGGGGCCTACCCACGCTGCGCGTTCCGGTACGTGGTCGCCACTCGAGAACCTTTCCGCCCCAACGGCCATCGGTTCTACGTGCTATGTGCCCCGCCCACTGCCACTTAAGTTTAGCGATCCGGGGGGCTACATTGGTTACCTTGGTTGTGCTATTTAGTGAATGCAATTTCCAAACCCGGCCTCCGGTAATGGCGGCGCAGTGAAGGTAAATTATGTTGCGACTGCATTTTCAGCTAAGAGAGGCAGTGCAATAAATTTCACTGCACTTAACGACCTTATATTGTGCACGGTTAAACAACCTCTTAAGGCGCCGCGCCGTAAGTTCAGCGAAGTTAAGCGAACAGAGTTTTTCAAACGATACAATGCGTCTATTTATAATAATCATCATCATATCAGCCGAAAGACGTCCACTGCTGGACATAGGCCTCCCCCAAAGAGTGCCAAAGTGACCGATCTCTCGCCACCCGCATCCAGCGGGCTACCCACGCTGCGCCTTCCTTTATAATAATATGGTTTCAAAAAAATAAGACTAGTAATCTTGAGACTTTTCTGCAGCGAGATCAGTGATTCGAAACATTGTAAGCAATTTTCGCTTGATAGAAAAAAAACACGAACTCTAAAATACACTAAAATATTCGTAAGAAATTATGCACAAAAGCTAAAAATATTAAAATTTCTTCTAAGAATTGGCAATATCATGTTTGAGAGAACTCAGTGATTACTTTCTTATTTATTTAAACGGCTTAAAAATAAAAAAAAAACATGATATCCGCGCTTCCGAGCACGCACTTCCATCTCGCTCACGCTTATGCACAGTGAGAGGGAGAGAAGAACCTACGGCGCCTTACCTTATGAGGGGATGGGGAAAACTCGAGTCATTAAATTTTCTATAAGTATTTTTTTTCAATTTTAGTACATACTTTTGCTGACTGTACTGTTTTTGCCCAGCAGCAGTTCTTGCATCAAATTGAGAGGGTTCCAGCAGTTGAGCGCCACTCAACGGGTTTGATTTGTGTTGTGTAGGAGTTGCTATGGCCCCTTCCGTCTCCATCATGCGATCAGCTCGACGGTGGTATGATAAATAATAATATCTAATATTGCGTTGTCACCGAACTTTTATATAGGTACCTAATCCTTTTTTCCCTGATTGGCAGCAACACGGCCAGTTAAAGATTCCTCGCAGTCCAGAGACCTCCCAATGGACCGCCCAGGGAGACAGGATGAAGTAATATATAGTCATAATCAATTTTAATAACTGTCCGTGAAGTGTACAAAATGTACGCACCTATTTTCTCTGGAGTCTGGTAGGTATATAAATGTGCTGTTGTCCACTAGAATACCTTAGCCTGATCCCCCAGGGGAAATGTTAGGTGAACTGCGACCCTGCCCCTGCAGCGCGCGAGCCGAGCGAGCGAAGCGAGCGTGACGCGGAAGCGACCGGCGAATCGCCATAACCGAAAATTATCATTTTTTCCCAGTTGAATATAAAATAATTGCCACTAGGTTCCCCAAGGTGATCGGGGACAGGTTATTAACGTGGATAACGTGATAAGTGTATAGACGTTTACGTAAAAAATATTATCTTGGTATAATTTATTCTTAGCATACTTATCTCTCCCGAAATGTATAGGTAGGTAGGTTAAAACAACTTTGCTGAGGTACATAATTTTAGGTATTTATTTTCATAGGTAAACCACAAAACATAAAAACAACAGCAATAACATTTGCACAATACTTGACGAACATAAACATGATAGGTATTATATTGATATAATTAAGTACATTGTTTGTATAATAAAATTATATAACTTCAAACACATGATTGGTTCTATGTAAAACCTTTTGTTCTATTTAATATAATTTGTCTTAACACCTAACATTAAACCAGTAGAAATGTTTTTGCGTTGCCACTTGGACATATTATGCTAGCTACCCTTGTATTTATAAATACTACTAACTCTTGCCCGCGTAGCGTTACCGACGTGTGCTATGCAGTAGACAGTAGCATGCTAAATTTATATGTGACTAGGTATGTACTTATATCATAACATAACATAATAATAATATATGCTTTGGTACAATAAGAGAGCGATCTTACTCATCTGACACTTGAATACAAATAAATACTAGGAGTAAAGTTCCGAAAGGGCTTTTCGTTCTCTTGGTGGTACACAAAAAGTGCTAAGGTGACTGGGCATTTTCGCGAGAAGAGATGCATCGTTAGTGACGTCACCGAGTATAAGTTAAAAGTTTTCCATTTTGTAACTTTTATTTGTCATACAAATTGTATGGTTAATTTTGGTTACAAAATGGAACAATTTTAACTTATACTCGGTGACGTCACTAACGATGCATCTATTCTCGCGAAAATGCCCGACTACCAAAATTGTTCACTTAAAATAGTAAGTTCTGAGAAATAATACAAGTTTTGCGTGGAGCAGTTAGCTTGTCTGGCCTGGGATCAAAACGAATTGGGATTTTTCCTTTCGACAGCCACTAATCGGCATAATGCTGAGACAGCGGCCGATTCACTACCGCGAAGACTCACACATTATGTGTCAGTTGTCTTGTATTATTTGTCGCTGTGTGTCTTTTGTGTAGTGAACAAATTTCTTCTTTCTCTTCTTTCTTTCTTTAATCTATCCTCCTGAGTTTCGGCATACAAAAACAAATTGCGATATGTGAGTTTCTTGCAAAACAATCATAGAGTGAGATAGGGTTGTTAACGTCCCACTATCTGTGCGTCCCACATAACGACATAACTGAACATGTATATGAGTTCCTACGTTTTTTATCGAAATGATCATCAATGTTGGAATTAATAATATGATTAAATAATAAAATAATATAAAAACCGGAAAGTCAGGGTTAAAGTAACAAAGTACATGAATAAAGATTAAGTTTTTACAAAACAATAAATATTTTGCACCGGGATTACTCCTTTCGTCATGTTAGCAAAACGTTGTAAAATTAAAATTCGTATATAACGGTGCGCGATCAATGAAATGATGTTGTTATGCTGGGGCCACACTAACGAGAAATGCCATTAATTATCGCGATAATGGACGCTAACCGTACGGCCACACTAAGATTATCGCGATAATTAATGGCATTCCTCGTTAGTGTGGCCCCAGCATTACTAAGTAAAATGACAGTGAGGTATAGGCCTGGCATAGCATTTATCTAAGATATACTAATTATAATAGGTCCGTTCTTAAAATATTACATGCAACAACTAGGAATTTATTTGAAAGTAAGGAAATAATTCATATACCTACTACATCGCATGAAACATGCCATCGAATACATACATCTTTAAACTTAAATGCGTTTATTGGTGCTATTTTTGACTAGATAATGTGAATAAATTATATTTGAATTTGGAAACATTAAGAATTATTATTGTCAAGTCTTTCAGATGGGAGTGCACATCCACATTTTGGCAGGACTTTGTTATGTACAAATACAGCATTGGCCAAAAGTTTAGCGCGTGTCGGGCCACGCGCAGTGTAGGGTTCCGTAGTTACCAGAGGGCCTACCGCGAAACGAAAACGAACTTCGTTCGTGTATCTCCATCTCTATCGCACTTGCTAGTTCGAGCGAGAAAGAGGGGGTCTTCAACTTGGCCTTTTCAAGTACAATTTAAGTTGGTCGGTAACTAGTAATGGTATTACTCGGTAACTAGTAATGTCTGATACGTGATAGTTTTCCTTTTAAATTCATTATACATACTATTGCCACGAATATTTTTCTAAAATGTATTCTACAATTTTAATTGTCGGCGTCATTAATTTATATGCTCATACCGAATTTCATTAAAAGTAGTAAGGGTCACTGAGCTAAGCCGAAGACGGACAGACGGACATGGCGAAACTATAAAGGTTCTTTGTTGATTATGGAACCCTAATACATACAAATATTCAAATAAAATAGTTATGCCATTTAAGTTATGATTTTGGGCATTCAAATGGACTGCTCAATAATTTCTCAAAGTCGTCCTACCTTATGTCTACTGGACCAATTTTAATAAGATCATTCACAAAGATACCCAAGATTTAGAGTAATACGTGATTCTGTGGCACAAAACAGTAATATAAAACTATAGTGCGTGTGATAAAATAATATGACCTAAATGACTAAATTTAGAACATCCCTTATCTTTGAAATATGTGGGGCGCAAGTACCTACATTTTATATTAGATACGAAGGCGTGTTTTAAATAAAAATGGGGAAAAATAATTGCAATACTTCGTTGCCAATACTATAAAATTCAACTAGCAAGCCCAAGATTAGGTTTATTAAAATATATGTATGGACGCGTCCATACAACTCGGTTCCTACAGATTTGCCTACGGATATGTACGGCTGTGACAAGCCACTCCCTTCCTTCAAGTTTAGCGAGCGGCGCATAAACTATGGAAAGCATAAAGAAAGTTGTGACACTTAAATTATGATGAAGGATTACCACAGACTATTATACATCAGGCAGATCGGGGTATAGAAAAATAAGATCTACTACAGATAATATAATAGATATTAGTCTAATGACTAAATATTTATTATAGGCTACGGTAGCCCAGCGGTTCAGGCATGCGGCTGTCAAACAGCTGTCGTGGGTTCGAATCCTGGCTCGTACCAATGAGTTTTTCGGAACTTATGTACGGAATATCATGTGATATTTACCGTTAGTTTTTCGGTGAAGGAAAAACATCGTGAGGAAACCTGCATACTTCCACGAAGAAATTCAAAGGTGTATGTGAAGTCCCCAACCCGCACTGGGCAAGCGTTGGGACTACTGCCCGTTCCCTCTGACCCATGATAGGAGGCCTGTGCCGAATAGTGGGACGTATATTGGCTGATTTATTATTATTTACAGTACATATGGTGCTACTTTCCCGCACTAGTGCGGAAAAGTGCACTTTCCGTGCATATGTCAAAACATTAAAGAGCCGTATGTACAGTAAAACGTTGTACGATACACGTGCGAATGGGTAATTAGCAACTCGTGTCGATTTAAAACACTCCCTTCGGTCGTGTTTTAATTTATCACCACTCGTTACGAGTTTCCTATTTTCGGCACTTGTATCGTAAATAACTATTATCACACACCCTTTTATACCATTACATTTTCCATTCTAATTTCCTGTCATAATATCTGTGCACCTCTCCAGAACGCGACGCGGTTGACACCGCACCTAGGCCCCGTAGCATGGTCTTATCACGCGTTAAGAGACAAGATAGAGCGTCAGTCTCGTTCTATCGAACGGTGTCAGCCAGTGACGGACACTATCTTGTCACTTATCGCGTGATAAGGCCGACCATGATACGGGGCTAGAGCGATATAACGTCACGCGGCGAGATTCACAGATATTGGGAACGGAGTCCCGTCACATTCTTGCGAAACAAGATAATAATAAAGATTTTATTTCAACAGCAGCTAGATACAGAATCGATTGAAACAACATTCATCACCAACCTTTTCCAGACAATACCATACTTAAGCTGCATGACTCTGGTTATTATGGGAGCCCATAAGGTTGTCAGGGTTTGCCAGCGGGTCCAGTTCCGCAAAGAGCTTGAACCAGGCTGCCTTGTCTTCTTTCTTTTGATTGGTCTTCGGTTTGGGCGTGTTCTGTTCAGATGTTTCTGTGGGCTGGTCACCTTTATCGGGGCTTACTGGTATGAGAGCATCCGTCATTAGACTGGATGCGTTCATGTCCTAGAAATAAAATTAATCAGAGTAGGATTCCAGAAATAACATACAAATCCTAAGCTCTTTTTTGGATGCCACCAGGATGAAGTACAAGGATTGGTAATATTACTAATATTCTATATTTATATTGACGACCGCTTTAGCCTAGTTGGTAGTGACCCTGCCTACGAAGCAAGTGGTCCTGGGTTCGAATCCCGGTAAGGGCATTTGTTTGTGTGATGAGCATGAATGTTTGTTCCTGAGTCATGGATGTTTTTTGTGTATTTAAGTATTTATTAATCTATATAAGTATGTTTATCGTCGTCTAGTACCCATAGTACAAGCTTTGCTCTCTAGCCTTCTAGTTTGGGGCTAGATTGATTTGTGTAAGATTGTCCCCTAATATTTATTTTACTTAATTTATTCTATGACTATCTAAAAGTCACCCATCCATAACTTGTTCTGATTAAATGTGGTAGAGATAAACAGGTATATGCTACCTGCGAACTTTATTGACTTGACTATCTATTATTATCAGTTTCATGTATATATATATTTGTCAACCTTGGAATGTGTTTCCTATAATATATGACAATGTTTACACCGTTTTAACATATACTTCTTCTTAGTGTCAATTCCCCAAAAGTCTTTTTTTAAAGATTAGTGCAAATTAGGTAATTAGTAATTACCATAGGATTAAATGCTTATTTTAGTTTGGTCAAAACAAAGAGAGAACACAAAGCTATTATAGTAGGTATAGTTTTATTTCCAAGTTAAAAGATTCAAATTTAAATGTTTAATGTTTATTTGGGCAATCAATGGTACAATAATACTTAATACTACAGCGATAGGATATACATCAACTAGCGAAGTTGCCGCCACTTAATAATACATTATTTTTAACTAGGATAGTAACCAAAACCAAGAATGTGAATATTTACTAGTTTAAATATAAATTTAAATGAAAACATGAGGAAACTAAAATTTACTTAAGGGGCTCCCATAATTGGCGTATAGTACCTTCGATCTGAATCTCTTAGTTTTCTTAGGTTTTTTGTAGCTTATTATGTTAACAACAATGGCTTCAAGCAATATAGTATCCCATATTTACTTCAAAGTTCATTGTTTTCGAGATATTTGGCATCAAAGTTGAAAAATTTTAGGCCAAAAAACCGGTTTCTGGCCATAACTTTTGTGTTAATTGGTTTAAAATGAAAACCCTGGACCAGGTTTTTAGGGATGTCACAGACGAACCCAAATATGTAGATTTCGTATGTGTTAGATCTAAGTGAGTGTTATTTTAGACAATGTTTAAAAAGATCATACAAAATTAAGTATTCATTTGTTTCAAAATCTGGTAGACCAAAATGGAGATAAAATATTTGAAGAACCGATAACCGTTTGATTTATACTTCTATCTGTAGTTCAAAAGTAGGAGATATGATTCAAAACTTGTCAAAAATTGATGGAAACCTCGGATAGCCCCTTAATACTACGGTGATAGGCTATACCAGCAAAGTTGCCACCACCTATATATATTTTTTAACTAAGATAGTAACCAAACCAACAATGTGAGTACTAGTTTAAATTTAAGAAGCAAAAATTAAATTACTAGTGTTTAGTAAGTTTCTTTATGTAACTCTTTTAAACTGCAAAGCAGACTACGCTTACAGTGATTACATTAGCTTAAATGACAGTTTTATAAAATAGTCGGATCAGTTTAAGTATTCTTAACTATATCTGGGTTTCTAAATGAGCTTTTCTTCTTAACGTCAAACAAAGGATTTGTAGTACAATGCCTAGTGAAGGTCGAATCAAAAGCTCCTCAAAGCCATCAAATGAAATGATGTCATTTCACTTGATGGCATTGACAAGCTTGTGATATACAGGCACTCTAAACTCTCATTAAACCTAAAGACTTCTATCATTCTGGTCTCCCAAAGTACAACATCAAATTAATGATAATTCAATTATAAATAAATAAAATAAAATAAAAAAATAAATCATACCTGTAGTAACTGGGAAGGCATGAACATTCCAAAGTTACTGGCCACATCACCGCAGTCCATCCTCAAACCAGCCAAGTCAGCACTGATACCACTTTCATCAGCTGATTCCGCAACATCTATGAGATTGGTGGAGTCTGTCATAACAGGTTTGTTGGGATGGTCACCTATGGGTTCTTCTTTTTGGTCACCCTTGATTGGTTCCGTAGGTTTTGACTTTTGGCTGCTGTCATTATCATCTTTGTATTCATCCTGTAATTTTAAATAGTACTTGTTAAAGAATGTCACCCCCACATCCCCACTTTAAGTGTAGGGGGGTACCATAAAAAAATTTTTTTTTCAAGATTTTACTGTAGGTACTGTTTTGTCGGCGTGATTACATATATACCAATGCCGATTTACAGTTATCTAGTAGTAAGGGTAACTGAGCTAAGCCGAAGACGGACAGACATGGCGAAACTATAAGGGTTCCTTGTTTACTACGGAACCGTAAAAATGGAAATTAATACCTGGAAAAATAACATCTGATCCTTATCCTGTGGCACAACATCCTCTGGCCTCTGTTCTCCGTCTCCCAAGCTCTCTGACAGTTCTTTAAGTATACAGAACTCATATGTAGGCTTAGCATTCATTGTCTCTGCAGTGGACAGGAGTGTTTGAGACACTTTGGTACCGAATGTCAGGAAGGAGCTCTGGTAATTTGTCAAGACATGAGAGAACATGTTGCATCTTGCTGCGGCTAGAAGATCAATCTGGAAAAATAATAATTTTGTTGAATTTTTATTATTATTACTGTTAACTGCTGCCTATAATTCGGCTTAGAGTTAGACCCCATGGCTGTATCAAGTGACCAATTTAAAAAATATATATTTCGTTCAGAAGTCTCACTTACAAGAGTGGGAACGTAGCTATTTCTTTTAAAAGATAATAATTATAATATATCAGTCACACTATACCCCATGAACAACAACCGCTTTAGCGTAGTTGGTAATGACCCTGGCTACAAAGCAAAAGGGCATTTATTTGTGATGAGCATGAATATTTGTTTGTGAGTTTTGGATGTTTTCTATGTATTTAAGTAATTATTTATCTATATAAGTATGTTTATTATCATCTAGTTCCCATAGTACAAGCTTTTCTTAGTTTGGTACTAGGTTGATTTTTCTAAGATTATTCGTAAGTATTTATTTATTTAACGAGAAGCTGGGGTTTTTTGTATACAAAGACGAAATAATTTTTACTTAAAATATTACCTTCTGCAGCACATCAAGTGTCAGCTTGTCAAACCCCTTCTTGCTCTCCTTCACTTGTCTCTGAGCCTTCCGGAAGTTATCGAGCCCGCGGCCCGTGTCTGGGTCGAGCTGCGCACTCGTAGACTTCATCCAACTCAGTGCAGCCCTGTATTCAATGCGCGCCTTCTCCATCGCCGACACCGTAGCTCTCATATCACTCACTGCCCGCCCTCTGAACGTCTCCACTTCGTGATACAGCCTCAGCAGCGGCCCTCGCACGGACAACCGCTGCTGCCCCGAATACGATATCGCCTTCCCAGCCGACACCATGTGTTTACCAGCCGCATCATTCCCCTTACCCGAATCACGCAAAAACTTCCCCAAAGCGTTCTCCTCTTGAGCCAACACGCACAAACGCTCCTGATATTGGTCTAAAACTCTTTGTAACTGCAAACAACTATCTGATATTGATCGAAACAACTCCAATTTAGCATCCAGCTCGGCATCGGATGAAACTATACACTCGTCTTCTTTGGTTCCTAATTTTTTTAACACAGTCTTTTTAGTTACCCAATACTGATGCTGCATCATTTTGACACGGCCGAATTAAACCATCAATGCGTGGCAGGGAAATTTAAATATATTAACAACGCTTTGACTCGAGCACGCAAAGAAAATTAGTTAGTTAATAATGAAGTGGAACGCTGAAAAGAAACAGCAAAGCTGTCATGAGTGTCATGTATCAAATTCCTGAAACGAAACAGGTTAAAAATTATAATTTGTGATCACAAATACACGATTTTAGTTACTGCCAACATAACAATGTATCAAAATCTAAATTCTGCTTTGTTTAATTTCGATCATTCTTTTCTAATCTGTGGCGCGATATTTACAACCGGAATGTGCAATGGCCGCCGCTTTGCGTGACGTGCGAGTGTATAGTGTAGTGATAATATAAAATCGACTGTAAGTTAAAAACATGCTAGTATTTGGTGAAAATCATTCTAAAGGACAATAAAACAATGTACTGTGCTACTGATAAAACGATACCCGGAATGTCATCTTCTCAGTCTTCAAAGAATGTCAAAGAAGGTAAGTTTGTTCCTGTCATACCTATTTACAATTTTGTAACGGGCAAAAACAACGGTTATTATATGTAGTGATTGTTTTTTTCAGAAGATTCTCATTCTGAAGCTCAAAGTAAGCTACATGTGGCTCTTACTCGGGTACTTATATTGTCTGTTTATAGTGTAATTCAAACTTTGCGTGGTAGTAACTTTTAATGTATTATAACCATTAAATCAACTAATAATATATTTGCAACGGTTATATTTTCAGTAAAAGTACTCAAAAACGATTCCTAATGCGTAGGAGATAGTATTTTGATTCATAGTTTTCATGTAATTGAGCTAGTTATTATTTGCTGGCTAACAAGTCTAGAAAGCATTTTAGTGTGTCCTAGATAATCTTCAGCCATTTCATTTGAAAGTATTTTTGCATTGAATGCATGCGCATTTGCGTTATATGTCAACATCTTGCATATAGAGGTTGTGATACCACTTTCAATATAGAATATTTTTATTTATATACATATGTGTGTTTCTGTCCATTTTCGTATTGCAGAGATATATTGACATAACTGGTAATGCTTTTATCAATTGCAGTTGAATAAGTAATATGGAATAACAAACAGCATTTAAAATTTCCTTATTATGATGGAAACTATATCACAATTTTTTAATTCAAAAAAAGGTTGGCGGTATGTTTGGCTGGTTCCATAAATTGCTAGTACATGTTCCTGCAGACTTTGCCCTCAAAAAAAGGAAAAAATAGATGTAGACTGTGTTAGACACATAATATACAATTGTAATTGTAACACCTGGGCCTTATACCACAAAACTTTACAAGTCTACAGTTCAACCAAATTGTACAACCAACTTGTAAAGTTTTGTGGCATAGGCTCCTGATTGTTGTCAATCACACCTATTTCCTAGAGTGGTAGGTAGAAATTATGGAATTCTATTTGCTAGAATTATCCTGACTAAAATAATCATTTTGAGGTCAATCTGCTCAAGGCAACAAAGACAAGACCCACAAGTATACAATGATAGCATTGCTTATGTAAACACCAAAAATACAATTGAAATACAAAAAATGGTAGAATAATATTACAATTTAATATTTTTTATGAGCATTTATATAAAGAAATGATAAATGAAATTAAAAATTGGAAATGATTAGATTATTTATTTATCATGCTTATTGCAATTGAGAATCAATCCATTGAAGAAAGGCAAGAATTATGCATACAACTTAGTTAAGAGGGCACCGAGCTTCTGGCGCGAGTTGATTTTAGGTATTCTATGCGTTCCGTGCATGTGTGTGTGTGACGCATACAGGCAGGACCGAGCGAGCGCTGGCTGGAGTTGTGCGCCGAACGCCTACATAGAACGGAAAGCATGGCGGCAAATGGCACTATAAATGCTTTCAGCGAGGGTGTTACCAATATTTACAAAATTTAAGCAACCAGAACAATTTCAAATAGTTTTATTGATAAAATTCACATTTAGAGAAACCTTAATGCAGATGTGACACATATTTTTTTTATTTATAATTAACGTCGTTGGTAGGTTATAGTAACTGCGATGAATGACAAATTGGTATTATAGATACAATAGAAGTTCAATAAAATTAACTCAATAATGTAAAATATTAGAACGGCTAAATAAGATGAAAATCTCAGTAGGCTGACTATGTTCATATGGGAAGCTGTTTTTTTTGTGGAGCCCCGCCACTCCCGCAACCTTTACCAGGTCATCAGTCCACCTTGTCGGGGGCCTACCCACGCTGCGCCTTCCGGTACGTGGTCGCCACTCAAGAACCTTTCTGCCCCAACGGCCATTGGTTCTACGTGCTATGCGCCCCGCCCACTGACACTTAAGTTTAGCGATCCGGAGGGCTATATCGGTTACCTTGGTTCTGCTGCGGATAGCCTCATTTCTGATGCGATCATGCAGAGAAACTCCCAACATGGCCCTCTCCATTGCCCTTTGGGTGACTTTGAGCCTTCTTATGAGGCCCATAGTAAGCGAACACGTTTCAGTGCCGATGATAGTTACAGAAATTTTGAAACAAAAAATTTAGAACGAAAATAATTAGGACTAGCGATTATTATGACTACAATATTGGTACACTACAATACAGGTTGATTGCTAAGGTGCAGTTAATAACCTTTTAAAGAGGTATAGTTAAATTGATATAAGCTGTCCATTTAGCACTTGAAAGCTTATCTTGTGAACACCGGGCTGTTTCCGCAAACCGCCGACCAGGTAAAATTAAGCAAGTAACAATATAACCATCTCGTCTAAGTCACAAGGTTGAAATTGGTACCTATAGCGTAACTCAGTAAGAAAGTCATTTGGTTAATAACAATACATATTGTATTTGTGGACGCACTAAAACGTCATTATCGAAAGTCTCTCAGAACTCTTTTATACAGTATTGAATTTCCACCCCTTAGATGGTATCCACCGGATGATATCCATAAAAACTAACCTATATTCTTACCTGACACTCAAGCTATCTCTATACCAAATTTCATCTAAATCGGTTAAGCGGTTTAAGCGTAAAGAGGTAACAGACAGACAAACAGAAAGTCATACAGACACACTTTCAGATTTATAATATTAATATGGAACTAGATGTTTTTTTGTGGTAGTCACACTGCCCTCGCGTCTCGCCACTGCCACTGCCAACGGACTCGCATGCGGAGACAACGCACCAACGTCCGAGTTTTCTCCGCATCTCCGTCCGGAGATGCGATGCGCGACGTCCCGCGCTAAAATTCGTACGGAACTACGGAGCTCGGTGTGACATACCCTGCGGCACGCACCGCGTCTGCGTCCGAGCGCGCGAGTCGTCTTGCGTCTCGTTCCTCCGCGCGTCCAGGCGGAGCCAGTGTGTCGTACCATGCGATTTTTCTATACAAAATCAAGCTTCTACATACAAAGTTAAAAAACGCATCAACGGACGCCGCTGCGAGATGCGGAGCAGTTTGACTAGTAGGTAGGTATAGGTAGGTGCTGAGTATGCTTATACGAAGCAACAGGAGTATTCTCTACTTCAAAATTCTCGGTATGCAGGTAGATGTCTTGCCCAAGAGAGATTAATTTATTTGCTTGTAAAATATTTGTTGCTTATTGTTGAACATTAAACAATAAATAAATAAGTAACAAAATAAAGAACCATCGAAATAAGGACAGTACGGCGATAAACCAAATTAATTTGCAACGAGAGTGACAGCCGGTACCGGCGCACAGTCCCTGGGCTTATAATTTGTAGTTAAATGACTTTTACTTAGCTTGATTTTTCATTCAACCGTTTAGCATTCTTTTTTCGCCAACCTCTCCTCTTCCTTGCTCTATTTGCTTTTTTGCCCATAGCAAACAACACAAAATTCGTCGTTAGTTTTACAAATCGTGCGTAAGGTCAAGCGACACAGCCTCCCCGTCTGACAGCCGAAGCAAGACTAAAGCGGATAGGGGGGAAGCGCGGCGGCTCTAGCTAAAATGAGCGGAACGTGCGCGACTTTAGTTATTTCCTTTGTATCGCTAAAAAAATCCACATTTTGAAAATTTTACGCATAAACGTCATAGATATCGTTTACTTCTGTCATTATTCAAAACCTGATGACCTACCGTGAAGTATTTACGCCGTACTAAGGTTATTTTTTCATTTTTAGAGGTAACTTTGGATTTCTTTTCTATCGAGGAAAGTATAAGTAATCGAATTTCTAAAGCAAATAATTGATAGAGTGAATCCTCAAATATCTTCTATAGGAATTGCAGAACTAAAGCTTTGTTAATAACAATACTGCAATGTTAAAACGAGCGCAAAAATTTCATAATTTCTTCGGTGCAGCCTTAAAATTACAGTATTCAATACAAAAAGGTGATGTATTTTATTGCTCCAAGATAAATTTTATTGATATCAGTATTCTAGTATTTCTAGTGTTCCTACTCTAAAACACATTGAGAATTCATGGGTAAATGAAGATTAGATTTGGTTAGGGGCTTACACTTATATTAAACAACAAGGCGCTCTTATTCCATACTTACAATTTACAATAAAATAAAAGCTAATAGATGTGTGAGACGGTAAGAATTTTCAGTGAATTATTAGTCAATAGTGGTTTTCACTAAACTGTGAACTGTTGTTAGACACATGGTTTGTCGCAAATACAGAGTAAAAATTTTGTACACTTGTATCAAGTCAGATGAAAGATGACTATAGATCATTGTAGTATCAGAAAGCTGGTCTGATGATGGAGACTTTAGGTGGCCCTAGTAACTCCTAAACTACACCTGCACGGCTATCACGCGACGGCGCGCGAGCTCTCTCGATTTTTCTCGCACTATCCGTCTCTCTCTTATTAGAACACTTAGAACAAGGGGTATAGTGCGAGAAAAGACGAGAGTATTTATTTATTTTATTTATTTATTTATTAAAATCTATTACACAGTATAACAGTATTAACTAAGGCACTGTGAAATTCAAATTAACTTAAGGCATAGGTATACATGATCTAACAATTAATAAAACTACTGATTTCACATTAATAAAACTTACACAGAAACAGAAGAAAGACGCACATCCATTCTCTCACAAAACCTCAAACATTCATCTCGCAACACACCCCATCTGCTTGCAAACACATCACACGCAGGAGCTGATGCGAGGAGAAAATTCAGTAACTGCATTGCACGAAGCAAAGGCGATTCCTTTCGAAACACTGTTCGTGACGTCGGGACCGCCAATAGATGGCGTTCACGAGGCCGGAAGTCGATTTTGGTCAGGGAAGGAACGTATAGTCGTACCAATTGGGACACCAACTCCATACTGCCAAACTCGCCACGTAAAACACCAATCGCTGTAGTAATAAGAGCAAGGCTACGCCTGACCTCCAGGGAGTTAAACCCCAAGACGCCCAGCAAGAATTTGGTCGGGTATAAAAATGGGTAATATCCGTACATTTTCTTGTACAAGAAACGTAAAAACACTTTTTGAACCCTCTCCAGTAGCAAAACGTAAGTTGCTTTGTAGGGGTTCCAAACAACAGACGCCGACTCGAGCTTGCTTCTGACAAGGGCCGTATATAGAAGTTTTATAGTTCTAGGATCATTAAAATCTCTAGCATTCAACGAATCCCAATCTTTTGTAGCAATCCCGAGCCAACGCATATGTGTGTTCATGGAAGGTCAGGTGTGCGTCCAGGATGACACCTAAATCTTTAATGGAGTTGACGCGGACTATTGATTCCGAGCCCAGTACATAGTTGTAGTGCAGTGGACTTCGGGCCCTACTAAAGGTTATGACAGCGCATTTCGCAACATTGAAAGAAAGTCTGTTACAGAAAGCCCACTGGTGAACCCCGTCGATGTCCTTCTGGAGTGATTTACAATCGGAAAGCTGCTGCACACCGTAAATCAGTTTCAGGTCATCGGCATAAAGTAAGCACCTGGCAGATCTAAGAACCGCCGCAAGATCATTGATCATGATTCCGAAAAGTAACGGATCTAGTATCGAACCTTGGCTGACTCCCGAACGAGTATGTTAGGGCTTCGAGATAAAGTATCCGTGCTGCACAAACTGTTGCCTGCCACGTAAATAACTAGCAAAGAACCGTAAGAGTTGTGGCGAAAATCCTATATTACACAACTTTGTTAGTAGCACGTCGTTGTCTACGTGGTCGAAGGCTTTCGTGAAATCAAAGTACAGCACGTCAGCTTGTATACAATTATCCAGATGTTCCGAAATGGAATCAACCAGGGTCAGTAGGTTTGTTTCGACGGACCTCCGTGGCCTAAAACCGTGCTGGAAGTCGCACAGAAAGGGTTGAATTTGGGAGGCCACACGGCTATTGATGATGGATTCAAAAAGTTTGGCTATTGAAGAGAGGATCGCAATTGGTCTAAAATCCTCTACACGAGACGAATTATTCAACTTGGGAATAGGTCTTACTCGCGATATTTTCTACTGAGTTGGATATTCCCCAGAGCGTAAAGCTAAGTTGAATAGGTGAAGAAGAGGCGGTACTAGCCATTCTTTGCAGCCCTTTAAAATGTATGCCGGAATATTGTCAGGGCCAGGGGAACTACTAGGTTTCAGACGTTTTAAAGACCCTTCCAACTCAATTTCAGATAGCCGGTCAACATACACATAGTTGGCACTACGAGTCAGGTCGTCACGAATGATCTTACTTGCGTCAAGATGTGGCTCATTCGGCAAGAAGACGGACGAGAAGAAATCAGCAAAAGCCTGAGCCATCTCGCTACCCTCGAATTCCTTTCCCTCGTAGGTAACTTGAGACTCAAAACCGCCTTTGGCTTTCAGGCTTCCAACATGCTGCCAGAAAGCGCGAGGATTGCTTGTGAGTTTAGTTTGCATCAGACTGATATAGTGATCATAGGCACACGTTATACGAGCTTTGAGGTCTGCCCTAAGTTTGGAAAAAGCGGTATACACATCCCTATCTCCAGTACGCTTCCAATCTCTATGGAGAGCAGCCTTGTGCGCGACATCTTTGATAATATCAGACGTGAACCAGACCGGATAGCGCCTGCAAGGTTTACCAGGTCTCGTCTTCTTAGGAATACAATGATCGAAAATATTGTATACTACACTATAAAAGAGGTCAACAGCAACATTGACGTCATTGGACTCAAGAACATCTTTCCAAGACGTATCAGAAAACAATTTATACAGAAGTTCATAGTTTCCTTTGGAAAAGTTCCAGTCGCGGCTTGAGTCCAGATTGCTGGGTTCTACAAACAGAGAAGTATTTAGAGACAGTGCGAAAGGAACGGTAATTTCTAGCGGGGGATGATACAGATCTCTATGTGGGACCAGGCCGCCTTCCTCCACCTCACTGACCGTTACAAAGCAGGTTTCGCCCCTCACCAGCACGACATCTAGCATTCCTCCATACATATTCACTACACCATTCGTCTCTTTCAGATTACAAATAGAAGTAAAGTAACAAAAATAACTCAGAACATTTACCGAAGAGTACTTCGGGTTTAAATTTAAATCACCAATTATCAACACTGTACCGTTCAACGAATCTATGACAGATTCCACTTTATGAAAGAAACGCATGTAAGTATATCGCGGCCGTCCCATGATAGACGTGCTGCACGGCTATCACACGATAGCGTGCGTGCTCTGTCGCGGCAAGATAGAGTATCCGTCTCTTTCTAATTATAACACTTAGAAAGAGACGGGTGGTCTATCTCGCCGCGGCACTACCTCGCGATGTCTTGTGATAATCGTGCTGATAGGCCCGTCATGTTTCGGCTCATTAGAATCCTAGTTTACTACGACTGCACAAAAGTACACTGTACCAAATATAACATTTTTGTCAGAACCTTAAGAAAATAATGGGCTTGAGTACGAATACGATTGATGAGTGTGAGTGAGCGTGATTAAAACAATCTTTCGAAGCGTGAGCGTGACGTCTCAAGCCTCGAAAATTATGCTCTTTTCACTTTTAAAGTATTTATAGATTGAGATCGTTACTGAAGATCGAACTCTCATATATATTTCCACCAGATCATCTCGAATTTGGGAAGCGAGACAGAGATGGAAACACTCGAAAATTAAATTTACCGTTCGATTTCGATTGATCATAGCAATAGACATTGGAACATTCAGAAGATAATAATGAGTGAGTTTATGTGAAGCAGCGAAAAAGCCTCAACCCAGTTTAAAAATTACGTAATTTGGCCTGTGGCTATCCTTGTGTCAGACTTAGGTCTGTAGCTATACTTGAGAATATTTGAATTAGCCGAATTGCATCGAAGTAGACCATTCATGAAGCGACTCTACCGTCCAACTTAAAAGACTCCAAAACTAATGAAAAATTTATAAAATGTGGGCCGCTTTTTTAAAAGTGTATGTAGATATACCTAATATACCTATTTATGTATTTTTCGTATATTGTGTCACAGAATAATTAATAGTACTATGTACAGAAGGTTGACTGTTAACGCGACTGAGTCATGCGACGCGGTGCGATAGAACGGCCGGATTGTACTCCTAGCGGAGCGACGGAATCACGGAGTGAGCCGCCCCTGGCTCTTTGTATGGATCCCAAGTAATATCTTAACCAGAAATGACAGAAATCTCCCACGAAGTCTTATGCCGGCTGTACACGTTGTGTGCCTGAAGCACCTATTTGCACTGGTTTGGGAAGTTGAGAAGGGAGTTTCTTGCTGCGGTGAAATGAAATTCTTCTTTAGTAGTCAGGAGATGTTGTCGGCTCGCCGGTCGGTTGAGAAGTGGCGGTGCGGGGGGCGAGCGCCATATTTATACCCGTCAGGCGCCCCGCACCGCTCACGGGCGTAAGCGCGGACCGACAACTCTCGTTTATTCCAATAAAATAAACTTAATCCTATTACATTTCTGTGTTCTTATTTACTCTTAATTCCTATATACTAGTATGTAGACTCTTTTATGGTCTCTATCTTGAACTCTTATGGGTCGCTTATAGGATTTCCCTGTTTCTTATTAGCTTTATTTATTAATCAAATTTTCCTATAAGCGACGCTTAGTAAATGAAAGTCGGTTCGTAGATTATTTATTAAATCGTATGTACAGTTTTCTATTCTAAAGGCTTAAAACTAAGTCGTCCTGCACATATCTCCCGCCGTGGAATGCTCGCCTTAGCGTTCCAGTTTGTTTGCGTGCAGGTCGTCATCTGTAGTGGGCAGGATCGCGAGCTTCTTGGTCGGTCTGCGCAGCACTCCGCCCTTCGTCTTCACGTCCACGACTCTCGTGGCGCCGTCGGGTCCCGGGAACTTGGCGATTACTCTCCCCATGGGCCATGTGTTGCGTGGGAGAGTGCCGTCGCCGATGAGTACCACGTCCCCTATTTCGATAGGACGTCCGTGGCCGTAGGGCTCCCGCCGGTCCTGGAGTGTGGGCAGGTACTCTCGGACCCAGCGATTCCAGAAGTGGTCGGCTAGTCGCTGGCTGGTCCTCCACGTCGCTCGTCCTGTCAGGTCCCCGTCGTCGAAGGTGCCGGGTGACTGGACTCGCCCCGAGCCGCCGAGTAGGAAGTGGTTCGGTGTTATCGCCTCGGGCTCGTCGGGCTCCACGGAGACGTGCGTCAGTGGCCGGCTGTTCACGATGTATTCTGCCTCAGCCAGGGTCGTCGCGAAGACCTCTTCAGTAGGGTGGCGTTCTTTCAGGACAGCGTACAGTGTTTCTTTCACGGCTCGTACCATTCGTTCCCACGCCCCGCCCATGAACGGTGCGGAGGGGGGGATGAAACGCCAGCCGATGTGTCGCCGCTCTGCTTCTTTTTTCATCGCGTCGCTGGTGTTGTCTCGCAGCATCTTGTCGGCGGCGTGAAAGTTGGTGGCGTTGTCCGACTAAATCTCAGTCGGTGTTCCTCGTCGGGCGATCATTCGGCGTAGCGCCATGATGGCGGACTCGCCGCTCAGGCTAGGCACTATTTCCATATGTATAGCGCGCGTGGTGAGACATGTGAAAAGGGCCACATATCTTTTCTGTGTAGTTCGGCCCACGGTGACAGTCGCGGGGCCCCATAGGTCGACTCCCGTGAATGTGAAGGCTCGCTCATGGTGGGCGAGGCGGCAGTGTGGCAGGTCACCCGTCGGCGGTACAGTTGGCTTCGCTTTTCGTCTTCGGCAGGGCAGGCATCGGTGGATAATCATTCGGCTGACTGTACGTATTCGTAGTATGGCGTAATGTTGTTTACACTCATTTGTCGTCGCTTCGACGCCGTGGTGATTCATCTGTCTGTGTACGTAGTCTATGTACAGTCGAACGGCCGGGTGGTCTCCGTCGATCACTGGCGGCCTTTTCTGTAGCGTCGGTATGTCGTGGGCTTCATTTATGCGCGTTTTGAGAGTGATGATACCGTCGACGAGTTCCACGGCGAATGGGCGTAAGCGACTGTGTGTCGCCGGCGGCTTGCCCTGCGCTAGGCGTCTTATTTCGTCTGGAAAGCTGTCCCGCTGGCTCTCTCTCATTGTCAGGCGTTCCGCTTCTTTTAGATGTCTGGCTTCGAGCGTTATGTAGGTACTCGAGGTGGGTCGGACGGGCCGCGGCGTTGTGTGTTCGGCCCGCTGTCTTTTCTTGTTCCACTCCGGGTCCTTTTCTTTATTCTTTAACGTTCGTTTGTAGTGAGTGCGCGCGCGTTGAGGGCGGCACAACTCGATGAACTGGAGTACTCGCGCTAGGGTTCTTATTAGGCGTTCCCAGCGCGAGAACCTTTCTGCCGACGGTAGCCACGAAGTGGGTGCGATATGATTGCACGACTCGGTTTCTTGTTTCTTTTCTTCTCCGCTTGGCGCCGTATTCTGTAGTGGGGGCTCGGTGGGCCACGTCGCTGGGTCGTCGTACAGGAACTCAGGGCCGGTGTACCATCGGTGATCGCTGCTGAAGTCTGGTGGTAGCTCTCTGGTAGGTATGTCGGCTACGTTGTGGCGCGTGGGCACCCATCTCCATTCATTGACCGTCGTGGTTTCCTCTATGGCGGCGATGCGGTGTGCGACGAACGGCTTGTATGATCGCGCGCCGGTGCGAATCCACGTCAGTACTGTGCGACTGTCCGACCAGTATATCTTGCGATCTGGTTTCAGGTCGTGTTCCTCTTCGACGGTGGCTGCCATTCGTGCTCCCATCGTGGCTGCTTGGAGTTCGAGGCGCGGGACCGAGGTCACTTTTAGGGGTGTGACCTTGGCCTTCGCCGTGACGAGTGACACGTGGACTCGCCCGTCTGCAGTTACGGTACGCCAGTATAGGGCGCACGTGTATGCAGTCAGCGATGCATCGACGAATGTGTGTAGCTCTCGACTCGCTGCGTCGCTGTAGTGTAGGTAGCAGCGAGGTATCGTGACGTCACGGAGGGCTCGCAGTTGTTTCGTCCACGTAGTCCAATTTTGAGCGAGGTCGGGGTCTATCGCTGTATCCCACGAAGTACCTCTTCGCCATACTTCTTGTAGTAATTTCTTGGCTTGCACGGTGACAGGCGATGCGAGGCCGAGCGGGTCGAAGACGGACATCATTACTCTGAGAACTAGGCGTTTAGTGGGCGCTAGTTCGTCGAGTGCGTGGGACGGTAATCGGCTGAGGTCCAAGTTAAAGGCGATCTCGTCTGTGGCGGGCCTCCATACTTGTCCGAGCACACGCTCGGTTTTCATGTCGCTTAAGTCGAGTGCGACGTGTGCTTTCTCTCCCGGCGCTTCTATGTCTTCGTTTTCCACTGCTTGCAGTACTGTAGGCGAGTTGGACGCCCACTTGCGGAGGTTGTAGTGTGCGCGTTTTTGTATGTCGCGCACGTCGCTTGCTATCTTGATCGCCTCCTCTTCTGACTCGAAACTCTGTAGGTAATCATCGACGTAATGATTACGTACTATGGCGGCGGCGGCCTCGGGGTGCGTCTCGATGTACTTCTCGGCGTTCGCGTTCTTTACATATATCGCGACCGTAGGGCTGCAGGTCGCGCCGAACACGAGGGAGCTCATGCGCCATTCCTCGGGCGGCGTGTCGTCACGGCGATCGCCGCGCCATAGGTATCGCAGCGCGTTGCGGTCTTCGGGCCTCACTTTCACGTTCATGAACATCGCTTCGATGTCGGCGGACACGGCGATCTTGTGTTGTCGGAACCTCATGAGTACCCCTGGCAGTGATTGGAGCAGGTCGGGGCCGGTGAGGAGCTTGTCGTTGAGCGATACACCTCTCGTACGGGCGGCTGCGTCATGTACCACTCTGACGCGGTCTTTCTTCATGGGGTTCAGTACCGCGAAATGAGGTAAGTACCAGTTTCTTTCTCCCTCTTTTCTAGGCGGGGCTGGCTCGGCGTAACCTCGTGACACTAATTTGTTCATCTCGTCGTTGTATCGCAACTTGAAGGCTTCATCTCGATCTAATTTCTTTTCTATGCTGTGTAGACGTTTGAGTGTATTTTCGTAGTTATCTGGTAACTTGTCCTCTTCGTTCTTCCACAGTAGGGGTACTTGGTAGTGACCGTCGGCTGTGATCATGGTCGAGCGTGTCAGCTGGGTGAGGGCACGCTCTTCCGGGTCCGACTTAGGTCGTTTCGGTTCTATCATCATATTTTCGATCGCGAAGTACTCCTTCAGTTGGCGGTCAATGTCCTCGTCGCACGCTGGCTGTCCGTCCTCGTTGTCTGGCTGACTGGTGACGTGATTGACGACGTGGTTGATGGCTTCGTGTTGCTGTTGCGGGCGCGTGTGTGCGCCGTGGAGAACCCAGCCGAGTGATAGTCGGCTAGCGACGGGCTGATGTCGATCGCCGCGTCGTATCTCCTTCGGTAGTAGCAGGTGCCAGTTATCTTGCCCTAGTAGTATTCCCGGTTCGGCCGTGTCGTATCTCAGTAAATGTTGTATGTCTTGCAGGTGTGCACACGTACTGAGGTCTTCATCGCTTATCGTCTGGGGTGATAAGCGCAGATTGGGAATAGTGCGGGCGTATATGCGGGCCTCTTTGTCTTGGCCGCGTATCAGGAGGGGCACTCGGCGCGATTTCGTAGCATTTATTCTTGCACTAGCTACGGCTTCTATGTGGAGCGGTGTAGCGGGCCCGTCTAGGCCGACTTCGTTGGCGATCTCCTCTGACAGAAGAGTGATGGGACTCCCGTCGTCCATCAGGGCGGAGGTGTTGACCTCCCCTTTTGGTCCTGTTATCGTCACTGGCAGTATCTTAAGAAAGGCACGGGACCGGCGGGTTGTCCACGTTGACGCGACCGCTTCACTCTCGATGGGCGCTGGCTTCTGGTGGTGCAGCAGTTTATGGTGGTAGTACTCGCAGTTGTCTCGCTCGCACTTCACTTTCTTGCAATAGTGCGTCTTGTTTCTATACCGCAGGCACCGGAAACACAGTCGTTTTTCTTTAGCTAGCTTCCATCGATCGTCAACTTCTTCGGCAGTGAATTTCGGGCACTTTTCTATGTTATGGGTTTCATTGTGGCAGCACGAACACTTGTGGGCGGGCTTCTCGCGTACTGGCTTCTCATTGGTTGCATACGCTTTGTGTGTTCTTCGGACGGGGGCTTCACTTGTTTCGGGCTGTGCGTATGCTGCGCAGTATTGTGCCTCTCGATGTAGAAAGGCGGCTATCTTCGTTAGTTCGGGCTCGTTTGACACTGTTGTAGCGGCGAAGTCGTACCACCGGTACCGCTGGTTTGGCGTAAGCTTGTCTAGTATAGCTTTGGCGGTCTCGGGGCTGTAGAGATACTGCGCACGATCTAGCGCTCGGAGAGTAGCGACGGCGTTCGCGATGCGACACGAGAAAGTGCAGAGGTCTCGGGCTCCGTCTGTGAGGCGTGGCAGGGCGCGAAGTCGTTCGAGTTCACCCAAGGCTATGGTGTCAGGCCTCCCGAAGCGTGTCTCCAACGTCTTGACTATCTCGATGGCTGGCGCTTGATAGATGAGTAGATTTTCAACTGCTTCCTTCGCCTTTCCTTTCAGCGATCTTCGTAGTCTTGCCACGTTCTCAGTTTCGGTGTATTTCGATTGCGATTCTTCGTACGAAGCTTTGAATGAGAGCCACTCTTGGTGTGACCCTCCGTAGGCGGGTAGCTCGACGGCGAAGCGAGGCGTGTTACCGGAACGAGCGGCGGCGGCGATCGCGGACGCGAGCTCGGAAAGATCGACCTGTTGTGTCGACTGGCTGTGTTGTTTCACTATGGGTATAGCACTTGATTGTTCGTAATAACGCGCGGGCGGCGCTGTCTTCAAGTGTTCATAAGGATGCGCGGGCGGCGCAGGCGGCACTATAGGCGCGGGCACGAAAACGGGTGCGGGCATGAAGACGGGCGCGGCGGCACTGAGGGGGACGGTCCCTGCTTGCGCGCGCATCGCGGCGGCGGCGGCGGCGGTGATGGGCGCGGTAGGCGGCGGGTTTAGCTTGGTCACAGCTTGCGGCGGCAACGGCGGCGGCGGCGGCGGCTGGACAGAGGCTTGCTCAGTTTTGGCTTGCTTGTTGCCCTCTTCTTCTGGGAAGTGAGGTTTTTCGGCGACGGCGAGCATATCGTGGCTCGACTCGAGCCAGGCGTCGACTCGAGATTGCAGTTGTGCGGCGGAGACCACGGTTCCCTCGTCGTCTTCACTTCCGTCGGCTTCGATTGCGGCTAGGCGTGCTTGGGCTAGTTCAAGCTTGATGCGCAGCATTTCTTCTTTCGCTCTGGCTAAGCGTTGTGCGCGGCGGGACGATGTAGTCTTTATGGACCTGGACGGTGGCGGCGCCGCGGGGACGCTGTCGGCGGCCCCCGGCGGTGCTGAATCTTCAGCGTTAGTTGCGGCGCTCTCCGTATTTGGTGTGGTCGGCGTAGACTGCGTCTCTCTGCCTGAGGCTTCTGTGCTGGATCCCGGCGTTTCCGACGACGGCTCTTCTCCGAATATGAGTTGGGCGAGGGAACGCCCTCCTCCCGCTGAGCGTGTAATTCGACGACTCATAATTACTGGAACTATTTTTCTTTCTTGAATTTGAAACTGGAACTATTTTCTTTCTTGAATATCCGGATTACTGAAGGACCATTATGTGCCTGAAGCACCTATTTGCACTGGTTTGGGAAGTTGAGAAGGGAGTTTCTTGCTGCGGTGAAATGAAATTCTTCTTTAGTAGTCAGGAGATGTTGTCGGCTCGCCGGTCGGTTGAGAAGTGGCGGTGCGGGGGGCGAGCGCCATATTTATACCCGTCAGGCGCCCCGCACCGCTCACGGGCGTAAGCGCGGACCGACAACTCTCGTTTATTCCAATAAAATAAACTTAATCCTATTACATTTCTGTGTTCTTATTTACTCTTAATTCCTATATACTAGTATGTAGACTCTTTTATGGTCTCTATCTTGAACTCTTATGGGTCGCTTATAGGATTTCCCTGTTTCTTATTAGCTTTATTTATTAATCAAATTTTCCTATAAGCGACGCTTAGTAAATGAAAGTCGGTTCGTAGATTATTTATTAAATCGTATGTACAGTTTTCTATTCTAAAGGCTTAAAACTAAGTCGTCCTGCACACGTTGGGCCAACGTTGGCGCGTGAGCAGGATGCAGCTATGCAAACCAATGAGAACGAAATAAAGCCCTCTTCCTCTAACGCATAGCTGCATTCTGCTCACGCGCCAACGTTGGCCCAATATGGGCACCCGGCTTTATAGTTGCCTAGGGGGAGTACTACATCATAATATTGATCGTTGTTAGCATTCTAAAGGACTCCAAGACAGCCAGGTCAAGGTTGTAGCTTGATTCGCGATTCGCGTGCCCATTATTCATGAATTTACATTATTTGCGAGTATCGATCGAGTGCGATCGTCTGTTCGCTCCATTTGCATGTGAAGGCTTTTGACAGATGAGACATTGTTTCACTGGGATGCTTAGGACAGACATGAGTGACTGGTGCCTGTCTACAGGGCTGTTCTTCTTTACGCGCCTTACCACCCGCCACGCCTAATGAAACTAAACCTCTACCTGCGCTTAGTTACTACGAATGGCGGCGTCTAGATATATTTGTGTGGAAGCTTAAAACAAGTTACAGAATATCGGGGCTGTTCATTCGATTTGCATGTGAAGGCTTTTGATTGCGATGTGCCAGGTAGATGAGACATTGTTTCACTGGGATGGTGCTTATGCCAGCCAGACACGACACGAGAGACGGTGACGGGGGCCTGTCGCAAATGTTTACAGGAGCTTGGAGAAATGAACGGCTGTGCGTGTGAAGATAAATAGTCGCATGTCCATCCGAGTTTTGTCTTGATTTCGACTTTGAGGAGGGAGATGTTGGATTTGAGTTATAGGACTTAATTTGATAAAATGAATTCATAGATTTAATTTGAATTTCCCGCTGGCGCCTAGACCGCGGCCTCAAGGTAGAAAAAAGCGTTTGATGAAGATAGGGAAGAGGAACTAAATTTGTAACCTTTGACATTTAAGCAATAGGGTATTTGACAACATTGAAAATAATTAGTTTATCAGCAACATATAAAAATTACAAAAATACTCGGAAACTAACAATTTTTCATTGAAGTGTGCTATTTTAAGATTTTTAAATTCATTAAAACTAACAATAAGGACGTTGTTTGAGTGTGACGCCACAACACAAGCAAATAATCCCTATAAATTCCATACTAACGGATGGTTTTTGGCGTTTCAAAAAAAGAAGCCGATTTGACTTTTCAAATACCGTATCCTGAACTCCCCTTTAGATACGGTCTATTAATTGCCTCTACTGCATTTGCAAGTTTGAGAAAATGAAGAACATAAAGACGCTCTAATGAAAAAAAGACTTAACCCATTTATGCCCAGATTAAGCGTAATGTATGGTTAACTGTCCCCAAACGAGTACAGCGGGCGTAAGTGAGTTTAACTTGTATCTTAAGAAAAAAAAATGCAAAAAGTAAAATAACTGTAACTCAGCAACGGGTATAGTGCAAGCACTTACATAATCAGGACAAAAGAAAGCACACTCGCGCTAAACAGAAAATAGTAGCAGCACTCCAGTATTTATGTTCACAAAATGAAACCAAACAACGTATGTTCTTATCTTCCGTCCAGTCGGTTTGACCCAGCTCAAGATTTTTTGCGTTAATACAAGCACTGTCCCACTTCGAAATAACGCTTCCAGGTTACTGGGCGTAATACGCTCAAATGTCAGAGGTCGATATGCCTTAGCGCTAGAGGCTTTGCAGACCGATAGTCATAGTACCCCTAACCTATAGACTATATTATTACTAAATGGGAGTTAGGATTCAGTTATCTCTGAACTGAATTGGTTGCACATGTTGGCCATTTGCTTTGACTGCGTCGCCGTATGTTTCAATTCTATTTGTGTATGGTCAGACATTGTTTTGTGAAAACTCACAAATTGTCGTTGTGATTGTGGTGGCTAATGATGTAATATAAAAAGGAGGTAGATACGTTGTCTATACGAATTTTCTTGTTTAAAAATGGCCACCAAATCTGACGACTGAGACACGTTTATATTACGTTTCCTTTTACTTTGACGACGCGAAACTGAGGCCAGTTGGTGCAGTTAACTCAGTTTTAGTGTGCCACTTTAGGAGCACTTACCTATAACCCATCTAAATTTTTAACTGACTTCAAAAAAAGGAGGAGGTTCTCAATTCGGCTGTTTTCTTTTTCAATGTTTGTTACCTCAGAACTCCGTCATTGATGAGCCGATTCGATTTTCTTTTTGTTCGTATGTATTTACTTTCAGGTGGGCCCCTTTTTTTCAAAATTCAGTTAGTTGATGGGATCCATGAGGAATTGAGGGGACTCCTCAATTTTATTAGGCTCGCGTGTAGTGATTTTGGTATTTTCTGTTGTAACTCGTGTATTTACATCCGGAATCATAAATTTGGTGGCGAGGAATTGATGATGAAGACCACAGATGACTTAACGAATTCCTCAATTATGTACTTAAAAGTGCAAAAGTACGTCACAGGTTCTGATAAGATTCCGTTGAAATAGGAACTAATGAAGTGCCATTGGTGATGATCTTGGGGAATCGATGGAAGTCCTCAAATATTATCCCCACCACACAGCCCAGATACAGCGATTCGGTTTTTTCTATAGTAATCAACGCATTTGCTATTGGAAATCAGTTCATGTGGTAAATTGTAAAAAAAATAGGAAATGTTCTCGTGGCTTGGCGGAGTACTAAATTGAAGTCGGTTAAAACTTTGTTTTTAAAGTAAATAGTTTTATATTACCTCATTGGTGGTGGCTCAGTTTGTTCAACCCTGGGTATATACCTATAGTTGTATATAGCTCAACTAAGTGTAGGAGTCTATGCGAATATCTAATTTAAGCCGATGTGGACTCAGTCCTATATTTCATCGTATCGTTTACATACATCCAGGTCGCATATATTCACCAATATATAGTTTTTTTGTAGAACGAGATCAACTGATTCGCGTTTGTTTATCGTAAATACGCTAAGTTTAGATTTCGTTGGAACATCAAAAAACGCTGTTCGGATTTACTATAGCTGTAGTGTCTATTCTTTTTGTAGATGACAGGCATTGCGAAGTACACATTTAGTCGCAATGTAAATAGACTTTCAAGTAAAGATAACTGATTTTATTGCCTAATTTATACCAATGTTTATGGACGCAGTTGGAGTGGACTATAAAATCGTATATCGAGGAGGCGTATTACAGTCGTATTTTATGTGGCCCTTGCGCTTTTTCCGGGCTGTAAAAATTATCATAACATTCACTTAGGTATATCAATCAGAATTCCGGTAGACTTGGAAAAGTGTAACTCTTGGAAGCCGAGTATGATATCTTTATTATTCGGCCGCAATCCATGCCATTCGAAACAGTTTTTGGAGAGGAACAAATGTTTGTATGGGAGCAACTACGATTAATAGTACATTACTGCAGCCGCCGGGAAAGAAGGGCTTGCCGGGTGAGTAGGTATAGACGGATAGTGATAGGAAGCCGGCAAGCCCTTTTCACGGCTAGGCATGTATAGTGCTTTTCTCAAACATATGCAATGAAATAAGAAATATCACCACTCAAAAAACCAACCTGTATTTATGTACTTGTCCTTCGATTTTGGCGGCAACAAGTTATTCATGGGCTTCATGGCTAATTCGGCCTCCGCCCTCAATTCCGGCGGAGTACAATTAGTTTCTCCGCGTCTGTTATCATCGGAACTCATTTCTCATTCAACTCATTTGAAATTTTATTTATAAATATCAACCACAAATATAAAATCCAGCTACACGACAAAAGACTTTTCATTTTCCCTTCAATCCCTCCATAATGTTTTTTTTACGATGTCGTCCGTATTACGCGTGTGTAGTGTTCGAATAGACCCTAATAGGGCCATTTTACACAAACTGATAATGACAACCTTAATTTCTATAATAAATGCAGAGGATATAAATAAAATAAACGCAGAGGATTTTAAATATTGTCTATGGTCTCTGGTGACTTACGAAGAGACAATATTTTAAATGTATTCATCAACACATTGAATCGTACAGATTTCTATTCTTAAATCAGTTCGTTTGTAATAGGCATTACCGCGGATATTTTTGGTCCAATAACCATTCAGCCACTAGAAAAAATATATAATTCAGATGTTTAGCCTGTTCATGAACACAGACGCCATATTTAGTTTAAAATAAAATAAAAAATACTTCCCGGCCTAGGCCTTTAATTTTGTATGAAATTGCTTTACAGTTCTCTCGAACTGTTCCGCCCGATACCGAATGTGATACTTCGAAGCCTGTTATGACGCACGTAACGACGACATTTCATTGCATGTTTGAGAAAATGACATTACCCAAAAAAAATAGTCTACAGTCTACGAGATTTGGGACTGATCTTTTGACAGTTCCAATATGATGTAAAGAGTGATGTGGCTAGAGTAAATCGATTGTCATGATATCCGATTACGATTGATTGTGGCTAATAAAAGGAATCGATTGATTACTGCGTAATAATTATTTACCCGTGTGGTGTCGGGTTCGAATTTCACCACCCCCTTTCTTCCTGTGGGTGTCGTAAAAGTAAGTAAAAAAAAGTAAGTAAAAATATTTATTTACCAAAAATTAATATGTATACATTTAACAGTTTTTATCGGCGACTCCCACACTAGGCTAAGCCTGTATCGTGGGAATCAGAGACATTTATGGTTACCGTAAAATAAACATAGCGGCTTAAGAACCAGCGTGCATTTTTTTTTTTTTTTTACTATAAAATAACTAACGTTTTACAATTAAAAGCTGCGCAATTACATGACAGTTACAAATAAATGTAAATACAAGTGTTCATTAAAAACTATATTTCATTGCCTGTAAGTGTGTGTAAATGATTTGGTGTGGAGTGTGTGAGTGTTATCATGTGAGTGTGGGACATGTCGCTCGATGTAGAAGTGATAGTAGACATTGGAAAAATTTGGCCGGGCGTGAAGCCGCTTTCGGACAGCTACTTTGGAAACGAAGCTTCAACCACGATTTTAGGAAAGAATATCCTCAGATTCCTTGTAGGTCAATGGCAGTAAAAACTTACGTATTTGACTCTTAGCCTTAGCGAGGTGATAGCGCTTTACATCACAAACTTTGAGCACAGCATTATACACATGTGGAAAAATAAACGGCTTAAAGCGTCTCGCGAACTTACTGCGGACTCGAGGAACAGGAGCTCTGAACACGCGTTGCTGTAGCATGTGTGGGTAGGAAGTAGAATTAAAATTTATTACCAGTTTATGCATGTAGACTGCGACCCGCCAGATAAATAGTCTTCGAACGCTAAAAACACCTGCCTCTCTAAACAAACTGTCAGTAGAGAACCTTCTTGGTCTGCGCAAGAAGACTTTTAACACAGCTCTTTGTGCTCTTTCTAAGGAGATTAGAGTAGACTTACAGCAACCTCCCCACGCCAGGATGCAATAATTAAGTACTGGCTGACACAAAGCTAAGTAAACCAATTAAAGTAAATGTTTGTCAGCGACATCGCGCAGGAATCTCATTGTGTAGATCAGTTTACGGACTCTGGCAGCAGCTGCTGCAATGTGCTTTTTGAAATTCAGATTTTCATCCAAGTTGACGCCGAGATATTTAATGCAGGTTTCTCTTTGTATGCAGACACAAGTACATTTGGAATTGTTATAACTCTGGGGATCAACACAGTTTGAAGCGTGAATTTTTAGGCTGTCAGTGAGGCCAGGAGGACGTGACCGAGCAGTTTTATGGAAGCACAAAAACTGGGTTTTGTCTGCGTTTAAAGTCAGGAGGTTACGTTCCAGCCAAGAGGCAATTCTTCGCATGCCCGTTTCTGCTGCTGCTTTTGCATCCATCCACGAGCTGCCATAAAACAGTACTGCCGTGTCATCTGCGTAGCAAAGGATTTCACACTCACTAAGTCCAAGAGACATAATCTCGTTAATGTAAATCGTAAATAGCGTAGGGCCTAGGATGCTACCCTGTGGTACTCCAAAAGAGACAGATTTAAGGTCACTAAAAAGCTCATTTACCCTTACGCGTTGGTTTCTGTTTTGTAGGTAGCTCGAAACCAGTCAAGCGCCAAACCACGAATTCCAAGTCGTTCCAATTTTGTGATAAGGATGGGAATCGATACCGTGTCAAATGCCTTTGCTAAATCCAGAAAGACACCGACACAGCAACGCTCATTGTCGAGATGGGACGCGACGGCATCTGTCACAAACATGACAGCCTCCTTAGTCGACTAAGGGACCAGGGTCGAAGTGTGTTGTGGGCGATGGGCTAGCAACCTATCACTGCAATATCACATTTATCCGATCTTTTACCCACATTTATGCTAAAAGTGGCGCTGGAACATACGTTTCATGTGCTCTGCCTACCCCTTTTCGGAATAAAGGCGTGAATGTATGTATGTATGTATGTAATAATTATTTTCGGGAAGTCAAATACACTGTCGTCTGCTAACACAAGTGTCCTGGAAGTAAAGAGAGAGACTGATAGTGCGAGAAAAATCGAGAGAGCTCGCGCGCCGTGCGGAAATCAATGCCATATTTTCAAACGCAACATTTTGCACAATCAGATATGTCTGTTTCGATCGATTCGTGGATCGATGTTATTTTATTTCGTATTATCGTGACAGTAATTAAATAATGCATTGTTATTTTCCTATTCACAATTATTTGATTCATACCGATTTATTTCTAAATTGACAAGACTCTAATTGATTAAAATGGTGTATCACTAAATTTAAAAAATAAAAGTCGTAGGACGTAATTGTTTGCATACCGAGTTTTCAATGCTAAATTCTGCACAAATAAGCCGTAAAAAACTATTACAATCATTTTATAAGTGCTAAAAAGAGCGTGCATGGAGATTGAACTTTGTTTTGTAACTCGGAAGCTATTGAAACTTTTTTATTATTTCAATGAGCAGTGCCAATTTACGTTATATGGGTGTCGCGATGTGTCAAAAGACCAGTCCTAAATCTCGCAGACTGTAAGCGGTCCGTCGCGCTGGCGGCAGCCGCAACATACTAATTGAGTAAAAGTATGACGTCGCAGTATGCGTATGTACTAATTGTTGTATGTATCAAGTAAATTGCTGTTTCGGTCGCGAAATACTGCGTTTAGGTCCATAGTTTCCACACAATTTTGTTTCTCTAAAAGCGCAAGGATTCAATTGGTAGCTAAAATAAAATTTACTCTTGGACTATAAAAAATCCAATTTGCTTACTTTTAAGGTCCATATCTTTTATGATTATAACTATTTTTTAATTTATACTTTATGGTACATTTATATTTTTTTACTGTATGGTTTACTACCCATTTAGCAACACTACGTTATAGATTTTAACATAAGTCTACATCTCTATTCAAATACTTTTTGACGTACGCATAATGCAAGACTGTCACCTCAATTCCTATTCCAATCGCGGCACGTACAGAGCGAGACAAAGCATCCCAGCCTATATGAGAGTCCTGAGTCCACACTCGATCAAATCAACACCTTAATTTCACCCGGACGTTACCCGTAAACGCATAACCAATTACGTATAATTTCCCTTGCATTGCATCCTACACCGTAACGAATGTATTGATGCGTCAAGCATAGGTGTATTCACGAGAGGCCGGGTGGCGAGTCTGCTGACACAGTTCCGGGCGCCGGCGCGGAGACTGCACCCCGGCCAGACGGGGCAGACGACACGCGGCCGCCCTCACGATCGCTCCGCACTGCCGATCCACCGCGCGTTTACGCGATCTTCCCCGAACGCTGATAAAAGATTACCATTGTTACACGACAATAGCGATGTGCGTACTGATGCCGAGCGTTTGTTAAATAAACATTTGCGATACCGAGAAAAGTTTGATTTGGACAGTGTTTCTGGAACTTTATTGTTGAAGGATAGGAGTGTAAATAGAGGCGGTGAGTTTGAACGCTTGCGTTTGCGAGCCAGATTTGAACGGAGGTCTAGAAAAGGCGGCAAGCTGTATTCCTTCGACAGTTTTAAGGAGTACGGGTATGATGACGACAGGTGCAATGGGCATGATGATGACGGCTTCGGGACCGCCAAGAGAAGTGAGTTTCATACTTAGAACTTGTCCAGTAACTTAGTTTCAATCATATAGTAAGCACGTTTTGGCTTTAATTATTTTAATATGTTGTACTTAGCCAAAATTAGGGACGGAATAACAAATTAACCAAAACGCAACTTCTATTCTATGATCCTCAACCTTTAGCAAGCACTTGTAAAGTAATTAGTGTAGTTTAATGTGACGGAATTTAACTCTATTTTGTCAAAAAAGGATTGGGCGGACCACAATGAAGGATGACATTTAATTAGTTGCTGGCATTTTCTTCAGATGGTTGCACTTAATGAAATGTAAGTAGTACAATTATGCAACTTTCCTCCTCATTCAGCATGAAAGGAAAAGCAGCTAAAATTGAACTCGTACTGTATTTGCCAAGTTTAATGATCAATTTTATTCCGGCATATTATTTTATTTAGGTATTTATCAAGAATATCACACCCAGACCTTATAAGATCAATTATCATAAATCCTCGTTTAATTAACGTTACAATTGCCTTGTAAAAACATGTCGCCTGCACGTTATTGTGTTCACCTGACCTTTCAGGTGAACACAATAACGTAACGGACTTGTAAGAATGTCGTGCGTCTAGAACTCGCTTCATGAAAGTTTAATGATAGGAATACCATGAAACATTGAATAGTCGACAATCGATAAGTGCCCACCGGTCGTGCTGCTACATTCACACGGCTTTCCATGTCTCCAAGGTTAAAATATAAGTGGTGTTATGACAATGCATTACTTATTCATCTGTTCGATCGGATTATTTACCTACTTTGGCTGTAATTCGTCAAAGTTGGATGATATAATCGATAGACTCAGCAACATAACTAATTTATCGATTAATTATCAAATTATTTTATCGAATTAGTCAAGATGTGCCTAATATTTGTGTGTGTCTTGATTTGTGTGGTTGTTTTCACACGTTGGGGTTAGAATGGTCCAACGTTAAGAGTAATTTCCTCCGTACGATTCGAGTGTGGGTTTCCAGGTGAAGTTTTCCCTCGGTACTACGGCAAGATGATGTTCAAGAAACGAGTGAATAGGTTATTAACTGCTTGACGGCCGCGTGAAAATTTTCGATGGGCAACCCGAAACAAAAAACGTTATGAAAGAGTTTAGGGTACCTATATACTACAGGCTTGCATAAAAAGAAATTTTAGTCAAGCCGGTGGGACTCAGCTTGGATGGGCGCTCTGACACTGGTGACTAGTGACACCCACACAGGCTACGAGTGACTGATTATCATCAGATGTACCCTACGCTTGTTTACTACCATGTATAAAACAACTCACAATTATTGGTCCGTCGTTCTGCTCATTTGCTGGAAGGTACTCGTACTACTGTTACCTTACTGTTACAGAGTTAGAAACCCAAGTTTAACACGTTCCAATTAACCCTAGAACTTCCGGCAGCTGAAATTAAACGCCAGTTGAACTTTACCAGCGCTAAGTTAACCTGTTTAAGACGTACACTACGATTCAGCACTAATCCATATTGCGAGAATTTCTAAACTCTTAGTCTACCTAATATTTATTTGTGGAGAATACCAGCGAACGAAAGCTCAGGTCAAGTTTCCAACGAGAGAAGTGCGGGGTTCAGGACCCATGGCTCTAAATTTATTTATTTATTTATTGAAAACATGTAAACATGACATTACAGTACAACCAATGCGTCATGAGAACTAGATATAAAAAGCCAAAAAGGAAAAGACATAAGTATAATTACATTGGTACAGTTGATTGCCTGTCATCCATCTCCTCACAGAAGCTCAGACATTCACTGCACACATACATCCATCGCCACGCAAGTAAGTCACACTCCGGTGCTGATGCCAAGAGCGCATTGAGTTGTGAGAGAGCACGGATCAGCGGCGAGTTCCTGCGTGAAACAGTGCGCGCTGCCGGCACCGCCAGTAAATCGCGTCGTCGTGCCCTGAGAGTTATCCTAGGGATATCCGGAGTATACAGTCGCACGAGGCGACTCACTAGCTCCGGACACATGAAAAGCTGAATGTAGGCCAGTTTGGAAAACAATTCAGCAGAATTGTCTTATGGTGGTCACGACTCTCAGTTATGAGGAGGAGAGACCCACTAATATTTAATAGTTCAAGGTGGCAGCTATCTGAGCGGTGGCTTTTAAGACTTCAATAACTGTACCTCGCGCCTTGTCTCTACAGTGCTGTACCTACTGACAACTGGCACGTTCTAAACGTCCGATCCTCATATCAATTGATATATTCAAGTAATAGATATACCCCTAATCATTTAAATGAATAATCAATATCATATGTATATGGACAGCCACGGACCCCATGTCTGTTATCAAGGATACCGTCATAATTTTGTTTGCTTTGTCGTATCCTGTCATTGTACCTACTACGAAATGATAGGTTCCGTGAATAGTGATCGTTGGCAGTTTAATCTGGGATACGTAAGCGATTCAAGTGAAATAACTCATTAATTTCCTCCTTTCGTATCAGGTCGATATGATTCGTACTATCTGAACCGATAAAACGAATCTGCAAATCAATACTGGGCGAGAATATATTAAACCAAATTCATTTGTGGTACTTAAATCACCTCAAATTAGACTAGTTTCGTTATTGAAACTAACGTGAATTTCCATATTTTACACTGTGCATGTGCCCGCAACTTTGTCCGCGTGAAGTCCCTTATAATTCTTATAAACTTTCATCCCCAATTTCATGACTGAGAGTTGTTTTTCGGGAAAAAGTATTCAAAGCATACTTTATCCAAGTTATAAACTAGTATCAATCTAGTATGGCAGAGATAATATACATATATATTTAAAAAAAATGTCATAGAGATGTAATACCTATATTTATATGACATTGTTATCTAAATCCATTCATCCGTTTTGCGTGAAAGAGTAAGTAACATCCATTTATCGAACTAACATTTAGGTATGATATTAATAGTATCAGGTATGTGATTCGTATTATCTGATACGATATATACCAAATTCCTTAAAAGCCTTTACGATACGTATAAAAAAAAATACGTATTATACATGAGTGATGATAAATCAACCTAGATTTAAGTAGAACATTCAATACGAAACTGGTTTTATACATATAAAAGTTATGCCAGTCGTTATACTTTACTACTCGTATCTGACCGTGTTTGTACCTACCATACAGACCCGGTTTTAACCCAAAAGCCAAATAATTTCCAGAAATAACCCGATTACCTTACTTTGACTTTACCTGGGCTGTTATTCTTTACACGTTCATGCGCCTCACTTCGCCCGTTGCGCCTAACTAAACTAGATCGCTACCTACGCTTAGTTTACTCGCCTTCAAGATAAATTTGTGGGTGAGCGTTGAGGTGAGCTTAAAGCAAGTTACAGAATAGCGGGGCTGAAGACAAGCGTTACTTCAACTGCATTGAACTACATATGCTGGCTAACGTCATATTTGTTTATCTTAGACCATTTACGTCACGAAGAGAATGTGAAACTCCCATTATGAATAGGTACAAATCACATGGTTACTACAGTTTTTTCTTCTACTTCTGATGAATGAATACTTACAGTTGTCGTATTCGTTCTCTTCATACGTACGTCCTCCCCATATTATTAGCCCATTATGCTAGGTACCGAATCCCAAGTCAAGTGACCTAATACCTATTGGCGTCTAGTTTTTGCGGTAGGGACTGCCATCGGACCTTTCAACCCTAAGGTACCTTTTGTGAACCGGTGAGCGAAGCGTTATCCGTTACAGCTTGGGCTAAAATTCTTTCCTATGCTCGGATGTCCCGCTGTCCGACTGTCCGGCCGTCCGGATTGTCTCCTCTACAGGTCGCATTTCTCAACAGCTTCTTCTGAAATTGTGTGAGTAGTTACGATGATAAAAAAAGACCGGGATGCACTCCGGGAGTGCCGGCAGAAGTGAAAACTTGCGAATTGCTTTAATTACCAGTATTTAAAATACATATATATGTTGGAGAAAGGTAGACCGGAGCGGGTAATTGGGCTTCTTCTGGGATATCGGGCATGGCGACGGACTTCCTATCACGTTTGCAAATAAAAATCAGACGAAATATACCACTTATGCTTTATTCGCATTCACATAGTTAAAAGATAGTTAATAGTAACACTAAACTAAATATCGAATCGGATTCACACAACTATTAACGGTAAGCTATTTATTTGCCATAGACCTTAACATTGTACTAGGGTACTTAGGTATGCACTAGATCGGAAACCGACAAGTCTCTTGGCGAGAACGTCTAATTCGTACAAGCGCTCAATACAGAATGTCCCGCAATGGCGGTTTATTCCCGCCAGCTAGATACCGATTCCCGCCAAGAGCCATGTCCAAGCGAGGGACAAAGTTGTTTTACCAATCAGCGTCAAGATATTAGCCCAACGCTTGGGTTTCCAATGTACCAACATAAAATAACAATCGACAGCCAATCAGAAAAAAGAACCACCGGACATTAGTCTACAGGTTGGCCAACTTAACTCTAAACATAACATTGCCATTTAAATCACAATTTAATTGAAACAAGTAGGGTGTTACCAGCAAATAAAATCGAATGAATTACGTTAACTGTCAAATGGAGTCGCTACCACTTGACAGCGATCAAACAACAACCGATTGTTTACATAAGATTACCCACTTTAAAATTATAAACATCGTTGCTAACTGTTGGCGCCGCTATCACAATTCGACACGGCCATCATGACCATCACCCGTCCTCGGGTGTGCTATCTGTGAACAATAAAATAATCTGAGAGTATATCGCTCGGCTAACCTGACACAAAACTTAAGCTTAGACAACATACATTCACACACACAGTGTGAATTACATTCTAAAGTCATTACATTGAAAAATCAGACCATACAGTCAATCTAAATCACACTACACAGACTCACACCAGTCCTTCGGCGCTCGCTAGAACTAATAACTCGTCAGAAGTTAACCATCTCAGCCGCGTAAGTGCTATACTCCTCGCAAAGAGCATACCGCATAATAAAAAGCAGTCAACGTGCACCTCTTACATGCTCCGGCACCTCTGACGCAGTTACTAGATCGTGCCCAGTCCGTCGGGCGTGCTCTCAGTCCATCGAAAGCACAACATCAGACATGTAATGCCCAGTCCATCGGGCGTGCCTTCAGTCCATCGAAAGCACAAACTCAAAACAAATAATGCCCAGTCCATCGGGCGTGCCTTCAGTTCATCGAAAGCACCAAAAGACTCAAGTGTGAATCTGAACTTAGTCTGAAACAGAGGGGCTTTCAAAGTCATTGTCGGCCAAATCAAGTTCACTCTATCATTAAATGATTACTCCAAACCCATATAATTTCGACAAAAAAAAGATTTTATAGCACGTGAGAACTGCATAAAAACTCCGATGAAATGTGAACTGCTCACCGGATTAACTGTAGGCCATGGTGCGTTGCCACGACGCACACGGTAAGGAAAGAGGGTCTTCTGTTATTTCGTCACTGCCAATGCCGTCCGCCTGCTCGCCGAGTTCACCACGAAAAGCACGAAATCTCCACTGCGACGAAGTACCGCATTTCATTCTGTAAATGGCAATTTGTGTGGTATCAGTTTTATCATACCTACAGACCATGACGACGTTTACATCAAGCTATTCTTCAAGTAAACTAATTTGTCTTGAATTCAATTTGAAATTAAAGTTGATGTATTATTCAGAAAATTACATCAATGCCGTGGTCTACAACATAAAAAAAAAACAATAAACTTCTCATCAACAATGATTGAGACACTAATTATCGTTTATTGGCTCTAATTTTGCATATCAATTCAATCAATTGGAACGAAACCTGTCCTTTTATTTCCGTTGTTTCAATACAGTCGTTGCCAGTAGTAGTGTCCGCAGCTAGCTTCAGTACTTATCCTCTGATAGTCCGACGTCTGAGAACCACCTATGCTGCAGGGTTTCGTGTCTGCAATGGTCCACGCATACTGGACGAGGCGTTCGCAGTCAGTAGTACTGCTTATAGATGTACGCCATGTCACTGAAATAATAATTTCAAACGCGTAGCAAATATTTTCAACACCGATACGGTATCAAGGTACTTTTAACCAATTGAAATAAAGTTGAACACGTTACACGAACGGTTATTTCTATAGTGTCTGGAATCAAAATGTTAGCAAAATAATGAAATTCATCAAATTTAACACTGTTCTAAAAGTAAATGTGGAAGTAGTTAGATTTTCACAAAGCTATCAAACTCAAATGACTACACTTATGTACCACAATTTTGTAAAAAGGAGTTCACGATAACCTTAAAAGAGAAATATGTCGAATCTAGTTTCATCATAGCAATAACAATCAAAATGGTTTGACCTCACCGGATTTATGAACACGTCGTTCAAATTGGACAACGTAGTTGTTCAGTAGACAGCCCAGACCATCTCGACATAAGCGAAGTTATCATTCTTGCTGCGAGCTGTACACAATTCATTTTCTTTCGGTCGTATCAGAAATCGATCCACGTCACTCAGGTAATGGTGTGATTGCCTCCAATAAAGCCATTTTTTTTGCTGCTCCATGAGCATTTCACACATGTGCACGTTCTTATTCACATCCTGTGGGCACTGATTACATCCCGCTTCTGATGTTGGAGAAATGGTAGACCGGAGCGGGTAATTGGGCTTCTTCTGGGATATCGGGCATGGCGACGGACTTCCTATCACGTTTGCAAATAAAAATCAGACGAAATATACCACTTATGCTTTATTCGCATTCACATAGTTAAAAGATAGTTAATAGTAACACTAAACTAAATATCGAATCGGATTCACACAACTATTAACGGTAAGCTATTTATTTGCCATAGACCTTAACATTGTACTAGGGTACTTAGGTATGCACTAGATCGGAAACCGACAAGTCTCTTGGCGAGAACGTCTAATTCGTACAAGCGCTCAATACAGAATGTCCCGCAATGGCGGTTTATTCCCGCCAGCTAGATACCGATTCCCGCCAAGAGCCATGTCCAAGCGAGGGACAAAGTTGTTTTACCAATCAGCGTCAAGATATTAGCCCAACGCTTGGGTTTCCAATGTACCAACATAAAATAACAATCGACAGCCAATCAGAATAAAGAACCACCGGACATTAGTCTACAGGTTGGCCAACTTAACTCTAAACATAACATTGCCATTTAAATCACAATTTAATTGAAACAAGTAGGGTGTTACCAGCAAATAAAATCGAATGAATTACGTTAACTGTCAAATGGAGTCGCTACCACTTGACAGCGATCAAACAACAACCGATTGTTTACATAAGATTACCCACTTTAAAATTATAAACATCGTTGCTAACTGTTGGCGCCGCTATCACAATTCGACATATATGTATAAATGCACGTCCATAGTTTATAGCCTGGATTAAATATAGGATAGTTTTTATCCGAAAACTAGTTATTTATAAACTCCACAACATCAAACACATATATAGTGTTGAATAAAATTGAAGTTATTCAAATGTCATCTAACCACTTATGTGCCATTGTTTATGCACAAGCAAATATTGAAATATCATACGTTATCGATACAGCTTTGTTTCACTTCCTTGCAAGTGCAATGTGGTCAAGCATTAAGGTTGACCTCGTGTTCTATACTAGATAAATAGACGTCAATAGTTCAACGTCAGCCATTGTGAACGTGGGCAGGGCAGTGTCAGACAAAGCGTTAGTAATTTACGGGAAACAGGAATGCCTAGGTTGGAATGTTGGAAATATTCCATTATGTTCCAGGAAGTCTAAAAACTACGCCTTTAGTTTCATAGTCCGCATTGTATGCGATCCTCCGAAGTGAATTCATCGCTTTCGTACCTATAGATTACTAATATTATGAAGCACATTTAAAAACGTTACATGTTTATGTATGTATGTATATACTTTATTGTACACAAGACAGGTGAAAATACAGACAAAGGTTAAATCTGTACAAAGGCGATATACGACAGACTGCGTTCAGTGTGCCGAGTTTGAATTGCTGGAACGAAGAATTTAATTTCCGCAAGTAGCTCGGAACTGTCAATGCGTCCAAATAAGATGTCATGCAAAAACGACATATGAAGCGACAGGCGCCTACTTTCAAGGCTCAAAAGATGGTGACGGCTGTACATTGACTCTTAGGACGTGTCCCACTTTCTGAGCCGAAAATTTAGGTTTTGAAGAAAACAGCGCCGAATTTCCTCTATTTTCTCTTTATGAGTTACATATTGAGGAGACCAGATACAACTGGCGTATTCTAATATACTCCTGACATAAGCATTATAAATATTATAATAGTAGTTTATGCGACTGATCCATAATGAGAGGCCTTAAAATACTCCCTGACGCTCGTTTCATAATAGGATCACACGAGTGTTTTAAGGCCTAATTATGTACAGTTGCATACACTACTTTATCTACACACATATCATAAGTAGTAGTAAGTAACAGCAAAAAACCAACAGTAAAATGACAACAGCAATGGCGGCAATTCGATCATCCGTCACGACGACAGTTTTTTTTTTAAATCATAGACAAACGAATGAAGTCCCTATACTCATATCACTCGAGATCAAATGTCGTACGGTTTGTATTAAAAAACGTACTGAATTGACGTTTCGTATCGATAACTGTTTTAATATCTATGGATATTAGAATAGAGACCCACTTGAGTCTTGACAGCTGTTCCAAATTTAAACTCATAACGATACAAATTTATCAAAAATCTGTACTGTAATGACATTACAGTACAGATTTTACCTACTACCACAGACAAGAAAGTTCTCATAGTAAAATCGGTTGTAGTAATACTGGTCATTTCCTACGGTTTCTGAACGCATTTTAGAACTAATGATATGTGCGTAGATAATAGTACATTACGTAACTAGGGCGGTGAATTCGTGAATGCCCAAGATCGCAGGTGTTTGTGGCCCGAACCGAAGGCAAACACCTGCGATCTGGGCCATTCACGAATTCACCGCCCTAGGTACGTAATGTACTATTATCTACGCACATATCATTAGTTCTAAAATGCGTTCAGAAACCGTAGGAAATGACCAGTATTACTACAACCGATTTTACTATGAGAACTTTCTTGTCTGTGGTAGTAGGTAAAATCTGTACTGTAATGTCATTACAGTACAGATTTTTGATAAATTTGTATCGTTATGAGTTTAAATTTGGAACAGCTGTCAAGACTCAAGTGGGTCTCTATTCTAATATCCATAGATATTAAAACAGTTATCGATACGAAACGTCAATTCAGTACGTTTTTTAATACAAACCGTACGACATTTGATCTCGAGTGATATGAGTATAGGGACTTCATTCGTTTGTCTATGATTTAAAAAAAAAACTGTCGTCGTGACGGATGATCGAATTGCCGCCATTGCTGTTGTCATTTTACTGTTGGTTTTTTGCTGTTACTTACTACTACTTATGATATGTGTGTAGATAAAGTAGTGTATGCAACTGTACATAATTAGGCCTTAAAACACTCGTGTGATCCTATTATGAAACGAGCGTCAGGGAGTATTTTAAGGCCTCTCATTATGGATCAGTCGCATAAACTACTATTATAATATTTATAATGCTTATGTCAGGAGTATATTAGAATACGCCAGTTGTATCTGGTCTCCTCAATATGTAACTCATAAAGAGAAAATAGAGGAAATTCGGCGCTGTTTTCTTCAAAACCTAAATTTTCGGCTCAGAAAGTGGGACACGTCCTAAGAGTCAATGTACAGCCGTCACCATCTTTTGAGCCTTGAAAGTAGGCGCCTGTCGCTTCATATGTCGTTTTTGCATGACATCTTATTTGGACGCATTGACAGTTCCGAGCTACTTGCGGAAATTAAATTCTTCGTTCCAGCAATTCAAACTCGGCACACTGAACGCAGTCTGTCGTATATCGCCTTTGTACAGATTTAACCTTTGTCTGTATTTTCACCTGTCTTGTGTACAATAAAGTATATACATACATACATAAACATGTAACGTTTTTAAATGTGCTTCATAATATTAGTAATCTATAGGTACGAAAGCGATGAATTCACTTCGGAGGATCGCATACAATGCGGACTATGAAACTAAAGGCGTAGTTTTTAGACTTCCTGGAACATAATGGAATATTTCCAACATTCCAACCTAGGCATTCCTGTTTCCCGTAAATTACTAACGCTTTGTCTGACACTGCCCTGCCCACGTTCACAATGGCTGACGTTGAACTATTGACGTCTATTTATCTAGTATAGAACACGAGGTCAACCTTAATGCTTGACCACATTGCACTTGCAAGGAAGTGAAACAAAGCTGTATCGATAACGTATGATATTTCAATATTTGCTTGTGCATAAACAATGGCACATAAGTGGTTAGATGACATTTGAATAACTTCAATTTTATTCAACACTATATATGTGTTTGATGTTGTGGAGTTTATAAATAACTAGTTTTCGGATAAAAACTATCCTATATTTAATCCAGGCTATAAACTATGGACGTGCATTTATACATATATGTCGAATTGTGATAGCGGCGCCAACAGTTAGCAACGATGTTTATAATTTTAAAGTGGGTAATCTTATGTAAACAATCGGTTGTTGTTTGATCGCTGTCAAGTGGTAGCGACTCCATTTGACAGTTAACGTAATTCATTCGATTTTATTTGCTGGTAACACCCTACTTGTTTCAATTAAATTGTGATTTAAATGGCAATGTTATGTTTAGAGTTAAGTTGGCCAACCTGTAGACTAATGTCCGGTGGTTCTTTATTCTGATTGGCTGTCGATTGTTATTTTATGTTGGTACATTGGAAACCCAAGCGTTGGGCTAATATCTTGACGCTGATTGGTAAAACAACTTTGTCCCTCGCTTGGACATGGCTCTTGGCGGGAATCGGTATCTAGCTGGCGGGAATAAACCGCCATTGCGGGACATTCTGTATTGAGCGCTTGTACGAATTAGACGTTCTCGCCAAGAGACTTGTCGGTTTCCGATCTAGTGCATACCTAAGTACCCTAGTACAATGTTAAGGTCTATGGCAAATAAATAGCTTACCGTTAATAGTTGTGTGAATCCGATTCGATATTTAGTTTAGTGTTACTATTAACTATCTTTTAACTATGTGAATGCGAATAAAGCATAAGTGGTATATTTCGTCTGATTTTTATTTGCAAACGTGATAGGAAGTCCGTCGCCATGCCCGATATCCCAGAAGAAGCCCAATTACCCGCTCCGGTCTACCATTTCTCCAACATCAGAAGCGGGATGTAATCAGTGCCCACAGGATGTGAATAAGAACGTGCACATGTGTGAAATGCTCATGGAGCAGCAAAAAAAATGGCTTTATTGGAGGCAATCACACCATTACCTGAGTGACGTGGATCGATTTCTGATACGACCGAAAGAAAATGAATTGTGTACAGCTCGCAGCAAGAATGATAACTTCGCTTATGTCGAGATGGTCTGGGCTGTCTACTGAACAACTACGTTGTCCAATTTGAACGACGTGTTCATAAATCCGGTGAGGTCAAACCATTTTGATTGTTATTGCTATGATGAAACTAGATTCGACATATTTCTCTTTTAAGGTTATCGTGAACTCCTTTTTACAAAATTGTGGTACATAAGTGTAGTCATTTGAGTTTGATAGCTTTGTGAAAATCTAACTACTTCCACATTTACTTTTAGAACAGTGTTAAATTTGATGAATTTCATTATTTTGCTAACATTTTGATTCCAGACACTATAGAAATAACCGTTCGTGTAACGTGTTCAACTTTATTTCAATTGGTTAAAAGTACCTTGATACCGTATCGGTGTTGAAAATATTTGCTACGCGTTTGAAATTATTATTTCAGTGACATGGCGTACATCTATAAGCAGTACTACTGACTGCGAACGCCTCGTCCAGTATGCGTGGACCATTGCAGACACGAAACCCTGCAGCATAGGTGGTTCTCAGACGTCGGACTATCAGAGGATAAGTACTGAAGCTAGCTGCGGACACTACTACTGGCAACGACTGTATTGAAACAACGGAAATAAAAGGACAGGTTTCGTTCCAATTGATTGAATTGATATGCAAAATTAGAGCCAATAAACGATAATTAGTGTCTCAATCATTGTTGATGAGAAGTTTATTGTTTTTTTTTTATGTTGTAGACCACGGCATTGATGTAATTTTCTGAATAATACATCAACTTTAATTTCAAATTGAATTCAAGACAAATTAGTTTACTTGAAGAATAGCTTGATGTAAACGTCGTCATGGTCTGTAGGTATGATAAAACTGATACCACACAAATTGCCATTTACAGAATGAAATGCGGTACTTCGTCGCAGTGGAGATTTCGTGCTTTTCGTGGTGAACTCGGCGAGCAGGCGGACGGCATTGGCAGTGACGAAATAACAGAAGACCCTCTTTCCTTACCGTGTGCGTCGTGGCAACGCACCATGGCCTACAGTTAATCCGGTGAGCAGTTCACATTTCATCGGAGTTTTTATGCAGTTCTCACGTGCTATAAAATCTTTTTTTTGTCGAAATTATATGGGTTTGGAGTAATCATTTAATGATAGAGTGAACTTGATTTGGCCGACAATGACTTTGAAAGCCCCTCTGTTTCAGACTAAGTTCAGATTCACACTTGAGTCTTTTGGTGCTTTCGATGAACTGAAGGCACGCCCGATGGACTGGGCATTATTTGTTTTGAGTTTGTGCTTTCGATGGACTGAAGGCACGCCCGATGGACTGGGCATTACATGTCTGATGTTGTGCTTTCGATGGACTGAGAGCACGCCCGACGGACTGGGCACGATCTAGTAACTGCGTCAGAGGTGCCGGAGCATGTAAGAGGTGCACGTTGACTGCTTTTTATTATGCGGTATGCTCTTTGCGAGGAGTATAGCACTTACGCGGCTGAGATGGTTAACTTCTGACGAGTTATTAGTTCTAGCGAGCGCCGAAGGACTGGTGTGAGTCTGTGTAGTGTGATTTAGATTGACTGTATGGTCTGATTTTTCAATGTAATGACTTTAGAATGTAATTCACACTGTGTGTGTGAATGTATGTTGTCTAAGCTTAAGTTTTGTGTCAGGTTAGCCGAGCGATATACTCTCAGATTATTTTATTGTTCACAGATAGCACACCCGAGGACGGGTGATGGTCATGATGGCCGTGTCGAATTGTGATAGCGGCGCCAACAGTTAGCAACGATGTTTATAATTTTAAAGTGGGTAATCTTATGTAAACAATCGGTTGTTGTTTGATCGCTGTCAAGTGGTAGCGACTCCATTTGACAGTTAACGTAATTCATTCGATTTTATTTGCTGGTAACACCCTACTTGTTTCAATTAAATTGTGATTTAAATGGCAATGTTATGTTTAGAGTTAAGTTGGCCAACCTGTAGACTAATGTCCGGTGGTTCTTTTTTCTGATTGGCTGTCGATTGTTATTTTATGTTGGTACATTGGAAACCCAAGCGTTGGGCTAATATCTTGACGCTGATTGGTAAAACAACTTTGTCCCTCGCTTGGACATGGCTCTTGGCGGGAATCGGTATCTAGCTGGCGGGAATAAACCGCCATTGCGGGACATTCTGTATTGAGCGCTTGTACGAATTAGACGTTCTCGCCAAGAGACTTGTCGGTTTCCGATCTAGTGCATACCTAAGTACCCTAGTACAATGTTAAGGTCTATGGCAAATAAATAGCTTACCGTTAATAGTTGTGTGAATCCGATTCGATATTTAGTTTAGTGTTACTATTAACTATCTTTTAACTATGTGAATGCGAATAAAGCATAAGTGGTATATTTCGTCTGATTTTTATTTGCAAACGTGATAGGAAGTCCGTCGCCATGCCCGATATCCCAGAAGAAGCCCAATTACCCGCTCCGGTCTACCTTTCTCCAACATATATATGTATTTTAAATACTGGTAATTAAAGCAATTCGCAAGTTTTCACTTCTGCCGGCACTCCCGGAGTGCATCCCGGTCTTTTTTTATCATCGTAACTACTCACACAATTTCAGAAGAAGCTGTTGAGAAATGCGACCTGTAGAGGAGACAATCCGGACGGCCGGACAGTCGGACAGCGGGACATCCGAGCATAGGAAAGAATTTTAGCCCAAGCTGTAACGGATAACGCTTCGCTCACCGGTTCACAAAAGGTACCTTAGGGTTGAAAGGTCCGATGGCAGTCCCTACCGCAAAAACTAGACGCCAATAGGTATTAGGTCACTTGACTTGGGATTCGGTACCTAGCATAATGGGCTAATAATATGGGGAGGACGTACGTATGAAGAGAACGAATACGACAACTGTAAGTATTCATTCATCAGAAGTAGAAGAAAAAACTGTAGTAACCATGTGATTTGTACCTATTCATAATGGGAGTTTCACATTCTCTTCGTGACGTAAATGGTCTAAGATAAACAAATATGACGTTAGCCAGCATATGTAGTTCAATGCAGTTGAAGTAACGCTTGTCTTCAGCCCCGCTATTCTGTAACTTGCTTTAAGCTCACCTCAACGCTCACCCACAAATTTATCTTGAAGGCGAGTAAACTAAGCGTAGGTAGCGATCTAGTTTAGTTAGGCGCAACGGGCGAAGTGAGGCGCATGAACGTGTAAAGAATAACAGCCCAGGTAAAGTCAAAGTAAGGTAATCGGGTTATTTCTGGAAATTATTTGGCTTTTGGGTTAAAACCGGGTCTGTATGGTAGGTACAAACACGGTCAGATACGAGTAGTAAAGTATAACGACTGGCATAACTTTTATATGTATAAAACCAGTTTCGTATTGAATGTTCTACTTAAATCTAGGTTGATTTATCATCACTCATGTATAATACGTATTTTTTTTTATACGTATCGTAAAGGCTTTTAAGGAATTTGGTATATATCGTATCAGATAATACGAATCACATACCTGATACTATTAATATCATACCTAAATGTTAGTTCGATAAATGGATGTTACTTACTCTTTCACGCAAAACGGATGAATGGATTTAGATAACAATGTCATATAAATATAGGTATTACATCTCTATGACATTTTTTTTAAATATATATGTATATTATCTCTGCCATACTAGATTGATACTAGTTTATAACTTGGATAAAGTATGCTTTGAATACTTTTTCCCGAAAAACAACTCTCAGTCATGAAATTGGGGATGAAAGTTTATAAGAATTATAAGGGACTTCACGCGGACAAAGTTGCGGGCACATGCACAGTGTAAAATATGGAAATTCACGTTAGTTTCAATAACGAAACTAGTCTAATTTGAGGTGATTTAAGTACCACAAATGAATTTGGTTTAATATATTCTCGCCCAGTATTGATTTGCAGATTCGTTTTATCGGTTCAGATAGTACGAATCATATCGACCTGATACGAAAGGAGGAAATTAATGAGTTATTTCACTTGAATCGCTTACGTATCCCAGATTAAACTGCCAACGATCACTATTCACGGAACCTATCATTTCGTAGTAGGTACAATGACAGGATACGACAAAGCAAACAAAATTATGACGGTATCCTTGATAACAGACATGGGGTCCGTGGCTGTCCATATACATATGATATTGATTATTCATTTAAATGATTAGGGGTATATCTATTACTTGAATATATCAATTGATATGAGGATCGGACGTTTAGAACGTGCCAGTTGTCAGTAGGTACAGCACTGTAGAGACAAGGCGCGAGGTACAGTTATTGAAGTCTTAAAAGCCACCGCTCAGATAGCTGCCACCTTGAACTATTAAATATTAGTGGGTCTCTCCTCCTCATAACTGAGAGTCGTGACCACCATAAGACAATTCTGCTGAATTGTTTTCCAAACTGGCCTACATTCAGCTTTTCATGTGTCCGGAGCTAGTGAGTCGCCTCGTGCGTTAAGGCCTAATTATGTACAGTTGCATACACTACTTTATCTACACACATATCATAAGTAGTAGTAAGTAACAGCAAAAAACCAACAGTAAAATGACAACAGCAATGGCGGCAATTCGATCATCCGTCACGACGACAGTTTTTTTTTTAAATCATAGACAAACGAATGAAGTCCCTATACTCATATCACTCGAGATCAAATGTCGTACGGTTTGTATTAAAAAACGTACTGAATTGACGTTTCGTATCGATAACTGTTTTAATATCTATGGATATTAGAATAGAGACCCACTTGAGTCTTGACAGCTGTTCCAAATTTAAACTCATAACGATACAAATTTATCAAAAATCTGTACTGTAATGACATTACAGTACAGATTTTACCTACTACCACAGACAAGAAAGTTCTCATAGTAAAATCGGTTGTAGTAATACTGGTCATTTCCTACGGTTTCTGAACGCATTTTAGAACTAATGATATGTGCGTAGATAATAGTACATTACGTAACTAGGGCGGTGAATTCGTGAATGCCCAAGATCGCAGGTGTTTGTGGCCCGAACCGAAGGCAAACACCTGCGATCTGGGCCATTCACGAATTCACCGCCCTAGGTACGTAATGTAATTGAAACAACTTGTATTATTGAACTCGCTGCAAACCAATTTCATCCTTTGGAGGGCTGTTTTTCGGAATATAAAGTATCGTCATTTGATTCAGGTCACAAACTATATGCCAAATTTAGCTTAAACCGTTCAGGTATTTTCGAGTTATTATAACAAACATCTGAACGTCCAACTTTACATTTTCTTTAGTAGTTTTACTCGTATAGTATGTTAATGATAGAATACGGTCGAAAGATATAGAGCTTTAGCGTAGGAAATCAGAAATGCAAAATCGGTCATTACTATCTCTGACTTTGTAGGTACTTAGTGATAGATTTCTAACTATAGCCTATAAGAAATTTACATGCAGACTTCAATTTCAGCGTTTAGGATATCTAGCATTTGTCCTGAGAGCGAAAATTGCGCTACATCAATTGATTCATAGCCTATCGTCTCACCTAACCGTCTGGTATAAATTGACACCGCAATTCGTAACAATGATCTAAGGTCAGATTTAGTAGTGGAGCGCCTCTGACTTGTCGGAAGCATTGTGAATAACCAGAGCCATTATTACCATAAACCATTCGCTGCAGTCGCACGCGCAACCAGTATGACAAGTAAGCGCAGCGCAGAATAAGCCAGTGCAGCGTCATCGGAGATAAGAGTAGGTGAACGGGCGTAGGCCTGTCTGTCTGCCGAGTCAGTAGGCTCCCGCGTCTTGACAACGCTGGACGATCGCGTGCGCACGCTACAATAATAAATAAACTAGAACGCGATATTTCACATCAGTAGTAGGCGGTATATAATGGAAAAAGTATACAAAGTGACCATTCGATCTCTTAAATAACGGTCCTTGATCGCTCACGTCATCGTCATGATTGCCGCAATCTGAAGTGCCAAAAACTTAATTTCCCGGATATCTATGTGGGCTACGTGATAAGTGACAAGTGTGTAACGGCATTGTTTTGGGTGCTGTTTTGTGGTGAATCCGTTTCGTCAGGTAGACGGTTCTTGGAAGATCGTTTCTAAACTGTTTTTGTGAATGAGTCAGCTAACGGGCGTGGGGATTGTTAACATCGTCAACGTACTGCCTACGATTTCCGAAGGTATTGAACTATTAAGTAATTAATTCTTAACCTTTCTGACTCAAGATTTCGATATTTGTACGCTTTGTTTGTATCGTCTAAGTTTTGAGACGTGCCGTTACGATTTAGTCAGTGGTTATTATGATATCGGTGTTACAACTGCGGTAACTATCATAACAATACACTTTACGGCGCAATTGCTCGTTGTTTAGAGTTGTATCGTTGTTTGATAACAACAGGCGGGCTTTATTTTTAAACATTTGAACCGCAATAGACGCTAGTTTAAGCAGTAAAAGGATTAACGCACTTATAGAGATTCAAGTAGATCCTAGTCTATCTTATTACGCTAATAGTAATAGTAGTGTTTGTTTATGTAACTCATACCATTGACCCTTTGAGTCTCCAGGAAATTGAGAGTCTCCCAGTTGAATGAAAATACATTTTTTTGGGTAGGTAACGTAAACGTAAAAGTCCGTACCGTAGTTTCAAATTATACCTAATGTATTTAGTAAGTGTTGCGATTTGTAGTACGTATTCAAGAACTCAGTCTCGATTTCACCTCGATTTCAACCGTTTCTCGATGTGTTATTTACTGCGAGTAATAAAGATTTATTCATTCCTCTGTGAAATTTGTATCGTACCTACTGATATCTCTTACTCAATTGTATCTTGTGAAAGTTTACTTTCTTTTTTTGCAAACAACGCTAATTTACTACCGTCTACCGAGAACGTGGACTTTAAAACTTCGCTGCCATATTTGCATACTGTGAAACGCATGATTACCTCGTCTCACTTGCATATATGTACAAGTTAACAATGAAAAGAAAATCCGAATTCGCGTTTCGCCGGACGTCCACGGCTTTGTAATCTTTGTATACAAAGGCCACTGAATTAGAGACCCTTAAAAGCTTGAGACCTTGACGGCATCCGCCAGTTCTGGTGGCATTCGAAACAGCAGGTGCGTCGGCGCCGGGGTCGACGAACCGAGGACGTGAACGATTAATTCCTACATGTTGTAAATTCAATCAGGAGCATCGTTTGTCCAATATGACTCAAGTGATCCGACTTGGTGGAGGTGCATTATCAATATTTCTACGAGATTGGCTGGAGTTTCGTTTACGTGGAGTCTTGGACTACATTTTCAAATGACAGGCATACTGATGGCTACTGTTGAGGTGTTAATATTGGGCATGAATCTCTAATGTAAAATATTATTGCTGAAAGAGGTGTAACCACGGGCAGGTTGGTTTCTCAACGACATTCCAAAAGCGTTTTGTTTTTTAGAAAATAAGTATGTTCTCGATTGTCTGAACTTGAACCTGTTTCTGCACTGATTCTCTTTTCGTTTGCATATAATGTATGCACCATTAAATTCACAGTATGGCGGAGAGCTGCGTGCGAAAATCTACTTAACTTACATTATACTGTTCCGATTGTGAACGCATTCCGATGCCACCACATTTCTAAATACAAATTTGCTGTTAATATCTAGTTTTTACGCGTCCCTATCCCACGTCGCAACTTCAAGCGATCTAGCAAGTTCAAGTAATCAGACAAGTTTGCTCCATACTTGGAACTTCAGTTTGATGAAGGGACTAGCTACGGCCTAGTCGAAGTGTTTAGACAGCCATTATATGCAAATTGTCCCACAACCACGTCTAAATACGCATACATTTAAATATGTACGCGTCATATGTACCTCATTACGTTCGTTAACGATTGATGTAGCTCTATTAATACAAAATATTTTCAACTCTATTGATTGATGGCTTTTAGGATTTATATAAACATTTATTTCATTAAACGAGTTCCGTTGTTGGAGATAATAGACGCGGTTGAGAAACTCGACCGCGCCTATATAATTACTCTGAACCTTGAGTCTACGTATCATTCCTAATGGTTGCCTGACGTATCTACCTCGACATGAGTTTGCTAGGAAGTCATTAGAGGCAATTACAGGGTAATTTTACGAAGGCAAGAACATGCATCGGCTTTCGTCATTACTATCACAGTTATCTCCTTGATGCCGTTAGTTTTCTTTCCGCAGACGCATTGCATCTTCCTTGATAGCTTGACCAATACTTGTTCGTGAATCAGACTTGATGTCTCCATGTGTAACACTGATTATGACTTGGCATTCACTAGACTAATACTGTAGACATTTTTTTCTAATATTAATCTACATTTGGCGAGACATGATGGGTAAAGATCTGGGCAGTTAGCTATCCTAACCCTTGAAACCGACAATTTCTCGGACCTCTGGGTTGTTTGGTTTAGAATCTGAACTTTATATGATCGACGCGCCGTCGTCGGCTTTGCAAACGAAGCACTAACTTGGTACGTACTTGAATCCACCGCAAACGTAATAAGATAGGTCGAGGCAACAAGAACAAAACTATTAGAAGTTTCTAAATACATTCCGCCATATGCCCGGTTGAAACCGCAAGGTCTTAATATACGTGGCTTACGTAAGTCGACTGGAGTCGCAACTTCGGAACTAGGTTTAATCCTATAATGCTGAATCCGGGGAGGGAACGGTTGGCTGGCCACAGCCACGCCAACTGAGCACGCCTCGACGGGCGCGCTCGCTGATACCGAGCATAATGTAGCACCATAGCCAGCATTCATACCACTGCCTTACTAACGAAAATAACCTGCTCCGTTGCACGTTGCCTTCGAGACGTGGAACGACTGCACAGCGTCTGGTGAACGTGATTTGTTTCGAACATTTATAGTAATTATCTCCATTCTCTTGCTGTTCAGTTAAATGGCGTATTGTTAAGTTCGCTTATTTAAGACGGTTTAAGATTCAGTGTCGGGCATCTGATAATTTTAAAAATCAACCACCTCAACGTGGAAGTGTGTTAACTTTCATTTGTTGCTTAGGTACAACTGACAACATAACCGCATATAACCAGATTCAACATAATTTACTTTAAAAACAAAGTTTTAACCGACTTCAATTTAGTACTCCGCCAAACCACGAGAACATTTCCTATTTTTTTTTACAATTTACCACATGAACTGATTTCCGATAGCAAATGCGTTGATTACTGTAGAAAAAAAACCGAATCGCTGTATGTGGGCTGTATGGTGGGGATAATATTTGAGGACTTCCATCGATTCCCCAAGATTATCACCAATGGCACTTCATTAGTTCCTATTTCAACGGAATCTTATCAGAACCTGTGACGTACTTTTGCACTTTTAAGTACATAATTGAGGAATTCGATAAGTCATCTGTGGTCTCCATCATCAATTCCTCGCCACCAAATTTATGATTCCGGATGTAAATACGCGAGTTATAACAGAAAATACCAAAATCACTACACGCGTGCCTAATAAAATTGAGGAGTCCCCTCAATTCCCCATGGATCCCATCATCTCATTGAATTTTGAAAAAAATGGGGCCCACCTGGAAGTATATACATACGAACAAAAAAGTTTTTGTCGAATCGGCTCATCAATGACGGAGTTCTGAGGTAACAAACATTGAAAATAATAATAAAAAAAAATACAACCGAATCGAGAATCTCCTCCTTTTTTTAAGTCGGTTAAAAAGGGTGTGCTCTCGTTTGGCCATATGAGAGTAGCCGTCTAGAAGACATTAAAATGTGCGTATTGAGTAAATTGTGACAATTTCATAACTATTATAATATTATTTGATCATACAGATGGAGTAAAACAAAAGTAGTCTTTCCTGTGGTCAAGAAAAAAATAATTTGAATCATATAAGAGCAAACGCCGCGCCGGTTATGCGGATTAAGGGTTCAACCAGAAATTAAGCTTACAGTCCTTAACTTTGACAATGCTCACAAAAGAGACGCGAACCTAAATCTCTGTATGACCCTTCACGTTATTCTACTCCAGGGTTAGAAATTATCAAGATAATTACGATTTCTGATAATTATTACCGGTATAAGAACCAATGACACTCGAGTTCGCTCAACTTTGCATAATCCGAACTGAATTCTTCTTGTAAGGGGAATCCACTGGCCGCACCACGTCACGTTGACACTTCGTGCGTTCGGATAGACGCAAGTGCTGAAACACACGTTCGAATACTTCGAATACAGTTCACTTTCACGAGCGCAATTTTTTGTTATTATCATTGATAAATATCCTTTCGAACCCTGTTCTACTCGCTATAAATGATGCGTAAGTAGCATCGATACTCGTCGCAGCTAACATGTTAAATTAATACTTTAATTTCATCCAAGCAAACCACCCTTGGTATATTTTAATGACTCATGTTAGCTTAATGAAAGTTAATTGCAATTGAACTACTTACTCATCCAATTTGTAATGGTCACTGGAGAAAAATAAACAAATGAATAGGGCTCATTTCAGCCATAATTCTCTCCGCATAATTAATGAATTGTATATTAATTCTCGCGTGGTAATTGCTGATCTTGAATAACGGTCGTATATGCGTCTCGCTTTCTTGCGTCTATCGTGAGCTCACGTGCCTTTATTTACTTTAATATATGGCTTTGGTCACATCCTGAATAGCGTTGATGTTTTCAAGAGCTTGATTTATTAGGTCATTTTGTGCTAGTCGTTTGGCCGCGACGGTGATTTTGACGTCTTTCTTATACAATCATTGTCGTTCATCATGTTGTTTTTAAGAACAAAGCGCAAAATTGACGATTACTCATATTCTTTGAATTGAAAAAGTTGGTATTATTTTTGTATTCACAGTTGTCCCGCTCTAGATTCTAACCAATGGCTAACAAGATCATAACTAATAATGTAATAATACCTAGTTGACAGATGTAAAGCAGTTTCATACCGATATTTCCAATAACGTGCCATCTTTATTTGGCTTGTATATTATTCGTAGAGAATGTTTTTATATTCTCTACGAATAATATAATTTTAACGTGAAAAGAAAACCTTCGTTCTTGGTAAAAGAATACTCTATAAATAAAACATACGTTCGACAATATCTTTATTCACGGAGTGGCTGAATAAAATGCAAGGAAAACTTAACTACACCAATCATGTATTACGTGAAGTATATCATCTAGTTGCGTCTATCGCGCGTGAAATTAATGTATTTTTATACTTTTCCCGAAAGAACTGTCAAGATATCACAATAGTCTCGGATCGGTAGCGAATCAGCCCATTTTTTTTGATGTAGTATTTATAAATCCATCAGTTTAGGATTTAATTGGTAAAGTAGGTATCAATACCAACCAATAGTTAACATATTTATCAGGTGTTTTTTCATTATTTTTTGTTGGTTAATTTAAGAGCCGAAAGCAGTATTTCGCCCGGCCTCAACATGGCATGCGCCCTTATCACTTCAAGAACGCATTTCAAACTATTTCTGACGCCCCAAGTAACCAACAAGTGTTCGTAAGCCACTCAAGTAACGCTCATTATGATCTACAATCGGTACCATGGGACGCTTGGCACTGAATAAATCCGCATTTACATCACCATTGTGTTCATTGTGCGGGGGTTGCAGGTTCGCGGTCGTGTCGCATCAATGAATGAGTGCTGACCGATACAATCTAGTAATGTTGTGTCTAAGAGCTGTTTGCACCATGGCGACTTTTTGCAGCGCTACCAGGGGTGGGTCACTCCGTGACTTGTTGCGCCGCTACAAGTAAATGCCGGCCTACCGGCCTGGGCTGGTATGTTAGGGCTGCTACGGCAGACACGCGTTCCATCGCATAAACAGGGGATTTGTTAACAGAGAACCTTCTGTAGGTAGTAATATTATTTGTTCTGTGGCGCTACAAACGCAAGATAGGTACAGCACCTATCAATACAAGTGTTGATTAGTCTCGTCTATCAGGTAGTTAGTGTCGCGCGTTCGTGAAACGCTCTAAAAGCAAACAGCTCTAAGAGCATTTGATTTGATGGTTGAATCCGTTAAAATTGGGTTATATGACAATCACTAAATAATCAATCAAAAAATAAATGAGTGTTTGTTGTAATGGAATAATGTAACAACTCCACCTCTGGATGAATGTTATATATAAGATTATTGTGATTGATGTAATGTTAGACGTTTGAAAAGTATTCTGTAAGAATCTACTTTGAATAAAAATATTTTGATTTTGACTGCCACTAAGGATCCTTTGACAGTTGGCACAGGCAACTTGAAATTAAACCGCGGATCACAAATCAACTATAATGAAAAAAAGCAGAGGGGAAAAAATGCGATTGATCTAGGGTACAGTCACCAGCAGATATATCGGACCTAATTGCTCTCTGAACACGCCTCTATTATCGAGGCATTAGAAGCGTGTTCAGATATTTGTGAGCACTTTGGCTGCTCCGATATGTCTGATGGCGACTGTACTCCTCAGAAACTCCCCGAGCTCAGTGTCCAAGTTCTATTCTCATATTAAATTGATTAAATTGCGATAAGACGGAAACTGAATTAACTTTGCCTAATCGACAAACGACGAACAGTATGAACACAGCAATACCGTTAAACCATTCACAAGTACACAAGTGCTGTACCTACTTAGCACATTTTTTCTAGGTCTTAAATGTGAGTCAGTTGTATTCGTGTCACTTCATTTGGTTGTGGCGAACTTATTGTGCGCACCATTTGTCACCTTGCCCTCAATGGATTTCGCCGTAAACAAAACAAACGAGTATTTCCATTTATCTGCGGGAATTTCTCGCAGTCGACAATGTTTTTCCCTTACCTTTCTAATTAGAACACACACACAAAAATGAGACAGAGAGCCTATCTCGTCACGACAAAGTTCGCACGCCGTCTTCTGATACAGGGCTATCACAGGAAGACTCTTATTTAAAATATACTGATTAGAAAGAGACGTATAGTCTATGTCGCCGCGACACAGCTCGCGGGCCCTCCAGTGATAAAGGTAGAAGAAATCATATACATCTGGCGTACATTTTAACCCATTCACCGCCACGGCCCTCCAGCTTGAACGTACTCGACACGCCACCATACATTCATAAACTGCCCGGCCGCAATCACAACACGTAGACGTCATATGGCGCCGCTGACGTGCAAAAGATTTTGCCGCCCGCGTTGGATAGTTTCATGCATCATTTTGTTTTAACCAGTGTGTAAGATAATAATCTTTTAAAACATATTTAAGTATTAAAATGTATAAATTAAGAGAACATCCATTTACTGTCTGGGCAAACCAAATGAAGCCAACACAGACATTGAATTTGCTTATTTAACTGAGATTATAGGAACAAAGGAAATAAAAAGCTACTAATAATTCATAAATATTTATTGTTTATAATAAACTATCATCAACTAATTAATTATAACATTATTTTGCTTGTGATACTCTACGAAACATGCCCCTTGACATAACCCCGGTTGTCGTGGACATTTCGGACAAAAGTCGCCCGTCTCTACACGTTTGTTATGTTTCCTCCAACAGCACGCATCTTTTTCGTTTTAATCTGTTTGTTTCTGGGTGTCTTGGCAATTTGAATGATACGTGATAGTCTGATGGAGGACGCGGGAGACAATTGGCAATTTCCCGACTTGAAACCAATGCCCGAATAATATGTTTTCTGAAATCACACAAGGGCATTGGTTTCTCTCCAAATCTATTATATAGAGAGTGCGCGTTACATAGCATTGTACTAAATACATGCACTCCCAATTTCAAATACCACCTAAGGGTTTTATGTTCTGGGTTATAGTACGCCATCATTTGGTCGTGCTTATCTACGCCTCCCATATGTTTGTTGTAGTTAAGCACGACTCCAGGCTTGGCTTTTACATTATTATTGGCGGAAAGGTAATCCTGCCATTCACTATTGTGTTCCGTTGAAATCATTAGCACCTCTCTCCGGTCATTCCATTTCATTATACATACTCCTTTGTCATTATACATCGAGATTTTTTCATTTTTTGCTAACTTTTTTTTAATATTTCTGGCGGATTACCTTTCCTATTGGAACGTAGGGTTCCAGTGACATGGGTATTAGAATCTACTAAATAATTTGCCAAGTCGACGGAGTTATAAAAATTATCCATATACACTGAATGCCCTACGCCCAATTTCCCTTCTAATAAATCTTTCACAATCTTCGTTACATGATTTTTACCTCCTAATCGGGTATCGCATTTTCCCCCATACACAATCATTTTTATAACATAACCAAATTGATCTGTAAGTAAGTATAATTTTACGCCATATTTGTTAGCCTTTCCTTTCATAAATTGGCGGAAAGATAATCTACCACGCCACAATACAAGGGATTCATCTATACAGAGTACCTTGGCCGGGTAGTAAATATTGTCCATTATTTTATTAAACAAATTTACAAGACCTGAAATCTTATTTAATCGATTGTCTCCTGTAGTTTCATCATAAAAATTTATGCACCTTAAAATTAACATAAATCTGTTTCTTGACATATGACTACTGAAAAACTTAAAGTCAAACAATTCCTCGGTACTCCAGTAGTCCTCGTATTTATTGCATTTAATTGTTCCCATATGGAATAACAGACCTAAAAATACCCTGAATTCCGAAATGGTTACATCCTTCCATTTCGTAATTCTTGCGTATGCATTATTGTTCGCTTCTATTAATCGTATGGCATATCTATTTATGTTGTTGACTAAAAAAACTAGAAAAGTGCTAGTAAACAACATATCGAAATATTCTTGAGGTTTTTCCTTCCTAGTACCTCTTAATCCAGATGTCTCAATAAATTCCGAAACACTAGACGTTTTTCGTGTAAAGCTCCAATTTGCACTAACACCACTTTCATTCCTGTTTTCATTTGGCGGGGAAGAATATTCTTCTTCTTCCGAATCTGACGAAGAAGAACAGTGACCAAGTTGGATGTCAAACTCATCAGGAGAACCCTCCAAAAGACTGATCAGTTGAACTTCTGTCATCGTATTTTCACCTTCTATGAAAATAATAGTCCATAATTAATTATATGTCGATAATTAATTACAAGTGACTATTGTTAACTTTCTCATGGGTTTATAATCTGATTTTATGACAAGCTGTTTTATATTTACCGTTTTGTCACGAATAAATGCTTTCTATTCTATATTTTAAAAAACAAGTATGAGATTTGATTCAAAAAAATTAAAACAGTTTTACTGATAAAATGGGTTGAAATTTCACCCCTTTTAATATGTACACTTTATAGAATCCACCCTGTATATTTATAATAAGAGAATTTAACCTCCGTTTTAGACTATTCGTTTGCTCACAGACGGTTTAATAACGAGAATAACATATTTCTGTTACCATACATACAATACATAAATCTCAGGCTTATCTTTCCCTGACCGTACAACATTTAATATATGTATACAAATTTACAATATTTTATTTAAGACTTACCGGTATATGCTGAAGCCGTCTCCAACATTGAGGTAAGATCGTGATCCATGTTTTCAACAGCCAGGTCAGTCGTGTGATGCTGGTTCGGAGCACAAATAGTCACAGCCGGGTCGTTCGTGTTAGGCAGGTTCGGAGTAAGGGTATGGATAGCCGGGTCAGTCATATTAAACGGGTTCGAAATACCAATATCCATAGTCGGGTTCATTGTACAAAGTAAAGCACACGCAAAACACAGAGACACAACCGAGATCTGGTTTAGTCAACAGGCAAGCCAAGACTGAAGACTATTTTATTTTATACTATTGGCATAATGTAATAATAACTTCAAAGTGCTATAGCGGAACTTTCCCTACTCAGAACCAAGGGATTATCGGTCTATTGTCACTGAAGAATCGTTATCAGTAAGTTGCGGTCAGCTTTGTTATCGTTGCAGCTGCAAATTACACGACAAGTCTTAAGACTAAATTCACATTGTTTATAGGACTCGCCCTACACACAAACAAAGGATTATCGGTCAGGTGTCGCCGAAGAATCAGTGAGTCATTATGCAGCGGTCACATCAAAGCTTATAGGGAGAAGTTAAATTCTGTTATCGTAGCAGCTGCAGTTGACATGATAAGTCTTAAGACGAAATTCTCATTGTTTATGCGTGCTATTGTTTTTACAAACAAATAATTCGTTGCAAAATATTAATCTAGTTTTTTTTTATTTGCAACTGTATTGTTATCGCTACCTACTACTAAAGTTTGTTATCTTGGTTGCTGCTAAAATGGAACAGTGCCGTCCATTACCATTTAGTGCAGCAAAATGTGATAACTCAAATTAGATATAAAGAAATATGGACTTAGTTCACTTGACTTAAGGTTTGAAATTGATAAACACAAACGCAGTGCCGAATATTTACCTGCCTCCGCAAGCCATTTCACAACACAGTGTTGTGATGTTTAAAAGTATTGAGAATTAAGTTTATTATACATTTATTTGATACTATTACGTGATTTGCATTAACGCTAAAGGCTGGAAATAACAATGGAATATAAAAACGTAAGCAGACACGTTTAGTCACGACCTATACTTTTAGGGCCATAAAAGTAGACTTTCTAAATTTAACTTTATAAAACGAAATATAACCGATGATAGACATAGCCTTTGAAAGCAGAATCTGATAAAAAAAATATCATAATATCTATTTCACAAATAGTTGCGAACAAAAACATTTTAACGTCACAGTGACGTGATCGGTGTCTCGCGGGTGTTCCGCAATCACGTCAACGTGTTGTGATTGGCGCTGAATGGGTTAATACAATCAAATAAAAATAAGATGAGAGTGGTCTTTTAGTAGACATTTTCTTTGTCTTTGTACATGGTAATGCCGTGTCGATAATGAATAGGACATAGACAACCTTTTGTAAGAAACGTTGCTTGTCGAAGTCATCCATACAATACGAAGAAACTTTCACTTGGTATTAAAGGAAAGATAAACTCTTGCTAATCAGATTTCGTGCGAGTGATACGTGAACTCGATGCAACGCTAATTAAAGTGTCTGAGCGTAAATAAATATTGCTGAAGTAATGCCTCGAGTGGAAAAGAAAAAAAACGGGCGCTTCCGTTGTTTTGTGCAGCTACGCTCGTTATGAAAATGAGAATTGAGATTACTGTACTTACTGGGGGTTTCAATGAAGAATAGAATCCTTCTATAAATACTACCTTCATATATTATGCAACTAGCTTCTGCCTGCGACTCTGTCCGCGTGGAACTGGTTTATATCGTAGCTCCATACAAACTTTCACCCCCTTAGAGGATGATTTCCGGTATAAAAACTATGAATTATCCTTCCCGGGGACTCAAACTATCACTATACCGAATTTGATCTAAATCGGTTCAGTGATTTAAGCGTGAAGAGGTAACAGACAGATATATAGACACACTTTAACATTTATAAGATTAGTATGGATTGTGAATAATGTCTATAGAATTTTGGTGACTGACTTCATATATTTTAGTGAAATATCATGAGACACATAACAATGTAATTTCATTTTCTTGATCATTCTTTGATTGGTTGGTGATCTTAAGTTACTCAATTAACGTCGTTTAATATGATAGCATCAAGATCGGTATGGTAACGAGTTCGCGGAGTTACAATTTATCTGGTGAATCATCAATTTGCTCTGTTTATTTGAATGCTTACGCAATTCTTCCGGGAACATCAAAAATTCGCTAATGGAATCTGGCAAGCATGCAATATGAATTTTCTGTGGCAGTTTTATATATATGAAGATTAGTTATATTGGCATTCTTTACCTGGGATAAATTAATTTGACAAGTTCACTCACATTAACTACCGCACCAAACAAATACACTTAATGCCCGTAAGAGTATAGTTATAAAATAAGGTAAAGAAATGATGTATCCAATCAAACTTAAAACAAGAAGTTCATCGAAATTAATTCCAACTTCACTGTATTCATTGAGCGAAGTTTGTATGAAAATAACAGTTTTAACACAATAGGTTTACCATTTACTCCCCTAATTTGATATATCTTATTACAATGACCTATTAACTTTTTGGCATATTATAACTCAATATGAAGAACGCTACGGGGTTACACGTTTTACTTCTGCATCTACTAGCATTATTTATTTTCTACTCTGAACGCAATTTCACATTAATGTGTCATAAATAATTTCCTGTTTCCTTCTCTAAACGACAATGTATTTAGAATGCAGCATAGTGTGGATAGTGAAAACGCATTCTTGGCGGTTGTTCAAACTGTTCCAGTAACGAGTTGCATCAGCATTGGCGCTACCTCTGTCATCAGCTCGTGCCACTAACACTGGGCTGTTAATTTTATACAAATGCACCCGAAAAGTGTTGACACGCTGGAGTAACACAATATACCTTATGTCCTTTAAAAGAAGGATTATTAGTTAACTGTCGCCGATCGTGCATTATCTAATGAACTCCGCAAAGAATAGGTGTTCATCTGAATTCCTTTTACATCGTAAAGCGTGTTAGCTATTTTTTACACACAGTTATCCGACCGAAATCTTTAAAGTTCATGAAATAAATACGTTTGCTGTTTTTTCCAAATATTTCGTCAAAATGTTTTAGGTAAATACAAGTCCTTTCGACTTGTGGAAAAATTATATACTAAATAAGGAATATCAATATATCAATATTGAGTAGGTGAAAAGATAAGTAATATTACGCCTGATGTGTAGGCACACTCTTTGATTGGCAATCAAAACAAGCGATTCGTCATTCATTAGACGTTCTGATTGTTTATACCTCTTCTTACTGCAGACTCATTTCTATCTGAACCTGAAAAGGTTTGTCATGGTCAGACACACTATAACATTAAAATGGTGATTACTTTTTTATATATTATCCTTGCAATCATTACTCATAGAGTCGTCTAAGGCGTTCATCACACTCCCTCCGCAACGGCGTGCGGAGCGACGGTTCGCAACATTATATGGCATGGCAATATAAGTTGCGGACCGTGCTGTACCACTGCTGTCTAAATTGTCACAAATTTAACTGCATCAGCCTGACAAGACTAGCGTCCCACAAGGCAGCTTCATCCAGAATTGTGATTACTGTACCTATAAGAAATAAACTTACATGTACTTATACTCCTAGCTTATGCAATGGGATTATTTATTTCAGTGGGATTTGGACGAAGTATTGAATGACAAATAAAAAATTGGATTTTGGGAGGAAGTATTGAAACAAGTATTAAAATATAGTGAATATGAAAGTAGTTTACCTACCTGCTACAGGTACTTATCATGTAATAGTTAGGTAATCACCTTCGATAATAGATTGATTAATCAGTTTATTTTTAATTATGAGCTGCACGAACTGCATGTCAAGCAGTAACGAAATCGTATTTAATTTAATCATGACATGCATAACATGTGCACTAGTTCTGCATCGTACTTACGGCGCAGTAGTTGGAAAGGCATGCGGCGCGGGCGCAAGGTCGACGAACGACATTCGCACGGTTGACGAGACCCCCTCCCTCTCGAGGCTTGGGTAGATTTCATCCGCACTTGCTTGAGGTCAAATGTCGCGGCGAAAGTCATACCAAATAAGTATTAGAACGAGAAAAAAAAGCATCTTTATTATAGCTTTTTCGCGTCATCGGTATAGCTGCGTGTAACGCGTTTATCCATGCAACATTCCTTACTGATAAGAATATTTTGAATGTGAAGTATATTTTTTTTTCAATATACTATTAATTGTGATACCTTCATGGTTTACTGTACCTAGTAGGTATAAACTCCGTGTTAATCAGATGCTGCAAAATAATTAATTAGTATTTATATTATAATTTCAAATTGCGTCTGTCTTTAATGAACTGATATTTGGGCCATCTCATGCATTATCACTTGGTATCTGACCATTCGCTGACCGGCCATATTGCACATTTGAATCACGGACCTCGAGTGGGTGTATCTAGTGGCGCCCACGTGAATACCTCAATTGTGTCAGCTCCATTTTAGTTGCCATTTATGGCACTGCAGTGTCGAAATTGCAACCTTACATGTTAAAATTGTATTGAATTGAATAAAAATATCGCGACTATTTTTGAACAAACTTGTTTTCAGTCCAAGGTAAAGTCGATTCAAAGTGCAAGGCCTCACTAAAGTCTTACAGATGGTACTGTGTCCAGATATATACCTTCTATATTTCATATGAATACTTCTATGTAGATGTAGATCAAATGCTTCTGTATTAAAATTCGACCGGCCTCTGAGAACCAAGAGTACTTTCACGACTTACATGTGTTTAAGAGTCTACTGCCTTTTATAGATTTGATTATGAAATGAAAATCGTACTAAATCTTTAGTCTTTACAGGTTTGTTTTGCTAACGTGTACGATATTCATTTCAATAAGCCTTGACCAACGTAAAGACTTTACAAATGATTTATGAAAGTATATAAATTCTGCCAAGTTTTCGAGCTTTCAAACGAGTTTTGATTACCCGCGACTGCATCTGAATGTGTCCTCTCGATCAAGTTGACAGAGGGCTGTTACTCGTCTCTTAGCTCGTTTGGCAATGCAACCACGTTCGGCTGAAAAGTCCTATCAGGTTTTGAGCGACGGAGAAATATGTCTTTCTGGGTGTAGTGCAGAATAGCCGGCGCCGCAACGCTACAGGGCGACGCGTTATGAGCGTGGGCGCCAGGAATGAGTTCATTGGACAATCCCGGCATGCGGAACTAGCTTTCATCTTCACAAGTATATTCTTTTACCCTTTGGTTGGGCGGGTCACGGAAGTATGTGTAGCGTGGGCTAACTACCATATTGACCGAGTTTAAATTTAGTCAGAGACCCGCCCCTAGATCCCTCTAATTAAAATTCAACTATACGTACCGCTCTGAATTAAGATAACAGACGTTTATTTGAAAAATAACACTGCATTTAGTTAAATATTGCCTGCTCGTTCCGGGGGTAAATCTCGGCCCCAGTAAAAGCCCATTTGCTCGTACAATCAAATATTACACTACGCGTGCATTGACTGCACGAGACTCGTTTCCCTTTATTAATCCCATCACTTTTGAATAGCATTGATAACACCGTGCACCCAAGCATGATCAGGACGAGCGTATTCCAAGCACTTAGCTTGCGGGCAATTTATGAATCGTAAATTCATATATGAAACGGCCTTTACCGAAACGGTTTATGAGCTCTGCATCATTAATAAGTGGATAATCTTGTTAATTCGGCTGCTGAAACGTTCCCCCAAGTACGACAGGATGTAACGTTGGATCATCTTTATGGCCTAACGCTACCAAATTATACCGGTGATTTCCATATTCTGGCTGAAACCCGTTATTTCAACATCAACAGGTCATTTACTGTGTTAAATTCTCTGCAATTGGAGTTAATATTACGAATCGCTTATCGATAATTGCGTTACTAAATCCTCGTTAGTAAGTATTATCAAATTTGTAATGGAGTTGACGTACATATTACATACAATTAGAAACTTTATCAGCGTACGGTAACAAACCGACGCGCGTTAAACGAATGCTTTGGTACATCCAATTAATTGTATACGAGGTAGTAATAGTGCGTTACGTATCATGGGTTTTAATGTATTTTTCTTCGTAGCAGGGTTATACGGTTATATAACCCGAGTTATTATTCCTGTCGCTTTCCAGATTAGATACTGTCGACAGTGTGAATGTTTGCTCGAGGTGGTTGTTTGCGCTGGCTCTAGGACTGTTGACTGGAGCGCCAGTGGCGCCGAATTAGATCGGCATACGTCCATTCGATATTGTACTCTAATTATTGATATCACGGCTGTATTTCGATTGGTCGCACGCTAAGGCACCAGCAGGTGTGGTGACTCGTCGCACATGTGTACACATTGATAAATGAATTTATTTGTTTACTTATATTGGAGGTCTTATTTGGATCAACTGCATCAACTTCCCAATTTCATAATTGTGCATCAGTATTTTATAACTTGTCTGGTCTTATTTCTACAAATTTAACGTCATAGATGCTTTCAGGGTACGTTGCCCTACATCCTACGAATTAATGTTCAGTGCATTTCCATTCACGATTGCGAGCAAAGTGCAATAAATTCGCTATTAGAATGGGAATGTTTTGTAACCTGGAGCAAAACAGACACGACGCGACGCGCTGGCGCCGCGCGTTTGGCAGGCCATCAATGAGTGCTGCACTTAATGCAAATTCAAATTCATACATTGCAATTGAACTGCCGAATTACGAGTTTCGACTGATGTATGGACTCTTACACTTACTTTAGTTAGGGAGCTGGCGAGCATTTCGGTATATGATTTGCACACGTTTCACGTCGAGGTGGATTGCAGTATAAATCATTACGAATTGATTTGGTCCAATCAATTAAGGTCCTATGTCGCTGCGTTTTCGCGTTACAGCGGATTGAAGTTGCTTAAAAAATCGGGGTATTAAATCATTTGCACATGTATGTATGCCACTGGAGTTCATGGTCACAATCATCTTGGAAACGAAGAAAATCGAAGAGGCAGACATTCAGGACTCTGCATTATCATGGGACGGAGTTGTAAAAATGTTAAAATAAAGCTCTACTAAGTCATTTGCACGCGGTTCTCATTGCGCCCATTCGATTCACTATGACTCCGTGGATTCGAAAAAAAATGTGGCAGACACTTTTCTCACTGATTTTCAGCTGTATAACTGTTTGAAATTCACTGAATCAAGGGACAGCGGGTGTTGCATGGGATTATTGTTATTTTTTGGTTTTATTCTTATAATTTTGTTTAATATTATCCTCTAAACTCACGGTAACGATTAAACTTCTGGAGCAGAAATCTATGCCATCATAGTTTTTCTCAACCAGAAACGAAATGCGCTTGGAACTTTTATTAGAAAGTTTTTTTTTTAATTGCATGCTTGAATGCAATCTAAATAGGATTAGGATGTGGATAGGAACAGTCTTTAACTTTTTTATCACGTTTTATTCGTGTAAAATACGTAGATTTTTGACCAAGACTCCATTTTAATTATGTTTTTTTGCAATGAAAAATAAAATAAAAAAGACTCTATTTAGCAAGCGTCGTCATCGCTGGTATCCGAGAAACCTTGCCAATTATCCATGTCGGCGCTCTCATCCATGTTTCTTAGTCTTCGTACTCGAACTTGTCAATGACATACTCCGGTAGTGCGTTTCGGAAAGTTTTTTTTAAAAAAAAACAAGTATGAAAGCGGGATGTGGTCTTGTCTGTAGCATTTTGATCATTACAATTTATACCTGCTTGGTTTGGTGCGAGCGTCGGGTTAAAAAAAAACAAATGGCCTGCCTTTGGAATATCAGAGTCCTGAACGTCTGCCTCATCGATTTTCTTGGTTTTCATAAGGAATTCAAACATCAGTCCAAGAGGCAGACGTGTGCTCATAAAATAGCACACCTTTTTTAAATCTTCCTTAAATCTTCTTACGAAATCAGTCTTTGCTACGACAATTACAAACTTTTTTCTGAATATTAGTCAGAAAAATATTTATCATGAGTATTTGTAAAAGTCTGTCTATGTGCAAGGCCTGAGTGGACGCCCCGCTCAGAGCGGGGCGTGCAGTGTCCATATAAAACAAACGCAATTTATATGGACGCTCGACGCCCCGCTCTGAGCGGGGCGTCCACTCAGGCCTTACACTATCTCTTCAAAGTGCAAATTAATCACGATTACTGAAAGAACAAAATATTTATCTACTTGACTAGTTTGAGTTGAATTCTAATTTTGAATGTTAAATACACAGTCCTATTTAACGATTTCGATAAAACATAATCCATAAAAGTTGAATTTCGCTAATGGGTCCATGGAGCCTCAGTTAACGAACGATTCGCTAAATTAGTATCACTCGTTTATGAATAAGGCTGTCAGATGTTATTATCACCAAATGTGAAAATAGGGAGGATACTCGGATAGCGTAAATATCCATATACTCGTAATTTCTCAACTGACAATTCGTAATAGATTTTTATCTAATCAAGAGTGATAAGGATAATGTTTTACTACCTGTCATACTTCGACATCGATTTATGTATCAACTAACCAGGTCGCGTGCTCAGGGCATTGAACGGACATTATTTCCTACGTGTTTGTCTGAGGGACTGGCCTGTCATAATTACTCGAGCGACTACCTACTCCGAACCATCGCTAACAAAGACAACTGTTTGTTAAAACTTTCCTCGTTATACAATACGAGTACTTGCTAATGTTCTTCTCCCTTCGTTAACAGTCCTTTCAATACGTTTCTTTTGTTCTTATCAAATAACCTTAGGGTAATAATGTCGTTTAATTGATGTGAGCGATTTTAATTTTGTTTCATTAAACATTGTTAAAGTGTCATTAAAGAATTGAACAAATGTCTAGTTTGTTTACTAGAAAGGTCTCAACGAAACATATGAGTACGTTCGAGGGATCGGTATGGCATAACTTTGGCCATTTCTCTCCATGTGTCAGGCCTTAATTTGTATGGGACTATAAATAGCCCGCAGAAAGTTTATATTTCGGTAGCAATACGTTCCCATTAAGTTTGATAGATGCTGCTACCAACCGCAAAGATTTATTTCGGAGAAAAATAACAGCCGACATTAATAGTTGTGTTTTATAACTATATTGATTGTTATTGCTATTAGAATTGTGAAAGTCGGGATTTATTGAAAGCAGATACAGTTTACTGGCGTCAGTTATTAGGCCGAAACGTTGTGAACTCACGACTTGATCATTTGACATCAATAATTTAGTGTGATGAGTGAAATTGTTCACGAGCATGCCTCATGGGTGTTTTATTGCGTGATCGCAGATCGCAAGCAAGGTTAGTTTCACCCACGTTTTCTACAAAAGACGACGTACCTTCGTGTGTTTATTTTGATAAACGCCCCTGGCTGTGACGACATAATGCTTTTGGCCTTTTTACATGTTTCTACACTCGGAAATGTTTTCCACTTATACCCAAGGCTCTAAGGTGTTCCTGATTGACATTTATAACGTGTTTCGCCGCTAAAATAGTGTAGCAAAGCAATAAAAGATGTTAGACTGAGCTTTCTTTGAAGAGTTTTATCGGTACGACAGGAATAATCGGCAGTGACGTGACGACTTACGCATTTATATTCGCTTTTAATAACTTTCATCTGGCATCTTTACGGTACTATCGTGGCCGTGGATGTCTCTATATGTGCATTCGGGATACATCGAACGACCCAGGAAATGTGAAATAACGGCCATTTAATTACAGTTACGGCTTTATACGTCACCGGGGAGTGGTTCTTTTTTCGATACTGTAACCTGAATAACACATTTAGGACGATTTATTGTAAGATATGTACTGGGGACACTAAAATATTCCTGTTTGCTACGTTCCTACGTTGGGCGCCATTTTTAGTGGTCTTATTTGCTTATCCAGCCACAACTAGGCCTTTTCCCTAGTGCCTAAGCCTCGATCCCGTGTAAGCGTAAGCCAGCAATTAATTCGCCTCGGCTTCGTGAAATATAGTACACCTAATCGACATTCCATCGTCCCAAATCCCAATTGGGAGAGAATTTACCGTTTTAAGAGCAGATTCTCCAAATTTTGGGCAAATTTTCTTTAGCACGCGACGGCGGTCCTTCTTAAATAGTCTAAACGAGAAAAGACTTGAGTAAGCATGAAGCTCAAACATTGTTATCACCTTTCTCGTGTGAAGTATTATTGGCGTTATATTGGTTGTTATTTGGTTACAAAGGCCTGGCGTGACTACGACGTATAAATTGTGTAATTAATTACATACCCGCGCAACACTTGTTACTTCCCGCTGCCTTCGTGTAGGTACACAAGGCTAGACCGCTATTGGGTTATTAGTGCGAGGATACTGTTATTTATAACTGATATAATTGGTACAAAAAAATATAAAAAGACTTAATTGGTACCATACGATATTACGTTTTTATTTCATATTTCCTCGAAGAAGGAGGATGTTGATATTATTCGTTAGTTATTAACGACAAAAAAACTCTTATTCAAAAGCTATACTAATTCTGGATATAGGTCAAAGTCTCCTTCCGTGTGCTCGGATCCAGTGCAAATTTCGTTAATATCTTGATACGACGTGACCTGTCAAAACTAGACAATCTCACGTCAAACTATTTTTTGTTTTATCCTTTCATCTGAGATTTTGAATTGTTTCTCTTACTTCGTTTCCGCAGCAATAATAATGTCTCTCCTGCTTACAGTGCACACTTTTCTTACAGAATATATTCAATGGTGAAGACCTATTAAATAATCTTTGTTTAGACGTGTAGTCGTGCAATCATCCGTATTTCTTGTTCATTTTCAATCTTTACTAATTTGCATTGAGTTATATTTAGCCGTTGGCAGATTTATACGGATATAATCTTATTATAGATGTTATTTTTAAATGGAATGAATGTGCGTGGAAATACGAGGCGCCAATGTCGATAACCTTTGCGATATCGCAGAGTTCAATACGATGTCAACATGACTAAGTGCAATGGTTCGTCTTAGGGCGGATGCACACTATCCGATTTACAGCAGCATTATAAAGTCTACAATGTGTCTAGTGTCCTATAAGACCGAAGTGTACCGAATAATATGAGATTGATCATCTTTTTTATCATGATATCAACTTTGTTTTTTTTGTTGACAGGCGTGACAATGAGAGAAAAAAGGGGAGGTGCAATGAGCAAAATGCAAAAGCTCAGAAAGCGCCTATCCCTCAGCTTCGGTAGATTATGTAAGTATTTTTTTATATTATAATTTTAAGAGACAATTACGTACCGTAGCGTCGGTAGACCGGGGAGTCTGATGACCTGGAAAAAAAGCGGGAGTCTGCTGGAAGCGTGTGGTACACAAGCGGTCCTTGTGGCACTTTTTGGGGGAGGCCTATGCATGTCCAGCAGTGGATGTCTTTTGACTAATACGATGAATAAGAGACAATTATTTTGTATAGGATGTAAGTTGAAATGAAAGAACTTCGGAAGGCTTGGATTAGGACCCTCTTAAGGTCATGACTACTAAATAATAAACAGCGATTTGTACATATAAACACATAATACACGTTGAAGATTATGTGTTTTCCTTGTGTTATAATTACAAGGAAAATTCATTTATCTTAGGGTAAATATGAGAATTTAAACTGAGAATTAACCGTTTGGAATGAGGAACACGAGCTAATTATTAGTATGCGACTCCCACTTCGAAGATTCTTTGACAATTTATTATACCTACTAAATTGAATCGTAAGGTCTAATGTTTTTGTCATTTACGATTAAAGTACAAATGCAATCTTATTATCCCTACACAGGATCCGATAATTTATCATCTAGTGGTCTTTATGGCAGGGGCCACAGTACTTGGCCCTGTGCCCCAGAGAAGGCACCGAGGAAGTCCAGAACGAGCTTGCAGGGGCCAAGCGCTAAGTAGGAGGGCTCTAGTGCCTTCAACCTGATATCCTAAAGTCCTCCGAATTATTTAGCGCACAGATGACCGCTGACGTGTGTAGTAATACCATATAACATAACCCAGACTTTTCACCCGAATATTGCGACTTCAATTACCTTTGCCTAACCGTTCGATCATAAAAGATCATGACAATTGACTGTCACTAAATCAACAGCTCTTTCTTCATCTATACATAACTGCCAAACCAATAAACTTATATCGCGTGATCGGATGTTGGCGTTTGTCGCATTCACTCCTAATTGATTACACGTGGACCAGAACGAAACTGAAAACGTGACCGATTTATTTTTAACGTCGTTATACGTTAGATTTATAAATTTATAAATATCTAGTATTTATACAAGATCATTTTCATTAGATGGCGTGATTTAGAAGCTGAACCGTTCGTAAGAACCAACTTTTGGTTTTGATGTAGGTTATTCATTTGTTGTTCATAGGTTTATACAACCACAAGCCTTTTACTTTCGATTCAACAACTTTATCGGGGAAATTCTGTTGTGAATTCCTAATGCATCATTATTATCCTTTCCTTAATGGGGTCGGTTCTAATTACACGACCCTCTATCTGACTCGGAATAATATGAAATCCGTAATACCTATATCAAGATTAAAGAACGGGCCTAAGTAAAGCTTATATTCGGACTGTTAAATAAAATATTGTTTAAATTGCTCATGTGACAATGACAAGACATCAACAGAAAAACAAACCTAGTATCGCGCCTCCTTAACTTAACGACGCACGACCAGCTTAACTGGCTTTCATGATCAAAGCTGTTTGGTTTATTTTCCAGCATTATTTAGTAAGATAAGAGCTCAGTAAAGTAGATATTTATTTACATAAGGTATCTTATTGTGATGCAAATATGGTACCACATTTATGCCCACGTTTATATGTAAACTGTTGTATCGTGTTCCGTAACTTGATATGAAACTAGCACTTATATTGCGTTGTAAGAAAACCGCATGCATGTCTTCGCGGTAATGATTTTCTATACTTTATTGGCTGTGATTCAAGTTACTAGAAGGCTCTTTAGTTGTAAGGATCTCTTGGATACTTCATTGAGAATACTCGTAGTAAATAAATTGGGAAACTTGGAATTATACGCACAAATTTCATCTAGTCCCTAGCCTCATTAAGTCCTAACTCTCCCGAGACTTTATTTGACCTTCTGATAGGGTTTATTTTCTTTGGAGTTTAATCATTTTCCACTGCAATAGAGTTGCATTTCTATTGTTCCGGTCGTTTTTTGAAATAGACGAAATCAACTATATGTGTTGTTGCGGTGCGTGTTTTTTTTATGGGCAACCCGGAGCAAAAAGTTAAGAAAGAGTTTAGAGTAGTTACATAACTATGTATAAAAATAAATTTTAGGCTAGCTAGTGGGAATAGGCTTGTATGGGCGCTCTGCCACTGATATGTATTTCCTCCCACACTTACAACTCGGCAGCGCGGCCGCGTGTCGTGCGCGTCGCGTGAGCTGCGCGGGCCCGCGCGGGCCCGCGCTGCTGAGTGTGATAAACATAGCGAGATACTTATAAAATGTGTTGGTAGCGAGAGAGATATGACGCGCGGGCCCGCGCGGGCCCGCCGCGTCAGCGACGCGTGTGCCACGCGTCTGCCGCGCGTGTGCAGCGCGTGTGACGCGCGGCACACGCGCAAGTTGTAAAGCATTGAAACTACACTTCAAACACACATCGGACGCGATTTGAACGCGGGCCCGCGGCGCTAAAGTTACAACTCGGCAGCGCGGCCGCGTGTCGTGCGCGTCGCGTGAGCTGCGCGGACCCGCGCGGGCCCACGCTGCTGAGTGTGATAAAGATAGCGAGATACTTATAAAATGTGTTTGTAGCGTGAGAGATATGACGCGCGGGCCCGCCGCGTCAGCGACGCGTCTGCCGCGCGTGTGCAGCGCGTGTGCCGCGCGTGTGCCGCGCGTATGCCGCGCATGTGCTGCGCGTGTCCCGCGCTGCTAGCGAGATACATATTAAATGTGTTGGTAGTGAAAGAGAAATGACGCGCGGCAGACGCGCGGCACACGCGTTGGTAACGCGTCGCAGCCGCGTACCCCCGCGTTGCTATACGCCGCCCGCTTGCGGTGTGAATATACCGATTCAACCGCGCCCGACGCGCGCCGCGCACGTCACGCGCCGCGCACGACATGCGTCCGGTGGGTGGAGGCCTTAAGGAAAAATCGCATCGATATTTTTTAATTCTTTTTTTTCGCTCTTTATTGTTTATGGTTAGAAGGAAATGATATTAAAAAGGTATCAAACCGTATTTAAATTCATTAATTTGAGATACATAAGATAAATTGAACATGAAATTAATTAAATATGTTATACTTAATTATTTAATTACTTCAAACACCGCATTAAGTGTAAAATATAGTGTGAAGTGAATACCGCCTTAGAAAGAATTCGTAGAAAGAATGCTTACATATGAATCATAGTACAAGTACCTATCACCGCGTTATTAGGTATGTCACAATATGTTTTTTGTAATGTCTTTGTATTATTTCCTCCCATGTTTGAGAAAAGCACTATATTTACCTTGGCGAAAACCGGGGTTGCCTGACTCGTCTCTTGGCAGGCAACCCCTGTCTTTCCGCGCCTCGGCAATAATGTACTATTATTGAATGATAAATAATGGCACTGCAAGGATGAAAAAATTGGTTTCCCATAGTATCTAAGAACCGCAACTTTCTTATTAATGAGTGTAACAGTGTAGACAATGCCGCGATGTACATGCAATATGACAAATATTAATTAACCCTTTAAGAAAATAATTAAATCCACCACCGATAAATATTAATTCCTGTCAGTAGTCCGGTCCGACCTTTGCGAGGCCTAATGTTTATTCTGCCTGCTGCGTCTGTTGGCAAACGTTTTGTTGCTTGCTCTCCCTGCGTTCCCTTTTTCCTCAAGCCGGTCTAAGTTATTTAACCACGAATGTTGGGCTTTGCGGAATCCATAATCAGGCCTTTTTCATTCATTTCTGTAATTGTGCGCGCGTACACTAGCAGTTTATCGGTTTTTCATTACACTCTCGATTCGGCGGTTCATTGTTTTCAACCTTTAAGGTTTTTGCTTTCAAATGAAAATGGTTTGTAACGCTTTTAGGGTCTAGAGTAGCGCTCTTTATTACATTTCGAATTTCAGACTTGGTCTGGAACGCGAGGGTGCGTTCTTGGTACTATTTTCGATTATTATTAGGTACAGTGAGGAAACAAAAGGTCAATCACTTTTGGACTTTACATTAAGATTCAATAGTGGCGGACCACTTTCATGGTAGACTGTACCTACACTTTGGCTCTTCCTCTGAGTTTATGGTATCTCTACAGCTCATTTGCTTAACCATAAACCGATATTGATTAAGATATGAATTGGCCGCAAATCGATATGTATCTACAACAGATTGAGATCACTTAGATCTTAAGTACATTTATAGCGCCGTAATAAATCATATCCTCTTGTTTGCCAACACAGCAATTACTTGAGATTTGGGACCGTAAACTAAGATTGCTCTGTTTATCTTCAGATAAGTCGCAGGATACGTCTCGTTTGGAGGATGACTTACTACGAGTTAACGAGCTGTTTAGTTGCGATGGTAACACCGGGAAAACCGTTTTAGTGAAATTATGAATGAATGCTACATCCATATCACAGTTATGTTATTAACGCACATGATCAACAAAACTATGACATGTGAAGTACACATGCTGACTGAATAAATTTTATACTCTTTATTTCAGTGCTGTACCCGGATGAAAGCAATTTAATCATCAAAAGCGTTTTGTTATTGCTGGAGGAAAATCGATTAACACCGTTCTAGTCGAGTTTCCGTAAGCAAATTTGTTTGTAAACGCAATTCCCCGACGCGTTAATGGCCTATCCCGACAATATTGATTATTGAAACAACTCGCTATACTTCTTTTGGATTTTATGCTAATCTCGCTCAGTTCTGGGATTGTAATCGTCGTATTTAAATCATGGATGATAATAGGCATGTTTATTTTTTTCATAAGTCATGACATTACTTATTGATCTGCTAGATCTAGAATACAAGTACATATATTTACTGCGTTTTGTATGTTCCATCATCCAGACATAAGCCATGGCCAAATTGTTGGAAATCTTATTCGTTTTCTCTCATGACAGCAGTATTCCTATTTCAATTTCATTTCACGAAAAACTCTACCTACGACACTTCTCTTTGAAACAAGGTGATATATTTCGATACTACCTCAGCATATATCTGTTTCTGAACCTACAATGTCAGCAATTGATTGTAGTTATTTAGCCAATGTTACACCCGTCCCCTAAATCACAGTACCGGGAAACCGGGAATCGTGGGGTGATTAGCCTCTCGTCAATCAGACCCGCACTCCACATCCAAGGGAAGGGCACTTTAATATGTCAAACCTATACAACTTACTACCTTCTGTGATATAGTGGGGACGCGACCGATTGGACCTTACTGACGCACGCAGGAAATCATTTGTTACTCAAAATGATATCAAGTACGAATCGTTTATATAATGAGAGCAGGGTGTTACGGGATCGTGTGAGGCGTTGGGATGAATCAGGATAATGAGGATTGATGCTAAATTATTATTTAGGGCAAGCCTTTCATGATACTATAGGTATGAGTCATTCAATAAAGCCCAACTGAACTTTCGAAGAGTTCACTGAGGCTTATATTGCCATTTGAATTGAACGGAAAAGACAAAGAAAATGTCTCGGCTATTCGCGAAGTTATGGATAATGGAGCTTAATTGTCTAGTTCTGAAGTATGTAGGTATACCGCCCCCAACGTACCTACTAATGACCTACAACAAAATTGTAGGTATCTAAGCCATGTCCGTAACTATCGGGAACTAGAATTAGAAAACACGTAAGGCGCCGTAGGTTCAGCGAAGTTAAGCGAACACTGTTTTTGAAACAATATAATGCGTCTGTTTATATTAATATGGTTTTTTAAAATTACGAATAGTAATCTTGAGGCTTTTCTGCAGGGAAATCAGTGTTTAGAAACATGATTAAGCATTTTTCGCTCGATAGAAAAAAATCACGAACATAGGTCTAAAAGGGTCTAAAATACACTTAAAATATTTGTTACAAATTACGAACAAAAGCTAAAAATATTAAAATGGCTTCTAAAAATCGGCAATATCATTTTTGAGGGAAATCAGTGTTTACTTTTACATTTATTTAAACGGCCACAAAATTAAAATTAAAAAACATGATTTCCGCGCTTCCGAGGACGCACTTCCATCTCGCTCACGCTTATGCTCAGTGAGAGGGAGAGAAGACCATGAACCTACGGCGCCTTAACCTAAATCTCTGTAAAACTTATTATAATTACTTATATTTGTTATAAGTAACATACCAATTTGGTTATGTTGTGAGAAGAAAGATAATTCAAATTGCCTTTTAAAACATTGGCATATTTTCTCACCTATAATCTCCCTCAATATCAAATTCTTCACGGCTTAAGTTCCTTATCGGTGACTCATGCTCGTTTCGCGAAATTTAACCATATCCACAACTGTGACTGTGGAATTCACTAATAATACTTCGTTGGTTAATCCGCTTGGTCTTTTTACAAACAACCATTCTCATAAATCCTTGGTACTATCGATTACAACTGTCAGGTAAGGTATGCATAACCAAAGAGACACACACACACAACATCAAATAATGTATGTTCAGTAGTAATGCAGCAATGCAGGCAAGTCGACGACAATCAACTGGTTCTGTGTTATTATGCTTAAGTCAAATTATTGTACACTTATACACTGACTCAGTTGTATCCATGCGAATATATTGCAGCATGACTTAGATCTAATTCCACATAATTTTCTTCGTCCAGCCGCGTAATAGGCGCTCAAGAGAGATTTTTGCGTAATCTCGATAGAGTTCAAGTTTTCAAGCGGCGAAGAACCGGAAAGTTCTATTTATAACGTTAAGGAAACTCGCCGATGATAAAATGAAAAGGAACACTCACCTTGTTGTTAGTATAAAAGTTTCACACGATGTTTTCTTGTGGTACGCGTCGGGCCGATTATCCAAGTCAAGTAGCGTTTTTCTGAGAAGCGAGCGGATTAATGTTATAATTTTAACTATACTATGTGTTATGAAAGCGCTTTAAACGTTTAAGTATTAGTTTTACCCTCTTAGCGGTTTGTTGTATGATGTTTATAGGGAAATACCGATTGTCTATGGTGAAACTGCGACCACCTGTTTGATCTTTATGTATTTAAAAACGGTAATTTTAACCACTTACCAAAAAATACTGACTGCACTGACTGATTTGTACATCAAAATTTAACAATTGCAAATCAGATAAAACAGAACCGCTATTTTAGGTGCAAAAAATCAGTATTTTTTTAGGTGGTTAGGTTCTTTTCGATGTGACTTCAAATACATGTCATTTAAAAATCTTTTTCACCTTAGCAGCTCGAACAAGCATATTTTGCTGCGTGAAAACAGTGTGCAAAATGCGATTTTGCTCACTCCGTGAGACAAAGTAGCTTTTTAATTTTGGTGCGTAAATAGGTAAACATGAATTTTATTATGCTAGCTAATTAATAATTCTAGTTTAAACAATCTTAAATTCTATTGAACGTATACCACAGATGCAGTTTCCGAACACAAGCGCGGGGCCCCGCCCCTTTTAAAAAGTTGCGCGCTGTTAATTTGTTCGAGATTTTATTATGTATATTCTTCGTCATTCTTGCCTTATTGATATTTAAATATAAAAACTACTAGGATAAATCAATTCTCCATCTAACTAGGAAATATGTGAAGTCAGTGACGTGACGAAGGCCAGTATTTTAACATTTTTAACAACAGTACTACTACGGCTAGTTTTTGATGTGCACGCGAGATACACGTAATATGCTAATGTGTGCCCTTGTGATAATGATAAATATTTCAAAAAAATCTCGAAGATATGAGTAAAATCTGTGAATTTTAATAATAACACGGTTAGTTTTATACTTATACTTATACTTAGATAGTGAAATATCCTTTGGTTTCTCGCGCCTTGTCTCGCCTTTCTAGTATTGAATAACGGCGCGGCCGGCGCTGAGGAGCTTGTTTTACAAGCAGTAACTAACGCCTAATTAAGTTTTCTTCCTGAATAATCTTGAGACGAATAGGTACGTGATACTATGATATATTTTTTGATATGAATATGTTCTCACTGCTGAGGTGAAAAGTTGTATGTGTTACTCGAGAGCAAAGTATTTGCATCTCGTGCTTTTGAGTCCTTCGCTGCGCTCAAGATTCAAACTTTGAATCACTCGCTACGCTCGTGATTCAATTTTAGAATCTTTCGCTTCCTCAGGACTCAAAATTAGCACTCGCAGCAAAAACAAACTTTGCTCTCTTGTTGCACAAATAACTATTCTCCAATATGCTCGGAAATGTTCGCCTTACTGTAGCAAAAATAGTACGTGAAGTTCCTCGTTACTGTCAAACGCAAATTTAAAAAGTTAAGTCTTTATTGTACAGTTTTAGCGGCCAGGAAATTGTATGAAATTCCTTTACTGTATACTTTTTTACCTTTTAACTATATACTTTGACTAAGACAAATCACTACAAACAGCCAAGTGCTCGTACGTTTAAAGTCCTTGCAATTTGTCACAACAACATGCGATAGTGAGACTGGTTAGTAGTGTATAGCTGTCTCTTTCCAACTATTGCAAGTTGATGTGACAAATCACGCCCGCTTGTAGCCTGTTTTAAGTTTTCTTTTTTTTAATGGCCATAGACAAAACGTGTACTTTTGAAAGTGATCGAAGTGACGTTTTTAAATATGTCTCAAATAGTTATAAATAAAGAAATAAAAATATTATTGAAATAAAACTCACAACGAACTGAAATACATGTAGGTTGCAATCCCGTTTAATGTTTAATAATTTTAATTACATTAAACATTTAAAACTGTGACCGGTTCTAATGGTTTAAAAATTCGTATGTATGCTGCCAATGGAAGCTGGCACTATGAGTCATGCCGTATACATACTTTAAAAAAATAAGTTGGGTGGGACCTTGATAGGTTATTGACATACTCGATATTTTAAGATTATTAAAAATATTATTTTATTTCCTCACATTTTTGGAGAAAAGCACTATATCGCCTTGGCGGGAACGGCAATTCGGATTCGTCTCTATTGTCGGATTCGGCTTCGCATCATCCGACAAAATCAACTTATCCACTAATTGCTACTTCCCGGCCGCTGCAGTAATGTACTATTAATACGTATTACAAAAATAAATAGACGCATGATGTTTTTCTAGTATATAAGGGAATATTGTTTATTGACAATGTAAGGATGATTTATTTTTACTGATGTCAACCGTATTGCAGTTGTTAGGGTTAAAGTATGTTTGTACAGTTGTTATACTACTGCTACCATTCACAACAAAGATTTAAGTAATAGACAGCTGTTTTAAGTAAACTAGTTTTCGTGACTATAATATTATTGTTTACATTTTTACTTTTACCTCGATAACACTACTGAAGGAAACCGCAAATTAATATATTAGTCATGTTAACATTTACGTATGTAGCCTATAAAATGTTTCATTTCAGTGTAATGTGTGTTGGCCAGTTTAACATACTTAGTATCGAAAGTAAACGAGTACCTTCCTATGGAAATATTAGGTAGGTACTGTACTTACCTTATGCAATATTCCTATCGCATGGACTCGTGCTTTTTATAAGCAAAACATTGGTTATTTATATTATCGATACACACTTTTAATCTCAAATGCGTCTGCTTTTTGATTTCATATTTTTTTATGTTTAGTCTGTAACAACACAATATAATATGACAGAAGATGTGAACGTAATCGTTATTTACTTTTGTTGTGGAGTTAATCGTGCATGTCCGGTCCGGGAAGGCAATAGTTCCAGTTGTTTGATTTCACTGTGCCTTAGGTTATTCCAATTACCCCATTTTTCCCACAAATGGAAATTTACGATTTTATGCAGAGAGTTACGATTTTATGAGAGCTTCGGTCTGATGAAATTAGTATCAGTTTTCATAGGCATTTCTGTGTCTTGAATCGAGAAACAAACTAGGAAGACCGCCGTATCTTGAATGAAACAGATATCGTCTTGAAGTAAGATGATTAGAGAATCATCTTCGTACCAATGGAAAACAATCTTAAGATGATTCCTTTTTTGGATCAAGAATATATACATACATACACGCCTTTACCCCTTCTAGGCAGAGCACATGAAACTTGTGTCCAGTGCCACAAGAATAACTGCCTAGAAACATTTTTTTTGTATAGTCATATAATTAGCAGCACTGTTATTCATCAGTGTTGTTAGTAATATATAAATGAAGTTGTAAAACGTAGCTAGGAGTAAAAATGTCCCTGGCTTACTTAAATAATCAACGGACATTTTATTTAGGTCGTCACATGTAAACGGGCTGACTGTTATGTATGCCATGCCATGATGTACAATTATGTGACACAAACCATTTACGGATCACGACGCAACACTCGCTCGTCATGACTCAATGACTGCACAATCACAAGTTCACAAATAACAATGTTACTAACGTATTTTTGGAAAGTAATGCGTCACCGTAATTGATACTTTTCCTGATCAAACGTTCGCTTACTGCGAAAATTTCAGTTTACATTATTTCCAACATTTTCAGTTGACAAGCAAGTAAACAAAGTAAGCGGTGGCAATTTATACATTGTTAAGCAAATGTGTCGTACGCGTTCCTCGTTAGATTATAAATTCACATTGGTGAAGTACTTTCCGCGGAGGGTTTACATAATGTGAGGAATTTCGGTATGTAGCGAGGCACGTGTCATACAAAACCTCCAAACACGTGAAATGCTATTTTATGAGAGCTTGCTCACTCCGGCATTGTTCACGGATGCTTTCATTGAACACGTTCCATATTGCCATAAATCACATCGCATCGACATCGATGTAAGCTATAAATAGTTTGCGCTGTGGTCTATTATCACGCAAGATAAGTGTCGCAGAACGGGGACAACGCCAAACAAGCGGTTTCTCCTTGGCTCAGATCAGCTCGCAGGTTACCGGCCCTAATTACCGAGCCGATGTCACACATCGATCATGCTCGCCTAGTACTTTATTAGCCTAATCTATGTTAATCTTTAACTACTTAAGCCAATGCCGAGCAATGCAATGAGCAAAAGCTAGTTCTAATCGAATGTAGACTTTTTCGAAATGTCGTTCCAGTTCACTTGAACCGCGTTTTAAAATAGACAATGTCATTGTACCTCCTGCTTCGACATCTTAAAACAATTTATGTAAAACAATGAGTAATCACGACGGAAGTACTACGCCTGTAGACGGGTGGGAGCGACCTTCAAGAGGTGAATCAGCAACGCTCGCACGCAACTTAACGGAGTCAGTCACCGAGTCACCGTATATGGACTCTTCTGTTAACTTCTTGTCGCCTGATACCTACGGAGCAGTATTTTATCCCATTCGCATCATACATTATTGATATTGGCTATACGATTTAATTTTTGTTCCATTATTTATGCATTTGAAGGAAATAATAATGTTTTCCTTGTTTTTCACGGATTAAATAAATATATGTATTAGACAACTCTGCCTTCACGTGTCTCGTTTTAATAAAAATTCAGAGCCGGTAACCTGGCCTGTCTAACTAGCATGATTGAGTTAGTGTCGTACATAACATTCGTCCCTCGCACTTATATATGTACTTGCTAGCTAGGCTGATAGCGTTTGAAAGGTGTGAAAAACGTTATAAAATACTTAAATCTCCTCAAGGTTATGTTACGTAATATACAGCCAAGTTCACAGCACTATACTGTCGCCGGTCGCGCCTTGATGGATCCATTGAACCCACGCAATATCGCACCGAGCCATCTCCAATATCCTGAAATCAGGTTTTTCCTGGCACGTCACGGTTCAACATCATTATCACCGTTGATTGATGGCAGACTTCCGCTATTGATATAGTTGGCCTCTGTGCCTCGCCCAACAGCAGAACTTGATACAAACTCTCGTTATTGTTTCCCGCGTACAAACACGTATCAAGTTGCATCTATTTACGCTTGTAGTCAGGACTTCACGTGCATTCGAACTTAGATTGAAATTCTTGGTACGCTAAGCAAGTGCATACAGAATGGTTACTGGTTACAATGTGCGTGGTCAGTTTTCTTCGTACTTCTATACACTATTGAATTTTTGAAAAGGGGTTGCGAAACAAGTAGAAAATAATTAACTATTTAGAAAAGTTGACCCCCTATAGTTTCTTTTCAAAATTCAATATCTACAAACCAGCTAAACCGATTTTCTTGAAAAGTAGCTTCACGTCAGCTTTCGGACAAAAACGCAAATTTTTAAATATCTATTATTTACTAAAAGGAAACAAGGCTGTAATTAAAATCGGTCTATTAGTTCAGGAGCTACGATGCCACAGACTGACACACAGACACGTCTTACTTATAAAACGGTTCTTTTAGCGCCGGGAGTTAAAAAGATCAAAACTCAGTTATTTGCGAAACTACTTGTTTATTGATCATCGGTGTTATACCCAATACTTTATTTTGTTTTAACGACGCACTCGAGAAAAAGGAAGCACGCATAAACTTAATTTACAAATTAACAATAATAATAATAAATAATATATTCTTTATTGCACCACAACATAAGAAAAACATGTTACAAGAGTACATAATGTTAAATAGAGGTAACAACAGGCGGTCTTATCGCTTTAGAGCGATCTCTTCCAGACAACCTTTGGGACAACAATACAAATAAACAACAATATACAACAACAACAATATATAGACAACAATATAAATTAGCGGTGACTTACTACGGTGGACAGTAATAAAGCGTACTTTTAGTAAGGAAGAATGGCTGGTCGACAAAAGAGCGATTAGTGGAAAGTGAAAATGTAAAGCAGGCTCAGCGAAATGGCGCAAAAGCAATTTATAACCTCAGCATCTGCATTTTAATTTAGTGACGTTGTCTGCTTTTTATTTGTAAAGTGCTTAGAATATAAAAGAACATAGTTAGATTTCTCATATTTTGAGTAACGATAATGTGTAATTCATTCAGACATTCATGAACCCATACGTCTTTCAACTCTTTTGATTGAACTTGTGACCAATTTATATATAGTCGAAAAATAAGTAACATAAACAAATTAATTAAAAATTACACTTAACTGACACAGAAAATTCCGGCAGTTTCTTTGGTATCCGACACTAAAGCAATAACAGTAGGTAGTAGTAGTAGTCGGTAATTGACGGTCACTAATACCATATCTTGCCTTTACAGCGAACCATTTAAAAGACGATCAATCTTATATGTTACTCCAGTTTTGAGACATGCCGAAATTTAGTCTTCTTACCAAGTTACATAGAACCGTGATATAATAAAGTATGCGGGTGCGTTGAATCACTCGACCGCACAGGAACGCTGTATTGTTTCCACGCCGTGCAGCTCGGTCGAACGACTTTTTGCCGACCCCCGCCCCATTGTGTTCCCACTACCCATTCAGATACGGCGTTGCAAAGGCGTCTACTTTTATACGATCCTTTTTGAATTTCCCGACAGTTCATCTTCAAGTCCTCGCATTTTCATTGACTTCAACACTATTCTTTTGAAATGCGTGGTTAGTTTTGCTTCCATTCATTGTAATGGTGGTTTCGAGACAAGGTATAGTCATGCATGGTCCTCATAGTCTAATCAATTGTTTATATTCTAATCTGATCTTACGACCTCTTTAGCCTAGTTGCTAGTGACCTTGCCTACGAATCTAGGGGCTCGGGTTCGAATTCCAGTAAGGGCATTTATTTGTGTGATGAACACGAATATTTGTTTCTTAGTCATGGATGTTTTCTATGTATTTCAGATCGTCGTCTAGCCATAGTACAAGCCTTGCTTAGTTTGGGAATAGGTTTATTTGGGTAAGATTATAATAAATAAAAAAAAAACACAATAATTACCGCCTGTTGTGTCCATTATTTATTAAGCAATTTTTTTGTAACCTGTTTGTCTCTCTTGTTGTGGTGCAATAAAGAGTATTTATTATTATTATTATTAATAATAATACTTATTTATTATTTATTTATTTATTATTACTAAACAATGGGATACAAAACTTAATCTAATACATTTTCCTGCAAAACTGGGAACTTATCAGGCGCTCTTCGTCAAGACACATTATTCTCTCAACAAGGGACAGGAATTATCATTAAAGTAACATTAATAGCGATTCTCGTCCACTTGAGAGCGCTTTCGTCTTTATTGCTTCAATTGTCTGTTGCTCAACTGTGGTTCCATGTTCCATTACGTAATCGTCTTGTAATGTGTGCGGGGTTCGTTGCACTTACATATCTTCGTTTTGATGTCTAAATCATTACGTTAATAAACGTTTAGTGGCCAGACTCCAAAGCATCGCTCTAAATGTGATTGTTGGTATCATTTCCGTATAGTCCAATTCCTAAAATTATGTCGTCGCTATAAAAGCATTGCAGCTGTTTCAGCAAGCTGCAAACGCATTCTAGGAATTGCTCGTTTATTACTGTAGCTTTGTACTGTGGCGAGTAATATGTTTGCGGCTCCTTAATTTAACGTCAATCTGTACCCATTGCTTCTGATTAATATAGTATCCATGCGTTCTCATGTTTCTAAGAAGTATTCAGGCGATTAATGCTCGTAGTCCGCACCAGATTTAATTAATTACAAACGCACTAGACAAAACAATTATATAATGTCTAATGATAGGTCATTGGACTGTTCTATTGTTTTCTCTTTCACCAGCGCACGTTATCTATGCGTTTGGCAAGTCATCAAGATACGCAAATAATCAGTTTAAACTACCGATGTTAATCGACACTTTAATTCACAGCGCTACCAGTAAATACAATTAATCCCAGTTTAAGTATGGCTTTATCTTTTTAACGCGCGGTAACGAGGTGAAGTGGTTCACTTTAAAACGTACGTTTTACGAGTGTATCTTTATTGTTTGCCTGAGTCACACACGTCTGTTGGCTGCGTCTGTGTCATGTGTCAGTTTGTTTGTTTACTGCCTTCCCCATCGGTCTGATAGGATGGCCTGAATTGTTTAACGAGGGGTTAATGACTGGCCCTGACTCCTGCGCGCCTCTTCGGAAAATTTGTTGACATATTTTTTGTGGTGTTGACAGCGCGTCTATCGTCAAATTATTGCTTAAAAATATCTTTCATTACCAATCTAGGTACGTCATTATTTTTTCAATTTTATATTTAAAATGTGATGAAGCTTGAGGTTACCTTCGTTATTTAGGTTATAATTATAAGTTACGTAGATTACATTATTCTCGTCTCATATATCCGGTCATCTCAGATACGTATCAAAGGCAAGACGACTAGTTACCGAGTCAGCGGAGCGTAGAGCCAGTGTAAATAATGTTAGCCTGTTATATACATAAGTGAAATCACCTCGATTCACAGCTGAGTCTTGTCTCCCATTTTGGCCTTTTTGTACTTTGATATAAAATATACCTGCGGCCTGATCCATATTTACCTACTTTTGGCGTCGGCTAGTTTCTGGCGTAGGTCTGCGTCTTGATTTATAGCCTGAGTAAGTTTTTTTTGACCCTACCCAAGTAACCATGTTGCGGATTTTTAATGAAACTAATTTCTTTTCCTGCCAAGGAAGTACTCTTTGACAACAGACGTTGGATGGAAGTCATCGAATGTCACCGATGTTTACAAAGCAAGGAAGACGAATACATCACGATTTTAAAATAAAATACAGTATGCCGAAATCAATCCGATAGCGATGTCAGAAAGGTTATTTTTAAATATAATTGAATATTTACAACAAAAAAGGATGCCGGATTGTCTAGTATTTCTATAAACAATGTCTTGAAATTGGTTGTTGACATGACCGGTAGGTACTGATATTTTATAGTGCGGACGTAGTATGGATTCACCTTGTTGGTTTGATTTAATTTGACTGGTAACTTATTTTCTTATTAGTTGTAGTTGAAAGCCTCACCTAGAACCCAACTTGTATCATGAATCCGAGTTTTTGAATGAAAGTAATTCTAGTACTAAATGGCGCCATTAGAGTGCACCACAGACCTAAGGATCGTCCTTAAATACCCCGATATAAATTCAAACCCCTTCCGACTAAGATATACGATATGCATAACCTCGTAACAGTCTCGGAAGTTTTGAAGATTATGGTAATCATAAGGAGGCTGGAGTAGTAAAGTCGCAAGCGGGCGTCACAACTCCGCTTGTGTTATAGCTGAAGATAGTTGTGTCAGTATGAAGTTTGCAATTCAACCTTTTCGGGCGGCTCTGGTCACCCCGACTCGGGGGAAGTGGGCCGCTTACATTACGTAATGGATTCATAACTCGACAGGAGCTCGTGGGATCAGTTTTCGATGTAAGTTGTTTTAAATCGAATTTCTGTAGAGATTACTGCGTCCCGCCCCAAAGGGGTTGAATGTCTAGTCGGCTATTGATAATACGCTTTGTATTCATCCCCAGGACGCGCTGCACACTTTAAAAATGATAATGTACAGTTGACGTCAAATATATGGTTACACTTTTGCACCTTACTACGTAGAAAGACGAAAATTGTATATGTATCCTTGTCGTCGGCTGTTCGTATGAGTGAACAGATGCGACCCCAGATCCAAAAAAAAATAATTCCTATAAGCTGCGGATTAGTCATTGTGTTAAAATATATTTTCTCAAACATGCTCTGAAATGTATGCGTTAATATCACGAAATGAAAACCCTAACTAAAAACATTATTGTCCGCTACTCTAACTTTTTAAATTTGCTTACTAATATTAAACTGACAAAGGAAAAATTACATACTGCCAACCACCATTAGACTCTGTAAGCAGACTTGCGACGTAAAAAAAAACAAAATCTATGGTACTATACTTATGTGCGGTTAAACATGGTGCTTGAACGGCTTGTTGAAATGGCATGTTTAAAAAATAAAAAAGGGCAAATTACACAATAGTTTTCTGAACTTTCGTTCCGATTGTAATTTCAACAAACTAGTATTTAATTGATTGCCTTGTAGGTATTTATTTTAATTTTAATATTTCCTCGAATTGTTTGAGAAAAGCACTATACAATCCTCGGCCGGAACAGGGATTGCTGGACTCGTTGTATCCGGCCTCGTCTACGACTCGGCCGTCTACCCCAATGCTCGTCCAGCAATCCCTTACTTCACGGCCTCTGCAGTAATGTACTATTAGTGAATCTTAAAATATCGTACCATTTTATTTCATTATTCTATTATCTTATACAAAGCTACAATAAAGTAGCACGCGGATCACCACAATATACGTGAGTATTTGGGAGTAATACAAATGCCGCCCCTATGTTCCGAGGATACTTTATAGGGTCACGTTTATATTCAGGAAAAGGACACGACTAAATAAAGTAATGTGTCGGCCCCTGGAGAGATTTCCTGGATTTGTGAACATTGTGTTATTCACTGTTATGATTTCCTCCACATAGCAGAAGAAGTGCTTTTTTATAAAGAAAAGTAGGTCTCTGGGTGCTCGTTAAGCGTCAACAAATTCCGCTTAATTCAACTTAAGTCTTAAATTGCCGGCTTCGAAGTCTTCTTAAGGGTTGAGCCCGAATTAAGTTATTAGGGTAGGCCACTCTTCGCTTCCTAATTAATTACTAGATTGTGTTTTAATACCTTCTCTTTTCTTTTCCTCGCGTTCACAGTCAGGTGGTTGCTGACCCGACCATTTGTCACGGGAAAGTGATTTGCTGAACGGTGGCAAAGGAAATGCTTATTAAATTCCGGATGTTAATGGGACTCGTTAAAATGTGCTCTGCCGTTTCCTTTTATCACTCTTCCCTCTTTCCACAAGATTTCTTAAGTCTATATATATGTCGTGATTTATGTCAGGCAAAGTTATTCATGTTTGAAATTTGCTTGTGCTCTAGATTCTCTCTTCCGCATCCCTAACCTTTGTTTACGGAGCATCACCACCAAGGGGTTAATATCCATAATGGCGGTGAGCTGCGATACTCCAGTGCATCTAGCGAAAACTAGTCTGGGTGTAGGTACTGTAGGTGTGACCTACATCGCCCCTCGCCCTCCGCGAGTGTCGCAAAATGTTTCGTGCCTTTTTGTGTCACCCAATTGAGACGCCGCTAAGCCGGTAAAAGCCGAAGATATTTTTATACTGAGGCTTTTCTGTGAATACAGTTCGGTTTCGTTTCGAATAAAACTATTTACGGCGCTTGATTTTTATATTTACTTTCGCTAATGTATCTTAAATTCGTTAATGGCGGTTCTTAACAAGACTTTCTACAGAAATATTATTTATTGTTGGTTCGGATTATGTATAATTATGAAATTTTTAAATACGATTATTGTTTCTTGCGGATTTTGCTCCAAAATACCCGCTCGTGATCCTTCGTCAATCTGTCATTAAAACACAACATTATTGAAGCTACAGGTGAAACAATAAGTCCTTGAACCGAAGCGATAGTAGACCGTAAAGCCGTCGATAAGCCGACATAGTCGCAAGCACTGCTGACCGTAGACCCTCGTCAACTTTGACAGAGGCATTCGAGGACTGCGCCCAATGCCCCGCATAGCTCCCGCTCCATCCAATGAATACGTAGAGGCAGAAACGAAATCCTAGCGAATTAATCTTATCGTCAGCCCGCAAAATTAATGCCCTGTTCAGACAAGTATAAGTCGTGAACATTAGCATTCCAAAATTACGTCACTATCGCACATGAACCGTGATTGCAAAATGAGAAAATCTTGGTTCTCCATTCTTGACATAATGACGCGTGTCTAACCCTTCTCACATTCACAGTTCGTCGCTCCTGTCCGTTATTAACATTAGGAAAATCTGCTTTGAAATATTCCACGTTTCATGACCAATGGATATTTACATGATAAGTTGCTAGGTTTTGTCGCTGTTGGTTGCAAGTGGTACCTACGTGATTGATTGCTTTTATGTCCTTTAGCAGCAATAATATCATATTTTTTCTTGGTACGTATATAACCGAGCCGATGAATAATTATTTCCAAAGTACATTCTTGAACCACAATCGCGCCGAGGTCGTTGCTCATGCGATTAATTTCCGGAACCCGACACCGACTCTACTTGAAAATGCAATACGGTGGTCGAACCCCGTTGAATGCAATTTTTATGATCAACAGTTGCGATAAAGAACTGGTAAACCGCGATAAAAGCTGTCAACGTTAAATATTTGAGGTAGCAAAACATCACAGTATATGTTATGTCACCTTTTCGCTTCTCACAATGAAAATAAGGGATAAACACGTGTTTTAGTTTCTTTTATCGTACCTATTGGGCAAAATCACAAGCATTCGTAATAGTAGGTAGGTATATCAAGTTTAATCTCGCCTGCGGCAAAAGAGTGTTTTGGTCTACACCAGTCGTCTGCGTTATGGCATTCCTCCTATTCGCCGGCGCGATATTGGAATCTGAGCACTCGATTTTTTATCGATCGCAGACTCGGGAGCAAATACCTATCTTAGCCAGAGTGTTCATGAAAGAATCATATCCTCATATCTCATATCCGAGTGTACGGCCTCAGCCGCACACACGTTTCGAGTTTTATCGTGCTTCTAAGACTTGAATTCATACTGCCTTAGAACATCTTGCCTTCCGAATATTCTTAGCCGTTGTACCAAACTTGAATAAGGAAAAACCTCTCACAGCCGAGACTAAACAATACACTTCGCATAAAATGTTCCCCGACGCCTTGGAACAGATGGCAACAGGTGAGCAACGCATTTTCCAGGAATTCCCTCTTTTTACCTTACAAAATACACCTAATACTTACTGAACCTTCACGCAACATGACTCACGGCTAATGTTAAGACAGCTGTGTTTACAAAACAGTCACTGTTATGGGGTTAACCTGAGTCATAACAACGTGACCCTTACAATACTTCTCTGTGTGACAGACTTCTGGCTTATTAAAATACAGAAAGTCATGCTGTCGATCGCTTTGTTTTTGAGCTTCTGTACGTTCGTTTTTTTTGCCTCCATAATACATAAACGAGTTATAAAAATATGAAGTGTCCGCATGCATATCCCAGGCAGTTTATTATTCATTATTACTAACTTCCACGTTACGTTCATTTTTAAATTTAACATTTTATTTTGCAACTTTTTTTCCCAATCCATCAAATAATGCAATTACTTTTTGTCCCGATAACACCTCGATGCTGATCTTTTCGCGAGATACTGTTCCCCTGCCGGCATTGGGTGACGTGAAAACAATGAAACAAAAGCGGTTATCTAATTGCACCTAGACGAGCCGCGGAACTTCAGGCAACTAGTCGCGGCAATTGTTATGTGGTCTCGCTATCTTCTTCCCTATCACCGTGTGAGAGATTATCTAATATTATCGCGCGTTTTGCAGCCCTAGGGAAGAATGCGTATGTTTTCCTGAAGCTCATACATTCTTAAATCCATTCTGATTAGCATTGGTACAAACTCGAATAGGTTTACAGAACCTTCGGTGTTTGCGTATAATATGTACATTATTTGTTGCTTTAACATCGTAGGGAAACATTCTCACTGTGAGAATATTTTTTAAAGAGATATAATACATTTTGTTACCGAAATATAAAGTCCGTAAATTTAATCCAGTCGCTTACAAAACAACGACTTGGCGCTAACTTTGCAACTTGTTTTTTTAATTACAAAGTTTTAACTTCGTTTTAATGCCCACTTTGCCCACTTTTCCTTCTTTGTTATTTATCTTACCGGTGTAATCAAAATAGAAGGTCTTAGCTAAGTTTGGCGTATCGTTCCATTAATATAAGCGGCGCGATTTAAACAAATCTTACACGGCTGAAACTAATACATCGTTGCATTTGTCCATTATTTTTGTGGCTTCACTACGTCGAGTATTTTTCTACTTTGGACACAAACTATTTATACCTAATGGTAAATCGACTCTGTATTACATTGGCGGAAGGATAAATAAATACGCAATAAGGCTTCACAACGTGCCTTAGCTCCAACTTGAACCGACGGTACGTGTCGGCGGGCTATATGCACTCGGCTTCAATACTGTCCAACGCACGTCCCTAAGAGCTAAGCCCTCTCCTAATCCCGCACTAATCCGACGCGGAAAAGAACCGATAACCATTGTTTTGCGACGGTATTTACACTGCATTCTGTTTACACGGACGTGTGAACACAGCCTTATCATACACAAAGCCGCAACCGACGCCTTTTTACTATTAACATTCGGCCTTTTACACCGGCAGGGGGTGGTTTTTAATAACGTAATCTGATTTCCGCGGCCTACGGCGGGAACTTTCCGCGCCGACTGCCTCTTCAGTTTTAGCGAAGCTGAGTAATGGACGGTACGTGTGTAGTGTGATAACTAGTTGGATACATTTTGTTGCCTTTTTTCTGTGTTGGCTCTAACCATATTGGAGTTACTCCAGTTGTAGATATCTGCTTATTTCAATAGTTGGAGTGTTACGTCATCCAATCAAAGTGGAAAATTGGCGATTTTATTTACAAATAAACTTACCAAAGCGTCGCGTATTGCAACAAAATCGACTATTTTAGACACCTCTATTGTGTTCAGTGAATATGAATATATTCCCGTGATACTTCAGTAAGAGTGTACAAAACCGCGTCTCAATTAAGTCTGACGTCGGCTGCTCGCATTGTCTGCATAAAGCCATTCAGTGCAAGCTGTCGTTACCACTGCACGTGAACTTTCAACTTTGACGTCATAACTTCCACTATAATGTATTGTACACCCAAGGAAGGAAGTTGAGCTTCCTACGTCACAACTTATTCCATCACACCTGCTAAATTCTAAGTTCTAGAAAACCTCGGGGAAACAGACTTAAACCTGTTTTAAATTTATTATAACATTCAACAGCGCTTTTACGGTACGTGATTTTAATTATGTATTATAAAGAATGCTACCGCCACGGAATAATAAGCAGGTATATTCCCTTCGCGGCGGGAAGATATATTCAAGGCCTCCACCACATCGAACGCGTGTCGTGCGCGGCGCGTGTGCTGCGTGGACCCGCGCAAGTTGTAAAGCATTAAGGCCTCCACCCACCGGACGCGTGTCGTGCGCGGCGCGTGTGCTGCGCGGCACACGCGCAAGTTGTAAAGTATTGAAACTACAATAATAATAATAATAATAAATACTCTTTATTGCACCACAACAAGAGAGACAAACAGGTTACAAAAAATTTGCTTAATAAATAATGGTCACAACAGGCGGTCTTGTCGCTTTAAAGTGATCTCTTCCAGACAACCTTTGTACAGCAGGAAACATTTAAACTAGAATTTTTAACAGGTAGTGCAGGAATTCATCATGAAGAGTAAACTAACACATCAATCTTTCAAATATTTCTAAACAGGACACTTGAAAAAAAAATACATACCTAATAAATTAATAAATACACAGACATATATACAACCATACATACATACAATTCAAACACACATCGAACGCGTTTCGAAGGCGGGCCCGCGCGGGCCCGCGCGGCGCTAAAGATACAACTCGGCAGCGCGGCCGCGTGTCGTGCGCGCTGCTAAGTATGATAGAGATAGTAAGATACATATTAAATGTGTTGGTAGTGAGAGAGATATGACGCGCGGGCCCGCGCGGCACACGCGCAGCACACGCGCAGCACACGCGCAGCACACGCGCAGCACACGCGCAGCACCCGCGCAGCACACGCGCAGCACACGCGCAGCACACGCGCAGCACACGCGCGTCACACGCGCGGCAGCGTGATGGAGATAGTAAGATACATATTAAATGTGTTGGTAGTGAGTGAGATATGACACGCGCAGCAGCCGCGCTGCACAGGCGTTGCTATACGCCGCCCGCTTCCGGTGTGAATATACCGCTTCATACGCGCCCGACACGCGCAGCACACGCGCGGCACACGCGTCCGGTGGGTGGAGGCCTTTAAAACTACACTTCAAACACACATCGAACGCGGTCCGAACACGGGCCCGCGTGGGCGCGGCGCTAAAGTTACAACTCGGCAGCGCGGCCACGTGTCGTGCGCGTCGCGTGTGAAGCGCGGGCCCGCGCGGGTCCGCGCTGCTAAGCGTGATAGAAATAGTGAGATACATATCAAATGGCAGCAGCGCAGCAGCAGCGCAGCAGCAGCGCGGGCCCGCGCGTCATACCTCTGTCACTACCAACACTTTAATATGTATCTCACTATCTCTATCACACTCAGCAGCGCAGGCCCGCGCGTCACACGCGTCGCCAACCCAGCGGGTCCGCGCAGGCCCGCGCTGCTCACGCGTTGCTAACGTGGTGGGCCCGCGCGGGCCCGCCGCGTACCCCCGCTTTGCTACGCGCCGCCCGCTTGCGGTGTGAATATACCGCTTCAACCACGCCCGACACGCGCCGCGCACGTCACGCGCCGCGCACGATACGCGTTTGGTGGGTGGAGGCCTTAATGGAAGCTGCTTTTGGATACAACATATGCACGGTCCCAAGCATAATTAATTACAAGGCATGTGCATTTAATTAAACAATTTGCTAAGCGGACTCTACCCGAGTTGGCGACACGAAACGAATGCCTTTTTACAACGGCAATGTAGGTACAGATTGTATCTAGAACGAGACTCCGAGAGAAGAATTGAGAACAATACTGCAATTTACACCTCCCGACTATTGTTACGGCATTTAAGTCTTGTAGACTTTCTGATAATCGCGTGCAGATTAGCAATTTAAATTTTCGCTTCCTGTTTAGCTGATTGTAGGTTATAGTTATTTAATGTATTGAATTGATGATACTTGAATTGATCTACCGGTTATTGCGTTCACCGCGATTTGTATTTCACTTCACTTATTTCTCATTACCTTATTTTATAAAAAAAGTGTTAGCCTGATAATTCTAATTTTGATTGATGGTTTTCATTTAAAACTTCCAAAATTACAAGGTAATATACAAAATTTTATACAAAAAAGGCTACGGCACTGGGAATATTTCGTTCGTATAGCTAAATATTCCTGGAATCCATGGTAATATTTTAAATATCCTGCCTGTTAGCTGAAACCACTGAACCGATCAAATATAATAAGGACGAAAAAAGTTTGATTCTTGAAGAAGAATGTAGTGGATACTTTTTATCTCTGATATTATTCCCTGAAAATAAGTGTAGAAGTTTGTGAGCGTGATTTAAAATATCAAAGTTGACTTGGCAATCTAAGAATATCCGGAAGAAATATTCCCTTTGCATTAATAATGTGCACTACATCCTAACTAAGTTATTAGTTGCTTAGCATTGAATCTCACCGCTAATTTGGATGCTAGAGTTGCGTTGCATGGGAGTTGTACCTAATTAAAGTCGTTTCCCGAAGCGACGGTTGTCACTACCTTCCTGTCTTTTGAGCCAACAGCCAACTAACCCTGTGGCACACCAGCGTGTACAAACTTTTGAAACTTTACTCATTTGTTACTTTAACGAGTTAAGCATCGGCCACACTGCTGCTCAAAATACGCTGACGCAGCAAATTTTATTAAAAATATGAGACGCATACGACGTCAACGTACCTATAAAGACTGTATCGTTTAGTATAAATACAGATAAAGCCTAGTCGAACTGTTGATATGTGTATTATTTTGTATTTACTATGTTGTAGGGGTTTGATCTGAGGATATTTTTAAGCCATATCTGATATAAGGTTTTATTTTTTAGTTTTTATTTTAGGGACTTTATGACGCTTTCAATATCGTCTAACAAATTCATTTCGGTTTGAGACTCTTTCACTGACTCCTTGGTACGATTCAAAGAAACAGAAGGTTAGTAAGCTGCCTAAACATGTTATCTCAGTGTCCTCTTCATGGTTGCTTAATTGAGCAGCTGCGGAATAACTGTGGTGAATTGTCATTTTTACATATATACGATTTTTCACCCCACGTTTTGGATTCCCTTAAATTTTTAATGCAAGCGAAATGAGGGAGACAGCTAAAAAAAAGAGTGAGCTAAAAATCAAAGCCTAACGGGCATTCATGCCGTTGAATCATCACTAGAGTAGATCGATAGAAACGCTCCATGATAGTTATATTCGATGTCTAAACTATATGCTTTACGTCGACCTCCCAGGACAAAATGTATAGGTACCTTATTAAAGCACTAATTAAAAACATGTGTAATTTTCAAATAAAAAGGTGATACACCAAAAAAACGGCTAAGTAAGTTTGTATTTATAATAAACGATACAGTCTTTACTACACAGCGTTAATCGCCGATGTGTTCGCTCCCTTAATTTTTACCTTTATCACATTCGCTAATACACATACAACTCGTAGATATAGACGGCACACCTTCCCTGACCCTGGTTTTCTTTAATAATATTCCACGAGTATTTAATAAAATAAAAACTTTGATTAAAAACTGAAAAGCTTGTAACATGAAAGCGAAAAGTAATCTTTTGTTATTTTACAACGTTCATTCTCGTATTTTTCATGAATTTCTTGAATAATTCAGCTTATCTAAATATAGGGATTAAAGAGAGTACGCAAAGGTTACCTTTACTGTTGAATGAGCTTTGCCGAATTGATGCAAATTAAAAAAATATTCGGCTAAATACGCCATTTGATTGAAATTAAATATGTAAATGGTTCACCATAACGTTGCGGTAGCGGCTGTCTCATTGTGTTCTGTTCAATGATGGAGATTCAATTAATGAACTTGGCAAAACGAGCCGCGCACACGACAATCGAGTTGTCGCCCGTAACGTCACGCTATAATTTGATCAGCGGTTGATGGAATTTGCAAATATTGAATAAAAATCATTCACATGAAGTATGCAGTGTGTTCGAGCGTTTTGATTCAATATTGGAGATTAGGTGAGGTCAAAGATAACTGGCAAAGCAATATGTTTTATAACTGAAACACGATAATAAGTATATATGCACAATTCGATTTTCTCATACATTTTAACAATGGAATGTTAACGAAAGCGAGAAAACTAAAGGCGACTGGGTTGGAGTTTGCTATTAACTGCGAATTTTATCCAGAACTTGAAAATATTTTTGTTAACAATGATATTATTGCAACACGCTTTTTAACGCCAAAGAAGCCAGTTTATATCAATTTCCTTCAGAATTGTATGCAGTCCACATGGCAGTAAGTTCGTCTTTTCTTGGTACTTATGTTTTTCTTTTCTGGAAATTAGGAGAATAAAAGAAATAGCAATATTAGAATGGTCCTAATTTCTTTATTATTTTATTTCTACTTTGCTTTCCCTAATCCCAAACTAACCACACTGTGATTGATCGCTTCACCTTGTAACCCGAAGACAAACCATTTTTCATTTAGCTGTTTATTTATATTCCATGATTGATGCTCCCGTGAACGGAGTTACATTTACACTTATTGGCCCTAGTTATAGCCGAATAAATATTGGTTATTTATGTAATGAACGAAATGTTACGAGCGCGCGTGTTGGATAATCGATACAGCTCATAATCACAGGTGATGTATACATATACATATGTGTGTAGTTATCACATCATATGTAGTAATCATAGTATCATCATCAATAGTATCATCATGTGTAGTAATCATCTTTTTTAATGTTACTTACCTAATTATTTACCACTAACGGCCGGCGTGGCTTTGCCGTATTGCATATAATGCAAGCAAAGACGCTGGATAAATTATGACCTATTGCCATCCAGGAATAACAGTGAATACGCTGACGCTGAAGAAATTTTGAAAGGAGATGTGTAATTCCTGAAACAAGAAAACTTACAAACCTGTAACTTTACACGCTCCTCTGTATAATATTAATATTGATAAAAGATACACATAAAAATATAATATTTTGAGACTCATTATGTTTTTGCTACATTTTGCAGAAGCTTCATATTTGGTCATGATAACAGTGGGGATTAAAGGTATTAGAATTTGTTAAGCTGCTTATGCCAGATCGACAATGTCAAATAAGCCTCTACTAGGTTTCATTTACCACTTCGTCATTCGTTATAGAAACGACCGGATTCTTAAGTGACAATTATTCTCAAGAATTCGAAATTAATTTTGAATTGTTCACACCTCTCCAAGTTGGATCTCCTACAATTTATCTACCTCTGCGTTTGATAACCACTTCCTTCCCTCTCAATGTAAAACACAATATCTGGCCCATCGTTTAGTGTCGCGTAGCTATTAATTTCACGTGCTGCAAATGTACCCCCAAACTTTGTTTAATTGTTGGCCGGGTGTTGTCTGTCAGCCTATAATGATGGCCCATTTGAATTCGTTGAGAATGATTATCTATTATGCTGTCTTGGGGAGGCAAGACTGGAAACTGGAGATCTTGTGTTTAAGTTTCATTTTAAGATTGTATTCATTAATTTATGTACGTAAATTAATATGAATGTACATTCTTTATCAGGTTTACCGCAAGTCTGTGTAATCAACTTTATTTGAACTGTAAGGTCTATTTTTAACCCCCGACGAAAAAAGAGGGGTGTTATAATTTTGACGCAACATGCAATGCTCAAGAAGCATTAAAGGATTACTTTTGCAATAAATAAAGTGTTATACAGTTGGTTTACTTGTATTGTAATGTGCACTTACCAATTAAAATAGTATACCTATGTTAAATCATGATTAATATCTGATATCCTTTCCTCCTATGGGTGTCGTAAGAGTCATACTAAGGGAACAGGGTTGAAGAGCGTTGTGGGCGATGAGCTTCTTCTGCGGATGTTTTATACCCACATTTATGCTAAAAGTGGCGCTGGAACATAAATTGAATGTGGTCTGCCTAGTACCTGCCTACCTCTTTTGAGAATTAAGGCGTGAATGTATGTATATATGTGTAATTCAGTATCTATATTCGTATGAGGAATAAAGATCTTTGAGCCTAAATGTCGGGTATGCGCTATTGCGGCACTACCGACGACAGCCCCTCTATTCTGTAAATTGTTTACGATTACCTCAACACTCACCCACAAATATATCTTGACACCGCGATGCGTAGTAACTAAGCGGAGGTAGAGGTCTAGTTTCGTGACGGGTGACCGGCAGGATGAGCCGCAGTAGCGTGTAGCGAATAACAGCCCAGCATTCTTTGACTCAAGCCACAAGCGTACTGTCTCGTCGCCTGCCTAACCGACTCCCTCCGCAGTTTGCGACAAAGGATAACATCGCGACTCGCGAGAGAAGTTGTCTGATGCCATTATTTTAAGGGCCTACTCGACAACGGCTGTACTTGCTAGAGATTGCATTGTTTTTCTTGTATCTCCTATTTCTAAAAGATTTAGGTACAGTCTACTGCGTTTTGTGACTACGATACTTTGATTGGAATTCTTCGTCAAAGGCACGTTTACGGCTCTGTGACTAGTTATAATGAGATGTATATTGTTCCAGGCCCTTTCAAAAGTTTATTTTATTTGTTACCTTTAGTAAGTATTGTATTACGAGCGCCATTTTCCATGCTTGGGCAAGCCTGCGGGATGCATAGATATATATGTATATGTTAGAATCAAACACGATACAGTGCTTACTCTATCATAGTACTATCGGCAACACAGCTAACTGACCATCCGTGCACTTTATGTGCATCGTAATAAGGTTCTATATAAATACAGGATGGCTAATTAACTGTATTGGCGTTTGAGCCTATGTCGCGGTCTGAAGGGCTTGTCTTAAATAAGCTTACAAAGAAGTCTCGGCTTTGCTTATCGCGTAAAGCGCTGTCGCTAATTTCTCTCGCATATGAAAATGCGTTATGTCTCAAATTACAAGTGACGTGGATGAGGCATGTGACAAGAGGGGGACCTGAACGAGGAGGGATACAAGAGGTGGAGTAAGCCAGGCTGTATGGACTGTATGAGAGACGATATGAGTAGGAAAAACCCCAAGCAAATAGGATCAGGGCAAACCAATTATAATGACCAGTTGTCATAGCCAACAGGCTTATCAAGCAGCAAACATTGGAATCGCATTCCTCACATTATACTATAAATAAGCTCTATATCTAATGATGGAGACGGTAAGTGGCCGTAGGAAAACCTCAATTAAAGATAGATAGACCCGTCGTGTATGGGCTCATTAGATTCCTCTCAATGAGTAGTTGTTGTGTCTCAATGTTCCATAAAAATCCAATCACCAATAAAGCTTGTGCCATTTTTATAATATAAATTTATTTAACATTTGTTCTTGTTGCAGCGACAAAAGATGAGCCAGACGGAGAGGCCGAGTGCCGCGGGCGGCAACAGAACGGCGGCGAACGCGGCAAGCTGACATACAACGGGTACTCAGAGGAGTGTCTGGACCGACTCGAGCCCAACGGGAACATACCGCACGACAAGGACTCACATTACGCTCACGGTCAGTTACGCAGGCCATAGACGGACTGCTTACAGCAGTTGGGACCAACGGCACGAGAGCAGTCGTCATATTAAACGAGGCCTCTACTGCTCTAAGCCGTCCGTCTATGGCGGGTCTTACTTCACAGCCTGTCTGTATATACCTCTTTATCCTCATCAGCCAAGTCTGACCGTACATAGGCCGATGACTCAAGGGCGATCCCTTGGATGGTGGGAAATTATTATAAGTACGAGTTAGCCAAATTACAAGGACTTTTAAGATCATAAGTGCCAGAAATATTTTAGGATGAAAATCGTGACTCATGGTCACTTTATGTCCTATCAACATCGGCCAACTCAGTCTTTTCTTGGCAACATTATAGCCTTAACAGAACATAGTCTCCAGGCGTCCCGGCACCCACTGTGGTCAATCAGATTGTCCCCTAATATTATAGAGGCCGACTCTTTACCACAGCGCAGCGCGTGTGGGTGCTTCTTTCTGGTTATGACATCAGAGCCAATTGTGTTAAGTAAAAATTAAAGACTACTTTTTGAGTCCCAAGGTCGGTCTCTCAGAGTTAAGGATATGATTCAGTCGTTAATTATCCCTCCAGGAATAAAGACATTTTTTACCTCGTTATAGTACGGACTACCTGAAAAGGATATTTTATACATAGGTATAAGTACTATGTTCACGGGAGTAAAGCCTCGAGCAAGTCTCTCTAGTTAATTACGGTGTTTCTTTAAATGTACAGTGCGCCCGATTTTGTAATCCTACAAATATTTATTATAAATGCGAAAGGTTGGATGTTTAGATGTCTGTTAGTCAATCACGCTTAAATGGCTTAACCAATTTGGATGAAATTTGGTACGAATATATTTTATAGCCTGGATTAAAATAAAGGATAGTTTTCTCCCGGGATCACGCAGACGAAGTCTCGGGTGGAAGCTAATAAAGAAATAAAACTTCGATATGCGCGCCCGTAATTAGGGCACCAAAACCATTTCCCAGACACAGCTCCGCCGACTATTAATAAAAACGGTCTTCGTCGCTAACGACATATGCGTCATTAGTCCTGATCTCTTTAATGACACGTTAATCATCGTTTAATTATCTCTAATTGCATCTTTCTCGAGTCGTCTCGAAGTGTCGTGTTGGTCCCTTACTCCTATTATTGTCAAAGTTACTTTAGTTAAATGTGTTATTTCATAGTGGCCCTATTAGACTTCATGAAGCCGTCTCACGGTATTTTAGAAACGACTCGTGTATCAGGCTTGAATATAACAACATATTTTTTTTCCAATCTTTAATCTTACTAAAAGTGGCACTGAAAATTAAATGTCATATGCTCTACCTACCCCTTTTCGGTATACGATCGTGGCTTTTGGCATCTATATACCATCGAATTCTATAGACACATGCGAACGTAACATGTCATTATATCACTGTCGTTGTGGATAAGACATCAGTCACCCTCGCACTCGCATACTCGTCAGAACGTCAGTGACTTTACCCCAACGAACAATACTGCGAGCAGGGAACTGAGAGCGGTTGAACCCACAGACGAATACCCAATGGAGTCGCACAATCGTACGCATTAGCTTCGTCGCATTGCGGCGTTATCGTGCCTTTGTTATTATTACTCGTCTTCCACTTGAATTGTCCTAGGGGGGTACAGAAATGTCGTGACACTCATTACCTTTTACGCGGTTGTTAAGGTCTTATACTCCTCTTGGGTTCAATTTTTCTTTTGCATAATCGTTCTGGACACTTCTATGGATTCCTGCCAAATCTTATACATACAGCCTTGGCCAAAGGTACCTAGTAGTACCTAGTGTTAGTATGTGTATTGAGCACCCTCATTTTTCCTATCTAACTTACAAATTTCACGTGGAAATCATTAATAGAACTCGAGTTTTATATAAAGGATTAATTGTTGTTCTTTTTTCACGGAATTGCCCTTAACGAAAATAAATATAATATTTTTCACCTCAGCAGCTCGAACAAGCATATTTTGCTGCGTGAAAACAGTGTGCAAAATGCGACTTTGCTCACTCCGTGAGACAAAGTAACTTTTTAATTTTGGTGCAGAGCACTGACATTTCGTCGTATGGGGTCTATTACAAGTTCAGAATATTTGAACTTTATTAGCACTGTCATTTTCATTCCTTTACGAAAAAAGAAAATGGCAGACATAGGTCGATGCATAGTTCGACCATAGAATTTCAAAGTAGACCCCCAAAAAAGCGGATACAACTAACACGTTCGAAAACTCAACAAGTTTAAATTGCCAAAATAATTATACAAAGGAATTTTAAATTGAAGAATATATAAATAAAAGATTCAGAAAAAACTTCATTTTTCATAACAAATAGGTAAACACGATATTTATTATGCTCGCTAATTAAAAATTCTAGTTTAAACAATTTAAATTCTATGAACGTATACCACAGATGCAGTTTCCGAACGCAAGCGCGGGGCCCCGCCCCTTTTAAAAAGTTGCGCGCTGTTAATTTGTTTGAGATTTTATTATGTAGAATTTATTCGCCATTCTTGCGTTATTGATATTGGTTTTAAATATAAAAACTACAAGGATAAATCAATTCTCTATCTAACTAGGAAATATAGTGAAGTCAGTGACGTGACGAAGGCAGTATTTTAACAACAGTACGGCTAGTTTTTGGTGTGCACGCGAGATACACGTAATATACTAATGTGTGCCTTTTGTGATAATGATAAATATTTCAAAAATATCTCGAAGATATTAGTAAAATCTGTGAATTTTAACAATAACACGGTTAGTTTTTTTTTAGTGATGTGTTAGTGTCACGCGACACTCGTATACTTAGATACTGAAATATCCTTTGGTTTCTCGCGCCTTGTCTCGCCATTCTAGTATTGAATAACGGCGCGGCCGGCGCCCAGGAGTTAAAACAAGGAGTAACTAACGCCTAATTAAGTTTTCTTCCTGAATAATCTTGAGACGAATAGGTACGTATCCCAAGTAACACATCAAAGCAGTATAACAGCCGAGTTACAGCATTTGTGTATCGTTTTGGCATTTTGAGTTAGTTCTAAAGTAGCATTATAAACGTTTATACGGCTATTGTAGTGCTTATTTGGGCACAAATTTTACTGCTTTAGATCCTAAAAAGGTTCACAATAGTTGTTTAATTGCATGACAGGCGCATTATACAAGCATTATTGTGGTCAAAGAAAGTGTCAATCGCATTAAAGCAGCATTATTATGGTCAATGAAGTTGCCAATGACATTACAGAAGCATTAAGCCGGCAATATTATTGATAATGAACATGTTAATTGCATTACAAAAGCATTAGACTAGAATTAGAATGTACTAAAAGAATTATAAATGTTCACATGTAGGCCTACATCAGTATAAAAATTTCATCGATCGAATACGTCGCTAGTACAAATGTTAATTGTCTCGCAATAATATATAATATATGGATGCGTGAGTGTTCAAAACTGACAGCAGTGACGAGTGTTTGCAAAATTTATGATAGATGGTAAAGTGTTTAACTCTTTAGTTATTTTATGCCTTCAAATATTACTGCGCAATGTAGTTTACTGTAAATGTCTATATATGTTTCATTCAATATTTTCACGCGCCTTCTATATTTTGTGGTTTTGATATAAAATATTCTATAAAAATATGTGAGAAATAAACAAAACAAATTTTTATTCCTGTTATAAATCGAATTTTGCATTATTAACATAATAGTATTTATTGGGCAGTATTAAATTAAGTTATATCATTATTATAATGGTCTATTTCTTTTATAAATAGGGCCGCATGATTATATTTTTTGGTTATAAAATTTAAACAAAATGGTGTCGGGCTATAGCAGCCCGGTGAGCCTTCAAAAACGCTAATTAATGCCACCAGCAGTAGAAATACTCACACGTGAACACTTATTAAGCCAGAGGCCAGAGAGAAGACTTTTTATGAACCACTGTAGTGCCATTGACCATAAAGTAGTTATATATGGTTTCATTATATGGATGCATTATAATGGAAAGAAATTTATCTTATTACTTAAAAATGCTATAGTAGGCCCTAAGGCATAAAAAACAGCTGAAAGCTGTATATCGGATTTACTTGGCATTATAATGGTTCACGTTTATGCTATTAAACAGCATTAAGCATTTATTTACTACTTAAAAATGCTATTGTAGATCCAATGGCACTAAAAACAGCTGAAAGCTGTACAATTGCGTTGTGGTTTGCTGCACTAAAACTAAAGGCTTTATAAAAGCATTTTGATATGCCATTATCTAACCGTTATACAGTGTAAAGCATCATAATGGTTTTAAAATACCAATATAAAGCGTCAAGATGCTCGGTGAACTTATATAAGAGTTTATACGAACCTTAAGTTCTACATAAGTTTACTAATCGTGTGATAAAATGCTTTCTGTGTTACTTGGGATGATACTATGATCTATTTTTTGATGTGAATATGTTCTCACTGCTGAGGTGAAAAGTTGTATGTGTTACTCGAGAGCAAAGTATTTGCATCCGTGCTTTTGAGTCCTTCGCTGCGCTCAAGATTCAAACTTTGAATCACTCGCTACGCTCGTGATTCAATTTTGGAATCTTTCGCTTCCTCAGGACTCAAAATTATCACTCGCAGCAAAAACAAACTTTGCTCTCTTGCTGCACAAATAACTATTGTTCCGCTAGATAAAGAACTTTCTGTATAAGTAATAAAATATGTATATCAATGCGCCATTTAAAGTTTGAGTTTTGTATGACAAGCGCATGGTTGCCTAATACTTTTGACCAAGGTTGTAGACTCAGTTTATGCAAGGGAAGCAATTCAGACCAAAGATGATGCAGTGTTAAAACCTTTTTTTAACGCGTCGTTTATTATGTAAAGTTTCTGCGCTGTACACAATTTTTGTCCCCGAATGTGTGAAACCGCTCGGTACAAGCACTAAATAGAATATTGTGCTTCTCACTAAATAGAATATTGTGCTTCGTAACGCACGTAATACCTCGCCGAGTAGTTTAAAACAATGCACATGTAGCGAGTACACCCACAAAATTATTTAAACTAATTGAGTTATACGCGTTTCAAACTTGTAGAAATAACATTAAATACAATCTCTAACTTTACCACTTCTACACGCTAAAGTTGTACAGTCGAGTACGACCTACAATTTGTAGGCGACCGCATTCGATTAGGTTCAAAAGTGTATACATGTCTTTGTACTCGACTGTACTGGAATTACCAACTTACCACAGCAAACAATCTCGCTAAAGAGTTTTGTTTTAGTTATCAGTAATTTTTAATTTCATTAGTGGTCGGAGTCCTTATTAGGCGATATCGCGGTCTTTGTACAGCGGCGACACGACAAAAACAATTAAGACCTTTGATGTAAACTCGGAGGACGGTGACACAGTAAAAGTATCAACAGTAACTAGACTAATCTTTTTTGTTAGCTGATATAGGACGCAGCACAGAGTTATCGTTTAGTAAGTACTGTTTTGTAATAATGTTAACGCTACGGTTATTCGATGTTAACACATTGAGTGTGCATAATAAGTTTTCGAGCCTACCCTTTGGATAAAACATAGAGTTCCGACTTGCAATCGCACTGTTTGGGGACTAGCGTAATTAAATTAGCAGCAGCAGACGGGTCTCTTCAATTACTAACTTGAAAGATTTTATGAAATTCCAAGTTTGATTAGTGGCGACCTTATATAAAAAAATGTTAGCAAATCGAGTATGTAGCTTGTGTATCGTAGCGCCCGTAGATGGTAAAGTGAGCGAGTCATTGTCGCGCCCCCGCGCGGCGGAAGTTGGAAGCTCCTCCACTTCGGCAGGTGTCCGGTAGATGGCGTTGAACACGTGATCACGCTGTATATTTTGGCTTCATACTCGTAGCGTTACATTCGCTGGTAGAAACCGGTGGTAGATGAAAGCTTATACGAGCAATAGCTCCCCCACCTAGCTACCCCCCACCCCTACCTAGTTCCTGACACTGAAAGTGTTTAATGATATTTTTCTACGTAATCATAGTTTTGACGACAAGTGAGTGTCTGAATCAGGGTCGACGGATTCACATTTCCAATCAACATGGATTGTTTGGCATCGAGTTCGTAAATGTGAGCAAAATGGTGACCTCACTTGTTCCTATTTCTTTACAAACTTTATAGCAACAGTAAACAAGTACATTCTTGACGTTTCATGAAAAGTTTGCAGATTTGAATATCAGTCAAAGTTGTTGTTGGGTGACATTATCGTAACTGATAAAACTGCTGTTCCAAAAAGATTTAAAAAATCAGTGTTGTTTTTAAGTCAATTTACTGATTATACTTTACCGTGGCCTAGACACTCGCTAAGATTCAGTCATTTCCCCTCTTCCGCACTTTCAGCCAAAGGACGCAATGCCCGTCTCCCGCGATTATGTTATCTCGTTTCAAGGAAAATTGTTTTTATCCTCGTCCCTGCATACAATATAAGATTTAGCCCAGTAAATTCTTAATATTTATATAAATATTTAATTTATATAATACTCTTATTAATTCTTAATAAGAGCCGAAATGAAAATGTAAACACGTTTGCGTCTTCTTGTTTATTTACCGACGCGGTATTATATTTTGAGACAACTCTGTTGTTTGTTTTGCAGTTAACTCTGCACCTAGTTTGGGTAGCTGGGTTAGCTAGTTTTTAATAAAACTCACTTATAAAACAGTTACACCTGCTCGTATATTTAGTTTTATTTAAGATGACGAATTTTCATCAAAAAAGTCCATTCTAAAAGCAACTCTGTCCAAGGTTAAATATTCGATTCTAATGACAGTTTTCATAGTCTGCTTAAATAATTTTGATAATACCTATTAATTTGATTAGATTTCAGCAACTTAGATTCAAACGGGTTATTTCAATATGGTGCCAACGAATCTACGCCCAGTTGGAGTTGGTGCCTAGTAAATCTTTTTATTGACAAAAAGCAATTCCCTTTCATCGCGGCGTATGTTCGATTTGGATTAATCCAACAGAACGATCTCCAAATAGCTTCTCTGTTAGTTTATCTGTAAAAAGATTTATTGAATTACTCTGAGAAATTCTTAACCTAAGGTGGCTTACGATTTATTCAACCATTAGCGTTTGCGAGTACAATTTGTTACTCGCACTCCTATACAAACTTTCACCCCTATATCATCCCCTTATCAGTTACGTAGCAGGGGATGATAACTGGGATAAAAATATCCTTTATCTTTCTCTGGGATCCAAACCATCTCCATACCAATTTTCATCTCAGTTACTTTGGCGTTTTTAATTATTACTTTGGAATGGTGTATGTATCTTAAATATTCGTTCAATTTCCGGATGCGACTTAGTGTGGGTTGTACCAAATTGTAAGCGGTGTTCGTTAAAATGGCAATATATGAAAAGTTTGACAAGTTTCTATGGAGTGACAGCTGCTGGCGCCATATTGAACGTTGATCGGTCAACAATCGTAAGTTGGTGCAACTCGCCCTTAATCAAAATATGACCTTGAGATTGAAAACTAGGTTCAAATGCTGGGCACGGATCCGAGTACCTATAAGCATACGAGGGGTTAATCTCCGTTGCTGATTGATTGCGTGTATTTGTGAAAGCTTATTCAATAACCAACCCCAATCCTGTCGACACTCGATAAACGTAGTCAGCCCTAACAAGTGGCGGTTAAGTGAACCATAACATACGTTACGCCTGTGATGTAGTAAAACCTCATACAGTCAACCTCAACAGTGGCTCAACTTCATACATGAGCACGAATCTGGGACAACTTGCCCTATTTTTGCATCATACAGGTCATCTAGTACTACGACCTGTATGACGTAAAAAAATGTGTTTTCTCTCATTTAACAATTTTTGGTTGTATTTCGTTTTCTCCTTTTGGATTCCATGTAGAAATTGTTTCTAACAATCTAAAATAAAAGCTCTACGCTCTTGGATACTTAATAGTTGTCTATTGGTCGATCACGTACTTTGAGGCCTGTTTTGCACAATTGGCAAATTTATTAACACAACGAACAAACAAATTATGAGATGTTTCTATTTTGTTACAGCCGAGGGCTCCCTGTTTTCGTGTAATAATAGCTTGTGCAAAACTGTGCCGTGATTTATTATTAGCTCATGCGGCCTGTGTTTTTTTTTTAATTTTGACTTTTTATTACAAATATTACAAATCGACCGGTACCTCCGGTACCGGTTGATACCTTATTTTCTGCATTATTGATGACTACATTTTATAGCTTCGTCGCTGTAAAATGTGATTTGAATTTTTACATAATTAAAGAGTTTTTTATTATTTAAATGAAGTTGCACTACTGAGTAATGAATCCCACTGTACCTTTGTCGCCCATATTGCTCTATGGCATGGGTAAATAAACCCAGCATGAATATTTATCGACCAATCACGCTGCTCTCCGTTCGTCGAATTTCGACTTGATTATACACCAGGGTATCGTGGCTTTGTTAAGAGACGGACACACGTAGCAGAACCATTTAATTCTGTTGTTAAACAGTAGGTTCCGCCATTAAAGTAATCTTCTTAGCATAATTATGTTTATTTATACTAAACACATTTACACACATTATTTATGTCCCGTTTAGTATAAATAAACATAATTATGCTAAGAAGATTACTTTAATGGCGGAACCTACTGTTTAACAACAGAATTAAATGGTTCTGCTACGTGTGTCCGTCTCTTAACAAAGCCACGATACCCTGGTGTATAATCAAGTCGAAATTCGACGAACGGAGAGCAGCGTGATTGGTCGATAAATATTCATGCTGGGTTTATTTACCCATGCCATAGAGCAATATGGGCGACAAAGGTACAGTGGGATTCATTACTCAGTAGTGTGTGTGTGTGTGAATTAAAATAAATCAATAATTATGTTTCCCATTTAGGCGAACTATTTCGTGTAGAATTTCAAAATTTCTCCGCAATAACAACTACTACTACGCTACTAACTACTAACTAAGGCTATGTTGACTTTATTTAAAGGGCGAGCCCATCTCATCATGAAATTAGAATAAACATTGCCGGGGTCAGTCATCCGTTAACGAAACTTTTGAACCCTATTTTTATAGACACACGGGATAGTTTCGCGGAATAAGTAGATCCTGTGGGATTAATCGAGCTAACAACTAGCCACGCTGCTTAGTATGTAAACAAGTTATTGTTTCACTGCCAAGGGGAATCTTATAAAATTCCATGAATGAATAAACAAGCAATTTGGGGTTTTGTTTGTTTTGCTTGGACACGTTTGGACTTTTTGCGGAGAGGAGACAAACATTATCACGCTACTACAGGATAATAGGAAACGAAATAACTTGTCGTAGCCAGGAGCATTGGTGTCCTAGTGGCTGCGTTGTATCAAAACAATATAATACCTTGTTAATACTTCAGTATTCAGTTCAGTAATAGTATTTTTGTAGCTTTAGTATACCCTGCTGAAGAATCTTTGTATTAGAAACATCGATTGCGGGCATGTTTTTAAGTTGAAACTGTTTAAAGACGTGACTTCGAATTGGCTCTCCCACTTGAATCATGAATCAGAAAGTATAATAGGATATCTACATTTATTTATTTATTCAAGCAACCATGGTATTACAAGATCTTACATATAATTATATAGGTACAGTATGGACCCTGTTAGGGTGTAGCAATCGTATTCTACTATATTACACTATATAAAACAATATAGTGTTGTCCTGTGGAATGATCATCATTATATGTTTAAGAGTTTAGCTCATGTTGATGGAGTAATCGCCATTAATGTTAGCTTCTCTTGCCGTTGTCTTGAACTCATTCGACATTATACTAACCTTCTCTCTGGCTTGATCCTTAAACGAATGTCTCGGACTTTCCCTACCTTCCTCGCTTCTACTGACTTTTAAACATGGTTTTCAAGTAATTATCATGTAGTGTCAGCTACTCCAACATATTTCCTCTCTGGTTCTACATCGTCCTCAGCAGCTGTCTTCTCTCCCACCAAATCCATGACCAATTCATTTATTTTCTTTACGTACAGTTTATAGCTTCCATTATACAACAATACTATAGAAGTATTTTTTACAGCGATATTTTGAGATGACATGTTGATCTGAACCAATGTCAACCCCCAAAAATGTGTATCATCCCGTTTTGTGTTTAACTTTAAGCGTCGTGCTGCAAGTTTTTTGGTCGATGGAAAACGTAGGGGCTGGGCTATTCTTCGAATATAAATTGGAAATTCGGGCTTTACCTTATTCAAACATGATTTTGGGCGTGTTTGGTCAGTGGAATGAGGGTGTATAACTGTTAGATATACGTGTACTGAAAAATGTATTCCCGGCTCCTCTGGAATCTCCTGAGCCTAATAAAATTCCTTTTAGAATTAATCATTTGGAATACCTGTCATTTCTGCGTGTCTAGTGAAATACCTTGTAACGAAATCGAATATTTTGACCAAACAGACGCCATAATAATAATGGAGTAAATGGATTGGCAATTCCATCCAGTCTAGACATTGAGGTGCCGCCTGAAACTTTAGTATGTCCTTTACAAAGTCGCTTTGCACTACTTTCCATTATTATTATTTTCTTTAGTCTTAGGCCAGGCGCGCACTACGATTTTTTGTCGTGCGATTATCGCGTCGCAGAAAGGCAACGTATGGGTTAATATGTCAGTGCGCGCACATGCCATATGCGTGCACTCTCATATTAAACCCATACATTGCATTTTTGCGACGCGATTATCGCACGACAAAAAATCGTAGTGCGTGCCTGGCCTTACGGGTGCAGTATTCCTTTCCACTATTTGCTGTGAACTACAGCGCTCTCATTAGTAATTATACAATTCTTTCGTTGTCTTCCTTTTATCCTTTCGACTAATTCAATCTGTTATGTCCACTTTATGCCCATCTGCGCCAGTAACACATTTCTGGTTAACCACGCTCAATTTCGGCGCTTTGTGTGTTGATAATAATTAGGGTAATTGCCATTTGTGTTGGGCGCCACAACGCGAAAGACTCCTGTCCATTTTAATTAGTGTAATACTGCGGAACTCCGAAATGACGTTGTATTTTTCAGGGCTAATAAACATTTTTATTCGGTTATGAAAGATGACACGTGCATTCGGGCCGTCAAAAGCCTATACTCGTAAAATACCCCGCCCTGCCTTGAAAGTAATGGCGATAGTAAAGCGATGTAGCATTTTGATAACATATGTCAGGATGACTGACGGTTTTATGTGTCCGCCATGGAATTGAACTGGGTCAATTCCAAATCGATTTTGTTTATTTCTGTTATGTGTATTTTTTTATTAATGATGCAACGAAATGGAAAGTGGTTTCTGACACTTTTACATAAACATGACTTAACATCAATATACCAACACAGAAACGCATCTTCACTCAAAATAAGTGCTCCGTGTACAAATAAAAGGTAACAAATATACAATAAAATACACAAACATGTACAAAAGCTCACTCATGACCTTCCCCTGAAATGTTTCCATTTACGTCAAGTGAGCGCAGTATTACGAATACGATTACGGGTAATAAATGAAGTCCTTACTATCCCGCTTTTGGCCGTCTCCCTCAACCGTCACAAGTCGTTCAGCCGGAGGCACCAGTGAGGCGGAAAGCCCGACTTAACAAAATCCCGATGTAGAATTCACTAAGCGGAAAAATACGAAACTCCTATTGAGGAGCAGTACGCCTACATAGTTGCCCATAAATCATTAGGGTTCTATTAAGTTTATGACTAAATGATAAAGTGGATTGAATTCATTGAACTGGGAGCTTGTTATCGGTTTGTCGACAAGCCAAAATAGTCATTCGCAAGACGTTCACTTCGACAGTATCCTTTTAATATAATTCGATGTCTTATAAAATTATTTTCATGCTGTTATATTCGTAAGTAATTCGGCACGTCCCGCCGTAACGAAGGGACCCTCAGGTCGTGTCTCCCCAGTCACCTACTTGCCCGGTCTACCATGAAAATAATCAACTTGCACGCGAACCTCACGTTTCATCACTCATTTGTTATTACTTATTGCCAATATAATCGTTATTACTGTTATTAACTTCCATACTACGTATATCTGATAAGTTATTACTAATTTCGCAAGTTTCTTAAATATGAGACCCGAGCAGAAGTTTTAGTACGATCCATGTTCCGTTTCAGCAATAGTTCTATTGGTTATTAATGATGGCTAAACTTCAGCTCTTGTGAAGAGAGTTGTGATTTGTGTTGTAAAAAGCTCTAAAGTCCAATAATGATTCTGGAATTCGCCTCTCGTTAAGAGCGGGTTGCACCAACTTAAGATTACAGGCTGATGTTCGTTAAATATGGAGCCGGCAGTTGTCATTCCATAGAAACTTAACAAACTGTCCATACATTCAGATTTTAACGAAAACTGCTTACCATTACAAAGAGTGATGCAACCCACCCTATGACTCCATTAATTGCGAGACTTCTTACTTGGGAATTCTCACGTATTAAGTGAACCTTACCTCAACGACGAAACTTACACCGTTCGTTGGAGTAATCGTATATTAGTACCTCCCCAGCAGCTTGACTCGAACCTTCATCCAGATTTTATAATAACTTCCAGCCCAGTGCAGTTCAATATGTTTATTGAAAGTTATTATAAACCTGACACGTTCATGCAATCAATCTGTCGGTAATTGGAGGCTTCCGTAGCCATAATTGGGTTTAAACTTGTAATTCCCATGTTGATCGAGTTCATCATGTATGTGTACAGCGATCCGTCTGTCTGGATTTTCTTTCAGGAATAAATAAAGCCGTCAAAGGGCAACTATAAACACCGTTATTGCCTTTTCCTACGTGATTTCCATAAATCTTTCGTCTTTGATCGTGGGCAAATCACATTCCCGTCGATGCCTAATGAAGTATATTCAGCTAACTCTGCTGTGATTTGTTTATTGTACGTAAACCTATCTGACTTCTGGACATGACTGTATCCGTTATATTTTACTGTTGAATGTGTTTCTTACTCGGAACTTGATAAGGTATCATGTGGTTCGATGAACGTAGACCGTAGCACGACACATGAATAGTTAGTGTCAAGCCCTGTATTGTGTTGGAAAGTATGAACGCCTATCGGGCGCGATTGGCGGAAATAAATATACAATCGCTTATTTGATCAAACAGATCTTTAAGAGCATCGTCTTAAAAGGTAACCATTAAACGTTAAATTATATCCATAAAAGGTTATTCCCGAATCTATTATAACGGCGAGTATCGACGACAAGCCATCAGCGAGTGATTTATTCCCTCGGTGTTTACTCCGTCGCATCGATATCTCGTCTTTGTGACGCTAACGCGCTTCTAGAGTGCCCTGTGACGCGAATATCTACGGGACGTGAAAAATAGCTCCCAACCAACGTCACGACGCTCGTCGCGGTTCAATCGGCGCGTTTTTACCCTGAATTAATTTGCTTGCTAAGTGCTCACGGAAAATTGTGTCAGGACTCCCAGGCCGTCATTGCTGAGACTCCCAATGTTTGTATTTTAGAGTGCTCTGATAATTTATTGGCGAAATATGAGGGGAAAGTATGCCAAGTGAATTCAGATTCACTGAATGAGCTTTTATGTTGTCATCGTCAGACGTCTTTATCTGGAAGCAGGAAAAATGTAATTTCGGCATTTATTCCTATGTCAAATATGCTTAGAATGTTTCAACATTGCGAAGTTAGCGTTCGTAATAAAATGCTTAGTTCTGGATTTTATGAGTTTTATATAACGCTTTATTTTATTCGTTTTTACGTCGCATCGTAAGTTGACATAAAATCACACGACAACTGCCACTTATTGGAACTATCATCGCTTCCAAAATAAGTTTTGAGACGAACAAAAATTATTTTTTTCTCGAACACTAATGTATTTAAACGAAATACAGACGATAGAAAAATAAATAAAAATTATTCAAAATGGCCACAATTTTTCTAAACACAGACCATTCATTTTTCAATGTAACGGGCCATTCGTCAATAGCGGCACGAATCTTTTCCAGCGGAGTACGCTTCGCCTCTCTACACAGGGCTCAATAAGAGACTCGAGATTTGGGTGCGACTTGCAACAGTCCCTCAGCTCCAACTCTGTCCACAGTGAGCAGTCCAGCGGGTTCAGGTCTGGACTTGATGATGGCCATTCTTCCGTACTGATGTAAGATGTAACCTGGTAAATTGACCTTTAGCCACTACTGTGTTGACTTCCTTGTGTGCCTGAGCTGAATAATGACGAAAAACCCAGTCTTTATGTTTGAAAAGGGTTATGTTGTGAAACCACTGTCTGGTAATTTTGTGGCTTCACCTTAACTCCTTGTTGGAAAAGATGCAACTCCGTTGAACCTTCATATGAAACACTCTACCAGACCATAACCTAGCCGGGTGGTGCGTTCACTGGACATTTCGCACAAAAGGCGGGACCTCTTTTGACCATTTGGCATTTATAAACTCTGTTGTTTTATCAATGAAACTTTACTTCGACAGTATTTTTTTTTGTCGGTAATCAAAACCTTTTTGGTGTCTCATTAGCGCGAACGATCGATTAAGTATGTACTTTTCTTCGACTGTAGGCCCTTACCTTAAGATCGTATTTCAATATCCGGTTCACCGATATTCTGGAAATACTGCTCTATTGAGGCAGGTATTTCGGCGAAGTCGTTCCCTCAACTTGATGATAGCTGCCATTCTAGCCGAGCGAGGACGGCCTCTTCTCGGGCGGTCATCAAGAGAACAACCGCTTCAATGTGTAATAACAAACTTATGACTGGCTTCAAGACATTTTATTTGCCTAAAAATCGCCATTAGTTCCTTTACAGCTTTATGCAGAGAAATTATGAACGCAAACCTTTCGTTTCCGCCATTTCAACAAAGAATGAAAAATATTTCTAATTTACAAATTTAAAAAGGTATTTCCGGGCTGCCTGTTCAACTTTTATTTTATTGGACAATTGTATCAAAATTTATGAACAAACGAGGTACAGTAACGACCTATGTTGTAGTGTCCTGTTTCTTATCATTGACTTAGTGTTATCCCTCTAGCTAACGGATCTAATAATCCTGACACAATATTATATTTGCCAACAGAATGGAGTAGCGGTGCCAACGGCGAGTACCGGGTTCGGAGACAACTCTCAGTGTCCTCGGACTCGAAGCTCCTTGACGAGGGGGCACGGGAGGACGCGCGGGTGATCATGAGGCCGAAACGACCCCCCAGACCCAAGTCTGAAGCGTTCCTCGCGCACGACCACTCCAACCGACGCACCAAGCGGTTTAGTGCCTTTGGGGTAAGAAATAGGACCTTTTTATGTATGTAACACGTAAATGGCATACAAGCGTATGACCCGACTGATACTGATAGGTAACGGTTACCGTAAGTATGTAAAGTCGTCTTCTCTTCACTAATTTGCGGTGCCTAACAGGGTCCACAATTGAGTTTTATTCTCATCACTTAGCAACTAAAACTTTAGTTTACCTAAAACCCTGTAAACTAACATTGTGGAATGCAATCAATGATTGAGTATTGAGTACCCTATGGACACTTGCAACTCCAGTCAACCTTTGTAATTAATGTGGTATAAAGAGGCTATAAGAGCGATTTGAGAGTCTTTGAGATCCAGACCTTTAAGAAATTTTTAGACCGTCGGACTCAGGTTTTCACTGGGTGTATATAAATAAAACAAAGCAATTCAGTGAGATTAGATGTGTAGATCTCAAACCCAACATAATAGGTACATATGTAGGATATTGATCATTAAGAAAGTAAATAAAACGGTTTTCTCATCGGAAATAACAGGAAAACTTATATTTATCGTTGTAATAAGGTTTTATCCGCTGAAATATATCGCGCGCACTCTTAGCCAGTTATCCGTAAGTGCGGTCGTTTGTAATGAAAGTCCCGTATTATAGAGAATAGTGATAGATGGCTGCCTCCCCTATACAAATAGGCCGAGTAAGGACCCGAGTGACGTTGATCGATCGCGAAGTTCTGTTCAATTTGCACTAAATGCGGAATTGTCGCTACAATCTGGAAACAATCCCTATGTAAACGAATGGCTGCAACACAAGAGGCTGGCTACCTAATACGCGTCTAAATATACGTAAAATAGCACGTCGTTTGTAATATAACACTCATGATACCTACTCCAAAAATGGGTCAGTCCAGCCAGTTTCTGACTTTCTTTAATTACGTGTATTACCCGAGGTATCAGAAAAAATTGTCTGATCAACTTTTTTAGTGTAGCGCTTTGCCGTGATTTTAATATCCGTGTTAATACTTATTATAATACTTTAGGTAAAGAAATAGTCTCTTGAACTCAATAAATTCAAAAAATCTATTTTAGGTATCAATTACAATGGACCTTCTAGGTGCATTCAGGCCGATAAATGCGTCAGATTAAAAAAAAAACTTATTTTTGGACGAGCGAGCGAGCGAGGCGAACGGAGTTCTTCGTTTATGTTTAGGCCAAAATTCTTTCGTATGGCCTGGTCCCGGGTCCCGGGCTATGGTCCCGCTGTCCTCCTGTTCTCCTCTACAGGTCGCAATTTTCAAACTATACTCGTTAAATTTTGTGAGCTGGTTCAATAATAGGTAATTTAGATTTTTTTGGCGATTTTTTTTTTAAGTCAGGCACGTCAGTTCTCCAGCTCACGGACCACTAGTTGTAGGGGTTATTTGCCATCAAATTTGTTAAAAGCCCGTATTATAACTTCTGTCTTTCTTTCAATTTGGATACCAGTTTAAATCAACACTAGCCTGTTTGCTCATTAGATAATTCATGCAAATGTTTACTAGTATAACAAAGCCACCGTTATAATATTACAAACAAGCTAAAACACTTACAGCAGCAATTACGTGTACGAATACTAGAAACCGAGCTTACGAAGTGCATCCACAACTCCCATTAGGCAATTCAAATATTAAGACACTCGCGGCGAAGAAAGCGAAACAATGTAGTCGGGAACCGAAGTGGCGTTACTTCACGTTAGTAATCGTTATAAAGAGGCAGTATCACTTTACTGTCTTATTCTTACAATTTACTCTGGCATACATGAAACTGATCTTAGTGGTTTTGTGTCAAACAATTCCAGGTAGGTATTAACATATCCATTATTTTTGATTACGACCTTTTTGGTAACCCTCCATTTTCGCGACATATTTATTGTTGTATCACGATAGTGCTCTCTGTCTAGTACCTAGAGATTAGACATATGAATGTCAGACATACTCTTTCAATCTATCCAATCAGCGGTCTAGGTACCTAGTGTAGGAGTCTGTCACTCAGACCTCAGCATACTCGTAATGCTGAGCCAGTGTCCGGTTCACTGCCGCAGAGACACGCTTCATTCATGTTGTATTTTTTTTTGTGTTTTTGTTGTTTAATATATGCATCCTGTCATTCTTTCCTTTTACACTTCCCACACGAACTTATATCTCTGGTGCTACTGTACGTCCTTGTGCAGGGGCTAAGATAATCCTTTTATTCCTTAAGAGCAGCAATGTTAGCGCTCGCTAACAGGAAATTTTCCTTTGTTTTCGTTTTCTTGCTTTTAATTCGACGCTTGCGTTTGTTTTGGTTAATGGACAGAGAAGGCATATACCCTAACTAAAGGGTTGGGTGTTTTCATTTTCATTCATGGGATAGTCAATGTTTTACTTGGACAGTGGAATAGTTAAAGTCACATTTTGGTACTCGGAATAACGTGGAATTATATGAAGGAAAGAAGTCGATTGTGAGATTGGATCATTATTCATTACCTAAGCACTTAACTCGTATAAAGTGGTCCGTATAGTAGATAAAGGTCTAATCCTCGTACCACTTAATGTGTGTTAAGTGGCCAGCGCTCCCTAACTTAGGATTACGTGTGTATCCTTAATTCTCATTACATTCTAAAGAATGGATCCATTATACTTAGGTGTGTTCTGTCCCGTATACTGGATAAAAGCTATTCACACAGAGATGTGAAAGCAAGTAGATTGGTACATTTCTATCAAATAATTATTGTTGTTTAAGAGTCCCCAAGACGCCCTACGTCAGTCGACACCCTTTCATTTTAAAACGGGGAGTTGGAATATCATGAATCTTTATATTCACCACGGGATCATCCGCTAGCTAGGTCGGAAACTAGTTTCTCAATAAAAAAAATGAGAAAAGATGTTTAGTATGAAAAACTTCTTCTGAATAACTTTTTTGAATGTTATGTCTAAAATAGTACATTGTACAACAAGTGCATAAAACGCACCATTTTATGCGAGACGTTTATGGATATATGGACATTGAATCGAGTGTAAAATGGGTTTTATGGAAGAATTGTACACTCTAATTTTCACTTGCGAGGAAATGAAAATTATACGTTTATTTCATGAAGTTTTATTGTGTACTTCGGCTGTTGGTATCCTTGCCTTGGCCTTAGAATACTAGCGAAACATTTAAAAAAATAAGAATTTATGCTATGTAGTTAAAGTTGCTCGTGTGGCTGATTGGACCGATTGCCTTGGTCTTCGACGAAGATTTTACTTTAGGCACTAGAGCATAAAAACACGACTTTATGTCGCCTACACACAGCATAAAGACTCACTTTTTGACCATGAGAAGTGAAAAGTTTCATGTTATTCCAGCATGCCGGTTTAAAATGAGAAACAAACTACGTTTCTACGGAGAGTCGCGCTTCCTTCGGGACACATAATACAGCATTTTTATTGCATGTTAATTTTCACATCAGTATGATAACTAACGTCTGTTAATTAAATTAAAAAAAGCAACACTTCCTGACGTCACCGTCCTCTGGGCGTCGTAAATCATCGGCTTACGAGACTCCAGTGATAAATGGATATTTTTGTTTTTGCCGACAGGGTGACTCTCCGTTCGGCAAATCCGAAGCATACATAAAATTGGAGCAGCTCGGGGAAGGATCCTACGCCACTGTTTATAAAGGGTATAGCAAGTAAGTATACACTTTTACGGTTAATATACTCATATATCGTTCAGTCTACGAGGAACCGCCCACTACTTCTCATTGCGTGTTAGTTTGTGTTTTTAACCCCCGACACAAAATTAGGGGTGTTATAAGTTTAACGTGTCTGTGTATCTGTCTGTGGTATCATAGCTGCCAAACGGATGGACCCATTTGAATGCGGTTTGTCATAGATAATTTTATCCATTATCATGTTTCATGAAAATCTGTCAGCCGTTTTAGAGATATTGGACTTTGAAAAGAAAATGTCGGGGGTCTTTCCACTTTTCTAGATTTTAGTTATGTCCAATAGCATTTGTTGGAGTGAGGGGTTTGAACAGAGTATAGATATGTTTAAATTTGAATCGGCTTCTGTCGAAGTAATTTCTTGAATGGTGACAAAACGCAAACTTGATTTGAAAAATACTAGAGCATCCGCGTGTGCTAACTAAACTACCAAACCTTTGCTAACTAAAATATCAAAGCTTTCAAATAAAATAATTTTAAATAAAATATTACATCTGAAATAGTATTGCTGGAATACGAAAAACAAAACTTGGAATTCCAATAAAAGGTATAATAAAAACAAGCGAGCCCCGCGGTCGGAGGCTCGCACGCAATGGGGACCGGACGAATGCAAACTTAAAAATCAAACTGGTCCTTTAGTCCTGGCAGTGTTCGGTAATCCTAGGTCTAATTGGTCCCTAGGGCTAGTCACGCTTAGCGTTCAAGTAGTGTTTGCAATACCACAGAATAATCGAACGAGCGAGCGAGCGAAGCGAAAGAAGTTGTATGCTTCAGCTGGGCCCGAAAATAGTTCGCGAGGACCGGTGTCCGGTGTCTGTCCCTCTTTTCTCCTCCAGCTGTTCTCTTCAGGTCGCGTTTCTCAACCGATTTTGGGAGCAGGCTTGGAAATTATATACTCGTAGTTTTTTTTCTCGAGTCACTTTTTAGTTTTTTTGGATTACGTACCCAAAGGGTAAAAACGGGACCCTATTACTAAGACTTCGCTGTCTGTCCGTCCGTCCGTCTGTCCGTCCGTCCGTCCGTCCATCCGTCTGTCTGTCTGTCTGTCTGTCTGTCTGTCTGTCTGTCACCAGGCTGTATCTCAAGAACCGCTATAGCTATACGGTTGAAATTTTCACAGATGATGTATTTCTGTTGCCGCTGTAACAACAAATACTAAAAACTAAATAAAATAAATATTTAAGGGAGCTCCCATACAACAAACGTGTTTTTTTATCGTTTTAAACATAATGGTACGGAACCCTTCGTGCGCGAGTCCGACTCGCACTTGGCCGGTTTTTTTTAAGGCACGCTCGTGCGTTCTACGGCTCTTAGAGACTCTAGTCGTATTGATCGCACAAGCACAACAGAATCTTACGCCTACATATTTTTTTGTGAAATGCTAAGAAGTTATTCTCTAACCGCAACTTCGTCCACTTGCATTGTCTTGCACTACGTTACTAACTTCCGCCCCTAGTTACTTCATCCTGGATCCCATCCAGGTAGAAGTAACAGGTTTCAAAAATAAAAGAGAGTTTTATGTTTAAATCCTGGTATAGTATGCGTGGCGTACGCGAAGAGAGGCGTATGATGTGCCGAATTTCACTCAAAGCCACGATAAACGACTGAACAATCGTTTATCGTGATCCAGTAATGAACAACCAAACTTTGAAATTTATAATTAAGTGGGTTACCGGGTTTTTATTATTATTATTCGAGTTTTGGATTACGAACTATGAGATAAGGATGAAACTAGCTGGAAATATAGCTATTGCCAAGACTCCTGGTACGTAGTGTAGTGTTCACTTATTTGCACGTTCTATAGGTATACCGATACCGGTGTTGCTATTTACACATTCCTTGGCTCGACAGCACACCACCACTCCCGGCAACGGTCGGACAACTACTGCCCCCCACTCCGGTCATCGTGACGTGACGTATGCGCACGAGATAAGGATAGCAATACACTATACGTAGTAACTACCTAGTTAATTTCAAATTAGAACATTTATTTCAACTAACTAGGATCATAGTTAAAAGGTCTCGAATTTACTCATCATCATCACCTTCATGGCACGCCACCGCCGATCGGCCCTAAGATCTATAACAAAATCCCAGACATAAAAACCGCTGAAAGCAACAGCTCGTTTTCATCCAAACTCAAAACCTACCTACTCGCTGAACGAATTCTTGGTTTCCGAGAACACTAAATGACAGAACAGTCATAAAACGATAAACCGTATAAGTAGATATTAAATTATTAACAAAATAAAAAATTAAACAAAGCATATTTATTAGTTGACTTCTAAAATGTATTTTATTAATAAACAAATTTAATTGAATTGAATTGAATCCCTGCCCACCTAGCATGAGGTTTGCGTTTTTTTACTCATAGCCACGCATATAATACGCGGAGTGCGCCATGCCTGGCAATGAATTTGTGGGCACTCATATGTACTTATGACGTCCGTGTATTGTAATCATCTGCTTTCAATGAAACTATTCAATCAAATTGAATGCTACCGGACCGTTATGGTAGCGTAATGGCATTCCTCTATTGATTAAGTAATCATTATCATACGGCTTTGTTGCACATTCAAAGGCCATGGCTGCAGCATGGTTTAGTTATATAAACAACTACCATTATATATTCGAATAAAGTAGCAGTCATCTATATTAGGGGTCTTCAAACTTTTTGACTTAAGGGCCAGGGCGAAGATCGTGGACAGACGTAGACGCGAAATAATATATGCAAAATGCCCTTAACATTAGTTAGTCGACTATCTACCACAGCCCGTCTTTAATCTACATCAGCTTATACTTAGCATATATTTGAAGCGGTCTTCCCACGTCTGTTTACATTGCGCTCATACGGTAATCTGCATTAATTCGATACAATTCAGATACTACCGAGCAATCATCCCGGCACTCTGCCGAAGCCAAGCTTCACATGCCTTCAACCAAGCTGATGCCAATTAAGCCGTCTGCGTGTTGCCTCGCTCTTGTATGCTACATTATTGTGCTGAACGAAAACAGCTTAAAAGGGATTACCATAACTAATACATAAGTCTCTTTTCGATTGAAGCCGTCGTGTATGGTTCCCAAATTGCCTGTGAATACGCTTTGACGTCGCTCGTTAAAACAAAAGAGCATCAAAGGACTAATAACTTTGATTAGAAGCTTAAATAATATTAATTTGCATAATGTATGATGAAGTGATGTAATCTTGTCATTTAAGTTGGATCACATCGACTGGATTCAGCGCTACGGGTGTTTTTCGATACCTAAATACGGAGCTGCTACGGCGTAGCACTCTAAATACAGCATGGCGGGGAATGAGTTAACACATTTACTGCCAAGAATCGCTACGCGCTGCGTTCGTAGCCGATCCCGCTATTAGCGGAAAGCGCATATACGGCGTAGGCGCCCATTTGGTGGGTTCCTGACGGTGAAAATAATTAACCAGTTAATGTGAAATCCTCGTCATGACAGGATTATATAATCATCACTGTTCAATACCGCAAAGTATTCCAGATCCAAGAAGTCCTTATAAATTGTGCAAGTTAGAAGTGTAGTGATTGATATTGAAACGACATACTGATTATTATTGATTAGTGCTTGAATTTTGGGTATCATGGCATCATCAGTCTCACAGAGTTATACAGTATATACTTTATGCCCACACTGTTCAGCCCGAGTATTAATAAGCTTTTGTATATAAAACATAGCCTATGCCCACCTTGAAAGGTAACATTAAAAGATAACCACAACTAAAACATTTTTTTAAAGTGGATATGTGGTGGCGTATATTACCCCCTACATACAAACATTCAAAGCTACAATCTCAGACTGTTCCTCTTTATTATACATATTAGTGTAGAAGTACCTATGTATCATGTTGTTGTGTTCCTGTGAAGCGCGTCTGACGTCACAAGCGTATGTAAAACGAGCCGTGTTGCGGTTGGCTTGAATATAAATGTATGTTTTATTTACAAACTTAAGTGATTAAGGGGAGGGTGGGCATCCGAATAATGCTAGAGAGAAGAATGAAACACCCTTATAGCCATCGCAGATTACTAGAAAACAAATGCTACTCGTCACCAATATTCGTGTACCTACGTGTAAGTGTGTGTGTGTGCAGCTGGTACTTGTTTATATAACAATATGTGTGTATTTTATTAGAGGATAAAATCGATACATATTTTTGCGCTGGACTGTATCTATAAACGTTCCATATATACCACTACGTAACTGGGATGCGGCATCTATTCTTGCACAAGCGAAAGGTCAGCGTTTATCAGTAGTGCGAGCATTTTTGAACTCGCAACACACGAACTAATCACTCAGTCGAAACTATTCCCAAAGTGATTTAGCCCCCACATTCTTGTACGGGGCCGCAAAGTTCCACACAAACGACCAAAAGTTGCCGTACCCATGAATACGACAAAATACAATTTGGTTGGTTGGTAGCTCATTAACGTTGTAGGGAGAGCGCGGGAGCACTTCATGCAATATTCACAGCCGTGCCGTGTAAGGGAATAGTGAGAATGAATGAAATTCATACACCGTTGCTCTTGTTCCCTTGGAAGGCACCGCTGCGCAAGTCCCGGCTGGTTGAGCCTCAACTCTGACCTTAGTCGCCGTTTCTGTATCGTGTATATTTTATTCATCCAGTTCTGTTAACATTGCACTTATGTATATGGTATGATGCCGGACCAAAATGCGCTTTGAAATTTGAAATTGAGTCGAATTACAGGCAAGCACTCCTACGGACTTTGAACAATGCTTGGTGGACCTAGATATCGCTGGGATATTTATAGCCGGTGTTGCATCGGTCCGTCGTGGATACATACAGGCACATCCATTATAGCTTCTCAGTTAGGCTATAAACCTGAAACTTTTTAATGGATCACTCTCCAATCGACTTTATAGAAAATAATATGTGCAACTCGCCGTCGCGGTGTGCGTGTGAAGCTCTAGGTCGATCGGTAACTGAGACGGCGAAGGGGGCCCGGTGGGTAACGGAGGGCAGGCGAATGGCAAATGGGTTTATATATGATATTGTTTTCAAATGCTTGGTTTCTTTAAAAAATAACCATTGGACAAATTAATTCGCAAATGAGGAAACGAAAAATATCGTCAATATGTCCCCGTATTCATAGCAAAGATTATGTCCTAACGTGTCTTTTCCTCTCCAGTTTAACGCAGCAGGTGGTAGCACTGAAAGAAATCAGACTTCAAGAGGAGGAAGGCGCCCCGTTCACCGCCATCCGAGAGGCGTCGCTTCTCAAGGAGCTCAAACACGCGAACATCGTCACGTTACACGACATCGTGCACACGAGGGAAACACTCACATTCGTCTTTGAATTTGTGGTGAGTCTTTTCTTCCCTAGTATAACGCAGCAAGTAGTAGCACTGAAGTAAATCCGGCTCCAAGAGGAGGAAGGCGCCCCGTTCACCGCCATCCGAGAGGCGTCGCTTCTCAAGGAGGTCAAGCACGCCAACATCGTCACGTTACACGACATCGTGCACACGAGGGAAACACTCACATTCGTCTTTGAATTTGTGGTGAGTCTTTTCTTCCCTAGTATAACGCAGCAAGTAGTAGCACTGAAGTAAATCCGGCTCCAAGAGGAAGAAGGCGCCCCGTTCACCGCCAACAGAGAGGCGTCGCTTCTCAAGCACGCCAACATCGTCACGTTACACGACATCGTGCACACGAGGGAAACATTCACATTCGTGTTTGAATTTGTGGTGAGTCTTTTCTTCCCTAGTATAACGCAGCAAGTAGTAGCACTGAAGTAAATCCGGCTCCAAGAGGAGGAAGGCGCCCCGTTCACCGCCATCCGAGAGGCGTCGCTTCTCAAGGAGGTCAAGCACGCCAACATCGTCACGTTACACGACATCGTGCACACGAGGGAAACACTCACATTCGTCTTTGAATTTGTGGTGAGTCTTTTCTTCCCTAGTATAACGCAGCAAGTAGTAGCACTGAAGTAAATCCGGCTCCAAGAGGAAGAAGGCGCCCCGTTCACCGCCAACAGAGAGGCGTCGCTTCTCAAGCACGCCAACATCGTCACGTTACACGACATCGTGCACACGAGGGAAACATTCACATTCGTGTTTGAATTTGTGGTGAGTCTTTTCTTCCCTAGTATAACGCAGCAAGTAGTAGCACTGAAGTAAATCCGGCTCCAAGAGGAGGAAGGCGCCCCGTTCACCGCCAACAGAGAGGCGTCGCTTCTCAAGCACGCCAACATCGTCACGTTACACGACATCGTGCACACGAGGGAAACATTCACATTCGTGTTTGAATTTGTGGTGAGTCTTTGCCTCCCTAGTATAACGCAGCAAGTAGTAGCACTGAAAGAAATCCGGCTCCAAGAGGAGGAAGGCGCCCCGTTCACCGCCATCAGACAGAGCACGCCAACATCGTCAAGTTACACGACATAATTATATCGTGTACACGAGGGAAACTGTTGCAAATAAAACTGTTGTTGTTGAAAATGAAAGACTTGCCACATCGATAAGTGTGACCAACACATCTACATTTGCTAAGAAAATCTAAGAATACGTGGTAAAGACTCACGTTTGACCTCTATACAGGTACGGGCACCGCAAAAGGATTTTAGTTAATTATTCACATGTGAGTCTCTTTTGGAGATGAAGAATGGAACGTTGTAACATGTCAAAGCTTTTATGATGTTGAATGTCGCGTAGCTCGTGTGAACGGTTTTTTTACAAACATGTGCACAACGAAACGTATATCGTAGTTACAGAAGCGACAACTTACTTCAACATAATCCGAGTTCCTCCACGAATTCCACGATCCCTTTATCTATCCAAACTTATTTATTTTCATCCCGGGCATCCATTCCCTAATTCCGCACCAACTTTCTCCAATTTTCCTCTTGTTTTAATTGAGTACTCGTGTTCAGACACGAATCTTAAAGGCAATATACATTCATGACGAAAAATGTTTCCTAATAGATCGCTATAGAATTTCCCCAAACACATAACTCATTTATCTGCTCCCATACCCTAACTTTAACGTGTTAATTGAGTCCTCACGTTCAGGATACTGATTTACCTGTATACGTAGGCACATAAGTTCAAAGCAATATGGATATGTAGAACTGTCAGAATTAATTGAGCTAGTGTGAGATATTGCATTCAAATCTGGTTTTAGTATGGTCCAACGAGACAGTGTGCACTGAATAGATTATTTGTATTAATAGACAGTGCTCGCAGTTATAAATAACTGAATTAATTAGATCGTTCAATTTACGAGGAAGCACTCCTGTCCTCGTTGCGTATTATAGGGCTACTGTTTAACTGAGACAGTACCTGTGACAGGATAGGGGTATGCGAAGAGACGTCAAAGGGTAGCGGTCGATAGGGACCTCCCACACGTCTCACTAACGCAGTCGACCTATGTAATGCCTGTTTTACCTACCAGTATAGCGTAGGTAGGAAGGGGGGGGCGTCTTTGTAGAATGAGCGATCAATAATACGAATACTAGTATCTCTTATTCAATCTAATTTACCCCAGTAATTCGCGATGCATGACGGATTAATTTAATTTACCTCGACGCGTATCCCACATAGCTCCAAGTCACGTTCTAATTGCGATCTTATTTGTATAGGACACGGACCTATCACAATACATGGAGAGGAACCCTGGAGGGCTAAACCACCACAACGTCAGCCTGTTCATGTTCCAGTTGCTACGGGGCCTGTCGTATTGCCATAGGAGAAGAGTTTTACACAGGTACTTTGGCTAGTTTTGTTAAACCCCGACGCAAAAAGAGGGGTGTTATAAGTTAAACGTGTTTGTCTGTGTCTGTCTGTGGTAGCGTAGCGCCCTAACGGACGGACCGATTTGAATCGAATATTTTGTGTCATAGAGAAGAATCTGTTCAGCCGTTTTTGAGATATTGGACTTTGAAATAAAAATGTCGGGGGTTTTTCAACGTTTCTAAGTTGTAGTTATATGTTGGTACAGTGAATGGTTTTTGAACCGTCAATGTGTGTGAGTTAGTCTTTGAAGTTGGATGGTTGAGGAATACGTGTTTCTCTTAAGTATTCAAGGGCGATTGAATGAAACACCAGAAACTGTCAGCAATACTTATGAGACACCCAAGATTAAGTAATAAGAACCCTGTCAGGACGGTTTAAGGTATTACTAATTCCTACCTTAAACTAGAAGTGAAGTAACTTGTTAAGAAGTTTCCAGCATTTATGGTTTCTTCCATACCAATTTTTTTTATGATACATATAGCTGTTAAAGGTTTGTGCATTATTTTTCCCCAGCAACATGCACGACTGTAAAAAAACCATATATGTTTATTCTCTCTATGTGAGTATACTAATAAAGTTTCTTTTGCCACAGAGACGTGAAGCCTCAAAACCTTCTAATAAGTTTACAAGGCGAGCTCAAGCTTGCCGACTTTGGGCTAGCGCGGGCCAAGTCCGTGCCGAGCCACACATACTCTCACGAAGTCGTCACGCTGTGGTACAGGCCACCAGGTAAGCTTCTGAAGTATATAAGAAAATACTTTATTTCAGACTTTACAAACATCCATATAATAGTTAGTACAACTCCAGGCATCCTAGTATTTACGATTTTTATTTTAGAATTCGAAACATGAGAAATTGTTTGGTTAATTAACGTAATGTGCTGGTCTTTCTGACCATTTTAATCAGGAAAAGGAGACCGCGAAAGATAGGGAGTTAAACAGGGCGTCTACCGTGAAATCCCACCTAGAGAGTTAAACAGGGCGTCTACCGTAAAAGCCCACCTAGAGAGTTAAACAGGCCGTCTACCGTAAAAGCCCACCTAGAGAGTTAAACAGGCCGTATACCGTGAAAGCCCAACAAGAGAGTTAAACAGGGCGTCTACCGTGAAAGCCCACCTAGAGAGTTAAACAGGGCGTCTACCGTGAAAGCCCACCTAGAGAGTTAAACAGGGCGTCTACCGTAAAAGCCCAACTAGAGAGTTAAACAGGGCGTCTACCGTGAAAGCCCAACTAGAGAGTTAAACAGGGCGTCTACCGTAAAAGCCCACCTAGAGAGTTAAACAGGGCGTCTACCGTGAAAGCCCACCTAGAGAGTTAAACAGGGTGTCTACCGTAAAAGCCCAACTAGAGAGTTAAACGGGGCGTCTACCGTGAAAGCCCACCTAGAGAGTTAAACAGGGCGTCTACCGTGAAAGCCCAACTAGAGAGTTAAACAGGGCGTCTACCGTAAAAGCCCAACTAGAGAGTTAAACAGGGCGTCTACCGTAAAAGCCCAACTAGAGAGTGAAACAGGGCGTCTACCGTGAAAGCCCACCTAGAGAGTTAAACAGGGCGTCTACCGTAAAAGCCCAACTAGAGAGTAAAACAGGGCGTCTACCGTGAAAGCCCAACTAGAGAATTAAACAGGGCGTCTACCGTGAAAGCCCACCTAGAGAGTTAAACAGGGCGTCTACCGTAAAAGCCCAACTAGAGAGTGAAACAGGGCGTCTACCGTGAAAGCCCACCTAGAGAGTTAAACAGGGCGTCTTCCGTAAAAGCCCTACTAGAGAGTTAAACAGGGCGTCTACCGTGAAAGCCCACCTAGAGAGTTAAACAGGGCGTCTACCGTAAAAGCCCAACTAGAGAGTTAAACAGGGCGTCTACCGTGAAAGCCCAACTAGAGAGTTAAACAGGGCGTCTACCGTAAGAGCCCACCTAGAGAGTTAAACAGGGCGTCTACCGTGAAAGCCCACCTAGAGAGTTAAACAGGGCGTCTACCGTGAAAGCCCAACTAGAGAGTTAAACAGGGCGTCTACCGTGAAAGCCCAACTAGAGAGTTAAACAGGGCGTCTACCGTAAAAGCCCACCTAGAGAGTTAAACAGGGCGTCTACCGTGAAAGCCCAACTAGAGAGTTAAACAGGGCGTCTACCGTAAGAGCCCACCTAGAGAGTTAAACAGGGCGTCTACCGTGAAAGCCCAACTAGAGAGTTAAACAGGGCGTCTACCGTGAAAGCCCAACTAGAGAGTTAAACAGGGCGTCTACCGTAAGAGCCCACCTAGAGAGTTAAACAGGGCGTCTACCGTAAAAGCCCACCTAGAGAGTTAAACAGGGCGTCTACCGTGAAAGCCCAACTAGAGAGTTAAACATGCCGTCTACCGTGAAAGCCCAACTAGAGAGTTAAACAGGGCGTCTACCGTAAAAGCCCACCTAGAGAGTTAAACAGGGCGTCTACCGTGAAAGCCCACCTAGAGAGTTAAACAGGGCGTCTACCGTAAAAGCCCACCTAGAGAGTTAAACAGGGCGTCTACCGTGAAAGCCCAACTAGAGAGTTAAACAGGGCGTCTACCGTGAAAGCCCACCTAGAGAGTTAAACAGGGCGTCTACCGTAAAGGCCATCTAGAGAGTTAAACAGGCCGTCTACCGTGAAAGCCCAACAAGAGAGTTAAACAGGGCGTCTATAGTGAGAGCCCACCTAGAGAGTTAAACAGGCCGTCTACCGTGAAAGCCCACCTAGAGAGTTAAACAGGCCGTCTACCGTGAAAGCCCACCTAGAGAGTTAAACAGGGCGTCTACCGTAAAGGCCATCTAGAGAGTTAAACAGGCCGTCTACCGTGAAAGCCCAACAAGAGAATTAAACAGGGCGTCTACCGTGAAAGCCCACCTAGAGAGTTAAACAGGCCGTCTACCGTGAAAGCCCACCTAGAGAGTTAAACAGGCCGTCTACCGTGAAAGCCCACCTAGAGAGTTAAACAGGCCGTCTACCGTGAAAGCCCACCTAGAGAGTTAAACGGGCCGTCTACCGTGAAAGCCCACCTAGAGGGTTAAACAGGGCGTCTACCGTAAAAGCCCACCTAGAGAGTTAAACAGGCCGTCTACCGTGAAAGCCCACCTAGAGAGTTAAACAGGCCGTCTACCGTGAAAGCCCACCTAGAGAGTTAAACAGGCCGTCTACCGTGAAAGCCCACCTAGAGAGTTAAACAGGCCGTCTACCGTGAAAGCCCACCTAGAGAGTTAAACAGGGCGTCTACCGTAAAAGCCCACCTAGAGAGTTAAACAGGCCGTCTACCGTGAAAGCCCACCTAGAGAGTTAAACAGGGCGTCTACCGTGAATGCCCAACTAGAGAGTTAAACAGGGCGTCTACCGTAAAAGCCCAACTAGAGAGTTAAACAGGGCGTCTACCGTGAAAGCCCAACTTCGTTTTTCGAGGGATATACACGTTGTAACGAGAATCGAGGCCAAGTTCGGCAAAAAGAAGCAACTAGAATTATTTTATTTATTTATTTAAACTTTATTGCACAAATAAGAAGTACAAATGGCGGACTTAATGCCTTAAGGAATTCTCTACCAGTCAACCACAGGGCTAAACAGAAAAGCCTATAGGTGCAGGCAGCTGACCAAGAAAAACACGCGTTCGGGAAAGGATACGATCAGAAAATTAGCTACGAAGAAAAATTGCGTTTGGGAAACCGATCTAATAAATCAGGTTCGGTAGCGTATTTCGATACCATGTATGCAAACGAACGAAATTGGTGTTTCGCGGTAGTTCGATTACGTGACGGGTTACGCGCGTCGGGTAGATCTAAATGTCACTTTTTGTATAAATTACAGTCAAGTTGTTCTAACGTGCATTTGATAATTTAATTGATCAGGGGCCGTAGACAAGGTTACAATCGACAATCGCTTACGCCAATAGAAAATAATAATATGTATGGGAATGACAGTGATCAGCCCTCAGAGCAGCTTCTAATAGAATGTGAATAAAGCATTTTGTTAGTCTCACAAACGTGTAATTTTTGTACAATGTTTATGTTTGAATTGAATATCGTGATTCTAAAGTTTAATAAAAGAATATAAATAAATAAATATTTGGGGAAAATTTACACAAATCGACCTAGTCCCAAACTAAGCAAAGCTTGTACTATGGGTACTAGACAACGATAAACATACTTAAATACCTAAAGAAATACTTAAACACATTGAACACGTCCATGACTCAGAAACAAATATTCGTGCTCATCGCACAAATAAATGCCCTTACCGGGATTCGAACCCGGGACCTCCGGCTTCGTAGGCAGGGTCACTACCAGCTAGGCTACGGAGGTCGTCAAATTGACACACAAACAAAGAATATATTAATAAAATCCCGTACCAATAAAATCCCGTGTTAGAATAATCGTGTTCTGTGCAGATGTGTTACTAGGCAGCACGGAGTACTCCACCTCGCTGGACATGTGGGGCGTGGGCTGCATATTCGTGGAGATGCTGTGCGGCGTGCCCACCTTCCCCGGCGTGCGGGACACGCACGACCAGCTCGACAAGATATTCAAGGTATACATTATCTACTTCATCATCATCATCATCATATCAGTCGAAAGACGTCCACTGCTGGACATAAGCCTCCCCAAACAGTTCCACAATGACCGGCCCTGCGCCATCGGACTCCCGCGACCTTATCTTCAACGTACCTACAATTTGTTTAATTCATGTGCGTAAATATGCACAACGAGACTAAACCCCGTTCTATATCCTCGACTTCTCTAGCTTAACATGGGATGTTTAATACCTCAGTTATACTAAAAGTAGTAGGGGTGTTGACTTGAAAATTATTGTTACTCCAAAAGAAAGAAGGCTAAAAAATATGCTTAGCGACGAAAATACCATTCAGATATCACAAAGAAGTACGAAGCTACAACCGTTTTACTGTTGCTTGTTAGAGAGAGAAAACGCAAACAGTGTGTGACGTCACAATATGCACAGCTGCCGCAGCGCGAGCCGCCGAACACGGTGGGGCGCGGCACGTTGCCGCCTATTAGTGACGTCACAATCTACAAGCGTCATCGTTTCACATGAAGTTGCGTTTTGCGAAAATGGGGCAGGACATACCCCTGCTTATCACGCAAAATAGGCACACGGATGTCGACTTGCGGAAAAGAGCCCAGTAAAACTAACTAACTAACCCCTGCTTATAACTTTGGACACTTATAACTTCGTTGTTATTTAACGTTTTGAGTTGATATTTCCTCCATACGAATACATTTTTACTCCTTTTTCTAGGAAATGTAATTATTGATTATTTTATTTAGTGAGTCAATAGGGGTGTTATTGATCCCCACCAGGTCGTAGGGACCCCAACGGAAGAGAGCTGGCCAGGCGTGACGCGGCTCCCCGGGCTGCGGGCGCACGTGGCGCGCTGGGGCTCGTGTCCCGCGCGCGCGCTGGGCGCCGCCTTCCCGCGGCTGCGCGACGGCGGCGGCGACGGCGGCCGCGACGCCGAGCGGCTCGCGGCCGCGCTGCTGCAGCCCGACCCGCGCCGCCGCCTCGCCGCGCCCCGCGCCATACGCCACACCTACTTCGCGCACCTGCCGCCGCGGCTCAACGACCTGCCCGATGGTGAGTCTCCCCTACACGTCCATGCAGGTGCAGATGCGTCCGCAGACGCTGACAGATGGATCACGTCTGTAGGTCGATCACTCTATGTTCATTCTCGACAGACGCAACGTTTATATGGATACCTATTGAGACCGTAGCTGCCGCAGCTATTTATGGGGCAGGGGCTCCTAGCTCCCGGTGACCTTCGATCTGTAACAGTCGGGTTTTTCGTGTTTTTATGGCTTATCGTATTAACAACCAGGGACCCGCCCGGTATCCCCTTCGAGGGTTTTTGAAAGGGTTTTTCGTAATGCTTTGCTTACCAAAGCCGATGCTCCTCAAAACCCATTCATCTGGGTTTTAAAGCACAATGAATAGGTATTCAACACGAGGAAGCGCTTCAACCCTTTAAAAAGCGCTTTAATAGCCTTTCGAAAGGGTTTTTTTATCAGTAGCGGTAGCGCCCCGTAAGGGAAACCCCTTCATACGGCTAAGTTAAATGAATGAGTTTTCAATCAATAAAGGACAGCAAGTAATTTGGGCTATTAAACGAACGACTAACCCGTTCAAAGGCTTTTTTCTGGGAAGGGGTGGGCGGGTCCCTGTTAACAACAACGTGGTTTATTGAAATAGTATCCCATATTTACATCAAAACTCACAGTTTTTAGGATATACTCGTATGGCACCAAACTGTGGCAATTTCAGGCCTTTCTAATAAAATCTAATTTATGTAGCTCAACAAACTTAAAAGTTTCCTCGGTGCTTATATTGTTAGCCATTCATTGCGCGTGCACGCGTGCAGTCTCAATCGTAACTCCGAACAAACTGATGCGTCGACAGACGTGTGGACATCAGACACCGGACGTTCGCGCCAAAAACCCTTTGATTCGTGCCACAAAATCGACAACAATCGGATTCAAGTCGGACGCATCTACGGACGTTAAATACCTACAACAGACGCGCAAATTACCCCCTCTATACTCGTACGTTGGCGGACGCAGCCGAAGATAGCGTCTGCAGATGCATCTGCATCCATTATTTATAGTCGTAATAGTGCATAGAAGATAACTTAAGTCAGTGCGTCATGTTGTTTTTTTAATTGTGAGTTTAATTCAAGCTGATTTAGTCATTCCAGAACCTTCAACGACATTTGAACGTGTTAAAAGTAAATAATACTTAATTGCATTTAAATAACATCTAATTTACTTAAATAAATGAGAATCTGATATCCATAGCCTCTCAATTTAACAGGTGTCTATCACAAAGCCATTAGTTAATTGGCGGGATTTAAAATCCAATTCGATTAGCTATCCTTCTTGTTGCAGCTAATTTGTGTCTGGGCTGCTGAAGCGTGTTTTATCGGTTTCCAATAATTAATCGATTCGTGACGTAAGCCATCTGTCACTTCAATGATCCACAATCATCAAAATATTGTGTACTTATCGGAGGGCATTTATTATTTAAAAAGAGAAAAGTAATATTTTGTTATGTAACGACATAATAGTTTAAATTTTTGCGATGAATTTATTATTTAGTCCAAGGGGTCTAACATATCATATCATAGTAGGTTATGCAACTGATCCACAATGAGAGGCTTTAAAACACGAGTGTGGTTTTATGAAACGAGCGTTAGCGAGTTTCATAATAGGATCACACGAGTGTTTTAAGGCCTAATTATGTACAGTTGCATACACTACTTTATCTACACACATATCATAAGTAGTAGTAAGTAACACCAAAAAACCAACAGTAAAATGACAACAGCAATGGCGGCAATTTGATCATCCGTCATGACGAATGGTTTTTTTTTTAAATCATAGACAAACGAATGAAGTCCCTATACTCATATCACTCGAGATCAAATGTCGTACGGTTTGTATTAAAAAACGTACTGAATTGACGTTTCGTATCGATAATTGTTTTGATATCTATGGATACTAGAATAGAGACCCACTTGAGTTTTGACAGCTGTTCCAAATTTAAACTTATAACGATACAAATTTATCAAAAATCTGTACTGTAATGACATTACAGTACAGATTTTACTTACTACCACAGACAAGAAATTTCTCATAGTAAAATCGGTTGTAGTAATGCTGGTCATTTCCTACGGTTTCTGAACGCATTTTAGAGCACTAATGATAAGTGCGTAGATAAAGGTAGTGTACAGGTGAATAAGCATAGGATATTAGATTATAAACTAAGCAACCATAAAGAAATCCATCTTGTAAATAAAGAACAAGCATCAAGCTCTCTTAAGTTTCTGCGATCACACCACTTTACAAAACGAATAATTTGATTATAGTACATTACGTAACTAGGGCGGTGAATTCGTAAATGCCCCAGATCGCAGATGTTTGTGGCCCGAACCGAAGGTGAGGGCCATAAATATGCGCTCTGGGGCTTTACGAATTACCGCCCGTGTTGCGTACAAAATTTTACGTCTTCACTTGGCCACAATGCGAGTTTTCCCGTACGCGCAGCGTGTAGGAAAACTCGCATTATGGCCAGGTGTGACGTAATAGTTATTTACGATACAAGTGCCGAAAATAGGAAATCCGCAACGAGTGGTGATAAATTAAAACACGACCGAAGGGAGTGTTTTAAATCGACACGAGTCGCGAATTACCTATTTGCACGTGTATCGTACAACGTTTTACTGTACATATGGCTCTTTAAAGTTTCGACATATGCACGAAAAGTGCACTTTTCCGCACTAGTGCGGGAAAGTAGCACCATATGTACTGTAAAATATATAACGGCGCACGATTCATTATTTCGATGATTTGTATTGGAATTCAATTAATCGAGTAATCGTGAATAATGTTATGAAGTTTATTATTTCTTTAAGTGGGTAGTTGTCGATATTGTTGATATCAAGTTGATTTATTTTAAGAGCGGGTAACCCCGAATGGAGTTGTAAGTGTCATGGCGGCGAGGGACGTCATTCTTTGACAGCGCCCCGCCCGTGATGGTCGTTTGCAAACCCATTGGCTCTAATCGAGATTTATTATTGCAATATTGTTATGTTTTAAGTGTTTGTGAATTTAATTAAATAGTTTAGTGATTTAGTTATATTGTGTGACTTTTATTACGCGAAGTACACGCACACACGGTCCGTAATGACGAATCGTCCTTCACACATGCCTGCTCGGCTTCCCTATATCGCCTCGATATATATATTGTGTATTTTTTTCGTGGAAGTTACCACGATTAAATTTTAAACGATTTGATACAGAGGAAAAATAAACCGCTTCATCCCAAGACAGGACTTGAACCTGCCCAGCTGCATTGCCGGTACAATACCCTTAGAACTATGCGACACAGAATTAACTGATGTTCTTTGCCTTGCATTTGCCACCGCTACTACTAGCGACCTCTGTATTTTCTTGAAAGGCTCACAGCCTTTTGGCCACTCTAATGGGTAAGCTATGCGCTTGACCTCACTCTAATCGAACCACATCAAGTAGTTTCAGGTTAACGAGAGAGATGTCGCTGATGTACATTACCCCTCTAAAAGAAACAAATTAATTTTTTAAATATATTTTTTGTTTCTTGTTTAAATTTGAAACGATTTGAAACAGAGAAAAAATACGATGCAAAACATAAACCGTCGTCTTCAGTCCGAGACAGGATCTGCGATTATTCATAGAACACAGGCAGTGTCGGAAAGAAATACACCAGTCTTTTCGAGGAAAGTATGTAAGGGTACGACACGTTTTTTTGCTGTTGCAGACGGGTCAATATTCACAGTGGATGGCGTCGCGCTCCATCCAGAGACGGAGCGGTACAAGAATAGTCTAGATATCAAGTACAAGTAGCGCCCGTCTTCAGCTGACAGCAAAGATTGAGATGTTAGTACATTGCACGTCATCATATCCTTCAGTAGATTTTCCATTCGTAGTTAGCTCATTGTCATCCACGACATGTTTCGCCGTCATTTGTCATTTACCAAGTTAGCGTTGAATACGTTAATGCATGTCGCCGTCATTTGTTAAGTTAGCATTGAATACGTTAATGCACCTTATTCTGAAGTTTCTGGCTGCGCCACGAGTTGATTGTACTATGGTTCGTATAGCGATCTGCTATTTTCTACTTACGATTTGGGGCTTCTGTTCTCTCGATCTTTCTATTGTAGCCCCGATTTAATTGTTCTTCTACAGGCACCGTAGCTGTCTGCGTGTAGCCGATAGTCAGGATTCAAGTCAAGTCAAGGTTGTATGATTTTAATAATATTTTTAATTTATGCTTTATTAAAATAACTTGATGGTTTACTGGCAATTTAGCAACACTATGTTATCAATTTTAACTTGAGTACACCCCTATTATATCTAGCCAACATCTAGTTCATGCATGTCAGGTGGAACTGGCTAGGTAGGTACTACAAATTGGTGCGTGTGGCTGGATAGGTAACGACAAGTCATTGATCATAATGATCATTCCATCATCACTATTTGTGAATGGCCGCAGGTGGTCGAGCCTTTAACTCCTCGCGTTTAGCGTCGAGTTCATTTCGTCTTCGTTCTTCCAAGGCTTGCACATTACCCTTCACTGCATGCCTCCACTTTGAACGATCTCGAGCCAAAATCTCCCAGCGCGATGGTTCAATATCACATCTCCGCATGTGGCGCTTCAACACATCCTTATACCGCAGAAGCTGGCTGCCCTGTTTTCGCTTGCCTTCCCGCAGTTCTGAGTAAAAGATGCGCTTAGCCACTCGTTCTTGGCCCATGCGGGAGATATGACCAGACCATCGTAGCTGCCTACATCGCATAAACAAACCGAATTTATACCATCTGCTTGATCTATTTGATCTTGTTGATACAACCAGCAGGGTATTTGTATCACTTTTCGATCAAACGTCTTACATCAACTGTCATTTTAAGCCTCATGAGAGTTACCCAATTGTCTCAGTGTAGTGTAGATCATCAATACTCTTTATGATATAATTCGTCACATATATGAACATGTTTTGTATTGTTTCAGAGGTATCAATATTCACAGTGGAAGGCGTGTCGCCGCGACCCGAGACCCGGCACGCCGTCAAGTGAGCCACCCGCGAGCCTAGTTCAATCCGTTCTGTTACGCCCTAGCTAGTATGTACGTTTCAATTCCTATAGTTTTAATCGACAGAAATATGGTTGACTCGTATCGGTGGACCAACGTTGAGTGATAAGTCCCTCGTCTAGGTTAGGAGCCGGCGAAAGGGCATCGAATGCCGGGCAATATTTGTTCCGGGCGTATTATTTGTCGATCCGTCGTTGTTTTGTCGAATATTATATTAGCGCTTGTTAAGCTTCTAACGTAATATCCATCCATATAATTCAATTATTCTATGGTGACAAGGTAAACTGATAGGTAACGAGTGTATGAATTTAATGTATAAATATATAAACAGAGCAGTGTGCCATATACCTATAGGTAGGTATATCTATAATTGAGAAGAGTATGACGTGTTATTTTAAAAGATTTTTATGCTGGATATATGCTCATAATTTGAGAAAATTTTTGAAGATGTTTATTTATATTTACAAATGGATAATATCGACGTAATTTAACTCTTGATGCACTGTTCAATGCTAATACTGTATTAAACGCGGGGCCCTCTTACAGTTTTCCGAGCAAATAGACTTTATTCTCAGTAACAAATAGCTTATCAGCACGCATTGATTAGCAAGGTTGCATTAACACGCTTTTTATATAAACTAATCGCCTTCTTACGCTACAATAGCGTCTCTTCATAAGCGCGATAGCGTGCCTCGGAATGCCACTACGCGGCCAAGGTGTCCTAAGGGCACGGCCACGGCTTCAAGCGGCAGCGGGAGCGGCAGATGTCTCGCTTCCGCGTATGGCGCTGTCTACACCGCTCGGAATCATGGCCGAGCCGTGAGGCAGTGAGGGTCCCGCGATACCCTGACGTTTGTCTAATTCTTATGCACACTCATTCCTTCCACGGTGCTCAAATAGTTTGTTAGGGTTGGTCGGAGTGGCACGGTACTCGCTTGCTTCGCCACACGCCCTCGTTACGCGGGGCTACCATGCGCTCCAGTGATACAAAGTGAATTGAACGGAGATTGCTTATCTATTACCAAAATTTGTATAATATCGCGAAAGATCTCAAATTTATGATGTGTGGGACCGTCCTACTGTAAATTGTGATAGGATTTGACGATTTGTAAAAAAACTATACTAAATTTAATACCTTTGTTCTGTTGATGAGAGAGGCGTATTTGGAATGTAGTTTCCGTCTAGCTTAAAGTCTAGTGAATTTAACCAGTTTAGTCGAATTTTAGGTCCCTCACTGTAAGGATAGGGTTGCGAAAGTAGTACGCACCGGCTCATTGGCAGCGCGCTATAGTACAAACCTACTTTTAAATTAGTGCAAGTAACTTGATGGTCACGGTCGTCGGTGAAAACTGGGGATGTGGAAAGAATGGATAAACTCCACTAGTTTCATCGACAACTAATATACAAATAATAGAACGCCCATTCGTCTTGTCTAGTTTAGTATCTTTTCTAAATAAAGTCTGTGATTAAAAGTAGTTTAGGCCAATTAAACAGTAACACCAATTTGTGCCAACAGTAAAACGCTTATAAGTAAAATATCCGGTATTTCTATATCAAGACGATTCGGTGCGTTCAAGCCATTTTCTTATTTGTCTCGGAAGGGCGTCCCTTGCTCGATAAAATATGCTAATCTGGTCCGACGGCGCCGTCCGCGGCAAATATCAAAATGGGCGTATTGACTTAAATAGCAATAAACTCTCACTTGACTCTTGTACATTAAAAGTAGGGGTTGTCGTATTAAGTTGTATACCCGTCGCTGTGTTTATACAGCAACGGACGTCATTAGATAACTTAAATATACCATGCCTTGTACGACATAAGTTTCTAAGAGAACAAATGTCTAATTCGCAAACTCACTGCCGAACAAGTGTCTGTTAGAAAGTAGATGAGTTGTCAGTGTGGCCGGAACATCTATTGAGCGTAGATCAAATAGTTAGCTTAGAGTAAATACTTTGTACTGAGCTTAAGATACTTACGATTTCAGCGCAGCGGGCCGGTTTATAAGAAAGACATCATTCTACGCGATCGTCACGTATTTAAAAACATTCTTAACCTTTTCACCGCCAAAGACGGCAATTCACGCCATCGGAATATTGTGCCACTCGTCCCTCTGACGCCAGTCATAAAATAAAGATAATAATACCAAACATTATAAAATAATTCTATAAGTGGTATTCATTGGTTTTTGGCCGTTCGTCATTTGACGTCGGTTCACTTCGTCAGCTGGCGTTGAAAAGGTTAATGCATGCACTTGTGAGCTGTTCCCATTTTCAGGTCATATCCAGTAGGAAAACTTGGTTCTATTAAACATACTTGGTGGTAGCAGTTTAGTTAGCGTCTTGTTAAACCACCCAGTTGTAATGAAGTTCTTCTAAGAGCAGTCTGAACAGTTATAACTTTGCTGATCTTCTGTGGCCCGCATACTGATTGTTCTCAAGTTCAAACCCGTCTACGTACTCGTACGTTTCGAGAGCTCCGAGTGAATGCGCGCGCGTCTCTGAATCGGTTCCGAACACCAAAATAGTACGTAAATTGTATAGTTTGTGAAACGCAATATGTTCAGTGTAAATGATTTGTTGAATTTTACCTAAGTTAACTGTAAGGAGAGAGGCAAAGTAAATATTTCACCCGTTGAGTGAGGCACTCGCACCTCGTGCGTTAAATACGTGAATATAAATGTTAGTAAAGGAGCATTTATATGAGGGATAGTGGAAATTCTATTGTAGAAAGATAATTTGCATTTGTATAATGAAGAACTGATGTTGATGTCGTGACTACGGAACGAATTGTGTAAATAGAAGTAAACAATTATTTGTTATAGTTTGGTTCACGACAGTCCTCATTGCCATTGCGTTGCCCCGCGGGCCGAGATTTCGTTTACTATGTTTATCTAGACTATGTATTATTGTTTCATTTTTATTTGTCCCGCTGATCCGGTGTATGACATGATTTATAATAGTGTTGTGAGCCCTCGGCCTAGCCTTGAAGACTTGAGCCATTAAAGCTTGGACTAGCGTTATACAGTACTGAAAAGGCTCGCGTTTGACCTGAATCACACTGACGTGAGTGTGATTCAAGCCTAACCCTGCCGACTCGAGTCGTTAAGGCTCGCCCAAACTCGAACTCATAACACTAATTTTTAATTATTTTGACGTCTATGCTCCAGTGTGGCGCATGCTAAGCTCCGATGCGTGCAGTGCGATACTTGTGCGTGACAGAGGACCTACCGCGAAGCGAAAACGAAGTTGGTTCGTGTCTCCATCCCTGTCGCACTTGCTTAGCACATTCCCTGCCAAAAATCGCTACGCGCTACGCTCGTAGCCGATCCTGTAGTTTTACTCGTACGTAGCGGAAAGCGACTACGGCGTAGGCGCCCGCTAGGCGCGTTCCTGGCAGTGAAAGTGTTAGTCGAGCGACAGAGAGGGAGATACACGAACGAATTTCGTTTTCGTTTCGCTTTAGCGCCCCTGGCAGTAGTGTGAGAGGCGTTTGATGTAGAACGCATTCCCTGCCTTCTCATGTACTTTATATGTATAAGAACTGCCAGTGGCCGACGCATATGCGTGCATGGAATCCGTAGCATGCGCTGCACTGAGAATCAGACTGTATGTAATAAACAATGTGCTTTTACTCTTTTAAAAAAATGTAAATACGATATTTGAACTGATAATAATAAAAGTTTTTATTTCTTAATGAACTTGTGTGTTTTCTTTAGCTACTCCATGTACTCAGTTTTTTTTTATACCACGTCGGTGGCAAACAAGCTTACGGCCCACCTGATGGTAAGTGGTTACCGTAGCCTATGGACGCTTGCAACTCCTGGGGTGTGTTATTGTTTTTATTGCATACTTAGGCTGTTTTCGTGAAGAGAACCCTTGTCAAGTTTAATTTTGTAGCAACTACGACGTGATGTTGATCACCCCTTTCTATGAATATCAAAATCCCTTACGGCGCCACTCGAGTTGCAATAGTGGCGTAAAATATCAGAACGTTTTTAAAATGACAACAGCGTCGTGTATACTAAGCACTGCTTAAAATTCTAACTTAAAATAATGAACAACTTAGAAAAAATTAAAAACCCTGGACTGTTTCATTTCATAGTTCATTATATTAAAACCGTGTAAACCGATTTTGATGAAACGTAGCTAAGAACCATGTCGATCACGTCAGCTATCTGAAAAAAAGCAGCATTAAAATTGGTCATTCGTTTAGGAGCTACGATGCCAGAGACAAATAGACACCTTTTGCGTCGGGGGTTAAAAACTAAGCATTATTATAGTCTGTACAGGTACTGTATGTACGGTATGTTTCATAAAAATATTTAGAAAATAACTACCTACAATATGGCACTATCTATCGATAAGACGCCAGTCTGACCCATTTCCACAGTCTAAAGCAAAGCAGCTGCATTCAAAAAGTGGATTTCTTATTCACATCAGGCTCGGGCGGGTGCCCTTTATCGCTGAATTGGAAAATAGCTCCAATATTCAGCGCTGCACGGCGCCAACGGTTCCAATATACTACGTCTGAAAGTTCTGAAACATTGATTCAAAATGAAACCTCTATGGCAATTTATTATTTACGGGCAGTAGGTATGAGCTTATTCTTGCCGTGAAGAAAATGTGTTGTATGTAGGGTATCCCTGAAACTACTATGGTCTAGCCTAGGAAAGATGAGCCCAGAAAAAAGCGGCATATTTAAAAAAAAACAGCGACACAATATGTTCTTTAATGTCAGTAATATTCGCAGTAAGCCACCCTTTAATTCTCTTAAAAAGCAACAGTCCATTTCATTACAATTTCAGTGACAAATAAAATTTTATTAGTACGACTGAACTAGGGTATCGATATCAAGTATCAAGATTACCGCCTTCATACTAATTTGAGACGTTTGACGCATTTGATAATGATAGTTGAAGTTGTTAAATAAAAAAAATGGGAAGCTTTTCCCGGGCCAGACTAATTAGATTTCTACTTATTTTTTTAACAATTTAGAATTAAATAATGAAACGCGTATGGCCGATGAGTTATGAGCCATGCCTAACAATTTCAGTGCCAAGAATCGCTACGCTCGTAGCCGATCCCGTGGTATCCTCGTATGTAGCGGAAAGCGGCTACAGCGTAAGCGCCCCGCTAGTCGGCTTCCCGGCACTCAATGTTACGTGGGTGATGCTATAGAGTAGGAAAACGCTGCTACGCCGTAGCGATGCGTGCCCTGGAATGGGCTGCTGACAAAACACCTTTGTAGAGTACAAGACGCCGATCCCGCCTTCGCAAACATCGATACATATGCTGTAGACGTCCACTCATACAATAGTCAGAGCCCGTGAAATTTCATAGCCTTCTTGGCAATATGCCAGTCTAATATAGCAGATACCGGATACGTCAACAGGGCCGCTTAGCCACGGAAATGTTCCCGAGATATTGCGACAGACGGATAGGCTCTTGTTTGGCACGTATACTGGTGTTTTGCATACTTTATGCGTGATACCTTTTGTTGTTCGCTATTTTATCACTAGCATTTGTTTGAGTAACTTCGAAAGGAACAAGTTTTTATTTTTTAATCAAAAAGAGGAATTACTTATTAGGTTGGTGCGAGATTTTGACCCACGACTCATTTGTTTTATTTGGTTTTAGTGTTCCGTACCAAAATTGGTCCAACGGAACCCTTAAGCGATCACTTGGAGTCGTTTCCCATTTTCCAGGTCAGCGAGGCAGATGGGTATGTAAGTGTAAATATGAACTAGTACTTAATGTGTTCGATCGTGCCTGCTTTAATCGCCTAAAGAATATAGTTCTACCACGTTCTACCCACTTCCTTTTTCGTTACTGTACTCTTACTGCAACAAGTAACTAGTTATGGATAAAATTAACACCGTCTTCTCGTTAGTTTTTAGCATTTACTAGGTACAGGAAATGTTATTAATTTCGTTATTTGGGTGAGGACCAAATTCTTGGCCAGTAGTTAGCGTCGTTAATTAGTAGTAGTTAAAAAGTTCCGTTGTGACACGAAAACTAACCATAGACTTATGGCTAATTTTCGTGTCAAAACGGAACTTTTTAACTACTATCAATTAATTAGGCTAACTACTGGCCAAGAATTTGGTCCTCATCCATTTCTCTAGTAAGTGAATTGGTTATTATGAGAAAAATGTTCTTAAACCAGACTAAACACTATCAAGTCGCAGGTACTGAATAATGTAAATAACTAATAGATTTTACTGATTCAAATGACTTTTGAGATCGGGCTACATAAAAAGCTGCGAAGCTCGAAGATTGCTAGTAATTAAGTCTGGCAAGTTTTGTTCAACGAAGAGTGAGCAAGGTATTTACCTGCGGCGCTGCGGCAAATAAAGGTAACTTTAATTCACATCTACTTACCTAAATATTTGATATAAATGAAGAACAATGGGTAAACTTACATTGCTAGGTACCGTCCCTAATTCACTTTATTGACAGTCAGTCATGAATACTTAGCTAAGTGCGCATAGGCAGATTTAAGTATGACTTTTGAAATGTGTTTTTCTATAAGTGGCCCTTGTTAGACGACCGTTATTTGCCAACAATAATATCTCTCGACATTTAATCAGCATCACATTCTATCAAAAACCATTCTCCGTAACCACGACCGTAAGTATCCACTTCGTTATTTTCCAAATAGAAAATGCTATCGTTACTGCATCTCCAAGGAGCGCCAACATGGGAACTGGCAAGTTCTCAAGTTTGCATCACTTGCATTCTCTAGGGCGGGCGGTGGACCCCGGGCGCTTCGGAAACTTACTTCTGAAATAAAATTCTTTTAAAATGTTAATCGTACGACCTAGGTACACGCGACGCCATAAAAACACGTTTACATTTAGCCACACATTAGAGCACAATCTTTAATGAACCGAATAAGCCCAATAAGGTTTGTGTTATTATTGTTTCGTCTAGTAAGTCTAGGTACCCAGAACTTTATAGAATTGAATGGATATAACTAATAATTTTATACTTTGGTAGGCACCTAAGTACTTACAAAAAACCGCGAACTTTGTATATGAAGGAAAGTTTAGTAAAATCATTCGGGAACTGCCAATTTTCCAATTACAGGTGAAATAAAGTGGGTCATTATTCAGCTCTTAACGATTCAACAAGCAATTTCGGGAATACAATAGTTAACGTAAGTACGTATAATTATTGAAGGATTTTAATATTAAAGTGGCTTTGAGACCTGAAGAACTTGATATTTAATATTTGAGAAAGTTGCAAACAATTGAGGCATCAGTTATAACGTAAATCAGAACTTGAGAGAAGCTCTCTCTCACTGAAGGAAGGGTTTATTATTTGTCGCTACAAATAATAAACCCTGCTTTCACGCGCGCGAAACTTAGTGTCAGAAAGAGCTCATGCAATAAATATCAGACTGGTTCCAACACATAAATACAAGTAAATAAATATAAGGGGACAATCTTACACAAATCGAGCTAGTCCCATAGTAAGCTCAGTAAGGCTTGTGTTATGGGGACTAGACGACGATATATATAATAGATAGAAATACTTAAATACGCAGAAAACATCCATGACTCTGAAACAAATATTCATGCTCATCACACAAATATTTGCCCTTACCGGGATTCGAACCCAGGACCTTCAGCTTCGTAGGCAGCGTCACTACCCACTAGGCTAACCGGTCGGTCAAAAAACACATGTGGTTTATAATGAAAGCGCCTACAGCACCGTCGGAGCAAATTTTCGTTCTAGTTCCTCGACGAGTCAGAATACTTAGGATAAACTACCATTCCACATGGAATTCAATAGAATTCATCCAATAGACTGTGTTAGTTAGTAATTTATTTAATGATATGTTAGTCGGTAAAGTACGAGTTGAAGGAGCCAGAAAGTAATCTGTTTACGTTACGGGATTAATCCTGACGCGGCCCACAACTCCATTTTCTTTCGAATTAAGTACCTAGTGCAAGAAACGGCACTACTTGCGCGGGCTTCGGTAAACATGCCCGACGCACTGCGCCACCTAGACATGTCCGACAACATCCTGTTTTACATTTGTCTGTTTGAGTATGTACCTATTTAAGGCGGTGCATTGGAAATTATCGGTGTTCTGCCTTTTCGCAGAATTTCCTTTGATCAAACATCACTTGTCGACCAACATTTCGAAAATGATTCACTTTGACAACTAACCATTATTACCAACTTTTTGTAAGACAACCTGACACTTGGTCGAATTTTTATAAAGCAGAATATCACACATCATCAGCCTATATACGTCCCACTGCTGGGCACAGGCCTCCTCTCATGTACGAGAGGGAATGGGCAGTAGTCCCCACGCTGGCCCAATGCGGATTGGGGACTTCAACACCTTTGAATTTCTTCGCAGATGTATGCAGGTTTCCTCACGATGTTTTTCCTTCACCGAAAAGCTAACGGTAAATATGAAATCATATTCCGTACATAAGTTCCGAAAAACTCATTGTTACGAGCCGGGATTCGAACCCACGACCGCCGTTTGACAGCCGCATGCCTGAACCACTGGGCTACCGTAGCTCATAATATCACAATGACTAAAAATGTTTGGAAAACTTATCACTTGCCAACTATTTCACTAGGCCAAACAAGTATTGAACGAACAACGTTTCGTCAGTGCAATAGTTACGTTTTAACATATAAGCCAACTTAACATAACTTGCCTGAAACTAAGAACAGTTTCGTGATAAGTATAGCAACAGAAATAATAACTGTGACAGAGTCCAGATAGGTGCGACGACGAGCGAAGCGAGGAGGAGCGTGTTAGGTTAACCGCGATCTTACAGAGCACGAAGCCGAGCGAGCGAAGCGAGCGTGCTGCGGCAGCGGCCGGCGAGTGCCAAAATCGCCTTATTGAATATTCAAAAAAAAATACAACCGAATTGAGAACCTCCTCCTTTTTTTTGAAGTCGGTTAATAAGTAATGAAACCGAACACTCTTCATTTAGCCCACTCATTTTAATTATAATAACAAGGAAACATTCCAAAAGCAACGTCCCGCAAGTAATAACGTAAACACTTATCGCTAATAAGTCAGTTTATTCTTACTCACCCACAAAGTTATTGCATATTGAAGTGAGCAGTTGCGCTTACCCACATTGTAAATTATATAACATAGTAACTGTACGAACCCTACTGCGTGAAACATTTGGGAAACGTTATACAACGAAATGCCTATTCAGCCAACTAAAACATTCTGTTAAACGATTTTTGGCATTTTGAAAGTTTACTTAATAATCATCAGACCAAACGTACAGTTGGCAACTGTGAGGTTGGGAAACGAAACGAAATCTTACGACGAGTTGGCAAGTGATTATTTGGCGAAATAATATTCTGCGAAACGTTGGTTGGGAACTAATAATTGGCCAAACAATTTTCTGCGAAAAATAAGAGAACCGAAATTATCACATGCTTTGAAACGCCGTTCCGACTAGATTAAGAAAAAATAAGGTCTGATTTTCAGATATATGATTCTTGACTACTTATTGATTGTTCATCTGATTTGATCGATATATGATTGCCTAAAATTTCCTCGATGAAAAAATCCAAAGTTGGGTCTGTAGTTTCCTTTTTTTACTCAGCCCACTCAAACGCTGATGATGTATTAAGCATTAAATTTTTCAATTTTTCCTTTCATTTAAAATTTATGATGTATTAAGAGTTGACTTAATTATTATTTTCAAGTATATCGGTAGGTAAGTACTGCGATCCCCAACCCACTGGTACCTACTGCACTTACTCGTTGTATAATTCATTAATTTCATAATATTTTTATGACATGTTTTTTTATTATTTAATATTGGTACAATGAACGGTACCGGTATCCAGATATGACCGTATTGTTATTTTTTATTATTATTTCTTTATTCCTATAATTGTCATGTTTCCATTGTGTTCAAATAAATAGTAAATTGCGTAATTATGTAAACGATCGCTATATGTAAAGTAATAGAAATAGTAGTAATAGGTAAGTATAAGAAAAACTATATACTTACTGCACTTATAGCTATGTGAAATTTATTTAATGAGATTTAATAAACTAATCTAAACTAACTAACTAAAAAAATCTAAAAAACCCTTGTTTCACAAAAATCTTCTGCCAAACTGCATGATAGTTTGTTGGCAGAGGGACTCCCTGACAAACAATAGATAGGCTTAGCTATTGAGTAGAATATTTTAATTTTATAATTTTGTTTTCTTTCTATTTTGTTTTTTGTTTTCTGTGCAAACGGTTTTGTGGGACTCTGTATTTGTTTTCTTAATTAATTAAATTAAATTTCTTAATAAATAAATAAATAATAATAATAAATGGTAGGTACAGCTCACGTGATCACTTTACTTAAGACTACATTTCCAGTTTAGATTTTGTTTTTTCTAAGAAAAACTCCTTCACTCTAACCTTAATCATTCTAAATGTGTTACATTCTCTTATATCATACGGTATATCATTATATATTTTGGGGACCAAGTACTTCCTACTTCTCTTCCCATAATAATTATTACCACACGCCGGCACCTCTAGCATTTTATTACTATTTTTTCTTGTTAATTTAGAGTAACTTATATTGATTTAAAATTCGTTTTTATTGAACTGCTCTAAAGCCAGCATCAGCAATACCCCCTCATGAACCGGCAACATACGGCATTCCACGAATAATTCCTCATAATTACTTTTAATAATATATATTACGAACGAACAATTTATATAATAAAAAATATATTACGAACGAACAATGTTTCCGAACAACGTCTAACGTTTTAAATATTGTCGATGCAGTTTTTCCCAGAATTCGAAGTCCTTCTTGTCCGGGTGCGAGGCCACCACCAGGTCGTTCCCGATGACCAAATACTGCTGCTTCTGAGGGTCGAACGGCGGCCATTTCACTCCTAGACTGCCGTCGGGAGTCGGGTCACTGAAACAAGATTTGTAAACGGATTCACATATCGCTCGTTAATGCAATCGTCTTGTGGGCACAGCGGACCTCTGGCCCCTTTAGGGTGTAGGGAGAGCTTTAACATGAAGAGGCATCGACTAAACATTCAATTTTAAATCAGTAGAATATCAACCAATCTCAACATATCAGTAAGTCACACTATGTTCTTTTACACAAGATGGTGGATACCACTGTTGTGATATACCTACCTATCCAACGATAATAGTTAATTTTATGTACCTACACATACATTCAATACTGTGAGGTCAAAAACAATTTTCGTGGCAATTTTAACAAAAGTTTAGTTTAACAAAACCGAGCAATACATAGGTATCCGTAACATAGGGCTTTATATGTTCATGCTTACCCGAATTTGGCGAAGTCAGTCCACAATTTTGAAATATTTTTAATGAGTTTTGTACTTTCACTCTTTAAGTCTACCGGCACCTTGTCATTATTGAATAAATACATCAAATCGTCGCAGTGGCTAACACTCCTACGATTGACAAATGGCCGACCTCTAAACCCTTCGGTCCAATAGTTTCTCTCTGAATACATGTCAAATGTATAAAAGAATAACTTATTCGTGTCAATCTGCGCGCACATGTTTGCATATTCTATAGCATTATATTTAATTGAGTTCATTGAGAAAAACTCAATGAGAGCGTCAATATTATCCTTTGACACAGGTTTATCCCCAAAATAATACTCTTTCAGTGTCGCACCAATCGCAAGTTGATCTTTAACCGAACATTCCAGAATTAAGTCCACGGGTACAAAGCACTGTGCGTATTTGTTATACTTGGCAAAGAAGTTATCTTTTGGAGAGAACGAAAATTGAAGGATGCCTTCGTCGGTCGCGTAACCCATCATGACATCAACACCTTCGTGTATCCCGTTGCGTAAACGTTCGTAAACATCGCCGTAGAAAAATCTCTCAATTCCATCAAACTCTTTCTCGTCAGCTACGGTAGAAATGACATTGATACGTGCTCCTGCCTCTTCCTCAGCTGTCATCGGCACAACAGGATTTGTCAACTTTTCTATCGGAAGGGATTTGAAAAACTCGTGAAGTTCCTTGTCATCCTTGGTATCTTTCCCGAGTGAACGAGCTATAGCTTCAGCTCTCAAACGGGGCTCGAAATTCCGAGCCCACTGATTGAAATTCTGACCACTCTGTGCGATAGCTCGCTTGAACAATCCCTTCGACATAGGCGATACTAGATGGTATGTGACCGACGCGGCCCCAGCACTCTCTCCAAAAATAGTGACATTATCGGCATCACCTCCAAAATGCCCAATATTGTTTTTCACCCATCTAAGGGCAGCTACTTGGTCTTTCATCCCAGCATTTCCTGGCACCTCTTTAGTATCCAGACATAAGAATCCTACTATCGCGAGCCTGTAATTAATGGTCACCAGGATAACATTTCGATTGACCAGGAAATCGGGTCCGTAGAAACTGACGTTGCCGCTGCCGCTCATGAACCCTCCGCCGTGGATCCAAAACATGACGGGCAGAGGTTTTTTCGGGTTTAAATCAGGCGTGTATACATTTAGGTATAGACAGTCCTCGCTACTGGGTTCTGTGCAGATAGCTCCGGTGAACATGTCGAACTGGTGGCAGATGGGACCGTGGGCTTTGGCGCTGCGGACTCCATCCCAAGGTTCGACGGGTTGCGGTGCCTAAAGACAATTCAAACGGCTAGGTTAAGTAATGTTAATGGTATACCTACTATTTGAAAACTCGTCGCGAGAAAGTAGTCGTGAGCAGGTGATCTCATACTGTACCTATCGTATTTTTGCTGTTTGGTATTGCATTGGCGGACGCTGTCGTAGTCAAAATAAATATTAAGAGTCAGAGATACTAAGCTCTATTCTCCATACAGACGTATTTACGCTACTTTACTGCTACGTGTTGGATTGTAACGAAACTTTGCATATACAATGACATGAACATGAGGCATGAATCCAAGTCTGTAATTAGTTTATGTAGATTCAGATTCCATAGTAAAAAAATTAAGCAAATTTAAGCTTTTCATACAAACCTTGTTTTTGCTGTATTTATTTTGTTTTATAAATTGAAAAGATATAAACTAGTTACAAACATAGATATACCACATGTACCCCAGGAATATTGCGTTCTTTTTAAACATTAATTTATAACAGCGTTGTTTTTGTTTGTTTAATTTACAAATGTTAGTGAAAAAATTAAAGATGCCTTATCCAAGAATTCTACAAAATTTTCATCGGGAAGTAAATAGGTATATAAAAATAAATGACATACATTATGTTTTTTGTGTGATTTATTTATTATTCTTAAAGACCTCCTGTAAATTAACCAAAACAAAAATTAAAATATCTATCAATATTTTTCCTCTTTTTTCAGGAACTGGTTAAATATCGTTTTTTTTGATGACTAATATTGTGGTGGATTTTGAGTCTACATAATTACTAAAATGAAAATATATCAGTTACACACAAAAAAGCTGCTGTTATGAATTATTTCCAAATTTCCATTTTTGTCCATACTAATGAAAATAAAATGCTTGGGCTAATGTCATTGTATATGCAAAGTTTTGTCACAATCCAACACTTAGTTTAAAAATGAGAACGAAACTCCGTTTGTATGGGAAGGTGAAATCCGGCCGAGCTTACTACGGACTCGAGGTTTTTATAGTACCCAGCAGTAGGCAAAAACATCTTTTTAAATCATTATAAAATCATAACACAAAATTGGAATTGGCTTGAGAAGATTAATCGTTATTTTAGAGATACGGTGTTTAATTCATGATCTCATTGTTCGGTAAAATGGTGGTATGATTTCCACTTTAACATTTTCTTTACCTTAAATCTCAGGCTTCCCAACGGGGGAGCAGCGTAAGGGATGCCTTTGAAGCTGTAGTACTTGCCTCCAAGTACATTGTCCAGAACCTCTCCTTCCAAAACACCGTCACTCACTCGCACCAGCACCATTGTTCAAGTTCTCATACGAAATACGCTTCGTAATGATAACGCTTGGTTTTATATATACAGGTCTGGTGATATAGGTACCGGCCTGTTGTTGATAAGTTGCTACGCGGTTTGATATATTCCACTCTGCTCTCTGAATGAATTCAATGAATACACTAAAGTTACTTTGCATGTGTCATGTTATTTCAAAACTTGGAATTATGTAGTACCCTATATTTGTTATGACTATAATTTGATAGCGCAGCATTGGCTGACTGCAATGATAGTCTTTCATCATCATCCTCCTCCTAGCGTTATTCCCGGTAATGCCCTTAAAGGAGCCCAGGGTCCATTTTGACCACCAATCCCAAGATTTGACATAGGATAGGCGCTAGTTTTCCGAAAGCGACTGCCATCTGACCTGCCAACCCAGAGGGAAAACTAGACCTTATTGGGACTAGACCGGTTTCCTCACGATGTTTTCCTTCACCGTAAAGCTAACAGTAAATATTCCGTACATAAGTTCCGATAAACTCATCGGTATGAGCCGGGATTCGAACCCACGACCGCCGCTTGACAGCCGCATGCCTGAACCACTAGGCTACCGTAGCTAATATAATGATAGTCTTTCATAAATAATTATATTATTATTTATATAATATATTTATTTATCATAAATAAATACATGATTTATAATAACAATCCATAATTCATTTATTATTTATGGTGTAAACGAAGTTTATAAGTTTTTTATTACACAGACCTTGTAAATAACACATGAGGCATTTATTCAGCAAAATAGATTACCTACAGTAGTATATTATAAGTACCAGGCCCTGCACTAGGCTTTGCCTGTACCGCAGGAGACCGCGAATTCTCGATCTTCTTTTAAGTAAACAATGATTGCAGGAGATCCCGCTCTGAGAGAGGTTTCATGCTGGGTAGGCTACCCAGGGTAGCGCACGCGAGACGAAGTAGTACCTGTTGCTGATGCAACACGACACCAGCTTTTTCCTTTATTTGATCTATATAACTGCGTCGTGGTCTTCCCCTGCCTCTCCTTCCTTCTATCTTTCCTTCCATTATGGTTTGATACAATGATACAAATGACCAATCAGTTTCCCCCTTCTTATTTACTATCAAAGTTTTTATTTACTATCAAATATTTGTATAACATATATTATTTACTAAAATAAAAATAAATTTTCATGTATTGTGTGTTAATATACATATTATACCAATTATTAGTATTATTTATAAATATAAACCGATCCGATTGGGTTCGGATGACAAGTGCAAGTGGAAATAAAAACAAAACAGACCGTAAACAAGAGGTGTCAATTGCACAATGTGTCATATTTCTAATTTCCCACCAAAGTTCCAGTTAAAAATTAAAAGACGAAATATCATAACTATTCGTTATTAATAATTTCTTAAGATTTGTTTCGTGTTAGTGTAGTGAAGAAAAATAGGTACGTTCCTTTTAAAATGGACGAAGAAGAAAATAACTGTACCGCTGAAGAAATTGCGTGAGTAGTAATAGAACTAACGGAAAACTTACTGCCTGAAAAGTCAAATGCTATTTATTTAAAATTAGTTGTAAAAAAGTATTGTATGCAACGGTGTATAACTTGATCTTGAAACGCCCGTGGCGTCTTTAATTGCGATACTCCCGAAGCCTCGCATCGCAACTCACGACACTCGCGTTTTAAGACCCTACTTATACAACAGTTGCATAAAATACTATAAAACCATTTTAAAAAACACAAATTAATGCTTGGCTTGGAACACAAAACCTCAACGGTTAGTTGACGTGACATATATCTGACATATTAACACATTCATTGCCCAGAATCGCTACGCGCTACGCTCGTAGCCGATCCCGTGTTTTTTCTCGTATGTAGCGAAAAGCGACTACGGCGGTCTGACGCATATGTGACGTCATGGGCCCTGAATGGGTTAAGGTTGCTTTCACGTGCACACTAGCGCCACTGGTAAATAATTGTGATTATTTAAATTTAACGATAGACATTAAAAAAAGGAGGCTGCTACGCACTGTATTTTGTATTTAAGTACCTACCTTGTGAATACATCAAACTAGTTTTTATGTTACTGGATACGACGGACGATAGATATTAAAAAAGGAGGCCGCTACACATAGCGGCCTCCTTTTTTAATATCTATCGTTAAATTTAAATAATCACAATTATTTACCAGTGGCGGTAGTGTGCACGTGATAGCAGCCTCAAGCACGAGTGTTACCAGAGTATGATTTTTACTTGCCCCAAACGAACAAACAATTACAGTCCGGACATGAAGACCGTCTATGAGATATGATGATGTAGTAATAAAATCAGCAAATCGGATTTGTTACAGTCAATAAGCAGCAAGGCAACGAGCGCGAGATTTAAAATGCAAATATTTACCATATTTTCGATATTTGTAGGAACCATTTCACCATTCAATCTGTACTTACTTTTATAATGTAACTGCTCCATTTGTCATAATTAGTTTGTTATGGTTTATTTACCACTTCTTACTGTTGGAAGGGCGGTGTCTCCTGACACAAGCAAAATTACTTGCTTAATAGGAGGCTCTAACCTACTATTGTTAAAATGTATTAATAACCTAAATAAACTTTTTTCATTTCAACGAGTAGTTGATGACTATGCAATTTAGTACATTCCACGATACAAGCTTGTAAGTAATTAGTTTAATTTGTTAATGAAAGAATTTTTAATTGTATTCATACATTTTTGTTATAAATCTATACGTCTCTAATCTATCTTCGTTTTTGTTTAACCCTCGACTAATACGTCACTTTCGTAAGTCATGTAATGTTTTCAGAATAATACAGTTAAACTCACGAATTAAATGTCACTTCGAACTTTTCGATATATATTTGACGCAGTGGCCACCCACGCCCACTGTGCTTAAGTTTTCTATATTTTTAAACATAAATAAATAAATAAATGAATATAAGGGGACAATCTTACACAAATCGACCTAGTCCCATAGTAAGCTCAGTAAGGCTTGTGTTATGGGTACTAGACGACGATATATATAATAGATATAAATACTTAAATACATAGAAAATGTCCATGACTCAGAAACAAATATTCATGCTCATCACATAAATGTTTGCCCTTACCGGGATTCGAACCCAGGACCTCTTGCTTCGTAGGCAGGGTCACTACCAACTAGGCTATAGCGGTCGTCAAACCTAATATTTACCTATTTACATACCTATTTTTATCCGTCAGTTTCGGCAAGCAAATATTGTTAGAAAAGCATGTTTGACTTTTAAATATCACGAAAACATGACTTAATATTTCATAAGCTGACGCCTGCACGGCTACCATGGGACGGCCGCAACATACTCACGATTTTTCTCGCACCATACTTGTTCTAAGTGAAATAAGAGAGAGACGTGCGAGAAAAATAGAGAGAGCTCGCGCGCCGTCGCGTGATAGCCGTGCAGACGTCTGAGCGTGACGGTACGAGCGGTACGAAGTTATAAGATAGAGCGAGATAGCGATACAAATTTGCAGGATGCACGCGCCGAAATCGTGAGGCGGGGTGCATGGCAAACTGTTATGGGGATGCATCTTATATAACATATTACTGCTTAACAATCTCAAACCAAATTACATTTAATATTTCAGAAAATATAATAGAAGCTTTAAGCAAATTACCCAAATTATGGGGATACTTTCTTTCTACTGGCAACACTCTTACGCACACATCTTTAAACAAGTTGCTTCACTTTGTAGTTTACGCCCTCTGCCTTCTTTGCTCAGAGGTTTGACGTATGACAGATAAGCGACATAAACTGCGAACTTCAGCAAATGACTCGAACCAAAAGACTAAGGTAACGGCGCCTATTATCGGGGGTATCAAATTCGGCTACCATTACCGTGGCATTTTCAAATACGCATTTTAAAAGCAAACCGTTCGATTTACAATAAAACATACTTTACACAAATGAAGCCTAATTTAGTTGACTAACGGTCCTGTTTACGCAAATGTGTGTGAATGAAATAACAAGCACGCAATCCGTCAGTTTCTGCGACGGCGGCGTAGGAAGAGGTTGTGTCATACAAACGCATGGCGTCACTGGTAAGTATACCCGAATCTTATTTATTATTTCACGCAATACCTATGACAATTGAACAAATGCTATGGATTTTAAATGGTTATCTTTAGTTTTATGCACAACTTTTGCGTACTCGTAATATATTTTTTGGCCTGGAAATTCATTTAAAATGGAATTATCAGCGGTGATAGACGCCATTTTTAGTTGGGGAAACTAATACCGTGGCATACCACGGTAATAGTCGGCGATTTGCTTCTTTGTGCTTTATTTTTTTTATATGTCATCGATTACAAAATCTCTTGCAGCTATTCGAATCTTGATCTAATGACGCTATTAAAGAGCTATTTCCGTGGTATGGAAAGTATCCAACAAACCCTTAATTTTTAACCAAAACTTTAGTACTGAATCTGCAGTTTCTATGGAAACCCTTATTTTGTCATGTCGTTTAAATATTGTAATAATTAACTATATTTACTTACCAGTTATGTGATTTTGGTTTTATACCAAGCTTGTAATATGTGTGTTTGATTTGTAATGAAAATACAATTGTATCCTAAAGCTTTTATGGATCGGAATTAGATTTTACAAAATTCCAAATTAATTATATTACCGATGGTAAGATCCCACAACAATCGGTAATAGGGTCGTAATAGGTCGTAATAAATGTTTGGGTCGGTAATAGGTTAAAAAGAAGTATCTATTACCGAGTGAAATTTTAGTTTTCTCTTAAAATAAATGACATCTAGGGTTCCGTTCGTACAATTTCATTTGATAAAATTGATTTCTCTGGTTCGTATTATTAAGATGTGTGGTGAACGGAGATAATAACATATCCCAGCAAAATTTGAAAATTAAATAAAGTCCTAAAACATTCAAACAACCCGGAAACGACACATAAGTATAGATAAAGGTGTTACTTACCTACACGAAACGCAAAATATTGTTTTCGAGTCATTTATCCTGTTAGTATGCTCAGTATTGTACTTATTAGGTTTTTTATAATACCCCGTATTTTATTTATTTAATCTTTGAATACAAAACACCGAATCCATAGTATAATGTAATGTAACTGTGATTTAATAAAAGGTAGTCTAACTTAACTGCTATGTATGCAAGTAGTAGTTATTCTTATAACCAGTGGACATCATTTTGTTGATTTAAGTATGTTTTATGTTTTCTTTATTTTATATAGTACGGAACCAAAGTCATGAATATTATTTTAACACTCGATATTGGGTGCCGAATTGTGTATCAGGTTACTATTACCGATGGTAGAAAATTGCTGCTTTTTATACCCTCGGTAATAAAAGCTTAATTCGCGGTAATAGAATCACATACCATCCATTACCACGGTAATAGAAGATTCTCCTTTCGTGGTTTCAATAATTATTTTATCAAATATTATAAATTAAAATTGGTTCAAAAAGTTACGACTCTGAAAGTTCAATAAACACTCTTCAATAAAAAAAAATCTAGGACGTTAAGGAGCTTTCATACCCTTAATTTTTTATAATAATTTGAAAACTACCTCACGTACCACGGTAATAGGCGCCGTTACTTTATGTGGTTACTAAATATATGGAATTGATTTCGTAGCCTCTGTTCAAAAAGTGTCTCTGACAATGTATTGATAATTCAATCGTAAAAATGTCCCACTATAAAAATAAATTCGAACATAAACTTGATGGCAGGTGACGGTGCCACTTTTTTGAGAATAACCTTATACGGTTTGATTTTACGGATGTCTTGTAGCAATCTAAGTTTTTAGTATATTTAACATTTTATTTAATGAACTGTAAATATACATATTATACAAAAAGTATGAATATAAAACTATTTACAATAACCAAAATAGAAGAATCTAAAGCTAACTTAAAAATTTAGTTTTTAATTGGAACATTAATGCCAAGGCCGCCGAGTTTCACTGGTAGAGTGAATAATTAATGTTCTAAATATTCTAATGATGTTATGCCTATGTCTAAAATAGATGGTGTCAACGTAGTCATAATGATTTGATTTAAGTTGTGGATTTTTTATCAGTTTTATCCATTACTTTTTGTAGGTATATATATCCATTCTTATTGGAGTGATTTTGTAAAGGCTGTATGTACTAGTTGTGGGTGTTTTTTTCCTGATTTTGATAATAGTTTTATACAGTTAGTCCACTCATTGACTTTTTCTTTGATGTAAGTAATCTTTCTGTCCGGTCTCGTCTCCAATGAAACCACCTAAAATCGGTGGGAAAGTACTCTACACTTCACTCCTATATAGATTCCCAAATAGTATCTTAGCCTCTTCACATGAGTTATTTTTACAATGATATAGCTTTTAGAAGGTTCCGGGAAGTAACAGTATTTTGGGTCTTGTTAAATAATTTAGGTTCTTAATAATTAAGCTTTGAAGGGTCCAGTATAAAATACTAGGTACCTAACAATTGAAGTCCGTGACCGCTCATACGCCTTTTTAGGCTAAATATAATATTCTGAGCAATGACGCGTATTTCAATGTCGGAGAGGCAACCGGATGGCTCGCGGTATTTGAGCTCCCGAAGTGATGTGGAACTGTCTTGTGCAACCCGAAATAAGCCAACTGTGATTGGTTCGGAAATAAAGGGGGGGGTGGTAAAAAAAAATCGCGAGGCAACTGGATGAAACACCGGTAGCCTGAAAGTGTGTACGCTGTTTATATAATGAAACTTTTATGCCATCCCTCCTAGTGTGACCGGAGCCCTGTAGGCAAGCGAAGAAAAAAAAAAATGTTAGGCAACCGCTTGAAAATTGGCATGCTTGTTCTTCATCACATACAGACCCTGGAAAAAAAATGCCATCCTTCCCGGCCGGGCGGTTATCGATCCGTCAGAGTTGGAAGCCGGAAAAAATGGTGGTGGACGAGAACTTAGGAAAAATGCACTTAAAATCATTGAAATCGGATGGCATTTGTTTTTCGAGTCTTGTATGATGTGATAAATGATATGCACAAATGCCATCCCTCTCCCATGAAATTTCATCCCGCTGTGGCCACCCTTTACAAACGCGAAATTCGTCAAATTTGGAAATACGCGCAATAAAAGGTTTTGCAATCAATTGCCATGGACAATATTGCATGGGAGGCGCGGTGCGGGGCCTCTAGTTGCTGTACCGCTGTGGCTGACCGCGTTCGATGGGTGCTAGGTATCGTTTTTTTTTTTCAAGAAAAAGAAAAGGTAAGTACTTATAGTTTTTTATTTTAGGAACAAATCAGGCTCGTGAGTTCTACAGCTACTACCTATAGTATAATGATGATATCTCGGTATCGTGTGATAGTCAAATCGATGAAAACTAACTGGACGAATGCAAGTAATTAACCCCTCAATAAAATACTGTTAAAACTTGCTCGCGACGGCGACGCTGCGCGGGGTGAGTTGCCTGGCATCGTTAAGAGCAAGTTGTCTGACTAAGTTATTAAGTGCTTCCACATATTATTAGTATCATGCCTTAATGAATAGTTTTTAAGAGTTGCCTTTGTTTTCATAAAAAATACGGGCAAAGACTTCGGTAAATGCAAACAAAGTATATAAATACAGTAATCGCCAATAGTGCGCCATATTTAAGATGTCTTTATCTTTATTATTAAAGTTCTGTTTTGGCTAGCTGTAGGTGTAGCCAACACATTAATAATTTAGATAACTAAGATAAAAACAATGACAAAAACAGGTTTTGTCTCGCCCCATTGAAGGACGACACACAAGTCATATTTTTAAGTATCCTATCCTATTAAACGAGCAATATTTGTATATATACATATTTATGTATTTGCAATGACGTTCTCGGAAACGGATCTAACGATTTCGATGAAATCTGGAGTATAGGGGTTTACGGAGGCGAGAAATCGATCTAGCTAGGTCTATGACTTGGAAAATTCGTTTTCAGCAGAGCTCGTTCGCCCAGAGACTATTTACTAACGAATACCCGAACGTATGTGATATATAGGTATCCTATTTACATACCTATGTGTAAATAATTAAGCCAATATCAAATCATTAGAGAAACAAATAATTGTTGTTTCTGTGGAAGGCAAACGCGCTAGAGGTAGGATTCCAGAGCGCTGGGCTGATGCAGTTAACACTTTCAGCTAACCTTAACCTTAACCTTTTTTGAACCTAGCGGCTGCCTACGCCGCAGTTGCTTTCCGCTACAAACGAGGAAAACCACGGGATCGGCTAGCGTAGCGCGTAGCGGTTCTTGGCAGTGAATGAGTTAAGAGAGCTGCAAAATGCAGTATTTCCAGTGCTGTCCACTTGACGAGATACCGACCTGCGTGGAGGGTTATAGCGTGCGGTCACGATCCTGGGTCATGAGAGATCGACTAAGAAGAAGAAGAGAAGCTAGTAGGTATATTGAGATGTCATATAAGAGAAGAGGCTCCTAGTAGGGACGCATGGAAATCATGGGGAGAGGCCTTTCCCTAGCAGTGGGAAACTCAATAGGCTCACAAAAAAGAAACACGAGCAAGTACTTATACATCAACAGGAAATCACAATATGGCGCGCGTCAAAGCGCTTTAATTGGTTCACCGAGTGGCTATTATTCCTTCCTCGGCGAGCCTCAATACTTAAGTCTCAATTTTATATGCCGTCGAAATGAATTCGCATTTCTCATCCACCGTGCAGTTTGATTTCCTGTTCCCCCGCCCCGCAACCCGCGTCGCTAGATGTCGTGATGGGATTAGACTCGCGTGTCTATATAGAAATGTTTGCCTATTCAAGCAAATTGCTGTATTCACTCAGCCTTTACATAAAAGGGTTTTTATTGCGCATTGAAATAGCCGTTTACATAAAATATTTGCATGAAATATTCCTTGGGATTTGAGCTATCTCAGGAAGTGTACAAAGGGCAGTGATGGCTCTTATTATTTGAATAAAGCGGGCTTCCGCTGGCGGGCGGGATGTAGATTGACCTTTCCGGTCCAAACAATGTTTCTGGGCACCCCCGATTCACGGGCCGAAAAATATATTCGCTTTTCAAAAGAAATTATGATGGAAAAACATGTTGCGAATAAATATAATCCGGACTGAATTCCAGATCGAGTATAATGAAAAGCCTCTAGGAGTTTTTTGGTGCATGAAAATGTGTCGGAGATTTGTAGGAGCGCCGCCGCGGCGGCTAGCCCCCTGCTGCACGTTATAATTCGATTTGCTGACGGAGTCGATTAGCACCAGGAAATATTCACTTCCGTCAAGAAAACGCTTAGTTTTGCTAAATAAAAATTGCGGTTTAGTGTCGCTTAGGTAACCAACGAATAACATTTTTCTTGGCAGCGTTCCCGCTACCTAATTTTAGTTAGACCTCGACCAATTTTCCTTTTAAGAGGCACATTCCTGACAAAACGCGCAACGTAAGAATTTTCGTCAGGGAAAGGAACTATACCGACTAAATAGCTTCAGTATCATACTGATGCTTCACCCACTGGCAGTGACCGCACAAAACGCCATTCGGGAAGGGTCCGTCGTAAATGAAGGAAGTGGTTCAATATGATTAAATTATTCGTGCTTCAGTTGAGGGTTATGATATCGTTTGACAGTTACGGCTTGTAAAGGGTAACTTTTTAACAAATGTGCTACGGCTAAGTACGGAACAATTTCAGGATCTAAATAAAGGATAAATTTCATCAGAGCTTGATGCAGCGTACGTATGTTACGCAGAGCGATTTGTCTTATGCGTCACATTTTCAACTCGCATTGACGCACGTTCAACGTATTTTAACCACTTACAGTGTCGTAGAAACCCTTAAGTAGGTATTGACCCTACACAAGTCATTGAATCTCAACCTATTCACTATTCAGCGCCAATAACGATACACGTGGCGATAAATAAATGCAGTTCTTAGGGCTACGCCATACAATCCATAATATATGTAGCAAAAAGCACCCATAGCGTAGTGTCGTGATTTATCGTTTTCTTCCGTCACTTTGTCATCGGTGTGATATTAAATTTAAACTAACAGAAGAAACGTGTAACAAAAGCCGGGGGAGCTGATTCAATTTATTTTTATTTATTTATCGCTTACTTAAATTAAGTACCTACATCATTTGATTAATAGTATACCTACTAACAACGAGCATTGTACACAAGTTGGTAATATGGTACACCTAAATATTATAGTATTTTTCAACACAATTGCTCGTAACGTACCTCTTATTGTGTCGCTTTTAGGCTCATAATCCTGGATATTAAACACGCGTGTTTTATAACATTACAACACTTGTGTGTTATGGTTATATCCCGATTAAGTCACGTTGGCACCTCACAGCAAGATATGCATGAACACGGTGCATTCTTAATTTAACCGGGTTGTACAGAATGTACAGCTTTTTTTTTAATTCTCGGCAAATGGATTCTTACTCGACTAAACAAATTAAATCCTTTTTGTTAAATGTAAATGACATAGAGACGTTTAATTTAGTAAAACTATTCACTTTTGATAAGATTTTACATGAATTAAATACAGATAACTTAAATACAGAATATTATTTTATTTTGTATTGGCTGTTTAGAGATTTCTGTGGCCGCACTGAACTTCACGAAAAAAAATCCGTTGCGCGCCACTATAGGTTATTTCACAAATATTTGTAAAATTTGTTTATGCGTGTTTGGTTATTATCAAAAATGTTGACTCGTGGTGACTAGAAAAGTGATAAATAGAATGGACGCCACTGGAAATTCTTGGCGATGTGCAATTGTGAGTAAAAACCTGTTGTCATCTAAATGATTTACTTAATGTAAAGAAAATAATTTGGCAGGCCTATAACATTTTCATATTATGAAAATGATTTTTTCCTCGCAAAGTGTGTTGAAAAACGTCGTATGATACGCGTGAGCTTTGATAATTACATCAGAGGCAAAATTGTTATTTGATAGGGAAGCCGACATACCTCACTTGTATCACAATGTACTATTATGCAACTGTTGTATAAGTAGGGTCTCAAAACGCGAGTGTCGTGAGTTGCGATGCGAGCCTTGGCGAGCATCGCAATTAAAGACGCCACGAGCGTTTTAAGACCAAGTTATACACCGTTGCATACAATACTTTTTCTACGACTAATTTTAAATAAATAGCATTTGACTTTTCAGGCAGTAAGTTTTCCGTTAGTTCTATTACTACTCACGCAATTTCTTCAGCGGTGCATTTATTTTCTTCTTCGTCCATTTTAAACGGAACGTACAGATTTTTCTTCACTTCACAAACACAAATGAAATCTTAAGAAGTTATTAATAACGAATAGTTATCACATTTCGTCTTTTAATTTTTAACTGGAACTTTGGTGGGAAATTAGAAATATGACACATTGACACCTTTCATTTTATGGTCTGTTTTGTTTTTAATTTCCTTGCATTTGCCATCCGAACCAAACTGAATCCGGATCCGAACCGAATGGGATCGGTTTATATTTAAAAAATAATACCAATAATTGGTAAAATATGTATATTAACACACAATACACGATCATTTATTTATATTTTAGTAAATAATTTATGTTTTACAAATATTTGATAGTAAATAAAAACTCTTTATTTCGAAAAATTTGCTTATGAAGTTGGTACTACTGCAATATAGTGGCTGATAAAAAAAAGTTAAGTGGTAAACAGTGCTTTTATGGAAAATGTATGAACCAAAAAAGTACACTAAAGAGTGCGTTTATGGGCCATAGAGCATAGAGTTTTTCGACGTGTTATTATCGGAGTCATTGTATTTGAGCCAAAGCCTATATAAATGACAGAGAACGGTACAGGAGTAGAAAAAATAAATAATAACATCTGTTATCCACTTCGAGGTAAAAGTACTAGTTTACACTGTTGACGACCGATTATACTAAGCTAATCATAGGTACTTATAGGCAAGTAAGTAGACACCCACTTTATCTAGGCTGTTCACTATGAAGCCATCGTAGTTAATGAGCTCGATGTAATCAGCCGGAGTGGGTTGCAGCGGGATACCCCTTATCGATAAGGAATTAACGATCCCTGCCAATATGTAAGCTATTAGTGCCTGATAATATTTTTGTTATCATCACCATCATCATATCAGCCGAAAGACGTCCACTGCTAGGCATAGGCCTCCCCCAAAGAGTGCCAAAGTGACCGGTCCTGCGCCACCCGCATCCAGCGGACTCCCGAAGTAAATTGTTTTTTGCTGATTCGGCCTCAGATTTTAAATCGGGAGGAGTGCCATCTATTTCCGAATCAGACTCGCTGGAACTAATTTTTTGGGATTGTTTATGTTCACGCGGTAAATTAAAACACAATTGTCGCAATTGAAAGTGAAATCCTTGTGAAATCACGCCAGTCGTTGTTTTTTTTTTACTAAAAAGTTTGCGTTTAGTTTTGAACATGGTTCTATTTTTACATTACATGATTGTTTTAGTAAAAAGTAAAAGTTTAAATCAACATGATTTATAAACTGAAATTACTAAATACAAACACAAAATACCACACTATACTTCTACAACATTACTAAGTACAAAACGCAACGTGCATACTTTTTCTGCGTCGCGTTAAGTGTCACAGACTATAAAATGGCTGTTTACGGCTCCAAAAATATATCTATCTCATAAAATATCACACCAAAGGAGAGATAGATATATATTTGGAGCGCCCCTCCTATAACCATGCTATAATGCTAAACTCTATTCTGTGCCTGGTACTATGTTTTTTTAAAGCAGATCTAAAGAGGATTACCTACTGTCCAGTAAGTAAATTACATACTTACTTACTGGAAAGTAGGAGATTATAAATTTAAAATCGCGCTTCTTACTGGACCTGCGTAAGTTATTATTTTCATTGGAGGAAGTCAAAGGAAAAATCACGTTTTATTTTTGTACGCAGGAATTGAACAAATATGGGCTATAAAATCACAGCCCGATAGATACCTCTTATAATAGTGTATGCGAGTATATACCTGTGTAAACTTGATAAATTTCAAAATATGTCGAAATCAAATGCCATAAAACACCTCGTAGGTATGGATACGCAGCATAAACACAGACAAATGGTATTTGGCTCCCTGGCAAATACTTTCCAATAAAAATTCTGCGTATAATTGGATTCTTCGCGACAATTCCACTATTGAAACTTGATGAAAAGGAATTTCAATCGCTCTGATTAACGATGAGTCTGCAGTTGAAACTAATAAATTTAATCAACGTCAGGGTAGTGTACCAAAGAGATTCCCTTAGTTAAAAATATAAGATTACTGACTAATTTAAGACCCAATAGAGAAGTGGAGTCAGAATATCACCATTGTGGTCCCCAAGACACGGTAAAAGAGCAAGAGGTAGCCAAGTCAAGAGGTGGGAAGACGAACTAAAACTAACTTTAGGTTTAGGCCCACTGGACAAGAGTGACGTGAGATAGGAAACATTGGAAGGGGTTGCAGGAGGCCTTTGCCTAAACAAGAATTGTGGAAAATCTCGGTGGTTATCCCGGCTACATCCTAAAATAACTTGGGGTCTTCGCAATGAACTTACGAGTTGGTACCAAAACCACGCTCGCTTTTGAAGTTTCACCGGTACTTAGCATAGACAAAATCCTATTATATCTCAAACTGTCTTGAAAGTTCAAGACACGAACAAAAACAAAAAGTTCAAGAGATGAATCTAGAAAATATTATGCCCAAAGGAACGTATTGAAATCTGTTTCAGTCGAACACTCTCCTAAAAATAGCTAAAAAGAATTCCCGACTCTGTGTTTCGACATGTCTTCACCAAGTGGAACAAGGAGAACAAGTATAAAAGATGTTCATACTCAATTTATTTGTACTTTTACAAGATACTTCGCTGTACTTTAAGCTAAAAGGTTTCGCAATTTGTATTATTCGAGTTTCCTACGATAAACAGGATGTCTAAGATGGAAAATGAAGCGTGTTAATTTTTCCTTAAAAGCCTGTAACAGGAGTCAATATTGTCGTGAACACGATATCGAGCTAAGCAACTCCGAGGTAAAGCGAACTGTCTACGATATTTGGTCCTTATTACATGAGGGAGAGAGCTCATATTTGAGGATAAGTTTAAGAGAAAATCTGTGCTTTAGGTCCGGGTAGGTACGAAAAATAAGACGGGAAGTGGAAACAAAAAGTGCTAAAAGCCAGAGCGAAGTTTGATAAGAGCTTTATTACCAAAGTATGAGTCTTAAGAAGATTAAACGAGCAACGCAAGCTTCTTCTTTTCTTCAAATATTTACTTAATTCTCAGGTATAGTAATAGTAGTAGATTAGTATACGTCTATACGACTTGCTTCTAAGAACTCGTCTTCTTAAATACATGTTTTAATTAAATTGACAGTGTGAGTTATCCCTAAGAGGTCCAGGGTATTTAACTCAACCACGAAAACGTTTTCTGTACTAACTTATGATTGATTTATATATTTACTATAAATTCCAGAAAGTTCTAAAATCCTAACCCGTTAAAGAGAGCGAGACATCGCATTTCCCATTCAAATGCGACCGCGGAAGAATTTACAGCGGCCTGCGGCCCTTTAACACGTGCGAGCGCCTTTATTCTCCGCCTACGGGTTATTTACTGGGTCCTCTTTTATCCTTTAGCGAGGAGGATTTCTTCAAGTGTCAGGAATTTAGGGTTGTAGACTGAAAATGCATTATATAACTCCAGAAGAAAGAAGACTGTAGACTGAAAATGCATTATGTAACTCCAGAAGAAAGAACCAAGCTAAAGAGAAAGTTAATGTAATGTCGTAACAAGAGCTCAAAACCGTGGCAGAAGAATAGAATGGCGATTAGTCCACCGACAAGAGCTCGGCTCTTAAGTTTATGATGATGGATCACATGCTGCGTCTGCTAACGAAATGACAGAAAAATTTAAAGATAAACGACAACTGATTACGCGTGACTGGCTTTGGCCCATTCGACAAGGTTAACGCCAATAGAAAACTAATAAAATGTATGGGAATGACAGATGTTAACGAAAAGTGTTTCGTCGGCATCTGTCATTCCCATACATTTTATTATTTTCTATTGGCGTTAGCGCTTGTCGATTGTAACCTTGTCTACGGCCCCTGTGGTGTGCGCTAGCGGTCGCGCCCAACATCTTACCTATCGTGCAATTTAGAATTTAGGCAATAACAATTTTGCACGTAGTCCTCACTCTTTTACCGTGTTAATTATCTGCGTACACATGAGTGATTAATATGTTGTTGTACTTGTGATGCAAAAGTGAGAAGGAAAAGGATTCGTATTACAAGTAAATATTTTTTAACATCCTTAAAAGCATAAGCACTTCACGTGTATTGTCCATGAAAATGGGCTGTATCCGCCACAATTCATTAGCATCGCGGATTATGAAAATCGACCCCACAAGGTCAGTCGACATCGGAGCCAGGGGGGTTACCACAACGTCCCATTGCAATTCAATTTAGGTTTGATCTGTCATTTTGTGACAGTTTTTCTATGTAGCTTTCGATTCAGTTTAGGTCCTAAAATGAATCGCGTTAACAGATCGTGGTAAGGCCCCAGGTCGCCCCACTTCCACCGAGCTTACTCCGACATGCACGCAGGCTATTTCCCAATTATGTCTGCTAATGGACTTAAACGTATTTTAACCGATAAATCCAGGTTTAAAACATTATCTGGATTAAGTGAAAGTTCAAGCTTTTATAGTATGCTATTACTATGCTGCGCCACCGTGGCGGCCAGCTACTTTTAATTTATGTTGCCTTTATATTTCCTTGGTGTTATGTTTGTGTTTATGTTTTAAATAATAGGAGACCTCGATATAAAACACTCATTCCGAGAAGAACTCACGAGGAGTTCGAAACATGTCGCCCGTAGTGACATTTAATACGTGAGTTTAACCTAGTAAGTAGTAGACCTGTAAAATAAGTATTTGGTTCAACGTCACCAGAACTTCCGCATCTACTATATTATATTAAAAAGGGAATTAGTATAAATAGCAGCATTAAGTTGCATGCATTATGCAGCAGTGAGATGGGACGAGCGTACGTGACCGGCCAATCTGTGGCCAAACAGAAGTAAAGCAATCTCGTACTTTTGTTCTATACTTTTAATCCAAGAAAATTAAGCCGAATATGGGCAATTGGGGGAAATAATTCCTGTAGTTTTGTAAATTGGTACAATTATACCTACCGATGTCCAGATAAACATACTAAAAGTCCTCGAGGGTGGGGGCTGTGCTGAGGGTGTAGGGGGGGGGGGTTGAAGGTACCTTTTTTCAGATTTTCGTACATATCTCCAATATCTGTACGAAAAGCGTTATGATAACTTCAGACAAAAGTTTCTACATAAAATTTCCTACAAAATTGGTCATAAAGATTTTTATTCTACGATCAATACTTTGGGAGCTACAGGATGTTAAAGTAAACAAAGAGATAAAAAATTGTTGATTTAAGAAAACGTCGTTATTTCGTAGTTGTTCATCATAACTCTTATAATTACTTTAGATAAAAGTTTTCCATAAAATTTCCTACAAAATTGGTCATATTTATTTTCACTCTACGATCGATACTTTAGGAGCTACAGGATGTTCAAGTTAAAAAAATAGTCGATTTAAGAAAACGTCGTTTTTTCGTAGTTGTTCATCATAATTCATTTTGCGTTTAGAATAAGCAAGCTCAGTCACCTGCTTATCGAACATACAATTCCCATGTCGATCCATTGAGAATTTCTAAACAAAACAAACAAATAAAGCTGCCAGACCACTGATTTCTCACTGACATAGTTGTTTCTTCGGGAAAGAGTGCAACTATGACCTGGTAATGTATGAAACAAGTGTAGGGTCTCTCCGTGTGACCCCAAAAAAAATTGCCATTTCAAGATTTGCCTCGGGGAGAAAGTTGGAGTACAGCCTGGCTAAACGGTCAGGACCTAGGTCAGGGGTGCTCGACCAAATGTCATAGGAAACCGCATGCAGTTTTTGATGACCAAAAAAAAAATAAAAAAAAACATTTTGGACTTTAGTAAAATCAGGGGAAATAATTCCTGTATTTTTGTAAATTGGTACAATTACACCTTGTCGTGTCCAGATAAACATACTAAAAGTCCTCGAGGGTGGGGGCTGTGCTGAGGGTGTAGGGGGGGATTGAAGGTACTTTCTTTCAGATTTTCGTACCTATCTCGAATATCTGTACAAATAGCGTTATAGTAACTTAAGATAAAAATTTCTGTATAAAATTTCCTACAAAACTGGTCATATTTACAGTGTACTTACAGTGTTAGTTACAGTGTACTTACAGCTAATGTTAGTAACATATTAGGTATTTTAAAACTAAAATCGACGAGGGGAGGCAAGCACTGAAGCGTGCGCCTGATCCCAATGTCGCATAATCGGGCAATCCGCCCGTTCAGCAAATGCTTGTAGGATGCTGTTGGTGCTGCTCCTCACTCTCGTCATCATGGACGCCATTCTGTTGCGTAAGATTGCGTGGAATCCCGGCACGTCCGCCGCCGCGAACATGCCGGACGCACTACAATAGCGAGGGAGCCCCATCAGCATCCTGAACACATTGTTATATTGCACCTTAACCCTTTCAGGGCGAACGCTGTCAGCGCTTTGCGCACCGCTATGGCGCAGAACTAACAAAAAGCTCGGTAAACCCGATGCGCCGAGCCGGCGTCATGCCGGCCTACGGGTGCGAATCGTGAAATGGATGGGTTGCTGCGTTATTTCCACTAACCAAACACTTGAAATGATGCATTTTTTTTTATTTTAATGGTACGGTCCTCGAACATGGAATTTACTAGTATTTATTATTAAATACACTATAGTGGGTTATTTAGGTACCAGGGTCAAACATGGAATGCAGAGATAGCGGGTCCGGTGGGCAAGCAGGGTCATTCATGTTGAGTGTGGCTGTGGTTATCATTGAATGATAAGGAGAGCCAAGTCGTTATTAAAATCACCAAACACAAAAAAACACAAAACCGACAGCATAGTACATACCAACGTCAAACCAAGACTGTGCATCTCTCTATCATAGTGCAACTTATTTTCCAACACCCCTAGTTGTCCTATTGTTCAGGGAAACATGGAGAAGTGGTAAAACCTAATAATGTCTTTTGTTTTGTCGCTGCACTTTGCGCGAAAAGGGTCACAGATGCCATAAATCACACAATGAAGATACTACCTACTTATGTCCTTATCGGGTTTTTTTCATTCCACGCAGGCCACCTGCGTGCTATCAGTAGCAGGATGATGATTGATGATTTGTGCTAGTTCGTAAAAATTGATAACACAAACCTTTGTTACGTTACGTAGCTGTTATGGTTAATACAGCAGCGGCTTATCATCACAATTAGTCGTTGGAACTACTCAAAACCCACTATAAAGACGTCAACCTGATATATTTTGGCCAAAGAATAGTAATAAAATATGTATTTACCTAAAATATATTTATTTATCCACAAACATTGATATGCTTGGTTAAAACGGCCATAGCATGAAACCATTCTTCCCGACTAAAACGACGTGATTTATGAAAAGTAGCATTACCGCTATGAAAATAAAGCTCCTTATGATTTGGAAATGACAACACTTACGACTCTTTTGAAATGAGTCGTTATGCGTTGTCCACCCGCAGGCCTGAGTGACGCCGACCTCGGCGCAAGAGGTTTTAAACCTATTAAACTTAGAAATATTTTCTTCAAAATTACTTTTTTCTTACCTATATTATCTACTCTATGTTTTGTTAAAGGACTTCGGAAATGTTTTCAAGCCATTATATACAGAAAAAGTGAAATTAAAGTTTGGAGTTAAATATTACAATATATACAGATAATTTTGTGTTTTAGTCATAATGAATATTACAGCTCAGTCTGTAAATTATACAAAAAGAAAAGAAAAAGTAACCCCACTTAATAAATTTTATGATATAAACGCAAAAATGTCATGGCGCCGAGCCGGCGTCATCAGTACGGCGGACTTGCAAATGGCATGGCGCCTACGCGGCGTCATGCGCACTGAAAGGGTTAAGTACGTTGACGGCCCGCTTCGTATAGCTAACACATAGTGCACACGAGTAGAAAGATTGGCAGAACGCCTTAAACAGGGTAACTTTCACACACTCACTACATCGCGCGAACCTACGAGCCAGCATATTACCGCGGACCGCCAACGCACGGCGCTCCCTTTCTACATCCAGATCGTCACATAGCGTGTCTGCTACCCAGTGCCCCAAGTACTTAAATTTAGAGACTCTTTTTAGAGTTGTTCCCTCAAGTACAACTGGTGGAATAAAGTCGTATGTTTTCTTCCCGGCCTTAAACAACAACAACTCACTTTTTGACGCATTGTACTTAAGGCCATGGGCAGCAGCGTACCTCTCACATATAGCCAGCAACTTCCTCAAGGCACTGATACATGGACTCAATACCACCATATCATCCGCGTAGCTGATGTTGTTAACAACCTTTCCACCAACGGAACAACCTATAGGGGTGTTACTGAGCTCATGGATCAGCCCGTCCATATACAGGTTGAAGAGCTTCGGAGATGTCAATCCACCCTGTCTCACTCCACACCTCAATCTGTACACATCCGACATATGACCAGCCCACCTCACAACATTAGTCTGGTTCTTGTACCAATATTTAAATATTGACAATTTTTTTTTTGGTCATCTAAAACTGCACGCGGTTACCTATGAAAGGACCATGCGTCAAAATGGTCCTGAAACCAACAGCACTGAGAGTTATGTCATTAAATAGGTCTTTAAATCTACTTTATTTCATTCTATCGGCACAAAGTCTAATTCCATTGCAGAACGAAGATATTCGTATTTTAGCCACAGTCAGTAGTACGAGCTATGAAAAAACGCATTCGGAGAATATTCATATTTAGTATTCTGGAGGGTAGATATATTATGTTAAAATGTACTAATGATGAAGGCACATCGAGCGTGGCAAATATATATTTTATTAATAAAACAATTAATAAGCTATAAAAAACATGTTTATTTTACACACTAACCTTACTTTAAGAATTCTGAATATGTATTCACTGAGAGAACCCGTTTTCTTATAGATCCTACTCACTTTAACTTAAATAAATGAATATCTCAGTTCTGCAATGGAATTCAACTTGGTGCCCATAGAACGAATTGAAGTAGATTTCAAGACCTATTTAATGACCTAAGTTTCAGCTTTGTTGGATTCAGGACCAGGCTCCATACAAAGTTGCCCATGGTCCTTTGGTCGAGCACCCCTGACCTAGGTCCGACCGTTTAGCCAGGCTGTACTCCAACTTTTTCCTCGAGGCAAATCTTGAAATGGCAATTTTTTTTTGGGGTTACACGGAGAGACCCTACACTTGTTTCATACATTACCAGGTCATAGTTGCACTCTTTCCCGAAGAAACAACTATGTCAGTGAGAAATCAGTGGTCTTGCAGCTTTATTTGTTTGTTTTGTTTAGAAATTCTCAATGGATCGACATGGGAATTGTATGTTCGATAAGCAGGTGACTGAGCTTGCTTATTCTAAACGCAAAATGAATTATGATGAACAACTACGAAAAAACGACGTTTTCTTAAATCGACTATTTTTTTAACTTGAACATCCTGTAGCTCCTAAAGTATCGATCGTAGAGTGAAAATAAATATGACCAATTTTGTAGGAAATTTTATGGACAAACTTTTATCTAAAGTAATTATAAGAGTTATGATGAACAACTACGAAATAACGACGTTTTCTTAAATCAACAATTTTTTATCTCTTTGTTTACTTTAACATCCTGTAGCTCCCAAAGTATTGATCGTAGAGTAAAAATCTTTACGACCAATTTTGTAGGAAATTTTATGTAGAAACTTTTGTCTGAAGTTATTATAACGCTTTTCGTACAGATATTCGAGATATGTACGAAAATCTCAAAAAAGGTACCTTCAACCCCCCCTTACACCCTCAGCACAGCCCCCACCCTCGAGGACTTTTAGTATGTTTTAATTTACAAAACTACAGGAATTATTTCCCCTGATTTTATTAATTTTCTTGTACTATTTCTTTTCGCGATGAATCACGATTCCTCTGACAGCTGTCGTCTCAGTATACAATTTTACGAATGACAGCTGTCAAACAGATCAAGATTTACCGTGATACTAATAATTGAGGAAATTCACTGAAGAAGCATAAGCATATTCCATAGCACTCGTAGTAAAGTTGTATTGCACAGGAGTCCATTTCAAAAAGCTCCAAGTTTCTATTCTACAATGCCAAACCAGCAACGCGTCAAATAACCGTTGGTCTAGCTCATTAGTGTTGCTAATTGAGACTTTTAAAATGGTAACTTCTTGAACTGGGTCCAAGGTTAACTGGTAGAGAATGCCTTATGGCATTAAGTCCGCCATTTGTACCTACTTTATCTTGTATTGTGCAATAATATTTAAATAAATAAATAATAAGGTTCCGGCTTATAGCCTATTCTACCTAAGATTAGAAACATCGTGCGATTTTATGGAAAAACACAAAGAAAATTGTATTTTTCTCTTAGGAAAGCACTTGATGATCGAAATAAGCTATTCTATAAGTAATTATAAAACCGGAAAAAATATAACACTTTCACACTATTATTAAATGTGCGAAATAAGTAAATGTTATAATTATGCAATGAGGTATGGAGAAGATCAATGCAGTAGTTTTTCATGTCCACCTAAATATATAACCTAAATAACTGCTGCCATCATCATGTGCGTAAGAATATATAGGTACCTATTATTAAATTGTAACTATAATACGAACAATTCGATGATCATAATAATCTAAATATATAAAAGAAGAAACTGACTGACTGACTGACTGACTGACTGACATATCAACGCACAGCCCAAACTGCTGGGTCTAGAGCTTCCAAATTTGGCACGTAGGTTCCTTATAAGGTGTAGGGGAGCACTAAGAAAGGATTTTTCAAAACTCACCCCCTAACAGGGTAAAACGGGGGTCCAAAATTTGTATGGGGGAAGCATTATTTTTTGAACTAGAGACTTGAAACTTTGTAGGAAGATTACTTATTAAGATACAAAAAAATCACTTTCAGCGATTTACAAAATTCCACCCATAAGGGGGTTAAAGAGGGGTGCAAAGTTTGTATTCAAAACTACTGGGACTACAAACTTGAAATTTACACCAGACCTTCCTTTTATGACGTAGGCAAGGGATAAGACGGAATTTTTGGAAATTCTATCCCTAAGGGTCTTAAATAGGGGTGCAAAGTTTGTATGGGAGAAACATTATTTTTTGTACTAGACACTTGAAACTTTGTAGGGATATTACTTATTAAGATACAAAAAAAGTTCTTTCAGCGTTTTAGAAAACTCTACCCTCAAGGGGGTCAAATAGGGGTGCAATGTTTGTATGGGGTAAACATTATTTATTGAACTAGAAACTTGAAACTTTGTAGGAAGATTACTTATTAAGATACAAAAATAAACATCTTCAGCGTTTTATAAAATTCCACCCCTAAGGGGATTAAATAGGGGTGCAAAGTTTGTATTCAAAACTAATGGGACTACAAAACTTGAAATTTACACCAGAACTTCCTTTCATGACGTAGGCAAGGGATAAGACGGGATTTTTGAAAATCATATCCTTAAGGGGGTTAAAAAGGGGTGCAAAGTTTGTATGAGAGAAACATTATTTTTTGTACTAGAGACTTGAAACTTTGTAGGGATATTACTTATTAAGATACAAAAAAAGGACTTTTAGCGTTTTAGAAAATTCTACCCCTAAGGGGGTTAAATAGGGGTGCAATGTTTGTATAAGGGAAATATTATTTATTGAACTAGAGACTTGAAACTTAGTTGGAAGATTATTTATTAGGATAATAAAAAAGTATTTTCAGCGTTATATAAAATTCCACCCCTAGGGGGGTAAAATAGGGGTGCAAAGTTTGTATTCAAAACTACTGGGTCTAGAACTTGAACACCAGAACTTCATTTAATGACGTAGGCAAGGGATAAGACGGGATTTTCGGAAATTCTATCACTAAGGGGGTTAATTAGGGGTGCAAAGTTTGTAAGGGAGAAACATATTTTTTTGAGACTTGAAACTTTGTAGGAATATTATTATTAAGATAGAAAAAAAGTACTTTCAGCGTTTTATAAAATTCTTCCCCTAAGGGGGTTAAATAGGGATGCAATGTTTGTAGGAGGGGAAACATTATTTATTGAACTAGAGACTTGAAACTTTGTAGGAAGATTACTTATTAGGATACAAAAAAGTAATTTCAGCGTTTTATAAAATTACACCCCTAAGGGGGTCCAAAGTTTTTATAAGGGAAACTTTAGTTTTTAGCTACTACGTACTTAAAAATTTGTGGACAGATTACTTATTCATTGGAAATAATTACACCTAAAGGGGTTAAAAAGGAGGTCCAAAGTTTGTATGGAGAAAAAAGATTAGTTAGACAATTTTATTCGAAACTTCACAGGATAATTCCTAACGATAAATGAGTAAACAAGTGTTTCCGGTTTTTTGAGAATTCAACCCCTAAAAGGAGACGTGGTGACAAAATCTGAAAATCTACATCGGCATCTATTGTTTCTATGGTTTATCGGGTCACTGATTAGGAAAACAACAACGATTTTACATTCCAACGTGGCGTCTAAATATCAATATGGGCGTTGTTATTACGGTTTTTTGGGACGTTAATAACGAAAATCGCATAGATTTTGAAATGTAATGTTGTGGACATGAAAATTCATGAAAATATTTGTGCGAAATTGCAATTCAACCGGTCCAGTTTTTTTCGTATCAAATCGGTTGTAACAGACGGACTGACAGACAGCCACACCTGATCCTATAAATAAGGGTTCTATTTTTGCTTTTGAGGTATGGAACGAGACCCGCGTTATATAGGGTTATAGGTTTTAAAGTTTGTATTTGGTGCCATCTCGATCTTTTTTTTTTTTGAACCTTGTTCTTGCCGTAGCCCGAAGTCTGCAACGTCTAATCCTATCTGGCTTGTGGATAGGCGCCACTATGGGGCTATCCGAAAGCCGAAAAATTCAAGCGCGAACCATCTCGATCGTCGGCAATCGGTACCTAGGCGAGTGCGGGCGCCGCGGCGGGACGGGAGGGTAGGAGACATTGGGAAAGTGCCTGCATCCGTAATAAGTACATTCAAGGTGCTGCACGAAGATCTGCTTACTTTTTATAAGTTAAGCATTTTGGCCGCCGTCAAATTAAAACAAATTTTTGGGTATTTATGTTAAATACTGGTTCGAAAAGTATGGAAAAAACTCTTAGGAAACAAGCCTATAGCAATGTCCAGGCCACGAATTTGACTTGAAATTCGTGGAGATATTTTGGTATTTCAACATTATCATGAACATAAAGTAGCATTTATTCCAGAGGACAGATTCTCATTAATCATGATTTTAAATTTAATAACAAAAATACGTACATACATACGTACATTCACGCCTTTATTTCAAAAAGGGGTAGGCAGAGCACGCATGAACTTTATGTTCCAGCGCCACTTTTAGCATAAATGTGGGTATAAAAGATCGACAAAATGTGATATTGCTAAGGTTGTTAGCCCATCACCCACAACACACTTCAACCCTGCTCCCTTAATCGACTTTTAAGACACACACGGGAAGAAAGGGGCTGATGAAATTCTAACCCGACACCACACGGGCATAAAAATAATAGTAAAGAAAACTTACTTTACCATAATGGGTTATTATTAAGACGAAGGGTTATTCATAGGGGAAGTTAGTAGTAGTAGGTTAGTAGGCGGCGTAGCAATTCAACAATTATTGGAAAATTACTCTTACTACGCGGGCGAAGCCACGGGAAAAAGCTAGTAATAATATAATATAATAAAATCGGCTGTTACTAACCGTAGTATAATGATTACCTAAAAGTATTACTAACACTGATTGATCCAAGTTGGTCTATGAATAAAGATATTAAATTTAATAAAGGCCAATAAGTATCTTGGTACATCGTGAAATGGCTTTCTACGTACTGCATCGCCGAGCCAACGTCGCCAACGTCGCAACGAGCCAATATTTCAATTTGCTTGCCGGCCGACTCGCCCGCGGCGGTCCAGATTTTTCGAATCCTCTCAGCGCTGGGCAAAAATTCCTAGACTACAAATTTTGTTCGTTCATTTTGTACTATAATTGTGTTTGAGCTCATATATTTTGTGATATTACGTTTTTTATTGTGTAGTTGCGAAGATTTGTGAAGCTTACCTCGGCTGCTCAAAAATGCATTTATACTTTATCAGACTTATGCTGTGTTTGACTAGATAAGCTACTTATTGTATACTAGCTGTACCTGCGACTTCGTTTGCATGTTAATGTAGGAGTTAACGCATTTCTTCTCTTGGGAATAGGACACATGCAGTTCTAATTTTAACCTATTATCATGTAAAACTTTCAATAAACCTATATATTTTCGTTAAAATTACGTAAAAACCTGTCACTCTGATATTTAAATTATTAAGAAAGGGACAAAACACGTGTTATTTATCAGAGGTATTTTAAGTTTTATGAATAATGGGGTAAAAGTTTAGTAGATGTCTGTGGCAATAGATCTAACAGGACACACGCTGCAGTATTAAATGTTTATTGATCTTCTTTTCTACATATTTTTAACACTGTTATGTTATATTATAAAAACGTGATGGATGACTGAAATGATCTTGAGTTCTTGAGTCACTCCGACTCTCAGATAAAGATGTGTTAAGGAATTAATAATAGATAATCCTTTCGAGTACCCATTGACCGGTAAGTGTTTACGTGGAAAAAAATATCTCTTTTTAATTTGACAACAGACGGCCAATTTATATTTTCCAAACTATACCTAACCACTTGGTAAGTTCTATAACTATAACGCGAGTCCGAGTCCCTTTCTAATAAAGGAAATTATTAAAAATGTTTGTCGGGGCTGTTATTGATGAACAGCCCAGCTGAGGGGTTTCGTCTCTTCAAGAAAACTCCTGCTTCTAGTTACGAGTTAAATATAGTTAAATTACATTTATTTTAATTAGGTATGTAGGTATGCGCGTATGATGCCGTGGTCGAAAGCGGTGTGTGGCTCGCGGAGACGACCCGCGCTTGTGACGTCATCCTCATCCGCCCTCACCCCTCTGTGTCTTGCATAATCGCGGCCGCGTTAACATCGTTAAAGCAATATGTTTATTTTTTTCATATTGCAATGTTTCAGATTGCACGATCACATTCTGACAAATCTTGTGTATGCAGTGTATGTTCCCACCCTTGCCAACATAATGTGTGTTGCAGGCTTTAGGATAAAAGTATTTTCCTGTATGTTGGCCAATTTCTGTGACTCTATTGTGGTATCTATATTGGCTGAATGTCAACTTGAAGCCGCCTTAAGGCACAGCCCATGCACAGCCACACTGGCGCGGCCTGCGGTGGCGGACAATATTAAATTTGACAGCGGCGGACAAGTTTACTATTGTCCGCCGCGGCCAGGCCGCGCCAGTGTGATGCAGGCCTAATACTGACGCGCTTCATAATTAATGTTTATAAAATGCCCTTTCGATACTGATTTCATACATACTGTTTATTGCTGATAAATACTGACAAACCAGCGCGGCTATCACAAAACGGCGCGCGAGCTCACTCGATATTTCTCCAACTATCCGTCTCTCTCTTATCAGATAACTTTGAAAGAGACATATATGCGAGAAAAATCGAGAGAGCTCGCGCGCCATCTTGTGATAGCCGTGCAGTATCGTGACAATTAAATACTCAGCGTGTGATTCAATCTTGCAGAAACTCAAATAGACTTTGGCTGAACGCAAGAACAGCGCTATCGCCATGCCATTAAAAAAAAGGAAGAGAGTCAGACTTTTCACGTTTGACGTTATTTTGTTGAAATTTGTTGATACATTTATTGAAATTACGCCTCAATACGAATTTATCGCATAAGTTTCCATATCAGAATCGATTATTTTTTTACGCTTTAGAATTTAATATGCGTTTTGTGAAGGTCTATCATCACAACACCGGATCGAAATTATTAATATTCGATAATTATGGCAAGCCCGCCATTTTGACGTCACTGACAGTTGTCAGATATGGCGGCTACGATTTCAAATAGAAGAAATTAATAATTTAATTAGGTCGAATGTTTCCGAAAATTAATTAATCGTCGCAGTCGGATAAAAACTATCCTAAACGGAAGCAAGAGTAATAATGTGCTTATGAAAAAAGTTACATATTTTTCCGTTCATGGGAATCTGAAATCATCGGGGGACACAAGAATGGTTAGTTTGATACTGGCTGATTCTTTTTTTAAATTTAGAGATTTATTATTAGTGAGAGATGAGAGATGATATATTGACGACCGCTTTAGCCTAGTTGGTAGTGACCCTGCCTACGAAGCAAGAGGTCCTGGGTTCCAATCCCGGTAAGGGCAAACATTTATGTGATGACCATAAATATTTGTTTCTGAATCATGGATATTTTCTATGTATTTAAGTATTTATATCTATTATATATATCGTCGTCTAGTACCCATAACACAAGCCTTACTGAGCTTACTATGGGACTAGGTCGATTTGTGTAAGATTGTCTCTATACTATACCTAATTAGAATTTAAAGATTAGAAAAATCGTGCATTAATTGTCATGCGATTTCAAGTAAAATCATTTTGAAACGCAACAATATAAGTATTGAATCCGTTTAATTAATGTAGATATAGAACGATCTATTTAGGAAATCTGCTGTAGATTGATGTCTTAAACGGACGTTATACTTTGAATCTTTATAATAAATAATAAATAAATAAATATAAGCGGACAATCTTTTACTTATTTTATTTATTTATTTAGAAGTTCAACAGCATTCACAAAACATTTTTACTAGCAGTGTTTTATACTATATGCATAGCTAATGACAGAACTCCCTTGAAAATTATACAGTATTAGGTCTGAGTGTGGACTTTACTAGATTATTCGGTTTAGTATTGTTATTATACAATCTGTGTCTATAAGGGTGATAGGTAATAATTTATTGTTAAGGTGGTTAGTTAACAATTACTAAGAAAGAGGGCAACATGTGATGATGATGAGACGAACAGAACTCTTATTTTGTGTATAGTGTGTATAGTGTGTATAGTGTGTATATGTGTATGTGTGTGTGTATGTGTGTGTCGGTGTGTGTGTGTGTGTGTAAGTCAATCAGTCGGAGAGAGAGGAAGAAAAAATAAAATAAAAATACCTACTTGGAAAGTACTTTAATAATTAGTGTTCTAAATTTATATCTGGATGAGATAAAGAGTCAATTTGTTGGAATGAGCCGTCATAAGTACTTGCTATTATTGTCAAGATTGAGTTTTGACCATAGTTGGTACGATGCAATGGTACGTGAAATAATTTAGTGTGATGGGTACGCCGTGAGGGGGCGCGGAGACCGAGCTGTGACAGCAAGGGCATGCAGTCCAGGTGCCCGTTTAGGACGTCGTAGAGAAACATCATATCGGACAATGTTCGGCGTGATTTAAGTGGTAAAATGAAACAAGCAGCTATCTTCGTAATAGGGAATATGCATGTGATTCAGAAATGGACAAAAAAAATCATGAGTAATCTTTATTGCTTAGTAAATATACACACATAATTATTTTTACAAATAATCAATCATGTTTCTATTAACAAATTTAATTATTTAAAAGTAGTAATTTTCAAATTCTCTCGCAAATTTCCAAAACGCAACGCTATTGGCGGAGCGAATCGTGACGTCACCGTACACTCGGTGTCTACTGACAACAGGTCCTTTGTATGGTTATTGAAAGTTATTCGCAATGTTTAGCCGTTGTTTATGATAAATAATCAGGGTTTTTTGGGAATTATTAACTGAAAACAGTGACTCCTTGTGAAAAGAGACTCGCCACATTGACTGGAAGCGGTTTTGTCAAGGCACAGTCGGATAATCTGCCTAAAATTAATGTGTTCATGATGACTAAGTACGCAGGTACCTCGTAGAGAATTAAGTGTAATAACAAACTAGTACATATCTATATTATATAATCAAAGATATGTAGGTATTAGGTATGTTACATGTTGAGAACATCTTTATGAACATAACAAACTTAGGTTGTTTTCGTCAAGAGTTATAAATAAAACAAATTTGTATAGGGCACTCAGTAAAAACAAAGAAACTTAGCTAAAACGTTTCGTGATCAAAATCAACACACGTAGTCAACTGTTGATCAACAACAATCATAATATTTGTATCATTAGTAACTAAAAAATTGGGACACTGAATAGTTTTATGAATAAGTACCTATATAATTAAATTTTTAGGTTAGGTTATTGTTTATATTGTTCGCGAGTCGTAGGTAATAAAAAAGATTTTAGGTAGGTACAAACATATTTAATACTCACTTCGAAATGATCTTCACAACAATATAAACTACTCAAGCACGATACATTATCTCTCCTCATCGCCTTACACCGCTTTTTTCTTATATTTGCATCTTTGGGCATATGAAAATATATCTCGTCAGGTGCAGTTTTAATGTTATTTTCACACATAGGGGCAATACAATATTTATAATAAGCTTTTGTGTGCTCTTCCGTTACAATAAGTTGATCTTACAAGCTTTAATCACTCACTTTTATTAAAACTGTGAATCAAACACTTCGTTGTTAATTTATTCCAAGTGCACGGTGACGTCACAAAATGAGCGCGCCAAAATGGCGGCGTTTCAATCGTCCGAAAATGATAGTACTTTTAATTATTATTTTTTAGTTCATTTAATGATAGTGTGAAAGTGTTATATTTTTTTCCGGTTTTATAATTACTTATAGAATCGTTTAAAAATATAAAAAAAATACATGAATATACCCTATTTTGAGGACTTTGTTTCTTGCATGTGTTCAATCCTATAGTTATGAGTGATGTATTGAGGCGACCAGACAGGACTGTCGTGTTCGAGTATACTGCGTACATACGCATAGTAGATTGTTTTGATACAAATCCGAGACTTTTATAAGCTTTGCTAACGATAATAATTATCTATGTGTTCTCTCATGGTTAGCTTGTCATCCAAGTGGACCCCCAGGTCTCTAATAGACTGCACCCTTTCTATAGGGGACCCTTGGATGGTGTACGGGAACATTATGATTTCACGCTTTCGATTAAAGGACACGAGTTGACACTTCTTCACGTTGACCTTTATTCTATTGTTGGTGTAATATTCCGATAAACAGTCTAAATAAATCAGTCTGAAGATTTTGACACTGTGATGGTGTCCGGGCATCTAAAAATATTTTGGTGTCGTCAGCATACATAAGAAATTGTGGATGGGTGAAGCATGTGTAGATATCGTACAAGTATCATATCTTACACAAATCGATTTAGTCCCAAACTAAGCAAAGCTTGTACTATGGGTACTAGACGACGATACACATACTTATATATGTACAGTGTGGGGCCTGTAACAGGGGCAAATATTTAAAAGGACGCTTCCTTGGAGCATCTGTAGTAACCCCTTGTGTCCAATTTTAAAAAAAATGTTTTAATTCGGAGTAATGTTGATCTAAAGTTATGACCTTCAAGTAAAATATCTTGGCACCACGAGATCATAGCACAGCAGTCAATGAGTCATAATAGTTTTTGCATTTTTGTTTTTAAAAGATATTTATGTGATTTTTTTGTATTTTTTTTCTCTTTTTAGTGCTTTTTAAATAAAAAAACTACCTGTGTTACCCCAGAAGGGTAAAAAATACACGTAAACTTACTTTAAAGAAAAAAAAGAAAAATAAACTTTTTTTCAATTAAAATTACCTGGAAATAAGTGCTAACACGCCCAATAGTCTACCGTTTAAGTTTTTGCCCCTGTTTCAGGCCCCACCCTGTATAGCTAAATAAATACTTAAATGCATAGAAAACATCCATGACTCAGGAAGGACTCAGAAATATTCGTGCTCATCACACAAATAAATGCCCTTACCGGGATTCGAACCCGGGACCTCTTGCTACGTAGGCAGGGTCACTACCAATTAGGCTACAGCGGTCGTCAACGTTTATCCTATCCTATACTATTAAACGAGCAATGCTTGTATATAAATATATACCTATATATATATTTGCAATCACGCTCTTGGAAACGGCTCTAACGATTTAGATGAAATTTGAAATATAGGTAGGGATTTACGGGGGCGAGAAATCGATCTAGCTCTAGGGTCTCATGTCTAGGAAAATTAGTTATCTTCGTATGTTCTCTAATTAATTACCCCCGAGCAGAGCTCGGTCCCCCGGGGACTGACAATATAACACATCGATGTTTAATTCACTTAGAGCCATTTGCGTTAGCATTTATGAACTTACGAAACTTGCTGGTTCGAATGGACGTTCATTACTATTAAACAATGTACGTGTTTAGTTCCCACAATGTAAAAAGCGATGTATCGAACGTTACGGGAGTCCCATCAAACATTCAAGATGCTATGGGAAATAACATTTGCTGACGTGGTCGCACCACATCCGTAGGAATTACCCATCGCTACCCTACACGTGACCCCTGGGTTGTGTTAAAAGTGCAACAACCTGGCAATCACACTGTCTTTTCCAAGGTCTCACGGTTCTAATACGATAAATAAATATTTGCTGACGGCTGTATGTAACAAAGTATTCGAACTTGTCGTCTTTCGTGAATCGAGATAAATAGATCTAAAGAAATATTTGTCTTTTGTGCACACTGTCACAGCCGTGGATGCCACTACCTTGGATACAATAATAAAACCGGCCAAGTGCGTGTCGGGCTACGCGCAGTGTTCGGCTCCGTAGTTACGGTTTAAGAATTTATTTCTCTAAAAGAATACAATAGGCATGATGACAGTAATTGAAAATCACTAAAATATGGTATTTTCTTAGTGCATTTTTAATCATAGAATTCGAAAATTGCTCATATTTTTTTATTAAGTAAGGGATTATTATTTATTTTGATAAAATTAAACTAAAAATACGGACGCCCGCCATGATATGTTAAACACCAATCAGAGCGCATGACGTCACGTGTGTATAAACAAATACCCATAGCGGCCATTACCACAGATTACAGAGAAAACTTACGTACTGAACGAATAGTAAGACAGGGATAGAACCATGTTATCTGTCAGATCTTCATACGTCATTGTCCCGCTTTCTCGCTCGCACGGCCGCGCAAGACTTGTAAACTTTTTTAATTTATGTTCATTCAATGAGCAATTGAGCGATCTAGGTAGCAAACGTCAAAGTTCTGCGTTCTTTTTATACATACGTGACGTCACTCGGGACGCCATGACACTGACAAGCGTTTTAGCGCCAATTTGAAATTTAAAAACTAAAATGCATTTTTTTCCTACTTAACTGTTATATTCTCTTGAAAAATCTTATTCGTTGTACATAATAAATGTTTCTAAACATTATAGAACAGTTCTTCAAAATGTGTCATCATGCCTATTCACTTAAACTAGAGAAATACAGCAATATTTTTACTTAATGTCTACGAAGTGTACGAATAACAAATAAATTTTAAAGTTTACAACTTACAACTAAAATATTCGTAATAAAGTGGGTACGCACAAAAAGATAACACTCGTTATTTATTGTATTTAACTTATAAGCGGAGCGCTGCAGTTGCGGGGTGTTATTAAGTATTGACCTACAGTTGCTATGGCGTCCACGCGGATAGCGACTGCGATGGCGTTTGACATAAAGGTAAGTTTATATAAGTATATTTATTTATTTTTATTTCTTATAAATATATTAAATAATATGTGGTTTGTTTTAGAACATTTACTTATTTATTGTTTAACGGTTACTATTAAGTAAGAATTATTTTATTGCCCAACTTTTATAAATAGTTACGTTTTATTTGTGTTGAAGATTGGTGTTTTTATATACATGTATTATAGATTTTATATACTCTAAATATATATATATATTACATTTCTAATACTGAAAGTATAAATTAATTATTTATTTACAATATGTTAAGTCTCTTTTGTGTTAAAAAGAATCTGTGATACATTGCATATAAAAGTTATTCAAGTTCTGAGTATTCGCTTAGTATGTGTTTTTTAAGATATTTTTTATACATAAGGAATGATTTGGTTGCTCTTAATTTATTGGGTAGTTTATTATATAATTGGGCACCCGCGTACATCAAGTTTCTCTTCCCATAATATTTTGTACGTGGTGGTTGAAGTCGGATATCATTTGCTCGTCTCAATACTCGTTTCCTGACCTGTGCTTTTAAAGTAAACGCTATTTGTGTGTGGATTGTTTTGTTAAGGATTTTACGAACCAGTGTATTGTATTTATATAGTTGAGACAATGTCATTACCTGAGTTTCTTTATAAACTTTTTTAGTCTGGGTCAGGCGATTATAGTTAAAAAGAAGTTTTATTATTTTATTTTGCGCTCTTTGTAATGGTTTGATGTTTACCTTAGCAGCATTTCCCTTAGTTGCTTATCTGTATTTTGTTACGTTTGTGGATCGCGCTCACACAAATGGACCACTGAGTTGAAAAATGGTTTTTAGAAACTCATAATATTTTTGAACAAGCTATCCAACGAGAGCCCACACTATGGGCTTGATAGTGTGCAGAAAAATGAGTATTTGGCACTTTTACGCGACTTTTTCATTCATGCTCATGAAAAAGTCGCTTATAAGGCCAGTTTCTCATTGTTCATTAGTTTTCATGAAAAAAAATGGGTTTTTTTGTCACATTTCCCTCCTAGCGTTACGTCGCAAGAAAACAGTATAATATTTTTCTGCGGTCTTCCACAAATTCGAACGATAAAATGCCGTCATCAAATAACACGCATACTCTATCGAAAATTGCAAATTCCATAGTCGGCGCAATTCCAGCTTTGAGATAATGTGATGAAAACAAGATCGTTCCGTCTTGCTGCTGAAGTTGGAGATGATATTGTACGAGATCGGTAAAGTGTGAGACGCGCTCACGCGGTGAAGGTTCGGAGGTTGAGAGTTCTCACACGAATTAATGGATGAGAATGAATGGATGGAGATATTGGCACTTCGCGGTTCTTAGCGGCCATCGCCGTTTTTCTAACATATTACTTGATCGAGCTTTACTACTTAGTACTAAAACTAAATATACTACAGCCACCTTCCGCTTCCGTCATCAGACCAGCTTTAAGGTAGGTACCATTATATCCGACTTACAGACACACACACAAAAGTGTACCTACTAAAATATAGATTCCTACTCGATTGGAATACGGAAAGTTGGTCATATTTGACTTGCTTTTACTCGCACATACTTACTAACGAACAAACGACAATAACAAGGCCTAGATCGTTCAATCCACAAAAAAGCATCATTTTCAAAACGTTTAAAGTAAGTTATTTATTCAGACGTTTGATGTTCTTTTGTTCTTAAGCTTTACGCATATTGGCATCGGAATGTACCACCTTACCATACCCCAAAAGGATAAATCCGAGATCGGAAATGAAATATAGCGGCATGATCAGAAATATTGCGTACGTAAGCACTCGCGAGCACTCGAAAGGGTGGAAAACTGCACTAAATCGCTTTTATTATTGCATTATATAACAGCCCCTCTGAATTAATGGCCCAAAAGAATTTGCATATGAAAGCGGCTGCCATCGACGCAAATATTTATTCCGGAAAAGTGACACTGTGACACGATAAAGTGTCGAAACTGACCAAACGTGTCCATAATATCAAAGGGTAATTGGTAACTTGCAACAGCGTAACAAACGTTCTAATTAATATTTAAATTACAACTTTGGCGTATGCAGTTAAGGGTCAAATTCGTTACCAATTTTGACGATGGATATGAGGTTGCAAAAGGAACTTTGATTGTTGTTGAATTGTTGATGCAAATGACCAGAGTTACAATACGTTCCTGATGTTTATTTACGAGCAAATTTCGACGGGAATTGTAAAAATGTTGTGCAAAACGTCTATGATTCGGGGAATAATTGAAATTGCGTGATAAGGGGGTAATTCTGCTGGAATTCCATTAATTCCAAACGAGTTGTTGCGTTATTATTTCATGTGATGTTTACAACTTGCAACATACCTTCATCTTGTGTTACTGGTACAGAATTACCTATTTAGTTACATTTATTCGTAATATGGTCTTAGGCAACTTGTATGGATAAATATGCCAAGAGGTAGGTAGTGTTGAGTGATGTTGTGAGCTTCTTTAAGTAATTGTACATACAGTATGTATTTTTCGTGTGAACCTACATTTTAGATGATTTTAGGGACTAAAATACATTTAGTTATACAGTCTATATTTGCTGAAATTTGCTATAATTCACATGGCTTTTAGTTAATATTATAACCACTTTTACTTACAAATTGACACCATTATTAGGCTTTATGTTCATAGTAACTTGTATCACCTGCATGCGAATTATAGAACTTACAATATTTGCCTTTGTATAGCTTCACAAAACACCAAAAAGTACCATTTTCCGCTCCAGAGCCGCAAAAGAACATTAATTCACAAATCAAACTTTTCGACAGCACGTTATTACCCCCCTCTTATACCCGCGGGAGGCAAATTATTTACATTAACAGAGCAGAAACTTTCATTATGATTGTACGTGATCTCAATATTCATTCAGTACATCTACATTTAGATTTCGGCCATTGTTGTACAAACGGTGGCGGAATAAATAAAACGGCCTCATTGTTAATACGGTACGGACTGGACTGGTATTAACCACCCTCAGAAAACCAGTGTAAGTCTGACATCCGGTTACGCGTATTTGTTAGGTTTGGTCGGGGTCTAGTTGTACTGGTTTGTCAGACAGGTTGCGTAATCCATAGATGTAGTGTAGTCATGTTGTTATGCGACTGAAATACGAGTCGGTACTAAAGGGAAATGAAAATATATCTCCGAGTATTTTAACTTTGCACTAGTAAGTAGTACGAGTATCGATCATTTAATTTATATTTTGCATGACACTTGCTTGTAAAGTGATTCATAACGCGCAGGCATACAGAGCTACAATAACCTATGTCGCCCACGGGTATAATGTTTTTTTTCTTAAATTGTATCTATAACCTAAGTCGCCCACGGGTATAATGTTTTTTTTTTCTTAAATTGTATGCCATGCGTCAGTTATAAAGCAAGGAGATCGGATTTAACCCCAATACGATGTTTGAAAACGTATTTATGCTATTCTATTTACAAATAAATTTGACGGTAAAAACGCTACCTACTAAAATATGTTTAACAGAATCATTTAGAGATTTAAAAAAAATGCTGCAATTTATTATGTATGTAAATACTTTATTGTACACAAGACGCAAGTTAAAAATACAGACAAAAAAGACCGGGTGGCACTTCGGGAGTGCCAGCAGAAGTGAAAACTTGAATAATTTTAATTTTGCAAAAAAGTTGCTTCCTCTCCCCTCCCTCTGCGTGCCAATATATCTAATAACAACCTTATTAGTAGTAAGCTATAGTTCAATTTAACTCAGCAAAATTGATGAAGGAGATGATGAAATGAAATACTAATTTGTTTTTGCCATTGCCAAATATTTTTCAAAGTTGTATCTCTTTAGGAATAACGTCCAAATGCGAAATATTCGAATTTACTTAACTCAGCAAAATTGATGAAGGAGACGATGAAATAAAATACCAATTTGATTTTGCCATTGCCAAATATTTTTCAAAGCTTTATCTCTTTAGGAATAACGTCCAAATTCGAACTATTCGCATTTGCTCAATAGCAAAACGGTAAAGGACGCGTGGACAAAATTACATTTATTTGCAGAATATGCAATTGCAAAAAGTGTTTAACGGCTTTACAATCTTACGAATAGTGTTCAGTTTTGAATGAAGTCGAATCGGCTAACAACAAAACATAAAGTTTTATAAAACCAAATGGAATTTGAATTTACGGAAAATGTGTTACGACCTTATACTGTTAACAATAAAGTACAAATTAGAACTATGTGCCCCTAGTCAAACCCCCGTTTTCCCCCGCGCCCCCGCCCCCAAGCCTCTAAAGAAGTGCTCAGCGCCGCTAAAGAAGTTTTCGCTTCAAAAAATGTAAATCGGTACAAAGGCGAACTTATCCCTGTAAGGGATCTCTTCCAGTTAACCTTTGATTTAGTGTCTATGTCTGTGGAAAATATTTTTAACAGGCATTGGGCACCATATTAATATAGTTAAGTATATAACTAAGAGGAAACCTCTGTTAGGAGGAGATACTAACTAAAACTGTCATTAGAATTGTAATCTTCTACCTAGGACGGTAGAGTTGCTTTTTGAATGGACCACTCTGATGCAGCTCGGCCAACTCAAATAATCTCAAACATAATGCAATTCAACGGCTGTTGGATGAGGCTGTATTCCACCTATGGACGGATTGTGACGCATATTATATTAGTGTATTCGGCAACAGCGCATAAAGGCAAGTATTTGTGTGATAAGCATGAATATTTATTTCTGAGTATTGGTTGTTTTCTATGTATTTAAGTATTTCTCTCTATTAAAAATATCGTCGTCTAGTACCCATAACACAATCCTTATTCAGCTTACAATGGGGCTAGGTCGATTTGTGTAAGATTTTCCCTTAATAATTATTTATTCAACGATCTATTGGGTTAGTTAAAAGTACTACTACATCGTATTTCATAGAATGCTTTTATTTATAACATTGATTTTGCTAGTGATGGGCTTTTAGTAGCTCGACAGTTGCAACGTGTCGCGCTACATTACGCCTTTGCGTAAACGCTGTCTCACAGTATGTCCTATAATAAGAGATGTTTAAGTTCGAACACTTCCACTCGTGGCTCTGAGTGAAGTGAGTCAGACCCACGCAAGCGGCTGTTGCACGCCCACTTTCATTAATATTCCTATAGCATCCAACAAACGCTTCATGTGGACATTTTATTAACTGCCACTACACATTTGACATATCCACGAACTCACGCACACCACAGACTAAAATTTCTTGACTTCAAACACGAAAACGCATTAAGCGGTTCGATAAACGCACTGAAATTTCAACCGTGATTTATTGACATCAAAGTGTACAAGTGCTCGCATGCAAATGATTCAGTTGATGCCTTTTTGTTTTCACGAAGAAGAATTCCACGGATATTTGCAGTTCGAAAAGTATGTCTGCGGTGTTTATTTTAGCTATGGCGTGACATAGGCAAGAAGGTAGCGATATGCGGTGAAGCCTTTAATAAAGGCAGTTTTTGTCGCCAACCGTTTGTTATTGCTGAAAGAAAGTTATTACGTATGAAGTCGTTGGGGTTTCGAATCCATATTTATTTTCCACTAGAAATTTAAAAGGGAATTATGCGGGTTGCGAAGAAGAATCGAAATGCGTTTACTTTGTATGGGTTAGACGGTATAATATTCAGAATATTTAAAACTTTTTTTAAATTAGGATTGTTCATTTTATTAACCCCCATTTATATTTTATTTTTCGAAAATATAGAGTAATTCAAGAAACTAATTTCAATATTTTTGCAATTTTTAGCTTCCTTTATTTTATATAATTTATTAAAAATATGAGATACGACTTCTCGTAAATTACATGTAGCGGCTGAATCTGTATAACACACGCCCAATTCAGAAAAAAAAGTTATAAATGTCAATAGATGGTTCAATCAATCTTTGTATGTTTTGGCCCCATCGGTATTAACGATGATTTCGCCAATGTCAACGTCAAGGAGAAGCAATTGACCGGTGACTTGGGGTTGCCAGGTTCACTCCGGACAGAAGACACAAAACACAAGACAAGAATCATTTTTATTGTTAGCCTAATGACCTACTACACAAACAGGTTGTTAATCAATAGATGGTTGATCTTAAATACGGTGGTAGACACTTGACAGCTTATCCTTGTTTGACTGACGTTCATGACGTACAATAATCTGGACAGGCTATGGTAAATAATAATACCACGCGCGAGCGAGCTGGTAGCATACAAATCTATAAGTGTGACAGAAAGGGAAATATCATTCATTGTCCTTGTCGTAGTTCCCCTTTTTTTTTGTTTGCCATAACCAAGGACTATCCATAACTGATTTAGTATGTAGTTGTGGCACACACACCATTACCCGTCCAAATTTAGTAGGTTGTTTATGGCATAGGGCATCAGCCATTTTAAGACGAGTTCTTAATTAAGCTACATAAGAGCTTTTCCGTCCCTCACTGTGATAACATGTACAGCCCGTCCATGGTATTCTAGGTTCATGTTGACTGACAGGCCCATGTCAAAGACAATATAGACTTTCTACTTTATTTCTTTTTTGACACAAGTTATATTAACTTCAATGCCAATAGTGTCTATAAGGTTAAACTAAGGTCAAACGAACATTTGTTAAAATATAGCTAGGATGAATGTATTTTTGAACCACAATTAGAAATACTTGTTGTTAAGCTCTATCCCTCGAAACGGTTTTCGAATTAGACTTCATTGTACATTTGTAAGCGAAGCCAATTGTTACCGTCGGGTAAATGTTTTGGAGTCGTTCGATTAGAATGGTTACCTACCTAAATCGTGTTTTTATATTGGAGTAAAACCCCCTACAATCTTGCATCATGATGAAATGTCCTTGCAATGTAAGACTCCATGAGCTTCTTGTATTTATAACGAACAACATTGAGATAAACATAAAGTTGGACTTTCCTTTATCATTTAGGGTCAAGTGTCCAACAATGAAACAGTGGTACACAATGAAACATTGGGATATTTCTAAAATGCCGCGTTGCCAGTTCGTGCACCGGGAATCCCAGTCGCTACCCTAGTTCGCTGCACCGCCGCGTGGACGAAGACGCGTCTGTGGAGCATTTTCTGTTTTTGCGACGAAAAAGTAGTATTTTTAGTATTTTTGATTGATTTTTCATTAAGTAATAGTTGGAAATTTAATTTATTTTATGATTACTTAGTTTTAATCATATAATTTCGTAGATTGACGTGGACTAGGTCACATGTTATTAGTGTTTTATTTAGCGGGTAAAATTCTGAGGTTAGTATGGTGTATTGACACCATAGGTAGTCAACAATGGAACAGTTGCACAGTGGACACAATGAAACACTGTTTTTCTATACTATTTTTTGTTATTTGTGATTTTCGGAAAGCGGCATATTACCAATTCTTGGTAACATATAGCTCTTACATACATACTTGTGATTTTCGTAATTTTGAGACTTATTTTTAGTCGTTAAGTGATATTTTAAAGTACGGTGTTCTCTGCCAATTTCTATAAATAGCAACACAAGAATGATTAAAGTAAAAGATAATAAATACTAATAACTTATTGAATCAGGCGTTACTTTGCGGAAGTCCATGATATATTAGGAGAACAATATTTCTTTGCTATTCCGCTAAAAAACGTGCTGGTCTATTAGTGAAGATAAGATGCAACTATTTGCGTAAAAACATGCAAAAAATTACAGCAAACCACCACCAATAATGACAAAAACCTCGACACGTGTTTCGCCTCTCTACGAGGCATCATCAGGAGATGCTGGCAGGAGATGTTGATGTGAGGGTCATTTGCTCAGTGGACGTGGCGCAAGCAACATCTCCTGCCAGCATCTCCTGATGATGCCTCGTAGAGAGGCGAAACACGTGTCGAGGTTTTTGTCATTATTGGTGGTGGTTTGCTGTAATTTTTTGCATGTTTTTACGCAAATAGTTGCATCTTATCTTCACTAATAGACCAGCACGTTTTTTAGCGGAATAGCAAAGAAATATTGTTCTCCTAATATATCATGGACTTCCGCAAAGTAACGCCTGATTCAATAAGTTATTTGAAAACGGCAAGCATAGCCGAACAGGCACGACTTTATGTCAAACTAACTAAACAACACCGAGCAGCTGTCCAGAACGTTTGGTTTAATCAACAGTGTAAACGTCTGAATGTGGTACCTAATTATATCAACATACGTTGTAATAGTTCTAGTAGGGCATCTCAGGTGGCTATTAATAGGGCTCGGAAAATATGGCTGAATGAAGAATCACGATCTTGGTTTTCAATTAGGGATAACTTAAAGCTACACCTCAAAGTTTTGTATTCAGAGCTTTCCTTTAAATTGCACAACATTGAATTTGATATTTTAGACCAAAAAGCGAGATATTTTGCCTCTGAGCTTGCGCACCAAATGTATGTGAAACAGATCGATAAACTACATAGGCTTACTAGGTCGGGTTCGGATTTCAACTTAACAGAAAGGCGTGATGCCCTAACGACTCAGCACAGTTTCCACCCTCGTGTAAAAAACCTAACCGGCATTGAGTTTTTGGAAGATGAGGTCAAACTGTTAGATAAGGGATTAAAGTATAACTTAAGGCCTAAGATGTCTCAAAAAGTTTTGGAAAATGTAGCTGTGGACGCAGAGGTTGCGATAGTTCTTAACAATAATGATATGGATGCAAAGCTCACCGTAGCGAATGCATTAAAAAAGACATGTCCATTGAGGAGGAGTGCGCCTGACTCTGACTGGTTATTACTGAGGTCTATTCAACAGAAAGTCGATGACAACGATTTAGTGGTGTCAAAAGCAGACAAAGGGAATTGCATAGTCATCATGGGTAGGGAACAATATAACCAGAAAGTAATGGATCTTATACAGGATGATGGTTTTTCGGTTTTACGGAAGGACCCAACGCCTGGTTTCCAGAAAGATCTAAGAAATGTTGTCAAGAACTCTATGTTTGTCTTTGAAACCGAGCATCAGAAAAACACGGTCATATCCATGAATCCTCAAGCACCAATTCTGTATGGTCTTCCAAAAATTCATAAAGACAATATTCCGATTCGTCCAGTTGTCTCGTATTTGAGTGCACCGACTTATAAATTGGCTAAGAGGTTGAATGGTATCATAAGACAGAAGTCTAATTTTGAACCAAAATACTGTTTAAAGAATAGTTTGGATTTAATCGAAAGGATCAAAGACATCAACATGCCACAAAATGCTATTCTTTTGTCGCTGGATGTGGATAGTTTGTTTACAAATGTACCATATTTGAATACTTTAGACATTCTCAGGGCACTTTTTGAAAAACAGAGGCTGCACCCAGGGGAGGTAGATGAATTAATAGAATTGGCGACAGTCTGTATGCGACAGAATTATTTTAGATTTGGGGGGCAATATTATCTGCAAGGTGATGGTTTGGCAATGGGTTCCCCACTTAGTCCTTTGATGGCAGATATTTTCATGGATCATTTTGAGAACCAACACATTGTGGATAATAATAATATATTATATTATTTTCGGTATGTTGATGATTTGATTATTTGTTGGACGGGTAGTATGAGTCAACTGGATATTTTTGTGAATGAAATCAACAACAAGCATCCTAAAATCAAGTTTAAGAAGGAATTAGAACAGAATAACTCACTGAATTTCTTGGATTTAACGATTACTAAGGTGGATAACAAACATCAATTCCAAATTTACCGTAAGCCTACGCATACAGATACTGTTATCCCGGCTTCTTCCGCTCATCCATGGCAACATAAGTTAGCTGCTTTTCATTGTTATGCACATAGGTTATTGACAGTGCCTCTTTCTGATATTCATTATAAAATGGAATTAAATAATATATACCATTTAGCAATTTCAAACGGTTACAGCAAGTCTCATGTGGATGGTATTATTAGGAAAAAACGGGCTAGAATGACAAACTATCTTCTGTACGCTGCACGATCTTCGGACCCACCTAAAAAGTACAAAGCAAGCATAACTTATGTTGGCAAGTTGTCTGATAAGATCAACAATATTTTAAAGTCTAACGACATAAACGTGGCTTTCAAAACGAATAACACCTTGAGCTTTAGACTGTGCAATGGCAAGGAGAAAGTGGAAAGTGCCAAAAAGTCGGGAGTCTACAAACTTGCCTGTGATAATTGCAATAAAGTTTATGTGGGACAAACAGGCCGTAGTTTTAGCACAAGGTATAAGGAACATGTTGCGTCGTATCGGCATAATCACCCGGACAAGTCTAATTTCGCAAAACATTTATTGGGGAATAACCATGCGTTATCTGACAATCATTCTTTCAACATCTTGCATGTTTGCGAAAAAGGATTGCGTCTAAGTGTTCTAGAACAGTTAGAAATAATTAGGTACAGCAATAGAGGCGTTATTATCAACGAACAATTGAATATTGCGTCATCACCGTTGTTACGTGTTCTTCCATCTCTTTCACGCATGAACGGTAGTATGGGGGGACAGAATATAAATATGGCGGATGGCTCCGGGCGGGTCATTTGCTCAGTGGACGTGGCGCAAGCAACATCTCCTGCCAGCATCTCCTGATGATGCCTCGTAGAGAGGCGAAACACGTGTCGAGGTTTTTGTCATTATTGGTGGTGGTTTGCTGTAATTTTTTGCATGTTTTTACGCAAATAGTTGCATCTTATCTTCACTAATAGACCAGCACGTTTTTTAGCGGAATAGCAAAGAAATATTGTTCTCCTAATAATAAATACTATTTTGATTGAACTCGCACATTTTTTTAAATCACCTTTTTACCAAAAATTATGACACAAAATACGAGGCAGACAAAAAATATTATTTTGTTTCATTGTTGAAATTGTGGTGATCTATTGTGTACATCAGTGTGGACACAATGAAACATTTCCAACTTTTTGTTTTTTTTATTATTTGGTGATTGGTTACACATTATTAAAAAAAATGCCATCCGATACCCAATAAAATTGCCTATAATATACCAGTTATTTTTTTTATCTTTATGAGACTGAATTTTTAGTGTTTCATTGTTGAACACATTACCCTACATTATCAAGTACCTACTACCCAGTTTTACTTAGGCTATCTGCACGGCTATCATGAGACCGCCCGCGAGCTCTCACGATTTTTCTCGCACTATCCGTCTCTCTCTTATTAGAACATGTAGAATAAGAAGTATAGTGCGAGAAAAATCGAGAGTATGTCGCGGCCGTCGCATGATAGACGTGCAGGCCAAAAAAAAACATAAGAATAAGAAATTCAGAGCCATACGACATACGAAGGACATACGCCTTGGAGGGCAAGCTTTGTGGCAAATGGTCTATTCGTTGGGAAATAGAAAGCAAATTACCCAGCGGGTCGCGCGTTACCAGAACGACGTCGTTGAGGAAACTACGGGTACACCGCCAGTGGGTTCCCGGCGACGAGACGATTACGGTACGACCTGAGGGCCAATTCTGGAACGTACGAACTACAAGGGGTCTATTATTGCACGCGATCGAATGCGGAAAGCGATCCCGCGCGATTCTATAAGGCACAGGAGTTTAGCCGCAGTTATTCCGCCATACCCGCCCTGGGCCTTCGACCGGGCGGGAAGCGTAAAAGCATTTCCCCAACGCTAAAGGGGGTCTGAAAGCAATGCCTGGGACTTTACGTCAATCATGTTAAAACTGATGTTTGTTCCCAAAGACCATCCACCTCTCCGTTGTCTTGAGCTCCAGGACTTAGAAGGTGTCGATACTTTCACATACCTCGGCGCACTTCTATCTAACGATGGTAGCTGTGACAAGGAGATCGTTCGGAGGATTCAGATAGATCTCTAGCCCCTCTGGGCGCGATGAGCCGGTTAGATAAGATATGGAGGGATCGCACTATACAGAGCCAAACAAAGATCAGGTTTGGGCGCTCACTCGTGTTCTCCATCTTTCTTTACGGCTTAGAGATCTGGACTATCCGAGTCCAAATGAAAAGCCGCATCGATGTTTTTGACATGTGGTGTTGGCGCTGACTTCTACGGATACCTTGGACTGCTATGCGAACAAACCAATCCATTCTCGAAGAGCTGCACATATTACATCGTCTACTATCCACAATATGTCAAGACCGTATGCTCACATACTTTGGACACCTCTCACGACATTCTTCGGATAGCCTGGAGAGGATTATTATGACGGGAAAAGTTGAGGGCCGGAGGCCTCGAGGCAGACCACCTGCTATATGGAGCACACAAATCACTGCACTCTTGCAACTACACCTGCACGAGGCCATACATAAAGCGGGTGATAGGAGCCTTTGGAGAAGTCTGGTCAGCAAGACGAGGACATGATGTCACGATCCTCAGCATTGAGGGAACGACTAATGATGATGAAAGGGGGTCTATCATTGTTCATTGCTTGCTATCTATTTCGCACGTTTGTTTTCACGCGTGTCAAGCTCTTGTGACAGAACGAGCAAGAAACATATTGAAATACGAAACAAATGCGAACACGATGCACCGAATAGAGGATTTTAGAAGTAATGGAGTCTTCAGGGCTTGGGTTCGTATTGATTGATCAAATTAGGGTGAATTTAGCTTATTGTCGCTGATGTAACTGTTTAATTTGAACATGTATTGTGTCCCCAGTGTGGTGTTCACCACCTCCCTCTTCCTTGTGCTTGTGGCGATCGTAAGAGTCGTACTAAGGGAACAGGGTTAGCATGTGTTGTGGGCGATGGGCTAGTAACCTGACACAGCGATATCCCCACATTTATGATAATCCTGGCACTTGAACATAAATTTTATGTGCTGGGCATATCCCTTTAGGGAAGGAAGGCATGAATGGAAACTATGTATGTAATATAAAAAAGCGTATCTACGTTGTCTATACGAAATTCCGTGTTTAAAAATGATCACCAAATCTGACAGCTTACGGTTTGCTTGCCGACGCGGAACTGAGGCAAGTTGGTGCAATTGACTCAGTTCTAGTGTGCCCCTTTTGAAGCGTTTATAACCTACCTCTTTTTTATAGTACCTACATCATTGTATGAACCTACCTATGTGTTGTAAGATTCTAAATCCTTTAGTTTTAAAATCATACCTCTAACGTTATAAATACATTGATATCATGACACTTTGGGAGGTGAACGTACCGACGACCGTACAACCGGAACCAAGAACGGTCGTTGGCTGCAAATTGTACCTAATTGTCATCCAACCAGTCTTGTGCTATAAAAGTCCTCGTCTGAACTGAACTTACGGCTGAACAGACAGCAATGGCGGAGGTTTTGTCTATGGATTGCGTCAGCCTTTTCACATAACGCCACAACTTAATACGTGATTATATAAATAGACCTGTATTTTTGTGCGGAGCCCACATCACGTAGAATTTGAATACGTGTGGGTTTTCAGTTAAGGGAGCACGTAGCCAATATAAGCAAAGTAATAAAATACGTGGGTTTTCAAATAAATCATTCTAGTCAATACGAACACAGGATAAAACAATAGTACTTAGGTACAAAATGTCCTCTGACTGACAAAAACGCCGTTTGCCAGCTACAAAATTCAAATAAACAGAATGGGTGCCATTGCCATTACGCGGAGATGAGGGCGGGGTGTCAAAACGATGCCAGGCAGCCGTTTATTTATTTATTTATTTCATTGTTTAGTTCTATTAACTTGCGCATACCCGGATTACCCGGGTTTAGCCACGTGTTTGGGTAGAAATTTGTATGGAGCTCACATGCTATGGTTTTTTCGTTTGCTGACGGGCTCTTACGTCTATAAGTCGACCGCTTAAGGCCTGAATCACACTAGCGCGGTCTGCGTGGCGGTCAATAGTAAACACAGCTAATGACAAGCCAGACCGCGCCGGTCTGTGAGAGTCTTAACTCAGTCCTCGCCTAAACGGTCTACTTACCTATAGTGATGTTTATCACCTCGATACGTTTGCTTGTTATCATCGTGGTACAAGCTGTACGACGAGTGTCAGTGTCAATCGCTTTCAGATGAATTACAACCTCGGAGGTGCTCGAAATCAGAGTTTACCCGAAGCGATAAGAGTCATAATGTTTTACTACTAAATCGTCAACTTACTATCCAGTGTCTTGACTTACGACGGCCTCATTTCACAAAAGCGTGTGTGCTCTTTCACCTGCAATAGAAGTGGAAAACTCTTTGTAAATAAAAGGAGATTGGAAGAGGATTCCAACACAGCGAATCCTTAAATCAAGAGCCTCTTATTATATGCAGTTGAAAACGACCCAAATTTACGGTTTCTTTTTACTATCAGGCAGGCCATGCTATTGTTGCCTTCATTGTGATATAAAAAAAACAGCGGCTGAACACAGTTTCTATGTGAGATTATTCACGATTATTACATCCTGTAAGGATACATATATTCTCATTAGTACAGTCACCGGCATCAATATCTGCTGAAACAAAGCCGGCAAAAATATCTGATACGTCCTTATGGCATTAGTGACTGTACCTATAGCCACCCCCTCTTTTGCGCCCTTTCATCTGATTCAGGGCAAACAATTTCCTGCCTTCGAACGAGACAATCTGCGGCATGGGGTTCTGAAATATGTAGTAGAGTTAGTATTGATCAATTGGTAACAGTACATTTACAGTAGGTATGTAAACTACCTGTAGGGTTTGAAGATGTGGGTTTCGAGTATGTGTGGTCTTCATGCTCGCGACGTCGGCCATAACAGTTGTCAAACTTTACATTCGCTGAAAGATGTAAGTACATACAGTGCAATGTTTTCTTTCATGTGTTACATACATGAGAATTGACCAACATGCCAACTAGTCTGGCTTCCAACGTGGCACTCGGCACGCCGCTTTATATTTCTTCTTCAGAGAATAAAGACGGATAACCCTCAAGAAGAATTCGCCCGTTATCCTTCACGAACCTACCCTCGAAGTGCTTGTGACAAACAAACAATTTTTTTAGTTCGCGAGGGCTTAAATTATGAAGCCTAATCACAATTCAAACACACCAAACACTTATGAAGCCCTTTCTCCGACATAGGTAACTGGTGCAATTTAACCCTTGATCGATAGTTCTGTACACAACATTTGTAGCATTTTGGTTTTTGATCAAGATAATATTTGTTTTATGATGATCGGATCCGGTACGGTACGTACGGTAAGGCGCAGCGTGGGTAGGCCCCCGACAAGGTGGAGGGTGGAGGTAGTCCGACAAGGTGGACTGATGACCTGGTAAAGGTCCGGTGGTAAAGGTGGAGTCCGCTGGATGCGGGTGGCGCGGGATCGGTCGCTTTGGCACTCTTTGGGGGAGGCCTATGTCCAGCAGTGGACGTCTTTCGGCTGATATGATGATGATGATGATGATCGGATTGAAAATAAGCGAAAATACATTCTATCCATCAGAAACAACGGTAATGGCGGCCATTTTTAATTTTATTTTTTTATCTCAAAGCATATGTTGCTTAAAACACTCAAATTAAAAAACAAGCGGCAAGAGTGACAGCTCGAACAGCTCGATGACAGTTGGTATGAGGTGGGGGGGAGCGCGGTAATTTTTTAGTCAATGCTAGTATCCAACCACGTGACCATGATACCATAGACACTAACGCCCGGGTTTTTTATTCAAAGATAAAATAATATTATTTTTTTATTTTATATTCAAAGATACATATAAAATAAAGTATTCAAAGATAAAATAAAGGCCGTGGTCCATTGAGTTATATTACTGGAGTAGACACCACATAGCACTATAGCATAATAGCGTATAGCACCTAGTGTAAGTCAATGGACTTTGCTATCTATGTAAACGAAGGATAAAACGTAGGTATGTTTTGAGTGTCATTTATTTTTGAAATATGTCGCCAAAATAAATAGTTGATTTTTGTAAGTTGGTTGTTTTATTACATTGACTTGACTTACATGACTTGTTTTTGATCGCGGCTTCAGCCTTGGTAACCACCGCATGAAGCGCAGATTCTGTTGATTTACCTGAACTGTAGGCATGTTGGTTCTGATGCAGAGGCACCCGCACCAGCGCTCTCTCCCTCAGATGTCTATCACAAAGCCTTTCCAGCGTCTTCAATAGGAAGGAGGTTAGGCTTATTGGTCTAAAGGATTTGGGGTCCGTGTAATCTCCTTTACCTGGTTTCGGTATGAAGATAACCTTGACTTCTCTCCATTGCCTAGGCACAAACATATGTGCTAGACAGGCGCCCAGGACGATGGTGGGTCTGTGCGTCAGCAGCGCCCCACCCCATTTTAGTAGGGCGGGGAAGATTCCATCTGGCCCTGGTGATTTGTAGGAGTCAAAGTTGTCGATGGCCCATTGTGTTCTTTGTGGGGTTATTACCTCGCTAGCCAGTCTCCACCCCTCCTCTCTGGGGGTGGTTACCTCATCCAGTTGCCTCGTTGGACTTGATATCACGCAGTCCGGGAAATGCGTCTGAATCAGGACGCGCTCTGTTTCCTCGCGAGTAGGTGAGGGTGTCGTCAGGTTTACGTAGGGTTCCTAGAGTTAAGGCTGTATTGTTGGAGAGAACCTTCCTTACCATGTTGGCCTGTGTAGTATAGACTCAATGTCGGTACAGAAGTTACGCCATGATCCTGTGCTCCTGTATATGAGCCGCTTTTTATACCTGGACTTTATATTCGTCCCAGTCCTGGTCTGCCATGGTGTTCATTGCCCTGTTGAGTTGCTTCCTCATTTTCCTCCTGAGTCTCTCCATCTCACGTCCCCACCAGTTGGCCTTGTTCCCCTTGCCTGTTGGTGGGCTTGAAAGAGGGCAAGTCCGGTCCCCCCCGACGTGCTGTCACCTTGTTGTGGTGGGGGGGCTTGCGTGTTCCTAGGATCCCCGAGGCTATACCGGACAGGGCTACCCATACCGAGAAGGCGAGGGGGGAGGGACTAGACGAAGAGCGGCACACGAGGAGTGCGCCTGGTGGCGCGGAGAAGGAGTCGCTCTAGTTCCTCTGCTATAGCAGAGGGTACTCGAGAGGCGACTAAGCAGAGGGACCCTATATAGGGGTGATAAGCGTGGAGGGTAGTTCTGACCGGACTACCAATAGGGGAGCCTACGCCAGCTCCCCTTGAATCCCGGAACCCGCAGCACTCTCCCAACGACCCCCATCAGTGGCGGTATGGGGTACGGGAGGTGCCAGCTTTGAGCGCGCGGACCGGAGGGCTTGCCTTAATTGGCCGGCCCGCGGGAAGGAAAATCCTTTAACACCCGACAGTGAAGTCGTAAAAACCTCTGGATACCGCCTGACCTCCAGAGTAAATAGGGTTACCTCAGGTACAGGGGGCACTGCCTGGGTGGACTATATTTCCCCCATAATCGTGGGAATTATATGGAAAATTTAAACAAAAACATTAATAAAAAAACAGAGAAGGATCTTAACGACGACAATAGTGATGCAATTATGGACACGGAAATGCTTGACGGACAGGTGGTGGAAGTGGATGCCCCGCCGGCGTCCATTGATGTCTTGAAGGCAGGGACACGGACTGGGCTGAGAAGTCAAGGACCGATCTCAGATACGGTACGGGTGGTTCTCACCCGCTGCGACCAGGTGCAAGAACCCAGAGCGCCAACGCCGACGACCAGCAGGAGGGTGTCAGAGTCAGAAGACAACGACAGCCTGCTCACTGTGCGGTCACGCTCATCGTCACCACTGGGGCGCCTTTGGCAATCACAGGACTCCGACAAAAAACGGAGAAAGCTGTTGGTGGCCGAATCTGGCAGTGAAAATGAGGAGGTAGAGAAGCAAGATCCTGCGTCTCCCTCGGTGCAGAGACCGAGAGCAAAACCGCGAACCAAAGCGGAATATACGACAAGAGTGGCTGCGCAGGCGCAATACAACGCCGAGCTGCGTGAAACAATGAGGCTGAGGGCGGAGGAAGAGGTCAACAATATGACCATCCAGACCCGCCACTCCCTCTGCGATGCATCAACCTCCCGGCTATCGGACATGTCGGCAGATGAAGCAGAGGCGGTGCCTGCTAATGTGCTCCGCAAGCAGGCGCTGGACAGCGTCTCGGTCATCGAAACGGTTCAGAAAACGTCCGGCAACCTTAAAGGCGGTCACCAACGCAAGTTGAAGGTTGCCTGCAACGCGATTAGGGATGCGTTCGGTGTCTTGGAGAAGCGCACATCGTCGGACGAGGTCAAGCACCTGGAAGCGAGTAACGCACGCCTGCAAGCGGAACTGGCCGAGGTGAAAGCAAAACTGGACCGCCTCGAGGCCGAAGTAAGATCAGTGCCCAGGGCACCCTCCCAGGCTGAGACCCAGCCCAGTACGCTCCCTTGTGTGGAGAAGGAACCGCCTTCGGACCGGGCAACAATCGTTGCTATGATGAATGCCCGGTTCGAAGCGCTGGAGGTGGAAGGGCGGTTATTACCTGCCAAGAACTTGCGGCCCCAATTGGCGGCTGATAAAAAGAAGACGGCTGGCGGAAGGCAACCGGCAGCGTTGCCCGAAAATTGGCTGGCAGCAACTGCACCAGCTGCCAGCGCGCCTCCCACGGCCACAAGTACCCAACGCGGGAAAAAGAAAGGTAAAAGAAAGAAGGCATCAATGAGTTCCCAGGCTGCCGCCAGTGCCGCAGCTGCAGCAGCTACAAAGCCACGACCACAGCCTCCGGCGCCAGAAACGACGACACAGCGCTGGAATAAGGTGGTTAGCTCCGGGGCGAAGGGAAAAGCTGCAATGCAATCGGACGCGCAGCCCCAATCCAAGGCGAAAGCACGCCCTAAATCGGGACGTCGCAAGCTCCGCCCTCCAAGGTCTGCGGCAGTGGTGTTGACACTGCAACCGGACGCGGAAGCAAAAGGGGTGACCTACGCCAAAGTGCTCGCCGAGGCCAAGGACAAGGTCAATCTTGCCGACCTTGGCATCACGAACTTGCGTTTCCGGCGTGCAGTCACTGGTGCGCGGGTCCTGGAGTTGCCGGGAGCCACCAGTGGCGAAAAGGCCGACAAGCTGGCCAAAGAACTGGCTGAAAAACTGGGGGAGGGAGTCCGGGTCTACAGGCCGACAAAATGCGCGGAGCTGCGCTTGTCTAACCTGGACGACTCTGTGACTCCCGCTGAGGTGGTCGCCGCCGTCGCTCGAGTTGGTGGCTGTGCTGAGGACCAGGTGAAGACCGGCGAGATCCGTCCGGATCACACCGGCCTCGGCACACTCTGGGTGCGCTGCCCGATTACGACGGCGAAGAAGGTGGCCGAAGGCGGCCGTTTCTTGGTGGGATGGTCTTCGGCTCAGGTGAGATTACTCGAGTCGAGGCCGATGCGGTGCTTCCGGTGCCTGGAGAGTGGGCACGTCAGAGTACAATGCCAGTCACAGGTGGACCGCAGTGAGTTGTGCTACCATTGCGGCCAGCCCGGCCACAAGTCGGCGCAGTGCACGGCCGCTCCTCTTTGCGTGCTGTGCCAAGCTGCAGGTAAATCGGCGGATCACGTACTGGGCTCAAAGGCGTGCTCGGCACCACACCAGAGGAGGATAAAGAGCGTTGGCAATGGCCCCCGGGCCTCCTCGCAGCTTTCCCAACTAGCCTCAACAACATCCAAGGCCCGCAGCGAGGTGGTAGAGGAGATGGCCGTTGATTAATGGCCACTCGCTTTCTCCAGGCGAATATCAACCATTCCGCCAGGGCCCAAGACTTGTTGACTCAAAGCTTGGCGGAGTGGTTGATTGGAGTGGGTATCGTCGCCGAGCCCTATTCTGTCCCTCCCAGGGATAACTGGGTCGGAGACCTGGACGGCCTGGTAGCTATTGTCACTGGTTCATCCGCCGGTTCCCCGCCGCCGCAAAGAGTGGAGAGGGGCCACGGATACGTTGCCGCATGGATTGGTGACATAATGGTGATTGGGGCGTACTTCTCGCCGAACCGACCTCTGGCTGAATTCGAGCAGTTTTTGGTGGAGATCGGAGCCAAGATCGGCAGAAGTCGTCCTGGCATGTTGCTCGTTGCCGGTGATTTCAATGCCAAGTGCACGGCGTGGGGATCCCCGGCGACGAGTGCTCGTGGAGCGGAGCTGGAGGAATGGGCGGTTGCTACTGGGTTGGCTGTCCTTAATCAAGGGTCGACCAACACGACCACGGGTACTCCCCGCCCCCGTGCTTGTTGCTGGCGATTTCAACGCCAAATCAACAGCGTGGGGATCTCCAGTAACTAATGCGCGGGGAGAAGTGCTGCTCGACTGGGCGGTGTCCCTGGGGTTGGCGATTATCAACAGGGGATCGGAGAGCACTTGCGTGCGGCGACAGGGGGAATCGATCGTAGACATCACGTTTGCGTCCCACGCCCTGGCCCGCCGTGTTCAGGATTGGAGGGTGGAGGTAAATGAGGAGACTCTATCGGACCACCGGTATATCCGCTTCGACGTCGCCAATGCCCCTCTGCCTGCGCAGGAAGGGAACTGGTCCTCTGTTGGGGATGGCCCGCGGTGGGTCCTGAGTCGCCTTGACAGGCAGCTGGCCAGGGAGGCGGCCATAGTCGAGTCCTGGGGGTCCGGGTCGGTGGACCAGGTCGACCATGAGGCCGAACGACTTGTTACTGCCATAACTCGGGTGTGCGATGCCGGTAATGGCTGTGTCCTTAGACATTTCAAATGCCTTTAACACCCTGCCCTGGGAAACTGTAAAGGCGGCTTTACGGTACCACGGTGTTCCGCGTACCTGCAAGCGGTGGTTGCCGATTACTTCGCGGAGAGGAGAGTAGCATACCCGACGAAGGACGGATGGGAGTACAGAGCCATGTCGTGCGGTGTTCCACAGGGTTCGGTTCTAGGGCCGCTCCTGTGGAACATCGGTTACGACTGGGTGCTGCGCGGGGCCACATTGCGGAGGGTCAGCGTAACCTGCTACGCTGATGACACCCTCGTTTTAGCCCGTGGTAGCACATATCGGGAGGTGGGATACCTTGCCACTGCGGGAGTGGCGCATGTGGTTCACCGAATCCGGGCGCTGGGTCTGGAGCGTGGGGATCTCCAGTAACTAATGCGCGGGGAGAAGTGCTGCTCGACTGGGCGGTGTCCCTGGGGTTGGCGATTATCAACAGGGGATCGGAGAGCACTTGCGTGCGGCGACAGGGCGAATCGATCGTAGACATCACGTTTGCGTCCCACGCCCTGGCCCGCCGTGTTCAGGATTGGAGGGTGGAGGTAAATGAGGAGACTCTATCGGACCACCGGTATATCCGCTTCGACGTCGCCAATGCCCCTCTGCCTGCGCAGGAAGGGAACTGGTCCTCTGTTGGGGATGGCCCGCGGTGGGTCCTGAGTCGCCTTGACAGGCAGCTGGCCAGGGAGGCGGCCATAGTCGAGTCCTGGGGGTCCGGGTCGGTGGACCAGGTCGACCATGAGGCCGAACGACTTGTTACTGCCATAACTCGGGTGTGCGATGCCGGTAATGGCTGTGTCCTTAGACATTTCAAATGCCTTTAACACCCTGCCCTGGGAAACTGTAAAGGCGGCTTTACGGTACCACGGTGTTCCCGCGTACCTGCAAGCGGTGGTTGCCGATTACTTCGCGGAGAGGAGAGTAGCATACCCGACGAAGGACGGATGGGAGTACAGAGCCATGTCGTGCGGTGTTCCACAGGGTTCGGTTCTAGGGCCGCTCCTGTGGAACATCGGTTACGACTGGGTGCTGCGCGGGGCCACATTGCGGAGGGTCAGCGTAACCTGCTACGCTGATGACACCCTCGTTTTAGCCCGTGGTAGCACATATCGGGAGGTGGGATACCTTGCCACTGCGGGAGTGGCGCATGTGGTTCACCGAATCCGGGCGCTGGGTCTGGAGCGTGGGGATCTCCAGTAACTAATGCGCGGGGAGAAGTGCTGCTCGACTGGGCGGTGTCCCTGGGGTTGGCGATTATCAACAGGGGATCGGAGAGCACTTGCGTGCGGCGACAGGGCGAATCGATCGTAGACATCACGTTTGCGTCCCACGCCCTGGCCCGCCGTGTTCAGGATTGGAGGGTGGAGGTAAATGAGGAGACTCTATCGGACCACCGGTATATCCGCTTCGACGTCGCCAATGCCCCTCTGCCTGCGCAGGAAGGGAACTGGTCCTCTGTTGGGGATGGCCCGCGGTGGGTCCTGAGTCGCCTTGACAGGCAGCTGGCCAGGGAGGCGGCCATAGTCGAGTCCTGGGGGTCCGGGTCGGTGGACCAGGTCGACCATGAGGCCGAACGACTTGTTACTGCCATAACTCGGGTGTGCGATGCCGCTATGCCTAGGATGAAGCCATTTCCGCCAAGGCGCAGAGCATACTGGTGGCGCCCAGAGCTCCGGCAGCTGCGGCGCGCTTGCGTGGCCGCTCGGCGCCGATACACTCGAAGCCGGAGAAGGCGGATTCGCAATCTGGTCCAGGAGGATGTCTTGTATGAGGCATACAGGTCTGCCTGTAAGGCCCTCCAGACGGCCATTGCACAAGCAAAGGAGGCTGCCTGGGAAGAATGGCTGGGGATGCTTGACCGAGATCCGTGGGGCAGGCCGTATCGCGCCGTGAGGCAGAAACTCCGGCCATGCGCTCCCCCACTGACCAGCAGTCTCCAGCCGGATCTCCTGGGTCAGGTTGTGGGGACTCTCTTCCCTGAGAGAGATCAGTTTGTGCCGCCGGCCATGTCAGCCAATGAAGCACCAGAGGCGGAGTTAGAGGTGCCTCCGGTAACCGACGCGGAATTCGGCGCTGCTCTCTTGAGACTCCAATCCAAGATGACCGCCCCAGGGCTGGACGGCATACCGGGGCGCGCGTTGGCCGTGGCCCTGAAAGAAATGGGTGGCGATGTGTGCGCTTTATTTAGTGCGTGTCTGGCGCAAGGGAAGTTCCCACGGAGGTGGAAAACGGGTAAACTCGTGTTGCTGCGCAAGGAGGGGCGCCCGCCTGACCAGCCTTCGGCTTACCGTCCCATCGTGCTCCTTGACGAGACGTGTAAGCTATTTGAGCGCGTGATCGCGAACCGTCTCGTCGAAACCATGGAGCGGGGTCTGAGCGAGTGGCAATATGGTTTTCGTCCTGGCCGCTCGACGTTGGGTGCAATTGCTCGCGTAAGAGCCATCGCGGAAGAGGGAGTATCTCAAGGCGGGGTGGTAATGGCTGTGTCCTTAGACATTTCAAATGCCTTTAACACCCTGCCCTGGGAAACTGTAAAGGCGGCTTTACGGTACCACGGTGTTCCTGCGTACCTGCAAGCGGTGGTTGCCGATTACTTCGCGGAGAGGAGAGTAGCATACCCGACGAAGGACGGATGGGAGTACAGAGCCATGTCGTGCGGTGTTCCACAGGGTTCGGTTCTAGGGCCGCTCCTGTGGAACATCGGTTACGACTGGGTGCTGCGCGGGGCCACATTGCGGGGGGTCAGCGTAACCTGCTACGCTGATGACACCCTCGTTTTAGCCCGCGGTAGCACATATTGGGAGGTGGGATACCTTGCCACTGCGGGAGTGGCGCATGTGGTTCACCGAATCCGGGCGCTGGGTCTGGAGGTGGCCCTCCATAAATCAGAGGCCCTGGCCTTTCATAGGCCTCGCAACGCGCCGCCGCGGGATCTGGCCATCATAGTTGGAGGGACTTCCATCGCCGTCGGGTCGACGATGAAGTACCTGGGACTTGTCCTCGACGGCAGGTGGAAGTTCGAGGAGCATTTCCGGCGCTTGGCTCCGAGGTTGATGGCTGCGGCCGCAGCTTTGGGGCGGATCTTGCCCAATCTTGGTGGGCCAGGAGGGGCATGCCGTCGCCTATACATTGGAGTAGTGCGCTCTATGGCGCTTTATGGGGCGCCAATATGGGCGGACGCTTTGGGCCCCCGAAACGTCGCTTTTTTGCGTCGCCCGCAGAGGGTCATCGCGCTAAGGGTGGCTCGAGCATACCGCACAGTCTCGCACGCCGGAGCTTGCCTCCTTGCTGGGTGCCCGCCATGGGACCTCGATGCCGAGGTTCTTTCCGAAGTATACTGGCGGGTTTTGGCAGCAAGGGAGGAGGAAAACTGGCCCCATCCACGAGAAGTCCAGCAGTGGCGGGAGGCGGCACACGATGTTCTCTTTGATAAGTGGTCGGAGAGACTTGCAGTCCCGGGCGCAAGTCGGGAACTAGTGGCGGCGGTTCGGCCCGTTCTGAAACAGTGGGTCGAACGGAAACACGGTGCCCCAACCTTCCATCTCGCGCAGCTCTTGACTGGGCATGGCTGCTTTGGCAAGTACCTGTGTGTGGTGGTGGGCAGGGAGCCGACAGTGGCATGTCACCATTGCGGAGGAAGGGCAGCGGACACGGCCGAACACACGCGCTCGGAGTGCCCTGCATGGGCGGAACCCCGCGCTATCCTGTCCGCGGCTGTTGGGAGTGACCTGTCACTGCCGGCGTTGGTTGCCAAAATGGCCAGCAGCGAGGAGTTCTGGACGGCAGTGGTCGAGTTCAGCGACGCGGTGATGTCGCGAAAGGAGATGGCGGAGCGCGAGCGCGAAGGCGACGCAAACGCACCCCCACAACGTCGCCGAAGACCTGGCAGGCGGCGTGCGGCCTATGCTGGCCGTATGCTACCGTCATGATGAGGACCTGCGGGTGATGGATAGAGAGGCTATCACTCGCATTAAGAGGTCCTGAGCTGGAAGACTTCGCGAGTGTTCCGTGAAGTCTTCAGCGGAGTGGGCCCGGGGCATTAGTGCCTCGGCCCCTGGAGTCGGGCCCGCGAGGGCAGCGCAGACAGGGTAACGGTGTGCAACCGCGTTCCCGGAACCCCGTCCAATGGCGAGCGAAGGAACACCCCAGGGGTTTTAGTCCGTGGGAGTCGGACATACCCACTTGGTTTCTCCCGAACCAGGTGGGATCCATAACGGATTTCCCCTGGGAAAAAAAAAAAAAAAAAAGGGTCGACCAACACGTGCGTGCGGCAACAGGGCGGGTCCATCGTGGACGTCACGTTCGCCAATGCCGCCCTGGTGCGCCGTGTTCGAGGCTGGGAGGTGCGGGAGGACGTGGAGACATTATCGGACCACCGATATATTCGGTTCGAGGTCTCCACCCTTCCAGCAGACTCGAGAAGCCTGAGTCGGCCCTTGCGAGGGGATGGCCCGCGTTGGGCACTCAAGCGCTTGGACCGGGACGCGTTGGTGGAGGCAGCCTTGGTGCAGGCTTTGCTGCCAGCGACCGACGGTCCGATTGATGTCGACGCGGAGGCCGAAAGGATGAGGAGTGCTATGGTGGAGGTGTGCGACGCAGCTATGCCGCGGGTAGGCCTGGTTCCCCCAAGGCGTAGGGTGTACTGGTGGTCCGGGGAACTCGCGCAGCTACGCGAATCCTGCGTTGCAGCGAGACGCCAGTACACTCACAGCCGGAGGCGTCGACCGCGTGACGTGCCATTGGAGGAGCTGCTGTATGCCACATACTCGGAGGCCGTCAAGGTGCTGCAGGGGGCAATCAGCAGGGCCAAGGACCTGGCCGAGCAGGAGATGCTGGAGACTCTCAACAGTGACCCGTGGGGAAGGCCGTACAGGATGGTGAGACGCAAGCTCCGCCCCTGGGCACCCCCACTTACGCAAAGTCTCCAGCCACAGCTCCTTGAACAGGTGGTCGATGGCCTGTTTCCGACGAGAGAGGAGCACACACCTCCACCCATGCTAGCCCCTAGGGGGAGAGTAGCTGACGTGGGTGATGCGCCGGAGGTAACGGAGGGTGAACTAGGGGCGGCGGTGCTACGGCTCCGAGCCAAAAACACTGCCCCCGGCCCCGACGGAGTTCCCGGCCGGGCCTGGGTTCTAGCCCTGGGTCCGATGGAAGCGCGGTTGAGGGCGCTATTCAGCGCATGTCTTGCGCAGAGACAGTTTCCCCGTGTTTGGAAGTCGGGGAAACTGGTCCTTCTGCGTAAGGAGGGGCGACCGGCAGACTCACCTTCGGCCTACAGGCCAATAGTGCTGCTGGACGAGGCTAGCAAACTATTTGAGCGGGTAGGGGCTGCCCGTCTCAACCGGCATCTGGAGGGGGTAGGTCCGGACCTCAGTGACCACCAGTTTGGATTCCGCCGGGGCAGGTCCACCATCGACGCTATTGCGCGAGTGAGGGCCCTGGCGGATGAAGCGGTGCTCCACGGGCAGGTAGTATTGGCGGTGTCTCTTGACATCGCCAATGCGTTCAACTCCCTGCCCTGGGCCTCCATTGCGGCCGCATTGAGGCGCCACGCGGTGCCTGAGTACCTGCGGAGGACGGTTGAGGACTATCTCACCGATAGAGCCGTCAGGTACCCAGGACACGAAGACTGGCAGGAGAAGGGGTTGTCGTGCGGTGTCCCGCAGGGGTCGGTTCTTGGTCCACTCCTGTGGAACATCGGGTACGACTGGGTGCTGAGGGGGCACAATCTGCCGGGGATCAAGGTGACGTGCTACGCTACGCCGACGACACCCTGGTGACAGCCCGCGGTAGCACGTACCGAGAGGCGGTGATTCGAGCCACCGCTGGCGTGGCAACGGTGGTGGCCCGAATCAGAAGGTTGGGGCTGGAGGTGGCCCTGAACAAATCCGAGGCCCTGTGTTTTCACGGGCCCCGGAAGGCCCCTCCAGCAGGTTCCAACCTGGTTGTTGGAGGAGCGTCCATCGGTGTCAAGTCGACAATGCGGTATCTAGGCATAGTGCTTGACAGCCGTTGGACGTTCAAGGAGCACTTCAGGTGCCTTGCTCCGAAATTAGTCGGGGCGGCGTCGGCACTCAGCCGGCTGCTACCCAACTTGGGCGGGCCGAATGCGAGCTGTCGCAAATTGTACGCAGGGGTGGTGCGGTCAATGGCCCTGTACGGGGCGCCCATTTGTTCCGGATCCCTGACCGCCCAAAATCAAGCCCAGCTGCGAAGGCCGCAGCGGGTTATGGCGGTTAGGATGGCGAGGGCATACCGCACCGTCTCGTACGAGGCGGCTTGCGTGCTGGCGGGGACCCCACCCTGGGACCTCGACGCCTTGGTTCTGGCCGATGTGTATTGGCGTGTCACCGAGGCGCGGGCCAGGGGGGTCCAACCACTCCTGGAGGAGATCAGGCGGTGGAGACTTGACTCCCGTCGTGTCCTTCTTCAGAAGTGGAAAGAAAGGTTGGAGGTGCCTAGTGCCGGCCACTGGACCATCGGAGCGATCCGGCCCGTCTTGGAAAGATGGGTCGGTAGAAAAGGGGGATTCCTCTCCTTCCACCTTGCGCAGATTCTCTCGGGGCACGGTTGCTTTGGGAGATATCTGTGTAGGGTGGCGGGCCGGGACCCGACGGCGGAATGCCACGAGTGCGGCGACGCCGAAGATACGGCGCAGCACACGCTGGCGGTGTGCCCAGCTTGGGCAGAGCAGCGGGCCACACTCGTGGCCGTGGTGGGGCATGACCTCTCCCTGCCCGCTGTGGTAGAAGCCACGGTGGGGAGCGACAGGTCATGGAAGGCGGCGGCCTCCTTCTGCGAGGACGTGATGGCGCAGAAGGAGGCAGCAGAGCGTGGGAGGGAGGACGATCCGGCCTCCCAACCGATGCGCCGCAAACGCGTGGGGCGACGGCGGTTAGCGTATGACCGCCGATTTCCCCCATAAGGGTACCTGTGGGCGGCAGACACGGGGACGTCTGTCGCCTACACGATGGTCCCCGAGTGGCGGGCGTGCCGTTTCTCGGTGCGCCCCCTTGTGGAGGTAGGGGGAGAATCATCTACCCAGAGATGAGTCCGAAGCGCGGACAGCCGCTGGCGAGGTTGCGGAAGTGTGCCCAGGGCGTTCCCGTGGCCTCGCCTTATAGCGTAGAGGCGGCACATAGAGGGGTTTTTAGTGGGTAAACCATTGGCCTCATTAGCCGACATGGGAGTCCCACATAACCACCAGGGCCCGTCCCCGCACCCTGGTGGTATGCGTAACGCATTTTCCCCTCTTAAAAAAAAAAAAAAAGGGCAAGTCTGGTGGTAACAGTCTATGATGGTATCCGTAAGGATTCCTACCTGTTTGTCTATTTCTGCGACGCCTGTTATTTTCGGAGGAACCTCGGTACGTATAAGTGCCTGCCCTATTTTCTGTGCGTACTGGGCTCGGTTCGTTTTCCTCGGGTTCCTCCTGGGTGCTGCCGCGAGTGTATTTACCTGTAAGTCGAATCGAATCCATCTGTGGTCTGAGCACGAGAGTTCACTCGATACGTGCCAGTGCCAGTTTGAGATGTACTTCGATGCTTCTTCGGTTGCTAGTGTCAAGTCAATGATTGTTTTGCTACGTCTGTTCATAAACGTTGGAGTTGAACCTGTGTTTATATTATGTTTAGGTTTGTAGTAAATAGGTATTCGACAAGTTTCTTACCTTTGTCGTTCCCTGTAGCCATGCCCCAGAGGACGTGGTGTGCGTTCGAGTCGGTGCCCGTGATAAGCTCGAGTGCCTCCTCTTCGCAGTAATTGACCAGTCTCGTCATGTCGTGTGGCGGTGGGTCGTCGGCTTCCGGCATGTAGATCGAAGCCATTACCACCTCCTGTACTTTGGAGTCCTGCACTCCTCGCACCATTATGGCGCACAGGTCTCTGGAAATTGTTAGAGGATGCGCAGATGGATTAGAGGATGAGATAGATGCAGGCCCGGGGGTTTTCCGGTCCCGTGTGTACTGTCAGACAGTGCCCTTCCTGACCCACGGCTCCTGGATCAGAACTGTGGCTGTAGTAGGAGCCTCCATCCACTTCCGTATTTGAGCCGTTGCGGGTTCGCTGTGGTGGAGGTTGGCTTGGAGGATGTTACAAGTCAGAGCAGAGAGGAAGGGGAAAGCGACATCGTCGTCGGTCTCCTCCGTCGACATCTCCTCTGTCGACGTCTCCATCTCCTCCTTGCCCTCTTCCCTACGGATGGCCAGCTTCCTTAGTTCCTCTGCGCATCCCTCCTCACTTTCCGAGTGGTCGCGAAGAAGGAGTTCTTCTTCGTCCGTCTCGGGAGCGGAGTCGGTCTACTCTGGAACCTGGGAAACTGGTTTCGTGACTACCTCAGTAACTCTCGTCACCGTGGCCGTCGCCGTAGGGGGGGTGTCCATGTTAGTGGCGTCCGTCGAGTAGGTAGGTTTGGCAGGGGGGTTCTCCCCAAACTTGCCTCGGGGCCCCTCGAACTTGACGTATACCGAACCTAGCATAAAGCTGAGTCAGCGTCCATGGTCCATCAGGGGCCCCACAACCGTCTCTGGGATGCTGAGCGTGGCGAACGTTTCCGTTGCCTGTACTTCAAACTTGTTGACCAGCCATCTATCGATGTCTGCCCATCTGTTTTGATAGCGCAGCATGCGTGCTACCGCGTTCGGGCTATTGTGGGTCCCCGGTATCAGGATGCCGACGCGCACGCGCTTCAGCATGTCGTCCGGGCGCTTCACCACGAGCTTTTGCCCGTCGGAAAGGGTGATAGCAGCCACGCTGCGCTTCAGCCACTCGAGACTGGTCTTATCCTCGCACCACAGCCTCAAGGAACCGTCTGTTAACACCGGCTTACCACGAAACTGTGGACCCTCGGACTGACTGCTACCCGGCTGCATTGCCTTTTTAATGAGGAGACCTTGCATCAGGTGCTGTATTCCCGCGGATTGTTGCGGGCTCAGGTGTTCCGCTGTGGCAGTGGTGACGGCCACTAGCAGGTCCGCCTTCACGGCCTCCGCGTACGCAATCCGGGGCGTTTCGCCATGAGGCTCGGTCTTCTGCTTTTTTGACTCGCCTCCCGGAGATAGTCTCGTCGAGCCGAGCTCTTTTGGAAGAAGGTCGAGCCCCCTGGTTACTCCCCCCTTTGGTTGCCCTTGTCTTGTCGTGTTCCCTGCTCCCCTTGGGGACGGTACGGCCTGCTATTGGGGGTCCAGCAGCTGCCTGCGCCAATCCCTTATGGGGGGCACCCTGATTGGGCAGGGATGCCGGGGCTGTATTGCCATGGTCGCCAAGCCGTTGTTCACGCGCCTTGCGCCGTTGCTTTTTATTCTTTTTGTGGTATCCTGCCGTACTTGGGGGTTGGGTCGGTTGGGGTTCCGCTCGCTTGGCGCGTTTCGCCTTCCCATATTGTACAGGCAGGGACCACCCTGCATTCAGCCGTAGTATGGCTGGGTCACAATCGGGTTCGGTTGTGGCGGTAAGCTCCGGATTGCTGGATTTCTCCGCTTCCGTAGCTACCTCCGCAGTGGTGCCCTGTGTCGGGGGCGGGGTACGGCCTGTAGCCTGTACCGGGCCCGTGAAGTGATTCGTGTGCTTGGTGGGCTGTTTGGTCACCGGTTTCCCAGCGGCCTTCCTGCCCCATGCACCCTTGACTTTCCTGCGCTTCGGTACTGTGAACACAGCGTCGTTGCCAGGTTGTATAGTGCCTTCCTGGGTTGCTTTCGCTTCCCTGAAGGCCCGTGATGTGGAGGGAGGTACTGGTTTCCCAGCGCCTTCGCCTTGTACTTTTTTGTTGTTAGCGGTGTCTGGTACAGCGGGTGCTGCGCCGTCTACCGCTACTTTGGGGATTTGGGATCTTGTATTATCCATTTTTTGGTGTAGTTAATTTCACCTCTTGAGCTTCCCACCCTCCGTGGAGCCCGCACCTTTGGGGATGTCCTTTAGGACACCAGGAATACCCAAGAGGTATAGATATGGTGAGTTGTTGCTCATGCGCGACATCAGGTGCTGCAGATGGGTGGCTGGAACAGACGATCCTATCTGCCCCAGTTGGTCCACCAGCCCTCGCTCCTTCAGCATGGCCGAGCCCCAGTGTTCTCCCAGAGAGCACCCTCCCCATATCTCTCCTGCGGACCGTACCACCTCGACCGTACGGGACGCGTGTCAGGGAAATCCCTGTGGTGGCTAGTCACAGGGCTACCGTTATACCTGAAATCAGGTCCGAAGAGGGCGTGTTGCGTCCCAGGAGTAACTAATCCCGACTTCTGGTCGGCTCAACCCACCAGGTTTCCGCCATCCTGGTTTTCGGCGCTCAACTGCGCAGGACTAGCGCAGGTAGGTGAGAGTAGTCTACCGAGGTCACCTACACCCTCGGCAGAACCGTGGAAATAAATTTCGAGGAGGGGAAATTGGAGGGGGTTTGGGGAAGTGTGAGGGGCTTGTTGGAGTGTGGCAGGAGAGGGAAGGAGAGTTTGGGAACACTGGATAGGGGTTTAAGGATTACCCGGCTGGTGGGGGCTCCAGCCGGGTATAGCCCTTCTTACTTAGCTTAGTTACTAGAAATCTGGGGTAGATGGTAGGAGTGCAGCGCTCTTGTGATCATCAGCATTACCAGGGTGCACGGTCCACTCCATTAAGAAGCAGACTTACCACTAACCTGCGGCGACGGAGTGGTGACGTGGACGTGTAAGAAGGACTTAGGTGAGTGTGTCTTGCAACTCAGCGCTGCACACCTGAGTACATACATACCCACCCCTTGCACCCCAAACGCGTATTTGCGTTGCTCTTCCTAGCTTTAATATTCGCAAGGATAGTGAATTCTACGACGAAGTCATTCACCCGCCAGTTGTGCTGTCCAGCCAGCACTGTAGAGTTTGCATAGACGACCCCTACAGTACCTATAGCCACCCCCTCTTTCCCCTTTTCAACTGAAACAGGGCAAAAAATTTCCTGCCTTCGAACGAGACAATCTGCGGAATGGCGTTCTGAAACTACATTATACTCGAATGTCTTTATTGTTTTCGTTGCTTTTATCGCAGGTAAAGCGTTCGGCAACGAAGCGAAGTTTTTCGCTGGAAGGTTAATATATTTGGACCCTGTAAAACTTCAATACATTTCTTGCTAATCGATGTCTTTATTCATTGCGAAATTATACTTTACTTAATTAAGCATAATTTCGAAGAGGGGTAGGGCACAGCGGGACGCATCTCGCTCATATTTGGCGTAGCCTAACTGGGGAAGTACCTCCTTACTCCAACTTATACAGTATGGCACAGCGGTAAGAATACCCTTAATTGCTCTGTATGTAGGTATTATGTTTATGGAATAAGGTCACCTGAGTTTCTGAGGATGCACTGAGTTCAAGGTCACAGTTCATTAGAGCTACCCGGCACCCGACCCCCACCGCCTCGCTTCGGAACTGTACTAAGGTGATGATGTAGTGAGCCCATGCCCGTTCAAATCCATATAAAGAATACTAACCGCTCGAGACGAGGCGGTGCGGGTCGGGTGCCGGGTGCCTCTGATGAGTGAGGTTCCTGTACTTGTCTCTAGGTAGCTGTCAACACAACGCATTCTAAAATCAACCAAAACTCACCTTCAAGCGTATGTTGCGCAAGCATTTTCTCGACAATATCTCTGGTTAGTTAAACGACGTAGTTTTTTGCATTGTGTACTCAAAGTAATATGCATGTATGTATATTCTACTATTATTGTGTTTATGTAAGTATATGCATTTATGTATTATATCACGAAATGTATTTTTTTTGTAGACCTACCTAACCTTTTTAACTGTTGTTTTTTTAGTCAACTACTTGCACATATACAAGCTTTTCTATTTAGCCTTGAAGTTGTGAATTCCTAAAGGCATTAAGTCCGCCTTCTATACTTTTTGTTTGAGTCGACAATGAGCTGGTGATTCGTCTAGAGTCGCAAGCGTCCGTAGGCTACGGTGTATGCTTACCATCAGAAAGTCATATGCCCATGTGCCAGGTTTGTTAGTACGATTAAGTAGTGCACTTTTGTTTTTATCTTTCGTGAGGTAGAGTTTACCTTATATACCTAATAATGTACCTTCTTTATTTTATCATAATTTTAGCTTAGTTTTATCATTTAAGTTCATTACGAGTATTGCGAATGTTCCCCTTGCAACGAGCTATCATTTTTGTATCCTGTGAGGTTGAGGTTGTGTTTTATTGCGACAATAATCTTCTTTTATTTTTTATTTTTTCATGACTTCAATAATTCAGGATTTTTCCATTAATAAAGTAAACATTGCTACAGCTCCTTAAACATTAGCTAAGCGCGACATCCGATATCTCTTGTTCAATTTGAGCAGCAACGCTTTGAGTGGCGGATTTCGTCCCCAAAATGAAATATTAGGTTTCGCCCCTAAAGACTATTTTTAGAAAACGTGTAAAAATATTTAATGATTTTACTCATTCTGTTATTACTCATTCTACATTCGTACCGCCATTAAAGCGGAAATTACCTACACTTCGTCGTTCGCCGCATGCTGCATGCGGCGACCGCAAAAGTGCAAAGAACACGTTGGTCGGCAGCATTCGGCGATCGACAGCTGCCAACGCTTAGTAGTAGGCGGACAGACTAATGTGAAGACGACGTTTGTTGGCCTAAGTAGTTTAAAATGACTTCGGCGACCGCATTAGGTGAACGACGCAGTGTAATTGCCGCTTAGACGAGTTAAGCGGGCACTTACGCCGTACGCGGTTTCCGCTGCTTAGCGAGAAAACCACGAAAAGGGCTTATGTTAATATATAATATGTTTTTATCGCATTGAATTATAGAAGAGGCGACGCAGTTTATGCGGATTCAGAGTTCAACCAGAATTAGGCTTTAAAGCCCTTAACTTTGGCAATGTCCACCGAAAAGACGTGAACCTAAATCTGACAATGACCAAACGGTAACTAACAGACACACTTTCGTATTAATACAGATCTGTTATTAGTAGGTACAGATACGTGTGGCGGAATTAGTTCACAGTTTACTTAGTAGAGTACTTCAACAGTTCGCAACGCAATGTGGCAGGATCGAGAATGTTAGACTTGTTGTTCGGTGGTCATTACACTTGGCAGTTCGGATGCATGGCATTCCACACCGACCGCAATGCGAATACTTAGGCGATTCCACGCTTCTATACCGGTATCTATAGTTTATAGCCTACCTGCTAATAAATATTTTTTTATACAGTTGCTCAAAAAGTGGTACTTTTTGTGGCTGCGTAGCGTACGAGAAGCTCAATTTCTCGAATTAGTGCTTTTTACTTTTTAGTTCCAAACTATACTTTCGAAACGCAGTAATTTTATATTAGATTTTTTACCCGATGGCGCTGATTCCAATAGTATGTTGTCACTGTCAGTGTCATTTGTAAAGTATGGGTTCGTTCAAAAATAACTTCGAAGCAAGCATATTTTATCGCAATGATATATTAATTTATTATTTTTCGCAATTGTATTAAAAAACGTCGTTTACAACACGTGTGAAATGTCTTTTTCACCTCAGCAGCTCGAACAAGCATATTTTGCTGCGTGAAAACAGTGTGCAAAATGCGATTTTGCTCACTCCGTGAGACAAAGTAGCTTTTTAATTTTGGTGCAGAGCACTGACATTTCGTCGTATGGGGTCTATTACAAGTTCAGAATATTTGAACTTTATTAGCACTATCCCTTTCATTCCATTACGAAAAAAGAAGATGGCAGACATAGTTCGATCCATAGGTCGACCATCGAATTTCAAAGTAGACCCCCAAAAACGCGGATAACAAGTAACACATTCGAAAACTATCAAATTAACAAGTTTAAATTACCAAAATAATTATAAAAAGGGTTTTTTAATTGAAGAACATTGAAATAAAAGATCTCAGAATAAACTCAGTTTTTCAATTAAATAGGTAAACATAATTTTTACTCTGCTAGCTAATTAATAATTCTAGTTTAAACAATCTTAAATTCTATGAACATATACCGCAGATGCAGTTTCCGAACGCAAGCGCGGGGCCCCGCCCCTTTTAAAAAGTAGCGCGCTGTTAATTTGTTTGAGATTTTATGTATCCTTCGTCATTCTTGCGTGATTGATATTAGTTTTAAATATAAAAACTACTAGGATAAATCAATTCTCTATCTAACTAGGAAATATAGTGCAGTCAGTGACGTGACGAAAGCAATATTTTAACAACAGTACGGCTAGTTGTTGGTGTGCACGCGAGATACACGTAATATGCTATAAATGTGTGCCCTTGTGATAATGATAAATATTTCAAAAATATCTCGAAGATATGAGAAAAATCTGTGAATTTTAACAATAACACGGTTAGTTTTTAGTGATGTGTTAGTGTCACGCGACTGAAATATCCTTTGGTTTCTCGCGCCTTGTCTCGCCTTCGCCTTTCTAGTATTGAGTAACGGCGCGGCCGGCGCTGAGGAGTTAAAACAAGCATTAACTAACGCCTAATTAAGTTTTCTTCCTGAATAATCTTGAGACGAATAGGTACGTAATACTATGATATATTTTTGATGTGAAAATGTTCTCACTGCCGAGGTGAAAAGTTGTATGTGTTACTCGAGAGCAAAGTATTTGCATCTCGTGCTTTTGAGTCCTTCGCTGCGCTCAAGATTCAAACTTTGAATCACTCGCTACGCTCGTGATTCAATTTTAGAATCTTTCGCTTGCTCAGGACTCAAAATTAGCACTCGCAGCAAAAACAAACTTTGCTCTCTTGTTGCACAAATAACTATTACCACTCGTACCGAGTCTTGCCACTCGCTTTCAGCTCGTGGCAAAATACCTCGGTACTAGTGGCAAAAAGACATTCTTTTCACACTAGTTGTAAAATGTACTAATGTTTAATTATTTACTCTCATAATATAGACAAAAGTCCTGTTTGGTAGTAGTAACATTACTGTGGGACCATTACAATTCTAATTATAATCTACTTCCAATGTTTAGTTAGGTACGTTATACAGAGAATTAAAGTTACAATACTTATAGGAGACGTTTTAAAATATAATGAGAAACGAATGGAGCGATTTCCTATATAAAAAATACGTGAGTAACCCATTTTTTATATAGAAAATCGCTCCACATTTTTCGAACCGATTCGCGGTTATTTTAATGTCTGATTTTCACAGGAGTTTTCGATGTAAAAAAAAGTAAGAGACGTGGTAATAAATGACACGACGTGATCGAAACTTTAAAAACCAACTTTTGAGCTCCTATTTTACCTATGAACTATTTTACAAATTAGGAAAACATGTGATTTGATACAATTTGGTCACCTCACACTGCATGACGGCATCTCAGCATTTAGGTAATACAGCAGTAGGTATGGTGAACATACTTTTACGCGTTTTTGTACAGAAATCACGAATTAAGTAAAGTGGACGTTGTCCTTTTTATCTAGTTATCACAAAATAAAACCCACCCACTTCCGAGAATAAAGTTAAATAAAAGTTGGTCCTCAGCAGCTCTCATCTTTATACAGAGGTTCATTTGCTTAACTTAAAAAGGAAGTTGGACGCGGCGACAAGCCAGAAATGGCGGTTGATTTTTGCAGCGTCTATGTACAATTTGACGGGTAATCAGTAATCACTTTCTAAGGGGGGCGCTTTTATTCACCTAATTTTTAAGTCCTATTATTGGAAGTCCGAATATGTTCTTCCTACAATTTTACACCATTATAATTATATTTCGAAGCTTCATTCTTCAGATATAACACACATGTAGTCATTTAATCTACCAGGCAACATTTCGCAAGTTTAAAGTACGCAGTAAAAACCATAGCTCAAACAGTTTTATCCCCACCTTTACCCCTACCCTACTTAGGGACCTCGGCTTGCCACCATTTCTCATTCTTTATTCTTGCGAGGCAACGAACGCACGAACTAATTCTATTAAAAAATAATTCAAAATATTTAATCATGCCTAAACGCAGTGCACAGGAAAAAATAGAGTATTATTCTGCTAATATACGGAAATTGCAACAAAGAACTATAAACGAGTTATGACAGTGCGGTGCTATCTGATTCATCAGGTTCCGAAGATAAATCAGGTAAGTGCAATTAGTTTCAATAAATAGTTCTACATTGTGGTGCCTCTAATAAATGCATTTAATACCGCACGGGCCGTGAGCCCACGCCTTGTAATTCTAAACCTGGGGGGCGACCGAGAGTCGTCACGAAGGTATCTCATGCTTGGGGGTTGTCCGTGAGTCAACACGATAGCAATTTCTAACAATATTAATCGCTAAGAAATGCATTTCATACCGCGCGGGCCGTGAGCCCACGCCTGGTAATTCTAAACCTGGGGGGCGACCGAGAGTCGTCACGAAGGTATCTCATGCTTGGGGGTTGTCCGTGAGTCAACACGATAGCAATTTCTAACAATATTAATCGCTAAGAAATGCATTTCATACCGCGCGGGCCGTGAGCCCACGCCTGGTAATTCTAAACCTGGGGGGCGACCGAGAGTCGTCACGAAGGTATCTCATGCTTGGGGGTTGACCGTGAAACACGATAGCAATTTCTAACAATATTAATCGCAAGCCCATGCCTTATAACTAAACCTGGGGGGCGACCGAGAGTCGTGACGAAAGTATCTCATGCTTGAAGGTTGACCGTGAGTCAACACGATAGCAATTTCTAACAATATTAATCGCTAATAAATGCATTTAATACCGCGCGGGCCGTGAGCCCACGTCTTGTAACTAAACCTGGGAGGCGACCGAGAGTCGTCACGAAGGTATCTCGTGCTTGGCGGTTGACCGTGAGACAACACGATAGCAATTTCTACAACCATTAATCGAGATTAGTATATCCCGCGTTCGCGATGCGGGGCATTAGATACATATATGCATTAAAATTCCTGACGAGTGGTTTTACAATGCATTTCATATCTACCCTCAATTAGAAAAATCAAAATATTATATTTTAATTTATAAACCACGAACAAGTGTATGAGGCAGTGGAAACTTCACTCCCACGTTCAAATGAAGAAAATGCACCTCCCGTGGAGGCCTGTGATGACAAAACGACCCCTGTAATAGATGCCGAGTTACTAACCGCTCTAGGGGACGCCACTGATGATGTCCCAAAATATGGGGAGAAAATTCATCCCAATTTAGCGCAAAGGTGGCTACCTATATTACACAAAGGTATTGATAAAAAGAGTAAAGATAAACTCTTATAAGAGTACCTGTAAATTGCAAATTATTATGGGCGCCGTCCTTAAACGCCGTAATTTCGGCGGCAGTTACAGACATCCAAAGAGGCCGTGACAAAAAAATCGAATCATCTCAATAGCAATTGGGAGTCGGTATAGGTACTAACGATAAAAATCCTATCTAATTGAAGTCGGATTTTAGATAAAACTAGTCATTCCTGGACTAGACGAAGTATTCCTTAAGTCATACAATACGTTGAGAGAGATGATACTCTCTTTGGAAGCAAACTCTCAGAGAAAATTAAAGCTTCCAAATCTACTGAAAAGTAGGCCGACAGCGTCGACCATCATACGGCCGCGAGCAGCCTACAACAAGCCACTTGCGACGCCGCGGCAGTAACGCAGGTACATGCCGGTCGCCTCAAAGCTTTTTATAAGTGTTGGCTTAATGTAACGAATAATCGTACTTTATTTATTAGACTGTATACAGAATGGCTTTCCAATTCCTTTTTAGGACATGTTACGCAATCTGTCAAACCTGTAAATACTTTCACATGCCAAGAGCATGATGAAACGAGCTTAGCTGTACAGAACTTAATTAACCTAGGCATTCAGTGAAAGCATCACTGGATGCCAACAGACTAATGATCAGTTTCTATCAAAGATTTTCTGACTCCTAAATCGAATGGTGGCTATAGATTCATACTGAATCTGAAAGGGCTCAATAAATTTGTAACTAAGTCCCATTTTAAAATGGAAGACTAGAACTGCTTCTAAATTAATCCCTAAAAACGGGTTTATGGCTACCATTGACAAGATTCGAGCATAACAATGTTACTTACGAGTTTTGTTCCCTATTAGTCTATGGACTTTCCGTGGCGCCTAGAACCTTCACCAAAATTATGAAAGAAGTCGTAACTTACCTAAAAACAAGGCCTAACTTCTATTATATACCGGGGTGGCATTTTGTGTATTGGAAGGGACCTTAACGAATGTAAACATAATGGGAGGGAGACTCTCCAGTTTCTCGAGTGCCTACGATGTGTGGTAAACTATACCAAAAGCTCGATACAATCCCAAAATTACCAACAATGCTGTAAATTCTTAGGTTTTGTTTACAATTCAATTATCATGTCTATATCCCTTCTTATGCAGGGTATGCGCACTTTTTAAGAGTTCTTACCACTGCATGCCCGACAGCTAGATACAGCTGGTTGTACACGAAGTTGTTAGAAAGATATAAATTCCGAGCTATTCAGGAATACGATGTCTATGATCAAAAGTAAAACTTCCTCGCGAAATTTTACCTGACTTATTTTGGTGGACTAATAATATTATTTGTAACGTCTTGTCATTTTGGAATCACGAAATTCGATGCAGAAATATCTATAGATCCGTCCCGATCAGGATGAGGTACAGTTTGTGACGGAGTGTGTGCAAACGGAGCATGGGAAGAGCAAGAATTAGCATTCCATATTAATTACTTAGAGCTTGCTCGCTCTTAGGATTAAAATGTTTTGCGCGAAATAAATCAAACTGTGCTCTGTTGTTCCGCATCGACAACACTACCGCGATAAGCTATATTAATCGAATGGGAGACATCCAGTTTCCCCACTTAAATAGCTTACCTAGATCTATTTGGCAGTGGTGTGAAGACATATGGTTATTCGATTCGTTCATTAACACTAAGAATAATGTAGAAGCAGACAGAGAATCCAGAAGGCTAAATCCTGATATTTAATGAAATTTAAGTATTGCAGCCTTTGAAAGAATAAGTAAACACTTTGGTGTGCCCGAAATTGACCTCTTTGCTTCTCGTACCTCTGCCAAATGTGAAATATATATTTCGTGGAAGCCAGACTCGGACGCTCTTACCGTCGTCGCATTCACTATTAGCTGGTATTTATAATAAATATTTTTAAGCGTTTCCACCACTCGCACTCGTACTAAAGTGTTTACATAAGATTATAAATGACAACGCCACAGGAATAGTAGTATTTCCCTAATGGCCATCCCAACCGTGGTTTCCGCTTTTGTTGAGATTAGTAGAAGTATCTAATCTCATGTTAGCGTCAATTTCAAACAACACTTTACAACAGTACAACGTGTGTTAAATACAAGTTGTGCTGGAAATTTAGCATAGATAATATAGATATTCAATTTCTATAAGGGCTTCATTTCTGCTGTTATTTTATTTCTAACGCACGAATTTAATAAAGGATCGTCGTATGGCTCATTAAATAATCATAGGTCAGCACCCTCGCTCCTACGGGGGAGTAGTATCAGCTCAGATGACCAAAGTAAAGGATTACCGAAAGGTGTTTACAAATTAAAGCCCGTAACTCCTAAATATAGCCATACCTGGGATCCTCAAGTGGTATTAAATCATATAACAACATGGTACCCTAATAGAGAAATTTCATTGCAAAAACTAACAAAGAATCTGGCGATATCTTTGTTAGCAATATGTCCTGCCCACAGGGTACAAACACTGTCACTTATTAAGTGGAATAATATTAAGTCATGCCCAAATTGTATTAAAGTAATTTTTGATGATATAGTTAAGACTTCAGGTGTAGGTCGTCTACAACCGATTTTGTGCCTTCCATATTTTGAAGATACCTAATAGAAATATTTGCCCGGTGACTGTTATAATGATGCTTTAGGACTGAAAAAGCTCACAACATATTTTGTTGACTTTCAAAAGTCCCCATAAAAATGCATCTGCTCAATCCATTAGCCGGGGTGCATTACGCGAGTGCTTGGCGAAAGCGGTAAAGACATGGCGGCGTTCAGCGCTCACAGCACGCGCCACGCCGCCACGTCAGCTGCACACCGGTCAGGCATTTCTTTAGATGCTATCCGGAAGGCAGCAGGCTGGTCGAGAACATCGAAAACTTTGGCTCGTTTCTACCATCGTCAATTAATCGACGAAGGTCATTGTGCCAGATCAATCTGCCTTTTGTATAGGTAGAATTATGTGAAGTTACAATTGTACTCTTTGATTAATAATTGGGAGTATCTAAGATTGTTGTCAAAACATAATTATTGCATTTCATGATTATGATGTTTTACAATTACAAAGGGCAGCAAAACTTTCAACTCTAAACATCTACATGTGTGTTATATCTGAAGAATGAAGCTTCGAAATATAATAGAAGATCAAACGAGCTTCGCAAGCGAAGTTCGATCGATATTATATGAGTAAGCTTCATTCGAAGATATAACTTCCCGCCCGCCCCTATACCCCTAGGAAAGTTTTGTCTCTAAAAAGAATGAGAAATGGTGGCAAGCCGAGGTCCCTAAGTAGGGTAGGGGTAAAGGTGGGGATAAAACTGTTTGAGCTATGGTTTTTACTGCGTACTTTAAACTTGCGAAATGTTGCCTGGTAGATTAAAGGACTACATGTGTGTTATATCTTCGAATGAAGCTTACTCATATAATATCGATCGAACTTCGCTTGCGAAGCTCGTTTGATCTTCTATCATTAGTCATAATAATTATTATTCATAACGATCGTAAGTCATAACTCATAACCATTCGAAGTTATATAAATACATTTTTCACACGGTATACTAATGTGTGTGCTATACTAATGTAGGTGCTATGTGTTCATTAGGTCATTGTGTTTTTGAAATACACAGATGAGATGTGCCAAAAAAATACTTCTAATCTCCTTCGTTTTTCAGGGCATATTATTCAGAGCAATTTCGCGTAATTTAATGTCGGAGAGGCAACCGGATGGCTTGCGGTATTTGAGCTCCCGAAGTGTTGTGGATCCGCCCTGTGCAACCCGAACTGACCCAACTGTGACTGGTTCGGAAATAGAAGGGGGGTGGTTAAAAATATGTCGAGAGGCAACCGATTGAAACGCGGTAGCCTGAATACATAGTGCATACACACTATGCTGTAAATTATTATGCCAGAATCCCTCCACGTGCGACCGGAGCCGAGTAAGCGAGGGAAGAAAAAAAAAAAAAAAAATTGGCAGGCAACCCCTTGAAAATTGCCATGCTTGTTCTTCATCACATACAGACACTGTAAAAAAATGCCATCCCTCCCGGCCGGGCGGTTATCGAGCCGTCGGAGTTGGAAGCCGGAAAAAAATTTGATATGGACGAGAACTTAGGAAAAATGCACTTAACATCATTGAAATCGGATGGCATTTGTTTTGCGAGTCTTGTATGATATGATAAATGATATGCACAAATGCCATCCCTCTCACATGACATCCCGCTGTGGCCGGCCACCCTTACAAACGCGAATTTCGTCAAATTGGAATACGCGCAATAAAAGGTTTTATACAATCAATTGCCAATGGACAATTTTCGCGTGGGCGGCACGGTGCGGAGTCTCTAGTTGCTGAACTATTCTTTGGATTCTTAGACTCGTTTTCCCTTCACCTAAATTAAAGAGACAGACACAAGTTGGTGTGTGAACTTTGCAGCAAGGATGAATTTCCGGGTACATATGATAGATTTTGTAAAAAAAACGGCTGAAGCTGCCGGAATATCGCCTGCCACCGTCTACAAAATAACTAATATAGGCCTGATAAGTTCTCGTTCTGTTAAGGACTTCGTAACATCTAATTTCATATTCGTCCCAAGCAGAAAAGGTTGACGACGACTGCTTCTTTGTTTAATGTATTTCTAATCCTAAAAAAACGTACTATGTACGATCTCCTAGGTAGTAGGCGAACGCCTGTCGACGGCGCGTGAAAAAACGCAGTCTGCATAGGCTCTTAAGCATATCCTACTAAATTATAATTATCCTGCCGTTTGTCAAAGAAATACGTACGTACGTAAGCAAAAAATAACAGCCTTCATAAATAGCAGTAAAGTGAGCTTTATGGGCTGTGGCATTTAGAGGTGATGGTATTTTACGATGCAGGTATAAACAATTTTAGTGTGACCGGTGACGTAAAATGACTGTATTTTGTTAGTACCTATTACTTGCATATCTGTTCTAAAAGATTAATATCAACCAAATTAAAACCCCGTGTATTTCTAAGGAAGGTGAATGTCCCAGTGCCCGCCAACGCCCTAACAGTTAGCACATTCAATCTTAAGTTGTATCAATAATCGTCACATTCACGGTGTCAATTATTGGAATGAAGGTATCAAACATCAACCTAAAGGCGATTTCGTGATTCTCTTGCATTCCTGACTCAAAAAGAGTTGTTGGAACTTTTTACTTCTTTGTCAATCTCGGTGTAAGGTAGGTCTGGAAAGAAAAGACTCTCATTTTTTTTTTTGTGTAGTCATATTAAATACTTGAATTTAACAATTTCAACACTTATTCCTATCATTTGTACTCCTAATTCTTAAAATTATTTTACGTCACACCTGGCCACAATGCGAGCTTTACTGCACGCTGAGCGTACGGGAAAACTCGCATTGTGGCCAGGTGAAGACGTAAAATTTTGTACTCAACACGGGCGGTAATTCGTAAAGCCCCAGGGCGCATTAACCAAACCGTACCAATTAAGTCGTATTACAATAACAAGATACTTTTGTAAGTCATATCTCAGATCAGGGCTCATTGTAGGGCTAATCCATAATTTGTTAGGGCTACCGTCATCAAAATCGATGAGGAGAACTGTATACTTTTCTGAAGACAAAAAAAATGCCTTACAAACGACCGTAGTGATAAGTCAGAATACCCACTCCGCAACATTAGTTTCATAGGCACCCTTATTCTCCCAAAGTGGGTTAAAGTAAAAGCACATTATTTATTATATTTTAGTACTCTCTTCATTAGTACAGATGGAAGCACGGTATCCGGTACGTACATACATCCTCATCAAAGAAAATAAAATGAACTTTATTTTCTTTGATGAGGATGTATGTACGTCACAATTTTTCTTTTACTACTTATTTTATATGATGTGATACGTCCGCTGCGACGCTCCTAATTACTTTATTAATTAACATTCTCTGGCATTGATTCAGTAAGCATTTATTTGCTATTACGCCATATTATTTATCACATTTTCTCAATGTTGAAGAACAGTAAAAAAAACTGCGTTATAGATTAGGATGATTTTTGAACAAATGAAAAGGATGTATTCTACAAAGAGTCGAATTGAGAAGCTCCTCGACGCTGGTTGAAAACAAAGTACGAGTAGAATCGATGGTCTGGCTATCGATCGGCGATTTAATGACAACTGTTTATTGACTTTCAAACCGCACCGCACCGAGCAATCTAGCCATGAAACTGAGATCCAAATCGTGCATAGTCACCATTAACTACGAGCTTTATTACAGAGAGTTATAGTTGGAATTCCCTCGGCTGTGTTGCAAGGAAGCGAATGGGAAGTAATCTCGGGGTTCGTCCTATTAATTGATTGTTACTTTTGTTAACGCCGACTTTTATTGGAGTTCTGAACGGCACTCGCTCTGTCATTGTTTGTTTTACGATGTGACGTTAGGTTTTTGGCAGGTGGGTTCCGATTCTATTTTATGTAATGACAATATACCTATAAAGACCTACTTAAGCAAATTATGACCTCAGTTTTCAAGGACACTCTATATTAAGAAGTATCTTTTTATAGCTATGTCAATATCAAAACAGCAAACCAGTTCAGATTGGTTTAGTATGATTTTATCGAGGTGCCCTAAAGATCACGTGAATGTCAATATTTTTGTGCCACTACAAACTTATATCTCGGTCATTCACCGGGTTTATGTTTGCTTCTAATTGCCGCGTTAATATGTGATTTCTTTAGAAGTTGTAACAATGACGCGCGAATGCAGTTAGATGCAGACGCATCATGTATTGATGATAATTTATTTTCATTTATGCCCTGATAAAACATACTTTTACATTACATTGTATTTTTTTATAATATTATCACATTTATAGGTAAGTATGTCTTATATTACAATAGGTAGGTAAGTGTCCTTTATTACAGAAACGTTGAATGTTAAAAATTATACCACAACATTTTGCTTGTATTTTCTGCTCACGGGACTCCTTGTCTAACATTGGGGGGGTGTGCGTGGAGTCGAAGCCAACATAGATATCCTTTCGACAGTTTAATGTAATATAGGGGGTACTGCTGGCTCTACATGCATTATGGGACGCACTTAGGGACAGCACCCGCCAAGGTGTAAGGACTATTGTGGGTTGATAGGATTAAAAATGAACTAGGCAATTGGGTGAAGATGGCAGTTATCATTATAGTTAAGTTTCTGCTTCATAAACATTTAATGTTAAAAATGGGGTAGCGCATTGTTACTAACGATTCTCCATGTAACTTGAGACGATTCGTCGCCATTAGCGGACCCACGGTAGCTCAATTGGGAGAGCGATGGACGGATTCCAGAGGTTGTGGGTTTGAATCCCGCTCGTGGCGAATAATTTTTCAATTTTCCACTATGATCGAAATTTGAAATTTCGTTAGCGGACGTTTCTGCTTCATAAACATTTAATGTTAAATACATTGATGTTTGATTGATCTATGTTGATGATGGTCTAAATGGCTGATCTCTGTTTTCCTGATTATAACTTAATCATCTATAGACATATTAGACGTAGCTATATTTGCTGTTATCACTAAATATCTCCACTAAAACAAATTTGCCGTATATCATGTAGTGCCCACGTAGTAACTTTTTAAAGGCGCCGATGGGGGTGCTCTCAAAAACCTCGCTCTTAGTCTGAAATAACGAAGCCTCTCGCAACCTGATTAATTATTTAAGTTGCCTGAAACTCAGACACTCTTTGATATTTCTCGTTTTCCAACCAGTGAAGACTTTTCAATATAAATTACTCATTTGAAGTCCACACGGCCGGTAATTCAGATATTTTCCGGGTAAGGTTCCACACTTAATTTTGCAATTTTATACCACTTATCGCAGATGGGAAAACGCTAAAAGGAGCACATGTATTGTTTTGATATAGTTTTTTTTCACCTTACGAGTAGGTATATCATTTAAATACGTCAGCATAAGCCTACCTTTTTATTCTGAAGTTAGATACCAAATAATTTTCGGGAAAATTCGAATGCCTTGCACGGTAGAATTATACTTATTTGAACTTTCATGTACCTGTATATAATTGTTTTCTTTTTATTTCGTTTTTTTTTCTTATATTACTTTTTTCCTGTATTACTTTTTTGTTATATAGGTTGTGTGATTTAAAATTTAAATCAAAAATTTGATTTAACTGTTTGATACTTTCTGAAGCCTTTTCCTAGAAGAATGTCTCATGGGAAACATCGATCTGTATACGCCATCATTGTTATGAAAGAACTTACTGTACGTTAAATAAATAATAAGAGAGATAACTTACTAACTGTATTGGACGTATCGCGAAATAGGTCCTACCTCCAGAACCCTATTTTGTTATATATACCTACCAATACTATGATCTAAAGAGAGCGCAGGAAATTATTAACACAGACTAATAAGTGACGCCGCTATGACAGTCGTATCCTATTGAGGTACTTAGTTTAATTTCAACGTTGGTATTTCCCGAAAAGTAATTTAATACAAAAATCACAAACTCACGTGCTTCCTTGTAAATAAAAATACAAATCCATTGCACCCTAACCCAACGGAGTAGCGTTTGTTTTCGAAAAACCAGCAGGATTTAAAGTTTATTGTGTGCAAGAGCAAGCTGGTATTTGCGGTTTACCGAAATCCTAAGCCTTCGAAGTGAATTAAACTGAAATAGTATTTACTAGAGGGGAGGCGGGATCTCTGTCAAACGGCGGCTCTAGGGACCGCTATTGTAATGGAATTATATATCTAATACGATGCGATTGGGATTGACGTTGGTACGAACGTATGCTATATAGTTTCCACGGTACTGAATTGAATGGAATTTACGCTTGAGAAATTAGCTGCTTGTATGTTTAGGGTGTTATAATAATAATAATAAATCAGCGTATATACGTCCCACTGCTGGGCACAGGCCTCCTCTCATGGATGAGAGGGAGCGTGCAGTAGTCCCCACGCTGGCCCAGTGCGGGTTGGGGACTTCACATGCACCATTGAATTTCTTCGTGGATTCCTCACGATGTTTTTCTTTCACCGAAAAGCTTACGGTAAAGCCCGACCAGGAAAAAAAACCTGCGTAGAACCTTGTCATAATGACATATATGAATTCTATCATATAGTGACGTAAATACGTCGGCTTGTTACGGCATGGTTCTACGCAGGTTTTTTATTTTCCTGTGTCGGGCTTTAAATATCATCATTTGATACCGTACATAAGTTCCGTAAAACTCATTTGACAGCCGCATGCCTAAACCGCTAGGCTACCGTAGCTTATAGGCTTAGGCACTTAGGCTTGTTATATATGGTTAAAAATAATCGAAATATGGCGAAGTCAAGGCAACGCCACTCCGTTGGCGGCCGAACGTCCAGTGAAGAGGGTACGAGTATATGTGGGTCAGCTCAATGGAAATCGCCCAGTCGGCCGCCCCAGGTACCGCTGCAGTAACAAAGACCTCAAAGATCTGACTAGCTTTGGGGCATCCAACTCGCGTGAGGTATCGCAAAATAGGGAAGAATGGCGTTCTCTTGTGTCAGAGGCCAAGATCCTCTTTGGGTCATCGAGCCAGCGGAGTATATTAAGGGTACAAGTTTAATTAATATCTAGTGTCTTGCGGGCAATGGGCTGGCCACCCGACCTTCAATACCACACTTTCTCCATATTCAAACCTAATACTAATTCTACAAGTGGAACTGAACATTACATTTCTTGTGCTCTATTTACCCCTTTTGGAAACACATACTTGCATTTGGAGTTATTGTATGTATGTATATAATGAAACTATGAAACTATGCTTGTTATATTTACATAATTTTGCAGGATAAGCGCAACTGAACACAACGAAACGTTAATACTCTTACCCGTTAAAATATGATTAAATATAATCGAAATTACTAAAAGCAATTTTTTTAAAGACAATACAACAAAGTGATGACATTTTACCCTGCATTCTCAAATACAAGACAAGTTACAGTCACGTTCACCAAGCTTCATAATAAAATCATTCGCCTAACGTACACTTAGATCTCACAATATGCAAACATGGACTGCCAACATAGAAGGCAAGCAAATCTAATGAAAGCCTATTACGGATAGGTCATGGTGCAGCATCCGTGACCCGCCGGTAATGCAGCCTAATGTCGTTGTGACCGGGTGTAGTGAGGGTATAGTCGTAGTATGTAAAGGGCACTCTATGATGTGCGGCGTGGCTGCGTGTCAGACCGAAGAGTCAGTGCAATTTTAAATAGTTTCCCGACAATACGTGAAATAGCGCGCAACTGCCTCTTGTCGTCCAAAATTTATGTTGTCTTGATTATTTATTCGTATTTATACATTGGAATATGCGTTCTTTTGACCACCAAGACTAAAGACCAAAAGAGAGGTTGTCACGCCAATGTCACTGTTACAAGAGAGCAAACACAAAACTTTATAATGACGCGAGCTCTCTTGATTTTTCTCGTGCTATCCGTATCTCTCTTATTAGAAAACTTAGATAGTAGTGCGAGAATAACCGAGAGAGCTCGCGCGCCGTCTTGTGATAGCCTTGCTGAAGTTTAGTTTGACAGCGGACGTCATAAGAAGTACTTATAGCTTAGAGCATTAAACCAACAGGAGTGGTCACATGTGTCATTTTCTATACATAAAAAGTCTGCCGATTTTTGCGGGGGAGGGGAACGTCAAATGTATGCGGAACGTGAAAATAGCTACGTCAGATAAACGTCAGTCCATACAATACGTATGACCACTGGTCATACGTATTTGGCAGAGGGGAACGCCTGTCAATTGCCACTCCGGTTGGTTTAATGCTCTAAGACTTATAGGGTTTTTGGCGCCGCGGGTACGACGACACACGACAACTTCAGGGGCCGTAGACAAGGTTACAATCGGCAATCGCTAACGCCAATAGAAAAATAATAAAACGTATGGGAATGACAGATGTCAACGAAAAGTGTTTCGTCCGCATCTGTCATTCCCATACATTTTATTATTTTCTATTGGCGTTAGCGATTGTCGATTGTAACCTTGTCTACGGCCCCGGGCTGTTATTCGCTACGCGCTAAAGCGGCTCATCCCGCCGATCACCCATCACGAACCTAGATCTCTACCTACGCTTAGTTAGTACGCATTGCGGTGTCAAGGTATATTTGTACGTGAGCGTTGAGGTGAGGTTATCGCGTATATTATGGATTAAATATATCCCGACCTATCAAACCCTTTCCATCACTGGTCAAGTGGATAGACTTCTAGACTAGAAAAAATCCTCTGTCAAATTACATTGTGCATTTGACTAATAATTTCTTGTTTACACTATTCGGTATTTATTTTTGTTGTCCCAATGTTTAAATGTTTAAACTGCCACACAGCTAGCCAAATACAGTGTTGCATTATCATTATAGCATTCACATATTTTTTCATGCAACGCTGCACAGGAAGAGATGTACGTCAATATGTTTGATCTTTGCACTTATCATCGCACGAAATGTCATATAAATACTGTTTATTTAGATAGCTCCACGGTGTGAAAAAGCCCAATATAACTCGAAGGTAGTACCTACCCGCTACAGGCATGGTTACTTAGACGTAATTGATGTAAAGTGATTGTTGCTTTGTCAATCCAATATTGCATGCACGCTATACTAAGTAGCGACATCTTACGATATCGTCCTTGCGTTCAGCTACATAATTGAGACATTACCGAATACTCATTCGAGAGCAATAGAGACGGTTACAGCATTGTTACCCGAGATTCATCATCCTCCTAGCGTTATTTCCAGTTGTGTGCTAAAGAGGCCCGGTATCCGCTTTGGGGATTAGGTGCCAAGGGCATTAGGCATAGGCACTAGTTTTACGAAAGCGACTTCCATCTGACCTTCCAACCCAGTAAACTAGACCTTTTTGTTTTAGACCGGTTTCTTATATTTACCCAAGATTCAACGATGAAATTACGTCACAATATCCACATTAATCCAAGCAACCTGCAAGCTTTACCTGTGGTTGTATTTTAACATTAAAAATGAATGTATTATGTATTATCAATACCAAAGTCATCTTCAGTCTACATTATTTATTTTAAAATAGAGTTACGTTGAATCCTAAGATTATAAGCAGTCCTATTTTAACATGAAACATATCAGCTTCAATTGCCATTTGTTTATTTGAAAACCAGTACCATGTGAGTAGAATTCCCAAGCTTCTATCAGACATTGGAAATAAATCGAAGCTGACTGTACCCGCGTTGTTGGAGGTCAATTTAAAAGATATCACAGTTTATTTATGGTTACGATCATGACTTATGTGTTTATAGACATGCAGATCGTTCAGCGGCGCTAGACGCGAGTGGTCAGGCGAGCTTGGAAACGGTCACTCGGTTCAGTCCTGTGCATAAATACTCCTAAGTAACGCTATAGTTTTCGATGAAGACCAGGTTTCAGAGGAATTTCTTCCCGCAAACGTTCTGACTGTGGAACTGGCCATGATTTTCTCGAAAGACAATAACATCTCTTTTCACACCACATGCTCGACAATGCCGAATTATAGGTCATGTAAACCCTACCGAAAGCAAGACATTAAATCCCTTGGTATTAGCCGGGTTATAATGTTGTACTTACTGAATTTCATTATAACCCGCTGGTTAATAATATGATTTCACTTTTCATAATTCTTATTACTATATGCATAAAGTTTAATTTTGCTAAACACAATTTGTCCTAGGCCAGGGCCTACTTGATTTGACAAAATAAATGAAGTTTGCCTCCGTGTGAACCCCGGTCCGGAGGAGCGCGGTGTTCGAAATTCGAATTTCGAATCTAGGACCACGGCTTGTGCTTTCGAATTTGGAACGTCGCGCGCCTTCATGTTCACGCGTGACGAACAAATCGAGTTCTTGTAGGTGCCTATAGAAGATTTAATTTCAAAAATAATATTGAAAATGTCGAGTGATGAAAGTGTTTTGACTCCTGAGTTTATCAAATTAGACAACTCAACCTCAATAAACGTACCAAATAAAAACATTACCTTATCTTTCCATAATTGGACTAACGTGTCTAATGTTACTATGTACTTTTAATTTGCTAAATAAACATTATTTATCTACTGAGCCTGTTTTTTTGTCTCGCATAAGGTGTGAAAAGTAGAGTATACACCTCGGGGATAAGACTGTTTTAGTCTTGGGCGGTTGAACCCCTCACTGCACTCAGGACTCAGTCTTAATTCCCTCGCTACGCTCAGGAATTAACTTATAACTCCCTCGCTACGCTCAGGAGTTAAATTTTGAGTCCTTCGTTACGTTCGGGATTCAATTCGCTCCCGTGACATAAAACAGTGCTTTATCCCCTTGGTGTATAATCTACTATTGAGTGGCCGGGGCCACAAACGTCATACTAGGCAAGTGGCAACGAATGGCCCTTTCAATACGTAAACTGTACACGCCTACACGCAAGAAAGGCTTCCTTAGTTTTTTTACCTATTCTAAGGATGGATAGCTCTCTTAATGAAGTAGGTAGGACTTAAACCACTGTATCTTTAATTCAATGTTCAGGGCTGTTATTTTTTACGCGCTCATGCGCCTCACCCCACCCCACCCGTCACGCTTAACGAAATTAGACTTCTACCTACGCTTAGTTACTACGAATCGCGTCGTCACGATATATATTTGTGGGTGAGCGTTCAGGTGAGCCTCAAACAAGTTGCAGAATAGCGGGGCAGCTAGAATGTACCAGGATTTGTTTACACGTCAAGCTACTGGATGATACTTGTACTGTGGCTTCAGTTCAGGAATTAGCGGAGTGCTCGGCAAATGTTGGGCGAGCTTTCATACGGAGCTTTTTCAGTGCTTTTTCAGGTTGTTTTCGGGTTCGCTGAAACCCTATTAGCGGGATGTTTTTCTAAGTCGACTAAACGATGAATAAGCTCCTTGTTATTCAGGTCCTAGCGCTTCAGAGCTTGAAACCGCAAATGTGAAAATAATATAGGTATCGATTTACGAAAAATTTGGCACAAGAAAGCAAAGATAACCCCTAGAGAGCTTTCACATTTGAACACAATATCGGTGTAAGAGTCAGCACCTTTTTAAAGTGTACGTTTTTATAATTTTACCTTTTCTCCGCCAACCGAGACATCCAGAAGAGACAGTGGCACGCCAACGTCTTTGTCACAATAGAGCACATACAAACCTTGCCTGAAAGACTGACGGTTGCAAGTACGCCATAACACTATACTCGTTCATGGGAATCAAAGGGTTAAACGTAGTAAATTAACAAAACTAAACCAAGCTTTTTAGCATAAACAGGTATTTATGTTTATTAAACTAGCATTTTTACGTACTCACATGGATGCGATAATATCTAAATATCCCTATAAGCTCCTACGCATCCATCCATATTTAGTAATCCTTGAAACGGAGCCGAACTAACTTCAACCGAATTAACTTTAACATTAATTATCCATCCATAATAATAGTCTTACTAATACCAATGAGTTTTTCGGAACTTATGTACGGAATATTTACCGTTAGCTTTTCGGTGAAGGAAAACATCGTGAGGAAACCGATCTAATCCCAATAAGGTCTAGTTTTCCCTCTGGGTTGGAAGGTCACATGGCAGTCGCTTTCGTAAAAACTAGTGCCTATGCCAAATCTTGGGATTAGGTGTCAAAGCGGACCCTGGGCTCCTTTAGGGGCACAACCGGGAATAACGCTAGGAGAATGATGAAAATGACTAATAATCAACTTGATACCTCTATTAATATTAATACCAACAAATAACAAATAACACCCCATACCCTGGAGTTGTCGTGATTCGCTAACTAATCAAAAATAAACAACTTATACGGATTTTAAATTTGCAGATACGAAAGAACAGGCCACACAAAATGACTACTTAAATATACGTAAATATAATTTAACTACAACTTGGAAAAGTTGAATAACCCCCGACATTTTTATTTCAAAGTCCAATATATATAAATAACAGGTGAACAGATTTTCATGAAACATGGCTAAGAACACTCGGGATAAAATTATCTATGACAAAAAAAAACCACATTCAAATCGGTCCATCCGTTAGGACGCTACGCTACCACAGACAGATACACAGACAGACACGTTAAACTTAGAACACCCCTCGTTTTGCATCGGGGGTTAATTAGCAATAATAAATATAAATGTAGACAGTAATTACATCCCGTATATGTATATTAATATAACGTACACTCATAGGTTTAAAATACATCCTTCGTTTAAAATAAACTACCTTAAGAGTCCGCAGTAAGCTCGATTCTCCATACAAACGTAGTTACGCTCTCATTTTAAAACTACGTGTTGGATTGTAACGAAACTTTGTATGTTCAATGAAATGAGGTATATCTATTTCTGAAATTAGTTTACGTAGCTTCAGATACCATAATAAAAAAAATACAGCGAATTTGAGTTTTTCATACAAAACTAGTTTTTGCTGTATTTACTCTGTTTTATAAATTGGAACCATATAAACTAATTACAGACATAGATATACCTCATGTCATTGTATATGCAAAGTTTCGTCACAATCCAACACGTAGTTTTAAAATGAGAGCGTAACTATGTTTGTACGGGAAGGTGAAATTCGGCCGAGCTTACTGCGGCCTCTTAAAGGATTGTTTAACAGCAGATTCGAATAAGCTAAATGGCAAATACACTAACATAATTAAAATAGAATATAAGTAAAACAGAAAAAAATACATAACAGATAGGTATTTATAGTACTATCTTGTATACATATACGCAAAATAATATGCCTAAAATAGTATCATTAAGGTAACCGACAGTAAACTTATGTTTAAAAGTTTCGTTTAACTGACCCTATAAACAAGTGAAGTAGTTACGAGTCGCGCAATCAAAGGTACCCTCGCCTCGTATGATCCTGTTACTAACCACTGAAATCTAAACCTTAAGTTAAAACTTACTATATTTTAACTTACTATATTTTATTTTTCTTTCTGATCTGAGGTTAAATATAAATATGACTATTTGTTGAACATTGTCATAAATGCTTGCTTATTGCGTAAATTGTGATAATAATAATAATAAATAATAATAATAAATTTATTTCGTGAAAAACAACTTAACAATAGTTACACATTTAGAGACCTCCTATTAGGTATGTAGATACCTGTGTCAGGAGGACTCGCTCTTCCTGAGTTGGTACGTACATCTTGCTTTTTTAATAATGATATGATATGTGATAGTTTTAGATAAGTTAACTATTTATAAGTTGTCTTGTAAGTGAAATATTTAATTTCTTTAGACAACAAAGTTCTTTAAACCGAATTATTCTGGTAAGTATTTGTCAATTTATTTATATTTCCTGTCGTCTTCTTCTGTTTGTGTTATTGTTGATCCCTGCCTACATCGACAGAAAATATACACATAAAACACAAATTAGATTCCCGATTTATCCAACGATTTCCATTTTCTGTAAACCTACTCAGGTTAAGCAAATGTTTCCCTTGTGCACACTGCCTTATTGCAGAAGAGCGTACGTGAGTTTCAAAACTCGCATATTTATGTCCTTTTCTGTACGGAGCGCGCGTGAGGCAATTTTTCTCATTAAGGGGCTCCTAGCTCCCAATGACCTGCGATATGTAACTGTCCATTTATTCCTCTTTTTTATAGCTTATCGTATTAACAACAATGAGGTTTACTGAAATATTATCCCGTATTTACTTCTAAACTCCCAGATTTCGAGAAACTTTGGCCAAAAAGTTTGTGGACGTAACTTTTGTGAAAATTATTTTAAAATTAAAATTTATCTGTACTTTTTATACATAAGAGTGCATAAAAAATACTAATATCGAAAACAGAAGTTTTGCACCATTTTAAGAAATAAGAATAAATCACTAAAAAACCTTTTTTTTTAATTATCCTCGTGCAAATGTAGATAAGAGTTTTGCGGAGGAACATCAACTCAAAACTGTGTCAAAACTCGTCAAAAGTCATCAAAAAGCGCGTGGAACCCCTTAAGAGGGACATATATATGTCAACTCAATATATTCAGGCCGTGCCGTCTCGTTAACACATCGGGTATATTTGAGACATAAATTTCGCGTTCCGATGTGTAATGCACTCCCGCACTCACTTTGAGTTACTGGTTAGAACAAGCGCATAAAACACGTTGATTTCAAATTGGATTGAGAAATGTACATCTTGGATTGACCCTCCGATGAAAGGCTTCACAGGCTTTTTATCGAGTTATTATTATTTTTGAGTAGGGCATATTTTTAAATTTCTGTAACCAATTAGCGCGAGTTGTTAAACAAAAATTAAGTGTATGTCGGTCATTCTCCAGATTGGTGTTCTCAGTCTCATTAACGCGTCGCTTTTTTTCCACTTGCTTTTTGATAAAATTTATATCAAATGTATTGATAAATCAACCATTCAAACTTAAATGTTCATGTGGCACTTAATTATTATTAGCGGATAATTAACTATAAAGGTTTTAAAATTTGTGTGCCGCGTTAATGAGAAAGTCGACGCGTTAATGAGAATTTCTGGCTTTCTAGGGTGAATATTTGAGCGTCTTAAACGCTCCTTCCTATCGCCGCATTATTGGTCATTTCATAAAAGCAACTATTATATATCAAAAACCTTTTTAAACTGAATATTTTCTAGATATTCTCATTAACGCGTTCACTTTTTACGCGTGAATGAGACGTGTGAATGAGGATATAGTGGTAAAAAAAATATAACTCATTGTAGGTAGATGCAATAAACTGGAAGATCTAGTAGCTGGTAAATACTGAGTTTCTTAATGTATACAATAATTCACAGAGCTTTAGAGTTATTGGTTGATTTTTAAAACTTGAACGTGTTAATGAGAATTCTCGAATACCAAAATGCGTGAATGAGATACTTACGTTCGTTGTCTGTGGTCCGCACAACACTCACCCGTCACTCCACCACGGGGGTCTGGGCACGACTGACGGCTTACGCGAAATGTGTTAGCGACGTAGGTATCTTACTTCAATGGACTCGTATGAACAAGAATTAACGCGCCGCGCGCATGAGGACGGGTCTCTGGACACAGTTCTAGATTTTCATATCTTAATTATTCGACGACCGGTTAGCCTAGTGGGTAGTGACGCTGCCTACGAAGCTGAAGGTCCTGGGTTCGAATCCCGGTAAGGGCAAATGTTTGTGTGATGAGCATGAATATTTGTTTCTGAGTCATGGATGTTTTCTACGTATTTAAGTATTTCTATCTATTATATATATCATCGTCTAGTACCCATAACACAAGCCTTATTGAGCTTACTATGGGACTGGCTCGATTTGTGTAAGATTGTCCCCTTATATTTATTCATTATTTATTTATCATTATTTATAATTATATATTATTAAATATATGTAACACTTTTTTTTATAAAGAGGATATCTAATCTATTATTTAATAAAAGTACTTTCGTTCAACTTTCCTATGGTATATCATCAGGGAAAATAAGTATGTAAGTGATTTCGGAAGTGGGACACGACGTGTTAATGAGGAGAAGGGGGTATTGGATTTTTTTTTGTCCAAGAAGGTTATTGAATATGTACTTGAAAATTCATGTACACTTCAATACAAGTACCTTCTACGATCCAAAAATATAAAATCTGCTAAATTCAATACATTTATATTTTTTAAGTGCGAGGACATACAAAAATGCCTGTCTGGAGAATGACCGATGTCAATTTGTGACGACAATTAAGTATTCAGTTTGTATACAAATTGACTTTATATTTTCAAATTATAAATGAATAGTGTTTGTCAAATATACTACTCGTAAGAACCCAGCTTTGCACATCTCTGGTTCACCTTTATCCCCCTTAAGACCACAAAGAATATAAATACACACAAAAGAACCAAATGTACCCATGCCAAAGGTTCTACAATCGGATCTTATTACGAGAAACATGACATAGCCACCCCTCGGAAAAATCTCAGTGGCACAGTCAGCAAGAAATGCGACATTTGTCCCCTAATTAACGTCGTGTTACCTTCGCTGTCGACATTACTTAGTTCGAGACTTAATCTTGTAGAACTGATGGGGTCTTAATTAAATAAATGACTTTAGTGGCTGCTAAATAATTTTAACCTGGATTTAGGCTCTATCGAAAATCAAGGAGTTGCTTTCTGAATCAATCCCTTACTTCTTCGACATTCATTATTTAGAATTAGAATACCGTGAAAACCTTACCGCTTCGTTATCATCATCATCGTCATCATATCAGCCGAAAGATGTGTGGACATCTTTCGGCTGGGCATAGCGCTTCATATATTATAGGAGGCATATGTAGAGCTATCTGCGACAAAAAGTGATCTGTAAATTGTACCTAGGTACTTTATAATTCATTTTCAGCATAAAGAACAATATACTCCCATATGTTTTCGTAGACATTCCATATTTGATCAGTATTTGGCAAAAATGTTAGGTTCTATAGTAACGTGACCGCATATTCACCTCAATATAATGAAGAAAGCATATTCATATTCGTTTGCTTCATGTGGTTTACCATCATTTAGGCTTTCCTCAATATAGAATTTATAACCGATGAATGTGACATCAGGATAAAAATTGCTTTATATAAAACGGATTGCCAAGTTGTGCAGGATTTAAAAAAAACCGGAAAAGTGCGAGTCGGAGTCGCCCACCGAGGGTTCCGTACAAAGTATTAGGTACATATCTGTCATACGTTACAAATGTTTAGCTTTCTGATTTTGCCTTGTACAGTCATTAGCAAAAGTAGTTAAGCGGGTCAAGTGCACATAAGGACTGTCTTGATCATTTTGAGCGTGTTACTTTGCGTAGCTAATTCTGCTGCTGACTGTACTAGTAGTATAATAGAATAGAATAGAATAACATTTATTCATGACAACAACACATAAATGCTCATAAATAAATAAAAAATACAAAAGAGACCATTGCCACGAAAAGGTTCCATCTCAGCGTTGTGCTGGCCTGGTGACCAGCGCTGGTCTTCCGATGGAACCATCCGGTGATTCCACGGGGTGACACACATTTTACAGTCGCACAAAATAATAATAATAGTAATATAAAAGAAAAACAATACAATTAGGACAAGTAATAAAATTTCCGAACGCAACATAACCGCGCCAACCACAGACTAATACAGACGCGCAGTATAAAGGAAGACGATGTTTCATATAGTTGTCTCTGTCACTTCTTATGGTCAGCTGACGTGAGTTAGAATGAGACGAATAGTATGGTGTTTTGAGTCTACTGACGACTTGTCTCTATAAGACGATATTACTTGCCAAACTTCACAGTTCTACGTCCACGGAAAGTACCCTATAAATTTTGATTTCCTAGAAAGTCGAAATATACGATTTTTGCGCCATAAACGGCCGTATTTTTGTTACAGTAACTTAGTTTTTTTTATTTTTTTTACATCGATTTTTCTCTTTTGAGGTAGGTACGGAACCCTAAAATAACCTCAATCTAATTAAATCTGTCCCCACTCCACAACCGTAACGTAACAAATGACAAGCAACCGGGAGTTAATAAATTTAAAACGGGGCCCCGAATCCTTCAATGGGCTAAACCGATTTAAACGTAAAGTGGATTGTCTGAAAAATGTCCGTAATATCCCCAGAGTCCGGTAATACGGTTCACTGCCCGGTTTCCGATGCATCAGCGCGATTAGTATAAAAACCCTTTAGACGGGTTCTCGTACAAATTTGAATGATGGACGGTTAAGTTTATTTGCTTAGTAGCTAACGAGGGGTTGGGAAAGGTAGCTGTAATAGTGTTGTTACGTTATTGGGTGAGATGGGACAAAATTAAATTTGACCCAAACTTGGAAGTTTTTACCTGGTATTCTAATGATTTTCTTCCTAATTTGGAGTGCGTTTTTGACGTTTCGAATATATATATACAACGTGTCCCAAAACTCAACGATAAGCCGGCACCAGAGGATGGAGCTGCTTATGATTAGTCGAGAAAAATAAGGAAAAAATATATCCCAATTATTTTAGAAATTACAAAAAAAAAATGAAATTCATCAAAAATCGACATCCCTAATGGTATTTTTTTTTTTTGTTTTTGGAAACTTAAGTAGCCCTGCTATCTAACACAGTTCTTAAAAATACCATAATACATGTAGTTTTTACACAAAAAATAATCAAAAAAATCAATAATAAAAAAAAAAATTAAGATATATTTTTTTCCTTATTTTTTCTCGACTAATCATAAGCAGCTCCATCCTCTGGTGCCGGCTTATCGTTGAGTTTTGGGACACGTTGTATATATTATATCGTATAAGTAACGCTTCCTTTTGCGTTGGCTTATAGCTTTGCATTTGCGTTTGCGCGACGCACTGATAATGAATGAATAAATGGGTTGAGGGTGATATTTAGATCAAATGCCATACTGGTATAAAGTGAAACAGGATTAGTTTACCTGCTTGGACAAGTGGAGATATGCTCCTTGTATTTCGATGGTTTGTTAACTGTTTTGTCAATGAAATAAAGCCAGCGATTTACTACGTCACAAAATGTCCAACCAGATGTGTACTAAAAGGTGAAGTGGCGCGATGTTGCCGGCGGACATCGCTTGGCAACGTCGTGCGACACATGTGGCTAGCGAAGTTTCGTGACGTGACGCAACGTTGCTAGACTTCGTTCGACAAGATACACACTGCGCGACGTCATCATACTTAAGGAATATTCTTAGGATAGGTACTTACTGTGGAACAAAGTGGTATTTTTATTTTTAGAAATGCTATAAAACTCGCTAAATCGCTCTGACGGGTGAATGATGACACCATTACACAAATTCATTATCCACTGACCTTTTCGGTAAAAAAGATGATTTATTATATCTTTTTGACGAAACAATTGCGCCCCCAGCTTCCGTAATAATTCAAAGTTACGCCTTAATCCTTACTTTAAAACTTCGTTTGCTATAGAATTTTGTGCTTTACACCATGACATTAGAGCTTTAACGAGCCATCAAATCAAAATAGGTTTACGAAACGACAAAACTATGAGTCGATTGTCTTTTTATGATGGCGTTAATACACTCAAGATCAAATAAACGAGTGTACACCTTTATAGAAATCCAAAGAAAATTGTACCCGTTTTCATTGCTCTTGATTATATTTGTCAGTTGGATATTATGAGTCAGTTCGGATGACTGGTTCATCATCATCATCATCATATCAGCCGAAAGACGTCCACTGCTGGACATAGGCCTCCCCCAAAGAGTGCCAAAATGACCGATCCCGCGCCACCCGCATCCAGCAGACTCCCGCAACCTTTACCAGGTCATCAGTCCACCTTGTCGGGGGCCTACCCATGGATGACTGGTTGCTTAATGATTAATGAGCCAAGTATCAGCCCTTCCTCTGTGCCTGTCAGAAATTAAGTAAGGGAAGGTTCAAGACTACTTTTTACGAAGTAACAAACTCCACCTCAAAGAGGCATCCCTATTTACGATACATATCGTACTTATTACAACAAAAGTTGCTGGCTTATTGCAACTAACCATTACAGAACATGTATATGTGTTAACTCACTCACTGCTCAACTACGCTCCATAGCGCTTCGCCGTACTTTCGTACTTTATGTGATTAGCGCTGAAAGGGTTAATAAATGAGAGAGTGCATGAAATAATATATTTCACATATAATTTATATGCCTAAAACGCGTTTTAAAATTAGACCTCTGATCCCAACCGGAACATAAATTCAACGTAATTTTGGTTTTTAAATATCCACAGACATATTCTTACACAAGAACTTCACATATTTCCGAGGCAGGTATAAAAATGCAGTTAACTGCTTCCCCTAATGTCGATTAGTGGCACTTAATGGAAAAACGCAGCTCTCGGGAACTCAGCCCCGGGAGAGCCAACCCTATTCGCGGCACATTTCACTCACGAGAGATACCGCAGTCTCGAGAGTACTAAAACTGTTTGAGGTCGAAATGATCAGGGTCGTGAAATAGGGATTATTTATCTTTACAGAGGCACATCGTTATATATCTGCTACATACCTACATCACTTTTTAACCGACTTCGAAAAGGAGAAGTTTCCCAATTCGTGGGTTTTTATTTTATTTTTTATGTATGTTACTCCAATTACCGCCGACGACCGCTTTAGCCTAGCTGGTAGTGACCCTGCCTACGAAGCAAGAGGTCCTGGGTTCCAATCCCGGTAAGGGCAAACATTTATGTAATGAGCATGAATATTCGTTTCTGAGTCATGGATATTTTCTATGTATTTAAGTATTTATATCTATTATATATATCGTCGTCTAGTACCCATAACACAAGCCTTACTGAGCTTACTATGGGAGTAGGTCGATTTGTGTAAGATTGTTCCCTTATATTTATTTATTATATTATTATTATTATGTATGTCTTTCCCGTTCACGGGACAACGATGTCCCGGACCTTTGGGAGGCGTGCGTGGAGCTAGGTACCTACAAAGTACCAACTGAGCCAACACGTAGAGGCCCTTTTGACAATTTAATGAAATGCAAGGAGTGGAGCGGATGCTGTCGCTGCCCGTGTCATGGGACGCACACAGAGACAGCACCCGCTGGGGTGTATAGGGACTATTGATGGTTGATGGAGTCTAAATAAAACGGGTTATTGGGTTGAAATGATGGACTAGTGGCTGGGCTATTGGGTGAAACATCGGACGCCTGCCTAATAAAACTGTTTCAATCTTTATCTCTGGCAGACGGTGACTCGCTAACTGCTAGATGGGCCCCTATTAATAGCGACATTAAAAAATGGCCTAAGGGCAACACCGGTCAGAGAGCTGGGGGGTAGAGAGGTGGCACTGGACTTTAAACATATAGCCAACTCGCCACTTAGGTGTCCACATCTACCCTCGAGCAACAGCTCTTGCGACTCCACTCTGGACGGCCAGTAAAGGCAAGCCAGAGGCGGAGGGCCTGTCCAACAAACCACCCGATCGGCTCAGCCTGACCACAGGACACCCCCAGGAGCACTCAGGTACGTAGGGTCGCTACTCCCTAACAGCCCGCCACCAGCTGCCTTACGTTGACTGATTGCACCAGAAATCTGATGGGCGATGGGGCCGTCACATCCCTACGCCTTATTATTATTATTATTAATTACCCTCGCAGAGGGATGGAGGGAACTCTTCAAATAAGGTGAAATTCTGAATTGAAGTTGGTTAAAACTTAGCATTTTTTTAATACTACTACGGTGGCAAACAAGCATAAGAGACACAGCCTATGGACGCGTGCGATTCCAGACGAATCACAAGCGCGATGCCAACCCTTCATTGATTTGAGGATTCGTTGTGTTGATAGATACGAACGGGGGTCCGTCCTTCTAACGCATCTCATCCTCGGGAGCTCTGGAATAATATGTGAGATAAGCTTTTATTATTAGTTTTATAATAGTTATCATCTGGTTGCAACCAAGTACATAAGAATTATGAACAAAGTATATATGAACTCTTCTGCCAAAATTAAATTGGAAAATATAGGTCAAGAATTCCAGATAAAAAGAGGCGTACGACAAGGGGACCCCCTATCACCTAAACTATTCTCTGCAACCATAGAACAGGTATTCAGAAACCTGAATTGGGGCAGTTTTGGCTTAAACATAAATGGAAAACTATTAAATCACCTCCAATTTGCATACGACATCATACTTATCTCGGAAAACCCAACGGATTTGCAAATTATGCTACACCAACTGACCAGAGACAGCATGAAAGTGGGTCTGGAACTGAACACAGAAAAAACTAAACTTTGACAAACGAACAAAGAATACCTATGACGGTAAACAATAATCAGAATATGTCACGGAATACACATACCTAGGTCAAATTATCTCCCCAGAAAACCAGAATAACAAAGAGATAGACAACAGAATATGTATCGCTTGGAAAAAATATTGGTCATGGAAAGAAATAATGAAAAATCCAGATATACCATTAAAATGCAAAAGCAAACTATTTAATACCTGCATACTCCCCAGCATGACCTATGGATGCCAAACATGGGCGCATACACAGAAAGATAAGAAAAAACTACAAGTATGTGAACACAATATAGAAAGAAGTATACTAAACATTAAAAAGAAAGATAGAGTAAAACTAAAAACTATAAGGAAAACAACTAAACTAACGGAAGTGTCATATGCTATAAGCAAACTTAAGTGGAGATGGACGGGCCACATGATAAGAACTAAGAAAGAGAAATGGTCTAAACTAGTCCCGAGAGATGGGAAAAGGAAGAGAGGCAGGCCATTGCGCAGATGGGAAGACGACATAAAGGCAGTTGCAGGACCGACTTGGAGACGGACTGCAACCGATAGGAACAAATGGAAGATTTTAGGGGAGGCCTATGCCGAGAGGCAAATCGACCACACCACCGATGAATCGGACCAGCTTAAAGCTTTAGTTCGTATTAGTGTTCCGTACCAAAACTGATCCAACGGAACACTTATATTTATCTTTATCACTCTTGCACGCGTGCTCTCCCGCGGGGATATAGACTATCTGTCTCTTTCTAATTAGAACACTTAGAAACAGGAAGATACTCTATCCTATCTCGTCGCGAAAAAGCACGCGCGTCTTCTTGTGATAACCGTGTTGCCTTCGGTTCGGGCGTTGAATATCTTACATGCGTCTAATTCTAAATACCAACCCGGGAAATTAAGGAAAAAGGTTTTACCTGCATTATCTCACAACATAATATAATTATGTTGCGCACACCTCCCCTATTTTTTCTACTTAAGGAATTAATCTAGATAATTAATGGCCATCATGCCTGCTCAGACCAATAACTCTTCAGGAAAATGACAAGTAAAAAGATTTCTATATTTTTCTATCCGCCGATTAACACAAAAATACGAAACCCGAACACTTTTGTGATAATATCCGCATAAAAATGATTTATGGACGCCCTACGCCACGATAACGCTAGTTTTTATCAGAAAAACTCGAGTTTCTGCCACTTCCATATTTTTTTATTTATTAGGCTGTATCGACGGAAAATATCAATATAAATAACAGAGAAAGCAACAAATCCGACACTGGCCGTTTATCAATATGTCAAAAGATGCAAACACCTGTGTAGCTTCGACCTAATTCTAGGTAACTTTTTGGAGTTTATTTCAATCTGATTTGAGTCTTTTACATTGAGGATTAGACTGAGTTTAGTTTGGCAGGGTGAAGCGGGAGCAGAGCACGTAACACGGCGAGGTGGGGTCCCCGGGGAAGCGTCGTCATCATATTTCGTGTTTTGACAGGAACGTCTACTGCAGTGCTAAGGATTTTCTCGAAACCATTAGGAAATTACTTTCTAGTCTACTATAAGCGAGTGCTTGGAAAATTATGAAGTCATCAAAAAGTTATGTTTGTTTTATTAAGTGTCCCGTCTCTTCCAATCATACGAGACGAGAGTAATTGATTCCTCTATTCTTGCAGACGTAATTGGGTACGCAACCAAATTCCGAAAAATCATTAGTCTGAAAGGATTTATTTTCCGAACTTCATATCACGTGGATGTGTTACGTCAGGATATAATGTTGTCAGGCAAAAAAACAACGACTTTTTTCGTTTGTAATTTGGTGTTGATATTCTTTATTATTAGATACTTTCGAAATTTATGTGCGTTCCCATTTCATTCGTTTCTTCGCTGTAGTTAACTTTCACCAGCACCGTTGTACTTTAGAACATTTAGACTCGTTATCGATATGATGTTTGTAAATAATCAAATACTTCAAATACAAGCGTTTCGATACGATGAGCAGGTTCCATTAATTACGATTAAATTAGATGCACGCAGCTATTGCAATCTCTATAGTGTGTTTCTAATTACCTACAGTACGCGGGCATCTATCATTTGGTTTACTTACTGGTACACTTTATAACCTCAGAAGGTTAATTGAACGAGGGAGCGAAGCGAAAGAAAATCTCCGTTTCAGCTTTCGGCTCGACATTGACTATCGACCCCTTGTATATCGGTCTGTTCGGCTTTCTTCTCTACAGGTCGCATTTTTTAACCGATCCTCGTGAAACTTTGTGAACAGCTTCAATAATTGTGTATTTTTTTTTGACTATTCAGTTTTTTGAAATTCAAAATATTTTTTCCTCTTTTGGGGCCCGCGAGTTCTAAAGCTTACAGAGCCACTGGTATTTACTTATAATTAAGAGTCTAGCATTAGGGATCCAAGAGGCCAAGTTCAATATTTAAGAATATGCGTGGTTGTTAATTTCGCCGACAAAATAATTGAGATCTAAATGGGTACCAAGTTCACTAGATAATCCGAAATTTAGATGTATGTTTGTTTTGCCTGGAAAGTCCCAAGTATTCTACGTAATAATCCACCACCTACTCAATAAAGCTGTGCAGTAATATGTTATTGGATCGGAAGTGTCTTCAATCGAGCCGGAATGGACCGCAGTGTTTTTGTGTTGATTCTTTGTATATCCTTTTTATCTTACCAGCAAGTAGCCTTTTTCCCGGTTGTGTATTATATTAGCATAAAGTAAAAGTTAGGTAAATGTCAACCCTTCCCACACTATCCGTCAGCGAGCCCGTTGTCCAGTGTTCGCAAGAATACATACAATGCCCGCACTGCACGTACCCAAAACTACTGAAGGGACGGCGTGGACTACAGATCCATCTCGGCAAGTCACATAAATTAAACAACAGCAACAATAACCCATCCAGCGGTTCCAGCCATGCGTCAACCTCTGCCAACTCTCATAATACCCCCCTCTCCACTACCTTAAGCAGTTATAAGAAGGCTTTTCCGGTTATTAAACGAATCCCGAGAGGCGCGAGACCAGCTGTCGCATCTAGTCTTGCAAAGACGATTGATGAATGCTTAAGCGATAACTCACCGTCAAGCTGGGAAAGCCTTCTTCTGTTTGCGTTCAATACCCTCCATGTAGCAAAAAATAACACCCGCCAGTCTCTCACTTCAAAAATTAAATCGAACTGTTCCCGTTCTAGCACCATCGACGCATCTTGTAACGATTTCCAACCAAAACACTACTCTCGCGACGTTTTTAAGGTAGTAGAGGGGAAAGTTAATGACGGTGACCTGAAGGGCGCTGCACAAATTCTTTTCTCCAGCGACACTTCAGCTCCCGATACACCAGACACGCTAGCTACCCTGCAGGGTAAGCATCCACCTGCACCCGCAGTGCTTAACTATCCTGACCCACCCAGCTCAGCTCTGCCTTGCCTGCAAGCCTCTGAAGATGCAGTAATGGCTTCCTTGATGTCATTCAAGAATGGTTCTGCCGGGGGCCTGGATGGCATTTCACCTCAGCACCTAAAGGATCTTATCGTCGGGGTTCCGGGGAGCCGGAATAACGTCCTTCTATCTAGCATCACTCGTCTCGTCAACTTTATGCTTGCAGGCAAGGTAGACACCGTGATAGCTCCTACCCTGTACGGTGCCAACCTCTGTGCACTTGGTAAGAAAGATGGCGGAATCCGCCCAATTGCAATTGGAGCTACATATAGGAGACTAACCTCCAAAGTGTGCTGCAGATACATAGTCCAAGATCTGGAATCTAAATTCAAGCCAACCCAGCTCGGCTTTGGCTCAAGAGGAGGCTGCGAGGCCGCCGTCCACGCCTGCCGTACTTTCCTCTGTAACTCCAGAGATCAGGTTCTGCTAAAGGTTGACGTCAAAAATGCATTCAACTCGGTCAGCAGAGTAGCAATGCTGACAGAAATCCAAAAAGAGATTCCAAACTTATACCCTTATCTCTGGCAGTGCTACAGCTCGCCATCAAATTTAATGTACATCAACCATAGCATATTTTCGGCAGTTGGCTGTCAGCAAGGCGACCCCCTGGGCCCAGCCATCTTTAGCCTTGCTGTTCACCCAATCATTTCAGCCCTAAAGTCAAAATTTAACATCTGGTACCTGGACGACGGCAGCCTTGGAGGTGAAGCGAGCTGCGTACTAGACGACCTGTCTTTTCTAATAACAAAATTTCATGAAATCGGTTTGGACCTAAACTTGAGCAAATGCGAGCTGTATGTAAGCCAGGAAAATAGAAACAAAACCAAAATTATTGACGACTTTCGAAGCATTTGCCCAGGTATCAAAGTAGTGACTAAAAACTCACTTCACCTCCTTGGAGCCCCAATATTTGAAGATTCAATCCCAGATTTTATTGACAGCCAAATCAACCGTTTCTCCGAATACTCCGACCGCCTACTCAAAATTAACTCACACATGGCCCTTTCTATTCTCCGTTTTTGTCTTTTTGCCCCCAAATTCACCTATCTGATGCGCTGCAGTCCATTATGGAAATTTCCCGTATCTTGTGAAAAAATTGATTCCATCCTACACTCCCAAATCGAAAAAACACTAAACATCCAACTGAACGACAGGCAATTCCTACATGCCACCCTCCCAATCAGATACGGCGGCCTGGGTATCCGGCAAATTTCGAGCGTCGTTCTTCCAGCCTTCCTCTCCTCGGTCCACAGTACGATATCCCTCATTGGAAAAATCCTCGCTCCATCACTCCGTGATATTGAGGTATCGTGCTTGACCGAGGCAGAGAACGCATGGAAAACGGCCTGTCCCGGTAAAGAGCTGCCAATCAGCAAAGTTGTCCAGAGAATCTGGGATGAACCACTCTGCCGCCAGGTCCACGACTGGCTACTGGACTCCGCTTCGTCAGCCTCCGAAAAGGCCCGGCTCCTGGCATCTTCAGAAAAAGAGTCCGGATTCTGGCTCCACGCCTTCCCTTCGGCCCATTGCGCGACACTACTGGACAACAACTCCCTGAGATTAGCTGTCGGCCTCCGCCTGGGCTCCAACATAGTGGTCCCCCATCGCTGCCCCTGCGGCGTGGAAGTAGACCGTCTGGGCCACCACGGCCTTTCCTGCCAAAAAAGCGCAGGCCGCTTCGCCCGCCACACCTGCTTGAACGACATAATCCGTCGGGCCCTTGCCAGCATAAACGTTCCAGCCGTCCTAGAGCCACCTGGCCTCGCACGCGACGATGGCAAGAGGCCCGACGGTATGACGCTCGTTCCGTGGCAAGTGGGACGACCCCTAGTCTGGGACGCCACCTGCGTCGACACATTGGCTCCGTCCCACCTACCCACCACTTCACAGAGGGCGGGCGCAGCGGCAGCTTCGGCAGAGGCTGCCAAACGCCGCAAATACACGGGCCTCAACGGCAACCATGTGTTTGCGGCTTTCGGAGTTGAGACGCTTGGGCCGTGGGGCCCAGACGCCCAGAAATTATACCGGGAACTAAAAAAACGGCTCTTCGAGCACACGGCTGACCATAGGGCTGGCTTGTTCCTCGGTCAAAGAATTGGCATCGCCATTCAGCGAGGAAACGTAGCCAGCCTTATGGGCACCCTACCGCAGAGCGCCGACCTAGGGGAATATATCGTAGGCAATTTGTAAATATGTATGTAGTTTTTAGTTCTAACTTTATTTCTGTTATAATATTACTAGTCCAACCTATAAATTAAATTTATTATTCTTAAGTACATACAATTTCTTATTTTTACTACTACAGCAATGTTAAAAGTATTACTTCTTAAATCTGAACACTCGAATTATTTACGCAAAGCAGATTAACATAGGATTAATTGATGCTTATGATTTGACTTCCCTAGTTTTAAAGGTATTAGGTGAAAAATGTCGATTTCTAGACGTTAATATCTTAATAACCGTCTTACCTGTATGAAATTTCGGATTCTATTGAATCTAAATCTAAATCTAGATTTTGAGTTATTAAGGAGTCAAAAGTGGCTCCAGATGGTTTGTGTAATATTAACACACGACTGCTGCGTCGCCAGTTCCTTTTGGCTTTGAACTTGGCTTGGCCGCGTGTCTAGAGGGTCTATATCGGGTGGCATAAAATTGTTCGTCCTACTATTTTGTCGCATACCAACTTTATGCCGAATAACGTATTACATAAACATTGTTGTGCATATTTTTTATTTGCCGAAATTGTTGTTCCTAATATCGATTGTCCTAAATATTTATTGTCCGAATGTTTATTGTGTCGAAGTTTTTTTTTAGAATGATTGATGTGCATAATTTTGATTTTACTAATATTTAATGTTCTAAAAATGTTGTGCATAATCTAAATGCAGGTTGGATCTGTCAGAATTGCCTATTACTTTAATTATATTTCGAAGCTTCATTCTTCAGATATAACACACATTTCATCCTTTAATCTACCAGGCAACATTTCGCAAGTTTAAAGTACGCAGTAAAAACCATAGCTCAAAGAGTTTATCCCCACCTTTACCCCTACCCTACTTAGGGACCTCGGCTTGCCACCATTTCTCATTCTTTATTCTTGCGAGGCAACGAACGCACGAACTAATTCTATTAAAAAAAAATTCAAAATATTTAATCATGCCTAAACGCAGTGCACAGGAAAAAATAGAGTATTATTCTGCTAATATACGGAAATTGCAACAAAAAACTATAAACGAGTTATGACAGTGCGGTGCTATCTGATTCATCAGGTTCCGAAGATAAATCAGGTAAGTGCAATTAGTTTCAATAAATAGTTCTACATTGTGGTGCCTCTAATAAATGCATTTAATACCGCACGGGCCGTGAGCCCACGCCTTGTAATTCTAAACCTGGGGGGCGACCGAGAGTCGTCACGAAGGTATCTCATGCTTTGGGGTTGTCCGTGAGTCAACACGATAGCAATTTCTAACAATATTAATCGCTAAGAAATGCATTTCATACCGCGCGGGCCGTGAGCCCACGCCTGGTAATTCTAAACCTGGGGGGCGACCGAGAGTCGTCACGAAGGTATCTCATGCTTGGGGGTTGTCCGTGAGTCAACACGATAGTAATTTCTAACAATATTAATTAATTCATTCAATTAGAAAAATCAAAATATTATATTTTAATTTATAAACCACGAACAAGTGTATGAGGCAGTGGAAACTTCACTCCCACGTTCAAATGAAGAAAATGCACCTCCCGTGGAGGCCTGTGATGACAAAACGACCCCTGTAATAGATGCCGAGTTACTAACCGCTCTAGGGGACGCCACTGATGATGTCCCAAAATATGGGGAGAAAATTCATCCCAATTTAGCGCAAAGGTGGCTACCTATATTACACAAAGGTATTGATAAAAAGAGTAAAGATAAACTCTTATAAGAGTACCTGTAAATTGCAAATTATTATGGGCGCCGTCCTTAAACGCCGTAATTTCGGCGGCAGTTACAGACATCCAAAGAGGCCGTGACAAGAAAATCGAATCATCTCAACAGCAATTGGGAGTCGGTATAGGTACTAACGATAAAAATCCTATCTAATTGAAGTCGGATTTTAGATAAAACTAGTCATTCCTGGACTAGACGAAGTATTCCTTAAGTCATACAATACGTTGAGAGAGATGATACTCTCTTTGGAAGCAAACTCTCAGAGAAAATTAAAGCTTCCAAATCTACTGAAAAGTAGGCCGACAGCGTCGACCATCATACAGCCGCGAGCAGCCTACAACAAGCCACTTGCGACGCCGCGGCAGTAACGCAGGTACATGCCGGTCGCCTTAAAGCTTTTTATAAGTGTTGGCTTAATGTAACGAATAATTGTACTTTATTTATTAGACTGTATACAGAATGGCTTTCCAATTCCTTTTTAGGACATGTTACGCAATCTGTCAAACCTGTAAATACTTTCACATGCCAAGAGCATGATGAAACGAGCTTAGCTGTACAGAACTTAATTAACCTAGGCATTCAGTGAAAGCATCACTGGATGCCAACAGACTAATGATCAGTTTCTATCAAAGATTTTCTGACTCCTAAATCGAATGGTGGCTATAGATTCATACTGAATCTGAAAGGGCTCAATAAATTTGTAACTAAGTCCCACTTTAAAATGGAAGACTAGAACTGCTTCTAAATTAATCCCTAAAAACGGGTTTATGGCTACCATTGACAAGATTCGAGCATAACAACGTTACTTACGAGTTTTGTTCCCGATTAGTCTATGGACTTTCCGTGGCGCCTAGAACCTTCACCAAAATTATGAAAGAAGTCGTAACTTACCTAAAAACAAGGCCTAACTTCTATTATATACCGGGGTGGCATTTTGTGTATTGGAAGGGACCTTAACGAATGTAAACATAATGGGAGGGAGACTCTCCGGTTTCTCGAGTGCCTACGATTTGTGGTAAACTATACCAAAAGCTCGATACAATCCCAAAATTACCAACAATGCTGTAAATTCTTAGGTTTTGTTTACAATTCAATTATAATGTCTATATCCCTTCTTATGCAGGGTATGCGCACTTTTTAAGAGTTCTTACCACTGCATGCCCGACAGCTAGATACAGCTGGTTGTACACGAAGTTGTTAGAAAGATATAAATTCCGAGCTATTCAGGAATACGATGTCTATGATCAAAAGTAAAACTTCCTCGCGAAATTTTACCTGACTTATTTTGGTGGACTAATAATATTATTTATAACGTCTTGTCATTTTGGAATCACGAAATTCGATGCAGAAATATCTATAGATCCGTCCCGATCAGGATGAGGTACAGTTTGTGACGGAGTGTGTGCAAACGGAGCATGGGAAGAGCAAGAATTAGCATTCCATATTAATTACTTAGAGCTTGCTCGCTCTTAGGATTAAAATGTTTTGCGCGAAATAAATCAAACTGTGCTCTGTTGTTCCGCATCGACAACACTACCGCGATAAGCTATATTAATCGAATGGGAGACATCCAGTTTCCCCACTTAAATAGCTTACCTAGATCTATTTGGCAGTGGTGTGAAGAACGAGACATATGGTTATTCGATTCGTACATTAACACTAAGAATAATGTAGAAGCAGACAGAGAATCCAGAAGGCTAAATCCTGATTTTTAATGAAATTTAAGTATTGCAGCCTTTGAAAGAATAAGTAAACACTTTGGTGTGCCCGAAATTGACCTCTTTGCTTCTCGTACCTCTGCCAAATGTGAAATATATATTTCGTGGAAGCCAGACTCGGACGCTCTTACCGTCGTCGCATTCACTATTAGCTGGTATTTATAATAAATATTTTTAAGCGTTTCCACCACTCGCACTCGTACTAAAGTGTTTACATAAGATTATAAATGACAACGCCACAGGAATAGTAGTATTTCCCTAATGGCCATCCCAACCGTGGTTTCCGCTTTTGTTGAGATTAGTAAAAGTATCTAATCTCATGTTAGCGTCAATTTCAAACAACACTTTACAACAGTACAACGTGTGTTAAATACAAGTTGTGCTGGAAATTTAGCATAGATAATATAGATATTCAATTTCTATAAGGGCTTCATTTCTGCTGTTATTTTATTTCTAACGCACGAATTTAATAAAGGATCGTCGTATGGCTCATTAAATAATCATAGGTCAGCACCCTCGATCCTACGGGGGAGTAGTATCAGCTCAGATGACCAAAGTAAAGGATTACCGAAAGGTGTTTACAAATTAAAGCCCGTAACTCCTAAATATAGCCATACCTGGGATCCTCAAGTGGTATTAAATCATATAACAACATGGTACCCTAATAGAGAAATTTCATTGGAAAATCTGGCGATTTTGTTAGCAATATGTCCTGCCCACAGGGTACAAACACTGTCACTTATTAAGTGGAATAATATTAAGTCATGCCCAAATTGTATTAAAGTAATTTTTGATGATATAGTTAAGACTTCAGGTGTAGGTCGTCTACAACCGATTTTGTGCCTTCCATATTTTGAAGATACCTAATAGAAATATTTGCCCGGTGACTGTTGTAATGATGTTTTAGGACTGAAAAAGCTCACAACATATTTTGTTGACTTTCAAAAGTCCCCATAAAAATGCATCTGCTCAATCCATTAGCCGGGGTGCATTACGCGAGTGCTTGGCGAAAGCGGTAAAGACATGGCGGCGTTCAGCGCTCACAGCACGCGCCACGCCGCCACGTCAGCTGCACACCGGTCAGGCATTTCTTTAGATGCTATCCGGAAGGCAGCAGGCTGGTCGAGAACATCGAAAACTTTGGCTCGTTTCTACCATCGTCAATTAATCGACGAAGGTCATTGTGCCAGATCAATCTGCCTTTTGTATAGGTAGAATTATGTGAAGTTACAATTGTACTCTTTGATTAATAATTGGGAGTATCTAAGATTGTTGTCAAAACATAATTATTGCATTTCATGATTATGATGTTTTACAATTACAAAGGGCAGCAAAACTTTCAACTCTAAACATCTACATGTGTGTTATATCTGAAGAATGAAGCTTCGAAATATAATAGAAGATCAAACGAGCTTCGCAAGCGAAGTTCGATCGATATTATATGAGTAAGCTTCATTCGAAGATATAACTTCCCGCCCGCCCCTATACCCCTAGGAAAGTTTTGTCTCTAAAAAGAATGAGAAATGGTGGCAAGCCGAGGTCCCTAAGTAGGGTAGGGGTAAAGGTGGGGATAAAACTGTTTGAGCTATGGTTTTTACTGCGTACTTTAAACTTGCTAAATGTTGCCTGGTAGATTAAAGGACTACATGTGTGTTATATCTTCGAATGAAGCTTACTCATATAATATCGATCGAACTTCGCTTGCGAAGCTCGTTTGATCTTCTATTACTTATGACCCGCCCTCATTTCGACGGAGCCCCGCTTCGAGGGGCCCCTATTTCTGCTCTGAGGGACAAAAGGCAACTAACAAACCTATTTAATTGATCTAAATGAAGGTTGGCTCTGCTGAGAATTGCCTAATACTTGAATAACCTATGACCCGCCCTCATGTCGACGGAGACCCGCTTGGCGGGGCCCCTATTTCTGCTCTGAGTGACAAAAGGCAGTTGCCTTTTGTCGTTAGTTAACGAACCTATCTTATTTATCTAGATGTAGGTCGGGTCTGCCCAGACAGAAAAAAATAGTATACGTGGTTTAGCTAATTTAATAATAGCCAAAATAATTTCTATGACAATGAAAATTAGGACTATTGCTTTTTAGGTAATTCGCTGTTCGAGTAATCAATATTAGGATAAACATACTTTAGAACTTTTAAATGTGTATGCGCAAAAATGAATAGGCTAAATAAGTAGTATGCCAATCAACATTATGCCAAACATGCTCGGCCAACAATTTTTAGGACGATCAACATTATGCGATACGACAGGCACCCTGTCTAGATTGTACGTTATCATATAAATTGTTAGTATTTGTACTGTGATGACAGCCGTCCACGTACACTGGTTCTATTTTCCAACAGCTTCGGTGCTCGCTCGGTGCCAATAAACATTTCATGCACACGTGACACAAGTCAGCTAAAGTTTCCGGAAGTTGGAGACAAACAATGGCCGTTCCTCTTAGATGTGACGTGATCCATCACGTTTCCGGTAACTGTAACTCACGGAAAACTTAGCTGGTTGGTTCTACCTTGTTGTACTCGTACTCACAAATAGGTATCTTTCATCGAATGTATGTTTCACAGATTTTTCATTTCATATAAAACAGAATTGTCATATTGTTATAACATAAAACAGACTTATTCTAATAGGTTCCCCGCACAATTAAATTTTAGCCAAAAAGGTTAATTAAAAAAGTATATTTTTGAAACAATACCTATGTACAGTCAGCATCAAAAGTAACTGCGCAATTGACGTCTCCAAAAGCTCTTATTCCCTTTTAATAAAGACTTTTGACGTCTTCGTTTGCTCAGTCACTATTGATGCTGATTGTACAATGTACATGGTACGGTGCGGTGTGTAGAGATGGAGTAATGGACACCCTAGATTTTATTTGCAACTACCGACCAGTATTGTACAAAGTAAGTAAATGTATCGCTCCTCATCTTACTTTCACGACCAGACCCGCCTGACCGGGCGGAAAGTGCGTGAAACATTCGGTAAAAAAAAAAACAAGGCCTAGGGCTCAATGGAATCCTTAATTGCATCAAACAATATTGGAAACCCATAACGCCTCCAATACAATCATTGAGCGACAAAATCCCGTTTCAAGTGTAAAAAACAGAGGTAAAAATTCGTCAAAGCGGCATATTACCAAAGAGGGGCGTCGAGAGCCTTTAACATGATTGAAAAACTGATTGGAATGATTGGCGCGGGCGCGCAATCGCCTGTGCTGTGCAACTGTGCAATTCACAACCTGTCTCGACACAAAATTCGAAAAAAAGTAACATTGTCTCCTATACGCCTCAAGGGATCTTTTAAAGGTCACAGCTCATTAGAGCCACCCGACGCCCGACCCGCACCGCCTCGCCTCGAGCGATTAGTATTCTCTATATGGATTTGTATGGACATGCGCTCACTGCATTAACTCCATAGTTAGTACATTTACGAGGCGTGGTGGTGCGGGTCGGGCGCCGGGTGGCTCTAATGAGCTGTGACCTTTAAAAGATCCCTTGAGGCGTATAGGAGACAATGTTACTTTTTTTCGAATTTTGTGTCGAGACAGGTTGTGAATTGCACAGTTGCACAGCACAGGCGATTGCGCGCCCGCGCCAATCATTCCAATCAGTTTTTCAATCATGTTAAAGGCTCTCGACGCCCCTCTTTGGTAATATGCCGCTTTGACGAATTTTTACCTCTGTTTTTTACACTTGAAACGGGATTTTGTCGCTCAATGATTGTATTGGAGGCGTTATGGGTTTCCAATATTGTTTGATGCAATTAAGGATTCCATTGAGCCCTTGGCCTTGTTTTTTTGTTGATCTTTAATGTTAAAGTTCTGCAAATTTTCTAATAATTTTCCAGGACCTATTAAGTGAGTTGAAAGTACCTAGCAAGATTGTCATGACACAGTAGGATACGACACATACCTGGGTACACATTTGCCGAGATATGTAGGTAGCATCATGGTCCATTGCTATGCAATTAACTTTACCTGCAGCTTTGGAGATATAACGGTTGGTTATAAAGATTGTCTGGAAGAGATCGCTCTTTAGCGATAAGACCGCCTGTTGTCTACCATTGTTCATGTTTAATTTACCTCTATTTTTCTATTATATTTTTACTATGCCTGGTGAACAATAAAGAATATTTGTATTGTATTGTATTTGTATAACGAGTCCCCATAGTAGGACGGAGGGTACCTACACTACATTTTCAATTTGATTTAGTTACGAGATGTAAAGGACTCGAAACGTCAAACAAAACTATTTGAAATACAACGTGTTTTTTAACCGTCTTAGAGCCGAAGCCCACGTTAAGTATCCAAAACGTATTAATCATTCGTGAAAAAAAAATAGTCGAGTTTTTAGTAATAAAACGTAATTAAGTTTGAAAAATCCTCTATGGCGCGCTGTGCGGAGTTCATTCACCCGGTTAGAGTTCGTACCTATCTACATACGATGGCGGCTAGCGGTAATTTAAAAAAATCAATATTAATACATGTTTTATACCTTTTTTCTCACTCAAAAATAACTCATTAGATCAAACACCGCAATACAAGTCACGGAGATAATGACTATCATAATACTTAATAGGTACTAGAAACAATTAACCATTAAGTTTCTGTATTGAATAATTATAACATAGTAAATCTGTCATTTCATGGATTTCGTAGTTAGTTTCGATGAAAACTGAGTTACACATGTCATCTTTGAGCGCCGTAGGTTCAGCGAAGTTAAGCGAACAGAGTTTTTGAAACAATATAATGCGTCTGTTTATAATAATATGGTTTAAAAAAAATACGAATAGTAATCTTGAGGCTTTTTTGCAGGGAAATCAGTGTTTAGAAACATGATTAAGTAATTTTCGCTCGATAGAAAAAAATCACGAACATAGGTCTAAAACGGTCTAAAATACACTTAAAATATTCTTTACAAATTATGCACAAAAGCTAAAAATATTAAAATGGCTTCTAAAAATCGGCTATATCATGTTTGAGAGAAATCAGTGTTTACTTTTTTATTTATTTAAACGGCAAAAAAATAATAATTAAAAAACATGATTTCCGCGCTTCCGAGCACGCACTTCCATCTCGCTCACGCTTATGCTCAGTGAGAGGGAGAGAAGACCATGAACCTACGGCGCCTTAATTAACAGCCATGCGTGAAGTTCAAAATAAACATTCTGTTGCCTAGGCAACGAAATTAAACCTCATTGGATCGAAAAATCTCCTTCAGAATGAAAGACTCATTTAACGCTTTCTTTTGTTTTTTTTTTTTAAGTATGTTGCACCAATTATATTTAATTGATTTTTCCCATGGTACTAGCTAATACTATTAGCAGTTTGTGATTTTTTCCGTAGCTGTACCTTTACAAATACTTGTTGAAAAGAGCTGTCACAAAATTCTGTACCATTTTAATCATTATTTTTTCATACAATTAAATATTTGAAAAAAACAGAGTTATACCACCATTGTAGCTATGATTTAGTTTGATTCGTCTACCTTATATAGTTCAGGAGAAAAACGACTTTGAAAAATGTGTCCATAAAATGACGTTTTTGACAGTATCTCGGTGACGGTTCAAGATAGGGGGCCGAAAGTTAGGGTGTTTCTATATTATGAGATAGCCAACAAATGACATTATAAAAATCCGATATTCGTCACAGCGGCCACTTCTCCTTCCTTAGCCTGCTAGACCCTTTAAAGCGTTCCTTGAGGTAGCGAGGAGTTGCAGGGTTAAAAAGAATTCCATAAAGGTGGGCGAGGATGTGAGAGTTACGTCTGGATCGGAAAGGAAGCCACTTGAGTTGAGAACGGAAACTGGATACGTGGTCAAATTTGCGTAACCCAAATATGAATCTGATACAATGGATGTCAGATTTACACTGGTTCCCTTCAAACTGTTTGTGCGTAAGTATTGTGAATACAGCCTCGCTGTCTGGCGGCGCGAATTATTGGTGCAAATTGCCGGAGACGAGCCTGTCTGCGCGAAAAACATGGTGAGAGGCTGGATCGCGCGCTAGGGGTTCCGTATCACGTTAGTTATAAGTCACATGTTACAAGGTTTTTGGTTAATAAAAGTTGTAATGATTTCAGGATCTGTTTTCTACTGTTTTACGCTTCATGATATATTTACTCCGTGGAACTCGTATATATCGTAGCTCCATACAAACTTTCACCTAATTAGAAGATGATTTCCGGGATATAAACTATTATGTCGTTCCCCGAGCTATCTCTGTAGCAAATTTCATCTAAATCGGTTAAACCGTTTAAGCGTGAAGAGGTAACAGACAGACAGACAAAAGGTCACACTTTCGCATTAAAATAATATTAGTATGGATTAGGTATATTTACATGCTTTTTGTAACAAAGGATCCAAAAAGTGAAACCTCACATAAGTATTACCTACTGTTTACGAAATCCATATTTAATAACCTAAGATTATGCATACAGTGTGTAAGTCTAATACGGGCGATAAATTAAATCGGACATAGTATTCATTAGTGTAATCATGAAGTAAAAGGTTTATTTTAAGTTGCAGGTCATTACGACCCCATAATTATAATTTTTTAAATTTCTCAACAGCAATGTACTGTAAACATGGTTGCGGTACCGAAATGTTAAATGTTCATTAGCAACTGTCAACGAGCGTTTAACGTGAGTGTGTTTGCATTACATTGCGGGCTGAATTATTTTGTATGGACAAAATTATTGTTGCAACTTTAAGTAAATGTTATCTAATTACCTTTACTTTGTCCTATACTAACCACCGTTAAGAGATTCGCCCGTATTAGACTTACACACTGTATAAGTTGTTATCAGCAGTAACAAGTGCACAAAGAAGACCACAGCCCCCCTATCCTCCAACTTGTTTTAAGCTCACCTCAATGCTCACCAACAAATATATCTCGGCACCGCAATGTTTAGTAACTAGGTAAGCGCAGGTCCGGTTTCCGCCCCAACAGCCATCGGTTCACAGATACCAACATAAAGTATACTTTATGTATACGTCAAAATTATCACTTTATCCACGTTAATCGCCTGACCCAGATCGGCGGCAATTATTTTGTATTCAACTAGGAAAAAAATGTAATGTTCGGTTATGGCGCTTCGCCGGACGTTACCGCGTCACGCTCGCTTCGCTCGCTCGGCTCGCGCGCTGCAGGGTCACAGTTCACCTAACAACCTGACCGTTTTTTCGTGTGCTAGGGGATTAACGTCGACAACAGCAAAATTATACAAAACTCGATAAAACCTTACGTGTGTGTCTTGTCCGGGACCATAAAACGGAATGTAGTTCACAAAACCGTCGTTTCCCAAATGCATTGTGCGTTTGCTGCGGGGAACGTAAGCGATTTGTGCCACAGTTTCGAATTTCTGCCATATTTGTTACTTGCGTATGTCTCGTGAGCCTTACTAGGAGGTACAGTCAGCGTCGTATAGTTAATAGCAGCCAAAGTAGCCAAATCGTAAAACACCCATACTCTTACAGTAATACGAGTAAAGACGTGTACCGAAATATTTGGCTACTTTAGTTGCTACTGACTATATGACGCTGACCGTACACTGGATTTAAGGGGATGCCTCGAGAGGTGATGATTTGTAAAACTACGCTCTTGTAAGAGGCACTTATGTCTTCCACGCACGAGAAAACGAGACGCACACTTCGGGGATGGCCGTTTCTGAGAAATTTCGATAAATATCTAACTTTGTGAAGTTATACTCGTATTTCCTTTAGAGAGATTTCAGATGAAGTACCCAAAATACCATGATTTTAACTTAATGTAAAATAACTAATGTAGGCAAACCTTCGTACTTTGGCCGACGCAACCGCACCATTATGATGGCGCGCGCCCGCTCGCGTATCGATATATAGAGTATGTGTATGTGGTATAGAGATCGTTTGGGAGGAACAATGGATAGTTTTTTATCCCGGAACTTATAAATGGTGGGTGAAAGTTTGTGTCGAGTAAGTTTATACAAGCGAGTTTCACGCGGACGGAGTCGCAGGCAGAAGCTAGTTTAAATATGAATTAACGATCTTAAACACCAAGGTTCTCATAACTTTTATTCATAACCCCGTTACAAAACGCATCAACTTTACGATCAAGTTTTACTCTTTACGTTTCATAAAGCTTAAAGGATCCCCACGGACCGCTGAACGGAGTAAAGTTTTATAGGTTCGGCCCTTCGTACTTATTTGAATTCATAATTCGTTCATAAAACCGGACAAAACAAACACGGATATCCGGGTATCGGAACACACATGTGAATTTATTGGGGCGGCCGCGGCCGGCGTTATTTTCACACTTCGGGGGCTTAACAATGAAATGTTACCCGCCCGGGAGTCTGTCGGAATCTATTGAAATCTAAATTGTATTTGATGCATGCCTGTTAGGCTTACCGTGAGTGGAAACGAGCACACGACAAATATAGGTTCTAATCTAATAAGTTTTAGCCGGATTCGGCCAGACTATATATAAATATATTTATTTATTTATTTATTTATTTATTGAAAAAACAGGTTACATAACATTACAGTGTAAGCACCAATGCGTCATGAACCGAACAATGTTTATTTAGACGGCGAAACGGCGTGGCCCCGTTGCGTCGACATCTCGGCTGTTGGATTTGGTAGGTTGCCCCGGAACCGACGAAACACGACACCTTTCGGCCAGAAATCAGCACACGCGATGGTCTCCTGGAGCGGCCGCGGCACGCGCACTACAAAAGAGCTGAAGTGCACGTAGTGCCGGGACCGCAGCTGGTGCACCCTCAGCGAGTAGCCGGTTTCCTGGCGAACATACTGCGTCACTTCTTCAGCGGTGGCAGTGTGATGCAGGCGCGACACGTACAGCGCCTTGCTCGGTGTGGAGACCCGCAGACCACAACAAACCGGGTCTGCAGTACCACACTGACTCTTACGTGTCTTACGCTTTCTTGACACCTTTGTGAAACCCTCCTTGTCCACATTGGTGCGAGGGGTTTCCTCTTTAGGAGGATCCCGAACTTCACGCGCTTGCGAGGGCGCAGCTTTCCGGCAGGCTGGAACAGTAGGCTCACCAGCAGAAACGACGTCAGCAAAACGACGACGTGGTTTCGATGAAGCGTTGACGGGAGGCCCCGCGAGGAGGGGGCATGGGGGCCGCGGATCAGCATGTACAGTGACATCGCTATGCGCATTGTCAGCTACACGCGAATTGACCGAGTCGGCATTTGACGCCCGGTTACTATTCTTGAAATTTGACGCGGTCGGTGACCGCGTTTCTAGGGCACCGTCGCGCAAACGGATGATTTCTTTGCGCAATACGTCAATAACGGCCTGCGATTTGTCAAATTTCTTTAGAATTTCTGCCATGCCTGCTTTAAGAGCCACAATTTCCTTCATATGAGATGTATAAGACCATTCGAGAGTAAGACTTCCTTGAAGTGAAGACGACACGTACCTCTTTACGCGTACGCGGGTCCGTAAGAGGGAAAGCCTCGTATGCGGCTAAATTTAGAACTTATTTTAAAATAGCTGGCGGTTTACCATAGGTTTACGTACTTCATTTGGGCGGGTATTTATTCAAATATTCGATTTAACCAAAAAGGTACCACGACAACGACAACTAATGATGATGCTCTGCCACACTTATTGAGATTTGTATAGAGCCATCTCACTGGGTAGTGTTTGAACGGAGAAAAGGCCTTATAAACCCGAAGTCAAACGTCAAAATTATATGGACCATCTAGGGATAAACTCTATTTTCTTTTGGTAATTCATACTAAGTCGGATGACCCTCGCCTGGTAGCTTTTGGTTTTCAGCTACTTTGGTTTCTGCTGACACCTATAAAGCAGAAAGCACAACTCCGCACATCTCTGGTGAAACTCACTCTTAGAGGCAAAGACAAATGACTTCCCGCGTCAACCTCACTGTCCTCGATATGTCGGAAACAACATATGGAGACATGGGCGACACGCGTGTTAATTAAGCGGTGAGCGATGGGCGATGCATGCGTCTCTGTCGGCGGCAGGTGACGTGGTGACGGAACGAAGCACAGGGGTATTCACAACGAGAACTCTCCTTAACACTTTCACTGCCAGGGCAAGCCATAGGCGCTTTCCGCTATTTAGCGGGAAAACTACGGGATCGGCTACGAGCGTAGTGCTTGCGATTCTTGGCAATGCATGTATTAAACGAACCAGGTATGCCTGACCTCTAAATAAATAAAATTACTTAGGTTTTTACAGAATAGGAATATCTCAGATTTTTTACAGAATCTTCACTGTCTAACAAACCTGATGTTTGACAGAAAAAACTCATTCATGATTTTTGCTCAAGAGTGCTGTTTCCTCAAGAGTTACCTCGTTTGCGCGTTACTTTACAATGCCAGTCGTTCTGTGGCGCAACTTCGTAGCGAATGAATATGCGCCAGCACTTGTGCTGGTAGGACTTTTATCGAAACCATAAAATATAAATGAATAATATAAATAAAAGGTGAGCGCATGCTCGGGAGCTCCGCTGACCTAACTCACCGTCAAAACACAACACCACATACTTACAGACCAAATCATAGGTAACTATTTACTTTAGTTACGAATATCGTGGTCAACACACACTAGGAGTGTTGAGGTGAGTTGTGAATCGCATAGCGGGTGACGAGACGAATTGTCGGCGTTAAAGGGTTAATTAGGAACCAGGATTTTGGATTTTCATAAAATAGAGAAGGCGGTTAGAGGTATTTCACATGCCTACAACAGAAAGGTATACGGATTTTAGCATTTTAGCTTTTAATCTTGAAACGCTAGGGTTTAGTACGAATAACACATTATGCAGAGGAAGATGCAGGCTTTACATAAAATGCAATTCCAAGCGACAGCATTTTCGTTATTCCTTACAGTTTTCAAATGAAGAAGAGAAAAAATAAATATACTTATACAAAGGTGTGTCTACAATAGACGTGCAGAATAAGTAATGTGTTACATGTATTGTTTCTCTTTCTAACTACTTTACTTGTGTGAGGTGTGCAATAAAGCCTATTTGTATTGTATTGGATTCTATTGTGCTGAAATTATTCAGTGAAGAATTCCATTTGTGAAGAATTGCGAATAGGAAGAGACCCTTTTGTGCCTCTTATTTTATAAACTGCTGCAAACTTTACTACTTACTCGCCACATATGGTTTAATACAAACTTAAACATCAATAGAAAAAAAAAAACAAAGAGCGTACTCCCATCTTAAAGGCCGGCAACGCACTCACAACACCTTTTGTGTTGCAGGTGTCCATGGGCGGCGGTAATCGCTTACCATCAGGTGATCCGTCTGCTCGTTTGCCTCCTATAACATAAAAAAAATAGATCAATAAAAGTTCAAATGGCGATTGGGTTTCTTCAAAGTAGTTTTCCGAGTTAAGTAAATAAAATACAGTTTACAGTAAAAGTCCGTTAAGCATCTAATACATCTTAGTACGCATGTCAGATGTTGCGAAGTTCATTTATTCTATATAAAGTGCAGTATTGGGGTGACAATATTAAATATTTTATGAGAATATTTGATGGATTGCCACATAATATAGTCCAGGAGTGCTAAGCTGGCGAGAGTCCACTATACTCGTAGCTGGTGAAAAGGGTGACGACACAGTCGGTAGTACCAGGACCGTCCAAAAAGAGGTTCATGAGGTCGAGAATCCGGTGGTGAGAACTTATAAAACTGTCCCATGTCGCAGCCTACTAGAATGCTGGTTTCGTCCATTGTATACTGACAAGTACCTAAGGGTATGTAGGCAATATGCATGAGGTGTACCGTCGGTTTCGCGAAGATTTCTCACGTTCACCATACAACCAAAAGGCCGGTTATCAGTTATCAGTTCTAGAAAAACGTTGGTATTGCACCCCCTTAAAAGGATCGAGTTACGGAAAACTGCCAATGAGGATTGATTAGACTTCTCCAATTAATCGCCCACAACTAACTTAAATCTGCAGTTGAGGAGGGCGCCGCAGCTCTTAAATAACAATTAAAATGTACAAGTTAGTCTTCAGTACTCAAGATTACCGGTGTAACTTACGTTCCAGTCCCTCAGCGAGGTTAGAACAACTGTCGCCGCGACGCGATGAGAGACGAATTTCTCATTCTAATTAGCAAAGTGCGACTGAGACAGGTCAGTGCGAGTGACACAGGAGCCGCTGAGTCGCAACTTGTGGTTACATTAGTCATCTAGATCGATAATACAAAGAATGTTTCAGATCACAGGTATTTGATATCTTTGACATTGGCTCGGGATACGTGTTATGTGTCTTCTGGCCAGGAAGTGAGACGTCCCACACGCATAGCGGATGATAATTGCCACTTTACGGCTAAGTGCGACTTAACCAACCATTTCCTACTTTAATTAACAAGTCTTCTTGATATTTATATTATATCAGCCAAAAGACATCGACACCTTTCCTGCCGAGGAAGTGGCCACCGTCATCTCAAGACCGTGTTTACCCATCGCCCTCCTCGACTGGAGGGGACACACGCGACTTTGTTCGCACGTGGATTATACTGGTTTCAGATGTTTAGTAACAGCCAAGAGCATTGAAAACCGGTATTTATTAAGTATACGTACAACACAACGGAATGTCATCTTCGTCTCGCTCACATTTGTAGCAGCCCAAGTCGAGAAGTTCCTCCACGAAACAGACCACAGCCGTTAAGTGAGTTTTAATTCATTTGTGGTGACAGTGCCTGTGCGAACTGATAAGCTATCGACCTTTATCACGGAAGAAATCTGGCTGAATGGTTGTACATACTTTTCCGGCAGTTTCGAGGATCGTTATTTGACTCCCAGAAAATGCACCGCGCGTCGCCGTCTTAACGTGATGCTGTGTTACCACTTAAGTATTTGTATACTGCCATCACCAAACAACCAAACCAAAACCCTGGATCCGCCACAGACGGACACGTCTGTAGTTCCCAGTCGTGTTATTCCCAGTATTTTGCGAGTTGCGACTCCGCCCGTCGGGAAGCTGAGACGGCGCAAACAGACCCCTATTCTGTAACTTGTTTTAAGCTCACCTCAACGCTCACCCACAAATAAATTTTGACACCGCCTCTACCGACGCTTAGTAACTAAGCGTCGGTAGAGGTCTAGTAACGTGACGGGTAAGCGGCGGGGTGAGCCGTATTAGCGCTTAGCGAATAACAGCCCAGCTCGCCAGTCATAACGTTAACAACTCAAAAATTCCCTTACGCCCTGCTCTCGATGTAATTTCGGCGAAAACAGCAGCTAGTACGACCTTGCTTGAACAAGTTTGAAATTTCGTTTACAAAGTGTCCTTGCAGTAAAGTAAACATTTTTTTACGTACCTACTGCAACCCGTTGGCTTCCAATCTGTGATTAAGGGTGGATTGCTGTAGAATGTAGGAAAGTTTGACAAGTTTCTACGAACAGCTCGGCTGCCCTACGGTAAAACAAAGTAATTACAGTTGAGTAAATTTTACAGGAGGAGGAAAAAACTAAAAATACTTCATATAAAACGTTTCTTTACGTATTTCATCATTTTAAAAATTGAATATTGGTTCAAATAATTTGCTCTACTTATTGTGTAACAATTTTATGACAAATAGTTTTTAATTCTCTTTTAAATTACAAAAAACTGTTTATCGGTAGTAAATTATTTATTTATGAATAAATATGTCAACTCAAAAACAAAGTAAATATTTTTACTTTGTTTTTTAGTTGCTAATAATCATATACCTCACACAAGTTTACATTTAAATATTGAAGTAATAGCACTTACCTTGCTGTTACAAGTGTTAGGAAGACATTTCAAGATTAAAAAATCTTTACTAGACAATGTAAAAGCATTTGCTTTTTTAAATTCCTTAACAGGATTAATATGCAAACCGACTCGACTGAGGGCTGGGTGGTATTAAGATTGTCATCTGTTGTGTATTAAATTATACTGTAGGTAAGTACCAATATACAGTAAACCATCATATTAGGTGTAAATTGTAACATTTTTATTGCAATCGACTCAAAAACAAATAGCTATTGTGACTATGGCACTCTTATCTTATTAAAATCACAAAAACAAGATCATACACTTCTTTGTAACCATTATTAGTAAGACAATCTTCTTAATAAGTATATAGACATTCTTATTAAGATATCACCAAAATGGAACCATTTCAGACTAAATTGGTAGCAATTAAGCAGTACAGTAGAGGAACTTAATATTAGTAACAAATACAACCTATTTCATGAAATAGGTTGTATATGTATACATAATATGTATTTCAATAAAAATGTTAGCTATAATCTATGAAAACTTTTCTACAAGATAATTACTTTTTTTAATAATACTGCATATTATATTGTTTATAATATTTGTCAAAAGTATGGCATAGTTCCTATTTTCCTGGTATTGATGTTAATATAAAAATGTCTATAAAGATACAACTTAATGAAATAGGTTGTATTTGTAGCTTATCACAAAAATAGGAACTTTTCCATACTGTTAGTATTGACAGGGGAATGAAGTACTATCAAGCAATATCTATAATCATAAGCCTTATTAGTTTTACTCTGGCACACATTACTTGATCCTGAAATTCAAACAAAAAAGAAGCAAAATGTATGTAAAGCTAATCATTACATTCAATTTTGTGTTGTATTTTCTTTCAATTTCAGGATCGAGTTATTTCGTACCAGGATTAAAACAGCTTTATTGAATAGCATTATAAAAGATGCCACATTTTATTTTGAAAAATCATAAAAAACGGTAATCTACCACTCAATAATAAGTATTATTATTATTTTTATGTCTTTTCCATATCTCGGGACCATGGGGTCCCGGACTTTTGGAAGGCGTGCGTGGGGCCGAAGCCAACAGCGCAGAGGCCCTTTAAAACAAAAATAATCTAAAACGGAAAGGGATACACATAGCTACCATCTCCGAGCGCACAACATAATACATCCGATGTTGTTCCCCTTATTATTAAGTACTCATGTATTATTTCACCATTTCATTTGATATATGGTTGTCTGTCTTCGTCTATCAAATCAGAAGAATTTTCACTAGTTTGTATGTTTTGCTAAAAATAATGGCGATAAAATAACCTCTATGTTAATTAAAATGAATAAATTTCGATACATAACTATACCAAAACACATGAACCACTTAGGTTATTATGCGTAGAATTCCAAACCAATCATCAAAATACAATAAAATGCACCGTAATTTAAATTTCTCTACTTACCTTTGAGCTAACTGTAAAATTAACTTTGAACGTAAACTGTGCATATTTCACAAGCATTTCTAATTTTAGAAATAAAACTTCCTACAGTAATGTACTTTATAACACACAGACACGACAATGTAACTTTTCACAGTAGAGTTGAGGATGAATTTTCATAAAAGAAGACTGTTGTCCAATTGGATCCTGTCAATTGTCAAAATTATTTTTTGCGCGCGTAATTTGATGATGTTACAGCCGCGTTCCGAAAGCAAAAACAAAAGTAAGTGCCAAAACATTATCTTGAAAATATTATAATGAAGTGATTAGCAATCTATAAACGAAGTAAATCCTGTTTAAAAGTAAAGTTTATTAAAATAAAAATGTAATAACAAAGTAAGTGTCATTCATTTACTTTGTTTTTCCTTTAATATTTATTTACTTTGTTTTTGCGTAGATAAATTGGTAATTTTGACACTTTTTTACAAAACAAAAATGAAGTAATGCTATTTACTTTCTTTTTAGTTAAATTTCAGTATCAATAAAAAACATTTATACCAAACAAAAAACCAAGTACAACGTTAAAACAAAGTAATCGACATGCAATTGCTTCATTTATGCTTTGCAATTGTGTTTTGCTTTGTTTTTCTGTAGATTTTTGGGAAAAGTGCCTGCAGTTACTTTGTGTGTCGAAATTTTATCTCTGAAACTCAAGCTCTTTTGACGATTCCAAGAATGTAGCAACATCCGTTATGGTCTAAAAGTGTCAAAAATGTAAAAACATCGATTTTGAAAAAAATGTTAGTTACTTTGTTTTTCCGTAGAGCAGCCGAGCTGTCGTTGCATATTTAATGTTGATCGATCTGTAATCGTAAGTTGGTGCAACATGCCCTAAGGAGACTATACATTTGACAGTGTGGTGTTAATCAGCTGTCAGTGTCACATGTCATTTACAAAAAAATAGGGGTAGCGCGTAGCGCCTTGGAAGCTAAAGTGCTTCTGCTTACATTCTTGGCAATGAGTTCAGTTCCACCAAGCAATTGACATAAAGTATAAAATCCTGCAGAGATAAAAAATCCCAACCAACCTTAATTTTTCATTCCTCATGAATGCAGTTATACATCTTTTCATATGGAGATGAAAACGCTTTAACTTTTTTATTTTTGTAGCAACAAATTTAAATAAAATCTCAGCTAACGTCCCCGCAGCGTATTTGTGTTGGAGTTGCCTACATGTTACATGGCAGAGTTTATTGAATTTCACGATTAAATACTTCAATTCTGAACACATTTAATTTTGTTTGACTTTTGCGTTCATGTCGAGTTTTATAACGAACTCGCAATAAAATAAGCCAGGATTGTCCGCCGGCGGTATTGCTGTTAAAATTTGTCGTATTAAATGAAAATTTTAAGTGTTGTAGCCTAAATAAAAACTTTTTAACAAAAAAATAAACCGCCGAAAAGGAACTGAAAAGCAAAAAATAATAAAACTTTTTTATTTAGTTTAATAACTAAATTCTTAAACTATTGTAAGTACTTATACCTAAGTAAGTATATAATTTTGTAATTATTTTGACTTTTTAATTACCTAACCTTAATAATTAAGTTCTTAAATTAATCTAAGTGTACCGAAGTAATTTTGAGTCGGCGCCAAACAAGCATATTAATTAATTATGTAAAGGACAATGATATATTACCCTATATATTTTTATTTTTCAATTTTCTGTGGCTTACTTTAGTTAATTACTAACTTAATTTCTAGTTACATGCAATATTTTTGATTACTTTTAAAATAGCTTCCTACCTTACTGAAACTGTTAATTGCTTTATAATCCTAATGTAATTATATTGCTTGTTGTATAATATAAATTCTTTAAAAGAAGAGGCTTTATATACCAACATGGCCTTTATAGGCCTACAAGAAATGCTGCTCGAATGAGAAAAATACATTTAAGAACTCACACCCCAAGGACTGATTGACAATATGCATCTGACTATCAATTCAATTCATTTATTCAAAGACCAACATGGATCACTATTGTTAGTAAAACTTAGCTTAATATTAGTAATTACAAAGTTCATAGTTAGCACACATAAAGTTAATTTAAAGAGATAATACATAGTAATAAATTATAATACGATTTAGGCCGGTTTGAAATTCACATTACAGTCAACTAATAATAAAAATTTGTAAATATTTCTGAAGTAATCTAATTTAAAAATAATAATTATTCACTGGATGTCAAGTTACATTAATAATTCATTTAAATCTCAAAATGTCAAATGTCATGTGACCTCATAATTAACATGTGTGTTTGCGTGCACCATACAGCAGTGGTTTATATACACACAGTCCATATTTACGTTCAGCGACCATTTTCAGGATGCTGTTGGCACTGGCCCGTACACTACGCACCAGGGATGTACATCGCTTGCGCATAGTAGTGTGGAAACAGTCCACCCTCGCTTCTGCAAACATCCCTGACGCGCTGCAATATCGGGGCAGCCCCATCAGCATCCTGAATGCGTTATTAAATTGAACACGAAGAGCACTGTATTGTGCCTGAGTATAGTTCGCCCACAGGCCGCTGGTATATAAGGACGTGCAGTAGGCCCTGAATAGGGTTAACTTGACCCTTCTCGAGCATCCAGCAAACCTGCGAGCGATCATGTTAGCTCTCACAGACAATGCTCTTCGTTCCCGCTCAATGTCAGTACCGTCTTTAAGGTCAGACGTCATAATATGCCCCAGATACTTAAACTGTGATACCACAGTCAGTACCTTCCCATTTAGTTTTATCGGCGGAACATCCTGTGGACTTTTATTCCTAACCCTAAAGACCATACATTCGCTTTTCAACACATTGTATTGCAGACCGTGACTCATTGCGTACCGTTCACAGATGCCTATCAGTTTCGTAAGTCCGCATGGAGAGGCACTCAGCAGCACCATATCATCTGCGTAACTGATATTATTTACGCACACTCTGTCAATATGGCAACCGATGCGGGCGCTGCTGAGCTCCTCTATAAGTTCGTTTACATACAGGTTGAAGAGCTTAGGAGAGGTTAGTCCTCCTTGTCTTACTCCACTCTTCAACCTGTATGCATCCGAAAACGCCCCCGCCCATCTTACGACATTGGATTGGTTAAGGTACCAGAATTTAAGAGAGCTAGTCAGGTCAGCTGGCACGCCAGAGTCATTCAATTTCTGCCAGAGGATGTCGTAATTAACCATATCGAACGCCTTAGATAGGTCAAGGTAGCATGCGTATACATTTGTCTGTCGGTCCATGTAGTACTTGACAGTATTTTAAGAGCCACAATTGCAGTTTCTGTGGATAATCCCGGCTTAAATCCAAATTGATTATCGTGTAATTTCAGATATTTATCAATGTGGGAGTTAAGCACACTATCAAACACCTTGGCTATAATGGTAGCTAGTGAAATAGGTCTGTAGTTGGTTTTGTCGCTACTGTCACCTGTTTTGTTTTTCACGATGGGCACCACCACAGTCTTCATCGCGTCCGAGACGGCAGGTACGAGTGCCCTACACAGAATGTGTACAACATAGCCAGAACTCTTGGCAGATGCGGGCCAGCATGCTGGAGGTGCTCAATGCTAAGACCATCGTGCCCAGGAGACTCACCCCGTGTCATACCTTTAATAGCTTTGATAACATCTTTTGCCGTAGACCTGGTGATCATCCCCTGACCACGAGACCCAGCATCTGACACCCCCGTTGACTGTGGTAGCCCCAGTGGTAATTCGACTTGGAACTGGTGTTGAAACATGAAGGCAATACATTTGTTATCATTAATGCCTTCTACAAACCCTTAAAATCTCGTTTAGAGTGATGCTTCGCGATAATATCTAATTTAATTTGTTCTTCGTTCTTCTGACACCACTTTAAACGAGATCTAAAGATCTTTTTGCTTTCTCGCATTTCATTAAACACTGGTCCTGCTTTCGGCTTAGCATGCCACAACCAGACCTCAAATTTCAACCGATTTTCGACTATGAGAAATGTGCGAGGGTCTGCTTCTTACTGGAGACGATGCTGTTCGGAGTTGATTGCTATGGTAAGAAGTCTAGGGCCTCCTACCTGGTTTATGACCTTTTCGTGCAATGATCTAAATTGGCCGGATATGATAAAAGCTTTACTCATTGCGGATGGCCGCAATGTAAATGATAGAGACAGCATACCATTCCCTGAACGACTAAAATTGGTGCAAAAATATCCAGTGATTGTTGCCAGAAGCCGCGGCAGGCATATGTGGCGCTGAATAGAGTAAATACACTTGATGGTATTGCTTTATCTGACCTAGAGCCGAATAAGGTATTACACAAACCTCACGATAAACGAGCTTTAGCAGAAATGCAGAGACTGAGAGGTCTACACACAAGAGACTGACAGGTGTAAAGCTCATTCAACACACACATACACACACACACACACACACACACACACACACACACACACACACTCACACACACACACACACATACACACACACACACACACATGCGTGGTCATACATATCAATCAGTAAGTGAACAAACAATCATCCCCTGTTTTCCTACCCTTAGGGTTGAAATTTTTATTTAAAATTTATATGGGACCAACTTCGAGGTATACCCTTTCTAATAAAAAAAGAATTATCAAAATCGGAATACTCTGTAAAAAGTTATGCGTGATCATACATAAAAAAAAAAATATACGCGTTGACTTGAGAACCTCCTCCGTTTTTTTCGTCAGTTAAAAAGAGCAAAGTGTTGTAGCCTATAAAACTATGGATTCAGGGGATTGGAGTTTGTATGCGAAAAATATATACATATTTGCTGTCCACGTTAAGTCTAATACCTGTAGGTGCCATATTGTACCATAGTAAGTGATATGACATTTAAAGAGTGGTGTTGCTAAATGGTTTGTTGCAGAATACGTTGACGCGCTGTACAGGAGAGTGTCCATACAGTTTAGGTGAATTTTGTAATATGCAAAACTCTCACGCGGCTTAAAACAAGTATTTTTTTTTCGCTACTACTCTGGTCAAATGGAGCTTTGCGTCGATGGTGACACAAAGCGTTGATTAAAAAAATACAAGCGATTCCTGGACAAAACAGAAACGAGCTATGTTAACCGTAGTTCCAAATTCGTTAATTGTTGATGATAAAGGCACCGATACCGGTCCGAATTGGACTCGTCGAGCGCAGCAATCGTATCGCTAATTGATATTTCCATTCGGCCAATCATTTCATAATCGAGGATTCCGGACCGCTCTGCCTCATTCAGCCTGGTAATGGGGAAATTATATTTTGCAACAATTTTAAGTCTCGTTACATTCATTGTGTGAATTGGAGCCGAATATAACGGGCGTTACGGCCATCGCTGAAATCAAATAGAAAACAGTAATTTTGTTAATAATTTGAATTGCAACGATATATGATTTCCACTCACACGCTACTAAAATATGTGCCTTATAGGGGAATTTACATTACGCCAAAACGATACGGTAATGCGATATACGGCTAGGATTTTAAACATTATGGATCATATCATTCATATCATACGGTGGCATTAATTAATTTGCTTTAGTAATTTAATAAAACAATAATTACGTATAATATTGTATTAAATTACAATGTGGTTTTTTTACCGTCGTAGAGCCGAAGCCCACTTAAAGTATCCAAACGTACTTATGATTCCTGAAAAAAAATTTTTTGTTAAATTTTTAGTAATAAAAGGTAATTAAGTTTGAAGAATTGTCTATGACGCGCGGAGCGAAGTTCATTCACCCGGTTAGAGTTCGTACCTATCTATATAAGATGGCGGCTAGCGGACACTGCGGTCACTTGGCTGGATGATTAAAACTAATATTAATAAAAAACTATATTAATGTATTTAAAAAAAAAACAAAAAAAACTTGTTTTTTAAGTTCTTTGTAATGTTCGAGTATACATTAACTGGGCTTCGGCTCTACGACGGTTAAAAAAACACCGTGTATAACCCGCTGTGAGCTTATAAAACTTGATAACAAACAAAATCAATTACCAAAATGCAGACTCATATTTCCCAAGCCAATTGCAGAACGTGACATCTGGCGTGCACACAGGCACTATGGCGAAGCCGGCGCACTATTGACGGGGTATTGTTACTTTGTTCATTAAGAGGCCATTCACACGGCGGATAGCAACATTATTTATGAGTTCAATCGCCGCTGTTAAAAAGGCGATATGTAGCGATTAATTCGTAGCGCTAAGTACAGGTATTCTCTCGAAAAATACAGATTTAAGATTACGAAACTTGCTTTATTAACTTTAAGGTCGGTCCAAACATTAAAATCGCAAGCTAACGGTTAGTTGTGATTTTTTATATCTTGTTAGGATCACTACTTGTATCGTATATCCAAGTTTGCAGGTTCGAGAGACCTATGCTAACTTTGCAGCACTCGAAAAACCACGAAATTTTTGCACTTTTTTGGTATTGTCAATATAAATCCTCAACTTTGCGGTTTTTAAAATAAAATGCAACTAGGCTACGGAGGTCGTCCAATGTGTTGAAAATGTGATGTGTTCCAACGCCATCATGCCCATGCGTCAGCATGCTACGGGCACTTTGCGCTACATATGGAGTGTCCTACTGTCACTTAAGTTTGTCTATTAGTTTACCTAAGATTTTATAGTTTAGCCAAGTAGACCACTAGATGTCGCTGTTACGTAAGAGTAATCCTGAAACACGTTATTAAGAGTTTTCCTGGAATAATTACCCCAGCGTGGTAATTATTCGAATTTGTACATTAGCTGAATAACTCATATCGGTGTATGAAGCAGTGCATCATTTTGGGACCCAGTTTTTCATGGAGTTAAGCCGCTACGAGCGTAGCAGTAGATGGCTTAATCCCTAGGCACATTTAAATAGGCAGTGTACAATGGTATATTTATACATTAGTTTCATCACACTTGCTCGTATAAGACTTTATAGCGCACAGGCGTACTTAGCACCCTCGTGGCACAATGTACATGTAACATTATCGATAGCAACATCTGTCGTACGAGCAACCAGTTTAGTGTCGAGTGCAGTTGATCACGCTGCGCTCAAGCCCCCGCCTATTGTCGTGCACCTAGCTTTTGTTAATTAAAAGCCCATTCACGTGGTAGCCGGCGCGTTGACGTGCTAGGACTAATGATTCACTTGTTACATTTATTTGTTCTTTCCAGGTTTATTCAGGTCTATTATTTAGCCGTTTTAAAGTTAGTAATTATCTTTTACTAGTGGAATAAACAAATTTATTAAGTGCTCGTGGCGAGGCGTCCACAGAACTCAATTCCCACTAGATTTGAATTTTAAGGCCATTCAGCATCAGTTGTAATAACTGTTAAGAATAAATTTTGCATAAAATTTTTCAATTTTTTCCTTCGATTTAAAATTTGTTAAAGAATGCGTTAAGAAATTGTAATACCCCCGACATGTCAAACATAATGGAGCATCATCTGGAAAACAAGGCTTTTGATTAAAAAAGACACACTCAAATCGGTCGAGCAGGTTGGGAGCTACGAAGCCACAGATATACCTAATTATAATTACCTACTGATGTTAAAATTAAAACACTCGTTTTTCGTCAGGGGGAAAAATAACCTAAAACGCATAGCCTTCAGATAAGTTTGACGTCACACCACAATTACGACATTCACTGCCAAGAACCGCTAAGCGCTACGGTCGTAGCCGATCCTGCGTAGCGGAAAGCGGCTACGGCATAGAAGGGTTTCTGGCAGTGTAAGTGTTGGGTTTAATATATTGCGTAAACATTCGTACGATATATTTCCCACAGACCATACAGCCAATCCATTTGTAGAAAGCGGGGCTTTGCTCCCGGGCTAAAAATAGCCGCGTCAACAAGCCCCACTGATTAATCCGATATTAAGTCGCCTCTGTCGCCGTCGCAGACGTGCAGGGAACACACAACACACACCAGTTACATTTAAGAGTCGTCAGGACGCTCAACTCTACGTACACACGAAGTTTCGTTCTAATTTTAAAACGACATGCTATAATGTCATGATGTCATGAATCTTTAGATACACATTGAGTTTCTGTTGCTAGAAATTAAAAAAAGCCAAAATAAAGCGAACGAGTAGAACGTTTTTCATGTAAAGTCTCTGATTGCAATATTTTATATTTTTCTATATGTATATATTTTTTAGTTTATTTATTACAAAAAGAACAGGTTACATAATATAAAATTAACCTTATCTGCCAAACTGCATTATAGTTTGTTGGCAGAAACAATGAACCCTCAATTATTACACTACGTAGGTGTTTATATGTATGTACCTTATAAATCGTATAAACTAATTAGGTAAGTAGGTATATTGAGATATTTACTTAATGCAGTCTCGGTCGACACGGAAAGGTAGCGGCCGCCGCACGCCCGGCTTGTTCCAGTGGTAGTTACTTAATTATATAATGATTTAAGGCTATAATAACAATTAGTATAAAATACATTTACTATAAATATCACTTGGTATAAAACTTGTTTATCATAATGACTTACTTGACATAATTCATCAAAGCTATAAATTTCAGAAGATATAAGTGGATTTTACAATAAATAACTTAAGACATAGACAAATCATTAAAAGTAATGTTATATCAAATACTAAAATAAATAAGAGAGACCTTTTGCACTTTCAACATATTGCATAATCCACCTCAAGGCAGGTCACAGGTAGGTACGACGACGAGCGAAGCGAGGAGGAGTGCTAGGTTGAACTGCGACCATACAGTGACAGTGCGACAGCCAGAACCGAAGATTGTTTTGTATATAATACATAAATTACATATTACTTACATAAGTACTTACGTACTTACAAAAGTCTACGGCGGAGGGCAGTCCAAGAAACGAAAGCGGGGTTTCGTCAACTTCTTGACAGACATTGTTATATGAAAGTGCAATTATTTTAAATAATATGTATGTTTAACATTATTTATGAAAAAAATGCGTTATATAAAAACGTAATTATTTTAAATAATATATATACTAAACATATTTATATCAAAAATGCGTTATACGAAAATAGAATTATGCCACTTAACGTATGTCATTTGCCTCATATATCAATTGATGATTAGAGTAAAGCAAAATATTGCAAAAACCGTTATATCAAACGTTATATTATACTAAATAACTTTATGCCAATTTAATGTATATCAAGTGTATGTTAGTTTTTCTGACATTATATAAAACATTACGCACCCCATTTAAGATCGTAAGTATCAAATATTTCCTAGTGCGCTTCCCGTAATACTTGCAAACTTTTGGTACTACTAGTTTTGGTACTACTAGTTTTCGATGTGATATTTCTTTGGCAACACTTCTCGTCCGATACGAGTGAATTAATGGTTTTTTATAATCATTACATTGGTATTGTTCCAGGGCTATGAGCAAAGACCGCTTTTCATGCACCGGCAGTACCTTACAAATTGAGAATAGTTTTTCATAATTGCTGCTGCATGAACGTTTAACATTTTTATTTACCAGGTACCTTAGGAACCTAATTTGAATCCTTTTAATATGGTCAAGGTATGTAGAAAAGGTGCGACCGTAGCTGCTGAGACCGTAAGACAGTATTGAGTCGGCAAGAGCGTGGTATAATGTGTAAAGTGGCTATATTCACCGCGCTGCGTAAGTGATAAAATTTCCCAAGCACCGACTTAAGTTTGTCACATACAACACCGATGTGCTCTTTCCACGACATGTGATGGTCTACTGTTTATCTCACTGCAGCCATTGTGTAAAAACTCATAATTATGCCCAACTATACTTAACTCAAAAAAAGAAAAATAGATGAGATTAAGTGCCTTTGAGATGTGGTGTTGGCGAAGGATGGAAGGAATTAGTTGGACGGAAAGAAGAATGAATGAAGAGATTTTGGATTTAGTCGGTGAGAAGATATCCTTGCTAAGGACGATTGAAAATAGAAGAGGAAATATGTTGGGGCACCTGTTACGACATGACATTTACATAAAAACTATAATCGAAGGGAAAATAGAGGGAAGAAGAGGCAGAGGAAGGCCGCGACGTGCTTTTATGGACCAGGTCAAGGAGAAGGTCAATGTAGTGTCGTATCAGGAGCTCAAAGCAGTGGCAGAGCGTAGAGCTGAATGGCGGTTACTCCACCGACAAGAGCAGAGCTCTTAAGTTGAAGAAGAGGATACTTAACTCAGGATGGCTTATTCTACAGTGTGGCGAGCGTATATGAATACATTTCGTTTTATCGAGATTAATTATAATGCCGTTGTCATGAGCCCACTTAATAACATTGTCCAGGTCACTTTGAACTTTTTCCTGTACAACGTTTAGATCTTTATGTTCATATAACATGCAGGTATCATCAGCGTACATGTATATATTACAGTCGAGCACCACGTTACAGAGACTATTTACGTGCATGATATAGCCTATTGGCCCATAAACGGATCCTGTCGGCACGCCATAGCACACGGCGGCACTCGCGCCTGCCTGGCCGCACACCACAGTGCGCAACGCGCGCGCGCGCCAGTAAGCACGCAGCCACGCCAGCAGCGGGCCCCGCACACCGCACTCGTGCATGGCCCGCAGGAGCTGGTAGTGATCGAGGGTGTCAAATGCTTTCTTGAAGTCGATGAATACTATTATATTTCTGGTATAATTTATAGCAACAAAAAGTAGTTTTCGACTTAGATATAGCGGGTCATATTGTGCATAATTTTATTTATGATTTTCTAGTATGCCGTTTTAAAATGAGAACAAAACTGCGTTTGCGAAATCATTGTCTAAAACTAGATCTGGGGGCGAAATGGGGGGTGAATGTTTGTAAGGAGCTACGAGATAAAAGAGTTCCACGCGGACGAGGTCGCGGGCAGAAGCTAGTAATTAATAAAAGCATGTAAAATATTTCCTAAGATCATCCGCACGTGATACTTACCAAAGGAGTCAGTGTTTAACTTTACAATTCCGTCTAAACTTTCCATTCTGTGCAAATGCGCCATTTGTTATTTTAAATCTGTGGCCTTTCGTAACAGCCAGCCTACGAGATACACGTAGCCGTGCTACGGCGTAGCTCGCAGCGTTAATCTTTATGCAAATGCTGGCAAAATATTAGGGTCGGATTTGGCTTTATTTGGGTCAATACAATTTCTCTATCTGTGTGGAATGCGAGGGTCAGTTGGGGAGAGAAAGCTTTATTTAAACAAAGATGTAAATGGGACAATCTGATCAAGTCTGATTGGTTGATCAATTACTTGTCTCATCATCATCATCCTCCTAGCGTTATTCCCAGTTGTGCCCCTAAAGGAGCCCGGGGTCCGCTTTGGCACCTAACCCCATGATTCGGCATAGCCACTAGTTTTGTGAAAGCGACTGCCATCTAGCCTTCCAACCCAGAGGGAAAAGTAGGCCTTACTGGGATTAAACCGGTTTCCTCACGATGTTTTCCTTCACCGAAAAGCTAACGCTAAGTAATCCGACATAAGTTCCGAAAAACTCATTGGTACGAGCCCGGATTCGAACCCACGACCGCCGCTTGACCTGCCTGAACCACTAGGCTACCGTAGCCAATGGTACAATGTTTAATCCTTATAGATTCAATCTACAGTGTCATACTTTCCAGTCACATATAATTATGTTATTCAAAAAATTGGTGACTCAACTTTTTTTCTTGCCATGATTATCCGATGGGTCACTTTAAAAAAAATGAGTATGATTTTGTGGTTTAAATCCACCAAGTGTAGTTATTTTGAGATTTTTCATAGGAAATCTTCTAAGCATTTTAGAATCTCACGCGGCATTTTTCAATTAAGTAAATATGGTCATGTTAATATTTCCACAGCTTACTCGTAGATCGCTTACACAAATGAAGTTAAAAATCTAGCCCAAATTCCTTAGGTGTTACGGAATACCGTAACTCGTTCCTCAGCTCACCGTTCAACCACAAATATCTATCTCAACACCACGATTCGTATTAACGGAGCTTAATCAGAGATCTACTTTCTAGGCTGCTTTACGCACTCATGCGCATCACTCCACCCGTCACACCTAACGAAACTCCCCCCACGCCTAGTTAATAAATCGCAACGTCAAGACATATTTGTGGGTGGGCTTTGAGCTGAGTTTAAAACAATTTGTAGAATAGCGGAGCTGCAGTCAGTGACGTTATTATAATGAGCATTCACAAGACGGACTCTCGAGCTTCTCAGCAGCGTCGTTAACGAACAGCACGGACGGACACTACAGCGACACAATCACTTCAATGCGCTGGCGACAGTGGATGTTTCCTTATATATTATTTAATGCGACTGTAATGTAACCCTCAGCTTTTCTTCTCGCTCGTGCGTTAATGTTGGCTCGATATTCGGAACTCTTCGCACTTGTGACATGTAAATTGAAAAAAAAGACAAAACGAGAGATTATTTCAGAATCAGCTGCATTCAATTATAGCAGCGAGCGGCTAGCCGCATATGCCAGCAGGTCGCAGATTCGAATCTGCTCGCGACAAAGGGTCTCAGTTATTCCCTTTAATTTTCTTTAACAGACGTTACTGCTAATATATAAATTTATTTCGTTTATAGTATGCGAGTTTGGCTCGCACTTGACCGTTTTTTTCATCCCCGAGACGTGCTCTAAGTGTTCAACAATTGACAAAGAAAGCCCGCTTCTCGACTAATCCAACGTGCAAGCAAATCATAAGCAAAGAGCTAAATGAACGCGGAAAGTTAAGCGCCCAGGCGCTCTGTTCAGCACGACTCTAATCAAGAGATAGTCTTCACCTTATTCACTTTCCGATCGTCTTATCTCTCTCACCTGTATTAGCAAAACCATCCTTAGCCCGCGTTGTTTAAGTTGAAATTAAAACTGTAGAGGAATGTTCGTAAGAGCTTTGGATGGTTATCAGTAAGAAACTTGCTCGTATATTTGTAGGTACAAAGTAAAACAAAGCGACCACAGCGCTGGGCTGGTGCTGCGGTTGTTGAATCGTTACTTAATGGTTTTTATATGTGGGGCGGTAAAAACAGGAGCATGTACCCTTATTCACAAGCGTTCATCGAAGCTATTTTAGTTAAAATGACCTTAACATTCCTTTGTTTTTTCTGTTGCTAAGTTTGAATTTTGTGTTTGTGCGAAAGCGACGAAACGCATATCTAAACGAGTGAGCGAAGCGAACGAAGTTTTCTGTTCTAGCATGAACCAAAATTCTTATTTCCCGATACCCAGCTGATTAGCTGTTCTCCTCTTTAGGTCGCATCCCTCAACTGATTCTCGTGGAATTTGGTAAGCAGGTACAATCATAGGTAATATAGTTTTTTTTTATCATAGTATGGTTTTTTTTGGTCGATTCAAAGTAATTCCTCTTTTAAGACATGTTTGCGAACTTAACAGCTTTCAGAGCCACTAGTAATAAACAGAACGTGAAGTTTAATAAATAAAGGTTAAAGTAGAAAGTCATTTAACCAAACGTTACCACAGAATGTCACGTAATTTTACTATTGCTGTACGCTCGCGAAACATAACGATCGATTAAAAATTTACAGTACCTATATGGCATATCATTGACGAATGTATCGCCGAGCATTCATTTGGATGATTTAATTTAACTAACCTATAGTGTTGTAAAAAACTTTGTAAACATCATGTTTTTATTATTTATTTCAATAAACACTAATATATGCACTATTACTTACACTAGTCATTTTAATGAATTCAGAAGAAACTGGTTATGGGACGATATTGGAGATTGTTTCTTTAACGTCGTCTTCGAGCATCATAATTTTTTCGTTCCTATTTTTCACAAAACTAGCTTCCATCTTTATTTCACGATCTGTTATTAAAACATATGGAATCGAGCACCCTTTTTAGGGTTCCGTAGCCAAATGGCAAAAAAACTGAACCCTTATGGATTCGTCATGTCTGTCTGTCTGTCCGTCCGTATGTCACAGGCATTTTACTCGAAAACTGTGAGGTGTATTTGAATAAAATTTTGAGGATAGGTTTATTTTATTAACCGCTACATAGTTTTGTAATTAATGTAGTAAAAAAACAAAAAGTCAAAAAAAATTCTATGCAAGCCCGCGTGTGGCACATCAATCTATAGGCCTTTCAAAATAAATATAAGGTTTCTAAGCATTTTTTTAGATTAAGTGAATAGAGTCGGAGTCAATCGCCCCGAAAGTCATTAAAACTGTGTCGCCCCCCCTCTAATTTTTGAACCATGTATTTTAAAAATATGAAAAAAATCATGGACTTATTAAATTCTATCAGCGAAAATTGTTGTGAACTAGATCGGTTCATAAGTTTTCGAGATATTTCTAAAAAACTGCCTTCCTTAAAGAAAGGGACGTAAGTGCCATAAGATTTCAGTAACGATACGACCTTTTTAATAAGCACGGAACCCTTGTTGTGCGTGGTCCGACACGCACTTGGCCGCTTTTTTTTAATTCATTCGATCGAACGAAAAAGAGTTTAATTCCAAGATCAGTCAGTATTCCGTACTATTTGGATGTTTATTCCAGGATCTATCTATCAATCTATCTATCTATGTAACAAGCACTTTTTAGTACACAATAACAGGTTTCACACAATAGATCAAAGTACAAACGCGAACTTATCCCTATAAGGGATCTCTTCCAGCTAACCTTCGAGCAATTGAGAGGAAGGTAGGTGGTCCTTGTGTTATGATAAAGTCCTTATTCGAGTTTGGTCAAATCAGGCGGGTACAGACCAATTCTCCAATCCAGACTTTTCTGTATTTCAAGCGAGTAACAATTCTTGTGTTCTCCGTAAGTAAGAAAGCACATAAATTCTAGGGTTCGTGCCCTTATATATTATTCGCTGAACAGAACATAGCACTGGGCTTAAAATTTGTAGCCACAGCAATTTAACGGCGGCCACATATTGTGTTATTATCTTGCTTATTTTATTTGATGTACTAAACAGTTTTATGCTCGCGAGGGAAATTGTTGAGAAAATGGTTATGCAAGTTTGTAACAATATCGCCAGTTAATGTATTTTCAGGTAGGTGCTATATGATATATTATGATATACTAATCTTACTAAGAATCAATTTAAGCTGATCTATAGGTAAGTAACACCTGGTATAGCTCTACTTTGATCCAAAATTACACAAAGATTCCATGTGAAATACAAAATCTTACTTCGGTCGTTTCTTCGAATTCTCAGTAACAATGAGGGTTTGTACAGCCTCCACCAGATATATCAGAGAGGCATAAGGGCTCAGTCCAGTCATCGGAATTTTCGTAGCATTTTTGAGCTGGCATAGGGACTTCTCGTTTATCGGCTTCCGATTATACATACGTATATCGATAAATACAGAACACAATATGTAAAATAATTAAAATTACCAGTAGGATTAAACAACATGCAGTCTTATCGCGAATGAGCGATCTCTTCGAGATAACATTTGGGTTGGAAAATTCTGATGACTGGTGCTCACAATTATCTGAATACGTCTTTAACTCCTTTACAATAGACACATGTTCGGATATTTGTGAGCAACTTGGTCGCTCCGATATATCTGAGGGTGACTGTACATGTATTAATTTAGTTCATGCAACAGACATCACAGCAGTCAGCAGCAGTCAAGGGGCATTCTTTTTAGGGTTCCGTACGCAAAGGGTAAAGCGGGACCCTATTACTAAGACTCCGATGTCCGTCCGTCTGCCTGTCTGTCAGTCTGTCTCCAGACTGTATCTCATGAATCGTGATAGTTAAAAAGTTGAAATTTTCACAAGTGATGTATTTCTGTTGTCGCTATAACAACATATATATAAGGTACTAAAAAACAGAATAATATAAGATTTTTAAGGGACGTTACAACAAACGTAATTTTTTGGCCGTTTTTGATAGATAATGGTACGGAACCCTTCGTGCGCGGGTAGCGCGTAGGTCTCACTCGCACTATGCCGGTTTTTTAATTGATCTGTAGATACAGTAAAGTGTAAAAATATGGGTGCATACTGCTTACTCAAAAATATGTCCGTCCCATCGCCCTTATTTATATAAGCTTCATTGCAAAAAAACAAAAAATGCTTCAAGGCATTCTCTACCAGTCAACCATAGGGCCAAACAGAGACTTTCAAACGGTGGGTGAAAAAGAAATACTAACGAAATTAACTATAGGTATCCATATTACTAATATACAAATGCCTGATTAATACTTATGTATTTATTCAATAATCAAAAGATTAAGACACTTAGGGTGAGTTGCACCAAACCGTCTGTAATCGTAAGCGGTGTTCGTTAATATTTGAATGCATGGAACGTTTGACAAGTTTATATGGACTGACAGCTGTCAGCGCCATATTTAACTTTGATGGTTCTGTAATCGTAAGTCGGTGCAACCCGCCCTTTATTGAATATGTTCGCCTGCGTTAGCGATCCTGGGGGCCTAGACAAAGTGACATTCGCTTGCGCTTCGCCATAGAATCGCTTTGTGTCTCTCTATCACTCTTCCATATTAGTGTGACAGTGACAGTTGCGTTTCGTTCGCTACGAAGCGTTAGCGATTGTAACCTTGTCTACGGCCCCTGTATTAACATCGAAGTTACTAATTAAAATGTGAGTAATTACACCAGTACGCACATCGCATTTGTCAACAAATGTCTCAGTAGTTTTTGCGTGCAAACTTTCACGTTTAAAATATTCATAATATTAATTGGATATTGAATTTAACGTTGATCATAATTTAAGTCGGACATTGAATTTAACGTGCCCACACGAAGTTCTTACTAATTTGTCCAGAACGCACGAGGGCCGTGGAACGAGGATTTCAGTTCAAAACTCTGCTACACGCGAAATCCAACAAGTTTAATGATGTGGTGAAATTTTAATGCTGCTCGGCGGAACCTATAAAGGCCGAAACGCACTGACAGCGGTGGTGGAGCGGCGCGGAGACGGTACCGGTTGTAATGTTTGAACTAATACGAAAGGGTCCGCACAGAAAACCGCGCCGCGCCGCGCCGCTCTGTGCGTTTCAACAGCAGCAGCGGCAGCTCGAACATTACAACCGGTACCGCCTTCGCGCCGCACCGCGCCGCTCTGCCACCGCTGTCAGTTCGTTTCGGCCTTAACTGCGAGGTAAAGGCACGTACATACACATATACGTACGCGCGTACGTACATACACGTACTGATATTAATTTCTGTATTACTTTTGAGCAAACGTCACTATAAAACACGATCTACGTGTCTGCGCGTTTATAAAACTGTTGATATTAAGAATGCGATTCGCAGTAAAAAAAAATACTAGCTAGAATATACGAGATTGGGTCAGTATTAAAAGTTACAATGTGGCCGTTAGAACTATAAATTCAAGCAATTATAAGCACGTTATAAAGTTAGATCCAGAACATGGAGATATGGCTTATTCGGACATGTGATGAAGCTGTGAGTGAAGAATGAAGAGTGAAGCTTTTTTTGGCAAAAAATGACTGACTGTTGAGTTTGTTTCGGCGCTTTTTCTTAACAGTGGTCTTCTTTTTCAAAAACGCTGGTAGAGTTTTGACTTGTAAAATTGCCATTACGGCCTCCTTGCAGATTAAAATTAATTTATGTCATTTAATGTTGAAAATTACATAGCCGAAGAAAAATCACATTAATTAGTAAAAGTCAGACACATAATCTTCCCTGTGTGTCCTAACCTTGGCGCTAAAGGCGTGAACACACGCCGGGCCTGTCACCGACAGAAGCGCGCACAGACGCGCACAATCGCAAGCACAGTTTTAATGAGTACAGTCAGCATTGTTTAGGGGAGTAATTGGGTCAACGATGTTTGGGGTTCGCCCGTTTGTTTCGCTGAGAGTGATTATGATGGCTATAGCTATTCTCTATATATAAATATGCTCTCGATCTTGTTAAATGTGCTTAACTGTTAGGATTATACTCGACTTGGGCTTTGATGGTTATAAATAATTTATAATATTCATCGTAAATTTTGTCGTATCTTCGGTGCAAGTTGTGCAACGTGGATGTGTTGGGATTGAAAATATGAATAAAAATGATATTGGTTTAAACTTTCACTATTCTCACATATATTTTTTACTAAACGGGACTTAAGGCGCCGTAGGTTCAGCGAAGTTAAGCGAACAGAGTTTTTGAGACAATATAATGCGTCTGTTTATAATATTATGGTTTTAAAAAAATACGAATAGTAATCTTGAGGCTTTTCTGCAGGGAGATCAGTGTTTAGAAATATGATTAAGCAATTTTCACTAGATAGAAAAAAATCACGAACATAGGTCTAAAATACACTTAAAATATTTCTTACAAATTATGCACAAAAGCTAAAAATATAAAAATGGCTTCTAAAAATCGGCAATATCATGTTTGAGAGAAATCAGTGTTTACTTTTTTATTTTATAAACGGAAAAAAAAAATTATAAAACATGATTTCTGCGTTTCCGAGCACGCACTTCCATCTCGCTCACGCTTATGCTCAGTGAGAGGGAGAGAAGACCATGAACCTACGGCGCCTTAATCGCGTATTATTAACTTATTTATTTTCCTCACTGAGGTCTCCTGAATGTGTCGCAACTCGCAACATCCATGTTCACGGGACAACTGGATTGAGCAAGTATCTTCTTTTGAAAGATGGTATAATTCTCTTAAGTATTAAATAATTCTAATCTTCTTACTGCGCGGATTTTCCAAACTACCCCGCACTTGCTCTTTATTAACCACCCGGCCGACACACACCACTAATAATGTCCGTTGATGGGACGATGTTTTTTGACGAAGAACACGAAGATGAAATCTTAAAACCTTCATCCCGGTTGAAGTTACGATGTTTTCTGATTTCGACGTCTTCATGAATAGAAATGACGTTCCTTAGACAGGAGTTTTTGTATGGAGCTCAATCCAGTAGTTTGGTCCTGACTCCAACAAAAAATGCTCGTAAAAATAATGTATGAACAAAAATTGTTGATTAAGTCTAATATTAAACCTATTAAAGCTTAAGTACCTATTAGGCATTAAGATTGAGATTGTTAATACTATAATAATGTTAATAACATTACTTACTACACTTCTGAAAATCAAGTCTCGTCTCCGAGTCATGTCGCCCGTAGTAACAATAAATACGTGAGTAACTCGTAAAGATCTAAACATGGCTAAGGTTTGCAATTAGTTGTTACTTGCGCAATGAGTTATCTCACATGATCAACATCATCGAGCCGAAAGACGTCCACGGCTGGACATAGGCCTCCCCCAAAGAGTGCCAAAGTGACCGATACCTCGCCACCCGCATCCAGCGGACTCCCGCAACCTTTACCAGGTCATCAGTCCACCTTGTCGGGGGCCTACCCATGCTGCGCCTTCCGGTGCGCCACTCGAGAACCTTTCCGCCACAACGGCCATCGGTTCTACGTGCTATGTGCCCCGCCCTTTGTACACTTAAGTTTAGCGATCCGGAGGGCTATATCGGTTACCTTGGTTCTGCTGCGGATTGCCTCATTTCTGATGCGATCACGCAGAGAAACTGCCAACATGGCCCTCTCCATTGCCCTTTGGGTGACTATGAACCTTCTTATGCAGCCCGACCACGTTTCAGTGCCATATGTCATCACTGGCAACACACACTGGTCAAAGACTCTCGTCTTGAGACACTGCTTATCTCGCATATCACTTGTTAATTGTAAATCATAGGGGGGTGATCACCTTACTTTCGAATGCACGTACACGCACAACTGTAGTTTTCCCATAGGTACAAAAACTGATATTTAGATGTACCTACCCTACCAGATGTACAGTCGCCATCAGATACATCGGAGCGGCCAAAGTGCTCACAAATATCTGAACACGTTTCTAATGCCTCGACAATACAGACGTGTTCAGATATTTGTGAGCACTTTGGCCGCTCCGATGTATCTGATGGCGACTGTACGTACAATGCGTTACGTGATCGACCTGCAGCAATCGCCCACTTCATAATATGTCAAAGTAAACCATGTACCAGTCAACAGCAAATATTTACAATGATCATTTTATTACTTTGTCGCACTAACTTAACTATACTGCGACATTTGGGATGCGTCAAAGTAGTAAAAGAGACAAGGTTCTAGAACGGTCAGTTACTTCTGCTGCTGACTATTAAATAAGTGAACCGATAACTTCGGATAGACAAAACTAATAAAAATCTCGTCCCTACCCGAAATTTTAGATAATTTAGGCTTAGAAATTCGCGGTCTAAAATAGCCTGCCGTTTTACGTATAATCTGTTTAATCCCCATTTGGGCTCGTAATAACATAGCCACTAACACCCTGGGAGTCATAACGAATCCAAACTTGGTTAACACGTTAATGGGGCCGAGTGTACCTCGCAGTCGTGTCGCGATTAGTGGCGTAGTGAATACAACGTACCTAGTTTGAGTGCTTCATTATAGTGAGTGCTAAGCCTATTGAGATGAAATCATTATAAGCGTGTCTAATAAGGCGTTACATATTGTAAACCTAATTGTTATATTTGCAATCTCTAAGCACTTTGAGGCTGCGAGTCATATGCAAACGTATAAACTGTCGCTTATCGCTGCCCGGTGGCGTCCCGACCGCGGCCTCACTAGTGGGAATCATCATCATCATCATCATCATCATATTAGCTGAAAGACATCCACTGCTGGACACAGGCCTCCCCCGAAGAGTGCCACAATGACCGGTCCTGCGCCACCCGCATCCAGTGGACTCCCGCAACCTTTAACAGGTCATCAGTCCACCTTGTGCGGGGACCTACCCACGCTGCGCCTTCCGGTACGTGGTCGCCACTCGAGAACCTTCTTCTTCTTCTTTCTCCTTCTCCTATGAGAACTAGTGGGAATAGACCGCCAAAACTATCGGTCCTGGTTGCCGATATACATCAAAGCTCCGGTGTCACTTAACAGGAACACAGGCGCGAAATCCCATTTCCTGACTAGGGGGAGATGTTAAATTTTTCATTCACCGCGGGCGGTAAAAAATAAAGAAAGCAAATAGCATATTTATCGCTCTTGTGCGAAGGCTGGGGCGTCAAAAACCTGTGACCTGAGACATTTTTTGTTTACCCCCCTAAGCGAGTAATGTGGGTACCTACTACCTACTACATATTACAGACTGTGTATATATGACCAGTGATCGGAATAGGCAGAGTATAAATACCTAAACTTAGTAGAACAAAGTCATGAAGTGGAGACTTCCTTGCGCTAACATTTTTTTCCGGGACTTACCGGATTAAAAATTAAAGTTATATAAAAGTAAATCCTATAATTGAATCTTGGATGTATCAATAATTCAGTAGTAACAGCAAAACTATTTTTTTTTACTGTATTTGAAAATCACCGATGAGAAAATTGTTGTTACTTCTATATTTCTGTGGACTACAGAAGAAACAACAATTTTATTATACATTTAAAATTAATCTGTCTCTTTTATCCTCGTTCACATTTCGTGTTTAAGTGAAAGAGATAGACAAAATAGTAGTCTTATTATCTACTAGCTGTACCTGCGACTTCGTTTGCATGGTAATGTGGTGGGAGTTAACGAATTTCTTATTTTGGACATAGGACACATGCAGTTCTAATTTAACCTTTCAAGTAAAACGTTGAACAAACCTATTTTAGCTAAAATGCCGTTAAAATTCTTTTCTTTGATGTTTTAATTAGTAAGAAAGGGACAAAACTCGTTTTATGGGGTAATAGTTTAGTAGATGTTAGTGGCCATAGATCTAACAGGTAGGACAGAGGCTGCAGCATTAAAAAAAAATATATCTTTTTCTCTACATATTTATAATATAACACTGTTTTATATTGAATAAATACAAACGTGATGACTGAAATTATCTTGAGTCACTCCGACTCTCAGGTAAAGATGTGTATATAATTAATAAATAGATTTAATAATCCTTTCGAGTACCCGGAGTAGGTACCCATTGACCGGTAAGTGTTTACGCGGAACAAAAGATCTCTTTTTTAACGTCTGAATTTATATTTTCCAAGTTATACCTAACCACTAACTAAGTTCTAGAACCATAACGCGAGTCCGAGTCCCTTTCTATTTAAGGTAATTAATGTAATTATTAAAAATATTAGAGTATATTTTTTCATATTGCAATGTTTCAGATCGCACTATCACATTCTGCCGATCTTCTGTATGTTCCCGCCATTGTCAACTTAAGGAATGTGTATTGCAGGCTTTATGATAACAGTTTTATCTGTATGTTGGCCGATTCCTGTGTCTCTATATAGGCTGAATGTCAACTTGAAGGCGCGAAGTACGCAGTAAAATACCGCCTTAATACCTACCTACTGACGCGCTTGATAATTAATGTTTTTAAAAAAAGGGGCCCGTTCTTTACTGATTTAATATAGTTTTACTGTTTATTGCTGATAAATATAAATACTGACAAACCAGCACGGCTATCACAAGACGGCGAGCGAGCTCTCTCTATTTTTCTCGAACTATCCGTCTCTCTCGTAATATACAACTTAGAAAGAGACGTATAGTGCGAGAAAAATCGAGAGAGCTCCCGCGCCATCTTGCGATAGCCGTTGAGTATCGTGACAAATACTCAGCGTGTAATCTTGCAGAAACTCATAAACCTAGACGTTTTGGCTGAACGCGAGACAACGCCAGGCCATGCCATTAAAAAAAAGGAAGAGTCAGACTTTTGACGTTATTTTGTTGAAATTTGTTGATACATTTATTGAAATTACGCCTCAATACGAATTTAGCGCGTATAAGTTTCCATATCAGAATCGATTATTTTTTATGCTTTAGAATTTAATATGCGTTTTGTGAAGGTCTATCACAACACCGGATCGAAATTATTACTGTTAGTTAGATATGGCAAGTCCGCCATTTTGACGTCACTGACAGTTGACGGATATGGCGGCTATGATTTCAAAAAGAAGAACTGAATAATTTAATGAGGTCAAATGTTTCCGAAAATTAATTAACTGTCGCAGTTGGATAAAAACTATCCTAAACGGAAGCTAGAGTAATAAGGTACTTATGAAAAAATCTACATGTTTTTCCGTTCATGGGAAGCCGAGATCATTCGGGACACGTAAATGCTTAGTTTGATACTGGCTGATTCCATTTTCAAATTAGAGATTTATTATAAGTGAGAGATTATATTTCTCGTGGTTCCTATTGTTATGGTGTAAAAGGGAACCAGATGTCGTTATCACTTGTTGCTGCTACCTGCTATCCTTTTTATGCATTAATAATAAGTTGACAATACAGTTTCATACCATCCTTTATCGAGTACAGACAGGTTTATACTGTGTTTCTATGTGATTTGTATTACGACGTAATATCTATAAAGAATCCGTTTATATTATTGGTTGTTTTATTTTGTGCCTATTGATTCTATTGAACCCGAAAAACATAGATTTTTATCCTATTTATAAAATATTAGTTACTTAGTAAGTTCCCGGGATTTTAGTCACGCAAAAATATAGTCGTAAGGAAATCTCCACTTTTTGTCTCTGTGCTACTAAGTTTAGGTATTTATACTCTGCCTATTCCGATCACAGACTATTACGATAACAATTAACAATCCAGTATTCAGGTAGTGTACGTGGTGCAGTATATTCACCAGAAGACGGGCTACTCGCTGAGGGTTTTCCAGCTGCGTTCGCGCCACTACGTGCACTTCAGCTCATTTGTGGTGCGCGTGCCACGGCCGCTGCAGGAGACCATCGCGTGCGCTGGCTTCTGGCCGAAGGGTGTCGTGTTTCGACGGTTCCGGGGCAACCTACCGAACTCTACACCGGACATGACGACGCAACGGAGCCACACTGTTTCGTCACCTAAATAATAATTAGTGTTTAATGTTATATTGTATGTATGTTAGTCTGTAAGGTATTTGTAACTATGGGCCTTAGTTGCCTGAAATAAATGTTTTATTATTATTATTATTATAACCTACACTTTACCTACTTATAAACACCGCTAAAGTTCCCACACTAACACAACTATATAAATACGACAAACACCGACCTAATGAGCCTTGGCGTAATGTCGTACGATACGTTGCAGTGCTGCATCATAGACAACAAATTGCAACTAGAGTCTCTGGCATGAATTTTATCAGCCATATAAAAGAGCCAATAGAAGATCGTGCCGGTATCGTATTGGTATCTACAGTCGAAAAAGACGCAAATGCCTATGATGATGTGTTACCAGCTTATGCTAAAAGGAAACCACGAATTTAATGTATGAACATCATACAATCATCTCACAACACAACAATCATCTACTCATCATCGCCATCTCAAAGGTTAGGTCATTTATCATTATCGCACACCCTTTCAACCCTGCCCGTGCCAGCGAAAGTGACCCGAAGTGTGCCGGCGACAGGTGCGTCGGAGGGTCAAAATTTACAGAAACCCGGTTTTTAAAGTTAGCACGGTGTTAAATGGCATAACGTTTAGGACGAAATTAAAATGTTATTTGAGCCCCTCTACACAGACTGTAAAACAAACAAGCATTAAAAGATCGCTACAGAAAACTAAATGAAAATAAAAACTTTTTTTCAAACAAAAGCCACCCGGTGCATACTTTCGAATCGATCGACCTTATTCTTCAAAATCGGTTCAATATCTTAAACGCTACGTTGGAACTCACGAAAATATAAACGTGTTTTTTAAACGTCTTTAGAGCCGAAGCCCGCTTAAAGTATAAAAAACGTACTATTTATTCGTGAAAAAAATTAATTAAGTTTTTAGTAATAAAAAGTAATTACTAAGGTTTAAAAATCCTGTAAGGCTCGCGGTGCGAAGTTCATTCACCGGTTAGAGTTCGTACCTATCTTCATAAGATGGCGGCTAGCGGACACTGCGGTCACTCGGCTGGATGGTTAAAAATACTATTAATACAAAAAAAAACAATATTAATACATGAAAAAAAAACAGAAAACAACCTTTTTTAAGTTCTTTGTAATGTATATGTTGCAGGGAAATGGTCAAAACAGAGATTTGATCAAATCTCTAAGGGATATGATCAAATCACGCAGGATGTTAAAATGGCCAATTCATTTTATCATTTACCTAATACAAATCAGTAATTTGATCAAATCTTTGAATCTGTTTAGTGAAATGACGAAATCGGACAAAAAAGGCAACTCGTTTTTTCATTTCACTAGACTTGTTTAGTGATTTGATTAAAATCCCTGAAACGCGTCAGTGAGTTGACGAAACTAACGCGATAAAGATTTTTCCGCTCTTTTATAAAAAAAATAACCACGAAGATGGTGGCGGGAGCAGAGCTCCCGCCATCATCTTCTAACCTAACCGCCATCCGAGTTTAAGTCCCAGGACCGTTTAAATGACTAATGATTTAGGAGCCAATATCTGCGAGTTAGTTTCGTCAATTCACTGACGCGTTTCAGGGATTTATCAAATCACTAAAAAAATCTAGTGAAATGAAAAAACGAGTTGCCTTTTCTGTCCGATTTCGTCATTTCACTAAACAGATTCAGAGATTTGATCAAATGACTGATTTGTATCAGGTAAATGATAAAATGGATTCTCCATTTTAACATCCTGCGTGATTTGATCATATCCCTTAGGGATTTGTTCAAATCTCTGTTTTGACCATTTCACTGCGACATATACATTAACTGGGCTTTGGCTCTAAGACGGTTAAAAAAACACCGTGTATGGCCATCCGGAAGGCACATTTTTATATACTAAGTGTTTTTGAGAATGCGCACTTCCGGTGATAAAGTACACGAAGTATAAATTACCTCATACTATAATATATTGCAAACGTAGTTACAAACTACATGTAGTACAGTGAGCATCAAAAGTAACTACGCAATCGTAGACGTCAAAAGCTCTTATTCCTTTCCATTTCATTTCATTTAATCCTTTATAAAACGTATCTACACGTCAACAGTATTCGCATAAATATAATTATTGTACTTGCCCTTCGAGCATCTGTGACCATCGAACCTAACCTACCGATACCTTCAAGCTGGTGGCAAATATCAAATTGTAATAAGTTCCGAGAAATAACACTCAATTATTATTGTACTTAATATTACACAGGGTGCAATTTTTTACTTGATACAAAATAGCAAAATGTGATCTATCCATGATTCCGAGCAACTTTGTGTTATGCAAAAAAAACACCTGTTCATACATTCTCTTCAGTCTAAAATGAGCAGAGTTAATGAAATAGTTGGATTTTTTTGGCATAACACAAAGTTGCCATAATAAAAGTTGCTCAGAATCATGGATAGAATAGATTCACATTTTGCTATTTTGTATCAAGTAAAAAATTGCACCCTTTATACTTAGGTATTAGATAATTTTGTCAGATGGGTACAAATATTATTTAAAATTTATTATTAAATGGTAGGTTAAATTCATATTGTTTGATTCCATATCCTGGGATTGTGAACCAGTTCAAGAGTGCACGCCGTTGAAAAATTCGTCTACAGACATAAATTCGTCTCAATAAAGACTGTTGACGACGTTTGCCCAATTTCTTTTGATGCAGACTGTACTTGCAAAACTTAAACCTCGCACTCACAAATAATTAAGTAGGTAGAATAAATGAAAAGCCACTGCAAATTATATAACTAACCCATTACACTGAAACATGAAATTCGTTGCCTATTAATCCAGTCTTAAAGTCGTAATAATTCCAAATGCCTTATGTCGCGTTAAACTTGGTTAGGGATAAGACTTTGATTTAGCCGCTTCATAATTCAGCTCGGGAACCTGAAACAAAAGACTGGCGATGGCACTAAGTAGTAACTAGTAGTAGTGAGCGAAGTAGCGAATTAGTCGAATTAATGGGTTGTCGCTGTCACTGGTCCTGAACCCGAGAATGGTTTAAGTACGTTAAATGAATATAAATAACATCACTTCAACAAAAGTAAATAGGAAATTGTGTCGCCAAAGTGAGAGGGTCATTTTTCCAAGATAAAAATTCGCATATTTAGTCTGTAAGAAAATGTTGTACTTTCTGAAGTAGGTAGGTATATAGGTACTTGCCAAGGTAATAATTGACATTGACTAAATTAAAATTAAACTAAGTTGAATCTAGAAAAAAGCCCTCGAGGCATCAACCAGTCGTTTCACAATTAAAGCAAGGCAAGGAGCACTTTTACATATACACACTCCATAAATTCTGTTTTGGAGATAACTTCTCTGAAGTAAAGTTGGGAGGTTTTCCAAAACAGATTTTCAAATCTACGGTGCATATTTATCAACGTAGGTGGTGAAAACCGGAACTAATGCCACTGCACATAAAATTCCCGACTCCCGATAGACGACAGCGCCGCTGTCACCGGCGCGCATAACTTTGCGACTTTGTTTTGTTTCCGATATTGGCGCACGCTCCAAATATGCATAGATAATTTTAGCAACATCGCAACTTGCGGGATCGTTGAATAATAGATTCAGCCTTAGTTCTTGGTCCTTAGGTTGAATTTGCAACAATGCACCCGTGAGGATAGAAATTGGCGAATTTGGTCCGATATTGAGAAATAAAAACTTTGGAGTCTGTGCATCGTTGGAACAACAATAGATAGTAACGTGACAGTAGCACTGGTGGAGTTTAACGGACCGACGCAAAACGAACACCATTTTTATATTAAAATTGTAGTTGTTGCTTTAATCACTCTACTTCGGAAATATGAATGGCGCAACTTTGTATCGTAATCGTAAACGAGTATATGTTGACATATCGTTTAAATGACTCGGTTCCTGCGGAGGTTTACTAATATTTGGCGTAATATAAATGATTCATTTCGCGTTAAGTTTTAATTCCCATTTTTTTTTATTAAACCTCAATCTTTCGTGATTAGCTAAGACAGATGATGGTTCGTTAATAATCTGAAAGTTTAAACAAAATTTCATTAGAAAACCGCCTCATTTGACAATTGAAATGAGCATCATTTCAAACTTCTAATGAAGCTACGTACCTACTACTGTGGTATTTTCTTGTAAGCTTATTTAACTTAGCTTATTTAATTAAGCTTAGTTACGAACATTGTAACCAATGATCGTAACTTTTGTAGCATTTTTGATGTAGCGTAGTGTTATTAACGAAATTGGTATAGGCAATATCAATCAAAATTGTTAATTTAGGTTAATTAACGTTATTAACGCTAATTAAGCATTAGGTTTGAAATTAATTTTAAGAAAAACCGAATTATGACGGCCATCTCATTGTATATTTACACTAGCCTACTAGATGTACACGCAGAGAAAAATAATTTAAAACAGAGGAAACATGTCCACAATTACAACACAAGAAACAAAGAAAAGTTATGCATGCCTAAGTCAAGAACGAAGAAATTTTTTAAACAAGGATTACCAATAAAAATTCACATGTACAACCTACTACCTTTGACAATAACGTGCCTACCAATGAAAGATTTTAAAAACAAAATTAAGCGGTTTCTGGAAGAAAACCCGATATACTCCATAAACGATTTTATGACTCAACAAATGACATATTAACTTTAAAGTAGTTACCTAATTAAATGTTTTGTATATGTATCTACTCGTAATAAGACAATGTATAGATGACTTGCTAAATGTAATTTAATTTACATGGTCAATAAATTTTCTTTCTTTCTTTCTTTCTTTCAATTCTTTATACCAATTCAGTTAACAACACTACGCTGCACCAAAAATGCTACAAAAGTTACGATCACTGATTATAACAAATAACTAATCGTCCCGTTACCTTTTAGGATCGATAAATAGTACAACTAAGATTATTGCAACTTCATTAACCCGATATGACGTCAACATACATTCTTCCTTTGCAACAACAATGTCGTATCCCCAAACAAGTTCCACACTGACTAACGGCTGTTTTGAATAACATGCCCGTAAAGTAAACTGACGCGCTTTGACCAAGCCCGAGCGAATTCCAACCAGCTTCAGGAACAAAGCGCTGTGCCAGGCTTTGTGAGATTTCAGCAAATTATATTTCACGTTTAACGCAAATGCAAAGTGGCTTGACGCGGGAACTAAATAACCTGAGGTATGCGGAACACGAACGTTTAGGGTTCCGTAGAAAGGAGGGGCCACTTCGAGATATGGGCATTTTAAAATAATTCCGCACCCAATTAGCGTGAGTGGTCAAACAAAATTAACGCAGTGACAGTATTGAGACGGCAATTAAGTATTCAGATTAAATAAAAATTATTTTTTCGTTTCGTTTTATAAATGACATGCATAAACACGTCACTTGAATGTGAAACTAATAGTTAATTGACTGACAGAAAGTTTTTGAAAATGCCCATATTCTATACGACACGCATTATAATTTGATCTTCATTCGATTTCAAAGTGTTTCGTACGATTGCCTCTACTTGTGCCGAGTAAACATGATAGAACGAGCGCTTTAAAGTTACTTACTTATTGTATTAAGGATCTTTTACTTTCCTAAATAAAATCTATGTCCAAAGTTAAAGTCACGCTTGACGGTTTTTACTTAACATTGTCTGTAGAGGTATTCATTCCGACAAAAATAATATGTATAAAATAATAATATTTATAAATAAATATAATTCGGTTACTACAAAACGAAAACGATTGGACAGTTTGCGGAAGACCAAACGTAAGATCAGAGAATTACTTTTTTGATTGAGTAGGTAGTTAAATATTATTTTTTACTGTTCATTTACTAAGATAATACTTACGATAAAAGTAACAATACCTAATGAATACATAGCTAGTATCTTTCATCGCCGCGGGAATATTCAAATACATACTTACATTACATCAGCCTATTACCACAGCTTGACGTAAGCCTCCCCGAAGGTACGCCACAATACCTGCTCTTTCCTTACGCCATCCAAACACTACCAGCTACCCTGCTCAAGTCATCATCCTGCTAGCGTTATTCCCGGTAGTGCCCTAAAGGAACCTGGGGTCCGCTTTGACAGCTACCCTCCTCAAGTACGAATATAAAATTATGTGTGTACCAAAACAGCAAAACAATAGATACATTATCAGTGACCCGCCAGTTCCAGCCTGCGTCGTGAGGACCGAAAGAAAACTATTTACTAGTATCAACTATAGTATAAATAAATTAAAAAGTCGCTCATAAACATGCAGCTTTAAAATAACTGTTATTAAGCCATTATTGCTCCCTGTGTTTTACTCAATAACTGCTGGCTAATGGAACCTTTTACTGTACAAATACAATAAAAATTATGGAAAAAGCAACTGTCGAGTTGTTCCTTTGTTCTGTGTTGATTTATTCCAGCATAGTGAACGGAGAAAAATTGGTTACATAGCTGTTATACATCATGCCATTACGGCGAGTAGCTACGAGTGACCATGCCTGCGAAGCTGGCGGTCCTGGATTTGGACCCCGATAAAAGGCAAATATTTGTGCTATGTGCATCAATTTTTATTACTGCTACTGTTTTTGTAACTGAGTCTTGAAATATCTTACATTAATTATAATTAACCGTATAAGTATTGAAATAACCTTCAGGCGAGATAGGCTTGCTTTCTTTATTAGTTGGTATTGTAGTAAGGCGCTGAGGCTATTAATTAATAAGGATACCTTAATACAATTAATTTTAAAACCTTTTTAGTTTTACTGTGGTTGCGGTGCCTGCGGTCGTCGGGAGAGAATAATGACAGTAATAAATAATACTAAAGTGTCCTAAAGACTATGTAAATTTCTCATAGTTCTTAAGAATAAGAATAGTGTGTTTATTTAATGTTAAATTTAAATAAAACTTACATCAAGTGCATTATTTACGGGTTAGGTTCACGCCGTATAGTTAAGTTACGCGTACGATGGATGTCAAGGATGTAAGTATTTACACTATGCACATACTTCCCTTAGATATAATTAATTAATTAGGTACATATACTTATGCCGCGTTGAACTGGTTTTCAGAGAAGCTTATGGGATAATCTAGTTGAGATGCTGCTTTAGCTAATACATTTTGCTGTGGTTATATATCGAGTGTCCTCCAATGCATCGTAATTTTCAATCTGGAGTTAGAATCACGTTAGACTACTAGTCCGTGGACCTCGTCATGAAATTGTCTGTAGGTATTGCATAAATTGTGTTGTGATAAAATGTACCTCCGCTATTTAATGGGTCACGTTTCTAGCAGGTATAGGGACTCCTTCGAGTGGCTGACCGTTCAGGGAAAGGTGGAGGGAACCAGATCGCACGGCAGGTATGAGCTGGACTGACCAAGTGAGATCTGCAGTAGGAAACAGCGTATCTGACTTAGCCAGACAGTCCACCAACAGGGAAAGATGGCGGGAGATCGTGCGAGCTGTCCACCTCTCTTACGGACGTGGCTGCCTCCACGTGACCACCACTGCTCAGCCAATCGCCAGAGAAGAAGATTCAATGGGTAAGTACTGTAAATATCTATGAGATCAAACAAAAATGGTTTATTCCATGATGAAAACTTAGAAAGTTGACGTTTATCCTGCGATTAAGCGTGAGTTGCACCAAGCCATCTGTAGGTAATCGTAACCGGTGTTCGTTATAATCTGAATGTATGGAAAGTTTGACAAGTTTGTATGGAATGACAGCTGCTGCCGGCTCCATATTTAACGTTGATCGGTCTGTACTCGTAAATTGGTCCTTACTCTTGTTCGTATGACATCTCCTTTAGTCGCAAGTAGAGCTCCAGAAGATGAAACTGGAATACGATACGGATGTTGGTACATGAAATACTATAGTAATTATCTACTCACTTTTTTTAGTTTTATAATCGTTTTTTTATTTAAATAAATGAAAGATTATTATTAAGAATAAATAAAATCGAACAGGTACCTACCTGGTCTATACTCTGCAATCAAAGGTTTTTATTTGTGTACACACCTATACTTACCAATCTTCTTTTGAGTAATCTCTTTGGCGAGTCGGAAACGGTTTATTTATTTCCCGCCGTGGGCCCGGATCCCCGTACAATATTTACACACAGGCTCGAGTTACTCGGGACGCACCAAACACAATCTACAGTGTGTATACAACGCACGTCATATTATAATCGCTCCTTGGAATAATCCTGAAACGTCCCTCCCTCCGGGACGTCATCCATCCACACCTGTGGTATAGGGATGATGACTAAGATTTTTTTGTGATGCCATACGAACCAGTTTTTGGAGAGGAACAAATGTTTGTATGGGAGTAACTACATTTAAAGAACATAAATACCCAAAAAAATGAGACAAAGATTGACCTCGCTGGCGGCAGCGCAAAACGCTCCATACCTACTTAAAGACAGTTCATTATGACGTCACAATAATATTTGGTAGTACAAAGTACAGTCGAGTACAAAGATATGTATACGCCTGAAAGTTACAAAATGATGTATCCATTTTAATTTGTAGCCAATAATATTTGGTTACTATAATATATGCTCAAATAAGGTGAAACTACCGAGTTTACGCCCAATGTTCCAAATTTATCTATACACTAACAAGTAAACAATAATGTGCACGTATTGATGCAGATTTATATAACTGCAGATACTGTTACAATTTTATGTATACACGTCAATCAAATTTATTTTTCGAATATATGAAGGTTCATATCAGGTATATATATATAATTGTCTTTTTCATTTTATGCATGACGTCATTTGAAGATACTTGGTTGAATGTTGGGGCGGTTTTGTCAAAATTCAAAAAATGACCATCTGTTTTCGAAAATACTATGTATGTCCACTTTCTGTATAGACATTTTTAATATTATTTTTATTTCTTAATTATTGAGGATCGTGATAAGGACTCTGATAATTTTTAATTGTAAGCAAATTTGTATAATAATATTTATCTTGAAATAAATGAATCTAAATCTGTTCTGGTGTAAGTATAATAGTAATCCAGAATATATATATTTTGATGCCTAGAAAAAAAACTCATGTAAACACAACTTACCTAACCAAGTTCAACGTGGGTTTTTTTGCCCATCAATCTTATTTTTTTATAGCTAAAAATTCACGACTAGCATTAAATAAATAAAAATGATGTTAGTTAAAAAAGATCGTTTCGTTTAATTTTACGAATTTTGGGTTCAAGTTATATCAAAGAGGACTTCACTCCCTTAGGCTCTAGGCGAGTCGAACCTTTTTGTAATTCGTACTGCTGGGGAGGAATCCACAAAGCTCTCTGACTACTAGCTGCATTTATAGATGGACCAGTATAAATTGCACCACTGAATACCGACATATGTGCTACAATTCTAAGGGTCAAATTACATTAGGGACCAGCTGTCAATCAATTCAACGGATCCTTATGAATATAGGGCATAGAAACGCAATGTTAGGCCCATCTGGTAATTTTGACTTATTATCAATTCTGTCAAATTCACGATTTAAATCGTGAGACGGCGATATCCAATGACAGGTTAATACTCTTTTCAAGAAGCGTCAAATAACTTTGTTCAAATTACAACCGTATGTCAAAGCTAATGAAGCTCATTTTTGCAGAATATTGAGATATTTTTTACTGATAGGTTCATATATTCGAAAAATTAATTTGATTGACATGTATACATAAAATTGTACCAGTATCTGTAGTCATATAAATCTGCATCAATAGGTGCAAATTATTGTTTACTTGTTAGTGTATACATCAATTTGTAACATTGGGCGTGAACTTGGTACTGTCACCTTATTTGGGCATATATTATAGTAATCAAATATGGCTACAACTTTAAATGTTGTAACTTTCAGGCATATACATATCTTTGTACTCGACTGTACATGTATCGTTGTATGGAAAATCAGGTAACAATTTACTTTAGTTTCCGTCGCGAAATACTGCGTACATAGTTGTCTTACAATTTTTTTTCCATAAAAGCGTAAGGATTCTATTGGTAACTTTTCTTGGACGATTAAAAAAAAAATTTTTTTCTTAACTTTCAAGGTTCATGTTTTTTTACGATGTTAATTAAATTTATAATTTATACTTTACTAGCTGTACCTGCGACTTCGTTTGCATGTTAATGTAGGAGTTAACGCATTTCTTCTCTTGGAAATAGGACAGTTCCAGTTCTAATTTTAACCTATCATGTAAAACTTTCAATAAACCTATATATTTTAATTAAAATGACGTTAAAACCGGTCACTCTGATATTTAAATTATTAAGAAAGGGACAAAACACTTGTTATTTATCAGAGGTATTTTAAGTTTTATGAATAATGGGGTAAAAGTTTAGTAGATGTCTGTGGCAATAGATCTAACAGGACACACGCTGCAGTATTAAATGTTTATTGATCTTCTTTTCTACATATTTTTAACACTGTTATGTTATATTATAAAAACGTGATGGATGACTGAAATGATCTTGAGTTTTTGAGTCACTCCGACTCTCAGGTAAAGATGTGTTTAATAATAGATAATCCTTTCGAGTACCCATTGACCGGTAAGTGTTTACGTGGAACAAGAGATCTCTTTTTAATTTGACAACAGACGGCCAATTTATATTTTCCAAACTATAACTAACCACTAGGTAAGTTCTAAAACTATAACGCGAGTCCGAGTCGCTTTCTAATAAAGGAAATTATTAAAAATGTTTAAGCAATATGTTTATTTTCTTCATATTGCAATGTTTCAGATTGCACTATCACATTCTGGCAAATCTTGTGTATGTTCCCGCCCTTGCCAACATAATAATGTGTGTTGCAGGCTTTATGATAAAAGTATTTTCCTGTATGTTGGCCAATTTCTGTGTCTCTATTGTGGTCTCTATATTGGCTGAATGTCAACTTCAAGCCGCCTTAAGCCTGCATCACAATGGCGCGGCCTGCGGTGGCGGACAATAGAAAATTTGACAGCGGCGGACAAGTTTACTATTGTCCGCCGCGGCCAGGCCGCGCCAGTGTGATGCAGGCCTAATATATATTTTTAAAAATTTTGCCTAGTTTATAAAAGGCCCGTTCTATACTGATTTCATACATACTGTTTATTGGTGATAAATATAAATACTGACAAACCAGCGCGGCTATCACAAAACGGCGCGCGACCTCTCTCGATTTTTCTCCAACTATCCGTCTCTCTCTTATCAGATAACTTAGAAAGAGACATATAGTGCGAGAAAAATCGAGAGAGCTCGCGCGCCGTCTTGTGATAGCCGTGCAGTATCGTGACAATTAAATACTCAGCGTGTGATTCAATCTTGCAGAAACTCAAATAGACTTTGGCTGAACGCAAGAACAGCGCTATCGCCATGCCATTAAAAAAAAGGAAGAGAGTCAGACTTTTGACGTTATTTTGTTAAAATTTGTTGATACATTTATTGAAATTACGCCTCAAAACGAATTTATTGCATATAAGTTTCCATATCAGAATCGATTATTTTTTTACGCTTTAGAATTTAATATGCGTTTTGTGAATGTCTATCATCACAACACCGGATCGAAATTATTAATATTCGATAGTTATGGCAAGCCCGCCATTTTGACGTCACTGACAGTTGACAGATATGGCGGCTACAATTTCAAGCAGAAGAAATTAATAATTTAAAGAGGTCAAATGTTTCCGAAAATTAATTAATCGTCGCAGTCAGATAAAAACTATCCTAAACGGAAGCTAGAGTAATAATGTGCTTATGAATAAGTTACATAGTTTCCGTTCATGGGAATCTGAAATCATCGGGGGACCCAAAAATGGTTAGTTTGATACTGGCTGATTCTTTTTTTAATTTAGAGATTTATTATAAGTGAGTGATGAGAGATGAGAAATTACGATAATTTGATGGTTTACTATCCATTTAGCATTACTACGTTATAAATTTGAACATGATTCATCATGCCTATTATCAATGCGAAAGTAACTCTGTCCGTCTGGCTGTTCAATGCGAAAGTAACTATAGTGTGCTGGACAATGTCCACCTTGTCCTCCGCTTACACCACTGCAGAAGTCGCTGGCTAATGCATATTTGCAGCCTATATTTTAACAAGTTTGTAAAACGCGCAAGGAGCCGTAGGAATTTCACAACTAAACATCAGGGCCAAATTATGTGTGATTTATTAAGACGCTTAATACGCGCAATGTGTTCGTCCCTGCTAAGCCAATAACAGCTAATGATCTTAAGTTTATATAACAATAATAATCGCTGAGCGCAATCAAATGGACACGAGCCGTATAGAAGCCCAGACGACGAGCAACGTTTTTTCCAGCTGTTCGCCTTACAAATCTATCAACGATCTCAACGAAATGTTTGATGTGACGTCTCCTACCTTTTAATTCGAAAATAATAAAAAACATTAATATCCAAACACTACCCGCGTACACCAACACTAACTAACGTATGTCTCGCGTTCTCACATCTAATTATTTTCTCTTTCATCACGCACTTTGCAATCAGAGCAACGTCATAGCCCCAGTTAATACGTCCATATGTAGCGCAAATTTATCACAGCACTGTCCTCGTCGTACGTATTTGGAGTTATATTACATATACAAATAATTTCAAACGCTCCACGGACGCCGAGCTAACTAATCAGACGAGGAATAACTCGTTGGACGTGCGGTAATTGTGTTCTATGTGTTAGGATCTAGGATAATCCTAAGAAACTTGCAGTCGCCAGCCCTCGGGACACAACCTCAGGTTAATTAACCTGTCCATCCACTCACCAATGAGTACGGCGTCTGTAGTCTGTCTGAGTAATTATATATTTCCTAGTCCTTGTTGTGTACGAAAGTTGTATAATAGACTACGTGATCGATTTTGGAACCAAGTGCCTTATTTTGCTCTCTGGTAACTTATTTGAGATGCCGTTGCCGCGCATGCGCTATACCTACATGGTTTTTGGCTTATTCATGGTCATTTTCGCGGTGATTAACCACTCATATTAACTACAACACTTTTTAAAATCAATGGATCAGACAGAAGCTATCCTATGGGGACAGCTTTGATACCCAATGTCACACCAGTACAATTTATGTATTTTTTACGTTATGAGTTTATAAATTGTACCAATGTCTTGGGTCCATGCAGCAAAGCCATTTAGGCAAAATCACTATAAGTAGTTGCTGGCAGGATAGTTTCGAAACTGACTTACATTCTGTCTGAAGAAGCAGTTCCTCTCTCAAGAACAAAGTAACAACAATTAGCGCGTATTCGAGAGTTGGTTTAAAACATTAAAGCGATAATGAATACGATAATACAATTCCTTTGTAAACAGCTATTGCAATGATCTTTATCCCGCTCAGTTTTGCAAGCGGGCCAGCATAATCAACACCTAAATAAACAAATGCAATCAATCCTGTAGCAGGGCAACACAGCCTGAACATAATTTCTAAAGTTAACTAAGTATCACTTTCAGAGACAAGATAGACTTTGTTTTATCCTGACATCAAGGGGAAACGTTAAATTTAATGTTTTTCACACGTTGTATTTATTTTTAGTGAATAATGTTATTTGAATCCAAAGAATAAAAATATGACCATATTTGTTGAAATATACATCGTGTATATTTGTTATATTATAGAATTATTCTTGGCAGTTTTAATTAATTGAAATGATAAGCCAGTGTCCGGTTCATTGCCGCAGAGACACACTTTTTTCATGTTTTATGAGGTATTCTTGTTTATTTTATTAGGTATTTAATATGTGTGGTCTGTGTGTTGGTGGATAAATATATCTTTCTTTCTTTCTTTATAAACTAAATATGTACGCAGCGTGGATATCGTGATGTTTATCTTTAGTAGGCTTGAATTAATTTGTAGGTACTGACTTCGTTTGAGTTGACTCATCGAAAATAGAAGGACACACTAGGTGCGTTCATTCAGATCACAAGTCAAACAGTGACCAAGTCGGTTCACGGGAAACTATGCTATCCCGGCGGGCTCGAAACGGGAAATTGGGGCAGATCCAAATTTAATAAGCCGTCGACCTGCCAAGGAGAGCAAATTTCATTAAAAAATATATTTTCTCGGCTTCCGACTGCGTTGGGGTGGCCAGGTTTACTTTGATAACCTTCTGATGATTCGGCAATCGTTGATCTATGCACTTTGTGAGCTAAGTGACAATGTAAGTTGATCAAAATTCATAAGACCACCACAAAGAAGTGCTTAGGTTGTTACTGACGGCGACTCATATCTTTACAAATCAATTACTAAAGTATACTTGTTTTATTAGTTATGAGATGCCATGTAACCCATATTGGCAAATTCTTTGAAATTTGTTTTGCATGATTAGTCATAGCGGCTAGGTAGGGTTTAGACCCTACATAGCCGACGGTCATGATACGCGTTGCATACTGGCATCATAAAGTAGCGACCACACCGGTGCGTTACGCTGCGTATACGCGTTGACTTGTCGTATGCGTCACGTATTCTTCATACATTTTGCTGCGATTACGGTGCGTTAGCGTATTTTGAGCAGCGGTGTGGTCGCTCCTAAGGGTGTAAAACGCTGTTGATCCAGCCGTGATCGGGAGGCTTCTCCCGTGTCTGACATGGTCCTATTCGGGAATACCATTATCAACTACTCATTGGGACGATTCTAACGAGCCCAAACTCAACGGGGTTACGTCGATTAAATACTGAATGCCCTTGGCCACTTTCTGTCTCGGATCAGCTCGATGGTACCATAATTTTGAATTGACATTCAAACTATATACATAGGTATACCCAAAAATTCAGCTCAATCGGTCATCGGGAAGTGGGTCAAAATCCAACTTGCAAGATTTGATGACAAACATCGGGACAGGTGAAACTAAATAAAAGCTTGTAAAAACGCAGCTACATACCCCTTATGGGTATTTACCCCAAACAGATGACGTTTCAGTACATTTTCTTCGTAAAAGGTGACGATAGAACCTATTGTGCTAGCCTAACCTATGACAAACAATAAAGCTCAAAATATTTATCCGTCTCATTTTATTAAAGTGGTAACCCGGATCTGGTAAATGTTTCAGCGTTCGCTCACATCCATTTGTTGTTTGGTTCCGCAGTTCTCACGAGATTAGTTCCGATGCACTGATACGTGCAGCAACTGCAGTGAGCTGGTTAACGGCACATTCAACCGTTATTACTGACGTTAAGTTTGTTATTTAGGTAGTTGGAAAACTTGGGAGTTCCTGCGAAGGAATTCCGTCAATGGAGCAAGGCAGTGTTGCCACATAATAAGGACCAGTTAGGACCACAGCATTTTTATGAGGTTAGCTATCAAATTTTTGGAATAAACAATAACAGAGTACGATGACGTAAGAGACGGTAGTCGGCAAATCAATGCATATTCAACGATGATTTTTAAACAATGGCAGTCTTCTTAAAATGGAAGCTCGAAGGAAACTACATTTCGCTACTTTGCTATTTGGTATAATACTGAGTAAACAACCCTCGTACCTGTACGAAAGATTAATATTTTCCCGTAGGCATATAAGACAAGCCCCCCGCCTCATCGGCCCGCGACACACGTCGGCTAGCTTCCGTGGTAGCTTCAAGTACGCTGCCCCGCGATGCTGGAACAATCTTCCACCGCCAATAAGAAATGCAAGTTCACTGGCCACTTTTAAGAACAAATTGAAACTCCACCTGCTAAAGGAACAAACGTCTTCTGTCTAGCCGATGAAATATATACCTACTTTTATATGATATATTCATACATCTATTTTATATTTGTCGAAGATACTTACGTTGTACTTATTTATTTTTATTTTTTATTTAGTTTTTTCTACAATGTATTTATTTTCTCTATTAAAATCAAGATATATCTACACTGCACTTTCTGTTGTATTTAGATCTGCCTTTATTAGTGTTGTGTTACTTGTGGTATGTTATTTGTGTAAAGTGGATTCACTGAAAATCAGCGTTGTGACTCCCCATGCTCCGACACATGCTGAGTGAACTCCTTTTTGAGACCATCCTCAACATTGTACTTCTTTTTAATTCTGTAACCCGAACTTTTTAGCAGTTTTATGTAATGTTGTGGTTGTGTTTTTGAAATAAATCATTCATTCATTCATTCATTCATAATTATAATTAAATATCAAAATCTATGTAAAAATTCAAAAATACGTGTTGCTTGGGTATCAAATATAGCAAATACCTACTGTAAACAATATTATCTAATATACCTACTTAGAAAAACAGCTTATGTAATTATAACGCAATTTATTTTCATGCACATCATAACTTATAATCTACCGTCGAAATGAAACAAAATTTATTGAATGCGACACAAGAGTGACGTTTTATTACTTTTTATATGTTTAATGTAAAATGTGAGGCGTATTTATTTATTTTGAGAAGTTAAATAAGGCTGCATGGAGGGTACTTCACACAGGGTGGCGTGTGAGTGACAGGATGACATCTTAAGGAAAAGGGAGGAACTTCAGTTACTTGAGTAACTTTACCAAATATTTGGCTCTGCTGCTGCTGATATTAATTTAACCCATTCTCAGGCAGATAGCGACCACACATTGCCAATCTAACATGTATTATAACTCGTATGAGTAAGAGTGACTTTCGGTTGTAATTTTTTAAACGTCGACCAAAAACGGTTAAATTAAGTATATTAAGACGGGATCCCCTTGGATCGCATAATGGTTTTTAGACTAATGCACTTTCGCATAATTGGTTTGGCATAATTATTTGTAGCATAATAGTACTTTTGCATAGTAATATTCTGGCCTACTGTTTTTCTGGCATACTACGCTATTAGCATAATTTTAGCTAGACTAATTTGTATTTATTGTTTGGGCTAAAAATTATTTGGCATATCTGCCATTAGCCGTAATTTAGGTACCGTTAGGTCACATTAGGTAGGTATATTAGGTTAGGTTAGGTGAGTGTACCAGGCGCGAAACGCCTAAGCAACGCGGAACAGGAGGTCTGCGAAGCGGACCTCCGTCTGCATGGCTGGCGTCTGCGTCACTATACTAACCTTCTCTCGTAGTGCATCAGGCTCGTGATTGTGTTTATTTATATTTTTGGATGTGATTTCATGATTTTGTCCATCATTTGTACATGACTTTTAATAGGATAATAGCGTTATGCATTTTGATATGATGTCAATTGATTATTATGGCTAGTTATGCTTATGTTTGTTATTAGTCTTAATGACGGTTATGCGGTCTGTATTTATGCTTTTTAATGTTATGCGTAAAAAAATATGCGGAATGAGACTTTTGCACATCTTATTTTCGGCGTAAAGTAATTATGCGTAGCCATATTAGTATTAATGATTTTATGCCTTTCAATTGTAAACCTATTAAGACGGTAGACGGTTCCTAAGTAATATTTATGTAATGTATGACACATCGAATATGAATCGCCACGATTCCCTAGACTCTTGACTACCTAAGGAAAGTATTCGGTATTGTATTTTATTTCTAAGCCCTACAAGATTCCGCGATCTTAAGAAACTTCTTGAGCCGGCATATAAATGTACGTACACCTTTCAGGCAGCATAAGTTTTAAACGGTCGTCGACTGACACGACTAACTTAAGGGCCTCAATTCAGTTCGCCTCTTTGCCATCCCAATCACATTTTAATGTTTTTTTTTTACTCCAAGGTCATTTGTTTCAAACCGTCGGTGATCGTAGGTCAAGTCCTTAAAATCTGATTGTATGGGGACGTATGAATTTTTTATGAGATGACAACAGCCGGCGCCATATTTAACGTTTTCCGGCGAGTAAACAGTGGTTGTTGAATCCCGCTGTTAAGCGTTAAGCTGCTCTTAATGTTTACCTTGGCCGCGGTGAAGCCACTAGCACTGAATTATGCGCTGCTATTATATAAATCGCTCCGGCAAACATAGTTCCATTTTAAATGGGTCATTTACCTAAATACCTCAGTCAGGCAATCCAGTGATTGACGTATGCAAGACTGCCGCTGTGGGTAACGTTTTTCTAGGCGGGAATCAGGACGGCATTAGTTCCAATGCAGAAAAAGATTAAGAAGGATGGCAATACAGACATAGTTAGCTAGTCTACCGGTGGGTAGTCGGTCTGACATGATAGTTTTCGTGAAAGAGAATGCGGAACACAAATTGAAATGTGATTGAGATCGGAACGGACTTATCAATGCAATATAATCTCCATTCCAACAGTTTGACGCAGCATCGTACTTTAATACTTACTGTCGCCTTTTGTACTTACACACTTTGAAACCATTTAAAATGTTTTAAGAACTTCGGGCTACGGTGAACTTACTGTTTCTTATTGTTGGTGCAGACATATTTATCACTTATATAATTTTTTGTTGTGTTACCTACCTTCACTGATTGGACCTAACAGAAGACCAGTAAGCTGCAAAGCCAGCATCGTGATGAATTGGGCCCATTTCGTGACTTGGTATGATTAACTTTTTCTTTCGTCTTTGTAGTCTGCTTGTTAGTGTGTCACTATTTTAATAAATAATAAATGTTCGACTCTGTACTTATGAATAATCTGAACAGCTCTGGGGGCTGTGTATGTATAGATCTTAATGCTAAACTACATTCGTTTTCGTGAATAAAATAATGTTTAGAATAAGTTACCAAGATCAACGTACTAAATTATAGATATAACTTTCACAAAGCCGTGCCTTCCTTTATCACGCTGCATATTGACCCAGCAACGCGTATAGTTTAGTTCACCAACAGCTTAGCTATCTCTGACCTAGGATCTCAGCTCTGGGCCTCCATTTTACAACTATACATTTCATTCTAATCCCCTCTTAATAGTGCATCTCCCTTACACACACTTCGTCGGGCAATCGCACAAAAGGACGCTCATGAATCAAGATGGTTTTACATATAATTTCAATTGTCAAAAACACGTCTCGAAGTTGGGTCATTTCTAAAATTGCGTCATAGCTCTAATCTATCGGCCGTTCCAATTCACTAATTGCTATTTAATCAGTAACGATAGCCACAATACCCGTAATTACGAGTAAGTAAGTTTAATAGCTGTGATGTTATGCAAAATATCAACAGATATATAATACGAGTAGGTTATTTGTTTTGTAACAACCGCCTACATTCAGGCGGGCTGTTTACCACTGACGTGGGATTAACAAAAACCAAGTAGGTATAGTACTAAAGTTGGCACCATTAGTGAACATAAGTGTCAATTGGAGTTATGGTATCATCGAATACCTGTTTACTATCAATAAACTTTGCTAAGGCCATATTGAATTTGTTTACTTTGGATCATAGCCCTCCGAGTCTCTAAACTTAAGTGGCAGTGGAGAGGACAGATTACACCCACAACTGATGGCCGTTGGGACGGAAACGTTCTCGATTGACGACCACGTATCGAAAGCCGCAGCGAGAGTAGACTAAAAGGTGGACTTATGACCTGGTAAAGATCGCGGCAGTCCGCTGAATGCGGGTGGCGCAGGAACGGTAATTGTGATACTATTTGGTAGGCGTATGCCGAGCAGGGGACGTACTCGTATTTTTGCTGATATGATTATTTATCACGGGGTGGAATCGGTATTCAGTATGCAAATCGATATGCAGTAGGAAATTTTGTGTATAGCCGTTTGTTCCTTACTCATCGGTAAAGAGGAAGGAACAAACAGGTACCTATAAAATATCATGAATGGCCTGCTTTAAGTATATTACAGACTATACAAGCAATGTCAAGAAGATAGACAACGTCTTTCATGGCTGTGCATATGCGGGAAAAACAAATATACAGCGCCGAAAAAACGACCCTTTAGTACGAGAAGACCATGTAGTCAGGAAAATTTTACATATGTACCTAAGTACATCCTTCCGTGGAATAGTGAACCCTAACTGCATTCGACGCTTTTAAACAAGCGCCACTCTTCGCATGCATATTTAATATTAATTCCAGTCTGTAATTTTCTTACGCGAGATTACTCGTAGGTACAAAGGCAGGTTTCTCAATCTGCCGTCATATTTTACTTTCCCGTGTATTATTTAAACAGCCGCTGCTTCTTCCGGCATAGCACGAAGTTGGTAGTACGAGATCTTATAGTAAGATCTCCAAGTCGTCTGTACAAAAATGTAAAGGTAAAATAAATACTAGATGCCCGCCTGGCTCAACTCGCGTATTACAAAAACCCAAGCAGAGCCATATGTCCATTCCAAAAGTCCTATTATATATACCGATGAAAGAATATTTTAAACTGATGAGAAGTTACTACAAACACAAAGCTAAATACAAGGCTACAGACTTACAAAGCGACAAACTTTTATGTTAGTACTAGCGGCCGCCCGCGACTTCGTCCGCGTAGATTTTTAATGATGACAAAGATATAAAATAGGTAAGTGAATTTTATTCTTAGTTAAAATGGTCTAGACAATTACATTTCAAACAGCGGCAGACACTCATATGTGATTGTAAAATAATTTTTAAAGATTTTCCAATCAGATTACGGGAATTGTTAGCAGAATGCTTAATACTTATTTCGTCAGTTACTGAACGCCGCGGTGCCCCGTAGTTACATCACGGGAAGAGGGTTGCGACGTCTGGTGCCTGGCTTCAATAGCCTCGGACTAAGTGGGCTGACCTAGCGAGGTCGCTAGTCCGAACCGCGAAGTAGGTCGACGCGCCCACAAATTAGCATGTGTGGCCGTCGACTGTTTACTGCAGCAGCGGAGGCACGGTGCGAGCGTGACGGGAGCTCAGTTGTCGTCGCGCTCACACACAAGCGGGATCCACAGGCGGAAATAAAACTCCGATACTCTTGAGAAAGCTTGATGGCACGGCTGGTTGGTTGGAGCGAGATGGGTATATGTTGCTCTAGTGATAGTCGAGCTTGTTATGAGAACATTTTGCTTATACTCCACCTCATATATAAACCTTCCAACATTACCATAAAGTGAAACATCTTTATTTCAAATAAACAATCATTTCTTTACACAAATTCGTCTTAGGTTTTTAGCGTTTGCATTCCAGTACCGTCTTAATCTAGGTAAACCTAGGTCTTAAAATATGTTAATCTTGTACAGAATTACTTAGTGCATAATTGTTAATAGGCTAAATGAATACATTGCAAATAGTTTAGGCGAAATACCTATCTAAACACTGAACCTTTGTAGTTTTATATAAATTAATACTTTTGATTCCTTTGTTATATCTAACAGAGGTCGTAAGCACTATTCTCAGTTATTTCATTAGATTAATATCACACTGTAGATTATTGATGTAGTAAAGTTTACTGTATTAAGCTTAAGGCTTGTCTAATATTTATGAATTATGAGCATAGTGCAAGCGAAAACTACCATAATATGAGCTATGCAAAGGAAATGATTATAATACATGTTTCTAATTAGCTTGAAGAGCTTTACCTACCGTGGCATAGTGCCGCTTATGCAAATTTTTTACAGAAAAAGGAGGCAAGTTATTAACTTTACTATCAAGCTTGTATGTAAACAACTCATGTATCTAGAATATAATTATGGTTACAAAATTAATGCAATTATATGCAGATTCTACTGAATATAAAGAAAAGCTTGCTAGAAGCTAGTGAAAGCTCTTACGGTTAAAACTTATGCTAAATCCTTAACTACGTTCGGCGCATTGCCGTTTTAAGCAGAATTAATTACGGATAAGCAAAGGTTGTTTTGTGATTCTACTGTCGAATGTAAATTAAGTAAATTTAGAAAATATGGAAACAACCTTGTATGAAAACTAAATGAACCCAGCTTTGGTTATGTGACTGAAAGCTTTGCAAAGCGCACTCTGAAAGCTTTGCAGCCACCGGCTTTTCAGGCGGCCAGGCCAAAGTCACAATCAATGAGGAATATTTGAATCATGAGGCACACCTACCAAAGGTGTGACCTCTATAAATGGTACAACTTGGTCTACCTATTTATGTTTGGAGCTTAAAGCTCTTAACGGAGGCTTTTACCTACACGTTATTGTCAAGTCCGGGTATATTTGGATGGTTAGTAAACTAAACCAATCCGCTCATATAAGATGTTAACTGTAGGAGAAAGTATCTTGACATAAGTCTGAAACCTATGAACCAAAGAGAGCTGTTAAGATGGTAAAATAAAGAGTCAAAGCTATGTATTTGTCTTACAGACGGCTGCCTTGAACAGTCTCCCCCTAATACGTAAGCACAAGAAATATGCTAACCAAGGTAGCTTAATCGAACAAATATGAGTATAAATTTGTCAATCCAAATTTCGTTCTCACCTTTACAATACATGCGTGTACATCAATTTTCAGGTACTACTGAAACGCGCGCTGCAGTCATATTTACGTATCGATTAAAAACGAAATAAAATATCGCGCGCCGCGCTTACTACTTATTTTTCGTATTGTAGGTGGATCGAAATACTCCCATTCAAATCTACCCACCATACATTTTATGATTAGAACGAGACGCAAGATAACAAGCGCCTGCTCGCTCAGTGCTCTTTTTAAATGTAGGTGGATTGAAACAGTCCCATTCACATCTACCCACCACATGTTTTATAATTAAAACGAGATGCATAATATCGAGCGCCTGCTTGCTCAATACGCTTTTTTCTTATGTGGGCGGATCGAAATGTTTCCATTCACATTTACCCACTACATGTGTTTATAATAGTAGATGGGAATAAGACTACGAAATTTATTAAATAATGACTGTCTTGAACAATCTCCCCCCAGTACGCAAGTACAAAAACTAATCAAGACTAGTCGAATCTATCAGTACGAGTCTCGAGGTCGGGCGACGGATGAGTCCAGCTGATGTTCTTACCTCTGTGACACGTACCTTGCCATCAGGTCCAGGATAAACTTTCTCTATACGCCCGCGGGGCCAAATACCTCTAGGCAAAGTGTTGTCCGCTATTAAAACAATATCGCCGGGTTTTAAGTTTGGCGAATCGGAGGCCCGCTTGCGTGGTAACAAAGTTGGTTTATATTCTATGAGCCACTTCTTCCAGAATCTCTCAGCGAGCTGCTGAACTTCTTGCCAGCTATTTTTAAGAGATTTTTTATCGCTGAAACTACCGAAAGGCATCATACCGTTAGACCTATGTATGAGGAAATGATTTGGCGTGAGTTGCTCCTCTGAAAGGTTGGCGTTTATGGGTGTCAATGGTCTGGAGTTTACTATGTGTTCCGCTTCCAATAAAAGTGTATGGAGCGTATCCTCAGATGGAACCTTGTCCTTAAGGGTTGCATATAAGGCACTCTTTACTCCCTTGACCATGACCTCCCAAGCGCCGCCCATGGATGGTGCGCCTGGCGGTATCTTTTTCCAGACAATGCGCTTATTTACGATAAAGTCGCTAAACTCAACGCTATCCATTGCCTCTTTTATTTCACGTTCAGCTCCAATGTAATTGGTAGCATTGTCACTATAAATGATGGTGGGCGTACCTCTTCTAGCCATCATGCGTCTAAGGGTTTGAATCATAGAGCTGGCTGAGAGAGAATTGGCTAACTCTATGTGCACTGCCCGCGTAGTTAGACAAGTGTACAAAGCGCCCCATCGCTTCTCTACGCGACGCCCAATTGTGACCTTTAATGGCCCAAAAAAATCAGTAGCTATGGCGGTAAACGCGGGTTGGTGGTGCATAAAGCGTTCTTGTGGTAAATCTCCCTGCTGATGCATAGCGGGTTTACCTTTTCTTATTTTGCACCACTGACACCTTGCGTATATATTACGTAGATAGCTTCGCAAACCGATAATGTGATATTTCTGTTGTAACTCATTAATCACGATATGATGATTTCCATGATTAAATTGCTCATGATAGTGATGCACAAGCAATCGAGTTATGTGATTTTTAATATCTAATATTATCGGTTGCCTCTGATTGTTAGCAGCATTGATCTTATATCTGCCATCGAGTGTTAACAGCCCGTCTGTTGACAGCTTTACTGCCAGCCGATACAACTTTGATGACTTTGGTACAGCTTCGTTACCACGCAAGCGAATGAGTTCCTCGGTAAAGTCTTCTTCCTGACATCTACTTAATAACAGATGCTCTGCTATCAGCAGGTGTTTAGGCATCATGTCATTACCTAACGTACTCTTTACTTGCCTGGAGGTAAAAATTTCAACAGCCACCAACAAACGACTGAGAGCGCGCTGCAATCTGACGAAACGTGAAAAACGCTGCGGATCTGGCAGGTGAGCGAACCTATCCTTGGTGACATTGCCGGCGGTGGCAGTATTAACCGGTTTACGTTCTTCACCGGTGTTAGACGTAGCCTGTACTATCGTTTTAATTTTAGGCCACTTATCTGGAGACTCTAAAATAAACTGCGGGCCTCTAAACCACCGGTGGTTTATATCGAAATCTGATTTTATACCGCGTGTCGCAATGTCCGCAACATTTTCACTGGTCGGTACCCAGTGCCAATCGGACGGTCTCGTAAAAGTCTCTAATTCGGCTAAACGATGTGCTACGAACGGTTTAAATGTCCTAGGATCCGAGTTTATCCAAGCAAGTATGGTTCGAGAATCAGTCCAGTAGTAGGACTGGCAGATTTCGTAGTCCGTTTCACGCCGGACCGCGTCTGCCAGTCTGCAAGCTAAGACGGTTGATTGTAATTCAAGTCTAGGTATCGAAATACACTTTAAAGGTGTTACCCTAGCTTTACTACTGACCAGATGTGATGTTTTATTGCCGTCAAAGTCGGTAACTACAATGTATATCGCAGTTGCAAAAGCTTTCTCGCTCGAATCGCAAAAGGCGTGCAGATAAGCTGGTCCTTTCGATCTAGGTATATGCCTAGGTATATCAAGGTCTTGTAATAAGTCCAGACTATCCAACCACTCGCGCCATGCTTTGCTTAGATGTTCGGGTATCGCTTCGTCCCACTGGCAAGACGCCCTCCACAAATCTTGAATTAGCATTTTGCCTAAAATCGTTACTGGTGTCGCCATGCCAGTCGGATCGAAAACGCTAAACACTGCGCTTGTGACCTGTCGTTTCGTAGGTACCCTAAGTCCCTTGACTACGTCTATAGGTGTATTGCGTAGATTCAAGTTGAAACCTAAGCTGTCATTTTGGTGGTTCCACAAAAGTCCTAAGGTACGCTCGTGGTCCGATTTTCCTATTATCGTGGTAGAGTCCTTAGACACATCCTTAACGTTGCACACAGCTCTAGGTTCATTAGATGCCCAGCCACATAGCGTGAACGAGGCCTTTCTGAACACCTTGTCCATGTCGCTAATGGTTTTCTGCGCCTGCTCTACCGTGTCAAATGCGCCCAAAAAATCGTCTACATAGAAGTTACGTTCCGTGAGTCTAGCTACTTCAGGATACGTATCGCGATATTCGTTTGCGTTTTTATTCTTAACATAAATAGCTGTAGCAGGACTCGACGCACTACCAAAAATCAAAGACGTCATTCTATAAGTCTGTGGAGGCGAGTCCCTGCTTTCCCCGCGCCATAAGAATCGTAAACTATCGCGATCCGCTTCTATGACTTTAACCTGAAGGAACATTTGCTTTATGTCCGAAATTACCGCTATACGGCCCTCACGAAATCTTATCAAAACTCCGAAAAGCGATTGAATTAAATCGGGACCAGGTAAAATCGCGTCATTTAGTGCTTTACCGCTTGTTCTACACGCAGCATCAAAAACGACTCTACTTTTTCCTTTTTGGGGGTGAATAACATTAAAATGCGGGAGGTAAAAGGCGCGCGGTGAGTCCGTGATAGAGTCAACTCTTTCAGCGAAACCTTGTTCTATAAGATCATCCATCTGCCTATTATATTTAGCCTTAAGTTCCGGGTCTCTATCTAGTTTTTTCTCTAACGTGTATAAGCGTCGCAATGCGTGAGCTTTATTATCCGGTAGAGTCTCATCATCAGTTTTCCACAATAAACCTGCTTCAAACCTATCCTCGTTAGGTATACGCTTACACGTAGATTCTAGCAACTTAACAGCTCTATCTTCTGGATCGTTAATTTGTTTACGCGGCTCTATGCCCAATGACTCTATACTAAAGTGCTCGCGTATCAAAGCTAGAGCTGGATCTTGATTATCGCAAGTAGGTTTAATGTGATTAACCGCCCCTAACAATTTACGAGGAAGATCGTTAACTCCATGAAGCACCCAACCGAGGTGCGTCAGGGATGCGCAGGGTAAAGCTCTACCTGCTTCACATACTTGCCTACTCACTATCAAATGCCATGAGTCTTGACCTATAAGTATAGTGGGTTGTGCTGACTCGTAACACAACTCATCTTCTAAATGCCGTAAATGAGCACATTTACGAACGACCGACCTATCTACAGCTTGCGACGCAAGGTTCAACTTATCTATCGTATGCGCGGTAAAATCATGAAACTCTCTACTAGAGGTACCTCTAATTCTAAGTTTTACTCGCGAAGAATCGTTGTCTATCACCTCGTGACCACCTACTCCTTCGAAGGAGAGGGTTTCCCGTTTACCGGGATGCGAAACTTGCAAAGCTATATCCTTCTGGATTAACGATAGCGTCGCGCCTTCGTCCATCAAAGCGTATGTAGAGATGGTACCTTTTGAACCCTTTAGCTCTACCGGAATTATTTTTAAATACGCTTGAGACTGGTTCGAGTAGTTAACCGAACTAACTTGCTCTTTAGTCGCTACGGTCTTTTCTTTACGCTCTAAGCTCTTTCTCCTGCCATGCAATAAAGCATGGTGGGATGCCTCGCATTCTCCCTTCCCACATGGGTTATATTTGCATTTATTGTATGAGGATTTATGCAAGTCACCTAAACACCGGAAACAGAGCTTATAGCGTTTTAAAACGTCCCATCTATCGTTAACGCTCAGCTTATTAAAGTCAGCACAACTTGCTACAGGATGATTGCCTGCGCAAACTGCACACTTACTTTTCTGACTGTTATTAGCAGAGACGTTATTCCTATTTTCCTGTGGTTTAAACTTCCTATCATTATTACGCCTAGACTTGAAGCCGCCTCGCGTTGTGCGCTTGTTTGCCGTTGCAACATAATGTTGCTCCGAATGGGCTTCACTATCAGAATCATTTGATATAGGTAGAGTTTTCCTATCCTGCCTATGTGACGCAGACGCGCGAGAGTCGTGACTTGATACGGAATTGTCATCGTAGAAATCACTACCTCCCTCATCGTCGGACGACACCGAGCTCTCCCTATACCTATGCCGTGAATTAATGTTATTCACCCTACGTGAGCGCACACCCGACTTGATCTTGGATTGTTCGTACGCGAACATACAGTTAAAGTTCTCACTCAAGTCCTTCAAAAATCTTGACAATGATAAGAGTTCCGGCACATCATCAGCGTTGTTCTTGTACCTATACCACTCAAATCTAACTATATTATTCATTTTTTCTACTATACGGCTAACTAATTCAGGAGCGTATAGGTACTGTGGCTTATTCAGGGCTTTAATAGAGGCTACTACATTACATACACGATTGCTGAATTCAGAAATGTTCCGACTATCATCGCTCAATCGCGGCATCCGCTTGACATTCTGAATTTCAGACAAAATGATTACGTCTGGCTTGCCGAAAGCTCTATCTAAAGCGGCGATTACTTCGTAAGGATTACTGCATGTGTGTAACATAGACCTTACTGACTCACGTGCCTGTCCCTTGACTGCCTTCCGAAGGCGTCCCATATTAGCTATGTCGGAGAACGAACTCTCCGTATCTAAATAAACACGTTTAAATGCAATCCAATCCGAGGGATTGCCGTCAAAAAAGGGCAAGTCACCTATATATTTGCCCGAGGTGAATTGCTGTGGCATGGGTGAAACGTGGTTGTCAGTCCTATTCATACTGATGGCTTGCACTATAGCGTCGCGTAGAGCGCTAATTTCCCCAGCCGCATTGTTTGGGCTGTGGTTCCTATCTACACCCTCGGTTTCTTGGGGTCTATGCTGTGGTGGCCTACTGCTACCTGGCTGTCCCAGAGTGGGAGAGGCGTTAGCTACGTTTCTACCATGCGTGGCTTCGTTGGGCAAACAAAAAGGGTTGGGCGGCGGCGCTCTTATAACCGAATGTTGACTTTCAGCTAACAACAATTCGTACCTAGAAGCGGCATAAGCGACGGCTGCCCTGGCTTGCTCCAACTGCGACGCGCGGAGTTCCGACTCCGCACGTAGTCTAACTAACCTATTGTCTTCAGCTCTTACGGCGTCATAATCAGTGGCGTCAATGACCCTAGGTGGCGTTTGTGCCCGCTCACCTTCTGCTGAACCGGTTCTCGAACCACTACGCGGATTTACAACTTGATCGACAACGCCCGCGTGAACTACGTTGCCTACATTCGCGCCTAAACTGTTGGCGTCTAAAATATTTGCGCCCAAAGGGTTGGCGTCTTGTAGGTTCGCGCCTAAACTATTGGCGTCTAAAATTTTACCGTTATTGGCTAGAACGGGGTTCTCATCCTCACCGCTGTCTGACTCCTGCCTACTCCTCGACCTCGTTACTCGACCCTCCCCCTTACCTGTCATCCTAACCTTACCCCCCTAACACTAACAGTCCCTACCTGCCTAGCACTAACAGGCCCTATCTGCTCGCTCGGCGTACTACCGTATTGATGCCGATTGAGAATGGGAACGTAGGGAGGAAGGAGGTGATAGGTACCGTCTGGCAGAGGACCACTGTGCGATATAGGTGCTCGGGACGTGGTGGAACGCCACGCCCTTCAGCTTGCCAACCTGTGGCCAAACACCGCAAAGTATCAATACCAGCAAACGGCCGAGTTATAAAGACGCTCTGAAAAGAGCGCTGCAGTAACCACTCGGTATACCGCACTAAGACGTGTTATGAGCTCTGGTTGACACCGTTAGGCCAGAGCCACGCCACCTACCAGATTACAACGGGGATTGACATATACCCGGTTCTGATAGGATTTGCAGATGCTCGATGACCACGACGACTTGACGCTTCGATTTCGAAGTCTTCCTCGCTGGTGTGTCTTCCTCGCTGGTACGCCTTTTCTTGCTTCTTTATCCCTGTTGAGGGCTTTTCGGTCTTGAGGCTTCGTTATCCCTTTTGAGGGCTTTTCGGTCTTGAGGCTTCTTTATTCGTTAACCCTGTTGAGGGCTCTTCGTGCTTGAGCCTTCGTTATCCCTATTGAGGGCTCTTCTTGTTTCTGCTTTCTTTCTTCATTAACCCTGTTGAGGGCTTTTCTTGCTTGAGAGTTCTTTGTTCTTATTTCCTGGCAGCTTCTTCGTACGGCGCAGATTGTTCGAAGTTCACTTTCTTTAAGGCCAATCCAACAGCTTGATTGTTAGAAAGGAATCTTCTTTAAGGCCAATCTGTTCGCGCTGAACTGCTTGCTTCAAATGGCAGCTTCTCGTACGATGCTTGAAGATTGTTAGAGGATGTCTTCTTTAAAAGGGCCAATCTAATGCTTGATTGATAGAAGAATCTTCTTTAAAGCCAAATCTTCTGCTTGAACTGCTTGCTTCGTCAGGGATCCGGCTCTCGAAGGACCATTGAACGCCGCGGTGCCCCGTAGTTACATCACGGGAAGAGGGTTGCGACGTCTGGTGCCTGGCTTCAATAGCCTCGGACTAAGTGGGCTGACCTAGCGAGGTCGCTAGTCCGAACCGCGAAGTAGGTCGACGCGCCCACAAATTAGCATGTGTGGCCGTCGACTGTTTACTGCAGCAGCGGAGGCACGGTGCGAGCGTGACGGGAGCTCAGTTGTCGTCGCGCTCACACACAAGCGGGATCCACAGGCGGAAATAAAACTCCGATACTCTTGAGAAAGCTTGATGGCACGGCTGGTTGGTTGGAGCGAGATGGGTATATGTTGCTCTAGTGATAGTCGAGCTTGTTATGAGAACATTTTGCTTATACTCCACCTCATATATAAACCTTCCAACATTACCATAAAGTGAAACATCTTTATTTCAAATAAACAATCATTTCTTTACACAAATTCGTCTTAGGTTTTTAGCGTTTGCATTCCAGTACCGTCTTAATCTAGGTAAACCTAGGTCTTAAAATATGTTAATCTTGTACAGAATTACTTAGTGCATAATTGTTAATAGGCTAAATGAATACATTGCAAATAGTTTAGGCGAAATACCTATCTAAACACTGAACCTTTGTAGTTTTATATAAATTAATACTTTTGATTCCTTTGTTATATCTAACAGAGGTCGTAAGCACTATTCTCAGTTATTTCATTAGATTAATATCACACTGTAGATTATTGATGTAGTAAAGTTTACTGTATTAAGCTTAAGGCTTGTCTAATATTTATGAATTATGAGCATAGTGCAAGCGAAAACTACCATAATATGAGCTATGCAAAGGAAATGATTATAATACATGTTTCTAATTAGCTTGAAGAGCTTTACCTACCGTGGCATAGTGCCGCTTATGCAAATTTTTTACAGAAAAAGGAGGCAAGTTATTAACTTTACTATCAAGCTTGTATGTAAACAACTCATGTATCTAGAATATAATTATGGTTACAAAATTAATGCAATTATATGCAGATTCTACTGAATATAAAGAAAAGCTTGCTAGAAGCTAGTGAAAGCTCTTACGGTTAAAACTTATGCTAAATCCTTAACTACGTTCGGCGCATTGCCGTTTTAAGCAGAATTAATTACGGATAAGCAAAGGTTGTTTTGTGATTCTACTGTCGAATGTAAATTAAGTAAATTTAGAAAATATGGAAACAACCTTGTATGAAAACTAAATGAACCCAGCTTTGGTTATGTGACTGAAAGCTTTGCAAAGCGCACTCTGAAAGCTTTGCAGCCACCGGCTTTTCAGGCGGCCAGGCCAAAGTCACAATCAATGAGGAATATTTGAATCATGAGGCACACCTACCAAAGGTGTGACCTCTATAAATGGTACAACTTGGTCTACCTATTTATGTTTGGAGCTTAAAGCTCTTAACGGAGGCTTTTACCTACACGTTATTGTCAAGTCCGGGTATATTTGGATGGTTAGTAAACTAAACCAATCCGCTCATATAAGATGTTAACTGTAGGAGAAAGTATCTTGACATAAGTCTGAAACCTATGAACCAAAGAGAGCTGTTAAGATGGTAAAATAAAGAGTCAAAGCTATGTATTTGTCTTACAGACGGCTGCCTTGAACAGTCTCCCCCTAATACGTAAGCACAAGAAATATGCTAACCAAGGTAGCTTAATCGAACAAATATGAGTATAAATTTGTCAATCCAAATTTCGTTCTCACCTTTACAATACATGCGTGTACATCAATTTTCAGGTACTACTGAAACGCGCGCTGCAGTCATATTTACGTATCGATTAAAAACGAAATAAAATATCGCGCGCCGCGCTTACTACTTATTTTTCGTATTGTAGGTGGATCGAAATACTCCCATTCAAATCTACCCACCATACATTTTATGATTAGAACGAGACGCAAGATAACAAGCGCCTGCTCGCTCAGTGCTCTTTTTAAATGTAGGTGGATTGAAACAGTCCCATTCACATCTACCCACCACATGTTTTATAATTAAAACGAGATGCATAATATCGAGCGCCTGCTTGCTCAATACGCTTTTTTCTTATGTGGGCGGATCGAAATGTTTCCATTCACATTTACCCACTACATGTGTTTATAATAGTAGATGGGAATAAGACTACGAAATTTATTAAATAATGACTGTCTTGAACAGTTACCTAAAATGCTTTAATCTAATTTTGATCTTTGGCAAAAATGACTCTGCAAGATATAGAGCGATGCATAGATTTAGAAAATGGGGATCTTATTTAGTTATTATGAGTGAGATTTTAAAAAAAGTTAAATATCGTAAGGCTGTTAAAACCATCTTAAACTCAGCACTGGAAATCGAGAAATGGAGACAGGTTAATGAAGAGTACATCTCTTTAAAAATTCCAGTGTTCCCCGTACAAAACCTTCAACCTTTTATAACCCCCATTGGGATAGAATTTTCTTTAACGCTGAAATTATTTTTTTGTATTTTAATAAGTTAACTTTCTACAAAGTTTCAAGTCTCTAGTTCAAAAAATAATGTTTCCCCCATACAAACATTGCACCCCCATTTAACTCCCTTAGGGGCGGAATTTTCTAAAACGCTGAAATCACTTACTTTGTGTCTTTATAAGTAATATTTCTACAACGTTTTAAGTCCCTAGTTTACAAAATAATGTTTCCCCCATACAAATATTGCACCATCATATAACGCTCTTAGGGGTAGAATTTTCTAAAACGCAGAAGTTGCTTTTTTTGTATTTTAATAAGTAATGTTTCTACAAAGTTTCAAGTTTCTAGCTCAAAAAATAAAGGTCCCTCACAAACTTTGCACCCATATTCAACCCTCTAAAGAGTGGAATTTTCTTAAACGCAGAAATTGTATTTTATGTTTCTAATTAGTAATCTTTCTAGAAAGTTTCAAGTCTCTAGCTCAAAAAAAAGATTCCCCCATACATACTTTGCACCCCTATTTGACCCCCTTAGGGGAGGTATTTCCAAAAATCCCTTCTTGTCTCTAGCCCACGTTATAAAAATAACCTAAAGTTACTTAACTCTAGTTTAAAAAATAATGTTTCCCCCATACAAATATTGCACCCCTATTTAACCCCCTTAGGGGTGGAATTTTCTTAAACGCAGAAATTCCTTTTTTTGTATTCTAATGAGTAATCTTTCTACAAAGTTTCAAGTTCATAGTTCAAAAATTAATGTTTCCCCCATACAAACATTGCACCCCTATTTAACCTCCTTAGGGGTAGAATTGTCTAAAACGCTGAAATTACTTTTTTTGTATCTTAACAAGTAATCTTTCTACAAAGTTTCAAGTTTCTAGTTAAGAAAACTAATTATTCCCCCATACAACCTTTGCACCCCCATTTAACCCCCTTAGGGATGGAATTTCGAAAAATCCCGTCTTATTCGTTGTCTACGTCATAAAAGGAAGTCCTGGTGTAAATTTCAAGTTTCTAGTCACAGTAGTTTCGGCTGTGCATTGATGAGTGAGTCAGTCAGGACATAGGCATTTATATGTATAGATTGATACCTTGGCAAATTTCCCAAATCTTACAGTGGATTTAGACGAAACGAGCATTCATTAACCCCCGCCGTAGCCCAAGATTACGGTAGAATTTTCTTTTAAAAAAGTCGGCAGATTCAGCTTAAATATACTTAAATCTAAATATGTTCGTTTAAAGTAGGTACAGATAAGTGTGCAACTTAGCGCGTAAAAACGTTCGTTCACTTGTTTTTACGAGTAGGTACCTCCATATTGAAAGTCACCTCACCGCTCGGCTGCAGTGGAATCACGACGACTTGTGTCAAGCAAAATTCACTTACAATTTAATCCATATACGACAAGATATGCATTTTCCCATTGGATCGTAGTCTACGATAAGATGCGTGTACTTGCAACAACAGCCTTTGTAAGCCTTCGTGGCCGTCATTGTTCGTGAGACTCTAGAACGTTGTATAAATCACTTTTATTATTTCACGCCGCCGCCAGAACGGGCCGCAAAAAATGTTCGTAGCGAGATGAAACTTGACTTGGCTTCTATTGGAAACATTAAGCTCGACATTTCATATCACAGTTTCAAAATTATAAGTAATGGACTCTTAGTACACAATCAAAAGTTAATAGTAAATTTTTGGTACCTTCTGTACAGATATTTAATGCAAACTGAATCCGTGAGTCCGTATTTAGTTAAATGATCTTTATTATAGCTGTAGCAGTAAATAAAAACCATAGTAAAATTAAAATTAAAATTGCGTAAGTACGTGTGGGACACTTGTTCATAGCTTTAACATATCGTTCTGCCAAAGTGCTCACTTAACCTGGACACGCTTTTATTGCCCAAGTATTTAAATAGTTTTAAGCTGCCGACACAACGCGGCAACACACAGATACACTGCCATCAATTTCATAGCGCTACGATCGTACGTGTAGGATGCCGGGGTTTTCCCGCTAAGTAGAGGAAAACACCAACGAACAGATCGCCAGCTGGGTTCCTGGCGTAAACGCCGTCTAACATCTAACGTTAAAGCCGGGAATACACATGCCTTTAACTGGCACACTTGCATACCAGCTCCTTGCACGTGCCAGCTATTGTCATGTGTAGGTATACACTAACTGGCATGCCTGTATCTGGCAAGCAAGTAGATTGCACACAATTTGATTTACTTGCATGCCCGTTGAGGGGGGGGGGCGGGGGGTTGCCGAACTGTCACGTGTGAACAGACGCGACAGCTACGGGCATGCCAGTCGTAGATGAGATGGCACCACTTGCATGCAAGTTTTACTTGCAAATGTATTCACTGTGGGTCAGTTACTTCTACATGCCATTACCTAATATGCAAGCTACTGATCCGTTTTACAGGCATATATGTGTATTCTTAGCTTAACATTACACGCGTAATGGCATTTGTACTGTTGTGAACATTCCTGGAGTAGTCTAAGGGATATTCACGAGAAAAATAAGTCGTTTTGTATACCTACTTGGTAACTGTGAGTTAGATAACTGAGCCTGGACAGGCGACAAATCCGATCCTTTGTCACTGCCGCGCTGTCTAGCTAGTCTATTCCCCTCTAGAAGATGAAGTTTAATAGTGAATGAAAAATGAAATAAGACGAGATTTTTATTTGCTGTAAATGTGGCACAAGTTGTTACAGAAATGTGTACAGTGAATTTGAACTGCATACAATAAATAACGATAGTTACACCGTGGCCCAATAAAACGTTGACAAAACTAAAAAGTAAAAAAAAAAAATGGAACGCGGTTCGAATTCATTTGTTTTTATATTGCGTTTTCACACGTTTTTGCCGCCATTTAAAATAGACAGCGTGTTTAAAACTATTGGTTATTCAATATTTTTGCCATGTCTTCGCAACGTAGAGCAATAATTTCCCTACACGAGGCTGGAAAACGACAGTGTGAGATAGTTAGATCGCTCGGTGTCTGTCGTCAACTTGTGTCTAAGACTATTAAGCGATTTAATGAGCTCGGCCATATTGGAGACCGCCCAGGAAGAGGAAAAAAGAGGACTGTGAGGACTCCCAGGCTCCGAAACGTTATCAAAAAACGACTTGATCGTAATCCACGGACCAAAGTCCGAAAAATGGCTCGAGACCTGGGTATAAGCCGTTCGACGGTGCAACGTATTGTCGCACATGACCTCAATTTGAAGGCTTACAAACTGCGTAAGGCACAACTTCTTGAAGATAAAGATAAAAAAGTTCGCCTCGAGAGATGTCGTCTAATTAAGAAGCGTGCCGCGGCTGAGAAATGGAATCACATTCTTTTTTCAGATGAAAAACTGTTTTCTATTGAACAGGCCCATAATCACCAAAATGATAGAATGTATTATCCTAGTCATCCTGGAGCAATTGCAGTGATTCCTCACCGACAAAAGCCGGAATCCGTTATGGTTTGGGGTGAGATTTGCTCTACAGGCAAAACACCCCTTATTTTTATAGAAAAAGGTGTCAAAGTAAATCAAGAAATATATAAAAGAGATATTCTTGAAGCCGTAGTGCTTCCTTGGAGTCAACAACATTTTGGTAACCAACCGTGGATATTCCAGCAAGACTCTGCGCCATCCCATAGGGCTCGTAGTGTGCAGCAGTGGTGTAGGGACAATTTTCCCGGATTTATAAGCTCCAAAGAATGGCCACCCTACTCGCCTGACCTAAACCCAATGGATTATAGTTTATGGTCAATCCTAGAGTCAAGAGCCTGTGCGTCCAAGCACAAAAATATAGATGCTCTAAAAGCAACACTTACGAAGGAGTGGGAAAAAATTACCTTGGAAGAGCTGCGGCATATCGTCGATAATTTTACCAAACATTTGCGTCTGTGTATCAGTGCAAAAGGAGGATATTTTGAAGACAATTAAATTTTTTTTTATTTCAAGATATTGAATTTTACTATTTAATGTTATTTTATGAATTTGGTGTAAGTAATAAAATAATATTCTTATAATTCTATGTCAACGTTTTTCTGGGCCACCCTGTATATACTTATATTTTACTTTTTATATTTTCATTCTTGCCTCCAAATATTTTAATTCCATGGTACACCTGTCGCAAATTTTTATATTAGAATTGTTAATAGCTAATAGCTATACCGTTGCAATTTTATAAAGGTACCAAAAGGATTTTATTTTATCAGGGTATGTATCCTAACAAACCCTGACCAATCCACAATAACTAGTCCTGTGAGATAAAATAAATGTCACTTCGCATTTGTTTCAATGATATTGCTTATGGGATGTGCAAAATATTATTCTCGTGTAAAATATTTCCTCACTCTGACACCAAAGACAGAAAATATTCAACAAATTAAGGAGGCAGCATGTTCCAGTGCTGCCTGCACTGCACGTTTGTGTTCATACGGTATTTTTTTTTTTTTTTTTTAAGGGGACAATCTTACACAAATCGAGCTAGTCCCATAGTAAGCTCAATAAGGCTTGTGTTATGGGTACTAGACGACGATTTTAAATCCTAGGTTCTCTTTGATATTTCATTCCAACATCATTTCACTTGGCTTCTCTTACTTCAAAAGACGTATATATGATATAAGCCGCAACACATATAGGACCTTGTATAAAGTTCGCTACTAAAATGTTTTCATATTCAGAGTATTCAAGTCGACACATTTCCACATATGAGCATTTGCCACCAAGATATGAAAATGCTCCTTTATTACTCTAAAAGCGGCATCTTGACTAAAATATTGAAGTACCAGCCGTGCCTCCTAGTTTAGTTTTCTTGACTAGTTTTAAAATTGCCATATGTTTGAATATGTTCAAGGATATGATGAATGTACGGGGCATAGTGACACTTTTTTGGACAAGATTGGCTTGTGTAGCGAGCTGAAAGTGATTGATGCGTCTGGCAGCGCTTTAATAAAATGTTTACCAGATGGATAGATTTCAGGACAAGGATTCGTCTTAAACTCTGAAGTTTTACGGACGTGACCTACTTACTCCAGGTACTTACGTAGTATTTAAATGGAGATCAGAAAGTGACTCATATTTTACAGTTTCTTTATTGCATTAACTAAATATGATCTGATGCTATAGTAGTGGTTTCAAACTTACACGAAAATTTCCACAAGAAATTCTGAAGTCTGAAGGTGACCATTGACAAACGAAGACATCCACGGTCCCACCAACTGCTCAAAGGTGTATACGGACCGGCCCACGATAACGAAACGATTACTGCGTCCATTATGCTCCCCAAAACAAATGCGGACATCGATGTCAAACTGCGTTCAAAGACAAGAAAAACATATGGACAACTAGCCTCGTAATCATCTATCAAGAAGAAGAAGACAAGCACGCGGGGACTTACGAGGAGCAGCTTCGTAAAATGAACATGACTGATAGCATTTTAGCAAGTTTGGAACCACTTTGGAACTTATACAGAGTGTAACATAAATGGGGTGTGAACCAATCAAGGGCATAACGGGTATCGTGTTCTGATAAGAAAAAAGTAAGAGAATTTTTTTTGACACGATTTTTTTTTCACTTTGTATGGAGCGTTGGCCGACTGGGGCTACCTGGCTCCATACAAATGTAAAATAAAATCGCGTCAAAAAAAATTTACTCTTAGTTTTTTCTTATTATTCAATGAACATTTTACGTGGCGGTAAAATTTTTTTGCAAAATTGGCACGTGCTGGACGCAAACAAAGGCTATTACAATGGCCATTCATGAGCTCAGTTTAAATAATTTTAACTATACCTACATCTGCTTTCATCGACAAAGGCGACGACCCTAGATTATCACTATCATTTCTTGTTTCTGTCATTCGAAATTTTAAAGACTCGGAAGTTTTAACCCCGGTTCATATGTTTCAGGTCGCTGCGACCCACAACGTATGCAAGCACGTATGCGAGGCAACAAAGCGTCACAACAGATGGCCGCATGAATAAAACAGTGGAGGGAGCTTTGAATATTTTAGTGTGGGCCGTTTGTACGGTGTTCCAGATAATTGGAAACTAAATTGTAAACAGACAGGACTAAGGCATGGGAGTGAAACCTAGGGAAAAGTATCAACCTAGTTTTCAGTCCCATCTAGCCTTGGTCCAGGATGATGTTAAGGTAAAATGAAAAAAAAAATAGTTGGTGAAAATACAACGTTAAAAAGTTTAACTAAACTTAAATGAAATTTCGAATACAAAGCAATATTAGTTTACTAAAAACATGTAAAAAAAGGCGAATCGATTAACTAGCTTTGTATTCGGGAAAAAAAGTTTTTTCCTTTAAGTTTATTGTAATAATGTGAACATAGTTTAACACTCATTCATGTGAGATAAGACGATCTTTAATCCAAGATAACTTATTCATTTGGATAAAACATTTTATTTACGCCTTCCGTCTACAGAGCACTCGGTGAGATGTCTACTGAATAAAATTCATTATGAGCCCGCGGATACGGTTACCATAAGTAAGCTTGAATTTGGGAAGATTGTAAGGAATTCTTGTACAATTCTGCTTAAACACATAGAAAATCTCTTATGAATGTGTTGTGTATTTAATACGAACATCTAATTACAACCTGAGAGAGGTCCTTTTACGAGTTTCTTCATTTACTGGATGCTAAGGTACCCCCTCGTAGCGCTACGGCGTTGTACTTACGTAGCAACATGATCTGCTTAGCTACAAATTGATCATAGAATATCGTGATGGCGTGTTACAAAGTTAAACGTAAAAAGCTGTTCTTATTTGGTTACATAATGTACCTATTTACTAGATTTCTAAATCAGCTTTATCCTTGAACAACTGTAAGTCATATTTAATAGTAGTTTTTACAATACCATCCATGGTAACCAGTATTGATGCGTATATTTAATTCCGAATAAACTTATAAACCGGTATAGGAGAGATTATACTGACAGTACAGTAGGTACCTAGTGTGTGTGAACATAATTAGTCCCTATAAATCCTTGACACCTCCAAGCTGCCCCAGCTAAAGACCACATTACACACATACATATTTTTGTCAGCAACCTTTGCCGTTGTCTTCCACACCACCAAACCTTAGCGAACTACTTCTCTATCGTTTTACGAACGAAATTGAGCTCAGGACATTCTCAAATAGCCGCCATTTGTAAAACTCCACACATACGGGTCTATTTCACGGAACCCTGTCATTTCGCGACATGTTTGTGCACTTTGTTCTATTTCACGAGGGACGTCCGGCTGGCTGAGACGTTGACGTCTTTTGTCCTAAAGCGGACTATTTTTGAGGAAATAAGACTTAACGCTGGGAAGATATGTGTTGGGAACTATTGTCCCTAACGTCTAAGTCCTTATACTTACTTGGAACAGGGTTTATAACTGTCATGTCTATAACTTGGCGCATTTAAAGGCACTACTATTAGGTAGCTAATAGACTATGAATGGTAAAAAAAGAAAAAAAAATGACTATGAATGGTCCATTCATAGCGATAAGCGACTTTTATAAATATTAGGGATTCAATAATAGTATCTGACAGCGTTTCATAAACCCTGAGGACCAAGAATTTACGGAGTCAACGTCCCAGAGCCCTCGACGGTGGCTCAATACTTTCAAACATAATTCGCTACAAAAGAACTGATTAGATATTATGTGGCAACTATTCAGAATTAAGGGTTCAAACATTAGGACGCTTACGAATATTTACCCCAATAAAGAACAATTACAAGAATATCTCCTCCGGTATTAATTGACCTATTTCGACATTGACTTCTTGGCAAGTTAGTAGACCTCAACAGCGATCTTATCGACACACCAATATCTCTCTTACTATACATCAAGCCGTGGCTAACTATTAAATTTATGCATAGAGGTGTTTACGTAACTATGAATTAGATTACTTAGCCCATTTCAATTCAAACTGAAATCACATGACTTCTAAATACACGCAGTTTAAAGCTGAGCTAGCAGATTAATTGGCTTAATTAGTAAAGCTAATGCCAGGGGATTAAAACATTACTCTATTCGGCTTCCGAATAAATAATGTTAAGTTGAATTATGTCCTAATCCCCTTTTAAAAGTAGATTACCTCCGTTGAAACAGTCAGAGACATAATCCCATAATTGTAGCTGTCTGAGGCAACGCAGTTAATATTTAAAAGACTTATGTCCGGCTGGTTGTTAACAAATGGGTGTGCAAAAATCAGGAGAGGCCGGCCGGAACACGCTACGAGCCACGGGCGAGGCACGAAACAAAAGGAATACTCGTACTTGCAATTTACATTTACTAGCATAACAATCCCGTTAAATTGACACTAAATGGATTGGAAACTTTAAGTAGCTAAAAGGAAAATTAAAATTTAACTTTTTTCTGAAGAATTAATCTGTACCTGCTATACCACCCTACGTTTTACAAACTAATAACCCAGTTTCATAATCCACCCATATGCCATCACTATAGACCCAGTTCTCTATATAGTATTTTACCCACAATAGCCTGTTGGAATCGGTTCACGGGTAATAGACGATGTACCCGTGAATAGATTCTATAGCAGTGGTGTACTACATGACATTAAACTTCGTCTCCAAAGGGCCTCTCCTTGTTGGATCTAGGTCTTGGGTTCGCCCCTTGAATTTAAATAGACGATACATAATATGAAATAATAAGTGTTTATTCACTCTATCACAATTAAAAACAGATAATACCTACATTGATAAGGGAGCTTTCGAGAGTTAAATACAACCGTAAAGATCCATGCATTTAGTATAAAAAATCCCATTCAAGCAATCGGTATTTCGTTAAATAAACAGTTCTAAAATCAACTATAAGCAGACAAAATAAACAGTTTTTTTTAGATTTATTATATTACGGAACCCTAAAAACGGGCCTGATCCCATGAAAAAAGAAAAATTCTTTTGATCACTTCCCGATTAGCTATAAAATCATTAAATCGAGCCCTTTAATGACTACCGGGTTAATTATTATTAGCCCCGCTATGTTATTCACAACTCGCTTCACCTCACCGTACAGCTCACCACTCACGGCTAATATACGTCGACACCGGAATTTGTAATAACAATGCGTAATCAAAGGTCTGACTTACACTGGTCAGCCTCAGGCAAGTCGTCGGTTAAGCGTTATGACTACCTTTGCTAATCACAACTCGTTTCACCTCTCGCCGCTCACTCCTACTAGCTTAGCTTAGCTAGCTTGACGCCAGGATTCGTAATAATAACGCGAAAACGGAGGTCTGACTAATACTGGTTCGAGGTGAGGTAAAACATTGAGAATACCTACCTGATAGCTGCTGGGCACAGCCAATTATTTAAATTAGCCCTTTGACGTTTAGCTTTCGAGCACTCCCAAAAAACAAAGGCACCAGATTAAACAGTGTTACATGATTTTACTCTTATGTCGCTTTGACCCTTTTTTAAGGCAAACGAAGTAAAATGGAAAATTTTATAAAGACGTCATTGAGGTTTGAGGTCGTTTTAACTTAGAAATGTTACGTTAGCGTTATTATGGTAGCAGGTAAAAGGGGTAGTTTAAAAATGGTCACTGCATGGAACGGTTCAAGTTAGAATTTTTTTTACTTAGTCCAGATGCAATAAAGTTAACTACGGGTTTTAATTCCATAAGGAATTTTACCTTCTATTGATGTTAAAATAGTACATTTTACAACTAGTGTGAAAAGAATGTCTTTTTACTACTAGTACCGAGGTATCTTGCCACGAGCTGAAAGCGAGTGGCAAGACTCGGTACGAGTGGTAAAAGACATTTCACACGTGTTGTAAACGACGTTTTTTAATACAATTGCGAAAAATAGTAAATTAATATATCATTGCGATAAAATATGCTTGCCTACAAACCGCTAGCGCGGTCAAACAGGTCGCGCCCCGCCAGCAACCCGCCGCGCACAGGCCGCGCACCCGCGACGGTCGCGCCGCGCGACCGCCACTTACTGCGTTTCGAAAGTATAGTTTGGAACTAAAAAGTCAAAAGCACTAGTTCGAGAAATTGAGCTTCTCGTACGCTACGCAGCCACAAAAAGTACCACTTTTTGAGCAACTGTATTAAAAAAATATTTTGATACATCGTTATGAACTGTATCACTTACATAATACGGCAGAAATTTTCATTTTACGTTATTGCCTATTGTATGTAGTAACAATTTTAATTTTTTAAATGCTTGACTCAATCGAACCAAGTATAAATCGCCAATATACAGCTTTGTACAGCATTTTACAGCATAGGTACACTACCTATTACAGGTAAATAATATGCTGGCTTGCACACATATTAAACTTAAATAAATTAACGAAACCTAACCTGGGTTAATACCAACACGAAACTGCAATCCAAATAGTATCAACGCGGCTCCAAATAAGTTCATCCGTTTACGTCGGGTTCCATTATCGTATTCCAATCCAATCACAACTCGTGAGTCGCTAACGCCCACATCGGCAGTTATTCACGCGTCACCTCACCTCAGCCGAACCAGTGTTAGCCAGACTTCTTCTCGCTATTTATCCAACTTGACGTCATCTGACAATGACAAAATTAACGTACAATGCTGGATGGTCCAGTAAGATGGTTGCTGGGCAGCATCGTTACTCATTTACCCAGCAATGTATGTCAACTGACTTTGTGGGATGATAAATTGTCAATTTGGTGAAATAGGGTACTGCACTGATTGATAAAGCATTTCGCAGACTGGTGCGGCCTACGGGGGCCGTCAATAATAATTACAAAACTACCTCTCCGCAGGCCGCGACAGGGTGATACCGGAATACCGGCGTAAGTCATGCTTGGAGTGAGCAGTACGGTGAAACAAGTTATGAATAGCCTAGCAGCCGTGAAAAACACAACCTCATCACCATTCGCCTCTATTATACTTAACTCGATATTTCTAAAATATATGTACAGTCACCAACAATAAGATCTGCCACAACATAGCACGCATAAATATCTGACACGACTCTATGTCTAATGCCATAAGGTCGTGTCAGATATTTTCGCCGGCTTTGTTTCGGCAGATATTGATGCCGGTGACTGTACATACGCAAATCAGACTTAGGATGAATTGGATATCTACCAGAGATTTGCGAAGCTATGCTTTCATATATTTGAAAACTTTAGTACCTGTAAAGCATACGAGGTGAGGGATATATTCAATGAACTCAGCTTGGCACTGCTTTATAATGGTTTGCTCAGGCGAGCAGTCAGTAAGCTTTGTGAATACCAGACGGGAAATGTACTCCTGACCGTTATCTTATTGAGGCGAAATTGCATAGATTTTTTGGCAGTTCAATATTGAGTAGCATGCGCCATCTTAAACGTTCTGTCTAACTGGCATCCCTGTAAGGCCTGCAACACACTAGCGCGGCCTGCGGTGGCGGCATGGTGGCGGACAATAGAAAATTTGACAGGCCAGGCCGCGCCAGTCTGTGACGGGCCTTAATGTAGTCATTTTATTGTTGTGAGTGTGCATATGACTTAGGACAAGTGTAGTATAGCCTCGAAGCATCTGAATGTGAACTCTAGTCCCCGCATTTCAACCGTAATTTAGAAACTGCACTGTGTATATAAAAAAGTCGTAAGTCGATGACGATGCGGCTTCAAATGCTGCACAGCGAGCCCGCCAAAAGCACTCTTTCCGTTTTCTGTCAGGAAAACGGTCTAAATTTACCGAGAACTTTCCACGTAGAAAGTTTCGCGACTTTGGAATTCTCGTCGGTGCGATAATCACGCAAGGTCGGTATAAGTGAGTCAAGTGCTGCATGGCCGCACGACGACCTAATTCCGTCGCAATGCAGGTCGTGTTAAACCTCTAAGCATTTCCTTGCATCATGGCCTAGGTTACAGTACAAAGCTAAATTAGTACGCTACATAGTGTGAAGTAAGTGACAGATTAACATTGCACATAGTGTTCTGGTTCTATTCTCTATGTTTATAAGTACCTTAGTATTTACCTCTACCTACACATTATTGTTTTGTTTCTGTGCTTTATTTGAGTGAGGTGTGTAAGTAAGGTAACGGCGCCTATTACCGGGGGTATCAAATTCGGCTACCATTACCGCGGCATTTTCAAATACGCATTTTAAAAGCAAACCGTTCGATTTACAATAAAACATACTTTACACAAATTAAGCCTAATTTAGTTGACTAACGGTCCTATTTACGCAAATGTGTGTGAATGAAATAACAAGCACGCAATCCGTCAGTTTCTGCGACGGCGCCGTAGGAAGAGGTTGTGTCATACAAACGCATGGCGCCACTGGTAAGTATACCCGAATCTTATTTATTATTTCATGCAATACCTATGACAATTGAACAAATGCTATGGATTTTAAATGGTTATATATAGTTTTCTGCACAACTTTCGCGTACTCGTTATATATTTTTTGACCTGGAAATTCATTTAAAATGGAATATAAAATACAGCGGTGATAGACGCCATTTTTAGTAGGGTAAACTAATACCGTGGCATACCACGGTAATAGTTAAGTAGGCGATTTGCTTCTTTGTGCTTTATCTTTTTTATATGTCATCGATTATAAAATCTCTTACAGCTATTCGAATCTTGATCTATTGACGCTATTAAAGAACTATTTCCGTGGTATGGAAAGTATGCAACAAACCCTTAATTTTTAACCAAAACTTTAGTACTGAATCTGCAGTTTCTATGGAAACCCTTATTTTGTCATGTCGTTTAAATATTGTAATAATTAACTATGTTTACTTACCAGTTATGTGATTTTGGTTTTATATCAAGCTTGTAATATGTATGTTTGATTTGTAATGAAAATACAATTGTATCCTAAAGTTTTTATGGATCGGAAATAGATTTTACAAAATTCCAAATTAAATCTATTACCGATGGTAAGATCCCACAACAATCGGTAATACCTATGGGATTTTTTTACCGACCCATTCAATATTTGTTTGGGTCGGTAATAGGTTAAAAAGAAGTATCTATTACCGAGTGACATTTTAGTTTTCTCTTAAAATAAATCACATCTAGGGTTCTGTTCGTACAATTTCATTTGATAAAATTGATTTCTCTGGTTCGTATTATTAAGATGTGTGGTGAACGGAGATAATAACATATCCCAGCAAAATTTGTAAATTAAATAAAGTCCTAAAACATTCAAACAACCCGGAAACGACACATAAGTATAGATAAAGGTGTTACTTACCTACACAAAACGCAAAATTTATTATTTAATATTGTTTTCTAGTCATTTAGCCTGTTAGTATGCTCAGTATTGTACTTATTAGGTTTTTTATAATACCCCGTATTTTATTTATTTAATCTTTGAATACAAAATACCGAATCCATAGTATAATGTAATGTAACTGTGATTTAATAAAAAGTAGTCTTTACCTGCTATATATGCAAGTAGTAGTTATTCTTATAACCAGTGGACATCATTTTGTTGATTTAAGTACGTTTTATGTTTTCTTTATTTTTATATAGTACGGAACCAAAGTCATGAATATTATTTTAACCCTCGATATTGGGTGCCGAATTGTGTATCAGGTTACTATTACCGATGGTAGAAAATTGCTGCTTTTTGTACCCTCGGTAATAAAAGCTAATTTCGCGGTAATAGAATCACATCCCATCCATTACCACGGTAATAGAAGATTCTCCTTTCGTGGTTTCAATAATTATTTTATCAAACATAATAAACTAAAATTGGTTCAAAAAGTTACGACTCTGAAAGTTAAATAAACACTCTTCAATAAAAAAAATAATCTAGGACGTTAAGGAGCTTTCATACCCATCATTTTTTAGAATCATTTGATAACTATCTCGCGTACCACGGTAATAGGCGCCGTTACCTTAATAGAGAGAATTTGTATTGGGTTCAACAGTGATGCAACCTTGTTGTGACATGGCTGGCACATTGACTGAATAATTATTAAGTGCCGGAATCTGCGATAATTGACGGAAGGCCTATTCCTACTCTGATGTCTTCAGGCTCCTATTTCACCGACTCGACAATTGTCACCTGACAATGACAATTCTCCGTACATTGCTGGATTCACAAGTAACCTAGCAACCACCTTAACTTCTAGAACAAGGAATGTACGTCGAATTGTCAGTGTCAGGTGACAACCTGCTGGCAGGTGTAAGTAATAAAGAGAATTTGTATTGGGTTCAACAGTGATGCAACCTTGTTGTGACATGGCTGGCACATTGACTGAATAATTATTAAGTGCCGGAATCTGCCATAATTGACGGAAGGCCTATTCCTACTCTGATGTCTCTGTCTTCAGGCTCCTATTTCACCGACTCGGCAATTGTCACCTGACAATGACAATTCTCCGTACATTGCTGGATTCACAAGTAACCTAGCAACCACCTTAACTTCTAGAACAAGGAATGTACGTCGAATTTTCAGTGTCAGGTGACAATTGTCAAGTTGGTGAAATAGGGGCCAGGACTCACACTGTTCACCAACAACCATAAATTGATCGAGGGATAATGACAGCTCATGACATAGCAGATAGATAGATGGCCAATAAAAAAATCAATTGCTGGAACTCAAATTATGAAAAATATCTAAATGGCACGTTTATCTATTTAAGGCCCTAAGCAATATAAATAGAGCGTTTTCCCAACTTCCTGAAACAAGATATTTTACTTAAACTTTGGCGCTCTTTCAAGGATCTATCTATTATCTTCTGTAATCTAAGGATGAGATAGGATTAAGTATTTAGAATTGTCACCAGGAGACGAGGGCCAGCCCTTGTCTCTTGGTGAGAATCCTAATAAATGCTATTTAGATAGTTTAAATTACTTTTACTTATTGAATCTTCCTACACATTCACTGCCAAGAATCGCTACGCGCTACGCTCGTAGCCGATATCGTGGTTTTCCTCGTATGTAGCGGAAAGTGACTACGGCGTAGGCGCCCGTTAGGCGGGTCCCCGGCAGTGAAAGTGTTAACTCATTCAAGCCACGCTAAGCTCGTAGCGCCACGCCGTAGTCCGTAGCAAGCTAATCTCCATTAGTAGCGAAAAGCTCCCGAAGCGCTGATTGGCACAAAATGGGTTATTTTTTTTATATTTGATTCTGTGGTTAACTAGTAGACAATGGCATTAAGTCCACCATTTGTACATTTATTAGTTTCATGCAATAAAATTGAAATAAAATCGTTGGCGCTTGTTGTACGTCGATTTTTGACGATTCCCTTTATGCATTGTACTGAAATAGCAGTTTTTATATGCACCAAGCTTTAATAACAACAGGGTTAAGAGTTACAGCATTTATACTTATTTAGAAGAAGACGGATAGCGCGGCACTAAAGTAAGTGGGTATTAAACTCCCTATGTTTTATACATGTAACAGAATCCGACTAAGTACATAAACATAAAACTTCTAATCACACGGTTCAACTCACGTATTCAATGTCACTCCGGGCGACATGTTTCGAACTCTTCGAAACCCGCCGCCGCTCGACGTGAGGAGCGGGCGCGGGCAGTGTTACGAGCGACACCGCCGCGAGAACACTCATCCTGAAGAAGAACTCCCGAAGAGTTCGAAACATGTCGCCCGGAGTGACATTGAATACGTGAGTTGAACCGTGTGATTAGAAGTTTTATTTTAACATGTCTCACGAAAGTTTAAATTCGATTACATAAAAATAATAAACAACTGCATTCAAAACGCACGTCAGAAACCATTTACTTACTACAATGGGGCGCGGGAGGCGCGGCGCGGGGCGGTACGAATATCACGAATACAGTCTGCGCAGTACAATTCATCATCATCATATCAGCCGAAAGACGTCCACTGCTGGACATAGGCCTCCCCAAAATAGTGCCACAATGACCTGCCTGCGCCGCCCGCGACCTTTACCAGCAGGTCGATCATACGCACGTTAGGTAGATCTAAATGTCAAATTTTATATGGAAATATGACACTTAAACTATCCCAACGCGCGTTCAAAACGTTACGTGATTGATTACCCCTCAGGTCAGTCTACCTTGTGCAGGATCAACCCAGGCTGCGCCTTCCGGTATACGTGATCGCCATTCGAGAACCTTCCCGCCCAAACGGCCATCGGTTTTACGTGCCAAATAAAATACTTTCGGTGAAGAACAAACTAACTCATGCCGATCCCGCCCCGCAAAACGCTGCTGTCCACGTTAATCCCCTATCCTGATCCCCCGGGGAAAACAGTTAGGTTGTTATAGCGCGCGAGCCGAGCGAGCGAAGCGAGTGTGACGCGGTAGCGGCCGGCGAACCGCCATAACCGAACATTATAATTTTTTTCTTGTTGAATATAAAAATATAAAATATGCTAGCTTCCCTTGGGTGATCTGGGTCAGGTGATTAACGTGAATAACGTGCGCCAAACGCATGAAAGTAATGATGCAGGCAGGAAATGTTCATATTTTCTTTCCATATTATGCCCCTGATTGTAGGACAGTTTCTACTCATACATTTCCATGGGTAACTAGTATTTAACTCTTTTAAACATGTTTCTTCTGATTATTAAGCAGCACAGCTGTATTCAAAACTCACGTCAGAACAACTCACTCATGGTGTCACAACGACACCGCGCGATTTCCGTACGCCGCTGCGTCGCGACGACGCGGTGGTAAATCGTCGCGCCCATAAATTTACTCGATAAGCCGAACTAGGCCAACCGAGACGCAGTCAGCTGACGCTGCGCCCGAATGTAGGACAGTTTCTGCTCTTACATTGCCATGGGTGACTATAGGCATGACTGATACTAGTCAAGTCAGCAATATTTTATGAAACGCTCCGTCAGTATGAAATTTCTAGGGAAATACAGATACACAGACACATACATACACAACCCGCAAGGCACAGTTTTCTGTGGGCAAACAGCGTCATTTTCATTCATTGTGGTAGTCGCGTAGATGTTTAAAAATCTTTAAAATAGCAGATACGTGTTGTATAGTTTGTGCAATTTCTGTTAAGCACATGTTTTCTTTTTTTTGTTTTCGTTGCTTGCGATCCCAATCGCATTTCAATGTGTTTCGCGCACGCTTCCACGCGTGTCGGAACCTGTGTGCGAATTCTAGTATAAGTAAAAGACATGAACCAAATCCAATACCAGCATGAGGTGCAGATCTCTACATTCATATATAAATTTACTAGCTTCTGCCCGCGACTCCGTCCGCGTGGAACTCGTTTATATCGCAGCTCCATACAAACTTTGACCCACCCATTTCACCCCTTTAGGGGATGATTTCGGGGATAAAAACTATCTTATGTCACTCTCCATCCCTTCAACTATTTCTACTTAAAATCACGTCAATTCGTCGGTCCGTTTTGCCGTGAAAGACGGACAAACAAACAAACACACACATACACTTTCCCATTTATAATATTAGTATGGATGGATTTTATATCACAAAACCAAGCAAGCTTAGTTCGTCGTGCAGTGGTGAACTGTCGCCGTAGCCTCAGACCGCTTACGACTGCTAGTGTCACACACATTTTGCTGTGTCGACAGCATTATAGGAACAAAATATGTAGATCCTCAACACAGCGCACCGTCAGGAGTTTGGACGATTTATGTAGGTCCCTACCTATTTACATACAGCTTAAAATATATGTACAAGCTCTTACTTCGTAGCGGAATTTACTGCAGAATTTCATGAGGTATAGAATGTTTTAGTTAATGTTAAACGTAATACTAGGCCGTATTAAAATGGGCACCAGACAAACCATATCCCTTACATACTCATTAGCTTGCCTGAAGTCATTATATGGGAGAGAATTGATAATAAATTCAGACGGCTGCTGAAGATGTAGACGCATTACCTAGTCTGGGTAATGCTTTTTAGTAGCGTTTTTAAATGACGTTTAAAATACAACTTCACATTTATGTATACTGTAATTAATAATTAATGTTAAACCACTACAGTTCCCACTGTCAAGCTGTCACTATGCAGTTTTGTGAAGCAATGTTTTATTCTTAGTATTGAGTAAATTACATGTCCTAATTATAAAACTTGCTTTCTTGTTTTGATTTCTGTAGACCGAAATGAACAACAATCTAGGTTTTAAACATGATGTGAAAATGATGAAATCCACTGCTTGCCTGGCATTACACGCATACCTGGCGCAGAACGTGTTTAACAACATATTGACACGTGTAGTGGGACGCGTGACGCCGCATCGCATGGAAGCACGTTTGCTCCTGAGTGTGCATCCAACCAACTCATTTTCAGGACTATAGAGAATTAACTTGTTTTTATACCACGACAGTGACAAACAATACGGTCTATCTGGTGGTAAGCAGAGAACGGGTTTACCCTTCTTTGAACGAGAAATGTTTGGTCAGATTAATGTTTCGCCGAATTTTCATTTCATCGAATACAATTTTTTTTCATAAACAGTAAAAATTTTAGCATTGTTGTAAAGCAAACCTAACCTAACCTTCAGTGTACGAGATTTGGGACTGGTCTTTGGACAGTTCCAATATGATGTAAAGAGTTATGTGGCTAGAGTAAATCGATTGTCATAATATCCGATTACGATTGATGATGGCTAATAAAAGGAATCGATTGATTACTGTGTAATAATTATTTTTAGGAAATCAAATAGAGAGCCTATACACTGTCGTCTGCTAAGACAAGTGTCCTGTAAGTAAAGGGAGAGACTGATAGTGCGAGAAAAATTGAGAGAGCTCGCGCGCCGTACAGAAATCAATGCCATATTTTCAAAGGCAACATTTTGCACAATCAAATATGTCGGTTTCGATCGATGTGATTTTATTTCGTAGTAACAGTAATTAAATAATACATTGTTATTTTCCTATTCAAAATTATTTGATTCACATCGATTTATTTCTAAATTGACAGACTCCAAACGATTAAAGCAGTATATCACTAAATTTAAAAATAAAAAGTCGTAGGACGTAATGGTTTGCATACCGAGTTTTCAATGCTAATTTCTATACAAATAAGCCGTAAAAAAATATGACAGTAATTTTATAAGTGCTAAAAAGAGCGTGCATGGAGATTGAACTTTGTTTTGTAACTCGGAAGCGATTGAAACTTCTTTTATTATTTCGATGAGCAGTGCCAATTTACGTTATATGGGTGTCGCGATGTGTCAAAAGACCAGTTCCAAATCTCGAACACTGTAATGGGTTCTAAACCATCACTTTTAGCTTTACTTAAGAAGTTAACGGTTACTGAGAAAAAACAGACCAGCAGAAGACTTCTGCAAGTGAAAACTTGAATAATTTAATTAACAAAAAAAATTAAAATCCGCGTTTTGAAGCGCAACTCCCGCTTTTTGTATTCCGGTAATTGGCAACACTAAACCCTACAGTCACGTGACCTCCTACCGTGGCGAGTTTAACAATTTTTCAAGTGCACAGCGCCGCTAAAGAAGTACTTCAAAAAGTTCGATGAAACAAAGCATTCGGTGAAATGGTTGTCCGTAAAATGAGGGGATTCCTTCGAGGATTCGTTGTCTTGGAAGTTAAGGACGAACGCACAACGCAACATCACCCTTGGGAGTTCTGGCGGTCGTACACACCACCAGAACCAAATATCATAGAACACCTAGCACGTCTCTGTACATGTGTTAGTTTGTCTATCTTTCTTTCCTGATGTCCACTGAATTTCTCAAACTTTAACTGGAAGAGATCCCTTACATGGATACGTTCGTCTTTATACCGATTTTACCTTTTTTGTCTGTGTCTTGTGTACAACAAAATATTTACATAAGTACATACGGTATTTATGTAAATTTATGTACAGAGCAAATAATTCCGAAACAAATTCAATAGAAATACCATCCCTGTAGAATCATTTTTGTTTTGATTTTGAAATTCGAATGTATGCCTTGCGTCCATGATAAACTACAGCACTCATAATATTTTGAAAAGGCATTTGAAAAATGTGTGTTCAAAAATTGCATGCTACCTCAAAATGTCTACTGAGTTTAGAGATATTTTGGTACAATACAAATCTTTACCTGTTGTAATCGTAGTTGAAAATGAATTGAATTTCTGAACAAGCACGTAGCTCGTAGGTATCAATTTCGTGATATAATTTTGTTAAAAAAATTACCATAATGCAAGTAGCCAGGCTTCGTGAGTATTCAACTGATATATTTCAGTTGTCATGTCAGCCTTTAACAACTAATTCAACTGCTTATCGCTTCACCGGTCGCTGATTTTACTTGAACAGAAATAAAACCGCCTCCAGCATTACTTAGACTCCATTCTGAAGGCTTTGTCTCCTCCGTTTATATCCACGACGCTATCTGCTGACGGACCATTACGGGCCTTTGTGCTTGACTTATTGCCTCTAACAGCCAGAATATTCGTCGCAAAAATTCTTATAAACAACCACGACTTGAGAAAAATGACCGGAATATTTGCAAACATCCTATCAGACTACGAGTAAACTAAAATTAAACCTTATAGCTTTTGAACAAGATCGTTTATGGAAGTATTCGGTTCCACAGATGTGGCGCCGTGACCGTTTTTCGAATAATGAAAAACGACAGCGCTTCGATGCTAATTTGCGTTTGTTACGTAAAGTTTTTTTTAAACGAATTGAACGCAGATGGCGACGGTGAGGCCAAAGTCAAGTGGAAGTTGGTGTAACCTTAAAATTTGTGTTACGATAATCTGGATGAACATAACTTTTGATTTTTCAGGATATTTTTCGGGATAGTTTTGTCTTTTTCATAACTGGAATTGTTAGCGTCCGTAGACTACGGAGACGGCTTATTATATATGGAAATTGACACAAATGTGCCGATAGAAAATCTAATGTCTAATTAGGGTCTCATTTATAGATTTGTAGGTTTTGTAACCCGGGCATTTACAGCTACGGTATCCCCTGCCTGTCGTACAAGGCGACTAAAAGGGTTCCTCGGGGTAGTACACGGTTACAGTTGGGGGCCAACGTTGAAAAAAAAGGTAGGACCCACAGAGACATGACGCGGCACTGGTGCGTTCCGTAGGAGATCCGAGAGCCGTCCGAAATGTGTCGAAGAGGACCATCGGGGGGTTTTAGTCGGTGCAAGTCCGACATAGCCTCCGCGCTATCCCCGTGGTGCGGAAGTATCCATAAAGGATTTTCCTCTCAATAAAAACTAAAGGTTACATACATGTTTAAGTCAAGTATATCCTGTCGGTTTCGTTACGAAGCTGGCGAAACGTATGAGTGAAACATTGACGTTCGGTATTGTAACTATTCGTAACTATGATAAATATTAGAAGATCAAACGAGCTTCGCAAGCGAAGTTCGATCGATATTATATGAGTAAGCTTCATTCGAAGACGAAGACGAAGGACACACATGTAGTCCTTTAATCTACCAGGCAACATTTCGCAAGTTTAAAGTACGCAGTAAAAACCATAGCTCAAACAGTTTTATCCCCACCTTTACCCCTACCCTACTTAGGGACCTCGGCTTGCCACCATTTCTCATTCTTTTTAGAGACAAAACTTTCCTAGGGGTATAGGGGCGGGCGGGAAGTTATATCTTCGAATGAAGCTTACTCATATAATATCGATCGAACTTCGCTTGCGAAGCTCGTTTGATCTTCTATTATATTTCGAAGCTTCATTCTTCAGATATAACACACATGTAGATGTTTAGAGTTGAAAGTTTTGCTGCCCTTTGTAATTGTAAAACATCATAATCATGAAATGCAATAATTATGTTTTGACAACAATCTTAGATACTCCCAATTATTAATCAAGGAGTACGATTGTAACTTCACATAATTCTACCTATACAAAAGGCAGATTGATCTGGCACAATGTCCTTCGTCGATTAATTGACGATGGTAGAAACGAGCCAAAGTTTTCGATGTTCTCGACCAGCCTGCTGCCTTCCGGATAGCATCTAAAGAAATGCCTGACCGGTGTGCAGCTGACGTGGCGGCGTGGCGCGTGCTGTGAGCGCTGAACGCCGCCATGTCTTTACCGCTTTCGCCAAGCACTCGCGTAATGCACCCCGGCTAATGGATTGAGCAGATGCATTTTTATGGGGACTTTTGAAAGTCAACAAAATATGTTGTGAGCTTTTTCAGTCCTAAAACATCATTATAACAGTCACCGGGCAAATATTTCTATTAGGTATCTTCAAAATATGGAAGGCACAAAATCGGTTGTAGACGACCTACACCTGAAGTCTTAACTATATCATCAAAAATTACTTTAATACAATTTGGGCATGACTTAATATTATTCCACTTAATAAGTGACAGTGTTTGTACCCTGTGGGCAGGACATATTGCTAACAAAATCGCCAGATTCTTTGTTAGTTTTTCCAATGAAATTTCTCTATTAGGGTACCATGTTGTTATATGATTTAATACCACTTGAGGATCCCAGGTATGGCTATATTTAGGAGTTACGGGCTTTAATTTGTAAACACCTTTCGGTAATCCTTTACTTTGGTCATCTGAGCTGATACTACTCCCCCTTAGGAGGGAGGGTGCTGACCTATGATTATTTAATGAGCCATACGACGATCCTTTATTAAAATCGTGTGTTAGAAATAAAATAACAGCAGAAATGAAGCCCTTATAGAAATTGAATATCTATATTATCTATGCTAAATTTCCAGCACAACTTGTATTTAACACACGTTGTACTGTTGTAAAGTGTTGTTTGAAATTGACGCTAACATGAGATTAGATACTTTTACTAATCTCAACAAAAGCGGAAACCACGGTTGGGATGGCCATTAGGGAAATACTACTATTCCTGTGGCGTTGTCATTTATAATCTTATGTAAACACTTTAGTACGAGTGCGAGTGGTGGAAACGCTTAAAAATATTTATTATAAATACCAGCTAATAGTGAATGCGACGACAGTAAGAGCGTCCGAGTCTGGCTTCCACGAAATATATATTTCACATTTGGCAGAGGTACGAGAAGCAAAGAGGTCAATTTCGGGCACACCAAAGTGTTTACTTATTCTTTCAAAGGCTGCAATACTTAAATTTCATTAAATATCAGGATTTAGCCTTCTAGATTCTCTGTCTGCTTCTACATTATTCTTACGAATGTACGAATCGAATAACCATATGTCTCGTTCTTCACACCACTGCCAAATAGATCTAGGTAAGCTATTTAAGTGGGGAAACTGGATGTCTCCCATTCGATTAATATAGCTTATCGCGGTAGTGTTGTCGATGCGGAACAACAGAGCACAGTTTGATTTATTTCGCGCAAAACATTTTAATCCTAAGAGCGAGCAAGCTCTAAGTAATTAATATGGAATGCTAATTCTTGCTCTTCCCATGCTCCGTTTGCACACACTCCGTCACAAACTGTACCTCATCCTGATCGGGACGGATCTATAGATATTTCTGCATCGAATTTCGTGATTCCAAAATGACAAGACGTTACAAATAATATTATTAGTCCACCAAAATAAGTCAGGTAAAATTTCGCGAGGAAGTTTTACTTTTGATCATAGACATCGTATTCCTGAATAGCTCGGAATTTATATCTTTCTAACAACTTCGTGTACAACCAGCTGTATCTAGCTGTCGGGCATGCAGTGGAAAGTTTTAAAAAGTGCGCATACCCTGCATAAGAAGGGATATAGACATGATAATTGAATTGTAAACAAAACCTAAGAATTTACAGCATTGTTGGTAATTTTGGGATTGTATCGAGCTTTTGGTATAGTTTACCACACATCGTAGGCACTCGAGAAACTGGAGAGTCTCCCTCCCATTATGTTTACATTCGTTAAGGTCCCTTCCAATACACAAAATGCCACCCCGGTATATAATAGAAGTTAGGCCTTGTTTTTAGGTAAGTTACGACTTCTTTCATAATTTTGGTGAAGGTTCTAGGCGCCACGGAAAGTCCATAGACTAATAGGGAACAAAACTCGTAAGTAACATTGTTATGCTCGAATCTTGTCAATGGTAGCCATAAACCCGTTTTTAGGGATTAATTTAGAAGCAGTTCTAGTCTTCCATTTTAAAATGGGACTTAGTTACAAATTTATTGAGCCCTTTCAGATTCAGTATGAATCTATAGCCACCATTCGATTTAGGAGTCAGAAAATCTTTGATAGAAACTGATCATTAGTCTGTTGGCATCCAGTGATGCTTTCACTGAATGCCTAGGTTAATTAAGTTCTGTACAGCTAAGCTCGTTTCATCATGCTCTTGGCATGTGAAAGTATGTACAGGTTTGACAGATTGCGTAACATGTCCTAAAAAGGAATTGGAAAGCCATTCTGTATACAGTCTAATAAATAAAGTACGATTATTCGTTACATTAAGCCAACACTTATAAAAAGCTTTAAGGCGACCGGCATGTACCTGCGTTACTGCCGCGGCGTCGCAAGTGGCTTGTTGTAGGCTGCTCGCGGCCGTATGATGGTCGACGCTGTCGGCCTACTTTTCAGTAGATTTGGAAGCTTTAATTTTCTCTGAGAGTTTGCTTCCAAAGAGAGTATCATCTCTCTCAACGTATTGTATGACTTAAGGAATACTTCGTCTAGTCCAGGAATGACTAGTTTTATCTAAAATCCGACTTCAATTAGATAGGATTTTTATCGTTAGTACCTATACCGACTCCCAATTGCTATTGAGATGATTCGATTTTTTTGTCACGGCCTCTTTGGATGTCTGTAACTGCCGCCGAAATTACGGCGTTTAAGGACGGCGCCCATAATAATTTGCAATTGACAGGTACTCTTATAAGAGTTTATCTTTACTCTTTTTATCAATACCTTTGTGTAATATAGGTAGCCACCTTTGCGCTAAATTGGGATGAATTTTCTCCCCATATTTTGGGACATCATCAGTGGCGTCCCCTAGAGCGGTTAGTAACTCGGCATCTATTACAGGGGTCGTTTTGTCATCACAGGCCTCCACGGGAGGTGCATTTTCTTCATTTGAACGTGGGAGTGAAGTTTCCACTGCCTCATACACTTGTTCGTGGTTTATAAATTAAAATATAATATTTTGATTTTTTTAATTGAGGGTAGATATGAAATGCATTGTAAAACCACTCGTCAGGAATTTTAATGCATATATGTATCTAATGCCCCGCATCGCGAACGCGGGATATACTAATCTCGATTAATGGTTGTAGAAATTGCTATCGTGTTGACTCACGGTCAACCGCCAAGCACGAGATACCTTCGTGACGACTCTCGGTCGCCTCCCAGGTTTAGTTACAAGACGTGGGCTCACGGCCCGCGCGGTATTAAATGCATTTATTAGCGATTAATATTGTTAGAAATTGCTATCGTGTTGACTCACGGTCAACCTTCAAGCATGAGATACTTTCGTCACGACTCTCGGTCACCCCCAGGTTTAGTTATAAGGCATGGGCTTGCGATTAATATTGTTAGAAATTGCTATCGTGTTGACTCACGGTCAACCCCCAAGCATGAGATACCTTCGTGACGACTCTCGGTCGCCCCCCAGGTTTAGAATTACCAGGCGTGGGCTCACGGCCCGCGCGGTATGAAATGCATTTCTTAGCGATTAATATTGTTAGAAATTGCTATCGTGTTGACTCACGGACAACCCCCAAGCATGAGATACCTTCGTGACGACTCTCGGTCGCCCCCCAGGTTTAGAATTACCAGGCGTGGGCTCACGGCCCGCGCGGTATGAAATGCATTTCTTAGCGATTAATATTGTTAGAAATTGCTATCGTGTTGACTCACGGACAACCCCCAAGCATGAGATACCTTCGTGAAGACTCTCGGTCGCCCCCCAGGTTTAGAATTACAAGGCGTGGGCTCACGGCCCGTGCGGTATTAAATGCATTTATTAGAGGCACCACAATGTAGAACTATTTATTGAAACTAATTGCACTTACCTGATTTATCTTCGGAACCTGATGAATCAGATAGCACCGCACTGTCATAACTCGTTTATAGTTCTTTGTTGCAATTTCCGTATATTAGCAGAATAATACTCTATTTTTTCCTGTGCACTGCGTTTAGGCATGATTAAATATTTTGAATTATTTTTTAATAGAATTAGTTCGTGCGTTCGTTGCCTCGCAAGAATAAAGAATGAGAAATGGTGGCAAGCCGAGGTCCCTAAGTAGGGTAGGGGTAAAGGTGGGGATAAAACTGTTTGAGCTATGGTTTTTACTGCGTACTTTAAACTTGCGAAATGTTGCCTGCTAGATTAAAGGACTACATGTGTGTTATATCTGAAGAATGAAGCTTCGAAATATAAATATAAAAAAAATGAAAATGCCCATCAGTCTAACGATTTGGTCGCGCATTACACCATTTTGCTTAAATAAAAATAAAAGTCTTAAAATGACCGAGATAATGACAGAAAAACTTGTAATTCTTGAATTTCATTGTAACTGCGAGTTATCCTGTTGCGATTCTAAAAAAACAGAATGTCACTTCACGAGGCACTTCTTCATTTACATTTCCCCGCTTTGCGTCTCGGCAAATTCAAATTCAAGTACGTTTTAAGTTTCATGAGTCGTTCGGAAAGCGGAACCTTAGCGGAACCCTCCACCCTTGTCCGTAATCCTTCCCGGGCCCTGCCACAGAGTATCGAACATAGAGAGTTCTTTGGTTTAGTTAGGATTAAGGGTTGGTCGTACCAAACTGTCTGTCTCATAATGGCGAAACATGTCCGTCTGGCCGTCCGTCCGTCCATCCGTCTTCGGCTTAGCTGAGTAACCATTACTACTAGAAAACTAATTCGGCATGGGTATATAAATCAATTAGGTACGCCGACAAAACAGTAGAATAAAATATTTGATATTTTAATGGGATTTTCGTCATTAGGTATATTGTTTGCCTTGCTTCTTTTGAAGTAATAATAAGAGTCAACGCCCCTATTATTAAATTGGTGATATGGGGGTCTGGGGTTTGTAACACGTTCGACTCCGGCAGCGTTCCACTGAGCCCTTAAGCTATGCCGGGCGAAATTATCGTAGTCACGTATTCCTGTCACTGGCATAGGAGTACGAATAACATGGTCACAGATACGTGTCAACTGGCATATTTCATAGGTAAATTAGTAAAATGCGTTATTTTTTATTTTGCAGCGTCAGTCGTCTCTCTGACATGTAGTGGAATGGTGCTAGTGTTTAGTGTCATCAGTGTGTAGATTTGTGTCATCGGCACTGTATAAGGGTAACTTATAATATATTTCCAAAATCTGAGAGTTTTTGAAATTTATTAAAAGTTACCCTGCATAGTTACCAACGCATAATTCGATTTAATATTTGAATAACATAACTGTATATACAATCTAAGAATAAAAAAATCGAAATTTGTTGAGAAAAAGGCGTAAAAATAAAATCACACATTTGTCACTGGCATAGGAGTAAGAACTTTTTGATCACAGACGCTGTGTATCGCAATAGAGAATAGATTCGAACATGGCAACATTTCTCGCACTATATCACTCTTACACCACACCAGAATGCTTATTTAGTCATTATTGTGGAGCAGACTCGCTGGTCCTATTTAATCTACGACAAAACGTCCCGTCCCACAGTTGTTCTCTATTTGTACCCAAAGTAACATGTTTCTATTTACATATTACCTATCAAGCTCGCGTTTCCGTTTCTATTCAATATTTACGTTTTCAACGATTTCCTGGTTCAGTTCTTATATTCATAAATAATTCAGAGTTCAACTGATTTTGTATTCTGTAAAATATCTCGTTTATTATCAGATTTGGTTCTGTTATCGTTAAGTAGTTACTTAATATTTTTACTGATACGTTACCAAAAATGCCGACATTACGCAATCCATTAGTTATGTACGTCCAAGTAAGTACTTAGGTACTTACCAACTGATATTTTCTGCACTTCGATTTGAAGTGCAGAAAATTAATTACCTAGGTACTAAGAATAAAGTATAACCTTCATAATGACGGTAACTTTTGTTATTGGATTTAACATTCATATTATACATTTTAAAAGTCTGACTCAGTTTCCAATTCTGGCAAACTTCTGTCTGGAATCGGTGGATAATTACTCTCGAAAGTCATTATCCCGGCTCGAAAGCCAGCTAAAGGATAAGAAAACAAAGTTAATCCAAGCGAATATCCACATAACTTTTGCAAATACTCATCTTAAACAAATAACGACTTTATAGAGTCTGACTACAGTTTGTTTTTTAAGGTATTAAGCAGGGACTGATTTCGGTTACGGCTTTACCGGTATGAAACCTGTATTCCATTACGGTACCGTAATGGTGTAAAGGTTACGCGCGCCGCGCCAACATAACGGTACCGTAACCGTTTTGAAATATCGGTTACCGCTATTTGATTTAAAGGTAACCGAAACCTTTATAATACCGGTTCGAAACCGGTATTATAACGGTTACCGAAAAAAATAAGCGAGCTGGCATCGCCTGCCGATGCCGCCGCGGCCGCCGTCAGGTCAGGTCACGCCGTGCCGCGCCGGTTCATTCAATGCGTGTGCATCACTGCGCAGTGCTTGTGCCGCGGCGCACAGTGAGGAACGGGGGACGGGGAGCGAGCGGTAGTAGAGGTGGGGGGGGGGGTCGGCGGCATGATAAATGGAATGGCGCCGGCCGCGGCGCACAGTGAGGAACGGGGGACGGGGAGCGAGCGGTAGTAGAGGCGTGAGGGGGGGGGCGCGGGTCCGTGGTATGATAAACGGAATGGCGCGGGCCGCGGCGCACAGTGAGAAACAGGGGACGGGGAGCGAGCGGTAGTAGAGGCGTGCGGGGGGGCGTCGTCGCGGGCGCGGGCGAAACGGCAGCGGCATATCATACGCTTCTTTGATGCTCACCGACAACGACACTCGACAGTGCAAACGCGAGCTATTCGATTCGATTAAAATATAAAAATTAGAATCTACAATGGTAAGAAAACGAAAGAACGCCGTATACGCTTTCTTTTCTTTTCATAATGAAGCGAAAACATCATCCTGTTTGGTATCCGGCTGTACATCTGTCATCATAGCTCCGCACTCTCCGAGTCCCCGCCCGCACACCCGCACCTCACGCTATGTTGCTGTGCCAATGTACTGAATGTAATGTTCCTACTGACGATGCGACGATGTCGCGGAAAGAAAGACAAAACGGCAGCGCCGGCGGTTTGGCAACGACGCCAATAAAACAAAGTTTACCGTTATATTTCGATAGCGAAATATAAACGTTCCGCTACCGAAACCGCTATTTCAAAACCGATATGACGTCATATCGGTTATGAATAATACCGGTATTTTTCGGTTATGCAGTCCCTGGTATTAAGACGAAGGCTGGGGAAGTAAGTATGGAATTCTTGACGAATATCGCAGCCTCTCGATATGTAAATAAAGAACCATAGCCAAATGGAATAGGTATTCCAGGCAAGGCCCTGGAAAAAGTTGTAACCGCGTTTTAATTAAAAGTTTTCAGTTAAGGTAACTAATAAAGTCGCTAACTAATTCAATAGTCAAGAAAAAATCTTAAGAACGAAGTTGTTGGTGTGTTTCTTTTCTTTCTCTAATGTTTTGTGGTAACAAAACAAATTCCTCCTGAGAGAGAATTTATGAAATCCTCCGAATCAACCGATTTGATAAAGGATGCCAGAGACAGACTCACAGTTACACATGTTCTTACTTATACTTATCCACATGCAACTTATTTATTATTGGTAATCAACTGTATTGGTAATCACCGAACCCGCTTATCCGACTTCAAAAATTCTTTCACCTGCGTGTAGAATATGGATGGACTATACTTGACGCCGTCCATTATTTGGAAGAGTGTAAGTTTGCCAGTGTCGGTTATTTTTTTCATTTTAATGGCAATTTTAAGGTATTTTTTAGGAATCTACATACAGCGTCAAGTATATATGATGGTTATAGGCATTTTTTTATCCCGCATGTTTGCCTGTATTCTTTACAATACGCGGGCGAAGGGGCAGCTAGTCTATTGTAAAGTTGGATATCGTGTACAATTCATGAATAACCGTACGCTGGGTTCGATGTAAATAAGATTTATTAGAGTACGACTACTTTATTGAGGTAGTTTGAGAGCTTACCCGAGGCAAAGATTTCTTCAGGGGCTGATTTCCGATACGTGCGGCCACTGACACTTGGGTAAGTAGGTATGTTCATACTAGCTCGGAGTGGAAATGTGCTTCGATTTATCGAAACATTTAGGTTTATTACATCGGTGAATCGCTCATAGCCCAGCGGCGCCTGCGAGTCGGGAACGATAACGCAGGTTAAGCAAAGATGGCAGCGGTCAGCCTTTGGATGGGTGACCGCCTGATGTTTGAGTGGTTAATATAAATGAGCGCTTCCGTGCTTTGGAAGGCACGCTAAGCAGTTGATCCCGGTTGCTGTCTATAACAGTAATCGTTAAGCCGAGTTAGCCCTTGGGGCGGTTTAAGAACTTCCAACGGTCGAGTTGCCCACTCACTTGACACAGGGGGGACAACTGTCACTCGCGCCCGCAGGAGCTACCTACCACAACCCTGCACGTGTCCCCTGGGTGGTACTAAAGAGTGTCAAACTTTAAAGGCCAAAATAATGTATGCCATACGATTAAATAAATAAAATAAAACCTCCAATAACAATCAACGAAAACTTTTACGTTTGTGTTGATCATGGCAATGAATTTGTTTGATAAAAAATATCACAAAGTTAATCAATTAAAAAGCGTAAATATTCTACCACAGGAAACAACAGGGTGTAAGTATTGTAATACAACATAACCGCTAAGAATTCCCCTAGAAAACTATTTATTTAATCGTATGGTATATTTTATTTCGCCTCTAAAGTTTTCACTCTTTAGCATCACCCAGGGGACACGCGCAGGAAAACTACTTATTGACAACGTTTAAAGCTTTTTAAATAGCCAATGTGTTTAGAAAATATACGAACAAAAAAAAGCCGGTTATAGATGTAAGTGTATACTGTCCGTTTTGGACTGGGGTAGTTGATAAAATTACGGGACATTATAAAGTGGAGGTAAATAATATAATGAGCTCCTCTGTGAGGGATGGTGTAATGCAATACTGTTGCGAGCTGAATAATGTTGCATGGGGGACGAGTGACGGGACTAGCGCCTACTTACTGTTGTTATCGAGACACGTACTCTTATTAAGCGTATTGTTACTGGGGTAAATGTGATACATTTCCCATTCCAATTTAATTTGAATGTACTTCGCGCGCTCGCTTCCACTTGAAACCAAAAGTGTTGTACGAGCAATGGCTTTGAATATGCGCTGAAATACCATTTTCACACAATATACACCTACTGGTAATAAATATAACCGAAAACATGTCAAACTTTAGCGTCTCCTCCGGGTTGGAAGGTCAGATAGTGATTTAACAAAGACTTGCGTATTGTGTAGCTATTGGAGCAATCGGCCCAGACTCTATCAGTTACTTATGCAACCAAGATAATGCTTAAATGAGGAGGAGAGCCCAAAGCTTTTATTTACCAAGCAAAATCGACACTACAATACTTTAGGCCTCTGCGTGTCATCCAGAAGCCGGCTATTTTAATTTAGCCTTATATAGCAGATACTTCTAGCTTATTCCTAATTGGGTCACCGTCGAACGTAGTTGGACGAGCTGGCGTAACCAGCACTTTTATAGATTGTCGACGGAAGACAAATGGATGTGACGTGGAAACCTGCAAGCTCCTGGTTACTTCTGGTTTAAGAACTTTATTTTTTTCTCATAAAGAATTACAAATTCACTTACATGAGAAATAAACAATTAAATAACATTTCCTGTAGTAAATGCTAAAAACTATAAACTAACGAGGAGACGGTGTTATTTAATTTTATACATAGTTACTTGTTGCAGTAAGGGTACAGTAAGGAAAATGAAATTGGGTAGAACTTATTAGGCGACTAATGCAGCGCGATCGTACAATCTTGATCCTTAGTTAATTACCTACGTCCAAAGTCTATAAATAATGAGTTAAAGACTGAAAGTAGAAAGTTTTCTCTCGAGGAATATCGTTGGAGTAGGTACCTAATTGTGTTAAATTGGCCGGCTCGTTGTATAATCACGTTACTACATTTTACTTAATCAGCCTCTTATTTTGTCTAAGATACAAAGTTAGAGTCAACCTTATTTACTACAATATAAAGTTTGAATTTATACAATCCAATTTAGATCCAATACGCGGTTAAGAAAATTTGCGGTTTATTATTCTAATTCGAGGCGTCCGGAATATCTCAGTGACTGGAATTATATATCTTGAGAGTCTTTGGCAGAAAAAGTAAATTAGTAATTGAATTAAACAATAAGAAATGTGGCAGCCTTGAATCCGCGTTTTATTTATCTTAACGCATAATTTAGAAAATGTCAAGCGCAGCTGATGACTTAATTATGTTTAGATGATATTAGTAGGTATAGGTACGAGAGCCTATGTTGAATTTGTAGTTTGTATGTATAGTCCATGGGCGATCGAGCTCTGCTCGGGTGAAAATACGGAGAAAACGAATTTTCCCAGACATGAGACCCAGCTAGATCGATTTTTCCCGTAAACCCCTATACTTAATCCAAACTTCATTGAAATCGTTAGAGCCGTTTTCGAGAACGTGATTTCAAATATATATTCTAAAGTATATACAAGATGATAACTAACATTAACTAAATTAAAACTAAGTTAAATCTAAAAAAGGCCCTCGAGGCATTGTATCGAGGATGCTGGCGGCATTTCCTCGCTGAATAGTGAATTGCAATGCTGAATGCGTTGCGCGAGAAAGCCGCCAGCTCTTCGGTCACCAGTTACGTCTACCAGACGTTTCGCGATTTCCGCAAACAACTTTTGTGCACTGGGACCCCACGGACCGAGGGTCTCGACGCCAAATGGTAAAAAGTCGTACTCTCAGCCGAGGCCTTTAATAATATAGGATACATACTACATTTACATTCAATTACTTTCATAAACAAACAGATAAATTGGAGTCGGTCGTTTAACCATTGGTAATCGCTAGTTACGTCTGTTAAAATATGATTTTATGGAAAGTTCGTCAGTTTTTATGGGATGACCGCGCTGACGCTAAATTTAACGTTTAATGCCCGTATAGTGTGGTTTCTTACATCTCAGTCCTAAATTATGTGGGCACTTTTGTGTGGGTAAGTCTTTCCTTCGCCGTGCCGGTGAACTATACTTAGAGAGTACAGAGGAGTACGGCGGAAAGGCTATGCAGCTAAATTAAGAACATCTTCTTAAAATGGCTGAAGGCTTACCACAAAAAACCGACTAATTTGGGCGGCTAATGATTGATTTGCCGCCATCTCAGTTGCGGCTGAGATTTATATACTGCCATCCAGCTCGGTCGTAGTATTATTATTATAGCGTGTCCTGAGTAATTATTAGGGTCATGGTGAACAAGATACTATTACAGTCAAACAGTAGCCGAACCTATAATATAACCTATTTTAAAACGCTCACGGTTGTAACAACACTAATTTCGGCCTATATTGAATGTGTAGCTAAATTCTAGCCTGCAGGTAAGACCGGAAGTAGTATTGCCTTCATCACAATTAATTTGCACTTTCCGTCCATTTCCTGGCGGCTTTAATCAGGGCGCGTGTCGCCGTGGACATCCCCGCTTTCCCAGTCAGGATTAGCGTGCACTGACCCTGGCCCGGCAACCCCTTTATTATAGCGAATGTGGGAAAGTAGGTCAGCACGTCTATCATGAGACGGCCGCGACATACTCTCGATTTTTGTCGCACTATACCTCTTGTACTAAGTGTTCTAATAAGAGAGAGAGACGGATAGTGCGAGAAAAATCGAGAGAGCTGGCGCGCCGTTTCATGATAGCCGTGCAGTTAAGTTCATCGCCAGCGGGATTTTGACGCCACCCGTGACATACTAAATGTCCTCAGCACGGTTATCACAAGACGGCGCGCCAGCTCTTTCGAATTTTCTCGCACTATCCGTCTCTCTCTTATTAGAAAACTTAGAAAGAGACGTATATAGTGCGAGAAATATTGAGAGAGCGAACAGTCTTACTTAAAACTAGGTAAAGTCGCGACGATATTATAAAGGTGACGATGATAGTGATGATGAGTATGAGATGATATGAAATGTCTAAAATGTTAGAGTCAATTAGATATTCTCGTTGTGACAGTCATCAATAGTGCTTATTACGTATACGAGTGTTTATAATAAAAACTATTGGAGTCATTTTGTAACTATCCCATGGTAACCCTCAAACCCTGATACCAAACGCGTACCCGAAGATTTTTGTAAGTCTTTCTTTCAGTCAATAGGGTGCCACTTTATAAGAAAAAATAAAACAAAAAAATAAATGCTGACAATCTTACACAAATCCACCTCGTCCCAAAACTAAGCAAAACTTTAACTATGGGTACTACACGTAGACGACGATTAACATGCTTATAATGATAAATAAATATTTGAATACATAGAAAACATCCATGACTCAGGAACAAAAAATATTCGTGCTCATCACACAAATAAATGCCCTTACCGGCATTCGAACCCAGGACCTCTTGCTTCCTAGGCAGAGTCACTACCAACTAAGCTAAAGCGGTCGTCCATATGAAGCTTTGTTACCTCTCCACCTTCACTATGAACAGACTTTGTCGACCCCTTTGCATGACTCCCTACCGGGCGATTATGCGAATACCTGCAACACGATACGTGGTGAAAAACCAACGCTAATACCTTTAAAACCCCGTCACGAAAACATACAAGTCACTAGGGGCCATTCCTTGGGGCGAGGCTGGGAAAACATAATAATTCGGTTGCCGACAAATAAAGCTATAGTATTTTAAAGTACCGTTCCACAATGAGCCCTTAAAGTCGAGTACCGTGTTAAGCAAATTAAGAGCTAATTGTGAAACTCTTGTATACTAGTATTTTATATAATTGTGTAACTATTTTACATATACAATACTTTTTCTACGAGTCAACTGAACTTGGTATCTAATAAAAATCTTAGCCCTGATGAAACGAAGCGCAGCCCACCGGCTCAACGTTTCGTTGATGTCTTTTGTTTTATGACCAAGGCGACGCTATTGGTCATATTCATTATAGTTCAGTAAAGGCGCCTCGTGATTGTTCTAATTCATTTTAGTTGTGTAAACGGGAGCTCCGTAGAAAAAGTATATGATTATACTTAGGAACTTGTCCCACCGCCGGCGAGTAGCGAGTACTCTCATAGTTATTCTTACTAGCTTTTACTCGCGCGTGTAAAAATCACTATGAGAGTACTCGCTGCTCGCTGGCAGTGGGACAAGTGCCTCCGTTTGGTGTACGAAGTCTTAATTCAGATATTACAGTCGACAAGTTTTTTTTTGTCAGATACATTTCGTGTTTTATTTGAACAGTGCAAGTTAGTTACTTTACCAGAAGTACTTACCTAAAGCTTTTATCAAGCTGACCGACAGTAGACGCCTATAAGCGCAATTGAACCAGCGAGCGAAGCGAACGAAAATCTTCGTTTCAGCTGGGGGCAAAATACTTTCGTATGTTCGGATATCCAGATGTCCTGTTGTCCGGCTGATCTTCTCTGCACAGGTCGCATTCACCGCTCTCAACCGATTCTAGTAAAACAATTCACCGCTCTCAACCGATTCTCATGAAATAATTCACAGCTCTCAACCGATTCTCTTAAAATAATTCACAGCTCTTAACCAATTCTCGTGAAATAATTCACCGCTCTCAACCGATTCTCTTAAAATAATTCACAGCTCTTAACCAATTCTCGTGAAATAATTCACCGCTCTCAACCGATTCTCGTAAAATAATTCACCACTCTCAACCGATTCTCGTGAAATATTGTGAAAAGGTTCGATAATTACATAGATTTTTTTATAGATTTAAAAAATATGATTTTTCTACAGCTCACATTCACAAATTTGTTCTATTGTGTCTGAAGTAGCGACCATCAACGAGTTAAAAAGATCCCACACTTTCAACAAAGAGCTCTGGCGACCTTACACACCAGGAACGCAACATACCACACGGCACTGGTCTCACCGCCGGCGAGTAAGCGGGTACGACGTGCTACTCGCTCAAACGAGTAAAAGCGAATAAGAATTACTGTGAGAGTACTCGCTACTCGCCGGCGGTGGGATCAGTCCCTTAGGGGTGTAAGATGCTCTGTTTTGAAGGTAACCTGAATGTATTTTTTCTGATGTCTATACAGCAAATCCTCATATAGGAGGTGCATGGTTGTAAACGTTGAGTTGGATATATGCAGAATCTCAAACGGGGCGAGGGAAAATACGGGTATTTGCCTGCGGGTAAAATGGGTGTTCAATGTTCTTGTCGCGATCCTTCCGATGTGTGAGCCATTCAAATAGCTAGTCGACAAATGGCCTGACTATGCGGGCGGGAAAAACATTTGAGATTGTAAAAAACTGTTAATGAGAAATAATGTTGCTCATACAGGCGGCTCAGTAAAAACCTTTCCGTGTTTTCTTTGTACGATGAGCCTTTTATACATTTTTACAAAGTATGTACTAAAAAAGATAATTATTTGGCCTTTCTCAAAAAGCAAGCACCCTTTATAAATTTGAAAATTTTCGAGGATATTTTATTAATTGGAATATTAAAAAAGCGGCCAAGTGCGTGTCGGGCCACGCGCAGGGTAGGTTTCCGTAGTTGTCACAGAATGCGGACTTAAAAGGGGCTTTTGGGGTTTTTATTATAGCTTACCCTTGTAAATAATCGTAAATATGATTATTTTTATAACACACCAATGTATAGGGTCGTTTCGCCGGTTACGCGACCACCTTCGGTTAGCGATCACCTGAAGGACAAGGTTTTTTCTATTGAAGATAACGTGCCGTCAAAAAGCAACTCTACCGTCTACGATAAAAAGTTCAAATTCCAATGACAATGTATATTTTCTTACCAGTTAACTAGTTATGTCTACTACTCGTTAACTAGTTATGTCTACTTAACTGTGATAGTTTTCCTTTTAAATTTATTATATGTACTACTGCCACGAATTTTTTCACGTCCCCAGTAGTAGCCATTTAGCTGGCAGGGGGGGAGGGACACAGGACTCGAACAAAAATTTGGGCTTTAAGTCCCATTATCTCGCAAACGCATAAGTGAGTTGAAACCCATAATATTTTTGAACAAGCTATCCAACGATACCCCACACTATAGGTTTAACGAGAAAAAAAATACATCACCAATATACATGTAAGTACCATAAAAATAAATTTTTTTCAGGATTTTATTCTTCTGTTTTGTCGGCGTGATTGGTTTTGGACGCCGAATTGCAGTTCTCTAGTTGAAAGGGTTACTGAGCTGAGCCGAAGACGGACAGACAGACGGACGGACATGGCGAAACTATAAGGGTTCCTTGTTGACTACGGAACCCTAAAAATGAATGGAAATTTTGGGGATACTTTTTCTCCTATTACTTAGTATGGGAAAAGATCCCGATTCTGAGTAGAAATAACAGAAAAGTTGTTGAAAATCTCGTAAAACATGAGTATGTTCAATTATTTTTGATTGAAACTAAATGTTTTCCGTTAAGATGACGTAACGTCCTTTTCCAACATTTTACCATAAGAATCGCCAATTTATGTTTAGAATTGAATCTATCAGGTAAGGTAAGAATAGTTTACTATTGGGTATGTTCGACAAAATAGGTACCCCAAGTGCATAAAATAGGTTAGGCTCGACATCCTTCAGTAGACCCAAGGAGTTTTACGACACCCTTGCGGACGATGGTAGCCGCAATGACCGATAGTAAAACGCAAATTGTTAGGTATATGTGGCGAGCTATCCGTGTCAGTAGTATAGTAGGTGAGGGCACTATATACAAAGAAAAGGATACGGGAATATTTGCTCCTGACACGTGACTGGAGATGTATCTTATAACTTTGCATTCCCATTTCAATGTGTTCCATGTTCCTTGGAACGTTTATTCAGTATCTCCGCAAACGCAAAGCGTTTTAATATGAAAAAACCTCAAAAGAAAGAAGGCAAAATAATATGCCTTATGACGAAAATCCCATTCAAATATCTCAGAAAATTACGAAGCTAGAACCGTTTTAATGTTGCTTGTTAGAGAGAAAACGCTAGCAGATTGTGACGTCACGATCCTCGAGCGTCATAGAAAATTACAATCGTTTCATACGAAGTTGCGTTTTGCGGAAAAGGGACAGAACATACCCCCTCTTAAAACTTGCACACTTATAACGTGGCTCGTAGCGTAGCTCGTAGGTGCCTTGCACTAAATGCGGAGTTCCCCATCTTATCGGCTACGAGCGTAGCACTAGAAAATGTTTGGCACTGAATGTGTCCTATCACTTTCACTGCCAGGAAACCGCCTAGCAGTGTAGCATGGTAGTGTTTAGACTAGACTAAGTTAAGTACGTATTGTTGGTTAACCCTTGTACCCTGTATGTAATCACGTATTGTTTCACTCCTATATATAAGTGCACCTTCAAATATATCGTCAGTTCATAACCGAACCTCTTGTATTATTCACGTCCTTCACATGGCGACCTGCCAGTAAAGAGCCAGGTCATAAGCGCAGTCAGAACGGGCCCGCGCCGTGCGCCAGCCGGGACGGGCCCCCCCCCACCCACCCTCGCCCAACATAACGTAAAGTATTGGTGAACTTTATAAATAATTGTACAAAATTGGTGAATTCGGGATGTCGCTGCCGGGAGTTGCTGGTGCCCTATCCTCCTTGGTAACCTGCCGCCTGCCTGACGTCAACGAGCCTGCCTGACGTCATCGAGCATTGTGCTCTCCACACGAGTGAGTGTAGTATTTTTTTTTATAAAGTGAACCTAAAAATTAAGGACAGAGACCTGTCGTTGTGCAGTGTTATATTTTATTTTTGAAAAACTAATAAAAAAAAACAATGAATACACTATTTGCATTAAGTGAGACTGAGGTCGTAAAACAATTATTAAAAAATAAACCAAGCGATAGGCTTGTTGTGACACTGTGGTTAGTAACAAAGGAAGTGCTGGAAAATGATATTCCAAGGACGCTAAAAGCGAGTTTAATTAGGGAAACCATAAGAACACTAAGTGAAATAGAAAGGAAAAATCGTATTAAAGCGGATCAATGTTATGTAGACAGCATTGATCATCCGAAATGTAGGAATAATGTTAATAGAATCAAGTCATCAGAATTTTGGACTCTTCCCGGTGAAGATGATTGGGTATGCAGTGAGTGCGATAATATATTTTATAATGCCTATTATTACCCTACCCTACCCTAATTACCAACAAAACTTTCCACCAGGAAATAATTATATAGATTTAAAATTATTATTATTATTATTATTTGTTTTCCTTTAAAGTTCTCAGTATTTATATAAATGCCGGTGTAATGGGAAGCACGGGAGTATTATTTTATCCGAATATTTTAAAGCAAAAGTGAATAAACCAAAAATAAAGATATCAAATATCTATTCCAACTTTTCAGGAGGTAATTAAGTTATTTTTATGTATTTTTGGATTTTGACTAAAGCTAACAGTTATTATGAAATTATATTATATAAAAATTTGTCATATGTCATTATATTTTTTCCAAAGGAATGTGAGTTCCTTACCATTTGACGACGACGAAGACAAAACATGCTCTTTGATAGTTGATACCGGAGCAACAATTAGCGTAATAAAGTTCGAGACAATAGCGCAGTACGACATTCCAGTCGAGACGCATTAAATTTAACGATGTCTGTGATAAGTATACTTTGAAAAGATACGTAACACTACGACTCAGGTGGTAAGGAAATAAATTTGTAAACAAAGTGTATTTGAGAACTTGAATTGTACCAGTGATGGTATATTGGGTATTGACTTTCTGACTAAGTACAGAAGCAATTTGAATTTAGAACTCAATACGTTGACATTACTTTTAGAGGAGGACGAAGTTTGTTTACCGTTACAACCAAGTAAAAAATAACAACACATAATTAACAGTTCCATTTAAGTCAGAATCGATTAATTTTATACCAACAAGGTTAAAAGAAGAATGAGTTGTTTACCCACAACAATTATGCGACGGAATATTTTTAGCAGATTCTATCGGGAATCCTCAAAAAGGATTTATACCTATAAAAATACTTTTACACGTGAAATTAAAGTGTCATTGAGTTTATTTAATCCATAGATACACAAGTTTTATATCCTTCGACAAGAATGATAATAGGAATACGGATAGGATAAAGAGATTATAATCAGAAATAAAATTAGATAGTAATATATAAATCGCTCATCGATCGGAGATTGAAGAATATGTGCGAAATTTTCAGACGTTTTCATTTACAAGGAGATAAATTGACTAGTAAAGTAAAGTAAAAGTAGACTACAACAAATATCTATCAACAATCCATTTAGTTAAAACCAAATGAAACGCCAGTTTATAAATATAGGTGGTATATCAGTGGATGTATATTCGTGAGATTTATGAAAGATTATTATATAGTAAACACACTGATACTTATTTCTACACGGAGTTGACAATTATAAATAATATGCAAGATAATTACCAACTTATATACCAATAGGTAAATATATAAATGAATGACAAATAAATAAAATAAAGGAATATAAGAGTAATACTAACAACATGAAATGGAATTTGTAAAAATAAAAGTGTCCATCTTTTAGTGAAGAGTATAGGGATTATGAAGATCAGAAGTTTTGGAAATTTGTTTGGAATTAGATACATTCGTATCTAGTTCGTATGTAGTTTGAAAGGTTTAGGAAAGATGTATCTAACAACATTGTAGCGATCTTAAAATGTTCGCTTGGTTTTGAATAGTATTTTATTATGGGAGAAAGGAATGGTGTGACAATTCGAAAGTGCTTTAAGCATGATAGATGGGAAAACTAATCAAATAAGTTTTTCACGGAGCGATTAGACAGGTACCACTAATAGCTGCTGAAATGCTTGTATGTTATGTTTTCATTTTTGAACGAGTAATCTGAAAGGCATTCTGAATGGAATTTTATTGAGATAATGGGAAAAGGATATTATGACAAATATGTCTTTCGTTAACAGCGGATGTCCAAGAGGCACTGTTAAGAAGATAAGAAAGTAGGTATTGAAGGATACACCAGGATACAAGGCAGACAGGAAATCCTTGAAACCTGATCATGATTCGATCGAGTATCAATCTTGAAGGTTCCTTGGACACAAGGCATGTTAAAAAAGAAAGGAAGTGTTAAAAGAACTGCCTGAATAGTAATAAATAAATAAATATATTATATGAGCGCGCTTATGAATAAATAATTTCCTTGTATCCTGAGCAAATGATAATTATTATTATTATATTATAAGGTCGGCCGACCACAGAAATGCGTTGTGTATCCTCCCTGATGATTAAAAGTAGTGCATATGAGAAGCACACTTCAAGTAAAAAGATATAATAATGTAATGACGTCTTAAATATACAAACATGAATGTTGAAACTAAGATAATCTTAAACATGACAACAGAGCTCTGAGGGAAAAGACAATAAAATATTTATAAAGAAAATGAAAATACTTATAAAGACATTTTAAAGAAAATGATTTTGAAGGGAAAAAGACTTATAAAGACAATAAAAATACTTACGAGTATAAAGACATTTTAAAGGAAATGATTCTGAAAGAAAAATATTTATTAAGACATTTTTAAAGAAAATGATTCAAGGAAAAAGACAATGTAAATAAAAATACGTAGAAACGTAACATGGATTGACAACAAAAATGCTACTAATTAATAGTATTATAATATATATTTTTTTAATGAATTACTAACTAATGTACCTATTAGAGACTGCCTATAATTAATCTACCTTATTTTAAGATATTTAAACCCGAATATAGAAATATTATAAGACGAAAAAGAGAAAATGTAAAAAAAAAAAAAAAAAAAACCGAACAAAGAAATACCCTTGTATTTCAATATAAACAATATTTAAATATGAATACGTACATAGGTATTCTAATAAAATGAGATTGATTCATTTTTCATTTGTATGATATAAGACTCTAATGATGAGTTAATTTCGTATTAAAAATATTTTTTAGTTCATGAGATATGTACACTTGTAATTGTAACGTATAGTGATAATTAAACGTTATATCTAAATAAGAGTGAATGAAATCCGATACAAACACTTATAAAATTTTATACCAAGTACCAATTATACTTTAGCTAGTTATTGGATTAATTACCTGATAATTGGTAGGAGTTTAATTGATAACTGATATTTATCTTTCCTTCTCTGCAGGAAGGCTAAGATTATTTGGACAAGTTAAACAAATTAGTAAGACAAAATAGGTGATACTATTATAATACATAGGACATTATAGAGTACCATATTTAGACAGAGTACACCGTGAGTGAATTAGAGTAATTGTGTAGAAAATAAAACATAAACGAGATTTTTATATTCAAAGATAAAAATAATATGAAGAGTATGTAGAATGGTAAACCAAGGGAATAAGTAAAAAATAAAGTGGTCCGGAACCACCAGTTTATTTACTAAAAAAAAAAAAGAATATTTTCGAATGATGATAAGAAAGTAATACTAAATGATTTTCATATTTTACCGACAAGCGGACATGCCGGTATAAGATATTATTACTGGCCAGGAATGTATAAAGATATTAAAGAATATGTGAATAAATGCGCAAAGTGTCAGACACAAAAACATTCGGTTCATACAAAAGAACCCATGGTTATTATAAGCAGGAGCATTGTGCTTTTGATAAAATTTTCTTAGATATAGTAGGGCCTTAGATAAGAATATTTTAATAAGAATTATATTTTATACTTAAGTAAAGATTATTTTAAGAATTGTATTTTAGCTATATAATTAATTACCACTATGTACTTACAAAGTTCGTGAGTTCGTGTTACAATGTTTCAGTAAAGGTTACGAAAGTTTTCGTAGAAAATATCATTTTAAGATATTGAATTCCTCGTAAAATTGATACAAACAGAGGATCTGAATTTATATCAGAAACTATAAAAAAAAAATGTAAATTTTTAAGTATTAAGCAATTATCATCTACTACGTACCATCATCAATCAATTGGAGCATTAGAGAAACAAATGAATATATATTATCTTATCTAAAATAAACATTTAAATGCTCACCTTACAATACAAATAAACAACGAAACGAAAGAGTGGAGTACATGTACCATTTTGTTTTTCATAGAATACAAATGTACACTCAGCCACTAAATACACCTCGTATGAGTTAGTATTTGGCAAAAACTGTGTATACTAGGCAATACACTACAACACTAGTAATTTAGTTAGAGAAGTAGAACCTTTATGTATTACCAATGATTTACTTTTGAATGAAACAGCTTTCAAGTTAGAAAGTATATAATGGTCCGTATAGAGTCATTCAGGACTTATCGCCAAATGTTAGAATACTGAAAGAAGGTAAAAATGAAATTATTCATAAAAATAGGACAAAATTATATGTACCTACTTAAATATATATATAGATGTTTATAAAATAAAATAAACACGTGATTGTATTTTTTTATTTTTTTAAGGAAGGGAGATGTAGCATGGTAGTGTTTAGACTAGACTAAGTTAAGTACGTATTGTTGGTTAACCCTTGTACCCTGTATGTAATCACGTATTGTTTCACTCCTATATATAAGCTCGTGCACCTTCAAATATATCGTCAGTTCATAACCGAACCTCTTGTATTATTCACGTCCTTCACAGCAGGACGCCTACGCCGTAGTCGATTCCTGGTATTTACGAGGAAAACCACGGGATCGGCTACGAGTGTAACACGTAGCGATTCTTATTAGTGAATGTGCTATTCGAGGCCAAGCTATGCTTCATGTGCTACGTCGTTGTGTGTCGCAGGATTTTTCCGCCTTATTGTCGAAAATTGCTCTTAGAAGCATGACTAATATGTATAGGCCACGGACCTTGAATCTGTTAAGAGTCGTTAGTAATATAGCCTAATCGGACCCATATACGTGACAATGTGTAAGATTACCCTTCTTCTTGTACAAACAGGAACCCAAAATGCAATTCAGAGTTGTAGCTATTACGTTATTTACGAGGACCCTTCCCAGGCGGGTCAGGTAAGGCGGACGGTAAAACGCAAATTGCTGTAATATGGGTTAGGGCGTGAGTTCACGATCGGTTTACAAACTTTGGAAACATGGAGAATTCAGAAAGTGTATACCCAAATAGGTCCATATAACCGCATTATGACCCGTTTTATACAGATCTGGTAGAGCTAAGGTCCGTCAGTAATGTAAAAAATTCATCAGTTACTAAAGGACATTACCGCGCATCCATAGTACCTACCTACGTTTGTGTCACATCCGTAACTAATTTATTTTGAGGATAATTAACCTTCCACTACGCCTGTTACAAATGTAAAAAAAATCGCTTCAAAAAAATCTCTCTTACTTTTTAACCGAAGAATAAAACGGAGGAGGTTCTCAAGTCAACGCGTATATATTTTTTATGTATGACCACGCATAACGTTTTACAGAGTAGTCCGATTTTGATAATTATTTTTTTATTAGAAAGGGTATATACCTCGAAGTTGGTCCCAAATAAATTTTAAGTAAAAATTTCAACCCTAAGTATAGCAAAATGGGCTGATTGAAATGTATGACCACGCACGTGTGTTTGTGTTAAAAAAAATGCGTCAAAAAAATCATGAAACCTGTTATGGCCCTTTAACGGTTTTGCGTTATTTTACCATACCAACGAGAACACATTGAATAAAAGAAAACCAATTCAACCATTTGTAGGTACGAGGATAATGTTTGCACAGCTATAATCATCGTTGGTTTTCCTCGCTTCGGTCGTCGGCGTACTTAACGGAATTTGATATTATTTATTTATTTATTATTCGGAGAACCAACAGCTAACAATTCAAAGTAATAATATAAACTAGTTATATCAATTAAGTAACAAAGAGCCAATTAGAGGTTCCCACCAGTAGCAACAGGTTAACAAACAATTGACAATATTTCAAAATATATAATGACGCCTAAATCGAAAAGCATTTCGGTAATTATGTTATCTGAACGTAATAAAGTAGTTTTCAGTGTTTTTTCCTGCTCGCTTTTAAGAAAATCGCGAAAACGTATAAAAGTGGTTTTCACCGTGTGTGACGTCAGTATTATGGCTGCCATATGAAAGGTGTCCAAACTGCCATACAGAGTCGTAGTATTGATTTACTTACAACCTTCTGGAATTCGCTACTTTTCAACTTGATAGTTTTGAATGAAAATTACAATTAAGGGAGAAATAAAGAAACACGTGTCGCTTAAAAAAACATTTTCTAGCGAACTAAATCATAAAATGGCCTACATGAAAATATGACGTCAATACTACGACTCTGTATGGCAGTTTGGACACCTTTCATATGGCAGCCATAATACTGACGTCACACACGGTGAAAACCACTTTTATACGTTTTCGCGATTTTCTTAAAAGCGAGCAGGAAAAAAACACTGAAAACTACTTTAATACGTTCAGATAACATAATTACCGAAATGCTTTTCGATTTAGGCGTCATTACATATTTTGAAATATTGTCAATTGGTGGTCAGCACTAAATTTTACGTGTTACCCACAAGCATACAAATTAATACCTATGTAAGAAACAAAACTTATTAATTATTGAGTGATATACATAAACCGTTACAGTAACATGCTGTCGCACATGCGACTCACTCACTTAAAAAACTCGTCTGATGAAATCCGTCTTATAGTTGTGATGTTGCTATTGAAAACGTCAATATCCCGCTCCTTCGTTAGTTCGTTTAGGCTTTTACCAGCTCGTAAAAAAATATTTTTTCTATAATTACGTGATCTAAATGGAATTGAGAGGAGAGGGAAGTATCTTTTAGACCTAGATGGAGTATTGAAGGAGAGCTTAGCTAGTAATTCCGGACAATCTGGGCAATTATGTGAAATGTTTATTATGTCACTTGTCTATTAGGTATATCATATAATTTTTATGGCTTATAATGTTATGTCAACTAAAATTATAGCATTAAACATTGCGGCAAGTGAAAATATTGCAAGTAAAATTATGGAAAACGTTACCTGAGTTTTCCATAATTTTACTTCCCGCGGGTAACAAACACAACTAATTTTAAAATCAGTACTTACATACAAAGTACAACTGGATAGATGGATGCGCCGTCTAAATTTAAATGGATACTGAGTGACGCTGATATTCTTGTGGTTCGTTACGTGAAGAAGAATAAGATTAAAAAAAAACAATTTAACCGCAAAACCTTAAAAATACAGCGAAAATAGGTAGTAAAATAAAAACCACATCGTCATAAAATGCTTTATTACAAAATATTCAGAATAACATTCTTTCAAACAACTCATAAGAATTGGAGCATTTTTTAATTAAAGAAGGCATCCTTTTATTAAATTCTCAAAGTCAAACTTGTCCATCGCAATGCAATAGAACAAAATAATGCAATGAACAAGCATTTTCTTTATGGAAAGAATCGTAAGGACTCCGGCAATTCAGAAGTTAAACTAGGCCAGGAAAAACAACCATTGCCGAGTTCAAAGCATTCTCCAACTTTGGCCATCGAGAAGTAATATCAAAAGCTCATTAAAAATATTCTTTAGTCGTTATTATTGCCGTTGGACTGTTAGGGGAGCTGCTAACAAGCGGATCGGGCTGGAAGCGGCAGTTCGCAGAGTTAGTCGGCCGATTACGATGTAAGCAATAAAATGTTATACTTAAATACATATATGTTACCCACACTGCCCCGAAAAGCCGTCTTTTTACTTCATATCCTTTAAACGAGCGGGTAAAAACGCATTTTATCCACTAGTGGGGAAAGTAATTTGACCTTGGAGCGTGACCATTTGCTGTCGGTTTTTGGCGGCGCGGCAAAGGAGCGTCCGGGTTTTGTTCGCGCCTAAGTAGTTGGGACTTGGGACGGATGTGTTTTGATTTCAGTTGGCTTGCACGGCGGTAGACATGGATGTGACATGGATATCGAAAAGTGTGGTACTTTTATTAAATTTTACGGCTCTAATCACTAAACAGCTTCTTTGTATGTTGTGAATAATGTGATAAATAATAATGAAGGCGGGAGCTGCACGTCGACGTGATACGTCCATTGCCGAGTACAAATTAAGACTGATTTGTTATCTTAATTAGTTAATTTCAATTTTAAATAATGTTATACAACATGGATAATGATTGTAATCAACCTGATGTTGATTATAATGTGTACTAATAAATACTTATTTTTTGTAAGCTGTTTTTTTGCATGTTACACACTTTCCTCGCTCGGGTGAAAAGTTTTGTGTTACACACGGGTGCAAATGTATTTTACTTCTCGAACGTTGAAACACTCGCTACAGAATCCTTTCGCTTGCTCGTGTTTCAATTCCACACTCGCGGGTAAAATACAACTTTGCACCCTTGTATAACAAATAACTATTGTACTTTTGTGGCTAAGTACTACCTACTCCTACCTACTTAGTATTAGTATTGAAATACCTGCGTATCTGCACGTATCCACTACATTTTGGTACTCACAAGTTTACTATGGGTAATCGTGTCACACAAAACAGCAAACCTTGTGTAAAAACACAGGTGGTAAGTACTGCAACTGTAAGTAAACGGTGTGTCGTTGTTTTCGCTCCCGAACTGACGCGAAATTGAAGTGGCAAGGACACTTTTACCACATATATTATTATGCAAAACCTTAAATTGTTTGCGTAATATTCTCGATTGTCTTACTGGTTATGTTCTGTAAAATATCGCACAGTATGCAAGTACCTTAACCCAGCGGACCGCGACGATGCTTTTAATTCTTCGATCTCGGCTCCTTTATAAGCAAAAAATGCAATATTCATCCAGGAAATTGGACTCGACTCGCTAAGCGGGTAATCGTTTATTTTCCCGTCCCGGGCACGTGCGTTGTACTCATTTAGAAAGGCATTACGAACTCGATTTCCCTTGATGACCTTTGAATGAGTTACATTATGCAATACGTATTCTGTGAACATGGCGGTGAAAAGACGTAAGTCTTATTATTTAAAGTGCACAGCAAAAAGTTACGAACAAAAAAACTGCAACAGCGCAGACGGTTATCACTTTTCACAATACGGCCCTTGAGCTGTGGCGCTACCACGAAAATCGCAACGAATCGAATCGTAGTTGTATCTGTCACTCGTGTACCATAATTAAAGCATAAGTGCGATAGAGACGGAGATATACGAACTTCGAGATTCGATTTTCGTGATAATCCGAGCATGCCGGGAGACGAACTCTATCTTAGCTATCTTAACCATGTAACGTCGTGTACCTTACTTACTCTTGACACGACCACTGAAAATATGTCTCTGTTTGGCCCTATTTTTAATTGGCAGCGAATACCTTGAGGTATCAAGCTAAAAATAATATCACGAATGTAGATTACCTAAGTCTTTGTTATGGACGTTATGGACAGACGTGTTGGGACGAGGGACGCGTGCCCAGCCCCCCTATTCTGTACCTTGTTTTAAGCTCACCTCAACGCTCACCCACAAATAATATATCTAGACACGGCAATAGTAACTAAGCGTAGGTAGAGATCTAGTTTCGTGACGGGTGACCGACGGGGTGATCAGGTTTAGCGTGTTGCGCAAAATAGCCCAGGTGACAATGGAAAGCCTCACACTTGTTCATAACACGCCTAAAACTCCATAAGGTTGTGTTTGGGCGACTTCGAAAGCGAGTGTCTCACCTTTGCCCATCACGCATAACCCTTTCATAAACACGGCATGTTTTTGCAACGTTTCCCCTTCTAACCAGATATCCTGGATGGAATACCGCCACGTGTGTAAGAAGAGTAAAAATAATAACATTGAAAACCGTAAAACGTACCTATAATTATTTGTCACAAATGAAATGTTCACAGCTGAGACCTCTCATCGAGCGATGTTGATGTTGTCGACAAATCTAGTTAATGGACGACTGACACTTTTTTTCTTAAATTAAAATAGGTATATTTTAGAATCTTCGCTATAACTTTCACATAAATATTCTCCAGGTCATTTCAGTGTCGATCACGAGACCGTAAGAGTAGGTCACATCGGTAAATCAATATCTATAGCGCAATATATTGTTTGCGTCTCATTCAACATTGTTTTTATATTTTACAACATAGAACTAAGTTTTGCAATTCGAATATTCATATTATTCGAATATTCGCCATGAAAATTATTCTAATAACACAAGGTTTACTATTCGAATAAAATGAATATTTCGAATAATATAAAAACAAATCTTTTTCATATACATTCAATAAAAATCACATAATTTGCAGGCTAATTAAAAACGAGAACAGTGAATAAGATTTTCATAATAAGATTGAACACTGATGGCGTTAGACCAATTGCCAATCATGATTAAACAGGTCGCAAGACCTTTCTGGCAGTGATTGTCATCTCAATCCTGGGTTCAATACGACAAAAGGTGTATGGTGTAAAGTACCTACTGACTCTAGACAAATGAAATAGTAAAACAATTTCGCAGCAAGTCTATCTTGGGAAAGGCTAGTTCGATTTGAGTGAAATTGTCCCCTAATATTTATTTTATTTATCTTACCGATGAGTATCCACCAATGCTGTGTGAGGCGGCGGAGCGGTTTGCGAGGAAATCAGCCACCAAAATCATACTTATTCTCTTCTTCAGCTCTTCCTACTGGTGTATTTTTCCTCGCGAACCTTTCCGCTGCTTCGCACAGCGGTGGTGGATCTTATAAGCCTAATCGTTTACAGCATGAAAGCACTCGCTTCGGCTGTTCTGAAAGTAAGTTAAACTAGCTGATCCTTTGTAAAAGGATTATGGATTTTCTGACGGTCACGATATCGATATTTTCATCACCTCACAGCAAACCGATGTTAAATGCCAAATTAAATACCTAATATTTACATTCGAAACTAACTCAGAAAAAACATTGGTCGAAGCGCGGCTGTCGCAAAATGTTTTGTATTTGACTGTGAGCTTGTTCTTAGAATTGTTATAAAGGTTTGAGGACTTAAGTTTCAAATATATATAGCGGCGATATGATTAGCTTACATTAGCCTATTGTAGTCCAGTGCTGGACGTAGGCTTCACCCATGCCTCACCCATGGTACGCCACAAGACCCGCTCTCCCGTTTCCGCCATCCAGTCACTACCAGCACCAGCTACCCTCCTCAAGTCATCTGTCCATCTACTACGTTTGCCAAGCCGCGGCCTCCATCCGAGAACCTGCTTGCCTACTCCACCCTTCATCGGTTCTGCGACAGATGTGACCAGCCCACTGCCACTTCAGTTTGTTACACTTCTGATCTATGTCAGTCACTTTGGTTTTCTTTCGGATAGCGTTCGAGACTTTGTCCATCAGCAATGAACCCGAGCATAGACCTTTCCATAGCTCTCTCAGGAACATGTAGTCGGTCATGACTGGTAGGAAGCATTGATTGAACACCTTGGTCTTAAGGCAGTGTGGCAAAGTGATTGGTAATATTTGTGAAATACGACAACGACCTTTTATTTAAGAAACGCACGCCTGAGTGATACTACACTACGCTACCTTTACTTTAATAAATACAGATGTAGATTATTTTACACTATTTGTTACTGTTAAATTTAACAAATGTATGTTTATAACGATTTTCGGTTTGTTTTACATTTTAACACAGTGTTATTAATTATTTTGGTATAATATGGGAAGTATTCGAAATTATTCGAAATATACGAATATTAGAATAATGGAAAATGTACTATTCATATTATTCGAATACTAAAAATGGACGAATATTGCAAGCCCTACTTAGAACTTAATAAACAACTGTCAAGAACAAACTAAGTCTGTCGGCATCGCCGGTAAGCTAAAAGCTCATTACGCGGCGCAATTAGGGTGTTTTAGGGATCCGTACCCAAAGTGTGCCAATTAAAAGCCCCTTAGGTACCGTTGTCTGTCTGTATGTCCGTCCATTTGACACAAGGCTGTATTTTTAGAATGAGGTGAGTTTTTCATGACGTAGAAGAATAGTTTTTTTCTGATTGATTCAATGGCGAAAATAGATCACTTAAGTTACACTAAAGCTACGTATATCACGTGTATTGTTTAAACTTTTCGTTTTGTAACACGTAGGTACAGTCCGTTTTTTTTTTAAGGATTTATAATATAATAATTAGTAATAGTATTATTTGTTAAGATTTAAATTATTTGTTTGACGTCTTCGTTTGCGTAGCTACTACGCCTCACCTTTGCCATAAATACATGATCGATGTTGTTTGGCTGCTAAGCGACGGTCGCGGGTTCGAATCCCGGCTCGTACCAATGAGTTTTTAGGAACTTATGTACGGATTTTTTACCGTTAGCTTTTCGGTGAAGGGGAACATCGTGAGGAACCCGGTCTTATCCCAATAAGGTCTAGTTTACCCTCTGGGTTGGAAGGTCAGATGGCAGTCGCTTTCGTAAAACTAGTGCCTATGCCAAATCTTGGGATTAGGTGTCAAAGCGGACCCCGGACTCCTGTAAGGGCATAACCGGGAATAACGCTAGGAGGATGATGATGTTGTTTGTCATTAGGCGAGCAGAAAATCACATAAATTTTATATCACATTGATCTCGATTTCAGATGTTTTCTTTGCCAGTTTATCTCACGTTGCTTCGACGAAGATGAAACGAGCGCGCGAAGCATTTAAACCAAATTTTAATGCGTTGCGTTTGTCACAAATCGACCCCAGTATAGTCTATACCTACACGTCCCTGAAACTCATTTAGTACATCACCATAGGCGAGCTTTTAACACCAGCCAGATTAGAGCAAGCGCATGGGCGCGCGCTTTGTGACGTCACTCCATTAGCGCGCTGTGGCGTCAGACTAAGTGGGTACCTGGTAAAATAGCAGCGGAGCGAAGTCTGACATGTGACTGACGAATATTTCGTTAGTAAATAGGTACCTAGTATGTAACCTGTTTCAGGTAAACTGTATATTAGATAAAAAGTTTAAATAAAACTGCGGAAAACGTATACCTACTGAAAAAACTGTGTTTTTTTTCCTACAACAAGGTAGCCTTTGTCACCCGGAAAATAATCGAGATACCTCATTCATCAAAATCGTCTCACAGGCTCTAGTATAATTTTTACCGAAACAAAAAATTTTACGACCGCGTTTGCGTTTTACCCTCAATTTGTATGGGATTTGACAGCTAAACGCGAAAGCGGTCGTAACGTTTTGTTTCGGTAAAACTTATACTAGAGCCTCAGTATCTTAAACGCTGTACGATGAAAGACACGTAAATACAAACAAAGACACGTTTATTAAGCAGAAACGTCCGTTAGCAAAATTCCAAATTTCGATCAGAGTGGAAAATTTAAAAATTATTCGACACGACGAAATTTTCATTCCTCTCAACTATAGGGAGGCTCGTAGCGACATCCACAGGTGTTGTTACAATAGTGGAAAGGATTAAAGATTCGTCGCTATTACCGGACCCACGGTAGCTCAATTGGAAAGAGCGATGGACGGATTCGAGAGGTGGTGGGTTCATCCCGCTCGTGGCGAAGTTTTTCAATTTTCCACTTTGATCGAAACATAGACACCTAAAGTCATGCCCCTTCCTGTCAGCTCTGGTCACTCTAGGCGTCAAATTTTAATGCGATTTGCCATAGTGACAGTAGATGGGGAGGGGAACATGTGATATGTTACAGATTTGGTAAAAGATCTTTTCATCTCATGTAACTAGCAGATTTAGTTGCTAGAAAACGTTAATCAAAATGCGATTTGGCTCAATTTGTTTGTTATGCTCTTGTGCGTGTTTGTTATCTTTGTTTTGAAATAAAACGAGTCGCTGAAGATTTATGAAACGGTCTTGGATATTTAGGTACTTTTAGCACGTTCTTAAATCCACTCATTACTTTATCACCTTTTTGCATTAACTTTAACCCATTCACTGCTAATCACGACACACGCATCAGGGCGCTATGTAGTTAAAGCTGCTACGGTGCTACGGCCTGCGTCCGCATTCTATGACAGACGGGCAACTACGGAACCCTACCCTGCGCGTGGCCCGACACGCACTTGGCCGCTTTTAATTCTATCATGTTAAAAGTTAAAGGAACAGATGCACACTTTATTGATATAATTGCTAAAATAGGTACCTACCTAAGTAGTTTGTTAATCGTGCCATTTGCAAGCTATATGCATATTAATGCACGTTATTTTTGAAGAGTAACCTTCCTATCTGCATGAGCGAGCAGACAAGGTCAAGAGGCACTCGAGACCGCTGCATGGGCGACCTTTACGGAACTTTAGTGGAGGCTAGACTTGATGTATCTGTAGGTAGTTAGTTATACTGGGCGTTTTCCGCAAGTTGACATCCAGTGTGCCTATTTTGCGTGAATCGTTGAGGTAACCTAGGCTGTAGGCTGTAGGTAACAGTTCAGCGTAGATTCCGAAGGACTAGGTCTACTTTGTTGGTGAACCGGTTCATATTGCACTAGCTAATAATAAAATGAGTAAGGTTAACTCGCTTACGCTTATCTTCTATTTTTTTATATTTCTCGCTGATGTGTCCATTCGAAAAATTTATTGCCGAGGCGCAGAAAGAAAGGGGTTGCCTGACGAGGTGGTTGGCAGGCCGAGGCTTGCCGAGGCCTGCCAAGAGACGAGTCAGGCAACCCCGGTTTTCGCCAAGGTAAATATAGTGCTTTTCTCAAACATGGGAGGAAATAATACAAAGACATTACATAATAGTACATTACGTAACTAGGGCGGTGAATTCGTGAATGCCCCAGATCGCAGGTGTTTGTGGCCCGAACCGAAGGTGAGGGTCATAAATATGCGCTCTGGGGCTTTACGATTTACCGCCCGTGTTGAGTACAAAATTTTACGTCTTCACCTGGCCACAATGCGAGTTTTCCCGTACGCGCAGCGTGCAGTAAAACTCGCATTATGGCCAGGTGTGACGTAAAATACATTGTGACATACCTAATAACGCGGTGATAGGTACTTGTACTATGATTCATATGTAAGCATTCTTTCTTTCAACGGCGGTATTCACTTCACACCATATTTTACACTTAATGCGGTGTTTGAAGTAATTAAGTTTACACATTTGATAAATTTCATGTTTTCATTTATCTCAAATAAATGAATTTACATGCGGTTTGATACCTTTTTAATTTCATTTTCTTCTAACCGTTAACAATAGAGAGCGAAAAAATATAATTAAAAAAAAATCAGTTGAAAACCGCGGGGCTCGCTCTTCTTTGGCTGAATGCGATTTTTCCTTAGTCGTCCCGATTTAGTATGGCGCTATCAGAATTTTTAAAATTGAACGCACCGAGAAATAATGGGTTTTGTATGGGTAATTATACTCCTAGGCTCTAAGTCTCTTCCCTGTCTTAACTTTTAAAATGTTGGCGGATAAAAATTAGGCACTTCGCGTGTTCGTTTTTCAAACAAAAAGCGACGCTTTCCGGGCAATTTGAGAAAAAAAAAATATTTTATCTACGCTCATATTATCATTAGTGCTCTAAAATGCGTTCAGAAACCGTAGGAAATGACCAACATTACTACAACCGATTTTACTATGAGAACTTTCTTGTCTGTGGTAGTAGGTAAAATCTGTACTGTAATGTCATTACAGTACAGATTTTTGATAAATTTGTATCGTTATGAGTTTAAATTTGGAACAGCTGACAAAACTCAAGTGGGTCTCTATTCTAGTATCCATAGATATTAAAACAGTTATCGATATAAAACGTCAATTCAGTACGCTTTTTAATACAAACCGTACGACATTTGATCTCGAGCGATATGAGTATAAGGACTTCATTCGTTTGTCTATGATTTTTTTTTAAAACATTCGTCATGACGGATGATCGAATTGCCGCCATTGCTGTTGTCATTTTATTGTTGGTTTTTTGCTGTTACTTACTACTACTCAAAGAAAAGATATATATACATATGTATATAGTTAAAGTATGTGTATACTATTTATTTATTTTTATTTGTACTTGCATGTAGTATATTATATATATGTATTACATACGTCTGTACACGTGTTAGTTCGTCTATCTTTCTGTTCCTGATCTCAACTCAATTGCTCAAAGGTTTACTGGAAGAGATCCCTTACAGGGATAAGTTCGCCTTTGTACTGAATAAACTTTTTTTTTCTGTATTTTTACCTGTGTCTTGTGTACAAGAAAGTATTTACATACATACATACATACTACTTATGATATGTGTGTAGATAAAGTAGTGTATGCAACTGTACATAATTAGGCCTTAAAACACTCGTGTGATCCTATTATGAACCTCGCTGACGCTCGTTTCATAAAACCACACTCGTATTTTAAGGCCTCTCATTATGGATCAGTCGCATAAACTACTATAAACTACGCCACCTATGCATTGCACCACATATGCAATCAAGAAGCTAGACAAAACTAAAATTAGAATTCCATTTTTATTTTATTTTTAAATGTACATCTGCCAGACAGTACCTCGGTGTAAGTGCTACTCAAAAACCACCTCGGTAATTAAAACTTTCGCAACCAAGAACCCGCGTAGCGAGCGCCTACGCCGTAGTCGCTTTCCGCTACATACGAGGAAAACCACAGGATTCTTGGTAGCGAAAGAGTTAAAGGATAAACCGGATCGTTGTTGCTTCCGTGATATGTACATATTTATTAATGAAGCTGAAAATCGCCCAATTAACGTGTACGCGACCCGTTCCGATTTAAACTGGAAAAGTTTGAATGCTTGTTTATGGATACTTTCCAGGCCATCCATGTACGGATTTATAGAACTGAATGTGCTCGAATTGGTTTTGAATTGCCGCGCCCACTCTTTCCGACTACAAACATACATACACACATAAACAAACGTCTCTTTTCCCGACTGAGCTACACAGAGCACATAAATTTAAAATTTCTACAGCATAGTAGGTTTAGAAATTTATACATTTAATTGTTACTTTTCTTGAGTTGGTTTTCTTTTCTTCTTTTACTGACTATGAGAACAACAAACCACCAATGTAAACCACACCTAATTTGAATCCTCTGAGTTTGAATCACGCGAACAAGGAATGACAATAACGAGGTTGATTAGGTAAGGAGAGTAATGCAAAGAATCGCGCAAATTTGCCATTTTTCAAAGCGACGGCTCAAACAGGGGTCGTCTTCCGGCTCATTACAGGGTAACGGTGTTACACGATCCAGTGTCGCACAGACAAACACGCCTACAGTAGGCCTAGTTGATAATATGCTCTTTACTATCCTAACTTGCTCAATATGTAGGGCGGGGGTATGGGATATTTTGCCATGTCGGCTGCCGTTTCAACTTGTTATTTAACCAGTCAATTAAATCTCCATTTGTTTCCCAAACCCACGACCCCTACCTCTCATATCAAATTCACAAGAACTTAAGCTAGTTTTCTACATTCGGATCAATCACTATGGAGATCTTCGTACCAGGGAAACAGAACAAAAAAAAAACATTTAGAAGAATCTTCTCACCTTTCATTACCAATCAGTCTCCAAAAGTTTTTAAATCTCTTGATTTTTTGAAACCCTTTACTGAGAACGGAAGAAATTGTAAGCCTATTATTAATTATTATTTAGTTTCTTTACTCCATAAATTAAACGTCAGTAAAATGCCACCTTCTGTACCTACCTATTTCTGTGTCCTCTTTCATCACGTGCACTAATGAGCCGAGACAGTAGACAATAAATAGCCGAGTCGAGTGTCATGTTCCTAGTGTTTTATGACAGTGACCCGGACCCGGAGGTCATTACCGACCCTTTTGTGGGTCAGTTTGAAAACGGGTCATGTTCGTGTCATTCTCGGATATGGTGAAAAATTATTCGCCACGAGCGGGATTTGAACCCACAACCTCTGGAATCCGTCCATCGCTCTACCAGTTGAGCTACCGTGGGTCCGCTAATGGCGACGAATCTTAGAATCTTGTTAGCGGACGTTTCTGCTTGATAAACATTTACTGTTCTTGGATATACGATGGACGGGAAGGGCTGCATGGTTGGTAACCACACTGATAAAAGTTATCAACAACGCACCTTAACGAAAGCACCGTATTTAAGGACAAGCAATATGTAATTTGAGTTAAGAGGTGTCGAATTGACAACCAATCTACCTCACCATTACTTAGACAAGTAGTTACCTATTGAATGTGTGGGGACATAAATAAATAACACAGCGATTGACACAGCGTGTTATCAAGAAACAGATTGATCGTCTGGTACTCTGCGGTTAAGCAGGGAAACACATAATTTGCTCTGACAAGAGCAGTTTTACGTTGCCCTGAGAAGGACAGTTTGTATGTCCGGAGCCTGAAGCACCCTCGTCAGATTCTTCGTGTCTTCTAGCACCGAGCGCGGAGAGCGGAGCACGGCGATCGACGACGATGTTCACTCCACGGCGGCCGACGAGCGAAAGGACTGGCGCCGGCGCAGAGCGTAGTTTTATTCACCCGACCTATGACCTCGCGCATGCGCCGTGGCAGGCGCACTTTCCCCGCGCGGGGGGGCTATCTCTGTCTCACTCGCGCGGATCCGTCCCGCTCTAATTTGTTGCGGATTAATGTAGTAACTAGTTGTAAGCTTTTTTGTTGTATATAGTTAGGCCTATTTGTAAATAAAATTCATTCTAGTATCCAGCAGTCTACAGTAAACAACAAGAGTTTCACTACAAGCCTCCAGCCTAATATCCCTGAAGCAACCTCAAGCTAAATCAGCTGAACCAACATCAGCTAAAAATGCACGATAAGGCTCGCCCACTCGCCAGTCGCCACATATGGGCTAGATTAGGCGACCGAATTCCGTCGTCCAATTTCGCCGAGCTGATTCAGACAGCAGCTATTCCATACAATTATTGTGAAATTTATCTGCCTGTCCGTTGCGAGCTAAAAGACCGATAGGGCCACAATTATTTATAGAATTTTGTGATGAGTTTTGCTATTTCATTTAATAGATAGCGGCACGAGGTGTGTATTCCTTTCTCATTTTAATGTAGGTATACGACGGGGGTCCCTGTCGCTTTAACGCGCATTCACTCATGTAAGTAAATGGTTCTATTTCGGAATGTGAACGAATTAATTGTAATAATAAAACTAAAATAGTATTTGCAATATTTTCATATTAACATAGAAAATGTAACATAAAACATGATTCGAGACTCGGTAATGTCAAACTTAGTAAAAATAAATAAAAAATCTATGTACAGCAAATAATTCTGAGGCAGTACGGCCGTATCACGATTAGTCAAAGATTATGAAAAATGTATACTTGACAAAGTAAATAACCTGCTTTTAGTCTATTTATTTTCTTATCAGGTAACTGTCCAATTGTCCACGCGTCAGTTTAAGGCTATTATTGGAGCCAAAAGCATTCAAAATAATAGCGCGTGATGGAACATAGAAATAGGCTAAATATCTGAATTCAGTAAAGAATCAACACCAATTAGCGAAAACGTATAACAATTTTGTTATGAAGATTCTGAATCCGATTCACTATCTAATTTGCCAAGTATTAGGTACAAGAGACCCATATGAAATGTAATGAAATATACAACTGCTACTATAACCTAAAAAGCGCGTCATAAGTCATAAATAACGCGGACTTTTGACGACAGCGATACACCGAACCATCACCTCAATGTATTTACTAACGTCGACTTTTTGAGCGTCTCTTACAACTGTAATCAATTTTCAGCCTTATTAGCTGACTATCGGAGTAGAAAGTAGAATGTCTTTGAATCCATATTAATAAAAATATATGTTGATATAAATAAAAAATAGCAGGTCGTATAGGACAGCCGTTGAAGTTGTGTTATTTTTACATCAAAGTTGCAATTCCAATGACGTAGGCCTGTTTCGCACTCTGTATTGTCTTTGATATTGCAACCCCATGTCCATTTCATAAAACAGGTATATGTTATCGTCTCGTGACGTCACAATAAGTTAGCCATTTAATCGTTATACAATAAATTCATTGAGGTAGATGTACAACATGATTATTTTAATTAGGTACATGTTTAACACCAACAGATGTGGACATCGACACATAGTAATGAGTATTCCTTTCACTCGATCGAGGCAAAACTTTCCAATTGGCTGTTGGTGCGAATACAATACAGCATTTGACCACATAATAAACTGTATTTTTAAATCATCAAAGCAAATACTCGGATTTTGGACATAATAATTGTCATAAAAGCGCGCCATTTGACCATTAAAAATCGTGAATCATTTGCAAGTATTTCTGAACGATCAAATTTTTGCTGTTTCATAAGAAGTTGTATTGGATTAATTGTTACAAGAGAGCGGAACTAAACCTGACTTCTCTTTAACTTCCTTCTTCCAACTATTGTCGTCAAACACATATTGGTTGGTTGCTTTTAATTATTGTCATCCGCGTTGCAAGCAAGGTAGCTGGTGCCGTTCAAACTTGTCACAATATATGATGGTTCCTGGCTCTGGGATGCTTTGCGAGAGTTAACAGTGACACATGCATGAAATAGCTGCGATACAAATTGGACACATTAACCGGAAAATTCACCCGATGTGGCAGCTAGGTTATCCCAAAGTCAGTGGCGTGCCTAGGGTTTCGGAATAGGGCAAGCCGAGACATATGTTTTTGTAGTTTTTACGGTTATTGTGGATAAATCCATCTACTTGCCTCATTATTGATCAATCTTCAGTTGCATATATACTTGCTAGCGAGGACGAGCTCACAAAAACACACTGAAGGCATGCTACTACTAGATATAATTTTACAGACATATCTACAATCCAATGAGTTTTGTACCTTGATTTATTAAACTGTCTTTTATGTGATTTACGGATTTACTACTCTGAGAAATACACAAATCAGGCGGCAAAACCCGGCGAACAAATTACTTGTTTCTTATGAGCAAAGTTTAAAGAGTTTACCTTTCCCTCGCCAAGCAAAACTTGCACACACTTTAAATTATCACAATCACAAGGAACTACTTCCTCCATTGTAAATCCGATTCAACAGCAACACAGCAAACAAACTACTTAATGACCGCTAAAATAAACAACAAACAAAAGTAATTAAAATTGAAACTGCAAGTCTGCTCACATCACATCGCACTCATGCTCATCACGGCGCACGCGCGAATTTCGCATTTTACTAGACTTGTGTACAACTTCATACGCATGCAGGGCTTAAAATCTCGTACTACTTGCTATATGAACCTATAAACACTTATGTCTCATTATTAGGCAGTCTTCATGGGTAAGAAAGAGACATAGAAAGCTAGAATAGAAGCCCGCTTGCAAGCCAACGCGTGCGAGTGAGATGACTAGCCGTGTGCCTGTCTCAAGCGATTTCGGCTCGTCGTCACAGCGATAGTGCTGCCGGCCAGCCGCGCCGCGGCGGTGCGCGGTCGAATTTTGTACCACGATGTAGGTAATAAATTTGAAAAATGCAATGAGTGCGCGAAACAGTGCGAATGGAAATAGTTCGTGCTCTCATTAGTCATTACTTTTGATTTCTGATCGATAGTGAGTTTTGAAAGGCAAGCCCGGCTTTTGGGCTTGTATAGAAGTACCGCCACCGCCCAAAGTGTTCCTAACCCACGACGCATCATAAATTGCGTAAGTTATACTCGTAGTGTGCATAATATACTTACCCTCTGTTTCAATGGGACATTTCATAAAACAAATAACGTTTTTATTTTGCTAAGTTGAAACAATTAAACTGGCGGCACTGTGACCTTTATAAATCGCGAAGCCGTCTTTGTTACATGTCCTGACATCCGGATATACAAAATAATTTTGGCACATACTGAAAAGGAGTACTTCGTTAGGTTCGCTCACTCGTTCAATTAAATCCAATTTCTAACTATGTAGCTTACCTTAGCAAACATTATTTATGTTGAGCCTCACGATTATAAAGAACTGTTAGTTTCCAAAAGACGATATCTTCCTCAATCATGCACACATTTTAGTTTGTTGAACGATACGCAAACAAACAATTATGATGATACATGGTTTTGATCGCATTTCAGTACTTCAGGAAACGTGTCTAAATGAAATGTCAAAAGTACGGTACATGCGTATAAATTAAGTATTTTAGCCACCAGCTAAACTACCTTATCATAGTCCTCAAATCACGAACTGTCTTTACCACATAGTCTCTCTCACACTCAAGTAAAACAATCGAGTGAGAAAGAGAACAAAACATTACAACATATCACAGAAAGTCGATTTTTACAATTTGCCGCTCGAATCGAGTCCATCCAATTACAATTATACACCAATTGCTTAAAATTATTTCCCCATTCTAAAGACTGAAAGCATCCCCCCTATCCTGCTAGGGCAGCTCGAAAAGACCGATGCAAAACACTTTGCTGAAATACCAATTGCAAAAAAACATCAAAATTCAAGTCATTGTGTCGTTCCCAAGTAAAAGGTATTGCATTGCATATGTCGGAACTCGAAATCGCCCTTTACTTATGTATATTTACAAATCGCGGTTAGAATTTAGCCGCCGGTGAGAGTTTAGCCGTATAAATACGTTAAAGGTTGTTTGACCTGACAGCTATTCCAATTCCAAACACATCGCGGTTGGATAATACCGGGAAAGTGGTACCTCTTCTCTAGGAACGACCAATTATGTTCTTTCATTTCTTAAGAGGGATATACCTTTGGAATACTACGTACTCGTCCACACAAAAAGAGAAAACGTTTCTCACTTCTAAGTATTTTCCAATATCAATGATTTTTTAGTACGTTATTGACACAATGAAACGTTTATAGGTGTTCCTTTTTCAAAAATTGCAATAAATTAAAATTTATAGGCACCTACTTATTTTTTTTATTTAAGCGAAACCTATAAAACTAGATATTATTATGCTGAAGCGATCGACATCAAAAACCAAGTGATTTATTAAGATTTAGTTAGTGGAAAACGTTTTCTCCCGAAATGGAAATTTCATATAAAAAGTACCTATTGTCAGTCGCGAACTGCTAGCTATAGGTACTTCCCTTTTAAGATAAATGGTATACAAAGTGAACATCACCATCAGTGACATCGTATGCTCGTTTACCACCTTCGTATTAAAAAAAACATCATTGAGGAATTTGACTCTTGACACCAAACTTAGGATGGATTAGTAATTTGTATTTACAATGAATTCTATTCAATACAGTTTCTCAACCAGTTGTTGTTATTTAGGGGTTCACCGTGAAAATGTGTTTACATAAATAATTTGCTGTCTACTCTTTTGTACTAGTTTTATAAAAACTTATGTCGATGAGATATATTAGTGGGTGTATAATGAAAACGCGTGCGTGTGTTTATGACTAGGAAGCGCGAATCGGTTCGAAACATGTCGAGCGATTTTCGGCCTTAGATACGTGAGTGACCCGTTTTCCTTATAATTTAATATGTCTGATTCTTACGGGAGTTATATGAAATTGCGGGTCGATGAGAAATGTCCAAAATATGTTGGGTCTGAGAACTCGATGAGAAAGTTGACGAAGCATTTAGCTACTTATTATTTGTCAATCGACCAAATCTCTCTTCTCATTAAATGAAAGGCCGAATTGTTAATGTGGACCCCACTACATCATACGACCAAACAATTCTAATGACAATCCATTGTTCGGATAGTTCCTCATTCGTAACACTGCACCATAGAAAACCATCAAATTACTAGTAAGTAGTACTTTTTATATGGGTAGGTTCTGCAAAGGTTTAAATATAGAAGCTGTTCTTTTTGTATGGCTAGCCCGCTTAAATATCAAACCTCTACAGTTCCAATCGCATACTAATATCCCAGTCATATTATTTGTGTAAACACCTCTTCAACGCAACGGTTTCCTGACAATCCTTAAAAATAATCACAATGTTTTGGTATCTCAAAGTATTATAAATAGGCCATTATTATCAATTATTTCCTATTAATTAATACTACTGTCAAATCTTTGTCGCTTTTGAAGAGTACAGTCAATGTGTACCGTTGACATCATCTACTGTTTAAACATATTTGTAAATTTTGTTCTAACCTTTTATACAATGATGTGATACATAGAAGGCATAGCAAGTACAGTCGCGTAGAGTAAATCCACTTTATCAAAAGTTACCCAAAATACAATCACTTCCTTTATCCAATAGCCAACAATCCTAAGTCGAACATTTACACTAGGTACTGTAGTTTGACTACGTTTACTTTGCTAGAATTAAAGCCAGGTTTTACAAAGATAAGTCAGTAAAATACATCAGTAATCACGAAAATTGTACTAATATACTGATGCTTGGATTTTTTCACTAACTCTTTTTAAATCCCAGCCTATGATTACGAGGGTTTAGCACCTCTGTCGTTGAATACAACTTTAGAGTTTCTTTCAAAAAAGGATATATTTAATTTAGTTCATTTTTAAAGCGCGTATTTGAACACGCAATCTCTAATATTTCACATAGTCGGTTAAAACCACGTTAACCACGTTAATCACCTGACCTCGATCACCAGGGGAATTAGCGGCAATTATTTTATATTCAACTAGGATATAATGATAATGTTCGGTTATGGCGCTTCGCCGGATGCTACCGCGTCACGCTCGCTTCGCTCGCTCGGCTCGCGCGCTGTAGGACCCTATACAGTTCACCTAACAAGCTGACCGTTTTTTCCCCTGGGGAATCAGGCTAGGGGATTAACGTGGACAACAAGGTTAAAACCGGTGAAATATCAAGATTAAGTTTTCTAATTGGTTTTCAGGCCAATATACATTTAAAAAAAACTTGGCAATGGTCCTATCGAATCGAGTTCGAGAAGACATTCAATGTCAACATTCAACGTAAAATAAATAATGTCAACAACGATCCGTAAGACGAGATAACAATCATCGAACTTAGCTATGTACAATACCTTATAGTTTAACTTACATTCGAGTTGAGATACATCTAAATTACGTTATGACTGGAGAACTCACTGTCCGCGGACTATCACATGCATTGACCTCCGACGCTGGCGACTCACGACTCGAGACTCGAGCTGTACGGCTCGAGTTTTGCGTTACTCGCGACGCGGCCGCTTGCGTCTCGGGCTGCGGCGGTATTATGTGAAATCGCTGAATTGAGCCAGGGCAGTCTTCACCCTGCAAATAAACATTATTTTCAGGTCTGCGGCAATATACAAATACAGGGTGGATCACGGTACAAAGGTACATATTAATTAATAAAGTGAACTTTCAGGTAAGTTTATCTTTAAAATTTTCTAAAGGCAGCCGTTTTTTCAGATCGGTATGATTAAGGTTTAAAAAAAAGGCCAATACACGTGGCGGTGTAAGTTGCGATCTGATAACCCTAGAGATATAACCTCTATCCACGGATCCGAGGTCAGAATTGGAAAAAGTGACAGCCATTTGAATTTCTCTGCTTATGTTACGATCGCGTTCAAATTCAATGTCTGAGATCTGTCCTAGAGGCCTCTATACACGAATCGAAAGTAGAAATGGAAAATGTGGCCGCCATTTTGAACTTCTTTGTTCTGGTTCCGTATGCGCTTAAAATCTATATATGTGTTGAATGATAGTATTTCGTTCCTCTACCGGTAGAAGGTTTAATTGATTTAGTAAAAGCTCTAATATTTCACTGTATTTTGCGATATCTTGTACGACAGATGAGAGTAAGAACAAATGTTTGTTAGAGAAATTTTATCCTGAATTGTAATTCTATTATTATCCTATCGATTACTTTAATAAAATAACAAGTGTTTGTTTTTTAATTTTAGTTGGTTCGAGTACCGGGCGAGGCAAGCGAGTTTACGAAAATCTTTGAATGCAGTTTTGTTTCTTTTTAAAAATAAAGGAATGTCTCCTTTAAGTAAAACGAGCCAACTTAAGGATTTGAGGTAGTTTCCCTCCAGGGCCCGAATTATTGTTCCACACTGTATATATATGGTGAGGCGTACTTGTCGTGTAGCTGGTGGTCCTTGCGCGCGCGCAGCAGCTGCAGCGCGCGCAGCACGCCGAGGCTGGCGAGGCGCTGCTGGCGCGCGGCGGCGCCCGCCTCGCCGCGCCACACCAGGTTGCCGGCCACGAACAGAGCCGCCTCTTGCAGCTTGCTCTCGGGGTGCGCCTGGAACACCCCACCATCACTCAACCTATTATACCAGAGCGGCCGAGCGTGCCACCTACAGATATCAGACCACAAACTAAGGCGGTCGTCAAGTGTCAAGTGTGTGAGATGCGGAGCAGTGGCTCCGCATCTCGCAGCGGCGTCCGCTGATGCGTTTTTTATCTTTGTATGTAGAATCTTGATTTTATTTATTTATTTATATAGGAAGATCATCAGCTTAAATACTACACAGTTGCTTAAAACGGTAGTGGCAGTGAGCTAATAAGAGATCCTCACCGGTGGCGTAATAAAAATGCAAAAAATAAGAGAGCAAAAGCCAAACGAAAACAAAACGCTTTTGCGTCTTGAGCCGGCTACATGGTTTAAGTACTTATTTCTAAATACAATAAAAAGAGTTACCTAGACTATTTCCCTACCTCTACCGAAAATTTGTCGGGATAAGCGTCGTCTCACTTAAGGAACACTTGCACTGAATAGGTCCAGGTCTTCAAACCTCTGAAACACATCATTCAAGCCGTTGCTCGCTCTGATCATAAAACTATTTTGCCTATAGTTAGTGGATGATAATGGCACGGATAGTGGCGGCTTATGCCAAGCTCTATTAGGCTCTCTCTCTTTTGTATAGAAAAATCGCATGGTACGACACACTGGCTCCGCCTCGACGCACGGAGGAGCTAGACACACGACGACTCGCGCGTTCGGACGGAGACGCGGTGCGTGCCGCAGGGTATGTCACACGGATCTCCACAGTGCCGTACGGATTTTATTGCAAGAACGCGGGACGTTGCGCATCACAGCTCCGGACGGAGATGCGGAGATAACTCGGACGTTGGTGTGTTGTCTCCGCATGCGAGTCTGTTGCTCCGCGTCTCGCAACGAGACGCGGTGGCAGTGTGACAACCGCCTAATACAGACCCACAGTATAAAGCAACACGATGTTTCATACAGTTGTCTCTGTCACTTCTTATGGGCAGCTGAGCTGAGTTACAATGAAACGAATAGTACGGTATTTTGAGTCTATTAACGACTTGTCTCCATCTACTGCTGACCAGTGTTAAAATAGTAAACAATTGTCAAGTTGAAACTTATATATAGTCTTGTAACCATTTTAAGAGTCCGTGTCGGCCCGGCAAAAGTTCGATTGTAGGTATATTACCCGTCTCCCGAGCGCGCCAGCGCAGGTGTCGTGGTGGGGGTCGAGCGAGGCTGCTAGGTCGGCGTAGAAAAGTTTTGATACTTTAACCGTTTTATATGACTTTTCGTTTCTTAATATTTTTATTAAATATATATATATATTTAAATAAAATATCAGGTAACTTAGAACAGTATCGTTCATTATAAATGTATGTATGTAATTAGTACCAATACAGAATTTATTTAAGTACTTGTTTGACGACCGCTTTAGCCTAGTTGGTAGTGACCCTGCCTACGAAGCTGGAGGTTCTGGGTTCGAGTCTCGGTATGCGCATTTATTTCTCCCTGAGTCATGGATATTGTTTTTTTATGTATTTGAGTATTTATTTATCTATATAAGTATGTATATAGTCGTTTAGTACCCATAGTAAAAGCTTTAGGTACTCAGTTTGGGATTAGGTCGATTTGTGTAAGATTGTCCCCAATATTTATTATTATTTATCTGTATTCATCTTAAAACTTAGGTTATTTATATTATTTACTAGTGGCTCTGTGAGTTGTAGACTGTATTACAGTAATGTTAGAGTTTTCTTTTCAGTTTCCAGGTTATCAAATTCTAGGTGAATAGTTTTTACCTGACTTATTCGTTTCTTGGTTTTAGTGTAGGTGTTCAAATAAAATACTAGGTAATTAAGAAATGTTTACACAGTTTATTTTTACTTGAGTAAGGTTAATAGCTATTCGTTCAACCCTGCATATTATGTCGGTGGTTTGTAAGTACTTGTGAATGTTACAAATGAAAAAGTGATGGCCGTTGGACCTTGGACCCCCCACAAAGTGGACTGATGTAACTAATAACAATAAATAATTAACAAATAATAAAAGCTTGTTTTATAACAAGTTTTTCTCCTTTAATTAAATTTTTACTTTTTAGATTTTTTAATTTTTCCTATATTTGTTGGAGTTGCATATTCACGCCATATCATATAGATATTTCAAACGAGCCCAAAGTCGATGGGGCTGCGTCTTTTAATTACGGAGTTCCATGGCTACCTTCCAGCTCAATTATCAGACCCTGGTTACCATATAGAACCAAAGTACTCGTCAAGACGAATTACACGACCCCAAACTTGATGGGGTTGCGTCGTTTAATTACGGAGTTCCCATGACCACCTTCCAGCTCCATCGTCAGACCCTGGTTACCAAAGTACCCGTCAAGACGAATTAATCAAGCCTAAACTCGATGGGGCATGGGGTTGCGTCGTTTAATTACGGAGTTCCTATGGCTACCTTCCAGGTCCATCATCAGACCCTGGTTACCAAAGTACTCGTCAAGACGAATTAATCGAGCCCAAACACGATGAGGTTGCGTCGTTTAATTACGGAGTTCCTATGGCTACCTTCCAGCTCCATCATCAGACCCTGGTTACCATATAGTACCAAAGTACTCGTCAAGACGAATTAAACGAGCCCAAATTCGATGGGGTTGCGTCGTTTAATTACGGACTTCCTATGACCACCTTCCAGCTCCATCGTCAGACCCTGGTTACCAAAGTATTCGTCAATACGAATTAATCGAGCCCAAACTCGATAGGGTTGCGTCGTTTAATTACGGAGTTCCTATGGCTACCTTCCAGGTCCATCATCAGACCCTGGTTACCATATAATACCAAAGTACTCGTCAAGACGAATTAAACGAGCCCAAACTTGATAGGGTTGCGTCGTTTAATTACGGAGTTCCTATGACCACCTTCCAGCTTCATCATCAGATCAGCTTTATGTCATAATAATATTACATTGGCATCCAATTTATACACGCATGCAAAATTTCAGCTCAATCGGAAACCGGGAAGTGGATCAAATTTAACTTGCAAGATTTAATTACAGACAACGGATAGGTGAACTAAATAAAAGTTTATAAAAATTCAGCAAGTATCACGATCACTCGTAAAATAATTGACATGGGAGCTATACAATTCGTAAGTTGTCTCGATTAGCCTCACGAATGTCTCACTAGTATAGTTTGACCCGACGTTGGTAACAACTATGTCTAGCCGGAGATCAAAATAATATTTTAGTCGAGGGGTAGCCTTCGTGAATAGCCACAATTACACGACGTACAGGTCCGACCCGGACAACGGCTAAGCCGGTACTGCCGAATCGAGCGCCGTGCACGGTGTTTTATTACGAAATTTAGTGTGATTTCAAATATTTTTTATGCTTAAATTTACTTCTACACATAAATATATTTTTGTTTGTACGAATAGCGCTTAAACTAGAGTTTCTTATTATGGCTTCATATTTTTGAAATAATGAGCTAAATGGCCAAAAATACTGGCGATTCTTCGTGTGTTTTTACTCAAAAGTTGTTGGATGGAAATACGGTTTTACTCAACTATTTAATATGTAACTTATAAAATGTTTTCCGCTTATTCCTAAGAAGACTATCATTCCAATATGGATTTATTTGTTTCATGTCGGTTAGAAATCAAATAGTTCTTCAAATCCACGTCGTTTTACACGTCTCCGAGCGAAAATTGAGAAAACAGCGGTTGGACTGAGCCAAAATATGGTAAATTGAGAGCTAAATGTAAACAATTTTTCCGCTTATTCAACTTGAATTGAAATGATCTTTCATATTACACAATAAAATCTTTAGGAAAACGAATATTTAATGAGATATGACCTCAAAAAGTTTAGCGAATTCAGCAAACGGCTATATACGGACTCTTAAAGTTCATATTCATCGATATTTTATCGGCGTGTATTATTTATGTACGCGAGGCGTTTGGTAAGTTTGAGAGACAGAGATTGGAAATACAGATGTGAGTGACCTGGAGGTTTATTTTACTACTTCTGTATACATACCACATTAACTTTGGTATTGTTTATTTTAATAGAAAACGAAAACTATAGAGATAATTTTTATAGTTGTTAAATACGGCTTAATTATGCCGGCAGCTGTAATTCCATTAGTATAGTACAATACATTATACTATTAGTATAGTACAAATCACTTTTCTTAAACGAATTCACTTCTCTTCGTACTAGGCACGAACAGCAAGAAAAATCCATTGTCTTTCATTGTTACGAGTAAGCACTTACTGTTTACGTTGTACTAAGTATGCTGCAAATACTAATAAAAAGTTGTTTATAACGATGTAGCTTTTATTTTAATTTGAACCCAGCTAGTTTAATAATATTGTCACTATTTGAGTAAAGTATTTATTAAATATGGCCTTTTTCATTTCGAAGCGAGGCTAAACAATTCTATTGTTGAACCGATAGGTCTTAAGATGAGATCCGTTCTAGAAAAGAAGGAATTCAGACTATACGAGAGTCAATAACACGATGATTCCTGTTATTGACGAATATTTGTTCATTCATGGATAATTTCTATGTAAGTATTTAAGTATTTATTTATCTATACCGGGTTTGGCGTGTTATAGAAGCAATAAATTTTAAAAAATGACTCCAAAGAATATCCGCAACAATTGGGTCCCAGTGTTGCACAATATATTGAATTTGGAAAAAAAAGGAGTTGTGAAATCGTAGCATGTAACTCATTAAATATCTTGGTAGAACACAGGGCACTTAAATTATGTTATAGTGATTGATAGTGGTTTTGTTTTCCATGAATTTTTGGAGGTTTTTTTAGATTTTGCATGATTATTTGTATTCAAAACAAAATAATATCAATTGATAGTATTCCAGCTAAGTAAAAGAAACCAGGCAAGCTGTTACTTCAAAAATAGTTTTTTTTTCTTGTTTTTTTTTTGTTAAACCATTTCGAACTGATTGCCGATTGGCTTAATAATCCACCGTTTCATTTATCGCTCCTATTACAGGCCACACCCTGTATATGGTGTTTATCGTCGTCTAGTTCCTATAAAACAAGCCTTATTGAGCTTACAATGGGGCTAGATTGATTTGTGTAATATTGCCCCCGAATATTATTTATTTATTGAGAGATTTATACAGACTGTAAACATCTCTAAGAACATTAGAATAATTATGGATACTATGTTCCACGTTCGTAACACGTGCACGTATCAAGTTGAAATAAACATCAAATACAAGTCTGCAATCCATTGAAGCTGCGAAAATTCAAACAGTGATACGATGTTATAAGAAAGAGCGAGATAGGGATAGAATTTTGCGGGACCGCAATGCTTGCAGCACATACATACGGTCCATCCACAGTATAGTGTAACCAGCATCTACATTATCTACACTAATATTATAAAGAGGAAAGATTTGATTGTTTCTTTGTTTGTATTGAAAAGTATCCGAAACTACTGGACCGATTTGAAAAATTCTTTTACCATTAGAAGCCGACATTATCCCTGATGAACATAGGCTACTTATTACTGCGGGAAAATGCTTCATTCCTACGGGAAAACGGGTAATCCGTGCGAAGCCGGGCCGGGCAGCTAGTATGCTCTAGAGAGTTACCTGCCTTATTATACACGAAAAGAATACAAAGTAGGTATATACTTAACACAATCTAATTCGAGAATAAAATAGCTTCATTTTTAGGTTTATTTAGAGTTATGATCGGTATAGGTAAGGGAAGCTACGGTAGCCTAGTGGTTCAGGGATGCGGCTGTCAAGAGGCGGTCGTGGGTTCGAATCCCGGCTCGTACCAATGAGTTTTTCGGAACTTATGTACGGAATATTTACCGTTAGCTTTTCGGTGAAGGAAAACATCGTGAGGAAACCTGTCTAATCCCAATAAGGTTTAGTTTTCCCTCTGGGTTGGAAGGTCAGATGGCAGTCGCTTTCGTAAAACTAGGGCCTATGCCAAATCTTGGGATTAGGTGTCAAAGCGGACCCCGGGCTCCTTTAGGAACACTACACGGGAATAACGCTAGGAGGTGTTTTAGGTGGTGCTTCTTCGTTACACTTTCACTTTAAAAAACATGTGGATGGGAGCTAGATTATTATCTTGAAGATCTGTATCCGATGTATGGAAGAACTCCTCGGAAAGATGGAAAGCGTTAGCCTCTACTTCGAACTTAAGATTAACCGGAAAAGACGAAAATAATGATTGTAGATCGCATGAATAACAATTCACCAGAAATAGTACGACTTGCGAATTGTCATGTGGTCCAATCCTACATTTATCTGGGAGCCTTAATCACGAATAGTGGCGGGTGCGTCGACGAAGTGAAGAGAAGTATGGTGATTGCTACATCAGCGGTGGATAGGCTAAAGAAAATTTGGAAGAACCGCAACATTAGTATTATATAAAGCTGGATTTATTATATAGCAACGAAAACTCGGCTTGTTCGATATTGTTCCTCATTTTTCTCTACGCCGCAGAGACGTGGACGCTATGTGAAGTAGAGCGAAGGAAGAGTCGCTCTAGATGTGGTGCTGGAGGAAAGTGCTTGGAGTATCTTGGACTGAATTTCGTACCAATCAGTCCATACTGAAGGAACTCGGCATCAAGCGGCGTCTATCGTCCATAGTGCAGTTTCCCATCCTAACGTTTTTCGAGCATGTATGTCATCGGGGAGGCGTAGCTATCGAGCGACTCGTGATCCAGGGAAAGGCCGAGGGCACCAGACCGCGAGGCAGGTCACTGATGAGATGGACAGACAGATTAAAGCTGCAGTAGATGCATCAACACGTGCATTATGTCAAGAGTGAAACGACGAAGAAGAAGAATACATTTTCTGTGCCCCTAGCAACTCAAATAATTGACACTGACCAAGTAGTCCACTAGCTTCCGTAGTACGTCCTCGTTGGCCATGTGGCATCACAAACAACTCGATCCTCGGTCGTTTCTCTATCCCGCTTCGTTACGGCGTGATGAGGTAGATACACAGCTCTTTCACCGTATTTCTCGTTTTCGGATACCCTTCCCATATGAGTACTATTTTGTTGCGGTGCTAAGTAAGAGGCTATCCCTTGAAAATTCACAACAAAATCAGCACAAATAATCATAGCCACTGACCAAGTAGTCCACAAGTTTCCGTAGTACGTCCTCGTTGGCCATGATAAGTTCCTTCGCCTTCTCGCCGTCACCGATGTTGCCGAGGATGCAGAGCGCCTGCTCCTTCACCTCGGCGGGGTACGAGCCTTCCAACACTACTATGACTGCCTAGAAAAAAGGAGAATAGTTTAATATTACAGCCCAAAAGTGTCAGAATAGAGACGTGATGTCATCACGAGTTTGGTCGTGAACCACTGTCTGCCTGTCTGCTAGTACTTGGTCAGTCCTTTAGAGCGATTGTACAGTGTTCTTTAATTATGGTGTCTAATAGAAAATATTTGCATTTTTTTTACCAATATAAGTTATAACGTGGAAGTTATGTGGTAGGTTAAAAATTGGGTTAATTCCTGTTTCGCGCCGTGTAGAGCAAATAAAATTGGTCAAATGTCTATCGCATTCTATAGAGCAATCAGAGAAGAAAGCAATATAATAACCCAGGAACAAAGTTGATGAATAACTCTTTCTTGGGCTGGCCAATATAAAATCAAAATAAAACTATAGTCCGTTTTTTTTAGGATTAGAAATACGATAAACAAAGAAGCAGTCGTCGTCAACCTTTTCTGCTTGGTACAAATATTAGATGTTACCCGGAAATTCATCCTTGCTGCAAACACACAAATTGTAAATGTTCACCACTATATGTTTCTCATTTGTTGCCAATGGACTCTGTTTCTGTATCTTAGCTTGTGATGAAGGCAAAACGTTCAAGGGAGAACGAGTGGAGCTTTTTTGCAAGCCACTTGGACCTGCCTCTGGTTGGTCCATCGCAGTCCGCACGCCACCAGACACAGCGAAAAATAAAATCTTAAAATTAATGAACAAATAGATACTCGAATAATAATCTCGTAATCTTCAACAATTTGTTGATTACCAAGAAAACAAGAAAAAGAACGTAAGATACGATCGACAATTATGAGAATGTTGACAACGAAAAAAACGAGCCGATCGTTTCAAACCTCCTCTTCTTTAGGTATCTTATTATAGTTATTATATGCTATTATTATGCAACCTCTCCAGAACCGAATAACCAAATTCAAAATAAAAGTCTAAAAATAAATACATTGAAAATAAATATATAGTTGTGATCTACACTTCTATCATTTTAGGGTAGACAACAATAACGAAGTCTTTTTTAGTGGCCATTTGAGATATTTTGACAGTTGTGTGGCATAAAGTGTCTTACATAAAAAGCCTCGTGCTTCGTGCTTTAGCCTTTTTTCTAATGCTAAAAAAACGCACAATAATCAGCAGATAGATTCAGTTTCAAACCTAAAGAATATAGCCGGGAAATTTCTAGCTCAGCAGTCTGTAGTCGGACACATGGTCCGACTACTGACTGTTCATGGCTATACGTTGTGTACCTGCATGACCTGCGACGAGTACTCGCTCATGATGGCGTCGATGTGCTGCCTCGTGGAGAGCAGGTTCCGCAGCAGGCCCAGGGTCTTCATGATGACGCGCGTGTCGGCGTCACTCAGCAACCTGAACATCTGTTCTGTGCCGAGGCAGCTTAGGATGCGTTGTTTCACTTTTTGCTCCGCCTGATGTTAGGTGGAAGGTTGATTTTTAATTGTTAATTAAGCCGATGGCACTCGTCCTTCCCTTCCTACATTTACGGTTAAGATGCTACTAAGGTCTGAGATGAAATTCGAGATCAAAAATGTAAACAAATGGGTTGCCAGCATAAAAAAATAAACGCAAGCAGTGGCATATTCAGACTAAAATAATATCGTATGAATAGTTAAAAATATTTTACTAAATTAAAAAGCCTAAATATATTTTTTTATTACGTATAGCCGTTGTTTAAATAAAATATGTGGAGTTTTAATTTATGCTGTTGGCAATGGTGAGAAGTTAAAAACATTTGGTCAGTAATTAAACAATTACCGGTTTCCTATTAGTTTAATTGGCAAATATTCATAGTGATTGATAAATCATTAAACATTTCTGAACATACAAAACCATTGTGAACTATATCCCATAGAATTAGTTTGGGCACAAGCAGAGGGGCACGTCGCCAGGAACAACAAGACATTTAAAATGAATGAAGTTATTTGAGGAATGTTTGTCTCGTTATGTGACGCCTCAAAAATGGAGTGACTGTGTAAAACACGTCATTAAAGTAGACGACAAAATGTACCGACTCGACCACCTGATTGACAATGTCAACGATAGAATTATTATCAGGGAGCGTACATTTCATGCCGATGACAGGCGTATGACGTCAAGCTACATACATGTTGGAAAAAGTTTGAAAAGAGCAACGGCATAACGAACGTTTATTTATCCGTACCTAATAATGGAAAATGTGATTAATCAATGATTAATCACTGTTATCTAATCAACCTCTTCCGTTTAAGTAGATCTAATATATTGACACTTGAGACGGACATTGAAAGAACTTTATCGGACATTGTCACATCAAAGTTTACTCTGTGTCACAAATAGGAGACGTGCGGAAACAACATTTCAGTTAAATTTAATAAGATCAGGAAACTTAAGGCTTTGCTAGTGGCCCAAGTCGCCATGCAGGCTTATAACATTATTGTGCCAAATAAATCCGTTTAGTTATAGATAATAAACAAATTTATTTTTCCTGCTGTCATCAAAGTTTGCCACCAAAAGAAAGCAACATAATAGGTACGTTTACGGTTACTAAGTCGTGTCAGTACGTTTTTTGAAACATCCTGTGTGTTTATATGAATACGTCATTATGACGAAACCGGCATGAAATGTACGCTCCCTGATTATTATAAATGTAAAATCTGATTCTGATTCCACTACGTCAAGTGAATAAAATAAAAATTAAGTGATTTATTTCCTCCTTGTATTCCTGTCAATATATTATAGATATCTTAAAGTCTTTCGGCGTATAGCTGTGTCTGTCAGTTAAAATCATGCATGATTTATATTTGGTGAATACATTGGATAAAAAAGATTTTATACCCCTGGAATGTCACTTTGAAATTGACAGTTGTTTGTTTACATTTTTGATCTCGAATATCATCTCAGACCGAATTTAAACTTTCGTGAGACATGTTAAAATAAAACTTCTAATCACACGGTTCAACTCACGTATTCAATGTCACTCCGGGCGACACAACACTCATCCTGAAGAGTTCGAAACATGTCGCCCGGAGTGACATTGAATACGTGAGTTGAACCGTGTGATTAGAAGTTTTATCATCTCAGACCTTAGGTCTGGCCCCTATTTCACCAACTTGACAATTGTCACCTGACACTGACAATTCGCCATACATTGCTTGTTCTAGAAGTTAAGGTTGTTGCTAGGTTAGGTAATGGACGGAGAATTGTCGTTGTCAGGTGACAATTGTCGATTTGTTGAAATAGGGGCGTGGTGTTAACATATGTTACGGAAGGAGAATGTTTTTTCTACTGAACATAAATAAATGTTTTTTTTTATTCTTTCTTTCTTTCTACTAATTTCATCTTTAGGGAACTTTTCGTTCATTATACTGTGCGTAGTGTATCAATATCAACGCACGTAAAAAGAGTTTCGTGTGCCATATAAAATGTATGGTTGAGTCATTGGAATATAATCTTACGTTGGACGGACATTATGTCAATAAGATTAATTTTGTACTTGCCTGGAAAGCCATATTCATCAACGCCCAAATACCATTCAGTCTTAAAGCGGCTTCTGGCCTTTTCGTCAAGTTGCATAACATTTCTACAGCTCCTGGAATAAACAAGTATACGTATTATTTATGTAAATAATACATTTCCAATAAAAAAATCATTTTTGGTACAAGCTATTATTGCCGACTGTCCTTTTCTGCATACCGTCATCAACTATTCATTGAGACGATTCTAAAACTAAACTCAACGGGGTTACGTCGGTTAAGTACTGAAGTCCTATGGCCACCTTCTGACTCCATCACCTCGATATGGTACCATAATATATAATTATCATCCAAACTATAGTTATACCCAAAATCTCAGCTCGATTGGTTGAGGTTCAAAATTCAGTTCCAAGATTGGTCCCACACTAACAAACGAACAGCTCAAGTTGAATAAAAGCTTGTTAAAAAGAAAATACCGCCCGAAAAGTTGCTTAAGGACCTTCCCCACTATGCGGATTTTTGGTGGTACTTTGTCCGAAACTGATTTTTTTGCTTGCGTTTTTGACAGGATTTTTTTTTTGGATTTATGTTACAGTTTCGGACGTACTTTACTAATAGGACGTTTTAGTGCCACTGTTGCGACTTCCGTGCGACTTTTGACTCCAACTTGTTATAAGTTATCAGTAGTTTTATTTTTATACAGTAAATGTAACTTTGAAAATATTGAAAATACCTTGATCCAACATAGGTTCCTTGGCCGGCGAGAATTCCAAGAGAAGATTGCAGAGAGTCGACGACCCAACGGTCAGCAGTTCAGTGCCGGGCGAGTCACTCAACAGTTGCATTAGAGGTCTCCAAACCGCATGATCCTACGCAATACAAGAATATTCATAAGTTTGATAAACAAAAATCAGTATCTCCAAAGGCCCAACATAGGACTTATTTTGTAAGGATCTTAACAATATTGTAATAGAGAAAACGAACGCTGTAGCCCCTAGTTGGTAGTGACCCTGCATATGAAGCAAGAGGTCCTGGGTTCGAATCCCGGTAAAGGCATTTATTTGTGATGAGCACGAATATTTGTTCCTGAGTTATGGATGTTTTCTGTGTATTTAAGTATTTATTTATCTATATAAGTATGTTTATCGTCGTCTAGTACCCACAGTACAAGCTTTGCTTAGTTTGGGACTAGGTCGATTCGTGTAAAATTGTCCCCTAATATTTATTTATTAATAGTGTTAATTATAACATGTAGTCTGTTGTCCCGTACATAATAAATAAATACGTAGTTGCATTTGTCGTGGATGCTTTTTAAAACAATATAAATTCGCCTCTACTTCCACACAATATTATTAACATTTCAATGACATTTGGTATTGTATGGTGGGCCTTAGGAGGTTAAGGGTATCAACGACCACACCGGTGCGTAACGCTGCGTATACGCTTTGACGGTGATATGCGTCTCGTTTCATACATTTTGCTGCGTTTGCGGTGCGTCAGCGTATTTTGCGCAGCGGTGTGGTCGCTCTTGAGTAACATAGTAAAAACAAACAATCAATTAATAATCATTCAATACTAAATAATGAAGTTTTAATTAAACAATTATGATTACTTTATACAACTATATAGGGTGCATCAATCAGCACAATCGTGTTTTTTTTTTTTTTAATTACTTATATGAAAGCTTCGCGATGTCTACCGCTCAAAAGTATTGCAATAGGGTTCTGAAATTTACCTGAAATGTCGTCCTTAGTTGCTGGACAGATCTTGAAAGAGAGTGTAAACACCTTACTGCCGCTAGCCGCACCTAGAATATTAGAAACGTTGAAAAACCTCCGACATTTTCATTTGAAAGTCCAGTATCTCAAAAACGGCTGAACAGATTTTCATGAACATGGCAAAGAACACTCGGGATAAAACTACCTGTGACACAAAAAAACCCGCTTTCAAATCGGTCCATCCGTTTGGGGGCTACGATACCACAGACTGATACAAAGACAGAAAAGTTAAACTTAAAGGTCTCTACCCATTACACCGTATCATACCGTACTATGAACGTATCAGGGAAAAAATAATCTTTATATTAAAAAGGTGCTGGGACGGTCTAATGGGCGGCATCTCATAATGTCTCATACAAAGAATATTGTCTTTCATGTGACGGTACGGTTACGGTCACGTTATGATACGGTCTAGTGGGCACAGACCTTAACACCTCTCTTTGCGTCGGGGGTTAAAAAGTCTGGCGCCTATCTGTCACTTTAGTACATGAAGATGGCGTCTCCAAGGTTCACCTACCGCTGGCTCCGGGTTGTTCATCCCATTGACGACATGCACCATGAGCCCGTGTGTCTCGATGATTCTCTTCCTGATATCTTCGTCGTTGGCTCCGAGTGACGCGAAGCATTTGAACGCGCCCTGCTTGGCTGCGGCACTGTTGCAGTTCACTATTTCGGCTAGAGAGCTCATCAGGTGGTTCGATATGGCCGCTAGCCTTTGCAATGATGTGTCTACCTGGGGTGAATTTAAATTGTATGATGTCACATGCGTTTGCAATATTTATGTACATATAGTGTTATCTAAAGGACCATAATATGTAATCGCTCTTCACCTTCTCACCGCCGAAAACGGCCATTCATCGGAAAATCGTGCCATTCGTGCCCCAAACACTATAAAAGACTTACGGTTAAAAAACACGTTGTATACTTACTTCTGCTAAATATGCTAAGGTTTCCGCAGCCGTCGCTCTGATATCCTCGGGCATTTCCTTTGTGCAGAGACGGGCGAGGCAGGGCAGGGCTCCGAAGACAACTCTACAACGGAAGCAGTTACAACCAATTTGTACCCTGATTCAATGGTATAGAGTTGACATTACGATGGCGTATATAGATATTATTAATTAGAAATAACATACTTTCAGGTCAGAAGAATTGTTTGTCAATTTCATAGTAGTAATATTTATTGGTAGTGAAATAGCAACTTTATAAGTTAAGATGATATAAGCTGTCTGTTTAGCACTTGAAAGCGTATCTTGTGAACAATGGCGCTATTCTCTATTGTATTATTCCACCGCAAATCCTCGGACCAGATAAAATTAAGCAACTAACAATAAAACTCATACAAATAGCTACCATCTCCTCTAAGTCACAAAGTTGAAATTACTATAGCATAACACTTTCAATAATAACACTTGGACATTGAAAGCCGCATTCAGGTAAGTCACCCACGTTTTAGGGCGTCCACAAAGATTCTTATTAAAAAAAAGACTTTCTTAATGAGTTAAGCTATAGTAATTTCAACTTTGTGACTTAGAGGAGATGGTAGGCTATTTGTATGAGTTTCTTTGTTAGTTGCTTAATTTTATCTGGTCGGAGGATTTGCGGTGGACTAATACAATAGAGAATAGCGCCATTGTTCACAAGATAAGCTTTCAAGTGCTAAACGGACAGCTTATATCATCTTAACTATAAGCAAACAATTTTATTTACATACAAGTTTTCCTCGTTTTGCACTGTAGGTACTATGTTCTTTTGGCCTCAGTCAAAGGTACAATTAGCCTGAGGTGCCCCCGCCCCAGGCAAATAGGGAATTAAATTTGAATGAACCCGAAACACGATTTAGAGTAGACTTTGTTCGGTCTTCAAAATCGAATGATGCCAAACAAATGCAAATCTGAGGATGCCATCGACTTATGTTTCTTCCAGTTATAATAAAATGAACTTTAACACACAGCGACAGAGTACAATTCCGGTTGCATACCTACTGACGTCAGCCGTGAGCGCGCCGGCTCTGTGACTTTGTTCCAGTTATAACGAAATAAACCTTAACACACGGAGATAGAGTACAATTCGGGTCTTACCTACTGTCATCAGCTGTAAGCGCGCCAGCCCTGTGAATGTAGGTGAGACACCGAGCGGCCCCCATGGCGACTGGCAGAGGCTTGTCTCGAGACACCAGGTATATGAGGAGCTCTGGTATCGCTCTGTCGTTGTAACTGTAATAAACATACTTTAAGTATACTTCACATATATCTATTATTTGTAGATAAAGAAGTTGTGAGCAGATTGGAGGATCAAATGCGAGAGTGCCAAAAAAGGAATAAAGAATTCTGCCTCATTAAAATAGCAGCTTCTAAATGATGATCGATAAATCATCCAGACTATTGCTCTCTCTGTCGCACCAATCATGGCAGGTAAGTACAACGGTAACCTATCGCAATCACTAAAATTTATTGACCGAATATCGTTTGTCCGAAAACCTTTCGTATTATTATGAGTTCTCCGAATATACAATTCATTACTTTTTTCATTTACCATTTGATGTTATCCAAATGATTCAGTTGTCCGAAAAACTTTTACCGCTACTGTCATTTGGGCTTTGGCTTGTTACAACTTTTGTTTCACAGCTAACTTTTTACTTATCCATCAATACTTTCCGCATTTCATACGTTTAGCCAAATGTTCATTTTGAGGGAAATTCAAGGCGGCCGTGTTTGTTGGGAGCCAATAATCAGGGCGGACAAAAATAGATTGTCATAAGCGAACTCTGTCTTAGGTCGGTTAGGTTAGGGTTCACTTGTGCCCCTCAGACCAGAAATAGACACCCCGCGCAGCGGGGTGGCGTCGACTCGCTGGAGATTGTCAGTCCGCACTCCTTTTTTTTCATTTACGTATGCGATATGCCTCGGAATTTCGTGATCTGGCGAATTTTACAATCGCCCGCCGACATATACATTATTTACCATAAATACAGCTTTAGTAGGGTAACCTTTGTTTAATTTTAAACTTTTTGCTAATGTTTTTAATACTGAAAATGTATAAGGTAACAACCATTTTCATAAACAAACATATGAATTAGTAACATATGTGTGCTCCGTATAAACAATATTATTATGTATTGATTTAAACTTTCACGATTCTCACACATTATTTATACTAAACGGGACTTAATCGCGTATTAACTTATTTATTTACCTCACTGAGGTCTCCCGACGTTTCGGATGTGTTGCAACATCCATGGTCACGGGACAACTGGCTTGTGCGGGTATCAACATCTTCTTGCTGCGCGGGTTTTCCGAACTACCCGCATTTGGTCTTTTTGAACCACTTGTACACTAGGGTTGTCACCCGGCCGACACACGACACTAACAATGTCCGGTGATATAACGGACGATGTTTTCTGACGCTGGCATTTACTTATGATAGGATTCCACGAAGATGAAATCTTAAAACCGTCATCCCGATTGAAATTACGATGTTTTCTGATTTCAACGGCTTCACGTATTTTTCTACTATAGAAATGACGTTCCGTAGACAGGACTTTCGGTTTATGGAGCTCAATCCAGTGGTTTGGTCCTGACTCCAACAAATGCTCGGCTATCGCAGACTTATTCACCTGCCGATTTTTTTTTACAGCCGCAATATGTTCCTTGACCCTTTCCGCGATGGTTCGCTTGGTCTCACCAATGTAGGAACTTCCACAACTGCAGTCAATCTTATAAACTCCTGGTGATTGAAAGGGGATAACATCCTTCGGTGATCTTAGATGTCCCACGACCTTGGATAAGATTGGTGTCGGCCGGGTGACAACCCTAGTGTACAAGTGGTTCAAAAAGACCAAATGCGGGTAGTTCGGAAAACCCGCGCAGCAAGAAGATGTTGATACCCGCACAAGCCAGTTGTCCCGTGACCATGGATGTTGCAACACATCTGAAACGTCGGGAGACCTCAGTGAGGTAAATAAATAAGTTAATACGCGATTAAGTCCCGTTTAGTATAAATAAATAATATTATGTCATATATAATAAAGTCGATTTGATAAAATACGAACAGATCAAGGTTAGGAAGGTTAGGTGAGGGACCAGGGTTGAAGTGTGTTGTGGGCGATGGGCTAGCAACCTATCACTGCAATATCACATTTAGTCGATCTTTTATACCCAAATTTATGCTAAAAGTGGCACTGGAACATCCGTTTCATGTGCTCTGCCTACCCCTCTTGGGAATAAAGGCGTGAATGTATGTATGTATGTATGTATGTACGAACAGATTATCAATCGAATCGTTACGTCGGTATAACGATATTGCGGGTATACCAATAATTGGGAATCATGGATTTGTCAAACAATTACAAAAGCTAAACCATAAAATGACCAGCCGTAAACGTCGCGAACTAAAGTGTCGGACAAACGATGTTTGTCGAATAGTAAATGCCGAAATGAAAATAGGACAAAAAAATTTAGTGATTCAGATAGGTAACCAAGTACAACAGTTTCCCGCATCAAGGGGCGTTTCAGAACAGGAAGACTCGGAAACAATTTGTTAACCTATTTAAGTATTTAAATCAGGCAACAAAAGCCCATATTACAAATACCTTACAGACTAACATACGTATCAAAAAACTAAAAAAACACACTACCACTGCGATGTGTTTCCCGATTTCGTTCGATTCCTTTCGGCCAAAATCCTTCCTTAGTGAAGATCGATAGATGGTAAAATGGGAATTTATCGGCAGCAAGCCATGAACACTAGGTGTGTATAGTTATACTCACCTTGTGTTCATGGCTTGCTGCGCGACGATGCCGTTCTCGAAGCACATGGCCGCGAGCAGGTCGAGAGCTGGCAACGCGCGCGCGGGCGCCGAGTGTAGTAATGCGGCCGCTGCGCCGCACCCAACACCTCTCCACCGTACTACAGTACACTCACCTAGTGTTCATGGCTTGCTGCGCGACGATGCCGTTCTCGAAGCACATGGCCGCGAGCAGGTCGAGAGCTGGCAACGCGCGCGCGGGCTCCGAGTGTAGTAATGCTGTATAATTCTATTAAGGGGGTACTCATTGAGGCTTCGGTTGGTAGTTGTGGTAAAGAGCGGCCCAGGGGACGTGGTTATGTGACAGGCTGGAACAAACATGTCCGGGGGGCTCAGTTGAAGGCAAGGCTTTGCTTCCAGGAATGGTGTGCACACGGCAAGCCTAAAGTAGGCCGCGAATATGAGAAAATGTGCAGTTCCAGGAAGGAATTCAAAGCCAAACTGAAGTTTTGTCAAAACAACAAAGACCAAATCAGAATGGATATAATAGCCTCACACCATAGGTCAAAAAACTTCGTACAGTTCTGGAAAGCCACTAATAAAGTAAATCCTCGAGTGAGTCCACCGGCTAGTGTTGAGGGTGTAAGTGAGCCCAGTGAGGTTGCCAGCCTTTTTATGAATCACTTCAAAGTCGAACCAATGCCAGCGGCCGGGAGTGGGCAGGTGCTTGACGCTGGGAACCGCGAGGCTGGGAACCGCATGCCGGGTGACAGCCCGATCAGAATTACGCCAGCGGAAGTGTCTAAGGTAATCCGACAGATGACGAGAGGTAAGTCGCCCGGGCATGACGGCCTAAGCATAGAGCATCTGCAATATGCAGGCGTACATCTCCCTAGAGTCCTTGCCATGTTTTATACATTCTGCGTACGCCACAACTACTTACCGGACGACCTCATGAAGACTATAGTCGTACCTATCATAAAAAATAAGACAGGTGATGCCTCCGACAAGTCCAATTATAGGCCAATTTCTCTGGCTACTATCTTGGCAAAGGTACTGGACAGTGTGCTTAACACGTATATGAACAAGTATATTAACCTACATGACGCCCAGTTCGGTTTTCGCCCGGGACTATCCACTGAGTCAGCGGTTCTATGTCTCAAGCACACTGTTCGGTATTATACTGAGAGGAACACGCCGGTATACGCATGCTTTTTGGACTTGTCGAAGGCATTTGACCTGGTGTCATACCAAGTGTTATGGAACAAGCTAAGCGTGAGCTCAAGTTTACCAGCTGAAGTTATAGAAATTTTAAAGTACTGGTATGACAACCAATCAAACATAGTTCGTTGGGCGGGGGGATACTCTGATGTCTATAAAATGGAGTGCGGAGTTAGACAGGGGGGGTTAACTTCGCCCACTTTGTTCAACATGTACATTAACGGCTTGATTGAGGAGCTCAGCAGCGCGGGTGTCGGATGCTCGGTGGATGGTTGTTCTGTGAACAACATAAGCTACGCAGACGACATGGTGCTGCTGAGCCCCTCAGTCAATGGCCTTAGGAGTCTGCTTAATATATGTGACAGATATGCTGTGACCCACGGACTAAAATATAATGTAACAAAGAGTGAGGTCTTACTGTTCAAGTCTGGTACTAAAACATATCCCATTCCGCCAATAATGCTCAGTGGTTCACCTCTTCAAACAGTTACGAAGTTCAAATACTTGGGTCACTGGGTTACTGACACTCTAAAAGATGATGTGGATATAGAAAGGGAGCGCAGAGCGCTGTCGGTAAGGTGTAACATGCTTTCTCGCAGGTTTGCGCGTTGTTCTACAGAGGTGAAAATAACCTTGTTCAAAACGTATTGTCAGTCCCTATACACGTGCAACCTGTGGAGTGCCTACACCAAAAAAGCCTACAGTGCTTTGCGCGTCCAGTACAATAACGCCTTCAGGGGGTTGCTGGGGCTGCCCTGGCGCTGCAGCGCGTCAGGAATGTTCGCCGCGTGGAGAACCGACGGTTTCCAAGCCGTGATGCGCAAGCGGGTGGCGTCCCTCGGAGAGCGCGTGCGGGGCAGCACCAACACCCTCCTGAAGGTGATCGCTGAGAGGATGGACAGCCCTATCCTCGCGCATTGGATGTCCTTGCATGTCTGTAGTAATTATAATTATGCTTTCCACTAACACACCTAATATAAGTTATTACTAACATAATATGGATGTACAATATCCGAAATAAATACTTTCATTCATTCATTCATTCAATGCGGCCGCTGCGCCGCACCCAACACCTCTCCACCGTACTACAGTACACTCACCTAGTGTTCATGGCTTGCTGCGCGACGATGCCGTTCTCGAAGCACATGGCTGCGAGCAGGTCGAGAGCTGGCAACGCGCGCGCGGGCGCCGAGTGCAGTAATGCGGCCGCTGCGCCTCACCCAACACCTCTCCACCGTACTACAGTACACTCACCTAGTGTTCATGGCTTGCTGCGCGACGATGCCGTTCTCGAAGCACATGGCCGCGAGCAGGTCGAGAGCTGGCAACGCGCGCGCGGGCGCCGAGTGTAGTAATGCGGCCGCTGCGCCGCACCCAACACCTCTCCACCGTACTACAGTACACTCACCTAGTGTTCATGGCTTGCTGCGCGACGATGCCGTTCTCGAAGCACATGGCCGCGAGCAGGTCGAGAGCTGGCAACGCGCGCGCGGGCGCCGAGTGTAGTAATGTGGCCGCTGCGCCGCACCCAACACCTCTCCACCGTACTACAGTACACTCACCTAGTGTTCATGGCTTGCTGCGCGACGATGCCGTTCTCGAAGCACATGGCCGCGAGCAGGTCGAGAGCTGGCAACGCGCGCGCGGGCGCCGAGTGTAGTAATGTGGCCGCTGCGCCGCACCCAACACCTCTCCACCGTACTACAGTACACTCACCTAGTGTTCATGGCTTGCTGCGCGACGATGCCGTTCTCGAAGCACATGGCCGCGAGCAGGTCGAGAGCTGGCAACGCGCGCGCGGGCTCCGAGTGTAGTAATGTGGCCGCTGCGCCGCACCCAACACCTCTCCACCGTACTACAGTACACTCACCTAGTGTTCATGGCTTGCTGCGCGACGATGCCGTTCTCGAAGCACATGGCCGCGAGCAGGTCGAGAGCTGGCAACGCGCGCGCGGGCGCCGAGTGTAGTAATGTGGCCGCTGCGCCGCACCCAACACCTCTCCACCGTACTACAGTACACTCACCTAGTGTTCATGGCTTGCTGCGCGACGATGCCGTTCTCGAAGCACATGGCCGCGAGCAGGTCGAGAGCTGGCAACGCGCGCGCGGGCGCCGAGTGTAGTAATGTGGCCACTGCGCCGCACCCAACACCTCTCCACCGTACTACAGTACACTCACCTAGTGTTCATGGCTTGCTGCGCGACGATGCCGTTCTCGAAGCACATGGCCGCGAGCAGGTCGAGAGCTGGCAACGCGCGCGCGGGCGCCGAGTGTAGTAATGTGGCCGCTGCGCCGCACCCAACACCTCTCCACCGTACTACAGTACACTCACCTAGTGTTCATGGCTTGCTGCGCGACGATGCCGTTCTCGAAGCACATGGCCGCGAGCAGGTCGAGAGCTGGCAACGCGCGCGCGGGCGCCGAGTGTAGTAATGTGGCCGCTGCGCCGCACCCAACACCTCTCCACCGTACTACAGTACACTCACCTAGTGTTCATGGCTTGCTGCGCGACGATGCCGTTCTCGAAGCACATGGCCGCGAGCAGGTCGAGAGCTGGCAACGTGCGCGCGGGCGCCGAGTGTAGTAATGTGGCCACTGCGCCGCACCCAACACCTCTCCACCGTACTACAGTACACTCACCTAGTGTTCATGGCTTGCTGCGCGACGATGCCGTTCTCGAAGCACATGGCCGCGAGCAGGTCGAGAGCTGGCAACGCGCGCGCGGGCGCCGAGTGTAGTAATGTGGCCACTGCGCCGCACCCAACACCTCTCCACCGTACTACAGTACACTCACCTAGTGTTCATGGCTTGCTGCGCGACGATGCCGTTCTCGAAGCACATGGCCGCGAGCAGGTCGAGAGCTGGCAACGCGCGCGCGGGCGCCGAGTGTAGTAATGCGGCCGCTGCGCCGCATGCCCCGGCCGCACACAGCGCCTCCTGCTCGGCCGTGCCGCAGCACCACAGGGACAGCACGCGGACTACGCAGCCGCGGGCGAGGCTGGAGCCCTCGCGGGCTATCTCTAAATAAATGGTCGAACGATATTAAAAAGACAGTATGGTGGACCTGGGCGACAACCAACCAACCAGAGCATAATGGAAATCCATGCAAGAGCCATATGTCCAGTAGTGTACGCATTTATGCTGAAGAAGAAGAGATCTTTTGGCTGACACCTTAAAACTGCCATTGAAAATTATCAGACTTAATCGTTTCAGACTAGGATTATCTCTTAAACATGTCAATGCTGCAAACGATTGAAAGATTTAGTGGCCGAGACAGATTGTTCCGTTAGCTCAGTTAATTATAACGGGCCATGAATGCCACACTATAGTTGATGGGCAGATTGTTACATCTGTAGACCCATCCAGACTAATTTATCATTATTTTTATCCAATTTTAGACAAGCAGCTGACACTTATACATCTAAATCATAGCACATTTTCACACTGCATTAGATAGTCGATTGACAAAAGCGCCTTTATCTATGGTGCAGGGTGTGCGTTGCTCACGAGCGCAGCGCTCTACAATTGCCGCCCGCTAGCATTCCATTGTGACCGCGCGCTTACTAGGGGGCGCTAGAGTAATGTTTGGTCACGGGCGCTACATGGGCTAGAGACGCCTGTGTCTGTTGATCGTGAGTGTTTTATAGTACTTACGTGTCAGCCTTGTCAGGAGCATCATGTCGGCGGGCAGGGCGGCGGCGGGCGCGGGCGGGTGCAGGAACACGCTCCTCAGCGCACACAGCACCGCCTCCGCCAGCTTGGACTCCACTGGCACCGTCTTCAGTAACTCAACTAGGACTGTCGCTGTGCCTTGCTCAACTAACACTGCGACATTCTCCGCTGTGCCTTTCGCTAGTGAACCTGGGTACAGTCAGCATTCCATCATTCCGTTTTAGTAAAGACTTTTGATTCGGCCTTAAATGTTAAATGGTCTACCTAGATACATTAGCCACGATTTTATAAAATTTTGCTAAACATATTGGTAAGCAATGTCAAGAAATATAAGGAGCAACAAAAATTTGGTCTGACATTTGATTTGGTAAACTTCTGCATAAAACTGGGCCTAAATGTGAATCTTAGTAATTCATTTTGAAATTAGCTAAATCAAATATTTATTGAATTCTTTGAAAATATGTACATGATTTACTAATACTGGGCAAGGGTTGTCTATTGTTTGCCCGACATTCACATACTATAATAATCATTTGCCCGAACTTCGCTTGCCCGAATTTCATTTGCCCGAATGTTTCGTTTACCATAATAGTTAATTGACATACTCTTGTTTACCCGAATATTGGATGTCATAATGATACGAATGCCATACGTATTGTTTTCCAGATTATTGTTTGCAATAATATTATTTAATAGAATATTTAAACGCCATACTAAACATGCATTCAGATTCATCTTTGTTAATTTGTAAGTTTTTCCGATATTTTATAAAAAAAATAACCTCGAAGACGAAAGCGGGAGCAAAGCTCCCGCTTCCGTCTTCTAACCTATCCGCGATCCGAGTCAGTTTTGCCACTAAGCCCCTGTTCCCTACTGCCTATGATACACCACTATCTTGGCATTGGGTAATCTCAGAGAAAAGTTTATTTTTACTTAGTGGCAAAACCGACCCCAATCGCAGATAGGTTCGAGGTTTCTTTTTCATTTTAGACACTGCAATACGTACCCATATTATTACATGTGAATATTATGGATGTTGAGATGGATGGCAAATGACATTATGGCATGTGATAGTTATGGATTACAATGACTATGGAAAATGAGATTATTGATATGGATATTATGGAAAACAAAGATTCTGGCATATAATTAATATGGTAAACAATGAGTATGGCATACAAAATTATAGAAAACAACTTTATGCCAGTTGAATATTATGGCAGATAAAATTCGGGCAAATGAAATTCTGGCAAGCAAGAGTATACCCTGGGCAAGTAATATTTTATACAATTATTTATTCTGTCCCATGGAAGAATGTTAAAAATGATTAAAATTTAAGAAACTGTGTATATATACATACATACATACATACATACATTCACGCCTTTATTCCCAAAAGGGGTAGGCAGAGCACATGAAACTTATGTTCCAGCGCCACTTTTAGCATAAATGTGGGTATAAAATATCGACAAAATGTGATATTGCAGTGATAGGTTGCTAGCCCATCGCCCACAACACACTTCAACCCTGGTCCCTTAGTCTACTTTTACGACACCCACGGGAAGAAAGGGGGTGGTGAAATTCTAACCCGACACCACACGGGTAGCACGAGTGGCACGGGTACTGTGTATATAGATATTAGGAAGCTGAAATGTATGAAGCTACTTAATATATGACTTTTACAAACTATATTTATGAATTTGAGGTGACTTATATAAAGGAGGAGGTTCTCAATTTGTAGGAATATTTTTACGATTACTCAAAGACACCTGGACCAATCTGGCAAATTCTTTTTTCGTTTTTAAAGTAAATTATTATTATTATTACAAGTTGGTTCCAATATTTTAATGATTAATAGTAATAAAGTAATGACTGTTGTACTTTGTAGTAGTGAATAATATTTATTTAGAAATACAGAAAACTTGATTCGCTACAAACTTGGAGTATTGAATGTATGAAGGCAATTTAAGTTTCCGAAATGGGAGCATTCAACAAAACATACATCATTTGATCTCGCTATATCTCGTATATAATAGGGATGCAACGATACCGATGCCGATAATCGTAAACCGCAGGTTATCGTTATTTTTGATGATCATCCGTATCGTAAAAAGTATTACGATTACGAACAATTCTTAAAACTAGAACGATTTCAAATTATTGGAGAAAAAATACTGTATTTCCTAAGTTGAAAAAATTGGCCACAAGTATTTGTCCATCAAACTAGCTACTGTAGATTCAGAAAGATTGTTTTCCACAGCTGGTTTAGTTCATATGGATATACGAAATAGACTCAAAACCTGATAATTTAAAAATTGAATGTTTTTTTAATAAGTATTTGAAAGAAATTGATTTTCATTATAACATTTAGGTGGTAAACTGTCTAAAATTTAAATAAATGTTGATTTTACTCAATTGTCCTGTTTAATTAGATGGAAATTAAAAAATCGTAATGCATTAGTTATCGCATAAGTTATCGTATTCACTATTACGATGCATTCGTCATTCGTATCGGTATCATAATAGACATATCGTTGCATCCCTTGTATATAGCAAGATTTTACCTTTTTTTTCTTTGCTCTCTATCTGGTTCAGCACTAGCCGTAAATAAGATTTATATTATAGGATTTGTTTTGTCTGTGATTAAGCTATAAAATAAAAGCAATCTATAAAAACATAACATGTTGAGGATTTATTTTGCCGAATGAGGCATCAAGTTCACAATTTGTACTTTTTTCCTGTGCAATAAAATGTAAATAAATAAAAAAACAGTGCAAAATAACACTTGAATTGATGTTTAGGTATAGATAAGTTAACACACACCAGGAAGCAAAAGATATGGATATTAACAACCATGTATACATATTAGTCTGTTAAACTTAAAAATAGTGCTAGAAATAATGTAACAGTATTGGTTATGTTGTCAGACTTTCATCTCAAAACAGATCATGGTTCAAGGAGTGCAGACAGATAACCTTCAGTCAAGACAGGCTAGACTAAGTTGTGAAAATCCAGTTAAATAGCGGCTTACGACATACCCACAGTGATGGTAGCCTCCAACCGTATATTTGGATCCAGGGACTCATCTGCCATGAGTTGCAGCAGCCGCGGCACTATCCCTTGCTGTATAACTGAGCTCTTTTGCCGGTTACTTCCAATAACTGTGTTCTTCAAGGTCACCAGGGCTTCAACGATCTTCTCCCCATCAGGAGAGTACAACTCGTCGATATATGAACGAGAACTCTCAATGTCCTTTCGGCAAAATAGTAAAGGTTAACAAAATGACAACAGTCGCACAAAAACATTAACACGTTCAATCTTACCATAAATATGGTTAGTTGCTGCATTTTTATTTATATTCACGCTACACTTTTATTATGCGTAGTGAAATTATCTTTCCAACAAAATAATATGGTTGGAATTTTTTCAGAGGCCGATTGCGCTGTCAAGAGCACGCAGTATAGCACCACACGAACGAAACGAAAACGAAGTTGCGAATGACGGATAGCTGACGCAGAGTAGCACAGCACCAGCCATGCACCAGCACACTGCCAAGCACCATTTATGAAAATTGACATAAATTTATGTACGGAAGTATTTTTTTGTAGAGTAATGAGGTAACTTATTTAGGTAACATGATAAATATGATAATGGTGTAACATAAGTTTGAGTCCTGACCCTAGGTTTAAGTCGGTCGGTTGAAAAACTGTTCAAGCCTTGCAGTTCTTTGCGCAAAACGTTGTGCAACCATTTGAGACTTTGAGAAGTATTTTTCTGGACAAATACACGTACGTCAAAGTGACAGAAGAAATTCACAAAGCAAACAAGTTCTGTGTTATTTATTTCTCTTTTTTATTTCTCTTTTTGCGTCCCGTAAATAAGTAATAAATGGTCACGTTTTAATGTAATAATTGTGTAATCAACAGATTTAAAGAAAAAATATAGTAGTGAATCATGGCTGATTCGGGAGTGGACACCAGCAATGAAAGTAGCGACAACCCAGTTTTCGACCATTCGCAGTGTGTGTTGGAATTTAATCCTCGAGCAATACCCATCAATCTAGCAGGGCAGCCCATGCCCGTAGAGTTCTTAAGCGAACCTAACCCACACGATCACATCGGTAAAATCAAGTGTTCTACGAAAGGAAGGCACTGCAGACTCAAATACCGATACGGTGGGACAATCTGTTCGTCTCGAAATCAGAAACTTCGTTTCGCCGCCTCCACAAACAACACGGAGCTCGTGGAAAAGCTGTTGCTACTAGGTGCTGACCCTAATTCGTCCGACGAGCACAAAAGGAGCCCGCTACACCTCTCGTCGTGTCGCGGCTACGTAGACGTGGTGCGGACCTTGTTAAAACACGGCGCTAATCCCAATATCAAGGACACGCTCGGCAACACCCCCCTACATCTCGCGGTTTGTATGAATCACATTAAAGTAGTAATAGAATTGCTGGACGCAGGCACTGATGTCAGCTCTCATGACAACAACGGTCGCAACCCTATCCAGCTCGCTCAGAGCAAACTCAAGCTGATCCAAATGCGTCCCAGTGTCGCTGGACACTTTGAAGAAACCAGGCAATTGATTGCTGACATCTGCTTGGTGGTAGAAATGATGTTGAAGTTCATGAGGATGCAAAAGGCTGATCCTGGAGAGCTGGAGTCTGTGCGCGAGAGATTGGAGCGCGTGAGCACCCGTGAGCAAGTTGACTGCGAAGTTCAGAATTTACTTGACAGTCTAGACTCATTGAAGCTCAGATAAAATTACTTTAAAGATGGGTATCATTTGAAGACTGCTTACACTAATGGTAACTACTGCCTAACATGAGCTCACAATTTTGACGTAGAATAGTGTGATGAAGAAAAGGCGACAAGTGAATGAGGTCCAACCATGCAACTTGCATCAACTGTATTTCAAAATGCTTTTTGATCTCAAGAATATTTTAAAGTTGCTTACCATCACTGAAAGTCTGATTGGTCTGGACATGCATTTGTGTAAGTGGATTTATTGACTTATGTACAACTAATCATGTTTTATCGAAAATCAAACAGACAGACTACTGTTTGCAGCAAAAGAGTTTCTATCATTTGCAATGTATAGTAAATTAAATAAAGATGTATCCATATGTTCACCTCATTACAACTTGTAGTTGACTGTACATGTGAAATTGTACTGCTTCTGAACTGATGAAAATGTGTGATTGCTTCTAAAGGTACACAATTAGGTAAGAAAATATATTATATGGGAACATTGCTGCAAAAACTGCATTAGATGGCTTGATTAAGAGAAATAATTCTCAATGAAAAATTAAATTGATTTACCTTATTTCTTATACACCGTGGGCGTTAATAACTGGAAAGATTTTAACCACGCATTCCTGAGATAATTAGGAGTAAAAATGTTATATTTAGTTTTGCTTGTTTTGTCAGTTTTTGTAAATAAAACTTGGATAACTATGGCTTCTCTATGGAAATTATCCCTTTTAATAAAACGGTAACAATTATTTTTTCAAAAAAGGTTAAATTTAGTGAGTGTTAGCTGGCATTTTGATATCTGTCAATAGTGACGCGAAACTGGCCTACATCGGAAGCAACGTCGCAATCAAAAGAGCTGAATGCACGTCAGTAATCAAAATAAAAAGTTTACATGAAAATTGATAATATCTTCAAAACTAAGCCGGCAGTGACTGGGGTTCACATAACATTTTTTGCTCATAGTGACCTAAGGAATGCATGGTTAAGATCTTTCGGGTTATTAACGCCCACAGTGTACAGTAATTTTATTGCTGACTGACCACATGAAAGTTTCTAATCTCTGAATTTTTTATAAGAATCTTTTTTTATATCTACTTCAGAAGCATCCCATACAACCGACAATGATCAATAAATAATATATGTTAAAATGTAATTTAACAGTAGTTAAATAATTTAAAGCCTGATCAGAGCAATATTTTTCTGACAGTTACTATATGAATGACAGGACAGCCCACCATTGATGGTCTTTGCACAAGGGTTAGCTGTGTCTTCATATATTTGACAACACTGATACCTAGCTTTCCAGCATGTGAGGTGTTAAATACTGTTCTTCCACTGGTATCAATTGAACTGATCAACTGAAACCGATCAACTATTTTTCTATCTTGACGACTCAATTATTTAGTTGGTTCAATGTGAATATTATCTAACTTATTTTCTTTCCTGTCTATCCAATCTTCTATACTTACGGTCGGTTTGGTGCGTTCTACTTGGCTACTGATAACACAAAAGTCTTAAAGGTAGGTTAGGTTCGTTAGGTGCCTTTATATGCCCCAAGGGCAAACAGACCAGAAATAGGAGCCGCGCTCCGCGGGGCTCCGTCAAAACTGTCGAAATACGAGGAGACCATACATTTAATAGGCGGTTCTAGTTATGACAATGGAAAAAAGGTAAGGTCTCGTACTTTAACAGTTTCGACAGAGCCTCGCAGATTTCTGGTCTGTTTGCCCTTCGGGCATCTGAAGATACCTAACGAACCTAACCTACCTGTCTTTTACATCAGAAGTGGAGATATTGAACAAGGGTTTAACTGAATAGTTGTTAAATCTTTAATTTCAGTCGTCGGTAATATTTTTTTTACAAAATATGTATGTGTACAACCAATTCGATAGGAATAAGTGGCTACATGGAGTTCCATTTTGTACAACTGGTTGATCGGTTTAGTTGATCGGAGTAAAGAACAGGTTAAATACATGAAAACTCTTCTTCACGCATGTCTGGGTATTCACCCTAATTTTATTCTGGTTGGGCTTTACTTATTGTAGGTATAAGGATTATCTGTATCACTTAAGTAATGAAGTTTCAAGAAATGCTACAAATTGAGGTTGAAGATTACTATTTTTAAGTATAATTACTTTTTATTTGTGTACTAGAGTATAGTCAATTTTCGGATGAATTTAAATAACATTGAGGGGGGATGTTATTTTATATAATAGTTATTTTAATCATAAATAATTTGTTAATAGGTACATAATAATAAAGTTTTTGAATTTATTGCATTGCACAGACTTTAATTTCAATGAGACCCGAACCACCTAAGTCAAGCTATTGATTTAACAAGAAGTAACACGGGAGCGACCAAATTCGAATTATGAACAAATATGTAGGTATATACCTACTAACGTCTATGTGCCGACTTCTTCAAAGTAAATTTCTCAAATATACAATGAAATATTGATATTGTGATCTTTAGGTATAATAGGCGTCAAAGTATCTCGTTTCGGGCGTGACGAGACGAGAGATCCGTAATAGAATTTCATACAAAATTGGCTACTCCCATTAGAAACTTTCGACCCCATTTCACACTTCACTTCATCTGTAGGGGATTATTTCAGGGATAAATGTATTATATATGTCTTTTCCCGGAACTCAAACTAACATATAATATTTAAAAATACATCATGTATAATAAAAAAGAACTAATTGATAGTTTTGAATAATAATTTATTGACAACAGTTTCATAAACTTGGAATTTGAATAACATTATTCTCAAAATCCGATTTTTAAAATTCTTGATTAACAACAATTTAATGATATTTCTTTGATTGAACTACACCACAAAGTCAACATGACTGGTGATGATCACAATTATTTAATGAATGATGGTTCTGAATAAACATAACCCATTTACCATAAAACATATTTGTATTACATACCTTTGGAATTCAATTTTATTGCTTATAAAAACCTAATGATATTAAGCCTTATTATTACATACAATATATTGGATTGTCATCCCAGTTTTCAAAAAATACATACATTGAGCTTAGATTCTGTTCCCTTTCCATACGAATCCTTATTGATATGACATAAGGATTGTGTTCAAACAACAAGTAGAACCTAGAATTAAGCATTCTGCATTTTTTTCACTTTAACGCATAGATTTTGTACTAGTTGTAGTTTCTTAAAACCCATTTAATTTATACTATTTTAATTACACTATGCTAAAGCAGGTCTTAACATCGTGAGGGATAAAAGTAGACTTGAAAAATATAACAAAAAATACTTATAGTGCTTATAAATTTCTACGGAAATGTTTCGGTGTGCACTGGCGCTCGTGCCTCGCTAGGTAAATATAAAATTTGCTAACATTTTAATGGTACTGCTTTAGTTTGGCGATTTTTACATTTTCCTTATGCCATAGGTAAATTCAACTAGGTGAAATGGTTTCTCTATACATTTGATATTAAAACTTCATTTCGAGCCAATCTAAAAACCTAATTTATGTAAACATATCAAAACAAAAGAACAAAAAAGTTATAAAGTTAGAGGCATAATTAATGAAAGTGTAATCAATACATTTTCACTTATACTTACGTTATAAAATTTAATACTAGACCCTCGAATAATTTGTAATATAATAATAAATAAATTAGGCGTTTAACTGGGGTTTGGCTGTTCCCCGCAGCTGTGTTAGTGCAACTTGTAATCGATCTCATCGATTGGAACTTGTAAATCATCATGGCAGAATTAATTATTATCACAGAAATTTTTAGTTTAAATTATACTTAACATACTTATTACAAACATAAATATTAAGTATTCCCAAAGATCCTAACCCAACCCATTGCACTATTATTAATTAGGTCTTAAACAACATAAATATCTACAAAGGCAAGTAAACTTTAGTTACATGTAATGTAATAATTAATCATGTACAAAAAAATATTAATAAATTGGTCCTTGTTTAAATAAAACTTGGAAATGGAATGAGAGAGACGATAACAATGGACGTATTACTATTATTGTGCTCACTTCGGTTAATTATTTGATTGCTCGTTATTTAACAATAAAAATTCTTGAGCAAACTTGTTATCAATTCTAGTTGCACAAACAAAACATTTAGAGTGCGCGTCATTTGGCACTTAATTTCGACGATTCGAAAACTTTGACTAGTTGCATTTCAAACAACTGATACATGCACGAAATTATCACATACAGCCGTGGAAAAAAAAAATGCGTAATATAAAACTAAATCACAAAGTTCTTGGAATGTCCACAATTCGCGAAATAAAAGCTTTGGTTTTGTATAATTTAGACATAACACAACCATCAACGAATACTTGCTGCGAGTACCGGGCGCCGGGACCTCGGCACGGTTAAGTAGTTTAGGTAACTAAATCAGTCATTATACATACAGCGCTCGCTTAAGTAGGTATAGCGAATATTTCGGGTGTTATTTGAGGTCCGGAACGAGGACATTAACTATATTAGGGAACACCTCCGCTTGGATCGGCCCGTACTCTACGAGTTCGCCGTCCACGGTTAGCGTGCCACTGGAACCCTCCGGCACAATCCGGAACGCGCTCACAGGGATCAGCTTTATGTACTCGTTGTTCCCGTCCGCGTGGTTACCGTTGTTAATGCCAAGTAAAAACGACAACAGCTGAGATCGGGATATGCCGGCTTTGATGATGAGCATCCACATGACTCCGTCAGAGAGCTGCGAGCGCGGCGCGAAGAGCAGATCTTCACCAATGTACGCTTGGTAAGAGACGTGTACCATGACGAATTCGCCTTCCTCGTGCGTCCAATGCGCGGGGAGTTGGGATATGAGAGATGGGAGGTGGGGCGCGGGGCCGTGCATGCAGGCGTGGACCGGGGACCGCATTTCAGAGCCTGCGCTGGTGACACTGTGGTACTCGGAGCCTCGTGTGCTATAGAAGGCGCTGCGGCGAGAGTTGACAGAGTACCACGAGTCCACGCGCTGGTGGCGCCCGCTCGCGCTCGTCCAGACGTTATCCTGCTCATCGCAGTCGATGAAGGCTTCTGCATCAGGCGAATCCAGCGCACCGTCCTGGCTGATGCTGTGACTGAGAACTAATGGCTGCTTGGGTTTGGGGAGGTTGCTAAGGTCCTTGATGAGCGCGTAGCTGACGACACCTTTATACCGACGCAGCCCCACGATCCTGGCCAGCGCCCACACCGCGAACCTCTGACCGCCGATGGCTCGTAACCGCTCGCTCTCGATATCGATGTCCGACAGAAAGCCCCACCCGACCGATAGGAAGGAGAACATTATCTGAAATCAGAAACATCTAATTACGATCACGTTAAAGGAAAATCCGCGTCTCGGGTTTTTACGTCTTTGTTAGCGCTGAAGTAATAGATTTAAGGTAAAACGATAAAACCAGTCGATGCGTGAAATATTTATAGCTCTGCTGTAGTTCTATAATATCTACCTGTTGTTATTTACCAACACTGCCTTCAAACTCTGACTTCGACGGGGAAAGCGTAAAAAACAAACGTTTACCGGATAAGTTCGTTTAAGTAAATAGAAATTGGCTATATCTAATTAGTTCGAAGGCAATGATGAAGATGATCGTCATTTCTTTCCGTATTTCGCTTTGAATCCGTTCCCCGTATCAGCATGTCGGATCAATTATGTGTAACTAATCGTATCCGCCAACGCTGCGCTACTCGTTAGCGACCGACGTTCTCAATTGAATAGTGTACTAACCATATCTGATCTTAACACGTCCTAGCCTTTTTAAGGCTGTCATTTCACATAGATCATAATTAGACTAAATGGTTGACGTTTACGGCTAACGATTACATGGGATTATTGTTCAGTTGTACAAAATTAGTTTCGTGGTTTATTTGACATATAATATAAGTCTTTATTGAAAAATATCTTTTTTAGACTGTGATTAGCTGCAATGGGGCATATTCATTATTTTATGGCCTCAAACGGATCGTTACGGATAGTAACAAAACCGACAGGTTAGATGTGACTTAAGCATCACTTTAGTTAACCTTAATCTGTCATTTTTTTTAAACTCCCCAATAACAGGATTTAGTGATGTCTTGCCTACAGTCCGTTAATAAGTACTTTAATTAACAAGGGGCTTAATTCGCCGAAAGTCAAATGTCAATTTTCCATCTACCTACTTGTAATTGTCTGTTGCAATTTCTCCGCTACCTAAAGGATATCTGGAAGATATCCTTCTTTAGCGATAACAACACCTGTGGAGGTTTCCTTTTTTGAGTATTTATGTTTATTTGATTCATGTTTTGAGGTGTGCAATAAAGAGTATTTGTATTTTATTGTATTGTATTATTACCAGTTGTACCCTTCTCATATTCAATTCCGTGTGAGCACTCGCAAAATTCTAAATTATGGTAAGCCACAAGATTTTGAATCTGGCCATTTCAAACCACGTATAAAGTTAGTTCAAATCTACTTTCTATATCAGAAGTATTTCATCATCATGGCCACTGTAACTCTGTCGGATGATAGTTGCAATGTTTGTGGTCGTGTTGGTTTATGGCAACCGATACAGCTTCTCTTATGGCTAGGAGTAATTAAAATAATAGCTAGGAGCTATTTGGGCGGTAGAGCTCGCAAGTGTCTAAAAACAAATGAAATAAGCAAAATAAAAAAACAAATTTTCGCAAGATTCGGTTGGGAAACGCGACCTGTAGAGGAGATCAGCAGGGTATCTGGACGGACAAAGGAAAGCATATTTCCCCAAGCTACGAGTAAAAGGAGAATTTCGAGCGCCTCGCTCTCTAGTTCAATCAGGGTCCATAAGACAAATTCATGTTAAATAGCTGCGCTGCGGTCTCACAATTCTCCATTTTATTTCCGACATTTTTGAATAGATGCAATCTAATAACGATTAACCGCATAACTTAATTATAACAAGCAAAACATTAATTAGCCGTCCTAGGTGACACGGTTATTATGGCCGACGACAGTTATAATGACATGACTATGCAATATACATATACGAATATACAAACCCTGTTACTCATACAGTTTACTGCATTTACTTGACTATTGTTTTGGCTACATCGGTTATATTATAATATGCATACAATTACATCATACATACATGGGCACCGTGAAACAAAAATTAACTCAGTGTCAGTTTTGTGACGACAATTAAGTATTCAGTACGTGTAAAAGTTAAATTCTTCATTTAAATTTATAAATCTTAGGAATAAACAGGTTATTAAATATGAAATAAGTTATTTTCACATAATTTGTATGATAAATTTTTGCTACAAAACTGACATTGAGTTAATTTTTGTTTAATAACTGATGCTAATTAGGTAGGTACACACATTTTTGAAAATACCCACATAATAAACATTTATATTTTTGTTGAGAGTTCCAAGCTGTGCTGCGTTCTACGTTGCAGGTAAACTCAAGATTTCTCGTTGCACCTTGGATTAATTGTCAGATTATTCGGCTTCGGGCCGTTAGTATTTTATAACTATGCTAGCTTCTGCCCGCGACTCCGTCCGCGTGGGACTCGTTTATATTGTAGCACCATACACGTTTTCACTCCCAATTTCACCCCTATTGAACCCGCTTAGGGATGGCTGTTTTCAAAACCCTAATATTACTTTTCTTGTAGGTATTGTATAAGGAGTAGGTACATGCCCAAAGTTTCAGGTCTCTTACTTAAAATTTTACTTGTTCCCCATACAAACTTTCAACCCCCTTGAGGGTGAAAATTTCAAAAATTCTTTCTGTGGAAAAAATACAGCTTTTTAGGTTTAACGGTTTGGCCTAGGCGTTGATTTAAGTGGGTCAGTCAGTCAGTCACAGGACATTTACGTTTATATATAAGTATGGATTAAAAGTAGCACAACGGTTTTAGGTTGTTGCCTGTTGAAATGTCCATTATAATTCCGGTGCAATCAACTTTTTTGTTTCCAGACCGAGTGCGAAAAACGTTAAAGTTCGGTTCCGGAAATGAAACCTTCCGGGTTGGCGCTGCAGAAAAGAATTTTCTAACGATATGCATTGGCTATATTACTAGGTCCTATTCGCTGTCGTGGGTATTTTGACTATGATGAAGACCCAATGCGGGTAGTTCGGAAAACCCGCGCAGCAAGAAGATGTTGATACCCGCTCAAGCCAGTTGTCCCGTGACCATGGATGTTGCAACACATCCGAAACGTCGGGAGACCTCAGTGAGGTAAATAAATAAGTTAATTATACGCGATTAAGTCCCGTTTAGTATTAATAATGTGTGAGAATCGTGAGTCTAAATCAATATATTATGTATATGTATTAGTATTTCTGCGTGACGTGCGTTTTACGAATATTTCAAACGATTTGCTTTATGTTAATCTACGAAAACTTAACTAAGTCAAGATTCGCCGTTAACGTATAAACAATAACTTAAGTACGGAGATATTTATGGTCCTTCAAACCGGTGTTTTTGCGAAATGGTACAGGAAGTATTATTTTGATAGTAAAAACATAAGTGCCAGCACTCTCCTCATACTTGAAAGGGTTTTAGTGTCGGCTTTACTTGCCGTAAGTATGGTAAAAGGCCAGCAGCCCAGGCCCTTTCAATAACAGGCTCCCTTATACTAAAAATGAACTCTGTTCCCCTACAAACTGAATTAAATCTAGTATAACGTGGCCAGTAATTAACACCTTATACTAAAATGAATTCTATTATAGGTGAATAGAGTTCACTCGGTTACTGCCGATTTACCCTATTAAAGATCCGGAAGCAAAACCCAGAATGAAAATGTCCACCAATTGACATTTAAACTTATCCTTGCAAATCCACATTTATCACGTAGCCACCTACGTCACACCCGTTCTTGAAGTCTTGAATACTTTGAATAATGACTAAGTATTAGTTTGGGACACTGGGATGATTGAGGTAAAATCCAAATATGAATCGATGCATTATAATTATTGCGTCATATTGCAGCAAATACACGAGGACAACTTCTATAAAACGTCAAAGGTGAAGGTTACTTGATCAATTGTAAAAGTTGTGTCCTTATTGTTTAACGGAAAGTTCCATGAATCAGATCAGGGATGCCGCGGATGCGACTTTTTAGACATCCGCGGATGCGGATATTTCGAGGCTTGTGCACGTCACGCAGTGCTCGAACACGTTACGACTGATTTACAATCGTTGCAAACCTAAAGCCGCGTCGCCATATTGCGCGGTTGCCGCGCGAGCCATGTTCGACCGCGGCAAACGTGTAGTAGAACGCATCACCAACAGCGAATACGGCGAATCGTCAGATTATAGAAACGAAATGAAGATTACTGAACATGCGCGTAGCACGGCGCCGTGTTGGCCCCTATCTGGTCGCGAACTGTACTCCACATCCGCGAAAACTCCGAATATTTTTTTGCGGATGAGATGGCGGGTGCAGATGTTGAAAATCATGCGGAACATCCGCGGTTGCGGATGTGGATGCGAATGTCTGCAACATCCTTGAATCAGATACCAAGCTATCGTCCTCTATGAAGTATAGAGATCTAGGTTTGTGACGGGTGACCGGCGGAGTGAGGCGCATTAGCGCGTAGCGAATAACAGGCATAAAGCTGTCTTTCCACCGCCCGGTAAGAAGCTTATGTTGTGTTATTGTGTGTTATATTTATAAGAAACTCTGTCGGGAGTAACGGGACAGAAGAACACCAAAATTGTTTGACCCATTTTAAACCGATAGTTCAGTAATCGACGAACAAGCGAAGCGAACGAAATTCTCTGCTTCAGGTTGGGCCAGAATTATTTCTATGGTTGCCCAGCTGTTCTCTTTACAGGTGCACGCATTTCACAACAGATTCTCTTGTATTTTGTCCATCTAGCGTAGGTAGGATTGTACCGCCTCTTCGAAGCATATCAGGGTTTATTTACATTCCTCCCGAGCCGCTTTGTATTGAAACTGTTTGAAAGTTAAACTGTTTATCACTAAGAGAAAAATTGGACTCACTTGTGTCTTAGTTTCTACTCGAACGACGTCCATCGGCGCCGCTTTCCCCCTCGCCAGGGCCATGCCCATAGCCGTCAGGTTCTGGCTGATGTACGGCTCACTGAAACAATATAACAATAGTGTTACTTTCATTTGTTAATTGTTTATAGATATTATTTGGATGGGCCTTCGTTAAGTGTCTAGGGCGTTTAAAAATGTTGGGTCTAAACTAAACCAAACCAACAGTTAGAACCCCCTTTTTAATCGCCACCAAAAAGTCTGGCCAGACTTCTAATAATCTTAGAAGTCCTGTTGTACCATTTTTTCTAAGAAACTCATGTCATCTTCTCATCTTCTGGGATCATTGATTGACCCATTTCCACAAATAAACTACCAAATTCAGGATAATATTGAACAGAACAACAAAAGTAGTAACAATACCCAACTAGGTACTAAAATGATCCACATACGACTGTCAAAAGAACAAGGTCTGAGTAACTTTTGAGCATGTTAGTTTGCGTAGTTATTTCTGCTGCTGACTGCGCTTTTTAAACAGAATCATCTGTTATAGAATGTTTTTTTGAAGTGAAAACTTCTTTAGCGGCGCTGTGCAGTTTTTTTTTTGCACAACGTTAAAATTCAAGTTTTCACTTCTGCCGGCAGTCCCGGTGTGCAACCCGGTCTTTTTTTAATTAAAGTGTGCGATCGTAAGTCTTGCTCGATGAGATGTTTCTTTAAATGTTTCCCTACAAATCACCAAATTCAATCATTATAAATTCCACGACTACACGTACTGCATCTGGGATTATAAATGCAAAGCATAGTTACATTAGAATTTGTTCTTTGCTTACAACAATCACAATATATGATACTCTCTCTACACTAGACTAAAACGCAAGTGTTGTTCAGATAGCGTGTTGCGAAAACGCGACAGCCCCTTACCCAATCAATGGCTAACGTGGTAAAGAAAAAATCGGGTACATTATGAACTCTTTAAAGCCTCAAACGGTGGTAAGGAGGCTGCACCAACTGACATCGCCTATAGACGGTGCTTGAGGTTGCCACGCAGAATATGGAATGTATCGTAGATCCTTTCAGTGCTCTGTGATAAAAGAGTAAACATCATTTCGGAAACCACGTATAATCGGAAATCTGATAAAAATATATCGTACGTCTCTGTGGATAATGTCAATAATGTGACAACAAATGATGACCATAACGTGTAAGCTCGTTTGTCGTCGGATACGCAACATAAGTAAAACACTACCGGAGTCACAATTGAGACAAGTGAGTCGATTAAGTTACACAATGTCGTTTCTTACACATAATGCCAACATTCGATCCACTAGATTCCTCAATCATATTTATTTATTATTATTGCGATATGCCATGGTAGAGATAGTCTAGATCTCTTATGCAAATAGATGTAAAGATCAGATTAGATTTAAATCATTCAAGCAGCTGGATGTGACCCTATAAACATAGTAAGTTCAGAGGTCAACTGGTCAACAATGATACATTAATCACCTAGAGCGGTAAAACAAATTATGTCTCAGATCGCAGGTATTTGACGCCCGAGCCGAAGGCAAAGGCGATAATTATGCGTTGAGGCGTTTTTCATTTCCACCCGCGGTGAGTGCAAATGTTTACGTATCTACCAGGATAGTAATGCCACTTAATGCATGCTCGGTGTGACATTCATAACTGTAGCTAAAGTTCTCAATTAACCATAAGCCGGAAAATGACAGAATTTTAGAGAAATGATTAAAAGGTTAGAATCGGCAAAGACAAACTACAAAGCAGCTTCATTTCATATACTGGTGAGATTGTTGAGGTACAAAGCGTAGAGTAAAGTAAAGTAAAGTAAAGTGGAACCCTCGATAATCAAGGTTTGATTGAATTACCACAAAAAACTTATTGGTTGGTAACAACATAGCACATATTTAGCTTATAAGCTTAGAACTACAACTTAGAAAAGTTGAAAAACCTCCGACATTTTCATTTCCAAGTCCAATATGTCAAAAAGGGTTGAACGCAATAAAACCGCATTCAAATCGGTCCATCCGTTAGGGAGCTACGCTACCACAGACAGACACGTTAAGCTTTTTAACCCCCGACGCAAAAAGAGGGGTGTTATACCCTCTTTTTGCGTCGGGGGTTAAAAAGGCTTTTAGACCAGAAGCAATCCAGCATGGAAGTAAGGTAAAAGAAAGACGCCCATAAGATGCCGGACACGCATACCCGTAAAAGTATAGCCCGTCTAGAACCTCCATTAGATATATTCGGGAACCTGCAGTTTCGGGTCGTCGGGTCAGGCCGTGGTCGTTTTTTGCACCAATAACATTTATGGACGACAACATCAACACGCGACGGCAGAGCTACGCATCGCGTCATACGGAGATTATACGTAAGAGAAACATGTGATTATTTATAAAGACTTAGATTGTTTAGAGTAAATAAAGAACCCAGTAGTTAGATTCCCCATAGTAATTATTTATATAAAACACCCTCTCATAGCATTCATTTGATATTGTAAACATTAAAGTAAAATCCCAGTACAAATTGTATTAGAAAGAGAGAGGAGATGTTGCCTATGCGCGAGCGCAGCGCGGACTGGCCGCCATGGAGGGGAGGGGTGTATCGCGCCAACATGACCGTAACGAGAGCCGCGGCCACCGAGCCTGAATTAGAACTTAGTACGGCGCATTTTCACTTTGTATTTAATATGTTTACATTTATACCTTTACAACGGCTCATCGTATCAGAATGATTTATATATTGTTAGAAAGCTTATTAAAAGTTCTATTAAATGTTTAAACTTACAAATAAGTAAACTCAGTAGGTTCAGCGCAAATGATGAATAAGTGTTAAGAAAGGGACCGAATTACGGTTTGCCCGATTTCCATGTACGATTATTCAGATAAGAAAATATTTACGAACCCTACTGTACTTATAAGATCTCAAGCCATATTAGAACTTTGTAAATCAGCTTAGTCTTCCGCCCATTTAAATGTATAACATCCCAATAACATCTTGCAATGTAAATTAGTCAAGTCAAAGTGGGCGTAACCTTTATTGTCTCACTCAGCACGTCTTGCTCACCCACTAGCAGGTATAAATAGCAGGTACGGCCCGGAGCAAATCAGTGTCAAACGGAGCCTCCTGGAAGTCACAACAAGAAGAAGAAAAAACTACAAAGTAATAGGAAGTTAGGGACTTGAAATCAAGTCACTTAGGGCAGTGATAGGGCAGTTAGGGAAAAGTAAATAAAAAGTCTATTTCTCGTTATTCCTTCTTTTATTTTGGTAACATCGATTACCCAAAGTGTCTGAGGACACGGGCGAAGCCCAAACACACCATTCGGGCGCCGAGTGGTAGTACGCGCTGTCCGTACACATAGGGGCGGAGCTCGTCCGTCGCCGACTTGTGTCACGGAGCGTGGTCGACGCACTGTCCGAGCACATAGGGGCGGAGCTCGTCCGTCGCCGACTTGTGTCTCGGCACTAGGTCATTCTTAGGTGACTGTGAGGGGCGAGCATTGCCGCAGCCGGTAGCGCGCGCGCTCACTCGCCCAGCCGACGCCGCCGAGAGCGGACGTCGCTCACAACATTTTATTAGCAAAGCTACTAATCTTGTTCCCTTCGCATAATGCACTAACTGGTCAGTCAGGTTTAATAGAAGCAAGGTTAGTTTCCTTAACGTCAACTAATTGCTTTGGAAATCTTTAAGCGCCGAGTTTAATAAACAGGTGTAATTAGTAATTACCCACTGAATAAGTAACCTAGTGAACAATTAATTAATCAAGTTGATAGTACAAGGGCCATAACGTTTCAATGTAGTTACAAGATTTCCTCTTCACTTCAGTCGCTACCTAAAAATCTAGTGTTAACAAGTTACAGAAGATAATTTTAAGGCCTAGTTCACTTTGGTAATCAAAATCAAAGTAAAGTGGTGGTATGATAATATTGATATACAGCAACAGATTAAAATTATAAATACCCGGTCGTGACGACCGACCGGTGCAGACACCTAAGCACACTAAAGTTAGATATCGTATGAATTAACCCGACTACGAAATGCTATCTGATAACTGATAAGTATAAAATAAGATATTTCCTTCTGAAATCAACACCTGCAATTAGTGTCTCATACTTGGACTAAAGCCGTAGTCGCATACTTTTGGGCACATAATATACATTTTATTCCAGACTATAAAGTATCTTAATGCAAAATTTCATCCAAATCGGTTGAGCCGTCTAAGCGTGATTGAGTAACAAACATCTAAACATCCAAAATTTCCCATAATATTAGTAGGATTAGCGACGAAGTAAAGGGATAGCTCGGTCTCGGACTATGCATCTCGTACAGTTCCACCAGCACAACAATTCCACTCGCACGCACTCATTAAATTATTTGATGAATGGAAAATAACAAATACTGTTCTTGCCAGAAAAAACAGGCTTAAAAGCCGGATGCTTGTGCGTGTGGCATAAAGCATGAGTCAGTGTACCTATATTGGCTAGCGTTTATTGTATATCAGTATCGGTATAGGTACGAGTACTGTACTAGTGTTTGATACTCAACTACTCGTACAACACCGTTGATATCAACATGGGACTCTCTGATCAATCAACGCCCCATCGTTACATCTATTTAACTTAGGAACTGAAGATTAATTGATTGATTAATTCTACGAGTATAAACATTGGCAATATGTTATAACACATCAAACTCTCGCTGTTTAGTAGCATGCTTGTTTGAGCATGCTCAATTATTATATGTGCAAATAGCATGCTACTTACTAGCAACTTTACATTTACACATGATATTTGCTCGAAACTAGCATGCTTTCGTGCTACTAAAGAGCATGTGTAATAGTACCTTTATAGACCCTCTAGATTCGGGTGTACCCTACACATTTTTATCGACTTCTGTAGGGTAGTGGAATATTGTGCACCCAAATCTCCGTTGGCAACTTCCTGGGACGACAGACATCTGCCACCACAGACGATGCAACCCGTGTCAAAACTTCAGAAATACCTAAAGGTAAATAAATATCGTATTAGACCAATGTTCTATTTGGTCACTTTGTCAGCGGCTGAATAGAAGTTACGAGACGCATTCGTCCCCCTACTGGATGGGGAGTCGGCCCCTCTCAAACAGACATTAGTAATTACAGAACGATAGATAAACATTGAGGGACATACGAAACGATCCCATCATCCAACTGGAATGTTGAAAAGAATGGGACAGATCTGGAAATATATACCTACTACAAACAAAATTGTACGAATCGGTACATAAATGACAGTTCTGACACCACAAAAACATTAATTTAATGTATTTGAGGTATTTTTAATAAAAATTCCGACCAAGTGCGAGTCGGACTCGCCCACGAAGGGTTCCGTACCATTATCTATAAAAATGGTAAACAAATCACGTTTGTTGTAGGTACGGAAGTCATAACTTTCATGTTTGTACTATTTTCTGGATGAATTGGATTTGTTGATTAGTTTTGGAGGAAAACTATATATTATTATGATCAAGACGAAATGCCACGTAAAATTAAAAGGTAGTGCTTGCTCTTGAAACAACTCTTAAGTATCTATGTAATTAAGATTAAGAATGTTATGTATGCTAAGAAAAAGTAAGTAAAGCTATAATTCATCTACTGGCCTTCACATAAACTGGAACACTAAAGGATTGAAGCACTATAAGGAAAAATACGTTTGGTTTTCTTCGACTTTACGGCGAAATATGTGCATGGAAAATAGGGCACGTTTGAAATGGAAAATACTTCGTCGACTTACTTGAAGAACAATCGTTTTAGAGTGTGGAGCTGACGGTCATATATACAATACATATTTCAGATATAATACTAAGTAACTATAGAATAGTATAGTCTGATGATGATCCAAATCAGGTGACAATGCAATATTATGGTACCATCGACCTGGTCTGATGATGGAGACAGAAGGTGACACTCCAAAACTCATCATCCTCTTATCGTTATTCCCGGTTGTGCCCCTAAAGGAGCCCGGGGTTCGCTTTTGACACCTAGTCCCATGATTCGGCATAGGCACTAGTTTTACGAAAGCGATTGACATCTGACCTTCCAACCCAGAGGGAAAACTAGACCTTATTAGGATTAGACCGGTTTCCTCACGATGTCTTCTTTCACCGAAAACCTAACGGTAAATATTCCGTACATAAGTTCCGAAAAACTCACTGGTACGAGCCGGGATTCGAACCCACGAACGCCGCTTGACAGCCGCATGCCGGAACCACTAAGCTAACTTCAAAACTACACACTATAAATTGGACGACTGATTAGCCTAGTGGGTAGCGATAAGCGAAGCTCAAGGTCCAGGGTTCGAATCCCGGTGAGTGCAAATATTTGTGTGACGAGCATGAATATTTGTTTCCGTGTCTTGGATATTTTCTATGTATTTAAGTATTTATATCTATTAAATTTATTGTTTTTTGAACGCACTAAAATTAGTAAAATAAATTTAAAATTGTGAATAATTTTTGCATACACATTGTTATAGATATGGTACTATAAATAAGCAAGAAATAAAAGGCTATTTTATTTATTTATTTTATCTATTAAATATACGCATCTGGTGCTCTTTATGCTTGCTAGTTCGATTTGTGTTAAGATTGTCCCCCTAATATATATCTTACTAATATTATAAATGCAAAAGTTTGAATGTTTCGATGTTTGTTAGTCAATCACGCTTAAATAAACGGCTCAACCGGTTTAGAATAAATTTTGCACGAAGCTAGTTTATAGCCTGGATAAAAATATAGGATAGTTTTAATCCCGGTTCCACGCAGACGAAGTCGCAGGCGAAAGCTGGTCTTAGTATAAAATAAATATGCATGCAAGTTGTGAAGGTAGGTACCATCCTTCACAACTTGCATGGCCTTTCGCTTATTTTCAAACAGATATCCTCATTAAATATCTTGGTGCGATAGATTATGATACAAATAAAGTCAATAACAAAGATTAAAGATTGTGCGCCGATTGTATGTAAATACGACAAGCAATCATTTTCAATTTACATGTATCACTTACGATATTTACTACGCGTTTGATTGCATTTATATGACCCATAACTAATGAATATTGTTATCTCGATCTAACCTTTTAAAATAATTTGCAAATTTAAACCTTATTTCGTATGGCATAAAGGTTGTTAAAATTAAATTGTGCTCGTTGTAGAATACAGAATATAAACACGGTCAAAATGTTTACACGTTTAGTAAATTAATTGCCCAGTTTATGGGAAACTATAGGTTCTGCCCGCGACTCCGCCTGCGTGGATGGAACTCGTTAATTTTTTTCGTTTATTTAATCGTAACTCCATACACAACCTTCCCAGAGGTTCGAAAACATGTTCATGACTGATGTCCCTTTTAGGCACATTTTTGAAATTGGCCGATTACGTTCATATTCGTAATAATCGATGTGGACCATAGGTCCCGAAAACTGTTTCCGACGGTATTGAAAGAAGTCCCTTCCATTTCGGGACATTTTTTTAAATTGATCTTTGTCACTTTAAAACGATATCTGAGATTTCCAAAGGTTCCGTAACATGTTTCCGACAGCAATACTGAAGGAGTTTCCTTTTTTTTTGGAAATTTATGGCACATTTCTTAAAATTAACCGATTACGTTCATAATCGATATCTGAGGTGCCCAAAGGTTTCGAAACATGTTTCTGACGGCAATACCGAGAAATGACCTTTTTGGGACATATTAGGACGTTCCTAAGAATTAACCGATTGCGTTTAAAATTGATATGATATCTGAGGTACCCTAACGTTCCGAATCATGTTTCCGACGGTAATATTCCGAGATGCCCTGTTTTGGGACATTTTGGGACATTTCTTGAAACCAACCGATTGCGTTCAAAATTTATATCTGAGGTGCCCAAAGGTTCCGAAAAATGTTTCACACATTTGAAGTATTTTTACGATTTTGAATGCAAGCAGTCACTTTCAAAAAATTTCACTAAAATGTCCCATAACAGGACACCTTTCAATATTGCAGTTTTAGAAACATCTGGTTACCTCAGATATCGATTTTAAACGCTATCGGGTAATTTCTAGAAATGTCCTAAAAAAGGACATCTCTCAATATTTCCCTCGGAAACAAGTTTCGAAACCTTTGGGCACCTCAGATATCGATTTTTAACGCTATCGGTTAATTTCAAGAAAAGTCCCGAAAATGTTCCAAAAAGGACATCCTTCATATTGCCGTCGGAAACATGTTTCGGAACCTTTGGTAAACTCAGACACCGCTTTTGAACGCATTTGGTCAGTTTTGAAAAATGGCCTAAATAAAAAGGACATTAGGGAGGTACATACAAAGTAATCGTCAATCCGAATTGATTTTTTGCCAACACTGGCCTCATCCAACGGCTTTCTGCTATTATGACATCAGTCAACATTCATACTGTATACTTCTTATTATTTCCAACGTTAAATTAAACAAGAATAGCTAAAGATAAGATCAGATAAGATTTATTTGCAACCAAGTACTTAAAACTAAGATACATTCACCCTGGAAGGGTGTAAGCAACAATCGGGTTACTTATACTAGATACTAGGGATGCAACGATACCGATGCCGATAATCGTAAACCGAAGGTTATCGTTATTTTTGACGATCATCGGTATCGTATAAAGTATTACGATTAATAACGATTCTTAAAACTAAGTAGTTCAATTTCAAATTATTGGAGAAAAAATACTGTATTTCCTTACTTTAATAATTGGCCATAAGTATTTGTCCATCAAACCAGCTGCTACTGTAGATTCAGAAAGATTGTTTTCGACAGCTGGTTTAGTCCACACGGATATTAGACTTAAATCTGATAATTTAAAAATTATATGTTTTCTTAATAAGAATTTGAAAGAAATTGATTTTAATTATGACATTTAGGTGGTCAACTGTCTAAAATTTAAATAAATGTTGATGTCTAGTAGATGCATATAATTCATTTTTAACTAAGATAATATCGATTAGTTACCTAAAGATGATCGCTGGTATCTTAGTTGTAGGTACTATACCAAGTATCAAAAAGGTCAAAATATCAATTATTAGCTCCTACATAACATGATCCTAATAAATATAGTTTGTATTTAGAAAGTACTGCCTGCCAGCGCGGCTCCGCCCGCGTATTACACGCGACGGTCCGGGATCAAATAAAGCCGATGTCCATGTTCCTGCGATTACCCCCTACACATAAAAGTAAAAAGCTACCATGTGAACCATCTTACAGGCTTCTCCTCTTTATTATATTAGTAATATAGATATATATATCCAGACCATCTGCCCGAGTACACCTATGGAATAAAATAGGTGAAAGAATTTTTAAAATTAGACAAAATCAACCCTCAAAGGGATGAAATTCGGGATGAAAATTGATACGGGAGTTCACGCAGACGAAATCGCGGGGTATCTAATGCTAGTTGTGAAATAAAAGTTTGTGGTAAATACAATAGAAGATCAAACGAGCTTCGCAAGCGAAGTTCGATCGATATTATATGAGTAAGCTTCATTCGAAGATATAACACACATGTAGTCCTTTAATCTACCAGGCAACATTTCGCAAGTTTAAAGTACGCAGTAAAAACCATAGCTCAAACAGTTTTATCCCCACCTTTACCCCTACCCTACTTGGGGACCTCGGCTTGCCACCATTTCTCATTCTTTTTAGAGACAAAACTTTCCTAGGGGTATAGGGGCGGGCGGGAAGTTATATCTTCGAATGAAGCTTACTCATATAATATCGATCGAACTTCGCTTGCGAAGCTCGTTTGATCTTCTATTATATTTCGAAGCTTCATTCTTCAGATATAACACACATGTAGATGTTTAGAGTTGAAAGTTTTGCTGCCCTTTGTAATTGTAAAACATCATAATCATGAAATGCAATAATTATGTTTTGACAACAATCTTAGATACTCCCAATTATTAATCAAAGAGTACAATTGTAACTTTACATAATTCTACCTATACAAAAGGCAGATTGATCTGGCACAATGACCTTCGTCGATTAATTGACGATGGTAGAAACGAGCCAAAGTTTTCGATGTTCTCGACCAGCCTGCTGCCTTCCGGATAGCATCTAAAGAAATGCCTGACCGGTGTGCAGCTGACGTGGCGGCGTGGCGCGTGCTGTGAGCGCTGAACGCCGCCATGTCTTTACCGCTTTCGCCAAGCACTCGCGTAATGCACCCCGGCTAATGGATTGAGCAGATGCATTTTTATGGGGACTTTTGAAAGTCAACAAAATATGTTGTGAGCTTTTTCAGTCCTAAAACATCATTATAACAGTCACCGGGCAAATATTTCTATTAGGTATCTTCAAAATATGGAAGGCACAAAATCGGTTGTAGACGACCTACACCTGAAGTCTTAACTATATCATCAAAAATTACTTTAATACAATTTGGGCATGACTTAATATTATTCCACTTAATAAGTGACAGTGTTTGTACCCTGTGGGCAGGACATATTGCTAACAAAATCGCCAGATTCTTTGTTAGTTTTTCCAATGAAATTTCTCTATTAGGGTACCATGTTGTTATATGATTTAATACCACTTGAGGATCCCAGGTATGGCTATATTTAGGAGTTACGGGCTTTAATTTGTAAACACCTTTCGGTAATCCTTTACTTTGGTCATCTGAGCTGATACTACTCCCCCGTAGGAGCGAGGGTGCTGACCTATGATTATTTAATGAGCCATACGACGATCCTTTATTAAATTCGTGCGTTAGAAATAAAATAACAGCAGAAATGAATCCCTTATAGAAATTGAATATCTATATTATCTATGCTAAATTTCCAGCACAACTTGTATTTAACACACGTTGTACTGTTGTAAAGTGTTGTTTGAAATTGACGCTAACATGAGATTAGATACTTTTACTAATCTCAACAAAAGCGGAAACCACGGTTGGGATGGCCATTAGGGAAATACTACTATTCCTGTGGCGTTGTCATTTATAATCTTATGTAAACACTTTAGTACGAGTGCGAGTGGTGGAAAACGCTTAAAAATATTTATTATAAATACCAGCTAATAGTGAATGCGACGACGGTAAGAGCGTCCGAGTCTGGCTTCCACGGAATATATATTTCACATTTGGCAGAGGTACGAGAAGCAAAGAGGTCAATTTCGGGCACACCAAAGTGTTTACTTATTCTTTCAAAGGCTGCAATACTTAAATTTCATTAAATATCAGGATTTAGCCTTCTGGAGTCTCTGTCTGCTTCTACATTATTCTTAGTGTTAATGAACGAATCGAATAACCATATGTCTCGTTCTTCACACCACTGCCAAATAGATCTAGGTAAGCTATTTAAGTGGGGAAACTGGATGTCTCCCATTCGATTAATATAGCTTATCGCGGTAGTGTTGTCGATGCGGAACAACAGAGCACAGTTTGATTTATTTCGCGCAAAACATTTTAATCCTAAGAGCGAGCAAGCTCTAAGTAATTAATATGGAATGCTAATTCTTGCTCTTCCCATGCTCCGTTTGCACACACTCCGTCACAAACTGTACCTCATCCTGATCGGGACGGATCTATAGATATTTCTGCATCGAATTTCGTGATTCCAAAATGACAAGACGTTACAAATAATATTATTAGTCCACCAAAATAAGTCAGGTAAAATTTCGCGAGGAAGTTTTACTTTTGATCATAGACATCGTATTCCTGAATAGCTCGGAATTTATATCTTTCTAACAACTTCGTGTACAACCAGCTGTATCTAGCTGTCGGGCATGCAGTGGTAAGAACTCTTAAAAAGTGCGCATACCCTGCATAAGAAGGGATATAGACATGATAATTGAATTGTAAACAAAACCTAAGAATTTACAGCATTGTTGGTAATTTTGGGATTGTATCGAGCTTTTGGTATAGTTTACCACAAATCGTAGGCACTCGAGAAACCGGAGAGTCTCCCTCCCATTATGTTTACATTCGTTAAGGTCCCTTCCAATACACAAAATGCCACCCCGGTATATAATAGAAGTTAGGCCTTGTTTTTAGGTAAGTTACGACTTCTTTCATAATTTTGGTGAAGGTTCTAGGCGCCACGGAAAGTCCATAGACTAATAGGGAACAAAACTCGTAAGTAACATTGTTATGCTCGAATCTTGTCAATGGTAGCCATAAACCCGTTTTTAGGGATTAATTTAGAAGCAGTTCTAGTCTTCCATTTTAAAATGGGACTTAGTTACAAATTTATTGAGCCCTTTCAGATTCAGTATGAATCTATAGCCACCATTCGATTTAGGAGACAGAAAATCTTTGATAGAAACTGATCATTAGTCTGTTGGCATCCAGTGATGCTTTCACTGAATGCCTAGGTTAATTAAGTTCTGTACAGCTAAGCTCGTTTCATCATGCTCTTGGCATGTGAAAGTATTTACAGGTTTGACAGATTGCGTAACATGTCCTAAAAAGGAATTGGAAAGCCATTCTGTATACAGTCTAATAAATAAAGTACGATTATTCGTTACATTAAGCCAACACTTATAAAAAGCTTTAAGGCGACCGGCATGTACCTGCGTTACTGCCGCGGCGTCGCAAGTGGCTTGTTGTAGGCTGCTCGCGGCCGTATGATGGTCGACGCTGTCGGCCTACTTTTCAGTAGATTTGGAAGCTTTAATTTTCTCTGAGAGTTTGCTTCCAAAGAGAGTATCATCTCTCTCAACGTATTGTATGACTTAAGGAATACTTCGTCTAGTCCAGGAATGACTAGTTTTATCTAAAATCCGACTTCAATTAGATAGGATTTTTATCGTTAGTACCTATACCGACTCCCAATTGCTGTTGAGATGATTCGATTTTCTTGTCACGGCCTCTTTGGATGTCTGTAACTGCCGCCGAAATGACGGCGTTTAAGGACGGCGCCCATAATAATTTGCAATTTACAGGTACTCTTATAAGAGTTTATCTTTACTCTTTTTATCAATACCTTTGTGTAATATAGGTAGCCACCTTTGCGCTAAATTGGGATGAATTTTCTCCCCATATTTTGGGACATCATCAGTGGCGTCCCCTAGAGCGGTTAGTAACTCGGCATCTATTACAGGGGTCGTTTTGTCATCACAGGCCTCCACGGGAGGTGCATTTTCTTCATTTGAACGTGGGAGTGAAGTTTCCACTGCCTCATACACTTGTTCGTGGTTTATAAATTCAAATATAATATTTTGATTTTTCTAATTGAGGGTAGATATGAAATGCATTGTAAAACCACTCGTCAGGAATTTTAATGCATATATGTATCTAATGCCCCGCATCGCGAACACGGGATATACTAATCTCGATTAATGGTTGTAGAAATTGCTATCGTGTTGACTCACGGTCAACCTCCAAGCACGAGATACCTTCGTGACGACTCTCGGTCGCCTCCCAGGTTTAGTTACAAGACGTGGGCTCACGGCCCGCGCGGTATTAAATGCATTTATTAGCGATTAATATTGTTAGAAATTGCTATCGTGTTGACTCACGGTCAACCTTCAAGCATGAGATACTTTCGTCACGACTCTCGGTCGCCCCCCAGGTTTAGTTACAAGGCATGGGCTTGCGATTAATATTGTTAGAAATTGCTATCGTGTTGACTCACGGTCAACCCCCAAGCATGAGATACCTTCGTGACGACTCTCGGTCGCCCCCCAGGTTTAGAATTACCAGGCGTGGGCTCACGGCCCGCGCGGTATGAAATGCATTTCTTAGCGATTAATATTGTTAGAAATTGCTATCGTGTTGACTCACGGACAACCCCCAAGCATGAGATACCTTCGTGACGACTCTCGGTCGCCCCCCAGGTTTAGAATTACCAGGCGTGGGCTCACGGCCCGCGCGGTATGAAATGCATTTCTTAGCGATTAATATTGTTAGAAATTGCTATCGTGTTGACTCACGGACAACCCCCAAGCATGAGATACCTTCGTGACGACTCTCGGTCGCCCCCCAGGTTTAGAATTACAAGGCGTGGGCTCACGGCCCGTGCGGTATTAAATGCATTTATTAGAGGCACCACAATGTAGAACTATTTATTGAAACTAATTGCACTTACCTGATTTATCTTCGGAACCTGATGAATCAGATAGCACCGCACTGTCATAACTCGTTTATAGTTCTTTGTTGCAATTTCCGTATATTAGCAGAGTAATACTCTATTTTTTCCAGTGCACTGCGTTTAGGCATGATTAAATATTTTGAATTATTTTTTAATAGAATTAGTTCGTGCGTTCGTTGCCTCGCAAGAATAAAGAATGAGAAATGGTGGCAAGCCGAGGTCCCCAAGTAGGGTAGGGGTAAAGGTGGGGATAAAACTGTTTGAGCTATGGTTTTTACTGCGTACTTTAAACTTGCGAAATGTTGCCTGGTAGATTAAAGGACTACATGTGTGTTATATCTGAAGAATGAAGCTTCGAAATATAATAGCATTGTTGTGGTGACACATAAAAACAAAATCTACACCGTGACACAGCAAAACCAACAAATGACTTCATCACAACAAATATGTCAGGATTTACTAACCTATTAAGGTACTAGGTCACTGACAAGCCTAATAGATACGAACCAAACGGTAAGCGCACAAAGTATGTTGTTTTTTAAGTTAGTAGCAAAGATGGGTGTCCCTCGTTTTGTCGACAAACTTTTCATCGGATACGTTTCAAGTAACATTTAGTTCATGAATTATTGTTTGGTGTAATTTTATTTTATGACCAGATCACTCCAATTTTTATTATTCATAGAATAACTGTTCAGGGAATGTTATTTGGCAAATTATTAATTTTGTATGAATTTCAAATGGCAGAATAACAAAACAACGAATTTAATTTGTTCGAAATTTTATCACAACGTTACAAAAACAAACCACAACTGATAACGAGGGTTTTAACTAGATCGGGGCAGGCAGAAAAAGGCGGCTCGGGGGGCGAAGCCCCCCATAGTAAAAAACACCAAACAACCATAACAATTGTATTTATTATAAGTAGGTTAGGTTAGGGTTCACTTGTGTCCCCCAGAGCGGAAATAGGCACCCCGCGAAGCGGGTTGACGTCGACACGCTGGCGGTTAGGTTAGGTTAAAATAATTGCCATAGATAAATAACTGTGTATGTAAACTATTTTAATTTTAAATATTAATCCTTGTAATAATTTGTATGTTAATTAAAAATACTTGAAACAATGTATCACAAAACGTTTTCCATGACATAATGTATCATCCGACAAGTAAAAATAAATTATTTAAAATTACTGGTAATGATCATTCCACGAACTGAATTGTCGACGAAATGAAAATACATGAAACGTTGACTTTAAGTGAAATTCGACGAAGTGAGTGTCGACAATTTGATGATAAACCAGCAAAGATATATCGAACGACCAAGCAAAGCGGACGAAGTTCTATGATCCAGCTTGGGCCGAAAATCGTTTGTCTGTCCGGCTGTCCTCCTCTACAGGTCGCAATTCTCAACCGATTCTCGTGAAATTTTGTGGGCAGGTTCGTTAATTATAGTTTTTTTTTGCCGGCTCTCTTATTAGTTTTTTTTTTATTGATAATGCTATAGATATATATATTACTTCGAAAAGATAGCCAACACCCACGAGTAATTCGTCCAATGCGGTGGCCCGCCACGGGCAATCGCGGGCCACCGTGCCTTAGTTTTAAGCTGTCACAGTGTACCACAGTAAGTCAAGCGAATATTGTTCGGACAGGCGTATCTTTACTTTCGATATCATTGGATAATGCAGTCTTACGAGTTCTATGGTATGTATGTTCTAAGATAGGTCACTAAGCCACTAATTATATTATATCTGAGTAGTAATAGTTCCTTACCACCTACTTAACTCTGCAGTGTGAACTAGTTTAAGTTTCGGTGTCAATCAATTAGCACACGGTCAGTCTGATAATCCTAATCACGAAATATAATTTCTGATGCCTCGGCTCTGTTTTCAAATGTTGATTAATCCATTCTAATTAAGTTTAGCATTGTGATACCATAATCTTATCTTCAGGCTGCGCCAGTTGATAGTAAAGGATATTGACTCGTATCGAAAGTTACTTAATTCTTATCCGTCATCTTGTAATTTAATCTGTGAGTATAGTTTTGATTATTATTGTGTCGGACTTTGGTCATGTCATGTGATTAAGAAGAAAAATAAGCGTAAAAATTGTTTTCTGGTGTTTATGTTGTATTCGTGCATAAGAATGCCCTTATAAGGGCTTGTATGTACAGTCGGAGAACGAAGATACCTAAGTAGTTCGCAAGTTATTTCCACCAAAATCGTATTCACACCAACGACTGTGTGTGAGTCAAGCCCACTCGGCTACCGCGAAACGCCGACTTCTTTTGTCCTCCTGTCTATTATGAAATTTATGATTCGCACTTTCATTCAATCGAGGGAGATATACAAATTTCGCATATAGTAGAACGAATGAGCTATTTCTGCGATAACATTTGAAGTAGGTACTACAAATTGAAATTGTATGTACGTGTAGTCTGTTGAATACTCAAAAGTTCTTTACGGATTTATTTATCGGCGACACCAATTTCATTTTCTAACCTCTCTTTATTCAGTGAGACCGTTCACATTCGCGTAATATCCTCTATAGTCTGTTCGTTTAGGTATTTAAAAGAATTTAAAGAAACAAAACCACGTTACTTGGTCATTCGGCCAATAAGATAATACCATAGATTTGTTTGTTTACAATATTATAAATACCTAAAAGTACAGACTATAGTAAAGTAAATCAAAGAACCGTCACAACACTCACAACGAACAGGGCTGTTATTCCTTAAACAATTATATCTTCCGTGACAGCGTCGTAAGACTTCAAGTACTTCAACTCACTGGTCACCTCAACTCTCACCTCACCTGACACCTCACGCCAAATTTGACAGCCAAAATAATCTTACCCCGATACGTCACGTCTTTAATTTGTAAAAAATTGGCTTTGTACTTGATAATGATATTTCACATACAAGATAGCTAAATTTAATTGTAAATTTGATTTATTCACAGTTCAGGGCTGTTATTCTTCACGCGATCATGCGCCTCACCCCACCCGTCACGCCCAACGAAACTAGACCTCTACCGACGCTTATTTACTTCTAATCGCGGCGTCAAGATATATTTGTGGGTGAGCGTTGAGGTGAGCTTAAAAACAGTTACGAACGTCCCACCAGCACCCTTTTTTCTAGTCGTGTTTCGCTTTAAATGGCCGAAACGCACTGACAGCGGTGGCGGAGCGGCGCGGAGGCGGTACCGGTTGTAATGTTCGAACCAATACGAAAGGGTCCGCACAGAATACCGCGCCGCGCCGCGCCGCGCCGTTCTGTGCGGATCGTTTCATATTATAATCAGCTCGGCGAACCTTGATCCCTATGACACTGACAGTTATTCCCACGACACAATCTTGTAGTAGCGTCACCGTTATATTATAATCGAATTGGCGGTGTCTAAAAATGATATTTATTAATTTTAGGCAGATATATGCAATTACAATAATATCCCGTTGGAATTATAATAATTATTAACACTTACAAGAAATTATCTCAATCAGACTTTACGTTGACGTCCTGCAAAAGTTACTCCGTTTGGAAGATATCGACTAGTGCGGAAAAGTATCGATAAACAAATATCGAAAATGGAAACGAGTGTACAAAATACATCAATAGAGTACCTACGCTCTTAGTGTCAGATTTATAATCATTTAAGTTGTTTGCGATAATAAAATAAAGGAGATTTAACAAATTTATTGTATATACCTACTCAAATAAAACAAAAGCGGTTTATTAATGATTTTTTAATATACATTAATTAATCTGAATCTGACAATGATGTCACTGATTGCGTCTCAGACTCGGAATCCGAACTGCAGCTGCTTTCTCCTATGTTTATTAAAAACGGCTGGTCTACTATATTGTCGTATCGCACGTCTCGATTCCAATCATCTAAGCATAGTTTTTTCGTCTTTTCAACCACTTTCCTCCAATTGTCCGGAGTCACTTGACTACATGCCTCTTGTAGCAACGTAAGCATTTTATTAGCTGTGAATGGCGGAGTGGTGTTAAGCCTGGCTGCACAACCTGAAACAATAATGGTTTAGATTAAAAATGATGCAAAGTCAAAGAGCGAGATCGGGGTAAGTACATTATAAGTACATAATTTTGTACGTTAAAAGTGTGTAATTGATATAAGCACATGGATAAAAATAAAAATGCAATTTGCTAGTGAAATAAAATAGCTTTAAATAGTACTAGCCGACTAGACAGTCACCAGTGACCTAAATAAAAACATGTTAAAATAAATACAAATCAACCCACCTTTGATCTGCGCCCATATCATTTCGATTGCATTATATTGGCAGTGGTAGGGCGGTAGCCGAATCACGGTGTGCCCTTTTGATTTTGCCATCTCATCCAAGAAATATTTCTTCTTTGTTTGCTGTTTATGAAGGTTCAACAATCTAACTAATTCCTTTTTCAGCATTTGAGTATTAGCTGCCACACCATTGTTTTGCAGCCACTCTATTATTTCGCCTTTATTGTTGTTCGCGGTAGGCGCTTTATTAATTTGCACAGAGTGGTATGGGGCGTTGTCCATTAAAATGTAGTGGGGCTCGTTTAAATTGTCTAATAGTTTTGTGAACCATTTCTTGAAATTCTCAAAATTCATCTCTTCGTGATAATCAGTTGTTTTCACGGATTTGAAGGCCCACAAGCAGTTAGGTACAAAACCTTTGGCTGTGCCAGCGTGGCAGATAATCAAACGCTGGCCCTTGCCTTCTGGTGCTTTGGTACAGGATTTCTCTGTGTCGTCTGTCCATGTTTTGGAGACTGAGTGATTGGCGTTGAGCCACGTTTCGTCCAGATAAACCACCTTGTCCCAGTTCTCGATGTTTTTTATTTGTCGTAGAAAATCACACCTCATCAATCCAATGTCTTTCCGCTCCATTATCACTTTTCTTTTGTCACACTTCCCATAACGAAATCCACATTTTTTTATAACCTGTCTGAGAGAAGTGAATCCACCTTTAAATAAATCAGCCGATTTCAGCGACGCTAATAATTTTGTGCAAGTCGGCAGTTCACCTCGAAAATAATAGCCGTAAATATGGTTTCGTATCGCTGCCATGTCGAAATCATCGGGGTTAGTTACGGGTCGTGCCCTATTATGTTTTTTCTTCTTTGGAGTTGATAGTTTGTTCTCCTCCATCGACGATTCGCCGAACTTCTCCTTTGTAATTCGGGAAACGGTAGCTTTGCCAATTCCCAAAGCATCAGCAACACGGTCGCGTACGTTGTCAAGTGGCAACAAAGGTCCGCCATTTTGTTGTTCGCGAGCAAAATAGTCACGCAAGCGTACAACAAACTCCCGCGTTTCACTGTTGAGTACAGTTTTTCTCAGTCTTTTCGGCATTTTGAAACACCAACAAAAACAAAACAGCAACAATAACAAAAACAGAAAACAACAATAGTAACAAACAAAGGATTCCGATGACACAACAAAACACGTGGCGCATACAAGGCGTTAGCACTCGTACTGGCGTAGCGAACTGACAGTACTAGCGTAGTGACAGATCAGATAGTGTTGCTATAACTAAAATTTTAATTCACATTAAAATTATACAGTCCGACCATGTTACCTCTGCATCGGAATATTGGCAACCCCATATACAAATACACGGATACTTGTAAATATAACAAGCATTATAATTATAGTAATGTAGATTATATTTTAAAAACATGTTTATCGATGTGGCTGAATGCAAGTCACGCCATTGCCTATAAAAAGTTGCGATATATCGACACGACCCGTCACTAGTATGAACTGTCATAGGGATCAAGGTTCGCCGAGCTGATTATAGCTCGCACATTACAACCGGTACCGCCTCCGCGCCGCTGCGCCACCGCTCTCAGTGCGTTTCGGCCTTAAAGGCTGACCTTGTCACCTACTACCTCATCACAATTTAGTGCTTACTCCCGCCAATATATACCTAAATACCAGTGGCGGCGCGTGAGAATTTTCACTAGACAACCCGGAGTACGAGAAAGGTTGTTTTTTTGATGGTGATGATTTACGAGTTTGGCGCATAAGACATCAGCAAGAAATTTTAGGCAAGTGGCTTGCATGGGCGTACGTACCGCCACTGCTAACTACCAACATATTCCAAGGCATCGGAATAATGCATTACCACCTATTCATTCGAAGCAAATCATACTCCTATTCAAATTAACACGTTGACATATAATGTTTGTAAACTACGGATCAGACCAGCTGTTTGTAAGTACATAACAAGTAATTAAGATGTTTACGAAGTATTATTTACTAACTCATGTGCCCTTCGTTTTGTCAAACCATCAAGTCGTCTGGACTTTGACCAGATAAAAACATGCAGAAATCTCGTTCATCGTCAGACTATTTTTGATGACCGGTTTTTATGGGAAAACGCGTACTTATATATTTCGTATCTTATTCAGATATGACAATATCAAGTAATTAAAGGAGTAGGTAAATAATATTTCCCTCAGATATCCTATATATAGGAACAAAGTCAAGTTTATCCGTTAAACATCTAATCTGGTAAAAAATACACGAACTTGGTTTACTTAAATTTTTAAGGGGGCGTTTCGGAGCAGCGCCGCGCGAAGTTTAGGTTTTTAGCGCTACTCACACAACGATAGAGGCTCGCGCACCGCACACGCACACATGCACGTATACACAGTGGGGCGTCGGACTTTGACTCGCCAACAAAATTGTAACTTTGGATTTTGTTACCAAATATAAAAATTGTTATGTCAAATATAGGTATTTCATCTTAACTACCAACGTTCGCCCGAACCGAGCGCGCAGCCTATCTAACTATGTGGACAGTTGTTTAGTTCGACCGAACGGCTTATAGATAAAGCAATGACGCGTAATTCAATGTTGGAGAGGCAACCAGATGGCTAGCGGTATTTGAGCTCCCGAAGTGTTGTGGAACCACCCTGTGCAACCCGAATTGAGCCAACTGTGACTGGTTCGGAAATAGGAGAAGGGTTGTAAAAAAAAAATGTTGCGTGGCAACCGATTGAAACGCGGTAGCCTGAAAGTGTGTACGCTGTCTATATAGTGGAATTTTTGTGCCATCCCTCCTAGTGTGACCGGAGCCGAGTAAACAAGCGAAGAAAAAAAAAATTGGCAGGCAACCGCTTGAATACAAACGCGAAATTCGACAAAATGGGAATACGCCAAGAATACGCGCAATAAAAGGTTTTGCAATCAATTGCCATGGACAATTTTTGCTTGGGAGGGACGGTTGCCTCTCCGACATTGAATTACGCGTCATTGCTCTGAATATTAGGCGAGGGCGATTTTTGCCATATGTATGTAGGAGGGTCAGGCGGAACTGGTGGACTCTACACTCTTTAGGTTTAATCAGATTGATTAGAATTACAAATAGCGCGAAATAATCATAAACCACTCGCATGAAAACAGATTACTAATTCTGTAACACGGAACGTGAGGAGATTCATTATTTTCCCCACTCTCGTTAACCAATATATTTCACGAAATAGAAGTCGATCTACACTCTTTAGGTTTAATCAGATTGATTAGAATTACAAATAGCGCGAAATAATCATAAACCACTCGGATGAAAACAGATTACTAATTCTGTAACACGGAACTTGAGGAGATTCATTATTTTCCCCACTCTCGTTAACCATGATATTTCACGAAATAGAAGTCGATCTACACTCTTTAGGTTTAATCAGATTGATTAGAATTACAAATAGCACGAAATAATCATAAACCACTCGGATGAAAACAGATTACTAATTCTGTAACACGGAACGTGAGGAGATTCATTATTTTCCCCACTCTCGTTAACCATGATATTTCACGAAATAGAAGTCGATCTACACTCTTTAGGTTTAATCAGATTGATAAGAATTACAAATAGCGCGAAATAATCATAAACCACTCGGATGAAAACAGATTACTAATTCTGTAACACGGAACGTGAGGAGATTCATTATTTCCCCCACTCTCATTAACCATGATATTTCACGAAATAGAAGTCGATCTACACTCCTTAGGTTTAATCAGATTGATTAGAATTACAAATAGCGCGAAATAATCATAAACCACTCGGATGAAAACAGATTACTAATTCTGTAACACGGAACGTGATGAAGTCGGCGGAAGGTTGGGAGCACAACCGCACTACAGCTCGCGTCTCATTCCAAAGTGAGTTGCTTGTCAACGTGTTTCCCACTCCACCTCCATGTGACAGCTGTCAGATTATATGATTATAATGTAAGTACGAGGAAAAAATTGTTCGTTTCCGGAACATCGCCGGCCGCTGCCGCTGCACGCTCGCTCGGCTCACACCCTGTAGGTTCGCGGTTCTTCCTAACACTTCTCCTCGCTTCGCTCGTCGTTGTACCTACACTGACCTGCCTCAGAATCCAACAAAAAATATTATGCTAACTATACGTTAAGTAAGTATCATAATATCAAATTATCGTTATGCCAAAGATTGATTTACCAAATGAAAATTATGCGAAAATTTGGTTGCGAAGTGAAATTTAAAGAAACATATTTCGTCGAAAAGGCAGTAAACCATTTTGGCCCTATAGTTAAATATCAAACTCACTAACAAAATTTCACGAGAATCTGTTGAGAGATGCGACCTATAGAGGTGACAGCCGGACAGCCGGACATACGAAATCATTTTTGCACTTTAATTAAATATCGGACTCGCTCACAAAATTTCACGAGAATCTGTTGAGAGATGCGACCTATAGGGTATAATTAGATGTCAATTACATCTAATATATCTCTATAGGTGTTACTACCCAATCTTTTTTTATGATCAAACCGAGGAAGGATGTTGTTAAGTTCTACGTGATTTAAATATGTTAATCAATGAACATAAGAATAATTTTCGTTTGAACCACTGTGTACTCATTTTGTGTAAGTACACGGTTCGATCGCAATCTGTCAATGCGGCGCCAAGCGACGTGGTCTCGCTCCGGAGGCTCGCGGCCGACTGAACGCGGCCGCCGCGAGCGGTCGCACTTGTAGTGAGCCGGCCGCTCCATACTAATTCGTATGAAGAATTTGAGCGTAAAAATTGGGCATCTTTGTGATACTTTTACACGAAATAAGTACATATTTGTTAAGAAATGAAGATTGCAAGGATTTAACTATAGTTTTAACTTTATTATTTGATACAATTCATTTAATAATTCTTGATACTTACGACTCAGTTGTTACAATTCGGGAGTGCGTTTTACACGTTTTTAGTGTTTTTCTGGTTTTTTTTTACACTTACCTATAAGCATTATCTTAAATTCGAATGATTCAAGAGGAAGTAACATTCATTGGCTAGCTGTGTAATATTTTTCAAGGTTGTGGAACATCGTTTACTATATAATTCTCTTACATTCCCGACCCTCGATTGCCCCCTGCCGACCCTTAACCAAGGGCGTTATAAGTTTGACGTATCTGTGTATCTGTCTGTGGCACCGTAGCTCCTAAACGAATAGACCGATTTGAACGCGGCTTTTTGTCCAAGAGGCGACGTGATCGTGGTTCTTAGCTAGGTATCAACGAAATCGGTTCAGCCGGTTTTGAGATATAGAGATGTATGTCGGGGGTTTTCAACTTTTCTAAGTTGTTAATTATCAGAATAGAATCTCACAGACTAGAAGACATCATAGGCATCATAGCATACCATGAATGCATATAGTCTACTTTTAGTGGGCGTTTTTTCGACTGCAACGGTTATAGGTACATTTAGGGAAACTTATGAGAATGTGATAGCTGACCGCGGGACTTGTATGTGTTCCATAACGAGTCACTGGAGATTGCCAAGGGCTAGGATCTACCTGCCTGTTTACAAAACGTTTTATGCTCGATTGTGGGTATCTCCGCAGAAAGTAAGTACACTTTATGAACAACCGCCCTACTGTAAATGATCACTTCACCACAGAACCAACCAGGTTAGTTAACCTCCGGTTAAACATAGTTCTTGGGAATCTCAGGGTTCACAGTCTTGTACAAAATCGCTATGTAAATTATGTCAAGAAAAAACGATTTTATACTCAAAACATATCTACATACAGAGTTTACCTACTTTTAAAAGTTTCCGTTGGATTACACTTAGGTACTTACATTCAAAGTTAGACTGTATATTCTCTGAAAAATCAGAGAGTTATTATATATCAATAGAGTTTTAAAACAGGTTCCAGTGGGTTTCACATTCTGTCGATCTTTTATACAAATATTTATGCTAAAAGTGGCGCCAGAACATAAGTTTCATGTGCTCTGCCTACTCCTTTTGGGAATAAAAGCGTGAATGTATGTATGTAAAACAGGTTTTTATAAGATTACGCTAACTGCCGGCCTAGCTGTTTGCCCGCGTATTGTAAAGGACGTAGGCGTAGGCCAAGCTTGGGGATAAGATATATCCTATGTCTATCCAGAAAGTCAACTCTATTAATAATTTGCGCAGTTTTGCACAGTTGAGTAATGTATGATTTTGGTTCCGGAGATTACCTACCCTCCAAAATACAAAGAATTTCCTCTTTACTTTTTGAAGTCGGTTAGTAATAGTGAATCCTTTCTATGATCTGCCTTTCATAAAAACTTAAGAAAAAAAGCTACAGTAGCCTAGTGGTTCAACCATGCGGATGTTAAGCGGCGGTCGTGGGTTCGAATCCCGACTCGTGCCTATGAGTTTTTCGGAACTTGAGTTCGGAATATTTGCCGTTAGCTTTTCGGTGAAGGAAAACGTCGTAAGGTAACCGGTCTAATCTCAATAAGGACTAGTTTGCCTATTGGGTTAGAAGTTAGAAGGTCAGATGGCAGTCGTTTTCGTAAAACTAGAGCCTATGCCAAATCTTGGGATTAGGCGTCAAAGTTTAAATAACGCTGATGATGATCTGGATGTTGTTGTGTAATAGGTACAAAAAATATTGTAAAGGCTGATTGAAACTAAGATATTATATAATGTATATAAGTATGGATGTGTCGCTAGCTGCGTTTACATAAAAAAACGTAGGTACCCAAAGTAGGTACAGACTACAGGCTTCGAAGTTCAAATTACTCAATAGCAATACGAAAATTACCTTAATGTACATTGTACACACAATTACAGGCAAATTGGCGGTGAACTGATTGACACGTAACGTAACTTGTAATCAGAATGAGCCAATTACAATCATGGATATACAGACATGAGCTAGGATCATGTGCTAGCCACGCTTCAACTTCAGGTATGCAAATCAATTTTCAAGCCAGGTAAGTAACAAATATGTTGCAGGCATGTTGCAGGACAACCTCCCAGCACATCTATCATGAGACGGCCGCGACATAATCTCGATTTTTCTCGCACTATACCTCTTGTACTAAGTGTTCTAATAAGAGAGAGACGGATAGTGTGAGAAAAATCGAGAGAGCTCGCGCGCCGTCTAGTGATAGCCGTGCTGGTTGGTGGCCTTAAGGGCCGACCCATTGGTATCAAAGGACAAATGTCCTGCGTCACCTCTTTTTACCCGACTACCGAAGGAGAGGAGGGTTATGTTTTTATTAGGGATGCCACGATATGTCTATTACGATACCGATACGAATGACGAATGCATCGTAATAGCGAATACGATAACGAATGCATTACGATTTTTTAATTTACATCTAATAAAATAAGAAAATTGATTAAAATCAACATTTATTTAAATTTTAGACAGTTTACCACCTAAATGTCATAATTAAAATCAATTCCTTTCAAATTCTTATTGAGAAAACATATAATTTTTAAATTATCAGGTATAAGTCTATTTCATATACCCGTATGGACTAAACCAGCTGTGGAAAACCATCTTTCTGAATCTACAATAGCAGCTGGTTTGATGGACAAATACTTATGGCCAATTTTTCAAGTTAGGAAATACAGTATTTTTCTCCAATAATTTGAAATCGAACTAGTTTTAAGAATCGTTATTAATCGTAATACTTTTTACGATACCGATGATCGTCAAAAATAACGATAAGCTGCGGTTTACGATTATCGGCATCGGTATCGTTGCATCCCTAGTTTTTATTATTAGTTACTTAGTTTGCCTTCCCTCCAATTTCCGCCCAGCTCAAGTTGGCTCAGTTCGGGTTGCACAGGGCGATTCAACAACACTTCGGGAGCTCAAATACCTGGAGCCATCCGGTTGCCTCCTGGACACTGCAGCTACGCGTCATTGCTCTGAATACCTCGCACCGATGTGGATAAGGAGGGTTTCACGGTGTCAAGAAAGCGCAAGCCGCGAAAGACTCAGTGTGGTACAACAGAGCCGGTTCTGGTCTACGGGTTACTACATCTAGTACCTAAGGGGCTGTTCGTATCTCGCCTGCATTACTCCGTCACGGCTGATGACATGGCTGTGTATACTTACCAGAACACTGGCTACTCGCTGGGAGTTTTCCAGCTATGTTCGCGCCACTACGTGCAATTCAGCTCGTTTGTGGTGCGCGTGCCGCGGCCGCTGCAGGAGATCATCGCGTGTGCTGACTTCTGGCCGAAGGGTGTCGTGTTTCGGCGGTTCCGGGGCAACCTACCGAATTCTACACCGGTCTTGACGACTCAACGGAGCCACGTTGTTTCGTCGCCTGAATAATTTGTTTTTATATGTATTGTTTGTATGTTATGCTTAAAGGTACTCGTATTTGTTGCTATGGGCCTGACATAAATGGTTTATTATTCTTATTGCTCTGAATTACCGGCGCGATCTAGACCCTTTATTGATTTGAGGATTTCTTGTGTTGACCGGTACAGATAAATGCAGGTCTTTCACTATCAACACAACATGGTTTTATAATACTCGGCGGCTCCGAAGAATTTACGAAAGCACCAGTTTTACGGATTTCTGTACATAATCATCATATTCATCATTATCCTCCTAGAAACGAGCCTTGAGTCCGCTTTGGCAAAGTTTGGCGTGGGCACTAGTTTGTCAGATTCCTGTACGATGAAGTAAATAAGTTATAACACTTATAACCTACCTACATATCGCGTATATTGTGTATTTGGTGAGAAACAATGTAAACAAAGCTGAGCATACAGTTTATCATCGAAATATGAAATTATGCTCGTTAATGTATTCATTTTGTGGCACCTTGAATTACCTGAATTATTTTTTTTTATGTTTTTGTACTATTTAATACCTAAGATACGATTTCTGATACGACGTTCAAAATCAGTAGATATTTTTTGTCGTAGTTGGAGCCATTTCTAGGTCAGTAGCATAACCAGAATAAGAGCAAAAATTCGAGACGCAGTTGGTGGTTGAAAAATGTTGTCTTAATTTTATAAATGCGAAAGTGTGTCTGTCTGTCTGTTTCTCTGTTACCTCTTCACGCTTTAACCGCCGAACCGATTTAGATGAAATTTTGTACCAGTAAACTTTGAATCCCGGGTAAGGACATAGGATAGTTTTATCCCGGAAATCATCCCCTAAGGGGGTCGAATGGGGGTGAAAATTTGTATCGAGCTGCGATATAAACGAGTTACATACATACGGATTCGTGGGCACAAGTAGTAAGTCAATAAGTTAGAAAATGAACCAAGAAGGTTATTAACCTGTCAATGAGTTGTTTGTATGTCACTGGTCTATTGAGTCGCAATGAAGCTCAGACACATAATCTGGGCAGTTTATTCTTCTCAATTGTCATACTTAGCACCAAAAAACACAAAGAAATCTATGGACCAAGTCAGTTATAAAGCCAATTAGCATAATTACAAATTGACAGCAAAATAAATGCTTACATTAAAAAACAAACAGCATATTCAGGCATTTTGTTCTGTATGACATCAACACTAAATAGCTTGTTCCCATGACCTTCAAGACTTCAACAAGTGCTCGACGCAGTACTAGTATATGGCATGGGCACTCTATGTCAAAGTGACATGGCTTAAATTTGAATAAAGAAAAATTCTCTTAGTTCGAATTTAACCCAATATGGGTTTTAATGCGGTTTTTTGGCCGAAAGCTGACTTGGTCGTGATAGTTCTTAAGGTGGCCTATGGTACTATGTAAACAAATCGCCATAGTGAAAGACAATTTCAATATTGGGCGGTTTGTTTACATAGTTAGCAAATTCTATTGAAGGCCAACTTTAGGTAAGTTTCAACAAATCCTACAAATATTATAAGTGCAAATGTTTATGTTTGTTTACTCAATCATGCTTAAAAAGCTCTGATTTGGATGAAATTTTGCACCAAGATAGTTTATAGCCTGGATTAAAATATAGGATTGTTTATATCCCAGGCAGGCACAGACGAAGTCGCGGGCAGAAGATAGTTGAGTAATATTTATTTACAAGTAAAAATTATTCTCCTTGAGCAATAAGTAATTATATAGCATTATTGTATGGCTATATTGGCTATTGTATGTGTTATTTGGATGAAATATTTATCTGAGTGCTGGGAAACAATGATAGCAATTTACACAAGTCAGGTGTTAATGCAAGGCATAATACATTATGTTAACTTACATAGTTTTATTCTAAGTGGTTCATAGACTGCAATATGATATTATTTCACAGCTTCCTCAACTGTAATGTAAAACCTTACATAAGTTATCTCAGTAAAGTGAAAGTCTTCAACTTCAACAACAAATTTAGGAGGGTCCATTTGCGTTGGCTCTTACTAGAATCTTATCAGTCACATTCATGCCCATAAAAAAACGTTATTCCAATTAGAAAATCTCTGTAAATGTGTACTTACTTGTATAAATGGCAGATAGTCCTGGCCAAGCCATTGCCAGAACCACAGGGGAGGATCGCGAGCGGCACTTCCGCCAGGGCCTGCTGCCAGTCCAGCCGCTCAAACATGCCGTTCAGCACCTCGTATAACACTCCATCGCCGCCCACAGCCACGATCCCTCGCCAACCGTACACGTTTCTCGTGCGGACGAACTCCCGAGCGTATTGGGCATATTTTGTAACGTGAAGGTCATAAGGAATCTCCCCCTCCTGAAGAATAGGAGCCACCTTCGACTGGAACAGCTCACGAGCCTTCCCCGGCCCCGACTTCGGGTTCAACAATATCAACAGCTTCTTATCGTTCGCTGGCGTAACGTAAGTAATCGGCTGGCCCGCTATCAGACACTTTATTGTCGCCCTCCACTTCTGCGCCTCTTTGTTATTATCTTCGTATTTATCATAGGATCTGAAACGCAGCGTTATTGTTGTTCTCTCCCTTTTCAGCGTGCGGCGGCTCCGTTTCAAAATATACGCGTAAATATACAGGTACGCGCTGATATCGTTCTCGTCGAGTTCGCCGCTGTTTTCTTCAACGACCTTGAGCTGCTGGTGGCTAACGAAACTGCACACGCAGGACCCTGCTCCAGGCCGCCGTCTTTTACTCCTCATACACTTACTGCCGACGATATCGCGCAGCAGAATAGTTTGCTCTTTCGAGTTGCCATCTGATTCTTTCGTTAGAGTTAATCCTTTGGATGTAAGTTGGACACGAAACACTGAATTTTTCTTCGATAGTATATAAAATGTTTCTTCAAGGTAAACATGATCCTTCGATTCGGCATGATCATCTCCTACGCCGTATGGCACGTCCTTCTCGAGCCTCGGATCCGCCATGACTGACTCAACTCAACTCAATATTTCAATTACAAATCGCGTCCAAAACAACCGTCACCGTCACAGAAAGTAATTCACTAAAAACAAATGATATTAAATATAACAGCGATTCATGTAAACCAATACAACAAAAATCAATACAAGCAATACGCTCAAGGCGACGATTTAAAAATGATCTTAAACAGTCCTCAGATAAAGTTGCCATAGCAGGAACAAAACTACAATATTGTGATTTTTGATAGAGTTCCGTACTTAACAAGGATCCCTTATGCCCTGATCACACATACCGAGTAGAGTGGCGAGACAGTGCTACTCGGTATAAAAGCGGCGAGACAGTAGCTCGGCTCCCTTTTTATTTACTAGGCCGAGTACTGTCTCGCCCGTTTGCTCGCTACGTGTGATCAAGGCATTATAGGGACGGGAGTCCGTCTGTCCGTCGGCGGCTTAGTTAAGTGACCCTTAGTACTGGAAAGTTATAATTCGGCATGGGTATATTTATAAGCCAATCTCGCCGACAAAAATAATAATATTTCAATTTTTTTGAAGTGAAAATTTCTTTATCGGCGCTGTGCACTTTTTGTGATGGGTAAAAAATGTTAAACTCGCGTCAGCTCACGTGACCGTCAGATTCGTAAGACGTAAGACATCAGATGTATGGATGGAAGTTGATTTTTCTGAGAGAAATTTTTTTTTTTAGGGTTATATAATTGTTAAATAGTTCTGAAGTGTAAATTTTTTGATATAATATAAATTGTCATGTTTGTGTACGATAGCGCAATAAATGAATATTGTATTTTACCACATAAATTATATTACTTTTATACTGATAATTAAAGCAATTCGTGCACAATGTATTCCTTAACCATTCAAAAATATCAAAAATCAACAACGTCAATATTCAAGTTTTCACTTCTGCCGGCACTCCTGGGTCTCGTTTCACGAAGCTACAAGTAACAAATTACAAGCGGAGTCTCCTTTCAATACCTTTTGGTAGTAAGAGACTTCCGCTTGTAATTTGTAACTTGTATATTATAGCTTCGTGAAACAAGCCCCTGGAGTGCAACCCGGTCTTTTTTTTAGGGTACACGTTAAGTGGTGATATATATTTTTTCTCTTTTAGCTCATAGTGTGGGGTATCATTGGATATCTTGTTCAAACATATTATGCGTTTGTAGTTAACATTTTCCAACTTAGTGATCCGTTTGCGAGATGTTGGGCGTTAAAGCCCTAATTTTTGTTCGCGTCAAGTGTCTAGCCCTGGCGGCTAAATGGCTACCGCTGGAAATGTGACAAAAATCATGGCAGTAGTAAATATAATCAATGTAAAAAGGAAACTATCACGGCTTAGAAGGCATAATTAGTTACTGAGTAATAGTCGACCAACTTGGTGTGTACTCGGAAAGATAAACTTTCATAAAAAATTGGCCGACGCAACTGCACCATTTACTTAGTTGGCACACACGTGTCAATGTAACAAAGGCAGACAGGCAACTACGGAACTACACTACATTGCGCGTGGCCCAACACGCACTTGGCTGTTTTTTTTTGTACAATTAGACCCAGACGCAAACAAACGGAAGCTTGCACTATGGGTGCTAGTCCATGATCCCTGTCGCAAATAGTCACTTCGCGATGATCTCACTTCTGATGATATCGCGATGTCTTTGCTCATGGTTGGAGCGTGTGAGGTCGCCTTAAGAGATTATTTAACCTGGCAAGGTAGGTGCATGTGTCACCAGTCAGTATGGGCGAGTTAGAAAAGATCACGCCGTTGAATTTAAATGCGAGAGAAATGCGCCGTAGTCTGTGACTGTACGTTAAAGTGTTATCAACGAGGAATTGGAGACTACACAGCAAGACCCGCAGACACAGCTAAGTGTCTTGGTTCTTAGTTGTACCATATATTCGTTCTATTAGAGTTATTGTTCCACTATAATTATGATCCATTACTTGCATAGTGTAGATGGTCTCTAAGAGTGGTATTCAATCAATTAGGTGCCACTGTAATGTAATAATAATAACTTGCTACCCGTAGCCCAAGCAGGAGTGGAGACCCAGCGTGGTAACACAAAGACGTAATATGTGGATGGCAATGTACCCCAAGGATAATACGAGACTTTAAAAGGACGATAAGCGTTGACACGAGACATAACGACTGACCGATGCTAGTATGACATAGATGAGACCTTCCCTTTGTAGATATAAAGTTGACAAGAGACAGTATAGTCGAAGTCCGATGGTTGCTCGGTTGATATGCGAGAACATGGACAGTAATATACAGTGCACACACCTCATGTGACAAGCAGTGTGTAATTGAGATGTACGAGACGATTAGTATATCTACATGAATTAAAATGATTCCAGTAGTTTGGTAGTTAGGAATTATATATACTAAGAGCTAAGGCCTATAGTGAGAGTGTTATCATGTAACACATCAACCAACAGATGTGGCAGGCAACTCTAGCAGAGAGCGAAGCAGAAATCTATGGACTGCGTAGAGGATTTTAGGTATGATTCAAAGTGATTTCTCCTTAAATCATTACAAACATTGTCGTGACGTCCTGAAGCTTAACGCAGTCTGATTATGTTAAATGAGAGTAATAACATGTAATTTAACACGAAACATTCCTATATGACTGGACGTGACCAGAGGCGGCTCGTGACTTAATTATATGGGTGTTCACTTGAAATAAAACAATGAAAGTTAGCAGATTCCGGGATTCCGAAGACTCATCCGTGCACCCTTAAAGCAATTTGAAATGCACCACATAATACTACACAATCTGTTAACCTTCGTAAAATATGCCCGTTTTTGTCAACGCGGTCATTGAACTCGCGTATAGACTTTCAGTACTTACGTGGAATCTAGTGCCCTGCGAATACCCTGTAAAATAGTTTGTTACTCTCATCACAACCACACAACTTCAGTGTTTTCACATATTGTTCGGATTTAAACACACGCGTAAATATTTTGGTTTTCGTCGTTCATGTTTGCGTAAGGTCAAGGTCCCTTGTCCCTTAGCCTTTAATTCAAGCCGGCGAACTTTCTCTTTCACTCTTATTGGATTTCGTATTAGGAAATGTTCCGAGTCTTGTTTCATAGGAGCGCAATCGTCAGCGCTCCGCTTGGCGCGTTACCTATGAAATGATATGGTAGGATGATGGGTATAGCGCCTACCTATGATCTTGTAATGTGTAAAGGTAATTATTTTATTGGTATTGGTAAAGTCGTATTTTAAGTGGATTTTAAATAGTAATATTAATAATGAGATTAATGAGTATAATTTAGTTATAATTATTTATGGGAGTTCACTGCACCAGCGCTCCTTAGGGCGAGCCGCCTCTGGACGTGACGACAATCCCAATATAGATAAATAAAAACTGTCCTACATATACACGATGATTCTTAATTCGTGATCAGGAGTCGAAAATTATTGATAATTAGCCAAAACGGATTTCAATGGACGAGGTCTCATGCAAGTAAATCACTGTTTAGTCAATTAAATTTAATAATATTGTTAACATTAATATCCACTAAATGTTTGGTCACCCTACATTTCTTGAAGTTATAAGTAGATACGACAAACACACATACGTCAAATTTTTGCAATTTACCGTTAGAGTGACAAAGGGTGACAAGATTTTGAATTATAAAGTGATTCCTTATTCAGTTTTATTCAGAAAAAAAAAAACGTTTGTTTTAGGCAACTTCGAGTTAATCGTGTTTGGTGTCAATTATAGAATTAAAAAAAAATTACTCCTGATCACGAATTAAGAATTATCGTGTATATGTATGTCGAAAACATCCAAAATATACTCATCATCGACATCATGTTCATGACAGAAACCAATAAACTTGCCGGGTTTCGAATCCCCGTGTATATGGTAACAGCCAACAAGAGCAAAGTGATCGTCTTATATTATTTTTATACAATTTAAAATACAAAAATAAACCTATATAAATATATGACTATACTTAATTCTCAAGCAATTGGGTTAATCCTTTAATGGGTAGATGTGATATATTAACCAAACAAAGAGCCAAACTAGGTAATAAAGAAATAATCACGGTTCAAAATTAAATGAACATGGAGAAATGTAAATCTGTCACTGGAAAAAGAAACTGATATAGGTTTTTTTGCTGTTTGTACTGGCAACATCGCGCATGACACATAATGCCAACATAACATACTGTCAATGTCACGACGTCGATATCTTATTTATTAGGTTTTAGGTTATATCTATCTCGACTCAAAACATTGTGTCGTGTAACATACTTTAGTATTTATTGCTGCAAGAATGACTCACTATAAAATATTAGAACTATACAGTGGAATCGGAGGCATGCATTGTGCTTGGAAAGGTGGTACAGTGAAACACTAAGTAGTTCAATTTTGATTTCCAAAGTTACACAGCTAACGTGTCATGTAAACATTACAGATTCGGGCTTACCAGGAACAATAGTCGCCGCAGTCGATATAAATACCGTTGCCAATGATGTCTACAAACACAATTTTCCTGAGACCAATCTCATGAACCGAAATATTCAATCAGTGAAACCCAAAGAATTAAAGGAGATGAATGTAAACATAATTCTCATGTCCCCGCCTTGTCAACCTTTTACAAGAAATGGCAAGTTTTTAGACAACAATGACCCTAGAACTAATTCCTTCACATATTTGCTCAAAATACTGAACCAGCTGGACAGTGTAGAATACATATTGATGGAAAATGTGAAAGGGTTTGAATGTTCGGCTGTAAGGGATTTGTTCATAGAAAAGCTACAGGAATGTCAATTTGTTTACCAAGAATTTCTTGTCTGTCCGTCTACTGTTGGAGTGCCTAATTCCAGACTTAGGTATTATTGTTTAGCAAGGCGGAACTCAACATGGTGTTTTAAAAGAAGGGATGAAATAGTAAGTAGCTAAGTTGCATTTTGTGTTTGTTGCAATTTCTGTTCCTAATGTTACTAATAATTTTGGGATTGATGACTATTTCATTATACTATGTATTTCAGATGAGCAGACTTCCAAAAGACTATGATGACCCATTCACACTTAGTGAAGTTATAGAAGAAGATGTACCAGACAAGTACTTGATAACTGAGAAGTTGCTAAAAAGGGCCAATATATTTGACATTTGCTACAAAGACTCCCGAAGGTCCTGCTGTTTTACAAAAGCATACACACACTATGTTGAAGGCACAGGTTCTGTATTCACGGATGCAAGCCCGGAAACCGTAGATAAGTGTTACAAAGACGCAAATATTCATGAAGTTGGTAGCCCTGAATTCATCAGTGCTCTAAAAGACTTAAAACTAAGATTCTTCACTCCAAAGGAAGTTTCACAACTCATGGCATTTCCCACAAACTACGAGTTCCCTAAAAACATATCAACAAAACAGTGCTACAGGCTATTAGGTAATAGTGTTAATGTTAAAGTGATATCGGAGCTATTAAAAATATTAGTTGACTGATTAATAACTTTTATTTGTATAACATAATAAATAAAGATTTGCACATTTCCTAAATAGCCCCATTGCTAAGGGCTATCCTTGCCTTCCGCCTGGCCCGGTAGTTCAGAACTCTGGAGCGCAACATGACTGCTATTGAAGAGATAGTACCAATCACAAAAGACCAAATTGTGAATTTCCAAAAGGTCCTCTCCTCAAGGTATGCCACTCTGTCACAGCTGGAATGTTAACAAATGCATTAACATACATAGTGGGGTGTAGCACATACATTAGTGGAGCAAACTGTGTTATTAGTGTGCACATTAGTTTTTATTTTAAACTGACCAGTGATTGGCCCTACTCGCAATCATTGATGGTAAAGGTACTAATACACCACAGTTAAATTCAGTTTATTCAGCAAATTGTATGTCATGTTACTTCTACAAAGGAAACATACATGCATATGTACATGCATATAATCACAGCCAGAGATCACGGATTCCCACTTGCTATGATCTTGACAAACCTTCTTTGCTTCATTCACTTTCATTCTTCAGGGTTTCTCTGATTTGTTTGGAAAATGTTCTACAAGATCTTTCCCTTCTAACTGTACCATCGACTTTTCCTTCAAAGATCATTAACAAAGAGTCTTCTCTTTGTTAATCTTCTTTCATCCATCCAAATGAAACAATCTGAATTCAATTGAGGTGAATTTTCTACATTAAAATGATTCGTTTAACTAAATATACCAGGAAACATGTATGTACCAGATCTCTTTGTACAAAGGAATTTGGTTTTACATATTGTAAGTTTATGTTTTTCTATAAGATTATGTAAATAGTTACTTCATTTTACCTATTATATTTAAAAACCAATCTCACCTTCTTGTTACTGTCTCTCCATTTGCACATTTCAGTATTTCCTTAAAACTAGTATGTATACACACACCTATACTCTTGCTTTTTATTTCAAAGTCTGAAAAAAAAATTGAGCATTGAACATTTAGCAAAAGACGTCATATAATAGAATACTGTGCAGAAAATACATTTCTTGGTAAACAATATGATACAGAGACAACATGAAACAAAATATATAATTAACACATTGGACACTGCGTACCCGACTCTTGGGCACTCGTAAACTTTACTCAGATGCCGGCATACCCGAGTCGAGCACGAGCTATAAACCCTCACGCGACGCCAATTCTGTTGGTTTCTGGGGTATTGTTCGGAATTTTGCCTGGTTGCGAAAGTGTTAAATAATTTGTTTCATTATAAAGGTACAAATTTCTTGGTGATGAAAGGGGCAGTAAAATAATGAATGCAGTCATGACATGGCTAACCCTTTCAACACCAAAAATACCTAAAGTTATCATGTTATTGCACCAAATATGACAAAAGTTGTAATAACACACACAGTAAATTATTTTGTAGGATGTCTTGGCTAAGTTGCTTTATTTTATGCTTAATTAAAAAGGTTCTTTGTAATTAATATACACTAGTCAATGAAATTGTGGTACTTCCACATTGCAATACATACAAGTTAGTAAAATAATTACCTGAGCAAGGGTGACATTCACTTATAATTGTATATGGTTGGTGCTGCCAACATGTTGAGTTGTTTTCTGTAGGGAAAGTCTTATTTTTCATCTTATGACTGCCTGATAACGAGTCAGCTAAATGCGACTCCAAAATCAATATGACAATCGTTAGGCTGAAAACAAAACAGAAGAAGAGTGAACTTTAACCATTGAAGTAGAACAGAGATAACTGCTTGTGAGATGATTGCATTTGATTCAATAAGTATAGCAGCGAATTATTTATCTACGATTATGAGATAACCGAATTAGAAAGCATAAACACTTACATTCCAAGAGAAACCGTCCCTAGAAGCATACATTTCTTCGAACATGTCTCAATCATGGTGGTATTCGTAGTTCCAAGTCAGCTTATTTTAAGATGTCAGGTTATTTAAACGTTGCTTTGAATTATTATAACATGTATAACATATTGTAACTTAACAACGTAACACTTAACATTTGGCCTTACTTAAGTTTTACTCAATCACGTCACAAAATAAATATAAAACATATTATTTCACCACCATTGTACATTTGCATTGACCTGACAAGTTGACACAAGACAAGACAATTTCATTTCAACTGTCAGTACTGTCACAGAAATTGTGACACTGACAGTCATAATCATAATGACAACATTGAGTCTGTTCACATATTACCCCCAAAAACAGATCCAGAGCAGACGAACTACAGATTTATCGTTATGTGAGTTATAATTACAAGATTAATGAAGACAAAAGTCATAAATTTTCTAAATTATCTCAAAATAAGTAAAGTTTTACTGCTATTTGATTATCCATGTGAAAAAATTTGTTCTGTCGAGGTAATATTTTGTGATATGTGAACACTCCACTCCAGATTTAGCACTAGTCAAGACACTGCTTTAAACGTTAGAAAATAAATTTATTTGAATTAAAGCTAGTTTTTTATTAATATATTTTAGACCAAGAATTTACAAAAGATACATAAAAAATATTTAGTCTATGTCGTGTCGTCTATGTTCATCATGTTCCGCGCCTGTACGTACAGTCTGCCCGCCATATTAATTGAACTACCTGAATCCGAAACGTAAACGTGAAAAGTGAGCGGCAGATTTTTTTTTCATAAATACGCTTGAAGTACGGTGAGAGTGCTCCTTGTTTCTTGTTAGTTATGTGATTTTATGCAGGCTTTGCAGTTTATTAATCAGTATAGTCTGTTGAAAAATTTATGCAATGGCTTTGCCAGCCGAATCACAAAGGTCTTTTCGACTTTACGTGACCCATGTGGACGGTGAGGGTCATCTTCTAAAGATAAGTGGCCAGCTGGACCAGCAGTCTTCGTTGATGGTCGAGAGCCTGTTTGATTCGTCTCGCGAAAACTTAGAAAAAGGCATCGGAGCAGTTCCCCCGGCAGCTATCCATGAAGGTATAGTATGTGCCGCCAAATACAAAGATGGAACGTACTACAGGGCGAAGATCATAAATACGACGAATTTATCAACTGGCTTAGTGGGCGTCCACTTCATAGATTACGGTAATAAAGACATTATTTCTCTCAGTGCTATAAGATTTCTGGACAAGTATGACCCGATGTTTCTGCAGCTCCGCGGGCAGGCGACTGACTATTATCTGACTCGCATCATGCATCCTTCGGGCCGCTGGGACGAGCCGCTACTGCTCAAGCTTCAGAGCTTGCTGTGTTACGCAGATTATGCTGCAGTGATAGAGGGTCAAACTCGGACATTGCCTATCATCGCTATACAATACAAGGGCAATGATTTCTCTTCACATCTTGTCTCTAATAGATTTGGTGTTGCCGTGCCTGTAGCTAAACAAGAAGTGCTGATGATGCAGCCTAAGGGAAGTGTGAGCCCAGGGCTAAACTGGGCACCAAATTTGCTATCTGAATCATCATTGTATGCTGAGCATGTACCATTCCTGGGAAATCAAAACTTCCCATCAAATCCAGCATCAGCAATGAGATTGCAGAATGCCAGTGTGCCGTTCAATGGTGCTATAGTGCCTCCGCCATCAGCCATTAGTCAGAGGCTTCTAGTCAATAATAAGGCTTCAAGAGGCCCAGTGAACCTTAGAGGTCCGATAAGACAGCCCCAAGTGGCTTTAAACTCGGCACCTAGTCAGGTGGCCACTCCACCTCCGGCAGTGCCTCTTGACAAGAGTTCTCCTAAAAAGTCTGCAACATACAAGAGCCGATTACTGGAGGTGAAATCCCAGCACAAAGTGTTTGTGTCATTTGCTGAAGAGGGACCAGAGCTGTTTGCAGTGCAGTTAGTAACGGACGGTAAGAAACTGCAAGATATGATGGATGATATAAACAGGAGACCACACAGCAGTCTCGCGGAGCCCCCAATGATAGGAACTGTCTGTCTAGGCCGAATGTCTGGAGACCGAATCATCTGCAGAGCAATCGTAATGAACCTATCCGGCTCCCAATGCAAGCTATTCTTTGTAGACTTTGGTGATACAGAAATGGTGTCCTACTATGACATCTTTGACATCCCAGAGGAGTTTGTCAAGCCGAATGTTTTCGCTATGAGATTTTGCCTGTCCGGTGTGAAGAAATTGAACAAAGGCCCGTATTTGAATGAAGCATTTAAGCAGCTTGTGAATGGGAAAGTGATGACGCTCCGAGTGGTAGCCCCAGAAGGTCCACCTTTAATACAGTACGGAGAACTGTACTTAGACAACAAGAACGTCCTAGATTTGCTGCTAGCGAATATGACAGACAAACTTCAGTTCAAGTGCATGGAGATGCTTCCATTAGGCAGTAGAGCTTTAGCACTGGTGTCTTACGTAGATAGTTGCGTCAAATTCTATGTCCAATTATCAGACAAGATTGATGACTTGACCGCTGTCATGGAAGCAGTGAAGTCCCACTGCGAAGCCACCTCATCACCTGGAGAGTTACCTGTAGGTGCTGCATGCTGTGCAAGGTTCCCTGACGACGGCAAATGGTACAGAGCCAAGGTCCTAGGGTCCAATAACAAGAGGATCCTTGTAGCTTATGTGGATTACGGAAATGAACAAGAAGTTGAGGTTTCGGATTTGAGAACCATCACAACGGAGCTGATTAAGCTGCCAGCGCAAGCCTTGAAATGTGCATTAAAAGTACGTAATTAATTCTCTTTGCTTGATTATTAAGAGGCCGCAGTAAGCTCGGCCGAATTTCACCTTCCCATACAAACGTAGTTACGCTCTCATTTTAAAACTACGTTTTGGATTGTGATGAAACTTTGCATATACAATGACATGAGGTATATCTATGTGTGTAATTCGTTTATATGGTTCAAATTTATAAAACAAACTAAATACAGCAAAAAAAGTTTTGCATGAAAAACTTAAATTCACTGTATTTTTTTTATTATGGTATCTGAAGCTACATAAACTAATTTCAGAGATAGATATACCTCATTTCATTGAACATGCAAAGTTTCGTTACAATCCAACACGTAGTTTTAAAATGAGAGCGTAACTACTTTTGTATGGAGAATCGAGCTTACTGCGGACTCTTAAATTAGATAATATATTAGTTTGGCAGTTGGCTATATTTACAAAATACCCTGTTATAGTTTGAATCCTGTTTCTAGAAGTTCTAGAACGGATCCTATCTTAAGACCCATTGTTACAACAATACCATTGTTAGCCACGTGCCATAAACACCATGAAAATACCATGAAATCTAAATGAAAAGACCATGTTTAATAAATACACTTGAATAGTGACTATTGTTAAAGTAGCAATGTTCAAATTAAAACAAAAGGCCTAAAATCTTCATTTAAAAGTCCAATATCTCCAAAAAGGCTGATCAGATTTTGATGAAACATGGCTAAGAACACTCGGGATAAAATTATCTATGAGAAAAAAAAAACCGCATTCAAATCGGTCCATCCGTTTGGGAGCTACGATACCACAGACAGATACACAGACAGTCACGTCAAACTTATAAGTTATAACACCCCTCTTTTTTCGTTGGGGGTTAAAAATACATCTCACACAATGATTCACTGAACCTGCTCAACTACTTCCAAAAATTATACTACTGTTTTTTTTGCAGGGCTTTGAAAGCAGACCAGTCGAAAGCAAGACCTCGAACCAGCTTGAAATGCTTGCGCTAGAGAAGACCCTAACGGCTAACATTATAGGAGTCCTATCCAGTGACACTATGCTGGTGTCTCTAGTGGATGATACCACCGTCCCGCCCCTGGATGTAGCCAGGAAGATGAATCAGCTATCACAGCCGAGAAGCAATGTGGAGGTAAGTCTGAGTTAACATGGAATTTTTATTTAATAGAGCATTTAAAAAAGGTCAACGACCGCCTCATGCCTGAACCACTAGGCTACCCTGGCTTCTACCATTTTTTATAAATAATTTATACAAAAAAAAAATTGCTCTTTTAAAGATACATTGTCATCAGATTTGACATAATATGTAGTTAAGATTAGAGCATTATATGAATATCGATAGTAGCAGTCCCCGCGAACTGCCAACGTATTATCAAGAGGGCGAGCAGAGCCGCAGGATAAAGTGTAGCCTATTTCACTAAAGCTTCTTTAATTTCGGGGTTTTCCCTTACAACATAATTACGTGTGTATGTTGCTAGGGTTTAGGGTAGGGTAGCATAGTTTGTAGCAGCCAAATATTGTATCGTAACACACTCTTATTCTTATAGACCCTTTCTCTAGAAAATAATCTCTTTATAATATTAATAATATGTATGTATGTACCCCAAAATTTTGTGTGAGTTTCCACAAAAATGTTAGATTTTCCAGCTATAATTGCACAAACCAGAGGAGAATCTTCTTCTATCTTCTTTTGAGCCACAGAAGTTCTTTTTTCCGGGGCTATTTGTATGTAAGCGCTTATGCGCTCATGCGAGTATACCTTTTGGGCATCTTATTTCATCCAAATAATTATGCCTTTTATATAACTCTAAACTCTTACCCCCTTATACATAAAACTTAAAATGCTTCTGCTAAATAAAATGTGCTTTGTCCCTTTCTTACGAACACAAATGTCAGAGTGACAGATAAGGACAAACGAATTTTAACGCCATAGTTAGTCTTTGTATGACTAAGCCCCCCCCCCACACTACCGGCGTCTTGTGAACGTTCTCATACACGCCGCGTCGACGCAACGCACAATTTTGTATGAGAACGTTCACAAGACGCCAAAATTTATCAAAAAAGACTTCGCAATTCATAACGAGTCTAACGAAGCATTTAACACTAATCAATATGCATCGCCGCCCGTTCCTATTACGAAACGGCAATTGAACAGTTCAACCTGAGACATACATATCACATTCTAATTTTGATTGCAATGCGTTTCGCGCTCGCTTCCAATGGCGCCGAGCTAACGTGTCAGAATTATCTTCATGTGTCGACCCTGTGGTTATTCCACAAAACATCAGAGGCTCGCGTTCGCGTTTAGCTGTCAAATCCCATAAAAATTGTGGGTAAAACGCAAATGCGATCGTAAACTTTTGTTTGGGTAAAACTTATGCTAGAGCCTGTTGCTGGCCGCTCATCAGGTCAAAGAGAAAAAACGTGTCAGTACGAACACGCGAAACATGGAATGTGGAATGTTTGTCTCAAACCGACCCCCAGGATGACTATTTGGCAGCGCTAGTGTTTCTTTCTATCCAAATAATTATCAATGTGCAATAGAGCGCGATAAATATGTGCTTACTTTCCCTCTTTTTGCCCACCCATTTTGCAAGCGTATCTAAGTTGAGCAATTCTCGATCTTATCCCGTATACATAAGTCCTATGTGTGCATATTAGGCGTGACACGTACATTGTTCACGCACGTCTTTAAATAAGCGCATGATTGATATCTCTTCTCAACGTAATTACGAGGTTTCGATATAATTAGTGAAGAATGAAAATTGGCCTTTAAGTGGGTTACGTACGTTTGGACTAGATTGAAACGCGTTAATATCGTTGTTAAGACGAGTTCGATGGATTGAAATTGCTTGACTAAACAACATTTTTTTCCAATTCACTTATAGGTAGACAAAAACAATGCATTTTTAGTCGTGTATCTGGCTAAGCCACGTTTAGACTAGATTGAAACGCGGTCATATCGTCGTTAAGACGAGTTCGTTATATTGAAACTGCTTAACTAAGCAACTACTTATTTATACGTTTGCCAAGTCAAGTTAAATGTAGGTAGTCCAAAAAAATAAGTTTATTTTGTGGAATTTGTAGTGTATCTGTTAAGCCCAGGATTAGGGCATCGCCTAGATAACCCATAGATAAAATAAAATAAACCCCCCGCTTCCCCGCGCCATACTGTCAGTATCGTATCGACCAGGTACGCGATCTCTACGTGCGTCAAACAATCAACAAATTAAAATTGATTTGGCAACTAAAATAAGTTCTTGCTGTGTGAAGTGGTGTTGGAAAAACTCCCAAACGTCTAATTTTACAACCAACGGAATAACATTTGACAGGTAAGTTAAATTTCTCATATAAATGTAAATTTTATTCTGTCACGCGGAGTTCATTTTACACTGGTCCATATAAGTAGTGAAGTATGCATGTCCCTTTTCATCAAATGGAAATGGCAATGTACTGTTCCTTTCTCATGACACAATCACACACACACACATGACACAATGTCTAGTGATGGGCTAGTGATTCTTTCGAATTTTACCGATTCAGATTCATTTATGGAAACAATACGTTAATTCATCCGTGCTTTCGTGTACTATTTTAATACGAAAATTCACTAAAGATTATATTTATATCCTTGACATTGCATTGTCAAAATTCTTTGGTTAGAAATCATAGATAATGTGTATACGATGTAGCAAAGTTTTGAACTGCACCAAGAAGGTAGCGTGGCAGACTGCAACCGTCTTACAAGCTATAAGGTAGAGGGAGACGTAGTAAATTACTATCTGGCTCTATTTTATAGCTTCCAGAGCTAATGAACAGAATATATTTTTGTACGTACAAGTACATGCCAGACGAATAGCAGGAAACCAGTACGGTGAAATAGGACAGAGAGTTTAAGACTCCTGGATGTACGTAGCTTGCAACCAAGACGGGGTTTAACATTTTTTTTATTTACGTAAGATATTCTGCTGCAGTTGGGTCAAATAAGATGGTATAAAGTGTGCACAGAATTATACACCTTCTGAATTTATACACCTTACTTCGCATATGTACATACTGTCTATTCAGGTTTCCTCACGATGTTTTCCTACGCCAAAGTTCCGAAGACAGTATAATCCGAGATTCAATTGACGGTCGCATACTTGAACCGCTCACTAGGGTACTATAAGAAATAATTAATTACATGACGAATCCAGCAACATAAAAACTAGTTTGATGTATTCACAAGGTGTACGAGGATTGTTTGATAACTACCCGTTTATGAAAAAAATAATCAGTCGTTTTTGTAAATATGCATTTATTTTTCCACGTAGTCTCCTTTTAACTCTTTACATTTATTCCATCTATACTCAAGCTTCAATAAACCATCTAAAAAGTATGATTTCGGAAAGTCATTAAAATAGGCCTCTGTGGCGGCAATGACTTCGTCATTTGATCTAAATCGCTTACCACCGAGCCATTTTTTCAGGTTGGGAAACAAAAAGAAATCGCATGGAGCCAAATCTGGAGAATACGGGGGGTGAGGCAATAGTTCGTATCGTAATTGTTTAATTTTGGCCATCACGACTCTGGACGAATGAGCTGGGGCGTTATCGTGATGAAACAGTACTTTTTCTTCTTTAAAGGGCGTCGTTTTTCCTTCAAATTCATCCAATAAATTGGCATAGTACTGCCCTGTTATCGTTCTTCCCTTTTCTAAGTAGTCAATATGTATAATACCCTGCGAATCCCAGAAAACGGTGGCCATGACCTTTCCAGCCGATGGGACGGTTTTTGCTTTCTTTGGAGCAGGTTCACCCGGTAAAATCCACTGCTTTGACTGCTCTTTCATTTCCGGGGTATAGTGGTGAACCCACGTTTCGTCTACGGTCACAAAACGACGCAGAAACTCCTTCGGGTTACGTTTGAACACTGCTAAACACTGCTCCGAAGTAGTCAGTCGGTTCCGTTTTTGCTCCTCCGTGAGTAAACGCGGCACCCACCTCGCCGATAGTTTCTTCATACACAATTTTTCTTCTAATATGTTTTGTACTCGCTCAATTGAAACGTTTACAGCATCAACGATTTCCCGAAGTTTAATTCGGAGGTCGGCTAGAACGATATTTTCAATTTTTTTTAACGATATCGTCTGTAGTCACCTCAATTGGGCGGCCTGGGCGATCCACGTCAAAGACGGTTGTTCTCCCTCGCTTAAACTCGTTGTACCAGTATCTAACGGTTGTCATAGAAGGAGCATATTGATGTTAAACCGCCTGCATTCTTACTTTTATCTCATCACATGTTTTCCCTTCCAAACACAAAAACCTAATTACAGACCGATATTGTTATTTCTCCATTTTAACAATTTTACATTCACGCTTCCACTGAATCGCTGTCAAATGAGAAAAAAAAAACAAAAGACTGCAGTTTTTTTTTTAATTTTCCATCCTCTGAAGAATGGCTTAAAAAGGTGGTATACATATTTTCGGCCAGTGGTATTAGTACATTTAGAAAACGGCTATGTGTGTAGTGGCCTCTTTTTTCAAAATTATATTAAAATATCGATAACCGCAACTATTTCCCAATGGCGCTAATGAGCACGTTAACGCCCTCTTTAATGATAATGAGAAATGAAATGAAATGAAAAATGAAATGAAATGAAAATATTTATTTGCATAGACACAGTGCAGGGATGTTTAAATATATTATGGTCATGTGTATCTAGCTTGCATGCAAGCGTGCAAATATGAAAATGTCAATTAAATTATCAAAAAGTCCAACTAGAATTAAAAGAACTATACAATGTCAAATTGAATTAATATACATTATTTACATAATAGGCATAATCATAAAATTCGTCAAAGAGGCGGAGTAAAATTATATAACTAAATACTACAAATTCTTTACTGATTTTCGAGAAACGCCTTAACGCTATAAAACACCGTTCCAGAAGCCAGTTTGTTAGACTGCGTTTAAAGGCGTTTCCTGCTAACATCTTTATTTCCTCTGGCAGGTGGTTGTAAATAATAATGCACATGTTGTACATGTTTTTCTTATATATAATTTTGTGACTCCGAGGGTGATACAAAAGGTTCATAATTTTTGGCCGTGTTTGCCTTTCCAGAACTTCGCCACGTGTTTTAAAATACGAGGGGTGTGACCTAATAAAATTACATATTTCTCTCAAGTACAGGCAAGGCAAAGGAATAATTTTATGCTTTTTGAAAAGTGGCACGCAACTTTCGTCCCACCATGAATTACTTATGACTCTGACACATTTTTTTTGTATCCTGAAAACTCTGTCCACTTCCACTGCGTTTCCCCACAATATCAACCCATAACCAAGGACAGATGATACATAACCATGGTAAGCCGTTAATGCTGCTTCAGTTGATACAGTGTCTCTCAGCCTTTTGAGCGCAAATACAAAACGGCCTAGTTTGTTGCAGATTTTGTCAATGTGCGCCTTCCAGTTTAGGTGGTTGTCAACTGTGATTATCTGAGGATTATCATCAACCACATACATTGAATAAATACATATACGTACTTTTTTATGACATCGTTCTTCCCTACCTAGCTTTACCAAACTTAAAATATCAGACATAAACCTGGCTAGCACATTCGCGTTAGTGTCGAATAAACATCGCATTCGTCCCTTCATAAACACGATAATGCAGTAAATTTTGCAAAATGCCTAGAAATACCTATTTTAATGACTACTCGATGTGATTAACATACTTTTTTATGTTATGTGGTGATCAAAGTAGTCGATGAACGCAACATGATAATAATATGACAGTGACTGCCGTTCAAAACTTTAAACCATGTTAACAGATACAGTCAACGCATATAGTTGGTAGAAGCCAGACAGGTTGATAATATGACCACTTGATAAAAGACTAGCTGCCCGCACTGATTTGCCCGCGTATTGCAAAAAACACAGGCAACCCCGCGGCATAAAACTATCCAGAAAGAGTATTCCTCCACACAGATGAAAGAATTTTTTAAATCAAATTATTGGTTCCGGAGATTACCGTTACATACCAACTGACAAACTTACAAACTCACAGACTTTTCCTCTTTATAATTTTAGTAAAGAAAATATTTACACGGCATTACATCGACAATCCGTGAACCGAACCTATTGAATATACAAGAAAATAAAGAAGTACAGGTCTACATTAGTACCTACATTGTTGTAAAGGCTAGAAAGTAACAATAAAATTGTGGGACAGTTTGAACTCATAGTTGGCCTGTTCGTGCGATGTCCAGCTAGTCCGAGCAGAGGCGTGAAAAATATTATTGTTGTTGTCTTAGGGCACCCTAGAAGTACCTAGGGCCTTAATAAGCTCTCGCCTAATATTATTGTCCGAAGATAATTGTGTAAAGAATTTCACTAGAGTGCCAAAGTTCAATAGTATAAGACCAATGACAATAGAAATATAAAGTGCTTTAAGTGGGTGGTACAGAAGTGATCTTGGTTTCACTAGTTGTAGAATGGGTTAACAGTTTTATGACATCCCAGCTGCATAAAGAAATGAGTTGTATTCATCAAGACGTCGCATCCAGCGGACTCCCGCTACCTTTAACAGGTCATCAGTCCACCTTGTGAAGGGCCTACCCACACTGCGCCTTCCGGTACGTGGTCGCCTCTCGATAAACTATATATATAATCGAGCGTAAAGTGTCCGTTGTAGTACTAATAACCCAAGTTAATTAAGGGATTTTTGTCAACTTCTGGTTCCAAAATCCTTCAGCCTCCATACAATAGTTGGAGACGCGCTAGCGTGGACCTGACTAGTCGGTTTTCGTTGTGATGGGGCATCGTTGACCGTGAATCGGTTACATTAGTTAGGCACTAGACCTAGTGCGGTCGTAACAGTGATAATATTTTGCCTATGTTAATATTCGTAACTTAGTTACGCAGGATAATCTGGTCACAAGCTTCATTCTATTGAACCCCTCGTATTGGTGGAGTATTTTCCATTTCTCTCTGTCGTATGCCTGCCCTTTGATTTGCTGATGCAACACGACACCAGCTTTTTCCTTTATTTGGTCTATATACACTGCGTCGCGGTCTTCCCCTGCCGGAGAGGCAGGGGAAGACCGCGACGCAGTCCTCCTATCTTTCTATCTTTCCACTCCTTCTATTCCTTCCTTCCATTATAGCTTTAAAGAAGTTGTCGTGCCGTATCAAATGACCAACCATTTTCCCCCTTATATACACGTTGAATAAAAGTCTGACTATGTTATGCTGTCTTGTTCTTTGAAGTAAAAAGTTGGGTAATGTAAGAAAAAGGAACTGTTGCTTTGCCGCAACGTTATTCGGTTAGTAATTGTTAGTCCAACTGAAAGATTTGCCAAATGATAGGTATGCCAAAAATTTAAATCTTTATAATAATCGACTTTACAATAATTCTACCAAATGAAACGTTGTAATACAAAAAGTTGCCATTAGTTAGTTGTCAAAGTGAATCATTGGCGAAAAGTTGGTTGGCAAGGGAAATTCGGACATAACAAATTCGGAGAAAAGGCAGAACCCCATCTAGTGTATACATAAAACGAATACTGCAAATATTTCTAAATGCAGTCTGGAGAAAGCTAGAACAGAGCAAATGGCTGGCTGCGTTGGCGACTTTCAATGTATTTTTTGTCGCTATTGAAGCGGTTGATTCTTATACAAATGTGGGTACATTATCAGTGTAAAATGATCCCGACTTTAATCTCTTAAATTAATGATAATAATGATGATATAAGTTACAAGCTTACAAGGATGTAAGGGGGGATGGGGGGACGAAGCCCACCGCAGTAAAAACAACAAATAATCGTAACAGTGGTATTATTTGTAGGTTAAGTTAGGCTTAGCTTGTGTGCCTTAGAGCGGAAAGAGGTACTCCGCGTAGCGGGGTGACGTCGACACGCTGGCGGTTAGATTTAGGTTAGGCCAAGGGGCGGACACTCCGCGATTTACGTTTATCGCTACAAGTACATGCCTGTGCCCCAACGTTGGGGAACCGGCATGTACTTGTAGCGATGAACGTCGACGTCGTCGTCGACGACGTCAGAGGGCCATAAATGTTAATGTTTTGGCTGAGAAAAAAGCGCCTTTTGTAAAGATCAAAGGAGTGTCCCTTCTGTACTTGTACTATTATCTATTCTGTGGTTAGGTTAAAATAAATGCCGGGTGTTTGTTTAAAATAAAAAACACATACATACATACATACATTCCACAGCAACAGTCCAAAAGTAATGATGTAAACACTTATCTCCAATGATGCGATTCATTCAGGTACCTTCGTTGTCATTAAAACAAGTGGGTGGTTGCGCACACCCACTTTAGAAATATGTTACATACTATTTACTAAATGAAACCTTACTAAATAAAACATTTGGTAAGCGTTATACTACGAAATGTATATTAGTCAAACTGAACCATTCTGCTACTCGAAAGGTGGCATTTTGAAAAAAGACTTTATGAAAAAAAGGCCAAGTATACAGTTGGTAACCGTGAGATTGGGAAAAAAACTAAACGTTTTGATAAGTTGAAACTTAATCATTCGGCGAAATGAAATTATGCGAAAAGTTGGTTGGGAAGTGATAATCGGCAATACAATTTTCGGCGACAAATTAGAGAACCGTATAAAATGGACAGCCATACTAATGGTTCTCTATTGCATGGGCAAAAATCATTTCCCAAAGTGTCACTTCCCAAAAAATGTTTCACAAATGATCATTTGGCAAAAAATCACTAGTCAAATTATTGTTTCGCATTTTATCACTTGGCAGTATCTCCTATGGCAAATGATTAATTCGCAAATTATTATTTGGCAAAGTTTTACATAGTCAAGTTTCATTTGGTCAAACGTATTATTTGGCATAACATTCGTTTCCCAAATGATTGCATGGCATACGATTTAGATCCTAATTGTGTAGTGCATACGAAATCTATTTGAGTGAGATTACATATTTTGCGAAGCGGGTAGTTTGTAAAAAACAAAAAGTAAATAATTTACAGGTAAGTTTATATGTTCTTTTGTACTATAGGTACTTAGGTAACAATATATTATAATGCAAATAAGCTGCATGCATGCAAGCAAGCCCCGAGTCGGTTTCGCCTTTTTCATCGAAAGTCTCCAGCGAATCGACGCCACCCCGCTGCGCGGGGTGTCTATTTCTGGTCTGAGGGACACAAGTAAACCCTAACCTAACCGACCAAAAACAGAGTTCGCTTATGACAAGCCATTTTTTCCACCCTGATACCTAATGTGCGAAATGAAAATTTGAACAAATGATTTGTTTGGAAAACAATATTAGCCCAAACAAAGTGTTTGCTTAATAAACTTTTGTCTTAATAACACTTGACAAAGTAAAATTATGCCACATGATATTTTGACCAAATGAACAAAATGCGAAACAAAAATGTGCTATTTGTTCGTTTGGGAAATGAAACTACTGCCATAAGTTTTGTGGGAATTGAAATTTGGCGAAAAATATTTTGCCGAAACAGCAGGATACCCATACTAATATTACACGGTATTCCCGGGAATTTCCGAAAACTTCGGCATATTGCAGAATACATTCACAGAAACAAATTAGCATAATAATTTCGTAAACAAATTTTTTTTTTTTTTTGTAAAAAATAATTTAATGTAGCATTAACAGTTATTGTCTTATTGTGCAAGGGTTCAAGACCAGAAGGTCCAAGAAGACAAATTGAGTAAAAAAAATGTACTTCCGACGCAGTTTTTGCCTAATATCGAACGAAATCACTTGGTAAACCTTCTTGTAGTGTATAGGAACCTTACAACATTTAAAAAACTGTGATGACACCACAGTTAAGAGCCTTTACACTGGGTAAATCTGCAAAACTGATTAAATTAAAATATTCAATATCTTGATAACAGTAAGAGTTAAGATACTACTGTCTTGGAGAAATGAACTTTATTTGATCTAACCTGGCATAGGTTAGATCAAATATGCAATTAACGGAAATTGCCAAAAACACCTTGTATATAAATGGGAAAGTGTATGTGTGTGTTCGTTTGCCCGTCTTCACGGCATTGACGTGATTTTTTAAGTGGAGATAGATCCCCATCCCTTCAACTATATCTCCACTTAAAAAATCACGTCAATTCGTGAGAGACTGACAAACAAACACACACATACACTTTCCCATTTATAATATTAGTATGGATGTCCATTTTATACACATAATTTCTCTTAAAAATATGTCGTTTCATAAAATTAAAATAGCATGGATTCACAAAAAGATCGTCGAGTGTGTAAGAATACAAAAAAAGATAATGAATAAAATAATAGACAATTAAATCCAATTTTAAATGAAAAGATAACTACTAATAGGCAATACGAACATTTTAAATACTTATCCCTTTATTCACAAAACTTAAAATGCCTCTGCTAAATAAAATGTGTTTTGTCCCTTTCTTACGAACACAAACTAACGTCGTGCGCGGCGCGGCACGATTCGAGCGCAGCGCGTGTCGGGCGCGGGGCGGGTCGTGCGCGGCGCGGGTCGGTATATCTCGATAGATATGTGCGATAGAGACGCCGCGCTACTGTGCGAAAGAGATAGAGATACCGCCCGACCCGCGCCGCGCTCGACCCGCGTTCGATGTGTGCGCGCGCACTGCACTACACACATACTACTACTGACATATAAACACATACGTTGCATTTTTACGACGCGATTATCGCACGATTAAAAATCGTAGTGCTCGCCAGGCCTTACTCTTGAATGATACCTAACGGGTTTTCTTGAAGTTTTTTTTCTTTTCTTTTTTGTAAGTTGCGAGTTGCGCTTAACTAATTGCCAATGACACATACAAGAGTATGACTAAAACAACTAATAACATATATACAATTACAAAAACCTAACGGCCCAACGCCGAGAGACGGGTGGGGAACTAAACTAAACCCAAATACTAAAACATAAAAACATAGAAAAACACCCTATCCGCAAACACTCGCCACGTGCCGCCCGCTTGCGCCTTTTTCGTGCGGGAAAAAAGTACAAACAGGCAAAAATAACTAAAAATACGTAAAATATACAACAGACAGAGAAACAAAATTATCAATTAAGTAGTATTATTTACAACGGAAATTGAAGGAGGACGGGTGAAGTGGCGGACGTTGCCGGAGCCAAAGAAGCGCCTCGTCAAAGAGGGCCTGTAGAGAAGCCAAGGAGATAGCGGGGGAGGAGAGGGGGGAGCACCCGTACTGTTGATAGGCTGGTGGGCGAAGCTGCGCTCAAATTCACCCACCACACCGGAGTCCGCATTCAGGTCAGTAAAGGAGACCCCCGTGAGCCCGTACGCGCGCGCCGCCCCGCGACGCCTCTGCTGCCGCTCTCGGTCGCGGATCTCAACGTCAGCGTCCCGCTCCATGTTTCGCTCCCTGGTGATGGGGTCGTCAGGGTACGCGAGGACTTGCCTAGGCCGGCGGCACCCGGCCCGGGCACGTAGTCGATGGCCTTGCGGATTAGCGGATTGCTACTGAGCGCTGCCTTCTCGAAGTATCTGATGGAGATCTGTTTAAAGTGGTCAGCTACTGAGGGCATAAACAAGTCCGCGTGCAGGCGGACATTGCGCACGTAGAATGGAGCGTTTACAGACCGCCGCAAAAACTTGTTTTGCAGGGTCTGTAAACGCTTCAGGTGCGTTTCGTTCGGCGCAGTGCGCGAACGCAACACTGGCGTAGCTAAAGACAGTTCTGATGCACGTCTTATAAATGTGCAGCTTGTTACGGACAGACATGCTGTTGCCTTGCTGCTGGGCCTTAGGAGGTGGAATAACCTGGCTAGGTAGAAGGACGCCCTGTCCCGCACGACCCGAAGGTGCTTGGCGAAAGTCAGTCGCCTGTCCAGAATGACCCCGAGGTACCGCGTGTGGGTAACCCACGCAATGGCCTCTCCGAACAGGGACAGCTCCCCGTGTCGCGCAGTCAGGGCATCATAGTCGCGCTTCCGGGAGAAGATTATGGCGGCACTCTTCTCCGGGTTAATTTCGGTCCTCCATTGGCGGCATCAGCTCCCAAGGGAGTCAATCGCAAGCTGGAGGAGACGGCGCATCCTGTCTACACGAGGCGAGGAGGTATAAATGGCCGTATCGTCGGCAAACAGCGCATAATGAATCCGAACTGTTCATCAATGTAAATGTTGTTCGCGCTGAGAAACTCCCACAAACGGGCCTGGATGACCCGCTCATAGAGCTTCCCGAAGTTTTCATGAAGTGTTAAGAGGTTTTACTATGGTCAACAATCCTTTTTGCTTGCTTGCTTTGTTACACTCTGTCACGCATCTTATTAAAAAAAAAGTCGTATTCTGTCATTATAATAATAATCGTAGTGGATACATGATAAATGAGAACAAATGGATATGAATGTGAATTTAAAATGGATATTCAAGTAAGTATAAATCAAAAAGGCAACAGGACGATTCTCCACGAAGGTTACCAATATAAGTTTAAGAACGAAAATTCGATTGGCAGTATTTTATGGACTTGTGATAAGAGAAGTGCTTAGTATTGCTATGCCTCTATAAGTACTAACCATTCGGTTACTGAAATAAAGAGGAAAAGTGTGCAGGTCTGTACGCCCAGTGATATTGATAACGCAATTTATTTAGTTGTAAAAAATGCAACAGGACGTTTTCAACTACATGGCTCCAGCCAAAAAAATACGAGCGAAACATGGAATACTTGTTTTTTCAAGGAGAACAATACAGTGACCAGCCGCCGCCGCTGTTTAAATCAGCAGGTACGGGAGACATTACATAGAAAACGAAAACAACATTTAAATGTAAATACTGCCACTTTTAAAACTTTAAAAGACGTCGTGGTTCCGTCGTCGTTTATCGTGTGCGAAGATGGGAAGAATGATAAAACGTTATTTAAAAACGCTCCTCGCGTAACACATGCCTTGACGATGGAACATTTAAAATTTGCCCCCGCCTACTTCACCATTTTATGGGATCTGTATTCTGACGAGTACTCGGTAAATGTAGTTTTATAATTTTTGGACTTTCCTAACAAGAATAACGACTAGTAACGCCGTATGAAACGGCAATTAAGAAGTAATAGATGGGCCACATACACAGTATTTGACAAGAAATACAAGAAGATATTGGGCCGATTAGGAGATGGTCGACTATCACCTATGAAGTTTTTGAAAGTTATAAATTATAAATTTAAAAGCTAAAAATTAAAAGTTTTAAGTTAAATGAATATTGTAAGATGTTAAATTTATTAATTTTAAAAGCCACAAATATTTTTACCTTAATGGTTTTTTAAAGTCCACAGCTTCCTAGTGGAAGTAATTCCAATTAGTATTAATGTTTTTGAAGAAGATTGATACGGCATTTGATTGTGTAGATCATAGTACCCTCATTTGTAAACTGAAATATTATGGCATTAGAGGGCATGCATTGGATCTCATTGAGTCTTATTTAACACAAAGATATCAAAAGGTAGCGGTAAATGGGGTCATTTCGTTGGAGACAGTGGTGGAGAAGGGAGTACCTCAGGGATCTATTCTAGGTCCTTTCCTGTTCCTTGTTTATGTAAATGATCTACCATATATGGTAAGCCGAAGATCAGGCATTGTCATGTTCGCCGATGACACCTCATTATTGTTCAAGGTTAATAGGAAAGATACTGAACTGATTGAACCAAATAATACCCTCTCCATGATATCTGACTGGTTCGCTGCCAATAACTTAGTGTTGAATCCAAATAAAACGAAATGTATAAAATTCACACTAACGAACTCAAATGTAAACTTAGCCTCGAACATTAAACTTAATGGTGAAACCATAGAATTTGTAAAGTCCACTGTATTCTTAGGTATTACGTTAGACTCTAAACTGCAGTGGGGATCCCACATCATAACTGAGTTAGGAAGTAGGTTGAGCTCCGCTGCTTTTGCAGTCAGGAGAATAAGGCAGCTTGCCAATGTAGCGACGGCACGGTTAGTTAACTTCGCTTACTTTAATAGTATAATTACTTATGGTCTTATCTTATGGGGATCAGCGGCAGATATTGAGACTGCCTTTATTTTACAAAAAAGGGCTGTTAGAGCAATTTATAACCTGGGGTAACGTGAGTCTCTAAGAGTCTTCTTCAAGGAAACAGATATTCTGACACTGCCGTCCCTATACGTATTTGACATAATAATGTATGTTAGAAATAATTTATACAACTTCCCAATGAACACTGATAGGCCCAAGGTTACCAGAAGCACAGGGAAGCTCAAAACAACTTTTTACAGACTAGTAAAAGCGTCAAAGTCATTCTTGGGAAATTGTATAAAATTCTACAATAAAATTCCAAAACACATTACCGATCTTACTGACTCTAAATTCAAATCTGTTGTAAAGCACACACTCATTTCAAAAGCATATTATAAGATAAACGATTATATCATGGACAGGGATATTTGGCAGTGATCGCAAGATAAATAAATGAACGGGCTTTCTGCTGTAGCAATGTAATCTTATAAAGGACAATACATTAATTTTAACGTTTTGAAAACATGATGCCTCGCCGAGTTTTTTACGCCGGTTCTTCTCAAGGCAGAGGTTTTCTTTCCGAACCGGTGGTAGATTATTGACATTCATAGGTGCATGTAATATGCCTAAATTGAAGAATAAATAACTTTGACTTTGACTTTGACGTTACTTTTAGGCTGCCTGTTCACTGAAGCGAAGCGGTGAGCGAGATAATAAACCACCAATAGCTGAAGAGGAACGGAGATTTTTATCTCGCTCACCGCTCTGCCACCCCGCTTCATTTCAGTGGACAGACAGATGTAATTTTCAATTATAAAAAAGACACAAATAAATGCTTAAGTTCTAGTTTGTCAAAATAAAAAGCAACAAGCAATCAAAACTTTCTTTTTAAACCCCGACGCAAAAAAGAGGGGTGTCATAAATTTAACGTGTCTGTCTGTGGAATCGTAGCGCCCTAACGGATGGTCCGATTTGAATTCGTTTTTTTTGTCATAGATAATTTTATCCCGAGTGTTCTTAGCCATGTTTCATGGAAATCTGTTCAGCCGTTTTTGAGATACTGGACTTTGAAATGAAAATGTCGGGGGTTGTTCAACTTCTCTAAGTTGTAGTTGTAGTTATTAATGATATGCACATATACATGACTTATGAAGATGAGAATTAATCTACTATCTAAGCATTTTCGTCAGGCGCACGAACATTTCTTTTGTAATTGTAAATGATGGTAGTTTCGGAATCATTTGACATCGCTTCATCTTCGTCACCTGACCAATCGTAAATACAATACAGTTTCGTCCTCCGAAGTGCTACCTCTTTCTTCACTAGATTCCGTGTAAATATCTTCTTAGCAAATTTTTTCATCCGTTTGGGCTTTGGATTTTGTTCCTTCTGCATTATTTGACGAGTAATCTTCACGTACTAAATAAATAAATGCAACAATTATAATTTTATAATTCATATTATAACATTCATTGAAATTTAACCATAAAAAAAATAGATAATAAAAACGTAAGAAAGAGGATAATATTATTCATCTAACAGCATAGTAAAAACAGGTACATTATATGATGTAAAAAATACAAATCTTTAGCTTAAATAATATTCGCATTTCATATAAAATTTCAACCCCTTTTTTATGATTGCGTACGTTATTTAGAGAATAGGAATTAAATCAATCTTGTATTTCGCAATAATTGTATCCTTCGTATAATAGACTACAAAGGATACTTGGGTGAATCAACTTTTTAGTGTCCTCCCTGTTTCTACTATTTGCTGTTTAAAAGGAGATAACAAGCAAATACGATGTCTGCTGTGGTTAATTGTTGTTGGATTCCTTACTCAATGAATTACAGCGTGAAACCACATGAAAACTGTATTAAAAAATATTCATTTGTCCTTCATTTCACCGGTTGCCCAGCGGACGTAAAATGTCCCCCAATTTGTATGACAATTGTGGTTTGTCACCTAGACAACCATGTTTTCCGCCAGAATACATTTTTTGTGTGATGCAAATAATATATGTTCAAATAGACTGTTTATCTAGCTATAAGAACTTATAGATCTTATTAAATAAATACACATGTTGTGGTAACTGAATAATGAAAAAAAAGTAAGGGTCAAGAAAAAGTCGATTACACATGTTGTGGTAACTGAATAATGAAAAAAAAGTAAGGGTCAAGAAAAAGTCGATTGACCCACTTACATGTATTAATTAATATCAAAAGCACGCCTCTTATCCTGATCCTGCCCACCTCCTGTCATTAGGATTACGAGCTTCGATTTTTCTATGATGGTGGTCTACCACCTCCTAGAGCCTCTAAACAATTGAAAATAACTATTTTCACTCGGTGATCCAAAAACCAATACGGTCTCCGAAACGTTAGCACGCCTCTTGTCCTGATCCTGCCCACCTCCTGTCAGCTTTCGGCTTGAAGCTGATCCTGATCCGCCTAAATAAAACCTTAAGGGATCGACCACACCGCTGTTCAGAATACGCTGACGCACCTTTATGAAGATGTATGTACGACACGTCAGCGCGTACAGTGAATTCCCTCCATAATATGCTTCAGCCACCCCTAATTATCAACTTGTCTCCAGATTAAGCCGACCACGCCGATGAGCAAAGCGGCCCCCGAACAGTTCAGCTCGCCAGAAACCGACCACGGCAAGGGCTTCAAGCGCGAGAAGAGCTTCAGAGAGGAACGGAGACGGGACGATGAAGACTTCAGCCAGCGCGGAGGCAGCTTCCGGAACAGGTTGGTGCTTTGAGTAAGGGCCGATTTACACATTGATCAGTGATTACTGTGATTAGTGCGAGTCCATACATTTGCCGCAAGTGCGAGTAGCTTTTGTATGGACTCGCACTAATGACTGTGTAAATGAGCCCTTACCTAGGACTTGTCATAGTGACGTCGAATGTCATCATTCATCAAGCCACTGAAGCCGAGCGGTAAGGCACGTGACTGTTTCATCTGAAAATCTTGGATTCTAACCCCGGCACGTGCCAGGGGGATTTTCAAAAAACGTATGTTATGCATTTTCAATAGTTCAAAGATATCTGACCTTTATGCCATTAAAAATAAAGTTGTATTTACATATTTTTATCACTTTGACCGTGCACATATTTTGGAACTCGACTGTACGAAATATAATTTGATGTTTAACAATAGCTTTTCGGTGAGGGAAAACATCATGAATAAACCGGTCTGATTCGAACAAGGTCCAGTTTTACCCGGTGGGAGGTGCCACATGAACTTTCGTAAAATTAGTACCTACGCCAAATCTTGGGATTAGATGCCAAAGTGGAGCCTGCTTTAGGATTTAGGATTTAATCGGGAAAAACCACTAGGGTGACGATGACTTCGAATGCCACAGGACTCGTGGCAATATTTTTATTTCTTATTTCAATAATTTACTGGAAATTGAATGACACGGGAAATTTACTGATAACAGGGTACGGTAAAGCCGTTTGCGGGCGATAACTTCGAACATACTTTCTTTGTGGTTTAAGAGTGCCTTACTAGTGGTATTATAGCAAACGCATCTTTGTTGATGGCCATTTTCAATCATTTGTGTACCCAATTAGCGTGAGTTGTTAAACAAAAATTAACTCAGTGTCAGTTTTGTCACGACAATGAAGCCTTCAGTTTGTATGAAAATACATTTTTTCTTTTAATTTATAAATGACTAAAGTGCATTCATCCTTACTTGTCTTATTTGGTAAACAACATTCTAACCTCAAAATGTATCTTTTTAGGATAGAATAGCAATTTTGTGAGTAATTACATCATGCCGAGACGACTTTTCAGACATCACTTCACGATTTTTTGTCTAGCAACGCTTTTTTTACGATAAAATAGCTGCTATAGTGACTATCTTTCTGCTATCTGCTATCTTTTTAGACTATAGTATAGTCTAAAAAGATATATCTTGAGGTTAGAATGTTGTTTACCAAATAAAACAAGGAAGGATGAATGCACTGTAGCTTTTGCCCGCGACTGCTACTCGTTAATGTTTGTTTAACAATTCACGCTAATTAGGTACACGAATTTTAAAAAATGCCATTAGGCGTGAGTATTGACATAAAACTGCAATAATACGAATCACATCATTTCTAGCAAATACATTCGAGGTGCACGGTCACGTATTTTTCGCGTTGAGTCAGCTCGTGGCCGCTATCTATGCAGCATGGTTGAAAGGTCGAGTTGTATTGCAACTACACTTATTACGTGATTAGGTACCGTTTTGTTATACAGAGTGGATGCTTTCCATGAACCTTAAAGAAAATATATTGTCATATAAGGGCAGTAGAATCGATCAGTAAAGTTTACACAAACACCGCAAACAAAAAAATATATTTTAATGGTACATTTTAATGATAGCGCTATTCGTAATTCATCTTTGTAACTGTTCATATTTACCATGACAGCGATAATTTATCAATCTCACTGTTACTTATTCAGGGTTCAAGCAAAATTTGACTTTCCGGTGACAGTAATTCCTGTCATCCCGATTGTTTACCAGAGATGGCATTAAGCTTCATAGGTGAGGTCAATGACCTAATTATCTGTTAGAGTTGTAATATGCAGATTTTTGCAGAAAAGTTCGATGAATTCTAACTCGAAAACGGTCAGAAATATTAACATAGTGCAATTGGAAAATTCCAAGCACCGACACGAAACTGTTTTCCTCTTGCGGAAAAGTTCATCGTTCCGTTCCACTCTGTATAGTTAGATAGTTGGAATTTGGGGTGGGCGTGGTAAAATAATTTTATTACAATGCAATCTACACCAAAAAAATAAATAATAAACGTCATAATGAAACTGTAACAGTTGGATGGTAACGTGCTTCGAAACCAAGTTAGTGTATCTAATGAAAAATTATACGTTGTCGTAGCGTGAGCCGCCGATCGTTTTTACGCCAAACTGTTATTTCATGGACTAAAGCACAAAACGTAAACACCCCGTACGTTATGATTTTCTTTTTATAGTTTTAAGCTAATTGACTGAGAAATGTGTATTTTCCGTACATCTTAATGATGGAACAGGTATCGAATACGTATCTCTTGCCTACTATACTGCCGTCATAACGAAAAAGGGCACATCTAACATTTTTTGTGAAATTGAGTTAGATACATATTCGGAAAGCGGAAAAAAAGGCGCGTCTGTCTAATTTTTTTTTATTTTTTCCTATGGAGTTCTTAGGAATTACCATAAGGGCACAACTACTCTAAATATCCACATATACTAAAAATAAAAGGCATGTTCTTTTACGATTAAAATTAAAGGGCACATTATTACAATTGTGACTTATGACTTAATTATTTCTTCAAGTAGCACTTAGTTAAAAAGGCACTTTTTTGAGTGATTTTAAAGAAAAGGCACAACTACCCAGACGTGTCTTTATTATTTAATGCACTGAAAGGTGAACTGATTACGGAAAAAACTAAACGCGTCAGTTGTGCTATTTCTACGCTCATCCGGGTTCCGGAAGTACCCTACGGTAGGGTTACCCGAAACAGTTACCAATTTAAAACGATATTATAGAAAAATTAAAAATATATACATCTCCATGAATTTATATAAATGTCCAAGATTCAAGAAAGTAAAACGAATATTAAAGCAATTATAATAACAACAATAGTACATGTATGTATTACTACAGAGGCCGGGAAGTAAGGGGTTGCCGGCCGAGTACATATAGACGGAGCATACCGCATACCGAGGCCAAATAGTTATGAGGCTGGGAACCCCTTTTCACGCCTAGGATTGTATAGATCTTTTCTCAAACATGCAATGAAATAATTAAATAAAAACTCCAAGAAATCAGACTTTAATATCTAGAGAAACTAAAGGTACCTTAACTAGAGAAAAATATAACTACCACAATATTTCTTCTTTCGTCTCTTGCTTCGTCAGTGTTTTCGTCGGAACTCATATTAAATAACAAAATCAACAACGCACAATAATCCAATAAAATAGAATTACAGAATGAAAAATATCAATTTTGTTAGTAACTAAATATAACCCTACGTATTTTTTACGCTGTATGGATATACGTTGAATGTCATCAATTGTTTTGTAGCGTAACTATATTTTGGCTGACGAGAGTTTTCAAAATACTTCAGTGTTATTTTTTAAAGAAACACGCTTACTTTTTTTGCGATTGAGGGTTGTTTCAAATTACTTACATCAGTCGGTGCATTGTTAACAGTTCTTGAGTGTCTATAAAATATCACAACGGATTGTGTAAACAAAAACCTACTACCTACCTACCGACTCGCAGCAAAAAACGTCACCTGACATTCGCATAATATTTATTTCGTAAGCCCAAGTAGTTTTAGATTTTAATAGATGCCTATCAAATCTTTAGTTTAGTGAAATTATTTTCTTAAATTGTAGAATAAAAAGGCATAAGTAATGAAATATGCCTTATTTTCCTAATAGAATATCCAATGGGTTGAATATGTTAGAATCAAAAGGCTCATTTGGTTAGTTATGCCTTTTATATGTTGCAATAGTATTTTCGCTCAATTTAATTTACTAAGTAAAAAATATATATTCGATTTATCTACAATTTCTTTAATCAAAATAAAAATGTATGTACACAGTAGCGCAGGTTTATTGTTTAAGAAAACTTCCTCATCCAAAAAAATATTAGAATTGGACGTTTATATATCTTTATTTAGTAAAACACCAAAAATCATTCAATCTCAATTTTTGCGAGTTTATCCAAATGTTAAATGTGCCCTTTTTCGTTATGACGGCAGTATAGTTTTCTAGTTTAGCAGTATGTTCGTTTGTTGCTTTGCAAGTTTGTATGTAGGAGTAATCTCAAATTCTTTAACCAGTATATTTTCGAGATAACTAGTTTTATTCTTTGGGATTCGAATTATCCCAATAAATAGTTACAGCGGTTTAAGATACCAAACACACAGAAACAATACTTTTCCTTATTTAATTATTATTGAATTTGGATTTTGTAAGTGTAATGAATATTTTACCCATTATATAAATTTTAATGAATTCACACGGATGCACGCGAACGCCAGTCGCGCACCACCTAGACTCATAACATAACGCCATATTTAGAAAATAGCCCAGTTAATTTACTACTCGATCCCGGCTATCTATTATCGACTTTCATTGTCACATCTCAGATCCACTGATACGGTATCATCGTTGATATAGATTTTAGGACTTAAGGCGCCGTAGGTTCAGCGAAGTTAAGCGAACAGAGTTTTTGAAACAATATAATGCGTCTGTTTATAATAATATGGTATTAAAATAGTACATTTTGATATTGATTTTGACTCCCGTGTGGTGTCGGGTTAGAATTTCACCACCCCCTTTCTTCTCGTGGGTGTCGTAAAAGTCGACTAAGGGACCAGGGTTGAAGTGTGTTGTGGGCGATGGGCTAGCAACCTATCACTGCAATATCACATTTTGTCGATATTTTATACCCAAATTTATGCTAAAAGTGGCGCTGGAACATACGTTTCATGTGCTCTGCCTACCCCTTTTGGGAATAAAAGCGTGAATGTATGTATGTATGTATGTACATTTTGATACTAGTGCGGAAAGTATGTCATTTTGCACGAGTTCCGAGGTGTCTTGGCCCGAGTCGCCAGACGGGACTCGGGACGAGTGAAAATGACACTTCTGCACGTGTATCAAACGACGTTTTTTAATACATTTGCGAAAAAACCAATTGTAACAAAAATAAAACAGAAATTAAAAATTACAATTGATTTAATTTCACTTTACTTTCTACCAATAGAATTGAATACGACTGGTCGATACCACTCGTTTTTGAATTTTCTATCGCTATTTCAAAATAGCATTTCATAATTTTTGACAGTTTTCGAGTGAAATAGTCCCCTTAGGTCGCATGGTCCGACTGGCTAGTCCGATCAATCGGAATACGAATATTTTTTTTTCCTGCTGGCTCGATTGGTCGGAATATAAGGACTTCTCTCATTCTCGTAGTCCTACTATCGGATTAACGGGATTTTAAAAGTTCGTCTAGTTCGATCGATCGAACCACGAGACCTTGAAAAATCCTCTTAATCCGATCACACAACTTTTATTTTTCCTGTTAGTCCGACCGGTATTTTTATGGTTAATTTTGAACTCTACCAACATCTCAAAAGTGTTTTCTTACTTTCGACGTGATCCTGGGTAGGAATGGAGTCGATTGGCATCAAAAACAATGTTAGTAACAAAATGACCTTTTTCTGGCAACATACAGTAAGTAAGCACGCCTTTGTACAATTTGTTATTGTTTTTGTGCATTTTCGTGTAATTGTGTGTTTTACGTGCAATAAAGTGATTTACATACATACATACCTACATACAGTATGTTTTTCCGGAAATCTGTTAACTTCAATTTCCATCAATTTGAAATCGAGGGATGGTCTCTGAAGGCCATTTTTACCTAGCAGCACGGGATCTGGTAGCTGCCCTCACTGACCCAAAATCTAATTCCACCTTGTAGGTATATTACCTAAATTTAATTTTAATTTTATTATAAGTTCGCCTTTGTACATATTATGTATTATTTTTCCTTTATTGTTTTGCTATTTTGTGTACAATAAAGCGTTTTACTACTACTACTATTGAAATAAAAGGCACATTCTTTGATAATAGTACAATTTTACTCTAGGGCAGACGCTACAGTAATTTGTGCTAACTGCAGAACACTCTTATATATTTGTATTATATCCGATGTGTGAGTTTCGTTGAAACTCGTGACAGCAGTACTAGCGTTAATGATACAGTCCCAGTTTTCGGCATCCATATGTTCGCGGCACACTCGTGAATTTGGTGGCAGGTAAAAGTTGTACTTCGATAAAATCATGGCTTTGTGCAAATATGGAATCGGGAGTACTTCAACCGCGTAGCAATCGTCGAAAACACATTTATTGGCGTTGACTATCGCTCTTTTCAAAATCGGCCCGGAAGTATAACTACCGTTTAATTCAAAATAACTCATGTTAGTTAAATTACACAATATATTGTATATTCAAATCGCAAAATATTATACTTTGGTTTAATGGAGAGTAATCTTCAGACAATAACGTCAATAACATTTAGTGACACGGTCAAATTGCTATAGAAACCATAGCCAAAGGCGTCTCTATCTGTGATGAGTCTGACATATCTACTAAAGAGGTCCGTGCTATCAGTTTGTAACCGACTTCAAAAAAGGAGGAGATTCTCAATTCGTCGGGGAGTTTTTTACAAAGAGTTCGGTAAAATCAGTCTTGAAAGTACTAAACTCGTATTTTAATTACATTTCGTGAACTTTTGAATCTGCTGAGCATGAAAATAAGTCTTGTAACGTCTTAAAACGGGTTAAGAGGCAGGGATTGACAAACATGCTTATGTTTAATATAATCTTACATATTTAATGAATTACCACGGCAATAACAACAAAGACAACCAGTGTTGTTCAAGAAAAAATAACATAATATTTTTAACACTCGAATAGATAACTAAACTTATATTAGCATCTGAAGGAAAAGATCTTTTTCCCAAATAAAATGGAGATAATCTTCTATAATTCTTATTTATTTCTATCGAAATCTTTACATAATAATTTGGGGCTGTTTCCTTGTAGCCATCTTGAGATCAAAAAAAAGAGAGAAAAAGGCAAGGCCCTGCTTACCGACCCCGATCGGTAAAGCAGACCGTTGCCGTCAGTCAGCGCCACCTATCGGCGGCAGGCCAATCCACTTCGATTTCTTCTTGCTAGTGGCCCTGACTCGCCGCCAGTAGGTGTCGCTGTTGCGACATGCTCCCACTAGGGAAGTGACGCGTGACGCAACCCACCGGTGACACTACCACGACTGTGCGCCAGTAGGTGTCGCCACTCGACTTGTAAACAGCGATGCCCCGCGGCTCAGACTTGATTACTAACAATTTTGTACAAGTACCGGACGGGTACCAGTACCAAGCCTACCGCTAGGCGTCGCTGCAGCACAATTTGCAAAATATTAGGCTTAAGTACCAAGCGGAACCAAATTATTGGAGAACAAGTCAGGTTAATTAATTTGGCAAGGTAATTTGAGGAATATAGGTTCTGCTTAGTGCCAATTCGCCCATATTTTATCTTAAATAAAACACAATAAGGTACTATCTTTATTACAGCTTTCTACATAGGTACACAATACTAAATTACTCGTAACTAATAAAATATAAGTATACAAAACTTAAGTACTAAGTTTAGGTAATGGGTAACGGGCAAATATTATTAAATGCACGTTTGATGGTGCCTCGATTTGTCTTGACCTCGACGACCCGAGTGACCCCATCTTGGCCTGGGCAGCAAGCGACGACTCGCCCCAGTCGCCATTGACAGGGTGGTAGCTGCTCATCACGCACCAATACCACTATACCGGGTGTAAGCGTCGGGCCCTTGGAGCTCCTCCATTTCGTTCGTTCCTGAAGTAAATTGATGTAGTCCCTCGACCACCGCCGCCAGAAATGTTGCTGTAGTTGCTGTAACTGCTGATATATGGTAAGCTTATGCGTGGGTGATGCTTCATAGCTGTAATCAGGGAGCGAGGTAAGGGTCCTACCTAACAGAAAGTGGGCTGGCGTGATACATGTTATTTCATCGTTGTCATTACTGGGTATTGGGCACAAGGGTCTCGAATTTAATATCCCTTCTACTTGACATAGTATGGTAGAAAACTCTTCGTAGGTAAGTAAGGCATTTCCTAGTACCTTTTTTAAGTGTAGTTTACAACTTTTTATGGCGGCCTCATGTAAGCCCGCCATATGAGGTGTATATGGAGGCAGGAACCTCCATCGTATCCCCTCGGCGGCACATGCCGTTGCTAAAACGTCACTATTATTAGTATCTCTTAGGTACTCATACAATTCACGGATATCTTTGTCTGCTCGCTGGAATGTACCTGCGTTGTCACTCTGCATCTCTCTCGGCCTGCCTCGCCTCGCTATGAAACGTCTGAAGGCCGAGATGAATGCAGAGGTCTCTAGGGTGGAAACTAGTTCGATATGCACGGCTTTGGTTGAGCAACAAACAAACATTGCAATGTAGCATTTTGTAGTCTTATAACCACGTCCCCGTCTATCACGTATTGTAAAGGGACCCGCAAAATCTATATTTGTAGTATTTGAAAAAGGGGATGCTGGGGTGACTCGGTTAGTAGGCAAGTTTCCCATAATAGGGCTAGGTAATTTAGGTCTGGCCCTGAAACATGTCAGGCATTTGTGTACAATTTTATTAGCTAGGGTTTTACCTTTTATCGGCCAGTACCTTTCACGTACAGATGAGAGAAGGAGCTGGGGCCCGGCGTGCAGCAGTCGGACATGCTCTGAACGCATGATGAGGCTCGTGAGCATATGCTTCTGAGGTAATATTGTAGGGTGTTTTTTAGTGTGAGGAAAGTGTGACAACCCTAGTCGACCTCCCACCTTAATGAGTCCATTTTCTACAAATGGATTTAGGTTAATCAAGGTTGATGACCTTGGTAGATGCTTGCCCGCATTTAATAATGCAAGCTCTGTTTTGTAAGTTTCTGATTGTGCATATTCGATTAATTTATTTAGGGACTCAGTCCTCTCGTTGACAGTCAATGGACCTGCCATTTTATTGGTATTATTTGTACAGTTATAAATAAATCTTTTAATGTAAGCAAAACAATTTACTAGTTTGTTTAAACTTGACCATCTATTAATAAGATCTGACATAAACTGGTTTGGAGTTTCATTTGTGCATATATTACATATAGTGTTAGGCATAGTTACTTGAGTGGGCCAGTCGGTAATTGGTTTGTTTAGCCAGGCTGGCCCTTCCCACCATTTAGTACTGGTAAGCATCTTTTCAGCCGTCATTCCACGTGAAATGATGTCTGAAGGATTATCATGAGATGCAATCCAGTGCCAATCTTGTGGTATAGTGGACTCTCTAATTTTTGAGACCTGATTTTTTACAAAACAGTTAAGCTTGTGCAAATGTGGTGAGTTTATCCATGCAATGACAACACTAGAATCGGACCAAAAATATTTTGCTGTAAATGTATATTTTAATGCATCCGTTACCTTTTTTTGTAATCTTGTTAGTAGGGATGCCGCTCTCAATTCGTTTCTCGGTATGGTCTCATTATGAGCCACTCTTGTTTTTGCACATAATAATCGTGTTATAATTGTTCCAGATTTATTTATGGAACGTATGTAAATGGCTGCTCCATAGGCTTTCATCGAGCTATCTGCAAACCCATGCAACTCTATAGTGTTAGCATCACATATTAGCACATGCCTGGGTAGTCTTAACGAGTTCAACAAGTCCAGCGAGTTATAAAACACCTCCCATTCCTCTGTGAGGCTATTCGAGAGTGGCTGATCCCAAGTGGATCCATTTTTCCATAGTTGTTGAATAAAACATTTTGCAGTAATTAGTACTGGGCTGAGGAGGCCGAGGGGATCAAATATCTCCGAGGCCAATGACAGAACCATTCGTTTGGTTAACGGTTGCTGTATCGGGCGTTTTTTAATTTGGTACATTAACTCATCGCTTTGACTACACCAGGCAAGTCCCAATACCTTATGTGTGTCCTGCCCGAAGACAGTTGGTGTGTTGTTATGTGTACTATTAGTACTTACTGTTTGTAGGATTGAAATGGAATTTGAATTCCATTTCCGTAGGTTAAAATTTGCACCTTGGAGTATGCGCTGGACACATGCTGCAGTTTTTGCTACCTGGTCCGCACTGTCTCCACCAAATATGAAGTCGTCCATGTAGAAACTGCTGGCTATGGCCTCGGCAGCCTCTGGATACTGGTTATTGGACTCGTGGGCCAATTGTAGTAAGCACCGTGTAGCTATATATGGCGCTGAACGTAATCCAAAACTAAGGGTTCTTAACATGTATGTTATTAATGGTTCTGATGGATCCGCACGCCACAGTATACACTGTAAATGACACTGTTTTGGATTAATGTATATCATCCGATACATTTTCTGTATGTCAGCATTTACCACGTATCTATATTTGCGAAACCTGAGTAATATATCCGTCAAGTCATCCTGCAATACTGTCCCTTTGTATTGGATGTCATTTAATGACTTGCCGCTGCTTGTCTGACAGGACGGATCTATCACTACCCTAATGGGGGTAGTAATTTTTTGTGGGGTTACTACTGCATGGTGGGCTACGTAGTTTAAAGATTTGTCCGGAGTACACTCGACCATGTGTCCCGCTTCCTTGAATTCATTCATAAATTCTATGTATTTCTCCTTAAAATTGGAATTTCGTGCAAATTTAGACTCTAATGCTTTAAATCTCTTGTAAGCTATATGACGGGATTCGCCTAGGACTGATGGGGGCTCTTTGAGAGGCAAGTTTACCAAAAAGTTACCATCAGAGTTGCGAGTGTGTTCATGGAAAATTTCCTCACATTTAACGTCATCATCATCTGGGAACTTCTTTGATAAATATTGGTTGTTTGCCTCCCAAATGCCCTGCATTTGGTTATTTAGTACAAAATTACAATGCACCCTTTTGGGAACATATTTAGTATTGAGTGCTCCCGAGACCAGCCACCCCAGCCGAGTTCTCTGGAGCATCGGTAGGCCATCACCCAGCTGGTGCTGACCTATACACAAGAGTTGGTAAAAATATTCGGCACCTATGATCATGTCTATAGGGCCGCCTTCATCAAAAGTTTCATCTGCTAATTGAAATCGCTTTGGAATGTTCAAATAATTCGGTTGAACTTGACATTTAGGTATATTGCATATATTTGGTACTATGAAGCAGGACAGTTTGGTCGAATATACTTCATCCTTTGACATAATTGTTACATTACATTGTCGAGTCACAATTGTGGTACTGTCATTGAAACCAAGTACCTCGGTAGATATTTTTTGTGTTGGTAGGTTTAACAATTTAGCTGCTCGCTCCGACATAAAGTTTGATTGAGAGCCAGCATCGAGAAGAGTCTTCAATGTATGTGAATTATTTTGAGAATCATTTACCTTAACTTGCGCAGTCGATAAAAAAATATGCTTTGGTTGCACTACTGTACAAGCATCGGGTACTGTGGATGTCTGCTTGGTTACTAAACTGACCGACTGGGTAAGGTTATTTAAAGTCGATGTGTTCATCGCTTCTTTATCGCTATTGGTGGTCGGCTGTGACTGAGAGAATGTCTCGGATGATCTTGGTATGACATGTAAAAGTGTGTGATGCTTGCCTTTACAGGTTCGACAAGTTGTAGCTCTACAGTTAGGCAAGATGTGATTCGAGCCTAGACAGTTCAGGCACAAGCCTAATTGTTTGACAGCACGAATACGGGCCGGTGGATTCAGGGCCAAAAAACCTTTACACTGAGTTATATAATGGCCCCCTTTACAATGCGCGCATTGACTACGTATGTTGAATTGTGTTACCTTACTTTGGTGGGACGTGGTTACCAGAGCTTTCCTCTGCATTGCCGGGCCGGGAGCAGACTGACAGGCAGGCTGCTCTAAGGCAGCACTGTGCAGCGCCTCCTGGATGTCAGCCTGCTTCCGCAGGAATGTTTTGAAGTCCTGTAAGGTAGGAAGTTCACGCGACATTATCCGTTCCTCCCATTTTCGTTGAACAGTTTTATCTAGCTTAGCGCTAAGTAAAAACACCAGCAATACATCCCAGTCCTCTGTATTGACCTGTAAGGAGCGGAGAGCTCTCAAGTGCTTTGATATGTTGTCATTTAAACTCCTGAGGGCTGGGGCTGTGTTGCCAATGGTATCTACAAACAAAAGTGCCTTCAAGTGGTTCGTTACTAAAAATCTTGGATTGTTGTATCGTTCGCATAACAACTGCCAAGCGATGGCATAGTTTTCCTCTGCGTAATCCAGGGCTCCTATTACTTCCAATGCACCATCCCTCAGGCAGCCTTTTAGATACTTAAATTTCTGTATTGATTTCAAATTTGTTTGATTAACCAAGGCATCAAATGTGTCCCTGAACTCAATCCAGTCAGTCATTTGACCGCTGAAGGATGGGAGAGGAATATCTGGATATTTAATCGATTCAGTGGGGTAATCATTGGTGCCCCGCCCCAATGATTGATCGCCCCTTGGAGTTGTCGGTGGAGTTGCCTCCGCAGCTGGCCTAAGGTACCCCTTCGCCTTTGCTACCGCTGCAAAGTAACTGTCTTCAAAACTTTCCCTTTCCTCTAGCTGCTCATCCATGTCCGCGCACAAGGTTTCTATTGTGTGTTGGTATTTATCAAATTCTGAATATGCAGCTATAATTTTTTCCAATCGCAGCTCGATTTCCAAAATTTTTTCAGCTTGAAGTGGAGGAGAGGGAATGTTTCTCAGGTATTTTACAAATAAAGTTAATTTAGCTTTAACTATACCTCGTTTTTTAACGTACAGACCCAACTTTTCGCTCCCGGGCCTAGTAGGTCCGTTTTCATCGTCACTCGACATTCTGAGTACAAGATTAGGTACGTGCCCAATACACAGAAATTAAAGAAAAAAATAATTATAAAGTTAATAGCCAGCCCACTTGCCTGTTTGGACCACGCTACCGGCCCTTGTGTCGAACTCGAATCTCGGTGATAACTCGAATCTCGGTGATACCGCCCGACTGCACGTGCCACGTGGTTCGTACGATGTTGACGCCACCATACGCCACGCACGACCTTCCGACGACCTTGCCTTGTTTGCCGATCGATGATGATGATCTCGCTAGTATCTTCGCTTTTCGATCTTCGTCTTCGTTCTGGAGGTTAGGTATTGGTACAGAGTTCGAAATGATTCTCTTTCTTGAGGCTGGATTTTCGTAATATGACCTTCTTTCTTCTTTCTTGAAGCTCGTTTCTTCTTTTCTTGACGTAATTTCTTGCTTCGTCTTCTTTTTTCTCTTTTGGTTCTGGATGTTTCTCTTCGTTAAATTGGTTGGTATAGTAATTGGTTGGTATCGTAATTGGTATGTTTTTCTCTTGTGACGTTTGTATTTTCTTGCTTTTCGCTTGGTAAATGTTTGCTTCTTTGATTTTTTGACTTCTTTTCAGTTTGGTGGTGGAGTGCGCCTCGCGCAGCGCACGTGCTCGTTTCGTCGGCTTTTTTCACCAGGTCGAGTTTCTTCGGAATCCTGTGTGCTCGACGTTCTTCGGGGTCACCATGAAGGAAAAGATCTTTTTCCCAAATAAAATGGAGATAATCTTCTATAATTCTTATTTATTTCTATCGAAATCTTTACATAATAATTTGGGGCTGTTTCCTTGTAGCCATCTTGAGATCAAAAAAAAGAGAGAAAAAGGCAAGGCCCTGCTTACCGACCCCGATCGGTAAAGCAGACCGTTGCCGTCAGTCAGCGCCACCTATCGGCGGCAGGCCAATCCACTTCGATTTCTTCTTGCTAGTGGCCCTGACTCGCCGCCAGTAGGTGTCGCTGTTGCGACAGCATCTTTGTGGCCAATTGTATATTAGAAATTACCAGTCTTCCTAATTATTTAAGAAATAACCCTTTCCAGGCCAGTCGCTCCAAGAAAAATCCAACGTTCATACTAGTAACTTCAAGCATAACAAACGTTTTTTCAATAAATTCTTGTCGTTTCATAGTATTTTTCTTTCGTTTCTCACGAAGCCCACCTTTCATCTTAATCATAAAATAATCAGCATCTTTTTTTTAAAATAGACAGTAGTTTTAAAATGCTTGGTTGTTTCCTTTTGCCCACCAGACCATTGATTTTTCTATGCCAACCTTCAAGGCAATTATTAGTCCTTACAAGCTCCCGGTATACCGACCACTTTTCTTTGAACTGTATAGGCTCTAACCATTGCCTCTCAAAGTACGTTTTGAATTCAAACATTTCGTCATCATCCGAATCGTATAGGTCATCCAAGATAATACATCTTTCCGTTATTAAATCAACCGGTAAAAATGGTAGCACTGTTGTTAAAGCAACTATTCTCTTGTCATGTTGCCTTTTTGTAATACCAAACTTTTTGGCATTTCTGTGAATGGCTCTGGCATAGTGATACCAGCATCCTTTTACTATAGCTTGCGGGAATACTTCTGAGATGGCATTCATTGCAGCAGTTTCGTAATCAGTCATAAACTGTTACGGATTAAACCCTGGCAAGTGTCGTTTGATTATGTTAAAAACAGTAACGTAGCTTTGTGTCGTGCTATCCGTCATGAAAACATAAATCAAAGGGACGATGTTTAGACTGTCGGTGGTGGACCCGACGTCCCCATGGATTGTGTACATCTGTTGGAAAGGTGATGGGCAACTATGGAACGTACCATCGCCATAAAATATCTTATAGGTGTTCATCCTTTTTTTGGCTTCTTCTGAGCAGAACGCTATTATGCAAGTTTCATCACATCGATACTCTTCCAATTTGAAGTCCTCAAATTTTGGCGAGATCTCAACCTCAGCGGGTTTTTGAAATACTAATTTTGATACACCAGCTGCTCGTTTTCTACTATTATAAAGACCAGTTTTCACGGAGCTATAACTAGGTATTTTAGTTATGAAATCAGTACCGGCATCTTTAAACGGTATTATGTGCTCTTCGTATATACTTTTAATAGGATTTAAGGACTCATTCGCTGCAGTCCGCATTTTTTGCATTTGATAAGCGAGTTCATTTTTTGTATAATCTGGAACGCAATGGTCGTGTGTCTTGTTCTGTAAGATCCGCAAACCCTGTTTGAAAAAATATAGGATGAGGATAAGCTTAAGCATAAATAACCCTTATATATGACACGGAACTTCCTCGTGTCGATTCATCGTTTAGTCTTCTTACTACTTAACTACTAACAGCATCATAATTTACTTTTATGGTCTAAAAACTGTTATAAATTGATTAAAACTTACATGAATGGTAATCGTCCCGCGACATTTTTGTTTTTTTTTTTATTACGGCATGTCCATACTGACGGCCCTTTTTTATAGGTTTTATTTTTATGGTATTGATGCCCTTTATTCAATAACACGCAACCACCTTTACGGCGTAAGTATACAATTTTGTTGTGATCTATTAATTCATCCATCTCGGTTCAATAAATGAATGACTTTGACTTTGATCAGATGTTGACATTATGAACTGACATCGCATCAGAGAAAATATAGAAAAGTTTATCAAATGCCAGTGTCTAGTAGTGAGTTAAGATGAGATAACCTTTATGTGTCATTAGCCGGACTTAGCAAAAATATCAAGTCTACAGTTATGTCCGATCAATCGATCCAACAGGAAGAAAAAATGACCTCGTGGTTCGATCGATCGAACTAGACGAACTTTTAAAATCCCGTTACTCCGATAGTAGGACTACGAGAATTAGAGAAGTCCTTATATTCCGATTAATCGAGCCAGCGGGAAAAAAAATATTCGTATTCCGATTGATCGGACTAGCCAGTCGGACCATGCGACCTAAGGGAAATAGTCGAGCGCTCGAAAGTCAAAAATCGGTCCCCTGGTAAGCGAAAGTATAGTTTGGAACTAAAAAGTAAAAAGCACTAGTTCGAGAAATTGAGCTTCTCGTACGCTACGCAGCCACAAAAAGTACCACTTTTTGAGCAACTGTATTAAAAAAATACTAATAGTGACCTTGAGGCTTTTCTGCAGGGAGATCAGTGTTTAGAAACATGTTTAAGCAATTTTCGCTCGATAGAAAAAAATCGCGAACATAGGTCTAAAATACACTTAAAATATTCGTTACAAATTATGCACAAAAGCTAAAAATATTAATATGGCTTCTAAAAATCGGCAATATCATGTTTGTCAGAATTCAGTGTTTACTTTTTTATTTATTTAGACAGCCAAAAAGTTAAAATTAAAAAACATGCTTTCCGCGCTTCCGTGCACGCACGCAGTGAGAGAGAGAGAAGACCATGAACCTACGGCGCCTTGAAATGGGATAATTCTATCTCAAATCCAGTGATAAGTGTTGACATTGTAAGATGTGAAAATATTTTATAACAGCGAACTCAGTGATGAAACTTGGCCTAGTGCTTCCAGAGATTACCCGTAACATACAAACTACTCCAACTTTTACTCTTTATAATATTAGTATAGAAGTATACATAACTGATTTACCTGAGTGCGAGAATGATAAAACCGAATTGGAATACTTACAATAGAAGTTTTTGTGTGGCGCACGGTTTTTTACTGAAATAGGTTCGCGTGAGTCACGGCTTCGACCTTGATTTCAGTTCTTTGAACTCCGTAGCTCGGATAGCGGGTGAATTTTAGTTTAGAAGTGTACGCTGTTCTTTACCTAGGCTCTGTGAGACTGGTCTATTAGATGTGGTCTAGTGTGTGATTTGTTACAATGCCTAGAAATTTATATGATTACAGAGAAAATAGGGAGCCCTTCGATCGATCGGGGCCGGGGCGGCATAGTGACAAGTTCGGTGGCAGGCCAGACAAGGGGGAAAGGTGAGAATAGTGTTTATGGATTTATCTAGAGTCTATGCCTTGATTGTATGATGAATTTTAGCCATTTGGATGTGTAGCTTTTCCCGTTATCATTTCAGGCGAAAGATCCTATCTTGAAAAGGTATATTGATCATGTTTGATGCGCTTTTCATTGACGGAACATTCCTGGTGATATTTGTAGTAAAAGTAGAATAATTTTTTTTCCTGAAGCAATATCAGGCGAAGAACCTTTTTAATGTTTTTAACCCCCGACGCAAACAGAGGGGTGTTATAAGTTTAACGTGTCTGTCTGTGTATCTGTCTGTGGCTTCGTAAACGGATGGACCGATTTGAATGCGATTTTTTTCGTGTCATAGATAATCTTATACAGAGTGTTCTTAGCCATATTTCATGAAAATCAGTTCAGCCGTTTTTGAGATATCGGACTTTGAAATGAAAGAGTCGGGGGTTTTTCAACTTTCTAAGTTGTAGTTATAGATATAATTACTTCAGATGGTGATAACACGTTTGAGAAATTGTATGGGATTTAATTTATCAAAATGAGGTTTTAAGCTTTGTATTCACGGATTTTGATCCCTCTATTCCGAACATTAGTTTTCCACAATTCTTGTTTATATGTATATAAAATCGTTTAGTTTATGTGCCTATTGGCAGAGGTCTCCCCCCAACTCTTTCCTTCAATGTTTCCTATCTCCCGCCATATTTCATTGCGCATTTGAAAATTCAGACTTATATTGTTTGTTCGATAATTACAATCCATACAGAACTTATGACGGACAGATAGACAACAATTTGACGTGACTCACGCTTGTATCGCTGTGAAAAGTCGCCTTGTGAAACCGCTGTCAGACGCATTTATTTATTTGCGAAAATAAATAAATAACAAAAAAAAACAGACACACAAATCTACTTAGTCCCAAACTAAGAAAAGCTTGTACTATGGGTACAAGACGAGGATAAACGTACTTATATAGATAAATAAATGCATAGAAAACATCCATGACTCAGGAGCAAATATTCGTGTTCATCACACGAATAAATGCCCTTACCGGGACCCAGCACCTGTTGCTTCTAAGGTACTAGTCACTACCAACTAGGATAAAGCGGTCGTCAATACACAAATACAATACTAATACTTCGCGCCACGCCATGGCTAGCCCATAACCGCTCCCCAATAATGTCCTAATCTTTCTCTCTCTCATTTTTAACTAAAGTCGGATTATTAATTAGGCGAACTAACTTGACAGCTGAAAATGTTGTCAGACACAGAGAAAAATAAATAGTGATAGGTTTATGTCGATACAACTATGTCGATATAACTTTGTACCTACTATAAATCTGATTCAAATTTTATTATTAAGTAATCATAAGTCGTGATAACTCTCACACTCAAACATACTTGCGTAATCGAATTTAAACTTTCGTGAGACATGTTAAAATAATACTTTTAATTACACGGTTCAACTCACGTATTCAATGTCAGCAGCGTATTCATGTGTGGGCAGTAATACGAGCGACGCCGCCGCGAAAACACTCATCCTGAAGAAGAACTCCCGAAGAGTTCGAAACATGTCGCCCGGAGTGCCATTGAATACGTGAGTTGAACCGTGTTATTAAAAGTATTATACTTGCGTAATATTAGGGATAAACGGTGTAAATCGGACATTTCCAACTTACGCCTCAAATTTGGTATACAATGCACAACGAATGCTGTTATTACATTACAGGCGATTGTGGCCACTTCCATTTAGGTTTAGCAATAAATAAAAGAATTTCGTCGTCGTCGTCGTCAACGTAAATTTAAGAGCCGGGCTCTTGTCGGTGGAGTATTAGCCACTCTGTTCTTCTCTCAGCCACTGTTTTGAGCTCTTGACATTACACTAACTTTCTCTTTAGCTTGGTCCATAAACCCTGTCTCTCCTTCCGTCTATATTTCCTTCAATTATAGTTTTTATGTAATTGTCATGTGGTGCCCCAACATGCCTAAGATTTCGGACGTTTTTAGTACACACTCATTTTTGTTGACGTATATATCGCCGGGCACGTCTTGCTCGCGAGTCATGATATCGAATTTTTCATTATATACGTGAGTATATAAACGATACTCCATTATTTTTTCTGTGTCACTCAAGGCTCGACACTTTCGTTTACTTGGTGGTTATATTCTTGAGGTAGATGGCTGTGGCGTCGATTGGCGTCTCCTTGTGGAGTCTGGATCTTGGGGATCCATAATCCAGTTAGGAGTTATTACAACAAAACGATGTAACGTAACAAGATTAACAGAAACAAGTAATAATATCTATAGGTTGTAATTAAAATCTCTCAACGACTTGCATACAATTATTATCTAAAATCTCTTGAGTTTTACTTTTTAATTTCACCCTTTTTTTAAATATCGAGGATGGTGCCAAATCATAGTAATAATGGAAAAACATTTAAACAGAAAATAATCATGTTTTAGACATCTTGTAGGTATACATTGTTGAATAATATATCTATTTTATGTTGATAATGATAACTTAACTGGAGTTCGCTGGATGCGGGTGACGCAGGTCCGGTCACTTTGGCACTCTTTGGGGGAGGCCTATGTCCAGCAGTGGACGTCTTTCGGCTGATATGTTGATGATGTTGATAACTTTAGCAGAATCTACATATTTATTTTTACAGTATAATTAGGAATTTGAATTCATAAAGTAGGAACCTACCTTGCATAGTCTGTCCACAAACCGTGTCAGTAGTAGAAAACGAATGTAAAAATTAAATAGAATTAGTCTCTCAGCTGCCTTCCAGTGTCACGGATGGTGGATCAGACTATATAAATCTTATTCGTATTGGCAAATCATACAATAATAGCCCAAATATCTTTTTAGAAACCAAATTTCTATCAAGCTATTATTTACATAACTTTTACACAAGTACAAGAATGATGACAACACTAGTATACAAACTGCTTTTGCTAAACCTCTTGTATGAACTGGATTTTTTAAATATCGACATTAACAGCACTAGCGAAACTGTAGCAACATTCGTGTGCAATGAACTGTCAAGTTAATTAAATATCCTACTTTAGTTTAAATGTGGTTTTCCACCGGCGAGGCGAGGCGGGGCGTGGAGGGGCGAGAATTGAAATTAGTATGGGACTTACTACCTATTTCCACAGCGCGTGCGCCGTGCGTTTATTCCTATAATTTTGCGAATTTAGTTTCGTTAGACAAAGTAAATCATTGATTATTAACTATTTAATATTGTTATTACTACTACTGATGTAAAAATAATAATTATTATTATTATTAGGCAGGCGTCCGATGTTTCACCCAATAGCCCAGCCACTAGTCCATCATTTCAACCCAATAACCAGTTTTATTTAGATTCCATCAATCATCAATAGTCCCTATACACCCCAGCGGATGCTGTCTCTGTGTGCGTCCCATGACACGGGTAGGGACAGCATCCGCTCGGTGTACTCCTTGCATTTCATTAACACATTGGACACCGCGTACCCGACTCTCGGGCACTCGTAAACTTTACTCAGATGCCGGCATACCCGAGAGTCGAGCACGAGCTATAAACCCTCACGACTAGCGAGTTCTGTCGGTTTCTGGGGTATTGTTCGGAATTTTGCCTAGTTGCGAAAGTGTTAAATTGTCAAAAGGGCCTCTACGTGTTAGCTCGGTTGGTACTTTGTAGGTACCTAGCTACACACATGCCTCCCAAAGGTCCGGGACATCATTGTCCCGTGAACGGGAAAGACATTATAAATAAAAATTGAATACTTGTAGTTTCACAAAGTAAACACGCAATTAATTATAATGTATAATTAAGTCTCTGCTACCGCTATGTACTCCGTAACTGTCGCATATATCAGTAGTAAATGCCTTTGAAGCTTAATTTAATAATATATGTGATGTGGATGTACTTTATAAATAAAAAAGGCTGGGTCGCACTCCGGGAGTGCCGGCAGAAGTGAAAACCCCAAGCCCCATACGTCTTACATCAAAAAACCTATAAATGTAGTCCGCAAATCCGCAATTCCATTTAAAAATCCGCGTTTTGAAGCGCAACTCCCGCTTTTTGTATTCCGGCAATTGGCAACACTAAATCCTACAGTCCCGTGACCTCCTAGGCTCCTACACCTGTGGCGGGTTTAACAATTTTTCCCCATCCCAAAAGAGTGCACAGCGCCGCTAAAGAAGTTTTCACTTCAATAAATATTTTAGACGCGGTAAACCATGGGAGAGCAATGCCGCGGCGCCTTCTGGCGACGACTGGGAGGAGTCCGCGGCGCCCGCGCCCGCGCCGCGTCCGCACTTCCGAGACAGGGACAATAGAGACAACAGGTACGCGTGCCGTAACACGACCACCATCTGAGGGTGCCGCCATTAATGAGCGGTGGCCAACCATACGTGTGAGCGAGAAATCGGCATCTTGCTCCCAATGGTACTCCTCTGCCGCGGGTCTAAATCGTGGCTGAGACCTTTGAGTCTAAGGCTTAGGCCAAGGGTGATGTTCAGATGGGTGCCGGTTAATGTACGGCCCGATAATCCGCGTCCATTTTTCTCTCTTCTTTTTGAATGAGTTAAAAAGAAACAGAGATATAGTGGCCGCCGATTATTGGGCCGTACTTTAACCGACACCTTCAGATGTGTTTTCATATACAAAATATTAAAAAAACAAACTCGCACACTTCTACAGGTGACCCTTTTACTATAAGGGTCATCTCATTATAATTTAATGATTAAAACGTAAAAAAACCTTTTACTTGTGTTTCGCAGCAAGTGTCGATGGAAATAGTTTACCTATAGCGAGATTTTTAAATACTTTCCCTCATAAGATAATATCGTATATTCCTGTGGTTTTAGTAATTAAAACATTGTCGTTTCTGATTTAAAGTTCACCCTGTCATCTTTATACGACTTTACTACAAAAATCTCAAGGGTAACTGAAGTGTATAACAAGGAAACCGTGTATAAAAGTCAGCACATGACTGTACACAAAAAGAGTGCAAAGTTTGTTGGGCTGCCCCCTGACTTATTTATCTAGTTTAGAATTAGAATAAGGATCCCTTTAGGTTACCGTCACCTGATTCAATTCACAATCGACAGAAGAAAACCTAGATCGGATCAGCATGAGAAACCCGGCCAAAAGCCGGGTTGGAAGCACAAAGACTCGTCCGGGGTCGGCAAGAGACTGAAACAGGCTGCTGAGGCGGCCTCGGCGGATGCTCAGAAGGCCCAAACTGGGGCTAAGGGCTCCGTACAGGACAGGCTGAAACGGTACCGTGACCTGTGGTGCCTTTAGTGGTTATGTTGCTTGCCGATGTTTCAATGCTTACGTCATGTATATAAACTTTTCAGTTCCACAAATGTCCCGCACCCTATGGAAGAATTGAAGTTTAATTTTGTCTTTTCCTGATAGTAACATGTTGGAACGAGTTTACATAAATGAATTGGTGATTTTCTTTTATTATACACCAATCATTATATTCTGCAAATATAAGTAAATCACGTTTTTTGTGTCGATTGTTAATAATTAAAACCTTTTTATATGATTAGTTTTGCAGTAATGTACTACTTATGTTACTCCTTTCGAGTTGCATGTGTCTATAGGCTGCGGTGTCCGCTTACCGTCAGGCGGGCCGTACGCTTTTTTGCCACCGTCTTTGTATAAAAAAAATCCTGTATTCTTTCTCGAAGACAGCTATGAGTATGACATTACCACTGTATCAATCGACTGTGTAAATAATGAAGACAATTACTGAAGTTAACATACTGCTCACCACAGTCAACATATTTCATCTGTCTCTAACAGATGTTCGTGATACGTATCGATTATTAAATAATGGATGTCGAACGCGATGTAAGCATTCGAATGATTAAATCGGTATTGTTCTCGTTTCCCCGCCCTATTTGCTTGGTCACGCTTGGTTGTTCCTGAACACCATTCTGACGTGTCGTTTTCTCCGCACTTTGTTTTTAGTTATAACATTTTCATCATTTCAGCACTTGACGTTTCGTTCCCTTCGTTTTCCGTTGTTTTTAGCAGCTTGGTTGTGGTGTTTTTAGTTGTTGCACATTTAATCTAAATACACCGTCTTCATAAAGCACTGTAATTGTTTAACTCTACTACCGGGTACTTCAATTAGCTTAATTCTGAAAGATATTTTCCGCAATCATATAAGAAATGATTAATTGCAGTAGGGAATAAAGGAGATGCAGTGCTAAAATACATATTTTCAATAAGAGAGCAAATTGAAGTACCCTAGGAATAACTACTTTGACACATTTCTTTATCCAGATAAATGGTTTAGGCATTTTAGATGTTGATGAAGCATTTATCCCTTTCTATATTTTTTAAAACTATAACATGACCTAACAATGGACATGTCATAAAATTAACTAGTTTTTCATAACAAATCATGCTATAATTAACAGAAGTAACAGATCGATTAATTATTCAACAGTTCCTTTAATATAAACGTTTCAACATTGCAGTGACAATAAATTCAACAAACAAGACGAATGGGTGGAGAAGAAAGACGAGTGGAACAGCGGCGCGCAGAGGAACGACCGATTCGACCGTCAGAACCGCGGCGAGCGGCGCGACTGGGGCGAGAAGAAAGACTGGAACCAGAAGAGAGAGTTCCGCGACAGAGGAGATAACCGGGGGGAGAGAGAGAATCGGGGGGACAGAGGAGACAGGACTCGGAGTAACTTCACCCCTCGAGACCGCGCTGACCGCGCTGACCGCTCCTTCGGCTCGGACACCGACAAGCGCTCTGACCGCAGCTTCGGCCGCACCAAGCCGCGCGGGAACTTCACCCAGGTCCAGTACAAGGAGCTCGCGGAACCCGTCCCTCTAGAGACCCGCTTCGCGCAACCAGAGATCGCGGGCGATGCCCAACACGAAGTATCCGTCACCTGGATAGTCTCCCCGAAGAGCTTCTTCGTCCAAATCATGTCGCTGCAGCCCAAGTTCCTCGAAATGATGCACAAGATCCCGGAACTGTACAAAGGCGTCAAATCCTACACCGGAAACGTGCCCGTTGACGCTTCCGTACTCGCCCGGTACCCAGCCGATGGAGTCCTTTACCGAGCTACTGTCGTCTCGGTCCAGCCCTTCTCCAAGTTCATCGTCCAGTATGTTGACTTCGGGAACAAGCAGCTGGTCGACGCTAAGGACATCTGGCAGTTAGACAAGCAGCTAATGGAGCTTCCTCGGATGGCGATACACTGCGCTATGATCGGCGTGAAGCCTATAGATGGCGAATGGAAGGCGAATCCCGAGATAGACCTATGTTTCAACGCGCCCCGCTACCAGTGCGTGTTCCAAGATGCAGTCGATGAGGGACAGTATATGGTGTCCCTGTTTAACAATGGCGTGAGCGTCGTGGACACGCTTGTTGAGAAGAAGCTGGCTATGCTCGACGATGACCTATCGCATGTTGCTCTTAAAGGTAAATCATTGTTTATTTCAATTTAAAAAAGACCCACTTACCTTTTAAGTTTATATCAGCTTTTATGATAATCGTTTAATGATTGATTTTGGGAAATTGCTATGCCCAAATACTGTTCAAAACGTTGGCGATCACCGAGTTTCTCAAGTCAGTTTTTCACAGGACAGATGATTACAAAAAACTAAGATTATCTAAAAACTATTATAATCTTTTGGCAACCACAAGTACATTGAATAATTTAGGAAATCCAGTCATCGCACTACTCACCCAAAAGGAGAGAGAAGTACAAAAGAAATGTGCAACCTTTACACATGCCAAATATTTCTTCAAGTACAAATAGCCACTAAGAAATAAAACTATAACGGTCGCTATTATGAATTATGATGTCCTTTTCTCATACATTTGACATGCGCTAAAGGTATCACAAATTGTCCTTTTTTATTTGAAGTTTGACTTAGGCACTGGTCCCACCGCCGGCGAGTAGCGAGTACTCTCGTAGTAATTCTTACTCGCTTGAGCGAGTTTCACTCGCTTACTCGCCGGCGGTGGGACCAGTGCCTTATGACTACCAAAATAGTGGAAAAACAGGCTTGAAGACATTTGTTTGCGTGGACCTTTTTCAGCTAGTTTCACCTTTTAAAAGCTTTTATTTAACGTCCTTGTTAGTTAGTATATGCGGGACAAACCTCGTCACTGAATTTTCCAGTTAGCTAATTTAGCTAAAATTTGACTTATGTAAGTTTGGTGAGAACGCAATATTATGGCTCCACCAAGGGCTTGTTTAAACATTGATTAGTGAGTAGTGCGCGTGCATACAAAAGCTAATCACTAACCTAAGTGTAAAGTTTTTACTCTGTAAACCGCTCACTTGATTTCGAATTTTAAAAAAGGTAGCCTAAATTGCTTCGAATTTTTCTTTATTAAAGAAGTCCATACTTCGCTTGGCAACCATAGTTGCCACCATCAGTTCGCGAAATTGGCAAATGTGGTTGCCACAAGCAAGTGAGTGGATAATGGAGACAGAAGGTGGCCATAGGAACTCTAAAACCACACAAGATACACCTGTGTTTGGGCGTATTGGAACCTTCTTAACGAGTAGTAAGACTGTGAAAAAAAAACTCAATAACTTTGTTTTTAATTTGACAGACGAAGCGATAGACCTCACGATCATAGTGGGGCAGCAGATCCCGTGCCGCGTGACTCACGTGGAATCCCACGAGAAATTCTACGTGCAGCTCGACTTGGAGAAGGCGGACCTTGTGGAGAAAGCCGTCGCTAACTTTGATGTCAATCTGGTGAGTACATACAACGCTACATAATTTGACAGATGAAGCGATAGACCTCACTGTCATAGTGGCCCCCGCTCGCTACTAGTACATGTCGCACATGTCGACTTCTAAGCCAGCCACCAGTGGCCGCCACTGGCGAAGCCGTGCAGTGGCTTGACTGTACAGTAGTACCGCAAATATAAGTTACAACGCAGAAAGCATTTTTTGAAAACATTTTAACTAATCATAAGGCAGCGCGTTTGCGCGGGTAAAATCTTCAACGCCCATTGGCCAATATTTTGCGTGCGACGCCGGCAGCTCCGGCGCCCGCCGTTTTGTCTGGCGCCATGAGCGGGAAAGCACGAGTTCACCTGTCATTGTATATTGTACCTTACGTATAGTACACCGAGGTCTTTATCGAAATGGTTATACGTTCGATATCATTCGGTACTTGTCGGCGTTGACGAAGATTGCCGATGTAACTTATATTTGTGGTACTACTATACCACTAGTGGTGGCCTTACTAGCCGGACGTTCTAACCCGCGATCTGTGAACGACTGTTTTCTACAGTGGCAGAGTCCATCCTCGGACTCTGGAGCTTTTAGGTGGGATATGATTTTAGAGGAATTTCCTCCCAAAAACGTTACGGCTGTGGATTGAGCTCCCCTGCCGGGTTATCTTGGGAACAGAGTATGGGCTTTTACGCTGTATTCCGGACTGAATGTGGCTGGATTCATATTATTCTGCGAATGGCATTGCTCCCTTGGGACACAATCTACTATTTAATAACACTGATCCTGTTGTGGCCATTTCGATGATAGTGATCATTTTTTTCCAGCTGACACCACTAACACAAGACTCGCTGACCGACGGCGTGCACTGCACAGTCAAACACGAAGACAAGATCTACCGCGCCATCCTCACCGACACGTCGGACACGAACCACGTGCTCGCCGTGTTGCCGGACTACGGGAAGACCCTCACCACATCACAAGCCAATGTAAGTCTTATCATCATCATCATCATCATCATATCAGCCGAAAGACGGCCACTGTTGGACATAGGTAGACTTTTCTAAATGTGGGTTGGTTATGTGAACTAGCCCATTGCTAGTTTGTCTAGGACAGGGCCACAGGACCCCGTGACTGACATGGCCTCAAAACCCTAGAGGGTAGCCTGTAGCTAGCTAGCGGAGCCCGATTGTTTTTAAAGGCAGCCCTGCCTACTGTTGGGCAGAGGCCTCCATATCCACTTCGTATGCTGATTAAGGTATCACCAATAACACAACAAACAGCTTATCCGGTTCGTGATATTATATCTATACCCTAGTTCAGTTTTTTTGCCACTGAAATTGTAACTTGATCATGCTAATTACACCACTCTTTTCCCCATAATTAGTACGATTGTGAATTATGGTATCGATATTATGTACTCTACATACGAGTTTTTGGTACAGTTCAATGAGAGACCTATTTAAAAAACATCTTGTTTCCTTTTTCCCAGCTGATGATCCTGCCTACGGAACTGAGCGTGTACTACTACCAGTCGCTGGAGTGCTGCCTCAACAACTACGCGGCCGACTCCACCGTCCTCGTTCCGCTCGAAGAATTGAAGACCAAACTCACCGGCAACAAGTTCATCGTTTACATCGACAGCGTTGAGGGCATTCGGTGAGTTTCACATTCATAAACAGTGTCAGATCTGTGTATGAGAAAAAACACAACACATTCATAAAAATACTAGCTTGTGCCCGCGATTCCGTCCGCGTGGAACAACTCGTTTATATCGCAGCTCCATACAAACTTTTACCGCCCCCCCCCCCCCATTTCACCCCCTTAGGGGATGATTTTGGGGATAAAAACTATCCTATGTCACTCTCCATCCCTTCAACTATCTCCACTTAAAAAATCACGTCAATTCGTCGCTCCGTTTTGCCGTGAAAGACGGACAAACAAACAAACACACACATACACTTCCCATTTATAATATTAGTATGGATTTAGAGAATTCCTTATTTAATAAAAGTTATTTATTTATTATACACTAAGAGAATACTTAGAACACAGAACTATAAAATAAAATAAAAAATTATACTCGTCTTGTACACAAATATATAAAACCAAGTTTCTATAAAAATAATGTATAATTTGCTCTTTATAATTTGCACATAGCACAGAATATACAAATTATAAAAGCAGGACTTGACATAAGTATGTAAGTCGTCTTCTCTTCACTAATTTTGCGGTGGCCAACAGGGCCCACAATTAAGTTTTATTCTCATTACTCAGCAACTAAAACTTAAATTAACTAAAACCCTGTGAACTAACATTGTGGAATGCAATAAATGATTGAGTTTATCACACCTGGTTATAAAGAGGCGGAAATTACAACTTCCTGGCCTAGGGGAGAAGTAAATTGTGTTGTTACTTAGGGGATGATTTCCGGATTAAGACTATGCCAAGTCCTTTCCTGGCATACAAACTATCTCCATACCAAAATTCATCTCAATCGATTCAGCGGCGGTTTAAGGCGCCGTAGGTTCATGGTCTTCTCTCCCTCTCACTGAGCATAAGCGTGAGCGAGATGGAAGTGCGTGCTCGGAAGAGCGGAAATCATGTTTTTTTAATTTTAATTTTTTGGCCGTTTAAATAAATAAAAAAGTAAACACTGATTTCCCTCAAACATGATAATGCCGATTTTTAGAAGCCATTTTAATATTTTTAGCTTTTGTTCATAATTTGTAATAAATATTTTAAGTGTATTTTAGACCCTTTTAGACCTATGTTCGTGATTATTTTCTATCGAGCGAAAAATGCTTATGCATGTTTCTAAACACTGATTTCCCTGCAGAAAAGCCTCAAGATTACTATTCGTATTTTTTTTAAACCATATTATAATAAACAGACGCATTATATTGTTTCAAAAACACTGTTCGCTTAACTTCGCTGAACCTACGGCGCCTTAAATAAACGTGAGAAGGTAACAGACAGACAAACAGAGTTACTTTCGCATTAATAATATTAACTAGCGGCCCGCCTTGGCTGCGCACGGGTACTATATTATCCATATAAACCTTCCTCTTGAATCACTCAATCTATTTTAAAAAACAGCTATAAAATCCGTTGCGTAGTTTTAAAGATCCAAGCATACATAGGGACAGACAGCGGGAAGCGACTTTGTTTTATACTACTGTAGTGTACACAGATAAAGTTACATAGCCATATACAACTCTACTCACTCATCACTACACGATCATGGGTTATTCGCAAAGCAAAGAACAATCTAAGGAGGACGAAATTTCGGCGGGCTTCATGGCAAAGCATGAAGAAGTGGAAGCTCGAGTGACCAACTACAGCATCCTAGTTATAGCGCTAGTTTCGGTGGCGGCCTTAGCCTTAGGCTACGCCTTATCGAGGGTCTGTAACAGAAAGGCCAAAAACTGGATCCGGAGGCAGGTGGTTATGGGAAATCAAGGACCACCCACTCAACAAGGTCACACGCAGGCGGCTGCAGGTTACGTCTAAGTGGTGTCATAGTGCAGTGAGTGATAATAGGGTACTTGTGCCAATGAGGGCACTCCGCATGGTGATTTAATATGTTCGTTTTTTTTTTCTTTTTCCTCTTATTGGTTTTGGTTTCTTTTTGTAAGGGGGGGGCTACTGTAGTGTACACAGATAAAGTTACATAGCCATATACAACTCTATATGACTTTATTCATTGACGCGCCGGTATTTCCCTTGCCACAGTACTGTCAGTACGTGTAACAGTTGGATAATAAATAGTTGTGCATATAAGCTGCATTTAATTGATCGGCCTTGCGATAGACCTTACACTATGTAGTGATGAACCGGGCAAACCTGGGGGGACTGGGTTCGCAAGAATAGCAGTACTGCCAAAAACCCACGCAAAATAGGCGCTATTGTGACGTCAAGTTGCGGAAACCCAGCCTGCGTACACGTATCCTTTACCTAACCCTGACCTTACCTTCACAGCCTAATGACAACCCTCTACGACACCACAACGGGCCAGAAGCTCGCCATCTTCGAGCCGGACGAAGGCGCCTTTGACGAAGTGGTCACCGTGTGTGCGCGCACCGTGTTCAACTACAACTTCGGCCTCTGCAGCATCCAACACCTGCAGAGCCTTAATGAGATCTACTTGCAGAAGGCTTCTGATATCGACAGGGTGCAGGCCTTGTTGGATAGGCTCTATGTCTTCTATGATGAGGGTTAGTAGATATCAAGGATCACAAATCCGTATATCCTTTAATTAAATCCGGAATATAGTATTTTGTTTTGGATGCAATCCGGACTAAGTAACATCCGGATTTTGGTGCGTTCATATTATTGTTTTAAGTCTTTCGTCCCTGCAGCACCAGCTCCATTTTGAAAAAGTACATCATTCGCAAGAAATTCGTGTTGGTAAACAGTAGCTAGTATCGGTTCTCTTGTTACTATTCTAATGTCAAAAGCAAAGCCACAGGAGAGCATACTTGGACCGCTACTATTCTTAGTTTACATTAACGACCTCCCGAATGTCACGCACAATAAGGTCCTTTTCGCTGACGACTGCTCTGTGATTATTCCCGGTAAAAACCCCGCAAATTACCAGTCTGAGGCAAATTTAGTGTTCAATAAAATCAACACCTGGTTGATGAGAAACAAACTGAAAGCCAACATTAGCAAAACCAAGTACATGGAATTTTACGCTCCTCAAAGCAACGCTAAAAATCTGGTAATTGAACATAATAAAGAAGCCATTGAAAGCGTTCAAACCAGTAAATTTCTCGGAGTGATGCTGGATTGCCATTCTGACCGGAAAGCTCATATTGAGTCGTCATCTGGTCGGTAGGCTGATTTGTGTTTGCTCTGCGTAGGATATCACACGTGGTATCCCAAGAATCTGCTCTGTTGGCGTTTCATGGCCACATTATGTCAAACCTTCATCATGGTCTTATTTTATAGGGTAACTCCACACATGCCCAACGAGCGTTCCTCTTACAAAAAAATGCTTTAGAGCGATCTGTGGCGCCAAAACGACAGATTCATGTAGACCGATCTTCAAAACATTTAAAATCCTTCCATTACCCACATTGTACATATACGAAATGTGCCTTTTTGTGAAAGCTCATATTAAGGTTCAACGTCACTGGTTCCTGTCGAGCTGTTGCTAACAGATGTCGCCATATATAATTTCGATGGTTGTTCATCGTTTTACGCAAAACCGTGACGAGTACAAATATGTGTTTCAAACTGCGGAAGCCGAAGAGCTTGCTACGTATGAATCGCAATCAATCTGCACCAAACAGTGTTTATTTTTAAAATGTAGTCCGAAAATATGCATAAAAGTGCTTTTCCGTGAATTTACGCAGACTAACGTAGCTAAATGTCACTTCCGAGTCAGTCATTGTCAAACATCTTGCATAAATCAAACTAGAGGGCGCAAAACTAAATGTATAGTAGCGCCTCTATTAGGAAATAGTGAAACTAAATGTACTTGTGGCAGGTACTCAAGAATGCAATATGAATGCAGCTGACTTTTTTACTCTTTACTTAATGTCATGCGGTAGCGCAGTGCGCGTCTCTTGCTTAAATCTGCCTGTAACGCAATCCTTGAACCGGGTTCAAATCCCGACGGACATACTTCTTTTTTGTTTTTCTATTTGGATTTCTAAACCAATATGGCCGTCTCAACTAGCTTAGATTTACTTATAATGTGCACAAATATATATTTTAAACTTAAACATGTTTATAATTTCTTGATAAGCATGATAGTATCTAGATGATCCACAAAAAAACCCTACTATATTTATGGCAGACCTATTCTTACATGTTACATACTACATAAATACTATTTTGGATAGGTATATCCTTTAAAAAGATGTTACGCCTTTCATTTAATTAGAAAATCATGATTCATGAGTATCCGTAGGTTTACTGTTGAAAAATCAAAGTACGACCTTTATCTATTCTATACCCTATTCCATATGAGATTAGACAAATCGTGCGTAAATCTTCAAGTCATTCGCGTCATGAAAACCATTTTGATAAACAAAACCATTTACATTGTTCTATTTGAAACACATTAAATAATCGAAATAACACTAGTAAGTACAATATTTATAAAGGAAGAGAAAAGAGGTATTTTTCCTTACAAAAATCTAACATTGTAAGGAATAAGGTCAAAACCTATACTTAGTACCTAAGTATATTAGTACTTTGATTTGTTATATCCATATTCACCCGCAGTTGCGTTACTACATAATTACAATCAGAGAGGCTACGTATTATTCACAAAATGTTTTGTATTCGCCCGTGACTCGCGTCTAAAATAATGACCTCAAAGTTGGTAACAATTTTGCGTTACCGGACGGACGAATTTAGTAAGCTTTGTGAATAACAGGCGAGTCTGTATATCAAAACTCTTAGTGGCCAGTCTCTCGAATCCGGACCTAGACCGCGTCAGAAAGAGAGAAATATATCATTTGACAATATGGTACTGTTTTCGATGAACGTCAAAATTCAAAAATCGAATTCAACTTTTTCACGCATTTACGTTCCTATACGTTTATGATGCTTTCACTCATTCATTACTAATCTTCAATGGTTGGGTTATGTTATGGGTATTTGCTTACAAAATTATTGAATGTCTTGTTTAGGTAAATATGAGATGAAATTTATCTGTAGAACCCACGACCGCCGTTTGACAGTCGCATGCCTGAAGCACTATGCTACCGGAACGATTATTGCAAAGTGTTATTTTTTTGTATGTTTGTATGTACGGTATAACCTCCGAAACCACTTATCCGATTATAAAAAATAATTCACTGGTGATGGATGAGTAAACTTACTGGGGGGACATAGCCATGCTTAGGCATAGTAAGTATACTTTGGTACATTTTATACGCAAAAAAACGAACTTGGATTTTTAGACAGATTTGACTGTGTACTAAGTTAAATGCAGTTTTTATTTTTTCTAATATCGGTCTGGGTGACTCCTTAGAGCAAATTTCCGTGTCAGTTTCGGATTGAATGTCACTCTGTATAATCTTCAAATCAGCTCACAAAATTTCCCGAGAATCGGTTGAGAAATATCTACCTACGACATATAGAGAAGTCTAGACAGCCGGACATACGAAATAATATTTATTTATTTATTTAATCTTTATTGAACAAAAGAACAACTTATCGTACAAAAGGTGGACTTAAAGCCGTAAGCATTCTCTACCAGTCAACATTTGGGCAAAGCAGACAAATTGTGGGCGGTGCAAATACAGATTTATATCTGTAGTTGCACCCGCCCACAATTTGGTTGTGTGTTTATACACACAGTGGTTATACATACATAATAAATAACGACAATAGACAATAAATAAATAAAATACATATACTTCATTCAATATATATGTATATATATATATATATATATATATATATATATATATATATATATATATATATATATATATATATATACAGACGAAAATAGAGAACGAAACACTAAGAATTTACGGCTCTGCTAGAAAACAACTTGCGTGAAGATCTTTTAAACGCGAATCTGGAAATCTGGAATAATTGCCTAGCTGAAATGAAAATCCTCGTTCGTCTCGGTCGCTCGTTCAATTAAGTATATGGATATTGTTTTCGATTCAGTTTTTAACAATTGGCCAACAATTATGTTTTTAAAGGCAGGCTTACGAGCATGGACTGATTTCGGTTACGGTTATACCGGTATGGAATCGATATTCCATTACAATAGCGTTATATTGTAAAGGTTAGCCGCGCCGCCAACGTAACGGTACCGGATCCGGAACCGTGTAGAAATACATATCGGTTACCGGTATTTATTTTTAATTGTACTGAAATTTTTATAATTCCTTTTCCGAACCGGTATAATTATGATACAGTTGTTTTTTTCATTTCATTCTCGTCCATGAGAGGAGGTCTGTGCCCAGCAGTGGAACGTAATATAAACTGATATATCATTTATTATGCCAATTTACATGAAGTCATTATTATAATCGTCAAAAACGAAATAGATATATGTATACCTTCAATATCAGATGATCCTCAATCCTGGTAGTATTGAATTGTGATATTGGACCTCAATACCGGTATTACCGGGACTTCGATAATAATACCTATGAACATTTGGTTGCACATTATAGTGCGTTTTTTTAGGATTAGAAATACGCTAAACGAAGAAGAAGTCGTCGTCAACCTTTTCTGCTTCGGATAAATATTGAACAGACATGGTTTGTTACACGATAATTCATTCTTGCTGCAAAGTTCACACACCAACTTGAAAATGTTGAACACCAACGTATCTCGTTTGTTATTAATGGACTTTGTTTCTGTCTCTTTGCTTTTGTTGAAGGCAAAACGTTCGGGAGAGAACGAGTCGGTCTTTTTTGCAAGCCACTTGGGCCTGCCTCTGGCAGCTCCATCGCAGCCCGCACACACACAGCGAAAAATAAAATCTTAATATTAATTAACAAATGGATACTCGTTTAATAATCTCGTGATCTGAATTCAATAATTTGTTGATTAGCAAGAAAACAAGAAAAAGAACGTGATACGATTGTCAATTTTGACAATTTCGATAGCGAAAAATACGAACCGATCGTTTTAAACCTCTTCTTCTTTAGGTTTTTTATTTAAGCAACCTTTCGAGAACTGAATAACGAAATTTCAAATTACAAAGTTAAATAATAAATACATTCAAAATAAATATATTGTTGTAAGTATTATTTAGATATAAATAATAAAAACACTTGTATCATTTTAGGGTCGACAACAATGATTTTAGTCTTTTTTTTTGGCGGTTTGAGATACTTTGACAGCTGTGTGGCATAAAGTGTCTTATATAAAAGACCTCGTGCTTTGTGCTTTATCCTTTTTTCTAATGCTAAAAAAAGGCACTATAAAGTTCACTTTTTCTTGTAAAATAAGCCTGAAATTAAAAGTGTAAATAATACATTTGTGTTTTCACCAAATTCATAACACTAAATTGTAACAATTTAATTTACAATTATAATAAGTTTTTTAATAAGTATTCGCAAAATTTTGTTTCATCTCCTGCATTACTTGGATTTACATTATTGGAAGTTTTACAGCTTATTTTTTTGTCAAAAAATACATAACTATTGGTATATTACCTAATATAAAATTAAACACTCATCTCTCACACCAAAACCAACCTATTTACTTAAAAATACCTATAGGGCTGTTTTTGACCACTGCTTTTATCTGTTCAGGGAGTCATTGTGAATTTGGAAACTGTCTATACAATAGAATTAGTGCCCTCCTTGAACCGATAGTAGTAAACTCTTACTATATATGCATAATATTTTTTTAACATTCATGTTTACAACCAAAGGTTTAGTAAAGTTTTATGTCAGGTAACGTTTGTGTTATCAGTTAACAACCCTAAAAACTACGTTTATTTTGAGAAAAAAAGAACGAACTTACCAGAAAAAAATGTTAATAATAATAATATTAGTTAAATATATTGGGTTTCTCCGGGACATAGCTGGCTGCAGCACTCACTCACGCACTCACGCATCACTAGGCTTTAAAAAAATACCGGTAATGGATATTTCTAACTGGTTGCGGCACTGTTATGTTGTCGCCTAACCACTTTGCCTAACCACCGGTCGTAACTGGCATCAGTTCCTGCACCGAAGAATGCCTACGAGTGTATAATTCTACCCTCACAACATTGTAAAGAAGAAAAATTGTGACTTAGTTAATTTACATGTTGGGGGTAATCTAATATTCTATTTGAGCAGTCGATTCCTAAATAGGTTGCAAAAGGTATTTTAATGTCAATCGATGTGCAGCTGACTAAAGCGAATGTTTAAATTTATCAGGTACTTACACTCCTAATAATTGTCTGTTATATTTAGTGTTATATTACGTAACATTCACTCAATCGAAACTTGCTTATAATCTGCAAGTTGGAAATTCAAACGGTTCATTTGATCAACAACACCCCTTTCTTCCCGTGGGTGTCGTAAAAGTCGACTAAGGGAGCAGGGTTGAAGTGTGATGTGGGCGATGGGCTAGCAACCTATCACTGCAATATCACATTTTGTCGATATTTTATACCCACATTAATGCTAAAATTGAGGCTGAAACATACGTTTCAGGTGCTCTGCCTACCCCTTTTGGGAATAAAGGCGTGAATGTATGTATGTATGTCATTTGATCAAAACCTATATATGTATACGTTCGGTAGCACAGATTACGTTTCAATATTGGATCTTACTCCTTTCTAATAAGACGCAAAATGTACAGACCCATGCATAATTATCGTTCCGTGGACTTTAGGTAGGTCTATCACGGCTAAAGAGCAAAGCATTGAAATTCATACATTGTTGCTTGAAATTCAGTCTATCAAAAACAAATGACATTGCTCTTACGTCATTACCGAAATGAGCAGCGTAGCAAGATAAAATGAATGCTATCTCTTTCACCTTAAACTAAAATGTGTTTGTACGATGGTGTCACCGTCTGGTGAGTATAATTACTACTATTCACTCTACTAATCTTGTTTGATATTAAAGACGTCTAGTGAAGGTTTTGGGCAACGTGCTGTCATGTGACGCGGCCATGTCATTTACACGGACAGTGTCTAACTCACGCACACATACAAGGCTCGGAGTAAAATTTTATGAATTTCAAATGGCTATATTTTGAATATTACTGGTTTTTGCGTGTATTTATTCAAACTGCGGGAGAAGAGGGTCATATATTATCTAAATATCACAATTTCAAGTTCCTGACATCGATAGATTAGACGTCTAGTCCGAACGAAAATTGTATGGAATTCGTCAGTGACGTTGCACCTTAACCAATACGAAATTATGAATTCTAACCCTAGGCTAACTTCTAAACACCATGGACTCAATATCTATTGTCTAACTTTGCTCATTTCGGGAAAAGTATTCTTTCCATGTCTGTCAACATTTTTAACCATTTACCAAACGACCTGAAATCCTTGGATTGTCAAGGTTTCAAAATAAAATTATTCAAGTGGTGTCTACAAAAAATGTTCTACTCCGTTAATGATCACTTTGTAACCACCATTGCCTAATGAATTCATTTATTATTTTTATTATTTTCTCTGACCATTTTCCTAATTGCATGACATTGATTTATTATTATTGTTTTTGTATATTTTTTTATTCTTCTCAATATTTATCTTTAGTCTGACATTGCTACACTTTGATTTGATATTAATAAAACAATAGATAATAGTTATATAATTTCAATGACATGCATATTGAGAGTCAAATTATTGTAAGCCACACTCTGATCGGCTGATTGTGATGTAACCATATACTAACCTTACCACCATTTATAACCACTCACATTCAAACAATAAATATTTTGTATTTGTATTTGAAAGCGCCTATGACATAGTGACCCTGTAAATGCACACTTGCAAACACTAAACAAGTTCTATCATCAGCAGAAGCGCGCTAATATGGACAGCGTTCTATGATGAAATCTCTACTCTACTTTAGGGTTCACATATATTAAATCACTAACAATATTTTTTTTATTTTTAGACACACCGGAATCCCTCACGGAATACGAGCCTGAGACCTACTGCGCCGCGAAATCGTCCGACGGCAACTGGTACCGCGCGACCGTCGTCAGCTCCACGGACGCTGACGTCACGCTGCAGTTCCCCGACTACGGCAACACCGAGACCGTCGCCAAAGACATGGTCAAGAAACTGGACGCGTCCTTCTATGAGCCCTGCGCTCAGGCCCTAGTTGCCAGCTTAGGTCTGGTGCCGCTAAACGATGACGTGATTAGCAACCTCTCTGATTGGACGACCGACAAAGAAGTGCAGGTAACCCTCGCCTTCGGCACTGATGGCTGGCTCGCTAGCTTGCACCTCGACGGGGTCGACCTGTCGATGAAGTTGGTCAACGAAAAACTGGCCACTCCGCAAGCAACGACCACCGAGAACCCTGCGGCCGAGACCGAGCCCGCAGCAGAGAGCGAGCCAGTGTCTCTCCCAGCCGGCTGCACACAAGTCTACATCAGCCACATCGACGGCCCCGGACACTTCTGGCTGCAAATGGCCGATAAGGTCGACAAGATCGACGAGATACAGGCGGAGCTTGCGGCGGACGCCGACAAATACGAAGACCTCCAAGTGCGGGAGATGGGCACACTGTGCGTCGCGAAATACTCCGCCGACGACCTGTGGTATCGCGCCGAAGTGCTCGATCTGGACTCTGATATCACGACAGTTCGTTTCATCGACTACGGTAACACTGATGTGTTGGATAATGAGCCCGGGCTGATCAAGGCCATGCCAGAGAAACTGCGGGCTATAGAGCCGCTTGCGGTGCGCTCGAGTGTGAACGCCGTTCCCACGGGAACCGGGCAGTGGTCGGAGCCCGCAGGAGAGAGTTTCGAGGCGCTCGTCGGAGACACGGCTCTGGCCGTGGACGCTCTCATAGTCCTCAAAGACGTGACCACGTATGTAGATCTATTCGTGAGTGGACGCAACATCACCGACCAGCTCGTGTCCCAAGGGCACGCGACTCGCGCCGAACAAGCGACGGAATGCGGCGATCTGCCTTCATGTTTCGCGAGTCACGTCAACTCGCCCTCAGAGTTCTGGGTGCAGTTGGAGTCCGCCACGCCAGAGCTCCAAGCTATGGAAGCGGCCATGGACGACGCCGAAAACTTGCCCGAACTGGCATCGCGTGAGGAAGGTGTGCTCTGCGCTGCTAAGTACCCCGAAGATGGCGCATGGTACCGCGCCCAGGTGATTGTCGACGGTTCCGAAGGCACCGAAGTGTTATTCATGGATTACGGTAACGCGTCTATCGCCACTGAACTGAGGAGCCTCCCAGAAGAACTGAAGCTCAAGCCTGCCTTGTCGCGCAAATGCGCGCTCCAAAAACCGCGAGACATCAAATCCTGGTCCCGAAAATCTGAGGTCAAATTCAACGAGCTAGCCGCTGAAGGCCGCACTATCTTCAACGTACAATTCATAGCTTCCGGCGATATTTCCATCGTGGAATTGTATTTGGAAGGTAAATCTGTTACAGAAGAGCTGGTAGGGCTCTGTGAGGAGCAACCGCCTACTGATAGACCGACGCCAGTCGGACAGGATTTACACAGCACTGGGAAACTGTGTTTTGTTCATGCTCTGGACGAGTTCTACGTCCACCTCGACGACAAGACTGCCGACCTCGATGAAGTGACTGAAGTAATGGGAGACGCGGCTGAATTCGAGTCGATAGCGGAACTGAAAGTCGGCTCGGTCTGCGCCGCTTTCTGGGCAGAGGACGAGCAGTGGTATCGCGGTAAAATCTTGGAACTCTGCGACGCGAGTTACCACGTCCAGTTCCTAGATTACGGCAACAAAGCTAAATGCGAGGAGTTCCGACAGCTGCCCGAGGAAATAGCACTGATAGAACCTCTAGCCAAGTGCTGTCGTCTGGCAAATGCCGACGGAGCTAATGATGATGCGAGGAACAAACTCGACGAACTCATGGCCGACGACTCTACATTCCAGATAGAATTCCTAGACAGTACTAAAGAGCCAGCGCTCGTCAAACTAATTCTTAACGGAGATGATGTTAGTACTATCCTTTTTGTTTCGAAATGCATTGAAACTGAACAGGCAGAGACTGTATCTGAAAGCGCAGCTACAGAAAATGAAGAAGTTTCTAAGGAGGTGACAGACTCGGCTGAAAAAGACATTACGCTTGGTGAAACAATAAGATCAATACCTTTTGTTGCTGAGAATGTACCTGAAGAACAAATAGATGTAGCAAAAGAGGAGGTAGCTCAAGCCAAATCTGTAGTAGACTCTGCTGAAAAAGATGTTACGCCTAGTGAAACAATAGGATCTATTCCTATTGTTGCTGAGAATGTAGCAGAAGAGCAAATAGAGGTAGCAAAAGAGGACGTAGTTCTAGCCACATCAGTAGTAGACTCTGCTGAAAAAGATGTTACGCCTAGTGAATCAATAGGATCAATTCCTGTTGTTGCTGAGAATGTAAATGCTGCAGAGACAGCCACATCAGTGGTGGAGCATGTGGAAACAGATATGCCTCTTGTATCACAGGAAGAAATAGATTCTGCGAAACAAGTAGAAGAAGAAAAAGTTTCAGAATCAGTATTAGTAGGTGATAAAGTAAAGCGAAACGAGTTTGTTCCTAAAAAGGAAGAGGATGAAGATAATTTTGAAGATGCTCGCGAGCTGGACTCGTCGCATCCAGATCTCGACGAAAGTCTAGACAGCAATCACACCGTAATAGAAAACAAATCTTTTGAGGCCAACCCAGACAGCTTAAACGACTCTGGGGAACATAAAGAACAGCCAGATTCCCCTAAACAAGACACTTCATCTGAAACCCTAGAGAGCTCCAGTGGAACAATAAAAACCCCTGAAAGAGATCATTCTAAAGATTCCATCAACACGGATACAGGCTACACAAGCAGTGATGGTGCAAAAGATGGGTCCCCAGAGAAGGCCAATAATGGAACGGGTGAAATTACTACAGAATTGGGGAATGATAAAATTGAAATAGAAACTAAAGAACTCAAAACTGAAATGAAAGAAGAAAAAACTGAACCGAAAGAACAAAAAACCGAACTTAACGTTAAATCATATGACGTAAGTAAAGTCGAGACAGAAGTAAAAGCTGTCGAATAAGAAATAGATTTTCTATTGAACTAGTGTACTATAAAAATCTCATTCTACCATTATGATATGATTATTACAAGTGATGCCTGATTGTTGTGATAGTTACTTAGGACGGGATTTATTTTGTACTACCCTTTGCTTTATTGAAATACGTGTTAAAGTGTCTAGAGAAGGTTTTTTGTAGAGCATTCTTTATTATAGGCGTACATGACTTACATCAGTCACCACGTACAGTTTCCGTGTTTAATCGAAACTTCCAAAAACTAGACTGAATAGCCTTATATTCTGTAATTTAAGATAATCTCTCTAAACATTTTGATACTATGTTACATGTTATTCTAGAGTTAAGTCGTTTAATTGATTACTTATGTGACGTATTGAAATTTTATTGATTTGTTTTGCTGCAAAGAAATACTTCTGTCGTTTACATATTGAATAAGTAACAGACAAGGGTATTTTTTTTTGTTTACAACATGTTAACACCCAGTAATTATTTGTCTGTTTTTTTCCCGAGTCGTTTAAGTTAAAGCATTTACGTAAAGTTTGAAGACTATTTGATACTGTGACTATGTAAATACTTTTTTTTTCCACGTTCAATGTTGTTCGTTATTAATAAGTTAGGTAGGAATCTAATTCAGTTCCGTTTTCAATTCTGCACAACGTATTACCGTACATCTTTTCGTAGAAATCGTAAGCAATATGATTAGCAATACTTAAGAAACAATTGGTGCCTCTGTGGATATATCATAATCGAAAAGCTAATATAGACGCCTATAGATAGCAGCTCCGATATGCCGAGTTACTCACAAATAAGTTATGTTTGTGAAATGTTTATTTCTGTAATTGTTTACCGTTTTAAAAATAAAAAAGTTTTGTATAAATTCACAGTATTTTATTTACAACGAGACCAGCTTACTGTACTAGTAAAACAAAAGGATTTTAGGTCCTTATTGAAAATCGACAAAATACCGTAAAAAACACGAAATACATTAAATGAATTATAAAATATTTATACGATGTTCCATTATAATGAATGCTTTAGATTGTTTTATTAAACAAATTAGGGTATACTGTTCATTACCTAGAAACTCTTATGTATAGCAAGACTTAAAAAAACAAATAATCAAAATTCAAGACTGTACAGACAAGTGACTGGCTTAATACCCTTAAGGCCGAAACGCACTGACAGCGGTGGCGAAGCGGCGCAGTGCAGCGCGGAGGCGGTACCGGTTGTAATGTTCGAGCTAATATGAAACGATCCGCACAGAGCGGCGCGGTTTTCTGTGCGGACTCTTCCGTATTCCGGTACCGCCTCCGCACCGCGCCGCGCCGCCCCGCCACCGCTCTCTGTGCGTTTGCAGCTTTAGTGGATAACGTGAATATTTGTTAAAAGTTACGAAATCATCTATCGTGAGAAGTATCAAACCACTAAAGGGTCATATCATATAGCTAGTATTCAACAATATGCATACTTTAAAAATACTTCATTTCTTTATCAGACCTACAATACCGAAGTCTTTCAAGTCATCTCTCTTCTCCAGTATTAATCCCTTCTCATTAGCCAAATGTAAGACAGACAATAACGCCAGGGGCACACTGAGCGACTCGCGCATGTTAGTGGACAATTTGTTGGGTAGTCTGTTGTAGATCGTGGCAAATGTGGTTTCTGAGACGTGTTCCGTCTCGCCTTGTGAAGTTTCCGTTAGCATCTTCCATGTGCAATGCTTCAGTTGTTTCATGTCGATCTTTTTAGCTCGCATAGCGTAGGGTATGAAGATTTTGGCCACCTGTAAAAGAAACCCCTTTATGGTATGTTATTTTACGGAAGTCGCCCGTATTACGCATGTGTAGTGTAGTGTTCGAATTGACCCAATTAGGGCCATTATACACAAACTGATAATCTCATTATCTTAATTTCTATAATAATTAAAATAAATGCAGAGGATTTTAAATATTGTCTATGGTCTCTGGTGACTTACGACTAGACTATTTTTTAAATTTATTTTTCAACACATTGAATCATACAGACTTCTATTCTTAAATCAGTTCGTGTGTAATAGGCATTAATGCGGATATTTTTGCCCATTAAGCCATTAAAAATATATATATATATAATTCAGCTGTTTAGCCTGTTCATAAACACAGACGCCATATTTAGATTAAAATTTAAAAAAATACTTTCCGGCCTAGGCCTTCAACTTTGTAGGAAATTCCTTTCCAGTTCTCTCGAATTGTTCCGCCAGAAATGTGATACTTCGAAGCCTGTTATGACGCACGTAACGACGACATTTCATTGCATGTTTGAGAAAACACGAAATACAGCAATAAAAGTTTTTTTATGGAAAACTAAAACCACTGTATTTTTACATAAATTAATTACAGAGGGGCTACCGCGAAACGAAAACGAACTTTCCTTCGTTCGTGTATCTCCTTCTCTGTCACTCAAACTAGCAAGTGCGACAGAGGCAGAGATACACGAACGAACTTCGTTTTCGTTTCGCGGTAAGCCCTCAGACCTGGATATATAGTTAAGATGATATAAGCTGTCCGTTTAGCACTTGAAAGCTTATCTTGTGAACAATGGCGCTACCACCGCAAATCCTCCGACCAGATAAAATTAAGTAAGTAACAATAAAACTCATACAAATAGCTTACCTCTAAGTCACAAGGTTGAAATTGCTATAGCTTAATTCATTAAGAAAGTCATTTTGTTAATAACAATCTTTGTGGACGCACTAAAAAGAGCCCTAACGAACGTGAACACAGCTCGAATGGTCTATTTTAGCTACTTTCACAGCTAATTGTCCTACGGCATCCTCTTATGGAGGCACGCTTCAGAAGTGAATTCCATCTTTACTTTGCAAAAGCGGGCTGTTCGAGCTGTTTATAACCTGGGAGTTAGAGTTTCTCTGCAAGACAAATTTGGAAAATTTAGGATCCTGACTGTTGCTTATCAATACATTTTTGAAAATCGTATGTATGTACAGTCACCAGCAATAACATCTGCCACAACATAGCACGCATAAATATCTGACACGACTCTATGTCTAATGCCATAAGGAGATGTCAGATATTTTTGCCGGCTTTATTTCGGCAGATATTGATGCCGGCGACTGTACACAGAAACAAACATCTTTTTAAAAGGAAATGCGACATTCATAATAGAAACACTCGGAATAAAAATGAACTTGTAGCCAATTATAGTAGACCCCATAAAATAAGTAATTCATTCATAGGTCATTGTGTACATTATTATAATAAGGTTCCGATAGACATCCAAACGTTACCTGTAAATAAATTTAAATATATGATAAAAGGAATATTATGTCAAAAAGGTTACTACAGAATATCAGAATACCATGAAGATCGGAACCCGTGGAAATAAATTGTATTGTTTTAATGATTTAATTATTGTAATCAGTTTATGAATATGTAATCTGATGTATGTACCTAATTTGTTTATTATTATTATTGACGTCATAAAGTGATTGTAAAATCCTATAATGAAAATAAATGATATGATATGATATGATATGATAAGCTCTCAAGTGCTAAACGGACAGCTTATATCATCTTAACTATACCTCACGTCATTGTACATGCAAAGTTTCGTTACAATCCAACACGTAGTTTTAAAATGAGAGCGAAACTACGTTTGTATGGAGAATCGAGCTTACTGCGGACTCTGACTGATCTACGGACTGAATGATCGGAATCGCGCACGAAGGGTTCCGTACCATTATCTTTAAAAAACGATTAGTTGTACGGGGATCCCGTACAACTAATATTACCATTAACCATTAAATAAATATAATAATAATTACATTCTGTTTTTTAGTGTTTGTTGTTATAGGGGCAACAGATAAACGACATCAGTGAAAATTTCAATTGTCTAAAACGGCTCATGAGATACAGCTAAGTGACAGACGAACTGACAGCGGAGTGTTACGGTCACAACTCAAGAGCCATGTACTAACTACGGAGTTGATGTAGTGAGCGCATGCCCATACAATATAAAGAATACTAACCGCTCGAGGCGAGGCGGTGCCGGTCGGGCGCCCGGTGGCTCTAATTTAGTAATAGGGTCCCGTTTTATTTAATTGAAATCAGAATTTTAGTGGTTTCCCGGTGAAATATGAGTGGGCTACTAGTCCACCCAGTGAATGCGGCGAGCGTGAAGTGTCCGTACCTTGGTGGGAGGCTCCAGCATGTCTCCGATCTCCTCGGGCTCCGCGGCCTTGGCCTGCTCGTGCAGCTCGCCACACGCCGTGGCGTCCTCGTTGCCCCAATCGTCGCCGTCCTGTCAACATTGTATTTTTTATTGACGACCCCGTTAGCCTAGTTACTTATCGTTCCGTGAATTGTCATCGTCACTTTGGTAAAATATAGGAGCTTTGACATCGATTCGAAATGCAACACGACCGACTAAAAAGTTCAAAATGGCGGTTATATTTCTCTAAATACTTATATAAGCACTATTTCCACCTAACGGTCCGCATCGGATCGGATCGGAAAGAATACGAACGGATGCGGCGATAACCGATCGTGTCCGGCAGCATGTCGACGCATACGATCAAGCAGTAACAGCCGTTCGCGGCCGACAGGATGTCCACGCACACGTACGGCACCGTACGGTTGCTTGCGAACGTGTCCGCACCGCAACCGCAACTACATGTTTGACTGGTCAAACATGTAGGTTCGTTCGGCATCGACAGCCGACAGGTTCCGATCGCACACGACAAGCGAACGGGGCCGATCGCAAGCGAACGGAGGTGATCACGTGTCGTGGCATACTTTCGGTTACGATCACAGGTCGCGGAAGACGTCCGCGGTCAAGCTGTTTTGCGCAGTTGGTAATGTAGACTTAAAAAAACCGGCCAAGTGCGAGTCGGACGAAGGGTTCCGTACCATTATCTATAAAAACAGTAAAAAAAAGTTTGTTATATGGGAGCCCCTCTTAAATATTTATTTTATTTTGTCTTTATTATTTGTCGTTATAGCGGCAACAGGAATACATAATCTGTGAAAATGTCAACTGTCTAGCTATCAAGGTTCTCAGTTACAGCCTGGTGACAGACAGACAGACGGACGGCGAAGTCTTAGTAATAGGGTCCCGTTTTTACCCTTTGGGTATGGAACCCTAAAAACAGTACATAATGATTCAGTATCGTTTAAAGACTATAAAATTGTTTCCGTTCCGATCCGTTGCGGGTCGTTTGGTGGGAATAGTTGTATAGTAACCGCTGCATTGTTAGCGCAGTAGGAGGCGTCGTTCTCGTTGTTGTAGTCGTAGGGCTTCTCGTCGACGGGCTCGGGCTCCGGCGCCGGCGCGCGGCTCCGCTCGAGCTCGCGCTTGCGCAGAAGCGTCACGCTGCTGCGCAGGAACAGCTTGCGGAAGTGGGACTCGTCTAGGCCTCTGTAACAAATATACAAAACAAATACTCTTTATTGCAAAACTCACACAAGCAAAGCAGTTGGAAATGGAAACGATACAATAACATGTAGGTAGAGGTAGACAACAGGCGGTCTTATCGCTGAAGAGCGATCTCTTCCACACGGAAGAGATCGCACTCTCTAAATTTCGGGTCAAATTAAACAGTTTTTTTGGAGGTAACTTTTGTGAAAATGAGTTACAAAATTAAAATGTCTCGTGGGTTGTTCGAGACGTCAATAAGGAACAGTTACATGTAGATTTCATATATAAAAGTGCATAAACAACATACCAATATCGAAAATTAAGTTTTTTGGGACCAGGTTTGAAAAATCATTAAAAAATATATATATTTTCAAAAAAACTCCCGCGCAAGTGTAGATAAAGGATTGAATTTAAGAACCAACAAATGTTTGTGCCATAAACATATCCATAGTTTTGACAGAGGAATATCAACTCAAAACTAACCAAAAACCGCGTGAAGCCCCTTAAAGAGTAGTTTATCACGATGTTAGCAGTCTCTTCAATGCTGGGGCCACACTAACGAGAAATGCCATTAATTATCGCGATAATCGTAGTGTGGCCATACGGTAAACGTCCATTATCGCGATAGTTAATGGCATTTCTCGTTAGTGTGGCCTGGGCATAAGAGTAGTCTTGGTAACCCCTGAGTCTAAGTTAGTCTCACCTGTCGATGGGCATCTTGAAGTTAGCCTCATTCCACGTGTGCCCCGTAGCTAGCGTCTTCCTACTGATCATGATCTTAGCAGGCAGTGTGGGCTCGTATTCGCCTGTCGGTTCAGCGCGGGAGTCGAACGCTAGTCCCGAGCCGGGGAAGTCCAGTTGACGTTTCGTGCGTGTCGGTTTCTTGGATTCGAGCGTGCGGCCGGCGGTGGTTTGAGTGCGTTCGGATACTAAAGGGAAAAATAAAGTTTTTATAGATTATAGAAAAAAACTTAAGTAAAGTATTTTAAAAAGTAGGGTTTATAATTGGTGCGTTTTCTTGGAAATTACTTACCTCTGTTGTATAAGAAATTCATTGGTGCGATATAACACTGCTAGCAATTAAGTTCTTATACAATGCTTGAGGGAATTCACTGTTTGATAAAATACAGAACTAAGTGTCACAAGCAAAAATGTTGCAGAAATGACAGTGGTCATTAGGCTCATTAGGCATTCAGCAAGTGGCGATCTGGAGACGATAGGCGCGCGCGAAGGCCACGTGTCTCACCTCTGTTGTTCTTGAGCCGCCAGTGCCTCGGGCCGGCCCAGGCGGCCACGATGGCCCCGCAGTAGGAGTACTCGAGGCGCGAGTCGGGCGCGGCGCCGGGCCGCATGTCCGTGAGGCGCGGTGACGGCGCGGCGGCGGCGCGCGCGCAGGCCACGTGTCTCACCTCTGTTGTTCTTGAGCCGCCAGTGCCTCGGGCCGGCCCAGGCGGCCACGATGGCCCCGCAGTAGGAGTACTCGAGGCGCGAGTCGGGCGCGGCGCCGGGCCGCATGTCCGTGAGGCGCGGTGGCGGCGCGGCGGCGGCGCGCGCGCAGGCCACGTGTCTCACCTCTGTTGTTCTTGAGCCGCCAGTGCCTCGGGCCGGCCCAGGCGGCCACGATGGCCCCGCAGTAGGAGTACTCGAGGCGCGAGTCGGGCGCGGCGCCGGGCCGCATGTCCGTGAGGCGCGGTGGCGGCGCGGCGGCGGCGCGCGCGCAGGCCACGTGTCTCACCTCTGTTGTTCTTGAGCCGCCAGTGCCTCGGGCCGGCCCAGGCGGCCACGATGGCCCCGCAGTAGGAGTACTCGAGGCGCGAGTCGGGCGCGGCGCCGGGCCGCATGTCCGTGAGGCGCGGTGGCGGCGCGGCGGCGGCGCGCGCGCAGGCCACGTGTCTCACCTCTGTTGTTCTTGAGCCGCCAGTGCCTCGGGCCGGCCCAGGCGGCCACGATGGCCCCGCAGTAGGAGTACTCGAGGCGCGAGTCGGGCGCGGCGCCGGGCCGCATGTCCGTGAGGCGCGGTGGCGGCGCGGCGGCGGCGCGCGCGCAGGCCACGTGTCTCACCTCTGTTGTTCTTGAGCCGCCAGTGCCTCGGGCCGGCCCAGGCGGCCACGATGGCCCCGCAGTAGGAGTACTCGAGGCGCGAGTCGGGCGCGGCGCCGGGCCGCATGTCCGTGAGGCGCGGTGGCGGCGCGGCGGCGGCGCGCGCGCAGGCCACGTGTCTCACCTCTGTTGTTCTTGAGCCGCCAGTGCCTCGGGCCGGCCCAGGCGGCCACGATGGCCCCGCAGTAGGAGTACTCGAGGCGCGAGTCGGGCGCGGCGCCGGGCCGCATGTCCGTGAGGCGCGGTGGCGGCGCGGCGGCGGCGCGCGCGCAGGCCACGTGTCTCACCTCTGTTGTTCTTGAGCCGCCAGTGCCTCGGGCCGGCCCAGGCGGCCACGATGGCCCCGCAGTAGGAGTACTCGAGGCGCGAGTCGGGCGCGGCGCCGGGCCGCATGTCCGTGAGGCGCGGTGGCGGCGCGGCGGCGGCGCGCGCGCAGGCCACGTGTCTCACCTCTGTTGTTCTTGAGCCGCCAGTGCCTCGGGCCGGCCCAGGCGGCCACGATGGCCCCGCAGTAGGAGTACTCGAGGCGCGAGTCGGGCGCGGCGCCGGGCCGCATGTCCGTGAGGCGCGGTGGCGGCGCGGCGGCGGCGCGCGCGCAGGCCACGTGTCTCACCTCTGTTGTTCTTGAGCCGCCAGTACCTCGGGCCGGCCCAGGCGGCCACGATGGCCCCGCAGTAGGAGTACTCGAGGCGCGAGTCGGGCGCGGCGCCGGGCCGCATGTCCGTGAGGCGCGGTGGCGGCGCGGCGGCGGCGCGCGCGCAGGCCACGTGTCTCACCTCTGTTGTTCTTGAGCCGCCAGTGCCTCGGGCCGGCCCAGGCGGCCACGATGGCCCCGCAGTAGGAGTACTCGAGGCGCGAGTCGGGCGCGGCGCCGGGCCGCATGTCCGTGAGGCGCGGTGGCGGCGCGGCGGCGGCGCGCGCGCAGGCCACGTGTCTCACCTCTGTTGTTCTTGAGCCGCCAGTGCCTCGGGCCGGCCCAGGCGGCCACGATGGCCCCGCAGTAGGAGTACTCGAGGCGCGAGTCGGGCGCGGCGCCGGGCCGCATGTCCGTGAGGCGCGGTGGCGGCGCGGCGGCGGCGCGCGCGCAGGCCACGTGTCTCACCTCTGTTGTTCTTGAGCCGCCAGTGCCTCGGGCCGGCCCAGGCGGCCACGATGGCCCCGCAGTAGGAGTACTCGAGGCGCGAGTCGGGCGCGGCGCCGGGCCGCATGTCCGTGAGGCGCGGTGGCGGCGCGGCGGCGGCGCGCGCGCAGGCCACGTGTCTCACCTCTGTTGTTCTTGAGCCGCCAGTGCCTCGGGCCGGCCCAGGCGGCCACGATGGCCCCGCAGTAGGAGTACTCGAGGCGCGAGTCGGGCGCGGCGCCGGGCCGCATGTCCGTGAGGCGCGGTGGCGGCGCGGCGGCGGCGCGCGCGCAGGCCACGTGTCTCACCTCTGTTGTTCTTGAGCCGCCAGTGCCTCGGGCCGGCCCAGGCGGCCACGATGGCCCCGCAGTAGGAGTACTCGAGGCGCGAGTCGGGCGCGGCGCCGGGCCGCATGTCCGTGAGGCGCGGTGGCGGCGCGGCGGCGGCGCGCGCGCAGGCCACGTGTCTCACCTCTGTTGTTCTTGAGCCGCCAGTGCCTCGGGCCGGCCCAGGCGGCCACGATGGCCCCGCAGTAGGAGTACTCGAGGCGCGAGTCGGGCGCGGCGCCGGGCCGCATGTCCGTGAGGCGCGGTGGCGGCGCGGCGGCGGCGCGCGCGCAGGCCACGTGTCTCACCTCTGTTGTTCTTGAGCCGCCAGTGCCTCGGGCCGGCCCAGGCGGCCACGATGGCCCCGCAGTAGGAGTACTCGAGGCGCGAGTCGGGCGCGGCGCCGGGCCGCATGTCCGTGAGGCGCGGTGGCGGCGCGGCGGCGGCGCGCGCGCAGGCCACGTGTCTCACCTCTGTTGTTCTTGAGCCGCCAGTGCCTCGGGCCGGCCCAGGCGGCCACGATGGCCCCGCAGTAGGAGTACTCGAGGCGCGAGTCGGGCGCGGTGCCGGGCCGCATGTCCGTGAGGCGCGGTGGCGGCGCGGCGGCGGCGCGCGCGCAGGCCACGTGTCTCACCTCTGTTGTTCTTGAGCCGCCAGTGCCTCGGGCCGGCCCAGGCGGCCACGATGGCCCCGCAGTAGGAGTACTCGAGGCGCGAGTCGGGCGCGGCGACGGGCCGCATGTCCGTGAGGCGCGGTGGCGGCGCGGCGGCGGCGCGCGCGCAGGCCACGTGTCTCACCTCTGTTGTTCTTGAGCCGCCAGTGCCTCGGGCCGGCCCAGGCGGCCACGATGGCCCCGCAGTAGGAGTACTCGAGGCGCGAGTCGGGCGCGGCGCCGGGCCGCATGTCCGTGAGGCGCGGTGGCGGCGCGGCGGCGGCGCGCGCGCAGGCCACGTGTCTCACCTCTGTTGTTCTTGAGCCGCCAGTGCCTCGGGCCGGCCCAGGCGGCCACGATGGCCCCGCAGTAGGAGTACTCGAGGCGCGAGTCGGGCGCGGCGCCGGGCCGCATGTCCGTGAGGCGCGGTGGCGGCGCGGCGGCGGCGCGCGCGCAGGCCACGTGTCTCACCTCTGTTGTTCTTGAGCCGCCAGTGCCTCGGGCCGGCCCAGGCGGCCACGATGGCCCCGCAGTAGGAGTACTCGAGGCGCGAGTCGGGCGCGGCGCCGGGCCGCATGTCCGTGAGGCGCGGTGGCGGCGCGGCGGCGGCGCGCGCGCAGGCCACGTGTCTCACCTCTGTTGTTCTTGAGCCGCCAGTGCCTCGGGCCGGCCCAGGCGGCCACGATGGCCCCGCAGTAGGAGTACTCGAGGCGCGAGTCGGGCGCGGCGCCGGGCCGCATGTCCGTGAGGCGCGGTGGCGGCGCGGCGGCGGCGCGCGCGCAGGCCACGTGTCTCACCTCTGTTGTTCTTGAGCCGCCAGTGCCTCGGGCCGGCCCAGGCGGCCACGATGGCCCCGCAGTAGGAGTACTCATTGACTTCGCCCCTACTACAAAAACCGCACAACCGAGCGCATCCGCGAGCCCTGATTGGCTCATCTGCTGCAACGAAACCCGAGAGTTGCCGATTAAGTAAAGGTAAACCGACAGACAAAGAAAAATGAATTGCCTATTTTGTCAAGTTCCAATTAAGTACGATTCCGAGAAAATTATATGCACAGCATGTTCAGGAAAATATCACTACACTTGCATGCAAATGACATCGGCATATTTTATGATGCATAAATTCGAACTCGAGAAAAAATGGATCTGCCCGTCGTGTGTAAATGTAACTCGTCGTATAAGAATAAATGATGACACACCAATTCGACGAAGTGACGTTTCACTTAACGACACGACCATGTCAATCGATGGTAATACCCAAAACGATGAAGAAATGAGCCCTACACATCAGGCACCCCAAAACCTCACAACACCACCATATTGCCCTCAACCAAGACAAACACCGGAACCTCAATCTGCATATCAAAATACATCTGAAAATAGTACACTCACGCTAGACAACATCAGTAAACTCCTAGATCGAAAACTACTTCTGAATAACCAGTCCATTATTAACGAGCTAAAATCTAATATGCACTTTGAGATAAATCAAGCAATGTCCAAGCTTGACAATAATTTCTCAACATTTACAAACGAACTGAAACTAGAACAAAATCTAATGAAAGACAACATTCAATCAATTTCATCAAAAATTGAAAATCTAGAGAAGGAAAACAGTGTACTAAAAACTGAAGTTAAAAAGTTACAAGATCAAATAAAAAATACAAAAAAAACTACAAACGGAGATAACTATAACAAAATAGTAATATTTGGACTTCCCGAGTACCACAGAGAAACCGAAATGGAACTCGAAAATCGCGTGCTACATACATTCTACGACATACTAAACGTTGATCTGACAGGCTACATTGAGGAAATGACCCGCATTGGTAAATATACGAAACCGAACAGACCGCTTGTAATAGACCTAATTAGCAAACGAATGGCTAAATACCTTCTTCAAAATTCCCGTAGCTTCCAAAATACGGGGCTATCGATCGCAGAATACCTAAACGAAGATGCACTACGAGAACGTAAGCTATTACAATATAACCTTCGTCTTGCACGACAAAATGGACAGCACGCCGTAATTCGAAGTAATAAGCTTATAATAAACGGAACTATAGTAGATACGCCTCATACGTCACTGCAACATGAAACACAAATAACACCAGAACAGGATAAGATTGACCTACATACAAGCCCGCGCCTAAATAATACTACCACTATCGCGGACGATAAACAAGGAAAAACGTATTCTCCTGGCCCGCACGCACATAACTTTCGCAAATAATGAAAACCTACGAGTCCTATTCCAAAACATGCAAAGCATATGTAACAAAACGACCATCCTTGAAGCATTTCTAGAAGAAGATCAAAACAACTACCAGGCAATCTGTATCACGGAAACTTGGCTAACAAAAGCTAAACAAGCTACACTACAAATAAATGGTTATGTCCTAGCCGCATCATATCATCGCACGAACTACGGAGGTGGCGGCACCTGCATATTACTGCGCGAAGATCAAGAATATTACGAAAGAAAGGATATAGTGGACATGTCTGTAGAATATATAATCGAAGTGGCTGCCGTAGAACTATGTAAACTAAATATTTTGTTAATGAGTGTTTATTGGAACGGAAGAGAGAGCGAGATTTTTTACAATCAATTAAAATTAATATTAGCATCAATAGAAAAAAAGGACAAGAAAAAAAAGGTAATCATAGGGGGAGACTTTAACGTTAATATTTTAGCTAAAGATATACATGCGTCGACTCTTACAGACTTCATGTTAGAGTACAACTTCTCTCAAAAAGTAAATCAGCCAACCCGAGTCACAAAAAATAGTTCTACGTGTATAGATTTGATTTTTGCCAACTTTACCGATGCAAATATATGCGTAAATGTTCTTGACCTAGGCTTCTCCGACCACAGAGGAATAGCCCTAAAATTGCCATGCATACTAAAGAAAATACGCCCGTTTTGGAAAATAAGTAAACGGATTTTTAGTAAACAAAATATAGATAAATTTAAACAACATTTAGGAAAAATAAATTGGCAAGAGTTGTTAAAAAGTCACAAAGACGTTAATTATAATTATATTTCGAAGCTTCATTCTTCAGATATAACACACATGTAGTCCTTTAATCTACCAGGCAACATTTCGCAAGTTTAAAGTACGCAGTAAAAACCATAGCTCAAACAGTTTTATCCCCACCTTTACCCCTACCCTACTTGGGGACCTCGGCTTGCCACCATTTCTCATTCTTTATTCTTGCGAGGCAACGAACGCACGAACTAATTAATAAGCGTTTAGGCATGATTAAATATTTTGAATTATTTCAAAATATTTAATCATGCCTAAACGCAGTGCACAGGAAAAAAAAATTGAGTATTATTCTGCTAATATACGGAAATTGCAACAAAGAACTATAAACGAGTTATGACAGTGCGGTGCTATCTGATTCATCAGGTTCCGAAGATAAATCAGGTAAGTGCAATTAGTTTCAATAAATAGTTCTACATTGTGGTGCCTCTAATAAATGCATTTAATACCGCACGGGCCGTGAGCCCACGCCTTGTAATTCTAAACCTGGGGGGCGACCGAGAGTCGTCACGAAGGTATCTCATGCTTGGGGGTTGTCCGTGAGTCAACACGATAGCAATTTCTAACAATATTAATCGCTAAGAAATGCATTTCATACCGCGCGGGCCGTGAGCCCACGCCTGGTAATTCTAAACCTGGGGGGCGACCGAGAGTCGTCACGAAGGTATCTCATGCTTGGGGGTTGTCCGTGAGTCAACACGATAGCAATTTCTAACAATATTAATCGCTAAGAAATGCATTTCATACCGCGCGGGCCGTGAGCCCACGCCTGGTAACTCTAAACCTGGGGGGCGACCGAGAGTCGTCACGAAGGTATCTCATGCTTGGGGGTTGACCGTGAGTCAACACGATAGCAATTTCTAACAATATTAATCGCAAGCCCATGCCTTGCAACTAAACCTGGGGGGCGACCGAGAGTCGTGACGAAAGTATCTCATGCTTGAAGGTTGACCGTGAGTCAACACGATAGCAATTTCTAACAATATTAATCGCTAATAAATGCATTTAATACCGCGCGGGCCGTGAGCCCACGTCTTGTAACTAAACCTGGGAGGCGACCGAGAGTCGTCACGAAGGTATCTCGTGCTTGGCGGTTGACCGTGAGTCAACACGATAGCAATTTCTACAACCATTAATCGAGATTAGTATATCCCGTGTTCGCGATGCGGGGCATTAGATACATATATGCATTAAAATTCCTGACGAGTGGTTTTACAATGCATTTCATATCTACCCTCAATTAGAAAAATCAAAATATTATATTTTAATTTATAAACCACGAACAAGTGTATGAGGCAGTGGAAACTTCACTCCCACGTTCAAATGAAGAAAATGCACCTCCCGTGGAGGCCTGTGATGACAAAACGACCCCTGTAATAGATGCCGAGTTACTAACCGCTCTAGGGGACGCCACTGATGATGTCCCAAAATATGGGGAGAAAATTCATCCCAATTTAGCGCAAAGGTGGCTACCTATATTACACAAAGGTATTGATAAAAAGAGTAAAGATAAACTCTTATAAGAGTACCTGTAAATTGCAAATTATTATGGGCGCCGTCCTTAAACGCCGTAATTTCGGCGGCAGTTACAGACATCCAAAGAGGCCGTGACAAGAAAATCGAATCATCTCAACAGCAATTGGGAGTCGGTATAGGTACTAACGATAAAAATCCTATCTAATTGAAGTCGGATTTTAGATAAAACTAGTCATTCCTGGACTAGACGAAGTATTCCTTAAGTCATACAATACGTTGAGAGAGATGATACTCTCTTTGGAAGCAACCTCTCAGAGAAAATTAAAGCTTCCAAATCTACTGAAAAGTAGGCCGACAGCGTCGACCATCATACGGCCGCGAGCAGCCTACAACAAGCCACTTGCGACGCCGCGGCAGTAACGCAGGTACATGCCGGTCGCCTTAAAGCTTTTTATAAGTGTTGGCTTAATGTAACGAATAATCGTACTTTATTTATTAGACTGTATACAGAAAGGCTTTCCAATTCCTTTTTAGGACATGTTACGCAATCTGTCAAACCTGTAAATACTTTCACATGCCAAGAGCATGATGAAACGAGCTTAGCTGTACAGAACTTAATTAACCTAGGCATTCAGTGAAAGCATCACTGGATGCCAACAGACTAATGATCAGTATCTATCAAAGATTTTCTGACTCCTAAATCGAATGGTGGCTATATAGATTCATACTGAATCTGAAAGGGCTCAATAAATTTGTAACTAAGTCCCATTTTAAAATGGAAGACTAGAACTGCTTCTAAATTAATCCCTAAAAACGGGTTTATGGCTACCATTGACAAGATTCGAGCATAACAATGTTACTTACGAGTTTTGTTCCCTATTAGTCTATGGACTTTCCGTGGCGCCTAGAACCTTCACCAAAATTATGAAAGAAGTCGTAACTTACCTAAAAACAAGGCCTAACTTCTATTATATACCGGGGTGGCATTTTGTGTATTGGAAGGGACCTTAACGAATGTAAACATAATGGGAGGGAGACTCTCCGGTTTCTCGAGTGCCTACGATTTGTGGTAAACTATACCAAAAGCTCGATACAATCCCAAAATTACCAACAATGCTGTAAATTCTTAGGTTTTGTTTACAATTCAATTACCATGTCTATATCCCTTCTTATGCAGGGTATGCGCACTTTTTAAGAGTTCTTACCACTGCATGCCCGACAGCTAGATACAGCTGGTTGTACACGAAGTTGTTAGAAAGATATAAATTCCGAGCTATTCAGGAATACGATGTCTATGATCAAAAGTAAAACTTCCTCGCGAAATTTTACCTGACTTATTTTGGGGGACTAATAATATTATTTGTAACGTCTTGTCATTTTGGAATCACGAAATTCGATGCAGAAATATCTATAGATCCGTCCCGATCAGGATGAGGTACAGTCTGTGACGGAGTGTGTGCAAACGGAGCATGGGAAGAGCAAGAAGTAGCATTCCATATTAATTACTTAGAGCTCGCTCGCTCTTAGGATTAAAATGTTTTGCGCGAAATAAATCAAACTGTGCTCTGTTGTTCCGCATCGACAACACTTCCGCGATAAGCTATATTAATCGAATGGGAGACATCCAGTTTCCCCACTTAAATAGCTTACCTAGATCTATTTGGCAGTGGTGTGAAGAACGAGACATATGGTTATTCGATTCGTTCATTAACACTAAGAATAATGTAGAAGCAGACAGAGAATCCAGAAGGCTAAATCCTGATATTTAATGAAATTTAAGTATTGCAGCCTTTGAAAGAATAAGTAAACACTTTGGTGTGCCCGAAATTGACCTCTTTGCTTCTCGTACCTCTGCCAAATGTGAAATATATATTTCGTGGAAGCCAGACTCGGACGCTCTTACCGTCGTCGCATTCACTATTAGCTGGTTATTTATAATAAATATTTTTAAGCGTTTCCACCACTCGCACTCGTACTAAAGTGTTTACATAAGATTATAAATGACAACGCCACAGGAATAGTAGTATTTCCCTAATGGCCATCCCAACCGTGGTTTCCGCTTTTGTTGAGATTAGTAAAAGTATCTAATCTCATGTTAGCGTCAATTTCAAACAACACTTTACAACAGTACAACGTGTGTTAAATACAAGTTGTGCTGGAAATTTAGCATAGATAATATAGATATTCAATATCTATAAGGGCTTCATTTCTGCTGTTATTTTATTTCTAACGCACGAATTTAATAAAGGATCGTCGTATGGCTCATTAAATAATCATAGGTCAGCACCCTCGCTCCTACGGGGGAGTAGTATCAGCTCAGATGACCAAAGTAAAGGATTACCGAAAGGTGTTTACAAATTAAAGCCCGTAACTCCTAAATATAGCCATACCTGGGATCCTCAAGTGGTATTAAATCATATAACAACATGGTACCCTAATAGAGAAATTTCATTGGAAAAACTAACAAAGAATCTGGCGATTTTGTTAGCAATATCCTGCCCACAGGGTACAAACACTGTCACTTATTAAGTGGAATAATATTAAGTCATGCCCAAATTGTATTAAAGTAATTTTTGATGATATAGTTAAGACTTCAGGTGTAGGTCGTCTACAACCGATTTTGTGCCTTCCATATTTTGAAGATACCTAATAGAAATATTTGCCCGGTGACTGTTATAATGATGTTTTAGGACTGAAAAAGCTCACAACATATTTTGTTGACTTTCAAAAGTCCCCATAAAAATGCATCTGCTCAATCCATTAGCCGGGGTGCATTACGCGAGTGCTTGGCGAAAGCGGTAAAGACATGGCGGCGTTCAGCGCTCACAGCACGCGCCACGCCGCCACGTCAGCTGCACACCGGTCAGGCATTTCTTTAGATGCTATCCGGAAGGCAGCAGGCTGGTCGAGAACATCGAAAACTTTGGCTCGTTTCTACCATCGTCAATTAATCGACGAAGGTCATTGTGCCAGATCAATCTGCCTTTTGTATAGGTAGAATTATGTGAAGTTACAATTGTACTCTTTGATTAATAATTGGGAGTATCTAAGATTGTTGTCAAAACATAATTATTGCATTTCATGATTATGATGTTTTACAATTACAAAGGGCAGCAAAACTTTCAACTCTAAACATCTACATGTGTGTTATATCTGAAGAATGAAGCTTCGAAATATAATAGAAGATCAAACGAGCTTCGCAAGCGAAGTTCGATCGATATTATATGAGTAAGCTTCATTCGAAGATATAACTTCCCGCCCGCCCCTATACCCCTAGGAAAGTTTTGTCTCTAAAAAGAATGAGAAATGGTGGCAAGCCGAGGTCCCTAAGTAGGGTAGGGGTAAAGGTGGGGATAAAACTGTTTGAGCTATGGTTTTTACTGCGTACTTTAAACTTGCGAAATGTTGCCTGGTAGATTAAAGGACTACATGTGTGTTATATCTTCGAATGAAGCTTACTCATATAATATCGATCGAACTTCGCTTGCGAAGCTCGTTTGATCTTCTATTATAATATGTTCATAAATAAACTTAAAAATATGCTTGATATTAGTATTCCGCTGCAACAATTAAAATTATATACAAAAAAGAAAAAATGGTTGTCAAAGGGTTTAAGGGTTTCCTGCAAAAATAAAAGACTGTTACGATTATTGATAAATCAATGCAATCATCCAGTCATCACGAAGCATTACAAACACTACGAAAAAACATTAAAAAGTGCAATAATAAAATCTAAAAAGCTTCAATACATTAAAGAAATGCAAAACTCCGATAACAGGGTGACCACTATTTACTACAACCAAAATTCCCTGACTTTTCCCGGTTTTTCAGGCGCTTTTTCAAGTTTTTCCCTGACCATAATCTTAAATGTAACAAATATAAATTATACATTATATTTGGAATACATTTTTGAGTTTTTTCAGAATTATCTGCTAGCAAATTACAATTTATAAATACAATGAAATAATACAAAAACGGAAATAATAAGAAGTAGTATCTGAATAGCTCAGTTGGTAAGAGCAAAAGCATAGTTAGACGGAAGTCGTGGGTTCACATGACGTCAGGTGACGTTTTTGTACTGTTTCATTGTATTTATATTTTATATATCGTACAAATTAAACCTCATTTTTTTGAAGTCGGTTAAAAATCTTGGGTATAACAGAAACAAAACCACCTAGTCATCAGTTATCATGTTTATTATATATTTGAAAAAATAATAACAAAATCTATTGCAACTTGGTAATCTGTTTTTCCAATAACGCAGCTTCTTTGGCAGCTCCATCGAGAATTTTTTGCCTTTTTGCTTCTAGTTCTCTGACCATTTCAGTAGTTTTTCTTTTTTCTGCTCTGATTTTCGCCTCTGAACTTAAATTTTCCTTCTTTTTGTGTAGCTCCTCCGTATACAATGAGTGAGCATTACGAGCCGCATGGATCATTTTTTTTTTGAATATTTATTTTATCTATACCGCCGTGGTAGGATATAGCGTCATAAACGCGTCTTTGCGCAAATATAGACTCTTGCGAAAGATTTTCCACTAATATCTCTTTATTGATGGAAAAGCCACGCTCACTATAAGCGTTTCCGTGGGATAACACCATGACCATTTTATTAAAGTTTGCAGGTCTTTATTTTCTTTTTTTATCAAACCGAGCCAAAGATCATCCAGTCGGTGACCATCCTTAATGGAAAATTGTTTCATAGATTTTTCAAATTCAGGTGATTTACAAATATCATTGAAGGCACTTTTGGCGTTATCTGCTTCATATCTTGAAAGCCGGTTATTTGTGACAAATATGTCCAACACTTTATCGAGCCTCTCTTGTCGTCGGAATTCTGCATTGACTGCAATTGCGGGATCGAAACAAGATATTCCCTTAGTCAATGCATACGAAAGTGGGGATGTTTGGCACAATGACACGCAAAATTCTATCAGACCCTTTCGACAGTCTTGACGAAAACGCAAGATATCGATATCTTTGATATCGCGGCTATTTCGAAGAGCATTCTTTACAGCGAAGCCCAAGTCGATTTCTTTCGCGTTTATCAGATTAGACTCCTTTTTCAAGTCAATCGACGTGATATTAGTGGCAGAATCCAATACATCCGCTTTAACAACTCTTTGCATGATTTTTTTCAGTGTGGCCAAAAGTGATTCGTACAAAAGTGGAGCAAGTGGTGCGTCAGATTGAAATAATGTTAAAAATGGCTCCACTTGCACCGCCACCGATTGAAAAAAGGCCAATTTAGCCTTTAATAACTTGTCTTCCAATGCAGCATTTACTACTGTAAAGCTTGCGCTGTCAGGTAATTTCTTCTTTTCGTTTTTAAGTTCCTGCACATATTTTTCAACGTTGGGTATAATTTTAGTGGCGCGATCAACAACGCTAAAGTTCTCGAGCCAACGTACTGCACAAAATTTTAATGGGAATGTACTCGAGCCTGAAAACCTTGTATAGTCTTCACGTCGCGCGGGGCTATAGCAGAATAGGTAGTATAGAGAACGTAAAAACGCTACAACCTTCCATCCCGAGGCTTTCATTGATTTTTTAAACGCATTGTGGAGATTATGAAGTCCACAACTCTCCATGTTGAGTAGAACTGGGTCACCTGCTTCGCCCTCATTTTTGAGTTTTGACTTTAGGTCTTGCAAAAATTTCTTATTTACATTAGGGCCATCCATCGAAACCTGCCATATTTTTTTTGTGTCAATGCCATCACTCGTGGCAAGAAAAGCCTCCAACAAATCAGCAGCAGTTGCGTGCCCCAGAAAAGCTGAGCCGTAATATCTACTTCGGACTTGGTTTTTCTCATTGTCCCAATAACGGACAAAGATGTCCATCTGCCCTTTTTGAGCCACTTTATTAAGGGATTCGTCGAAGCCAATGGTAACGACATCACAATCAGAACATCCTTCTTTTAATTGTCGAAAAAAATATGGCGCTAATCCGTATAAAACAGTGTAGGCAATTTTTGTTCTTTGCAAGCGCATTTTTTTTGCGATATCAGAGTCTGGAAACATGAGAGGAAACAGATCCACGGCTTGTCCACCGCTCCTTTGTGAGCTATGACTGAGTACTTGATACAGACACCAAATGATTTCAGCCTTCGTAACTTCGTCCTTAATCAGCATTGTCATTATAACATGTTTTTCTTTAATATTAGTGTGATGTGATGGCGTGACCTGTCCTGCTAGTTCGGCTATTATGCCTGGGGAAGTAGTTGTAATGGGTTCTTTGGGAACAGGTTCCTTTTTATCTTCCGAGTAAAATGATTTAAGGCTCATGCTTTTATTTTGATTAGATAATGAGGTATTGTGTTTTTTCCCGTTCATATGGCTCGTGAGAGCTTGCTCGCCCATGTTACTAAGTGTAAAAGATTTTTTACACGTTTTACAGTAGGCGGAAAAAGGGTCATTTTTGACAGGTTCAAGCCACGGTTTAAATTTATCCTTCAATTGCCATTGACAATTGAAAGAAGTTTTCTTCCTACTCGACATCATAGATTGACCACCTGGAAGTAAGCAATTTTGACGAGGCGTATAAGCTGTAAGTTACTTAAAACATATTCCACTAGCTATAGACATCTATGAAATGATAAACAATTTAAAACTTATGAGTTGTCATTGTCACATAAGTAAGTATACAAAACTATATAATAATTTGACACATTTTTCGCCCAAGAACGTAGGTACGACCCATACAGCCATGGATGGCCAAGTATTGAGCATACCCGTCGTTTTCATACAAAAGGCTTAGTTTCGACCTTTTTCATTGTTTATGTTATGTTTATGTTAATTAAAAACGTACAAATACATAACACACGTAAGTGAAATGTTTTTGTGTTTCACATACCTAATTGAAATGTAAAGACAATAGCGGCCTTTACACATAAAGTTCGGACCGCGGGAAACGCCTAACGCCATTCCAACTCCCGTTCCGAAGCGTAGGTATAAACAGTAAATGCAATGCATTTATCATTTACACGTACGCTTCGGAACGAGGGTTGGAATGGCGTGTGGCGTTTCCCGCGGTCCGAATTGTGTAAAGGCCGCTATTAACGCTCTCCTGTTATACCGTCACGTTCCCCATATATACACACCCCTGTGTTGATTTTGATGATTGAATTAAATCATAGCACATTTTTGTTCTATTTTTTAATACATTGCATTAATATTTTGAGGCCGCTTAAATATTTTTAGTATCTATAAATAAACATCAAATAAACAAATATTATAGGACATTCGTACACAAATTGACTAAGTCCCGCAGTAAGCACAAGAAGGCTTGTGTTGCAGGTACTCAGACAACGATATACCTATATCATATAAGTACAAATACGTAAATACATAGAAAAACACCCATGACTCAGGAACAAATATCTGTGTTCATCACACAAATAAATGCCCTTACCGGGATTCGAACCCAGCACCATCGGCTTCGCAGGTGGTACTACCCACTAGGCCAACCGGGCGTCAAATGGGACAGGTGAAACTAAATAAGAACTTGTAATACAATTATAATTTATGACTGATACTGACTGATTTTAATTTATTTATTTATGAGAAAAAAACATTATTTTATAAAAGTACTAAAATATTTTATTCTAAGGTACATACTTATTGTGACAAGTCCCAAAGGAGTCCTTTGAACGGTGCTTAATACCTCTAGCTACTTAAGATTGTGAAATAACGAAATAATCAAATCACTTACCAAGGTCATCCAAACAAAACACAGAATAATTATAGTCCGTATGTCCTCTTCTTAAGTATCGCCAATTAAAACACATTAACTTCCAAAAAACAATACTCGTAAGTAAAAAAGTACACAAAGCCACACTTTCACTGTCGTCTATATCCAATCGCGTAATGAATAGGAATGAATCAAATTTACCTATTGCAAAGGGCGGGCGCGGGCGCAAGGCTGTAAAATAGCCTTTGATTTGCCGCCAACCTGCGCAGTGCGCCCGCCAAGCGTCGGCGTCCTTTGACATCCCCGCCGGTGGAGATTTCCGAGTAATACAGTAGCACGTGCGCGGCGCGGTCGCATTTACCTATTATTAACCTATTATTTTTATTCCCTGACCTCCATTAAATTTCCCTGACTATTCCCTGACTTTTCCATGACTAGCGAAATTCCCTGACTTTTCCCGGTTTTCCCGGTTTTCCAGAAAGTGGCCACCCTGGATAATAAAACTAAATCAATGTGGAAGATCATAAAAGAACGCACAAATAAATCGGCGAAAAAACCGGTACGTAACCTACAAATTAAAATCCATAACAATCTTACGTATTGTCCTAAACAGATAGCGAATGCATTCAATGAGTTTTTTGCAGCGGTGGGGCGCATAGAACCGTCGGCCCCCGTACCGCCCGGCCGACCGGTTATGGAATCTCCCGTAAACAGTTTCTACCTTCGACCAGTAGAAATAAATGAAATTCGATCTATTTTAAAGAACCTAAAAAGTAAACACAGCTGTGGAATAGACGAATTACCGCCTATCTTGCTAAAACAATGCGCTGATGAACTCGCGATTCCTTTTTGTTGTTTGTTTCCTTATAAATCAGTCTTTTTCACTTGGAGTATTTCCGGATCTCTTAAAAACGGCCAAAATTAAACCAATTCATAAAAAAGATAGTACGGCAGAATGTAATAACTACAGACCAATCGCGCTTTTACCCTCATCGTCAAAAATATTCGAAACCGCTATGAGTAAACGATTATATGATTACTGCGAAAAAAACTTAATCTTAAATGATAGCCAAAACGGTTTTCGGAAAAATCGTTCAACGGTTCTAGCTATGTACAAGTTTATGCAGCATGCTATTGACGTCATAAACAATAAACAATACGCGATCGGAATTCTGCTCGATATGACGAAAGCGTACGACCGTGTTCAGTATAATATCTTATTACAAAAATTATATGGGATAGGTGTTAGGGGTATTCCGCATAATTGGTTTAGATCGTACCTTGAAAACCGTCAGCAATGCATAGAAATACAAAACTATGATCAAAATAATGGCGAAATAAATTACACACACTCGGATTTAAAATTCATGAAACATTCCATACCTCAAGGAAGCTCGATAGGATGTCTCCTGTTTTTAATATATATCAACGACCTTCCTAAAACTATACAGCAGACGTGTACTTTATTTGCCGACGATATCTCGATCCTCACTTCGTGTACAGGTGACAATAATATAACACAAGACTTAAGCACATTATTAGCAAACGTAGTTGACTGGCTATCAGATCACAATTTGGAAGTAAATTTTTCAAAAACAAAAATCTTACAGTTTAGGCCTTATCAAAAGGCCCCCCTTAATATTGATTTCACCTTCAACAATATAAAACTAGAATGTGTAGATACCGCTCCCCTTCTAGGGTTTGAAGTTGATTGTAATATTAATTGGAAAGAGCATGTAGCCAAAATAAAAACGAAATTGTCGCAGTTCACGTATGCCTTACGCGAATTAAAAAAAGCATGTGACCTCAACTCTGCCTTAACTGCTTACTATTCCTATGGCCATGCTTGGCTTACCTATGGTGTCATTCTATGGGGGAATAGCACAGATGTGGAAAGCCTATTTATATTACAAAAAAAATGTGTTCGAATCTTGGCTAACATATATATACCGGAAAGTTGTAAGACCCACTTCATCGATCTAAAAATACTTACTTTAACATTAATATACATTTTGGAAATATGCAAGTTTGTAAAAAAATACCCTGAATTTTATACCAAACAGTCAGACATACCTCGACGTTACGCTAGCAGGTTTCAAAATAAGCTGGTGCAGGTTATCCCCTCAAAACTAAAACTACACTCAAAAAGTCCTAACTCAATGGCAATAAAAATATTCAACAAAATTAGTAACGAAATAAGAAACACCAAGTCCGACATGAATTCTTTAAAAAACTAAAAGATCACCTCATTAAAAAAGCCTATACATTTAACGAATTTTTTCACGACCAATAATTGCAATTAATACCTAAAGTATACCTATTAGACAATAAAAAATACTTATATCATCTTGTACAAAAACCTCGTTCCCCTCTTGAATAAACTATTTGCTGTGCCCTTCAGGGTGTCATGTTGTACACAATCCTATGCTAAGTATAGGTTAAGATACAATGTGATATGCAATAAATATTATGAGTATGAGTATGAGTATGAGTACTCGTGGCGCGAGTCGGGCGCGGCGCCGGGCCGCATGTCCGTGAGGCGCGGTGGCGGCGCGGCGGCGGCGCGCGCGCAGGCCACGTGTCTCACCTCTGTTGTTCTTGAGCCGCCAGTGCCTCGGGCCGGCCCAGGCGGCCACGATGGCCCCGCAGTAGGAGTACTCGAGGCGCGAGTCGGGCGCGGCGCCGGGCCGCATGTCCGTGAGGCGCGGTGGCGGCGCGGCGGCGGCGCGCGCGCAGGCCACGTGTCTCACCTCTGTTGTTCTTGAGCCGCCAGTGCCTCGGGCCGGCCCAGGCGGCCACGATGGCCCCGCAGTAGGAGTACTCGAGGCGCGAGTCGGGCGCGGCGCCGGGCCGCATGTCCGTGAGGCGCGGTGGCGGCGCGGCGGCGGCGCGCGCGCAGGCCACGTGTCTCACCTCTGTTGTTCTTGAGCCGCCAGTGCCTCGGGCCGGCCCAGGCGGCCACGATGGCCCCGCAGTAGGAGTACTCGAGGCGCGAGTCGGGCGCGGCGCCGGGCCGCATGTCCGTGAGGCGCGGTGGCGGCGCGGCGGCGGCGCGCGCGCAGGCCACGTGTCTCACCTCTGTTGTTCTTGAGCCGCCAGTGCCTCGGGCCGGCCCAGGCGGCCACGATGGCCCCGCAGTAGGAGTACTCGAGGCGCGAGTCGGGCGCGGCGCCGGGCCGCATGTCCGTGAGGCGCGATGGCGGCGCGGCGGCGGCGCGCGCGCAGGCCACGTGTCTCACCTCCGTTGTTCTTGAGCCGCCAGTGCCTCGGGCCGGCCCAGGCGGCCACGATGGCCCCGCAGTAGGAGTACTCGAGGCGCGAGTCGGGCGCGGCGCCGGGCCGCATGTCCGTGAGGCGCGGTGGCGGCGCGGCGGCGGCGCGCGCGCAGGCCCCGTGTCTCACCTCTGTTGTTCTTGAGCCGCCAGTGCCTCGGGCCGGCCCAGGCGGCCACGATGGCCCCGCAGTAGGAGTACTCGAGGCGCGAGTCGGGCGCGGCGCCGGGCCACATGTCCGTGAGGCGCGGTGGCGGCGCGGCGGCGGCGCGCGCGCAGGCCACGTGTCTCACCTCTGTTGTTCTTGAGCCGCCAGTGCCTCGGGCCGGCCCAGGCGGCCACGATGGCCCCGCAGTAGGAGTACTCGAGGCGCGAGTCGGGCGCGGCGCCGGGCCGCATGTCCGTGAGGCGCGGTGACGGCGCGGCGGCGGCGCGCGCGCAGGCCACGTGTCTCACCTCTGTTGTTCTTGAGCCGCCAGTGCCTCGGGCCGGCCCAGGCGGCCACGATGGCCCCGCAGTAGGAGTACTCGAGGCGCGAGTCGGGCGCGGCGCCGGGCCGCATGTCCGTGAGGCGCGGTGGCGGCGCGGCGGCGGCGCGCGCGCAGGCCACGTGTCTCACCTCTGTTGTTCTTGAGCCGCCAGTGCCTCGGGCCGGCCCAGGCGGCCACGATGGCCCCGCAGTAGGAGTACTCGAGGCGCGAGTCGGGCGCGGCGCCGGGCCGCATGTCCGTGAGGCGCGGTGACGGCGCGGCGGCGGCGCGCGCGCAGGCCACGTGTCTCACCTCTGTTGTTCTTGAGCCGCCAGTGCCTCGGGCCGGCCCAGGCGGCCACGATGGCCCCGCAGTAGGAGTACTCGAGGCGCGAGTCGGGCGCGGCGCCGGGCCGCATGTCCGTGAGGCGCGGTGGCGGCGCGGCGGCGGCGCGCGCGCAGGCCACGTGTCTCACCTCTGTTGTTCTTGAGCCGCCAGTGCCTCGGGCCGGCCCAGGCGGCCACGATGGCCCCGCAGTAGGAGTACTCGAGGCGCGAGTCGGGCGCGGCGCCGGGCCGCATGTCCGTGAGGCGCGGTGGCGGCGCGGCGGCGGCGCGCGCGCAGGCCACGTGTCTCACCTCTGTTGTTCTTGAGCCGCCAATGCCTCGGGCCGGCCCAGGCGGCCACGATGGCCCCGCAGTAGGAGTACTCGAGGCGCGAGTCGGGCGCGGCGCCGGGCCGCATGTCCGTGAGGCGCGGTGGCGGCGCGGCGGCGGCGCGCGCGCAGGCCACGTGTCTCACCTCTGTTGTTCTTGAGCCGCCAGTGCCTCGGGCCGGCCCAGGCGGCCACGATGGCCCCGCAGTAGGAGTACTCGAGGCGCGAGTCGGGCGCGGCGCCGGGCCGCATGTCCGTGAGGCACGGTGGCGGCGCGGCGGCGGCGCGCGCGCAGGCCACGTGTCTCACCTCTGTTGTTCTTGAGCCGCCAGTGCCTCGGGCCGGCCCAGGCGGCCACGATGGCCCCGCAGTAGGAGTACTCGAGGCGCGAGTCGGGCGCGGCGCCGGGCCGCATGTCCGTGAGGCGCGGTGGCGGCGCGGCGGCGGCGCGCGCGCAGGCCACGTGTCTCACCTCTGTTGTTCTTGAGCCGCCAGTGCCTCGGGCCGGCCCAGGCGGCCACGATGGCCCCGCAGTAGGAGTACTCGAGGCGCGAGTCGGGCGCGGCGCCGGGCCGCATGTCCGTGAGGCGCGGTGGCGGCGCGGCGGCGGCGCGCGCGCAGGCCACGTGTCTCACCTCTGTTGTTCTTGAGCCGCCAGTGCCTCGGGCCGGCCCAGGCGGCCACGATGGCCCCGCAGTAGGAGTACTCGAGGCGCGAGTCGGGCGCGGCGCCGGGCCGCATGTCCGTGAGGCGCGGTGGCGGCGCGGCGGCGGCGCGCGCGCAGGCCACGTGTCTCACCTCTGTTGTTCTTGAGTCGCCAGTGCCTCGGGCCGGCCCAGGCGGCCACGATGGCCCCGCAGTAGGAGTACTCGAGGCGCGAGTCGGGCGCGGCGCCGGGCCGCATGTCCGTGAGGCGCGGTGGCGGCGCGGCGGCGGCGCGCGCGCAGGCCACGTGTCTCACCTCTGTTGTTCTTGAGCCGCCAGTGCCTCGGGCCGGCCCAGGCGGCCACGATGGCCCCGCAGTAGGAGTACTCGAGGCGCGAGTCGGGCGCGGCGCCGGGCCGCATGTCCGTGAGGCGCGGTGGCGGCGCGGCGGCGGCGCGCGCGCAGGCCACGTGTCTCACCTCTGTTGTTCTTGAGCCGCCAGTACCTCGGGCCGGCCCAGGCGGCCACGATGGCGCCGCAGTAGGAGTACTCGAGGCGCGAGTCGGGCGCGGCGCCGGGCCGCATGTCCGTGAGGCGCGGTGGCGGCGCGGCGGCGGCGCGCGCGCAGGCCACGTGTCTCACCTCTGTTGTTCTTGAGCCGCCAGTGCCTCGGGCCGGCCCAGGCGGCCACGATGGCCCCGCAGTAGGAGTACTCGAGGCGCGAGTCGGGCGCGGCGCCGGGCCGCATGTCCGTGAGGCGCGGTGGCGGCGCGGCGGCGGCGCGCGCGCAGGCCACGTGTCTCACCTCTGTTGTTCTTGAGCCGCCAGTGCCTCGGGCCGGCCCAGGCGGCCACGATGGCCCCGCAGTAGGAGTACCCGAGGCGCGAGTCGGGCGCGGCGCCGGGCCGCATGTCCGTGAGGCGCGGTGGCGGCGCGGCGGCGGCGCGCGCGCAGGCCACGTGTCTCACCTCTGTTGTTCTTGAGCCGCCAGTGCCTCGGGCCGGCCCAGGCGGCCACGATGGCCCCGCAGTAGGAGTACTCGAGGCGCGAGTCGGGCGCGGCGCCGGGCCGCATGTCCGTGAGGCGCGGTGGCGGCGCGGCGGCGGCGCGCGCGCAGGCCACGTGTCTCACCTCTGTTGTTCTTGAGCCGCCAGTGCCTCGGGCCGGCCCAGGCGGCCACGATGGCCCCGCAGTAGGAGTACTCGAGGCGCGAGTCGGGCGCGGCGCCGGGCCGCATGTCCGTGAGGCGCGGTGGCGGCGCGGCGGCGGCGCGCGCGCAGGCCACGTGTCTCACCTCTGTTGTTCTTGAGCCGCCAGTGCCTCGGGCCGGCCCAGGCGGCCACGATGGCCCCGCAGTAGGAGTACTCGAGGCGCGAGTCGGGCGCGGCGCCGGGCCGCAAGTCCGTGAGGCGCGGTGGCGGCGCGGCGGCGGCGCGCGCGCAGGCCACGTGTCTCACCTCTGTTGTTCTTGAGCCGCCAGTGCCTCGGGCCGGCCCAGGCGGCCACGATGGCCCCGCAGTAGGAGTACTCGAGGCGCGAGTCGGGCGCGGCGCCGGGCCGCATGTCCGTGAGGCGCGGTGGCGGCGCGGCGGCGGCGCGCGCGCAGGCCACGTGTCTCACCTCTGTTGTTCTTGAGCCGCCAGTGCCTCGGGCCGGCCCAGGCGGCCACGATGGCCCCGCAGTAGGAGTACTCGAGGCGCGAGTCGGGCGCGGTGCCGGGCCGCATGTCCGTGAGGCGCGGTGGCGGCGCGGCGGCGGCGCGCGCGCAGGCCACGTGTCTCACCTCTGTTGTTCTTGAGCCGCCAGTGCCTCGGGCCGGCCCAGGCGGCCACGATGGCCCCGCAGTAGGAGTACTCGAGGCGCGAGTCGGGCGCGGCGCCGGGCCGCATGTCCGTGAGGCGCGGTGGCGGCGCGGCGGCGGCGCGCGCGCAGGCCACGTGTCTCACCTCTGTTGTTCTTGAGCCGCCAGTGCCTCGGGCCGGCCCAGGCGGCCACGATGGCCCCGCAGTAGGAGTACTCGAGGCGCGAGTCGGGCGCGGCGCCGGGCCGCATGTCCGTGAGGCGCGGTGGCGGCGCGGCGGCGGCGCGCGCGCAGGCCACGTGTCTCACCTCTGTTGTTCTTGAGCCGCCAGTGCCTCGGGCCGGCCCAGGCGGCCACGATGGCCCCGCAGTAGGAGTACTCGAGGCGCGAGTCGGGCGCGGCGCCGGGCCGCATGTCCGTGAGGCGCGGTGGCGGCGCGGCGGCGGCGCGCGCGCAGGCCGCCGCGGCCATGAACACGTCGTGCTCGGAGTCGCTGTCGACGCCGCCCAGGGGTTCATCGTCTGGAAAATACATCGTCATCAGCCCAAATACGTCCTCAGTGTACGATTATAAATGCGCGATATTATAAATTCTGTCTGCTAACTTTTCACAACTCCGATTAAGACAAAATTTGGTATGGAGCTAGTTCGTACTCCGGGGAGGGACATAGCATAGCTTTTATTCCAGAAATCAGGTGGTGAAAGTTTGTGTGGAGGTATTACAAGATCCACGCGGAATAAGTCGCGGGCAGATGCTAGGACCCCATGCTTCAATTTAACTCACAAAAGAAAGTTCGTGTGGAGGTATGATATCAACAACAACCACGCGGAAGAAGTCGCGGGCAGAAGCTAGGGCCCCAGGCTTCAATTTAGCTCCAATAAGAAAGTTCGTGTGGGGATATGATATAAACAAGATCCACGCGGAAGAAGTCGCGGGCAGAAGCCATGACCCCACTCTTCAATTTAGCTCCAAAAATGTTGATGAGTTCCAATTCCAGAAGATATTCAATGACCATACCCATTGTAACGAGGCATGTTTCGTTCGAAATGTCGCCCGAGTAGCGCATTAAAGGAGCGACCACACCGGTGCGTTACGCTGCGTATACGCGTTGATGTGTCGTATGTGTCACGTATTCTTCATACATTTTGCTGCATTTACGGTGCGTTAGCGTATTTTGAGCAGCGGTGTGGTCGCTCCATAAAGCGTCGAATACCAAGTAGGAATATCGAAGTTACGATCAATTTACCTCTATCACTATAGTATTAGCATTCCTATTTGCGTCATGACAGAGCTGTCATCCTAGTACAATAAACGTCAAATTTGACATAATTTGTACGGGGATGACAGCTGTCAAATAACGCAAATAGGAATGCTAATACTATATATCTCTAAGACGATCACTTGCTAGAGCATGTACGTACACTAAAAGTTTCATAAATATGTATACTATAACTATAACCTTATTGTTGCAGAAATAAGGTCTGTGTACATATTTTTGAGACTTTGTGGACATACATATTGGTGCCCTTGACTGTGCATACCTGAAAGTTGGCAATTGGAAAGTTCCCGCCATTATGACCACTTTACTTCCTATACGAATCACTTTTAAAATGTGCTTATATCAGAAAATCTTATGATTGAAGTTAGAAAGAGGGGTCGTTAGTTACTTAATAATTACTATTAATTCCTGGACCGACAGCTTCCAAATCTTACAAAGAAGCTGTCTCTTTTCATACTACCAAACACGTCATGAACATACATCATGAACTTACAAACACGACTTCGTAATAGCAACGGAAACTTAATTTACCAATATATAAACAAGTTTCTGGCAAAAATTTCATTTTTGGTACAAGCTTTTATTGCGAACTGTACTTTTCTGTATACCGAGACGATTCTAACGAGCCCAAACTCAACGGGGTTACGTCGGTTAAGTACTGAATTTCCATGGCCACCTTCTGTCTCCATCATCAGATCAGCTCGATGGTACCATAATATTGACTTGTCATCCAAACTATACTTACTCCCAAAATTTCAGCTCAATCGGTCACCGGGAAGTGGGTCAAATTTAACTTGCAAGATTTGATTACAGACAGACAGAGACAGACAACAGGACAGGTGAAACTAAATAAAAGCTTGGAAGAAGGGCTAGTATTATACTACCATTTGCCGCGCAACAAGAATTCGCACCTCTTGTACTAGCCTAGCTTAAGTTGTTAGGTGGTGGTGTTGTTGTTGTTGCACAACTTACCAAATAGGTCATTGTGGACTTCCTCTTGAGGCACGGGCTCCACTTCAGCATTGACATCGAAGGCGAGCGCCTGCTGCGATAGGTTAAGCCGGTTGTTGTCTTCCACCCAGTTGTTGACGCGGACATTGCTAAAAAATATAAAAACTATAAAAATATGGCTATATCACCTATGGCACCAAAACTTGGTCACTAAAAGAAGCCCAAAAGTTCCGACTCAAGATTTGCCAGCGAGCAATGGAACGCAGCTTACTCGGAGTTCGAAGCATCGATCGGATCAGGAAAACGGAGCTGCGTGCCAAAAGTGGGACTGGGCTGGACATGTCTACCGGATGCACGCGGCGATGGGCCAAATTAGCCATCGAATGGCTCCCACAAGATGGCTTCCGAGGTAGAGGCAGATCGAAAAGGAGATGGCGGGACGACCTTGATACGTTTTGTACAGATTGGCGAACGCTAGCACAGGACCGAGACTTAATATAACTTCCAATATTAGTTTGTTTAGGTCAAATATTCGAAGTAATAAAAGGTTGGACCAAGAATGAAATGCTTTTCCGACAGAAATTTATTCTTAACACCGACGCAATGAGTAGTGACAAAACCACAGAACACCTCCACTAGAAGCCTAATGTTTGTAATTTTGTTCCCGACGCGAGTCACCAAAGCATGAGGAAGAGGTGAGGGGAAGGGCGGGTGCTAACAGCGTTGCGATTGGGCGATGCGCTCGCGCGCGGAATGCGTAGTGATGGGACATGTTCACGTACAAGCATCCTAATTTAGGTACATTTTAAAGTAAAGTAAGTAACTACTTACTATACTTTTATCTTTAAGTTAAGGTAAAGTATAGATAGTTTTGTTACCATTTTAAGAGTCCGTGTCGGCCCGGCAAAAGTTCGATTGTAGGTTATATTACCCGTCTCCCGAGCGCGCCAGCGCAGGTGTCGTGGTGGGGGTCGATCGAGGCTGCTAGGTCGGCGTAGAAAAGTTTTGATACTTTAACCGTTTTATCTGACTTTTCGTTTCTTAATATTTTTATGTATATGTATTTAAATAAAATATCAGGTAACTTAGAACAGTATCGTTCATTATAAATGTATGTATGTAATTAGTACCAATACAGAATTTATTTAAGTACTTGTTTGACGACCGCTTTAGCCTAGTTGGTAGTGACCCTGCCTACGAAGCTGGAGGTTCTGGGTTCGAGTCTCGGTATGCGCATTTATTTCTCCCTGAGTCATGGATATTGGTTTTTTATGTATTTGAGTATTTATTTATCTATATAAGTATGTATATAGTCGTTTAGTACCCATAGTAAAAGCTTTAGGTACTCAGTTTGGGATTAGGTCGATTTGTGTAAGATTGTCCCCAATATTTATTATTATTTATCTGTATTCATCTTAAAACTTAGGTTATTTATATTATTTACTAGTGGCTCTGTGAGTTGTAGACTGTATTACAGTAATGTTAGAGTTTTCTTTTCAGTTTCCAGGTTATCAAATTCTAGGTTAATAAATTTTACCTGACTTATTCGTTTCTTGGTTTTAGTGTAGGTGTTCAAATAAAATACTAGGTAATTAAGAAATGTTTACACAGTTTATTTTTACTTGAGTAAGGTTAATAGCTATTCGTTCAACCCTGCATATTATGTCGGTGGTTTGTAAGTACTTGTAAATGTTACACATGAAGAAGTGATGGCCGTTGGACCTTGGACCCCCCCACAAAGTGGACTGATGTAACTAATAACAATAACTAATTAACAAATAATAAAAGCTTGTTTTATAACAATTTTTTCTCCTTTAATTAAATTTTTACTTTTTAGATTTTTTAATTTTTCCTATATTTGTTGGAGTTGCATATTCACGCCATATCATATAGATATTTCAAACGAGCCCAAAGTCGATGGGGCTGCGTCTTTTAATTACGGAGTTCCATGGCTGCCTTCCAGCTCAATTATCAGACCCTGGTTACCATATAGAACCAAAGTACTCGTCAAGACGAATTACACGACCCCAAACTTGATGGGGTTGCGTCGTTTAATTACGGAGTTCCCATGACCACCTTCCAGCTCCATCGTCAGACCCTGGTTACCAAAGTACCCGTCAAGACGAATGAATCAAGCCTAAACTCGATGGGGCATGGTGTTGCGTCGTTTAATTACGGAGTTCCTATGGCTACCTTCCAGGTCCATCATCAGACCCTGGTTACCAAAGTACTCGTCAAGACGAATTAATCGAGCCCAAACACGATGAGGTTGCGTCGTTTAATTACGGAGTTCCTATGGCTACCTTCCAGCTCCATCATCAGACCCTGGTTACCATATAGTACCAAAGTACTCGTCAAGACGAATTAAACGAGCCCAAATTCGATAGGGTTGCGTCGTTTAATTACGGACTTCCTATGACCACCTTCCAGCTCCATCGTCAGACCCTGGTTACCAAAGTACTCGTCAATACGAATTAATCGAGCCCAAACTCGATAGGGTTGCGTCGTTTAATTACGGAGTTCCTATGGCTACCTTCCAGGTCCATCATCAGACCCTGGTTACCATATAATACCAAAGTACTCGTCAAGACGAATTAAACGAGCCCAAACTTGATAGGGTTGCGTCGTTTAATTACGGAGTTCCTATGACCACCTTCCAGCTTCATCATCAGATCAGCTTTATGTCATAATAATATTACATTGGCATCCAATTTATACACGCATGCAAAATTTCAGCTCAATCGGAAACCGGGAAGTGGATCAAATTTAACTTGCAAGATTTAATTACAGACAACGGATAGGTGAACTAAATAAAAGTTTATAAAAATTCAGCAAGTATCACGATCACTCGTAAAATAATTGACATGGGAGCTATACAATTCGTAAGTTGTCTCGATTAGCCTCACGAATGTCTCACTAGTATAGTTTGACCCCGACGTTGGTAACAACTATGTCTAGCCGGAGATCAAAATAATATTTTAGTCGAGGGGTAGCCTTCGTGAATAGCCACAATTACACGACGTACAGGTCCGACCCGGACAACGGCTAAGCCGGTACTGCCGAATCGAGCGCCGTGCACGGTGTTTTATTACGAAATTTAGTGTGATTTCAAATATTTTTTATGCTTAAATTTACTTCTACACATAAATATATTTTTGTTTGTACGAATAGCGCTTAAACTAGAGTTTCTTATTATGGCTTCATATTTTTGAAATAATGAGCTAAATGGCCAAAAATACTGGCGATTCTTCGTGTGTTTTTACTCAAAAGTTGTTGGATGGAAATACGGTTTTACTCAACTATTTAATATGTAACTTATAAAATGTTTTCCGCTTATTCCTAAGAAGACTATCATTCCAATATGGATTTATTTGTTTCATGTCGGTTAGAAATCAAATAGTTCTTCAAATCCACGTCGTTTTACACGTCTCCGAGCGAAAATTGAGAAAACAGCGGTTGGACTGAGCCAAAATATGGTAAATTGAGAGCTAAATGTAAACAATTTTTCCGCTTATTCAACTTGAATTGAAATGATCTTTCATATTACACAATAAAATCTTTAGGAAAACGAATATTTAATGAGATATGACCTCAAAAAGTTTAGCGAATTCAGCAAACGGCTATATACGGACTCTTAATACACAGTAAGTTAGGAATCCTAACTGGTACCGTAATTTTTTGCTGATAAATCATGGTAGGTACTTACTGTACATATTAAAATGGTAATCAAACTATCTATACTTAAAAGTGTGCTAAAAAAATACAGACCATTTAGTACTGACCGTTTTTGGTTCTAAAGATTAAACTACAAATACTTCAGTATTTTGTATGGAAAGTTTCGGAGCACTTTAATAATAAGTAAAGTCTCATTATTCCTTTAAAAATTGTATTTATTGTTCTCATTTTAAAATAAAACAAACAAAACACGAAAAAGGCATTCGGCTATTTAGGATGGTGACGTATCTCACACCAACTCCGAGTTCCCTCGCACTTTCTCGAAGTTCATCATCAGGCCCGTCTTGTGACACTGGCCCCAACTGCTCACTGAGAGGATTCTTAGAAGCCCGCACAACGTATATCTAACTCACACCAACTCCGAGTTCCCTCGCACTTTCTCGAAATTCATCATCAGGCCCATCTTGTGACATTGGACCCAACTGCTCACTGAGAGGATTCTAAAAAGCCCGCACAACGTATATCTATCTCACACCAACTCCGAGTTCCCTCGCACTTTCTTGAAATTCATCATCAAGCCCATTTTGTGACACTGGGCCCAACTGCTCACTGAGAGGATTCTTAGAAGCCCGCACAACGTATATCTAACTCACACCAACTCCGAGTTCCCTCGCACTTTCTCGATGTTCATCATCAGGCCCATCTTGTGACACTGGACACAACTGCTCACTGAGAGGATTCTAAGAAGCCCGCACAACGTATATCTATCTCACACCAACTCCGAGTTCCCTCGCACTTTCTGGAAGTTCATCATCAGGCCCGTCTTGTGACACTGGCCCCAACTGCTCACTGAGAGGATTCTTAGAAGCCCGCACAACGTATATCTAACTCACACCAACTCCGAGTTCCCTCGCACTTTCTCGAAATTCATCATCAGGCCCATCTTGTGACATTGGACCCAACTGCTCACTGAGAGGATTCTAAAAAGCCCGCACAACGTATATCTAACTCACACCAACTCCGAGTTCCCTCGCACTTTCTCGAAGTTCATCATCAGGCCCATCTTGTGACACTGGACACAACTGCTCACTGAGAGGATTCTAAGAAGCCCGCACAACGTATATCTATCTCACACCAACTCCGAGTTCCCTCGCACTTTCTCGAAGTTCATCATCAGGCCCATCTTGTGACATTGGACCCAACTGCTCACTGAGAGGATTCTAAGAAGCCCGCACAACGTATATCTATCTCACACCAACTCCAAGTTCCCTCGCACTTTCTCGAAGTTCATCATCAGGCTCATCTTGTGGCACTGGACCCAACTGCTCACCGAGACGATTCTAAAAAGCCCGCACAACCTATATCTATCTCAAACCAACTACGAGTACCCTCGCACTTTCCCAAAGTTTATCATCAGGCCCATCCTGAAACCTAGACGCAACTGTTCACAAAGAGCATTCTAAAAAGTTACTAAAACAGTAAAGTAACTACTACTACTAGTACTACTAATACTTATTATATATTACACTATTTACTTTAAATAACGAACAATAAATAAAACTAAATTTAAGTTCTAATCTACAGAATAACTACTCAAACCAAAATAAACGAGAAATCTGTATTTTTGTTACATTTCTTCAAATCGGTAGGAACGAAAGCACGTGGTTTGTCGATTGACCATCATAGCATCATCTTTTTGTAATTAGAAGTCTTCGACGACTTTCCGCACCACCTCACACTACAAAAGCCCATAATTAGCCGCGAAAATCCTATTATTTTGTCTTTTTTTGTGAGAGTCATGCACACTCCGCACAGGTCGTTAACATGGACGCAACTGAACGGAAAAGCGGGCGACCGCGGATTAAATAAGCGCAACAACACCAACGCTTGGTGACTCGAGTCGCGCACAAACTGAGAAACATTAGGCTTCTAGTGGAGGTGTTCTATGGACACAACTGAAGATTCATCTGTCAATAGCTTCGTAATTCCATGAGAAATCAACTTAGGATTGATTTGTTTCGATCAATCCGTTCATTGCTTCTTTACGAAATAAATATTATATTTAAAAAAAATCGCGACATTTGGAAACTTGAACTAACTTTAAAAATATCGCTTTCTTAGTAAGTAAGTAAGTGTTTTATTTGTAAACATAGGTAATTACAGAGGTGGTATTTTTTTACAGTTTCACTATGTTTGCCAATAGGCGTACAAAAACTTTGAACTTAATACTAAAGTACCTTATAGCTACTATCATGCATACTAAATTCAGGTGCCTTTATACAAATTATATTCTATACTAAAGTCAGTAATGGCAGTTAACAATCTGTGTTAAAACAAATATATAGCTTATAGAATATAGATGAAAGTATTAGTGCATGTCCGGTCTTAAAGAATGTCCATTAAATATTTCAAGTAAAATTACAGGAATCAAAGAAATGTCAATCTATTTTATCATTAATATAATCTGAAATGGAATAATAACATTTATGTATTAATAATGTCATTTATTTATTTTTTAATTCTAACATATTTAATGACTTCAGGTTAAAGGGTAAGTGGTTATATATTTTACTAGCCAGACAATACACTCTTTTTTGCATTAATGCTGTCTTTGCAGGAACTATGCAAAGATTTAAAGTATGTTTCTTTCTCAAGTTTCTATTAGAGACATCACTCTGCCTTTTAAATAAGCTTGTATTGTTTTTGAAAAACATAATTATTTCATAGATGTATAGAGAAGGCATCGTCAAAATTCTTGAGTCCTTGAAATAAGGTACACAACTGTCAGTCGGTTTGAGACCATACATGGCTCTAACACACCTCTTCTGTGCCTTAAAAACGACTTCTCTACTTGTGGAGTTACCCCAAAAAATAATGCCATACGTTTCGTAGTTTTGACGCTACAAATCCATGATATGCCATTAGTACTGCGTGAGGGCTTGCTTGCTTGGCAAGTTTATGTAAGGCGTAGGCATATTGGTTAAGTTTTTTGCATGTATCTTCCACATGAACTTTCCAAGATAAATGTTCATCTATATGCACTCCGAGAAACTTTGTAACAGCCACAGAATCTATACTTTTCTCTTCATAATTGCAATTGATTTGGAGAGGTGATTTACTTTGAGAAAAATGTATTATCTTAGTCTTGTCCCGGTTTATCAACAGATTATTAATATTAAGCCATATTAGGAGAACAATATTTCTTTGCTATTCCGCTAAAAAACGTGCTGGTCTATTAGTGAAGATAAGATGCAACTATTTGCGTAAAAACATGCAAAAAATTACAGCAAACCACCACCAATAATGACAAAAACCTCGACACGTGTTTCGCCTCTCTACGAGGCATCATCAGGAGAAGTCAAATAGTTGCATCTTATCTTCACTAATAGACCAGCACGTTTTTTAGCGGAATAGCAAAGAAATATTGTTCTCCTAATATATCATGGACTTCCGCAAAGTAACGCCTGATTCAATAAATTAAAATATTAAGCCATTTAATTATGTCCAAAATAGTATCATTAACTTCAGACTCATATCGACAAGTATCTTTACATTTAATAATTACGGTACTATCGTCGGCAAATAGCACCATAGGGTATTTGATGTGCCGTGGAAGGTCGTTGATATAAAGTAAAAACAGCAAAGGGCCAAGAACACTTCCTTGCGGCACACCACACCTTATTCTCCGCTTTTCGGAACGGTACGTTTTTTGCTGTTTGGTTTGCAAACACACCTGAGTTATCTCTGTGTATTAATCTCTGTTACTTAAATATGACTTGAACAGATCCCACAGATTGCCTCCTATGCCATATGCAACGAGTTTTTTTAAGAGAATCTTGTGGTCTACATAATCAAAAGCCTTGGTCATGTCCATGAAAACTGCACAAATATTATTACGCTTGTCCATGAATAGGTTGTACAAGATCGAATATTGCCATGTTTATTGTTTTCTGTCTCCGAAAGCCTTTTTGTTCTGTTGCAAGTAGGTTATATTTCTCTAGATAAGTGTACAGAGCTTCATATATAACCTTTTCAATTTTTTTTGAAAAGATTGTCGCCAAAGCAATCGGTCTATAACTTTTTACAGAGGACTTGTCACCTTTTTTATGTAAGGGTTTTACAATAACCGGCTTTAGGTTATCGGGATATACTCCAGTTGTGATGCTTAAATTAATGATGTAGCTTAGGGGAATAGCGATAATGTGTGCAAATTCTTTTACGACTTTGGTGCATATGCTGTCATGCCCAACACTGTTAGTGTCCTTCAAAGACTTTATTACCCTGAGAATGTCATGAGGGGTGGTTGGTTTCATGTACATAGAATTAACACAGTTTACATTCAAATGAAGAGCCTCTGAGCCAGAAAGAGATTTCGTGCCTTGGGATTGTATTTGATCAATGAAGAAGTTGTTGAACGTATTCGTTATATCTGTCGGATCTGTAATAGCAGTAGCATCATCTGTAATATTTTTTAAGATTGGCTCTGTGGGAAATTGCTGCCTTGTCCTACTTATAACCTGCCACGTTGCTTTAGATTTATTACACGCAGATCGAATAAGTGGTCAGTTTGAGAACGTTGAGTAAGAGTCAAAATTTTCTTGAATCGAGCGTTATACATTTTAAAGGTAGCTTTATTTCACGCATCGGGACACAAACGATACTTCCATAACATTGACCTTCTTTTCTTACTGCAAACCTTTATACCGTGTGATATCCATTTAGGTTTCTTAGTAGATTTTAGTTTAATACTTATAGTTGGGAAGCAAAGATTATTAAAACAGGAAAACGTATCTAAAAAGGTGCCAAATGCCAAGTCAGCATCGCTGAATTCCATTACTTCAGAAAAAGAAAGGCTACTAATATATATTTTAAACAAATCTAAATTTTCTGAGCTATATTCACGCTTCAGTATACCCCAGGAGTTAATGTAGCACGTTTTTTTGCCTGGACATTGTAGTAGTTGGGCAGTATGATCTGATAAGTCGAGGTCAACAACTTCTCCTTTACATCCTTTTATGTTGTGTGCAAGATTATCCAGGCATGCTATCTTACTTATCAGCAATGCTGGAACAATAATACATTACGTACCTAGGGCGGTGAATTCGTGAATGCCCCAGACCGCAGGTGGTTTTGGCCTGAACCGAAGGTGAGGGCCATAAATATGCGCTCTGGGGCTTTACGAATTACCGCCCGTGGTGAGTACAAAATTTTACGTCTTCAACTGGCCACAATGCGAGTTTTCCCGTACGCGCAGCGTGCAGTAAAACTCGCATTATGGCCAGGTATGACGTAAAAAATCTAAAGCAACTCACGTATCCTCAGTCACAGGATCCCAGTTGCCGATAGAGAATCCGGTGAAAGGTTCGCAGATGTGGTCCTCGTCAGTGAAACGGCCAGCAGCCTGGCGGTTAGAGTGACGCGTTCGCTCAGATCCAGGTCTTCTAGAATGTTCTCCTTTATTGGCTCTAGGAAACGCTCGTCGGTTCTGTAAATCTAAAGCAGCTTACGTATCCTCAGTCTCGGGATCCCAGTTGCCGATAGAGAATCCGGTGAAAGGCTCGCAGATGTGGTCCTCGTCAGTGAAGGCGCCAGCAGCCTGGCGGTTAGAGTGACGCGTTCGCTCAGATCCATGTCTTCTACAATGTTCTCCTTTACTGGCTCTAGAGGAAACGCTCGTCGGTTCTGTAAATATAAAGCAACTCACGTATCCTCAGTCTCGGGATCCCAGTTGCCGATAGAGAATCCGGTGAAAGGCTCGCAGATGTGGTCCTCGTCAGTGAAGGCGGCCAGCAGCTTGGCGGCTAGAGTGACGCGCTCGCTCAGATCCAGGTCTTCTGGAATGTTCTCCTTTATAGGCTCTAGGAAACGCTCGTCGGTTCTATAAAGAAATAGACCTTTATACCTACTGATGTCAGATCTTTTGCACGGTTAGCGGAAGACCGTGTGAAAGACGTCTCGCGCATGAGATAAACTACCAGTTTCCTTCTAAGTGTTCTGATAAGAAAGCGACAGGTAGATTCTCACATGCGGTCTGTTGCTGACTTTAGGGCGAAATGACAAAGGCTAGGTCTATACGAAGTTTTGCTTTTGATATGTTTAATGACAGTATTTCAAGTCTTGAATGATAACAGAAAATTATTATTTTGTGGAGCTAGCAGCTTGGGATACTGCGTGAAAATGCTGCCAACATCTTAGTGACCATAGTGAGGGAGAACAAGTTACCCTAAATTTATAAAACACAAATTTTATTATTTACCTTAAAATAAGACCCAACGTCTTATCGTGTATGGGTAGATTGGCATTGAAAGCTCGATTAGAGGACGTGACATCCCCAGCCGTTGCTGCTAGTCTTTCGAAAAAGGGATCTGAAACAGTAGTTGTGTGTTAGACCACAATTATGGTAAGTTGGAATCACACACAATGAATTAGAAGCCGCTCGTAGTCGTGGCCGCTAATGCGTAATTTACAATCGTTGTAATGTTACCTATGCAGTCATTAGCTTCCAAATCTCCATTGAAGATGTCGGGGTTGGCAGCCACTGCTCCCTTGGCCTTTTTCTTCTTCTTTTTAGTGGGCCCCGGCTCACCGTCAACCGCGCCTTCGTCTTGGGTGCATCCATCGTCGTCTTTCTTGCCACGCTTTGACTGTAAGAGATAATAGTACATTACTACAGGAGGCCGGGAAGTAAGGGACTTCGGGCCGAGTACATATAGACGGCGCGGCGGAGCGTAGCGATGCCGGATAGTTATGAGGCTGGCAACCCTTTTCACGCCGAGGTATGTATAGTGCTTTTCTCAAACATGCAATAAAATAAAAAACTCCAAGAAATCAAACTTTCATTTTCATGGCTGCCGTGATGCTGTGCAAATTGTGGATTTTGAAATTAAAAAAGGCCATCTTGCCAGCCTAAGCCTCTAATTTTGTATGAAATGCCATAACGGATCTCTCGTCTCGCTGCGCCCGTAACACTTCGAACCGATTATGAAAAACACAACGTCAATATTTCATGTTTGAGAAAATAAATATTAGGGATCAATCTTACACAAAGCCCCATAGTAAGCTCAATAAGGCTATGTAATGGTTACTAGACAACAATATATTTAATAGCTACAAATACTTTAATACATAAAAATTATCTTTTATTTTTATTATCGCTTATCACACAAATATTAATTTTACCGGCATTAGAACCCAGGACCATCTGCTTTGTAGGCAGGGTCACTACCCACTAGGCAAACCTCTCCCCATAACAGAAGGGGTAATGAGACTAGGTAGGCAGGTCATAGGAGTGTCAGAGATTTGCTTGGAATTTAAGATATTCATTTTACAGACAAATGTTTCATTGAATGCATTGCTTCATCGAATTTTCATTTCATCAAACATTTTTTTCTCGACAACCAGTAGTAACTTTTAAAAATACTGAAAAGTTTGCTGTATTTTAAAAAAAAATTTTTTTTGGTGATTTGAAAATTAGACGAAACATTAATGATATGAAACATTTATAGGTAAAACAAGGGTAAAACCTTTGACTATTTATGATGATAATTGTGATTTCTTTTTAAGGCTCAAAAAGCTAATAAGAATACATGTAACGAATAACTCTGCTCTGAAACCCCATCTCACTTGAAGAACCTTACTGAAGCCACCTCTACCTTGGGGCAGTATATTCTAGCTGAGCTGAGGTATAGTACCTAGAAGGGGGTTTTATGAATATCTTAGGAGTAAAACTCACCTGAGCAGCCTTGCTTAGGCCTCCCGCCATCTTCAGGACGTCATAATGCACAGCATCCACCCTGAACGAGTATATCCTGGCCGAGGCATCCACAACAGTGGATGCCGTCTGAAGGTTGTCCATCCGCGAGTCATGCTTCCTTACCATAGATGTCATGAAATCTATTAGTTGCAGTTTCCATGCATTGTCTTTGTTTATTTTCTGGAAGCAAATAATTTAGTTACTTGCAATTTTCATCTCTGGCATAATCTTAAAATGGTGGTTAAAAAAATTGGTTCTAATGTCTCATGAGAATGGATAAAACCAAATAAATCCCATATACATTATAAGATAAGATAAGATAGCCTTTATTTGCTGAGTTATTTTGTTACATTTCATTTACTACATGCATGCTTATTATGCATGCCATATACATTATTATTTAGATATGCCATCCAGCCATATCAACCTATATATTTTCAGTTTCTGAGAATACTGATATATTCATCATCATCATCATCAGCCTATATACGTCCCACTGCTGGGCACAGGCCTCCTCTCATGTATGAGAGGGAACGGGCAGTAGTCCCCACGCTGGCCCAGTGCGGATTGGGGACTTCACATACACCTTTGAATTTCTTCCCAGATGTATGCAGGTTTCCTCACGATGTTTTTCCTTCACCGAAAAGCTAACGGTTAATATGAAATCATATTCCGTACATAAGTTCCGAAAAACTCATTGGTACGAGCCGGGATTCAAACCCACGACCGCCGTTTGACAGCCGCATGCCTGAACCACTGGGCTACCGTAGCTTACTTTTAGCTACCTTTTAGCTTACCGTAGCGTACTGATATATTATCATAATATAATTATTTATTTCAGACACACTTTACACTATTTGTTACTTTCTGCATCTGTTTGCCAATCGGCATGCCACATATAAATATAATATAATATAATAAGCCCTTTTATCCTGAATTACGGTATGTCTGAACATTTGATTTTGTGGAGTTATATAATGTCCCGTAGTTCAGTGTGCCTCTTGGCATAGGCCTCCTCCAACATCTTCCATTGAGTTCTGTCTCTTGCTACTCTTCTCCAAAGGTTGCCAGCTGTGACTTTTAGGTCATCTTCCCATCTTGTTCGCTGGCGCCCTCTGCTTCGCTTGCCATCTCTGGGGTACCAGTCAGAAACAATTTTGCTCCATTTATCGTGGGGATCTCGGATCATGTGACCCGTCCATCTCCACTTTTGTTGTTCTATTCTAGCAGTTATGTCCGCAACTTTGGTTATTTCTCTAATTTTGCTACTTTTCACTCTTTCTTGTTTCCTTATTCCTGTAATACTCCTCTCGATGGCCCTTTGGCAGCGTTCCAACTTTTCTCTGTGTTGTTTGGTGAGAGCCCAAGTTTCACAGCCGTATGTGATGACTGGGAGTACACATGTGTCAAAGGTTTTCCTTTTTATTTGCATGGGCAGCTCTCTGGATTTAAAAACTTCCTTCAATGACCAGTACTTTTTCCATCCGTTTAATAATAATAATAATAATAGCCATTTAATCTGAATTTTGGGTATCACATATAACTTAAGTGTTTTTTTTCTTCACAATATGTCCCGCAGTTCAGAGTGCCGTAAGGCATAGGCCTCCTCCAATTGTCTCCACTGTGTTCTGTCAGATGCGACTCTTGTCCAACGTGGCCCCAAGGTTAGCCTTAAGTCGTCTTCCCATCTTCGTATTGGGCGTCCCTGTTTTCTAGTGCCATCTCTTGGGTACCACAGTGTAACTTGTTTGCTCCACTTGTTTTCTGGGCAACGAAGCATATGTCCTGTCCATCCCCATTTCAGATGGTCAACGTGAGTGAGTATATCAGTGACTTTGGTTTTCATTCTTACTGCTTCTTTCCTGATCTTATCTGAGAGTCTGACTCCGGTCATGCTGCGTTCCATTGCTCGTTGACATCTTGCAAGTTTCTCTCTATTTTGATCAGTGAGGGACCAGGTCTCACACCCATAAGTTAGACAGGGTAGAATGCAGCTATTGAATGTTTTTCTTTTTATGTTCATGCTTAGCTCTTTGCTTTTCATAATTTCTTTGAGCGACCAATATTTTCGCCAGCCGCTGGCTATTCTTTTATTTACTTCCTTAGACATCATGTCTTGGATAGAAATTATTTGTCCTAGATAGACATATTCATGTACATAGTCGAGTCTAAAGCTGTTGATTGCTATGTCGATTTCACAGGAGTTTGTCATCATTTTCGTTTTGCTGGCGTTAATTTTGAGTCCTACTTCTTTACTTTCATCTGCTAGTGCTTGAATCATTATTTGTAGCTTCTTCGGGTTTTCTTCCAGCAAGATAATATCATCAGCAAATCGCAAATGATTTAGGCGGGTGCCATTGACATGGAGACCGTAGTCACGCCAGTCCAATCTTCTAAATATGCTTTCTAGCACCGCACTGAAGAGTTTTGGAGACAGCGGGTCTCCCTGCCTGACTCCTCTGTTTATGGGAAATGGGTCTCCTATAGTTTCCAGTTTTATACGGCTTGTGCTATTACTGTAGATATTTTTGATGGACTTTATGTAGATTTCTTCAACTCCTTGTTGTCTCAGGCTTGCCCAGATGTGGTTGTGGTTTAGGCTGTCAAAAGCTTTTGAATAGTCGATAAAAGCTATATATCCATCTGTTTGCTATTCTTCTATTAATTTCTTTTGTAGTTTGATCTTCGTGGGAAATTATCTGACATAGGTAGATGTATTCTGGAACATAATCCAGTAGGTGATTGTCAATTGATATAGCAATTTCTTTGGAGTTAGTAAGCAGTTTTGTTTTCTCTTTGTTCATGGAAAGCCCTACTTTCATACTTTCCTTCTTTAACGATTGTATCATTTCCTTTAGATGAGTAGGATTTTCTTCCAGAAGGACTATATCGTCCGCGAATCTAAGATGGTTCAGTTTTGCACCGCCACATATACTATCAATCAAACTTAACAATTTGGGAATAATCAACAAATCTTTGGCAAACCTAATTTGACATACTAAACTTAGAAATTTTGGGATAGATCTTAAGATTTATTGACATTCAACATCACTACTACTAGCCCAGTATAAATATAAATACATCATAGAGAATGCTGCAAAAGTGCATGCAAGCTAATGATAAAAGTGGTCAATCATATCTAAACACCCTTGGCTCTTGCGTACTAACAGCTAACTTTGCATTGCAAATATGGACATTGTTATAAATATGAACAGGCATTACCATTTAATTATTTTATGAGTATTATTTTATACCTTTTTTGTGTTTACGGGAAGGTATAGTACTACTTTAAAATGTTTGAATTACTAACATTCTCAGCATATAACTTGAGGCATCCTTGGAAATGCTCTTTCTGTGGTGATGAGGACATAGTGTCCCGGGGCCGGCGCGGGGAATGCGGCGTC